>OX465515.1:0-5000000 GCA_950022985.1 Udea ferrugalis
TAACCTAACCTAACCTAACCTAACCTAACCTAACCTAACCTAACCTAACCTAACCTAACCTAACCTAACCTAACCTAACCGAACCTAACCTAACCTAACCTAACCTAACCTAACCTAACCTAACCTAACCTAACCTAACCTAACCTAACCTAACCTAACCTAACCTAACCTAACCTAACCTAACCTAACCTAACCTAACCTAACCTAACCTAACCTAACCTAACCTAACCTAACCTAACCTAACCTAACCTAACCTAACCTAACCTAACCTAACCTAACCTAACCTAACCTAACCTAACCTAACCTAACCTAACCTAACCTAACCTAACCTAACCTAACCTAACCTAACCTAACCTAACCTAACCTAACCTAACCTAACCTAACCTAACCTAACCTAACCTAACCTAACCTAACCTAACCTAACCTAACCTAACCTAACCTAACCTAACCTAACCTAACCTAACCTAACCTAACCTAACCTAACCTAACCTAACCTAACCTAACCTAACCTAACCTAACCTAACCTAACCTAACCTAACCTAACCTAACCTAACCTAACCTAACCTAACCTAACCTAACCTAACCTAACCTAACCTAACCTAACCTAACCTAACCTAACCTAACCTAACCTAACCTAACCTAACCTAACCTAACCTAACCTAACCTAACCTAACCTAACCTAACCTAACCTAACCTAACCTAACCTAACCTAACCTAACCTAACCTAACCTAACCTAACCTAACCTAACCTAACCTAACCTAACCTAACCTAACCTAACCTAACCTAACCTAACCTAACCTAACCTAACCTAACCTAACCTAACCTAACCTAACCTAACCTAACCTAACCTAACCTAACCTAACCTAACCTAACCTAACCTAACCTAACCTAACCTAACCTAACCTAACCTAACCTAACCTAACCTAACCTAACCTAACCTAACCTAACCTAACCTAACCTAACCTAACCTAACCTAACCTAACCTAACCTAACCTAACCTAACCTAACCTAACCTAACCTAACCTAACCTAACCTAACCTAACCTAACCTAACCTAACCTAACCTAACCTAACCTAACCTAACCTAACCTAACCTAACCTAACCTAACCTAACCTAACCTAACCTAACCTAACCTAACCTAACCTAACCTAACCTAACCTAACCTAACCTAACCTAACCTAACCTAACCTAACCTAACCTAACCTAACCTAACCTAACCTAACCTAACCTAACCTAACCTAACCTAACCTAACCTAACCTAACCTAACCTAACCTAACCTAACCTAACCTAACCTAACCTAACCTAACCTAACCTAACCTAACCTAACCTAACCTAACCTAACCTAACCTAACCTAACCTAACCTAACCTAACCTAACCTAACCTAACCTAACCTAACCTAACCTAACCTAACCTAACCTAACCTAACCTAACCTAACCTAACCTAACCTAACCTAACCTAACCTAACCTAACCTAACCTAACCTAACCTAACCTAACCTAACCTAACCTAACCTAACCTAACCTAACCTAACCTAACCTAACCTAACCTAACCTAACCTAACCTAACCTAACCTAACCTAACCTAACCTAACCTAACCTAACCTAACCTAACCTAACCTAACCTAACCTAACCTAACCTAACCTAACCTAACCTAACCTAACCTAACCTAACCTAACCTAACCTAACCTAACCTAACCTAACCTAACCTAACCTAACCTAACCTAACCTAACCTAACCTAACCTAACCTAACCTAACCTAACCTAACCTAACCTAACCTAACCTAACCTAACCTAACCTAACCTAACCTAACCTAACCTAACCTAACCTAACCTAACCTAACCTAACCTAACCTAACCTAACCTAACCTAACCTAACCTAACCTAACCTAACCTAACCTAACCTAACCTAACCTAACCTAACCTAACCTAACCTAACCTAACCTAACCTAACCTAACCTAACCTAACCTAACCTAACCTAACCTAACCTAACCTAACCTAACCTAACCTAACCTAACCTAACCTAACCTAACCTAACCTAACCTAACCTAACCTAACCTAACCTAACCTAACCTAACCTAACCTAACCTAACCTAACCTAACCTAACCTAACCTAACCTAACCTAACCTAACCTAACCTAACCTAACCTAACCTAACCTAACCTAACCTAACCTAACCTAACCTAACCTAACCTAACCTAACCTAACCTAACCTAACCTAACCTAACCTAACCTAACCTAACCTAACCTAACCTAACCTAACCTAACCTAACCTAACCTAACCTAACCTAACCTAACCTAACCTAACCTAACCTAACCTAACCTAACCTAACCTAACCTAACCTAACCTAACCTAACCTAACCTAACCTAACCTAACCTAACCTAACCTAACCTAACCTAACCTAACCTAACCTAACCTAACCTAACCTAACCTAACCTAACCTAACCTAACCTAACCTAACCTAACCTAACCTAACCTAACCTAACCTAACCTAACCTAACCTAACCTAACCTAACCTAACCTAACCTAACCTAACCTAACCTAACCTAACCTAACCTAACCTAACCTAACCTAACCTAACCTAACCTAACCTAACCTAACCTAACCTAACCTAACCTAACCTAACCTAACCTAACCTAACCTAACCTAACCTAACCTAACCTAACCTAACCTAACCTAACCTAACCTAACCTAACCTAACCTAACCTAACCTAACCTAACCTAACCTAACCTAACCTAACCTAACCTAACCTAACCTAACCTAACCTAACCTAACCTAACCTAACCTAACCTAACCTAACCTAACCTAACCTAACCTAACCTAACCTAACCTAACCTAACCTAACCTAACCTAACCTAACCTAACCTAACCTAACCTAACCTAACCTAACCTAACCTAACCTAACCTAACCTAACCTAACCTAACCTAACCTAACCTAACCTAACCTAACCTAACCTAACCTAACCTAACCTAACCTAACCTAACCTAACCTAACCTAACCTAACCTAACCTAACCTAACCTAACCTAACCTAACCTAACCTAACCTAACCTAACCTAACCTAACCTAACCTAACCTAACCTAACCTAACCTAACCTAACCTAACCTAACCTAACCTAACCTAACCTAACCTAACCTAACCTAACCTAACCTAACCTAACCTAACCTAACCTAACCTAACCTAACCTAACCTAACCTAACCTAACCTAACCTAACCTAACCTAACCTAACCTAACCTAACCTAACCTAACCTAACCTAACCTAACCTAACCTAACCTAACCTAACCTAACCTAACCTAACCTAACCTAACCTAACCTAACCTAACCTAACCTAACCTAACCTAACCTAACCTAACCTAACCTAACCTAACCTAACCTAACCTAACCTAACCTAACCTAACCTAACCTAACCTAACCTAACCTAACCTAACCTAACCTAACCTAACCTAACCTAACCTAACCTAACCTAACCTAACCTAACCTAACCTAACCTAACCTAACCTAACCTAACCTAACCTAACCTAACCTAACCTAACCTAACCTAACCTAACCTAACCTAACCTAACCTAACCTAACCTAACCTAACCTAACCTAACCTAACCTAACCTAACCTAACCTAACCTAACCTAACCTAACCTAACCTAACCTAACCTAACCTAACCTAACCTAACCTAACCTAACCTAACCTAACCTAACCTAACCTAACCTAACCTAACCTAACCTAACCTAACCTAACCTAACCTAACCTAACCTAACCTAACCTAACCTAACCTAACCTAACCTAACCTAACCTAACCTAACCTAACCTAACCTAACCTAACCTAACCTAACCTAACCTAACCTAACCTAACCTAACCTAACCTAACCTAACCTAACCTAACCTAACCTAACCTAACCTAACCTAACCTAACCTAACCTAACCTAACCTAACCTAACCTAACCTAACCTAACCTAACCTAACCTAACCTAACCTAACCTAACCTAACCTAACCTAACCTAACCTAACCTAACCTAACCTAACCTAACCTAACCTAACCTAACCTAACCTAACCTAACCTAACCTAACCTAACCTAACCTAACCTAACCTAACCTAACCTAACCTAACCTAACCTAACCTAACCTAACCTAACCTAACCTAACCTAACCTAACCTAACCTAACCTAACCTAACCTAACCTAACCTAACCTAACCTAACCTAACCTAACCTAACCTAACCTAACCTAACCTAACCTAACCTAACCTAACCTAACCTAACCTAACCTAACCTAACCTAACCTAACCTAACCTAACCTAACCTAACCTAACCTAACCTAACCTAACCTAACCTAACCTAACCTAACCTAACCTAACCTAACCTAACCTAACCTAACCTAACCTAACCTAACCTAACCTAACCTAACCTAACCTAACCTAACCTAACCTAACCTAACCTAACCTAACCTAACCTAACCTAACCTAACCTAACCTAACCTAACCTAACCTAACCTAACCTAACCTAACCTAACCTAACCTAACCTAACCTAACCTAACCTAACCTAACCTAACCTAACCTAACCTAACCTAACCTAACCTAACCTAACCTAACCTAACCTAACCTAACCTAACCTAACCTAACCTAACCTAACCTAACCTAACCTAACCTAACCTAACCTAACCTAACCTAACCTAACCTAACCTAACCTAACCTAACCTAACCTAACCTAACCTAACCTAACCTAACCTAACCTAACCTAACCTAACCTAACCTAACCTAACCTAACCTAACCTAACCTAACCTAACCTAACCTAACCTAACCTAACCTAACCTAACCTAACCTAACCTAACCTAACCTAACCTAACCTAACCTAACCTAACCTAACCTAACCTAACCTAACCTAACCTAACCTAACCTAACCTAACCTAACCTAACCTAACCTAACCTAACCTAACCTAACCTAACCTAACCTAACCTAACCTAACCTAACCTAACCTAACCTAACCTAACCTAACCTAACCTAACCTAACCTAACCTAACCTAACCTAACCTAACCTAACCTAACCTAACCTAACCTAACCTAACCTAACCTAACCTAACCTAACCTAACCTAACCTAACCTAACCTAACCTAACCTAACCTAACCTAACCTAACCTAACCTAACCTAACCTAACCTAACCTAACCTAACCTAACCTAACCTAACCTAACCTAACCTAACCTAACCTAACCTAACCTAACCTAACCTAACCTAACCTAACCTAACCTAACCTAACCTAACCTAACCTAACCTAACCTAACCTAACCTAACCTAACCTAACCTAACCTAACCTAACCTAACCTAACCTAACCTAACCTAACCTAACCTAACCTAACCTAACCTAACCTAACCTAACCTAACCTAACCTAACCTAACCTAACCTAACCTAACCTAACCTAACCTAACCTAACCTAACCTAACCTAACCTAACCTAACCTAACCTAACCTAACCTAACCTAACCTAACCTAACCTAACCTAACCTAACCTAACCTAACCTAACCTAACCTAACCTAACCTAACCTAACCTAACCTAACCTAACCTAACCTAACCTAACCTAACCTAACCTAACCTAACCTAACCTAACCTAACCTAACCTAACCTAACCTAACCTAACCTAACCTAACCTAACCTAACCTAACCTAACCTAACCTAACCTAACCTAACCTAACCTAACCTTTTTTTTTTTTTTTTTTTTCTCGGTGTCAAAAAATGCATTTACGCACTATCCCACCCCCCGGGGAAGGGGTGGGGGTGTGTGGGACTCGCCCACCTCTGAAGGAGGTGGGAATACCGCACTAAAAAATACACCGGTATACCCTCGCCGCTTACGGGACGGCATGGCTCTGGTCGATTACCACATCGTCCCTGCGGTGGCCCGGCCTCCACGCCGGGCCTCCTCACGCCACGGGGGGCATCCTGGTATACGAGGACACCCCCAGACGGGGACACCGTGCAATGGGGATTGGGCTCCCCAGCCCGCACCCCTGGTGTCACTTTTAGGGAGCAGGAATGACATAACGGTTAAACCGCCGCATTCCCGCCCCCCGCCGTCTGCGTCGGAGAGGCGCCGCTAGAGGATCATCCTCACGGGCCCTCTCCGCGGCCTCCTTCTGTGACATTACGTCGTCACAGAAGGCGACCATCCCCCCCCATGCCTCATCGCTGCCTAGCATACTATCGATGATCCTCGGCAGCGAGAGGTCTGGGCCCACCTTGGCCATTAGAGCGCGGCGCTGTACCGCCCATGCAGGACACACTTGAAGTGTGTGCTGGGCGGTATCCTCTGGCGCGCCGCACTCGTGACACCGAGGTGTCGGCTCGCGTCTCGCGACCCGGTGCAGATACTTTCCGAAGCACCCATGGCCGGAAAGTATCTGCACCAGCCGATATCTCATCGGCTTCCTGTCTCGCCGGACCCACGACCGGAGGACCGGACGGATCGCGTCTATCGGCCATTGGCCGAAGAGCGGATCCGCCAAGTCCTCCTCCCAGAGACGCAGGACCTCCTCTTGCGCCCGCTGCCTGACCGCCTCTACCTCTTCGAGGCAGGGGCGCTCACCTCTTGCTCTCCGGTCTGCTCGGTACCTGTAAACAGTCGTTAGTACTCTTGCCTCCAACTCCCACGGGGGCATGCCTGCCAGAAGGCAAGCAGCCCCCGCCGATATCGTGCGATATCCTCGGATCGCCCTCACCGCCATGGTCCTTTGAGGACCACGCAACAGCCGTCTGTTGCGGGCGGTGAGAGCATCCACCCAGATAGGCGCCCCGTATAGCGCCATACTCTTCAAGATTCCGGCGTATAGGCGCCGGCACGTCTGGTCTGGGCCGCGTTCGTTCGGCAGAAGGCGACCCAGAGCTCCCGCAGCGCGAATAAGACGGGGCGCGAGGCGGTCGAAGTGCGCGTCAAACCGCCAGCGCCCGTCCAGAATCAGGCCCAGATATTTCATCTGGGCCATCACCTTCACTTCCGCACCATCTATATGAACCGAGGCGCCGGGCGGTGGTCCCTGCCGAGGTCCATGAAAAAGAAGGACCTCGGTCTTACTCAAAGCCACCTTCAATCCCAGCGCCTCGATTCGGCCGATGACAAGGCTGGCGCTTACCTCCGCCAGCCTTTTTGCATCGGCAAAATCCCCCCCCGTGGCTACGACTAGGGTGTCATCCGCGTAGCAAATGACACGCACCCTAGGTGGGAGCGTGCCGCGGAGCACCCAGTCGTAGCCGATGTTCCACAACAGGGGCCCGAGTACGGACCCCTGGGGAACCCCACAAGTTACAGGCCGGCGAACCAAGACGCCGTCGGCCCCCTCGAATAACACCTCTCGGCCGCGGAGGTAATCCTCCAACAGCCTTTGGAGGTAGAGAGGCACTCCGAAATACCGGAGTGCCTCCCTAATCACCCCGAAGGGCAGGCTGTTGAAGGCGTTGGCGATATCCAGAGATATCGCCAACGACCTCTCCCCGCGACCGGAGGCGGCAGTCGTCTCGTCCTTTAGGAGGGTCAGGGCGTCGAGGGTCGAGTGACCCGCCCTGAACCCGAACTGCACCGGCGACAGATCGGGCCCCACCTCCTTCAGGTGTTGGATGAGACGGAAGGAAATGATTCGTTCGAACGATTTCCCCGTCTCATCCAACAAGACGATTGGCCGGTACGCGCCGGCTTCACCCGGAGGCCTCCCCTCCTTCGGGAGAAGACACAGACGCCCTTCTTTCCACAGCTTCGGGAATCGTGCCGACGCGAGCGCTGCGTCGTACAACTCCCGAAGCTGTCCCCCCAGATGAGCCAAGGCCAGGGCCAAGACCTTGCCCGGAACCCCATCAGGCCCCGGGGCCTTCTTCCGAGCCTTGAGTCGATCCACCACTGCCGCCATCTCCTCGTCGGTGACAGGTGGAATCGACTCGTCGGCCAAGGCAGGCACGGGAGGAGCCATAGTAGGAGGGGTGTGCATTGGGGGCTCTGGGAAGAGCTCCCGCACGACCCGCTCCAACACCTCCGTCTGGAGGGTCTCAATCACGGGGGGACCATTATTGCGGAGCTTATTGCGCGCCGCCTTGTATGGTCTCCCCCATGGGTCCCTATTGAGATCCTCCAGCATTTCCTCTCGTGCCCTGCTCTTCGCCTGGCATATGGCCAGCTGTAATGCCTTCTTATCCTCGATATAAGTTGCATACAGCTGGCCTTCCCTCAATGTGTCACGGCGTCTACGGCGGAGCGCCCGGGTGAAAGCCCTCCTCGACAGCGAGCACTGCTGCCGAAGAAGGGCGATCTCCTCGCTCCACCAGTAGACTTGGTGACGCCGCGGCGGTGGCCCAATTACCTTGGGCATGGCGGCGCTGCAGACCCCGGACATAATGTCGCGGAATCTGCTTGCCGCCTCGTCAACCCCCGTGGTGACAGGGGTGGCACACCAAGCCGCCACTATGGCAGCCTCCTCCGCAAGTTCCCTGTCGAGCTTTGTCATCGCCCAACGAGGGAAGGAGGAGTGCCCCGTCTGTCTTTGCGGCCCTGGGAAGCCGCTGGAGGTGGAGACGTCGAACCTAATATACTTGTGGTCCGACATTGTCTCCACCTCACTCAGCACCTGCCAGCCCTGGACGCGTTGTGCTAGAGAAGGGGTGGCGAACGTCAAGTCCACCACGGACCCCCCTCCTCTACGCACACACGTGTGTGATGTCCCCCTGTTAAGGAGGGACAACCCAGAGCTGACAGCCCAGTCCTCCACGGCCAGACCCCACGGGTCTGTTGACACACTCCCCCAGAGCGTCGACCACGAGTTAAGGTCACCCATGACCAACACCGGGAGAGGCGCCAACCGCTGAATTACTGGGCCAAGGCCCCGCAAAAAGTCTTCTAGGTTAGACAACCCTCGATTTGGGGAGACATAAACGCCAACGATGGCAATGCCTCCCCATGTTGCAGCGACGTAGCCGGGACCCCGTTCCTTCGGAACGAGGATGTTCCGGCTAGCCGCCGCCACGATCGCCACAGAGCCGCCCGTGTCTCCAGCCCATAAGGGCTGAGAGGGCACAAAGTACGGTTCTGCGACTACCGCCACGTCAATCTCCCACTGCGCCATGGACTGGATTAATAAATCCTGGGCCCCGGCGCAGTGGTTGAGGTTCGTCTGGAGGAAACTGCTATGCCGAGTGTAACTCATAGTTGCATGGCAGTTTCCTCTGACGCTGACGTGCGCGTCCCGCTAGTGTGGGTAGTGGCCTGGGTCCGTTTGGCCAACCTCGCTTTTGAAGCAGGAGGACAACAGCTCCTCCCTCCCATCGTGTGCCCAGAGGGCTTGCCCGCATCTGCGCAGACCGCACAGCGAGCCTTCGCCGTGCATCCGGCGGCTTTGTGGCCCGGCTCACCACACCGGAAGCACAGCTCGTCCCGCTGCTTGTCGGACGGGCAGAGCTGCCGCGTGTGCCCGATGCCCATGCACTTGAAGCACCTCAAAGGAAGTGCTTCAAGGGCCCGGACCTGCGCACAGCTCCACCCAACCAACAAACGACCGCCGGCCAGAACAGTCTTGGCCGCAGCCACGGGGCATTTCAGTGTCACTGAACCTGCCCCGGAGCGACCAAGCCGAATGTCCGCGGCCTTGATTTGCGCCGCGTCGCAACCTCCCTTGGCCGCTACGGCAGCCACAACGTCCTCGCGGGTCACGGACTCCTCGAGGCCCGAAATACGCAAATCTGCGCATTTCGTGGGCCTCGTGACGGTGGCGATCCCCGCGAGTGCCTCCGCTAACTTGGCTGCCAGACGGTCGGCAGCCTCAGCACTCTTGGCACCCGGCAACTCGAGCATTCTCGCTCCTGTTGCCGTCTGCCTGGACGTCACTCCCTGAATGCCCAGTTCAGGGAGCGCGATAGCCTCCTTGGCCTTCAGGAGTGCCATCTTGTATGAAACCCCGCGCGCCACAGCCTCGGGCTGTAGTGTAAAAACTACAGCGGAGGAGCGCGGCGAGGTCAGTTTGGCCTTCGGCTTGGCTTGCGGCTGGGCTTGCTTGCCTGCTTGGGCTTGCGGCTTCGACTTACCCTTAGCCTTGGGCGCAGTCGCAGTCGGCGGTTTCGGAGCTGCAGGGGCTGCGGGGACGGGCTTGGAGCTCTTCCCCTTACCCTTGCCCTTCCTGCTGGCCACCACACTCCAAGTCTCTGCATCCGCAGAGGCTGGGGTAGCAGCAACAGCAGCCGGGGTCGCAGCAGCAACCGGAGTCGCCTTTGCAGGTGCTCGCGATGGACCTGCAACAGGAAGAGTTTCGGCAGATAAAGGTGCCTTCACCTTCTTCTTACCCTTCGATTTGGCTTTGGCCTTGACCTGGGCCGGGCGGGCTGCGGCTGGAGCAGCCAAGGCAGCCTCCCTGGTCGCGGCCGCAGCCTCCTCGGCAGCGGCAGCCTCCCTGGCAGCGGCCTCCTCCCTCCTCTTGTCCGCCGCAAGCGGGGGGCGGAGAGTAGGCGCAGGTGGGAGGCGCATCTCCAACCCCGCGATGCGCGCGGAGATCATGTCGCCGACGGTGCGACACATGGAGGCCTTCATATCCTCCATCATGTCGGCGACCATGACGGCGACCTGACCCACCACATCCTTCGACACCTCAGGCTCCAGAACCGGCTGTGCTTCTGAAGAAGAAGGACCAGGGTGCTCGGACCTACTCGTGGCGAAGTCGCGGCGCAAGGCCTTGACCTCGCGCTGTAGGTCCTCCACCTGGTTCTTCAGCAGCCGGTTCTGCACACTCAATCGCCGAGTCTCGTCCGAAACGGAGCGTTCGGACAGAGAATCGACGATCTCCTGGTACTCAGACGCGTACGCCTTGAGGTCTCGGATAAAGTTCCCCTTTAAATTACCCGACTTGCGAGCTATCTCGAAGATAGCCCGCTTCAACTCAGTTGCACGCTCGCGTGCGAGCTGCGTGTCGAGGTCCGCCGTCAGCTCGTCAAGAGTTTGGACCTCGCCAGGCACCTCATACGGCAGTGGGACCGTGATCGGAGAGGGGGGCTCCGTCGGGTCAAAGTCTGCCAAAATATCGTCAATGTTTTTGTTGCACCGAGCAACCAACTCTTTATGGGAAGGCGAAGAGGAATTCTTCTTGCCCCGTTTGGAGCCCTTCCCAGCTTTTTTATACTTGGTGCTACAAGTTTTTGTTCTGCACTTAGATTGCTGGACTTGATCGTCATCAGTCAACTCGTCATCGCCTGAGGCGAAGAGAGGTGACATAGCCGGTCGCTTTCCACGAGAACTCCTCGTCAAACAACCTCTCTCCTCAAACGGTCCCTCATCGACCACTAGCCCCGAGAACGAATTCTCGGTAAAGTCCGGGGACATGCATGGGTCGTCAGTAGGGACGCCGACCAACGGGGCCGACGTCTCCACCGCCAGGTCAACGAACGCCGGTTCATGAGCTGAATCAGAGTCAGTGTGGGAAGCCAGGTTGTTGGCGGACCTATCCTTAAAAGGACTGGATCCGCCAGAAGACGAATCGGCAGCAGCGGGCCTATCCTGAAAAGGACTGGGCCTGCGCGCACAGGAGGTTTTCTCAGCAGTCGACATAGCGATCTCAGTCAAAACGCAAGTCGCAATGCACTGAAGTGTTGCCGTCGTCTGTGCCACTCCGTTACGGTGGTCACAGACTACGTTGCCCAGGGTTCACTACGAACCTAACCTAACCTAACCTAACCTAACCTAACCTAACCTAACCTAACCTAACCTAACCTAACCTAACCTAACCTAACCTAACCTAACCTAACCTAACCTAACCTAACCTAACCTAACCAACACATCACAAGGGAGGAACTGGCCACCGAGCTCAGGGAGGCGGTTGCGCCCATTTCATGCCAGCTGCGCACGGTGCGCGGCGAGCTGCAGGAGGTGCGAGATATCGCCCTAAGTACGCCGCAACCCGTTGCCCAGGCACTGGGGCTGGGTTCTGAGCTGGCGGCCTGCGACACCAGAGCGGTGCTCGAAGAGGTTATGGAACCCATGCGGGCCAGGATGGAGGCGGCCGTGGCAGCCGTGGAAAAAACTACGGCGACCTACGCCGACGTAGTGTCCACGCCGGCCCCACCACGAGCTGTCGTGCCGTCGCCGCCCCAGCCTCAACCCAGGCCGCAGCGGCAGCGTAGGCGGAGCGGGGCCCCCGAGGGTCGCGAACCGGAGGTGCGTCCGCGGTTTGGGCTCATTATGGAGTCCGTGGACCCCAGGCACACAGGGGATGACCTCATCAACTCGCTCAGGCGTGGGGTCGACGTCATCGCCCTGGGGGTGGGGGTATCGGGGCTCCGCAAGCTCCGGAACCAAAAGGTGGCCGTGGACTGTGACACTGAGGGGGATAGGAGGGTGCTCCAGGAGGCGATAAATGAGTCTCTGCCGGGCCTCACGGCCAAGGACGCACCGCGCCGGGATCCCCTCCTGCGCCTGCTGGGCGTGGTCCGCGACCTCACAGATGCACAGATCGCACAGGCCCTGCCGGCCCAGAACGCTGGCGCCCTCAAGGGGATCGCTGAGGGTGACCTCAGGGCCAAAGTAGTGCGCCGAACCAGAGGCAGGACCGGGACGATGACCAATGTAATCGTGGAAACCAGTCCAGCCTTGTGGGCAGCGCTCGCAGGCACTCGTGTACGCATTGGTTACCAAATGGTAACCTGTGTAGACCAAAGCCCGGTAACACAATGTTACCGTTGCACGGCTTTCGGTCACCGAGCGTCCCAGTGCTCAGCGAAGGCACCCACCTGCGCCTACTGTGCAGGCCCCCACGACACCCGCGAGTGCTCCGGCAGGGATGCGGCGCCTAGGTGCTCCAACTGCGCCCTGGCGGGTGACGAGGACGCGCGTGCGCCCCATCCTGCCTATTCCACGGACTGCCCTGTCTGGGCCAAGTGGGACAGGATAGCCAGGATGGCGGTTGCGTATTGCTAAGGGCGCCCCGGCGTCGCCTGTTGCTGCGCGCCCTGCGCGCCACTCTGCTGAGATCCCGATTCTCAAGGTGGTCCAGTTTAATGCTGGTAGGGGTAGGGCTGCCACGAGGGACATCCTGAATGCGGCTGTACGGACCGGAGTGTCCCTGGTGCTGCTCCAGGAACCATATGTGGGCTCCAAAGGCGTGATGTCGTGTCCCTATCGGGTCATCCAGGACGAGTCTGGAACATCCCCGGTGAAAGCTGCCCTGGTGGTGCTGGACCCGCGACTGTTGATAACTGTGGATCCCGATTGCTTGACCCACGGCTGCGTGGTCGTGGGACTCCGGCTTGGCGCTCGAAGCCTGGCACTGGCCTCGGTTTACATGGAGGAATCAGAGGCTGTTGACGTGACACTGCGCAGGCTGGACGCTAGTTTGGAGCGTCTGGGGGCCCGCTGCAGTCTCTTGGGGGGCGACTTCAACGCCAAGAGCCCTTGGTGGGGGTGCCCGGGGGAAGACGCCCGCGGCTCTGCTGTGGTAGACTGGGTGGCGGAGAGGGGCCTCAGTATAGTGAACTCGGGGACAACCGCCACTTTCCAGGCGTATCACCTGGGAGTGGCTAGGACCAGCATTGTAGATCTTACGCTGGCGTCTCCTGATGTTCACAGGTCGATCTCCGCATGGAGGGTCGACCCGGATTACTGTTGCCTCTCAGACCACCACCCTATCCTCTTCACCTTTGACGTGGGTGCGCCCCTACCGGACATCCCGTCGCCGACCACCAGGCGCTACAACACCCGGAAGGCTGATTGGGGTGCTTTCAGGGACAGCCTGACTCGTGCCTTGGCGCAGGGAGCGATCACCGTCGCCAGCCTCGGTGGACTCTCTGCACCTGCGGAGGTAGACGCCATGGCGGAGCGGGTCACTGCTGCCATCTCGGGAGCCTGTCAAGAGGCGATCCCGCCCCTCAAACCCAAGGGCAAGCCCAAGGTTGCGGTCTGGTGGACCGAGGAGCTGGCCGCGAGTAAGGCGGGGGTGGCAAGGCTTCGGTCGCGGCTGCGCGGCGCTAACCCGGCACGCAGACCTGTAGTGCTGCAGGAGTACCTGGAGGCTCGGTCGTCGTACAAGGAGGCCATACAGAATGCCATGACGACCAGCTGGAAGGACTTCTGCAGTAACCAGGACAAAGAGACGGTCTGGCAGAAGATATACCGGGTCCTCAAGGTCTGCGGTGGTACAAGGGAGGACCAGCTGCTGAGGGACCCGGTCTCTGGGACCGCGCTCTCCCCCCGGGCATCGGCGGATTTGCTGGCCGCTACTTTCTATCCCTGGGATGAGGTGGCGACGGACAGCCCAGCCCAGGGGCAGCTTAGGGCTGCTGTGGGCCTTCTCCGAGAGCAAGGGGACAGCTGCAACATTACCCCATTTACACTGGACGAGTTGATGACTGTCCTCGAGGGCATCAGTCCAAAGAAGGCGCCCGGCGAGGACGGATTCACGGCGGATATCTGCGCTGCCGCAGTGCGTGCCGAGCCATCCGTCTTCGTCGAGGTCTATAACACCTGCCTTCGCGTCGGACATTTCCCCGAAATTTGGAAGAGGGCAGTCATCAAAGTGATCCCGAAGCCGGGAAAGGACGACTACGCAGTGCCCAAATCGTACAGGCCCATCGGTCTGCTGCCGGTGCTGGGCAAGGCGCTCGAGAAACTGTTTACCAGGAGGCTCCTATGGAGTCTTGGTAGCAGAGCCGACCTGAGCCCGCGCCAGTATGGCTTCATGCCGCAGCGCGGCACCGAGGACGCACTGTACGACGCGGTGGAAATAATAAAGCGGGGCATCTCTCAAAAGAGGATGGTCGTCGTGGTGTCGCTAGACATCGAGGGGGCCTTCGACAACGCGTGGTGGCCGGCTATCTTGAGCGAGCTTAAGGCTCGTAGAGTGGAGCCCGACATATTCAGGCTGATAACCAGCTACCTGTCGGGCCGCTCCGTAGAGCTCAGATATGCCGGAGAAACCACCCGGCGCGAAACCAATAAGGGGTGTATCCAGGGCTCCACTTGCGGTCCACTTTTGTGGAACGTCCAACTGGACCCCTTATTGCGTAAGGCTGACTCCCTCAAGGCCCACGTGCAGGCCTTTGCCGACGACATCCTCATTATAGCCACGGCCAAGAACACCGAGGAGGTAGAGGCGGATCTCGATGCGGCACTAGCATGTGTTACAGAATGGGGAAGAGCATTTAAAATGCGGTTTGCTGCCCACAAGACCCAGGCCATGCTAGTGACCAGGAAATTGAAATACCGAGATCCGAAGGTCGTGGTAGAGGGCACGGACGTACCGCTGCAGAACTGCCTGAAAGTCCTGGGGCTCACTCTTGACCGCAACATGAACTTCTTGCCCCACATCGAGGAGACGCACCGCAGAGCCGTGAACATCTATAAGATGATCACGAGGGCGGCGTCGGCGACGTGGGGCCTCAACAGCCAGATCACCAAGCTGCTCTATGTGGCAGTTGTTGAGCCGGTAATGCTGTACGCTGCTAGCGTATGGGCTGAGGCATGCCGGAGGAAGTTTATCTGTGCGAAGCTAGACCGGGTTACAAGGCAGTTCGCGATCCTTATCGCCAGGGCACATCGTACTACATCCCTCACAGCAGCGGTACTGATAGCAGGAATCCTGCCCCTAGATGTAAGAGCGGCAGAGCAGAGGGAGTTCTACGAAGCCAAGAGAGGCAAGCCTCTGCCCTCTCTGCCGGGGAGAGAAATGGAGCGGCGAGTGAGCACGTTCAGCCTCCCGCATCCGGCGCTTAGACACCCCATCAGCTTTGGACTCATAGACAAAGAGGAGGATCTATCCAAGCTGGAGGAGGGGTGGGCGCACATATACACGGACGGCAGCAAGATCGAGGGGAAAGTTGGGGCAGCCGTCTCCATATGGAGAAATGGCGGTGAAGTGCAGAGCGCAACCTTCCGTCTTGCGGATTACTGCTCCGTATACCAGGCCGAGTTGGCGGCGGTCTTACGGGCAGTACAACTGGCGAGCAAGCGGAGGGCATATTCCAAAGCCTGCTTATGCAGCGACTCGCGCTCGGCTCTGGAGAGCCTAAGCGACCCCAACTCCCTCCACCCAATCACCAACCGGATCCGGGAATCTCTCCAAGAACTCGCAGAAAGAGGGGGAGAGATCCGGTGGTATTGGGTCCGTGCACACATCGGACTCCCTGGCAATGAAAGAGCGGACGAGCTCGCGAAGAGAGCCGCGCTCAAGGACAAGAGAGCCCCAGTTTATGACCAATTCCCGGCTTCAACGGCGCGGCGTGAAATCCGCGAGGCGTCCATTGACGTCTGGCAGGAGCGGTATGCAACCGCGGAGACTGGTTCGACCACCAAGCTGTTTTTCAGCGACGTCCGTCTGGCCCACAAGGCACTCAGGGACACCTGCCATACCAACCTCCGGTCTCAGGTACTCACTGGGCACGGTGGGTGCCGGGAATACCTCCACCGGTTTGGCCTCGCGGGGTCGCCACACTGCACCTGCGATGACGAGAGCGTGGAGAGTATAGCGCATATCCTAACGGATTGCCCGAAGTACGCGTCTCTCCGCCACGACTGCGAGTGCAGGGTTGGCATCCCCATCGAGGTGGGCAGGTTCCCCGAGCTGGTCAGCGACAAGGTGGTCCGACCGATTTTTCTCGCCTTCTGCGAGAGGGTCATGCTCCTGGCCAGCAGGGCCAACGGCGGGAGATCTTAACGGTCTAATAGTCTAATTTATTCAAAGTATCGCTATTGCGCCATCATATTGATTATTTAATAGTTACTCAATTTAATTTTATTTCATGTATTGGCTTTTGCCCCATTTTATTTAATTACCATTTTTAATAATCAATCTGAAATTTTATTTTAATTATTATTATTATTGTTATTATTTATACATTAGTTATTTATACACTCGCTATTGCGCCATCTATTATCCATTATCTATTAAATTTTTATTTTAGTTATTGCTTTTGCCCCATTTTCAGTGGCATTATAAAACGATTAAGCAATTGGAGTCCCTCGTTATTTTGGTCCCTCCTGTGATACCTCTAGCCATTAGTGTTGTGCTTGTTGAAAGTCATTTTAAATAGTAATTTTAATTTTATTGATAGTAATTTTAATTTGTATGAGATTATTGGCTATTGCCCCATTTGTATTGATAGTAATTTTAATAAATTTTAATTTGTATGAGATTATTGGCTTTTGCCCCATTTGTTTATTTTTATTTTTATTAATTTTAAATCTTTTATTTTTGATCTATTTTAGAATTCGTTGTTTATTGATGGTTATTTTAATAAATTTTAATTTGTATGACATTATTGGCTATTGCCCCATTTGTTTATTTTTATTAATGTTAAATCTTTCATTTTGATTAATTTTAAAATTCGTTGTGTATTCATTTTGATTAGTTATTTTAATAAATTTTAATTTGTATGAGATTATTGGCTATTGCCCCATTTGTTTATTTTTATTAATTTTAAATCTTTTATTTTAAATTAATTTTTCATTTTTCTTTTTAAATTTGCTGTTTGGTCAAATGATTACATTTGTAAATCACATGTCTGTAATATTTCAAATTTCATTGTTTAATTGTAATACAACTCAACTAACTCAACTTTACTATTTGATTGGGATTTTTGGATATGACCCCATTATTATGTAATCGATTGTTTGTGACCGAACCTTGAAGTTGTTAGGTATTGGAGGGAAACATTGTGAAATGTCTACGCTGAAAAGAAAAGAATAAAGATAATTATTGTATGATGGATAATAAAGAGGAAAAAAAAAAAAAAAAAAAAAAAAAAAAAAGGATGATGGTAATAATAATAAAAGAATAAAAACAAAAGACGCCAGACTAATATAAAAGTAAAAAAAAAAAAAAAAAAAAAAAAAAAAAAAAAAAAAAAAAAAAACAGTTGTAGACATTTAGAATAATAAGTTATAGGAAGAAACACAAAGTATCAAGCTGCCCATCAGCGAAAGGGCAGAGAAAGAACAGAATCAGGGGGGGGGGGAAATATAAAAAAAAAAAAAAAAAAAAAAAAAAACCTAACCTAACCTAACCTAACCTAACCTTTTTTTTTTTTTTTTTTTTTTTAAGAGGGGAATCCGTTTACGGACATCCCGCCCCCGGGGGAGGGACGGGATAGTCTGGGACTCGCCTGCCGAGAAGCGGCAGGAATACCCAGTAAACCCCTCTGGAACCTACGCTCGCTATGTGACGGGCCGTGTGTCGCGCGGAGCGCATTCAGCCAACGGGCCCGTCTTCTGCGTTTGCTCACATTTGAGCCCATCGCGGAGTTGGGAGGGGTCCTTGTTCCAAGAGGACCCTCCCCGACGCAGGGACCAGGTGCAATGCAGGTAGCGGACGCCCCTCAGTCCACTACCCGCTGGTCCCCACTAGGGCGGCGGCTGTGGTGGCTGCAGCTGTTGCCACTGCCTCCTTCGCCGCCCTGTTCTCCTTTTCCGCCTCGCATCAGCGAGCGGATCGGTCTCACGAGCCCGCTCGGCCGCCTCTTTTTGGGACATTACGTCTCCACAGAAGGCGGCCGCGGCCTCCCACGCCTCCCGACTGCTTGCCATGGCTGCTACCAGCGTTGGCAGCGTCGGGTTTGCACCTAGAACGGCGACGAGGGTCGCGCGTTGGGACGCCCAGGCTGGGCAGTTCACCAACGTGTGTAGCGCGGTGTCCTCGTCGCAGGCGCAGTGGTGGCATGCGGGAGTCGACTCTCGCTGGGCCACCTTCCACAAGTACCGGCCGAAGCACCCGTGCCCGCTCAGTACTTGTGCAATGTGGAAGGTGACCGAGCCGTGTTGTCGACCGATCCACTCGCTGAGTACCGGCCGGATGGCTTCAACCGCCTGGTGTCCGGCCCTGGGCTGCTCTAGTGCCCTTCCCCACTCCTCTATCGCGGTGATCCTTGCGTCGTCGCGCCAGCTCTCCACCTCGGCGAGCGCGGGCCTTCTGCCCTCGGCTCGAGCCTCGGTTCTCTTGTGGTACACCGCTGTTAGGACCTCGGCCTCGAGTTCCCATGGCGGTGTACCAGCCAGTGCGCATGCAGCCTCGACGCCGATTGTGCGGTATCCGCGGATTGCCCTGACCGCTATAACGCGCTGCGGAGCTCGCAGCAGAGCTCTGTTACGAGCGGTCAAGGCATCCACCCACACTGGCGCGCCGTACAACGCCATCGAGCGGACCACACCCATGAAGAGGCGGCGACACGCAGACCTCGGTCCACCCACATTCGGCAAAAGCCGGCCTAGCGCAAGCGCCGTTCCCACCAGCTTCTGCGACAAACGCTGAAAGTGGGGGCCGAAGGTCCACCGCCCGTCCAGGATGAGCCCGAGGTACCTCATCTGAGGTTTCACCACCACCTGCTCCCCCCCGACGACAATCGTGCTCCCAGAAGGAGGCCGGTTACGGGGTCCGTGAAAGCACAGGGCTTCGGTTTTATGGAGCGCCACCTTGAGACCCAGGCGCTCAACCCGGGTGACTACCTGCCCTGTGCCTACAGCAGCTAACCGGGCGGCGTCGCCAAATTGTTCTCCGCGGGCCGTGATTAGCGTGTCATCTGCGTAGCAGATCACGTTCAACCCGCGGAGAAGGGCTCCACGCAGCACCCAGTTATAGCCCACGTTCCACAGGAGTGGCCCAAGGACCGACCCCTGCGGAACGCCACGCTGCATCTGCCGCCTTCGGACTACTCCGGAGCGATCCAGGTATACCACGCAACGGTCCCGGAAATAATCCCGCACGACGCGCCTAAGGTATACCGGCACGCCGTGGTAAACCAGCGCGGCCTCAATGCACCGGAAGGGGATGCTGTTGAACGCGTTGGCGATGTCAAGAGACACCGCCAACAGCACTCCCCCTCGCATTGTCTCTGCCTGCGCCAGTTCACGGATCGTGAGGATCGCGTCCGTCGTTGACCTCCCAGCACGGAACCCGTACTGCCCCTCGGCCAAGTCAGGACCCACCGTGCTGAAGTGCCCGTTGATGCGGGAGGCGAGAATCCTCTCGAAGAGTTTTCCCGCCTCATCGAGCAGCACAATGGGCCTGTATGCAGACGGGTCTGCCTCCGGCCGGCCGTCCTTCTTGAGCAGAACAAGACGCCCAGCTTTCCAGATCGTGGGAAAGCGGCCCTCTTCGAGACAGGAGTCTAAAAGACCCCTGAATCGGACACCCAACTCGCTCAGGGCCACTGCCCAGACCTTGGACGGTACTCCGTCAGGGCCGGGCGCCTTGTTCTTAGCCCTCATCCGCTCCACTGCCGCGTCAAACTCCGCGTCCGTAATGGGGGACGGAGGTCTGGTGGTTGCCTCGGTCTCACGCCGGAACGGCGCCATTGGTGGGGCCTCGAAGTCATCGCTCTGCTCTGGGAAGAGCGTTGACACGACTGTGTCTAGAAGAGCCGGCTGGATAGTTTCCACGACCGGGGGAGCCTGGTTGCGCAGCTTGCTGCGAACGATTAAATACGGGCGTCCCCACGGATCGCGGTCTAGGCTACCCAGCAACTCCTCCCAGGCAGCCGACTTCGCCCTCTTGATCGCCATTTGTAGGGCGCCTTTAGCGGCCTTGTAGATCTGGCGCAGCTCGATCTCGTCCGCCTCGACCCGGTGGTCACCACGCCGCCTGCGGTACCGCTCGAGCATCCGCTTCGCCCGCACGCAGGTTCCGCGGAGCTGTGCGAGCTCCGGTGACCACCAGTATACCTGAGTGGCAGGAGGAGGGCGCCTCACCCGTGGCATAGCGAAGTCGCATATGCGGGTCATGGCGCCTCTAAACCACTCTGCCTCCTCGTCCGGACCCCCGGCCGCCTCCGCGTCACCAAACCAGGCCTGGACTATTGAGGCCTCCTTCGCCAACTCGCGGTCCATCTTTCCCAAGGCCCAGCGCGGGAAGGGACTCGCTGCCAGGGCTGCTTGACCGGCTCCAGTTTGGTCCGAGGGGGAAACGCTGAACGCAATGTACTGGTGGTCGGACAGCGTCTCCGCACCCTCAAGAACCCGCCAGTCAAGAACTCGCGAAGCAATGGCGGGGGAGGCGAAAGACAGGTCGATGATCGAGCCGCCCTGCTGCCTGACGCAAGTGTTAACCGAGCCCTGGTTGAGGAGCGCCAACTCCGAAACGACTGCGCACTCCAGGATGACCTCTCCTCTGGGGTCTGTGCTCGGGGAGCCCCAGGCAGTAGCCTTGGCGTTAAAGTCCCCGAGCACGATTACTGGACCTCCAGAGGCCCGTCTCACTGCGGCTTCCAGGTCGTTGACGCTCAACTCAAACTCCGCTAGGGTTCGGTTGGGGGAGAAATACACCCCGAAGAGAGTGCATTCTCCCCACCTTGCCGCCACAAAGCCCCGACCAGCCTCCCTGAGGGAGATAGGCTCGGCTGTGCTTACGGTCGATCCCATTATGGCTACGGTGCCGTCCAGGTCGGAGACCCAATTGGGTCGTGATGGGACGCTGTACGGCTCCGCAACCACGGCCACATCAATCCTCCATTCCACCGCCGATTGCAGGAAAAGGTCCTGGGCAGCGGCAGAATGATTGAGGTTGCCCTGCAAAATGTAGCGCGCTTGGGCCGCACTAGGCATTGTTGCCAGTCGCCATCGGTGTTGTCTGCGGGCATGAGGTGGGCCGCGCAGACTCTGGAGCGGCCGTGACGGTGGCTAGCGCTCTACTTCTTTTGGGGCGTGGAGGGTTGCAGCTTTTGGCCCCCAGAACATGGTCCGCCTTTAGCCCGAGCTCGGCGCAGATGCTGCACTTAGGTTTGTCGGCACAACCGCTGGCCTTATGGCCGGGCTGGCCGCACCTGTAGCAGAGGCCGCTGCGATCGGTTGGAGCCGTGCAGAAAGGCCTAGTGTGCCCTTGCTCTAAGCACCGAAAGCACTTCATAGCCCTTGGCTCTAGGAGCTGTATGTGTGCCGAGCTCCAGCCCACTAGGAGACGGCCTGTGCTGACGACCTTCGCCACCGAGGTTGGGCACCTAAACCATGCTGACCCCGTGCCACCGCGCCTGGGCCGGATGTCCCCGACCTTCACGTGTTCTGGTGGGCATCCACCCTTGAGCGCCACCGCAGCAACGACATCCTCCTTGGTGATGGAGTCGTCCAGCCCGGATATACGCATGTCCGTATATTTAACTGGCCGGACGACTCTCACAGTTTGTGGGAGAATGTCTCGCAGCTTCTGCACCACTTGATCAGCCACCTCAGATGTCACAGTCGCAGGCAGCTCCATAAGGCGGGCTCCCGCTGCCGTCTGTTTCATTCTGGCTCCCTTTTCAATGCCTAGAGTCGCCAAGTCTAGTTCCTCCCGGGCCTTTTTCATGATGGAGGCGTAGGTGACGCCCTCGCCTGCACCCGGGGGGACTGTGATGACTACGGCCATGGTTTTGGGGGCGGCTAAGGCCTTCCCTCCCCTCGTCCTTTTCTTTTTTGGCCTTTTAGTGGCCTTTGCGGATTTCACCGGCGCCGTCTTGGTGTTCGTTCTTGGCGCGGCCGCCGGACCACCCTTCTCCACGCTGGGCTGAGCAGCCTTCTTCTGCCCCCTTTTCCTAACGACGGTGGTCCACTCCTCGTTAAGAGGCGCTGGAGGAGGAGCAGAGATCGCTGGCTCGTCTCCTTGGACAGGTTGGACTGGGGGCGCTTGTGCCTTTGACTTCCGTTTCGCCGCAGTTGCCACGGTGTTTCCGCCTGCAGGCGATGCTGAAGGCCCAGGTTGAGGGCGCGCTATCTCCGGCATGTCCTGCTGCTGCACAGGTACCTCAGTCACCCTCTTTTTATCTGAGGCGAGTGGTGGCCTGCGACGCTCTTCAGGCAGCTTCTGATAGCCACCGAGTCTAGCGTCTAGCATGGACCCCATTTGCAACATAAGGTTGCGGTCCCGTGCTTCGGACGACTCCTGCACCTTCACCAAGTCAGACCGCAGCAGTGACATCTCTGCCTTGAGACCGGCTAACTCGGCGTTCACTCGCGCGTTTTCTTCTTCAGCCCGCGCCAATTTGGCCGCGAGGCACGCTTTCTCCGCTTCGAGCCTCTTAACCTCGTCTGAGGTATTCAGACGGAGGACTCGACTAGCTAGCTCTTCGGCCTTTGCATTGGCGTCATACAGGGCTCGCTGATAAGTCCCTTTTAGATGAGACGAAGTTTTTCCTACTTTCAGCACCGTGGCTGCCACATTTAGTAACTCCTGCCTTATGGCTGAGGCCGAGTCTGGCAGGTTTGCGGCAGGCGCTGTCTCCTCCGTTGACATCGACGCATCACTCAGTGTGACAGCTTCTTTGGATCTAAGCGTCAACGCCAACGCAGCCAGCTCTTCTTCACCGTCTGCTTCCGCCGCAAGTCGCGCGCTTTCCTTCAATTGGCGATTAAATTCAGCCTTCGCCTTGGCCAGTCCCACATATTCACCCGTGGTTGGCGGGCGGCCCCTTCTCTTTCGCGCTGAGCGGTCAACAGCTGTTACCGCCGACGCGTCGCTGCTCGATGGGCTACCAGACCCCGAGCGCTGTGAGGTCTCTCGATGCCCTGACCGGCTTCTCCTTCTCTGGGCCCACAACTTGCCAGTTGGTCCGGAGCGAGACTCACTTGTCTCACGTGGCAGTGACTCCACGGATTCGAAGCTACCCGCATCCGAATCTTCCTCCTCGAGCACAATCCTAGTGAGCTTGACAATTGGCTCCCTCATTCTTGTCCGACTGGGTCTCAGAGCGGGGGCTCCGCTCACCGTCGAACTCTCTGATCTTGAGACCTCGGGGTCGGACAAAACGTCCGGCACCGGTGTCTCACATCGAGTCGCCCCTCTATCCTTCACCTCTGACGATGTCTCTTCCGTTGGAGGGAAGCCTCCCGGGGGACTGTCATTTTCGCGATCCTTACCTACCAACCGACCTGGACGCAGACAGTCTCCCCGTTCGACAACAACAGCAGTATTTGTTGTCTCCTCCACTTCGCTCTCATTCCCGAGAGCGGAAAAACTATTAACTAAACTAACCCTAAAACTAAAAGATGATTCGTTTTCCATACGAGATCCCACGAGTATGGGGGATATAAAAAGTCCACCCAGGCAGTGCCCCCTGTACCTGGGTAACCCTAGTACTGCACGAGGGCGGGTGGTCTCGTGCAGTTGGCCGCTAGCTGGCAGGCGTTCACCCATCCTGCCACCTCGAGACCGAGGCGGCCGGACGTCGCGCGAGGCCCCGAAGGGCGCCCCAACGTCCGACCTTTTGGGGTTTTTTGGTGAGGTTGGCTCCTCTTGGTCCGGGCGACCAAGCCAGGACCCCTACCCCCGTTGGGCCGCGAGACATGTCCACGACACCCAAACGGGGAGCAGGTTGCCAGACGGTTGGCCTGAGCCACCCACCTAGTCGCGCAATCGCGAGTGGTGGGCCCGTCCGGCCGCAAACCTTGAAGGCTGCCATCCCACGAGCCTAGGCTCCGCTAGTCCGAGGGACTCCATCGCAGGTGCAGAAGCAATCTGCCCGGCGCAACCGCTGAGCCTCCAAGAGGCTCTGGAGCATCACGCGTCTCAGCCTCTTATTATAAGAGGCGAGGGTGAGCTCCGCGGCCCCGCCCGACGAGGGCCAGTCATACTGGACTCCCCGCCGCGCGGGTTGTCTCTCTTCGCTTCCCCGAAGCAACGTGCCCCGGGTACTGAGCCCCCCTACCACGACAAGGTGGAGACATATTCAGGGGGGAACCTTTTTTTTTTTTTTTTTTTTTTTTCGAGGGGAATCCATTTACGGACATCCCGCCCCTCGGGGGAAGGGCGGGGGTGTCTCGGACTCGCCTGCCGTGAAGCGACAGGAATACCGAGTAAACCCCCCGGTGCTCCAACATTGCCATTTCTGTTGTACGTGGCCATGGGATCGCTTTGCGCATCCACGACTACGGGCAACGGCCGTCCGCATCCGGACCCATCTTTCGGTGTTTGTGGCACCAACATCCACATCGTGGTCAGGGCGTGCGAGGAGCACTCGGCACGCCCTTCAACTCTATGACCCATTACGGGCAACGAGCAACCCCCGTTGCTGTCACCCGCAGAAAGTCTTCACGCCTGCAGCGTTTGCGTGACGTACTCACGCCTTCTGCGGCCGATACGCCTACGACGGAGCGGCTGGGACTCTGGGTCCTCCTCTCTACTTCGCTCCGCCGTCTCTTTCTCGCCTAGGACGCTTTCACAAAACTCTGCGAATTTGTCCCAGGCGGCTTCACTGTTGGCTATGTTGCCAACAATGGATGTCAGCTCCAGATCGGGGCCTATGCACCCTATCAATTCAGCCCTTTGTGCAAGCCAGTGGGAGCAGTGGGCCACTGTGTGCTCCGCCGTGTCGTTGGCATCACCGCACTGGTGGCAGATGGTGGACTGCTCCCGTCTTGCCACGAGGCACAAATACCTCCCGAAACACCCGTGCCCAGTGAGCATTTGGGTGATCCGGAAGGACAGTGCCCCATGTCTCCGCCTTATCCATACGTCCATATGCGGACGTATCGCCGCTATGGTTTTTAGGCCGTAGGCCGGCTGCGCCAGTTTTTGACGCCAACACTCCAGGAGAGTGTTTTGGGCGTCCCGTCTCCACCCCTTTATCTCCTCAGCCGCAGGGAACTCTCCGCGGGCCCGGACTGCGGCACTCTGCCGATAGACGTCCGCTTGGACCACTGCGTTTCAGGGGGGAACCTAACCTAACCTAACCTAACCCAACCTAACCCAACCCAACCCAACCCAACCCAACCCAACCCAACCTAACCTAACCTAACCTAACCTAACCTTTTTTTTTTTTTTTTTTTTTTTCTCGGTGTCAAAAAATGCATTTACGCACTATCCCACCCCCCGGGGAAGGGGTGGGGGTGTGTGGGACTCGCCCACCTCTGAAGGAGGTGGGAATACCGCACTAAAAAATACACCGGTATACCCTCACCGCTTACGGGACGGCATGGCTCTGGTCGATTACCACATCGTCCCTGCGGTGGCCCGGCCTCCACACCGGGCCTCCTCACGCCACGGGGGGCATCCTGGTATACGAGGACACCCCCAGACGGGGACACCGTGCAATGGGGATTGGGCTCCCCAGCCCGCACCCCTGGTGTCACTTTTAGGGAGCAGGAATGACATAACGGTTAAACCGCCGCATTCCCGCCCCCCGCCGTCTGCGTCGGAGAGGCGCCGCTAGAGGATCATCCTCACGGGCCCTCTCCGCGGCCTCCTTCTGTGACATTACGTCGTCACAGAAGGCGACCATCCCCCCCCATGCCTCATCGCTGCCTAGCATACTATCGATGATCCTCGGCAGCGAGAGGTCTGGGCCCACCTTGGCCATTAGAGCGCGGCGCTGTACCGCCCATGCAGGACACACTTGAAGTGTGTGCTGGGCGGTATCCTCTGGCGCGCCGCACTCGTGACACCGAGGTGTCGGCTCGCGTCTCGCGACCCGGTGCAGATACTTTCCGAAGCACCCATGGCCGGAAAGTATCTGCACCAGCCGATATCTCATCGGCTTCCTGTCTCGCCGGACCCACGACCGGAGGACCGGACGAATCGCGTCTATCGGCCATTGGCCGAAGAGCGGATCCGCCAAGTCCTCCTCCCAAAGACGTAGGACTTCCTCTTGCGCCCGCTGCCTGACCGCCTCTACCTCTTCGAGGCAGGGGCGCTCTCCTCTTGCTCTCCGGTCTGCTCGGTATCTGTAAACAGACTTTAATACAGCCGCTTCCAACTCCCACGGGGGCATGCCTGCCAGAAGGCAAGCAGCCCCCGCGGATATCGTACGATATCCTCGGATCGCCCTCACCGCCATGGTCCTTTGAGGACCACGCAACAGCCGTCTGTTGCGGGCGGTGAGAGCATCCACCCAGATAGGCGCCCCGTATAGCGCCATACTCTTTAAAATTCCGGCGTATAGGCGCCGGCACGTCTGGTCTGGGCCGCGTTCGTTCGGCAGAAGGCGACCCAGAGCTCCCGCAGCGCGAATAAGACGGGGCGCGAGGCGGTCGAAGTGCGCATCAAACCGCCAGCGCCCGTCCAGAATCAGGCCCAGATATTTCATCTGGGCCATCACCTTCACTTCCGCACCATCTATATGAACCGAGGCGCCGGGCGGTGGTCCCTGTCGAGGTCCATGAAACAAGAGGACCTCGGTCTTACTCAGAGCCACCTTCAATCCCAGCGCCTCGATTCGGCCGATGACAAGGCTGGCGCTTACCTCCGCCAGCCTTTTTGCATCGGCAAAATCCCCCCCCGTGGCTACGACTAGGGTGTCATCCGCGTAGCAAATGACACGCACCCTAGGTGGGAGCGTGCCGCGGAGCACCCAGTCGTAGCCGATGTTCCATAACAGGGGCCCGAGTACGGACCCCTGGGGAACCCCACAAGTTACAGGCCGGCGAACCAAGACGCCGTCGGCCCCCTCGAATAACACCTCCCGGCCGCGGAGGTAATCCTCCAACAGCCTTTGTAAGTAGAGGGGCACTCCGAAATAACGGAGTGCCTCCCTAATCACCCCGAAGGGCAGGCTGTTGAAGGCGTTGGCGATATCGAGAGATATCGCCAACGACCTCTCCCCGCGACTGGAGGCAGCAGTCGTCTCGTCCTTTAGGAGGGTCAGGGCGTCGAGGGTCGAGTGACCCGCCCTGAACCCGAACTGCACCGGCGACAGATCGGGCCCCACCTCCTTCAGGTGTTGGATGAGACGGAAGGAAATGATTCGTTCGAAAGATTTCCCCGTCTCATCCAACAAGACGATTGGCCGGTACGCGCCGGCTTCACCCGGAGGCCTCCCCTCCTTCGGGAGAAGGCACAGACGCCCCTCCTTCCACAACTTCGGGAATCGTGCCGACGCGAGCGCTGCGTCGAACAATTCCCGAAGTTGTCCCCCCAGATGGGCCAAGGCCAGGGCCAAGACCTTGCCCGGCACCCCATCAGGCCCCGGGGCCTTCTTCCGAGCCTTGAGTCGGTCCACCACAGCCGCCATCTCCTCGTCGGTGACTGGTGGGACCGACTCGTCGGCCAAGGCAGGCACGGGAGGAGCCATAGTCGGAGGGGTGTGCATTGGGGGCTCTGGGAAGAGCTCCCGCACGACCCGCTCCAACACCTCCGTCTGGAGGGTCTCAATCACGGGGGGACCATTATTGCGGAGCTTGTTGCGCGCCGCCTTATATGGTCTCCCCCATGGGTCCCTATTGAGATCCTCTAGCATCTCCTCTCTCGCCCTGCTCTTCGCCTGGCATATGGCCAGCTGTAATGCCTTCTTATCCTCGATATAAGTGGCATACAGCTGGC
Organism: Udea ferrugalis; assembly: GCA_950022985.1. Lineage (NCBI taxonomy): Eukaryota > Metazoa > Arthropoda > Insecta > Lepidoptera > Crambidae > Udea > Udea ferrugalis. Next base: position 28,214 of record OX465515.1, read on the forward strand.
CTTCCCTCAATGTGTCACGCCGTCTACGGCGGAGCGCCCGGGTGAAAGCCCTCCTCGACAGCGAGCACTGCTGCCGAAGAAGGGCGATCTCCTCGCTCCACCAGTAGACTTGGTGACGCCGCGGCGGTGGCCCAATTACCTTGGGCATGGCGGCGTTGCAGACCCCGGACATGATGTCGCGGAATCTGCTTGCCGCCTCGTCAACCCCCGTGGTGACAGGGGTGGCACACCAAGCCGCCACTATGGCAGCCTCCTCCGCAAGTTCCCTGTTGAGCTTTGTCATCGCCCAACGGGGGAAGGAGGAGTGCCCCGACTGTCGTTGTTGCGGCCCTGGGGAGCCGCTGGAGGTGGAGACGTCGAACCTAATATACTTGTGGTCCGACATTGTCTCCACCTCACTTAGCACCTGCCAGCCCTGGACGCGTTGTGCTAGAGAAGGGGTGGCGAACGTCAAGTCCACCACGGACCCCCCTCCTCTACGCACACACGTGTGTGATGTCCCCCTGTTAAGGAGGGACAACCCAGAGCTGACAGCCCAGTCCTCCACGGCCAGACCCCACGGGTCTGTAGACACACTCCCCCAGAGCGTCGACCACGAGTTAAGGTCACCCATGACCAACACCGGGAGAGGTGCTAACCTCTGAATAACTGGGCCAAGGCCCCGCAAAAAGTCTTCTAAGTTAGACAACCCTCGATTTGGGGAGACATAGACGCCAACGATGGCAATGCCTCCCCATGTTGCAGCAACATAGCCGGGACCCTGTTCCTTCGGAACGAGGATGTTCCGGCTAGCCGCCGCCACGATCGCCACAGAGCCGCTTGTGTCTCCAGCCCATAAGGGCTGAGAGGGCACAAAATACGGCTCTGCGACAACCGCCACGTCAATCTCCCACTGCGCCATGGACTGGATTAATAAATCCTGGGCCCCGGCGCAGTGGTTGAGATTCGTCTGGAGGAAACTGCTATGCCGAGTGTAACTCATAGTTGCATTGCAGTTTCCTCTGACGCTGACGTGCGCGTCCCGCTAGTGGCCTGGGTCCGTTTGGCCGCCCTCGATTTGATGGCGGGAGGACAACAGCTCCTCCCACCCATCGTGTGCCCAGAAGGCTTGCCCGCATCTGCGCAGACCGCGCAGCGAGCCTTCGCCGTGCATCCGGCGGCTTTGTGGCCCGGCTCACCACACCGGAAGCACAGCTCGTCCCGCTGCTTGTCGGACGGGCAGAGCTGCCGCGTGTGCCCGATGCCCATGCACTTGAAGCACCTCAAGGGAAGTGCTTCAAGGGCCCGGACCTGCGCACAGCTCCACCCAACCAACAAACGACCGCCGGCCAGAACGGTCTTGGCCGCAGCCACGGGGCATTTCAGTGTCACTGAACCTGCCCCGGAGCGACCAAGCCGAATGTCCGCGGCCTTGATTTGCGCCGCGTCGCAACCTCCCTTGGCCGCTACGGCAGCCACAACGTCCTCGCGGGTCACGGACTCCTCGAGGCCCGAAATACGCAAATCTGCGCATTTCGTGGGCCTCGTGACGGTGGCGATCCCCGCGAGCGCCTCCGCTAACTTGGCTGCCAGACGGTCGGCAGCCTCGGCGCTTTTGGCACCCGGCAACTCGAGCATTCTCGCTCCTGTAGCCGTCTGCCTTGACGTCACTCCCTGAATGCCCAGTTCAGGGAGCGCGATAGCCTCCTTGGCCTTCAAGAGGGCCATCTTGTAAGAGACCCCGCGCGCAACAGCCTCGGGCTGTAGTGTAAAAACTACAGCGGAGGAGCGCGGCGAGGTCAGTTTGGCCTTCGGCTTGGCTTGCGGCTGGGCTTGCTTGCCTGCTTGGGCTTGCGGCTTCGACTTACCCTTCTTAGCCTTGGGCGCAGTCGCGGTCGGCGGTTTCGGAGCTGCAGGGGCTGCGGGGACGGGCTTGGAGCTCTTCCCCTTCCCCTTTCCCTTCCTGCTGGCCACCACACTCCAAGTCTCTGCATCCGCAGAGGCTGGGGTAGCAGCAACAGCAGCCGGGGTCGCAGCAGCAACCGGAGTCGCCTTTGCAGGTGCTCGCGATGGACCTGCAACAGGAAGAATTTCGGCAGATAAAGGTGCCTTCACCTTCTTCTTACCCTTCGATTTGGCTTTGGCCTTGACCTGGGCCGGGCGGGCTGCGGCTGGAGCAGCCAAGGCAGCCTCCCTGGTCGCGGCCGCAGCCTCCTCGGCAGCGGCAGCCTCCCTGGCAGCGGCCTCCTCCCTCCTCTTGTCCGCCGCAAGCGGGGGGCGGAGAGTAGGCGCAGGTGGGAGGCGCATCTCCAACCCCGCGATGCGCGCGGAGATCATGTCGCCGACGGTGCGACACATGGAGGCCTTCATATCCTCCATCATGTCGGCGACCATGACGGCGACCTGCCCCACGACATCCTTCGACACCTCAGGCTCCAGAACCGGCTGTGCTTCTGAAGAAGAAGGACCAGGGTGCTCGGACCTACTCGTGGCGAAGTCGCGGCGCAAGGCCTTGACCTCACGCTGTAGGTCCTCCACCTGGTTCTTCAGCAGCCGGTTCTGCACACTCAACCGTCGAGTCTCATCCGAAACTGAGCGTTCGGATAGAGAATCCACGATCTCCTGGTATTCAGACGCATACGCCTTGAGGTCTCGGATAAAATTCCCCTTCAAATTACCCGACTTGCGAGCTATCTCGAAGATAGCCCGCTTCAACTCAGTTGCACGCTCGCGTGCGAGCTGCGTGTCGAGGTCCGCCGTCAGCTCATCCAGAGTTTGGACCTCGCCAGGCACCTCATACGGCAGTGGGACCGCGATCGGAGAGGGGGGCTCCGTCGGGTCAAAGTCTGCCAAAATATCATCGATGTTTTTGTTGCACCGAGCAACCAACTCTTTATGGGAAGGCGAAGAGGAATTCTTCTTGCCCCGTTTGGAGCCCTTCCCAGCTTTTTTATACTTGCTGCTACAAGTTTTTGTTCTGCATTTTGATTGCTGGACTTGATCGTCATCAGTCGTCTCGTCATCGCCTGAGGCGAAGAGAGGTGACATTGCAGGTCGCTTGCCAGAGGAACTCCTCGTCACACGACCTTTCTCCTCAAACGGTCCCTCATCGACCACTAGCCCTGAGAACGAGTTCTCAGTAAAGTCCGGGGACATGCATGGGTCGTCAGTAGGGACGCCGACCAACGGGGCCGACGTCTCCACCACCAGGTCAACGAACGCCGGTTCATGAGCTGAATCAGAGTCAGTGTGGGAAGCCAGGTTGTTGGCGGACCTATCCTTAAAAGGACTGGATCCGCCAGAAGACGAATCGGCAGCAGCGGGCCTATCCTGAAAAGGACTGGGCCTGCGCGCACAGGAGGTTTTCTCAGCAGTCGACATAACGATCTCAGTCAAAACGCAAGTCGCAATGCACTGAAGTGTTGCCGTCGTCTGTGCCACTCCGTTACGGTGGTCACAGACTACGTTGCCCAGGGTTCACTACGGGGAAGTCACTTCAGGGCGAACCCCAACCTAACCTAACCTAACCTAACCTAACCTAACCTAACCTAACCTAACCTAACCTAACCTAACCTAACCTAACCCAACCTACTTGTTTTGAACAAAAAAAGTTAGGTTTGAGAATTGACCTAACTTTTACATAGTTAACCTAACCTAACCCAACCTACTTGTTTTGAACAAAAAAAGTTAGGTTTGAGAATTGACCTAACTTTTACATAGTTAACCTAACCTAACCCAACCTACTTGTTTTGAACAAAAAAAGTTAGGTTTGAGAATTGACCTAACTTTTACATAGTTAACCTAACCTAACCCAACCTACTTGTTTTGAACAAAAAAAGTTAGGTTTGAGAATTGACCTAACTTTTACATAGTTAACCTAACCTAACCCAACCTACTTGTTTTGAACAAAAAAAGTTAGGTTTGAGAATTGACCTAACTTTTACATAGTTAACCTAACCTAACCCAACCTACTTGTTTTGAACAAAAAAAGTTAGGTTTGAGAATTGACCTAACTTTTACATAGTTAACCTAACCTAACCCAACCTACTTGTTTTGAACAAAAAAAGTTAGGTTTGAGAATTGACCTAACTTTTACATAGTTAACCTAACCTAACCCAACCTACTTGTTTTGAACAAAAAAAGTTAGGTTTGAGAATTGACCTAACTTTTACATAGTTAACCTAACCTAACCCAACCTACTTGTTTTGAACAAAAAAAGTTAGGTTTGAGAATTGACCTAACTTTTACATAGTTAACCTAACCTAACCCAACCTACTTGTTTTGAACAAAAAAAGTTAGGTTTGAGAATTGACCTAACTTTTACATAGTTAACCTAACCTAACCCAACCTACTTGTTTTGAACAAAAAAAGTTAGGTTTGAGAATTGACCTAACTTTTACATAGTTAACCTAACCTAACCCAACCTACTTGTTTTGAACAAAAAAAGTTAGGTTTGAGAATTGACCTAACTTTTACATAGTTAACCTAACCTAACCCAACCTACTTGTTTTGAACAAAAAAAGTTAGGTTTGAGAATTGACCTAACTTTTACATAGTTTTTTTTTTTTTTTTTTTTTTTTTTTTTTTTTTTTTTTTTTTTTGACGAGGGGAATCCTTTTACGGACATCCCGCCCTCCGGGGGAAAGGCGGGGGTGTCTCGGGCTCCCCTGCCGTGGAGCGACAGGGATACCGAGTAAACCCCCCGGTGACCGTCTTCTGCGCGATTCCAGGAGGTCCCCGAGGACCCCAGTATGGACTCTACCGGTGGACCCCTGACGCGCTCTGCCGATTGCTCGGCCCATCTCGAGGGGAGTTGTACCTCCCCCTAACACCTGCCAGTGCGCACGGCGATGTGAGGTCACCCCGCACCGCCGCCCTTCCCCGGGGCCACTTGTAATGAAGGCACACGGCCCCCGCCGTGTGCACTCCCAGCGACCCCGAAGGCCCCCCTTTAGTCGCCTCTTACGACAGGCGGGGGGGGACCGTGGTCGAATTCTTACGCCCCGAACCACAGGGCGAAACTTTTACATAGTTAACCTAACCTAACCCAACCTACTTGTTCTGAACAAAAAAAGTTAGGTTTGAGAATTGACCTAACTTTTACATAGTTAACCTAACCTAACCCAACCTACTTGTTTTGAACAAAAAAAGTTAGGTTTGAGAATTGACCTAACTTTTACATAGTTAACCTAACCTAACCCAACCTACTTGTTTTGAACAAAAAAAGTTAGGTTTGAGAATTGACCTAACTTTTACATAGTTAACCTAACCTAACCCAACCTACTTGTTTTGAACAAAAAAAGTTAGGTTTGAGAATTGACCTAACTTTTACATAGTTAACCTAACCTAACCCAACCTACTTGTTTTGAACAAAAAAAGTTAGGTTTGAGAATTGACCTAACTTTTACATAGTTAACCTAACCTAACCCAACCTACTTGTTTTGAACAAAAAAAGTTAGGTTTGAGAATTGACCTAACTTTTACATAGTTAACCTAACCTAACCCAACCTACTTGTTCTGAACAAAAAAAGTTAGGTTTGAGAATTGACCTAACTTTTACATAGTTAACCTAACCTAACCCAACCTACTTGTTTTGAACAAAAAAAGTTAGGTTTGAGCGCGCCGCGTAAGCGGCGCGCGAACCCCCACCACTGTTGCGCGGTGCGGTGAGCGCACGGCGCGCACGCTGTTGGGATGCTCTCGTGAGTCACGCACTCTGGTGAGTTCAGCCAGCAGAAAGAACAACAGTTCTCAGATTTTGCGCTCGGATTCTAAAACAAGAAAGTCAAATCTACTATATAAAAATAAGTCGGGTTTACTTTCCTGACGCTATAACTCCAGAACGCACTAACCGATTTCTACGGTTTTGCATTCGTTGGAAAGGTCTCGGACTCCGTTAGGTTTATACATCCTCCACATCTGTGAGAGTGAGAGCATTGTGAGAGTAATTAAAAAAAAAATATTTTTTTCAGCTGGTTTGCCATTGCATACCATCGAATCACTACTATCCAGGGTGGTTCAACAAGCACTCGCCACATAACAGCGATGACTACCTTCTAAGGAAGGAATGACTGACCTTGCGTGGAGCAATTCAGCTTGCAATAATTCCGGAGGGTTCTTCATATTGCACTTAATCCAAAATCTCCAGGCTGGCTTTTCACCATTTTCCTGAAATGATTGCGAAAAAACCATTGTATTATTTTCAATAATATTATTGGAATAATAATAAATATCAATAAAAGAAAGACGTGTTAGTAACGGCTAAAGACATCAATTTCTCAAAATGTATACAAAATTCACTCATCAAAGAAACACGAGAATTACCACCATTACTTTTATTTACTCAAGTTATCGTGAATATATTTTCAGCGGCGGCAGTTTTAGCGGCAGCTGAAGTAAAACAGACCAATTTGACTGCGTCCGAATCCGAATTGAGTCAACGACCGACAACCGAGGACGCAGCGCCGATACATAACAGGTGGCATTCTAGCGCATTAGTCAGAAGATCTAATATCAGGCCATCTTAATGAGTTCTCGCAAATATGTATTTACGAATATCTATAAATTTTTAAATATAATATAAACACAATACAACACAGTTGATGTTTGAACTATGCAGCGCCTGCATGTAATGCAGGATATCAATGTATAGTTTAGCTGCCACTTTTGGTTGATCATATCATACTTACTACAAAGTATAAATTGGGAATTATTCACACTTAGGATTCAGTTAATAATGCCCACGAGCTATCTTACATTATTGGAATTTGACGATCCTCTTGTATTCTCCGTGCTTGCTCCTCCTCCACCGGCAGCGTTCAGCTGTCTCTCCACCAGGCTCCTGAAAAAGCGCACAGCGTCTATTATTGTTTTAAATTCTATGAACAATGATGTTTGTATCTTTCATTAAAGTTATCAAATATATACTTACCCGGCCATCACCGACCTCGCTTGCGTTGCTTAACATTCCTCAATCGAATGGATAGAATCTAAGCCTAGCCTGTCTCGTTCGCAGTAGGTTTGTAGTACCTACCTACTAGTCGGCGCCCCCCAACGGTGCAGAAAACTCGAAGCCGCAGCCCAGTCTCCCCGGCAACAAATACCTGAAACCACAACACCAAGAGAAAATGTTACTACACTATGCCACAAAAAACTAAGCGAAATTGTTTTCCAAGTAAGCACTGTCTTATGTCACTTTGCCCGTTTTGATTGTTAATAATAAGTACCTATGAGAAAGCCGATTAAAAATAGTAATATCTCAGTAACTACCTCATGGATGCAATAAATCTTATGATTAAAATTTTAAAACCTGCACACGTAACGACAAATTGATTAATAGGAGTAAACATAGTCAAATATAGAGCAGCTATTTTTGACGCTGCATTAATGATCGTTATTGCCTTGCTTACCCTGAGATTGAAAAAAAAACTCTACCCCATAGGCAACATGCTTTAAGAACTCACTACTCGGCTGCACTGGAACAGTCCGTTCAACGCTAAATAGGTATGTATCTAGTTGCTTTCATTTATTTTCAACATAATAGTAGTCCTGCCCGAGGTATTTTGCCACGAGCCGGTAAACGAGGGTCACGCCACGCAAGACTCGGGACGAGTGGAGATGACACTTCCGCTCGTGTATTGAACAAGATTTTTTAATTCATTTGCGAAAAAAAAAAACGCAATAAGCACCTCCGTATCAATTACGAAATTGTATGATTAATAAAAGTGGGGGAAAAAGGTAGGATTGTCACTCTTGTTAATCACAATTAATAGACTTAGGTTTTTTTTAATTTAGAGCACACCTTATCAAGCCATGGCTTACCTTACTTATTTCTTCGAAAACAAATAGTTCAGTCTTAGAGCATATTGTCTAAGAGTTCAGTAGACATGTTTTTTTCATTCATCTGTCAACGGGTAATCTGCCAGTTACAGTGTATTGTCAATTATCAGATTTATGGGTCAGAGTTCCTTTAACCGACGAGCATGTATATGTAGCTACGGCTAAGCCTTTGTTTCTCAAATGGGACCCGACTGCTACAAATTTTCTTTAGTTAAGTGCAGTCGGGTATGCCGACTTTCTTGTTTAAGGGTTTTTTACACAGAAACTATGTCATGTTTCATAATTCTTTTAACTTTATTATTTTTTACTTTATTACCTTGTTCTTTTATATATCTACTATGGAAGTAATACAATACTTTTGAAAGATGCAATAGAGACTTATAAAGAAAAAATAGCTCCTAATTTCTGTCGTATGATCATTTATTGTAAAACTAAAAACCTGACCCATGTGATGCCGCCTAGCGCGGCGCATCGGCTGTCACGGTGCTTCGAGTTCTTTCTTAGGTATATGCTTGCTCGCCCATCTAGAATTCTAGAGCATCACGCCGGAAACGCCAACGGGCGGGGAAAGATACGTAGTCGAGATGCCGCAATCGCTGATGGGCGGGCTGTAACTAACTTAAATTAGTATTTATTTTTCTAATTCATTATTTCTTTTGCATCTATTTCTTTTTCCAATTCATTATTTCATTAAATCACAGTATGGCGGCATCTGGGTAAATTTTGACACTAAAACTGAATTGGATAAAAACGGTATCGTGGAAAAATTCAAACAACTACTAGAAGCCAAGATAAAAGAGAGGATATTGGGTTTTCTCCAAGCAACTTGTAAAAAATGTGGTCGATAGCTATTTAGGAAGTTGTTTATAAATTATATTCCTCAGTCTTTTTCCACATCTGCAATCAGAACCATCAAGCACGACATCATTTTGTAACAAAATTGACCGAAACATAGCTCCTTGAACTCTACATTTTGTAACTAAAAGTTCAGAATCTAGCTTAACAAGGGGAATTCCTGAACAACTTGCATTGGAATGAAGTGTAAATATACTCTGCTTATAACAGATTTTGACAGTAATATGTCACAGAATAGACTGTCTGAAAGCGTATGGAAAATATTTTTCATGGTAAGTCTCACTACCTACTTCTTGGGCAGAAATATTTACAAACGAGAGAACCGATTATTAAAAAATTATTAAATAGTTCTCCAATCATAATTTTACTGAAGGTTTATGCTTTCGGGCTCGGAATGAAGGATCGGAATTGACTTCTTCCAAAACCGCAAAATTCTGCGGGCCGTTGGTTATGAATCAATTTTAGTACAACGGACCATACCACAAAATCTCTCTTTTTCCGAAAGCTTTTTGGCTGAGATATCGGTGTTAGAAACCCGGCCGCCCGTGGGCAGGCTCGGAGTGCCAGTGACTAAGTTTCACCCGCCGATGGGCGGGCTCGACGCTCGACACTGAATGGGGTAAAAGATCAATACTGCTCGTAGAGTCCCACATTTGTAGAGCTCCTGATATCTCTTTCGCACTTGCTCAGTTGCCGTTTAAGAACATGGAAATATGAAAATTTGATTTAATTTGAAATATATTTCACAATCCTTATAATATTTTTTTTTTTGTATACTTCTAAACATGTTCTACGAGTTTTCTCACGGCATACGACAAAATATTGTTTGAAAGTGACAAAAATAAAGATGGAAAATACAATCCTGAATCGCGCTATCAACATTTTAGCTTGAGTTTAATATAAATAGAAAGGAAAGGGTACATCTGCCGGAGGGTCCGTAGCTACTACGTAAGCCGGCGCTGGCGGGGAGCCGGTCCAATTCCTCGCCATCAGATATGTTGAAGCGTAAGCGATCATATATGGTAAAAAATAATGTCAAATACGTCAGAAAATGATAAAGAGAGACTTTGGTCTCAACCACACGATAGTAGCTAATTTGACCTTCTTTTTACTCGATTAAAAGATTTTTTTCATTGCTTTATTATTGTCATTGTTTTTATTGCCTCTCTTTTTTCTAATCAAAACAAAGTTAGTGTTAATGACTTTTTGATTGAATTTTCTAGACATATAGGTATGTAGAGTTTAAAAAACTGAAAGAAAACCACAACCCCAGAAACATTTTAGTGAGCATGACTAACTCGAGTTACTCAAAGTAAAACAAAATCTAATGTTTGTCTAAACTGTAGGACACAGTGTCATTTTGAAGTTTTATGTACAGGGTGTAAGTAGTGTCAAGCCGAAGTCTAGAGGTAGAGCATCACTGGGGCTACCCAAATCACCCCCATGTACATATGTTCCACGATTTTGATAGTTTCCGAGTTATGGTATTTTTTGTTTATTTTTCAAATGTTGACTTACGAGACAGTATTGCTGACAGGGATACAAATTGTTGAGGCACATTATATTTTTTTCTATATTAGCTTAATAGTATACCTTGCAGCTACAAAAACAATTGAAGATCTATCTGATACCAATGCGTCATAAAAAATATTTAATTTCTAAGTGTGTGTGTTTTTCAATCTTTCAATATTTATGAAGCCGAATTAAAAATAAAAGTTACCTAAACTTTTTCCGACATCTAGCGGCGATGAAATGGAACGCGGAAGCACCCTTCGCCGTTAAAGGTGGCGCCGTAGTCCCTATTCAGACTTCCTTTATATTTGTTTACAGTTCAAAATAAAAGTAAAACTTATTGCTTTTCCACAATGTGATAGCTTTTTAGGTTTAATTGCTTAATTAAATAGATCACTATGGAATGGACCTCGTCGGGCACAGTAAACATTTTAGGAGAAAATCGATATTTGCGAAGTTAAGATTAATTCAAGTTTCTTTCGAAATTTCTCAACTCAATACGCTGAAATCACTTTTGTTGGAATCTATCGCACAGTCATTTCAAAGGAGATTCGCCAAAATCACCCTTTCAGTTATTAAAGTAAAACTAGCAATAGTTTCGATATTGCTAAATCACATGCACCCAATGATAACCTTGCTAGCTTCGCCACAAGTTTCCAGAAAAAGACATTCAGCATTAGCTGAACAATCAGAGGAAGAATCAGTACGATTTCGAACGGACTAATATCCTTAGACACCTTTGTGGGTTCGGTCGTCATTGTGTATGAGCATAAACCCTGGTAGACTATTTATGATGTGGAGTGGACCGCGTGAATAAATACAGACACAAAGCTGGCTAGTAATTCACTTCAGTGCTTGGAGATGCTTTGAGCATTGATGTGACATGTGTAGTGCGTGGTAAAATTTTTGGTAAAACGTTGATTAATGAGAATTTTCATAACCGAATTTCTAGAGGTGTCACTATTAAACTAGCCACCCAATTATTCCTATTATTGGCACCATTATTCTTATTATTGGCACCCTTCCTATTAAATTGAACAAAAAAAGGCTTATATTTAGGTTCGGTATGAATTAAATACCGCTACCGGTTGCTTGTTGGAGTTTCATAGGCCCTCTAAGTAAAAAAAAACATATTTTTTAGAGAAACGTCGTCTTTCTAATTCATTTATTTATGAATTCTTATTATAATTTCTTGTTTCGTACTTTTTAAAGCATATTTTTAGTAGTCTAGTTTTCGTTTTTGTTTTTTTTAATATTTCGAATATTTTTAAAATGGTTTAGGTAGTGATAGCTTCTAAAAACCACTAAGGTTTATAGATACGAAACTATCGTTAGTTTACAATGATTTACTTGACCTTTCCACCTAGGGACCGTTCGCCGACAGAACGAATCGTATATTAGGTACCTACTGTTTCTCCATCTGAAAATTTCACAATGTACACACGGCCGCACGTCAGGATGTGCGTGTGGTCTGAGTGCTCCTTTTTGAAAGTTGATCCAAATATTACGAGATTCAAGAATATTTTAGGAAATAATTGTCAAAACTTCAATAGTGCAAATAAAAATTTGTCAAAAGTAGGTGGAAAAAGTTACGGTCAATTAACTAGAACACTCAATCTGCTGATCTGAGAAAAATACTTTATCTCGTGTCTCACAAAGTACTTATCTTTCTGTATATATTTTATTGTGAAAAAATTGTGATTAATTTCTTCAATGTATCGACAAATATTCGATGGTTTTTAACGTTTTGTCTTGATTTTATAAAGGTATCTGTAGATCACTCAATCCTCCAAGTGTGCCGATGGAGTGTTCCTAAAATCTTTAACTACGGCTTCATAAATTCTTGACCTTTTTACTCTATTACACGCATACAATCCCTAATCAATTTGTTAAACAAAAATATTACAGTAAAATAGAGTAGTTCGAGAGTAAATTCAAATATTACTTTCTTTGATAGGTCCCGTCTGAGTGTTCCATATATTTAACTAACTGGAACTTGTATGCAAACCAAGACTACATTAGAAATTGTCAAAAAGCTTTTCCTAGAATTCAACATGTCTTCTGTTTCTGTAAACGTTTAGTTAACACCAATAATCAACTTTAACATATTCATATGCGAGGAGATTGATTAGGGTGACCATGGATTTATAAAAATAACACACTTTTTAATTGAATCATGCACTTTATTATAAAACACTTCACCTAGTTACATTGTTTATTTTATATACCCGCCCCCACTTCGCAAGGGTGCAATAGGATGTAATCTATACTTATAATAAATCTGTAGAGGCCAATTCTGTACATGAAATATATTCTATCTATATTATACCTTTCAACTAATTAAATCCTTCTTATATTATAAATGCGAATGTAAATGTGAATGTGTTCTTAATATTCGAGAAAAATAGACTACCATAAATATATCTATCGCTAAAAAAAAGTTAAAACAAAAGATGGTACTTACAGTCAGAGGCGGCTCGTCCTAAAGAGCGCCGGTGCAGTGCACTCCCAAAAAAATAACTCATTTTCGTAAATTTATATTAGTATTTCTAATACATTTATCTTTAAGTAACAATATTTATAAGCCACTGTGCCTATTTAAGTACCCATATTAAATCATTACCAATACGCCAATACCAAGTTGTAACGAGCGCCGAGCGGTGCGCCAGCGATTGCGCTCCTATGAAACAAAGTTCAGTACGATTCCTAATACTGTTTTCAATGAGTGTGAGAGGGACCCTACGGAAGTGCCTGACACGTGAAACAGAAGATTTTGTATGGGAAATTAGCTTAATCTGGAGCGCCGCTCCTGGTTGCTTAGGGCCGGCGCCCACTATCGGCATCGGCACGCTTCAGGATTTTAAGGTGGCAAATAGTAATAAACTTTAACATTATGGCAATAAAGTAGAAATTTCCGTGATGTGTTCTCGTAAAAACAATCGGTATGCTTGAGGCTGCTGTTTCGGCATTTTCTACTTTATTGCCATTATGTTAGAGTATATTGCTATTTGCCACCTTAAAGTCCTGAAGCGTGCTGATGCCGATAGTGGGCTCCGGCCCTTATACGACACCTAAGCGCGACCTACAAGAAGTTGCACACTAGTTGTCACTAGATGGCGTTTGATGACAATTAAATCGCGCAAGCATTACGATGTGCATTTTATTTAATACAAGATTTATGTAGCTAAGTAAATATTCTGTTCATTTATTTATTCAATAAAATTAGCTGTTAATTTACATAATTAAAGGAACGTAACCTGAATTATAACATGTTTTTGATATCTTGCCAAATATTTTCATTTAAGTACCTAAGTACTCAGCACCAAGACTTTTTGAGATACCTGTTTGCGGTGTTTCCGTTTTTATGTGGTGAACACCCATCAAAAAATGTCACGAGCCGCCTCTGCTTACAGTGTTCTTCATTATTAGTAATCAAAATGACAATATAGACAAACACAATAATGAGCGTAACGCAACTGTAGGTAAACTCAATAACTGGTTCAACACATATTACTATGTCTTAACTTCAAACTCATAATACTGTTGCGTACTGTTTTATACGAACAAAAATCAAGCTTTGAATGAATAGTTAGCGCGGAATGTGGGTAAATGGAAAAATTGTCCTACAAAAATAAAATGATATCTGCCCTACATGAACAACGTAATACTTTTCGGCTTATAAATATGATAAAGTTGATTATTGGTGTTAACTAAAAGTTTGCAGAAACAGAATACATGTTGAATTTTAGGAAAAGCTTTTTGACAATTTCTAATGTAGTCTTGGTTTGCATATGTCACCGGAAAATAACAAGAACCGTAAATTTATAAATTTCCTAGGAAATTTATAAACTTTCGTAGGATTCTAAACGAGAGATAAATTGTATTATTTTACGCCCTCATTTCCGGAAATTGATAAACTTTCGGAACGCATCCGTAAAATAATAAGTGGGCGGTAACCAAACGCCATGTGCGCTCTGATTGGTCGAATAAGTCACGTGTTATTCCTCTCCTCCACCATTTAATTTTGGTAGAAGGCCAGTTCTAATGTTTAATATTTTGTAAGAATAATTCATCTTCGTGTTCATTGTATAATTTGCGGCTAACTCTCCGGCAATGAGAGACACCGATAAAAAATCTAAGCAACCCAGATAACGGTGGTATGCTCGCTTCTTACCACGATGGGTTCAAATTCCCTCGGTGAAATGTGGGCTTCTGAATGTTCCGTTCGTTCACCGTGACGGGAACTCAGTGTGACTCTGACTACCCTATTTGGGATATGATCGAGATGGTATGCCATGTTTTGTAGATATGTTATATTTTATAAGTGTATTTCATTTTTTTATAAACTTTTTGATAATCTAAAACACGATTTCTGCCGTCTCATTTTGATTAAGTAGGGGTTACCAGCCTATTAATTGTAAAAAGTAACCCGTTAACCCAGTTAAACCCAGTTTTAAAGTAAAAGTCCAGACAGGTAGGTATTCGAAACTGATAAATGTACAGTTTGGCAAGTGTGATTGTACCATAATCTACGAACACAAGCATTGCTACTGTCAACATCGACCAATCAGAGAGCAGTGTGTTATTTTCCGTAATTTATAAAAGCGTAAAATTAAAAGCTCTTCTCTGATTAGTCGAACCGTTTAGAATCTTACGGATAGATATCCGTAAGTTTATAAATTTACCGCGAGTCGTCGCAAATTTATAAATTTCCGGAAATGTGGGCGTAAAATAATACAATTTATCTCTCGTTTAGAATCCTACGAAAGTTGATAAATTTCCTAGGAAATTTATAAATTTACGGTTTTTGTTATTTTCCGGTGACACATACAAGTTCCAGTTAGTTAAATATACGCTTAAATATGGAACACTCAGACGGGACCTATCAAAGAAAGTAATATTTGAATTTACTCTCGAACTACTCTATTTTACTGTAATATTTTTGTTTAACAAATTGATTAGGGATTGTATGCGTGTAATAGAGTAAAAAGGTCAAGAATTTATGTAGCCGTAGTTAAAGATTTTAGGAACACTCCATCGGCACACTTGGAGGATTGAGTGATCTACAGATACCTTTATAAAATCAAGACAAAACGTTAAAAACCATCAAATATTTTGTCGATACATTTAAGAGATAAGTACTTTGTGAGACACGAGATAAAGTATTTTTCTCAGATCAGCAGATTGAGTGTTCTAGTTAATTGACCGTAACTTTTTCCACCTACTTTTGACAAATTTGAAGTTTTGACAATTATTTCCTAAAATATTCTTGAATCTCGTAATGTTTGGATCAACTTTCAAAAAGGAGCACTCAGACCACACGCACATCACGTCAGGCTATACATTGTGGACTTTGAACCGGGCGCGCTTAGTATGGTAACAAAGGTCTGCTTAGTAGTGGGGTGTTACGTGATGTGTGGCCGTGTGTGTACCTTCTTACCAGTGTTCACTTTTCACCATGATTTGAGAATTAAGGCCTGGTTTCTGCCAGTATCGAATTTTGGTTTCCCTAACCTGTGACTGGTTGATGCAATTGGTTGCTGAGCACACATCTCGGTCGGAGCACACCAGTTCTCCACTCCGCTATGCAGAACAATTCTGGAAACATCCATTGATCACGAACTCGAATTGCCCTGGCAGAGAATTAGATAAGTATCTTTTTACAGTTTCAAATATGTTATTTACATACCTATCTGACAACGAAATGTCCCAAGTTATTAATTATAAGAAAGTGAGGATATTAACAGCACGTGTGTGAAAGTATACTCTACAGGCAAATTCGAATTCAAAATCCATAGGAGTTTCCATAATCGCTATGCTGGTGCCCAAGAGGGCCGAATATACTCACGTGTTGTTCATCGTGTCGCCGCTGGCGTTAGGATGATTCGTCTTGCCCACGCCTGGTAACGGGGGTGAAGTTGTTGGGGTCTAATTGTGCTACTCTACTATCATTGAGATGACATGTATTGAAAACAGGTAAACTACATACTGTAGTTCACCTGTTTTTAATACATGTCATACTCCATACTGTAGTTCACCTGTTTTTAATACATGTCATAAATTATGCGAGAGTACTGACTTATTTCTTTAGTATCAAGTATTAAAAAAAACGATTGAATCAGGGAAAGGAGGAAAGGAGGAAGGAAGGAAAAATATAATGTTATTGTTTTGTATTCACGAGGAATATCTCATTCTCACTAAAAATAGAAGCACAACTGATGCAGGGGTTGCACTTATTACAATATTTTGTGATTTATCGAAAGCCTTTCATTGCGTGGATCATGAAATGCTGCTGAGAGATATTACTGTGTTAGGAACGTTTCACTTAGAACCGTAGAGAATCCTATCTCACAGATAGAATTCAGAGAGTGGGCATCAAAGGCACCAACTATTCCTCATACGCATAGGTGTGCCTCAGGGATCGATATTAGGACCACTTCTTTTCTTGATTTAAGTCAAAGGGAGTTTTTATTCATTTATTGTTGTATGAATAAATGAATAAAAACTCCCTTACTTGGCAAAAATGAGTGTTTTTCTGTGCTGATGATGACACTTCGTAGATTTCAAAGGGTGTATGTTATGTGAATGTGAAGATGTAAACAAAAGTTTACTAAATAGTCTGAGGGAAAAAATATACTGGATTTGCCGACTGACAACCATTCTAAGGACTCGGGATCGAATTTCAAGGGAACGGGAAATAAATAATAGAGTATTAGAATAGTATAATCACATCGTTTATTAGTTATATGTTTAGTGTACCTTATTGCATGACTTGATATAAGCTATAAAATACTTTATGTAGCTTGGCATGGCAACACTTAGTTTTAACCTGACAGAGAATAGCCGGCCAGTTACAAGGCGACGTCCGCGCAGTCGCGGCGCTCCGACAGACGAAAGGACCGCCGGCACTGAGCCCTATCTCAAGACACCTTTATTATTGCCTTAACTATGGGCAACTGAAACTGACGAATACATTACACATTTGTGATAAATTCGTGAAACAACGAGAACGATCTAGATGCGCGGTGCCAAAAGACTAGAGTAGTGACGGCGAGGTGAGTGAGGTCGTCGGCGCGGCGTGCTTTCGTCTAGATCAGGCGCGTCGGGCGGCGGCCGCGCGGCTGCCGGACGACTGCCGCGCGACCGCCGCGCGCTACTTCTCGTCACAAGTCGGACAGGTGGTGTACGTCGTTTAAATCACAAATTTTAAAACTGTACACTGTGTACATATAAACATTTGGCATTGATAACTCGTCTAATACACATACGGAATGGAACATATTCCAAAAACTAAATAAAAATAAATATCTATGTATACTTTACATAGAACAGAATTTTGAAAGGCTTACGAATCTTTTCATTTATTTAACTTTTGGTATCATACCATAGAGGTTCTTTTAGGCACTGAATTTTACTCATTTTGGTTCGCCAAATTCGTATCTATATGAAAAGTATTAATAGCGTGAATTCGAACGCTGCAGTCAGCGTTCCTCAGATCTCACAAGACTCGACAGTCACAAGTTCACTTACAAATATTATGTCTGCGATCACGAACAATATATGTTTAAGACTAGTATTAATACCTACGCCCGGACGGGCTCGCTCTCATACACTACAACACCGAATATGCTGATTATTACATTTTACTATTACTATAAATGGTTACATGCAAAGATATACGATACAGCAAAACAAGTCTGTCCATATTAAAGCATTATAAGCATAAAACGTTTGTTCAAAATTCCTATTTCTCTTTGGGATTCAGAAGTTAGCTTTAAAAGTACTCATAACAAATTTTATTTAACAAACAGTGATGGGAGCACGCTCGCGCGCACGCTCGAACGCTCGCCGCACGCTCGCCCGCCGCTTGTGCTCTCATTCTCGTCGCTCTCTACGACTTACTATTACTATCCTTTATTATCGTTTCATCATTTATAAACTACACACCGAAAGTTTTTTTTGTATTATTGCTTAGCGTATTATTATTAATAGTACAATGATCACATTTTACTTGTAACACAGTCGTAGCATATTAGATTGTCATGAAAAATATAAACCTAAAAGTAGTATTATTATGTAGCTTTAAAACTATGGGCGTTACATTTATCGAGCCTCTTCATGCATATCATTGACGACATTTATAATGAACGATTACACCAATTATTTTTAGATTAGAGACTAATTGTGAGGAAGGAAGCAACGTTGAACGTTGTTTCGGAGTCTGGTCCGAGAGTATGTTCACGCGACGGAGCGAGGGGGCGGCGGGGCGCCGGGGGCGGGGGCGGAGGGGCGCGGGCCGACTCGACCCGAACGTCGCATCAAAACAATATCCCCGACGGCAAAGAACAGTACCATCGATGTCCACGACACACATTAACATAATCTAATACCAATATTATTATTGTAATAAATATTTTTCAGTCTTTGGTTCCATTCCAGTTCATTGCATACTTGTATAAATGCTTCCGTTCCGATAAACAATAGGAAGATACAATAGTGGGTTTGTTCGTGTTTGCGCTCGGAGCAGCCGCGAGGCCCGAGAGGCCCGGGGGCCAGACGAGGACGACATCCAACATTAATTTATTACATTGATTATAAAATTTATTGCACTTGAAATTTTTCATAAATCACAGTATGTTTCGCGTAAGAGATCTAACGTACGGCGACGGGACGACGGCGCCTCGTCTGACGCGCGTCAAATCGTTTACATAATTATACGACCACGTCTAAAACACTTATCACATTACTGTACAAAATCAAAAGTTTATACTTAAAAATTCATATTCGCGCACGCCAGTTTGATGATAGGACACAAGCATTTTATACACACTATACCTAAGTTACTATATATTTACATTTTGGGTCAGTAATGCGTTAGCGCAGTTGGGCAGCGTCGCGTCGGTGGCTGCGGCCGGCGGCTCGGGCAGGCTCGGCAAGGCTCGGGAAGGCTCGGGGAGACTCGGAGAGACTCGGAGAGACTCGGGCCAGGCTCGGGCGAGGCCGGGCGGCCGCAGCCACGCGCTCGAGGGAGAACTTGGCAAACCACAGAAGCGCCTCGCTCGGGAATGGTACTCACGGAATTTTGAACAACGTATCTATGCGAAAAAGAACCTCTTATGAACTCTAACATGCAATTAAAATCGGTTTGATTAACTTGATATGTTCCTTGTACATGATCAAAGCCACGAGGCATTCGTGTCGCGATCGATCGGTCTAACATTCGCGGGCTGACAATAATTTAATAACATTTCATTTCCTACGATGAGTAAAAGTAACAAAACAATTTTTAAATGCTGCTAAAGAAAGAGGATCAGTCAGTCTCTCATGAATACAAAGAAACAATTTGAATTTGAAATCAAACCACAGGTGTCCTACATAGCTGTAGAGTGTTCAGGCCTCGGCGCTCGCGGCGGCTAGTCACTCCGCTATTAGATCTGCAACAGAACAACTTACTCATTTAGCTACTTCTCTTTATCATAATAATATAATTTGAAATGTTATCAACTTTATTTTAGGTTTAAGTGCTGACTGGTCAACTACAAATACCACTAGAGAAAATATTCGGTCATTAATTTTGCGCGCAAGTGTACGTGGGAGCGGAGAGAATGGGCACGATGTCGCGACCAGGTGTGTTATTCGTTTATCTTATTTTAATATTATTGCTAACAAGACTGCAAGACTAGCAAGACTTACAATGCCGAAAGAGACTGAAAAGCCAAGCAAGAATAATGATTATTAGAATTTGAGGCTTTTAAAAATCATTATTCAAGCTCAAAGCTTGTCAAGTGTTTTCCCGGGATCTGTATTGGTCATTATAGCTTCTTGAGAGCCTGTCAACCATCATTACTGCACAGTTGTGGGTAACACGACGACTGTCCACATCCACACAACGCATTGTTTCAAGTAGTAGTACTTGTCAAAGTGGTTGTGTTTGTGCTTTGAAAACGGCTTTGAACGCGCAATATGATGGTTTCTCAGAGTGAGATTGAAGGCGGTGTGAACTATTGGCGAAACCAAAGGACAACACTGCATAAAACATAGCTTGGAGTACCCTTTTAAGTTAGGTACTTCAAGAGCAGGGAGGGTTTTAAGTGCACCCACAACGATTGTGCTCCGGGGTGTTACCGCTGAGCAAAGATGTTTCATAGATGAAACGTCGAGCAGATCGTCGATTTCCGCGTAAAACTAGTTAGGTAGTTATAAGCTTCAGAATGAATCTTTGCCAGGACAAGGCTTCTTCTGAAGAATTAAATCCCAAAAGATAAAAATTACAACCAAACAAATTACCGCCTCCTCCAGCGAGGCCTAGTGAGTGGCTAGTGTAGTGTGTAGTGTGAGTACATACCGGCGACGGGTCTGCGGGGCCGGAAGCCGCGGCCGCCGTCGGGCCCGCGCGGCGCGCGCAGCACCACGACCCTGGGCGCGCCCGCCTCCTCCAGCGAGGCCGTGCGCAGGCGCGCCAGCAGCCGCTCCGGCCGCTCCACGCGCGCCTTGCTGCCTCCCCCACTGCCTCCGCCGCCGCCCACAGCAGCCGCCGGCTTGCTACTGACAGAGAACAACACACACTTGACAATCATTCTTTAAATAAACAGATAACCATCCTTAAATACTATGGAGGATTCAAGAGTACCGAGGTAATCGGAACAAGAGACAGGAAAAAAACATGAATAAAAAATACGTTAATATCTCACACACAGCTTATTTTATTCAATTTCAACATCGACCAGTCCTTATAGGAAAACCTTTTAACCGAGTTTCAATGAGATTCACAAACAGAAATGGATTGCTGTTTGTGAATCTCACTGAAACTCGGGAGCGACTGGACTAACTTGGATCATTTTAGTTCTGAAATATTTGTGAAGGTCCAGGAAAGTTTAAAAGGTGTAAAAGTAAAATAAGATTTGTCAGAACAGGCAGACAGAGACAGGACAACTGGTTTCAAATAAAAATTTGAATGTGTAATTTTCATTTGTTTTTCTCACAATCAAGATTAGTGAATCAAACAAAGAAAATCAATACATTTTATTAAGTACCCCAATTATGCATAAATAATTAATAATTTAATAAAATATTTATAAAAAATGAGACATTATCTTCAATTCACTTCCCTCCAAGATTTGATCATTATAAACGACACTAGGAGATGGTCCAAATAAAATTTGCTAATTTAGTAAGTTCGCTCGAAAATTGGTGGTATTTATCTAAAATGACAATATAAGAAAGGGAATAACGAGATTGCATTGGACACTTTGACAGTTCCTGAAATATTGAATCGGAAGCGCGAGTATGGTCCCTGTATGATGCAGCAAGAGAGCATGTTGTCAACTTACGCTACTTTGACGACGTTGCAGGCGGAGGACTTGCCGTTGCGCGGGTTGGTGAGCATGACGAACTCCACCGTGTCGCCGGGCTGCAGCTCGGCCGGGTTGCCGCGCACCTCCGACATGTGGAAGAACAGACGCCGGCTGTCCTCGCCCTCCACCGACAGGAACCCGAACCCGCCTACGAACCAACACACACGTCAACCACATGACCACCGACAACACCTTCTACAACACATTCAACAAACATTCAAATAAGCAACGCATTTATTGCAATATATGTAAGCTTATCATGCGTTCGACAACTGCAACGTGTACATTAAAGTAACAATAATTATTGACAACAAAATGATACTATTTGTTAAAATCACCTGTTTTCCAAAATAGGCAATTACCTGCGTCACGGAAAAGCGATAGTGATGTCAATATACTAGTAAATATCACCGTTAGTTATTCTACGGGGATGGCGAACCTTTTACAACCATGTGCTATTTTCAAATGATTCAAGTAGCTTGAAGCGAGCGAAAGCTTACTTGCATAAAGTTTCAGGCAAAAGTATCATAAAAATTGCAACGATTCGCGGCCGCCGATTGTTTGGCACGCGTGCTTTAGGTTCACCGTCCCTCTATCAACAAAATATCAACATTGTAACTAAAGTTATATTGTTCAGTCAAGGTTTAAGGAATAGCGTCTTAGCGATGTCTCATCTAGGGTACTATAGTTCGCACGGCGAATGATGATCCCTATGACGTTTCAACTGACAGTTGTAATAGTGATGCGAAACAATTTCAAACAATTTCGATAAAGTACTATTTTTTAGGCAAATGTCAAGTCATTCAACATAATAAGCAATATTTATTTATTTTGAAAAAAATATTACGCGCATTGATGGACAAAAGTAACAGCCTTATTATATTTTATTTTGCTATAGTTAAATTTTTATTCAAATTGCATAATTTAAAGAGGTAAGAATTCTTTATGATTTGAAAAATATTCAAAAGGAGGCCACAGACCTACCGTATTTTTTTAAATTCAGTCTGTCACGTCTTGTCACGGATATCTGCAGTTCAGACTCAGATTTTGAAGATCCGCTTGAGCCTGTATCAGATTTTGATTGATATAAATAATATACGAACTCAAAGCATTTGTTAAATTTTTCCAACAAATTATCGATATTTTGTTTATCGATGTGTCCCTTCTTAGTCGATAACAGCTGGACGACGTAACTTTTGCAGCACGTACCATGTACATTTGCATTGAGCTTTTTTCCATTATTTACGAACATTAAGTAATATTTTGTTAATATTCATCTTTATAATTTACAAATGTACACAATTATGATTTTTTCGATTTTTTAATGGACCTATAAAGGATTTGTTGTGACAGGACGTCTGTACAATGTTAAGCGCTAACGAACTGTCATAGGGATCATCATTCAGCGTGCGGAGTATAATTAACTAATTCAAATGTAGTATAAAATATTAGAAGCCATAGACAAATATGGCCTTTTAATCTGACCGATCTATTGTTGAATTCAATTTAAATGTCATTAAATTGAAATAATATTTAAAAAACTAATGAAATATACAAAGCGTTTGCTGCACAAAATATATTTAACTTTTATCTACACCTATTAGCAAAATGTTGACTATTGAATATTTAAGCCTTTGAGTATTATTTAAAGTCAGATAGTAAGTCGTAATTTAATCAAAAAAGTGTGTTTGTTAAGTTCCATTTTGAAAATGAAGTAGTTTAGAGTTATGGGTTGGTGCCACCAAGTAGATAGTGGAGCCGCGCAATAGAAAGGATCGTCAACAGCGGTTGACGTCAGCACGCGACTTGTGCTTGGCCGCGTTGGACAGCTGGTAGAATGTTACATTACTTTAGCTTGCTTCCTTTCAATGTCATCACTTGACCTGGACCAACCTACTAGGGACCCCACTTAATCTGCATCATTTAAACCAAAGTTTTTCAGAAGTGATTAGCGGCTTAACTATCGTTTTATGACAAATAAGCTTTATGTATAACGTACATTATGTAATAAAATAGGCAGGACTTATGTTCATAATTTGTAAAATTATAAGATGCAACTAAGATACTACTTAGAAGAAAGCAAGATTCTAATTCTAATATTTGATGCAATAATTTTGTCAGGCAAAATTTTACGTGAGTAAAACTGAGGAAATTTTTAAGTTTATTTATGTATTCTTTGTTGCACAAAAGTAAAGGTTGACTGGTAAGTCAAGCACACACGGTCAGACAGAGAAATGATTACTTTCTATATGTTTTAGAGAAACGCAAAGGATATCATCCACACTCAATAAATTTTTGATCAAAATGTAATAGTGCCAGATGAAACGCTAAGTCTGGATAGATCTTAACTATCTGAGAATTTGTTACTATGGCATTAAAGCTGTAGAATCATCTAATTCGTTTTTATTCAAGATTGAAAAATGAAGATAATATTGTAACACGCATTTCATGTATACAGGATGATCTTCCTAGTTGAGCGTTGTAGATGTAGGAGCAATTCTAAACTCTGCGAAACATAGGTAAATGCTCGAGACCGATTTAAAAACAAACTTTTTTTCAAGGCAGGTATCGAATCTGCTTCTTTTCAATTCCCCTTGAAATCATTGTCACATGAACAGTCAGCATCGAAATCATGTGTGTTAACAGCCACAGTATATTATGAGCACACTTCCAACAAGTATTGGCGGTTAGGCAAATGATAATGTTAAATAACAGAGAAAAATAACTGAAACATTACTAGAATTCTTTAGTGGTAAGGTTACTATTTACTTCAGGCATATTTAACACACATCAAGTTGATGGAGGCTGTTCAAGTCATGAAACTACAATAAAATTTAAAAAATGTGGTGTAAACTTTAGAGATAAAAAAAATATGACAAGTTCATCATAACAAACGTGGTATCAGAAATGATTTTCGGACAAACTTTTGCCTCTGAAAGGCAAGGGAGTCCAGCAGAATATCGAGCCAGTGATTGTGCTATGTGTGGTGAGTTGCGGTGTGTGTGTGTGTGTGTGTGTGTATGTGTGTGTAGAATAAAGTGTGGTACCCTTGATGGCGTCGACGGTGGCGCGGCGCTTCTTGCGCACGGGCACGATGTTGGTGGCGCGCCCCTCCACGTCGGCCTGGAAGGTGACCGGGTCGCCCACCTGCAGGATCTCGCGCTTGCACGCCAGCCCCATGATGCCGAACTCGTACGACGCGCCCAAGTTGTCCGTCTGGATGAGACCTGCACCATACACACATCTCATTAACGACCATTGCAACTGTAATCACTTGTTCGCTGTACGAGCTAGCTCGCACATGTAGCAGCCGTCAGCAGCGACCTACTTCCAAACCGGCGACAGGTGGACCCTCAAGGTGCAGCGTCGGTGCTTTACATCGACGACTCACTAGCAACAGCCTATAGTAGTGTGTATTGGAGCAATCATGTATTTAAAACAATAGCATTTCACAAATAAACCTGATTTTAACCAACCGTGTTGAGTCTTATTTCCCCACCGCTGCGGCTAAGACACCTTTAGCCGTCAGTATCATGATCAGTAGAGTGAGCCTGCTCTACTGGCAGCAGTTCCAACAACCGTACCTACTGTTCTAACTCTTCCCGCTTGCACCCCGGGAGCAAGCTCCTTTCCCTTACTATTTATCTATGTATTTATGGTTAGGTATGGCTAAGGCTCTAGCGACCAAGCGTCTCGGCACAAGGGACTCTAGGCTTTCTAGGTTAGGTACGGTGGACGGCACATCACACTACCCATTTCCGGACAGTCCTCCTTGCTCTATTGCATAGAAATGACATTTGGCAAGAACGGAAATGGGGTAACGTGATGTGGTGTTGAGTGTACCCGAGTAGTGATGTTGGTCTGGGTTGAGCGCGCGCAGCGGGCGCGTGACGGTCCCGTGCAGCGGCGGCTCGAGCGCGGCGGCGAGCGGCACGGCGCCCCGCGGCAGCGCGCGCACGAACTCGGCGCTCGCGCAGCCCCCCCCACCCCCTGGACCCCCCACCACCGCGCCCGTGCGACCCACCGCGTACTCCACCTCCGCGCCCTGCTCCAGAGACTCCGGTGACCCCTCCAGGTTGCTGCAACACCATACACACAAATTAATATTTATTCAACCTAAATTTATACAATACTTACATAAAAATTCAATGAGTTTATACCTTGTACTTCAGCTAATTATAGCTTTACATAACCTTACCAAAAATATTAAAGAAAAATTTATCAGTAACTAAAACCCAAGTTACGAAGTTAATTCTCACTCTTCATGTAAACACAAGCAAATAGTTATATTTTTTTTATTACAAAGTAAGTGAACAAAATACGGAATATGTCGTGCATACTGCTGTTAAGCGATATATACTGTTTCATTCTCAATAAATTTACGCACAACTCATCATATTTAATATTCATTGAAATAGACTTATACAAGTACCTTCAAATATTAATCAATTTAGAAAATCGTATGTGTAATGAATACAATAATACGTTATAATCAAAAAGCAAGGCATATTATAACTTTACACAAAAGCTTGTTCATGTAAGTGAATTAAAATGTGGATTCAGAAGTACACACTTAAGTTATCAAGCTCTCTGCCACATTAAAATTTTAGTATTTCCTATTATCTTGAAACAAATAATATCACCTCAAAACACAAAAACAAAAAAAAAACTCGCAACGAGCTCCTTCGCATCGCATGTTGTAAACCAACAAACTAACTTGGTTTTGGTAAATATATTTAACGCAGTAATACGAAGGTCAATTATAAATTAATTTCACTCCATTCCAATTATAATTTTCACCATATCGCGGTCAACGACTGTTAAAACCGGGAGTTCCTGGTTACCCGTGAGTTCCTGGTTAGAACCCTTTCGGGCCTCGCCGGCGTGGTTTGTTAGTAGGCCTGTCTAATTTTAGTAATTAATTATAATATTGTCTACTTTCCTTAGAAGAACAAGATTTGCTTAAGGCTAGATGGAACCGTGTAGAATAAGGATATTTATACAGGTTGTCCCAAAAAGTAGTGTCAAGCTTCGACTTGGAAGGCTTGGAAAGGCTTCGGCCTACAGATAGAACATTATTAGGGCTACCCGAATCACCCCCATTTTGTTGTCTTTGTCATTTTCTACTGTAACATTATTTGCTCTAGGCCTGAGTAGTGTATCTCAGGTATTCACGGAAATTCTTATTTCGGGATTAGAAATATTCTATAAAGATAATAGGTATAACTTATGCACAGCTGACTTACTTTAGGTAATAATTCAAGACACATCGCTTATGCTAAAAACTGCCAAGACTACCACGAGTTTTACTCGTAGTTTCAATGATATATCTGTTTAGTTAAGTTTTTCAAATCAAGGATTCTAAACACATAACTAAAAAAGAAGAAAGCAGGTTGAAACCACACAACATAGCATGAAAATTATGAATAGTAGCGATGGACGGGGTGCCCTGTATTCAGCTATAACATTTGCTTCAACGCTTTTCGTTTTCGTATATTTGATACTATAATATTTGGAATTTTTGTACTAGTGGAAAAGTTAGTCGCATTATTTGTTTGCTAATATTTTCAGTCATTGGCGATATCAATGGACGGCTGGATTGGCTGGTATTGGACAGGCTTTAGATCCCAATATTTGCCTACAGCCTTTAATTTTTTGCTTCTTCTTCACGTATTGATTATAAGAAGCTCTCAATACAGGAGAATTCGCTGGTTTAGGCATCGAACCCGCTACTTTTTGAGCCTCAACAAAGTCAACAAAGGGGATTCCTGAAATAATCACCATCTGGTTTTTGCGTAATAAAGTTCAAAATAACAAATAAATACTGGTTGATCAAAATTTCCGTCAAACAAGAAAAGATCACATAAAATGTATAGAACATAACAAAAAAAACACAACATTCGTTTGGCCACAAACAAAAACATATTCGCAATTGCCATTATTTATCTTTTTTTCAACTATTTTTTTTTAATTCAGCTCAGCACTAAGCGAAGACCATTTCAAGACAATTCAGGGTAAGTATACCTCTGTTCTGTATCGTTGTCTCGTTGTCTGTGAATGAGGACATCAGATTAATTGGAATATGAAGGCGCCACGATGAGAGAAATTAGCAGCGTTTTATGTGCTTTCTTCCCAGAAGGCTATCGTCGAGGACCACCTCTTTTATTAGGGTTCCTAAGTCCCAGATGGCGACCTAGGAATTTTTTTGGACTCAGATTTAACCACACTCCCCTAGCTTTGAGTAGCAAAAACAGGTAAAAAAAGCATAAAACGGCCTTAAATACCAACCTGAAATGGAAGAACACCTCCTTGGTGTGGTCAGCCGTCTCGATGAAGCCGAAGCCGTCCTTGAGCGCGGCGATGAACCCGTGCACGAGGGGGCGCGCGCCCCCGTTGGTCGCCGCGCCCCCGCCGCCCCCGCCCCCGCCCTGCCCCGTCGCCACCGACACCGACATCGCCACCAGCTCCTTGCTACGCTTCACCTATGTTCATACACATCGATGTAATACATTGTGTTTTCAACACTCCGATAGCAAATTGTAGGTTGGACGAAGATTACTTGACAATTGGCGGTATGTTCCACCATATAATTTATTTATCATGTATGATGAATACGAACCACTTATATTTCTATTAGGTTGACCGTGCTAATAGAATGGAGTTCCCCTACTATTCTCATCGCTCGAGGTAAGTTCGGCGGCAAAAAATACAGTGCATTTATACATCGATTACATTAACTTTGTTTTAGCTATCCCAAATTTAGAATTTCAACCGTGGCTGCCTTGAATGGTTACCATTTCTGTATTCTAATAAATGGCGATTGTAATTGTAGATTGGCTTAAGTGATATGTAAATCACCTGGTAGACGTCGAAGATGACCTTGTCGCCGACACGAGGCGCCATCTTGGACTCGCACTTCTTGGCGGCGAACGGAAGGGTCTTCTTGGCGCCGTTCAGCTGGCACGTGATGATTCCGTTGTATTCCTAAATACATTTCATATTCTTAGCATGAATTTAATATGTGATTCAAACGAAACAAAAAGAATGTTTCAGTGACAAAGCCGCGTCTCTAATATTTACCAGTCAAACCAGTAACTAGAGGTGCCCGTGGCGCAGTTGTGACAGTGATCACTGAGCTCGGGTGTTGGAGTATGGCTCATTCCACCTCATAGTTCAGGTGGGGCCTGTGTCCAGCCGTAGGACGTTTATAGGCCGTTTATGTTACCAGTAACTAAGCAGAAAAGCTCAAGCTACAGAAAAGTATCATAGACGGTGGGGCAAGCATTAAAAAAAGTTTTTAACTAACAAACAGAAAAAAGGAAAAAAAGGGGCATGTTTTAGCATGGGTGAGGAAATGTTGCTCAATAGAGGGTAACTGTGTAGAGGTATTTTACAAGTGTGCGAGTGTAGGGGGGTGTGTGTGTTAGTTACCGGCGGCGGCGGGCGCGTGGGGCTGGCGGGCGGCAGCGGCTGCGGCTCGCGCGCGACCACGCCGCGCACGCCGCGCTCCACCAGCGTCTCGAACTGCACCGACCCGGCCGGCAGGTGCTTGATGCGGATGGCCGACTGCCGCGAGCTCATGTTGGAGAACGTGCTCACGGGGTCCACAGTGAACTCCACCTGACAAACCACCATGCTCAATATATACGATTGCAACTAATTGATATTTTGTACCACTAACATTTATTTCAGGCATAAGTACAACAATGAAACACTAATTACTCTTATTCAGTAAGGGGGCGTCCATAACTTACGTGAGACGATTGAGGGGGGGAGGAGGGGGTCTAGTCAAATCTCATCTTATCTCACGTTGGTGAGAGGGGGGGTCTCGACCAAATATCACGCATTTTTTTTTCTGATTGAAACAAAAAACACTTACACTATTAAAACTAGTCGTAAATAAAAGCACAAAGCAAACTGTTATTTTTCTTTTCTTCAATAACAATAAAAAGCGTTTAGGTAAGAAATCTACATTCTGGAAAATCTCACGTGAGATTGGGGGTTGGAGGAGGGGGTTGAATAAAATCTCACGACATCTCACCAAGGGGGGAGGGAGGGCCAGAAAATTCGAAAAAAAAACCTCTCGTAATTTATGGACGCCTCATATCTATCCAGTACTTTTCTTCTGTTTCATTCCAGTGCTGAATAATGTAGTTCCCCATGTCGTCAATAAATTATTATAATGGTATGCTATCTCTATCATCCATGGCCACCGCTAAAGAAATTTCAAATTTTCCTAGTGTGATAGCCATCGTGCCGACAAGTACAGCTATTGTAATGATAATGTGCGTCGCGTACCCGTCTAGTCAGCTCAAGTGAGATGTCATCGTCACATCACTCACGAGATAAACGACGGAAGTAGGAAGCCAACAATGTGTTTTCTGCACGGGATGTCCAATGGGCAAATTGATTGTCCGGCCAGAGTTGGTTGCGCGCGTTTTATGCATTCGATAACCAAAAACAAGGCCAGGATATCATACTGAATTGTTTGACGAATCACAGACACACTATGCCCAAAATTTGTACACAAGCAGAATGCATAATCAATTTCAACAATGATTTAACTTCTATTGTCATCTTGAATAACACGAAAAAGATTTTAAGATTAAGTATCTAAGATTCGGCTATGAGCTAGTCCAAATAAGACACGTTATGATAAGTTGTTCTAGATCGGCCGAGACGCTAGCCCTGCGCGTTATTTGATTCCTTCTGTTGTTTAGTCTTATCTAAGTCAGCAACTTTACTTTCCGAATACCAGTTCGATAAACAGAAAGAAGTAAATTCTAGAAAATCGATCCATTAGCACAAGTATTAAACGCTCTAGAGTCCGAGACGGCGAGATCTATCCAAAACTAACGGATGATCCGGAATATTTCACTATCCGTGTGAAAAACAATGATTCCTTCATTATCCTAGTTCAGATGTTGCTAGTGTGACCGTCAATATTTTTACACACAATTCCGTATTGATTTTAAGTTTTAATAAGTATAATTTTGTTTAAAATTTATAGGCCATTTATTTTGCTTGAAATAAATAACAAGGGGAAAAAATTTAATGATTCTTGGACATAAAACGGAACTAGACAAAGCCAAAATTATTTCGATTCAAGATTTGTTAACAGTTGTTAATGAAACATCGAATAATTAAAATGGTGCACGCAACGCATTAACCAGATTAATAAAATTGCAACAATTATTAAAGAATGCAAACATGAACATTGTAGGGTTTGTTGTCTGTTGTCATGGCCACCGTTTTGATTTTTTATTTATTTTATTTCTTTGTAGGTACTTGAGTACTGCAGAATATCAGCGGTGTGATGTGTGTGGGGTACGCAACCATGAAGCGATATAGGCGCATAGTTCCATAACAGATTTTTATGTAATATGTATATCACGAATTTGTGATGAAGTACCAGTAAATGTTTTTCTGTTTCGGTGTTTAGAGTTATGCTACAGACAACGTGAGGTGTTATCATTGCTTTGCTCCAACAGCATTGATATTTTTGGTCCCTTTGAAAGAGCACATAGTTCTGAAGTTGGCTGTAAGTATTCAAACGGTCAGAAACTGTGTTCACTTATCCATTGATGTGAAAGTTCAATCAATGAAGTGTTGCGGCAGAAAATAGTTTCAATGTAACATGAATAGAAGTAGGTGAGAGCTGCATGTGGACGCCGAGACAGGCAATCTCCGGTGGAGCCGCGCCGACTCGCGCCCTTTGTGTCGCAATTGAGCGCTCGAGCGGAGCTGCTATACGCGCTATGCATGCGCCTGCACACGCTAGTCGGTTACCTAAACATTTCGCACACTTCCGCGCTATACAAGGTCAAGGTTCAGTATTTGACTCCATGTCAATCATTTCAAAGTCCTATGATACAACTTCATGTGCTCATATTCAGTATATTCACTGATAGTCAGTACTACTAGGGAATGCAATCCGGATAATCCGTAATCCGTTTTATCCGGATAATCCGTAATATTTACTTGATTTTGAAATCCGGATTTGAAAATCGAATCCGGATTTTTCGAATATTTCAACTAAAGAATATCAATCTAGTTTTTTGCACTAGATAGATGCCAATGTTCGTACGATCACGTCTTGTACAATCACCAGCATTAATATGTATTCAAATAAATGCTTCATGTAAGTATATTTTAACTTTTTCGTTGGATTTAAAGTTGAATAGTGCCCTTAGAGGGTCCATGTACGACTTATTTTAGTATTTAAGATCTTTATACACCACATGTAATAATGAATAAATGAATATGAATAACAAATGAATAACAGCAACAACGTTATTGTGCCATTATAAAAATGGTTTATTAGTGTACAAACGAGAAAATTTGTGATACTGAAAATATAGCCAGGCGCCAAGGATCCAGGCTTACAAAAGGTTAGAGCAACATAGAAATGAGAAGGTATCGGCAGGTAGTGTAGATATTCAATTCGCGATAGGTATATTTCATTCGCGTATCTAAATGATACGAGAATGAAATATTCTGGTCGTGTAGTTTGTAGGGGATCAGCTCTTACAATTGTACCAAACTCAAGTTCTGTCGTGTATGGGGTTCTGCTGCCCCCTTTGGCTGCCTAATACCAGCTGGATGCACTGGACTCAGCAGACCGAAGGGCCAGGAGACTGATAGATGACGACACGCGTTGGAACCACACTCCAGAGTTCGGAGCATCGACGTAGAGTTGCCAGTCTATCGGTTTTTTTAAGGAGTATTTTGGAGAGCGTGCGCAGGAACTTCATGGCCTGATACCACCCTTCGCCTTCTACCACCGGACCACTAGACACCGTGAGGGCTTTCACCCCCACCACCCCCTGTGGTCGACTTTCCGGCGGTACGGATTAAACGATTTGGTGCTTCTTTTCTGGTCCACACCGCTAAGGAGTGGAACGCTCTCCCTGCGTCTGTGTTTCCGGATACATACAACCTTCGTGACTTTAAAGCACCAATGAATAGGAATTTTCTGGGTAAGCGTGTTACACCTTCGCCCTCGTCGTCGCTTACCATCAGGTGCGAAAGGGGTCAATCGAAAACTCATTTTTAAAATCAGAATTAATTTCGTAATCAGAACCTAAAAGGTTTTAAAAACGATGATGTTATGCAATTTGACTCTCTTATGCGCACATCTGATTACTGAAAACGCTTACTAAAGCTAATTTTTCACTATTTGTATGGCATTTTCAAAGTTCTTAGAATTCTGTATGGTAAGAGGCAAAATCCGGATTCAATCCGGATTATCCGGATTTTTTCAGAATCCGCTTTTTTAAATCCGGATTTTGAAAAGAAAACGGATTTGCATTCCCTAAGTACTACTGATATTTAGGCTTCGAACAGCGGACGAAGTTTTCCTGATTGATTTCCGGACACAACGCGTTTCCAAACCTTGTTCGATTATTAAAATCCAATGAATAAATCTCTAGTAAAATAATGTCGAGTTCATTTTTCGGTTAAATTATATTTGAATGCATCAAATCTTCAAATAATAGCTTTGTATCATTTATGTCGTGCACGTATTATTTTTTTATCTTTCTAATTTACAACAGTTAAATACAAAATCTATACAATCAACCTTAGCAATGAACGTGTCAGCCGCATTGACCCTTGCCTTCAGCAATCAAATACGCAGCGAGAGTTCAAGTAGCGCAATTTAATAATCAGACTTCGAATGACCCGTTGGCGCGAAGGTTAGTTAGCGCATAAGAGACCGTGGGTTTGGACCACAGTTATTTTTGTTTGCTGCCATATGAGATCGAATCAGAAATGAGGAAATCCGTAGGAGACCTTAGATCACCGACGTAGCTCAGCGTATTAGAGGTTGAAGTGGCAGTGGCCAGGGCACATAGCACGAAGAACTGATGGCCGTTGGGGCCATACAGTTCTCGAATGGAGACCATTTGAGGCCATAAAGAACGTGGGGTTTCGCTGCACGCAGGCCACCTACAACCGGCCGCTCTGGAAATATATGGGGGAGGCCCTTGTTCAACTGTGAACCTAGAGTGGCTGTTGATCTACCCCCAATAAATAAATCAAAAACAACCTCAATAAAAATCCTGAATAAAGCGACGATCTTAATCAAAGTGCTAAAAGCTACTTCGACTGATCAAGTAATCGACGAACGCGCTGTCAAACTAGTCTACTTATGACAATATAAAAAATTCAACATGTTGTAAAGTATTTCACCAGTCACATGAGAACTTCAGGCTGCATACAGTAAATCGATTGATAATGAATAATCGATTTAATTTGAACGATAATAACAATATTACATAAGCGAACCCACTCACTTCGGCTGCAGGGCGGCCGTGACCTTTTTTCAGCATATTATTGTATTCATAATTAATATCTTCCGTATTGAAATTATGACCAATATCGATTAAATAAATACACTTCTTTTTGATACAACAGGAAATCATGAATGGAGTCATTAACAGTTTAAGCATTCTTATATTGAAATATGTTACGTGACCCTAAAACGAATGTCAAGTGCGACTCTTATTCAATTAAAGGTCTGATGGACTCCTGGGGACTAAGGAACTGCAATAGAACAGAACTGAGCAGTTCGCTCATCTTGAAACTTGGGTTTCTCTGTCAATTTCTGCCACTGACTACTCTAGCCACGTTGGGCCCAACTGTGCTGAATGCGCGGGGTCAACGTCCGGAGCAGCTGACGACAGTTTGCAGTCGCGGAAAAACAAGAAGTTCATTCATGAATAAGTAATAGCGTACTGCTTTAGGGCTCATTCAAGGAGACGCAGGGCGTCGCGCGGGCGGGCCGCCTAAAACACAAACATACGACGATGTTCGAAGCGTTGAAGGAGAAGCGTTTGTTTCGTCTATATTTCTATATGTTTGAGTATAAGCGTAGGACAACGTGGGCAGCTTCACGCACCGCCTTACTGTAAACGGTAAGAACGAATGACGACCCGCAGGAAGGCACGCCCCACGCCCTGCGTCTGCTTTAAACGAGCCCTTAGGCAGAACAAAAAAAGGCACACTTGCTGTGCTATGAAAGTACGTGCCACCGTCGAGATTTCCTTAATAGCGAATTCATCATTACGGACGGTTATATATTTTTTTATGTATGAATATGTTGTTGTTGTTTATTCGTTTGTTTTGTGATTTCCAGGTTCCCGAGTATTTCACAGGTAATAGCCCTGATTAATTTCGTCGGGTTTAATTAGAACAGAGCCTGAACCGGTTTGAAAATGGGAGCGAACCGTCCGGACGTTTCGTGCGAGTTTATTCCGTTTCCTTTTTTATTGAAGAAAACTAGGTACTTCTCTTTTTATGAGACAAATTAATCTAAGTGGAATCAAGAGAAAAATAAGGCAGCTCTAAATGGCTGTCGGTCTAATACAGTAAAATTAGGTACTACATGTTCTTTACAATCGTTTCACGCTCTCCTGTTTTAAAACAGGTATGTCTAAAGGTATTGGCAACGCTAGAGACAAAAAGCCGAGCTGTAGCTAATAGCAGGTCCCTATTCCGCAGACATCTCACTGAAGAAGCGCAAGAACATACCTTCGCTGAAAGGCGCCGAGTGAAGAGACATTCATGTTGTTCGCGATGTTAAAAAGTGTTCGATACACAATGTTTAGTAAATAAACCGGACGAGTATAGGAGTATAATAAGTGACAGTGGTCGGGGGGGAGTGAGCACTGACCTCGTCGCCGACGCTGAGCTCGTGCCCGAGGCGCAGCACCTCGGCGAAGTGGAAGAACATGGTCTGCTCGCGCTCCACGCAGCGCACGAAGCCGAAGCCCTCGCGCAGGGAGCACACCACGCCTTGCTCGCGCCTGCGACCACACGCACCAAAACACACTTTTAGCTTATAACGCGGTGTTCAATCAACCTCCTTCTCTCTTCTAGACTCAGGTGGAATCCAGGCCTATACATTGGATTATATAGCTACCGTTCGCCGGAGACGTTGAAGGACTCGTCGAGCAGCGAGATGTTGGTGGCGCGCTTGAGCTGGTCGCGCCGGTCCGTGGCCACCTGGAACTGCACCCAGTCCCCGTGCCGCAGCGTGAACTCCCCGCACTGGTCCTTGTCGCCGAACGGCACCTGCGCACGACACGCTCGTCAGCAACACCATCCACCACTCTGTGCCTACTGCTGATCCCTACTTCTTCATCTTCACTTGCACAGAATCCTCGCAATACTTTTTTCTTTTTTGAAGCACCATTTAGTGTGTGCCAAATACGTCGTACTGCAAGATGTCCTAGCGATTATAAATCATTCACGCATAGTGTCCCACAATATTCTGTTTGAAGAATCGAATTCATCATAACCTTGTGATATATTAACATGTATTTGTATACTACTATAGTGAAATCAAGGCTATTTAGAAGATTTTAAACAATGGGAACAAGTGACAATTCCAAAGAATGCATAATGCATTAAAAGGGAGAATCAAGACTGTCTGAATTGTGTTGAAAGGTAAGTTGGCAATGAATTAATGAATGTATAGTCATCCTCCTGGGCCCTACTTTTCAGCATTAAACCCATGTGTTCTTTCAGCATGGTCAAATAAATCTGTATTCTTAAAAGCAATCTCATGTGTATCAACACACTTACTTACAACTTACAGGTCTTTTACTTGTTTTCCATATGAATGACGCCGCCATATGGATGAATGAATGAATAGGTGACAT
Source organism: Udea ferrugalis (assembly GCA_950022985.1). Taxonomy (NCBI): domain Eukaryota; kingdom Metazoa; phylum Arthropoda; class Insecta; order Lepidoptera; family Crambidae; genus Udea; species Udea ferrugalis. The sequence continues at coordinate 64,419 of OX465515.1, forward strand.
AGTTCTGATGCTGATGGTAGAGCAGGATGGCTGATAATGATTGTGTTGGTGCATATCAGACTGACCTCGACCTCGGAGTGGTCCGCGGCGCGGTAGCGGATGCGGCCGGGCAGCGGGTCGTGCTGCGGCACGCGCTGCATGGCGCCGCGCTCCAGCGGCTTCAGCACCTGCCCGCGCATCATCTCGGGGCTCACGTCCTCGAACACCACCGAGCCCGACGGCAGCTTCGTGATGTTGCACGCCACTTCCTTACCCTGCACCGAGCAATCCTTTCATTCAAATAGGAAGTAGCTCTTAATGTTCCCTCCCCTAACAAAAAATACATACGTTTCTAGTTTGAATTATAAATTCAACGTCATCTCCTAATGTCAATTCCTCCTTAGTTTTGGTCTCAGAGTAGTGGAAGAATATTTCTTTAACGACGTCAGCCCTTTCAATGAATCCAAAATTTTCCTTCATTGAACAAACAACGCCATGATACTTGACAGGATGTACAGGATTTTCGAAGCGTACATGACAAGCGCCCAAAGTTCCCCTAAAAATTTAACGCCAATTATAATAAAGAACAAATAAAAAGGTACAAAATGATATTATATCAGAAACGCTTTACCTCTGGTTGGTCGCGATCTGGAAGCTGACCGCGTCGCCAGTGTGCAGTGTCACGTTACCTTCGACGTCGTCTTTCGTGTACGGCAAGAAAAAACATTCACCACGGTTCTCATACGATATTCTCCCTGTATTGTCCCCAGAGCCTTCGCCCTTCACTTCAGTTGTTACTGTGCCAGTAACGCGCGCTTCACTCAGCACCTGTATTATAACGTTATTAATCTGATCCCTTCTTCCTTAAGGTAATATCAATAACAACTTGATGCACTGCACAAAAAATGTACTACATAACTTTATTTATTTATCTTTCTCTTACACTGCCATTACAAGACACCCTTAACTGGCAGCCTGAAGAAAAGTAGTGCAACACAAGTATAGACAAATAGGGAGTGCAACAATTGTAAACCTCAGTAAATGGGTAGTCTTACCACTTCAGGAGCAATCTTGGTGACCGTGGACGCGATAGGTTTACCGGTGCGCCTGTCGTACGTCATTTCAAACTCCACGGGGTCACCAATTTTAAGATGTTCAATATTGCCACTAAATTGACTAAAGTGAAAAAACAGGCGTGCTTGCCTCTCACAGCACTGTATGAATCCATAAGAATGCTAAAACAAATACATATGCTGTAAACCTATAGGGGTTATTATATTAGTCAAGATAAAATAAATTATGAATATTTGTGCCATCTCTATCCTGAGAAAACACAATGAATTACAGAATAGAAGAAAGCAATAAATAAAAAATTAATACATGGAAAAATTGGTTTATTGTATGGCAAATAAATAAATAAAAGTTTTAGCATCAATATTTTCTATTCATAAGGATGTAATAATATCCACTAAAACCCCAAAAACCTAATTAATGCGCAATGTACAAATAAAATATTTAATGTGAAAAAATATTGTACTTCAGCACAAGAGTATGGTGTCAAATAGCAATGGGCTTTTAAAAAAATATTCTGTCATTTTTATAAACAGCAAACCCTTTGGAATTAATATCATAATAATATGGTTTTGGGAAGATAATAATGTGGGTAACTTACAATTTTTAGAAGAAACATAAAACATACATAAAATAAAATATTAATAATGTAGAGATAAAGTACATACCAATAATTTTTCAATGATTCCTGTCTCTCTTATAGGAGGGTGATTCACAGAGTCATACTGAGAAGAGGTGTTGTTGGTAGAGCCAGAGGAAGAGAAGACTCCAACAGAATCACCCATTGGACAGCCATCCATGTTGTAATTATTGCTCATAGAGAACCGATTTCCACCACCCGTCTTGTTCATGTTACTAAAGTTATCCCGAGGGGAGCTGGGATAGTCGCTGCTGAAGGTACCTACAAAACCAACAGGTGTGAGTGCTAATGGTACACGAGTTATGGCAGGGGCACTTGCAGTGCTGTGCTTGTGCATGCTTAGAAAAAACTTACCATTGCGGTAGGCCTGTTTGGCCTGCATGTTCGAGTGCTGGAGGTCTAGTATATCCTGCAGAGGAGACGGGTGGGAATCTGGCGGTTGGAACATTTTCCACTGAGGATTACTGGACATTGTTTCTTGATTGTCTTTCTTGTATATAGGTCTAAAATCTCAGTTCTATATATGAATATATCACAGAAAATCGTGTGGTGTTAAAGTTCCTAAACAGCAGTAATATTTTTTCTCTCAAATCACATTTTTAGTCTTCGTGTTCGAGACGACCACCACCGAGCGTTTATTGAATCACAATTTAAACACCAAAACCACAAATATTGGAAAATAAAACTACGATTAGGTTAAAATATCCTCAGATGTCTTCAATGCTTGCTGAATCGGAGCTCTGTGTTGCATTAGTTCGAGAGGTATGTGTCGTGTGTTCGTTACTATTTGTTAGACATCCACCACCCGACACTCACAAGCTGCAACGGACACTTTCATTATTACACATTTACATAAAAAGGGCTGAAAATTTGTTCATAACTGTTACAATTTCGCGTGATTACAACAAAGCGTCGCTTCAGGATATCGTTCTACATTTTAGTATTGCTATCTAGGTAGATATCGGCCGCCCCGACCGACCGATGTGCAAAACTATAACGCCGTACCAAAAACGAGCCGCTCGATTATTTCTAAGAAGGCAATTAACGCATCACATATTATACTACACCCTACTCGCCTATTTTTACTGAACTTAATCATACATATTTAGATGCCAATAGTTACAAAAACCATTAAATTATCAAATCTCACCACGACACAGCACAGCACTGACGACATACCGCCATATTGAATGTCAACAGTATCACTTCGATTCAGACATACACAATATTTGTAATAAAATTCTTTAGTAGCGCATGAAAATATTGAATTTAATTTGGTTTTCAACTAAGGTATCGAAATGATTTTTAGAATTTTGTGCTTATTTTTTTGTCCAATTGCGAGAGCTTGTCGTAAAGATTTGATTTTTCTCTTATTTTGTGGCTATTGTCGTAATAAAGTGGCCATTTATTTTGTCAGCATAATTAAATTTGGCAGTTCTGAACCGTTTTAGATTTTACTGAGGGGGAAAAACCACATAAAAGTTATTAAATATTAAAAGCTCTTTTTTATTACTGTGACAATACTAAAAACTTTGTAATTTCAAATATACCGCGTTGTCTATTTTCTGCAGTTTAGTCCCACCAATTCAAAGGAATAAAACAATGATAGTGATAGTGTGCACATATTTTTCTTATTCATCACGAGCTAAACAGACCTACCCTACAAATCGTACAATATCAACAAATCTAACATAAAACACACACACAAGACTTTTGGTAGTTGTTACCAAAAATTACTAAAGATGAATGATAAATTAGTTCTGGCAATACTGAAACACTAATGTCAACTTGATGTCAATCTTTTTTTTAAATTGTGGCATTGGCTACAAGCTTTTGAACTTCTTGGCTCAAGCAAACACATGGCAACACACAATTTGCCCAACGCGAATTGGAGGCGGGAAGTTTGAAAACGCAGGATACTTTAATACAATTTAGCGGAGCGTAAGTTTGTACAAACCAATGATGGAAAGAAATAGATTGATAAAGGTCCTCTCAAAACCTACTAAGCACTGAATTGCGCATGTGTGAGTGATTGTCTCTATAGCTTTAAGCCAAAACCAAATTGCGACTATTTTTTACTTAAACGACTGTTTTAAACATTGTCAAAATTCGTTTTAATTGAGATTTCAAATATGGGGAATACAATTTTGATCTGCTAGTGGCCCGATACCCGTACAATGTCGATCAGTGGTAGGAGGAACGTCTGTGCCCTCTAAAAGCCTTTTTCGTGTTTGCCAAGCGCACTTTGAATGAAAGTAGTGATCGATTAGATCCGAGCGGCTATCAAAGCTTGGTTCACATTTCTGTTTCGGGGTGTGTCGTGGTGCGACAGACGCTTTCGGATTGGTGGATTTGACACCAATGTGAATATAATCATAACATTTCAACGGAACCGATAGCGTTCTGTCGCGCCACGCGCCACACAGTAATATGAACCTCTAGCATTATTCTTACGTACACTGCTGTTTGAAGATTGGCCATTGCAAAAAAAAAACCTGTAGGTCCAGGGTTGTTCCATCAATGTTTAGGCATATTGCCTTGCCTTCGACCTTTCTGTCAATGGCCTCGGTAGCACAAACAAATCATTTATTCGCCAAGAATACAATGGAGTGAAGAGATGGTAAAATTTGACTAGACTTCGTATAAGTGGTTAGTCCAGCCGATTTTTGCTAGTTGCGCAATGTAAACCAAGACATAGGTAGGTAATGAAAACGTTCCAGACGTGTTTAATCACAAATGCCATCTTTCTTGGACCTCGACCAGAGTCTGCAGGCTTGCGTCTCGCGGCCGGCGCGTGCGGGCTGCGAGCTTGCACCTCGCGGACGACACGTAGCAAGTGCGCTGTCGAGTCGGTACCTAAATTCGAGGCGGAGACGTGCTGGAGCCGTGCATTTGAGGTGCTTACAAAGTGTGCTACGAGCTGACACTGTGGTCGCTGCGCGCCGCGGCCGCTGGCTGCGATCACCGGCGATATCGCCGCGCTTGGAATTGGTTTCATAGGGATCGCTTATTAAAAATAATATTGTAGCCTTATTGTAGCTGTCAGGTCAGCCCTGCAGTCAGCGGCCTGCGGTCGCCATAGGACCTAGACATACCTACAGAAGCCATTTTGTTATTGTTCTACCTCTCGAGCGCAATTCATAACGCTGCCCGCAAAAGAAATAACTGAAAAGTTACTTTACTATAATTTTGGAGTTCAAATTCAAATTCGAAAAAATTCACTCCGGGCACTGGGTTAGATGCAAGTCAGGCCAATTTGAGGTTTTATTGGGAAATTTAATGACCTTAGGAATATATAACGGATGAACAGAGATGTGTGTCGGTACTTCACGCCCTTTGTATCATCATCAGCCTATTGCAGTCCAATGCTGGACATAAGCCCTTCGCATGTAGCAAGTCAACTCATCTGAATCCAAACGGTTTCTTTAACATGAGCTCAGAAATTACATCTTTTTTTTTGTTGCCCTCCCAACAAGCGCCCAGCAGCATATTGGATTTTAAAACTAAGAAACTTAATTTCAGGGTTTTAAATAACTGTATTTTCAATCCAATCTTTATAAAACCCAATATCCAGTACGATGAGCGGCAAGTGTCCCGTCTGGTCGCCCCAGGTGGCCAGCCCCTTCACCTGGTCGCCCAGGGCTACCACAGCACCATGTTCTGCAAAACAATTGGCTGGTAAAAAAATATTATTCAATAATACTTCTAAGATTCCTCCACTCAGAAGTGCTGTGATCATTCAGACGATCGAAGTGTGCTCATTATACTTCGCGCTTCGTCCTCGAGATTAGTATGTTAGTAACAATTTTAACTTGTAGTAACGCATATTCAGACCCACATCATCACTATTTTGAGAGATTCCAAAGATTTTTTCACAGTGGTATCCCCTTCCGGCCCAATCTGTCAACGCCGGAACCAGTCGGTACTTGTCATTCGCATTTTAGTGCCCGCCGCTCGCACTGTTTTATTTCTGTGTTCTCGCTATTGCATCTAAAATACTAAAAGAGAAGAAACAACAAACTGTGATCCTGTGAAATAAGTTTATGAAAAGTGAAATTTGTTCCAGAGAACAACAAAAAGTGTTCTGAAAAATACATGTTGGTGAGCTTTTTGCTTGCAATGAAGGTCATCGTGAAATAACGTTTGTCGTTATGTTCTTACCTTCCTATTCGTGCATACGCAGTGAATAGATATGAATAACACTTAAAGAAATATGTATGCACACTGAACCGCGCGCCGCCGGCGCCGTTAAATACAAAATGTTGAAAAACAATAAAGGGTCGGTCATCACCAAAAATTGAAACTTAAAAAAGGAAAAGACATTTCAAAAATAGTCTATACCTAAGCTAAAGCTAGGTAGGTACGATATAGGTATACAGACCGAGCGACACGTTTGTCTCGTCGCTGTGGACGCAGAACTCGTAGCTCCTCAGCTCGACCACCGGGGAGAGGTACTCCCGGCAGCGCTCCGGGGGCAAAGGCTTCACCGCGTGTTCTTCGAGTTCATCTGAGTAAACGTGTAGTTACACCACATTGACATGGTAAAGAGCGAAATAAAATTAACAGAACCCACTTACACAATGTCAACATTTTCTACCACACAATATGCATAAGTAATTCAAATTGAAATTCAATAAATCTTTATTCAAGTAGACTATTACAAAGAACTTTCGAATGCTCAAGAATCTTAATGAACATAATACGATACGTAAGCAGACCCCTGTTATATGACACTGGGAACTGTTTGTACCTACGAGTTCCTACCTACTCGTAGATCCGACAGTGCCTTCTCGTAGATACACACGTACCTATTCCTTGTTTCAACGTTATCAAATTAAAAATCAAATTCATTTATGTGGACCTTTGTTTTTTGATATGGCTCCCTGTTATTTTGAGTACTTAATTTTAACGAAACATTTAAAATTGAGATTGTTGGTAGGTGTCAGACGACTCTAGACTACAGGGTTTGCAATTCGAATACCTACTCAAATTATAATTCGAATATCCGGTCCAATTTCAAATTCGAACAATTTATTTAAATTATCCGAATATTCGAATAGTTGAGTAGGTAATAAAGTTACTATATTTTTTATATTTATATTCTTTGTATTTATATTCATCATCATCATCATGTCAGCCGAACGACTCCCACTGCTGGGCCATCCTAATCTCGTACAGGCTGACGTCCGGAATATCTTCGGTATAGTGTCGGTTAAGCTTGGCTCTGGGGTCTTCAGCCTTGCTTTGGTAGGTAGGTAGGTACTTTGGTTATCTTGGTACCAAAATCCAAGTGGAGATGGCTCCCTTTGATAGCGGTGGACAACGTACTACATAATTAACCCGAGCATATAATTGACTGGTCTCCATCCCGTCCTCCAGTGTGGATGCTGAGGTGTTTTTTTCCTCAGCGAGTTACCTACTTGTGTAACCGCTTCAGAACAAAGATGAATGCCAATATTTTGGCCACGTTAATTTTTTTACGTATCTACATATATCAAAGTTTATCTTTCAGTCTAAGACGTATTACTAACTCATTAGAATACATTATTGATTTTATTTGAATATAATTCATCCTAAGCCCCAGTCTAGCTACTCTTGTTTGTGTGCAATTGATATTGTATTATTTTCAATCATGATCCTCGTTTTTTATGTTTTAAATCTTATGTTTATTAAATTAATTGTAACTATTACTATTTATACAAAATTAAAACAAAAAGGAACAAATTTATATAAAGTCTAACCTAATATAAAATAAAAACTAAACTACTTATAAATGAAAAATTTCTTCTAAAAGAGGTGCTTGAGGCATGGAACCTAAGATGCTGGCCGCATTGCCGCGCTGGACTGCCAGTGACAAGCGCTGAGCGAAATACGCACCAGCCCTAGGGTCCCCTGAAGCGTGGACCAGCTTGGGCGCAATAGCTTTCAACAGCTTTTTTGCGTCCGAGCTCCACGGACCCAACGTTTCAACTGCGAACGCCGCGCAAACTCGTGGTCACCGAGAAGCGATGAATATTTGCGGCGTTTAAGAAGTTGGGCCTGTTCAGCCGCAGCACCAGCCCTCAACGAGGTGCCATGGACGTGGGAAGCTGCTAGCGTGTCGACGCAGGTAGCATCCCAAATAAGGATTCGTCCTAACGTCCATGGCACAAGAGTAGCACCGTCGGGTCTCTTGCCATCGTCCCTAAATAAGCCTCGTGGCTCAAGGGAAGCAGGAATAGAGGCGGTGGCAAGAGAGCGACGAATGATGTCGTTGAGGGCATTGTGGCGGAAAATGCGGCCTGAGCTCTGCGAGCAGGAAAGCCCATGATGCCCCAGCTGGCCCACGCTTCGTCCACAATGGCAAGTATGTTCCTGACATAGCTTGCTACCGAGCCGAAGGCAGCAAGCTATGCGCAAGGTACTGGCGTCCAGCAACGTGCCAATGTTTTTTGAAGGCAGTGCGTGGAGCCAGTACCCAGATTCTATTTCCGAGACCGCAAGAAGCCTGGCACGGTCCGTACTGTCCACACTCTCTGTTAGTAGAATGGACTGTTCCAATTTTAAAAACGGTAGGTCCCAATGTTTTTGGCTGGCAGTTTCATCAGGGACTGTCTCAGAGGGATGAGCGGCACTCCACGCCAATCTGGCTTCGGTCAAGCAGGCTACCTCAATGTCAGAAAATTGGGTAATATTATTTAAAATTTTACCGACAAGAGGCAGCGAACTGTACCCAGAAGACAGAAAAGCGGGGAGAGCCACACTGGTGACAGACCTAATGCCCAGACCTCCAAATTTAATTGGGAGCACCGCTTGAGCCCAGGAACGATTGTTTAAATTTGAATTTAGAATTTGTGACACGATGTTTTTTAAAGAAAGGTCTAAAATAGATGTCAAATGAGGAAATTTCCAAATCGGTGAGCACCGCAAAATGTAGGTTGTAACGCGACCCCCGATTGGCCGTCAGGTAACGCTGACGTCGGGCCGTGCTACGAGAGCGCCCTCACGGTACCTTGACTAGACTAGAATGCGTTGTTTTTTTTATCGATGGTAACTTCCGATGTCTATGAAAAGTTTTTGTTGTTGATTATACGTTTTGAAACTTGAACGCTATTTTACTTCAAGACCTACTAAAATTCCTCCCGTTGCCAGAATCCCTGATCTAGCTACGGCGAAATTGGCAGCCCACCGAGGGGCAACGGTTGAGTTGAGAAGAAAAGTCTTTTTGAACGGCGCTGCGTGAAAATTTGGAAGTTGGGCAAAACTTCTTGGCAGCCGACGCCATTTTTGATTGAAAATGCCCAAATCTCGACGCAGCGCGCAATTAGACGACATGGAAGAACGAATCAGCAACGCTACACTCGTAGCCCTCATTGAAAACCAAACGCATGCATTCGAGAGACTACTGGATAGAGTCGGCCCCATCAATTCGTCGACGCCGACGCCAGCCGACGCGACGCCATCCCCGAACGCAAATTTTGCGAGATGCACGGCTCGTTATGACGGCGAGGCCGTCGAATCCCTGGATGCATTTATAGATGCGATCCAGGCATATAAGGAGTGCGCCGCCGTGTCTGATGCGAGTGCCCTGCGCGGCATGTCAATGCTGCTGACCGGATCGGCAGCGGTGTGGTGGCAGAGCGCTAGGAACGAAGTATCTTCGTGGAACGACGCCCTTACACGCTTACGAGGTGCCTACGGTGACATTCGACCGGCGCACCAGCTTTATGTAGAGTTGTTTTCGTTAAGGCAAGAGAAAGAGAAAACAGACCGCTTTGTGGCGAAGGCACGGGCACTCCTGGCACGCCTACCTGCAGGAGATATCTCGAAGAAAGCTGAACTAGACATGGTCTACGGTTTGCTTGATCGCCGTATTCGGAAGCGGCTGAGACGGGAAGAAGTGGATTCCTTCACAGACATGATCTGCTTGGCTCGCGCTATAGAGGAGTCGCTGAGCGAAGCAGGCCTGCCGTCGAGGAACGTCAACCCCCAGCCAGCCTCCGGAGACCGCGTTGGCACTGCACCAGCTATGTCGACTCAGCCGCGTCGTCCAGTAGCGTCCTATTCCATCCCTAATTTCTCTCCTGCGCAGCGAATTCCGATACAAAACAAACAAGAACAAAGTGCTAAAAGTGGTAATTCTATAAGATGCTATGGTTGTGGACAGCAAGGTGTTGTGAGGTCGCAATGTAAAAACTGTAGCAAGGCGGCATTTTCAGCGTTCGATGTGGATGTGTCAGGTGAGCATACAAATATCTATTCTCCTCCAAGTCACGATCTGGAAAATTTCATTGATGAAAATGTAAATAAGGACTTTGACATTGACAGACAGGATTCTAACGTCAATGCGATTTTTCCAAGTAGCATAGACAATACTAGTACATTTTTAAATAAATTTACGGCATTGGAGTCAAGCTCTCCAGTCAATAGTCCGAATTGTGGTAGTGATGGCATAAGTTGCGGTCCGGATCAGCATGATGACACACATTTTTCATGTGCCTCTTCCTTTTTTCATGAGTCTCATAGTATGTTAAGACCTATCCTCAGCGTGACAATAAATGGCATACGGGGCACCGCGCTCTTAGATACGGCAGCGAAGTGCAGTGTAGCGGGACACTCTTTGTATGAGTTGCTGAAACAAAATAATCAGCCCTTTTCTACTAGGCGTGTCACGGTAAAGCTTGCAGATGGTGACTCCAAAGATCGTGAAATGCTGGAGACGAGTGTTAGTGTCACTATTTCAGAAGGTAAAAGCTTCCTAACTAATTTTGTGATTTTCCCAGATGCGGACAACAATGACACTCTTTTAGGAATTGATTTCCTAAAGGCATCTGGAATGGTGATTGATTTTGCCTGTCAAACTTGGCACTTTTCAGGTAGTGCACAATCTTACCCGCTAGAATACGAGTGTAGGAGAATTGGTAATCCACCCGTGCTACTATCGTCATTCCAGCTTCGGGACGACGAAGGCTACTTGCTTGTCCCCGAGGAACGTCAGCTACTCTCAGAGGTACTTCAGCGTCATGACGAGGTCTTTCAGCTAGGAGGAGAGCCCACTCGCTTTGCAGAGCATCACATAAATACTGGCGATCATTTACCAGTTGCTGTCCCACCTTACCGTGTTACCCCAGCCAAAAAAGCTATTCTGGAGCAGGAGCTTGAGAAGCTACTCAAGGATGGAGTCATTGAAGAATGCGAGTCCGCGTGGGCAGCACCAGTGGTTCTAATACCAAAAAAGGATGGCACTCATCGCTTCTGCGTTGACTATCGGCGCCTTAACGCGGTAACGAAAACTGATACTTATCCACTCCCCGTGATCGACGAGTTGCTCCAGGCTACAAAGCGCAACTGCATCATAAGTACTATAGATCTACGTTCTTCATACCACCAGGTGAGCGTTGCGATTGAAGATAGGGATAAAACCAGCTTTATAACGCCGTTTGGGACTTACCGTTTCACGAGGATGCCCTTTGGCTTAAAGAACGCGCCAGCGACATTTCAGCGTCTTATGGATCGCTTTCGCTCTAGCGCTTCGATGCGTGACGTGACCTTATTATGTTATCTAGACGATCTGTGTGTAATTTCGGACAACCTAGATACGCATCTGCGTGATCTAGAATTAGTTTTCAATCGGCTGCGGGAGTTTGGACTTCGCGCCAACCGCGAAAAATGTGTTTTCGCGTCTAAGGAGGTTAAGTATCTTGGCCACCTCATCACTCCTGAGGGGATCAAACCGGATGATTCTAAAATCAAGGCGATTATGCAAATGCCTGAACCCTCGAATCTTAAACACCTCAGGACGTTTTTGCAAACTTGCGCATGGTTCCGGAAATTTGTACCAGGTTTTTCCGAAATAGCTCATCCTCTTACTAAACTGACGCGGAAAAACCAGCAATGGGTTTGGAACGAGGAACAACGCAAGGCGTTTGCCGAGCTGAAAGGAAAATTAACTACTGCTCCGGTACTTACTCAAGCCGACTACAGCAAACCATTTGTCTTGTGCACCGATGCGAGCAATTATGCTTTAGGTGCCGTCCTGCTACAAGGCGAAGGTATTACTGACGAGCGCCCCATCGAGTACTCAAGCCGCTTACTTACCCCGGCCGAGCGAAACTACAGTACCACTGAACGAGAAGCTCTCGCTGTAGTCTGGGCTGTTGATAAGTTTCGACCTTACATCGATGGTCATCCTGTCATTGTAAGAAGTGACCATCAGCCACTAAAATGGCTTCTAACTCTTAAATCCCCGAGTGGTAGACTCATTAGATGGGCGCTCAAAATTCAGGGCTACGACATAGAATATGAATATACGCCTGGTAAGATGAATGTCATTGCAGATACGCTGAGCCGACCAACATGTGATGATGTTACCCAGCATGATTGCGGTGTCTGTTCTGTCACTATTGATGTCCCACGTATCAACCAGGAGGAGCTTCGAGATGCGCAGTTGAACGATCCCGAGATCAGTAAAATCATTATAGATCTTGAAGATACCGACGCACTTCGCTCTTCGCGTTGGTTAGAGCGTGGCTACCTGATGAATTTGGGAGTGCTCTTCAGGTATGCTCCTGAGGTGGACGCGGAGGAGCCTCAATTGGTAATTCCATCTTCCATGGTTGAATCCATTCTCAAAGAATATCACGATGCGCCTACTGCTGGCCACCCAGGCGTAGACCGCACTGTAGACCGCATTCGGAAAAAGTATTACTTTACCGGAATGCGACGCTACGTGACGGATTATCTTAAAAGTTGTTTAGAATGTCAGCGGTATAAGTACTCTAACCAAAAACCAACAGGCCTTCTTCAAACGCCTATATTAAACCAACGAGGTGAGGTACTTGCTGTAGATTTTTTCGGCCCCCTACCCGAAGGAGAAAAAGGAGAAAAATGGATCTTGCTGATTGAAGATACCGCCACTCGTTGGGTAGAGCTCTACGCTTTGAAAGATGCTACCGCTGAAATCTGTGCTCCACTTATGATCGAAGAGTATTTCTTACGCTACGGTTTCCCTCGCCGTATTATCTCCGACAACGGCGTACAATTTGTGTCAGCTGTAATGCAACAATGCATGCACCTTTTGGGTATCAAACAAAATTTGATTCCGTACTACCACCCTGAGGCTAATCCAGCTGAAAGAAAAAACCGGGACCTAAAGGTCCAGCTTGCAATGCTCGTTCAAACTGAGCACCGAACTTGGCCCAAGCACTTGGCACAGGTTCGGTTCGCCCTAAATACCCACCGTTGCTGTACAACCGGTATGACTCCTTCCTTTATGACATTCGCTCGCGAGATGCGGACACCACTTGAAGCGCAATATGACCTCAGGGCTGTACTGGACAAGGAAAACTTTGTCCCACAGGTAACTCCTTATCTACGGAAATTCGTTGATTCACTCAAGGAAACCAGGGAACGTGTTGAAAAGCTCCAGGATTCACGCAAGGACATCGCCGATGCTTCCCGTCGCTGCTCGCCAGACTATCAAGTAGGTGATCAAGTCTTGTTGACTACGCATCTTCTTAGCAATGCCTCTAAGGGTATCACCCGTAAGTTTATGCCACAGCGCGATGGCCCGTATGTCATAAAAAGCATTCTTAGTCCCACGACTTTTGAAATTGGTGACCGTACAGGACAAGTAATAGGTCGGTTCCATGCGTCTGACATTACCCCATGTGTTGGACAGCAAACTCATCAAGCTGAGCCAATTCAGCCCCGTCGTAATCGTGGTCGCCCACGGAATCGTAAGCGTAATCGCAGGTCGCTATCAGTCCCTACGGACGCGCCACTTAGTGCCAACACTGCCAAATCACCATCGAGACGATGTAGTGACTTGGAGGAGGAGAGTGTAACGCGACCCCCGATTGGCCGTCAGGTAACGCTGACGTCGGGCCGTGCTACGAGAGCGCCCTCACGGTACCTTGACTAGACTAGAATGCGTTGTTTTTTTTATCGATGGTAACTTCCGATGTCTATGAAAAGTTTTTGTTGTTGATTATACGTTTTGAAACTTGAACGCTATTTTACTTCAAGACCTACTAAAATTCCTCCCGTTGCCAGAATCCCTGATCTAGCTACGGCGAAAAGGTTAATTTGGGGGTGAATAGGCATGAACGTAAAATAAATAGGGCTACGTGTGGATTGAGACTTAGAAGACGTTCAGACATTTCTTTGAAAAGATTAAATTTAGAATTTAGAATGGTATCTATGGCTTCTTCAAATATTGGAGAACCGAGTAGCGTAAGGGACGCTTTGGATTGTACTGCAATATTTGGTATTAGAATTTTGAATTTTTCAATTAAGTCTTGTCCTATATCCTGGTCCAAATTTTCAGAAATAAAAAGCTCACATTTTTCAAAATTAATTTCGAGGCCGACTTGTGAGAAATAAAGAATGAGTGTTTCTAAATCCTCCAATACTGAAGAAGCCTTTCCTCCAATAGAGCCATCATCAAGGTACCAAAGATTAAATTTAGAGGTTAATGAAGCTATGATGGGATGAATTCCGAGACTGAAGATAGCTGGGCCTGAAGGGTCACCTTGCTGGCAGCCCGTACTTGAAGAAATTTCATTTGATTGAAACAGTAATTAAAAAAATCGAATTATATCCGAATGTTCGAAGATTTAGCTCTGGAACTTTTAATTTTATTCAAATAGTAAAATAGTGCAAACCCTCTCAGCCCCTTACGTTCTCCGAAGGCCGTGGGCTCGTGACCTCATTTTAACTAAAGCAGAGTGCTGAAAGGGCGCGTCGCGTCGAGTTTCGCACCCGGCGCACAGTGGCAGATCCCATACAAGCATGGTGGACAAAAGCATTTAAGGCTTGTGATCATAAGTAAACGATGCCTTGACGTATGTTTCATAGTTAATGATTGAAAAAATAAAGTAACAGTGTTGTTTATGAAGTAGTTAAAATAGTTAACTACTTCATAAACAAAAACCAATGTAACTTGAGCTGTGCTTACGTAGATTTACTATAATCGTTGAGTCAGCTCAGACTGGTAGTCGAAAACAATTCTTATCATTTGATTGAATAACAATTAGGCTATTTTCACATTTATTTTCAATAACTCAGCTGAAATAAAGACAAAAAAACATAAATAAAAGTTTAAATATTAATTAGACTTAATGAAATATTGTGCTATCAACATCTTTTAACACATGATAAACTGCTTTTTAGCATCTTATAATCATAATTTATTAGTAGAACATCGTATATCCCCCTATTAGCGTTTTTTTAGGTCTTTCACTAATTGATCGAAAAATCGTTATCGAAAAGTAAATATTGTGTTCGGGAAAAAAAGGTATGAAGAACACGCAACAAGACATCGTAATTTTTTTCTGGTTTCCACCCAACTTCTGTCGTTCAAAAAAATATACTGAAATACATGAAGATATTTGAACAAACATTGTACCTGGATCACGTTAATTAGGGTGTTAGCTATCGGTTACTGAATTACATCCGTTGCCATAGGGCAATGGATGTAATTTAACCCTTTTGTCCATCATGATCGTGTCCACTGCCACTGTGCGTCGCCCGCGTGTGTACCTACCCGCCGCCGCGCCGGCCGCCCAACCGACGAGCGCCATGCTCGCGTGCCGCCGCAGGAACTCCGTACTTAGCGGACCGTCACTCACTGGAAAAGTAACAACTTTTCCGTGAGCACAAATGCATTCTTCAATATTTAACTCATTTAAAACTAAGTACCAGATAGTTTACGTTGTACTAACACACAAGATCATCAACGAATATTGGATTGAGAAGTTCAAATAGTCCGATGTTATTGTTAAAGTCATCTCTGTTGAATCGAGAGTGAACTATACCCCGAATTATGGCAGAATCTGAAAACATAGTTTAGTACACAGTCATGTAGCAGTCAAATTGTTGAATTCACCATATTACATAGAGAACTTAAACATTCAACTATAGAGCAATTTTGCAAACTACCCTCGATCCCAATCTCGAACGTGGCGAGCGTACCGCCCATATCCTGAAGATCTTAGGATACTAGAAAGAACTTATAAGTACCTACCTCATTTTATTTTGAAGTACAGTTGAGGGCACATCAGGCTACCCATTTCCGCGTTTTGTCCTGCTCTTGCTAAATGACAGTTTTTTGCAATAGAGCAAAGAGGACTGACCCGAAATGGGTAGCCTGTCATGCCATTGCCCGCGTACATGTCTGACAAAAAGTAAGGATTTATGCATTGAAGGATATACTAGTATCAATCTGACTTAACACACCCTCATTCTCGTTAGATTGAAGCAGGAACTTGATGCGCCAGTCGGGCAGCAGCGGCGCCAGGTCTGGATGGGCGCGCGCCGCGACGCAGTGCGCAGGCGCGAGCGCCCAGTGCCGGCGCACCGCCAGCGCGCCGCACACACGCCGCGCTCCCGCACGCACCACTCCCACGCGTCTGTCGCCACGTTCCAAAGGTTCAGTCACTGCAACCTCTAAAAGACGATCCACACATGCGAAACTGATCCTAATTTACTTAAATTCGTTTTAAATGGTCGAATGTAAACAGACTGAAAAAAAAATGACCTGCCATACTTTACCTTTTGTCCCAGAGATGAAGCTGATGAAATGTGGACTTGCATGCGTCAGGCGAGTGAGGGCCAGGGCTCTCGGCCGAGGGAGACACGACCAACCTCTCAAATCCTATTCCAATCAGCTTCTGCTTCTTCTAAAGTACTCATCACTCGTGGATTGATAACATTTATAGTGGCGACTCGCACGCAACAGCACGCTATTTCTATTTTATGTTGTACACACATCATTGTGTCAGCGTTTTTGTAAGTTACCAAAAATGAGGTTCTCATTAATAAAATCTTAATGAGGTGATTAATTCTTTGTCTACGGATCGAATGCGACAAACGATAGAAATGCTCGTACTGTTGACCGTTTTTCTTATTTTCACTTTGAACATATCAAATAGGCCAATAAGGCCAATTGGTGGACTGGTGATAAACTCGCGCGAAGAATAGGTGACGCTATTAGGTAAAAGGTTTTTAACCTTGATTCCTTGATATTATTGATGTTATGTCCCCTACATTAAAGTTTCCGTTTGTTCAAAAGGAACCTTGGCTTAAGAATGCATGAAAAGCATGTAGGTATTTGAACGTCTACAATACCTACATCGTCACTCGGATGGCAACGACGCAGTAATACACGTGTATCATGGCCAGGTAAAAGTTTTATAATATGCGAAATACTTAGTAGACAGTTACCAGACGAACATAAAACAATACTTACCTAACTACTGCTTTTTGACCCAACGTTACAATGGCATAACACGCACGTGTACCGTTGATCACCGCACAAAGACTCATGTCATGTCGGGCGCCGTCACGGTAATACCACAGTAGGTATTATTGTACTACGACAATACTACTCTTTTCGTGCCGTCGCCACGGTAATTTAATCCATCACCGTGCCGTCGCTAATTTAGGGCAAGCGCGCGTCAACGATTTAGGTACTTTACTTTCAATATATTTCACTTACAAAAACAGTCATTTCATAGCCACGCGGTATCGAGGTACTATTTATTTAATTCATACAGTTGCAAATTTTTAAAATCAAAAAATTGCTCGCTACCTACCTGCCAGCAACATTGCCCGTTGAAGGTTTTTAGTCTGTTAAGCATTTAAAGATCTGCAATGTTACTCGTAAGGAGCCTAGCTTGTGAATGAGCTACCTAACTTATTAGTATTACCTTTTACCTAGACATACCTACTCGTAGAGACGTTTAAGAATTTACGTAGGTACGTACATGAGCGTCGATTGAGTCACCATTCATTCCACAAATGTGTACCCCTTCGCAGTGGTTATAGAATTGTAGATAGTAAACAAAGGTCGAGTGGGGCAAGGGAGCTATTGCACGAGCAGGGAGCATGCGCCGAGACGTACCTGCGAGCGCTGAGCGGCGCGTGACCCTGAACATCTCGGCGCCTGGGTGCGGCACCGCCCACAGGTGCGCGCCGTACACCACCACCAGCGCCAGGACAGCACCAAACGTTAGCACTAAGTGGACGAATATACATTTTTCCCCTCTTGTAAATTTAGAACCTTTATTAGGTTGACAGGTACTCATGGGCGACATTTGATGGGGTTGTAGCAAATCAGTGAGGCGGCGATTCGCTTTGTGTTGTTTTCAACAACACGTTGACAATATACCATAACATACTGTTAGCCAGCTACTTTGTCCGCGTGGAATGACACGTTGAAACTGTGTGTACCATGCACAAGTATAGCGCATTGCCACAGAGATTAGCCCTGCTTTTCAACTTTAGCTGACTCATGAGGGTTTAGTGAGGTTCGAATCATGAGATGACCATGAGAAAGTGACGAATCCCTTCAATTTTTAAAAGCAAATTCGGTCGAATCTTTTGTAGGCTATTCGAATTCGCACATGAGTCGCCTACACCTACCTACAATAACGACGTAACATTTCATGTGATTGTCGTAGCTGAATATGATGATCTATCGTACTCTAGTATCGACTTACAATAAGGGTGCGATTTGTGGCTAATAGTGTAAACGGCGCTTTCGTGGCTCCCCCTCCCCCCTTACTGAGAGGTCGGTTGGAGTGGGCCCTGCTCGTTAAGGGCTGACACTGGCGGCGGAGCAGTACCGTAAAACTATAGGTAGATCCAGCTTCGCCGCCGAAGTGGCACGGGTAGTAAGTAGCAAGGACCGTGGGGTTTTAGTCGGTAGGAGTACGACATCATAACCTCGTCCTCCCCTTCGGGCTTCGAGGTGGATCCGAGGTAGATGGATTGCGGGTTGATAAGGACCACCACCGCCACCTCTGTATAAGGACCTTTTTAATTCATTAATTTTGTAAATTTCATGATCATGATCAGCCGCATGACCTCTACTGCCTTTGAGCATTAATATTGTCTTACCCCCTTATTCATAAAAACTAACGCAACGCTAACGCATTGTTTAAGCTATTGACGTGTTCTGTCACTTACTCGCAAATGGCGGCAGCAACAAGAATGACAGTGACAAAGCGATACAAAAGTTATCGTGTTCTATAAGAGCTGTTTAAGTTTTTATGAATAAGGGGGTAAGTCTATTGCTGAACATAAGCCTCTTCTATAGCAGCCACCTGCTCCTTAGGACGCGCAAACAAGACTACGTGGGGTCGGATTTTTATAAAACAACTTTGGCGAGTTCTAAAGTAAGTAGGTAACACAAAAATGCATGCATAACATTGACGACGCATTGCATTTTTAACGTTAGTTATAGAGTTAATATTGTTTCCTTGGGGGGGTCACAACTCCAAGTCCGCACCGGGTGCCGCCGTCCGGGCGTCCCAACTCTACTAGGTAGGTCAGCTGTTCACCTGCGGGTGACTTGCATAGAACGCAAGATTCCTTTCAGTTACAAATACATGATGTGAGTGAAGGGCATAATGACAAATAAGAACAAACAATCTTGAATTACAGATACAAATTTATTCTAAGAAAAATATTTATAAAGGATGCTAGATTTAAAATAAATATCTAACTTAGCTTTCTCCTGTGGCGACATCCAGACAATATACGAGATCACTCACTTGAAGCTTTTGCACTTAATGTTAATTAATAATTAATAAGGTACTTCGGTGGCGGAAGTAGAGGCGCACAGAGGAACCCTCGGGCGGTTGCTTTGATCTGTGTACGTGCTAGTGTGGAGGGTTCAGCGCTGCAACATGCGTTCGCTGGCCGCTGTCCCCTACGCCGTGCCCCGTGCAACAGGGAGCGCGGTCGACCAATTCATATTTAAAATTACTCTCCGTTGTCCCTTACCCTGTCTCCGTGTTTTTCCTTCTTCAGTTATATTATTAGTAGGCATCTTTTACTGAACAAAAGTGTATGGAATACTTATTGTTATATTAGTCATAGTACCCGGTAGATTAAAAAAAGCTAATTGTCCCCGTGACAGGACACGGCGTACGGGCAAGCGGGAATAGCTCGGGGGCCGGCCTATAGCAGCACGGCCTTCGCGTAGTGCCATCACTTTGTGCTTCGCTAGCGAAAGCAAGCCGCGCCTCCGAACTCTTTGCATCAAACAAACGTCATGTGCATTCTTAATCATCTACACGCTTAAAAATGGTTAAATCACTTAACGTTAAGTAACAATATACCTGGCAGGTGCAGATGCTATTGCGCGACTTGAGAGGTTTTTGCCAGATCGAATGTTTTCACAACGTTTTAACTACTCCTACCGCGAGCAGTAATATTTTTATTTTTAGTAAATTTTTGTACTCATTAGGAACACCTGGGAAAGTCTTTCACAAGGTATCACTGAACTTCATCCTGCCACAGCAGCTCAGCTGGGGTTTGACGCAGATGGTGGTTTTAGCAACTTTTAAACCATGTTCAAATGGCGCACATAACCAAACCAAACGCACGAGTACTACCTTTGCATAACTTAAAATTATATTATTTTTAGACTTGAATCTCAATGGAGTGCCCGTGACTCAATTTGTGACAGTATCTCAGTATACACGCCGCGGCAGTTGTGCAGGGACGTTTAGGAAGCTTGCTGTTTCGGAAGGCACACCCGTGCTTTGGTTATGGCTCGTGCCACCTCATGATTGAGATGAGGCCAATGCCCAACAAGGGTAACTTTAAAGATTGTTGTTTTTTTGTTTGTACATGCGAACAATGCGAAGGGCACCATTTGCGTTCAACTCGTAAGCTGTGGTCAGTGACACAACATAGTTCCTTACTAACAATCCTGATGTAATTTAAGGTCTTGTTAAGATAATATAAATACATAAGGCACATTCGCGGTAGGCTCACAACATCCAATTACATAAATAAAAAAAATATAAAATATACAATGAGTGGTTAACTAGTAACCCGATAGGAAGCAAGAGAATATCTGGTACTATTTCGCATTAGGCTTATACTTATGAAGTAATTACATGCTTAGGTTGCAATAAATACCATCAATAATCTGGAGCGCACATTGGTACATTCACGTCACGACTGCGTCCACAGCAATCATTTTAAATACATTTCAGCCTATGAGAATACGTATCAGGTTTTTATCGAAATAATGCATTTTTCATTATTAATGCATTTTCTTTATCGATGAAAGATAGAAATACCAGAAAAAATATTATTTCGAGTGTTAACAGAATTTGCCTTTACACTGATTGAATTACACACTGGCCGCGCTCCTAACCTGCTGCTGCTAGCGGACGTGTTCGCGAGCTTGGAGCTAGAACGACGCGGGAGTTGGCCGCGAGCATCGTGCGCGGTCGCAGCGCTCCCCGCCGCCATTGCCACAGAGCACAACGCAACCCATAACCCATCATACTGCAGTCATTCTAAACTAAGCTCCCGGTACTACTACACTGTGCTTGAGACGCCGCGCCCGCGCACACCACTCTCGGTCGCAACCAGGCTCCGTGACACAGAGCAGACCAGCTTTTATCTTCACGTGGTATGTAATTGAATTACGTTACTTAGAAGTATGTATTCTTAAGAGAGATACATGTACGAAAATATTGGAAGCATTTTAGTCCTTAGCAGTGACACTAACACTGAAGTTCATCACTATAAACAATTACTCAGTATAGCTGTTTAGGTACGTCAGAAACTTACGTTTCCTCTTCACGAATCACCGGTTGGATATTATCGGAGTTAATACTCTCATAAAAATAGCACACCTGTATATACGAATGTAATTATTGCACATTTTACACAAGGATCTGCAATTGGGCGCAGACGGTACAAAACATAGCAAAAAATATAACTTTTCACTTGATATTAAACGCTAACATGTGAAGTTGTCGACAGGTGTCGCCCGCGGGAGCGCGCGGCCCGTGCCCGGTCGCCGGACTACAAATAACTACCTTATGAAAAGTTATTAAACATTTCCGAAAGAACTAACAACGCTTATAAAATGGCCTCATACCCTCTTATAACCTGACCTCATACCGTAATGTTTTATATAAACTACGATGGGATAGTTACATTAAAATTCGAAGCTACGTTGACTTAATAATATTTATTAGACCTTACACTAAAACAAGAACGACGTCATTAAAAATATATTGGCAAACGTTACATTCTATTGATTACAATCTGTTATTAGATTAATATATTTCCACGCCATCTTGTCTTGAATGTAACTAACCATCGGCCGCGCTCAGAGACGTTCAAAGTTAATCTCATTCATTGGTCCTAATAAGTTTTTCATTTAGTTCGTTGTTAGGTATCTTTTGCAACATTTTGAGCCGGATAACTTTTAAAACGGACGTCTCCGACTGCGGCCGTGGTTGCGGCAGTATGTGCTTTGTATAGAACTGACATCGGACTTCTGTGATCGTCAGATGTTCAAACATTCATCATCATCGTTCATTTAATAATAACAACAGTAATGTTAAGTCCAAAAATACACCCTCGCTACTGCACGGGACAGGTTGATATGGCAATTTTCTATTGATGTGACATCAAATCACATTTTTTATTATTGAGATGACCTCTAGACAATATCGTTTTTTTGGTGAGTACGTAATTTATTGAATAATGACAGTGAACGCAAAATGAATGAACATACTTTTAGCACTAAAACGTCTTTGTCACCAATTCCTTGGGTGCGAAGACATTGTGAGAGAAAGCTCAATCGACAAACGCGGCCGATGCGAAGACATGCTCCGATGGGACTAAGACGGCGTGGGTGAGCGGTAACCTGATACCCCGATAACCATGTCAACCTGTCACGTACCATACAAGATCGATTTCACCTAGCCGCTAGCAGACCAGTCGTCAGATATGAGGTTCTGTGGTATGCTCCTAGCTACTTTACACATATTACATCCTTAGTCAAATCAGATTATTACTCAGTAGCTTGAACACGAGACAAACGTGACAACAGTTACAAGTCACGAGTATCATCAGCCTCCCCTCGTAACATGCATTGTGTTCAAACCACCAAAGGAAACGATTTTGTAAAAATATACAACTAAATGTATTCTTAGCAATAAGACAATACTATCATGTATTGTCTACTCAGCGTCATAATTCACCCAACTTGGACAATTCTACATTGAATTCCGATGGCTATATATCGTGTTCAAAGTAAAATCGTTATTCATCTATAGGCTTCGTCACGTCGTTAATAGCATAAAATATTAATAGATATGCACACATAATAATAGCTACATTCGCCGTCGCCTGTTTCCGCCAGAGCGCCGCGCACGCGCCGGGCCGGGCCACTCGGAGGCCCGCCTTCCGCCGGCGCCGCGGGGGCCCCGCCTTGCCACGCGGAGGCAGGTTACTGTACTCCGAAAGACTACCACTAGCGGTTGACTACCTATTATAGTTCACAAGTTGTTATTTTTCAAAAACAAAACCCTGCTTTTTCGGCACTAACCAAAGCACTACCATATCAAAGTGAACCTCATATTTAAAATGTTGAACTCTACGTAGTTGGAATAAAATAAGAGAAATTAAGAAATTTCGGCACCTAAAGCACATCAAACAACAGCCTTTACACAACTAACTGCTACAGGCCACAACTATGCGGTGGTACATTCGGCAGTCAAATAATGTGTGCGTCATTGCATTCAAGAAAAACAACCTTATCACAACAAAGTTACAGACAGCGTCTCATTGTTTTAGATTTTGCGCTTCAATCGACATACGATTTTGCCATTGTAGTATTGCAATTGCTTCTTAGCAACAGTCAACACATTATTTAAGACTAATTTGTAAGCACACATCATTGCGGTGCTGACTGTGCCAGTCATAATCTGTAAAACTGTAATTCTAACCGTCGGAGGTTATCAAGTTTAGCCTTAACGACTGACATCATCGTCTCCAAATCACTACCAATAAACGGTGCTTATTTATTTTGTAAAATGTGTACAAAAATATGAAATATTCACAATACCAATAGTGAGTATAGTAAGTACTTAAAAAAAATGCATTTTGAGAAAATATTGCATTTTTTTTAGAATCAAGTTGTATGAACACTGTAACATCAAGCAAAGTGTTTGTCTTTGAATAATAACAACTCGCAAATGTGTTCACTGTTGTAGACGTCAGCACCTCGACTCTTCAAGGGTTGTGTGGAGAGTAGTGGTCGTAGTAGAGCGCGACGGAGGTGGTCGAGCGGTGGCGGCGCCGTCATGACGTCACGAGCAGCGCCGCGGGGCGCGCGGGCGGCGGGCGGTTTCACAAGGACATCTCGCGCGTGATGTCTATCGACGACTCCTCGCTGCCCATTATGAAATTGGCCAGCTGCAATAACTGCAACCAAGATGAAGTATTATCACCATTTGCGTAGATCAAAAATATTGCAGATTTACTAAATAATATTAGAAAATAATGTTTTCGGATTCTACTCGTGGGCCGGGCAGCGTGCTCGGTTCAGCCGTGATCACGGGATGACGAAGATGCTGTGAAGTAGTCGAAACGACGGGTTAGAAAATGAAAGAAAATATAAGAGACCACGAGTAGAATCAGCAGTTGTTTATTTCGAAATATTAGTAAATACTAAGTGTATTGTTCTGTGTTACCTGTGAGAGCGGGCCTTTGTTCTCGTCATTCTCGACCAGAGAGAACCTGTCTCCGTTCAGGTAGTTGCTATTGCCAATATTGCCAATATCTGATCTCTGCAACAAAGCAACAAAACTGTGAGATGAGAAAACTAAATCATCATCAGGCTTAATCATGAAGCCATTATCAGATTTAGGAGAACTTTGTCAGACAGCACAGTAAAAAGTATTTCAGTATGTTCATCTGTTGGCTAATTCGCATAGTACGAGCTTTGCTTAGGGCTAGATGGCGTTGCCTAAAAAATATGTCTAAAAATAAGTACTAATTATCCTGCTCAGATGGCTAATAGTTCTCACCACGAGAAGCAATAGTTTCTCTTTTGCAAAAGCGTCTATAAGTTTTGGGTTTATGCACAAGAATACTTTTCACATATGTAACACCTACTCGACCTTGGAAGGGGTCGCAGGGTAGGCTCGGTTATGAGGGTTATACCTATGTTAGTTTACAGGTTTGCACGCTCTACAGCACCAGTAAAATTCACCATATTTAGATCATGCTGTCAAATCGTTCATAGGTGTAGCCTATGGGCCAACTTCACCTAAAGTACCTGTAATGCCGTCAGAGCTCTATGTGATAATAATAGGTCCGCTGAAGTCCGACCATAAGCTAGTGCTTGACCATCTAAAACCGATATACGCAAATTAGAAGTTAGAACGAGAACAACACTTCATCATCATCAGCCACATTATTTATTTATTTAATTAATGCGATACATCCCAATTACATCAATAATTACGGCGTTACACATTAACAACACATGACGCCCACTGCTCAAGATAGGCTATACAATAAGCTACAACTAGCAATATTGGGACTTGTTAAATTGGGACTAAGAATTTAACAATAGAAACCAACACAACCAAGATCTCGAAAAGCCAAAAAAATATTTTGCTGCTTGTAACAAACGGCTAAAACTAGGTTCCCTTTTTCTAGAAATTGGGGTTTTCAATATGACAATCCAGAATCAATTTATGAATAGTAGGAATCCCAAAAATACATTATAAAAGAGGCTCTTCCCAGAAGGGATTCTTATTCGATTTCCAGGAGGAGACCTCCCTGCGACATTGCCGCGATACCATAACTCTGCGCACTCGCGGGTGTAATACTCAACCATTTTGACAGTCGAATGCTAATCAAAAAAATCTCAAAAGCTCACTAGCTTTGTGCGCTTCGTGGTCGTGACGTGCTTGTGGCCATTATATTATCGCCTACCTTACCGCGTCAAATTGCCCAACAATCGCTGGGTGTGAACAGGCTCAAAAATCGCAAGCATATCACTGAATAATGCAGAAAATTTCATAGGCAATACGAAGCTACAACATACAAAGTGGTCCAGCGATAGTAGTCCAAATTTACAAGGTTGGTTTTTTTGAACATATAACATCAAATAATTACAAGAACGAAACCCCACATATCCAACATTTGGTAAATATTAAATAACCGAATGAATATTACGCTCAATAAATCATTCAGCTTGAAAATCGGCAGTTTGGTCAGCTTTTTATTAAGACACTGAAAAGTGTCGTTCAGTTGGGCACCGTGTAGTTGGGAAGTGAAACAAAACTATATGTTGAGTTGGTAAATGATCATTCAGCGTAATAAAATTCTGCGAAACGTTAGTTGGGAAGTCAAAATCGGCCCTAAATTGTTCGGCGAGAAGGCAGAGAACCGTGTGAGAGTTTTAAATTTATTCTGAGACAGTTTGTTTTTTTTTATTTTTGTCAATCATTTTTCGCCATTTCAAAAACTAATATTTTTTTTATAGCCATGCCATGTTTGTGCACTTGAAGATTGGTTTATGATCTTAAAAACTGACCATAAGTATGATAATAGTCTATGCAAAAACTTGAAGTGCCAACATGACCAAATGTCTTTTTCTGGTTTTCGACTCTTTTCTAAAGTGATGATTTTCGCGGAACTAATGTTTATTTAAATGACTTGTTATGATGCCCTCTGCAAAAAAAAATATAGAACCCTGTCGCTGGGCCACCCTGTATCACTGGGCTTGTCCTCATCTTACTTAAACATCAGATATGCAACAATAAACCGCAAAAAGTAGAACTAAAATACTCGTACCATCTCATAGGCAAACTTCTACCTTACTATCAGTATACATGTATATGTCACCGGCAATCTGTATTCTATACAAGTCCTAGAGTACCTGGGTCGTTCAGGCAATGTGTGAAACATTAATTAATATTTTGCCCACTATACAAGGTGAGGTTTTCAAGTGCGTAACAGGCCAAATACCAAACTATGAGGAATATCGAATAGTGCTCAAAGGAGTCTGGAGGCTGATTTTGACAAAAACTGTATACTCAGATTTCCCAAATAACTTTTTTCTTGGCCTGGAATCGAACTTATTGGTTTTGAAAAGAAAGGGTCACCCTATGCCATGCCATCTCGAAGTGTCGCTTATGAGGATTCATTCCTATCATCATCAGCCTGTTGTAGTCCACTGCTGAACATAGGCCTCTCCTTTTGCACGCCACTGTACTCGATCTTCGGCTGCTCGCATCCAGCTCCTGCCAGCCATCCTGCGCAGATCATCACTCCACCTTGCCTGAGGACGTCCTACACTACGCTTGCCGAGACGCGGTCTCCACTCAAGAACACGTTTACTCCAACGGTTGTCGGTTCTACGGCTAACATGGCCAGCCCACTGCCACTTCAGCTTGCTAATCCGGTGGGCTATGTCGATAACCTTGGTTCTCTGCCGTATCACCTCATTTCTGATTTGATCTCGCAGAGAAACGCCGAGCATAGCCCTCTCCATAGCCCGCTGAGTGACTTTAAATTTGTGGACCAGCCGTGCCGTTAGTGTCCACGTTTCGGTAAAACGTTGATGCAGCGAATTTCAGAGGTGTCACTATTAAACTACTCAACCACCCAATTATTGGCACCATTATTCCCACTGTTAAATTGATAAAAAAACAAGTCTACGACAGATTATTTAGGTTCGGTATGGATTAAATAAGGCTACAACAGATTTTTTACGTTTGGTATGAATTAAATACCGAACCTAAATAATGTAGCCTTGTTTTTTCAATTTATTAGGAAAAGTGGCATTAATAGGAAGGGTGGTAATAATCGGGTGGTTTACCCTAGGTTTTCAGAATAAGTAGGGATGTTTAATATTTTAGGTGATGTGAGCAAATGCTTTGGGATAACTCCAGTACTAGAGAGCACCAGTGGTATAATGTCAACTTCGTTTTCCAAATGATTAGAACTTCTTCTTTCAGCTCTATATATTTTTGTTTTTTTCGGTAATGCTTAGCGAAGTCTGTCTGGTATGTTATTTTATTTTATTACACATAAACACACAACTGTAATGTATAAATCTGTCTGTAAGTATCGCTCTTTGAAAGTGTATTTTTTGTTGGTCGCTCTCTAATATGTTACTGGCAATCTGTATAATCCGGTATTTTTATACAATACTTAGGCAATGTATAGAATGTCTGAAACCCTCAGGTAATGAAATTTTATTTATTTCATACTTTGCATAGACATTCTATACAATACCCAATGCGCAGCTCCTAATATGTTTAAAAGCTCCAATAATACAGGTTCAGTTGAGAGATTAGGAAAAATAGTCAACTTTAACTGTCTATTGGCTTCACCTTGAATTGGTATTACTCATTTGTATAAAAATAATTTTAAGAAATTAAGTGGATAGGTAACTATCTACTTTATTAATTAAATTTATTAATTAGAGATAACTATCTCTGGCAAGGTGGAGTGATGATCTGCGCAGGATGGCTGGCAGGAGGTGGATGCGAGCAGCCCAAGATCGAGTACAGTGGCGTGCAAAAGGAGAGGCCTATGTTCAGCAGTGGACTATAACAGGCTGATGATGAACTATCTCTGCAAGAAGCCCTAACGGCTGATACCCAGATGCTATTTTGCGTTATGGAGTTGTATTGTGGGGAAATTCTGTTGATATCCAAAAGCTGTTTATAATGCAAAAGCGATGTCTAAGGGCCGGCGCCCACTATCGGCATCGGCACGCTTCAGGATTTTAAGGTGGCAAACAGCAATATACTTTAACATTATGGCAATAAAGTAGAAATTTCCGTGATGTGTTCTCGTAAAAACAAAATGCATTTGTTCTGTTTCTGTTTCGGCATTTTCTACTTTATTGCCATTATGTTAGAGTATATTACTATTTGCCACCTTAAGAGCCTGAAGCGTGCCGATGCCGATAATGGGCGCCGGCCCTAAGGGTTACGTGTAGTTTTAAGATAAGCGACTCTTGTCAATCGTTTTTTAAGAAATTAAGTACACCTCCATTGCCTGTTTGTATTCGTGTGTATATTACTCGTAAATCATGGCCTGTGGAAAAATGGTTTTATAATGTGAAAGAATTTCTTCTCATTTCATTTAAAATGTTATTTGGCTTTGGTGTTTCCACTCAAAACGATCACATTAGCGTAGTTCTTGAGGTTTTCCAAAACGCCAAAATACAATCTCACTTCATAATTGTTCGATGTGCAAATGCAGAATGCCACCCCAGAACGTCGTGCGATCGCGAAACTTGATTCCAATTTTCTTAACTACTGGTTTGTAAATATTCACCACAACAGACACTTGAAATGGCCGCATGATGACCTCTAAGGGCCGGCGCCCACTATCGGCATCGGCACGCTTCAGGATTTTAAGGTGGCAAATAGCAATATACTTTAACATTATGGCAATAAAGTTGAAATTTCCGTGACGTGTTCTCGTAATAACAAAAATACCGCTTGAGGCTGCTGTTTCGGCATTTTCTACTTTATTGCCATTATGTTAGAGTATATTACTATTTGCCACCTTAAAAGCCTGAAGCGTGCCGATGCCGATAGTGGGCGCCGGCCCTAACACGGAGCTTGCGACCAACTACGTGCACATTCAAGAAATTACCTTATTTCAACAGTGCACAAAGCGTTGCACCCGTCATTTCACAGATGTCACACTTCTCGATTATTCCGGGAAATGCGGGGAACCAGCGTACATAGCTTTCTTCTACAACCTCACATAAACATGTTTACAAATTCAATACAACTTTATACAAAAAGACCATTAATTACACAGTACTTGTAAAAAAAGCTTATTTTAAAAACATCATAAACATACGCATAATAAATAATACGGTTCATGAATACCAATTATAGCAAAATATTAAAAAAATACATCCTCCATCATCATCTAAGGCTTAGGTCTCGATGGGAGAAGTCGCCTTGTGATCGTTTTAGAATATATATTCTGTCTATCTTCCCCAACGTTACACATCTTTTCCGTAGCTCTATTCGCTGTGCCTTGCTACTTGCCTAAGTCATACCAATCAAGCAGCCAAATCGGTCCAGCCGTTCTGGGGTTTCAAGATTAGCAAGAAGCAATATATTTTTATTTATAGATATTGTGGCGACAATATCCACCTTAGCTAACACTACCGCCCGCAACTTGGGCCAAACGTACCGTTCGTACGATCATCGTTCGCGCCGCCCATCAGCAACATGGCTACGGTATTCCATTACCGTGACAAAAGCCAAACAAATTTCCAAATGTAGATAGGGACTTATTAACCAGAAACCCAAGGCCACTTTGGGATTTTTGGGCTCCCTCTTGGAAGTACATCAGAAGTGTCCTGATTCGAGAGTTATGGTGTTTTCTCCCCATCTTCGGAATTCACATAGCCCTAGTATGTGCCACCTGATCTACCCAAGTTCCACCTCGAGTTGCATCCGTTGTACGTCACCAGGGTCAGTTGTGGTGGCCTCCCGTAACCCGGAGATCATTTGCTGCCCCGCCCCACCGTTACCATGGTCGCCACCATGACCAGGAATAGCAGGGCTGCCAGGAACTGGAGGCCGAGGTCTTTGTCTTGTATATACGGTTTTTGCCCATAATCACTCACCACACTGAGCAGGCGGGTTGGCGATCGCAGGGCCAAGCTTGTAGTATTTAGTTTCGCCTATTTTGGACGGATACACCGCCGTCAGTCAGTGGCCAGAGCTCCGTTCGTTGGTCAGCAGAATACACCGCGTGCAGGTGAAGGTGGCATGGATCGACTCAAAACATATCGATCTTTTTTAAACAAGTTATACCACGCCTGGATATATCGGACTTATATTAATATGAGTTTAAGTCTGTAATGTACTACTGCGGGGCAAAGTCAAATTTTCTTTAAATGAGAACTCGTTAACGCTCGCCTCTTAGACGAGGTAGAGGCACCTGATGGAAAGTAATCACCTCTAGCCATGGACAACCGTAACACCACATGCGGCATTAGATGCGTTCCTTGTCCTTCAAAGAGGAACACGCTTTCTTCTTAAAAGCTCCAATGTCATGTCCTTCAGGAAACACTGTCGCCGAGAGTGTCATTGTATTGTTTTCTGTGAACAGCTTCTCACTGAATCTCTATTACCCTCAATTACTGATACCATTTGCGAATTGAAAATTTGCATCATTGCATTTTGGCCCTCTGCCTAGGCAGAGAACTAGTTTCTTGTCGGGTTTTCTTAGTGGGCACAACCTTTTAGCCCCGGTATCATATGTGATTACGTAAAGAACAATAGGTAAATTTGTATGAACTCCGTCCCACCCTCCAACAGTCGTGGCATACGCGTCAATGTTTATTGGTACCCAAAAAAACCGGAAGTACCTGTATTACTTGCAAAAGCTATTGAGTTTATCATTCCATGGTATAAAACAAACTAGCATATTTCACGGAAACAAGGTCGATCAAACTAAAGAAACATTTCGAAATAAACCAACTTTACGGATTCTACTCGCTCGATTACGGCTGCTGTAAAGTACTTGAAACCGGGTCTGCAAATGAAAGAAAATATAAGGCAGCGAGTAGAATCCGTAGTTGTTTTAATTCGATGTATATTGTTTGCGTAAATATTAGAAAATTAAGGTTGCTAACAAACCTTACACCGCTCTTAACCCCGAATTCACAAACGTTAATCAACGTTAAGCAAGCTCATGCTGTCCTGTAAAATGTCAATAGAACTGACAGGGACGGCTTTATTTCTGAGGGATGCTCAACCTTGATTTGCGTTGGTGAATTCGGGGGTAAGGCTGCGTTTCCTCCAGAGATGTGCGAGGATGCGTAGCGAGGGAAGTGTTTGAAAAGAACCAATTCGTTCACCTCGCTTCGGTCCGCACTGCTCTGGTGGAAACGGCTTAGCGCTCAGCAAATCAAGCGAGTGATGGGCACAAGAATTGTGTGTTGAGATGGATGCGTTGCGAGGTTCGCGCATACTGTACCAGCCAGTCCATAGACAGAGTTTGTTGGAAGCAGAAGTGTAAAAAGAAGGTACTTTTATATTTACCAATTGGCGATAAAGAAATGGAAGCGCAACGCATCCTCTCATCACCCATCAATGCGTCTTCATGCGTATTTTCTTCCACAACTCCGATACACATCGTCATAGGCACATTTTCATCGCACAGCTTTGATACGCAGCCTATACCCCGCGAGCTGGAGTATGGCTCACGCCACCTCATAGTTGAGGTGAGGCTCAGCAGTGGGACGTATACAAGGTGATTTTTCAAGTACTTCTTAGGAGCGACTTGGTATCAGCCGAATAGATTTCCGTATTTTTTGTTTTTTTTATTATTTGACTTTATGTACTTTTTAGGATATTTTATTACATTGGAAAAAAACCACAACATTTAAAAAAAAACCTTGATGATGTTGTTTTATGTTGTTCTATAGAACTTATTCAAGGCAAGTGCTTGCAAAGGCACCCTGTATAGGCAGTTTATGCAAATATTAGAAAAATATAAAAAACATTTTTTGGTTCTCAAACTCACAATCACTGAATAATACGTACCGGTCGAAACAAACCGAAAATTATACCCACGAGAGAAGCGAACGGCGAACTAGTGGCAACTTTTTTTTAACAGGGTTTAGTTTATGGTTTTTCTATTAAGTAAAAGTTTTTACACACACACATGCACACTTAATGTTAGTAAAAAATTTAAAACGTGACTTTTGGCATTTCATGTTTTAAAAAGTGCAATGTAGAATAACCCCCTTATTCATAAAAACGAACGCAACGCTAAAGCATAGTTTAAGCTATTGACGTGTTATGTCACTAGGTACTCGCCAATGGTGGCAGCAACAAGAATGGCAGTGAGCCAGTGACACAGCGATACAAAGGTTAGTGTTGTTGAAGAACTTACAAGTTTTTTTGAAGAACGGAGGTAAATAAATTAAATAGGAGGCTACTAAACGCTTTTTTAGTAATTTGTTTCACAAGAGTGCAAAGTTGCTTTTTTTAACCGCGTGCTCAATTTTGACGACCGAGCAAGCGAAGAATTCTAAAATTGAATCACGAGCGCAGCTATTCTAAAGTTACAGTCCTGAGCGTCAGCGAGTGAATCAAAAGAGCACAAGATGAACAATCTTTGCACTCGAGTGCAACACGTAACTTTTCATCCCACCTCAGCGAGGAAATTACTAAATGCAAGAAATAAAAGGCGCCTTAGAGCTCGTTCACACTTGCGATGTTTGGGCGATTTCACGGCGAGGGGAATAGAAAGAAATAGCCGGCGCACTCTCAGTGTTGCCAAAAAAACCAATTATCAATCAATCAATTGATAATCGACTGTCGCCACCCAAAATAATCTAAATATCGATAGGATTTATGGCATCAATCCAATCGATAGTATCGATTTAGAGTTTTTTGACTATAATTCGATACAATCGATAGTATTGTATACCTGGATAATCATACTCGATTAAATGATTTAATCAATAGTATCATATAGCGGGACAATTAAAATCAATTGATCGATTATAAGCGATACACTATCGATTGAATGTAAAAATATCTCTACCACATGTACGCAATAAATCTTTGAATCTTTGAATCTTTATTGTTCGGCAACACTAGCACGCGCACGCCCGATAAAATAACATACTGGACATGATCATTTCATAGACAAAAACATTATGCTTATTTGAATGGCGAATACGCGAGGTCTCCTAGCCGTACAAACGCCAACACCATTAAGGTTCCGAGTCTGAGTTTTTAACAAATTAAAAAAATATAAATGATAAATCCGACACCATGGAGGTACTTAACACTTAAATAGGTTTAATGTTTTGAATTCATAAACGTTGAGCACACGACGTCCAAAATTCAATTTTACTTTACCCTCTAGGAGGGTGAAAACGGCTTTTGCGCTCAGATATTGAAGGGCAAAAACACACTTTTCGAGATGGTCGGATGAAAATAACGTTCATCTCGAATCTGTCGGAAGGTGGAGACGTTTTTCCCATTGTTCTTTAAATAATGTGTGTTACCTGACCAGCGCAATAACATCACAATCATATTAATAGTAATTGTTATTTTATTTGGTGAATAATAAACAACATCCATTTCGCCCAGCACGACACATACACAGAAACATCACATGGGGAAACATTTGGTTAGTAGTCTCATTTTATAGACTATGGTTAGTTTCATCTAGATACCAAGTTCGTGTTAATAACTTAATTAGTGTCTTGCGATCCAAATAGTTGTCATCATCATTGGAGGCCTCATCCACCCGCTGCTACATGAAGGTCCCTTCTTCAAGGCATTCTCCTCCATCCCGCGCTACTCCCCTCCATTGCGCCCGTTGCGGTCGCTCACCGACCGTCCTGCTCTCGGTGTCCATTCCGCCACGATGTTAGTCCATCCATCACGCCTCACCAGGTGACCCGGTCACCTCCACTTCAATTCCCATAAATGCTTCCCACAGCCCCACTACCTTAGTACCAATAAACTGTGTATGGGATCTGTTCGTCTCCGCCTCGCACAGCACGCCACAGCCACATGTAGAAGGTATTTGTCGCACAGCTTAGCGAGCGCGCTTACCCGCGGCTTCAGCAACAGCCTGATTACGTTCTGCAGCCTATTGTTAATGTTCTGCAGATGGTCCAGGCGCTTGTCGAGCTCGTGCAGGAAGGCGACGGTGCTGGCCACGTTGGCCTGGTTGGCCTGCCACCTGCGCACAACCGGGAGGTCACTTTCCGTCTCGAGCGCACACACGACAAGCGGTTGCCTACGACATTACTCACAGCAATTATATCTTATGCTCCTTGAAACATTCCCTAACCAGTAAGTAGGCAAGTTCACTTAGATCTGATGTTCGTTCGCATGTTCAAAATCGATACAAATCGCAGGTATAAAGCAGAAGTTGGGAACATTTATTGAGCTCGATTTGTAGGAAACTGACAGTGTTTTAAATAAAATGTTATTGTCTCATATTGTATCGCATAAATAATAATCATTTTATTTCATAAATTCGTTAGTAAAATTGCAATAATAAGAACGGCGTAGCTACGATATACTTATAAAAAACGGATATTCTCAAACTTAGCACTAGAATAAAAATATTAATAGTCACAAATAAACATAAGATAATAGAATTGTATGACACTTGTAATATTAGAAGCGTCGCCCGTCCGAGCCACACGGCGAGCTCGTGTGTGCAAGCGTGGGGCGGCGGCCGTGAGGCCCGCGGTGGGGGCCAGGGGGCCGTGGGGGCCGCTCGCCGTGTGAGTCGGGCGCGCGGGCCATATTCGCAATGATACCTGAGTTCGGTTAGCTCACAACGTTTGCATTTCTTTGCCTTCGGTTCTTTGAAGTCTAGGTCGCTCGGCGGGCTGCTGACTGGAGACAAAATCAACAAGCGATAAATAGCAGTCGCAAAGCTTTCCACCCTCAATCATACACACATGCTATAAAGTTAAATTGCAAAATGTCTCTAGTGGTGACTAGCGGTCATCAATGCCGCTCACTCGTTTCAAGTTTCCAATCTAGCTTTCGTGAAAAACGGCAACTTACGTGCATTAGCTTATCAAATATACAATTTAGTTTGCATTTGCAATTTTTTAACATTATGCCAATAATAATCGTGTTCGAATATTCAACGCTTCAATGAAATTGGCAATCAAATCACGAAGGGTAACTTGATAAAGAATCGATATGAGTCAATATAAAAGTAACGAAACAAATACTTCATCGGATTGAAATCTTAACGCATCAGCAAATTAAAACATCTAAGTCTTTTCAATTCCAACCTCACAACTTTGTTTGTACGTTATAATTTGTAAAATGTATGTATTTATTCATTACAACACCTACGAAAATACAGTTAAAAATAAGTACATGCCAATCAAATTACCAGTTACAACCATTATGAAATTTTAAAAAATGAATGTTTAGTATAATTTGCGAGTTGTATGCAGTTATTGAGTATATGAGATGTGGTGTAGTGGCAGCAGGGCAACGCTAAGTAATTCGCAGCCAGCCCGCCCGCTATCGCTGCGCCACTCCGGGCTGACCCGTGCGGGACATAGCTGACATCTGTGTGCTCACAAGGCGATGGTATACTTCTGCATATACGCTCGCAGGCAAGGTTAATGACAACGCCGCTCGCATTCTGACACTCATCGATGCATGTATCTGCCTATGTAACTATGTTCAATAAATGCAAATTGGAAAAGTTTACGTAAAATAGCACAATTACAGACCAACGGACTTCTTATTTTATAAAATTAAACTTATCATTTAGGTTTTGGCGACATCTTTGATTCACTGGACAATATTCCACACAGCGCCATCTAGCCCCAAGTTAAGCGAATTTTGCTATGGGGTTACTAGACAACGGATAAACATACCTTAAGTGGTTTTTAAATACAAACGAGAGTAATTAATATACGTAGGAAACAATCAGGAGACTCCTCCTGGGTGTTCATGCACAGGAATGACTTTTCTGTGCGGGGATCGAACCCGCTGCCTTTGGTGTAGTCAAATTCTTAACCATTACACCAAATCGGCCGTTACACGGAATTGAAAATGTTATCCTGTACTCACTTTCTTTCATGAATGTATTAAGTAACTTTATTTTTCGACAATGAGTTTTGCAAAGATAAAATGAGGTCTCAACAAATAGCTCTATATCTATAAAGGTATAGATCGATTCAAACTTAATGGCGACTGTGACCATCGCGCGAGTCGATGCTTAGAACACAGTTTTAGGTGTCACTGGGTCGCGAGGTGAGGTCAATCTTGCGCAATCGGCGCTCGCAGCTAACTCCCGAGCCACCATTAAGTTTGAGTCGTACTGTACCATGTACACAGTCGTTGAACAATTATAATTTAAGAAATATTGTCAGTAAGCTGCAGCAGTGACCTTGGATAAGTGAGGTATGCACTTACGCTTCAGCAGGGGGCCGTCGTCCTCCGCCCACCGCACGCGCTTGTGGAGGTTCCGCAGGGAGAGGTCGGAGGGCGAGGGCGGGGGCGGCGCGGGGGCCAGCGCCAGCGCGCTCAGCGGCGACCGCGGCGCCAGGCCCCCCGCGCCCGGCAACAGCTCCTCGCCCGGCATGCCCACTCCGCTACACACACAGACCAAACTCATGACATACGAAGTAAATCAAATGTGATGATCTTCATTCAACTTCACAGCTCACAATTATAGCTTCGGCAATAATATCATACTTACTTGAGGAGCGCGGACGACGGATTTGGGAAGATGCGAGGCATCTCTGTCAGGGCTGCAACAAACACCAATTTCATTCGAAACAAATATACGAGGATGTCAAAAAAAATGTTCCCTTTGCTCTTCCCGACGCACTCAATGACGTGCCATTCATTCATTTATGTTGCTAATATTGTGTTCGTATTAAAGTCGATATTTTATTTTGATCTGCCGTTCAGACTGTAGTTAATACTTGCGGAAAGACGAAATGAAGCCTCAACAAAGAATATACGAAAAAAGGTTTATTAATATACCCTCCGTTAGTCGCGTGGGGTCTTTGAAAGCCTAGGGTTCAAACAATCGTTTCTATTTTTTCTTGTGTTTATGCTATTAACCGACAATTTTCGGTAGCCTCCTAAATAATGTTGGCGGTAGTGCGCAGCATTTCAAACGTCACTTTGCGCGCAAGCGCTGTGAGAAACGCACGTGTCAATGCAAACGGGGCTTTGAAAGACCCCGCGACCGCTCACGTAAGTTTTTTCTCGCGAATAGGCATGATGACTGTATTTTTTTTTTGTTTATTATCGAAAGACCTTACATTTATGTAAACAATCCTCAAAGAATCACTTCATCTGGATCAATACCACCAGAGATATTACAATTTGAAATGCACATTTTTGGACTTGCCCAAAAACGCTCCATACAAAAGTGACAGCGATAGTGACGTCACTGTGCATTTCAAATTGTGATATCTCTGGTGGTATTGATCCAGATGAAGTGATTCTTTGAGGATTGTTTACATAAATGTAAGGTCTTTCGATAATAAACAAAAAAAAAATACAGTCATCATGCCTATTTGTAGCGGTTTCTTGAAATGGTCAAGAAGTTCCAGCTGTTCCAGGTGCAGAAGACGTTTTTGTCCCCATGAGAAAGCGCTGTATGCATTGTCTCAGACGAACAGATCAAAAATTTAAGACAATTTG
The DNA here is from genome assembly GCA_950022985.1 of Udea ferrugalis. Taxonomy (NCBI): domain Eukaryota; kingdom Metazoa; phylum Arthropoda; class Insecta; order Lepidoptera; family Crambidae; genus Udea; species Udea ferrugalis. The sequence continues at coordinate 102,096 of OX465515.1, forward strand.
TCATTTTTGTAAGGGCATCATTTGCCCCATTCATACTAAATCCTAGGTAATCCTAGGTAGTTTAGTGATCTCAAGAAGTGATGATTATTTTCGTTGATCTCTTTGAATATATATAGTTAATAAGTTATATAGTTAATCGTCATTACATATTAAACGGTAAAACATTTTAGTTTCAATGTTTCCTTGATTTATAGTTATTTTTTGTAATGATGATTATTTTCCAAAGAAAAATGGTTCCTTTTTTAAATATCTGTATTTTTTGTTGATTTAATGATTCTTAGCTCCAATAAACATTATAAATCTATTTTACTGTTTTATCACAACACACCCAATCAACAAAAAAAACACATAAAACACATAGCAATATAATCAAACTACGATACCAAACTTTCGGGCCTTTAGAGACCCCGCGCGACTAACCGCGTATGCAAAAAGTTCGCGACCAACCGAGGGTTAATATAGCCAACAAGCCGCGGTAGTGACCTTTGAATGGGTAAACATTTTTCGTTGAGACAGTGTGCGCTTCTCTATCGTAAGTGATTTATAAGTTTGCACTCACTCTTCGGCACCGCGACGTCGTCCGCCCACTTGTGGAGCTTCGTGAGGCCACTGCGGATGGTGAGCTGAGGGACCCCAGGCATGGTAGGAGGGGGCACCTGATGGACTGGCATTTTCGGGGCGAGGGCTGAAACATATACATTAATTCCAAAATGAAATTGAAACGTATGTATAAAAATGACGGAGTGGGCACGGTACTCACGGTCGATGAGAGGCGGCGCCGTGGAGCTGACGGCGGCGGCGGCGGGGGCGGTAGCGGCGGCGGCGGCTGCGGGGGCCGCGGGGGCGGGGGCGGGGGCGGGGACGGTCGGGGGGCGCAGGTGCGCGGTGGCGTGCGGCGGCAGGTAGGCGGTGCGCAGGAAGTGCTCCTTCTCGAAGGTGGTGGCGTGCGCGAAGTAGCAGACGGGGCGCGTGCAGCGCTTGTTCGCGAAGTCGCGGCAGAAGCGGTACACCTCCTTCAGCTGCGCCTTGTCCACCTTGTGAGTGTAGATGCAAGCGGCGCCGCGCGTGCACGTGTTGCGCACCCAGTCCTTGCACATCACCCAGTCCTTGCCAGCCGGGCTGGCGCCGCCGTCGCTGAGCTCGCCCCCCGCCGCGCCGGGACCCATCGACGACTTCATCGGCGAAGTGGGATCCCTCGGCGGCGGCTGGTTGTTCCGCTCGTACTCCTCGTCGTCTATCTCCTTCTTCACCTCTATTTCCACATCGAGGGGACTCCCCGGTGGAGGTGAGTTGGGGGGCAGCGGTGGTTGGGACACCGTAGCCATGACTTTATTTTGTTGTGAAGCTCTCTTGACTTCCTCCATCAGATCCTCTTCAAACTTTGATTTGAGGTATTTTTTCATGTGTTTGAAGTTAGGCGACGGTCTGAACTTAGGGGAGGTTTCATCTAGGGTATTATTTTCTGTAAAAAAATATTTGCCCCTTTTTACATTATTGTGGCCACAAATGCAAGAAAAAATACAGTAATGCACCGAAAGTACCAAAATAACGGTGACTTTAAATTGATAAGTTCTGGGTGGAATTTTTTGTTACTGTTACGTATATGTGAACTCATTTACAAAATGGTTGGTGACAAGTATAATAAAAAGTCTCAGTTACTAAGTAACCAGCATATTTGTTTGACAGACTAACATTTTACACTATCCACTGGCCAAACGGAGGGCGATTCGCAAGGGTGACATTATGGTGACACAAGCTATGTTACGATTGAGATAGTATCGTCTGATATGCATATTCAAATAGTAGTAGATGTATAGGTCACCTGTTTGCGTGTCGTCCGGGGGCGCGCGCAGGCGAGGGTCGCGGCGCGAGGGGGTCGGCGCGTGCGACAACGCTGCGCCTGCAACCACACAGGCTCACTCAATGTTGCACAACATATTTGCATCCATGACATAAAAAACAATTCATGGCTACATAGGTACTACTTGACCTCAGCGATGAGCAAAGCTTATGATAAAGTTACATTTGATCTATCCCTGAAAACAATACACGATTTAGGCATACACCGGCCTGATTTGAACCCCATTTGAGAAATACGAAACAAATAGTCACTCGAATGTCATTACTAACACATGGAATACCACAGGGAAGCGTTATGGGATGTGTTTAGTTTTCTATTGTAGGTACATCAATGTCTTACTAAAACGTACCTACTGAAGAAACAACACTACCAGTACTATATTTACGTGACATATCCCCCCATTGTAAAATGTGAAGATAGTGCCATTCACACCACCCTCACCCTGAATACACTTCTAGAGCTTACCATCTGGCTTCAGGAAAATCATCGGGAGAAAAACTTTGAAAAAAAAATAATATCCAGTTCGATCATACAAGAAACAATTCCTTAATCCAGACATGGTAAATAACTATCAAGTAGAAACGGTAAATAACAGTAACTTACTCTGAATAAATATAGACAAAAATCTAAATAAGAAATCCCATAATAAGAATATTAAATGTAAACCATCAAAATTTGCATTGCGCTATTTGAAATGAAACACAGTACATTTAGTATGTACACAGAAACAGCACTCTCAGCATACTGTCGCAGATAATGTGCTTAAGCTTATTCATGGCTCAACTACGGTAATGACGGGATTATGCTTGATTTCTAATGAACTGATTATTCTTCAAAAGAAATGTAGTACTACAGACATAAAAATGTATTTTAAAATTAAGCTAAGAAATTATTACCTATTTCATAATAATTAGACATTTAAAATAGCGATTAGCGTGAAGCAAACTACTCCATTCGCGAAGACACCTGATATTAAATAATTGATCTTTTGGTTCGTGTTTGCACAGCAATAACGAGTGATAACGGTTTTGACTCTCCAAAAAGTTCTAACACTAAGTCTGAAAAGTAGCTACGCATATTCACTTATTGAAAAGTAATCTATCCTATCATTGCACTCATAAAAGTTTATTACTCTACAACACCATGTAAACACCAACCTCCTCATACATACAAAATAAAACAGCATCACTTTTACTATAAGAGTGCACGCTCCCTCTCACCCATCAGTAAGAGGGAGCGCGGTATTTGCTCCATTAGGTTTACTAATGCTTGACTAAAAATGATGAAATGAAAATGAAATGAAATGATATGAAATGAAATGAAATGAAATGAAATGAAATGAAATGAAATGAAATGATATTTATTTCACACAAAATAGTGTACATAAGGTCTTAATAACTAAACTTGGTTCTAACTATTTTACCCAGAACTGAGCATGTGAAAATTACATAATTTGCTTGCATAACTATAATATTATTAATTAACAATTTACAAAAAGGTATATGTCCGGGAATCAAATTAAATAAACAAAAATTAACAAATCAAGAGTTATTATTATAAATTAAAAAGTCATTTATGGAATAATAATTTTTGTCCAATAACCATGCTTTCAGTTTCTTTTTAAACAACGGCAGTGGTAGCTTTTTTATGTCACTGGGCAATTTATTATATATCCTAACGCACATGGAGGGAGAGTTATTAGTATACAATGTTGTCCTCGGGGTACATTTCAAAACGAGCCTTTCCCCATTCCTCGTATTGCGTGGAAAAATATCTATGGCTTTTGTAAAGAGCCGAGCATGCGTACGCACAAACACACCAATTTCAAAAATATACATGCAAGGCAACGTTAATATACAAAATTTTTTAAACAAGGGTTTACAGGATTCATATGGAGGAATGCCCTCAATAGCTCTAACGCACCTCTTTTGAAGTAAAAATGCCCTACCAACATCTGTGGAGTTACCCCAGCATATTAATCCATAGCGCAAAACCGAGCTCACGTAACCATGATAGGCCAATAGCACCGTGTGCAATGACGACGTTCTACGTAGCCTATTCAGAACGTAGACGAACCTGCTAATTTTACTACATACTGATCCTACATGAGGTTTCCAATCACAGTATTTATCAACAGTAATTCCTAAAAATTTTGCGGTAACTGATTCACTAATTATGTCATCATGATACTGAACATTTTGAATAATCGATTTAGCACCCTTGGTCTGAAACTGAATATAATTAGTTTTCGCTAGATTTACACTCAGATTATTACCATTCAACCACTTAATAACTGAATTGATTGTGTCATTAATTAAAAATTCATATTCATTTATATTATTACATGTCAATACTATAGCTATGTCATCCGCAAACAAAGTACAATCAAAAGGGGTTATGTCAGGTAAGTCATTTATGTACAGTAAAAAGAGAAGTGGCCCTAGTACGCTTCCTTGTGGGACTCCGTAATGGTTGATTTCATATTCCGATCTAGATTGCACAACAACACTTTTATCTAGTCCAGATATCTCAACACATTGCTGTCTATTTAAGAGATAAGATTTCATCCATTCGAGTGCTGGTCCTCGTATTCCATAATTCTCTATTTTTTCTAACAATAGCTTATGAGAAACAAAATCAAATGCTTTAGACATGTCGAAAAATATGACCATGACTGGCTTCCCCTGATCCACTTTCATAAGAACATTTTGAATCAGCTGGAATGTTGCGAGTGCGGTCGACTTCCCTTTCTGGAATCCATTTTGTTCTTCTTTTATGATGCTGAATTTATTCAAGAACGAAATAAGCCTTTTGTACATTGCTTTCTCGAAAATCTTTGCAATAACAGGGATCAGAGTTATGGGTCTATAGCTATTTAAATCTGTCTTATCTCCTTTTTTATACAAAGGTCTGACTATAGATTTTTTTAAATTTTCAGGAAATGTTCCACTTTCAAACGATGGACAAATAATGATCATTTGACAAACAACATTCTTGTTATATGTTTTGAATAATAAAATGTCAACTGACCTTTTTTCATTTCGCCTAATAGTATGTTTGGGAAATTATGAATTATATACAATAATCAGTAAAAATAAATTTGACGCGAACATATTAGGTATGGCCAAAATGCATGCAGGACATTTGTTATTGTTCAAGTTTTCGGGAGACAGTTCGGACAGTAAATGGAAGGCGCATCGCTAGGCGTGCTGTCAATAAGCGCTGTTGGCGCTTAGCAGGCCAAACGCTACTTCTAAGAATGGGGCGAATTCTAGCTCTGAGAATAATTGCCTTCTCATTAGCTAAGTTACTGCTGGAGCCTTGCATGTTTCAAACCGCAAGCCGTGACTCATGGCAGTTGTTACATGAAAAATGCTACTTGTGTATATACGTGTGTTGGGCTAAAAGTGCATGATCACCAAGAAGCTGTCAGTGACTTGACCAACGATGGAGGCACTTAGAGGGCACTTAATGGCAAAACAAAATAATACAACCAAGCTACAAGTAGGTCACATGGTCATAATCAAAGATGAGAGTAGGTAAAGCTATTTCATGGACTTGCCATAAAATAATAATGTTCTATACTTATTAACAGGCAACAGGAATAAAAAATTTTTAGGTATCATTGAAATCCTGTGAAATATCCATATTTGAATTGAATATTTGCAGTCAATGATCTCTGGAGATCAGAGTAAGTAAAGCTATTTAGGTGAGCTCCTCTCAGCTGGTGCCTTGGAAGAGTCACAGACCTTACAACCACCATGTGATGCTGATGGTTGGCAATGGGCAGATGCCAACCTTTGGCTTGCATCTGCCCATTGCCAACCACAGATGAGCATGATAGCTCTCATTCAATGGCGGGGAGGATGTTCAGGCACCTATAGTCCTTGACCTATGCATCTCAAGGAACACAGACATTGCCAGTACGCTCAGGAAAGGAGTAACATGGCCCATGCTAATTATTTAATTACTACCATTACTTTAAACACACACATGTTCTGACCCTTGTGACAGACAGTACAAATTGTTATTACTTCTTGAAATTGGTAAGTTTCATTGGCTCATTGTGTGTACAGCAAGGCACTGCCTATCTAATATAAAAAAAAACATTTACCAACATTTTTGTATGTAACATAAGGTACATGAATGATAAAAGGTAGGTAGTGGGTACATGACGAAAATGCAGTTTTCTCTAGAGTAAGTCACTATGTTTAAGTGTACGGCTAGATTAATCAAGTGTCATTTTCAAAAAGACCACGCCCAATGGCGCCTAAGTTAGGCTAGAACTATTAAATAATACTATAGGGCATCAAAAAGAAAGTCTTTAGTATTCAGCTCCTCCTTCATAATCATTCAATTTCATTTTGAGAACATATCCGACGAACAGCTGATTTTGACAAATGCTCAAGAAGTGCTTGAGTAGGTACCTATTCTAAAGCACAGCACTAAATGTCGCCTATCACATAGCTAAACTTACAGATAAGTATTTTTTAAGATTTGTTGTCAATCTGAGTGTAACTACATGTTTATTTCAGATGAATCTCTGAATTATACTTATCGACAGTCGACAACCTAAAAAATAAACTCATTCAAAATGGGATTTTTCTCGAGACAGACTGACATACACACAAGATGGCGGCCACAGTGGAGGACCATCCTATTAAAGATCGTAACAAGTATTTTAACTTAAACAAAAGCATGTTTCAAAAGACAATGACATAATTATTATTTTTAAAGTTATAAGACATTTATGACCACTCAACTTCCTACTTCACAAGACAAAAGAAAATCTTAAAAGTTGATTACTTGTTTTTGTTTGAATGTTGTGATTACATTCATACATTACATACATACAAAATATAATGTGAATATACAAATTAAATATTTGTATTGACAAAATTGTAGTTTCTAACCATGAAAGTAGGTACCTGCGCAAACACTTACCAGACGCAATGGCCTGCATTGTTTCCACGCGACGGCAGCAGCGTATTTCACAATTAACACTTCAACTTAAGATTATGGCAATCGTATTGAATGTAAAACATCTAGTGTATTAGATTTAAGGTCCAAGTGAACTGTACAAACGATATTTTCTGCGCACTAAGCGACTACAATACTTTTGTAGACTATCTATCTACAGTAGTAGCGTAGCGTAGCTCCGAGCTAGAAACTGACTGACAGGCAGTTTGACAGCACAAACCACAGAGTATATACACACAAGGAAGGAGGAGCCCTGTTGTTGGACTGGATTGGTCGGCTGGTTCCGCGGGTGCTGCCAGCCTTAACCTATAATAAAAATTGTTACTGTAAAATGGCGTAACTCAAAACACTGTTTTATTAAAGATAGGAAAACCAGAAACCAGATTGGTTAGTGCAGTCGCCCGGTTTGCGAAAGATGCGGGTTCGAGTCCCGCCTGATGCCAGGTAGACCGACTGTCTTTTTCTGGTTTTCCTATCTTTAGTAAGATGAAAATGCATTATCCCTAATGCTAAAAATAACTGTTTTTTTAGTTTAGGGGCTGTCCATTAATCACGTGAGGCTTGAAAGGGGGGGGAGGGGTTTGATAAAAATCACGAAAATAACACAAGGGTGAGGGGGGGGTGTAGTAAGATATCTCGTGTATTTATTTTTTCGTCTAACGCGGGATTTTTAAACAAATATTAAGCGGCATGCAGCGGCAAAAGAAACTTGCAACCTGGTGTAGACATTTTTATTATGGTCCTTAATTTCAGAATAAAATAAGATTATAGTTACCTGTATTTAAATTAAGATAATATTCAGAAAATTTTAAGATTCGTTGTAGGTACTAAAAATACACGTGATGTTGAGAAGGGGGAGGGGGGGTGGTCTTAAACCTCACTACGTATCACCAATGGGGGCGGGGGGGTTAAAAAATGCTAAAAAAAGATCACTAACTTATAATATATCGTTAACTTTTTTGGCAATTCGTATTGAATTTCGAAGATAATACAAAGACTACATGAGTTACGATCGTGTCTATCGGTTTTATTAACACCTGGAGAATTTGTTTGAATTAAAGCAACTTTTTGGCTACTATGTTCCTTAAGATAGGAAAACCAGAAACAGGCATTCGGTCCTGGCATCAGGCGGGACTCGAACCCGCGTCTTTCGCAAGCCGGGCGACTGCACTACCAATTATGCTACCGAGACCATTAACAGACCGGACGAATTTCTCTGGTATGTTATACCTGACAGCCAGGTTGGTTTCACCAATGTTTAGGCATACCGGACGAATTTCTCTGGTATGTTATACCTGACAGCCAGGTTGGTTTCACCAATGTTTAGGCATACCTTAAACATTGGTGAAACCAACCTGGCTGTCAGGTATAACATACCAGAGAAATTCGTCCGGTCTGTTAATGGTCTCGGTAGCATAATTGGTAGTGCAGTCGCCCGGCTTGCGAAAGACGCGGGTTCGAGTCCCGCCTGATGCCAGGACCGAATGCCTTTTTCTGGTTTTCCTATCTTTAGTAAGATGATAATGCATTATCCCTAATGCTAAAAATAAAATACTATGTTCCTTGTTGTGAATAATAAAAATATTTTTTTTTATAATTTCCATCATCATACCAAAGTTAAAGTACCTTCAATCAGATACAATGTTGGTGATTGTAACTTTCTGCCAAATATCGTTGTTTTTTATTTTGAAATTGTTTAATCTACAAAGAGTAGTATTGACAATAGTCGTTTTAAAACTCTTAAAAATTTTCTTATAATTATTTATTTCAATAATAATCAATAACAATAGTTGGCTCACAGTTTACAACCAAAACGCTAACTATCTTAAATAATTGGTCAAGAATACCCTTAGACTAGATACAACAGTAAGTGAACACGTATGTGAACCGATTTAGAAGTGCCACGGGTCTGCTCGTAGGCGAATTAGTGGCGTGGACAGTTCGCTGGACCGAACCAGAGAACAGATGATGTCGGCGACGATTCCCAGTGCGAATGTATATGTTCATAATAATTGTGTTGTTATAATAATACCATCATATCGCAATTAATAGTTTTTTTTTAAATTTCGGGGAAAACTTCAGCTTATTCATTTTATTGGTCTCATTTTCTTTTTAAATAATGCCTAGTTTCATTTTCTTCTTCTTGGTTACCTCGATGTCTCTTTTTTGGTCTTTCTTCTCTCAAAACCTCTTCATCGACACTTTTTCCTTTATCGAAAAACTGTTCCGATTTAAAATACGACCCCCCAAGTTACGAATGACCTACAACTTAATAATAATTGAATTAACGTTTACCTTGTTGCTGATTTCCTTTAAAGAGATAATAAAATTCACAAAGAAAACACCAGCTGCTTGTTTCCGTCTTATCTGTTGTGGGTAGAGGCAAAGTTATTTAATACCAAATCTGCTATAAACTGTTCGACTGACTTTGACCCCTAAAACTACCGTGATTATGGCAACGGTCAGAAGAAAGTACCGCCAACTTTTACAATTTGAAGTTTATTCAAGAATAGAAGGGCAGGTTTTATAAATTATAATGATAAAAATGCTTATGTTTTATTATTGTTTTAGCATTTTCCATGCAGTATCTTTACATTAAAACATAAAACACAGTCATAGCTTTTTCATCTTAATCGGAAGTTAAATGTTTGAAATAATATTTCTTCCGAGTGTTAGAGGTGGATACCTATAACATTGATGAAATCACCCTGGGTCATAGGGTAAATATACCAGAAAGTTTCAGTCTGTCTGTTAATGGTCTCGGTAGCATAGTGGTTAATGCAGTCGCCCGGTTTGCGAAAGATGCATGTTCGATTCCTGCCTTTTTAGTTCCTTAAGAGAGTTTCCTCTCTTGGTTTTCAGATCTTCAGAAAGAGTAAAAATGGTTATTTTTTTAAGTTTATTTTTTTCCATACAAGTGCTGCGGATACACCCCGCAGTGTTGAGTCACCCCGTTTTACGGTTCTCAGTCTAGAAAGCTAAAATTTGAAGCATAGGTGTTTAATTTACCTAACTCACTAATGTGTGGTGCGAGGATGGGTTGCAGTTAAATGTACCTAAGTTACATTTTAACTCTAATCTGTCTAATTCTGAGCAAGGAAAAATAGAGTGGCAATAAAACTAAACTCAAGCCTCTAAGACTCAAGCAGATCAGCCTACACTGGTGTTGCTCATCGAAAGTGTACTATCGATATTAGGTTAATTGTCAATCGATAGGCGACTAGTAAGACCTTGATCTTAGTATCGATACCATAAATAGCTTGTAATGTTTTATTACTATTATAACAGAGCAATATTATCAGTACTATCGATAGTGTTGTCGCTAAGAACGCATAAGGAATGATGGAATCGATTTTATGCCAGTGAGTTCTTAATTTACTATCAAAATACTATGGGTACCTAGTAGCTATTGCTCTGTTTCAATATTATAGTTATATATCGATACCATCTATCGACGTTATCGATATAGCTATTGTCTTACTATTTATAGCTATATCGTGTATCTATCGATAATAAGGAACGTGACGTTACAGTCTCGCAGTAACCTTACACTAGACAATTCAAACTGATCCGTCTGTTGAGGTGGCGCCTGTGCTTAGCATTGGGACGTATACATCATTATAGGCAGTTAATGTTTATAATGTAAAAAATGAATAAATAAAATAATGTATCTTGTTGCTCAGATAGTATCAATGGAATCTATTTTTGAGAGTTAGTTTGCTATTTGCTAGCAAGGGTATGAAAACGTTTGAGCTATCGATGTATCGATACCATCAACGTTATTGATAGGCTTATTGTTATGCTATAGACAGTAAAATTATCGATCGTGTCTAGATACTATTGATAGCTTCGAACGTGTGAATATCTGAAATTGACTCTGTGCAATAGGTACTATCGATTGCTAAAAACTCGGATGCTATCGATGCAATGGATATTTTGTATAGTTTGTTTTCTTTGTCTATTAAAATCTTAATTAAAATGTGAGATTTTCATGAATGGAAAACATCGAAAATTTCTATAGATGTTTTAGCAACACTAGAACAACCTCGAGGGGTTTATTTTATTTATCTAAACAATAATATGCATCATGAACAGAGTCAAGAGGTCTTAATAATTAATTTAAGTAGGTACCTACATGAAAGTAAACCCTGTTAGGGTGTGGCAAAAATAGTGTCGCAATAGCGAGGTCAATAATTTAACATGCTGAATATTAAGAATAATGAGATCTAATTAAGACGGAATTAGGAATTATTTGCTACATGCTACATCGACGTTTCCATCAATTCTGAAAACCAATTTAAATAACAATTAAGATTTATCAATTCCTGCCGTGCTATTGTTGCCGGTGGTGCACATCGGACATCACTTCACATCTCGGTGCTTCACAGTTACCTCAATCATCAATACGCTCTACTTTGAATTAGTATTTTCTCTCATTTTGTATGTAAATAGTTTAAAAATGTTATTTGGCTTAGTTCTTTTCTCTGTAACGACCATAGTTCCAAAGAAATTGAATTTTAAATTTCACTCACACGAGCGAAGGGAGTTTTGGCGTCCGCCGGAATAGCATACTTAGCTGTTTTGAAACGACTAATGTGAACAGAACTGTTTGTATATTAAAATAATTTCAAACTAAGTGTTAGGCACTCAGGTGCTTTTAAAGCTTTTGTGGACTGTATTTATTTACTTTATTAATAGGCGTTTATCTGGTAGACATTTTATTTCATTCTGACAATATTTTTAAAAACAGCTTACTTCAAAACAATAAAAAAATATACAAATTCTAATCATAACAGTAAAAAAGGTGCGTTATGCACATGCTCCCCTTTTTAAGATAAAGGGACCACCTTTTTGATTGGTCTGCGAAACACACCACCCGGCGTGGCGACGTCCACAACCCGTGTCACTCCATCCCTACCCGGGTATAAAGCCGTGATTCGCCCCTTCGGCCACGATCCTCGCGGTAATGTGCCGTCTGCTATCACCACGAGAATAACCCAGAAGAAAATGATTCGGAGTGAGTGCTTCAGGGTGCTGGGGTTCGCTTGCGACGTGGGTAAGTGGTCGTGAATTCACTAATGATTCCGCTTCACAAAGAAGGGTGATGAAAATTTCGTCCGATGGGGTTCTCAAATTGGTACCCAATGTCACTTTTAAGGCTGTTTTTACTGATCTGACCAGCCTTTCCCACGAACCTCCCATAAATGGAGCTGAAGGCGGGATGAATTTCCAGTGGATCATCTCTCCGGCAGCGAAGTTTGTAACAGCTTCCGCGTACAATGCTCTTAACTCTCTGCTAGCTCCGACAAAAGAAGTTCCATTATCAGAGTGAATTTCTGTCGGGGTCCCACGGCGAGATACAAAACGTCTTAAGGCCATTATGGCGGCGTCTGATGACAGTGAGTAGACGATCTCCAAATGTATGGCACGAGTCGTCAAGCAAGTGAAAAATGCCACGTATCTTTTTTCTTTTCTTCTCCCAACAGTCACTGTTGTGGGTCCAAAATAATCCAAACCGACGAAAGAGAAAGGTCTACAGTGATGGGCTAGTTTGGCAGGCGGAAGATCTCCCATAGGAGGTTGAAAGGTGACACACCATCGTACCTTGCAGAATTGGCAGTTATACGCAGCTGATCTCACAGTACTTCTTAGGTTCAAAATCCAGTACTGTTGGCGGAGTTCGTTAACGACCATCTCAATGTTTGCATGGGCAGCTTTGCGGTGATAGTGAAGCACAAGGAGCCGGACAGCGGAGTGTTTTCCATCCAGTAGTATCGGAGATTTGATTTCTTCTTGCACATTAGTTACCGCCACGATTCGAGAGGATAACCTTAGTAGGTTTTCATTATCAAGGATTGCTGGCAATATCTCGTTGGAAAATGAATCTAGCTGACTTGTTCGTAAGACATGGATTATCGCCAAGTTTAAGTCATGCGACATTAGCGTACCGGCAAGAACGTCACGGTCACGGTTAGTGTTTGGAGTTGGCGGCGCATTGAATGTGAAGATGAGGTTTTCTACTTTATGACTGAAATTGACATGAACTCCTTTTTTTCGTAATGAATGAATACGTAGTAATGACAAATAACGATGGGCGTATGCCGTAGCTCTTATCAGCCGGGTCCACGAACTAAAACGTCGTGCATCCGCTGACACTGAAAGAATGTGATGAGAAGACTCTTCGTTGATAGCATGAATATGTGTTTCTCCGGAGGTAGGTGTGATTATAACAGGTTCCTCAGGCCAGTCAGATGTAAGCAAAAAGTCGGGACCTTTAATCCAACGGGAGTCCAGAGTAATTGGACCTCGATTCAGTCGAGTTATGTCATCAGCAACGTTGAGGCCACTAGGAACCCAATGCCACTCACCGACATCGGTAAGCTCTATAATCTCACCAACTCTATGGGCTACATAAGGTTTATACAAGCGTGCATCATTGCGGAGCCAACCCAAAACGTTCATAGAATCGGTCCAAAATATACGCCTCCCAGGTTTGTTTCTAACTGCATCTACAATGGACGTAGCTAGTCTAGCTGATATTAATGCAGCCTGTAGTTCTAACCTAGGTATACTACATGGTTTCAAAGGAGCTACACGGGATTTACTACATATCAATGAGAGCTGTACGTCTCCATTCGGAAACAGATAACGCCAGTACGCTACAGCAGAGTATGCCTGTGCGCTCGCGTCGGCAAAGACGTGCAGCTCCACATGGCTGGGTACCATCTTTTTAAGATTATAGCAGCGTGAAATTTTTAATTGAGATGTCAAAATCAGGTCCTGGTACCATTCATTCCATGCCTTTGTTTCGGCAGGGGGAAGCTCGGTGTCCCAGTCATAGGCCATTCGCCATGTATTTTGAAATAAAATTCGGCCACTAATGACAACAGGAGCGAGGATACCTAGCGGATCGAAAACTCTCATAATGAGGGAAAGTATGATACGCTTTGTTAGTCGAATAGGCAAAACTATTTCCTCATCTTTGACAGGAGTGTTGAAACCTATAAGATCTGAAAATGGATGCCAAAGTAGTCCTAGTGCACGAACACAAGGATTAGAAGATGTAAAATTTGCAAGGTTTATGTTTAGGTCGCTTACTGAGTCTGATAAAAGATGCTTAGGCAAAAGTCTGAGCGCCGATGGGCTATTGGACACCCACCCACGCATTTCAAGTCCTGCACGGGCATGAACATGGACTATATCGGCAGCTAATTGAGCTGCTAGATCACTGGAATCTACAGACCCTATATAATCATAATCGTCCATGTAGGTATCATTTATAATAGCGTGTGTTGCATGTGGAAATTTGTCTTTGACCTCCAATGCATTTTTATTTTTCATATACAGGGCTGTAAACGGACTCGATACAGCCCCAAAGATCATAGAGGACATCCTATATATACCAATAGGCTCGTTAGGGCTTACTCGCCACAAAAACCTTTGCGCATCTCTATACCGGTCAATAATTTTAAATCTAGGAAACATTTCCTTAATATCAGCAGTCATGGCTACTTTACCTTCTCTAAAACGTAGTAAAATGTTAAAAAGGGACTGCAATAAATCAGGGCCTGTCAGTAGAAGTGAATTGAGGCACACCCCTTTTATGCGTGCGGCGGCATCATGAACCACACGCAGCTTTGCTGGTTTGTTTGGATTCACTACTCCAAAATGTGGTAAATACCAACAAACTGAATTTGGAGAAGGTTTACTGTTACATTTCTCGGCATATTTTTTGCTAAGCATGTCGTTAATGTTAAGTCTGTAGCGCTCAGCATATGTTGGGTCACCAATCATTTTCTTTTCTAGGGTAAGAAAGCGCGATAGCGCAAGTGGATAACTATTTGGTACGATAGGCTTGTCGGATTTCCATAAAAGTCCGACTTCAAACCTTCCACAGGGAAGCCTATTGGCTGTGCTTTCTAAAATGTTAATTGCGCGTTCGTTTTCTAGACTTTGCGGTTCCTTTTTAGAAATACCAATGGAATCTAATTTATAATTTTCTTTTATAAGGTTTTCTATTGACGGGTTAAACTCATCATACTGAACATGGTTTACTAAAACAACTGGCTTTGTCCTACTGCTACTGAAACCAAATAAAACCCACCCTAATGCGGTTTTAATGGCAGCTGGTTGTAATTTAGAACCTTTTCGGACAGATTGGGCCAGCGTCAAATGCCAGTTATCAATGCCTATAACAACCTTCGGTTGCACATCGTTATAACAAAGAAAAGAAGTTAGATCAGAAAGATATGAGTAGTCTCTTAAGTTTCGAGGATATACTGTTTGTTTAGCTAACTGTAAACCTTTAATGGAACGAGCCTGTAAGACCTGATGTGTTTCAACGCCATAGAAACCCTTGATGTTGAAATCTACATATTCCATTTCAGCATCTTTTGATAGCCCACCTACACATGTCAGGCGTGTCTGTACGATAGGACCCCTTGCTCCAATTTGCGCAGCAAGTTCTGCATCTATGAAGGTCGCTGTGGATCCGTCGTCTAAAAGAGCATGAGTATTTACACTACCAAGTGGACCTGACACTGTGACGGCTACTATTTTTAGCAAAGGTCGCTGGACGTCCGCACGCTTCCTACTAAGCGGCGTGGATGAGCTACTAGCGTGAGCTACGAAGTCTGCATGTGCATAACGCACCTTTTTTACTGTTATGATTAGAATTTGTATATTTTTTTATTGTTTTGAAGTAAGCTGTTTTTAAAAATATTGTCAGAATGAAATAAAATGTCTACCAGATAAACGCCTATTAATAAAGTAAATAAATACAGTCCACAAAAGCTTTAAAAGCACCTGAGTGCCTAACACTAAGTACAAAATCTAACAATATTCCAAAGAAAGTTGCAATCGATTATAGGTAGGTAGGTATGTACTTTATCTGTTTTTTTCTCTGTCAAACTATATATTTTCTAATGTAATAGCTTTATTTTTATGTAATTTGTGTACAATCTTAATTTACGTGAAAGTGTTTTGATTGACATAATATTCATCCATCCATACCCAAGTGAATGAGTTAAATAACACGGGCAAATTATTTCTGAACAAAATTGTCCTTGACAGTATTTAAATAGCATTACTGATTATAGGTACTTTTCTTTTATGATTGGGAAACTTTATAATATGGACTTTCCACTCACACTCCACTCCAGAGGAAAGTCGGGGGAGTGTGAGAATCATCTCCAACCAAACCCCACCGTGCTCTAATTTTGCCATTAGTTGAAGTCGTGGGCTATGGTGTCACTCTTCGACAAATCACTGATTCTTTCTACACAGCGGTGATGGCTGTAATGGAAGCCTGTTTAATTTAGTGCAAGCATTTTCTATTTGTTTGAGATTGAGTTCTGAATACATTTACTTAATAGATGGAATGTTTTGGTACTTGTAATTATTATGTATGTATTGTAAAAAAAGTATTTAAAGTATGTTCGTTTTTGTCCAGTATTAGTCCTTTTAAAAGCTCTGCTTAGTTCGGTTCAAGGCTTCGGGGCTGTGTGGAATAATGTCCAGTGGTATTACTATTATGATGATTCTACGGGCCCACGGGGAACCGGTCCCCGGTCCTTCGAAGTTAGCGTGGGGCGCCAGATTTTTTGGTACGATACCTATTTAAATTATTTATGTAATTTTAATAGAAGATTATAAGCTGTAAAATCATGGTGTTTCTTCACGGTTCTCAACAATTAGTTATTACTGTAAGTAAACAAGTTGGAACTTAAGCACAAAGTGAAAATTTTATACATATAAACCTTCCTGTTGAATCACTCTATCTATTAACACGTTCCCTGCGGCACAGATTTATCTGTACATTCCGTTACTGCGTTACGGGACGTTTTAAACCTTGTCCTATACCAGATATTGTGGCGGCACGAGGCACATTAAGCCCCACCGCCCGTAAGAGACCAAAATCCTTTTTCTGGCGCCAAATAAGATGAAGTGGACTTCTTTTGTCGTGATTATTATCAACAATGAAATGATTAACCTAAATCTGCCGCCGCCCGTGGTTAAATTAGTTAGTTTAGTCTCTATAGGTAAAATAAAATGTGGGGCCTAATATACCCCGTATCGCACTGAAGTATGGCAGGTTTACATATTATTTAGTGATGGGAAAATAAATGTCGATTCTATTTAATTGTATTTATTTACCAAACATAAGGATTTTTTAAATTAAAACATGTCAAACATTATTATTTTTTGCCACCAGTGCATTCTGTGAGAATTTTCTTCACTTTTTTGTCAGCTTCACGACTCGTTAAGAAGGTGCGGAGTTTTCTTCCTCTATTCTGATTTTCACTTATATTCACCACCCGGTTTTTCTTCATCTTCCTCCTTAATTAACTTTTTTCGGCAGGGTTTCGACATAATCGGTAACGGTCTTACTTCGTCGCGTGCGCAGCCTCGAATGCTTTGCACAACACTAACCGCGTGAAGCTAGCGTAGGGTGCGGTACGAGGTGCGTGGCGATACGAGGTGTTCGCCACCTCGTTCCGCACTGTGTTAGAATTATTATTTGTTCAGTGCGGCACGAGGTCTAAAAAACCCGGTATTAAGGTTGGTGTACCATAGAACTAGGAATCAATAGCACATCTCAAACATATAGTTATCTCTCTCCTACTCTGAATCAGATGCAAGTTATGCCTCTCGCACGACAAAGAAGTTTGAGATTTTTCTTAGCGCTATAACGACCGGACGCGTACAGGGTGTTTTAAGCCCTGTTTCGCACTGAACGTGTTAAAAAAACCGCAACAAAATCCGTTGCGTATTTTCAAAGATTTAAGCATACAAAGGGACATAGGGACGGAGAAAGCGACTTTGTTTTATACTATGTAGTGATAAAAAGATTTCGAAAATAAAAGCATGATTCCTACAATAACGAATAACAACAAAACTTAACAACTAACCCCCTTATTCATAAAAACGAACGCAACGCTAACGCATTGTTTAAGCTATTGACGTGTTCTGTCACTTACTCGCAAATGGCGGCAGCAACAAGAATGACAGTGACAAAGCGATACAAAAGTTATCGTGTTCTACAAGAGCTGTTTAAGTTTTTATGAATAAGGGGGTTAGTAAAAAATGCCGAAAAACGATAACAATTAAAAATGACGAAACATACGTCACAAAAATGGCGGCTACAGGCCCTTTAGCATTGGCGGGGGTTATAACGGACTCGGCTCGACTCGAATACGTATGTTGGACATAATTTTGCAGAAGTGAATCTATTATTCACAGATTCATACTATATTACATACTACTATTTTGTGTTGTTTCCTTTGATTAAAAGAAAAAGAGGAAATTACTGCACTTGCACTGCACTAATTCAGGTTCAATGGACCTGTTTTCAAGCCTAGTACTGTAGAACAGCAACTCACTTACGTGCATGTCATTATCATGTACCCGTTTTCGAATTCAATTCAATAATGAAAACCATAATGTTATATGTATAAAGGTGTTACATTGTAGGTGAGACCAGCAGTGTGGGTCCTGTCGTGCACGCAACATAGACGCTAGCAGAGAGGAAGCGCAATTTAAAAAAAAACGCGGACTAATAACGCAGCGTACCTTCCTCTTTTTGTTTTGATTAAAAGATATTTCGTACTTACTTGAGTCTTGTGTTACAGATCAAAGGCATGGCAATCTTGCAATTTCATTGTCATCCATTTTGAGAAAATATTTTTCCTGTTCATGCACGTTATTGGGTACAAAACAAACTGGTCATTGCATTTTCATAAGAACCATTATTGAAACACATACAAAATATGAAAATACTTTATTTTTAATAAATTCATCTCAATTAATTTTAATAAACCTAGCGGTAATCCGATCTACTCCAGCTCTCATTCAATTTGTTATATATTATTAAGTATAATTATCAACGTCAGTCATCATCAAACTCAACTCAAATCACAATTAGCAGGCACTGATAGCCGTGAGCGCGCTCACACGTAGACCTCCCCGCGCTTGGAGGCGTCGGGCGTGGAGGGGGAGGCGGCGGCGGCAGCGGGGGAGGGGGAGCTGGCGGCGCTGTGCTCGCTCTCGCGGTCGGAGGGGAGCTCGGTGAGCGTGGCGCGGGGGGGCGCGGGGGAGCCGCGCGGGGAGGTCGGCGGGGAGCCCACCAGCGTCACGCCCACCGGCGACAGCGTCACGCCGCCCAGCCCGCCCGGCGCCAGCACCGCCTGCGCCAGCGCCGTGGTCCCGGGCTGCCCGGCGTGCAGCGTGTTGTTCACGGAGCCGCCGTCCAGCTCCTGGATGGGCGAGAGCACGAGTGCGCCCAGCACCGGCACCTCGTTCTGGTAGCCCTGCGCCATGATCACGCCCATGTTCTGCATGCCCATGGCGATCCGGTTCTCGCGGTCCATCACCTCCTTGGTGACGTCCGGCGTGGGGATCCGGGGCCGGTTCCGCAGCGTGATCGGTATCGCCGACCCGTTGCTCTTTGGACCACCTACCATTGAAAAGTGGTTTTAGTTATCATTTCAGGACAATGAGATCTAGATCCTAGCAAGATAAACTTTAACTCATGACAGAGAGGAGAGGAGAGAATAAGTAAAAAAAAACAGTGTACGGTCGACGGCATGACGGCTGTCCATTTCCGTTCATTGCTTTTTGCAAAGTAGTGGTTTGCCGACTGTCCAGTCATACTACAAACTACCTTCGATTTCGGACCTGTCAGATTATACCTACCCCTCATGTCATTTGTAGACCTGCATTCTAACAGGAGGATTCCAGTTCCGTTGGTACTGAACTGGAATTCTCATGGATGGTCCCATGTCACAAATTATTGATAAAATGTTAGTTTTATCTTATTTATAAAAATATTGTCTTATAATATTTTGCCGCCAACAGGAGCACAGCAATGCTTGACAAGTGAGTATGTTTTAAGCATCATTTCCGCCTTCTGATTTTTATTTTTTAAGTCTAAGTAAGTACCTACTATATCTCAAAATAGCTTTTATAAATTAGTGATCGAAAATAACTAAAACAAGAGTAGAAAGAATCTAACCGTGTCTCGAGTTTTGTCGCAGTTGCGAGCGGCCGGACTTGCGGCCGACGAGCCGCTCGTAGAGCGACATCTTGTGCGCCTGGTGCGGCGGCGCGGCGCCGGGCGGCAGCGCGTGCGGCCCGTGCGGCCCGTGCGGCCCGTGCGGCACGCCGCCCGCCTCGGGGCTCGAGTACACCACCGAGTTGTGCCGATTGCGCCCGAACAGCCCCCCCGACGAGTACGCCGTCGACGCGGACCGAACCGAACCCATTCTTGATATCTGTCTCTGAAACCAGTTTTTTCGTCGTTCTACCAATGGTGTATCTACACTCTCCTGAAAGCACGGGAAAAGGTTAGTCGTTAGGTTGTTTTGTACGGAGGGGTACTCATAATTAGTCAGTTAAAGTCTTAAACTCATGCAACTTCGGGTTCGTAGTGCAGATGCAATGCGATGCAGGTGCTGATGATAACTATAATTAAAGTAAGTGCATACCTACATACACAATGCGCAGATTGAAAATAAAAATCATCAAAAATGAAACATGTATTTAATTAATTATTTAATATTATAAAATAACACAGCAACAAAACTACAGACTACAGACCTACCCTTATGTACGTACGTTTTATTGAGGAACTAGTTAACTCAGTATTTACTTTTTTTGATGTTTTCAAAATTATTTTTATATAAAAGCATTAGTATTTTGCATTATTTAGCATATTAAAAAAGCGGTAAATTGCTACTATTGCTAGTTGGACTAACGCACAGAAGGGACCATCCTATCACGTTCGAGGAATTTTGCTGTTAACTGAATACTGGGCTAGTATATATGTAAAGTACAAAAACCTCGTTAAAGTGAGCTATAATATTACTATTGTTTCTACTCGCTCTCAGAAAAATTCAAATCTTATGTTGTGTGTCACAATTAAAAGAAAAACCACTGCCGGTTTTCATCAAACATTATCTTTAACGAAATATACTTAATTAAGTATAATGAAAAACGGTCAAAAGGCACGTGAAGTAAAGTTGTCCAAGGGTGTTCTCCATTTATGGGTTTCGTATATAACAGTCCCGCTGTAGAGTGCCGCACTGTTGCCGTACCGTGCTCTTTGTATGAAAACAAATGACCAGCCGTGCACCATACGACAAACGCACCGCTTGGGCACTGCAGCGGTCCGATACGAAACGCAGGAATGAAAGCGCCCTAATAGGAGGGATTTGGAGTAACCCTTGACAGCAGCGTCAGCAACGTCTACTATCTCTGCTGTAACGGCTCACCTTCAGGTGGGCAACTTTTGATTCGCATTCACTTCGTTAATTGTACGTTCCACTAGGTATTCGTGCTTAGAATGCGACAGTGGGGTGCGGGCGAGGCGGGGGTGGGTCGGGGGCGAGGGCGAGGGTGAGTGTAGCGGTGTGGTGGAGGAGAGAGCAGGGGGTACTCACATAGTCGGCGTAGGTGTCGTCGTGGCTCTTGCGGGGCGCGTGCACGTTGGCGTAGAGCGCGTCCTCGGCCTTCACCTTGTAGTGGTCGGCGGAGCACGGCGGCTCGTGGCGCCGGTAGTGCTCGCTGGCCACCGTGTACGGCAGCTCCTTGGGAACCACCTCCTCCCAGTACTGGTCCTTCAGCAGCTCGGGGTGCTCCTCGTGCATCTCGTCTACGATCATATACGCCGCCTGAACAACACAAATAACAATACATGGTTGGGCTGCTGATGATTGACCGTTGGCTTTGATATAATGGTAGTTACCTGGTAGTTATTTAAAATTGTCTAACGTAAATAATAACGACAATAATGAAAATCAATAATGATAAAATGGAGCTTGTGCACTCCACAGTTTTTCTTGGAATAACCCTAGATTCAAAATTGCAATAAATTGGCAACTCTTTCAGGAAGGCTTAGCTCAGCTGCTTTCGCTATTAGTAACATAAGGCTATTGACAAACGGTGACCCCGCTCGCTTAGTTTATATGCATCTATGGCATAAAAAAGCCATAAGGATGATGCCAAGCTGCAGAAATCCCAAAATCTGGTAAAAGTAGTTAGAGGCCTTATGAATCGTCTTCCAGCCACAAGACGATTAACGAAACAGATTTTTAATTATGAGGCGAAGGTAATGGAACTGTTGGAATGGGAAGGCATAGGTAAACGTTTTTTGGACAAGTTTAAGATGTTCTCAGAAAGAGTCATGTACGAAGACCATACTTAGGACTCATGAGAGTAGGTCCCAAGATCTATTTCAGGGTCGTATCTCTGCCTACCCCGAGAGGGAATAGGCGAGGATGAGTAGTCACCTTGATGTGTCTGTCGATGAGCCAGTTCAGCTCGATGTCGTCGTCGTCCTCGCCGAAGGGGTTGATCAGCACCTCCGCCACCTTCAGCCAGCCCACGTAGAAGCAGAACTGCAATGCAACAAACACAATGTTGCATCACCAATTTATTGTCACCACAATCATTACTGCTTCATATCAAATTAATGAATTTGAAAAGATATTATCTAACGAATGACCCCGATGGGTCATTCGTGGGTCATTCGAACCTAACCCGATGGTTAGCTTCACAAACTGTGTATATAGTTTATTTTTTTCTTACTAATGGTGTTGGTTGACATGTGCAAAGTAGCGGTATTCAAGGGTACCTACCTGATTTTTTAACCAGTCACAATTATCATAATCAACAGCCACACAACGTCCATTGCTGAACATAGGCCTCATGTATTGATTTTTCCAAGGATAAAATACATAGGCATTTTTTCAGAAGAATATGAGAGGCCTCGGTTAAGCCGTGGGCTACTTTTGTCTAATTTGGGGAGAAGTCTTTCCTGGTATAGGACCTATTGCCGAAAAGGGAACTTGTAAGTATCTGTGAACTTCTTCCAGTGTATGAGTGTAATAAGTGGTACCTGGAGCGCGGTGAAGAGCGGGAAGTAGAGGTCTGGCTCGTACTTGGAGGTGCTCCCGGCCGCGGGGGGCACCAGCTGCCGGCCCATCAGCGCCGCCACGAAGTACGTGTACAGCGCCAGGGTCACCACCTGAAACCAAATAATACTCACACATAAAGATGGGCTATATATTTTTATACGTTTCTATTTCTTCTTTAGGCACGTACGCTTACCACCCATAGATCATAAACAAATTATTACAGGATTTGATGATTAGGGAATTTAAAACACTGAACTACTGCCTACTACTACTACTACTACTGGCTTATGCCTTCCCATTCCAACAGTTCCGTTACCTTAAGTTGCACAACACAAACTCCCTAAACTCTCTGTTGAGCTTTGCGGTTGACTGGTAGAGAATGCCTCTTGGCATTAAGCCCGCCAATTGTACTTATTTTTTTTGGAATTTTGTGCATAAATAAATAAATTAATAAATCACTAGAACACCAAGTGTCACCGAATACATTTTTTATTACTTAGGACTTCAAGCACAACCCCAAACCATAACCCACTGACCCTACAGCCAAGCCGACCAGTGGCTGCCACGGAGCGGCGAAGGCTGGCAGGGAGCAGCTCTAGACCCTCGTACCTGCGTATAGACGAGCGGCACGCAGACGGTGTCGTAGCCGATGAGCGCGCCGAGCCTCGCCAGGACCAGTGGCTGCCACGGAGCGGCGAGGGCTGGCAGGGAGCAGCCGCAGACCCTCGTACCTGCGTGTAGACGAGCGGCACGCAGACGGTGTCGTAGCCGATGAGCGCGCCGAGCCTCGCCAGGACCAGTGGCTGCCACGGAGCGGCGAAGGCTGGCAGGGAGCAGCTCTAGACCCTCGAACCTGCGTATAGACGAGCGGCACGCAGACGGTGTCGTAGCCGATGAGCGCGCCGAGCCTCGCCAGGACCAGTGGCTGCCACGGAGCGGCGAAGGCTGGCAGGGAGCAGCTCTAGACCCTCGAACCTGCGTATAGACGAGCGGCACGCAGACGGTGTCGTAGCCGATGAGCGCGCCGAGCCTCGCCAGGACCAGTGGCTGCCACGGAGCGGCGAGGGCTGGCAGGGAGCAGCCCTAGACCCTCGTACCTGCGTGTAGACGAGCGGCACGCAGACGGTGTCGTAGCCGATGAGCGCGCCGAGCCTCGCCAGGACCAGTGGCTGCCACGGAGCGGCGAGGGCTGGCAGGGAGCAGCCCTAGACCCTCGTACCTGCGTGTAGACGAGCGGCACGCAGACGGTGTCGTAGCCGATGAGCGCGCCGAGCCTCGCCAGGACCAGTGGCTGCCACGGAGCGGCGAGGGCTGGCAGGGAGCAGCCCTAGACCCTCGTACCTGCGTGTAGACGAGCGGCACGCAGACGGTGTCGTAGCCGATGAGCGCGCCGAGCCTCGCCAGGACCAGTGGCTGCCACGGAGCGGCGAGGGCTGGCAGGGAGCAGCCCTAGACCCTCGTACCTGCGTGTAGACGAGCGGCACGCAGACGGTGTCGTAGCCGATGAGCGCGCCGAGCCTCGCCAGGACCAGTGGCTGCCACGGAGCGGCGAGGGCTGGCAGGGAGCAGCCCTAGACCCTCGTACCTGCGTGTAGACGAGCGGCACGCAGACGGTGTCGTAGCCGATGAGTGCGCCGAGCCTCGCCAGGACCAGTGGCTGCCACGGAGCGGCGAGGGCTGGCAGGGAGCAGCGCTAGACCCTCGTACCTGCGTGTAGACGAGCGGCACGCAGACGGTGTCGTAGCCGATGAGCGCGCCGAGCCGCCGCCGGATGTCGGACAGCTCCACCAGCAGCGTCTGCACGATGTGGTCGCTGGTGATGAGCCCCTCCTTGCGCGCGCGGTTGATGATGTTCGTCGCCCACACCAGCGGCATCCAGTACTTTGACATCGGACTTTTGCCGTCCATCTTCTCGAACACCTTGCGTTCGCTCTCCAACATTAACCCTGAAACATTTGATAGCTAGTTATAGATATTTATTTCAGGTTAACGTTCTTTTAAGATCTTGTATGTTAAAACTGACATTACTTTGTTACAGACGCAAAAGGCATTTCGCGTCATCATCACTGTAATTAGGTAATTTATGCAAAACAATCGGAGTGACGAAAATCCCAACGGAGTTTGTCTGCTGTGTCGTTTTTCCTATAATATGGTGTGTTAGTGAGTGTTTCACAGAGATGTCAAGTGTCATTGAAGGGAGCCTCACCTGAGTCGACGACGTGCTGCCAGGTGGGGAAGCGGCGCTTGACGCGCAGCGAGACGCGCTGCAGCGTGATGACGTACGCCAGGATCATGTAGCGCACGATGTTGCGCCGCATCAGCCGCCCCGTCTCGTCCTGCCACAGACAAGCAACGCGCACGCTCTCACACTAGCACACTACTCCCGCGCGCCATCTGGCGGGCTGCCTGTCAGGTAGCGATCGATGTAGCACAAACAACACATCAGCACAAGAACACCTTCATTCGCCGCAAGCAAACTACACGCTATATGGGTGAACGACGTCATGTAAGCATTAAAATGGTACGTTAATAATGAATTTAAATGATGTAAAACCTGTCTGGTCGTAACGCGTTAAAATTGATTCGAAGTTTTATATTACATAATCACCCAATAAAAAATAACTGCATGTCAATTTTACATTATGTCGATTTAAAACTGACATTTATTAACAGGAAAATAATGCACTATTCTGTTGGCAAGATTGAATCGTAGGTAGTACAGTAACAATGTTGAATCAACGAAGGGAGTGTAAGTGCAACCTATATTACTTACTTCCCAACTCGGGTTACTTTTAATTATCGTAGGTAGTGGCTCGTAATTCCCAACAAATATGACACTTGAGAGCAATCTTTAAATATCAAATCACTAACGGAGGCATTCTTACTAAGTATCCTCGAGCGGCTGACTAACACACAGTGCTAGAGTCTTAACCCACACGGGGCAGGCTAGCCTTGCACCTTGTTCAGGTATAGAACCGATATAACCTTCTGTTCTATGTCAGTACCAAGAAACTTTGCGGCTGCTCTGCACAGCAAGTAATTTAGTGGTTAAGTTTAGCCCACACTGTTGAGCCACTGAAGGGCACTTTCATGAAAGTTAACAATTTAAATCAGTAACCAGTTATCTACCCTAAATAAAGTTTTTCAAAAGGCGACTCAATTAGATTTGAAATCGATAGTTGGCGCACTAGTTTTTCCTTAATTTGTGGTTTCAGTTCTAACTAAGGTATTAAAAGATCAAGCGTGAGCTCAGATTCTGCACAATGGCTTCACTAAATTGGCAGCGCTTGTTATCTGGATAATCGTTGATTGGCCTAGTTTGCTGACTCCCAATTCATCTCACCCCCAGTGTTCCATTAGCTTCTGATGATGTATTTATAGGAACTCTCTAAATCAACGTGTAAAAGTATCGTGAATTCGTAATAAGCCTCGACACGAGTCGCTGGTCGAGTGGCGCGAGGGCGGCGCGGGCGCAGACAGCGCGGCGGACGCGACACGACGCGTCTCGTCACCGGGTGTCCTTTTGCACGCCTACTTTACCTTTGCCAACTAGTTTAATGATCGTCTCGTGGACA
This sequence comes from Udea ferrugalis, assembly GCA_950022985.1. Classification (NCBI taxonomy): domain Eukaryota; kingdom Metazoa; phylum Arthropoda; class Insecta; order Lepidoptera; family Crambidae; genus Udea; species Udea ferrugalis. The sequence goes on from OX465515.1 coordinate 128,426, forward strand.
TTGGAAGAAATGTCGCACTAACAGGTATTTGCACACGGTGACCTGATTCTATAATGTAGATCCGTCAATTCTACATGCATTACCTACTGACCCTTATGTGTATGTATAGGGTACAATAGCCCTACATCTTAGAATCTTCGCCAATGCCGCCTCCACCACAGCCGATCAGACCAACTCTAGAGCGCGTGCCTATCCCGACAGATGTGGCAACAATCTTCTAAGCTGTCCGCAGCGGTAAGATGACAATCAGTAATTCGGTACCAACAGTATCTAAGTGCTTTGTTACACCCATGTAGTGTCATTTGTATCTTAAAAAACCTTTAACAAGTACAAATTCTAACACGTCTTGATTCCAAGAATCATAACAATAGCAAACGATCTGTGTTGTATGAATAACAATCATACTATGAGTTACTTACAGAAGATGATTCATAATGAAGTTATGGTTAGAAAATTATCACGAGTAGCGTACAATTTGGTGATGAGGACAATTTGGTCATGCCGAGGATAATCGGACGTGATTACCTGAGCTTTATGATTCAAGGACCGTTCACTGATGTGTGTACTACGAGTATTGGCTCTGGAACTCCTTCAGTGCAGGAGGAGGGTATCACTGTTAGTACAAGAATCCCTTCAAGAGAAGGGCAGAGCTATCATTTTTGTATGGTCTTTGCTTAGCAGCTGGCAAGCCCCGATGGCTATAAAAAGGGCACCAGAGCCATTAAATTTTTCGCCTAAAACATGATTATTTTTTGTCATTTAGAGCACCCTGACTGCAATGCTCCTGGATGTTTGAGTTTCTAAATATTTCCCTTGAACAATTCCGTGGGAGTTAGCCGAAGTAACGATTACGCTAGTGGTGGGGCTAGACTAAACGAGGACTTCGTTTTGCTTAACGTACGGGTCCTCCGAGATGAAAACGGCGTCTCTTTCATTGCACAAGGCCCTTATTTAGCAATCGTGGCCTTGGTTTACTATTTCTGCCCCCTTGAACGGTCGGAGAGGAATAGTTAGGCCCAAGTCTGCTTAGTAAATGCTTTTATCTACTTTTGACCTGGAAAGATGCAACTCCTAGCGTCGTATGAACGAAGATACACGATGAGGCAGCGAAATTCACTCCTTTGCCTTTGGAGTGTTCTGCTGCTCACGCGTTGAACTGATTGAGTGACTGATTGTGTACATCAACAACCTGTTTAGTTATGTTATCATAATTATTTAAGTTAGTTGGAACTGGTGTCTTTAATTAAGTGGTTATCTAATATCCGGTTGACCTTTACTACATAAAATAACACCGGCGCCTTAAACATCTAAACCATTTGTCCTCTTCACCCATCAGCTTCAACTGACTGAACAACTGATAGGCCATCACGTCAATGTCAACCTCAACGACAGGCACTACAGAAAATAAATATAGGGGTGGTAACAAGAGGTGGGAAGGTATTGGTGAGCCTAAGAGGCGCGCTGAATGTTGCCTTCATGGAGAACGAAAGATTCAGAAGCCATCGTTATGGGAATTTGAACCCAACGTGGTAAAGGGCTAAGCCACCACCGTCATGTTTTGCTATCACCAGATATTTAGCAGCCAGTTCAGCTTCGGCATTGTTTTTAATGGGCTTTGGTAAATAAGTTAAAACAACAACAACATATACTTTATTCCTTCTTCAATAACTGGTCTACTCTGTCAATGATACACTTCTTGAACGATTCGATTGAACGATTCGATCTTCCAATGAACGATTTACTCCTACGTAATGTCTTCCAGAAAATATTAGTTTCTACTGCATGTTCTACATAGGCATAGACCGACATGTTTACAGTTACAAGTAATAAAATAGCAGAGAAGATTGACTTCTTTCATTGTTACACTGAAATTCAAAGTTACCCAGCTTTACTGTCATCTGATCATTTGTTTTCCGAAACGAATCGACCAGAGTCAAAGCAAATCAAACAATAAGTAGAAGAGAAGTTCAATCTAGGTCATTGGTCGTTATAACCACGCAAATGTGATCGTTTGAGTAAAACTTGAACCACATTACGTTTGAAAAATGTTTATGTACAAAAGAGGAAGAATACCAATTCAAGGTGATGAAGCCAATAGATGATTAAAGTTCGCGTTTCTTCCAGAGCGATATGGAGATTTGGCGTAAGCCAGAATAGCGTAGCAGGTCGGTGGCGCAAGGTTCAGGTTGGCGAGGGCCAGGACACGAGCGGCTTGTGTCTCATCGCCTTCACCTTCTCGGTGGCCTTCAGCTGTTAATAACTGCCAACATTTTCACACAATAATGTACCCACGTACTCGAAGTTAATTTTTATGTTCAATTGTCATATTGTTTTTGCGAAAAATGTTAATTAGTTGTAATTATAGATATCCGAGTGGCGATAACAGAATAATTGTTGGCGTGAGTCACCCGCGAATGAGGAAGCTAAGACATTCTGACAATCTGCGTTGACCAACAAATGCTGATTCGTGTGTTCTTATTCGGCCAGTTTGGCATTCTCGTACCAAAATTTACTCGACTTTGCTTTAGTAGGAAGTTCAATTCTGAGATTAAGCCGCGTTTCCACTAGGCAACATTTGCTGCGCGACATGTTGCACAACATGTAGCTCATCGTGTTGATCAACGACGCGCAACTGCACTTTCGGTGCCGATAGTATCATAAACTACAAGCCGTCGCCGTACATGCTGAGCGTTGCCTAGTAGAACGCGCCTTACGTGTATCTGCATAGAGGTTCTGTTATGGAAGCGAATAATGCTGTCCACAAAACGTCCACCACTTGGACTTGGTGACCACCCCGACTAAAATTTAGGGGTGTATTTATGGGCATGTTCAGCTTAGGAAGGCACGTTAGGCAGCTGGTCTCATGTCAAAAGTGGGACGAGAGGTTTTTGACCTACAGTGGTACAGCGTAGGCTAATAATAATAAATATTAATTACTGATGTAAGAATGATAACTAGGTACTGCCTCATTGAATTTTCAGATGTAAATAAGCAAAGTGGTCAAGGCAGCTGGTGGTTAAAATGAAAACGCAAGCCAAACTGCGCACGCGACGGCCGACACTAACGCCGCAAGCCAGCCCGGCAACGCCTAAGCCTTGCAGTTTGCACTACTAATGTTATCTTACTACGGATGTCACAGAATTGAGTTTGGCCGAACCGACATGAAAAACGGGAAGTAACTAAGATAATGTGTTATATTATTATTTACAACTGTTAATAGTTAGCCAAAAGAAAATGTTAAGAATGAAATTCTGTTGTCATTTTTGGTGCGTCTGGACCGCGGAGGGCCGCTTCTCGGACTGTCAACCAACAAAAAATGTCTACGCACGTTTTATTTTAGGTAAATTAGTAAATGATAATGATGAAAAAAAATTAAGACCGGCCTAAAAAGTAGATCATACTTAGTATTTTTCTAACAATGCTAACAATAACTGAGACGTTCTCATATTATATTCTACAGAAAGTAATTTGAAAAGAATTCAAGTGAAAACGAATTTATGCGAAAATGCATACAGCTGTGAGGGAGACCGCGACAGCGAACGATGCCAAACCTGCTCACAAACCCGAACAGCTGCTTTACGAGGACAATATTATGTAGATTTGAAGTTGTTGTTTTTGAATGAATGGAACGAGGAACATTACTGTGCTTAAACGTTTTTCCTATAGAAATACCCACTGCCGTAAAATACTTTATCACACAATGCAGATGGTTGCGTGTAATATTAGAGCAATTTACTTTTGTAGTTTTATACTCGTATGTTACTTGGTTTCTGAAGTCATTGGTTTTTCCAGAAAGCTTATCCGCGTGAAAAGCGCGCAGCTTCAGTCACCAGGCAAGGTACAGTCCAACCACGGAATACCTACTGAGTGCTGCTCAATGCTTTGGAGGCTCAAACCCCAAGTCTAGGGACCTTGAGTGGTACCACCGAATTCTTGTCTTTTAAATATTTAGAACCAATACCTTCGCATAAATAGATTTAAATTATAATTTCCCCGTAGTAGGACAGTGTCAGTTAGGTTCCTTATGTTACGAGTAGACGGACCTTATACGGTGTCAGGTTTCCTTGACGTTATTATTTCCTCACTCGTACGAGTAAACATGAGCTGAAATTTGTATTGTTATGTACTGTTACAAGATAATGAGATAAGAGAGCGGAGTGTAACGGGCATTGAGGTCAGCTGGGCGGCTGGGCCGGTCAGCGCGACGTCGCGAGTGACGTCAGCGGCGCGTGCGCGTGACGTCACGCACGCCGTGGCTCAGCGCGCGCGCACATACATGTCCGGACATTATTGTGTTGTATCAACCTCATTACTCAAATCATAAAGCTCCGACTCAAAACGATTTATCATGTGTCACTCGAACGATGCGATTACAAACAGTCATTACAAATTGGATGAAAATTCAGTATGGATTTGAGTGAATTAGCAAAAAGATAGACCAAAGTGTGGACTTAAGAATGTAACGTTCTCCACGACGGCGACGGTCACTGATTACCCGCTTGGGATTAAGTCGTGAGCGTATGTCATATTATAATATACTAGTAGCCGCCCGCGACTTCGTCCGCGTGGACTTATGAAAAAAGATTTTCCCGTTTTTCTGTTGAAATTTTCCTGAATTTTCTTTGCTATAAACCTCACTGAGCCCGAGACCTTTCCAACGAATGCAAAACCGTGGAAATCAGTTGATGCGTTCTGGAGTTATAGCGTCAGGAAGGAAAACCCGACTTATTTTTATATAGTAGATTACGTGACTGCATGCTGTTGAATATTTAAGGTTGTATTTTCTCCTTTTCGTGTTACTCTTGTTTTTCAATTAGGTACTGTCACTATCACGAACATTTACATGTTTTTTTTATAAAGAACTGCTTTGCAAACGTCTACGCATTTGGACGTATAGCTTTTATTCATTTCATCATTTTGCATTTCGTTTTTAACTGTACTGGAAAAGACTTCAACGAATTAGTTACCTACTTATCTGGGAGAGCAGACCTTACCAGTAATTATCAATGGCAGTTTGTTTTTACGATAATTCTATAAATAAGTGTGAGCACAACCTGCCTCGCCCGTAATAACTTGCTATTAGCTTATGAGAAAAATTGAAGGTGCCCTTCACTTTCTGAAGAATAATGTTTTAATATAGAAACGGGACCATAATTACAGTAGCACAGATGCCTAGGCGACCTGCTTTTACATGTAAGTTACTGAAAAAATGTAGGTACATTAAGTGAACAAGTGGACATGTACATTATTAGAGTGGACCGTTACGTTACGTCGCGGCGCTCGGCCGCTCGCACTGGCGCGAGCGTGACTCAGCACTGAAACTACGGCGCACAGAAACTCATCAGTTAGTATTGTAAGTGAAGAAGGATATCAGGAGATCATGGCTTAAAAGAGAGAGATAATTCACGCAAATTGAGTCCGAAATACTGACAGCTCTGCACGAGTGGTGCACTAAACGTGTACTCGGGTGACTTGACAGGCCAGTTTTGGACTTTACATGAAACGCTTTTCTCTCACGGTTCTCCCCCTGAAGCATGTTACCGCGCAGAGTGGCGCGCTCGCAGTTGTCGTGGAGTCGATCACGCACGAACACTGAATGTATGTACTTCTGGTCACTCTCAACAGAAGAGGTGTCGAATTGTTTTTTTGCAAAGTACACAAGCTAGCCAGAGGCTTCATTAAATTTTGTACAGCTCACAACGCAACAAGGTCTGTTCAGCAAACGATTTCGATAACTTAAGTAATTTTAAATCTATGATGTTTAGTGACGACTCTACATTTAGTCTTCTGCGAATTTAAGCATATTCGTAACGTCCCATTGCTGTATCCCAGTAGAGTTTTAAGGTTCGTTCACCCGATTGTACTGTAAAGCTGTGAAAGCTGCTACTTGGGCTAGCAACTAATCACAAAAAAAAACTACAAGCTTGAGGGCCCTTTTTTGCCCCTCCAGTGCGGGTGACATGCGTAAAAGGAACACATTGTATGAAACGACGGGACCCGTGCGACACGCATGCGGGATGCGGGTTACACCCACACCACGCGCGGGCACAACACCGCTTTATAGCAAATGCCCTGAGTCCGCGCGCCAGTGGCCCCTGCCGCCGGCCCCACTCTGCCGCGACACAATGCACTTGGACAAACAATCTCGGATTACATACACTTGCACTTGCGTACACTAACTGCAGAGGCTTCACTAGTTTTACAATTAAGGGCGTTATGACTGAGACAATCTCACATGACATGCATTTTACACATATAGCTTGTACATTTTGCCTGCGCAGCAATAAACTTATTCAGCGAAATGAAGTGCGCATCGACGACATGAACAAATGGAACCTCACACAGACACAATCGCGCTTCCACAACTCGAATCATCAAAACAGCACAAACGATTTATTGTTTCTTTTCCTAACGAGCAAAAAATCTAATTTACATACAAAGTACTTATCGCGCACAAAAACGGAAAAATGATTGAACGTCTGCTTAAGGTCAAAATGTGGTGATCCAATGCCGCAAGTACAGCTAACAGATGAATACATACAAAATCATATAACTAATAAAACTATAAGAGTGTTAACATTGAAGTGTAAAAACAAACAGCATTACAAAGAAACATTCGCTTGTGAGAAAAAATAAATGAAATCGCTTTAGCTGTGCGCGTGAGTTGTGGCAATTGAACAAATAGAGGATTGCGTTCGCGTCGCCGCGACGGCAGAGCAGCCCCCGCACTTGCAGGCACATCCAGCTGGTCACGAGGAAGTACATGCAAATCCTCGAAATAGTTTTCGTATCCGACGACAGAATATACAAATATTTACAGGTCACAGAACGTATCAAGCAATTACAAATAACATCCAATGAGGAAAATTGCTAGCCTTTTTCCTAGCTGGTTTTTGCCAGTTGTTTGACTAGACACAAAGGTGCGATTTGTAATAGAAGGGTGTTTACTTTACTGACCGCTCCGGGGATGCCGGCGGAGATGAAGAGCGCCAGCGTGTCGGGCCAGGGCAGCAGCTTGTACTGCTCCCACCAGCGCTTCACCACCAGGCTCACGTAGAAGCCGAGCACGAACGACATCGGGATGGACTCGCTCTGCGCGCCGAAGTACTGCCGCACCTTCTCGAACACTCTGCGAACAACAACAACAACTACACTTACTACTAACTAATAATAGCCACTGACACTCATGTTTACTCATTCCTAGAAGTAACAGTCCATGGTAGTAACCTGTGCCTTCGAATGTACAGTCAACAGCACATCAGGTTACCCCATTTCCGTTTTTTCTCTCGCTCTTGTCAAATGTCATTTCTTTGCAATAGAGCAAGGAGGAATGACCGGAAATGGGTAGAGTGATGTGTCGTCCACTGTACAAAAAAATGTTCAAAGTGGTTAAATTAACTGGAAATGTGACGTATCAGGAATACGTATTAGCATATTAGATTTTTTTGCATTATATTGTTCCCAAACTAAATGGTTTCCTAGTTACTTGAGATTTTGTGTTTTCTTTTAACAGACTTGCCGCCGCACTCAGAGACGTCACATAACTTTAATGGTTGATTAGCGTCAAAATTCCATTTTTGAAAAGAGACTTTATAACAAATTGAATAAAGAACTTTTCAGAATGTCAAATTTTGACTCTAATGAACCATTAACGTTAATTGACGTCTCTGAGTACGGCAGTTAATCTCTAAAATGAAAAAGTGTCGAAAATACAACGTTTATTTCAGCTGTTATGTTAATTACTACTTTTCAGGTTTTATTTCAAAATAAAAATTCACTGTTATTAGCTTCTTAATAAGTAGCTATTAAGTTCTAACATTATTTTTACTAACCCATGGATCTTGTGATATCCGAATAAATAAATTGAATTGAATTGAATTAGATAAACTTCTAGGTCGCCCTGTGGTCTGGGGCGTAAGAATACAGCCAAGGTCACCCCCCGCCTGTCGTAAGAGGCGACTAAAGGGGGGCCCCGGGGTCGCTAGAAGAGTACACGGCGGGGGCTGTGTGCCCTCATTGCACATGCGATCCCGAGGAGGACGACAGTGTGGGGTGGCCTCACACTGTCGAACACCGGCGGGTGTGTAAGAGGGGAGGTACTACTCCTCTCGAGGTGAGCCGGAACCGGCACAGCGCGCCAGGGTTTTACCGGTAGAGTGCCTCCCTGGGAGAGTCCTCGGTAAACCCTGGTCACGCGCAGAAGAAGGCCGCCCCGGTGTTTTAGTGGGTATTCTCACCCCTTGCAGGGGTGGGCTAGTCCCACACCCCCCGCTGCCCCCCAAGCAGCGGGATGCGCGTAAAGGCATTTCACCGGGTTAAAAAAAAAAAAAAAAAAGACAAACTTCTAGGTATTATGATTTTCTACTAAAATTTCATTCTTATTTCGAGCAGGCAAGGGACCTCAACGTGTACAAGAAAAGATTTTAATCCATTTCACGTAGGTACTAGTAGATGTTGATGAGCGAGCACAGGCGCGCACACTGCACCCGCAGTGTACTCGGAGTACACAAAGGCAGAAACTGGCTTCTTAATAAATGCATGTCGGTTAAACATGTATGCTCTTGTGTATGTTCCGTTGCATATCGCCGTAGCACGTAACACGCAGCATGACCGGAACTAATCCTCAATGTTACATTACGAATGCTATCGACGGATATAATTACAGTTCTACATACGCATTTGTTGTTTGGGAAACACTCCGTATGAGTTAGGTTCAGCTAGCAGCTTCTTTAGCGATTCTTTAGATCACAAATCCACTGCGAAAAAACTATGATGACTCGTTTACTAATCTGTTTTTTGCTCTAATTGGATTATAATAGTTGAACAAATTGTGTATTTTTATCTAAACACTATACCTATAAACTAAGGCGTAGTAACGTGGCGTCACATGTTTCGAAATAGCTTTAATTTTGGAGTTTATTTCAAAGAGCCAACTGCGGCCAAGTTTAAGTTATATTGTTTGACGAAATCGATTATCTTTTCATAAGTTTAGTGAGTTCCCGTAAAGCTACCCGTAAATGACCCTGAAAATGACGCATACTGTGCGAAATACCTAAGTGTACAAAAGTTCTTCTCAGGAATTGTTTGCAGAGTAAGTAAATATAACTCATAAGGTTATCTCACTGTAACTTGTTGCACGAGAAGATTCAACAGTGACTCAGTGGAAAATGTAAACAAAGGGGCAGACAAATGAATAACTGTGAAGTCGTGTTTCGTGGATCAGTTTCCTTAACATTTTCAATGCGAAAAAGCCGCGTGCGAAAAAACTCGTCAGACCGAATGCAGGTGCTTCTCCACTTATGCTTGAGCACCAACCCAGTGCGGAATCCACCCGGAGGTTTGAGATGGGAGACTGCACTCTGTGGGACTTACTCATTGACATACGCGTATAGTTACCTCAAGACTTCTGTAGCACAATAACACTTGTCTCATCAATTGAGGTCTGTAGACGTTTCTTGAGATTGAATTCGACAGTAAGTAATTTATGTTCTTCTCTTTAAATAAAAATAGATAACTGTTCGTTAGTCACGCTAAAACCCGGGAACGGCTGAACCAATTTGGCTTATTTTGGTTTTGAAATGTTTGTGGAAGTTCAGGGTACTTTGGAAAGGTGAGTAAACCTGAAGAAATGCTAGGAATATAGTAAAAAACTCAATTTAGTTTCCTCTTAGCAACCGCTTCTACATACTGAATGTTCTTAATGGACAGCTAACAGCTACAGTAGATATTAATATAAATGTAATTAATAAAACAACAGGTGACAATAAATAGTAGCTTTGAGTTATAATGACATGATTTGTTGTAGCAGCTTTGCCGTACTTTGTTGATAGAAATAAAATGACCATAACCGAATCCCACAGCAAGTAGGTATAACCAGTTTTTAAGCGAATACAAACTGTGAACCGGTAGTATAATATATGTTTGATTTAATAATGGAATTTATGAGTAATCATTAAACAAAAAATCACATCCTGAGTCTACAAAGCTTGTATTTAAAATAGTGTGTTATGAGAGGCTAGATGGCACTGTGGAGCCTGACGTGGGTCAGCGTGAAGGCACTTTTATCAGTTTGACATTAGCGGGTGGGAGCGAGACCTTGACTGCGCACGCGCCGCGTACGTCGCCGTCTGCGCAGGACGACACACTCCACGCGCTAGGCTCAGCGGTGACCAGCATATACAATCACGTTCAAGGGAAAGCTAACTGTTTGCCTTCAAGGAATTTATCAACAGCAGTTTATGAACGCCGAACAAGTGCGAGCAAGCGCTTCAACAAGCGTTAGAAGTACTCGTAGTCACTTGAGTGTCAAGAAATAGGTAGGAACAGTTAGGTTCCTGCCATGTCCGTGCAGATACAGTCTAGCAACAATAACATAAGTACTAACTTTTAACAAGTACTCATAGAGTAGTCGCAAACAAATAAAAAACTTTTTGTCCAAATTACTCTTCTCTTATTCCCAAATTCGAGAATGCTATCTAATATTTTGAGAGCATAGATTGGAAGTAAATGTAACAAATCAACTAAATCTTAAAACTATGACTACGAGTATGCGGAAAGATACCTACATAAACTAAAACTAAGGACGTTAATATTTTGATTAACATCAGCAGAGACGGCGAGCCATTATAACTAAACGAATAATCTCACGGTTAACCTTTGAATGCAATTCGATGTGAATTCTTCCCAGTGCCAACTTTTAAAACATATTGATGCAAATTGCACAAGAATTGTATACAACACATCGCGCAGCTGATTATGGAGGAAAAAACCAGCAACAATTATGTATCTAGTTAATGAAGTATCTGCGCCGACGCGGCGGCGTGCGTGCCGGTGACAGCCGCGCGCGCAACTTCATTGTTGGGCTAGCGTTTACTGCTTGTGTTATTGTGTTAAGAAGTCAACAATCAGATCAAAAAGGGCCCTCGAAATGCTTACGTACCGCAGCGCCCACCTCACTCCTTAGGCCACTGCTGCCCCTACAGGGCCGCAACCATGAACTACCGCGAGTGTGGCGCCTCTTTCACATCCAGCGGTGCGATCCCTCGCTTTTGTGGGTGAGGAGCAGTAAAAACCTCATTAACACAGTAGACCGAGCAGGTGTTGGGAAGAATTAGAGTTGCATTTCCACTACCAAAGTTTATTTATTTATTTAAGCACACCAACAGCACAATGCATACAATCGTTGCATCAACATTCGATGAGCTTGGTTCTTTTACATCAGCGAATTATAAGTATGCTTACCAAAAACTATGAAAAGAATTAAAGAGGGATATTATAGCTACCCCCTTATTCATAAAAACTCACACAGCGCTTCAACAGCACAGTTTTGCATCGCTCTGTCCCTTTCATTCTTGTTGCTGCCGCCATTTGCGGGTAAATAACAAAACGCTCTTTGGGTTAATATACAAAACTTATTTTATTTTCTGACATAGAACCGCAAGTTTATTCTAAGACCATGACAGCATCATTATGAAGTTATTTAAACACGATTGAAAATCTTTATTGATTGTTAGAGGTTCTGCTGTTTTCGCACAGAAGAGGGCCAACGGTAGAATGATTGGTCGGGTTCAGCTTCGAGGGCCATTACCTCCTTTGCAGAGTGAGGAGCACGAGCCCCTTGACTACAGAGCGCGTATGACGGCGCGGGCGCAGCGCGACAGTGGCGCTTGCGACACCGCGGGTAATTAGACCATCCGAAAGTGACTAACCTACATTAAACCGCTGAGTGGCCACGCTTCGGCAGACACGCCGATATAACTAGTTAAACAAACACACAAATCACTCTCTACGCAATTCAACTACACTGCCGAGCTAAAGAAATGAATTTCGCACTTCAGGGCTTAAACACTTCACGGTTTCTTTTGAATGCTTCTTGTTGTTCTGAATCGATAGAATAACTTACATTCCTTAGTACCCACAACTGTGAACATACAGCGTTACTGGTAAATTACTTTTTTTGGTTTCGAAATAATATGTTTTTTTTTTGTAAAAACATGTACTTAATGCGTACTTATTTACAAATTAAGCTCTCGCACAACAACGTGTAGAGGGTCAGGGAGGGTCAGGGCCCTGTTCAATAAAACTGACAATCCTACAATTCGACAGAATCATGTCAATTTTATTTCTTTGAACTGACTAGCTGTTAGTCCAAGGTGCGACTTTCACAGCTTCAACGGGAAATGGGGTGAGCGGAAGGCTAAGTCCTAACATTGAAGTAACGTGCCTAAGGGTGCCAGGGGAGGCCGAGCCCCGACTTAGGGCGTTACTGGACAATGGCCATCGGCCAATGGTCATCGGTCCTAAATTATGTCATAATGCGACAATTAGTCCTAGTTAGTAGAAGTAGAGTGCACTCCTAGCCTCCGACCTGCTTACTAATTTTCTTTGCATTTGTAATCGAGTTTATAAGGGGCAAAAATGAACTAACCGGAAACTACTTGAATAAGAAAAGAAGACCTTAATATGATTTCGACTGCCGATGCCGGTAACTTATCAAAAATATTGTTGCAAAATGGAGATCACAAGGAGGGTCATTGTTTTGCACGAGACCGCTCAGTTTTTGATAGCTTCAGTTGCAAACCGAGGCGTTAGTAACGGGAAGCGATTAGAAAATTGCTTTTATACACATGTATAGCTTCCGAACGAGAACGATGTTGGCAGCTCTGTTGGCTCTGTTGAGGTTTGTTTATCACGAGCGCCCTTTGCGCAAACCGGTCGCGCAGGAGCACGAGAGCGCGCAGCCCCCCTACCCGGCCGAGCACGAGCGCGCGCGGAGACACGAGCGCGATCACGAGCAGGAGCAGCCAGGAGTCATTGCATTGCAGTCGCCGGCTTCCACCCGAAGGTCCCACCTCACCTCGACATGTTAGACGCCGTGTCACGAAGATGCCAGGTGATTTGATAAATAATCTACTTAGTATTGAATAATTAACCGTCCCAACCGTGCTGATAATCATAATATTACAACCGCCGTCCACTCAAAAGAAATTAAATCATACTAAACTAATTTCAATATAAATTAAACTAGGTTTTTTTCAAACAGTATACCTACCTAGTTCGTGTTAGTTATACAGTCTTGATATTCAATTAAAAGCGACAATGTTTACAAACACTTGAACGTTTGAATGAATAAGCTGATACAAAATGAAATAAAAAGTATCGTTCTGTCTGAGATAATTGTCGTGGCGTGTTTGTACCTGCTTCATGAATATATGGTAGGTTTGATAAGTATGATTTATGCTGGCTAGCAGAACTTCAACTTGTTGTTAGCTATCGTCGCCTGAGTGTGACAGACAAGGCGGCAAGGACGATGGCGGCGCTGACGGCTGGACTCAGTCGCGACTTCGCGAGAAAAGAGCCAACCTTCCAGTCTCGAGTTGCTGAATTCAATATTCTTCCTAACTGGCTGGTTGATATTAATTAATGCTGCACCACTTCTCGGTTTCTCCATATTCAATCACAAGGCGACCTCTCAAGACCATACCAGCCTCTGCAGCATATGCTGTGATTAGATAACCTTTACCACAAATAAAAATGTCAAATAAATGTATTTCTTATTACAATAAATATACAAAACATCAGGCTTGCTAACAACACTACAAGTTCTAGATTAATATATTCGCCATTTAGATATCATTATTGATTGGCTAATGAAATAAGTAAACCTGAACTTGGTATTTCGGTAATAAGCATAACCATAATTATGAATGACTGGCTTCTGGCGCCACCTCGTTAAAATATAATATTTAAATATCTAACTCAGTCAGAAGTTACTCACTCAGCGTCTAATATCAGGTTATTTAACTACCATCCGCATTGTTTCACAGAAGTGGTGTTCAACATTACGAGTATGTGATACTGATACTATTTTTTTATTGCAGAATCGTGACTGAAACCAATGTGTAGGTATTGGCAAAGTGCAAGGCGATCGCCCATAGCCAGTTTTTTTTGATTTTGCTAAAATAATGACATCTTAAATATTATATTACATCTATGATTTATTTATATGCCGCACAATCCAGCATTTGGAGCAAGTCGATAATCATATTATGGTGCAAGGTATACTTAAGTAGTAAACGTCTTTCATTTTTAACGACAGGTTTCCTAAGTATGAATCTGTATATGTAAAATAAATAAAACATTATTTGTGAAAATAACGTAGGTACTACGATTTTGTTGTTTGTTTATATAAAATGAAACTATTTTTTGGTCCAACTAGACAGTGTTATTGTAATGAATGTTTGCGCGCCGCGTCGTGCCTGCCTCAGTGCCGCCTGCTAATTACGACTCGTTGTTTGTATGCAATTAGGTATTACGATGTGCTTTATCTAACTAGAGTCATTACGCGCGTTCTCGGGACAGGGATTGTATTAACTTTACCAGTGATTGTATACTACACCTAAGTACTTAATTGCAAATCAGAAATGAGCAACGATTTAATAGTAGTGAAACAAAACGAATACATGGAATATTATAAGACCAAGGACTCGACAGGGGTATTGTGTATTCTGTGACTACTGTAAGAGAACAGAGACGTATTGTAGCCTCATGGTCTCTCTTAGGCTATATTTGTGGGTTTCCATTGTAAATTGAAATATGTATTAGGAATTTACCCCTTAATTATCTTACAATAAACAGAAAATGGATCCATGTTGAAAAAACAACTTTTTGAAGCACTAGCTAGCGAGAAATAGTCTAAAGTCTATATTATGGTTTATTTTTATGTTTTCAAAAGCACAAAGCCCCGATGACAAACACGGCGATCAGCGCCGCAGTGCCAGCCAGGGGGGTGACATAAACAGAACACAACTTTATTGGCCACTCAGATAAACTGGCTGCTAAATAACAGGCTGAAGGAGCAACAGTGCAATAGGGCCTTAAGTTTGCACCAGGAAACTGAAAGTGGTCCACAACCGAGTTCCGGTCTGGTAAAGGGGTACGAGTAGTCCTCAAGTCAGGAAGGTTCCGAACAGACAATAGTGACTTACCTTTGGTGCTCCTCGGAGAGGCCGAAGCGGTAGATGAGGTTGATGGTGTAGTAGAGCGTGAGGTAGGCCAGCAGCTCCCTCCACACCAGCTTGTAGACACTGCCGCGCCATCTGCGGGACGACACACGTCAACAACGGGAACATGCTCAGGCGCAGGCCACATTGGGAGCGAAGCCAAACAAACAAGCTCCTCTGGCTCAAGCGAGCTCTGTGAGCTAAGCCTGAAGAGGCACGGTAAGGGCCGACATGAGCGAAACTCATTAAAGCTTCACTTCGCTCGCAGTGTGCCTCGCGCTTAACATAGACGCAATAACAGTTGTAATAAGTAACTACTTTTGTTCAATTCTTATTCCATTAAGCAAAAAAACATCATGATGTTTTACAGCACAAACAGCCAAATGTAATTATATACCAACTATCACAACTACGCGTTTGGGTGGTTACTTCTTCTTCTTTGCGTGTCGATGGTAATGCGATTATATTTGATGGGATTGCCATTGATTCGAGTATTCCGCCACTTTTACAGCGTTTTCATTGGCACTCATCAAGTCATCCCGTGTGCAGCTGGTCGGGCACATCGGGCATGATAGTAGGTGGCTCATGGTTTGGGGGAGGTACCACATTCGCACACATTACTCGCTTCATCGATGAACCCCCATCTGCTCAAACTGTCTTACTTTACTACGGGTTACTGGTGGCTACTTTGAACAATTTTTTGAGAAAAAATATTGCTGAGGGACGATTCTATGAGCTGATTTCAAACTCAGATTCGAATTCACTTGCCATAGATGTCATAGATTGCATTAAAAGGCGGCAGGCACGGCGAAGAATATACAAAAACTTGTATTTAACAAACATTTAATTTTTCAATTGTTCCAATACTTCATAAGCCTTCCTCTCAGTACTACAATTTTATTTCTGATGGTACGTATTGTGATTTTTTAGCTCGTATACCGCTTGTGCCCTTAGAGAAAAAAGCCTGCATTCGCCATCGTCACTACCCCAGTCCATCTATGAATCATAGAGCGGTATCCGTGGTTCGAGGTACCAGAATCGATCTGCTGCTGCTGCTAAGTATGCGAAGCCAGATCAGCAGGATTTAGTTTGACATCATAACATAAAGTTTGTAATAATCGGAAAATCAAGACCACAAAAAGTAGAAAATCATATTGATGTAGGTATTGGCGCAAATTGGGTAACGAACCCTCAACTTCAAGTATGATAAATACCACTTAGGCATAGGGTTAGTTCGCCTGTTTGCGTCCACCACCCAGTTCGCGTCCACTTTACCGATCTGCCTTTGAAAATACTCGAAAATAAGTAAACTATTACACGAATTGAAAAAAAGACATTAGTGCTAATACCTCAATGTTCAAGAGACACGCACATAAGGATATAAGGTCCGTGCGCCAAACCAATTCCGTTTAAAAAAATAATTTGTCTCGGATGTTCAGCAAGAGAGCGGATTCTTAGCAAAAAAATAGTGTGCAGTGGCGCGTTCGAAGGGAAGTTTTTTGTTGTTATATGTGAATTTTAGGATACATAGCTGTTTCTAGACTTTTATAATGAAAAAAGGAATAATATTAACTATGAATTTGCTTAAGTTTTTTGTATTTGACGAATAAAATGGGGTGGACGCGAATTACTACATCGAATTTATAAAACTCCCAGTTTGCGTCCGCTATGGACGCAAAGTATACCTATAGGGGATAATGATAGACCAGATTGCGTCCACTACTTTTTTAAATACAATAAAATTTACTTATTTGTAAAAATAATTTAAAATGTATTGTTTGTTATTATAATACATTTTTTATTCAGACTACGTGCTTATAAATATATTTTTAAATGAAATTAGGTACTTTCTTTCATTCTTCTAATATTTTTTTGTCTAATTAATGTAATTGGGTAATCCGTATTAATTAATGTAAATAAATAAATAAATAATAAATAAATTTAAGATGCGGTCGGCTCGGAACCAAGAAAGAATGAAGAAAAAGAACATAAACAGAAGACGATTTAAAGGAAGCGTTAAATGAAATTCGAGTGAAGAATAAAACGATAAGACAAAACTTAACAGAACTGATTACTTACTGTTTATTCATTCATAGACAGGCGACTGGAGAACAGAACCAGGTGGAGTAGTATGCTACACCGACCGCTTCAGAAAAAAATCAACAAAGCTCTTGGTTGCAAGCGTGCGCAATATGTACTATTTGATGATAGCAGAGGAGATGACAAGATAAAGACGCCGGGCAGGCTGGCCGGCGAGCGTTTGCCAAACCAAAATCTCCGCAATTCTGGATTTTGCTGACACGCCTGCTAGGCAAGCGTCAAAACGATGACACAAAAGTGATGATTGCAGTGACAGCCAGGCGCACTGAAAGCACTCAACAAGCAGAGACAATATCAGCGATTGTCAAAGGATGCAAATCAGCACTAGAGAGACTAGCTGGCACAGCTGAAGTTGGATGTGCGAGGGTATCCTGCTACGACAGAAAGGCAGACAACGAAGAAGCTGATCAATGGCCCAAAGCAGGGGTCGAGAAGAACCCAGGAGGGGTTAACATCATCGAGGGATAATCAAGCGCAGCAACCAAAGAAGGATCAAAGACCACGGCAGGATTGCGACAGTTTAGCTAGTTTACCAACGGACTAGACACGAAAGGCGAGGGGCTACTGATTAAGCTTTCTAGAAGCAACGTTCGACTAGTAATCAAGATAGAAACGGGACACTCCCAACCTAATAGGATGTCTATTGATAACCCTGATAAGCGTGAAAGACGACCCCATGTGTCCGCAGTGCGAGGAGTGCGAAGAAACAAGTCTCCACCTGATCGCAGAATGCCCAACCTACCTATTGACCAGATGGGAGCTCACAGGGTCAGACAAACTAGGCATAGCCCAAGTACGAGCGCTGACGGTGGAGCAGATTATCAGACCCTTTAAGCAACGCGAAGATTCGACGGGAAACTGTGACAACTTGAAGACATAGAGCCTGGGGAAATGGGTGAAATGGCACACAACAGGCGGACCGAACACCCGGCATATTCCCAGTGTTTTATTTTATATAGGTGCAATGATTATCTACGTACAACTTACCTGATTTAAGTACTAATTTTTTTCAAGCGTTTTTTTAATGTAAATAAAGTTGATTTGGAATATTTTTATCCCTATATAAAGGATTTGATATAATACAACTTTTTCTGCACAAATTCATAAAAATATCACCCCTATTATCCTTTATAAAGCCAGTGGACGCGAATTGGTCCAGGGTGGACGCGAACTGGCTTTTTTGGACGCAAACTGGGTAAAACGCCTAATTCGGATATTTATCTATTTTTAAAAAAAACGCAAGCTTTTTCGGACAAAACTGTAAGTTAATCCTAAAATAGACTATATAATGAACACATTATATCATTTTTTCATACAAATGAGTGCTAGAACATTTTTAGTTTCACCTTCAAACTTAGCAACTGCACTAAGTGGACGCAAACCGGCGAAATGACCCTACCGAGCTCAATGACACGACTTGGTTGTAAGTGCGGGAGTTCAGATAGACTCCCTGTGATGGTTATGCAATGAGTTTCTCGATAGGGATTGAACAAAATCTGAGAGTTCTGGAGTTGCGCCATGAGCTGCAGTAACCGCTAACGTCTGCGTTTAATATTTGTACAGGATTTCGTTCAACACCTCTAGTGGATGATAATGGGAATTAATGAAATCTCTATTAATTATGTTTTTTATTATTGTCTCAGCATTTTTCCATGCAGTATCTTTTTACTAAAGATCTGAAAAACCAGAAAAAGACATTTGGTCATGTTGGCATCAGGCGGGACTTGAACCCGCATCTTTCGCAAACCCCTAGTGCAGTCGCCCGGTTTGCGAAAGATGCGGGTTAAGATCTCTATTAATTAATTCAGGCAGAGTTATTCCTAACCACGGAGGAAACGACAACTCTTGGCAAATCCCTCTGCACGCCTGATCGCCACTGACGCGACTTTGCATGATCAACACTACCTACTTGGTATTTCTTCAATTTAACTTTGTGATCGCAGCTAACTATAAAGTCTCATTTAATCATAGAAATAAGCACGAATCGCCTCATGTCTATTGAAGTGGAAAATCGATTGAGGAAACTCATCCACCGATATGTTCTACCTACGTTACCTACCCGTCAGCAAGTTCAACATGTAGGTGACGTGGCGTGTTAAGGTGTGTTATTATGATTAGTATTCTGTGGTATTGCCTCCTTCCGTTGGTTGCGGCACCAGGAAGAAACGCGAGCCTCAGCATGTGCAAATGCCCAGTGAGCTCATCTTGTTTTACTTAAGCCTTAGATGCTGAGGGGTTGGCAAAACTAGTTACGTAGATTTCAAGCTGCTTACACCATCACTGACGGTATGAAATTTTAACTAATCTGACAACAGATGATAGGCAAGCCTCCCAATGTCAATGCAAAACCTGTCCATAAAGATTTAATTATCAGCAACGGCCTGCC
Source organism: Udea ferrugalis (assembly GCA_950022985.1). NCBI lineage: Eukaryota > Metazoa > Arthropoda > Insecta > Lepidoptera > Crambidae > Udea > Udea ferrugalis. The sequence goes on from OX465515.1 coordinate 147,914, forward strand.
CATTTTTTCCTACGCTCAATTGAATATTACCAATATTTCAAGGTTGAATTTGTAGTAATAATTATGATTCGGACCTACTCTGTACGAGGTTTATTACATTTTATAGTTTCTTCATGGATAAATGCAAATTATTGCTTCACAATTTAAGAATATTCATTTCTAATTAAAGTGGAGTTGTGTTTTACTCGTAACTCATACGAGTATCATGAGAATGACTACCCTCTTACTTTATTCTAACGTATTTCTGTAGAGGAAAACCTTAGGCATCATTCATTTTGCAATAACTTTCACGCTTTTTTCCCTAAATTGCGAGTCATTGCGGAGCGACCGCAGCCGCCGCAATCCTTTGTTTGCAAAAACTTCAAGTGGGAAATGAATCTCGTCATCGTCGGATGTTTATCATTCTGTGTTAACAGCACTTCTGCCTGTTTGTGCGTTGCGTGTTGTGCCGGCGCTTGCGCTGCTTAGTGCAAACTCCCGGCGTAATGTACAGCCTAAGGCCCAGCACTTGTTTATGTTGGAGTAGCCTAACGTAGAAACTGGGTTACCCTAAACAACTAAAAAGGTTCAACAACAACGCTTAAGGTGCTTGCTCCGTGACGGAGCTACCTTTAGTTATCTTATTAATGGGTTAAGAGAGGATAATAACGTTCTTTAGTCTGAGCATAATAAAGTTCTAATCGCGTGAGTATAATAATGCCGATTGCGATTTGTAAAATGAAACAAATCCTCGCTTTCCTAATTTTAGTATTTAGCTCTGACAGAACGCAGGTCCACCGCAGGGCCGCGAGGCAGTGGGCAGTGGCCACGCGCGGTGATCCTTCAGCAAAAAGCACGTCCACTGGCACGAGACGGCCAAAAAAACGCGATGGGCGTCTCTAAAACTTGTTTTGGGGCTGGATGACGGGCAAAAAGACTCGTTTAATTGCATATCTAATCGTTTAAGCGCGACTTAACCTTTGAATATTCATTAGATGGGAGTCTTGATGATTTCATAACAATTTTGCAGGGCAAAAAACGGTTATCGTGTTCTAAGAATTTTATACGCGCGTTACTTACATAAAGCGCAATCAAACCGATTGGAGGAAAAAAAAAGCAACGTCCTTCCGAGTGCGATGAGTGGCTGGCACTGCTGGTTCCTTTGACATCTCTACCGGACGGTAGGCTGAGCGCAGAGGACACACAACTCCAATATTTGAAGTAACGTGGCTAAGGGCGCCTCAGAGGGAGGTAAGACCTCGGCATAGAGCGTTACTTACAGAGTGCAATCGGACATAAATGTTTAGGGGACAAAAGTGTCCTGGCACGTGCCGGTATCTATCAACGGGAGGAAAAGTTGAGGCCCGCCCCGCGGACTGGTCTCTGTTCGTCCAGTGTATTTCTGCGCGAGGTGTCGGCGGTGACAAAGAGGACATGGGGTTTGGGTAATCCATTATAGATTATTATTGGGGCCTGTACCCCTGAAATTTGAATGAAAGAAAATCGCAATAAAATCGCTGAGTCTGACACATGCTGTTTCCGTGCTGGCTTGATGAGCTACTACCTTAGGTCGTTCGCCCAGGCCTTTCTTATCAGTAGGGGAAATGCTTTACGCATAGCCGTCCATCGGGGGGTGGACGGGTTATGTCGGACTCTCCGCTGGGAAAGCGGTATCCCAGTGGCCTAAGTGGTACGAAGGCTTCTACGCGTTAGGGTGTAAGTATGTAGATGAATCGCTAGCTTCTTTCCAGCTGACGCATTGCAGCCGTTGTAACGCTGACGTCCATAAGGTTCTGTGCCAACTGCAACGTTGTCTCTTCTGCATTTAGACGGCTCACTTTCTAAAATAGGCACTGAATAGTCGGCACCGAAGTAAACAGTGTCCCGACTGCTACATTTTTTGGAAGGTCAGTTTAGTTTCTGCTTTCGACTTCCTTGTTAAACGGTTTTTACATTCCCAAACTACACGGTTTTATAGGTTTATTACCCTTTTTCAAATTATTGATATACCCAGCGCTCCACATATTCTCTCATGCTAAAATCCACCGAGCCGTTCAGGCTGCAGACCGTGCCAAACGTTTAATAAAACGTGTCACTTCCAAAGGTGTTCATGCTTCCGCTTTTTCCGCTAAAGCCAGAATTCTGAAATTTAGAGTTTTTACTATAGTTACGTGTTACAAATTTACGGGGTAGCCTAAACGATAATAGCATTTTAATCTTAATTGTAATTTTGTAATTCTTTTTTTTTTATTTCTTTGTTCTATAGCTGCGACTTTGCACGGGTGCAATGGGGTGTTATTATACCTACCCTCCTCTTTAATCACTCTATCTATTAAAAACTCATCGAAATCCGTTGCGCAGTTTTAAAGATTTAAGCGAACAGGGACAGAGAAAGCGTCTTTGTAATACTACTGCTAATACTAGGTATCTATAAACCTAGTGATGATGTAAGTAATGTAAGTTTGATAATACGTCCATGTTTGTTGCCTTCTATCTGGCAAGTGGCAATCCACCACAAGCCAGACTCATTATGGGGCAGGAGAGGCTACCCACTATACCATTTGTCGCGCCTTTACGAAGTTACCTCCGGGCAATTATTTGCCATGGCTGCCTTAACTGACTGCGGTCCCGGGTTGGCAGATGCAAAGATAGTTTGAGCAGATGGGGGTTCATGGACCAAGCGAGCAATATGTGCGAATGTGGGACGTCCCCCTATACTATTGCACTGCACCTCCTGTTGTGCCCGATGTGTCCGACTAGATGACATGATGAGCTCCAATGAAAATGTTGTAAAAGTGTCAGAATTCTGTTCATCTCATCAAAATACCGTATCACCATCGACTCGCAAAGAAGAAGAACTGTAAGCGGTGTCACGACTACCTACTTGCAACCACCTACTACCTACTCAACTACGTGCAATGTGGTTACGTGGCTTTTAGAGCATTGGGCTCACCGCGGTAAACATCACGGTAAACATAGTTTTGTTCCTTCCGCCCCGATTGCCAATCTGCATTTTTCCGGTTATGTTGCACTAACTTAACCAGCATAAATGTTTTCTATAGTGTCTAGTTGCATCACTGAATCCATTGGCAGCGTGTATCGTATCGTAAACTGGTTATTTATAAATAACATCTGTTTTGAGCAACAAAGTCCATTTGTAGTTGTTAGTCTGAATGGGAAATTATTATTGTCGCTTGATCTGAGAGTAGACGAGCGCAAATGGACAACATTTAACCTGTTACTGTGTAACTACTAGGGGTTACATTGTGAACCGTCGAAATGTTGGTGCTGCTCTAACTTTCAAATAAGAGAAGATAAGTATTTTTTTATATATAGACCTACTCACTACTATATCCCAAATGGGGTAATCGGAGGGACGATGGTTGTTGCATTTATAGTAAATAATATTCAACGCACGAAAATACAAACGCATAGAGGTATACCTATGCGTTTTTAATAGGTATAAATTCATGGTATACGAAGAATTAATACAAAGCTAGTCTATTCAGACAATTGCGGGGCGGGGCTTTTACTATAAGGTAGAAGTGTTGCATGAAATTATATTAAAATATTGTCAAAATCTGCAGTTGCTAAGGTCTACGTAACCGCAAACGAGGGACAAAAACCTTCTTGTCTTACGGATCTTGTGGATCACATTTGCTAATTAAATTGCCCACTCCATAAAATGAGTAAAACTGCACATGTGCGAGACGGAAGAAGAAAACCACTTAATTGTGTTTATAGGCATCCTAAGCTAATAAATAACTTATTATAAAGTTATCTTGCACGATTTTGTTAATTTAAATTATTCTGCTTTCTAAAGCTAGCCGTAGGCTGTGCACGAAACATTACTTAAAAACATCCGGCGTGGAAGTGGTCGCTGGTTCGGTCCCAGCCTAGGCACAGATAACAGCCAGGAGTCACACGAGCTCGAGTCTAATTAATTACGGATGCAAGTTGAGTGAGGTGACTAACATTTACAATTTGGTCAATTGGTCATTTTGCTGCTGGCTACAGAGCGTCTCTATATACCTGCTACACATACAACAGCTGTGTTGATTGAACAGTAAGACTTTTACAACACAGTAGTCTGTTTCAGAGTAATTGTAAACAAACAACTAGGTATATTTATTGGCGTCGCGTTCGTCGTATCTGCTGACTAAAAGAAACTGAGCTAATTGGTGTTCGCATGAATATGCGAGTTTAATGCAGCACAAGACACCTATTTTGTAATAACATTACAATCTCTGACGGCCTTGTCTAAAATCTACACTTCAGAACTTGTCTATCTGGTGTATAAAATCTTAAATTAATTTATAGATAGCTGCCTGTTTCAGAAGTTAAATAATTAAAGTTTAGACGTAACGTGAAGTCAGAATCTAAACAATTAGGATTCCAATGGACAAAATCCTGTTGTAAGAAATACTTACTAGACAAAAATAGAGAAAACTCAATAGTACGAGGATCTTAAAATCAAATAATAAGTCTTTTTACATAGGTAAGTAATATTCATGAATTTAGCTTAATCTGGCAATGGCACTGCAATATCCAGTTCATATTATAACCCACACCTATGATACGATTAATATAAATACCTACTTAATTACTTATAAGTTATGATACCTATGCTTGCTACTCTCTTTCGAAAGTTTGCATTGATACCTATTTTCATCATTCCGTTGTAATATCCCGAGTAGATGTTTGCGTAAAACCTTTCTTGTTAGAACTTCGGCTGTAGAAGCCATAGAAAACTGAAAGTTTTTGAATACAGGCATTTCGTGCTTGGGAAGTATTTTCATGCCATCGCGAAGTCACGTTTTGCTGTTTTCGCATCAGCTGAATTGCAAAATTGACATCGTTGCAACACTAGTAGAGGCAGTCGGTTCATCTTATATTATATTATATTTCTTTCAATGACGTTTCCTTATTCATCTCGTATTCCTCCCACATAGCATTGCGACTCAGACAGACGTTGAATCGAATCAATCAGACGTGCAAAAATAATTGACACCACGTATGGATTACAGAATTTTCCTTTAGCGCGGCCATGATCGGCGGTCACATGCGCGTGAGGCCAACGCCAACAGCTGGGCGGCGCGGGCGCAAGCCGCGGAATACCAACGAGAAGCCGCCAGAATTCGTCAGCGACCTCCGGCGAGCCTCGCCTCGCTAGCGCCGCTTACTAATTACTATTTTCAGTGTCAACAGGCCTTCTAAATCGGTACCCACTTGAAATTAACGATGCGAAAAGGTTGCACAATCAATGTGCCATTACTCGCACTCGGCTCCCATCAGCTGTCGCTGACATTACTCCCACCCACGTATGTACAAGACTGCAAATCACCAACTTTACGAAGGCCACTTCAATAGGAGTTTGTTTATAGGTTGGCAAAAAAGTCCTGAAAGGGAACTAAAAAATATTATCACTGGCAATAGTCCCGCTGTCACTTGTCAATCACGTCTAGCTAGTACATGGTGTGTCAAATCTGTTTATCGGAGATCGTTGATTAGTGTATTCAGGTGTTTTCTTAATGTTAAACTAATAAAGAATCGTGTAAAATCAAGATAAATCTTCGAAAAAGAGAAAAACAATCTTCAGCGCCACTAGAGAAGTCGTAATGAAGTATTCAAACGTTGTTTAGCCGAGCACGAAGCTGGGGAAGTTTTATATAAAATAAACGATGATTATAGTTCGCACGCCGAATGATGATCCCTATGACGTTTCAACTGACAGCTGTATTAGTGATGTGAAACAATTTCAAACAATTTCGATAAAATATGATTTTTTTAGGTAAATGTCTTGTCTTTCAGCCAGGTCATTCAACATAATAAATAATTTCAATTTATTTTGAAAAAAAGCTAATCCGCATTGATGGACACAAAACAAACACTAGATAAAAAAGTAAGAGTCTTATTTTATTTTACTATTCTTTAATTTTTATTTAAATTGCATAATTTGAATAAAACGAAAAGTGGTCGAAAGAACGAAGAAAATTTGTTTACAAGACTGGGATCAAGATGTACAATACGACAATATCATTGACCAACCGTTAATATTAAACGTCATGGATAGCTGCAGTTCAGACTCAGATTTTGAAGATCCGCTTGACCCTGTATCAGATTCAAATTGATATAAATAAAATACAAACATAAAGCATTTGTTAAATTTTTACAACTATTTATCGATATTTTGTTTATCGATGTGTCCCTTCTTAGTCGATAACAGCTTGACGACGTAACTTTTGCAGCACGTACCATGTACGGTGGCCGGCACATCACGCTACCCATTTCCGGTCAGTCCTCCTTGCTCTATCGCGAACAAATGTCATTTGGCAAGAGCGAGAGAAAAAACGGAAATGGGGTAACCTGATGTGCTGTTGACTGTACATTTGCATTGAGTTTTTTTCCATTATTTACGAACGTTACGTAATAATTTCTTAATATTCATTTTTATAAGTTGAAAATGTACACAATTGAGATTTTTACGATTTTTCAATATACCTCTAAAGGATTTGCTGTGACAGGACGTCAGTACAAAGTTAAGCGCTAACGAACTGTCATAGGGATCATCATTCGGCGTGCGGAGTATAGACCAGAACGGCAGAAATCACTGGTATGTAGTGGTTTTATTTAATCAACCACGCGTGTTTTAACTTAGTTGTCAAGTAACTATCAACAAACGAGTGATATTTTACGTTGAAATGTGAATACCTATTTTGATGTTTGTTTACGAAAAACAATTTGGCAAGTTAGCACATCTAAGTGATTTTGATACTTTTTTATTGATTTTATTTTTTAAATTTAATGTAAATTTTTTAGGCAGCGGCTGCACCAGCTTTTGAGAATATTTCTCCCAAAGATAAGAGAAAATCATGATGACACATTATTTCAATAGAGAAGGAATAATTCAAATGAGCAAATCGATAGGTAATCATGAACCTTCAAGATGAAGTGACCGTACAATAGCAGCATGAGTGACTCATGGGAACAAAGTGAATGTTAGAATTTTGGAGAAGGATCGAGCCAAGCCATGGATGAAGATTTTTTTTACTTTAATTATAATTATAATATTATGATTTTGCTAGTTTCTTCTTTTATTTCTTTACTTGGTAGTAGAAAAACGTCCTGATAATGTGGTTGTATGTGGTGGGGATCGACTGTATTGGTGCCACCGCCATTCCATTCTTACCACCAAACGGTTCCCCCTATTGACCTGTTGTATCCGTACCACTCCTACCTGACCTATCAGCCCAGGGGGAAAAGCAAACCCGTTATATGAGTGTCTTTATGACTACTTCTAGAAAACGACTAAATAATGTGGAATTAAAGAAATGTAAGGCGTTTTCCTAGTAAAACGCTTTAAGAATAAGGAAATACTGAACTAGATTAGGGGATCACGTGATGCATTGGCGCGACTCAAATAATTGGTAGCTATTGGCGTGAACTAAGTTCATGGACCACGACTAACTAAATAGCCATTCTCTCTAAAAAAAATATTTGAATAAGTCAATTATCAAAACCGTTTGTGTCGTAGTATACGGGGTGACCACATCGACGATGGTGGCGCCCCTATTAATTTCACGACTTTTTTGCCAGGCTGTACCTCATACGTTTGTGACTTCAGGGGTCAGTAGACGATATCAAAAGCGCCGTTGAGGTTATTACAAGAAAAATAAACGACGGCTCAGCAGTTAATGAATATCCGAAAAAACTCGAAAGATGGGGCGAAGGTTAAAGGGGATTTTTTAGAGCCTAAGCCTAAAAAAGAAAAGTGAAAGCGAATCAGGGAACATAAACCGATAACCGATTTGGTGTAATGGTTTAGCTTAGCAGTTAGCCAGTTACTACACCAGCGATTGCGGGTTTAAAATTATCAGTTTAACTGATTCAGACTAGCCGGTCAATTTAGCAAGCTGTGGTAATGAGAACCTGCGCGGCGCTGGACACCAAGGTAGAGGAGTAAATGACACTGCGCTGGTCAGAGGCCACGTCCACTGTCATGAGCGTCATCGCGGAGTTTGATTGCTCGTTACCTCAGAGAGCACTCGAGGGCCGCCGTAATGAGGGAATCACAATCAAGCACCAACAAACGAAACGACAGGTTTTCCGCACATGATAGAATAGATACAACTTTTGAACCAGAAGTTAACCATCATTTAGACTAATGCTTTTGAGCAACAATGTCAGCAGAACGGAAAGTGATAAAGCGAATACAGTGTTATGAATCTAACTATTCGGCGGAACGACAATACCAATGTTGATTAGGTAAACGATTTCTTCTCAAGACGAGGACTGCTTTTTCTAGACTGTAAATACCTATCCACCTAGGTATGGGCCCGCCATTTTAACAAACAAATCTTGTTTGTAAGTTCTGTTAACACGAGACTGAGGGTAGAGCTGGATGTCAATCAGCATCAGAACTCTTCATTTGCTTGGAATGCTACATAATGTAAAAAGTTACAATGAAATTGTGTTTTGGGTGGTAACACACTGATACTTCGCCTGGCAAGTGCACAATGCGGGCAGACCTAAACGGAACTTTATCCGTCCACCTAGCCAAGTTATCTAGTATTTTGCGATAAGGTGAAACTGTATAACTGTATGTGTATCTACTTAATAATAAATTGTAATTTACTAACGGATTATTGTACAAAACATATTGAAAAGAGTAACTGCTGAGTTTCTTGCCGGTTCTTCTCAGTACAGAAACAACTTTCCGACACCGGTGGTTGAGTCACATTATGTTTGTATACTGTGTATTTATTTATTATTTCTATTATAGTATTTAAGTCTATTATTAAGTGTATTTTTGTTTGTTTGATTAAGTTTTTGACGATTTGAAAGCACTTGTAACAGGTCTATTTAAATAAAGATATTTCTGATTCTGATTCTGATTCTGAATAGCGAATAGGTTGTACCTACTCGTAGCTTGCATAGACCGTGCCTGCTACCTGTTAAGTGGGGAGTCGTGTAGGTCGGGGCATTGTGTAGCACCAGTGACTTACTGCGGTTACCGTTCGATATGCCGGCGTTTGCGAAGTTAAATAAACAGGAGTCGTCGCCGGCGCAGAGTAGCGGTACCTGACCCGCGACGGCTGTGTCGCCTGACTGACAAGCTTATGTGTTTTAATAAGAGGGTTCAAACGCACGAGACGTTTGAACCCTTTTCTTGAAACACAAAAGCTTGTCGGTCGCCTACAACTCCAAAAGTCACTCGTTGGTATACCTACCTAGTTTTGCGGGTCCACAAGCCTTATCTTAAAATTGCATCTGACAGGATGTCAAATGCATTTTTACCGAATCAGAATCGCTCGCTACAAGACAGCAGTCTGATAAGACACTAATTGGAAGTGGTCATGTTTCGTTATCGACATCATAAATAAGACATGGTAAGGAAATCGCAGCATTCGCGTCAAGTGTCGAATCAGGTTTTAATCGCGTCACGGTTACTTTCGCCACCTTTCGTTGCCAGGGCCGCGCGGGCGCAGGCGACCACATCCATCACGCAGAGTCTCCGCGCCAAGGTCGCGCCGCCGATCCTCGCGTCTGGGAGAGAGACTCCACGCAAACAACTAACTTTCGATCGTGCGACGCAAACACTGATACAGACGAGTCGCGGCTCTGCCTCTGAGAACCGAACGTTATTTTGTAAACTGAATTGTCTAACGTCACAATAGCGGAGGGCGCGGGCGCGGCCATTGTGCGCGACATTGTGCCCGGCGAGCCTGCGCCCGCGCACTCGCGAACAGCTGTTGGGGCGCGCGCCGCCCTCCTCCCCCGCCGCCCGTCCTTCTCCTTCCTCACACTTACTTCAACAGGATCCTCCAGAAACATCCGAAACTGCTGCCGTTGGGGACCTCTCCGGCGTACGATATAGTCATGTCGGGTCCGGCTTAAAGTTTACACTACAAGATTAATATTTATTTATACACACACACGTTTTGTTGTCGCGAGCATGAAACGAGACACACGCGGAAAATTAAATACGTTTTAGAAAGTAAATAAGAGTTTGTCGACGGTCACGTCGCAGGGAAGGCGAAGGGAAGTGATCATGAGAAGCGCACACTCGTTTAGTCACATTCTGGTGATGTGTTACGCGCGGACCTCCCGAGCGTGGAACGTGCGCGTGACGTGCGCGCGGGCCCGTCGGCTGCGTGCGACTGGCCGCGCCCGCCCGCGCTCACCCGCTCACCCATCCCCGCCGCGGCCGTCTTGCTCAACACTTCGACAGCGAGCCACCGAGCGCTGCCTGCGCCCTGCGCCTTCGCCTGCGCGCTCGAGCGTGCGAGCCTGCGCGCGCGCCGGCGGCACAGCGCCCTCCCGCGCGCGCCCGGGCAGGCTGCGCGACTGTTGCGCGTACTGCGCGCTAGGTGGCACTGCGCTGGTTCAACAACAGCCTGGGAGTCCTTTGATGACGGAAGTTACCATGGTGCATGCATGGGTTCAGTTCCCACGAATTGCGCCTATTACAACAGGTTTAGTTGCTGGTGCTATCACGATAAAAACACAGCTGTTTCAGAGGAAAACGCTACTGCAGTGTAAGGTTGTACAACCTTTAATAACCGCAATATTGAACATCACTACAAATCTAGTCTAAAAATCTCCACAGTTACTAACAAACATAATAAGGAAAACAAAACCAATAAATATAATCTGTCCTGTAAGGATAGATGTTAGGGGTTTAAATAAATAAATAAATAATGCTCTTTCCGATTAATCACGACTATTAAAGGCTCCTATCTTCAATCTGATTATTAACAAGTCAGAATATTCCGTTGAAGAAACTGTATGCAGCTTTAAAAAAGTAGCGCTTTCTCTCACAGGGGATTTTTGTGTATGAAATCAAAGGGTTGCTTCCAGAATTGCTTTACAACCCTAACGTTTAAAGATGTCAAACGATTTGGTAAGAGCGTAGGTACATCCCGACTTATTCTAACCCCTTTCCCTCCCTGACCTCGCGCACTGACGCAGTATCGAACAATAGGCTCCTTTTGGACTTCTTTTCTATGGCTTTACTTTCAACGCGGAGACTCGAGTTCTTGGTAGGTATTGGTAAATTTAAAGTTACAAACGAGTTGGGGTAGCAATTTTTTTTACGTTGGATGTCAGTCAACAACAACATAATACCTCACCGAAATCAGAATGAGCAAGCGAATGAGCAAAATTAAAAGTTCTCGTTATTTATAAGGACTAATATCGACAGCCACGCGTGTCCGCTGCTTAAACTATACGGTCTATCACCAGAGCAGCCGTATAGCCGTAGCCGTAGAAGCGTATGTCCTGCATACACTGGATCCTGCGACCATAAGCGGCATCCCTGAACTTAGTGGGTGAAACCTCTGACATAGGAAATATCAATGTCTAGGTTGGCAGGAAGGAATAAAACCAGCCTAATTACGTACAAACTTCTATATATTTCAATTTCAAAAGGTTTCAAATTATGCATATTACAAATATTAACAACTATCCACCAGCCACTCTTACGAATCTTCGTCAGATATTGCGAGTGTTATCCGCCAGCTGACCGCCAGTGCCTCAGCCGAGCGGACACAGGCGTGCCACGAGTCGACCAGCCTCCGCGCGGCGACGACCAGATATAAGCATATTTCATCATTTCAGACGAAGATTGAAGACACCCCAATAAGAATATGTCAAATCATTTTACTATAAGTTATCTTTAGGATATCAAGACGAGTAAAAGGCAACATTAACTGAACCGAATAATTATAACAATTGTAACAATTTCACTAAAGCAGCGGCAGCATCGTCGTCGACTCGCGACGTGGGGCGTCGACGTCGCTACCCCTCCACCCCCCCTCACCCCGCGCAATGTCGCTTTTGTCCTTCATTCTTTCAGTTCTCCAACTTCAACACATACTAACAGGGTATCGATTTTTGAATTTCATACGTATTATACATGCGTGCGGAATAAGTTGAGATCAGCTGGTCACTGTGGACTTGGCTTTCTAATGCGGAACTATTTGATTGGTGAGGGAGCTCGCTAGGTCGAAGAACAAGTATGAAATTACTGCATTCTTAAAGCGAACGGACTATAGGATGCGACATAGTACAGTTCATATTGGAAGTTTCGCCCGCATAGCTCGTGTATAATTTAGTACCGTAGAGGTCGCAAGTTTTCTGGCGCTCGGCACAGACACGCCACTGCTGCACTGTGACAGGCCTCAACTTATCGCGCACGAGTACACGTCAACCGCTGTAACGTATACGGGTTCCTAATTTCATTACTTTCGAAAATAACACTGAAAACTTATTTACAAGAAGGCACGACGATTGCCTCAGCAACTGAACTGGAATGGAATCCTACCGAGAGAAATTGGACAAATATCAATGGCTTAGTACTACGACTTTCATGTTTCGTAAGGCGCTTGGCGGACGGCGGGGCCGGTCCTTTTGATCGCGAAGTAATAAAGATCTTCGGAGAAAAAATAATGAGATCGCATCTGCGGCGCGGACTTTTTGCTTTTCATGTGCGTTGGTAGTACAGGATTCCCTTTGCGCTATCATTCGCGGCGAAATTGACCGGCCCGGCCCGCCCGCCGTCTGCAAAGCGCCTAGAGCTGCAGCCTCCCTGGCGCGTTGCGTTGCGCCCCTCGTCGATGCGGTGCGCTGCGTCGTCAGGCCGATGTTGTTACTGAGCGAACGAAGCAGCGCAACGCGACACGCTATTGAGGCCAGTCTTACATGCCATAGTTTACTTTATTCATTATTGCACAGCAATGAACGGTACAATTGGCGGACTTAATGCCAATATGGCATTCCATATTTATTTTCGGATATTAACAAGAGTATCTGACAAATTTAAAACTTATCCTACGCGAAATGAATGTTGATGATTTTTATTTAGACTCTGGTTCGGTCTAGACACCGTTTCATGGTTTGAGAATACGAAGGAACGTCTGCACTGGCATCACGAATCAATCACATGTTCAAATGGTTTGTTTGCAGATTGGAGCGATCATTAACAAAATTCAAAAACCGACTACCTGGTCCCTATAAAAACAAAAATATATGAATATTTATTTTATCATTAATAATTATCTATAGTTTACATAAGGAAAGTATCGATTGCATCAGTGATTACCTACAATATAGGTTTTAGCTTCGGGACGAGACCGAATCAAAGTAACAGCGCACTAGTCACAGGAAATAATAATGAACCTACACTCAACTGAGGCTATCGGCGCCCCGGCCCTCGCCCTCCGCGGCGAACAGTATAAAAATATGTTCCTCTGTGAATACTCTCGAGTCGCCTACGTGCACGTCGAATTAACCTAACTAGCGCTTCACAAATCACCCGAACTATGGACAGATCACAGCGGACATACAACTGAATAATGAAACAATACAAATATAATATGAGAAACGTTTGTGGTCGGGCGGAGGCCCCTGCGCGGGCGGCTGCGTTGAAGCGGTGTGACGAGCGAACCAAATGACAGGAGTCACCTCGGGCGGCGGCGGAAGACTAACTGAAGAGCTTCTCGGTGGCGCGCTCGAGGTCCCAGTCGTAGGTGGAGAGCGCCACGCGCGCCGTGTGCTCGTCCACGCCCATGTCCAGCAGGCGCTGCACCTTGAGGTCGAAGTCGAAGACGGGCGTGTGTCCGCCGGCGTACACGTGCGTCCAGTGGCGCGCCGTGCGCTTGAACATGCCGAGGTCCTCCTTGTACTGCTTGGCCACGACGGCGTCCTGCGGGTCGTCGGGCTCCGCCGCCGAGAGCAGCGCCTGCAGCGACAGCAGCACCGTGCGCAGCGTCAGCGCCGCCGCCCACTGGTCCTTCAGGATGTCCAGGCAGATGGCGCCCGTCACCGACGACACGTTCGGGTGCCAGATTTTAGTCATAAACCGGATCTGAGGACAACGGGACGACCATCACTACCATGAATCATCTTGCCGAGGAGTTGAGCTGTAGGTTGGTATCAGACGGTATTAAAAAAATGAAGCTGAAATGAATGATAATTTCGAGTAAAAATCATACAGGGTGAAACTGTATTTGAAGACAGGAAATAAAAAATAATGTTTGACCTGGATACGGATCGTACTACCGGTTAAAAGAGAGAAGTGGTTGTTCCATACAGACGAGTCAAGTGCTGAAGCAGTCGTTTTTGTGGAGGTGCTTGTTGGGTCACCTAAACTTCTGGAACTCGAACTTACAAACATCAACCAGCAATAATTATTTTCTGATATCTAAATTTGATTAAAAAGCATCGCTCCCTACACGGTTGATCACTTATGCGACAAAGAGTAGCCCTAACGAAATCTTGTCATAAATAGCTGCATCGATTTGAAAAAAGATGCTAATATTATAGTTTGCCGACCACAATCTTTGTTAGCTAGTAGAGCCCTCTCACGTCCTGCATTTGTATCAAAGGCTTGCAGGAAGAGATTTACTTTTGCACGTTTAAAATGTAGGTAGAAGGTAGGTAATATCTTATTAACCAATCACAAAAATTTGGGTTTTCACAGACATTGATACTGTCGCTTAGCCTAAATTAGGGAATTCCCATACAGCAAAGTGCTTCAGGGTGAGTCAGCAGACACAGAGAGAAACATTTGTTGAAGCTAGAAGATCTCATCCTGAGACTGTACTGACTGAGCTGCTCTCAAATATTTTAACAACGCCGACCAAGTCGCATCACACATGGCGACGGGTGGTGCATGCCGGTATATGCAGATGACTCACCTTAGGCGGGTTGAAAGGGTAGGTCTCAGGGACTTTGATCTCCAGGAGGAAGGTCCCTCCCTCGTAGGGTGTGTCTGGAGGCCCGACGATCTGCCCCTGCAGCTCCGTCCACGAGTTGCCGATCACCTCGAGCTTTATCGCGCCTTCAGCCATCTGCAACAACTGCAGTTATCACAAACAGATCTGCCGAAAGCTGTTCCGAAACACACATGGATCAGAAAAGATATCAATTTTCTCATTCAGCCACAAAGGTCTCCTAACTAACTTCGCACCACACAATAAGCAGAGAATAGAATCGAGAAACTGTCATTGAGCCACCACAATGTTAGTAGCGAACACAACAATCACGGCAAGTAGGATCACTGCCAACATTTAAAACATATTAAGATTCATTTATTTATAAAAAACGAGTACTAAGTTAGTAGTATTTTTAAAGTTAAAGAAAACAAGCAACAGAATCTTGGTCTTGTAGGTGTACTCTATTAATACGCCTAGGTTTGAAGAGTTCCACTGAGGAGGAGGAAAAGCCATGCCATGAAAAATTCCCGATTGTCAGACATAGAGGCTACCTTGGCAGCCCTTCAAAAATTACAACCAAGTGCCATGTTACGGCGCGGTTCGACTCCGTGGCTCCCCGCGGCAACAACATCACAGATGCATGCCCTTTGTGTACTGATATGCGTCTCAACTCTTAATAATAGATGCAAGACCCAGCACAGATTGCGCGGCCAATTGAATCATTATTCACTCTGTGGGCATTCACTTAATAATCAATCTGACTTTGCTATGACAGGTGTTAATATCGTTTTAGGTTCAATAGGCACGATACTTCGAAAAAAGTACACAAGTACGATGATTCATATTTTAGTTACAGTCAATCATGGTTCGACTGAAGCAAACCTTGAAAAATAAACAAAACCAAAATGTAAGTCACGAATGAGAATTAATAGGCATTTACTCAAACGCTGTTGAAAGATGATACCAATTGGTTTACTATTTTTGAAATAGAGTAGTTGGCGGTTTTTGTAAATGTTTAATGAGAGGAAAAGGCATGACGGATTCCTTGTGGCTGCTAATTTCATCATTAATTCCAGTCCGTCTGAGGAAGGGTATTGGTGAGATTTGGAATTAGATTATGTTATGGATAATAATAACAATTATGATTCTTCAATATACCAATACTGGTGTTTTTACTAAATCTGTTACATCTATTTTCGGTCCCGGTATGGTCTCCTTGCCCATAGTTCCTCATTTAGGGCAAACAAATACAGCACCCTCTTTTTTGCTGTAGCAAAAGCTTTAATAAGGTTTGGCACAATGGCTTGTTCTACAAACTATATTCACTTGATGATTTAGTTGTCTGTGCTCATCATTCGAGACTACCTTGCAAATAGAAGCTTTCGCTTCAGAGTGGAAGGGACTCTGCCTAAAACTATCTGTTTTCCTGTTTATGCCTTTCACTAGTAATCTCCAAGTTTTCAATCCCTCTCAGGCACCTGTAGATTAGCATCTTTTTGCCGTGCTTCGCGGTACCAGCGTGCACGCGAGCGCTTCTCCTCAAACTTACATCGGATTGCTATCCCCCCAGTAATGCACTAAGCCACACACAGATAATGAGGCAAACACTTAGCTGCCTTTAATTTTTGTTTTTGTAATTAGAAGTGAGAACCTAACTTAATAGTGGTCCCTTTCATAACTTGTAAATCTATAATGTTTACCTTTGCAGGAAGAGGGAACACAAGCGTTATGAAAACCTCTCTAAACTGGGAATTACAATTTGATGTTAATGAGCGACACTACAAGATGACATAATAATAAAGGGTGGCTTTTTTTTTCAAGACAAACTGGTTGGATTCGCGACCAATAAAAAAGTCTTTTTTAAAATCTGGGCATGCAGTTACAGTTTTTTTGTCATAACGGTCTCACTCACCCTGTATAAGACAACTAGCTGTCCCAACAGAGGTGGTTCTTTACCTTTAGAATTTGACAGGTAGAAATGGTTCCTGAGACAAACCCCTGAATTGTGGTTATTCCTATATTTCCTGCATTTTCCATGTTTCCTCACCCTTCTAGCCTTCCCTGAACTTTCATTAGCATTTAAAAACCAAAATTAGCCAAATCGGTCCAGCCGCTCTCGAGTAAAGAATAGAGATTATTATTAGCGTCATTATTACATTAGTAAGTATTGTTTGTTATGAATTGGAGACATTTCCCTCTTCATTTCTCTTCTCTCTCATTTCCTCTTCATTACTCACATATCAATTTTATCAGTCAAGGACTACCTGGGTTCCACAAATCATTTGTCAATTGGCATGAGCATTTTGAGTTTGAGCAACTTCAGTTTATGGATGAGTGTGAAGACCATCAATCACTCTGCATGAAAGCAATATAATAGAGGATAAAATAAAGTCAATGCAGTAGATTACAACTATTGGTTGGGGGCACAGGCAGAAGGTCAGGTGATCAGTTTGCCTGTTGAAGGATGTTATGGGCCATTGGCAGTCTGGGTTTGGGGCCCACCAGGTTCTCATCAGGCCCTTTTCATGCAGTGGATGTAAAAGGGGGAATAGCTGCCATAGTTTTTTTCATTGTTTATACTCCAAAAAGTTGACTTCGAAACTCAATACTTCTAAGTAATAATTGTACATTCACTACTCATAAAATAAACATCTGAATGCTACATAGCCTGCAGCACTTCTGAATAAAATATGCTATGTCTTTGAACAAAGAGACCTTAAGATGATGAATAAATGAAAGCTGCCAAAAAATTGGATTTTCTGAGCAAATAAACACTTTAATTTACTAGGGGAATCCAGCTCAAGAGAGCTAGAGCATTGATCTTTTAAAGATATGAGAAATGTGTTAAGTGGAGGAAGACTAAATTATAAACTTTTAGTTAAGATTTCATTTTTTATTCATACTTTCAAATATCTAATCAAACTTAGAGGCTCAGAACTTTTCAGCTCTCTCTCTCATGGCACATGATTAATCTAAAACAAGATTTATTAAGGAAGAGTTTAACTATTATTTGGTAAAAGCACAGTCGCCCCGGCAGCAGATACAGTTTGTCAATGTATGGAAGTGTTTTTATTTTGATGAATTGAATGAGATAAGTAACATTTAACCAGCAATTATCAGAGGTAGGAGACACCTAATATTTTTACTAGCTATCCGGGATATCATTTCATTAAAAACAGGGCTAAGAGAGGGAATCTAGAGGTAAGTAAACAAGCAACAATCACAAGTAAAACATGCTGAATCACGAAGTTTGTTCGCGCGGAGTCGGAGTTCGCTTCTTCATATCACATTATCAACAAATAGAAAACGTACACATTATTTTCAATCGCATTTTGGACATGTACGCTGTAGTTAGAGATCGATGTTCACAAGAAAATTATGACATTTCTAAAAGTGCAAGTAAGTGCCACCAAAATCTGATCAACACAATGTTTCAAACAAAGCGAAAAAGACACAAACGATGCTCACCTCATCACTTTTCATGACCTCCTTGAGTTCCCTTTTTATCCGTTTCGCTGCTATGTTAGCCATTACTATAAATTTTTCTTTAAATTTGTACTTCTTATTTTATTGCTACTGTGTAAGGCAATGGGAACGAAGGCGGTAGTGAGCACAAATGAGTTTCTTTTTTTTTTAACAGTGTTGCCACAAGTGTCATTTTATCATCCTACTGCAAGTGTAATTAAAGTGGATCCCAAGATGGATTATCATACTATATGATCCCAAGTAAACATATTTGCAATCTTTGGTACAGCCTCTTGATTGAAGTGGTTTTTTGATATCGCACACTGGGTGCAATAACGTCAGAAGTGCAAAAAATGAGAAATCGAGATTTTAGTCACAAATGATGTAAAATAATGTTCTACATCCGCTGCAACAATGCCGTTAATATAACTCTTAAAATAAACCATAGAGGGCGCAAATGTCGCTGTGATTTTGACGTTTTTTTGAGCGCGCTAGCGCGAGAACGTCAGGATTGGTCAGTTGCGCGCGGCTCCCCCGCAGTAAGTGTTTGTGTTTAGGTGCAAAAACGACGGAAAGGTAATTATGACAAAAGTGTTTCTTAGATGTGGGGCAATAATGCCATAAATGCCTAAAAAATACCGATGAAAACTATTTAATTCAACTTTATGTGCAACAATGTCATAATTGTGGGTATTCACAAGAAAAAATAATAAAAAATGCCTATTTTAAACCTATTTTATTTCTAAAGTTTCCCGAACTGGAAATTATAGGTTATAAGGAATAGATTTTCGATCAATATATCAAAGGAATATACATCTTCTTTTCAAATTATTAAACTTTAAACTTTTAAATCGCTCTCCTGAAAATTACGCAAACTGTAAGTTATGTCATTATTGCAGCAAGTGTGCGATATGATATCTATTTTTTTCAAAAAAAATTAGCTACCTTTTCTTTTTAATAAATAATGAAGTTTTATTATTATTTTAGAATTTTCCATGCAGTATCTTTGCTAAAGATCTGAAAACCAGAAAAAGATATTTGGTCATGTTGGCATCAGGCAGGAATCGAACCCGCATCTTTCGCAAACCGGGTGACTGCGATCGCCCGTATTGGACTGCAGTAGCCACTTTTTCTGGATTTCAGATCTTTAGTAAAACCTACTTTAACTTTGGTTTTGTTTAACTATTGAAATGTTTGGAAAGGATTGGGAGAGACCTTAGCCCAGCGGTGGGATGATGTAGGTTAGAAAATAAAACTTTGGTTAATTCATTGCTCAAATGTAACAATTGTGAAACACTTCAATCAGTTTGACGACCAATTTGGTGCAGTGGCTGAGAAATTGGCTAATGCACAAAGGTTGCGGGTTCGCTTTCCGCACATTTGAAACATTTATTTTGTGTGCATGAACATGTCTGTTTGTATTGGTCTGGGCTTAGACAATATAGAAATGTTCTTAATGCTCTAAGGGTCTGGGTATTTCCTATGTATATTGTGTATGTATTTACAGAAGAAAAGTATTATAGTATGGTTAAGGCTAAGGTCGCTGACGTAGCCCAGTGTGTTAGTTAGCAGGTTGAAGTGGCAGTGGGCAGGGCACATATCTCGTAGGTCGTAAACCTTAACGTAGCACTTGGTATGCAATAAAGAATCCAATTGATTTGGTCTGATGGTCTTCGGGAGTGGAGACCATTTGAGGCCAAGCGCAGCGTGGGACGCCCACCCGCAAGGTGGACGGATGACGGATTTATTACTTGTACTTGTGAACACTGAGATATGAAACAACCATCGGAACCTACAAGTAAAAATTTTTAAAACCGAATCGCGTCTGCTAAATGCACGCGCTAAAAAGAACGAAACAAGAAAATAGTCTCCACTATCCGGAACTCTTCTGATTAGATCGGACTTGCACTTACTAGTTTTTTTGTATTGTTATTAGAAGACATTATTATATTTTCTTCTAGTACTGACATTAATTTTGATGGAGATATTTATTATTATCACATTTATTTATTCCTAATAATAAAATGTACAAAAACAGCACAACAAACAACACAGGGGAACTTATACTAAAAGCATTATCTACCAGTCAACCATTGGGTTCTTTGAGGTCAAAAAAGAAATTATCTTGAATGGGTTTACATAAAAGAGAGACTAGAGGTCCTTTCACTTTTCACAATTAGAAAGTACGAGTAGTGAAGATTTCACAAAAAATCCAAGATAAAATAAAATACAGTTGGATGAAGTTTTATTAAACAAGACCGTTTCCAAGGCTTTACGACCATCACACCAGGACACAGCAATTTGAACCTGGTTGTAAGAACCTGGTTGTTTTGAATGAGACTGACGGGCCTAAGCCGGCCTAATTTTTTTATGTATTGTTTACATGGTAGGTATAATTATCATGTATGAAAGGAGTCATGAACATACTCGTAGAGGAGGCGCAAGGTGTGTGTCAGGACCGTAGCAAGTGGAAAGAAGTGGTCTTTACCCACCCCGTTGGGAGAGAGGCGTGATGGAATTTATGTATGTATGTACTTATTTTATGAGAAGTTATGTTTATAATGAGGTTTTAATGAAGATTATTGACTATACGAAAGTACTGTGTTATTTTGTCTACTGGATTAAAGATATATTAAATATGAATTTATTAATTATTGATTTATTCTGTATGTTTCCTGAAGAATAAATAAATTTATGAAAATGCTAGGTTGTCCTTGCGATGAGAAAATTGTATTTATCTGATTCGGAAAAGTTGCAGTTTATTACACCCTACTAAATAAATAGTGTTGCCATTCTCTTTTTAGCTTTATGGTTTAGGAATTCGGTCATCTTTTAGGTTCATTCTCATTTTCATTCGTTCGATGTTCATATACATAGTCCATAGACAATCCAGTTAGTCAAGACAAGAACGAACATGTCCAGAAACGCACTTCAAAAGCTTTATGCCATGGTCGATTAGATTGGAGGTGTAAAAGTTAAATTATTTCGATCAGTGAGCCTTGTTTCTTTGTATTATAACTAAACGTTGGTGTATAATGGTGATATTAAATCGGTAGTTTTTGTGTTCACAAACGGGGTGTTATAATTATCGAGTTATGGCCAGTGATTTGGACATTGTAAGGACAAAGTTATGTTGAATATCCCCGTATGTCACCGGGTTGCACCTATGTACCTGGAATTTGGGCTCGAAGGTGCGTTGCATGCCTGTTTACATGTCTGTGACTAACCAGACCACTATCTGCACAATTTTAATGTCTATTTATGTAACGTTGTTTACACTGTACACCTTGTGTAGTCATTTTCGTAACATAAATAAATGAACTTCGTAAAGCTATGAAGGGCCCTCCTTGTTCCCTTGTACTCCTTTCTAACTGCTGAGTGACACATTACTTTATATTTTTAGATGGCTTTGTAACTTTCTTGTAGCATTTTCAAATTGATTGATGCTATTCGTGCTTTTATATTTATCGTGAAATGAAAAAAACATTCTTCTAAAATGTAATAAATACTGAGTTGATGATTATAATACATATTTGGCAACATAAATATTTAAGTCACATCTTCTGCCAAATTAATTGCACAAAAACTTTTATAAACCCACCTATTCATTTGATTTTGTGTACCTTCACATTCAAATTGTTATTATGTACCTTAAACCTATGTATTAGAGTTATTTAATTACCAGAGTGAAAGTTTCAGGTCTAATAAGTCCAAATTATTATTAAGTTATTTATTTCCACCACAATAAAAACTACATTGTAGATAATACTTACTATACATATACATTTAGTGAAGTTTTCATGTCAAAAATACATAATACAATTCTATGTAGGTAGCTCAATCCTTCGAAATTCAAATTATCTTTATTCAAATAGGCCAGTTACAAGTACTTTTAAATCATCAAGAACTAAATTACCTAGTTACTAAAAACTATTCAGCAAAATATTTAAATACTGTAGTGAAAAAAATATGAATACAGTGTACAAACACAATGTGAATCTACCACCAGTGTTGAAATCTTTTTGTGTTGAGCAGAACTGGCAAGGAACTTGCAGTTTCTATTAGCAACATGTTCTGTAATAACTTAGTAAGTGAATCACATTGCTGAGTTAATAAAAAGACCACTGCTAACCAATATCTTCAAAACATGAATATTTAAAATGGGTTACACATTCAGTAATACAATAGGAAAAAAATGTTAGTGGGTGCCTGTTACTATATGAAATTATTGTAATGAATATAATTGAATATAAAAAGCTAATTGGTCTGCATCCAGCAGAAATGACTCTAGGAACACTCGTTCTTGTCCTCAAGGAAGTCAGCAGTTGTGGTGTAATAGCCTTATTTTTATGAAATTGATTAGGAATCAGAATCCATTTTCAGGGTAAAAAGGATGAAGGTAAAAACTTGAACTGTATTACCAAGCCTCCACTGTCTGTCTATCACTAGGATGCATCTCTTAAAGCGTGATATCTAGATACCTAGCTTAAATTTCCACAAATTATGTATTTCTGTTGTCGCTATATTTACTTTATATCATACTGCTTAAGCAAGTCATATCATATAATAAATGTGATTCTAGAGCAGAATAGTGGTTAGTAGGTGTCTGCAAGTCTGCACAGAGGCTGCTGTGTGCTCACTGATACAGAGGGTCCTTGTTTGTTTGAGCTATTATTATTTCAAATTCATTCACTTAGACAAAGCTAAAGCATAGCCAAGCATTGTGCTTTGCATTTATATCTAACAATTAATAATAAAACTGTGTTTGCGTGAAGATAACTGATGTTCTTGTTAGAAAATAGATAGAGAGTTATGATGGAACAGAATGCTGATGCATTAAGTATGCTTAATGTAGATTGTGTGTGTTTTTTTTATTATTTGCTATGTGTGGTTATCCATACTTATAACATACTAGCTGTCCCTACAGACTTCGTTCTGTTGTCAAATGTTCAGTGTCACGTGACAGGTAGGAATGTTTGCTAAGAGAAAACTAAATTGTGGTTTTAAACCTACCCTGGACCTTCACAAATATTTCAAAACCAAAATTAGCCAAATTGTTCCAGGCGTTCCCGAGTTATAGCGAGACTAACAAACAGCAATCCATTTTTATATATAGATATCTGTAGAGAGGCCAATTCTGTACATGAAATGAATATATTTAAAAAATAACTATCAAGGGGTGATTGGGGATCGCTACTAATGCTATAAAAGTGATGATATCCGAATTCGAAAATGATTGCATTTTAACAAGATAACAGAACATGAATTGCTGTTGTAAAGTAACACACGCCGGCCGGGTCGGAAATGGGATGGGTGACCACTCCGACCGAAATTTAGGGATGTGTATTTCAGGCATCTCCATGCTTCGGAAGGCACGTTAAGCAGTTGGTCCCGGCTGACGTTGTTAGATGTCAGTCGTTAAGCCTAGTCGGAGGCCTTAGGGTGGCTTGATAACATCTGACATTAAGGTTGCTCACTAACGTTACACCCCTCCAACAATCCGTATGTATGTGAGGATGTGCCGTGTTGCTCTTACACATATAAATAACTAGGTAGATAGATTTAAATGAAACTTTACTGTAATATAGCTTATAATATAGCAGTAATATATCTGAATAGGGCTTGGGCAACAATTTATAAAGATATAAGTATCACTTTTCTTAACTCAAGTCCACGCGGACGAAGTTGCGGGCGGCCCCTAGTCTGAAATAAACGTTTATTACGTACTTTTAAACGTTACTTGAAGGTACAATAGTCATTCACGGCCAATGTGCCGGTCCTTTAAATCTTGCGTGGTGCCGTAGCCAACACATAGAGGCTTTTTGGTGGGTACCATTTACCCTAATTTGAAGGCAAGGATGGTTGCCAAAATACTAAAATTATTGTGAGTTGAATGTGTCATACTTCACGTTACTTTTTTGTTTATCTGTCCCTCTGTAATTCTGTAATTTGGCTTTGTTTTTAACTTTTTTTTATTTACCTACGTTTCTATTTTTAAAATATAGCATCCGCCGAATACCATTGGTCGTGACGAGCTCTGCCGTCGCGCCCGTATATTGCGTAGAGACCATTTTGGAACATACTGTCACATTTTTTTTATACATATTATGTTAAATAGGTTTTAGTAATTTTGTTTGTTTTTGTTTTGTTTTTTTTTTTATTAATTTATTCTTTGGCACAGTAACAAAATCCAAATCGGTACATACACATGTAAATGTTGATCTAACCGACATGACAACCGCGCACAATACTTGAATACTACTGTTAGTAAAAAAGGGAAAAAAAACTACTTAACAAACATAACATTTATTTATTATTTAACCAAATACAGTATCATTACAGGAAAAGACCTTATGCGATAACATAGTAAAAACAAAACACACTTATGCTATGTAGCACAGAAGATACATTGATAGTTTAGTGAATTTACTCAGCGCACACGAAAACAAGTCTATTCTGTCCGCCACCAAACTCAGCGTGTGCATGCAACGTCCGCGTCATAGGAGCCTTGCCTAGAAGGTTGGTCCGACTCCACATACAAATCACGAACATATTAATCTATACTATCTATACTACACTTCCAAACTCTCCGAAACTTTGATACTTTTAACAGTTTTTACAAATAAAGTAGAGGACTGGTGAAATACATCTAGATCGTTACACATCGAATTATATTTTGTGCATATGCGAGTTAAAGGACTGTTTTGTGAAACATTTTTTTTCGCCGTTGGTACATGAAACCAATTCTGCCTGCGGTTAGACTTCGCTGGTATTTTTAGTGAAACATGATCCAAGAGATTAGTATCCATTTTAGAATTAAAGATTTTGTATAAAATCAGTAAATCGCTTACATGACTTCGAGTGCACAAAGAGTCGAGATTAAACCTTTTAAGCCTATCACTGTGAGTCAGTAACGTTTTCCTGATGCCCAATCTGGAACACAGGCTGCGAATAAACCTTTTCTGAACAGATTCCAACCTGAGTATATGGTTTATGTAGACCATACCACGCTGCAATATTCGAGAATACTTCTGACTAGTGAAGTATACAAAATCAAAATGCTTCTACTCTCTCTGAAAACCTTTGTTATGCGATGAACAAATTCCATGGTTCTCCTTGCCTTGAGGACAACAGCGTCATAATGAACCCTAAAAGACAGCTTCGAGTTAAACCATACTCCCAGATGTCGAACAGCATTGACGTTTTCTAATGAGATATCATTGATCCTATATTCAAATGCGATGGGATATTTTTTCTTTGTGAATGTTATTGACTGGCATTTTTTTATGTTGAGGGCCATGTCATTCTTACTGCACCAGTAGACTAATTTATTAATATTCATTGAAGGGTCCTACAGTCAGCAACGGATTGAATGTTGTTGAAATTCTTTAAATTATAGGCGTATGCCAGGCACTCACTTGTTGCTCTTTTTGTAAATTGTGTGTATGTGTACCTAATAAACGATTTCTATTTCTATTCTATTTATAAAATGCCAAGAAAAAAGGCTATGGAGGGGCATTTCGGTGGAATCGTTAACTGGGCTGTTGCCTGAGACAACAGACGTCTGCAATGCAAATTGTCTCAATCTTTACTCTCCTGCAGACGGTGACAAGCCGCTCACTAAATGGGCCACCTAAACGTGCTGAAGCATAAGGTCAGCAAAGGCGGCAACATGGCCGTGAGCAGCTTAGGGTGTGTGAGGTGTGAACTGCTTTCTACGAGGTGGTTTCCCGCCTCCCGAACTCGCGACTTAGGCGTGTTTTACTTCCACCCTACGAGGATTCAGCTCTAACTCCCACTCTGGACGGCCGGTTAAGGCAGGCCAGAGATGAGAGACCAGCGGCCCCCGCAAAATACCGTGCATATTGCAGCACCACCTCAACAATGGAATATATTTATTGTGATTTATTCTTCAACGGGAGGTGCCCGGGGGGAAGTTGTGATAGTGGATCGTGAACGATCGCTGTTGTAAAGTAACACACTGACATATGGGATAGGTGACCACTGCGACCAAAATTTATTGATATATTTTTCGGGCATCTCAGTGCTTCGGAAGGTACGTTAAGCAGTTAGTCTCGGTTGACGTCGGTAGATGTCGGTCGTTAATCCTTTTCTTTCCGTGGTGAAATCCCCACGGATACCTCGCCGCCCGGGATGACGACGAGGTTATGTCTGACTCCTACCCACTAAAACCCCATTAACTGTGGCACTTTGGCGGCAAAGCCGGATCCTACCGATAGTATTACTGCACTGCTCCGCCGCCAGTGCGTCTGAAGTACGCAGGCGCTCCCGCCGTCTCGTTGGATGCCATGCAATGCGAGCCAGAGCAACCCCGCTCTCCAGGCCGCTGGTTTCCACCGTACGTACAGAGTTAAACAGCCGGATCAACGGCCCCTACCAAGCGACTGCGCGCCGCGGCCGTACCAAGCTCCAATGTTATTCGACCGCGTGAAATTCGCTGCAATTATCTTACGCCCCAACGTGCTCACCAAAATTTTTTTGCTACAGCATGTGCGCTACAGCGTCCTTCACTACTACGTAGTAGACCCGGACTACCCTTCACCGAATTATTTCATGACGTTCGCCGGCGGTACCACTGTTCGCAAACTCACTAATGTGGTTCGCACCTGTTCCCGACACAGTATCTGCACGCGAAACGACACTGCCTATTTTCCTGGTTTTGGCACTTTTTAATCACTGGATTGCAGACACATGATAGTTAAAGCTCATCTTCACGATCGATCCTCTCTAGCCAATCTTGGTATGTAGTCGCGTTGATCGTCGTTAATGATCTGAGGTTTATGAAACTCATTCCAGTCACTCAGTGACTGGTTCAATCAATTCACAAGGTACATGGTAGCAATCCCGTTGTTGATTTTATTGTAGGTAGCGTGAAAGTTGAAAAAAATATACTTACGCTAATATACAGGGTGGCCCAGCGACAGTGGTCCAAAAATTTTTTTTAGGTAGAGGGCATCAGAACAAGTCATTTAAAAAAAACATTTGTTCCGCGAAAATCAATACTTTAGAAGTTATGATTTTTTCAAGTTTCTTTTGAAATTTCTCAACTCCAATCACTTAGGTAATTAACTCTTGTTTGGAAACTATCGCACTGAATCAATTCAAATTTGGCATAAATGTACAATAGTAATGTAGAAACCATATTTTGTGCGAGTTTTGAGTTTATTCTAAGACAATTTGTTTTTTTTTAATTTTCGTCAATAATTTTTCGACATTTCAAAAACTAACACAATTTTCAAAAAATCACCGCTGCAATGTTTGTACACTTTATGATTTGTTTATGATCTTGAAAACTGTCCATAAGTATGATAATAGTCTATGCAAAAACTTGAAGTGATGCAACCAATGGAACACTTTCAAAATTAACATCATGTACGGTGAGTCACTAAAACTCAGAATGGGTCATTTTTGCACTGACCCTAATTTAAAAAAAAAAGTAGCCAAAATATTTTTTTTCGGATAGAGGGCATCATAGCAACTCATTTAAAAAAAACATTACATGTCGAAAACCAATAGTTTAGAAGTCATTATTTTTTAAATTTTGGGACTAAGTGGTAGAACTTCAGAGACATAAATCACTTGTGTTTGTAAACTATCTGACTGACGAACTTCAAAATGAGTAAAAATAGAAGAGAGTGAAAAAGGATTTAGTACTAAGTTCCAGTATCAAAATCGTGTAACTAGGCGCGCAAATAACATTCACATTCAGCTGCCAAAACTCAAAACTCGCACATAATATGGTTTCTACATTACTATTGTACATTTATGCCAAATTTGAATTGATTCAGTGCGATAGTTTCCAAACAAAGGTTAATTAAGTGATTGGAGTTGAGAAATTTCAAAAGAAACTTGAAAAAATCATAACTTCTAAAGTATTGATTTTCGCGGAACTAATGTTTTTTTAAATGACTTGTTATGATGCCCTCTACCTAAAAAAAAATTTTTGGACCACTGTCGCTGGGCCAGCCTGTATAACGCTTTTTTACTAGGTAAGGCAGAGGCCTCAATCTTCTCAATCAGGATCAGACCATCCACCTGACACACCTTGTGCTTCCTCTACTTTCATTAGTCCTTCATACATGTATGAACGGACTACTACTACTACTACTACTTGACGATCCTTGCCGAGAAAACCTCAAACTTGTCCAAGGATCGCTGGTCTAGGCCTTTCCACCACTTTATCCATTCTTTCCATATGACCAAACCACCATAGCATATCAATCTCAATTTAAGTAACGTCTTCTTTCACACCACATCGCTCTCTTATTACACAGTTTCTTATTTCATCACTCACTTTCACTTCATACTTCGTTATGCTCTCATTTCCACTTCATGGACTTTATGTTGGTACCAGCACGCCCTCATGAACTGCCAGTCTGGCTTTACCCGACACTCTGTGACTGCTCATAAAGGCATGCAGCGCCCCGTTTACTATATTGCCTGCATTCACTCTTCTTTCTATGTTACCCTTACATCTTCTATCTCTCGTAAACATACGAGTAGTAGGTTATTATTATTTTTAGCATTAGGGATGATGCATTATCATCTTTAGTAATACGAGTAGTACCCAGATACACAAACTCTTTTACTTGCTCTTCTTTTTCACACCCAATAAAAACGTGTCTGTCATACTATCATCTGTTTCAAACACCATCGTCTTGGTTTTACTCACATTCAATTTCATACCTGTCTCTTCCAGTGACGCATTCATTACCGTTACCATATCCTGCATCTCGCCGGCAGACGGTGCAGATGCAAGTATAAGCTGATCATCGGCTAATCATTCGGCTCATCTGTTTCATTGCCCTCTGACAAACTTAGATGAGTTTTTTGAGATGGTGGATGGAGGCCAGTGTTCCGTGGCTGACCCCCCCTGTGCGTCGCGGCCCGGCGGGGCCGTACCGCCGGATGCGGCAGCGGAGTCGTCCTTTGCGTGGCTGGTGGTTAGGGGCCTAGTAGGGTCTGCGTACGATAAGAGCCAGCGGGCTGGAGTGCGGGGATGCTCTGGCCAGCATTGCACAGCGTTAGCCGAGACGGCGTAAATCCCTGCTTACTCCAGGTGCTTTCGTGGCCTCCCCATTTTGTTGTGGGGTCGTTTGGAGGCCTCCGTCGGGGACAAGCATTAGAGGTGAAGCAGTGTGGTAACGCCTTTAATATAGATCTAGGTTCGTCGGAGTCGAATGCCGTGGGCTTAAGTCTGTAGGAGCTTGATGTAACCTTTGCCCCGTTAGGATTTCCCCACGATAACAATAACTAAAAAAGCTCTACAAAGTTCTATAATAACCGAATTCCACGCGGGCCGAATGCTAGTTATGTATACGAAGCATTCAAAGCTACGTGTCGTATTATTTTATTAATTGGATATATTATGCTCAAAATCAGCCCCTAATCATATTAGCGCTGAATGCGTATTGATTTAGTATACCTACATCGAATGTGCGGTAATGATTGTCTTGTATATTCGCATAAGCATAAAGAGCTGAACGCCTGCCCTGTGAATAGATTAATCTGTGTAATCCATTGAGTCTCCAAACCGCCGCGCGACGGCGCAGTGCAACAATGGCGTGCAGCAAGTTGATTCAAATCAGATCCATTAGTGGAGATGAACTTGCTTACTAATTGCAGTGATGATACTTGATTATTCATCAAGTAAAGATACTGCTAAAGAATAAAGGTTCTTCTTTATTCTTCATGTAGTATGGAATGCCTGAAATGTTTTGAGATTATTTTGAAACTACAATCTTGGCCAACTTGACCGAACGGTTTTTCCCGAACATTTTTATTCGTTAAACATAATTTTTGACCTACTGTTCGAAAACATTTTTTGGCATGATGTCATAAACATAGCTCAGTGAAATTTTCAAAGCAAAAAGTTCACTACATAGACAAGTTTTTGAAAAAGGTTTGAGCGAAAAGGTTTAAGTTTTTTTTATTCGTCTTCAAAAAAAATGGTTGTTTGTAAAGTAGGTACACGTAATACCAGAAAGATTCGGCCGGTCTGTTATTGGTCTCGGTAGCATAGTGGTTAGTGCAGTCGCCCGGTTTGCGAAAGATGCGGGTTCGATTCCTGCCTTTTTAGTTCCTTAAGAGAGTTTCCTCTCTTGGTTTTCAGATCTTTAGTAAAAATTGGTTGTTTGTAAAGTAGGTTTGCGATCGAGATGTTTACGTGATAACGGCATTTCACGGAATGACTGGCAGCGCTCGAGATGAGACGGGAGATCGGTCCGTCTCTCTCTCGTTATACCTGCGATCGCGCTCGTGAGGTTTTGGTGTGACACAAGTATCTGAACATGTCACCCGACTAAAACGATTTTAAAGACGTTATCACGTCAAAATATTGAAAGTTTAGACATTTTACAGGGGTTCAATTATTTTTTATGACGCAATTGGTATCAAATAGATCCACTATTGTTTTTGTGGCTGCATAGTATACTACACACATCAAAAGTGTCTAGGGATCAGGCATTTTCATGCGGATATCTTGAGATTGAGATGTGGCTTTGTAATAAATTTATGATTTTATAAATTTATATGGATCCTTTTTGGTGCATTTCATAATTTGAAACAGGAACTGTCGATCAAATTCGAGTAAAAGATGAAAATCAGCTGTCAATATTTTCCCTATAAAAACATACAACGCATTGAAGACATTATTAGTGCTACCTACTGTTTCCCTACTACTGATTAAAACGTTATTATGGAGCGGCGACGTCATTTAAGCAGGGAAGAAATGCTCAGAGCCGTGGGAATGATAGAAGCTGGTTCCCGGCAACGTACTGTGGCTTTAGCTCTGAATACAAGTCAGAGTGTTATCAGTCGACTTTGGACACGTTACCGAAGCACTGGTACCGTGGCTGAGCGCCATGGAAGACGGTATCGCTGCACCACACGGAGACAAGACCGATACATTCAAATCACAGCTCGAAGAGCTCCAACAATAACCGCCATGATGTTAGCCGTGAGGCTTCATCACTCTTTAGGGAACTTAATTAGCGACCAAACAGTGAGAAACCGCTTGCATGAAGTGAACCTTCATTCTCGAAGACCGCTACCACCTATAGCAATGCACAATCGTAGGATTCGATATCAATGGGCTCTTGAACACAGAAATTGGGCAGAAGAACAATGGCGTTTCGTGTGCTTTTCTGATGAGTCTCGTTTTGGTATGAGACCGGATACAAGACGTATACGACACTGGAGAACCCTTGGACGCCAACAGCGATTAAAATCCTGCCAGGAAGTCCATCCTTATAGTGCTGGAACCATCATGGTATGGGCGGGTATTTGGATCGGCGGAAGAACTGAGTTGATTTGGATCAGAGGCAACCTCAACGCTCAAATTTATGCTGCGACGATTGTATCAGACGTCATCGTTCCTCTACAAGTGCAAATCGGTCCCTTATTTCAGTTAATGCATGATAATGCACGACCGCACACCGCAAGAGTTGTAAGACAGA
This sequence comes from Udea ferrugalis, assembly GCA_950022985.1. Classification (NCBI taxonomy): domain Eukaryota; kingdom Metazoa; phylum Arthropoda; class Insecta; order Lepidoptera; family Crambidae; genus Udea; species Udea ferrugalis. The sequence goes on from OX465515.1 coordinate 179,553, forward strand.
CTCTCGCCGCAGCTAACATCGATGTCCTGCCCTGGCCTGCTCAGTCGCCAGACTTGAACCCGATTGAGCATGCATGGAGGGTATCCAGTCGCAAGAAGACCTTTTCTTGATGTTGCAACGAACATGGGCGGCCATTCCACAGCGTGATTTGGATGAACTCATTTTGAGTATGCCGAACCGATGTTCTTGGGTTGTTAGTGTCCGCGGCAGAAACACGGATTATTAATTGTTTAAGTTACCCAATACAATTTTAAAGAAAACTGTTATTTCAGTCTTTTTTTCGAACTTTAATGTTAGTGGTTCAAATGTCAAAAATCCCTTTATTAGGAAAATGGCAAATTTCTTTATTAATGCAAAGGTGACTTGGTTTATCGTTACTGTAGACAAACGAAAACACTTTATTTGATAAATCCTTAAAGAAAATTTTAATTAATATTAATCAGTAGAAAAGTTTTTGCAAAAATATATGTTGATCCCTAGACACTTTTGATGTGTGTATTTGGTCCGGCCGTTACGCCCGGCTGCCCGCCGCATTACTCCTTTGCGAAACTTGCTAGTTAATTATGACTCGTCGTTTGACGCTACAAATCAAACAGACGCTTACAGAAACGCTTCTTCTTGAACGATCCGACCATCGTCGTATGTTTGTGTCCCAGACGGCCCAACCCGCGCGGCGCTCTGCGTCTCCTTAAGCGACCCCTTATGCTTTAACTATTACTTTTGATATTCGAATGAATAATAACTATTAACTAAAAGCAGTTCTTAAAAGTAAATTATCCATTATTACACCCAGACTCAGGTGTTACGATCGTTTGGCTTCCTGACTGTGGCCACGAATGTCAGACGTATTCTCTGGCAACTTGGCTGAATGCTATGCAGACCTTACTTCACTCGATCATTCATTATTTAATGTTAATTACTGCAGTTAACGGCCAAGATTTAATAATTGCTGAGTAAAATTGATGACATGAAAGTCTATAATTATTATGTTCGTGCCAACACAACTGACAATTTCTTAAGTAACTTGATGCTCTATAACTCTCATAATCTGCAAGTCGTAGCCGAAAGATGTTATATTATAACTGTGTGTTTGACTCTTGGCTTATTACGATAAGTCCACGCGAACGATGCAAGCCGCCAGAATGCAGCTTTGAAGCAATCGCTAAATGTCGAGACTTCGCCACTTCCTGTTCTAAATGTACCTACCTACTCTACATGTACCACGTGAAATTTCAGAGTCGCCAATAATCTCTACTCTTTGAGAAAGAGACTCTGATACTACTTTCCAGTCTCAAGAACTGATGTTTTAAACTTGTCTTCCCTAAAACAAGTAAAGACATTTTTTTAAACTATGGTAAAAATATTTGCTGTTTTAAAAGAATACATTTACCACTCTGAAAGATGACATCGTTATGATGTTGACTGTACGAGATCAAGCCTAGGTACAGTGATGCTTGTGTTTCCTACGTTTTGTTCATTGTCACTCTATTCATCATTTATGTGCTGCATAATTTTCTTCATATGCTATTACATCAACAAACCCTTGCCCTGCTAAGCTGTTTTCAACTGCTCCATATTCAGTTTGTTGTTTTATTGTTTTCAACATTGTTCGAATATAAAAGTTAACCCTTTCGTCCTGTAAAGGTTTCAAAGTCCTAACTTTTCACGAATATCTTTGCCATTCCTGCTTCGTCGCAATTTCTGTCGTCTGAGATATGTTGAAAATTGCGTGATCAATGTGAACGGTTATTTGAAAAATGATTATACGAAACGATATTTGTGTATGGAATGTGTGTATTTTGTTCCATGTTCCCCGTATTTTACAGCATATCTCGTATCTATGACTGTGACAGTTCAATAAAAACTAAATTTGACAACCAACCACCTACTTTGATCTCTTAAGTCAGGTACAAAAAATACGTTATAGAAAACTTTGTATGCCATCAATTTTCTTTTTTTTTTCAAAATATTTATGATCCTGTTCGTGAGAGAGACAAATCCAACAAAACAGCAACATAACTTTGCTTTGACCTGTTGAGTCAGATTTATTTTTCTCTGTGTTATGAGAACTAAAACAACCATTGAACCAAAAACACTCAGGTCCAACATCATTTTATCTAATTCATCAACCGGCATTTGTGCTTCACGCATGAGACCATGACTGACTCGATCGGAGCTCCTAACTCAGTGGGTAAGATCTATCAGTGGCAGGAAGTTGTCTGACATATCCAGTGCAGTCACTGGACATGTCAGATAGCTTCCTCCAAAGTGGAGTCAGAGCATCTGCGCTGCTGGGCAATGTGCAACTACAATACAATATGTACAGTACCTAACTGAATACACTTTGCACTTATAATGTGCGCTCAAACTTGTCTCCCTTCTGACCTCGACGAAGACATTTATTTTTACCCCGAATGGAAAAATATACTTGGTGCTCGGTGTGATGTAGATGTGGACTGTTTTCTTTGTACTCCATGCTATAACGGTGTTTGTGTGGTGGAGGGGTGGTGCAAATGTGCACTTTTCGGGAGCTTGTGTGGCAGCTATCACTGGCCGGCTGGAGGGGGTCCCAGCGGGGGCCGCAGGACTCTCACCCCTTTCTTGCCTCAACCGGGCCGTCCAGAGTGGTGCTTTAGAGCTGAATGCTCGCAGGGTGGACGTGAAACATGCCTAAGTCGCGTTAGGTGGGAAACCGGCTCGCAGAAAGCGGTGCACATCTCTCGAACCCTGAGCCGCTCATGGCCATGTTGCCGCCTTTGCCGACCTTGTACGTCAGCACTTATGGGTGTCCAATTAAGTGTAGGGCTGGTCACCATCTGCCAGGAGACTAAAGATTGAGATGCATGGCAGACGTCCGTTGTCTAGTTCAATGGACCGGTGGGACGTGTGGTCCAGTGGGACCATACGTCCCACTGCTGGGCACAGGGCTCATCTCAACTATGAGGTGGAAGGAGCCTTAAGAGGAGCGTGTTGGAACACGTGGGCTCAGTGCGGATTGTTGGAGGAATAACCTTACGCGGTTATTTGGCAACCCTAATGTCAGATGTTAACAAGCCGCCTAAGGCTCTGACTAGGTTTAACGACTGACATCAAGCGACGTCAACCGGGACCAACTGCTTAACGTGCTTTCCGAAGCACGGAAATGCCCGAAATACATGTCACTAAATTTCGGTCGGGGTGGTCACCAATCTCATTCCCGACCCGAGGTGTGTTGCTTTACAACAGCGATCGTCACCTATCATTGTCACACCTGCGCCACCGGCACCTCACGCAAAAAACCTATCTAATTAATAACCAAATTCTAGTAACAGGCAAGAACGAACTTAACACACATTTACACACGAAACATGAAATAACTTCTCAACTAAATGTCTAATCTACCTGTTGAAATGTGAAACGCGAAATTATCCGTTAGGTAAATAGAAGCTAGCTGCGATGGTATTCAAAAGTGATATCTGTCGGCAAAGCAGGCTATCTCGGGGGCTGGGCTGATTGGGGTCTGGGGGCGGGGGCGCATCCGCGAAGGTGGGCCGTGCACCGGGGGCGGGGGCGCGTGGGTCGCCGCACGGCACGCGCGGCGCCACGCACGCAGCCAGTCCGCCTCAGGTGGTCGCGCGGTCCAGCCGCTGCTCTCGTTACTCCTCTCTCATCACTCATCTCACGAGACTTGCGACGTGCTACTAACATTACAAGACAACTAATATTTCTCATGTTAGTATTCATTACTGAACTTATGAAACAAATCAAAGGGGTCGGCACTCAAACTCAAAATGTTTGTAATTAATTAAACATGACTTCCTGTGAACTTTTGCACAAACTTTTACTCACACCGGTTAGCAATATCGTTTCCGTTGTTGAAACTTTATTATTAATGTTTGAATTATTTAATAATCTAGGAAATAAATAAACACTAGGGTTTTAATTAGTACCGAATGGTCGTTGTTGAAGGAGATCTAGGTTGTTGAATTAACGTATGCTCATTGTGAAGGGCTGAGCGGAGTCGCAAACGAGCCCTTCTCGCGAGTGGTCCCGGGGCGCCAGCCCTGAGCCGCCTCTCACGCCGTCTCCATTGTCGCGCTTTGTCTCGCGCCTCGGCCTCGCGGGGACAAAGCGCCGCCCGCGTTCGCCGCGCTGATTGCCACCCAACACTAACCACCTAACCACCGACCACCGCACATAACACGCTAACTTTAAACATCGTCAGTCTCACTTTTATGCTATTAATTATTATTTGTTTATTAACACACAGTCTTATAAATATCATGACAGGAATGACCCAATGCGATAAAGTATCATAACAACTATTGTAACATAAAATTTGGAATGTAACTCTCTCGAATTCACCCAAAGAACAAGTAAAAATATATAGTTTTTCATAAACTTTATTTAAAATAACAGTGACTCGCGTCAGAGGTGCTTTTTCCAGTAGGTTGGTTCTCGCAGCCATTATAAAACATTTTGAAACTTTCTAAGTTTGTTTGTACTATTGCCAGTTACCACTTTTATCCTAGCTCGCTAGTTAGCTTCTAGCGGTATATCTTTACCAAAATCATCTTCGTAAGCGACCTTTTTTACAATCGTCATATTTTTTTTGCAATTATTGGATTCCCGCTAGTGTGCCGGAATGAATAGCGTGTTAGGTCACAACACAGACACATGTCTATACTGATCGAGAATTCCTCGATCGCCGTCGGAAATGAACCCTCCTTTTACACCGATGCAACGTGTCATTATTGTTCGCTTTTATTCGCAATGTAGACATTACCGATGTAAAATTCAACGTAACAAATTGGAGTCGGTGGTAACGGGCGGGTAATGATAGCGAGCGGGCCGGCCGCCGGACGCCGGACGCCGGCCGGGCCGCGTGTGAGCCGTAATGTCTTTGTGAGGGAGTCTCACCTAACCATTATCATGAAATATAAATTGTTTTCCATCGATTTGGAAATTTATTCCTCGCCTCACTCGGGCTCCCGGGGCGCCAATACGACGTCTCGTGTCACTCCATGTGGACATTCTTAACTGAAACTTGGACGGAAATGTTTAAAGCAAACTAAAGTAGTTTAGGCACATTGTGCGCGCTAATTGTGACGTTTGTGACGGTTTGTAACAGCTGGACGAAGGTTCGCTCGCAACTTGTGAGTAGAGTATTTGTATTTACTTTGTACTGCACTGTTTGAGTGTGAATGCAACAAGTACGTAAATAAAGCGTGCTTGTATGTGGTTACCTATCATGTACGCCTGAAGGTTTCTTTGTTAACAGATATAGTTAAAGCTCTTTAGGCTCATGCTGCTACAAAATATGGTAAAAATAAAGTAAGCTATGAGCCCTGTCAGAGCATAAATAAATAAATGAATTAACTGAAATGTACTCAAAATCTTTGTTTTTTATTAATCGACCTTTTTTTTTTTTTTTTTTTTTTTTTTTTTTTTTTTTTTTTTTTTCGTGGGGAAATCCTCATGGATACCTCGCTGCCCGGGGGGACGACGAAGGTTATGTCGGACTCCTACCGACTAAAACCCCACGGCACTCGACCGTGGCACTTTGGCGGCGAAGCTGGATCCTACCGTAAGTAATGCCGCACTGCTCCGCTGCCAGTGCTAGCCCCTAATGGGGCCCCCTCCAACCGACCCCCCAACGAAGGGGGGAGGCCACGAAAGCGCCTGGAGTACACAGGCACTTTCGCCGTCTCGGTGGACGCCGTGCAATGCAAGCCAGAGCACCCCCGCACTCCGGCCCGCTGGCACCCACTGTTCGCAGACCCTACTGGGCCCGCAACCACGAGCCACCCAAAGGGCGACTCCGCTGCCGTAACCGGCGGTACGGCCCCGCCGGGCCGCGATGCACAGGGGGGATCAGCCTCGGATTACTGGCCCCCACCAACCGGTTGTGCGCCGCGGCCCCAACCACGCGCCTCAATGCGCCTGCAGGTCCCACTGGCCCCGCAGCCCCGCGTCGCCCTTGCGGGCCGCAGCGGGTGGGTTCCCAGTCCACCACACTGCCACGCCTGGGTTCTCTTCGCTTCCCGGTGGTTCCCCTATCACCGGTACTAGGCCCCCTCGCCACGCCGAGGCGAGAACCCATGAGGGGGTTTATTAATCGACCTGTTACAAGTACTTTAAATAGTTAAGAATAATTTCTTATGTAGTCCTTTCAAATCAAAGTTTATCTTCTACATTACAAACAGAAACTATTTGTTTTCATATGATACGAACTGTCATCGCAACAAACAGTTTAGTTTTTGTGAAGCATGTTTAGTTTGTAACGTCACTACATTTGGTATTGTGTCCGCCCGGCGAAGGCGCCAGTAACATAAACACAGGCTGCCTAGTGCCTACTGATCGTCTGTCGGCTGTCGCTCAGTGGGCTAGTTGTTCGCTATGTTATGTTACCATTTATTAGATTAATTAGAGGGTTAGTGACAGGGCGGGCGGACTGCATAACACGTAGCGTTGTTTTAGTTGGCGCTGTGACAGTGGGCTCGGCCCGTCACTCACTTGCCATTAGAACTACTAAATAAACATAAATGTAAATCCTAGGTATCAAATGTAACTTATTTGTATAAGGGCATCTATGCTAGTTAGAGCGTTTCAGTAAGCTCCCTCATTCAAGAGTTCGTCGCAATGTTTTGTGCCAGTCTCGCAACCAAACTAACTTACCTCTCCCTATGTTCTCCTCAGTGAACGGAGACGGGATGACAAATTTCAATGCCTAACGTTGAGGCTATATTTTGGTCGTATATATTCAATTCCTTCCGCGAATTATAAACTCTCTTCAAAATAATACTATTGTACGCAAAACTTGTCCGTATATAATAGTGATAGAGCTAGAAATATAATCTGAATTATTATTACCTAACGCTTTTAATTTGATTTAAAGCTACCGAGTTTCTTACTGATTCTTCTCAGTACGGAAACAACTTCCCGACACCGTTGGTAGAGTCACATTATGATTGTATACTGTGTATTTATGTTATATTTACTACATGTATGTATGTATTTATGTCTGTCATTTAATTTTGTGTTATATTCGTTTGGGTAATGGTTCTAGGCGGTTGAGAAGTACTTGTGCCAGGTCCATTTGAATGAAGATATTTGTAATTTGGTTTTTAACCGCGTGCAGATTGGCTTGCGAAGGAATAAATGCAGTAGCGTTTTTAGTTATTGCGAGACCATTCTGTGATCGAGTTCAAATCAAAACGTTTCTACGAAGTAAACTGTTTTATAGAGAAATTAAATTACCCCGAGTCGTCGAGTGCTCGACAAAAAATGTCTATAACGTCGGTGTTGGGTTGTTTTGCTTCTTCTGGGGCACCTGGCAGGAAACTGAGCAATCACTTAATAAAAGTGATTTTGCTGAGCAATTTAGTGCTTCCACCAGGCCATTCACACGCCTGTTTGCCGTCGCCGTTGCGTCACAAACGTGATTGTGCACTCCAGCAGCCGTTCCAGCCGGTGCCTATTACTGCTTGCTCAGGGTTTGGACCAATAATGGCTTATTTTTTTTTAAAACTATGACTACATTGTAAATGATTTTATTTGCGGAGAGGTAAACACATTTATTTCATAATTTAAATAATAAAGGATGTAACATAGAACATAATTATAGAATCTTAGTATGAGGCTCCTCACGTCAAATGCGGATCTAAATGAAGGTGATCATTGAGATATTGCGTTCTGGATCGGTTACATGTACAGTCGGGGAATGAAAGGGTTGACCACCCTTAGATTTGTTTTAGCTTGCTTAATAATGACATTGACAAAAGTATTGGTTCAACTGTCAATCGTGAAGGAACATACGTCTAATCGATTTTTTATTTTATTGTTATATTTTTAAAGCATACTTTTCGACATACTCTAGCCTGTTACGCAGTTTAAAAAGGTAACATGTGCTTGCAATGCGTAAATGAATTTATTTGAAAACTGGTCGAGTTTTTCATTCCGCGACTTTACGTTACATGCATGATATCTTCACAAAAATGTAAAGCAGTGTGGAGTGCCGATTCGGGTCGGTCGGTGGTATTTAAATGTAAATGTTAGTGGTAAGTAATGAAGAGTGCGTACAGTGCAGTAATGTGTTGTTTGTTTGTTTGTGCAGCGGTGGTGGTCCGCTAGGCATGGTGCAGTAGCGATGGCGGCCCTCCTGCTGTTGCTGCTCGCCGCGCCGGCGCGGGCGCTCGACATCTGTGAGTACACCCCAACCCTAACCACTGCTCCATCCCCACACCTTCTCTACGGTATACAGGGTTCGACAAGCAACACCTTTCTTGAATCAAGACGTTTGCTGCTGATGGCCTTCCAATATCAGATAATACAATTGCTAGCATAGACCAAGGCACCTAAGGATTATTAAATAAATTAAGTCTTTTTATGCTCAAAGTTTTCATCATCATCATCATCAGCCTGTTGTAGTCCACTGCTGAACATAGGCCTCTCCTTTTGCACGCCACTGTACTCGATCTTCGGCTGCTCGCATCCAGCTCCTGCCAGCCACCCTGCGCAGATCATCACTCCACCTTGCCTGAAAGTTTTACTTAAGCATAATGCGCAATTTGGATATTAAGTATGCTGGGCTTATACAAACTGTTTGCCTCATAATCTCAATATGTTCGCGCGATTTCCCACCTTCTCTCTCAGTAGACCCGTCAAGCTTTTCAATAATATACTAGAAACTAATTATACCAATGAACTTTTTGTCGATATTTGCTGTAAATGACGGCGAATGCAGTGGAGGCGTCTTGCGCCAGCTGCCGCGCGTGTGCTCGTGCTGGCGGGCTAACATTGCGTCTTGTATGGACAGTAACTAAACTGCCTACTGTTTGTTTAGTATTTTTGAGATGCTTTTAATTCGATATAATTAAGTCTTATAGACATAGAGGACCGTGATGCCTCATCATATGTAAAGCGTGACTCCGTTTTGGTAAATTGGTATCGTTTATATATCTCCAAAATTTCCCATTTTACTCGTGGCTAACATTTCACAAAATTAATCGATCCCGATGGATTTTTTCTCTTTATTTTAAAAATAAGTGTCGTCGTTACATATATTTCTAATGCGTTAAAACCCACGTAATGCGTCCACTACAATGTCTCAACGCAGCTCAAAGTGACGCCCTTGTAGGGCCACACCCTTAGTGTAACCTTGTTACACTTGAAATTATGCCACTTCACGCCGCCATTTATTGCTGTTTACTTTTTTATTGGATTGTTTCATTCTACGCAACGTTTCTGTATAATCGTGGCCAGGCTGTGCCGCCGGTGGTCTCAAAAAGACAGTCTGCTCTCCGTGACGTCTGTACACAGTTAACAGAGGACAGTAACATATCTACATACAAAAGTGCCGCTCTCGCTTTGAATTTGTGCATGCGCGTCGCGCGTCGTGTCGGCACGCGATTTCACGCACACGCTAGCATAAAATATGGGGGAATAAGGTGGCGGCAGTACGCACGGGCTTTGCCGCGTGTCTGTGAGCACGCTAGGCCAATAACTCGGCGGGCGGCCTTAGATAACCTACTGCTATGTTTACTGCGGTCTGTACGTGCATTGTGCAAGCTATGTCCCGTCTTGTGCATTGATTATTAGATTGATCAATCGTCCAGCTCGGTGGAGTGTGAAGGAGCGGGACCGCTCTGATTGTGTCGCTCCAAATTAGGCGACACAATGACACGAGACGAGGCAATTATAACGTATTGAACCTTCTCAGTAGTTAAGCACTCTGGCTGGAAGCCTATGTGTTCCCAAGTTCAAATCTGACCAGGACACTGTGTTTGTGTTAATTATAAAGTGTTTGGTGACGGAAAACACCGATATGGAATGTAAGCAAACTCGCTCGGTGATATGTGGGCTTCTGAATGTTCCGTGTTCCATGAGGCCAACAGCTAGCGTGAATTTGGATATCGTATTTGATATAGAGTTATGAGTGTATGCACTGATATGAAAGCTCTTGACGCTGTCCCGTCCGCATCCGGGCGGGCATCGACTAAAGTCTGACCCAACACTCCACTGCGGCCGCCCGCGCCGCGAACGACCCCTAACGACCGGTGGGACGGTGGGTGCATTATTAATTACTAAACCTTAATGAGACCGGACAGCACTTACAAACTAATTTGACGATTATTAGCGAAGTTTTCTACGGTGAGGAAGTTTCCAGGCAGGTAATAGCCAGGACATACGGTTTCCCCACAATTAGACTATAAACGTCTATAATCATTCCTGAGGGAACACCCATCTATTATTATAAACTAGCGGCCGGCCGCGACTTCGTCATGACATGACATTAAATTACTTCACTAATACAACAATGATTTTAATAAAAGGTAAAAGGCACACAAATTAAAGTAACCTACGGGTATGTACTTACCCATGCCAAATAACTGCTTTTTATAACTAAAAGTCAACTGAACTAGGGGACTATAGACAGCGGAACTTGCTAACTACTTAACTGTAAAGAGCACAGAGTGAGCTTAGAGTAGTTTGAGCGAATCGTCGAGATGATGCAGATAGAACAATGAATGTATTAGCCTCCCTTCGCGTGGAGCGGGCGAGCTTTGACAGCGGAGGTTATTGTGCGGGATCCCGTCCTACTGCGAATGGATTGGTTTCAATGGGCTTCGGCCGGCCGCTGCGGTACACTCGCGCGGACAAGTGCCCGACCGAGATGCATTTCTCCGACGCAATATGGTGAAACACTTCACCGACTTCAGTTACCATTGGCAATACATGGGGAAAAATGGCTTCTCTTCATTTTCAGCTCTTTGATGTGACAAAGAACGTTTGCGTCTTGTCATACAAATGTTTTTTTTGTGTAACACAGGTAGTTTGGGGTGGTACATGTATACAAATAAGTTGACTGTGTTCTGCCTCCCAGGCAAAAAATATGATTGGTATTTTTTTAAACATTCGTCAATCGCCAACAATAACAAATTATTAAAAAATCATTACAACAGCAAAAAATCAAATGAAAAAACAAATAAAAGTCAAACTGTGCATCAACAAATCGGACCATTGCTTCGTTTCTTATTGGCTGTCAAAAAACTTCGTTGTGAAGAGATTATAGCCACTTTGACAACTTAATTGCCGAAACCAAATTAGTCACGAATTAAAAAACAATTTGCTCAGTTCAAATGCCTCTCAAACTTTATGTCAGTCTTTACGAAAACAAAGCAAAACATGAATATTTACAAATAAAACAAAAAAATTAGGGAAAAATTAAAATTCGTTCTTATAGCAAGGCTTGGCTGTTTGTTAAAATGAATAAAGCAAAGTGTTGGTCAAATACACCAAATATAAAAAATATTCTAAATGATGGACATAAAAAATAAAACAATATGGACTGGATATACTAAGTACAAAAACATAATAATGGCTCTGCCACCGGTTTCGGACTCTTGTTCAATAGTGAGAAGAACCGGCAAAAAACTCTCCAGTAACTCTTTTCAGATTTTTTTTCGGTAAGAGAAGAAAAACGAACCCACTTATCTGTTGATAAGTGGGTTCGTAAATAATATAAACAACAGCATAAAAAACAAAGTGATGTTAAATAAGTGGCTAAATGTTTAAAAAAGCTATGAATTGAAAATCCTTAACGTTAATGATCGCAAGTGTACTTGTGTTGATTTGCCGCCGACTGCATGCGCTCGTCTGCGGCCGATGCGCCCGCCGAGGAGCGTCTGCTCTTTACTCTTTAGAGCTAATGTGCCTTTGAACGGGACACTTCGGAGGCTTTACATTACTTCTACGACTCACCTATGAAATACGGAAACCGTCTGATGTCATGCGACTGTATTCAGCTTCGATAAGTCCGATGCCTTTGGCACAAACATAGCTTTTAGATAGTTAGGACGCAATTAGCAATAGGAGACCAATTAGGTGCACGAGTACTAGGAACTTGTTATTGAATGTGAACGGATCTATTATGAATACCAGTTCAATACTAATCGCTAATTAGTCTTTTCACATACATAGAAGCATCTAGCAATGATATTTCTGCTTATTCAGTCCATGGAGCAGAGAATAAAAGCGAGTAAAAATAGCAGATAGTAATTGTAAAAGGTCGCTTTTGTTTCAAAGTTGACGCGTAACAATTAGCAAACTGGCGTGATGAGTTGTGGAGCTGATAGGATAGCAAACAAGCGAGTGCGCGCGGCAAAGGTGGTCCGGCTCGGTGGCTCAGGCGCGCACAATGACAAATTGGGAATTCAAAAAACTGGCAAAGCGCGAGTCGCGCTCGTCCGCCGTACAGGACATAATAATATTATCGTAGCTGATTATCGTCTGCCGAAATCGTAGAGTTACGCCTCATAATAATTTAATTTAAAATATATTATTTTACAAAACAAACTGACGCTTTGAAACAAAATTACTGATTTGCATTATATTATCAGTCTAATTTTATTTTTTTTGCCATGTACATTCTGGCTAGTTTAAGTTAATGGCTTCGGAAGGTCGATTCCTCACTGTTTGCTGTAAAAAACATGCAAACACAAACTGATACTTCAAGCCGGTTCATAATAAAATGGCCTCTGCAAAGACGCAACAAAGTGATCCTATATGGATTCCAGTTTAGCCTTTTCGCGTACGGAACCCTATAGCTGCCGGCTTGCGAACAATGGCCGCCACTGCGCCCTCTCGACGTAACGTGTATTGAGAATTAAACAAAAGAGCGCTAAACTTGTAAATTCGCCAAACGTCACATCGCGGGAAACGGGAAGTGCACTCTTTGAACTGCTAAACCAGAGGCATGCCGTGTAACTCAACAAAAAAATATTAATAAATGATTCTTATTCTTATTCTTTTTCTTATTCTAAACTATTCAAAACGATATATTTTCCAAGTTTAGTAATAGGGTTTATTTTATTGTGAGAAAGCCTCGTAGCAGTGGGCCCTATACCGGAATAGCCCCGTGGGCCAGAATTTGTTTCAATCGTGGCTGTGGAACTGCACGGAGGTGTACGGATCCCGTGCAAAGCGACGTACGCGCGCAAACTATTAACTAACAGTCAACCACGCAAGTGGTTTGCAAGCCTTATATTTTTATTTTTTGTATAAATAAATCCTACTAATATTATAAATGCGAAAGTTTGTGTGGATGTGCCGTGTTGCTCTTTCACGTAAAAACTACTGGATGGATTTTAATGAAACTTTACAATTATATAGCTTATACATCTGAATAACGCATAGACTACATAATACAGGAGAAGGACATAGGATACTTTATTTTTATTTTTTTTCATTTATTGCCCTTAAGCGGAACCAAGTTCGCCGGGTGAGCGAGTTATAAATATATAAAAAAAATGTTTTACCTTACTCCACGCGGACGGAGTCGCGGGCGGCTGCTAGTAATGAATAACACTTATGACTATTTACATTGTTTTGTTATTTTTCATGTTATTCGCTTCTTGAAACAGCCTCTAAGGCCCAGACTCCACCAGAGCTGAGCGGAGATGTGCGGCGTCGAGCTGTGTTTTCAACAACCAATAAAATCACATCTCCACATCTCCGTGTGTGAATAACGCAAATCCATTGGTTGTTGAAAACACAGCTCGACGCCGCACATCTCCGCTCAGCTCTGGTGGAGTCTGGGCCTAAGGAGAGGATCGAGTATCTGTTGCCCTGTTTCCCAACCACCAGCTATGACAAGTATCATTATTGTGAGATTAGAATGAGGGCGATCTGGAATGTGGACATGATGTTGTAAATAATCTGTTTTTCAGCTCGAGAGACTTGACAAGTTGACATAAGAGGTCCTTGCGCCCCCAAAATTAAACAAGCGCACTCTTAGAAGGTTATTTAGTCACGACACGACCTTTTAAGTCCCAATTTTAAATGGCTAGTCGAACATTGAGTTTAAAGGATTTTATAAGTCTTAGTTAACAAAAGTTTTACTCTCAAACTATAATTTAATCAATTTTATTAATGCTCTCTTGTTACCGCTGCATGTAAAACGAGTTGTTTCTGCAACTCAATGTGCATTGGATTTTTAAGAAAGTACTTACAAGATGATATTGTCAAATGCACCTGATTATAAAATTTGTGTCTAATTTATTCGGATTCTTTATTGCACTGATCTCAACATATAGGGGAAGTTTCGAGTCCACAATGGTCCCCGCTGTTCTAAAATGGCCGCAGTCTCCTAAAATGCAGCTCCATGATTTATGGGTAGATTAAATAACAATAACCTATGTTGGTATTGTGGTCGGGCAGGGCGCACGGCGCACGGCAGCGTGCGCGGCGCAGGTGGAGCCGAGATTGGCAGCGCACGGCCGCTAATCCTGCCGTCGCGCCCCCTCGCCCGAGACGCAGTATAAACAGTGGGTTATCTATGGCCGCCCGCCGATATATTAGCCTAGCGTGCACATAGACACGCGGCACAGCCCGTCCGTACTGCCACCACCTTATTCCTCCGTATTTTATGCTAGCGTGGGCGTGAAATCGCGTGCCGACACGGCCCGCGACGCGCACGCACACATTCAAACCGAGCGGCAAGCTTGTATGTAGATATTTTACTGTCCTCTGTGTACTGTGGCCAGGCGGCCCTCACTTCCACTCGACACACAACATGCAGCTTTCGCTCCTTATCGAAAATTCGCCATTGTACAAAGCCCTCTTCAACTATCTTCAGTCACTTCAATGATCGACAATATTTCAATTCAAAAGTATCCCATGCATACGCGTAGCACCCAGACTGCGATCACGAAAATTGAATTACGAGGGAAAGTCTTGAGTTCTAACGATAAAATATTCTGTTTCTTAACCTAAACGAGGGCCTCGGTCGTGTGTATCGGTGTATATCGTCTGCATCAGACGTTAAAAGCTGTTTGTTGGCTGTGATCTTAATTTTCACGTTTAGAGAGGGTATTCATATTTATTTAATCTAACTTTAATGGATAGTTTGGGACCTATTTATTTATTTAACCCTTTATTTTATCATCTTACTTCGCCAACCCTAAAGTTAAAATACATATATTTTAGAAGAGTGAAACAACATTAACCATAAAAAAAAAACAATATAACATGTGCAGTTCACATGGATGCACTAAATAAGAGTCTATTCAGTTCATACTAATTCCACCTGAGTTTCAATATCGCCAAACGAATTGTGTTCAACGCGGCGTAAGTAGGCGGCAAACAGCGAAAGCCGCGCGGCAGACGCGCGGCCGCTGAAAGGTATTCTATTAGGCGGCCGATCACAATACATGCTCGCCGAAAGTTAAGTGTGAGTGGCAAGTGCCCCGCGCCGCCGCCCGCCCCGCACCCCCGCCGTTAATATTTAATTAGAAACTTCTCAGCGACCCGCGCCCCCCGCGCCGCCGCCCCCCGACCCGAACTCGCCAACAATTATGAATTCCTCAAACAGTCACACTCGATGCCGTCATTATTCCAATTTGTGACCGCGCTAAAGAAGTTAGCGCAGTAACGCAACTCGTTTGCGCCGCGCCCGTTCTCTCCGCCATCGCGCCGGCTGCTCGCAGACCTACAGCCACGGCACACCACAGTTCACGAAGGGCGCTTACACTTTTAACTTCCTTCATCAAAACATTGCTGACTTACATAATATTATTGTGATGGATTTTCAAATCTTAGCCAACTTCTTCTTTTTCTTTGAAACTCATTTAATTACTTGCCCTTAGGCAAGTAGACAATCGCCTGAAATAATAATTATATTGTAGTAAAAATATAGTCTCTATAGAAAATAAATAATTTATAAGCAGCTACGTGTGTTTTACACTAGACCTGCATCAAGCTGCGGGCTTTTTTTCTCTATCTGTTAAGCTAATCATTTCTGTAATCGTACCTTTTTAAATATTGCTTCTGGGACCTTCTTGTAATAGCGCACGCCTTGCCCCAAACCGATCATAAAAACAACCTGAAAAATGGAAGCGCAATTTTATCTTTATTTCTTATATTTATAGCATGAATATCGTGATTGTGTTTCACAAACAGGTTGACATACTCTCACCAAAACAATACAATAATAAATATATTGAGAAGCAACAGTAAGGATTCCTATTTCCTCAAACAACTCTCTAAGTGATCTGGCAAATTGGTAAATGGAACAGCTTTGCTCGCAGACAGCACTCCAGTACGGATGGCTCACATCCTCCGAAGTCCCGGAACCTCTCACCATTGTGCGATAAGGATTAACGCTTTCTTCATGATTATAGTAATCCTTTGGTTTTACTCACAATCATTGATTGCTAATTAGATTTCACGCGGAACGGGAAAAACTGTTCTTTATTACTTTGTAACTCCGTAAACATTAGAAAGAAAGGAAGAATAATCGTTGATTGATTCTGAACATCGCAACACATAAAAAACATCTAACAAGATGGATAGGAGAAAAAACAATGAATAATTTCCACCAGGCAGCAGTGCGTGACACTGCTGCCTGGTGATGTCCAAAATTAAATGGACGCCACTCAGCCTGGACCTGATAGGCTCAGACGCTGATTTTCAGTGGGACAAAATTATTACGCTGTTACCTTTTTGGAAGGTAAACCCTAAAAAGGTATTTGCCTGCAATTATAAAAGCTGCAAAAATACTATTTGATCGCCAGACAGCCGAGCAGTTTATTTACGGCCGGGAGACGTCACAGCGCGGTTCAGTCAATTCCGTTTGACGTTTAGAAAAAGGGTTTCATGTTTGTATTTCTGAATCAAACCCAAACAATAAGGAATCTGTCCCTTTTTTATGTCTGAGCGCAGACCGTAGCTCATGACATGGACTGTTGGAGTACTGTGGGGAGACCTTTGGCAGTAAGACACAACAGGTTAAATTTCAAAATAGTCGGGAAGTTGAATCACACAAGCTTTTCAAGAACGAAGTGATCTTAGACGGGACACGCTAACTTATGCCTGCTTACTCTCAATCACTCGCGCAGGAAGTTTATAATAAATAAACATTTTGGGAAGTGTTTATTTACGGAATCAGATAAGATCTCAGAAACTGAATGCATTCTGCCTATTGTTGTTAGAGCAAACAAAAGTGACGTACTAGTAGAGCATCACATTGGACAATTTAGTCGTAAGTCGAGCTTCCTTTGTGCGGTAACGATGCGTCGCCGCGCCGCGCGTGTCGCCTCGCAGACCTATCAGTGTGCCATCTGGGTGGGACTCCCGAGATATCAGATACAAGAGAAAACCTTGTTCACATTGTTTCAAAGCATACTGCGAAGCGGTTCAATTAATTAGTACTAGTAGTGTCTTGGTGGCATACTGGAAGACTGAAGAAAACTATCGAATTAGACTAGCTCAATGATTATTAAATAGCTAATAGTAATGGCTTCTATGGCGTTACGAAACCTTCGAAATATCAGATCTATTTTATGTAGGAGTAAGCTCCTGTAGGAGTTAATTTGAAAACTTGAACAACAAGTAGTTGACTCATAAGTAGGTGTATTATTATAAATATTCCTTCTAATACAGCACGGAGTTTCAAAATCAAAACAACAAAAACTCTAGCTGGAGGCATTGATTTGCTACGTTTATTCTGGACGTTTTAAAAGCCTAGCGAGCAAGTGTCACTCGGCTAAGGCAGAGCACGCCGGGCGCCGGCACCGTCGCGCGGCGTCAAAGCGCCGGCACAAAGCAAAGCTATGTTAATTATTTGTGGCGCACGACGAGGCTGATCGGCGCGAGACAGCCGCCGCCGAATGCCTCTGTTATTAACCTTCGCATAATTCGCGACATTCCCCAACTTGCGACGAGGGCGGCGCCACTGTGCTGCGAGCGCTGAGCACGGGCCCGCTATGGGCCTAGTGCTGTCCGGAATGCCTCTTGTTCTTGTGTTTGTCTCTTACGATTTGTTGAGAGACAAGGGTAGGAAATCTCATACACAACACTGACACTCACCTCGCTCCCGAACGCATGAGGTATGATTTCAAGCCATCAAAGTGAACAACACTTGATTATGGCCAAAATATTTTGGACGATTTTACTTAAATTAATATAATACTTTAAGTACCTAATTAATAATATTAATTTAAGTAAAATCGTCCAATATATTTTTACTCTACCATTTGGCACGTTAAAATAGTTTAATTTCTCAAGTCATCCATAACTCTTTTGGCGCGACTTAGCCTGTCTAAAAAAGTAAGTAACGTCAACAAAACTAACTTGAAGTGACTTCAACATTAATGTGCAAATGTGTAAAAAAAAAACCCTTGCAGTGCCATACCATAAGCCCTTCAGAAACTAAATCTAGAGCAGCCCATTCCGTCCTACCGCAGGAGTAAGGCCTCCCACAGTTCCCAATCTTCAAGTTCTACCTCCATATTTCCATAAAAATAACAATTAGTTACAAAATTGGGTATAATCTACTCCTCCGCACATTTGGTAATTATTTTCGGTGTAATCTGTAAGCTTGTTTGTTACGGGCTGAGCGTGTTGAGTCGGCACAACACTAAAGCCGGGTACCTCCCGGTGCGCGTCTCCGCCCCCAGCCGCCGAGCCCGCGCGGTGGCGGAGAGCGCTCCTCCACGGTACCTCCGAGGAGGAGACGCAATACCCACGTGTAGGACTCTGACTGACTACTCGCTAGTCACACTGGCTGCGGCTAAGGCTAATTCGCTATAAAGTAGTCTTGAACTGGCATGCAGTAGCGCGTATTTTGACTGAAGGCTGAAAGGTAATTTCACATAATATCCACCTAACAGAATTTTCGAACGGTGTTATCAGCTGCTTGTCTTTAAGCTGTGTGCGCCGTCTTAACGCTGAATTTTAAAACATTTAGCTATAACTCTAGACCTGAATGTTTCCAACACGACATGGCACCTAATAGCTTCGGAGCCATTTTTATTATGCTGTTTGTTATCGATTATGCCATAACGTACGCTAAATCTCAAAGAGGCACGCTGACTGTTACCGTAATGGTGAACGGACATTTGAGAAGTCCACACTTTGCCGAGCGAAATGGTAGAGAGCGCACCAGCTGCCGCCGTTATCTGCTGTTTGCCAGATTTGAATTCGAAGCCACTCGGGCTCCGATCCAGATGCATTCTTAGCCACGATACTCTCCATCGATTTAATTACGTCAAAAGACGTCACAAACAGCATAAGTCGTTCGTTTGTGATATACTCGTATAATAGTAGAGAACATTGAGCTAGCAGTCGTCAGTGCCGCACGCACGCGTTCGTGTCTCGCTCGGCGTTCGGCTATAAACAAATGCCCCCGACATCGCCCGCGCTCTGTGCGCCGATTGTACTCGATACAAATGGAAGCTTTATGTGGTAGCAATGGCGGCTGTGTTTACAATCGCGAACCATGACGCACTTCACATTGTGCTGATAGCTAAAAACCTTATTTGTGGAATTGCCTGAACCTAATTTGTAGATAAAAGTAACTGCATCTAAAACCATTATAGAAAGGATTAATAATGATGATTCCTGTACATTATTCTCAACCACACCACTTAATACCAACTGCAGTGTTGGTCCAATATGACAGATCCTCATCAATAACAATAGTAATCCCATTCATATGCCATGCACAAAAGGTGTCATAATCTTAAGTGGTAGAGCAGCCACCTGGCCAGCAATAGATGCAAGTTAAAATTCTGCCGGAACTTTGATTTCCCATCTTCATCTCTACATCTAGACTAGATCATTATGAATGCTAAAATGTTAAATAACAGCACCATAGTAAATTATTAGCCTTTTAAAAGTGAGGACTGTTACGATAAAGAGTTGGTGGTTGAGGAGCAGCGCCCACGCGTCATGCTGTGCGCCTTCGGAGAATGGAAACGGAAGCGTGAGTGCATCTTGTGGAGCCGGCGTCGGCAGCGCAGGGTTACCATCGACTGCTTTATTGTATGATGTTAGATAGGTGACTCTATTCCACTTGATGCCAATGTAAAGTAGAGCCCAAAAGTGAAGTGTGCTAGTGGGGTTGTAGGCCTTCCTTTTGTAAAGTTGTAGCGTCTGATTGGGACCACAAACGATACCCATGTCTTTTTTCTTCTATTGTTTCTGGTTTTTCGCCACAAGGGAAAGCGGTAAAATTATCATTCTAAACCAAATCCCAAACACATGACTTCGTCGCTTGCAGTAGTCAGTAGTGTAGTTCAGAGAAGAAAGCTTAGTTCTTATAAGTGCGTGTTCACCTTGAGAGCGTGGGCGAGCACCCTGCGCGCGCGGCGGCCGAGCCCTCGCTCATTATCCACGCTATTTATGCTCGACGCCCGACGCGCCTGATTGCGCTGCCCTCTACTGCCTAATCAATTTGTCCAGACTCACTGCTTACTGCCGATTTGGCGAGTCGCTCCTGCTGATAACTTCATGTCTAATTTGATGCAATAATAATTCTTATCACCGAACCAATGTCTTCGGTCGGACAAACTTGTTAGGTGTAATCCTCCCGCTCCGGTCCCGATCGGCTCAGTTTCGAGCTAACTGGATTGCGCCCCAGTACGCTACTGCTTTTAATTATAAACTTTATCATGAATCAAATTATTGAATATGAAAGACTTGGAAATATTCAAGTGGTCTCGTTAGTCCAGTCAACCGAGGATTTAATGATGACCACAGATGCTTTAGCCGCAGCAAAGGACATTGTAAATTTCAATTATTCCGAGCGAACGCGCGCCTGTGTGCTGATTGCCCGGCTCGCGTGCGGCGCGACACCTACACCACATTTAACGACACAAACAGTCGCCCGGCTATTGATATATTTTAATAATTATTCAGCCATAAATAGTTGATATTCCGATCATTAATGATGATACCGCTACAACTGTCACCGCGGCCGACTGTTAATAGAGAGCTATTAACAAATCGATACTAGGCCGTCCAGTCCGGGATCCCCGAGCGGGTTGTCTGAATGCAATAATTAGGTTGTGTCGTCCTGTGCGCACGAGTGCGCGCATGAGTCACCGCGCCCTCCGAGCGCTCGCTGTCTACAAAGGTACAGAAACTTTTCACGATTTGTCTTCGTTGACGTGCACGACGAATCAAGACTAATTTACATCGACGAAAATAGAACTGCCTTACGTGCACAATAATTTGTTCCATATAGTTTTTTTTGCCCTCTTCCAGTACAAATTTGTAATCAGCAAACGTTCATAGCATTATTATTTCAGACATTGATTCTCAAAGTGTGCCGGTTGTTGCGAATGAGTCATCGTCGACAGCGGCGACAGGTCGGGTGGTGTGTGCGGTGAGCGTGGCCGTGGCGCGGCCGTGGCGTGGCCGGGGCGACGATGCCCTGCACCGAGCACGCCCCGCGCTGCAACAAATTAAAAACGACGTGAAAATTAGCGTCGCCGTCGTCGTCACGGCGCCCGCTCGCCGCCCATCGCACCTAATGCCGGCTTGTGTTATTTTATTAACGCCTGGTATTGATCCCCACTAAATGGAATTTTAAAGTTGACTTCTAAAAAGCTTTTCTATTTCGACTTGGAGCTTTAATGTTTTAATTATTTAGCCGGCGACGGTCGTCGTTGGTGCTCTGTAATTATGCGCAGCACGAATGCGATGGATGCCTACGTCTAGTATAGAGCGCTTCGGAAAGTCATTACCGGCGCTCTATGCCGGACGGGCTGTTATCGCTCACCAATGTAGTCGATACACATTCGTCGAGAAATCTACATACTGAGCAAGCACGACGTTAACGATCCTCACGTACAATGAAAGTAATTAAAATAATAGTCCCGGCGAGCATCACGCGAGCGCCAGCCCCGCGCCCCGCTGCCAGCTACCCGCTCCCGCGACCGCTCCGCTACCCGCCTGCACCGTCGCGAGACCTCTCGCCGCTCCCAAAATGTACGAAAGGCAAGGCCAATATTGTAAGCCGCTCAAGCCGAGCGATTCGATCGTTTTATGTAAAAAGAATATTGCCTTTCGTGGATGGATATGAATGAGTAGCGAGTCGCCAGTGCGCTGTTTATTATTCATTAGACGACTACATGTCACGCAAGAGCACGAGCACGCACAAGCTCAGCGCTTCTGAAACTTTTCCCGGTGTACTTTCGTGCCCTTTTTCCTCGGTTCTCAAATGTAGTAGTAGGTCGGCTCAGCCGCGGAGGACACGGAGGCGCGGCGCACACGCCCGGCTGCAAGAAAGGGTGTTGACTGTTGTGTGAAAACTCACGTTTCAATTTAGGGCCGTCAGCAGCAGACGCATGTTGCGAACCGGTGGCGCGCGACCCTCGCCCCGGCCCCCTGTCCGGGATCATTTATTCCTCTTTATTAATATTCAAACCTGGCTTTATGACGTTTGCGATTTGTTCTCAAGCGCTGCGCGACAACAGCCTCAGCTTGAATAACGAGGCACGCAACAAGCGAATTGTATTTGCATGTGACCTATAAGCGCGTCTTTTGTGCGCCGTGCCCGCCGTGCCCGCCGCGCCTCGAGGGGACCTGTCACTTTTATTCGCTAGTGCTCATTTCTAACTTTACCTGCAACTAAATCCATTGTTCCTTGTCGTTTTACCTTTGGAATGCCGCAAAAATTCTTTAATGCATTTTCTTTTATGCAATATCTTATGTCGTCTCCTTGTTGTGTTCGTAACAAAACTTAGAATATTCTACTATACAATTTTGGATGTTGTTTGCTGTGAATCTAGGCTGTAATGTGGTGTATGAGATGGTGCTGGCATGCCGTTGTAATATAATATACTTAAACCTGGAGCTGTAGCTCAAGTTGTAGCACAGACACGAAGCACGCCACAACCCCACGATTGATGGCAATAAGGTTCTACGCGATGACACATTTCGTCAATGTGAAGCCTTGTTGTAGACCCCTTTTGCTGGGGCAGCCATACGTTAGAATAATTAACTGCCACACCGCTTAGACTTGCATTTCGAGTGAGAAAATTGCTGAACAGTCCGTGAGCTAAAGTAGAATGTACCACTCTGTTGTGACTGAGTATTTTTTTTTTCATCAAGTTTATTCTTTACTCTTGTATTTGATTGAGTACTAGTTGCGAACAACATCGCCGGACATTGATAGAGCTCGTACTTGCTAGTTATGGCGCGCGCGTCTACATGAGCGGCTCTACAGTCGAGCGCGGAGACATGTGGGCTCTACCTGCGTGTATGTCCACGCCATTAGGTTCATAATCGCATACGCAGGAACACATTGTTTCCCGGTGAGAGTGTACGCTCACTCGCGCCGGCGGAATATTAAAACAAGGCAACGCTATCGCCGTCATCTCACGAGCAAGTTTTCTCATTCGCGGGGAGTTTTCCTCATCACATTTTAATTTGCTCGCGAAATCCTTCCAATTAAATTGGGGATGAATAAACATTAATTTGTAATGTGCGTTGAAGTTGACGCGAAAGCGTAAATGGAGAGGGCTAAACTTACCTTCCGGCTTTACCGTCATTCAGTTATTTTATCACAAAGATAGAATAGAAAGTTGGTATTTCTGGAAAATTCAAATCTGCCCCATTTACATAGGAATCTTACTGGATATGAGGTCGTACGGCCGCATTGAGTGTCTATAGGAACAAGATAGTCTTATTTGTCTTCATTGTTCAAGTTTCTGACAATGGCTGTGACGCTGGGGGAAGGAGCTTCTGTAGTTGTGTCGAGTATACACTGAGGCATGAGACTAAATGGTGACACACAACTGTGTGTAATGAAGTTGTGAACCCACTGTTGCATATGATATACCTGGATCAGGATCATGCATCATTTATTTTTTGCGATTTATTTACCATTTGAATACAGTGCTTAATAGCTAGATTGACACCGCAACTGCAAATCAGCATCCCAAAAAAATATAAAGCGTAACACCCTCTTTTGAGTTTGGTCCTCGCGTCCCTCGCCCACCGGCGCTCAAAGTGTTGCGGCCAGCGCATGGCCTCTGTCTGTTTACGCTTCGTCCTTTGTGAGCCTTTGACGGACGCGTCTGGAGCACACCGCCGCGGGCGCCGGCCGGTGGTGCCAGGCGAAGCAGCTTAACATGGTACCTGCTTCGGAAGTCATCACATGACGCAACGAAAATTGCGTTTGCATGAGTGGCGAGACTGGTAGCCGGAAGCGTGATCAGCCCTGTGCGACGCATACTTCAAAAATACCAAAAATGTTAGTGTATCACCTATGCGGTTTAGGATTTACAACTATACTACGCACGCTGAATGATGATCCCTATGACAGTTCGCTAGCGCTTAACATTGTACTGACGTCCTGTCACAACAAATCCTTTAGAGGTCCATTAAAAAATCGAAAAAATCATAATTGTTAACATTTGTAAATTATAAAAATGACTATTAAGAAATTATTCCGTAATGTTCGTAAATAATGGCAAAATATCAATGCAAATGTACATGGTACGTGCTGCAAAAGTTAAGTCGTCAAGCTGTTATCGACTAAGAAGGGACACATCGATAATCAAAATATCGATAGTTTGTTGGAAAAAATTAACAAATTTGAGTTTGTATTTTAATTATATCAATCTGAAGCTGATACAAAGTCAAGCGGGTCTTCAAAATCTGAGTCTGAACTGCAGCTATCGGCGACGTTTAATATTAACGGTTGGTCAATGATATTGTCGTATTGTACATCTCGATCCCGGTCTAGTAAACAAATTTTCTTCGTTCTTTCGACCACTTTTCGTTTTATTCAAATTATGCAATTTGAATAAAAATTAAAGAATAGTAAAATAATCTAAGACTGTTACTTTGTTATCTAGTGTTTATGACCATCAATGCGCGTAATCTTTTTTTCAAAATAAATATAAATTTCTTATTATGTTGAATGACCTGGCTGAATGACATGACATTTGCCTAAAAAAACATTTTATCGAAATTGTTTGCAATGGTTTCACATCACTAAAACGACTGTCAGTCGAAACGTCATAGGGATCATCATTCGCCGTGCGAACTTATAGTAAAGAAGCGATGTAATATAATAGGGGTTCGCTTACACACTACTCAGTAGAAAAGGGGCGTGTAGGTGTTGCTCACTTTTGGAACAATCTTAAGTTGCCTAAATAAATGGGTATATATAAATTCCTAATAGAAAAACACTATTTAACTGACAATAAATATGTTTAATAATGTATGTTCTATTAGGAATTTCATTTCATGAAACAGTTACTAATTCTGTAGCTAATTGTTTTCTCTCTGATGTTTCGCATAGCCTTGTTCGGACATTTTGCTTTATAGTAAATGTCAGAAAACATTTTACAAAGGAATTGCAAACAGGTTCTAGTGTCCGGGAATGCGACAATGGCGCACCTGAATCAATTTAAACTCAACTAGAGGCTGGGAGTTCTGGGACATTAGTGCAAACAGCTCACAAACACCGTTACGATCGGCTCTCCTCCATTATTCATCAACCCTTCCGCATACAAACCTGTTTCAGGAAAAAGCTTTGGTTGAAATACTTAGAGTGAACTTTGTCGGTATCCTCGCTCAGACAGCCTATGACCACGTGAACAAGGTGGTATAACTCGCGTCACCGACTCTGGAAACTGTTCACACCGCGCTTGGAGAACTCTATGTGTGTGCCCACAGCGGTTCTAGAGTATAGTTAATCTATGTTATTATTATTTTCAGCATTTTCCATGCAGTATCTTTACTAAATATCTGAAAACCAGGAAAAGACATTTGGTCTTGGCTTCAGGCGGGAATCAAACCCGCGTTTTCGCAAACCACTGTGCTACCGAGACCATTACAAGACCGGCCGAATCTATCTATATGGTATATTTACCCTGCGAGACAGGGTGATTGACTGGTACACCTTCAACACTGCAAATAAATATTATCTCTACGTATAAAAATGGTTTTTTTTATGTTCGGATAATTTTGGTTTTCAAATATTTGTGAAGGTACGGGCAAGGTTTAAAAGGTGCGAAAGTTCAAAACATTGAACAGAACGACGTCTGCCGGGACAGCTAGTCAGTCATAAAATTAGGTTTAAATATTAGTCACTGACACTTGTACAAGGCTGAGTGCAAGGTGTGCTTAGTTAGGCGTCAGGCGAAGGCTACCACCACGTAGCGACCCGCCACGAGGTAGATGAAGGAGCCTGATGGCCGCTCCTCTTCAGCTACGACTGCGAATTCTGATGATGATATTTGTTTCTACATTATTTTGCTGTGCTGCTTTGCTTTGCTGTTTCTGCGACCGTGATACTGTAATAATGCTTTGCAAATATTAGGGCTATAAGCGACGTAACTAAACATTTTTAATGTCAATAGGTTTTTTTCTAGCTTCGTTATCAAACTGCGGGATAGAATAGTCTGGCGTAGGTATTATAACATCTTTGTTTGAAAATCCTAACCCTAAGCCCGGCTTTAGCCATCTGCTGTGAGACTGTTCCGTAAATAGTGAATGTGCATTGAATTGATGCACGCAATAAAGTGATTTGGTCGCAAACTAGGCCGCCTCAGTAGTTAGTCATGGATACCACCGCCGAGACCCAGACCACATGCCGCGCCACTGGACACATGTACCTATTGGCAACATTAAACAGACCGACCATATTTCCAGTTTGAGAAGGAACGACATGTGCATACATATTCCAGGAGTGATTGTGTGCGCCACTTAACATTAACACTAATTGCGCCATAATTCCACCCTTTTACCTTTTCACCCAAAAATGTATTCAATTACGAAAGAGTTACGAACTCGCGATCCCATTTCGAAATCTAAATGAAATAAAACTTTGGAAATATGCTTATTGGGCCGTTTGGTTCCGTGTCGCGGCGAGGTTTCTTCGTGTTTTGTTGCTATATTTCACCGACATACTGCGGCCTACAGTTGCGCCACTGGTTGCGCTGCCGAAGTGTCTTTAGATTTATCAAAAAACATAAGAGCTGTTCTGAAAATAGACGAGCATTGTTACGGATGATTAAGTTAACCACAGTATACTAACATTTGATTGATTGAGTGATCAAAAATATTTGGCCACCGTTCGTCCGCGTGGCTGCTAGTAGGCTAACCAGTGGTAGACAGTAGGCTAGGTATAGATTTCGATAGATGCGCCGCCAACGCGTCTCGGCTTCTCAGTGAAGTGGCGCTCTCGCCGTGCGTGCTCACTGATACCCACCTGAGGCGAGTGGGCTGGCTCTGAGGGAAGCGCCTGGGAACAGCCTAATCCTCAATTAAGGCGGCTATTTGCGTTCGTTGTTTGCGTCCGCGTCCGCCCAAGCGCCGCGTGGCCAGCGTCCCGGGTAGAGGCCCCACAAAACTTGAACTTTCACTGAAATTCTAAATTTAGTCAATCCTGTCGCGTGGTAGGAGAGAGTTCAATTTGTTACGAGTACCTGTTGATTGACCTTATTGTCTAGTCTTAAAACAGTCTGTCCACGCTTACAAGTACATACGGGTAGACCCGTAAGCTGCCATTACTTGTAAGCTGTTGGTAGGCTTCGGAGCCTTTTCGAGCGATTGCTAAACAAGTTGCCAGACTGTCGTTGCGCTGAACCGAGCGACTGCCTGGCTTGCTGTGCGGAAGCAGTACAGCACAGTGTCTGAATTAAGCACCTATAAAAAACCTACCTACCTATTTGAAAAATAATCGAGTCTCTTTTAAATCATACATGCTTTGAAAATAACGTTCTCTACTTTTAAACCCCTAGTTGAACTCTGTTGGGTGTGAAGAGATCTTAAAAAAAGTAATTGTGAAACATTCTCTGCCCAGTTCCTTGTATCTAATTCATCACGCCACCTGCGAAATGACCAAAGTTTTTTTTCCAGCGATTCCGATAGCACTTGTTTTTACTACCCGGCTGGTCTGGTGCCGCATCGGTAGATGTTGTAAGTGCCGCGGTGGCGTTACACCAGTTCGAACCCGTACGACCAAGACGTCGGCGGCGACATTAATGCGATGTGCTGTATGAAGCAAGCGATCGTCGATTGTTATCGATCAGACTCGCGAGCGCCGCCGCTCGTGACTTCCTCCGTGCGGTGCTGTTTAAGGCGAGCCTTCTCCAATAGGCTTACGTTAACTGACGTCTATTGTGTCCTGCCACGATTACCACTCGTTCGCATTGTGTGATGCGAATTAAAAGGGTAGTACAACGAAGTAAAATTTGTCATACCCTTATTATTCCTGACGGAAGGTTTTAAATGCCTCCACTATTTCTGAAATAAGCGCTGCAGTAATGACTGATAATGGACAAGGCTTAATGCACGCGACGTTGTTTGATGGGAGCCGGTGATTATTTTTTGATGACACTGACTGGAAAAATATAATTTAAGCGGAAAAATATATAAAACAACCAGTACGTGTGGTATTCTACATGCAAACTGTTAAGGAGCCGTGGCTCATTTATGTGATTAACCCGTGGGTTAATCACATAAAGGTCTTTTTGACCGCGAAATAACAAAGACCGCATCTCCTCGCCGATGCTCGCGAACACAAAGCACACATGCCGCGTCGCCAGTGCCCGCCAGGCATCTGCGGCGCGGAATTTTTGCCCTTCATGTGCGTTCGTAGTATAGGTTTCCCTTTGCGCTATCTTCTGCGATGAAATAGCCCGCTCCCGCCGTCTGCAAAGTGCCTAATAAGATGGTAGAAATGAGTGTCCTCTAGTAACGTGCGTGTGCGTGGTTTGTTGCAGCGCAATGCATCGCGCCGCTGGGCGTGGAGAGCGGCCAGGTGCCCGACCGCGACCTCACCGCCAGCTCCTCCTTCAACGACGGCAACGTGGGCCCGCAGAACGGCAGGTTTGTACACTCTCATCACATTTTATATAAACCAACGGCTGGTGGCATATAAAAGATTTTTTGCTACGGCTGCTCTGTGTTATTGCTAAATTTAATAAATCCTACACTCGCAAATAATTAATACATTTCATCAATATCTAATCTTTAGCGGCGAAAAGGGTCATCTAAACACTCATTCATCAACCATTTATTATAAAAAGCTTCTCGTCAACTACTGTAACTCAGCAACCAAAAGTTTTGTTCTTTTTCGATTAAACATATTATTATCTTGACAAGAAACTTATTTCATACTTATGACCCTAATGGCATTTAGAAATAATTTATTCTTCTTGTTTGTTAATAATTATTAATACTTTACTTTTAATAATAATTAGTACTGCTTGGATACCATTGATAGTCGGGTTGTTTGAATACCAACTACTTTTAATTGGACATGAAATATAGTATTTGCCAATGCATGTACGTTTATGAGTCAAAGTTGATTATCGCCACTTAAGTCGTTCTGCGTTCAGCGAATTTTCAGCGAATTAGACGCTGACTGCACAGTGCCAAGTAATAAGCAAGCACGCGTACCTCATCAAAAAGACGCCAAGACTTCATATTCGTAAAGATCCCTACGAAGTTTGGCGAACTTATACAGACCCACTTATGAGATATTTAACAAGTTAAACCTGCACAGGCATCCCGGACGCTGCAAAAGCTCTTAATCAAAAATGCACTCACATATTATCACATATTTAAACTCGGAAAGTATTCGTGTTCGCGAAGTTTAATTCTGAGGTCTACGTAGCTCAAAGTCAGTATCTAGGAGCTGATTGTGAAACTTAAGGCTGCTCTCAAATAAGACGCCAGATTCCTTCCTATTGCTTTCCGAACTTGCTCGGTATCTTGTCTCTGCAGGTTTAACTCCGGGGTTCAAAGTATTCATTTTGTTTACCTGAGCAGTGGAAACTAGAACCCAATGCTACCTACTTACACTAATTAGACTTTTTGGTATTGAATTGAGTTCCTTCTTTGTGACTTTAACATCTGATAGTACGCTGCTTTTCTTCATTTAGTAAAAACAAGACAGAAACACGGACTATGGATAGATTTTTGATTGATTCCTTGCTATACCCTAGTATATTATGTCGGCGTTATCTGCTTTTTTAACAAAAGAACGTATGTGTAGTCTTAATTTACCTAATTGAGACTACACATACGCACTTTTGTTTATATATTACAAAAGGTAGTAACCTATTACATAAAACATTTATCCACCAGCTTGCTTGATTTGTGTGGCGATGTACGGAAATTACAATTATGTCACATCAGGCGTTCTTTGATTGAGACTTCAAGTTTTACATTTAACGGAATGTCGCAACATTATGAAAAGCAAACTGCATTTCAGTATAATATGAAATCTTTTGAATGGTGTAGTCACCGACATCTGCGGCAGATATTTCAATTACGAGGCGCCATGCTTTGAAGTATAAGTTTGAAAGCGAGTACAGTCACTATCTCAGTCGTGACATCTATTTCCATCTCCGACATAACTGTAAAGACTAGAGATATTCTCCGGCAGACGCTGTGTATCATTTGCCAAAGGGGCTCGCCGGCAACATTCCCCTGGGCTGGCATTCTGCATTTGCACATCGAATGAACATGAACTAAAATTGTATTTTGGCGTTTTGTAAAACTCGATAACTACGTGAATGAGATCGTTCGAGTAAAAAGAACTTGGCCAAATAAGATTATAATTATGTCTATACAAATAAGGGAGAATACAAATTCAAGGTGAAGCCAATAGAGGATTAAAGCCGACCCCGGTAAGTATGCTGTATCCACTGGCTGGAATTGCGCCACCAGAAGTCCGCAGAGCTGTTCATAGTTCTATTGAAAGAGCCAAAATGGAGCTGGACCCTCGTCATCCTATGAATGGCTACCTGGCCGTCCCCCAGAGACTCAAAAGCCGACGAAGCTTCGCGAAAACTGTTTTTCCTGTGTCTGACAACCCATCAAAGGCCAGGATCAGCTTATGGCTGGAGAGGCTTCCTGCTACCGCCCCATTCATCGGGCCTTCTGAGAGTCTCCCCCGGGGCCGCGACTTGCCATGGCTTACTTGGAAAGCTCTGAACAGGCTGAGGACCCGGGTTGGCAGATGTAGGGAGAGTCCGTGCAGATGGGGTTACACAGATGGGGACAATGCGTGCGAGTGCGGTGCCTCCCCACAAACTATGGACCACCTCATATCATGTCCTTCGTGCCCGGTAAGCTGTACGCGTGAGGAACTTATGAGTGCCAACGACCATGCCGTTATGGTGGCGGAGTTTTGGTCAAAAAGAATATAGCCATCGACACGATAAGAAGAAGAAGAAGAGGATTAAAGTTGGCGTTTTTTCAGGATCACGATCGAGGTGAGAAATGGCGTTATCCAGAATAGCATAGCTGGTTATGGAACAGCTCCGGTTCCAGCGATCGGGTAGAACCGAGCATCACAGTGCGCAACCAATAATGATACAATTTGTAAAATTATAGTAATGGTTAGAAGCACTCGTGATGCCATTTGCAATATCAATCAACCGATACGTCTTGCTCTTGAGTCAGTTAAGCAGTTGGTAACGTTATGGTCACCATCGTGTGTTTATTTGTTACGTCACAGGCCTCTGGCACGGTAACGGGGCTGTGAGGGAACGTCCTAAGGCGTTTGCAGGCTTCCACGAAAAAAGGGGAGACGTCACATGTAGCGCGTGAGTGTGAGAATAGAGTCGAGATGCGAGCTAATTGGTCCTGCAGCGAACGCGGCCGCAGTCGCCGACACTCGACGTCTCGCGAAAACATCGCATTTGTACAATTGAAACGCGACGAGAGCACATCAATGAGCCCTTGACTCTCGCCGCCCCAATCATAATCCTACTGTTATGCAAGCACAACGTTCCCAGCTCTAAGAACTGCAGTAACTACCAGTGCTTGTGCTCGTGAATGTCAGTGAAGCAAGGCCACTGGAATGTTCCTTCAATATGAGTACTCGAGGATAGTTGCTGATTAATATCATTTTCTGGTATTCAGACAGCTCCTTTGTTCAATACAACCAGAAAATAATAACACTCAATTTACTTAGCTCTTTTCAATCATCATTCAATTAGTCCAGAGCCAATATTGTTCATACCTTCGGGATGACGAAAACCAACACGTGACAATACATTGCATATCAAATAATGAAATGTACAATATCAATTTATTAAGTTCATAGTCAATAGTGCCTTATTTAGTTATTACCTTGGGGAATTAAACTGCAATATGTGGAGTGTTTTCCTAGTACCAAAGCTAGCACATTTTAATACTTTATTTATTTAGTTCTTTTACAATCTCAATTTAATAAGTTCACGGTCAACAGTGCCGTATACCTTTGGGATATATTCTGCAATACAATCTACAAATAAAATAACAAATATTAAAAAGGGAATTATTCTTAGATACAGTTTCGATTGGATCAAAACATTTCTTGAATTGTTTGCTGTCGCTGCACACGAGGGAATAAATAGAAAAGAACATTAGTTCATTCTCGTTGCTCCGTTGTATTGCGCCTAACTATATGGAACTTAGGTACGAGAAACGAACTTCATGAATAGGAAGTCAGAAACACTTGAGACGTAAGCAAGAAATACTTTTACTTACCGAAGCATTGTCCAATTGAATTTAATTGACGCAGTGACTCAATAGTCACTGCGTCAATTAAATTCATAACTATTGCATCCTGAAATAAATACAAACATAGACGTTGACAATGCGACTGCGCGGCCTCTCCACATACACAAAACATAAAGCGATTACTCCGGTCTTTGAATGATTCTGCTTTGTAAATGGGGTTTAAAGTTTGAACAGGAGCTAAAATGGGAACGAAGTTATCATTTCAGTTTTAAGCCGGGACGTGTTCATTAACCGCGTTCAATAATGCACGAGGCGGGCGTCGAGGGCCGGTGAGTGCGCCCGCCGCTCGCTCGGTGGTGGGCTTTCGGCCGATCTGCCACCACGGGCCACTAAGCCGCAACCACTAACACACGTGGGTCTAAAGCTAAATAAATACGATCGTTTTGCTGTCCCGTCAGTCTGTGGTGTAGAGCAAGTTTACCGATCGATGGTCCATAAACAATCTTACAACTAGTAAGATTTGACACCAATTTGTGGTGATTTGCGGTAGGCACGCACACTGCAAGGCCTATTGCAGTCCCCTTGAGGGCTCACTCGACGAGCAAGTCTCGTTAGTACCCCAATGCTCAAACCATTCACCTGCGTAATAGGGTAGATGACTATGAGTGATTTTGCATGTTTTTTTATGTTCCCCAAAAATAATAATTGATTACAAATGTTATTGTAAAACCACAATCGAAATTCGTTTCAAAATGAGGCTACAATAGGCCTGCAAACTTGGGTGGGCAAGTCCATTTCATATGTGTTAAATTTTTGTAAAACAATATCACTTTTTTGTAACCCAAACTATTATGAAGGAATTATGTTAGGAGACCATTATCATAAACGCAACATTGAATATAGCTGTCGAACAAAGTTATTACGCGCTCCTTACAAAAACAGCGACAGTGACGTCACTGTCGCTGTCACTTTTGTATGGAGCGTTTTTGGGCAAGTCCAAAAATGTGCATTTCAAATTGTGATATCTCTGGTGGTATTGATCCAGATGAAGTGATTCTTTGAGGATTGTTTACATAAATGTAAGGTCTTTCGATAATAAACAAAAAAAAAATACAGTCATCATGCCTATTCTGTGGCTGATTATTCAATCGCTTGTGGCCACTGTTAGGCACATTTGGCATTTGAATGCTACAACAGATACGGTCACCATCAACAGACGATTTGTGCAGTGTTCTCCAACACTATTGCGACATTGAACATCAATGCACTAGCGGTACAGACGTCTGCAAACACCACTCTGGTAGTTTGGTGTTGGACGATCTGATTTGCAAGTGATTATTTCGCCAATTTACGCGTAGTTCAGTTCTTAGCATCAATGAAATATACTGCTACAACTTTCATTTGGTGTTAGGTTTTGGGAAATGTTAATAAAATAAAAGTAACCAACTTACAGTAGCATTAAAGAGACTAGAAAAACATTTCCAAAGAAACCCGCAATGTACTAAGATTCGTACAAATCGTTCGAGTGGCTTACGCACTTCGGCACCCACTCGGGGGCTCCGCGCGTCCCGCCGCATGCCGCCGTACCGGCCGCAACCCGCCGCAGCCCGCAGGTGCCCGACTAGCTTTGATGTGGTTAAATGCTAGTCTGCGGGACAAATGTCATTTGGCGGGAATTATGCCGCTCCCAACGAGGTTACAGCTCCGTAATTGGTTGCCGCCCGGCGGGTGCGGCGCAAGAGATCCAAACAATCGTTCATGTGGAATTCGGACGCTCAAGCACCTCTATACTCTTGAAGTAGTTCGTTTTAGACCTCTTCCGTCATATATTTGCACGTACGGGTAGTTGGTACATACATGTTACAGTAAAGGGTTGTGGTTTTGCACAGTCTATTCTACATGTATTTGACATGCATAATTACATTGTAGTCGAATCTTTATATAGGAGACCTGAGATCAGTGCACTTGGGCGCTTTGCCGGCGGCAGGGCGGGCCGGGCCGGCCAATTTCACCGCCCATGATAGCGCAAAGGGAATACTATACTAATAACTCACATGAAAGGCAAAAAGTCCGCGCCGCAGATGCCCGGCGGACACATAAATGCTTTGTGTTCGCGGTGAGAGGCAGTCGCGGGCATCGGCGGGCAGATGCGGTCTTTATTACTTTGCGGTCCGCAAAACCTATTTGCCTTAATTTACCCTTCATTTATTTTAAATTTTATGATGGAAGTGATTTTGGACAGTAACATCCCGATGTCATTTGCGTGGCAAACACGTCAACCAGGCAGCAATCATCTCATAAAATTTTGAAAGAGCGCGTTAGAGCAACGTGAACGCCTCATTTGAAACGGAAGCGCTTTTCACCCGTCGGGTGAACGCCGCCTTGTGGCTTAACGCTGCGATGCCCACCTAGATAGAATAATAGATCTGTAGTTGAATACTTTACCTTTTGTTCAAGAACTGAATCGGAAGTGAAATGAAC
Organism: Udea ferrugalis; assembly: GCA_950022985.1. Taxonomy (NCBI): domain Eukaryota; kingdom Metazoa; phylum Arthropoda; class Insecta; order Lepidoptera; family Crambidae; genus Udea; species Udea ferrugalis. Next base: position 214,278 of record OX465515.1, read on the forward strand.
TACGTTCTATAATCTTTCCATTAATTAGTAGTTGAATTCTCCAAGGATCTAGAGATTCCAGGCGCAGAGCTACGTAAAAATTAATGAATAATAACGGCAAGTATTCAATTCGTATTACTTTCTGTCACCGTAGCAATAAATAGTCGATGGCACGGTCAGTTCGTCCGAACTACATGCGTGTTAGTACAAATATTCGTATGTAACGTGATCCCGCCACAGACCACAGAGCGAATGCGTATGCTGCAGTTAACCGACTATTTATCCTCACTTAATAGTCAGCTGTCATGGACATCATTCCGGCCACTTTACTGGCGCACTGGACGCAAGTGATATTATAGTTGCGCTGCGGCGACGCGCACACGGCCCGGCTGGAGCTGCTACTGCGAAACACCTACTCTCTAAATCTGCATAACATCCCGCTTATAACACTGGCTAATTAATTATCACTATTCAACTTGACATTATTGCACCTGCATTTTTTTTCTTTTTTGCCCACCTAATTATGTCAATAAAAAGCAAGACATGATTCCGACTCTTGATTTAATTGATCATATACATGTTTCGATAAATTTCATTCATATAGGACAATACCTATGGAGGAATTTACCACCGTATAGCTTACCTTAATTCATGCAGACGGCTCAAACCACAATCAATCTCTTATTTGGTGACTGAAATTCCCAGCCGGAGATCAATTGTCACTTGCCCAACTCTCTCCCAAAAAGGTATTCCTCAACGCATTCTCCCTAATCAAACGTGTGTCGATTGTTCGATCGTGTGTGTGGTCGCGCGCGGGAGGCGCCTCTAACGAGGGCATTCAGGCCGGAGCGCCGCGTGAGGGGGGCCGTCCACTCGCGCGCCGCTCCTGATGGATGTGCGCGCTCACAACATCCACTTGGCTTGATGTGACACGCTCGACATGCACTTCTGTTACATTCACAAACACCTAGTTCATCCTAGAAGTGAGAATTACACCCCTTCAACGGATAACAAACCAGCGGACGCTACTGCAAATTTAAAAACAAGATTAATGATTTCCTGCGAGCCGTTTACTTGTCTCAAGAGTTACGTACTTACATATTTAATTCATATTCTTTCCCTGACAGTGTTGTCGAAAAAAAAAGCCGTTAATAATTCAAGTTTCGGGTATAGTGAAAGTTGCAACCACAATTTGAAAAACAAATTTTTGCTCCGTTGCGCCCGCTAGTAGGAGTAGTCGCGAGGACCCGCGAGAGGTCCTTACGGCTTGGCGACAGGGTGCAGAGTCGCCTGCGCAGCTCTCGCCGACTCACCCGGCAAGTATTTCGGAGTTAGCAATGGTAATGCGTGATTAATTCCACGGAGGAGCTAACTGCTAAGCAGCACGGGTCGGTGGCACCGGGACGCTGCTGGCTCCAGGGAAAAAACATGCCGGTGGCAAAAATTGCTGCTTCTTTTTGTTAATTAGCTAAAAGACGTTTTTTTCAAAGATTTTTTGGGATGGTTGGCATGGCACATTCGTCTTATAAACTTTTTTAAGTTCTGAAATTGCTTTATTAATGATTCATATATGCAGAAAAATACACTTTAAATTAGGCCCAAACATAATTAACTATCATCGGGGTCTGTTGCTAACCCGTCAGCTATTCTTACGATGTGCTTGTAGTTGCTATCTTGGTTGTTAACCTTAGCGCGGCTGGCCACTGCTATCAAGTGTTAAATACGCGCGAAGGACTTCAAATGCTTGCTCTTTTAGTGTTTACCTGCGTTCTTTGAGTGGTAGTATAGTGGAGTCTCGGTGGCTACGGCTCCGCAGGTGGCTCGAGTGGCTGCCGCGACCACCACTCGCAAGTCGCCGCTCGCTAAGACCCGGCGCCTTTCCAATGGCCGCGCGACTGCACTTTGTTTGCGCAACTTATGCAGATGCATTTAGCTCTATCTGCGACTGATACCTGCGACTGTTCGCATAACTCACCACTATTGCCACTGTAAATAGACAACTTTATACTCAACTTATTTGCCGGCTGTAGCTTTTCATTTACATAATTGGATAACGACTCCGACTAAAAGTAAGTAGCTGTTTATCGTATAAGCTGAATACAGAGATATAATGACCTATTTGAAATAATATTCACTTTAATTATTTAAAAAAAAACACTTGACACTATTCCACACAGCGCCATCTAGCCCCAAACTAAGCAATTAAATGCTTGTGCAATGCAACTGTATGCCAAGTTATTCGATACGCTATGATAATAATAATGTCATTTCAAATTTTATCTGTTTGTCTCCGCTGTTAGTCTGTTGTTAATAATTTAACTTAAAAGGTATGTTGGTCAAGTTAGTGTGTGGGCAGCAGAAACTATAGGTATCTAATTAAGATCCTTTTTACTACCATTTACTAAAACTATCCAACGTTTCTGGAGACGACAGTCCGGTGGAGCAACAATTGTTCTCAGAACGCCGTTAATTTATAGGTTTTTGAGATTCTCTTTAATTATTTCCATGTAAAAATGTGCTTTACGTCTCCTAATTGTTTTATAATCTGTCACAATTATTACTAGCGACCCGCCCCGGCTTTGCACGGGTGTAATGGGATGTCTCTTCAATTGCTCTATCTATAAATAAAACGCATCAAAATCCGTTGCGTAGCTTTAATGATTTAAGCATACAAAAGGATATAGCGACAGAGAAAGCGACTTTGTTTTATAACATGTAGTGATATGACTTCGGTTTTTAGTAAGTTATGAAAAATGGTTTAGTATCTGTTTCATTCGTTTTGGAGCATAGTTTTTCTTAAGGGTAGATATATAGAAGCCAACAATATAATGACAGTGTGTAGTACTTTTTATCACGGAGGCGTAGCTAGCTAGCCTTTCAATAAGGAACACGCTATAACTTAGTCGAAATACAACATTACCCCTTAATTCGATTAGAGCTAATCTGAGGTGGGTTGCTAATATAATAGATGCAATAATGGGCATACCGCGTCAATCAATGATCAGGCTGTGTGTGTGTGTGTGCGCACGCGGCGTCCGAACACAAATTAGTCAATGGCGCGTCAATGGCTGTCAAATAGCTATCTCGTAAGTGCGTCGCTAATGAAACGGCAAGGGCACAGTAAACAGAGAACAGTAAAATATCTAATACAAACGTGCCGCTCTCGGTTTGAACGCGTCGCGCGCCGTGTCGGCACGCCCTTTCACGCTAGCATAAAATATGGGGGAATAAGGTGGCGGCAGTACGTACGGGCTGTGCCGCGTGTCTGTGAGCACGCTAGGCTAATAACTCGGCGGGCGGCCTTAGATAACCTACTGTTATGTTTACTAAGGGGCGGGGCTCTCTCGGTCACTTCACACTCGCAGACATGACACAAAGACGACTTGCGGAGCGCTATGTATGCAAGGCTCAACATGCGTTCGGTCGCTCCTGTTTGACTGTTTATTTAGATGTCCATCTCGTTGGCGTAGCACGAAGCCTGGCCAGCCCGTTTACTGATCTGGACATGAGTGATAGTCAAATGTCTTCGTGGCGTCAGCAAAATTGATAAAAAATTAAAAAGAAAGATAGGGCGCCCTCGTACCAAAAGTGGCCGCCCAAAAACAGGTCCAATGAACCGGTTTGCAAGCCGATATGACAGCGACTTGTTTGTGTGCACGTCATTCATATGTCTTGTGCGAAGTATAAACGTAATGTACCACCTATCTTCCTCTTTTTGTTTATATCAATTGCTGAGCATGGGACCTTTGACTGAGTTGTAGAGCTAGTAAGGCTGCTAGGGCAGAAAGAGTTAGGGCGTGTAGAGTAAGAGCTTGGCTCTTCTTGAGATACGATATCTTTTTGAACAACTTCGTCTTGGCAACAGTTTACATCTTTTTGATGTCGTTGTTCTAATATCTATTTAAACTGAAGTTGAAAATGTTATTAGCATCAGTTAACCGAGACTCTAATTGGCCTAAATGTACTATTATATTAGATAAATTCATTACATCAAGTCCAAGCGTCCGTCCGTTCCTCTACTCAAGAGCTTACGGTTTAGAATAAGTTGCTGGTGGTTCCGCGCCGCTGCCGGACGCGCAGGTCGCACGTTACATATTAATTGGCGCTCGCCGCCTGCGCCCGCGCCGGCCGCGCAGCCACGCAGGTGCGCCGGACATACTGCGTTCATCTCTCTTTGACAGACCGTTCGGTCGGATCTCACAACTATAGTCTTTGGGTCTCTAAACACCAACCATGCAACTTTATCATCACGTCATCAGAAGTGTTGAACTTTACTTTGTAAATGGTTCGCAGAACTACAAATACTTTAGAGATCAAATAATTGAAAGTATGAGCCAGCTTTAGAGCAAGTCAAATGAGAAAGAAAGAAAGAAATAAAATTTATTGGACACTAAACATAACAATAAAAATAAAATAATATAACATAACAATGAGCGTCTCAAGCTAAATATTTTAGTCATTTTGTTTGAATGTAAGCAATTTATATTTCGAAACAAGAGAATATAGCATGGCGAGCGCACGTAAGTATAATTATGCCAACTGAATGTCCAAAACCGAAGAATTGAACAAACATATAGTACGATTAATAATTGTAGTCAGCGAAATGACAACTTCAACAGTGACTGATACAAGAAAGGGTGACCCGCTACATTAGTGACGTTCGGCAATCACTAGACTTAGACATTTAGTCATGCTTTTTTTATTAGGTATCAAAGCTTTTTTAAATTGTAAATATTTAATAGGTACACAACGAATTAAATAATACTATTTAAGAAATATGGACCCTACCTCCATATTAAAACTTCTCACTAAAAAATTATAACCATAGCTGGGAAAAAAATGTTCAAAGAGTTTCAGGGGAATTAACACTTGAAAGTCAGGAAAATACAAGTAATTATATACGTTTTTATTCGTTACGGTTGCTATTGATTCCGACTCCGATTCTGAATCGGTATATTCAGAATCGGAATCGGAATCAGTTACATTTATAACGAAGGAATCCACACATTGGTCTATAATGTGGTCGAGTTGACACATTTTGTCTTCGACTTTTATGGCATGGTGTATGCACTGTCTCCAATTATCAGGCGTCACCTCTTTCAGGCCTTCTTCAAATAATTTTTTTACCTCTTTTATTTTAAAAGTTTTATTGTTCCTGGCAACGTATCCCTTTGCTTGAGCCCAAACTAACTCTATTGGGTTGAGCTCACAGTGATAAGGTGGCAGACGCAGGATTGTGACACCGTATTCAGCGGCCAACTCTTCCACAGCATAGCGTTCGTAATTTGATTTTTGTGATTTTACTATTTCGATTAATTGAGCCTTTATCATTGTAGATTGATATTTAATTTGTTTTTCATCTAACCACTGAACAATATCAGCCTTCCGCCAGTTTGAAGTGGGGATACGCTCGACTTTTCTTGAATGGTACGGTGCGTTATCTAATACCAGCACCGCATTTGGCTTTAATTTTGGCAAAATACTTTTAAGCCATCTCTCAAAACACTCTGAATTCATCTCTTCATGATAGTCCATACTATTTTTCTTCGATTCAAAAATAAGTAAACCGGAATCTACAAAACCTTCATCACTGCCTATATGTGAAATTATAAGGCGTCGTCCTTTGCCGGTTGGGCCCTTTAGGCCTGTAGTCAAACCTTTAGAAAACGCTTGTTTGGAAGATTCTACTGTTGTATCCTCCCAAACTTTTCCAGTTGTATGACCTGTTAATGAACGAAATTCATACCTGTAAATAATATAATACAGTAACAAAACATTTTGAAACTGAAAACCTGAAATGTCTCAAGACGAAAGTCTTTGACCAGTGTGTGTTGCCAGTAATGACATATTGGAGGAGACGTGGTCGTTCACTATGGGTCTCATAAGAAGGCTTAAAGTCATCCAGCGAGAAATGGAGGGAGCGATGCTTGGTATTTCCCTGCTTGATCGAATCAGACATGATGAGATCCACAGGAGAACTAAAGCAACCGACATCGCTCAAAGGATTGCATCGCTGAAGTGCGCGGGACACATAGCGCGGAGAACCGATGGCCGTCAGGGCGGAAGGGTTCTTGAATGGTGACCGCGTACCGGACGACGTTTCAGTGGGCAGGCCCTCCACAAGGTGGACCAACGATCTGGTCGAGGTCGCGGTAAGCCGCTGGATGTGGACAGTGCAGGACCGAACGTTGTAGAGATCCCTGGGGGAGGCCTATGCCCAGCAGTGAGCGTCGTTCGGCTGATATTATGTTGAAATACAGTTTTAAATAATAATATTTAATAACCTTCATTAATCCAAGTCTCATCTTGATAGTAAATTATTTTTCCTTGTCTCCGATATTCCTTAATTGTAGTCAAGTACCGTCTACGCCACAGAAGTAGGTCTTGACGTTCTGTCAAGCAGCTGCGTCGCTTGCGACTGGCATATTTAAATTTTAAATGTTTTAAAACTGCTCGCATCGTGCTCTTCGACATATTAGGAAGGTCAGGATCATCATTTATAACCTGATGAATCTGTAAAATATTATAAGTATTTAATTTTATAAACTACAGCGAGACAATGACAATGTGTGTTATTTGTTATTATGTATCAGTTCTTCGTGCTATGTGCCCCGCTAACTGCCTTTTAATCTACATACCCTCTGGGCTACGTCAGCTACCTTAGTTTTCCTACGGATTTCCTCATTTTAGTTCGATCTCGTAGCGAAACGCCAAGCATAGCCCTCCCAATACCTCCTAAGTTGTACATTCACGTGGTAACTTTATCTACTGGCCTGTAAAATATTGTTGTTGTTTTAGTGTGCAATAAAGAATATTTACTCACTCATGTATGATGTGCAATTATTGATTTTGCATTGTATTATAATTTTATAAATGGAATACCTTGGCAATGGTTGGAGGCTCCTTCGCATAAAAGAATTGGTGGACTTTACGACGTATAGCCGAAAAGTCAAAATCATCAATTTTATTGGCGAATGTTAATTTGGGTCCGGATTTTTTGTGATTTGATAATTGAACGTTCTCCTTTTGCTCTTTCAGTATTCGATATACAGATCTGGTGGAAATTCCCAAGATTTCGGATACTGTTTTCACACACGCAACTTTCTTCATATCATCAAAAGGTTTTCCTAGATTTTGATTCCATACATAATTATATGCATTGAGAACCATTTCTTTCTCACTTACACCAAATGAATGACGTTTTCTTTTTGGAGGGAGACAGCCCTCTTTAGAAGTGGACGGTTGGGGATCCATATCAAACACCAACGTAGCGCAACTCAACAACAAATTATCAAGCTAGCAAAATAAACAAGAAATTTCAGAGGACACTAAACACTTCTGACACCGTCGGAATTCGGGAGCAGAACGAAAAACAAAACTCCGTCCATATCGAGACAAGTGATGACCATACCCATATAGCCATTTTTGGTCGCAGATTTTTAAAGATGTAACAGGTCGCACAAATTCTCGTAACTGATACGACACATTGCGACTGTGTAGGGTTATACTCACACGTGTTGTAACAGTTAAGAAACAATGTGAGTGGTAATGATTTTAGTAACCCCGTGTTGTAACCGTTTCGAAATGTGACAAAATATTTTGTGTCTACACATTTTAATAACTTCGCGATTAGTTTGTAACTATAGTACGATTAATAATTGTAGTCAGCGAAATGACAACTTCAACAGTGACTGATACAAAAAAGGGTGACCCGCTACAATAGTGACGTTCGGAAATCACTAGACTAAGACATTTAGTCATGATTTATTTTATGAGGTATCAAAGCCTTTTTTAAATAATTGAAAATATTTCATAGTGTACAAAACGAATTAAATAATTACGATTTAAGAAATATGGGCCCTACCTCCATATTAAAACTTCTCACTAAAAAATTATAACCATAGCTTGAAAAAAAATGTTCAAAGAGGTTCAGGGGAATTAACACTTGAAAGTCAGCAAAATACAAGTAATTATATACGTTTTTATTCGTTACGGTTGCTATTGATTCCGACTCCGATTCTGAATTCATCTCTTCATGATAGTCCATACTATTATTATTTGATTCAAAAATAAGTAAACCGGAATCTACAAAACCTTCATCACTGCCTATATATGAAATTATAAGGCGTCGTCCTTTGCCGGTTGGGCCCTTTAGGCCTGTAGTCAAACCTTTAGAAAACACTTTTATGGAAGATTCTACTGTTGTATCCTCCCAAACTTTTCCAGTTGTATGACCTGTTAATAAACGAAATTCTTACCTGTAAATAATATAATACAGAAACAAAACATTTTGAAACTGAAAATCTATTTACTAAATACAGTTTACCGAAATACCTCTATGTCTCAAGACGAAAGTCTGACCAGTGTATGTTGCAGTAATGACATATGGAAGTGAGACGTGGTCATTCACTACGATTATTTTGCCAGGCTGTAATGTCGACTAACTTTTAATAGTAAAAACTCGATTTACCACATCACTATTTATTTGGGACTGAAAACCTGCCACACTGAAAATGTCATTTCACTGACTACAATTAAAAATCCGAGTATAGGAGGCAATTTTTACACAAAGTGTTGTAACAGGGTAGTAACACGCGTCGTAAAGTGCCGGGAATGTTCCGGAATATTAAAATATGAACTTGCAGAAACAAACATCACTAGATCCTATCATTCTCAAAGTTTTCATGGGTTTTTTGCATTTTACTTTTTGAATAATAAATAAAAATGAGTAAGCAATCCTTAAAATCAGGTAAATTCCAGTGGAGTTCTACTTTTTATAGAAAAGTGAATAATTAATTAACTAACCAAAACAGCACACGTAACTTTATTTTATTTATTGTACTAAATTGTTGTTATTAGTATGAGGTCAGATTCAGGATAGAATTAAAAAAAATGTTAAGAAAAGGTGATCAACCATTAGAGCAAGTAGAAAGTTTTCTAGAAACAGGTGTAAAAGTATTCAGTACTGTCAAGATAAATGAGAATTACCAGTTCTCAAATAACGTTTTAAAGATAAATGGTTTTTAAGCACAGACAATACAGACAGATATATTGTAGAAATAACATAGGCCATTTCTGCGCATGACAAAATTAAAATGATTGGAAATAATAAAAAAAACAAGTTCAATTTTTTTGAGCGACCGTTCAATTCTACTCATATGAATATCTAAGCAACATCAATTTATTACGAAGCGGAAGAATCGAGAGAATATGATTTGAAAGATATAAAATGCAAACTTTTATCTATGACTTCTAACACAGAGATGGTATTTATGGCAATATTGACAACATTAGGAGTAGAAATAAAATAAAAACATGAAAAATATAAAGACTTTTATTTCAAAAGTTTGTGGCTCTAAAACATAACAAAAAGCAAGGATTCTTAAAATCGGTAATTCTTAACTGTACTAGTAACAGTCCCACCTTTGTAGCGGTACATCACATAATTTTTCATCATAATAATTTGTCTAATCAGTCCCATAAATTATAAAAAAAATATCACAATGTAATCTTTTTGGTACATTGGTTTCGGAAAACTGGGTTTGGCGTGCCCTAGTTGCATTCTAATCAAAAAGATGAGAATTAGATAAGTCGTCAGAACTTATATTTACTTTGGACTTAAGCTTTGAATCCACTACTTTATTTATTATTTTTACGTCCGAAAGCACAGTCACTAACTTTGACTCCTTGATGTTGCATTTTTTCATACCTGGTGTATCGTCATCTGTGAAAAGATAATAAATTGTTATTAGTAATAATATAGATTAATACGTTGTAATGATATGCGTACGTGCGTATGTGTATGTTGGTAAAAGTAAAATAAAATTGTACTTACCAATTTCATTTTCTTTCTTATTTAAATAGTCCTCTGTTTCAGAATCTTGCTTATTTATTGACGCCTTTGGATTAAAAAAAAAATGACTTGATCCTTATTTGGCGTTCCTGTGTTTGAATTTTCTTCTTCTTCCTTATTTGGCGTTCCTGTGTTTGAATTTTCTTCTTCTTCCTTATTTGGCGTTTCTGAATTTAAATTTTTCTCTTCTTCTATTTCTTTATTTTGCGGTTCTGTATTAAAATTTTCTTCTTCTTCTTTTGAGCCTTCTTTTGTTAAAATAATGCAATAAGGCATTTTGTTTGTCAAAACAAACCTAAACTTTGAGAGACACTGGAACCAAAAATACAAGAGAAGCCATATTAAAAATCCCGTAAGTTTGTGACGACTTTACGGAACAAGTCGTCACATTCTTGTAACTTTGTAACTATATGCGACGAGTATATAATCACTAAACAAAAAATATTTTTTTCAAAATTTATGAAATATAAGCTTTGTTCTTGTTAAAATAAGTAGTCATGAGTGTTAAAATTTGTTATCATATGAAAATAAGAAGTTTTTGAGCATCTTTAAAGTAAAAAATAATATTAACACACCGGTTTACATTTAGCTAAAATAATTAATTTATGAAAATAAAGCGGCGCGTTGGTAAAATCCAACATATTAGACGAAATTACACGATAAAATTCTTTTCCCACATAAATTTTAACATCGGAAATATATATATCAGCTAAATAAAGTTTGTGCACTTTCGGATATCATAGATTTAATAATGGCGTCCTTTTAATATTCTTAAAAACACTACTTCGCTAACATTTTACAAGTCAAACTGTTAAAAGAAATTGAACGAATGAATGAATGATTTGTTCGGATTGTGGTTATTCAAGGTTACTGCGTTACGACACGGAGTCGTTACTTAAAAACTAAATGTGTATGTGTCGGGTCTTCCCCATTTTTAGTCGTAGCGACGGATAAGCGCGGAACGTCAACCAGATTGAGTTACGAGAATCATTCAAGTGTCGGCATTAAGTATCTAAACGGTTACGTCGCGTAACCAAAAATGGTTATATGGGTAGTGCTTACAATAACCAAAAGCAAATAATAAAACAGTATTTAATGTAATATTTCATTACTTACCGTTGCTTACCGTGTATATCTTCTGTTTGAATACCGCTAACCCACAAGTATCACGAGGGCCAATTGACTGCTGAACATATGCCTACCCCGATGATTCAGATTGGCCGGTTGTAAGCGGCCTGCATCCACCGACACCCTGCGATCTTTATCAGGTCATCCGTCCCCCTTGCGGGTGGGCGTCACACGCTGCACTCGGCCTCAAACGGGCTCCACTTGAGAATTTTACGGCCGCAGCGGCCGTCAGATCTTCGTGCCTGCTTACTCACTGGACTATATCAGCGACCTTAGTTTCCCCTACGAATTTTACCTTTTTTAGTTCGATCTCGTTGCGAAAAGGCAAGCATAGCACTCCCAATAGCCCGTTTCATAACCTTGAGCCTCTTTATGAGGCCCACAGACTTATGAGGCTCATAATTGTCTAACAGGTTGCATAGTTGAAGAAGACTCTTATTGATGACGACGTTTTCGTGATCTATGTGACAGGAATCGCAGGTAGAGATGAACTAGTAAGACTGACTTCATTCATGTGATAATGATAATTTCAGCAGTAATAGATTTAAATTCACGTCATTATAGTCCTCTTCACCTGAATTGCTATCACACGCATTTCCGTCGGGGGCAACCTGAGCATGTAACAAATATGAGGTCATTTTTGACCCAAAAAAACCTTGTGATTAATAATTGGAATAACGAGAACCAATCTTTACACTTATCAGTAGTTAGTTATCACTGAAACACATTCAACTTATTAATGATAGTGGCGCCCCTATTAATTTCACGACTTTTTTGCCAGGCTGTAATGTCGACTAACTTTTAATTGTAAAAACTCGATTTACCACATCACTATTTATTTGGGACTGAAAACCTGCCACACTGAAAATGTCATTTCACTGACTACAATTAAAAATCCTAGTATAGCATGTGATCATTTGAGAAGTTTTGTCGTCGCCGCCGCGTGTTGTCACAACACTCGAATGTTGTTGTCGGTCGGATGCGCGCGCAGGAGACGCGAGCGCTGCGTCTGCGCACCCGGGCCAGCTCACGGACGGTGATCTTGACGACCGATTTGGTGTACTGGTTCAGAAGTGGATTACACTAGAGACGGGTTCGAACTTCGCACAGTTCAAGCAATCGTGTGCATGAACATGTCTGTGTCATGTATTCCCAAATAAAATAGTATTGAAGTAGTTATGTTTATCTGTTGTCTAGTATCCCATAGCACAAATAATTGCTTGATTTGTGGCTAGATGGCGCTGTGTGGAATGTCCAGTGATAATATTTAAATTGGTTTTTCCTGAAATCAAAATTACTTAATGTATTAAACGTTTGTACGAAATTGGTGTTTCTTTATAGCTACATTGGGTTCTTCAGTCATTATTATAAATGAAGAGCAGTAGACTGCAGATTTTGGACACACTATGTAGTATATATTTTTCCTCACATGTTATTCGTTTAGACTCCAAGAGAACGCGTAGGAAATGCTTCAAATAAGAGCTCTGCCTCTGCTCTGCTCTCTACACACTAGATATCTGTCATGTACAAACAAATATAAATGTATGTATGTACAGAAAATGATTTTTCGACCATCGTTGCGGATTTTAAATTTTTTCAGCGTTTTATGCTTTTATCAGGATTATTAAATAAAAAAAACCAGCTTTAGTTAAAATCGTGTGAAGCTTTTATTATTGCAGAGGGAAACAGTACTTCGTCGATTTATAAAAATGGGAAACCTTTTATCGGATTATTTCAAATGTACATACGCCAATAAAATATTGAAAACGATGCATTTAAACGATGATGCGTCGAACAGTACTTTTGTAGTATGTTTTTTTTGGTATGTTGCTACCAAGAGATTACTGATCCAGGTTTATATTTCGTTGGTTCAATCTATTATAACCTACTGCATAACAGTGTGGGGAGGGGCACTGTAAACAAAATTCCTAGATGTTGAACGAGCTCAGAGAGGTTTGCTAAAAGTTATGTTTTTTAAGAAGCGAATATTTTCAACTGGCTTGCTCTATGACTTAGCAGATTTATTAACTATTAGGAAACTATATGTCTTACTTGTTGTACTTAGGAGGCATAAGACCTTGTTTACAATCAAAATATCGGTCAAAAACGAAGAAAGCACAAGATAATTGAAATTCAATTCTCTCGCACAGCTTTTGCTCAAACCCAATTTCAGAACCTATCTTCTCATGTGTACAACCTTGTCAATAAAAAGCTACAAATATACCCCCTACCATATCGAAGAGTGTAAAATTACTGTGACGAACTGGCTAAAACAATTAAACTATGAAGAAACTGAAAGCCTACTTAAATACGACACATAACATAATATCAAACATGTTTTTCAAGCGTACATGCATTCACACAAACATACACACACACGCACACACACACACACACACGAACACAAACACGAACACACACACACACTTTGTTTTATGATTTATAATGTAGTAGATACGTAATTTGCTTATTTAAATTTATAAATGTACATTTTGTTAAGGAAAAGTGACTCATTCTGCCACAGGTGCCATGGCACTTAAAAGAAAGAGTCCATCTCTGCATAGCCATATATAATTATTGTTAAAGGAATAAATATTTTTCATTTTTCATTTCATTTTTCCTTTTTCTACTTACTTCTTATTCATCATAGTGAAATATTTTAGGCCTGGTTTTAGAAACAGAAGGTACTCATTTAAGCTATTTGAAAATTGTACGCAAAAGTGCATTCCCTTTGCATGCATTAATATTTAGCCAGCATTCATCTAATTCGCACTAAATGTTAGGACCTGCCTCACTTGAGCACAGTCCAGTCGGACTCTTGACAAAAATGTCCAAATTCAAGTGAGTGTTTAGTCTAAGTGGCAGTAAAGTGCCGCCAGCACCGGCCGCGGCATAAAACCTGTTTTATTGGCTCGTGAATGACGTGGCCGCGCTGAGACGATCGGCTCCGCTCGGTCAAGGCTTTCGTGGCGCGGTTTTGTACACAGCAGAAATAAAGATGATTAGTTTGTTCATACATCATTTAAATGATATCTATCCATATTTCAAGACAACATTATTTAAAGATACCATGTCGCCCTACGAGATTCTTCCAGGCGAGCTGACGACAAACCCGCCTAGCTCGTTTATTTGATCAGATGTACAAAAAAACGGATCAAAACGGTCAAACGGTCGGATCAAACAGTTTGGGTAGTACTGTTTCATTCCTTGGACTTCTTCATGCTTCAAAGAGTTCAAAGAGTTCAAAGTTCTTTATTGCACCATGTTGTTAACAAGATCTTAACAATAATATAATCTTCTTTTGTTTGTAACTCTTGCTGGTGAGGCTGGTAGAGAGGGTCGTGTAACGAGGGCGCGTGAAGGCTAGCCGGCCATACCCCCGAGAGCTGGCGCGCTGCCACCGACTAACTGTAACCAGGAAACTAGAATCCGCTTTGACCTTGAAGCGGCGGTGATTGACCTTCATTAAACAACTTATTGCCTTTCTCCCTGAAACAGCAAGATTATGTTACTAAATATTAAAATTTACCTCCCTCGGTTGTTAATTTTATCGGCATGTTGGCTTAACGATAACAGATACAGTTGGCTTATTAAGATAATAGAAAAGTTTTTGGGGAAAATACGTTGTCCTGGATAGATGCATTATAGAATAGTACCAGCTTCAAAAACTCTTCTGCTTTATTATATTAGCATAGATGTAGGTCACTGTTTAACACCTAGTATGTAAAAGCTCTGCTGAGCTTAGAGTCTAAGGTGTTTGTGGAATGATGACCTTAAATTTGTATTTACTCCAGACCTACTAATGCTGAATTAATTGTGCACTTGCGAACCCGTCCTATCATATTTCCTCTGCCTGTAGGTTGTCTGGAAGAGATTGCTTCTAGCAATAAGACCGCCTAAATTGTACATTTATGAGAACATGTATTCCTTACAAATGTGTTATTTTGTGTGCAATAAAGTGTTTATCTATCTATCTATCTATCTATCTACCTTTTGAAATACTTATGAATAATAATCATATTTTCTTGAATCCATTATTTCAGATGCGGGTTCGATTCCCGCCTGATTTCAACAGACCAAATGTCTTTTTCTGGTTTTCCTATCTTTAGTAAGATGATAATGCATTATCCCCAATGCTAAAAAATCAAAATAACCTAGTAGAAAACCTAGTTTCATCTTAATCGAAAGTCAAATATTTGCAATAATGTTTCTTTCGAGTGTTTAAGGTATATGCCTAAACATTGGTGAAACAAACCTGGCTGCCTGGTAAAATATACCAGAAAAAATCGGCCGGTCTGTCAATGGTCTCGGTAGCACAGTGGTTAGTGCAGTCGCCCGGTTTGCGAAAGATGCGGGTCCGATTCCCGCCTGATGCCAACAGACCAAATGTCTTTTACTGGTTTTTCTATCTTTGCATTATTTCATTTTGTTATTGTCACCTCAATAAAGAAAGCATTCGTTCCGTGACAAGATTCGCAATCTTCTTTCTCAAGCTAGAAATACTTATTAGTAGAGGGTGTCGAGCTGAAGTAGTCTGTCCTAGATAGCGCGTCGCGTCCCGATCATCGCGATGTTAGTGCGCGCGCAATAACGTGTGAGTTGTGGCGCTCGTAATGGTTTCCATCGCGCCACATCGCGCGGCGCAAGATACGCAGGGCGATGCTCCGCGCACGCGCAGCCGACGCGCCGCGACCTCTGAACCCAATCAATTAATATCTGATTAATAAACGCGCAGCTCAAGTCTTCTCTCGTCATTGTGCACTCGATGGTGAAATGTTATCAATTTATTATTAGGAGACAATACAAAATCTACTATATAAAAATAAGTCGGGTTTTCCTTCCTGGCGCTATAACTCCAGAACGCACGAACCGATTTCCACGGTTTTGCATTCGTTGGAAAGGTCTCTGGCTCCGTGAGGTTTATAGCAAAGAAAATTCAGTTTCCACATAAAAGCGGGATTTTTCACATACAGCTAAGTCCACGCGGACGAAGTCGCGGGCGGCTGTTAGTGCTTGATAAATATTTAAAAATTAACGGCCGCCCGCGACTTCGTACACGTATACAGGTTAAATAAAAATGTAATATAACTTTATAAATTGTAGCCTATGTGCTATTCAGATGCAGAAGCTATATTATTGTTAAATTTTAATGAAAATCCAGTATTTTTGACGTGAAAGAGCAACACGGCACATCCATACATACAAACTATCGCATTTATGATATAAGTAGGTCTTTTTTTTTTATTTAAACTGATGTGTCCCTCTGCAGTAGTGGTAAGTTTTGACTAAATTCATTCAGTTCACGATAAGATTTTCTAGAAGAAATTGAGTTAATCACAGAATATTGAAAAAGTAGCGACTGCTGAGCGAAAAACTGCTGAAGTAACTTTATTCTATAGTACGATTAATAATTGAAGTCAGCAAAATGTCAACTTCAACAGTGACTGATACAAAAAAGGGTGACCCGCTACAATAGTGAAGTGACGTTCGGCAATCACTAGAGTTAGACATTCAGTCATGCTTTATTTTATTAGGTATCAAAGCCTTTTTTAAATTGTAAATATTAAATAGGTACACAACGAATTAAATAATACGATTTAAGAAATATGGACCTCCATATTAAAACTTCTCACTAAAAAAATTTCAGATTAATCGGTTGACAGGAAGAGGGTGAAATTTGAATTACTAGATTTGACCCAAGAATAAATAAAACAAACGGGGTGAGCTAAATAAAACCGTTTAAAAATCATAACCATAGCTGGGAAAAAAATGTTCAAAGAGGTTCAGGGGAATTAGCACTTGAAAGTCAGGAAAGAAAGGAAACATACAGTATTTAAATTATTTACGGCTATCACTTATAAATCTCACTAAAACCAATAAAGTTTCCACTTATATAAAATACATATTTAAGCTAAGATATACAATAAAAAAAGGAAAAGGGGGGAGTGTAGGTATTTTTCAAATTAGTAAAAAAAAACAAACGAAAACGACATCAGCGTCAAGCTAACTTCTCCCTCACAGCCCTTTTATACGCTCCTATCCTAGAACAAAAAATGTCGACATTTTCAAAATCCCTATTGTAATTACGACAGGAGCGCAGTAAAAAGGTGTTACTGGCATAATTAGTTGACACCAAAGGCACACTAAATGTAGAAGTATGGCGTGAATTTAACCGGGGGCATCTCAAATGAATATTGCTTAAAAGGAAGGGGGAATCAACGAAATTATTGAGAATCTTAAACAAAAACATTTGGTCTTTTTCCATTCGACGTGAGGCCAAAGAAGGAATAAGTAGAGGTTCTGAACCATTGAACTTATTAAATTTATATCCTAAGTGCTTACGCCACTTACGCCTACCGTGTCGTTAACGACACACCAACTTTAAAAAAATATTGTCATTGACCAAGATGTACTATTATTGATTTGTATGTCTCCAATAGCTGTCAGGGCCCTAGTCAGTCATCGCGTAGTGATAACTGTGAGCTGCAGTTAATCTTACTTGTACCAAATAAGTTCAAATTTCATAGTAATTACAATGCTGAATTCAAGTTAGGTTGAAATATAGTTTTATGGTGTTTTTCATTCATGTGCAATGTAATTACAAATGTTCGGTTCCTAAACACTCTTAAGACATAAAAATATTGGTTGTTTCGTGAAATTTTCACTGAGCATTTTCATATTACTTTGACTGTTCCGTAAAAGACACGGTAGGAGAATGTACTACCATTTCTATTACATATTGATTTGTTATAGACATTTCCAAAACCCACCTATTCAAAACGAGAGTTGAGGAACTAGCCTTGAAGGATGACAGGAAGGTATAGATATAATTATCAGACCATCTGAGGATTCGCTGACCATTTACAACTTCAAAAACCAATACCATTTACTTACTTACACAAACATGGGAATCGGAAACCAGATGAAAAAATCAACCCTCTTATGACTATTATTTTAGAAAAAGAGGGTACTTTTCACTAATAAGTCTGACTTGGCAACACATAACGCGTGCCAGTTTTATGTAAGTACAAAAAAAGTGAACAGTTGGACCATCCAAACTCCAATGAAATATTGCTGTAAGTAAGTCTCCTTGACATGAAGATGAAAGCCAACAGTATTGTTGTTCAATGTACCTATACTGGAATTGTACCCTGTTGAATGTAGTGTATCGTACTGTGTATGTATGATACGATCGCAAGAGTCATTTGTGAAGTACCTATCGTAAGAGACGGTTGCAGTGTGGCTTCTGTCATATCTGAATATTTACCTCAGTGCCTGAAGAACAAATGTCTTCAGACACTGTGCTACCTGAAATAACTTGTGCATCTGTTGTGTTACTTATCATGGGCCTCATAACTAGCCTAACCTGAGCTCAAGGTCACTCAACGTGCTATGAAGAAGGCTGTGTTGGACACAGATATCAAATCACAAATTATGAATGCCGTGTAAGAAATAAAAGCACCGTAGTAAAGCGGCTCAGCAGCTTGAAGTAGCAGTGGGTGGAGTAAAAGCTGGAAGTGCTGATAGCCGTCGAGGACCGAGAGACCTTTCGAAGACAAACGCAGCGTAAGAAGTTGTTCATAGCAAGTAGAAGGGATGAATTGATGATGATTGCAGGGCGAACTTAGTTATCTGAACCTCTTCGAAGTAGGCCTATGTTCAGCAGTGGAAGTCATGCAGCTGTTGTTGATGATGATGATGATTTGGAGTTTATTTTCTTACTCCTAATTCATAACAAAGCCTTTTAAATTCAACCTTGTGGATATTTATCAGGGTAGTGTATTCTCCTACTGTGTCGTTTACGACACGGCATTTTCCGGCTTTTCCGGAAGTGAAATTTTTTTTTTACTTTTATTTGTCTGTTTCGGGTTACAATTATGTAAGGTATGCGAAATTTCAAATTGATTGGCCAAAAAAAGTTTTTGCCGGAGTAAGTGGGTTAAACTTATTTTGTATCTTCTCGATGTTTTCCCCGTATTTTTTATATAGGGGATTCCAAATCACAGATCCGTATTCCAAAATGGATCTGACGAACGCAAAATAGAGAACAGTCAAAGCGGAACTGTACTTGAAATCTTTGGCCGTTCTGAGAACAAAGCCCAACATCTTATAAGCTTTTGCAGTCAGAGCATTTACATGAGGATTGAAACTAAGTTTACTGTCTAAGCAAATACCTAAGTCCCTCACCTCAGTCACCCTACCCAGCACGGCACCATTCAAGATAGTCATAAATGATAGGCTTACTTTTACGAGTAAAGGATATTATGTATACCCGAACAGTATGCACATAACTTGTTTAGGTCATTCTGCAAGAGAGAGCAATCAGATGGTGCTTTGATTATTCAAAACATCTTCATGTCATCTTCATATAAAAGTATGTTGGAGTTACCAAATTGCGAAGGAATATCATTTATAAATAAATTAAACAAAAGAGGGCCCAAGTGAGAGCCTTGAGGCACCCCGGAGGTTACAGGGATAAACGACGAACAGTAACCCTTTATGGTAACTGCCTGACTACGTTCCCGAAGATAAGAAGACAGCCAGCGCAACAGATCACCGTGTATACCGACTTCACCCAGTTTGAGAATTAACAAACTGTTACGGTTGCTATTGGTTCCGACTGCGATTCTGAATCGGTATATTCAGAATCGGAATCGATCCCGATTCCGATTCATTACATTTATAACGAAGGAATTCACATATTGGTCTATAATGTGGTCAAGTTGAGACATTTTGTCTTCAACTTTTATGGCATGGTGTATGCACTGTCTCCAATTATCAGGCGTCACCACTTTCAGGCCTTCTTTAAATATTTCTTTTACGTCTTTTAGGTATTTTAAAAGTTTTATTGTTCCTGGCAAAGTATCCCTTTGCTTGAGCCCAAACTAACTCTATTGGGTTGAGCTCACAGTGATAAGGTGGCAGACGCAGGATTGTGACACCGTTTTCAGCGGCCAACTTTTCCACAGCATAGCGTTCGTAATTAGATTTTTGTAATTTTACTATTTCGATTAATTGAGCTTTTATCATTGTAGGTTGATATTTAATTTGTTTTTCATCTAACCACTGAACAATATCAGCCTTCCGCCAGTTTGAAGTGGGGATACGCTCGACTTTTCTTGAATGGTACGGTGCGTTATCTAATACCAGCACCGCATTTGGCTTTAATTTTGGCAAAATGCTTTTAAGCCATTTCTCAAAACACTCTGAATTCATCTCTTCATGATAGTCCATACTATTTTTCTTCGATTCAAAAATAAGTAAACCGGAATCTACAAAACCTTCATCACTGCCTATATGTGAAATTATAAGGCGTCGGCCTTTGCCGGTTGGGCCCTTTAGGCCTGTAGTCAAACTTTTAGAAAACGCTTGTTTGGAAGATTCTTCTGTTATATCCTCCCAAACTTTTCCAGTTGTATGACCTGTTAATAGACGGAATTCTTACCTGTTAATAATATAATACCTACAGAAACGAAAAAAAATGTTGAAACTGAAAACCTATTTACTAAATACAGTTTACCGAAATACCTCATGTCTCAAGACGAAAGTCTGACCAGTGTGTGTTGCCAGTAATGATATATGGAAGTGAGACGTGGTCATTCAAACCGACTTTTTTGCCAGGCTGTAATGTCGACTAACTTTTAATTGTAAAAACTCGATTTACCACATCACTATTTATTTGGGACTGAAAACCTTTTTTTTTTTTTTTTTCGCTTAGGCAAATGCCTTACGCATACCCGCCGCCGGGGGGCGGTCGGGTTATGTCGGACTCTCCTACTGGGAAGGTTAACCCAGTGGCCTACCGACTAAAAACCTCAGCGACTCCCTCTCATCGTCCACGGTGGGGGGAATGCGGTGACTGGCAAGAAGCCTGCTACGCGTCCCCCCGGACGGAGCCCGCCTTACACGGCGGGCCGGAAGCGACCCCTTCCTCGTGGGAAGAGGCCAGTAGGAACAGCCGAGGGCGTCGAGCCGTCCCTACCAGGCAGTGGAGGTGGCCTGTGCAATGCTGGCGCTGGTACCCCCGTACCACGCGCCCGCTGGCCTCCTCCACGGAGAGGTTGGAGACGACGGGCGATTGTTCGCCGTCTTCCCCCCCTCCTTGCCCTGCGGAGCGCGTGGGACTGAAAACCTGCCACACTGAAAATGTCATTTCACTGACTACAATTAAAAATCCTAGTATACCAATAATTGCCACAGAAAAACCACCAAAAACGTTGTGCATAAATGTGGAAGAAAATGAAATGAGTGCGTCATTAAGGTTTCTAATTTTTTTTGGTTTCCTGCTGGAGTAACGCTTTGCAGGAACTGGTTTGTTTTACTTGTCGCCTGGAAAATGTTGAATGTGCGCTTGTGGAATAAACGAACATCAGCAACTCTCAATAGTCTCAATTGGGGACTGCCTGTTGTACTATTCGATATCCAGAAATTATTTTACAAAACAACAAACAAATAGATAAAAGTCTATTCAGCTACAACGTTAACACTGTGGAGCTGAAATACCTTATCACAGTACGAAGTGTCTTATCGAAGTGACTTGCAAGCGGCAGTGGCAGCGACGCCGCGCTGGTGCTTGCGTGTCCTCTGCTCATTAACATATTTATTTTTGTCGAACTTTATTATATTGAAATTATTTTACTACCTAATTAAACAGTTGAATGAGCTTGCAACGACAATTGAAACCGTCATTATTTATCAGTAACTAGAGGTAATGAGCAGGTAGTGTTAAAGTGAAGAGTAAAACACAACGCCGCGTTTTCACGCCTAATTTATTCTGGCCAAATTGTTAATTAATAAAAGTCACAAACGCCAGTTAACTTTAGGTTACACACATCATTACTTCAATTAATGATTTCATCGAACATCATCAGGAACATTATATCAATAATACCGTGCTCATCCTACCGTTAAATGAATCAAAAAGGGGTCAAAAATAATTAATTTGCCTAGCCCTGCTCAGTCAAATTTCGCCGCAAAACTTCAACACAAAGCAGTATTTTGCAAGCCCGTTATCATATTTCGCCATTTAAATACACAAAACGAAATATTTGATGTGATTGATGCTAACAGTGGAACCATGCCTTCCGAGCGAGCTTTCCTTCAGAATAGTATAGAGTTGCCTAGAATACCTTCCATGTGTGCCAGTATAGTTAACAGTAGTAAGAGGCTAAAACCACGCGAGTCAAGGGTTGGTAGGTGTATTTTGTTTAATAGCCTGGTTTCAATCATGGTAGAATCATTATCATACGTTGTGTTTGCAGCTGAAACTCGTTCAGGACACCTACAATACAATGCGTAAAGTTCGTTGTTTCATAGTCTCGACCGACTTTACTCAGTCAGGTGAATAGTTAGCTACGAATAGTTGTTTATTGCTTTTGTTAGGCTCTCGTTTTGCTGAATCAGCGAGCGTAATAAAAGGCCGGCGTTGACGTGTGGGGGTGGGCCGTGAGCGTGGCTGCAGCGGGCCTCCACACAGTCCCGTCGGAGCCACAACGGGGCCGCTGTCCGGAGACGCGTGTGCGCTCGACACAAAGCCTGACCCGAGAAGCTCCCGTATCACACACTATCATCTTATTCACTGCAGTGCAAAATGAATAACTCAACAGCGCCGAGAATAAATCATAGGCAATTAGTCGCTACGATGTAATGAGCCGCGTCTCCCGCACGACACTACATTACACGGACCGTCTTTGACATACTTGACCTTTATGCACTTTTTCACACTGCAACTATACTATCGCTCGTCGCAGCATCTAAGGGAAATTGGCTTTGGCTAGCCTACTACTGAGTACAGGCCTCACCACAACGAGGTACGAGCCATACCCCGACTCGCGGGCTTAGTGCGTGTTGTTACAGACGTGTAGGTATGTGAGGTTAATGCTCGTAATGACCCTCACCGTCAGATTTTTTCTTTATCCTATAATCCCGGGTTCTTTAAGCGTGACATGAAAAGACATTGCCGGCCTTGAAGATGAGTAGCTGAGTAGTAACTGTATTGCTGTACCTGTCACGAGTTATCAGTGCCGACCCGCTATAAGTATTTTTTTATTGGAATCCTTTCTGACAGATGAATTCTTTCTTCTCTGTGATAAAATACGCTTGTAAATGTTGTCTAAATAGTAACGAAGTTGGCGCTGTTCGTGTGTCAGATGGTTCGTCAGATCGAACCGGCGGCAGGTAGACGAAAATTGTACAGACTGCTTTGTGGGCTGCGCATATTACGAAGAGGCGTCCTAATGGGCCGCCTGTGTCGGCCGCGTCAAAGCTAGCCTCGTCTGTGTGTTTGCTGCTCTCGCCGGTGCCCGCTGTCTAAACGCTCTCCCCGACACTACTCGCGTCGCAGGTCGATCCTCATTCGCCTACTTCCACCTATAGCCGCCGATTTACATTTAACTTGGGTCACATTTGAACCGGCATTGCGCCATTTCTGACCCTTTCATTGAATATTTCAATAAAATGATTATTAGGTAAGCGCACTGGGTGCAGTATGAATATAAAGTATCTTAAAGATGTCCTTTATTTAATGCATTTCCTACTAGGAGACGTGGTTGTCACGTGTGTTATTAAATTAAATAAAATTAAAGTAAATTTTTAGGTTCAAGGGTATGCTTAGATGCGACGGCTTTTTGATATAACGTATCGTTTTTTAAGTAAGTATTTGCTTACTTAATGACAAGAAGATTCGTTTTCTGTGAGTGCAATGTGACTTTCATTTAAATCAGACATGGCCATCACGGTAATTAATCATAAGTTAAACAATCTGTGTAATTCAATTAGTAGGAAACCTAATATAATATTACGAATAACCTGATTCAGTTGATATGTTGAAGTCTCATCAACTACCGCACCTTAGATTGGGGTGGTTTCACTTCATTAAACTGTTCCCCTCTGAAGAGTGCAAAGGGGATTTGTAAAGGTTGCGCTGAAAAAACCCACCAGGATTCCAACAATCGTGCTAAACAAGGAGGATCAAGGGCTGAACGTTGGGAGGCTATTAGCCTCTGTGAAACTGTGTTCAATTGAACAACCATTGCGAGATTTTACCAAAGCGACGTTTTGCTGAGAGGTTCTGACTTTGAACACTGCCCTATCAGGGAGGCGAGAATACCTCACGTAGAATTTAACATATAGACATTAAAAAGCAGAGAGTGGAATGATCGAAGTAGGTATTTGTGAATACGAATGAAATCAAATTTTGCTACAATCGTTGGAATTATACCTTTGGATAAAATGGATAAAAAATGCTAAAATCGTTAAATTTTTCTCCCTTATTTTTAGTCAATACTTTTGGAAAAAATCGCAATACATTAGATTCTGCACATTCGTTTAACATATACAAATTTGGTTTGTTATCTTACCTCGGGGAACACTGAATAGGACTAACCAGCCTAGAAGTTTGGAAAAGAGGATTTGGCTTAGCAGTGAAAAATGATTCACTTAGATTTAGCTTAGATCTTCTGAGCTTAGTTGAAAACAGTGCGTAATGTGTTGAATGTTGTTGACAGACTGAACCAGGAGATAAAAGGTGGCGCCTGGTGCCCCATGGCGCAGGTGACGACGGAGACGCGCGAGTGGATCCAGGTGGAGCTGCCGGGCGTGCACGTGGTGACGGCCGTGGGCACGCAGGGCCGCTTCGGCAACGGCCAGGGCCAGGAGTACGCCGAGAGCTACGTCCTCGAGTACTGGCGCCCGCGCCTCGGCAAGTGGCTGCGGTACCGCTCCGCTGACGGACAAGAGGTGACTATTCAACATATTTACTCTCATCCCCATAGTTAACTTGTCTTGTATTCACACGGCGGCATGTTAGATTCTGAATTTTCCGTTCAACATGACGGCAGCAATCACTGCTTCCGACTACTCCGCTTGAGATATTGTCGATAGCTTATGTTTTAATGTGTTAACTTTTAATTAGAGCATAATTCGTGTGGGCAGTATCAACTGAAAAGGAAAAGCTGAATCAAACGTACCATCAGTGGGCTCCTAAAGCTTATTAACATTTCAATTCAATCAATTTAAAACTGAATAAAAGCCAAGTTGTTATTCCCGCAAGTTCGTAATGAATAATTAATTAGCCATCTATTTTGTATGGCTTTAATCAGGGTCTTAGACTGATTTCAAAGTATCGAATTGGATTCAATAATACGATTTATTTCTGTTTGTGACCTTTCCTTATCATTTTTACTTGTGAAAATGAAATGAAATGAATGGTATTTGGGTTGTGATACTATTGACGCAACCGAGAAGGTGAGAGCTGTCCCGGTGCACGTTGCATCTTGTTCCGACAGAGGCTGAGCGCGGGTCATTACCGCGCGGTTAGTTTATTTGCCCGTCGGCGCGACGCGTCGTCGGCCGGTGATAAAGTTTGGACTACACAAAGTAAACACGGCCGTGTGCTCGGCACACACGGCGATTAGACGCCGGCCGTTCCCACGGACTGCCGCTCTGGCGCGATGGCGCTCTGGAGAACCGCGCCCGTGATGTTTGATTCTTGAATGATTAAACAGCTGCTGATGATGCACTCATTCGACCCCTGGCTGCCCGTCACCTTTCTAGCCTGAGTGACACTTTATATTTATTTGGAGCTTCCGTCCGCCTAGACCCCGGGTAGCTGCGGACATGTACTGTATAATCGTCCATGATTAATGTTTTGTTTTTGTTTGTGTAGACATACAGTATCGGTTCCGTCCATCCCCGTTCGTCCATATCATTTGGATGTCAATTATACTGGCCACGTGTCTTTACAGATTTGGGACAATGTTTTAGTTAATAGTGGTTTTAAAACCGTATTTTTTTTTTATTTGAAATTTACATTAAACTTTTTTGGGACTTGGGATCGACACTAATTTCGAGTTTGTTGGTAGTTTAAGGTAGTGCCTAACTTCCCACATTTTTTTTGCATAGTCCCTTTAAATGTAGATCTCAAGTTGCGAAAATGTCTTAAACTAGTAGCAGCATTAAAGTTTTAGAGCATTATTCCATGCTGGTTAGGTGTTAGCATAAACATTTTCGCTTAGCGGTGCATGCACACCGTAATTGCCTCTTGCGGAGCAACGTTGTGAGCATTAAACGTCGAGCACACAAGAGAATTGTGGCTCGCATTCAATAGAACACACGTCACAAAGCGCCGGCAGATGTCGGCTCGGGCGCGCTCGTCGCTCCGTCGGGGACATTTTTCGTTCATATTTCATTAGCTCAGGGAAAACTAAGCTTCAATTTTGTGACTTTCTTAAAGTACCTACATACAGTGCGCAAGTTGGATGCGGGGCTCAGAAGTGCGATAGAGTTGTGGCCATGACGACGACGCGTCACATATAAGACTTATAAAAAAACATAATGAATCTAACAAGACCGTATATATGGAAATTCTATAAAAAATAGTTTTTAAACCAATTTACCAAAACAGTTGTTCTAAAGTAAATAGTAGGTTGGGGGACTCTCATAAAAGAAAAACATACCAAGATGTTGCAAGTTGAGATTAATCGCGTAACAGTGAGGTTAACTGGTTATTTTGTAATGCAGATCCTCCCGGGCAACACGAACACGTACTTGGAGAAGAAGAACCGCCTGGAGCCGCCGATCTGGGCGTCGCGCGTGCGCTTCCTGCCCTACAGCTCGCACCGGCGCACCGTCTGCATGCGCGTCGAGCTCTACGGATGCTACTGGAGCGGTCAGTATCCACACACCTCCTCATCTACACCGCATCTTACCTCCTTTACTCAAACACAGGCGTTAGCGAAATCAAAAATGTGCACAGCTCCAAGAAGAATTCCTGACCTGGACCTTGCGCTAGGTGGCGCAACCTACCATACGGTTGCGTATACAAGTAGTCGATTTGATAAAAATATGCCCCCATACCTACTCCATACCTTGGGAGGAGTCGTAGAGAATCTGACTCAAATTAATCTTGACTTTTGAATTATACAGTGTGTTTGGGAACCGGTGTCCGACCCGTTAAGGTGAAGTAATATGATCTATTTTATGAATAAATCCACCATAATTAAGCACTTTGCCCCAGTTGTTTTAAAATGGCCGCCATTTTAATTTTTTTTTCTCGGGAGTACGGGTGGGTTATTTTAGTTTGCAATATCTGCCGATTTAGAGGTCCTACAGTCACAAAAGTGGTATCGTTGGACAGCTACAAAAGTAGGCAATAAGCTGACAAAAAAGCATTTTTTCATAACTCCCTTAAAATACCTCAAAAAAATGTTTGAACTTGAAAATTGTGATAGAATTTGTTAGTTTTTTTTACATTTTTTTTTTTTCAGAAAAACTAAACTGTCAACATACATTTATTTTTAACTTTTTGGATACCCAAAGACATCACCTAAACACTGAAGCAAAAATCAAAGTTCCAAGTAAAATAGTTTAGAAGTTGTGACAAATTGAATATCACCCTGTCATCAGAGACCCTTTGAAACGCAGGTAAAATTTACCTTAAATAAATTAAAATTTTTTTAAAAAAAAATTAATTAAAAGTGCTTAATTATGGTGGATTTATTCATAAAATAGATCATATTACTTCACCTTAACTGGTCGGACACCGGTTCCCAAACACACTGTATAATCATTTCGTAAGTTATGTTATTCTTTCAGCTGACCATTTTTGTAGGCTTGATTTTACTGATAACAAGATGGCACGTAGTCATAAACCATGGTCCCCAACTCAGACCGCAATGGTAATTTACTTAAAGGACAATATTGTCTAGCCAAGAGCTATGACAGCATAAACGTATCATAAATCTCCGGAAATTCAACACAATAGCAATGTCAGGTCAATTTATTCAAATGCCAGTAAAGCAAACCGAGTGTCTGGGTTTAAATGGGCTCGTGATTAGATTAGCGCGGGCGAGCGTCATCATCATCAACATGGCCGCTGAGCTTGACGCGGCGCGTCATCGCGTCATTCAGCGCGCGGTCGCCGCGGGCGCTGCGAGCGGCACAACTGCACACTGATGACGCGCTCAGTTTCGGCAAGGCGGATATTGGGGGACATTGTTTTTGCTTCAGACACATCTCTGGAATGGCTTCAAACTACGCAAACATGTTGATTGGCAGTAAAATATACCAGAACTACAGATATGAACATAAACCATCATCAAGCTTAACATACTGTTTGGTATTGATATAAGATTTAGACGGAGGCTAACATTACTTTGAGAAAGACTACGCCCCATCTTAGTGGCATCTTTCTAAATCTTATATTAGTTTCTGGTTATTCATGAAAAAAGGCGAAACCGTAGAATTAAGAAAAAGTTACTAGAATAGGGAACACCCTACACTGCACTGAAATAATTTGGGCAAAACCCACTAACCACCCATATCACGGTAAAGGAATATAACTATTACCGTGCCCATGTGATGGTCCTACCGACCTTCCTGGTCATACGGATTGTCACTCGAGAGGTGCATATGAGAGCAGTTGAAATAAAATGGGTCAGACGAAAGGTATTATGGTATACCTCTAGAGCCTGACGGTGCATTACGTGGCACGGCCAGAGCGGGTGCGGCGGCACGGCGGCGGGTCGGGTTCCCAGAAGCGCGCCCGCGACATGCGACGGCGGAGCCCGGCGTGCTGCAAATTGCGCCTCCAGCCAGCCACACGCTAATCACACGTCTGCGCTTTTTAAATGCACTGATTTATACCGCTATGCCGCCCGCCGGTCACGTGACCCGCCCGCAGCCGACTTCCATGACAAATACCCGATTCGAATATGAATTCCAGCTCTTTACGTGCCCGCTGCGAAACCGATGCGACGGCTGATACCGACCTGGAAATAGCAACGTGCAGTGCTATTATACATCACGTGCGCGAAATTGTATCGTTTATTCAAAAAGTTAATAAATGGTTCACATCGTGCCTGAAGATCTAACCCTATTATATTGCTGTAGAATGAAATGCACCCCTTTAATTAGTAAACTTTTCGCTATCTCTTGTTCATCATGTTTCCGATAAGATAGAATCGAGATTGTTTACGATTCTGCGGGAAATCTATTTTAATACTATTTATGAATTTATTGTAGAAGTATGAGATTAGTCGAAGGCACGGACGAGAAGGCGGTTTGCTCGTCTAGACGGTTTTAGAGATTCACGCTCCGGTCGAGTGGCCCGCGCTCGAGGCGTCGCGGCTGCTGCGGCCCTGGTGACGAAAATGTTACTCATTACAGTATTGATAACAGAAGTAATGCAATACTAAGCTTGTGCTGTTATCCTAGTCGAGTAAACTGCGTCTAAACCACAAAATCGGTAAAAGTAAAGTAACAAAAAATACAGATAGATTTGACTTAAAAGTATTCATTGCTTCATTTGGTTTACAAGATTGCTAATAATTCGTTTCAGCATATACCCTGTCATAAAACCACAAAACAGGTTTTCAGTTAACTAGTGTTAGTTAACTTGAAACTTATATCTGACGCAAAATTAATAACAGCAAATGAGACGTAACTTCAGTGCACCTGCTTTGAAGAAAAAAGTTTGTATTTGCACTAGAGTAGAGTTATGATATTGCGTAATAGCATAACTAACCCATTCAACTGGCAAATACAAAAGCCAGTGATTAACTTGTGTCCAATCGAGGTGATAACAAACACTGTGCGCGCATGCGCGTGGTCGCGGCAGCTGCGGCGGCGCACGCGCGGGCCTAGAACTCGGACTGAGTCACGGCCGCTGGGACCACCAGCTAAACAATGGCTTTACATTAAAACATACATTTGCCCATAAATACCTATAACATGACGTCAACATCATGTTCTAGGTGATAAGCATGACATACACTCATCAGGTCATCATTCATCATTGGACGTTCCCTACTAAAAGTTGATTATAAAGTGGGATTTGCTGCCGGCCCTTCCCAAACCGCAACTTGGTCACTTCGAGACAAAAGTAGATAGTCATCAACTGATTGTGAGACTGAGATTTGTGACATCTTGAGTCTGATTTGGTCATGGTTTATTTAAATCGTCTGTGTTACGATCCTCGACGATTTGGGTTAGAATTTTAGAACAGGACTCGTCAGTGAAGAATGCAACCCACACAGCATTGCGGTATCTCTGGCTTGCATGGCAAGTGGTGCGCGCGCATAAAAGCGCCGACCGCAATTTTATCGCCTGCGCCGGCGCATACCCACAGAAACTTGACTATCAAAGAGTCTCACCGAGTGACGCGTCTAGTTCTCCTATTGTTTGTGGCATCTTGTCCTGATTTAATCATTGGCTATATAAACGCATTAATTTGGGTTGGTTAATCTGCTCTAAATATAACGAAGCCTTTGATTGAACCAAAAAGAGGAAGATACGTTACATTCTTAGTTCGTGAATTCGAAAACTGGCACATGACAATGAGTTATGAATGACGCGCACGTAAACGAGACGCGGTCCTTTTTGCTTCAAAACAGGTCCATTGGATCTGATTTTGCACGGCCCTTCTTCCTCCTTTTGTTTTATTCAAAGGTCAAAGCCTAGTTTTGTCTAGTTGATCGAGAAATCATTGTCATTGTTAGTCTGTAATAAAATAAAGACGCCAAATCTATGAAATTGAAAATATTTAGAAAGTTTGTCGCAATTATGTCATGAATGTTTCTAAACATTTAGTCTAAATTAGCGTACTCGTAGCTCGGAATACGAATCATATTATTCCAAAATGCGGTTCACAGTGGAATTTCAACAAGCTGCGGTTGAGTTTTACGTGTAAATACTTAAGCACGCCTTGAAATATGCTCCAATGTTATTATGCATGTCGCCTCTTTGATAAGTAAAGGCGGGGATGTGGCATGCCATAATCTAGGTTTGAAACAAAGCTTAAAGAGTGTTTGAAGGGGTCCGCGGGCGACGCGTGTTGCTGTGTGCGCTCGCATCGCACGCAACACTGACACTGAGACACTTTGCGCCTTCTTGCGCGTTGTGCGTTGTGCGTGCAACATAAACAACTGGCTTCATTTATTCAAGAGCATGTGCGCTTTCAACAAAACGCGCCATGCGTATTCCATTCACACGTGTTTTATAAATACCCGCTGATTGCGGGCGATTACTTTGGTTTTAAAAGTTGTTTCCAAAAGGTTTAAAAGTTTATCCCACTGTTATGTCCTAATTCCGGGCAAAGGTCTGACAACCTGGAAGGGTAGGGTCACTGGCAAAGAGTTAAGAGGGATTAAAACCACCAAGCTGGAGCCTTACCTATAGCCTCGTGCTCAGTTTCGGACACCCAATCATACGCTGTGTAAGTTTTTTTCTGTCGACAAAGGCGTTCGTAGAAAACTAGTGTCGCAGAACGACACATGCTGAGCTAAGGTCTTGAATGAATGACAGTTGATAGGAAATAGATGGAATTATAATTGAACCCTGCTGCTGAACTGGCAGACATGATTGAGAGGGCTCGCAATTCCTATCAACAACATTTAATAGAAACGATACAGCTTATTTAATAGTATTAAACTCTTGTCGTTAAAATAACATAGGACGAAATGAACCAAATCTAACTAACATTACTTGCCAACATCGATGCTTGTGAACGATGCAAGTTAAGTGCACTTGACACGGAGTCAACGGAATGTCAAACAAACATCAGAATGGTGGAAACGGTAAAGTATGCCTGAATGCCGGCCTGGCGCGGCAGGTTACGTCATCCCTGATGTATCATTTATTATTTTGTTCAGTTTTACAACAGATTGAACAAAAATGTCTAAGAGTTATTTGTATAGATCAAAATCAATCAAATGTCCGCACAAGCAATCAAGGAACGCACATAAAAGACCGACGCAGACATTAAATTCGTTAATCCTTATCCTTGTTGGTGAAAGACAGTAAGTTGCTAATAGCAATGCCATGCAAATCGCAGGCTTCTGTTTCGACAAATACCAAGTTTAAGCGACGCATGTGAGAATGAAGAATATGCATCATCCGTGAAATGTTTTAACGAGTGGTGTTTGTTCCAGTGGGCATAGTGTCGTACTCGATGCCGAAGGGCAACAAGCGCAGCAACGGCGTGGAGCTGACGGACACGACGTACGACGGGACCTGGGGCGCGGAGCTGCGGGGCGGGCTGGGGCAGCTGGTGGACGGGCAGTTCGGCGGCGACGAGATCCGCGAGGCCGCGCGCCCCTCCGCCTGGGTGGGCTGGCGCAACGACAGCCGCCAGGGCGCGCCGCCCGCCATCACCTTCGAGTTCGACCGCGTGCGCGAGTTCAGCGCCGTGCACATCTACTGCAACAACCGGTTCATGCGCGACGTACAGGTATCCTAACATCTCTCTCTGTCTCTCTTTCAGCAACGACAACTGCCGTCCCAAACCAAGTTGTCAGAGCCACACTGATCGTTGACCTCAGGGTGAATGGAACATTCAGAAGCACACATTTTGCCGAGCGAAATACAGACCCAGAGTGTTTACAAGTATTGTTTTTCGTGATATAAAAATATTCTCAAAATATGTAGGACACCCGGACCTAGAACTAACACTGTATTTGTCACCTGAATATTAGTCCAACACCGAATTGGACCTGTTGACCCGCGGTCATAGAATAGGCTTACTACCTTAAACTAACCATTCGGCTAGGTATGACAAAAAGGTGTATTTTTGTACTTTTGCTTGCGTGTCTGGCTTGGCGTCTGCAAATGTGAACAACCCTTGATCCGCCAAACACTTTATCTAGCATTACATTGATTAGCACGTACTGTTTAATACAGCATTGACAACCCGGCTTATTACTAAAGTTCGCGTTAAGCTGATTCTAGATTAGAACTTTTTCGATCAGACTTCTTAATAACAAACTAAGTTTTTTTAACACTAATCCTTAAACTATGCTAAGAATAAAAAATATTTATTTTTAACGGTATGTTGTGACTATTGGAAACTAATTCAATAAAAATATACAGGTTTCAATTCCGTCCGATACCGGTTTTACCTTACATACAAAATATCTAGACTGAAAGTAGTTTGAATGCTAAATAACAGTACTTGTGTCATTTTAATCCTACGCAAAACTATATTTAAAAAAAGTCTTGTGAGTAAAGTTAGGAAAGCAGTCCTTGCATGCGAAAGATGCCGGTTCGAGTTCTGATTGACGCTTAGAACGAATAGCATGTTTTGTATAAGATAAAGAAATATTTTGTTCAACAAATATGCTTGATTCTTAAATCTATACTTAGAACATATAGCTGAAGAATCTGTGTGTTTGATCGCGCTAATCTCAAGAACTACACTATGGTCAAAATGGGATAAATCTTTTATTCTGAATAGTGCATTTATCAAGGAAAGCTATAGGCAATAAAACATCACGTTATGATTAATAAGAGTCCACGCGGACGAAGTCGTGTGCGGCCACCAGTTAATCATAATAATTTTTGTTTGTTTACTAAAGTGTTGTTAATTGTCAGGTGTTCTCGGAGGCGGTGATCTCGTTCAGCGTGGGCGGCACGCACTTCCAGGAGGAGGCGGTGCGGCTGGCGGTGGAGCCGGACCACATCTTCGAGAGCTCCCGCAACGTGACCGTCAAGCTGCACCACCGCATCGGCCGCTGGGTGCGCCTGCAGCTGCGCTTCGCCGCGCGCTGGATTCTCATCAGCGAGGTCGTCTTCGACAGCGGTCAGTACTGCTCCGTCTACTGACAGAGCTCCACGTGACCGTCGGCTGCACCACCGCATCGGCCGCTGGGTGCGCCTGCAGCTGCGCTTCGCCGCGCGCTGGATCCTCATCAGCGAGGTCGTCTTCGATAGCGGTCAGTAATGCTCCGTCTACTGACAGAGCTCCACGTGACCGTCAGCTGCACCACCGCATCGGCCGCTGGGTGCGCCTGCAGCTGCGCTTCGCCGCGCGCTGGATCCTCATCAGCGAGGTCGTCTTCGACAGCGGTCAGTACTGCTCCGTCTACTGACAGAGCTCCACGTGACCGTCAGCTGCACCACCGCATCGGCCGCTGGGTGCGCCTGCAGCTGCGCTTCGCCGCGCGCTGGATCCTCATCAGCGAGGTCGTCTTCGACAGCGGTCAGTACTGCTCCGTCTACTGACAGAGCTCCACGTGACCGTCAGCTGCACCACCGCATCGGCCGCTGGGTGCGCCTGCAGCTGCGCTTCGCCGCGCGCTGGATCCTCATCAGCGAGGTCGTCTTCGACAGCGGTCAGTACTGCTCCGTCTACTGACAGAGCTCCACGTGACCGTCAGCTGCACCACCGCATCGGCCGCTGGGTGCGCCTGCAGCTGCGCTTCGCCGCGCGCTGGATCCTCATCAGCGAGGTCGTCTTCGACAGCGGTCAGTACTGCTCCGTCTACTGACAGAGCTCCACGTGACCGTCAGCTGCACCACCGCATCGGCCGCTGGGTGCGCCTGCAGCTGCGCTTCGCCGCGCGCTGGATCCTCATCAGCGAGGTCGTCTTCGACAGCGGTCAGTACTGCTCCGTCTACTGACAGAGCTCCACGTGACCGTCAGCTGCACCACCGCATCGGCCGCTGGGTGCGCCTGCAGCTGCGCTTCGCCGCGCGCTGGATCCTCATCAGCGAGGTCGTCTTCGACAGCGGTCAGTACTGCTCCGTCTACTGACAGAGCTCCACGTGACCGTCAGCTGCACCACCGCATCGGCCGCTGGGTGCGCCTGCAGCTGCGCTTCGCCGCGCGCTGGATCCTCATCAGCGAGGTCGTCTTCGACAGCGGTCAGTACTGCTCCGTCTACTGACAGAGCTCCACGTGACCGTCAGCTGCACCACCGCATCGGCCGCTGGGTGCGCCTGCAGCTGCGCTTCGCCGCGCGCTGGATCCTCATCAGCGAGGTCGTCTTCGACAGCGGTCAGTACTGCTCCGTCTACTGACAGAGCTCCACGTGACCGTCAGCTGCACCACCGCATCGGCCGCTGGGTGCGCCTGCAGCTGCGCTTCGCCGCGCGCTGGATCCTCATCAGCGAGGTCGTCTTCGACAGCGGTCAGTACTGCTCCGTCTACTGACAGAGCTCCACGTGACCGTCAGCTGCACCACCGCATCGGCCGCTGGGTGCGCCTGCAGCTGCGCTTCGCCGCGCGCTGGATCCTCATCAGCGAGGTCGTCTTCGATAGCGGTCAGTAATGCTCCGTCTACTGACGGCTCAGCTACACCACCGCATCGGCCGCTGGGTGCTGGCTGGGTACTTCGTGCTATTCAGCCAAATGACATCCATTGCTGAATATAGTTCTCGCCATAGATTTACAGTTCAGGCAAAGTTTGCGCTGGATGCGAGCAGCGGAAGATCGAGTTCAGTGGCGTTTAATAGGAGAGGCTAAGGCTTGGACGAAGGTCCAGCAGTGGAATGCAACAGGCTGATGATGATGATAGATTTACACAGCGGCCAGCTAAATTCAATTCTAAAGGCAATCGGATAAATTTAATGGTAGATTTTCGACTATCGATGATTCCAAACAATTCGATATTGGTATCAGCTGATGATGTTCTCATCTCCATGCTTCTATACATACAAATTGAGATGATTACCGAATCGTACTATAAAGCGGTTCTGAATCGCCCTCCAAGAGAGACGCAGTAATCGTATCATAATTCAATTCAATAATTTATTGCAAAAACTAGAATATTATAAAGGTGTTACATTTGAGGTGAGACCAGCATTATGGTAGTATTATGTATTATTATAATATTTACTCGTATTCCAGAATACTAGCTTAAAATAGCTTACTTTTTGACTAGATGGAATAATACATACATAAACGGCCTATATACGTCCCACTGCTGGGCACAGGCCTCACCTCAACTATGAGGTGGTGTGAGCCATACTCCAACACGCTGGCTCAGTGCGGGTTGTTGGAGGGGTGTAAGGCTAGTGAGCAACCTTAATGTCAGATGTTATCAAGCCGCCCTGAGGCCTCTGACTAAGCTTAACGACTGACGTCTAGTGACGTCAACCGGGACCAACTGCTTAACGTGCCTTCCGAAGCACGGAGATGCCCGAAAATACATCACTAAATTTCGGTCGGGATGGTCACCCATCCCATTTCCGACCGATCACTGTCACAAATGCGCCACGGGCACCTCAATAAGCAGATGGGCAGATGGAATAATGTCCATGGATATTAATACCTATTCTATTCGTTGGTAGATGTGGCGCAAGGCAACTACTCAGCGGAGAGCCTGAAGCCGGCGGGCGGTGGGGGGTCTAGTGCGGACGGCAAGGCGGCGCCGGCGCGCGAGGGGGGCGCGGGGGTCTCCACGGCGCGGCGCGAGGACCCCCTGTACCTGGCGTGCGTGGTGGGCGTGCTCACGGCGCTCGTCATCCTGCTCGCCGTGGCTGTCTTCCTCGTCGTCACCAGGCATCGGCATCGCAAGTGCGCCGCTGAACCGCTCGGTATGTACACATTGTGCTACTAGCTTTAGGATTCATTTTGTCTTACTGTTTATTTGGATTACTAATTGTTGCACTCAAAAACGTCAATTAACGTTAATTGTTCATTAGAGTCAAAATTTTACATTCTTAAAAGTTCTTTATTCAATTTGTTATAAAGTCTCTTTTGAAAAATGGAATTTTAGGACTAATTAATCATTCAATTTAAATGACGTCTCTGAGAGTGGCAGTTAGACATTACCGCGCCATGAAAACATCGAGTTTGAGCATTTAAGAATGAAGCACTCAATAATTGCTTTATTTACACAGTGGACACATATTGGAATAGAGCGTATTTTACAATAATATTCGAAATGGCACCTTATAGTTATAGTTTCTAGATATCATTGACAAAAAGAACAAAAACTGTTGTTAGAAAATATGTTACCAAATCAAATATCGTTTTAACACCTTCTAAAAAATGAAACAGCTAACATCGCGTTGTGAAAATACACATAAGTGTAATTGATGAGTCAATTTACAAAGGAAAAATCCAAAGGAATTATTTATTTTAGTTGTA
Source organism: Udea ferrugalis (assembly GCA_950022985.1). Lineage (NCBI taxonomy): Eukaryota > Metazoa > Arthropoda > Insecta > Lepidoptera > Crambidae > Udea > Udea ferrugalis. The sequence goes on from OX465515.1 coordinate 251,105, forward strand.
AAAAGAATTTACACACTTTCTATTAAGTCTAGATAGAGCAATCATATTTGGAGCATTGAAGAAGAAACAGTAGACGGCAAGTATTTCATTCATTTCGTCAATGGTTTCATTGTGTTAGTTCTTTTATCTGTTTTTTGTTCTACAATTAGAATTAATTATCACGAAAATAATTGTGTTTTGTTTTTAGGATGGACAAATTATTTTTATCATTGTACAATTTTAATGCAATTGAATCAGACTGGAAACGTTCAGTCGCGTGCATTTCGCTGCTCTTATCTCCTCTTGTACTCTTTTATCAACTGTCCGTTGGTTGTGTGCAGGCAAGAGCATGGTGGGCACCGGCTGCGGCGGTCTGGGCGGCATGGCGGGCGTGGGCGGGGCGGTGGGCGGGCGGGCGGGCGTGTACGTTGGCGGCGCGTCAGGCGGCAAGGCGGCGCTCGACAGCAAGTGCGACGAGTACCAGGAGCCCTACCAGCCGCTCAAGGGCGCGCCCTGTCTCTCCTACAGCACCGTGTTGCTCGAGATGAAGGACTTCGCCACAGACGAACCGGCGCTATCAGGTCAGACCACGACACAATTAGCCCTGGTTCCCACTTGACGAAGGTCGAGTTCAGGGGAATGTAGGTTATGTTGTCTCATACTAATTAACACTAAAATATATTTCAATAACAAATTATAATTTTGGAGTTATACTCTGTCCATCATGTTATCTGTTTTTTAACAGCTGAACAACTATCATTTATCTAATTTTTGGAATTAAATATTAAAATTTTGTAAATGTGTAAATATAAAAGAATACCTGGCTCCCACGTCTTACCAGCGAAAGGGAAAATTATAGTGGCTAGCGCTCGGTCTAAGAAAACTTTATGGAATCTTCAAGTCATGGACACTCCAACCAGTAACATAAATATTGAAGATAGTTCTCCTATTCATCCGATGTTTATACGATACGGGTTTTTTTAGTAACAGTGTGACTTTTGGCTGTTAGATTCCGACACCTATTTGATCAGGAAATTAAAAGTTACATTAGACACAACTTAGTGGCATTCTACAAACAACTTCATTTATTGACACGCAGGATAACTGGTTTTATTGCATGTGGCGGAACTATTTACCTGTTTATTTAATTTAAATATAATTTGTCGTCATCTGATAAACTTAAATTGAGGAAAATATTAATCAAATGAAAATATAGCTACATATCACGCAATCACCTAACATTTCACAACTCTTATGATCAAATAGTGTTAGGAACACTTGAGGAAATGAAATCGATGTTTATATGGTATAACACAGCAAGCAACTTAAGTTCAGTAATTTGAGGTTTCTATAAAATGTGGTGTTAATAGGCTAGATGACTGTATTTTTTTTTTGGTTTATTGTCGAAAGACCTTTCATTTATGTAAACAATCCTAAAAGAATCACTTCATTAGGATCAATACTACCAGAGATATCACAATTAGAAAATGCACATTTTTGGACTTGCTCAAAAACGCTTCCTACACACGAGACAGGGAACTTGACGTCACGTTCACTGTTTTTGTAAGGAGCGCGTAAGAAATTTGTTCGGCAACTATATTAAATATTGCGTTTATGAAAATGGTCTCCTAACTTAATTGCTTCATAATAGTATGGGTTACAAAATGGTGATATTGTTTTACAAAAATTTAACACTTTTGAAATGGACTTGCCCACGCAAGTTTGCAGGCCTATTGTGGCCTCATTTTGAAACAAATTTCGATTGTGGTTACACAATAACATTTGAAATCACTTATTATTTTTAGGGAACATAAAAAACCATCATTATTCATCATCATTATTATCATTTTAATAATTTAATGTTATGTTTAAGTTTATAGTTTGTATTTCATTATCATTTCCACTCTGATTACTTTTTTGTGCAGAAGGGTAGGCAAGTGCCTACCCTTCTAATCAACTTTCCTCTACCTTTGGGTTGTTTCGAAGAGATCGCTCTTTAGCGATAAAACCGCCCAAGTTGTACATTTACGTGTTTACTTCAGCTACTGTCCTGTAATATTGTTGTTGTTTTAGTGTGCAATAATAGTACATTGTTATCCTAGGGGTGAAAGTAACTTATTTAGTCCCGAGACGGGGTTTGGCGCCCGGAACGAAGTGAGGGCGCCAATAGTTCGAGGGACTAAATAAGTCTTTCACCCGAGGTAAACACTGTGCTTTTCATTACGAATACAAGGAAAGTAAAAATAAAACATGAATTAGCCAAAGAAAAAGATTTAAAAATAAATGAAGATCGAATTGGCGCTATCCCGCCTATTTTGTTTGTTTTTTTTTTCTGTGGCGGGCCCACTATTCAGCCATTATTTTTTATTTTTTTATTGGAAAAATGGTAAATATTTTGCTCTAAGCTTAGTTCATCATCATCATCATATCAGCCGAACGACGCCCACTGCTGGGCATAGGCCTCCCCCAAAGATCTCCACAACGATCGGTCCTGCGCTGTCCGCATCCAGCGGCTTCCCGCGACCTTGACAAGATCGTCGGTCCACCTTGTGGAGGGCCTGCCCACGGAACGTCGTCCGGTACGTGGTCGCCATTCGAGAACCTTTCCGCCCCAACGGCCATCGGTTCTCCGCGCTATGTGTCCCGCCCACTGCCACTTCAGCGATGCAATCCTTCGAGCGATGTCGGTTGTCTTAGTTCTCCTGCGGATCTCATCATTTCTGATTCGATCAAGCAGGGAAATACCAAGCATCGCTCTCTCCATTGCTCGCTGGGTGACTTTGAGCCTTCTTATGAGACCCATAGTAAACGACCACGTATCACTCCCATATGTCATTACTGGCAACACACACTGGTCAAAGACTTTCGTCTTGAGACACTGAGGAATTTCGGACGCGAATATATGCCGGAGCTTCCCGAACGCTGCCCATCCGAGCTGGATTCGACGAGAGATCTCTTTCTCGAAGTTGGACTTACCTAACTGGACTGCCTGTCCCAGGTAAACATAGTGGTCAACAACTTCGAGTGTAATGTTCCCAACGTTAACTGGAGCGGGTGCAACATGGGCATTGAACATGATTTTCGTCTTGTCCATGTTCATCCTAAGACCCACTCTTTGAGAAGCATTACCGAGATCTTCGAGCATTATGTTCAGGTCTTCCAAGGTCTCAGCCATAAGAACTACATCATCGGCGAATCGTAGGTGTGTTAGGTACTCGCCATTGATGTTGATGCCGCGTCCTTTCCAGTCCAGAAGCTTGAAAATATCCTCCAACGCAGCTGTGAACAATTTCGGAGAAATAACGTCTCCTTGTCTCACGCCTCGCTGTAGTTGGATCGGATTAGAGTTCTGGTTCTGTAATCGGACCGACATGGTGGCGTTCTGGTATAGGTACCTTAGCACCTCGATGTACCTGTAGTCTATTTGGCACCTTTGGAGAGACTGCAACACTGCCCAGGTCTCGATCGAATCAAAGGCCTTCTCATAGTCCACGAACGCTAGGCAAAGTGGCAAGTTATACTCTTCGGTCTTCTGTATAACTTGCCGCAGCGTATGAATGTGGTCTATGGTACTATAGCCTTTTCGGAACCCGGCTTGTTCGGGAGGTTGGAAGTCGTCGAACCTGCGAGCGAGACGATTCGTAATGACTCTCGAAAACAACTTATAGATATGGCTCAGAAGCGATATGGGTCTGTAGTTCTTCAAGAGAGTTTTGTCACCCTTCTTGAAAAACAGCATCACATCGCTCCTGCCCCATGCCTTTGGCGTTCTGCCCTCGAGGATGACAGAACTGAAGAGCGTCTGGAGGACCTTGAGTATCGGCCGACCGCCCGCTCTCAGAAGCTCTGTTGTGATTCCGTCATCACCCGCCGCCTTGTTGTTTTTCAGCTGCTTGAGAGCCATCCTAATCTCGTACAGGCTGACGTCCGGGATATCTTCGGTATAGTGTCGGGTAAGCTTGGCTCTAGGGTCTTTAGCCTTGCTTTCAACAGGTGTTTGAGTGGAATACAGCTGTCCATAGAAACTCTCAATCTCCCTCAGGATTTCAGGTGTTGACGTAATGATGCTACCTGCCTCAGTTTTCAGCCTCGTCAGTTGGCTTTGCCCAATAGACAGATCTCTGGCGAACACTTTGGAGCCTTTGTTCCGCTCAATGGCCTCTTTAATACACTGGGTATTAAATTGGCGAAGGTCGCTCGTCAAAGACTTAGATATCTGTCTATTGAGTTGCCGATAACGATGGGCATCCGCTGAGTTCTGTAGCCGCATTGCGTTTCTCTGATCCATGAGTAGGAGAGTCTGGCTGGAGAGTTTCTTTGACTTCGGACGGCGGGTTTTAAAGTACTTGGACCCTACCGTACGGACAGTATCCACCACCATGTTGTATTGATCGTCCACATCGATGCTGTTCTCAAGGGCTTCGAAGCGGTTTTGAAGCTCGAGCTGAAAGCACTCGGGGTTTTGAATCTGAGCCGGTATTGGTCGGAGCGTGGATTTTATCAGTCGGGCTCTCTCAAGCTTTATGTCGATATTCAATGTGCCTCTGACCATGCGGTGATCGCTTCCTGTCTTAACAGCGTTGATCACAGCGACATCATTGAATATATGCTTCTTCGTCGACATGATAAAATCGATCTCGTTTTTGACCCTACCGTCCGGACTGATCCAGGTCCATTTGCGGCTTACGGGCTTCTTGAAGAAGGAGTTCATCATGAAGAGGTTCTCCTTCTCCATGAAGTCTGCCAGCATCTGGCCCCTATTGTTCCGTTGCCCAAACCCAAATTGCCCCACTCTCAGCTCATCACCGCAACGTTGCCCCAACTTCGCATTGAAATCCCCCATCACAACTGTGTAGTGGGTTTTATGGCTATGCATGGCTTTAGAGATCTCCTCATACATAGCCTCCACTTCGACATCGTCATGTTTCGAGGTCGGAGCGTAGACCTGAATGACATTCAGCGAATATCGTTTCGATATTCTGAGTATCAGGTACGCTACCCTGCTCGAAACACTTCCGATAGTGATCACGTTGTTGACAAGGGACTTGTGGACGATGAACCCGACACCACCTACTGACTGTTGATCGCCCTCCCGGTGGTATAGTAAGTTACCGGATTGCAGGGTTATCGAGTCCTCCCCCTCTCTTCGGACTTCAGATAACCCAATGATATCCCAATGTAACTTACCAATTGCCTCTTCCAATTCCACGAGCTTCGCGTCAAGCCTCAGTGTGCGCGCGTTAAATGTTGCCAGGTCGAGTCGTCGGTGTTGGCAGCCGGATCTCACCCGGGGATTCCTCGCACCCCCTGCCCCGCCGTTACCATAGCCGCTGCCGTAGCCAGGAATAGCGGGGCCGCCGGGGACTGGGGGCCATTTTTTAGGTTGTGCCATCATTAGGGGGGGGTTTGCCATAATCGCCACGCTTGGCAGGCGGGTTGGCGATCGCAGTGAGGCCTATTGTTATGCGGAGACGCTGCTGCCCATCTCCTTATGGCAGTTTTCCCTCAGTCGGCTCTTACGACACCCACGGGAAGAGAGGGGGTAGTGCTATTCTATTTACGTGCCGGCACTACACGGCACAAGTTAGCTTAGTAGTTAGTAGTTAGCTTAGTAGTTAGCTTAGTTATTTTGAAGAAATTGTTGAAACTGAATTATAATAAAGTTATTTATAAAATATACATTCTCTAATCAATACTTAACTTTAGGTTATTTCAATTTTACATCGTGGCTGTATAGAAAGTTGGAACATGGTTCAATAGATATGTGAAAAATAACTAAGTTTTTTTTTAATAATTTGGCAGATGTCAGTTGAAAGTGATTCTCCCTAGGGATGAAAAGTATTACTTTCAGCCCGCTTCTCAGGTCAGTAATGACCTACTTTCAGAGTATGAGTAATGAAAAGAATATTTACTTACTTACTTACTTAAACCATGCAAAATGACTCATAGTCATCTTCCCTATTAGAATAAAGCCAATTAATAGGGTAGATGACTATGAGTGATTTTGCATGTTTTTTTATGTTCCCCAAAAATAATAATTGATTACAAATGTTATTGTAAAACCACAATCGAAATTCGTTTCAAAATGAGGCTACAATAGGCCTGCAAACTTGGGTGGGCAAGTCCATTTCATATGTGTTAAATTTTTGTAAAACAATATCACTTTTTTGTAACCCAAACTATTATGAAGGAATTATGTTAGGAGACCATTATCATAAACGCAATATTGAATATAGCTGTCGAACAAAGTTATTACGCGCTCCTTACAAAAACAGCGACAGTGACGTCACTGTCGCTGTCACTTTTGTATGGAGCGTTTTTGGGCAAGTCCAAAAATGTGCATTTCAAATTGTGATATCTCTGGTGGTATTGATCCAGATGAAGTGATTCTTTGAGGATTGTTTACATAAATGTAAGGTCTCTCGATAATAAACAAAAAAAAAATACAGTCATCATGCCTATTGTTACTGTTTGTTGTGTGAGCAGACAGTTCGAACTACGAGTACGCAGTCCCGGAGCTGAGCTCGGCGCCGTTGTTGGCACGAAGGCGCGGCGAGTCGGCCTCGTCGCGCGTCACCGACTTCGCCGCCGACTCGCTGCGCCGCGACCGGCTGTCCCGCTCGCACTCGCACTCGCACACGCACTCGCTGTCCCACTCGCACGACCGGGACCTCGCCGACGAGCTGGACGACGAGCTGGACGAACACGAGTACTCGGACGGCACGCTTGAGACCAGGGTGAGTTACAGAAGAGCTTTACTTGTCAACAACATGACTGCTGAATCAACTAACATAGAATTTTGTAGGTACAGTCGGGGAATGAAAGAGTTGACCACCCTAAGATCTGTTTTTGCTTGCTCAATGAGGACATTGACAGGAACTGTTAATCACATTTGTAGTTTTAAATAATCATTATAAGCAAAGAGGATGTTATAATTCGATTTATCAAACTTGACACAGCATCGTAATGGCAAGATCAAACCTATAAAAAGTATTGGTTCAACTGTCAATCGTGAAGGAACACGGGGACGAGTAGGCCAGTGGAAATTAACATTAAATTCGCAAAGCACGATGTAGTGCTGCATTTTTGGTATGTTGTTTGGATCAGTTTGAAGCAAAATATTGGCAAAAACCGCTCGTTCTATGAGAAGGTCGTATAATAAAGTTGTAGTGCATTTGATTTTCTTTCATTAGATCACACAACAAAGTCTGTGAGACAAATAGTTCACTCACACAGATATTGTGTAAAACAAAAAGAAGGTAGAAATAGATTTTTAAAGAATTGAAACTGAGGGCATATGAAATCATAAAAAGGATAATACTTTTCCATTTGCAGGATAGATATTTAACAAAAGTACAAAATTTGGGAAAGTAGGAAAAAAGATTATACGCAAATTAAATGTTTAAGAAGCTGCAGTCACTCGCAGTCGTTCTTCTCTCGCACGCAGATTGGAAGACTGTAAAACTTCTTTTGGCATAACTTATGGTACCTGTCATCAGATGCAACGAGGTCAAAAGTAGCTGTAAGGCGATCAATGACTTGTCGTCCCTATGTATCACCTCAACGACTGGTTGCATCGATTCCCTAATTGTCATTGATTCTACTTTGAACACCTCATTTCTGCGTGATTTGGGAAGTTTGTTTTGGAGCTGGAGAACTCCTCAGTGATTGCCTCCGCACAATGGAAACAAATGCTCTGAAGATTCATAGGGCCCGATGTTCTAGAAGTTGATGGGCGGGGTTGTGGAATTCGATCGCCTCCACGACGAGCACATGCGTCAATACTATGCCGAGCGGTGAATCTCTTTCTGCTAGCATCGTGAACACTGACTTCGTCTAGTTTTTTCAAAAAAAGTTCTTCCTCTTTGAGCTCCACACTCGAGTTAATTAGAGTTTGGATGCACCGTTTTTTTACAATCACCACTGTACTGTCACCTTCCTTGAGTTCCAGCCGACACACAAAGCAGACTCCCATGGAACCGTCATTGGTATTAAGTACATTATTCACCGTCATTCTTAATAAGATAGTAGTTTTTTGGCTGCTCCTCTGCGTTACCGGGTAGGCTACTTCCAATTACTATCTTGTGCGAAAAACAAAACCAAAACATAAGCCCGAAGGCATTTGTTTAGTTGATGGGAGTTTTACCCAGTTTACACTGTTACCGCCTTCAGCGCGTGGAGGTACTCGATATCCCAACTTATGTTTTGATATGCATATTGTGAGTGATTGTGTTGTGCTCTAACAAAAGAAAATTAAATTTTCTACAACTTTATTTTACGACCTTCTCATAGAACGAACGGTTTTACCAATATTTTGCTTTAAACGGGAGCAAAACTAAAAATTTCAAATTTTCGGGAAAAACTGACTATCTTTGAAAGGCCGCAGTTTAGTCGTTATAAGGTTTAGAGAGCTGCAATTAGACTTAAATTGTTGCAAATTTAATAACCTTCATTTGTGTAGTGTATGTTACCTGTCGGAAACGCATAGTTTATGACTTTTAGAGCAAAAAGTTAAAAAAGTCCAAAATTTTCGCAGTTTATCACCTGATGCGCAGCGAGGACAAGTTTTTCGAAGTTGCAAATTGGGATTTACATCACCCTATCTGATCCAAACAACATACCAAAAATGCAGCACTACATCGTGCTTTGCGAATTTAGTGTTTTTTAGTGTCGATTTCTACTGGCCTAGAGGACGTATTATGGAATTTAAATTTAATTGCCAAACAAGAAAGATACTTTTCGACACAACACTATAAGCCTTTTACACAGTTTAAAAAGTTAACATATGCTTGCAACGCGTAAGGGAATTTATTTGGAAACTGTTCAACCTTTTCATTCTTCGCTCCATTGCTCGTATGCAAACCTTAAGTTTGGACTTTTGATTTTCGGTCATTGACATTTTCGAAGGAGACTGTCTAGAACTTATTAATAACTATCTGTATCTGCAAGTGGTAGATGGCAATAGTGGTGTATAATGTGTGTTGTGTGCAGTCGTCGTCGCAGCAGGAGGTGGTGGAGGACCTGAAGCGGCGGCTGGAGTCGCGGCCCGTGCCCGAGTTCCCGCGGCATCGCCTGCGCATGATCTCCAAGCTCGCCGAGGGCGCCTTCGGGACTGTGAGTGCACGCACAATATTTACTATTCGTATCATTTGCATGCAACTTATGTGATAATTTGAAAATAAGTCAAACTACGGGAACTAATATACTGATTTTTATGTCTATGAATCAGGATACAGGTTGTTCAGAAATAGCGACTTAAGCGACAAACCACAAATTATTATTTAAAAAGTTAACTACGAGGTTCACATAAACAAAGCTTCTCGTCGCATGTGAAAATTGATGATGTCAAATAAATACTGCTATTTTCTGTTGACTTCCCAATGTCGTTCAATAATAATCTTAAACTATCTTATATTTGAGCAGTATTTCCGAAAACAAAAGTACCGAAGCAAATTCTTGAAATTGACTCGTGATTCTGGTTCTTGTCCTGTCTAGATTAAGATATGAAAGAAATTCATACTGGGCTTTCAGTTTAATATGTTTTTCAGCGACCTATGGCATTAAAACAAACTCAGGTGCTTTCAGTAACCTATCACAGGCAGCAGTCTCTTACAACACAGGGGCATACCTTCAACGTTTATCACAAAAAAAATACCTTAGTGCAATAATTATTTATTTTTCTACGGAAAGTAAAATTTGCGTATCGTATTTAGTATCTCTCTTAAAAGCCTCTTCGTTCAGTAGCCTTACCAATCGTTTTTTATCAATCGTTAAATTGGCCACTTTTAGCATAAACAAATTTATTTATTTACATAGAGTTAACTTATTCCGTTATCATCTTAAAATACAGAAAATATCTAATTTTATGATCTTAATAAGACTGTTTTTATTTAAATATCTTAAGTAAACAAATATTAAAAACGATTGGTGGTGCTAGTGGGTAGTGAACGCCACTTAAGTGATTGTCATTGGTGGTTGTGTCATGGTGTAATGTTGTTTAGGTGTACGTGGCGGAGGCGGACGGCGTGCCGGAGTACGAGGGCGCCGTGACGCACGAGAAGCGGCTGGTGGCCGTCAAGTTCCTCAGCAGCGAGGCCGCGCCCAGCGAGAGGTGCCTACTGTCGTGAGTCGCGCAGGTGCAGCGCGGCCACCGAGCGGCAGCCGAGCGGACAACACGCGGCAGACAACCAACCACCGACATCTCACTTAAAACCGCCTTCTTTATAGTGCTTGATGCTATGGATTCAGGTATATTTTACAGGTTACAAGGCTGAGCTACGGAGATTGCTGGCATGTACAGACGCCTTTAGACTTACTTTACCTAACTTAGTAGCATAATCGCGTATCATGCTTTCGGTTTCCTTGTAAGTTCCAAGCGACTTGTTGCTACGAAGACGAAATAGATAGTTCATTGACGCAAAAACGAAAATAGGAATATTCACGGCTACATACTTAGTTACAAGGAAGCTGAAAGCATGATACGCGATTTTGGCACTAAGATGGGTTACATAACTTTAAAGGCGTCTGTACGTTATGCTCGTGAGAAAACTGGTATGTATTATTTTACATTTTCAACCTCAAAGATCTGCTCAACCATTTTCGATGCTGAACACTTGCGAGGAGAGGTATAAGGACAGCAAAGGTAAGGAACGATACAACGAGGGACATTGATGCATTTAAGATTGTATTTTTACACAATCTAAAAGAGGTATGTGTAAAGTATATGATTATTAAATTTTTTTGGTTGTTGTGTTAGTTTATTTTTGTAATAAAATCCACAGCTCTTAGGTAAAATGATTAAAGTAGTTTTTGACTTTAAATGGTTTCTTGATTTCAAGTCTAACAATTATTCGATTTAACGTATAACAGAATTTAGAACTAAGTGTTCCGTGGTGGTTTTATCAAACTAACTCCATGGTAACGTTCGATATAGATAACGTTGTTTGTTCATTCCCTTACACAATAAAGGTTTTTGAAGATTTCCTCAAAATTGCAGTATACTAGGATTTTTAATTGTAGTCAGTGAAATGACATTTTCAGTGTGGCAGGTTTCCAGTCCCAAATAAATAGTGATGTGGTAAATCGAGTTTTTACAATTAAAAGTTAGTCGACATTACAGCCTGGCAAAATAGTCGTAGTGAATGACCACGTCTCACTTCCATATGACATTACTGGCAACACACACTGGTCAGACTTTCGTCTTGAGACATAGAGGTATTTCGGTAAACTGTATTATGTAAATAGGTTTTCAGTTTCAAAATGTTTTGTTTCTGAGGTATTATATTATTTACAGGTAAGAATTTCGTTTATTAACAGGTCATACAACTGGAAAAGTTTGGGAGGATACAACAGTAGAATCTTCCAAACAAGCGTTTTCTAAAAGTTTGACTATATGCCTAAAGGGCCCAACCGGCAAAGGACGACGCCTTATAATTTCACATATAGGCAGTGATGAAGGTTTTGTAGATTCCGGTTTACTTATTTTTAAATCGAAGAAAAATAGTATGGACTATCATGAAGAGATGAATTCAGAGTGTTTCGAGAAATGGCTTAAAAGCATTTTGCCAAAATTAAAGCCAAATGCGGTGCTGGTATTAGATAACGCACCGTACCATTCAAGAAAAGTCGAGCGTATCCCCACTTCAAACTGGCGGAAGGCTGATATTGTTCAGTGGTTAGATGAAAAACAAATTAAATATCAACCTACAATGATAAAGGCTCAATTAATCGAAATAGTAAAATTACAAAAATCTAATTACGAACGCTATGCTGTGGAAGAGTTGGCCGCTGAATACGGTGTCACAATCCTGCGTCTGCCACCTTATCACTGTGAGCTCAGCCCAATAGAGTTAGTTTGGGCTCAAGCAAAGGGGTTTTGCCAGGAACAATAAAACTTTTAAAATAAAAGAGGTAAAAAAAATATTTGAAGAAGGCCTGAAAGAGGTGACGCCTGATAATTGGAGACAGTGCATACACCATGCCATAAAAGTCGAAGACAAAATGTGTCAACTCGACCACATTATAGACCAATATGTGGATTCCTTCGTTATAAATGTACCGATTCCGATTCCGATTCTGAATATACCGATTCAGAATCGGAGTCGGAATGAATAGCAACCGTAACGAATAAAAACGTATATAATTACTTGTATTTTCCTGACTTTCAAGTGTTAATTCCCCTGAACCTCTTTGAACACTTTTTTCCCAGCTATGGTTATAATTTTTCTATTGAGAAGTTTTAATATGGAGGTAGGGTCCATATTTCTTAAATCGTATTATTTAATTCGTTGTGTACCTATTAAATATTTACAATTTTAAAAAGGCTTTGACACCTAATGAAATAAAGCATGACTAAATGTCTAAGTCTAGTGATTGCCGAACGTCACTATTGTAGCGGGTCACCCTTTTTTGTATCAGTCACTGTTGAAGTTGTCATTTTGCTGACTACAATTATTAATCGTACTATAGTTTTTGACCAGATTATAATTCATTTTAATCATACAGATTACAAAACATTTCAACAGCTGAAATAAACATGATCTTTCAGTTAGTTTTGCATATTAAGAGATCAAAGCTGTATTATTATTTAAAAACTTCCAAAAAACAAATTATTCTGAAATCATTCACTTAAGACGAAACGAAATCTTTTGCGTTTCACCTCATCCATAAAGTTTTAAAAGGAATACGTTATATTCTAGTAACAATGTTCAAAACACGCATTGCACTTATTGCAATGCGTGTAGCTAGCAAAAACGCTTTTGATGTTTTTTATAGTTATTAGGTTTGAAAAATGTCAGTTTATGTGGAGTCTTATAGCCTCGTTGTTTTTGTTGCAAATCTGAGACTATGTTTACTGTCTTAAATATTTAATGTACTTTTGTAACGATTATCTTATGTGGTCGTTGTTGTGTATAGGCAGGAGTTCGAGCGCGACGTGCGCATCCTGGCGGCGCTGTCGTGCCCCCAGTTGGCGCGCGTGGTGGGCGTGTGCCGCGCGCCGCCGCTCGCCGTGGTGCTGGAGTACCTGCCTCTGGGAGACCTCCACGCCTTCCTCAGCACCTCCAGCCTCTGCGGAACAGCTCCACAGCCGCCGCAGCTGCTGCACGTCGCGCTGCAGCTCGCGCAAGGCATGCGCTACCTGGAGGCGCTCAACTTCGTGCACCGGGACCTGGCCGCCAGGTGAGTGGCTCCAAGGGACCAGACCGCCAGGTCAGGCAGGCCTCCTGGCCTGGCTCTGATCAGCCAGCTCTGGTGGCTGGGAGGGATCCAGAAGAAGGCGCTCAGAGTAAGAGAGAGCCACTCTTACTCTGAGCGCCTTCTTCTGATGCACGCCGTCAATTTCTACAAAATTCGAATAAAAGCAGACTTGGTTTGCCTATCAACATCAACAGCTACTTCCTCAAAGATCTTCAGAACGGCCTATTGTAGGCGGCCTGCATCCACCGAGACCCTGTAATCTTTATCAAATCACCCATCCACCGTATGGGTAGACGTCTACTCGTGAGCTTTCCGACCCTAACAGCCATCAGTCATTCGAGTGATGTGTCCTGCCCATTGCCACTTCAACCTGCTAGCACTCTGGGCTACATCGACGACCTAAGTTCTCACGCGGATTTCCTCATTTCTGATTAGATCTCGTAGCAAAACACCAAGCCTAACCCTCTCCATAGCCCGTTGGGTGACTTTGAGCCCTCTTAAGAGGCTCATAGTAAGTGACCATGTCTCAGAGCTATATGTCATCACAGACAACTCACACTTGTTGTACACCTTTGTTTTGAGGCACTAAAGTATGTTGGAAGAGAAGACATTACGAACAATTTCTCGAACACTGCGCAAGCAAGTTAGATTAACGCTTTACTTCATTCTCTAAATTGGACTTGCCGACTTTGGTTACTTGGTCAAGAACATTTTAGAGAATCAAGTTCTCTAAAATTCTCGAGCCAGATGTATACCTTATTGTTATAAAATAATTCTAGTATTTTCTACTTACAATTTTGCGTAGTGTTTTTGGGACGATTAGTGTTTGAAAATCTATCGTCTTCACTTGTATGTAATTCATACATGTAAAAGTAATTTATTTGGATCCGTTAATCATTCGTTGTTATTTAGAAGACTATCCTCCTTTGTCAAATGTTATGACCATAACTGTGTAATTCCAGGAACATCCTAATCGGCAAGAACTACCAGATAAAGATAAGCGACTTCGGCACGGACAACGAGGCGTACTTGTGCGACTACTACCGGCTGTCTGGGCGGGAGGCGCTGCCGCTGCGCTGGGCGGCGCCCGAGGCGGCGCTGGGCGGCCGGTACACCACCAAGAGCGACGTCTGGGCCTTCGCCGTCACCCTGCATGAGATCTTCTCGCTCTGTCAACGGAGGGTCTACCATCAGTTCAGCGATACGCAGGTCAGTGCAGCATTACCATCTTTTCACCTGTTATTAACATTTTCCATGTAGAATTACTAAAGACCCGCCCGAAGGCCTGGTTGGCGAAAGCCGCGGGTTCGATTCCCGCCTGAAGACAAGACCGAATGTCTTTTCGGTTCGTTTCATGTTATCTTTTTCAGATTTTAACTAGACGAAAACCTTATGAGGACGCCGCTGCGCACAATTGGCTATTTGACTGTTATTTTGTTTGTTGATTATTGAATAACCGTACATTTATGGAAACGATACCATGAACATTGCTAGCGAAGTTTGTATTTAACTCTGTTTGATTACATTTGTAATAGCTTAATTTTTGAATTGTACTATTTTTGTTATTTCAAAGTAAGAATTATTCCAAATCGAACCGCAGACCGCAAACGGCGAGCAACATTATCGCATTTTAGGAATCTGTATGAAAGTGTGGCCGCACTGCAGCGCCGCGCTTGAGAACAAGTGTGTCGCTCTCAGTTTGCGATTGCAGTTTGTGTTCTGCGGTCCGTCTTGGATTTGATCCTTTAGGGTTTTCTTGGCTATTTTTTTTTTAAATACTGTAAGAATCACTTCCATATTATCAATGCTACAATTGGAAATGTATATTCTTGGACTTTCCTATAAACACTTTTTAATTCAAACGTTCGTTATAATGTATGTATGTGATGTGTATATGAAAATGGACTAATGATACGACAAAAGGCTCCGCGTCACTTCAAGAATGCGTTCGGAGCGGTATTGGGGCTGCCCGGACCCTGCAGTATGTCCCACACTAGGATGCAGGTTCGGACCGGCTCCAACGCCGCTCGGACGATGATCGCTGCAAGACTACACTGTTGCCATATTTGACATTGTTGTGCAAAGCGAAATGCGAGTTTTACTGTTCCAATGCGGAAAAGAGCATATTGATGTCAATCATTGTATTTGATTTTGGAGATAATTCTTTGACATTCCTTTTTTTTTTAATTAATTGACTGCATTCATAGCATAAAATTTTATTGCTTTGTTTTAATTCTGAACTTTTTGATGTAAAAGTGAATGTTATATTTATTATTTTATATTGTATTTTTATTTTTTGTGTTATTTATAGTGACACTATTTATTATACAATATATAAATAAATAATACTATTTATAGTGTCACTAATGAAAAAAATACATTAAAAATAATAATTTAAAATATTATGTGTGTGTGAATATTCTGAATTCAGATTCACATTATTATTATATTAAATGTTGAGGACATTATGAGGAATTTCTCTCGAACTTATTATTGTGGTGGCTGAATAACATTTTTATATTTCTATTATAATATGCTAGCGAGCAAAAGTTTGGAATCACTTGAACCAATTTCAAGTAAGTGATTCCAGACATTTGCTCGCGAGTATAGTGTGGGTAACAAAAAAAAGTATATTTTATTTACATAAATATGCTTTTGAAAAGGACTTGCGCGACCAACTTTGCAGGCTCTTTGTGAATCTAAAGATTTGTATTTAATCATTATTTTTGGGAAACATTATATGTTATTACAACCATTTTATCTGCTTCCCTCATCCAACCACTTCCTCGTTCCGCCTTTAGGTGGTCACGAGGTGCCACTTCAGAGGCAAAAGAGAAAGTTGTCCAGTAAAACAGTAATTGTGAAAACCAAATCCGACTTTTCTGGCCGTGTTGAACAGCGTCTCGCTTGCCATCTTTCTGGGAGGCTTGCCTTCTGCCTACCAAAACTTTTACTTATTGTCTCTGCCACCGCAAAAACCAGATGGTAATCTAGCCTACACAGTAACAAGAAGAAAGCGTACTCTCCTATGCTTTAGCCGCCTATGTTGTACATTTACATGTCAATTTACAATTTTCTGTAAACTGTTTCTGTTGTTGTTTTAGTGTGCATTTAATAATATTTACTTACTATGCGATGCAAGCTAGCGAGAGTTGCAAACTCTAGACGTCCGAAGGTAGTAGTAGTCATAAGGGTTCGCGAAAGTATGTCCCATTCTTTATTGATTTAGTTTTTACATTTCGTTTTGCGACATGGAACCAGACTATAGTCCGTTCACGTTAAGTATGCAGTGATTTTCATTCCGATCTATAACATTTGCGTTCGAAAGTATGCGTTCTACTGGTCACTGAGGACTTGACTTTCTAATTAGGAACGATTTGATTGGTTAGAGGGCGTGCTAGATCGAAGGACAAGTATGAAATTACTGCATTCTTAACGCGAACGGACTATAGTAACTTTGAATTTGCATTGATTAGATAGCCTTGACCTAGATTGTGTGACGCGTCTCTATTAGGCGAAGTTAGGTGGAATCATAGTTAATGGTGCAAACATCTTCTTCCATTGTGTTACTCCTGGTCCCCACAAAGTCATTTACTCGTTTCTATTCTCTTCAATTATGACCGTCTGCAGTGCCGGGAACCACAAGGTTGCAGTACAAGACTATTTATCCGGGTGCAACCTGCAGACATGACCTGCCTACTCCCATTTGAGCTTAGCGACTTGTTGCGCAACGTCTTGGATTCCAAATTTTTCGCGAATTTTTAATTCTGTCAGTGCGTTGAATGCCTTACAGACACATAAACTTAAGAAAACCATTGCATCCAGGTGCTGGAGAACCTGTCGCACCTGCAAGCGGACGACGGCCTGTTCGTGCCGCTGGAGCGCGCTCCGCTGTGTCCTCGCGACGTGTACGACGCGATGCGCGCGTGTTGGCGCCGCGACGCCCGTCTCCGGCCCTCCTTCGCCGAGCTGGCCGTGCTGCTGACGCACCGCAGCCGCGCCGCCGCCACGTGACACGCACACACGCGCTGCCAACACACGCGCCTCACCACCTTCTGAACGAACCAGCGGTCCAAACAGGCACACGAATAACACTAGGAACTAAGCATCGCCACTAGGAATCACACAGTTATGTTTAGCGGTCTCACTGTCAATTTTGTCTTTAAACTCCTATCGGTGTTTTTGAAAATTGGATGTCATATTTTAAACTATTTATTTGTTAATCCAATTATTACAGTTTAATTGTAATATTAGAGACAGTATAATTTGTACTAGAAATTATAATTTAATAACAGGATGACTTTGCAGGTACTTGCCAAATTTTTTAAATAAGCTCTAGAACAATATGAAACTACGTCTTCTTCGTATTTTTTTAAAAGTAGTTTTTTTTTAAATGTTTCTAAAGATAATAAAAAGTTAATCAATGAAGGATTTAGCTATTTTCGCCCATAAAAATGTCTTCTAAACTTGTAATTCAACTGGTGCAATATTATCACGACGTGCGCTGGAGAAGTGGAGTATTGGCCTTGAATGAAGATATTCTTTTATTTAAATACCATTTGATAAACACATGATCTCTCCTCAAAAAATGTCAAGTACTTGCAAAATAACATTGTAGAGCGCAGAAAAAAAGTAGTTTATGTATATGGCTAGTTCAAAACAATTAATTTGGTGTAACAAACAATGCATTTTTTTTCTAATACCAGATAGACAGACATCGATATTATTAGTACTAGCCGAACGTGGCAACATTAGCGTACAATAAACTGTCAAGTTAGTTCGCCTCGTCTTACTGGACTCGTCTTTAGTTGCATTGCATTTGAAGTAAGAAATGTTGATTGAGTATGCTTTGGCGCTGTTACTAGTTACGTTGCCCGCCGCTGGAGGCGCTGCTCTCCGGCCCATAATGTTTTACGGTTGTTCATTCCTCGCCGGCTGTCGTTTGTTCAATACATGATGACGTGCGCATTTATTAAATATAAAAATCTATTGTTTTCATTAAATTATTATGCACAAAATATACTAATTTAAAAAACAAACAAAATCGATATTTAAGCATGGCCTACTGAATTAAAAATATTTTTGTTGCGTCTTCTTGAATGAACGCTCTGTCCGTTGGCCTACAACACGCTGTCATCGCAACGTCTTATGCTAGGTAATGATCTGCTACCAGACAAACCATTTATTTTTACTACATTTTTATACTTTTACAGAATAAACTTTATTATTATTAGCCATTGTAAAAATTATGTAGATATAATTTAATTACGAAATTATTTATAAAATTTGTAATGTTTTATTATTTAAGTGAAAGTGCTATATTTTTAATGAACCTACTTGTTACTATTCTAATATTACAGCCGCGTACTCGTCTTGTAAAAAGGTGATGAAATGTTGAATTAACAGCAAACATAATATAACTTTAGCTGAGGCGCTCAACAACTGAAGGCGCCGGTCTCCGGGCTGGTTGGCCTCGGCCAGTTCTGTTCACGTCTAGGATAATGTCATTCCTTTAGTACTCACTGCAACTCCCATGTCTTCCGCTAATATTTATAATGCTTCTCATTGTCAGTTAGTGGTCAACGAGTGCCCGGAGACCGACGGCGCTTGCGGTGCAATGTGTTAGCACTCGAATGTTAGGGCAATCAGACTCGCAGGGCGCGGGCGCATCGCCAGCTTCATACCAATCTTAATTATGACTTAAAATCGACCCAACTGACTTTAGTCTCTTCAAAATCCCCCCTGACTTGCCCTCCTTCTGGGAAAAGGGAGACGATGTACTTAATAGTATATGAATCGGCCCAAAACCGATGCTCCCACGCCTCCGCTGCGTCGCCGCTACACTGCACTGACTGATAGATAAGGATATTGTTCATACACTTAATAACCTCTAGACGAAAAACTATCGTGTGCTAATATTAAAAACTGTCTAGAGTAACTTATGTCTAGAAACCTCACTTATTTATAAGGTCTGTTAATTACTTGAACCATTCAAAGTTAATTGTATTATCTTTTTAGTTTTGTATCGACCAAACCACGTTTGTTGCGTCACCACACACGCGCACGGGCGGATGCACGAACGTGCTCGCCCAATTCTAGAGAAACAATAAGTATAGGAACCGCTCGGATTATTTCAAAACAATTCAAGCTTTTATTTCTTTAAACTGTGATATTTTCAACTCAAATTATTTTTATCGTTTTGTTCAAATCACCCCAAAAGACTGACTTTTGTAAACAATTTTTCTTTTACACTATTCGGAAACACCCTATTTATATCAACCACATTATAATTTAGTTTTGTGAAGTGTCACGTTAATGGTTCACTGCATTCGTAGGTTAAGCATAGTGTTGATGTCGCGTTGTTTCCGCACGAGTGAGCTACGTTTAATAGACATGCGCTGTCCCCTCTTCTCCGGCCGACCGCCCCCCTCCCCCCACCGCCGCCTGCGACGCCTTCGACGACCTTAAATATCCGCTATTCCCAATTGGCAGCTAAAATCTTAATAATCGCAAAAATTGAAAACAAATAGGCTTTAAATAACTTAAAAAATATATTGTAGATAAGAATTATGGAATGTATTTTGTGTGCCTCCGCACACATCGCGCGACAGCGAAGGGAAGCGAAGCGGCGCGGGATGGATCAAGTTACCAAACCTCATAGTCATTTTATTTTCATATGACACGTTTCATGACTCTATTAATTAGTAATAAAGATTAGTAAGTCGTTAGAGATAGTTGCGTCTGAATCGAATAAATTTTATTAGAAGTATATTGAGAATAGTTGAGAAGTTGTCTATTTTCCGTAGTTTGCTGCGTTGAAGTTAGGTGTGGCAGTTGACCGACAATACCGGCGCCCGCGGCGCTGCATTCAGATACATCCGCGAGACCCAACGCCCCAACCCTCCGCCAGGGGCGCCCCGAGCGACCAGGCCGGGCGGCGTTGGGGCGCCCTCGCGACTCTAACCAATAAGCCGGCATGAACATGTATCTCGAGCAATAGCGTAGATCCCCGAGCGCTCTTCCGATAGACCTAGTGTACCTGTGAGGTTGTACGCGTAGGACTGATCGCTTATCACTAGTGTGTATGTGCAACTAATTATAGACAAATCTAATTTTAACTTGAAGAGAACTCTATTTTCGATTTGTAAGTGATTCATTTGATAATAATCGACACCCTCTACCTCTTCCAGTCGTGTTCGCCCGCTCTCTCCCAACGAACTAGTTCTTACTGTGACGTACGTGAATTCTATAAAGGTTGTTAATGTGTTGTCGAATCTATTTTTATTGACTGAAGATGTTTTCTTTCCGAAGCAGGCGTCCGAGCGCGCGCGGGCTCTTTCGTTAGGTATTAGAGTTAGCAGACACTTCCCGCGCGGCGCCGGCGACTGCCGAATATTTGATTGTTGTAGATCGTATGTATCTGAATGTAAGCTTGTAGAGTAGGTACCCTTAGTTCTTCCTTGGGTACCGACAGACGGCTTTCTCCGAAGCTGGATCAAGCACTTGTAGATGTAAGCGAGCGTTTAGTTGCAAGTAGGGGCTCCGCCGCGCCCGCCGCCGCAGCCGACTCCGCCCGATTTTACATATCTCTTGCATAATAGGAACAGTTTAATCAAATATTGTCATCACTATCAGAAATATACACAAGCAATAAGGATACCAAAATGTTTGTGGCATTGCTGCCCTCTCTCGTGATGTCGGATTCCATGGCAATGAAAGCCTGATATTGTGCCTCAGTATATCTTTACAATTGTGTGTATTTCTGAGTGGTGATGGGCAACAGCGGGCGGGGGCTGCGGGCGGGGGCGCGGGCGGCGCGTCGCTGGGAACCAATGTTAATAGGCTAATCGAATATAAAGAGGTCTAATTATTTGTAAGTAAATAGGCGACTAGTGTGGACCGCCCGCGGTGCGCTCTAGCGATAATCTTAGGCACTAATGTAATGTACAATAAAACACCCTCTCTGCCTTAGTGATGCTATTCTTACCCCTAATGCTACGACGATATCACTCTAGATGGAAATTATACTTGTAAATATGGATTCTTATGTCTGATGTATCATATATGCGCACTATGGAAAACTTGAATTCCTAACAATGGTCCAAACTTCACTCGCTTTTTTATTTGTACTATACGATTACTTATACAATTTCTATATAGATAAAGAATAATAATTAGTCTAGAAATAAAACTTATGCTTTAATTTTATTTTAATAGTTATAAATCATGTATTTGTCAAAATGCTTAATTTTCATAATCAAAGTTTTATGAAAGTGGTTGATACCAAATGCAGTATTTTTATTTTGTACTCTACATCTTTGTACCCAAATAAAAGCAATAATCTATGTAACTGGTGTTTCATTCATTACTCGTAGTAGTTTTGTTTTCACCTAAACATTCCCTTTCAGAAATTTGAATACATATAAAATAACGAGAAATAGGTATTTTATTAATGAAAGAAAGAAAGAACTAAAATTTATTTGACACAAAATAGACATACGATATATAAATGCACACCTGCCTCGAGTCAGTACCACATTTCGCACGATTCAGTAAAATTATTTGTATTGAGGACATATCTGACGAGGTTCTAATGAAGGGCTGATGAATCAAAATGTTCCGATTGATGATAAGTAGATCAGGAATAATAGTCACCTGCAGCTCACGTGCGCAAACGCAAATAAATGAGCAGCAAAACAACACGAACGACGGCGATTCTTCCGCGCGTTTAATAAAAGGCAATGGCGGCTGTTTACAAACACTCCTTATCGCCGCGGCACAACTTCCTGCGTCCAGAATATACGGTCGAGCGCAAACAGAGGCACAATCGAGAATGGCTCGCTCAGCTCTGGTCGTGTGGCTCGCGCTCGTCGTCGTCGCCGCCGCCGTCAAGGTGAAGGTGGTGATGCACTCGGAGCAGGAGGACTCCAAGCCCGAGGAGGAGGAGCGCGTCGAGCCCTGGGAGCACAAGAAACGCGACGTCACCATGCTGCCCTTCATCAAGGCTCAGCAACGCAAGCGAGCAGAGGAGAAAGCCGTCGATTTCGAGGAGGAGAAGCCGACCACGGAGAAGGCGCGCCAGATGCACCCCAACGAGCTCATCTTCCCGCTCATCTACAAGCAGTCGCACATCAACAGCATGTTCAAGTTCGGCGAGAACTGGTACACCTGGTCCACGGAGAAGCGCACCGACGGCACCAAGGCCACCAACTACTTCATCTGCTACGACGAGCCGAAGCGCTGCGACGAGATTGGATGGGTAACGAAATTATCTAATTATTTACTAGGCCACTTTCTTGAATCTTAGATGAGGTCTTGAAAGAATATAAAACCTTATAAAATGTATTATATCCTTCATCATGTCATGTTATAGATATACTACTAGTGTTCCTTGGCCTTTGGCGTGACTAGCACCGTCGGTCTCCTGATAGGTCATGTCGTTAGATAACTGCACTTTTAATAGGAATGGGTATTACACCTACAAACTTTTATTATAATAAGTTCAATAAGTTTTCAATCATCCCCCGTCCCCGCACACAAATACCTGTCTTAACCCTCTATAGAACGTGTGTGAAATGAAATTTTGCAAAACCTTTTAGGAGTTGACTCTGGTGCTTTAACAGCAACTTTTCATCATTGAAATAGTCACACATAGTCATAATGGCCGTCTAGTAAATAACTGATGTATGTGTTGGTACAGGAGCGCACAGACGCGCTGCCGCAGTGCGCGTTCCAGATCGACTCGCTGATGCCGCAGGACCGCGCCTGCATCAACCCCTTCGGCGTGGAACCGCACGCCAGCGGCACCTGCGACGGCGCAGAGCAAATGAAGGTAAGCCCACTCATGTGTCTATACTTAGCAAGCCTCGTAGTGAGGAGACAGGTCATTCGGCACCTAGGAAACTCAGCTGGATTACGAATTGGTGACAAAAAAGAGTAGTATTTCCTGTGTTTTAAGGGGTTGAAAAGAGTCAAATGAGGACCTGTAAGACGCCATTTTGCTTTTATGACTGACAAGCTGTACCGGCAGACCTCGTTCTGTCAAATGTTATTGAAAAAATATTTCAAAACTAAAATTATTCAATTAGATCAAACCGTTTTCGAGTGTTAGCGAGACTAACTAATAATTTTTTGATTGCCCTTTATGTGTTATTGGCTATGTTTGAACGTTAATGTGTGAGCAGGTGAGCGAGATGCTGCGCGCATGCGGGCCGCGCATCCGGTCGCTATGGCGCTTCCTGCGCGTGCGCCGCCGGCCCACTAGCGCCACCAAGCCCGCCGACGTCAACTCGCTCATCTGCGAGGACGAGGAGGAGTGCTTCATCACCATCGAGTACCGGGTTAGTGTCCATCTGTTTATTCTTCACCTCTTTAATATACAGCAACTATGTACAGGATATCCGAAACAGTAGTATTAGGCGGTAATCTAGAGGTAATCCAAACCAAAATCCAATTACTGATTTTTTCGCAGAACTCAATCATACTAAACTTACAAGCTCTATTTCGACTTTCACTGGTCATATTTTTTTGGAAGACCTTGCTGTTCGCAGTTTTGATTTTTTCCAATCATAATCTTATTTCTGTGTTGGCAGATCCACCATGACAGGATCACGTTTTCACTGCACGAGCCTTCGCGCGGGCAAACGTTCAAGAGCGCGTTGAAGCGCGACATCGCTGAAGAAGAGGCCAAGACCACGAGCACGACGTCGGAGCGCAGCCGCGTTAGCGTGCGCCGCGGCCGCAAGCACGAGCACGAGCGCGAACGCGAGCATTCGGCGCGAGCGCAGGAGGAGGCGCCTGCGCCCGCGCTGCCCAAGTTCCGCGCGCGCTCGCGCTCCAAGCCCGTCGAGGGCAAGGGCGTGGTCAAGGAGCGCAACGACTCCGGCTACTCGCGAAGAGTCGGCAAGAACAAGATCAAGGTCCGGGAGGACGTCTCTGACGACATCTCCGAATGAGCGGAGAATTTAAGCTGTTTCTGACACTAATCGCGCCGCCAGCGATTGGTGCCACTAACTTAAAGCTACTTGGGACGATAATAAAGTTAGATATTAGTACAAAATAAAATGAATATGTTTTCATTTGTTTATTTCCGTTTTTCACGAGTATATGAGATAACATTTATCCCCTTTTAAATAAGAACTCTAACAGCGCTATAGCACCACCATAACGTGTAAGTGACAAGACACGTCAATCGCTAACACAATACTGTAGCGTTGCGTTAGTTTTTATTTATGAATCCTTAGGTTTTGACGAAAATAAAAATGCAAATTAGGTTATAAAATTATATACGTATATTGAATCAAGTTGCGCTTAATAAAACTATTTATGCTTCTTAAATTTCATTTTGGGCTGTTTGCGCGCCTTCTCCGCGTCGTCGTGGAACTTCTTGTAGTTGACGTTCTTGTAGATGGGCTTGAGGGGCACGCAGGGCTCCGCCGACGCCTTGCCGCGCCCCTTGGGGGCGAAGGGGCGCGCGGGGGGGACGCCCTGCAACAACCAAAATCAATAGTCATTTAATTTTTATTTAATAGTGTGAATATTAGTCTTGGTTACGTTGTAACACGCTAATGTTGATATAACCGTTTTCGTAATGTATTTTTGCGTTTTATATATTTATAAACAATGTTTCAACAGCATATTTGTACATAGAAAATAGCAGATCAAGTTACTTGAGCATGAGCCAATTACTAAAACATACTATGCTATTTAGTAATACTAACATTCAAAATGTGGGTACCTTATCAAGTAATTCTAAATTTAATACACTTTGTAAACATTTATGAAAAGAAAGGTAGAAAAAAATTTGTTTTGTGACGTTATTCATTGTAAGAACTTAGTTCGACAGCTTTTAGCTGCAAAAACAGGCAGAATTTTTCAAGTGGTCGTAGTAGGCCAAATCCTTAACAGAGAGGAATATTGAAAAATGCTGGTGCAATAGCATAGATTTAAAAAAAAAACCTTAGTTTTTGGCCAGTAATCAAACTGATGGGCACTATTCTCTATTATCACTGACAAGGAGTCATTCATCAAAACTCAGGATCTCATTTTGAATTGAACTGTCGATTCCCGGACATGAAAAGTCTCTCATACTCTGTTTAACAAGGTTTGGTTTTGATGAACATTTAATCAATTTAGCTAAATTGCAGAATATAAACGTTAAATTTTACAATTCCCAAAAAAGTAAGTGTGGTCTTACATTAGATAGTGCGGGAGGTTTGCCGTCTTTCTCCCGCTCGCCTTCCTTGCGCTCTTTGTCGGACATCTTGCGCTTGCGCTGCTTCTTGCCTGCGTCGTCGTCTGCGTCGACGGCGGGGGCTACGGGGGCTGCGGGGGCGCTGGGGGCGGGGGCGGGCGGAGGGGGCGGCTCCACCTCGCCCTCGGCCTGCCGCGTCGCGCGCTGCAGCTTCAGTAACACCTCGCTCTTGATCAGCTCGTTGCCTTTGCTGATCGCCGCTATCTTCGCTTCTTTCTCTTTAAACTCTTTCAGTTCTTCAATCTGAAAACAAACAAAACGTTTTTTATTTTCCAAAAATACAGTGAAGTAATATGATGGATAGTGTATCTAGATCTAGATCTGGTATTCGGCTTGCTAGGGCCGGCATGCGAATAAATGATATTATAACAAAAAGACGTAGATAAGTTACTTGTGCTAAACAGTGGCACACGAAATCAGGACTTCGACCACCTGAGCAAAGCATTGACAGTTTGAGACAACACTGCAACATGTATCTGTCCCATTTACGCTCTAGTAAATAATCATGCTATCTTGTACACACGGCCAAATTATATGCATTATAATTTCAAAAAAATCAAATTACCACTGTTAAAGTAAAACATAAAGATAATAACATGAACGATGGAACTTTATGTTTTGAGCGTAATGTAAATCTTTGAAAATATTTATATTTATATCTTTCTTCTATTGATAGTTACGAGTTGCAATTGTGTTTTACTACAAGCAAGTTGTTGAAAACAACTTCTACCCAACTCACCTGGGCCAAAGCGCGATATTTTCTGTATCTGTCGTACGGTGGGATGAATTGTTTGGCGTCCACGTTTAGATCCGATACCTGTGAGCAAAAAGTCGTCTTATAAAACAACCCTAAAAGTGACTATTTCTGCTGACAAAATACGAACGACATTGGATGTAAATAACACCCGAAAACAATGTTGAAGAGAGTTTAGACATTAAAAGTGTGAGGGGGGGGGGGCATCTGTCCATCATTCTTGGTTTTGTGTACAGCTCCCCTACCGCAAGGTTCAACGTTCCAGAGTCAGTGGCGCATACTCACGACACAGAGGGCGCCGGTGTCGCCGACGGCGGGCTCGAAGGCGGGCACGTCGGCGGCGTAGCAAGGGACCTGGTCTAGCAGCTCCTCGGCGCGCTCCAGATTGATCTCGCGTGTCTCCCTGAAGGCAAAAACGGTAGCGTCAATTTATTTATTGGTTTATTGAGGACAACTTGCAAAACATACACCAAGCAAATTACAGTGGTACATTCTTAGGTAATTCTAGTTACAGTGTTGCTTTAGTTACAAGTGGTCACGGCATGCAGTAATCCATGTTCATTTTTCTTGAATAGGCATGACGAACAATTTTGAAATCTTCTTTCGTGATGTAGGTACACATGTATTGTATACTAAAAAAGCTTTATTTCGGTTTCAAAGGTCAGTTTAACAAAGTTTGAGGACATTCTTCTAGTATTTTATCAACAGCGCTCGAAAAAGCTCGCAGGTGTCATGGCGTCCGTTTGACGTAACTCTTATGTAAACATCACGTGTCTGTCAAACTCACTTGTATGAAATACGACAGTGACATTTGTTGATTTCTGTAAGAGTGACGTCATAGTGCGTGATTGACGTTTGAGTCAAAATGGCGAATTGCAGTATTTTATCCTTTTACTTTATCGAAAATCTGATTAATCTCAGATTTTAAAATAAAACTAGATGTGTCTGTTAAATCCTTTCAATATGTATTTTCCCCTAAGATATTCAAATCGTTGATTATTTGATACTGTCGTCATGCCTATTCTTGATAGTTCTTAAAATCGCTTTCATGCTAATATTTTTTGTTATTTCTAAATGTTGTGTTCGCCTGTAATAGGTATATTTATGAGAAAATTGTATTTTAACTTTTATTTGTAAATTGTGGCCATTAATGTACTGTTGGCGATCCTAATTCCTTAAATAAATGAATCAGTATATAGGGTATGTTTTTCAAGTGGACATTGTAGACCAAATCATAGAATATAGAATAACACGCAAAGGAGTCTCGAAACCGATTTTGACAAGAACTGAAACTACATTACTCAGATTTTCCTTCTGTGAATTTATATGATGTTGGAAGAATTACTAAGTTACGGTTTTGTAAATCGTAATTTTCTTTAATAATGCTTAATTGTTATGCATATGAAATGCGGCGGTTACGCATTCAAAATAATTATTATACCAGATTTCTTGCACGGTATTATTTCTGATTATGCGTTGGTTACGATTAGTAAGAGAATTTCACAAAAAGGTAATATCTAGCAGCAGTTTATCCAACTAACTATTCATAAATGTTAAATTGACGTCTAGTTATATGGCTCAACAGTAAAAGAGAATAATTAATGTTAACATTTTCTTCGACCGATCAGAAGCAACTTCTCATTTAGTATCCGCCCTATCTGAAATTATCTGTAACTTTTAGATCAAATTCGGTTACGGACAGATATTTATGTTCCTTTATCTCTGCAACAAAGTAGATGGTATGTAAAGCGTTGTGGTGTAGTTACCCGTCATCGTAGGCGGCGAGGTCGAGCACGTTATAGCTGAGGTCGCGCTGCGTGCGCGGGCGCAGGGCCCCCGGCGCGCGCAGCAGCTGCGGCTCCAGCGGCAACTCGCGGCACTAACCCAACACAACCAACACATTGAAGTATGTTCGCGATAAGAATGCAGTATTTTTTTGTTCAATTCCGTTAAGGTCAAGTTGGGTAACTTTGAATATCAGTGTAACATTGAATCCACTGTTTAAGAACAGTAAAAATACCTACATTACTGTTGTTTATAGTTTGTTTTTGAGCCAATCCGTCATAGACTCAACAACATCTTTTAGTTGGAGCACTTGTCAAAAGTAACTGATCTAAAAGAGTGGATTCAATGTTACACTGAAATTCAAAGTTATCCAACTTGACTGTAGGCGAAGAAAAACTCAAGCATAAAACCGTTGCGTTCGAAAGAATGCGTTCAACTGGGCACTGTGAACTTGGCTTTCTAATTAGGAACGATTTGATTGCTTACGGGGACGTGCTTCGTCGAAGGACTAAAACGAAATCACTTGCTTTCTTAAAGTGAACCGACTGTAGCTAACTACAGCCCCACTGATATAAGAAATACACTTTGACACCAATGACACTGGTAGCTGTCATAGTGTATTTCTTATATCAGTTGGACTATAATACCAACACAAGCATTCATGGGACATGGAACATGGGAAATCATTCAACCATTCATTAACATAAAAGCTGAATAAGTTGGAAGCCAATATTTAATTACCATCTCAATGTACTACTTTATTCTTAGCAACTAAACAATTTCTGATTAACCACTAGTTAAACTAGTTGATGGGCAACTTATCAGGCTATATTTTAAAGTAAAAATAATATATTTTCTTTCATGGTGTAATAAAACCTATTTTAGACAAAAAGCATTGAAAAATACACGATTTTTTTTATGGCAACACAAAAACTGTTCCAATTAGCAGTAGGACTATTTATTACGGGACACTCTTGTTTAAGTAGCATATAATATTGTTTGGTGTGTAGTGAACTGACCGAGAGCAGCATGCGATGTATGGTGATGAGGTGCTGCTTGACGAAGGGCGGCATGGGGCTGCAGACGGCGTGCACCCCCTGCACCTCGCGCGGCAGCGCCTCCGCCAGCGCCACCAGCATGTGGTTCGGCAGCAGGTATCTGCAGCACAGGGATGGTACAGTCAACAGCACATCAGGTTACCCCATTTCCGTTTTTTCTCTCGCTCTTGCCAAATGTCATTCCTTTGCAATAGAGCAAGGAGGACTGACCGGAAATGGGTAGCGTGATGTGCTGGCCACCGTACACTTGCTGACGGCTCTTGTTGCCAGTCAGAGGACTACAGCGGGCCAGCGAAGACAGGTACTCGTCGTATGGGAAGTTATTCAGTAAAAAACATATTCTTGAGGCTTGATAGTTTTATTTTATAACGATTAACGTATGAAATTCAAGCCTGGATTCTTTTCACAATATACACATTATACTGATTACTTTAAAAATGGCAAAAATGGAATTGCGATTCAAAAATATAAAGGGCATTATGCTGATTGGCTTACGATAATTTTTGAACGTAATTCAAATTTCATTTTGGAAACATAATATTTTGATGTAAGGTAAATCACAACGGAGTTTTCAGCCATCGTTGGGGTTCGTTGTTACAAAAACTTGTGAGATACTGTATACGAGAGAAGCCAGACACTATGTACAGAGTGGATATGTACACATGCCACTCATGAACTGTGCCACACATGAACCTTTACATAGGGGCACCTTATGCGGCTGACAAAAGACCCAGGTTTTATAAAGGTTGATGTGTGCGCCTCTGTAAATTAACGTTTAATTAATGACGAAACAGTAATTTTAACATAATGTTCTTCCAGTTTAGCTAAGATACAAAGGAAGTTACTTTTGTGACTTCCTTTGGTGGACACTCTTTTTTTAATAGTTATTTTAGAATCTAAAATGTTTGTTTGTTAATTGTACCACTTCAAGTCATTATTTTTCACGTTTGAATAGAGTTGAGTTCCGTTCCGATTTATAATCGAGACCGGCTAAAACTTGATAATAAAATCAATGAGTGATCCTTTCAGTTATATTGACATTTTACGGGACAACAGGAGCGTGAGCGCGTGCTTAGCGTTGATTGACGTTTGTGAATTCGGGGGTCAGTGTAGTGTGGTGTGTGGTAGATGTGTCAGACTCACGTGGTGCTCTCGTCGAGTTCCCTGGCGTTGGCGTCGCGCCACTTGAAGAGAAGCTTCAGTGCCGCCATCTGGCGCCGTTGTAGCTCAGTGTAGTGTAGTGTAGTGTAGTGTAGTGTAGTGTAGTGTGTGGTAGACTCACGTGGTGCTCTCGTCGAGTTCCCTGGCGTTGGCGTCGCGCCACTTGAACAGCAGCTTGAGCGCCGCCATCTGGCGCGCGTTGAAGCTCTTGCACGAGCGCACGTACAGCTGCAAGTGGCTGTCCGGACGGACCACCTCCTTGTTGTACGTCTGGGGTACATACGTAAATTACTATTACATTTCGTCTAGGGATTATCGATGATCATCCAACATCGATGAGAAGAAAAACATCGATGTCGCTATTACGAAAAAAAACGTAACATCGATGTTAACGGAATTGATAATCGATGTTACTTACGGCCACCTAGATGACTTTTGAAATAAATTTCGTATGATTACACTGTATTTATTGTGTTTTCAATAATTAGTACTAAAATTATCGATATTACCCAACATCGATGTTTGGTTTGTCGAAAATATCGAACATCGATGTTGAGCTTTCGATTATGACATCGATGTCATCATCGATGTTATTCAAATATCGATCATCCCTAATTTCGTCGTTTAAGTTCTAACACCACGTATTATGTAATTTTTTGGCGGTTTTGACATTTTAATGCCATTCGCTGAAACATCTAAAGACGCGTCGTTTAGTCCAATCAGAATCCAGGTATGACCAATAGAATCCCTAAAAATTATGAAAAAGTAACACATTTGAATGTGTTACATCTTAACTGAAATGTCGCTTGTAACCAAATTCTGGGAGGTAACATTATTATGGCAAAAAAAAACTATTTACACTGTTCTTTGGCGTTCCCAGGTGGAGGCCTACGTCCAGCATTAGCTTTGTAAAACTATGAGGAGAAAAGCAAACATGAGTTTTAAATCTAATAAGACTAATTAAAAATAAAACTTTATCTTTCCAGAGAAGAATATTTTTTTCGTCTTTATAAATTAAAATGGATTGCTGTTCGTTAGTCTCGCTAAAACTCGGTAAGAAGGAAGGAAGGGGAAGGGGGAAGGAAGGGAAGGGAACTTTGTGGAAGGGGTGGGGGTGCATACACATGTGGAATTTTCTCTCAGCAACAGTTACTACCTGTCACGTGACACTGAATGTTTGACAACAGAACGAAGTCTGTCGGGACATCTAGTAGTCAATAATTCCTGGGCAGCACTTGGTCAAAACCCTGGCAATCTCCTCCTTTGAGCTGTCGACAGATAACGGCTAAAACCTTGTCAACCACAGGTCTAGGTCGCGTTAGTGTAGCTAGATGAAGATACTGACCGCGCTGCAGAGCTGTCGACTGGCCTCGAAGACGCTGAGCAGCAGGCGCGGCGACCCCGCGGCCTGCAGTAGCTGCGCCTTCAGCCGGCGCCACACGTACAGCAGGAAGTGCGTGTCCATCCGCGCGTACGTCACCAGCTCGGCTGGCAGAGGACGGATGCGCCAGTCCGCGAGCTGGAACCTGACGGGAAGGCAAGGTTTAACATTTACTGTCGCTGTTTCATGATAATTCGTTAATCACTACATACTATAAAACAAAGTCGCTTTCTCTGTCCCTATGTTCCTTTGAATGCTTAAATCTTTGAAACTACGCAACGGATTTTGATGCGGTTTTTTTTAATAGATAGAATGATTCAAGAGGAAAGTTTATATGTATAATAACATCCTATTGCACCCGTGCGAAGCGGGGGCGGGTCGCTAGTCTAATCTAAAATTATTTTGACTGTTTTTCGTTTAATTATACATATGTATATTGGTAATCAGCAAAGCCGTGCATAGTGGCGACCTCTACCTCCACAAGTGTCCCCGGAAAACCAGCGACGAGGTGCCAACCATATACCCCGTCAATATGCTGAGTGGGGTCCCCTTCAGTTCCACAGTAATGTTATTAGATAATATAATGCTTTTAAGAACTGCAGCGCACAAGCCACCCTTCACTCTGTCTTCGAATAAAATATAATTTTATTTCTTAATCCATAAGCACATCTTCAAGCCACGGAATCCCCAAACTCTTCCATCCGTTCCGTTATTGCATATTTCATTGAAGATGTTAGAGAAAACGACTAATTTCTCTATGTAATTAAAATAATGATGCGACTTTTCGAACTCATTCAAACAAAGTTTCATTAGTAAACGTCTCCCTGAACCGGTATGTCTCATCACCAAATTAATCTCAACCAAGTCTCATATTATGTCATGAAGACTTACGACGACGACGACGCCTGATGCTAAGATGACCGAATGTCTTTTTCTGGTTTTCAGATCATGTAGACTTCTTTCAGTCTTGACTAACCCTTGGCTGATGCTAGTAGGGTCGGATGATTTTCGCAAGCAGTCCGAGTATTTGATCGCAGTTTTGCAAATTTCTTGCTGGACTGATGGCACTTCAAGATCAAGGAGTAACTTATTTTGGTTATGTACCAGGTGCATCCACATGCACCTGGTCA
The DNA here is from genome assembly GCA_950022985.1 of Udea ferrugalis. NCBI lineage: Eukaryota > Metazoa > Arthropoda > Insecta > Lepidoptera > Crambidae > Udea > Udea ferrugalis. The sequence continues at coordinate 283,803 of OX465515.1, forward strand.
ACAAAAGACATTTGGTCATCAATATAACTGTGGAGTTAAAGGTATTTTAATTAGAAGAGCTGGAGAATTTCCGTGTATGAATAGGATGCTGAACATCACGATTGAATGCTATATGTCCAGATTGATTTATTAATATTAATGAAACACAACATTTCCTGTGCATTAGCCTACACACATCCGCTCAGGAGTAATTACTATTTTCTGTTATAATAATTACTTACTCTTAGCAAAAGGTATGAACTATTATTTAATTCTCATCTGAGATCTAAAGAAAACGAGAGTGGCTGAAAATCAGCGTAGATTTAAAGACATAGGAAAAAGAAAAAAAAGTATCGTTTACTTTTCGATTACCAAAACGTTAGTGGTTCGAGCCAGACCTACTTGCTCAGAATTCAGCAGATGTTTGTGCTCAAAAGATACCTAGTGAAGCGTAGTTTTGTCCCTGGGAGACTTTGTTTGCTGTCGTTCTCCTTTGCCCGTCTCTTACCATGACCACGTACAGTCAGCCAAGAAAGTGGTCTACCACTTTTGACAAAAGCTTCTGCGAGATGTAACGATCGCTAAGGTTGACTTTGCGAACAGAGTTTAACACGTCATGCACAATTATGTTATGATGTTTTGTCTTTTATCTGAGATGCCTGACATTTGACGTCATTGGGTGACATAGTTTAACCCTTAGAGCATTAAGAACTGGAGATGTCTTACGTGCGTTACCCCTCTGCTCACGTTACGATTAAAAATCCGAACGTTGAACAAAACTACTTGAAACTCGGAAATTTTGACATAACGAGTCATACGTCGATGAGTAAAGAGCTCTTCAAAAATGCCGTTTTGTGCTGTAGATAGTGGTAAGAACACTTCGAGAAACTCAAATTGGAAGAAGGATAATGTTATGTTTCATCCGTATGTATTTTTTTGGTTCAAATTCATGTTTCTTTTGCAAAAATCACTAATAATTAAAACACCTGAAACATTGTTCGGAATGACATTTGAGTGTTTTCGTAATCACACTAGTGTTGGGGTTAATGTCAAGAAAAATCGATTGGCAAGTTCCGATTACACTCGAATAAAATATTTCAATTAGTTCGATTGACGTAAGAATAATGTTTCTAATGATTCATTTATTTATTATCCGACTGCGCTAGAAGGCGGGTTATGTTTTTCGAGTGTATGTATATACATATGTAAGTATGTTTGTATGTAATAGTGTTTGACACGGTCTGCAGCCTGAACGGCTCGATTTAGTTCAGCTTGAGATGTGTCGTTAGATTTGTAATTACTGCGAAAGTGATACTGGGCCTAACAATCTAAAAAACATTCAAATTCATTTTTAAAAAAGACTAAATAAAAGGTAACAAAAATTTAAAACCACACTACTCTTCTGTGTAATGTAAATACCGGAAACAGGAAAGTTGGCATACTCGATGGCACTTAACTTCGGGACTCATTCTAGAGCTTCTTGTTATCGATAGAAGTAAAGTAACGCCTGAACAAAGAGGTTCCTAGTCACATTTTGTTTTTTTATATTTTTGTCATGTCCTGAGTAAATAAATAAATAGGTGAGTGTTTGTAAATGATTACAACAATAAAGATGTTTTTTTTACTTCGCTGAGTTAATATGTGCAGCAAGCGATATAACGTCAATAACAAACAAATCAGGTAGGAAATGACTTTAAATGCCTATGATAACATCATATTATCCGATTTATTTATAGAAATTAACCGGATGAAATGATTTTTTATCAAATGATTAATTAAGAGAAGTGATTCAAATATTCACCAGAAAATTACTGTGAGTGAGGTAGGTAACACTGTTTGAAATAAAACTTGTTATTTGTCCAGCTGTAAGCTTCATTATCTTACAATACGAAAGCATGCATTCAAAACCGATGTTTCCAATCACCTAATATCAAGTTTACTAACTTAGGCAGTCTGTCAAGCCCTAGAAACGTACATACAGCTCCTTTCAGTTAGGGCAGATTATTCAACAGTTAGATCAAAGTCATCGGATGAACAAATAACAACTCGGCAGATTTCAAAATATTGAATTACGAAATCTAAATATTTCAGACTATGCACTAGTCATAGGTAGATTTTAAAATCTGCGGCGTTATTAAAGGTTAAAAATAAGAGGTTAATTTATCAGACCAATAGGTCTGATAAGTTTTTAATCCTCACAATTGGTCCTTAGTCCAAATTTTTACTCTAATAATTTATTTAATGATTGCTTACTGCTATACTGCTTTAAAACATTAGAAGAATCTACACGTTTCAATAAGTTTGTAATTTAAAATATTCGTCTAATAGTTTTAAGTAAATATTCATAATGGTCAAAAGCCTGATTTTAACTGTTTACGTGGACTTCTCCACGTATAGTTAAAATCAGGCTTAGAAATTAAGTGCGTAATTTCCAATACATAATATAATCCACAATTTCTAATCGAAACATTTGTTCAATTTATATTTGTACATCCAATAGCTGTGTTATGGTCAGCACTAGCCAAGTTGACATAAGTACCGTGTAAAGACATAACTAATATCAAAAGTTGTAGTAGTGTGAATCATTTTATTGACATGTATGTGTAAAATATCCCTGTGTTGCTTATTTAGGTTTGTGTGCGATTGTGCCAACAAGCCTCTTCTGTCAAAGTAGAGGTAATTTTCTTTGTGTGAGTGTTCCCCCTGCCCCCGCAAAAAGGGACAGACTTTTTTGCATTGACGGGCTGCCCAATCGCGAGTCCATTTCTATATTGTCTAAGGTTTAACCTCATTAAATGCGATAATCTATTTTGCTCAACTAAAACCATGTCGATCTTTTTTAAGAGAAACTTATTAATGAAAAAAAAAAATCAAACTTGTCACTTGGCATGACGTTATAACATAAATGACAAATAGAGCAATAGTCACTGCCACAAACTTATTGCCAGGGAAAATTGACCTTGTTGTTTTATGACGTTCAAACGAATCTCAACCGTAGGGTGGTAGACCACATTTTTGGCTGTCTGTACAACCAATTACAGACAATAAATATTTTATCTCTTCATCTATAGTACGATTAATAATTCCAGTCAGCGAAATGACAACTTCAACTGTGACTGATACAAAAAAGGTGACCCGCTACAATAGTGACGTTCGGCAATCACTAGACTTAGACATTTAGTCATGCTTTATTTTATTGGGTATCAAAGCCTTTTTTAAATTGTAAATATTTAATAGGTACATAACGAATTAAATAATACGATTAAAGAAATATGGACCCTACCTCCATATTAAAACTTGTCACTATAAAATTATAACCATAGCTGGGAAAAAAATGTTCAAAGAGGTTCAGGGGAATTAACACTTGAAAGTCAGGAAAAAACAAGTACGTACGTTACGTTTATACGTTTTCATTCGTTACGGTTGCTATTGATTCCGACTCCGATTCTGAATCGGTATATTCAGAATCGGAATCAGTTACATTTAAATAAACAAACCAAACCTGTAGTCAAACCTTTAGAAAACGCTTGTTTGGAAGATTCTATTGTTGTATCCTCCAAACTTTTCCAGTTGTATGACCTGTTAATATACGAAATTCATACCTATAAATAACATTATACTAAAAAAAATACATTTTGAAATTGAAAAACGATTTACTAAATACAGTTTACCGAAACACCTTTATGTCTCAAGTCGAAAGTCTGACCAGTGTGTGTTGCCAGTAATGACATAAGGTAGTGAGACGTGGTCATTCACTACCACTTTTTTGCCAGGCTGTAATGTCGACTAACTTTTAATTGTAAAAACTCGATTAACCGCATCACTATTTATTTGGGACTGAAAACCTGCCACACTGAAAATGTAATTTCACTGACTACAATTAAAAATCCTAGTATCACTTACTTCTTGTCGGCGTCGACGTTGCAGTACTGCAGCAGCAGGCTCTTGAGCGAGAGCGAGCTGAGCCCGAGCGCGCGCGCCGCCCGATGCGTGTCGAACATTCCTACTACATACACGCCGAAGTCGCGCTGCAGCCACAAGATGTCGCTGTCGGCGCCGTGGAACACCTGCAACAACATAACAAGATATGGTACGATTTAGGGATGAATAATCTATGTTTAAAAAAAAACATCGATGCTTTAACATCGATGTCGCGATACGAAAAATATCGTAACATCGATGTTAACGAAATTGATAATCGATCATCGATGTTACATACGGCCTCACGAGCTATCGCGACATCGACGAGACCTAAAAGCGCTTTTAAGCTGGCTATACTCTTCATCAACAAAGGAATAGATTGAAAGGTTCTTCTTTATCAACATTACTTTTCCTTCAGTCAGTTGACAAAAAGTATTGGAATACACATTTTTTTTCGGTTTCTTAATAGATTTCATATGATTACACTACTTATTGTGTGTTTAATGATTAGTACTAAAATGATCTATGTTACCCAACATCGATGTTTGGTTTGTCGAAAATATCGAACATCGATTTTGAGGTTTTGATTATGACATCGATGTCATTATCGATGTTTTTCAAATATCGATCAACCCTAGTACGATTTGAACTTAATGGCGGCTGTGAACACCGCGCGAGTCGATGCGCAGAACACAAATTGAGGCGTCAGCGGGTTGCGAGGTGAGGTCAATCTTGCGCATTCGGCGCTCGCAGCTAACTTCCGAGCCGCCATTAAGTTTGAATCGTATTATAACAACCACTCTCACTTTAGTGCTACGTCCTAATGTCATGTAGCACCCCTTTCAGGCAAATTGTCTAATTATTATGGATTAAGATTCCACTGAGCCCATTGGCCATGAAACCATGATTGGGATAAGATCTAGTCACAACTCATTTGAATAATCAATCAGTGCAAGAGTCGGAAATCGCCAAGGACTGAATTAGTCAGCTAAATTGGGCGAATCTTGCGTCAACCAGCGAATCGTTGCAAGACCAAAAATCTGAAAAAAATATTTTGTAGTAGCAACACAAAAAAGCAAAAGAATTTAACACAATTGTTTTCAATATGTTAAATGTAGGTTAGCAAACACAAAATAATGTCAAGGGGGAATTCTAAGCATAAAAGCCAAAGTTTAAAAGCAAGCTAGTTAATGCTCAATTGAATAGTAGATTATGCCACAAGGGCTTAAAGAAGTGTATTATGTCCCGGGCGTTAGAATCCTGAATACGAGGGGTTCAAGACCGCCCAAGACGAATACACTTTTAAGCCCGCGATGCATACTCTACTTTTTATACTTTCTGCGAGGCAATCGAAATTAATGGCTGAAAAAAATAAGTGCTTAAGTATTTATTTCATGTGAAAATAGGTAGGTAATTAAATATGAGAAATTAGTATTTATCAAAAAATCAAAGTGATGTTAGAAACATAAGACAGTTGTGCGAAGACATTGGAAAGATGAATTACAATCTTTGGTACGTTCATTTTATCAGCACAGGACTCAGGAGCTATTTGAGCCGTTGGCGCCTTTTTTCTTTCTTTGGCATTTATTTTGTTAGTGGCCAGTACGACATTCGAACTCAGGATAAAATCTCATTGCACCTAAACATTTTTGACTACACGGTTGCATTCCAAATTCAAATCACTTTAATCCCCAGGCAATAATGAAATTCAGTACAACATTATGTCCCGGCTAGACCGTAGGGCTATAATGACCTACTTTAGGACAGGTTTACATGACACATAATGTCCCATTGACGAGCAGGTAGTATAAAAAGTAAATAAAGTCCATTAGTACCTTTGAAATCCCTACTTGTTCGAAAAACAATTATCCTTGTGTTGCTAATGTTTGAATAAGCCATCTAACACACTACTTTGATTTGAATATCTGAATCAGTAAAACAGCATTTGCGCAGTAAGATGCACGCTTACCTTGAGCTTCTTCGGGTCGGTGAAGATCTGGTTGAGCTTGTGGAGGTGGTCGCGCGCCGCCAGCGCGTCCACGATGAAGTCCCCGCCCTCTGGCGTCGAGATCTGGATCAGGCACGTGATTCCTGACGCAATACAATCATTCGGTTAATGTCAATGCTGCTCCACACAATTGTCTTTATTGGCAAAGGTGAACCTTTGCTTGCCTTGAGCTTGAAAGCTCAAAGTTAAAAAATGGGCTTTGAGACGGAGTGGATAGATAAGTACGGAACTGCTCTAAAACTGAAACACGAGACGTGTTTATTTAAACACGCATCCAGATAGATGGGCCCATATCACCAACCAGTGGCGCCCTACAGATAGTCAACGTCGTAGAGGAAGGCCTTAGAAACGGCGGTGAAATAAAATGGTGTGATAACATATCACATCATTCCAGGGCGACCTTGTTCCTATGGAGTTTTTCATTTAGCCTATTGCGTCCAACTGCTGGGACAACTTCTGTCTTTCCCGCATTTGTCATCTCATCGGCGAAGTCAACTCAAGTCAATTTTTCTAACTAACTTATACATAAAAACCGGAGGCCAGTATGACACCGAACACCGAATATCTCTTACTAGGGATATTCGGTGCCGCGTACCTACACAAAGATAGTTACGTAGTGTTTGAAATTTTTATTTTATAGGAACCAGGTTTTTTCTTTCAGAAAAAATTAGAATTCTTCAAATGAAAATGTATTGAACAAGGTGAAGGATGCGATTATAAAGTAAAAGTTCGGGAAAGTAGCGCAAGGTCTTGTGATAAGATAGCAGTCTACGTCTCAATATTGATATTATTATACTTGGATGAATGCGTTGGATTATTTACCCGGAAACAACGCTCAGTAGCCCACACTACCAGGCTTTTGAACGCAATGACCTCAGGTTCTAAAAGTTACATTTAACATAATATAGGTTTATAATTCGACGATGCAACATAGTTTATTGTACACAAGCGAAAATTAAATATTCACTGCACTGGTTTCCAAAATACTTGAGAGTGTGCATTTGTTGTGGGGGAAGTCAACCGTTCTAATGACTGCCTTCAGCTGCTCCCGAAGCTCCTTTGTAAACAGAATAGTTTCATAAGATATTGATCTCTTCACTCGCAAAAGATTTGGCAAAATATTCTCTGACAAGCCAAAAACTTTCTTCTCAATTTTTGAGTCTGAATGTACCATTAATGTGTTACTATTCCGATCCGTGATCTCAACCAAACTTGCAGCATACGACAAAACATAATATACAAGAACCTAAGCTACATTCAACGTGTAATTTCAAACATGAATTTCTATGCGTTTGCCTTTGACAAGAGTGGCCTTGCTTAGATTACAGAAACAAGAACATCACTATTTGGTTCAAGAGTAGGGGCTCGTTTAAGGAGACACTGGGCTGAGAAACAAACATCCGACGATGTTTGAAGCATTCAAGGAGAAGCGTTTCTGTAAGCGATTGTTAGATTTGTGCTTCTTGCACAATTGCTTGAATGACGCGGCGGGTTAGCAAGTTTCGCAAAAAAGGAACGTGGCCGGCGACGCCGAGACACGTAAAACGCAACAGTATAAAATATGATTTACTAGTGGGGTTGGGCAGGCATTTTGTCGAATAAACAGGGAAAACAAAGTTGTTTAAATAAGTAGGTAAGTATGTTGTTTACTTTTGATTTTAAATAAGATTGATGTTATTGAATAAATAACCAAAACGTAGTTCGACCCTAACCTCGTTATCGCACAGTAGGATCACTGCTTATTATTGTTGAAATGGTAAGAATGCATTACCTATTGAATGAATTGTTAGGTTCTTACAACTTGTATGTAAAATATGGCCATGCCCTATCGATAGCATCACTTGGGTAGCCGATTGAACATTCAAGACTCAGATAACTTTACAAAAGATCTAAATGCGCAGATTTGAGTTTAACAATAGCAGGAGTTGCGACGGAGTACAATGTTTTTGTTGGGAATGTGTCATCTTTTGCACTGTTATGCACCATAGTCAGACATTTTATTAGCTGCAGTGAAATGACTTGACAAACATTAAACAAGAAAATATTTTTACCATTGAATTTTTAGTACTTACGTTACTAACTTGCGAGAGAATTTAAAGTTAAAAATAAAGTAAGTTATCACTTTTAGAACCCAGAATGTTTAATACATAATGAAGTTACGCCAACTCCATGTCTTAGGGTGCTTCTTCACTTTCGCTTTTGACTGTAATGTAACTTTACAGAGTCGAGCATGTCATCGGCAAAAGGAGCAATACAGCAGGCAACATATTATAATGTGTAGTTCAGACTATTACCATTTCACCGCTAGCACAACTGGTTATTTCCAGGTGCATCTCACCTTGGTAGGTCCTGTATGAGTGGTGTTCCAGGTCGACGGCCATCTCCCGCTGCGTGGCGAGGTGTTCCACCAGCTCGTCCACCTGCTCCGCCGTCTCTACCAGCGTCAGCCGCGTCTCCTCCAGCGGCGGAGGGAACGCGGGAGCCGAGGAGTCCGGCTCGATCAGCTCGCCCGGCGGGTGGTACAGCTCTAGCTCCACTTGGTATGGGTGCTCGTAGCTGGAAAGTATTCGATATTTAAACTTTTTTTCCATGTTAACATGACATAAAATACCCTCACGACTATATTCCTAATGTTTTAGTCAGAAGCCCACCTTTCGCCGAGGGAATTTGAACCCAACGTGGTAAGGAACGAGCCCACCGCTGTTATCCGGGTTGCTTGGGTTTTATATCGGTGTTATCCATCACCGGAGAGTTGGCCGCAAATTGTACTGTGAGTACAAAGTAGGAGGGTTCCGGCCAGATATGATCTCGGGATCATCGTGCAACCAACGTTTAACCACCGACGCTCTCTTTTTAATCTTTTCTTACAAATAATCAAATAATATTTATTTATTTATTTATTTATTTATTTATTTATTCAAGGTACAGCAACAGAACACACATTGAAACATACAATTAGAAGAATCTAACAAAGGTTAATTTTAAACATGCGTTCCAGTTAAAGCTGAACACAGCATTCGCTTCACTGCATTAAAATTTAATAACTAAAAAAAAAAAACAATAAACCAAAAAACTGATATCACCTAACAATAAACTAAAATAACTCAAGATGAACTTTACTAAAGCTTACTCTTACATATTTTCATGTAGGCTGAATGAGAAAGTGAAAATATGTCCAATTCCTTGCAAACATCATTGTAGGCTCTACACATGCGAAAGACAGGATTGTTAAAGGTAACATTATTACTGCAGATTGGTAAAGAGAAAAGCCTCTGCGTTCTTTTGCTACCACATGTTTGGAATGAAAAATGGCTTAACAATTCACCAGCATCCCAAGATGAGTTCACAATCTTGTAAAGCGTCGACAAATCAGAAACATCTCGCCTCGACTGCAGGGGGCTCACTTTAAAATATTCAAGTCTCGCCTCATAGGTGCCCAATTTACGCCTCAGACCGAACTTCGAACTCAGGTATCGAAGAAAGCGCCTCTGTATTGCCTCTAGTCTGTCTATATGGGTACTGTAGAAAGGTGACCACACCACCGAGCAATATTCCAATGTACTTCTGACTAGTGCAAAAAAGAGCGTCAATATGCTAGAAGGCTTACGGAAAGGTTTTATTATCCTAAATATAAATCCCATCATTTTATTGGCTTTCGATACAATATGATCGTAGTGAGTAGTGAAGGACAATTTGGAGTCCATCCACACGCCAAGATCTCTTACCACATCCACACGAGTCAAAGCCACATTATTGATAGTGTATGTGTTGTCTATTACGCGTTTGTTCTTTGTGAATGATATGAAGAGACACTTCGAAATATTGAGTGACATGTTGTTATTCAAGCACCAACGATATATGATGTTGATGTCATTCTGCAACGCTGCGCAGTCAGCTGAAGATCTAATGTGTCTATATATTTTAATATCATCTGCGTACGCAAGACAGTTACTTGATATTGACTCGATCAAATCATTCACAAACAAGATAAAGAGCAAGGGCCCCAAGTTCGAGCCTTGTGGCACACCCGACTCAGGTACAAACGGAGCTGACTCGTATCCGTACACCTTCACAATCTGCGTTCTGTTCGATAAATAAGAGGTCAACCAACGCAGAAGCGAGCCATGTATGCATTTGTATGCAATATAATACATTTTGACTGCCTGCGTCTAGTGGAAATAGCAAATCTGATTATTTAAAAACAAAGTAAAAGTAATACGCTTTCTCGGTATGTTTTCATTCAATCTTTCTTTTATTACGTCCTGTCACAAAAAGGACAATACAAATATTTTACCGTGGAGTGATGATTCCACTGTATTAAATTACTTAATGAAATGTATTTAATTTGGTTCTGCAGCAACGACCTTCGAGTTTAACTAAATTATATGCAATCGAACGAATCAAGCCCAAGACGTCTCGTTGGAGCCCTGGTAACCCACATCGGCCGAGTGGCTACTCATCAAACATGTATGCAGCCACTCCTCCGCCGAGGGCCGCAATGAGACAGGCCCACTTCCTGATTACAGGCTGATCCATTGCATACAAAGATGACGAGAGTAGGTACTGCATTAAAATAATGCTTACGGGGCAGAGCTAACATAAACCCAAGTATGACATTTAGATGACAAAATATAATATATTAAGAGATTTTTAAAGATGCATGAGGAACACCCAAGCACACTACATAAACCGTTGCATGGACGAACTTCGGCGCTTTAGGCAAAGTTTATACAGGGTGTCCCGAAACGTGACGTCAAGCAGGCACGAGATGATAGGCTAGGTCATACCGGCTCTGGGAAAAATAAGGAAAAGAATCTAAGTCACTTGGTTTAGTAATAATAATAAAAATTTTGAAATTTTTGGAAATCGACACCCTTGACTAAGTTTTCATGTACTGTACTCACAAATGACCGAAATTCGCAGCGTTTTATTTTTTTATTTTATCCTAGAAAACTATGCTTCCGATTATAGTCACTTTTATGATGATCAATTTTGGACATTTAGTAAAAAAAAATAAAGTTCGACTGAGTCATGGTTAAGAATTTTTATGTCAGCTAACTTCATCCCTCATTTTCTTTAAAAAACTCTACTATAGCATCCTTGGCCAGTTATCTAGAAAAATAGCCCATTTAATCAAGATTTCAAAAAGATAAAATACTAACCATTTCCTTGTCTTATGTTTCCATGAAAAATATTATGAACCATAATGGGTCGTTCAAAACTTGAACTAGGTGAAGGCTACAGTATGCCTTGTTTGGATGATAAAGAAAAAGTGATTGTAGGTTAGCGGCAGCGGCAAAAATGAATCGTTTGCTGTTGCTAAGCATTCCATGATTGGTCGGTTAATGTGATGGGGACCAGCTCGATTTTTTTTTCATAGTATCTCCGAACACGTGACATTAAGCAGTTGTCCCCAGCTGAAGGTGCTAGCAGAAGTCAGCCGCGAAACTTATTCAGAGGCCTTAGGGCGCCTTAATATCATCTGACTACATGGCTCAATAGTAGCGCTGGTATCTTACTTTTACGGTAAATGCCACATCACCCTTACCATTTTCGTTCAGTCCTCTTTACATACACACATATATAAACGGCCTATATCCGTCCCACAGCTGGGCACAGGCCTCACCTCAACTATAAGGGTGGGCGCTAGCCGTACTCTAACACGCGGGCTCAGTGCGGATTGTTGCAGGAGTGTAAATTTAGTGATATAAAAAAACTCAGATGTCATCAAGCCGCCCTAAGCCCTTCGACTAAGCATTACGACTAACATCTAACGATGCCAACCGGGACGAACGGCTTAACGTGCCTTCCGAAGCACGGAGATGTCGGAAAAATACACTAATAGTCTTCCTTGCTCTATTGCAAAGAAATGTCATTCAGCAAGAGCGAAATAAAAAACGGAAATAGGTAGCCTGAGATGCCAGTGACTGTACCACAATTCACACTTAGCTCACTGTGCAGACGTGTTAGAGTATGACATTGTAGCAATACAGGATAGTTTCGTTGAGCGTAATCGTGAACGTTGAGCATAAGTCTGACCTCTACTGGTGACACTTATGCTCAACACTGGGCACACGCAACGTCTTCCGTGACCAACCTCTTAACGTGCCTTCGAAGGACGGAGAAGCTATAAAAGATATTTACATTTTTTTTTGGCGTGGTCACCCATCACATTAACCGACCAATCATGGAATGCTTAGCAACAGCAAACGATTCATTTTTGCCGCTGCCGCTAACCTACAATCACTTTTTCTTTATCATGCAAACAAGGCATACTGTAGACTTCACCTAGTTCAAGTTTTGAACGACCCATTATGGTTCATAATATTTTTCATGGAAACATAAGACAAGGAAATAGTTAGTATTTTACCTTTTTGAAATCTTGATTAAATGGGCTATTTTTCTAGATAACTGGCCAAGGATGCTATAGTAGAGTTTTTTAAAGAAAATGAGGGATGAAGTTAGCTGACATAAAAATTCTTAACCATGACTCAGTCGAACTTTATTTTTTTTACTAAATGGCCAGAATTGATCATCATAAAAGTGACTATAATCGAAAGCATAGTTTTCTAGGATAAAATAAAAAAATAAAACGCTGCGAAATTTGGTCATTTGTGAGAACAGTACATGAAAACTAAATCAAGGGTGTCGATTTCCAAAAATTTCCAAAATATTATTATTATTACTAAACCAGGTGACTTAGATTTTTTTCCTTATTTTTCCCAGAGCCGGTATGACCTAGCCTATCATCTCGTGCCCGCTTGACGTCACGTTTCGGGACACCCTGTATAGTCCAGTCATTCTAATACCATTTGACAGCCATCATCGGATATGTTAGAATAATCATGGGAAGTTGGAAACCCTATTATTTGGTTGCTCCTGGCATTTTCGAAGAGATTTATCAGGTTTAAGGGTGACCCTTATTTATCACAAAGAGCTTTCTCTCTCATATCAACTGCCCGAGCCCAGATCTGTAGACAGATTTTGAGCTCGCACTCGCTTGACAAGCGTTGAGCCCATAGCCAAATAGTATACTTATAGTTTTTGTGTGTTCGCAATAAGGGAGAAAACATGAGTAAATTAGTAATATGTAATTTTACGTTACTTTGAACCTATGCTACGGCTTGGGCCGCACGAAGAACGTCAGCGGGCCGCAGGTTGAGTGTGGCTGATCTTATAGCAGCGTGACAAATGTCAAACATCAAAAACTATTTGTGAGATTTGTAGAACTTTAACCATTGCCCCAGCCCCGTCAACAGATACAATGATGCCAGACAACCTCATTGTGTATTATTGTGATTGTGATTCGTTTGAAAAGTGGTTATTAGCACGCACTAACCCCACAGCCTCGCCGTTCTCGTTGTAGAGGATGCTGAGCGCCAACGGCTTGATGTTGTTGGGCTTGTCGGAGATGCGCGGAACCCACAGGCTCTCGGAGTTGTCCACTGGCTCCTTGAACAGCAGCTGGGGGCGAGGGATGTTCTTGGCGCCGATGAACATCGTTGATCCAACCTGGGAAAACAATCTATCGTTAGATTGAAAAAACAGGAAAACCCTCGATAATGTTTCCTTTGATCATTGCGAAAGTACCTTTTCTTTATGTTAGTTATCGGACAGGAAAGTCAATTAAAATTGGCTCATCGGTTTAGGAGCTATAATATGCCAGATAGATGTGGATTTATTGTAATTTCATTAGATTTTTACCAGATTTGAACGAACCTATACGGTACGAGATGCGACTCGATGCTATGTCTCACGTTAGTGATTGATTAATCTAAGTATTGAGTAACACAACTTTACGAAAGTGACGAGTACTTAATGCTTCAACCACCATACACACGTTTTCTTGTTACCTTTACAATTCTACGGGTATTTTGCTATCCTATGATGATGGGACGTCTGAAAACCCTACCAAGGTTTTAATCCTGGTCTCTTGGGCCTCCAAGCTTCACCGGAATATCATGCTATGCCGGTGGTCGCAAGAGCAGCAAACACTACGGGTCAGGTATAATAAGACCAAGGCGGTTTTTAAAACATTAAAAAGCCAGAGAAATAGAAACACTTCACATGCATTGCTCTGGTTCCAAGGTAAGAATTTCCGTTGCGTCATTGTAGAAATCAGGTTCAAAGAAGGTCCCACCAACTCAGCAGAAGCATCGGTTATATTAATTAAATAAAATTCACACTGGTGCAGGAATCGCACCCGCGAATGTTTCTCACTAGTTTCGATGGTAATAGCTACAGTACAAAGTAACTAAAGAGAAGAAAAAGCTTCAACAGTTCCAGTAAAAATCAAACGAAAGTAATGAGAAGAGAACGTTTTACTAGTTCCGCCGGGATATTTCGGAACTGGTGCGAACAATCGACCCCTAGAGTCTGAACTAGCACTCGTAACCATTGCTACCAAGAGCCTATTCCTAAACATGGCTACGACCCCATCGCTGTGTTACCAGTCTACCAGTCACCTGTATCTTGGCGATGACGGGCGCCTGGTTCCAGGAGGCGCCGGCCGGGCGGCGGACGCCATTCGGCGCCAAGGCGACGCGCGCCGGCTTGCTGACGCCGTTCAGCGTGTCGATGTTGGCGCCCACGCGGTCCAGCATCATGTCGTTTGCGTCTACCACCTTCTCGAGGTTGTATTCGTTATCTTGGCTGCAATACACAAAAAATAAAATAAAATAAATAAAATAAAATGCGTTAAGATAAGCTCAATAATCAATGTGCTATTCAGGAGGTATTGTGGCTGCAAAGAGGATTATGCACACAGAGCACAGCAGAAGATGTTACTCATTTTCTACGTATTTTTCATCTTTTACTTTTTTTGGTGGAGAGGCATTCTTCTTATTTTTCTTTTCGATGGGTACTGCTCGCCGAGCAAATTTGACAGACCGGTCTTTAGAACGAGTGCAAAAAGTTCTCAATGGGTATCAAAAACGGAATGGTATGAAATCGCAATATCAAACACTCAACACTGAAAAGTAACAAAATTTGGTATGTTTGAATTCCTGGGAATCGAATCCACGAACCAAGGCTAAGTAAAAAATCAAGTGAACGAGTCAGCCACTGCGCACCCATATACACACACTACATTTAGTATAAATCTTTGATTTCATTACTTTCTGATGCAATCTCTGTTTCAACAACAGAGGCATCTGATGAAAATGTTTTTCTCCTTCTCAATAAATTCAATTCATTAATTCAATAAGACAACAAAAAGACCAATAATAATTAGAGATTCAATAAAGAAATAAATACAAATCATAAATTACACAATCACAAATTACAATATTACAAATAACACCATTACACCATTGGTGCATATCAACTTTTGATATGCACTAATCTAATCATAATGCATGCTCAACTATGCCAAGTCTCGTCTTTGAAACTGTAAGCGGTTTAGCACAACACGGCGCAGCAGGTTCAACCAATAACGAATTGAATTCAAGATGCAGGATATTCCCAGACAGATCGAAAGCACATATTTGCGCTGCGCAAGAGTTCCCCCTGCTGACCGCTCGCTGAACCCAATCATTAGTTAACGACTGCTCTCGCTACACTATACATATATGCGCACGTGAGTGGTCAACGTGCGCGCAGACAATAAACTTGCATCGCGGAAATAAATAATCATCCAATAGGACGAGATAGAGATATTTTCTCTACGACTTAAAGCAAAAGGAATCGCACACAGGATAGATCAATGGTTATTTCTTGTTACTTCATATTCGTATCATTCGCCTTCAACCCAAGCTAAGCGATAGGTGCCGCAGACAAATGGAATATACAGTGAGATTTAACTGATAAGATTTTGGTTCACACTCAGCTACAGAAAAATCACATGTGTCTTAGGTGGGAATCGAACCCACGACATCTCACAGAAGGTGCACTAATAAATACGCCGGCGGCTCTGTCTAATAACTGCGGCTTTGGTCTTATATCTCATGCGCACACATAAGGACGCACATCGCAAGCTGCTCTAAAAAGTTTGCTATCGTGATGTTGAGTCACAACTATTAATCGTTCAAGTGCTCTTCACATTGTTGGTAGCCAATAAAAGAAAACGGAATGCGAGCTACTCAAGAGATTAATAGATTTCGAAATGTTTGTCTAGTCCAACCATAATGAGAAAAAAGTATACGAGTAGTATGCATAAAGCCCAATACACATATGATTTCAAATGTTTAAACATTTAATATTTTATTAAGTATCTTTCTAAATGATTGAACAATATTTAACTTGACACAAAAAGTAATCATTGAAGCTGCTGAATAATTATTTTTTGAGTACTAATTCAATGTGGTTAAAAATACTTTGCAATTTGAAAGCACTGTAAAAAATGTTGTACAGTTAATCAAAGATATTGTTTACCATTCTTAGTTTGTTTTTTAATTGATTTGAATATTACGATACTATTATGTAAATAATTAAATATTGTCTAAAGGTAGTATTAGTATTGTGGTGAGTGATCCATGACCCAATGTGATTAGTGTTGATGATGGTGACACATAAGCTTGACTATGATTGCGTTGGTAAGTCAAAGAAGCAATTCGCTCTGCTGAGTCCAGAAAGCATAAACACAAAATAAATTAAAGCCTTTGGAAAGTAATAGTATTTCATTACATAATTTAAGATATAAACTTGAATAAAGAGTAAGTCAATTTAGCGCAATGCATAATGCATGACATGAAATGTTTGCCGGCAGAACAGAACATACAGAGCAGGTTTACATACTGAATGGATTCCAATTTTCTTTAATTCGCATATGCAGCGTTCGGAAAAGCATGTTATGCAAATGCATTATCATAGCAACAAAAGATGAATGATGGTATTATCATTAGCACTAATAGGTACTTACAGTTTCAACTTCACAGCTGGCAGCTCTGTAACCACTATTTGGTTTGCTTGTACAACAACATTTTCACTTAATTGGCATGTGACAATATTAAAATCTGTAAATGTCTTAAATATATCGTAGGAGGCACCCAATGGCAGTTTGTTTGATGATCTTATAGTCTTATGTACAGTTGTGTAACCACCCTGTTGACAATAAAATGAAATTATGTATAAATCCTATTCAAGATTAATGAAAAAGACACTTAGAATAAATTGTAATTTATATTTATTTATTTTATACTTCAATTATAACGTTATCATAACTATTACAATAATTGAAGTTTACAATTTATTTATTTTATGTGTGGCTGAATGTTATTATCTATGCATTACTTAACTCATAATACAAGAAATATATAGCTGGATAATATTATTTACTGAACAACAAAACTGGGACAGTAGTAAAGCAAAGCACAATTCATATATTTTTTACATAAAACTTTGTACTGTGCATTTCACATTTGAAACATCAACCAATCAATTTATTTCAATTGCTAACATGAAATTTCTCATACTGAGCTGTTCAAGTCAATAAAAGAACAAAATGTTCATAAACCAAAGTGCATCAGGTGATGATCAGATCATCATTTGTCCAACACCAGCAGCAGGTTTTCAAATAATCAATAGAGACAGCTTCCTCCAGTTAAGCTGTACAAATGATTGTACATTTCTAGAGGTGATAACATCTATGTACAGTCAACAGCACATCAGGTTACCCCATTTCCGTTTTTTCTCTCGCTCTTGCCAAATGACTTTTGTTCGCGATAGAGCAAGGAGGACTGACCGGAAATGGGTAGCGTGATGTGCCGGCCACCGTACATACAACATTACTTTCTCATGTTCTACAAGTTCCAGGTTTCAACAAGTACATAACAGACCACTTACTAAACAATTAAAAATATACACCTAATTTGACATGGCTGTAAAGCAAGCATGAAAAGATTCAACAGTGTGTTAAACTTGAGGGAATCCACAACAAGGGATAGAATTGGTGAGAAGGGCTGGATCCTAGATTGACAAACAAAAACCTACTCTAATCTTAATTACAGGTATATAACACAATTTCAAACAGCGAAGGAAGTTATAACTTTTATTAAGCAATTAATGCACACAAATTCATGTGTGTTTAATTAGCTATTTATAAATGTGTTGAATATTTATGAAAACACACATTATACTAACACTTGCACAAACCAGAAACTGATTAAAGTATTCACAAAGTAGGTATGAGTATTATAGCAGGGCGTATTGTTTGTTCAGGTTCCAGAAAGGAGGTCATCATCTGAGTGAAGAGAGGTTGCTCTCTGCACGGAACTCACATTTGCAAAGCAGATGGATTTACATATGTATACCTACATAAACCTCTGTTAATTGCATCACTTAAGACAATTAACATGCATTCACTGAAGGCAACTCCAACACATTGAGCAACAAGCCCATGTGGAGCTAAATCTAATTAATTGCATCTTTCTTTTAGAAACACTTAAAATATGGAGTTTGCAAATTAAAAACTATGTGATTGTATTCTTGTTATACAAACAGTGTTATATTATTATTACTGTTGTAAGATACACAAAACTGGTTATTTTGAAGAGGTCATGAAGCAGTCAGAGGGTTAAGCCTGGAGAATTGGTTGTAACTTATCTGAAAATACATCCAAACAAAGAACTGTTTGAACCTATGGAAGATTACTAATTCATTGTCTTCTCTTTGTCCTTTAGATATAGGTTCATTTTGCTAAAAGAGTACACATTACACAAAATGTGAATGAAAACCTGTTAAATCAATCACATCTTGTGAATTGAAAACATCTCACCCAAGAAAACATAGTTGTAGATGGTCATTAGTGATGATATATACGCCTAGCTATAAATACCAGTGCATCTACTGTGTGAAATTGGCTTACATTGTATGTGCAACTGCAACACGGAAGACTGTATTATAGTCCAATAAAGTGCTCTCATCTTTATGATCTGTTACAATCTAAGAAAGGACATGGACGTGGGCAATTGGCTCAATCAGAATGTAATAACACATGGTACTTGTAGCTACACAGCTAGTGCTGATTCGCGGAGGGTGCAGGGTGCATGGTGCATGTGCACACCTTCCCCCCTAGCCCCATCTCTGTTGGATGAGACTGCTTCCATCATCCCCTAAGCCATGCCTTTAGCAAAACTGCCTACTCACTTCATTAAGGTTATACATATGAAGAAAATAACCCACCTCCTCCTATACCTCTAACAGCACTGTTAAATATCTTCAAAACTATCCAAAATCGAAAGAAAATGACAAATGGTAACAGTAAAACACATGCTGATTGTTGTCATTGAATATTGTTGTGCAAAAAAACTATCTAAAATTACGTACCTGTGTAACTGATGTCAAGTGAGGATAAAATTCTGGGGCTTCTGGATTTAAAACGGAATTCATTTTTGTGTCTTGAAAGTAAAATAAGTTTAAAATAAAATAAAATTCTAATTGCTATACAGTGCAAGCTGTGAAGAGTGAAGGAAAAACTCAATTGAATGAAGGCATCATTGACAGACAGAACGAGAACAGACAGACAGGCAGAGTGAATGAGTGAGTGACTTGACTTGACTTCAGTCAGGCTGCCTGCTTGTCTATGTTTTTAGTGTTGCCATAAAATGATTCAAAATGTTACACAATTTTCTTGAGTGAAATTCATGAATCGTTTACCTGTGGTACATGTCAAGTTGACAGTAGACGTAAAGTTGCTACTGACGTTTGTTTGGTAACAAAAGAAAATACTGGGGGTGAAAGTGGGCTGGATTTTGAAAGGGGTGGTCTACAGCTAAGGGTGGAGAGTGGAGGTAAATGTGGATATAGTCGTATTGCATCGCGCGCGTCGCTTCGCGGTTGCGCATTGTGGCATCGTTTCTCTCCATACCGTCCGGAGTTTGCGTTGTCGTGAGTAAGCAAAGGATAGAGAATCCTCGGAATTCATCGAGCGGTTGTTCAGCCTATACGTGGGGTATGTACCTATCATGTTGTCGATATTTTGTGGGATAGGCTAGGGATAGTCTGGAGACACCTGTGTTATTGTCTCCCGGTTTTCTCATGTGTGCTCTGAGCCTGTGCCCGAAGCGTTCGTCTCATGAGTGAGCTTCGGTTCGAACGCTGTTATTCTTGTTTGTCATGACTTTAGAGGATCCATTTTACGTCGTCAAAGAGTAAGTGTATGCTAAATATTTTTTTCAGAATCTGTGTACAAGTGCGTGCTGAAATGGCGTCATTGCGAGCTAAACTCAGTACCGATAAAGTTATAAATAAGTGACGGTGTTTAGGTTGTTGATATAATAAAAGTGGTGCTTTTTGATCGATTTTTATTATTTTCCTATCATCCATTGATTGTTTGTATCATAGAGTTAACTATAACCAGCTGGTGTATTTGCCAAGTGAGGTTTACAGTGAAGACAAACCATAAATACATTCACATACTAAAATCAAGTAAATTTTAGGATTCCAATTCCTGCTAGACCATAAAAAATACTAAGTGTGTTTTAAAAGTTTTACTAGCTTTGTTGGCTCCAGAGCAGAGGTCCTCCATCAGGAATTCAAGGTTGTGGATTTGGTTTTCACCTCAGGAAAAACATTTGGATTTGTGTTTGTGTCTAGAAGTTGTTAAAAGTAAAAGTAAAGTAAAAATAGTCTTTATTCATGTAAACTTATTAAAAAGCACTTATGACAAGTCATAACATAAAAATTAAAAAGTAATAATGTGATTCTACCACCGGTTCGGAGGTGTTGATTCTACCGAGAAGAAACCGGCAAGAAACTCGGTAGTTACTCTTTTTTAATCTTGTTTGTTTACAATAATTGCGATAACAGAGTAACAACAGTAAAGTCAAAATACATGATGTGCAGAGGAGCAGACTATTTCTGAGATGACCACAAATCCTTGTCGTTCAAGTAATCTTTTACATTGTAATAACCTCGTTTCATTAACTTTTCTTTAATTTGCGATTTAAACTTGTGAAGGGGTAGTTCAACAAGACTTTGAGGTACTTTATTAAAGAATTTTACACATTGACCCACAAATGATTTTCCTACTTTATGAAGTCTAAGATTAGGATTTACAAGTTTGTTCTTGTTTCTTGTATTGAATTTATGACTATCACAATTCTTCTTGAAAAGGTGCAAATTTTTGCGTACATACATTATGTTGTCATAAATGTATTGAGAGTGTACAGTTAATATATTTATCTCCTTAAATACTTCTCGGAGCGAGTCGCGTGGTCTAAGGCCGTATATGGAGCGAACGGCTCTTTTTTGAAGTACAAAAATAGTATTTATGTCCGCCGCTGACCCCCACAGCATTAGTCCATACGACATTACACTATGAAAATAACTGAAATAAACTAATCTAGCTGTTTTAACATCAGTCAACAGTCTTATTTTTCTTACTGCAAAAGCAGCCGAACTAAGTCTTCCTGCCAGGGACGTAATATGCGGACCCCACTGTAATTGGGAATCTAAAGTGACTCCTAAGAATACAGTGGAATTCGCAATTTCTAGTGGTTCATCGTTCATATTAACAACAATTTCAGCCTGTTTAACATTAGGCATGGAAAATTCGATGCATTTAGTTTTCTTGGCATTGAGTAATAAATTATTACTAGTGAACCAACGCACTACTTTTGAAAGAGTATTATTTACGTCGTCAAAAGCGTTTGTACCTCTGCCGACTTTAAATATCAACGAGGTGTCATCAGCAAATAATACAATCTCACATACTCCTTTTACAGAGAAAGGAAGGTCATTTACATAAATTAAGAAAAGCAGGGGTCCTAATATTGATCCCTGGGGCACTCCCATACGTATGGTGGCACCGGAAGAGTTCGTGCCATTGACACTCACTTTTTGAATCCTGTCTGTGAGATAAGATTTTATCAGGCTAAGTGACATGTTTGACACACCGTAATGTCTCAGCTTAATCAGTAGGATCTCATGGTCTACGCAATCGAAAGCTTTAGATAAATCACAAAAAACTCCTATTGCATCTAGCTTGCCTTCCCACGCATCGAATATATGTTTCATTAGTGCAACTCCTGCATCAGTTGTGCTTCTATTCTTGGTAAATCCAAATTGCTTTTCATGTAATAGCTTATTTAAAGAGAAATGAGAGAGTAACTGATTCATAATATTTTTTTCAAAAATTTTTCTTAATGCTGGTAGTATCGAAATAGGTCTATAGTTAGATGGGTCACTTTTTTCACCTGATTTTAAAAGAGGTATAACTTTACTTAATTTCATTAAATTAGGAAATTGACCTTGGTCTACACAGTTGTTAAAAATTGAAGCTAAATTAGGTGCGATCAGATCTATGATAGGTTTAAGAATGTTTGTTGATATACCCCATATATCCTCAGTGTTTTTTATATTAAGTTCTTTAAACGCTTTGAGGATGATATGCGGCGTTATAAAATCAAAACTGAAACTAATGGCGCACTCATCAACACTAGATGCAAGGAGGGACCTAGCTAGTAAGGGACTAGAGTTAAGTTCACTTGTAGTAACAATAGGTATATTCGAGAAAAATGATTCAAATGTATTTGCTATGTCAATGTCGGATACTACAATACTGTCTTCAGTTTTAAGTGAGAAAGAATGATCACGAGGCTTAGTCTTACATGTTTCTTTATTTATTATGTTCCATGTTGTTTTGATTTTATTTTTAGCGTTTTGTATTTTTTCGCGCAAAAAAATGGACTTTGCAATACTACACGACTTTTTGAAGATTTTAGAATAAGATTTAACATAATCTACGATACCGGGGGTACTAAAGTTAGCTTTTAAATCGTATAACTCATATAATTTAATCCTACTTTTATGAATACCAGGAGTAGCCCAGTCACTAAACTTAAATTTGAAATTATTCACTGTTACTTTCTTCTTGGCAAATATATGATTATGTTCATTGAGTAATAAATCAGATAATTGCCTATACTGATCATCTATGTTCAGGTCTTCCTGAGATAAAGAGGGTAGCTTTTTAATCAAGTTATTTTTAAATTTCTCTACTCGCATTTTAGTAACAGGTCTGTAAGTAATATCTACTGATTGAGAGACATGACGGTGTTCGAAACTGGTAAGCAAACCACAGTGGTCTGACTTCAAGCAGTTAATAATGGATTTTTCAATTCCATCATTTTCACAAAAAATATTATCCAAGCAGGTAGCTGATGTTGCAGTAATTCTAGTGGGTTCATTAAAAAGATTAAATAAGTTGAAAGATTTAAACAAATTTAAAAATCTTACTGTGGTCTGGGAAACATCTAAAATATTTATATTAAAATCACCACAAACAACTACCTTCTTGTTTGACTTGCACACTTTTTTTAAGACTTCTTCCATAGTCTCTTCAAACACAGAATAATCAGCCGAGGGGGGCTTGTACACACAAACAATAATAATCTGCTCTAACTCCACACATGAGATTTCAATAGTTCGCTCAATTGATAGTCCTACTACATCTTTACGCTCTTTACATTTAAATTCATTGTGTACTAGAATAAGTGACCCACCACGAATAGCAGTACTTCTGAAGAACGAACTAATGACACTATAATTATCTATGCTTATCATACACTCATTTTTCTTTAGCCAGTGTTCTGTCAAACAAAAGACATGTATGTCCATACAGTCTAAGAATAAACCTATTTCTAATTCTTTGCCAGAGAAGCCCTGTATGTTCTGATGTACTAAGTTAATATAGTGTTTTGGCTTCTTTTTTGTCAAATATTTGCAAGAGTTAACCTCTTTTGTCTCTATCTCTAATTTAAATGAGTTGGAACAAGTTCCAAAGTCTGAACAATGTTTACAACGTCCTGCTCAATAGGAGCAGATTGTTTAGCCAAATGTTTGGCTGAAATCATAAAAAAGTAAGATAGCGACATAGCTATCTGTCGTTTATAAAAAATTGATAAATAAAATTTATCATTTGTCAGGTACATATTATTATTAATAATATGTTATCAATGTTATCAATGAAAGTATGAATTTTGAAATATAACAAAAGCTAGTAAATAATAGCAAGAACTGTTGGTGTGAGTGCAGAAATGGTTAGTAGTTGGCAGAAGCGCTGCTACCTATCTCAATACTTAAATACGCCAGTTGTTTGCGACAAAAAGCAGCTTGTTGTTTGTTTACTTACTCATTGTGTTCTGCCTTTTGAATGCTTAGAGTCTTCACAAAAAGTACTCAAAGTATATTGAATGAATTATTAAAAAAGTTATCAGTAAAGGTTTATAATTTAGGCTTGTTATATTAATTCTTCTTATTATGTTCTGGAACTAATACAGCTTACAGATATAATATGAAATCTTAAATTTGTGTATGCTGTTAAATTGAACATGTACATACAATAAAAATACAATGTAGCATGTTGTAGCACAACATAAAAATTAAAATAAAAAAAAAACAACACCAGTTCAAACGTGTCGATTCTACAGAGAAGAAACTTTCAAGAAACTCAGTAGTTACTTTTTTTAAATCTTGTTTGTTTGTACTATGGGATACTAGATAATGGTTGAACATACTTATTTTTCTTGTAGCACATAGGAAAAACCCACACCAATTCAAACAGACATGTTCATGCACACACATCTTTGTAAACCCACAACCTCTGTTGTAGTAGTCAACTTCTCAACTATAACATCAATAGACACAACCAAGAGATTGTGGTAAGGTCTGTTTGTTTGCCAGAATTATATTGAGGTATTTGGTAGACGAAGGCACTCCCAAGAACACATATTTAAGTTTGTCAAATGTGTTTGTGGATTCCAATAAATTGAGTCGTTTTAGCAATTGATATTTGGCAAATATCTTGTGCCCTGATTCACTGGTATGTTCTTGCTATTCTGCTGCAGCAGAGGAAGGTCAGAAATGAAATATAATGCTGATTATAAATTGATAAATAATTTGGAAGTTAGGAAGTTTTGATTAAATAAATTGAATTTGAAAAGTCGAACATTTACACTAATAGTAATGGGCCATCTTACTCCAAGATTACATATCCCAGAATTACTTCAGTAAATAATAAATACCACATAAACACGAACTTTAGTCACTTCTGAGTAGGGATCACATCCACGAACAATATTATGGTCTACTCTCAGGACACCTCTTCCCATTACTAGTCATATTATTGGGTTCAAAATACTCCAGTATTTTGTTCTTCAAGAGCCTGCCATTATGACCTATTGTCATTGGCAAAGACACTTATTTTTTACTAGTGATGTAATATAGCCTAAAGCCTTCTTCAATAAATGGACTGATCAACACAGAAATATTTTTTCAATTCAAACCAGTAGTTCCTAAGATTAGCGCGCTCAAACAAGCAAACTCTTCTTATTATTAGGATTTTTATCTTCATGTTGTGACCTATTGCTCCTCAAAAAGCTCACATGAAAAAAGATAATTTTTACTTAACTATTGTCACTAAAATTATGTGAATTAATATTTGTGTTAAAACATGAATGCTTGTTATTAAACAGTGAGGTGTTCAAAGCATTGAACAAGACCCGCGGGCTGTACCTCCGCTGGCAGGAGATCTCGTCGGCGCCCACCATCCCCAACAGCCCCGAAGCTGAGTGGACCTCCACCGAGCTGAGGAATGCGCTCCGCAGCATCGAGTGGGACTTGGAGGATCTTGAAGATACTATCAATATCCTTTTCATATTTGAAAATAAATACTTTTTGTTTGGCTCGGCATATTTTGATCTGAAGCTTTTGCGACGTTTTGTATTTAACTTAACTTTTTGATTTTGCATTTAAAAGCTATGCTTATGTTATTAGTACTGCTATCGATAGATAGAGATCGTCTAAGCTGAAATGAGGCGCACGCCACCGCATCTACCCAAACAAGAGGGCCTGCTTGTATGCATAGATGCAGTGGAGGGGCACAACATTTTTGTTTAGTGTAGAATAGCAGACTGACCCCATTTGTCAATATCGTATTTATTTTTACCAATCACCCAATTTTTAAATTTTTGTGAATGTATTTTTCTTTTAAATATACAGGAGTCCGACTCCGGTGCTAAAGTAACATTATAAATTAATAAATATCACTGGACATTATTCCACACAGCGCTACCTAGCCTCAAACTAAGCAACTGAAAGATGACATTACATTTTCCAATTATGTTTGTGTACTGATAATGTTTATGTCTATTAGGTATATTTGCTTTGGTTAATTTGGCGATTTGAATTGATTTGATTTATCTTCTTGTAACCTACTATTTGAATGATCATATTTCTGATTTTGATTATAAAACCGAAGCTAAGCTGTCATTTGTAGCCGAAACTGAATAGGTGTAATTACTCTAAATGCTCGTGCTCACCACTCACGCCGAGGCCCTGTCACCGTTGCCGTTGAAGCAGGAACCTCTTTCTCTTTGTTTCTTATTGAATTGTTTTGTGTATGTACTTTTCTAAATCTGTTTTTGTATCTTCATTTGTTGTGATTTTTAATGAGGCTGATTGTTCGGCCAGTTAAAAAAAACTTTCTTTTTTTCCACTCATCTGTGCTGCCGTAGATACATAGCTATCGTTACTTATGTTGAATTACTGTGTTATTAATCATTTCCTTAACATTTCTATAAGCATTGTAGAAAAGAACTCATCGAAGTTTAAGATCGACAATAAAGAAATTAGCGACAGAAGGAGTTTCATAGAAGCCACCAAACAGGAGGTGAAGGTAAGATAATATAACTTTCATTTGTTATTATTTTAAGTGTTTGAACCCCCAAATAGAGTATGTCTACCGGTCTGTAGGATTGCGATCCCACCAGTCACAAGTTTCAACGTGTATTCACCGTAGATATTGAACAGGATAGGAGATTGGATGCAGCCTTGTCGTGATCCTTGCCTGAAGCCAACGTCCCTAAAGTTGAACTGTTCACCCTTCCCTATCCCTTTCCTAACTCCTGTGATTTCATTCACCCATAAGTTATCTGAAAGAGATTATTCTCAGCGATACGACCGCCTAAATAGTACAATACCCCTATAATTTACTGATCTTGACATTATGTATCATTTTCAAGAGGATGATTGCAAATAGATTATTTTTTGAAGACTAAGCTAAAAATGTTTTCGAGCAAGACACGCGCGTGACTTGCATAATCTATTTGAGGTGCCCGTGGCGCAGTTGTGACAGTGATCGGCGACGATCGCTGTTGTAAAGCCACACACGCCGGGTCGGAAATAGGATGGGTGACCATACCTACCGAAATTTAGTGATGTATTTTTCGGGCATCTTTGTAAGCAGTTGGTCCCGGTTCCTTAGATACAGTCGTTAAGTCGTCGGAAGCCTTGGGTGGCTTGATAACATCTGACATTAAGGTTGCTCACCAACAATTCGCACTGAGCCTGTGTGTTGGAGTTTGGCTCGTTCCACCTCATAGTTGAGGTGAGGCCTGTGCCCAGCAGTGGGAAGTAGATAGGCCGTTCATAAATCACAATCTTTGCTATTTCAGTTTTACTAATTCAAGTAACCGACTTTTTGGTTTCTGAGATTGCTTCTTCGCATTTAGCCGTTCTATAAATGTTGGAATTTGGAAGTAGTCATCCCCCCCTGGCGTCTGACATAGATGCGCGCCGTCCACCTTCGCAGCCTGATCACCCCCATTGCCCCCCTCCGCCAGCGCATATATCATGCATAAGACGCCTGTTCCCATTGCATTTACATGTGCCTACCGTCTCGCCGTATTATTAGCTCTTCCACTTATCTGCTATTAGTGCTAGAATAATATTCATCTAATTGCTGCAGACCATCATTAAGTCCTGAAGTATTGGAAATTGATAAGTCGACGGCAACTGTTTCGCTTTGTCTGAAAATTGTTACCTGAATCCTTGACATATTTAAATATCTTCGTTTTCTAGAAGTAAATTAATTTAATGATGAAGAAATATTTGTGATTTTGATATTTGGAACGAATGAACTCAAAATCTGGTGGACCGATTTCGTAAATTCATCATCTTTAAGAATGCTCAACATTATCTCTTAGTAAAAAAGGCTATATAAATTACTAGTAAACATTTTGAATCCCTTAACTTCTCTTTTCACACTACTAGCATTTCATAGTTCTGCGTTTGAAAAAGTTTCACCTAAGGCCGAAATAGAGGAGAGGTAACTTCCCTCAATCTCGGTTATGCCAGCATAGCGCGGCAGAGGTTCAGGGGAGCAGGTCACCGGGGTGTTTAGTGAGTAGTGCCTGCCGCCTCACGGCAGGCGAGCCTGACACACCCCCACAAACTTAATATTCTTATCAATCTTAATTTTAGGTAACAATCGAAATCGACAGCAAAGTTTAAGTAATTGAATAAAGTTCTATGTGTGAATACAATGCCAAAACCATGAGTCAGTTATAAGATTTGTGGCCAAGCCCAACTTTCTACTGAAAAAGAATCACATTATTTGCTTTTCAGTCAAAGAGGGAACATCTACTGAGATCATGCTCTTTGCCGATAACATCCTAAAAAGGTTCCTCGGTTCGGTTTCTACAGTGTATAGGACTATAGGTAGGGAGGAAATAGTTGATAAGAAAAACAAACCTAACGTAGGAAGATGTAACAATGAGTGACACATACTCCGATTTGCTTTAGAATCTTTTAGACAGTTTGAAAGGTACGTTATTGGGAGGTCATCGACTCAGACTAACCGATTCCCGTTCACGCGATATAAATAGACAAATCGATGAATCCCTGCTATTTTTGATAATACATAACAATGCACTCTAAAGTGATGGCCAAGTTGGACAGGGCCTGAGCGTAGGTATATTGCAATCAGAGAGCTCCCAGTTATTGACACGACACCGGCTCTCGGCCGCTTTGTGTCCGTGCAACGCGCCTAACAATAGAGTACCTAATGCAATCGACGAGTTCCCTTAGTCGACGTGTGGTGCGCCAGGATGGAGGCCGCGTGCTCCAGTGTGAGTTGATTGATTAAAAAAAAAACCTTTTGAATTAATATTTAGGACGGTTAAAAAAACTTATTACATTGTCAAGTGAGCTTCGGGAATAGTTGAATTAGAATTTTAACTCGACCTGTTTTGAGACACTGATTTAGAGTTTATTTTATTGTGTAGTGTATTTCTTTTGCAATTATTCAAAGTTTTGGTAAAAAATAATTACACTAAACTCGCGAAAAACCGTTAAAAACATGGGATTACTATTTCTAAAATAAAACCTTTCGGTCAATCTTTTAATTTAAGTCATTACTTCACAGAAGTTTCCTCATAAGGTTTTGGGAATTCACCTTGCATTCGTGTTTACTTCTACTTCACATCTCGCTTCGCAAAATTTTACTGAAAACGTTACATTTATTTATGTCAGGTTAGATTTCAAAAAAACAACTGTTGTATTTGATATTTCTGTTCTGCACCCATTTATAAATCCCTAATTTGTAAAAATCGATACGTAAAGCTGAGACTGAGATGGCGTAGTGGCGCCTAAAACAGGAGGCGTTCGTGGCTTCTGATGTTAATGCCGATACATTCGATAGCTGCTTAATGTCCAGAGTGGTTCCAGGTGATGAAAACGAAGATGAGCTTGAACAGGAACCGCGACAACGACGGCACGGCGCGCGAGCCGCTGCTGGCGGACGAGAGCCCGCTGCACTTCGGCAACTCCTGGACCAGCACGCCCAAGTACACCAAGTACAGCAAGCTCGCCAACCAGACCGACAGCCCCGAGCTCTTCGAGTATGACGATCTGGTCTCCATGCAGGACAGGTCAGTACTGGATTTGCACCTACCTGCCGCCTATAGCTCTTACGGACCTTTTTGTCATTCGTTCCGAAACGCGACAGTTGCGCGCAAAGCTTTCATATATTTTTATCAGTTGTAGTTAAAAGCCTCGTGGCCTATTCGTTACTTTCTGGCTCGTAACCTGTGGTCCTGGGCTCAAGACTGGCCGGAACACCTCATTTGTTGTTATTGTACAATTTGCGGCTAACTCTCCGGTGATGGTAAACACCGATTGAAATCACAAGCACACCCACGTGGGCTCGAATTTACTCGGCAAAATGTGGGCTTCTGAATGTGCGGCTGATTACCCCTTTTGGAATATAATCGTGAGCAGTCGTGATCTTTTGTTATGTAAATTGTTATGCTCGGAATAGGCTTATGTCCAGTGAATAAGTAATAGGTTTGCATTACTGATAGTTTTGCTGACATTTAGGTCAAAAGCGGTAAGCTCATTAGTTATTTTATTCGATTGCTAAAAGCTTTGTTTTCATCCGATATTTGTGTATGTAAAATCACCAAAATAATCGTGAGTGCCAATAAACTATGAGCACTTCTACGCTTTGAACTTCGGATCACAATACTAAGTTTGAAGGCTCTATCTTTCCAAAACTTTATTTACTCAGCTTGATTTCGAACCTCTAATGAATTTATGGTAATTTCCAAAATCACAGCTTGTTTATTTGCTCTAAAACGCGTTGTATACTGATGATACGTAAATCCAAATTGAATCATGAAATCCTTAACCAGTAAACGTGCTAGACAATGAAGATAGACACCGCTGCCTGCGCACGTGGCCACAAAGGCGCGAGTGGCATTGTGCCTTCATTCAGCTCTCGCGCGCTTCCGCTGCGAGCAAGGAAGCTATGTACACTGGGAACGAGCAGCACTGCACTGAATACGTCACAACTACTGGTTTTCTTTAATATAGCTCTCCGCTTTGCCTTTTTAATCGTAACAACCAGTTTTCTGGTTATGTCTGGATCCTATGAGTGGACATTCGTTTTCCTGTTCGAGTTTTTGAATGTGTCCATTAATTAAAAAACAGTTTGATATCATAGCATTCCACTAGTAAATACATCAAATCTGGGCCCCAAGTCTGCTAATTTTATAACGCCTCAATTGAATCTTAATTGAGTCAGTATAATTTCACATATTTTTTATAGAAAATGTGTCAAATTGACCGATTTGGGGCCCTGGTCTTATGCAATCCAATACGTGTGAAAATCACAATAGGCAGGAAACGAAAAAATGAGATGGTAACTCCGACTTTTTAGAGTATTATTGTGAGCAGAGTTTTTAACACTCGTTGCCTCCTAGCACTTATGATTCAGGAAGTGCCTGAATGGTTGAATATTTGGCCACTACACTAATGGTCGCGGGTTCGATCCTCGCACAGTTTTGTCTGGTCTGGATGATTCCTATGAATATTAGGTATGTATTTACAAAAAAGTATCTAAGTATGTTATCCGTGGTCTAGTAACCCACAGCACAAGCATATAATTGCTTGATTTTATTTCATATTTATTAATTTATAATAATAATGAATGCGTGCGCAGGATGCTGGGCAGTCAGAACGAGCAGCTGCAGGTGATCAGCAACTCCGTGGGCTCGCTGAAGACCGTCTCCAAGCAGATTGGCATCGAGCTCGACGAGCAGGCCGTGTGAGTGTCTCTGTGCCCCTTTAGCTTCTGACACTTTAGTGCCACTATAGTCCATTCGTGTTAAGAATGCAGTAATTTCATACTTGTCCTTCAACCTAGCACGCCCCCTAACCAATCAAATCGTTCCTAATTAGAAAGTCAAGTCCACAGTGACCAGTTAAACGCATACTTTCGAACACAAAGGTTGTGGATCTGAGTTTTTTGTGTGCAACAGAGTTGAATTTAAAGATCACTGAATTCTTAACATGAACGGACTAATGTTCCATTGTGTCAACCTTAAGACGACAATGCGATTAGCGCAGTGGGTACGTCGACTGAGACGCAACGGGTCGCGGGCCCGACTTCCACAATAGCGTAAATATTAGTTGATGAACGAATATTTGTGCTCGACTTTAGTGTTTGTGGTACCTCATCGTAATATAAGTTACGAAATAATCAAGAGGCAATTTCTTTTAAATCTATATACAAGTTAATATCAGCGCACGAAGTTAGACTATTCACTTTATAAAATAGAAATCCATTATTTTGAGACTGCCGGGGGCTATTAACGTCATATTTTACTAAACCAACATGCTTTTTACAACTGCAACTTGTAACAGGCATGCTAACGTCCGTTCATTTTAGGCAGAAAAGTTAATAACTGGGCCAGACCCTAACTTAAGTCATATTAAATCGTTTCACTAATAAATGGGTCCGATACGATAGTAGGACTAAAAGGTCGAATGCAAGTGTTCTCCCTTTACAAAGCGAGTTTTTCAAGTGGGCGTGGTAGGCGCAATCCAAAACTATGAGGAATATAAAAAGACGCTCAAAGGAGTCTCGAGGCCGATTTTGACAGAAACAACATACGCAGATTTTCGAAAAACGTATTTCTTAGTCGGAAATAGAACTCTTGGTTGTGAAAAAAAAAGGTCAACCTGTATTATTATGTCATCTCGTAGTGTCGCTTATAAGGGTCAAATTCTGAGAAGCAACATTAGATAGAAAACAAACGAAAAGATCACATTTCCTTTTTTATTTCAAAACCAAATGGTTCGTTTCCTCGCTAGGTAATATTATTTGAAAATCTGATTATATGTATAGTTTTAGTTCTTGTCCAAATCGGCCTCGAGACTCCTTGGGTCTACCACGCCCACTTGAAATACTCACCCTGTATATTTTGGTCGCTTGTCGCGCTGCCTCTGTCTGACCCCGGCCTCACTCCTTGCAGGATGCTCGACGACCTGAACACTGAGCTGGAGAACGCGGACTCAAAGCTCGACTCAACTATAAAGAAGGTCGCTAAGGTCCTGCACATGAACAATGGTGAGTAGCAGCTTTCAGCGCGGGTGCCGACGGCCTAATGTATTCGCTCATTTCCTTCCTTTAGAGCCTGTTCACACTAGCGTTTGTTGGGCGATTTCGCAGCGATATTTCCGCGATAAAATAAACGCTGCGAGCTTTCTGCGCACTTGCGGGCGGTATCGCGGTGGGTGAACGCCTCATCCATCAACAAACGCTAGTGTGAACAGGCTCTTAAAACGCGTTTTAATTCGATTGATTGACGAGCATCTCTTTGAAACTGAATCCCCAGTAGCCATGGATACGTCCAAAAATTGTTACACTGTTTTCTCAAAGACCCCTTATTAATTCACCTTATTATCGTTTAATATTTCACGGATATTATTACATTCATTTCATTATTAGAACTACTCGATGACTTAATTAGTACTGCATTACAATCTCTTATTACTAGTCGTCCATTTTATTACAGCCAAAAATAATGTAATTTTATTACACGAATAAATTCAAACTCGAGGTATTTAGAGGGGACATTTTCTGACAGGAAAAATAATCAATAAATTTCAGATCGAATATTATAAATATCGTTACTTTTTTCGACTTTGTTATAATTAAAATAGTTGATATATTTCGTTTTGTTTCAGATCGACGTCAATGGCTCGCAATCGGCATCCTGATAGCCCTATTAGTGATTATTTTAATACTGTTCATTATAATTTAAACACTATCACTTCTGGTACTAACTTCTGTTGAAGTACCAATGTAACTAAATTATATTTATTCTTGTATAAACACTTTCCATAGCGTTTCTGAGCGCCGATCGCCGAGACGCCGGGGCAATGTGTAAATAGACACATCAAAACTGTCTAGGGATATCATAGGGATATCATTTTTCAAATATTTCATAAAGTTGAGTTTGTTTACAAGTTGAGCATTATCTTAGAATAACGCGAGGACAATGGCATAAGATAAAGGTTAAGAATATTACAAAAAAATACGTTTGATTTTGCCAAAATTTTGACACCTTTTAACAGAAAAATCTGTCTTTTTTTAACGTCCTTACGATTGTACAATAATGCTACTACAATAAATTTCTTCATACAATCTGAAAGGGCAGATATAGCAGTTTCTGTGTTCTAAAAATGTCTACTTTGGTATCAATATTTTAATTTTTACAGCCTCCCAAATAGCTATACTTTGTATGAAAATGCTTGAGATATCCCTAGACACTTTTGATGTGTGTAGTAGGAAAAGTTTAATGTTGCTGCCAAAGTAGGTATGACAAATCTTGTCTTAAGATGCAAGGTTTTATTTTTGATAATTAAAAGGGCTTTTATCTGGTGCTCTTCAACTAGTCAACGGTACTAAATTAATGAAGAGGTCAAGTGCTGAGAATCAAAATATAATGCGCAGAAAGTCCAGAACCATGGAACATTTGTGTAACGGATGAAAAATTTAATAAAAATAAAAGGGGTTAAAACCATATGATGACTAAATTAGGGCCTTGATAATTTTAGCTATTATTAGCCGGCCCCTCAATGTCCTCTACATCTTCTACGTACTCATAGTTGTAATTCAAAGCCATGGTTCACATTCTGAGGAATACTTATCGAAATGTGTTCGTAAAAATTCTCTTGGGAACGGCTCAAATTCTCAACAACGACTTAAAATTGACAAAAACCTAAACCGATCAATGGAGAGAGGGATAGGGGAGCGTTGCCGCGGCGGCTTTGCGAGAGGAGCTACGTGTATGTAGACTTTAGATCCGACAAATGGTCTCTTATCTAGCTAGTTATTGTTGTTGCAAAATTGTTTTGTCACTCCCCTCATACTTTGTTGACCAAATCTTTACTTCTTCAGATGTGAGAGTGTTATGGAACTGAGCATTTCTCGGTGTCTTCATAGTTGCTAAGTTTAAAGCATTCCAAGTCAATGATATTACAATAAAAAAGGCGTAGATAGGTTATGTCAGTACAGACGCGAATTCAAAAAAAACCGGCCAAGTGCGAGTCGGACTCGCGCACCGAGGGTTCCGTACAAACCTGCAAGGTTTACAAAGTTATTATAGACCTGAGTATTTGGTATGAATTTCAATTTAATATCTACCTCTACGCGTGTATGAGGAAATGGGTAGTAAGTTTAAAATTATTAAAAAAAAATATTATGTGATGTACCTAAAAATTTATGGTTTTCGTAATTTATCTATGCTATAAGACGTTGCTTCGTACCAAATTTCAAGATTCTGAGTTCACGGGAAGCACCCTGTAGGTTTTGATTCCCTTGCAAGTGTCGAAAATTTGCGGCATAAACGGCTGTATCTTTTGATTGCGTTGGCTTAGAAGTTTGATTTTTTCACAGCTTCAAGGGACAGTAGACCTGAGTAATTGATATAAATTTCAGCTTCATACCTCCACGCGTTCCTGAGAAAAAGGGTCTTGACAGACGGACAACAAAGTGATCCTATAAGGCTTCCGTTTTTTCCTTTTGAGGTACGGAACCCTAAAAATTGTCTGCGGGGTACGACGTAGTTAATTTGACAGTGTTATAACGTGTGAACAAGACAGTACGATTATTTACTAGAGCATAAACGAGACAGATACATGTTGCGTAATGTCGTCTCAAACTGTCAACACTGTCAATGCTTTGCTCAGGTACACGAAAAGTTCTGATTTCGGGGGCCACTTTTTCAGCACAAGTAACCTATCTACCTTTTTTATTATAATATCATTGTTCCAATTCTTTCAACTGCTCTATCATTCCTCTACTGCGCCAAAAACTATGAAAACCCCAGGAGATGCTGTATAAAGTAGTAACATCTAAGAGGCCTTCTGGCCCTGAGCAGTAATAGGCTGTGACTATGTAATATGTAAAGATTCGCTCCAGCGGTAGCCTAAATCCAATGACTCTTCTGGTGTACTCAAAAAACCTGTTTTCATACGCTGAAGACTGAGGTTTAATATTGAAATCACGCATTACTAATGAATGGTATATAAACGTGAACAGACAATTATGGGAAGGCGAAACTATCACATTAACAAAATCGAAAACCTCTATATTATTTATTTAACAAGGTACATGAAATAATGTACACTTTATGTATACACACATAAAGTGACTACCACCGGTGGAGGAATGTTGTTTCAGTACTATAAGAGTTTGTTCTGTATTGGAACGTCTAATTAACTGTTCCAAAGTCAAAAATAAAGTTATTTGGAATCGTTTTAGCAGACAGAGTACAATTAAGCACTTTTATTACATGCTTTCAAGGAATGCAAAGTGGGAAAAAAAACATTGCTAATTCTCACCTAAACAGGTTTTTTGAATACATGAAAAGTTAACATAATGTAAAATGGTTCTTTAAAGATAGTAATAGAATTAGGTACCTATTATCTATTTATAGCGATTTAATTTTGTATATTATACGTGCAATATTGAGTATGTTATTTTTGAAAAATGCTTTAATTATCACCCGCTCTACAAGTGAGCTGAAATGTGTGCTGAGTTAATAAATAAGCTAATGGTTTCGGTTTGAATAAGCAAAGGTGTTAGCTACTATACGTGTTAATGTCCATAAGATATAGCATTTAACCATTTATAGCAAGGATCATGTTATTTATCATTAGATACTAGTACGTACTGCATTATCATACAGGTTGACTGCTGACAGAAGGAGGGTTATGTTTTTTGTCATACTTGTGCATAGACTAGATATTACTTATCTGTCACCTTTGACGTGAAAAGCACAAAATCTGTTGTCATTTGTTTCTCATCTCTACAATGTTCCTGTCTTAAACATAATTATACAATAACATTTCATAGGCAATAGAATAGTCAATCAATGCTGAATCGTAGTCATATTTTGTGTTAACGTTTAAATAGCGTTCATTCATACGTCGATATTGTCTATTAGCGATCATTCATCATTATAATTCATGTCGCTTCTATCATACACATCTGTAAGTGGAGTTAGTTAATCACTGTATTTTTCTATCGATGTCTGTTAAGTAAAGTAAGAACATGTTGGTTGGGCCAGGACGACTCCGGGCTGGGTGCTCGCAGTGACATATTCTAGGGTCGAGGCTTTGTGTGTTGCGTTGCGCTGTTCGTTTTGTATAACATTCCGTGAGACGACGCAGCGCATAACGCATATTGTGTTTACGCATATGTTGCGCTATATCGACGCAGTAATGGCGCCTCACCCTAAATTAGGACAGATGAATTGCCACCAGTTACGCTTTAAAATGTTGAAATAAAAATATAACATGAGTAGTTTCAGTTATAGTAACATTTCTTATTCTCAGCTCGCTTTATATTTGAGTGCTATTGCTTCTATATAAGCTATTATTGGCAGCTAGTTAGCTAGTTGTAAAAAGGCTAGATAGTATTTAAGGGTAACGAAAGATCACATTATGAAGTACCTCATGGCCTCGGGCTCGTCGTGGCTCCTACCATACTAGGTTTAGTTCTCTCACACACTAATTCAGACATATACTCGTAGATGTAAAACTTCTTATTTTCTCATCCGACTCTTCGGAGGCGGAATGAAACAATACTTACAAGATTCTAAAGATAGTTTAAATTATACAACATTACGCAGTTTTTGAAATGTTCAATAAAATTAAAAAAAAATATTCCATGTTTTTCATTTAGCATTCTTACCCGTCTATTTACACCAGAGGTCGCGGGTTCGATCCCCGCATAGTAAAACCGGGATCAGCTATGCTATTCCGGCGGACGCCAAAACTCCCTTCCCTCGTGTGAACTTTAAAATTCAATTTCTTTGCAACTGTGGTCGTTTAACAGAAAATAACTAAGCCAAATAACATTTTTTAATTATCTACATACAAAATAAGGGAAAATGAGTGAAGCGTATTGATGATACAAGTAGGCGTGAATTCTGTCTGAGCTGCATTTGGTCCAACCCCCATTCAAAGACCGGCTATCTCCTTTATTGCACAACAATGAATGGTAACAATGGCCGTTCATTGCCAATTCTTATTTTCCAGGCTTTACAGCTTAATCATAAAGATCTGTCTGTAAAACCTATTCAAAAATTCCTAATCACTCGTTCGTAACTTAACCTAATTATTGCTCTTATGATTAGTTAATACATAGTCTAACTCAGACCAAACTTCGCAGCGTACTTGAGGAAAATTGGGAAAACAATGCTGACGCGATCTAAAGGAGTATAACGCCATCTATGTGAAAACTCTGTTCAGTTTCATGATGAAAATACACTGTAGAGTCCTTTTCATGAAAGCAGTCCCCCAGACGTAGCGCTGTTCTCGCAGTTCCAAAAAGCACCGCTTTACTTTTATCATCAAAATGACTACACGAGCACGAGTAAGGGCCGGCGCCCACTATCGGCATCGGCACGCTTCAGGCTTTTAAGGTGGCAAATAGTAATATACTCTAACATAATGGCAATAAAGTAGAAAATGCCGAAACAGAAACAGAACAAATGCATTTTGTTTTTACGACATTCACGAGAACACATCACGGAAATCTCTACTTTATTGCCATAATGTTAAAGTATATTGCTATTTGCCTCCTTAAAATCCTGAAGCGTGCCGATGCCGAAAGTGGGCGCCGGCCCTACTGCCAGGAACATTAGGGCCGGCGCCGACTATCGGCATCGGCACGCTTCAGGATTTTAAGGTGGCAAATAGCAATATACTTTAACATTATGGCAATAAAGTAGAAATTTCTGTGATGTGTTCTCATAAAAACAAAATGCATTTGTTTTGTTTCTGTTTCGGCATTTTCTACTTTATTGCCATTATGTTAGAGTATATTACTATTTGCCACCTTAAAAGCCTGAAGCGTGCCGATGCCGATAGTGGGCGCCGGCCCTTAGTGTCGTTGTAGAAAACATCGCCAATAAAAAAATTTCATGGTTGTTCAGACATGTGTACGTCTGAAACGCCTCATTAACTTAAATAAATAAAGTTAACCAAAGCTGATGCGTTCATATCACAGTTCTCATACTTATGCAATTTCAATGTATTAAGTTCAGACTTGTACGTGTATACGGACTTTAACAGTAACTTATACGGTATGTACAAAAATAAATGATTCTGATTCGAAATGCGACTCTAGTTTAAGTGTCTAGTTAAGAGTGTAACCTCTGACCACCGAAAAAAGTTATTTTTGCTTGGAAGAAAAAGTTTTTAAAAATTGATAAAAAATTTCAGTAGGTATCTATTATTTTTACCTCAGAAGTATTGTTTGGAATTGGTACGAGAAGTTCCATGTCTTCTAAAGAGTTGCCGCTTCGTCCCTGAATAAGATATCTTCTTTGCCGTAATTTTCCTTTGGCCGCAAATTAAAGACTGTCGCAACTCCGTGGCGCCGTGAGAGAGCCGCCACAACTTTCCGATTAGTTACATACGTCTCTCTACTTAACACGTACAGTCAGCGTCGAAACAAAGTGTCCTTTTATTGGTAATTATATTTGATATTAGAGAAAAACAATTCTAGTGTTGCACCGATACAGTCGAACTTTCATGATGAGTGTAGTGGACTATGTGGGTGTTTTATTTCTGTAAGGAAGGTTGCTTTTACTAAATAGGTATGTATAATTTGCTACTCTGAAAGGCCACATGGCGGTAGGTACTAATGTAGAATAATCAACGTCCAAATAATTTGTGCGTTTAGAGTGGTCAAATATGTAAAAAGTGTTTGTAACGGTGCGTTGTTAGTGGCCTCGAGAAAAACACTAAACATCGTTAACAAATATGAATTAGGTTTATTCGAGGTAAGAAGAGTAGTAAACACTAGGGTCGTGGGCGTAGGGTCCCTCTGATTGGGTTCACATTCGCTGGTCTGGGACTTCCCTGTAGATGGTGGCCGAGATGATAGGTTGCCGACTAGAGACGCAGCAGAACGGTGTGGTGCGTGGCACCATCAGCCAAGGCGGTAGTAGAGAGTGGTACCGGTAGAAGGTACGGTTTCGGACCCGGCGGCGGAGGACAAGCAAGCAAGCTTGTTTTAGTTTTTAGTGATGCTTCAAACGACATTCGCCTACGAGTATTTATTGTGTTACAATTGCTTCTTAAAACCGTCAACCTTTTTGACCACTCTGCTTTAGCACACCCCCTTTGATGCTGACGGTACGGTCACCCACAACTTCGGGTACATGAGGTCTACTCCGGTGCAACATTCACGAAGTTTCGTTAAACTTTGTAAGGCAGAAAAGTTAGTACTTAAAGGTTGTATGAATAAGGTGTGAGGTGCCTGTGATGTGCCGCAACGATTGCCTTTGTTAAGCAACGTCGGTTAGTGGGATGGGTGACCCCCTAACCAAAATTGTGATTCGTGTATCTCCGTACTTCGGGAGGCACCGGCTGACCTCACTTCACTTTGTATTATTATTACGTCATCTCGTAGTGCTGCTTATAAACACCATGTTCCGGGAAGTAACATTATACGGCAAGCTAGAGGAGAGGTCTTAATTATTATCAAGGTTTTTTATTTTCTGTAGAAACATAATTAGGTTTCCTAAAGTATTTTTTC
Organism: Udea ferrugalis; assembly: GCA_950022985.1. NCBI lineage: Eukaryota > Metazoa > Arthropoda > Insecta > Lepidoptera > Crambidae > Udea > Udea ferrugalis. The sequence goes on from OX465515.1 coordinate 323,831, forward strand.
CATAGCATTGATGCTGACTGAATATACTTCGCACCGTCTGTCCACGCGAAGATATGATCATATGCCCTTAGATAAGGGATATCAGCTTTTGCCGTGGAGGTACTATAACTGCCAATCAAAGTTAAGGACCCTTAAGGTGAGTATAAACTTGAGCATATCCTCTAGCGTTTTTAACGTAATAATACACTCAAAAGCTCTAGCTAGTTTGACTTTTGAAAATTGCGAATGCTTAATGTTCTGATACAAGAAGACGCCCTAGTGTTTATACTCACCTTTAACATTTCCATTTAAAACCGTCAAGAGGCTGTAACAAAACAGCAAGTGTCGTGTTCGAAGAGTCGCTCGACTAAATTCAAAAACGCGAAAGCTGTTTTGATTTTCGTCTTCAAGATGGCCTGTCTCAGTCACTCCACCCGATGGAAGCAGTCGTGAGGTCCAGATATGGGGTTGACAAGTACAGTTATGAAGTGACCGCTGACGCTGATGGCTTAGGCTACATTTGCAAAGTGATTTGTTAGCAATTGAACAATTTTAAGTAGGTACCTATGTACCCTACCTACAAAAGCCATCAATGTAGATTGAATTGTTAACTTTGGGATCTTGCCGTTTTGCTGTTTAGCCAGTGAGTTGATTGTAAAAAAAATGTTTATTTGAAATAAACTACTGGGCTGGTCAATCTCATTTTGCAGGCCTGCATAAATGCCTTTTCACGCCCTGCTTAAAAAACCTGGGACCGTAGGAAAAAGGAAACACATGCGCTGGAAGAAGGTTCCACGTCTGGTTAGCACGACACAGGAACGAATCAACGGACTTATGGTTACCAATAAATGCTCTAGTCTATACTGACCTTTACTGTCTCCTACTGTACAGTTCTGTAGATATTTCACGCGACATGAGTTTGAAGGCGGACTTAACTTAGATTGAACTGTACAGTGTACCTAAGTACCCAACCTCTCAACGTAATGAAAGCGCCGAATGTAAGAAAGGTCTGGAATGAGAGAAATGCAATGCAAAGTAGTTAACTTGAGTGTCATAATGAGACGACAGCTACCGACAGGAAGGCAATGCGAAACTCGTAGTTGCTTTTCCTTGGCTTCAATATTTCAAGCCCTACTCGCAGTAGGTATAATGTTTTCAACCTACTGTTAGCCTACCTACCTACTATTAGCTGTACCTACTGTTAGCTCTCTGCATTGCAATTGCTAGATAATATTCTGAAAATGTTTGTAAGTTTTGCAATGTAGGATCATTAATTTAATAACTTGATTGTGCGAAAAATATTAACCATTGTTGAATTATCTGGCCAAAGCTCTATATTTATATCTATGTTATTCCGTCTCCCACTGCCGCATGAATCAGGTTAAAAGCTAACTTCATAATAAGCTCTCGACCGCTGCACAGGAGCTTTCAGTGTTGCCACTTCAGGCTATTTCCGGCTCGAGGCCAGCTTTCTTTGCGTTCGCAAACCCGTTAATTCCGTTAACCTAACTAACCTTATACCACCTAAGTGCATTAGTAGGTAGCACGAGAGCCAGGCCGGTAAATCTGACGTATCTAGTTAATTAAACAAACTATAAAAACCTAAGAAGTTCAAGAACCTAAGCTCCTGCTATTTGAATCGTTCAGTTGCAAAGGCTTCAATGTAAAGTTATCGATGTATTCATTTTCAAAGAAATGTTGTATTCAATTAGCATTACAAATTCTCGAATATAATTTCAGCCACATCATGAAACATACGAGTAGGTACATAAATAACACGATAAATGAGAGTCATACTCTACCACCGGCGTCGAAGGCTGTTTCTACGGAAAACAAACACTCTTCCTGCAGAGAAGAGTCATACTCTACCACCGGCGTCGAAGGCTGTTTCTACGGAAAACAAACACTCTTCCTGCAGAGAAGAGTCATACTCTACCACCGGCGTCGAAGGCTGTTTCTACGGAAAACAAACACTCTTCCTGCAGAGAAGAGTCATACTCTACCACCGGCGTCGAAGGCTGTTTCTACGGAAAACAAACACTCTTCCTGCAGAGAAGAGTCATACTCTACCACCGGCGTCGAAGGCTGTTTCTACGGAAAACAAACACTCTTCCTGCAGAGACAGCGTCTGCAACAAACAATTTTTTTTTCAGTTCTGACGGCAATTGTTTAGTTTAGTTACCCTTAGGGTTAGTTGCACCATAGTAGAAGTTAAAGTTAAAGTTAAAGTTTTTGTCAAATTTGACAATTTGACGACCAAAAATGACGTCGAATTGTCAAATTTAACAAAAAAATTAACTTTAACTTTAACTTCTACTATGGTGCAACTTACCCTTAGTGTAACTTAGGGTAAGTTGCACCATAGTAGAAGTTAAAGTTTTTGTCAAATTTGACAATTTGACGTCATTTTTGCTTACCTGACCGGTACTTTAACTGAAATTTCGATGTTTTTTATTGTTAAAGTCAGATGGTGCAACCCAACCTTAGTCAAAATCTCAGCAGCTTATCTGCTGCTAAAGAAAATAGAATGTTTTACAGTGCAAATTATGTTGAATAAACCAACAGAGTTAGGTATACAGTTTTGACGTGACATAAAATGGAGCATAAAATGTAAGATTAACAGTTACAGATACATTGCAATAGCAATGTAGACAATTTATTTTATTTTTAATTATTTTATTTATTTAGGCGGCCTTATCGCTCAAAGTGTTTCTTATGTTTTAAGTAAATTTGAACAAACCAGTTTCCGAAAGGCACCTGCTATGTTATCCTGGCTAACGCCCAATCTCATCTCGATTGTGATCAGTAGTAAAAAACGCCAACTTTCATCGTTTATTAGCTAGCTTCACTTTCCATCGGTATTCTCCCTCATTTGTTTAGAAATAACTTCACAATTAGTTCTTTAGGCTTACCTAGTTCTTTGCACTCAAACGATCACATTCACGTAGTCATTAAGTTGTCACTCACTACACATTCGTCCGATGTGCAAATGCAGAATGGCTGTGATGCCACCCCTTACTGGTGACACGTCGTCGTGTGAGCCAGCCTCCGTCCCACTCAACCACATTTCACGGAATGCAACAAGCCGTCACAAAACGCCACTACCCCTGAAACAATTGAGTGAGTATCCTTAGGCTAGGCTTATCCTGTACTCATTATTTTATTATTAAGGATAAACGTATACAATTTATGTAGGTATGTCGTACCTATTTCAATTATTAGCGTCAATTTTTCAAGCTATTAGGTGTACATTAATTTTTCAAACTCATAAGAAGTAGTTTAAGGTACCTAGGTATACACATTTTTCATTACTTGTTTCTATTTTATCTATCTAGCAAGTACCTACTTAATAATAACATAAGTCCAATTAAATGAATTGAGTTTTGTAAGTCTCATGCTATATAAAATGTTATTACTTTTTCCTAAGAAATATTTCTAATTGGCAATAAGTATTTCTTTCTGCGAGGTTTTATTGAAATAATTTCTTATTTTTAGAGGCACTTCACAGCTTCAAGACGCAGAACATACGAGAATAGTGTTCAATCTAATTCTGTAATTTTAAATATTTTTTTCAGTAAGACTGTGGCGAGCTGTATGTTTGTTAATAAATGAATTAAAACCACAAGTATGATTTTTACACTAACCCTGTCGTGTTAGAGACAGACAGGAAGAGTAAGATCGAGAGAATAGACTACAGGATGTTACAATTTTAGTGTTGCCAATGCTCATGTTCTCACCTTATAGTCAAACAATGACTACTTGTGCTACTGCCGCGCGGAATCCGCGCTGCTTGCGACCTAATGTGAATGAGCTCATTAACCTTTTTTTTTGGATTTTGAAAAAACGGCCGAAAGTTTTGTAAGCGTAATGTGGCCAACAAATGCAAGTCAGAAACAATTTTATTTAACTACCAAAAGTAGCATAAATGAGACCAGTGTAGAGCAAACTCCCTTCGCCCCATCAGAGTGGTTTACCATGCGTTTTTTATACTTGTGGAGTGATGAACTGAATCTTTAACGCAATGCGCTTAGACGTATGAAAATGAAGCAAATTACTTAGTTGACTGAAACCATTCTAGTACAAGATCGAAATGAATGCACAGAATCGCTCCAAGGTCGCTCGAAGCAATAATTCATTGCGGACGAGATAATCCCTAATTGCGTGGATAGAGCCGACATCGGACATTAATCGAGTACGATTCCATTCCGAGTAGCACAATGTGCCCACAATTGTAACAGCCGATTGGACGACAATTATAGCTTCGGCAGCTTTTAAGCTTCAGAGGTAAGGGGGATATCTTTATTGCAGCCGGTCACACACTTTACTCCTTGATGTTAAGATCAGATATTCATCATGATAGCCATAGGATATCCAGTGAATCCTTTTATACCTTAATCCTAATGGAGCATTCCATCACTATCGGCAGCGGAGTGCACCAGCACCGTCGTAACCATCTGAGCCTTCTCACCTTCCCAGTCCCCTTCTTTCAAAGGAACTAAGCCCAACCGCCACTACAAGGCGAGAAGTCATGGAATGTCCACCACCAGCCATTGGAAACCCTCCCGGCGTCTAGGAGACCGGTGGTAGATTTTTTCATTGGAACCAGGTAGTCATTTGAACACAATCTCACCTGACGGTAAGTGATCTTGTGGTTGATGGTGGTAAATGTCTGCCCAGCAAGTGCCTATTCACTCTTTTCCTGAAGATACCCAAGTTATATTGTTTTAGGAACACATGCACAGGAAACGAGAATTTTAAGAAAAAGGCTTCAAATAACTATTTAAGATGCAAATTGCAAGAAGATTTGCAATTTAAGATCCTCAAATATAAGGATATAGCGAATAAAACCACACAAGCAGCTTACAAATTATACTTATATTCCACGTGGATCGTCTTGTTTCGCATCTCTGAGTCTTGATCAAAGCAATCCGAACTAACTAAGTACTCCACCTGAATTTACCGGCACTTTGATAAAGCTCAAATCCGTGAAATTGCACAGAAACTTTGAGAAATTTCTACTTTAGGTTGTGCTTCGATATCATGAACTACTTCGGTCGTGTGTCTTAGCCGTATAGTGAATTTTTAGAAGAACGAAGTTAACTAAGTATGAAGGCTTGAGTGTCTCGTAGAATTCGTTGGAATAAAGTAAGTAAGTACGTGTATTGTACTTGTGAAAAGGTTGTTGTCTACCTTTTCACAAGTAGTATTGATTTGAAGATTTGTGATCTCTCCCAGGGTTTGACTTTGTTTCAAGCAAATTAGAAAATCTGCCGGTGTTGGTAAATGTAGGCAAGTACCTCTAGGTATGTCAGTACATGTATCTTTGTGCTAAAGTTGAACGCCACTTGACTTTGATACTTACGTTGCCTGAATTAGTTTACTAACAAATCTATTCCACAAGCTGAAAATGGGGCAGAGAAAACCATCTGATGTTAACTGATCCATGAAGTTAACTTCCATTATCTTTTTGTCAAATATCACGTAGGGAGGACAGGTGGCCAAATCTTTATTAATAGCTACAGACACTCGAAGTGACAACTCTCGGCAGTCTTTAGAATCGAGTCGCCCGGATGTATTAACGTCCTAAGAACTTTGTCTGCTCTTGGTCCGAATAGCTTTCAAATAGCAAGAACAATACGACAATGCCTCGCCGTGTTATCTCAAGGGACACCAGAACGGGTTAATACTCAAAGTTGTCTCTGAACCATTCCGGCTACGCTGCCTTGGAGGTGCAAATCGGATGAAGCTTGATCCGGACCGGTGAATGCTGCTGATTGCGACCTGTCAACAATACTCGGCTTAGGAGGGACAAAGCTAGCTGCACTTCGGGATGGGACTTGCAGACCACAATGGGCGGCTTACGGGCTGAAAGCGAACCGTCTGATTGTAGACTTAATTTAAATTGGATGGAGGAGGGTTCATCCTGCTATCAAGAGTTTTACGTAATTGAAAATGTCCTTTGATAGTGCTAACAAAACGACCTGCCCGAGAAATGCAAAGATTCTTCGAATTTCTGCACGTAGTTTACTTAGACTTTAAAATCTGTGTTTTTTGTTTAGTATAATTCATAATTCACCGAAGTTAAAAACCTTGAATTGCTCTATGCAAAACTCTTGAGAATACATTAACAAAGTTAATGAATAGAGAGACAATCTGTCTGCACCGAAACTAAATATCTTCTTTACAATTACTTTGAACTCCGACAACCATTCGGTCCCAAATTAAAAACAGTAAGAATGCAGGTAAGAGTAATTTAAAGCGCTATTCCCTCTGCGAGTTGCCCTCTGAACGCGAGCGCTGCGGAGGATCCGCCTCGACTCCACTCCTCTCTCGTCCGTCTCGAGTGTCTCCTCATGTTGAAAGCAACATGAGGAGGCTTTTTTTGAGTCTGCTTTGATGAAGGCGATGCAAATATCTTACGAGTCAAGCATTTAGAGCAATAATTTTTCAAATTGCTACTGATACGATTAATAACAACACTACTTAAATTAATTCTCTAATAAAGAATTTTCTAAACTTTACTAAGAGAACCATCGTTACTTAAATACTTACGAAAAAACCAAAAATACACAATTTAACCTCATTTGTTGTTTGCGAAAATGTTAACAACAGCAAAATGGGAACTATATCTTCCTATGTCTTTAACCCAATCCAAATGCATCAATTTTATTCCCCAGCGCTCTGGATGCTCGCTCTCTAAATCTCTCTATCTAACTATTATTGAGTGCAAATATATACCGTTTTGCTTTCACGCCATTATCATAAACCTAAATGATTGCTGCATGTGGTTAGAAAAATAATGTAGTTTAATTAATTATACTGAACTGCCTTTCACATCTCGGTGCTTCACGCTTACCTCAATCATCAATACGCTTCACTCTGAATTATTTTTTTCTCTCATTTTGTATGTAAATAATAAAAAAAAGTTATTTGGCTTAGTTCTATCCTCTCTAACGACCACAGTTGCAAAGAAATTGAATTTTAAAGTTCACTCACACGAGCGAAGGGAGTTTTGGCGTCCGCCGGAATAGCATAGCTGGTCTTATTTCAAACAGAAAACAAATTTGAGTAATGAAAGTAATTATAATAATAATAATAAGCCGTTTATTCCATAATTCTTAACAGTTGTGGTTACATTATATATTATATTGCTAATATTACGAAATATGGACCCCTGTTTGGGTAAAGGCCTCCTCCATCCTCTTCCACGACTCCCTGTCCCTGCCCAACTTTATCCAGTCGTTTCCTGCTATGTGTGTTATGTCATCAGTCCACCGCTTTAGGGGTCTACCAACATTCCTTTTCCCCTCTGGTCCTTTCCACCGTGTGGCTTCAATAGTCCATCGCCTGTCCGTATAACGTGAGATGTGTCCGGCCCATCTCCACTTTAATAGGAGTGCGTGCCTCAAAGCATCGGTGAGTTTAGTTTTTTGTCGGATGTGTTCACTCTTAATTTTTTGAATCTTTCTAATTCTTAACATACTTCTTTCCATTGATGTTTGACTGCATTTGATTTTCTGTTTCATTTTGTTTGTGAATATCCAAGTTTGGCAACCGTACAACAAACAGGGTAACAAACATGTATCATATACTGTCTTCTTCATGTGTAAGGTGTAGTTCCCTTTTAGGATTTCTTTCAGTGCCCAGAATTTTCTCCAAGTTGTGTTAACTCTTCTTGTAACTTCTTCTTCGTTGTTCGATGTTTTAAATGAAATTTGCTTACCCAAGTAGATGTAGTCATCGACATATGCTATAATGTTATTTTTTATCGTAATTGGGTGTTTGCGATAGTTGGTTAAGATCTTAGTTTTGTTTTCATTCATTTCTAAGCCGATTTTAGAACTTTCCCAGTCAAGCGATCTTATCATATCCTCTAGATCTTTGGCAGTTTCGGCCATTATGGCAATGTCATCAGCGAACCTCAAATGGTTTGTATAATGTCCATTTATATATACACCCTTGTTTTTCCAATCTAGTTTTCTAAAAATATTCTCAAGTACTGCTATAAACAGCTTTGGAGATAGTGGGTCACCCTGCCTGACTCCTCGTTCTATGTTTATTTCTTCTCCTCTTGTTTCTAATTTTATTCTGCTTGTACTTTGTGTATAAATGCATTTCAAGATGTTAATGTATTTGTAGTGAATGTTTGACTGTTGCAGTGCGTTCCAAATTGAAAAATGACTAATGGTGTCGAAAGCTTTGCTGTAGTCAATGAAGGCCACATATAGGGGTCTGTTGAATTCTCTGTATTTTTCTATTATTTGTTCTAGTGTTTGTATGTGGTCCATTGTGCTAAAACCTGATCTGAATCCGGCTTGTTCTTTAGGTTGCTGTTTATCGATGTCATCAGATATTCTTTTTAAGATTATGGATGAGAACAATTTGTATGTACTTGCTAGGACTTCCCTTTTTAAAGAGCAGAATTATGTCTGATGTACACCATTCTTTTGGTACTTGTTCTTCATCTAGTATCATGTTAAACAACTGCGTGAAATAGTGAGTTAGTATAGGAGCTCCTATTTTGAGGGCTTCGTTGCATAGACCATCTGGACCAGGACTCTTTTCAGCTTTCAGCTTTTTTATTTGTTCAAAAACTTCTAAGTTATCAATTGGTCTGATGCAGTCTGTTGTGTTCAATTGAGTTGTTTCTAATTCTATGTCGGTGCTATTCTGCTTCTTGTATAAATTTTTGTAGAAGTCTGTTGCTTGTTTTATTACCTCTTTTCTTGATTTTGTTTCTTGTAAGTTATATTCAAGTTTTTGGATCCATGATTTATGTGTAGTTAATTCTTTGTACGCTTTTTTGGCACTTCTAAAATTGATAATATTCCTTGAAATAATTTCATATCTGTGATTGGTATAGTCCTTTCTGATTGATCTATTAGTCTTTTTGTATAGTCTGCTAAGTTCCAGTTTCATTTCTTTTGTTTTATTTTTTGCCCTTTGTAGGTCTGTGCGTCTTTCTATGAGTTGGGTTGTGACTTCAGAGAAAATATTGTGCCGACTAGGGTGCGTAGTGTTTTCACATTTTAAGCTCTCTATAATGCTTCTTTCCAGTATGCTATAGTATGTTTGGACATCAGTATGGCCTGTTTCGATATTTTCTGTGTATTCTCTTAGTTTTGTGGTGTAGTTTTCGATCTCTGCTTCAGTCTTAGGAATGTAGTTTGGAGTTGCGTAGGTTTTTCTGCTCTTTGTTGGATGCCTTAAAAGTAATGTTGCTCTGAGTAATCTGTGGTCAGAATGGAATTTAAATTTGTTAAGTACCTCAATGTTAGTTATAAGTTTATGGTGATTTATCATTATGTAATCTATCTCGTTTTTAGTGTTTTGATCGGGTGATAGCCATGTCCATCTGCGGCTTTCTTTTTTTTTGAAAAAAGAGTTCATGATTGACAGTTTGTGTTGGTAAGCAAAGCTTAAAAGCCGTTCACCTCTTTCGTTGCACGTCCCGTAACCATATTTTCCCGTCACTGGGTAGTTTTCTGTTTTTGGGCAACCTATTTTGGCGTTAAAATCTCCCATTACTATCACCTTTCCTTCAGCCAGAGTATGAGCATAATCTATGTCCTTATAAAACTTGTCAATCTCTTCAACCGTTGATCTTTCTGTGGGTGAATATGCTTGGATTATTGATAAGCAGAAACATTCAAATTTTAGTTGTAAAAATGCTACTCTTTCAGAGATTCCTATAAAGTTGGTAATGTTGTTTTTGTATTTTTTCTTTATGAGAAATCCCACTCCGTACAGTCCTTTAGTTTCTCCAATGTAGCAGAAAATAAGAGCGCTGTGCTCTACAATTCTGCATCCCATTCTTCGAACTTCTGCCAGACCTAGGATGTCCCATTTAATCGAATTTAGGGCACTAGTTAATTCGAGAAATCGTTCTGTCGATGCTAGTGTTCTTACATTGTAAGTGCAAATCTTCAGGGTAGGTTTTGTATCGTGTTCTACTTTTATTTTTATATTTGGTGGAGGGTTGCAGTCTAATTCCCCACGAGGACAAATCGGGTTGGGGAATGTTTTATTTGGTTTAGTTTTAGGTTGTTGTTTGTTTGTTGTTTTGTTCCGGTGGCTGATGGCAATATCCTATGCATTCTGAACAGTTGGGAAGTTGGCAGAGGGCAGAGAGTTACTTCTATTCTTCATAACATCAAAGACATTCAAACGGTGCTTTTTAATTGCTGTTTGTTGTTGATTATGAGGGTGTTCTTTAGCATTTGGTGAAGTCGACATTTTCCTTTTAGGTCCTATTTTGTCAGGTTTTCCCTGTTTGATAACTAGCTTATCGTATTCAATATATGCATAATTGCCTTTCTTCCGTTCTTCTTCCATTTTTGGCTGTAGCTTTTTCCTCGTCTCAATTATTTCTTTAGGGTAGTCTTCTGACACATAAACGTTTCTTAATTTCTTTTTGTTTATGTTTATTTCATTTTTCTTCCAAAGGTTGACGAATGCCAGGAGGATTGGCCTTTCCTTTCCCTGTTTTGTGTTATTTTTGCCAATTCTGTAAATCGTGTTCACGTCTCTGTCTTCAAAAGTAATATTTAAATCCTCTTTAAATTTCTTTTTAATTATTTCGACTAGTTCGGCAGTCGATGTTTCAGTTTCTTTTAATCCATATAAAATTAGATTGTTTATTCTTTTATGTTTTTCGAGGTTATGTATCCTTCCTTTTAATTTTTCATTTTCTGACCTTAATTCTTCCATTTCTTGTCTAAAAGGAATTAGTTTCTCTTCCATGCGTGTCATAATGTCGTCAGTTTGTTTAGACATTTCTATTTTCATTTGGTCGAAGAAAGATTGAAGGTTCTCCATTGTAAGTTAATATTTATACGTGGAACGAAACGCAACCTTGTTTGTGAACGCAGCTTATTTGAATTATTATGTTGGTATCAATACTATCAATGATGTTGGTTATTATGGTATGTCACAGTCAACTGTGCGACCTGATCATGTTACCTTTGACCACTTATGGTTTGACGTTTTGGAATATATTCGGCCTATTCTGCAGTGTTTCAGCTGCTACAAATTCGGTCATAGCAAGGGCACGTGTAAAAGTAAACAAGTGTGCTCGATCTGCAGTGAAAATCACTTCTACACTGAATGCAACAACAAGGACAATGTCAAGTGCACTAATTGCAATGGCCCCCACGTAGCAGTGTCGCGAGAATGTCCTGTGAAGTCAGCGAAAATGGATGAAGTAAGGAACAAAATAGCCCGCAAAACATATTCATCGATTGTTGCCAGACAACCTCCCAAAATTACTCTCCAAAATCCCCCAGTTTCTTCAAATCCCCTGAATCCTGTCCCTTCTCCTACAAATAGGTCCCCTCAAGGGAGGGCTTTAATTACAGACATTTTAAATTCTGACACTGTATTGAATGTAATAATTAAAACATTAGTTGATTTGTTGAAGTCACAAGTGCAATCGGGCGCGAATCAGACAGGTAACAACATTTGTTCTAAATCAATAAAGGAGTCACTTATTAAAAACTTTTCTATCTGAAAATGGGTTCAAAAGTTTTTAATAGGCAATTAAATATCATTCACTGGAACTCCCGTAGCATCTTACCAAAACTAGATCAATTTAAACATTTTCTTGCTAACTCAAATTTAAATTTTGATGTCATAGTCTTAAATGAAACTTGGCTCACTTGCATAAAATCTCTAAAAATTCCTGGTTTCACTATCATAAGGCAGGATTCTGATCGGCCTCATGGAGGTGTAGCAATTGCTGTAAAAAACTGTTACAACTTTCAAACAATTCAAACCAATTCTAGTTATAATTTCCAAAATATTTTATTACATGTCAACTTTAATTCTTTTAAACTTTACATTTTAGCTGTTTACTGCCCGCCGCCGCCGAATGGTAAATTTCATATTAATCAATTGTCCAGTGTTTTCAATCAAATTGACTCAAATAATTTTCTAATAGTTGGAGACTTCAATGGTCATCATGCTTCTTGGGGCTCCAGAAACAATGATAGAAGAGGCAATATCATCCACTCCTTTGCAGAATCCCATAATCTAGTATGTTTGAATGACCACGATTTAACCACTCTGGCACCTCACGGGCAAACAGGTAACATTTTGGATTTAGTTTTTGTATCGCCTTCGTTAAGCTCAAGCTGTGCCTTCTCAGTTGCTGATGATCCGCTAAGTAGCAATCATTATCCAGTAATTATAGAAATGCTGTTTAATGAATCTCGTCATTTTAATCAAATAGAAACTCCCTCGGCCTCTGATTCAGTTGGTTCACAATCTGATATCTCTCTCTCCAAAGTGAACTGGAACAAAATAGATTGGACAGACTTTTCTGATAAATGTAAAGATGAGTTTTCACTCTTTTTATCAACAGGTGATCCTCTAAAAGATTATGACACTTTTATGGAAATATTGACAAAAATTTTGACTTCCGTCCCTAGACGTAAAAAATTTAGAGCTGACCTACGTAAAAATAGAAAAGCTACCATTTGGTGGAACAGTTCATGTGAAGAAGCAGTAACAAAAGCGAAAATAGCATTATTGTCATATAAAAAATACCCAACTTTAGTTAATTACTTAATTTATAAGCAGTTTGACGCCAAAAAGAAAAAAACAATCGCTGAACAGAAGCGAATATCATGGTTCAATCTTTGTTCTACATTTAACCGTATGACATCTTCTAAAATAATTTGGGACCATATCCGTAGATTCAAATTCTCAAAAACTACTCAAACTAAAAATAATAATTTTTTTGATGATCCTGCAATAGCCATGGAATTTTTAAACAAAATTGCGAATACCAATGATGTAAATGATAATTTATTTCTAGATTTAGAAAGTTATTTTTCCTCTAGCGGGTCTCAAGCAGCGCTCTGGTTGACTAAACAGTTTTCATTAAGCGAATTAGACGCTTCCCTTCAAAACAAACGCAACAGTTCTCCAGGTCCAGATTTTATTCCTTATCTGGTCATAAGAAAGCTACCTTCTATAGCTAAGTCTATTTTATTATCAATTTTTAATTTACTTTGGACATCTGTCTGCGTTCCCCCCTCTTGGAAAATTCAACATACAATCCCAATTTTAAAACCTTATAAAGACGCCAACAATATTGATTCCTACAGACCAATTTCATTGACTTCCTGTTTTTCAAAAATATTTGAAACCATGCTCAAAAATAGGTTAGAATGGTTTGTGGAAAATAACTCTCTCATCCCTAAAAACCAGTATGGATTTCGTAAAGGCCAAAGTACAATGGAAAATCTAGGCTGCCTCATTGGAGACATCAAAAATGGGTTTCAAAATCAAGGTTTTACCTTAGCAGTCTTTTTAGATATTAAAGGCGCTTTTGACAACATCGATCACAGATTTTTAGTACAAAGTTTGCATTCATTAGGTTTACCTGGGACTATATTGAAGTGGATATTTAACTTTCTTCACAACCGCAGAGTACTACTTAAAATAAATAACAATTTGTACGGGCCAAAATTTACTTCTAAAGGCACACCTCAAGGGTCCGTTATTTCACCTTTAATTTTTGTTTTATCATTGGTGACTTTGATGCACGAACTTCCTCATAGTATCAAGTATTTACTTTTCGCTGACGACCTAGTCATTTATAGTACTAGTAATGATCTTCAAATAGCTGAATCATTAATCAATAGTTGCCTTAACATCTTACATAACATCCTAAATAACTGTCTCAAGTTAGAAGTTAACATAAATAAGAGCTCTGTTGTAATATTTTCTAAACATACTATACCGTATCAACCCAAAATTATGTTCGATGGTTCTGTAATATCAATTAGTTCCTGTGTCAAATATTTAGGAATTTATTTGGAGTCAGATTTGTCCTGGAAACTTCACACAGAAAACATAGCTAGAAAAGCCGAGTTAGGGTTAAATATTATGAGATCCCTGTGTGGCGTATCATGGGGAGCTGATCCAAAAATACTTAAACTGTTGTATATAACAACTGTCCGTAGTCATTTTGACTATGGTTGTATCTTTTATGGTGAAGCAACCAATAACTTACTACGTAAATTAGATTTAATCCAGAATAGAGCCATGCGTATCATAACTGGAGCTCTAATGTCTTCTCCTATAAATTCTTTGGAAGTTGAGTCAGGAATCGTCCCTCTAAGCGTAAGAAGAAGTTATATAACAGATAAATATTGCCTTAAACTAGTCAGCCGGGACAATGACATTGTAGTAAAATATTTAGAAAATTATGTATACCCTAATTTTAATGTGACTCCTTTAATTGTTACTACTTCGTTGGCTCACGCCATAGCCTACTTAAATTTTGAATTCCAGGATGTTGTTTATTGGTCTAGTTTACTACCATGTTTCAACTTCGATTACGCTTGTACTATTGAAGATTTATTTGTCAACATTACTCATTTTAAAAATAAGTTTGAGTTTCTAGAATACCTTAGCCATAAGTCTGATTTTGTAAAAATATATACCGATGGTTCTAAAACTGATAGTAGAACAAGTTTTGCCTTTTATGACGCATCTAACAAAATAGGGAGGGTGTACGGATGCAACGATCATTTTTCTATTTTCTCAGCCGAAACTTTGGGTATCTTCTATGCACTAAAATATGTACAAATTAATTTAACAACTTCACGAAAGATTTTGATTTTATGTGATTCGATGAGCGTGCTGCAAGCTTTATCCGTCAGTATTTTTAATGCCTCTGCTAATTATTTAATTTATGAAGTTAAAAACCTTGTTAATATTTTGAAAAAGGTCAATATTCAAGTAGAATTTACCTGGGTGCCTGGACATTCGGGTATACTAGGCAATGAGTTAGTAGACTCTCTTGCTAAATCCTCTGCTAATCTGAATATTTGTGATTTGAAAGTCCCTTTCACTGATTTGTACATTTTTATTAAAAACAATATGTATAAACGTTGGGATATTTGCCTTACTAACTCCAGGGCTATTAAAGGTAAATGGTTGGAACAAATTGCTGTTAAACCTTCCACTAAAGCGTGGTTTGAAAAAAGCCCAAAATTCTTGGGTAGATCTTTTTCTGCTACAATAAGTCGTTTAAGAATCGGTCATAGCAGAATTCCATCACATCTACATCGTCTTAATCTCCTAGAAAGTCCTTCCTGTCCACATTGTGACTCTGATTTTTGTGATCTCGATCATTTAATTTTTGTTTGTCCTCAATTTGCTATTCAACGTCTACTATTAATAGCTCAAGCGCTAAATATTGTAAAGGGGAACTTGCCTAATAATACACAAAAACTACTGTGTATCACTGAATTGTATTTTATTGTATATTGTTTCATAATTAATACCTTCGGGCGAATTTAATTTTTATTTGTTTTCCTTTCTGTATTTTCAATGTGCGATTGAATTGATTGATCACCATGTTAAGTTATCAGTTATTTTTAAGTTTTTGTACATACTAGCAATATAGTTACTTTTCATTTGTATAATTTTTGTAGTAATGTGTAGAATAGAATAACTACTACTTAATCTCAAGTTTTTTGTATTGGTAATTTTTAAGTTTGCTTTTTGGCTGATGGCCCAGTCGCCAATGCCTTAATAAATTAAAAAAAAAAAAAAATTATGGTATGTCAACACTGAGCTCACCTTTGTATCTATGGTCTATGAACTCAGCTGACGTTTAGCAGATAACCTCCAATGTTTTGTAGTTTTGTTGCTGATTAACTATTTTGATATCACTATTTCCCACTGATTTTTTGCTCTCCACGTAATTTGATACTGTAAGAATGCACTTCGAATGTTTTCGTCCAGAATTTTACGGTAAGTTTTTTAAACTGTATTTTGGAAGTCGGAGCACACTAAACTTGTTGTTTACGTTTAGACAGCCGGAACCGGAAAAAACTGAAAGTAATTATTTAATGTAATTAATCAATCAAATGTGCTCGTTCTTCGATTATACTTAATAATATTTGGGATATTTATTACTTAAACAGAACACAATTTATTTTTTTGCGAAAATGATTTCAGGAAATAACATTCATGAAAGCATTGCATCCTACCAACAAAATTGTCTCGTTATACTTAGCTCAGCGTTGGTTGGAGCGTTCATCCACGTATGAAAGCTGACACTAATCAACCTCCATTAACAGATGCAGGTGTATTTCTGCCTGCGATTTAGCGAAAACCGCCATTATCCCGTGTTCTAGGGCGGATCACAGCGGCTACATCCAGGGCGAGCTCAAACAGCGCGAACATGGCGTCCGTTGCAGATTAGATTAGATTAGATTAGATTATTTATTTCTCAAATAAAATATCACTATAAGCTACATAAATGTCATAATATAGGAATTCTACTTATTACCAAAACGTCGTAATTACAAAATATTGGAATAATTTTGGCTTCCGCCAGACAAAATAAAAACAAATCTTATAGTTATAGCCAAATTACTAAACCTGCAAACTATCGTCGTGAATTGATGAACCGAAGTGGCACGATAGGTTACACTATGTAGAATATAAACAGTGAAGTGATTTACTATGGAACTGCACGGAGCACGCATATATCTACATACGTTCATGATGCGTTTGAACCAGCCGAACTGTGCACACAAAAGCTGGCTTCGGCACACAAAACGCCACCCGACCGCCGACCCAATTTCCGGGCACCTCAATTCCTGCTACGTTTCAATCGGAAGATTGAACGTCACATTCTGACATGAAATCGCCGCCTGCGGCCAAGGTATTGATGTCAGTTCAGAGCGCAACAGATGAGCTGCATCGACCTCAAATCCAATTTGACCCTTCATACTATGATCATGACGATAAAACAATCAGGAGTCGACCTAGTGGTCATGTACTAGACTCGAGGCGTCGAGTCCTGTTTTTAGACTAAAGGATTTGGCCGCCTCGAGCCTTGTACAGTCAGTGCCCTAAGATATCGTTCCAGGCAATTTCTTAATATTGAACGCACAATGTCGCGAAGGTATGACACATTCGAAGGGGTATCTTAATTTTACGGTGGCACCTAAGTGTTGCCGTGGCTCAGTGGTGTTGTAGTAATGCTGCAATGCAATACCAGTAACAAGGGTCATGAGATCGAATCAATATTCATCCAGGGATTTTAAAAATATTTTAAAATCGTTTTTTTAATTTTTATGTGACCTACAACTTTAATAAAAAACTAAAACGTAAGTGAGAATATCTATAAAAAACATTAAAAACACTAATTCCTTTCAATAAACATTTATTTTAAAAATAGGTAGTAGACAGAAAAGATTTAAATAGTGCAAGTTTTACAAAACAATAAAACTTGTATTATTAAGCAGAGACGATGCACAGCATCCTGTGAGAGAGAGTGCGTCTACTTCCGGTTCCGCTTTCTACCAATTTTAATTAATTCTCCTTCAATTTTGTTAGTAGTGAATTTGACTTACTTCCGTTTGGCGCCATTTTTAGTCACCTGGGGTCGAGCTCGCTCGTAATTACCTCATAGCGTCGTTAACTTTCGTACAAGCAACATCGTAAGCAGAATTTCTGCTCGGTGTCTACCAGAAAATACTTTTATTTAACTATTTTGTTGTTCTTTTAACCGTTTAAAAAATGAGTGATCGTGAACCTAGTGATAACGATTTATACGTCATGGTGGTCAACGAGGAACAAGATCCGTCCGCCGAAGACGACCAGGGGGACGCGGAGCGGCACACCCAGAGGAAGCGTTTTGGGGGTCGGTGCTACTCGCTTCCGTAGGTTTACCCTTGAGACCCTACAAGTGACCCCTGGGTGGTGCTAAACGAGTAGCTTCTTTCCGGTGGTAGGCTTCGGCCGCGGCAGGGACCACCCTCCGAACAAAGCCGTTCCGCCAAACAGTTTCGACTGTGTTCCGGTACGATGTTCGGAGTAGCCATTTGAGAGGACGGGTCTGGGCGGTTACTTGCTCTGAGCAGCCGGCTTTGACTGCTCACGGCTGTCACGCCTGGAGCCTGTTTCTGGAGGTTAGCGGGATCCGAAGCACAGTGCGCCGCTGGCTGACCGCAGATAGTTGGGGGCCCAAGTAGCTGGCTAGCCACCTGCGAAAGGCTGCCCCGCCATCTTGCGAAAAATCCCAGGGTGCTCCACCTTGCCGGTTGGCGACCGGATGGGAGGACCAGGTGGCCACCCCTGGGGGGGTTCGGGCGTCCCCGCAGTCTCCAAACCAGGCTCTTTGTCTGCGTGCCGGCTGAGTGCATGTTACTGGGCAACCGGAGCAACACCCAGTCCAACTTCCGTCCTCCTGACTGTTCACTCTTCCTCTTCACCTCAAACCCAATGACAAGTACAAGGAAAACTAAAAACGTTAGACAGCGGCTGCACGTCCTCCCATTAAAAGTGCACCTCGCGAATATTCGAGGCCTGCACTCCAATATCGATGCAGTCCACTACCACCTCGAGACTGAGAAGCCGCTGTTGCTATTCCTTACGGAGACCCAGATCAAATGTCCGGCTGACGCGTCCTACCTCACCTACCCTGGCTACACTCTTGAACACAGGTTCAGAGCCCATGCCGGAGTGTGCGTGTATGCTCGCGATGACATTTGCTTTAAGCGTCTCCGTAACCTTGAAGAGCCCAGTTTTTCATGCGTCTGGTTAATGGTTGACACTGGCAGGGAGAAAATAATCTATGCCATCGTTTACCGCTCGCACAGTGGAGATCGGGAGACAACTAGGCTCTGCGAGTACCTTGGTGCCACTGCTGACATAGCCTTAGGCAGATATCCCTCGGCTCAGCTGGTTATTTTAGGGGACCTCAACGCTCACCATCGAGAATGGCTGTTCCCGTACCTAAAAACCGACCACGCTGGAAGGGAGATGCGCAAGCTGGCGCTCGCGTTGGGCCTTACGCAGGTTGTTAGCTGTGCCACCAGAGTACCTGATGTTGCCACGGATACGGCCAATTGCCTGGACCTTCTGCTGACAACTGATCCAGACCGGTATTCAGTATCGGTGACTGCCCCTTTGGGAACCTCCGACCACTGTCTGGTGAAGTTTATTTCTTCCTACTCTCCTCCTGACTTGGAACCTTGTGGTCAGAGAAGACTCTGGAAATACAAGTCAGCGGAATGGGACGATATGCGACACTTTTTTGCGTCGTATCCTTGGCGGCATACGTGCTTTTCTTCACAGGATCCGACGAGTTGCGCTGAGGCTGTCGCCGAAGTTGTGCGCCAGGGTATGGAGTATTTTATTCCATTCGCTGACGTCCCATCAGGCGACAAAGCACGCCCATGGTTTGGTAGCGACTGCCGCTCTGCTGAAGCGGCGAAACAGTCTGCATACCGTGCTTGGGCTGACGCTCGATCTCGCAAAGCTCCGGAGTCATCCAACCTGAAGAGAGAATACAACCGCGCCTCTAAGGCCAGCAAAAAGGCGATACGTAGGGCTCGATTCAATCACATTGGCCGAGTAGGGTCCAGACTTGCTTCACACCCTGCTGGGAGCAAAGCATTCTGGTCTCTTGCCAAGGCGGTCGAATCCAACTTCTGTCGTCCTACACTGCCACCTTTGCAGAGACCTAACGGCACACTCGCTCACACTGCTAGAGAGCAAGAAAATTTGTTTGCTTCCATTTTTGCAGAAAACTCACGTCTGGACACGACAGGGGCCACGCCGCCAACACCTGCCCAATCTGAAACCTTCATGGCAGATTTAAGAATTCGCCAAAAGGAAGTTCTGAAGGTCTTGTGTACCCTGGACGTGAATAAAGCGAGTGGGCCGGACGGCATACCAGCGGTTGTCCTACGTAACTGTGCTCCTGAGTTGTCCCCCGTACTGACACGCCTATATCGCCTTTCGCTAAGGACCGGCATAGTTCCCAAATCGTGGAAGCTGGCTAATGTGCAGCCCGTGCCTAAAAAAGGTAGTCGGTCAGACCCTTCAAACTATAGGCCGATATCCGTCACGTCTGTAATCTGCAAGATTATGGAACGTGTACTCAATAGCCACCTCTTGGCATACCTGGAAGCTAATGACCTCCTGAGCGACCGCCAGTTTGGCTTCCGTCGTGGGCGGTCTACTGGAGACCTTCTAGCGTATGCCACGCACATTTGGAGTGAGGCTATAGAGAGGCACGGAGAAGCTGTAGCTGTGTCTCTCGACATCTCGAAGGCTTTTGATAGGGTCTGGCATAAAAACCTGATTGGCAAGCTTTCTTCGTTTGGGATCTCTTCCGGCCTTTGTAACTGGATCTCCAGCTTCCTTGAGGATCGCCAAATACAGGTTACTCTTGGGGGTTACACGTCCGACCTGTATGGGATCAATGCTGGAGTTCCACAAGGTTCGGTTCTGTCCGCTACACTGTTTCTAGTGCATATAAATGACCTGCTTGTGCCCGGTACCTTTGGGTACGCTGATGACACTACAATAGCGGACAGATACGAATCCACTTCAAGGGCCACTGCGGAGGATACCCGGTCCTGTCGCGAGGGTTTGATGGAGCGTCTCAATCAGGCTTTGGAGCGTGTTTCTGACTGGGGTGATGCTAACCTTGTCCGCTTCAACGCTACCAAGACGCAGGCGTGTTTGTTTTCTGGTAAGCGAAGTCCTTTCCAGCTGTCTCCAACTTTTCGTGATGCACCGGTACCAATAACCGACCACCTACACCTTCTGGGTATGGAAGTGTCGTCCAAGCTAAACTTCGGCCAGTACATCGAGTCTGTAGCTAAAACTGCTGCCAAGAAGCTCGGTATCCTGTCCAGGGTGAGGCGGTACTTCTCACCGGCAATGCTGCTTCAGCTATACAAAGCGCAAATTCGTCCATGCATGGAGTACTGCTGTCACCTCTGGGACGGATCCGCCAAGTACCAGCTGGCCGCTCTAGACTCGGTGGAGAGGCGTGCTGTGAGGCTTGTGGGTGACGCTGACATCACAGATAAGCTACAAGACCTTGAACACCGCCGGAGGGTAGCTTGTCTGTCGGTTTTCTACAGGTTGCATTTCGGAGAGTGTGCGAGGGAGTTGCATGACCTAATTCCACCAGCTCCTTTTCTTCATCGGACCACTAGGCGCAGACTGGCTTTCCACCCCTATGTTGTTGACATCCCGGCCATCCGCACCAACCGTTTTGGTAACTCATTCATAATGCGGACAGCAAGGGAGTGGAATGAGCTTCCCGCTGAAGTGTTTCCACAGCAATATAACTTGGGCCTCTTCAAGAAGAGAGTGAACAGCCATTTGTTAGGCCGGCATGTACCACCTTAGGCCACATCATCACTTACGATCAGGTGAGATTGTGGTCAAATGTGCGCCTAATTGAGATGTAAAAAAAAAAAAAAAAAAAAAAGCGAAGATCGAGCGGGGACCAACCTCAAGAACACGAGGCCAAAAGGATTAAGCAAGGTACGCCGGACACGAAAGCTTTCCATACTCTCTTAGACCAAATGGGCGTCTTAACTAATCTCCTTATGAATAATGTTAATAAACCCCCTACCTCTGCAACCGAACCCTCCGCGTCCCTACAGTCTGAAAGTAACTCGTTTCTGCAGCGGCCGGCTGCTCTGGTACAAGATCACCTACAGTTAGACCTTGGAACGGTGCACACCACACTCAAGGACCCCAAAGTGCCTAGATCTGACCCATTGCGCGTTAAAAGACTAGAAGAGTTACAAAAATTTAACGATATTAATTGGAAAGAAGTACGTTACTCTGAGGCTCTTAAAGCATACAGCGCTCAACCCGGCTTCATAGAGTTAAGCGTCAACGATGAACTTCGGCAATTCGTTAAAGGGAGGGACTATACAGCCCCTACTGAACGAGCCCTAGCTGCTATTTCGAACGCACTGCTCTCTCAGCATGATTCTGTGAAGCATCAGTTGCAACAATTTGTAGACTGGGCGGCAGCTCCAAATACTGAGCTTACACCAACCAACGTCTTTGAAAAAATATCTGACCTGTTCAGTACAAAATCTAAGTTTCACAAAACTAGTGAAGAAATCCTGCAATTAGTCTGCGGAAAGCGTGCAGAGAGTATAGAAACACGTCGGGAGCGCATCCTGGCTGCGATACCTAATAAAATGCTACGCGAGGGTTTGCGTAAAATTCCTCCGAGTGCAGAATTTTTATTCGAAAAAACTGCCCTTCATTTGTACATCCAAAATACCGGTGGCATCGATAAATGGATTCGACCCTGGTTTTCGGGCAGTAAGGAGACTAAGAAGACATTCACGACCAAATCAAACCCAAGGCCGGGCCCATCGCGTGAAACTGTGACTCAGAACTTTCGGCCCGATCAACAAAGAATACCAAAGCCAGAGACTACAGGGCCTAAGGCAACCAATAACCAATACTTTCGAAAATTCAACCGTAAAGAGAATCAGCCTACCGAAAAAAAGAAGTTCAAGTGACTATCCGACTACTCACCCAAAGTTTTATGGGGGCTGTTTCCGAGCGTATCGGAGACAGCGGCAGGCGTATCAGGCTCCGAAGGCCATCCTGAACATGATTACAGGGATGTGCCTGCCATTTACCTCCAAGCCGGTGCTTGTCCCACCTACACCGAGCAACATCCATCGTTTCAGCACCCGGGAATCCCCGGAAATGAACGATCAAATAAAAATATTAATAAAT
The DNA here is from genome assembly GCA_950022985.1 of Udea ferrugalis. Classification (NCBI taxonomy): domain Eukaryota; kingdom Metazoa; phylum Arthropoda; class Insecta; order Lepidoptera; family Crambidae; genus Udea; species Udea ferrugalis. The sequence goes on from OX465515.1 coordinate 346,358, forward strand.
CAGCAGGTATTAGAAGTGCCAAACCAGAACTTATTGGGTATGAGTTTCTTCTCAACAATGTTCCTTCGTGGGAAGAAGGACGGCTCAAGCAGACCTATTCTGAATCTCAAACGCCTCAATCAAAATATCATTCCGAAGAAGTTTATGCTGATATCCCACTTTCAAATCCCAAAATTCCTACAAAACCTGGATTGGATGGCGAAAATAGACCTGTCGTCGGCGTACTTTCACGTACCCATTGCCGAATCCCATCGAAGATTCCTACGCTTAGTATATCAAGGGAAAGTGCTCCAAATGACCAGTCTTCCATTCGGTCTATCTTTTAATAATAATATAATTATTTCCTTGAGTTCAACTTGTCGCTATGTGAATCAACATGTTATTAATAACAATAACATCACATGAGACACTACATCAAACCCAGCTTGCTGCGGAATAACTTTAGGCTATTTTAATAATATCGTAAGAGCTGCTGTCACTAATAGTAACCACCAACTTTCACTATTTCACCGGGCCCCATTTAACGACTCCCACCCCTCATATCCTGAAGTTATTCTGCCGCCATTATTATTATAGTTCTATTACATTATAACACAAAGTTCACTTTAACGTTCTGCACGTCTTCGCCGCAGATTCTTCCGCCCGTCCTTGTCCGCCTTAAATGTTTTTTCTTCACCAAAAATAACTGTATTATTTTGCCAATCGATATTAATGAACTCTTCAGCAACCCAAACTCGTTCTTGGCGATGTAGAAGTTGTATTTTCCGTGATGGAGTTAAGGTTGAAAATCCCGTAGCACGCAAGTGCTTGCGCACTATACCGTGTGCAGCAGCAGTTGTTCCGGTCTTTAAAAAAGAATCCATGGTGTAGTTAGCAATGATCTCCCGGTGACGGAACAGGATCTGGACCAGGCCTCATACTATATCTTCCGTTTCATCATAATCACTATAACCTCAATATAACGGTTTTTCTCTGTGAACAAATGAAAGCGACATAAGTATTCATTATGTAAAAAATGTGAAAAAGGATTATACTTAAACTATTAATAAATATTAATTTTACTTACAGTTAAATAAAGATGTTATTATTAACAAAACAATTATCCGCTTAAAATATAGTACTACGGCAGTATGCTTCATCGACAAAGCAATCATCAATATGAAGTTGTCCAGTTGCGAACGTGATAGTTGAAAAACGATATTCATTTTTGTTCTACATATATTCATTTTCATATTATTCAAAATAGCCGAACGTCATCGCTTATTGAATGCTATGTTTCTTTTGCGATTTACTATGCGCGCTGTCACAACCGGTTAGTAATTTCGTCATTTGGCGCAGTGGTCTACAGGTTCGCCTGTCAATCTGTGAGTCGTGGTTCAAACCCCAGCTTGGCTAATGTTTTTAGCTAAAGAGTTTATTTGTGCATTTATTTCTAGAGATAGAAATCGTGCCATTAAGTTTCAAACCAAATAAAAATTGACTTGATTTAATGATTAATTTAAATGGGTTTGTAGGCTAGGTGGTGTCATCTATGTGTAACGTATAGTTATTAGCGTGTGCTAGTAGTCAAGGACGTCATCAAAATGATCTTTTAAATTTTGGGATAGTTTGTGGTCTAGTGGTGCCATCTAAGTGTGGAGAAACGTATTAACTTGTGCTAGCATTGAAAGCGTCATCAAATATGTTATTTTACACGAACCAATGTGCTTGGGACATATCTTAGGACAATGACTGTGCATCACTATGTCGACCGCTTCCGTAAGCGGTCTCGTCATTCCTCTGGTTATTGAGATTCGCTTAATTTCATGCAAGGAATCAAACAAGACGCCTTGTGGCTGTAGTGGACAATAAGTAGGCTTAAATTAATCTTGGGTGATCGAACTGAGCTAATTAAATGCGGGATAGTCAAAGGCGGGTCTGAGTTGAGTGTTGTGCCTAATGAAACCGTGTGACGTGAGCGCCGACATTGGCAATCAATAGCGCAATTCGGAACACAAGACTGGCTAATTTGCATCCGAGGCTATCCTGTCGCTAAGGCTAAATCAGCTAAGTTGTATGAAAATATTTTATTTATTTGACTGAGGCACTCCGTTTTATTGACACATACCTACCGTTTTAAATTAGGAAGTGAAGCACTACGAGTTTCCGAGTAAAGCTGTAAGATTCCAAGCGGCGATTTTACTCTGAGGTCCCTTTGGTGAAAGCTGTATCATTCAGACTTTTATAGTAAATAAAGATAGTAGCATGGGCCGCGGATCCTCGGCTCATTGAGCATCTCCGTATTAGAAAATGGTTGTGGTACTACTCATAATTGTTTCCTAATACTCAACCGAATTCTTGAAAGGCGACCAGGAGAAAACAAAACTTATTAATCCTCGAAAGGGAAAACATCTGGAGATTTGTCTCTCCGTAGCCCCACCGGACATAGCTGCTAATGGCTCCAGTTCTGTAAGCTGACATGACTGGCATACGCCACGCTATGGTTTTGAATCGGCAATTTTAAAGCAACCTTTTTTAATTTAATTGACTGTCCTTTCTCCTAAACATATTTATTTACTTACTGCATCTAAAACTATCATAACAGGAAATGAAGACGTAATAAAGAAAGTAACATAATCCAATGGGCTCTGAACATAATGTTTAATTGAATCATCCATGAGCGCCCTCTTCCGAGGTGCCGGAGGAGGCGTCGTCGTTCAGCCGGTCGTACATGGCGGTCACGTAGTCGTACTGGTCCTGCCAGCCGTCCTCGTAGACCTCACGCTTCATCTTCTTCCAGTCCGTAGACACCTCCGGGTCGAACAACCTGCAACACGGACTTAGGCTTCAGAATCTACCATAATATCAAGAGAGATGTAGCCTATGGGAGTTCCCATGGCTCAGGTCAATTGGCTATTCCGATATTAAGTCGAGCGCGAGTGGCCCAGTGATTTCAGACTCTGGCTTGGAATCCGTTTGGTTCCGAATGCGAGAGTAACTGGTACACTCACTTTATGTGTGCGTTTAAATATTCAACGAAGGTAAACACCGATAAAACCCAAGCAACGTGGATAACGGCGGTGGGCTCGCCCCTTAGCACGTTGGGCTCAAAAACACACTCGTCAAAATGTGAATATGATTCATTTTATTTTACATACACCTCTCTGTAAGTCCGACCGAGCCCGCGTATGACTTACAAAACAACACTTTACAGCTGAAGTGAGGTGTGTCCAAATCTGATATTCGACCAGTACTACTACTACTACTTACTACTTAGCACAACACGGCATTGATGACAAAACATGTCTTTCAAGAACCTACCTATGTACTGCCTTAACTCAGATCATCCGCCATTGCCTCAATACCTTTGAATTGACAATACACGACGAACAAGACCAGTACCAGTAGCAGACAAGACTATCTAACCCGCCTGCATACCCATACACACACGATCTCCCAGAACTGCACCACTTGGCTGCTCCTTTTGTGTAGATCTAGAATAATCGTTAGGCTAAGCTATCAGCATGAATACTGTTCATTTCAATGACCGCATCCAATCTCTTCTAAAAGCGTCAAAACAAATTGTTTTCCTGATCGCTGAGCCGCTTATTGTTTCATCTTCCATAATCCCTCGTGCGCCAAGTCAACGGGGACGGAATCGATTGGTTCTTAATTGAGCATGGCAATCTCTGGTCCGGCTACACCGCGGATATGGGGAGGACCCGACGAGCTAAAATGTTAGATAATTGAGGTGTCCATATTGAACATGCGATTCAATAGAAAGGATTTTAGTTACATTCAACAAGGAATTACACACATTCGTGCCAGGTTCGGCACAACTAGTACCTTCTAGTTTTTTTCATGGCCTTTTTACACAGTTAAGTACTCGTAGCGTAACACAGTCAGAATCGTGTCATTGGAAAAAATAAGCTGCCATTTTTGGTGAATTGCGAATATTTGGTAATTTATCAGGACATGTTTGGCAATTTATTCTTCCTTTAAAGTAAACATTAAGAACGAGTTTAAAAGGGGTTGAATTCAAATAAAAAATATGTACTAAGTACTTCAAACACACCTGTATTATAACTATAACGATTCGGCCCTTATATTTTTAGCCCGGTGGTAGGGGCCTATGTCAAGCAAGCCGGTAACTTTCCACAAATTCCTGGCCGACAGAAGCACTTTGCCCATTTCTGAACGCTTCTCTATTTATCCCCTGTCCGTTATCTGTTTGAAACTTGTCAAAGAGACGCGTCGAGCGGTCCAGCCAGACTGCCAGACTGGCAGACTGCGCCAATCGCAATTAAGGCCGATTACTCTGCCACTTGGACGCGGCTGGCATTCATGTACAGTCGCGGAAGAAAAAGTCTGACCACCTTAAGACCTGGACCCGAAGTCTGCTAATTTTAGAACGCTTCAATTGAATCCTTATTGAGTCTCAATCGGCTAATTTGACACATTTTCTACGAAAGATATGTCAAATTAGACTTTTGAGACTCAATTACGATTCAATGGAAGCTTTCTTAAATAAGCAGACTTGGGAGCCCCAAGTCTGTTTTTGCTAGCTCAATGATGACATTGACAGGAAATCAGAAATCAGAAATTATTTATTGTTAAAAAGCTGAGTACATAAGGTGATGTAATACATTAAGTGTCCAGACAGCTTACCCAAAATTGGGTGTACAATATCCGTTGTGCTGCGAGGAGAACATGCACATGCAAATAACATGCACAATACCCCCTTCACGAAATAATAAAATCAAATAATATGTCAAATAAATAAAACAATAAAATCGGAAAATACACAAAACAATTACACTATAAAATACTTTACAATTCGATAAAACATAAATTAAAAAATAATAATTATGAATTAAAATATTCCTGGATATTATAAAATTCCTTATCAATTAGCCATGTCTTAAGTTTCTTCTTAAATTGATGTCCTTCAAGTGCTTTTATTTCAAGGGGTAGATGATTAAATATTTTAACCCCATAAACAAAAATGCTTTTATACAAAATAGAACATTTATTAGATTTTGGAATACAAAAATTGTGGATATAATTACTACGTTAATTGCTTCGATGAGATGTTTTTTTGTCAAAATATACACTGTTGTTTTTTAAAAATAAGCAAGTTTCTAATATATAGATACCGGTTAATGTAAGCAGACTATTTTTCTTAAATATGGTACGCAGTGAATCTCTTTTACACATTTTATAAACAAACCTAACACATTTCTTTTGCATGATAAAAGTGGATTGGACATTTACAGAGTTGCCCCAGAAAATGACTCCATAAGTCAACAATGGATACACGTTACCATAATAAGCACTCTTTGACACCTCCGCTGATGCTATGTTTGACAAAATAGATAATGCATAGCAACAGCTGGATAACCTTTTGTTGAGTTTATTTATATGTGCTTTCCAATTAAGGTGTGTGTCCACCGTAATCCCTAGAAAGTTTGTATCAGTCACCTCTTCAATAATCTCTCCACTGTTTGGGATACTTAAAGGGCTGCTATTACTGTTATAATTTTTAAAAGTCATAACTTTTGTTTTATTTATATTTAATTGCAGATTAATAGATGCCAACCAAGCCTTTGCTCTGTCCAAAGTATTAGAAATTTCAGATTGATACTCCAGGTTACTCAGACCCTTTCCTGATACAAAGATTGTGGCGTTATCAGCATACAATATACACAAATGGTTGACAATCAAAGGCAGTTCATTGATATATATAAGAAAAAACAGAGGCCCAAGAATGCTTCCTTGGGGTACACCCAAAGATATCGTTTCAAAAACAGAACTAATTTTTTCTATAGTCTTTGAATTCTTGTCATAAGCATCAATAACCACGGACTGTTGTCTTTTGTACATATATGACTCAATTAATTTTAAAGCTATCCCCCTGATCCCAATATGGTCTAACTGCTTCAAGAGTACATCATGTTTCACGCAGTCGAATGCCTTTGACAGGTCAATAAATAGTCCGGCACAGGGTACTCTATTCGAAATGTTTGTACAAATCTGATCCAAAATATTAAAAGTCGCCAAAGTTGTGTTACGTCCTTTACGAAAACCGAATTGCTGCTTGCTTAAAATGTCGTTTTTGTCCAAAAAATTAATTAACCTGTTGTAAATAACCTTCTCGTACAATTTAGAGAAACACGGCAAAAGCGATACAGGTCTATAGTTGCTCATGATGTTCTTAGGACCTTGTTTATGCAGTGGTTTAACCATCGCTTTTTTTAGGTCATCAGGGTAGCAACCTGTCTCAAAAGATAAATTAATCATATAAACTAATGGTTCCACTATGTAATCAAAGCAAGCCTTAATTAAAGGCATTTGTATATCATCATGCCCGCAGCTTTTTTTATTTTTGAATCCACTGACAACTTTTTTTAGTTCATAAGAATCTACTGGGGTCAAAAATATACTAGTACAATTTTTATTTGTTAAAGGTTTAAAGTTATTAAAGTCATTTTGGTTAACCACGCTAGGATTATTTTGATTAATTAGATATTCATTCATTGTTTGTGCTATCTTAGCTGGATCAGTTATCTCATGATTATTGTTGACTATGCTATCAATGGTGGTTTTAATAGTATTTGGAACTGCCAATCATATTAGTAGTTTTAACCATTGAGAGCAAAGAGGGTGTAATTTCGATTTATCAAACTTGACACAACATAATGGCAAGATCAAAGTAATAAAAAGTTTCTGTTAATGTCAAGGAACATGCGTTTAATCAAATTTAAATTTTGTTGTCAAACAGTAAAGCAAACTTTTCAGTACAACACTCTAGCCTGTTACACAGTTAAAAGGTAACATGTGCTTGTAACACAGTAGTGAATTTATTTGAAAACTGATCAACCTTTTCATTCGGCGACTGTACCATACATCTAGCATGCGGTTGTCGAGCTGCTGATCGACTGTGGTGATAACGCTGGACGGCCACAAAGGGGACGGCAGTCACGTGGATGTCCATTGAAATAGATTGATATCTAGATCGTCAATACAATATGTCAAATGACGACATGCGTGGATACCTATATAGATTTCAAACTTTAATAAAACACACATTGCTTGACTCATACACAATTTGTACACTTTGCGTAGGTAAATACGAGTAACGTTAATCCTACTTCCTAATCCTAATCCTAATCCTAATATAATATTATAAAGGCGAAAGTTTGTATGTCTGGATGTGCTGTGTTGCTCTTTCACGTAAAAACTACTGAATGGATTTTAATGAAACTTTACAATAATATTGCTTATACATCTGAATAACACATAGGCTACAATTTATAAAGATATTGTGTAAATTGTTGAAAATATCAAGTAAATATAAAAATGTACGCGGAATCACGTGGTATGGCATGACAGACCGCTGCTGTCATTGGCGTAACTATGGGTGCGTTCTGAATTGAGATATCGCGTTAACGTCCATCGAACGTCAGACAATTTGACGAATCCGTTAATTTTAAGTCCACTTAAGTCCACGCGGACGAAGTCGCGGGCAGCCGCTAGTAAATACATATTTTTGACTAGCTGTCCCCACAGACTTCGTTCTGTTGTCAAACATTCAGTGTCACGTGACAGGTAGGAACAGTTGCTAAGAGAAAGCTAAATTGTGTTTTCTTACTATATTCCTAGCATTTAATCATGTTTACTCACCTTTTATACCTTCCCTAGACCATCACAAATATTTCAAAACCAAAATTAGCTAAATCGATTCTGCCGTTACTGAGTTTTAGCGAGACTAACGAACAGCAATCCATTTTTATTTATAGAGAAGATATGGTCACACATGTGTACCTGCTGACGCAGCCCATGAAGGGGGCGAGGTAGCGGCTGCTGAGGAGGTGCACGAGGTTGCTGAGGCCGGTGCAGTTGGTCCACTGCGCGTCCGGCGCCGCCAGCATCGACGCCAGCCTCCCTGGTCACACATATGTACCTGCTGACGCAGCCCATGAAGGGGGCGAGGTAGCGGCTGCTGAGGAGGTGCACGAGGTTGCTGAGGCCGGTGCAGTTGGTCCACTGCGCGTCTGGTGCCATCAGCATCGCCACCATCTTGCCCTGGCAGATCAGCGGCGCGCCGTACATGCCCTGGGAAAAGAATGTCATGCCATTATCTAAGCAACCTTGATAAACCCAAGGTTTTGAAAGCTAGTCATTTTTTCAATCAAATAGTACTTTACAAGTTGGTCTAACTCTACTTGAAGGGAAACATAAACATCCATAGGGTATTGATAAGTAGTACTGAGCTGGTAAATCTCGCTTTGAAGGCCTGCATCAATCAGCCTTGGACAGGTCTGTACAATTGACGCCGTTTGAAGGGATTACGACATTGAAGTAAAATCTCATTTGAACATGCCATACGCGACCTGATTGAAGTCTGCATAGAGCACTACAGGCTTACATTGATTTGAAGGCAAATTAACACAACATTAACGGCCTATATACGTCCCACTGCTGGGCACAGGCCTCACCTCAACATGAAGGTGGAACGAGCCATACTCCAACACGCAGGCTAAGTGCGGCTTGTTGGAGGGGTGTAAGATTAGGGAGCAACCTTAATGTCATATGTTATCAAGCAGCCGCAAGGCCTCTGACTAGGCTTAACGACTGGCATCTAGTGACGCCAACCAGAACCAACTGCTTAACGTGCCATCCGAAGCACAGAGACGCACGAAAGATACTTCACTAAGTTTTGGTCGGGGTGGTCACCCATCCCATTTCCGACTCGGGCGTAAGTTGCTTTAGAACAGTTATCGTCACCGATTACTGTCACAGCTGGACCCCGGGCACCTCACTGACTAACACTAACACTAACTGCTCGAGCAGTAAGCGAAAGAATAATTGATCGAACAGACAAACAAAACATTTTTCAAGTTTTTGACTTGTAAGTACTGCAAGAGCGTTCCGTGTACGGTGTGACTTAAGGTGGTCACGAGAATTTGTCAATTATTTCCTAGACTGGCTAAGCGCAGTTCTTATCTGTAAAGGATCTAGCAGGACTTTGGCCCATGATTATATTTATATTAAGAAATTTTAACCTTACACAACTCAACTGCTTCAACTCTTGAGTTGAAGATCTGACGATTTGAAGAATGACGCGCCCCTCCACCGCATCCAAGCAAATTTCAAATATGTACGCAATACACATAAACATGCAATTATGATTAGTTGTTCAGTTGAATGACCAATTAGAATTGCATGTTTATGTGTATTGCGTACATATTTGAATTTCACTTGTAAGCGTAAACGCGGTGGTGCGGCGCGTCATTTCTGCTTAGACAATCTCTAGCAGCAGCTAGATTAGACAATCATTCGTAATCATCATTCGTGTCTGATCTGCTTGAAGTATTTAGTTCTGGCTAGTAGTATCTGAAATGTGACGTCACCTAGGATTGCAAAACACAACTGTGTACATCTAAATACTTTTACAATGTAACGATTAATTCAAAGCGGCAGTCGTGCAACAGAGAACAATTATTTTTCCGTCGATATTCCTTTCCAGTTAATTAAGCCGTACCGTCTCTCAATCACAGAACAAACTGCAGTCCGTGCCTTCAACCGTGCACCGTGGCTCACCGTGGCTCACCGTGGCTCACCGTGGCTCAGCGAGGCACCGTGCTCTGAGTACTTGCAAGTAATCCTCGTAACGGCAGTTCGGATGCAGGCGCCTGTCTGCTTTATTTTACTACGTGGTGCCATTAGATAACAATCCAGGAGCATTCGTGATATTCACAAAATCCATGAGATTTACCCAACTTATCGTGAAAAGAATTACCTGTGCTTTTGTTTCACACAATCACAAACTCGTCAAGCTTAGGTTTATGCTACTTTATTACACTTAAACCAGCATACCTATACAAACTTATTTTTAGTAAGAAGAATGTTAACGAAACCAGGAACAGTTTTTATTTCTGATATTTACGAGAAGACAACACATTCAAACAGTCTGGGAATTACTTACTACTTACTCACGGCTTCATACTTTCTCTCACTATCTTGTAATGTCTGTTTTATCATTATCAGATACGAATAGTAAAGCTTAAGATATTTTATTACAAGTTCATAGATCCTAAGTAGGTACTTAATATGCGAAAAGACGTTTTCCTAACCTTAAATCTTCATCTTTTTCCCACGAAGCCGCGCGGCTGCGGCGCTACTCGCACCTAATGTGAATGAGCTATAAGCTAGTAATGATGACACATAACTCGATCGCTTCGTCTAACTAGACGAACTACTCATCGTCTAGCACGTCACTCTTAAACAATGATGCTCTAAGACGTCACTATGTCAAGCATTCCTGATTACGAGGGCAACTAAAGGTGCCGCGTAGCAACGCATCATCTAATTGACAGAAATAATATTTAATACTCAAAGAAAAGTTGGTTATGAATGATGATAAATACTCAAAAAAAGACTAACACAACAACCCAAAAGTCAACCCTAAAGTTATTTTAAAAGTGAATTAATGGGACCCAATCTTAAAGTCGTAAAATTTGATTTCCTTTTTTAACAAAATTTAAAACTAATGTCAAAATTCCACTTAATTAATGAGACATGCAATCGTTATCTATTCAGAGCCAGATCGATGGCAGCTTTGTGCCCAGTCCACAAATCCTAGAGTTAAGTGTAACGGGCCGGTCTCAGGTGCGGCGGACTCGCAATCACAATCAGGGTGCTATTGACAAGCCAATTACTTCCCCTGGTTGGACACAATATCTTCCCCAGTACTCTAGACAGACTGTTCTCAACCAGATCACCTTTATTCAAACTTAATAGTGCTTATTAATTCCAGTTACGGGGAGAATTGTTCGCTAGAAATGGAGTTACCTAACCATTTTCACCTCGACGCTCAGCTGTCAGGAGCACTGAGAGATAATTCTAGATTCAATATTTCAATTCATATTTCGATCTAGTTTCAATATTGGTTTTGTCTTAAATGGGGCGTTTGTCTGTCAATTCAAGTCTCTTGGTTATTTTCTGTTCAGACATAATAATCCAGAAACATTTTGGGAAAGTATCTACATGTAATTTTACTTCGTCGATTATCAAATATTAAATTCATCCTCATATTCTCGAAAACCATAAAAGCGGTAGAGAACGCTGAGGGTTTTATTTCTAAAAGTTATAAGTGATGTAACAAATACATGAACACAAGTACTTAACAAAGTTGGGCTTCGGGCTAGATGTGAAAAATAAACAATGACAGACTTACATGACAGGGCTGGGCAACTCGGTCGGGCTGGAAATAGAGAGAAAATATTCGTTAAATATTAACAAGATAACCGCCATGTCCCGAAAGACGGCGATCTAAACAACTTACTGCCATGAAATGGACAATACTTGTTTTTTACATATATCCCATGTAAGTATGCCTGTATACCTGTAATTAGCTGATGTATAAGAACTAAGCTCATTGTTGTGTATACTTCTTGCTGTTTGGTGTGCTTAAATAAATAAATAATTAAATTTACTGTACTGAACTTTAAGCTGTGCTTCATACCTAATTTGTTCTAGAAATTAATAAAGCCTAATATGTTACTTAGGTAACAATAATGAATGTATATTCTGATGCTGAAAACAAGCTAAAAATAAAAAAGGTCCTGCGCTGAGATTATTCCATACACAAAATACTAATTATTCACCTTCATAATTTTACTGTCGAATATTATAATGACTATTATGTAATGTTAAGGTATAAAAAATAAGATCTACCAACCCTATAATATAAAAAAAACGTGTGCTATTTATGGATTTCTGTCCAGTTAAAACTAAGTTCCTAATTTATTTATGGTTGCGCAATGTCTGTAATCTGTTTGCGTATCTCGGTAAAAAAGGCACTCGCTTTGTGCAAGTTTATGTAGTGAGTAGAGTTTTAATTTGTAAAATGTTTTCGCAGTAAGAGCTCGGCATCACAGCTGTTTAAACCGCTGCTAATCGTGATTAAGATAGCGAATGCGACTGCGCCCTCGCCGCATGCAGGCTTTCTTTGAGCGTGCTATTTTTTAGCGCAGTTGACTTTTCCCTTTTGGCTCTTTTTGTGCCGGAGATATATGCGTGGCTGACTCTTTTGTGGCTAGTCCGTGCCGACAGCGGCTCTGTGACGTGGCGCGAACTGACGCGGCGCAGGTGAGTGACGCGCGGCGTGACACGGCAGCGCCGGCCGTCGCTGACGCGTGACGGCTGGCGGCCGATAGAGTCAATCAACGCGCTATTTGCGGGTCACGTGAAATATAGAGGGCATGCTACTACGCGGATAGTGTTATTCTGGAATTGCATTGTTGTAGGATTATTTTACGTGAACCGGGCCGATAGGATTGAATGTGGGGAATCGTATAGAGCGTTCGGTAGTAAAGAGTTAATGACGAGGTTTGGTTGCTATGGACGGGAATATAGGTAATAACATTCGGATGGAGAGTGGAGATGAATGAGGAATCAATCAAGTTATCAATCGAGTAATTTTGTGTTCTAATTCAGTATGTTCGAGGTATTAGCATAAATTTGATGCTGTCAATGTTTTAATGCCTTTTTATTTCATACATATTGTGTTCGAGACCGACAGGCAGCGAGCGGATAGTATTCATATAAATGTATTGCTTTCCACAATGTAACTTTCAGGTGTTATGAACACTGAGTAGATCGTCAAGAACGGGCCAGGCATAGCAGTTCTGAAGCAAGTTTTAATCAGAAATCTTCTCGGACATCATAAAGCATTAATCGCATTGTATTTTGGTTATTTGCTTGGGCACCAGGGTTTTAAACGAAATATCTAGAACAATGATCTTGTAATTCAACCACTTACATTTACACTCACCCGTATCTTAGTTCTTTTATATCTGAATTAAGGTTGGACATTTGAACACCTCCGCCTGGACTGAATGTTAGGACCCGCGGGAATTTGGAGAACCGCACCTATCGCAGGAGTAAGGAAAAATAAGAAGATAAAGTGTGATAGAGTGAGGAAGAAGAAGAAGACTCACGTCCTTAACGCAGATGCAGCCGCCCTTGTCAAAGAAGCCGAAGAAGCCGATGTTGGTGAGCGCCTTCTGGAACTTGATGGAGAGCGCCTCGCAGTAGAGGTTCTTCTCCACTGCTCAGGAGCTATTGAGAAGACTCACGTCCTTGACGCAGATGCAGCCGCCCTTGTCGAAGAAGCCGAAGAAGCCGATGTTGGTGAGCGCCTTCTGGAACTTGATGGAGAGCGCCTCGCAGTAGAGGTTCTTCTTCACGATGTTCAGGAACTGCACGCGCACGTTGCGCTGCAGCAGGAACTTGTGCACCGGGAAGATGCGGTCCTGGACAGAGCCGACAAATACAATTATGACCCTGTATTGTTTATTATTTTTGTTGATTTGTTGTCGGACGACTTTACGCCAACGCCCTGTCAGAATACCAGCACTGTTGCAGCTATAAAGCAGCGACGCTACGAATGCTGAGACAGGGACTGTCGTTGGAATTGCTGTGCATTTTTTATGTTTATTTTAAGACTATTCTTTATCGAACGATTCTTTCTCGGAGCTACGCTTCCTTCTGAACGCTCTCCTTCTGGCTCCATAGAAAACAACATTCAAACGATAAATATAATTAATTAGGTATGAAAATAAGACAATATTTAAATATTAAGGTATATGCCTAAACATTGGTAAAACAAACCGATTTGTCGAACGATTGTCTTTTTCTGGTTTTCCTATCTTTAGTAAGATGATAATGCATTATCCCTAATGCTGAAAATAACCCAATATTTAAATATATATTAATCAAAATGAATCTTTTAGAATCGAACAGTCAATACTCAATAGGCATCAATAGGACACTTGTGAAAAGTGATACCTATAAGAAAAGAGGCTCTCAGGCTGCGTGCAAACCGGAAATTAAACTGGATGGGGACTTCGCGTTCCCGCCATCCCGCGGCGCTATCCCCCCATCCCGCGGCGCTATCCCCCCATCCCGCGGCGCTATCCCTCCATCCCGCGGCGCTATCCCGCTATCCCGTCAGCCCGCTAACCCGCCGTCTCGCGGGATCGCGCTCCGGGACGCGACACGTCACTGTTCAATAGAACATGTCACCACAAATTGAACCGCCGAATTATATAATTTCACAAATACGGAGTTTATTCAGCATTCTGGCTGCTAAATATTGGTTATTGGTGTCCCGACAGACGTTGTTCTGCGGTCAATCATTGACAGGTAGAAATGGTTGCTTAGGAAAACTAAATTGTTTTTTGTCACTATATTCCTAGCATTTTTCATGTCAACTCACTTTTTGAACCTTCTCTGAGGTCCCTTCCCCTTATAAAACCAAATATAGCCAAACGATCTAGCCGTTCCCGAGTTTTAGCGAGACTAACGAACAGCAACTCATTTTTATATAATATGGAGATTAATTACTTGATGACTTTGCAGAAACTAATTAGTTTGATTCCGACAAAATCCAAGTTTCGAATATTTTGATGAACTCAATTAAATTCCGTCCCTATTGGTCACATTCCTCATCGTCTCATCTACTTTGAAGTCTTGTACTTTTCATTTCAGCTTTTTTACATTAAAGTATCTTTACTAACTCCTGAATCTGAGTTAACATCGAACACTTAAACCCTATTCTATCAAAATATCAGTTGTAATCTTTACAAAGCATCGTGTTCGAAGTTCACTTCAGGTGAGTATGTCGCTTATAAGATCGCAACCTACAAATCATCTGGAACAAGATCGTCAATAATACGTAATTAAAAATTCAAATGCCTATCCGTTTCAACGATGCAGACTAAACGGTTGTAAGAAGTGAATAAAAAAAAACGTGTAGGTGTGGTAGATACTTAAAAAGAACTAGAGCGAAGAGCGATCTGAAAAAAGGGTGACTCGCTGAGTTTTCAGCGGCAGTGATTGAGCGCGCTCTTTGTGAAAAAGAAGTGATTTTAGCGTGAAGCTCGCACGGACGCTCACGGGGAGCTGCCGGCTTTAAAACGGACGGGAAATAGCTGTTGGTTTTTAAAACAAGCAGAGTTCTTTTTTTACTGAATCCTCTCCTCATGTGGTTCAAGTGCACGTCTCATGGACTAATACACCTGAGACAAATATACATACTACTAGTCTGGACGCATTGTGACGTCATGTGAATTCACCAAGGAGATGTGCTGCACCAGTCAATATTTTCTGCAAGCTGAATCTGAATTTGAATTTAAACGAATTTACCGGTTTAAAGACTTCTTAATCTTTCTATCTACAACACTTTGTATCTACAACACTACCTTGCTCAACGTGAAATTCCCTCCTTGCTATAAACAAACACGTAAATTATTATTTAAGATACCTGTTCTCTTCATTAGGCACGTCTAGAAACATGTAGCTGAAAGCCGACTCGCGCCCTAATTGGTAACTGGAATATCTCAGACAACAGTTTGAATACACCGACGCAAATAGTTCCATGAGCTCGAAGCAACTTCCAGTATTTAATGAAGCAGACAAACCGAGGCCTTGCGGTTTTATGAGCTGGAATAGATCGCGTTGGCTGGAGTGAAGAGTTGTGCTGAGGAACTTTAGGACAACTCTGAAGTTAGACTTAGACACCGACTCCAGGCATTCTTGTGCAATTATCCTGCGACTGAGGCGCGTCAGCCTAACAACGTCGACAGGAAGTTGCTAATAACTGTTCCGCAACTTAGTATTAACAATGAATAAGTTTCTGTGCAACACGCTTATTGGAAGTATTCAAGGTATTTATTGCACGTTCTTAGTTATTGTTGCCGGAAAATAAGTCATTATTCAAAAGATGAACGTAACATATCTCTTCATTATTCTTCCTCTAAAAACCTTCTACAAGGTATTAGAATACTTAAAGTCATCGGATAAACAACTGTTTATAAGTTAATTAAGGGGCCAATCCAATATGCATTTATAGACACAACCCTATTGTGAAGTCTGAAAAAATCACAATATGGAATCAATTAATCATTTATCACCATGGACCGCATAATTTTTGTTCAGTGAAGAGTATTTCGTTGCCAGACGAATAGCCATTAAAAATAAAATTCAAACTCGCAAAGCTTTTTACTAAATATAAATATAACAAAGTAAGTATTTTTGAAACCGTCAAACCTAAGCGCATTTCGCTAAATTGGTTTATCTAGGTATGGGTAGGTATTTTAAAATGGACATATGAGCGAACATAGTGAATTAGTGATCAGGTCTATATCGAGGCGCCGGGGACGCGCGGCGCGCTGTCTGCGGCACAGGACGTCAAAAAACCAAAGCACACATGTGGCGCACGGAAAAAAAGAGCCAAGCACGTCAGGGGTAATTAGGGAGGGTTCCGTTTAACTTTTTTTTCTGACAGTTAAATGTTTACTTATTCCCAGATGTCGATACATCATTTGGGTAGATTTGTATTCAGGCACTTGATTAATCACGCAAAAAACCTCAGACTTGCCTCAGATTACTTCAAAATTGTAGGTTTCTACCTATAACAACAAACACTTAGTGCTGTAACTTAATAAAGACGCTGGAACCATGATTCAATTTATTACAGCCATCACTTAGCAACTTATGAAGTTAAGTACGCCCGGTTTAAGGCGTCGTTAGTGCGAGCCAAGTTTTAATATGTTTTTAACGCTTTTGATATTTAGATAGTTAAAAGCAAACGATGATTGAAAGTTTTTAAAGTTTTTCCTATTAAATAGTCGGTCTTAAATAGTTACCTCTTTTTTATTTCATCGAAGGCGCATTTGAACTTGTTAAGAATGGTACAAATATCAATTCACCTAAACACATTCTGTCTGTAGAACATATTGCAAAGGGTAGCAAACTCTAAACCTACAAAACACAAATCGAATCAGTGTACGAGTGTTTTTGAAGAAATGAAATACTTAATAATCAATTCATATTACCCTCCATGTAATTAGAAGGCTGCTTCTTGTTGTTAAGTTAGGTATAATATTAAAAATGAATTGGTATGTGAAAAGTATAGTACAAGAAGAACTAATAAAGTAGTAAGTAGTACTTAATAGTAGTGTCAATTTTACCCATAATACCCTCTAATCATTATAACTTCAGCAAGCAATAAGTGAATCAAGTGATGTTTTTCATTTAAGATGACAATTGTTAGGTCTAAAAGTAACACAAAGTTGTCAAAGCTGCTGAAAAAGTAGCGAGCGCGCACGCGAGGGGTGACTGGTGCATGCAGCGTGTGGGCCAAGTCCGAACTGCTCTTGTGTTATCAAGTTCGGTGGCAGAATATCATTTTTAAAAACTTAAAACTAGTTTTTGACAAACAAATACTGTAGTCCCGCAGAAAGAAGACGTTGGATAAAATCCACAAAGATATTTAGCATATTATTGATTCATTTGTTTGAAAAGTAGAGTCAACAGCAACAGAAGCTCACAAACTGCAGACATCCTAATTGGCACTCGAACCCTGTCAAGCGTGACTGGGCTTCACTATAGCAACGCAAATTAGAGTTTTTCGATTCGCTTGCGAACCCTAAAAGTCGTTTTGTTTCGCGCCGCCTAATAACAGGCGGCTCCGCGGGCTGCAGGCGCACTCGACGCGACTTCTGTGTTGTTTCAAATACTTTATTTTTGATCCTGAATTCCTGAAACTCTTTGGTAATTTGAAACCCCAGTTTTGGAAATGTTACTTTTCGGTCTTTTTTATTACGCCGCGAGACTAACTATTTCTACGCTCGAACTTTACCTGTCACTTTACTGCAAGTCTGAGTATATTCTTTAGTATAGCTACTTAGTGAGTATTTTGTGCTCTGGTGTGAAGTAAAGGTGGATATTGTCCTTATTAGGAATGAGTAGGAACAGAAAACACAATTTACTTACTTACTTAGGCAGAACTATATCAAAATAGTTACGGTAACAAGACTTATATCTGTGCAATAAATGTAGCGGCGCACACCTGCTACTATCGTAAACTACCCTCTACTGCCATTGGATGTGAACAGCCATGTCCCTGAACGAATTAACAACTTCCTAGAAACACATCAATTTTATGAATTTAGGTTGACCTACAAATGGAACAGTCCATTCAAAGGCTTATTTCCTAAAACGATTTCTTTCTTAAAACGATACGATAGTAATTAAGAACTGAAATCAAAGAAATAACCCATGGGAATCAATCGAACATACTACGAGTGTGAAATCTCGGGATTGACTTAATACCGAAAAAAATATGATGTAAAAATCCTAATAACCAGGAACAATGGGTTCCTTATGCATTTGAAACAATATTGATTTTAGTCTGTTAATGAGGACTAATTTATCTGCTCATTGGACTCCAAAGAAAGTGAGGCTGGCTGAATCTCTATATTATCACAATGACGAACTATCTTCATCATTGATAGAGGAATTAACAGAGAAGAAAAAACCTCCTTATTACCTCGGTGGTCCAGTGGAGTTACTCACGAACTGGAATGCGTATCCTCCTATACTTTCTGTCTGACTGAAAACTATAGCAGACTGTTTTAAATAATAGTATAAACTGACATTGAATAGGTTTTTTGTCAAAGCGGAAAAGTTTTACAGGAACTTTTCCTTGAAACTGAAAAAAATATAATGGGCTGCTTAAAGAAAGAAGGTTGAACTTAGGAACAAATGATGCGATTAACGGAACAGATAAAGACGGCCAGCACTTGCTCCAGGCCGCTAAACATGCAAGCGCTTCAAGGAATCTTATACGCGCGTGTTCTGGAATGTTTTAAATAATATGTATAAGATATAAAATGGCCGTCCTTCGCCTTGTGAAATTTGTCCCGCTCTGTAATATGCACCGCAATATCGTCGGGCGTAATATGCGCTGTGCATTCACGCAGGAACAC
Organism: Udea ferrugalis; assembly: GCA_950022985.1. Classification (NCBI taxonomy): domain Eukaryota; kingdom Metazoa; phylum Arthropoda; class Insecta; order Lepidoptera; family Crambidae; genus Udea; species Udea ferrugalis. The sequence continues at coordinate 365,176 of OX465515.1, forward strand.
TGGGAATAGGTTTGGATAGGTATATACTAATTTGGAATTGAATCCTAAAGGGATTATTGGGAATTTTGATTCAATGTACGGAAGGCCGGTCATTTCAGATTTTATATACCTAGTGTTTAATTAGTTAATGATTTTGCGATTTTTTTCCGGCTTCGCGGATCTCTTATACATAGTTTTTGTGCAATGCACTACGTCAAGAGTTCTTTAACGGTGTGGCTTAATGACCTAATCTTACATATGAAGGTGCAAAGATTGGGGAAAAATTGAAGAAACCCCCTTTTTTATGAGCTGCGAGCAGACAAGTTTGGTTGATGACTGCGTGTGATAATCCACTTGATTATCCAGCACCAAAAATTTGCGCTTGGGCAAGAATTGTAATATCTGTCATTAAAATCGTAATTTCATTCAACATTAGAAATATGATCATACCCCTTTGTAGAAGAAATGCCAGCCGGGAATCAAACACTCTTCCTGCAGAGACAGCGTCTGCAACAAACATTTTTTTTTAATGACGGCAATTGTCCATTAAACCGTAGTTTAACTTAGTGTAAGAAATGTGGTAAAAAATAAACAGGTCACATTCCTGTAAACGCTATGTCGTGTCTGTTTTGTTTCTGCAGAGCGGAGTAGAGCGGAGCGAACCGCGGCGGGGCGTAGCGCAGCGGATAGGAACTGTGCGGAGCTGAGCCCATCTGAGTGGTCGTTTTACGACACAGATATCAATCATCATCATCATCATCAGCCTGTTGCAGTCCACTGCTGGACATAGGCCTCTCCCATTACACGCCACTGATATCAATATTCTAGTAAAAACGTCCTCCTTTTATTAGGTACTGGGGTACAGGGTTTGCTCAGTACAAACCACCTCTCGACGCCTGCTGATTATAAGTGACACTTACCTTTCTTCTTTATTCAGAAAGGGACAGATCAGTTACTTACCTCTATAGTTGAAATTGTCCTAGGTTTAAGGATCAATACATTAACTACCACAAGTCGTAAATACTATCTATTTGTAATGTTGATTTCCAAAGATCTGAAACTTGGCTCAACTTGCTTAAGCCGCCGGCTACGAATGATTCGCTCTCGCAAAACGTTGACGGTGCAAAGCTACGTGTTGTCTGTGTTGCGCTGACCGCTCAGAGGCGGTCCGTCTGAACTGATGGCAAACTTCCGATCGACGGTTATTCGATACTGTAAATATGAAGTTTGTTTCTGTTATTCCTCAAACAAACGATTGAGTAGAGTATGGTATTTCAATGTCTGCCTCCTTGTATTAATTGGCTTTGAGGAATAGTTAACTAATATTCGTGTTATGATTGAATTAGTTTTAAAATACGTAAAGGAAATATCTTAATTTTCTGTCTAGACGCCGCTCTTTGTAATTAGTAGTCATCCCCACTGCCATTTTTCAATACTAAGAATAATTAATCTTAGTCGGTAATTCTCAGCAGGCCTGGTTTCGGTGCGTCCGGGCAAGTATCTGACTAGTTTGTTATATTTTGAAGCTGTAAATTTTTTACCAACTAGATCTAGCATTCATCTTTAAGGAATTTGAATTTGAGACACATCCTCTTGTAAAAAAGCACTTAATTATTTTTTCTTAGGTCGTTCTCCTAAGTTCCGTTCGCTGTCCAGAACCCCGATTCAAGTACAAAAACTTCAATAGTGTCAAAATAAATTACGATTGGTTCATTCCAGTAAATACAATTTTAAGATTAATAATTAAGCATTATTATTCACTAAAAATATTCTGTTTAACTTGTTTATTTTCTTAGACAGACCGAAAAATATGTTTGTCCTGTCATCATGCCTAATTTCAGTCACTAGTATAAAAGTAGCGAATATCTTGCTCGCAGAGTAAGTAATTCCTTTCCCTAGCGCAACGTCGTGTTTGTTAAGTTGCGCCACGGTAGGTAACCGAAGCGTTCCCGTTTCACTTGCTCCGTTGGCGAACTACGACCGTAAGTACCTAATTTCTATTCGCTTGGTTCACCTCTTTTCTAATTTCCGTTCACTCTTTTAATTAATATTTTAAAATGGATACAAACTGGTCTGTGATAATATTATATGCAGGCATTTGTTGGCTAACTCATACTTGTAGCAATATACTGTATTGTTTACCATTTAATTAATATCTCATAAAAACCGTCGAGTTCCTAATTTCCATCACCCTATTCCGTCACGCTAAACGTGATGGAAATTATATAATACCTGACAGCATTTGTTTTCTTAATGTTTTTACCTTAAAACAGGTGCCTATTTAAAGTTTTTTGCTAGGTATACATAGCTTAAACCATAATGTGTATACTTATTTTACAGAAAACATGGGTAAGCCAAAACGAAGTCGGGAGGAAATTTTGGAGCAACAAAGGCTTAGACAGCAACGAAGAAGAGAAAGAATCAAGAATGATTCCGATCTATACGCTGTGTATAAAGAAATAGACCGTTGTTTATCGGTTGTTTATCGTTCGAGATTCTAATAAATTGACAGTCAAAATGGTTTATTTGCATATAATAAAAAAAAACATAATGTTTGTTTTATTTTAAATTATCAGTTATCGGTAGGCTACCGAGCAATTTTTTTGTTTTATTAAAGAGGTTTTTCTGTTAATTGTAGGCTGTACAATAACTTGTGAGGTTTATTTTTCATTAAATTCTGTTTATTTTCTATTTGAGTTTTATTTCAATACAATAAATAAATTTAAGTGAACTATTTCCTAATTTCCGTCACACCCAAAACTTTGTAACCTCATAACTTCATAACCAGTCGGCACATTGAAGTGCCAAATACATAATTCTGTTTATTTTATTGTCTTTTCTTAATTGAATTGCCAATTAAACGAATTTCTTGCGAAATAAAAATCGTGACGGAAATTATACGAAGAACACCTTATCGTGAGAATGACCGTAGTAATCGAATCACAGAACTAAGGACCCTAGCAATTTTGTCATCAGAAGGAGATTAGTGATTCTGCGCAAACGCATGATTGATCGCGCACGCGCATGGGGGCGATGTTGCTGCGATCTAACGTTCATTACGTTATCTATCTCTAAAACTTCAGATTGGGATTTAGAAGGGGATTAGTTTGCATTGATGTATGAATATGTAGATGCTGGTTCTACCCAGAAATAGTCAAACGTCCGGAAATGCAATAGGCAATCAGAAATATCGGCCCAACCGCCTAAAGGTCTACCCACATTTATCGACGCAAAATCGGCTTAAGCCGAGTGTGTATCACCACACTATTCGCCTTATGTGCGTCATCGTGTTAGTAACATAGTTATTCCGTCGGCATAAAGACTTTTTTGATGCCGCGTCGATAAATGTGAGTAGAACCTACGTGGCTTCCGTTAAGCAGTTGGTCCTTGCTGACGTCGCGCAAACGTCCACAGGCCTGACCCCACCTCCTCGCCCGCCTTCCAGGCCACGTGCACCGCGCGCAAGGGCACCTCCACCAGCACGTCCGGCACCTTGTGCTTCAGCAGGAGCACCGCCGCTGCCTTCTGCATCAGGTAGCCGCGGTTGCCCGTTATATTGGTCACTGCAATAACAAATAACTGTCAGCTGGTGTCTAGGGCTGATCACTTGTGCAATGGAAGTCATAGAATCGATGTTATCGATCAATATAATAACACGTATATCCGGCTTCAAGAACCACGAAGTAGGAGACAGCATGAGAATGCACCGTGTTCAAGTGAAATCAACTACATTTTAGAATGTAAAGACAAGAACAAAAGCCATGCTACAACCTAAATTATATAAAAAAGAAACTAATGTCTGCTCAATTTTTCATTCAAGAAATATCTCTATTAAATCTTTTTCTTTTCATGCTTTCGTTATATTTTTGATACAACCATTTATTATGCCATATTCGAATCTAACACAAATATGATACATTTGACTGACTTCATGCGTCGTGTTTCAGTGATTCAACACTGAGAGGTCCGAGGCAGAGGCCTCGGACCTCAGTCTGAATCCCCAGTTCAAGACTGGTACCTACTTTGTGCTCTGACTCAACTCAACTCAAACGGGTAGTTTGAGATATGGTCGTATGTTACGTTGACTTACTTACAGCGGGGGATGAGTATCTTGGTGACCTGCACCCGAATGCCTCGCCGCGGATGGCGGTAGGTGGAGCCCGTGATGACCGTGATGGGCCGTGTGTCGTGCAGCTCCGACACGGGGTTGGTGACGCACACGGCCGCCGTGAGCACGGCCGCGCGGGAGACCAGGCTGCCCACGCACATGCCACGGTATCGGGATGGGAAGTATGTCTAGGATTTGAAAAAGATTTTAACAGGATATCTCTGATTTAGACCATAGCAAAACAGTCAAGTAGGGGTAATTACCGAACTTTTTACTCTATACGTAAGCATTTCTTATTTTTTTTTGAGCTTAAATAACAGTTTTTTGAATTTTTATGATCTATATTAAAAATACATATGTCTTTAATCCTACCAAAAAGTTTTAAAATTGGTTGTTCCTTCACGTGAAAGCTACTGGATGGATTCGGAAGGACCAAATAGTTATATAGCCTATACATCAGAATAACACACAGGCTACAATTAATAAAGATATCTTTGAAAAATCTGCAGTCCACACGGACGAAGTCGCGGGCGGCCGTTGTTTCGAATAAAGATTTTCCTTTGCATAAAATAGCCGTTAGTCAAGTACGTGAGTAACTAGTCTATTATCTTAGAATGTGAGTATACATAGGATGTTTTACGACTGAAAGGAATTATTCGTTTCTGTAATCTGTATTATTCTATATCCATAACAGTATAGCATCCCAAAAAGTAACTTACTAACGAGCAACCGTTATTAAAATGATACTGTGCTAATTCTCTATAAGTACTATATTTTAGTTGTTTTAAGCAGATTTTTCTGTTAAAAAATAACCGTTGTTGTTGTTGTTCATAGAGTTGTTACGCACCGCATAACTTTAGCATTGTTATTGCTACAGTAATACGTTATTACAAGTGATTTATACCCAGTAACCTACTAACATGATAACAGCAAACTTCGCAAACACACGAAGTCCAACACTTAGAATAATAAGGAATCCTTATTCAAGAGCAGGCTATTATTATGCAGATGTGCAGTCCCTCGCCGCCCCCGCCCCCGCCGCCGCCCACGGCGCCCCGTGGGCGGAATGGCTCACGTGCCGATCGTCCGCGGCTCACTGCGCCCCAGCCTTGATGTCACTGTGAGCCACTGGCATTCAACAGTTTTGTTGGATCTTGCTGTGATAGTTAGACTTCGCAGATTTTTTCAATCTGGATTCACTCATCTGTAGTTCAGATTTGAAACACACAAATTGTGTAATTGTATCCAGTGGTCGAAATTGAATTACCCACAGAACTTCGTTTTAAACCATCTTCTGACTGATAGCACCAGAATTAGAACATGAAAAAACTAAGTTTCAGTCAAACCGGAATACCAATGTGTAAGGATAACTTTTTATGAAACGGAACGGTGTTGCGATGCGTTCCGAGACATTTCGACCACGGCTTGTTTTGCGGCGGCCCCGCTTGCATGAAATTCGGTCGGCCTCAAGATATTTTTTTACTTCAGAGTTAATAATAGGCATGGTAATAACATAAATCAGTTCATAATTATCATGGCTGATTATTATGAGGCTGGTAAAAATAACAAAACTCATTATCAGCCAAACCATAAGCACCATATGAATATTATGATACTTTTCTGATCCACCTACTACAAACATTTCCAGAGTTGATTATAAGTGGCCAACGTTCAACGAAACGCCGTATTTTTGTATATTGTTATATTCCTATAAACCTGAAAACGTATTTTTTCAAGGAACTTGGCGCTTAATTTTTTCACAATCTTATTTTACAGTTATTACTTTGGTTTTCAGCGTTCTTTTGTTCTGTCGATATCTTTGTTTTTCCGACCGTTCATAAACATTGTTTCGTTTCTTATCGCAGGCATATCGATTCATGTAGAAACATAATTAATAAGCCTGCTGGTACCTTTTACATTTTTATAAAAGGTCTATCGTAACGTTTCATAATGCGTCAATCAATTTGTTTTTTGTACTATCTGCCTTCTTCGCCGACGTGTCTATGAAACGTCAAAATGTTCGTGTTCGCTTCATCGACGGTGTTTTGTTTTTCAGTTTATCTTTTGTTTCCCCGCCAGCTCTGCAACACCAACGATGCATTGTTTCGGAAGCCCCCACTCGTCCCGAACAATTCCGAACACGAAGTAACGTTAGACGTCATAACCTCCTCGTTTTTTGAAGTCAGTTAAAAATATCATAATTTGCGATTCTGTTGTTTGTTTGCGTTCTACAAGATGGGTTCACCTGATAATGGGAAGCAGCCGTGAAGTGAAGATAATATGACGTTGACTACTGAAACTGAGCAAGACAATCTCAGATGGATGACCTGCTGTAATGCCTTCAAACTCCATGGAATTTTAATATACTGAGCTAATAACTAACTACTTTACTGAACGAAATATGCTACATTAGTTTTAAGCCTTAATTTTGCTAAATGATATAATGTTGCCCCGGCAACGCTACTTCCATATTATCTCTGTTCATTATTTTCTCTGTTTTTCAGGAAGATTATTTTGACGTGATAACGTCTTTAAAATCGTTTTAGTCGGGTGACATGTTCAGAAACTTGTGTCACACCAAAACCTCACGAGCGCGATCGCAGGTATAACGAGAGAGAGACGGACCGATCTCCCGTCTCATCTCGAGCGCTGCCAGTCATTCCGTGAAACTTGTCACGCGGAATCCTCACGAGCGGAGGCAGGCATAGCGTTCGAGTGAGTGGACCGATCTTCCGCCTCTCTCACTCTAGCGGCATACAAACGAATGGAGATTTTCTCGTGCGGTTAAGTTTTCGTATTCCTTACTTCCCAAAAACTTATATCACCAATAAGACGTTATCACGTAAACATCGCGATCGTAAACCTACTTTACAAACAACCAATTTTTTTTTATCTTTAATTTTCAAAGCTGAACCATCATTAGTCATCAAAATAGGTATTTTATCTCTAAATGACTAACGCTGTTTGGTCACTGAACAGGCAGGGCTGTCAAAGGGCAGCTCCACCGCACTGTAGGGTGAGCGTAGACAGAGAGCTCCTCAATACTAATAGGATTACAAACATAATTAATTAATTACTTTATTAAATCACGAATACAATTAACGAGAGATTCACATTACTTTAATCTAATTACAATCTTACTAACAAAGAAATGTAAAGAAATGACTATTCATCTGAAAACCCGAAAAATACATTTGGTCATCTTGGCATCAGGCAGGAATCGAACCCGCGTCTTTCGCTAACCGGGCGACTGCACTAAATACAAAAAAGTCTGCACTGAAAAAATCATAAAAACAATAATAGCTATAATGACAATTCTTTTCTGAAAGCTGGTATTTCTGAACCACCCTTAAACCTCGATTTCAAATCAAACCACACTTGTGATTAATTAAGCTTTAATATTTGTACCACTCACAGGATTCAATCTCTGTGTTTATAGTTTCATACTCGAGTATTGTCTCAGAATCCAGTCTTTAGCAGGAAGGCTTGTTCTAGGTGAGCGACGGGACGCGACGCTATGTATGAGACGTATAACATCCGCTGCCGCCACTGAAGCGACTCAATAGGTCATTAATAACACAACACTTCACTTTGTAGCGTTTGTCGTTCACCTAGGCCAACGTGTGAAGAAGTGAAGCACTTACAAGGAAGGGCAGGGATCCCAGACGCGGCTTGAAAGGTTCCCGCGCCCGGCACGCCGCCACCAGCCCTACAACACGAGACGCACATTAACAGAGGTATACATAACTAGAAATGTTACTGATTACATAATTATTACTTAATAAAAGAATTAGTCAAAGAATGATAATTAAAATCATAATCATTATTCTTATTAAACAGCAAGACGACCAAGACCAAGGAAGACATTTCAACAGTTTGAATAGGGTTTCAAAAATTAACACATGGAGAGTGTTTCGGACGTCTGATCTAAACCTTTAAAATTGCTGTACAATTCAAGTGATATTCTTGTTTTTGACAGATTTAAATTTTTGGGTAACCACTACCTGTAACTGGAGTTTCATAGTGGCCAGTTATGGTCACCCGCGACCTTTGTCCACCGTTTTGTGTTTTTATAATATGTAGTTGTAAATAATATGGTTCTAGTATTTCAGTCCACTTTATTATCTAGCCTCTCTAGAGCGCCACTACCTGTGAAACGTTCCACAGTTTCATTTATTCAGTCAATTCGATCGTAATATCGCTGTTGCCTCCAATGCCGTTATCGCCCTCCGGGGTTGGTCGTACACCCACACAGCGGTTTGATCTGAGCTTAGTCACGGCACAGTATAAACCAAACAGTAGAACATCTACATATAAACGTGCCGCTCTCGGTTTGAATGTGTGCGTGCGCGTCGCGCGCCGTGTCGCGATTTCACGCACACGCTAGCATAAAATAGGGAGGCATAGGGACCGCCTCCCTAGGCGGCAGTATGGACGGGCTGTGCCGCGTGTCTGTGTGTACGCTAGGCTAATAACTCGGCGGGCGGCCTTAGATAGCCTACTGTATGGTTTATACTGTGGTCACGGTTACCTACAAAGAGGTAGCGATGCAACAGCCCTCTTTGACATCGTCAACTGTTGGTTGACAGTCAATCGACAGTTGCCCAACCGTATGTTTGGTATCCTTGCATCAAAGGCTGAAATCGTCAAAGTAATATCCAACTACAGCGAACAGGATTTAAATGCTGTCTGTGGAATGAATATACATTTAGTAGCTTTAGACCGTGTGGGGATTGGGTGGGCAGGGAAAAGCCTGCAGTGGGGCGGAATGGATTTAGATTTTGAAACAAACTCAATAAGTCATTTACTTCTATGAATCTATATGAATGTGATTCCAAGTGGCGGCACTGCAGAGCCGCACTTGGGAGCAAAAGTTTGTCGCTTGCAGTTTGTGGTTGCAGTTTGCGGTCTGCGGTCCGTCTTCAAATTGTACCCTTATTTAGATTCAGAGGTGGGAGTGACATTTAAGTTTTACCGATCTTAAATCAAATAAATTAAAATTTCACGATTTCCAGTAACTGGCATCTAAAAGTTTAAAAAGTGGATTCTAGTATTACTTATGTAAAGTTAGCATAATAATGTTCAGCAGTTTTATCTACTATATAAAAATAAGTCGGGTTTTCCTTCCTGACGCTATAACCCAAGCAGCAGTTTTATCTACTATATAAGAATAAGTCGGGTTTTCCTTCCTGACGCTATAACCCGAGAACGCACGAACCGATTTCCACGGTTTTGCATTCGTTGGAAAGGTCTCGGGCTCCTTGAGGTTTGTAGCAAAGAAAATTCAGGAAAATATCAACAGAAAAGCGGGAAAATCTTTTTTCACATACAAATAAATCCACGCGGACGAAGTCGCGGGCGGCTGCTAGTCTACTATATAAAAATAAGTCGGGTTTTCCTTCCTGACGCTATAACCCGAGAACGCACGAACCGATTTCCACGGTTTTGCATTCGTTGGAAAGGTCTCGGGCTCCTTGAGGTTTGTAGCAAAGAAAATTCAGGAAAATATCAACAGAAAAGCGGGAAAATCTTTTTTCACATACAAATAAATCCACGCGGACGAAGTCGCGGGCGGCTGCTAGTCCTGTATATAACAACACCACACACTAAACTATTACCTAACTATTTTTTGCCCTGCTGATGAAAACCATTGCAAACACCGCAAAGGTGTCCGAGCATCTGTAGAAAAGGCCGTGTTACAGCGGTTTCCTATTATTGGACGATACTCGCATCTACAATGATAGGATAGAAACCGTAGAAGTGATCTGATGCAAACTCAAAGGTATAAGTTTCATGTAAACTTTTACAAGTGTTTATAATGACACTGACAGGCTCACTGCTCGTTTCCTACAAAATAAAATACTTACCTCCTTTATTTATCCAGCTATACTTTACAGCTTTTTAACTATCATGATCCAATTAAGACACGAAGCCAAATTAATACAAGCTCGCTAACGTTAGCATTAACGAGAATACGCCTTAAATCGAGTGAAATCAATACCGTAAATGAGCGATGAGGCGACAGAGAAAAACAAGAGCTAGCTACAGGCCGGAACAGTTAATAAAGGCTTCGTACCCAGCAGCAGGACCGCGCTTCGTTTGTTCATTGCACTGATTGAAGTTTTCACAAAGAGTTCATATAAAGCGAATTTAATCAGAGAAATGCACCAGCACGTGAACGCGAATGTCAACAAGGCACTCGAGGACAGGACTCTCTGTTTCTTTATAGTTTTTATTCTAAATTCTTAGATTATGAGACATTTTCTTCTTCGTGTTGTAGGACACTACAAGTGCGTACTATAACCCTTTTAGAGGCAAGGAAGTTCTACTACTCTTCTTGAAGAATTAACAGTATTTAATAAAACAGCTTATTTATGAATATATTGTTATTTATTCTTTTAGGCAATTTAACAAAAGCCCGTAAAAGTTCTAAGCTTAGTAATCAAACTTATTTAAATACCTATCCATAAATTAGTCGATTTATCGCTTATCATTAAGCCCAAATCAGCCGATTGTCTCTTTCCAAATGTCTAATGAACTGCAATCCCGCATTTTTTTCATCGCATTATGAACATTGGCTCAATATCAACAAACGTTGAACTTATCAGGTTTTTTCTTCTGTTTTCTACTGCACATTCAGTAGTTTTAAAAATGCCTTAAAAATACCTAATTAAATGTGAAATTTGAAATGTACTACAACACAACTAAGTAACTGAGTTATGTTAATACTCGTAAACAGGTCTTTTTCATCAGTTTAGTAGGTAGTTCTAAATAAGTTAGTTTGTAAGTTAAAATACTAGCGACCCGCCCGACCTAGCTTCGCACAGGTGCAATGGGATGTTAATAAACATAATAATTATAAACCTTCCTCTTCAGTCACTATCTATTAAAAAAACAGTTGCGTATTTTTAAAGATTTAAGCATAAGTGTACTACCTATGTAGTGAAGTAGTTTGAAAACTTTTTCAGTGCAGCCTCAGCTCTTTTGGAAACCACAGGCACCGGGCGATGGTCATGAACGTCAAAATGGCGGGATCACTCTTCCTTTTAAAGAGACTTTCCACTAGTTTTGTAGTACTTATTTAGCACCTTTTAACACCTCTAATATAAATTTAGGTACCTTCTTAGTCTAGACGATATTAGGACACATAGAGGATCCCGCGTCAAGATGGCGGGATCACGCTGGTTGCCACAAAACCACCAATATTTTTTTTAAACCAATTGCTCTAAGATTTAACACCTATCCAATACCTTATAATATTGCCAGAAATAATTATGGTTTTTGTTTATTTTACTTTTTAATAGTTTTAAACTTCGATGGCACTTTCGCCTGCTTAGTTGTGAAGAGCAGAGTTCATTATGGTTTAAATTGCTCTTCGAATAATTGACAGCAGACGCTTTTGCTTTTTTATTTTAGTAATTAACATTGAATCTTCAAGTTTTTGGCGTTTTTGATAAGTAAAAACCCCTAAACAATTTTGAATGCAGTGGAGTCATGATATAAAATATCGATAAACAAACATTCCAATATAAAGAAGTGCAGACCTACTAGTTTTTGCTTTTTGTAGATGGGTGATTCTAAATTTTGTCAATTTTAATAAATGCGTTCAATAGCATAATGTACCTTTAGTAAACCTTTATGTACCCCTTGCGCAAAACGTACCTTTCTCACAATGCGCCATTCTCAAATTAATAATTCGAATCCACGACCACTGAATTACAACACAGTGAAATACACAGTTAACTAACGCGCGAACGTAGGTAGGAATCTTCACGGCTACACACTTTGACCAGTGTGCGTTGCCAGTAATGACATATGGGAGTGAGACGTGGTCGTTCACTATGGGTCTCATAAGAAGGCTTACCAAAAGTCACCCAGCGAGCAATGGAGAGAGCGATGCTTAGTATTTCCCTTGATCTAATCAGAAATGATGAGATCCGCAGGAGAACTAAGGCAACCGACATCGCTCGAAGGATTGCATTGCTGAAGTGGCAGTGGGCGGGACACATAGCGCGAAGAACCGATGGCCGTTGGGGCGAAAAGGTTCTCGAATGGCGACCACGTACCGGACGGCGTTCCGTGGGCAGGCCCTCCACAAGGTGGACCGACGATCTGGTCAGGTCGTGGAAAGCCGCTGGATGCGGACAGCACAGGACCGATCTTGTGGAGATCTTTGCCCACTGCTAGGCATAGGCTCAGCAGTGGGCGTGGTTCGGCTGATATGATGATGACACACTTTCAACAAGGAAAGCGAAAGCATAATACGCAATTTTGCTAATAAGATGGATGACTTAAGTCTAAAGGCTTTTCGAATACGTTATAAGGTTTGTGTCTATGAAATTTTGATCATGTCCTTTGCGGGTGATAGAAAACACCGATAAAAAACCCAAGCGTTGAGTTCGAATTCCCTCAGCGAAATGTGGGCTTTTGAATATTCCGTTCACCATGACGGCAACAATCAGAATGCCTCTGGGCTCCGACTACTTACCCCAACTTTTCGAAGCAAACTATTTTTGATTCTTTTGTCCTAAATGTTGTTGTTACAATGTGTGATTTGTTTGGAGAGAAAAGCTTTTTTTGCATTGATTCACTTGTAGCACTGAAAAATAATTAATGTGAAAAAAGGTACGTTAGGACGTTATGAGAAAGGTGCATTAAGGGAAAGGTACAGACGCCTTTAGACTTAAGTCACCCATCCTATTAGCAAAATCGCGTATTATGCTTTCGTTTACCGTGTAGGTTAGTGTGTAGCCGTGAAGTTTCCCACCTACGTTCTAGCGTTAGTTAACTGTGTATTTCACTGCGCAGCGGCGCAGGCGCCAGCCTCCGATTATGTTGTAACTCAGTGGTCGTGGGTTCGAATTATTAATTTGAGAATGGCGCATTGTGAGAAAGGTACGTTTTGCGCAAGGGGTACATTTTACGAAAGGTACATTATGCTATTGAACGCATTTATTAAAATTGACAAATTTTAGAATCACCCATCTACAAAAAGCAAAAACTAGTAGGTCTGCTCTTCTTTAGATTGGAATGTTTGTTTATCGATATTTTATATTCATTCTAAATTATTTAGGGGTTTTTACTTATCAAAAACGTCAAAAACTTGAAGATTCAATGTTAATTACTAAAATAAAAAAGCAAAAGCGTCTGCTGTCAATTATTCGAAGAGCAATTTAAACCATAATGAACTTTGCTCTTCACAACTAAGCAGGCGAAAGTGCCATCGAAGTTTAGAACTATTAAAAAGTAAATTAAACAAAAACCTTAATTATTTCTGGCAATACTATATGTTTTTTCGGAGGTATTGGATAGGTGTTAAATCTTAGAGCAGTTGGTTTAACAAAATTATTGGTGGTTTTGTGGCAACCAGCGTGATCCCGCCATCTTGACGCGGGATCCTCTATGTGTCCTAATATCGTCTAGACCAGTCTTTCCCAAAGTGGGCGATAACGCCCCCTTGTGGGCGCTGCAGGTCTCAAGGGGGGCGGTAAGAGACCCAGAAAGAGAATGGGGGCGTTGTGTAAAGGCGGTAGGTGAAAAATGGGGGCGCTAAAAAAATATTTATTCTCAAAGTGGGCAGTAGAGAAAATAAGTTTGGGAACCACTGGTCTAGACTAAGAAAGTACCTAAATTTATATTAGAGGTGTTAAAAGGTGCTAAATAAGTACTATAAAACTAGTGGAAAGACTCTTTGATACGAAGAGTGATCCCGCCATTTTGACGTTCATCGATGGTCGCCGTCCGCCTTATGCCTTTCTCCGCCCGCCCACACTGACGCGGTTGCTTTTCTACAAGTTTATGAAGTAAAAATAATAATTCATATATTTTGGAACTAAATAGTGCCTATTAGAGAGGTATCTGATGTGTTCACTTAAACGTCTTCAGATTTAGCCTTACATCACTAAAGCTATGCAACCCTTGAATACTCAAACGTCATTTGAAGTTGAGCAGCCGGTACTACCGCTCTACATAGCTTTTTCGAGACGGCCACGACTTTGGAGGTCTGCTAACTTTGAGTGACGTTTGTAAATTCGGGGTTAAGCTTAGTTTTTTATAAGATGGTTATTACAATTAGGTGCTTGATTCTCAATGGTTATGGTTAAAGTATTTTCTAGCAAATTGTTAGTTACTCGTATGTTATTGACTATTTAGGTGTGTTTTCGGAAATGTTTCGGTAAGTGCTGACCTTCGTGTTCCCAAACGTCAATCAAATTCGAGCACGCCTTCAAAGTCATGAACCTTTTCAAATGAGTAGACCATTGTCAATTAACGAATTAGGTACGTACAATCTCTGCACATTTGAACTCCACGTGCCCTGACGTGAGTGACATGTCCCGTCGCATTGTCTGCAGGTACTCAGGCAGGCCTAACTAGCCAGAAGAATAGGAGGCACGTGCAGTCACTGGCGGCACTCTTGGCGACGTTGAGTGACAATCCTGCCGCTGTAATTGCGGTCGCGCAGGCCACCATTTTATTGTAATCTTTTTTTTTATTCCTACTCAGCTTCTATGGTAAAGTGGACGACACAAAGCGCCCGCCATTAAGCTGATAGATATTTTATAAACATTTCTTGTAAAAAAATTACGCATTTTTAGGATTTAATTTTACTATGACGAAATGTCGCCGATAATTAGTGTTATGGTGACTGTTTTTCATAACTACCAAATCCGCGAATAAATTAGGATGTATCTCAGTAACGTATGCCTCTGGGAGCGATAATGTCCTCAAAGTCTGACTGGTCTTTACATTTTTTTAAGTTTTTTATTTTATCACTCACATGAGTGACGGACCGGACTACGGACTACTTTAGTTATCATTTTGTATTTTGGGAAATAATCGGTTAATTTCGTCAACATTTTCCAATGTAAATAAGTACTATGAATTTCAATGTTTGCCTAAAGGTGTTGTGCGTGAGTGTCCTGCGATGCGGTGCGCGGGCGCTGGCGAGACGCCACTTTATTCGTGAAACTCTTTTGCTCAAAACCCCAAAGGCATTCTGGGCGGAAGACTGGCCCCTTAGCGTCATGATTGGAGGTCCTGCGTATAGCCCCAAATGTCGCGGGTTCGATCCACGAATAGTACAAACATTTGTATGCATGACCACGTCGGTTGCTATTGGTTTGTGTGTTTACTATTGTATAAAAATGTGTGTTTGAGCGCCGTAACCCAGTAGAAAAGCACTCTGACTCGGAACTCGGTGGTCCCGAGATCAAATCTGGCCGGAACACACCTACTTTGTTTGAAAACACTGATACACTGGCGGTAGGCTCGCCCCTCACCATGTTGGGTTCAAATTCCCTCGGCGAGATGTGGGCTTCTGAATGTTCCGTTCACAACAACAACAGTCGGTGCGCCTCTGACTAACCCTTTGGGGATATGGTCGTGAGGGGATGTTATGTTATGTTTATAAAGTGCGTATTACTCAGTATTACCATAAAAAATCCCATAGTACAAGCTTCGCTTAGTTCGGGGCTGAGGACGCTGTTTGGAATGAAGTGATATATTTATTATTTACTGAAGAAATTTTATCCTATTCTAAAACGTACGTTCTAAAGTTACGGTAGTCATTTTTGCTTGGTACGCTGAACATCGCGATAGCAGCTGCCAATATTAACTTAGTTGAACTTTTTCTCTCAATGTGAAACTTTTACAATATTACGACTACGATAATAGTTTTATATTTCTTCTAGCTGTACATAAAACGTGTACGAGTAGAGTAAGTTCAGCGAAGCTCGTAACTCGATGTAGGTAGCTTCATGAGAAAGACCGAACTACTTTTGGAACCCATGCTACGAAGTCATATTTGCTTCATGAAGTAGGGTAATAGACAAACCTGCTCCCTGGTTCAAATTAAGTTGCCAAACAATTCAGATGATTTATTTTAATACTACTTTATTTTATTTGTAGAATGGAACCATCTGTAATTTGTACATAATTATAACAGAACTACAGAATCTATCTTGTATCAAGATTGGACGTTTTGGCGCTTAGAAAGTAAGTCAGTAATAATTGAAAGAATTTCACCGAATGAGTCAACATTAGGTTTGGAATCTCCTTTTTTATATATCGTATAAACTTATGTTTATGTTTATTAAGTGCTCAAAATTGAAATTCTTTAGTTGCTTAGGTACTACTAACTACCTTCTACTCTACGTGCAAAAAAAAGTCAAAGCAATTGTTGTTTGATATCAAAAAATTGTTGAAAAATTATCTAATTAAGCAAATACTATGGACTCAATGCTAAACACATAGTTGCTCTTGGCTAGGTCCAGGACCGAAACTGTGCATTTGCAAGATCCAATCCAATTTCAAGAGTAAAGCTTCAGCCAAGTACGGATCTGATGTTCCCGCAGGCTCGCCCTTTACCCGTCGCTTGAACGAAAATACGGAGAAAATTGAAAGATAAGAGAGGAATTATTCCTTGAGTGTCCCACTCTAAGCGATATTGCGAACCTGCATGAACAACGCCCCCACAACGTGCGACAAGTCGGGTACTCACCCACTCTAACATTGTACGTACTCGTACCTAGAAGCGTCTGTGTTCTAAGTATGGATTGAGTGATTTCTGTTTGTTTTTACAAAACCAAGACACATCTAGTTAAAAAATCATGGCTGTTTTTCAAACTTTTAATAAGGTGCTCAAGCACCGTTGGCAAACGGCGGAAAAATGTACACACGTTCTTGAGTTTGCGCTTGTGGAACATGAAGGTTTAACATAGTTACTTACTTACCTCCTTATTCATAAAAACTTACATGTTAACTTTTGTGTCGTTTTTTTCTCTTGCATTCTTGTTGCTGCCATTTGCGACTGCGTGGCATAACACGTCAGTTTCTTAAATTTTGCTTTAGCGTTGCGTTCGTTTTCATGAATAAGGGGGTTACTCTTTCATTGATTAATCCTTCCAAACATTTTCTGTACGTCTCTCAATTATTTATCTTGGCTTATGGCTGGCAAGAAACTAACTGGCCCTCATAGAGGTATTTACAGGAGTACTGAAGTATTTCACCGTAATCTAAGTATATCTTCAGCGCGGATTGTCTTAATTTGGTCTGTGACATGTTAATTTTAAGTCCAACCTTCAATTTGTTAATAAGAGGAGGTCTTCAAGAAGAAAGTTTTTATTTGTCGTTAGTTACAAAACTTTACGCATTACGTAGAGAGTATGTGAGTTTGTAGGGTGTACTCGGGAGCTGTGTCTCACTGTACTCACGCGTTTGCTCGTAGCACTAAAACAGGCCGAGCACATTTCACCGAATTCAGCAGCTGTAAATACCTGATACCAATCCGGCAATTGCCTAATTACCGCGCCTGTTTGCGTAGTCCTCCCCCCCCCCCTATTAGGAACAAAGGCGCCTAGATAGGTAGGTAACGAGCGTGCTGTGCTGCGGTTTCGGCTAACCTGTGCATTTGCGACCACAAACCACTCACCAATTAAATACCGTGTTACTCACTATTTGCTGGTGCTAATTTTGGCTGCAGAGTTTTACGGTAAATACTGCAGTCAAAATTAGGATTAACTACAACTGTTTGGCTGCAATTGTTCTTCAAGAGGGGTATAAACGGTTTGTATAGGGTAGGCAACTTTCCCGCCGCGTTCTCACCTTGTCGTGACGGGGCGGCTTTGTTCCGGTGGTAGAGCGGACCGCCATCGGGAAGCCAAAAGAAGTCAGGCGTGGCAGTGTGGTGGACTTATGCCACCCAACGACTGCGGCCCATAACACGTGGGTTTGCGGGTCCAGTCGGGCGGCGCACAATCGGTTGGTGGGGGCTAGAGATCCGTGGCTGATCCAACCTGTGCGTCTGTCGTACCGCCGGATGCGGCAGCGAAGCCACCCTTTGGTTAGCTCATGATTGCGGGCCCATTATAGGGTTTGCGTTCGGTGGGAGCAAGTGGACCGGAGTGCCTCCAGTAGCTTTTGTGGCCTTCCTCCTTCGCTGGCGGGTCAGTTGGATGAGGCCCTGTTAAGGGCTAAGCATAGGGAGACAGTGCGGTAAATCTTGGAACGACACAAAACGACTAAATCCCGCCTGCTTAGACATGAATGTTAGCTTTTAGGTTTATTTTTGTAAATATCATTATGGCGGCTGAATAAAAAAAAACATCTCTATTCCTAAAAATAAGTCATCAGGGTATGTTATCAGATCGTGTTGAATTCAAGCTTTTCGAGACATGTCAACATGACAAAAATTACCAGGCAGGTGAAAATAGATTGTTCAAAGGTTCGTAGCCAGCTACGGAACCTTAATATTTTGCCTGCGGACTTGACATGAAGTCGATCTCACTTAAATGAGTATTTCTAGACATAGCATGTGAAGAGAACCATTGATGGGTGAACTCCATCATGCTATGAATAGCAGCCGTTGTATTTGCATTGCTCGTTTCCGTTCGGTTTTAATACACAGTATTTATTAATTTAAATATAGATACCCCGACAGATTGCAATCGATATGTACTATACGTACTAGGCTAGACGGAAATCCGTAAATAGTGTAACACAGCAGTTATCCTAAAATCCTAGATATGAGGTGTGTATTTATTCAAAATCATACCAATTCATTTCTACAATAGCTCACTAATTCACTATTACTGAAAATCACGCTTCACTGATTTTTTAGAGACCGTTCACGCGGCTGCAATTGAAATAAAAAAACTCCATTCTTTCCCAGGGACGTCAATAATGTTTTTTATTTTGAATCTACAGCAAGTACGGAAAATACTTCTTACAGCCGAACGGATGTTAACAGTTCATTAGTCATAAATTAAATCGCATATTTCTCAGACTTCAAAAAAGAATTGAGCAAATCTTAATAAAGAACTTTTCAGAATGAGTCCGTTAGCAAGCTCACTAGAATTATTATTGAATTATTCACTTAGATTTTTTACTGCAGACAAATAATTATGTGAAATCTATGCACTTATTAAAAACTGAAGGAAGAACGACCATGCTTTCCATTCCTTTCAAAAATCAAGAAAAATATTAAGAAGTCTCACCGACTCGGAGGCCCGAGTAAGAGCTCTCGACCCGTAGTCCAAAGGTGTCGGGTTCGATGCCTAACATGGCGCGCTTATCATCACAGTACCGCATATAGCTCCTAAGCATACATGTATTGAAATGATAAAGATTTACCAACGATCCTCTACCTGAAGGTTGCCTGGAAGAGATCGCTTTCCAGCGATAAGCGCCGCGAAATTGTACATTGGTCTCTGTAATTTAATACAACTGTGATGTTTTCGTACAATAAAGCATATCTGTCTATTATTTTAATGGCGAGATTTTGTGGTCAACATAGGATAACCTGCCCATAGTATTTTGTTACGACTATACCACGGTAATAGATAGTATATTTTATTACAATAACATAGACTAAGTATTTACTAACACATGATTGTTAACTGTAGTATATACCAAATAAATAAATAAATATTCCATTACTGTGGCTGTACCCTGTAATTTCAATGATCATGTATGTAAGATTAATCAACAACAAACTATGTATGTAGAAAGAAATGAGACCATAAGCTATAAATTTCCTGGCCCATTCTTCTCTATAGACGCAACGTCTGAACCGGTGGTTGTAGAGTTACATTATGTGGTCTTTACCCTTTTTTACTGTATTTACTGATTATTACTTGCCTCAGATATTAATTAATGGCCTTAGTTGCTATTGTGATTGCAACAATTATAAGTTATAGTTGATATAGGTGATTGATTGTACAGTTTAAAATGGTAAGTAGATCGTTATTTCTATATTTTTAATAAAACTTACTGTTCACATTGGATTTATCGCGATTGGAACTAAGAGATTTCAAACTGAAAATCTTTCTTTCCTGAACGATTTAACAAATAAATTGTTCATCCAAGCCATGGCCTCTAATAATGTACGCAACAGACATGAGTCTGAATAAACGCGAGTGGGCCGGCACGCGCGCCCCGGGGCGCCGGTCCGTCCGGCCGTCCGGCGGGGCGTCCGGCCATCCGGCGTCCGGCACGCCGTGAGCGCCAACTTCGCCCGATGCATTTTTATGAAACTTTTAATTTTAGCTCAAATTGAGACAAAGGCTCAGTGATAAACTCCATCTGCGTCACACAACTTCTCTGACAGAATGTTTCGTTGCTTTTTAGTAATTTATCCCAAATATCTAGGAACAAAGCACCCTTTGTCGAGCTTGATTGGGCTTTTCGGTCTTATTGGCTGGATCAGAGCGCACACAGTAGCTTCTTGTACGTTTTTTATCAATTTGCCTGTACGAGCCAGCTAGCGTAATTGGAGCTGCTTTTAATTTTTGAGTTGGTTTAATTGAATTGCCTGGTGTGGAAGTAATTAACCTATATTCGGCCCGAGTGTTAGGTGAAGGCCTTTGTCATAATTATAATTAGGTTATCGCTACAATTGGTAGTAGGTATCGCTGTGATGATTGTGGTTCGTGGACTCGGGTTGGGGTCAACAACCCCTGCTGTTTTGAAACAAGTGTCCGAAATCGGATAAAGAGCACATCATGTTTATAAACTGTGT
Organism: Udea ferrugalis; assembly: GCA_950022985.1. NCBI lineage: Eukaryota > Metazoa > Arthropoda > Insecta > Lepidoptera > Crambidae > Udea > Udea ferrugalis. The sequence continues at coordinate 385,779 of OX465515.1, forward strand.
ATTGATTTTAATGTTATTAAAGTGGTTATTTCCATTAATAATTATTGTTTCTTTCTGAAACGACTAAAAATACCATAAGTTAACTAGGTACAGTTTCAAAATACTGCATCGATTAGGTGACACAGGTCTCTTTTGTCACATAAAACCCTTCAAATAATAAATATTGGTAGTGAAAAAGGGCGCATGTTTAAAACACGTGTGCGCAAAAGAACGTCGCTCGTCCTTGGCTTGCCTCGTGGACCACTGACGCCGTCCCTGCCTCGGGGCTCCAGCTATTAACAACTTCATTTAGTAAAAAATAAAGTTCAAGCTTCAGTAAAGCCTCTCCTAGAGCAAAAAATACTGTTGCTGGATAGTTTTACTTTTATTTAAACCTTCGCTTTTAAAGTAAATTACCCTATGCTGATGCTGATAGTATACTTCCACATCGTACTGCATCTTAAACTCATCATCATCAACATCATCATGTCAGCCAAACGACGCCCACAGCTGGGCATAGACCTCCCCCAGGAATCTCTACAACGAACAGTCCCGCGCTGTCCGCATCCAGCGGCTTCCTGCGACTTTGACCAGATCTTCGGTCCAACTTGTGGAGGGCCTGTCACAGAGCGTCACCCGAGTCCGGAGTCACTACCGATAAACAAATAAGTGCCTGAATTGTCTGAGACAATTCTAAGCCAAGATTACCTTACCAAGATGAATGATATCACAATAGAAACGACGTACCTACTCGTAGATAGGTAATTATGTCAGTACTGACACGAAGCATAAAAATACCTACTCTTGAAGGTATTTTTGAAATATCGAAAATCATTATACCGAAAGTATGAAATGCCGATATCCGAAATACCGAAGCTTAGAAGGCCGATTTACAAAAGACCGAATGGACGGAATCTTCGTTTAAACCAGGACTTAAGCCTTCGTGTTTTTTTAAACCCAAAAATGACTTGCCTGCTTACACTTATCGGCATTTTAGGCTTCGGGATGACTTTCGGTGAAGTGTTCTTTAGGTCTTTGGAACTTTCGGTCAAATAAACATTCATGAGTCTTTTTGATATTGGTCTTTTGCATTTTGCTTACCCACCCCAAATATTTGTCCCAAAAAAGGTTGTCTAGTGTGAGAATCAAACCTTCGGCTCGAGGTAGGCCTGAGATCGCTACCTCCTAGACGACAGCCAAACCGAATAAAAAATAAACAAATCAATCCGTTATTCTATCAAAATGCTTACAAACCACCTGCCAAGCTTTGTCGATAAATTCCAATACGCTTACTTACAGCTCCTACGGTCAGGTAAAGGCCTTTCCCACACGCTTTATCCCAATCAAACGATTCGTTTATTCACTCACTAGCTATACCGATCGAGCTTTTTCTTACAGATGTTATTGAACAATTTTATTGAACTGTGCACTGTGTGACAGTTCTATTATAAAAAACAATATTTGACAACCAACAAATATGTCGGTCCCGCCCCGTTTGACAGGTACAAACCCCTACATTTTTGAAATGTAGATATTTATTCCTCTATTCGCGGCGGAGGCAATTCTGACCAGATAAAAAACTTTGAAAATCGGTCCAGCCGTTCCCGAGTTGTAAGTGTTAACAAAAACGATAATTTATTAATCTGTATCTTTTGCTGACTACTTATTTTAAGCATTTGTTTACGAATAGGGTCGTTTATGGGTTTAAATACATTGATTATTTGTTTCACATTTCCAATAAAATTAATCTTACCAGGTAACACTATTTTACAAGTATTATGATAGCAAAGAAGATTAAATACAAACCTGCATTTCGCGCTTCGCTTTAAAAAACTTTTATATTTCCAGCGGAGCTTTTGTGTTAGCGCCTCGGGCGAGTTGCGCTTTTGTTTAACATTATACTACACAAAGCCACCAACTATACTCGTATAATTAAAAATGTATTCTAATAAAATGAGAAAATATTATTTTAAATAGCTGCGCTCTATTTTAAACGCGATAGTAAGAGAACAACATCTGGATCTAAATTAAGTAGAGTCGATAAAGGAAACTCTAATCTGTGTTTCTGTTTAGCCGTTGAAGCACAGTTATTAATCAAGAAAGGAATATTAATGTCCCCGTACGCAGGATTGCGAGCGACCGCCGGATCCGCGGCACGTGCGGCCTATCGCTGCCCAGGGACCCATATCTTCGCGAATGTTTATTAATTAGGTCGAGCTGTAGTTTAATATTAATTGCTAATTTTAATTGTGTCGTGTGAGGAGAAGGTGTGTCCGTCCGCACGCGGAGGTGCGTGTGCTGCGTGCTCGCTCGATAGACCACGCATGCGGACCACGAGACACCAAAATACTCCCCCAAATTCACCCACTTAAGCAAAATATTCAGGCAATTAACTAAAGTAATTTTACACTTTTTCCCTTCAAAAAGCTGACCCACAGATTAAGAGATAACATCTAAAACAGGTAGCTAATAAATCATCCGGCGGCATTATACAACATCTTAAGTGCACAATTGTAAGAAGTTAATTGCCTGCCGCAAAAAATGTGACGTCGCTAGGAAATCCGGTCATTCCCGGAATAAGCAATAAATCTTGCCTAGCCGCAGATAGAGAGATCGCGGGGGGACCGCGGGGGCTGCGTGCTGGTGGAGGAGCGGGAGATGGTGGTGCAGCGATCGATAGGCAACCACCGCGCCACCGCGCCACCGCGCCTGGAGCCGCGGGCCCGGCTCCGTGCCGTCCGCACTGCTGTCTGCCGTCATTCGGCCGTCCGCTCTCGCCGCGACCGCTCGCCTCGCTGAGCCTCTCGAGCCCGCGCACCACTCGTTCCGCTCGTCTCGTCTATCTCGACTCCCGCAACTTCCCGCGTACGCGATGGAGGTAAGCCGCGTTCTTTTTCCGTTCGAAACTTTAAGCGTCAACTTTTCATTTCAACCGTTCGACACGTGCTCGCTGTGTATTCTGCGAATTAATAAAACCATTAAATGCTCGCGTCAAATTTATTGTCGATATTTCTCGTTTGTTTTCTGTTTTTGTTTTGTGCTGGACGAATTGCTGCGGAAAGATAAATGGATTTGCTACGTGGTTGCTCGCTCTCGTTTTTTTGGGGTTTATTGTGTGATGAATAAATGAAATTTCGGTATTCAAAGGTGCGAAGTTACACATTTAAAAGAAAGAAGAACGACTGCTGTTTTGAATGTTATTCGAGTCGAAACTCCGCGTGTTTTTTGGCTACGTTTGTTACATAATGCAAAAATTTGGTGCGCAGCATCTCGTTAAAATCAAGAGTTCACAAAGCAGGGGCGTATTTGGGTGTGTGCGTGGGGTGCGTGTCGCGTCTCGGGGTGTTGCGTCCTGCACGGCGGTCGCTCGGCGACGCGACGCTGTCTTGGCGCGCGGTCGTGTGTACAAGGGGAATCCGGCACTTTCGCCCCAGTGCGTGCGTCTTGAGGATCCCGCCTATTTTTTTATACAGAATACAGTTGTTCGATGCCATTATCCTTTCCGTTACTCCATTTTTTATATTCAGTGGGCTTCGAACAACAACAGGGTTCATATTGCCAAATTATGACGGTTTCATCGACCGAAGCTCAAAAACTCATCCGCCGAGCTTCCGTAGTAACACGGATCCTGTCACTGTAAAATATAAAAATGTGGCTTCTCGCTCCGTATTGTTTATTTGTAGCCTAAATGATCCTGTAAAAGCAACAGTAAAAACAGAACATTTCGATGCTTGTTGTTTCACATAAAAATAATACCACGCGAACTGTGGACGTATTATTTTACGCAAGCCGTTGTTTTTGTTGATGATTCGTTTTGTTTCACTACGAATGGTTACTATTTACTTGTTTTGTGAGATGTGAATGAAAGAACCCCATATTTTCGTGTTCGAATGAGGAAGTAGGTACCTAAAATGTATTAACTCTACACTTTGACTCTACACTAAATGCTGTCAGTTTGATTGTTTTGTTTCACATGGGTACCATCATAATTGATCTAATGCCGAGTAAATTCGCTCGTCTAAAATTAATTATTGAATCTCTAAATTAAATTAAAAACTCTTGTGGATAGTAAGTATTTTCGACAGGATGCTTTTTCGATGTTTTTTTACCGCTCGCGATCAACAATGGCTGGTCTGCAATTAAATCTAGGTTTAGCAAAAAAAGTACATGGCTGTGTCCGTAGCAAAATTATTGTTTAACCGAAACAATAATTTTGCTACATAAAGTTATTATTTGGTGACCAAAATTATCAGAGCACCCCAAACCGGCTATTCCTCTTACTGCAAATATTTAAAAACGTAAAACATCCCTTCGGTGTGAGGAACAAAGGCAATTATAACTCTATTCCATTTATTACCGTTACACCAAATCACATGTGTTTTGGGGAATACCATTAAAGCAGCATAAAATTAGTTAGCATTAAAAATTAGTTGAATGGGGATAGGCAAAGCACAAATCATCTAAAAATAGATTATCATTCCTCGAGTGGGGTATTGTCTAAACGACAATGCCTATTACATGAAAGCAGGCGGCAGGTAGCTAAGCCTTTTGCCATAAAGAAACGGTGTCTAGGATGAATCAAACCCGCCGGCCAAGTGCTAGGAATATTTTTACAACCCTAATTTATACAATTCCTTTTCAATATTTTTTTTCCACATAGTAACAAAATTATGAATAGCAAAATGGTATAAATTATTATAACTGCTAGTAAATTGTTCTGTTTCTTATCTACAAACTATGCTATCATCTATGGTCAGTCAATACGTATTATTGAAGGAAAACAGAAAACCCATATTCAACAATTCTGGAAGTCGGGAAGTTATTGTAAGAGAGTTGCAGCATTTTCAGGTTGTTTTTGTTAGTGGATAGAGTAGGCCGTCCATTCATGAGTGCCATAAACTACGAATATTTCAGAAGAATTAAATGCAGTAAAGTATCAACACTTTTCTTGGTGCACTAATAAAATGCGTTCGCTATGGCAAAAAATCTTGATTCAGTTCCATAACACAACTGGCTCTTGCGACTCTTAAGGTCAGATAAATTAAACTAAAACTGTCAAGATTTTTATTCATTACATTTCTACATTTAAGGCTTCGGCAATAACACAATACTCGTACCTATTTGCTGACCAATTCAGTAACTAGAAGCTAACAACTTATAAATCATTAAATACGAATTGTCAGGAGATTATTATCTTCCCTTCTTCTAAAAATAATAAAATTGTTTTTTTATGATAAAATAATTAAGTACTTTTGTATTGTTGAGTAAAATACTAATTAGTAATTAGTCCAACCACTAACATGCTGAATTGATCGCATAAAAAGAGGATAGTTAAAATATGATAGAGAGAAGCTCTCTCGAGTTATCTCGGTAACACTCATCGAGCGCGTAAACGCGAATACATTAATAAAAACGGTTCTTACTGTACGGTGTTACAATAAACACAGTCCAAATAAACGAGTTTTGAAAGCTATCCGAACTAAGCTTAGCTATCTAATCAAAAAAGGAAATACTTCAAGGTTGTACACAAAGATTCGGCATTCTCGGTGGGAGATTCTATTTGCGATACTGCGACGATGGATGCGCGAGCGGACAGGACCTCGCTACCGGAGATTGGGCACGTACCCTCACTCACCGGAATAGCATTCACATACCTTCTACGTACTTCGCAGGGGACAAAACATTCAAGTTATTGACCTAATTTAATTTTTGTTGAAGATTAAGTTGTTTTTTTATGAATCGGAAAAATGTAAAAAATGTTTGGTAATACCTTAGGACGTCTAAAATTCTAGTAATTTCTGGCTTTAAAGACACAGCCTGTACTATGAGTAACTGACTGATGATCATGCATTTTGAAAAACGTTATTGTTGTTTAACAGAAGGAATTAAGTTTACATAGATAGATAAGTAATTGGCAGCAAGAGACATTAACTGGACTATCCAGGTGGCCTCAGGCTATAGAGCGATCTCTTCGAGTAGACACCCGTCAGTAGAGGAGTTATACAGAACAGTGATTTCTGTGCGATAACACAAACGACAATAATCTAGCAATAAACTAAAAAAACACTTACGTGAATAATGACTCCAAAATTACCCGACACATTTTCATGTTTTTTTCATTTGCTGGTTTTGTAAAATATTTGAAAATAATGCAAAATTGACAAAATATAAATATCTATATTTTTCAAAATGTTAATGGGTTTGTACCTGTCAAAAGGAATGGGATCTACACATTTGTTAGTTGACAACATCGGCGGACAAATATTGTTTTTATTACACATTCGACATTTTAACTTCCGGGATTTCGTCCATTCGGTAATTTGAAAATTGCCATTCAAAGGTTCGGTATTATAACGATTTTCGATGATTTAGACGAAAGTATTTTAGTTGTAGTTATTATGACTACATCGGTTGACTAATGTTGTTTTTATTGTTGGCTCAGTCCAATAGCACTTACAGGAACGACGTCTGTCGAGATAACTAGTAATAAATAATTATAAGCAGACAAAGAACTAATCAGATCAATGTTGTAGTTTTTACAACATTAAGCCTTGTTAAACATTATTAATAATTACTTTACAAGACAACTGCCAATAGAGTCTGAGCTCCTCTGATAAACAGGGGAAGGGTCGCCAGCTCAGGGTCGCCACTCGAAGAACATACAAATATTCTGGCGAACAACTGACGATAGTCTTCAAATTTACTAAAGGTAATGATATGTTCTAACAGTAAGCCTGTGTTATTCCATCAATGTCATAGACAAATACCTACCGCACTCGAAATAATATTTTCAAAATTATTGTGACTTTCGGTAAAGATGAAACTAGCTTATTGATTATTTTCTGGTATTTAGCATTATCATTACTGTAGCTTTATCCGATAGGAATACCAGAAAAAGACATTCGGTCTAGGTGTCAGGCGGACACCACACCAGCGTCTTCCGTTAACCCATTTTGCTTGAACGACAAAGCTACCAAGACCCTAGTTTTCGTCGAGATTTCATATAGTCTACTTTATTGTTAACCCCCTCCAAAAAGAGGAGGTTGTTAATTCGACTGTATGTTTCTTAACAACCAATTTGATTGAAGGGCAGGCTAAATAATTCCGAAATACAGAAGGCTGAAATTCGTAACACCTATAAACGAATGCCGAATATCAAAATGACGATTGTTTATTTGACCGAAAGTTAACCGGAAGCATCAAATCTCGAAGCCCAAAATGCCCAAGAATGTAAGCAGGCAAGCCATTTTCGGGTTTAAAAAACAAACACGAAAGCTTAATCCTTCTAACCTAGGTAAGTAATATAAAATAATCAGTACTATGATGCGTACCTGATTAAAGGGGTCAGGCAGGATAACCTTTCCAAGACGATAACTTTCGCAATTTCATTATTTGAAAGTGCACTGCCAACGGAAAAGAATTTGAATTATACAGGCAAAGAGTTTAAAATATTACCGTTTTGAAACCGATGAAGCCCAGAAGGTTTCTAAACCCATAGCTTATTTAATGTATAATTTTTAAGACAAAAAGTACAAAATGCAGCCTGAACGCTAAACAAATTCAGTACCAGTGAACAAGGTGTTAAGCAGAAAAGTAAATTTAAAAAAAATCTTATTAAATTCACAAATTACACTTGAGTTAAGTTTAATTTTAACTAACAACTAAAATACCGTTACCAAAAAGCGATTCCTAAAAAAACTAACAAACAGTTTTGACCACACATTATGTAGCAGGCAGGAGCAGCCCTGCCGGCGCCTGCGCAGCCGGATGACGCTGCGCGCGCGCAGTTAATTATAGATGGCGCCGCCGTCGCTCAAGTATTACTTTAATTAGAGTCGTTGACTGGATCACAGTATAAACCATACAGTAGAACATCTACATACAAACGTGCCACTCTTGGTTTGAATGTGTGCGTGCGCGTCGCGCGCCGTGTCTCGATATCACGCACACGCTAGCATAAAATAGGGAGGCATAGGGAGGCGGCAGTACGGACGGGCTGTGCCGCGTGTCTGTGTGCACGCTAGGCTAATAACTCGGCGGGCGGCCTTATATAGCCTACTGTATGGATTATACTGTGACTGGATGCTCTTTGTTTTTGATGCAATCTCACGCGGCTATCACTTGCGCGACGCACAGAAAAATAAACATGATTTATACATCGATTATATTGAAAACATATCGTTTATAAGCAACGACCTATTAATGTCAAACGATTCTCTTCATTCGCTTATAACTGATTATGGGTATGAATGGCTGAGTGAATGATTTATTTGCATAAACATTAGCTAGATTGTATAATTGTGCTAGATAGCGCAGTCGCCCGGTTTGCGAAAGATGCGGGTTCGATTCCTGCTTGATGCCAAGATTACCTAATGTCTTTTTTTGGTCTTCAGATCTTTAGTAAAGATACTGCATGGAAAATGCTAAAAAAAACATAGTTTTTATAAGTTCTCAAGCTAACTATTTTATTTGCAAACATAAAAATAAAATTAAAAACTGCGACATTAGGTAAAGTGGACATCAAAGCATCCAGGCAAAATCTAAATCCAACGAGCAGCTTCGAAAATGTTACTTTTTGCAGTGCAGAGCGTTTTACTCACTTAAACGCTTTTAAATATATTTAACGTTTTCCGAGAAAACTTAGGAGAAGGAATCGCCCCTCAGCTGGAGAGGGCCTCCGGGGGCCTCTGAGGGCCTCCGAGGGCCGCTGCCGCCGAGAGAGGATTAAACTTTATAATCACGGAACAGATTTAAATGCTGATTTCTTTAATTTTTTTGCGCCGCCTCTCGGCCGGTCCTTTGGTGTGGCTGAAGCGAAAATGTTTATCATTCACAACATACACACAATTATTCCTTCTCCCTTGAATGTTATAAATTCAGATAAAATTCGTTTCGTTTCTTGTGTATTAGAAAAAACAGTTCTGATGAAATGCAGTTCAATATTCTAAATGCGATCAATTCAAGGGCGTCATGAGCTTTGTATGTCACACTACCCACAAAACAGAACCCCATGGTTCCATTAAGGGGTCCCCGTGTTATTTAAGGGATTTCATTCATTCACATGTCCATTTCGGCCAGAACCTAATCTGGTGTTAGCAAAACAAGATTAATGGACAATGCCAGATCTCTGTAATGCCACAGTATAAACCATACAGTAGGCTATCTAAGGCCGCCCGCCGAGTTATTAGCCTAGCGTGCACAAAGACACGCAGCACAGCCCGTCCGTACGCCGCCTCCCTATGCCTCCCTATTTTATGCTAGCGTGTGTGTGAAATTGCGTGTGCGTGATATCGCGTCACGGCGCGCGACGCGCACGCACACATTCAAACCGAGAGTGGCACGTTTGTATGTAGATAGCTTACTGTAAGATTATACTGTGGTAATGCGTCACTCGCCCACTGTGCGCTCACAAAAGATTGGCCTAATTGGTGACATATGGCAATTCGCTTCATTTATACAAAGACTGAGCTACAATTGATTTCGGGAGTTCCTGAGTCATTGACTTATAAAGTGTCGTTTTGAATTGCGTTGGGTTGATGTGGACTGTATTGTTTCCTCGTATTTATGCATAAAACCACGCTAAAGCTTTAGAATGGTAAGACTAATTTGTGAAAGCCCAGGGAAGGTGTAACGGGTGCGAATGTTTTGGCATTTCACAGCCCGACGTCTGTCGGGATAGCTAGTTTAAAATAAAACTGGCGGAGTAACTCTTTTTTATGCAGCATGGAGCAGTAATAAAACCAAACTTCTAAGTTAACGCAATCAGGAGGATACGGGCGTTTATTCTTCTTTTATATCAAATAATAGGGGGTTGGGCTTGTTAAAACTAACTCTACCTTGACCTTGAATCACGATAGTAAATACAACTACCTATGTACTCAGCACAAGTGAAGGAAAATAACCGTAAACCGTTGTAACATCATAAAAAATAACAAATTTGCACCAAAACATCGCCCTTGATGGGTCTTCTTTTAATTCATTCCATAGATGAAAAATCATTTAAACTGCGTAGCAACTCCGTGACATGGCATTATAGGTGCAAACTATATCTCAGTAATGAATGTTTAATGTACGCTTTGGTTTTCCTATCCATCAATCTCCGAAAAATAAGTTTGAGATTTACAAAATAACTCCGAGTTAAGGTGACCAAAAGTATCTTAAATTTTTAGAATGGAAGTTCTCGCTTTACTGCTTCAGGAAACGTTGAACGGTGGAGGCGGGTGCGAATGAGCTGAGCGAGCTAAGCGCGCTGCGATGCGAGAGCGATTTTTCGTATAGCCTCTGCCTGCCCCCACATTAAGCTGCTTGTCCACCGAAAAGGGAAGAACGAGAAATTCAAATTAATGTCCTCTCGGATTCCCACTTTAAGCCGTAGTTACTGAGCGAAGTCGTTCTTTTTTTCTGACCCTATTTTGGTAGACAAACAGCTTGCTATCAGTACATTTCTACGTCTTCAAAATAACTTTTTATTTCAACACCTACGCTAAATGTTTGCTTTGAGTTTGAAGCATTGCGGTGTAGGACTTCGTCTTCAAAGAAATTCTTTTCGCAATTTTTCTGGTATAAGGAAAATTGTATTTATTTTCTGGATAAACGGAACAAAAAGCTTCAGTATGTGTAGCTTGCGTTCGCTCGATGGGCGCAGAACTCGATTACGCGCGATACGAGTCGAACATCAACACGATCATTCAATCGTCGAACATCAACACGATCATTCAATCGTCGAACATCAACACGATCATTCAATCAGTGGAGCTTTCCGGGATGAGCGGACCTGTTTCATTTAAAAAACACAATGTCACACTTTCATCAAGAGCTCCAGACTTGTTTGAGAACTGGTGAAATTTTAGGGTTCTATGCTTCTTTGTTTTAAATCACATAAAAAAACAATTACTTAGAAACTATATTTCAATCCTAAATCCTAATACATGATATGTTCTACTTAAATTTCTGTATTTAGACAAGCTCTGCTACTAAAACAAGTGCATAAAATAGCTCTTATAAAAATATACGTACGTAGTACAAAAAATGCTCTACATTAATCTGTATCAACCATTGTGTCGTTGCAATTTTTATGGATAAGCTTACATAATTATAAGAACTCGCGAATGTAAAAAAACAAAATTTGCTTATTTGTTAAAGTTTAAATTTGCATAAAAACCTATGTACACAATAATATAAAACTTTCATGAAACCACCTTTTGCAAATGAATAATAAATAAATTAATTCGCAGACTAAACGTTGGTGGTGGATGGCCACTGTGCTGATCCTGGTGTCGCTGGCCATGGTGTCTGCTGAGGGAGAGGTGTGGGAGGAGCATGACCACGAGGTCCTGATCCGCAACGAAAGGGGTGCCAAGGGCAAGGGTACGTACTCTTCACAGCTCCATCCTAAAGGAAGATAGATATGGAGACAAGAAGAAGGAGTGGAAACGAGTGGAAGCAGAGACGCTGATTGGGTCGCAGGTAAAAAAAGATAAATTTCCTGTTAGGAACGACTCTTAGAGGACTTTGCAGAAATTGAGCGAACGAAACCACAGTCGTACAAAGTTCTGGTACCTTTTATCAGATAATTTAAGTAGCTAAACTAGGTAGTTGCTATTTGGTAAATAACTAACTCACAATTACAGTACTGTGGTGGAGTGCTCACTTGCCCTTTGTGCCTAAGAACTTTTAAAGTCAAAATTGGCTATAACGGTCAGCGAGCTCACGGTCGCGCTGGGCAGTGAGGCGCTGCCGCCGAGTCCGTTCAGCAGTCGCTGTAGCCGAAAACGGCTTGAATGTTTTATTATTATTAGGTTTCGAAGAACAAAACACATTGAGAGGACGGGTTTAGCGATCAAGTAGAATGACCAGAAATTAACCTCGTAGAGCAGCTGTAGTTTATCAAGATTGCACAATTGAGCTAGAATATAATTGAAATCTGTTAGTGATAGCCGTTTTGGCTGCTTTTAGTCTTGCATAAAACAAGCTACCTTATCGCCTTCTTTTAAAGAACATATACATAATTAAAATAATGGTTTCAATTGGCTTTGTATAAAATCTTACACGAAACAAACGCTTTTGAGTTTAAGTTTGAAACAAAGGAATGCAATAATTCGTCAGTCATCGATCAGACCAAGTCAGTGGGAGCAAAGGTAAATCTTAGTAATTTGTTAATTAAAGACGCAGACACGCACACGCACACAGCACACACGCATGCACTCACAGAACACACACATGCACTCACAGAACCCACTCACACACAAACACACACTTTCGCTCGCACAAATAGGCTCCTTGCAATCTTTGTATTACCTAACCACTGTGTACATGGTTCCACTGAAAATCAGCGTTAGTGCCATAGATTAGTGCATAATAATTTATCTATGCCTAAAATATGGTGAGTGGTCACCATTCTAGTTGCATAACAAACTTTTGTAATTTTATATTGTTGATGAAGATACTGTATGGTTTTTTCATTGTTATTTCTACCAAATGTCAAATTTTATTCTAAGGCAACTTTATAGAAAAATGTACCAAATAAAACAATTTCTTTCTTTCATTTAAATATTCGCGTTGAGAATTTCCGAAGTAAGACATCTAATGAATATTCTCAGGCAACTTTATAAAAATTACGAAGTTAGAACCGGTGCCAATGTGATGTAACCACTCCCGAAGGTCACTTCTCAAGTGGTAGCCGACGTTGGCTAGGAACCATTCCAAAGCAATTTACGATACCAGCATCAGTGACAGATGGCATTGTTGCTGTGACGTCACAGGGGGTGGTGGTGGCCCTGACTCATCCCCCCCCCCCCCCTCGCCAACCCTGTCCATAAATTGGCGCATTCAGATCAAACATGCACTGGAATGGACTTTTTGGTTAGCGTCCAATTCGTTAGATCGCAAGTTCGTTTGTGGATTAACCAGCCTATCGCAATACTGAAGGGCCACTAGGACGCTCTTGGTTCAAGAAATGTTTGGCAGACGAAGCTTTTACCTCGTGTTCTGTGATTCTTTCATTTCTAAGTATACCTAGTGAATTTAGGTGATTAAAATGTCGAGGAATATAGCGCGAGTACTTACGTTCTAGAATTATGGATACTGTGGAATATAGTGGAGACTTATTGTCACCTCCCAGTGTGACACGAGATAACAATATCTCGAAACACAAGTGAAAGTTGATTAAGAAAAAAGGGGTTGTACAGAATTAGAGAAAAATACAATTCAAAACGATATTGTAGAGCAGGGATGTGTAAAAATAATATGTAGACGAAATAAAATAAAAACGCCTCTGAGCGCTACCACAGAGAAAGAACGGCCGACAAGTTTATAGGTACGAACTAAACAAGATATTGTTGAATAAAATTAAAAATCGGTTATAAAAAGAAGAAAAAACACAAAGGTTAACTGTTTCTTAGCTATATTTTTCAATTTATAAAATAGTCGACCAAACAAAAGCCTAACGTAAATTCCTTAATATCTTCAAGTCTGTTTATTTTATGAACATTTCTGAAGAGCCTGGGGAACTAGTCTTGTAGTTTTGCCATCAATATTTGTAGATATTACGGCAACATTTACTTAGTTCTCGGAAAGCTAGCGTTGCTCAAGGGATCTCTAGTTTATTTACCTCTGGGCTATTAAAGAATTAAACCCACTTGTTAAATAATGCCTAGTACAATTTAAGCGATTACTACCAGTCTTAGCTTCAATTGATAATTTCTTAGCGGTTTCTTCGCCTGCTTACAAACAAACAAATAATACGATTTGGGCCAATGATATTTTATCAACCGAAACAGTAGGTACTGTAGGTAGGCAGTAAACAGTAGGTACTGACATAACCTATCTACGTCTTTTTAATTGTAATATCATTGATTGGGCAGTGAGATAATCATCGCGTAGCTGGACACAGTATTCGGCATACTGTCTCAACTTTAAGGAGCAAAACTATTATTTGTTCTTAAATTATATGAAAAAAACTACATGAAACACACATTAAATTCAATTTTCAAGTATCTAATTTATAGAAATAATATAGAAAGGGTGACACAGATACGTGTGATTTTATTTCGGTCTTGGTAATTTAAAACATAATACCAGCAATATACCTAATGTATAGTTTTTGACAAATCCTTGAATGAAGTAAGTTTAAAATTTAGCTACACCTTCTCACTTAACCATTTAAAGAATCACCAACAAAATGGTAATGAGATCCCTTTGAAAATATTCTCAGAAAATGTCGAGATAGGTACCTACTCCGCTCCAGAGAAGATTTCACGCCTTTTGCGGCAACCGAGGCTTGTCGTGAATTTTACATAAATGCTTTTAAAGTGATAATATTTCACTAAAATACTTTTTACAATAGCGGTTTTAACAAAGAGCGCTGCTTCTTTTCTGCTCAATTAAATTCACATAAAATTAGTTATTATTATTTTGAGCACTTTCCATGCAGTATCTTTACTAAAGATCTGAAAACCAGAAAAAGACATATTAATATATTAAATTTTTGGTTATTATCGGTATTTACTCAAATTATTATTGTTGTATCTTTCTGTTAAATTACTTGAAATTTATTTAATTTTTGTCGCACCGCCTACTGCACTTTTCTGCTTAGCCTTATGGTTGACTGGTAGAGAATGCCTCATTGGCATTAAGTCCGCCTTTTGTACCATTCATTGTTGTGCGATAAAGAATAAATAAATAAATAAAGACATTCGGTCTTGGCTTCAGGCGAGAATCGAACCCGCGTCTTTCGCAAACCGGGCGACTGCACTAACCACTGCAAAATGAGTGCTAAGTCGTCATCAAGTTACGAGTATTCTATATTATAGTAAATTGTTAATTGTTTACTTAATAACTAGAAACGACTTACACTCTTGTTCAAAAAAACCAACGCAAGGCTAAAGCATACAGAAAGCGATAGACGTGTTTTGTCAATTACTAGTAAATGGCGCCAGCAACAAGAATGAAAGGGACAAAGCATTACAAAAGTTAAAGTGATAAAAAAGCGGTGTTTAAGTTTTTATGAATATGGGGGATAGTATTTAGCACCTCCGATATTTTGGACAGTCAGTATCGGCAGTGAATATTGCAGTCAAACATTGCATTTCCGAAAACAAACGAACTAATTTCCGTGTCCATCAAATTACATTTGATTAATCATTCATCAGAATTCAGAAAAGTACTCAAATTAATTTTTGTTTTGACAAACAAAGGTTGTGGTTGTAAACAAATGACGCCATACATACAAACAACATCAAATGGTACTCTAAACTGTAGTCTGAACTGATAACAAGGAAAATATATCAAACGGAAAAAGAAAGTTTAGGAGTTCAACTTGTTTTATGCACACTCTTTTTTTATAAGTACAGCACTTTCTAATCAATTCCATTATTTCTTGGTTCTGTCAAAAAATTAACGTAGTTACTACTTAAGTGTTTTAAATTTAAATCTTTTACGTCGAACTCGAATAGGATAACACTCTCGTCTTCAAGTGACGTGTGGCCATACTCGTGGCTTCCACCGCACGCACTGTGGGCCGCGCTCAGCACGGGTACCGCGACTAACAGGTGTCATACTCACTTTACAAACTTGAACACTGTCACACAATTCGGCTAGTGCTTTTCGTCTAGCGATTCGGCAGACATTGCAGGTAAATTGACGTTCAACGTATATTTCTAAGACAAGTACATACGAGTATATGTTAAATCTTAGTAAACCAAATGAATGTATAAAACGGCCGGAGTGCTAGAGTTACAGGTACACCATGTTTCAATAGGTACTGATAACATGCAACTACTTATATATCCATTTTTAGGGTTCGGGTTAGGATGGTCCTGAAAACGGAACCCTATCACTAAACCTCCGCTGTCTGTAAGGCCGCTTGTCTAGTAATAGCTAGTAAAAAAAAACTACTCCGGTACCAAATATAAAAAGATCTGGGACATATTACACGCATATTTAAACAGTTAAAACCGCCCAGACACAGAACCAATACAGATGTTCATCATTAGGGATATTTCACCATGATCCTCAAAACTCGCAATTCGAATTCAATATTTTGTCACATCAAAGTTAAATCTACCATATTTCATAATTGCTAAATCAAATGTGTTTGCATTGAACACGCTACGAGCACACCTGTTAAAAGGCGCACTCACCGCTTCACAAACTACACCTTCCGATAGCTGTCTGTTATAAACTACTCGTATGAAAAGATGTTTTCAAAGTTATCTAAAGCTGCCGACAGACGTTTAGGCGAAGTTTCCGATGAATAGCGACTTGTGCCTGAGCAATAAAGGCTGGTTTCCGGCGGCATGCATGAGCACGTCAGTGGCGGGAAAGTTTAGAGACTAAAATACATTCTGAAAATGTTGGCTTAGCGGCGATATAGGCGTGTGGGAACGGCGGCTGTTTGCAGTAGGCACTCGCTTAGGTATTATTGTAATCGATCGAGCGGTAACTTGATGCGGCAGGCAGTTAGGCTGATGGCCATATTGCTAGACGGCAGTCGCGATTTAAAGTAATAAAGCACAGTTTAGTAAGCTAACTTTTACATTTTTTGTAAGCGTGTTTCATCTGATAAAAGTTGTTGGGAATTATGATTTCTTTAAAGTATCTTACCTTGGTGCTACTTTTGTGTTGTAGCTATCCTTGTCTTCCCATTAATAACTCAATATTTGAGACTGGATGTAAGTTATTAATAATACCTATGAGATATAACACCCATCCATTCTTTTCGCTAAGCCATGGAATAAAAAATGGATGTGTAATAATCATAGTTGCATGTTATAAGTACCTATTGAAACATGGTGTAGGTTTAAGTCTACCACTCCCGCCAGTTTATTCATAATTTATTCATTTAGTTTACCAACATTTACCATACTTTTCAAAGAAATAATAAATATGTACTTAGACATATGTACGATTAGCCTATATTACCTGCAATATTTGCCAAATCAGTTTCAAATGAAATACAAACGTTGTAAGTAATTAATTTGAGCTAGTGGAAACAAACTGATTGCTCGCACAAACAACGGCGAGCGGATCAAATCATTTACAGCTTTTAGTACTGACGGACTTGTTTATGAACCTGTTCACTAATTAGTTGGTTCGCTCTACTAATTAGCTAAAGCGCGTTATCAATCAAACATCATTAGTACGGTAACCTTTTTGTTACCTACTCGTATATGTTTATTATTTCAGTTGAAAGTGGCTAACATACAAATGATGATAATCTGAGTTTAAGTGACCTAAACAAGTCTTTTTTGTCTTACCTAAGTAGGTACTCCTCGCGAATGTTTGTCGCGAAAACATACGTTTTTGCGCTTCTCATGTCGAACAGAATATTCTTGAAGATAGATAGATACAAGTTGATTTCTGAAATAAGCTTTTGCGAAGAGATTTATTCATCAGTTCAGGGAGCAACAGAACCTCAATCAAATTGAGACTATCTGAAGAATTTAGGAAAGGCAACTTGTAACTACATGAGAGAAAGGAGTTAAGTATTTCAGTTGTTTTAGATTTGATTGTCTCTTCAAACAACTGTGTAGTCTTTGTAGCAAAACAATTGCCCTTTTTAAAATTGTATGACCACTTTGCAACTCTGTAAGCTTACATACATCATTTTGTCCATGCAACAATCCTTGCAAATAAATGCTTTAACTTCGACTTAACAGAGTCGTTCCTGGAGCAGCGAATGCTCGCAACCCTTACATTGGCCACCCTTTGATCCCTACATCCCACCATCTGTTATTTGTTAGAAATCAAATTTGCCATTCGAATGCAGTCCTTATACACTCATTGATCAAACTGAGTTTCTAGGTTGATATCGACAGAAACTAAAGTTGTTCATATGTAGGACTTATCGAATGCTAAGTCGATGCAAAAAGAGTTTTAAAGCCGTACAATAGAATATAAATAAATAAATAAATATCCTTGGACATTATTCCACACAGCGCAAAGCCCCAAGTGAGCTAATTATAGTCCGTTTTTATGGGATACTAGACAACGGATAAACATACTTAAATACTTTTTCTTTTGTAAATACATAATTAATATACATAGGTAACACCCAGACCAATACAAATAGACATGTTCATGCACACAAATGTCTGTACTGTGCCGCGATCGAACCCGCGACCTTTGGTGTAGTAGCCGACTTCTCAACAATTACACCAAGACGGTCGTCAAAAATATTATGGTCATTAAAAATATGATGGTTAGAATTTCTGAAAAACACAGCATTCGGCCAGTGAGTAGTTATTCGAACGCATAAAGACTTACACACTTCATTATGAACGAAAGACGTGTTAGTGAACATCAGTCTCAACTTGTCTCCGTGGGATAACTTGTGTGGGATAATAATCAGCGAGTGAGGAAGCAGGGCAGTTAACCCTCGCGCAGGAGTATTTATAGCCGGCTCCGATGACTTACGCGCAGTAATAATAACTGCAGTCAGTGCGCCCACGCCGCTTTTTATACTATTTTCTGGTACGATTGGTTTGTACCCTGCAGGCCATGCAACTTGCCACTTATTATTGGCATGTTGGAGTCAGGCAATTTGCGTGTGTCATACGTAAGGAAAACGAAAGTACAAAGAAAATGCCAAATCATTTATACACCTATTGAATGTCTCTTGGTTATTGAATTAGTCACAACAATAACCTACGACTAAGTGAGCACTGAAAATTAAACATGGAACTTGTATTTTGATAAGTATCGAATGTTTGTTATCTTATCTATGATCGTCATGACATTCGTGATGATTTTCTGAGCTCCCTCTCCCTTTGATGAAAGTTGTGGATGGCTCCACCAACTAGGGCCACCGTCCTCCGATAAGTGAAGACAGATTCAACTAGTTCATTAATAAATATTGCAAGATCTTTTTTAAAGTGAACTAAAAATAAAAATATAATTTTAATAAGCCTTATTTAAGCCAAACCATTAGCCAAATTACGTTATATTTTCGCAACTATAAAGATTAAACTTTAGTGGAAGCTTTAAAAGCACTCGCTTTTCATTAAATTGGGCTCCATTTTATATGTGAGAGGCTTTCAGTCCAATAATTATTCTATATTACCTTACTGCTCTTCTCTCGTGCTTGTTTATCGAATAAAAATAATAAAAGCATGGAGAAAATTAAGTGGATTTTGAAATTCAAGTACTTAGGTACATATTAACAAGATATGTGGTAAGAATAGCCTAAAAAATTTGCTTAAACGTCTGAAAGTAGGAGTACTTCGTTATGGGATTCGGTGTGTACAAAAATGTACCGTGACCACGGTCTTCAGATGTGAGAAGTTACTTCAACAATTTTGCTTATATCCCAGGTACTGTATCGGATAGGTACAGCTAGGAAGCCTAACAACATGCTAATCAAACAATGAGCAACGCACTTAGATGATTAGATTAGATGTAACTAAGTATCTCTACATGCAACATTAGCTAGAACATTAATACAATGGTATAGTATAGCAACCCTACCACCGCTTGCAGATTTGTGTTTGTACCTAGAATAAGAAACTCAAAGGTTGCATCTTTATTCAATATCGCGAATTCTTTCACCGAGTTCCTAAACCACATGAAAATTACTCAGAGCCTGTGTTTTAATGATCATTGTTGTCTGCAGAGCCCTGTCGCTACATCCGCAGCGCCTGGTCGGAGTGCGACTCCAAGACCAACATCAGGTCTCGGGTCCTGACGCTGAAGAAGGGCGACCCCACCGCCTGCGAGCGCACCAAGACTATCCAGAAGAAGTGCAAGAAGCGTAAGTACTCGGTCTCAAACACCTTTTTTGTTATCATCTAAATCCCAAAGTTTTTCTGGGCCAAGATCTCTCTGAAACTTGCACTAGTCAATCCGAGTCTGCCAAATGTTGACCTCCAGACTAATTCATCGGGTCATCCACCATCGTCTTTTAGGCTTTCCTCTTCGAACCAAGACCCTAGGTGGGAGTGTGCGGCCCATGTCTGCACGATGCACTTTGGTTTAAAGTATTTAAATACGAGTATCAGTTTTATTTATGCGGTATCGAATGTGCGTAACCATATAGGCACTTGACTCACTCAAGTGCATTCCCAGGGGTATGTTGTCACGCAACCATTTGGGGCGACGAAAGGCGCACCTACCCCTTTTTAATATCCTAAGCCTGTAAACTGCAATCCTGGCTAGAGTACACAGTGTCATTGAACCTTGCAGTTACTAACAGCGAACAAGCACCGGAAGCATCGTATGACCAGTGCAAGCCGAGCCGAACCCGCGGATTTCAAAACATTCACAGAATCACAACATTGACGTGCAGAACGAGCAAATACTGCTTTGTGAAGCTGATCCATCAGTGTGGGGGGATTAGCGCCCATCACCGCAGGCCTGACTTGCCTGCCGTGGGCATTTTACGGAATACAGGAGTGGTTTTCCGACGCGTGTGCCGAGGGATTACGCCCGATTTACCTTTCGTATTTACCTTTCCACCTTCACCACATCGGCATTGGATTGACTTCGAAACAATTACCAAAACATGCCAAATATATTGAGAACATTTCCGTTTGAGAGTTACCTACCTGTTATGACGGTTTTCATATCGCATGCCTGCGTTATTTATGGCTATATAATAATACTTTTAGAGAAGCGGGAAATTGATAATAAGAGAACTTTCAGCATCTTTTTAGCTCTAAATTTTTCATTGTAGTTTGTAGCTTTATTATTGTCATTATATTTTTTGCCTTGCCTGTACCATTTGTAAGATAGGTAGGTACCTTAGTTTGCCCCTTTTTGTTTATAATTTAAGTGGAAACTTAATTGGTTTAAGCATGTTTTTTTTTGTGTTTATTGTGTGATCTATAATAACTGTCTGTTTCCCAAATAAACAAAAAAAAAAAGAAAATTGGTCAGTTGAGATATAAGATCAATTCTCTTTGAAGTAAACTAAAGTACTTAAGGCTCTTAATAAAATAAAGAAAAAATAAAACGAACGTTTTCATTTTGGATGCGACTTGCATAGTTTTTAAATGGTTATCAAGATCTATTCCTTTCTAATACCAAAAAGTAATACCAATGGTATTTGTTTGTAATCGTAATAATTTTCTATTCCGGACGAATACCAAAACTACATTGAAATATTTAAAATTTGGTATTCGTTCGGAACAGAAAATTAATTACGATAGCAAACAAATACCATTGGTATTAGTTTTTGGTATTAGAAAGGAATAGATCAAATATTTTAGGTACCAATTTAGAAAATCAAATGGGCTTACAAGAGAAATATTTGTTACGGTATGGGCGGATGTGTTCCCCATGCGAATTTGCTGATCACTTTTTATTAGGCTTAACCTGAAACCAGTCTAGAAAACAGATTATAGTATTGTAACTTTAATTTTTAAGCACCCAGTTGTGCATGCGGGTCATCATCATCATCATCATTTCAGCCGAACGACGCCCACTGCTGGGCATAGGCCTCCCCCAAAGATCTCCACAACGATCGGTCCTGCGCTGTCCGCATCCAGCGGCTTCCCGCGACCTTGACAAGATCGTCGGTCCACCTTGTGGAGGGCCTGCCCACGGAACGTCGTCCGGTACGTGGTCGCCATTCGAGAACCTTTCCGCCCCAACGGCCATCGGTTCTTCGCGCTATGTGTCCCGCCCACTGCCACTTCAGCGATGCAATCCTTCGAGCGATGTCGGTTGCCTTAGTTCTCCTGCGGATCTCATCATTTCTGATTCGATCAAGCAGGGAAACACCAAGCATCGCTCTCTCCATTGCTCGCTGGGTGACTTTGAGCCTTCTTATGAGACCCATAGTGAACGACCACGTCTCACTCCCATATGTCATTACTGGCAACACACACTGGTCAAAGACTTTCGTCTTGAGACACTGAGGTATTTCGGACGCGAATATATGCCGGAGCTTCCCGAACGCTGCCCATCCGAGCTGGATTCGACGAGAGATCTCTTTCTCGAAGTTGGACTTACCTAACTGGACTGCCTGTCCCAGGTAAACATAGTGGTCAACAACTTCGAGTGTAATGTTCCCAACGTTAACTGGAGCGGGTGCAACATGGGCATTGAACATGATTTTCGTCTTGTCCATGTTCATCCTAAGACCCACTCTTTGAGAAGCATTACCGAGATCTTCGAGCATTATGTTCAGGTCTTCCAAGGTCTCAGCCATAAGAACTACATCATCGGCGAATCGTAGGTGTGTTAGGTACTCGCCATTGATGTTGATGCCGCGTCCTTTCCAGTCCAGAAGCTTGAAAATATCCTCCAACGCAGCTGTGAACAATTTCGGAGATATGACGTCTCCTTGTCTCACGCCTCGCTGTAGTTGGATCGGATTAGAGCTCTGGTTCTGTAATCGGACCGACATGGTGGCGTTTTGGTATAAGTACCTAAGAACCTCGATGTACCTGTAGTCTATTTGGCACCTTTGGAGAGACTGCAACACTGCCCAGGTCTCAATCGAATCAAAGGCCTTCTCATAGTCCACAAACGCCAAGCATGCGGGTATTAGATCACAAATGTCTAATGGTTTGTGCCTACTGCCGATATTGTAATGTGTTCACACATCCCTTGTCTCGAAGAGGATCAAATTGTAGCAAATGCTGGATTAATTGGCGTACTAAGTCCTTGACTGCTCATATCGTGAAGGGGCGGAAGCATTAGTTAATTGTTCAGGTGAAGCCAGGTGCCTACTGAGTGAGTGAGGCGCCGAGAGGAGCGAACTAGTACGCTTTAGCTCGCAAGTAATCGAAACAAGAGCAGTATTGTGTCGTCAAACTTCGAAAATGCATAATAACTACTACTAAAAGTAGTTACAATTCGCTGACACAATTAAAGCAGAAATACAGTGCTGTGGTGTGTTCCTACAGGACATGATATATTTTTGTTTAAGTTAAAAAAATACTTAAGTACTTACTAGTTTTTTTTTTCATTTTTTTTTCTTAACGCGAACGGACTATATAGTCCCACACGCACGTCATACACTTGTAGGTACAATGCGTAATGCGTAATGTAAGCGCGCGTGCGCATTCCTGCCTTTTTTTTTTAACCCGGTGAAATGCCTTTACGTGTGGGACTCGCCCACCTCACCCCCACTCGTGAGAATACCCACTAAAACACCGGGGCGGCCTTCTTCTACGCGTGGCCAGGGTTTACCGAGGACTCTCCCAGGGAGGCACTCTACCGGTAAAACCCTGGCGCGCTGTGCCGGTTCCGGCTCACCTCGAGGGGAGTAGTACCTCCCCTCTTACACACCCGCCGGTGTTCGACAGTGCGAGGCCACCCCACACTGCCGTTCTGCTCGGGGTCGCTTGTGCAATGAAGGCACACAGCCCCCGCCGTGTACTCTCCTAGCGACCCCGGGGGCCCCCTTTAGTCGCCTCTTACGACAGGCGGGGGTGACCTTGGCTGTATTCTTACGCCTGCCTACCTTAACGCAGACTAAGAAGTCTTTAGTATTAGAAGTAAGATCCACATTAACCTATCTAATTTAATTAGTTCTGAAAAATACTAACCACGCTGTAGAAGGGGGGGGGGGGGGTTCTTCTACTACTCGTACAGGTTTTGTTAAACTTAATCACCCCATGTAAAATTGAACTATATCAGAATATATTTGAATTCTGCCCGTTCACTGTCGCATAGCTAACGTGATCTGTTTGTGCAGCGTGCCGCTACGAGAAGTCTGCCTGGAGCGACTGCAACACCAACGGCGAGATGTCCCGGACCGACGTGCTGAAGCCGAACAGCGACCCCAGCTGCGACCAGAGCCGGCGCATCACCAAGAAGTGCAACAAGAACAAACAAGTCAAGGCCACCAAGGACAAGGGTGAGTACACCACCGAGGGTTACCCAAGATGATGTAGTATAAGGGTCTACCCACATTTACCGACGAGGAATCACACTATTCGACAGCCCCGTACCGATGCGATCAGCTAATCGACAAACCGCTCGTTTCGCCGTCGGTCGGCGTCGCGACGCGTCGGCCTAGCCGAGCCGATGCGAAATTTATTAGTAACACCCTCATTACGTCGGTGTAAAGTCTTTTTGAACCGATTCCGCGTCGATAAATGTAGCTAGACCCTAAGGATACGAGGCGAGGTTCTCGCAATGATCTGCAGAAGGACGGTTTGAAACGCCTGATGCGCTGGTTCGCAATGTCACAAGCGATTACTCTCGTGTTGCCAGTATGCGGTTTCGGTAAACATACTCGTTTGCAACCGACTAGCTACTTACTAAGACATGTTTTAATCAACCCATTCTGATCTACTGTTTAGGTGAGTATAGAGTAGAGCACTTGTATTAGTTGGAATATCGAACATTCGCCATTTTTAAATTCACTCGAATCGCTATTCGAACACGACACTGGATGATTTGTTACAGCCTTTTGATGTTTTTAGGTTTGAGGAAATGCTTAGGCTAACGGAGCTTTTGCTTGTATTGTCCCAGTCGTGAGAACGTTACATTACAATAAAACGCTCGTGGAAATGGTCATGTTTATACTCTCCTTTTGAGGAGAAGCGCTAATCTCCCCCCTTGAATGCAAATCAATTTAATTTCATAAAATCAATAGAGCAAGAACTTGTTTTTAAATGAAGGTATTCTTTATAAAGCCCTAAATTAACCCCTAAATATTATTTTTATAAAAAAATATACAAATTTTAGTAAATTAATAGTATATTGTTTGTTACAGGTCGCCGAAATCGCCAGTAAACTAAACTAAAGAAATAAGGTTCAGTTTAGCTTACCAACCGTTTTATTGTACCTAACGACGAAAACGTCGGATATTTATGTAATAGTGCCAAATAGTGTCATGACACCGTCGTGAATAAATGTTTAAATTTAATTCCTATGCTCTTAAGTCATGGATTATTATTAGCTGCAATGTTACAGTACAATCTCTCATGCATTGTATTTGATGTCAAAGTTAAGTAGACGCATTACATATTCATTTTATTATGGCTGTAAAGTCAATCTTTGATATTAAATTAAAATAAATAAATAAGTACTTAAATTGGTGTTTTTATTTAAGAGCCCTAGTTAAATCCCTAAATTTCTTAGATACTGAACACACTGTCCCTGGAAGTGAGGAACCAAGCAAACAGAATATCAATTATCTAATGTTATACATAAAGGCAAGAGTGCAAAAATTGTATCTACTTACAGGTAAAAGTATATACTAAACAGTATAACTATAGTTGATTGGGTAGTTTAGAACTACATTTCTAAACTGAGATATTAGGTTTGATCTATGTTAAAGATTTCATAATCATCTCATTTGCATGACCACTACATTAATCACAATGCCTGAAAACTGAGTGTTTGAACCAGTGCGTACTACCTGTCATGACATACGGAGCCGAAACGTTGACTGAGCGCCCCCATTATTCATAAAAACTAAAACAGCTCTTCAACAACATTTTAACTTTTGTATCGCTTTGTTACTGTCATTCTTGTTGCTGCCGGCATTTGTAAGTGACACAACACGTCAATTGCTTGAACAATGCTTTAGCGTGGCGTTCTTTTTTATGAATGAGGGGGTAACAGTGCGGTTGATTCACCAGTCCAAGGTCGCTTGGAGTTTCCCTGCAGGATAAAATCCGAAATGGTGTTACCCGACAGAAAAACACATAGAGAACGTAGGCATGTTTAAATAGTTATTCGTGTTTGTCATCACAATCTTTGTTAGTACAATTCAGTTCAAGTTCATTTATTTTTTCTACATTATTATTTTTAAACGCTGTTGCACCGCCTACTATATTTTTCTTCTTAACCCTATGGCTGACTGGTAGAGAAAGCCTTGTTAGGCATAAACTCCGCCATTTATGAATAAATAAATAAACATATCTACACAGAACTAAGAAATAAATTAATACATAGACACGGATTTTGAAATCTATAATGACTTATACATAGATGGATGAGTTGCAACCCCGGGTTGTGTAATGTGTTCCTGCCGCTGATCCGCTGAACGTTACTACTGAGTTGATGTCCCTAGGTACTTGCTATGTTGTGGTTCTGGACTACCTGTAGGTAAGTAACCCCACTCCGCCAACTTTTCAAAGTGACTTTTCCATGTGAAATCAGAGGTTTTGGGTGTTAATTTGAGCCGTGCCACTTTTGCCAAATTCTGAGTAATAACCAGCCTATTAGCACAAGAGGCTGCAAAAACTAAAATAGTACCCACACTCGACGCCAACTCAACGTG
This sequence comes from Udea ferrugalis, assembly GCA_950022985.1. Lineage (NCBI taxonomy): Eukaryota > Metazoa > Arthropoda > Insecta > Lepidoptera > Crambidae > Udea > Udea ferrugalis. The sequence continues at coordinate 411,940 of OX465515.1, forward strand.
GAGCTCCGTCTGGCTACCCTCATCTCAACTGGGGCTTCAAAGCCACTCCCGTGCTAAACGGGTCAACAACCACATTTCCTCCTGCTGTAACTGTAGGTGCCTATCTACTGTTACTGTTTTTAACTTTTTTTCATACCTTCTGTAGGTTCAATAGGTTGCAATTTACAATAATTAATAAACATAATTAAAAAATCTCGTCCAATAAAATGTTTTTGTAGTTCAAATGAAGCGCCACCTAGTGTATGATAGCGGAGTTAGCAACGGCATTACTGCCATCTAGTAGTGAGTAGTATAAAACCATCTGACAACAAGGCTTTTTAAGGTGGTGTACACACGACAGTTTTTTTATTTGTTATTTTCTTACGTTGGCATTAGAAGTGCAGCCATAGATATAAAAATACAAGATGGTTGTGTCGGGGTGTGTCTGACTGACCGATTGCTATCGGTTTTGTACAAATGTGTGTTTAATTTATTATATTATATTCTATTCAATGCTATGATAAGATTCACATTGCTGAGCACACGCCACAGTCTGACACAGGAATTTGACCCTAGCTTTATTGTTAAACTAGCGGAAGCCCGACACTTTGTCCGCGTGGACTTAGGTTTAAGAAAATGTGATACTATAAATTGTAGCCTATGTGTTGTTCAGATGCATAAGCTATTTTAGTAAAGTTTCATTAAAATCCATCGAGCAGTTTTTACTTGAAAGAGCAACACTGCACATCCACACATACAAACTTTCGCATTCATAATATTAGTAGGATCTTCCCGGCACCTGCAACACAGACTCTCCCTCGTATTCACAAACGTCAATCAACACACGTACTTAACACGCGCTCTCGCTCATGCTGTCCCATAAAATTGAAGTAGAACTGAAAAGGATAGCCATACTTCTAAAGCAGTGGTTCCCAAACTTATTTTGTCTACTGCCCACTTTGAGAATAAATATTTTTTTAGCGCCCCCTTTTTTTCACCTACCGCCTCTACATAACGAACCCATTTTCTTTCTGGGTCTCTTACCGCCCCCCTTTTGACCTGCAGCGCCCACAAGGGGGCGTTATCGCCCACTTTGGGAAAGACTGTTCTAAAGGATGCTGTGTCGCTGCTGTGCTGTGCCGCGACAGAACGCTATCGGTTCTGTTCAAATGAAAACATTAGATTCACCTTGGTGACACATCCCGACACAACAAAAATGATTAGTTTTCTTCATGAATTTATAAATGTCCGGTTGTATTCCAGGATTTCGAAATGTATGAAATAATTCAAAGTCGTTGTTTGGCGCTGTAGCGAGTGGTGCACTTTTGCACATTCACATAAGGCTTCTGACAATCCATGTTTCATAAAATAGCTTCTTTGGTTTTTAGGCATTTACTTAGTATTTTTATCTATAATTATTTTATTTATTTATTTTATTTTCTTTATTGGGGAAACAAACAGCCTTAAATAACACATGGGTTATGAGAGTATTACAGATACTTTAGGGCAGGTATAAAGAAGACACACTTCTTATTTTAACAGATATCAAATTTATTATTAAACTTTCTCAAATTAAGAAAATTCTGATAGCATTTTCGAACCTCATTCAATTTCTCGAATATATGCACCTATATTTAAAAACGTCTCCCGTTAAAATATTGAATGAAATTCAAACTTGTCTATCGGAATTAACTTATTTCTTTACAATAAATTAAGGTAATAAATAAATAATTTAAAACTTATTTTAAATAAATATGAAATAATATGTAACACATGCTTATATAAAATCTCGCATAGAAAATTACAAAATTATTAAATCGATGTTGGACACATGTCTGATTCGCAACGGAATCCAGACAATACTATTCGCCAACTACGAACAATTTGTCGTTAAATATCACAGGTAGTTAATCGTTTATAAGTGCAGCTAGAACGCACTACTTGAATAGCTGTTTGGCGTAGTGCCATATCCTGAAGAAGTATTCGTCACGGCGCAAGAGTGAGCCCCGCGCGTAGGATCGGATGTCAGCGTCCATGTTGTGGTCCCGCAGCCACGATGTGGTGGTCTGCGTGCTGAACGAGGTCGGTTCTGTCGCCTCTGTGTGCTCGCCGGCTTCTTCATCCGCATGCGAGTCTGTATAGGAAATAGTTATTTGATTAATTTATGTATGTATGGATGTTTGTAAAGAAGACACATCACACACAAAATGCGTCTGTTACCAACATTTACGAGGTATAATGGAACAGATGGAAAAATAAATGCTAAAAATTGTGCAAAGGGTACCAGATGCTAACATATCGTATGTTGCAGCATCCTAACATAGTAACTACAATAATTACGAATAATAAAACTACCTAAATCATAGGCACAGTAACAGGCGATACCAATCACAATGGATCGGAAGATTCTTCAGTTTTCAAAAACCGGTAAATATAATTTGGGACATCACTGGCAAAAAACCTACGTATCAGCTATAAGTTGTCTATGGTATTTGATTGACATTTGTGATTCTTAGCGCGCGAAAATTGTTTTAGTTGTCAAAATTTTCTTGTTGGCAAAATATTTAGTTTAACTTCTTTTATCTGTAAATTTTGATGCCTATGTTTATCATAGTCTTTATAACGATTGAAAAGTTGTGATAGCAAGTGTAATTATGTGTGCGGGAAGTGAAAACTCGTGCAAATAAGTTGTATTTCCAATGAAGATCGGATTACCTTCACCCGGCTCGACTTTGAATGGCTCATCTGGCTCGAGCGGCTCGCTCATGCCGATCTCGTTGCGTGCGTAGATCCTGATCATGTAGGTGTGGTTCTCGCTGAGATCGCGGATGTTGAACTTCAGAGTGTGCGCGTCTACTGTGCCGACTTCCATCCACATGGTCTTGGTGACGTCTCGGATGGCGATGTTGTAGCCGAGGAGCGGCGAGCCGCCGTCCCACTCGGGCAGGCCCCACGCCGTCATCACGATGTTGCTGCCCACTGTTCGGATTTCCAGTGGACCAGTTGGTGGCGACGGTACAGCTGCAAGGTAAAGAAGGTTTTTTACTCCGTTTGAGTCAGCAGGAAGTACCTAGTTGTAATCAATCAGTCTCTATTATAAGTTCTGCTTTAGAGGAGGAGTACCTACTCTTGATAAACTAGTTAATTACTAAACTTTAAAGGTCATTTAGAAGGTGTGCTGAAAAACCAGTTGCTAAGGATGTAGAGTATACTAACTGGCATGAGTCTCCAGCCGTACAGTCTCCGACTCGGCCGGCAGGCTGACTCCGATGGCGTTCTCCGCCGAGATCCTGAACACCAGCTCATCCTTCTCCTTGATGTTCTCAATGCGGTGCTCGTACACAGATCCACCCACGGTCACCACCTTGCTCCAAGACTTGCCCTTCACCGTCTTGTATTCTATTATGTAGTCTGGGGGAATACAATTCACAAGTTAGATCCTGGAATCCACCCTGATTATATTTTTTAATTTTATTCCTTGGTGCAGTTGAAATACCTATTCACAAACACCATTGATATAACAAAAACAGGAGAGAGGAGATTGAAAAAAAGTTTGAATGCCAATATAATCAATTCTAAAATCGAAGTAATGGTTCCTAAGGACAGATTTTGCTATCTCTCATAGTTTCTGACTGCCAGGGTGATCAATCCATTGGGTCAGTTGTATGAGCTGCTGCTATTGTGGTGTGAAACCTAAATCTTGAATCATAGTCTGCTAAAAATCGGAACATAAGCCTTACCCATAGATTTTCAGAGTGACCGGTTGTAAGCAGCCTGTGTTCACTGAATTTATTTAGTCATCTCACACTGTCTTTGCCATCTAATGGTCATTCTAAAACATTTTGCCTCAACTACCATTAATTCACCACTCATCGCGGCAAGCCCACTTGAAGCTCTGCAAGAGCTGAGCTACGTCAGGAACTTATCTATATTCGTTGGCTGTTAGGAGTATTGTATTATTCATCCTTATAGCTTAGCGTTTGATCAAAATTGATTAATACTCGAATTACCTTAACATTGTTGATTTGTTGTGATTGAGTGAACGAGTGAAACTTGCTGACTTTGCATGTGGTCCAAACCTATACCACTTCGCTGTCTTCAGGGCTAAAGTGATTAAACATTTATTTTTTGTGCTCAACACAGGAACCATTAACCACTGGGTAATATTGTGTGTGATCAAACTAGTCTCAAAACAAATACAGATGCAGTTTGTTAAAAGTTTAGTATAGTTGGTTTCCCCCTTCGTCTGGGGCACGTCATACGTACTTGTGATGCTGCTTCCACCATCGCTCTCGGGGGCGGCCCACTGCAGCGTCACCGTCCGCGAAGTTGTTTCTCGGACCACAAACTTGAGCGGCTGCGACGGCGGGGCTGCATGAAATAAACATACTTTATGTGCTGTTTATAAAGTCGTTTCACACGTGGCTGACTACTAGTATAATGGATATACATAGAATTGTACAATACAAGAGCTTCTCCACAATGATATCGACACCCCGACATACAAGTAAATTTAGTGAAACAAACATAATTGTTAGTCACATGAGTGTTTGTCATGGATAGGGCATGAAATCACGCATGATTTCTAGCACAGTAGGTAGGACTAGCAACCTTGCTAAAAAGACCAGTCAAAAACGTGAGGACAGGTGGTCTGACAAACTCTGGAACATATCACACATGGGCAGGGTGTAAATAGGTGTCAGTGACAGATAATAATAAACATACATGTATAATTTTTATAAAACATAGATAATATTCTTGACACAGATAAACATAATTAATGAGTGTTTGTGCTTGGTGGCAGGCGTATTACCGACCGCTTGCTCAGCAAATAAACTATTTCTATCTGCATCAATATGGACACGTGTATTACTTAGTATAATAATACTATATCCTGGGACATCTCACACAACTCATAAACCTAGCCCTAAATTAGAAAAGAGCCTAAATTGAAATTGAGAGTCAGTCCCCCAAACCCTAAAAACACTATCAGATTGCTTCTACAGATGAAAGCTAAAAACCATAAAAGCGCCCAAATTCAAATAATGTTTATAAGATTGGGAGAAAGACAAATTTTAATACCTGTACATACATATACATTATATAGAATATGCTTAGTTAAATACATGTATAACTTTTGCCACCAGACCCTCTAAAGAATAGAGACTGCTAGGTGTCAAAAATTAAACATTACACACATTGATATACTTAAATAAATACTTAAAAATATGTTAATTAATAGCCATATATGTTATTACATACTTGTTTAAGTTATTGTAAGCTTATTATTCAAAATCTGCTTAGTGCTAGTAGTTTAAGCCATTAGTGTTTCATATCTGTGCCCACTCTTAGTACGTTAATGTAGTAGTATTCTTCAAAGTATCTCTTTAAAGTCGGAGTCACAAACATGAGGTTTTCTTTTTAGTAAAATACATAGTTGTTTTATGACGAAATGTATAATTCTGGTCTGGAGCGATGATCGTCTTGTCTTCATACTGATGAACAGTTAATATTTCTAAAACTTGTTAAAATAAGTTAGATAAATCATTTTGTTTTATAAATCGTGTTTAGTAATTTTATCAATTGCCATCATTAGTTATTTATTAAGCATTGGAAGCATTAAAGATAAATTAATTATAAAGTATATAAATACTTACACAATGTTTGTCCGATTGTAATTTTCTCATCGGAGATGTAAGGTAAGCTAGTACCTATTTCATTTCTGGCGCATATTCTGAACTGGTAAGTGACATTGACGGTGAGTTTCTCAATTGTAGCTTTGGTCTCCGTTACCGTGGCGACGTGCTTCCACTTCTTGCCCTCCTGCTTGATCTCCACGCTGTAGTCCAGGATAGGCGATCCTCCGTTTCTCTCAGATGGATACCACACTATCGTCAAAGAACTGCTGCTTATGCCGTAAAGACCTAGGGGACCCAGGGGTGGTGATGGAACATCTGCAAATTGAATTAAATGTCAGTAAGCTACGAGTATCACTTCATATTATGGTGCCATCACCATCATCGCCGATCCTTTTATCGAATCCTAACCACATCCATACTAATTACCTAGAAACTTACCCAGAGCGTGCTTTATAACTATTGGTTCACTCTCCAACGCTTCTGAGTACCCTATGGGGTTCTGAGCCATCACACGGAATAGGTACTCGCAGTTCTCGTTCAGCCTCTGTATGCAGTAGGTCTCAACCGTCCTGTCCACATCTGCCACCTTCACCCACTGCCCTATTTCCGGCTCGTGCTTCTCGATGGCGTATTTTGTCAGCTCCAGCCCGCCGTCGTCCAGGGGCGGCTTCCATTCTATCGTCACCGATTCTCGACTCACTTCCTTCATAACAACTGGACCTTCCGGCTTGCTAGGCTTGTCTGAAAGTGTAATACTCTGTAAGCTGCGAACTATGCTATATTTCACTTCTGCTCATCGATATTTGAAAGTGTGTAATATTTACAACTTTTTTGTGGGTTGGGTTCTGAAATACGGCTGGCGGCAATAACTGAAGAATCTTAGTATAAATTAACATGCACAGACGCCTCAAGAGTTAGGTGACCTATCTTAGTAGCGACATCTCGTAACATGGTAGCTCGTAATGCCATCGTGCTTTCCTCGTACTTGTGTCTTACTCTTCTTCTCTTACTCTTCGTTCTTACTCGTTATTGTGTCGTATTATCTCGTAACTAACTATTTTGTCCACGAATCAACGAGGATCGGTACTGTTGCCAGTTTTAAATTATGATGTTACTTATAGGCGTGAGTCTATTGAGTGAGAATCCAGGCCAGGACACATATTCTCTGTCATTTTTGCCACGAATTATTGATATTATTAAAGAATAAATTTGAATAATTGGTAATTTTTTGGGATCTAAACTGTGGATGTAGGTAGTTGTTTTACTATTCATGTCATATTAGTCATATTAGAACTACCAAAAAATAAAACTTTGATCCCACGGCCTCTGAACCACAACATAATTTAAGACTGGCCTTTTAGCAAGCGTCCCGTTAAGTAGTGGTCGAAATGTGGCCTTGTGTTTTGGATGGAATAGTTATCTAGCTAGCCAGTTTCAAATTAGGTTGTCATTCAGAGTTCGTTAAGTTATTACTCAATGCGAGAACCTAGGAACCCACACGGCTACACACGTACGAGGAAAGCAGGATGGAACTACGAAAAAAACATTAAACTGGATGTCGCCATTAAGATAGGTCATTTATCTACAAAGGCGTCTGTACATGTACGACCACGTCTACATCCTAAATGGATTAGCCAGAAAAAAGCTGATTGTTCAGCAACAATCAGCCTTTTTCTGGCTAATCCATCCGTGCTGTCACGGCACAAGCAGAAGCTCTAATAATTTAAACCCGCCGTGTCAAGTGATGAGCTTAATGCCGCTTATGTGTGTTTGTTTTGAATTATTGAATTTTGTAGAAAGACACCGATACATAGTAGTTTCTCTGGCTAGGATTGAAACCAGAACTACACGTACTAAGCTTCAGCTTGAGTCTTAGGTCACGACTTTGTGTATATTTACATATTATGCAGATAACTCATGCATATCAATTATTATATTAATTTTAGAGTTTCAAGAGAAATAACCCGTTCAAAGGCTTCTTAAAATTGTGAATGAAATACAATTAAATAATGTTTATTTGGGTAACTTAATTGGGACTTTGTAATTGTTACTGATTTACATAGGTAATAATAATATAAAAAAATTGAGTTGTATTTCATAAAAGATGAAAAAGGTCTTGTTAATTTAATATAAATCAAGATTACGTAATTAGCTGAGGTAATAAACAGGGAGACCATCTTTAAAATGTTACCAAAATATTCCTCCTCCGGCGATTTAGATTTGCTACGGCGTTCACTGTCATCTAAAATTATTACTACATTTATAGTCTGCAGAATGAAGTCTAAAGCTCTATCAGTAGAAAATACTTCAGAAGTAAATTAATAAACGCGTTGGTGAAATATAACGTGATAAAGTCAAATTATCCGGAAATGTATGTACTTTCAGTTAATTAAGATATCGCTGCTATCTGAAAGTTGGTCGAACTGATTGCTATGACGGGAAAAATTCAACCTGGCGTTTTATTAGTTGATGAAATAATTTAGAAACCCCTTAACAAATAAATGACTTGATCTACTTCGCTTCTATTATCATCACCATCAGCCATAGTACGACCACTAGTGTACATAGGCCTCTATTTATATAACTTTGTCTTGGCGACAGCAGGAAGTCATAATGGCTTATTCAGATTATAGACAATGTGTAGTCACTTACCGTACACTCTAAGTGACACTTCAACTGTGCTAGTACCAGCCTTGTTTTGTGCTTCGATTGTATACTTGCTAGTGTGTGTTCTCTCCAGCTGCGATATTGTTATCGTACTAGATTCTTCTGTAGTTGAAATTTGGATATCTTTCGACTTTTCTATCTTGGTGCCGTTTCTGTACCATGCTATCGAAGATTTTGGAATGCCTTTTACGTGAGCTGTCACTGACCATCGCTCACCCACACGATGTTTCTGGTTGATTTCCTTTTCAGTTATGGTGATTATAGGTTTCAGTTGTACTTCTAAGTTGCAAGATGTTTCAGCCTCACCGTATTCATTAGTTGCAATGCACTGATATAGTCCTTCTGTTGTTTCTGATGAAGTCACAACCAAAGTAGCAACTCTGTTTTCATACGAAGCCTTAGCCGTTTTCAATTGCGTGCCATCTTTTACCCAAGTCACTTTAGGTTGTGGGATCCCACCAAATATACAAATGAGCTCCACGTCTTCATTTGGTGCACTAACTATGTCTTTCAGAGATTTTTCAACAGTAGGTGGTTGCGTTTTCACAACTTTTTCAGCACGCACGACCTCTGATATTTCTGACGACTCGCTGACTCCCACTTCATTAATAGCGAAGACGCGGAAATGGTATGAAGCCTTGTTTTTCAGATTGCTTACGGAATATTGTGTTTTAGTAACATTTTCAATAGACAACCATCTGGAAAAAGGAAAATAATTATAAGCTTATCTATCCCATTGTATTTTGGACGAAAAAAAAAATTGGTTAACATGAACTTACTCGCTGGTGTTTATTTCCTGATACTCCACAATGTAACAACTTATTTCTGAGCCACCTTTGTTTGCGGGCTCTTCCCAGCATATATTGATGAAATCATCACCTGTCTCTAATACATTCGGTTTGCCGGGTGGTGATGGAATATCTAAAAATAAAAAAGATGATAAAATCTTTCAGAAAAATCTCTATTACTAATTCCAAGTTATTTTTAATATATTAAATAACAGTTTTGCGGATTATAATTTGTGTTTATTTCATTAAATTAATATAATTTAGCTGGCTTGGTACATGGTAATTCCATTAATACCTAGTGCTTGTTTGAATTATTATTTAGAAATAATCTGTTATATGCATGATGGTTAAATATGTATTGATACTTACCTAAAACTATAACGGAGATATCTACGTTCGCTTCTCCGCAATTATTTTCAAGTTTAAGTTTGTACACTCCAGCATCAACATGCTCCACTTTTTTAATTGTCAAACTAGCGCTGCCCGAATCAATTTGTGGCTTGGTATGTTTAGATTTCTTAATTATCTTCGAGTTCACAACCCATTCGTCATTAGGCTGTGGTATTGCTTCGTATTGAACATTTAGAATTATATCGCTTCCACGTTTTACTCTATACTCTTTGTCATAATCCACAATTTTGGGTGGAGATTCTAAAACTGAAACACACAGTAAAATATAACACAAGTAAAACAACAGTCTCAACATACAAAATTTTGTTCATGATATTAATTAGAGGATGATTGTGTGTTAACACAAAAATATCAGAAATCGTCGGAAAATTAACAAAGAATAAAATTGAATATTCTTTAGACATACCTTCAACTTTCAATTGGGTGGAGCACTTCGCGTCCATCAATGTACACGAGTATTCGTTTTGATCTTCTTCCGTACATTTTCTGATAATAAGAGTGCGTTTTGTAACATCTGATATGAGTGTAAACTTTTCGGTATCTTTTACCACTGTTTTCTTTTTGTACCATGTGACATCGAGAGATTCATCAGGTATTTCAACAGTCAAATAAGCATCGCTGTTTGCTGGTACCACAATGACCTCTGGAAGTCGCAGAGTGAAATCAACAGACGGCTCTTCAACTGTAAGTTTCGCTGTGCATCTGTCACTTCCTACTTCACAGGAGTACACCCCTGCATCACTAATTTCGCAGTCATATATTTTTAACTTTTGTTTCTTTCCATCAATAGTTAGCTGTATATGGTTAGAGAATTGTATTTCTGTTGAATCTTTAAACCACCGCACCAATGCATCACCTTTGGTGAGCTCTATGTCAAATATTGCCTTGTTTCCTTTGTTCACCTTTTGATCTTGAAGTCTTGATATTATTTCAGGTGGCAATTCTACTACTGTAACTTCCGCTGTGCAGGAATCATCTCGCAGAATGCAAGTATATTCACCTTCATCATGAACGGAAGTATTTCGAATAAAAAGTTTTCGAACGTTACCACGTTTTTCAATGTCGTATTTGTTCTTCTTTGGTTTAATTCTTTCTCCATCCTTTTCCCAAAACACATCAGCAGTTTCAGAATTGATCTCTACCTCCAAAATAGCAATATCTCTTTCCTTCACTTCAAAATCTTGTAGTTTGCGCAAGAACTCGGGCACTGTTTCGTGAACAGTAAGTTTTGTACTAGTTTCCTGCCCCTTAACTATACATTTAATACTTCCACTATCTGTTAACTTTGTTTTCTTGATTCGTAATTTATGAATACGACCTTCCTGTATGATCTCCCTGTGGTCCATGCCACTGAGTTCTTGATTATTATGATACCATTTAGTAGACACAGTGTGAGAGGTATGGCATTCTAATACAACAGTTTTTCCTTCTTCAATGTCATAAGACTTTTGCAAGTTCTTTACAAACGTCACCTTATCGACATCGATAGTGACACGAGCTCCGTGGGATGCTTTACCTGCACTGTTTGAAGCGACACATTTGTAATCACCAGAATCGATCTCAGAGTCTACATTTTTGATAATAAGTTCTATGTTTTCACCATCAAAGGTTTGCGTTATTGTGTCAGAAGGAGATATAATTTGGTTATTCCTGTACCATGTTATAGTAGGTACAGGATTGCCTGTTACTTTTGCTACTAACTTAATAGTAGCTTTTTCTTTGACTGTAATTTCTTGGAATCTGTTTATGAAAAGTGGAGGCTCTGCATTTTCTTCAGTAGGTTCTGAAATTTTGTTATAGATTATTAGATATACGCAATAATCGTCACCAGAATGTGGTGTCCTAAATAAAATAATAATATGAATTAATGAACATCATTAAAATGTCTCTAAGACTATGCGTAAAAACTTGAGGGTTTAATTATCGATGTTTCATGTTAGTGATTGAAGCATAACCCTTACCTTCTATCATGATGACTGCGCTCGTTTCTGTGGAACCTTCAGAATTAACGCCTTTCAGAGTATATACTCCATCGTCTTTACCTTTTCTAGGCTTAATAATAGATATTGTATGTGTATCACCATCAGATTTAGTTGTTAGTGTCTTAATTGGCTCATTATTCCTAAACCACGTTACCTTTGGCTGTGGATTACCAACCACTTGGGCACTTAAAACGATGCTCTCTCCTTCTCTAATAGTCATGTTTTTCAACGGTTCTATTACTTGAGGTTTTTCTTTCTGCCCGGTTTTAATTTTGAGCACTATTGGCAAACTAGCTTCTCCCTCTCTGTTAACAGCTAAAACAGTATACGTTCCTTCTTGGAATTTCTTAACATTGGATATCTTGAGTACACTGCAGTACATATGCATATCTGACTCAGTAGCCACAGAAACGTTTTCATCCGGTATTATTTCCTCTCCTTTGAAGAACCATGCTATATCTGGTTCGGGAATAGCTACCAACCTGCATTCTAAGAATATTTGTGATCCTTCATCGACATACTGTGCCTTCGGTCTCTTCGAAAATGTTGGAGGAATGCCTTCCAAAATATCTGCTAAAGATGACTCGCGAGAAAGGCTTTTCCTCGACAGTATGGTCATTTCTGAACCGTGATCGGACAGTGGAGCTTCAACTATGAGTTCAGTTGTACTGGACGCAAAACCAGCTGCGTTTTTAGCCACACAAGTAAATGTACCTGCATCTTCAGGGAAAACTTCTCTAATTATGAGAGTAGCAACGTTATCATCATCATAGTACATTTGAAAATCTTGAGATGGTTTGATTATAGCTGTTTGTCTAAACCAAGTGATTTGCGGTCTAGGGTAACCCTCTACCTGGCATTCGAACTGCACAGTAGAGCCATCGGGTGTGTGTTTAGGACGCAATTTTTCCACAAATATCGGAGCTTTAGCTTGTTCTTCGGAAGTTGGCTCTGTAAGAAAATACGGATTATTAATTACTCCACGTATTTCAGTTAAGTTCACTTCCACTTCGTAGCGTTTTTCCATAAGCTTAAATAAAATCTTGAAGGAAAATATTCTTATTTGTTTTTAGGTTTTTATAAAGGACATTAATAAATTTATAATGTGATCTTAATACTGAGAAATAAATGAATCTAATCTTATAATAAAGTTTTTGACTTTGAAATATTTGTGCCTATGAACACTAAAAATAATAGCCAGTAAATCTACATGGGCAGTTGATTCATAGGCAAGTGAGATAGTTAAGTTACAGTATAAACCATACAGTAGTACCCTGACCTGGGTATTTTAATAATTCAGAATGCATTTGAAATGATTAAGTATTATTATTATTTATTATTCAGTTTGGAGTAAGATGATCTAAGTGTAAAAGACGATAATGTATTTGTTATTGATCTAAATATTTGCTTTAAGTGCAATTCATGATATATTCGTATCCGTTAATTTAACACTTACTTTCAAACACTGGCAGTTTATCGATCTTTTCGTTCAACTTCTTCTGCAAATACAGCGTGTAATTGGTTTCATCCATCAAATATTGCGCAGGTACCCATCCTTTTTCTTCGGTCAAATGTTTACGAACAAACCACCAATCTTGATTTGTTGTTTCTAAAAGACATTTTTTTTTATTGGTTTAATAAAGTTAAATAGACGATAGATAAGATGATCCATTAAGAATTTTTTTTCTCACCAAGTATATAAAGACGTTCTCCCTCAACTAGATTAATGGCTTCATCGGTCTCAGCGACGTAGGAATAAACTGCAAAGACTGTGTCACCACTTCGCACATCAAGCGGAGTTTCTATAATCATGTAAGTTAACGTTAGTTTAAGTTACGTATATTGTATTAAAATTTCATTTTTTAATTCACAATCAAATAAGCTCAAGATTTTATAATAGTATTTTTCTATTCAACACAAAAAGTTTTTTTCCAATCGAACCATTCCTGTGATCAGCTCGTTCAAAACAAACAAACTCTTCAGCTTCTTAACAGTAGTATAGATAGCGGTATAAAAAAGATTGAATGAATAATCAGATGCATTTTTATAAATGTGTACTAATTGTTGATATATATATAAGCTGGCAAAATGTTGCGATAAAAATACTTTTTGTATTTCTGTGCTAGTACTGACCTGGAAATTCTTGTTCCCTTGAAATACTCATAGTCACATCCGCTTCTGTTGATTTGTATGAAATGATTATCATTGGGTGCACATCGTTTAAAATAATAAAGCAATTAAGCAAAACTCAATTTAGCCCAATATTAAAACTCAATTTAAATACTTACAATTAATAGTTATTGAAAGTATTTAAATAATATTAAAGGCCACACGACCACAGAGTCGTGGTAATAACAACAAAAAAAGATACAATATTTGACTACAGACATCTTAGTTAAACAAATTCAGTACAATGACAACAGTTGAACTTTGTTTTGTTAAACGTGAATCTTGTTCTAAAAATCAGGTGGAGGGTTTATTATACTTAAACACTTTAAGTAACAGATAACGTTTCACACTAATTTTACGTATTGGTTAGTGTGACAGTCAGTTTTAGTTACATAACCATGGCTTTTTTGTATGTCCTTATTTTAACTATAAAATATATTCGTGGCTTAAATAGTACTAGGAATGGCAATATCTTAATAAAAACCATGCTCGTTTATTTTCTATTGATTGCTTCTTATCAGTATACAGTATGAAACTAGCACATCTTAAATGAAACACAAGATTTCACGCCTTAAATTACAGCGGTAGTAAATATTTATTTTACTTAGTTACTTCGTTCATATGGCCCGGTGTGACATGTCCCAGAGATTAATTTATTGTTCGTTATTTATAATAACTAAGCTTAGTTCATACAGCTTTCTAGAGTCATGCTTTGAATGTTGTAGCCTGAAGTTTTTTAATGCCCTATTTTAAGTGTGTTTTACCTTTTAGGTATCGAAATGTCAATATTCTGCATTCTACACACTTCCTGTTCTGAATCAAAAAAGTAAGTCTAAATACCAAAGTCGCAACTAACGTCATAACAATATAAATTAAATAGTTGTACCTTCCTTGTCGGCTATTTTTACATTGGCTCATCATACCTAATTGCATTTAAAAGCGTGCTTAGCTTGCAGCTGTTTTTATACTTACCCTGAATCTGAGATGGTTTCCTAGGTTTCCTTTTAGCTAAAATGGTCAGTCGTTCTTCTTCATATGTTTGATCTTTCTTTTTTGAAGGTTTCAACTCGACACTTAACTCTTCAATTTCACTGACCTCGTATGCCGGCTTCTTCGGTTTCCTTCTGATGAACATTTCAACGTTTTCGTCAGATTCTGCTTCACTTAAGATAATCTCCTCTTGTTGGCTGTCGTCCTCAATCTCTTGTGTTATTTTTATTGATGTTTCATCACCAGCTTCAGAAACGGTGACCTTCTTTTTAGGTTTCAGTTTAATTTTACTTGAAAGAGACAACTCTTCTTGGGAGTATTGTTCTTTTTGAGCTTTTACATCAAAACTTACTTCTTCTTGATCCTCAGTGACGTATTTTGGTTTTCTATCTAACGTTATATTAACGTCTTGCGTCATTTCTGCTGTTTGGTCACGCTGTTTTGGTTTCAGCATCGTAACTGTAGAATCTTCTTCATCTCGTGTTTCTTGTTTTGAACGTACTTTTTTCAATTTCATCATTACATTTGGCATTTCATCTTTGTCATCTACGTCGCTTTCTATGATTTCTACAATTTCAGGCCCTTCATTGTCTTCTGTGTAGAATTGAATTGAGGCTTCATCGGCTTCTTCATTAAACGTTGTATGTCTTTGTGGTTTCAGCTTTACCTTACTTGACATAGAAATTTCTTCTTCAGCGTAAGAATCTAAATGGATATTAAATTCTTGTTCAACATCCTCTTTAGTTTTTGTGCTTTTCGGCCTGAAAGTAACATTTTCGGGTTCTGTTATTTCAGGAAGTGTAACAGAAGATTTTCGTAGTGGTTTTAACTTTTTCTTTATTGTGAACTCATCTGATATTTCTTCTGTTTTTTTGACACTTGGTCGCCGCGGCTTAAGTGTTACTTGCTTAGGCTCGTCTTCCTCTGATTCAGCGACCTCTGTGGGTTCCTCCTCATGTGATTGTATCGTCTCAATAATATCCTCATGTCCAAACATAGGCTTTTCCAGTTCTGTTTTTTCTATTTCAGGCAACTCGGGCTCCTTGTAAATTTTC
This sequence comes from Udea ferrugalis, assembly GCA_950022985.1. Classification (NCBI taxonomy): domain Eukaryota; kingdom Metazoa; phylum Arthropoda; class Insecta; order Lepidoptera; family Crambidae; genus Udea; species Udea ferrugalis. The sequence continues at coordinate 427,620 of OX465515.1, forward strand.
TTTTTTATTTTTGCTGCTTCTTTGACGTTTCTAGAGAGTATACCATTTTGCCGTATGCTTCCTAGGAAGGTTATGAGCGGTTTGGTAAGATCCTGAGGCCAATCTCGTACATATGTGATGCGGCTCTTTAGTTGAAACTTTGGTAAAGCAGATGTAGCAGCTTCCTGTTTAGGCTTTGTGACAGTTTTCTTTAATTTAAGCTTTGTAAATTGAGGTGACTCTATGTTTTCTGCATGTTGAGCTTTGCTTAATTCTATCGTTTTTCTTTCTATTTTCATAGGGGTTAGCTTCAATTTCTTTTTGGTCTCAGTTGTCGGCTCATCAAGTTTTTCTGGCTTAGCAGGTTCATCAACTAAGGATTCTTCACTTGGCTTATCTTTTTTGACTCCTGATGTAGCTTTTTTAGTCTTTTTAACAGTTTTAGTTGGTGTTATAAGTTCTTCGGGTATTAGTTCAGGTTCGCTTGTAGGAATAGCTTCAACTTTCTCTTCTAAAACTTCAAGATTATCAATTTCAGGTTCAAGACTACTGTCAACAAATTGAAGTTCAGTTTTCTTAACTTTTTTGAGTTTCTTTTTCTGCGATTTCTGGGCTGGCTCTTCTAAAATTTCAGGTGTGGACAAAATTATTAGTTTTTCTTCTCTTGGCTCTTCTGCTTCACTAATCTCGGTTGTAATTTTTTCGTCTGGTATTTCGGCTTCTTGAACAAAATATTTTTCTTCAGGTGCACTTTCATCGTGTTTCGATGAGTTTTCTGGTGCAATTTTTTCTTCTTGCTCAGGTTTTGCTAACTCCTTGACCTTTTCTTTGATTGGTTTTTTTGATGCTCTTTTAGGTATTTTTTGAACGGGTTGGGGTGTCTCTGCAATATGATCGTCGATACGTTCGTCCTTTTCAAGTTCTTCTGAATCTTGCAATTTCTCTTCTACATGATTTCTATCAATAGGTACATCCACCGTCTCCTCATATACCGTGTCTTCGCGTGTTATTGGCTTTTCAAATACATGTTCTACAGTTTCATCAGTATATTTGTCATCCACTACGTTTTCATCGTTCGTTTCGTCAATTTTTGAGGATAGGGGCTTTTCTACCGATATTGACATCGGTTTTTCCGAAACGAATTCAAACTTCTCAGCTTCCTCTAAAGGCTTTTTGTCTAAATCAGCTATTTCGGGTAATTTCAAAGGCTTTTTCTTAAGTTTGGCAGCTTCTTTTATATTTCTCGATAGATCGCCATTCTGCCGGATGCTCCCCAAAAATGATATAACCGGCTTAACATCTTGAGGCGGCCAATCGTTAATGTATCTGATTCGGCTCTTTAGTTGGAATTTCGGTAATGTCACAGATGTTACTTCTTGCTTTGGTTTTTGTGACGGTTTCTTAAGTTTCAGCTGCGTGAATTGCGGACCCTCTGTGTTTTCAGGATGTTGAGCTTCACTAACTTCAAGAGTGATCCTTTCGATTTTCATTGGAGTAAGCTTGGGTTTTTTTATTGTTTTAACGTCTTCAGTTGGTAAGTCCTTGTCACTGTCAATTTTCTCTTGAGGTGTGTGGTCTTCTTTGACGGGTTTCTGCTTTTTCTTTGTTGGTGTTTCATGAATTTGAATAGGCTCATCGAAGTCTTCTTTTACTGGTTCTTCAAAGGAGACTTTCTTGTTTTCTGTGGTTTTCTTTTTCTTGGGTTTCTTAGTATCTTTGTTATTCATATCCGAAGATAAATCATCTACATCTGTAAAAGTAATTCGTAGATTTAAAACAAACAGACAGTTTAAAAGAAATATAAATCTACGGCTTAAACATTATTGTGGAGTATATTTATATCAATTAGGTTATACATGTTGTTCTAAGTACAATGAAAGATGTTAAAAAACGATGCTTAATCCATTATCACGTCACTTACCTCTTTTGCAAGTAGAATATAACGCTTACAACGATCTCAAGGATTACGAATGATTCAGTGACAAACTATTTCTTAACAAATATGATGTAGAATAAATATTATGTACTAGTATGTATGTGAGCAAGTATTTGAAATGGAGTCAAGTGTAATAATAGCTTATACATTATCGGTAGTTGCAACGACTTTTAAGACGGACGTAAGTGGTTTTTAAAATACATCCGTGTTGGTTTGGGATCGTATTGTTCATCCTGCCTCCAAGTGAACGATAGATGTGTTGTCATCGTCTTGTTCAGTAATGATCTCAGTAGTTTCTACTTTGGGCCCCACCTTCTTCTTGATGACGCGCTTTGTTATTGTCTTGTGTGTTTTCTTACCTTGTTGTGATATGATTTCCTCGACCGCAGTTTCTTCCGGCAGCTCAACAGTTTTACTTGGTAGGGTTTCTTGTTCCTGTGGACTGTCGTCAGTGACGCTGACAACTGTGATTGGCGTTTCATCGTTTGTTTGAGTAGTAGTGATTTCGGTTGTTTGTTGTGTGGGACCATGTTTCTTTTTGATTACGCGTTTTGATACTTTGATGGTTTTAACATCTCCGACGTCCGTTCGTACTTGTGTGATTTGAACCTTTTCCGGTTCTTCTTCTATGACGTCGGCAGTGTCAGTAACATAGACAGTTTCGAAGGGTGTAAGTGTCTCATCTGTGGTGTGTTCTGTCGTGTGAACCGATACAATGGGTGTCTTGTCATCTACCTGTTCTGTTGTGATTTCTGTGGTTTGAAGCTTGGGGCCGACCTTCTTTTTGATGATGCGCTTGGTGATTTTTTTGTGTGTTTTCTTACCTTCCGGCGTCTGAGTTTCTTCGACCTCTATTTCTTCCGGCAATTCAACGATTTGGACAGTTTTGTCCTCATCAACAGGCTCTTCGTCTGTGGCGCTCTCCGTTATAATAGTCGTTTCCTCAAGTGGCGTCGCTTCTTCTGGCTTAGTGCCTTTTCTCTTTTTGACAGTGCGTTTAGTAATTTTCCTTGTCTTTGGACCTTCAGGCGTTTCAATGGTTTCCACGACTGTTTCTTCTGGTATCTCCTCCTGCGTGATGGGCGCTGTTTCTTGTTCGGGTACAACTTCTTCTGTGACTTGAACAGTTGTTACTGGAGCGTCGTCATCCTTTTGAGTGGTGATGATTTCAGTGATTTGTTGCTTGGGGCCGTGTTTCTTTTTAATGACCCGTTTAGTAATCTTGACTGACTTCACTTCGCCAGTGTCCGTGCGTACTTGTGTGACTTGAACCTTGTCTGGTTCCTCTTCTACCAAGTTGGCTGTGTCGGCGAGTTGTGATGTTTCGAATGGTGTGAGTGTTTCGTCTGTGATTTGTTCTGTAGTGTGTACTGATATAATGGGTGTGTTGTCTTGTTCTTGTTCAGTAATGATCTCAGTAGTTTCTACTTTGGGCCCTACTTTCTTTTTGATGACGCGCTTTGTTATTGTCTTGTGTGTTTTCTTACCTTGTGGTGATATGATTTCCTCGACCGCAGTTTCTTCCGGCAGCTCAACAGTTTCACTTGGTAGGGTTTCTTGTTCCTGTGGACTGTCGTCAGTGACGCTGACAACTGTGATTGGCGTTTCATCGTCTGTCTGAGTAGTAGTGATTTCGGTTGTTTGTTGTGTGGGACTACGTTTCTTTTTGATTACGCGTTTTGATACTTTGATGGTTTTAACATCTCCGACGTCCGTTCGTACTTGTGTGATTTGAACCTTTTCCGGTTCTTCTTCTATGACGTCGGCAGTATCAGTAACATGGACAGTTTCGAAGGGTGTAAGTGTCTCATCTGTGGTGTGTTCTGTCGTGTGAACCGATACAATGGGTGTCTTGTCATCTACCTGTTCTGTTGTGATTTCTGTGGTTTGAAGCTTGGGGCCGACCTTCTTTTTGATGATGCGCTTGGTGATTTTTTTGTGTGTTTTCTTACCTTCCGGCGTCTGAGTTTCTTCGACCTCTATTTCTTCCGGCAATTCAACGATTTGGACAGTTTTGTCCTCATCAACAGGCTCTTCGTCTGTGGCGCTCTCCGTTATAATAGTCGTTTCCTCAAGTGGCGTCGCTTCTTCCGGTTTAGTGTCTTTTCTCTTTTTGACAGTGCGTTTAGTGATTTTCCTTGTCTTTGGACCTTCAGGCGTTTCAATGGTTTCCACGACTGTTTCTTCTGGCATCTCCTCCTGCGTGATGGGCGCTGTTTCTTGTTCGGGTACAACTTCTTCTGTGACTTGAACAGTTGTTACTGGAGCGTCGTCATCCTTTTGAGTGGTGATGATTTCAGTGATTTGTTGCTTGGGGCCGTGTTTCTTTTTAATGACCCGTTTAGTAATCTTGACTGACCTCACTTCGCCAGCGTCCGTGCGTACTTGTGTGACTTGAACCTTGTCTGGTTCCTCTTCTACCAAGTTGGCTGTGTCGGCGAGTTGTGATGTTTCAAATGGTGTGAGTGTTTCGTCTGTGATTTGTTCTGTAGTGTGTACTGATATAATGGGTGTGTTGTCTTGTTCTTGTTCAGTAATGATCTCAGTAGTTTCTACTTTGGGCCCTACTTTCTTTTTGATGACGCGCTTTGTTATTGTCTTGTGTGTTTTCTTACCTTGTGGTGATATGATTTCCTCGACCGCAGTTTCTTCCGGCAGCTCAACAGTTTCACTTGGTAGGGTTTCTTGTTCCTGTGGACTGTCGTCAGTGACGCTGACAACTGTGATTGGCGTTTCATCGTCTGTCTGAGTAGTAGTGATTTCGGTTGTTTGTTGTGTGGGACCACGTTTCTTTTTGATTACGCGTTTTGATACTTTGATGGTTTTAACATCTCCGACGTCCGTTCGTACTTGTGTGATTTGAACCTTTTCCGGTTCTTCTTCTATGACGTCGGCAGTGTCAGTAACATGGACAGTTTCGAAGGGTGTAAGTGTCTCATCTGTGGTGTGTTCTGTCGTGTGAACCGATACAATGGGTGTCTTGTCATCTACCTGTTCTGTTGTGATTTCTGTGGTTTGAAGCTTGGGGCCGACCTTCTTTTTGATGATGCGCTTGGTGATTTTTTTGTGTGTTTTCTTACCTTCCGGCGTCTGAGTTTCTTCGACCTCTATTTCTTCTGGCAATTCAACGATTTGGACAGTTTTGTCCTCATCAACAGGCTCTTCGTCTGTGGCGCTCTCCGTTATAATAGTCGTTTCCTCAAGTGGCTTCGCTTCTTCCGGTTTAGTGTCTTTTCTCTTTTTGACAGTGCGTTTAGTAATTTTCCTTGTCTTTAGACCTTCAGGCGTTTCAATGGTTTCCACGACTGTTTCTTCTGGTATCTCCTCCTGCGCGATAGGCGCTACTTCTTGTTCTGGTACAACTTCCTCTGTGACATGAACAGTTGTTATCGGGGCGTCGTCATCCTTTTGAGTGGTGATAATTTCAGTGATTTGTTGCTTGGGGCCGTGTTTCTTTTTAATGACCCGTTTAGTAATCTTGACTGACTTCACTTCGCCAGTGTCCGTGCGTACTTGTGTGACTTGAACCTTGTCTGGTTCCTCTTCTACCAAGTTGGCTGTGTCGGCGAGTTGTGATGTTTCGAATGGTGTGAGTGTTTCGTCTGTGATTTGTTCTGTAGTGTGTACTGATATAATGGGTGTGTTGTCTTGTTCTTGTTCAGTAATGATCTCAGTAGTTTCTACTTTGGGCCCTACTTTCTTTTTGATGACGCGCTTTGTTATTGTCTTGTGTGTTTTCTTACCTTGTGGTGATATGATTTCCTCGACCGCAGTTTCTTCCGGCAGCTCAACAGTTTCACTTGGTAGGGTTTCTTGTTCCTGTGGACTGTCGTCAGTGACGCTGACAACTGTGATTGGCGTTTCATCGTCTGTCTGAGTAGTAGTGATTTCGGTTGTTTGTTGTGTGGGACCACGTTTCTTTTTGATTACGCGTTTTGATACTTTGATGGTTTTAACATCTCCGACGTCCGTTCGTACTTGTGTGATTTGAACCTTTTCCGGTTCTTCTTCTATGACGTCGGCAGTGTCAGTAACATGGACAGTTTCGAAGGGTGTAAGTGTCTCATCTGTGGTGTGTTCTGTCGTGTGAACCGATACAATGGGTGTCTTGTCATCTACCTGTTCTGTTGTGATTTCTGTGGTTTGAAGCTTGGGGCCGACCTTCTTTTTGATGATGCGCTTGGTGATTTTTTTGTGTATTTTCTTACCTTCCGGCGTCTGAGTTTCTTCGACCTCTATTTCTTCCGGCAATTCAACGATTTGGACAGTTTTGTCCTCATCAACAGGCTCTTCGTCTGTGGCGCTCTCCGTTATAATAGTCGTTTCCTCAAGTGGCGTCGCTTCTTCCGGTTTAGTGTCTTTTCTCTTTTTGACAGTGCGTTTAGTAATTTTCCTTGTCTTTGGACCTTCAGGTGTTTCAATGGTTTCCACCACTGTTTCTTCTGGTATCTCCTCCTGCGTGATGGGCGCTGTTTCTTGTTCGGGTACAACTTCTTCTGTGACTTGAACAGTTGTTACTGGAGCGTCGTCATCCTTTTGAGTGGTGATGATTTCAGTGATTTGTTGCTTGGGGCCGTGTTTCTTTTTAATGACCCGTTTAGTAATCTTGACTGACCTCACTTCGCCAGTGTCCGTGCGTACTTGTGTGACTTGAACCTTGTCTGGTTCCTCTTCTACCAAGTTGGCTGTGTCGGCGAGTTGTGATGTTTCGAATGGTGTGAGTGTTTCGTCTGTGATTTGTTCTGTAGTGTGTACTGATATAATGGGTGTGTTGTCTTGTTCTTGTTCAGTAATGATCTCAGTAGTTTCTACTTTGGGCCCTACTTTCTTTTTGATGACGCGCTTTGTTATTGTCTTGTGTGTTTTCTTACCTTGTGGTGATATGATTTCCTCGACCGCAGTTTCTTCCGGCAGCTCAACAGTTTCACTTGGTAGGGTTTCTTGTTCCTGTGGACTGTCGTCAGTGACGCTGACAACTGTGATTGGCGTTTCATCGTCTGTCTGAGTAGTAGTGATTTCGGTTGTTTGTTGTGTGGGACCACGTTTCTTTTTGATTACGCGTTTTGATACTTTGATGGTTTTAACATCTCCGACGTCCGTTCGTACTTGTGTGATTTGAACCTTTTCCGGTTCTTCTTCTATGACGTCGGCAGTATCAGTAACATGGACAGTTTCGAAGGGTGTAAGTGTCTCATCTGTGGTGTATTCTGTCGTGTGAACCGATACAATGGGTGTCTTGTCATCTACCTGTTCTGTTGTGATTTCTGTGGTTTGAAGCTTGGGGCCGACCTTCTTTTTGATGATGCGCTTGGTGATTTTTTTGTGTGTTTTCTTACCTTCCGGCGTCTGAGTTTCTTCGACCTCTATTTCTTCCGGCAATTCAACGATTTGGACAGTTTTGTCCTCATCAACAGGCTCTTCGTCTGTGGCGCTCTCCGTTATAATAGTCGTTTCCTCAAGTGGCGTCGCTTCTTCTGGTTTAGTGTCTTTTCTCTTTTTGACAGTGCGTTTAGTAATTTTCCTTGTCTTTGGACCTTCAGGCGTTTCAATGGTTTCCACGACTGTTTCTTCTGGTATCTCCTCCTGCGTGATGGGCGCTGTTTCTTGTTCGGGTACAACTTCTTCTGTGACTTGAACAGTTGTTACTGGAGCGTCGTCATCCTTTTGAGTGGTGATGATTTCAGTGATTTTTTGCTTGGGGCCGTGTTTCTTTTTAATGACCCGTTTAGTAATCTTGACTGACCTCACTTCGCCAGTGTCCGTGCGTACTTGTGTGACTTGAACCTTGTCTGGTTCCTCTTCTACCAAGTTTGCTGTGTCGGCGAGTTGTGATGTTTCGAATGGTGTGAGTGTTTCGTCTGTGATTTGTTCTGTAGTGTGTACTGATATAATGGGTGTGTTGTCTTGTTCTTGTTCAGTAATGATCTCAGTAGTTTCTACTTTGGGCCCTACTTTCTTTTTGATGACGCGCTTTGTTATTGTCTTGTGTGTTTTCTTACCTTGTGGTGATATGATTTCCTCGACCGCAGTTTCTTCCGGCAGCTCAACAGTTTCACTTGGTAGGGTTTCTTGTTCCTGTGGACTGTCGTCAGTGACGCTGACAACTGTGATTGGCGTTTCATCGTCTGTCTGAGTAGTAGTGATTTCGGTTGTTTGTTGTGTGGGACCACGTTTCTTTTTGATTACGCGTTTTGATACTTTGATGGTTTTAACATCTCCGACGTCCGTTCGTACTTGTGTGATTTGAACCTTTTCCGGTTCTTCTTCTATGACGTCGGCAGTGTCAGTAACATGGACAGTTTCGAAGGGTGTAAGTGTCTCATCTGTGGTGTGTTCTGTCGTGTGAACCGATACAATGGGTGTCTTGTCATCTACCTGTTCTGTTGTGATTTCTGTGGTTTGAAGCTTGGGGCCGACCTTCTTTTTGATGATGCGCTTGGTGATTTTTTTGTGTGTTTTCTTACCTTCCGGCGTCTGAGTTTCTTCGACCTCTATTTCTTCTGGCAATTCAACGATTTGGACAGTTTTGTCCTCATCAACAGGCTCTTCGTCTGTGGCGCTCTCCGTTATAATAGTCGTTTCCTCAAGTGGCGTCGCTTCTTCCGGTTTAGTGTCTTTTCTCTTTTTGACAGTGCGTTTAGTAATTTTCCTTGTCTTTGGACCTTCAGGTGTTTCAATGGTTTCCACCACTGTTTCTTCTGGTATCTCCTCCTGCGTGATGGGCGCTGTTTCTTTTTCGGGTACAACTTCTTCTGTGACTTGAACAGTTGTTACTGGAGCGTCGTCATCCTTTTGAGTGGTGATGATTTCAGTGATTTGTTGCTTGGGGCCGTGTTTCTTTTTAATGACCCGTTTAGTAATCTTGACTGACCTCACTTCGCCAGTGTCCGTGCGTACTTGTGTGACTTGAACCTTCCCTGGTTCCTCTTCTACCAAGTTGGCTGTGTCGGCGAGTTGTGATGTTTCAAATGGTGTGAGTGTTTCGTCTGTGATTTGTTCTGTGGTGTGTACTGATATGATGGGTGTGTTATCATCATCCTGTTCAGTTATGATCTCAGTAGTTTCTACTTTGGGCCCTACTTTCTTCTTGATGACGCGCTTTGTTATTGTCTTGTGTGTTTTCTTACCTTGTGGTGATATGATTTCCTCGACCGCAGTTTCTTCCGGCAGCTCAACAGTTTCACTTGGTAGGGTTTCTTGTTCCTGTGGACTGTCGTCAGTGACGCTGACAACTGTGATTGGCGTTTCATCGTCTGTCTGAGTAGTAGTGATTTCGGTTGTTTGTTGTGTGGGACCACGTTTCTTTTTGATTACGCGTTTTGATACTTTGATGGTTTTAACATCTCCGACGTCCGTTCGTACTTGTGTGATTAGAACCTTTTCCGGTTCTTCTTCTATGACGTCGGCAGTGTCAGTAACATGGACAGTTTCGAAGGGTGTAAGTGTCTCATCTGTGGTGTGTTCTGTCGTGTGAACCGATACAATGGGTGTCTTGTCATCTACCTGTTCTGTTGTGATTTCTGTGGTTTGAAGCTTGGGGCCGACCTTCTTTTTGATGATGCGCTTGGTGATTTTTTTGTGTGTTTTCTTACCTTCCGGCGTCTGAGTTTCTTCGACCTCTATTTCTTCCGGTAATTCAACGATTTGGACAGTTTTGTCCTCTTCAACAGGCTCTTCGTCTGTGGCGCTCTCCGTTATAATAGTCGTTTCCTCAAGTGGCGTCGCTTCTTCTGGTTTAGTGTCTTTTCTCTTTTTGACAGTGCGTTTAGTAATTTTTCTTGTCTTTGGACCTTCAGGCGTTTCAATGGTTTCCACGACTGTTTCTTCTGGTATCTCCTCCTGCGCGATGGGCGCTGTTTCTTGTTCGGGTACAACTTCTTCTGTTACTTGAACAGTTGTTACTGGAGCGTCGTCATCCTTTTGAGTGGTGATGATTTCAGTGATTTTTTGCTTGGGGCCGTGTTTCTTTTTAATGACCCGTTTAGTAATCTTGACTGACTTCACTTCGCCAGTGTCCGTGCGTACTTGTGTGACTTGAACCTTGTCTGGTTCCTCTTCTACCAAGTTGGCTGTGTCGGCGAGTTGTGATGTTTCGAATGGTGTGAGTGTTTCGTCTGTGATTTGTTCTGTAGTGTGTACTGATATAATGGGTGTGTTGTCTTGTTCTTGTTCAGTAATGATCTCAGTAGTTTCTACTTTGGGCCCTACTTTCTTTTTGATGACGCGCTTTGTTATTGTCTTGTGTGTTTTCTTACCTTGTGGTGATATGATTTCCTCGACCGCAGTTTCTTCCGGCAGCTCAACAGTTTCACTTGGCAGGGTTTCTTGTTCCTGTGGACTGTCGTCAGTGACGCTGACAACTGTGATTGGCGTTTCATCGTCTGTCTGAGTAGTAGTGATTTCGGTTGTTTGTTGTGTGGGACCACGTTTCTTTTTGATTACGCGTTTTGATACTTTGATGGTTTTAACATCTCCGACGTCCGTTCGTACTTGTGTGATTTGAACCTTTTCCGGTTCTTCTTCTATGACGTCGGCAGTGTCAGTAACATGGACTGTTTCGAAGGGTGTAAGTGTCTCATCTGTGGTGTGTTCTGTCGTGTGAACCGATACAATGGGTGTCTTGTCATCTACCTGTTCTGTTGTGATTTCTGTGGTTTGAAGCTTGGGGCCGACCTTCTTTTTGATGATGCGCTTGGTGATTTTTTTGTGTGTTTTCTTACCTTCCGGCGTCTGAGTTTCTTCGACCTCTATTTCTTCCGGTAATTCAACGATTTGGACAGTTTTGTCCTCATCAACAGGCTCTTCGTCTGTGGCGCTCTCCGTTATAATAGTCGTTTCCTCAAGTGGCGTCGCTTCTTCCGGTTTAGTGTCTTTTCTCTTTTTGACAGTGCGTTTAGTAATTTTCCTTGTCTTTGGACCTTCAGGCGTTTCAATGGTTTCCACGACTGTTTCTTCTGGTATCTCCTCCTGCGCGATGGGCGCTGCTTCTTGTTCTGGTAAAACTTCCTCTGTGACATGAACAGTTGTTACCGGGGCGTCGTCATCCTTTTGAGTGGTGATAATTTCAGTGATTTGTTGCTTGGGGCCGTGTTTCTTTTTAATGACCCGTTTAGTAATCTTGACTGACTTCACTTCGCCAGTGTCCGTGCGTACTTGCGTGACTTGAACCTTGTCTGGTTCCTCTTCTACCAAGTTGGCTGTGTCGGCGAGTTGTGATGTTTCAAATGGTGTGAGTGTCTCGTCTGTGATTTGTTCTGTGGTGTGTACTGATACGATGGGTGTGTTGTCATCATCCTGTTCAGTTATGATCTCAGTAGTTTCTACTTTGGGCCCTACTTTCTTTTTGATGACGCGCTTTGTTATTTTCTTGTGTGTTTTCTTACCTTGTGGTGATATGATTTCCTCGACAGCAGTTTCTTCCGGCAGCTCAACAGTTTCACTTGGCAGGGTTTCTTGTTCCTGTGGACTGTCGTCAGTGACGCTGACAACTGTGATTGGCGTTTCATCGTCTGTCTGAGTAGTAGTGATTTCGGTTGTTTGTTGTGTGGGACCACGTTTCTTTTTGATTACGCGTTTTGATACTTTGATGGTTTTAACATCTCCGACGTCCGTTCGTACTTGTGTGATTTGAACCTTTTCCGGTTCTTCTTCTATGACGTCGGCAGTGTCAGTAACATGGACTGTTTCGAAGGGTGTAAGTGTCTCATCTGTGGTGTGTTCTGTCGTGTGAACCGATACAATGGGTGTCTTGTCATCTACCTGTTCTGTTGTGATTTCTGTGGTTTGAAGCTTGGGGCCGACCTTCTTTTTGATGATGCGCTTGGTGATTTTTTTGTGTGTTTTCTTACCTTCCGGCGTCTGAGTTTCTTCGACCTCTATTTCTTCCGGCAATTCAACGATTTGGACAGTTTTGTCCTCGTCAACAGGCTCTTCGTCTGTGGCGCTCTCCGTTATAATAGTCGTTTCCTCAAGTGGCGTCGCTTCTTCCGGTTTAGTGTCTTTTCTCTTTTTGACAGTGCGTTTAGTAATTTTTCTTGTCTTTGGACCTTCAGGCGTTTCAATGATTTCCACTACTGTTTCTTCTGGTATCTCCTCCTGCGTGATGGGCGCTGCTTCTTGTTCGGGTACAACTTCTTCTGTGACTTGAACAGTTGTTACTGGAGCGTCGTCATCCTTTTGAGTGGTGATGATTTCAGTGATTTGTTGCTTGGGGCCGTGTTTCTTCTTAATGACCCGTTTAGTAATCTTGACTGACCTCACTTCGCCAGTGTCCGTGCGTACTTGTGTGACTTGAACCTTCCCTGGTTCCTCTTCTACCAAGTTGGCTGTGTCGGCGAGTTGTGATGTTTCAAATGGTGTGAGTGTCTCGTCTGTGATTTGTTCTGTAGTGTGTACTGATACGATGGGTGTTTTGTCATCGTCCTGTTCAGTAATGATCTCAGTAGTTTCTACTTTGGGCCCTACTTTCTTTTTGATGACGCGCTTTGTTATTGTCTTGTGTGTTTTCTTACCTTGTGGTGATATGATTTCCTCGACAGCAGTTTCTTCCGGCAGCTCAACAGTTTCACTTGGTAGGGTTTCTTGTTCCTGTGGACTGTCGTCAGTGACGCTGACAACTGTGATTGGCGTTTCATCGTCTGTCTGAGTAGTAGTGATTTCGGTTGTTTGTTGTGTGGGACCACGTTTCTTTTTGATTACGCGTTTTGATACTTTGATGGTTTTAACATCTCCGACGTCCGTTCGTACTTGTGTGATTTGAACCTTTTCCGGTTCTTCTTCTATGACGTCGGCAGTGTCAGTAACATGGACAGTTTCGAAGGGTGTAAGTGTCTCATCTGTGGTGTGTTCTGTCGTGTGAACCGATACAATGGGTGTCTTGTCATCTACCTGTTCTGTTGTAATTTCTGTGGTTTGAAGCTTGGGGCCGACCTTCTTTTTGATGATGCGCTTGGTGATTTTTTTGTGTGTTTTCTTACCTTCCGGCGTCTGAGTTTCTTCGACCTCTATTTCTTCCGGCAATTCAATGATTTGGACAGTTTTGTCCTCATCAACAGGCTCTTCGTCTGTGGCGCTCTCCGTTATAATAGTCGTTTCTTCAAGTGGCGTAGCTTCTTCCGGTTTAGTGTCTTTTCTCTTTTTGACAGTGCGTTTAGTAATTTTCCTTGTCTTTGGACCTTCAGGCGTTTCAATGGTTTCCACGACTGTTTCTTCTGGTATCTCCTCCTGCGCGATGGGCGCTGCTTCTTGTTCTGGTACAACTTCCTCTGTGACATGAACAGTTGTTACCGGGGCGTCGTCATCCTTTTGAGTGGTGATAATTTCAGTGATTTGTTGCTTGGGGCCGTGTTTCTTTTTAATGACCCGTTTAGTAATCTTGACTGACTTCACTTCGCCAGTGTCCGTGCGTACTTGCGTGACTTGAACCTTGTCTGGTTCCTCTTCTACCAAGTTGGCTGTGTCGGCGAGTTGTGATGTTTCAAATGGTGTGAGTGTCTCGTCTGTGATTTGTTCTGTAGTGTGTACTGATACGATGGGTGTTTTGTCATCGTCCTGTTCAGTAATGATCTCAGTAGTTTCTACTTTGGGCCCTACCCTCTTCTTGATGACGCGCTTTGTTATTTTCTTGTGTGTTTTCTTACCTTGTGGTGATATGATTTCCTCGACAGCAGTTTCTTCCGGCAGCTCAACAGTTTCACTTAGTAGGGTTTCTTGTTCCTGTGGACTGTCGTCAGTGACGCTGACAACTGTGATTGGCGTTTCATCGTCTGTCTGAGTAGTAGTGATTTCGGTTGTTTGTTGTGTGGGACCACGTTTCTTTTTGATTACGCGTTTTGATACTTTGATGGTTTGAACATCTCCGACGTCCGTTCGTACTTGTGTGATTTGAACCTTTTCCGGTTCCTCTTCTATGACGTCGGCAGTGTCAGTAACATGGACAGTTTCGAAGGGTGTAAGTGTCTCATCTGTGGTGTGTTCTGTCGTGTGAACCGATACAATGGGTGTCTTGTCATCTACCTGTTCTGTTGTGATTTCTGTGGTTTGAAGCTTGGGGCCGACCTTCTTTTTGATGATGCGCTTGGTGATTTTTTTGTGTGTTTTCTTACCTTCCGGCGTCTGAGTTTCTTCGACCTCTGTTTCTTCCGGCAATTCAACAATTTGGACAGTTTTGTCCTCTTCAACAGGCTCTTCGTCTGTGGCGCTCTCCGTTATAATAGTCGTTTCTTCAAGTGGCGTAGCTTCTTCCGGTTTGGTGTCTTTTCTCTTTTTGACAGTGCGTTTAGTAATTTTCCTTGTCTTTGGACCCTCAGGCGTTTCAATGGTTTCCACGACAGTTTCTTCTGGTATCTCCTCCTGCGTGATGGGCGCTGCTTCTTGTTCTGGTACAACTTCCTCTGTGACATGAACAGTTGTTACCGGGGCGTCGTCATCCTTTTGAGTGGTGATGATTTCAGTGATTTTTTGCTTGGGGCCGTGTTTCTTTTTAATGACCCGTTTAGTAATCTTGACTGACCTCACTTCGCCAGTGTCCGTGCGTACTTGTGTGACTTGAACCTTGTCTGGTTCCTCTTCTACCAAGTTGGCTGTGTCGGCGAGTTGTGATGTTTCAAATGGTGTGAGTGTCTCGTCTGTGATTTGTTCTGTAGTGTGTACTGATACGATGGGTGTGTTGTCATCATCCTGTTCAGTTATGATCTCAGTAGTTTCTACTTTGGGCCCTACTTTCTTTTTGATGACGCGCTTTGTTATTTTCTTGTGTGTTTTCTTACCTTGTGGTGATATGATTTCCTCGACAGCAGTTTCTTCCGGCAGCTCAACAGTTTCACTTGGCAGGGTTTCTTGTTCCTGTGGACTGTCGTCAGTGACGCTGACAACTGTGATTGGCGTTTCATCGTCTGTCTGAGTAGTAGTGATTTCGGTTGTTTGTTGTGTGGGACCACGTTTCTTTTTGATTACGCGTTTTGATACTTTGATGGTTTTAACATCTCCGACGTCCGTTCGTACTTGTGTGATTTGAACCTTTTCCGGTTCCTCTTCTATGACGTCGGCAGTGTCAGTAACATGGACAGTTTCGAAGGGTGTAAGTGTCTCATCTGTGGTGTGTTCTGTCGTGTGAACCGATACAATGGGTGTCTTGTCATCTACCTGTTCTGTTGTGATTTCTGTGGTTTGAAGCTTGGGGCCGACCTTCTTTTTGATGATGCGCTTGGTGATTTTTTTGTGTGTTTTCTTACCTTCCGGCGTCTGAGTTTCTTCGACCTCTATTTCTTCCGGTAATTCAACGATTTGGACAGTTTTGTCCTCATCAACAGGCTCTTCGTCTGTGGCGCTCTCCGTTATAATAGTCGTTTCCTCAAGTGGCGTCGCTTCTTCCGGTTTAGTGTCTTTTCTCTTTTTGACAGTGCGTTTAGTAATTTTCCTTGTCTTTGGACCTTCAGGCGTTTCAATGATTTCCACTACTGTTTCTTCTGGTATCTCCTCCTGCGTGATGGGCGCTGCTTCTTGTTCGGGTACAACTTCTTCTGTGACTTGAACAGTTGTTACTGGAGCGTCGTCATCCTTTTGAGTGGTGATGATTTCAGTGATTTGTTGCTTGGGGCCGTGTTTCTTTTTAATGACCCGTTTAGTAATCTTGACTGACCTCACTTCGCCAGTGTCCGTGCGTACTTGTGTGACTTGAACCTTGTCTGGTTCCTCTTCTACCAAGTTGGCTGTGTCGGCGAGTTGTGATGTTTCAAATGGTGTGAGTGTCTCGTCTGTGATTTGTTCTGTAGTGTGTACTGATACGATGGGTGTTTTGTCATCGTCCTGTTCAGTAATGATCTCAGTAGTTTCTACTTTGGGCCCTACTTTCTTCTTGATGACGCGCTTTGTTATTTTCTTGTGTGTTTTCTTACCTTGTGGTGATATGATTTCCTCGACCGCAGTTTCTTCCGGCAGCTCAACAGTTTCACTTGGTAGGGTTTCTTGTTCCTGTGGACTGTCGTCAGTGACGCTGACAACTGTGATTGGCGTTTCATCGTCTGTCTGAGTAGTAGTGATTTCGGTTGTTTGTTGTGTGGGACCACGTTTCTTTTTGATTACGCGTTTTGATACTTTGATGGTTTTAACATCTCCGACGTCCGTTCGTACTTGTGTGATTTGAACCTTTTCCGGTTCCTCTTCTATGACGTCGGCAGTGTCAGTAACATGGACAGTTTCGAAGGGTGTAAGTGTCTCATCTGTGGTGTGTTCTGTCGTGTGAACCGATACAATGGGTGTCTTGTCATCTACCTGTTCTGTTGTGATTTCTGTGGTTTGAAGCTTGGGGCCGACCTTCTTTTTGATGATGCGCTTGGTGATTTTTTTGTGTGTTTTCTTACCTTCCGGCGTCTGAGTTTCTTCGACCTCTATTTCTTCCGGTAATTCAACGATTTGGACAGTTTTGTCCTCATCAACAGGCTCTTCGTCTGTGGCGCTCTCCGTTATAATAGTCGTTTCCTCAAGTGGCGTCGCTTCTTCCGGTTTGGTGTCTTTTCTCTTTTTGACAGTGCGTTTAGTAATTTTCCTTGTCTTTGGACCTTCAGGCGTTTCAATGGTTTCCACGACTGTTTCTTCTGGTATCTCCTCCTGCGTGATGGGCGCTGCTTCTTGTTCTGGTACAACTTCCTCTGTGACATGAACAGTTGTTACCGGGGCGTCGTCATCCTTTTGAGTGGTGATGATTTCAGTGATTTGTTGCTTGGGGCCGTGTTTCTTTTTAATGACGCGCTTAGTAATCTTGACTGACTTTACTTCGCCAGTGTCCGTGCGTACTTGCGTGACTTGAACCTTGTCTGGTTCCTCTTCTACCAAGTTGGCTGTGTCGGCGAGTTGTGATGTTTCAAATGGTGTGAGTGTCTCGTCTGTGATTTGTTCTGTAGTGTGTACTGATACGATGGGTGTTTTGTCATCGTCCTGTTCAGTAATAATCTCAGTTGTTTCTACTTTGGGCCCTACCTTCTTCTTGATTACGCGCTTTGTTATTTTCTTGTGTGTTTTCTTACCTTGTGGTGATATGATTTCCTCGACAGCAGTTTCTTCCGGCAGCTCAACAGTTTCACTTGGTAGGGTTTCTTGTTCCTGTGGACTGTCGTCAGTGACGCTGACAACTGTGATTGGCGTTTCATCGTCTGTCTGAGTAGTAGTGATTTCGGTTGTTTGTTGTGTGGGACCACGTTTCTTTTTGATTACGCGTTTTGATACTTTGATGGTTTTAACATCTCCGACGTCCGTTCGTACTTGTGTGATTTGAACCTTTTCCGGTTCCTCTTCTATGACGTCGGCAGTGTCAGTAACATGGACAGTTTCGAAGGGTGTAAGTGTCTCATCTGTGGTGTGTTCTGTCGTGTGAACCGATACAATGGGTGTCTTGTCATCTACCTGTTCTGTTGTAATTTCTGTGGTTTGAAGCTTGGGGCCGACCTTCTTTTTGATGATGCGCTTGGTGATTTTTTTGTGTGTTTTCTTACCTTCCGGCGTCTGAGTTTCTTCGACCTCTGTTTCTTCCGGCAATTCAACAATTTGGACAGTTTTGTCCTCGTCAACAGGCTCTTCGTCTGTGGCGCTCTCCGTTATAATAGTCGTTTCCTCAAGTGGCGTCGCTTCTTCCGGTTTGGTGTCTTTTCTCTTTTTGACAGTGCGTTTAGTAATTTTCCTTGTCTTTGGACCTTCAGGCGTTTCAATGATTTCCACTACTGTTTCTTCTGGTATCTCCTCCTGCGCGATGGGCGCTGCTTCTTGTTCTGGTACAACTTCCTCTGTGACATGAACAGTTGTTACCGGGGCGTCGTCATCCTTTTGAGTGGTGATGATTTCAGTGATTTGTTGCTTGGGGCCGTGTTTCTTTTTAATGACGCGCTTAGAAATCTTGATTGACTTCACTTCGCCAGTGTCCGTGCGTACTTGTGTGACTTGAACCTTGTCTGGTTCCTCTTCTACCAAGTTGGCTGTGTCGGCAAGTTGTGATGTTTCAAATGGTGTGAGTGTCTCGTCTGTGATTTGTTCTGTAGTGTGTACTGATATGATGGGTGTTTTGTCGTCAGTTTGTTCCGTGGTTATTTCAGTCGTTTCTATCTTAGGCCCTACCTTCTTCTTTATTACTCGTTTTGTTGTCTTTTTGACCGTTTTCTTACCTTCATTTGTTTTCGATTCTTCGATTTGTACTTCTTCTGGCAATTCAACAATTTCCACTGGTTTGTCATCCTCAGTGATTATCTCGTTGGTGGGTGTTATTGGTTTTGTGGTTTCTGTGACGGAAACAGTGGTTACTGGTGCCTCGTCATTTTCTTGTGTGGAGATTATTTCAGTTACTTGTTCTTTTGGTCCCTTCTTTTTCTTTATGATCCGCTTCGTTATCTTCACAGATTTGATTTCACCAGTATCTGTACGCACTTGCGTTTCTTGTATTTTTTCAGGCTCCTCTTCAATGATGTCGGCAGTATCAGGAGTAGGTAATGCTTCGAAAGGCGTGATAGTTTCGTCTGTGAAGTGTTCTGTGGTGTGTACTGTGACTATTGGAGTTTCGTCGTCTTTTTGTTCTGTTGTTATTTCTGTGGTTTCTACTTTAGGACCTACTTTCTTCCTGATAATGCGTTTAGTTATTTTCTTATGCGTTTTCTTACCTTCAGGCGTGCGAGATTCCTCTACAGCAACTTCTTCCGGTAGTTCTACTATCTGGATTCCAGTTTGTTCTTCAACTGTGCTAAGCGGAGTGGTTTCGTCCTCCTGTGCCGTTTCGGTTGCATCCGGTATTTCTTCCGGTTCTTTTTTCTTTTTGATTATGCGTTTCACAACCTTTCTCTTTATAGTTTTGCCCTCCGGCGATTCAAATTCTTCTGATGCAATTTCTTCGGGCAACTCCTGTGTCTCAAAAGACTCGGGCTCGTAGTCAGGGACGTTTTCTTCGGTCACGTTAACAGTTGTTACTGGGGCATCGTCGTCTTTTTGCGTGGTGGTAATTTCAGTTATTTGTTGTTTTGCACCCTTTTTCTTCTTGATCACACGCTTCGTTACCTTAATAGCTTTGACATCACCCGTGTCTGTACGCACCTGAGTGATTTGAACTTTCTCTGGCTCTTCTTGAATCAAGTCAGCAGTTTCAGGAACGTGAGATGTTTCAAATGGCGTAGTGGACTCGTCTGAGATGTCTTCTGTAGTGTGTACCGTTACAATTGGTGTCTTGTCATCAAGTTGTTCGGTAGTTATTTCAGTCGTTTCTACTTTAGGTCCTACTCTCTTTTTGATAATGCGTTTTGTCACCCTTTTTTGTATTTTCTTTCCTTCGGGCGTTTGGACTTCCTCAACAGCGGTCTCTTCTGGTAGTTCAACGATTTCGACTGGCTTTGTTTCTTCTTCTGGTTGGTCATCTGTGACGATGACTGTGGTAATTGGTGCTTGATCATCTTCTTGGGTGGTGGTTATCTCCACAGTCTCTTGTTTGGCACCTCTCTTCTTTTTAATGACTCGCTTTGTAGTCTTCACGGATTTAACGTCACCACTGTCGGTGCGCACTTGGCTAACTTGAACTAGCTCAGGTTCTTCGACTATTTGCGCGGTATCTACGTCATATAAAGCCTCGAAGGGTGTAACAGAGTCTTCAGCGGTTTCTTCGGTCGTGTGAACGGAGACAATAGGCTGCTGATCGTCTTCTGTCTCTGTGACGATTTGTGTTGTTTCAATCTTAGGACCCCTCTTCTTCTTGATGATTCGTTTTGTAATTTTTTTGTGAATGGTTTTGCCTTCTGGTGTTTTCACTTCTTCGATGGTACTTTCTTCAGGCAATTCAATGGTTTCTAAAGGTGCAAATTCTGGTTCTGGCTCGATTTCTTCTGTGACCTTAACGGTGGTGACTGGAGCCTCATCGTTTTCTTGGGTAGTGGTTATTTCGGTGACTTCTTGTTTCTTGCCTTTTCTCTTCTTTATGACACGTTTTGAAACTTTGACTGATTTAATGTCCCCTGTTTCTGTGTGGACCTGTGTGACTTCGACTTCAGCCGGCTCTTCCTCTATTATTTGGGGCTGGTCAATTATGTGTGAGGTTTCGAATGGTGTAACAGTTTCGTCTGAAATGTCTTCTGTAGTGTAGACAGATATGATAGGTGCTTTGTCATCTTCCTGTTCTGTTGTGATTTCTGTTGTTTGAATAGTAGGACCTACTTTCTTTTTGATGATTCGTTTTGTGGTTTTCTTGTGTGTTTTCTTTCCTTCAGGAGTGTTGATTTCTTCAACAACCGTTTCTTCAGGAAGTTCGACTATGTGGTGTGGTTCGTCTTTTTTTGTTGGTGTCTTTTCCGCTAAAATGTCTGTGTCTGTAGGAGTGTCATCTTCTTGTGTTGTTTCTTTTTTCTTTTTGTTTGTTCGCTTAGTAGTCTTCCTTTTTATTATCTGATCCTCTGGGGTCTTCAACTCTTCAACTGTCTGGTCTTCTGGTAACTCTTCAGTGTCTACGGTCTCTTGATCTTGCTCAGGCATGATTACTTCTGTGACTTGCACAGTTGTCACAGGTTCAGCGTCATCTTTTTTGGTAGTTATTATCTCAGTTATTTCTTGTTTTGCACCCTTTTTCTTTTTAATTGTTCGTTTGGTTACTTTGACAGATTTTATCTCACCTGTGTCTGTGTGCACTTGTGTGACTTGAACGATTTCTGGTTCTTCTTTTATAACCCCAGTATCGTCTACTGAATCTTCAGTTTCAGTGGGTGACAGTGTTTCGTCTGTGATTTGTTCCGTTGTGTGGACTGATACGATTGGTGTTTTGTCGTCTGTTTGTTCCGTGGTAATTTCAGTCGTTTCTATCTTAGGCCCTACCTTCTTCTTTATTACTCGTTTTGTTGTCTTTTTGATCGTTTTCTTACCTTCATTTGTTTTCAATTCTTCGATTTGCACTTCTTCTGGCAACTCAACAATTTCCACTGGTTTGTCATCCTCAGTGATTATCTCGTTGGTGGGTGTTATTGGTTTTGTGGTTTCTGTGACGGAAACAGTGGTTACTGGTGCCTCGTCATTTTCTTGTGTGGAGATTATTTCAGTTACTTGTTCTTTTGGTCCCTTCTTTTTCTTTATGATCCGCTTCGTTATCTTCACAGATTTGATTTCGCCAGTATCTGTACGCACTTGCGTTTCTTGTATTTTTTCAGGCTCCTCTTCAATGATGTCGGCAGTATCAGGAGTAGGTAATGCTTCGAAAGGCGTGATAGTTTCGTCTGTGAAGTGTTCTGTGGTGTGTACTGTGACTATTGGAGTTTCGTCGTCTTTTTGTTCTGTTGTTATTTCTGTGGTTTCTACTTTAGGACCTACTTTCTTCCTGATGATGCGTTTAGTTATTTTCTTATGCGTTTTCTTACCTTCAGGCGTGCGAGATTCCTCTACAGCAACTTCTTCCGGTAGTTCTACTATCTGGATTCCAGTTTGTTCTTCAACTGTGCTAAGCGGAGTGGTTTCGTCCTCCTGTGCCGTTTCGGTTGCATCCGGTATGTCTTCCGGTTCTTTTTTCTTTTTGATTATGCGTTTCACAACCTTTCTCTTTATAGTTTTGCCCTCCGGCGATTCAAATTCTTCTGATGCAATTTCTTCGGGCAACTCCTGTGTCTCAAAAGACTCGGGCTCGTAGTCAGGGACGTTTTCTTCGGTCACGTTAACAGTTGTTACTGGGGCATCGTCGTCTTTTTGCGTGGTGGTAATTTCAGTTATTTGTTGTTTTGCACCCTTTTTCTTCTTGATCACACGCTTCGTTACCTTAATAGCTTTGACATCACCCGTGTCTGTACGCACCTGAGTGATTTGAACTTTCTCTGGCTCTTCTTGAATCAAGTCAGCAGTTTCAGGAACGTGAGATGTTTCAAATGGCGTAGTGGACTCGTCTGAGATGTCTTCTGTAGTGTGTACCGTTACAATTGGTGTCTTGTCATCAAGTTGTTCGGTAGTTATTTCAGTCGTTTCTACTTTAGGTCCTACTCTCTTTTTGATAATGCGTTTTGTCACCCTTTTTTGTATTTTCTTTCCTTCGGGCGTTTGGACTTCCTCAACAGCGGTCTCTTCTGGTAGTTCAACGATTTCGACTGGCTTTGTTTCTTCTTCTGGTTGGTCATCTGTGACGATGACTGTGGTAATTGGTGCTTGATCATCTTCTTGGGTGGTGGTTATCTCCACAGTCTCTTGTTTGGCACCTCTCTTCTTTTTAATGACTCGCTTTGTAGTCTTCACGGATTTAACGTCACCACTGTCGGTGCGCACTTGGCTAACTTGAACTAGCTCAGGTTCTTCGACTATTTGCGCGGTATCTACGTCATATAAAGCCTCGAAGGGTGTAACAGAGTCTTCAGCGGTTTCTTCGGTCGTGTGAACGGAGACAATAGGCTGCTGATCGTCTTCTGTCTCTGTGACGATTTGTGTTGTTTCAATCTTAGGACCCCTCTTCTTCTTGATGATTCGTTTTGTAATTTTTTTGTGAATGGTTTTGCCTTCTGGTGTTTTTACTTCTTCGATGGTACTTTCTTCAGGCAATTCAATGGTTTCTAAAGGTGCAAATTCTGGTTCTGGCTCGATTTCTTCTGTGACCTTAACGGTGGTGACTGGAGCCTCATCGTTTTCTTGGGTAGTGGTTATTTCGGTGACTTCTTGTTTCTTGCCTTTTCTCTTCTTTATGACACGTTTTGAAACTTTGACTGATTTAATGTCCCCTGTTTCTGTGTGGACCTGTGTGACTTCGACTTCAGCTGGTTCTTCCTCTATTATTTGGGGCTGGTCAATTATGTGTGTGGTTTCGAATGGTGTAACAGTTTCGTCTGAAATGTCTTCTGTAGTGTGGACAGATATGATAGGTGCTTTGTCATCTTCCTGTTCTGTTGTGATTTCTGTTGTTTGAATAGTAGGACCTACTTTCTTTTTGATGATTCGTTTTGTGGTTTTCTTGTGTGTTTTCTTTCCTTCAGGAGTGTTGATTTCTTCAACAACCGTTTCTTCAGGAAGTTCGACTATGTGGTGTGGTTCGTCTTTTTTTGTTGGTGTCTTTTCCGCTAAAATGTCTGTGTCTGTAGGAGTGTCATCTTCTTGTGTTGTTTCTTTTTTCTTTTTGTTTGTTCGCTTAGTAGTCTTCCTTTTTATTATCTGATCCTCTGGGGTCTTCAACTCTTCAACTGTCTGGTCTTCTGGTAACTCTTCAGTGTCTACGGTCTCTTGATCTTGCTCAGGCATGATTACTTCTGTGACTTGCACAGTTGTCACAGGTTCAGCGTCATCTTTTTTGGTAGTTATTATCTCAGTTATTTCTTGTTTTGCACCCTTTTTCTTTTTAATTGTTCGTTTGGTTACTTTGACAGATTTTATCTCACCTGTGTCTGTGTGCACTTGTGTGACTTGAACGATTTCTGGTTCTTCTTTTATAACCCCAGTATCGTCTACTGAATCTTCAGTTTCAGTGGGTGACAGTGTTTCGTCTGTGATTTGTTCCGTTGTGTGGACTGATACGATTGGTGTTTTGTCGTCTGTTTGTTCCGTGGTAATTTCAGTCGTTTCTATCTTAGGCCCTACCTTCTTCTTTATTACTCGTTTTGTTGTCTTTTTGATCGTTTTCTTACCTTCATTTGTTTTCAATTCTTCGATTTGCACTTCTTCTGGCAACTCAACAATTTCCACTGGTTTGTCATCCTCAGTGATTATCTCGTTGGTGGGTGTTATTGGTTTTGTGGTTTCTGTGACGGAAACAGTGGTTACTGGTGCCTCGTCATTTTCTTGTGTGGAGATTATTTCAGTTACTTGTTCTTTTGGTCCCTTCTTTTTCTTTATGATCCGCTTCGTTATCTTCACAGATTTGATTTCACCAGTATCTGTACGCACTTGCGTTTCTTGTATTTTTTCAGGCTCCTCTTCAATGATGTCGGCAGTATCAGGAGTAGGTAATGCTTCGAAAGGCGTGATAGTTTCGTCTGTGAAGTGTTCTGTGGTGTGTACTGTGACTATTGGAGTTTCGTCGTCTTTTTGTTCTGTTGTTATTTCTGTGGTTTCTACTTTAGGACCTACTTTCTTCCTGATGATGCGTTTAGTTATTTTCTTATGCGTTTTCTTACCTTCAGGCGTGCGAGATTCCTCTACAGCAACTTCTTCCGGTAGTTCTACTATCTGGATTCCAGTTTGTTCTTCAACTGTGCTAAGCGGAGTGGTTTCGTCCTCCTGTGCCGTTTCGGTTGCATCCGATATTTCTTGCGGTTCTTTTTTCTTTTTGATTATGCGTTTTACTACCTTTCTCTTTATAGTTTTGCCCTCCGGCGATTCAAATTCTTCTGATGCAATTTCTTCGGGCAACTCCTGTGTCTCAAAGGACTCGGGCTCGTAGTCAGGGACGTTTTCTTCGGTCACGTTAACAGTTGTTACTGGGGCATCGTCGTCTTTTTGCGTGGTGGTAATTTCAGTTATTTGTTGTTTTGCACCCTTTTTCTTCTTGATCACACGCTTCGTTACCTTAATAGCTTTGACATCACCCGTGTCTGTACGCACCTGAGTGATTTGAACTTTCTCTGGCTCTTCTTGAATCAAGTCAGCAGTTTCAGGAACGTGAGATGTTTCAAATGGCGTAGTGGACTCGTCTGAGATGTCTTCTGTAGTGTGTACCGATACAATTGGTGTCTTGTCATCAAGTTGTTCGGTAGTTATTTCAGTCGTTTCTACTTTAGGTCCTACTCTCTTTTTGATAATGCGTTTTGTCACCCTTTTTCGTATTTTCTTTCCTTCGGGCGTTTGGACTTCCTCAACAGCGGTCTCTTCTGGTAGTTCAACGATTTCGACTGGCTTTGTTTCTTCTTCTGGTTGGTCATCTGTGACGATGACTGTGGTAATTGGTGCTTGATCATCTTCTTGGGTGGTGGTTATCTCCACAGTCTCTTGTTTGGCACCTCTCTTCTTTTTAATGACTCGCTTTGTAGTCTTCACGGATTTAACGTCACCACTGTCGGTGCGCACTTGGCTAACTTGAACTAGCTCAGGTTCTTCGACTATTTGCGCGGTATCTACGTCATATAAAGCCTCGAAGGGTGTAACAGAGTCTTCAGCGGTTTCTTCGGTCGTGTGAACGGAGACAATAGGCTGCTGATCGTCTTCCGTCTCTGTGACGATTTGTGTTGTTTCAATCTTAGGACCCCTCTTCTTCTTGATGATTCGTTTTGTAATTTTTTTGTGAATGGTTTTGCCTTCTGGTGTTTTCACTTCTTCGATAGTACTTTCTTCAGGCAATTCAATGGTTTCTAAAGGTGCAAATTCTGGTTCTGGCTCGATTTCTTCTGTGACCTTAACGGTGGTGACTGGAACCTCATCGTTTTCTTGAGTAGTGGTTATTTCGGTGACTTCTTGTTTCTTGCCTTTTTTCTTCTTTATGACACGTTTTGAAACTTTGACTGATTTAATGTCCCCTGTTTCTGTGTGGACTTGTGTGACTTCGACTTCAGCCGGCTCTTCCTCTATTATTTGGGGCTGGTCAATTATGTGTGAGGTTTCGAATGGTGTAACAGTTTCGTCTGAAATGTCTTCTGTGGTGTGGACAGATATGATAGGTGCTTTGTCATCTTCCTGTTCTGTTGTGATTTCTGTTGTTTGGATAGTAGGACCTACTTTCTTTTTGATGATTCGTTTTGTGGTTTTCTTTTGTGTTTTCTTACCTTCGGGCGTTTTGACGTCTTGTATTGTTGTTTCTTCTGGAAGTTCAATAATTTGAACCGGTATCTGATCTTCAATTAATGGTTTCACAGTAGTATCCTCTTGATCTGTTAGGACACTTGCAGTTATCAAAGGAGTATAATCTTCTTCCACTGTTATATCCTCAATAAGTTCTTTTTTCATTGCTTTTGTTTTCTTTGTCACTCTTTTAGATATTCTTTTCTCATTCGTATTTTCCGAGGTTAATTCAATTTCGCCAACTATGTTTTCCGGCAGTTCAATGATTTCAGTTATTTGCGTTGCTTGGCTGTCTGATTTTTCTGACGCCTTTTCATCCTCTATCATTTCCTCGATAAAAACTTGATTGGGTAGTTTTGGTATTTGTAAATGATCTTCGGGCATTTCTATGGTGCTCTTTTCTGAATCTTCAACTGATGTTATCTCATCTCCCTCGTACTCTTCAATGTTGACATCGTTATATATTTCCTGTTTTGGTGCAACGCTGTTGTCGTCATCTAAAGTTTCCTCAATTACGACGTTTCTTTCCTCGCTGTTGTCTTTTCTGTTCTTTTTCTTTCTCAAAACTGTTCTTTTCGTTTTTATTTGAACCGGTTCTCTGTTACCTGGTACTTGTGCAAATTTTGTTATTATTTCTTCTGTTTCTTCAAAGTCTGATGATTTTGGTGACATAACTTCGTCTGTTTGTTCTGAAAAAGTATGTTTGGTTTCAATTCATGTTGCATTTTGTTAAGTGTGACATGAAGTTACTTTTTTTCCAATTTTTTAAAAATTTTATGGTTCCTTTGTAAAAAAAGTATGCTTAATAATCTGTTGAATATTTGTTGGTTGTTATTTTGTAACTTTTTATCCCCTCGTTTGTTTGATGCTCACAATTCAAGTTATAATGCTTATTTTTTATATTTTTACTAGCGGTCGTTATATCGTTATGTGTAAAAGAATGGTTGTAATTGGTGTATGTTAATAAGTAAAAAATGTTGGTTGTGACTTTCATACATTCAACGACTGTGTAAAATAATGTTTGTTTAGTTGTGAGTGATATTTTTCGATCCCATTACTATATGGGTCTGAGTTTTAAAATAAGGTGAGTGATGGTTTTATTTTGAGTACCAAATTACATTCATCTGTATATATATTAGTATATATTTGTACTGACAATTTCAAAACTTCATTTGCTATTGACAAGTTTAAGTGGTTTTGGATACTAGTGTTTTTGTATAATATTTAGTAAAGTATACCTTATCCTCTATTGCCTTACTTCTAAGTCATAGGAACGAAGACATCTAAACTCCTTTAAAACATTTTGAGTAAAAAAAGAAAGCTTACCTTTTGTGAACACTTCTTCTCTAGTTATTGTGACTTCTTTATTATCTTGTACTGTGGACATTTTACTCTGGAATATATTTTTTTGATTGTCTTCAGGAATAGGTAATGTTTGTTCTTCTATAAATTCTGATGTTACCTTTATTTCGCTGGCAGTGGTTAGGTCTTTACGTATTTTGTGTTGAATTGGTTTGGTTATATGTAAATCGGTTTCTTGCTGGAAAATTGTGTTATCGGTTATTAACAAAGGTGAAATACTTGTTGTGGTGATATTTGAGACCTTGATTTGAGTTACAGGTGTCGTCAGTGCGCTAGCTGTATCTTCTGGAATACTTTCCGTGCATTGCAAGTGGGAAAGTAATGAAACAGTTTTTTCTGCGGTTGATGCTTTTTCTTTTTCTGTAAAGAGATCTTCTTTCGTATCTTCTTGTGTTATTTCGTAAACTGATAAACTTTCGTTGGTATCAAAAGAAGTGATAGCTTTTCCGAAGGTTATTTCTTTCGCAAAAGTAGTTTCAGCTTCTTTTTCATGTGGTATTACGTTAGACTGATAAAGTGGTATGAACTCTATTGGTGTGGTTTGTACAATCTTTTGGCCCTCGGACTTATCATCTTTTACTTTTTCCACATGTTCACCTGTTATGACTTCAATCTGTTCAATCGGCTTCATTTCAAGAACTTTTTGTGAAACCTGCCTTAGCTTTTGAGATTCTGTGCTAATGTCTTCCGATGTTTCTTGTACGATATTTTCTGTAATTTCATAACTTTTTTGTGTTTCAATTTCAAGAACTGCTTGGTTTCTATCAGGCTTAAGTTCTAAAGACAAATCTATGGTTTGTTCTAGTATTTCTGGCTTTGTATGATAAACCTCTTGTAAAGTGATATGACTAGATTCTGCTGATTCTTTCCTGTCTATGTCATTAGGAGTGAGAATATCCAAATTTTCAGATGTTATTACTTCGCCCTGCTGTAAGGGTGCTATTTCAGTAATGTTTGTACCAGCAAATTTAGTTGCATCCAGGTGCGGTTTGACAAAACTCTCAGAATATTCTTCAGTTGAGTTTTCTGAAGTTGTATAAGATCTATGGAGCTCTAATAAGTATTGTGCTTGACCTACTTCACGCTCATGATCTGATGGCATATTGGTCGTACTTTCTACGACATGAGGTTGTGTGTTGATAATTTCTTTAACCATACTGCGAGAGCCTGAAGCTATTTCTGCTTTTTTGTCATCGTTCTTAAAAATACCTGGATTTTCTTGAGTTATTATTTCAAATTGCTGTAAAGACTTGAAGTTCACTACATTTGAATTAGCTTGGATAGGTTCTGCTTTAGTCATGTCAGTCATATCTCGTATGTTGTCTAAAGCTTGTTGTTCTTCGTTGCTTAAAGCTTCAGTTAGATATTGTATTGGTTTTAATTTTTCCTCTATTGAAGTCTTCTTGAACAAGTCTGTACTGTCTTCAAGTGAAATAGTTTCAAGAGTTGTGATGTGGCGAGAAAGTTTAATATCTAGGTTTTGCCCTTCACTTACTAATGGCCCTGTTGCTGGTTTAAGAATGTCTTCTTTTTCTTGTAGAATACTGTCGGTTACAGTGATATGATGTTGTGATTCTAAAGTCAAACCAGCTTGTAGAGATTTCTGTTCCGTAGTGGATAAATCATTTTCTTTTTCGTTTATTATCTGTTCATCTACACCTACACATGAGCGTGGTATGATGTTAAGAGTAGGTTGTACTGTTTTACATTCTGGCATCTGTGACTTCAATTCGAACTGTTCTCCTTTTTCTGAAGTGGTCGTTTCCGAAACACTAACGTAGTTACTTTTTTCAAAATCAGGCTTTAATTTTTCACATTTAATTACGGAATCGCTGTCTAAAAGCTTCTCTGATTCCGTAGGTATAACCTCAATAACACCCAGTGGTACTTGTTTTGTGAAACTTTTAGTAGGACTTTTTTCAGTTGGTTTGGTGACTTCAAAAGGTTTTTCTAGTTCTCCAATGAAAAGTTCTGATTTCAAGAGCGCTTCTTGTACTCCGTGAGTCAAAAGTGCATTATTCAATGGCTGGCCCGCAACAAGCAAGTCTTCGCTTTCCATAGTAGTAAATACTTCAGTATTTGTAAGTGATAGTTGCTCAGTTATCGAAGGCTGAGCCACAGATGTCATATCCCTTTTATATGAAACGTCATGTAAATCCCTTTCTTTTTCTATTGTAGTAACCTCAGTGATTTCTTTAGTTTCTATTCCAATGATGCTAGGAGACGCCATTTGAAGATCCGTGGTTAATTCTTGGAGTAGAGCTTCTTTTTCTCCATAGAAAACTTCTGTTTCTTGCAAATGCCTTTGCAGTTCAAAAGGCACTTTAGAAGCTTCATACAATTTGTGCTCTCTTCCTCTGAAATCCTGTGTATTATCGGCAAGGAGTACTTCTGTATTTACAGCGGTGTTAAGGGAAGCCATCCCTATGGATGCTTCACGTCGGGGTTCAGAAAATTTACCCTCGAATATCTGTTCTTTGTCCACTGTTTCAACGCTACTTGTAATGATTGCTTGTGTTTCAGTGTATTGAGGTGCTATGTTTGATTTGTTTGGTGTTTCCTGAGAAATTGTGGTTTCTTTTTCTGCTGTGACTATTTCGGTTTGTTCAACTGTGTATGACGTAACGGGAGTTATATCGGGGGTTCTAACATCAAGTTTATCGTTGGTAAACTCTTCTGCTAATTGGCTTAATATTAATTCCTGAGTATTTGGTGCTTTTCCATAAACATTGTCTATTTTAGTCGAAGCTGTCTTGTACGGAATTTCAATGTTGAGACGAGCCTCAATATTTTCGGACTGAGATGTAATTTCTGAAGTTTGTAATCCATGTTTTAAAATCATTGATGTTTCTGCAGTTTGTAAATCGGGTGTTATATGAGTAACAAACATATTTTCGCTCTCACCTGCTATACTTTCATTGTTTTCTGCTACTTGTAGCGCCGACATTGTAACATGTGGATGCATCTTGATATCTTCGGCCTGTAATACCAAATTACCCTCCGACAGATTGGCTACGGTTTCTTGTTGAATTACAGCTTCTCTCGCTATTGGTGTTTCTTTAGCGTTGGCATGGAAAATTTTGTCTTGAGTGTCTAAAGGTAATGCAATAGTTTCGGGCTTATTTTCCTGTATTAAAACCGCTTGTTTTGAATCTATTTTTATCACAGCAGTAACCTTGTTTGGTACTTCATTAATTTCCATCGACATTTCTTTCTCATTGGACTGAGCTGTGCTTATGATGAGTTCCTTGTGAACAACGTTTTCTATGTTTGCTTTTTTCGATTTTTCTTGTATGTTATCATCTTTCGCCATCCCGACTGATGATTCTGGTATCAATTCAGTAAACACAGCGACAGGTAGACCCACTAAGTCTGTTGTGACAGTACAAGTTTCAGGTGCGACTTTAGACGCGTATTCGCATTCTTTTTCGTGTTGCATTACTTCAGTTATATTAATCGTTTCCACCGAAGACACAATTTCAGGTTTCACGCATTGAAAATCTGGCCTAATATCGTTAGGAAATGAGGATTGACTGTCTAGTACTTTCACTTCAGAAATTTGAAGGGACCTTAAGGTGTTTGAAGTAACACAAGCCTCCTCAAACCTAGGGCCTGACAAATTTAAAGAATCTAAAGCGTCACCCAAGTGTACTTCTGAAGTTAATGCTATTTTGTGTTCAGAATTGATATCAATTTTTGCATAAATATTAGGTTTTGTTTCGCCTTCTTTAAGTTTGGCTTCGGTCATGCTAGCTATTACTTCAGTTACATTCAAACCTTCTTTTCCAATAAATGTTGTGATAGCGTTACTTTGTATTGTATCACTTCTATCTAATTTTGCAAGTTGCTCATCAACTGTCGTCTGAAGAATTGTGATTTCTTTTTGCAAGTCTCTGCGTTCAGTCGCTTTTTCTTCAATATTTTGCTGTGGCTTAATATAGTCAACTTGATCAGCAGTTGTAACTTCCTGAGATAACGGTGTCTTGAGGTGATGCGCTGATGACTGCAGAGCACACGTTACGTCGGGTATTTTGTTTAGTGCAAGTTTACTTTCGGACTCTGATGATTCAGTCTCAATAATGGTTATTGGTAAATTAGGTATAAGAGAAGTTGTAACTGTTTCAAGGTTTCTGGTTTCGTGTCTTTCTATTTTCTCACGATCGTGGATGAATGGCAGTGAAATAATTTTGGCGTTTTCAGTTATGATAGTCTCGGTTGCCGATTCGCTGGGCATTTTTTCAAGGTTGGTCAATTCTACGGTTGATGCCAACTTCATGATTTCAGATGTAATAACTGGCTGTACAGCTTTGATATCAGTTTCAGCAATTGCTATTGGCACATCATCTTTTATCAAGAACTCTTTTTCGCGCTCATTAACAAGAACTTCCTCAACAATATGTTTATCCAAAACAGACATGGATACGTCAGCCTGGAATCCAGGCATCGACTTCAAGTGTTCAAACAAAGTTTCTGAATCATTAATGTTCGTTTCGAGATTAAACTTATGTTGGTGCTCCGTAACGCCCACAGTAGCTTTTTTTATTGAAATTTGTTCCGGAATGAACTCAGATTCCTTAATGTTAGACGTTACTAGGCTGTTATTTAAACTGGTGTGAAGTAATACATCTTCTGTGACAGCAACGTTACTTGGTATTTCACATAAAGGTAATTGACCCTCCTTCTCATGCAAATCTCCGATTGATATAACTAAACTGTCCTCTGAGGTAACATCAACATTAGCTTCCTGTGTAGGTGGAAGTTTGGCCATCAGTAAGGATCCTTCTTTTTCTTGTAGATCGTGAATTTCAGTAATGATTTGGTTTGAAACCAGAACTTCCTTCTTAGCTGTTTCAGTTGGTACTATCAATTCTGGGTAATATTTCCCTGATTTATCTTCAACAAACACTTCCCCAACTTCAAGACTTTCCAACAAATTAAAATTGAGTTTGGGCGTAGCTGTTTTTCCTTTACTCATCACTTCCATTGCGCACTCTTTTATTTCTTCAGTAACTTCAATAACGTTCAACCCTGTCAAAGTAGAAAATGCTACTGTAGCTGTTGATTCCTTCACTGAGATGTTATCTAAAACGTCCTCTTTATGAGACACAACGTTTTCTGAGATATTTATTGCATCTCGTGGAACAAAACTGGGTTTGGCCTTTTCTAGTGGCTTTTCTAGTTTTGTTAAATCAGAAACATCCATACTGCTAAGAACTTCAGAAGTTATTATACCTTCCACTGGTATTATGCTTTTGGATGCATTACTTTCTAATCTTGAATTAGAAGAACAATAATCGTCAACAGAGTTACTGGCCTCTGTCTCTGTCACTTGTATTGGCTCTCTTTCTGTCAGAACAGATTTCCCAAACACTTTAGTGGTTTCCTTCAACTGTAAAAGTCCTTCTTTTTCTTGAGTTTGTTGAGTTTCATATATTAGAGGGAAATTCGTGTCTACCTTCACATTAGCTGTCACGTCATCAGTCTTGTTAGATAGCAGATGTGTTACTTGGCTAGCAGCTATCACTTCTATTAAGTTTTCAGAAATATCTGCTGCTAAAGCCGTCATATACGGAAGTGGTTCTTTTTCCAAAATGTCGGTTTTGTCTTCTTCACAGTGTTCTATTTTCTCCTTTGATTTCAGTATCACTGCCATTTTGGATGCTTTTTCAACCAGCAAGCTAACTTCTTCTTCACTTTTTTTCTGAGATTTAGCTATTTGTTTTCGCATACTCTTGTCTTTTTCTTTGGTATCTGTGAAATCATAGTAAAGTGTATGAAGTGGAGATATTCTTTTTGCATTCATATTTTTTAAATAAATATTTCCGAATTGCTTCATGAGTCTTTAGAAAAGCATTGACTATATACTGATATTGTTAACGTGTAGGTGTAAGTACAATTCACTATAGTCTAATTGCATTGTTAAATGCAGTGATTGGCTAAAATATTAAAGACGTAAATACTTACGAGTCGCTTAGTTTATCTTCTCGTCTAAACTTAAACATACGTAGCACACATTCACGAAGCCAAATGTAGTATGTCAAAGCTGCGTACTATACAAGCACAGGTAGAAACAGTAAGCTAAAGCAAAACATTTTTATTTATTTTTTTATACAAAGTTTAATTACAAATTATCACTAAAATAATGAGCTTCACTTGCTCAACGTCGTTACAAAGTATATAATTATCTAAACAGCCTTATGTACTTAGATATTTTCGCTCTTATTTCGTAATATTTAAATTAACTATACACATGAGTAATTAAGTTGTATGGTAGATATGGAATATTAAAACATAAAAACAATTTAAAAACCTTTTTCTTAGGTTAAGTTTCGTTTATCGAAAATCAATGCAACTTTTTCATAATTACGACTCTGAAATTGGTATTAAAAGGCAAACCTGCCTAAAAATAAACAGTAACTAGTAACTTATTCATACGTTTTATATGAACGTCATTAGGCATACGCAATACATTTCTTTTTCACTTATTTATACGTAGGTTTAACAATTTTCATTAACATTAATGGCCATCCAAGCGGAAGCACTGTCTGCATTATTTATAGATACTACAAATATTATTACTACTGTCTACATATTATATACAAGGATGCGCTTTCCATACGGTTTAAGTGCTTATTAGGTACTCGTTTATTACAATGACAGTGGGAAAGCATTACTTTTGCACAGGCATGTTGGTTATTCAAAGCATGAATGAAAAAGCTGCTATGTATGTAGATTTACTGTTTTGTGGAAAAAATATATAATTAAACTTACCTAGCTGCTTCTCGACAGTGATCGCATCATCTGTAAACAATTATGAATTCTGTGTCGTTATCACATTTGGGTAAACTCTTGTTACCTTATTCACTTACTATTCTGGCGTTTCATTCAGTTTAAATTAGGGTACTTGTGCCATTTTTAAACTGAAATGGTACCTATTTACGCAATCACAATATGAATTATCTATCTAATCAACAGCAAAGTAACACAGATTGACGTAAATGTAAAAAAATCTAGATATGTAAATGAAGGAACTAAATGACATACGTACAAGCGAATTATCGAATTCTGCATTTTCTGTTACATTATTTTAGCGTCACCGCCATTCATTAATAATAGTCTTACCTTTCATAACCAAGGGCTCATGTGCCTCTGCGGAATATTCAGCAGAAGACTCGACGATTACCTTAAAAATTAAACAATATTATGAGGTTTTAACCTTAAAAAAATGCTTTTGAAGACCGGTTGGGTGTAATGCGTAAGTAGTTGGCTACTATATCCAAAGTCTCGTTTTTGATCCCCTACATAAACATGTAGGTTTGTACTGGTCTAGGTGTTTCAATTGTACATTTAGTATGTATTTACAAAAAATAGTATCTAAGTATTATTCGTTGTCTAGTATGTCAATTCACAAGCTATTTTATTGCTTAATTTGGGATGGTGCTGTGTGCAATAAAGTCTAGTGTCCAGTGAGATATTTCCATAAATCATGTGCTGTACGCAACGACTAAAGTTAAATCGTAGTAATTACATATGGATAACGCGGAGTATGCTCTATTTAAAAAAAAAGTTAGTAATTTAAATCTTACCTCATGTGCTTCTCTTTGTTCCCAGGATCGTGGCTTGAAATCTTCGGGATAGAAATGCGCTATAACTTCTTCGACGGAAGAATGCTTCATTTCTACCATTTTCAAGAATGCGCGAAAACCTACTTTCGCTGCTATGACATCTTCGTCGTGGGTGGTTTCTTCAGTGAGTACTTCTGTAATGAGCGCCCCATGACCTTGTCTTTCTACTAACTGAACCAAAGCCGATTGTGATTGTGGTATCCTTAAAGCTGGGAAGTATTCAGAATCATATAAACCTTCAATTTCATCAGTCGTGATGCCACGACGAAGCATGTAACCTATTTTAGCTAATTCTCGTAGCGGAGATTCACCAGAACCGAACTCTTTTGCATTTATGACTTCCAGTAGCTCGTTTATTTCAGCAACTACTCTAGTATCGGTGTCCACCATTTTTATAATGCCTTTTTGTTTCTCATATGGACTACTCTCAAGCGGTTGTACTGTTTCCTCTTTTTGTTGTTGTGACGATACTAAGTAGTCATGTGGTGTTACAATAGGTTCTGCTTTGAGTGGTTTCGGTTTGGGTTTTTCTTTTTTGTCAACCTTTTTGTATGACGCGGTATCAGAAGTCTCGATGTGTTCTGATTCACTTACAATTACTTTGGCTTTGCCTTTTTCAACGTGTTTGGCTATTAAAGTAGACTCATCAATTGGCTGCACCTCTGTGACGGTAGCTGATTCTAAGAGATCTTCTGTAGTTTCTTTAGCTTTTTCCTTTTTAACTGTTTTGTCTTCTTGTGCTTCAACCTTTTCTTTCTTCAATTTCTCTCTAACCTGTCTTGCAGTAAGCTTCTTTATTTTCTCTCCTTTATCGAATACTTGGAGCTTCGCTTTTGTTATTGCCATGCCAATGTCACTTACTGCCTTACACATATAAGTACCTTCTAAATCTTTAACTGCCGCCTTAATTGTGCACGTTGTGTGATTGTCTTTATTTTCTATGACAAATCTTTCATCGGTCCTTATTACTTTGTCGTCTTTGTACCATAATATTTCTGAAATAAATGTGCTTGGTGTCAAATAACAAAACCAGAAGTACATCGGTATCCCAAAACCTATTCATAAAAACGGTCTTTTACCTGGAGTGGGGTTTCCGCTGTAAATAGCCTCATATTTGACGCTTTCATTTTCGTGGACACGTTCACCCAATATGTCTTTCACAAACGTTGGTACTGATTGTGTTGCTAGAAACATTTAATATTAATTTCATGTACGGTGGCCGGCACATCACGCTACCCATTTCCGGTCAGTCCTCCCTGCTCTATTGCAAAGAAATGTCATTTGGCAAGAGCGAGAGAAAAAACGGAAATGGGGTAACCTGATGTGCTGTTGACTGTTGTTTTGTGCTATTTCGATACAACTTGTTTGTTTACAAAATTACCTTTTAATGCAGCTTGTAATTCTTCCATATGAGACACCCATTCTGGTTTTCTGTATTCCTTAGTTCCAATGATGCCTGAAAGAATATTCAGTTAAAAAAGCACAAGTCCTGTATAAAAACTTGATTTAGTGTCGAAATAGCAGTTTTAAAATCAAATATCAGATTTGTTCAGAAATGAAATGCTGACTTTCTATTCTGTTGGAGAATACAAGTGGAGCTGTATTGTCTCCCTTAAAACTAAACGAAAATGTGTGTTATATATTTCGAGTTAACTGCATAGGTTCATTGTAGTAAATAAAATCATAATTGTGTTGTTTTTGATGTGTATATGATAAATGTATATATCTTTATGATTTTGGTAACGTCTTTGAGATTAGGAATGGATGGGGAATCTCATAAAATTCTAGGATAAAATAAACAATTTGGAGAGTCCACTTCCGTCGAAACCTGTATATGGTTACAAATCTGAAAGTTTTAATAAATCATTAGTAATGATAATTACATCAAAATGTATAGAAAAGACTGCATTGCTAAAACATGTTATAGTTTGTAGTACTCAATCAGAAATTAATCTGATTAAGCAGCGAATTCAAAATATTATTGTCGAGTCTTGTACGGAATACTTACCGTACCTTTCTGCTAATAACTTACTTTGCACAGATAATGCAGCGATGGTAGAGGTCACTCCCAGGGGGTTGTAAGCCTCGAACTTAATTTCTCCGGTGTCATCTTTGTAAACTTCAGGTATGATCAAAATGGAAGTGCCGTCATCCATTTCTTCAATTTGGTACTCTTGTGATTGTTTGATTTCCGTGCCTTGTTTTATCCACCTTATCTGTGGTTTAGGAACCCCGATGGCTTTGGCTTCCAATCTAAAGAACGTAGTTACATTATTATTAATGTACACAATCTGTTCAGGCTGGCCAATGGGCCATTGTAAATGTACAGTGGTCCTATATTTTTCGATAAGTGAGAGCATTATTCAAAAGCGGCTAAGTGCGTGTCGGACTGGCCAATGGAGGGTTCCTACCAATAAGTAACATTTGATGTTAAATGATTATTGTATTTTACGACTTTGGAAGTGTCTCTCCCTCAAACTTTTCATTTGACAAAAGCAACAATGTTATTTATGAAGACCTTTCCATATGAGTTTGGTGTTTTTTTTTGGGTTTCAGTTTTATGTATGTTTTATTATGTCCACAATTTATTGTTTTTTTTTCATATCATGTTGGAAATCATAAACACAGAATAAATCTATCTACCGGTCACCATGACACACAAGAAGTATTATTTTTTGCAAAAAGGGGAACGATGTTCAACTAGTGTGAATAAGCCACCTTTTGTTATAAACACAAGAACCTACTACAGGTTCTTGTGCTTGTTGTTGTTGTTGTTGCTTAGTACAATAACTTTTGTGGATTACGTTTGGTCTTTTGAAAGTACTATTTTATCATCGCTATTGGTGACTTTGTCCTTAAGCCTTTCTAATGACGGGATGATATGCAACAGCGCAACATACTCACCTTGTCAACTCGCCTTCGCTAGGTGACACCACAGTAGGTAAAGCTTTGACAATTCGGGGCGCGAATTCCTCAATGTCGCTAGTCTTCTGAAACACATGCGTCAGCGGTGTCAGTAGAATTAAGAATTGCAGAAGTTGAATCCTTATCGTGCGAATTCATTTTAGGTTTACTAATATTATTCATATTTATTAATTTTAAATAACATAACATACATAATCGGCCTATAAACGTCCCACTGCTGGGCACAGGCCTCACCTCAACTATGAGGTGGAACAAGCCATACTCCAACACGCGGGCTCAGTGCGGATTGTTGGAGGGGTGTAAGGTTAGGTTAATTTTAAATGTTCTTAATTAATTCTTGTTGCATTTTTTGCTAGCTGAGCTTCTGTTCGGTCAAATCTATTGGATAAACTCGTAAAACAAAGTCGGGTTTATTACAACACATTGAATTCGAGAAGTGCTGTATTGATTGTCATGGTGTTTGATTAGTTGAACAGGTGTCCAACAAGTTGTGTTGCTACACACCTTGTTTGTTATGAATAATAAAATTAATGAATTATTATCGCAATAGTTGGTTTAATTTATTATGCCCGGTGTATAATGCTGAAATTCAGGACATTATCTCATAAAATATATTTTAATCTTATCTTAACGAATCGCATCTATTGACTAAGTTATCAAAATGTAATTTGAAAACAGCGAAGTAAACAAAACAACGAGTTATGTTTTTTCATACATCATGGGATGCACTTTCTGTCCTAGTTAAAGGTGTGTAATAGCATTGGTAATGGACTAGTTCTGGCTTCCAGCGTGTACTTAGTGGACTTTTTTTTGAAGCCAATAAGACATTTACGAAAAATCCAGTACGAGTATGTTGAGATATGTGGACTCTTACCTCATCACTCAAAATATCCTCTTCAGATGCACTTGGAACGTATTCATACGCTAAAACATTAAAACATTTATATTTATTTATTTTATAATAAAGGAAATTTACTGGTTTTTTACATCACCATGACGTATTATTTGGTGATTAGACTTCACTTTGCATAACCAAACATACTGTTTTATGTTTAAAAAGAAATGCAATTTTAATCAAAAAGCTGCATTACTTAATTAATGCAAATTACAGGCATTTGATCTTTTCGTAGCGTTTTTCAACATCATGAATGTAAGTTATAAATAATTAAGAAGTATCACCTCGGATACAAGACATGTTCACTATAAGCATGATTGCTAACTCATTAAAATCCATACAATTATTCAAAAACAGTGTTTTATCAAATAAATAAATGCCAATCAGTGCTACTAACCATCCAACTGAAACAGTGTCGTATGGTGCAAAAGCGGTTCGCATTAAAGGACTTCTTACGTTAACGGCACTCTTTCAGTTACGATTTCTAATGTCGTTAAATAACATAGCCCCTATTATTTTCGTTTTTCTACAGATGCATGGCAAATGTATGTTAAAATGTTGTTGTTAAATGTAAAAATAAGTAGGAACGGTAATTTTATTGTATTAAACATGCAACACATGCGGTCATGAATATTGTTTATAAGTGGAACCATTGCGCTACCTTCTACGGTCACTATACATTCGGTGTTACTATTTCCAAATACATTTGTAGCCTGACAATTGTATTTTCCTGCCATTTCAGGAAACGCTTCTTTTATACATAATTCACACAATCCTGATTCTTGTCGACCAAATACGACATCTCGGGCTTTTCGAATAATTTGATCATCATGATACCATTCTATTTTCGGCCACGGGTTTCCAGTAACTTGACATGTAAGCGTTATTTGTTCTCCATCCATAACTGTTGTTGATTCCAATGGACTTACAAATTTGGGAACCTGTCCCATTACAGGACTGTCTTCTACTTCTGAACGTGAAAGTGAAGCAGAACAAGATACTGAGCCAGCGAAATTTTCAGCTCTGCATGTTATAATTCCTATTAAATCCTCAGTAATATTCTCTATACATAGGCAGGAAATGTTTAGCTTGTTGGTGACGTAAATATTGTTCAACTTATTTTCTTTCACATATGAAGTAACTTCCTTCGTATTTAAGAACCATTGAAAAGAAGCACATGGACTAGAATTTACTTCGACTTCTAATAGTACTATATCACCTAGACATATTTCCTTTGGATAAAGGGGTCGTTTGAATATTGGCGGTTGAATTTGGCTCCCATCCGACGATTTTAATAACTTAATAGAACACGCTGACTTTACTGTTTTGTTGTTAGATTCAATAACGACTTCATATTTTCCAATTTTCTTTTTATTTGTATCTAAAACTTTTATGTGCGACTTTCCTTTTTCTGTATGAATACTACAGTCGTCTGTTGGTTCTAAAAGTTGGTTGTTACGATACCATGTAACTTTATAGTTATCTTCTGCTTCGAATATGACGGTGAGTTCAAATTCATCATTTTCCAAAACGTTCTTAGCCATAATAGGCTGAACTATTATAGGTCCAACTTCTGTAAAACATGCATTAACATAAAACATATAACTTTTTTTCTGTTCACTTCGTAGTCTATTCAACTGCTAATAGTAATTTAGGAGCCGATTAAAATATTTTTGTATTCTTAGAGGCATGCTGTGATTGATGTGTCTTGTCTGAGTAAGTTAATAGAAATAAGTCACGTGAAGTTATATACATATTAGTTATTATTTACTATTTTTATTAACCATGAAAACATTTATAATGGGATAGTTTGAAATTGAGAAAATCCATTCTTTCATATTATTAACTTAACCACCAGTGAGTTATTTACTTATGCTATTTACTTTCTTGTGGTGAAGGTTCGCTATACTTGATCAAACATCTTGAATTCTTGATGCGTGATATTTCGCAGATTACAAGATTATTAACATTCAATATGAATACAACATTAAAAAAGATGACTTTTGTGAATGAACAATCCTGAATCCTGCGTGTAGATATAGATCTCGTGTTTGTTTTAGCCATGCATCTGTTTGACTATGAATTAAGACAGTAAGTAAACTAATGGGATAATACTAAAGTTATAAGTTTGTACTGCTACTTGTAATAATAGAATATTCTTACCTTTCTTTTCCACTTTCTGTATCTTTTTCTTAACGACTGTTTTCTGTTTGGTTACTACAGATTCCTCTACTTGCTCCTCGACAGCTGGTTCCTCTTTGACCTTCGTCTCGATGACCACTTCTTGTACTACTTGTTGTTCTTGTATGTCTTCACGAGATTTATCTTTTTTAATCTTTCTTTGTTTCTTCTGAATAATGATCTCCTCTTCCCGTTTACTTTCCTCTTCTGTTACAATCCTCGGTTTATCTTCCACGGCCTTTTCAATCGAAACTTCAGCTATTACTACCTCTTGAGACCGCTCTTTTTTAAGTCTTTTCTGTTTCTTCTGAACTTTAACTTCATCTGCAGGCTCCGAAACTTCAGTAATCAATTCTTCTGGTGTTGATTCTTCTTGGTCTTTTAATGTTTGTACTGGTGTAAGCTGTGTTGCTTCTGGTGTTTCTGTTTCGGGCTCTTTCTGCTTCAGAATTGGTTTCAGAACAACCTCTTCCTTCGGTTCTTCTACCTTAGGACGCCTTTTACCTGTGGGCCACTTCACCTCCTCTGGGGTAGTTTCCTCTATAGGCTTTTGTTTTTTAATAGGTTTAAGCTTGACTTCTTCGGGTGTTTCAACCTCAGGTTCTTTTTGTTTTGGAATTGGCTTAAGAACAACCTCTTCTTGTGGTTCCTCTTCCTTCGGGCGCCTCTTACCTGTTGGCCACTTGACCTCTTCGGGAGTCGTCTCCTCTAAAGGCTTTTGTTTCTTAATTGGTTTCAACTGAACTTCTTCTGGCTGTTCAACTTCCGGCTCCTTCTGTTTTGGAATTGGTTTAAGAACTACCTCTTCCTTTGGTTCTTCTTCTTTTGGACGCCTCTTGCCGGTTGGCCACTTTACCTCCTCTGGTGTGCTCTCCTCTAGAGGTTTTTGTTTTTTAATAGGTTTTAGCTTCACTTCTTCAGGTGTTTCTACCTCAGGTTCCTTTTGTTTTGGAATTGGCTTAAGAACAACCTCTTCTTGTGGTTCCTCTTCCTTCGGGCGCCTCTTACCTGTTGGCCACTTAACCTCTTCGGGAGTAGTCTCCTCTAAAGGCTTTTGTTTCTTAATTGGTTTCAACTGAACTTCTTCTGGCTGTTCGACTTCCGGCTCCTTCTGTTTTGGAATTGGTTTAAGAACTACCTCTTCTTTTGGTTCCTCTACTTTTGGACGCCTTTTACCAGTTGGCCACTTGACCTCTTCTGGGGCGGTTTCTTCTAAAGGCTTTTGTTTTTTAATAGGTTTGAGCTGGGCTTCTTCAGGTGTTTCTACTTCAGGTTCCTTTTGTTTCGGAATTGGCTTAAGAGTAACCTCTTCTTTAGGCTCCTCCTCTTTCGGACGCCTTTTACCTGTGGGCCACTTCACCTCTTCTAGGGTAGTTTCCTCTATAGGCTTTTGTTTTTTAATAGGTTTTAGCTTGACTTCTTCGGGTGTTTCAACCTCAGGTTCTTTTTGTTTTGGAATTGGCTTAAGAACAACCTCTTCTTGTGGTTCCTCTTCCTTCGGGCGCCTCTTACCTGTTGGCCACTTGACCTCTTCAGGAGTAGTCTCCTCTAAAGGCTTTTGTTTCTTAATTGGTTTCAACGAAACTTCTTCTGGCTGTTCAACTTCCGGCTCCTTCTGTTTTGGAATTGGTTTAAGAACTACCTCTTCTTTTGGTTCCTCTACTTTTGGACGCCTTTTGCCAGTTGGCCACCTGACCTCTTCTGGGGTAGTATCCTCCAAAGGTTTTTGCTTCTTAACAGGTTTAAGCTGGACTTCTTCAGGCTTGTCAACTTCAGCTTCCTTCTGTTTCGGAATTGGCTTAAGAACAACCTCTTCTTTAGGCTCCTCTTCTTTTGGCCGCCTTGTCTTACGCCAGTCAAGAGCTTTTTCTTTAGGTTTTTCTACTAATGTAGCTTTAGGTGTCTCTGAAGAGTCGATTTCGTCTGTTATTTTCAGAACTACTGTATCTTCTTCATGAGTGAGAGACTCTTCAACAACTACTGTTTCTATTTTTTGAACTGATTCTCGACGAACTGGTTTCAGAGTTACATCCTCGATTTTTTCCTTCGCAATTTGGGTCTTCTCGACTTTGGTTGGCTTTAAACGAATGCTTTCCTGGGTCCATGGAATACTTTCTCTACGCTCTTGTGTTGGTTGTTTTTCTTCTTGTCTTGGCTGTTTTCTCCAATTTGGTGTAGGTAAAGCCTCTTCTTCGGTACTTTGTTTTACAATTTCTTTTTCTTCAGTTGCCAATATTTCAGAAGTTTCTGTTTTTTTCGTCCGTCTCCAGTGTTTCGTTTCCGGTACTTGGTGAATGGCTTGTTCTACTGTTTCATTTTTAATTGAATCCTGTATTACCTCCGCCTCTTGACGTGGTTTTCTCCAGTGCTTAATTTCAAGATTATTGGTTTCTTCCTTATTCACATCTATGAAAGTAGAGTCTTCTACGTGCTCTGTTTTTTGATTGCGAGGCTGTCGCCAATGTTTTGTCTGTAAATCTTGCTGTTGTTGAGTCTTTTTATCAGTTTCGGTGCTTTCTTTAAGAGTCAGAATATTTGAATCTTCAGTGGCTGTGACATGTTGGAGTGATTTGGTATCTTCTTGACGTGGTTTGCGCCAATGTCTGACTTCTAAAATCTCTTCCTTAGTCGCGTGTGTTACATCGATTTGCTCTTTTTTGCGCCACGGTACGTCTCTCGTTACTTTTTTTGATTGAATATCTTGCAAATGTTGTACCTTTAGGATATTCGTTTCTTCTGTGGATTGATATAAAGCAGTGCCCTTGATAGAATCTTCTTCTTGAGAAGTCACTGATTTTACGTCTGTCTTGTCTACAAACTTCTGATGCGAAACTGTTTTCCGAGTTTCTGGAATAAAAAAAGGAATAAAATGTTGATACCTTTTTTGCTCTGCATTTTTGATATCAAGTTTGAATTTAATAATGGTTCTTGAATTATCATATTGTTTTAATATCTTCGCTACATAAATAATGAAAAATCATAAGAACATATTTATCTGGACATATTTACTAAATGTTTACAAGTGTTTTTTTTGTTAATTGTTATAAAACATGTTTTCAGGTACTCCAATTAATTTACAAATTTCGTTGGTATTGTGTCGCTTTGATCAATATTTTTTTATGATATTACTAGCAGCCGCCCGCGACTTAAAAAATATTGTCCCGCTTTTCTGTTGAAATTTTCCTGAATTTTCATTGCTATAAACCTCATGGAGCCCGAGACCTTCCCAACGAATGCAAAATCGTGGAAATCGGTTCGTGCGTTCTGGAGTTATAGCGTCAGGAAGGAAAACCCGACTTATTTTTCTAAAGTAGATAATAAGAAGCGCTGACGATACAGTTAGTT
The DNA here is from genome assembly GCA_950022985.1 of Udea ferrugalis. NCBI lineage: Eukaryota > Metazoa > Arthropoda > Insecta > Lepidoptera > Crambidae > Udea > Udea ferrugalis. The sequence continues at coordinate 471,547 of OX465515.1, forward strand.
AAATGGCTATAATACGACGACAAGTTCCAAATATAATAATTTAAAGTTTTTTTTATAATATTGATGCAAGAAATACACTGGTCTACATTGATTGTGGCTGTCATCAACACCTTAAGTAGATCATGGTGACAGTTTTTACTGTGTTCCCGACAAAAGCAATGAAAAGTACCTTATTTGTATGTTTCTGTAACTATGTTTTGAAAATATGAGAACACCAGACTGCATTCTCGCATTTATTGCATTCTCCGGGCCTTGGAGATGAAGAAAGCTGTCAAGCAGGGCAACCCATTGTCTCCAGATTTGATTTACCAGCGCCTTAAAAGTAGTATTTGGACAGTTAGAGGGTCATTGAAAGTATCGATGTCTGGCAATGGTAGGTGAGCAGACAATGCATACGTCGACACGTCTATCTACTTAATCCAGATAGTCTGATTCGAGGACGGACCAAAAAGTAAAATCGGAGCCATAGAATAGAATCAAGAAAATATTTGGCAGAAGTAATGGTCCTAGAAGACTGAGGAGGAGAAAATCGAGGTTCGAAGTTTGCCAATGACCAATAAAACGCACTGTCTGAAGCTTCAAACGTAGTTTCAGTAATACCAAGACCCACACCAAAACTGCGATTCAAGACGTATGCAAGAAAACCGCTGAACAGAATCGAAAGTGGTTAGGTGGTGTTGATGACCATTCGTCTGTGTTTCTGTTTTTTTCATTATAGATAGATAGATATTCTTTATTGCACAAAAACATTACAGTTGTATTAAATTACAAAGACCAATGTACAATTTAGGCGGTCTTATCGCTAGGGAGCGATCTCTTCCAGACAACCTTCAGGCAGAGGATTGTGAGAATATATTGACTTTTTTATCGATAAATCTACGCTTAGGCGTGCCTCCCGTTTTAAGGACGTTTCACATAAGGTCTCCTGGTCGATTCCGACCACAGTCGTTAATCTCAACGATATTAACCAGGTACACATGATGATATTATAGGGCACGAGTGTCACCTTTTTATGACCGACCGGAGACAGACGTAGTGAAGGGACCGACTTATTTTTTACTTATAGTATAGACACAAGTACTCTTACTGAGTTATGATTTTTCAATTGTGACAAGCCACGTCTGTTCACCTCACCTCAAAAACTGTAACCCTTCCATAAATCGTTACTACAACCGACAGGGTGCAGAGAAAACTCATTTCGATGATCTTGCATATATGCACACACTTTGTTATTCCTGAATGCTCCTGAACGATCTGAAGGGGAAAGGGGTTCTTCATTCTGATATTTTTTGTGTTTTCAAATAGCGCTTATATTCTCTAAACTAAACTAATAATAAAAAAAACTTTGTGTGTCTTGAAATGAACATGAACAAGACAAAAAAGCTGTCTCGGACCAGGCCAAGCTCTGCCTAGCCGCGCTCGGGAATCTTTGCAATGTATTTTGCCTTCTCTAACCCTCAGAGCCTACATACTATGCCATTTTTTGAATAGTGCGCATTGCCGGTATAGCCAAAGAAATTAAAAAGACACGAGCTAAGTAAATAGTAACATCTTTTGTTTTTAAAACAATTGAAGTTTCTGTCTTCTCTGTGCCGATTTCTCCCAGCTTTGGTGTGTTTTGCAAATGCAGTGAAGTCAGTTGCGCCACTGTAAAGTCGTCCTTCCGTGTGAACGAAAGGACGAGTCTTGGACCGCTGCACACTGTAGTTATGCATTTAAATAGCTCAACAGCACAGTATTTCACAGCACAGTATTTCTCAAGCAGCTCTTTAGTATTACCAAGAGTACCGTGTGCTCTAGTTGAATTTGTAAACAGTAGGTTTAGGCATCTGCCTACTATCTAGTCCAGTCCACAGATATTCCAAACCGCGAGTACTCACTCTGGTCCTCCGTGAGGTCCCAAAGTAAACAAAGCGAGTCCTTTCTGAGTTCAGCCTGGACGTAAACACTTCCACCTTGTGGATAAGCACAGTTTAGGATGTGTTGTGTACAGTGGGGCACCCCTGAGCTGACAACTGCTTTATTAGTTTTTAAGCTTTAGCATTTATGTAAGTACTCTTTATTACTTAACGGACTTAACGCCAATGCGGACTTAACGCCAATGAGGCATTGGCTGCCCATAGCTCGCCACCGACATTGTATAAACCGACAGTGTGACTTACAAAGGTTAATTCGATTCAAACACTGCTTTTGCTAGTTCTGAAATTGTGATCTTAAGTCGATCGTAAAGCCAAAATATGCTTTTCGATAATAATAATGAATAAAATGATAAAAATAAAAATACGGATAAGAATCTTCTAAACCAAACAGGCGGGTATCACGCAGCATCGGTTTATGCTACAACTTTTTGTTGAAATGCCGTAGCTTGCAGTGTGCGTCTTCATTGTCAGATGCAAAAGAGTTTTGAGCTCAGGTTATCCTGCTGCTCAAAAAGCTAAAAGCTTTTTCCTAAGCTATTTGACGTTTTGTCAATGAATCTGATCACGTGCTTTTACGCAGAGCAAAACTGTTCTGAGAGGAATGTGTTAATGACGCGACGACTACGCTTGCTAAAGTTCCTTTTTGCTGAAATACAACAGAGTAGTTATCACTAGGCACGAAGGAGCGCCGAGCAGAATGACCAAACATTACAGCTCAAGGGCAAATGTCTCCGATGATCACTAAATACGTTCAGTGTGCATAGCTCCCCATTCCTACAAAAGAAATACGTAGTAGTACAGCAGAAACTGCTACACAAACTTTTGATTAATTAGTTAAATTCAACAAGAGTCTTATAGTCTTGTGGCTCTGTCATCAGTCAAGAGCATAATTATTTAACTGTAATATGCTGCCAATTTAACTCTTCCTGGAAGAGCTACAATATTCTAGATGATAATGGTAATGGTAATATATATTTTGGGAAGCAATTTGGTCAATGCAACGTTATCGGAGGTGATAAGAACTAAATAAAGAGGTGATCAAAACCGAAGGACATTGAGAGTATCCTTATCACGGATTTGTTGTACAAAAAAAAACAAAATTTGAAAATAAATGGCAATAAATGGTTGCTTTTTTGCACAGACGTGTACGTCCGTACCCCTCTCTTATTGTTACTCTCCGTAAGCAGTCTGGTATAACATAATTGTTTGGGATATTTAGCAACCATTCGCTGGCAGTCTTGTAAAAAAGTCGACAAAAGAAGGAACTTTTTTATTATTCATAGCTGTGGTAATTAGGCATACAGACCAAAGAGGTAGGTAAACTTCGAAGAATCAAAATAAGGTCAGAATTACATGACGTGATTATGCACACCTCTTGCAGCCCTTTCAGTACTAAATCACTAACCTTTTGATATTAAATGACACTGATGTCGAGTATTCTGTCAGTGGAAACATTAGCAACACGAGGTATTGTGTCATTTTAAGCGGAATAAATGTCTAGGATCATGAGCTATCGTGGAACTATGTATTATCAACTATGTGAGCTATTCTCATAAAGTTCTACTAGAAACCGATGCAATTATTGATCCAGTTAACGATCAAAAAGGAAACCCATTTTATCTACACCTCTCCAACTTGCCGTCACTGACCCCTCGTGTTGGGATGTGGCTCGTGCAACTGTGCCCATCAGTGGGATCTTTTAAGCCTGCTGTTGTTGTTCTTTCTTAGAAATAACACAACATACCCTCACGACCATATCCCTAATGGGTTAGTCAGAGGCACACTGATTCTTGCCGTTATGGTGATCGGAACATTCAGAAGCCCACATTTCGCCGAAGGAATTTGAACCCAACGTAGTAAGAGGCGAGCCTACCGCCGTTATTCGGGCTTTGCTTGGGCTTTCATCATATCAGCCGAACGACGCCTACCGCTCGGCATAAGCCTCCCCCAGGGATCTCCACATGACCGGCCGTGCGCTGTCTGCATCCAGCGGCTTCCCGCGACCCTGACCAGATCGTCGGTCTTGTGGAGGGCCTGCGCATGGAACGTCGTCCGGTACGCGGTCGCCAGACCAGAACCTTTCCGCCCCAACGGCCATCGGTTCTTAGCGCTATGTGTCCTGCTCACTGCCACTTCAATGATGCAATGCTTCGAGCAATGTCGGTTGCCTTAGTTTTCCTGCGGATCTCATCATTTCTGCTTGGGCTTTATATCGGTGTTTTCCATTAAAGGAGAGTTAGCCTGGAATTGTACAATGACCACAAAGTATGAGGTGTGTAGCAAGTTCCGGCCGTATTGGAACTCGGACCATCGGGTTCCGAACCAGATTGTTGAACCACTTAGCCACGACGCTCTCAAGTTCCTCAGTAATTATTCACTTATTATTATTCATGTATTTATTTATTTATTCCCAAGTCTTAAATATTCACATACTTTAATGTCATGTTCACTGCCTAAAGCGATTCCAAGTGCTGTCGGCACCAACGGTGGCAACAGCTCTTTTTATAACCTGTTTATTGTATCTGTTTTGTTCTGGATTTTTAATTGTTTTCCTGTCTTCTATCCGTTTTCTTAGTAAAGAACTGAAGAAGTTGTTCCTATACATATATCTGAATGAATGGTCAAAAGAACTTTACTCTCCATCAATATCGAATCTGTGTGTTACGTGCCATCAAACTCAGTAAAATACCTGATTGATTATTAAAAAAGAAAGCTTCAGCCTTAAGCTCAGCCTCAAAAAGCTGTCAACATCAATGAGCTTATTTAAAACTATAACTGACAAATAATGGCTTAACTCTGTAAAAATTGTTCATAGTAATCCTACTAATACCCCTCCTATTCGAAGGAAATAAATTCGAAAGTTTGTATGTGTGGATCAACACGGCACGTGTTGCTCTTTCACGTTAAAACTACTGGATGGATTTTAATGAAACCCTACATTAATCTAGCTTATGCATCTAAATAGATAGCGCAATACTACAATACAATTTATGATAATTTATAACTTTTTTTTTCAACCTATGTCCACGCGGACGAAGTCGCTGGCGGCCACGAGTTAAGAACATATCTAAGGATTAATCTAACCTTGACCGGATCTATTGTCTTCATAAAATATTACTTCAAAGTAGCAAAAACGAGTTGCAGTGTAGCTAAAACTGTTTTCAAAACAAATTGTTTATTAATGATGAGCCGGAAACTTTAGAGTTCCATTACACAATGTTTGCCTATTGAGCATAGCATGACATTCATTTTTGAACTTGACCGTCATTTTTGAATAAAGAAACAGCTGTTTTCTCGTGTAGAAGTTTTTTGTTTTGCCAACAAACATGTAGTTTTACATAGTTATAGAAAATAACAGATTCGAACAGAGAACAGTGCCTAAAATTGAATATAACTTAAAATGGTGTTTCAAAGACAGACAAGAAATCTTCTGAAATTAGATGGGAGGAAAACAAGTGGAAGAGCGCTACTAAATATTAAACGAGGATAGCTTTGCGACAGAGAGTTTAAGTACTAAAAGGCTTTTATGTTGGCCAAAACGATTTTGGTAACGGTGACCACGTCAACTCCCCACTAGAGACAATCATGCGCTCTCATGTGGCGTGTGTAGCCAACCTAATCAGTAAATGTCAGCTGGCGCTGAGTTTCTCTTTTTCCAAGGAAAGGATAACGTGTCGTTCAAAAATATTGTAAGAGTGTAAAAACACATGGGATTTTTGAAACTGCAAATACTGCAATCCATCATCGAAGTTTTAGGCTCTTTAAGTAGTTATGTTTTGCGTAAGCAATAGGTGTCACTCCTGCTGTATTTTCTGGGTGTTTGAAAAAATACCACAGTAGTGCATAACGCAGTTAAAGGAAAAACGAGTAATCAAAACGGCATAACTACGCGAAAGGGCAATCTGTAAAAAAAACTGTCTTATCTGAACTTTATTAGGCCTTAAATCTCCAAATTTTAAGTTACATATTGGTATAAGACACCTAGCCACATTAGTAGTTAGGACATTATTCCTAAAATTATTATGAATTTCAAAATTGTAAAAAAAGATAAAAGTAGATCGGGATCAGTTTTTTTTTGATAAAAGCTGTTTAATTCTTTTAAAATCTGAGCGGTGTCATTGTTGCGTAAAGTGAACGAAAACATCAATATAAATATTAATATAAATTATGATCTCAATTTATTTTTGCCGATATTTTATTCCTGAACCAAATGAAGTATCGAAAACATGTTTTAGTCGTATTTCTTAGCATTGGATTAGTAACTTAATATCCTTATTCTAGAAAATCATACGCTATGGAGTATTGAAAGTTACTCATAATCTTACTTACCATTTTAAGTGTACTTACGCTCTGAGCTACTTACGCTGTGTGCCATATCCCCTCAGTTCCTTCGCTCGACCCTCGTTGTTTAATCATAGTCTTTGCTAACTTTCACCATTCAAATATTTTGCTGTTTTACTATCTAACTGATCGTTTTCACTGGGTACAGGAATGAGAGAAATTAGCAAAAACTATCATCACATAGTGTGTAAATTTCAAAATGAGGAGAACTGCCAATTTGATTTCTCCCATTGATCTATAGGCTCAAACAATCAATATCCACTGATGATAAGTGTGTGTGATCGATAACCGATCCCTGGACTGTGTGTGTGTTTGTTTTGATTACTTTCACAGTAATGTGTTTCAATATAGGGATTGGTTTCATAAGTCCTATGGGGATTTAAAACAATGGCGGTCGAACTGTCTCAATTGAAACTAATTCATAAAAATAATATTTTTTAACTATTGATGAGTATTAATGCATATTTTTTAATTTTTGTCCAACAAAGTGGCAATTCGCATTACTTTCATAATAAAATCAAGGGAAGCAGAAATAATTGATACACAAAAACAAAACAATAAGTAAAATAACTGTAAACTCTAAACCTCCTATCACTTTACAAACACACTATTTAGTCTGTGCTTGTAAATGATTACAGAACTTCGTGTCGGCAATCGGCACATTTGGAATGTTTGATTATTCTCTTGAAAGCGGCCCTGTCTATTTTTAATATGAATGAGACCAGAGGCAATGAACTAACTTTGCTGGAGCTAGTTCGAAAACATTCCCTTTGTCGCGCTTGGTGCGGTATGCTAATGGCCGTGCGCTTTAACAAAGCCTGCAATTCAATTATGTGGTAAAACTCATATGTTTTCAACCTCAGGTATTTCATTCTAAATATAGTACTGAAAAGTTTCCTGAAATAACGATAAAGCTTCAACGTTGGTTTCACAGATTGTTTTCAGACTCGACTGCGGAAAATTATCAAAGTGCTGTACTTGAGTTGAGTTGATCAATTGAGTCAGTTCGATGACCAATAAACTGAAACATTCCCAATATTAGTTAACATTCATTGGTTTAATAAAAAATATATTAGATTTAAGCTAATCAACTGTTTAGTTACAACAGTAGCAGAAAGTGTGATATTATATCACGGTTCGAATCGGAATAATGGAATGAAGAAAGGAAAGTTTAGATAGAGTGTGTGTCAGCCAATGAATCAAAGCAAACAAGGCCTCGCCATCCATCAGCAGAGAGCCTTCGCACCACTAACCTTTAGCACCAGAGGTGGCAATACTGTACTAGTCTCTGAACTTACATGGAACCTCTCTTACCATCATTGTCACTGCATGAAATGAGACAAATGGTCAAATTTAAAAAGTTATCATCTTTTCGAATCTGCTGTATATTCTGGGCAAGATATCTTTTTATGCGACAGCTACAATAATGAATACTATTTTTTTATAGAAACGTTTTGCCATTTAATAAAGAGTGATGAAGAAAGATTTGTATGTTCGTTTAGAGACAGAACAAAATTGCCACCGGCTAGTGTCACATAAAGTAGTGGTTGCAAAGTTAGCGTTTGTTAGAGCTGACCTAGCAGGCCCGGCGCGCCGGGTCCGGCCTGCGGCTGATGGAGGCGGGGCGAGTGTCAGTGCGTGTATGTCATCGACGGCTCTAAACTAACAGATTGCTTCGCCTAGCAGTCGGGAGCTCCTCGTTATTGCTGTTCGTGTATACAATAATGCGAAAATGTCATTAATTTAATAGCGTTTATTAAACAGTTTTCACATAAAGGTAACATACAAAAATTATTTCATAAATATATTATTAAATATGGATAGGCACTTAAAATATTTAGTGATCAAATATTGCCACGCCTAATATCTTAATACAATTAGGTGAAACATACAACACAATTTAATTTAACAATATCGTGCACTTAAAACAAACTAAGTTAAAAATCACTGTAACGTTAAACTATAAAATCTCATTCAATTCGGATTTGTACTTGCAGAAAACATTAGGTCATAAACATCGGCAGTGTTTTTCAAAACATAGAAACTGGCAAGGCAAGTAGTGCGTGCGTACTTTGAGAGTAGTGGTCCGTATTATGTTTCTTTGTCACCGAACAGTTGACAGCGACTGCCGCGGCAGACGCGAATGAGCGCGGCGCGGGAGACGCGACGCGGCGCGGATTACGCGAGGGACTCGTAAGTGAAAGACATGCAGGTGCGATGGGGGCGACGGCGGACGGCGGGCGGCGCGGGTGATACAGCGGAGGCGGTCGACCGGTCGATCGACCTCCGGACACGCGGACGCGGACGGCATGACACTGATAGTTAGTCTTAGCTGTTAGGTGACATAAGACGAGGACGGCCTGCGTGCAGCTTGTTAGAGTCAACAGGTCTCGGCGTAACTCCAATCTAAACTGGACAATACAAACATTACTCATGCTCGAGGAAAAAGCCGAAGCAAGGACCGTTCCGAACACGTCGTGGTCTACTCTGGCATATTTACACAGAAAGCAAAACTGGAACACGAGTACTCATCGCAGACCACGGAAGCTAACGCAAGTCCCAGTTCTGGTGATCACTTGACGAACTGTGCTCAGTGAAACGGAAACGTTCTTATTAGATAGACTGAGATCATTTGCTTAAGTTTCAAAGGTCAGATCTCAACACAAAAAGCGTTGAATCAACAAATTCTTAAGGTTAATAAGGCCAAATAAATCATTAACTAGCGCAGGCTTTAAACTATTTTAATAGAGTATTGGGTGAAAAATACATTTTACAATTCGTCGAAAGACGCATCTCGTTACGCTATGTGTCTCTAATCATGATTGAATCTTTCATAATTACAATTTAGTAAACATCGTAGCGGTAAAAGCAAAACAAAACAGTCGTACAATGTTTTGTGTTCGTGTTAATCACATGTTACGTGTCTCCCCTGTATCGGGGCTGTGCTCGGCGCTCGGCGTCCACGGTGCTGCTTGTGGTACGACTAGGACTATTTACACAAAAAGCTTAAATGTACAGCGTTGTTAGATGCGGAAATTCGCTCAAATAATACTACTGAGTTAACATTTCTATCGTTTTCGCTTGCAAATAATGTTAAAGTGCGCCCAAGTGTGTGTCGTATGTTCGCGGGTCGGCTCTGCGCAAGCGGCGCGCGGCCTGGTCTATCGGGCATCTGAGGAGTGAGGGCGCGGGTCGTCTATGTGCCATTACATCACGACTGGCGGTCACGGGGTGTCTACAAGCGGACGAGGATTGCTGCGGTAACCGCTACGATTGTGTGAAGCCATCTAAAGTGTATTCGCTTGTCAACTTTCGAATTCGATTAATTTTAAATAGTAGTTTTCACCCGATCTCATAGAGGTATAGTGATGAAACAAAGAAACACTACATTAATGGATTAAAAGTGCGCGACGCGAGCTCGCTGCCTGTATCTATGTCTTACTTTTGACGACTAGCTTTGCCGAGGTCTCGACTTGGCCGGCGGCGGTGGTCGCGCGGCAGGTGAACGTGCCGGTGTCTTCCTCGTAAGTGTTGCCAATCAGCAGCACGGCGTTGTTGCCTTCATGAATCATCTGCAAAAAACATAACAATGTTTAAGTTGATGGAGAGGACTACTTGTATTTTTATATACAAATCTTTAGTTTTTTATGTCTATGATTGAGTATTTAGATAAGATAAGATAATCATTTACTGCCTCAAAACTGCTTTTTATTCTGCTTTGGTTAATTTAACGATTTGAATGTACTTGTAACTGGTCTATTTGAATGAAAACTATTTTTGATTTGATGTCATTTGAGGAAAAAAGATGATTTAGGCCCCTGTCTGAAGCCTGAAAGTTTAATTCCAAGGTTAGTTCTACGAGTATTACTATTCGTATACCTTAAATTATTAAAGTTTTAATTACCTGGAAATCAGGTGTTTCAGGAATAAGGGCACCTTCACGGAGCCACTGTATCGTCGGCTTCACCTTGCTCGTAATTTGCGCTTTGAATTGGGCAGGTTGACCTTCGAAAACGACAACGTCGCGGAGAGGGGTCAAAGTTGGAAGGTTTTCGGCCTGATCTGGTTGAGTTACTTTCAGCTTAGCAGCGACAGTTACTCGTCCGGCCGAGTTATAAGCCACGCATTTGTAGTCACCCTCGTCTTCGGGGAAAGCCTCCGAAATACGGAGGGTGTATTCGTCCGCTGTTCTTGACATTTGGAAATATTTCGATGGCTTAATCAGCTTATCTCCTTTGTACCATTGAACAGTAGGCGATGGTTTGCCCACTATCTTGCAGCTGAACTCAATGGCTTGACCTTCTGTGACTGCCTTGTCTTTGAGTGGTTCTATTATTTCTGGAGGCGCATTGGCGGCTTTAGCTTGAGGCTTAGGTTTGTCTTTAGTAGCGGGAGCGCTGACAACACATTCAGCGTCGCATCTCGCTTCACCAGCGCTGTTATTGGCCACGCACTCATATTTACCAGAGTCTTGCGGATAAGCTTCTAGGATGAGGAGGGTAAAGGTACCATCTTCTTCCAATATTTTGTTTCTTATATCTGGTTGCACTTTCTTGCCGTTCTTCAACCAGTAAACATCTATCGGTTTTGTTCCAGTAACTTTGGTGTCGAATCTTACAAGCTGACCAGCGGTAACGTTAACGTTTTGAGCTGTTAAAGTGAAGCTGGGGGGCGTGACTCCGCCTCTTCCTTGACGCCTGCGCTCTTCAACAACTAAGTTAGCGCTGCACTTAGCAGTCCCTCCTCTGTTCTCAGCTACTGCTGCGAAGACTGCAGAATCTTCAACAAACACTTGTCTTATTATTAGAACAGATTTGGTGCTGAATGTGTGAATCTGGAAGTCAGGAGAGTTTTTGATCGGGAAGTTTTCGCGATACCACTTGATCGTAGGCAACGGATCTCCGTCAAACTCCACTTCAAATCTAGCTTGCTCATGTTCAAAGGCACGACAGGGCTGCATTTTTTTGGTAAATACAGGTGGCTTACTTGGCTTGACCGGACCTTCTACAACCCTCTCTTGTGTTTGAGCTTTGTGCTCCACCTCAGTTGTCTCGGTTGACGTAATCTTACGGGTTATCTCTGTGTCACCAACTACTTCTTTTTGAATCTGCTTTTGTTTAGCAACATGCACTTCCTTGCCGTGAACCGTGGATTCTAAAGGATCTGGAATCCTTGGTTTTTGTACTTGTTTTTTCTGCACGTGCTGTTCAACAACCTCTTCTGTTTGCTCTCTGTAACGGAAACAAAAATAAATGTTAAGAGGTTTGAAATTAATACCCAAATGTTTGTTATTTCTGAGCTTAGAAATATACTTACAAAGTGTTTTCGTACTTCTGGGCCATTCCTTTAGCTAAAGAGTTACTAGCTACCTTTTCCCCAGGGATTGCGTATTGATGCGTAGATTCCCTCATTCTGCTCTCTTTGATAACTTGCTCGTTTTCTAACTCCTGTAGCTTGTTGTAATATTCCTCACTCTTCTTCTTCTTCACTGTTTGTTGCCATTCGGTTTCTGGTTCTTTAACAACCTTAGGCTTTAATTCTGGTCTATGATCAATCACGCCTTGGCGTTGCATAGTTTGCCTTTCTTCGAATGTTTTTTCTAATTCAGTTCCACTTCGCTGATGTTGAGATACCTCATCATACCAAGCTGTACAGAATCAAAATACAAGTTAGTGACATCATAAAGAGTAACTGGTTACATATAACCTGAAGACATACCTCCATAAGACTCCGATGCTAAGCTGGTGGAAGCAGGTGATTAGCTGCAGATTTCTTATGGGTTCGGGGGGAGGGCAAAGGAAAGCAAAGGGTTTTATTTGTGCTTAAGCGGTCTGTCGGTGTGTGCGTGATTTTGCTTAAGTGTGTTAGAGCAGCAGTGTTGAAAGCTTCTTATGGACACAATATAAAGAGTAGTAAATAGTTTTAGCTTAAGTAATACTGTGAATGTAATGTAGCGTAGTAGTAGTTGTATTATATTAATTAACTGAATCGCAAAATAACATCTTGTGTATTTTAAGACTGTAAACTTACGTCGTGGAGCGTTCTTTAGAACACCTCTGTAGTCGTCGTGTCTTGGAATAACCTTAAGTTCGGTCGAAGCTACAGCCTCACCGACGGAGCTCCTAGCGATAACCTCAATCTTGCCAGTGTCGTATTGTCTGGTCTTTGGTATGTCGAAGTGGTACATTCCGTCGTAAGTCAGCTTGTATCTAGAACCCTGTAACGACAAAGAGTATGATTACGTGTGTCTATTCTCTTAACTTGTTAACTTGTTACAGTATCATATTACTGGAAACACTTGTTTGTATTATTTAATAATTGTACTACGTACATTAACAATAGTATTTCCATTCAGCAACCACATGACGCGGGGCTTCGGGTGACCAGTGACACGGCACTGGAAGCGGGCCCATTCGCCCTCCTCCACCGTTACCGGATCAGGCCGGCTCACGAAGACCGGAATGGAGCGCGCCTTCGTTTCATCTGGCAATGGCTCCGGCACTCTGAGGGTAAGAAATTTCGTTAAAAATACTGTTAAAACCTTGCATGACTTATTTTCGTTTAAATTACTCAGAAAAATCCACAGTTACTAACATTTGCCACGACGCCTCCATCTCGCGAATCTTCTCGATACTCTTCATGTGCTTAGGTAGTTGTGAGTCATAGACGATGCCAGGCTTGCCAGCTGTCTTGATTATGGCCCTGGTCTCATCCATGCCGTACAAGTTGGTAGCGCGGCAAACATACTCGCCACTGTCCTCAGGGTAAACCCAACCGAAGTTCATTGCCACGTAGCCGAAGTCGTAGATTGGCGTAAAACGATTCTCTGTAAATTTTCGGTTAGTTAGTTGTCTTAATAATAGGATTTTGATAAAAATTAGGTAACATGACGTGTTTGTTCAGAAATACAGCTGAATAGATTGACAAATTGAACTTACTGTGTAACAATGGCTTGCCGTTGAAGAACCACTCAACTTTCATGTTAGGATCTCCAACAGGTGCTAATTGGCATTCAAATTTAGTGGTCTCCATTTCTACCAAAGTGGTTTGGCTTTGAATTTGTGTTACAAAGCGTGGTGGCTGCTTCTTGTCAACGTCGTATAAATCTTCTTCAGTTAAGTATATTTCAGAAGTATATTTCTTGATTGTAGCCTCCATCTGAGTCAAAGCCTCAGACCTCTTCATGCCCCGTGGTACTTGGTTTTGTAGTATGATGTCTGGCAGTTCTGAAATTTTATATAAATAGTTAAGAAATTGTTTTGCAGAACCGCTTGCGAAAGCCATTGTATTTTGTCAAGAACTTACGTTTGCAGGAAATTGTTCCCCTTGTCTTATCTTCGCCGAAGTCATTGACTGCTCGGCAAATATATTCACCGGAATCTTCAGCATACACATACAAAATATCCAAGGAAACGAAGCCCATATCGTAAACAGTTCGGTACCTGTGTCCCGAAGGCAAAGGCTTTCCATTACGGTACCACTCAACGCGCAGCTTAGGATCTTCCTTTGGCTCCACCCGGCATTCAAAGCGAACGCCTTCAGACTCTTCTACAGTATGTGACTGAATCTGTGTTATGAATTTCGGTGGAGTACTCACGACCGCCTCTTCTTTAGGAGCATCAGTAACTCGGCCTTTTTCTAGTTCCTTAATCTTTTCACCGCTCATACCCTGAGGCAGCTGTGATTCAAGCACGATGTCGCGTTTAGCACTGCAAGTGATCTTTGCTGTAGTGGTGGCGGAGCCCCATCTGTTGGTGGCACGGCAAGTGTATTCACCGGCATCTCGAGCATAAATGTAATCAATATCTAAAGCAATAAAACCGAAGTCATTAAGCATGTGCACTCGTGATCCGGTAGCAAAAGATTTCCCGTTGTAAAACCAGTCGATCCTCATGGTTGGGTCACCTACTGGTTCGACTCGGCAGTCAAAGTGTATTGGGCCACCTTCCGGCACGTCTAGATTATCCTTAATTTCGACTGTAAATTTAGGAGGGTTTGGTTTCTCGTCTTCTATCGTAATTTCTTCTCGTTTGTGTAGTGTTTCCTCAAGCTTCTGAATACTTTCTGTTCCTGACTTGAAGTGCGATGGGAGCTGAGGCTCAAGAATAATACCTTGCCTTCCTTTCACCTGCAACTTGCAAGACACGGTGGCTTCGCCATGGCGATTAGTAGCTTTGCAAGTGTACATTCCAGCGTCTCGTTGGTAAACACCACCAACTTCTAATATTACGAACCCGAAATCGTTAATTGTTTTAACTCTGGACCCTTGAAGAAGTGGTTTACCGTTGTGGTACCACTCTACTCGCATGCTCGAGTCGTTGACGGGCACTAAACGACACTCAAAGTGCGCTGAAGAGTTTTCTTGAAGTACTAAATCAGATGGTGTTGTGATGAACTCTGGTGGATTTCCACCTTCAGTTTCAGGAGTTTGTGAGTCAACCGTACCAGTATAACCTTCTAGAGCAGCGATCTTATCGATTGTCCCCTCCATTCCCTTTGGTAACTGTGATTCCAGGATAATGTTACGCTTTCCTTGTACCTTCATAGTGGCTGTGGTAACAGCTTCTCCGTAGTTGTTGTACGCTCGGCATAAGTACTCTCCTGAGTCTTCAGGGTATGTTGGGGAAATTTCCAAAATTACGAATCCGAAGTCGCAGAACGTTCTGAATCTGGAACCAGCTTTAAGTGATTTGCCGTTCCAGTACCACTCCACCTGAAAATATTATGTAAAACTTAATACAACCTGTTTTCAAAAAGACATGAACAGATAGCGGAATGATAGAGTATATCAAAACCAATTTTTACAATAAAACCTTGAATTAAAAACTCATCTTCATGTAGTCATAGTAGTAAGTATGGCTATTTGATCAAGAAAAAAATAATTTCAATTAGTTATAACTAATTGTCTGGGTGTAATTATTTAATTTTGCTCTGATTTTTTACTGACCTTAAGGTTAGGGTCATCTGTTGGTGTCAGACGCGCCTCAAAGTGAGCATTTTCACCTTCTCTTAGGTTATCAATGTTAGATAGGGGAACAGTGAATACTGGAGCTTTTCCTCTTTCCTCCTCAACAGTGGTATCTTTTCTGCGAATCATCGAGTCTTCCAACGTTTGCAGTTTCTCTAAACCACCTTCCATGCCCTAAAATAAAACTGGTTTATTAATACCTTAACAAAACAGATTGATTTAATAGCAATAAAAGACAGTGTTGCAAAAAATATAGGCTCAACACTGCCGATCAAGCTCAGTTACTATTTGTCAATATTTTTAACAAAGATAAATGGGCCTCATTTTTTATACACAGCATTCATATCGGTCACGATAAAGTTAATGGAAAGCTTGCTTACCCGCGGGAGTTGCGAGTCCAGGATCAAATTTTCCTTCGATGTGCATTTGAGCGTAGCCTTGGTAGAGTCTCGGCCTAATTTATTGGTCGCAACACATTCGTATTCACCAGAATTTTCTTCGTAGCAGTACAGTATATCCAATATAACAATACCAAAGTCATGGAATGTTCTGTATCTGTGTCCATGGGGCAATTTCTTACCGTTATAGAACCACTCAACTTTGAGATCAGGGTCATCCACCGGCGTCAATCGGGCTTCAAAGTGTGCGCTTTGACCCTCAACTAACTTAGTAACATCTTGAATTTGAGTCTGGAACTTCGGTGGTTCAGCAGACGCAGCTTGCGCTGTTTGTTGTTGAACACCTTGAAGGCTTTCCAGTTCCCTAATTTTAGCCAAAGAGTCAGGTTGTAAGCTCTCTAAGTAAACACCACTCCTGCCATAGCAACCAATAGTGGCTTTTGTGAAATCTTCACCGTATTTGTTATAAGCCCGGCAGACATATTCACCAGCATCGTGGTTCTGTGTATACGCAATATCCATTACAACAAAACCGAAGTCGGATACAGTTTTTATTCTCGTTGAGTGACGTAATGGTTTTCCGTTGTGGTACCATTCAATCTTCATCTCTGGGTCATCAACAGGAATAACAGTGCATTCAAAGTGGGCAGATTGTCCGTCTTTAAGACCTTCAACGTTTTGAATATGCGTTGTGAATTTAGGCTTCTGGCCCTTGCTTTTGTCCACACATTCTAGTCTTACACTTATTTCAGCTTGTCCCCACCTGTTTGTTGCCCGGCACGAGTAAGTTCCCGAATCGGTAGTTTTAGTCCCAAGTATTTCTAAGACAACCATGCCAAATGCGTACACTGTTCGAATACGATGACTTGCTTCAATAGTCTTACCGTTATAGAACCATTCAATGACCATGCTTTGATCACCTGTGGGAATAAGCGAAGCTTCGTAGTGAGCGATTTGTCCTTCACTAATGTCTAAGATATCTTTGAAGACCGTAGTGAATTCAGGAGCTCGTCCTGCGTCATCATCAGGCTTCTGACCAGGTTCTCTGCGTAAAGCTTCTTCGAGATTCTGTATTTTTTCCAATCCTTCAGTACCTTTAGGATGCTGTGTCCTTTCAATTAGATTTTCTTTGCTAGAGCAATAAACTGTGGAAGATGTAAATGCTTCGCCTCTTTTGTTGTAAGCTTTGCAAGTGTAGATTCCACTGTCCCTTTCATAGACGTCGGTGACATCAAAGGTTACAAACCCAAAGTCGCTAGTGATTTTAAATCTTGATCCTTGCTCAAGTATTTTACCATTGAAATACCATTCGATCTTCAAATCAGGATCATTTTTAGGTTCTACTTGGCCTTCGAAATGAAGTGCTTGGCCTTCAACTAAAGTTAGTTCTGCAACAATGGGTACGATCCATTGAGGTTTAGGATATTCTGCATCTGGAACAGACGTTCTTCTTCCCTTCGACAGCCTAGCTTCTTCAGCTAATTCTACAGCATCTAATCCGGCTTTTCCTTGTGGATGCTGAGTGTCGAAGTAGATTTGTTTGTCGCCTGTACATCTCAAAGATCCAGAGGTGGTGGCGAAACCTTTGCTGTTTGTAGCTTTGCAGGTGTAAATGCCAGAATCTTCCTCATAAGTGTGAGTAATATCCAAAGATACGTAGCTGAAGTCGTGTGTACTCTTGTACCTTGTTCCTGATGGTAGGGGCTTGTTGTTGAAGAACCATTCGATTTTCAGAGTAGGGTCTCTTGATGGTTCCACGTTGCATTCAAAGTGGATATTTTCACCTTCTTTACACAAGATGTTATTCAAATGAGAAATAAATACTGGTATTTCGTAGACAGGCTCAGGTGATTCAGGTTTAGTGGGTTTGGGCTGCTCTAGGGCACCAATTCTGTCTAGTGATTCAGGGTGAAGTGATTCACCCATAAGCCAGTGACGATCCTCGATTTTAATTGAAGCTGTCGATACTGCTTCACCCATTAAGTTAGTCGCTTTACAGGTATAAATGCCAGAATCGTCAATTCTCAAACCGTTAATGGAAAGTGTTACCAGTCCAAAATCAAACGTGCTCTTTAACCTGGAACCGGTAGTGAGAGACACACCATTCTTAAACCATTCAATTCTAAGGTTGGGATCTGTTCGTGGCTCGACCTGAGCTTCCAAGTAAACGTGCTGCCCTTCAACAAGCTTGTCAAAACTCTTGAGATGTGTAGTGAAAATAGGTGCTTGTTGAACACCAGTATCTACAAACATATCTGGGACTTTGTTCATGGCCGCTTCTTTCAATTGAATTTGTTCCCATGACTCAGGTCGCAGCGCGGAATCAACGATTGTCGACTTGGTTTTCACTTTCAGTGCAGCAGAAGATACTGTGCTGCCGGCTCTATTGATGGCTTTGCACATGTACAATCCAGCGTCATTAGCAACTACTGAATTGATGTCGAGCGTAACGAACCCAAAGTCGTGGGTCGTGCGGAATCTTGATCCTAAAAATAAGAATAAAACACAAAATCAATGATGATTAAAAAACTCTGCAATGACAACTTTATCATGTCACATTTTTTATTACATACCCATTTTAAGCTCCACTCCATTGATGTACCATTCGAATCGCAAACTAGGGTCTCCGACTGGAACAACGCGAGCTTCGTAATGTGCATGCTGACCCTCCCACAATTCCGAAGGGCCAGTCAAACACTGAGTAAATATTGGTTTTTCGAATTCGCGATCAGGCTCTTCTGATCTCTTATGTTGTGGCTCTTCCAATTTTTGGATCTTCTTCATACCCTCTGGGTGCTGAGTGTCCAATTGGATTGCTGCTTTTGCTGTAAATAAAAATATTGCGTCAAAGCTATTTCTGATTAAAATATTTAATACAAGATATTTTCAAGGTTTCTTACTTTTGATGCGCATGGCTGCAGTTGTTACTGCTTCCCCTAGCAAATTAGACGCTCTGCACATGTAGACACCTTCATCTTCGTCGCGGACGTGGTTTATGGTCATAGAGACGTAACCAAAGTCATGTGTCTTAGTAATTCTAGAGCTATCTTCAATAAGCTTCTCATTCCGGAACCAGTCGACTTTTAGTGTTGGATCACCAACAGGGATAAGTCTGCAGTCAAAGTGCGCGGTTTGACCTTCTTGGATATTATCGATATTCTGTAGAGGTTGTGTGAACACAGGCCTCTGCCTTGTAACAGGTTCTGGAATTTCAGGACGCTTAAACGGTTCCGCTGATTCTAGCTCTCGGATCTTCTCTAAGCCTTCAGGACGTTGAGATTCCGAAATAATACTGCCTTTTGCGGTTACTGTCATGGATATTGAGGAAGTACACTGTCCAAGGGCGTTAATTGCCTTCACGGAATATTCACCAGCATCTTCAGGGACGCAATGTTGAATATCCAATGACACGTAACCAAAATCAAAAGTGATATGGAACCGTGCGGCAGATTGCAGGGCTTTACCGTTATGGTAAAACTCAATGCGCAGGTTGGGATCATGTACAGGTTCAACCTGGCATTCGAAGTGGGCCGTTTTTCCTTCGAAGACGTGTGTCGTCCCTCGGAGTTCAGTAACAAATCTTGGCGGGCTAATTTTAGGCTCTTCAACTTCCATCCTAGTGTGATGGCCTTGCGCCTCAAGCTGTCTGATTTTCTCAAGACCATTCGGATGCTGCGTGTCCAGGATAATACTCCTGTGCCCTGAAAATAAAATAAACATTTGCAATGAAAATGAATAAGAAGCTATGCTTTTCTTCATTTAGTTTAGCCGAACAAAATATTTTAGTTGTCATTTGAAAACATACCTGCAACCTTCAACGTGCAAGTGTTGACTGCTTCACCGAGCTTGTTGGTCGCCTTACACATGTAAGTGCCAGAATCTTCAGCATACGCGTACAGTATGTCCAACGCGACATAACCGAAGTCATGTGTTGTTCTGTACCTATGTCCTGCTCTGATCTTCTTTCCATTAAGGAACCATTCAATGTTCAAGTCAGGGTCATTAATTGGTTCTACCCTACACTCAAAGTGTGCTCGGTCACTTTCTTTCAAGTTCTCAAGACTGGTCAAAGCTGTTAAGAAGACAGGCCTTTGGCCTGGTTTCTCCTCTTCAACAGTTTTAGGTCTCTCATACCGTTCTAGTTCTTGTATCTTTCTCAATCGCTGTTCATCCAGTGTGTCCAGGTACAATCCAGATTTTGCTAAACAAAAATAGAATACATTTTAATGAAAACATCAAACAGTTCGTTGCGCTATAACATTGTGAAACCACACATTTTCCCGAACCTGATTGCCGTTTGTACTTAATAATAGACAGATACATATAATTTATTACACAATAAAGACAACCTACAAGAATGTGTTATAGTAATAAAAATAAATTCAAAAGGGAAAAACCAATAACTGCTACTAAACCTTATAAAACATTAATCCTTTCAATGAAATTATTACAACGTCAACAGTTTTTATTATTAGCTTACCGTCTACTTTCACGGAGCTGGTGGTGACAGCTTCTCCAACGGCATTAGTGGCTTTGCACATGTAAGTACCGGTATCTTCGCCGTAAGCGTACAAGATGTCTAAAGCAACGTATCCGAAATCGTACGTTGTCTTGAAGCGGTGGCCTTGTTGCACGGGCCTGCCGTTGCAGTACCACTCAACACGCATAGTGGGGTCATTGACCGGGGTTAACGTTGCCTCTAGGTGAACTGCTTGACCTTCAGCGACTTGGGCGTTTTTCAAAGGCTTGCCAAACTGAGGCTTCTCAGCAACAAAGCTCTCGTCGCGGACGATTTTCCTGTTTCTGCTGTCGTCTTCCAAGTACTGTATCTTTTCGAGAGCGCTTTCGTGTTGAGTGTCTCTGATGATAGATTCCTTGCCTAAAAATTTAATAAGTTAGTTATTTTACTAAGTGTGTTTGTAAATAGTATTGGTATGAACTTGAATGGGACCAGTAGTAATACTCACTTTGGACGTTCAATTTAATAGACGACGTAGCTTGACCTAAGTTGTTAATGACTTTGCAAGTGTATTCTCCAGAATCTTCACCGTACACAGTGAGAATGTCAAGAGCAGCAAATCCGAAGTCGTAAGCGGTACGGTAGCGATGCCCACTCTGTAACACTTTTCCGTTGAAATACCATTCTACGCGCATGTTGGGATCTGGGTAAGGCTCGATGCGGCATTCGTAGTGCGCACTCTGGCCTTCCACAAGCCTCGAAGGGCCGTTCAATTGAGTGATGAACCTTGGCGCTTGATTAACCGCAATCTCGACGTCTTCTCTACGTGCGTAACGCGAAGAATCTTCCAACACTTGAATTTTCTCTAAAGCACTTTCGTGCTGTGATTCCAGTTGCAATGAAGCTTTGGCTGCAGAATAAAATAGAAGTTGAGTTTGGCTTCACAAACAGTTGTAATTCTGCTATAAACAAAAATAAAATTCAATTACGCTTACATTGTACAAATAATGTGGAGGAAGTCACGGCTTCTCCGAGCTCATTAATAGCTCGACAAGTGTATGTTCCTGAGTCCTCGGGGTTCACGTATTTCATGTTGAGAGCGACATATCCAAAGTCGTGCATCGTTGTTAATCGGTTAGCTGAAATAAAATTGAAGTTATTTAAATGTGATTTTTCACTAAGATTTGCAAATGAATGTACAAAAAGTATTTCTAATAACTTTTTTACACTTATTCTAGCTTACTTACATGCTTCAATTGGTACGCCGTTACGAAGCCATTCGACCCTAAGGTTCGGATCTCCGACTGGAATCAGCCTGGCTTCAAAGTGAGCTGCTTGGTTTTCAGCTACTTTGATATCCTTCATAGGCATGGTGAATACTGGAGCTTGGGTGGTAAATTCATCTTGAGCGCTGTGTCGCTGGTACCTCGACGTATCTTCGAGCTGATTCAGCCTTGGCAATGCTCCTTCGTGGTGAGATTCCAAGTAAATAGACTTCTTTGAGTGGACGATAGCAATGCCAGAAGTAACCGCTTCTCCAAGAGCGTTAATAGCTCTGCAAGTATATGTGCCTGAATCTTCTGGCAAACATGTCATTATGTCAAGAGCTACGAAACCGAAATTGTTGGTTTCTGTAAACCTTGAACCGCTCTTCAGAGGCTTGTTATTGTGATACCACTCCACTTTCATGGTTGCGTCTGAGACAGGAATCAATCTACATTCAAAGTGGGCTCTCTGGCCTTCTTTAATTTCAACATTCTTAAGAGAAGTTGTGAAAATGGGTGCTTGTTTCGTAATTTCGTCGACGATGTCTGTCCTTTGATATCTAGACCTATCTTCCAAATATTGGATTTGTTCTAAACCAGCTTCATTTTGAGTGCCTCTAACAATGTCAGCCGTTCCCCTGCACGTCAGCCTACAACTGACTTCGTCACTACCGACTAGGTTCACAGCTCTGCAGGTGTAAACACCTGAATCTTCAGCAATTAGATCTATGATGTCTAATGCGACGTATCCGAAATCGTGAATAGGCCTAAACCTATGACCGATAGTTACAGGTTGACCATTTTTGAACCATTCAACTTTCAAGTTTGAATCAGTCACTGGTTCGAGCTTGCATTCGAAATGTACATGATGTCCTTCAACGACGTTTTCGATTGATTTCGGTTTGGTAACAAAATGTGGCTTGGTATTTACGGACTCATCAACTACTTCAGTCTTCTTATAACGTGAAGTATCTTCAAGGTATTGAATCTTCTCTAGACCCGATGGGTGTTGGGATTCGAAATACAAATCCTTCTTAGCAATCACTCTTAGGGCACATGAGGTTACGGCCTCACCAAGTTGGTTAGTAGCTTGACATGTGTACACCCCTGAGTCTTCTGGATATACACTTAAAAGATCTAGCGCTACATAGTCAAACTCGTAAGCCGGTCTGAATCTGTGGCCGGTCTTGATAGGCCTGCCGTTACAAAACCACTCAACGCGCATAGTTTGATCACCCACAGGCTGCAATCTACATTCAAGGTGGACATTGGTTCCTTCAACCGTTTCAATATTATGAAGTGCCCTTGAGAATTGCGGCGCTTGCATAACTGTTATATCTTCCTGTACTTGCCTGCGGCGGCTAGCAGCATCTTCAAGTATTTGAATTTGCTCCACGGCTTGTTCGTTTTGTGTGTCTGTTACGATATCTGATCTTTCAATCACTCTTACCATAGCTGAAGTATGAGCTGAGCCGAGATGGTTTACTGCTCTTGCTGTGTATTCACCTGTGTCAACGGATGTAGCATGAATAATATCCAAGGCTACAAAACCAAAATCGTAGTATGTCCTGAAGCGGGAGCCGACTGTGACTGCTCTACCATTGTGGAACCACTCTACCCTCATCGTGGGATCTCCCATGGGCTCAAGTCGACACTCGAGATGGATGTTTTTGCCTTCCGATACAGGTTTCGGGTCAGATAGAGGTTGCACGAATACTGGCTTCGATTTAGATATTTCTTCAATAACATACATTGGCTCAACAAATTTAGATTCTTCAATTTGTCTTGTTTTCTCGTATAAACCTCTGTGAATACTAGATGTGTCGATACTGGACCGTGCTAAAACAGAAGAAAAAACAGTTTTAAGACAATAATTAGTAAATGTAGATTAAATCAGAACTTGTAGTAGTATACTCACTTTCAACAGTCATAGAGGCGCTAAGTTGCGCTTCCCCGGCTGCGTTGCGAGCAACTACGGTGTAGACGCCAGAATCCTCAGCGCGCACGCTTGAAATGTCTAACGCGACGTATCCAAAGTCGTGATAAGTCTGGATACGATTTGCAGTCTTGATTTGTTTTCCATTAAAATACCACTCTACAGTCATTGTTAAATCACTTTGTGGCTCAACTCTAGCTTCAAAGTGAGCGCCCTGGCCTTCAACAATTTTGTTGGTTCCCTTCAAAGGTCCGAGGAATCGAGGTTTCTGTGTGACTCTTACTTCCTCTTCTGCTCGCCTCATGTATCTGCTGGAGTCTTCCAAGTGTTGTATCTTTTCGAGGCCACCAGGGTGCTGGGACTCCGCAATAATGTCTTTCTTCGTGACAATAGTAAGCTTTGCGTTCGTAGTTGCTTGTCCTACGGCGTTGTAAGCTCTGCAAGTATAATGGCCTACATCATGTACGGTCACCGATTTGATGGTTAGTGCCACATATCCGAAATTAAAGAATGTGGTTATTCTGGAGCTCGCCTCAACGGGGCGTCCATCCTTCAACCATTCAACCTTTAATGTTGAATCTCCTACTGGTTCAAGACGAGCTTCGAAGTGAGCGAATCCTCCTTCTTTGATGTTTATTTGATCTCTAATTGGTGTCTTGAACTCTGGTTTTTGCGTACATTCAGGTACTTCTTGATAATATTTTTGGTGTTGCTGCTGTTGGTATGCTTCCAACTGCTCAGTCTTTTCAATGTATCGTCGCTGTTCTGGTATTCCGAGATCTGCTGTGACAGTGCTTCTCGCTGCCACCCTGATTGAAGCGGTACTGACGGCTTCGCCTAACTTGTTTACAGCTCTCACTGTGTACGAACCTGCATCTTCAGCCCGTAGGTGCATGATGTTAAGGGAGACGTAACCGAAGTTGAAGATTGACGTGATTCGCGAGCTAGCTGTAATGGGCCTACCGTCTTTGTACCATTCCACTCTCATCGTAGGGTCACTCACAGGGGTGAGTTGACCTTCAAAATGTGCATTTCTTCCTTCCTGAAGTTCGCCGAGATCTTGCAGTGGCCTAATAAACTGCGGCCTCTGTGAGGACTGTTCTTCGATGGACTCTTGGTGCTGATACCTAGAATAGTCCTCCAGCTGCTGGATGTATTGCAAACTTTCCGGGTGCTGACTCGACCTTTCGATTGTAGCTCGTGGTGTTACTTGTAACAAAGCTTTGGTTTCAGCTACACCGGTCGCACTCACAGCGCGGCATGTGTATTCTCCGCTATCTTGAATATTAAGACTGAGCATATCTAAGGAAATGTAACCAAATCGGAATATTGAAGTAAACCTAGAACCTGTAACAAAATAAACAAGTGAAACGTTATTTAAAATAATTTGAAACGTGGAACATAATATCTCTGAAATATCCAAAAATAATACTCACTGGCTTCGATACTCTGGCCGTTTCTCAACCATTCTATCTTCATCGTAGGATCACCTACAGGTTCTATCCTCGTCTCAAAGTGTATTTTGCCACCTTCCATCTGCGTGACGCTCTTGAGTGGCACAATAAACTGTGGCGGAGGATAAACGCGATCCTCCTCACCGGGAGGAACGTAAGGTCTTGCTCTTTCCACGTGCCTCAAATATATGACTTCTGGGCCAGGGGCGGGCCTGAAACACATATTGAACATTAACAACACAAGTATTATTGTAAGGTAACAACAGAAATAATGTTACTTTAAAAAAAGGCAAAACATTGCTGTGTTAACATACTTCTATGTTATAATTTGAAATGGGAATACATTTCCGTTATTGCAAATAGACTCGTTTATGCACGATCATTAAAATAATAAATATCATAGGATATTAATCCACCAAGGCCGTCTAGCCCTAAGCCAAGCGCAGCTTATATTATGGGAACTAGACAGCGGATAAACATACTTAAATACTTTATATGTGAAGACATTCTTAATTCAGCGCCAAACCCAATACAAACAGACATTCTCATGTTTGTATGAAGCCTCGGACAGCTAGGGACCTCTCGTGAAGTAGCGAACTTCTTAACCATTACATCAAATCGATCGTCAGACACAGTCGGTTGTCATATTTATTGTATTAATGAATATGTATGTAAATAAATAAACAAGTAGGGATACTCACTCTGGCTCAATAATTTTGGTAGGCCGCGGCAAGTGAAGACGCTTCTGTTCGGGCGGAGGCTCTTTCGGCACTTCGACGTAGAGCCTCGCCCGAGTGGCGGTGGAGCCTGCGACGTTCTGGGCGGTGCACTGGTACCATGCCGCATCCGACGCCTTGGCTCGTGGGATGTCCAGTGTCGAGGCCCCACCCTCGGTATTGATTCGTAACTCTGGATTGGGTATAATTGGCACGCCATCCTTCTGCCATGTGATCCGTGGCGTAGGGGTGCCCACGGCGCGTGCTTTCAGCACCACGGGCTCGCCTTCCCTAACATTCAACGTGCTAAAGCGCTCAACAAACTGAGGGGCGACCACCTGTTCCTTCTCGATCACGTTCAGTCTACATTGGAACGACGTCTCGCCACTTTTGTTGCGCGCTATGCACGTCACTACGCCACTGTCACTGAGATCGACGTTTGTAATCATAAGCGCATGATTACCAGATTCGTTTACTAATATCTTATGATTATAATCGTCTCGGATTTGCCTATCGTTAATGAACCACGTGACTTCTGGGTAAGGTCTGCCTGTGACGCGGCAATCGAATCGCGTCATTTTGCCTTCCGTGACATCACGATCGTGG
This sequence comes from Udea ferrugalis, assembly GCA_950022985.1. Classification (NCBI taxonomy): domain Eukaryota; kingdom Metazoa; phylum Arthropoda; class Insecta; order Lepidoptera; family Crambidae; genus Udea; species Udea ferrugalis. The sequence continues at coordinate 497,609 of OX465515.1, forward strand.
CAGACCTTTACGAATTGCGGAGCGAGAGCTTTTTCACAAATTTCTACTCTTTCTTCTATTCCTGTCTGCTGACTATCAACTGTATATTGCGATTTGTGATCCTGCACATAGGTTTCTTGAGGGGATTCTACAGCTAGGTACGCCGAGGTGACGACGCATCCATTGGGGTTTTCGGCCAATAAAGTGTAGTGACCACTATCAGACTTTTGTGTGCTTCTTACCCTAAGTGTCGTATGATTCTGTGTCGTTACGATTTCGTGCTTGTTCGAGTTGACTATCCTCTGCCCATTCTTGAACCACGACACCCGCGGCTTCGGGTTGCCCGACAATTGCACTTGGAACTGAGCATCCGCTCCTTCTTGCAGTTTAGAGTTTCTAGGTTTCTGCGCAATCTTCGGTGGAGATATTCCACCAAGAGATCTGTCAATTTCCGTGCTGATGTGAATGTCGGTCTCTCCTACAAACCTCTTAGTTATCGTCTCTCGGAACGATACTTCCCTCAAGAGCCTGTATTCGAATGTGTCTACTTTGAAGTCTTCAGAAGAGGAGTAATCGGAAGTACCGTTGGTGTAAGCGACCTTTTGTGTTTGGCGGGTCTGTTCCGAGGAATACCCCTGGGTGCCGTAGGACTTGTGTTCAACGCTCTCGCTGACATGGCGGTAGCTCTGCTGCTGGGAGGCCTGGTGCGCGGGCACCGGGACGCCCTCGGGCTGTATGTACACGGAGCAAATGGCCTCACCGTACTGGTTACGCGCGGTGCACGTGTACTCGCCCTCGTCGCCGGGGCCGATCTGCTTGATGAGCAGCGACACATCGCCAGTCTGCTCGTTGTAGCTCATGCTGTACTTGTTACACTCCACCAGTGGTGCTTTCTTTCTCGTCCAAGAGACGACGGGCGTGGGGTTACCCCTGAGTTTCCCCTCGAACTTTGCGTTGCCGCCTTGCGCAAATCTCGCGTTCTTGAAAATTTGCTCGAATATCGGCGGCGAGGGTTCGCCGGGCCTACCCGACGTGATCGGCAGACGATCGCCGGTGCTTTCAACTGAAACAAAAACAAAAAAACATTTCATAATTCTGCTCATGTGATTTAAGTTTCTGATCTACCAAATATGTCATTTATGAAATTATTATAAACCCTTAACCAAGCCCCAGAAAATTTTTCCTACCCTAGCCCTCTGAAATTGACTCAAAAGCAATGAAAAATTCACTTAACCCGGCCTGGTTAGCCAGATAATGTGATAATATTTAAACGCAAAATAGTTTTTCAGTTCGATCTAATCCCCCTTTTTGTAATCCCTATTGTTTTTTACTTCAATCACGAGAGGTGGATCACAAAAAGAGGGCCAGAATAAATCATAGTTGATGATTATGAAACAAATGAAATCATTCGCAGTCGCAAAATAACTCAGAGAACAACTTAGTAAGTGAAACGAAATTTGTAGTTAATAAGATTCCATACATTTATTCGGGCTGAAATAATAATACATCTGTAGCGTGAGAATAATTGTAATTAAAGATTTTCTGTAATAGCAAAAAAAAAACAAAGTGCATCAGTGAATCACGCGTGAACGTGCGTGACGCTGCGCGTGAGTGGCGATGGCGGCCACGTTATTCATGAATTCGAATTTCAAGCATTATAATGTTACACAATAACATCAGTTTTGATAATCAAAACAGTTTTTGTTTTCAATCGTAAATTCACTAAAAAATTGTCAACAAACGAAAATAAAATTTTAAAGACTCCGTATGTCTTTGTGAAAGTGAATTCTGGAGCTCAAGGTGCCCCTACCCCTATTCCTGGAGTGGTATATTGTAAAAAGTTGGCATTCCTATCTCCAGCGGTCGGTGCGCGTGAGTCACGGGCGAGCGACGCGCGGGCTATTTTAGTGCGCGCACTCTGGATCTGGTTACGATCGCCTTTTTCGTTAGCCGGCGCGTTGCAGCGACCAGCTGTAAACTTGCGTTGCCTAGGTCCGGGCTCAACGATATCTACTACGTAGCATACATGTGTATCAGTGCCTTGTAGGTGAGCTTGTGGCGCTTAATTCAAGAATTCACCATGAACAGCAGATTCAAGTCAAGCCGCTGTTGTAATACTTTTTAAGCACGAAATTAAAACGCCGTATACTCTAGACTCTTGACTTGTGATTTGTAGCAATTTGATTCGATTTATAAAAACTTATCAAATTACTGGAGTACTGGTTTTAGCTGAACGTTTTGATACCTATGGCTTCTGGCAAACGATAGATGAGATTAGTTGAGTATGTAAGGCTTAATATGAAATTGAATGATTATTTTTAATTTCAACATAGTAGGCAACAAGCGAACGTTAAAAGGACGTTACTTCAACCAGAAGATGCGCGAAGCCGGTTTGTTCGCCGGGTCGTTCGTCTAGTCTCAGCACAGGAGCTAGCTACACAATGATTGCTATACTACATCGGTGGCAAACAAGCATGCGGACCGCTTGGCGGTAAGCGTTGGTGTCTTATGGACACCGGGAATCACGCGTTGCCGACCCTGCAAGAACCGTTGCAAAAGAACTTCTTGATACTACTCAAACAAAAACGAATGTAATAAATAATAATCGATAATGGCCTACTGAAACTCATAGTTAAAAGAGAACGTACAGCGAAGTTTCAGGAAAATATTATAATTGATAATAATTAGATTACGTCTCTCTGCTGGCACCTACATTGCATTCTTGGAAGTAAGGAAGTTTTTTTTGACATGCTTTCCTCATGCTTGCTATTGTATTTATTTGTTTAGACTTTAATGTGTTTGACAATTATTCCTTTAAGATGTATCCAAGCTAAGAAAAAAACTTGAAGTTCTGTCATGAAACTATATTTTTTTCGATCAATAACAACTTCATGTTAGTGTTGTATAAAACAATACGTATTATTACGTGATAGCTTGGATATGTTTCATCCTCAGAGGAACCATCGCATTAATTGCTATCACTAATTGGAATTTCTGAATGTCAACTGATGATCCCATTTAAATGTCTCAATCCAAGGTCTTGAGTTTTTGGGTCAAGGTCACTCTGATAAGAGTAAAATTTCAGTGTCTCGATGATGGTAAAAATTACTCTCTATCAGCTTTTTGCATTGCTATTGTCTGTATATCGTAGTCAAATATCAGATTTCTTGCTAACATGACTGTAATATCGTGTTTTAAAAAAAAAGTTTTCCAAAATTTAGGGATTTCAGGGAGCGAAAGTTTTTTCTAGTAATTTTGTTTATTGTTAAATGTTTTAGCCTAGCCTAGATTTGCTAAAGCTACTTATTGAATCGACTTAACACACGTTTTAAATCCACAATACAGTCTCGATATACATATTTTTATAACATTCCTAATCTTAGTGCATGAAAATGATCTAACGAATCGACTCAATTTTAATACTCTTAAACACAATACATAGCAAAAGAAAACCGACCACTCTCAAATTCCTCAGTATTTAAACCAATCTCTGGCAAGATGGCTTTAATTATAACTCGTAGAGTTTGAAGCATGCGTGTACGCATTCCCGCGACTGATCGCACGGTCAGTGAGTGTGCGATTTGGCGTCCGACCAACACCGACTCTACACTCTACTTAGGCCGACTTATAGACGCTCATTGCGACAGAGGCACACTCGACATTTGCGCATAGCTGATTCAATCGAACTGGCAATGAGAGAATTACAAAACAAATGGGATTAATATTAGAAATGAAATATCATTAAAGATCTGAAAACCAGAAAAAGACTGGTCGCCCGGTTTGCGAAAGATGCGGGTTCGATTCCTGCCTGATGCCAAGATGACCAATTGTCTTTTTCTGGTTCTCAGATCTTTAATAAAGATACTGCATGGAAAATGCTAAAAACAATAATACCTACCCATGAAATAACATGTTTGCTAAGGAAGACGGTATAATATTTAGAATTACAAGTAGGGTCATCCAATGTGTTCTATTAAGATGTCAGTATGCAAAATCTTCTTTGGAAAGAGTGGCCCATTCATGAATTAGGTATAAGTACGATTAGTATGATTCAATGTTGTGTTCATGATTTAGATGTACAAATTTTCCCATTCTTATCCCTATCATGATGCAAGAGAGAACTGCCAAAATGCAGCTGAAACTACGAGGAAAACGAGTCGATGCGGTGGAGACGCCAACCGCAGTCTGCCCCAGTACCCCCTATTACCCGCTAACCCCCCCCCCCCCCCCCTATTACCGAAACACAATACGCCATCATTACAGCCCGCCAGTATTTCAGATAATTAATAATTAACTCAAAACGCCACACTCGAGCGCCACTCCAAATATCATGCACTAAAATTATAAATAAAATTAATATTTCCGTAAAATTTCATTTTAATCATGTGGTTTATGCAAGCTATAATTTAATTGCTGGAACTCAAAATGCACGCTTAATTATTGTCATAATTTACCTGAAATTGGAAAATGATGTGAGTGAAACGTAGCTGAAAATGTATGATAATAACAGTTGGTATTTGCTTTTGAGTGCATTTCTGTGAAATCAGTACCATCCGAGTGGAATTATTTCGAAATGGGTGCAGGATTTAATGAACATGCACATAAATACAAAATGTGAATATTATTTAGAGATGAGAGAGAGTTGAGTATTTATGTAAAGGCGTCCAGTTAATAAACACAGATTCGCAAAAATAAGTAATAGTGGCCATATTGCGACGTTTTCCTTCAGAGAAATCACATAACCTTGTGACTGTTCAGTCTTTTTGAGTATGTGCTCAGTTTTTTTTTGAGGTATCGAATGTCCCCATCCCTGACAGGTATTTTTTTGTTGGAAAGTTTGAGTGGATAGTCTAACTGAAATATTCGTGGAGCGCATTTTAAAAATAAAATAAGAGCAGTACTTTAGTATCAGCTGTCCCATATATGTATGCAATCACCAGCCAGCCATTTAGTCGGCCGCCTAATTTTGACCGTAGCCGATTTGCTACTCTAGCACCACATACGATGACAGGTGAATAAATCTATCGCCGGCGCTGACTGGACGGTTAGTATTTCTACGCGCTCGTTTATGCCGTGCTCCGAAGGCAGTCCGACAGTTAGTTAGCTGCGCCTGTCAAACTTCTCAATCGGATTAGAAGTCTTGTCAGTAAGTGCATTCACACTTAAACTAATAATAATTAAAGGACTGCCATCTACCGATCAAAAGTCCGTGATTGACCCGTTCCTTGTGCTCATTTCAGAGGCAAAACGAACAGAAAGGTAACTCATGCAATGCCACAAGGCACACACGAAGCGGTCTCGTAACGTGTATCGGCCGGTCAAGGTGTTCCGGACCGTTTTCAAGATGGACCCTCGAGTTTTTACACGATAGTACCTCGGTATTGGCATTTAATTAATCTTTACAACGTTTTATTTATCGGTAAAACTCTGTTAATTATACGGACTTGTCTCTGTGTCATGGGAATAGTATCAAAGAGTGGTTTATCCTTACGACGCAGCGAAGTGGGGAATAAAGTTTTGGTTGCAGTAGACAACAATCAAATGATGATGATGATGGTCCATGAAGTGCCGTTGAGTAGTATATGTTTGACCTACGTCGGGATCGAAACCATGGTATTTGGCATTTGATAATTTGCTATAATGTCTTCATATTTTAAATAATGTTATTCAACTGTGAGGGAAGAAACGATGTGGCCGACTGCCCAAACAAGCCGCTTGAGATACTTACGAGTACATGAGTAGGTACCTATACCTAAACCATACACATCGCTAACGACCCGTTAAGGGCTTTGACTAACGAGCCATTGATGTGCTTAATAAACTGACGAAATATTTTCGTAACCCCTCTCTATACCGCTATAGCACAGCATGAACTAAAACCTAAATTAATTAAGAAGCATTCCTATTATTACTCCCAATAATCCGTAAGTAGGTAATACTTAGTTTTATTTACGAATCAGCATTATGAATACATAATTCAGTAATAAGTCGAGCACAAAATTTCAATCCACATTTCAAATATGAATTGAACCAATAGTCTCAAAATCGGCAGCAAAAGTTAAAAAAAAAACAATTTATTAGTTACTGACGGCGTTCTAAGGGCACAATTATAAAATACCGTTGAATTGAGAATTTTGAACTTTGTTTCGAAGGCTGTCAAAAAGTAGAGATATTTAAGAGGCCAGGCGACTTCGTGGGCAGCCCTAGCGAAGTATTTGCGCACCATATGGGCATCGACCTCACTGAATCACATACACCTTGTAATCGTACGATTCTCAACAATCCACATGTGTCGGGTGCCATCTTTCTGTGTTACAATCGTAAGTACATAAATCAAAACAACCATGCCCTAAAACCCTTATTTTATAAACCTACCAAATATTCTGACTTTTACAACGATAATTTGATTTTCATGAAACGAATAAAATCGTGTGAGGATTAATATCCATTTTTGAACTGCTACTGGAAGTTACTTGTATTCATGCCGTCTTATAGTCCATTTCTAAGAATGTATATGGTTTTTTTTCTTAATTACTGTTGTTTCTATATGGTCTAAACGGCAAAGAATTATGAAAGTCCTCTGGGGCAAAGGTACTGGTTTATCGGTATGCGTACTTCTTGTCTCAAGATGATGACATCTTACCACACCACCACAACATACAACCATCAATAAATACTCATTTATTTATTGATGATTGGTATGTGGTGGTGTGGCAGCCCTCAGCGCGCCTAGTGACCGCCAGATGGTCGCTGAATCACTCCACACCGGCTCCTTACTCGAATTATCAACACCTATCAGATATTACGTGACATTTCTTAACCATAGGTTATTTCGTAAAAATGCATCTTTGAAATTACTAAGTTACTTAACCAAAACACATCTGGTGATAGTTATTATGAAGATGAAGTTTCTTTGTATGACGGAGGAAAGCTATTTAACATAACATACGAAACCACTGCTGGAGGCTCATTTATAAAGACAAGATTTAAATTTACTTATATTCTGCGTTTGAGGATAAAAACGCTTTTAGATTATATAAGTATATCGCAAGTGTTCAAGTTTGAAAATCTTCTGTTTGTGTGCTTCAAATTAAGGTAGTAAAAAAGTGCCTTTTCAGATTAAAGCTTGATATCGATTCGCTTACAATAAAATAAAATAGTATGATATATTAACGAAAAAATGGCCGTTGGCGCAATAAATCGAACGATTTCGATGTTTGTGAAAAGTAACGGGCATCGCTCACTATTTGTCAGTTTGTATGCAATTTCTCTTTAAAAATGCTTTCAACTCCACGTGGGGCTCGTCCGATAAATTGCTATAAAAACCGTGTATACTGTGTATGATACCTACAACTATGGTGGATGTTCGAACAGGTATTCGTCAGTTGCTAATTTACGTTCATTTCATAAAAACGCACAGTCACTCATCCGCAGTACCAGCATTAATGAAGAAAAATATATAAAAAAAAGTTGTTTTGCTCTACGGAAACAATTTGAATGAAGAAAAAGTAAAAGACAGTAAATCGGTTAAAATATCAGGCAAGGTATTTGACGTTACTGAGAAAAAACGTTATCTAAGTGAAATCTGGTTTCCTTGTTAACTTTAACTAAACAGCATAAAATCGTATTTTAAATCATATTTGAAAGTTTCTAATCAATCATTTAGTAATTCACTTCTACCGGCTTTTAGTTGTTTCGTCCGTATCTGATAGAGTTTTCTATTCCGACCGATTTGTCTAGATCGCGCTCGATATCGGCCGTGGCGTGATGCGCGAGAAACCGGACAGAGCGTCAAGTACGATCGCTTTTTTAAACTAAATTAACCTTTTTAAATTGCATATTTTCCACGTTATCTGAAACGGCGATCGATGATTAGCACGGATAATTGGTCGTTCTTAGGGCTGCCATGGACTCGGCCGGTAGTAATCACAGTATTTTAGTCTCCAAAGATACTTCCTGGGAAAAAATTAAATAACAATAAACGCAACGACTTTGTTTTAAAATAAAGTATTTTTGGGCAACTAAAATCTGCCGGGGTAGCATACATTTGTGGACTTCAACTGGATAGTAGCAACCCTGATTCGAGTTGCTGGCAACCGACCGCAAAAGAAATGGGTAACCGTTCCATAATTGCAATTAATTTAGTTATTTTTGTTGTACCCGCCGTCGCGGCCTCGATCGCCTCTACACCGTAATAACCGTGTTCTAACTCCAATCAGAACTAACTACGCTTAACTAAATCACTCTTTGCATAGACTACACTTTGTTTACTACAATTACAGTCTATAAAGAAAAGTCTTAATTATCTTGTAGTATTTGATGAAGGTATAAATTACAGGTTGCGATCGGTACAGTTTCGCGTCCCAAAACAGTAAATGTAAATAGTCTCGTAACGGTGTTGTGATTAAATAAGTATTTCTTAGAGGCGCATAATGTGCGCAAACGCAGCCGTTACGCATCGCTCGCAGCTAATAGGCTATCGTGGAACGAAGCTCAAATTGAAGCGAAACTTGCGCGGAATTTGGCTACTGGAATCGCTGGCTACAAGTTATAACATTGAGGTATTCATTAATTAATATTGTGGTTAGGCTCATCATTCAAGTGGCATCTATGTATGTATGCAGTTAGGAGAAACCTTAATCCCGTTACATGTGTAGTAAAGAGACCGAAGCTATTTTGTTTTGTCATAATATAGTTTTACATAATGGTCGCAGCATTAAAGTCATACATGTTCTCGCTTTCTCATATTAATTTCGAAACCTTGGTGAGCGTAAACCGAACTCTTTGATTATCAATGTCCAAATATATATTTATTGTACACACCCAGCGTGTTTCAGTAATCTGTTCATGACCAAATAACATCTTATGTCCTCCTGTTGTTTACGTACAAATAGTAATAATGCTGTTTGAACGCTCAAAATAAAATAACAATAAGTACCTGTGTAGTGTTCGGTATTAGTAATCTAATCTTAGTTAACGAACTCGAAATAAATAAGCCTATCAACAAATACTCGTTACAGTACCTATTCATAACAGTAGTTAAGAAATAATTACTGTGTTGACTGAACTCTTTTGTGGAGAACGATCGAGCAACTTGTTCAAATAAATTAGTTAAATCACTCAACTAATAATACTGGGGCCTATCTGTTGATCAAACAGTCACTATTTCGCAAAATATCACTAAGAGTAAAAATTAATTAGTAAACTCTTTCACACATCACACCATAACTTTCTTTGTAACATCGCGGTCAATATCTACTCGTATTAAGTTAGAATAACAAAATGACGATTAGCAACATACATTAAAACAAACATTGAGTTTCCTTTATGTAACACTGACTTCTTTATTATTACTTTTCACATTTATAGTAAAGAACACCTGTTGAGTTTCTAGTCGTTTAAAATACATATCACCACTTGTAGTAAAGAAACAAGTACTTTTACTTTAAACTGTTTACACAAATGTACTCGTAATACTGAATAAGATAGTTTCAGGTATACTTAATGTTTAATAATAACACACGGAGTCACAATGGCAGGGAACAAACTATACTAAAACTCTTTGCAGTAGTTAAAAGTTAAATACCTCTGCCGACGTCGCGCACCGTCGGTGGTAGTTAAGGGGGTAAAGTGTAAAGTTAGGGGTGGAATTTGCACAATGCATATTAAAAACTGTTTTCCAAGAATGGAGAATATAAACGAGAGATGTGATTTTTTGGTCAATATGCTTATTTAACGTCATTTTAATTGTGTAATACGCGTACAAGAAACGAAATCTATAAAAAAGTGGTAATTCTCTTGGTTACGCTATATTTTTAGTACGATTTTACCGATTCCAGTTGTCTTTGGAATCGGTTGTTTTGTTTTTTAATACCCTGCGAAAGGTTCTTACGGAAAGAATAATTCTGAAAATTGCGCATGAAATTAGATTTCGCGCGTCCGACAGTTCCGTATCGACTATTCCAATACAAAAACCATAATAATAATAACCATCGATTATGGTTAACAGTCAGAATAATGCCATAGCAACACTCAAAACTAGATCTAGCACTAGAAATCAAGTCTAAGCGGTTTCCAGTGTGAAGATGTGTTTAAACAACCAATCACATATAATTATTTGCGCTACGTGCATGTCAGATGTCAAAGTAAGGATATCTGATAACATCTCCTCTCCGCTCTGGTGGAAACCAGGCCTTATATTATGACCGGCCTGTTGGCGGAATGGGTAGAGATATTGCCTGTTGCGCCGGCGGTCGTAGGTTCTATTACCAAAGAGTTTTTGTATTTTTCTGCTTTGTTCGGAGTCGTCCATCCAAGTAGTGTCAATAGTTATCATTCTAAAAAGTAATCAATTTAGTTCGATAAAAAGTATTTGCAATTTTGGAGCTAATTAATTATTAACTTTAGTTGGCATCCCTGATTTAATGATTATGAGAAGCATTGCAACGCGATTCGTTATTCTGGTAGTCAACTGTATTAAATAGTCACCTGTTTGTAATACGAGTGGTTCGTTATAAAAGCGTCCCATATTTCCGAAGAGCTTTATTTCTTTCAGTTTCAGTATCAAAGGAAGCCAATAAAGCGATAGAGACGTTGTTAAGTCTGTGCACTCGGTTCCGTTATTTTCGTTTAAGGACCAATTTAGCGTTTCTAGCAGTTTATCTGCTTTATTTTCCATCATGTATTTTTTACCACAAAATACATCTCGCTGAATTGCAAGAGCAGTTCGTTGGCAAGTATGCATTCACATTTTGTATTTAATATTGTTATAGAGAGGAAAATATAGTAGTTTATTTTTCTAGATACAATATTATAAGTGATTTACAGTTTTAGATAAATATATTGGGTAGAACAGTAGTTATTAGCTCTTTTTTCATTGTAATTAGAGTCTTCTCTTTTTAAATGTCTTTAGATTATGATTCAGCCATTAAAGCTTGTTATTTAGAAATATTAACAAAATGTTTTTTGATGCTGGAACAAGCAAACCACCGAGAACATTTTTTTTCGTCTCACAAAAACATCCGAATTGGTTTTGCCTAAAAGTTAACTTCAATTTCAGATTTTCGTTTTGGCCCTTTTTCTCTTCGGTCTACTTTTTTTATTGGCCCCTTCGTTACCCATGTTTTCTTGTTTAAATCTCTAGAATTCTCGTTGCGTAAGATATTGTTGATTAAAGTGGATTCGACGGAATCATTTACGGTCAATGTGAAGCTGAATTAGCAGGTGCAACGATCGCAGGTCCAACTTTCACCTGTGGGGACCTGGGGCCAAGCCGCAGTCTCTTAGAGCGGCGGTGAAGGGAAGCCAGTTGACAGTTCAGGACATGATCATTTTGATTATCGCTTCAAGGTGGCAAACAATATTCTATAGTTAGTTCGCGTTAAGAATGCAGTGAATTCATACTTGTCCTTCGACCCAGCACACACCCTTACCAATCAAATCGTTCCCAAGTAAAAATCAAAGTCCACAGTGACCAGTTGAAGCCATGCTTTCGAACGCAAAGGTTGTGAATTTAAAAATCACTGCATTCTTAACGTAAACGGACTATGACGTCAACACATCGTGTCTCTGACTACACTGTTAGGTGTCACGAGATGGCAAAACGAGAACAACTGTTTCACTGTTCAGTAGTTATGATATAATACGGAACCAATGCTGTAGTTAGCGAGTCGTGGCCAATGACGAGGAACGTTCATTAGTCATTGTTTATACCACCTGCAACATTCACTTCTCAATATTTTAATTGATATTTTTTCATTATTATAAAATGAACGCTTCATTATTTATTTAAAAGTAGTTGTCTGTACCTATTACCCCGTAAATCGTTTTTTTGACACTGTTCTTCTGGAGGTTTGTTCGTAGACCTTTTTTATTTTTCCATACCTCAGTGATGGAAGTGGTGTTATTTATATCACAGTATATAAATTAATTAAAGATATCCTAATTCCTGCGACGTAGATACTCGTGGTTTGATTTGACCGCTAATTTGCGTGTGTCAGAGATCGTTAGTAAAATAACTTTGGATAAATAAATGAGTCCTTATAAGAAGTATTTTATCTAAATATACGAAATGCCCGAAAAAAACTCCTTAGTTAAGGTTTCTTTCAATTGTTTTGATAATGAAGATACTTTTCCTAGGCTATTTAACAGAAATTTATTATATTTTATTTACTAATCTGAATTGCACAAAGAGAAATACAATTACCGGACATAATGACTGAAGGCATCAGCTAAGCTCCAGCGAGGTAACTTTATGATTGGTAAAACGATAAAAAAGCAAAGAACAAAGTAGCTTCGAGACCACTTTGTTCTGAGAGAATTCCCTAGCAAGTTCAAAAACTCCTCTTGTATACTACTCGAGGGAAACAAGCCAGCATTTATAAAGATACAGTTGCCGTAGCCTTTATGGTATCAGAAGCGTCACGAAAAAAGCATAACAGACAACGCCCTGTTCAAAATAATAAAAACAAAACGAATACAAAGTCGCCTGCCGACTACGCGGGGTGCCCCCCACGTCTGTTTGCTCCATATGCATTTCATTATTCGACATGTTAGACGGGCATTTAAAGTTGTAAAAAACTCTTCTTTCCATCATGCACAAAGCCGTAAACAGAACTCGAACGGTGTGTCCCGTAACATAAAAAGTTCCGTACTTTTAGCTCTGGGGCGAAAATGGCAGGGGATAGTAGGGATGCCCGATCTGAATCGATCTTTTAGACGATCGATTCACGGCAATACGATTTTCCGATTTTTTGAATCGATTCAGCAGGATGCGATTTCCATACGATTCGAATCGTATACTCGGAAGATCGTATGAAAAAATCGTATCATCAAAAAGCAAAAATACTAAAGCAAATTAAATAATATTTATGTTATGATCTTTGATAACATAAACATTTCAGCGGGACTATGACAGTAAGTTAATTACTACATCTTTGTTGAAAATAATCTCGAGTTACCTAATTTTATGGACTGCTGCGAGTATGAAATGAATGAAGATAGGTATGTTTTTTTCCTTGATAAGTAATTTCAAACCGCCGCCGCAGCTAGAACAGCAGACTCTTTTCTTCGTTGTAGATAGTACTACGATTCGATAGGAAAAATGAATTAATTTGGTAAATTTCTTAAAGTATGGCTCCACCAGTCAAGTCAAGCATTTGGACGTTCTTTATCAAAAGTGATACAGGTGTAAATTAGCAGCGTAAATTATTAAAGATCTGAAAACCAGAAAAAGACATTTGGTCATGTTGGCATCAGGCATCTTTGGCAAACCGGGCGACTGCACTAACCACTATGCTAACGAGACTATTAACAGACCGGCCGAATCTTTCTGGTATATTTACCCTATGAGCCAGGGTGATTTCATCAATGTTATAGGTATCCACCTCTAACACTCGGAAGAAATACTATTTCAAATATTTAACTTCCGATTAAGATGAAAAAGCTATTACTGTCTTATTATTATGAGCTTATTATTTCAGATCTTTTGGGTTCGATTCCTGCCTGATGCCAACATGACCAAATGTCATTTTCTGGTTTTCAGATCTTTAAAGATACTGCATAGAAAATGCTAAAACACAGTGTAAACTATGTTCACAAACTGTCAAAACGAAAGGAAATACTACCAATCTAAAAGATCATCTAATACGACACCATAAAGGCGCTTTTTCAAATTCCGGTTTAATTTTTGATACGATCTTTAAAGATCGAATGAGATCGATTCAATGCAATACGATCTAGATCGTGGATAGATTCACGGTGTTACGATCCATTACGATTCAAAAGATCGATTCAAAGCAAACATTTGGGCATCCCTAGGGGATAGTACCTCCAACTTGGATATTGTCCGAAGCTAGGCTTTTACTATTTGACGCCGCTGCAGTCTGAATTTTAAATACCCCTTTGGGAGAGCAGCAATAGTTTTGTAACTTTTGCGCTTTCAACTCGAATATTTAGGGCTGCGCGGACAAATTTGCAGCTGGATTATTGAATTTATTTTCGTTTGACACGCGAATAAGTGCTCACACGCATTGGGGATTGTGCGTGTGGTCGTGACTCGTTCCACGTACGGAAGATATTAACTACTATGAACCTTATTACATAAGCGAATCTAGTCGTAGTAAATCTCTCCTTACGCACTCACTTAGTATCTCACCTGGAGGGCGATTCAGAACCGAGTTTCGTATGATTCGGTGATTCTCATTTTAAATCTTTTTTAACGTGTGTGGTGCCTGTAATGATTTCTTAGTAAATACTAGATGCCATCAGCTACAACATATACAAAATTCAAGCGATTTACCAAAATTGAATGAAAGTTACCGTATCGTACGATAACCGGTTGTGAATCGCTACCCTGTTCCGCGAGCAAACCGAACTGAAAACGTTAATCAAACGACTTTCTGACCGAAATGAATGCTGTAGCGGGATTATTTATTTAAAGAAAACATTTACCCTCCCATTTACTGATGAACTAGCAATTACCGTAATTGAACAAAAGTGTTTGTGAAGAGCAAACGAGACGAGTCAGTTATTCGAATTACGTTCCTTTTTCAATTTTGAACAATAATTAATTATATCTTTAATCTTATTGTACCATTAGTGTTTCCAGCTGTTACTATCTTCATACCTAAAAAGACGATAGCATTTTGACGTGATAACGTCTTTAAAATCGTTTTAGTGACATGTTCAGAAACTTGTGTCACACCAAAACCTCACGAGCGCGATCGCAGGTATAACGAGAGAGAGACGGACCGATCTCCCGTCTCATCTCGAGCGCTGCCAGTCATTCCGTGAAACTTGTCACGCGGAATCCTCACGAGCGAAGGCAGGCATAGCGTTCGAGTGAGTGGACCGATCTTCCGTCTCTCTCACTCTAGCGGCATACAAACGAATAGAGATTTTCTCGTGCGGTTAAGTTTTCGTTGAATGTTTAACAGTGAAACAAATCACCAATAAGACGTTATCACGTAAACATCTCGATAGTAAACCTACTTTACAAACAACCAATTTTTTAAACAAAACTTAAGATGTTCAATAACTTTGTATAGCTCGAATAATTTGCAGATTGATTCTTCTAGTAATTAAGCTTAACTCTAGTCGATCAGCATCCAGATCGATTTGATCGAACGGTGTTTCAACGGCCGCCATCTGTACTCTCCTCACGCGTTATCTAATTGCAAATGCAGTGGTGCATGTGATGGTATCTGCACTAATAGCGATGTCGTGGCGAAACCGCCGGCGGAGTGTGTCTGTAATGAGCCGGCAATCATGGGACCGCGGCCTCTGCGCTGGAGCGGAATTTACTCGATGGGAAGCTTCGCATAACGTCGCTCTGACTAGGGTGCCACCTAGAGGTGCTGTGTAGGTTTTTGGCTCTGTCCCACTTCTTGCCGCCTTCTGAATCAGCAAACTTCAGTAACTTGCCGAGAATCCCGCACCGCGTTTTGTGGACGTATCCCACACTTCACTAAGTTGTTGCTATTTTTATAAAATAATACTCTTAATGTAGGACTGATTGCTTATCTCTCACTTTATCCTGTAATTTTGCTGGAATACGATGATCAGGGGAGATTATCTATCTAATTCTGCGCAATGCAAGTTAAGCCGGTTTAGCTGATTATATCCAAAGATTAAAAGCTCTCAATAGTTCTTGCCGGTGGTATGTGTCCATGTCAAGTCCTTGTGAACAGGGTGTTCCGCTAATTGTCGCGGGCGGAGGTCAGCCGGCCCACCGTAGCGAAAGTGGCCAATTCGTGCAGTTCGCCGACTGATCGCCGTTTTGGAGATAACAAGTAAAAGCGAGCACTCTACCGGCACCGGGGTCTCCGCGGGCTGGACCACGGCTTTCTATACGTGTGAGCAAGAATACCACTGGCTAAACATTGTTACTCACAAAAAATATTTTGAACCTTGACCGTATATGTGGTAGAGTCAGATTTTTATTTTACGACTTTTTACAAATTTCATATAATTTAACTATTCGTTTATTGAAATATTTTAAGACGAACGCAACTAAAACTGTTGTTCTGCTCGTCCAATTTCGCCGTATGAAAATGTAATATACACCGTACACATTGTAAGCTCCAGAACTTTGACTAGTAGTTACTAACTTTAAGTTGCGAGTCGAGAGACTTAGG
Organism: Udea ferrugalis; assembly: GCA_950022985.1. NCBI lineage: Eukaryota > Metazoa > Arthropoda > Insecta > Lepidoptera > Crambidae > Udea > Udea ferrugalis. The sequence continues at coordinate 513,724 of OX465515.1, forward strand.
AACGGTCAACAGCACTAGTGGACAGTGATTTAAAATTTTGTGAATACAATTTTCAGAGTATAGTTGATCACCAGCATTACAAGTATAACAACACAAACAAAATCTTGTGTACAGGTATTTTTTTGAATATTTTTGAAATTAGCAGCTTTGACTCCCTAAATGCTCAATTACTTGTACTGTTGGCTGTACTTGTTCACAGTGCGCACACGCACCTCGGTATCCCGCTGCGCCCAATCGAGTTTCAGTCGAAAGTGCAAGCGAAACATTCGGCCAAGATTCGGGCGCGATTACGAACAGGCCCCAGAGCCTCTCGCCAACGGTAACGTACACTTTGAATAGCCCGGAGCGCACGCGCACCGCCATGTCTCTCGCTAATGATCGCATTGATCCGCGGATCAATCGAGTCAGTGTCACGCGAAAGTTCACGCCGAGGGGAAAGATAATGCACACGTAACATGTACGTACTTGATATCAGCACGCACTTTCTACTGCAGTTAATAAGCGTCCACATAAAATATATGAAATAAATGTAATACTACACGTGTTTTTAAGTTCAGAGAAAGAAATGCAACATCATTATTGAAAGCTCAGCTGGCTTTAGGAGCGAGGTGAATATACTTTTTGTTTTCTTTCATGCTGGATCACATGCATGCCCCCCGCGATGCACGTACGAGTCTAAGCTGGCTAATCTCTCTACTGAAAGGCTTAAAGGCCTTTGTGTACGGAATTCGAAGCATTTTTGCACAGAGCATCATATTAATACGAATACTTGAAGATCCACGCTAATTGGCTGATTAAAAGTTTGAATATTTTTCGCAATTCGTCTTTAATGGGAATTACATCAAGAAGTATTTGTAAGAGTTTTGCTTCTAATTGCAAATATCTGTTAGATTTTGGCAAGTAAGCTTTCAAGTCGGAAAATAGGACCATAGGAACACTTTAATAAAGCTAACTTCAAGTATAAATGGAGGGAAATCTGGCTCTTGTAGGAGAACGGGTACTTTTTGTTGAAGCTACCAAATTTCTCTTTTACAATCTAGTATAAACATTTAAACTGCTAGTATAACTTATGGCGAATTCACAAAGTACGTGGTGTGAGATGAGATTAGGTCGAGCCGCGAGGGCAAGCACCGCGACGCGCTACAGTTAAGGTGTTACGTTATAATGAGCGGCGCGCGCACGGACCGGCGTGTGCGCACCGTTGCCCGACCATAAACATCTTAATGTGGACCAGCCTGAGCGAGATTACTAAACGTCACTTTTGATTCATTGCCGCTGTGATTCGCACATTCAGTTGCTAATTAATTGTGAATCGTTACAATGTTATACTTGAATGTATGACTCATTTCTTAGATGAACTTGCACTCGCATAGTAATGGAATTGGGCTAAGTATAAACTTGAAAAGGGGACCGTTACTATTGCCTATCATTTAGCATTTCGGCACAATAATACATTTTTTTCGGAATGCATACTATTAGATTCAAAATTGACTCCTGTTTTTGCTGAAGTTTATTAACAGTGTATGTAAGTGAATGCTGCTAGACGGTAATTCAACACCTTCACTTATGAGACGTCTGGACTGTAGGATACACTTAACCACATGCCTTAACTTTGTGAGTGGCTTGGAATTGGTAACTTTATGCGTCTGCTTACAAATTCATTCTCACTTTGTTCTACATGCGTTGGTCTTAATTGTTTTCTAAGTTATTTTCTCTTTGTGCCACATAAAAAATCTTCATGTCAGTATGTAGACCAAGTCGTTACACCGACTGGCTATCAGGCCCCGTCGTTCATTCACGAGCGTTTAACAAGTAGGTGTAGATATATTTAGTTAGATTTTATAGTGATGGTTGAAGAACAGCTATTGGCTAAAATGAAGATTTTGCACAACTAATACATCATGGACGAGTTCAAGCTCTTGAGTTATGCCAGTCAAGGTAACTAACTTCTATGTACCTACAATGATACGTTTAGTACAATGAGTAAGTATGTAAAACAACGTAATACTCTCACTATTCGCGCGTTCTGAGTTGTTTTTTATGCTAAATAGCTTTTACCTCATTAAATCACAACTGATCGGATAATGTAAAGATTTATGTTATCAAATTATATGTTAATTATTATGATACACAATGGAGAGACTGATTATCCCTAGGTACTCTCATAATTAGTATTTGAAAGGTTGATCGACGCATTGTTTAGATAATCAGTAGTCAAGCGCATGCCAAGTGATCTGATTGGTTGTCTCGTCAACCAATCAAGTTAGGTGACCTGGGATTTGACAACTGGTTTGGCTAACGATTGGCCTTTCTGGAACTGGGCGTTGGGGTCCTGAACAATGCGTTCTGAAGAAAAGTGGTAATAACGGTAATGCTTAACGGTAATTAAAAATATTATCCATGTGTAGGTTATTACAAGCCTTTATGACAAGTGGAATACAGAAAATAATAAATGGACGTAAAGTAACTCTACTACCGATTCCGACTATGATTTTACCGAAAAGACTCCGGTGTAAAACTCTATTGGTAGAAATTTTCAATGTTGTTTGTTAACAAAATTTGAAATAACAGATCAGTCAAAAAACCAATTATACATTATAGTAACCTCGTTTCACTATCTCCCTTTATCTTGTTAACTTATGAAGAGCAACATCCAAAAGTTGAAGGTACCTTTATTATTTAAAAAAATACACATTGGCCGACAAATGATTTCTCTGATCCTGCTTAGACTAGGAAGCGGTAGTTGTAGCATGTAATGTATAAATATAAATAGAGCTCTCAATTGCTTGGTAAAATGTCATACCAACTGTCAAAGTTGTTGCCTGACGTTCATGTTGTACTCGCTAGTTTGGGTTTTGATGATCCTAGGCGCTTGTTCTCGCGTATTCGATTGATTGTCACATTGCAAAATCATCGCTTTAGATATGTTAGCAACTGTGCAGATAAATTGGAATTGAGTTTCATCAATCACATTTACTGTGATAGTTTTCGTGATATTTATCCGTGATATCGAGCACGCGAGAATTGTGTCCCTAGTGTTAGATCCAACAGATTTGTTGACAGAAATGTTCGAAACATAAAACTCAAAAAAATCAAACATACAATTTCGCATAAAGTTATATTATCTTATAGCTAAAACATTCGCATAGCAATTCATGATATGATGTATGTGAGTGTGTTAAACCAGTCGAAAGAAGACTGTGACGCCGGCTCACAAAAAGCGAATGCGATCACACGTTGTCGCTCGCAGCCGAAGAAAGAGTGAAAACTGACTTGATACGGTTTTTCCCTCCCCCTAATGCACCATTATTCTGCAGTTCTCAGTAGTACATAGAAATAGAAAACTACTAATTAACCGATCGAAGGCAAAAAGACGCCTCGTGAAGTGCACTATCTACATACGCAAATAGCAAGCGATCCCTTGTTATATGTTTTGTTCGTACACGTTGATTTTGCTCAAAACATAACCTATCTGATAATATGGTAATCATCGGCGTCTTGACTTTCGCCTACTGGACTGAATAAAAACTTAAATGTCTTTTAAATTTGGGAAAAACCCATTTTACTATGATTTGTAAAATGTTCGTGTCAATATGTGTTGACAACCGTAAATTGAATATTCATGACTTAAAGAAACAAGTGACGCAATGCGTTTTTATTCAAGTCACTAGTTTTTGTTGTCCGTGTGGTTGTGTGTACTTTCTTTCGTAAACAAGTTATGAATTAGTTGTTTAAATGAGCTCCTAGGTAGATAATCCTTAAACTCTTTATTATTGGGACTATACAGGCTGGCAAAAAAACTAACTTCAAAAATAAAGATCGTTGAGAATAATTAGAAATTATCATGAATATGCTTCTTACGCATATTGCGTATGTATATAAATCTTGCTGCATCTCATAGGTGATCAATTAGAGACTAATCGGATTACGCAGACGCGGGCGCATGCGCGGTGAGTCACGCGAGCCTCCAGCGAAGCCGTTTGTTGTTCCACTCTGTACGCCGCACATTTGAACAACTGCTAGCCCCCCGAGGTGCCACCTTTACAACAAAAACCAATTCCACTCACTATCTTTAAATAACAAAACACTATCGTAGACTCGCAGTTCCCAACAATCTTGACGAGACGTGAGAGGACATACCCTAATCATGTTCTGGGAATAGCGCGTTTAGCTGAATCACGATTGTCATTTCCGAAAGCAGAATTTCATCAATGGTCATTTGTAAACGCACAAAGGCCGCGCGTGCGCCGCTGCATTCCTCGGCTGCGGCGGTTTCTCCCGTGTTTATGTTGTTTTTATGCAATCTGCGATTGGCGACAAGACACGCGACAATGCAACTTACACCACGGCTCGATTTCATATTTTCATGTTTTTTCTTTTATTAATGCTCAATGATGATCACTAGTATGAAAAACGAATGGCTATCGACAAATCCGAGTCGCATTACACGTCGGCAGAACGCAGTTAGAATTCATGTGCGCTGCTAGCACTCGACCTAGTTTCGCAATTCGTTTATAAATGTTAAGAAAAAAATATGATCCTTGAATGAGAACATTTGTTCAGCCTCCATGTAAGGACTCGAATTTGTGCCATAAAAGTAAACAAGTTCTGAATGCGTGAGTTCGCGCAGCGACCTCAGTAGAGGGACGGTTGAACTCGGCCGCGGCTCGCCATTTAAGCCTTAAATGTTGCACAAGAAGCGGCGCAAGCGCGGCCGGGTTCACGCTCCCGTTCTGTGGTCATGTCGATGCATTCGCTAACACATCTCGTGAGCGGAGACAGTGAGATCATTCCTCGAATCGTAATAAGAAAAGCGAGCGTGAAAAGTATGCGGGCATCCCGGCGAGCTCCCGCCGCCCACGCGCGCCCCAGAATAGTCGCACTATCTCGCTCGGAGGAAAAGCGCTATGCACAAATAAAGTTACGCACCAGGAAACCAAAGACACTCGCGGGCGGAGAGCCGCGCGCGCCGCAGCGCTCCGCCGTCGCCGACACCATGCACAGGACACTTCGCTCAGCTGACGTTAGGTCAAGTTAGAGATGAACATGTACATTTAGGTTAAACATGTTAAAGGTAAAAGTCGAAGGGACCAACCTTGGTGCTGCGTCATCATTTGGCGCGTGTAGTGGTGCTCGGTGCGCTGGACGCGCTCCTGCTGCTGCACATGGTGCTCGCGCCGCTCCGACTGCTGGAACTGCTGCTCGGAGCGCTGCTCCGACCACCTCGACGACTGCTTCTCCATCTCCGCCGCCTTGCAGCACAACGCACAAAAAACTCTCACTCGACGCTACTAGTCCTCGTAGAACGGTTCAACCGCTCGCCCGAACGAAATAAATACGCCACTGTGTAAAACTTATACTAGTCCACGGGTTCATTTAGCAGAAGTCAAGTCATTATAACCCAAGTCCAACAACCAAGACGTCGGTCGATTGCGAATTGTTAGCGGATAGTGTGTGCGGCGCGGTGCGCGAGCGCCGGGAGGGTGCGCGGGCGGCGCGGCGGGCGGCGCGACCGAAATACGACGGGTTATTTTGAGACGAGCGCACTCCCGCGGACCGCCCCGCGCCGCCTGCCTCCCCCTCCCGCGCCCCTTCACCACGCACCCGCAAATTTCGCATACCTCCAGGATCCTCTAACATTACAGCTCAGCCTTCCCAATATAGCTGATACACATCTTGGATATCGAATCACCGATAAAAACTTACCTAAACACATTAAGTACACATACGTAACACAGCTGGTGCGAGCTCTGAGTGTGTCAATAGGTATTTCTTTGGTAAACAAATCCAGTAAATGCTTTACAGCCATTTAGTCGACGAAATATTTTGTTTAAAAGCCGTCTGCAGGGTCTGAGTTCGATTCTCTTACCTAGGCAAAAAAATAATTAGATTGTTTATTTATTGTCCTAACTTAAACAGCGAACTTGGTTTCAAAGCCTTGTCCTGTAATTATCTATTATAAAAATACAAACCCGTTGAAACTGAAATTATGTGGACTTAAGTATAGTTCAATGCAGATTGCTCTATAATCGTAAGCTAACATAAAGCTCGCTTAATTCCCGCTGGGTCGGTGTAAGCTCAACGTTGAGCACTAATTAGATCTGCTGCGATAATGATGGACCCGCATCAACGGCCATTAGTGACGTCCCGAGTGCCGTAAACAAACCGTTAAGACGGCCTGCGCGCGCGCCGCTAGCTGCGCTCGTGTGCTGACTGCTGCCCAGATGATGACACTAGATTAGACCATATAATTCCACAGAAATTGTAGTGCTTGTGTTATAACTTGTAAGTGAGCCCACTTTACTGGTTTTATGAGCAAGTCTGGATTAGGAACAGGTTTTTATGATGCAACCAAAATGAGATGAGCAAGCATGCGGACCGCCTGCTAGGGAACGGTTACCGCAGCCTGTGGCCGTGGCCAATTCAGTGGCGTTTCGCCGACCCTGCGAGATACTTTCCAAAACCCTCTTAAAGAATCCCATGCATATACCTACTTAGCTTATAGTATTGCAAGCCCAAATTACATTACTGTTAAAAAGAACAGCCCTCAATCATTAAATACTACATCTATAAATACTGGTGTCTTGTCTGGTCTTCATAGTAGCAGAAATCTATTGCCGATTTTATTCACATTTATTATAAGTACATAATTTTAGTGTGTGTTATTATTTGGAGTTATGAGGTATTAATTTAAAATATTATTTCTGTATCAATTGAGTGGCTGAGAAGTGTTGACAATTGGAAAGTGATGTTTCTACTTGAATAAATTATATTTAAATTTTAAATATAAATGTATGTTTGGTCAATATTCCGATTTTTTTACATCTATGCCGTGTAGGGTCATTACGCTGGTTCGCGGCCCTGCGTTGGTTCGCGGCCTTTCTAAGTACCAACCGCATAAAAATTAGAATAACAAGAATTCTATCTCACCCTTCCGAACGTGTTGTAGGACTTTAAAAAGTAGGATAGTTGCGAAACGTAATGCCTTTTCAAATTGGTCGGTCAACCTTAACCACGTGCTGGAAATAAATCATCCATTTTGCCTGCCGCGCTCTCAGCTCATACACGTACGCAAAGTTACCCAAAAAATTGTGAATAGGTCTCGCTCCGAAAGTAAGTTTTTTAAATTTACTATTACTTATTACTATTTTGTTTGTTTATGGGTGATCACAGTTGTTTTATCTACGTCATTTTGCATTTATTTTGAAAGTAAATTACTTTAATAACGGTTTTATTTGGTGGCCGCCAACCAACACTTTATTTTTTTACTTAAGTTGGTATACGGCCGGGTGGCCGCGGCACTAACTCATTGAGTGAAATAAATTTACCTTTTTCCTATTATTAATGTATTTAAAGTCTCGTTTTGTGCAACAGTTTTTTGATTGTTGAGATTGGTTTGAATGCTATGGTTAGTTCACGGCCGCCAAAATATAATTTTAAATGTATCTTTAGCTATATATGGCCGCCAACTGAGACAGCTGGTTCAGACAAATCTGGTTCGCGGCCGTCCTTAATTCATATGAAAAATAGACGGCCGTTAACTGACTATATGGTCAGTTTACGGCCACTTCTATCACTCTCAGTATTTGGTTGGTGTTTAGCTAAAATTTTTGATTACAGATGTCTACCAAAAAACAGAAAAAAAAGACTGTGACTAATACGCCTGAATCTCTACAGCAAGCACTAAAGGAAATTCGCGAAGACCAAATTCCGATCAGAGAAGCATCTCGTAAAATTGGGTTTAGAGATGCACAATTCAAGATCGATTAAGTGGCAGAAGGGCTGAGTAACTGAAAAAACAAGGCCCAGAACCGGTTCAAGGAGAAAAATCATCATTATGTCAGCCTAACGACGTCCGCTGCTGGGCATAGGCCTCCCGCAAGGATCTCCAGAACGATCGATCCTGCGCTGTCCGCATCCAGCGGCTTCCCACGACATTGACAAGATCGTCGGTCCACTTTGTGGCGGGCCTGCCCACGGAACGTCGTCCGGTACGCGGTCGCCATTCCAGAACCTTTCCCCAACGGCCATCGGTTCTCCACGCTATGTGTCCCGCCCCCTGCCACTTCAACGATACAATCTTTCGAGCGATGTCGGTTACCTTAGTTCTCCTGCGAATCCCATCTTTTCTGATTCGATCAAGCAGGGAAATACCAAGCATCGCTCTCTCCATTGCTCGCTGGGTAACCTTGAGCCTCCTTATGAGAACCATAGTGAACGACCACGTCTCACTCCCATATGTCATTACTGGCAACACACACTGGTCTAAGACGCGAATATATGCAGGAGCTTCCCGAACGCCATCCGAGCTGGATTCGACGAGAGATCTCTTTCTCGAAGTTGGACTTACCCCCAACTGGACTGGACTGCCTGTCCCAGGCTGCTGTTCATGTTCATCCTAAGAATCACTCTTTTTGAAGCATTACCGAGATCTTAGAGCATTATGTTCAGGTCTTCCAAGGTCTCAGCCATAAGAACTACATCATCGGCGAATCGTAGGTGTTTTAGGAACTAGCCATTGATGTTGATGTCGCGAAGCCTTTCCAATCCAGAAGCTTGAAAATATCATCCAACGCAGCTGTGAACAATTTCGGGGAAATAACGTCTCCTTGTCTCACGCCCCGCTGCAGTTGGATCGGATTAGAGCTCTGGTTCTATAATCGGACCGACATGGTGGCGTTTTGGTTTAGGTACCTAAGAACCTCGATGTACCTGTAGTCTATTTGGCACCTTTGGAGAGACTGCAATACTGCCCAGGTCTCAATCGAATCAAAAGCTTTCACATAGTTCACGAAGGCTAGGCACAGTGGCAAGTTATACTCTTCGGTCTTCTGTATAACTTGCCGAAATGTATGAATGTGGTCTATGGTACTATAGCCTTTTCGGAATCCGGCTTGTTCGGAAGGTTGAAAGTCGTCAAACCTGCGGGCGAGACGATTCCTAATGACTCTCGAAAACAACTTATAGATATGGCTCAGAAGCGAGATAGGTCTGTAGTTCTTCAAAAGAGTTTTGTCACCCTTCTTCTTGAGAAACAGCATCACATCGCTTTTGACCCATGCCTTTGGCTTTCTGCCCACGAGGATGACAGAACTGAAGAGCATCTTGAGGACCTTGAGTATCGGCCGACCGCCCGCTCTCAGGAGCTCAGTTGTTATTCCGTCATCACCCGCCGTCTTGTTGTTTTTAAGCTGCTTGAGAGCCATCCTAATCTCGTACAGGCTGACGTCCGAGATATCTTCGGTATAGTGTCGGGTAAACTTGGCTCTATGGTCTTTAGCCTTGCTTTCAACAGGTGTTTGCGTAGAATACAGCTGTCCATAGAAACTCTCAATCTCCCCCAGGATTTCAGGTAGGACATGAAGTAAAAAGAACAAAGGGAAAATTTACTGCAGTAATTAAAGACCAGGGTGTGTTAGGAAGGCAAATGTGCTGTGGAGATTAGAGATACGATGTTGAATTGCTTGACCACATATTATAAGTAGCGTACCTGTGAAAACGTGAAATGTTGGAATAGATGTAAACTTTACACTAGGTGCACACTTGCAAAGGTTAAGATGACAAAAAAGAGATGAAAATTGAGGGGAAACAGGATTTTTAGGATTTAAGGCATCTAGTCATAATCGGGATCCAATACCCAATGATGTTGAAATTCAGGATTAGACCAAATACTGTAAAGAGGCTTCGAAAACATTATAAAAGTCTGAACCAGTCGCAAGTCAATATTGTATGTAAAACAGACGGCCGCGAACTGATCTCAACGTGGCCGCCAACTGAAAAAAATGGCCGCCAACCGGCATTTTGGGTAACTTTTACTTATTTATTTCTTTTAAAAAAATCTAGCACAACATCCCTTTAATGATCATGTCAACAAAAAAGTTGACTATATCTGCAACGCCTACAGAATCAATTGGAAGTTGAATTATGGACTTATCAGACCGATTTCGTGGAGTGAAGTTGGGAAGGCGACTAAAAGGCCGCAAACCGGCGCAATGACCCTACATGTTTTTTAGTGAAAGCTAACTTTTAGCATGCGCTTACGCACGGCATGGTTCTATTTGTGTGAGACCTATTTATTTTAGTGAATGTGCTACATTCAGAGTTCTTCGTTACAAATTACTTATTAGTTACTGTTCCATCGAAATAAGAGCTGCTATTTGAGCTATGTACTGGAGCTGCAGTTATTATGGCGAAGGCCATAGTAATGGCAATAGTTAGTTATTTGTGACTTAGGCCAAGGAAGTTATGAGTAGGATTGAAATAGGTCATTAATCAAATATTCGTTAATAATGATTGTATCGGCAACAACAGTCTAGCTGTTTCAGTTAAGCGGCTTCAATAATGATAAAGTAATCTATTGTTTTCCCGCAAATTCTGTATCCCAGTTTAGATATAAACAATTTTTGGCTTCAAAAAGAAAGCTTCTTTTTCAAAAGTTTAATTTGTCTTTTCCCTATTAAAAACAGATTTCGTCAGTTGAATGGTTATAGCAGTTTTCGACACAAAAACCAGAATCTGAAGCAAAATTCGTAACACGCAACTCTTGAAATGAGAGAATCCGATAAGGACAACTAACGCACCGTCCGCGTCGCTTTCAATCCAAACACAATTAACTTACTGACCTTAAGTACTCGTTTTTTTTAAATCACCCTAATAGATCCATGTATTGCCTATACAATTTGAAGAGTTCCATCGATTTCTCCAGGATCCCATCAGAAAATCCTAACCTGATGATCATGGACTACCTAAGAAGTATAACTTTTCAAACAAAGTAAGAATTTTCCAAATCGGTCCAGGCGTGTTTGAGGCCCTCAAACACACATACATGAAGAAAAGAGTTAAAAAGATTAAGAATAGTCTTTGAATATTAACTAACTTTGAATATTAATATTAACTATGCAAATGCAACCAAGACGTCTAAAATCTAGAATTTCGGTCGCCGCGGGCCGCCAGCAGTCCATTCTGAATGTCTGAACCCTTTGTACAGCAATTGACGTCTTTTGGCTGCGCATAATAAAGTGCCTGACCATTGATTGGCCAGTTGACTCTTTATCTCTACATGGCTGTGCCCTCAGCTTCGCCCGCATATAATTCGTCTATACCAAAAGTCAATGTTTCCGGGCAAGTCCATAAATGTCTGAAGATACTCGCAGTTTTTTTTGGTGCCCGTGGCGCAGTTGTGACAGTGATCGGCGACGATCGCTGTTGTAAAACAACACACGCCGGGTCGGAAATAGGATGGGTGACCATCCCGACCGAAATTTAGTGATGTATATTTAGGGCATCTCCGTGCTTCGGAAGGCACGTTAAGCAGTTGGTCCCGGCTGACGTCGCCAGATGTCAGTCGTTAAGCTTAGTCAGAGGCCCTAGGGCGGCTTGATAACATTTGACAGTAAGGTTGCTCACTGACCTTACACCCCTCCAACTATCCGCACTGAGCCCGCTTGTTGGAGTATTCAATCTTATTCCACCTCATAGTTGATGTGAGGCCTGTGCCCAGCAGTGGGACGTATATAGGCCGTTTATGATTATGATGACCCGCAGTTTTTAAGGCAAGGATAAACAAAGGAACAGCTCAATTAGTTACGATGATTGGCAATAATTTTGTATAGCAAGCGTAAATCAAGTCATTCGATAACATTTTATAGTATACTGTTTATTTTATAGATAGCTAATAAGACTCAGGAATTTGAATGGTTTCTACTCGTATAATTGGAACCCAAATTGCCATGTTTCCTGGCGGGTCTTCTCAGTACAGAAATAATCATCTGAATTTTGCTCCATGAACAACAATTCACCTACACGTAGGTTTTTTATTATTTTGGAACACATAAAATAAGATAACACGTTGATGTAAAATTTAGGTCTTATTGCTAAAAGCAACCTGAGACAACATAGGTACTGAAAATATTCAAACTTTAGGTCCATTAGGTTCTGCGTAATGAAGTATTTAATTACGTGCATAATTATTGTAGTCCAAATCGATTCATGAATAAAAAGTAACATTAGCAAAGTTTATAATACACACATCAAAACTGTCTAGGGATATCATAGAGATAACATTTTTCAAATATTTCATAAAGTTAAGTTTGTTTACAAGTTCAGCATTATCTTAGAATAACGCGAGGACAGAGGCATAAGATAAAGGTTAAGAATATTACAAAAAAAAAACGTTTGATTTTGCTAAAATTTTGACACCTTTTAAAAGAAAAATCCGTCTTTTTTTAACGTCCTTACGATTGTACAATAATGCTACTACAATAATTTTTTTCATACAATCTGAAAGGGCAGATATAGTAGTTTCTGTGTTCTAAAAATTTCTACGTTGCTATCAATATTTTAATATTTACAGCCTCCCAAATAGCTATACTTTGTATGAAAATGCTTGAGATATCCCTAGACACTTTTGATGTGTGTATTATCGTGATCGTTTTTTAAGTTACGTTACTTCAAATATAAGTGAGCTATTGTTTCCTGTCAGTTTGGTGCATTATCCCGGCTGACTGTAGGTGTGCAATGTGCAAATATTGGTTTCAAAATGGTGGTCCGTCGGAATATCTCGTATCCTATGTTTTCTCAGCGGTAGTGGTGGATGGCATATACATTTCACAAAATGAAGTTTCACACTTTGTTTGGTTTGGCGCGATGGGATATTTCCAATTTGGACCGCCGCGCTGCTAGATAACTTTCATTTCAGAGGAATAGAAAAAATACCACCTATTTCTGAAAGAGATGAAAATTCTGTTTTCTTCCTCGCTTGTGTTACTGAAGTTTAAATCCCATCAATTATAAATGTGGAATTTTGTGCGCCGGCTAGAATGTACCTGTGGACTTTGGTGATTGAGGGAGAAAAGTGAAGGTGTGACTTAGACATAACTCAAGAACTTTTTGTACTGCATGTTCCTGTAACTTGAAGTATCGAAACCGACCGCCCGGACCAAAAGTGCACGGAATGGTTTTGCAAAAAAGATTGTACTCTGTGCTTTTGCCGATCTTTTTTGGGCATTACTGTGTCCCCAGACATCTTGGACATCTTACGATATCAAGATAATCTTAGTTATCTTAACCCAAAACTGAGCAAAACTTGTATCGGAGGTTCCAAAGACTGATTAAGTGGTTAAAATTAAGATTCTTGACGATTCGAAAGTACTGTTTATTAGTCTACTTGAATAAAGAAATATTGAATTTGAATGGAATTTGATATATTGTATACATAAAAACTCTCAAGTACGTACAGATATTGCAAGACAAACAAAAATTTTCATCACCTGAATATTGGTAGTGTGGAACGAGATAATAAAACTGAAATATTCATACATACAGCAAGATTAACCTCGTGACTCTATATAACTGGTCGTAAGTGCTCAATAAACACTAATACAAACGATACAGCACAATATAAAGTGTTTAACGGGAGTGCGACATAATCTGTTTTGGCCGCCGAGTTGTGTTATCAATTAGGACTTAATGTAATGTTGTTTTGGTAGCGAATGTCGAACTTCACGCTTTGGCAGACACACACGTTTATCGAGGTCTCCGGGCAAGGAACTAAGAGTTTCATGTAAACATTTATTTGAATACGGCCTAATTTTAGAAAATTTGAACTTTAATAACTTGTACTAGTAAGTTGGAACTGCTTGGTTGGAAGATCGTTCGATCGATCGGCGATCGTTGCCGATCCGCTGTTGGAATTCTATTCGAGGCTTTCTTAGATGAATAGATGAATGCAGGTTTAAAATTGGTATCCCGTTCGATATCTTGAACAAGTTAACTTCTTCCGATTTTCAAATAATCTTTAGATAAACACACAGCATTGTTGTGTTTTGTCTGCGTTAAATATTTACCAGTTCTAAGAAAGCCTCGAATAGAATTCCAACACCGGATCGGCAACGATCGCCGCTGTACCGCTGTAAAGCAACGCATGCCGTGTCGGAATGGGTGATTATTCCAATCGAAATTCGGTGATGATGTATTTTTTAGGAGTCTCCATGTCTTATTCGTCATTAATAATTATAGAAGAGAGTAATTGTATTTCTTTTCTGACATCATTATTCCTTTTAAGGCGTTGACTTGACGTGCGATGTTATACTCATGTGCTCATTAGCTGTTTAAGCGTACACAAGTATGTCGTTGCATTGCAAAGTGAGTATGACACCCAATTAAGATGCCGCTTCATCCCACACGCACCCTCCGAGCACGCTAATGCGTCACGAAAAACAAAAACGAGTGCTAATTTATCTGTTGCATCGATTCACCGGTGTCACCGCGAACGCTCATAAGCAGCGGATCCGTCATGCGCTGACGCACGAGCTATATCGGGACGTGCAGGACGCATGCATGGAGAGAGCTTTCGACTTATTACTGAATTCTAGTACACATTCATGTGTAGGTGTTGCTGGCAGAGCGCGAATTAGGACGTTTTTAAATTATCAAAGAAAAATTAAAAACAGGCACAGATGCTGGTTATTGCCGCGGAGAAGACATCTCATTATTCATAAGCAGCCCGTGGCACACGACTTTCCTTTAGAGAACAAAATACAATCGGTTATAACTTTCAATTTTACTTAGTTTTGCTAAACCGTCGTGACAAGATTAATCTCAGATTTCACTAGCTATCGAAACTTATTTGTATTCTATTATCTCTATTATACAATTTCAACCATCAATAGCTATCTGTACAGTAAAATGTGCTTAAGAAAACTTCATTTAAGGTGATTGTTCTGAATGCATTTATTAATTTTTGTTAACTTTAGCGAATCTGTTTCAACAGACAATCCTGCTGTTTTCGTTATATTTAATTTATGTTTTAGTGTAAAGCAATGTGTGTCTGTTGGAGGCAAACAAACATTAAACATTTGTCGTTAAAGTATCCTTCTTGTGTTAAAATATTGGGGGAATTTGATGCAATACCTGAATTCACAGTAGGTCGACTACATCCCACTACTCTTTCCCACATACTGCTTCAAAGTACGAGCAAGCAAGACGTATGCAAATCAAGGAACCTGCTTTACTTTTAGGTAAACATCGGGAGTTAGTTGCAATGTGCGAATATTTGGCGCATTCCTCCCCGATGGTATCATCCTATAGAACCAAACAATCGGGTATCGCCTTTCAACTCCGCAAAACAAGTGTACACAAACAGCCCGGCCAGAAATAGAGCAATCGTGAATGAATCTATGCGGACTGGATTTATTCACTTTTATAAATGGATCATTTCAAAAATGTGTGTCAAATTATTGCATCATACTTACAGTACGCATTGCTTGCTAATTTTGAACTGCGTGGTGGTCTTCTGGTGGCGACTTCGGTCGGGAGAAAACAGAAGTTTAGAGTTTCAGTTGTGTTGTGTTCAGAAACTCATTTGCAGAAAAAAGCCATTAGGATTGTGTCCATTATAGTTGCGTAAGCTTAAAATATTGGTGGGCTACAAAACCCCGTTAGCTGATCACATTCGAGGTAAAGGGGAGACCCCCTTTACCCTAATAAATAAATTTAAAAAAATATTTGTTTATAACTGAAACATTTAAAGAACTCTACCAGAGTGAAAATAGTTGCTTCAAGTGTAAGAAGAATTTGAATACGAGTATTACATAGCAAAATAGAGGATTCCGAAAAAGGTTCGTGGCTTTTACAAAATTCTCAATAAAATATGTAAAATAGTGAAGTCGATAATGACTCTATTTTTAATTGTTATTTTTTAATTTACTTCAACATGTTCATACCTATTTAAGTCGAAATTTGATGTCGTTCATCCTTGAAAAGCTACAATATAAAATCCTGAATAATGTACTCGGCCGGCATAAGTCAATTAAATAGTAGGCATCGCGTTGAATCGTCTTGGCACAGGGCTCCGGGAAGAGCTCCTCGTTAAGAACTACGGACACAACGACTTTCAAACAAATAATACAAAACTACGTCTTTCTCGTTGCTTCTGCGTTATTGTTTGTAACTTATTACAGAGTTGATTGTGTTGATGCTATCACTGAAAAGTTGTCGAGTGTCCGTTAACAACTTGTAAGGTCCTTGTTATTTTTCTAACGAGAACTCATCATCAGACTCTCAGTATCGTTATATAAACACAAACTAACCGGGTTTTCTACAACATATAAACTGCTGTAAAAACTACTATTTTACCTGTATTTGCCCGACGTTTCGGACTCACTATCGTTGTTAGTATAGGTATGGTTATTTTTAATGCCAAAGATAATACAATCTAGTGCAAACATAAGTCGGTTGTAAATCATAGTCAGATAGACACCCGCAGATGCACAGATCTAAGGCCGAAGCTTTGCCAAGAGAGTGTGAATTAATTAATCTCGGAAATATTTCTGCGAAGTATAATGATCGTTTGTTTTTGCTGCCACAATGTAGACGAATCTGTAGTAAATACGTTTTTTTTTTTTGCTTGCTTTATACAGGGTGGCCCAGCGACAGTGGTCCAACTTGAAAAAATCATAACTTCTAAAGTATTGATTTTCGCGGAACTAAAGTTGTTTTTAAATGACTTGTTATGATGCCCTCTACCTAAAAAAAATTTTTGGACCACTGTCGCTGGGCCACCCTGTATATCCTTTCACTGGACAAGGCTTCTGAATCGCAACATTACTCCGTTGTATGTTATTTTCCATCAGGCGTTAAGTTGAAGTTAAGTTAACTTAAAAACCAAATTGAACATTTTGTTCTATTGCAAGTAAACTTTGTAGACGACTTAATTATATATTTTTTGCAATTTGTCGCATGGAACATTTGTTATTTAAAATGAAATTGCAAAAGACGAATAATTTAATGTAAAAAAAGAGTTCAAACGCAAAGATTAAGTTGACAGAATAATAAAATAAAAGTACCAGGGGAGTGTTCGAGACTTCGTTCTTTATTTAGATGTCCTGAGAAGAAGACAACATCTTGGAAACCGACCCTGGCGGTACAAGTTTGTAAAAAGAGCCTATTTTTAAAAAGAATAACAGCTGAGTTTCTTGCCGGTTCTTCTTAGTCTAGATACTAAGAAGACCCGGCAAGAAACTCTCTCATACAACCTTCCGGCTCTGGTGATAGAGTTACATTATGTGTATGTACGAGTATTCTTTGTATCGTATTATCATAATGTATGTTTATTATATGGTTGAATTATTGACGATTTGAAAGTAATGTGTATCGGTGTACTTGAATAAAACATAAAACCTGAATTTAGAGTGCAATCGTGGTCGCCCTAACTACTACTTATTCAATTCGAAATATGTAAGCTGTATACACGGCGAGCATTTATGCACCGTAAATTTAATCTGTGTATTAATATAATATTCACAATTCATATTTCCCTGTTTACTAGCTTTGACGATTCAAAGCGGCTATATTTGCCTATCAAGTCAAAGCGAAATATTTATTCTAAAACCGTGAATTTACCTGCAAATAATATTTGTACATTTGAGCGACGCGAGGGCTGCTGCAAGCGCACACAAGCCGCTTAGAGTCGGGCGTGAATGCGATATATGCGGGACGCGTTATCTTGGTCGGTGGTAGAGTGCAATATTTGCTATTACAAGTTTTGCTGTGGGAGAAACAGCAGATGAGAGCTACTATTCCAGTTTTGCTGGAATATTTCAGTACGCAGCGTACGCGGTATTGTTAATCGTATTTCAGTGAACGAGCGGATTTTAGACAGGTGGACTTAAGCTTGTTCCCTGCACTATTATTTGGCGAATCGGCTTAGTTTGCGCGTGGTGTATGGTGCCTAAACATAAACGAGACCTCTATGTTCTTAAAAACAGTATCTATTTCACGTGGTTTTTCGCTTATTTTAGATGGGTACCTTACATTATTATTCGTCTCAGCCTTGTAACACTATTCAAATACAATAAATCTAAAAATTTTTTAGGGTCATAACTGTACATTTTTGTAAAAACGTGGCAAAGTAGCTGAAAGCGGTGCTTTATCTCAAAACAAGAACAACCGTCTGACACCAATGGTAGAGTCATCTTCACGGAACATAATTTGGATACAGCATTACACTTTTAACAGATTTCGACAAACTTGTTCATCAAGCGAAGGTTCAAGCTAATTTCAACGTATTTAATTTTATGCATTTGAATAATAATAAGAATTTATTTAGTAGACTGTACACAGCTAGTGCAAACAATGGGCCATTGATTATTCCGTAAAGTTGACCATATTCTGGTCATGTAAGGTTACCATCGACACTGCAAATTGGTGAAGAATTATCTAGGATAGAAGACCTCCGTGCAGACCTCCGTTGCATCTATGAAAACAGGTGCTCATAAAAGACCTAATTTAACGACAAAATAAGAGTAAGTAACCAAGCTGTGCTGCTCATGGTATGCTTGCGAAAGCGTCAACTATTTTTATAACATTAATTACGGTATGTGAGTGTGCAGTAACACTGTGATATGGAACGTTTACCGCAGAGAGTTATGAGTCAATCGCCACCGGCTGATTTACGAGGAGTTGGCCGCCTCCCAGCCAGTGGAGGGGAGTGAGGAGTGAGTTTGCTTCTATGTTTAGTTTTATTCACTCATAAAGCTGACAATGACTCGCGCGCCGGTGCCAATGCGTGCAAAAAATCGGTCAAGAGCGAAACGATTGTGGTCAACATGATACTTCGGTAAAAAATCCGGTAACCACCCACTTCTATTTGTTTTGGCTTGTTTCCCTCTACGTGAAGGTTATCTGATACGTTACTTAAATCACTTCCTAACAATAAGACTCAGGTTTCTCTATAGTACGTCAGTGGCAAACATATACGAAACATAAACATAAACTAGCGGTTACCGCAGTATAAATACACGTGCAAAAACCGTTTTCCACTAGGGTCAGGGCAGATGACAAAACTCCAGGAAAAAGTTTGTCGGCAAAAAACCTCTATTTTTACACACTAAAAATTCATTTTTTTAACGACTAAAGGCCAAAGCCATGTCAAATGATTGTACGCTCATACCATTATCATAGTTATATTCTCAAAGTTGTCGATAAGTTTCACAAGTCAAATAGGTTGGTCCAATTTCGAGAAAAGACGATTGAATGGACACCCGTTTATGCTGCAAATTTTCGACACTCGAAACAGACAGAGTACTTCCTGTGAACTCAGAATGTTGAAATAGGAGAAATATTCCGAAAACCGGAAATTTTTAAAACATCATATTTTAATAAATAGGGTATTTTACTCCATGTAAGAAAAAATATAAAAATGCATTTATGTGATAGATTTTGAACAAAATAAATAGAAAAACGTTGATATTTCGCCAAAATCAAATGTTTTAATTTAATAATTTAATTTTAAGAATCGTCATTTTTAATCTGTTCTTAATATGTCAAAAACAGCAAACGCCATTTTGGAATCCGATATGACGTCACTCCGATAGTAAACAAGTAACTTTTCGTTTGTGTTCTGTGATAAATTTTTAATTTTTCTCAGTTATTTGGTTGTCAGTCTACATTGTTTACACTATTTTGGATAAATTATTAAAACTTCATCATTGGAAGACGGTTTTGTAAAAGCAGATAGTACAAATCTGCCAAAAATTGATTCGTTAATGGTGGCGAACTTCTTTGTGTCCAATCCCGATTTTTGTTTTGCTGAGTTGAGAAATGTTAAATACACGACGCAATAGGCTATATGCAGGTCAAGCGAATTCAAAACACATGCTTGGTTAAGTGTACCGTATGCCCTGAACATAAAGTGCGGACCAAGCCATATGCAGTAACACCAGTAACAGTATTGTTAATGAAGAGGAAGAATCTGTGACTAGTGTCAAGTGCCACGATTGTGCCTCATCAAAGGTGGTTGCAAACATAGTGTTGCATTTTTTTGTGGTTACACCGCCGAACCGAAACCCCGTCGTGCACTCATAGTTAATAGTTGCCATTTCTGTAGATATTTATCAAAATATATCCATTTTATGAAAAACGTGTTATTTTATTGCTACCTTTATGCCGAAATATTATGGAGGAATACATAAATTATACTTTATTGTATGTTTCATACAAATAATATTAAACTAAACAATAAAACAATTACTCTTAGTTAAATATTTATTATAACGATTAAAGTGTGTCATCCGACAGACTTGAATGGATTTGTGTTCCTGAGTTAGTGCTGCTCGGACTGCTTTACCATTATTCTCAAACATTTCAAGAACCATGAAATCTGAAAATAATAGAAAAGTTTAGTCAATGTTTTTAATATCAGTCTAAGTGGCAATGTTGAATAAACAACTCAAAAGGAAATGAGTACCTTGACTACAAGAAGGTAATGAGATATTACATTCCTTATTCTTCATAGTTTCTTCAATTTCCATTATGGTAGAAAATCATTGCCTTTTGTCAAATGCAGGTCGAGGTTCACTTGTGTTAACTTATGTTTCCCTTCCACTTGGCAATCAACTCTGGATGGTACGCAGTTTGGTTTCATCCGAATGCGTTTGACAGAACCCATTAATATATACCCTGTGTAATTTTCCAGCTAAAACATGAAATAATATTACATAACTTATGTACAAAAACTTAACCTATAAATGCACTAGGTGCAGACAAAACCACTAAATAAGAGGTTAAGCCTCATATTTAGTTCTTTGTCTGTCCTGTTAGATTATTACTCTACTATTTATAGTTCTTATCACTTACATCAAAGTGGTCTTCACAGAAATACAGTCTAGTCTTTGTGGATAATGATTTTGGATCTCTTCTAGCCAGTTTTAACCAAGTATTTCTCAGTTTGATATCACTCTGCACTTGAATCCATAGTCTTTGTGGCGTTTTAACACTTGTGTTCTTGCATTCAGGAACCAGACACCAATGATATGGACCAGAACTCATTATTTTCAGATTAAATGATTAATGTTGTACGTATTGTTTACTTGTTTACTATCCGAGTGACGTCACGCGAAGAAACATCATGGCGGCTAGCGTTTTCGCACGTCAATGTCAAGTCCTAATTTTAAACATAAATTTAGACCATTTATCGCTATTTAAAAATTAAAATAAAATTTTTGGTAGTAAATTACGGCCCAAAGATTGATTTTAATCAGTTTTCAAAAATTGGTGTAATACCCTATTGTTTTAACTTACAACTCCATTCCTAGAAAAACCTTAATTTACTAAGTTAATGTAAGTATTACAAAAGGTTTAGGCGATTTGATTATTAAAGTTTGTAACTGTATAATCATTCTGAGACAACAGCCTGACTGTAGTTTCAAAATTCTCATTTCACAACAACTGCCAGGGCGCTGGTGATTGGTTTCAGACGTTCAGTTTGTTTGCTTATTGGTGTTGTAGGTACTTTAACAATTGTTAACAGGTTCACTGTCCACAAATATATAACAATTAAAAGTCAATTGTTCGCAGCCCACATGTGGGCTGTGGACTGTGAACCTGTTAAGCATTGCATCATCGTCTGCAAGAGACAAAGGAAGAAAAAATCACAATTTCAAGTGCTGGGAAGTTTACACTAGTCCAATTCTAAAAGTACTCCAAAAATGGAACAACTTCCCTTTCTGTAGAGCAAGAATGATTTCAGACCTCATACAATTTGCTCTTTTACAATGACATAAATAGGCAGATTTAGTACAGCTAATTACCGGGAATACTTACTTATTTACAAAGTTTAGAGAGTTACTATTTTCACTAACATTTGCCAACATTGTTTCTTATCAATACGAACAAATAAAAATAATTCTGAAACCAAACCAAAAGTGTGAAATAACAATTCAACTGCTGTGCATTTTCTCAATTTTCGCATTTAAAGGTGATATGAAACTTTTTTTGGCAAAAACAGCAAAAAGTAATGAGCAGTCTAACCGTAGCCGTAGCACGTCTATGCGCGCGGGCAGGTAGATATGCGGTGTTATTGGGTGAAGTATTACTTACTTATTTACAAAGTTCGCACCAACATTTGCCAACATTGTTTCTTATCAATACGAACAAATAAAAATAATTCTGAAACCAAACCAAAAGTGTGAAATAACAAGGTCAAAATCAACTGCTGCTGCCAAAACCGTTAAAGCCCCGATTGCTTCAATAATTGTGCATTTTAAAGGTGATATTTTTTTTGGCAAAAACAGTAACAGTGAAGATACCGAGCAGTGTAACCGTAGCCTAGGCACGTCTACTCGCGCGGGCAGGTAGATATGCGGTGTTACTGGGTGAAGTATTAATACCGCGCCAGAATTAACCCTCCAGCTCCAAGTGGGCATCATGTTTCACTCACATTTTACAACTCAAGATAATTTACTTTTTAAATAATGGTACAAATTCCGGACTCAATATTAAGAGGCATATCTAAAAGTTAGCCGCTCGGTCAGAAAGAAATCAAGGCGGTGCATAACATAACATAAACGGCCTATATACGTCCCACTGCTGGGCACTAGCCATACTCCAACACGCGGGCTTAGTGCGGATTGTTGGAGGGGTGTAAGGTTAGTGAGGTGCATAATATCAAAGCTAAAATTCAAGTTAAATTACATGAATAGATGTCACCCAAATAAGCTAACGTAATAAAAATTATAAACTTGAAATACTTAAAATAGACCACTAGATATAGATAATAACAACAATTAACACGTATCAACAGAAAGCTGGAAATAGAGTGTCAGAAATAGTCAGACGACTCGGTTAGGCATTGCCGGACCGAGTATTTTGGTGCGATGTTAATTGTCCGAAGTGCTTTCGCATGCCCACACTGGATCCATGCGAAAATCATTCATCTATCCAATCGGCAACTATGTGCGATCTTTTTACGTGATTGCTCTGAAATACACACATCAAAACTGTCTAGGGATATCGTAGGGATATCATTTTTCAAATATTTCATAAAGTTAAGTTTGTTTACAAGTTGAGCATTATCTTAGAATAACGCGAGGGCAGAGGCATAAGATAAAGGTTAAGAATATTTAAAAAAAAAACGTTTGATTTTGCTAAAATTTTGACACATTTTGTCTTTTTTTAACGTCCTTACGATTGTACAATAATGCTACTACAATGAATTTCTTTATACAATCTGAAAGGGCAGATATAGTAGTTTCAGTGTTCTAAAAATTTCTACGTTGGTATCAATATTTTAATTTTTACAGCCTCCCAAATGGCTATACTTTGTATGAAAATGCTTGACATATCCCTAGACACTTTTGAGCAGTGTAGATAATAACAACAATTTCCACTTATCAACAGAAAGCTGGAAATAGAGTGTCAGAAATACTCAGACGACTCGGTTAGGCATTGCCGGACCGAGTATTTTGGTGCGATGTTAATTGTCCGCCAGCAAGCCTGCCGCCATTGTCTCGGGCAGCAAATTCTTTTGCCCCGAAGACATTGAGATGTCCGACTCGGATGTCGGAACGTCCGATGTGGACTCGGCAATGAGCGATGCCGATGGCATTGCCAAGTTCCTCAGGCCGCGCAAACGCGTGGCGCCTGCGTCTCTCTCCGACTCAGGATCGGCGAAATCGGCAAAACTGCCGACGGCCAAGCGCGGTCGTGGTCGCGCGGTCGGTGGTCGCCCGTCCAAGTCGGACGACGACGAAAAGGTTTTAGCCGCTAGCAAGGCCAAGCTAGCGGCAAAGCGCTCTTTGCTGGCGGCTGAGCTCAAGGAGCAGGCCGCCGCAGTAGAGCGGATAGTAGCAAAGAAGAGGAGTAGTAAGGTGGACTACTCCTCAATGGCGGTGGCAGACCTTGAGTCTTTCGCGAAATTGGACGCGGAAGATATCATTGCCATTGCCAACCAAGCTGGCAAGGCCTCGCTCAAGAAGGCCTTGAAGGAGCGCGCTCTGTCGTTCCTTGGCATCTCCACTGAGATGGCGAAGAGGAGCGTCTCTGACGAGACTGCTGCCTTGAAGGAGACCGTCAAGCGGCTCTCGGAGGAGCTCGCTAATATGGCGAAAGAGCTGGCCGCCCTACGAGCGGCGACGCGTAAGGCGCCTCCACCCATTCCGGAGCCGATCATCCCGGTTCCGGCTTCAATGGGCATGGAGGCCAGATTAGAAGCCTTCCTGGAAAGGAAGTTCGCGGAGGAGCGGAACTACACTCGTACCCGCTTTGCGGGTATCGAGGACCGCCTCCTCCCGGAGAAGAGGCTCCGTCCGCCGCTCGCTCACGAGCTCAGGCAGGAGGCTGCTCAGCAGAAGGCTGCTGAGCAGAAGACTGCTGAGCCTGTGACGGTGCCAGAGGTCTTCAAGCCTCCCCCACCGCCTAAGGGCAAGGGCAAGGGCAAGAAGACCAAGGCCCCCACTTCGGTGGCACCCAGCGCAGAGGTTCTGTCCCTCGCCGTCGCTGAGGCTCCGAAGGCCGTTCCGGCACCGCAGGTGCCGATGGAGGAGGACGTGCTCCTCCCGTCGACGACCCCAGCCAACGAAGGCTGGAATAAGGTCGTCGGCCGAAAGGCCAAGGCCAAGGCCAAGAAGGCCGAGGCCCCCAAAGTGGCTCCCGCGTCCACTTCCGCGGCGGCCAAGAAGAGGCAGGGGAAGAAGGCGGCGGGCAAGCCTTCTCCTGCACCGGCGGCCAACCAAGCCGCCAAAAAGAAGTTGGTCTCACCCCGATCGTCCGCTGTCATTGTGACCTTGACGGACGAGGCGGTCAAAAAGGGTGAGACCTACGAGACCGTTTTGAAACGGGCTCGAGAGGCCATCGGCGATGTCGCTGCCTTAGGCGCCACGCCGAGAAGGTGCCGCACCACTCAAACGGGGGCTCGCCTGTTTGAGTTCCCGGGAGCACAGAGCGGCTCCCAGGCGGACACCTTCGCAGATAAGCTGCGACAGGTGGTGGCGGGTGCGGCCAATGTGGTCCGCCCAGAGAAGTGCGCCTCCTTGCAAATTGGGGACCTGGATGCGTCCGCAACTGTAGAGGAGGTCACCGCTAAGGTGGCCAAGGTCGGCGGCTGCTCGGTGGAGCAGCTGAAGGTCGGTGCAATTCGCACCGGCCGTAGAGGCGCTGGGACATTGCGCGTTCAATGCCCCATCGCAGCCGCCAAAGCCGTGCTGAAGGCTGGTCGTCTGGCGATCGGCCTGAGCACGGCATCCGTCTGCGCCATCGACGACGAGCCGCTCAGGTGCTTCAAGTGCCTGGGCACCGGCCACACCAGGCCGCACTGCCCTTCCTCGGTAGACCGCTCGGAGCTTTGCTTCCGGTGCGGAGCCGAGGGGCACAAGGCAAGCACCTGCAAGGCGGCCGAGCCCAAGTGCGCGGTCTGCGCCGCTAGTGGCCGGCCAGCCGGGCATGTCATGAGGGGGAGCAAGTGCTCCCCCCCTCCCAAGAAGGGAAAACAGCCGGCGCCGCCTAAGGCCGCCGCTGCTGTTGGTGCCGGCCCGTCGTCGGCGCAAGATGGTGCAATGTCCGAATGATGTATCAAGTCGGACATTGCAAATTCCTTCAGGGTAACCTGAATAACTGCCGTGCGGCCCAGGATCTGATGGCCCAGACCCTGGCCGAATGGCAGGTGAACATCGCGGTGGTGGCTGAGCCGTACTACATCTTGGATCGCTGGTTTGGCGATCTAGATGGAGTAGTGGCCGTCCTTACCCGGCCTGCCCCGGGCTTTCCCCCTCTTTCCTTATTGGAAAAGGGGTCCGGGTATGTCGCCGTCTCCGGAGGGGATTTCGCTGTGGTGGGAGTGTATTTCTCCCCCACCCGGCCTCTCAGGGAGTTCGAGGACTTCCTCGTCTCCCTGTCTGCGGTCTTGAGCCGGCTGGCTCCAAGACAGGTGGTCCTCGCCGGAGACCTCAACGCGAAGTCGGCAGCGTGGGGTAACCCAACCACAACCTACCGTGGTCGGGTCCTCCAGACGTGGGCGGTGTCGTGTGGCCTGGCCCTAGTGAATAGGGGTACGGCGCACACGTGTGTCCGCTACAATGGTGGGTCGGTGGTGGACGTCACCTTCGCCACCCCCGCATTGGCTGCCCTCATCGCAGACTGGCGTGTGGACCCGGTGGAGACTCTTTCGGACCATAAATACATCAGGTTCGAGATCTCCAACCGGGGCCCACAAGGCAGGGCTCCGAAGCCGGACTCTCCCTTCCCACGTTGGGCCCTATCGCGGCTCGACCGCGGTATGGCGAGAGAGGCTGCGTTCGTCCAGGGGTGGTTCTGCCCACCCCGACCCGACGTCGACGTAGAGGAGGCCGCGTCCCAACTCAGGGACTCCTTGACCGAGGTGTGTGATTTCTCCATGCCTCGGTCCCGCCGCCCCGATCCCCGACACGCCGTCTATTGGTGGTCGGAGGAGATCGCGGGTCTCCGGGCTGCCTGCGTTGCGGCCCGGAGAGCGTATACAAACTGTAAACGCCGGCGGAGGAGGGCCGACCCCAACGAGGAGGTCAACCTCTACGAGGCGTACAGGGCGGCACGGAGCACCCTGAAGTACGCCATTCGTCAGGCCAAGGATCGGGCCCGGGCAGAAATGCTCGAGAGTCTCGATCAAGACCCGTGGGGGAGGCCATATAAAACGGCACGCGCCCAGCTGCGTCCCATTGGCCCTCCCCTAACCGAGACTCTCAACTCGGCTTTCCTGGAGCAGGTGGTCCGGGTTCTGTTCCCGGCCCGCTGCGAGGACTTCGTCCCGCCGGCGATGCCTCCGTGTCGCGGCGCTCTTGACGAGTCCGAGGAGGTCCCCGCTATCTCTGCGGAGGAGCTCGGAGCGGTGGTGCTCCAGTGGCGGGCCAAGAAGACGGCGCCAGGTCCAGACGGATTGCCAGCCAAGGTCGTGGCCATAGCGGCTGGCCAAATGGAGGGCAATTTTAGGGACCTCTTCAACCGGTGTTTCCGGGAGATGAGGTTCCCCGCGATCTGGAAGGTGGGTCAGCTCTGCCTTATCCAAAAGGCAGGGCGTCCAGTTGACTCGCCTTCGGCCTACCGTCCGATCATCCTTTTGGATGAAGTAGGGAAGATATTCGAGAAGGTGGTTTCTTACCGCCTTCTCGAGCACCTACGGGAGGTAGGCCCGGACCTGGCAGGCGCCCAGTTTGGGTTCCGGGCACGGCGTTCCACCATTGACGCCCTGGCCCATCTCCGGGAACTCATCCTGGAGGCTGAAGAGTGTGAGGAGGGAGTGATTGCGATATCGTTCGATATCAAGAACGCCTTCAACTCCCTCCCTCACGCTACAATATTGGAGGCCCTGAGGTACTTCCGAGTACCCCTGTATTTACAGGGACTCGTTGAGAGCTACCTCAGAGATCGGGCAATTGTCTTCTCAGACAGCTCGGGCGCCATCCGACGCTATAGCGTCGAGTCCGGGGTTCCACAGGGGTCGGTGTTGGGGCCGCTCCTGTGGAACATAGGCTACGACTGGCTCCTCCGCGGCGCACTCCTTCCGGGCATGAGCGTAATCTGTTACGCTGACGACACGCTCGTCACTGCCCGGGGGAAGTCCTTCAGGGACGCGGCTCCGCTTGCGGAAGTCGGAGGAGACCTCGTGGCCGACCGAATCGGTCGCCTCGGACTCACGGTGGCGCTCGAAAAGACCGAGGCCATCTGGTTCCATGGCTCGCGACAACCTCCGGCGCCACCTGACGCACAAATAGTGCTCGGTGGCGTCCGAACGGTGGTGAAGACCGAGATCAAGTATCTCGGTCTGATCCTCGATTCGAGGTGGCAATTTCTGCCCCACTTCCGGGGGTTGTCACCCAGGCTGCTGAGAGCGGCAAACAGCCTTAACTGGCTGTTGCCGAATATCCGCGGCCCGGGGTCCAAATGCCGGAGGCTCTACTCCGGCATTTTGAGGAGCATGGCTCTCTATGGCGCCCCGATCTGGGCGGCGGCCCTGTCTAAGAAGATGAACGTCCGCCTCCTCCGCGCGCCCCAGCGGGCGATAGCACAGCGGAGCGTGCGAGCATATCGCACCGTCGGTTTTCCCGCGGCCTGCGCGCTGGCGGGAAACGCTCCCTGGGAGTTAGAGGCGGACGTGTTGGCGGTCATGTACCGCTGGACGGCCGCCAAGAGGGCCGCGGGTGACCGCTTCTGCCCCGAAGAGCGGGAGGCCGTCCGCAAGGAGGCTCAGGCAAGCCTGGTCCGGCTGTGGATGGCGGACCTAAGAGCTCCGGAGTCTGGCAAGCGGACGGTAGAGGCACTCGCTCCAGTGCTTGACAAGTGGCTGGAGAGGCAGCATGGGTCCCTCTCATACAGGATGGTGCAAATTATGACCGGGCATGGGTGCTTTGGCTCATTCTTGCACCGCATCCGCCGAGAGGCAGCCCCACTCTGCCATGAATGCGGCGCTGTGGAGGACACGGCGCACCACACACTAGCGGTGTGCCAAACGTGGGCTCCACAGCGCATGGCGCTAGTCGCCAAGGTGGGCCAGGACCTCTCTCTGCCGAGCATTGTGATCGCAATGCTGGCAGACAAAGAGGCTTGGCGAGCGTTCGCCACCTTCTGCGAGGAGGTGATGACCGCTAAGGAAGCGGCGGAGCGGCTGCGGGAGCTTGATCCTGCAGCCGATGAGCTCCGCAGGCCGAGGAGGGGGGGAAGACGACGCGCACCTGCTCGCCGTGTCGCACCCCTCCGTGGTAGAGGCCAGCCGGCGCGCGGTACGGGGGTACCGTTGCCGGCATTGCACAGGCCTCCACCACTGCCTGGTAGGGACGGCTCGACACCCTCGGCTGTCCCTACTGGCCCCCCCTCTCGAAGGGGGGGTCGTGGCCTCCCCTCTCGAAGGGGGGGCCGCTTCCGGCCCGCCGTGTAGGCGGGCACCGTCCGGGAGAACGCGCACAGGGCTTATAGCTATACGGCGTATTCCCCCACTATGGACGAAGAGAGGGAGTAGTAGGGTTTTTAGTCGGTAGAGCCACTGGGTAGAGCATGCTCCCCGTGGAGAGTCCGACATAACCAGTCCAACCCCCCGGTTGGCGGGTATGCGTAAGTGCATTTCCCCTACTCAAAAAAAAAAAAAAAAAAAAAAAAAAAAAAAAAAGTGCTTTCGCATGCCCACACTGGATCCATGCGAAAATCATTCATCTATCCAATCGGCAACTATGTGCGATCTTTTTACGTGATTGCTCTGAAATACACACATCAAAACTGTCTAGGGATATCGTAGGGATATCATTTTTCAAATATTTCATAAAGTTAAGTTTGTTTACAAGTTGAGCATTATCTTAGAATAACGCGAGGGCAGAGGCATAAGATAAAGGTTAAGAATATTATAAAAAAAAACGTTTGATTTTGCTAAAATTTTGACACATTTTAAAAGAAAAATCTGTCTTTTTTTTAACGTCCTTACGATTGTAAAATAATGCTACTACAATGAATTTCTTTATACAATCTGAAAGGGCAGATATAGTAGTTTCAGTGTTCTAAAAATTTCTACGTTGGTGTCAATATTTTTACAGCCCCCCAGAGAGCTATACTTTGTATAAAAATGCTTGACATATCCCTAGACACTTTTGAGCAGTGTAGATAATAACAACAATTTACACCTATCAACAGTAAGCTGGAAATAGAGTGACAGAAATAGTCAGACGACTCAGTTAGGCATTGCCGGACCGAGTATTTTGGTGCGATGTTAATTGTTCGAAGTGCTTTCGCATGCCCACATGAATTCATGCGAAAATCATTCATCTATCCAATCGGCAACTATGTGCGATCTTTTTACGTGATTGCTCTGAAATAGAGTTGCCTTTATTTTGGAATCTATGTTTGGACGCCTAAACTGGTTAGAAGTGTGGCGGTATTGTTGATTAAACTCGTAGAGATCGTCTCAGTTGAAGGTTAGGATCAAACGTCAACCGCATACCGTCAACTGAACGACCAATTTTAGAATTGCATGTTTACGTGTATTGCGTACATATTTAAATTAAATTAAATTAAAAATTAAAAATGCGTTTATTGCTTTCATACAGAGTTAACAATAAAATATAAAATTTACAACAGCAATGTCAGAGAAAGCAAAAGGAGATGGCTCAGCTTGTGCTGGCATGGAGTTACTCCTTAGCACGGTGTGTGTGTGTGTGTGTGTGCGCGGTAGCGTAGCGTAGTAATTTTGAATATCCACTAGTTAAATCTTGTGCAGCTAATTGTTTTTTTATCAAAGCTGCTTTGTATTTATTTTTGAAGGTATGGACACTGAATATTATACTATTTGAATGCTTTTGTGCGGGGATGCAGTAAAAGAACTGAAAAACCAATCATAATTGCATAAATCAGAGCGACTGTACTATAAGGGGAGCGAACCCGCGACCTCTGGTGTAGTATTCAACTTCTGAACCACTAAGTACTTACCTACCAGTTGTCAAAACATAACATAACGAAATGTATGCCCATTCTCCTATTCGTAAGGTCCGAACTGCCTGGCCTCAGGCTGACTGCAAGCAACTACTACCAACAAGCAGTACGTTAAGTAGTACATTGCAGTTAATTTAATATCACTTTTTCCGATTTTGTGCCGGTGGTCAATACCTATCCGACGCAAGGTTTGCGTGCTGAGGTGGTAACAGACATAGACGATTTAGCTCACAACTGTTACTCGTATTTAAAAGATTGGTGTATGGAAAAAGGTCAAATTCACAAAGATCAATCAAAGTTAATGTAAGGACGATCACCAGAAGTAAATCATTTTTTAACTGTCAAAAAAACCCACACACAAATCTCCGAAAATTGTGATTAACCTTTTGAGTTTCCACGAACAGCAGATAAAACGGCACAGACATTCGCAATCCTCATAGTTATATTTCGATTTAAAATAGTCAGATGCTTTTCGAAAAAGCATGCAACAAATCAACCATTCCCGTTCGTCTGCATTCTCGGAATATCAAACACGGTATTTATCCGCCGTCATCCCTCAATAAGCCGCGCCGCCGGCACTCGATAGGTACGCCATATTTCTATGTGCTTTCGATTTTATCAAAGCAGGCAAATGGCAGGATATTTTGAAATATAAATGATAAACTTAAGATTCTTAGTAAATTAATCTGAATATGAACTTGAGTATTTTTCTTGCTTTACAATAAACATAAGCTTTTTATCCATATTTCAATACTATGTTAAAAAAAAAACAAATAAAGATCCAGCATTATTTTGAAAAGTAAGTAGGTGAAAGTTCCAATCATTGATGAAGTAAATGTAAACTCGTTGCTCATATTTTTCTACTGTAAGGGTAAGTTGCACCATAGTAGAAGTTAAAGTGAAAGTTTTTGTCAAATTTGACATTTTGACCGTCATTTTTGGGCCTAACCGGTACTTTAACTGAAATTTGGATGTTTGTTATTGCTAAAGTCAGATGGTGCAACCCAACCTTAGTGTCAGGTCGAAAGACGGACAGTGGCATTTGAGACGCATAAGTATAGTAAGTACTGTAAGTAATTGTAAAAAACTGAAATAAATGTTTTGTACTAGCTGTCCTGACAGACTTCGTTCTGTTGTCAAACATTCAGTGTCACGTGACATGTAGAAACGGTTGCTAAGGAAAACTAAATTGTTGTTTTTAACTATTCCTAGCATTTACCCATGTTTACTCACCTTTTAAACCTTCCCTGGACCTGCACAATTATTTTAAGACCAAAAGTAGCTAAATCGGTCCAGTGGTTCTCGAGTTTTAGCGAGACTAACGAACAGCAATCAATATACAGATTTGTATTGTAAGTACTAAAAATATGTTACGGTGTGTTGCAACTCTCATTACTTTTTTAATTTATTTCGACTCACTGCTGAGCAAAGAGCTCTCTCTAAAGGTCTTTCAGACCCTTGCCAAGCTCAGCCAGTCCTCGTTATAGTGCTTCAAATGATGTCACCAACTACAATTTAGTTAACTAAATATTTTCATACATGAATCTCTTCCACATTGTTGCACAGTGCATCCAACTAGCTGCGGCGGAGTCCCGAGGCGATGGCTGACGACCAGTGTTTTCCTCTTCGAGCGCAAATCCCTCTGAGCCACTTGCCCTATTGGCTCGTCGCAACACACGAACATATCGATACGCTCTCATTCAATCCGTTTATAGCCATTTCTAGGTTTGTTTCGACGTCCTAACTCAATCAAATCAATATTTTAATAAAATAGACCCGTTTCACAGTACTTTTGGAACACCAGTTATGAATCTTATTTGAATCAGATAAAAATAAGTCTATCCTGAAATAAACTCTTTTCATGTTTCTGTACAGGCTTGCATAAAAAATACATAACTACTGCTACTTACTGCTAGCTTGGATTTCAGTTATAACCGCCCTTTATAGCGAACTTATTTAAACGCCTTCCCCCCACCCCCTTTTCCGTGGTAAAAGAAACTATATTATGTCCATCCCCAAGATCTAGTCCACCAGTGTACCAAATTTCATTAAAATTGGTCCAGTTGTTTAGGCTTTAAAACTAAACAGAGACACAAAGTTCTTTTCGATTTTATAATACTAGTATGGAGAAGCACATAAACGTATGCAATATATCCAGATCTCATTGCAATTAAGAGCCGACGCGTGTTAATTTTCCAATTAGTTTTGCATCCAAGTCCTCGCGTCTGAGTGGGTCCGTCGGGAAATGCGCCGAGGACATGACACCGATACCTATACTACACCGTGGGCGGGCGGGCGGATTAGCTACGGCGCGCCTAGGGAGGCGAGGCTGGGACATGCTGGCAAATAGAACGCTTACCTCCTTTAATTGCTAGAGTTGTTTTTTAAAACTTGTTCCTGTGAAAGTTGTTCATAGTAGCGAAAACGACTGAAAATAAAGAGTGGCGTTTGAGGATCCTCATACAATTTTAACGACGTTGATCAGCAGAAACGGGGGACTAGCAATATGTCTCTTTGTCATTTTCAAACTTCAAGTGATTTTATATGATGTTTTCTCTCAGTATTTTCGGAATTGAAGGCCCTACATAAATAATAACTTTTAATTAATTTTCATTCTACTTCCGCTTTGCTACGTCCAATTTTAATAATGAATCAGGTTGATTGTAATTAGGTGTCGTTGTTAAAACTATACGGTAATTATCAATAAATTAACGCAAGCATTAATGGCAATTACCTTTTATCATAATAAATCGTGTATTTCATAATTATTGTGGCCCGCAAAAAGAGGTATTTCAAATACGAGTAAAATGAACGATCGAAATAATTATTTTTTTTACATTTTTCTCACAATACCTGTGATTCTAGAACCGCAAAAAGTAAAAAAAAAAACTAAAAGACTAAAGACTTTACTTACTTTAAAGTAAGTAAAGTCTTTTTTATAGAGATGTGGAATCCAAGTAAATAATCTAGCAGTTTGAATGGTAAGCATATAATACCTAAGCATCAAAACTGGATTTGTTACTGAAGTAGATACATTTCATGAGTAAGGATATTAAACCACTAAATTGTTCCAGACATTACTGATAGGTTGGGAAGAATAATCCCATTATTTTCTTGACGTCTTAAACTAAGTCTCCTTCTTCTAAATAGAAGAGTTCCTCACTTGCCTCAGTCGCAACAAATGCTAGTAGCACATTTATTCTCGGCAGCTCTCGGGGGAAATGGCGTTAAAGGTAGGAGCACACCACGTCAGTGCTACCCTCAGGCCGCGCGCCTAGGGAAGCTAAGCTCGGATTAAACAGATGGATGGAAAGTGGATCTTGCGGAGTGCTACAAATATTCAATATTTCTATCTCGGGGTAGGATTATGAACTATGACAGCAGGAGTTCTCGAATGCTGACCTCGACAGTTCGATTTAAAGATAACCTTATGATGATGAATAGAAAATAGTGTACAGTAATAAGTCTCTCACAACACTTAGATGAAAATACATTGATGATACTCGCTCACTTAAAGGTACGATATATAAAGGTATCTTGCTAAAAATGCGTATAAATGATGTTATAATGAGTAAAAATACGAAAATGTTTAATATTTTCAACCTCATGCTATATTTTTTACTTTTATAATATGTTTAAGTGGAACTCGACTTATAAATGATTCAAAGGCTGGTTCTCTCAGGAATACAAATGAACATTTTCTATTTCAGAAAACTCTGGAAAGCATATTGCAAACTGTTCGCATAGTTTCAGACGTTTCGTCGACTGAGAACGGTTTCAATAGAAATTGTTCCACAAAATTTAAGACACGATGTTTCTGAAAACTTGTAAGGGTGACTTTTTATAATTCACACTTCGTGCTATCTGAAATAAAAGGGTTCATTTCAGGACGTTGCAGTTGACCAGATGAGTTGATTCTCATGCTGGGATTGATGCATGCTTTGCTTTGTTGGTTCAGATTCCTTTAAAGATTTTTACAGTCACTTTAACTTGTTAAACAGAGATTCAAACAGACTATAGCTAGGATTATTTTTGCGGTACTTCAGCGCCATACATTAAAGACCCCTTTTTTCCTTTTTTTTGACGCTGAGAATGCATTTACGCACTATCCCGCTCCCTGGTTTTGAGAACGGGGGAGTGTGGGACTCGCCCACCCCAATGGGGAAGGGACTACCCACTGTCCAAGGGAATGTCCACATAGGAAAGAAAACAGGTCAGTCAAGGTCAATGCCTACCTACTTACCTACCTACCTTTGTTATATCTCTATAACGGTAAGTAAAGTTGAATTGTAAAGCACAAACAAAAGCTTGCTTGTGCCAAGGAGATTAGTTTTATTTCGTGGGATGCTATAGCAGTATCATCAGAAATAAATGGCTTTTTTCTTTTTTCTTCAATTTGAATTAAATAAGTCGAACTTTAATAAAATGCACTAGCACTGAATGCCCCACCTATGTATACATTTTGAGACAAAAAAGCAACAAATTAGTATAAAAACACTTCACTTTTCGAAATGCGAAATATTTCGCAATAATTTTGGCATTACAATAACGGATTAAATAAATAATTAGTCTACAAAGTATCCAGTACGACATAATTACCACCTGTGTCTACTATCGTTAGTGTGAATATCGCTCGATACACGTATCGACTGTTCGATACGTGTATCGAGCATTAAAATCATCCCTAGCTCTGTAGCTAGGGTTGATTTTAATGCTTCATTAAATCACCCCAGCCCTCTGTTATTTCAGTTGCAGTGTTCGGAAGGTCTCCGGCTTACATAACCAGGTTAGTGTCGATAATTGGCAGGCAGTGTCCGATGCAGCTGGGCTACGGCTAGGATGCCATTGTAAATTTAATCACACAGTTTATTCGGTTTCTGCTTCATTGATTTTGTTTCGGAATTTATTTATTTCATGTCATCAAATGATATTCATCTTCGAATTTGGAGACGTTTTCCAAACAAAATAAACTTTTGTATTGATGTAGAACAGAAGTTTTTTAGTCATATAAATGATGAATGTAGTGAATAAAAGCGTGCCAGTGAAGACTGAATTTATATCGAAATTCCTTTTAGTCGACTATTCAAAAATAAAATCTGTCAAATCCGTGTCTGGGCACGCGATCTGTAAAGTTCCGTAGTTGCAGCATGCAGTCACAAAATTCAGACGTATAACTTGTAATAGACAGCTGAATTATTTACTTTATTGCTTTATTGTGGGCTGATGGATAGTTATATTATAATGTTTGAATTCGTTCGGTATTATCATTGGTACCAACTACAGTGATGTTTAAATGTACCACTGTCGTGCTTTTTACACATATCCGTGAATAAAAATTGTATCATAGCATGGGTGGAGTGGACAAAAAATTAACTTTTAAACTCAATATTTTGCAAAAGGATCCCTGAATCGAAAAATCCATAGTTTTTACACACCTGACATATTTTCAATTGATGAATGACCATCAATATCAGTTACGGGATTTCACTATAGGAAATGGCACATACGTGCAGATGATTTTTATGAAGCAATAAATATGTAGTATGTTAGCCATTTGCTGCATAAGACTCTTCCAGGCCCTAATTTGCGAAATATTTACATTTACTTACTACCTATTTATTTTAAACTGCAAGGAATATAAAATACATGAAATACTTAGGATTTCCTAAAAGGC
This sequence comes from Udea ferrugalis, assembly GCA_950022985.1. Taxonomy (NCBI): domain Eukaryota; kingdom Metazoa; phylum Arthropoda; class Insecta; order Lepidoptera; family Crambidae; genus Udea; species Udea ferrugalis. Next base: position 549,614 of record OX465515.1, read on the forward strand.
TTGCGGAACACGTGTAAATATTTTAAGTTGTTTCGATAAAATATACAATCTAATGGTGCGCAAACTACTTTCGTAATGAAGATTTGATTCGTTTTTATAGCGCCTTTGCCACCCGTTGAGAACTTACTGGTTTGCAGCCATCACATTTCTACTCATCATCATGAGACGTTTAGGAAGGTGATCTATACATCTAAGTATGGCACCGCTGCAGTGGTTTTTGCCAAACAAAAAAGGTACCCGGACTTGTTTAGTTGTATGTTCCAAATCATTGACTGAACTTTTTTACTTTAAATACGTTGCTGCCTAAGCCTGAGTGGTAAGTACGTCGGATCTTGCAATCGCATGGACAGGCCCCCCAGTCTCTCCCCCCTCCCCCCCAGACCGTTGACAATTTAACTGATGCGTGTGTCGCCGCATCGGACCCTTGGAGCTAACTTAGTTCAGCAAGGGGGACGTAACTTAATAAGCCACTCCTGGGTTACTCTTGCTTGGCTGCACAATTTAAGTTCTACGTTCGGCTATTACACATTCGATGGCAATTCTGGACGTATTAACAGAAACACTCACGTTTTACCTAATTTATGCCTGGACGATGTCAGGAAGCGTCATTTGTGGCTAAGAATTATGATGAGTACTTCATAGGTATCTATATCTGTATGTGCGGGGTATTAGTAAATTGATGATTAGTTTCATAATGAAAATATAAAAAAACTATATGTAAAAATCAGTCGCCGTTGTATAACGTCAGATTAATTTAGTTAGTGATGTATTTTTCGGGCATCTCCGTGCTTTGGAAGGCAGTTGATCGCGGCTCTCGTCGCTAGATGTCAGTCGTTAAGGCTAGTCGGAAACTTTATGGCGGCTTGATAACATCTTACAGAGAGGTCTATTTTTCTGCTTCGTGGTGCTTCTTGTGGTTCTTTGTCCGGCTGAAATCTTTAACTTGCCACTTGGTCATAAGGATTGGTCCAACGTAAAAATTACGCCACTGTATATGGTCATTGCTATTTAATTCATTAAGTTATAGATATGTATGTAACACTACTTTTAATTAAAAGTTAATTGCCACAATGACCAACCTCTTGGAATACTCGTAAATGCCAATATGATTTTACGTTTATCGTTCCGTTCCATGACGGAGTACATTATTGGTTTTGCATTCCGAACATTTCACTACTTCATCCAGGTGAAATTATTGGAACAAATTTTAATTAAGTCTCCTCGTAATAACATTTCGAATAGTTCATAAATACATGAAAGCTCGCCAAATAATTCGCTTGTGAAAATATTACATGTGTACTCGGATTTCTCTTTGAGCTTGGACATATTTTGATACGCATTTAACATTGTTAATTGAAACGGAAGCTTTTTGATAAGGTTTTTTGTGCATTCCATTATGAATATTCGAAATGAACTGAGTCACAAATGTACACCCATTTTATTTATTACTGCCCTATGGTGTTACTGACTTTTCATAGAGAAAGTTTTTTTATTTATTTATTGTACACTGCACAACATTGAATGTTACAAAAGGCCGACTTAATGACAGATAGGCATTCTCTACCAGTCAACCGTAATGCTAAGCAGAAAAGTACACAAGAAGAAGAAAGTTCACACGAAATAAATCGAACTTTGAACTTCTAACACTCCTATGTTTTTAAAAACTTGGTCCTTGTTTGCTTCCCATGAACTTTAGAAAATATTAAGTACCTAAAGTAGAAATGAAACCATTTAATTTCTTACCGTAAATTATTGACTTTTCCATAAACACTTGTAAAAGTTTACATATTTTTTTTTTTTTTTAAACGGCCAGCCACCTTCTTTTCTGTTTATATTATAGGTGATTTTTGCTTTAAATATGAACGGAAACGTTTCCGTTCTGCATTCAGTTAAGTAGTCTAGAAGAGTGTGAAGTCATGCGGAACATAGCTTTTTTTTACTTTAACAGTTTTGTTCGGTCCAATTTAATGGGCAGTGAGATTCGAGTTTTTCTAAATTAATCCTCTTTGCATCGCGCTGTCGGGAAAAAGTAAAACCCCCAGTAGTAAACGCGGACCAAATAGTTTAACTTGTTAGTGAATATCGCTCTCGCTTTCAATATTGGATGCGTTTAATTAGCGTCGGTGTCGGACGTCCGGAAATACTGTAGGTTTGTTGAAACGTTTTTCGATACAGGCATCTGTTTGCGAATTTTTAAACGCTATTTCGTTTTAAGAGTTAAGGATTTTTCGCACCGGGCCTGGTAGAAAAGTGCACTACAGTTGAAATTTATACACAGAAACTGCATACATTTATGTTTTTTTATTGTTTTAGCATTTTCCATGCAGTATCTTTACTAAAGATCTGAAAACCAGAAAAAGACATTTGGTCATGTTGGCATCAGGCAGGACTCGAACCCGCATCTTTCGCAAACCGGGCGACTGCACTAACCAACTATGCTACCGAGACCATTAACAGACCGGCCGAATCTTTCTGGTATATTTACCCTATGAGCCAGGGTGATTTCATCAATGTTATAGGCATCCACCTCTAACAATCGGAAGAAATATTATTTCAAATATTTAACTTCCGATTAAATGACAGGATTGAGTCCTGCCTGATGCCAACATGACCAAATGTCTTTTTCTGGTCTTCAGATCTTTTGCTTACATTTCGTTTTGGTTTGAAAGTTCTAAGTGACGTTGATTTCAGTTTTGCTTCCTTCTTACAACAAAGGAACGAAGTCGCCTTTAAGCAAACAATTGCCACAATAATCGTTTCCTCCCAGGTGAGAATCTGAAAAATCCAGCCTGTTCTCGTATACGAACTGTAGCATCGTCCACACTTTGTGTTGTATGCCACAAACTGTATTCAACATCAGGCTCTTGGCGAACAGACTAAACGCTGACGTTGTGCATTGTTTCTGACTCTTGGCCGATTATTGGACTGGGCGTCTTAGGCTATTACGCTATGCTGTATTGCTGACTCTCGGCAGCCGATTATTGTACTAGGCGAGGCACGAGCGGATCAGCCAGCTTGGTGTGAATGCATACTCCATACTGTCTACATTCATACCAAGACTGACTGTGAGCTCACAGTCGGTGACGAACTTTACGTTTGGTCTGAACGATGCCTGAGTTTAGAGGGAAACTATCAAACTAGGTGGGCATTACAAGGTATCGAAAATATTTCTATATCCCAATATCCCTCGGAATATCGGTATTTGCTGCTCAGTTCTAAACTGAACACAATAGTGGAGGTTAAATGGGAGGAATTGAAACAGGTAACAGGTGTGCGTTTTAATCTGCAGCTTGCCAGAGCTCGCCGAAACGCTCCGGTTCACGGGAAAGGCTCCAATCAGCGGCGATCTGTTCGTTACTCTAGCACACACTTTTTCAGCGGAACATGATCGTTTTCACTTCCTGTATGTTTATTGGCACTAGTAGTAGTTACTGCACGTTACTTCGTTTGCGTAAAATACCTAACTTGTAAGTTAAACTTGCATCTTTAAATTGTTGTATGACAGTTGCTAAGGATGTTCAAGTGGTACTGGGCTGCTCACGTGTGGTCTAAGGTCACAGACTGGGACTGCGCCGTTTCGCTTATTATAAGTCTGACTGACCGTCCGATTTAACCCGTTGCCTCGGGATCCAACTACAGGGAGCCTGTAATCGGCTAAGTCAGTAGGTACAATTAATTCTTCTACGTCTAACATCTTCGATCACGTGAATTTTCTCCTGACGAATTCGTACATCCTGCGATTAGTTGGAGACTTATTTGTTCGCACCCCTCGCACTTCGGACACAGGGGCCGTCTTCCGCTCCTATCCAAGTTAGATGTCTGTTCCGTTAGAAATATCGCGTGCCTATCTTCACATACGCTTATTTAATTCTAGAAAATAATAATACATTAAGTATTTTCTAGCCGTCCCTCATGTGAAATAATTGTAAAAGGGTGTAACTATTGACAGCTTTTGCAAAAAAAAAACCATTAACGATGCAGAGCCTCTCTTATCTATCTATCTCTTAAACCTCTTGCATTTCATAGCCATGTAGTCTACCTACATTAAACTATTTGAATTAATTTGTGAAAGCACAAAATATAGGTACTACATTAGCTTAAAGTCCACAAACTAAATAAGTTGACATGGTGCAAAACTTTGTTATTGTGCTTGAATATAATATAGGTACATACAAAATAGGTAGAACTATTTTTTTAATGTATATTATCGATACTATACCTATTTTAACTATGATTAAAAACCAGCTAAGTAGAACCTCTAATGGAGGAAGAAAGCAGATGATCGTATGTGGTGGCGCTCTCCGAAGAAAGCCTATGTCCAGCTGTGGACGGTTACGGGCTGAAGCAGCAGAAGACATCAAAATCGTTCCAACCGCTGTGGATGCTCTGGATCCTATTACAAATACATACAAGCGAAAGTTTAAAAATAACATTCTTGTTTTATTCACGTCGCGTTATTGCATAATATTTTGAAAACCCCTTAAATATTTTACTCATTAAATGAACATGTTAGAAAACCCACCGAAGGATACACAGAAGTGAAGTTGTTAAATAAAGAGCAGTACTCGTAATTAAATAGCATTTCGCATTGACTCCGCCGGAAGCACGGCTCAAATGAAATGAATCGATGGCCCGGGGCGGGAGTGCTCGAAGGACCAGTATTTTTGTCAAAATGTTTATCGGAAAAGTGCAATATAATCGAGGATGCTTTAATTGCTTCGCTCGGATAATTTCAAACGAAATGAAATGTTATAAATACAGATGTTGTTTACCTTTGTCTTCTTCTATCTGTAAATGAAGTTATACGAAATAAATGAAGTATCTACCTAGTCCTAGGTTTGAAATTCATTTTCTTTTATTTTTAACATTTTTGTTCTTGTCCTTATGTCCGATGATGATGATGAGCCAAGCCACCTTTTGCGGCGCTGATCAAACTGCTATTCCACAAGCGGCGGAAATAAACAGCTAGACAGATCCGCAATCGAATGAAAATGTAAAAAACAATTATGTTTTTAACAAGAATATTCAGTATCATAAGACAAAAATCCTCACGAAAAATTTGTGTAGGTGAAAAAACATAATGATCATAACTGCAGCCGTCAGGTGAGCTGAAGCGCGCGGGGCGGGGGCGCGCGGGGCTTGGGTGCGCGGGCGCAGCGCGGCGGTGGGTGGCCGGTATTTCGGGCGGGAACGCGCCCACGCGCTGAGTAACGCTAGCATTCCGTGAGTAAACAATTTGCGCAATACAGGTGACCCTTTGGAAGCACTCCTCACCTATTTACGAAAATTCAAAATCTGCTCGGTGTTGGCTTAGTCACACTGTATTTGTGACTGGTCGCTAGCAACGGCATGTCTTATTTAATACAGGTATAAAAACTAGAACTCAACTACTGAAAAATCGCCATTTAAAAAGTACTAAAACATCAAAATCGACAAAGAAATTGAAATTGATTAATTAAATAGACAAACCAGATCTATGTATGGATGCGTAGCCTGGACACTAACCCTGAAAGTTAGTGGCCGTAAAAGTACTCCGGAAAACATCGAGAATGATCGAGGACCGCCGGAAGAAGAAAATGCAGGTCAGAGGGTGAGGTAAAATCTAGAAATCGAAGACCTAGTATGCGAAACAACATCTTGGGAGCGATCTGTTAGACTTCGGTGGCTCGGGACTTTGAGAGGAGGGGAGTAGGACGTGCAGTAGAGAGAGCCCATTTTTTTTTTTTTTATGTACTTTCTAAAGCTATTCTTCAGTATTTAGGTTTGAGTACTGAAATTAACTTCATATGAAGTATTCATAAGAAGCGCCGCTGCTCCATTTGGCATCTTGGGCGTCATTTTAGAAATTAATCTAAACTACGGATGCTTTCAAAGTCGGTGGCAAAAGCTATGAATATCTGGATGCACGGTGATGCCCCGCCTAAACGAGGCAAGCGAAGCGCAAGGACTCTACCTCTCTATTTCTCTGTGGAATAAGTATATTTTTGATGGAAACGTGCTAATTAAGCCCTTTGAGTTGATATCCAACGTTCCCGAGAAAAACATTTTGTTCATGACTTATGAGTATAACTGTAAGGTGTTCGAGATGGCCCTATAACTAATAGATAATGTCACAACCCTCTTTCCTGCTCTGCCGTAATTGGTTAAAAAATCCCTTGACCGTTCAATCACAACTACACACATCAAAAGTGTCTAGGGATATCTCAAGCATTTTCATACAAAGTATAGCTATTTGGGAGGCTGTAAAAATTAAAATATTGATACCAACGTAGACATTTTTGAAACACAGAAACTGCTATATCTGCCCTTTGAGATTGTATAAAGAAATTCATTGTGGTAGCATTATTGTACAATCGTAAGGACGTTAAAAAAAGACAGATTTTTCTATTAAAAGGTGTCAAAATTTTAGCAAAATCAAACGTTTTTTTCTGTAATATTTTTAACCTTTATCTTATGCCTGTGTCCTCGCGTTATTCTAAGATAATGCTCAACTTGTAAACAAACTTAACTTTATGAAATATTTGAAAAATGATATCCCCATGATATCCCTAGACAGTTTTGATGTATGTGAGCTCTAAGCAAATTATGTGCTAAAGAACATCACGGCATTATTACCTAAAGAGCGCTAGAGATTTTAATTCATCCTTGACACAGAATAATTATTTCCGCATTCTGCGACGAAATATACAAGATAGAAAGATAACGGGCTCGTTCCTTGCACCTGTTCCTTAATGTGGATGAGAAAATCCACACTTATGTTAAAGGAAACATTTTTCAGTTTACAATTTCTTAAAGAGTAAGCTCGTAGTCTAACAAGGGCACCAATCTTTTCAGCGTTGTTTAATGCCTTGAAAACTTATTTTCCCAAACATGACTATTTTTACATCTTCATCAAATTACAAGTGTATCATAAAATAATGTATCAATGTGACACTTGAGCGCCGACAGATTAGTCACACACTACGTCTTGTCTATTATAAAGTAAGGACACATCTAAAAATAAATTATGATTATTGTTATTGTTCTAATTAGCTAATTAGGAAACGAGAAGTGATCTATGAGTGGACTTGCGCAACACAGTCATAGAATAGCATGAATGATATATGCTAAAGACATCTGGCGTTTGATACAAATACATTACAACGATAGGTGGTTCAGTCATAAGTACACGTGTGTGGCAGATTCATCTTCGGAATGAGCGGGGGTTTGGTCGATGACGAGTGGATGTGATGATTCTGATTATCTCACGTTTGGCTTGCGGCGTGATCAATAATATACATGAACTATCGGCCTCCTGCGACATAGGATTTCCCCACGAAAAACAAAGGTGTTACGGCCAGAATCGAAGTCGACCAGTCGACTTAACCACTGAGCCACGACTATGTTAGTGCTACACGCACTATACTTTTTTAAACCCGATGGCGTGTTTCCAACAATAGTTGATATGTGATTAAACGTTCGTAAATCCTGAAAAAAGAAGTTAAAGTATAAAAAGAATAACCAACACTTATAAAGACGGAAGTTCGTTTTCAAAGCGACGCATATTATTTTGTTCACAGTATTCTTAAACGATTCACATGTTTTTATTCTGGAAAAGAAAAACCGTTCTCTGGTGTTGAAGTCATTTGCATTCCTTTAATATGAAGGTAGTGGGAGTGAATAACTTCCGGCCGAGTGATCCTTGTGCTGGAGCATTATCGTTAGTCTGAGGAAGGCGAGGAGAAGGAACCTCTTTGTGGTCGTCCAGCAGAGCACAATTGAATTCATTTTGTGGACGCACTAGCGTTGCTAGGCGAGTGATTTGCACGCGTGGATTCGTGTTTTTAATAGTGAAACTCTCGCATTTTCCTTGCTTTGAATGTTTGTATACAAAAACTCAGGAAAATGTCTCTATTTATTTCTAAACTAGCGGCCACACGCGACTTCGTCTGCGTGGATTCAAGATAAAAAAATACATGTTTTTTATAAGTTGTAGCGTACACCCTATTCGGATGTATAAACTTTCTTATTGTGAAGTTTCATCAACATCCAGTCAGTAGTTTTTACGTGGGAGAGCAACACGGCACATTCACACATACAAATTTCACATTTAGAATATGAGCAGGATACTCATGGATGTTGATTCAGTTTTCAAGTTCCCTTTCAAATAATAACCGACACTTCTTCGGAATTCAAAAAGCCTTACTTAGCTTACGTCATGAAAATAAGCCTAGATTCCACATTGCAGAATCCTGTAATTAGTAGTTTTGGCTGTGCGTTTATGATGATTATCGCTAGTTTCAGCCACGCGCCCACTGCTGAACAATCATGCTCCCTTACAGATTTCCAGGGCGGTAAACTGCAATCGGCCTGTATTGCGTTTACTCCCACTTATAGCGCTCGCCCACACTGCCACTTTAACTTGCTTACCCGCTGAGCTACGCCGATCTAGCGTAGGCCCTTCCAAAGCACGTTGTTTGACTTTGAGTTTTCATATGAGGTCCATAGTGAAGAACTATAATAATATCTCTGATTCATAAGTGCCACAAGTAACATACAGTTTTTAATGTTAACATAACTAGATTTACCAAGACAATAAGCGATAAATTACAATTTTGAAAATTAATTACAGGTCTTTATAGTGTTTTTTATAAATCCGTGAGGCATAGCAGTGAAGTATTATTATTATTGTCTACTAAAGCTTTTTGTATATAATTCAATGGTTTTTATATACAAAACGTCCTTTCGGTGGAGTTTATACCTATTAAGTATAACAGGAAAATGGAGTCCAAAAAAATGTTGACGACGTCCAACGATGTTTATGGCATCCGTTCGCAATCCGGCTGTCGTATTTAGAACGAAAATCATAACATGTTATCAGCCGTATAACTCAGAGCATAACTCGTCGTAAAAACGTCAAGACGCTCTCGCGACATTAGTTTTAAAATTAAAACGTGAATGTGACCTCTTTGGACAAGACTGACATGCTGACGAATAGAAGAACAACGCTCCCTCTGTGCCGGCCAGCGTGTTAATGACAGTTTCATCTTTGTAGTTGTAATGCTTGTTCAGGAATGACTAAACTATTAATCAAGATTTATTTTCAGTTTTGGACGTTCAAACTTAAGCTCGTAAGCTCATACCCTCATTGCTGAGAACTCGCGTACTGTGCGTGGACGGTGTGAAGTCGACTGTATTAGACTGCAAAACAATTGTGTAGAAAATAAAAACAGACTTCATCTGCCCAGGCGCAGGGTTAAGTCTTTTAATTGCGTCTGCGAATGTGGCGCTTGACGCACTCAATCTAATTTTGCACTATATTACTCTGTTTTCAGATTAAACCAACTGACGATTTATTTATTTGGACATCTGATAGTTGTTACAATACATAATTGACGAATAAACGAATGGAATATTTTAGAATGCTGCCAAAAGATACATTTTAATCAAAAGTCTCTCCAAGATACTACAACTGGCAGAGGAAAAAGATGAATAACGTCAGTGGTGTTGATGACTCTAGGGCTGTTCATGATGTTCCATGCTGATCATGGAACATCATCAGAACCATTTGTCCTCGGGCAGTCGAGCACTTCAGACAACCCGAAGGCAAATGGCTAATCCGCTAAGTGGCAAGTTGCAGTAAATAATGTGATGGACAAAAACAGTGCCTAATAAAATATATTTCGTACAAAACTGAAATATCTCACAACGAGTAAATTTCTTTAACACACACCTGAACACCGTCAAAGGATATTTCATAGAGTGCACCGCTTTTAGCAGCAGTGGCGCTCACATAAACTGCAAAATGGAATTAGCTTTGAGCCGAGCAACCATGTTACATCTAATGTTACGGGTAAAATGTTTAAATAATACCTTTGCTATTTCATCTACAATATGGTTAGTAACCAAGGATACAAAGTTGCTAGTGCGGCACAATATAAAGTATTTTAAAACGTTGTGTGGTGTTGTTTTTGGCCTGAACGATATTTTTTTTCAGTTGAATATCATGAAAGCAGGCTAACTTGTTTTTGGGAATTTAACAGTCTATATTAATAAAACTATTCATGCAAATTCGAAACCGTCGTCTGTGGCTTTCCAGAGCGATACCCGGTTTTAGTGCGACAGTACTAAAAGTCTGAGGTGAACTTTACGACTGTGCATTTGAACTTTATATGCACGCGGTAGTCTCCCGGGCCAAGGCTGACCGACATCCTCCAGGAGTGATTATCTATTCAGCGCGGCCAGAGAGTTGACGTTCAAAGCTATAGTTCGGATAAGTACCTTATCCTTTAAGTTGGCGGTACCACCTCCATTCCCCTATCACCGCCATTGCTAGTAGTTTTCGGTAACGTTGCAATATTCGTCCATCAATAATCGTGTTACAGACTTCTTATAATTTCAGATAAATTAACCGGACAGCTTTTATCGTGCATTTTATTCTTTAAACGTGTTTTTGTAGATTGTAACCATCATTAAGCATGGAGATAGGTCACGCGTCCGAGCGGCGACACACATCGCTTGTGCTATTTTAACTACCTACGAGTATGAAACAAAAATATTGTAAAAAGTCGGGACATTTCGACCAAAGTGCCGACCAACTACCCCAGCACCACATCTTGAACTTTTCAATCATTTCTCTATCTTTTTGTGTCACAAATTGTCATTACGATATAAGTACGACAAACAATGTTTATCTCCCTTTGCTCCAAAAATGTATAAGTATGCCTTTTTTTTAGTGCTATATTTAACTTGTGCAATGAGTGTAACTGTACTCTCAACATATTTATATCAAAATGCATATTTCACGAGCTCGTGCTGATATGATAATTAACTATGATGGAAGTTTTTGAAGCTTAAAAGAGATTTTAATTGGAATTCAATTATCCAATAAAGGCCGCCGATGTCATGTAAACAGGCAACCTACAAACAATGGACCTTTTAATATATATAATTTCAATATACATAATACGGTTCCTCTTTATTAGCTTCCGAAAGAGGAAAGTCGTATTGACGCTTTTTGATTTGGAACCCGTTCGCAAACAGATCAAGTACTCGTATAACTTAGTGTGTATCTGTGCATTCATCTATCTGTCTGGCATCGCAGCGAAAACGGATGAATTTTGATCAAGTTTGTTTGAAAGTTGACTTAATCGGGAGATTTAAACTATTCTTCGAGATAATTGTGTCTGGGCGCTTTTAATTCTTAAAAGATTATTTTTAAAATGAGTGAAATTGTTTTTTTCTGAGTATGAACAGAGTCAGAGGAGGCTTTACTGATTGTGGGACACCACTGTCGACCAATCTAGAGCTCAACGTGGTTTTAGAGAAAGTCCAGGATGTCGACGAGGTGTTTCCTGATTCTCTACAGCAATTGTAACAAAAATGCAACATTGCTTATCTTTAAAAAAAATGGTGAAAACAATTTTTTTTTTTTTTCATATAACTATTTTTTTATATTTAACTGGTCATAATCATTTCGACCTAATTTTAAGATACCTCGAACAAAACACTTTCAATTCTTTTAATATTTCAAAGTGACCTTATTTACGTGACGGTACTGGAATTCCTTTGGTGAGAAAAATTGGTCGCAGTCGCACTGCATACACTTGAGTATGCGCAGGCGTCGCGCGGAAAGAGTCCCGTGTTAATTGCCGATTAAAAAAGAGAAGGATTTCAATTTACAGGAATCTTTTGCCTTCATATTCAAGAAAGTTAAACCTGACTGACTTATACAGGGTGTTTCTTTTAAGGTGTCAAGCCGGCGTGAGCTGATAGTAGGGTACCATACTTATCGATTTAACCCCCATGTATGTTCTACGATTTTTTGTAGTTTTCGAGATAATCATGTTTTTGTTATTTTTTAAAATTTTGTGAGCACTTGGCTTTAAATAATTATAACTTTTTTTTTGTTTGACTTTTATGGGATATTTTCTTTTTACTATATTGTCTATTGATTGCAGTTTCATGATTAAAATAATCCCTGTCCTAACTTCACTACAAGATACAAAAATTTTGATTGATAGTGAAAAAAGAATGAATCATGCAGAACATAACGAAAATTCAATCGTAAATTTAAAAAAAACAAAAGGTATTCCATAGCTTCTTACTAATTTCAAAAACTGCGCAGCGTCATAAGCTTCCATAATAATACAAGAAAACATGTCCTTCGTAGGGCATTATTCGCTGTAATTGATGCTCAAGTCTTGAGTAAGTATCGGAATAGTGTAATTTTCATACTTAAAAATTTTCTAGTAATGAGTTACTATGCTCAAAATACGCGTATAAAAAATAATAAAGATGGTCCGGTTTCCTCAATTATTATTTTTTTTACACCAGGAGTTGTGATTTTCGAATGATTGGAAGTTATAAAATGACTGTTTTATTAACAAATGAGCTTTGTTTAAACGTTAAAACACAATAAATCTCAGAAACGACAAAATTATGCCAAAATACTAGAAAATTATTAAGTATGAAAATTACACTATTTCCGATACTTCCTCAAGACTTGAGCATCAACTACAGCGAATAATGCCCCACGAAGGACATGATTTTTTGTATCATTATGGAAGCTTATGATGCTGCGCAGTTTTTAAAATTAGTAAGAAGCTATGGAATACCTTTTGTTATTTTAAATTTACGATTGAATTTTCGTTATGTTCTGCATGATTCACTTTTTTTTCACTATCAATCAAAATTTTTGTATCTTGTAGTAAAGTTAGGACAGGGATTATTTTAATCATGAAACTGCAATCAATAGACATTATAATAAAAAGAAAATATCCACTGAAAATCAAACAAAAAAAAAGTTCTAATTATTTAAAACCAAGTGATCACAAAATTTTAAAAAATAACAATATCATTTTTATCTGGAAAACTACAAAAAATCGTAGAACATACATGGGGGTTAAATCGATAGGTATGGTACCCTACTATCAGCTCGCGCCGGCTTGACATCTGTATATCAAAGCACAGCCGAAAGTTAGAAAATTTGAATTTTGTACTGGATTTCCTTAGAAATTCAAAAGTCTACGCAGACAAAGTCGTGGTCGAGGCTAGTTTATGTTAATTCCCTGATAGACGCCGTGAGGCGCTTGTAAGAAGCCGCTGAAGAGTTTATAAGATAGTAATCATCGAAATCATCAAATCATCATCTAATGTATGGCGCAATAGGGCCATAGCATTTGATGATTTCGGTGGATCCAAATTGTTGGATCATCCCTGATGATGAAATATTTAAACGAAAGTTGTTTTATTGTCAGTATTCTTTCGTGACTGTAATATTATTATTACAAAATATCTAAGCGAATATCTCCAAAGCAAGAATCTCATTTGGCTGCCGTTAACTGTCAGTAATTACGTGCCTCCTCATAATATAACAGCTAGTAGTTCGTGACAAAACATTAAAGTAATTTTAGAGGACCACCTCATAACAACGCAAAATAGTTTGAACGAATGCCAAGTAAACGGGCAATTTTCCAATTCTAGAATTTAATCTAGGGTGAAAATATCTTATTGCGAGAAATTGACGGCGCGCGGGTTATGCTCGACGGGGTGAAATGTCTTTCAAATACTGTCACTTTGGGTAATGTTATAGTAGTAAAAAGTTCAGTTATCCTTTAGTTGTTATTTTTTTATTATAGTAGTCTTAAGGGGACCACCGTTTTTTGTTAATTGGTTGTTTTTTTAGCAAAGGTCTCCCATCGATTAATATACACAAAGATAATTTATTCTGTTAGCATCTGAAAATACGGAGAATATGTTATTTTAGGATCACTTATCTTAATTGAACCGTTTTTGTCCAAATATCTCAAATAAACCACAATTAAAAAAAACGATTGATGGCGCTAGTGGATAGTAAGTGGCCCCTTAAACAGTCAGACAACGATGTGTCTGTCGAAGCGAAAAATACCTAAATATCACCTTTCGAAATGTAAAATATACATTCTGACTTTTCACAAAATAACTGAATATTTTTCCCAATATAAAAGGCACAAAATGCTGTCAGAAAATAAAATACTCAAATATTTTACCCGTTATATTTAATTTTGAATGAAACAAAATACAGCCAATATCGTACGTTTAAAGGCACATGACACGTGGAAATGTGAAAATGCAGGACGTGTGATTGAATAAAGCCGGCGGCGGTTTGCTTCACAATTACAAATATAAATAACTTCATTGTAAATAAGCTGCTGCCGTAACTACGTCCATGAGGACTGACAGTTTAAAACTTTAGTGGTTTATTGCAGACCGGTATCACTTCAAATTAACTGAAAAATAAACGTTAATATACAATACAATAGACACGCCACAAATATAGACAACAGAGAAGTGTGTTGTTCTTGTAAACTGCCAAATTCTCAGGGATGGTTCAGAATCCCGCTAGATTTTCATAAAAATGTACATAACATACATAAACGGCCTATATACGTCTCACTGCTGGGCACAGGCCGAACCTCAACTATGAGGTGGATTGAGCCCGTAAGAATGTAGTTGAACCTAAACCGGTGGATATCCCTTTTATTCCAGTTCTGTTTTTTTTAGTCAGAATATTAGCGAGAGCTTAATACTGAAAGGTGTCTCTTGTGCAACAATGTTGTATTGTGGTCTCGGATTTCCAGTCGGTCATCGTCTCCAGCTTAACTGCTGGCTTCTGGAAAAGTTGCTGTTAGATCAAGTTTAAGCAAAGTCAAATTATTTACCACTTTTATTTAGCAGATATTTTTCATCGTAAAATTATAAACATCGCTTTTGATTTCTCCGAATACGATGTGATGTTTTAAAATGATTGTGAATTTATTTTATGTAAATATTAATACTTTGTTCATTACGAAATGACCATCTGTTTTCCTGCACATTTTTCACTGAATTCATTTTCAGTGTGTATATTGTTTGTATTTTTCTCCTTTTGCTTACAGGGAAGAGTTGCACTTGATGTTGGGTAAAAGTTGTCTGTGTTCTTACAAAAAGTGGCTTTTTGAACTATTAAAACATACACATGCGCTCACGACTAGTAGGTAAGTACGAGAATATGCCAAACGGAGTAAACAGAGTGACTGATGCCTTGACAACAAGCCATTCAAAGGCCCATATTTCGCTTATAGCATTTAAACCTAAGCTGGTAAGGGGCGAGTCTGCCATCTATATCTAGGTTGCTTTGATTTTTATCGGTGTTTTTCGACCACTGGAAACTTAACCGCAAGTGGCTTTGCAAAACATTTGAACACTAGGTCTCCTCGACACTCGACGGCCGTTAGAATTCCATTGAATTTGTCCCTTGATATGAAAGATCCCTATTCCACGTCTTGTACTGGAAGACTAGATAAACCTTATCTATGAAACAATGGGCATAACCTAGCACAATACGTGGTCCATTGTCAGTCCATTCCATTGTGGTGGTCCGACCGAGTCCAGTCAGTGCTTGACACAAAGCTCCATGATGTGCATCACGGCGAGCAGAGCTACTGATGGCGACAGCCCGCCCAACGGACTTGGCGTCGGAGAAAACACGGAAAATAAGGGAAACGACGGATAAAGTAGAAATCCTTGAAACGTTTAGTTCTTGGGTTTTTAGATAAACCTACAACAATATTAGCTGTGTCCACTGTTACTTCACCCTGTTTATCGAATTATTCCTACAGCTAAAATTACATTCTAACGTAACTTCAGGTACTTACTAACTTGTTAATAATATTTTAAGTTCCAGTAAGCTCTATGCACGTTAAATTCAAGGGCATTTCCACAACACGGTGGTCGATTAAATATTGTCTTCAGTAGATTAATAACAACAATATCTGTCCTATCTTTATTTTTGTTACAATAGTAACAAACAAGATAGGACAAATATTCCTTTCTTCAATTTTTGTAACTTAATCTTCTTACTATTACTATTGTAACAAAAATAAAGATAGGACAAATATTCCTTTCTTCAATTTTTGTAACTTAATCTTCTTTAGATAAAATACTTAATCAACCACCGAATTAGATAGTAAAAAATATTGTGTAAATGCCCTCAAGTTAATCTTGTGATTTGAGTAAGTATTCCTCATATATCCTTTACGATAGTAGGAAAATCAACCCCTAAGGAGATGACGAGGATTGACAAAAGTCAACACTTTATGACTTTTGTATGCGAATCCTAATTCCTGAGGGACGTAAGCAGCACTTTAAGTTATGTTTGAACACTCGCCGAAGCAAACGACTGGAGCAGGACTTTAAGCTTTTTGAAACAACCTTTAGATGGCTGTGTAAAGTTTGTGGGTTAGAAAAGCATAACGTTTTGTAATGATATAAAGATAAATTCAAGTTGTGTGACGAAAGATACATTTTATTGAATTTCTAGAAACGTTGATAGAAAAAATAACTGATTTTTTTCATTCTGTATATCGATAAAGTTGAATACAAATCTTTATTGATATTTCATTTGAAACTTCAATTTGCACCTAAATAACCCAGCATCTTCAGTCTTTTTATAAAGAAATGCAATTGCGATTCTGTAGTTAAGCTAAGTTAATAGTTTAATAATTTTCAAATTCAAATTCAAATTCAAATTCAATTTTTATTGCATTCATGTTGTACATTACAGTTCTTAAATATAGTTTTTAGTTCAGAACATGAACCCTGTAAGGGCACCGCAATCAAAAAAACACTAATAAGTGGAATATCATCATACTATACTAATTTACAAATACAAACATTTATGACTCTTCATTAAAAAACTCTGACAGCGAATAGTAGTTTCAGTCGAGTAAATGCATCGGATCAGCCGATTTGCCCTCTGTAAAAGTTTTTTTTAATTGGATCTAGGCAGTCATTTGACCACAATCTCTCCTGATCGTAAGTGATGATGTGGTCGATAGTGGTACATGTCTACATGTCGTGTCAAGTAAATGCAAGTGTTTTACCATGTTTTACAAAACGCAACTTGCTATTTCTGTTTATTATGATGTGAGTTGCGACCTTGTGTCTTGTTTTAATCTACCGTTAGTCATTGGTTCGAAGTGTTGTTTACCGCTCGAGAACCCATCTGATATTAGACACGTAAATATCGCTCCGGAGAATAGTTTCAAACTTTGGCAAGCGTAACATCCCGATTTTACAGACCGCTACCGCCATCTGTTATGAGCTGGTAGCATTTAATAGTACTTTCAGCCGCTGAAACAGGTTTAAATTCCGTTGTAACAATCCGGCTTAAAATGTATAAAAGCAGTAGTTAGAAGATTTCAAAGTACAGTTACCGTCTTTTTAAATATCTCTCTTACAAACGTTAAAGACGAAGTCTGAAATCTTTTTAAAATGTTTTTCATACAAATTAAAATATGAATTCGTGAATCTGTAACTGCAAGGAAATAGCCTCATCGAAAATCCTCCACTAGCCCATATCTTTCAGAATTTTACTGCTGTGTTCTACCGATTGACATCGTGTATGTGCGAGAGCCTTAACTCCTTACGCTGGCAAATGTACATACGCTGGAACACAATATAATAATAGTAGGTATTTCTTTTCAAAAACATTATGAAGTCACAGTCAACTAGAAATACTATTACTGTGACCTACATTGCGGCTTGAATCAAATCATGGTGGATTTGATTTGTAGTTACTTTAATTGACTCTTTTTTAAGCATTTTTAGTTGATTCAAAACGAATGCGGGGAAAGTAAGGCGAATCCTTCCTTACTCAACTATTTAGGCGTTGTAAAGACACGAAATGTGTTTGTGTTTATGTGTTGAAACACTTTTTAAAGGACATCATTACCTGATTACTGTTTAACGGTTCCGTTATCATAACTAATTGAACATTAGTGGGCGCGTTCATTAGCGATCGCATTAATGGCGTCGACGCAGCCTCCGTCCGCTCGCCAACACTCGTACCTGCACCAATAAATACGATTCATTATTATAGAATTTAAATTATACGTTTGTTTAATAAGTGCCGTACACCAAAGAGATGTACATGATTATGACGTTAAGGTTATACCCACTCTACACCAGTATACTGTGGTATACAGTATGTAGTTGTGCCCGTTGACGTAAAAAATCTTCATTATTATCAAAAACTATTGAATGCAGAGTTTCTTGCCAGGTCTTGTCAGTAGAAACAACCTTCCGACGCCGGTGGTAGTGTCACATTATTATATACATGTATTTTATATATTGTTTATTTATTGTAGTATTGTGTATGTTTATTATGTGGTTCAAATTAAGATTCATGACGATTCAAAAGTACTATGTAATGTTCTACTTGACTAAAGATATATTGAATTTTTACATACATTTTTAGAGGTTCGTCTCTGAACCCCCTACTTAATAATTATTATATTGTGCTATTGCGAATAAATTTATTGATTGCTGCAGCATTGATTTAGTGATTTAAGTGTCTTGTTACTTACGCGCATATGTTGACAGCAATAAGGATGAAAGAGACGTTACGACAGTGCTTTGTGGTTGTACGTATTTTTCTCGAGTGTGGTTGTATGCCGCTGCTGACGGCTGCTGAATGGGCGACGTTGCTCGTACAAAATGAAATCCTACAACACTGGTAAAGTGTGCGTCCCCTACATGTAGTAATTTCTCATTACCGACTGATTAATACATTGATGCAATAGCTCTGCCACAGAATAAGTGGATACAGAAGTCCGGCTCCGGTCCGTTGATATTATTACCTACGGCCATCACTCGTAGCAGTAGATTGGGATGTTATGGTTAGTGATTTTTAATAAGATTTTTATAGTATACACTGGCAGCCGCCCGCGACTTCGTCCGCGTGGACTAAGCTGTATGTGAAAAAAGATTTTCACGCTTTTATGTTGAAATTTTCCTGAATTTTCTTTGCTATAAACCTCACGGAGCCCGAGACCTTTCCAACGAATGCAAATGTAGGATGGTTATTGTATAAACATGTTAAATGTCATCCTTTAAATGTGTTTATGAAGCTACTAATATTTTAGTGGTAAAGTAGGTAGTACTCGTATTTAATATTTTTGATTACACAATGATGATTAATAATGCAGTGTAACTTGGAACTCAACTAAATATCGTGCCTACGTAATTATATGCTGTTAAAATGTATTAATTATAATACTGTTACATTTTCTGACCATACTCTAGTAGTAGCTGGTAAATCATTAGAACAGTCAACTCGTTTCTTTGTGTTGTGGTTATTAAATATTAAAAAATCAGTAAATCAGTTTTTGCGCAGCGCGTCTTTTGCCTCACGCTCGTCTGTCGTCCTCAGAATACAGCCGATATCGCCACCAATATACATTATGTGTCATGCGTCTGCTTCTGATTCTGAAGGCCTAGTGCCAGTCTCGTCGGTAGCCTCGGCTTTCGTGAGTAATCACGAACTTAAGGTCGTCGTTACTTAAGCTAAGTAACTGTACCTTTTTTCTGAATAAATATGCGTTAACTTTCTCGATGCGTTCGCACTAGGCCTTCAGAATGCTGGCTACATACGAACTGACGAAGCAGGCGCACGCCACACAATGTCTGTTGGTTTTGATCTCGGCATTATTTTGAGGAACGGCAGTCGCCAGCCTAGCGTGAGGCAACCGCGGCGCTACGATTAATTATAAAAACTGCTGCGTTTTTGAGTGTTAAATTAAAACAATACAAAGGAACGAGTTACCTTTTTTAATTACTTACTCACTAGTGGAAAAATGAAACTGCAAATTATTATTAACAATTAACAGTTATTACGTAGGCAGTATTAAGTGGAGTTGTAAGTCTGTATCTGTTCATTCTGTGGCTCTGCGTTTACGCACGTGCGCCGCGCTCGTCTCTAAGCCGATCGGTACAGTCAGCCTCGGGACCACGTGGGCTTTCAGACTGGTCAAATACATCTGTACATTGCAAAAAGCAACCGTAAAACCACTGTAATAAAATTGTCTTTTACTTGTTTTTGATTTAGGTGATGGGTGGTTGTACTTCAGCAATTAGTGCTGCAGTCGCATGCTGGCGCTTTGACAGGCTTACAATGATTTCAATTAGGCCCTGTAATGATTCAGTACAGGAAAATCTATCTATCTTGAACTAGGTGCCTACTATTACTCATTTATCATGTCTGATACTCGTATTGGATCTATTTAACGAATCGCTAGCGAGTCGATAATTTCACAATAACTCATTATACTTAAATGCTCTTTTGTTAAACCGATTTGAGCTGAGTAACTATGCGATGTGTTTCTAGACAGCTTCTGAACCCTCCTTGAAAATTTGGCTCGTGATCAAAATTAAACGTATGGATGAGTATATCGTTATTGGGGTAAAAAGCTTCCTTGATTGATTTGACTGTACGCAGCTCTGTGTTTGTCTTTTTAATTTCTTAAACAATCCCCTGTTGCCTTAGTCTGCTTGGGTGGCATTCCGGCCAATATCATCTCACATCTCAGAAATTAAATTTTTAAGATAACTCACCACGCCGAGATTAGATCTCGCGCTAACCGGAATAGCATAGCTGGGCGAAATTTCCTTTTAGAGATAAGCTTATCCGTACTATTAGTATTCCTTCTGTTAACTATAGTAGAACCTTTCAATTTATGTGCTCACGAATAAATAAATGATCCTTTAGATTTATTTTGGAACCTATACATTTTTAAATTTTTGCTCGATATTTGTGGCATTCCCAACTTTACGAATACTAACAGGATAACGTTGTAACTGCTGAATGCGATGAAAAAATAAAACCAATATGTCCCAAACTGCCTTTTAAAAACAACATATTCTGTCGCTCGAGGTTTTATTGAATTAGTCTGTTTGATAGTTGAATGATAGTTATAGGATTCATTTTAATAGCTCAAATCAGAATTGCACATTTTTGTTTACACTACAAAAAATTCAGCTCTGTATTTGATGCAAAAGCTCAATAAATGTGCTAGCACATAACAGGACTACTTTTTACGCGAATAAAAAAAATATGTCACATGAATCGG
This sequence comes from Udea ferrugalis, assembly GCA_950022985.1. NCBI lineage: Eukaryota > Metazoa > Arthropoda > Insecta > Lepidoptera > Crambidae > Udea > Udea ferrugalis. The sequence continues at coordinate 570,523 of OX465515.1, forward strand.
CTTTAAAATTTAAACTCGTAAAATCGTTATTTCTTAACTATTCGTTAGCGCGGAACTAATGACTTTTAAATAAACTGACAAGATGACCGAGACATCCCATATTTTTTGAACTACTGTAAAATGCCCTGCCTATAATATGATATGATATACCTATGTGCTGAGAAAAACTACCAAGAATAAACAAATGCAAGAGTAAAACATTTACATAATGCAACAATATTTTAGAGGAACTGAATATAATTAAAAATAAAAGTCACCAGGATCAGTGGAAGAAAACTAGCTGGTGTTGCGGTCGTTGTATTGTGTGGCTGCGAATGATTATTAGAAAACGGTTATCTTTTAAATTTAAGGAATACTGTCAATCAATAATTCGTGACCCTTTTAGCGCCGTGGTTACGACTGCCGGTTGAGACAACGTTACGCGAGTTCGATTGCTGCACCAGCACAAAATTCAATGTTTGTTATACCTGGTTTCCACAATGGGGAATCTTACTTTTAATCTCAACCAGAGCAAGGTATTGTCTTGCATTTATATTATTAAACTAAAATCTATTTGATAACAAAATACGTACTCTGACGTAAATCCCAAGATCACGTCTCGGCTATATCTTACGCTGTTAACGAGAACACCTTGTTTCCACTGATACAGATCCAATATCGGAAATATGTTTGTCCGATGGAGTGATTACTGGAACGTCGCAGCCGGTATGCGGGTCTGGGGGGCCAGGGAGTGGGGTGGCGTGATCGTGACAATATCTCGGATATTAGATTCGCAATGGTGCATCCCGCGTGTCGCTGCATTAATGCTGCCTCGCTCACCTGCCACAGATTATAACAAAAGGTAGTGATATTCCCGGCTGAAAGTAATAACACAGTATAAACAGTAGGTTATCTAAGGCCGCCCGCTGAGTTATTAGCCTAGCGTGCGCACAGGCACGCGGCACAGCCCGTCCGTACTGTCACCACCTTATTCCCCCCTATTTTATGCTAGCGTGTGCGTGAAATCGCGACACGGCGCGCGACGCGCACGCACACATTCAAACCGAGGGCGGCACTTTTGTATGTCCATATTTTACTGTTCTCTGTGTACTGTGGTAATAAGGTAACGTTGACGACACATTTGGCGCAGTGGTTCCGAGCGCCGGGTGACTCGAACCGTCTGTCGGCGGGTTCGATTAACGCACCAACTTGTGTTGGTTGATGAATCAGATATGTTTGCTGATGCTGAATGTTACGTCCGTTGTTTTCATGACAATTGACACAACTAAAACATCCCTAAAGTGAGCTTTAGGACCGGTTGACGAAATGGACTGGACTGAAATTTCAGTTTACCATTATTTGAAACGCTATTATGGCTATTAATCAGTAGGTTTAAATTAAAGGCGTTGATGTTAGTGAGTAAGTCCAATTCGACCACTGCTTAGAAGTACCTATAGTTCGAGCATAATATAGCCCGCAGCTCTAGTAGGCCTGCAAACACAAGCCACCTTGAATGATTATTTTGGATAACTTTGACGATCCCAATCAAACATGCAATCAATAGACATTAAATAATTTACATTATCTAACCTATAAAAAGCCTACGAGCTTAAAAAAGGAATGAATAAGTCTATTATGTTACTAGGTACACATATTAAATTACACAAAAACAATGGTACCTACCGAAATGGTTTACACTAGGCGTAGCAAAAAGGTCGAGGCTAGGCGCTCCTAGCCCAATTGAGAATCGCTATTCTCGCTAACATCATTTCACATCTCGATGCAGCACGCTTACTTCAAATAACTATCCGCTTCACCTTGAATTAGTATTCTCCCTCATTTGCATGAAAGTAATTTTAAAGTCTTATTCGGCTAAGCTCTTTTCTATCTAACGATTACTGTCGCGAAGTCATTGAGTTTTACAGAAGGCTAAAATTAAAGTGAAGTGAAGTGTGCATTGTCGCTGATATTCTGCAGAATGTCTCAAACGCCTGAAAATTATATTGAAAGCTTTCCATAAATTATATCGCAACAAAAAAATCGCGAACATGCGTGGAATACAGATACATGCTAGGTATGAGAAATTTTAAAATCCTTTTTTCAGCGTCGCTTTGAACCAGCCTGTATAAAATGTTCGTTTTTTCATGAAACATTTTCGGTATTCTTTTATTCCAGCACGTACTCGATGTAGGTACGTAAGGGCCGGCGCCCACTATCGGCATCGGCACGCTTCAGGATTTTAAGGTGGCAAATAGCAATATACTTTAACATTAAAGCAATAAAGTAGAAATTTCCGTGATGTGATCTCGTAAAAACAAAATGCATTTGTTCTGTTTCTGTTTCGGCATTTTCTACTTTATTGCCATTATGTTAGAGTATATTACTATTTGCCACCTTAAAAGCCTGAAGCGTGCCGATGCCGATAGTGGGCGCCGGCCCTTAAATGGCATACTGCACGGATTGCAGCTATTGTATTGCCGTGCTTCACGTGTTGAAAAAGGTTCTGTTTTGCTGATAAAAAAAAGTTACTCGTTATATTCATTTGCCTTTTAGAGGTCCAGTGCAGTCGGCATCGAAAGAAGCTTTCAAAGCTTTCAAAGCGGCATTAACGATCTTTATTATAAGTAAGGCAACTCTAATTATACAGCAATAGAGTTCGTTTATGTGTTGTTTGTAGCGTCAACTTGAACTTAAGTAAATCTAACTATCTGACCCCCGAATTCACAAACGACAATCAACGCTAAGCACGCGCTCACGGTCATGCTGTCCCTTTCAATTCCATTGAGATTTTACGGGACAGCGTGAGCGTGAGCACGTGCCTAGCGTTGATTGACGTTTGTGAATTCAGGGGTAAGTAAGATTCTTTTTTAATTTCTGAGCAAAGGTTACCAATAAGTATCATGGTTCTGTTACTAACTGTACCTACATAGAGAAGACTTTGAAAAGATCTTAGCAATTACACTTTTTGAAAAAATGTATTGTCAACTGTCTCTCTCGGGTCCAGTGGTCGTTGTTGGGTTTGAGTAAGTAATGTGAAATTATCATTTTGAATATTGTATTGCCACCTGTGGATTTTTATCTCAATTACGTTCTTTGCACGGTACGATATTGAGCACGGCACAGAAATCTGTACCTATCCGAACCTGACCGCGCCTAGCATGCTATTAGCAAATAACAAGTACCTACATAATAGACATCATCTTTCTAAAGAAGTTCGGTAGATGGCGCTTTTCTGGTAATTTTGCAGCATATCTATTTTTGCATGCCTGGTGTGTGGAGGTATAGTACGAGTTTAATCTCATCGTGAGCATGCACTTTGACAATTGTCCAACAGGTTACCACGGCATTAAACAATTGCCTTCTAGCATTATAACAAAACAACAATAAATCAATCGTTGTTGCATTTGGCAGGCGTCAACATAATGAATATGGCCATCAACAATGGCCGTGCCAAAGGTCAAGCTACAGACGATAGTAATCGAAATCCTATCGATGAAGCGGATGCGGGCGTGCGCGGGCGCGTTGAGTTATTCCCAGAGCGGCGCGGGGGGCGCGGCGCGGCAGGGGGCCCGGGGCGGTGGGGGGGCGCGGCGCCGGCGCGCTCAGTGTGCGGGCGCGCTCCGCCGCCGCCATGGGCAACCAACATTCTGCCTCACACACCACCCTCAAGCCTCGCAAGAACGTGCACTGGAAGTCCGCAGGTAACCCTCCAACCCCCACTCGCCGCCCAGGCACTGCGCGCCGCCCGCCCGAGGCCCCCGTCGGAGTGGCTATTTTTAAAAACACTGCGGTTCCTAAAGCGTGGCACAACAAAACAAATCGTAAGACCGCTCGCGTTCATGTAACGATAATCACGCGTCTAATTTTGTGGGGAGTTTTATGCCAAATGACTTTATGCCTAGCTCGATACCTCGCCCGCTAGGTCTCACAGGCTTTACTGGATCTCACCAGATGGAGGATTGATAAAGTGTTAATGTTTTTTCAGGTCGGCCAGCAGTGCCAGGAAAACCGGATATAATCCCGGTCCTGACGGACGATGAACCTAACGCGATCACACTGCGCTGGGGCCCGCCAGTCCACGACGGCGGTGCGCCGCTGCATGGCTACCAGGTGGAGTGCAACCGGCTCGGCTCTGCGGACTGGATCCGCACGGCGCCGCCGGTGGTGGTGCGGCCCGAGCTCGTGCTCACTGGCTTGGAGCCGCCCCACCGCTACCAGTTCCGAGTCGCCGCGCTCAACGCTGTCGGCCGCTCCGACTACAGCGAGCTGTCGGATGTGCTCACCGTGAGCTTCGAACGTGCTGCGCAAGAGCCTCCTGTATTCTTTCAGCACTTGGAAGATGTTACGGTACTCGAAAATGACAAAACAGAGTTTCGTGTCACGTTCTCGGGCACGCCAGCCCCTACTATTGCTTGGTTCAAAGACGACTACGAAATATTTAGCAGTAGGCGTACGGCCATCACCACGAGCGAATCTACGAGTGTCCTCGTATTCCACCAGACCCAGGGGAGTGACGAGGGCGAGATCAAGTGTACGGCGACTAACCGCGCTGGACACGCTGTCACCAAGGCGCACCTCTCGCTGGAGGCCGTGCCCAAGCTGCGTTACCCGCGTCAGTATGAAGAAGGCTTACTCTACGAAATAAACGAGACGGTATTTCTAAAGATGACTATAGTGGGCAAGCCCACGCCGACCGTGGAATGGCGGCACGACGGGCAGCCTGTAGCAGTGGATGATCGCGTTGAAATTTCGAACACGCCCAAGTTCTCAATGCTAAAAATCCACTCGGCACGTAGAAGCGACCGAGGGGAGTATCAAGTTCACGCAAAGAACAATATCGGAGAAGACACGGCAGCATTCCTGGTGACAGTGACGGCGGCTCCGGACCCGCCCCGGCGCGTGTCTGTCACCAGACAAGTGGACAAATCCGTGACCCTGGACTGGGAGCCACCGGAGGATGACGGCGGCTGCCGCATCGGAAACTACGTAGTGGAGTACTACAGGAGTGGGTGGAACGTGTGGCTGAAGGCGACGACGAGCCGGAAGACGAGCGTGACGTTATTCGACCTGATAGAGGGTAGCGAGTATAAGTTTCGAGTGAAGGCAGAGAGTCCATACGGTATGAGCGCGCCGAGTGTCGAGTCGGCGCCGGTGAAGATTCCGGGTCGATCGGTGGACATGGAGTTTTTGGAAGTGGAATCGAAGATAATATCGCACGTGTTGACGAAGGAGGACGGGGAGGAAGGGCGTGTGTCGCCGGCGCCGCGGCGCAAGCGCGCGGGGGAGCCCCCTCCGCCGCCGCAGCCTCCGCAGCGCGCGCGCGCAGCCTCCGCCGAGCGCGCGCCGCCCGCCGACCGACGCGACCCCTCGCGCGACGAGTTCATGCTCGTGCTCTACCCTGATAACGCGGCGGCTGACCAAGCCGGTAAGCATATCCCCCCGCGTCTTATGTATGTCACCCGATGCTAACACTAATACTCTTTTCCAAAAACTGAAACAACCCGAGAGCGTCTCTTTAGTAACTGTAACATTCCTGTTGAAGTCGCAGTTTACAAGTAAGTGACACGACACTTCAATCGCTAATCCAATGCTACAGCGTTCCTTCAGTTTTTTGAATAAGGGGATTAGTAAAAAGAGGTCCTGTGAATACTCACAGGACCTCTTTTTACTAATCCCCCATTCACCAGAATGTATAAAAAACATGTTTGATGGCCTAAATGGTTATAATGGTTCTTAAACTTATATCTAAAGGTTAACTTATCTGGGACCCAATCTGTTGATTCCTGACAATTAACCAATTAGCCCTAGTCCTGCTCCGTGCGATTGTTCACACACTAAAACAATGTTTTGTGTAGGTACATGTCATGTGTTGTTTTGTGAGTTGTTTACTCTAACTTAAAGCGAAAGAATTCCCGTGCATAGCCAGATCGCTAGTTCTGTTATAATCATATTAACCTGTATTGCTGCGTCATGAATTTTTCAATTATGTTAAATACATCAGTTTACATCAGTTAGGATCCTACTTGAGCTGACTTAAGGAATGAGTCTCATTCTAGGTCCCGAAGGCCAAGTACTGCAGTAACTAGTCTAATAATATGTCACTCCATCGGAGTTACCTTGCCACCAAAACTTTTCTCATTTCACTGCCTACACCAATAGTTGTAAAACCACCTTCAACTGGCTTGCTCATTTGGTTTGCTCACTGCTTGGTTTATCGTATTCCTGTATATGTTGATAGCGCCATGCAGGTTACGTCAGTTATAGGTAGTTTGTATGTGGCGTTATAGAAGTCGCTACATCCTGAGTGGCTTATTCATTTATTCATTTATTCATACAATTGCACAAACCGGCTTACAGTTGCCCAAAGCACCAGTTTGTTTAAATTTACAATTTACAACGAGAAAAAAAAATAGAACAAAAAATAGAATATGCATGGCTAATTTAAAAATAATGAGGTATTACAAATCGATAATTTAAAATTATTTTTAAGTACTTATGTCAATTAAATATCACAATGTCCAAAAAACATGATGTCAAAAATATTACAATAATTACATACAACAACACTAAAAGACAATGTTCAAGATATTTTAAAATTAGTAAATTAACAGTAAAAATACTGAGTCAAACTTACACGACTAGAGGTTAGTGTTAAGCTTAAGCTACGTCTACGAGTATATGTATAAACAAGTGGGTCAGTCGGACAGATCAGTTTGTACAAAATTCCTAAACCAATAATGACCAAGATTTCCCAATGCCATGTTTCTACAGTACGTTTTTTTCTGTGAGGTGAGAACAGGGGATGTGAAAGGGGGTTGGTCCAAATGAAATTTTATGTTACCCTATCTCATACTTATTTGTTTTACGGAAAGCCTTTAAAATGTATGCCGGATTGGCTATATTTTTTTGTTTCCATCATAACAATCTTCCAAAAAGTCATTACGAGTACTTCCAAAGCGTTCACTGTTTGTTTCATTGTATTTCTTCAAAAGACATTCAATCTGTAATTAATTACAGAGTGGGCCATCATCACTACTTTTTGGCGTTGAAGCTTATTTTGACAGCCCAATGGTAATGTTGGTCAATGAAAATTCTGAAACACGTTCACTTGATGCTGAAGTCTCTAATGAACGCAAAATAAAAATAATGTTTTGAGGCAATTGGATGGGGTACAATCCAGTGTTCCAGTGTCACTACCGCTCTAGGGCAAGTTCAGCACAACAAAGTTTCGGTAGGCAAGGTGTGCTCATTCAGTCATCGATTTTATTGTATGCAAAACTCTATGACTTTTCCACCTCTAGAGCCCTGTTTAACGTGATGCACATGGCGTTCGTGCGTTCGATACGTACAAGTTTTAGGTACCATCGCACCACTCGCTAACGACAGGGACTTCTTGCTTACACACGCAGGCATGTATGTTAGTCGTATTCACAACTTAAAACCGCCGAAGTCTAAAAAAGTGCGGTGTCTGAGATCTCTAGTCCTCGCATAACTTGCGGAATGCAACGAACGTAAGCGCCTTGCAAAAGTTTTCCCAATGAGCTTTAGCAGGAACTTCTTCAAGAGAGGTTTGAAAAGGTTCATACAGGATCTACGATGCGCGAGTAATGTCTGCCTCGGGTGTTGCATGTCTCCATAACTACCTCTACTTTACTAACTAGTAGCCTACTTATTTGTATGTCACCGACAGTTAGAAAATAGTTATGTACTTTTATAATGTTTATAGCCTTGCTTGCATACGAAGCGAATTTCGTACCGTCTCTAAAATGTCTATGTTTACAGCTCAGCGAATGTTTGTTTACTAATCCGATCTGTAAAAAAATGTGTCGATATTAATTAAATCTGTATGTTAATTGTAAGCTCATAGAGAAGAAGTGGGCATCTCTATTTTGGTTATCTATTTCCGACTACAATTATAGGGAAGAGCCGCAGCGGGCCGCTAGGGCGTGCTGACTGCTGCGCGGAAGGCGCGCGCATATCTGACTATAAATACGCGGTGCACCGCGCCCGCTCGCGCTAACCTCATTAATGCTTCTGCGGAGTTCCGGCGACGGACACACGCGAATTCATTGTTATATCAGACAAAAGCGGGAATGACGACACATGTCACACCAGTCCCTCCGAGAGACTACAGCTAAATAGTTGGCACACGCGTCTTCGTGGTCAGCTGTAGTAGTGACATGTTATATGGCACTGCTTTTGGATAAAGGCACGGTTCTGGTGCATTTTTCTTTAGTCTATGTGGTTGATCAGCTATGTGGCATCAACCTACGGCTTTCTTGATTTCCAATCCTGTTGTTCCTACACAAGGTCACAGGGCCAATGTTCACCCTGATTGTAATCATTGACCTTTTCTTCAAATTTCTTCTGCCATGTTATGGGGAGCCCACTATAGGTACGTTACGATAATTCCGTGGCGTGCCTAACATCAAATATGGGACAAAATCACATACATTTCTCTGATCTCAAAGAAGGGTTTTCTTTTGTGTCATGGATATATTGTAATAACCCTCGTGTCAAAATTGTTTAACGATTCCGAATTAGTCTTCTTCGTAACTACGTAACTTTGTGGGTTCGAGCCCCACTTGATACCTTGATCAAGTTACCTATTTCTATATGTACATACATCTTAAGTTCTAGTTTCTGTAAGCCAGTAACCCAGTTGATAAAGACACCCAACGTAAGCCGTGATAATTCATACTAAGCTGTGTGACTTGCAATGGCGTCCTGTTTCCTGAACTTAAGCATTCGCATTAATCCAAAACTCGAAACGAGAATTCCATGTTGTTATTATGCTTTAGCATTTTTCATGCAGTATCTCAGTAAGAAATGCGAAATACGCGGGTTCGATTCCCGCCTGATACCAGGTAGACCGAATGTCTTTTATGGTTTGCAATTCCACTTTCGAGTTTTGAATAATGGCCTTTGTCTAGCCGTGGTGCAGTATTTTTGCTGATTTTACTTCCTTTAACCACTGAATCAACCAACTTTGCTTGCGATGATTAAACTCATAAGCTGCCGAGATGCGAGTACAAGACGTTAGATGTTAGATCATTAAAATCATGTAAGTCTAAAATTTTATTATACTTCACGCTAAAAAACTCAAATGTGACGTGTTACGTCAATCAGACATTCGGCATACATCAGTGTAGCTGGCTGGCACAAGCGAGAGATAACCTAGCTAGCTCCAGTACGCGGTGCTATAATTTATATAAAAAAACTTAAAATGTAATACACAGAAAATTGTAATTTTTCAGAAAAGCGCAAGTCGTTTCAATTGGACCTGGAAGACTCGCTGTCCCCGCCGCCGCTGTCGCTGTCGGCGCCGGAGCTGAGCGCGCGCTGTGCGCTGCCGTTCCGCGCGCTGCGGCACGCCGTCAGCTCCACGGAGCTGCTGCACGAGCGCGCCATGGCTCGCTTCTACCGCGCCGTTGCCCTCGAGCAGCAACAAGCCGAGCGACAGACCCGACGAGCGCCAACACCCGACACACACACTGACATTCCGTACACTAGCCACACAGCACCGGACCGCTTCGTCCCACCACAGATCGTCATCAAACAAGACTCCATGGACAGCACCGACAAAATAACCAAACAGACCTCCCAGGACTCCGAAGCCTCCGACAACAAATGGCAGACCGTCTCGTTCGATGAGGATTACACCGCCAGCACCGTCTCCACCGATGGGGAGTACTCCGACGACGGCAGCCTGAATGGAGACGTCGACAGAACCAGCTACATGGACGACGAGGACACTTACAACCCGAGAGACAAAATGACTAGGCCGTCTTCCGTTAAGGAGTCCATCGAAGAGGAGGAGGAGGAAGAATCAGAGAGAGAAATCATCAAACCACTGCCGTTGCCCGATCCGAACTTTGTCCCCAAACCCATATTGAAGCGCAGAGAGTCCGGCTCCTCGGGATCTGACACTAAGCAGGAATCAAAGCCGATGGATAATGGGGTTGCCAAGATCGAAGAAATAGAAAAACCCAAAGAAAAACCGAAGAAGGAGGAGAAAATGTCAATGTTTAAGAAGATTACAAAAATGCCGGTTCAAAAGAGTTTCCCGTTCCCAAAGCTATTGCACAAAAACAAGGAGGCAGAGAAAGCCAAAGAAGAAGAGCCACCTCCTGAGCCACAAAAAACTGCGAAGAAAACAGATAATCTCAAAGACAGAGTAAGCGAGGAGGGAAGGACGGTCATAGATTATTACGGTAGTATAGTGAAAGAGTACGGCAGTCAGAAGAAACCTACCCCCTCGATGTATCTGAAGACGGAGGAATTAAAGAGTGTTGCAGAAAAGCAGCAACTTGAAGTCACAGACAAGTCACGCAAAGTTAAGAAAATGGTCAAAACAAAGAAAGCGATGAACAACATTACAGAAAACAAATTGGCTCCGAATAAAACAAATTCCAAACAAAAACCCAACGCGAAGCATTCTAAAGTAAAGGAACAAGCGAGCGTCGATAAAGTTAAGACTCAACCGAGTGACAAGGCAAAAGCTGCCAAGGATAAAGCGGTCGCTAACCATTCGCATGATGCGGATGCGAACCATAAGAAAGCCACTCAACAGATCGTTTTGAGAAAGGCCGAGCGAGCCACCATCGTTATACCGATAGACTATCAAGAGTTAGAGGAAAAAGCGAAAGTAAACGTCAGGTCGGCGATCGACTATTGCGTGGATATGTGCTTGCTCGTGGTGGCATTCTGGGTGTACTTGTTCAAGGACGAGCGGCTCGCCATCCCACTGCTGGGCCTCATCATCTACCGGCAGCTGCACGAGACGCTCTTCCTGAACATCCCCAACTGGATCGCCCGCTACACGCCCAGCTGGCTCAAGAAGAAGACCTCTTGACCTTTCCAAAAGACATGTTGTGTGATCATCTGAATTTGTGAATATTGTATGTTGTGTGGTCATGTGATTTACTTATTTAAATAACGTACTATGTTAATGTGTAACACAGTTCTAATATAAGTGAAGCTGTCTAAAACGAGTTGGCTATGCCGTCATAAAATTATCAGTCATTTTAGAAAATTTGTTTTTGCAAAATTAATAATGTTCGAATGCCAATCGCTGGTTCCCCGATGCGTGCGGTGCATCTCTCAGTTCCGCGTGGGGCGGTCGGACTGCGTGCCGCCTGTGCCGGCGCGCCGCGTGCGCGACGCGAAGGCTTGCGCGCGCCGCGACGCCGGCCTCGTGCTCGGCGTCTACCGCAACGAGCACGTCGCCGGCGAGCAGGCCATCCTCACCGCCACCGCGCAACGCTACGACCAGAAAATCAACGGCAGACTATGGAAAACACTCAAACTCGCGCCGATTCCACGCCTCGGCGAGCACAGAGTCTTCTTCGATTTAGACCCTGAGTTTGCTTTCGTAGCTGTCGCCGGACTGGGCTCCGAATGCCTCACGTTCAATGGCTTAGAGCAAATGGACGAAAGCAAAGAAGCGATACGTGTGGCGGCCGGCGTGGGCGCGCGCGCGCTCCAAGAGTTAGACGCGAACCAAGTGCGCGTCGAGTCATTCGGCGACGCCGAAGCCGCCGCGGAGGGCGCCGCGCTCGCCACCTGGTCCTTCCGAGAGTACAAATCCATCAAACAAAAAGACAGCCCCATCGTTCCTCATTCCAACATCAGCCTCTACGACGACTGCGACTTAGACGGCTGGAACACCGGCAAACTCAAAGCGGAGTCGCAGAACTTGGCGCGGTTCCTCCAAGAGATGCCAGCCAACCTGTTAAACCCGACCTCGTTCGCGAAGTTGGCCGTGGAGCTGCTGTGCGAGAACGACATAAACGTGGAAGTGAAGACGCAGGGCTGGGCGGCGAGCCACGAGATGGGCGGGTTCGTCGCCATCGGGCGGTCGTCGGTGCAGCCGCCGCTGTACGTGGAGATCAGCTACTTCGGCGCGGGGCGGTGCGCGCGGCCGGTGGTGCTGATCGGCAAGGGCGTGACGTTCGACAGCGGCAGCCTGGACCTGAAGCCGGCGGAGGAGCTGCGGCACATGCGCGGGGACATGGCCGGCGCGGCGTGCGTGTTGGCCGTCACACGCGCGGCGGCAAGGCTGCGCCTGCCCGTCAACATCCGCGGCATCCTCCCCCTCTGCGAGGTCATGCCCAACGGCAGCAGCCCCAAGTTCGGCGACGTCGTCTACAGCGCCAACGGGAAGTCCATCCACGTCCGCCTCCCCTCGCGGGAGGGCCGGCTCCTCGTTGCAGACAGTCTAGTCTACGCGCGGAATTATTGGCCGAAATTCATCGTCGACATCGGCACCATGTCCAAGGAGCTGATCGAAACGCTGGACGGTGCGGCCTGCGGCTGCTACACCAACTCCGACGACCTGTTCTGCTACGTCGAATCCGCGAGCGGCTACACGGGAGATAGGATATGGCGTTTGCCTCTGTGGGGTTTCTACGAAGACCGAGTGAAAGACTGTCAGACGGCGGACGTGGCGAACACCGGCCGCCATCCGTACGGCGACTCCCCGATCTGCGCGGCGTTCCTGAAGCAGTTCGTGTGCGACAGCCAGTGGCTGCACCTCGACACGTACAACGTGGCCTACTCCAAGGGGCGCGACATGCCCTACCTGGGCCGCGGCATGACCGGCCGGCCCACGCGCACCGTCATCGAACTCTTGTACCAACTGTTGGCAGACTCTAAACTATGACGACTAGCCCATACCACTTTGTACACTGTTCTTCTAATATAAGAAACAAATTTTCGAAAGTTTATTATTTTTGACGTTTAATAAACATTGTAATGTATTAAGTGTTATTTTACTTTCAACCAACGCAGTTAATGAAATGCCGACACGACATAATGGTAAGACCACCAAGGTTTGTGCGTAGAATACCCTATGTATTTTTGAACGATCTGAACTGCACCTCGAAATCATACAACCTCCAGAAGACTAGTTGATGCAATAATTTGATCATGCCAATCAGCGATCAAACACATTTCAACAACTCCTTACCTACTGGTCAATTTAATTATTTTTGGAAGGAATGATACATATTTGTCGTGCACCCACCCCCGAATTCATAAACGTCAATCAACGCTAAGCACGCGCTCACCCTCGGGCTGTCCCGTAAAATGGACAGTGGAACTAAAAGGGACAGCTATACTTCTGAGGGATGCTCAAATTGCTCAACGTTGATTTACGTTTGTGAATTCGCGGGTTAGACTAGCATAGCATGCAGTATCTTTACTAAAGATCTGAAAACCAGTAAAAGACATTGGGTCGTCTTGGCATCAGTCAGTCGGTTTGCGAAAGATGTGGGTTCGATCCCTGCCTGATGCCAAGACGATCAAATGTCTTTTTCTGGTATTCAGATCTTAGTAGATTCTGGGTTCGAGACCCAGGTGATTAAGGTTTTTTAGAATATGAACAATCATTTTGGGTTACTGGCCTACTGTCCATATAGTGGTGGTGGCCTTATATGCGACACTGTGCAGAGCTCAAATTAAACATAATAATAGAATTCAGAAGAAGAATTCAGATAGAAGCTAGTTTTTCCTCTACGTAGAATTTGCTACTGGACCTAACAGACGCCTTCTGCACTTGCCCATGAAGCTGGGATCATGGTGCTACATGACTGGTCTGTAAGCGCAATGGGTAGAGATACTGCCTATAGCACAGAAGGTCGTGGGATCGATTCCCACACAGGACAAGCATCCATGTTTGTTCAGTGTTTGTGTGTTTTTGTCTATTTGAGTGTTTATTTTAAAATAACATACATAAATGTGTATCAATCCTTCAGATCTATAGGGAAGCTTTACTGTGTCAAGATATAGGTGGCACAGATTTAAGAGTTTTAAGTAAAGGTTGAATGTATATTTTATTAGATACCAAAATGATTTTATTGTACTAAATAAGCACACGGGCACTAAAGGTGTTCCATGACGTAATTCCTGGCGCAGTCGGCGAGCAGCGCCACGATGCGTTGGCAGCGCAGGGTCTCCCGCGCGTGGCCGCAGTAGCAGGCCTCCAGGGCCCCCCGCTGGGCCCCACACGCCGGCTCGGCCCCCACCCTCACGACTTCAGCACCCAACGAATCAACTATCCTCCCCACCGCACTCACGCTCTCCAACAACTGACTATAGTGCTCTTCTAACTTTAAACAAGTCTTGTCGACCAAAACCTGAGCATTCTCCTCTGAATCCTCACTTGAATGTAACTGCTGAGATACATTAGTCTCGTTCGAACAGTTCCCATGTTTACAATCGCACATCAAATTACTAGATACAAAATAATCAACTATGTAGTCATGGAAGCGAGTTTGAAAATCGCTATGGTAATGAAATTAAACACATAATTATTGCTAGGATATTATTTATTATTATGGAATATTGTTAGGAACAGATATGGCACTTATAATAAACTTTTGGTATATTGCAACACCTTAAAATCAATAGAAATTAAAGTATTAATTAGGAAATGTCTACCGCTTATTGGTAAATGATTTTACTAACAGAAATTAAATATCAGACTTAATTTTTAAATTATTTTTTGGTAAAACACAATTCACATGTAAATAATGTTAGGCACTAGATAAAAATATGGCAATTTATTACTTAAATAAACATCAAAATACGTTTCTGATATTATATTAAAATGTTTCAGATAAAAAGATTATGTAAGTAGTTAACATAAATGCAAAACTGGCTTAAATTAAAAGATATGTTCCTTTCAAAATACTGACAGGGTTAATTCCCATACTGTCACTTGGCACTTATGGAGTCATCTGTACATATTACACATATTACAGTCAAAGACATTTGAATAAACTACCAAATCTTTAAGTAAATATTTGATTATTTGAGTACATTTTTTATATTAAAAATATAATTATATTAAATTTTAGAATAAAATACTTATAACTATTCATTCCTGGTCCAATAGCCCAACACATGGGGCCCTATACAGTAGGGCTAACACTAACCGCTAACGTTCTCGTAATCGAAAAGTAAACGATAGTTCTTTTTCCTGTCTTTTAAAAAAAGTTAGCAGTTCGTGCTAGACCTTCAGCTCAGGCCTCCGGGGTGTTCAGTCCTTCGTCAGTCCAAATTCATACTTAGCTACCTTGTAACCGTTATTTACGTAGACATGCAATCTGAATTGAAAAAACCCTAATGGAACAGTTAATTAAGAAATATTAAAATGGTTCTCTATGAGAATCATGTCTATGAGTAGATTATTATCTTAATAGTAAGTAAAAGTAAAGATACAACAGAATTAATCAGTAATAAAATTTTCTAAAAAAAACGAAGGAATAATGAATTATTATGTACTATAAATTTTTAAAATATGACAACAGTAAAAAAAACTAACTTAAGTAGGAAGAGTTAAATTAGTAAAATGTAATTTGAACACAAAAATGCTTAAAAAATTAAAAGGAAAGAAAATGATTTACTGCCATTATTTGGTTCCATGGTGGAACTAGTCGAATGATTATAGGGTATTAGTGCCATCATGGAACAAAATATTGCCACTGGTTTCGTCATGACACAAAATGTGGAACTACAGTCCCACTAATTCTAAGAAATACACTTTGACAGTTGCCAGAGACATTGGAAATGATACTTCAATCCAATATAATAATAACTAACTTACCGTTTTGCTGTTTAGCCTTTATTTTTTAGGATTTGTAAACAACCTGTTCATTTAAAATAAAGAATTTTTAATTTAAAAAAATAGAACGAATACGATTCATGAGCTGTGGGTTGACTTTTGAGCCTGACAGAACACTTTGCATAAAGTTGAATTTCTAATGACACTGGCAGCTGTCAAAATGTACTTCATATATTAGTTGGACTATAGTGCCAATAATCCAAGAAATGGTGCCATCTTAGAGCTCGTTCCTGGTGCGTTCTTCAGCGTCGAGGTCGACGACGGGCGAGTCCTCGGTGTCGCTGACGTACCCGTCCTGGCCGGTGTAGTGGGTGGGGTGCAGCAGCAGTGGCGCCGCCGACAGCGCCACCAGGTCGCGCACTTTGAAGTACGACTTCCAAGTTGAGCTGACGGTTACAATAGACATTTCTAATGATATAAATACCAGGAAGAAAATGGCATAACAATCAGGCAATTGGCAAACAGTTCGGCAACAAATTTTTTTCTGGTTCATTCAAGAGCACCGCATTTGAACGTCCCTTAGTTGTGTGTACCCTTAGAAATCAGGATAAGGTCACGCACGATCAAGAGAATAAATCATCACATTTTACTTGTAAGAGATTTACCCCCGAATTCACAAACGCAAATCAACGTAGGGCATACCTCAGGAGGTCCCTTTCAGTTCTATTGACATTTTACGGGACAGCATAAGTGAGCGCTTGCTTAGCGTTGATAGATGTTTGTGAATTCGGGGGTAAGAATAACAAGAATAAATAAATAAGAGGTTTTCAGTGAATACAGGGTGGCCCAGCGACAGTGGTCCAAAAATTTTTTTTAGGTAGAGGGCATCATAGCAAGTCATTTAAAAAAAACATTAGTTCCGCGAAAATCAATACTTTAGAAGTTATGATTTTTTCAAGTTTCTTTTGAAATTTCTCAACTACAATCACTTAATTAACTCTTGTTTGGAAACTATCGCACTGAATCAATTCAAATTTGGCATAAATGTACAATAGTAATGTAGAATTCATATTATGTGCGAGTTTTGAGTTTATTCTAAGACAATTTGTTTTTTTTTTAATTTTCGTCAATAATTTTTCGACATTTCAAAAACTAACACAATTTTCAAAAAATCACCGCTGCAATGTTTGTACACTTTATGATTTGTTTATGATCTTGAAAACTGTCCATAAGTATGATAATGGTCTATGCAAAAACTTGAAGTGATGCAACCAATGGAACACTTTCAAAATTAACATCATGAACGGTGAGTCACTAAAACTCAGAATGGGTCATTTTTGCACTGACCCTAGTTTTAAAAAAAAAGTAGTCAAAATATTTTTTTTCGGATAGAGGGCATCATAGCAACTCATTTAAAAAAAACATTAGATGTCGAAAACCAATAGTTTAGAAGTCATTATTTTTTAAATTTTGGGACTAAGTGGTAGAACTTCAGAGTCATAAATCACTTGTGTTTGTAAACTATCTGACTGACGAACTACAAAATGAGTATGAATAGAAAAGAGTGAAAAAGGATTTAACTCCTTTATTCATTACAATACAATGAGTGATACAAAAGGCGGACTTAATGCTGTTAAAGCATTATCTACCAGTCAACATAAAATAGAGCGGAGCCAATTAAAGTATGGGATTAATTATTAAGTCATACCATATTCGAAGTTCCTTAGTCGGATGGTTTACAAACAAAAGTGATCTATGTCTCTGAAGTTCAACCACTTAAGCCCAAAATTGAAAAAATAATAACTTCTAAAATATTGGTTTTTGACATCTAATGTTTTTTTTAAATGAGTTGCTATGATGCCCTCTATCCGAAAAAAAAATATTTTGGCTACTTTTTTTTAAAATTAGGGTCAGTGCAGAAATGACTCATTCTGAGTTTTAGCGACTTACCGTACATGATGTTTAATTTTGAAAGTGTTCCATTGGTTGCATCACTTCAAGTTTTTGCATAGACTATTATCATACTTATGGACAATTTTCAAGATCATAAACAAATCATAAAGTGCACAAACATTGCAGCAGTAATTTTTTGAAAATTGAATTGGTTTTTGAAATGGCAAAAAAATATTGACGTAAATTAAAAAAAAAACAAATTGTCTTAGAATAAACTCAAAACTCGCACATAATATGAATTCTACATTACTATTGTACATCTATGCCAAATTTGAATTGATTCAGTGCCATAGTTTCCTAACAAGAGTGAATTAAGTGATTGGAGTTGCGAAATTTCAAAAGAAACTTGAAAAAATCATAACTTCTAAAGTATTGATTTTCGCGGAACTAATGTTTTTTTTAAATGACTTGCTATGATGCCCTCTACCTAAAAAAATTTTTTGGACCACTGTCGCTGGGCCACCCTGTATAATAAAACCCTTTATTCTGTGTATGCCTAAAACGCAATTGGTCTGAATCGCGATTTGCCTAAAAAAAATTTTATTTTGTAAGAACTAAGTCGCTCAACTACCTATTTTACATTAAACCTAACACACTACTTGTTTAGCTGTATTAGGTTTAAGGGGAAATAGGTCATTGATCGACTCAATATTAACACAATTTTATTTTTTTTAAGCAAAACGCGAGTGAGACCAATGGCGTTTTAGGCATACCCAGAATAAAGGTATTATAACCCAAGTGACATACTTTAGCTCAGGGTGCGCTGGGGGGACATAGGGTAGGCCTTTATACAGGCTAAGCAAAAAACAGATATAACAAAGGTGAGAATCAGCGAGAAAGTGTCCGAACGGCGGTGGACAATTTTGATTCAACAGTTATGTCAAAAACGATTAAAATCAATTAGAATTCATTTTTTCGTTCATCCGTTGCTTTTTCCTGTCAATATTATGATCTGACTTTTAAGAGGGTCTCTTCCTTGTGCCCGGCAGTTAATTGAAAAGTTAAGTCAGTGCTGCAGCATTCAGCGATTGAAGTGTCCCGTCATTTACTCGCAATTGTTAATAGCAATTCCAATGAAAAAGACAAAATTACCCCGAGCCTGGCACGAAAGCAATGTGTCTCAGTTTTTAGAGTACTAATAGAGAATATGTGATATCGGTATTGCTAAATTCACGTAGTAACATATTATTTTTTCCAGTATAATTTGCAAAGTGAACGTAAGGAAAATGGTTTTTTTAATAATAAGACCTTTCCCCTACTTTGCCATTTATTGTTACTTGCCAGAAATTGATCCTTGTAAGCTACACTACGGTATGTATAATACAGGATGACTTTTTTTCCAATCCAATCAAAATCTAAGAAAAAAGTTGATTGCATAGGTATTTAGATTTGAATCTAAGTATGCAGTTTTTGTTTCTGCCAAAATCAGCCGCAGTATGAGGAATATCAAAAAATGCTGAAACGAGCCTCGAGGCCGATTTGACAAACATCTCGACATTATGCCATCTCATAGTGTCGCTTATAAAGATCAATTTCTGGAAGTAACATTATAAGGAAAAGTAGAAAAACGGTCGAAATTTTTATGAATTATGTATTTTTTTTACGTTTACATAGTGCACCTATGAAAATTCAAATGGAAAAAAAAATATGTTAGCATGTGAATTGAGCAATTCTGAAACTCTGTGATATTTTTGCATTTTTTTCAATAAAAACTGCGATACGAGTACATTGCTTTGGCGCCGAGCTGGGGTAATTTGGCGGTACTCCTTTCACAGAAGTTATACTGATACTGTTTGAGTGTTATTTTTACTCACTTGGGATGCTCATCAAACATGATGGGCAGGAACTCGTCAACAGGCAGCAAGGCCTGCAGCGGGGACGCGGCCAGCAGCTTGGCGGCGCCGCGCGCGGAGACCAGGTAGCCCAGGGTCCAGTACGAGTACAACGGACGGGTAGTGTGCTCGGTTACTAGCTCCTCGTCGCCCTGCTGAAGGATCTTGCGGCCGAGGTACCTGCCCGATGACGTTACATGATGATACAATAGGGAATATGCACTATTCCTTTTTATATTTTTTTATGATAGCTTATATCGTTTTATAACTGATCAATAATATTTATCACCGAAAATGCAAAATGTAGTTATATTTATAAAGTGTTACAAATTTCAAACTTTTTACAGCGTTCAAACGCCGCCATTATGGCGCGCTCCGTTGTCATGGACTAGGACGTCAAGCGAGTCTATGACAACACAAATGTAACCTTACTGTTGAATTCTTCTTCTTGTCGCGCTTTTGACAGTGACATACGCCTAGACTGTGACGTCAACCACGAACCACTTTGAATTTCCCACATTTTTTTGAACTTTTCAATAATTATTTTTACATCTACAAGGAAATAAAATTAGGAAATATTGATAGAGACGTAATAAGAATTCAAAATACTACTCAATAAAATAATATGACGCTCATCTGTTTCAAGCGCATATTCCCTATTGTAGTTTTTTTTATTAGTATTATTTTTGAATTCAATTCTGTTAGTACTAGGTGCGACTTTTACAGCTTTACCGGGCAATTGGGTGAGCGGAAGGCTCTCAACTCCCAACATTTAAGTAACGTGCCTAAGGGTCCCCAGGGGGGGCCGAGTCTCAGCTTAGGGTGTTACTGGGAGATGGCAATCTGACATAAGTTTGGGGAGAGAAGCGGCCGGGGACGTGCCGGTACCGCGATGCATGACTAAAAGATTGGGGCCGCGACGCGCGTCCACGCCGGCGTGGACGATCTCTCGGTCTTGTAAGAGTGTTGGCTTGGCGCAAGCTGTTTGACGGTGGCGACATAGCGCGAGATGGCATCATCGGGCTCTAGTAGGACGTGTCTAGGACGACGTCAATTTCGGTTTTTTTGCCGTTAAGGAGCCTTGGGAGATAATCGGAGGCTTGGACTACTAAGAGGTTTACCTAAACCTACCTTACCCACCTGGGTATTTGTAGAGTCGAAGAGTTTGGATGACAACTGTTTTAGATACTGCTGGATGGTTATACTATTTTTGTGCAATATTGCGTTTGTTTATTGTGCCCGGCACAGCTTGCACGATAATTATACAAGGTTACTGGTAATGGGACGTATAGGAGCTATGAAGATGCTGACAGATTAGCTAGAATGGCCAAGTACTAAACTGCTTGGGCACATACGACGCTGACTGTACTGATGTACCACGAATGCAGCAAGATCAATAGCAACCACTGCATACATACATAGCTTCTAAGGCAATGACATTATAATAAAAGAAACAGATAGGTTACTTGCGCTAAAAAAATGGCACCCGACATCAGAACAATCGTGTACCTGAGCAAAGCATTGACTTTGAGACGACACTGCGCAACATGTATCTGTCTCGTTTACGCTGTTCACACGATCCAATTATCTAGGTACGTACGCCAGAGGACAATTTTCGACTTCGAAGCAGGACTGTCATTACCTATCTGCGTCTTCTTTATTATAATATCATTGTCCTAAGGTGAACGTAATGTTATGAATGAAAAATGGGGTAACAAATGTGCAAGGGATATACGTATGAGTCAAAACCTGAAGATTTTTGCATTCTAGAGATTTTGGACTGGTAAACGAAAATAAAACATTCGTAATCAAAAAGACGACAAGTACAGTAGCAACTTGCAAGCAAACCAGAATCTTCTAAAGGAAGTTATTAGTAGAAGAGATATAAAGCGACTAGGGGACAGTAAACTGCAGTTAATAGACAGGTTAATATTTTTTGGTGTATAGGTATACAGCTTTCGCTACATTTTATTGCATACTCATTTCTCAGACTACAAACCTTGAATCTTCTGATCCGCTTGGAATTAAAAAAAATAGATATTAATGGATTATTTTTCATTTGAGCATTAGAGATAACGAATTATCTTCTTACTAAAGATAGGAAACCCAGAAAAAAGCATTCCTTCTTTGTCCTGCCTGAGCCCAAGACAACAAGGTTTGATATATTAATGTCTAAGTTTAAGAATTTTGCGAATTATTCGTGTCCGTTGTCTAAGACAGCATTGATTACTGATTAATGATAAGCAAGCAGTAGCTATGCCATACTAATGATAAAGATAATGAAAATGTGCTGTGTAACTGGATCTTGATACATTGTTTATTTATTCTTTGGCACAGTAACAAAATCCATTAGTTTAATACTACTATGGATACTATCTGATGTGATGTGCCTGAAACTAGAGGTTCTACAGTATCAAGGTGCGTTTCCACCAGAGATGTGCGAGAATGAGTTGCGAGGGATGTGTTTGTTATTAATCAGTAGAATAGCTTCATTGAGAAGACCTCTGGGCTTGAGTAATACATCGGATATTTCCTTGCCTTGCTTGTAAATTAGCTCCTTCAGGCTAGATATGAACTAGGGAGTAAGAGGCCACGCGGGTTGCAGGCTAGCGTTCTAAACAAATGAGCCACGACGCTTAAACAACTGATATTTGGGTATTTTTAGGACTGCTCTGTGCTTCGGACTTTTAAGCAGTTGGTGCCAGCTGCCGTTGCTACATATCAGTCGTTGTACTTCTCTAACAATCCTTACAGAGCCTTATAGTTGAAGTGAGGCTTGTGCCCAGCAGTGGCACGTACAAAAGGCTGTTGTTCTACCGAATTCTATACAGAGTCTATGTAACCTAATCAACTTACACCAGATCCCAGTCCAGTCCTTCAATCTCGCTGAGCAGGTTCATGAAGTGGTGCCGGAAGTACGGCACGAAGTGGATATCGTCCTCTAGTACCAGCGTGATGTCGAGCTGCTTTTCCACGATCTGAAACAAATAATTATATTATGTAATCCAGACCAGAACGAAATCCAGACGATTCTAAACATGGTTATTATTGTTTTTAGCATTTTCCGCGCTTTGCTAAAGATCTGAAAACCAGAAAAAAGACATTTGGGACATACTCATAAGGTAAAATATACCAGAAAGATTCGGCGGGTCTGTTAATGGTCTCGGTAGCACAGTGGTTAGTGCAGTCGCCCGGTTTGTGAAAGATGAGGGTTCGATTCCTGCCTGATGCCAAGATGAACAAATGTCTTTTTCTGGTTTTCAGATATTTAGAAAAGATTTTAAACATATTTCTAACCCATCCACGTCCATCAGTAGTTAGGATAAGAAAAACTCTATTGCACACAAAACTGACGAAATTATATTCTTAACTTTATTGATTTGGTATTTGCAAATGGTTTGTTAGCATTAGTTTGCATTATCGATCAATGTATGTAGGCCCCCAACGACCGTCAGTTTTTTTGGGCTATGTCTAAAGTATACCTGCGTATACGTATACGTTCAGGACCTGCTAACACGCTGAGCAGACAACCGGGGAGTGTTTTGGCTAAGACCAGCGCACGCAAAGAAGAAGAAGTGTGAAGAAGCGGAGAAACGGGAATAGACAATGAAATGCAGTTCACCGCATAGGAGAAGTATCGAAGGGAGCAAAGGCTATGATTATTTTCACAGCGCTGACTACCGCCTAGTTGAGTTGCTGCTATCAGTTAGGATGTACACGAAGGATGTAATTTTCATCTCAAAAAAGTCCGGACACCTCAAGGCGACGACACAAGAGGCGCTTGATGACCATGCGTTTTTCCTCTTAAGTGTGTCTGAAGGCTTGTTTGGAGGCTCTCATAACAGAGAAGAAGTTCTCACATAAGAAGTTTTGGGTCTTGGTTGTAGTTGTCACGTTGATGGCCAAGGCAAATAAAAGCGGTGATACGTCCGACAATCGGTGAACGATTTTTTGTAGGAGAAAAATAGAACGTACTGATAGCAACGCACACGTCCGACAAAAAGTCGGTCAGAAAAAGTGAAGAAATACAGCCGTTTTTAATCGGCCCGACAATCGGTCCTACAAAAAGTCGGACGTGGGCGAGCAGCCTAAGAGTCCGTGCTGTTGCGGGTTCATAAGATTATTGGTGACACCGCGACACTTGGCCTGCCGCCGCCAGTCGCAGTCCGGGGCCGGTAAATTCAAGGTTCTTGGAGCGCAGAGCGGCCCTGTGGCAGATACGTGCGGCGAACCTTAGGAAGGCAGTAGCGGGCTCGGTCAAAGAAGAGGTGGTGGCACGGGTTGCCCAGGTTGGCTAGTGTGAGTAGGCGGCGATTAATGCTGGTGTGGTCCGCACTAATCGAGATGGAATGGGTTAAGTTAGGCTCGCCCTGTGGTCTGGGGCGTAAGAATACAGCCAAGGTCACCCCCGCCTGTCGTAAGAGGCGACTAAAGGGGGCCCCGGGGTTGCTAGGAGAGTACACGGCGGGGGCTGTGTGTCTTCATTGCACAAGCGACCCCGAGGAGGACGGCAGTGTGGGGTGGCCTCGCACTGTCGAACACCGGCGGGTGTGTAAGAGGGGAGGTACTACTCTCCTTGAGGTGAGCCGGAACCGGCACAGCGCGCCAGGGTTTTACCGGTAGAGTACCTCCCTGGGAGAGTCCTCGGTAAGCCCTGGTCACACGCAGAAGAAGGCCGCCCCGGTGTTTTAGTGGGTATTCTCACCCCTTGCAGGGGTGGGCGAGTCCCACACCCCCCCGCTGCCTCCCCAAGCAGCGGGAAGTGCGTAAAGGCATTTCAACAAATAAAAAAAAGCTTGAGCAGGAACCCCCTCATGAGTTCTCGCCTTGGCGTGGCGAGGGGCTTAGCACCGGTGGTAGAGTGGAACCACCGGGAAGCCAAGAGAACTCAGGCGTGGCAGTGTGGTGGACTAGCCACCCACCCGCTGCAGCCCGCAAGGGCAACACGTGGGATTGCGGGGCCAGTGGGGCCTGCAAGCGCCCTGAGGCGCGTGGTGGAGGCCGCGGCGCACAATCGGTTGGCCCAGAGAGGGGGGGTAAAAGAATGTGGCTTCTGCCCTCAACACCACCGGTGAGAAGAAAAGGGATCTGGCGGGCGACCCCCCGGGGTATGAGGTCCGGGACTTCGGTTGTTATAGTCACGCTGACAACTGAAGCTGCCAAACCTACGAGTCCGTTCTGTCGCGGGCTCGTAAGGCCATGTGGGACGCTGCAGCTCTCGGCCTGCCGCCGCTTCGTTGCCGCCAGACGCAAACGGGGAAACAGCATCCAGCCCCCGATCGGTTGGCAGCAGCTATCGCCCTGCCAGAGGAATCCTGGAGAAGGTTGCTATGTCCGAATGATGTATAGAAACGGACATCGCAACATTTTCCAGGGCAATCTGAACCACTGCCGCTCGTCTCAGGACCTGATTGTCCAGCTCATGGCCGAGTGGCAGGTTGACGTGGCGGTGGTCGCCGAGCCTTATTTTGTCTGTGACAATTGGCTCGGAGACCGGGATGGAGTGGTCGCCATCACAAGGCGGCCGTCCGCCTGCAGTCCCCCCCTCTCACTTGTTGAGGGGTGCAGGATACGTGGTGGGGGAGTGGTGTGACATGGCCATTGTAGCACGGGGGTGCCAGCGCCGGCATTGCACGGGCCTCTCCCGCAGTCCGGTATGGACGGCTCGGCGTCCTCGGCCGTACCTGCCACCTCTCCCGAAGCAGCTGGGAGAGGTTCCGCCTGGCTCGCCGTATAGGCGAGCACCGCTCAAGGACTGTTGTGGTGGAAGGCAGCAGCTATAACCCCACGACGCGTCCCCACCAGGAGCGATGAGAGGAAGCCGTAGATTGTTCAGTGGGTATGCCTCTGGGCGGCTTCTTGACAGGAATTTCCCCCAGATGAAGAGCACCATATAAACTGATCATCCTCCGGTGGACGGGAGTGCATAAGAACACAGGGTTGGCCCAAGACATCTTGGGTCAGCGGCATTCACCCTATGGAAAAAAAAACCAAAAAAGAAAAGCATAGATTAGGTTAGGTTGGGGTATGCCCCACTCTTTCCAGAGCAGAGCGACGACTTCGAGGCCCCACCAATGGCGCCGTTCCGGCGTGAGACCGAGGCAACCACCGGACAGGCGCCCGGCCCCGAAGGAGTTCCGTCAAAGGTGTGGGTGGTGGCCCTAAACGAGATGGGAGACCGATTCAGGGGTCTTTTAGACTCCTGTCTCGAAGAGGGCCGCTTTCCCAATCTCTGGAAAGCCGGGCGTCTTGCTCCTGAAGAAGGATGGCCGGCCAGAGACAGACCCAACAGGCCCATCGTGCTGCTCGATGAGGCGGGAAAACTCTTTGAGAGGATTCTCGCCTTCCGCATAAACGAGCACCGTAGCACGGTGGGTCCTGACCTGGCTGAGGGCCAATATGGTTTCCGGACAGGAAGATCGACGACGGATGCCATCATACAAATGAACTGGCGCAGGCGGAGTCAGTGCGGGGGGGAGTGTTGTTGATTGCTAACGCATTCAACAGCATTCCCTTCCAGTGCATTGAGGCCGCGTTAGCCCCGGCGCCCACTATCGGCATCGGCACGCTTCAGGATTTTAAGGTGGCAAATAGCAATATACTTTAACATTATGGCAATAAAGTAGAAATTTCCGTGATGTGTGGTCGTAATAACAAAAATACCGTTTCGGTATGCTTGAGGCTGCTGTTTCGGCATTTTCTACTTTATTATAGTGGGCGCCGGGCCTTAGTTTACCACGGCGTGCCGGCATATATCAGGCGCGTCGTGCTGGAATACTTCCGGGATCGGTATGTGATCTAGACGGATCGCTCCGGAGTCATCTATAGGCGGCGGATGCAGCGTGGAACATAGGTTACATTGGGTGTTGCGTGGAGCCCTTCTCCGCGGGTTGAACGTGATCTGCTACGCAGATGACACGCTAATCACGGCCCGCGGAGAACGATTTCGATTTCGAATTCGCTTCCTAACAAATTAAAAATGCCTCCCAGTAAATTTGCTTTTAAAAAAGGAATCCATAATCTTTTCTTGCAGACTTCGTAATCATGAGCCAGGTACAATATTTTCTCTTAAATTTCATTGTAGGTACTTTATCTAGTATATGTATGTATATCTAATTGTTGATAATATTTGTGTATTTGAATATAATATTTATTTATGAACATAAGTATGTATTTTGTGTATGTTTATGGTAGATAACGGTTGATTTGTATAATATACGCCACCAACAAGTTTTCTGCTTCGCCCGATGGTTGACTGGTAGAGAATGCCTTTAGGCATTAAGTCCGCCAATTGTACTTTGATTTTCGTGCAATAAAGAATAAACGATTTGGCGACGCCGCCCGGTTGGCCGCTGTGGGCACAGGGCAGGTAGTCACCCGGGTTGAGCGCCTGGGTCTCAAGGTGGCGCTCCATAAAACCGAAGCCCTGTGTTTCCACGGACCCCGAAACCGGCCTCCTTCTGGGAGTGTTATCATCGTCGGCGGGCAGCAGGTCGAAGTGAAGCCTACTATGAGGTACCTGGGCCTCATTCTTGACGGGAGGTGGACCTTTCGCGCTCAGTTCCTGCGGCAGAAACTGGTGGGGACGGCACTGGCTTTGGGACGACTCCTTCCCAACGTGGGCGAGCCAAAATTGCGGATTTTTCGGCGTTTGTTCATGGGGGTGGTCCGCTCAATGGTCTCATACGGCGCACCTGCGTGGGTAGACGCCTTGACCGCTCGTAACAGAGCTCTACTGCGAGCTCCGCAGCGAGTTATAGCGGTCAGGGCTGTTCGCGGTTACCGCACCATCGGCTTTGAGGCCGCATTCACTCCCCTATGGGAATTCGAGGCCGAGGTCCTCACGGTGGTGTACCGGAAGCGAACGGAAGCAAGAGCCGAGGGCAGAAGGTCCGTGCTAGAGGATTAAGTAAGTAAATATTCTTTATTGCACACTAAATAACCATAATGGTAACAGGTAAGGACAAGTAAATGTACAATTTAAGAGCGGTGGCGAGACAATGCGCGGCTTTCCGCAGTAGAGGGATGGAGTAGGGCGCTCATACAACCCAGAGCCGGGTATCAGGCTTTGGAAGCAATACGCCCAGTGTTAGAGGAGTGGATCGGTCGCCAGCATGGCTCGGTCACCTTCCACATTGCACAAGTACTGAGCGGGCACGGGTGCTTCGGCCGGTACTTGTGGAAGGTGGCCCAGCGAGAGTCGACTCCCGCATGCCACCACTGCGCCTGCGACGAGGACACAAGACATCATTTGGACATAAGATATACTTTATTGCACGAAGAAAACAATTCCATAGAGATGCTTACAGAGATAAAACAGTACAATGTAGAGGGCCTTATCGCTAAAAGCGATCTCTTCCAGACAACCTTCCGGTAGAGAAAAAGGAAAGGACAATAGATGTGGTGGTGCAAGATGGTTATGGAGAGATAATCATTCCTATAATAAGTTATTTTAATAAAAAAAAATTTGACATTCATACAATTAATTACTATGTGCAAAGCAATAAACATACATAATAAATATATAAATATAATACACACAATGTGGTATGGATTAATTGGACGGTTGTGGAAAGTAGAATATTTAGAGAATATTAAAGTTGTTGCAAGAGAGTCAGGGCGAAAGAAAATTCTCTTTTTCATACGACGACGACAATGTTTCACTCGCATGACGTGCTCTACTGGAGCCCTCTGGCGGTGCAGACGGAGCAGTGGGGCTTCGTTTTGCAGTTGGACACTCAAGCCTTTTTTTTTAAAAGGGGGAACCCGTCCGAAACGGACATCCCGCCCCTGACGGAGGGACGGAATAGTCTGGGACTCGCCTGCCGAGAAGCGGCAGGAATACCCAGTAAACCCCTCTGGAACCTACGCTCGCTATGTGACGGGCCGTGTGTCGCTCACATGTGAGCCCATCGCGGAGTTGGGAGGGGTCCTTGTTCCAAGAGGACCCTCCCCGACGCAGGGACCAGGTGCAATGCAGGTAGCGGACGCCCCTCAGTCCACTACCCGCTGGTCCCCACTAGGGCGGCGGCTGTTGCCACTGCCTCCTTCGCCGCTCTATTTATTTATTATCAACAATCAAATGCAAGCTTACAGCTAGACAGCCAACACACTTAAGTACATGATAAAATAGTAAAATTAAAAATGAGAAAACACTTATAAAATAAAAACACACATACATATAAAAACAAATAATCAAACAAATTCAATTTTTTGAAACAATGAGGCTAGTGAGTCGTCAAATATGTCGGCGTCCCGGAACTTGGTTAGGAATGCGTTGAGGAGGCATACCGCCCTAGCCGTGGGGGTGTTGCAAGCATGGCGCGTGCGCCGGTCCCAACGTGACGCGAACAGTAGGTGCCGTCGCGAACCTGCTCCTCGGACATAATTTTGCGGGACATATAACCCTAAACGACTCAAAATCAACGGATCATCGACCCTATTGCGTAGAAGCAAGCAGTAATGGATGAACAGTTGCACTCTCCGCCGAACATGCAACGTTTTCGGGACATTACGTCCCCGCAGAAGGCGGCCGCGGCCTCCCACGCCTCCCGACTGGTTGCCATGGCTGCTACCAGCGTTGGCAGCGTCGGGTTTGCACCTAAGACGGCGACGAGGGTAATTACCAAAATAATTATCTCTCAATAATCATCTTGCACCACATCTATTTTTCTTTCCTTTTTCTCTACCAGAAGGTTGTCTGGAAGTGATCGCTTTTAGCGATAAGGCCGTCTACATTGTACTGCTTTATCTCTGTAAGCATCTTTATGTACACAATTGTTTTCTTTTTGCAATAAAGCATATCTTATGTCCAAATGATGTCTTGTGTCGGTCATCGCTCTCTCATCCAGGGGAACCTCAACCACTGCCGCTCGGCCCAGGACCTGCTGATGCAGTTCATGGCCGAGTGGCAGGCGGATGTGGCAGTGGTTGCCCCACACCATATGCTTGTTGACTTCTCATTTCCCCACCGCTGCGGCAAGACACCTTTAGCCGTCAGCGATTCCCACAACCCTACCTACTATCCTAACTCTTCCCACTTAGATAGGGCTAAGACTCTAGCGACCTAGCGTCTCGGCGCAAGGGGCGCTAGGCTTTCTGGGGAGTAAGTACCCTTCCCATTCTTATATTCCCTTCTCTGTGCGGCCTGGAAGCGGTGCCTTACAACCACTTAGCTCCCTGACCGTACAACCTCCATGCAACTCTCACACGTATAAACACTCTTCAACTTACTAGTTACATAACTTTAGTGCATTCCACAAACGTTACATACCGTCTGCCAAATCTTGTAATGACTCAGGAAACATCCAACCTCGCCAGCCTTCATGGGCCTAAAAGGAAATAATAACATTATAAAATTTATAAATTAGTTCTAGGTAACAATTTAGGCGAAACATATAAAAAAAACATACACAATCTAGTAGCATTTTATAGAACGATATCTGACGAGTCAGCAAGTAAATCAATAAATATCTACGACTTATTCCACCAAAAGCATACAACCCCAAACTAACCAGATTGCTAAGCATGCTGACACACATACAAAAATAGATAAAAAAACTTCATATATCTGAAATACATGTTCTCAGGTCGATACAGACAAAAAAAACATTTTTCATTACTCATACTCTGAAAGTAGGTCATTACTGACCTGAGAAGCGGGCTGAAAGTAATACTTTTCATCCCTAGGGAGAATCACTTTCAACTGACAGCTGTCATATTATTTTTAAAAAAAACTAGTTCTTTTTCACTTAACTATTGAACCATGTTCCAACTTTCTATACTGCCAGGATGTAAAATTGAAATAACTTAAAGTTAAGTATTGATTAGAGAATATATATTTTTTAAATAACTTTATTATAAATTAAGTTTCAACAATTTCTTTAAAATAACTTAGCTTTGAGCAAAATATTTACCATTTTTCCAATGATGAAAATAAAAAATAATGGCTGAATAGCGGGCCGGCCACAGAAAAAAAAAACAAACAAAATAGGCGGGAAAGCGGCAATTCTATCTTCATGAATTAATTCATGTTTTTATTTTTACTTTCCTCGTATTTGTAATGAAAAGCACAGTGTTTACCTCGGGTTAAAGACTTATTTAGTCCCTCGAACTATTGGCGCCCTCACTTCGTTACGGGCGCCAAACCCCGTCTCGGGACTAAATAAGTTACTTTCACCCCTAGGATAACAATGTACTATTTGACGATCATGATTTTATCTGCCTATGGCGCCCTCTATCCATTGAGCCCAAAACCATCAAAAAGATGAAGTGGCGTTAGCCTTATGGATGGAAAAATCAGTAATGATCAAAAGATGTGAGACGTGGTCCCTTACTATAGGCGTCATAAGAAGGCTCAAAGAACGTGCTATAGAGAGGGCTACACTCTGCGTTTCGCTATTAAGCTGAGTAAGAAATGATGAAATCAGTAGAAATTTCACTGATGAAACCTGAAGTTATAAGAAGAACTGATGGCCGTAAGGGCCTAGATTCTGAAAAGGGAAAATTCGAAGGCAAACTCAGTGTGCGCCGGCCAAACGCGAGGTGTAGGACTACATTATAAAATGGACAGAATATCGGGTGAACGCCGGTCGGAAATGGGATGGGTGACCACCACGACCGAAATTTAGTGATTTATTTGTCGGGCATCTCCGTGCTTCGGAAGGCACATTAAGCAGTTGGTCCCGGTTGACGTCGCTAGATGTCAGTCGTTGAGCCTAGTCAGAGGCCTTAGGGCGGCTTGATAACATCTGACATTAAGGTTGCTCACCAACCTTACACCCCTGCAACAATCCGCACTGAGCCTGCGTGTTGAAGTATGGCTCGTTCCACCTCATAGTTGAGGTGAGGCTTGTGCCCAGCAGTGGGACGTATACAGGCCGTTTATGTTATGTTATGTTTGATGATAAAGACGATGAGACAAACTCATCACTCACCTCTTGTGATAGGGATCCTCATAGTTGGGCATCAGCTTGATGGAGAGCTTGCTCAGGTCGTCCATGTCAAGATCCCTGGAATCAGGAGAAATAACGAATATTAACAACCTACTAGCAATGTTAACTAGTAACAAACAAAATTGTGCGCGAAGGAAAAAGGTAAATTCAATATCGAGTCACTCCTATCACAGAACGTTTTCTGGGGTAATAAATTGAATAACCCTAACAGACAGGCTTTGAGCCCAGGTTGATACTTTACCGAGGGTTTGAGCCCGGCCCTATAAATGAAAGAGGTTTGAGCTTAGCTTGACATGTTACAGTGATGGCTTGAGCCCAGCCTAATACATTACAGAAAGGATTAGGGTACAGCCCTAATACATTACAGAGAGGGTTTTAAGCCCAGCCTGATAAATGTCAGTGTATGAACCCAGCCTCATACCATATGTAGATGTTTTAAAACCCGCCCAGCCAGTAAGAGCCCAGCTTGATACGTTACCGATAGGGTTTGAGCCCATATATTACAGATAGGGCTCAAGCTTAGCTGGATACTTTACAGATAAAGATTTAAGATAAATGGCAGAGGATGTGAACCCTGCCTCATACCTTACAGCGGGGGTTTGAACCCAGCTGCATACCTTACTTGATACTGTACAGAGAGGGTCTGAAAACAGGCTCATACCTAAAAGAAGGGGTTTAAATCCAGCCTCATTCCTCATTGAGGGATTTGAGCCAAGACTGATACCTAAAAGAGGGTTTGAGCCCTTCTTGGTATTTTAGTGTCAGGGTTTGAACCCCACCTGATGTATTACGTAGAGGGTTCGGGCTCAGCCTGTTCTATCACTGGAAGGATATGGGCCTAGCCTGATACTTTACAGAGTGTACGAGCTCAGCCTGTTTTCTTACAGAGAGGATTTGAGCCCAGTGTAAAGTGAACAGGGGGTTTGAGCCCAGCCTGATACATTACAAAGAGTTTGAGTCCAGACTGCTAACGTACAGATATGTTTGAGTCAAGGCGGATCTCTTACAGAGTTTTTTCGTTTTCTAGTTTTCCTAATCATCACCAAACCAAAATATTATGTGACATTTCATCAAAGATATGAATAAGTAGCGTAAAATATCTTAGGCCTTAAATTTCCTTGGATATTTATTAAAACGTACAAACTCGAAATGCAGGATAACTATAAAGCATAATGTTCCAAAGAATAATAATCAAAATATATAATAGCTGAAATCATATTTAATACGCATGCGGCTTCGGCATATGCAGTCCAAAAGATAAACTTACGTCTAGAAATTTCGCGTCGGCACCGTTCGCTTAGCGTTGTCAAGTGGCACTAAAATACTTGGCAAAAGTATATAAAAAAACCAAAAGCTGAAAGGAGGCCTTTGTTCAAGGCGCAGAACTATTTTTCCAGAAAAATAATCAAGATCCTCTAATATGAATCAACATAAATATGGAAAGAAAAAATACATTCAGGAAGTTAGAAAGACAAACGTTTTATGATTTCGAAAATCGCAACGCAAATGTAGAAACAAACAAAACAATAAAATAATTAGGCCAAAGTGAATACTGAATTTGGCCACAAGCCACAAACGATTTACGAGTCAGTATTTTAACATTTTATTCGTAAGGCATACAGCACAGAGCAGTTAATAATTCGGATTTGCAATCTAAAAAGATTATTATAATACCTATTGAAAAATACATGCAAAGAACTGCTTCTAAATTAAGGTCCTTAAAAAACTGTACGAATCATAGCTATGCTTGATCTAAACGACCCAGGCCTCTACTTGACTTTCAGTCAAGAGATTGTTTTGTACGCAGTTTGACATAAAATGTATGTAATGTTGCATACGCTCAAGAAAATGTCCCAACGGTATAGCTAGAGCCACGCCGACTGTTGCCTCCAAGGTGAACGGAACACCAAAGATCACACTTCGCGAAGCGAATTTGAACCAAACGTGGTAGGGACCGAGCCAACCGCCGTTATCCTGGTTGATTTGGTTATTTATCGGTGTTTTCCATCACCAACACGCCATGTAATTCGTTGGAAGCAATGTGCCAGCAACTTATTGAATAGAAAATTCGGATTTGCCTTCGTCATTTCGCAAACAAGCCCTCGCACTCAGCCACATTAAAAAATATAATTATATTCTGCCTTTTAATATTTTACCAATAACAACCATGACTTTTCTAGGCCCTACTGTTGGCCACAGCCCTCACCTTAACTTTGAGGTGGCACTAGCCATACTCAAATATACGGTGAACGGTTAATGATGAACCAGTCAGATGGTATCAAGCCGCTCTAAGGCCGACTAGGCTTAACGATTGACATCCAGAGACGTCAGCCGGGTTCAAGTGCTTAACGTGGCAAGACAACAACGCGATGGAGCGTCGCAACTGAGCCAAGGCCACCTCGAATGCTCCCGAATGTAGATATAATTGAATAATAATTTGATTCAATAACACACTTTAAAACAACAAAAATATAATAAAACAATCATTTAAAATATAAATGGATGGTAAAGTATGAACCAACATCTTTGCCGCTCAGCTTTCATGCTATGACACAACAAATGTAATCTTTTAAACATGCAAAGCTTATAATTACTTGTGGTTGCTGCTAAATCATTCGCTCTGAAGGTTTAGTCAATAAATCTAGAACGAAATTAACCCAAACATCTATCCCAAAAATGGCTAGTCAGAGGCAAGCTAACTTGGCTTATAATTCCATCATGGTAAACTGGACATTCATTTATTCGCCGATCGTATTTGAAACCAAAGTGGTAAGGATCGAGCTTACCGCTGTTATAGAAGTACCTTTTTTCTGGTGTTTCTCGTCACCGGAAAGCTAGTCGCAAGTTATAAATAACACCAAGGTGTACCAGATTCAAGACCACTGGGCAATTTCATAGATTTACCTTCCATCAACAGCCTTGAAGTAAGTCACGTCCATGCCCAACTCCTGGAAGCTGGCCTCCATCAGCTGCCGCCGCATCGGCCGCCGCTCCAAGTTTATCATGAAGATCTCGCTGCAGCCGAACTTCCACGGCTTGGGGTAGGTCACGAAGGGGGCCATCTCCTCGCTGAGAGGCAGGGGCGTCTGCCGGCTGATGGCCTCCATCTTCACGTTCAGGACCTGCTCCTGGTCGTCTTCGGGCTCGTCGTGGTCCTCCAAAGGCACCGGGATGAAGCCGTAGAGGTGGTCGTTGCAAATGTGGAGGGGTATGCCTGGAAAATGCAAGTTGGAAGTGTTAATCACAAGCTCTGTGTAAGATTCACATTCTAAACGTGATAGTCAAAGGCACAGTGTTTCCACCATGGTGAACGGAACATTACATCAAGAGTTCGCCGAGCGAATCGAAAGCCACTATCTTCAGTGATGACTAGCTGTCCCACCAGACTTCGTTCTGTTGTCAAACATTCAGTGCCACGTGACACTGACAGATAGAAACGGTTGCTAAAAGAAAATTAAATTGTGGTTTTTCACTACAGTCCTAGCATTTCTTCATGTTTACTCACCTTTCAAAACCAAAATTAGTCCAATCGGTCTAACCGTCCCCGAGTTTCAGCTAGAATAACGAACAACAATATATTTTTATATATGGAGATTTGTAATTAGTATTCGAACTGGGCCTGAATTCTGTTAAACCGCTGGTAAAAGGCCTCTATCAACATCGTTGTGCAAAATTTAGGGCGGTCGTATTTAAAACATTTTAATATGATGACAAACAAAGACCTCATAGTTATTAACACTAAAGCAACGGCGTTTTTGAAGATCGAGTGTTATCCAATTAGAAGGCTAGAAATGAAGAGCGCATTGAAAAATAGCGTTTTCCTTTGCCTTGCAGTGGGACTGAATAGGCTGATTTAGATAAGTGTGCTTCAGAATAAGGCTGTCAATCTCAGTACCAACTAACATTTGGTGGTTGGTTTTTTTGGATGTTGTGCCTAGGTCCTTTTTTACGTTTAGGACTCCACATTCAATAGATCAAAAATAACAGTTCATAAGTAGTTACCTTACAGACAGTTCATAAGAACAGTTCATAAGTAGTTACTTAAAACTAACTAAATTCCTATTAAATTACTTATAAATCTTATCTGGTTGTCCAAGATTCAGGCATAGCCTAGTTTGGAGACCTCTGTTTAAATTCCTGATATGACACACTGTTCAAATGCACTAACCGCTGTTTTAAATTTGTATGTTTTTTTTTGTTGTTTTTGTGCAATAAATAAATATTATTATTATTATAAATAAACCTGCCTGTCCACTGAGGTCGCGGTTTTGTGTGTTAAGCACGCTGTCACTTACTACACGAAGCGTAGCACAAATGTGGTCGCTTGTTTTCTCGACCTTTCGAGGGCTTTTGACCTGGTTTCATATGACTTGCTATGGCAGAAGCTCGAAAAGACTCAATTGCCTAGAGAGCTTCTGAATATCTTTAAATATTGGTATAGGAACCAGGTCAACAGCGTGCGTTGGGACGGGTGTTTGTCTGAACCGTACAGGTTGAGGTGTGGGGTGAGGCAGGGTGGATTGAGCTCACCAACGCTCTTCAACCTGTATGTCAGTGGACTAATAGAGGAACTCAGCAGCACCAGGGCCGGCTGTTATATTGATGGTATTTGTATGAACAATATTAGCTACGCTGATGACATGGTGCTGCTGAGTGCTTCAGTATGCGGACTTAGAATGCTCGTTGCAATCTGTGAGGCATATGCTGAGTCCCACGGTTTAGCATACAATGTTAAAAAGAGTCAGGTCATGATCTTTGGGGCAGGACGCAAGAAAATTGAAATGCCTAGCGTGTTTTTAAGTGGCTGCGCGTTGCACCGCGTGAACAAGTTTAAATACTTGGGCCACTTGTTGACACCTGACCTTAAAGATGGTGATGATGTTGAGAGAGAACGCAGGGCGCTTTCGGTAAGGGCGAACATGTTGGCTCGCAGGTTCGCACGTTGCTCAATCAAAGTAAAAGTCACTCTCTTCAGAGCTTATTGTACTAACTTCTACACGTGCAGCCTGTGGGCCAACTGCCCGCGTGCGTCATACAGCGCTCTGCGAGTACAGTTTAACAACGCATTCAGGGTGCTGATGGGGTTGCCCAAGTACTGCAGTGCATCAGGGATGTTTGCAGAAGCGCAGGTAGACTGCTTCTACGCAACTATGCGAAAGCGGTGCGCTTCCCTGGTGCGCAGAGTGCGGGGCAGCCCTAACAGCATTCTATCTATGATAGCGGATAGACTGGACTGCCGGTATGTGAGTCGTTGCTGTGCGATATCAGCTGGAATCGCTCAGACAAAATAGTTTTAATGTATAGATTTAGGTACTAACATAGAATAAGCACTTTATAACTAACAATAAGTGAGTCATTGTTACTTAAATAAATAAAAAAAAAATTAATTAATTAATTAAATTAATAAATAAACGAGTTACGAAGCTTCTATGAATCTGTTCCCAAGATATAACACTAATATATTACCTTAAAGATAAGGGGCTAATGTTAGTATATCTTTCGTATTACTGCACTGATGCAGCACGTCATGACACCGAAGTCCCTGACACTGTGGACCTATTAAAGCTATTAAGAGCAGTCACTACAAAAAGGAAAAATGACGATTTAACATCATCACAGCGGTGACCCATCGCATTTAATAATTTTTATTACAACAGCAAGTTTAGTGTTCATAGAATGTAACAAGTTTCTAAAACTTTTTTTCAGAATTCAATGAAAAGAAGAAAAATAAGTAAGTCAAGAATCTAATAGAGACACATTCTCTAAGAGTTCCACGATTTAATGTGCGGAAAATTGGCCGTTTCATTGGTACTAAATCCAGGGTCTAGTAAGTAGTAACAGGAACTAGTAGATAATTTTCGATTGCAAAGCCCTTTAGCATACCATCAACGGGCCCAGATCAAGTTCAAGATACAGCTTTGGGGGGAGGCATAGGCTGTTGGCTATTCCACCGTGTCGTACAGTAGCACGTGAGCAATCCCCACTGTGCCGAATGCAGAGGGTGTTATAGTTGATTATGCAACAAGGGCTTAAAGAAGTGTATTATGTCCCGGACGTCATATCGAACCCCGAGTATGAGGGATTCTACGGTTAACTCCCGAGCGGAGCGAGGGAGTTAAGGCTAGAATCCTGAATACGAGGGGTTCAAGACCGCCCAAGACAAATACACTTTTAAGCCCGCGATGCATACTCTACTTTTTATACTTTCTGCGAGTCAATCGAAATTAATGGCTGAAAAAAGTAAGAGCTTAAATATTTATTTTAAGTGAAAATAGGTTAAATAAATAAATTATAAATATGAGAAATTAGGTATTTATCAAAAAATCAAAGTGATGCTAGAAACATAAGACCGTTGTGCGAAGACATTGGAAAGATGAGTTACAATCTTTGGTACCTTTATTTTATCAGCACAGGACTCAGGAGCTATTTAAGCGGTCGTCGCCTTTTTTCTCTCTTTGGCATCTTTTTTATAAGTGGCCAGTACTACACGACATTCGAACTAGGAATAAAATCTCATTGCACCTATACATTTTTGACTACACGGTTGCATTCCAAATTCAAATCACTTTATGGCCTAGGGAAATAATGAAATTCAGTACAACATTATGACCCGGTTAGGCCGTAGGCCGTTATAATGACTTACTTTAGGACAGGTTTACATGACACATAATGTGCCATTGACGAGCAGGTAGTATAAAAAATATATTGTTGGCCTCTAGTCCCGAATTGGATATATTCGCAAACAGTCCGCAATCAATATTACAACATGTTAAGAAATCATCTTAATTGTGTTTAATAAATAAATATAACTTTCGTACCACTTGCTCAAAAAAGTGACATTCTAGGCCACAAAATGAGAACATAACAATAGTCATTTTTAATCTGTTAAAAACAGGGAAAGAAAATTGTACTGAATTTCATTCATCCTCTAGGGCGAGAATGTGATTTAAATTTGGAATACTTACCGAGGTTTTCGAGCGCTAATTTGAATCAGAAGTTTTAATTCTTTATTTATGACCTGCCAGTCACGGACGTAAAAGAAAGACGGACGCCACTTCGTCGAATCATGAGTGAAGGAAGCAGTCTATGGTGTGTGCGTTATTTGAGGGATGCCATATAAATCATGAATTTCCCTAAAGTTTACCTTTTATTTTAACCGGGTTTATTAACTTAAGTCCGATTTTGATTGTAATTATTTTAAACATCTGACAGAAGGTTTATCACTAACCTTACACCCCTCTGACTATTCGCACTAAGCCCGCGTGTTGGAGTATGGCTCGAGCCACCTCATAGTTCTCGTCGATTTTTACTACTAGGAAACCTATTAAAAATAACGCAAGTGTTATTTTATATTAATTGTATCGCACGCTCGCTTTGCTCGCTCGGCTCGCGCGGTTTTGGTCACAGTTCTAACCTAACCTAGGGACACCTTTAGTCTCAAGATTATTTATATACAATATCATTATTTCTTATTTTCGATTACGCTCCGGCCTTTAGCCTTCCAACTTGACCTAACCCTAACCAGTCGGTTGTGCCCCGATTCTAGCTTAAGGCAGTGAAAAAATTAAAAGACGCGAGTAGATAGGTACCTACACAACAACGAGTGACAGGTCAACAGCCAGCCACTGACAGCACAAAATGGCGGATTGCGTTTTGTTCATGACAATTCCAAAAAACAAAACCTTTAAACTTTTGTTTTTTCGTCATTGAAGCCCTTAAATCCTACTTACCTTAATTTTTTTTCATTAAAACATATTTTAAAGAGAATAGAAATAATAATTTGGTTTTCTAAATTTAATTTCAGAAAAAAACCTTGGTCTGATGCAACAAATCGTTAAAATGGCGTAAAAAAACCTAACATTTCCCGATGTTATCGTAAACTTTAGGTTTTTTTTTCTAAAACAGTATTCACTTCCGCAAAATGAAACTTCACAGAATTACATGTTTTATTAACATCCATTACCAAAAAAAAAATAAAGCCCCTAGCTACCCGTAATGATACTAAAGTCGAGCCAATACGACAAATACAGATTTCCCCTCATTTAGGGAAATTTTACCGTCAAAAAAGTGGCAACACTGTTGTGTTTTGTCTTTTAAATTGTCATCACAATTTATAAATGTAATTAGGAGAAAACATAACGAATAATCATAATTTACCTGTGATAGGTGATTCCTTGTGACTTTTTAAGTTTACTCATGTAGTTCTTACATGATTTCACCACACAAGACGGCATTTTTAAATAAATATTGTCATAAGCAACACGCGTGTCATTCGCGCTGTCACACGGGGTAAAATGGCGTTAGATTGTAGCACCTAGTAAGTTTGTGTGAGCGTAGGGTCGTGTGCAAATCACGAAGTTGTATGACCTTGCTAGCTTCACATTTTTTTAGTGTGATGTTCCGTCCGTCTTTCTTTTTCGTCCGTGCTGCCAGTATTTTAAGTGATAAAATAGAAAAAGTTTAATAATAAATTATTTTTTAGCAAATGGTACGAAAAGTAGAGTATTTTCCTCGGTGATAAAGCTTAGTCTTGGGTGAACTTAAATCCCTCGCTACACTCAGGACTCGTATTAAATCCCTCGCTTCGCTCGTGATTTAAGTTTTTAACACCCTCGCTGCGCTCGGGAGTTAACCTTTAGTCCTTCGTTACGCTCGCGATTTCAATCGTCACCCGCGACAGAAGACACTGCTTTATCCCCTTGGTTAATAATCTACTATTTCGTACCACTTGCTCAAAAAAGTGACATTCTAGCCCGCAAAAAGAGAACATAACAATAGTCATTTTTAATCTGTTAAAAACAGGGAAAGAAAGTTGTACTGAATTTCATTGATCCTAGGGCGAGAACGTGATTTAAATTTGGAATACTGACCGAGGTTTTCGAGCGCTAATTTGAATAAGAAGTTTTAATTCTTTATTTATGACCTGCCAGTATTATCACTACATAGTATAAAACAAAGTAGCTTTTTCTGTCCCTATTCCCTTTGAATGCTTAAATCTTTAAAACTACGCAACGGATTTTGATGCGGTTTTTTCAATAGATAAAGTGATTCAAGAGGAAGGTTTATATGTATAATAACATCCTATTGCACCCGTGCGAAGCGGGGGCGGGTCGCTATTATGTGATAAAATAGAAAAAGTTTAAAAATAAATATTGTTTCGCAAATACACACATCAAAAGTGTCTAGGGATATCTCAAGCATTTTCATACAAAGTATAGCTATTTGGGAGGCTGTAAAAATTAAAATATTGATACCAACGTAGAAATTTTAAGAACACAGAAACTGCTATATCTGCCCTTTCAGATTGTATAAAGAAATTCAATGTGGTAGCATTATTGTACAATCGTAAGGACGTTAAAAAAAGTCAGATTTTTCTTTTAAAAGGTGTCAAAATTTTAGCAAAATCAAACGTTTTTTTCTGTGATATTCTTAACCTTTATCATAAGCCTGTGTCTTCGCGTTATTCTAAGATAATTCTCAACTTGTAAACAAACTTAACTTTATGAAATATTTGAAAAATGATATCCCTATGATATCCCTAGACAGTTTTGATGTGTGTAGTACGAAAGTAGAGTATTTTCCTCGGTGATAAAGCTGTCTTAGTCTTGGGTGAACTTAAATCCCTCGCTACACTCAGGACTCGCATTAAATCCCTCGCTTCGCTCGTGATTTAAGTTTTTAACACCCTCGCTGCGCTCGGGAGTTAACCTCGAGTCCTTCGTTAAGCTCGCGATTTCAATCGTCACCCGCGACAGAAGACACTGCTTTATCCCCTTGGTTAATAATCTACTATTTAGGTAGCATAGTGGTTAGTGCAGTCGCCCGGTTTGCGAAAGATGCGGGTTCGATTCCTGCTTGATGTCAACATGACCAAATGTCTTTTTCTGGTTTTCAGATCTTTAGTAAAGATACTGCATGGAAATTGTTATTATTTCCAAAGTTTGAAGCGACTGACCGTGATGCGCGGCTGTGACGGCGAAGGCGATGATGTCGTCCAACGGCGCGCGGCGGTCCGGCGCGGCGCGGTACGACAGCCGGTCGGCGGCCGTCCGACGCAGCGCCACCAGC
Organism: Udea ferrugalis; assembly: GCA_950022985.1. Lineage (NCBI taxonomy): Eukaryota > Metazoa > Arthropoda > Insecta > Lepidoptera > Crambidae > Udea > Udea ferrugalis. Next base: position 611,877 of record OX465515.1, read on the forward strand.
ACCGCCGAGTGCACCATCGGCACCGCGAAGCAGCCGCGCTTCTCACGCTTCTGGATCGGTTTGTAGTCGTCGGTGCGCTGGTAGTAGTAGTTCTCCGTCATGCCGCACCTAGGAGTCAAGGGTAACGTCAGGGATCCAATGCATGGATAGAATGTCACATAAGCAGTCAAATTACTTACTGAATTCGAATCAGCTTAGTCAGCAAGTTGGTTATGCGCCAAAATGCATCTAAAGGAACAATATAAGAGAAGGAAAAAAACAAGAGTTCAGCAGATACTCTGACTCAGCATGCGTTAAAGTCAATATTATGTTTATCCTCTAAACTCTTTTAGCTAAATTTCAGTGCGTGTCAGCGGGCTGTTTGCTAAATGTCCCCAACTTCATTTGCTCGCCCAACTCCTGAAGAGTCTAGTTCTGAGTTATCACACGTTATCTCTTGCGGTATCTATGGTTAAAGTGCGAGAAAAAACGAAACATAATTTGCAAGGATACGAATCCGACTTAGCCTGAACCCTCGCAAAGAGATGACTAAATCCTTATCTATGTTTGCTGTGAAACATAAAAAGTTTCTTAAGGATAAGAGTAAAGTATTTTAGTTATCCCATGCAATGATATTAAAAGTTTCCAGGTGAATTTTGCAGAATCATGCTGTTATTTTTACTGAATTTACTTGTATCATGATAATAATGATTAAACAAAACAAATTAAGGCATCATCACATACATTGCTCTGGTCCCATAGCAAGGTGTTATTTCTGTTGCGAGAATCGAACCCACGACAAGATGCGAAAATCAGTTGGCCACAAGCCGACGCCCCTCATCCTGGTAAGCTCAGTTAATGGGATGAAGGACCACATCAATCGAAAATTCAATGATGTATTTTCCAGTCATCTTGAGCTTTGAGATAGACGTTAAGCAGTTAGTCCCGGCTGATGTCATGATGTCAGCCATTCAGCCTGGTTGATGTGTAACCTGTGCTCAGTACTTAGACCTATAAAGGCCATTGACTGTCTAATTATTGTTCAGCATAATGTCTATTTTAATACAGATCACCGTATGGTCAGAAGTTCAATCCTACCAGCACCACCAAAAAAAGGAAGAAAGAACATTAACACTCACAGTCCAGCCAACATCTCAGCCGAGAGTTGCAAAAAAATCGGCCAGTCGCTAATTGTAAACTTGCAAGAAATGACATATGAAAAGGTAAGCGATATTAAAGCTAACTATGACAACCTGGAAAAACTACTTACCACTTCTAATAATACCAACAAAGGCAAAAGGAAAACTGTACTCAGTGATCAGACTATCCAACTCATAGATCGCAGAAAATCTGTACTGGCCCAGGGTAAAAACAAAGAAAACATAAAAATAATTACGGAAATCAGCAAACAAATTAGAACACATATGAGGAGAGATCGTAAAAACAATAGACGAGAAGTGCTCGAGAGAGAAATAATGAGAACAGGTGGCGTAAGGAAAGCTCTAAAAGACCTCAAAGAAACAGGGAAAGAGTGGATACCCAAACTAAAGAAAAAAGGAAGGGAAGACACAACCACAAACAGGGAAAAAATTCAAGGACTAGCGACAGAATTCTACAGAGACCTTTATTCGCACAGGGATCCTCAAATACCGTCACCTACACAATTAGGCTTGCAAGGAATAACAGGTAATCAGCCAGAGTGGCATACTGAAATCTTGCAGAGTGAAGTGGAAAAGGCTATCAAAAGCCAAAAATTTGAAAAGGCACCTGGACCAGACAAAATCCAAAACGAGATGCTAAAAGGAACCATTGAAGACTTGGTACCAATTATTACTAAGATGTTTAACCATATATTGAGAAGCGGGTTTATTCCAGCACAATGGGAAACGTCATATATAACCCTACTACACAAAAAAGGCGCGAAAGATGACATCGGGAACTACCGACCGATAAGCCTGTTATCAAACATTTATAAAATATTCGCAAAGGTAATCCTGGGTAGGCTAAGCGCTAAACTGGACGAAAACCAACCAATAGAACAGGCCGGCTTCAGAAGAGACTTCTCAACAATAGATCATATCCACACATTAAAGCAGATAATAGAGAAATATAATGAGTTTAATAAAACACTTTACATAGTCTTTATAGATTATGCAAAGGCATTCGACTGCATAAGTCATATGGCGATATGGGAAAGCTTAAGAAGACAAGGCGTACCGGCAACATACATTAGCATCATCAGCGCGATATATGCAAACTCTAAAGCCAAAGTCCAACTAGAATCCTTGGGGAAAGAATTCCGAATCGAGCGAGGAGTCAGACAAGGAGACCCCCTGTCCCCGAAGCTGTTCTCAGCAGTTCTAGAGAACGTTTTCCGCAATCTTGACTGGGAGCATCTAGGACTCAACATAGATGGGAAGAAACTAAATCACCTCAGATTTGCCGACGACCTAGTTCTACTGGAGGAATGTCCTAGGAAGCTCGAGATGATGTTACAAAGTCTAAACACTGAAAGCTCTAGGGTTGGCCTAAAAATGAATGTAGCAAAGACAAAGTTAATGACCAACAGTAAGATGGCACCCATAGAAGTCGAAGGAAAGCAATTAGAATATGTCGACGAGTACTGTTATTTGGGCCAGATCATTTCGCATAATGAACAAACAAGTAAGGAAATAAGCAAGAGAATTGCCAATGGGTGGAGGAGATATTGGTCTCTTAAGGAAATAGTTAAATCCAAAGATCATGATATGGCAACAAAGAGAAAAATCTTCAACACATGTATCCTTCCGTGCATCTCTTACGGCTGCGAAACATGGTCCCTAACGAAATATCATAGAGACAAACTAGAAAAATGCCAGAGAGCAATGGAACGGAGCATGTTGGGTGTTAAAAGGCAAGATAGGATTAGCAATTTCCAGCTGAGAGCAACAACGAAACTGACTAACATCCTAGAGAGAATTGACCTCCAAAAATGGAGATGGACCGGTCACATGTTGAGATCCAAACAAGAAAAGTGGAGCCAAATTGTAACTAATTGGTATCCCAGAGAAGGCAAAAGAAGTCGAGGACGACAAAAAATGCGCTGGGAGGATGAGATAAGAGTTACAGCGGGAGCCAAATGGAGAAGAGTCGCCCAAGACCGCACACAGTGGAAGCAACTGGAGGAGGCCTTTGCCAACAGGCACACTGAGTTGAGAGACATCCTCTTACAAATTAAGTCACAACTTGCTAAATGATGTTTGAACTCTCACCCAGTCCAAAGGGCTAAATAAATAAATAAATAAATATAAATAATGTCTAGAGATAGGTATTGAAATGAACTTACCATGAATGTAACAGAAAAGCGTTAATAGCATGATGGCATGTCGCAAAGCTCAAGAACTGTTGGCAAATCATAAAAGCAACTATTCATGCCCATAGGATGCCATCGGGCTAACCAGAAGTTGGAATACAGGCCATCGGAGAGGAGCATGGGGGCCACCACGTCCAAGTCCTTGTCCACTAGTAGCTGGAGAGCATCTGGGTTGGTTAGAAAGACGTCAGCGTCAATCATCTGGAATCAAATTGAGATTGAGGTGTGGTGGCTGCTCAAGAGATGAGTGGTCATCTTGTGTCTGATATCGCTAACATTTCTTCTGCCTAACCTACAGATTGAATAAACTGACAGGATGTTCAAGAAACAGCTGGCGCCATTGGAAGATGGCGTATTCTATGGAAATGCACTTGGCTGGCACACTATTTTGACCTCATCGCACATATCCTATCTGCAAAAACCCATTAAAAAACGACAAAATTTTTCTTTATGCTCTTCACATAACAGTAATAATCAGTAATCATTAAATGAATAAATAAAAACGAACTTTCATCTTCATCATTGTCAGCTTATTTGCCTGCCTCCTCAAATAATGGCCATTGCACCATAATGTTTAGCTTAATTTCCACTAAAATTTGTCCTAATCAACAAGAAGCTAAACTTACAAAGAGAAAATCAGCCCATAGTTTCCTAGCAAACTGGAGTGCATTTTCCCGAAGCTGGATGACATGTTCAAAGCGCTTTGGGCTCCAATGTGTAGAGCGCAGCTCGTCAGCATGGAGAGGGCCGCTGCTGCTGTTGGTAGTCAGCTGCACCCCGTTGTACTCGTGGGCATGCTGCTCTGCCCACTTATGGAGTACAGCATCACTGCTGTCTGTGTTGAAGTCGCTATGAATCCTGAGATATAAATAAGGCCATGAGAAAATATATTCATTGCTCTAGCTAGTCCTGTAGGTTTCTGTTGTATTATAGAAACTAGATACACGAAATTTTACAAACACAGAGACCAATTTTAATGAAACATTCGATGTTTAGCTTGAGTCTTCAAAAATAACAAAGTGGTATGCACAATTTTATCTAATGTCAAGCATTCACACAGTTGAGAATGCTCGGTTTGTTACAAATCTTTCAACAAAGGGTTACTGTAATGTAAGACTTCATGACATCCTTATATGGGGTTGAAAAAAACATTTACGACAAGCTTCCTAGAAAAGTAATAAGCAATTCGAGCAGTTACCCAGACATCAACAGTAGGTAGTTATTATGGTTTATACGTAATATTATGATATGCATGTAACTTACCAAAGATACATTCGATCTTTCGGATATTTTAGATTGTATAAACAGGTGAGGAAGTAAGGCAAAGTATGGATTTTATTCCGCACAAGCACCGCGATGCCCACAGTGGGCATTTTGAAATCATTTTCTGATACCCCGTCAGCACACCAAGGCGAAATAAACAATAAATAAATTAGAAACTGAGTAATATTACTAAAGGACATGATTTAGCCAAGTTTTGGCAAAATCTGGCCAGGAAAGTTTTTTCTTGAGCCGCAGCAGAGTTGCAGGCGACACGGAAATCAATTTAAAAACGTCAACATTTTACAAAACGTCAGTCAGTTCAACAACACAACAACTCACGGCCGGCTGGCCCACAGATGTCAAACAGCCGACAACCGGCGACCTCACGCCGAGTCCGAGCCGAGCCAAAAGAAGCCAATGAGCTACAAGTCGGCCATAAAAAATTCAGACTGCATTCAAACGAAGTTAACCGGTCATTTGATAACGAATTACAGATCGACATTGAAAAATCTTTTCACGCAGCTTAATAAAAGTCTAACATTAACGGGTGAGCATAGCCTGTCAATAAATCAGTCTTATACGTCTGATCAATAAGCAACGTTATGCGCGAGGTCTCGCGGGCTCTCGAGGGCAGCAGCATAAAGCAGCAGGGGCTCTGAACCTATGTGTAAAAGAAAAAAAACATTAAATATAATCCTTTAAAGTACTTGCTAGACTGTTGTAGTTGTTGCCAATTGTGCTAATAAGCCGGCACTGGTACCGGTAAGATGGGGTTAATTGGTATCTGGGTCTTAATTGGGACAGGCCTTTGAAGATGTTTCAAAGCTTTATTTTTCTTAATTTCTTGAATGTTTTTATATTCACTACAGGTATAAACAAAAACACCCAAAAATAAAATAAATACAGCACTTCTCTCGAGCTTTGTAACATTTTCAAAGTACTGTCCCAATTAAGACCCAGATACCAATTAACCCCATCTTACGGTATTCAATTCTGAAGATGCCATTGAAACGATAAGTTTGTTAGAATAATAATAATAATAGTTTCTTTCGAAAACAGGCAAGAAATGTTTTTTTAATAGTGGTCTTCAAGATGACCTCACTCCACCTGATGGAAAGCAGTCGTGAGGTCCAGATATGGGATTGACAAGCACAGTAATGGAGAACTACTTTGCTGGTCAATTTCATTTTGAAGGCCTGCACAAATGCCTTTTCACGCCTCGCTTAAGAAACCCGGGATTGTATGAAGAAGGAAACACTTGCGCTGGAAGAGCGTTCCGTTGGTGCGGGCCGACAGTTGCTGTAGATCAAGCGCCTTAACGAAAACGCCTGTAAGGCTAGCTTCTGCTAGTAAATGAAAGCTTTCATAATACATGGGACCTTCTATTGTCTCTAACTATCTACGTTTGCATTCTGCCCGGTGCAAAAACAGGGTCGCAAACCTAGAGTCGAAAGTCCAAACTAAAAAGTGGATCGAAAGTAGGGAAGGTACATGAATACGATATGCGTACGAGCTAATTCACACATGAAGCAGCCGTCAGCAGCAACCTAAGTACTTACAAACCTGCGACCGACGGACACTCACGGAGCAGCGTCGGAGCTTCACACCGACGACTCACTAGAAATAACCTATAGTGGGCAGTGTGGACTAATTAATATAATCTAAAGCAACCAGACCAATAAACCAGATTTCAACCGACCGTGTTATTTCCCCACCGCTGCTGCCAAGACACCTTTTGCCGTCAATATCGTGATAAGTAGAGTGAGCCTGCTCAGCAGTTACATTCCTGCACCCTACCTGCAAGGGCGTACCCAGGTAGGGGCAGGGGGGGGGGGGCAGCTGCCCCCCCCCTAGAAGTCAATTTTCCTTACAAGTGGGATTTTTTTTTTTTTAATATACCCGACCGACCATCTTTTCGAAACAGGTATTTATTTATTTATTTATTATTTATTTATCAAACACAATGAGTATGAGCTGCCCCCCCTAGCTGAAATCCTGGGTACGCTCTTGCCTACCTGCTGTCCTAACTCTTCCCGCTTGCCCCCCGGGAGCAAGCTCTCCCTCCCCTTTCTATCAATTTACGTATTCACTGTTTGTAAAGCTAGGGCTATTGTGACCAAGCGTTCGGCGCAACTTTTTACCGTAATACCTACCTCTGCAAAGTCACACTGACTTCAAGCTCTATGGGCGCCACTGTCTAGATAGGGAAACAACGACAACATGTTCGTTACTGTCATCGACGTACAGTCAACAGCACATCAGGTTACCCCATTTCCGTTATTTCTCTCGCTCTTGCCAAATGTCATTCCTTTGCAATAGAGCAAGGAGGACTGACCGGAAATGGTTAGCGTGATGTGCTGGCCACCGTACATCAAAAGTAGGATGGGTATCGACCTATCCTACTTTTGATGTAAAAACGATTTTTTCTTTTATAGGACACCATTCCAGAAAACTCTCCCAATCGACTGTTTTTTTTTCATGTCTTAAAATAATGCGGTTCACAGAATACATCTACTTACCAAGTTTCAACAGATCATAGATACCTAGTTACAACAAAAAGTGGCTGTGACATCCGGACGTGTCCGGACAGACGACAGACTGACAAACGGACAGACAGACTTAACGAATCTACTGGGTTAAGGGTTTCGTTTTTTTATACGGAACCCTAATAAAACAAAAGATTTTAAGTTCATTTTTATTTGTCTCAGAGATTATGATTACATTTGTCACAATGATTAGATATGATTAATATACGTTTGTCACTTAGATTACATTCAATAACAAATAGTTAAATAGGTAGGTAACATTTGTAAATTATTTAAAAAAATTACAAAATCACAAATTCATTTCTTTTCCATCATGTCTTACATGAATGAAAACTAATTAAATATATTTACCTAAATCTTAATAAAGTTAAGCAGCTTCTTCTCGTCTAACATATTAGAAACCATTGATAATAATTATTAATAACCTAAGCAAAATCTATCAAAAAACAACTTAACAACTGAAAGTGATTTTAATCTAATTTTAATTTGGATTTCCTGAAGTTCTAAAGTATGATCTATCTAGGTACCTACCTAACAAATAGTCTTCAAAATCGATTCAGCGGAATGATCGCGTACTTACATGATACAATACAAAAAGACTTAACTTACTACTTAAAAACAATTACCCTTTTTATTCGAAAATGGACCTTACAAACTAGTGCCTTTAAATGGCAAAATTTAAAATAATTCTAGACACTTGAGCTTTTTAGACTTTTTAGACACAATTTAAAATTATACTTGTGTTTTTTTATCACACTTGAGAGGAATGTTTGCAACATTACTTAAAATTATAATGTATAGGTACATTATAAAAATTGGGAGTGATTATTTAAACCGATAAAAATATCACACATTGACAGAGCTCTTTTTATGCCTATACAAGTCGGCGTCAAAATTAATGAAGTACTTTATTGCATACTTTGTCAGACTTCTTCAGTTTTAAATGGCAAAGTCAACGAAGTCAGTACCTATACCTAGGTATGACAAAGTACCTATTTTAAAGTGCTCCGTTACTTTTGCTAATCTTATCTTGGTCAAGAAAAATATTCAGTCGCTCATTAATAAATATGTATAAACCCGTGAAATTGGTGGAGTTTATTCTTTTTCAAATATTCTTCTTTCTTCTCGTTCAGCAGTTTTCTTCCCGATGATAACTGTTTGCGCTTGACGTTTGTTTTGCGAGTGCCACGCTTCTTGGGAGCATCGGGTGGCATTCTCTGTACGGCCGCAATCGCTTTCATCAGGGTTTCCTGATCGACTTTATTTCCTTTTTTGTTTCCTTCCTCACGAGTAATAGGAAGTTCTTCCTCTTCCTCATCACCTAAGTCTAGTTCATATTTTTGATATTTTTCTTCGTCGCTCTTTATTTTCTTGACCTTAACAATGCCCGGAGCGTCTTCTGCTGTTAAGACGACTGTACTAAAAGTTGAAGAGCCAAAAACATCACCCCAAGAGCTATTCATGACCACCGTTTTATATTTATACGGATGACGACATTCTGGATCTTCACACATTAAACCCATTTCATGTTCGTCTATTTGCCTGTACAGCATTCTGCAACCGCAGCATGGGCACAACTGAAAGAAAGCAATTCATATTTTTTTACAATTGCAACTCACGGGCCCTTGGGGACCAGGTTGGGGACCAACAAACAAGACATTCCTAGTATTCGGCCTCGACGTGTAATTTTTGCTTCAAATTCTTGAGTTCCCAGGTAAGAACCACAAGTTAGTATTTATTTATTTATTCTTAATTGCACCTTATAAAAGTTCAAATGCCGGACTTAATGCCAGGAGGCATTCTCTACCAGTCAACCACATGGTAAGACAGAGAAATTAAGGCGGTGCACAAGATTAATGTTAAAACATTCTTCATTAAAATCATTACAATTAGGTATTTAAACTACAATAACTAGGTATAAAATAATTCAAAATACCTTTAAACAAATAACTAAACCAAAATAATTATAAAAAATACGTAGACATCATATAATGAAGATAGACCAGAGCAGTAAGTCTTGTGATAAAAATATTTACACACAACAACATAAACATGAAAATATTTTGACAAAAAGATAAAAAAAAACACTCCGACCACTCAGTTAGACGAGGTCAGTTAGTACATTGGTCCTAAGTACCTACTCTGAACCAAAAGGTAGAAACGTTTGGTACTAGGTACCTATTTACTCTAACTTTAAATGTGTACATCTACCGGGTTTTGTTTCTAGATAAGAATAACCAACACCCGGAAAATGCAATTAAAACTAGTAAAAAGGCAAAGAAACGGTTGGTGGGCCGGTTAATTGGGCTACTCGTATTTTGCCAGCGAGTCCATTCCAGCCAATCTGTGAAGGCAAGCGGAGATGGAGGGCGCTGGCTCTCGGGCGAACTTGAGTCAGTGTGGTCGCTACACACCAACAGGTTGCCTCAAGCTCCCCCTTTTTTTTGACAAGAGTGAATGCGCTGGGGGGGGGGGGGTGGCTCGTCTTGTGTACCCCCCCCCTCGCGCCCCCTAATCTTTCGACCGTGAAGCGGGCTTTACGGCAGACGAGTCGAAAGATTAATAATTGTGTTTGTATTTTTCATATTTTACCTACTCGTATTCTGTTAGAACGGAAGTAGAAAAACAGACTATAGTATGGCGTTTACATCTAAGTACTGTTGCCAGTTTCGTTCAACGGTCTTTCTTTACTAATAATTATTATTATGAAATATGGGGGTGTGAAATCAGGGGGAAAAAATTTGTACAGGAACAAAGCCGGCCCTGTATTTACTTAACAATGGCGCCCGAACACGGACTACCGTAAATCTAGACGAAGTTAAAATAAAAGCATTTTTGTACCAGTTTTCATCTACAATTATTGTCATTTGGTTCTCATTATGCCTGCAAGAGTGAGCTACAAATTGTATACTAGAAATCAAGTGTATTTGAATAGGGGGAAAAAATATTTATAGGAACAAAGCCTTCCCTTTATTTACTTTACATGGCGCCCGAACAGGGACTACCATAAACCTACACGAAATTAAAACTAAATTATTTTTGTACCGGTTTTCATCTAAAATTATTGTGTCATTTGGTTCTCATTTTTTCTGCAAGAGTGAGCTACAAATATTATACTAGAAATCAAATGTATTTGAAAAGGGAAAAAAAACTTTTTAAAGGAACAAAGCCTTCCCTTCATTTACATTACAATGGCGCCCGAACAGGGACTACCATAAATCTACACGAAATTAAAACTAAATTATTTTTGTACCAGTTTTCATCTAAAATTATTGTATCATTTGGTTCTCATTTTTTCTGCAAGAGTGAGCTACAATTTTTATACTAGAAATCAAATGTATCAAACAAACAACAACAAACAAAAGTGTAGGTAATTAAGTCTGTTTGGAAAATATTATTACTCACCTTATTCACCATAGTGAATTAATCGATGTGAAGATGAAATTGATGAAAAATCTAGATTTATTTTAAACTTAACTCTAACTACTCCGTCGATATTACCGCCGACCTACCTACTCAGTCTGTGGTTTTGTTTCGGCCAAGCTGCGCGCCGTGCGCCGGTTGATCGATTGAAACGTTCCATTTCACGAAAAACTTTTGACTTATTCGTAAGGTAATATTTATTTTTAATCGACATGTTAACCACCATTTAAGACCCTACAAATTAGTCAAAAGTGTACGAACATTTCGTTTGTAGAAAGAAACGTTCAAGTAAATTCGCATTCCAAATGGGGAACACCGCATGTGAATCTGCCACTAGAGGCGCTGATGTCGCATGAGGTCCAAAAACAATAAATTTTCACTGGGCTTTAGGGGGTTCCGTGACATAAATTATAATTTCTTGAATTTGTCTGTTATAAAAGTTATCTCCTTAGTAAAATTATCGTAAATATGGATTATTCGGCTATTCATGTGAACGACTTGAAAGCGTTATAAGAAAAAAAGCCGCAAAAATCTAAGTTTTGCAGAAGTTGAGGACCTACAGAGGCGCACACATCAACCTTAACAAAACCATTGAAAAATGGGCCTAATGTCAGCAGCATAAGGTGCCCCTAGGTAAAGGTTGATGAGTGCGCCTCTGAACATGAAACGGCTCTTTTACATTTTGTCAAAACCAGTGTAAAGCTTTCGCTTAAGATTATAAATTCGAAACATTTTAGGGTATTTTTTCTACTCCTTCAATGTAGTACACCAAATGTCAATGCAATGCTATTTATTGAAAGAAAGAAAGAAAGAAAAAACCTTTATTGATTCTGAACATCGCAACAGATAAAAACATACAGAAGAAGGTGGTTAGGAGAAACAATAAAACAAACAATAGAAAAAACAAAGAATAATTTCCAGCAGGCAGAAGTGTCACGATGTCCAAAATAAAATGGACCCCACTCAGCTAATGCCTGGACCTGATAGGCTCAGACGCTGATATGATATTGTAAGTGTTCTTCAAATTTGCTAGAAGAACATTGTAGTGAGACATCCTCTTCAAATACAGATAACATCTTATTGATCTGAATTGGACAGTATTTGTTTAATTATCATAAATAAACCACAATTAATAAAATCGCGCATTGCATCGAGATTTTCGTAGGATAAATAAAACTATTATGATATCATCTTACAATAACTTTATTATTTTAATAGGATAACTAGGTTGATACATTCCTAAAATACTTTTTACAATAGATACTCATCACGGATCACATTATAAAGAAATGAACAGTTCACCAAAGAAGTAGAGTGCGCGACCAGGCGATTAAGAACCACGTTTTAAATTTAATTCCATTTTATAATTTGGGTGGTATTAGTGTTATTATGTAAAATGAAATTATTTGTTCTAGGCAATGATATTATAATAAAAAGTCAAAAATTGTCCACTGCGTACGTACCTATAATGTGACCATGTGGACAAGACAGTATGATTATTCACTAAAAAAAAAAAGTTCTGATTTCGGGTGCCACTTTTTCAGAACAAGTAACCTTTTTTATTATGATAACATTGGTGCGAACCGTACGACCAATTGGGTTCCCAGAAACGGAAAGCGTCGGCGCGGCAGGCCCAGAAAGAGATGGCGGGATGAGCTCGACCATCACCTCAGAGACTGGCCAAAAGTAGCTTTGGACCGCAAGGAGTAGAAGGTGGGAGGGGAGGCCTTTGCCCTGCAGTGGGACAGCATAGGCTGAAAATAAAATAAAATAATAATAAACATTGGTACTAGGTTTGCGGTTTTGCAGGTTTACGTGGTGGAATGTTTTTCCTAGCATTTCTATCTTTAATCAAGGTACATGATTGTTGATGCTAAATAACAGCGAAAAATTATGTGAAATACTTTATTCTATTTATAACAAACTGTAGATGAGATTCTTTTACGTTTATTTTCTATTCTATTATTGGCTACACTAGTTCTCTTATGGTGCACTAGATTTGCGGACTAGGAGTTAAAGAAATTGCCATCATTAAAATTTGTCAGAACAATCAGTGGCGTAACTATGCTCTCCGAACTCAGAGCAAAAGGTAAATAAATGAAAAACATTCATTTTTTTGTAACTAAATGTGTAAAAATAAATGTTGTGAGTTGGGATTCCCTCTGACCCGGGCCCCGTCTGGCTGGGGCCCATTCCAGCTGGGGCCCCTTGCCTTTTTGCCAACTGGCCACCCTGTCGTTACGCCACTGGGCAAAATCACAGTCAAGTCACTGTTTTACTGGCTTGTATTACTTAAAGACAGCATTAGTTGTAAGCTAGCCATAACTTTTTTTTTTCTAACCTACATCATCCTACTGCTAGGTAAAGGTCACTCCCAATCCTTTCCAAACATTTCGATCCATAACAACAAATATTAATTTCATTTGAACACTGAACAGTAATTGACTAGAACATGTAATACTCTACTTTGGAATGTCACTAGCAATAATGTCACCTAATATTATATTATATTACATAAACCTATGAAATAAACACAGAGATGATGTTTTATCAAAGTTATAAATGGATTAATCCTGTTTATAAATAGTGTCATTTGTATATTTCCTTAACGAAAATTAACGGTAATGTAACATTAATCTTAGCAAACTAATTGATAATAATCAACATCTACTAACCCCCGAATTCACAAATATCACTCAGGCTCACGCTCATGCTGTGCCGTAAAATGTCAATAGAACTGAAAGGGACAGCTATACTTCAGAGGGATGTTCAACGTAGATTTGCGTTTGTGAATTCGGGGGTAAGCCACTTATGTTCAAACCGTTGAGTTAAAAATGCACGAGCCTACAAGCTCATAAAAGATACAACTCGGGTACGTTTCTCGGACTACCTGGCCCCTCATACCCCAGGAGAAAGATTGCCTAAATTGGTCTTTTTTTGTCTCCCTTATTTAAGTTTGTCATTTGAAAATTATAGATTTTTTTTAATTAATTTTTTTCGCTATTCGTCTGTTTATCCTTGTCTGGAATCCCATAGCACAAGCCATTTAATCGACAAAATGTAAAATGGTGTGACAAGGGGTAGGGGGGGTCCTAAGTTTTGTGACATCACATTTATACGGTTTGAATTGTTTTAATGACGAGTTCATATTTAATTATTTTCGATGAAAAATTGCAAACTTGTGACGTCACACAAGGGGGGGCCCACAATGTGACCACTTAGGACATGGAGGGGAGAGGGGTCTAAATATCATGAAATATATGTGACATACTTTATGAATGGCCCATCATTAAACCAATTAAAACTGTCACATTGAACAAAACATACAAGCATTCCCTTACTCCTCAACATGAATGAGCGTGGTGTTCTCAATATAGATCGTATCCGCCTTCCTGACCTCCACGGCCGGCAGGCAGAACGGCGGCGGATGGGACCAGAAGCCGTTCTCCGTGCAGACGATGGAGGACTCGCCGAGCATGTGGAACTGCTCGGAGCAGGAGTAGGAGACCAGGTCGCCGACGGTGTACTTGCCCAGCGCGGATGAGGGGGCGGTCAGGAGGCGGCCGTTCACTGGCACCAGGGGTAGGGGGCAGTAGATAGCTGGAAGAAATTTGGGTAGGTTAATACTGGATTAATATAGAAATACCAACAGCAGGTAGGTTGGCGATAGAACAAGATTTCTAGCTGTTATAACGTTCATTCTGGAATGATACTAGGTCTGATTGCTCGATCGGGCTTGTATCTTTCAGGATCAGCTTGAATTTGCAAAATGTTTAATTCTGATTACGCTGAAATAGCACAAAGTTGAATTCACCAAAAGCCCCTATGGTGTTGGACTCCTAAAATGTTCAACTTGCTAAATGTTGAATACGTAAGTGTATGAACTAATCATGATTATGTAAAGACAAAAACTGCCGAAAAACGAAAGATGGTCATAAAAATTTACATTTAAGTACTTTTATTTTTCAGCTTTAACAAAAGACTATTTAAAAAGTCAACTGCTTGTTGTTCAAGGCAGTATGTATGTTGCCCTAAGCTGGACTTTTTCTGAATATTTCATAATGCTTATTTATGATCAGAAGATCAAAGGGTTATAATATAGTTCGACATGTTCCATGAAGGAATAACAGTACGTTTTTTAATGAAATAAATTAAAAACAATGAGTAATTGTAATTCATAACTAAAAACCGAAACACATTTGTAATCATTAACCAAAACTAACGCTTTACTCGTCAGTCAATAATTGAAAGTATTTACATAACAAATTATGTGAATATATTCGAAAAACTAGAGGTCAAAATTCAAATTATTAACCTTTCTAGGACCATTTTAACATTGTCTACAAAAAAACAACATCTCACTAATGCAAACTTTCAGAATGACCTTCAAAGACTTTACACTCACGCGAGCAGAGCGGCGTATGCCCTGACCAACTCCCGTCCCTCTCGCACTCGAGGCCTGGGGCGCCCACGAGCCGGTACCCCCAGGCGCAGGCGAATACTGCACGACCCCCCGCAGACGAGTTGTACTCCAGCACGCTGAGGTGGGGGCCCAGCGCGCGCAGCTGCGGGCAGGAGGTCTCCACGCACGTTGGCGGGGGGGAGGACCAACGGCCTATAGGAATTAAAGAATAAATTGTTCTAACATTTTTGAAAATAAGATCCACGTAAATTGCAAAATGTACCAACCAAAAATTGCTTGAAAGACATGATCAAGATTTCATGGACAAAAAACCCAGAATCGCCCAACGAAATGTACAAAGATGGGTTCACTATAGCCTCCTAAGCCATGTAGTATATATAGAAGTAAAAGTTCATTTAACACAATTTTGGGCACTAACTATTTTCTTTGAATTGTATAACTGTATGTGAACTTAATAATATTGTAATTTACTAACGGATTATTGTACAGAACATATTGAAAAGAGTAACTGCTGAGTTTCTTGCCGGTTCTTCTCAGTACAGAAACAACTTTCCGACACCGGTGGTTAAGTCACATTATGTTTTTATACTGTGAATTTATTCATCATTTCCATTATAGTATCTAAATCTATTATTAAGTGTATTTTTGTTTTGAAAGCACTTGTATTGTAACAGGTCTATTTAAATAAAGATATTTCTGATTCTGGTTGTTCTAATATTTTTACCCAATTATTCATAAAAACTTAAACAACGCTTCAATAACCTTTCGTATCAGAAGGACATTTAAGTAAAACGTCCTATGAGCACAATCCTACTAATATTATCCTACTAATATTTTAAAAGGCGAAAGTTTGTATGTCTGGATGTGCTGTGTTGCTCTTTCACGTAAAAACTACTGAATGGATTTTAATGAAACTTTACAATAATGTTGCTTCTAATAACACATAGGCTATAATTTATAAAGATATTGTGTAAATTGTTGAAAATATCAAGTAAAATATGAAAATGTACGCGGCATCACGTGGTATGGCATGACAGTATTTATTTTTATTTTATTTATTAGGTTCACCAGCAGTTACATTACAATACTTTCTTAAAAACATGCACAAGTACTTAAGGCTACGTAAATAACTATATTAAGGTAAACACCACATACTTAATATACAAGTTTAGATTACTAGTGACACGTCACTCCACAAGGAAATGAATCTGTATCATTACTACCAATACAAGGAAAGAGAGAATTGTAGGGTTACATTTTTTTATACAACTTTACATTTGTATTATTACGATGTATGGTAAAAGTACAGTAGATGACAGACGGCTGCTGTTATCAGCGTAACTATGGGTGCGTTCCGAATTAGAAGGGTTTAACATCGAAATAACATTTGGGCTACAATAAAATTAGTACTCGCTGGCTGAACTAAATTCCACGCGGACGAAGTCGCGGGCGGCCGCTTGTGTCCTATAAGGAAGAAGACCTGTGAGCAGCTCGTCCTATTAGCAACATGACCTAATAGCTAATGGTCCTAATATCATGTTAACTTTTGTATCGCTTTGTCTCTTTCAACACGTCAACTGCTTAAACTATGCTTTAGCGTTGCGTTCGTTTTTATGATTAAAGCTAGAGGTAAGAAGGTACAAGTAAATTGCAAAATCTACCACTAGAACTGCTAAAATTTGTGGCGACTGCTTGATAAGTGTCAATCATCAAAAAGAAGAGTGAAAATGGGGAACCAAACTTATTGCTTGATCACAATTTTGTCAACAGTTACCGATAACACTCTGGCTCGGCTCGGAATCCTCACTACTCGGCCCATTTTTCTATGAATGAAGTATTTGAACAAAATGTTTAAAAAATACTACATAGTAAAATAAAACCTCAAAAAAATTAAAGAAACACGGAATCTGCTCAGTTCCACGGCGCTCCTAAAAGTTAATTAATAAAAATCTTGCAAAATATTAACTTAAGCCACAAGTTTGTTAAAGACGTTACGTATGAACCAACTATTTACCGATCTACAAGTTTTTATGGATCCTGAATTCCTGAGACTTAGCCGAAAGTACACACCAGAGATATATTATAGCATCAGATATAATGAAGTAATGATCGTTCAAGCGGTATTGGTAACTTGGGTGTATGGAAGTTATTGATATAAGTAACTGATCAGAACTATTTAGCCACCTTGTCTGCTATGTACGTATGTATATACGATGGTGACTGTACTTAGAGCAAGTACCTAGTGGACGTTCCCAAGATGAACACTGAACGGTCAAGCAAAGCGGCGACGACTGCGGTTCTGAGCCAAAGGGTAGCGGGCTCGAATCTCAACCTAGTATTCTCATCTGTTTGCAGTCAGTGTAATACATCATGACCCCACTGCCGGGTTTAATTATTATTTTTTTTTTTTTATGTTATGGCTCGCACGGAAAAATAACTTTTTTGCCAAATTGAGATTAAAGAACTTACAATTTTATAGTTATGGAGCTAGCTTTTGTTTTCTTGTTCTTTTGAACGTATAATATAAGGCCGAATTTTATCAACATCACAAGAAGAAATATTTTGTGAAAACAATTAAACCATGATTCTAAATCTTTAGAAAATTTGGCAGATTTTGATACGAAAAGCTGTAAAAAAAAATACAGTCCAAATGATGTAAATGATGATGATGATGTAATGTAAATGAAATGATAACGCCCTCTTTCCAAGAAGTAGGTTATAATAAGCAGTTATCACGATTTTAATAAGTTCCTACTATACTCGGATTTTTAATTGTAATCAGTGAAATGACATTTTCAGTGTGGCAGGTTTTCAGTCCCAAATAAATAGTGATGTGGTAAATCGAGATTTTACAATTAAAAGTTAGTCGACATTACAGCCTGGCAAAAAAGTCGTAGTGAATGACCACGTCCTACTTCCATAATGTCATTACTGGCAACATACACTGGTCTGTATTTAGTAAATAGATTTTCAGTATCAAAATGTTTTGTTTCTGTATTATATTATTTACAAGTAAGAATTTCGTTCATTAACAGGTCATACAACTGAAAAAGTTTGGGAGGATACAACAGTAGAATCTCCCAATCAAGTGTTTTCTAAAGGTTTGAATACAGGCCTAAAGGGCCCAACCGGCAAAGGACGACGCCTTATAATTTCACATATAGGCAGTGATGAAGGTTTTGTAGATTCCGGTTTACTTATTTTTGAATCGACTAATAATAGTATGGACTATCATGAAGAGATGAATTCAGAATCGGAGTCGGAATCAATAGCAACCGTAATGAATAGAAACGTATATAATTACTTGTATTTTGCTGACTTTCAAGTGTTAATTCCCCTGAACCTCTTTGAACCTTTTTTCCCAGCTATGGAGGTAGGGCCCATATTTCTTAAATCATATTATTTAATTCGTTTTGTACCTATTAAATATTTACAATTATTTAAAATGGGCTTTGATACCTCATAAAATAAATCATGACTAAATGTCTAAGTCTAGTGATTGCCGAACGTCACTATTGTAGCGGGTCACCCTTTTTTGTATCAGTCACTGTTGAAGATGTCATTTTGCTGACTACAATTATTAATCGTACTATAGCACCCGACCGCAACTTCGTTTGCGTAGAATTCGATTCGTATAATATTGAAGTATATCAGTAAATGAGGCGTCTCAGATGTACACATATCTGGACAACCATGAAAAAATTTCTATTACTGGTAAATTTTGTTGAACCGGCACCAATGTTCCTGACAAATATAAGCGATCGGGAAAACATTTTGATAGCGCGATCTAAAGGAGTATAACGCCATCTATCGGTTTCAGCAAACATTACAGGTCCAAGGAGTTTGGAATGGTAAAGCGAAATATCCTCGTTGGATAGTTTCACCGATTCTCTTTTGTGTTAGGGCTCGTAACCTAAACTATGCTCAATCTTATCGTGATTGTCTAATGCTAACCTAAGCTTATTAAAGGTCAATGAGAATCTAAATAAAAAATGATATGGCTTTTTACTAATAGTGTTAAATACTGTTATGTTGAGAAAATACGGAAAAACAAATATTCGTTTCATAGATGTTTATTGTTTCTGATATTAGGAAGTTAATGTCAATTTACTAATAATTTTATAGAACGTCTAGTTAAAATAAACCTTGTGTCATCACAATAAAGTTCATTTTGGATTGATTGTATTCACTGGTATTGACTGTTTCGTTCTCGAAAGTTCTTCGCTATTCAATTAGTGATGTGGTCAGGTCAGATGTTGGTTTTATCGATTAAAGAAAATGAGGAATTGAATATATAAGAAGGTACACATTTTATTATACAACTACAATACAAATGTAAGGTTGTCTAACAGTCATATGAAATATTTTTAGGTTGTTTTACACGAAACCTACAGCCGTAACATCTATGAAAATCGTTAAGTTTTTTGATCAAGTGAGTTACCATGTTTTATTTTCATTACCTGGATATTTTACGATACTAAACAACGCACCTTCCTGTTATATACTTGTATGAGAATACGATTAAGAAAAAAACAGCTTTTACTCACTAAATATCAAATCCCCTGACATTACACTATTACTCGCCTAAGGCGTATGATTACATGTGCATGACTTCCCATACAAGCCTACAAATTATTTTGTGCCCGAACAATCTCACTTATCTCACAATAAGTTTTATTTTTTCGAATTGATCAAGAAATCGGGTATCGATATCGACATTGTAATTCTAAATTCAATGGGGTCTGCACTGGTCGAGTAGCAATAGATAAATCGACCTATGACACAAATTTCAATCCTAATGCTTATTCAATTAAATTTATAATTTCTACCACGGAGAATACCGCCATCTTTGGTCGAATAGCGGAAGTTACTCTTCAATTATAATAAGTCGTAAATACTTTCTGCAGTAAAGCACAACAAAAATTATCTGTAGAGTGTTAAGGTTCATTTCCAAATGTACGATCTGTGAACTAAGCTAATTTGGAATAAAATGAAAACGACCAATCAAACGGCTTTTTTCTTTGTAATGCATTATATGACTTTCACTATATTTGTGTGAGTTTGGCGACAGCGGTTCCTTCATTAATGTTGTTGCCTTGCACTTCCACTGTTTTTCCTGTTCCGTGGTTTTAGCCACAAGCTCAGCTTTTATGCTCCATATTTACCATCACAAGGAGTGTTTTGTGTGGTAAATAGTGTCAAAAAAACCTTAATTTTTCTTCATTGCTGTAGTAACTTATTTTGCATGTTTTAGTGAGTTAATGTCGCGGGCGGCCGCTAGTGCTAAATAATGAGAAGAGATGGCGTTAGCTCTGTCTATCTCTCGTGGACGGCGTATTTCCATCATGAAACTCCACATGACTGACGCATAGATGGCGTTATACTCCTTTAGACCGCGCAAGCATAGTTTTCCCATTTTTCCTTATGTACGCTGCAATGTTTAGTATGAGTTCAGACTGTGTATTTGTTAACTAATATGAGCAAAAATTAAGTAGGTTTAGAAAACTCAGACACCGATATAAACCATATTTTTGAATGGGTTTTATAGACAGATCTTTAGGATTAAGCTGTAAAGCCTGGAAATATAAGAACAAACAAATTGGCATTAGGTCCGCTATTTGTACTATTTATTGTTGTGCAATAAAGAATAAACAAATGGCACTTACTATTTGAAATTAGAATTATTTGCGCCAGTAAATGTTGTACGTGATTGAGAGGGTCGAGTTCAGCTTTGAATCGTAGTCAATAATTTCAAATGAAAAGTATTTCAACCAATAATTTACAAGTCGGCAGATGATATTATAGATGTCGAAATCTAAAATTGTGTCTTCAATCGCAATATGTCCTTTTAACAAACATTCTAAAATCTGCCGAGTTGTAATTTATTGGTCTGCTAATTTCTATGTGACTATTGAAAAACAGCTCTTAGTGAATATAAGGGAAAGAAACATTTCATCAAAAATAAAACTGTTCCGTCAGTTTGCCTTATTATGTTACCTAGTTACCAGAACTTAATCCTTTTAAGCGACACTACACGATGACATAATGATTCTTAATCATAAGGAGTCTTTTTTTTTCAAAATCAACTGTTTCCATTCCCGACTTAAGAAAAAGTTTTTCAGAAAACCTGAGAATGCAGTTTTACTTTTCGTCAAAATCGGGCTCCTTTGAAAATTTTTCTAAATTCCTCATAGTTGAGGGTTTGGCCTACTACGTCCACTTGAAAAAATCCCCCTGTATAAGGTTGGAAATCAGAAAAGTAATAATGAAATCCTGACAAATAAGCTGGAGTGAAAAGGCAATAAGGCCGCAGTTGACTAAAACTTGGCATTAAGTCCACCAATTGTAATTTTTTTCTTGTAATTTTGTGCAATAAAGAATAACATCCTCATTCATAAAAACTTAAACAGCGCTTCAAAAACACGTTAACTTTTGTATCGCCTTGTCTCTTTCATTCTTGTTGCTGCCGCCATTTGCGAGTAAATGACATAACACGTCACGTTGCTTAAACTATGCTTTAGCGTTGCGTTTGTTTTTATGAATAAGGGGGTTAATCTATATATATAAAAGAAAGTCGTGTTAGTTACTCCACTTATAACTCAAGAACGGCTGATCCGATTTAGCTGAAAATTGGCATGGAGGTAGTTTAGAGCCAGGAAAAGGACATAGGATGCTTATTATCACGTTTTTTTTTTTTTCTATTTATTGCCCTTAAGGCGGAACAAAGTTCGCCAGGTGAGCTAGTAATAAATAAATATGTACCGTCTCCCATGCAGGTGAGCACGGCGGACCCGTTGAGGTGGTGTCCGGGCGTGCAGCTGAAGTGCGCGGCGTGTCCGAGCCGCGAGCCTTGCGCGAACATTCGCGCTCGCGACGACGACACGTCTATGGGCGGGCATGTTACACCTGCAAACAATTCATAATACATAACATAAACGGCCTTATGAAGTCCCACTGCTGAGCACAGGCCTCACCTCAACTATGAAGTAGCGCGGTTTACTCTAACACGCGGGCTCAGTGCGGATCGTTGGAGGGGTGTAAATATCTAACACAATAAAACGGATTTTCAACGGATTAACCCAGTTACATAATAATGTATAGTCCGTTCGAGTTAAGAATACAGAAATTTCATACTTGTCCTACGATCTAACACGAACCCTAACCAATCAAATCGTTCCTAATTAGAAAATCAAGTCCACAGTGACTAGTTGAACGCATACTTACGAACGCAAAGGTTGCGGATCTGAGTTTTTTTCTGTGCAACAGAATTAAATTAAAAAAACCACTGCATTTATAACGCGAACGGACTGTACTTTAATGATTAGCGTAACATAACATGTTTTAATATCGATAAACTAATTCTGATTTCTGATATAAGTTTACTTTCTTTCTAAAAAGATGCAAAAAAAGGTACTTTTTGATAATAATACTTGGTAATTGTCTGAGATAGGTAGCTGCAAGACTCACTAACAACTTTAACCATCACGGTGTTGGTGTGTCCCGCGGCCGTGCACGTGTACTGGTCGCTGTGGCGCGCCGACACCTTGGATAGAGTGAGGCGGTAGTGCGTCTCTTTCTCGCCCTCGTCTAAGGACCACGCTGAGAAAGAGAAAGTAGATTTTTAAAAAACAGAAACTCACTAACACGACCTTATTCTGGGGTTTGATTACCACTCGGCACTCGACTGCACTAAAGTGCAGTGAAAACAGTGTGGTGGCGCTAGTAACGATTTAGCAGTTTTGGCGCGTTTTTCACGAGGACAGAGTCGAACAATGGATTCCGATATGCTCAATACTTTTGCTTTCTTTATTATCGAACCTGTCATGTTCACCGTACTCTCCTACCGACGTGTGTGATTCTAAAATTTAATAAGAGTGGATTGCTATTTGAGTTTCTCTGAGTTGCTTCCCGGCAAGGAAGCCCCATACAAGATGCCGGTGACGAGGTGCCTACTGCTCAGCCTACCTCGCGCCGACATATACATTAAAGATAGGAAAACCAGAAAAAGCAACCGCGTCTTTCGCAAACCGGGCGACTGCACTAACCATTGTGCTACCGGGACCATTAACAGACCGGCCGAATTTCTCTAGTATATTATACCTAGCAGCCAGGTTTGTTTCACCAATGTTTGGGCATATACCTTAAATTTTAAGATTCCCGCCTAATGCCAAGACCGAATCTCTTTTTCTGGTTTTCCTATCTTTAGTAAGATATAGCCACGCCACCTCGTCAGCTCTTAAATCGTGAAGCAATTGCAATTAAATTTGGCAGAACTTTTGAACATTTTATGACCATTTTTGACCAGTCTAGAAAAAAATGACCAACCACAGTTTAAGATAAATTAAATAAATAAAGTGGTGTGGCTGGAGAAACCGCATACTTCCTTGGCACACAACCTCGTAGACTCTTACATGGCGAAGCAATTGCAATAAAATTTTGCAGAACTTTTGACCATTTAATGAACAATTTCATTGCAATTTCTTTTCTGGCGTTGCTGGAAAGTATGACACGAAGAGATCATTACACTGGACTGTGCTTAATGCAATAAAACAACAGCCCATAAACGTAACCTAGAAATGTTCACCTGATAACGTAAACCAAACTCACCAGCCGTATGGTGCCCCAGCGCAGAAGTCCAGCTCCAGTCCGGATCCCCGAGGGCACGCGGACTGACGCAGTCCAGCCTCACACTGCTCTCAGGGTACACGTACAACTCGCCAGAGGGCACCACCACTCCTGAACCGCTGATTACTGTGTACTGGATCGTGGGAGGAGCGTCTCCTGCAAATTAACGATATACACACATCAAAACTGTCTAGGGATATCATTTTTCAAATATTTCACAAAGTTAAGTTTGTTAACAAGTTGAGCATTATCTTAGAACAACGCGAGGACAAAGGCATAAGATAAAGGTTAAGAATATTACAAAAAAAAAGTTTGATTTTGCTAAAATTCTGACACCTTTTAAAAGAAAAATCTGTCATTTTTTTAACGTCCTTACAATTGTACAATAATGCTACTACAATGAATTTCTTTATACAATCTGAAAGGGCAGATATAGCAGTATCTGCGTTCTAAAAATTTCTACGTGGTTATCAATGTTTTAATTTTAACAGCCTCCCAAATAGCTATACTTTGTATGAAAATGCTTGAGATATCCCTAGACACTTTTGACCAGTGTAACTGTGAGAGCAGCAAGCAAGCTGGCATTCTACAAACAGGCAGTTGTCTCTTATCGACATGTTAACTTTCCTTGTCTGTTTTCATCATCACTATGCTGGTCTACTCAGCTAGACGCAACCAAATCCTGCCCCCTTTCAGTATTTTTCTTACTCAGAAACCCTGAGTATAGCTCTCTCCATCATAGCTCCCAGAGCGACTTCAAACTGGTGCACCAACCGCACTGTGAAGGTCCACGGAGCGGTTCCGTATGTCATAACGGGTAGCACGAACTGGTTGAAAACTTTGTTTCCAGGCATTGCGGCATGGACGACGAGAAAACTCGACGAAATTTTTCACGCCGCCCAGCCGTATTGCCGTGTTCCTAGTGTTCTCCCGGGGTCCATATTGGTTCACCTAAAGTTGTTTTTCCAAAAATGCTCTTCCTACCGATTTGTGATCCGAATGATCACTTTTCTTAACATTTTGAGACGTTGAATGGGGAGTAAACATTACATTTACATCAAAATGCAACTCTATACGAGATAATAAATAACTCGTTTAAATACCTGTGAAGTTGGTGACGAGAGTGGTAGGTACACACTCGGGCACCTTAGGGCTCCACTCGCCGTTCTCGCAGCGCAGCGTCCCTTCCCCTTTCAGTTTGTACAGGCCGAAGGGCCTACATCGCGCCAGTATGACGGAGCCGTGCGGAAAATGAGTGTCTTTCTGAAAAAACAATTTTAAATATAGTACGATTCAAACTTAATGGCGGCTCGGACGTCATATGCGAACGCCTACTGCGCAAGATTGACCCCACACCTCGACCCGCTGACACCTTAAATTGTGTTCTGCGCATGTCGATGCGCAGAACACAATTTAAGGTGTCAGCGCGCGAGTCGTCGCGCGATTGTCACAGCCGCCATTAAGTTTGAATCGTATTATAACTCACTAACAGCCCCACTCAGTTCAAATATAACGGTTAATTACTGTAAGACATTCTGAAAAGTTTTTCATGATGCATTGAAATTAATAAGACGGATATGAGTGCGATCCTACATTTAAAAAGACGTTTTTTGATCCTAATCCTACTAATATTATAATGTTGACCGCAATGCTTGCACGAAAAGTCTTTTCATTATTAACATATGGAAACAAGTATTAATTTACACGAAACTGATATAATAGTAAATATGAACACTTACATCTATCGATGAATTCTTGAAGGATATCGCCAGCAAGGGATGCTCGTTGCGGTACAAGCACTCACGCAAGATAGGTTGGAATCTGCCGTCTGTAAATTTTGTTTATCCATTTCAATTTATTCATGAATAAATTGAAAGGAAAAAGAAAGATTTTGAGGCTACTTCACTTTGCCACTGTCACAGCATTTGAGGGAAAACTTAGGAATATGTTGTTGATATCAGGGAGGTTACTTTTGAGGCTCTGTCCGCAGCCTGACTGATAAAAGAATATAATTGTATATGTAACCATTAGCGGGCAGCCGCATCACAGGGGCAATAAACAATATGGTTTATATACAATTTTGCAGCTGGACAGTCCACCACAGTCCAGTAAACTGCATTGTGGGTATGTTACCTAACACGCATAGTAGTATTCAATATCAAATGAGTCTTTATGAAACAGACAACCAGTTTCCTGCAGAGGCACAAGCACAAATTGAGTCTCCAAGGGTTGCAGGTTCGTTTTCTGCACCAGCTCAATGTTTGTTGATGGAAAAGATATTGTGCTGGGTCTGGGTGTTTGTCATTTGGAAACCAGAAAAAAGTATTTACGTAAAATTGGTAGGATTTCAATACTGAAGAGTTTTCTGTTATCCTACTAAAAAGTACTACTCCTTATGAAGGCAAAAGTTCTTATGTTTTGATGTGCCGTGTTGCTCTTTCACGTAAAAACGACTGAATGGATTTGAATGAAACTTTACAATTATGTAGCTTATACATCTGAATCACATATAGGCTACAATTTATAAAGAAATATTACTTTTTGTTTATCAACTTAAGTCCACGCGGACGAAGTCGCGGGCGGTCGCTTGTCTATTTACAAATGTGAAGTTTTGTCTACACATATTTATTCTAAACATGTTCTCTCTCATCATAACACTTACCTGGTGTGGATGAACAAAGAGGTCCCACCCAGTTGCCATCAATACATTTGATCTTGCATATCAACCTCTCGTTGAGGGGCCCAATGAGGCCTGGAAATTTCACCTAAAATATTAAATATATGATTAGATAAATACACCTGCAGTATCTTCTGCTACTATGTTATTATGGCATGTTCTATAACCTTGTTCAAAAATAAAAGCAAGCAGTACTTACCTCAGATATTTTTGAGAAGTCAGATCTGAATCTGGTGACATCCAGATTGTCATCCAGGCTGGTCACATCAGGCAGGGAACACTTGAAGTCATCTGAAATTGTGATGTTATAATGTTTACAAGGGATCACATTAAACTGTATTAATCAATCAGTCTTCTTCAGTCCCAATAGTAATCATTTACAGTGAGGATTTCACATGCAATAATTAGCTAAATGATCGAATGTTCCATTATTTTCTCCTGTATGTACAGTCAACATAAAAATATGGTAACACTTTAGAATCGCTTTAGAACTAGGTCACATTAACTTCATTGAAGTTGGGATAGGAATGATGAAGATGCTATCACATTAGCCAGTATGCCAAACTACTCAATTTCTCATTCAAATCTGATGCTGACTTACATACATTTGTATGAATGTTGGAAGAGTAATAAATAAATTAAACTTATATTATCAGGAAAAGCATTTAGCTGTGACATTTTTATTTCAAACTAGCAGCCGCCCGCGACTTCGTCCGCGTGGACGAAGATTTTCCCGCTTTTCTGTTGAAATTTTCCTGAATTTTCTTTGCTATAAACCTTACGGAGCCCGAGACCTTTCCAACAAATGTAAAACCATGGAAATCGGTTCGTGCGTTCTGGAGTTATAGCATCAGGAAGGAAAACCCGACTTATTTTTATATAGTAGATAAGTTTTAAATAAATTTTAATTTAGTTCACCTTATAAACATTTTCTAACATGCAAGCTTTATAAAAAGTGTTACAAGTAAAACAGAAATAAATTAATTCAGTAATTAATAATGTGACTTTAATTCTAACTTTAAGAGTAGGGTAAAGCTTCTCTATAACATTTTTATTCAAGCTGACAGGTTCCACCTACGCCGACCAACGTTGGTCGAGGGCAGACAGAATATTTATTGCTTTGACCCAGTCGTCTAATCTCCCGCGCTATATATCATCGCGAGCGGGAAGCGGAGCAAGGGCAGCCTGGCCTGTGATAAAGGACTTAATCAATTAGCTCAATTAAAATAACACCTAACAAGACTATCTTCTCGGTTTTAATTCAAGAAACAACAGGGAACACACTCACCTTGCGAAAAACTCGCATTTTCTTCAACTTCGCACAGAATTAAGGGAATAAAACCGAAGATCAATTGCCACCAAAACGTGCTCATGTTTTACCAATTCACTCGTTTCTAAGAGCTTGAGATTAAAACTTAGCACATATTTTAGATTCACTCGATATGTGAATATCTTACAAGATTCCAAAACAAACTGCTATAATACTTTGGTTTTATTTACCCAAATTGGTTTGGTTTTTAAATTGTTTTGAAGGGAAGGTGACAGGTGACACTGACAGATCAGAAACAAACTCGGGTTGCGGTCTAAAATGCAACTTTAGCGCTCGCAGTAAATTATTTTACGATATTGTCACTTCGCTCACGCGCGCGCCGCGTGATCCATAAGGCTAAGGAGCATAGAGTATGATATAATAATACATGCTAAGAAGCTTCTTTGTAAGTTAGTTGTGAGAACATTTATACAGGCTTCTTCTACAATTCGGATCGCCAAGTTTGAGCGCGTCATTGTAACTTTTGCATCATTTCGGATCGCATCCTAGGGTTCGGAATTTTGAGACTGACAGATGTAAATGAAACGTTCTAAAACGGATGTTGTCTTGTGGACATAATAGGATGAGGGAATAAATTTCCAAAAGGTATTCAGCAACCTTTTCTCAGTCCCCATTTTAACATAACTTTTGTTAAGTTAGAAAAACCGTTTTCTAGTTCAGTTCACAGATCAAATAGTTCTGTAAACCCTTGCACTCCTCTGCCCTGCGGCCCTGTGGTGTGCGCATGTGTTCCTATTTTTACAAAAAGGTAGCGGATCAATACAGCTAGACGTGGGCCGCGCGATCGTTAGCATTTCAGTATATGCGAGGCGTTGTTTGTGTCGGCGGCATTCGGCGGTCCTAGACGGTGTTTACTCATCTCAAAGGATATACGGAGATTAGCAGCAGCCATGAACTTGAAAGCCATGCCTAAGTAAGTTAAGCAAATCATTATTTATGTAAACCTACTTTCGGCGTAATAGGTACTTACTGGCCTGTTTCAGACAGCAGACGAGTGCGGCGGACGAGCTGGCCAGGCTTGAGGAGCTGGCCAGGCTGGAGGAGGAGGATGAGGACTTTTCCACTGGTCCTTTGGTGATCCTGGAGCAGGCCATGAATACGCGGACAATGGTAAATATTTTAAAGCTTTCTTAGGTAGCTTCGCAAGGGGAAGCTACCTAAGGTAGCATGAGCAGCTCTTTTTTCACTTAAAATTACTTTTATTCACAATTATTGTTGCACAAAGAAAACCAGCTTGAATCTCGAGATAATGATATACTCTTTATTTTTTCAGGTGAAGATCAACTGCCTCAACAACAGGTCCATCGTGGCGCACGTGATCGCGTTCGACAAGCGACTGAACATGACGCTGGAGAACGTGACGGAGAAGTGGACGGTCTTCGTGCCGGACGGCAGCGCCAGCGCCACCAAGGTATGGTAACAATACATAGTATCCTCGACAGATTCCACAGCGCGTTCCGGCCTACGACCGGGCAGCAACACGTTGGGCGCCAGATAAGGGGCAGCCTCGAAGGCCCAATTCTCCTAAAGCTAGCCAAAACAATGGCTGAAAAGTAAGTTTCGTTTATATTAACCTACCTAGCTCACTCGGAAAGCAGAAGGGGCGCCACCAGAAATCCGACGAAGATGGTTCAAAAATCCGGAACTGTCCAGGCTATCCCTTGGAGTGCGTTCCCAGGTCTTCAAATCAGTAGCACAGCCAGCTAAGGGTTAAATTTGACGTAGTTACGCTAAAAATTAGATAGGTTAGCTAAAAGAGTAATCTACTTACTTCTGTTAGAGCTGTGCAGTAACAGGAGAGCGCTGAGCGAAGCTAGGCATGAGAATATTATGATCAAGGATAAGGTGTGTGTGGGTACCTGAGCGAGGACCGAATATAAGTGTAGGCATACTGGTTATACGATCGAAGTGACCGAACAATGAAATGAAATGAGGAAAACCTCATTATGCAAGTAAATACAATGTGGCATTGAGACACTCGAAAGAAAAATTTTAACGAAAAACTGCTACTTTTAGATATAATTCTAAACGGCTTTCGATTCCATGATTGAAGTAACAAACGCGAACGTAATCTGGGTTATTTTTGGCTATGCAATAGTAAACTTAAAATGATCAAATAATTGAATTATCATGACATAAGCGAATAACTTAAACGCCTGTTAGTACATTAATTTAGCACTAAACATATTAAAATAAATGACATCATAAATAAAGGAGTGTGGACTTGTAGGCTTTATTTATGTGGTGATAGGTATTTAGTTAATATGAAATACGTTAATCGTACCATTAGTAGGAACTACAGCGAACGGCTCATTGGGCTACCCATTTTGCTTTTGCCAAATGCAAATTCTAATACATAGAGAAATTACCGAAAACGACTAGCCTGTGACGCGGTTGACCAGTAAAAACCAAGAGTTTGTATTAAGAACCACTGTTCAACTTTATCTTACTTTTCAGGGGAAGTATTACCCGCAGGAGAGATTCGTCTCGAAGATGTTCATTCGCGGGGACTCGGTGCTGTTGATCACGAAGAACCCGCCGGTCCCCGGCCGCGCGCTGCGTTAAACGGAGCGGGGGCTCCCTAAGGCTGGGGCACACGATGTCCAGTCAGACGGTCCGAATTGACAGATGACTGATCAATATTTAAAAAAAACCTTTCAGTTCAGACCACACACAATCTGACATCAGTCTTAAGAACTATGACTGAACATTGAGCCCCAGCCTGGGAGTAGTATTACACTTATCATATTCTTACATTATCTCACTCACTTTGATCATATATACCTAATCAAAGTGTTTATAATCTACTCTACTGAGACATCATTTAGGTTAAGAATATTATGGTATGGTTTTCAAAAGACCCTGTTTTACCATTTTATTAACGAATTTAGGACTTACGTCTCGAAAAATGTGATTTTGATTAAACAATATTTTTATATGACTATTGCATAGAATGTTATTTTATATCCTACCTAAATTATTTATGCGTTGCTAAGCTCAAATATGATATAATTTAGTTTATTTAGTTTGTACTTTTTAAGTTCCTGTCGGAAAATTATGTGATACTGATATTTTATGTGCCATTATTTTGTTACGAATTAGTTAATTATGCGATATTGTCTCTATATAATAAAGGACTCTTCGGAAATGTAATCTCTTTCATTTTTCCACAAACATTAACCTATGTCCAAAGTTTAACATCAAAAAAGAACATTGTTTTATTATTCCCATTTGCTTCGAAATAGTCACGACCGATTCTCATGCATTACGGACAAGGCCCCAAGTCTGTCAATTTTTGAACGCTTCAATTGAATCGTAATCAAATAGTCTCAATCGGCTAGTGTGACACATTTTCTATGAAAAATTTGACAAATTAGACTATTGAGACACAATTACAATTTAATTGAAGCCTTCTAAAATTAGCAGACTTGGGGCCCGATCGTTCATCTGCACGGTCATGCATCACTTTGAAATAATGCTATCGCCTGCACACTTCTCACAGCCACGATGCTGGGGTTTTTAAAGAGTTGCAGTAAATGGACAGAAAAAGAGTAATATTCTTGAAAAACCTGGACTTTACCTTCTTGTCCTCCTGGTCCATGAAAGTTTGAGTCCGATAGCTTATGTTATTTATGATGTTTGATTCCAGTGGGTATGAAATTCAATCACAAAAAACAGTAGACTGCGTTTTAGTAGACGGGTCCGATAGTGTGAACAGGGCTTGAGACGAGATCACGAGACCACGTTTGAGTAGTGGCCAGTTTCAGATTCTAGAATAGCAGCCTACATTAAGTAAATACTATATTGTCCGACCCGAAGGGGATCTGCGGCGCGGACTTTTTGCCCTTCGTGTGCGTTGGTTGTATAGGATTCAAATTGCGCAATCGTTCGCGGTCAAAAAGACCGGCCCGCCACACTCCGCCGTCTGTACAGCGCCTTACTGTCCAGCAAAGGTCCGCCCAAATATTTAAATCTGATCATTCCTTCCTTAGGTAATAATTTTCTCACTAAATGTAGTTGAAAAAAACTTTATTTTGCTTGAAAGCGTCATGTTCGTGGCGTGTTACATCCACTGTGTGTGTTGTATCCACTTAGTGTGCAATAAAGTTTTGAAGTTCGGTATCTAAGCCTTAAACTCAACCCTCCACTTGTGAAGAGTCGTGTGATGCAGACTTTGCACTGCAGACTGTCATTTATTTAGCACGATAGCTACTTATTAGACAAGCTTATGAGCCCGAAGGCTTAAGTAATATGGCCTTTC
This sequence comes from Udea ferrugalis, assembly GCA_950022985.1. NCBI lineage: Eukaryota > Metazoa > Arthropoda > Insecta > Lepidoptera > Crambidae > Udea > Udea ferrugalis. The sequence continues at coordinate 643,756 of OX465515.1, forward strand.
GCAAAGGCTGGTTTTATTATAATAGTTTTTGTGCTTGTGTCTTATTGGGTGGAGTTATTAGAATACCGACCTTATTGTGTCCAATTTGACATCAAAAAAGGCTTGAATGATGAAAATGAAAAACACACTTCTGCTGAAATTTTATTGGTTTTTCCTCAAAGACAATACAATATTTTACAAGGTCAAAGCCACGGTAATACTTTCATTACCGTGACGAAGCTGATTACTGTTTATTAGGTGGTGCCCTACAAACAGCTAGGCGTGCTGCGTGAAGGCAGCTGCAGCGGCTAGGGGCGTTGATGGCATTGGCATTCAAAATATGGTTCCCTATTTTTAAGCATATAATCTTAATTTTCAATTTTACTTGGCATACTTTTGTTTATCTTAATATTAATTACGCATAGATATCATTTGGCATAACTTTATAGGCATGTTTTTTTCAAGCATAAATATTGTTAAGCATAATATTCGTAAGCCCATGTATATCCTTACGCACAATATTATTTAAGAATATCTTCAAAAACATTCATAAAAAACATGTTAGCGTCTTAGTATGCCAAAAAAACATTCCTAACCAGTTATGCCAAGTTAAACGAAAGTTAGACGAAAAAAAGGGATCCGTGGTGTAAAGTGTCTAAATGCTTTTTGGCTCGAAAACGAATAAAATACATTTCAATGCCTTAATTTAATTGCAAAACTATAAAACTTATCTTACTTTACTTTCTAATATAAATTAACATTAATTAATATTTATCGATAGGCACAATTATGAACAATGTTGTTTATTTAAGCGCCCTTTGATTTTAAAAGCTAGGTACATATTGTGATTCATGATGTAAGTGATTTGGTAATGAAATATACAATTTATTCAATCTAAGATAAAATAACCCGATACAAATTGATCAGATCAGAACATAAAAACAAATGCTATTAAATGCGTGTAATTTTAAGTCCTGTAATAGATTACAGTTGACTGATGCTCGGAAACTCTTTTGAACTGAATTTTCTTCACATTTTTTTTTTACGAAAATGACGCTATTATATTAGTAAGTTCTTCGACCGGTGGAAACGAGTTAACTTATAAATTCTAACGGTGTATATCTATTTACGCGAGAAATTATGGGACTACATTTTATACTATTTTAAGGAAGTGTGAGAAAGTGAAGTCTTGCAGAGGCAAAGTTATATATTTCTCAGGCTAAGTAACTCAATAGTATCTAGATGGGAAAGCATTGACAATGTCTCCAAATGTCATAATTAGTTATATACAACCATTTGAGTAACAGACCCGTAGATTTATAGATAATGTTAACTAAGAAGAATATAACATCATAGGTGGTTAAAGCCACGAACCAACACAAGCTTGTTCAGTTTTTAAATTGACACGTTAAAGATATATTTTAGTCGTCAGACGATTTATTCACAGACCACAACGACTGCGGTCAACTAAAGAAAGCAATGGCCGCATGTCAGTAGCGTTGGCCAGACCGCAGTCAGGCCAAGCCTTCGACATTGGTATCGATGTGGCCGTCTAGTGCGCCAACTCACTAATTATTCAGGTGTTAACCCATTAACGCCCTCTGTACATGCTTGTGTACACCACTTTGAAACGATTTGTTGGATACAGCCACGAATGTTAAATTAAATCCTTTCTTACAAGTTGATCTCATATGTCACTAGGAACTATAAAATATATAAAAGTTGGCGGTTCGCGCGAAAATAAATATCACTTTGATTAAATTGTTCTGGTTAAAATTAAAATGGCGGACACCGTTTGTTAAAATAATAAGATTGTGTAAATATAAGCCCTAAATTGGTTCAATTCTACGTATAAAGGTAAGTTTATATAGCATAATACTATAATAAGACCAAAGAATAGCGGGCTGCAGCGGGTGGGTGGCAAGTCCCCGACACTGCCACGCCTGAGTTCTTTTCGCTTCCCAGCGGTTCACCCTACCACCTGTACTAAGCTCCCTCACGCGGAGAGGGCTGAGTAGCGATAAGTGAAGACAAAGTGAAGACTCGACCTTCGTTATCATCATCAAACATGAGGTCAAGCAATGGTGGACAGAACCCAAAACGCATTGCGAACCCCTTACGGTCTGTTATTTGCCATGACAGGCCATTGGTGTTGCGCTAAGTGTGTAAAGACACTCTGTGTTGAACGACCCTGTCTTGGAAAATATCACACCTGAAACGCCCGTTGTACACACCCGTGTAAAAGGGGTTTTTTTCTATTGTTTTTATATTTTTTTCAATTTTTTTAGTTTAGTTTATTTCAAGTACTCCATTATATCACAAAAATAATAAAAAAATATAAATGTATACCGTAGTTTTCTTATGGGCGTTAATGGGTTAATTGTCTCACGGACTGAACGACCTATTTCTTATCTATGTCACGTTATAAAGACTTTGTCAAGTGTTAGATTAAGAACTAATCCTTCTTTCGGCCATATAATGTGTAGTTAGTCAAGCGTAAAAATGTCTTATAACAAGAGTCTATTACATTACACTACCTACATTACATATTGAAATGAAAGTTAAATCTTTTTCTTGAATAATTGCATAAATTGCCAATGTACAGTAAGCACGCACGGTCTACGGCAAAACTGGCTACTCATTTCCGACTATCCCTACTTGCTGATACAAAGAATTGCCATTTGGCAAGCAAGCGCGATATAGAAAAATGGAAACAGTAGCCTGACCAGCCGTTGACTATACACTCCTAACGCTAAGAACCGAATACTTAAACTCAAATGAATACAAAAAATATCCCAGCAATTTAAAATCTAGTATATCTGAAAAGCTAAAGACCCATTTTTACATTATATACCGTGTTACTCTAATCAGTCTTACAGTTAGGCACCGCATTTACTCACAGAACACATATTTATCATGGAACATTTACGAAATGCATTAAGAAGTTCTTTAGTCCACTGCAGTATTCGAATAGTCAAGCCAGTACTCGAATACCCATCAGAGTCTTAAAACTCTGCTTTATTTTTTGAGGCTCATCTTGTGACAAGTAACAAAAAAAATGGCACATTTTTTACTTTTGAAATCGATTGATTAGGCTAACTGCGTTTCTCATCCATTACCACAACTTAGTATATAATGAATTTCATAAACAGTCCATGTTACAAACACACTCGCAATGCAATAAAAATTAAATAAGTATTAGAAGTATATAAAAAGTCCTAGAAAACCTTAAAATTATTGCATAAGCATAGTAATGCAAGTTACTTTAACATCATAAATTTGTTATAGACATATGTGTATAAAAAGCGTATTATTTCAGAATAGTAGGCACTGTTAGTAACTAATTGAGATAACTATATATATCACTAAGTATATTATTACGTCACAAGAAATGTACCGCTACTTTTTTACAGGTTTTCAAGGAAGCGTACCAACGTTTAGCAGATCAACAGTAAGAAATAACAGTATACTATGGTAGTGCAAATATACACACATTCACTGGGGACAATAAGACACGAATTGCTATCATTAGTAAGTAAGACGTCACAATATGACAATTTGACTGGGTTTAACCAGTTACTTATTTGTTGAATTATTGTTAGCCATGGAATAGACACGCTATCAGGTAAAGTGGTTCATTTTCATAAAAACTACTCTACATGAACTCCTAAAACTATTTGTGTAGCTATGTAGGTATAGTATAAAACGAAATATGGCAGTCAAAAATTCTATAGCCTCTAAAATTATCAAAATGAAAACACAGACATTAGTCTTCTCGTAGTGACGTAAAATTGGCATAATATAAACATTCACTTGGAGTCCAAGGTTGTCTTGTGCAAAGAAGGAGTTAACTTTGCGATAAATACGAAAGATGCGGAGGAGAAACGTTTCATCGAATACATAAAATAAAATTAGTCGCATTCTGTTCGAAAACAAAACACATGAAAAATAAAAAATCGCAGCTGCAGTATTTTATTTGTGTTTGGCTACTTTAAACGACCACCTTTAAGCAATATTATACCTAATTATTTTAAATCTTCAAATATTAGTAAGGAAAACCAGACTTTAAATTCCTCGACAGCAACAAGGCACATTTTATAATTTTCTTGGCCATTAACTGTACAAATACGTACGTTACGAAACAAACGTTATAAGTTCGACCTGAAGTTGGTGTATAAATCCTCAAAATATGATCGACCACAAGTACTTTACGAATAGTTATATAATTGTTATTACAATGAACACCTGTAAAGAATTCTGATCGATTTTCTGATGAATGCAATACCGCATCGAAAGTAGCTAAGAAAGTAAAATGTTGCTTTATACTTCAAAGTAGGTAGGGGAGAGCAGGTAGGATTCGTACAGAGGGAGCATTCGTACAACGATGATATTTAGACATCCTTAACCCATTCGTATTTGTGGGTGTGGCTCCCACACATACACATAAACTATCCGTGGCACGAGGCCGCTGGCTTTGTTGGACCATGTGTACCAAGACCAGACGTTTTTTTGTTATTGTTACATAACTATGCCACGAATATAATATAAAAAGGTAACTAGGACCGGGGAAGTAGGTAGTTGAGGAAGCCATGAAGTCAGCAATGAAGAAAGTTTAGATAAAACTTCATCCACAAGTAAATCCGCATACATTGCTTGAGCATTTATGTTTGTTTTTTAACTATATGTGTCTAATTTAATCTCAATAATTTCTTATTTGATTTCATATACTGTGTTTTATTGACTGTGACTAGTTTCTCTACCGCTGTCTGTACGAGGCCAGCTGAAAGGCGGGGTACTTTCATGAATTTCTCACTTTTTTGAAAAAACGAAATATTTTGATTATGTTGCATTGTATCAAGATTTTCCTGTATCGTTATTAAAACCAGATGAATAGGCAATACAGTGACATAAATTTTTCGTTTTAAATGACTTTATGTTAAAACTATAATCCTACCTGCTTTCCCCTATCTACTCTTATATTTCTCAGGCGAGTTACGTGCATGCAAATATGTGAACGGTTCTACTCTTGTAAGAGGAAAAACATCTGTAGCTAAATCCTTGACCTTACCTACGATTGTTTTCGAATCGACAAAAAATATTGTAAAATGACACCATATTGTGTTATTAAATGAACAATAATGTTTTATTATTCTTATTTTCAAACTCGTAATGGTGGCAATAGAATAAGAAGAAAAGTCCTGATGCTAACAAACACTACCAAGCAGATGAATATAGTAAAATATATCATACTCTTTTTAATTTCAGCCCAGCATTTTTTAGCCCCATATAGCGTTATTACTTTGCTGTAGCTAATAACTTACTAACTTCAGAAAAAGGCACTTTAGATTGATATAAATTAAAGCACTATTGTAAATATTTAGGTAGGTAGGTAGGTAAGGTCAGCAACAGTCTGGATGTCATACACCAGATCTCATTAATTTAAATATTTATAAAAAATACCCCAATGTTACTTTAGCAAAGTGCTCTATCTTTTTAACCTTATTCCAGAACAAGCAACCTTATCTTGTATGACACATGGTCCCTTGCATCGGAGATTGCATGCTTATTTTACGATTACAAATGTTATTTGTTTGTTTATCTCGCTACGGTTCTAGGTTCAATGTCAGAGCAACACTCTCCTTGACCATTAAACAAGGCCTAGAAATAAGATTTCACACTATTGAGATAATTAAACACTAAAACCCGGGTTTTTTACAACATTCTTACTTAATGGTAAAATTGCTATTTTATCTGGTTTTGCCCGACGTTTCGGCGTTTGCAAAAAAAGTTAAAATACCAAGTTGAGTTAAAATGTTGAAGAAGACCAGGTGTATGTTAGTGTTTCATTTGTTAAATAATACAAAAAGAAAGTTTAAGAACCTATTGTGATACAAGAGATTTTTTTTTTTAAATTGAACAATGTTAATGAAATGAGATAATGTTCAGATAAACATTCACGAGACACTTTGTAAATCATAACTAATTTCAGCAACTAGGTTTTATGACTCAAGCTAGTTTCAATGGCAATGAACGATGATGGCCTTGAATAATTTATTGCATTTGCACAATAATAAAAGTCAGATACAAAATCTTCTACTCTCTCTGTATACTTTCCTTATATTCTGCGGCCGTATGAGCAATACGCTTTAAGCCATGGTTTAATGAGGGACCAGGCAAAAAAAACCATTGTTTGAAGTCCCTGCTGGCGTACATGGTGTTCAACATACATTAGAATACAATAGAATCAGAAGTACCTAGTAACAGTGAAATATCTTAAGCTAAACCTCAGTAAAGCATTATTTTTACTTCAGTCATTTATCAAGTAATTCATATTTTGCAGATTCTTGTTATATGTTATTTACTATTGACAAATAACTTTGTTTATTTTTCCTATATAAAAATCTTATCAACAAGTGTATAATAAACAAACTATCCTGTAAGGCAGGCCTGTGTAAATATTTTAATACGCATATAATTAAGAGTTAGCATTGGCACCTTATATTTCTTTCAAAGATGAGATTAATTCAATGTGAACCATATAATTCACCTTAGAACTGGCCGAAAAATCTAAAATGGTTCATCCAGTACCAATCCCTTAAATTCTAACAGATTAATTATTGTTAAACTTAACAATATCCACTATATTGACTTTATTATAGTAGTAAACTTTGAAATTCTTCAAGCAAAATATATAATGATATTTGAGCTACATTATAGTTTAAATAAATACTATAATCTTTTTAGTATATTTTTTAGGCACGTGTAAGTTCTGCTGAAATATTCATACTACTTACTGAATACCTCATACTACTGTTGAAGAAAACATTGCGAAGGTGAGCTAGCACACAGCTACTGCAAGTGCTGCACAGTCAACAAGATTGCTGCCATGTGTACAGGGCCCCAAGTCAGCTAATATTAGGATGCTTCAATTGAATCGTAATTGAGTCTCAATCGGACAATTTGACACATTTTATTTTATTTATTCATTTATTTTATTACAAAATCCGCAGCTCTTATTTACAATGTAAATCTTAACTCATTTTATATCATCATTATTATTATTTTTTATTTCATCATTTTATATGAAAAATATGTCAAATTTGACTATTGATACTCAATTACGATTCAATTAAGCGTTCTAAAATTAGAAGACTTGGGGCCCAGTTGGAATGTCAAGTTCACACAAAGTACTAACTATATCAGAGATCTGCAGTGAATAAAAATATAACAAAGTACACTGGCTTAGGAATTAAAGTTGAATTTGACGTTGAGATCAAATCATATACAATAGGATACCAATTGGCCCTGTGTAATAATGACCTTTCGATAAGAAAACAAAGTAGGTACCTTAAATATGAAAAATAACACACAAATTCATATTTCTTTTAAACTAAGAAGTCAGTGAGATTGTGCATTATTTGAAGATTCATAAAATCAATTCAAGAAACAGGAAAATAAATGACCTTTCACTTACAAGCTACTATGGACGTATTCTTGATCACCCAAAAGCCTATTGAGTATGGAGGCATTGAAATGTGGTTGCCATATCTAAGGCGCTTCGGTTTCAATTCATGCACAGACGATTCATAATACAATGGCCAGCCATTCAGCAGAACTGTTTTAGTCTTTCTGTTGTTGGATGGCGCGCTTATAATGTATTCATCAATTAGTAAGTCATCGCCGTGCAAAGCAGTCCCATTAAGCAGGAACCTGGCTTTAGCCATCTCTAAATTGACAGCATAAACGGTAATGGCCGATGTGTCATTGGTATATTTTCTATTGGCACAATGCGCATACATTCTCTGAAAGCGTGAACAGTGGCAGTCAACTTGCAGCACTTTGCTTCCAACAAGTCTCTTGAATAAGACACTCACCCACCAATCTGGCAACGGCTCAAAGTCAGAACTTATCAGGCTGTAATTTCCTCCATAAAAACTTTGCCTTATAACAGTAGTAATGTTATGTTTGGCAGAAAGCCCTAGCTTGTCTAACCACAGGGGTGTTGCTGCATAGGAATTAGATAGACCTGGAGCTCCTCCTCCATAAGAACTACTGGTCTCAGATAACCACATTGGTATATAGGAGTAATTGGCAGTATGACTCTTCATAGTCACAATTTGCTCTTCTAACAAATCAAATGTGTCAGGGTTCCAGAAGTCTTCCAGTTTGGCTGTACGGCTATTCAGGTAGTATTGATGCCAGGATCGCACATTAATGAAGTTAGATCCATTGCCCAAAAACTCAACCATGTAGTTGAGGCACTCTGGACGTTTTGGTTGGGGCCGGGTGGTGTCCGGTCCTACAAGCAGTGATTGACCATAGCCAGTATCATTTAAGAGCTTATGCAGTTTTTTAAAATCTTTTGCCAACAAGCGTGGAGGTATGCTGGTGTTGAAAACATGAGCAAAAGAGTTAGGTTCATTTCCTAACTGCCAGTCGATGTCATAGTTATGTCTGTGGGAAAAGGTAAGCAGATCTCGAGCATTTCTATCATCCCATGAGTGGTGGTCTCGTAGCAGCAAATTCAGAGTAAAAAGTAGTTTAATATTTGTTTTGCTGCAGAAACTATTGATTTGCTCCCACTTTTGGCCAGTCATGATGAAGAATGGCAGGAATTTGTGTTTACATAGTTTTTTGAGAGCAGAGCAAGCGTGGCCAGTGTGGTTTCCTTCATGGCAGTGTTCGCACGAGAGTTGGGCATTCGGAATCGCACTGAAAATAAGTCTATCAGACATGGTACCTCCAAGACGTAACCGAGCCGGCGCGAGTTGCTCCGCCAGCTCGACGAAGCGCTTGTCTAGGAAATCCAGCCGGCCGAAGTCTTCTACTTCCGACGTGTCGATCCCGATGCTGAGGAAGTCGGCGGGCAGCACCGTCTCCACGTCTTGCTGCTCGTCGATCGTGACATAACATCTCTCATGGGCGTTGTACCTCACAAACAGCACTAGAACAGCGACGTTGCAGCAGAAAGCTATGGCACACACGGCGACCAGCCGTTTGTTAGACAGCATTTTAATTTTACGGTGTTTAACGCATAATAGGAGCTTCAATAGAAAGTCAATGCGGACCGGTCAGACGGCGTCAGCTCAGGAGAAAGTAATTAACAAATACAGGTCTGTTTTGGGTCTGCCTGCCTGGCCAGCGTCTGATTGACTGACTGACTGAACTGACTGACACTGACAGACAGGCAAACAACTGCCAAAATTGACAACAATCGAACCGTTGTCCGAGTGCCAAGTTTGACGTCAACAGCCTGCGGTCCGGATGATGGCATCTACCGCGTGTGGATTTTTCTGCTAGAGGCGCTAGTGTTGAATAGGGTCTTGTGAGGTTTTCGAAATATGGCTTGAAAACTTAATTGATCTATTTTACATATCTTCATACCATGGTATAGTTTTGACGGTCTCAGAATTTCAGTACAGCTATATTTCAGGACACCACTCAATAGTGGCGCCAACTGGTGAGCACAAATATGGTAGCCCCATTGACTTTTAGCACTCATAGAGCGCTGAGGCTTTTTATCGACTCATTTTAGTTAAATCCTATGTCCTATGTTTCATTTGACAGCAGAAAAATCAGTTCTCAGTGTAAATACATACTTAAAAATACATAGGAAACAGCCAGACCAGTACAAACAGACATGTTCATGCACACAAATGGTTGTACGGGGATCAAACCCGCGACCTCTAGCCACATAAACTATCAATCTTTAACTGTTGCTTTTGCTACGATACTTTCGACTGTTACTAGGAATTGTCTGTTGTTCTTCTGTAAAGTTCCCAGAACGTTAAATACGCGTAAATGTGTGAGATGGCATAAAAAGTTACGCTTATGTATATTTATTTACTTATTTGGCTCTGTCTGTGCTACAGGTGTATTTCAAAGAGTTTACACAGGAACTAGAGAACTATTTTTATTTTACAGGGCTTCCAACCACAGTCGTGGACTTTCCAAAATTATCCGTACTTAAAAGTTTGCTGTGCCTTCCTGGTCCGCACCGCTGAGTAGTGGAACGCTCTACTTGCATCTGTATTTTCAGATACCTAGACCTAGCGTACTTGGACTGCTGGTGGAGAAGTTGTACATACACAGACCGCTCTTGAGCAGTCCGTAAGTTAACTGCTCGAGCTGTTAGCGATTTCGCGAATCAATGAAATTTCACCGGGCTACCAACCACTTGAAGCAGTCGCAACTGCTCAAGCGGTTTATGTCTATACGTTAGTAGAACTCTATAGTTCACTATGCAGCCGCAGCTGACAGCAGTTGATCCTGACTGCCTCAAGCAGCCCATGTATAGCGGGTCTTATAATCTCGGTGTCTTCGAGGCAAGAGTGAACAGGCATTTTCGTATGCTTGTTCCACTATCGGCCTCGTTATCGTTTACCACCAGGCGAGACGCACAGATCAGACGCTAACACATCATCTCAAACTTTATTAGAAGCGCTCCGCACTAGATATGTGAATTTGCTACAAATGGTAACACTGCTGAAATTGAGAGCTTGTTTCTAGCCGCGTGGCCGGAACGATTGACCTATTAGGCCAGCTTCTTTCCAACAACTTCGTTCTTGGAGAACACCTCTTCATATAGATTGGTTGGCGACGGTCTATTTCATGCTGTAGATAATATTGGGGTCAATGATAGAAATATTCAAGAACTTAGAGCCTTTACGCTCGGTATGTCGGTACCAATCGCTTACAGGTCTGGCACATATTTTTTTTTATAAACTAGTATCTAATAATATCATTAGGTATTTTATTTTCGACAAAATTAAAGACATCGTGTTTCGATATAAATATTTTTTATTTTATTAAATACGGCGGAATGAACATGGATTATTGTTACACATACGCTAATAAATATGGTAATTTTATTGATTTTCAAAACACAGAACGTTTTTTCGTTAATTGTCAATGATTGTAATTATTCCTTTTTTCAGTGAAGTAAGATTTACAAGTGCTAATGAAGTTGGTATAGTAGACTATGAAGCAGTGGAATGAGCTTACTAAGTAAGCGATTACTAGAGCCACTTTGAAACATTTGGTCACATTATAAATAACTTTTCCTACAGTAAAATTGCAGGTAAGCTGCGATGTAAACAACTACAGTAAAGTTCTAGTTTCCTCACCTAATGTACCTTCGTTTGAAGCTTTCGGAATGTTAAATACAACAGATTTTCCCACTGTGACAGATGTGGGGGTAGTCAGCAAATAAGAAGTACACGAAGTATGAGATTACTAGTCAGATTCCTGTGTTTAATTGACACATGGATTAGATCGTGCTAGAACGAAAGTCACATAGCACCGAGCAAGGAAATACAATAAAATTACATACATTAGTTTATATATTATGCTGAATACATGTATTCGTGTTACTATCTAATCGTTATAATATTAATATGTACCTAAATAACAAATTCGTAGATACACCAACAACGTAAACTAAGTACAAAAGACTCAACAAAAACTCTCATACGCTGATAAAAACAAGATGACACATAGTGTGCATTGAGTGAATTGTAACAATTTAGCGTAAAACATACTTCTTTAAACAATTATTTAAAATAATATTACAAACACGCACTCACAAGTCTCGTTACACCCCTGAAGTTAATAAAGAAATCAAACTATTTAAAAGCGAAACTACGTAAAACAAATACAGTATAATGGGTTCTATTCAATGGCTGTAATATTTCAATAAATAAAATTCATAAAATATTTCATTTTTAAAAATAACTAACAATACAAAAAAAAATCATGAAACTTATTAGCTGTAATGCTAAATTAAATTACAATATTAAAAAAACAATACAAAAATAACTGTCATTCTCTCTCACGTACATAAAAATAAGTACAAAAATCCCGAAAAATATTTATAAAAGGTATTTTATTACAAATGCCGAACGGTGGGTTCGGACCGTAACATAAAGTCGACCATAGACATAGCCAGTGTTGCCAGTTTCGCTTCAAAAAGGTTTCATTAATTTCATTAAAAAATGCGGGGTCGTAAAATTAGTAATAACTTAGAGCTCATCGTGCTTGGGGCCGGAGAACTCCTCGTGGCTGATGAAGCCGTTCTTGTCTTTGTCCTCGTGTTGGAAGATCTCCTCGACGAGCTTGTCGTGGCTCTCCAGCATCTGCTTGATGTCCTCGCTGATCTCACCGCCGTCGCCAGGCACCATTTGCTTCTTCAGGTATTCGCTTACCTGATGACAATGGATACTTACAGTTAGAAACGATAAAAAATGTGATTAAGACAACAGATAGATTTCTATCTCAACCAGGTATAATACGTAAGTTGTAAAAAATATACATTGGTACGTTCATTAAATAAAATAACATTTTGTGTGGGCACTAGACTAAATTGCCACATAAGCTAAAATATTGTCGAAACTAACAGCTACAGAAAACAGCATAAATTGGATTTCTAAAAGTTGCAGTTGTAACGCTATCAACGCCATCTGTTGGACTTACAGCCAAGCACGAAGGGCTCACAGCCACGGTCACAGCTGAAAAAACTCCAAGAAGCTTAACTTAAGGTCCCTTAAGGTGGCCATTGACTTCAGTTTAGGGCGAGGTTCCTAGTTTTAAAATAAATAAAAAACGATTCTGAATTTTTATTGAAGTACCCATTGACCCATTATTCCTTCTCAATTAGTTTTCTTCAATGTATTTAAATATTGTTGGCAAACTGTAGCCAACAAACTAACTGTATGCCGTTTTTTAAAAGCACTCAGCTTGATACAAGCTGATCAAAACTTTGGGCCAAACGCTAGATGGCGTTGCACGCCAAACATTTTTCGCAGCAGATTTTCTGCTACTTCGAATTAATCATTTTGTTAACTAGGTATTACATTCGCAATCATTTTAATTAAAATAAAATGAATATATATTCTTCATCACTGTGAAATTAACCATACGATGATTTCCAGCTTCCTTGAGGATCGCCAAATACAGGTTACTTTTGGGGGTTACACGTCCGACCTGTATGCGATCAATGCTGGAGTTCCACAAGGTTCGGTTCTGTCCGCTACACTGTTTCTAGTGCATATAAATGACCTGCTTGTGCCCGGTACCTTTGGGTACGCTGATGACACTACAATAGCGGACAGATACGAATCCACTTCAAGGGCCACTGCGGAGGATACCCGGTCCTGTCGCGAGGGTTTGATGGAGCGTCTCAATCAGGCTTTGGAGCGTGTTTCTGACTGGGGTGATGCTAACCTTGTCCGCTTCAACGCTACCAAGACGCAGGCGTGTTTGTTTTCTGGTAAGCGAAGTCCTTTCCAGCTGTCTCCAACTTTTCGTGACGCACCGGTACCAATAACCGACCACCTACACCTTCTGGGTATGGAAGTGTCGTCCAAGCTAAACTTCGGCCAGTACATCGAGTCTGTAGCTAAAACTGCTGCCAAGAAGCTCGGTATCCTGTCCAGGGTGAGGCGGTACTTCTCACCGGCAATGCTGCTTCAGCTATACAAAGCGCAAATTCGTCCATGCATGGAGTACTGCTGTCACCTCTGGGACGGATCCGCCAAGTACCAGCTGGCCGCTCTAGACTCGGTGGAGAGGCGTGCTGTGAGGCTTGTGGGTGACGCTGACATCACAGATAAGCTACAAGACCTTGAACACCGCCGGAGGGTAGCTTGTCTGTCGGTTTTCTACAGGTTGCATTTCGGAGAGTGTGCGAGGGAATTGCATGACCTAATTCCACCAGCTCCTTTTCTTCATCGGACCACTAGGCGCAGACTGGCTTTCCACCCCTATGTTGTTGACATCCCGGCAATCCGCACCAACCGTTTTGGTAACTCATTCATAATGCGGACAGCAAGGGAGTGGAATGAGCTTCCCGCTGAAGTGTTTCCACAGCAATATAACTTGGGCCTCTTCAAGAAGAGAGTGAACAGCCATTTGTTAGGCCGGCATGTACCACCTTAGGCCACATCATCACCTAATTGAGATGTAAAAAAAAAAAAAAAAAAACCTCATGATGTGAAGGCAAGTAAAAGTTGGGTTCAACGTGGATTGCATTTTCACTGATCTATTGTAATTCTAAATAGGGAAATACAGTAACGGAGTTCCGTATAGTTTTTGCTCATCTTTCCCGAAAGGTATATTGTTAGTTTTAGTTAGGTAGTGAGTGAATATTGGAGCGCAGTAGCATTTTCCCGATTCAGAGGACGAAATGAAACACGTAGACATTGTAACTTCGCTTCGAGTGTAGACAATCGGACAGGAAAATTACTTTTTGACATTTCAACATTTGAAGGTAGTTGAGTATTACGGGGCTTCTCGCCTGGTGTAACCTTTGTTTGGTACGAAACTTTTTGCTTATCGAAACAGGAAAGGTTAAGCATTAAACCCGTCTGGAAAATAACCATTAATCCGGTCAAATTAGACATTCAAAGTTACCTAAATTCCCACCAAGCTGAAAATCGGTAAGATTGTTTGAAATATCATTAAAAACCAAATTTGAAAGTTCCCCATCTTTCCCCTGTAAGGAAAAAAAAATATTCAAGGTCTAAGGTAAAAAAAATGAGTTTTTCGCAATTTTCAGCAAAACGGTAAGTTTTATCATAAAAATATCTCAGACAAAAATTGTAGATCATAAAATTATCTACAAAAAATTAATTAATACTTTTTTTTCTACGAGCCACCGTTTTTGAGATATAACGATTCAAAAAGTTGTAATCATCATAATATGCACACGTTTCCACGCCACCTATGAGGTAGTGTACTTTTTTTTTTTTTTATTTTTTTATATTTTTTTTTTTTTTTTTAAAGTAGGGGAAATGCCTTACGCATACCCGTCCACCGGGGGACGGACGGGTTATGTCGGACTCTCCACTGGAAAGGTGGTATACCAGTGGCCCTACCGACTAAAACCCCTACTACTCCCTCTTATCGTCCGTATAGTGGGGGAACACGGTGAGTAGCGCGAAGCCTGTTACGCGTTCCCCCGGACGGAGCCCGCCTGGACGGCGGCCCGGAAGCGACCCCCCCCCCCATCGTGAGGAGAGGCCAGAAGGGACAGCCGAGGATGTCAAGCCGTCCCTACCAGGCAGCGGTGACCCGTGCAATGCTGGCGGCGGCACCCCCGTACCACGCGCCAGCTGGCCACCGTACGCAGGCCCTACTGGGCCCGCAACCACGAGCCACCCAAAGGGCGGCTCCGCTGCCGTAACCTTCGGTCCGGCCCCGCCGGGCCGCGACGCACAGGGGGGATCAGCCTCGGGTTACTGGCCCCCACCAACCGGTTGTGCGCCGCGGCCCCAACCACGCGCCTCAAAGGCGCCTGCAGGCCCCACTGGCCCCGCAGCCCCACGTCGCCCTTGCGGGCCGCAGCGGGTGGGTTCCCAGTCCACCACGCTGCCACGCCTGGGTTCTCTTCGCTTCCCGGTGGTGCCCCTACCACCGGTACTAGGCCCCCTCGCCACGCCGAGGCGAGAACCCGTGAGGGGGAGGTAGTGTACTTAGCGCAATTTTTACAGCTTTTTGAATCGTTATATCTCAAAAACGGTGGCTCGTAGAAAAAAAGTATCACGTAATTTTTTGTAGATAATTTTATGATCTACAATTTTTGTCTGAGATCATTTTATGATAAAACTTACCGTTTTGCTGAAAATCGCGAAAAACTCATTTTTTTTACCTTTGACCTTGAATAAAAATTTTTCCTTACAGGGGAGAGATGGGGAACTTTCAAATTTTGTTATTAATGATATTTCAAACAATCTTACCGATTTTCAGCTTGGTGGGAATTAATGTAACTTCACTCTTATTTTTTGGTCTAAATTGACCGGACTACATCCTATATGGGTACTCAATACTCAATCATTTATTACAAAACCATATATAGTAAGAATTGTCCCATTTCCTACGTCAATCAATCAGCTCATTATGTTGCAAAGTGCAAAACTCAAGAACGGCACAAAAAACGGGTTTTTTAAATGTTCCTTGATAGGCTGAGGTTCACTCCGAAACACATTGTAAAATTTGCGTGAAAAAAATAATAGAAACCCCCTTTTTACTTCGGATCGCCAAATACAATAGCTTGTGGCATCAGCTAGAGGGAACTTTTAAATATAGTCATACCTTTATAAATGTGAAAGTTTGTATGTGTGGATGTGCCGTGTTGCTCTTTCACGAAAAATTTCCTGAATGGATTTGATTTGAACTTTACAATAATTATAGCTTATACCTACATCTGAAATTTGCTCTATAAAGTTTGTACGAGCATTTTTCTTAATCGTGGAAACGATTCTTTACTTTGTTTAAATTGAAATGTCAAGTAAGTGGAAGCTGAGGAGACAAAAGAGCCTGGCTCTACAAATGGCTGAATACAACAGTTTTACTGCTATTGTTGCAAATGGCAACTTTTTTCTGTTTTTTAATACGTTTTGAATCAGCGGAAGTGTTTGTGAGACCTTCGCCTAGCAGTGGAGTAGATCTTAACTAGATGTTTTCAAAATAAACTTTGTTTATGGTTCAAGGATAAATTGATAAAAGTTCAGAAAACTACGTACGATGATTCAACTTCGCCAGTCTGCAGGTCAGTTAACTAGTTAAAAAGTTGTTATTTAAAATAATCCATTGCTATCGGTATATCCATTTACCCCTCATTCATAAAAAACGAATGCAACGCTAAAGCATAGTTTAAGCAGTTGACGTGTTTTGTCACTTACTCGCAAATGGTGGCGGCAACAAGAATGAAAGAGACAAAGCGATACAAATGTTAATGTGTTGTTGAAGCGCTGTTTAAGTTTTTATAAATAAGGGGGTAAAGTCTTTACATATTTTCACGGTAGGTACCGTGAACAATGTACAACTAAGCACATAACTCCACGAGTAGATAATGAAAATATTATCGACGTACTTAGGTCTAGGTAAGTACCTACAGCAGTATAGAACTTAAAGCAATTTTCATCGTTACTGTGCACCACGTAAACGTTCGTGAAGAAAATATTAAATTACTTTAAAGTCGCATTTAGTCTTGCATGCCTGGTTTAGATAAAGTGGAATCATGTTGCGAGGAGAAATTACTCTATAGTAGAGCATATAATAAATCCAGACCTCACACCACAAGCACACAACATTGTGTTCAAGGATTTGTACCTATGATTTTGTGAACTTTGCAAAATAATTGTACAAGTTAAAATCAGAATTTGCATATGTCAAAAAAGCTAATGATTGGCTGAAAACGTTGACGTTGACCTAAGACTATTGATAATTCACTAAACTACCCCTTCTATAAAGTATTGATTGACTTTAATACTTTTTAGTGTTCAACAAAGCAGAACACAAAAATAGGTAATTTCAAAATTTCGTTCCATAATTTTAGTAAAGTAAAAGTAAAGTGAAGTAAAGCAAAAATAATCGTTATTCATGTAAACTTATAAAAAAGCACTTATGACAAGTATTTGGTCTAAACTTCCCTAAAAAAGTGCTAGATAGAACAAACATATACACAGTTTGAGAATATTTATTTCATTATGTTTTGTGGTAAACTAACTAAAGTGTGACTAAAAGTTGTGAGAAGTGCCGAAGAAGTATATTTACACTTTTCTTGCATGCTGTTACTGTTCTTAGTATTTTGGGCTAGATCTTACCTTTGACCGCTGTCAACTACCCTCCACAGACGTAAAAGAAAGACAGACGGAACATCACACTAAAGAATGTGAAGCATGCAAGGTGCTATAATTTTGTTTGTGGTACACGACCTGCTACACTCACACAAACTCCATGTGACAGCGCCAATGACACGTGCTAGTCACGCACACACCTAAACTGGCAGCTGATAATATGCTTCACTCACGATTAGACGAGGGGTCGCCCGTCTATCTTTTACGACTGTGCTACCCTCATTGTTGAAGATGTTTGGTTCGCTTTCCGACCGGTAGAGTAGGTACTTGGGGAATATTATATTTAAGGTAATACTGTTATCTGTAAATCTTTGTTTGGCAGTGGACATCCTGATGCTACTGATGATGATGAAGCTACTAATAACTCAACAGAAGAGATCTACGTTATTGTAAGATCATTATGAAAAGTTAACTCCTTTATGTATTAGTTTCTGAAACTTTATTTTATCATTGTTAAATACAGTTCAAATTATGTTCATCCTTAACAATAATGTGCGGATATAATAGGCAGAACCAAATATGTTAAAGACTGATTACCTAACAGAATTAATCTATCGCGGATACACTTGCTTCCAGGCTATCGTTATGATGGAACCTTTTCGCGTAAACTCTTTGAGGAAAAACTACAAAAGCTGGAACTTAAAGGAGTTAGCCCTGATAGCTACCGGTCGGAAAGCTTTGGAACCCTGTGTTGCGGCTGCACTCTACCTGGAGGGTGTACCTGGAAGTCCTCAGTAACCTTTAAATGTCGCCTGAAGATTTGCATCTTCTTTCATACCTTGGCTCCTCAGTCGCGGCTCCTCAGATGATCCAATTATTGTCTTCAAAGGACCGGAAAGTTTATTGTCTTGAAAGGGTATTAGTAGAGGCTATGAAAGAATATTAATATAGGGTTCATGCTGTACACTCAACGTAAGAATTACCTAGGGCATGTGGGCGCATAATTATGACTTCATAGCCATTTTATAAAATAATACAAGATGTCAGACTGTTTGTTGCTAGATTACTTCTTCTGAGCAATGGAAGCTGTTTTTATCATTTTCAAATACGAGTACTTTTTATTAAACTTGAGAGAGCTGTGAAATTGCAACGGTTTGACAGAGCAAAACCATTGCGCGTTGCGCTAACGTCAAATACTATGGATTCCCTAAATAGGCTATTCTTGGACGTCGAACAGAAAACTCTTGCATCTGTTAGGGGCTTCTGAAATTATCACCAAGACGTAAAACTACTGATTGCTACGTGACCGCTAGTGGAAGCTGTTGCAGTAATTCTTATGCCGCGTCTACTCAGTGCAAGCACCAAACCACCTCAGGTGCAGCCTCCACCACAAACTCCTGACTAACCTCTTCTCTGGACAGTTCTTTGTCGCCGTCCTCGTCCATGGCTTGGAACGCTAGCTCAATACTCACTTCTTCGCGGGAGAGGAGGTTGTCAGCATCAGCGTCGATTTCCTTGAAGACGTTGGTGGCTGGGGGAGAGTCGCCGATGTTGATCAGCTCGACCTCGAAGTGCAGGGTGGCGTGGGGAGGGATCACGTTGCCGGCCCCGCGCTCTCCGTAGCCGAGGGAGGAGGGAATGGTCAGTTTACGCTTCTCGCCTGGAAAATGCAGAGTAATTCATGAAAACGTGTAAGACAAATTGCAGAATTATTAGCTAAAACCATAATTTAACACACAAGCACATTTTCTGTTCGACAAAGTCACGGTCAATAAATAGCTCCGTTCATAAATGTGATTGCTTGTCAAGGCAAGCGATCATGCATGAGGCTTGATGGGAAGATGAGCCCCAGAGGAGTGTACCCTGCGATATCGAGGAGAGAAAACTGGCGAAATAGACTTGCCACAGGTGCTTGGGCGCACCAGTGCCTCGGTAGTATTCAAAATGATCAAGCGGTGATAGTCTTAGTATCTTTCTATATTTGTAAACAGTATGATGAAGTGACTACCTCAGGGTACCTGTCTTTGCTGATGGATGGTCAAATTTTTATGTTCATTATCTAGAGAGAAAATCAAATATGAAAAAAGCAATGTATTTAAAGAAAATGGTCGCCATTCTAAGGCGAAAGGTGTAGGATATAAGTGAGGATTGCTTTTAAACCGCGATGCTGTCTCTGATATGAAAATAAGTAAAAAGAAGGCAATATGAAGATCATACTAACCGACACACATGTCGAGCAGACCCTGGTCCCAGCCCTTGATGACCTGGCCCACTCCAATCTGGAAGGTGAATGGCTGGTCGCGGTCATAGCTGCAACAATCAAGAAAACCAAATTTAATATACACTTTAATACAAAAGAGGCACCCGAAATCAGAACTTTTAGTGCACCTGAGCGAAGCATTGACAGAGTTGACAGTTTGAGACGACACTGCGCAACATGTATCTGTCTTGTTTACACTCTAGTAGACAAGTTATGATTTGTAGGAGCATGAATAGTATGTTGTGTTGTAATGAAATAACTAAAAAATAATATGTGAAAATACGAAATTGATTGTGCAGTTATGATGACTGACTTAAGGCCTATAAATTGCGTTCTCAGTAAAACTAGTAAATAAAACGATTAAAAACCCTAGTTTATTCGGAAAACAACAGTTAATGTACGCGAGTGTTTGACGTCACTCCCACAGCTCTCTTGTTCACACATAAACGGTTTGACGGGCATGCATTAATTATCTGAGACCAACTCCTATTTAAACTACATATTGTAACATTGCTTCATGAGCAACACATTTTGTTGTAAACACAACTGCAACTGTTGTTGTCGTCCAGAGCGATCGTCTAACCCTTCATAAAAACGAACGCAACGCTAAAGCATTGTTTAAGCAATTGACATGTTACGTCACTTACTCGCAAATGGCGGGAGCAACAAGAATGAAAGAGACAAAGCAATATACAAGATCTCGTGTTGTTGACGAGCTGTTTATGTTTTTATGAATAAGGGGGTAAAACGATAGTTTGGCTTAGTTACTAAGAATAAATATCGTTGGCTTTAAAGAGGAAGAAATAAACATTAGGTAATTTAGGAGATGGCAAACTACAAAATAAAAAACAATGCGGTCTGTTTCATTCGAGCGGCCAAACCTTAGCGTATCCAGTGAGTTCCACGAGTTCAAACATCAATTACTAAACGGCAGTGGTTTACGTGTGCATACACAATGCATGGACACTGCAATTTAGCTGCATTCTATTTTGGTAGCATCTCGCAGAGCCCTGTGACGTTGGATCTGATCTCCGATGCACTCCGAGTCTTGTACAGGTCGACAGTTAACACTACTCCACCAACGGCCGCTATCAATGACGTTTCTAATTTTAAGTGACTGTTAAACTACTCGTAGCTTATGTTTAGTATCTGCAACTACAAGTTTCTATTTCTTCATTTAAACATACTAACTTAGATAGGAATTAAGTAGATACTTAGGCAAATCTTATTCTAAGTGTACTTCTAAGTTAATTCTAAGGACATGCTCGCTGTTTGGGTACACTGACAGCAAGAAAACAAAAATTTAATATTTACTTTGATCCATCCTTCAGTCACTGTCATCTGCTCTCAAATGTCAAGTCAAAGTGCGTTGTTTGGCAAGTGATTTACCATTTTCATAAATAAATCTATCGTTCAATTTACTAACAAATCTATAACCTATAGTTTCGGTATAAAGTTACTGATAACTATGGTTAATTTTACAGTTAACTGTTGGTTGACTATTGAGTTAGCCGTAAGCTGTGTAATGCCTCTACCATTGAAAGTCACCGCTATAAGTGATGGCTATTGGCTCGAACACCACCAATCAAAACTATTGTTTTATAGTCAATACGTAAAAAAAACGTCGAGACGTCTGGCGCACTAAACATTTACTTTCAATCGAAAATTCATTAAATACAGAATGAATGGTCCCGAGTGGTTTCACACAAAGTTCACTAGAAGTATAGCGTGTGTTGTAGTCTGTTTAAAGGTTGGCAGTATAAAACTAGAGACTAGTATAGCTGAAACAATAACACAGACACTTAGAGGAAAACTCTATAAACCGCACATCTAGAAATGTTATTGGATGTGAATGGGTTACACTACTCCGAATTAGAATATTGCACTGAGCAATGATATTACAATAAAAGGACGTAGGTAGGTTATGTCAGTACTGAGCGAAGTCAAAAGTTATCCACGTGGTACGACGTAGTTAATTTGACCGTGTTATAACATGTGAACAAGACAGTACGATTATTTAATAGAGCGTAAACGAGACAGCTACATGTTGCGCAGTGTCGTCTCAAACTGTCAACACTGTCAATGCTTCGCTCAGGTACACGAAAAGTTCTGATTTCGGGTGTCACTTTTTTAGCACAAGTATCTACTTATCTACCTTTTTCATTGTACCTATATTGGCACTGAGTCCAAGATGTTACAACACCTTTATGGAGTTGGTCATGAAACGTGAAAGTAAGTAGTAGGTATTTCTAAAAAAATATTGCAGAAATAGTTATTCTTGGTAATTTTCTGCGTCCATTCAAGCAGGCTTCATGAGCTACCAGCCGCTCAGGGAAGATTATCCGATTTGTCGCCTTTAATTAATTAGCTGTTGCCGTGGACTAGTTAATAAAATCATTCTGCTCGTGTCTGTAGGTTACTCCTATCGGTATTTAGATTTTAGCGTCGTTCAGAAAATCCGCACGCCAAATATAACATTAGATGCGTTTTTTTGTGATAGCGCTGTAAGGTGTCTTGTTTTGAACAATGCATCCCTGCTTGCTGTTTGCAAAATTACTACCTTATTCCAGACCTTCCAAGTAGAATTAGAAAGTAGATGGGTAAAAAAATCATTTACTACATTTTCTAATAATAGGTTAAATCAATGAAGAAACTCTGACTAGAAGTCAAAATTATCAAATATGACAGCACATAGTGTTGAATTCAGGTTCCGTTGACGTTGCTAGATATCAGTCGTTAAGCCTGGTCAGCGGCCTTATTAGGGTAGCTTGATAACATCTGAAATTAAGGTTGCTCACTAATTGTTGGAGGGGGCTCAATACTTTGTGTCATAGCCCGCGCAAATAATTTAAATAGCGTCATTGCATAAACACATTCAGTAACTAATCTATTAGCAATAATTAACAGGAAAGCTTTCGACTAGCCCGATGTAAAACTGAAGTTTACTGGCTATTGGTGCTATTCGTATCACATGTACTCTGTGCCCTGTGGTTGAATGAGGACCACGTTGGGCCCCCCTTTCAGCGTTTGGCACAAACATTCACTGTAATTACTCGCGAAACATATGGAAACTGGATAACACACTAATGGGTAGGAAGAACTACGAGTAAATACCTTTATTAAATTAAATTGCACATGAAGTCTATTGTTCATAATGATTTCTAATATTTACGGGAACACTATACATCGAAATAAAACAACTTTACGGATTCTACTCGCGGTCTTATATTTTCTTTCATTTTTTTCTTTAACCCGACGTTTCGACCGCGAGTAGAATCCGTAGAGTTGTTTTATTTCGATCTATGGGTAATTTTGTTATTACAGTTCTTAGACAAATCATAACCATGCATCGAGAGAAAAAATGTTCTCCAAATATTTTTTTTGTGATTATAATTGTGGTGGCGCAAGCACTAAGCACCTACAATAACATAACGGCTTATATACGTCCCACTGCAGGGCACAGGCCTCACCTCAGCCATGAGGTGGAACAAGCCATACTCCAATACGCGGGCTCAGTGCGGACTGTTGGAGGAGGGGTGTAAGGTCAGTGAGCAACACAACTGTGCCACAAGCAGCACCTACAATAAAACCTGAAAATTTGCTCCAAATCATCGGGTGCGTTTGTTGTTATGTTCACACAATGCTAATTTGTCATAACATTCGATTGAAATTAATGATCAACTGACCTAACATTACACAAAGCTGCCTTAAAACATTTCCGTCCACTTTCGGCAATATCAGGTTTCGAGCTGAGGCTGCTGGCAATTGGTCCCAATTATTTCAGAAAATAATTAGCCCGGCTGTATCCTAAGCGAAATCTCATTCGAATTGAACCAGCTTTGTCGAGCCCATGTGATCCCAGAATAGAAGGTGCCAACTCAAACATAGAAATTGATGTCCCGAAAACAACAATCTGTTGGATCGGCGTCGACCGCACATTACATTTACTCTGCCGTTTGCGCTTAAACCGTCCAAATCGAAAATTGGGATTTAAACCGGATTTTCCAGGTCCTGGTGAATATGTAGAGCACTGGAGTGTATTAGCAATGTTGTGGAGCTCATTGATAGCTGATATGTTAGGCTAAGCTTGAATTTAAGCAGAACGTCACTACCCCATAGTTAAACACATCACACACACATAAGCTTTGAACTGAAACTGTGATTATTAGTACCATTTGAAAAAATACTACTCAATACTTTTTGTCATAGTGTCGGGCAACTTCTTCACACAGGAGATGTCTGACACCAGGAATCAACAGGATGGATTCACTAGTACCTATCCTGTATGTTCTACGGGTCTTTCCTGAATTATTTAAAATGAATTACTGTTTGGCTGGCAAATTAGATTTATGGAAGGGTCAGGTGAGTAGAGCATGTATGAAAGAAGTGATAAAAGCGAAAGAAACACATGGTGTCAAGTGGAATGTAGTGGGAACCCACACCACCTAGGAAAAGCTGAGTAATGGTATGGATGTGTTCTGTCTTTCTGGGTGAAACAGTATATTGCGGTTTCAATAGAGAGAAACAAAGAAAAAGATGACGGTTTGTCTGACCGTTGCACTAGTAGATAGCTCATCAAAGAAGGGTAAGGGTATTAAAATGCAGAAGTGTAACTCCTGGTACTGCGCAAAAAGGCATTCACGCTGGCATTGTTTGTGCGCCTTCGCCACCGCTCTCCTACGACCAGTATTTATAGCTTCCGAAATATGATCTGGACACAGTGTAACTTAGTCAGCACATCAACAGGAACGAATAAATAATTGTAACATGAAATGAATTTTTGCAATAACATATTTTCTGATTTGATCAAATTGTTATTTTTGATGTTATGTTGTGTGTTAAAAAAGATTTTTTTTGGATTTATTTTACTCATGTAATCATCGTTTCGACATAAGTCCTTACTAGAGTAAATGTGGTTAAACCTAAACCTGAAATATAGACATATTATGACATATAGAATCGGAGAGAACTCAACAAGGAAAGAGTGCACAAAAATGTAGCAGAATGTGTCAGAAGGAGATCTGCAAGTGCCTATTGTCTTACGAGGTGAACTACAACGGGTATAAGTCATTTTTGTGTGCGAAAATAAGCTCAATTCTTAATTGGCTTAATATTTAGGTTCTTTTCAAAACTTTTTATCATTAAAAACACTAACTATGTTTAAAGATTTTTTTAAATTTATAAAAGGGTTTGCGTTTGACCCCAGTCTCGCCTAGTAAGCGACGACGAGGTCGAAGGTGGAACACGCTTACCCAGAAAATGCCTATTCACTCTTGCCTTGAAGACTCCAAGGTTGTTTGTTTCCGGAAACACAGACTCAGGGAGAGCGTTCCACTCACTGGCGGTAATTACGATAAAGACGCAAGTAGTTTTATATTATTTTTTATAGCTCATTGTAAAAATTTGGCCAAAGTAAAGGATCCCTGTATTTCATCCATCCTGCCTATAATCCGCAGTTGCTGGCAGAAATGCGGGCACACTGTATCACCTGCTCTGTGCTCTTGCATTACATTGTAATAGCTTCGCGTCGAACAAAGGCCTACAGTAATAGTGTTGCGAGAGAACCAGTTATCAGATGCTAGCCGAATATATGGGGACCGGTCGTTGAATATTATGAACAGTATTCATCATATACAGAAATTATCCTACGTTTTAAAATGACAAGCGGTCAAAAATAATGATCTACGTTGAGACATTAGAGTAAACAAAGCATACGCTATCCCAAACGGGGTAGTCAGAGACATGATTGTTGCCGTCAGAATAATAGAAGTTCATATTGTAACAACGACTAACAACGATTGTAAAAAAGAGAAACAGTTGAAAAGAGTAACTGCTGAGTTTCTTGCCGATTCTTCTCAGTCAGTACAGACACAACTTTCCGATCCGGTGGTAGCGTCACATTTATTTAAGTACAGTATATTTATTGTATACATTTAATATTATGGTATTCATGTCTATTATTAATTGTATTTTGTTTGTTAGTTAGATTTGACGATTTGAAAGTACTTGTAACAGGTCTATTTAAATAAAGTTATTATTGTTTGTTTGTTTGTTTAGACAATTCAGAAGCCCACATTTCGCAAAGCCAATTTGAATCCAACATGGTGGGGTGGCGCCCTTACCACCGTTATTCGAGTCCCTTCGCTTTTTTCGGTGTTTTCCATCAATAGGAATTTAGCCGCGAATGTACAATGAGAAGACTCTACTTACAATGTTTTCATTATATTTCTAAATGGAATAGAGTGTGAGTATATGTGACATATTTTAAATGTTTATGACTGCATTTCAACCAGGCTGCACGTCGGTAAGCCCGTTGTCGTCAAAGGGAGAGGAAAGCTCAGAACTAAGTCTACACTTTGGGTGCCGAATAGCAATACAAATATTTATCAAATGTGTTTCAGCTTTCGACTGAAATTCAGATCTAAATGTAAACGCCTGCGGCTCCTGATCCCACTGCTTTTGACTTCTGCATGAGCCAGTCTTCGCATATTGGAAAAAGGTTAAAGATCTAATGATTTTGAAGGTACGGTATTGAAAGGTAAAGACGGGACCCTATTACAAAGCCTCTGCTGTTTTTCTGTCTCACCGGGCTGTATCTCATAAATCGTGATAGCTAGAAAGCTAATATTTTTAGAAATTATGTATTTCCGTTGCCGCCATAACAACAAATGTGGATGTCGATCGATTAGTGTAACACGCACAAGTACTCATCTCCAAACTTGTCTATTTCAAGGCGCTTATCCTAAGAGCTTGTGTTTCTCTATACAATGCTTAATCAAAGCTTTGTACTGCAGCAGTATAAACTACCAGCTGCTAGTATATAGCCACCTGACATCGATTATGAGTTGATACATTACATTGCGAAGACAGTGCTGGGTTGATTCAGTGCTGAAAATCTACATGCTTGCGGATTGTGCCGAGACGTCGTCAATCGGTAAAATAACAGGCATAAAAGTTGGGTATTCTAAGCGCATTTTATTTTATTTCATTTTGTTTTTATTTATAAAAGGTATACAGGCAGATTGCAGTCACTTCATGGCCACAATATATAGAAATATCTTCTGAAAGGCCAGACAGCAATCAAAATATTGTACACATAACATGATTTACAATGATTGCCTAACTACTCAAACTAATTCAGCTTTTAAACAATTCGCGAATCCTGACTACAGTAAAAATGTAAGAAAAAAGAAAATCTAAAAACTAACTGAGCCAATATGCCTCAAGATAGCCGATACAGTCCTGAAAAAAGAGATCGGTTGAAGCGATGAAGCTGTTATAATTGCACATCATACTAATATTATAAAGAGGAAAGGTTTGATTTTTTGTTTGTTTGTATGAATTGAATAGGCTCCGAAACTACTTGGCAGATTTGAAAAATTCTTTCACTGTTGGAAAGCTACATCATTCCTGAGTGACATAGGCTATATTTCATTTTAAAAAAAAATAGGCATCCTTACTAAAATCACGATAACGTTAGTCCACGCGGACGAAGTCGCGGGCGGCTGCTAGTACTCGTATATTCATAAAGGTCTTATTATGTATTTGTTTGATGCAATAAAGCATATCTTTTCTAATATAAAATATATACCTAAACATCAAATAGTTTTCATTGCCTCTCAAAGTTGTATGAAAGTTTTCAAACATAGCGCTGGAGGAGACGCTCCGTCCTTTGTTTTCGCCTACGTTCGAACAGTTGCACAACAAACTTACTGAATGGTTGCTCTCGGCTAGCTTTATATAGATTTTTTGGCATTATTTTCAGTAAAAATACATGATTTTATTGATGTTTAGCTGTTTTTTCAAAAAGTTATTCAATTCCGTAGTAGGGCAAGCGGTCAAAGTCGTAGGTGCTACGACGCTACGGAAGGACTTCTGGCTACGGTACTGGGATGTTCGTAGTCATGAAGAGATTTTTTTTCTCTACGACACACTCTTATGTATTATTTTATGTTATGGTGTTTAGACACATTGACTACATTGTAACACTATGACCTAATATAGAGTGAGATCCTAAATGAGTTAATACAAGTGCTTACTGTGTCCATCATGGTGAGTTCTGTTCACCATGTAGCCTCCATCACCGGAGAGTAACTAATTCTCCATGTTCTATAAACACAGAGTTCAGAGTCTGATTTTAATTCGGAGCCACACGGGCTCTGACACAGAGTCCCTAACTTTAACCACTGGTACATAACGCTCTCTTTTATGACATCTGTTCATTATAATAATGCAATATCATTCTTTGCTACTAACATTGAATATATTTAACGATTCTTGACATTATTTCTGAAATTAGTATTATTATTATCAAAATTAGTTAACTCATTCAAAACTTTATTCACGAGGTTATAGTGACTACTGAGTAAATCGTGTTCATTATAAAGAACCGACGTGACCAAGCCACGTTCTGTATTCGCCACATAAATGAATTATAACCAGTAACCACACATGGGGTATGGGGTACTTTTTGTCCCGGACGGCTCCGCGAGGGAACAGTTATTTTTCCGATAACTCGCCCATTCGCCTCCCTGGTATTAAATATGTAGTAAAAACCTAACCGTTCGACCGTGGTGAGCATCAGACTTTGCACGTTATATAATTCAAAAAATAAAAACTTTATAATCCGGTAATCAACGCGCAACTGCTGCAAATCGAATTAAATGTTGTTATAAAAATACTTTTCATTACTCATACTCTGAAAGTAGGTCATTACTGACCTGAGAAGCGGGCTGAAAGTAATACTTTTCATCCCTAGGGAGAATCACTTTCAACTGACAGCTGTCAAATTATTAAGAAAAAACTAGTTCTTTTTCACATATCTATTCAACCATGTTCCAACTTTCTATACAGCCACGATCTAAAATTGAAATAACTTAAAGTTAAGTGTTGATTAGAGAATATATATTTTTTAAATAAATTAATTATAATTTAGTCTTCATTACAATTTCTACAAATAATTTAGCTTTGAGCAAAATATTTACCATTTTTGCAATGATGAAAATAAAAAATAATGGCTGAATAGCGGGCTGGCCACAGAAAAAAAAAACAAACAAAATAGGCGGGAAAGCGGTAATTCGATCTTCATTTTTTTTCTCATTTGTTCTTTAGCTAATTCATGTTTTTATTTTTACTTTCCTCGTATTCGTAATGAAAAGCACAGTGTTTACCTCGGGTTGAAGACTTATTTAGTCCCTCGAACTATTGGCGCCCTCACTTCGTTCCGGGCGCCAAACCCCGTCTCGGGACTAAATAAGTTACTTTCAACCCTAAGGTAACAATGTACTATTTTAATCGTAGTCGTAGCTTGTTCAAAGAAATCATCACTGAACGAAATATATGGTGAATCCTATTTGTATTAATTTCATCTCGTTGAAGACCTATTTTAAATGTAAGCTATTTCTAGTGAAAAAAAAAACAATATTTTATTCAATAACATATTTGTGCAATTCTGTAATTGGCATAGATTTTACAAACAGTAACTGCATAGACATTTTATAATCACACTAGCAACCGCCCGCGACTTCGTCCGCGTGGACTTAAGTAAGAAAAAAATGTTTTTTTATATAAATTGTAGCCTATGGGTTATTCAGATGCATTGTATTATTGTAAAGTTCCATTAAAACTATCCAGTAGTTTTGACGTGAAAGAGTAACACGGCACATCCACACATAGGATGATTATGAGTGACACTGTACATATCGACACGTTGTTGCTTTGTCTATTAACTGTAAAGACGTGTTGACATGTCACCATTTCACATACCAAAACGTAATAAAATAAATAGTCGGAGCAGTTTTTTATAAAATGGTTCGAAACACTCTAGGTGTGAAGGTAGTTTTGAGTCAAAAATGTTAACAGCTAATCATTCAAAATTGCGGTCGAGGGTATATTTTAGATTTTAGACCGGATCGTTCAAATAACGGAAAACGATACTGTTATGTCGGTTCGTTAAAACTGTGCAAAAGCTGGTTAGTTTATGGCCAACAATATCTATTCACATGTTAAACGCTGCCAGGCAATGTTTTCATCTATTCGTAGCTAATAGCTTATACATTATTTAGTGTCGATTTTCCAATGGGCAGATAAATACCAGATGAATAAATATTACTTGGCCTCCCCATCTTTACATACGGCGTTTAAACTTGGTCTTTGACCAAACACCAGAAGTCTGCCCTCGGGGTTTGTCAAAGGGATATGGAGCGTAGTACGCTTGGTATCAAACTGACAGACCGCATACGCAACACAACATTACGTTCCAAAACCCGAGTTACCGATGTCTCTCAAAAGGCTGGACACGTTTGCCACATGCAGGATGAGCAGTGGGCTGAAAGAGCGACCGAGTGGGAGCCTCAAGGCAGAAAACGACCTCGCGGCAGACCAAAAAGGCGATGGCGGGACGAGTTAGACTCGCATTTGGAGGGCTGGTTCAGCATAGCTCTAGACTAGTAGGGAGGCCTTTGCCCAGCAGTGGGATAGCGCAAGCTGATTATAATATAATAATAATAATGTCCTTTATTACCAAACGAAACTTTGACATACGTTTTAAGATGTTACAGATCGTTGAAGTACGAGTCAGCTTTCAGACAGTAAGTACATCTGTGTCTTAGTGTCTTTTAGAACCAAATAATATCACTAAAATATCTCAATTAGCTCTTAATCCGACTAAGCACAAATGCAGATGGCGCACATTCGGTTTAACTATTTAAATAAGCCGTCGTCTCTGATAGAGCGCCATATCAGTTCAGTGCATTGAAGCTATTTGGTTAAACAGAACCTCCCAAAATCCGGACTAATACCCTTGTTATAACCCTAACCGTCTGCGCTGCACCACCTGCACACTAAATTAAACATAGGATGTAGAAATTGGGCACATTATGCTTGTTTCATGAAACATGTGTTTCGGAGGATAGTTCCTCGTCAGCACTTAGTATGGGTGTCATGCGCGAGTACGCGGGGTATCAGCGACTACCCCAGGGCTGCCAGAGCGGAAAAAGCTTGGCAGGAAACTTATATATTTTGTCTATGAATCTAGACAAGGTTTGCGGAATACGCACGCTTTTGACGCAATGCACCAGACGCATTTTAGAAATATCTGCTTAATAGTTACTGTCTTACAACTAGTCAATCCATCGCTTTAATAGATGCTTAGGCACCACACCGGCTGAATGTGCTAGATGTACTGATCACAAACCTGTGGTATTTCCCAAAAAATATAAGACTTACCAATATGATAAAGCATATCCATTTAATATATTTAAGAAACAAACCTGCCTGACTTAGTTTCAACGCACAGCTAAAACTGCTGTACCTGGAAACCTGAATTTTGGTACAGTTGTACCTTTTACAATTTAAAATAGCATAAAAATCATTTTAAGACACTCAACAGCTAAGGTAGAGCTGAATAATCGATAGGGCAAATTGTTTCAGCAGAAAAGAAAGAAAGAGAGAAAAAATGATTATTGGATATTTTTTTGTGAAACAAAATCGTGAAAAAGTTTGCGGCCAGATGCATCGACAAGCTGGCCCTATGCCTAATTTGTTTCCGCGTCTGCACTTCAAAAGGAAAAACGTCGAGCATCCAAATCGGATGTATAAAACGCAGCGGGGTCAGATTGCGAGTGGCGAGTGCACGCCGCGACTCGCTGACAGTCGGCTAACAAGCGTAAATGCCAGCCGGAATTTGCGTGGCAAACGAACTATTGTTTCATGGTTTTAGGCCTGGTGAGACAAATCCAATGAACAGACTGAAATAGATACTGGAGAGACAATTTCAGTTGTACACGCTGCGGAATTAACGTTGGAATTGTTGGAGTAAAATCATTATTACATGCTCATGACTATTTCAGGGGAAGTCAAAACATTGGTGAGCTCACCAGTCGTTATTCGAGTTGCTTTAGGTGGTTTGGTGTTTATAATCACCGCAGAGTTGGCCGAAATTTGTACCGCTTGATATGATTTCAGGATATACACCACAGTAATGAGGCACTGAAAGGGGATCATACCAGAACTTAAAATGTAAGCTTCACTCAGTATGTTGAGCGGGAAGCTTAGTAGTACCTTAGGTACTACAAAACATTTTGACAAACATTTTAAAATCTGCCGAATAGTTATTTCCAATGGTTATTATGTGTCTATTGAAAAATCGTCCATATTATAAAATCAAATGCGATTAGCCGCAATTTCGGCATTTGACCGCAATATTCTCTAATGGAAAGTCTCCGGATGCATCCAAAAATGGTCATAACTGCAAATATTGCAAATTTATTTCGCAGATCGATGACCAACCGATCTATAGTGATGTAACACTTTCACACGACGAGGAAGCGCCGTCAAAACATTCCCACGTCTGACTCTTAGCTGCGCTTGCGCAATGAACCGATAACAACACGCGTTTGCCGAGATCCTCGAGTAAACCGCTATTGAACTCTGGAATATGTAATACTGAGTTTGAATTCACACTTTCTAACGTGAAGTAAAGTTGAGCCCACGGAAAAACAGCGCCTGAGCCTTTCAGGTCCAGGCATTTGCCGAGTGTGGTCCATTTGATTATGGACATCGCGACACTGCTGTCTGGAGGAAAAAATGTTTTTTTTTGTTGATTTGTTTGTTAGTGTTTAATTTTTGTGTAACAATTTAGTTTTGTTTGTTTTTATCTTTTAAGTTGCGATGTCCAGGTGAAATAAACGTATTTCTTTCTTTTTTTCTATCGCTTCCATCATATCTGATTTTTTTCTGTTTAGCCCTATGGTTGACTGGTAGAGAATGCCTTTTTCGGCATTAAGTCCGCCATATGTAACAATCTCATTGTTGTGCAATAAAGTATAAATAAATATCTCCTCCTTTGCACTTAACGTTGACAACCAGTTATCCCGTACCAAATTGTATGTAGATATTATAATTATGTAAAGATGATGTTTTCGTTGCAGGGGAAGGCCCAGAAAAAAGGTACATAAAATTGAAAGAAATGCTCTTAGTATGGAATGTTTGTATAAACAATCATTTTTCGCAATTTTTTGAGCAACAATGAATAATCTTTGTTCAAGAAGATTGCCTGGAAGAGATCGCATAAAGCGATAAGGCCAAGTTGTAAGTTCCAAATCTGTGTTATTATTGTCTGTGTAATTGTTTTCTTTGTGAAATAAAGTCCATCTTATCTTATATTAACTAACATAAACAGTTTGTGAACGACTCGAGATTAACGTTTGCTAGAGGCGTTAAGTACGACCTAGTTGTGCCCCACTGCTGGGCACAGACCTCAACTATCAGGTGACGGCTCAAACGACCAATATCGTCATTTCGAAGTAACGATCTTCAGCAACAGAATTACATTACGTCGTTGTCGGGTTAATGTATAATACTGTTGACAGTCTAAATGATAATCAATTGATTATCATATTAAGTACTAAATGCCATCAATATGAACAGCCTTTGAGAGCCGGATGCTGGCTCTAAGCACCGGCCCTTCAGGGCACTGGTGGTCAGTAATTCAGTTACTATGCCTATATCGGGGGTCGTAAGTTTGTTACCTACTTCAAACAATTTATTCAAAAGGAAATGTGGGTCATTTTTCTGTAGCACGAGATATTAGAGACTCTTTGCCATTAACTATACAGGCTGTAACAAAAATACCCCTAATAACTGAAGGGGGTTATACTAACTCCTGAAAGGAGTCCCTTGTTAATTTCTTACAGTCGTAGCTCTTAATTTGAAAGTAAATTAACGTAAAATAAAAACATCGATCATAGAAACACCTGGGTGTTTCTATGATCGATGTTTTTTAATTACTAGCACTAATTTGGTTTCGTGGACCCAAGTTGACCCTAACCGGGAGTGACCAGGAGCGACCTCATTTGTTCACGCCCCTATGATAAAAATCGATAAATCGAATTAATATCGACATTTTGGTAAACATTTGATGTACGTTTTTATCGAAACCGTTAAAGATATGAAAAAAGGGACAACACCTACTATTTCAGATTCATACACTTTCTATGCCATTTCAGTGTTTAGGGGTGTTTTTGAAACACCCTGTACAAGTACGAATACTGTTGGGATGTTGGTGTAGTCCACCGCCTTTATAAATACAATGCACTTAAAGCAGGAAAGCTCATATCTTCTAAGTATAAGATCCAAGATGCACATCTCATTAGGCGATACTTGCATAAGCGCGACCCGGCTGCGCTGACCCGACCAGGCCAGTCAGAGGCGCGCGTGACGCAACCGTTCGCGTGCGCAAGTGAATCTGCACTTTCTATTTAACGTAATAGTTGACATACACGTTTAATACACAACTTATTTGTTTTGAGGACTACGGTTTCGTAATTTCATACAGAGATACGACTTTCAATATTGTATTCAACGACAAAATTGTTTGAATGTAATTTGTTGTACGATTTGAAGCTTTGAAGATTTACTTAAATGACTTCAGCCTTTCACAGTGGTTCGGATTGCTTCGGTTCTATATCAGTTTTTTTTGTTCTAAAATAAATACAAAGTAGGTTTTATACGCTGATTTGAACACGGACCCATACCGACGCCAAGTCAAAGTGGCAAAAAGATGAAAGAAAAGAAAAAAAAGAAAGAAATAAGATTCGAAAGGAATATTTTGGAATGATAGTGAAAATCAAAATGTATTCAATATAAAAACAAAGGTGCCGCTACGCTACAGTTAGTTTGGCGTCCCACTTGATTCTAACGTCTGTTAATCAGATACTTCTAGGAAAAAACCTCCTAACATCGTCGGAATCGAATTAAAAAAATGTGTCCTTACTTCGGAGTAAGAAGTCATAGTAATGACCTTGAGCTTGCAAATGATTGCAAGCTCTTGCAAGAAATTACTTTACTTTTTACTTAAACTGATCAGGTTTCAGGAATGAATACACACAAATGGTACACAGAACGACTAGTAGGTACACAAAGCGATGAAAAGACACATTATTGATGGAATGATCATCATCATTTCAGCCAAACGGAGCTCACTGCTGGGCATAGGGCATACAATTTTAGCTAAACCACGAAAAGAGGATTGTCAGTTCAGAGGATTCAGTCTCGCGTGATCACTACCAGCGGAGCTAAGGGGTCACTTTCAAGGATATCAATAACTTTTGATTGATAACTTTATAGAACGCATTAGAAAATGAATGACAAGATTTACAACTTCATTTACTACCGGTTCCTTGCACATACATATTGTATGACGTAGTGGACTCAGCTGAACCCTCGGGCAGTGAAAGTGGACGCGAGAGGTAACGGGTTCGACAGCATTTCGAACAATTCGCGGTAACCGTTGCTTATGGGTAAACATTGCAGGTAGTTGACCGGCTACCTTGGCTGTCCACTCAAGTTTAAGTGTTTCTTAATCATTTTAGCTTTCTGGTACTTACTTATGGTAAATGATAATTAAGTATTCCGTGTTTTTGGAAAGGTTTATCAAACACTTGACATATTGTTGCATCAAGCAGACTGCTTAAGACCAAGCAATTCAACCTTGGATTCGATTTAAAAAGCACTGGAACTATAGTTTTCTGAGAAAGTTTAAAGTTTAAAATAACAAGCTAGATAAAAAATAATGAACAAACAATATCGGAAAAATAACAAGAACTTTCATGTTATGAAGCCTGTTTGCGCCAATCGCATGTCATCCCTTGTTTCCTGCACACAGCAGTATGAGATTATTGATCGGTCCGCATGTCATGTGCATGCACCTTTAGGGCAGATGTTGTATCCGGTTCTTGGAATAAGTTGTGTGCTTCTGGCAGAAACCTTCTCTGATCAAACCCAGCACGATATAGGAAAGAAGAAAAGAGTAAGACTAAAACAAAAAATACTAAAAACTATTTAAGTTTTATCTCGTTGTTCAGTAAATAGAGCTGATATGTGATCGTGAATATTAAATAACGTGGAAAGGGTAACATACGAGTTTTTTTTTTCTCAAAGTTTTTATTTTTAATTGATGGTCAAATTATATTAATTGTAACTGACCAATAAATAAGAGAAATTGCAGTTTAAGATAGGAGTGAAGTCGCAATTTGCGTATCATATAATTACTTTTGATGATGGCCGTTTTTGACTTTTACAACACAAATTAAAAGTTTATAGACATCATTGTAAACATTTTTAAACAAAACTTCTATCGAAGGATGACTAGAGACGGTTTATTTCACAAAACGTGCATAAATTACCTTAAAATCTTACGAATATTTACGTAGATACTTATTAGGTTGGGTCCTCAAATATGGACATCACCGTCAAACGAAATAAAAAAGGAAAACAGTACCGCGCATACTTTTTGCATACTAAAAATTCCTTTGACTTCAAAAACTACACAAGTGGAAAAGTATCATACGTTCCACAGACTTTGAAACCAAGGAATAGTTTCATGAAAATACTATATAATTTCGCTTTTGAAAAATCCATCAATTCTTTGTTTTTTTCAGTAAAAGGTTGCCAAACTGAAAAAAAATTTTGATGGATATTTAACTTTAATTTGGTGACACAAAGCTAAGAGCTAGTTATTTTGATACAAAATATTATAAATCTTTTCTAGTCGAATTTCAGTTTCATTAAGTACAATATATTTTATTGTTTACATTCAATACCACGGTATTCATGCCTATTATTAAGTATGTTTTGTTTAATAATTAGATTTGACGATTTAAAAGTACTTTGTAATAGGTCTATTTAAATAAAGCTATTTTAGATTTTGATTTTGAGTTATCTCTATCAGAAAACGCAACAAACATAGCTAGTAGGTATGTTATGTTGTAGGCAAATGCCTGTTCCCATATTTTTCAGATCAATGCAACTTGAACGTTAATAAATAGTAAATTAATGATAGAATAAATCTGCGTGAATGGTCAATACCAACTCGCTTCAGCCAAATAAAGCTTTAGTTGGTTCGTAGTACATTAAAATCTTTTGGGACCATTGCTGGAAAATCTAATCAATTATTTACACAATTAACTATTTTGATCTATCAACTATACTAACACACACCATAGAGTTAAACTTCATTTTTTAACTGTACATCGAATTGATTAATTTGACCTTTCATACAACAATCTACATTCAAGATCGATCATCGTCAATTATTTGCAAAAAAAAACCCCTACTCTAGCTCCTTTTTGTCTTAAAAAGCTGGCAGGTTCAGACGAATAACACCTGAGGCCACAAGTGTTCGATAGGTCTTATTCTGATAGAAACACTCAAATCGACAGTTGGTCAGTAGTAAGTGGCTTTGCGCATTAAAGTATTAAAAACCTTTTAAGGTTATAAATTCGTAGCAAGCTCCCCTCGCCTCACACTCGCGGGAAGGTGGTAAGTAGAATTTTTCTCACACTCCCTCCGCCTCTCGAAGTATTTAATAAAATATAAGATTCTGTCTGATATTTCGTCACATAAAAAGTTGGAGTAGTCTACGGGTATCAGGAGCAGTGTCTGCGCAGGTGGTCTTGCGAATGTCTTTGTTTATTTGAACAACACTTTTAGATTACCTACACTTCGAATTTTTTGTTTGTTCTCTTAAATAGATACCTAATTCTATCAGACTTTATATGTATGACATTGTATATTTGACTAACACACAAGTTATTAAGAGCAGAGCATTTTGTTTTTGCTATCTTACATTTATTGAAACAATCTTATGGAAACAATCACAGGTCAGTAGTAAATCAATTTACCTGTTCAGCAAATTAGTCACCAAATTATCTTCGAAATCAAATAAGATATCAGATATCATTAAAGGATATCCTTATAAAGAGATAGTGACCAAAACACGTGCAATATGTTAGTGAAGTTTAACAGCGGCTCTCCCTCGCTCGCTGAACCCTATGTGTCAGATTTGACGCGATCGTTGTTATTAAGGCCAGGTCGGGCCATAAATATCAATCAGCCTGGCCCACGGCTGGGCAGGCAGGTTATTGCTTCCTTAATGCGCCTTTGAGTTCATCTTTTACGATAATAGTGTTATTGATGACAACACGCGGGAGTGGACTGGATATTCTTTGAAGGATTAGCCTACGTTTTGCTAAACTATTTACCTAGGCGAAATTGTTTTAGGCAACTGTCTATCCAATTTTCGCCTCTGGTCGAATTTGTGCGTACCTACATTATCAGTTATTGCGTTTTAGTCTTGCGATAGTGTATATTTTGGTTAGTCTACTAAAATTAAATTATGTTCGAGATTGAATTGACTTTCTTTTTTCAGTTAATTTATTCACCATTTCATTACATTGCATAACTCTGGTACGTTGTTACAATACAAAATTAATTGACTGCTCAAAAATTATGTGTAATGATACTCGACTCACTAGCCGAGTGATGTTTCAACGAACTATTTGTCCCTAGTGTAGAGACAGGTTTCGGTTCGATTTCCGACGATGTCTTTTCATGCCTACCTTTTACAGTCGATACTACAGCTAGCTAAACTATCGGCAGTTCCACATCATTGGTATCGACTCAGTTTTCCACCTCTAAAAAGATGCATAAAGATTATTCTCCATTCTTTTCACTGTACAGAGCCGTTCGGAGAAGAATTAAACGATAATCCTGTTGAAGTCAGTCAGCCAATGTTCTCAGTTTATTTAAGTCATGGATTTTAATAAACGATATGAACATCGATGGAGTCCTCTCGTGTAATCGCATTAAAGCTGGTGGCTTTTATTTTAATCTCCAGTTGCCGGAAAATACAGCTGCTCTTACTAACCATGTTAAAACGCGGATACTTTTTAAAATATATTTATTAAGTAGTTATTAATACAACGTTGTCATGTCAGTCGTTAAACTTAGTCAAAGGCCTTAGGGCGGCTTGATAACTTCTGACATTGAGGTTGCTCACTAACCTTACACCCCTCGAGCCCTCTAACAATCCGCACTGAGCCCGCGTATTGGAGTATGGCTCGTTCCACCTCATAGTTGAGGCGAGGTCTGTGCCCAGCAGTGAGACGTATAATACGCCGTTTATGTTCATATTTCGTGCATTTTGAGAATGCAGAATACCAGTCTACGAGATTTGAAATAGGTACTATTTTCATCTTTACAAATCCAATCAAGAGGTTCAATACCAAACTCACAAAACATATACAGCGGATAATATGTGCATGCAACAAAATAACTATCAAGGCGTGAACAGCGGACGATCGCATAGGGACAGTAGAGATCGCCACCGACGCCGCAGCTCGCAACTTAGTTGCAGAAATTGCAGTGCGATTGCCTAGTGCTGGCAGGCCTAGTTTGTTCCATTGGGGACACAGAATAATCGGGACACGTGAAAATAAAAATGTAACAAACATTTTTCTTTGAATATACATGTTGTATCAGTATTTTCTAATCGTAAACTGCTACGAATCCAATTTTCGGATTTTTTATTAGCAATTCTGCGACTCTGTCCGCGTGGAATTCGTAAACTTCAAACAAACTAGTAGCATCAAAAAAAGATTAAGAAATTTAAAAAATATATTTCTTATGCCTTCTCTACCTTTTGAGAATAACCTTTTTTATGAATCAATCAGTGATTGAGTCAGGATAAGTCAGGATAAGTGATGAAAAGTCGTGACTTATCACGATGTGATTGGTTTTCATCACTAAGGCAGCTAGTGAAAAACCCAGTCATCCAGTGTCCCGATCTAAGGTGAACCGAGACTCGAAAATCGGGACGTTCCGCGCATACTGGGACAGGGTATTGTCCACATGTCGCAAGGATCCGTCGTGAATTAGGTCAACGCCAGCTTCTACTGTCAAAACAAATTTAGTGAGTTATTTTTCTGCTATTTTTCAATCGTGGAGGTTTTACATGAAGTCTTGAGATGCTGCATTCAGCAGATAAATGAACAGAATATGGTTTTAGAAAGAGGTAGGCTGAATAATTACGCCACATTGGAAGAAGGGACGATCTTGTGAAGAGCAGTTTTTGGATTCCTAACATTATCCTAATTAGAATTTATTTTAATTAATTTTGTTGTATTTTGTGATTATTGCACCGCATTCGAGCACAATATTATTTGTTATTGAATAAATGAATTGAATTGAATAGTTTTATTTTGGGTAGACAGCACTTATTAAGAAATTAAGGCTATCGAATGTCTATTCATTATCTAACAAAAAATCTGTAGTAGTTTTAGAGTTTTAGCAGCATTTCTAATTTAGATCCATCTGACCAACGTTGTCTTGTCAACAAGGGAATATTTTCGTAGTACTTGCATAGATATGGATAACATAACATTGTCCTATCATTTATTTCCTCGTCGGCCCTCCGAGAGGTAACCGAGGCTGAGGTATATTTATATCCTCTCCTCATAAAGATGTCCCCTAAGGCTGGACATTGATACGTATCAGTGTATCGAGTGTTATCGCCAATGCCGACATGCCCCCTCCCCCCTTTCCTTGTACCTTTATTTCTGCTCACTTCGATACGCCATAATACTAATTAATCAAAAACAATTGGTTTGTAAGAATAGTCTTCTTGTATGGGTTTTTTTAAAGTATGAAATACTTAAGACTTTTTTGTTGCACAAGAATTAATTAGCGCAAATGACTGACTTGAACCAATAAGGCGATCTCTACCAGTCTAGGGACGGGCTAGTAATCTAGACATGTATAAGTCACAATGTTACACTACATTAAACTTGCTTACATAGCAATGCATTTTTTAAAAATAAACAATACAAGGTTTTCAAGAAAATGGCAGCAGTTCGTTATGGTGTTGTCAACGTATCAAATTATCGCAACAATGACTATTTACCCCCCAACGGGGAGCCGCCCTTAGAATTAAACCAGCCTGCAAACGCGCCCAAAGGACTGCTTGTTTACCAAACTGATTAGCGCAATAGAGAGACCGCTAAATACCTTTATCCGGAAACATCTGTCCTATTCCTGACATGTTTTGATTCAAAATGTATTGTTGTCTTTAAATATTTTGTTCATCTTCTAGTTATATAAATACTAAAAACCGGGTTTTCTACAACATTTAAACTACGGTAAAAACTACTATTCTACCTGTATTTGCCCGACGTTTCGGCGACAATTTCATGTGCCGTGGTCACGAGCGGACTTTAAAAACCCATCTTCTAGTTTTATTTAGATACTAAAGGCCGCCCGCGACTTCGTCCACGTACTTAAAAAAAAGTGATATATCTTTCTAAATTGCAGCCTATGTGCGATTCAGATGCATAAGCTACATTATTGTGAAGTTTCAGAAAATCCTTTCAGTAGTTTTTATGTGAAGGAGCAACACGGCACATTTACACATGATAACTTTTGCCTTTATAATATTCGTAGTATTAAATCTTAAAAACGCCTAGGTACTTACTATTTGGACTTTAACCACTCCTTCTAGTTTTAGGAATTATTTTTCTAGAGCATCTATTAAGTTAGATTTACGTTATTTAAAAAAATCTTCATCTGGATTAGAATTAATTTGAGAATAACCCCTGGCGTGACTATTATTATAATTGGTGCAGCAAGAAAACTCTTATTTTGGACTTTTCTTTTAAGTGAACTTGTTGTAATATGATGTAAATTAATTTAATGTAACTAAATCATGTATATTAACAATATTTTAAGTACTTTCACAAACAAAATTGAGTCTTGGTTACTTGAATAAATAATTTGAATTGAATTGAATTTTTGACTTTAATAGAAAATGTTTAAGTTATTTACTGCAAGGCCAGGACATCCACTTTCATATTTATAGTACTAGTAACCTTTTGAGTGTGGTATGATAGCGCACCGTCGTTCCGGAGTCATCAACTTGCAAGTATGCACCTGTACGTAGTTAGTGCCATACAACCGAGCTCTTATAGTCATACAACAGTATTTATATATGGATAGTTTTCATTTAGAAAATGAATACTTATCTGGTTTTACAAATTTTGATGTATGCTTTCTTTTTAACTTTGGCATTTCTGTAGCCAATTTTCTGATTTTAAATTTTGTCATTTTGCCTTACCGCTAAAAGCTAGCTTTTAGAATTAAGGGCGACTAAATTGTAGTATTTTAGGAGTACTTGTAATGTATTTGTACAGTAAAGTGTATCTTGAATGCTATATCGAGAATTAGTGGTAAAGGAAACGTTCCAGGTGCAAACTACTTGTGTAACTTTGATCCAGATTATATTAACAGACAAACGGAGATATCCAAGCTATCTGTTTGTGCCCGATACGACTGTGCATTCAGGACAATAATTGGAATATTTGAAGATAAGTCGCTTTAATAAACAGTCGACTGAGATGGCTTGAATTGCATTTGCAGGGACCGTGGACTCCAATGACCGTTTACTTCGCTTGTCCTTTGAATGAGGCTAGTTTTGTTCATCACTACATAGTATAAAACAAAGTCGCTTTCTCTGTCCCTATGCCCCTTTGTATGCTTAAATCTTTTAAACTACGCAACAGATTTTGATGTGGTTTTCTTTAATAGATAGAGTGATTCAAGAGGAAGGTTTATATGTATAATAACATCCTATTGCACCCGCGCGAAGCGGGGGCGGTTCGCTAGTGTTAAAATAAAGTGTATTGTGAAAACTTTATTTGTATTGTCATAACCATGAAACTATGGAAATTGCATAAGATCCCTTTTTAACTGGACAGATTAAATCAATGAAATGAAATCAAAGCTTTACTCAATCAATTTAGGCAGATCCTCAAATGACCAACGATGACAAACCCGGACAAGTCGCGGCATAAAAAGTCAACAAATTAAAAAACAAACTCCGATCGAGGACAAAGACAGGCGCCACGATAACGTGC
Organism: Udea ferrugalis; assembly: GCA_950022985.1. NCBI lineage: Eukaryota > Metazoa > Arthropoda > Insecta > Lepidoptera > Crambidae > Udea > Udea ferrugalis. The sequence continues at coordinate 686,316 of OX465515.1, forward strand.
CTTTGAATTTTTAACGGCGTGGTTAGTGCAGAAACCAGCTGTGGTAGCCGAGGAGCCAGAACACGCCAAATTTAATATTTATAGCCTCCAACACGCTCTGTTTTTGTACGTTACGAGACGTCGGGACCTGTCCTGGTTCTGGATGATGCTCTGTCAACTTGTAATTGAATTGTGGGCTAGAGGAGTCAAGATAAAATTATAATCGAGCCCCAGGAGGCAGGTATCTCGCCGTCGAGATGCTTTAATGTTTAAAGCCGCCTTTTTACGATTCAGCCGCGACGAAAGGGGACCAGCGGGCCTGAGCGCTACTCGCCAGGCTACTCCATTTTTTTGTTCTTAAGTTATTGCCATCGACTAGAAAACAAAGGAGTATTTGCAAGCAACCTCAATATGATTGTGAAATAGCGTGCTTTCTTGAAAGTTTGAAATGGAAGCTAGTTTTGACGACGAGAAAGGTTGTGACGGTCTAGGCGTAGCTGCAAAAATCAATAGATATTGACCATAATGTACACAACCCATTACCTAAAGATATTTGTTCATTTATAAAGAAATACTACCTACCCCTTTGGGATTACAATTCCAGATTTAAGGATACCTATTTGATAGGTACTTCGTTATTATCAATCGAAAACGCCGGAAATATGAGCTTACCCGCTGTTCCACTAACTAAGAGGATTTAATAGTTACCGGGGAAATATGTTTGGAGCATAGTAATAATGGGTATTAATTAATAAAATCTACATGGGAGTTTAAAAATTGCACTTAATTAGAAAAAAATTATATTGCTAATCTGTCCATTATTAAATCTAGTTTTGCATAAATTAGAGAAAGTCTAAAAACGATTAGAGCAAATAATTATTTGGCGGAAACATAACAAGTATGTAATAGTACTCCACTAGTTCGCGGATGTAAAACAAGTAGGCTTTTGCTAATTCTATCATTTCCGTCTTAATTATTAGGGTGCTCAAACTGGCTGGATTGAATTAAAAGCAACCTTTGTTTTATTTCATTCTTCAAAATATCATTTCGAATGTAAAACACTATTCACAGAGCTCACGCTCATTCCAGCGTACAGCAGAAAAGTTAGAATAAAGTGTATTGTTGAAACACGATGCAACCACTCAGAGAATTACTTCGCGGAAGTAAACAGCGCCTTATAAACAGATTATCAGCCTTTCATGCTATGATATTATAATAAAAAGACGTAGAGGGCTACTGACTGGGAGCCGAGCAACAAGAGAAGTCGCGGTGGACTAAGGCGACGGTGGAGAGACGAACTGGATGGCTACTCGAAGGACTGGTCATCACTAGCTCTCGATTCTAGCTCAGTCAGTGGAAGAAGAGTAGGGAGGCCTTTGCTCTGCAGTGGCACACATAGGGCTAATAATAAGAAAAGTTACGTGTGCTAAAAAAGGTGGCACCCGAAATCAGGACTTCGATCACCTGAGCAGAGCAGTGACAGTTTGAGACAACACTGCGCAATATGTATCTGCCTCGTTTACGCTCTAGTAAATAATCATGCTGTCTTGTATACACTGTCAAATCATAGGTACGTAAGCCAGGGGACTATTTTTGACTTCGCGTCATTACTGACATAAGCTATCTACGTCTTATTTATTGTAATATCATTGCTTTTATGCAAGTTTGTGTATCCCTTGCAACACGGACCACGGTGCTCAAGAAACGTGATCTCTTGCGAATATCTACGCCAGCTAAATAGCCCGAGCGGTCGGCCAAAGTCATTTGTCAACACTGCAGATGCTGGTCCCCCCCACTTTGTCATGTCCCTGTGTTATTGTTGGACTCTCCTCAAAGACGCGTAATCTAGTTCAGAACAGATTTCAATTTCGAATAGACTAGTTCATTTCACGCTAATATGAGGACTACGGGAATTCCTCGCTGCAAAAGGATTCGGAATTTTCTGCTATCGTCTTTGTAGTTTGAAATAAAATAATGGGGACGGTAAAGCACACAAGTGCAGGATCAGGAATAACTGTGTGGAAAGTGGTCAATCATATGCAGAGAATCAATCAATCATTGAGAATATTATAAACATTGTATTGGAAATTTCAAGCCTTTTCTGAGTTGCTAATTCTAACGTGGATTTTAACTTATCTCGTATGCAAGACTAAAACAATGTGTCTTGCCTAATGCATCTATTTCCAATTCACAGGTTGATACCTGATCAAGGAACAACGTTATTTTCTTCTTAATCTGTTAGCGTAAGGTCTAAAATTCTAAATACGAAGCAAACTGTTGCAGTGGCTTCTGAAGTAGATCCCTAATTTAGTAAAACATCGGGTTCTCGTTAGTTCTGAAAATGGAAACCATACAACACTGTATTTTCGTTGTAAGGAATTCCAAATTAGTATGTGTATAGCACTGACTTAAAACTATTCTTTGAACTTGCACTAAAAGTGGTAGTTGTAAAAGTCTGTTGGTAATGTAGTAACGGAATAGCTTATTTTATTTGACTTGCCCTTTGACCACGGGTCTCGGGTTGTAGGTTATGGCTAGGGATTGCAGTCCCGGCACCAAATATTGGCTTGCGAGATCCCACTCCTGAAAGTTAGGATCCGTTTTCAAATCCTACTACTTGTAATATTATAAATGCGAAAGTTTGTTACTATGGATTGTTACTTACTCTTTCACGTAAAAACTGCTGAATAGATTTGAATGAAACAACAGCAATATAGCTTATACATCAGAATAACATAGGCACCAAAGATAGGAAAACCAGAAAAAGTCATTCGGTCCTGGCATCAGGCGGGACTCGAACCCGCGTCTTTCGCAAGCCGGGCGACTGCACTACCAATTATGCTACCGAGACCATCAACAGACCGGACGAATTTCTCTGGTATCCCGCCTGATGCCAGGACCGAATGACTTTTTCTGGTTTTCCAATCTTTAGTAAGATGATAGTGCATTATCCCTAATGCTAAAAATTAAATAACCTAACATAGGCACCAATTTCAAAAGATTTGAATAGTCCGCTAGTGAACAAAAAAATATTTTTTTGGGCTATAACAAGCAATTAATATTACTCATAGTTATTTTTGCTGAGCATTTCAACTTGACAGTTAATTACGTGAAAAGACTGATTATTTCGTCCAATTTTAATAAAAACGAAACTCACGATTATTTATTTGTAACAACACAAAGTGGCAGCTAATTTGAAACATAACGTTATAAAAAGCTGTTATATTGTATTAAGGCTTGCGGATCCCCAAAAAAGAATGTTATTAAGAAGGGAACGTTCAAGTTCAAGTTCAGTAACCAAAAATTGAGTTAATAGCTACCAATATTGTTTTGAGTGTATCCGTCTAAGCACACAAACGCTTTGTTTCCTAGTGAAAAATAAAACGCAACGCCGAATACAAAGACACTAGCGCTTGCGCTGTCTATACCAAGTTTATTCATTTTCTTATGATTTTCATCTGAACTTCGTTAAGTCCGGCGAGGACGTTGGTTCCCCAGTTTCCTTGCTCCACAAACAGGCTTTTCTAAACCGTTTCCGAACCAGCTGAGGTTATTCCGCGTCCATTGGTTATGTATTGTCTTGTCCTTTGTCGGGCTCAAAGGCACGTATGCAGGCTGGATATAAAAACAGAGGACAGACTGCAGTTTATACATTTTACAAAGGATGCTCTTGCAAGACATCCAGCCGGTCAATTGCAGCTTCATTTTGCTAGAGAAAATAAACTTATACAGGCAATGATATTTTAATGAAAAAAGGTAGATTAGTTACTTGTGCCAAAAAAGTGGCACCTGAAATCAAAACCATTAGTGCACTTGAGCAAAGCATTGACAGTGTTAACAGTTTGAGACGACACTGCGCTACATGTATCTGTCTTATTCTCGCTCTAGTAAATAATCAATCATACCATAACTAAATAATGTCACTGATATTTACTAAAAACAAGGTTTTGCTGTAGGATGTAGTAGGGTATTGCAGTTTGCAAGTTACTTTCTGTTTGTAACCAGTAACAAGAAAAATAATTTCTAACTTGCCTTATTTGTGATTAAATATTATTTTTGGCTTCTTTAAGTTTACGTTAAGAGGGTGGCCAGTGCTACACCGATTGATATTGAGTGAAGTATTTTTTGACCATCTCTAATTCGTCTCTAGTTGTAAGTTGTTAAGCCTTGTCAGAGGCCTAAGAGTGTCTTAATAGAGCTCCAACAATCTGCATTGAGCCCGCGTCTTGGGCTCGTTCCATCTGATGGGTTCATGAATGGCCTGTCCCACCATTGGGACTTATAACGGCTGTTCCAAAAACAATTGGCTATCATTTGGTGGCTTCGTTGTAAGTACGCTGAGCAATGAAATCGCTGGAATACGATCTGAATTCCACCAACAACAGAGTAGCAGATTAGATTCCCTCTAATAGGCAAATATTTCAAACGAACTACCTTTGTTCAATGATTTTGAGATAATTGCAAAGTATTTACTTACATATTGAATTCAATCAGACAACAAATTAAAAAGTCTTAATTAGTTCTTATGAATTATGTCTAGTCGTGTTTGTTATGCTCCTCCAGCTTTCAACATCTGTTTTCTATTGTTAGTTTGTGAGAAGTTTGATTATTTTAACATTCATTGTTCAGCGAGCTAGTATTTTCAAACAAATACCAATTGGATAGCAATAACAATTTAATATAAAACAACTAGCGGCCGCCCGCGACTTAGTCGGTGTGGACTAAAGATTAAAAAAAGGTTGCGACCTATTCTCAGACCTAATAAATTTAGATATGCAATTTGATCAAAATCGATCAAGTCACATAAGAGGAGTTTGGCAACAAACACTGTGATACGAGAATTTTATAATTATTAGATAATATATATTATGTGCTGCATTGGTGAACTCATTTAGGACTGAAGAGGAGATCATTCTATGAAGATAATAGCGTAGCGTTTCCAAGTGTCCGTGGAGACTGATAAGCAATTCTATGGATGTATCACCAGCTTCTCAAGATAAGTAAAGCCCAACTAATTAGTTCTTGGTGTAAAAAGGTTTGAGTTGAGACGGTGAAGATCTGTTCCCTAATTGATAGCTGACCTTTAGTCCACAAATACCCTGGCAATGCCAAGAGCAAGCAAAGCGCTCGAAGGTCGCCTAATCGACGCGGGTCGATGCAAGCTGCACGCCAGCCTTCCTCAACAGTTTCCATCGATTTTTCCAAGATGAATATTTTAAAGTATACTTCAGGCACTCACCTAAACATCCATCAACTCGCCAGTAACAAGGCATGTCCCGAGGAGAGGACAGCTTGTGTGTGCCTCATGCATGCATGAGATGCATAATATTTAAATATCAAAGAGGTTTAGATGCGTATCGAAGACTAACTTGTAACTTACTCACTTTATATTAAGTAAAAAAGTTAAGGATTCTTGGAAAAGATGGGGTGGCAAATTTTTAGTTTACAAGACCAGTTGATAAAGTGCTATAATTGTTATAATAGCTCATCTTTACAAGTCCCAATAAGTTGGAAAAGTATTGAAAATGTCGTTAACTATTATACATTCGGTTGTTATAGGAACTAATATTATCTACAGGTGGAGCAAACACGCTACATTATATCTAATGATTACCCTTAGGGCTACTAGAAAAATAAAATAATACCACAGTGTGGGTTTCTGTAAGATTGACAATATATACCAACTGCAACATGGTCGAAAACCATACCTCTCTGATACAAAAACTGCATTGCACAGAGTTTCTTATTGCACAGTCACAAAGTATTAGTCTGTAATTCAATCAAACCCCATGATACCTAACTAATTATGGACACAGAGTAAATAATTCACTTGCATCTTTTCATATCTCTATTAAATATTTAATTCTCGCCAGTCGGCGATCAATCGTAAGCTTTGAACAAACTAAGAACGAGTCTTTTAATTATAAGTGGGCAAAGAAGCGGAAGGTTCGAGAAAAGTGCGCGAAATGCATAGAGTACAAGACGGATTGTTTGTCTGCTGAGTTTCTTGAGTGTTTCGCGATGATGCTCAAACTTCACTCAGTTTGCGAACGGATAAGTTATTTAACATGGACATTTAATGGAATATAGAGTTCTTCATTAGTGTTTATTCAGTTAGAGTTGCTTCGGAGAAATTCGTTTAAAATTTCACTGACCAATTTCAGAGTGCAGCACATTCGTTTGTATTCCATTTTGTCTTCGCGTTGTAAATTCTCTTTTGTGAATTTCCTATTTTGTGTATTGTAGTTGCATAATAGACGCTATAGTTATAAATACATTTAAATGTAGAATTTTAATCCAAATAAGTCTTCTGAATCACACTGTAAAATCACGCGACAACTATTGATATTGCAATAAAAAAAGGTTATATTAGTACGTACTGATGCGAAGCCGAAAATTGTCCCCTGGCGTACGTACCTATAATTTAACCGTGTGAACAAGATAGTATGATTATTTACTAAAGCGTAAACGGTATACATGTGGCGTAGTGTCGTCTCAAACTGTCAACACTGTCAATGCTCAGGTGTTCGAAAGTTAGGATGCCACTTGCCACTTCATTGCACAAGTACGAGTATGTTACGTGTGCTAAAAAAGTGGCACCCTTAAAGTGCCACTAGATATGTATCTACCTCGCGACAACTTGAAGAAGATAAATAGAAGCATAATCGCGCAATAGTTATGTGGTCTGTATCAAAGCCCGTTAAAGTACCGTCGTCAAGTGCATCTCATCCCTTCCAAGAAAAACGAGGAGAAATGTTCAGCAGGATGCCATTTATTTAACCCAGTTTACGCGGCTCCGCAGCGACCGGCATAAAATTTGTATTAAAGATTTATCATCTAAAACTTGAGACCATCAGAACTATAAAAAGTTTACGTTTTGAGGGGGAGGGGGGTATTTGCAGTCCGTCCGTGTAGGACAGGCTTTACTGCGGAACACCTTGACTATTAACTAGGCTGGAATGTATGGGATATTTTCTAGGAGAATATTTATTCGCTTCCTGGCTCGGCGTCTAAGCTGCTAACGAAATCTAGGGGCACCCCCCTATGGTGGGTAGATTAATCTAATTCAGCATGTGATAGGGCTGGGGGTTTATTGGGTTTAGCCTCGAGCTGACAGACGCGGTCTGCGGTGCAGTCATAATGCTCTGATTTGTTGCATTTCACCGAATTTGATAAATTAATGTAATTGATTGATTGAATTGACTACTACCGCGCCCGCTACCGCAAACCACGTTTGTACGGCTTTCAGCCATAGAATGCAGTTCCTAAAATGTCGGAATTTTTATGGCAAAGGTTTTAGAGAAGCGAGAGCAGATAATCCGCTCGAACTATTCGTGGTATGGTCCGACGTTGATGTATGGTTTGATGGATTGGTTTCTTGCTGTCATTGTAGTGATTGGTCTGGCAAGATTAATATAAAGGTATAAACCTTTACGAACTAAGTTTCTTTGGCTTCAACAGGTCTGACCGCTAGTGGCTTCACACCCGATAGCTCCAACTTTCTTTCAAATGATTATTGTAAAGCTCTGATTACAAAAACTATACGTATTTTTGAATTCAATATGTCTAACAAGCGTTTTGAAGAAACGTTTGGAAGAGAGTTGATAGACCGACGTCACAATATAAGGTTTTTTTAGTGCTGATAACTGGTAATCTGTGTCAAATATGTGAAATTTAAAAGTTTTCAGCTGCCTTTTTATGACATAAAGTTACTTAATTAGGATAAGGCAAGTACTCACGCAAAAAACGCATGTTTACGAACTACGCAACTTTAATACGGAGTGCCTTGAATTTGTGGTTTTAAAATCCTCATTCCTTTTTGCTTGTATATAAATACGTATTCAAACGCGTGAAGCATCATAAGGACTCAGTATGAATAACCGGTAGTCATTTCGGAACAAGCTTGCGTTCTCGGATCATATATCTTTTTATCTTTCGCTTCTTTCGCTCGCTCACACGTGGAAGGGTGTTTCGGCGCAGGGTTCCCGGGGCGGGGGGTTGTTTGGCTGTACGACTTTAAATGTTACCTACACCTTCAATTTAGATTGAAGTATCCGTCCTAACAAGTTTTTTATGATCGATTTCAGATTTCATGTTCGCAACTAGAGGGACGTTGGCACTTTTTATGCAAATATTTAGTTTCTGAAGTAGATATTATGCCACTGAATAAGCCATCCAAAAAAACAGCGGTGATAAGAACCTGTACCTACAATTCCAAAAGTGTGTTATCCAAATTATTATTTTAATTAACGTCTGTGAATAGAATGTAAGTTTGTATTTTTAATTGGAGTAATATTGGCATTTATTTGTCTGAATTTAAGTTTTAACAGTTGGATGTTTTTTACTTCCTGTTTAGATATACCAAGATATGTTGAAAGATTAACTATCTGAAAGGATGGTATTTCGTTTTGAGTTAAGCCACTAAAAACTAGTACAGAAAGCTAGTTAGCTTGGAGTACCTAATTATCCTTAGTAATTTTGTGATAACTACCAAAAGTGTTTTTTTAAAGCTACGGAACCTTCCCGCAAACACCGTGTCGCACATCACGCATTTTCATAAAAACACGAGTAACATAAACAGTGTACATAATAACCGTTCATCTAAGACATTTGTCAAGAGGAGCTTAGCCTAACTTAGTGGGGGTAGGCAGGAAAAATGTCCACCCACGTTACTCGAGTTATTTGCCTGTTTAAGAATAAGACGCTTTTTATGCGAATCCTGGAATGTGAGCATTTGTTAAGCCGAAGGGGTGTGGGTATTATTTTGATTTTTTAATGTTACATTTGAACCGCGGAATGTAGGCTAACCGTGAGTTAGACGGTACCTACTCATATACAGGGTGGCCCAAACGGTGAGGATAAAACAATTTTTTTTGGGTTCCTGTCATATAGGGGTACCCGAAAATACCCCATGTATGTTTGCCGATTTTTTGTAGTTTTCGAGTTATGATTTTTTTAAAGTAAATTTGAGAATTATCGATCTGACCTCCTAAAAAAATTTTTTTTTCGGAAAGTATGCATTTTTTTTGTTATTTTTTTTTGTGACAAAGACCTCATTAGTTGTACTTTTACCCATAAAATTACTAGCTTCATGCCATTAATTAAAGGTACAAATTTATTGACCAAAATAAAAAAAAATGGGGTGAATGCGAGTCACAGTAAAATTTTCAAAATAAAATTCAGAATTAAAAAAAAAGTTCCATGACCTTTATGTAATTTCAAAAACTGCTCAAAACCCTTAGCTTCAATTATAATAAAAAAAACTTGGGGTTTAAAAGGCCTTTTTTAGCCGAAACTTGCCTTCAAGTAAACAAAGGTGGAATTTTCTAAGTTAATAATTTGTTGTAAAAACACCTTTTGTTAATTGTTAGGGTTAATGTGGGTTGGACATAACATGGTCAATAAACATAAAGTGAATTATTTTAGGATTTCTTATTATTCTAGTATCAGCCCAGTGTCATTTCAACAGCACAAGTCAGCCTTCGTCCCATTAATAGTAGGTAGTTATGGATACAAGTGCGGAATATAATACATACGAGTATTATGTCGTTTTGCACGCAAGAGTCCCGAAGTCGGCCCGAGCTGTAAGGCGAGGATCAAAAGTTGGGATGAGTGAAAATGACATACCCATTCTGTATCGGACAACGATTTTTAATGCATTTGCGTTTACTAAATTAAATCTTGAAGAAAGCGGGCATGAAAAAGCTAGGATTGACAGTTTCCCGGTACAAACGGTAATTTAATTGGTAATTACATTTAAACATGGATTACATTCAAATCCCAGAAAATCAATAAATGCCTATTATTTTATTTTTGGTAAAGTTCAACTAATCTCAGAAATTCATTTTGACAGCTGCCAGTGTCATTAGAAATTAAACCTTATACAATGCTAAAAGGGTTCAGAGGAAGGACCACAGGTGGAGTAACAATTTGGGATTCCATGAGAAATATTAGCAGACCCTGGCACAAGATCGAGATCTTTGAAAAACATGGGGAGAGACCTTTGCCCAGTAGTGGGATGAAATGGGATGGAAAAGGGTTCAAGTGTTATGTCCTTGTCAAAAGTCAAGCCGTCAGCAATTTAACATTTATTTAAATAGACGTTTTTTTTCTTCCTTTCAAACATCCTTAATAATATTCGATTTTTATTATTTGATACTTCGGGACAAGTGCAAAACGACATAATACATTCCGCACTTGTATCGCTAACTACTATTCATGGGACAAAGACTGACCTGTGCTGTTGAAATGCCACCGGGCTGATACTAGAATAATAAGAAATCCAAAATTAATTCACTTTATATTTATTTACTATGTTATGATCAACCCACATAAACCCCAGATATTAACAAAAGGCGTTTTTACAACAAACTATTTACTCAGAAAATTCCACCTTTGTTTACTTGAAGCCAAGTTTCGGCTAAAAAAGGCCTATTAAGCACCAAGTTTTTTTTATTATAATTAAAGCTAAGGGTTTTGAGCAGTTTTTGAAATTACTTGAAAGTCATGGAACTTTTTTTTTAATTTTTAATTTAACTTTGAAAAATTTACTGTGACTCGCATTCACCCCAGTTTTTTTTATCTTGGTCAATATATTTGTACCTTTGATTAATGGCATGAAGCTAGTAATTTTAGGGGTAAAAGTACAATTAATGAAGTTTATGTTACAAAAAATAAATTAATAAAAAATGCATACTTTCCGAAAAAAAAATTTTTTTAGAAGGTCAGATCGATTATTCTCAAACTTACTTTAAAAAAATCATAACTCGAAAACTACAAAAAATCGGCAAACATACATGGGGTATTTTCGGGTACTCCTATATGTCAGGAACCCAAAAAAAATTTTTTATCCTCGCCGTTTGGGCCACCCTGTATATTTATGCTAATATGTAAGATTAAGATACTCATTCTTTAGATCTGTTTCTTAAAATGTGTTATTAACTAGGTACCGGTCTACATATAGGTCTGAATCTGAAATTATCCATGCATTATGTGCAACTCTTCCGTCGACTGTGAAGACATTAAATTTTTTGCCGAGTTTAGATGTTTTCTACACTGAAATTTAGCAATTGATCAATGTATTCCTAGTATTTTATATGCCACCTAACTATAAACAACACGAATCGGTAGAAAAGTAACAAAAACAAATATAGGTTATATCATTATAGTCTGGAGCCAAACCATTTGAAATACAGGATGTCCAAAAATAATAAACCCTAACGTATGAATTTTGATAATACCTTAGCTTCCACAGCTATCTTGAACTTAGCAACGTACCTGTGAACAATTTAGACGATTTTATATAAATACAAGTTGGTATAAATTAGGGTTGTGAACATATTTACTATGACACAAAGGTGTGTCATAGGTAGAAAAAATCGGTTATTTTAAAGCAAAGTTCTTGCTAATAAACTGCGACTTACTAAGTAGGATTTTCTCAGCGGATTTTTTCATAGGAGCTAGTATTTTAAAGAGTCCTAGTATAATATACTCGACTTATTAGACGGAAAAAGACTGCTCGCAAAAGCTAGCAGTTTTCAATTCATTCAAAATTTAGCTATTTCAGCGCTAAATTTATTCAATAATAATATACAGAATGGTAATTTATCAGCCTGAACGAGGTATTAATTAGAAATGAGCGCGGGCTGCAACAATAAGGGTGTTATGTGATAGTGTACTCCTCGATATTTAGTATTTCAGGGTGTTTTCCATTAGTTAATAGCTATGCAACATTGCAGGGATGCGTTTAATATCAACAAATCAGTTTCAGACAAATAGTAATAGCCGAGTTTCACACTTCACGTCACCAGTCACTTTGTGGTGGTACAGTCATACGTGTATTTTAAGTACCTTGAGTTTATATGTTAAGTGTGTATGTTTATTATATGACCAATGTGCAGTTTAGGCGGCCTTATCGCTACATAGTTTAGCAACTGTTGAAACTGTCAACCAGTTTTGTAGCTTAGTTATTGGAACGCTTCGCTTAATGAAGCTTTTTTATTAGTTTAGAACTAGTTATACGTCCCACTGCTGGGCACAGGCCTCACCTAAACTATGAGGTGGAAGTAGCCATACTCCAACATGCATGTCAGTGCAGCTTGTTAGACGGGGTGTAAGGTCAGTTGTTATCAAGCCGCCCTAAGGCCTCTCAATAGGCTTAACGACTGACACCTAGCAACGACAACCGGGTCCAACTGCTTAACGTGCCTTTCGAAGCACGGAGATGCCCGATAAATCACTAAATCTGGGTCGGGGTGGTCACCTATCTCATTACCGACCTAGCGTGTGTTGCTTTACAATAGCGATCGTCGCCGATCACTGTCACAACTGCGCCACGGGCACCTCAAGGAACGCGAAACACGATGCGCGAATCTAATTAAAATAAGGCAGCTTATAGCTTGCGCAGTTTCTGTTTAATATTATAAGTGAAGCGTGTCATTTCTGATACAGAATATACATATACTTGTGTGGAGAATGTTTGAAGTTAGGAACTATTACGAACTAATTGGTATCCGACGACGACGGGTGATACTGGTTCACGCCTGACGGTGAAGTTGACCGAGTCAGGCTGTTACCGCTTGCATGCGGTCAGCATGCTAGTTGGACACTTAACTTGCATGTTTAAGTAGCTGTTTGGATCTGATCTTGGACTTCTATCTGCTTTTATGTATATTAAATTTAAACACTATATGTTAATCTGATTTGTAATGAATATAGGTTGAAAGGTAATCGAAAATATTTTTGATGGACTTTTAATTGGTTCAAACGTGAAACGCTGTTCGCAGTAGGTACGAATATTTTTTGATAAAGCTGATATTGATGCTGATGATGATGGGATGTAAGGGGGCGAACCTCCATCTATCGCCCCAAGTCAACCTCACCTGCTCGCGGTGCATCCTGCTGAGTAACGAACGAGGCTCTGGCGACCGACCGGCGGCGGTATATCCGTCCTGAATAGGCGAGCTAAATACCACAGGCCGGTCACGGGCAGCAGCGTCACCGGTGCGAGAAGCTTCGCCCTGCGATCGCCAACCCGCCTGCCCAGCGTGGCGATTATGGGCATAACCTCCTATGAAGACACAGCGAAGGCCACGGCCCCCAGTTCCCGGTAGCCCCACTATTCCTGGTTATGGTGGCGACCATGGTAACGGTGGGGCGGGGGGTGCAAAGAATCTCCGGGCTACGGGAGGCCACCACAACCGACTGACCCTGGCGACGTATAACGGACGCACGCTGCGGCTCGACTCGCATCTGGCGCAACTCGAGGTGGAACTTGGGAACATCAGGTGGCACATACTAGGGTTATGTGAAGTCCGAAGAGAGGGAGAGGACACCATAACTCTCAATTCAGGCCACCTGATGTACTTCCGAGAGGGAGACCAAAAATCCCAAGGTGGCGTTGGGTTTCTGGTTAATAAGTCCCTAGCTAACAACGTTGTGGAAATGTCCAGTGTGTCGAACAGGGTGGCGTACCTCATCATCAAGCTCACCGAGAGGTATAGCCTCAAGGTGGTGCAAGTGTACGCACCGACCTCGTCACTCGGACGATGAGGTGGAGGATATGTTCGATGACATATCGAGGGCCCTCCACTCCACTACCAAGTCCCATTTCACCGTTGTTATGGGGGACTTTAACGCTAAAGTGGGAGTACAGAATTGCAGTGAATCGGTAGTAGGATCCCATGGATATGGAAGCAGAAATCATAGGGGCCAAATGCTCGTCAATTTCCTCGAACGGGAGGGGCTCTTCTTGATGAACTCATTCTTCAAGAAGCAACCCCAAAGGAAGTGGACGTGGCAAAGCCCCGACACTATGACAAAAAATGAGATCGACTTCATCATGGCGGACAAAAAGCACATATTCAGAGACGTCTCCGTGATCAATAGGTTTAATACCGGTAGCGATCACCGACTCGTCCGAGGCTCTCTGAATATCGACTTCAGAGCTGAACGAGTCCGCTTGATGAAGGCCAGGCTCCGACCAACTCTGCTTCAAACTATGATGGGATCTGAAGCGTTCCAGTCAAATCTGGAGAACCGATTTGCTGCCGTGGAAACAACAAATGACGTTAACCAGAACCTTGAAGATGTGGTTCGAGTCCTCAGGGAAGAAGGTACGAGATTTTGTAAAATGCAGCGCAAGGGCAAGAAGTCGAAGCTTTCCGAAGAGACTTTAGGGCTAATGAAGAGACGACGAGAAGACCCACCCGTCACTTCGTCAGGGAAACGGACTCTAAACCGAGAGATTAGTAAGCACGTGCGACGCGATCTCCGTTGCTCTAATACCCTCCCGATTGAGAGAGCGATCGAGCAAAACCGGGGATCAAAAGTGTTCGTACGATCTCTTGGAAGAAGCCACCTGACGAAGTTGACCATAGATAGTGGAGAAGTCGTTGTCTCGAAGCCAGCAGTCCTTTCGGAAGTAGAAAACTTCTATGGCCGGCTATACGCTTCGCATGCATCTCGACCTGACCCCGGAAATGAGGACTCTAGAGCCACTCTAACACGCCACTACACCGAAGACCTGCCAGAAGTCAGCATTGACGAAATCGAGATCGCTCTTGGGCGGCTTAAAAATGGAAAAGCCCCCGGAGAGGACGGTGTTACAACAGAGTTGTTAAAGGCAGGAGGCAGACCCTTACTCAGGGAGCTTCAAAAGCTTTTTAACGCTGTCCTCTTCGAAGGGAGAACTCCAGAGGCGTGGAGTAGGAGTGTGGTCGTCCTGTTCTTCAAAAAGGGAGACAAAACCCTACTGAAGAACTATCGACCCATTTCCCTTCTAAGCCACGTCTATAAGCTGTTCTCAAGGGTGATCACGAACCGTCTTGCGCGAAGACTCGACGAATTCCAACCACCGGAACAGGCTGGGTTTCGAAGCGGATACGGCACCATAGACCACATACACACAGTGCGGCAGCTTATACAGAAAACTGGAGAGTATAATCAGCCCCTGTGGACTATGAGAAGGCCTTTGACTCAATTGAAATCTGGTCTGTTCTGGAGTCTCTGCAGCGATGCCAAGTAGATTGGCGATATATCCAAGTGATGAGATGTCTTTACAAAGCTGCCACTATGTCCGTCCAAGTACAGAATCAGCAAACAAGTCCCATACCGTTGCATCGGGGTGTGAGACAAGGGGATGTTATCTCCCCGAAATTGTTCTCAAATGCAATGGAGGATATGTTCAAGACGCTGAACTGGAAAGGACGTGGCATCAACATCAATGGCGAGTACATCTCTCACTTGCGATTTGCTGACGACATTGTCATCGTGGCGGAAACGCTGCAGGACCTACAACAGATGCTGAATGACCTGGCTGACTCTTCTGTGCGCATCGGTCTACGGATGAACTTGGACAAAACCAAGGTCATGTTCAATGAACATGTACTACCGGAACCGATTGCGGTACACGGCGCCGTTCTCGAAGTTGTTCAAAAATATGTATACCTCGGGCAGACATTGCAGTTAGGTAGGAACAACTTCGAGAACGAGGTGAATAGAAGAATTCAGCTGGGTTGGGCAGCGTTCGGGAAGCTATGTCGGGTCTTCACATCGTCGATCCCACAGTGCCTAAAGACAAAAGTCTTCAATCAGTGCGTCCTACCCGTCATGACATACGGAGCCGAAACGTGGACACTAACGGCACGGCTGGTCCACAAATTTAAAGTCACCCAGCGGGCTATGGAGAGGGCTATGCTCGGCGTTTCTCTGCGGGACCAAATTAGAAATGAGGTGATAAGGCAGAGAACCAAGGTTATCGACATAGCCCACCGGATTAGCAAGTTGAAGTGGCAGTAGGCTGGCCATGTAAGCCGTAGAACCGACAACCGTTGGAGTAAACGTGTTCTTGAGTGGAGACCGCGTCTCGGCAAGCGTAGTGTAGGACGTCCTCAGGCAAGGTGGAGTCATGATTTGCGCAGGATGGCTGGCAGGAGCTGGATGCGAGCAGCCGAAGATCGAGCTCAGTGGCGTGTAATGGGAGAGGCCTATGTCCAGCAGTGGACTGCAACAGGCTGATGATGATGATGATATTGATGCTGGGTACAGGTGTTAGTGGTATTGGTTTCCATAACCTATAGGACAGCTTTACTTCAGGACTATTAAATTTGTAATTTCATAAAATGGATATTAATACTGGCTGTGTTGGTAATTGTTCAGAAACCGTTATGCAATGATACACCAACTGAACTGTAAAGTTTTTCATGTGAGAAATACTTTTAAGAAAGGTAAAATACCTACGCAAAATATTTGTCTAAGTAACTTTTAAATATAGTTGGCAGCACTAAATAGGTAAGGAACTCCGGTCTAAATAACTCCGTAGCTTTGAAGGTGAAATAATTAAAAACGGCACTGGTTAATTAATTATTTTTCCGACTGTAATAGCAATAAAGGTTACAGGGTTAAAGTTTTCTACCCCGAAGTCGTACTAAGTGAAATATGAACAGACCAATATTCCAAGTGAAGTTATTTATTGGTAATTATTAATAACATGCCAAATACTAACCCCCTCATTCATAAAAACTTAAACAACTCTTATAGAACACGATAACTTTTGTATCACTTTGTCACTGTCACTCTTGTTGCTGCCGTCATTTGCGAGTAAGTGACAGAACACGTCAATAGCTTAAACAATGCGTTAGCGTTGCGTTCGTTTTTATGAATAAGGGGGTAAATCAATACAAAATATACAAATCTAGTACAGGTACATAAAATGTAATAAAGAATGTGATGATCGACTGTACACAGATGAGATAAGCTAGATAACTACATAGTACCTACTTAAGTAAAAACAGCTTTATATACGTCATCAGCTCAGATGTGACATTTTAATGAAATTGCTATTTAAAATTATGAGGTGATAGAATACTCACGTTATTTGATAAGTAGGTAACCTAGTTTAGCAAGAATATTTTTGTTAATTGCTGATCAATTCAGTTGTTTCGAGTTCGTATTTGTATTTATTATGGCAATATGTTTATGACATGCTTGTCTGGGTGGGAATCGAAACCCACTTAGCTCATATCAGTCAGACCTTATAAAATACACATTATAAGATCTTAAAGAATTGTAATGGAAACTCCTTATGAGACATACAAATATTATAATGATTCGCCTTCTCTCTGAACAATTCTTTCATGTGTCTTCATGTTATTTACGAGAAGGTGTTAAATTTTAATCTTATAACAGTTGGAGAATTTCGTAAACTAGCAGAAATATTAGAATCTATCTCGTTACAGAGCATCATTCCGACAACATCGATATTCCGAGCCCAGCTCAAGTTATGTTCCTCTCAAATGAGCCCTCGGGCAGCGTGCATTATTGAAGAGCCAGATGTGGTCTCACCAGCGCTGACAATCCTGGTACACACCACTTTTTATGGCCTTCGCAGCCTTGTGTATGACACCAGACAGAAAACTTTAAAAATTAAGCAAGTCGCCAACGGCGGACGAGAAGCGAGTAGTGAGCAGTGGAAAGAGTGTGTAGTTGTAGTTTTGTCGCCAAGCGTGTGTGTGAGTGCGACGGGTGATTATTCACCCTGGTCTCAAAAATAAATCAAACCACTATTGAGCGTCAAATAGTTTCTTCAAGTGACTAGCTGCTAGTCCAAGGAATGACGTTCACAGCTTCTCCGGGCAATAGGATCAGCGAAGAAGAAGGAGGCTCTCAACCCCTAACATTTACGTAACTTGTCCCAGGGTGCAACCGGACGTAATTCTAATAATGTGAAATTAATTGCTGAAATTATACATATGTATTTTCACAGTAAAATCTTAACAGCGCGATGTAGCGGAAACCGCTGCTACATAAAAGTAAAATGATATTTATTCATGTAAACTTAATAAAAGGGACTTATGACAAGTAATGACATAAAAAATAAAAAATCTATTATGTGATTCTACCACCGGTTCGGACGAGTTGATTCCAGAGCCATCTAGTAGTGCACATGCACAACTTCAGCAAGTAGGTTTACTTCGAACACTCACTTTAGAGAAATAACCACGAGTTAGGGCCGGCGCCCACTATCGGCATCGGCACGCTTCAGGATTTTAAGGTGGCAAATAGCAATATACTTTAACGTTATGGCAATAAAGTAGAAATTTCCGTGATGTGTTCTCGTAATAACAAAAATACCGCGTGAGGCTGCTGTTTCGGCATTTCCTACTTTATGGCCATTACGTTAGAGTATATTACTATTTGCCAACTTAAAGTCCTGAAGCGTGCCGATGCCGATAGTGGGCGCCGGGCCTTAGTCTTCCGACGTGAGTTCTGACCGCAATGCGAGTATTTCTGTGCGACCGATATCTTTCATAGCTGTTCGTTGCTCTGAGACAAACTAGTGAAGCGAATCCTCGACGAAAGTGTGACCACACAGTCATATTATATCCATCTCCTTTTAACAAGGAACCACATTCGTTGTACGTTTCTTGAGCGAGTAAAATAACTGATAGTTAAACGCTCGCCGACGGTGAGACTGCCGACCGCCATAGACGTTTTAAAGCGTCCAAAAGACATTAAAATAAAATGTGATGGGTTAACTTGAAAAATACTAAAAGAATCATATTCAGTCAAACTCACTGACCAAGTACTAATATGAAACAGTACTAGTTAGAAGGAAACCGGTGCAGGGTTTGTAAGTCATTAGAAAAAATAAACATAAAATAATACCTTAGTAATAATAATAATTGAAGAAACAGGGCTTTCAAACAACTTTCAAGCTAAGTGTTTACGTATAGTATAGTGGTATGTACTCCATGACGTACAACGAACGTATCCTTAATACTTCGACTGAGTAAGTGGCTAAGGTGAAGCGTACCAGCTTACAACCAGTTTTTTACCACATCTTGGACCCTGAAACCCCTGGAAGCACTAATCCACCGATTTTCACTAGGAAAGTTTTTCTTTAAGACCTTTTTTCACGGCTGCTCGAAACCTAGCAAGTTCCACTTTGGCCGTCCAACTTTTGCAAATATTATTTTTTGTTCTTCTCCTTCCAATAACTGTTTCGTCAGACCAGATGGGGCAACCGATTTTTTCCTTGAAGTCTAAAAAGGTTACAATGTAACAAAACGCCAGCAATCAAACTAATTAGGCAGAGTTTGTTTCGACAATAGGGTAGATGACTATGAGTGATTTTGCATGTTTTTTTATGTTCCCCAAAAATAATAATTGATTTCAAATGTTATTGTAAAACCACAATCGAAATTCGTTTCAAAATGAGGCTACAATAGGCCTGCAAACTTGGGTGGGCAAGTCCATTTCATATGTGTTAAATTTTAGTAAAACAAAATCACTTTTTTGTAACTCTAACTATTATGAAGGAATTATGTTAGGAGACCATTATCATAAACGCAATATTTAATATAGCTGTCGAACAAAGTTATTACGCGCTCCTTACAAAAACAGCGAAAGTGACGTCACATTCGCTGTCACTTTTGTATGGAGCGTTTTTGGGCAAGTCCAAAAATGAGCATTTCAAATTGTGATATCTCTGGTGGTATTGATCCAGATGAAGTGATTCTTTGAGGATTGTTTACATAAATGTAAGGTCATTCGATAATAAACAAAAAAAAATTACAGTCATCATGCCCATTAAGCCACTTTATCGCTTTTTTCTTTGTAGGGAATAGCTGTTAAGTATTGCCAACATGCTTTTCTCAGACCATACTATAGATAAGGAATAAAGAATACAAACACTGCAGAAACAACACTACGATTTTTTCACAGATAGCAACACTAAAAACCGCAATTATTATGGGATCGAGGATTTTAGGGCGACTACTTACCATCTTACTTAAATAACAACATCAACTAAAGAATTTCAGTGTAGTTAGTAAGCCTCTTTATCGCTTTTTTCTTTGTAGGGAATAGCTGTTAAGTATTGCCAACATGCTTTTCTCAGACCATACTTATAGACAAGGATTAAAGCATACGATGAAACATTGCAGCAACAACACTAAGGCTTTTTCACAAATAGCAACACTAAAAACAGCTGATCATTATGGGATCACAGATTTTAGGGCGACTACCATCTCACTTTAAAAACATCATCAACTAAAGAATTTTAGTGTATTTTGTAAACTATCAAACGATAAAATTACTGAAAGTACCAGTGACATTTAATCAAGGCCTAGAAAACAGACCACCTTTTTCCAAAATACCGTATGTCTCTTCACCTCCTGAAGACGAACAGTTTCGAGAAGACCAGATAAATGAGCCCCAACTTCGAACACTTAAGAGGCCGGGAGCCACGGGCACGTATACCATCTTGCATTCAAGATATCGAAGCGTAAAATATTACACGTTACGCATACAGCGGTCGGCGCCATAGATATGGAAATTTGCTATTTACGGCCCCACTGGGCGGCTATAATCGCAAAATAGTTCAGCTTCCGAAAGGAATTAAGACGTTAGAACTCTATGACTCGATGGGGCAGTAGACAAAGTTTCTCAGTATCATATAATTCAGTGAGGTGATTGAAATTGAGTTACACTAATCTTTTTAAAATAATTGTCAGTTAAACATTTTGATTCATCTCATAGATCGATTACCTAGAACCTGGTGCACCTTTGACGAGGACTGTGCTGAGTCAGGCTAACTAGATTTTTATCAAACACTAGCTGTCCCGACGGACTTCGTTCTGTTGTCAAACATTCATTGTCACGTGCCAGGTAGAAACGGTTGCTAAGGAAAACTAAATTGTTGTTTTTCACTATATTACACCTAGCATTTTCTCATGTTTACTCACCTTTCAAACCTTCCCTGACCTTCACAAATATTTCAAAACCAAAATTAACCAAATCGGTTCAGCCGTACCCGAGTTTTAGCGAGACTAACGAACAGCAATCCATTTTTATATATAGAGAATATTTTTCAGACCTGACAATAACTAAATGTGAATAAACCAACGTGTTTTAGTAGTACATTGTAACTGCTACGGTCACAGTATGTTACCCTTGCAAAAAACAATAATCCTAGCCGTTTCGTGATTAATCACAGATTTGCAGCAAGGTCGTCCACTGAGATATCCAATAATTTAAATGAATAGATTCCCAGTTTAACTGGCTATAGGCGGAGTGCATCCGCGCTGTGCCTTTTGTTAGATCTTCCGCCTGTCTCGTTTGCCGTTACAAAGTCAATATTATCGCTTAAATACGTATTGTGGTTTTTTAAACATAACATACGCTTGTTTACACCCTTATTCCTCACGCTGACTTTGCAGCCGAATGAAGCAGCCGACGTGGTAAGGCGAGAAACTGACGCCATTATCCGAGTTGCATAGATTTTTATCGGTTTTTCACATCATCGGATCCTTGCTGGCTTTAAGCCAGAGTACTTGACCAGTATGCTTAAGATCTAGTTTATTCGAACATGCTAAAATACGTAGAAGACTCATTTTAAAACATAATATCAACAACTTGGTAGCCAAAAGTTAAGCAGAACGGCTCCTTTAAGATAACGGCGCGCGTAAAGGCGTATGACGCTCCTAATGTTATTTATCTCAATTTGTTCACATAGGGAAAGTTTCTGAATGGTCCGTTAATTAGGCACTTCCATGAGAATGGCACCCGTTCTGTTCGCGGTTCCATTACCAGTTCAGCTAAATACTTCCTTATCTTTGAAGTTTTCTCTTTAATGATGAGTTAGGAACGAGTATAATTATTATATGAACAGTTTTTTATCAGAATTCTTAACGCGTCTGACTTTATCTAGAAAGGTTTTCATTTTCTAGGCATTTCAACAGAAAAACAAGGTAGTCTTAGTCACCTTCCCCAATTAAAAAACAACTTTACATAGAACTTAAAAATGCATAAGGGATGTTTCAGTATTCCATTAATCTAGGCTTTGTTGAACATGTTACCCTCTCAGATATATTTATTCAGAGTTAGCAAGATCCAAAATGATCCGATATTCTATTTGAAAGATGCGTACCAAGATGTTCTACCTAACGTTTCCCTACTTTCGGAACACCATTTCGCAAACTAAAGAGTACGGAAGTGCCCCCAGCAGTGTCACCTCGCTAGAGGTTTATGATGGCAACAAACCGTCACCATCTGGAGAAGCCACTCAGCACCAGCGGCTCCGTCACGGAGCACCATTAATGTGCTGACGCAGACGAGCATCCAACTGGGTGAAATATGAAAGAGGTCCGTAAGTTTTAATTCTGTCGATTCAACTTCTTGGATGGGACGTGTTAATAATTCAGCGCGAACGAGGGGGTAGGGCGGCGTCGTTACGGCCGCGGCGGGGACAGCGGGCGTACAAGAAAGAGTTAAACTTTGCCGCCCTAAAAACGGTTAAGATATACCTTATTACAAAAAGTAATTTGCTAAACTGATAGGTACTTTCTTTATGGTAACTTTGCTGCAGCAAATCTTACAATTAAAATGCCTGAGAAAACTTTAACCTGCTTTTGGCACTATGATTGATCTTATCAGTAAAACTTGATTTCTTTTCCCAGAGAAGCTAATTACTTCACTTTTGACTGTGGACAATGCTGAGAGACAAAGTGATAGAAACCTGAACACAAAGCGTCCTATAAAAAGGACATTTAAAACTTCAGCTCCTGTCGCGAAACATTTTTGCACAAAGGTGACATCGCGATGTCGTATCATAATTCACGCCTCCTCCAGCACTCGAGTTGGCGGAGCGGACGCCGACTGTCCTTTAAATAGGACTTTGTCCGTTTACTGCTATGTGTGTATCATAGTCACGTGGAATGGCCTGTTAGCGGCGAAAATTGAATCAGCGGAGAGTGCCACAGGTGAAGTTTTGTTTTTCGTTGTTAGCTTCAATAACTAAATGGTTTGAAACGAGTCTAGCTCGTTCAGTTATGGTATTTTAGTCTGACCTCGAGGCTTTTAGATGTGCAGGCGGTCTGTCGTTGACCTTTTTAGTTTTCAGATCTGCGGCAAGTGAAGGCAGTAGTATCTATCACAGATGGTGAGTTCTGTAACGTAAGTCAGTATTCCGGATGCAGCGTTTGGGTGTAATGTATGTTAATGGGCTTCCTCGAACCTCCAAATCAGACCTCAGACCACTGGTTTGGGTTCTAAATATGAGCGCTTTTACCTAAGTGACACTAACAAGTTCTCATCCCAACTAAACAGTACGTAATTTATGACCATATTATTTCGTCTCAGTAGATAATCCCTGATTTCATTTGTTTCCTTCAAGATAACACTTTCGCTAAAATCGAATCGGCTCTTCCGGTTGTTTGATACGTTTACTTCAAATTTAAACTTTGATTTTATTAATCACCATTGAAAGCGGAGCCTCCGTGATTTTTAATAGGGCAGTGTCAATTGCTATCTGTGTCCGATTTCAATATTGCGAAAGCGATTCGGAATTTTACTTATTTATACTCAACATAATAATGTGCGTATTGGATATGTCAAACAAAGATATGAATCGTGTTTGTAAAAAGCACGTTACTCGAACGAAAATCCTTCGTAACGAGAATGATTGAGCACAAGCTCACGCCGATACAATACACTGCACATTTCGTCAAAAAACACATTTCCGATTCATTTAAACGACTACTAGCTCTTTAAACTTCACCAATTGGAAGCAAATCTAATTATTATATTTCCTGTCTTATATTCAAGAATAGTACTTTCGACTTCTTCTCGAATTACTGACTAATTTTAATTTTGGAATTAAATTATTTATGATTCGGTTTCTAATGAAACCAACTTTTTAAAAGTCGGGATCTGAAGCCGTGTGAGGTACTCGTATCAGTAAATTTTGATGTCTTACATAGATTGTAAAATTGTGTTTGGTGGATTATTTACGAAATATACTCACAATTATTAACCCAGAGATATGTAGTAGATATATTCAAGCAACAGAAAGAATGCGACCAATGGGGATTGTACATCACCAAATATATGTTGAATTCAGTTTAAAAAGCACAGTGCATTTTCCCTATTATAAACGCAACAATGTTATGACAAAAGTAAGGTATTCCGTATAACTCAGTTAAGTCTGGGTTTCTGTTATCTCAGCAACAGAGAGTAATTAGATAAATGTTCTTCTGTCCGTTTGTTTTGTTGCTTCAGCCATTCATATTCACATAATCATAATCGAAAGAGGAAGCAAATTACGACTGAGGATGGTGGAGCCATTATGGTACGGTTCACCGTAGTGCTGGCTGCAAAATATTCACAACTTTGAACTGATATCGATGAAAAAGATTTCACATCTAAAAGCTTTTAATTAGATATGATGTCAAACGTGATTTTAGATTGGTTACACAAACGTGACTTCCGGTCATACAATAAGTGATTGGTTGTTTTCACTCATACTGAAAACAGTAGGGCAAGCACAAACCGCAAACGTTTTGGTAATCGAAAAGTAAACGATACTTTTTTTCTTAAAGACATAGGAAAACGAAAAAAAAGTATCGTTTACTTTTCGATTACCAAAACGTTAGCAGTTCGTGCTAGGCCCACTGAATTAGTCGATACCTTCCAGTGTAACAGGCACAAAACCCAGCCACATTTTTTCATATTTGATCTCCTATTCGAAGCGGACACGCATCCATCAAATCAAAAGCCATGAAAATCGGTCCAGCCGATTATATGTTCGACAGACAAAGATATTAAAAGTTGGATGATATGTGCACCATAGGCCTGGGAGGCTTAGTCTGGGCTGGACTGAGCCTGATCCGGCCGGAGTAGCCCTTTGCCGCTGCACTACCCACAGATTGGTATAGAACTGCGTTTAATATCAATGAATTGTATGAATGACTTATTTTACATCATTTTGCTTAGCATTCTGCAGTTTAGACGTATGGGTGAAATCTTAAGATAAATTGTTGGTAAGTAATTTTTATAAAAAATTGGTCTGTTCTTCTCGGTACAGAAACAAGGACCCGACACTGATGGTAGAGTCACATTGTTTGTGTACTGTGTGTGGTCAAGTACATCTTTACAAATTTTTAGATGCCAGGCAAGGTGGAGTGATGATCTGCGCAGGATGGCTGGCAGGAGCTGGATGCGAGCAGCCGAAGATCGAGTACAGTGGCGTGCAAAAGGAGAGGCCTATGTTCAGCAGTGGACTACAACAGGCTGATGATGAAGATGATGATAAGATGCCTAATATTCAGTTTATGGAAAGTACTTGTAACAGTCCATTTGAATAAACTTCTTGATTTCTTTTTGATTTGTGCAACAAAAAAACTAAGATGAGGCTATGAACGGCGACACTGGAAAACCTAGTCATTTTGGAAGATACTTGTACTCAGAAGCCAGTAGTGTAATGGTTACGACGTTCACCCGGTTAGTGAATGATGTGGGTTCAAGATTCAAGGGTCCATTTTTTCATTGTATAATTGCATCAATATCTGCAATCGTCGTATGAAATGTGTATCAAAAGTTCTTCGGTAGTACTTATGTCTTTATAAATTCATCCTCGACTAGAGTTTGGTTTCGCCCACGGCCACATGTACTCTCACCGATTTGGGGCGGGCGGATCGCTTTTTTTCAATATTAAATATTAAACACATCCGCCCATAAAGCGCTGCTGCCCTCCATCACCGCCAGGGCTGTCAAAACTGTGTAAGGAGTCAACACTGATGATACAATCTTTTGAAAAAGTGAAAACCATAGTTAATTATGTCAGCTTATTCTGAAGAATTGTTATTGCATAAGCACCAAAACTTTACAAGTACCTAACCATAATGACGAAAAAAAATTTTGCTAAAATATTTTACCTACCGTACCGTACATAAATTATTACTTCGGATTTGTTTCAGTTCAGGAATTTAGGCCATAGATTTTGACATTCAACATTTTAAATAGTCGAGTTGTAGTTTATTGTGTGACCAATTTTTATCTACAGAAAAGTCAGCTCTTTCTTAGAGCTGACTTTTCATTAGATTCATTAGATTATTTTAGAGGTCTCTTCAGACGGCAACAGTAAGCGTACCTCTGCCTTTATTTCATAAAATATTCATTGATTAGAATAAGATGTATTTAAGATAATATTATACGGCAATTATTATTGCTTTTCTGCTGCATTTAAAAAAATGCAATTAACAAATACAAATCGAATTTTCTCGTATATATAGATAAATGAAAACGCGTTGTGCCAGCCCTAGGTATACGCCCCGGGGTAGGGTAGCGGCAGTACAGACAATCTTGTTTTATTGCCGACGGATTGCGCGGTGACGGACATGCAGACGAATCGACACTTAAACCTGTGTATGGGCTTTTTGAGACACGTGTCGGAAAAGAGGTTTTCAAAGAGCGGTTTTTCAAAGAGTTCACTTTAGGTTTTTAGAGCGTTTTGGGTTAAAAACCTCAATACACCGCCAACAATTTTTCTGCCACACGCGATGGTTGACTGGTAGAGAATGCCTTTAGGCATTAATTCCGCCATTTGTACTTGTTTTTCATTGTGCAATAAATAATAAATAAATATAAATAAATAAATATCCTTGGACATTATTCCACACAGCGCCATCTAGTCCCAAGTAGGCTAATTATAGTCCGTTATTATGGATACTAGACAACGGATAAACATACTTATATACTTTTTCTTTTGTAAATACATACTTAATATACATAGGAAACACCCAGACCAATACAAACAGACATGTTCATGCACACAAATGTTTGTACTGTGCGGGGATCGAACCCGCGACCCTTGGTGTAGTAGCCGACTTCTCAACCAATTACACCAAGACGGTCGTCAAAAAATAAATAAACCTTGCTGACTTTGTATTATTCATGGAGATTTTTCACTTACACCTAATCCCGATAGGCCTTGGTCAAAACCATCATTTTATTCATAGGTGACAAAAACATAATTATTTAAGCAAAATATTCAAACAGACACTTCTTGTTGTAGGTTTTTGATTTGAATTTCTTCGGCACAATTTGGGATACTATCACGATACGCGAGAGCTAAATTTACACCACCTCATCTGGGATAAGTATACGGGATAGAAAATACAGGAGTGGGCATCTTTTGTGGTTTAAATGATTTTCATTTTGCTATTTCCTGTTCTGTTATGTCGTGCAATGTATAGTGGAATAAAGCAAAGTAAAGGTATTATTTATTCTAGTACACTTTTACGAGCACTTGTACATTTTATTTATTTGTTTACAATGAATCTACAGCAATTTTTCTTGTAATACCAGTTATTACTTATAAAATGTTTCCTATTACTGCCAATTATAGATTTTATTTTTATAAACCCAACATACCTACTGCATTTATAGGGCAATATGAGTGTAGTCATAGTGGCGTTTATGTGAAAATGGTGGTGAATTCGATGGGAGCAACTTTCGAACCGGTGGTAGTTACAGTGTTTCTCACTTCTCTTTTAATGTAGTTTATTTTACTGACATGTCATGAACACCTTTGAGTTTAGTTTTTTTTTTTTTTAAATAACGGATCATGTAATCATTTTATAAATTCACGGATCATATAAAATCAACTTGCATGCTTTACTATGTTTTAAAAAAAAACTTATCATGCTACAACAATTAATCAAATAAATACAGTGGCTTGTGCCAGCCCTAGAGGGCGTGCCGTGGTAAAGGGTGGCAGCAGTACAGACAATCTCATTTTATTGACACCGGATTGAGCGGTGACAGACACACAGACGAATCGACTCTTTAACCTGAGTACGTCCCTGTCAAGTCCGTGTTAGTGGAGGACGGTTTCGTCGATGGTTTGGTCACTGAAAATTGAATTTACGAGGCTGAATCTCTGACTACGTAAAAACTTGACTTTCAATAGCAGTTCAATCGGAAATATTATACACACACATTTTTAAGGCACATAATTATTTTTAATGGTTTTGAATGAAATTTATAATAAAGCCTGTAAAACTGAAACCAGACCCTAATGGACTAAGTTTTAATATCAACCACAGGTATGTAGAAAAATAATAACTAAAAACATATGAAAAAGTTGATGGAACATTTCTCAAAAATATCATGTAACCCAAAAATGGCTGCTGAATATAAATATACATTCTCTCTTGCCTAGTTAATCATGCGCACGTATTTTGAAGCCTCACGAACTGCCTGGGTACACCCATTCGATTTGATGGGATCACTTTGTTTATAAATCAAGAGTGCAAACGTTTACCTCTATACAAGTGTGTACCTTGTAAAATAAATTCCAACCACTCGCGCAAATAGGGGAAGCTACCCTTCAGCAATACGTTCTTTGCAATAGAGGTAGGCAGAAGAGTAATTTGGGGAAAAGTCTCTACGAGCGAGGCTGGGAGGAACCCGACCCAATCTCGACCGCGGTGAGGGGTCTAACCTGTTCCGGTTTGAGACTGGGTATATTCCACCACCTTTACTATACAACAGGCTAAACATATGTTTTGTTATGATAAGCGATCAAGAAGAAATGAATATCGAGACCATCTCACAACTAGGTTATTTATGTCTTAAAAATACTAAAAGGTTTTAAAATGATCATAACAATGCCATTAAGAGGATCGATCATAATTAAATGATTAAAGATTACGTGAGGGTATTTATCCGAATTTTGAACTGCAAGTAATCCAAAATTTAATATAATTTTTCAAAGGAAATCCAGAAAAAGACATTAGGCCTTGACTTCAGGCGGGAATCGAACCCGCGTCTTTCGCAAACCGGGCGACAGCATTAGCCATTGTGCTGCCGAGACCAATTATGGACCGGCCGAATTTTCTGATATATTTTACCTGACAGCCAGGTTTGTTTTACTAATGTTAAGGCACCTTAAACACTCGAAAGAAAATAACCTACAATTGTTTTAAGCTGCATCTGATTTTGTGCAACATGTAAGTGAACATCGAGGGGACGGCTATACTTGTTCAGGTTGTATTTCATTTTCACTTTTAACCCGACTCTATTGTATGAAAACTTTATGTTTTACTATGAAATACCTAACTTAATCGGTTAGTGTTCCTTTCCCACTAATTCCCCCTAAGCCCAGCGCAGACGTGAACATTAGACCCGCTAATTAGAATATTAGTACAGCTTATTGCACAAAGCTGTTATCCCTATAGTAATTTGTACATTTTCAGATCCAATTAGGGATATATGCTATGTGGAAACTGTTTAGAAAACGATCGCTCGTTCTGTTGTCTGGGTAAGAGCTTTTAGCTATAAGACATTTTTAAGCGGTCTTTGAGAATTATACATCGTTCTGAAAACTGTACTATTAACATCTAAAATAATTTGAAATGCAATATGTTTGTTATCTTATCTTAAAGATAAATTCATTATATACTCTTAACTCTATAGTGTACACTAACCTTTGTGGTGGTGACTCTAAAGTGTTCCTCTAAAAGAGAGGCTTTTAAAAGTCTCCAATTCTCCATTAGTGAAAGAGGACCATGGCATTCAATTTATTGTAGGAAAGCTCGCTAATTTAGATGAAAAATTTAGTATTGCGGCATTTAAACAGTGCTGACAATATTCAGTTGCTGTGATAATTACATACGGTTATAGACATTTTTTTATTTCTCAAAAAGAATACAAAATTCACTTATTAGAGAAATACGAGAATTAACAATATTACTTATAATCTACGAGTGTACAGTATTAGGACGTTTTTGTGAATATCAAAAATAATTGCGGGTAAATTGCAACAAAAGTTGGATCCCATTACGTATCGGCTATGTGACGGACAGTTGATGGACTTTACAATGATTGCTATTGCTATGATCTAACTAAATTCGGTAAGGTTACTTAAAATGTGGTGTTTTAATTTTTTCTTAAAGGAAGGAAATGATTTTAATTGTTTTAAGTGGTTTGGTAGTTTATTAAATAACAAGTTTAACATCAAAAAGGAAGTCTATAGTTCATCATAAGAACTTAAATACTTTTATTGGATCCTTTCGAACCATCCTATTGGCGCCATAATATAAAGTGGGTCAAAAACAAAACTTGTTATTTTGTGCGTGAATTTACATGTATTTATTAGCAGAGAAGTAAGTTGGAAACATGGTTTATCAAGCAACTTTTTCTATTTCCTCATTACTTGTACGAATTGCTTTATTTACTTTATAATTATCGTTCATAATGACTTCGATTTCAGTCGTTTCTCGAGTAAGGAAATTTTGAGCATGTCAGTGAAGTCAATTTGAAATGATTTAACATTTACCTTTTAACAATCCTTCATTGTGAACTGTTGTTTTGTGTGTTCTTAAGTATTGTTACATTATATGACGACTCGTGAACACACTAGGGAACATTTGTATCGCGACATGGTTTTTGGGTAGGTATGATACAATGATGACTTATTTCTCAGTGGTTGCAAGCGCAGATTGACAGAAGGGGATCCGGGTTCAATTACTGAAACAGATTTTTCTGACTCTTTTTGGTAACTTTGTTGTTACTGATCTTTGGAACACGAAAGATTTCTTTCTTTCTCGAATACATTGACCGGATTCGTAGATAATTGAATATTGGAGAAATCGCCTTCTTCGCCCTAAGTAGATTGCTTGAAAATATTTAACAGTAAGTTTATTAGCATATTTATATCTAAGTCATGTCACAAACATACCCTTAGAGGTAGGGAGGTTGAAGTGAAGTGTTTGAGTGTCTTGAGTGGAGATGGCAGAGCGGAAAACGTCTGCTAGATACTCTTATTAAATAGCTATGATGTACATTTGAAAACCGCATTTCTTATTTAAAAAGGAAACGTTTAGATTGTATATTGGGTAGATTTTCTATATTTTTTTATTACCAAATGTAAAATATCATTCTATTAAAAAGTGCTATTCTGATGTATAGTAATGTAAAGTTACATAAAATTCGGATGTTTTGGGGTGATCGAGGAATTCATCCTTTCAGGAGATAAACTTCCGCATATACTCTTAACTATTATTATTAAGTTTCCGAACAATATAGTTTATAGTTCAATGACCTTAACTGCACGTTTGGATGCCACTGAGTAAGGTTAGTAGACGTTGATTGCAGTGTCCATTGCAGTGTGAGCTCAGATTGTAATGCGCATTGAGGTGGGCATCGGTTTGATTGTATGGATGTCCATAGTTAGAGACGGAAGCTGTCTGTTTAACTAAGAGTTGGTAACGTACCTCTTTAGTAGTGCGTCGCAAGCGCAAGTGGCGCCCCTCCCGCCCGCGGCATCTAGCAAAAAGCATGCATCTCAATAACCGCTCAAAAACGCACAGCCGTTCGCATCGCACGCCAGCACACTCGCACATTCGCAGATACATGCTTTTTGGTAGAAGCCGGAGCGGATTTTTAATTTTTACTTTGATGCTTTTTACATTAGACACTTTTGCAGTCGCTTTGCTGTCACTGGAGAGCCGAGTGCACTTTTAAATGCACCAGGTAATTCATGCAAATGCAGGGTGCAACGTACTCAGCGTGTTGGCTCTGGCGATGTGTGACCGTCTCACGGGGAAAAGATATGCTAAAGTTATTTAACTGCAACTTAATTAAAAATGTCATGAACACTGTTTAAGGACAAAACATTCAGTCAACAGCAGCTATGTAATTTGAGTGTTTGAAAATGTGTATGTTGTTTATTTTTGTAAAAAAGCTCTTAATTAATAACTTGGACTATTATCAAGTCAGTTATTGCAAGGCATTGAGGTGGATTACGAGTGCTAGAGCTCCCCACAGGTTTTCTAAAGTTAATACCTACTCCACGTAATTTTGTTAACTTATTAGCGTATTCTATTTCTCACAGTAGGAGTATGTACAGAAGACAAAGTTGGACTAACTTTATTAATAAAGTATTGTTTTCAATCAAATAAGAAACAAAATTTAACAAACTTACTAAAGCAATATAGCTCACAATTTGATATTGGTTAAAAACACACGACTCGTTTCGTGGTTTTTGCCTTCTTATCATTTATCTGTTGGACAAACCAATTAAATTGATATCAAATAAAAAAAATAGAATAATGAACCAGAATAGTTGAACATAATTAGGTAATTAAATCGATATAAGCTAATCGGATAGATGGTTGTCACGAAGATAGCAGAAAATTTAAAGTAAATAAGCAATACGTGTCTTATTTTTATTTGTAGTGCTCATATACGGTTGCAAACTAAACAAAAACAAAGCTCTTTTGAACAAGCAAGGTTGTGTGATTTTAAATACGAGTAAGGAGAGGCCTATGTTCAGCAGTGGACTACAACAGGCTGATGATGATGATGAAATACGAGTATATATGTTCATAAACATAATATCCTAGCCGCTAATAAAATGATTATTTCATATTCTAACATCTTGTCTTAACTCGGTCAGTCACTAAGCTGCAACCACCATTAGGTGTCTAATACAAGATCGACATATAAGCCTTAGAACGCGCTGACCGGAAAAGATAGTTAAAACGTTCAAAGGTTAAGCTAACAACAAAAGAGTAAGCCGGTGCTCGCGCGACGTCGCCACTCTCGCCTTAGGCCGGACGAGCGAAGCGAACCCGGGGAGCAATTGCGTTGGAGGATTATATAATACCCTGCAAACCCGTTCCGTCAGGAACTGCTACCTTTCGGATCAAGTGTAAAGCTAGCCTTATCTTTTAGAAACACCAGGCCACTCTGCCGATGCCACCGCGAGGTTATACAACGACACGAAAGAGATATAATTTATTATATCGGTATCTAAAATGGTGACAATCGTCACTTTATATAAATACATACACATATGTAACTACACAGCTGTACAGGCCTGATAAGATGAACTGCCAAAGTTTTGATTAGGTAGTTTTTGAATATTAACTTATGTTTGTTCATTAAAAATGTTGACAGCCGGTTAAGATGTATGTCAGGATCGCCGTAGCAAGTGGAAAGGACTAATTAATCAAAGGTTACATAAATAAACAAGTGCATTCACATAAACCTATACAAAACCATGCATATTGGATATCATCATCAGCAGTTATGTAAAGGTTGATGTGAGCGCCTCTGTACAATATCTGTATGTATCTCTGAAATAAGTTCGTAGATTACCGATCGTCCCGCTTTTGAAGCGATTACTCACTTACTCGTAGTTCCCCCATTCTGCTTCCACCACGTCACCGATAGTACTTCATCGCCACGCTTACATCGTATAAAAATAGTAACTACCGTCCACGCTTATCAAAAAGCAAAGGAGGACTTTGATTCAATAGGGATTCTCTAACTTATTGCCCCTTGTACAGTCAGCTACGCGAATACGGGCACAGAGTTTAAGTTTGTGTTGACTGTACTTGAAACTATCAAGGAAATGAAATGGCGAATCCCTACAAACACCGCTTAATACGTTGGACTTTATTTCTTCAAAATAAAGACATACATCAAGCGTAACGTATTAGTTGGAAAATCTGTAGGATTTATGTGAAGGAAGTTTAAAGTTTAGAGCTTCACACTGCCTGCGTCTTTTTCAACCAACGAGTAAAAAGGCATTT
The DNA here is from genome assembly GCA_950022985.1 of Udea ferrugalis. NCBI lineage: Eukaryota > Metazoa > Arthropoda > Insecta > Lepidoptera > Crambidae > Udea > Udea ferrugalis. The sequence goes on from OX465515.1 coordinate 719,678, forward strand.
ATAAGTCTCCCGGTTTACCATCGGCCTAGTCATTGCTTACCACCAGGCGAGGCTGAGGTCAAACGCAAACCAATCTTGATTTAACCATAAACATAAAAAAATATTGTTACAGACGCGTCGTTTTCTATAATACATTAATTTTTAATGACACGCTTCGTTCGACTTGAATCATCTTCGTGTGATGTTTAGGAAGTAAGCTATTCCACCAGAGGTCGTGGGTTTAATCGACGCACAGTATGAACAGTGAAACATCTCAGTGGTCTGTTTTCCTTTGTATACTAAGTATGTATTTACAAAAGAATGTGTATACTTAAGTCAGTTTAAATTATTTTCCAAGGAAATTGGCTAATAATAAATTCAGTACATACTTTAATTTTTAAGCAGGTTTTTGAAAAGAGGTTGGGAAACCGTGACTGAATATTCATCTACTAGATCACCAAATAAATGATATCCTTAATCAGAACTTAGCGTATTATTTAACTGATTCAAATAGTTTTTTAAAAACTTTTAAGCGTAGTATTAGCGGTTATAACGATGTCAAAGGGTAAACAATTAACCTTAGCCCTAACAGTCATTTTTATTAAAACAGAGACAAAACTAAAAAACAGCTCTAACATCAATCAAAACCCAAGTATTATTGGTTTGTTGTTAATGCTGTGTGTTGTTAGGTGCCCGTAGCGCAGTTGTGACAGTGAATGGGCAACGATCGCTGTTGTTAAGCAACAACCGCAGGGTCGAAAATAGGATGGTTGACCACCCCGACCGAAATTTATTTATGATGTTTGCTCGAAAACTCACTCCCAGCTGTTGGTCCCGGTTGACGTCGCTAAATTCAGGCTTTAAACCTAGTCAGAGGCCTTAAGGCAGCTTGATGACATCTGTCATTAAGGTTGCTCAGTAACCTTACACCCTTCTGACAATCCGCACTGAGCCTACGTGTTTATTTTATTTTATTTTTATTTATTAGGTAAAGTCACAGATAACAGATTATGAAATATCTTCATAACAATTGGTAATGTTCGATAATGGCACGCTCCACCTCATAGTTGAGGTGAGGCCAGTCCAGCCCACGAGTGCTGTCCCAGCAGTGGGATGTATTTATAAGTGGTTTATGTATGTTTTATAATAATGCTTCACCTATTTATTACATCAGTGTAGTTATCTGTTCTATGTGTGAAAGAGACAACCAACACTCGTCTCGGGCGATTTAACTTCAGTAGTTAAAAGTTTTGTGGTAGCGCGAATTTTTATACGCTTTTAACATTTAGAAACCCCGTTTAAGTTATAGCAGCAGATGCGAGGGAACAATACAGGACACTTTTATGCGGATTATATGAAATGAGCTTTTTAAGACAGTTAAAACTATGAGAGCATGACCTAAACCTAGAACCCAAACGGCCTATATCCCCCTGCTGGGCACAGGCCTCACCTCAACCATGAGGTGGAATGAGCCATACTCCAACACGCGGGCTCAGTGCGGATTGTTGGAGGGGTGTAAGGTTAGTAAGCAACCTTAATGTCAGATGTTATCAAGCCGCCCTAGGGCCTCTGACTAAGCTTAACGACTGACATCTGGCGACGTCAACCGGGACCAACTGCTTAACGTGCCTTCCGAAGCACGGAGATGCCCGAAATACACATCACTAAATTTAGGTCGGGTGGTCACCCATCCCATTTCCGACCCGGCGTGTGTTGCTTATGTGTGTGTGTTATGTTTACTGTGCATATACTGTCACTTACCGACGCTACGTAATTGGCTACGATCTACCACAATATGGTCCAATTATAATTAATATTAGGTTGCGGTTAGGGCGTTGACTGTAAGGTCAAGTTCACGAACCGCATGCCGGTTAGACAAGAACTACGACTCGTGTTGACTTGCGTTTAAAATAGACGGCATAGTCCGAATGTAGGTTACTGCTGAAGGAAGGAGGTAAATATGCTTCGTGGCTTTTTAACTGAAGTGAAAATATATGTTCAAACATCGGGAAACGTTCGGGCAATTATTTTTTACTTAATTTGCAAACTTTTAATAAATCTTAACTTCTTCCTCACGTTTATTGAGAGCGATATCAAATCAGATTCTACTGCAGCTCAGAACTCCAAATATTCGAATATCGCGATTTTTTTCTAACATCAATCTTGTTCGAACTAATTTTAACAGGAAATACATTTTATCAAAATCCAACCGTGATAGTGAACGTGCAGTGATAAAATGACGCCATTGCAAATGCAACCGAGTATTTATTAAGTCACTTCTTTGATGCACTTTTGACATTTGTCGCAGCTTTTAAAGTTTTAAAAAATGTGCATTACGAGTGTCGAAGCAATGGCTGGCTGTAATACCTGACAAGGCCTCAGTTTGTTTCGCTTTGATGTGTTAGGGAGAAACGCACGCAGCATCTGATTGAAGAAAACCGTCCATGTATGGCACGCCAGGCCTGCGTATCACCGCGACTCAGAGCTGAGCCTATTTAAGGCCTACGCAGACGAGCTTTTGTCCGAGGTTAAAACATCATGTATCGGGATAAAATGTCCAACGAAAGTGAGTGAGTACTCATTTGTTTCCTGGAAGTCGGGAAACTCTCGCCTAATGTTCGCTGTAAGCTTTGGTCACTTTAGATCAACTTTTGTTTTTCGTGGTAGTTCTAGATCGGACTATCGGAAGTCGGTTACTTAGAGGACTTAATGCACGGGGTACTTTCAGTCGCCTGTGTGCTTCGATACAGTTTACAGGATCTATGTCGATGGACAAAAAAAACTCCGTGTGTAGTCCCTCGTCTGCGCAGGCCCTTTCGACTTTACTAGACAGCCTGTAGGCTTTTAGCGAAATGCAATTTCGAATTCAATTTAGCTTAATCTTGTGCTTGCCTCTATGTCAGGCAAACAGGCCCTAATCTTCACATACGCTCATGTTCCAAGTGTAAAACGATAGTAATGAAATGAAAACACATTTGAAACAAACGCTTTTGCAAATTAGTAGAAAATAGAATTAGGGTCAAATAACAAATAACGTATTGCTAACCTGGCAATAATGGCAAAACTGGCAAATAAATAAATTTGATGAAAAATATTATCAAACATTAATGCATACCTAGACAATAACATCATTGCCAATTATTTCTGTTGAAGTTCTTTCTTACCTGTAACAATAATATAAATGTTAAAATTACATGAAGCAATATGCATATCTTTGACATCCAGCAGGCACCAAAAAAAATACAATTTCATTGACGACCGATTCTGTGTACCCAATGGACGAAATTAGTTTCTACACCAGAGGTCGCAAATTCCATCTCAACTCAGTAAAAACTTTCATTTGCATGTGTATTTGTATTGGTCTGGGTGTTTCCTATGTATATTACGTTTGTATTAAAAAAAGTTTGTACGTTGTCTAGTACATATAGTTCAAGTTTAGCTAAGTCAATGACTAGACGTCGCTGTATGGAGTAATGTCCAAACTCCAATAATGTAACATTAAAATACTAAAAATGTAGCAGAAGAAGTTTATGACAGGCTAGTGGCCGCCCGCGAAATATCGTTATAAATTCTAGCCTATGTGCTATTCAGAAAGAGCAACACGGCACATCCACACATACAAACTTTCGCACTTGTAATATTAGTAGAATAGAAAACGTTTATTCAGTCACCACAATAATTTCTTATAAGCTAAAACAACATAATATTATGGAACTGAAAGGGTCCCCACTCAGCATATTGACGGGGCACCTAGTTGGCACCTCGTCGCTGGTCTTCCGTGGACACCGTTGCGGGTAAAGGTCGCCACTGTGCACGACTTTGTCACAATTTCCAAAATTTATTAATTGAACAAAAATCTGCCAAAACAACTAACTTATACAATATAAAACAATACAATATAGGTAATACATAGATATTTATAAAATAAAGGTAAAAATACATTAAATACATTACTTACATACTTTACTACTAAGTATACTATACTAATACGTAAAATAAAACAATATCACACAGCCTTTAGGTATTTTGTTTTTGCAATTGCAAAATATGTGCTTTATACGTTTTTTTAAAAGTACGAACGTTATTTAAATTTCTGATTGGTGGGGGTATATTGTTCCAGCATTTCGTGGCTGCGTAGCGAAAGCTGCCACGAAATGCGGCTGTGCTGGTTCTCGGGCATACTAAACGGGTTGCTATCCTCATCGGGCGTTGCGAAAAATTTAGTTTATCATACAGATAAGTCGGTGTCTTGGTTCTTATTATACCGAACAAGAGACAAGCAAAATGAAGGGATCGTCTCGATTTCATTGACATTAAGTTATGCCGATTAAGGTAAGGAGTGATGTGAGTTCTACGAGGTATAGGAAAACAGAATCGTGCACAAGCGTTTTGAACACGTTGAATAAGTCGCTTAGTATACCCGTACAAACACTCACCCGTTACAGTATCGGCATAATTAAGTTTAGAAAGGATTAATGCCTCACAGAGATTGACTCTTACGTCAACACACAAATAATTACGGATATTATACAAAACCTTTAACCTGTAAAAGCAACTCTTTACTACTTCAACAATATGATTGTGAAATTTAAGCCGACCGTCCATAACAACACCTAGATTTCGAGCTTCACTTACCTGTTTAATTTCGCTATCCCTTATTTTCACTACTGAACTCTGTCTATTTATTTTATCTATCTGTGTGTTCGATCCTAAGACTAATAATTTTGTTTTTGATGGATTAAGCACTAAACTATTTTTATTTGACCACTCAACTATGCGCTCTAGATCTTCGTTAAGTTTACTTACGGCTAGTGAAGTTAAGTTGGGAGGAAAAGACATATATACCTGGAGGTCATCAGCATAAATATGATAATTACAGCTACGAATATAACCAATGATATCAGCGCAGTAAAGAATAAATAGAATTGGTCCCAGAATAGACCCCTGTGGGACTCCACGACTCACAGAGGCGGCATTTGAACGATATTTTGAACCAGAATCGTCACACGTCTCGACTCGCTGATAGCGTCTACAGAGGTAACTGGAAAACCACTTTAAAGCCGTTGTGTCAAGGCCATAGTATGCGAGTTTGGACAACAGTAAGTTATGATTTATTGTTTCAAAAGCTCGAGAAAAATCCAAAAGAACTAGCATAGCTCCTTCTCCTACATTAATTCCATTTAAAATATCATCAACAACATCCAACAGGCCAGTTGAAGTACTATGTCCTCTACGAAAACCTGACTGCTTTTGTGGCAGAATGTTGTGGACCCTTAAAAACTCCGTAAATTGCTGACATACAACCTTCTCAACAACCTTAGACAAAAAAGGTAGAATGTTTATGGGTCTGAGGTCTTTAAGTTCAGTCGGGTTGTTATTTTTAGGGATTGGTTTTATTAATGCTTCTTTCCAATCGTCGGGAAACACGCCTGTCATGATTGATTGATTAATTATACGTGTGATAACCTCCAGTGTTCGCGGTAGTGTTAACAGGATCATATCTTTTGAAATACCATCAACGCCTTCAGCATTCGTTGCGATGCCCATAATAATTTTAGCTACTGTAATCTCGTCAACTGTTTTTAAACTAAATGAAGCAGAACTGTAACGATGAAACTCAAAGTAAGTTAGTTGTGAAATTGAAACAAAGTTTTCAGCTGGTAAATCGAGAAAATGACTATTGAGCAATTCGGGGTCGTTGATGGCAGAAGGCAAATGTAAATCTTTGGAATTAAAATCAACTACATGTTTTTTAATACCTTTCCAGAGCTTACCTGAGTTCTTTCTATTTCTATTTATTTTGTAATTAAAGAAAGCTGCTTTTTCAGAAAACATAGCTTGGTTAACAATATTTTTAAGTTGTTTATAAGAGTCAACATCAGATGAGGTTTTTGTCTTTTTGCACCTAGAGTAGGCCTGATCCCGCAGTCTCATCATATCTTTAACAGTTGGTGTAATCCAAGGATATTGGTGACTTTTGATATGAATCTTTTTCACTGGCGCATGCAAATCAAAAATGGTTCGAATACAATGATTAAACGCCCGCAGAGAATCATTAACATCCTCACAAATCAGCCTTTCCCAAGGAAACTCTTCCACCTGCTTTTCAAATTCGGCAATATTAATGGATCTGATTGGTCTATATGAAAACCATCTTGACGGCAACTTAGGCCTCTGCAAGCGCAAATTACACGAGAGGAAAGCATGACTAAGGTAAAAGCACCTATTACGGAGGGATTTAGCAACATTTGAAAGTAAGACGCAAAAATAAGCATTTGTTAGTATTTTTAAAGGTGCCAAACTATTTTATCTTCAAAAGTGGAATTTAAATTTTGTATTGCTGTTGAGTCTTAGTTTATTTTCATGATATTTCATAATTTAAAAAAATATTTAAGTAGTCGGGTCGATTTTCCCTAATACAGAGGTATGACATTGGTCAGAGCCTATTACTGCGGTAGACGGCTCCTAATACGGAGGTTCATAAACTATATTCATTGGAGTTCTGTACAAATAATATTTATTAAATAATATAAACAAATTACTTAAGTAGTAAAGTAAATTGTAAGTTTTTCATTCATTGGACATTGATTTGATTACACATACGTTTTGAAAAGAGTTTTGGATTATTCTGATTCGGTTGATTTTGCTTTTTACATTGAGTGAAATGTAAAAATGGAGCAAAGCAATATCAGTCCGTATAGAAAGATTTTTTCGGACAGACTGACTCCGCTTCGCTCATTTTTTAGTATTGTATTTTAACATGAGAATTGCTTAGGATTCTCTCATGTTGAAATACAATACTTCTTACAATAATTCCAACAGATTCTGAAGGACTTTATGAATAAAAAAGTAGCACTTAATGTATTTTTACATGCGCCAGTACAGCGTTAACTGATTTTATAGAAATAAAAATGCAAGTTTATTTAGAAATCACCTGCTTATATTTTTTGAAAATAATGGCGAACAATAACAATCATCCTAAATCTTTCAAAATCAACAGTTCGTAGAGGAACAAATGGTCAAAAAATTAATGACGAATTTTAACGTCATTTTAAATCTCAATCTCTCAAAAATTAACAAAGATGATAGTCAAAGCAAACAAAAGGTAATTGAGATTCAACATCATTATAAGGAATGGTATCGCTGTTACTGATCAAAACTGCCAGCTGCCGTCAGCGGCCACCGCATCGATCAAAATAAACAGTTCATAGAGGAACAAATGGTTAAAAAAATAATAACGTATTTATAACATAATTTTAAATCTCAATCTCTCAGAAATTAACAATCCGTAGAGGATAGTTAAAGCGAACTTAAGGTAATTGAGGTCATACATTAATTGATCGAAGATCGATCCGAATCGATGCAAGTGCTTCAGCCACTTACGCATTAGTATAACACTTACTGTCCATATTTTCTATGAAAAACAGAAACAAAACGTATAAAACTAAAAACATTTTCATTTATAAGTTTTAGTCGCTTTTGGTTTTATCAAAAATATACATATTTAATAAGAATTCACAAAAAAAGGTACAAAACCTTTTATTTATTTACGGAACCCCAAAACTTGCAATGTTGTTATGTTCTATGAATAGAGTGGTAATAGGAGATCATATAAAACCTAATACAGAGTTATCTAGAATAAACACCACCGTAATAGGAAAACTACTCGTGCTTTTATTAATCCTTATTCTGACCCATCAAAATTGCGATAAACAAACGAGTGTAAATGCTTAGTCAGAGGATAGCAAGTTTTTGGGTCAGATGTGTATAACTCAAGTCAAAAGTTATAAAAAATAATCCATTTGTGATAAGTTAAAATACACCTTCCTAATTTGACCATTTCTAAGAAACCAACAATTTGTACTCAACAGTTTTCATATTTAACTAGATTTCTAATAAAGAACACATACCGCAGAATATAGTTTCTAATGTATGAGACTAATAATTAATTCAACAACACTTGGAACTAATTAATCAAGTTAATAAATTGGAAATTATAAACAAATAAATATGCCCAGTGTTTTTCCTATTTCGGAGTTATACCACCGAATTAGGATGAAGCTATAAAATTCGTATTCTTTCACGGCGGTATTTTATTTCTTCTTTTTTAGGTAAAAAATGAGTAACAAATATTAAACAAGCTATTTAATTAGTAAGTATGACAATAGGAAAATGATATAAATAATTCATAAACAAACTTTAACGGGTTTTTTATACGAAAAACTTAGTTTATAAATATCGCTGTACTTACTTTTGTCGTTGCGCGTTTGTATGAAACCTGCTCTCCCGTCGACCACGTTACACAGACTGATTGATTTTGTAGTGTTGTCTATGTGTTATACTTGCAAACGTCAATTCAGTCATAGAGTGATAGATTTAGAAGAAACATTTCACATTTTGGTGTATTTTAACTGAATAGAATAGAAATAAATCTCGAAAATAAAAATACCACCGTAATAGAATACGATTTTGACTACCGCCGTATAAGGAGCCTTTACCTTACTCAACTCCGGAATATGGTCAACAGTCACATCAATGACCTTAGCACTACTACATATTAAATCTAAAAGCGTCTCTGAGTGGTTTGTGAAGTGGGTTGCCTTAGTCACATATTGTTTAAGATTCATGCAACGAAAGAAAGTAAAAAGTTTCTTAGCATTAGTTTCGTTCTCAATAAGTAAATCTATGTTAAAATCGCCCATTAGAATAATATGATCATACATGGAAAACGAGCTTACTGCTTCCGTCATGGCATCAATAAAAGTGTCAACCCCTAACCATGGCGGGCGATACGCAGTGCCCACGGCAATCTTAAAGCCACCCACGGAAACGCTTAGCCACATCTGTTCAACGGAAGGCACATGGGGGGGATGGATCTGCTTTGCACGGAGTCCGCGCCGCAAGTAGAAGCCGACACCCCCCCCACGCGACCTCACGCCGGCCGGGCGCGGTATGTGACGCAGTCTGTAGCCTATAGGCGCCGGCGCACGTTTTTCCTCACCCTCTTTTAGCCAAGTTTCATTAATTGCCATTATATCAACTGCATGACGCTCCAAAGCTACAAGAAACTCCTCGTGACCTGTACCAAGAGAGCATGGGTTTAAAAAGCCCAAAGTCAAATTCCTGCACTTTAAAAACTGTAGCACGAAGGAGAAAGAGATGGCAATGTATTTAGAATTTTCTAAATGCCTCTTTAGAACTGTTAAATGACGTTTGGTTATATTTGATAGTAAATAACAAAAGCCGAACAGACATCCATTCCCATACATACAACAACTCTTACATAATGTCATCTCCTTTATTTTCCGTGTCTTCGAAACGTTATTTAGTGTATCAAAACTAGTATTATAAATGTTGTGAATAGATACTTTATAACATAGTAAAAATAAATCAAATGTTATATTAAATAAATAAGATAAAGAATCACGAAATTTAAACATATTTTTTGTCAATTCGTAATTGTTGGCAGAAATATTTAGAGAAAAATTACTTATAATAGCGTAAAAAGGCATACCATATGGCATTAACAAAGTATCCCAAATGAGATCGTTTATCGCATCAGCAGATAACTCAAACACAAAAATAGCATTTTTAAAACTTAAAAGTAACATGTTAAAACGAAATAATTTGAATAATACTACTGTATGAACATTGCACATTAATTTTAAAAACAATATAACACAAAACATAACAAACCGTGTTACAAAAAACATCAGATACACAATTATAAACTCTAGCATAAAACAGTATGAGACACATAAACAAAATATCAAACTGAAAATAACTTTTGAATAACTTATGTATTTTAGATATTTCCTATTAGCAACTGCAGTAGGTTGGAAAGTATATTTTACATAAATAAATCTAAACATCACTAACAGCGTTAGCACCAAAAACCCTCACAAGATCGGCGTCGGAGCTCAGCTTGTAACGGGCTTTCCCATTTTCCTGGCGGGCAAAGATACTTCCGTCACGCGTCCATACATATTTCCAGCCCAAACGTTTCGCGGCCTCCCGCGCCTTCTGAAACAGCTGACGGTAGTGTCGTGACAGGCGTTCGTTTATGTAAAACGGTTGGGGCGGCGGCGCAGCGGTGCCAGAGTTCGGCAGGCCCATATCAGTAGGGGAGAGACGGCGTCGTACGCGCGCAGCCTGCAGCAGGGCATCGCGAGCAGCGCGGCGCGCCAGCCGCACGGCAACAGGCCGCGGCCGCGGGGGCGTCGTCCCGGCTGGAGTTTGAGCCCTCGCCGGTCCTACTCGGAAGGCACTCACCACGTCTCGTTCGTCTAATGGCACACCCAGCTTTTTAGAAACCGCGAGAATCGTATGTATTGCGTTTTCATTGCTCGTTTCCGGAAAATTGGCAATTTCGATGTCATTAGCTAGCAGGTCCTGGTTGCGTTCCTCGATTTCCAACTGCAACCGGGTGATAGTCTCCTCAATGCAGGATATATCAGAGTTCTGACGCGTACAAGCATTACTCTCTAATAACTCTATACGGCTCTCAAGCTTATCAATGCGATCATTTTGTATTCTTAATGCTGCTGTTAGGTCAGACATAGTCAAGCTGAACTTGGACATCTCAGTACGCATGGCCTTCATTTCCTGGCACAATTCCTTAATACAAACATTGTAGTTAAGATTATCCTCACAATCAGTACTCGACTCTGAAAGTTCCTTATGTATGGCCTTGACGCGCTGGGTTACATTACTTATTTCACCTCGTTTAGATTCTTCAGGTTGAGACGGACGAACGGGGGTGCTTTGTTTGTCGTGTTTAGGTAGTTTACTCTCACACTGGGCGCATCGCCAGTTATCTCGTCGTCCTTTGTCCAATTTGTAAAAGGAATAAAACCTTTGAGAAGACATATTTAAACAATCGAGGTCATAAGGCCCTTTACATTTCACGCATCGCAAATACTCTCTGCTCCGCAATGGTTTCAAGCACCCAGCACATTTTTCATTAGCAGCTGGCGGCGACATTGCTTTAGTTTAGCAAATGTTAAATAAAATTGTAAACAATATGCAGCGTAGCACCCTCTGTGACCATGCGAGGTAATGCAGAAAGCAGGTTTAATGAGGTGATTTCAAACACTGTCAACAGATGTCGCTGTGAGCACTAAGCAATACGATATCGCGAATCAATGACGATGACTTGTTGTTTTATTATAGGTTATAATAATGAGTGTTAATTATTATGTTACGATTCAGAGCACAAAACCACATAGATTTTCAAAGGCAAGTGTTTTGCAGGTCAGCCAAACTCAGCAAAAGCTGTTATTCACTTTAATAAACCAAGATTTTCGTTCGTTGTAGCCGGTGCGCTTTTTCAATTAATTCCTCAGTAATCCACACAAATACACAAGAACTTCACTTGTAGTGCACTGTTTACGTTTGCAGGCTAGTTTTATGGACGTTTTGAAGCAGATTTCACAGTTTAAACATTTTTAATAATATTTTGTTATCCGTACGATGTTCTATCGCGCACAGTAGCGCCACTACTGTAGGATAGGGCTAGGGCAGTAGGATAAGGCTGTGTTATTCCTACCAGTTCAAAAAAACACTAATCAATTGCAATCACGTCACGACATCGAAGGACAAGCAGGCTTATGGACAGTGAAATAAAAAAGAAAGTGGCATTGTCTCGCGCAAATGTTGTGTCGAGAAAGTGCGCGGGCGCAGACGTCAGGCGCAGACACTGTGCGAAATATCATTGTTACATCACAGGAGGTTAACATTGCAATGTGATAGTGACAGTTACACTACAAATGCCTAAGACCTGTAGCGATCATGATGAGAATAGAGACTCTTTCTTGGACTAGACATCTACTAGAAAAAGTATTGCAAATAAGTATTAATGAAGAAATACTAAAACGATTACCGGTTAGCACGTTCATTCTTCTTACCGAAAAGACTCTGGTAGGAATCATATTTATTTATTAGTTCGTACACAAAAATACAATTAAAATAGACAGACAATTAGGAGATTAAAAGTACAGGTCAGCTTATCTCTAAAAAGAGATTTCTTCCAGCAGACCACGTTGAGAGGAATCGTTTTTTTTTTGTTGAGTTGTCATAATGGCTCAAATAAATGTGACAGTCATTTCCCAATTTGTGTGTTGGAATAAGATTATTTATAGCACATTGGGTCGCAACCAGCGCGCGCGCGGTTCACCTTCCGCTAACTTCCATACTAAAAGCTGTTATAGAAGAGAAATCTCTTGTTAGCAGTTCCTATTTTTATAACTCGCCACTGACCATTATTTCAAAACATAAATGTAGAAATGCAATAAGGACTCGAGTTCGATTATTCTTAAAACAGTTAGAAGTCAAATTTCCTTCTCGGACATAGCCGCCCGCCCAAGCGCCCGGAAACCTAACATATTATTCCTGCCATTTCCACGCTACGTGACTTAAAAATCACATCTCCTATGTGACTTAAGGACTTCACAGCTATTTTAGGTTCTTCTAGTAGGAAAATTGACGAACCCGTTGGTGCAGTGGATAAAAATTCTACCCTATGCGATGGCGGGCAGTTCGATTCCTTGTCGGAATTAAGATAAATCGCATATTTACATTAATATTAATTTCGAATAGTGTTTTCCGGCAGTGTTTCTACTTTTTCCTACGGAAAAGCAAACGAGAACGTATAAATATATTTTACGGTGAAGACTCTGAAACGAAAATTTATTTTACACCCAGGCTCCTACTGCGACTAGCCAAGGACCCCAGGCACTGCGAGTTAGACTGAATGTTAAGAAACTCTGCATTACTATCTATCTTAATAAATGAAATGATATAAAATCTTGGATGGAAAACACATTAACCCAGATGTTACTGAAACTATTGTAACTTAAAAGACATGGAAGTTACAATGAAATAAGGTAAAATATTAAAAATTGTACTAAAGCTGCATACATTGACAAATATTATGCTGACCAAAAAATACAGTTGATAGAGGTTTACATAAAAAAATAATTCAAACATCAGCAAACACGCCTCTTATAGGAGTGTCTCAATATCCAGCGAGTTTTGCTTGCACTTGCCAATTTTGCTCAATAACTGACGTTGTAAGTGTATACCGGTGGCGGCGTGTGTAGGGACGCTAAGCTCTTGTCAAATGCCCCAACATGCCTAGAAGTGATCAGTCAAACCAATCCTTGTCAGCGCCTGCACAAACATTCTAATAAGACGCGCGTCGCATCGATTGGCCACGACGCGCTGCGCCCGCGTCGACGCGTGACCAACCGATTACTGCTCACAGTCCGAGGTGACGTGGTGACACACTGCCGCACATGTTCAAGTCTGAGCTGACGTGCCCTCTTGCTATTCGCTTCACTCTGATAGGGTAATCAAACGTTTCTTAACGCCACGCGAATTACTTCTATGTTGCTTATTGCTTGCGATAACAAGTGCTAACTTAATTGTTTTTTTAACAACTTCTTACCATATCTTATGGGGTAGTCAGAGGCACACTAATTGTTGCCGTCATGGTGAACTTATCAAGGAATTTTGAACCCAACGTGGTGGTGGTCAAATTAGACCAAAAAAGCGCTAAGTACACTACCTCATAGGTGGCGTGGAAACGTGTGCATATTATGACGATTACAACTTTTACAACTTTTTGAATCTGTAAAGTGTAAGTGTAAAGACTGTATGTAAAGACTGGTTTCGTGTATTTTATTGCAACGTTGTTTTTTTTGTTCGAAGACAAATGACGGGATTCAAATAAGATAATAGCTTTTCTTATTTTTAATAATATTTGTAAGTAACACCACTGCGGAAAGTTTCTGAATTTACTCAAAACAAAAGATTAAAGTTGCTGAAATCAGATATACAAAGGACATACCTACGTACAGTTATCAGCAGGACATGTCAACTAAATAACCGGGTTTTCTGCAACATACGAACTACGGTAAAAACTACTATTTTACCTGTATTTGCCCGACGTTTCGGCGACAATTGCATGTGCCGTGGTCACGAGCAACCCGGTTATTTAGTGTTTACTTATATGTATAGTGAAAAATGCAACAAGAAGTTTAAAAACCTTTTTAGGACATGTCAATTACAAATAAATCGCAGTTTATTTTTTATTATTTTGCAACTTCTTCGTTCTCATGTTTATTTCGCTGACTCTGGAGCCAGGGTTCTTATTTCAAAACTGCGCTAAAGGAAAAATATAAACCCGCAAGTAGGTTCCGTAAAGTGGTTAGATTTTAACGAACAGAATTGTATAAAACGGCCGTTCTCTTTGATCTGTTATCAATGGCATTGGACTCGTGCGACTCGTTCCCCCTATTGGCCTCAGAAAGGAGGCTCTCACGCATTTCTGTGTGAGGCTGAGGCGCGAATACGAGGCTGATTCTGGCCTTTGATTTCGACTACAATGGGGCAGGGTTTATGAGATGTAATTTTTGTTTTAATGTTACCTGTATGACGTTTTATGTGAACTGTATGTTTTTATGAAAAATAAATACTTTAAACTAAGATGTAGGCTTAGTTCAGTGCAGCTGTATTTATTACCAACTATTTAAGTGTGAATGCCGCAATGGTAAATGTGTCAATAAAAAATGATAACTCATGTGCAAGTTTTATTAATAAAATTGAGAAACGCATTATTATTTACAACTCACAAGTTCTGTTTATTCAATAGGTCTATTATTTGGTGCCTATTTTTCTTTCGTTAATTTGTTGATTGAAAAGTCGCTTCTTGTAATCGGTCTATTTGATTAAAAATATTTTTGATTTAATCATTTTACATCTGCGTAGTCTGTTAATGAGGATATCATACAAGATTATACTATACGATATCATTATTTACAGTGTAGGTACTCAAACCACTTACTGCCATGTGCGTACGTACAGTGCCTTTTTCAAAATCCGTGCTAAACACCAACAGCAAAGACCAATAATTTGATCAAAAATTCAAACGAATGTAGAATCTCACTAGTTGGTGCCACTGGCGAAGTTAAGTCTACTTAACAAAGGTCCAGCTATCAAAATGAGTTATAATGGCGAGCGTATGAATAGAGTGAGTGCCATTCCACAGACCTCAATCCTGCACTAGCGCCCCTAGCGGCGAGCTCCCACACGATAGCCCTTCACAAAACACGCATACAAAGTGTCAATGCCTCCACCGAAATCCAATTCCGAAAACCACATCCGCAGACACGGAGCTTACAAATTAATTACCAAATCCATTTTGGATCCGAACTTAATTTTCTTTCAATTGGCAAGTTCCTCATTAAATTTCTATCGGGTATCCCGTTTCGTCCAAACACAAATACAGAGTAATCAAAATTGGTAATAGGAAGACTCCGAGCGGCGCGGACGCGATTGTACTCAGAGTCAGAGTACACGCCTGCGCTCGTACCGAGGGAGGATAGTCCTAACAAAGAAATAGGGAGTGTGTCTCTTTGGTTTTAATTGAATTTCGGACATGTTTATTCGACTGACACATTTGGACAAATGTGTCAGTGAGGAATTAGGCTGGGAATGCTGTTTTGCTTAGATTTTGATTATTGTTGCATTGAATACGTAACGTTAATTGATGATTATTATGTGTCAATAAATTCAGTTAAGTTCCGCAGTTGTGCTTATTTATTATTTAATCGTTTCGATATGATTTCAGAAACGTGGTTTGTGATCGGACAAATAGTCATGAAGAAGACCCTCAAAAATCACAACAAAGCATTTAAATACCCGATATCATTATTTTAAAAACTGAACACCTTAGAAAATGTACCTTCTGATGGAACTACACAGTTACCGCAGCTAATGGCAAAATGTCCCCGAATGATCTTCACGAACAGAGATTCGAAGTCGAATTTAAACTTGTGGCAGTTATAATGTCTGTACCGACAATGATAGCCGTCGTTACCGTGATGGCGGCCATTCGAGAGCATCCTGGCACGGGGGGTCCACCGCCACACTGTCTCCAAGTGGGCCCAGCCGGCCAATTGCACATAATAATACTAAACGTTAGGGTATTTATTTAAATTAGGGTAACGTGCGAACCACAACTATGCATCAAGGTGTGAATTTGTATTTCTAATCAAAATATCGTTACTTACTTATTCAAATAAAGCGTGAGGGGTCTTCTAGACACAATTATATTTAAAAGAAAAGGACCAAAAAATATACGTCTCTGTAGGGTGTTTACAGTTTCTTTATTTATTAATTTATAGAGATGAAAATAATGAGATGAGATGAGCGGTTTGAAAAGGTTTCTGCTGGGTCGGCAACGCACGAGTAATGCCCCTGGTGTTGCACTTGTCCATACGCTGCGGTAACCGCTCGCCATCAGGCGGTCCGCATGCTTGTTTGCCACCGTCATTGTATAAAAAAATGTATAAAAAATGAGGGAAAGTTAAGCTACGAAACAAAATTAAATCCCAAAGTGATCTTACACTAATTTGATTAATGCATAGATAAATGTAAAAAGTAAAGTTGGTACAAATAACACGAATGCATTATTTTGACCTAGATTACTAATTCATTGCACTTATACCTACTGTTAGGTAGGTAAAAAGATTTGAAATATTTTTCTTCACTAGTAATAATCGAACTTATTGGTTTTGGGTAAACATCACCCTTTTTATTATCGTGCAATCTCGTAGTGCTAATTTTATCGCGTTAGTTAAAGAAAAGCCTTATTCTGGGGAAAATACTGTCATTTATTCTTCATTTTATGGAAATACAGGTCAAACTGTTCAGAAACGTGGAACGAAATCGGATTTAGATCATTAAACATGTCTACATAACATCCACGTATGCACCGAAGGCAATGATATTATGAAAAAAAGGTAGATAGGTTACTTGTGCTAAAAAAGTGGCACCCGAAATCAGAACTTTTCATGTACCTGAGCAAAGCATTGACAGAGTTGACAGTTTGAGACGACACTGCGCAACATGTAGGTATCTGTCTCGTTTGGCGGATAATCCTATTAATAACCTACTCTTAGGAGGTTAGTGCAGGATTAAGTACAAAGTTGTAAAGCCTGATCAAGACTACAGTCACAAGCCCACTATTGAGCCTATGCGTCCACTGGTGGCGGGATCGGACTGGATGTGGAAGGCTCAGAACCGGGAGTTGAGGCGCTCTTTGGGAGAGGCCTATGTCCAGTGGACCAGTCCAGTGGACTATGACAGGCTCATGATGATGCCCACTCATGGAATGTACTGGAGGAACAGCCCTCTAATGTTGTGTGGGCCACGTTGAGTTCAATTTGACCGACTGCGAGCCCACCGCCATTATCCGGGCAAGCAGCCCTAGGTTAGGCTTTTCAACAGTGCTTTTCATCGTTGGAGAGTCAACAAAGATGTTATGAATAAGGGGGTGACGAACGTGATCGTGAACGCTAAATCATGGGTTAAGCAATGACGTTTTGTGTCACTCGCAAATGGCGGCAAAGTAAAGACGCGGAATGAAAAGGTTGACCAGTTTTCAAATACATTCATTTACGCGTTGCAAGCACATGTTACCTTTTTAAACTGTGCAACAGGCTAGAGTACGTCGAAAAGTATGCTTTATTGATTGATAATAAAATTAAAATTCGATTAGACGTATATTCCTCTTTACGATTGACAGTTGAACCAATACTTTTTATTAGTTTGAACTTGTCACAATTTTTATCAATAAGGTGGTTAGACTCTAACTGTACAATTAACACAAAGTGGGTCTCGATTTCGGGACCACTCGGCTAGTGAAAGGGGTATACCTAGCCGAACAAAGGTAGGGTGTGTACGGGTAGCTAAGCTGGGTGGCAAAGAGGAGTGCGGGACAACTAGCTAGGAACAAATTATCTAAATGGCTCGCTCGCCGGCTGTTACGGCTAAAGCCACTCTGACGGGTTCCAGGAAAAGTGATACAATCACAGGACTTATAAACTTTGTTCTGATATATCCAAAATTCTCGGGTAAGGTGCCCGTGGGTCAGCCATTGCTGTAGCAGTCAGTAGCTACAGCAAATCATCAACGCCGTTGCTAAGCAACCCTGGTCAGGTAATGTGATGGTGTCCAGCCCGACTGTGGTTGAGTTATTTTTTGGACATCTCCGTGCTTCGGAAGGTACGTTGGTGTTACCAGACTTCAGGGTAAGCCAGGTCGGAGACTTGATTAACTACAGTTACTGCACTTTACTATAATAAAAGTTTTTCTTTTCTAGATGTCTTTAAAAAAACGTCTTTTTACTCTCTCGCAAATTAAAATTTACGTCTCATTTAATTGTTGACTAGTAGAAAATGCTTTTAGCATTAAGTCCGTCGTTAGTACTTTTGAAGACTAAGTATATAAAATAAACCAGGCCTGTTGAAGTATGGCACTTATCACCTTAAAATGAAGGTGACAACGAAAAAGGCTGTTTCTTATTGTTATATTTATAAATTGTCTGCGCGAAGGAGTGCAAATTTTGACCTTGCGAGTTAACTTTAGAAAAGCAAACGCAGACCACTTTCTCCTTAACCATGTCACGCGCAGGCGCAGTCTGACTGACAATGTCGCGTCGTGCGTGACTTTGTATGACCAGCTCTAGTCACAGTATAAACCATACAGTAGGCTATCTAAGGCCGCCAGCCGAGCGAGTTATTAGCCTAGCGTGCACACAGACACGCGGCACAGCCCGTCCGTACTGCCGCCTCCCTATGCCTCCCTATTTTATGCTAGCGTGTGCGTGATACCGCGACACGGCGCGCGACGCTCACGCACACATTCAAACAGAGAGTGGCACGTTTGTATTTAGATGTTCTACTGTATGGTTAATACTGTGCTCTAGTTGTATGGTACCGCTAGCTTTACGGGTATCGCATCGCTCGTTGCGATGTAACGACCTACCTCTAGCCAATTATACAATACACCTCTGAGCTAAGCACAAAAATTAACCAACCTTTTTTTTGCATAGTTAGGCGCGCATTTGACCACAACCTCACCAGATCGTAAGTGATGATGTGGTCTAAGGTTGTACATGCCAGCCTAACAAATGGCTGTTCACTCTCTTCTTGAACTTCTTGCACAAATGTTTGTTGAGTGATATTTATGCAGTTGATGTTACGTTAAACAATCAAAAAATAAATATCCCTGGGCATTATTCCACACAGCGCCATCTGGACCCAAAATAAGCTAATTAAAGGTAACAATAATATAGCTTCCGCGTCTAACTAGCACATAGGCTACAATTTCTTCTTCTTTCTTCTTTCTTCTTTCTTCTTGTCTTCTCTTTTTAACCTAAGTCCACGCGGTCATCATGGTTATATTTACTTACATATAGGTAGGTACTATGAGTACGAATACCAATGACTTCTCTCTCAGCCAACGTAAAAAAAGTGAATACTTACTGAAAATAAAACTAATGAAATATCTCATTAATGATCATTTATTTATTATCTTTAGGTATATCTTTATTGTAGAAAAGTTTATGTGTGAAAAAGCACGTTAAATGCAAGAATGTGAACAATTGTTATAAACCTAGTTCGGGATCCCCATGTTCCGCATTACGTGTGAATCAACACTCGAGTACGAATGTTTGATTGTTTCCTTCATTTTGATTCATTCGAGAAGATAACATTGTCTCTGAAACTACTGACTGTGCATTAAGTTAAATGCAATAACTAACTTTGTTTCTTTGTTGTTTAGTTACTTGTGAAAGTCAAATTAAAGATTAGGATGTATTTTTATTTCAAACACATTGTTTGACAGATTTCCTGTATTATTTATAAGGCATATATGTACTGTTTTCTAGTACGAGTACTATATTGTTAAAAAACCGATCTTCTCAAAATATTTTAACAAGGGAGGTTTTGTGTCGGTTTCGATGTTTTCCGACACACTTTTATATTTTGTGTCAAGAATCAATTCCTAAGCAGCAAAAATGTTTTAAGTCTTAATAATAAAGAAGTAATAAACATCGAATTGGGAATAAATATGAATAGGTATGTACTTATCGACTTCTTTTACTTCTTGAAACGGAGATATTTTGTAAAAATTGCACATACCTACTTACTTATTAAAAATTTATAACTTAATGAAAACGCAAAAAAGGTAAGCGCCTATTTCCGTTTTCATGCTACCATAGAAGTGCCTGTTCGCCACAACACTCATGGTAAGTACGACTTAAAAATTAAATAAGAGAAAGTGAAAATTTTACCAACCTCGGTAAAGAAGCGTTCTTGAATTTTTATCTAACATTATCCATACAACTCTATCAACATGAAAGGTGTACTTAGCCCATTAGAATAGTAATGGGTTGATTATGAGTACAGAATTAAATTATGGCGAAAGAAAGCTGCGCTGGCGCCGGTACTAAGTTTGACGACCGATTTGGTGTAGATAGATAGATATTCTTTATTGCACAAAAACATTACAGTTGTATCAAATTACAAAGACCAATGTACAATTTAGGCGGTCTTATCGCTTGGGAGCGATCTCTTCCAGACAACCAGGTAGAGGATCGTGAGAACACAAAAAAACAAATGTGGGTAAGATAAAATAGTAAGATGAGAGAGTAAAGAGAGTGAGTGAGAGTGTGAAAGCTAGTGGTGTAATTGTTGAAAGAAAGAAAGAAAAAACGTTTATTGACCTTGGACATCGTAAACATACAGATATAAACAAACAAAACAAAATGGTTGAAGAAAAAATAATAATAATGTTTTAATGTTTATCCTTTGTCTAGTATTCTATAAAAACGGATTTAAACAGCTCATCTTGGAGCTAGGTGGCGGTGAGTGGAATAATGTCCAGGGATATTTATTTATTTTAGTTTTGTCATTTGAGGATCTCCTTACGATCCCGACGGACGACAAACTAGCGATCCCGACAGACGACAACTAGCGGTACCGACAGACGTCATTCTATCAAATGTTCATTCTATCAGCAGTTAATTATTTAGTTCTGAGCGCTACCTGACTTTGTTTCAACTATATAAAGATATAGTTGTGATTTGCCATTGCAAGCAAGATTTTGGCAGGTTTAAATTAATATTATTTCATATTAAGAAATAAATGATTAAAACGAATATGTTGGATATCCTTAACTGATCCTAAATAGATTTGAAAGATTCAGGTGTTAAAAGTAGCTTTAAAATTATTACATCATGAAATAGTACTTGTAACATCAAACGCTTATAACTCCTAGGAACTGAGGTATAAAGAGATGATCAGGCCAGCAGGGATGTCTGGAGCCGATTATCAATACATAGAAAGACCCTAACGGTTGGCGAACGATTATCTGAATACGTGGTCCATGCGAGTGTGTAGCCGGAGCAGCAGATTTAAATTTAAATGTCTATTCGGCGAGAGTTAGTAAATATATTATGAATATGTCTCTCAACAGCGTCTGTGTAACGGATGTAGCTTATCGTAGCGGATTTTTAAATAAATGATATTATAATTCAAATACGTAGATAGGTCACTTGTGCTGAAAAAGTGGCACCCGAAATCAACTTTTGCTCACTTGAACAAAGCATTGACAGTTTGAGACAACACTGTGCAACATGTATCGTTTACGCTATAGTAAATAATCATGCTATCTTGTACACACGGTCAAATCATAGGTAAGGTACCAAGGGTCAATTTTTGACTTCGCGTCAGTACTGACATAACGTATCTACACCTCTTTTATATATCATTGTATCTATAAATGCAAATGTAGTGAATACCTAATGAGTAAAAAAAGCTCATTTTTCTATCCCGAACAAGTGGCATTAGACAGGACCTAGTTGTTAACGAGCCACTCGTCCGAACTTTGCATGTGTTCGGCGGAACAGCGGCCGGCCATTGCCGTTAACTCTTCGGAAATAAAAACTTTAACGGCTCACAGGACCAGATGCGCTCGGCAAGAAATCAAACACAATAAAAAAGCCCCACACATCCGCGTCCGGAAAGCGAGAAGCCAGTAGCACAGTATAAACCATACAGTAGAACATCTACATACAAACGTGCCACTCTCGGTTTGAATGTGTGCGTGCGCGTCGCGCGCCGTGTCGCGATATCACGCACACGCAATTTCACGCACACGCTAGCATAAAATAGGGAGGCATAGGGAGGGAGGCAGCAGTACGGACGGGCTGTGCCGCGTGTCTGTGTGCACGCTAGGCTAATAACTCGGCGGGCGGCCTTAGATAGCCTACTGTATGGTTTATACTGTGCTAGTAGCCGATCGAAGCGCCCTCTGCATACTTCACGAGCCCTAATCGCCTACATGGTTCCATCATTACACACTTCTCTCAGACGCTTTTTCTTCATCACATTCATTATTAACCAGCCCTAAGATCTTTTCGTAATACACTTAGAAACGTCTGACTCTAGATTTAACATAAGTGTTACGAGCGGTCATACTTTCTCTGTTTAATTTATTTAAATCGCAACATCTTCACGCTCAAGAGTTAGGAAAAATTACTTGGAGCGTTAAGAAGAGTGATAAAGTGGAAACCGCGGAGGGGGGGGGGGAAGGGCCCAGACAGGTGGGTGAGTTAGGAACGTTGGTAATTAAGGGTTAAATTCCGGTACCCATAATAACGAAACTTTTGTGCTCAGTTTATGGAACGCGCGTAACTTTTATGGCCTAATCACGCGTCTCGAGAAGATCGCATTCGCTCCGAGCGAGCGAGCGAGCAATTTTGCAGTTCTTGTAGGTTCGGCGTGCAACTTGACGAAATTGCTCCAAGTTTAATAAATTAATTTATTTATCCGAAACACGTCGGCCTGTGAGTCGACCTTAGCCGCATTCTTATCCCGCAGATAGCGGAAACTTGCACTTACAATTTTGAGGAATAGATATTACTTTATTCAAGAACAAGAAAAAATAAAGATCGAACAATTCAAAATAGAAATGAAATGATGCGCCCCTCCACCGTATCTACGCACACGTGCAAATTTCAAATTTGTACGCAATACTCATAAACATGCAATTAGGATCGGTTGTTCAGTTGATGGTTAGGCTCAAACGTCAAACGCGACCGGCAACTGAACGACCAATTAGAATCGCATGGACATGTGTGTTGCGTCCATATTTGAATTTGGGGCGCGTCATTTCAGCCTAGACGATCTCTACTAAACCAAGTAAATTATGAGCAAAAACAAAGCGTTGGCTTAGACGCATCCTATCGGTTCGATAAGCCATGCACTCGAGTATAGGCCTATTGTTTTGGAGTTTATTAGAAGTGCCATACACTGGAATTTAAGCAATAAGCTAACTGAAGATCAATTTAGTGATAGACTAGTATTCCATTATAGCTTATCCGTAACACAAGACAGGTGAAGCGTAAGTGTTACGCTACACCTGTCTTGTTATTGGCAGTGGCCAATCAAGCCTATTCCGACAATAGGCTTGCTTGACCTGTGGTTGACTATGCACCATCCCTTCTAAAGATCAGTTCAGTGAATTGGGTAATCTAAAATACAGACCCATAAAATGCTTGACGGGTTAAATTTCGTCTGTCGGGCGGCTTGATTTTTTTATAACACTAAATGCGGGTATTATTTAATAAGCAATAATGAAAAATCATAAGCTCTACATAGTGTCTCAGACCTGAGTGGATTGGATATGTTACTGTAAAAGCCCGAAGTACGGTAAATCCTAAGATTTACCGGTAAAACCTAAGATTTACCAAACCTTATTGGTAAAATGCCGAACAATTACGTTATTCGAACTTTTACCACCATTCACTTGGTAAATCTTAGGATTTACATCAAAGGCATGGTAAATGTTGAAAAAACATGGTACGTAGTAACGTGGTCGGCGCGTAATTCATCAGGATTACTTTGTTATTCTTAAATGTGTTTTGTGTCGAAACTTGCTAGTTAACTCGCCTTGTCATTTGCGGCGTCGCCCGCCGTGACCTCGGCTCGTCTGAGGCGGCGTTTGACGTTACAAATCACAAAACGCTTACGGAAACGCTTCTCCTTGAATTAAAATAAATAATAAAATATAAAATATCCTTGGACATTATTCCACACAGCGCCATCTAGTCCCAAGTAGGCTAATTATAGTCCGTTATTATGGATACTAGACAACGGATAAACATACTTAAATACTTTTTCTTTTGTAAATACATACTTAATATACATAGGAAACACCCAGACCAATACAAACAGACATGTTCATGCACACAAATGTTTGTACTGTGCGGGGATCGAACCCGCGACCCTTGGTGTAGTAGCCGACTTCTCAACCAATTACACCAAGACGGTCGTCAATTTATTTTCAAATTATTTTATTTACAAATTATTTTCTTTTGTTTTTTTTTAATAATTATCTACTTAGAAACATAAGGGCTCCTTTAATGAGACGCGGGGCGGGCCGCAAAGCTTGCAACACAAACGTACTCGTACGACGATGATGTCTGGAAGTATGGAACCATGCCCACTAGGCGGTCCGTTACCGACTAGCACCGTCGCGTGCCATGCACGGACCGGCAAGTATTGTCAGTGAAAATATTTTACCAGTGGCGATACGCTCCGTGCATGACACGTGACGTTGCCACACCGGTGCGCGCAGGCGGCGAAACGGTGAGCACCCGGGTTATAACCGCGTAAGTCAAGCCAACTAGTAAGTTTCGCAAATAACATTTAGATTAACAAAGTAATCCTGATGAATTACGCGCCGACCACGTGGTCACATGGTACTTAGTAACGTTACTAAGTACCATGTTTTTTCAACATTTACCATGCCTTCGATCTAAATTCAAAGATTTACCTAGTGAATGGTGGTAGAAGTTCGAATCACGTAATTATTCGGCATTTTACCAGTAAGGGTTGGTAAATCTTAGGTTTTACCGGTAAATCTTAGGATTTACCGTAGTTCGGGGTTTTACAGTAACAGATACATCAATGTTGGTGATGTCATCAGTCGTCATATGAGTTTAGACGATGTTTGTATCCAAACGATTCAAGCGTCACGTGACGAAGTCCTGCTTAAATTAGTTAAATCTATAGACCTAGAACTGGACTGCAGTTAACTCAATTAGGAAGCATGCATGGTAAGGAATATCAACACGAGAGCACTAACCGCAATTCACAATCGAATGAGAAATATGCACTTGGATGTGGGTCATATTATTCTTTTGAGTACTATTTTGAATTCTCGTTAAGTCCCTATCAATATTTCCTAATTTTATTTCTTTTTAGAAAGTAATTAATGAAAAGTGCATAAAATGTGGGAAATCCAAAGCGGTTGAAACAGAGTAGGTCGAGTATGACGTCCAAGTCTAGGTGCATGTCACTGTCAAAAGCGCGACAAGAAGAAGAATTCAACAGTTTGTAGGTTACATTTGCGCTGCCATAGACTTGCGTGACGTCAGAGTCTATGACAACGGAGCACGCCATAATAGTATTGTTTGAAACGCTGGAAAAAGTTTGAAATTTTTAACAATTTATAAATATACTACATTTCGCATTTTTGGTGATGAATATTATTGATTAGTCATAAAACGATATAAGCTATCATAAAAAATATAAAAAAGAACAGTGCATATTCCCTATTCTAGGACCATGTTCCCATATAGTCGAGATAAGTGAGGATCCTGAAAAGTAAACTTTGACCATAATTAGATCAACAAAGTGATGATTATGAGTCTTTAAAATAAAATTAGATTCTTCTTTTTCTATTGCGGGTAGGCGACGTGTGGGATCTAATAGGTCTATGTGACATTTGATCAAAGGTGAAACGCAAATGGTTACCGTAATAAAGAGAAACGTTAAAATGAATAAAAAGATTAACCAAATCTTAACTGGTTAACATTTCAGAATTCGTACGAGTTCAACTGTTTCTAAAGTACGAGACACAATTTAGTCGTGGGATGCACGAATGCCTCCCACCTAGTCAAATTGTTGTCTTAGCAACTCGCGTAGAGTAGTGATGCTACGCTATCGACAGTGTGGCCACGTTAATAGTTATGGGTCTCTGTAACGAATTCGTATAGAATAGAATAGTTTTTTTTTTGGTACCACAAAAACTAAAAAAAATAAAAGTACAATTCAAGCAAAAAGGAAAAACAATACTAACTGAATCGTTTTCAAAAAGGTGCGTACTAAAATGGTCGATACCAATTTCGTCGATACATCTCGGGCAAAATGTAGCATCTTTCAAAGACTGTTTGGATAGCAGTCTACTGACTGTTTATGATTTAGATGAAAAAAATACTGTCTTAATCTCAAAAATGTAGCAATCGATTTTGAAATTGTATAATTAAAAAAAAAGTTTTTGAAGCGTGATTACGACAGGTGTAATGTGGTTTTCATTACTCATACTCTGAAAGTAGGTCATTACTGACCTGAGAAGCGGGCTGAAAGTAATACTTTTCATCCCTAGGGAGAATCACTTTCAACTGCTGTTTTTTGCTGGCAACACCAGCTGTCAGACGTCTTGTTACGCAGCTGATTTTAATTTTAATAATTTTATGTAAAATAATGTGTATTTACATGTCTTTATAACTAATTTCGTTAGTTTTTATACCAATAACTAAGTGAAAACGTTGGTGAACAGTATAGTGTGAAGTGAACGTCTAAAGTTTGAGAAAGACTTTTCGTACGCCGGACGACCAACTGTCGTTTTGATTTCAACTGACTCAGGGGAGTATTGTTTGTTTACTCTTATTTACATAAAATACAACAGTGAAACAGCTTAAACAGGCCACAATGCATCCTAATTCCTGTTAATCAAAACTTTTTTTCTTTACTTCGTACCATTTAAGGTTATGTTATGTATTTTTGACCCTTCAAATTTAGGATTAAAATTGTAAAATATTAAGATTATTACTCTCTCATTTACATTACACACTGCACAGTGTCTCACTAATGTGAGGTTCGTCAAATTTCACTACATTTTGGCATTGTTGTTTGTCTCTTCGCTTGACAAATTGTGGAAGCAAAGTTGACGTAAACAACCTGATTGCCCCAGACAATTTACCCTTACACTTATCAATTATACTGAGTTATCATTTTGAATGTTAAATTAAATATTCATAAAACATTTTTAAAACACATAGGTACACACCTACCCTCCATCTTATTTTACATACATTTACTTTAAAACATTTTTGTGTTAAGCTCTAAGATAGTATTCACTCAATTGTTATACTTTCATTAGTTGCCTGATTAACTTTTTTTCATCTGTAACTAAACTGTAGTGTTAATATTACCTGTATTGTTATTTCATTATTCTGACACCACTTCTATCACATTTCAGGGTTCTGGCCCTACTTGATACTGCAATTGCTGGAGAACAACCTTAACCTACAAGATGATGACCCGCAGTAAACTTATGGAGCAGTACAAGCAAGTGTGCGATGACCTGGAGGTGCTTAGGAGTGATAACGTAGAGCTGCTTCAAGAGCGTGAAGACAGTGAATTAGAAATCAAAAACATCATCATCAAGAACACCCAACTAAAGTGTGAGCTAGCGGAATTGGACCAAAAGTACTTGGATGTGGTTGATCGCTGTACCCAGCTGCAAGAAGTTGTAGACACTTTTAATGCATGTAGTCACACTCATGAACTAGCATTAAATCGCATTCATGACCTAGAAACAAGTTTATATGAGTCACTAAGAACAATTAAGCAGTTAGAAAGTGACAAAAGTTGTACTATTGGGGGGGGCGATCAGAGTTTATTTGATGAGCTTGCTGTGTCTGCTCCAAATGTATGTCATTCAGTTATTCCTACAGTTGATCTCACATGTGATGACTCAGTTTCTGGAACTAAATCTTATAAATTTAGTAGTACTAAAAAGTTGAAAAAATACATTAAAGTTAATAAATACATAAGTAAAACAAAAAAACTTGTTAATTAACAGTGTGATTTTAAAATTAGCAACACTTTAAGGAAGGAAAAGTTAGATTTAAAAGCCCAATTAGAACATAGTAGTTTATTATTACAGAAAAGGCAAATCTCATATGAAAAAGAGACTTTTGATTTAGAAAACAAAATAACCAGGTTGGAGAACTCTCTCAGGGACATGAAAAACAGATATGATATCGCCCAGAAAGAGATTAAGGAACACATCTTAGCTGCCACCCAATTAGTGGAAATGTCAACCTATAATGCAGATAGGTTTGACTCACTGATTAACAAAGGCAACCCTTGCAACCAATGTTCTGAAAGAATTGAGCTGGATTCTGGGTTGTTACATGTGAGACCAACCTCAGTTGTCCTTTGTGAGCCGACAGATGTGGTTACCTGTTCTACACCACCGGCTGCTACTAGCACTACTAGCAATGCTAAGAAAACAATATTATTTTCTGACAAGATAGGTCAAGGATTAGGAATATTGCTGTCAAACGACACCAAGCAACAGGTAAAAAACTTGTGCTACCCAGGGCTGTCCTACTCCGACTTGATAGGTAACATTTCTAAAGAGGAGCTAGGGGAGAATACCACTGTGGTAGTTTTCCATGGGGACAGCCGATCAATTACAAAAAGGGGACTAGTAAAAAGCATTGAATCAATAATTGATATACAGGCAGAGTACAAGTGTAAATTTATTTTGTGTGCTTTCCCATACTCAAGTACTTCATCACCTAGTCAGAACAAGGCCATACATGACCTTAATATAACTTTATATAACCTGACGTGTCGTCACAGTGACATAACTTTATTTGATACAAACTCATTTGTATCTTACTTTAGGTTAACTGAAGATACAATGTATCTTCCCATTAGGACTAAGAAAAAACTGGCTACCTTGTTAGCTTATAACATCAACGATGCCGCTTTTGGCAGTACTGTTTATTCTTATTTTGACATTAGTACTAGTACTAATTTACCGGTTTTAAATAATATTTCTACAGCAGGGCCCTGTTTAAACTAGGACCCAAGACAACAGCCAAGCCCAAACATCTGAATGTTTTTCATCAGAATATTCAAAGCTTGACTGGCAAAGATTTAGAAATAGAACTATTTCTAGAAAATCAGGGTATAGATATTTTATGTATAACTGAACATTGGCTGACTGAAGCCAACCATCAGTCTTTTGTAATAAATAATTTTAAATTGTCAAGCGCCTTTTTTAGGAAGGCCACTATTCATGGTGGCTCAATAATTTATACAGTAAATAGCTTGAAATGTAAAGAGCGCAAAGACATAGTAGGCCTGTCAGTAGAGCGTATCGTCGAGTTGTCTTGTGTGGAGCTTGAGGGCTATGTTGTGGTTAGTGTGTACCGGCCCCCTAGAACAAACTTCGAGAAATTCGAGTCAGTCATGGAGGAAGTTTTAGGAAAGTTGAACTCTAAGGCTAAGTCTATTATTGTGTGTGGTGATTTTAATGTGGATTTATTAGGTACCTCAACTGAGCGCAACAGATTAGTGTCCTTATTTAAATCGTTTGGATTAGATTATCAATTTCAGGAACCTACTAGAGTTACAGCCACCACGGCTACTTGTCTGGATAATATATTTTGTGATTGTACTCCGATAAATAAATCTATTGTGTCCGTTTTAACATCAGATCATTGCGGACAAAAGATAACATTTTTAGATAAGGCTCTCACCAAGTCTAATCCAGCGAAAATCATTTGTAGACCAAAGACAGGACATCGCATAAATCGTTTTAGGGACAGTTTAAAGTGTAAGTTACCCTGCATTGTTTATAAGCCAGGTGACTCGGGAAACCTTTACAAGAATTTTTTTGAGTGTGTTAAAGGTGAGTTTGATGCTAGTTTCCCTTTAAGAAAGGTGACTCGTAAAGCTCAGTCAAAGTTTTCTGAATGGGCCACACCCGGAATTTATAAAAGTAGAAATAAAATGTATGAGTTGTATGGCTTGAAAAAATACAGCGTTGATCCAGTTTTTATTGAGTACGTTAGAAAGTACTCTAAAGCTTTTAGGAAAGTATGTGCAATGGCCAAGGCATTACACATACGTGATAAAATATCTAAGTCCCAAAACAAAATAAAAACCACTTGGGACGTGATTAATCACGAAACGGGTAAAACGAAGCATCATGATACCACATTATCTTTGAATATTAACAGTAGAATTATTAAATCAGATGCAAACATAGCTGAAGCTTTTGAAGACTACTTTTCTAATATACCCGTGGTCACTACAGCTTCTCTGAATTCATGCCCAGCTAAAGCAGAACAGTTGTTGAAGGACAATGTATCCTGTAAGGCTGATGTATTTAAGTTTAAACACATAGATTCACTTGATGTTTTAAAATCATTTAAATTAATTAATAAAAAGAATACCACCGATCTTTGGGGTATTTCAGTAAATATTATTAGTCATATAGTAGATGTTCTTGCTCCGTACCTAGCCATAATTTTTAATGACTGTGTTGATGAAGGAGTGTTTCCAGATTTAATGAAACACAGTAAAGTGATACCTCTTTTTAAATCCGGCAGTAAGCAGGACCCTGGTAACTTTAGGCCCATATCTATTTTGCCAGCTTTAAGCAAGATTTTTGAAAAGATCATACTAGAACAACTTTTGAGTCATTTTCATGAGAATAAACTTCTACACAGGGAACAGTACGGATTCACTAGAGGTCGTTCTACTACAGATGCTGTTATTGCGCTCGTGAAACACATCTTCAGGGCTTGGGAGAGTGCTCAGAATGCTCTTGGTATCTTCTGTGACTTATCCAAAGCATTCGATTGCGTCGACCACCTCACTCTCATACGTAAGCTCGATTTTTATGGTGTTAAAGACACAGCGTTGGATTTAATTACTTCATATCTTAGTTTCAGAACTCAAAAAGTCGACGTGAATGGCACTTCATCTTCAGGATCACTGCTCAAAATGGGGGTTCCACAGGGATCAATTTTGGGCCCCTTTTTATTTTTGATATATATAAATGATTTACCTTTTTACGTTAGAGACCTTTGTGACATAGTTTTATTTGCAGATGATACATCATTAGTTTTTAATGTCGATAGAAATAAAGATAATTTTGATGACGTAAACAATGCACTTTCTAAGGTTTTGCAATGGTTTACAACCAACAACCTTCAGTTAAATGCAAACAAAACTAAATGCATTAATTTCAAGTTGCCTAATGTTAGAAATAACCACATTGATTTGAAAATAAACAGTAATGATATGGAACTTGTAGATTCAACTGTTTTTCTTGGAATGACGATAGACTCTAAATTACAGTGGAGCCCTCATATAGATAAGCTTTCAGGCAGACTTAGCTCAGCTGCTTTTGCTATTAGAAAAATAAGATCTTTGACAGATGTAGACACAGCTCGATCGGTTTATTTCAGCTATTTCCACAGTATTATGTCATATGGTATTATACTTTGGGGCCAGGCAGCAGATATACAAACCATATTTATTCTTCAGAAGCGAGCCATCAGATCCATCTACAAGCTTCGTGCACGGACCTCGCTTAGGGATATTTTTAAGGAAGTTGGGATTCTTACTGTGGCTTCACAATACGTTTATAATTGTATTATATTGGTGCGAAAAAATATTAATCTCTTTACTAAACAAAGCGACATACATGACAAAAATACGAGGAATAGGAATAAAATTGCGCTTCCTTTATTCAGGTTACAAAAGGTTTTAGGTTCCTTTATGGGGCAAGGTATACACTACTACAACAAAATTCCAGAAGCAATTTGTAAGTTACCATTACATAGGTTTAAACATCATATTAAAACTGTCTTATTAAAAAAAGGATATTATACCACAGCCGACTACCTTATGGATAGGAACGCCTGGGAGTAAGCTCTCAGCTCGACGCGGACTCCAATTAGCCATTTTGTAACAATTATACGGATTCAACTTAGTAATGTGAACCAACCAAACATTTTTTTCTTTGAATTGTATAACTGAATGTGAACCTCAAAACTCCTTTTTCATAATGTTAACCAGTAGTCTTTTCTAAACAATATTGTTAATTGCTTTTAATAATTTAACATTATTTTGTGCACTAACCATTTTCTTGAAATTGTATAACTGTATGTGTACTTAATAAAATTGTAATTTACTAACGGATTATTGTACAGAACATATTGAAAAGAGTAACTGCTGAGTTTCTTGCCGGTTCTTCTCAGTACAGAAACAACTTTCCGACACCGGTGGTTGAGTCACATTATGTTTGTTAACTGTGTATTTATTTATTTATTTAAGTCTATTATTAAGTGTATTTTTGTTTGTTTGATTAAGTTTTTGACGATTTGAAAGCACTTGTAACAGGTCTATTTAAATAAAGATATTTCTGATTTCTGATTTCTGACTGACATCTGCCAAATTATTAAAAAAAAACTTAGTTATTTTTCACATATCTATTGAACCATGTTCCAACTTTCTATACAGCCACGATGTAAAATTGAAATAACTTAAAGTTAAGTATTGATTAGAGAATGTATATTTTATAAATAACTTTATTATAATTCAGTTTCAACAATTTCTTCAAAATAACTAAGAGCAAAATATTTACCATTTTTCCAATGAAAAAAATTAAAAAATAATGGCTGAATAGTGGGCCCGCCACAGAAAAAAAACAAACAAAATAGGCGGGATAGCGCCAATTCGATCTTCATTTATTTTTAAATCTTTTTCTTTGGCTAATTCATGTTTTATTTTTACTTTCCTTGTATTCGTAATGAAAAGCACAGTGTTTACCTCGGGTGAAAGATTTATTTAGTCCCTCGAACTATTGGCGCCCTCACTTCGTTCCGGGCGCCAAACCCCGTCTCGGGACTAAATAAGTTACTTTCACCCCTAGGATAACAATGTACTATTAAACGTCGGTTTGCAAAAATAAGAAGCCGCAAGTCAAATCCGTCAAAAGTTGTTTTATTTTAATTTGAAGGTATAGGTAATAAGTATAGTGTTGGCGTTAATATCAGATTACAATAGAAAGTGAGGTCAGCCGTGCCTATTAATTATTAACTAACCCAAAGTCAATAGTGCAAATTACAGGCAGCCGCATCATGTCAAACTATAGATAATAAAGAACTACATACACGCCTGTGACTATTATTAGCGTCCACCATGCCATGAGGGAACATACCTGATCATTACCACTCCCACCATGCTATAGGCACCAAAAGCATTCGAAATGTCTTTTTTTTCAATCGATTTTGAACATTACAATACTGCACATTAATGCTTTGTTTTCTTGTTCCCCAATGTTATGTTCAAATCTGTAGCATTATTGTTACGCACTCTCATGTGCCACATGTATGTGAAGTTCGTCCTTTTCCCACTAACTCTCAAAGCTATAAAATTGATGATAATTGGTAAAATAGAACAGCAGGCGGATTTAATGCAAAAAATCACCAGTGAACCTGCCAACATACTATGTTGTCCATACCACATTCTATTTTTTTACTATACCTGAAGGTGGTCTGGAAATTGGCTGCCTAGAGATAAAATCGCCTATCTTGTTTATTTAGCGTTTTTTCCTACATTGAAACTATCGATAAAATACAACACTAGTGTAGTGTTTACTCCGATTTGCGCAGTGCATTCGCCGAGGTGTTTTTAACAATCGAGGTCAAGACACCAAGCAGGATCGAATATCTTTCTAAGTGAAAGCTATATGCAGGCGAGAGGTTCTCGATTTCCAATTTTAATTCATTCTCTTACGTTCTTGTAATATTTAAATCCAATCGATTTTACAATTGGAGACGTAAGGTCAATTATGACCTGCGTGGGAGTGGAAAATCATACGTAATTGGTTCCTATGGTCTTGTTAGGTACTGACTTTACTCACTCGTCGCATACAAGATATTGAGTGACCGCTTCAAACCAGTGGTTAAACTGGTCAAGTAAATAATACAAAAGAACATAGCAGTAAGTACAGAGCTTTTTTCATTGCGTCTTTAATTGGAAAAATTTACTGTGAATTGACTTAATGCTTTATTGGCCTTTAGTAGTAGTAGTAGTTATATTTTCTCTCTATTGTATTTTTCTGTATATTGAGGTGAGTTGAGTTTTTTTGAGCTCACTTTTAGGAAAAAGGGTCTCAAATTAATAAAGAATGATTTAAGTTAAAAACAAGGATCCTTTGAACATTAGGAAATAATTCTATAAAACAATGGCAGTGGCAGCAGTACCACCCACGTCCGCGTGGACTTTTTTTTAAATTATAAAATAGATTACGACCTATTATTCTTAGACTTACCAACACACACTAAAATCGGTCAAGCCGTTTCGGTGCAGTTTGGCAACAAAACTGCAGTGACTCTAGAATTTTATTTAATAAAATGTTTGTGTCAAAACCACTTTAATTTTAAGTGGTGCTTTTGATATGCAAACCAGATCTCAAAAAGTGAAACTTTACAAGGTATAGGTACTTAGCTGTCACTTTCAGTTCAAAGGCACTTTACGAGACAGCATAAGTTTGACGTGCTCAACTTTGATTGACGTCTGTGAATTAATATTCGACCGTTATGCGTCCGAAACTACGGAAAGGTGGTCAGGGAGTAAGCACTGTGATTCCAATGACAACTGCGTTAGTCATTGACAGTGCCGGTCCTCCTTATCAATGAGCACGAGCTGATAAGCTGATAATACACCAAACTTGATTACTATACTTAATACCTTACGTGCTATTGGTAAATGACAATATTTTGGCTAAATACTGAAACAATATTCAACTAGGTAACAAAATACTGCAAATTCGACTTTTTCGACAATCGATTCGTAGTTAAATTACACACAAGCGTTTTTATAACCATTGTCAGGATAAATCATTATTGCAACATTTAGTTTAAAAAAAGGTTATCTGGGTTGCTGAGCACAACGGTTGCATAATAAATCATATTAAACTCGTAAGCAATCAATTTCAATTTATAAAGTGCAGTAAGTTCAGTGGCACCCGCTATTTGACAGAAAATCTACCTTGAAAATCTGTAATTTTCTGTCAGATTATCAATCATCTTACTGGTCTTTCACTAGTCAAGTCAAACCCCATTAGGTATTTGGGACAGTAACAGAAATTAAATTAGCAATTAAATAGCGATCAATGTAGAGCGGTAGATAAGCTAGAATGAGATGGAAGTAAGCACAACTTACGTTTTTGTGTTAAATATATATCGTTTTGAGAGGTTAGTCTGAGTCAATTTTTTATTTTTATTATTTTGAACTCGCTATTCCTTACTCTGGCGTTGTCCAGCCTACAAACGGTATTATTAATTTATCAAGATTCCTGTGGGATGAGTATTGAAAGTAGGTAGTTTTTTGGGTTCCAGTAGATATAGGTAATTTGTGGCAATAAGTAGGTAGGTACAAGTGCAAGTTTGAAAACTAGAAAAGTCCACAATATTATGTTTGAATGAAAGCCTAATGTAGATATACGAATGTTCCAATCTTTAGTCAAATGTAAGAAATGCAGTTGTCAAAAAGCTTATTGAACAGGACAAGGATCACAGTAATTAAGAATACATGGTTGTTATCGGCACCTATACCTATACATAGGTATTTCTTACTTAATGAAATGTCAAATTAAACATGTAAGGTAATCAATATCCCGAAATGAACATTTTTTTTATGGCGAGGCAACACATTATTTTTGAGTACCTAACCCTAACTGGACGTGTCTGGTGAAGAAGAAGGGAAGCCTTTGCCCAGCAGTGGGATCCTTGAGGCTGTTTTAGATTTAAAGTACCTTCTCCTTATTAGGTTGTTACGCACGTATAAATGTGTCATCATCATCAATGTATCGGTGAAGACTGACCTCCTTCGAAAATATTGGTAGGTCATTAAACTTAGTACCTAACTATTTAACTTGCTAATACTGATTCAACAAAGATATACAAATAGCTTTATGGGTAGATCATTTACGCACGCATTAGAATCATTTGATGATGTAGGTACCTACAGGCACCTACTCGTACCTACTTACAGTAACACAGAATTTGGGGTTACTGGACCAAAATCAGTTAGTTCTTATGAGACATATTCTTTTAAAGAAATCGGTGCTCAAATGAGCGTTAGACTAAAAAAACAAGCATTACTCTCTCGTATGAGGCAAACTGCAAGGATATTTTTAGAAATAAAGTTCAAAAACCTCATGAAATTTACGCGGAGCACAACTTCCTCCACTTGTTGAAATACCTATGTACGCCGACAACAAATTAGCAACATAGGTAGTTACCGCAAAACTGGTCTCAAGTTTGCCCAAGTTTTCGGCTTTAAAACTTAAGCATTTTTATCTCATAACAAGTTTGCATTCGCAGCGGCCCTCGCTAGAGCAAAGATTATATGGTTAGCTTAGACCTTACCTGGAGTCGAACTTGTGTCCATCGTCGAGGGTACCGGTGTAGTGCATAGTCAGCATGTCCCCGTGCTTGGACTTGACGCTGCAGCCTTCGGGCACGCTGACCACGTCCACCTTGAGTTCGGTGACCTCCGGGCCCGCGAGCGCGGCGCCCACCACCGCCAGAACCAACAACACGCAGCGCAACGTCATCGCAAACTTACGAAAAGTAACTTTATTGGGAAGTAATCGCGGGCGCTCTTAACCACTGCCGACGAACGACTGAGCGAGCTCTGCGACTCCGCCAACTTGGAATTCGGATAAAGTTTGTCGTTTGCCTTGTCAGCGATATCAGCTGTTCTCTTCCCGCGACGTTATCGCCAGTACAACGAAGCGAGACGGGTGTAGTTTTAGCGGGTTGGTGAACGAGTATGTGCCGCGCCGCTTCCCGCGGCTGCCACGCGAGCGATGACGCGATCTTCGGCGTGTTCCACTTTTACCGAAACTTGCTAACTTTTAAAACGAATTGGTAATGATACCGATAGTGGTTCATTTGCTTGGGATTTTGGCGTGCAATGAGCAAAGTTGACAAGTGGCCATCGCAAGGAAATACGTGGTCTGGTAACATGTAGGTTAGGATTGATGTCACTTATACGTCTCCGGTTGTTATCGTGTTTTTTTCGGAACTTTTAGTGAAGTGTGCGTAAGTCGTCCAGACCTAACAGCTGCTTACTATGAGGTTGATGAGCATAACCTCAATTTTCGGGATGATTAAATTGAAGGTTAGGTTGGTCTTAAAAAGAAAATTGTACCTGTAGGTATATTAGGTATGTTAAAAACTACGCAAATTTTATACGTGAACAATAATTGTTAGTACCTACCTATTTGAAACATGAACGATGTAGACCTTTATGAATGCACAAACAATGCAAATTATTGTATCTTTGTGTGTATGGCTATGAATAAACGTGCAATTGCATTTATGCATACCTACATACCTGCCTACCAGAAGTTTTAGAAGTTCAATTGCATGCACTGCGTGTATCTATTATCTGTAAGTAGGTTACTACTACAAGCGTTTTAAAGGACTTGAGGATGATTTAAGGTTGATCGTGAGGATTGCTCAAAAGTATAGCTGTCACATTCAGTCCCATAGACAAGTTACGGGATGGCATGAGTTTGATGGCGTGCTCAAACTTGATTGACGTTTGTGAATTCGGGGGTTAGAAAACTATGAGAATAACTTGATCTAAATACCTATAAAGATTATTTTCTTGTTCATTTGTATATTTTGTATGAGGCTGGATCTACGTATCATTCCTACTCGGTTGGTATTTTAGTTGTTCTGTTGTATAAGAAACTTACCTTATCTGATGAGAATTATGGATTATGCTACTAAATCTCATTTATCTCAATCTCGCGTGTTAGGTACCTTTTTTTTGCATTTCATTGTAAATCAAAACTTTAATGTATTTTATGAGAAATAAAGTTATTTGACCTAAAGCATAGGATGTAACGATATTCCTTCTCCAACATAGTACTTAATAGGTATTAATAAATTATTGATCAGAACAGTCACAGCACTACACAGCACACTCCGAAGATACCAAAAAGCACCTGTCATCATCTTCAGCCATGCCACGTCCACTGCTGAGAACTGACCACATCTTTCAGCTACCACTACGTGTATGGAATTTAGACTTCTAGATTGTTTTTAGGGTTCTTTACCTCAAAGGTCAAAGATGTGGTGCCCATGGCGCAGTTGTGACAGTGATCGGCGACGATCGCTGTTGTAAAGCAAACAACGCCGGGTCGGAAATGGGATGGGTGACCACCCCGACCGAAAATTTGTGATGTGTATTCGGGCATCTCCGTGCTTCGGAAGCCGCGTGGTCCCGGCTGACGTCGTTAGAGGTCAGTCGATAAGCCTAGTCGGAGGCCTTAGGGCGGCTTGATAACATCTGTCATTAAGGTTGCTCACTAACCTTACACCTCTCCAACATGGTTCTCCCTTCATGGTGATAATAGTACGGAACCCTCCGTGCGCGAGTCCGACTAGCACTTGGCCGGTTTTTCGTTATATAACTTCAATATCTCACAGTGCTGCTACTTTTTATTTGTTTTATTTCTATTAAACAACAACTAATTTGACTATTCGCGTCGTCCAGTGGGTTATCTCTGACTCGGAACAAATGTGGTCCCTAATTCGAATTCGGCTGGAACATCTACTTTGTGTTCATTGTACTCATACAATATGCGGCGACCCTAACTACCTTGGATTAAGAAATCGCCTAGCGAAATGTGGGCTTCTGAAAGTTCCGTTCAACATGACAGCAACAAACAGTGAGTATGCGTCTGACGAGACTAGTGAGCATAAGTAAAGTTATTTCCAAAGAAAGTGGAAACTCGCTTAAGTTGCACTTGAATTCACTGCAAATGAATTTTATTATAGGGTATATGTACCGCTTACCCGAGAGCAAGCGGTATATAAAAATTTATGCGAAAAGTCCAATTCGACGGTCTTAATGCATGGTGTATCTATTGCGACTACCGCTGAGGAGCTCATATACGAACGCGAAGAGTTCCTACCGTCCCTGAACTTCTACAATTACTTAAAATTTGCCAAATCGGTCCAGTAGTTCTCGAGTTATAAGCGGGACTAACGAACAGCAATCCATCATTAGCAGCCGCAAGAAGTCCACTGCTAAACATAGGCCTCCCCCATTGATTTCCAGAGCGCCCGGTTGCGTGCGGCCTGCATCCACCGGCTGCATCCCGCGACTTTTATCAGGTCGTCGGTCAACCTTGCGGGTGGGCGCCCCACTCTGCGTTTGGCCTCCAATGGTCTCCAGTCCAGAACCTTTCGGCCCCAGCGGCCATCAGTTCTACGTGCTATGTGCCGCGCCCACTGCCACTTCAACCTGCTTACCCGCTGGGCCACGTCGGCGACTCCACAGCCAACCAACAGCAATCCATTTTTATAAAATAGAGAAGTGCAGATTATTTGGAACTTGGCCCCATTTTGCCGCACTCCACAGCGGTCTGCACAGGGCTGGTGTTGACACAAATTGCTGTCGCATTGTCTCTAACCGCCTTATTGTTCTGGTAACAAAGACGTCCAAATATTTGCGTTTATCCGTGCTGACGAAACCCACTGCCAGGTGTTCACCAGCCAGCTAACAAGACCTGTCAAGCGTATCGAAGAACTACCCCATAATGTGTCGTGGTTTTTTGGTTTTCTCAATTAATTCAATTTCTGAAGAAGGTTGTGCAATTCAAGTACAATAGTTGAAAAGTGTAATAAAATCCCATGCACCCGTGCGAAGCCGGGGCGGTCGCTAGTGTTCTGTATTTCACCTGCCTGAGATCTTGCAGAGAAAAATGTTAAGATCGTACGAAAACTTTTACCCCTGACTTCACAAAGTCAATCAACGCTAAGCACGCGCTCACGCTCATGCTGTCCCGTAAAATATCAATAGAACTGAAAGGGACAGTATGAGCGTGAGCGCGTGCTTAGCGTTGATTATCGTTTGTGAATTCGGGAGTTAGTAGCAAATAGGTATTTTTGTATGTTTATTTCACAATTGCTATAATGTTCATGGATTTATTTTATGATTATTTCCTTCCTATCTTGCACCGCACTTGATTACTCTTGTTCCTCTAACTGACGGAAAGAGATCGCTTTTAACGATAAGGTCGCCTACATTGTACCAACATTTTTATGTGTTCATAGTGTGTATACGTAATTCCGTTAATGTTTTGTGCAACAAAGTACTTATATCCTTATCTTAACTAAAGTTTAGCTAAACTTTATTTACGTGCCTATAAGGAAACATCATTTCTAGCTCATTTCTCGCCTTTGACTCCTTTTGAGTGGACTTAACTTTAAACGCCACTCTTTTGTGCTTGTATTATAGAATAAAACCACTAGGTAGATAAGAAAAGCCGACTGTATTTACTACTTACCATTCTATTTATACCTATCAAATGGATAGTTGTGACAGTGGATAGGCAACTATCACAATTGTAAAGCAACCCACGCCGGGTTAGAAATAGGATGGGTGACCATTCCGTCCGCAATTTAGTGACGTAT
Source organism: Udea ferrugalis (assembly GCA_950022985.1). Classification (NCBI taxonomy): domain Eukaryota; kingdom Metazoa; phylum Arthropoda; class Insecta; order Lepidoptera; family Crambidae; genus Udea; species Udea ferrugalis. Next base: position 759,894 of record OX465515.1, read on the forward strand.
TTTTCATCATCTCCGTGCTTCGGGAAGCACGTTAAACAGTTGGTCCCGATTGACGTCGCTAGATGTCGGTCGTTAATCCTAGTCGGAGGCCTTAGGGTGGCATGATAACATCTGAAATTAAGGTTTCTCACTGACCTTACGCCTTTCCCACAATCCACCCTTAGCCCGCGTGTTGGAGTATGGCTCGTTCCACCTCATAGTTGAGATGAGGCCTGTGCCCAGCAGTGGGACGTATATAGACCGTATATACAATAGAACTTTAATATTTCCTAATACACATATTGTACGCGGATTGCCGGTGACCAACAAGCATCTAATTTTCTATTGTGTCTGGTTCCCCTACAGTCAAAGCACATATGTTTATACTGTGGTCAAAGGCTTAAATAATTTGATAAACAAACGCTGACTCGAAAAATACAATTAAGTGTTTTAATGTTGTTTTTAAGCTTTCGCATTGTAGAATTTAGACAAACAGAAGAAACGCGAAGAGAATAGACAAGCCGGAAGCTACGTTTTTGTGTTGTCAATGTTCATGTTCTAACCATAGACAAAGAAAAAGTTTGACAGGCCGTATCAAATCCAATGGTTTGCCAAATCTGCTGAACATTTGAGTATAACATGCATCTCTACAAAGATTCGTCTAGCAGTTACCAGGTGATGCAGACCAGGCCGTGCCCAGCTGTGGGACGTATATAGGCTGTTTATGTAAGTTTTTATTTGTTATGTAGGCGTTAGTTTTCGCGTAACAGCGGAAGTTTTGAGCAGTTGGCGACTTATCCAGTATACTGGAATGGAGACACATAAATCGGACGACTTGACTCATGTTTAAATATGTATTTTTGTCTGGCCCGTTGGCACAATGAGTAAGGTCTTGCTTGTTTTTCCCATTGGGTTTGATTCCCATCTAGGAATGCTAGGATTGATCGCTATGTTTAGGAAATCGATGTTAACTCAAGCATAAAGCGAACCAAATCAGCCTCTTCATGATTGTTTAAAGTGTCGATTGAAAAACGTAGTTTTATAGTAAAAATGAATATGTGAAAGATGAAACAAGGTCTTTCAAACAGAGATGTACGCCACTCAACTAAAGTACTACCTATTTTTTGGTAATGTAATTTTAATTTGGCAAAAATTGGCACCCGATATCAGGATTTTCTACCACCTGAGCAAAGCATTGACAGTTTGAGACAACACTGCGCAACATGTATCTGTCTCATGTACGCTCTAGTAAATAATCATGCTATCTTGTACACACGGTCAAATCATGGTTATGCACGCCAGGGGTCAATTTTTGACTTCGTGTCAGTACTGACATAACTTATCTATCTATGTCTTTTATTGTAACTAGCGACCTGCCCCCGCTTCGCACGGGTGCAATAGGATGTTATTATACATGTAAGTAAACCTTCCTCTTGAATCACTCTATCTATTAAAAAAAAAGCATCAAATTCCGTTGCGTAGTTTCAAAGATTTAAGCATTCAAAGGGACATAATTATGGACAGAGAAAGCGACTTTGTTTTATACTATGTAGTGATATCATTGAGTAGGCTAGTAAAAGTGATTGCTATGGCAACGAAACGATCAATTAGTATAGTTGCTGCAGTATTAATAAGTGTGTTATCGCCGAATGACTCCGGACGCCGCTGACCCGCCGTGTGCAGCGATATCGGCGCTTGCGTCAGCCCGACGTGTTCCCTAAAAAAGACACGTCAGCTGCATATGCAACTACAAATACTAAAAGATCAAAAATTACTTATTATAAAATACTAACAGGATAAAACTTTTTAGCTTATTCTTATAGCTTATTGATTTTACCCTGTAGAAGAATTCTTTACTAGTTAATTCTAATTTGTAATTATTATCTTACTAATATTATAAATGCGAAAGTTTGTATTTGTGGATGTGCCGTGTTGCTCTTTCACGTAAAAACTACTGAATGGATTTGAATGGAACTTCACAATAATATATAGCTTATAGGTTATTTTTATTTTTAGCATTAGGGATAATGCATTATCATCTTACTAAAGATAGGAAAACCAGAAAAAGTCATTCGGTCTTGGCATCAGGCGGGACTCGAACCCAGAAAAATTCCAGAGAAATTCGTCCGGTCTGTTGATGGTCTCGGTAGCATAATTGGTAAGTAGTGCAGTCGCCCGGCTTGCGAAAGACGCGGGTTCGAGTCCCGCCTGATGTCAAGACCGAATGACTTTTTCTGGTTTTCCTATCTTTAATATATAGCTTATACATCTGAATAGGACATAGGCTACAATTAATGTTTATTTTAATCCGAATCGGCGCGGACAAAGTCGCGGGCGGCCACTAGTTAGTATTTAAGGATGTGTTCCTTTTTATAAACATTTGCTACACTCGGCAACGTTCACTGTTCATGGTTCACATTTAATTTAAGGTCCTAAAACTAAACAAATATCATGCTGGGCCTCAAGGACAAAGTCACCGGTAATAGTTCTCAAATAGAACCCAAAAACTAAACAAGGTTACTTCGTGGTCAACTAAAATACTCATGATAAAAAAATGCAGAGGAAGTTAAAAATTCACTACTGTTACTACCTACCTACTATGGCTATACTAGGCACTACTGGTAAAACGCTTTTAAATATTCTGTTCTTTGATCTCTGATCAAATATAGTTGTAAATTGGATTGTAAATACCATTAAGTAACCTGGTTAAGTAATAGATGAAACGTGGCCATTACATTGTTGACCACCGGAACGACCTCAAACAAAACGAGATAGTGTTACCAGATAACACAGCGCATGAAGTTCAAGCTACCGATAAACTGACAAAAACTACTATCTACTTCGTACGATGAATAATAATACCTAAACAATAAATACCTAACACATACTGACCTGGTGGCCGCCTGGCCAAGAGCTGGTGAATGATTTGACCAAGAACTGGTGAACAGTTTGACCAAGAACTGAGGTGGAAATCTGCATTTGCACATCGAACGAATATGAAGTGAGAAGATTGTATTTTGGCATTTTGTAAAACTCAATAATTACGAGAATGTGATCGTTTGAGGGAAAAATTAGCCAAATATAGAGAATATCAATTCAAGGTGAAAGAAAGATATAAAGAAGAAAGATTGAAATTTATTTTGGTGTGACATCACATAATAAATACAAAATAAAACGTAGAAAAACATAGAAAAACGCATAAAGAATAATAAAAGAAAATTAACTTTGTAAAACCAATCATAATTATTAATAGAGGCACCATGCAACCGGCCTGCTCAAAACATCAACATGACGTCTTGCGATTGAACATTAAAATTACGACTTAAGATGTGCGATGTGTATGTGTGTGTGTGTGTGCTATAAGAGGTGAGGCCATTGACGAATAAAGTAAGCCTTTTTTTCCTGACCACGACGAAGATGAGATTTGGAGGTAGCCAGAATAGCATACTTAGCAGTTCCATACCAAGTAGCTCCTAAATATTAGTTTAGTTTAGTTTAGTTTATTCAATGCATTCATTATTAGGTAAAAACTCGCAAAATCAACCAGTGTTATGACGTTTGTGTTTCATACGTCGGAAAAATCTCTTAAGTAAACTACCTAAATCATGATAAAATGTAGCTAATACGCGAAGGCAGTGCCCAAGACCGACAGTGATAGAATTTTTAAAATCGGTCCGGCAGTTTGGGGGCCGTGGCCCTCCATCACCCCCACCGCTATAAAATATCGGTTACGTGAGTAGGGGTCCTTGCAGAGTGAACAAGTTCTAGGCCTAACCCCCTTATTTATAAAAACGAACGCAACGCTAAAGCATAGCTAATGAAATTGACATGTTGTGTCACTTACTCGCAAATGGCGGCAGTGACAAAAATGACAGTGACAAAGCGATACAAAAGTTAAAGTGTTGTTGAAGAGCTGTTTAAGCTTTAATGAATAAGGGGGTTACTCTATCAATAAGCCAGATGACTTCTGACTTGCCTTTCTTGCAAGTAGCGTTGTATATATAAGTAAGGGAAGTTTGTTACTAAATAAGTAGAGAATCCTTTATCGTTATTTATAAAACAAATCAAAATGCTCCGTCTCGGATTCTATGTGAATACGAGTAAGTAGTAACCAAAAGTGTCAATAACTTTTATATTTAACACTGAAAGTAAAAATATTTTAGCCGCTTTTTTTCTCTCCTAGTAGGATTCTTCAATTCTACGATATCTTTTTTTATTCAACGAGAGTGCCAGTTGCCGGCTACATGGGCTATAAAATATCTTAATTTCGTTGCAGGTCACTCTAAGGTTTCAGAGAATAACCAAGAATAGAACGAAGATGCTCTCCAGCAGCCGTCTAGTTTATTAAGTTGCTGTAAAGTGAAATGGCTGCGACCATAAAAGTAGCCCTAAAAATTCAACTAGTCTTCTGTATAATTTAGTAGGCTAAGAGCGAAGAGGAATTGTATTTCAAGCTGGTTTAAAACAAGCAACTTTAAGGGCCGGCGCCCACTATCGGCATCGGCACGCTTCAGGCTTTTAAGGTGGCAAATAGTAATATACTCTAACATAATGGCAATAAAGTAGAAAATGCCGAAACAGAAACAGAACAAATGCATTTTGTTTTTACGAGAACACATCACGGAAATTTCTACTTTATTGCCATAATGTTAAAGTAAATTGCTATTTGCCACCTTAAAATCCTGAAGCGTGCCGATGCCGATAGTGGGCGCCGGCCCTAAGGCAACATCTGCCTATAAAGAATAGGCATTCTTTACTTAATTGAACATCTACGCTGCTATGTCAATGTTTGCGACTAAAAATTACAAATAAAAATATGAATTCATAAACTTGGAATAGATATTTTTAGTCCAGAAAAGCCTCCTTATTCATAAAAACGAACGCAACACTTTAGTGTCAATGTCACTTAATCGCGAATGGCAGCAGCAACAAGAATGAAAGAGACAAAGCGATACAAAAGTTAAAGTGTTGTCGAAGCGCTGTTTAAGTTTTTATGAATAAGGGGGAAGATGTTTAGCAGTGGCTTAAAACAGCTGAAGGTGTAGATGTAGGCTTTGTGAATTGAAAAATTTTGCTTATCCCATTAAGACTGTATTTAGCTGCTTACTCAATGCTGCTGCATTCCAGTCTGAACTCTCCCAGAAAGAGCCGAAAAGCCTCTGTCGCAACAATAGCATTGTAAGTAGTTAACTGCTTTCTACCCTCCAATCATACTAAACCTAATCGACCCACCAACGAGCAGCTGGCGAGCCTGTCAACGCGAATCAAGTACTAACTAAAGCGTATCTCTTAAGAAGTATTCTCAACAAACTTGAGTCGTTCCTGGTGGCCTATTATAAGGGTAAATTAGGACAGTGGCACGGAACCCGCTACTGAATTGTTAATCGGACCGAGACGTGGTGCATGGCGAAAAATAAATATTTTACTCGAGACCGTCTTCAGCGCCCTCTTCGATTGCATTCGACACAGTTTCCATGTAAATGGTGGGGGACTAGGAATTCATTTGGATATTAATATGCCAATACGTAATGTTTTGGTAGAAATAGCAAACAACTGTCGTTTCGCATTAAATTTTATGCAAAACTCTATCATAAGAAATACTGTTTATTAGTAAAAATATGTTATCAAGATACAAAGATACGAAATGTCACAAGCTCCACTTCTAATTGCAACAACAACCAGTGGGGTAGTTTTATTATTGTCTAGCTGTGCCCGCGGCTTCCCCTGTATGTTGCATGGAATTTGCCACAAAGTCTTTAATCAAATCTCAAACATTCAGTGGTGTGTTTGTTTACACCACTGAATGTTCGAAGAAGTCAATTAGGATTTGCAGGTGCCCATTTAACTATCACTTTCTTTGAAAAAAATCGTTAAAAAACGAAAAGAATATTGAAGACTAATCACAAGCGAAGTTACCATTCATACATGAGAATAGGCTTATATACTTACGAATACGAGTTTGAGGAACTTGTAGTGAACTTTCTCGTATTCACGATCCTGGTAGATGAACCGTAAAATTCCTCCTTGGGGTTTCAAGCTAGCTTCCCTATAAAACACAGGTTTAAGCTTTTTCCCTCGCTAACTCGGACACCATTAGAGCTCAGCCTGGATTCGGATGAGTAACCCTACTGCATCGGATGAGTAACCTATTCGGATGAGTAACCCTGCAATTTCGAAGGTTTGTTGGATACTAGAGAGAATAAAAGTGTACATTTTTGCGAAGGGGACCGCTTAACTACGTTAGCAGGCAGAGTGACAGGTGACGCCGCCGACGTGTAATTTTTACCGGAACAGACAAGGTTTGAAACTTTGAACCTTACAGTATGCGAATATTTTACATAAAATAATAGAAAATTATTGGTGGACCACATTCCAATGACAAAACTGTAAAGAACTTCGTGATTGAAGTTTTCGAGCAACCTATCTTGCCTATTCACAATAGGTATCATGGCAATACCACCCAAAATCGTCCTGCTGCGCAGCGAAGACTTAAAAGTGGACGTCCTCGGTAAGTAATTTTATAAGCAGTTAAATATTCTTCGTCGTCATCAGCAGCCACATGATATCAACTGCTGAACATAGGCCTCCCCCATAGATTTCCAGAGCGGCCGGTTGTAGGCGGACTGCATCCACCGAAACCCTGCGACCTTTATGAGGTCATCCGTCCACCTTGCGGGTGGACGTCCCACGACTTTCCCGCCACAACAGCCATCAGTCCTTCGAGCTAGTTAAATATTACAAAACAATGAAAAATGACGTGGTGGTGAGTTGAAGCTGACTAGCGGATTGGAGGAAAAACTTCTCCCCTCGTTGCGTCGCTTGTACGTAAGTGATCAAACCTCATACCTGATCGTAAGTGATGATGTGGTCTAAGGTGGTACATGCCGGCCTAACAAATGGCTGTTCACTCTCTTCTTGAACCGAAAATATTTCCGAGGCTACCTTTAGCAAGAATTCAGGTACTTGGCGTGGCCATTGAAATCAAAAGTAATTGCTTACTTACTTACTTGCTTACTTACGCACCGTGTAACAATGGGAGTTATTCGCACGTACTTTTTGCTCGTTCGTTTGTGACAAAGCAGAGGTTTCCACAAGACTGTAGTGAAAGTGATGCTAATAAAACCATGAATGTATTCATATCAAGCAAGGTAATTGTTTGAATGCAGTTTTAAGTACGAAAGCAGTTCTACGAGTTTGTTATCAGCGTATGCTGTTCCACTGCAGCTTCGGTCTAAAGCAATAGCCGAGTTCATCACGTCACCCATCGGTGACCCAATTTGTCGTACGGCTATGGTTATGAGTTATCTTTAAAATTCAATTACTTTGCGACTGTGGTAGTTTGAGAGAAAAGAACTAAGCCAAATAACATTTTTCAATTACTTATATTTACATACAAAATGAGAGTAAAAACAAATTCAGAGTGAAGCATATTGATGATTGAAGTAAGCGTGAAGCACCGAGATGTGAAGTGATGTCCTCCGGAATTCCACCCCAGGTTGCCATCAACTCATTCGTCATGCATCAACAACTGTTTCATCAGAAAAAATCTGCGCTCCATTGCCCTTTGGCATGCCCTGAGTGGGAGTTCAGAACTTTGCCGAAGACCACGCCTGAGCTTCCTCTTTGGTGAAAATGGAACATAACCGTTCAAAATGTGGTCATTCATACCTAATTTCATACCCCAAAAACTCCTCCAGGCGTTTTCTGTGCATCGAACAATTTCTTTATCTTGCACGACTTGTTGACCTAGGTAAAAAAAAATCTGGCCATATTCAATCCCTTATTATTATTCGTAAGTTCGAAATGATTGTATCTCTTACGATGTTAAGAGCTGACTAACAGATTTTGGACACACCAGATCTTTGAGAAATTTTATCACCATAAAAATTATCAAAAGACATCGAATAATCATAGTCACCATTGATGGTGACAGGAAGACAGATTGTAGAAAAACACAGTACTGTTTCCTGTTTCAGAATAAAAATCAGATATTTGAGTGTAGTTTACCCTAAAGGTATCTTTTTACTTACTGTTCATCACATCGGCCAAGTTTTGCAATTTCGTTGATTGGCACTCTCACTTCGTGATAGTCCGGAAGAGGCAACTCTCGAGAGTTGAAATAGCCAGCTCAGCCTCCTCCCTCCACGCGAGCTGCAGCCGAATGGCCGGAATGAGGGACGCATTTATGAAACGTATTGAACATCGCGGCCCGGGTAAGGGATCACTCTTACCAGATCTCAAATGTATCAAAGATAAACTGAATTCATTCATTGAGTGTACCTACATCACCGACCTCAAACCCCCAATACCCTCATAGCCTGTGTGGTCGATAACCTACACCATTTGAGTTCATTTCGGTGCCTTCGACTGTCACAACTGTCAATTCAATGATGATGGTTTTGTACGTGTCATCATGCTACTTGTCATTCGATGCCAGCTCCAGCAAGCTGAAAACTTCAAATGGTAGGGACGTTACCTTGAACAACAATGAACTTGATGTTCTGATTCGTCTAACGTTAAGCTGCGTTAAGCCGATGTTTACTGCGTTAAGCTGTGTGTTACTGCTTACTGCTTTACCGGAAACCGTGTGAAACCACAACTTCAAAAGAGTTAGTAAAATTAATAAAACACCCATTAGTTCTTTTTCAGATTTTGTGTACAACAGAGCCACCTAGCGTGCGGTACTGTAAGCGTGGACAAGCACTTCACTAACAGATTTAGTAGCAAGCCGCTAGATGACACTAAAGCTACTACCACCTGGTAGATGGCGTATTCAGCCGAGATTTGAATTAAATGGTTAAATAAAATAATATCTTTATACATTTTAATGTATTTATTTATTTAAAAAAGTGTTCACTTGAGCTTTGTGGCTTGTGTTGCCCAACTGAACTTTTTTAGAGGTAAAGAACCCATAGGGCTACCAAAAAAAGTGATGCGTGACTGCGTAACAGGTAGGTACATACTTCACGCATTTATCCATGTTGCCCAGTGGATCTAAAATCAGAACAAACAAGCGTTTTTTTCACAATTTCCGCGAAGGTCGCCGCCGCCTGCCGAGGTTAGCTGCCAGGGGTAGTTTTGCAAAATTGTTTGAATGATGAAGAACTTCAGACAGTTAATGTCCCACCAGAATTTCACCAGCCTGTTCCGGCAAAGCCTTACTTATGTTAGGTACCTACCTACTCGTCTGAGTGGTACCTATTTCTGTCACGCTATTTTCATGTTTCTGTTGTTATTGTGTGTAAATTATTGTTATTACCTATATCTCTTGTATAACTATAAAATCTTTATATGGTAATGTATATGTATGGATTATTATTATTTAATTTTGTGATTATTTATGTAATAGCATCATACAACATGTTAACTATTTAATGTTTGGAATAATATTTATGTTATGCATAAATACAGACATATAGTAGGTACAGTCAACCACAATGGTGCCTTATGCACTTTTGAACTATGTCACAGTAACCTATCGAACTTCGGAAGTAGGTGTCCAATTAGCCATTAAGACAAAGTACTCAGGTGATCAGACAGTTTTATCGCTTACTGTACCTGCTCTGACTGGTAGAGGATTCCTCTTGGCAGAAAGTCCGCACGTTTGTACTACTTTATGTGTAATAAAAAATAAATAAATGCCACTGCTAACCAGTGAAACAATAAATATTTGATTACCTACAAACATACTTGAACACATGAAAAAAGTTACAGAATGTGTACTTACCCTCTAACGAATTAAATTAACTTTTTAACCTGTAAATTATAATTGAAAACATTGATACGGAGCTTTATTTTTCTGTTTTGTGAAACTCACAGTTTATTTTTGTTTTTCTCACTAATTGTAAGATATCGAAAAATAACATTTTTGTCAAGCTGTCGTGAAGTAGGTATAAGCCCTAACCGATTTTCGGTAACAGCTGTAGTTTACTTTATGATAAATAAGTAAAGATTAGTTGCCAGTAAGCACTTGCAAGTACAAAGAGCGTTACAAACGTGTTGTATGTCTGCGTAAGCGCAAGTCCTCCTCGCGAGTACGTCCATACATCCCGCACCTAATGTATATTCACGAGTGACGTCGAGCCCATAATCATTTGATTAGTTGATTCCTTGAGTGGACTGATACACTAGTTCCTTCCATCTCAGTGTCACTTTAACTATCCACAACATAGTCCATTCACGTTAAAAAAGAGGAAAGTTGTTTGCATAAAAATACCGATCAACTGCGTTTTAGTAATCAAAAGAGCACAAGGTCCATTCATTTCGCATCTCAATTCACTAATAATTGTTCATATGACCAATAGATCGGTCACGCATTCAGTGGGCTTCCATCGATACGGCTGCACCCGTGACCATTTGATATTATTCAGAGCAGAGTATTTACTATAAATTACACAAGTTTAGTGAAAATGGACAATATAGGGTTTGTGCTGGACGAGAATTTGCCTGTTGTGGGCGATGCGAAGACGGGACATGACGCTAGCTGCAAAAATGAGGGGAGGCAGGGAGAAAAGTGCACCATTGGCTGTCATGCTGGGACTGTCATTCCTGTGTATGGTTTGTAAGTACTAGATGTAAAAGTTTTGTTTTATTTTTTTGATATTTTTATATTTTGCCCGGGAACACCTCACTTATTCACTGAAATACCTTTGTATGTCTTTTATTGCGTTTGATTATTTTGTTATGTAAACAATATACTAGGTATTCATAAATAATGAAGAAAGAGATTACTATGCCATTAAACAGATAGTAGTTTGAAGAAAACAAAAACATAACTTTTTATCTGCTTTCGAAGTCGGTGAATTATAATTTGTCTGTCAGTAAGTATGACGGTCAGTGGCTAATTCTACCAACTTACAGAGATCTATTTGAACTCGTATCGAATATATTCGTTAGTTGTAAAGGCTTTCTCCAAATTTTGCACCAAGTAAAACTTCATACTTAACTAATTCGAGTAGTAATTCGAGTTGTAAAAATACATGAATGCATTTAAAAAAATGTAAGCCCCGTGTTCTACAAATAAGGAATGACGAGTTTAGGAGACGATAGGCAAATACATATTATTGGAGATTGTTCCATACAGCGCCCCCTAGCCCCTAACTAAGCAAACTTTGTATATGAACTAGGACACGGATGAACAAAGATTCAACGTTTCTTCGTAAATAAATCTTAAACATAGGAAACACCCAGACCAGCCCAAACAGACATGTCCCTGAACACAGATGTTTGTACTGTGCGGGGATCGAACCCGCCACCTTTGGTGTAGTTCTGTAGCTAACTTCTTAAACATGTCACACTTGATTCTAAAAATGATGACACATACACACTTTGACGAAGCAATTTAGTTACTAGGTACTTACACATTTCTCTAGATACTCATGACTTCCAGTGTAAAAGGAATGTATGATTCTACCTACCTACTAGGGAGTTGTTACTCAAGACATATTTTGACAAATAACTGTGAAGAACTATTGAGTAATAACGATAAAGGCATGGTGTTTGAACAACACACATTAACAGGGTCTAGGGATATTTCAATAAAACTTAAATAACCACAATTCTATTAACTTTTTGTTATGACGCCTTGTGAAATAAACCTTGTTTCATAGCCTCTGATAGTAAACTTTTAGATGAAGTTTAAATGAAAAAACTTGAAGAAGAGGGATCAGACCTGATTTTGGCCTTAACTTTATTTGTGAAACATCAAAACCTAAACAAACCACCTTTTATTCAAATAAATTGTTAAAAAATTAATAATCTTTGGATCCACCTAAGACTCGCCTGACACATTTGCAGCTATTTTTCATACTCAAAACGAGAGTCAATATTCTGTTGTGGAATACTGTCCCGTGTCTTGCCCTGGATCTTCACAAATATTTCAAAACCAAAATTAGCCAAATCGGTCCTGTAGTTCACGATTTTTAGCGAGCCTAACGCACAGCAATCCATTTTTATATGAAAGAATAGGCTGAAAGGATAGGCTGTAAAACAAGGTTTGTTTTAATGGTCAGGTAGGTATGGTGATAAAAATTAATAGAGTTTTAGTTCTTTAGGTTTCATTGCAATATCCCTAGACCATGTTGATATGTGTGTTTGAGTCTTTTTCCTACTCGTATCTTTCGATCGGGAATCGGGAACAACGATAAGATAGCTTAACTATACGGATTGCTTTTACTAACAGTTTATTTTAGAGTAATAAGGAACCATTTTTGAGAATACAGAAACTTGTTTGGAAGTTTCACACAGAAACCTGTTTGGAAGTTTCACGTAAGACAAAGCTATTACTTTTTCCGTAGCTAGCGTAGATTACTGATTAACGAGGTTAACCCCCGAATTCACAAACGTTGATCAACGCTAAGCACGCACTCACGCTCATGTTGGCCTGTAAAATGTCAATAGAACTGAAAGAGACAGCTATACTTCTGAGGGATGCTCAACGTTGATTTGTGAAATCGGGGGTAAAACTACCTATTTAATTAACGGTGCCCAGCTATGGGCTTCCCTGACCACTGACGCAACAGATGCGGGATTGACCGATTGGGTGCGCAATAGAACATTCACTACCTCTTATGAGATTCAGATAATAATGTACAATTTGCCTGTATCGCCCGCATTCTCTTCCAAAACACCTTTATCTAACTCTATCTTAGTTCTCTATTTTAACCAAAGAAGTACAATTTCTTTGGTTAAAATTTATTTCCCCGTCATCCTGTCCAGAGGAGGTGCCCGTGGCGCAGTTGTGACAGTGATCGGCGACGATCGTTGTTGTAAAGCAACACACGCCGGGTCGGAAAAGGGATGGGTGACCATCCGACCGAAATTTAGTGATGTGTATTCCGGGCATCTCCGTGCTTCGGATGGCACGTTAAGCAGTTGGTCCCGGTTGACGTCGCTAGATGTCAGTCGTTAAGCCTAGTCAGAGGCCTTAGGGTGGCTTGATAACATCTGACAATAAGGTTTCTCACTAACCTTACACCCCTCCAACAACCCGCACTGAGCCCGCGTGTTGGAGTATGGCTTGTTCCACCTCATAGTTGAGGTGAGGCCTGTGCCCAGCAGTGGGACGTATATAGGCCGATTATGTTATCCTGTCCACCTCTTTCGACCTCTGAAAACCGTCTTAGGTGCAAACTCACCGATCTCCAGAGAAAGCAAGCTATTCAATGTATGAATAGACAATTAAAAAAAAAACACCTTACGTAATTTATGGACGGATTTACCTACGGTGAATTACCTATATTGTAGATTTTTATGAATACATAGGGGCCGCTCACTGCCCGCTAGCGCCACTAATCGTTTCTTGTGAATCATTATTTTTAAGTTAATTAAACGAAAATTGTTTTCTGTATTTTATAATGTTATCAGAATAAATTATTGATCAATTTTCAAACCTCAAGCTTAGTGCAGAATAATCAATCAATAATCGGTCAATATATATATTTTTTTATTTATTTAGTTTTTGTTAAAATATCTTACATAAACCTTAAATAATAAAAAACGATTGGTGGCCCTAGCGAGCGACCCCTTGAGCAAAAACAAACGTACTTCGAGAAACTGACACCTAGAGCTGCTCAACGAAACCACAAGAACGATATTTTCATTTGTGTGCTTTTGTAACTCGTAGTAGCTTAATGTTTTAGCTATTAGCCCACAGAGGGTGCTGCTGGTCTCGAATTGGACTGCTGAGTTTGACCCAATCAAATGGTTCGATTACTAGGTATCTGTTACAATGTCGCAAATGTTCTTTAATAATATTAGTATGTGCTAGGTACAAAAAAAATGCTGCTGAAGCGGGGACACTTCACAACCGACTCTTTGCAAGACCGTTTAAAAATCTGCTGCTTGTTCCTCATTTTTGATTGCTTTTTTGTCCGACTTGTGCATACTCTGTTTTAACGCTACAAAAAACGTTTACCAGTATCGGTCGTGTCTAGGCAGCCTTACTTCGAGCACCTATCTTGTAGACAGATTAGTTACACATAGAACAAAAGCCAAAGTACAAAATTGTCTCTACACTTAGAAACTTATGTGCCCAAGTACAGTCAACGGTACATCGGGAGAACCCTTTTCCTTTTTTTTATCTTGTTCTGACGAAATTTCATTTTTCTGCAATAGCGTAAGGAGGGTTGACCGGAAATGAATACCCTGTCATGACGCTGACCGTACCTCACGATGGCGTGAGGTACGGTCAGCGTCATTCAAATGTTTGAAGGAATTAATAAAAAAAGCGGGCATAGCCTACCTGTCCGCTTTTGTTTATTTCGGGACCTTACAGTCAGCTTTGAAATTATAGGTATTAGGTATATGCGTACTAAGTGGGCACCGCACCTCCCTGCCTTTTCAGGGGCTCCCCGTTTCCCCCCACGCCCCAAAGATATTTTTTCATCCCTTTAGAAGTAGGTTTTTTTTAAAGATTAATTTTCCTGTAATCAAACATTATTTTTCTTGCTTTTAGAAGTAGGTTTTTGATGTTTTTTATGTTCCATTTTCTTGGAAAACGAAGTTTCCACACCTTCCCCCTTTTTGAGGAGTGTTCCCTGTATGATGCTGCTATTATGTATGATGGTCCTCCAGCGAGATGGAACGATGACCTGCGAAAGAACGGTATGGCAGGATCTTAATGGAAGCGGAAGGCTCAGAACCGGGAGTTGTGGCGCACTTTGGGAGAGGCCTATGTCCAGCAGTGGACTAAGACAGGCTGATGATGACCGAACAATCTGAGTTTTTAAAATATGTGTGAAGCAAGGTGCCGGAATTATTAAGATTATGAATTTCCCATTAAGAATTCAGAGAGACATTCCGTCTGTGTGAGGTGCGGCCGGCTTTAATCATTGCGTAGAGTTCAATTTCCTGGGAGCCACTGGCAGAGCCACGGAACAGCTGTTCCGTGGGCAGAGCTGTCAAAATACATTATTTTATTTTGTTCATAAATTAATTAGACTTTCTTGGCAATTTTCTGAATGAAATGTTCTCTATATTGAGTGTTATTTTACGTTTTCGTTTTGATTTCCTCTTTATGTGTATTACTTACTCATTATATTTAGAAATAGCTAGAGTCTGGCTAACGAAAGCGTGACCTGAGAAAACGCGGCAAATTCAAAAAATCTTCATGGGGTATTACTGACTGTAGTAGGAAGAAAAAAAATTGATACTTGAGTAAATTAAATTTTCTTGTATATTTACGATTGTTAATTTTGTTTACGAAATAAATTGTTTAAGGGCTCCTTTTGGTGTGTCGGAGCCTTGACTGACTGAGATTTGTTTATATTAATTTACTTAAAAATGTATTATTTATTTGATTAAATTCTTGTAGTCCACGGGCTGATGATGATGTTTAATCATCATACTCAATATCTGAGTCTAAAAATTCAACCTCTAAGGATTCTTCTGTATCAGTACAGTCATCATCACCTACACATAAAATGATTTTTTCCAAGACTTCTTCTGTTATGTGATCTCTTTGTTTGTATTTATTTTCCACATTTATTACATGGTCCGTCATTTTTTCCAATCTTCTGCAGTAATTTGGCCAAATGAGGTTTTTATTAGATTTTCTGTTTCTTTTGCAGGCAGATTAATGTTTTTTTTTGCCACCGAACGCTTAGCTGAGCTTTATATCAGCTCTATCGGGTTGAGATCGCAGTGGTAAGGTGGCAGTCTCACTACCTCATGGCCGAATTGTTACAACAGTTCGTCAGCAACGTACAGGGGCTCAAGTTTATGTTTGTTAACTAAACATAACAATTCGGGTTTTGTTAGGTAATTTTCGTAATTTATTCCGTTGGAATCAATCCACTCTTGTATTTCAGCTTTTATCGTTTGTGTCGAAGGGACTTTATTCTGTCGTACAGTGTGGTAGCTAGCATTATCCATCACAATAACACTGGGCTCAATCAAAGTAGGTGATAATTTTTCTTTTAACCATTTTTCAAAGTTTGCGGCATTCATATCATGATGATGGGCTATCATCATGGCCAATCTTGATTTCGTACTAAAAACTAATAGTACAAACCCTGATTCAGATCCAGCATGTACTATAATATATCTTATCCCTGAAGAGATATGTTCCAGTGGGCTTGGTTGCGGTGCACCACTCGATGATGGTCCTTGCCATGACATTTTAGGCTTGTAATGTCACATAATGTTTCATTTAAATAGATGATTGGGTTTCTCTATAAACATGACAAAAACTGTTATAATATCGTAATTAGACCAAGATTGCAAAGTCGTACTAACCTAAAAAATCTTAGATCGCATAATGTTGCCATAAAAAACTTTCAAGAAAAGTCCAGGTCACGCTTTCATTAGCCAGACTCTACTGTGAAAAGATTTAAATTTATAAGATTTCTGCCTCTCTGGCTGTGGCCTCATCAACCACCCTGAATTGTATGTTTTATAACCGAAGCGTTTTATAAAAGAACCCTCGCCGTGTAGTCATTTGAAAAACGTTTTTTTTCAAATTCTGCATCATAATTTATTTCTACAATCTCTTATTCGTACAAAGTTCTACAATAATCAAAATAACCTATGGCTGAATGAAAATCTTTTATTTTGGAACGGAGCGATTTGACATTTGTATTTTGACAACATTCGATCATATGTCAAAAGTTATTGTCAAAGTTGTTGTGGTGAGTGTCGTAGGTTAAAGTTAAACATTGTTTATAATTATTAAAACACCTGAAGAAAGTTGTATAGAGAGAAAACTGTGTCCTCTTGGAATAACTTGCTAAAATGTAAGTATTTTGTTATAAAACCACCATACTTCTAGTCTATTGCATGTTTAATGTACATGCTGTTAGTGATGCATTACGAGAATAGTTTTCGCACTTTGTCTCTCGTTCTGAACTAGTTTGTAACTTCCCGGGAAACAAATTGGATAATTGACGTATTTGTGGACGCATGCGTCTGGATAAGGCGCGAAGTGAGCCACGGCTAGCCGCCAGCGGCACGACCGAGGCCGCTCTGTCAGACTAGTAGTCGGCTCTGCTCGCGTTCAGAGTTCGCTCGGGTACGCGTTCCGCTAGGTTCTACTTCGCACCAAACTCGTCCGCCGGTCTCCTGACTCTAAAACTCAAACAACACTCCTCTAACTGAGGTAAGAACAGCAAAAATAACTCAGTGTATGTAGTTGTTGTCACCACAAACTTTTGCCTGCAAGTTGCAACTCAGCTGTTCACTCTAAATAGTTTTGCAGTAAAGTTAACTATTTTGAACTGTCAAGTGCGAAAACTTTTTAAAGTTGCCTTAAGTAGGTTCTTATTATCTTTTTTCCCTCCACTGTTAATGTGCATGCAGTTTAAACTTTATTTTGCTTACAATTTAAGGCTTTGTTGTTTTCTTTTTGGTATTAAGTTGGCATGCATCGGGGTTTGCTGAACGGTGGTTCATACACTTCCCTGGACCAAGTGTACCGGGGTACAACATTGCCGAATAAAAAGGCAGATGTTAAGAAAATGTTGCGGCTAGGCGGGATAGCTAAGAAGAAGCTGGACCCTCTGTTCGACCAGAGCGTGTCCGAGATGACTGCGGTCCTGACCGAGTGAGTACTCCGGGCATGTTGCTGCTCCTCCAGTGCATGACACATTTCTGTAAAGCCATCTTCTTTGCTATTTTCATGTTTGCATTATCTGTTTTACCTTGTTTGTTTTTGACTTTCCTGTCCTATTCTAGTTTAATCTGTTGTCCAAGTGTGTATTTCTTCTTGTTTTTAACCTTGTATTTTGGACATAGTACAAAGGTACAAAAGACTTACATAACTCTAGAAGTGATTATTGATCTGAGAGAAAAACTTTCTGCTTCATGTTATTACTTTCATTATGACTAAAGTTTGAGTGAAATTAAATGTTTGGACTTGATAAGTGAATTAAAGTGCACAAAGTAAATAATAACCTTAAAATGTTAAGTTCAAATTCTCTAACATTCAACCACTAATTTTGTAATAGTTATTCTGCTTGGTTACCTAATAATTGTCATTTCATTTATGGTATCCAACTTTTTAAAAATCAAATAATTTAATAATTACAAACATACCATAATCAAGTGATTTTAGCCTATTGTTCCCATGTAGCTGTTAAAAATTGGTATTATGAAAGCCAAAACTAATTTAAAAAAAACATTCTTCATTAACATGTTTGAACAACTACATCATTACTCTAGTTAGTTCCATAACATGTGTAATAACCATAATGTAGAATCATTTCTTCATCATTCGATTCTGCATATGTGCTGGCCATGGTATGACTAGGGCCGTTTGCCCCCCAGTAGTCCCGCTCTGTCACCTAGGCCCACTCAAGTAAGCTATGTACACTGCACTATTTCAGGGAAGGATACTTTGAGGAAGACGAAAAGAACAACCTGGAGAAAATGCCATCGATGAGTGCTGAAGAGACCGCTCTGCTCGGGTAAGTTGACAGATTTTAAGACTGGGATATTTGATGTCACTAGTCAAACTCTCTTTAAAGTACAAATGTATCAATAAATCAATTAATTTATTCAATAACAAAATACATTGTGTTTGAATGTGGTACAATTATTATAAAATGCAATAATAAATAAAAACAAGGTTAAAGTCAAAATTACAATTTCATTCAAATTGAGAACTCTCAATAGGTAGTTTATTTCTGATTTGTTTATTTATTGAACCGGTTAAGTAGGTGTTTAATATCATGATTATGCATACACAGCAAACAATAAATTTTCAATAAATTATTTGTTATTAAAACAAACTGGAATGACAAAAATCAGTGTCATCTAAAAAATGATATTTTACATAGGTATCTATATCACTAAAAAAAGCACCACAGTAATGTATGTAGGCGCATAACTTCAGAATGTTTAAAGAGCATAGAATAGAATAGAAAAATGTTTATTTGGTACTCGTAATTCACAAGAACAAACAATAAAAATCACAGTAAAATAAGTCACAATGAAAAATAATACAGGTTAAACTGTTATAAGTTATCTTTCAAATAGGTACTAAAATGGTCTCCACTCAGTTTAAGGAAGTGACGGCACAGGTCGTCACGACCACTAGTAGTCAGCCACCATTAGAATTACTGCTTCACACAATTTTTATTTGTTGCATTTTTTTATTTGATCACAAAATGTAATTTAAAAAAAAACTGAAATTAAAAAAGAACAGAACCATTAAAAATTTTAGAAAAGTTAACAATTATGGAAAATCTGCATGTTTTACAAAAAAGTTCCAGGCCACGGTCGGTCAGTAATACAGTTTTGATAAGGCAGAATTTATAAGTGGATTAGGCAACATCTATCCCACGTCTAAACGTTTAGAGATTTTAGTAGTTATATAATTTATCGTGTCACAGTGTTTGTTGCAAAACTCCTCCGAAACGGCTTGACTAATTTTGATGAAATTCTGTTTGTTTGTCTGTCTGAGAATAATGGGTCGTACTCGTAATCTATTTTTAAACTATATTTTCTAACTGAAATCCACGACGACGAAGTCGCGGGCGACAGCTAGTATTAGTATAAAAATGTTTATTTTTGATTTTCCGTTAGATAAAGTGTAAAGAGGAGCAACATTCCATTATTATGAGTTATCTTCGCGGCGCCGTTATGCGGGTACTTTATCACCACTTGTGACATTTTATTAATTTACTCAAGTACTGAAACTGTCTAATAAGTCAATGCGTCCATAAACAGATGAGGGATTGTCTCTTGACTTGTTTGTGTTGAGGTAATTATGTGTTCTGATTGCTTTTTACGTTCTGGCGTACTGTATCTTCAGTATACTGTGTAAATATAGTATATTTTTTCTAAACACAAATACGATTATGTTATATCCCAATCGGGGTTGTCAGACACTGTTGCTTGCCGACACTGTGACTGTAACATTCAGACGCCCACACTAAGCAGAGCGAATTTCATCTTACCGTGTAGAGCTAGCTGCTAGCTCACCAAAGTATCTGGGTCTATTGGGTTCTTGTGGGTGTTTTTCGTTACTTTGGATTTATTCACAGGATGTGAAATGAAAACCAAGGATGTTGTCCAATGTAAATTTCGACTAATAATATTACAAACTAGAAAAACAAAATTTGCGAAAAATCACAAAAAAACATAATTCGAAGTCTATTAAATAACGCGGAACATACGAGGTTTTCGGAAACCTACAGGTTCCCTCATTTACCCCCCCCAGCCCCTCATAGTTATACTCATGGTAATCTTGTTACTCAAGTGCATTCTCTGCAAATGAACGATGGGGTATATGTACCGCTTACCCGTGAGCAAGCGGTATTCAAAAATGTATGCGAAAAGTCCAATTCGACGGGCTTAATGCATGGTGTATCTATTGCGACTACTGCTAAGGTTCCTGGAGCCCTTATACGAACGCGAAGAGTTAATACGAGCGCGATTCAAGTGAGTATAACTCCATCTAGCGAGTGGCGCGAATAAACTGCACCCCTAAACACGCCCTCGTCTTCACATTCGGTATCAGTCGGGCAGACTCGTGCTTCAGTTACAGTGTTGCCGTTTTAGTAAACTTCACTAGATTGAGTAGGTTTTTTTAAACCTTTCGGTGAAATTCGGTGTTTTATTGCAGGATTTAGTTACCAAAAAAAAACGAACTCGTAGTAATTTCATAAATCCTTGGACTTCATTTTGAGATCCGATTGACGTTCAAACGCGTTCTCCGTACAGCCAGATCCAAAGAGAAAAGTAATGCCAGTTTCAAAAAGAAATATAAATACTACAATGACACAGTCGTATATCGTTAGGAGCGTCACTGTAATATAAAAAAAACAAAATCTGGACTTTTATTCCAAAGTGAAAAGTTTGTTTTCCTTTGATATATGGTATAGTAGAGAAATTTGACCAAATTCTTCTTCTTCTCTGTCGTTTCGCTCTTGGCAGTCGAGCGGTTGTGGTCACTTTGAGGTAGACACAGCTTTCCGCACGATCTCCCGCCAAATGCACATATTATTTTAATACTGTTCGTAGGTCTTATTCCTTCATTGGATTTTAACTAGAGCCAACCTCCCACAATTTCCTATCTATTCAAGATTCTGAAATGGCGTATTTTATGACTGCCAACTACGGTGGCATTACCAGGCGGGACAGTTTATTGTGCATTTAAAAGCACAGAGCCTCAATAATTAAAATAGAGCTAGCTAGCTATTTACTTAGGTAAATAAACTTGATCATTTTCAGGGTTCAGTTTGAACTAAAGTCATGTCAAGATAACCTTATTTAGATACTAGTAGCGCATAGCGGCCGCTATGGTATGAAAAATAGATTATGGACTATGTTCTCAGACCCAACAAACATACATAAATTTTTAAATCAAATTCGGCTTGACCGTTTCGGAGTAGTTTGGCAACAGACACTGTGACACAAGAATTTTAAATATTAGATGATTGAATATGAACACAAACTATTATTAACAAACGTATTTGATACAGTGAAAATATCATCCATATCAAAATACCTATAAAGACTCATGGAGCATGTGGTATGTAAATTCAATTTCAGTTTGATTTATTTGTTAATCAGGTGGTTCATATCTTTAGATTGGTCATGCATTGCTTCACTGTGTTTTGTTCTAAAGCGTACAGAATGTACATTACCTAATAGGAAATGAAATTATTTCAACCTCAAACTTCATAAGACTTTAAAATAACCAACTAATTTCTGGACTCTTGAATCAAGCAAGCGTGTTAGGCCGAATCTTGAACTATGAGGAATAATTAGGAGAAGTCTCAAAAAGACTCAAGACCGATTTTGATTAAAACTAAAGCTTAGCTAAACTAGACTATTAAAAAAAAACCTAATATAGACACTGTTTCTTAAAAAAAACTACTTGTATTATGCCTTCATCTTACAGTGTCGCTTATAAGGATCGAATTCGGCGAAGTACTTAAAATTATGACAATCTGAAGAAAAAGTCTCATATTTAATAGAATATTTAATATAGAAAATACACTCAACTTAAGGGTACGACCTAGGGCCATATTAAACACATTTTGTAGAAGGCATGAACAAACATACGGTAGGGTACCCAAGACACTGGCAACATTCCCCCTTTGTATAGCCAGTTATGTGTTGTGCAAGGAATGTGCCATTTGTTAGGTCTCCTTAATGAATTGTAGTAAATAATATATTATATCAAGAAATTTTAACCCTGGTCTAAGTTCTGAGAAAAATATAATACATTTTAAAATAGATGAAACCCCAAGACAGATGTTTATGAACGTCAATGTTCTTCACATTTATTTTTTTACATGGGGATCGAACCCACGACCTTCGGCGCCAAAAGCTGGAACTACCTATTGCGTCAACGGGCTAGAAATATTATCTGGGGTTTTGATCACCAATTCACATCCGGCAAGCGTGATCATTACATTTTTAACCCATCAATAGCCCAGAACTTAATAAATTAATTAATTGTGGACCTCTGTAATAAGAAGACACAGAAAGTTAAAACCATGTGGAAACGATACTATCACCATAAAGGTGGTAGTAAATAATAACAACCTTTTTGATATTGATATGATATGAACCTTGAGCTAGAATAGTGTTATTAATTAAAGAAGTTCGATCTCACCCAACTTTCAGATTAACAACTTAAAGGGTTTTTATTAAATATTAAAGTTTTCGTGAATAAATGAATTTAAAGAAAAAAAACTGATGGTACCGTACTTCATACAGACCATGCGCTATTTGTGAAGTAACGTATTATTTACCATACACAAACAATGTCGCTAGCAGAATCAAATAACAAATGCTTTAGTTGTCCATCTGTTGTAGCGATACTTATATGAATAAAACATAAATCTCTCTAGATAGAGCAACTAGATATAGGCGACGCTTTGAACCACTGCACAAACAGATTGGAAAATTCCATGTTTTTTAACGACATTGTCCTGTAAAAGGTGTAATGAAGACCGGAGCAATTTTCCACCAATAGTGTCACGCTGCGAAATAAAATGGTACACTCTTCTATTCCACTTTCATTCTAAATTCACCTGTATCCACTGCCCTTAAAGCACCAATCGCTTTATCTTTGCAGTTAGATCGTGCGTAATATAATCCTGCCGGTTGTAGATGTTCCTTCTAGAGGTTATGGAGCCTGATCTGAGGGGCTACCTGAATTGGTGGGCTTATGTGACGAACCACTCGCGTTGACTCAAGAAGCTAATCGTATTAGACTCAGGTTGTGAAACATTACACAAACAGTATGTCTAAATAAATCACTGTAAAACTACCCAATGTTATCTGAGTTAGGTTAACAATGAATAAGGAAATATGTATTTTGAAGATTACAGTTTTCTTTCTGAAAGCGTATCAACTTAATACTGTATGTTTCCTGAAGAATAAATAAATAAACTGTTAGTTAACTATGCCTAAACTTAATTGATTACCGAACTAATAGTTTTAATTCTATTTCCAAATCAGACGTTTTTATTTTCAAATGTTTTGTGACCTTGAGCATTCATAACCCTTTACAGTTTAGATCAAACAATCGTGCACCTAACTTTGCCTTCATTAGAATACTAACTATTACTAAGCAGATATTTTTATTTATTTAAGGAATTATGATCGCCAACAGTACATTTATGGCCACAATTTACAAATAACATTAAAATACAATTTTCTCATAAATATACCTATTACAGGCGAATACAACAATTACATAACATAACATAACATAATCGGCCTATATACGTCCCACTGCTGGGCACAGGCCTCACCTCAACTATGAGGTGGAACAAGCCATACTCCAACACGCTGGCTCAGTGCGGGTTGTTGGAGGGGTGTAAGGTTAGTGAGCAACCTTATTGTCAGATGTTATCAAGCCGCCCTAAGGCCTCTGACTAGGCTTAACGACTGACATCTAGCGACGTCAACCAACAATACAACAATTAAAATAACAAAAAATATTAGCTAAAAACTGAAAAATACAAAAAATACAAATAAAAACTATTCTCTTAACGTTTTATATGCCAGAAACTAACTAACTAAATTTAGGCAATCTGTCGTGAAAGATGTCCATAACCACGGCCCCATTAATCTATGATAATGATACAGTACTAGCCAGATTAACAGATAACTTGTCATAAAAACAATATTGTAGTTAAGAATAGAACCAGAGTTAGCAACCCTGTTTGTAGACATTGAATACTTTGAGAAAGACGAATCTAGATTAATCTAACCTCCCCTGGGAGAAGGAAAAAGTATTAAACAGTCACTTAGATTTGAGAGGGTATTTCATTGATAAGATAAGATAAGATAAATAATCTTTATTGCACAAAAATACATTTTACAGGATTTCGGTAAAAAGAACGTGATTTGTACAATTCAGGCGGTCTTATCGCTACAAAGCGATCTCTTCCAGACAACCTTCGGTGGAGGATTTTTGCAGGAACCAGAGAGTTGGGCTGTGCAAAAAAAGATGAGCTAAAGAGCATAATAATAAGCAAATAATATAAATAATTATTAATATGTAACTAACTACTCATATAGGCGATATAAATGAAAATAAAATTACACAAATAAATATACATAAATAAACATACATAAAC
The DNA here is from genome assembly GCA_950022985.1 of Udea ferrugalis. NCBI lineage: Eukaryota > Metazoa > Arthropoda > Insecta > Lepidoptera > Crambidae > Udea > Udea ferrugalis. The sequence goes on from OX465515.1 coordinate 784,415, forward strand.
AATAAAACATAATACATACTTAAAACTTGAATGGATTTTCCAGTATTCAGTCAGAAGCTAGGATAGGAGAAAGAGTCAGAGGGAAAGGAAGTGCAGTTTTACTCGGGACTTGAAAACATGTACGGATTGAGATTGACGGATGGATAAAGGTAAAGAATTCCACAGACAGATGGAGCGAACGACAAAGGATTGGGAATAATAACGAGAGGAGTGTTGAGGGACTGTCAGGTGGAGTTTCCGGCAAGACCGCGTGTCGTCACCTTTGGTAGATTGCAGGAAATGAAACAGTTCCTTCAGATATGGAGGAGAGAGGGGGTTGAACAAAATGGTGTACAGGAGAGAAAGAATATGAAGATCGCGGCGAAGACGTATTGGTAACCAATTAAGTTGGGCACGGAATTTTGAGACGTGATCGTACTTTCTTAGGCCGAAGATGATGCGTATGCAGAAATTTTGAAGGCGTTCAAGTTTGTTTAGCAAATTTTCATTGATATCTACATAGCAACAATCCGCATAATCTAAGATTGGCAACAACAACGCCTGTACGAGCGCAATTTTGGTGGGTATAGGCAAAAAGTTACGAAGTCGACTGAGACTATTAGCTGATGCAAACACCTTCCTGCTTACCTCGCCAATCTGTTTTTCCCAGCTCAAGGAGTTGTCTAGGTAGATTCCCAGGTTTTTGACAGTGCTACTGTACGGGATTTGGATCCCGTCAAACAAAATAGGTGGCAAAGACTCCCAGTCTATTCTAGCTATTTGCCACGCGCTACCAAATACAATGACTTGGGTTTTACTGGGGTTGACCATAAGGCCAAAAGCCCCGCTCCAAACCAGAATACGGGCTAAATCAGCATTAAGGGTTTGTATGATTTGATGAAGACTTTCAAGGCTACCCTGTGAATATATTTGAAGATCATCTGCATATAGGTGGTAGTGAGAAGAAAGATTATGGGTAATGGTATTTATAAAAATAGAAAAAAGGAGTGGAGACAAGACGCCACCTTGCGGAACGCCGGCGGTAATATCGCGCCATGCAGAGAACGAATCTTCAGCACGAATGCGTTGCCGACGCCCATGCAAGTAACTGTGAAACCAGGCGAGCACTGTTGGAGATATGTTAAGAGAACGTAGCAGGCCGAGAAGGATATCGAAGTCAACAGTGTTGAAAGCGTTGCTAAAATCTAGCAATGCAAGAACAGTTAAGCTTCGGGAATCCATGCCACGCCGAATGTCATCTGTAATCTTGACTAAAGCTGTAGTCGTACTATGACCAGGACGGAAACCGGATTGATAGGGATTCAAGAGATTGTTTTTGCACAGGAAATGACTGAGCTGATGATGCACAACACGCTCAAGAACTTTGGAGAGGAATGGAAGTATGGATATAGGACGATAATCGGAGAAAGATGAAGGGTTGGGTTTTTTCGGGAGAGGAATTACTTGTGCATCTTTCCAACTATGAGGAAAGGTGCTCGAGAGCAGTGAATGGTTTAGGATATGGGTAAGAATGGGATTAAGGATATCGAGGAGGGGTATAATCATTTTACGACTAACGCTATCGTTACCGACGGCATCCGACGCAACAGCCATAATATTTTTCCTAACATCACATTCAGAGACTCGACTAAAAAGAAAGGGTGAGTAATCAGGAGTTGGAAGACATGAAAGTTGATTTAAGGCGTTCATTGTTTTGTTTTATTTAGATTTAATTAAGTAAGTAGTATAATTTGAACTTATTTTAATTGCACGACACATCTACCTACCCTACTAAGGTGTACCCTTACAGTAACTTGGAATGTATGCGTGCTTTCACATTATTGTCATCTCATAAACACTTAATTATGTATTATGGAATTCGGTCATTTTAGTCCTTCGAAGCATACTCATTTTAACCCTATATTTCGCGAATAAAACTGTTGTATGTCTCTTTACAAGGTCTTCTTTGCCTTTCATTAAGTTTTTTTCAGTGTTTATTCGTCTCACCGTTACAATCACACCTTCGCATTTCTAATATTTGTATCAATCATTCGCGTTTCCATATCCTAAACTCTTTAATACTCTGACTGGCCCAAAGCACAGTATAAACCATACAGTAGGCTATCTAAGGCCGCCCGCCGAGTTATTAGCCTAGCGTGCACACAGACACGCGACACAGCCCGTCCGTACTGCCGCCTCCCTATGCCTTCCTATTTTATGCCAGCGTGTGCGTGATACCGCGACACGGCGCGCGACGCGCACGCACACATTCGAACCGAGGGTGGCGCGTTTGTATGTAGATGTTCTACTGGATGGTTTATACTGTGCCCAAAGTTTCAAGTGTGAGTGAGAGACCAATTCTGTCCAATCCAGTATTAAGTGGTTCAGCCGCACTGAAGTAGACGCCTCAAGTTTCAGGCAAGCAAGAGCGAATTACAAGTTTCGCTCTGTCCTTCGTTGGCGCGGAAGTTAGGACTGCGTTAGTTACGTCGTTAATGCACGTTGTTGTACAAAGTGACGTAAATGCAAATATAACTCACAACAGTTACTAGATAAGGCGTTTGATACAATGTTTGGATTGTCCATAACATAAACGGCCTATATACGCCCCACTGCTGGGCACAGGCCTCACCTCAACTGTGGGGTGGAATGAGCCATACTCCAACACGCGGGCTCAGTGCGGATTGTTCTCCAACAATCCGCGCTGGAATCCTGGTAGGTACCCCTCCGGTGTAAGGTTAGTGAGCAACCTTAATGTCAGACGTCTTTAAGCCGCCCTAAGGCCTTTCATTAAGTTTTTTCAGTGTTTATTCGTCTCACCGTTACAGTCACACCTTCGCATTTCTAATATTTGTATGAATTCGCGTTTCCATATCCTAAACTCTTTAATACTCTGACTGGCCCAGAGTTCCAAGTGTGAGTGAGAGACCAATTCCGTCCAATCCAGCTCTAAGTGGTTCAGCACTGAAGGAGACGCCTCAAGTTTCAGGCAAGCAAGAGCGAATTACAAGTTTCGCTCTGTCATTCGTTGGCGCGCAAGTTAGGACTGCGTTAGTTACGTCGTTGATGCACGTTGTTGTACAAAGTGACGTAAATGGAGATATAACTCCCGACAGTTACTAGATGAGGCGTTTGATACGATGTTTGGATTGTCCATAACATAAACGGCCTATATACGTCCCACTGCTGGGCACAAGCCTCACCTCAACTATGGGGTGGAATGAGCCATACTCCAACACGCGGGCTCAGTGCGGATTGTTGGAGGGGTGTAAGGTTAGTGAGCAACCTTAATGTCAGACGTTTTCAAGCCGCCTTAAGGCTTTTCATTAAGTTTTTTCAGTGTTTATTCGTCTCACAGTGACACCTTCGCATTTCTAATATTTGTATGAATTCGCGTTTCCATATCCTAAACTCTTTAATACTTCGACTGGCCCAAAGTTTCAAGTGTGAGTGAGAGACCAATTCCGTCCAATCCAGCTGTAAGTGGTTCAGCACTGAAGTAGCCGCCTCAAGTTTCAGGCAAGCAAGAGCGAATTACAAGTTTCGCTCTGTCATTCGTTGGCGCGGGAGTTAGGACTGCGTTAGTTACGTCGTTAATGCACGGTGTTGTACAAAGTGACGTAAATGCAAAAATAACTCCCGACAGTTACTAGACAAGGCGTTTGATACGATGTTTGGATTGTCCATAACATAAACGGCCTATATACGCCCCACTGCTGGGCACTGGCCTCTCCTCAACTATGGGGTGGAATGAGCCATACTCCAACACGTGGGCACAGTGCGGATTGTTCTCCAACAATCCGCACTGAGCCCGCGTGCCTGGTAGGGACCCCTCCGGTGTAAGGTTAGTGAGCAACCTTAATGTCAGACGTCTTCAAGCCGCCCTAAGGCCTTTCATTAAGTTTTTTCAGTGTTTATTCGTCTCACCGTTACAGTCACACCTTCGCATTTCTAATATTTGTATGAATTCGCGTTTCCATATCCTAAACTCTTTAATACCTTGACTGGCCCAAAGTTTCAAGTGTGAGTGAGAGACCAATTCCGTCCAGTCCAGCTCTAAGTGGTTCAGCACTGAAGTAGACGCCTCAAGTTTCAGGCAAGCAAGAGCGAATTACAAGTTTCGCTCTGTCATTCGTTGGCGCGGGAGTTAGGACTGCGTTAGTTACGTCGTTAATGCACGTTGTTGTACAAAGTGACGTAAATGCTAATATAACTCCCAACAGCTAGTAGACAAGGCGTTTGATACAATGTTTGGATTGTCCATAACATAAACATAAACAGCCTATATACGCCCCACTGCTGGGCACAGGCCTCACCTCAAGTATGGTGTGGAATGAGCCATACTTCAACACGCGGGCTCAGTGCGGATTGTTCTCCAACAATCCGCACTGAGCCCGCGTGTCTGGTAGGGACCCCTCCGGCGTATGGTTAGTGAGCAACCTTAATGTCAGACGTCTTCAAGCCGCCCTAAGGCCTTTAATTAAGTTTTTGCAGTGTTTATTCGTCTCACCGTTACAGTCACACCTTCGCATTTCTAATATTTGTATCAATCATTCGCGTTACCATATCCTAAGCTCTTCAATACTCTGACTAGCCCAAAGTTTCAAGTGTGAGTGAGAGACCAATTCCGTCCAATCCAGCTCTAAGTGGTTCGCACTGAAGTAGCCGCCTCAAGTTTCAGGCAAGCAAGAGCGAATTACAAGTTTCGCTCTGTCATTCGTTGGCGCGGAAGTTAGGACTGCGTTAGTTACGTCGTTAATGCACGTTGTTGGACAAAGTGACGTAAATGCTAATATAACTCTCAACAGCTACTAGACAAGGCGTTTGATACGATGTTTGGATTGTCCTTAACAAAACGGCCTATATACGCCCCACTGCTGGGCACAGGCCTCACCTTAACTATGGGGTGGAAAGAGCCATACTCCAGCACGCTAATTTTAGAAGGCTTCAATTGAAACGTAATTGAGTCTCAATCAGCTAATTTGTGACTCAGTTACGATTCAATTAAAGCGTTCTAAAATTAGCGGACTTAGGGACCTGATCACTAAAATAAAAGTGCCCTATATTTGAATCACAGTTTATCTAAGGAACGTTATGTTCATTCATCAGTAATCAGTATAATGTGTTGTGATATTTCTTACGTTTTATCGTAAATCATATTTAATAAACAAACAAGTCTCAATATTGTGATTTTAATTATTACCTTGCCACGAGAACCGCTCCTCCCTGGCCCTCCGATCCCCTTATTCATAAAAACTTAAACAGCTCTTCAACAACACTTCAACCTTTGTATCGCTTTGTGTCTTTCATTTTTGTTGCTGCCGCCATTTGCGAGTAAGTGACACAACACGTCGATTGCCTAGACTATGCTTCAGCGTGGCGGTCGTTTTATGAATAAGGGGATAAATTTTGAATGTGTTCTTTTCTGTTCAAGTAATCGACACATTATGTGCACATACCACACACACACACCCACACTCACACTCACCATTGCAACTCGACACATATTGCCCATTTGATTATAATATTATGTTAGGTTAATGAAATTTTAATCTTTAATTGCCAGTAAGGAACATTGCTTATAATAACTAAGTATTACTTTATTTAAGCGCAGTTAGGTATATTGTAAACAAATGAATAAATATTTTTTTTATTCTGTTACTGAAATCGACTGGTCTTCAAACTCTAAAATATTCTCGCGAAGTTGCAAATTTATAGTGTACCTATATTATACGAGTCCAAGGTATAGTGAAACAGTGACTAACGCACACGTCATACCTAAGTAGGTCACATGTATGAACAGGTGCCATCTTCGAGACTCTATATCAAGTTATTCAAATAAGAAGATTCAGTTGGATACAAAAACTTTACGACTAGGTTGTACTGCGACAAAACATTGTATCAAATCTTCACTTTGGGAATAAAGCTTGCTATTTTATAAACATTACTTTGACTTTTTTAGGGTTCCGTTAAAGTTTCTGAGTCCTTTTCCGAAACCGTAAGAACTAGGTCTTCTTTGTGTTCATTGTTTAATTTTTGGCTAACTGTCCAGTGAGGGAAAACACCGGTAAAAACCCAAGCAACCCGGATAACGGCGGTAGGCTCGTCCCCTACCACGTTGAGTTCAAATGTGGAATGTGGGCTTCTGAATGTTCATCTGCCTCTGACTACCCCGATATGGTCGTGTGGGGTATATTTTCTAACGTTATACAGTTTCATCATTTAATTGAGAAGGAGGAGGTGCCCGTGGCGCAGTTGTTACAGTGATCGGCGACGATCGCTGTTGTAAAGCGACACACGCCGGGTCGGAAATGGGATGGGTGACCACCCCGACCGAAATTTAGTGATGTGTATCTCGAGCATCTCCGTGCTTCGGAAGGCACGTTGAGCAGTTGGTCCCGGTTGTCGCCAGATGTCAGTCGTTAAGCTTAGTCAGAGGCCCTAGGGCGGCTTGATAACATCTGACATTAAGGTTGCTCACTAACCTTACACCCCTCCAACCTTCCGCACTGAGCCCGCGTGTTGGAGTATGGCTCATTCCACCTCATAGTTGAGGTGAGGCCTGTGCCCAGCAGTGGGACGTATACATATAAGCCGTTTATGTTAATTGAGGCTAAACTTCGAGGTTTTATTGGAAAGTGAACAGTGAAGCGTTTCGTTCACAATGACACTAGTTAGGAATTGTTTTCAGACGTGTCTGATGCATAATGAAACCAACTGGCACGGATGCAACGAGCATTCAGAGGGGGGGCTAGGGAAAGGCGGGAGCTTAACGTCGTTAACTCCGATCTGCGAAGAAAACAGGGAACTTTATGATTTGTTCTTATTGTAATGTAGAAACCCAAAGGCACCACTTCTTTTAAAAAAAATTGTTTCGCACGTATAACTCGAGAACTACTGATCCGAGTTTCATAGTTTTTGATTTGTTGGATTTAAATTTTTGAAGGAAATATATTCCCAATGCGTTACTAGGCTTTGTAGTACCCGTCAATCGGGACAAAATCGGCATATTTATTCGTTTTTTAGGGTTCCGTACCTCAAAAGGAAAAAACGGAACCCTTATAGGATCACTTTGTTGTTGTCCGTCTGTCCGTCTGTCCGTCCGTCTGTCAAGACCCTTTTTCTCAGGAACGCGTGGAGGTTTGAAGCTGAAATTTATATCAATTACTCAGGTCTACTGTCCCTTGAAGCTGTGAAAAAATCAAACTTCTAAGCCAACGCAATCAAAAGATACAGCCGTTTATGCCGCATATTTTCGACACTTGCAAGGGAATCAAAAGCTACAGGGTGCTTCCCGTGAACTCAGAATCTTGAAATTTGGTACGAAGCAACGTCTTATAGCATAGATAAAGGAAAAATTACGAAAACCATAAATTTTTGGTGACATCACATAATATATTTTTTTTTAATAATTTTAAACTTACTACTCATTTCCTCATAAACGCGTAGAGGTATTAAATTGAAATTCATACCAAATACTCAGGTCTATAATACCTTTAAGCTGTAACAAAATCAAACTTCTATGTCAACGCAATCAAAAGAAACAGCAATTTAAGCTGCATATTTTGAAACTCGCAAGTACTCGCAAGGGAATCAAAACCTAAAGGGTACTTCCAGTCGACCTAGAATCTTGAAATTTGGCATGAAGCAACGTTTTATAGCACAAATAAAGGAAAAATTCCGAAACCCTTAAATTTTTAGTTACATTACAAAATATGTATATATTTTTTAATAAATATAAACTTATTACTTTTTTCCTCATGAACGCGTAGAGCTATCAAGTTGAAATTCATATCAAATACTTAGATCTAATTGCCTTTAACCCGTGAAAAAAAAAAACTAAGTCAACGCAAAAACGCAAAACGCAAAAGTACAACCATTGATACCGCATATTTTGAAACTCGCAACTACACGCAAGGGAATTAAAACCTAAAGACCAGTTTTTTTTTCTTTTTTTATTATTATTAATTGAACGAACTTTGTAAACCTTGCAGGTTTGTACGGAACCCTCGGTGCGCGAGTCCGACTCGCACTTGGCCGGTTTTTTTATTTTTAATTGTCTATCTTATGTAATGGAATTTGACAGAACGTCGGGACCGCTAGTAGAAAAAAATACCAATAAATTATTGTTAAAATGTTTAAACATAATTTGTCAGAGATTGACTGAAATGACTTCATCTAATCTTCATTGTTTAAATTCAGTTATAGTTACAATTATTTTGTTAATTTGTTTTTTTTTGAAAAAAGTATTTTCTGTATCTTCATATTTTTTCCAAACACTGTTGCAACGCCTATTTTTCTGCTTAGCCCTATGGTTGACTGGTAGAGAATGCCTCTTTTGGCATTAAGTCCGCCATTTGTAACAATCTCATTGTTGTGCATTAAAGAATAAATGAATAAATGACTCCGGCAAGAAACTTGATCGGTCTTGAAATTACGGAGTGTCGTATGACAGGGCCGACCTAGTTGACATGTATCAGTGTGTCTGTAATGATTTGTCTATGTAGATGTAGAGTCAGTATAATGTATCAATATATTGATTATTTAGTTCATACTCGTCATTTGAGTAATCTTTAACAAAAAAGAGAGCGTCGTGGCTCAATGGTTAAACACTCTGGCTCGGAACCCGATGGTCCCGAGATCAAATCTGGCCGGAACACACCTACCTTGTATTCATTGTACAATTTGCGGCAAACTCTCAAGTCATGGAAAACACCCATATAAAACCCAAGCAACCCGGATAACGGCGGTCGGCTCGCCCCTTACCACGTTGGGTTCAAAGTCCCTCGGCGAAATGTGGGCTTCTGAATGTTCCGTTTACCATGACGGCAACAATCAGTGCGCCTCTGACTAACCCATTAGGGATATGGTCGTGAGGGTATGTTATGTTATGTTCAACAAAAAAAATATTAGCTTCATCAATTGTAATGTAATTTGCGAACGTGTTCAACAACCTAATTTGTGCTAAATGCTAGCGAATATGCAAAAAGGAGTGTCTCTCTTTTGTGCTTGAAACTAATGCCTATTTAAATTTGCTGGGAATGCACAATTTCCAAGTTGAAGACCTTTCCGTACTCTTGACGGATAAGTTGCAAGTTCATCGAACATACACTATTCAATGAGATTTCTCACCTCTGGTTAAGATATTATTATTACACACATCAAAAGTGTCTAGGGATATCTCAAGCATTTTCATAAAGTATAGCTATTGGGGAGGCTGTAAAAATTAAAATATTGATACCAACGTAGAAATTTTTAGGACACAGAAACTGCTATATCTGCCCTTTCAGATTTTATAAAGAAATTCATTGTGGTAGCATTATTGTACAATCGTAAGGACGTTAAAAAAAGACAGATTTTTCTTTTAAAAAGTTTCAAAATTTTAGCAAAATCAAACGTTTTTTTTGTTAGACTTATTATTTAATGCCCAAACAGAGGCGGCCTTTATGTTTGATGCATGGTAAACATCAGGTAGTGATTGGTTGGATTGGTTCGTCACATTTGTCAGTGCTAGGCCCACTGCCAAGCGTTTTTTTATAACTTAATTAGTGGCAACACGCGACTTCGTCCACGTGGACTTTTGTTTAAAAAAAGATTATTGTTTAATAAATTGTAGCCTGTATAAATGTCCATTTCAGATGTATAACCTACATTATTATAAAGTTTCATTAAAATCCATTCAGTAGTTTTCACGTGAAACAGCAACAGGGCACATCCACACATACAAACTTTCGCATTTATAATATTAGTAAGGAATAAGACAAGGCCCGCATTTGACCACTAAGTGTTTGAGTGTATTAGGCCCAGACATGTCAAAGGTCCTTTTCATTGGTGCCCAATTATGTCTTAATCTTATGGCTACAAAGTTGAAATTTGTGGTTTTAGTGACGCTTCAAGCAACACACGACTCTGTCATTTTAGTATCACAATTGCTTTCAACAACTTTTTCATTATCCTGTTAGAACACATCAATTGTATGCTGACTGTACCTATTGGAATCCATGTCGGCTACTGCATCTGGTTACATAAGACGCGTTGTTATGTTTGTTGCGTCCTCAAGTTCAGCAACTTGGATAGACTTCCTATCTGAGGATAACTTCGTTCTAAGTCTCCAAGTCATCTGCGAGGAACATCAAAGATGCTGTTCGATTCGGTTGCAACTTGCGTCCAGCAACACTGTGATGAAGTGGAAACAAATCCTATTGTGGAAGTTTGTCTTGACTTTAGTTCTAGGGATCTCTAGGACATTTTGACAGACCAGTTGACTCGAAGGGAAGATAACTTGTCCTACCTATAACACGGCCATGGGTTCTTCTCGCGGAACATAGAAAGAGGTATGTTCTGTGGTTATTTTTGTCCCTAGAACATAACATACCCTTAACCCACCTCCATATCCCTAATGGGTTAGTCAGAGACACACTGATTGTTGCCGTCATGGTGAACGGAACATTCAGAACCCCATATTTCGCCGAAGGAATCTGAACCTAACGTGGTAAGGTTTGGTTTCTTAACAATGTTTTCCATCACCGGAGAGTTAGCCGCAAATTGTACAATAAACACAGAGTACTTAGGTGTGTTCCGGCCAGGTTTGATCTCGAGACCACCGGGTTCCGAGCCAGAGTGTTTAACCACTGGACCACGACGCTCTCAAATACTCGTCCTAGATCTATTTCTTTTTAAGTCCTTTTAAAAACTCTTAATGATTACTGATAGTGAAGAGAAAAAAAACCTATTCCCAACTGTTCTCGAATGCTAGTCGCACGAAAGTCTCGCAAAGTTATTTATACAATAGAAAGTTTTAATCGATCGTGGGAGGTATAGGTTCTAATTAGGATTTAATACGTCTTCCCTGATTGCGGGGTTTGTTCACTAATTAATTTACAGTAACTTAGCTTTCCACTTTATTTTAGCATTATGGAGAGATTTGTTGTTTTTAAAGGGTTACTATGCTGGTTAAATCAATGATATTACAATAAAAAAGACGTAGATAGGTTATGTCAGTACTGACGCGAAGTCAAAAATTGACCCCTGGCGTGCCTATAATCTGACCGTGTATACAAGATAGTATGATTATTTACTAGAGCGTAAACGAGACAGATGCATGTTGCGCAGTGTCGTCTCAAACTGCTCAGGTGCTCAGGTGGTCGAAGTCCTGATTTCGGGTGCCACTTTTGGAGCACAAGTAACCTATCTACGTGTTTTTGGGATCAATGATTTTCTAACCTTTGTTGCTTAAGTTAGAACTTTTTTAACTTTTATTTAATTGATGACGATTAAACTCAGTGTTTAAGAGCGTTTCTTGGGATGCAATAAAACTAACAACAAACTTTAGACATTCTAATGATGCCCACATTTCAACTATAAAGTGGCACTAGCATACTCCAACTAGCTGGCTTATTGCGAACTCTTGGAAAGGTAGGTATAACTTAAGGCTAAAACTACTAGTGAAGCCTACTGTCAGAAAATATCAAGCGCCTTAAGGTTTTTACCTTCAGCTGGAGCCACAAGCCAAAAGGCTCGGGTACCTAATACTTCTAGATACATAAAGATAGAAATACCAGAAAAAAAGCTGCTCACTAGCTTAGTTTAGTGGCAAGAGCAGCCTCTAGACCGAATGTTTTTTCGTGTTATTTTTATCTTTAGGTGTACTTTTTTATAGTTTGTTTTCTTCAAACAAACAATTCTATTCTCTAAGTAGCTGATCTGCTGTCGCCACTCTGCCCACTCGAGACGTAACAGTGGGAAACTAAAATATTCAGCGGGTTTTTGCAGAGTGCGCTTTAAAAATGCTTTTCCTTTTCTCACTTACATTTGCAGTGCCTTTTAGTTTGCTTACCTTTTAATTGGTCGCCTTATATCTTCATTTAAATTTAAAAATCTTGTAAAATGAAAGGTGGACTTACAGTTAATGGGTTCCGTTTGTGGAAAGCTTAATTGCACTTTTGTACTAATAATGCATAAGGCACTAATGTCCATGGAAAATACTTTTGTTTTCATTTACTTCAGCTTAAACTATACCTTAAACGAGGTCAAAAGAGCGGCAAGAGCGGCTGGCTCTTGCCGTCATGGTAAACGGAACATGCAGAAGCCCACTTGTCGGTGTAGCTTGACTTTTTAAAAGACGAGTCGCCATTTTCCGGGTTGCTCGAGTTTTTTCGGTAGTTTACTTATGTTATCAGTGAAACTCTTGAACTGTCAGGTCAAGGCTGAGTGTGTTACAATTTCAGTTAAGACATCGTAACCCTGCTGCCTACCTATAGTAGAAGTTATTGTTTTTTTCTGTGTTAAGTAGTTTCATAAATTGTTTGTTTTTGATAGTGGAAATGTGCTCTATTTTCTTTCTATTTGATAGGAAGAAAGATTTCACCAACGACGAGCGCCAGTCGGCTAAATAAGTGTGAAACTGCCTTCGTCTATTATTACGTCACGCCCATGCAGGAGGCTTCAGAATGTTAGCAGTGTGTCTAGTACTCAATCGAAAGCGGACTGATAGTGCTATCAAAAGTTAGTCATGCTCACTATAACGTTTCTTGGGTGATGGCGTTTGTGTGACGGGTCATTCCATTCCCTAAAATCAGCGTCTGAGCCTATCAGGCCCAGGCATGAGCTGAGTGGGGTCCATTTAATTTTAGACATCGTGACACTGCTGCCTGGTGGAAATTATTTGTTTTATTTTTTTGTTTTTTCCTAACCACCTTGTTCTGTATGTTTTTTATCTGTTGCGATGTTCAGATTCAATAAACGTTTTTTCTTTCTTTTTTCAAAAATATGGTCGAGTGAGATGATGGCTGACTCACACGTCAACTTGTGAACGGGTGCCACCTTCGGGAACTGGTCTGCTCAAGTTTACTCAGTTTACCCAAGTTTCATTATTAACTTCCTGTTTTATTTATTTTCATGTCAAAACAATATGACTTGGTTGGTTTATTCAAACATTCACTTTGTACTGTAAAACATTGGACGAGCTAAAAAGAGTAACTGCCGAGTTTCTTGCCGGGTCTTCTCAGTAGGAACATCCTTCCGACGCCTGTGGTAGAGTCACATTATGTACATGTATTTTAAGTATTGTTTGTGTATGTTTATTAAGTGGTTAAAATAAGGATTCTTGACATTCATAAGGACTGTGTAATGGTCTTCTTGAATCAAGAAATATTGAATAGTATTAAAATAACCTAAAAACTGTTCTTGATTAATGTTATTTTTAACCGGCGTTCCGTTTAGACGCCATTCCGCTTGATCCCAAATTACTCGGAAAACTGAATCACCTCGGGAGGTGGTGCGCAATTGGTGGGAAAGCTCCGGTGGGGTGCAAAGGCTAACCCGCGCTTATACTGCGACTTCTTGCGCACTAAGGCATGCTGCACACACTGGACGACTAACAAATGACCGTTTGTAGCGATAAAAGGGGAAAGAGAGGTGCCCGTGGAGTAGTTGCAACGGCGGAACGGCAATGATCGGCGCTATGCATCATATGTTTGTCCGCGGCCCCCTAATAAAATTCGAGAGCATCCCGGCCGAGGGCCACGCGGATCGAGAGCGTAGCGGCCGGTTCGTGACTAACCTAGCCGAAAATGAGTGATTTATTTTTTTTGCATCCGTTTCTTTGAAAATGCGTAAAGCAGTTAGTCCCATTGCTAGATTTCGTCAGGGCTTGATAACATACGACAGTAGGGTTTCTCATTAGCCTTCAACCCCTTCAACAACCCGCAAAGCTCGCCTCGCTTGTTGAAGTATGGCTCGTAGGACTTCACAGTTGAGGTGTGGCTACGAGCCATGGGACATATAAAGGCTGTTTGTTTGTTTGTGTTTTGTGATTTGAAAAGATAATCGACAGGATTTTTCGGAATTGCTTAAAATATGATATTGAAATTAAACAACTTTACGGATTCTACTCGCGGTGTTATATTCTTTCATTTTCTAACCCGACGTTTCGACTCCTTTACAGCAGTCGTGATCACGGGATGACAAAGATGTTCTATGTCACAAAACAGTACAAAATTTTTAGCAACCCTCACTTAACTACCGTCATTTCCACTAACATTATTGGAAATGTTCCTATCCACGCAGTACGAACTAACCGTATCCTGAGACCTCACAGTATTGTGCTGCCCTCTGGGATTGATCAAGCGTATAACAGGCTCCCAAGCTGGTGGTAAATTCCAACCATCCTCACGATTGAAATTCGGATGTTTTTTAATTTCAATAGCCTCTCGCAGCATCCTTGGTAAGTAACGATTCTCCCTAGCAAGGACCTGCGGTTTATCAAATCGTATGAAATGGTTGGGCTTATCAAGGGCATGTTCACAAACTGCTGATTTTGTAGATCTCCTATTCTTAATATCACCTATGTGTTCTTTGATACGCGTCCCTATGCTTCTTTTGGTTTGACCTATATACGAGAGCCCACAGTCACAATCAAGCTTGTATACACCCGCTGTTTGAAGAGGAATATTACACTTAACAGGTCTTAAAAATTGATTAATCTTCTTCGGCGGCTTAAAATAAGTTTTAATAGAAGCACGCTTCAAGATGTTCCCAATCTTGTCAGTGACACCCTTCAAATATGGCAATACAGCAGGCTGACGCTCAACTGTGGCTGGTTTCACTCGCTTTCTGCGACGTCGCGGTGCTTTGAGCTTGTTTTCACCCATCACCCGCTTGACATGCTGGACTTCAGCATGCAGGTGGTCATCATCACAGATCCGTTCCGCTCTCTGTAACAAAGTTTTACCAACAGTAGCTAACTGCGAAGGATGGTGGTGAGAATCACCGTTTAAGTACCTATCAGTATGGGTAGACTTCCGATACACAGTATGGCCCAAACTATAATCAGGATTCCTAATAACTAACACATCTAAGAAAGGTAGTTTACTGTCAGCTTCCAATTCCATAGTAAATGTTATCCTAGGGTGTATAGAGTTAAGATGGTCTAAAAATGCTGATACTTTGTTGGATGGTAAAATTGTGAAAGTATCATCCACATACCGCTTGTAAAACCGTGGAACGACAGGTGCTGAAGCTAAAGCTTTTTCCTCGAAATCCTCCATGAAGATGTCAGCTACCACAGGGGACACGGGAGATCCCATCGCTACACCATGAAGCTGTACGTAGAATTTATCATTCCAGTACAAATAACCTGCCCTAAGACACAGGTTAAGTAACTCTGCATATTCAACGGGCATATCACACTAACCAGTCACAGTCAACAGTCCACTAACCTTTTCCTAGTAATTTCTATGCAATCCTCTACTGGTAAACATGTAAACAAGGACTGAATATCAAAGCTAACCATTGTCTCATCATCAGAAAGTTGTAGTTGTTGTAACTCACCAATGAACTGGTAGGAATCCTTCACATGAGATGTAGTCTGTCCTCGCAAAGGTGAGAGTACCTTCGCCAAGTGCTTAGCCAAACGATAAGTAGGTGAGTCGATTTGGCTTACTATTGGCCGAAGGGGAGCAAGTGGTTTGTGTATCTTCGGTAACCCATACAGCTTTGGAGGCTTGGCACACGATGGTATAAGATACGACACGTCTAGATTTAACTTTTCACTGTGTTTCTTAAGAAGCTCGGTGGTCTGCTTCAAAATCTTACTAGTTGGGTCGGTTTTAACAAGTTTGTAGGTGTTTTCATCCGACAATAAAAGTGAAATTTTGTCATTGTAATCCGACGTATCCAACACCACCGTAGCATTTCCCTTGTCCGCACGAAGAATAGTCAGCTCTGGCCTAGTACGCAAGTTCTTTAAAGCGCGATATTCATCAAGAGGAAGATTCAGTTTGGGCACTTTGCTCCGAACTTCAATCGAATCTCAATCCGAATCCGAATTTCAATCGTGAGGATGGTTGGAATTTACCACCAGCTTGGGAGCCTGTTATACGCTTGATCAATCCCAGAGGGCAGCACAATACTGTGAGGTCTCAGGATACGGTTAGTTCGTACTGCGTGGATAGGAACATTTCCAATAATGTTAGTGGAAATGACGGTAGTTAAGTGAGGGTTGCTAAAAATTTTGTACTGTTTTGTGACATAGAACATCTTTGTCATCCCGTGATCACGACTGCTGTAAAGGAGTCGAAACGTCGGGTTAGAAAATGAAAGAAAATATAACACCGCGAGTAGAATCCGTAAAGTTGTTTAATTTCGATGTATAGTGTTCGCGTAAATATTAGAAATCAAAATATGATATTTTTGGAATTAAGAACTTTTAACCCAAACATGATGTAAAAGGAAAGCAGAAACAGGGTCTCAGTCCTCATATCGGGCTGTATGGTGAGTTGACAGTTGTCAACCACCAACGCGACTGAAAACTAACGATTAATGAAAAAACTTGTCGTTAGTCTTGCACCTACAGCAAGGTTATCTTGTGTGTTACAAAAATGAAGTATTTAAAACATTCCTTTTGTACCCGGCAAATAGTTTGTTTATTGAAATTATTGTTTCGAGTAATTTTGACCACTCATTTCACACCGTTTAAAAGCTTAATAGCAGTGCGTCGACCCATCTCGGTTAAGCGGTTAGTGTCGTGGTAATGTTAAAGGTAGGAGCGTTACTGCATCGCGGTTGAATCGCTCCCATACTTTATTGGATGTTGTATATGTAATTAAATGATGCAGCATATATTTTTACTTTTTTTTTTTTTTTATAGTAGGGGAAATGCACTTACGCATACCCGCCAACCGGGGGGTTGGACGGGTTATGTCGGACTCTCCACGGGCTACCCCAGTGGCTCTACCGACTAAAAACCCTACTACTCCCTCTCATCGTCCATGGTGGGGGAATACGTTGTGTAAGCACGTGCCTTTTACGCGTTCCCCCGGACGAGCATATATTTTTACTAGTGGAAACGCTAGATTAAGTCAAAATAAAAATGTGTCCGAGAGTAGTAGTTGATTACACTCATTAAACATAATGAGTTTATTTTTTATACATCAGCGTCAGTTTGTAAATTTTGAATGATGGTAAGAGCTTACTGAATTTATAAGTTAAATGAAATTGAACGACGCATGAAAATAAGGCAATAAGTTATCTGACATTTGAACTCGTATTTAGGGTCAACAGGAGTAAGAAGCTCAGTAATGCCTGGTAATACATCGCTAATTGGACGGGATGGGTGACCATTACCTAACCTGGTGTGCTCATGGTACACTCTCACCACTGAGGCACGTGCAATTTAGATAAGATTAGATTCATTTATTTCACAATAAAACATTACAATGTAATTACAGTTTGGTGTCAAATTACAAGAATTAATATTGCGATCGTCAAAAAGAAAGGAATAAAGTAAATAAAATAAAACAATTTAAGTCAGTAAAATACAAAGTAAAAAATAAAAACAAGCATACATTTTTAATGATACATTTTTTATGATGAGTGAGATGAACAATATTTATGATCTCTGTCTCTGGTCAACCTTGCGGCTGGTTAGGAGAAAATGTTTCCGGTTTGAAGTCGTTAGGAATATTTCTTTCTTGACTCTGAACAAACTCAAAGACCAAAAGTCAAAAATATCTTTTCCCAAATAGAACTGTGACAAAGTACTTGATAACGAATAATGCATATAAAAGTGTATACCGGCCGAATCTTTCTGGTATATTTTACCCTATGAGCTAGGGTGATTCCATCAATTTTAAAGGCATCACCTTCAACACCTAACCTACCTTGAATGTTTGGCGAACTCGTGACCCCAGCAGGAGGCATTCTGTAACCATTTATCCTACGAGGCAGTCTCGTAGCGTTTGTGGCCACAAGGTCTATCAGCCAATTACCGTTCAAGTTGAGCATGTTAGATCATGTTGGCTTTCTGGGGCAAGCCAGTCTGTGCTGGCCCTACCAAAGCACCTACATCGGAGCATTGAGAACCGTCCGGATAGTCCTGGCCGGCTGCCAAGAGCCACGGTCGATGGCAGCTGGGGGAGGGGAACGCTACATCTCGACCTTATTTTTCTACCTATACTCTTCAACTTTCACTCTGTTTTGGGCTAGTGGGTATTGCTTGATGACTTTGTGACATAAAACAAGAGAAATGCTGTAGTTTTCCGCTTTTTGTAGTGGTGATGTGAAATGAAAATTACTTTTAGGCGGAAACTTTGAACTGATATTCAGCTAAATATCATTAGATATCCGTTCTTTTTCTTACAAAACATTGTCTTTCTTTATAAAAAGCCTGTCTGCGTGCTTGTTAAATAAAAATAAAAACAGTTAACTTTAAATGAAATGATTGACTTTTCTGTCTCTTTATAAAGTAAAAGATGAGTAAATTAGGAACAATTACACGTAATAGTACAGTTTATCTTCGGAAACTATCGCAAAGAGTATGTATGTAGGCAAGTAATGTGTGAACCGCAAATTAAATAAATACCTCTTTTGATGACCCATTCAGGTCAGTGGTTACGGGACGGTTAAAACTCACAGTCAGTCAAGTCAAAGGCAAGTCCGTTTCCCGCACAGCACAAATGTTTGTCGATGTAACACATTTGAGTGCTGCTCAGTGTTTGCACCTCTGAGGTCCGTTGGTTCCTTCTGGTTCTGTGACACAAAGTCAAACGTTACTTTGGGACATATTCATTTATTTATAACTAGCGGACCTGGTGAATATCGTTTTTTTCAAAAGCTAGTTGATAACCTTACACGGATTTCAACGAAAAATCATAAAATAATAAACCAAATTAGGTAACTAACTTCCTTCACTCACAAGTAATTATTTGGTGTCAAATAACTGCATACTTTAATCTTATAAATAAAAATAAATATGGTCAGCACAAAACTTAAAAACAGGGCACATTTGGGTATCATTTTTGTGAAATATTTGTTGAAATTCAATGAAAGGTTAGAGAGGAGAAATCCGTGGAATCACAATTCACTTTTTCATTCAGCTGTCAAAGTCCATTAGCTTTGTTTTCACAGAATGACGCGTGTCGGGTCAACTAGTTATTAAATACCAACATGGTACGTACAGATATGCACACACCGACACAGAACGAACACCATTGTAAGCTTTGACTGGAAATCGATGTCATAACAACAGCCCTACCTTAAAAAATATCACAGTTTATTCAGAAGGTTTTCATCAAAGAACTATTGTCCTGTGTTCCTAATATCTGGATAAACGCAAACGGACCGCAGTAAAAGTATATAAAGTACAACAAGTCTCGCATCGATTGTTGGAAGTTACGCAAGCGGTCGCGAGTTCTTTGCTAGGGAGCAGTTTAGGCGGGTCAATGTCTGCTTGATACCCCTAAAGCACGCGAAAGCCATTTGAATCAAAAATTCTAATGCGTAGTGCGGGCTGGGCTTCAAAGTTTTCTACCTCGCGTCGCGTTGTGTTTCATTTTTTATGGTATTATAAACAATAATGCGAAGCCCGCAGTTATGTGCTAGAATGTAGAATACAAGAACATTTGAAGCGCAATAATTGTGCTATAGCGATCTCTTTTACTTCTGTTATATTTCTTATCTTCGTAACCGTTCTATGGTCAATTAAGTAAAATGTTAACCTCAGATCGAAGCTCAGATCCCACACATTGCCTGCTCTGGGTAGCAATTTAGAACTACGTTATCGTACGATTCGGTTAATTTATTCGAATTTTACATCCAATTCCAATTCTAATAAATACTAGATGCATTCACTAAAATTGGAAGAAATTGATCGAATCGTACGATAACTCGGTTCTGAATAGTAAAGTAAAAACAGTCTTTATTCATGTAAACTTATTAAAAAGCACTTATCACAAGTCACAGCATAAAAATTAAAAGTAATAATGTGATTCTACCATGCACCGGTTCGGACGTGTTGATTCTACCGAGAAGAAACCGGCAAGAAACTCGGTAGTTACTCTTTTTTAATCTTGTTTGATTACAATCGGCCTCCTAGTTGACTAAATTACCAACAAGATGACTACACTATGTTAGCTTTTCAGTTAGCGCCTTGAGACGGGATAATTACCCATTAGTAAAGCAAATATTTAATAGATTTCCCCCGCAATACTTTGCCGATTGCAATCGCGGGGTCCCCGAGTGGTGCCGTCGGGTTGTTATCCGCTTCTTTTGATTCGATTAGGGGGGGCCTTCCGTACCAGGGTTCAGCTAGACCGGCACTATTTGCCCCGGCTCCGGAGTTTGATCAATACACTGAGTAATCAGCTGCGGGTAAATTATGCTGAAAACGACTTGCTATTAGGGCGATAGGACTTTCAAACGATGTTGAACTATCAACGACTGATTTCTTTAAGATTTATGCCAAAGTAACATAGCAAAGTAGTCCATAATTCTGTAAATATTCTTTAATCCGTGATGGGCACAGTTCTGGCCTAAACTATGCGGTACAAGCCATGATATTCCAGCACGCGAAAAGTTAGAAAGGTGTATGTCAGTCTGGTGTAGTAAACTCAAAGATTTAGAAAGTATATAGATACATATAGTAATGGATGAATGATAGCGCTGTTGAGAGTTTCACTTATACTCTCCTACTATTGCTTATAATGTTCAAGGCGTCAAGGTTAAAAAAAACAATCAAAAGGTTTTCAGCCCGAAATATTATAATAAGTTATAAAAAAAGAGTTTATACAATAAAACAGCATGAAGCGAAATGAAATTAAAGGCAAAATCAAGCCTTTGTTGGTGCAAGGTTATACGGTTATTGTTTGTTGAAACGAAATAATATTAGGTACTTTAGACAATATCGTTCGCGAGTACTTAAATCAATTGGAATACTAGTGCAGGGGAAGGAAAGCTCTTTATTGTGAACGTTAACTTAATAACAAAGTATTCTTCTGTTTTTGCCATCAGAATAGCTTTTAAGAACTCACGCTAAGGGTTACATAAAAATTTTGTTAGGTTAACTTTTGGTAGTATAAAAACCCGTTTCTCCACATGCGGTTTGTGCAGATTTTAATTTGAGTTTTTAAATTTTGGGAACTTCCCGTTGCGTAGTGTGGGACGCCCTCCGGCTAGGCGGAGCGACGATTTACGTAAGGTCGCTGGCAGGAGATGGATGCGTCTAGCTGAAGATTGGGCGCGATGGTGCGCATTAGGGGAGGCCTACGTCCAGCAGTGGACCAACGTAGTCTGATGATGATGTAACTTTTATTATTTATTATGACTTAAAAAACCCGAAAAAATAGCGTACCACTTTGTCATAGTGGCTGATTGATAACTATTAAAGACAATGTGACGAAGGTGTTCTGCGACTTAGGCTGTACGTCCCACTGATCATAATCTTGTTAATAGAGCGAACCGTGGAAGGGGCTTCAGGGCCTCGGCACAGTAAACAGAGTACAGTAAAATATCTACATACAAACGTGCCGCTCTTGGTTTGAATATGTGTGTCGGCATGCGTTTTCACGCACACGCTAGCATAAAATATGGGGGAATACGGTGGCGGCAGTACGTAAGGGCTGTGCCGCGTGTCTGTGAGCACGCTAGGCTAATAACTCAGCGGGCGGCCTTAGATAACCTACTGGTATGTTTACTGTGGCCTCTGTAGGCAGCCCACGCCGGTTCGCAGTAGCGCACGCCAATCTACTGCGGAAAACCTAATCACTTTTACTCACTAAGTTTTCATATTCCAAGCTACCAACTACCCTCGCATCGTGTAATGAAGCTAAGTGCACGGTAACAGCGAATTATGTGCCTTGTTTCCTACGTGGATTCTTTTATAACAAGGTAGTTAGACGGGTACACAAGAAATTGGAAATACAGGCTAAAATTGTTCTTATAGTGGAACCAGATCAAAAATATCTTCATTCGAACGGGTCTGTTTCTTTTATTTAGTGTATCTTGTGTTTTTTCATTAGTTGCGTAAAAAAAACATAAAATGCACTAAATAAAAGACGAAAACTATCTTAATACACAATCGTGTATACAAACGTAATGTGACTCCATCAGCGGTACCGGAAAGTCGTTTAGGTACTGAGAAGAACCGGCAAAAAAACTCCAGGTTTCTAGGGAACTAGGTAGATGCCAGAACTAATTTAGTGAATTATCACCTTGTATGAATGTGGCTCATCCGGACATGCTCTGATGATGAGTTCCAGGAAAAGGTATCGGCAGATTTGAAGACCAACGTGAATCGTTGTTTTGTTTTGCAATTATTGCAGCCCTGTTTGGAACGAGATAAATAATTAAAGTCCAGGGTAGTTCTTATTTACCGATTAAAGTAGTGCTTGCTCCGCGTCTAAGCTGTGAGATTACTTGGAATTTAATTTACTAGTAAAATAAATTCTAAAGATAGAAATACCTGAAAATTAACTCGATTAAGGTATCAGAGCGGAACGTTCTTCTTCTTAGCGCTCCATTTAAATATAAAACCCTGCTTTTATTCTTGTGGAATTGTATGATTATAAATCAATGACATCCATCTTTAATTTGATATCCCTGTGACACTTACCCCCAAATTCACAAACGTCAATCAACGCTAAAAACGCGCTCACTTTTATGCTGTCCCGTAAAATGTCTATAGGGACAGCTATTTTTTGAGGGATGCTCAATGTTGATTTGCGTTTGTGAATTCGGGGGTTAGACAATTAATGCTCTAAGCTGTGAAACATAGAATTTTAACCCAAAAATGACCCAATTATCTAGACTGTTTCTACTTTAACTTATCAGAGACTTAAATAGGAAACAAAATTAAAAAGTATATATGATACCAATATCATTAGACATGCATTCGAATCCATTTCTGATCAAACGTAAGCAAACACGGCACCTCTAACTTACATAATTCATATCTCAAGATGTGACGCCATGTTTGAAACACCAATAACCGAGAAAATTTTAATGGAAACGAAATAAAAAACTGGATCTACCGAACCCAATATTTGTCGTTAGATAAATGCAACCTGTGTCTTCGTCTTCTCGGTTAATCAGAATGTCCATGCGGGCTAAGATACGATATTATTATGTCAAAATTTTGACACGCGTTAATTCGTACAGTTCGTGAAAAACGGGGACAAAATGTTATCGCGGTTCGCACATGTTTGATCCAATTAGCTTCAGAAGCTTCTCATCTGTCGATTTCAATCTGAGAACTCCTAATTTCCAGTGCCAAACATAACTCTACATTCATTATGATTCTCTTGGGCAAACAGAGATGCGAAGTCGCGTCGCATCGTGCTACGATACGGCATCATGAGAATGTCGCTTGCTCGTAGTGGATTACCACGAGAGGACGTCGTTCCGTGAAACGATTCCGCGTCCTAGCACGACGCGAACTGTCGTGTTATTTTTGAGAAGTTTGAGAACTTGTTTTTCTCACATAAATAAGGTGTAGAGCCACTATTTCCTGAATGCCACTAGTGCTGATTTAAAAAAAAACAATCAAATGTCTCATCATGGAACAGAAAGGAACTAGTAGCAACAAAGTAATCCCCCGAAGAATTCATTGACAGTTTCAGTCGAAAACCTCGTGCAGCGTTTTCCTAAAGGCACTCCAGGCGAAACCTGACAACTAGAGTGCTCCATTCAGCGTGACAGCCACTGTCAGTTTGCCTCTGACTTACTTACTTCCTCCCAGGGATATAGTCACGTCGTGTTGTTATGCCGTTCCTTCTCTCAGCCGCGATTCACTTTGCGTCAATTCATCTTGAGTGTTTTCACAACTACAGACGAGACATGTCTTCAAATGATCTAAAATACACAGACTGAACAAAACAACTGCTTTTAGAATGTAGTTGTTCGGATTTGTCTGGGAGAATCCATTTGGACGATGTTAAGGCCAATGCATACGTGACGGGAACGGGACGCCGACGGGATTTTTTTCATACAAAGGGCTATGCTCGGTGTTCCTCTGCGAGATTGAATCAGAAATTAGGAAATCCGTAGGAGAACTAAGGTCGCCGACGTAGCCCAGCGTATTAGTAGGTTGAAGTGGCAGTGGGCGGGGCACATAGCACGTTGAACTGATAGCCGTTGGGGCCAAAAAGTTCTTGAGTGGAGACCATTTGAGGTCAAACGTAGCGTGGGACGCCCACCCGCGGGGTCTACAGATGACATCATAAAGGTCGCAGGGTTTCGGTGGATGCAGGCCGCCTGCAACCGGCAGCTCAGGAAATCTATGGGGGAGGCCTATGTTCAGTAGTGGACGTCATGTGGCTGTTGATGATGATGACTATGAGGATAATAACCACATCCCCTTCCGGTTTCAGTCACGTATGCATTGGCCTTTGCTCGACCGCTAGTTACTACTTCACGAATGAATGAGTGGTCTGACCGCGTGATGTAGGTCTGCTGACGGTTCTAGGTCTAGGGATATTGCTGTTACCTGTACGTTCTACTTATCTGTTTGTCGGTTTCAGTATTTTACAATAGCCTAAGAGCGTGTAGGACTCGCGCGTATGTGTCTATGCAAGGTCTGATTAAAAATGTAAAGTGTTTTTTAAAAGCTCTCGGATTCAGTCTTAAAAATACCCAATGCGTTTCTTTATTTGATTATTAAAGCGTTCCTGACTTGAATTACCAGTGTTAAAATTGATTTTAAGGAGTGTCAAGATTGTCGCGGTTTAGTACTAATTTTGCATGCCGAATGTTTAGTAGGCTAAGTATTGTGAAACATCACTCTCTGTATTCCATCTGCATCTAACACCCATATTTTGCAAATAAATATTTGTTTGATTGATTGATTAATACAAAATTGTAAATAAACGCGCTACTTGTAAGAACTAATTATTCACAAAAAGAAAACTAGTAGCGAAGACTGTGAAATAAAGAGAGGGTTTTAGGCATGGTTCCTGACTCACACTTGGTCGTTTTGTCTACAATGGCCAGAGAAAAGGCTTTGTTTGGGACCTCTTCGGTTATTCTCCAACAGATTTGGTAGCGAGCATCCTGGGGGTAATGACGAGTGCCGCGTGCGCAAACATTCTCGAGCCTCCTTTGTGGGGAGGTCTGACTCCTCAGAACTGGAGCCGGAAGGGCCTGTGGTTGCTCTTTGATGTGGAACCGAAAATAAATTGTGAAGAAAACGATCTGTTAACGGAATGGAAAGCTGGAAAGTGCGGACATTTAAATATCTTCTTGATCTTTTTAATATTTGTTTTTGTAAAAACAACTTGAATTTACGTTCTGGGACCGCTATTAAGGTGATTGTTATAATGTATTGGTTTCAATGGATTAGGTTGTTTTTGAATTATTTTTCATTGGAAAAATGGATGGATGCAGATTAATGCACTATTGTTATTTAGTTTTGAATTGAGGGGAACAAGTTTTAGTTGTTTTGAAAACAGTTTTAGCCTAAGCGTAAGCTTTTCACGCTTATTGTTTGGTAACAATCCAGTTAACAACTCACTTTTTCTTTGTAAACCAGTAAAAAAAGTTACTTACTTCGTGGCCTTTTCAGCTGTTATTTGAACCTGAAAGCAAATGCATGTAATGTAATTAGTATCCTGTACCATTACGCCTGATACTGTTTCTCACTCGTAACTCACTCTTTGACTAGCTTTGTTCTGCATGCCATTATGAAATGCCACCTCGAATATAGGTTAAGAGAACAAGGTAGCGAATTCACACAGCTACAAAATTAATTAAGTTAGAGCTCGGATCCTCCGGCAGAAAGTTTTTCCAGCTGGATTCATATTCTGTCGCTTTGAATTCAGGCGACCCGAACTGAGAGTTTCTAGTTTCTGCCTTTTGCAGTCGTGAAATAGAGGTTTTGTTTACCTTATCTATTACAGTTGGGAGGGTAGTGGTAAGAGAACAAATGCTGACGAAGCATTCTGGCTGCAGCTGTTTGAGAGTTCAAGATAAGTCGGCAGCTGACCTTTTGGCGCGCGAGATAAGCCCTTTGAAGCGACAGCAGCTTACTAGACATTGCATTCCTTTACATAACCCTAGCTTTCATGATTTCACTAGACTAATTAACTTTTGAGAATCCCATCTGAGCTTTCCGCCATCTGCCGGGCTCAACGCTTTGCTGCGGTTAGTCGGCTAACTGCAGCGATTAAGAGCTTCTTACAGCTCACTTTACATCAATGTATTGAAATATGAATTAACTTTGTTAAATAAGTTACTACTTCGGAGAAAAATGAAATGATTTTTCACTGGGTAGGTGTGTAGTACACACAAAACATTTGAAGCCAAATTATATGCAGGTCAAAAGAGCCTGTGACAGAAACTGACTGGATATAAAAGGTCGTAAA
This sequence comes from Udea ferrugalis, assembly GCA_950022985.1. Taxonomy (NCBI): domain Eukaryota; kingdom Metazoa; phylum Arthropoda; class Insecta; order Lepidoptera; family Crambidae; genus Udea; species Udea ferrugalis. Next base: position 810,526 of record OX465515.1, read on the forward strand.
TAATGCATGAAGAGGATTGCACTCTGCTGGAACAGAGATTGAGCAAGTTGGAATTAAAGCATTAGGGCAGTTATGAACTTAAGACACACAAGACGGGAGCTTAAAGGCTCAAGCTTTATTCAACTTTATTTTATGAGAGCGGGAGCAAACGAGTAGGTAACACTAAACACCCACACTAAACACATACACTTCATTACTCGTACACGCACTTAGGAATGCATTGCATAAATAGTATGTAAATTAATAAATAATGATTCTTCACATCTTTGTCATCCGTCCAACATCTTTGTCTGGTCTCGGCTGCTCGGCTAAAGATGAAGGAAAAGAAGACTGGCGAAGTTCCTTGAGTTTGAGCCCCAACTATAATAGGCATCCTTCATGAACGAAATTAACCAAGATTTGTACAACTAAACACTGCTATCGGAATGATACTAAAACTTACCCTCTAAAAGTTAGTAATATAGAGATTTAAAAATAATTAATTAAAGGGTTATAATAACATCAGGTTATAAAGAGTTTTTCATTAATTTCTGTATCATGCATCAGCACACACACACTTTATGGCTTCAATCGTAAGTCCGAGAAACACGCGTAGTCCAATTCATTGTAAAAACACCACGAAATCTTTGCAAACGATTCAACAACAAACAATCAATCCACGCATGTCAGTCTGACTTTAACATTTGACACAATGTGACATTTAAACGTTCCGCTACTGCCATTTATTTAATTTCTTTTGCTGTTTGACTTGCCATTGAACCTTTCTGTTAAAATCGTAATCTATTTAGAAATGCTTCAATAACAGTAGAATAAGAACAGCAAAACTAGCCAAAACAATACAACCTAGATGATGGTTCAGTTTAGAAAGAAAGTAAAATAACACTTATGCATGAACAGGAACGTCCTTCACTTATCCGGTTTTCTGTTTAGTTTCATCATTATTTACGACGTTTTGATAATATACTGCCGTAAATTATTTAAAAATCAAATCCCTGTTCTACAAAATCCTATAAATTATGGATAGAAATCTACTAAAACCTTTTTGTAAAGTTATTATCAGTCTCAACGTGAACGTGGTTGGGTTGACATTCGCCATTCTTCTTTGAGACCCCGAGTGAGATCCGTAAAGTTTTATTATTTCAAATATAAATGTTTCTTCCAATCATCGTTAAAAACTCCTACAGTCAAGTATTTTAAGAACCCACCGAAGTTGTGCTTTAATTTCACATCCACTGCATTCCAAAGCATGCATTACAAATCCGGTCCCATATCACTGCTACTTTAACATGATTCGAATTTCCAAACAGATCTCCACTTTAATGCTAACTTGAATTCCTTTGAGAGCTCCCTAGCTCCTTACTGAGCCGAACCTGGACTGCTTTCCTCGACTTCGGTCGGAAAAATGTTGAATCCTAGGGGGAAATAAAGATAGGTAATCTTAAACTTGTTACAGAATAAACTTAGTAGATGTTGAGCGAGTTGAGTAACTGCGACTCTTTGAGGCAAAGAAATATTAATTAGAGATAGCCACATTGCATAGGGTTGCCAACTATCTGTTACTTTTTACTATAATATTCTTTTTACTGTTGCGCGAAAATAAATAAACGAAATACGGTTTTCGACATCAAAATGTTTAACATTATAGGCGCTCCGAATATGTTTTTTTTAGTCAATGGGCTCAGTGCAGTGCAGCCAGAAATAATTGCAATAACGGAGTATCAGAACGTATTTGTCAATGTCAATTAATCTGTTGATGTAATTGATTGAGTTGTGCGGAAAGCTCCCAAAATATGTATTCGTATTCACAGCTTGACGCATTGATTAGTGCCCTTTGCTGCCCGTTGGGGTAGGAAATAGAGGATTTTATTATGAACTTTTATTGGATTCAGGTAGGTGTGAAGCTGCTATAACACTAACGTTATAAAAGTTTAACCTAACATCTCATTTCTACCGTTATATGAGAACGTATACTACCGTATAAGTTAAAACCAAGTTAAAACCAATTACCTACTACCGTCCATTGCTATAAAATTACAATGAAATATTGTTTTAATGGTGTTTAAATTTTTTTTGTAAGAATGTCTAGTAAATGAATTACAAATTTTAAGTTTCTAGGTCGTCTAGAAATACCTCAAAAGTAAAATAATCAGTAAGTGTACGAGTGACAAATCACAGAATTTCTACTAGTTATAGTTTGTAAGCAACATGCCTAGCATGCCGTTGTTACCTCTATGTAAGGCTTCATTTAGCATTGTTCTTGTTAGAATTTGGAATCCTGGATCATTGTATTAGTGTAAGTCTTGTTGGTGACCTAATAAATAAATAAACATAATGCTGAGTGGGAGCCTTTTTTAGATCACGTTGTAATATATCAGTGAACCTACTCATGATTACATATAATTGTCTGCCAAATAAAATCTTCTTATCCCGCCTATCGCTATAAACAGTTTGGCTATGTTGCTATTGTATGTCTCCTTCGTCCCTAAAAATGTAAGCTTTCAGCTTTATCGAGGAAATAACATGGTAGACGAAAATGACCTAAATGGTTTCTAGATTAGAAACGTATGATTCGGTAGTTTCGCTCGAGTTAGTAAAAACATTAGCCTCATGTTCACAATTCATACATATCTTTAGCGTTGTATGTTGCCCCCTTTTTCCTTTGTCTATCGTAAAATAAATGCGTAGAAAACATTTAATAGTCATCGCCAAAAACATTCATATCTGAAGAGTTACACTTAGGTATACGAGTGTTTGCACCTCTCTCATGTTTGCGCCGCCAGGCAACGTTATTAGAGTTATTACCGAAGAGAAAGATGCCAGATATTTCAGTACATTAGCTCAGAAATGTAGTTCCATTTCCAGGTATTTGTGGAGAAATAAGCCTCAGTCTTGTTAGATATTTTTCTCTACAGAACCCATTTTAAAGTTAACGTTGCAGAATTATATTAGAAAAGCATCTTCGGGTAGGAATCCACGGGCTTGCTAAACGAATGATGCTTGATATTTTTAGTACATTGCATTAGTTGGAAATGTTCCATTTCCAGGTATTTGTCCAGGAAGTAGGTCTTAATCTGGTTTGCTATTTTCCTTTCCAGTATTTTCTAAGTTGTGGTCTGTGGAATTAGACGAGCATTTCTGGAGATGGATATCGTTATTTGGATATGAGGTTTTTCTTTTTGTGAATTGAATTCGTATTTCAGAACGATATAAATATAACTTCATAGTGATAGAATAAAGAAACGAACAAACATTATTTATTTATTTATTCAACATAATGTACTGGGCTTTTTTTAAAATTATCCCAACTCTCAAGTGAAACACATGTCTATAAAGAATTTCATAAAACAATACTTCGAGAATAAATACTAATGACATTCAAAGTTGCCACGCTGAGTTTCTTACCGTTTCTTCTCAGTAGACTCTCTCAGTTAATGTATCGCCTATTATATGTATGTTTATTATGTGCTTTAATTTTTTTTCTTACGAATTGAAAGAACTGTAAAGGCCTACTTGAATAGATTGTTTTGAAAGCTATAGCTTTCCTAGGGTCTTCTAATTCGGGCAATCTGTTTATTGAAATGCGATTCAAACTACATTCCTGACCTTCCATCATGCATGAGGCATAGGACAATACCCACAACAGATTCAAAAAAAGTGTGACAAGTTTACGTAACAACGTTGTTGATTAACCTATGTCCAGAGACATTGTAGAACATAAATGAGATTTTGTTTTGTAATAAAATGTAATAAAATGAAACACAGAAATAGTTATCAATTGACAAGCATCATTACTTATTTGAAGCTGACGTTGAACTGCGTTACATAATGTCTCTTAAATTATGTGCTCCATAAAATCTGAGAAGTTATGCTGTGACAGCTGATGAAGGTTTTTATGCTGTTTTCAAAGATTCGACGGTTTATATTGTTGATTTAGAATAGTTTGTTTAGGTACCTTTTTTTGGCTTTCGAGTCGGTAGCGAAACCTCAACCCCCAGAGGTTTCACTTTAATTACCTTCGGAAAAAAACAGACGGACTGAAGCAATCCTTTTAGACTCCCTAGGGGGTGGTTCATGATGAGGGATTAGAAGTTGCAGCGATATGGTTTAATGGTTAAGAAGTTAGCTAATGCGCCAGGGTAGGCTGGTTCGATCCTGCACAGTACAAGTAAATAAATAATGCACACAAAATGTGAGCATCACATCCTCTCTGTCTGTCTCTGTGTCACATCTCTGTTTGTATAAATTGGTCTGGGTGTTCCAAATGTATATTCATATAGTACGGCTCTGTGCTGAGAAATGTTCAGTTACATTCAGAGATATTTTTTATGTTCACTGATATTTATTGATATTCAGAGATATTTATTGATATTCAGTGATATTTATTAATATTCAGAGATATTTATTAATGTTCAGTGATATTTATTTTGTTATTCAGCTGTATTTATTGATATTCAGTGATATTTATTGATTATTCAAAGATATTTATTAAAGTTCACTAAAATTTATTGACTATTCAATTCTATTTATGATGTTCAATGAACGCTCAGTTGCTAAATAAGATAAATTTCCGTAGCATGGACGACATCGAGCTGAAGAACATCCAGCTGCAGTTCCCGAGCTCGCGCCGCTTCAGCGACGGCGCCTGCGCAGAGATCCGCGTGCGCACGGACCGCGGCGAGCTGTGCGTGGCGGTGCAGGGTGACCGCGCCAAGCCCGCCATACTGACATACCATGACCTCGGCCTCAACTGTGAGTACTCTAGCTTAAGGACGCTTGTCTGTCAACTCCCTCTTCGACGAAATCCGGCGAAAACAGATGAAATTTTACCAATAGTGGCACACTTTAGCTCAAGAAGGAGATCGCTGGAAAGATATGGTGGAGGGCTTTGCTCAGCGGCGGGACAGTAAAGGCCAAGGTAAAACAAAAATCTGTAAACTCGGTAATAAGTAACTAAACCGCCATTTAGGTGTATAGGGTCTAGTTCGGCTACGATGCCCAAAGTGGTTTTGCTCAGCCCCCCGAGAAAATACCGGAAAATTAAATGGTGGGCTGAAAAAAGGTTTTTTAACCTATTCGTCGATGGGAGAGAGACTAGATTTTATTTTGAACCTTTAGAAAGGCTTTCGGAAAATCAAAAAAGTTATTGAGATACTGGATATAATGAATGAAATGAAACCTCGTGACGACTTTCAGAAACAGCGTTTTTGTAAATACTGGCATTTTGATATATTTTTTTTGTGCTGAATCTTAATTTGTTTGCCTTAAATAGGTTGAAGGGTTGTTGAGCTGATTATTATATTTTGTGGTCCATTCCGTCAACATATATTAATATGCAAATTTGTGGTGAAAATTCCTGTATGCTTGCGTAATTTTGTCGTCATGATAACATGTCCTTTTATTTGTCGGGAATATCATTATAAACAGCATCAATACACGAAGCTTTGAATAAAAGCCTTTTGAGAGCTTTGGGATACCTCGAAAATAATTAATATGATCGCTGCAGCTTTAAATGTTTCCTGGGCATGGATTATTATTTATTGCTCTCGAAACAATTTATGAATTATTCCTACCATAAGATAGATGGGTTATTGAATAAGGATCAACATATTGAGCCAAATGAGAGCTTAAGAGCAAAACGTTACATGCAAGTTATTTTAAATATTTAACAAAGGATACGACTCAATAATATTTAAGTATCGATATACCCATCGCTTGTAGGAAAAGTAATTCAAAATTCTTGACCATTATAAATAAAGCCCGTGTTTTGTTCCACCTCGAACAGTCACCATCAGATATATTGAAGCAGAAGGGTGACCAAATATTTCTGATCAGTTTCACTGCTAATAAGTTCAATAAATAAATACCTTTGAAAATTACTTACTCCATTAACATCTGAACAGACGCTTTCTCATTGAAGTCTCTAACTTCTATAACTACATGACGTGTTATGTTTCGTGTCATGTTCAGATAATAATGGTCACTCGGGTGTATCGAACTTATTGGCTTTGAAACTGATCAGAAGTATTTGGCCACTTCGTGTGCTTCTATTTATCCGATAGCGACTGTTTAGAGGAGCTCACATTAACCTTTACATAAGGGCACCTTATGCTGTTGACGTAAGATCCATTTTGCAATGGTTGTGTAAATCGTCGTTTAACTTCTAACACCACGTATGTCATTTTTGGCAGTTACAATATTTCGATGCCATTTGCTAAAGCATCCGAAGACGCTTCGTTTAGTTCAATCAGAATCCAGGTACGACCAATAGTATCCCTTAAAATAACGAAAAAGTAACAGCATGATAGCCACTATCCTATGGAAACAGTACGTAAGGCAATTCGGTTTTTTGGCTCCCATGAAAAGTTGCTAAAAATGACATACGTGGTGTAAGAACTGTTGATGACGACGACGAAATGTTGATGTGTGCGCCTCTGTACACAAGAGTATATCGTGATATGTAGCGCCGGCTGTGCGTGCTCAGGCTGTCGGAGGCCAAAACTTTTACCACAACACAATACAGCGAGGGTTTCGTTCGGCTAGTTATTGATCTATGAAACATTATATGAAATTTGAATTCCCTTCCCCCGCAGACTGTCGCCGAGGGCAGTGGCTTGCGGTCAAGTAGTTTGGCCTTGACTGTGTTCATGATAATCTCTCAATAACCATCTTGCACCACCTTTCTCCCTCTAACGGAAAGTTGTCTGGAAGAGATCGCTTTTAGCGATAAGCTACGATAAGATAAGATAAGATAAGCGATAGCTGCCTTCATTGTACTACTAAATCTCTGTAAGCATTGTTATGTAATTTTTTTCGTAGTGCAATAAAGTATATCTAATCTTATATAGCATTTCAAGTTGTCATTTAGCTTCGCGGTCGCAGTAGTAATTCGAAAAACAGTATTACAGCTATAATCGCCGTGGTAGACCAGCGGGTTAAAGTCAATATCCTTGATTGGTCTAGTGGGCTCGCTAGCCGGCAAGTTTGCTCTGCCCGAAAGAGGGCGCTAGCGTCGCTCTGAAAATTACCCTCATTTTCGGAAATTATGCGCCGTAAATGCAATTTCGTAAATTAATTGATCTAAACTTGCTTGGCCTTACTAAGTTGATGTTGCGAACCCTCCAGCTGTTCCGTATTATTCTATTATCAACAATTTTACACCCGATTGCACTTACTTGATCGTTCTACATAACAAGATTTCGGTTCTGTTCTACTTTACCGCCGTATTTATCGCTGGTAAAAGATTTTTACTGATATAGCAGTTAAAAAGATGTAACCTCTTGTGAATACTCATCATATACTTACATTGGAGTACGCTCTTAGATTCCAAATCAAATTAATCAATTGCATCTTTAGGTACTTAAGTATAACAAGACACTCAAAAAAGGAAAAAAAGGTTCAAAACAATCATTGCCTCTTTTTAGATAGATAGATAGATATTCTTTATTGCACAAAAACATTACAGTTGTATTAAATTACAGAGACCAATGTACAATATAGGCGGTCTTATCGCTAGGGAGCGATCTTTTCCAGACAACCTTCAGGTAGAGAATCGTGAGGAAAACAAAATCTCTCTGTAAGTTATACCAGCTTAAAAAAATACACAAAATAAAAAGTTTCGAATTTTTTTTTTATCTTAAAATATTAATTATGAATAATCGCAAAAATAGAGAATCCTATCTTTTCAATAAACGACCGCTTAAATTTTTGAAACCTAAGTATTTTTTTTATAAGCGTCATTCTGTGTATAATTAAAGTTCTGCTCCATTTTAATCATACATAAGTCAGCTCTGTGGTTTGAAACGTCGGACACAAAAATAGAAAACCCTATCTTTTCAATAAAGGACCGCTTAAATTGTTGAAACCTTAGTCAATTTTTTATAAGCGTCATTCTGTGTATTATTTAAGTTCTGCTCTTTAATCATAAATAAGTCAGCACAGTGGTTTGAAACGTCGTACTTGTCGGCCTCAATTTGGGTGAAGTAACGCGCGCCAATCGCGCTGAGTTTCGCCCAAAACTAATTATCCCTCAGACCACACGATCCCATTATCTAGTAATCATTTTAAGCCCTGGAGTTAATTGATTTTTGATATTAAACCAATTTATCTTTCTTTTCCGAAACTATTTTAAAAAAACGTTCGCTATCACTTGGGTCTCTTCAAGAAATTTTTGGTCTTCTATTTTTCATCGACAACATCTTCACTTTAAACCAGATGATATTGGGATCAAATGAATACGTATGAAGTATATTCGCTGAAATGAAGACCAATATTGTTCTGCCATATAAGTACTAACCTCCTAAACAAACTCATATAGGAAATGATTTGTGAATTCCTTTCGCTTCAACATAAAACTAGTCATATTTGTTTTTCGTGCTGATCATAAAAAAAAATCCAAAACATTATGAGACACTTTGGTACCAATAAGCCTTTACTTACGTGTTGTTGGCTTCAGCCCCACGCAAGCTCAAAATTCGGGGTCACCATGGGCCCTTGAATTCAACATGTACCTATCTACATTTTAATACTAGTTTCGGCTGAGATAAAGTTATGTGTAGAAAATTTAACGAACCTAATTTTCGACTTAGACCATCCTCCGTCTATAAAAGCGTAGCCACACATAGTGCAATAGATAAAATTGTTACGTTGACTTGTTCTGTTTTGCCCAATGATATTACAATGAAAAAGACGTAGACAGGTTATGTCAGTACTGACGCGAAGTCAAAAACGTCCACGGGGTACGACTTAGTCAATATGACCGTGTTGTAACGTGTGAACAAGACAGTACAATTATTTACTAGAGCGTTAACGAGACAGATACATGTTCCGAAGTGTCGTCTCAGACTGTCAACAAAGTCAATGCTTTGTTCAGGTGTACGAATCGTTCGAATTACGGGTGCCACTTGTTAGCACAAGTAACCTACATAAATGGCCTACTACATTCACTGCTGGGCACAGGCCTCACCTCAACTATGAGCTAGAACGAGCCCTACACGCGGGCTCAGTGCGGATTGTTGGAGTAACCTATCTCCCTATTTTTATTGTAAAATCATTGGTTTTGTCAGTTTTAATTGTTAGTTCCGCCTGCATACATGTTATCGCTCCGGAGTCCGCACACGTCGGAGTACAAGGCCGTGATCAGGATGCCAATTAAGTGAGCTGTGAAATGCTAATTTCCGCATACAAATTATACAAATTTGAGGACACAAGTGTTCTCGGATTGCTTGCGCAATAATTAGAATATATCACTCATTTGTTTGATTAATATATTGTGCTGTGCGATTTTGATGTACTTGCTTTTGTGTTTTTTTGAAGACCTGAACTTATATTGAATTGAAAGTCGTGACATCGCTGTCTGATTTCTGTTACTTTTATCAGTTTTATCCTTTCCCCCAAGTAGTCCTAATTCTTTGTTATTAGCCCTTGATAAACTTTTTACTTTGGCTTCTTTGAACGTAACGTATTGTGACGGAAAGATTTTACAAGTGTAAATCGACAATGATTTGTAATCTAACTAATGGCCACTTTATACGTAAGGATTTTATGTGCTGTGCGTTTTGTGATGTTTATTTTCAGATTTTAAAATATTATGTTGTATTTCCAGGATTTTAAAGTTATCGGTTTTTGTTAAGCTCAGTCTTGGAAAGGAATCTCTGACTTTAATATCGCCAACGCCTCTGAGCCACTGGCTCCCCAACTTAACTTATACTCTTTCCTTCAATTTATGAGTGCACTGACATTTCGCCGTGTCAGTCAATCGAAGATCACAGAGTTTTCAAGGAAATCTACTATTTTCAGTCTACATAATAATCATTTTAATGCATCTTATTAAAAATCCGAGTAAATCTTCTCACTCGTAATTAACTCATCCTCACTTTTTGTCAACTGAAATTATTGAGAATAATATTTTTTAAATGTATCTTGCATAACCTACGCTGTAACCAACTGTTGTTTCGAGAAAACTGTAAGCCGTTTCAGACTTAATTACCACCATACTTGAGTTGAGTCCTTTTGAATTTCAGAATCGATACTAAAAAAGTTCTTACAATTAAATTGCACAACCTTTGAACTACTGGATATAGACCAGAGATAATGCCCCTAGATCCTAATAAAAACCTAAACATAACGGTCAATAAACCGAAAACAATAATCCCGTTGACGTGGAGCTTAACTAAGTCGGAGTCGACCCCCCTCCCCCCTGCCTCGTGGGAACTGCGATAGTGTCGTAACTTCTACCTTCAGTTACAGTATAATCTTACAGTAAGCTATCTACATACAAACGTGCCACTCTCGGTTTGAATGTCGGCGTGCGCGTCGCGCGCCGTGTCGCGATATCACGCACACGCGATTTCACGCACACGCTAGCTTAAAATAGGGAGGCATAGGGAGGCGGCAGTACGGACGGGCTGTGCCGCGTGTCTGTGTGCACGCTAGGCTAATAACTCGGCGGGCGGCCTTAGATAGCCTACTGTATGGTTTATACTGTGCTTCTACCTTCAGTTGCGACATATTTTTAGTCTTGAGGACGGGGCGGTTGCCAGTTTTGAATAATTACGGCTAAATTATGGAAATGGTTAATAAGGTCGGTTATAAATAGAGAAATAGTGTTTCTCGAGGGAGTTGCATCATTTGTGCAAGTTTTGCTCAGCGTTTTCGGATAGTAAATAAGTATTGCTGAAAGCCGTTCTGTATAAGGCATCGTCTTGTTTTGTTTTTATGAATTTGAAATAATGGTAATTATTTCCTCCCAAGACATAGTCGCAGCTTATTATCATTTTGTCTCATTATAATGTCAAATAGTGAGGTCAAAGTAACTCAGGTAACTTTGAAAGTTGCTTCATAATAATGAATAAATTTAGTGTTAAAACGGTATCACTAGCGGCCGCCCGCGACTTCGTCGGCGTGGACTTAGTTGAGAAACAAAAATAATATTTTTTTGAAAATTGTAGCCTATGTGCGATTCTTAGATGTATAAGCTGCATTATTGTAAAGTTTCATTATAATCCATTCAGATCAGTACTTTTACGCGAAAGAGCAACACGGCACATCCACACATACGAACTTTCGCCTTTATAATATGAGTAGGATATAAAAATGAATAAATTTAGTGTTAAAAATGACATACATCAACTGAGAAATCATTTTATTTGTAGTATCATTTGTCCAGGTCATACGCTCCAGGACTCAGGTTGCCGATGTCTGTCGTACGGCTGCCAAGCTCAGATGGAACTGGGCTGGTCATTTGTGCCGTATGGCGGATGAGTTCTGGGCGAACCGTACGACCAATTGGGTTCCCAGAAACGGAAACCGTCAGCGCGGCAGGCCCAGAAAGAGATGTCGGGATGAGCTCGACCATCATCTCAGTGACTGGCCGAAGGTAGCTTTAAACCGCAAGGAGTGGAAGATGGGAGGGGAGGCCTTTGCCCTGCAGTGGGACAGCATAGACTGAAAATAAATAAATAAATCATTTGTTAATAAGAAAACACATTTATGCGTCTGGCAGTTTATTATAAAATCTTGATGCCATTACATCTCTTTTTTCATCATGTCGCTTTACCTTTGAGAGTTGTTTATTGCAAAGTTTCCTAGAGCGTAGATTTGAGCTTTTGATTTCCAACACATGTGAATAACACTTGTTAAACATGCAGCATTCAGAATGTACAGACTCGAAAGCGAAAATGTTAGTTATTTCAGAGATTCAAAGTGAAACTGGACTGAGAGTGAACTTTATCGCATATGAATTTTACTCTAAAGCTTTCATGAAGGAGTGTGCTACAGATGTAATCCAGTGAAATCACACGGCGGGCCGTGGATACTAATTTCGGTGTGCTTTTCAACCCCTTCTTGCCTGTAAGGGGAGTATTTAGCTCTTTACGTCTTTGCCGGACAGGCTGCGGCTTTTGACAACTTTGCCTTTGAAATGCACTCCATTCTTCAGTCGAAAACTATTCAAATATATCTTTATTCGCATAGAACTGTACAAGATAGTCCCCACCTTACTGGTGGGTACTTAATGAAAATTAATGGAAGTACATAAGTATATTTTATACATAAATCATTATCAACCTAAACATTTATCATGTTTTCCTAAAATGTACCTGTGTTTTGTATGTATAAAAGCTTTCTCATGAGCCTTTACATAATACATAGGGGTGCCTTATGCTGCTGACATAAGACGCATTTTGCAATGGTTTTTGTAAACTTCTACATCCTCTTCAGCTTCATAATATTATGAAGCTGAAGAGTATACTCACTAATAAAAAATGACGACTTCGATAGCTGCCAAAAATTATACTGTTACACACGTTTTTCCCTTTTAAAGTAGAATATAATGAGGTTTATTGTAATATGAAAAGAACAGAACAAAAACAAAATAAATGCAGAAGAAATACGAAAGACTTGAACCTAAATTATTCACCTTAGGGTTTATTCGAAATCCATATTTCAGTCTAGCAACTAGTCTAATTGCAATTATAACAGAAATACGTTTTCCGAAACCGCAATTATTTGATGAAGTAATACGTTTGTTCTCATTGCACGAGTCCGGATATGAGCAGATGTAAATAGTGCAGCAATTCATAACGAAATGTAAACGATTGCGGTGAGCCGTGCTACGGTGCACTCAGAGGTACACCTCGATTTAGAGTCCGATTTTAGCAATTAACCAATCGCGTCGGCTACGTTTGGGGCTAGGAGGAAATCGCGGTAATTTCAGGCTCCGGCTGGATTTTGAATTTCATGTTTCTAGCTCGAAATATTCACTGAAAGCGGATTATTCATGCTCAAGTGAAGATAATACTGTTTCTGCTGAGTCTATTTCTGGATTTCAGATCTGCCTGATGGGTAATGATGGTAATTTGTTAGTTCGCAATAGATGTACCTGCATTGACAGTTTTGTCCGTCACAAGATTGAAATTACACTAATTGAATTTTGTAAAGTCAGCGAGTGAATAGAGCAGCATGCACTTGTCCTGCCCTACTACTACTAGCATTTCTACTAATCATTTGTGGAATGAATAGTGGAACTAACGGGCTCTATCCACCTACTCACCCGCCTTGGAGACCAGTACTTCCGTCGGATTGCCATCTCCTAGTTACGGCCTAAGCCGAGTCTTGGCCGCCCAGGGGGGCCCCCTTGCGTAGTCATACCGTAGCAAACGTATGGAAACGATACTGCTGTCTTTTTATGCCAGACAGAATACCAGATTCCGAGCCGAAAAACATCACTGAAACTTTATGAGTAGAAATATATGATTAATTTTAAAAAAAAAGTCTTGTACCGGATGTTCGGCATATGAACCGAAATTCGGCCAAATGACGAAGTTCGGTTTAAGCTGCCGAAGTTCGGTTATCGAATATGAAGCAAATTTCGGCCCATCCCTACTAACAATGCATTTTAGTAAATTATCAAAATTGTTTAACAAATAATACCCGTTGATTAAAATAATTTGCGGCAACGACGGCGTCAAAACTGCGGCTTATCTCCCATTCAGCCCCCAGCCAGTGGGCGCTGTGATAAAACCGCAAACCATATACGGGCAGCTAAATATTATCAGGTACGAGGGGCCACTTACTAATTCAAACAAAACAACAACAACAGCCTTAGTACGTCACAACTTCCACTGCTGGGTCACACCTTGACTTTAAAGTGGGTATAGGGTTATAAATATATATCTGTACTATTATTATAATTTGGAAAGTTTTTAAGTTGAACGCGCCAATCAAAATCGCGGTTCAAATTGTAGAAAAAAATGTTTTGAATTTCTTGTTGGATAGCCCCTTTAACGAGAGAAGCTTTACTTGTAATAGGCTAAGTAAAACATATAGCATCAATGATTCATATTGCAATAACAGTGTATTTTTTTAAAAACAAAACAAGTGAATTTTATAAACATCCTGATCTTAATGAATACGTTAATCATAACAATTATATTTTTTATAAATTGTAACCTATGTGATATTCAAATGTAAAGCTATATTATTGTAAAGTTTCATTAAAAACCATCAAGTAGTTTTTCACATATACAAACTTTCGCATTTATAATATTAATAGGATAATAGTATCAGGAGAGTATGAGGTGCCCGTGGCGCAGTTGTGACAGTGATCGGCGACGATCGCTGTTGTACAGCAACACACGCCAGGTTGGAAATGGGATGGGTGACCACCCCGACCGAAATTTAGTGATGTGTATTTCGGCCTTAGGGCGGCTTGATAACATCTGAAAGGTTGCTCTCTAACCTTACACACCTCCAACAATCCGCACTGAGCCCGCGTGTTGGAGTATGGCTTGTTCCACCTCATAGTTGAGGTGAGGCCTGTGCCCAGCAGTGGGACGTATATAGGCCGTTTATGTTATAAAATAGTATATTCCCTTCCCTTGACGGAAGGAGATATTATAGTTTTAAAATAACTCTTCAACAAGATAATAATCACACGGCCGCACTGGTGTAACCGCAGGGCGGTTATAAAGGCGAGTATTGTGTAAAAACCGACGGACGGAACCCCACGCGTTCGGAGCTGCTAGCACAGCTATCTAACGTACAGTCAGCCAAGAAAGTGGTCTACCACTTTTCACAAAAGCTTCTGCGAGATGTAACGATCGCTAAGGTTGACTTTTCTAACAGAGTTTAATACAATGCACAGTCATGTTATGACGTTTTGTCTGCTGTCTGAGATGCCTGACATTTGACGTCATTGGGTGACTTATTTTAACCTCATTAAATACGATAATCTATTTTGCTCAACTAAAACCATGTCGATCTTTTTGAAGACAAACTTATTACTACTGAAAAAGAAAGTCTCACTGACAATTCTACTGTCAAGTATTTCCGTCAATGACATATTAATATCAATTTGATGTAGGTATGATAATTCAAATCTGACACTTGGCATGACGTTATATCGTAAGACAAAGAGAGCAATAGTCACTGACACAAACTTATTGCCAGGGAAAATTGACCTTGTTGTTTCAAGACGTTCTAACGAATCTCAACCGTAGGGTGGTAGACCACATTTTTGGCTGACTGTACAAGCTCAGTGCGGATTGTTGATAAACTGTGATATACTGTCAGATTATATCAAGCCACCCTGAGGCCTCTAGCTAGGCTTAGCTTGGTAAGCCAAGGAGGCTTAAGTCAGCTATCAAACTTCAAATCTGAACAGAGGAATCATTCGTCGAACAAAAAGGATAAAGGACAGTTTGTAGTAAGATCTTAAGTAGACCTAGTATCTTATATCTGGTCAGGCGAAATGAGTTAGGTTTTTATATTTAAACAAACAAACTAACTAGCAGTGGGACCGATACATATAGGCAGTTTGAATGATATTACAATTAAACAGACGAAGATAGCTTATGTCAGCCGTGCTATTCCGGCGGTGCACATCGAACATCACTTCACATCTCGGCGCTTCACGCTCACCTCAATCATCAATACGCTTTACTTTGAATTAGTATTTTATCTCATTTTGTATGTAAATAATTAAAAAAAGATTTTTGGCTTAGTTCTTTTCTCTCAAACGACGACCGTCGCGAATGAATGGAATTTTAAAGTTAACTCGCACAAGCGAAGTGAGTGTCGGCGACCACCGGAATAGCATAGCAGTACTGACGCGAAGTCAAAAATTGACCCCTGCGTACGTACTATAATTTGACCGTGTGTACAAGATAGCATGATTATTAACTAGAGCGGAAACGAGACAGATACATGTTTCGCAGTGTTGTCTCAAACTGTCAATGCTTTGCGCGGGTGGTCGAAAGCCCTGGTATCGGGTGCCACTTTTTTAGCATGAATAACCTATCAACGTCTTTTTATTATAATATCATTAGGCAGTTTATGTTAATGTATATTGTTTGAACTTTATTTAATGTGCCGTGTCCGCTACCTTATCCTGACTAACGAGTCACAGTGAAGGGCTAGTTTCTCTTATCAGCACTGATAACGATAGTACAAGTACATGCGATGGTACTGATAGTTGTTACAGACGGATGTTACGGAGCAGGCTGGCACGCGATCTTACGTAACGAATTTTGAAGACAATCGATACCCTTGGCGGTTGGGTTCCTTCCGTTTGGGACTTGCGTGAAAAAATCAGGATTTTTTTACTAATTGACCTGTAACCTTGGTGTCTTCAAGGCAAGAGTGAATAGGCATTTTCTGGGTAAGCGTGTTCCACCTTCGGCCTCGTCATCGCTTAGCATCAGGTGAGTCTGAGGCCAAACGCAAACCCATTTTAAATAAAAAAAATAAAAAAAATGAGGTTCCTAAGGCTCACTTAACGGCAATGATATTTTGATATTATAATAAAAAAGAGGTTACTTGTGCTAAAAAAGTGGCATCAGAAATCAGAACTATTAGTGTACCTGAGCAAAGCATTGACAGTTTTGACAGTTATAGACGACACGACGACATTTATCTGTCTTGTTTACGCTCTAGTAAAGTATCATACTATCTTGTTCACCCGTTATAACACGGTCAAAATATATGGTCATAATTATATAGGTACTGACATAACCTATCTACCTCTGTTTTATCTATATACAGGGTGTTTCTTGTAAGGTGTCAAACCGGCGCGAGCTGATAGTAGGGTACCATACCTATCGATTTAACCCCCATGTATGTTCTACGATTTTTTGTAGTTTTCGAGATAATAATGTTTTTGTAATTTTTTAAAATTTTGTGAGTACTTGACTTTAAATAATTATAACTTTTTTTTTGTTTGACTTTTATTGGATATTTTCTTTTTATTATAATGTCTATTAGTTGCAGTTTCATGATTAAAATAATCGCTGTCCTAACTTTACTACAAGATACAAAAATGTTGATTGATAGTGAAGAAAAAGTGAATCATGCAGAACAAAACGAAAATTCAATCTTAAATTAAAAAAAAACAAAAGGTATTCCATAGCTTCTTATGGATTTTAAAAACTGCGCTGCAGCATAAGCTTTCATAATAATACAAGAAAACATGTCCTTTGTGGGGCATTATTCGCTGTAATTGATGCTCAAGTACTGAGTATCGGAAATAGTGTCGTAAAAAGTGTAATTTTCATACTTAATAAGTTTCTAGTATTTTGGCATAATTTTGTAATTTCTGAGATTAATTGTCCTTTAACGTTTAAACAAAGCTCATTTGTTAATAAAAAAGGCATTTTTTAACTTCCAATCATCCGAAAGTCACAACTCCTTTTGTAATTAAAATGTTGAAATTGAGGAAACCTTTTTCTTTTTTTTTTTTACTTTTTTTTATTTAGGTATTAGGCGGAACAAAGTTCGCCGGGTGAGCTAGTAATAATATTATTGTTAGATAGGCAATTAGCTCGTTTTGAAGCAACGCCTGCTACATATCGGATGTGTGACCACCCCAAACTATTTTTAGTATAAATGGATATTTGTGTCACATCATGCATTAAAAACAATGAAGTTTAATGACCACATGTATTTTTGAATTAAGATAACACATAATAATGCCTGATACTATCTGCCCCGGTAGTGAATACATTTCGTGTTATCCAATCCTCAGCCTCCAGTCGGAGTCATTAGGTCCTACAATTAAAATGAACCTGTATCGTCTATCTGTTGCAACAGCGAGGTCTGCATCATTTTCCTAATGATCACGCTATTGTAGTCTAGTCTGCATTTGCTTCTCTATAATAAGTCTAGGAATAGGATAGCTTTTATTAATGTACTGAAAATTTTTCTCACATCTCTAAAATCTTGTAACCCGACTATGTTATGTCAAGCAAAAAGGATGGTTATGATTCTGCTGATCGGTATGTGCGGTTCGTCTGTAACTTTCTTACTTTTAGGATTGATTTTTCAATTGTCTGGTACAATTGATATCGGAGCAATCAATTTCTAAAAAAAGCATTTGGCTATGAAGACCTGATAAGTTTTTAATCTTGCCTGACTATTGGAAAAAAAACGCCCCTAAATACTTATCATGATTTAAAAATTGATACATCGTTTAATTGAAAAAAAATGATAATTCGATTAACGTTGTATTTGCGTACGAAGTTTTAAAATACATAATTAATTGTTAGCCTTTGGTCGCGGCTTCCATGCAGTAAATTAATAATACATTAATTAATACGAATTACTCAATGATTTTATAATAAAATAGGTAGATAGGTTACTTGTGCAATAAAAGTGGCACCCCAATTCAGAACGTTTCGTACACCTGAGCAAAGCATTGACTGTGTTGACTGCACTGTCTGTCTTGTTCACACGTTATAACACAGTCAAATTAACTACGTGGTACCACGTAGACAATTTTTGACTTCGTGTCGTATGACATAACCTATCTACGTTTTTTTAATTGTAATATCAATGGAATTAGTATTCATCCATTTATTCATTGCGGTGTATTTAAAAACTAAATTTCCAAAACGTTGTCGTCCTAAATCTGACTTAAACTTCAAGTTTAAACCTTAGGTAAGTAAGTATCCCCCTCTAATCTCGCTAAACCTAATCTCAAACAAAGCGCTTTTAATGGAAATTAAAAAATGTAGCAAACATTTTAAGACGTCGCAGTATCATTGAAAACAAGCCTCGACAAGGCGGTCTCATTGTATTCTGTGGGGGGTGGGGGGAGGGGAGAAGGGGAGTTAGATGGACAGGGCTACGTTAAGCCACAGTATAATCTTACAGTAAGCTATCTACATACAAACGTGCCACTCTCGGTTTGAATGTGTGCGTGCGCGTCGCGCGCCGTGTCGCGATATCACGCACACGCAATTCCACGCACACGCTAGCATAAAATAGGGAGGCATAGGGAGGCGGCAGTACGGACGGGCTGTGCCGCGTGTCTGTGTGCACGCTAGGCTAATAACTCGGCGGGCGGCCTTAGATAGCCTACTGTATGGTTTATACTGTGGTTAAGCGGTCCAAAGTAAAGAGATTATATTATAACCCACTGTAATGGACAGTTATATTTTTTACTTCGTAACTGCCTTATGATTTTTTTTCCTCAAACATCTTTCTCGCAACAATGTGAAAATAAATTTTGTTCACAACTTTGAGAGTAGATAAAAATAAAAATGCTGGAAAAGCCTGTCAAATAATACGCCTTGATATTCTACTACTATTATAAATGCTAAAATTTGTTACGATGAAAGTTTCTTACTCCTTCACGTTGAAACTACTAGACGGATTTGGATGCAACTTCTCAATTACATATATAATACATCAGAATAAGTCATAGGCTACAATTTTCAGAAATGGTTCAAAAAACTAAAATACATACGGACGATGTCGCGGGCGGCCGCTAGTGTGATATACAAGATTGCACTTAATCTACTCAAAGGAAAGATAATATGAATTTCAATATTTAAAGGACAATACCAATAAAAATACTCATGCCAATAATCCTATTGGCATTCCCTACCAGATATAAAATCTATAAAATTAGACATAGTAAGGGAAGCAGTCAACCATAGGCTGGAAATAAAACAACTTTACGGATTCTACTCGCGGTCTTATATTTGCTTTCATTTTCTAACCCGACGTTTCGACTACTTTACAGCAGCCGTAATCACGGGATGACAAAGATGAGAAAAACCAAAAGAAACCATAGGCTGACTGATATTTTATAATTCAAATGTTCTTAATTTTCCTGAAGTACCAATGATTAACAAAAAAAATTTAAACGTTTCAAATTAATTAGACCGCCAGTTTGAAGTTCGCAGATCTGAATATTTTAAAATAAATGTTTAAATATTTAAAGTTTCCGAGTACTTGGAACCAATTAGGGAATTTGGTTACAAGTTGTTTCAATTTAAGGCCAATTCAAATCGGATTTTATCGCGGGGTCGCTCATTAAATATATAAATAGATTAGGTACCTAATGGCCGACTAAAGCCCGTTTTACACTAGAGCTGAGCGAAGCGGAGATATGTGCTGCTATGTCTTACACCTTCAATCAAACATAAATACTTAAGTATCCGAATCAAGGCATAAAAAACAAAAAATCTTCTTTCTAGTATACTATTCTTAGTTGCACGAGTAGTAGTAGTACAGTCAGCATCAAAATGTTGTGTGCTAACAGAGTGGTCAAAAAGGTACTGGCGGTTCGTAAAAGCAATTTTAATACT
Organism: Udea ferrugalis; assembly: GCA_950022985.1. Classification (NCBI taxonomy): domain Eukaryota; kingdom Metazoa; phylum Arthropoda; class Insecta; order Lepidoptera; family Crambidae; genus Udea; species Udea ferrugalis. The sequence goes on from OX465515.1 coordinate 830,613, forward strand.
GCAATGACAGAGTCGTATGTCATTCGAAGCGTTACCAAACTCTATAACAAGTGAAGCGCTATTTTAATCTTGTAGTCAGAAAGTATTTTGATGCAGACAGTGTGACAGTGACATGTAATATCGTTATCGATGAGATGTTATCTTACATCCAAAACAAAGTGTCAGTGATAGATGAAGAGACCCTGGTGCGGATTTGTAAATCATCGTTTCGTGCTGATGAAATCAAAAAGTCGAAATCGCTTCTGTTTGATTCGATACATACGAATCTGAGAAGAGTTATACGGAAAAGCAAAGGGAAGGAGAAACGAGATTTGGCGGACATCATTAACTTCTTCAAATCCGCCGAACCTAATGAGATGCCAGTGTTTGTGGCACGAGAATTAGAGAAGTTACCACCTATTACTTTCGATCATTTGGATTGCACGAAACTCCTGAAGGATTTGTTACGCGTACAATCTACTATTGACGACATGAAGGCGAACTACGCTACACTAGAACACCTGAAAGAACTGAAGGCAGAGCTTCTTCAGCTTGGAAATAATTCGTTTCTGCCTCCGTCGGTTTTTAAGGTGAATAAAAAGCGAGGTGCCTGTCTGTTGGACAGTGGCCCAATGGGAATATCTCACACGCATGATTTATCCTTGAATGAGTCGTATAATATCAACAATAACGATAGTGAGACAAATAAGGAAACACCCCAATACCGAAATATTCTGAGGGTGGATGTTTCAAACGATTCGAACACGCAGCAACGGCCAACTGCTGTGGCGACAAGCAGCGCTTGTGCTAAGTCGCGTCATGCGTCGAGTGAGTGCGAAACCGGTTTGTTATCGGCTGCGGCAAGCTCGCCTGTTCAGATTGCTAGTCAACCGATCGCTACGAATAACGTCAACAGTCCGGTTACAAAGAAGCAGCGATATTTACAGCGCGGATTTGATGCGTTGTCTAAGACTGTGAATGAGCGTGATCATGACGGATAGCAGCAAGTGACATATCGTAAAAAACAAAAGTATCGTTTCCTAGGAAAGTCGGGTGTTGCGAAAGACTTGGAATGTAATTTTAAGGCAGCTGAGAAGAAGGTACCTGTTTTCATTACGAATGTTCATAATGACACCACTGAGGATGACATAATAAAATATATCTCAAGTAAAACAAATTAAAGTGTGTCATTAGAGAAAATAATTATGAAGAAGAAAAACAGCCACAAGGCATTTAAGTTCTTTGTGCTAGAATCAAAATTGCCGTTGTATTTAGATGAAAACCTGTGGCCTCAAGGAATTGTTTTTAGACGTTTTATGAACTTTAAACGCAGGCAATCGAACAGAAACGTATCTGTGAACGGCCCCAGTACACATGAATGAATAAATGCACTTATAGTTTTGCAAGCTTTAACTGTAAAAGCGTAAAACGTTCTCTGGATAGTGTTCGGGATCTGTGTCGTGCATGTGACCTGATAGCTCTGCAGGAGACGTGGCTGCTGCCCCATGACATACCCTATCTGAGTACTATTGACGGCGGATTTGAATACACAGGGACATCCGCCATAGACACGTCCTCTGGCGTTCTTCGTGGGAGACCGTACGGCGGCGTCGCTTTGCTGTGGAGAAGTAATGTATTTCAACAAGTGTCAGTGTTGCGTTGTGAAAGTTCTCGAATCTGTGCTATTAAAATAGTTACAAGTGATCGCCCAATGATAGTAATGAGTGTTTACATGCCCACAAACTCTGCGGAAAACCTGCCAGACTTTTCAGACTGCTTGAGTGTGGTGAGCGCAATTGTTGACGAATATGGTATTGACTCTGTATTTGTGCTAGGTGACTATAATGCCGACATTCGTGGATTATTTTTTAGTGAATTAAGTAATTTTTGTAAGGAACAGCACTGGTCTTGTTGCGATGTTGAGTTTCTGGGTGCAGATTCCGGTACCTACACGTTTATTAGTGAAGTACACGGATCTTGTAGTTGGTTAGATCACTGCTTAGTGACGCAGGCAGCAGGAAGGACTGTTACTGGTGTTTGTGTCGATTATAACACTCTTTGGTCTGACCATTTTCCCTTGATAATCAAATGTGACTTAAATCTGTTAACACCAATAGTACCAGCGAATCATGCATGTGTAAACAAGGACGTACTTTGGGGACAAAGGAGTATAGAACAGATAGCCAAGTTTTCCAAGAAGTGTTCTAAGAGGCTTAAGCTTATGGATTTTCCTGCTAGGTTTTTGAATTGTGCCAGCACTTATTGTCATGAACAAAGTCACAAATGTGTGCTTGATAAACTTTACGCTGACATTGTGTCTGCCCTTCGTGATGCATCCTCTGCGAGTCGGGGAGGCACGGGGACGGGTAAGAGTGGTTCACGTGTGGCGGGCTGGAATAGGCATGTCGCGGGCGCTCATGGGACGGCACGGTTGAAGTTTTCCGAATGGGTGTTAAGTGGTAAACCGCGCTCTGGCTTCATATTCGATGAAATGTGTGACAGCAGGAGGATATTTAAGTCGCGTCTGAAATGGTGTCAAAACCATCAGGACCAAATAAAGATGGATGCTCTTGCTGAAAAACATTCAAAAGGTGATTTTCAAAGTTTCTGGAAGAGTGTAAAGAAAGAAAACTTAAAGCCTGGCCGTCCTATGGGCGTGGGCGGTGTATGTGATCCTAAGGGGATTGCGGATATCTTTAGGTGCCACTTTAATGTGCAGTCTCCATTGAGTCCGGCGGGTCAGGTGTTCGATGCTGATCGCCTGGACGGGGCGGTAAGTGATGGAGTGTCTGCTAAAGAGGTAGCAAATATCATAAAGAATATGAAAAGAGGTAAGTCTCCAGGTCACGACGGCCTCAGCATCGAGCACTTGCAGCACGCTGGCCCCCATATATCTAGGTTACTTGCAATGTTTTACTCGTTGTGCGTGAGCCACTCGTACTTACCGTCGGATCTCATGAAAACAGTGGTGATACTGTAGCCTACCTAGATAGGTCATACATTTTATCATAGCAGTCGGCGTGCGCACGCGCCGCGCGCCGAGCAAGACTGGCGAGCGCAGCGGCCCATGGGCAGTATTTACGTGTCGTCCGCTCTGACGTCACAAGCGCGGGAGCAGGACGTACGTTCACGCATCCCTCTCAAGATCCACTCAACTTTCAGCTGGTCAATGACCCTCTAATTGTAGAATAATTTCTTGTATTTAAGTAAACCAAAATTGACAATAAATACTCATTATTATCTCGGCATTCGGCTTTCACTCATCTCCTTACAAGCAGCTACATTGGTGACCCCGCAAAAAAAATGAACACCAGCAACGAAATTTTGGCAGAAGAAACTCTCCACAAAGAAGAAATGGCAGCGGTCTCCCTGAAAGCTCGGATACCACAATTCTGGCGCCATAAACCGAGACTTTGGTTCGCGCAATTCCAGTCAATCGTTAATAATCAGAAGATGGGAGACGAAGCTAAATTTCATCTCGTCGTGGCACAACTTGAACTTGCTGATATCGAACAAGTTGGTGATATATTGTTTTCACCGCCGGAAGACAACAAATATGAAGCCCTGAAACAACGATTACTCTCGGTCTACGAAGAATCAGAAACCAGACAACTTCAGAAGCTGCTCGTAGAGATTGAACTCGGAAGCCAAAAACCTTCTCAACTGCTCAGGAAGATGCGTGACCTAGCACTCGACAGGGTTCCCGATAACACCCTAAGAATCATGTGGACCGGACACTTACCTCCATCAGTACGCGCCGTTCTCGCTATAAGTACGGAAACGAGATTGGATGTTCTCGCTAGTATGGCAGACAAGATGACAGAACAGACTCAAGAAATTGGCTCCATATGTTCCTGCTCTGCAAACCCTAAGCCAGCAACAAATGAAGATCTCATCAACAAAATTGACGCTTTGTCAAAAGAAGTCGCATCATTAAAAATGGAACACACACGCAACCGCGGGCCGTTTCGGTATAATAACAACAATCGAAACCGTCCCCGTTCGAGATCATCGAGCCGAGCGCGGAACGATCCATTATGTTTTTATCACCGAAAATTTGGGAAGAACGCGTATCGATGCCAACCCCCTTGCGAGTTCAAGAAAAATAATAACAACAATAGTGACGCATCGTTAAACTAGCATCGACTCAAGCAACGACGGGGGCTGGAGTCGACGAAATCTCAAACCACCGTCTGTTTATTCAAGACAAGACCTCGGCACTATACTTTCTTATCGACACCGGCGCAAACGTTTCCGTGCTACCCGCAACCCAGACCGAAAAAAGGAAGATCGCACCGAGTAACTATCTATACGCGGCGAACGGTTCATCAATAGCTGTTTACGGCGAAAAGACAGTGGCGCTCAATCTGGGCATGCGTCGACCTTATAGATGGACATTCGTCGTTGCAGCTGTATCAAGACCAATATTGGGAGCCGATTTTCTTCAACATTATAATATCGTGGTGGATTTACATGGAAGGAACTTAACTGACAAGCAAACAAACCTGTCTACAAAAGGCTGTTTAATACCTACAACACAAAGTAGTGTACGAACACTAGACAACAGCCAACCGTACCACGATCTACTAGCCAAGTACCCAAACATTACCAGACCACGTCTAGACCACCCTGTAAACAGTGAAGTCGAGCACCATATTGAAACAACGGGACCGCCAGTATTCTGTAGAGCAAGACCACTACCACCACTGAAATACAACGTGGCTAAAAGAGAATTCCAGCAAATGATGGAACAAGGGATCTGCAGACCCTCCAGCAGTCCATGGGCAAGCCCATTACACCTAGTACAGAAAAAAGACGGTCAATACAGACCCTGTGGCGACTATAGAAAACTTAACGCAGTCACTATTCCGGACCGATATCCCGTACCAAGACTTCACGATTTCACGTATAACCTAAAAGGCAAGAAGATTTTTTCAAAAATAGACCTGAAAAAGGCCTACTATCAAATCAAAATTCGTGAAGAAGTTATCAAGAAAACAGCAATCATTACGCCTTTCGGCCTATACGAATTCACTAGAATGTGTTTTGGTTTGAGAAACTCTGGCCAAACATTCCAGCGGCACATCGATGACGTCATGCGAGGCCTCCCTGTCTTTGCTTTCGTCGATGATATTCTCTGTGCTACGGAGGATCAAGCTTCACATAAACTATTACTAGAAGAAGTATTTACAAGACTGGAGAGAAATGGTCTGCAGATTAATGCAGCCAAGTGCATTTTCGGCCAAGAAAACATTGAATTTTTGGGATATTATGTCAACTCGGAGGGAATATCACCAACTACAGACAAAGTTAAAGCCATCGAAGCCTATCCACGACCCAGCACTATTCACGAGTTGAGACGATTTTTAGGGATGATAAACTTTTACCGTGAAAACATCCCAAACGCTGCATTGCATCAACATTCTTTGAACAAATATATGCACAACTCGAAGAAAAACGACAAAACAAAGATCGATTGGAACAGCGAAGCAATTCAAGCATTTGAGGAGTGCAAGCGGGACGTCACTAACGCTGCTCTTCTCTCACATCCAGCCTCAGACGCCCCTCTCGCTCTAATGACGGACGCCTCCAATATGTGCGCCGGCGCAGTATTACAACAAAAAATTGAGGGTAAATGGAAACCTCTCGGATTTTTCTCAAAAAAATTCAGCGAAGCTCAGCAAAAATACAGCACATACGACCGCGAACTGTTATCCATTTACATGGCAGCTCGACATTTCAGAAGAATGTTCGAAGGTCAGGACCTGGTCATCTACACCGACCACAAACCATTAACGTATGCATTGACGGCAAACAGCAAGAATGAAACTCCTCGCCGAACACGATATTTAGAATATATCGGACAATTCACATCTGATGTTCGTCACGTCGCAGGCAAAGACAACGAAGTCGCCGACGCGCTCTCACGAGTTGATGAAATATTATGTCCCTCACCGATTGAATATTCATCACTATCAGAACAACAAATTGAAGACAAAGAATTAAAAAATATGTTGAGGAATAAGAAGCACCAATTCAAAACTATCATCATGCCTGGCACTTCGATACCTATCATCTGCGAAACGGCGACAGGCACCGCCCGCCCCTACCTACCACCTGAGTTCCGGAAGTCAGCCTACCAAGCACTTCACAATCTCAGCCACCCTGGAATAAGAGGAACGAGGAAATTAGTAACTAGACGCTATTTCTGGCCATCTATGAACGTAGACATTCCAATCTGGACTCGATCCTGCATCCCTTGTCAACGTTCGAAAGTACAACGACACATGCAAGCACCATTGGCGCAGTTTGAGAAGGTAGATCGGTTGTACCAAGTTCATATAGATATTATCGGGCCCCTTCCTACGTCTGATAATTATCGATACTGTCTAACTATGATTGACAGAGCGACAAAGTGGCCAGAAGCGTATCCGATGGAAGAAATAACAGCAGAAAAAGTAGCTGATACCTTTTATCAAGCCTGGATATCAAGATTTGGGTGCCCCGCCGTTATAACCACAGACCAAGGCAGACAATTTGAGTCGGAAATATTCAAAGTTCTAACACAACGCCTCGGTATTCACCGCACACGAACCACTGCATATCACCCGCAAGCCAACGGAGTCATCGAACGTTGGCACAGAACATTAAAAACAGCCCTCAAGGCTCGCCTACAAGAAAACCCTAACTGGACGCGTGAGCTACCTACAGTTCTGTTAGGCGTGCGGACAGCTATAAAAGAAGCCACGGGATACAGCGCAGCCGAGCTACTGTATTGCCAAGCCCTCCGTCTGCCAGGTGAATTCTACGGCGAACCTGCGATATCACTCACGTCATCACAATTTCATAACAATCTATCAGACGCAATGCACAGATCGCAAGCACAAAAAACATCGTCGAGAACTACCTAAGTACATGTACGCATGTATTCGTAAGAAACGACGCCGTACGAAAACCGCTAACTCCAACTTACACTGGGCCGTTCAAAGTCATCGATCGAAACAACAAATACTTCAACATTCAAATGCCACAACGACGAACAAACATCTCAATCGAACGACTCAAGCCGGCATTCATCATCAACACTGAAGCACACACCACGAACTCTGCCGATTCTTATGCCTATGTAACCAGAACAGGAAGAATTTCCAAGCCTCCAGTACGCTTCGCTGAGGGGGGAGTAATGTAGCCTACCTAGATAGGTCATACATTTTATCATAGCAGTCGGCGTGCGCACGCGCCGCGCGCCGAGCAAGACTGGCGAGCGCAGCGGCCCATGGGCAGTATTTACGTGTCGTCCGCTCTGACGTCACAAGCGCGGGAGCAGGACGTACGTTCACGCATCCCTCTCAAGATCCACTCAACTTTCAGCTGGTCAATGACCCTCTAATTGTAGAATAATTTCTTGTATTTAAGTAAACCAAAATTGACAATAAATACTCATTATTATCTCGGCATTCGGCTTTCACTCATCTCCTTACAAGCAGCTACAATACCTATAGTGAAAAATAAAACGGGCGATCTTTCCGATAAGAGTAACTATAGGCCTATCTCCCTAGCTACGGTCATAGCTAAAGTGTTTGACGGTGTGCTTAATACACAGTTAAACAAATACGCGAACCTGCACCACAATCAGTTTGGTTTTAGACCCAAACTGTCTACAGAAAGTGCAATACTGTGTCTTAAGCATACCGTTAGGTATTATACAGAGCGAAGAACTCCAGTCTATGCATGCTTCCTCGACTTGTCTAGGGCCTTTGACCTGGTGGCATATGATGTTCTGTGGAGAAAGCTGAAGAGCATTGGGCTACCCAGTCAATTTATTAACATCTTTAAGTTTTGGTATGCACACCAGGTAAACAACGTCAGGTGGGCAGATGCAGTGTCTGAGTCGTATCGACTTCAGTGTGGAGTGAGGCAGGGCGGGTTGACTTCGCCTACATTGTTCAATTTGTACATGGATGCGCTGATCGCCGAGTTAGCAGTCGCCATGTCGGCTGTCATGTAGATGACCTGTGTGTCAATAATCTGAGTTATGCGGACGACATGGTGCTGATGAGTGCTTCGATCTGTGGTTTGCGGCACCTCTTGCAAATTTGTGAAAGGTACGGTGATGACCACGGCCTAAAGTACAATTCCACTAAAAGTCAGTTCATGGTCTTCGAGGGCGGCGGTGCTAAGTGTCCAGAACACATACCATCCGTGTATCTTAACGGTGTCCCTCTAGTCAGAGTGGATCAATTCAAATACCTGGGGCACGTGGTAACCGCCGACCTCAAAGACAGTGCTGATATGGAACGCGAACGGAGGGCTCTGTCAAAAAGAGCGAATATGTTGGCTCGCAGGTTCGCCCGGTGTTCAGTTGGGGTGAAGGTTACGCTTTTCCGCGCGTACTGCACTTCGCTATATACCTGCGCGCTGTGGGCTAACTTTTCGCAGAAGGCGTTCAGCGCGATCCGTGTGCAATTTAACAATGCGTTCCGGGCATTATTGGGGCTGCCCCGCTTCTGTAGCGCCTCGGGCATGTTCGCGGATGCCCACACATCCTGTTTTTACGCGACCATTCGCAAAAGATGTGCGTCATTAGTGCGGTGAGTGCGGGCCAGCCCCAATGCCGTTCTGGCGATGATAGCCGAGAGGCTGGATTGCCCCTATATCCGTCACTGCTGTCAATTGCATGCTACCGGCAGTGTTGGATAGGGTGGTCATCCAAGTTAACCAATTTGTTTTCTTTTGTTGTTAATGAGATATTATTTGATTTCAATTTAATTTAATTTATTTCCATGCATTTAATCTGTATTCAATTCAATTCAATTTATACTTCGTATCATTTAAAAGTGACCATGTTATTATCATTATTGTTGTATTTAATTTCAATGTGACATGTCTACTTGTATTATTATTATTTTTTAAAACTATTAATGCCTTTCTAATATTATGACATTGTGTTGATAACTATATGTGATATGGATCCCTGTAATCCGAAATAAATGATTTTTATTTTTATTTTTTATTTATTAGTGCAACTTCTAGTTATAATAAAGACTATTTGGGATAGTGATTAAACATTTTGTACAACAGATGTCGCTTGTTTGATCACCGCATAGTATGAACATTCGTTTGGGTATATATTTACAAAACCAGTATTTAAGTATTGAATTGAACATTGCCTCGTTCCTATAGTAGAGGCTTTGCTTAGTTTAGGGTTGAATGGCTCTGTGTATTTATGTCGGTTGATACCTACTTATTATTTTTTTAATAACATATTCTTCATAACAGCATCCAACAGTTTTGTCATGCACGGAAATAGCCTAACAGAAATAAGGATATCCGCTTTGAGTGAAAACGGGCCTTACCCTCCACACAACGAGACAATGACAGTATGGTTCTAGTGTTGTATGTAGTTCAAAACTTTTCACCAGTTAGGGGGAGGAGAGAAAAACTATCGGTACGCCAACACCGACTCGGTGTTAGTTGGGAAAACTTCTTCTGCGGAATGATATTTTATTCATGGGCACCTCAGTTAGTCTCGTACGTCACTGCGTAATTTCCGTCGACATCTGCGAACGACTGAACGAACTACTCACGCTATACTTACGCATACTTTTATTTCCAAATTCTGATATTTGAGCTATTAGAAGTTTTATTAATTTTATGTTACACATTATGTAAAACTTTAAATTAATTATCCTATTCGAGTCTGTGAGAAGTTAAACAAATGAAAAACCATTAAAATTTATTTGTAAGTGTTGTTACAATTCGTCATTTTTAGAATAGTACAAAGATTATTTATATTGATCTATACACTTTATTTAAGGTGAACTTAACTGAAAATCTAAGTATATTAATAAAATTAATTCTATCGGTGTGACAAACGTTAATACTGAGCTAAACAATAGATATTTGAAAATGCCCATTGTTTTGTCCGATATCGAAGCTAATTGGTGCTCCATCAGAGTTTATCCTGAGGCACAATGGTTTCGCAATTATTGATAGAAAACGTAATTCGAGAGGAAAAGTGAAGTCTGCTCCCTGCCTTCAGCTGGGAGCACAAAGAGCTGGTTTTCCCTCCCTAGCCTCTGGCGATGCTATTAAAATGGTGAAACTAGGTAAAAGTCTGAGCCTAATAGAAAGACCAGCCAATGATAGATGTCTGATAGTTTTTTTGCTTTCATTTTTTTATGTCATTAAAGTTTTTATTACATCGAGGATTATTATCATAAATAAATTAGAAGCGTATTAAGAAGTCTTTCTCTCAAGTGCTGTTTTTAAAATCAGGTGGATTCTCTACATAAGCACATGACAGAAAAAGTTTTATGTAGTTTTACCCATTCATCATATTAAGGTTCAATCTTTTACGAATTCCAGTCCATTTCTTGATGTCCTCACTCCATTTTTCCTCAGACGACCTGATGCTCTTTGCCTCAGAACTTGGATTTCTAGTCCTGTATGTTTATTTATGCAGGCTTATATTAGGATCTTTACTAACTCAATAAGTAGTCGCTCTATTTCTGTACTTGCCAACTTCATACCTGGACCTCATGGCTGCATCTCATCAGGTGGAGTCGGGTCAAGGGTCAAGAACACAATTAAAAAACCTTATTTCTCCCTGGTGGTCTAAATTAGAAATGAAGTAGATAGTAGTAATAGTCGTTTTTTTTCTAAAAGGTGCTTATCTCATATTTTTTCTTGGTGAGACTCGGTCTACTACATATAAGTAGTAGGTATGTACGTAGAGCACCTAATACATTATTGTAATGCCATAACACGTACTCTCCCACCGGGAAGTGAATGTATTTTTGTACGATAAGAGGTTGGGAAGTCGATTACCGGTCTAATGCAATATTAGGCGCAAAGAGGACGCCCGACTCTCAGGGAGAGTTACCAGGATAACCGGCGAGTGTGTTTGTACGCTGGCGGCCGTGCTCTGCCAAGGCCACACAGGAGTCAACAACGGCATTTAAAAGTCCCAGTGCTGGACACACGGACACACTATTGCTAGAAAGGTATGAGAGAAGCTAGTGACAAAACCTTAACATGGGACGTTATTACGCTCGCCCTGTGCTAGGAGGCGGCTACAGAGGGTCTACGGGGTCACTGGGAGTGCATACGGCGGGCTGTGTGCCTCCATTCCAAGTGGCCCCGAGGAAGGGCGGCGGTGTAAGAGTGACCTCTCACCGGAGGGTGTAGAGGTGAGGTATAACTCCCCTCGAGCTAGGCTGGCTGCCAGCTTTGCGCGCCAGGGGTCCACCGGCACCGAGTTTTTGACCAGAGATCGCGGGGACCTCTGGATACGCGCTGAAGCACGTCACTGGGGGGTTTAGTGAGTAGTGCCATTGGTTGTGAAAAAAAAGATGTTATTAGGCATCAGCCGGATACAAGTTTAAAGAGATAAAAATACGGTTAAAACACCACTTTTGAGTTTAAAACGAGCAATCAGCCAAGTGTGAAGCGGCCGATAGTGCAGTCAACTTATCGACACAGTCTACTGAATCGGTGGCTCTTGGTCGCAAGCCACGGGACCTGCGTTCGAACCCGGTCGAGCGCACATGAATGAGTGTTTCTGTTTGTTCGTAGTCTGAGTTTTACGTATCTTTATATCTATGTATTGGCTCCATGATAAAGCGCCTAGTGTCTGAAAAGCGCAGTTATCAATGCTGTCGGGGGCAATGATATAATAATAAAAAGACGTAGACTGACCACAGACGTGGACTTTCGACCACCTGAGCAAAGCGTTGATAGTTTGGGACAGCACTGCGCAACCTGTATCTGTCTAGTCTACGCTCTAGTAAATAATCATGCTATCTTGTACACACGGTCAAATTATAGGTACGTACGCTAGGGGACAATTTTTGACTTCGCGTCAGTACTGATATATCTACGTCTTTTTTATTGTTATATCATTGCCATTGCCAATTAGTCTTCTGTCCATGCGTTTTATGACTAGTGACCACGTCAGCTGTCGAGCAACGTGTTTGCCCGTAGGAGTCGCGAGATAGATCTCTTAACGACTGCAATTTGCGCTTTATACCGCTCTTTTTATTTCCTCTATTATTACGACCTATTTTATTAACCCTTGGACTTCTGGCCATTACCTACATATAGAACCAATTAGCTTCTAAACTGATGTTATAGTGGCAAAATCATTAGTACCTTTTTCTGGGTTGGCGTGTACCACCTTCGACCTCGTTGTCGTTTACCATAAGGCGAAACCCATTTCTAATGAAAAAAGAACCTGTAGTTTAATTAGAGCGTAGTAGATAATATTACGAAAACTTTTCAAAGGTGTATTCGATAATTTTAGTTCCTGCATTCGGGTAAAATCCTGTTTTACTCGTAGTTTCGAAGACAAAGAACAGATCTCCCACAGTGATCCGCTTACGAGCCGAACCAGCGTCTCTTAATGAACCAGTGCATTCACAGTGGTCACTGGAAGGCATCGATAGGATTCACCAAGCCTTCCTGCTGGATTCGGACCTGAATAGTTCCCGAATGAATGAGCTTCATGCACACGAAATGTATCTTTCCCACTCACTAGTTAAGTAGTTCACTTAGTATTCTCGTCGGTCTGAATAATCTTCAGGTGAAGGAAATAATTACAATGGTTTACGCGTGATTGTTTGAAATTCTCCTATGCTTTGTAAAGACATCGTTGCCTCAAAAGCATCATCAGCAGCCACATGATGTCCCCTGCTGAACATAGGCCTCCCCCATATTTCCAGAGCGGCCGGTTTGTAGGCGGCCTGTTTCCCCGAAACCCTCCCCTGAAACACAAGTGTGTTCCACAGTAGGATAGGGTTCCGTAACTCCGTGCCTATAACGTGTGAACAGACAGATACATGTTGCGCAGTGTCGTCTCAAACTGTCAACACTGTCAATGCTTTGCTCAGTTGCACTAAAGTTTTGATTTCGGGTGCCACTTTTTTGGCACAAGTAACTTTTCTACCCCTTTTTCATTATAATTAAACACAAAACGTGAGGGGCCAGCCAGCCTACCGCCGCAAGCCTTAGCAATAAAGAATACATATTAAACTCTCTTTCGGGGAACGCTACCAGATCGTAGATTTATTTCAGGCATTCTTTAGCATTGTCACCCAATTTAAGTTGAACACCTTTACACTAATCCGTCGACAATCCTAATAATTCAACAAGCTTTTACGGCTAATTGAAACAAACAAAATCGGCAGCTCAAATACCGCACTCAATAGTTAACCGTTTGTTCTGTGTTAACACAGTTACCAGTTCCAATAATGCAGTTAAACGCCCCCTCCTACCTTTTTACCTGGATATGAAATCGAACCTGGGAAAGGTAAGGGATAGCCCTAAGGCCTCCGACTGACATCTAGCGACAGTAAAACTTGAAAAAATCATAACTTCTAAAGTATTGACTTTAGCTGAACTATTTTATTTAATTGACTGGTTATGATGCCCTCTACCTAAAACAATTTCTGGGCCACCGTCGCTTGGCCGCCCTGTATAAAAATGGATTGCTGTTAGTTAGTTAGTCTCGCTAAAACTCGAGAACGGCTGGACCGATTTGGCTAATTTTGGTCTTGAAATGTTTGTCTAAGTTCAGGGAAGGTTAAAAGACAGCTAGTATTTAAATACTCAAGGCCACTTACGTGAGAGGGGTTCTCAGAACTTATCAGGCATGCATAATATATTATTCCTAACTATGCATTCTTCTCTTTGAGAAGCCAGATGCTACTCAGCCATAAATTAAAAATCTAGGCTGAGTTATGAATAGTTATGATGCATGAAACTTACGAGCTACTTTGATAACTTGATGCAAGTTTTAACCTACTTGGAGTGAAGGAGTGACTAAAAAGCTTTTACCTTCCAAAATGTTACAATCAGGTCGTTGGTTTATATTAAAAGGGGTAATTTGTTTAAGTACTACTAGCAAGTTTCGAAAGAGAATGAGTGGTTTAACCACTGAACGCAATAGGTTTATAGGTTTTCGAGTGTTTAAGAGTGCGCATAAAGCAAAACTACCAATCTTCTTCTTGATTGTACGTGATAAATACTAGATGAAATTTTATAAATTTATTAAATGTTACGCTTCATTATATTTTCGAGGGTTGTGTTTGATCAAAAACATAAAATAATTAAATTATCTCGATAAAAAAAAATCACGAAGTTACGTCTGATTTTCCCTTTTTTTCGTTTTATACTGGACATGGCAATTACTATGATGACAATTTTTTTATAAATAATTATATTGAAAAATAAGTAAGGGCTATGTCTAGCCATTTTTTAAAATTACTTTTAGTTTTGGATTTATAACGATTAAACACTTTTGGCACTTAATACGTTTTGATTCCGCGGAAAAAATCATCTTCCGTCGCACGTTTGTGAAGCTTGACACATATTTCTATTTCACACATCAGTACCCATCGCTCCGTTGAGACGAGAAGACTACGCTCAAATTCTTAGCTGCTCCGAGTTTCAAAATAAATAGTGAAATGGGGAAAAAGAAAAGGACTTAGTGAACGAGAACTAAAAAAGTTACAAACTGCAAGGATGTCTAATTGTCGAAGGTATGTTGTATTGTATTTTAAGAGAAATAAATTCATTTGAGTCGCTCTAGTAAGATGACGTAAACAGATGGTGTAAAGTATATGCTAAGTAATCACATGACTTTAGTTGGTCTCTTCAAATAATAGGTTGATTTCGAAGGTATTTGTTTCAATCCACCAGGTATTTATTGTAAGTAAATTATTTTCAAATAATATTTAATTTTCAGAATTGCTGCATCTCAAAATATTTCACAATCTGACAGGTGTGATCAAAATGAAGTTGTGGAGGCATGCGCGTCGTCGACTATGTAGGTTTCTTTAAAAATAGTATCCATACTTGCTTTTCCATCTTGGGATATTTTTTTTAGTAAAGTTGAAGCTGGCTGAAACAATAACTAGTTACTACGACATGAGTAAATATACTAAGTACTGTGTTTATTTTACAGAACAACATTGAATTTGGAAAATGTGGTCTAATAGACAGCCTATATCTACAGACTATTGTCAGTCAGAAAAAATACTTACCGTAATGATTACTCGAGGAATGAAGAGAATACTCCAGAAAGGTATCCGCCTAAATTCTTACAGTACAATCGATAACATTTAAACTAGCGGAGACCTGTCATGAGAAAAATAACGAATAGGAAATAGTCATTTGAAAAATAACGTTAGATAATTTCTGATAAAGTTATCACTTTCCAAACCATCCTGTCTTAAATCAGTAATTTGAAAGTAACAGACGCCGAAATTAACCATTTCCCGCATACTTTTTTGCCTGGCCGCTGCTTTGCACTCTCCTGTAAATATATAATAAATCCGATCAGTTGAACGGAAAAGGGTTGATTTGGGTGGGGTGGTTAGAACTGCAACCACAAAACGCATGAGCCGAGCGATATTTTGACTCAGAACGCCACTTGCTACGAGTACTTTTATGCTTAATTGCAAATGACTTTCCTAATAGTGGGTAATTTGTGCCTTTCCGTATAAATATGGCTTCCGCATTATTTTTTTTCTACTGTGTCATTTTTTAATTTTAATTTTGTAAATAGCTGAACTTTTCAATTACAGTTCATTGAAGCGACGACGCACTCTAAGTAGTCGTTTTCTGGGATCCACAAGATTTGATCTACATCGATTACTTCGAGAAGGGTAGAACAATAACAGGGCTTTACTATGCCGATTTATTGGGCTGATTCGACGCCGAATTAAAGAAAAAACGACCCCACCTGGCGAAGAAAAACGTGCTGTTTCACCACGACAACGCACCGGTTCACACGTCTGCCGTTGCCATGGCCAAATTGATCGAATTGCTGCCCCATCCACCGTATTCTCCAGAGTTGGCCCCTTGAGACTTCTTCCTGTTTCCTAATCTGAAAAAAACACTCGCCGGGAATAGATATGGATCAAATGAGGAGGTCATTGCCGCCACAGAGGCCTTTTTTGCAGAGTTTGACAAAAACTATTTTTCGGACGGGTTAAAAAAGTTTGAGCATCGCTGTGCTAAGTGTATCTGAAACTGAATGATGAAAATTATGAATGCCATTTAATTGCTAGTTCGCTAAAATATCAGCCCTTTTAATAACGTGAGGATTGAGTGAGCACAAGAAATCATTTGTATTTTTTTTATTACGGATCTTGTGAAACTGAATTTTAAAACCCTAGTTAGAATAGGTTTTTACTAAAATTCAGTACACTATTGGTATTTGTAGTCATTACATACGGAGATACGGCTGCCCCTTTGTAAGAACTGGGTGAGCACACATTTCATTAAATAACTTCGGTTCCATCGTTTTACAAATTGCAAGATTACATTTACAATTGTTTTAGACCTTTAACTAAATGGTGAGAACATTTTTATTCATTTTTAGAGGGTGCTCACCCAATGCACACGCACACATTGAAAATCTATTATTATAATCGCTGACAATCGCGCCAGGCGGGATATGACCCTTTAATTCGTGTTCAGTTGGTGGAGGAGAGTCAAACCACCCCGTCATGAGTTCTCACCTTATCGTTGCGAGGGGGCTTAGTACTGGTGGTAGGGTCCAACCGCCGGGAAGCGAATAGAAGGCGTGGCAGTGTGGTGGACTAGCCACCCACTCGTTGAGGCCCCTAAGGGCGACACGTGGGGTTGCGGGGCCAGTGCGGCCTGCAAGCGCCTTGAGGCGCGTAGTAGCGGCCGCGGGGTTTTGGTCGGTAGCAGTCCAACATAACATCGTCGTCCCCCCGGGCGGCGAGGTATCCATGAAGATTTCCCCACGAAAGCCGGGTCAAATCATGACCGGGGAGCTTTTGTTTATAAATATACAAATGCGTCCACCTATTACCGTCACTAATATAGAACAAAGAACGCAAAAAAACCCGCTTGTGTATTTACTCTAAAATATACATTTGATTATATATTTTATATATTTTTTTTTAGTATATGAAAATAAGTCGGGTTTTCCTTCCTGACGCTATAACTCCAGAACGCAAGAACCGATTTCCACGGTTTTGCATTCGTTGGAAAGGTCTCGGGCTCCGTGAGGTTCATAGCAAAGAAAATTCAGGAAAATTTCAACAGAAAAGCGGGAAAATCTTTTTTCATATACAGCTAAGTCCACGCGGACGAAGTCGCGGGTGGCTGCTAGTATTTAGTATTTATTGTGAAAAAATCAACTAGTGACAGAAAGACAGTGTAGTCTACGTATTAGGGCCCTGTTTTTACCTTTTGCATAAAGATCCTTAAAAATAATTTCAAAGATGAGACTACTATCTACAACATAACATTCAACTTATATACAAAGTAAAATTACGTACATTAAAATGTAGGCAATGTATTCACAAGAAGAATGCCTACTGTGTTATCTGATTGTTTTACGTATACTACGGAAGCTACGCGTTGAGCGAGCGAGAGAGATGTATTGTGGTTTGGCGGGCGATAGTGTTCGCAGAGAGGGGGGTGCGGGTGAATTTTATAAAGGACTTGATCAAAATTTCATAGACAAAAAACCTAGAATCGCCAGCAACGAAATGTATAAAAATGGGTTCACTAAAGTAACCCTATTACAAATTCAAAAGATCAACCTCCTAAACCATACAGTATAGAAGTTATTGTACTGTATAACTTCATTAATATAAACAAAAAGAGGAAGATACGGCATCCAGGAACCAAAAATGACCACATAAAAAACAGGTCCAATGGACCTGTTTGCAAGTCAATATGGCAGTGACTTTTTTGCATCCCACGTCTTTCATACGCCAATGTCATATGCCAGTTTCCGAATATATAAAGAACATAGAATGGAATGGCAATGACAAATAGGATGATGAACATTGACATAAATGAGTAAAAAGTAAAATCACAATGATAAACAAAAGACTATTCTACTCTTTAACACTCTTCCTTAAATTCACACGTGTTTTGAGTTTGATCACGATTCTAACATACATTTAAGCAAGGTGAGTTTTTCAAATGGGCATGGCAGGTGAAATCCTAAACTATAAGGAATTCAGAAAATGGTCAATGTGAATGTAATGAAAATAAATATTTTATTAAAAATGAGACCTTTCCTTCAGTTTGACATATAATGTTACTTCTCATTATTTGACCCTTAGAAGCGAAACTACAAGATGGCATTGTAATACAGGGTGTCATATTTTTCCAAAAACATCTGGTTCGAACCCAGGCTACGAATAAAGTTTTAAAACAAATCTGAGTATACAGTTTTAATTTTTGTCCAAATCGGGCTAAAGACTCCCTCGACAATTTTTCTGAATTCCTCATAGTTTAGGATTTGGCCTACCGCGCCCACTTGAAAAACTCACCCTGTATAATATTTTCACAGAATATGATATGAAACTTTATAATAACAACTTTTCTCATCATACCGACCCAAAAGAGTTCATAGATAACGGCTACAATAGATTTTTCAGAACCTAATAAATACAAATATTGATTTCATTAATCATCAATATCTAGTATACCGCGTAGCTTTTGCAGTAGATTTTTATATATTTTTGATCTACACATTATGCTCGTTAAAACAGCATTTATGGCATTTCTGGCGATTCTAGGTTTTTTTTTGATCAAGTCCTTTGCTGGGTTTATACGCACTCTTAAGGTATATGCCTAAACATTGGTGAAACCAACCTGGCTGTCAGGTATAACATACCAGAGAAATTCGTCCGGTCTGTTAATGGTCTCGGTAGCATAATTGGTAGTGCAGTCGCCCGGCTTGCGAAAGACGCGGGTTCGAGTCCCGCCTGATGCCAGGACCGAATGACTTTTTCTGGTTTTCCTATCTTTAGTAAGATGATAATGCATTATCCCTAATGCTAAAAATAAAAATAACCTATCAAAAATCGTAGTTTCATCTTAATCGAAAGTCAAATATTTGCAAATAATGTTTCTTTCGAGTGTTTAAGGTATATGCCTAAACATTGGTGAAACCAACCTGGCTGTCAGGTATAACATACCAGAGAAATTCGTCCGGTCTGTTAATGGTCTCGGTAGCATAATTGGTAGTGCAGTCGCCCGGCTTGCGAAAGACGCGGGTTCGAGTCCCGCCTGATGCCAGGACCGAATGACTTTTTCTGGTTTTCCTATCTTTAGGTTTATATTCTTTTGTAGTAATTTTAAATTTGCCCATTCGTATGTCTTTTGATTTAAAATGTATCGATTTTCTACTCATTTTGCAACGACTTTTGAACGCTCGCTTTTAGCGCCAAAATGTTGCCAACAGTTTTAAGAGATCTTCCAATGTAATTATCTGTAATTGTTATGTACATTATACTATATCTTTTTGATACCATCTGACTGTAAGGCTTATCGCTCTTCCAACAATCCGCGCCACCTCACAACTGAGGTGAGGCCTGTACCCACCAGTGGAATGGTGTCTCTTGGTTGTTTCTTTTGACCAGAATTTAATGGTAATTATGATAATGATGTATGCCTTAGCTAATGCGAAGCAATGTTTTTTGGAGCAATGTCAGAGTAACTATTGCTTATAGCCGACCAAGAATGTGTAAAAAGTACAAAACAGAAGTTTACTTTTAAGCATATTCATATATTCATGACCGCCGACCAGGTTACACCAACAATGTTGACATGTTATGGTTTTGGGAAGAGTTTTTTATTCGTATAGCTTTTGTAACGGAGATTACAAATAACTTTACTACCTAAATATAGCTAAGGAAACATTTACAATTAAAGGGTCATGGTTTTATTTGGGGAATTAATTCTAAATCCTTTGACAGAAGTTTGCATTGATTGACACCCACCATCTTAAAGGTCAACCCTCTTACTCCTGTTCCATTTATGTCATACTGAACAACAAATCCACTGTTTTATTTACATTCTTAAACTAAGCTTCGCTAGCCAAAACGGTAGATTGATACGAACGTAACGTTTTAACGGCAAATGGTCTCAAGGGAATCGATAATGGTACCCACTCATAAACAAAGTGATTGATCGACGTTCAGCCAAAATGGAATTGTAATAGAACAGAGGTATACACGTAAGTACTACAATAGTCAATGTTTAGGCCGTTCGTACACAACGCCACGCAAAATCCGAAACTTTGGTCAACAAGCGATTTGATGTCTGCGACGCATCCCTGGGAACGAAATACCGTACTGTAGTCGCTTGGAGACTGTAAAAAAATAAAAACCATTTATTTCGAACCGTAGTCCATATAGTTAGTAACAATTAACCTTATCTTCTATGTAAGTGCATACGAGTATTTATAACAAAACAAAACAAAATCAGGACACCATTATCACACAAAAATATTATTCGTGATAGTCGTGTGTTTATATGGACGCGCTTCCAGTGCTGCATTATAGCACTGTTCACGTCCAGCCTACTAATACTAATGTAATATTAAGACTAGGTAGTACTAATGTTGTAAACTTATGTCGCCAGTGTATTATTTCGACGCGTGGCTGGGTAGGAACTCTATTTATTTATTTATTTATTTATTTATTTATTTAAGATCACCATCATCTATGAATTTGTATTGCGGTAGTTGCTCGTAGACAAAAAAAATCGAATATCGAAGATTTGCGTCGCCCCGTGTACGAAGAGACTTACTCTGCTGAGTTCTCATCCCGAGAGGCCGGAAGACAAAATGGAAATTCTTTGCTCTTCCAAAGGTACGATTGCATGATTTTGATGATTGGATCCAATGTACCATCTTTGTGTCGGCAGAATTGGCAATTAATCGGAATCAATCTAATGTTCTTTGCTGTAGTGACAAGTCGAAGTCAGTCATCTAGGGGACCTACTTCAGTCTGAGTGACATACGCACCGCGACAAATTTGTCTTACGCGTTTTTTGTCGTGCATGAATTAACGCGTGACAAAGTAGCGGTGATGGTCAATGAGGTGCCCGTGGCGCAGTTGGTTGCTCACTAACCTTACACCCCTCCAACAATCCGCACTGAGCCCGCGCGTTGGAGTATAGCTTGTTCCACCTCATAGTTGAGGTGAGGCCGATTATCTCTTATGTGTAGGTAAAATCGCGGTGCGCATTCAGACCGGCTGCCTACGTACAGACTAAATGCCATGCCCTCTAGGGTGTACACATGTTCCGAATGTTAAAGGCTAATGTAACATAACATCATCTGTTTTGCAACTAATTAATTGAATCTCGGTTCTCGACGTGGTGTCCCTGATGTTGTGGCTTAGTGCGGAACCAGCCTGATACGTGGTTTTTCGTTAAGAAGCTTTTATCCTCCACTGCGGCTTCGTGAGGATTTGCTTTTTAACAATCACTGTTTCTCTACAAGTATTATGAACATTTCTAATTACTTATCTAATACTAATAACAAAGAAGTAAAGCGTGTCTATTAACAAAAAAACTAAAATATCATAATTATTGCTAAACCAAGTGTCAGTTTTTCGGAACAGCCTGTAAAACGCCAATACATTACAATTTCGTCCTCCATCATGCGTACCGTACTCGTTCACATTATGAGTCCAGATTGACAGGTATTATGTGACCACATGTTACTAACCCGAGTGCCGTGGCCCAGTGGTTAAACACTGGCACGAACATGGTGATCCCGAGATCAAAATATGGCCAAAACACACCGGCTAACCCTCCGGTGATGGGAAACACCTTTATGAAACTTAAGCAACCCGGACAACGGCGGTGACCGGTCCTTACCACGTCTGTGCCACGTTCAAATTCCCTCGGCGAAATGTAGGCTTCTGAATGTTCCGTTCACAATACCGGCAACTTTCAGTGTGCCTCTAACTATATACTATGCTACTATGTATGTTACTAAACTAGACCAGTGGCAAATGAATTCAAATCTCATAATCAGCACCCTGTACAGTGAATTAACGAGTTGGCCGCGCATCAGCTGAGCGGTCGCTTTTATTTTGCATTGCAATATTATTCTGCAGAAACAAAAGGAATTCCTCCATTTTGCAAACGCAGACCGGTTATAAATGGGAGACATATTGCCATTATATCTTACTTGGGCGGGTTTTAGTACGTATAACTTAAACAACAGGAGGTTTCCAAGTGTTGTGACCTGCTGTCTTGTTGGCAATCATTTTGACACTAGTGGGTTTTTTAGTATAAATTCTGGAGTGCAACGTTCAAACAACCGACACTAAGTGGGAAGTTAAGATCACGTACCATATTATCGTATTTCAAACATAAATACTATTGGTAATCATTTATTGACTAACCTAGACCTGAATTTCCTGTGTAAAAATATAAAAAATAAGGACGAAAAGTTCTCGAGTGGAGACCATTTTAGGCCAAACTCAGCGTGGGTTATTTTTCATGTTGTATTTGTCTCAATGTCGAATTAAAACCAAAAAAATACCAAAACACAAAAAAAAACATTAATATTTTCCAAAATCATTCTAGGTTTTCTGCCCATCCGACAAGATGGGTTTGATATGTTTGTTTGGCGGCCACATATTGTTTTCATTAAACGGACATAGTCTAGTAATTGACAGAACGACCTCTGTCGAGACTGCTAGTTTCCAATCAAAAGATAAAATATTTGCAAACACCTGCATCAGTATCAATATACAGAAGATTGTTCAATTACCTGCTGAGCGTGTAACCAGGATACGTTCACTGCTGAGTATTTATCATTATTTATGTCAAAACTTTGTAAGATATCAGGATCCCCTGTGATAAACCTTTAAGAAGCATGTCTTCGGTATCGGCGCAGAATAATAAATATTACCTGTACCGCTGTCGTCCCGGGGGTGCCGTGTGCTCGCCAGGCGACAGGCTCTGGATAACTTGATCATATCTTGATAACTTGTCTGAGGTTGCTAAAATATAGGAAATAACCTTTGTAGAAGAAAAAGTTTTATGTTCATGTAATTTAGCATTCACAGTCAATGATATTTAAAAGAGGTGGATACGTTATGTCAGTACGAATGCAAAGGCGAAAATTAACCCCAGTGTGTTCAAGATAGTATAACTATCTACTACAGCGTAAACGAGACAGATACATGTTGCGCAGTGTCGTCTCAAACTGTCAATGCTTTGCTCAGGTGTTCGAAATTCTTATTTCGGGTTCCACTTTTCCAGCACAAGTAACGTCTTTTTTATTATATCATTGTTCACAGTGCCGTATTGTTGATCTAAAGGTAGAAATAACAAAGAGAAGCGACTCTGTCAAAATATGAGGCTGATCTCGAACTGGCGTTGGCCACCACCTGGTCTTACAATTGACCTACCGCGACAATAACTGACCAGCCGAATATTTCTGGTCTACTTTACCTATAAGCCAGTATTATTCCTTCAATGCTTAAGGTAAACACCAAGAAGGCTACGTCACAGTAAACATAACAGTAGGTTATCTAAGGCCGTCCGCCGAGTTATTAGCCTAGCGTCCTCACAGACGAGCGGCACAACCCGTACGTACTCCACCTTATCCCCCCATAATTTATGCAAGCATGTGCGTGAAATCGCGTGCCGACACGGCGCGCAACGCGCACGCACACATTCAAACCGAGAGCGGCACGTTTGTATGTAGATGTTTTTGTGTTATCTGTTTAATGTGGCTACGTTTCCACCAGAGACGATTGAACATGCGTTGCGAGGGCTGTCTGTTAATAATAATAATAATAACCCCCCTACGGGACCACCTTGCCGTGGTGGGGGGGCTTACGGAGACAGGCACGCATAAAATCAAGTCATCAACACCTTGACTATAACCCTCGATATTCTGAGGTTACAAGTACTTTAAAATCTTACAAACACCAGAGATTACCTCTCCAACCAACGGTCCCAAACCTCTTAAAACATGGATAAAGGAAATAGTAGATACAATTTGCGGCCGCTTCCCGGGGGTCGCCGGGGCGCATCTGGAGCCGGTGCTGGATGCCACAGTATACGGTCCATCGGCGATGAGGAGTTGAGCAGGCGGGCTCCCATCGAAGAATATACGACAGCCGACCAATCTTCCCGTTCGACGTCAATAGAATCCCTTTTCCCTTCATTACCGTCATCGCCACCGTCCTACCTGGATTCAAATTTCAACGAGCTCCGCTCACCGTCACCGTTATCCACTAGGACTTTATCACCTTCAAACCCACCTGTGGATGTTGTGCAGGAGGCATTTGTCGCCACTGACCCTGCACCCGCTACAGCTGGCCGCCGTACACGCAAGAAATGGTCTGAAAATATGAACATTTTCATCTTGCGCACATATTTCTTAATCACCAACTTAGAATCAGATACAAGAAATTACCTCACCGAACTACATGGCAAATTTTCTGAAAAGTTCCCCGAAATGGAAGCAAGTAAACAAAGAGTTGGATGTCAACGCAGGGCAATAGTCAACAACAAATTATTATCTACAGATATAATTAATCAGATCCGAGCAGAAGTAGAAACAGAATTAAGCGAAGAGACAAGAAGACCAACAACCACTTCTCACATTCAAAATTCTCAGCAAAGGATGCGATGGGGTAACACAATAAATGAATCCATATTCCGCGGCTTTCTGATCATCACAGAAATGGAAACAAATTTAACAGCCTACAGACCACGACTACACGAGTATGTTATTTCACAACATCCCGAAATATCACATGTCTCGGAACAGAGAATTGCAGACCAACGGCGAGTCATCATTAACAATAGGATGCTTACTGAAGAAAAAATGCAGCAAATACGCAACGAAGTATCACAATATCTATATACTCAGAGTTCTACATCTTCACACATAATACCCACAGCAGTCACCGAAATACCTGAGGTCTTGAACACTCAAACGGCATACTCACCTAATAATAGTCCACCCAGACTCAATAACGAATCCATCACCCAAGCTGATGAATGTACCATCACTACACAACACATTGAGATAGAGGCTACATTCAATAATACTCTTGAAAAGTATAAAAACACTGAACCAACATTAAAACCCTATATTCCGAAACAGAAACCCTCTAAAAAGTTAGGTAAAATCGTACAGATCATTAATTCTACAGTATTACCAAAGTATTTACACGAAAACGACGACTTTCATACATTCCACAGCAAAATATATAGTGCAGCATATACTGCGGTAATTCATAACGGGGGTAAAATACATGAAACAAATAACATTCAAAAAAACAACAAATACACACCAAAATGGCAACAACGACTTGAAAACAGGATAGGTGACTTAAGAACTAAAATATCAAGACTGACAGAATACATTAACGGTAACACTAGCACAGCGCTCAAGAAACATATAGACCTGATTAAAAAACACTACAAAATCCACGCAAAACATGAACCCGAAAACACACAATTATCTCACTTCCTCGACACACTGAAACAAAAACTGAATGCTCTTGCTAGCAGATTACGCAGATACAAACAAACAACAGCTAGAAAAACACAAAACAACCAGTTCAACACAAATGAAAAAACATTTTATCGGACACTCACTAACAACACAACACTTCCAAGTTCAAACACTCCTACTAGTGCAGAGCTGAGTGAATTCTGGTCAAATGTCTGGTCTAAGCCAATAGAACACAAAATAGGGGAGTGGATAGAGCAGGACAAACAAAAACTATCGAACTTACCAGAGATGGAATTCAATGACATCAGCTTAGATCTTTTACAGTCAGTTATAGTAAAAACACATAATTGGAAGGCCACAGGATCCGATAAGATTCACAACTTTTGGTTGAAAAAGTTCATTAGTATCCATCCGTTTCTACTAAATCACATCAACAATTTCATTAGATCACCAGACACCATGCCCCTATTCATATCGACTGGTATAACGTACATGTTACCCAAAACTAAAACCGAAACACAAAATCCAGCTAATTATCGACCAATCACATGCCTACAAAATATTTATAAAATATTAACATCATGTATCTCACATCTTGTATACACTCACACTATCAACAATAACATCTTAGCCGAACAGCAAAAAGGTTGCAGAAAACACAGCCAAGGCTGTAAAGAACAACTCACCATAGACGCAATAATATCCAAACAGGCACTTAAAGGAAAAAAAAACATCTACACCATGTTTATAGACTACAAAAAAGCTTTTGACTCCGTACCACACACATGGCTTGTCTACATCCTTCAACATTATAATATTAACCCCGCTTTAGTAAATTTTTTACAACACACAATGAAAAACTGGTCGACTGTTCTAAAATTAAATAACACCGAAACAGAAGCTATCCGAATCAGGAGGGGCATTTTCCAAGGCGACTCCTTAAGTCCACTTTGGTTTTGCTTGGCTCTTAACCCGCTTTCAAATCTACTCAACAATAGCAATAATGGTTTTCAACTGAAGTACAGTAACACACAATTTACAGTCTCCCACTTGTTGTATATGGACGACATCAAACTCTATGGCAGCACTCTTTCAGAAATACACAATTTAGCTCAAATAACAGAAACGTTTTCAACTGATATACAAATGTCTTTCGGCATCGACAAATGCAAAATACAGTCAGTTGAAGGCGGAAAAGTTATACCCAATACCCATCTGTTACACACCGGAGAGCAAATAGATCCCGTGGATGATGTAGCTGGATACAAGTACTTAGGCTATCACCAGACACGTCAAATACACGACAAAGTAGTAAAATCTGAAATCACAGAAAAATTTAAAAGTAGATTACACAAAATTTTTAACACCTATTTAAATTCCAAAAATAGCATCAAAGCAATAAATACATATGCAATACCTGTCCTCACATATTCTTTCGGGATTATTCATTGGTCACAATCAGATCTGAAGAAACACCAACGCACCATCAACACTCATATGACTAAATACAGAAAACACCACCCTAGATCGTGCACACAGAGACTCACCCTGCCGAGATATGAAGGAGGCCGTGGTATCATAGATATCCAGAATTTGCACAACAAACAGATAACAACACTCCGATCGTTCTTCCACAACCGAGCACCAAATTCTCATCTACACCACGCCGCAGTTCAAGCAGACATGAAGCACACTCCACTCAACCTTAGCAACTACACACCACAGTCCAATGAAAAGATTACCCATCCGCAAGAAAAAATGGAGATCTGGTTGCAGAAATCCCTCCATGGTAGACATCGCCACGATCTTCTTAATCCTAATGTCGACAAAGCTGCGTCGAACGCGTGGTTAAGAAGGGGTGAATTGTTTCCAGAGACGGAGGGGTTTATGATAGCTATCCAGGACCAAACCATTGACACTAAAAACTATAGAAAACATATCATCCGAGACACTAGCCTACAATCTGATCACTGCCGTCATTGTCACAGCGCTCCTGAAACCATACAACACATCACAGGAGCCTGTAGATCCATCACTCAAACAGACTACAAACACAGACACGACCAAGTAGCTGCAATAGTTCATCAATATTTAGCATACAAATACAAATTAATACCCGAAAAAACTGCATATTATAAGTACACTCCACAAGCCATATTGGACAACTCTAATTTCAAACTGTACTGGGACAGGACCATTTTAACGGATAAAACCATTCACCACAACAGACCTGACATAACACTCCATGATAAGAACAATAAATTAGTTTACCTCATAGATATTGCAGTTCCCAACACCCATAACCTTACTACCACACACACTGAGAAATTAAACAAGTATGCAGACCTCACCATTGAGTTGAAAACCCAATGGCAAGTCAGTTCCGTTAAAACCGTACCAATTATCCTGTCTTCAACAGGTGTTATCCCAAAAACATTACACAATAGCCTTTCAATTCTGAATATACACCCACTTACCTTTCTTCTTCTCCAAAAAGCCGCGATTCTTAACACTTGCCGGATTGTCCGTAAATTTCTGTCACTCGAGCAATTCTAATTACTTAAAACTAAACAGCTTACGTTTTGGCCAAAAGCCCGCGGAAACTGTCATACCCTCAGCAATGAGAGAAGTTGAAAAAACAAAATACATAAATAATAATAATAATAATAATTCTTTATTTCAGATAAAATCCATAGTCGGTACAATAGTACAATAGTACAAAAATATTGAATTGGTGATAATTATTAAAATACAATAAAATAAAAATGAAAATACAATAAAATAAAATAAAATGGTTAAAAATTGGTTAAAATGTAACATTATTTGGCACTTTCAACTTGTACACACTTAAAAAAAAAACAACAACAAGATGAGCACTACTAAGGGGCTATTCGGGTCACTGGTTTGGGTCATGACGAACATTGGCTTGACAGCTGCTGGCCGAACACTTAAGCATCACGCAGCCATGTCCAGCCAACACCTGTACATGTTGGTCTCTGTCAGTCTACAGTACAGCTCCTTAACTATGGTGTTCTGACACCCACCAAGTCTGTCCAAGAATGACGCTATTCTATGTCTCATGATCGCATCAAAAGTATGAATTCTGGCAGATAGAAACATTCCCGAGGCACTGCAATACCTCGGCAATCCCATCAGTTGCCTGAAGATGTTATTATACTGTACTCTTATGCGATCATGAGACCTTCTCGTGAATCTAGTCCAAAGTTGGCAGGTATAGAACGACTGACAATATGATTGAAACAGAATCTTTTTAATATCATCGTTAGATTTATTAAACTTTCGCGCAATCATATTGCCAATGACAGAAAGTGAGCGCCTTTGCCTTTCAATGTCGCAATCATCTTTCATGTCAGACGTCACAATATGGCCTAGGTATCTAAAACTATTCGAGACTTTAATCGGCTGCCCTCCCAAGCGAACCGTGGGCACGTTATCTGGTCCTCTACCTGATTTGAAGATCACCATCTCAGTTTTCTTAGCATTGTAGGTCAAATTATGAGATGATGCATAGTTTTCACAAATATGTAACATTTTTTGTAATCCAATTGTTAAGATCCAATAGAATCAAAAAAAAAAAAAGTGAAGAAAGTGAAGTGAGTGAGTGAGTGGAAGTAGTGAAGTGAAAGGGCATTTATGCAGGCCTTCAAAATGAGATTGACCAGCAAAGTAGTTCTCAATTACTGTGCTTGTCAACACCATATCTGGACCTCACGACTGCTTCCCATCAGGTGGAGTGAGGTCATCTTGAAGACCACTATAAAAAAAAAAAAAAAAGAATCCCTTGATTGACTGATAAATAATTACAGGCTAAATTCAGGTGTATCCTGACCGAATAATGAAAGTCTGAAGGTAGTCGTTGGCGGGTAACAATTATTATGCCTTGTTTTGTCCCGCTTGTTATACATTGCCCAGTGTCCAGTTCAAACTTTTTCATTTCTACCCTCCACCAGTTAAAAGGTTTCTAGTGTTGCGGGCCGGTTCCAATAAAAACTTTGCTAATAGGTACAACGGGAACGAACGAACAATCCTCTCTTCTTACTCATTTAATAAGTCTGCAGAATAGTGAATATGATATTGTGATTATATTTTATAAAGTTGTAGGGTTTCAGCTTGTACCGCATTTCTCGGGATTTTTATCAGTATAGAGTATTTGAACACCCCTCCCATTACATAGCTTTAATTCCCTTAACTAGCCGGTCTCTCCATCGCAAGTTATGATCATATCATACATAACATAAACAGCTGGGCACAGGCGGGCTCAGTGCGGATTGTTGGAGGGGTGTAAGGTTAGTGAGCAACCTAAATGTCTGCTGTTATCAAGCCGCCCCAAGGCCTCTGACTAGGCTTAACGGCTGACATCTAGGGACATCAAACGGACAAATGAATAATGTATCACTAAATTTCGGTCGGTATGGTGACCCATCCCATTTCCGACCCGGCGTATGTTGCTTTACAACAGCGATCGTTGCCGATCACTGTCACAACTCCGCCACGGGCATCATCATCACCATGCCTAAATCAATAAAAACTCAATCAAACACGATTCAGTTTATTTATTTATTTATTCTTAATTGCACAAAGAAAAAGTACAATTGGCGGACTTAATGCCTAAAGGCAAAATCAAGAATGCCTAAAGTTTAGCCCGAATCTGTTTAAAAATGTATGAAGACCTGCAAAAGACAATATTATCAAAATGAATGGTCGCTGTTGCAACAACCACCACTTATTACGTTTTGCTCAAACAGCATACTCAATAATGTTTGTCTTTGCCCTATACTTACCTTGACTTCTATGTGAACTGCCACGTGTCTCCGTCGTATGTGGTTAGTTCGACTATAAAGAGAATTGCAAAGTAGATAGATAGATAGATAAACATTTATTTGCATCAACATTACACACACAGGTCAAAAACATTTAGGAAAATACCCGAACCACGAAACTGTGGAATGAGTTGCCGCATGCGTTTTTCCCGGATAGATACGACCTGCACACCTTCTAGAAAAGAGCGTACTTTCATTTAAAAGGCCGGCAACGCATTTTGGTACCTCCTCTGGTGTTGCAAATGTCCATGGGCGGCACTATTCACTTTCCATCAGGTGGCAAACGAGCTGACAGATCGTGATCCCTATCCTATAAACAAACAGCAAATCATATTTAAACTGACTGACTCTGCATGTGTGACACAGTAATGCAAAAGGGTAATGGCTCAGTGGTATCTTCGCTTGAAAAGTGATGCACTGATTTTCAGCCACTACCAGTTAAAGAAAGTTATAATAGTAAGAAATTAAAATCGTCTATTTATATATAGGAGAAGAAGAGGTGCCCGTGGCGCAGTTGTGACAGTGATCAGCGACGATCTCTGTGGTAAAGCAACACACGCCGGGTCGGAAATGGTATGGGTGACCACCCCGACCGGAATTTAGTGATGTGTATTTCAGGCATCTCCGTGCTTCGGAAGGCACGTTAAGCAGTTGGTCCCGGCTGACGTCGTTAGATGTCAGTCGTTAAGCCTAGTCAGAGGCCTTAGACCGGCTTGATAACATCTGACATTAAGGTTGCTCACTAGCCTTACACCCCTCCAACAATCCTCACCCAGTCAGTGTGTTGGAGTATGGCTTGTTCCACCCAGCAGTTTGACGTATATAGGTCGTTTATGTTATGTTATGTTATATAAAAGCTATCAGTGGCATGTATGTGGCTATAACTGCACTCGAGTTGATCGTTTCCAATCCATTCTTAATGATCATCGCCCGCGCATCCTTGGGCCGGTCTGATTGTCAATGACGATCAATTGGCGGTCATTTAAATTGCTTTGTTGTGTTGTGGGAAATGTTAGTTTTAAACACTCGGTAGGAGACATTATTTGCTTGACTTTTACCGTAGAACATTTTTTTTTAGAAACTCCTCCAATAAAGTGGACGAGTCAAGAAAGTGATAAGACCGCCTTGATTGCACAATTAATTTCTTCTTGCTCCTAATTATTTAGAGCATGTTCACACCTAGCGTTCCTGGTGAGACGATTGCGAGTTCACGGCGTTCTCGTGGTGTTTATTTTATCGCGAAACTATGGCTGCGAGATTGCGGCGTGTACGCTGCGACCACGCCGCGCGTTCGCGGCGAGGTCGTATCACCATGGAATCGCCCAAAATACGCTACTAGGTGTGAACAGGCTCTTACAGGAAGTATTTTTGTGCAAAAAAGACTTCCTGTATAATAATATTCTAGTTGGCTTATGCGTTATAAGCCAACTAGAATATTATAAATCGGATTTCTACCATCTCCTTACCATGTAATAGTTTTTAAAGGGTGGTATAATCCTTGAAAAGCTGGTATAAAGAAGTAAACTCCAGTTATGCAAGGAGTGCGCGACTCGTAATTGAAGATCTTTTGAGTTCATCAACCCCCCTAAAGTTACCTAAAGTTGACTGGTCTATACAGTTCATCACTTGGAATTTTAATTACAAAACCCGATTCGTGAGAGATATTCGAGATCACCCTTTAAAATCGTTCTTCTGAAAACTTTTGAAAAACAACGAGGCATTGTTGCGATTTTTTTGGTTTATTCAGATGTACGAGTATAATAGGTACAGGCCAGTTGCCTGCTCGAGGGCGTGGAAACTGTCCGGCACTAAGTCGTCCGATTGCCATCTCCCAGGAAAATGCCTTAAGTCCAGTCTCAGCCCTCTCTGGGGGCACCTTTTGGTACGTTATATAAATGTGAGGGGTTGGGAGAGGCACCTATCATTGATGTAAAGCTACGCCTGCCAGGTTGAGTTTTTTTTTCGGATATTATCTTCATGCTTAGGAAGACGCTTGAAGCATCTGGAAAACCCAGACATATGGGGATGTTTCATCGACTTTTCGTCCCAATTTCTCAGAGACCATTTATATTCTTAAGCGTGCCTATTATTTATTTTTTCAAAGCCGTAGTAACTCGCGACTACTTAAGATAAGGAATCATTAATTGCTAGAGATTATTTCACAATACGTCATTAATACGCATGAATGACTCAATTTGAAGTCCAGACCCCACACTTTGTCAATATCTTTAATAAACTGCTGTTAACACATGGTTTGAACTTTTTTAACCGAGTATTAGGTACCTGCAAAAGCTCTGCTTCATTTGGGTTTTAATGGCGATGCGTAAGATGTTATCAATTCAGCAAGTGTTTTTATTAACCACACCAATCGTGAACGAGTATAGGTACTTAATTCCGACCGTTGTTTGTATAATACTTTGTAGTTGTACCTACTGGTATAATTAGATTGTAGCTAATCGTATGTTCATTACAAGCTAAGTTCATTGAAAACCTATCGAGAGTAACAAGGTAAATAACTTAGTTAAATAGGATTAATACGCACGCATACTCTATGAGACAATGTATTAGAAACATAATATTTATAATAGATCAGCTTTTCTAGACCATACATCTGATATTGCAGAGAGTAACTAGGTTGCTAATCAAAGAAAACTTCAGAGGTTTTCATGTCTAAGAAAAGCATACTGTCATTCCGGACTATGTCTCATGAACTTCAATGTATATAGTTCCAACTTCATAATTAGGCACGAAGTTTCATTCAAAACTTTTTATATTGGTATGAACTAACAAAAACTCTCTTAGTGCTCACAGCGTAATTCAACAAATAACTTTCGTGCCTTCCGTAATCTCAGACCCGGCGGTTTCGGCTGGGTCCTTAATTTTTTGATTTCATACCTTTATACAACGCGAACCAATAATTGCTGTTGTCCATCCAATACTTATAGATCATGTATGCTATAAGCGTAAATAGAACGTATTCCTAACGGTTAGGTATCGTATTGCAGACGCTACGAGGTCCCCCTAGCCCCCCCGAGGCCCCCGAGCCTTAAAGCATGGCCGCTTGAACTTGACAGCTTGTTAACTAAGCGTTTAAAAATAGAACGGTAATTTGAAGATTCACGTGTCTTCTATAATAGTCCGTTCGCGTTAAGAATAAATGAATTAATAAATTTTTAAATTTAATTCTGGTGCAATACTTATAGATCCCCAACCTTTGCGTTCGTAAGTATGCGTTCAACTGGTCACTGTGGAATTGACTTTCTAATTAGAAACGATTTGATTGGTTAGGAGGCGTGCTAGATCGAATGACAAGTATGAAATAACTGCATTCTTAACGCGGACAGACTATAGATATGTGAAACTACTGCATTCCTAACGCGAACGGACTATAGGTATGTGATATAGCTTCTATAAAACCAGGACACAATAAAATATGAACTTACATGACACATACCAAGCAGTAAACTAGGAAGATTCGCGACAACTCCCTAACCCTTACATTACAAACATATTACAAATTCGCGAGGGTATACTCGAAGCATACTTCGAACCGAATAACGAACGACTGTATCATAAAATACAGAGGATGTATCAAATCGAAGAAATACATTTCTTTAGTGGAATCTCTGTCGTGAATCTTGCATTTCGGTGTTCGTTGCCGGAATTGTTCTTCGTCGGATAACACACACACGTTAAAAAGAAGCGTTGTAAAAGTAAAAGTGAGATTTAGTTGATATGACTCCGCGTCGTCGAGGGTATAGGGGGGTTACGTAACCCTGGCGGGATCGCGAAGGAAAATAAAGCTCTGTAATGTGGTTGGCCGAATTTTCGGTGGAATCAGTAATAGGGATTGGACTTGAAATGTAGTGATTAGGGTATTTTCCGTATAGACGGTTAAAATACACGTTCCGTATCCTGAAGCTGTAACCTCGTTTTAACCTAACGTAGCATATACTTTGCAAAGGTTGACGGTGTGTTCTGAATGGGTTTAAGTATAGGACAGAAAAATAATTCGGAGTCAGTACCTACTTATAACCTGTAAACCTTTTCGCCATTTGTGTCGCTGGCTTTTAACACTCAAAATTAAAAAAAGCTCTCACTAGCCAAGAATCGTACCTGTTGGTATTGGAAAAAAACATGACCCATATTTTGTGCACCATCTCAAAACTATCCCCTATTACGATGAAGTTCTAGGATGTTATACCTATTAAATAAGAAGGTACAGGAAAATATATTTTAATAAACCTTATATAGACAAATCTAATTTAACCAATGTGATTGTTCGAAAATACATTTATTATTTGATATTAAAACTATTTGAGTCAGACACTTCTTTATCTCTTATTTTTGTTATATTATTATCTGTTATTGAGTGCGCCAAGTTCAGCTTCGCACTGCAGTCAATAATGGCAAATACTATGAGTAAATGTATTTTCAAACTATTTGATTCCTACTTTACCGAACGTAAATGTCACATTGCAAACGTTATACCAACAGCATCTCCGCCCTTCTGACACATTTTGATTCCAAGAAGGCAAAGTAAAATTTAAAAGCAAAAATAGAGCATGAAGAGCATTAAAATCCGTCAGAAAAGAGGATAGAAGTGCCGCTAAAGTGCCTGCAGCGGCCGCCATTACGGGCAGCTGCTGACGTCACGAGCCGTGCGTCCGCGCAGGTCCGCTCGCGCTAATGCGATTACCGCCCCAGCCCATCGCCTGCACTTTTCATACTTGATACTGGTGCATTTCGCTTTGTATACTGTGAAATAGTCAAATCAACGGCCCTTATCAGTGGGAATTGCAAGCTTCATTTTTTGGAAATAATTTGGCCGCGCGGTCTTACAGACAGCTCACTTTTTAGCTGTCGCGTTCATCTCTTTCCACACTTTCCGTCTGCGGCACTCAGTAGCTTCGTACGAGTATTTAGCGGCGAAATAATTGTTGAGGCGAAAAATTGCGTCGCCGGCTGCATATTTGGTTTCTACTTGACCGAATGTAAATGACTCATTTTCAACGTTAAACTTACCAACACCATCTCTGCAATGAACATTTTGATTTCAAGAAGGCAAATTCAAATTTAAAAGCACGAAGAGAATTAAAATCCGTCAGAAAAGAAAGAAAAGAGGATTGAAGTGCCGCTAAAGTGCCTGCAGCGGCCGCCATTACGGGCAGCTGCTGACGTCACGAGCCGTGCGTCCGCGCCGGTCCGCTCGCGCTGATGCGATTACCGCCCCAGCCCATCGCCTGCACTCTTCATACTTGATACTGGTGCATTTCGCTTTGTATACTGTGTAATAGGCAAATCAACGGCCCTTATCAGTGGGAGCCATTTGCAAGCTCCATTTTTGAATGATACTTTGCTATAGGTCATAAATTCTACTTTTTTTATCCTTTAACTATAGACACGTAGTATGACAGACCGCTTAGACTTTCCAACTGTCGCGTTTACCTCCTTACCAGCACTTTTTGTGTCTGCGGCACTCAGAAGTTACGTAGCTACTGACGAAATTACTGATATGGAAGGAATAGCGTCGCCGGCTGTATATTTGGTATCTAAT
The DNA here is from genome assembly GCA_950022985.1 of Udea ferrugalis. Lineage (NCBI taxonomy): Eukaryota > Metazoa > Arthropoda > Insecta > Lepidoptera > Crambidae > Udea > Udea ferrugalis. Next base: position 866,272 of record OX465515.1, read on the forward strand.
TGACCGAACGTAAATGTCACATTTTATTGGTTATACCAACAGCATCTCTGCAATGACACATTTTGATTTCAAATAGGTTAAGTAAATGTTAAAAGCAAAAATAGAGTTAGAGAGGAAACCTAGTCGGTGGCGTCGGCGTGAGAGCAAACTCTTAGAGGGGTCCTCTGTTTCCACTCTGTGTTGTTGTGTCAGTTGTCCCTGTTTGTGTTGTTGTTGTTGGAATCAACATACAGTCAATAAATATCTAGTATCTACAGCTGGCTTAATAATATCAGAAGCGAGCTTTCATACCTAACTTCCAGAGACCGCAGTCTGCAGAATCAGAATCAGAAATATCTTCATTTAAATAGACCTGTTACAAGTGCTTTCAAATTTTCAAAAACTCAATCAAACAAACAAAAATTCACTTAATGATAGATTTGAATACTATAATAGAAAAAATAAATAAATACACAGTATACAAACATAATGTGACTCAACCACCGGTTTCGGAAAGTTGTTTCTGTACTGAGAAGAACCGGCAAGAAACTCAGCAGTTACTCCTTTCAATCTGTTCTCTGCAGAAGCAGCGTCTCTGTGGTTCCGTCCGTATCAGAATACAACCTGAAGGTGCTTTCGTCTGAATTTCTTTGCGCTCATGGGCATTTGTTTAACCTCTTTATAACTTCAAAAGAATAATAACAAAGAAATTGTTACGCTTTTTTAAATAAGCTTTGCTTGCTAATTAGTTCTTTGATGCAGCGTTTCTAATATTTAGTCCTATTACGTAGTTTCTGTTTTATAAATGAGGCTCGTTTATGGCATCCTATTTTTGAGAAGCTGTCTTCAAAATCAAAAATCAAAAGAACTTAACAAAGACTTCCGTAATTGTCTGAAATAAACGTTCTGAATTGAATTAAAACGTAGGATAACAGAAGAAAATACTGAGATAGAAAGCCTAGGAATATCTCTCTAGGTCAAACAGTCTCGTGTGTGGGTTAGTATTCGTCGCCGAAGTCACGGGCGTCTAACAGATTATGGCTACTTAGTCTTAATGACCATAATGACGGTGTTGGTGGTTGTAACAAAGGTCGATACGATGACGTCACGACTGCACTGTTACGTCAGCACTGCACGTTAATGCACCAAAACTGTGATGTAACCGTCTGAAAGCCTCGGCGCATTCCCCTAATACTTCGAATAATAAATGATACTGTTTAATTTATTGCAAGTACTAGATGCCAATGGCTTTTTGCTATGATGGGCCATTTTGATATAATTCAGTATCCAAATTTTAAAAAAAAATGTTGTGCTTGTTCCATACAACATTGCTACCCCGAGTCTCATCACTATAATTAGCCTTTAGCTGTCCGCTATTGTCAATTATTTAGTAGATTTAACAACTTCTGTCTACCTTAATATGAGATCAGATCACCTTGAATATTTAAAATCAGGAATGGTTTGTTGTTTTTTTCTTTAATAACCCCCTAGATCCCACTGCTGGGCGAAGGTCTCCCCCAAGCTCTTCCAGCCAAAACTGTGATCCAAGACGTTGGCCTAAAAGCGGCAAAACTGAAGTGGGAGTGGGCAGGTCATATTTGCAGGACAAAAAAAAAAATGACAACAGAAAAATAAAAACTACTTACCACTTAATTCGCTAAATACATTGCCCCTGACCGCGCAACGGAGCCTATTGTGTGAGTCAGCGGAAATAACTATGATATCATAATGCTTATGCTCAATTTCACATATTCGCGAAACTAGCGATTTGGAGTCGCATAGTGGTCTCACCACGAATCATCAGTCGTAAGAAGTTTTCTCCTAAATAAGGTCCTACTATGTATGTACAGAGAAGCCGGACAAGCGGCGTGCAGCTAATTTTAACTTACCGAACCTTATTAGGTGTGTCTACCTTGAAGTTGGACGTCTGACTCTGTGCATTTGGCAAATCTCTGATCATCTTTGGCAGTTGAGGGATCTTGAAGGAGTTGAGGGGAGGGGAGGAATTAAACGACTTGAGTGTGCCCTGGTAAAGAAATGTCGTAACTTAATCCAACCATATTTCGCCTATCAATGCTGAACCTAGCGGCTAGTTGCCACGCAATTACTAAACAAAAACTCGAAGAACATGAATATACTGATCCTAAAGATAGATTTATTACTAGGTCAACGCCCCAAATATTTCTGATAAAACTTGTGACCTTTGTTAGTCAGTTAAGGAATGAAGATATATTTGTAGGAGAAAAGCGGCGAAGCTGGGAAGCTAGACTGGCACATTGCCAGAAGTCTGCCCCCCTTCCCTTCCTCTCCAACCTTTGGAGATGTAGTCGCTAGATTCATCACTTGTGTTTATGAACGTTTGTATGCCCAGGGAGAATGTGGCAATTTCACAGCTGAATTGACAGGGAAAGTGCTGTCTTTCGATAATAATATTGACGCTCATCACCACAGGCAATTCAATTTTTGATTTCGCGAGCATTTTTTCACCAACGCATTCTTTTGTAGACGCATATTTGTGAATCGGACATTCCAAACCAGACCTCCGACATGCATTTGATGTTGATTCGTGTTTTTTTCTAGTTATAGTTGTATTTTTGAGTGTCTAGAGTTTTTTAATCTTTACACATCGAAATGAAAGAACGAATTCCACTCGCGGTCTTATATTTTCACCAAAATGTTCCTGGGCTTTGTAGCTCTCAAGCGAAATGGGATCGACATATTATGTTGGTAGTCAAAAGTTATCTATATTAAACTGTCACAGTCCAATAGCATTTGTCAGCACGACGTCTGTCGGGACAGCTAGTAAACTAAGTCCCGTGCAGTGGGCTGCTAACTTTGTGATCGTTGCATATTCACGCGACGCCGTCACCACGTCACTTCGAGGGGACGAAGCCGTACGCATGAGGGTAGTTAGTGAACTATACCTGTCACTTTGTACACGCCGAAAGTGGAAAGTGCCAGTTGTGGGAACTGCGGTTTACGAATTCCGTTAGAATTAAGAAGATTGATGCTTTTTGCAAAATAACCTTTTAATTGAAACTTGAGTGAGTTTTCGTGCTATTGTTCTTATGAATAGGTAAATGGTTTGTAAATGTGAAAAATTAGTGGCTAGGTGAATCAACTATCAATTTATTTACTTATTTATGATTTATTGCACATAATAAAGTACAAATGGCGGACTTAATGCCAGGAGGCATTCTCTTCCAGTGAACCACATGGTGAGACAGAAAAATTAGGGCGGTGCACAAGATTAATGTTATTATTTTTTGTCCTGTGAAAGCTTGCTGTTGACTCTACCTTTAATTTCGCTCTGATTGATATCAGAGCGAAAAATAAGACAAAGACGAGATAAGATAATCGAGCTTACTAGTTTTCATAAACTCACCGTGTTTGTGGTTCATTATAAATTAGTTTTAGAATACTTTCATAAGTGGCAGCTGCTTAAAAAACAAAGTAATCGTTTTAACCGTATCATGCAAAGTTTTGGTTGTTGTTCCTAACATCGTAGTTAGAAGTAAACAAACAGAAGTGTGTACACTAGAGGGTTCACGTTGTTGTTACTGAGCCGGATCAACAAGCGAGCTGTTAGCGCTCCGCCCGCGGGTCGAGGCTTAACCACGCATGCATAGCGCCCGTTCAGGCAACAGTTTAGGCCTGCCATAATCTGCCTTGCTGCCGCAACATGCCGATAGGCTTGGGATTTTAATTAATTGAGCTATGCTTCATTGAGACAAAATTCTAGCATTATTGAAAAGTCTGCTAGTCAAAGACAACAGTAAGGCCCGGACTCCACCAGAGCTGAGCGGAGATGTGCGGCGTCGAGCTGTGTTTTCAACAACCAATAGAATCACATCTCCAAATCTCCATGTGTGAATAACGCAATTCCATTGGTTGTTGAAAGCACAGCTCGACGCCGCACATCTCCGCTCAGCTCTGGTGGAGTCTGGGCCTTATAGTATATGACATTTAACATACTGTATTTATCGGTACTAAATATTAAAGATGCCAAACATCATTATCGTAATGGCGCTGCTGGCAAAGGCCTGGAATTTAAATTAGCTGCTTTTATGACACCGTTCGAATAATTTATTTGTTTTCAGGTGTACAGTTTTTGAAGCTCAGAAAATTTATGTCTGTTTAGTCCATTTACAGTGTTCAGTGCTGTTTTATTGCTATTTTCTTCTCGATCAATCCTACTTCCTACTAATATTATAAATGCGAAAATGTGAATGTGTTGATATGGCGTCTTGCCCTTTCACGTAAAAACTACTCTATGGATTTCATTAAAACTTTACAATAATATAGCCTATGCATTTGAATAGGACATAGGCTACAATTTATTGAAATATTTTTTTTTTTAAAGTAACTTATGTCCACGTGGATGAACTCGCGGGCGGCCTCTAGCATTATGATATAATGGCTGTATCGGTTTTGATGATAATAAAAAGTAAGTAAAGTTCATAGTTCCCTCGACATGAATTTTTAGTATTCAAATTCATGTTCTAGGGTTTATAACGAAGAAAATAATGGGGTAAAATCATAGGTCTGAACCAGCCTTAAGTGGACGAAATTATATACTAATTGCTATTTATAGTACGATTAATAATTGTAGTCAGCGAAATGACAACTTCAACAGTGACTGATAGAAAAAAGGGTGACCCGCTACAATAGTGACGTTCGGCAATCACTAGACTTAGACATTTAGTCATGATTTATTTTATGAGGTATCAAAGCCTTATTTAAATAATTGTAAATTTTTAATAGGTACATACAAAATGAATTAAATAATTACGATTTAAGAAATATGGGCCCTACCTCCATATTAAAACTTCTCACTAAAAAATTATAACCATAGCTGGAAAAAAAATGTTCAAAGAGGTTCAGGGGAATTAACACTTGAAAGTCAGCAAAATACAAGTAATTATATACGTTTTTATTCGTTACGGTTGATATTGATTCCGACTCCGATGCTGAATTCATCTCTTCATGATTTTTATTTTATTTTTATTTATTTAAAGACATACCAACAGTGTACATATTAAAACTATACCATAATTAACTAACTACATATACACGGTCTGATATGTACACCTATTACAGGTACGTACAACATTCACCAATTTGACAACACTAAAAACGAATAAATTAAACTTAAAATGATAGTCCATACTATTATTATTTGATTCAAAAATAAGTAAACCGGAATCTACAAAACCTTCATCACTGCCTATATATGAAATTATAAGGCGTCGTCCTTTGCCGGTTGGGCCCTTTAGGCCTGTAGTCAAACCTTTAGAAAACACTTGTATGTAAGATTCTACTGTTGTATCCTCCCAAACTTTTCCAGTTGTATGACCTGTTAATAAACGAAATTCTTACCTGTAAATAATATAATACAGAAACAAACATTTTGAAACTGAAAATCTATTTACTAAATACAGTTTACCGAAATAACTCTATGTCTCAAAACGTGTGTTTGTGTGTTGCCAGTAATGACATATGGAAGTGGGACGTGGTCATTCACTACGACTTTTTTGCCAGGCTGTAATGTCGACTAACTTTTAATTGTAAAAACTCGATTTACCACATCTCTATTTATTTGGGACTGAAAACCTGCCACACTGAAAATGTCATTTCACTGACTACAATTAAAAATCCGAGTATAGTAATAAATCATTGTCTAAGTACAAAAGTACGGTAGAGTTACAGAAAAGTAGGTAAAGATTTCGCGATAGTGAAAATATATTGTAACTTTTATTTATTGTTGCGTTTTATTTCTACTGTGTGGCATAAAGTAATCTTTTGAACGTCATTACCAGGCTGAATCACTAAGTAGCATGTCTCAGAGCATCAACTTAGTACTAGGCTAGGTGCCCAAACACGTTAAGCGTTCAGGTAATGATAGTCCGTTCGCCTTAAAAATGCAGTGATTTCATACTTGTCCTTCGACCTAGCACGTCCCCTTACCAATCAAATCGTTTTAATTAAAAATCCAAGTCCACAGTGACACGCTGAACGCATACTTTCGATCGCATAGGTTGTGGATCTAAGTTTTTTTGTGTGTGACAGAATTAACTTTAAAAATCACTGCATTCTTAACGTGGGCGGACTATAGGTCGAAAATGAGATTTCAGTTCGAGCTGGACTAGCTGTTGGTTGGCCTAAAACAGTACAAAATAGAACCGCTTTTTCCCTGTCTAGTCTCTACTATTTACCAACGAGTTATGTTTGAGAGTGCACTGTGCATGCACTCTAGGCAAGGATTCGAATACGTTCTATTTGCTCAAAGTATCGACGGTCTACGTTTATCACTTTCGTTAATTGCAAATGCCAATATTTACCAGCCATCGTTATCGGCAGATACCCGCTTTAATGGATTTCGTAAAAATGTAGAGATAATCCAACCAAAATCATCCCTCGATGAGTGCGGCTCTGGGGGTACAAACAATGAATAATCGAATAACACCCTTGTTTTAAAGCCGATTCGGGATTTATTACAATACCAAAACGCTGGAGAATTATTCAAAATGTTCGACGGAAATATTCAAATGCGGGTTACGAACGGACAGTGTTATTGATATTTGATTAATTGATAGGTTAGTGTGATTACAATGATGGACGCTGTGTGCTTAGTATGGCGCGTTACAACTCACATTTGTGGTCAGTCAGTATCGTTGGCGCAGTCTCAAAACCATTTAGGGTCTACCCACATTTATCGACGCGGAATCGGCTAACATAACATAAACGGCCTATATACGTCCCACTGCTGGGCACAAGCCTCACCTCAACTATGAGGTGGAACAAGCCATACTCCAACACGCGGGCTCAGTGCGGATTGTTGGAGGGGTGTAAGGTTAGTGAGCAACCTTATTGTCAAATGTTATCAAGCCGCCCTAAGGCCTCTGACTAGGCTTAACGACTGACATCAAGCGACGTCAATCGGGACCAACTGCTTAACGTGCCTTCCGAAGCACGGAGATGCCCGAAATACACATCACTAAATTTCGGTCGGGTCGTCGCCCATCCCTTTTCCGACCCGGCGTGTGTTGCTTTACAACAGCGATCGTCGCCGATCACTGTCACAACTGCGCCACGGGCACCTCACGGCTAACACGGATCAAAAAAGTTTTTATGCCGACGGAATATGGGTATACCTTTTGCATCGGCTCGGCTCGGCCGACGCGACGCGACACCGGCCGAAGCCGAAACGAACCGTTTGTCGTCGCAACAGCTAATCGGCGAAAAGTAGAGTAGTGTGGTGAGTACGCACTCAGCTTAAGCTCGATTACGTGTCGATAAATGTGGTAAGACCCTTATACAGGCCTGAACAGACTGTCTAAAAGTAGTAGACCTGCCGTGCATTCCAACAAAGCACAGCAGTTTACTGAATACAAGCAAATGTCAAATATGGACGCAATGCACATAAACATGCAATTCTAATTGGTCGTTCAGTTGCCGGTCGCGTTCGACGTTTGAGCCCAACCGTCAACTGAACAACCAATCATAATTGCATGTTTATGTGTTTAGCGTACATATTTGAAATTTGCTTGTGTGCGTAGATGAGTAAAGGGGCGCGTCATTTCTGCTTAAACGATCACTCCCTGTTTAACCGGAAGTAATGTTTTGTCTCTTTCATTGCAGTAGACGCTATTAGCAACAGAAGCATAGCCAAAGTAGTTTCAAAGTATTTATTAAGTTCAATACTGCAGTAAGTTACGTGCTCGTTCTCTATTATTGGCCAAGGCCGCCGAAAATGGAGGTAGTAGGTACTTCATATAACTGCTGTTCCTGTATCTTAGGTAGGTAATGAGATGTTATTGCCAACAGTTTGAGTACTGGGGGTAGTTTTGCAATTTGTGCCAAAACTTCTCCGCCTGCTCAGCACGCCTTGGAGTTGAATTATTAAGATGGTACTGGTAATATAGCGGATATCTAGCAGTTACAATACAATCAACTTGTACAATCTAAACGAAGCTGAAAATGCTTCCGTTCAAGCCATCTTTTAAACAAAAACTAAATTTGAATCGGTCTTATCTTATGTAGCTACAATGCCACGAACGCACGTTTTACGCGTTCGTGTACGGAACCCTCGGTGCGCGATTCATACTCGCACTTGGCCTGTTTTTAAGCTATTTCAAAAATACCAATGGCTGGTAAAATAATCTCGTCTAAATTTGGGCCCACTGAGCCTTTCAGGTCCAGGCATTAGCTGAGTATGGTCCATTTAATTTTGGACATCGCGACACTGCTGTCTGGAGGATTTTTTTGAGGTGCCCGTGGCGCAGTTGCCTCGAGCGACGATCACTGTTGTAAAGCAACACACGCCGTGTCGGAAATGGGATGGGTGACCAATCCGACTGAAATTTAGTGATGTGTATTTCGGGCATCTTCGTGCTTCGAAAGGCACCGTTGAAGTCGCTAGATGTCAATCGTTAAGCCTAGTCAGAGGCCTTAGGGCGGCTTGATAACATCTGACATTAAGGTTGATCACTAACCTTACACCCCTCCAACAATCCGCACTGAGCCCGCGTGTTGGAGTATAGCTCGTTCCACCTCATAGTTGAGGCGAGGCCTGTGCCCAGCAGTGGGACGTATATAGGCCGTTTATGTTATGTTTATGTCTGTTAGTGTTTCATTTTTGTGTAACAATTTAGTTTTATTTGTTTTTATCTTCTAAGTTGCGATGTCCAACTGAAATAAAAGTTCTTTCTTTCTTTCTTAAATTTTGGCCCTTTTATCAAAATCTACTGGCAACACTTGAATGATATGTAATTATGCGCCCCCCGCGCAACCAGCTGTCGCGCCGCCCGCCCGCGCTTGCCCTTTCATTTTGAGCTTTCGGAATCTTTCCTACAAAAGGCTTTTTGTATGTATTGATCCTGGTTATACAACTGAGTCTGCCTGTTGATAGCTTTTTACTGTTAACATCAAACGGGATTGGACTTTTCAGGCCCAAAAATAGGTTTTTTCAAATTGATTTGGAAACAAATACAATGCCATTATTCATTTACAAATACACAGTACAAGATAAAAAACCATCAATTTTATCAAAAGTTATCAATTTTTTACCACCGGTTTGTTGATTAAGAAGTTGGCTTCTACACACAACATTTGTGTGCATGAACATGTAAGTGCATCAGATTGTACTGAGTGCGGATTTCCATACAAAAAACGGTTACGTCTACCCGCCACCAGAGGTCGCGACCACGATGCCTTACAAATTCGCGTTTACTGAGTCGGGACAGTTAAGAGAAGACAAACTGATCATATGATTCTATAATCTTTATTCGCCATTTTATGATAGGTATCCGGTTTTTTTTTGTATTGTATTAGCTAAAACACAGAAAACAATATCTTTAACCACGTGTGTGCAATAAATAAGCCTTCAATCTTGAATAAGCGACTTGGTACAAACCTTGTTTCCAATTAACCAAAATGTATTTAAATAACAACAAAAACTTGCTTCCTCTTAAGCAAAAATTGATTATTTATGAACTAACATAAGTTTCTAGATTAAGCTGAAATTTTGTCAGTGAATGGATATAACTAAATCTTAATCTAAATGTGACTCTACAACTGTCAGCCTAAACACGATTTTACAATGAAAAACTGCATACCAACAACCCCTTCCGAGTCACCCCTCAAACAACAACAGAGGGCGCGAGCTGTACTTTCCTGAATCGCGCAAGCATTGTGTTTTCTCGATCATATAAGATAGAGCGAGAACTTGGACAGTTACAATAATAGCCAAAATAGTAAAAGCGCTAAATTTACTAAACATTTTTTGACTGGTTTTGGCAACGGAGACGGTGCCCAAGCCTGAGTAGACTGTGGATATGAGGGTGAACCTGCTTTGCCTGTGTTTTCCATTACATAGGACAGGGACAGGGTTTTACTTTTAGCCTCTGCTGTAAACTGGGCATAAGAAATTAGCGATTACCGAACTGGGCTAGTAAATTCAGATAACGTAATAAGAGCGGACAGCGCAGGACCGATCGTTGTGAGATCTTTGGAGGAGGCCCATATCCAGCAGTGGGCGTCGTTCGGCTGACATGATGAATAAGAGCCATCGCCAACATTGATACCAACAGTGTTTCGTTTTTTCGTTTGTCGTTTACCGAGTCGGTACAGTTAAGATTCTATAATCTAAATTCGCCATTTTATGATATCCTTTTTTTTGTTTTGGATTATCTAAAACACAGAAAGCAATATCTTTAACCTAACCTAACCTAACCACGTGTGTGCAATGAATAAATAAGCCTTTGATCTTGATTAAGTGAGTTGGTACAAGCCTTGTTCCCAATTAAACAAAATGTATTTAAATAACAACAAAAACTTGTTTCCTCTTAACCAAAAATTGGTTATTTTTGAACTAACATGAGTTTGTAGATTAAGCTGAAATTTTGTCAGTGAATGGATATAACTAAAATCTTTATCTAAATGTGACTCTACAACTGTCAGCATAAACATGATTTTACAATGAAAAACTGCGTACCAATACCAACAACCCTTCCGAGTCACCCCTCAAACAACAACAGAGGGCGCGAGCTGTACTTTCCTGAATCGCGCAAGCATTGTGTTTTCTCGATCATATAAGATAGAGCGGGAACTTTGACAGTTATAATATTAGCCAATATAGTAAAAGCGCTAAATTTACTAAACAATTTTTGACTGGTTTTGGCAACGGAGACGGTGCCCAAGCCTGAGTAGACTGTGGATACGAGGGTGGACCTACTCTTGCCTGTGTGTTCCAGGACATAGGACAGGGCAGGGTTTTAGTCTCTGCTGTAACCTGGGTATAAGAAATTAGCGATTAGCGATTGCCGAACTGCGCTATCAAATTGAGATAACTTATTATGAGCCATCGCTAACATTGATACCAACAATATTTCGTTTCTTATAAAGCTTGAGTTACTTACTGTCCCAAGATTGTATATCTTTGAATTTAGTACTCCATAATCCATTGAAAAAAAAACTGCATATCTTTGTTCAACGGTATACAAGAATCCCTAAAAAACTTGTATATCCTTATGTTAGCCAAAATTTACAGTAGACTAGCTAGGACACCATGAAAAATGTCCGCTCAACATAAAAAATAGGTTATTATTGTTTTGCATTTTCCATGCAGTATCTTTACTAAAGATCTGCCTGATGCCAAGATGACCAAATATTTTTTTCTGGTTTTATTTATTTATTTATTTATTCGTACACAAGCAGATATTTACAGTGGTACAACATTTAGGACAGAACAAGTACAGGTAAGTTTATCTCTAAAAAGAGATTTCTTCCAGCAGACCATGATCAGATCTTTATAAAAAATAAGCTAAGAATATTTCAATTGACTTAAACGAGAGCTGTTGAACCTGAGTTCTGATTTTTAACATATTGTTACGAAGCTGAGTCTTGGTGAAATCAAAATAAATAATTCACTCAGATTAATCCAGTGAACTTGAAGTTGAGAAAAGAGTATTTTATCAGAGTTAGCACACTATAGTAGGTTCTAATCCAACAAAGACATAGTAACGCAATGCACATCATGGCTTGAAATTCTACTAATTGACAAACAGAGTCGCTTGAGAAGGTCATTCAACTGAGAAGAAAATTCTGTTGGTATTTTCTGTTACCGTCTATCGCCTCACGATATTTTTGTCAGATTCACACCTTGTTGTATCCGAAACTACCTCATGTACTCGTACATACTTATGTGCCTCGATCTTCAGTTGATAGCTTTTTTCTCAGAGTTTAAAAGACAGTTCTATGTTCTATACCCTAAGGCGAACGCTACACCCAAGGTAAATATCTTGATCCGGCGATATATACTGACGAATCAAGATATTTATCAACGTGTAGAGTATTGACGGATCAAGGTATTTATTTACCTACATTTTAAAGACCCATCAGTAAATATTAGGATATTTATCTTGCGTGTAGCGTTCGCCTAAGTTGTGCAACCATGCCAATCGAACCTGTGCCAAGAGGCAGCATGCCTTCTAAAGTGTCACCTAGTTTTATGACATAGGTCGCCTTATGGCGAGGTCAACCAAGGGGCCCATGTCGAGAAACACGTGCTCAGGCGAATTTGGAATACAACCGCGGCCGCAAGGGCGTGCACATATTCTTTACGGGTGACCTATTTTGTGGTCAGCGGCTTATAATTATGACGTATTGCTACATTTATGAAACCCGGCGTACACTATGACAACACGAAAATGCCGGTGGTATTGCGGCTAGGATTTATAAGTCAGGTGGATTTTGTATGACATTTAAATGCACTGGTGACCAAAGGGGTAAGAGAGCGATCTTGAGTCCTTATCTGGAGAAACGTTACGTGGAGCGCTCTACGCCTATTTAGCGACGATCTTTTACTGACTAAGAGCTGAGCGGAGATGTGCGGCGTCGAGCTGTGTTTTCAACAACCAATGCAATGGAATCACATCTCCACATCTCATGTGTGAATAACGCAATTCCATTGGTTGTCGAAAACACAGCTCGACGCCTCACATCTCCGCTCAGCTCTGGTGGAGTCTGGGCCTAATGGTAAGAAGTTTATGACGCCATAGCGCGCAGTACATTCAGCAAAATTCCAATTTGCTAGTGATGAATATGATTGTAATGGAGGATGTAGCCCGCAGAATGTTGGATAAAGCCTTCGTTTGCTTGTCTCTTGTCCGCTTGCGATGTCTTGGTATAACTCGAACTTGAAAAATAAAGAAATTCACGGTTAATAGGAACGATGCGCTCACAATGTTATATTGCCCATCAGCAACATACGTTATAGGTAGAAGGTGTGAGGTGAAAATTTAAACAATCCATTTTTGTAACAAACAAATAAACTTTGACTTAATAAAACTTAATCCATTTCAGAAATCAAAACGACTGCTATACGTTTTTGTGAGGTGAAAATAATTTGACCAAAGGTCAGTATCCTCTGGGAATGATGCAAGTGTTATTGTAAATTCGACTCATGCTGTTTACCAGTGATTCGCAACCGATAGTTTCATAGCAAGTCGTCGCAGGTCAGTGCCCTCGGCTTGTTAGCGAGTTAGTACCTACTCAGTAACGAGCGAGCGCGCTAGACAACGCGGGCACAGTATAAACCATACAGTAGGCTATCTAAGGCCGCCCGCCGAGTTATTAGCCTAGCGTGCACACAGACACGCGGCACAGCCCGTCCGTACTGCCGCCTCCCTATGCCTCCCTATTTTATGTCAGCGTGTGCGTGATATCGCGAGACGGCGCGCGACGCTCACGCACACATTCAAACCGAGAGTGGCTCGTTTGTATTTAGATGTTCTACTGTATGGTTTGTACTGTGACGCGGGAAACAAAAGTACTAACTTTAGAGCACCGATTCAACGGCTCTGCTCCATTTGAAAAGAACGGAAGGTTCTAGTAGTCTACACAGTTTTAATTGAGGTTCTTTTCACACGTACGGCAACACATACTTACCTTCGTTCGGGATTTAATCCCGAACGGGCTATATAGTGGCTGTTTGCCGTCATGATTAACGGAGCATTGTGTAGCCCACACTTTGGCGAGCAACTATGAACTCACTATTATTTGAGTTCATTGAGTCAGTCAGGTTTTATAATAAACACAAAGTTGTTTTGGTTAGATTTTAACGAAGCTCTAATTGCAAATTTACGTGTTAGAGAATAGCCTAGTCCACGGACGGTTTTGCCGTCAAATTCAATGAGTGGGCGATAACGAACGAATCTGACGCAACCGCCGGCGACACTGTGAACTACTCATACGTTCATAGTACTATGAATTATGGCATACTACTAGGAACGAAACTATTCATTTTTACCATATTTTGGTGCTGGAATGTTGTGGTTTGTGGTGTGCTGTGTAGACAACACTTGATGCTAAAGGTGGTAGCACATTCTAATGTCTATAAACTTAGTAAGGAAAGCCCTGTGTCTCGCTTAAACTTGTCTATATCTACTTATCCATTGCAGATAAATACAGGAAAACAAAAATGAGACCAGTTCTATTCTTAACCATAATGTTAAGTAGCAGAACTTGATCCCTAAAGGCGACACTGCTAGGTGGCGCAATAATACAGTTACTTATTTTTCAAAACCAACTTTCTGGATTCCTGTCTAGAGTTTCTTTTTCATCTGTATATGAAGTTCCGTTTTTCTCAAAATCGTTCTCGAGACTCCTTTCAGCGTTTTTCAATATTCCTCATAGTTTAGGACTTGCCCTACCACGTCCTTTGAAAAATTCCATCTCAGTTGTGTATTTGGTGACGTCACCATAGTTCAAAGTTGTCGTTCGGCGGTGAACCAATCTCGTTATAGGATCGCTCGTTTCGCTGCTGTTAAACTTTACTGCGTCACATGCCTGTCGTAGTGTCTCGTATCGGTTTAATAGCATGCTGGTACCTGTACTTAAGCCCTGGTTATCATCGCTGATGGTCATGATGTAACGATGTAGTGGAAATTCAATTACAAATACTCAATGTGGATGTATATGACGTCACTCTGTCACAGATTCGGACGTTGTTTCTATCGAGTAGAATCCGTTAAGACTTGATAGTTACTCTCTTCAACTTATTTTGTTTATTATTGAAGTCACAGAGTCTAGTCATAACAAAATGTGCAGAGAAGCAGATCACCACATGGTGATATAAAAATGTTGTGATAATTGATACCCTAGCTGAATCAATTGTGATATTTTTTACCGACTTGAAATTGTGCAAAAGTAGTTACAGGATTTGTGGCACTTTATTGGAAATTGATCCACAAATGATTTCCTATATACCTTATGGAGTCTATGACTCTAGGCTTTCTAATAAGCTTAGAATGAATACTTTTACTTCCCTTACACATAAAAACACATAAAAAATAATGATACCAAAAAAAAAATCTTCAAGTTGAGTTTGGTCAAAGGTTACTCTCTAAGAAAACAGTGCTGAATAGTAATTACAAGTAAGAGGCTCATGTCATCCATTACGCCCACCCTAACTGGGGCTGACGTGGCCTTCTGAGCGGAATCTGTTAACGAACACATCCGCATTTACACTTTAGTAAATGACATTGTGCCCCAAAAGCTATCTAATCTTGTACCGGTCAATCGATTTGGATCCAAGGTTACCTACTATTCTTATTACATACATGCACTCTTAGGGTTAGGCCTCATATATGCGCTGCGTTGCTCTATTTGTATAACATTGCATGTGACGACGCAACGGATGATCTATGGGTGCACTATGGCGGCATAACAACCAAAATCCCCTAAAAAATAAACGTTCGTCAATGCCTTACCCTCCCAACAGTTCCATTTATCCTTACCTACCTTATAAATCCAGTTCGTTAATCGCCTTTCATTACATCAATTTTTCCATGATGTAATGGCAGTCTATCTCCATAATTCGTGTTAACATAATTTGCAGCCACTACACGGACACAAATTAGTGTTGATAATGAAGGCATCCTCATTTGAAAGCTGACGGCAAATTAAACTTCCAAAATGGCCGTCAGTGCTCTCGATGTTGTGTAGTTTCGGCGCTTGCGTCGGCCGCGGCCTAAACAGTCGTAACAGGCAGGGCGTAACTTCTATTTTAGGAATCTAATCGTAAAGTCTGTTTAAAATACAATTCAGTAAGATTTTGCAGCCTGCACTTTGCACCAAAAAAACATAAGCGCCCCGCACTCGGGCCACAAAACGCCACCACCGGCATATTCCTATTTCCTTTTGTGGTGAGTCCATATAAAATGTATGAAAACTTCTGAAATTATGCCACTGGCGGTGTTTAGTGGCGTGTGACAGTTTTGTAGAGATTTGGAAACACAGGCTAGAGAAAAAAATATTTTCGTGCTAGGTAAATGAAATTCAAAAACGTAGGTGATAAGTACATATCGACGAATTCTTTAACGCAAATCAAAGTTAAGCAGTAAGTTTGTCTAGCCTTCGGATTAGTTACAGGTTCACCATTGATCCACCGACTAGTTTCCCAAACGTCCATCCTGCCGAGATTCACTTATCGAGCTACGCGCAAAAAATCTTAAAAACTCGAGCAATGCCATTAACGGTATGTGTCACATCATTTTATGAGATGTTCACATTGCATATTCATACCATACAAAGAAGAGCAATCAGGGCAACCAAATCAGACAGAATGACGTCATTTCATCCACATTCTAGTCCTGGATCGGAGGAGCACATCGTGCAGTGAGCCGTGAGGAAATTTGCACATTATGTGCATGTTCCATATTCATGTTAAAAGGTTCCTACGTTTATTTTAGTGGAGCCAGTCAATTGGAAAACTGCAAAAATCCTTGGAAAAATACGAGAGACTTTTCTTAAGATCTCTGAGCTTCGAGGACATTTCGGTATTTTGTAAGCACTAGAAGGGCGTGAGGAGGGCTCTCGCATTATTATTTATGACATGAAATTTGAGATGTAAAAGTTAAGATAAATATAAGTCCTGTGAAATGGAGATAAACATTCACCTGTATCAGATTTTAATACACTATTTATAGGTCCTAAAGCAGAGTGGTTTGCCGCATGATGGTGACAAATATTGCACTTTACTCCGGACCCTTCCGGTGGACCTGTGGCTGTGGTTAGAATACGCACTGTCAGCCAGGAAATACAATTACCTGTCGCGTAGCCACTTATGAGACAAGGCAGAGGAGGAGAGAAACCAGTGCTAGCAACTACGAGTATTCCTACTTTCCAGTTGTTTTTGGTAATAAAAATTAACCTCAAAATTTGGTGCATACTTTTTCATTTCTAACTTGGAATTTGTTACATCTTCGTTTTCTACTCCAGCACAAATGTTCGTAAATGAAACCGCTATTTATGCTAGGTCTGAGTTGTTCCTATAGTTTCCATAACATGAGTGAAAACCTCAGTTTGGAACCAGAGGCATTTGCTTTTTAAGTACCAGGTTTATTTATTTACAACGTAAGGATCTACTCTGTAGGAAGTTTTGGAAACTTTAGCTTTAACGGGGGGCAGAAGGGGGAATGATGTCGCTGGCAACCAGCTTTTTGAAATGAATGAGAAATTCAGCATAGTGAAACATAAATGGAATGGAGTCTTACAACTGAACTTGTCATAGTAATTTTCCGAATGAAGAGTGCACTTAGCGTGATGCCGTGTGTTTGTAAAGAGCGCTAGCTGCTGGTGTCAATGTTTTCCGGTGAATAGGATAAACCTACGAACTGAAACTACACATAGACACATACGATGGTAAAGCTTTCGCATAACACAGAGATAAATTCCTATGTAATATATACCTACTATACAAGGAGGAGAGAGATAAAACAGCACGATTCTTGTTATATTTCAGATGTAAATTTTATAAAACTGAAATTTATGAGAAAACAAAATATTATGTTTCTGTAGATTACAACCAGTAATTTATAACCTTGTTTTTTGTAAAAGTCAAATATGTTAAGTTAAGTTAAGTTCATCGTTATGTTAAATATATTAAAGCACATAAGTTAACCAAATACTTCTTCTCAGTTCAACTGTCATTAAGTTTAATACGAGTTCATCTAAGTTACCTACCATGAAAATGACAATTATGTATCTGGTAAAATGTAGGTAGGTGTACAAAAAGTTGATGACTAGCATCTTCAGAGAACAATAATAATGATTAGTAACTTATTGGCAGTGAAACTGATCAGAAGCATTTGGTCATCTTGTCTGCTTCACTGTATCTGCTGGCGACCGTGCCTAATGAGTCGTCAGCCGGTCAATTAGCGTCATTCGCGAGCATTTTGCGTCATTCATCAGCGCATCACTCTCGACGCGACTAATTGTTGCAATTCCGCAGTGATAGGCGCGAGTTGTGTGACGTATGCGTCACAGATCGAGGCTGTAATGCCACAGTATAAACCATACAGTAGAACATCTAACATACAAACGTGCCACTCTCGGTTTGAATGTGGGCGTGCGCGCCGCGCCGTGTCGCGATATCACGCACACGCTAGCATAAAATAGGGAGGCGGCAGTACGGACGGGCTGTGCCGCGTGTCTATGTCACAGTAGAATCAACACCTCCGAACCGGTGGTAGAATCACATTTTTACTTTTATTTTTTATGTTATGACTTGTCATAAGTGCTTTTTAATAAGTTTACATGAATAAAGACTATTTTTACTTTACTTTACTACTTTACTTTAAACCATACAGTAGAACATCTAACATACAAACGTGCCACTCTCGGTTTGAATGTGTGCGTGCGCGTCGCGCGTCGTGTCGCGATATCACGCACACGCCAGCATAAAATATTTTACTGTAAAATATTTTACTGCTTAATAAAATAGGGAGGCATAGGGCGGCGGCAGTACGGACGGGCTGTGCCGCGTGTCTGTGTGCACGCTAGGCTAATAACTCGGCGGGCGGTCTTAGATAGCCTACTGTATGGTTTATATTGTGGTAATGCACACAGCGTGCAGCGGATGATTCGCTCCCAAATAGGTGAAATTCGTTTCCGATGATTCGTTCCGGAGACTTGCTATTGAATTTCTGTAATATTTCTTTCTCATTACGCTCATTAAAGTTTAATACATCCAAGTTACCATTAAAATCTCAATATGTATCTGATATGACACTACTAAAAGTTAGTGACTGGCATTTTCAGAGAATAATAATGATAAGTAACTTATTGGCAGTGAAACTGATCAGAAGTATTTGGTCATCTTGTCTGCTTCACTGTATCTGCTGGCGACTGTGCCTAATAAGTCGTCAGTGGGTCAATTAGCGTCATTCGGCGAGCATTTTGCGTCATTCATCAGCGCATCACTCTCGACGCGGCAAATTGCCGCAATTCCGCAGTGATAGGCGCGAGTTGTGTGACGTACGCGTCACAGATCGAGGCTGTAATGCCACAGTTTAAGGCCCAGACTCCACCAGAGCTGAGCGGAGATGTGCGGCGTCGAGCTGTGTTTTCAACAACCAATGGAATTGCGTTATTCACACAAGGAGATGTGGAGATGTGATTCTATTGGTTGTTGAAAACACAGCTCGACGCCGCACATCTCCGCTCAGCTCTGGTGGAGTCTGGGCCTAAACCATACAGTAGAACATCTAACATACAAACGTGCCACTCTCGGTTTGAATGCGTGCGTGCGCGCCGCGCGCCGTGTCGCGATTTCACGCACGCGGTAGCATAAAATAGGGAGGCATAGGGAGGCGGCAGTACGGACGGGCTGTGCCGCGTGTCTATGTCACAGTATAAACCATACAGTAAAACATCTAAATACAAACGTGCCACTCTTGGTTTGAATGTGTGCGTGAGCGTTGCGCGCCGTGTCGCGATATCACGCACACGGGATTTCACGCACACGCTAGCATAAAATAGGGAGGCATAAGGAGGCGGCAGTACGGACGGGCTTTGCCGCGTGTCTGTGTGCACGCTAGGCTAATAACTCGGCGGACGGCCTTAGATAGCCTACTGTATGGTTTATACTGTAGTAATGCACACAGCGTGCAGCGGATGATTCTCTCGCAAATAGTTGAAATTCGTTTCCGATAATTCGATTCGTAGACTTGCTATTGAATTTCTGTAATATTTGCTTCTCATTAAGCTCATTATAAGGAAATAAAGCTTTTTATCTAGTTTGGTAAAGCTTACGTTACCAAACTAGACAAAATGCTTTATTTCCTTATATGTTGAATTAATGAATGTTTCGTTCAACATGTCAGAAACAATCGGTGTGGTTCAACATGTCAGAAACAATCGGTGTGCCTCTGACTGACTGAATAGTCATGAAAGTGTAAGTATACTCGTATGTGTTCAGTTTTAAGGCCCCCTTAATTTTGGAGAGAAAATTAATGATTTATTTATGTAAATTGCAAATATTGCAATATTCACATTCCACGCTAAACATTTTAGTTATTCATACTATTTTGAACGTTACCGCTAGTGACCCACAACGGCGACAATCTAGAAAACAGGCGTCTTTTTGTGAAAATGCACAGAAATATGCATTTCTCGAGCACCTACGAGCATTCATTCCATCAAATGGAAATATGCAAGCACCGCTTCGCCGCCCGCGCCGCCTTCGCCCCGCGCGACCGTTGGCGGTGCATGGCGGAAAAGTGGAAATGTTACACTTGTATTTTGTTTTTGAACTGTCGCTTTTAGTGTATATTTTTATTGCTGTGTTAAAATGCGTTCATTGTGCGACGCGGCATCGTGGCACTTATTCGTCATCTTATCGTCGTCTCGATTATTTGGAAGTAATATTCGATTGGTTCCATATCCAAATCGCCTCCTCCTCAACGCATTCCTAGCCGAGTTCCGGGACGCCGACATATTTAACGACTCATTAACCTCATTATCTCAAAAGATAGAATTTGTTTGTTCTTATCCCATTTTATATGTAAATGTTTTTATTTTTAACCGTTTTCCCATTGAAATTTTACGGTTTTATCATGTGTGTTAGCTCCCTAGCTGTAAGCTTGCATTTTGATTGTTAATAATAAATAAATATAATTTTGGATTAGAATGGTTCCGATATAAATTAGTTATATTTCCAGTAATTTTGTGGTGCAATAAACATTTTTCAACTCATGTGTGAACGTCAATACGGCCCAATTGGCAGGTGCTTCCCATCGGAAATTGGCTCGTCACAGTCGAAAAAGGCCTGCAGAACTGCGAACGTTTTGCGAGAATCGCACCGAGAGCGCGAGCATTTGCAGATCGGAAATTATGCATGATACGCCTCGTCGCTCGGCGAGACGCGAGACACGAGACGCGACACGCGAGCCGCGAAACGGGAGCCGCGAGACGGGAACAGCGAATGGGTGCACTGGAATTGAGTTTGGGACAACTTGAAGACTGTTCCTGCCGGGAAGAGCGTATGCATTGTTTAACACGAAGGGGTTAGGCGGGAAAAGAAATTTGAATACTTTTGCGACACTTTTATGGCTAGTAAAACGTCAAACTGCGTTTTTAGACGTGCGTTAGTTCAACATGTTGTGATCACTCGTACTAAGTTAGTGCATTGAATCGACTGCGGTGGTTGCAATTTAAGCAATATGACCCTGATTATGAAAACCCTTACATAAACGGCAGCAAATGTATAAACGAGCCATGAGGTGCTCAGTTATAGGTAAAGTTTCCATCTTTTATTCAGTATTTTTTATAGAAAGTACTTTACCTGGAAATGGCACTTTTATTTTTACTTTTACTAAATCTCTCCTAGCTTTCGCTCGTCCTCCAGGCTCCACTGTGAATACCTGATGACTTCATCCCGAATGATGCAGGCGTCTTGTTTTTGCTGCAACTTTCCTGATTAGCCTCCAACTTTCCTGATTACCTGCAACTTGGTGACTCAACTAAACAAGGCACGATGCAACCATTCACTGAGCTTCCTCTTCAATATCGTTCTCTAAAGAAGACTTCTTGCTAAGATAAAGTTGGTCAGAAACAATGTCAAATTTTAGACTGCATTGAATAAAGGAAATAAAAAATAAGAAGTTCGGTAGAGTTTATTGAAACCTTATTGAAAAAGTCGCAGGATTAATGATTTCACTGTCTGAAATCTGGAGTAGAAGGCTGAGTTCATTGGCGAACTTCTTACAGGTTATTAGGTAAATTTTGTTAAGTGACTTGCGGTCTTTTGACCTTATTATAATAACGTTTATTTTGTCCTGGCAATCATGTGACAATCCCACCTGGGAGGCTAGCCAGGGAACTAATCATTCTCCACATGTCAAGATCTTCATAATGTGTTGATGTCATTTTTTTTCCGCTTTCTACTAGTCTCTAGTAGTTATGAAGTCTCTACTTAATGACGTGTTCCTGGTGGCTAGCCTCCCTTGTGTGTGGCAATCTGGTCTATTATAGGTCATGTCCAGTAGTTCTAATTCACTCATTATGTCGTAATTCCCCTAATTCTAAATGGCTTCTATCCGTGCTCAGCCGAATGTACACTCTGCAGCTGCGCGCGCCTGTGCTTAATTTTTAAGTCGTTCTCAGTTACTTGTTCTTTGTTCAACAGTTTGACAGGCACAGCCTCTCGTCCTGTTAGCTCTATGGGACATCGAACTGAGAGCTACTAGACGCCTTATGTTTGATTTCTTGCATGAAATCAATTCTGTCAATAGCCTGAAGCAACGTCACTGATTGCTCAATGGGACTATTGACCAATCACTGACGTTGTCTGCACTGACAGTTTACGGAAGCGGGTAATTCGATTTTATGCAAGACGTAAAGATACGTGACTGGCTAAGCTTGTTTGTTATCAGGTGTCTAGTGGTTGCAAGGTCGATGCTCAGGATTAAGATCAATGCGTACAAAATTTTAAGCGACATTTCTGTTTTTAATAATAACGGAATATAAACTTCTTGTGTATTTTGCTTCTCGTATAGGTCAGTGCAACCAATCCTTAACTGCGTGACGCGTTTTTTAAATGTTCACGCAGGAGGCTACTTGCGTATGTTCAATTAGTATTCATTTGACTGACCTATTCGAAACTAGCCTCTAATCTAAAAGTATTTGCTGGCGTATAATTGCTGCTGAGCTGAATTTTTTAAATGTGCTTTCATTTTAAAGCCCGGTGTTGGTGTCGGGCAGTTTTAAATTAGTGATTTTCATTCGTTTCCAAAGCTTTTTCAAGGTTCTACTCATTCTTTGGTAAACGGGACGCAGTTCACCATAGAAAAATCACTGATAGTAAACAAAAGACAACTAATATGTTGGTAATAAATTGATAATTTTTATTGTCTTCAATATTTTTTGTGTAAAATAACATTGTGTATTGCTGAGTGAGCGACTTGTCAAAGTTTAGTCTAAGGCTTAGCGAAGAGTTCTCTTGCCAAAAAATTACACTGCGAACGCAAATGCTGTTGAGTGCACCATTTTATTTTTCAGATTTTATAATTATTGATATGATGTTAATGGTTATTACATTTCCCGTCAGTATATTGGTATTTTCTAAATATTCAACCAATTTCAATTATGTTTCAATAATATATAATAGAGTAACATGGCTAAAACTACAAAAAAATATTGCGCGGCAAATCTGAAAGTGCCAGCTGTAGTTTGAGCACTACACTGCCTAATACCGGCGTTTCTTCCCCAGACGTGTGTTTCCAACCGTTCTTCAACTTCGTGGACATGCGCGCGCTGCTGGAGAACTTCTGCGTGTACCACGTGAACGCGCCGGGACAGGAGGAAGGCGCGCCCAGCCTGCCGGAAGAGTGAGTACTAGCTCTAGGAACACCTTTACTATAGCACAATTAAACGAGTAGGGCAACTAGGCCGCCGAGCGAGCGGTGATTGCCTAAACATGTAGGACTGTCGGTTCTAATTTCTAGCAGCGGCGCGGGAGCAACGAAACACACACAGGTGCGCGCGGACTTACGTACGGCTCGGCCGCGAGTACCGCGACTGGAGTATCGTTAGAATCAATAAAACCATGCGTGTGTGCGTGTGACGATGCGTACGTACAGGACGGCTCGGCTGCGCTCTCTGTGTTTGTATGGAAGATGGCATACTGTGTATACTATGCCTTTACCGGCCTTTTACGAAACTCTTCACAGGAGATC
Source organism: Udea ferrugalis (assembly GCA_950022985.1). Classification (NCBI taxonomy): domain Eukaryota; kingdom Metazoa; phylum Arthropoda; class Insecta; order Lepidoptera; family Crambidae; genus Udea; species Udea ferrugalis. Next base: position 889,770 of record OX465515.1, read on the forward strand.
GAGAGCTGGATAGATAAGCCTTTTACAGTAAGTCAACATCTAGGTGGAAAAGCCTTTTGAGTTGGTCAACAGCTAACCGGTGGAACAGTAGGCCAACAGATAGGTGGAAAAGTTTTTTACAGTAGGTCGAAAGTTAGCTAAACCTTTTACAATAGCTAAATATCTTTTAGAATTAATGAACGAAATGTTTTATAGTTTAATGGACAAATAACATAATTCCTCAAAATTGTTATTGCTCTCATGAGTGACAGTTATTGTCAGCTACTAGTTGAAGTGTTCGTTACCGATGTTAAAAATTTCCATTTGTTTACCTAATTTGTTGCTTCAGATAAAAACCACAGTTCTGTTAAGGTGGTGTAACACATAAAGCAAGATCTGTCATCTGATAACGTTTATGCTATCAAATAAAAGAAAGAACATAGAATGTTCAAAATTTTTCTTGTGTAACATAAAATTGCTCACTGTTCTTTACCTCCACTTGTCATTAAGAAAATTGGCATTAAATTGTATTTATGTACGGCATGGAAAAATGTTCAGTCCATGTTATTTTCCATCGCTATGCGAAAATTTGAGCAAAGAAAAATTTCCCGTCGGTAAGTATTTAATTAATTTCTAAACAGCTTCCACACTTTTTATGAAAAATTCATAGATTCCCCTTTTTTCTCGTCGGCGTAATTTGTGTTGTGCTAACAGCCTTTGTGTGCATTGCGAGCTTAATTAAAGCTAAAGGGCTAACGATGTTGGTCTAGCTTTGTTAGTCGTGTTGCTAACGTGCCTGCCAGTCGTTTTTTATTTTATTTGTTGGCGCGGCTTAAAGCCCCTCGCGACTTTTTGTTTCGCGACTGTCGCGCGTTTATATTAGTCGCGTTTCCAATGCGCTACTGCATCGCGATTGAAGCGATGCAAACACGCATGCATCGCGACAGTATTGCGTTTGCATGGCGACTTTATCTGAACGTCCCGTGGGCGAGGGCACACTGCTAGCACAGTATAAACCATCCAGTAGAACATCTAAATACAAACGTGCCATTCTCGGTTTGAATGTGTGCTTGAGCGTCGCGCGCCGTGTCGCGATATCACGCACACGCTAACATAAAATAGGGAGGCATAGGATGGCGGCAGTACGGACGGGCTGTGCCGCGTGTCTGTATGCACGCTAGGCTAATAACTCGGCGGGCGGCCTTAGATAGCCTACTGTATGGTTTATACTGTGCTGCTAGCAACCGCTCCGCGACTGTTGCGATGCAGACGTGCGGCAGTAACGTGACGTCATTGCATCGCTACAAACAGTCACCGTGCGCGAGAGTTCTTAGTAGCGAATGCAAAGCAGCAACGGCACTGTTGTTAAGCAACCCACGTCATTTTGTCTGATGGGACCTCGTCTGCAATTCAGTGACGTGTTATTAGAGCATCATCGTGCTTCAAAAGGCACGTTAAGCTTTTTTCCGGCTTACGTTGGTAAATGCCACGGTAAGCCTAATTCAAGGCCCTAAGGCGGCTTGGTAACATGTGACAGTAACGTTTGTCACAACCTTGCCTACACCTCTTAAAACGATCTGCACTGGAGAAAAGTGTGAATCTAGTGTCTAGTGGGAAGATAGTACACGCCAAAGTTTATGCTCTGACGTGCCTGTCTTGTAAATGGATGCCCTTTAATTTAAGACGCTTTTAAAACCAAGTCTAAAATTACATTCCTGTAATAAGACAGCACTGCACCCATTTGTGAAATAACTTTTCATGTAAAGCGTTCTTTCTCACGAAAACGTGTTCAAACAGGCTGAAGTGTCGTCTAAAGTTGGGCGTGGGAAGAGCATCTGCTCCTAATTGTGTCGGAGCAAACGCGAAAAATACAAGCTCTCACAAAAATACATGCAATGCCCCACACCCCTTATTACATTGCTCAACCTCCCCCCTTCTCCCCCCCCCTTCTCGCGCCATTAGCGAAATTGGCCGAGCCGAGTTCTGTAACACAGGATTTCACGACACTTCCACATCCCCTTACTTAGCACCTGATTTGTAGGGTGACGTAATTGCACTCCCATCAAGTCATGGAATAATTAATCTTAAAATAGCTAACAGTCCTATTTCTAAAATAAAAAAAGGTAACATCATACTCGCATACCATACGAAGCAGTGAGAGACACTAACCCCCTATTTCATGAAAACTTGAACAGCGCTTAATCATCACGTTAACTTTTGTAACGATTTGTCCCTTTCATTCTTGATGCTGTCGCCATTTGCGAGTAAGTGACAAAACAAGTCTTTTAAACCTAAACGCAGTTTTCTGGGTTGTTTGGGATTTTTATCGGCACTATCAATTCTTCTTCTTCTGTTGTTTCAATGACATCAAAGTAGGTGTTCCAGCAAGACTTGAATTCAGGACCACAATTGTTCCGAGCTAGAGAGTTTAACCACTGAACCACGACGCTCTATAGATTATAACTCAACTTGTTGGTTCAGTGTAATATCTCGCGGAATTACGAGTCTTTTAAAAGACTTTAGCTGCCTTCGAAGTTACGCTCGTGAATTCATTGGAGCTATTGTTAGCGATTGCGCGGTTCCTGCACTAAACCGCCTTTTGTTGTAGTTGACGACTTCATAACCCCGCATGCCGGGCTGGCCCTTTGTTATCCGTCGATAGCTGGTTATGAGGAGCCAGCCACGTTGGAATTGCAATAGATCGCTGAGGCATGAATGCGTATAATACGATATGTTTTTGCACTTTTTTCCAACTCTTTGTAAGTTTCGAACCTGGCTATGTACTGTTTTAAGGCTCAAACTAATCAGGTAGGTGCATTGATTTACCTCTTAAAGCAGACTTCCCCACACATAGCTGCTACCAAAGCGGTAGATGGACAACTGCCGTGACACGTAGTGGTCACTAGAACCGACTCCAGAGTTGAATGTGCCACTCCTGGAGTGGCCTCATTTGCCAAAAGTGTGCAGCGCAGTGGTGGTGAAGGTGGACCAAGACCTAATCCTTCCTAGTGTATTGTTACAGCATGGCTAGCTGACAAGAGATCTGGAGAGCCTTTTCCACCTCATGCAAAGAGGTGGAGGAAAAGAAGAAGCAACTTCCTCATTAAACGGAGTTACCTTTTGGAAAGCTCTTTCAGGGACCATTTAAGTGTAATGCCTCCATACAACATCTGCAGCTTCCAGCAGCTGACTTCTGAGTATATTAATCGAACTTCTTCTACCAAAATCGCCATTGTGAAGCAAAGAGAAATCACGAATTTGGTGTTGAAAAAACTCTTTGAGTAGAGTGGAAGAGCCCTCCAAAACTCAAAAAAGTCAAAGGCGACAAAGTAATTACATTTTTATTTAAAGGCAAATATCTGTTGCAGCACACCACCAACCCATACAGCTGTGTAAAGAGTTCCTTTGAGAGCTATAATAACATTTCCTTCATTAATTGGTTGTTCATGGTATTATTTTGTAAGCGAGCCTCTTAAGGGTGCCAGTGACTTGAGGGATGCATGGCCGAGTCTGTGCGCCTGCGGCGATTTCTCTCTCTCTTTCTTCTGGCCGGGTTGTGCAGTCACGTGTCCACGACTACTTGCATGGTAGAGTAAAAGACAGAAAGATCAGAAGTGAATGCGAGTACATATTATACTTCGTCGCTGCATCCTCGGGATTTTATCACAAGGTAGTACATTTCTTCATGTACCAGGCATCAACACGTTTTAGAGCTGGTATCACTGAAACAGAAAAAAAAACAAATTCCCTCCCTACGGTAGGTGCGTCGCTCTGACAGGTGACAAGTTCATCATTCGTTTCTAGTGTTCGGGCATCGACACACTCTCTCTCGTTATATTTTTTATATAACGGTTTCTTTAAGTGCTGAAGTGTTTGCAATAGTTGTAGTAGTGTAAATCGATAGATCCTAAATGAAATACAACGTTAAGATCGTACTTACCTTTCGTTTTAAACAATAACTAAATACGATCTACAATAAAAATCTACCCACATTTTCTTGCACAAAATGTTTTAATAAGAGAACTCGTGATTAAAAGTGAATCTTCGTATGACTGTAAACAAAGCTAAGCAATAGCATGACGATGCAATGTTTAAATTTAACAAAACACGTCAATGATGAGACCGTGAAGTGGTCTTAATCAATGTTGGCATTAATTTTAGCTGTTTATGATCCTGTTGAGGCCTGTCCAAAATAAAACGCACACTGAGTGTGTGTTTCCAACAAACGAGACAAACAGAAGAAGAAGATCCTGTTTTTTCCCGTACCAAGTTGGTCGGTGCATTTTCAACAAATTAGCCAAGCAGAATAAAGGTTCCTGTTTATTCCTGTCCAAGAGGACGTCCCGTAACGAGAGCACGGCCAGGCCCACAACGCGAGTGTGGTTTCGAAAGCATTTTAAGGTGAAAATCAAATCGAAGACCAAACTGTAAGTTATTTTGTGCTATCCTTGCATAACAAAAACCTTTCTTTCTATATACACTAGTACCTAAAAACTTCAAGAATAAGATTGTAATTTCAATTGAAGACTAACGACTAAGAATAAGTCTTAGTAATGGAAGTACCTGACATTGAAATAATGTTTCATTTTGCTACTACACAGACACATCTGAGTAGCCACGCCACAGCTTTTGTAGCTATACAGCTAGGGCTAACATCATAACTTACTCTAGTTGCTATCAAATTTATATTTAAATACATTTGATACCACTTCGTGGTTACCGTTTACAATATTCATAATATGATGAAGGCTAACACCCGTGTTACCACGGGATAACCACTCACGTAGGCTTGCTGCCCACGAAGTTCACAACATATGAGAAAATGACAATCCAATGCGGATTTAGCAGAATGAAGTATTCAATTAGCTATGTAATTAGAGGCTGACGCCGAAAACCATCCCGGTGAGTACCGGTGCCTAATTATTTTTTTTTTTATTTATTTACTTCTTAAAAAACCTGGGGGTTGGCCGAGAGTCATCACGAAGGTATTGTAAAAACCTGGGGGTTGGCCGAGAGTCATCACGAAGGTATAATAAAAACCTGGGGGTTGGCCGCGAGTCATCACGAAGGCATATAAATACAGAAAAATGATCTCAAATTTGAGACTTAATAGCTTGATCTGTACATAAGGAACAAACCTGCGAGTTGGCCGTGAGTCAACATGACGGTAACGATATCGCAATATCTGAATTAAGGGCCTATATTCAATCCGTGAATGTCCCATGAAATGAAATAAAATAAAATGAAATAAAATGAAATAAAATGAAATAAAATGAAATAAAATGAAATAAAATGAAATAAAATGAAAAGTATTTTCATAGTGATTATGAAAAGTCAGGTAAGTATTAAACAACCTAGCCTTACCAGTATTTTTCTGTATCTTACCTTGCTGATGGTTTGATAACCTGGTGGCAGAGAACCCATGTAAGTTTTCCAAAATTTCCTTTATTATTCAAGAAATAATTATCTATGACTAGCAGCCGCCCGCGACTTCGTCCGCGTGGCCTTAGCTGTATGTGAAAAAAAGATTTTCTCGCTTTTCTGTTGAAATTTTGCTGAATTTTCTTTGCTATAAACCTCACGGAGCGCGGGACCTTTCTAACGAATGCAAAACCGTGGAAATCGGTCAGTGCGTTATAGCGTCAGGAAGGAAAACCTGACTTATTTTTATGTAGTAGTTTAATAAATAAGCAAAAGCATTTGAAACAACATGAATTGAAGAGACACTTAAATTCTTTATTATTAATAGTTTATTCTTATGAAGCGATAAACCTAATCCACCTAATAATTAACACAGTAAGTATTTAATGCAGCCACGCGTTTAACAATAACAAGTTGAATAACAACACTTAATAATGGTGTAAGTACATAAACACAGCCGTCTTTTAAATGTATATGCATACATGTATCTACTTGATTTACTTGTTGTTGAGTGGAGTGCTACGCACGCGGATTTCTTTTATATGCAAAATGCTACACTTTTGCCGTTTAGCAAACATTAGTGACTACTCATAATTCAGCAAGCGTTAAATTTGTCATTTAACAATTGAGTAGATGATTTTTAAAGGTACAACTGCTGTTTTAGCCGTTCAATAGGCACAACTTGTAATGTAGACTTGATTTAGTACCTCGATTCCGTGGTTATTTTTTGAAATAACAAAATCAATCAATAGGTATAGTGGATAACCATATCCAAGCCATGACTGGTTTTGACTTGGGATTAAAAGTTATAAATTGAACTAAAACCATTTCACATTGATCGCATTTCTGAATACAGGAAATGTATTGGAAAAAGATGTTCATCTTGTCTCGATTTCAGTAAGACTAGTACTTAGTCATTTGCAGATACTCTGACAGCATATACCTAAAGACAAAAATGTTTGGTAATGATTTGCAGATTACCAATTTATAGGAAGTAGTTTTAGCTTTTATTGTTCGCATCTGGCAAGGTTTGTTGATTAAGAAATTAATTGCAATCAGATGCTAAATTACAATTTAATAGTTTTAGTATTTGATATTATGTAGGTAGGTGACCTACCATTAAGAATTTGTTGCATACGCACTCACGAGTAGAAGACATCGTGGTCTTTCATTTTAAAATGACCGCAATAGGTTATAAGTTAAGTTTTTCGTGAGAATAGGACTGAAATCACAATAATAATTTAATGAAAAATAACACCTTCGCATAAGCAACAGCTCTTTTATTAGTTTACACTTTAGTAGTGTACCAAGCCAAACAACATTTGACATTTAATAAGAAATTCACAGTAAGAAGATTTAAGGAGAGAAGTCAGTAGAATATCTTCATGCAATTCTAACCTTAACTGTACCAACAGGGAACTGTAGGTACGTACCTACTTACAGTATTACGGATATTATTCGCATAGCGATAGTTAAAAATAGACGATTTCCACTCACGAAAACATTGTCATAAAGAATAGTAAGACGTTTCATCCTTACAAAACGCCCCAGCTTTCACCAGAGTGGCATAAATTACCTAAGAAATAATACCTCAGTTAGGTTATTAGATTAAAAACATAGGCCAGCTGCATTGACTAGGTCTTGTGTAGTTTCTATCTTGGAAGGACATTTCAATCAATGAGAGTCATAGAAACTCTTAAGAAAAATAATAAAAACTAAAGCTTATTATGCCTAGGTTATTATTCTTTCGGATTCTAAAGTCTGCTTACTCTGTGCAGTAGACAACATACTTACATTAAGAAATATTATTAGCAAAAACTAGGAGAGTAAGTTACTAACTAACTTACTTTAGTACCCACTGCCGTTGGGTTCTATTTGGGAATAGGTTTTCCAAACAACAGCTTTAGTTGAATTAAATTAGGTGACTAATTATGTGTCACCCACACAACGAGCACATACAATGCTGGGCATTTAAATTGTTGTAATAAACCACTGCCCAGTGTACTTGTATATAATTATGTACCACCTTACTTTACATTTATTACGAAAATATTAACGGAAAAGTTGCAGCTCAAGCTGCTAACCTGTTTCAATACACGTCGTTCTTTGATCCCGAATTTACTATGGATTAAATATTCGAGTAAATTAGGTTTTATTATTGGGTGGTATATGTATACCTGTTCTTGTGTGTGGTAACAGCAAAGTTCATACAGTTACCATTAAGTTTTTTTTAATTAACATTGCTTAAATTAATATTAATTATTATGCAAAGCATATTTATAACATGAAGTTATCTTAATATATATTCATCTTGGAACATAATACTGAAGCTGCGATGATCTTTTGACTTTTGGTCATTGGTCCTTAATTTTGTTGCGTTTTTATAGTAAACAGGTAAAATTATAATAAACGTTACCTATTTCACATCAAAAATAAAATTTGGTATCAAATTCAATTTAGTAAATCCTTGATATTGATTTCCCTAGACCTCTAAACATCTACCTTGTGATAAAATCCCGAGGATGCAGCGACGAAGTATAATTGATGATTAAACGAACTTACCTTAAGTGAAGTTCTATCATAATTATATGAGTCGCTGCATCCGAAGGGATTTTAGCTCCCACCCTACCCATAGTTACCATCATACCCTTTGGTAACTGACCCGAGTAACTTTAGGGAAATCTGTCTCTAAAATAATGATGAACTTGTCACCTGTCAGAGCGACGCACCTACCGTAGGGAGGGAATTTGTTTTTTTTTCTGTTTCAGTGATACCAGCTCTAAAACGTGTTGATGCCTGGTACATGAAGAAATGTACTACCTTGTGATAAAATCCCTTCGGATGCAGCGACTCATATAATTATGATAGAACTTCACTTAAGGTAAGTTCGTTTAATCATCAATTAGATCTCGTGACTGACCTACAAATGAACGCACCATTTGTTCTTGATGTCGTTTCTCCTAAATATTGAGCGATCGTTTACAATACATACATTTTGTTATTAATAGATGCATTTTTGCTACACATTTTCTCACCATTACCGCAGAATTCCATAATATTTTCAGTAGGGTAGGTTCCAAATTGAACCGGGACTTGCACTTACACAAATGGAGATGCTGAACTGCAGTAACCAGAAAAGGAAATTCTTCAGAAAAACATGAGATAGCATTTACTAAGTACTCTAAAATCTCTTCTAGAGCCACCATTCGATTTGTTGTCGGTCAAAACATTTAACTATTCAAAAAAATAAGCGAATTATTAACACATTCCGCTGTGTAACTATTATGTCATAATACATTTTTGACTAGCATAAATGTTTGGAAGTTGGTAATTCAACTAATTACACTTACTTACTATTAAAGTGACTTGCGACCTGGGCAGTTGCCTACAACTTACAATGCCTACTATAAAACCTTGTTTCCTCTTAGCGAAAATTTGTTTACTCTTCCAACGGTAAATTATCGTGTCCTTATCTTATTTGACAACAAGAACATATCCACATAATTTTGTTAAGTCAGCATCGAAATGAAATGGCAGTTTGACCCTAGCAATGGTAATACTACGAAGACAGAGTCGTAAGTCGAAGCGTCACCAATCTGCAACAAGTGATAGTCAGACTGTTTAAATTTCATAATGCTAATTTCGTCGCTGACTGCAACATATACCAGTGATATTATAATAAAAACACGTAGATAGGTTACTTGGGCTAAAAAGTGGCACCCGACACCTGAGCAAAGCATTGATAGTTTGAGACGACACTGCGCAACATGTATCGTTTACGTTCTTGTAAATAATCATACTATCTTGTACACACGGTCAAATTACAGGTACGTAGGCCAGGGGACAATTTTAACCACCACCACCAGCTTGGTATCCTGTTATACGCTTGATCTATCCCAGAGGGCAGCACAACACTGTGAGGTCTCAAGATACGGTTAGTTCGTACTGTGTGGATAGGAACATTTCCAATAATGTTAGTGGAAATGATGGTAGTTAAGTGAGGGTTGCTTAAAAATTGTACTGTTTTGTGACATAAAACATCTTTGTCGTCCCATGATCACGGCTGCTGTAAAGAAGTCAAAACGTCGGTTTAGAAAATGAAAGAAAATATAAGACCGCGAGTAGAATCATTGACGTATACCTACTCCACGAGGTCCCAGACTCAGTTCAGTATCCGCCCGCACGTCTAGCCGCGTGATGGACGACCCGACTGGCGACAAATTACCTCGAAGGTCGCGGGTCACTGTCCCCAGGTAAAAGGTTTTTTTAACCAAAGTTACAAGGATTAATATACTCTTTCAGAGGAGAGCAGGAATATTGGCACAGGCACTTATAAGAGATCGTAAGATTAGAGTAGCGGTTGCCGAAGAAGTTACTGTTGGGAATATTATCGACATCAGCTTGCCCCAAAGCGTGTCGTTTAAATTTTATAAATAGACATCGCCAACATTTTTCTATTGAGATTATGCTAAGAGACAGAAATCAAGATCAAGATCAAACTTGTACTTAGGTAGTAGGGAGTCAAAAAACCCCATTATTAGCTGTAATGACAGCTGTAACCTAAACGGCGCTAAAAATACTGTCGTGTTTCTCTTATCTCCAGCTGAAAATGCCCTAAATATGCAGTGCCCACTTTAAAAGCATTCCCGTTTACTACAAACCCAAGTTACTACGAGTTCAGCGCTACGAATGTCCGCTCTTAACTTATACAGAGTGCGTCGAGGGCGCGGGCCGGCGGGCGGCTGACTGGCCCGCTCGCCCTCCGCAAACTATTACACTTTAATGAAACCGGTCCTTCCGTCTATAAAGTGTTTTTTACTGAACCCATAAAAGTGCGGCAACAAAGCCTAGCGGCAACGTCTCAATTCTAAACTAGGTTAACTTTATACTAGAGCAGTCTGATTTATAATCTATCTATCAGTTGAAGGTTGCCATCGTTTTTAAGTGTTTTCTACAATAATGTAATAATGATCACCCGAAAAAATTGTCGATTTGCCACGAATAGACCTGATCTACATCCTAACAAACATAAGTGACCATGCATTATAGAGGGACTTATTCAAGTTTGTATGTTGTTAACAATAATACTTGTATTTGACTTGAATTTTCACTATGGTAAGTACTGTATTTCAAAATGGTAAATACTCATACTTCATTGCGATACTTTATTTAGTCTGTTTTTTGTTGAACAAAACAGTGCTACAACTCAAAAGAACGATTCAAAAGACATACTTTGTAAATGTTCGAATTCAGTGCGTTTTGTTTATCAGAAAAATGAGTAAGTTTGCATCGGAGTAGGCAGTGGCACCTAGGTTTCTTCAGGTCGCAGCAGTTCCAAATTCCGCCCAGTTGGGCGGATCGATCGGCCCAAGGTCGCGCCCCCGGGGTCCGCGCCTGTTCCGCCGCGTCTGGGGCGATAATGCGGATTTAACATTGTTTTTAGAGTGGGAATTATCCATGTAGTATTTAGAGGGTTAGTCGATATCGCTCTGTTTGAGAGAAAAAGTTGGGATTGTGAACTTACGAGTCTTTTTAAACGATTTGGTCTGTATCTTTTGACATAGCTTCTTTTGCAGTTTAAATGTCTAAAATATATTCATTTATGAGAAGATAGAGAGACGAACTAGATGTTCCTAAAAAGGATGGGTCGACACTGTCTTTGGACCCTGTGGGCTGAAGATTGGTAGCCTTAGCCCAGCAGTGGGACGGAATCGGCTGATTTAGATATAGATATTTAAATTGACTTCCTAAATATTTTAAGTAAATAGGCAATAGTTACCTTTCATCCAATGTTTGCTATGCCCTTGCAGGGCGTCACTGTACCTTATATACCCTGTAACATCCTTTCTAACATGTGACTTGCAATAAATGAATCTGAATCTGAATCTAGATTCATTTACTGCTTTAGACTTTAAAACAAACTTGGCATAGTAGCCATAGGGGTATCTGAGACTGATCAACTTACTTCAATAATTCTAAACACAATAGAATTTTATCAAATAGTAAAATTGGTAATTTAATAACCTCCAAATACAGAACAAACCGCGCATGAATCATTGTCCTGCGTGAGGAGCAAACCCACTACCTTCAACGTTATAAGCAGGACCAGACATCTTCCTTTAAGGATGTCTGACCCAAACCTAAGTAGAGGAAGTGGTAACCTGATGGTTAATACCTAGATGGTAAAAGTAATAGGGGTCAGCTGGTGTTAAACCCGAATATTCACATTTTCTTATCCATCCAACTATAGTATTGAATAAAAAATAAAGTTGGTGTGCTGTGTGTGACGACAGCTTTTGATGTGTTTTGTGATATAAATCCCTCATTGTTATTTCAGGAAGCTATCTTTGCCAGTTTAGAAATTTAATTAAGACATACTTTGCAGTATAATCACACCTAAACAAGCAAACACAAATGTTCACCTCATTATTGCTTGTTCCTATCCAGAAAATCGTACTTATATATCCGACCGTTGCACCAACGCCCCAGTCAAACCGCTGCATTTGATATCCCTATAAAGTTTAAATTGTCAATTTTGGCACATTCGCCGGCGTCAAGTGCATTAAGTCAACACGTGCTGTGTGATGTTGCGTGTCATTCAATGAAAGTAATTATAGACTGAAGACAGGGAGGTGCAGAGGCGCCACTCAGGTGCACAATAGGTTTTCAACATTATTAATAACGTACATTTGGTGTTTTTGAGAGTATTCAAATAAATGAACCATAATTATTATGGTTTCATATCGTGCCCGTACCGTACCGTATATAGCTCTCAATTAATAGCGGGACAACGGAATTCATTTTGATATTGGTTTAAAAGCAGGGCATAAAAGAAATCGTTCCTGAAAATTAAAATAACCCGAAAAATCGCAGTGCTTTGTCTGGTTATGAATCAAGGTCTTGACTCCCGACTGTCGTAGGTAATATATCCGGGACAAGAAGCCACATTCTAGTTAACACAAAACACCAGCAGCCTTCGGAGACAAAGCCTCGCCAGCTACATGAATATGACAGCTTGGAGGGGGAAGAGGGGAGGAGGAGGTACCACAGCACTTAATACACGCCAATCATGACGCGAAGCCCGACACAGTAGCACTATTCAAACCTTAAACGGTAGTGAGTCGGTCTCGAATAGATTACCTAAATGAGATGAATTCCTAATATAATTATCTTACATATACATGAAGGGAGATTTTGTGAGGAGGCTTATGTTTAGCAGTGGATATGTCTAAAAAGCCAGTGGTATCCACCCTACTGGGCTTGATGACCGTCATTATATCAACGTCAGCCTAGACCTACGGTTCAAAGTGCCTACGAAGTTCAAAGATTAATCGATAAATTTTGGTTTGGCTGTCACCCATCTCACTTCCGGACTTGACGTGCTTAGCTCAATATCGGCTTGGTTACTAATCAGCTGTGCTAAGGGCTTCTTAAATCAACATGGATATAATGTCAAGGCAGGAACCTAGCTAATCAGCAAACAGAATTAGTCAGGCGTTTGAAGCTTGATGATGTTTGATGAGCCTGTGGCGGATGCGGGCCTGCGGAGCAAACAGGCGCTGCTACCTCTCAACTTGACTTTACCTAAGCTGCCGCTGCGAAAGGACCATATTTCAAGGTTTTAATATAAAATATTAGAGCCCTACGACTGTGCTTTAATTGACGGTGGAAGAAAATAAAATAGACCAGATAACAAAAATTACTGAAGGCAACATTGATTTGGTCGCAATAAAAGTTACCTTGAAAACATATAATTCATAATGAATGCTGAAAGTGAGCCAGTCGTCGAAAAATGGATTGTAACTGTTTAGGATTAAACTTCATCCAAAACATACAAGCTGTGGAACAAGCAAAATGTAAAATATTTTCACAAGACTCCCTACAGTTATACTTCTGTATGTAGCTTGTACCTGAATTAATTTACAGTCTGAATAATTTAGCAGGCTACAGCTAGTTTTTGTAATAAAATTAACGTCTCAAATTTAACTATCGGCCTACGACTGAAATACATATATATTGTATACAACCAACAAATGTGCACAACATTTCCCTCGAATTTTTCATGTGCGTGCCCGTGTGATATTCGAGTTTCAGGTGACCTGGCTTGGTTAGGTCAGTTCTTTTACAGGCTGTTATTAACTCCCTATATTCCGTTGAAAAATTCTACGTGAACATTTTCATTTGTAAGCCCTGAAGGTAGGGAATGACGGACAGGGTTTTTAAAAAATGTGCGCTGTCCGGCTGTGTGTATTTGTAGTTCTACGAGTATGATTGAAATGTATTATTATTGAGTCTGACATACAATTTCGCAGGACAGTCCTTGTTGATTTATCTGCATCAACTGTATTTATTCAATGAACATTAAACAATTGATTACATAACACTACTTTAAATTTAAATATTTTCATTAACCGAACCACCATTTATGTTTTCAAAAAGAAAACTAAATGGTCCCAATTTTAATGGCAACGTATTTTCATGTCTCACAGCGTAACGCGATACGATATAGGGTTTCATAGACAACAAGGAACCCTTAGAGTTTCGACATGGTAGTGTCTGTCTGATCAGTGTTATCAGTAAAAGAGAACTGTAATTCTTGACAAAGGCAATGTGGTACATAATCAATGTTGAAAATTATGATTTTTTTCTATGTTACCGTTCGTGTTACATACGCGGAAGATTATTCGTAATCAGTGCGCGATATCGCTTCCGAAAAGCCGGTTTGTGATCCCGAGCTGCATTCTGACGAATTTAACGGCTTGGAAATAAAAGTATTTTCTATTTAAAATCTTTAGCAGAACATATTCATGTTCTTGTAGAGGTAGATGTATTGACATTGTTGTAGAGGTAGATGTATTGGTTTGTAATATAACTGTCGAACATGTCGTAGTATGTAAGACTAAGACAACATGACACTTTAGTTCAATACAAACATGAGCAACATGTCATGTCCTTGCTAACCCCAACATCGCGCCAGTCGAGGCTACGCCGACGTCACTTAGCGTTTCCTTGCGACAACAACATGCCCGCTTGTGCATCAGTAATCGTTGTGGCAGGCTGTCTTTAAAGCGCAAAAGCATTTTTTAATTGACTTGCTTTTACTGCTAAGTTTTACTTCCACAGCTTTACCTGGCAATTAGATGAGCAGTAGGCTCTCAATCCCTAACAGCGATTGAGATCAAGGTTTTTTTTCACAACTAACTATGAGAGGGGTACATGACGCCGTTGCTCAATTCTTTGGGAGACAGGGCTTGCCCAGTATGGATCCAGCTTACCATTAAGTAATGGATTCGGTTTGAAATCCAAAGTTCCTAAGCCCGTAATTGAGCGCTCGGATTCAAATCATCAGAAAAATTTGCTCCTTTCAATCGCGCCACAACTCTTTGGCATGAAATTCTCGATCCCACTACCGTCTTCAGGTTATCAGTTCATCCGCCTGGTGGACGGCCATCGGCCCTTCCACAGACATGACCAGTCCCCTGCCACCTCACCTTGCTAATTCTGCGAGCTGTGTCGGTGACTCGTGTTCTATGAAGTGTAACATTATTTCTGTTTTCATGATTTATACAGATTCCGAGCATAACTCGCTCCATAGCAGTATGACGTACCTCGAACCTTTGAACTAGTCCCGCTGTTAGTGCTTACGCTTCGGCACCTTGCGTCAGAACAGCAGGTAGGACGCATTGTTTAAAGACTTGGTTGCAAATACCTTCGACCTCACGATTTATTGGTTTACAAATAGATCGGTCGCCGCCCAGCAGACGGCGTCGCCGCCCACGTCCTTGCGTCAGCTTATAGACGTTCTCCTGGTTCATTCGCTATCGCTGTGACAGGCTGTCTGGTGCGCGCTCCTGCAAATTGCTTTCGCTTTTTTTTACACCCAACGATTTATGCAGAAATTGCAATTTATTTTTTTAAAGTAAAACATATTATAGTCGACTGTACATGTATTGTACTACACTTAGTACAGTCAAGTTGGGTAACTTTGAATTTCAGTGTAACATTGAATCCACTGTTTAAGAACAGTAAAAGTACCTACATACTGTTGTTTATGGTTTGTTTTTGATCGAAACCCCCCATAGACTCAACAACATCTTTATTTGGAGTACTTGTCAACAGTAACTGATCTAAAACTTGACCTTACTTGCCTCTAAAAAAATTATTTTTTACCAAGTAAGAATCGTACAACACGAGATTGCTAACAGCTGTGTTATTTCAATTTAACGATATTTCAGCACCGTTCTAAGCGCCATGATCACGGAGTTACTGAAGGTGTAGTGGGTGAGATCATCTGTCTTCCCTCTTTCGCCGCCACTGTTCACAAACTCACTATTCTCCTGCACCTGGGGTGTCATTGTCAAAACACACTTCATGTTACGCTTCACTTCACTTTGATTTTGGCCTTCTGTATGTCAAAAACTACGCGTTGTTAGTGATAATCGACAGGCTGTTCACTACACAGGACGCTAACAGTATCTGCACGCGAAACTACTATTTGTCTACTTTTCCCGTTTTTGCGCTTTCAAATCACTGAATTCCAGACACTGGACAATTTAAACCCTTTTTCGCGATAGATTTTTTTGTGTTTTATAATTTCGATCGCCAACTACTCGTTACCAATGATGTTATACTAAAAAAGACTACTTGGGCTTACTACTATAGGTGACCTGTGCTAAAAAAGTGTAACCAGAAATGCGAACACTTGAGCAAAGCATCGACAGTTTGAGATGACACTGCGCAACATGCATCTGTCTCGTTTACGCTCTAGTAAATAGTCATACTATCTTGCACACACGGTCAAATTATAAGTATGTCCCACAGGGGGCAATTTTCGACTTCGCATCAGTACTGACATAACTTTTCCACCTCTTGTAAATATCATTGCTCGTACCAAGTAAGTGGTGTACTCAAGTATCGAGTGGTCGGACTATACCACAGTATAAACAGTAGGTTATCTATGGCCGCCCGCCGAGTTATTAGCCTAGCCTGCTACAGACACGCGGCATAGCCCGTCCGTACTGCCACCACCTTATCCCCCCGTATTTTATGCTAGCGTGTGCGTGAAATCACACGGCCTTAGCTGAAAATCAGCGCTTTAGCCCAGGCTGGAGCACAAAGCTGAGCTAGGGACCGATTCGGCTAGGTACATAACTTCATTTAGTTTTGTTATTGTTTATTTCAAGGCATTTTAAAAAAAAACTTTTATTGTTTTTTTTAGTCTAATTTTATTTTCTTTTATTGTATTTTTTTGTCTTTTTGTAATTAAGCCGAATAAATGATTCTTATTCTTTTTCTTAAATCGCGTGCCGACGCGGCGCGTGACGTGCACGCACACATTCAAACCGAGAGCGGCACGTTTGTTTGTAGATATTTTACTGTTCTCTGTGTACTGTGAGTATACACAAGTCGTCCGGTCCGCATGTGACGTCATCGCCTCGTCCTTGCGACAGTTTATAGACGGCTCCGGTTTCATCCGTTATCGCTGTGACAGGCTGTCTACTGCGCTCTGTTTCCAATTGCTTCCTTTTATAAACGTGATAAACAGAAAATATAAGGTTTTCGTCTATTTCATATTTAAAAAGACGTGCCCGTGGCGCAGTTGTGACAGTGACCGGCGATGATCGCTGTTGTAAAGCAACACACGCCGGGTCGGAAATGGGATGGGTGACCACCCCGACCGAAATTTAGTGATGTCCCGTTTGACGTCGTCAGATGTCAGTCGATAAGCCTATTAGTCGGAGGCCTTAGGGCGGCTAGATAACATCTGACATTAAGGTTGCCCACTAACCGACACCCCTCCAACAATCCGCACTGAGCCATAGTGTTGGAGTATGGCTCAATCCACATCATAATTGAGGTGAGGCCTGTGCTCAGCAGTGTGACGTATATAGGCCGTTTATGTTATTTGTTGTATGATTTTTAAATCGATTAGATCTGTCATCATTGTCACTGAATTTGTAAATGATAAGTTTGGACACCTTCAGACCTAAACGAGATACTGGACATGCTCCTAAATGTGAGGTTTCGTAATATAATTCAAATTACGATATGTGTTTGAAAACCTCAAATTATAAAACCTGTATTGTAAACATACTCGTAACTGTCGCAATCAGGTCTTGTGAGTATTCGTTTGAAAACTTAAATTATTATTTTTTATTGCACACTTAAACCACAACAACATTTTACAGGCAGGCATTAAAGTGACGAGTAAAAGTAAAGCTTGACCTTGACGTTCTTATGCTAGTTTCTTAATAATCCTTCTGTGCTTGCCCTACAGATCCCCAAATCTGTCAAAGCCGTCAGCAGCTAAGTAAACAGCAACAGGCGTACAGAAAACAGGCTAGGTCATCAGCAAAAACCCTTCATTCAAGTCAAGGGGTTTCACTCTTAAGTCCTATATCCACAAGGTCTTGAACAGAGACGTAACGAGGGGCGAATAATGCCCCTGGTGCTGCAAATGTCCATAGGCTTCGGTAACCGCCCACCATCAGCTGGTCCTGATTGTATATTTAAAAAAGAGAAGGTTGAAGTTGCCTTAACCTCGCGCACTCCGTCTCTTCATTCTTTGGTCGTTGCTATCGACCCATCAGTCACTAACCTCTAAACCAGGTCAACGGCCCCTGAAGCAACTGTCACCAGAAGTCCTCTGACCGCTCCCGCGACTCGAAACAAAACACTCCCGTCGCTTCCTGTTCCCGCCCAGCCCGCCCAGACGGCCTGTCTGCTGGTGGTGGGACTCTCCGGTGACGTAAGCCGTCCTTGCTGCGTGCTCGACGTATTGATTTTTCCAAGGTACACGCCGCTAGCCTCGGCTGATGCCATTTGAATACCAAGTTAATGGCTGCCGCTGTGATTCGCAGTGTGGTGACTTTTTTTTTGTGGAAAGTATTTTTTTTCAAATTATGAACTTCGAAATAATGAAGAATAAGATACTTATAACCGGCGGACAGTAAAATAATATGTGTGTATAATAAAATACCTATCAGGATATCTTCACCACGTCTTACTAACTGACCCAGAGTTTAGCTTTTCTCGTACAATCGGTGGTATAGACTAATTACTTAAATAATAGATAAATATTCAGTATTCCATACGATACTGAATATTTATTTCGAAATGCGTTTGAGGTAGGTACCTTATTGATAAGATTCAAAACTAGTTTTATTTACTTGACAACACGATTATAAAATTCAGGGTGTCATGAGTTTCGGGCAGACTACTGTCGATCACAAAACTACCTATACTTACAAACACGATGCAGTAGCGACAGCGATGCAGTCACAGAACTTATCGATCACGTTTGAATCGATAAACGTACGCCTTCACACTTTTTGACAATTCTCTACTTTAATATCTACTACTAACGAAACTACTACGAGCTATATCGTTTAGATAATGTAGGTCAAAATTCGGAAAGAGATCAATGATATTTAAAAGAGTATAAATTAATGCGAAGTCAAAAATCGACCCCTGGCTCACGTGTACCTATAATTTGACCGTGTGTACAATATGATAGTATGATTATTTACTAGAGCGTAAACGAGACAGATACATGTTGCGCAGTGTCGTGTCAGACTGTCAATGCTTTGCTCAGGTGTTTGAAGTTCTGTTTTCGGGTGCCACTTTTTTAGCACAAGTAACCTATCTACGTCTTTTTATTATAATGTCATTGACAGAGATATATAAAGAGACGTTATTTCAAAGAGCCCGCTTTTGTACATATCCGCAATTACTGCGACAACAACATCGTCCAATGAGTTTCAGACAAAAACAGCTTCAATGCACCTGTATCGTTCATACTAATTACATTGTTAATTAATGCCAGTAAAGACAGCAGCAGCTCTATTCATAGCAAACCTGTGTAACTAGATCGCCTGTTGGTTGTATCAAATACCTAACGTGGCATAATAGCGGGTGTACTGTTTCGTGTACTTAATTATAACTTGCTAAATTGGCAGAGAATAGACACACCGTGTGTTCACACAGATAATGCACATAATTATAATATACTTGCAGTATCTGGCAACATCGACTTGTCGGTCCTTGTTTAAGCTGAAATATGATTCGCGAAGCCGAATTTAGATTGAAATGCCAGGTTCTCCCACTCATACACATCTGACAAGTTTTAAAAACTTTTTAAATCAGTAACTGTTTAAAAGTTGAGAATCTCACAGAACTAACGAACTTCGCTTTGTAGAAAATAAGCCAAAAGGTCCCTCTTCTTTAATTTTGTTTTTAATACTATGCCGAAAATATTGAAAGGCCTGGACGTAAACCACGTTAATTAATATTTTTAGCTGTATTTTTGTTTATTACTACTCGTAGCTGTCCCGACAAACGTTGTTCTGTTAAGCTAAAACTAAATTGTAGTTTTTAATATATTCCCTTAAATTACATCATTATTATGATATTGTCGCTGGTGTATCTTAAAATAATAAATTCCTAGTTTTTTCATGTTGAAGGTTGAAAAGCTACCCTTCCCTGAACTTCCACGATTATTTCAAGACCAAAATTATCCAAATCGGTCTAATGGTTATCTAGTTTTAGAGAAACAAACGAACAGCAATTGATTTTTGTATATAACATTGACAAAAAATAAAGTATCGCGTCCAAAACTATAATAGTATATTAACCACAAATTATACATTTACGTAGCACATATGTAGGAAATATCATACATGAGCCATTTCTTGCTCTAGTACAAAATAGCCAGATTTCCAAGATTAATATAAAATCACCACCTCCTGCCTCCCAAGCGAATTGAAAACTTGGTGTATTTGATAAAATCTATTTCTGGCGAGATAAAAATGTACCGCAGGATATTAAATTGGGCGTATCTCGCTCGCAGACGCCGCTTACTTTTAAGAGCCAGTTCACTTCCCACTAGCGCCACCAATTGTTTATTTTTTAAATTAATTGCGGTTTATTCCAGTTATTAAAACAAAAAATTACAAATTCAGATCATAAAATAAGATATTTTCTGTGTTTGAACATGTTAACAGAATAAATTATCTTGATGTAAATAAACTAATTTCTAATGTTTTCTTATATTTACGCGAGCACTATACATCGAAATAAAACAACTTATGATTGATGCTTAAATTGGCCACTTTAGAAAAAAACACAACTTTGTTTATTTACTCAGAGGTAATTTTAATTCGGTTAACATCATCCTGCTCTTATGTTAAGCCAAAATTGGCCACTTTTAGCAAAAATCACAAATTGGTTGATTCTCACTTATATAATGTATTCTGTTAACATCTTAAAATTTAGAAAACATCTTAATTTATGTTCTTAAACTTTCTTGTTGCATTTTTCAGTATATAAACACAAAAAACGGGTTTTCTGCAAAAAATAAATGTGCCGTGGTCACGAGCGGAGGGGTCCGCTCGTGCCCACGGCACATGCAATTGTCGCCGAAACGTCGGGCAAATACAGGTAAAATAATATTTTAACCGTAGTTTTAGTGTTGCAAAAAAAACTCGTTTTTTTTGTTTTTATATCTTATTTTATTATCTTGATGAGACAGTTTTTGTTTAAATATCTTAAATAGACCACAATTAATAATTGGTTTTGCTAGTGGGCAGCGAACTGCCTCTTAAAATAATGTCGTTTGCGGCTTACAAGCGTCAAGTGCTTGCGCTGGGCGTCAAAGAGAATGTTTGCAGCCGCCGCGGGCCTCGGCTTGAGGCTTTCGCTGAGCTTTCTTTTGGTTAGCGCCTCGCTTTTAGCGTTTAGCATTCCGACAGCTTTGAATAGGTAACCTTGTTGAGAAAAATTAAATATATTTTGAAACTTAATCACAGAAAACAATTTTTTTTTAATTTGAGTAAAAGGTAGGATTTTTGAATGTTCTGCTTACTATGAGCGCGATAGAATTAAAGGCGTGAGTGTATGGAACTGAAAAAAGAAAGTGGTTTAGAGCGAACTACGGGTACTTAGAGCATTAAAGACTGGAGATGCCTTACAAGCCTTACCCCTCTGCACAAGTTCCGATTAAAAATCCGAATCTTGAACAAAACTACTTGGAACTCGGAAATTTTGACATAACGCATCTAGCGTCAATGGGTAAAGAGCTCCACAAAAATGCCGTTTTGTGAAGTAGATAACCGTGAAAACCACTTTCAGAAATTCAAACTGGAAGAATGATAATGTTATGTTTCATACTTGTGTATTTCTTTGGTTGAATTCGATGGTTCTTTTGCATAAATCAATAATACGTAAATCACCCGAAAAATTGTTTGAAATGACATTTAATATTTTTCTAAATCACACTAGTGTTGGGGTAAAAGTCAAGAAACCTCGATCAGCAAGATAGGATTGCAATTGAATTTAATATTTCAATTAATTCCAAATAGTGCTCGAATTTCGTTATTAGTGAATTATTTGTATTATTCATATTATATTGTTTATTGAAATGTCTAACGGTATTGTTTCTTCTCATTACCATTTGGCAGAATATTTGCTTATGACGAGTCAATTCAGTGCTTGCATAAAATAAGTGCAAAGACATTCATCAAATTAATACTTCTTTGAGTTCAAATCTTCAAACCTGTATTCTAGACTATTATACAGGCACTAATTTATCCTTGAATAGACGTAAATTCATGTGAAAATCGCACTGTGATGTCTACGCAAGCCCATATTTTGGCTGTATACCGCGATAGCGGTAGGAGCTCAGCAACGTAGTTATCAGTCTTTATAGAATAATGAAAACTATGGATGTATTCTATTAGTAAGAGGATATTAAGCTTAAATTAACAAAAGCAGGAGTTATTCCTGGACCCCTTAACGCACTAGATTTATTTGTCCGAAACTTTTTAAAGCAAGTCTATTACATTCTATTTAAAACCGATGTTTCCCATCACATAATATCAAGTTTAATAACTTAGGCAGTCTGTCAAGCCCTAGGAACATACATACAGCTCGTTTCAGTTAGGGCTGATTATTCAACAGTTAGATCCAAGTTATCGGACGAACAAATAACAACTCGGCAGATTTCAAAATATTGAATTACGAAATCAAAATGTGGACCATCCATTTCAGACTATGCATTAGTCATAGGTAGATTTTAAAATCTGCGGCGTTATTATACGTTTAAAATTATAGGTAAATTCATCAGACCAGTAGGTCTGATCTGATTAGTTTTTAATCCTCAAAATCGATCCTTAGTCCAAAAATTTACGCTAGTGATTTAAATAATGATTGCTTGCTGCTATATTGCTTTAAAAGGTTAGAAGAATCTACACGTTTCAATAAGATCGTAATTTAAAATACTCGTTTAAAATATTCGTTTAATTCAAGAAGATAAAAAGCCTGATTTTAACTGTTTACTAGGAGCAATTACTAAGGAAAGAGCGTAATTTCCAATACACAATATGATTCACAATTTCTAATCGAAACTTTTTTCAATTTATTTTTGAACATCCAATAGCTGTGGCATGGTCAGCACTAGCCAAGTTGACATAAGTACCGTGTAAAGACATAACTAATGTCAAAGGTTGTGGTAGTGTGAATCATTTTATTGACATGTGTGTGTAAAATATTCATGTGTTGCTTATTTAGGTTTGTGTGCGATTGTGCCAACAAGCCTCTTCTTTCATAGTAGATGTGAGTCTCTTTGTGTGAGTGTTCCCCCTGCCCCCGCAAAAAGAGACAGACTTTTTTGCATTGACGGGTGGCCCAATCGCGAGTCCATTTCTATATTGTCTAAGTACGGGTAAGACAATGTAGTGTGTAGAAGGTTTCGTGCCAGTCACTGCAGTTTCCCCCAACATGTACGATGAGATAATCCCGGAGTTTTTAGTGGGTATGCCATCTTCTCAGTGGTGAGTGCCACATAACCCGTCTGCCCCCCCGTTGGACGGGTATGCGTAATGTCATTTCCTCCGGGTCAAAAAAAAGGCCCAAATAGGCCACTTTCAGCTAAAATCACAAATTGGTTGATTCACTCTGATATAATTTGTTCTGTTGACATCCTAAAATATAGAAAACATCCTATTTTATGATATTGATGAGACAGTTTTTGTTTAAATTTCTTAAATAAACCACAATGAATAGTTGGTGGCGCTAGTGAGCAGTGAACTGCCTCTTAAAATAATGTCGTTTGCAGCTAACAAGTGTCAAGTGCTTGCGCTGGGCGTCAAAGAGAATGTTTGCAGCCGCCGCGGGCCTCGGCTTGAGGCTTTCGCCAAGTTTTCTTTTGGTTAGCGCCTCGCTTTTAGCGTTTAGCATTCCAACAGCTTTGAATAGGTTACCTTGTTGGGAAAAATGAAATATATTTTGAAACTTAATCACAAAAAAAAAGGATTTTTTTTAAAATTAGAGTAAAGGGTGGGCTTTTGAATGTTCTGCTCACTATGATTACACTTAGATAATCAATTCTATTAACATCTTATCATCTTGCTATATGCTTATGTAATTTCCAAATTTGCCAGTTTTAGCAAAAATCACGAATTAGTTGATTCACACTGATCAAATTTATTCTGTTAACATCTTCGAATATAGAAAAAATCCTATTTTATGATCTTGCTGAGACAGTTTTTGTTTAAATATGTTAAATAAACCACAATTAATATTTGGTGGTGCTAGTGAGTGAACTGCCTCTTAAAATAATATCGTTTGCGGCTTACAAGTGTCAAGTGCTTGCGCTGCGCGTCAAAGAGAATGTTTGCAGCCGCCGCGGGCCTCGGCTTGAGGCTTTCGCTAAGCTTTCTTTTGGTTAGCGCCTCGCTTTTAGCGTTTAGCATTCCAACAGCTTTGAATAGGTTACCTTGTTGGGAAAAATGAAATATATTTTGAAACTTAATCACAAAAAAAAAGGTTTTTTTTTTAAATTAGAGTAAAGGGTGGGCTTTTGAATGTTCTGCTCACTATGATTACACTTAGATAATCAATTCTATTAACATCTTATCATCTTGCTATATGCTTATGTAATTTCCAAATTTGCCAGTTTTAGCAAAAATCACGAATTAGTTGACTCACACTGATCAAATTTATTCTGTTAACATCTTCAAATATAGAAAAAATCCTATTTTATGATCTTGCTGAGACAGTTTTTGTTTAAATATGTTAAATAAACCACAATTAATATTTGGTGGTGCTAGTGAGTGAACTGCCTCTTAAAATAATGTCGTTTGCGGCTTACAAGTGTCAAGTGCTTGCGCTGGGCGTCAAAGAGAATGTTTGCAGCCGCCGCGGGCCTCGGCTTGAGGCTTTCGCTGAGCTTTCTTTTGGTTAGCGTCTCGCTTTTAGCGTTTAGCATTCCAACAGCTTTGAATAGGTAACCTTGTTGAGAAAAATGTTATACATTTTAAAATTAAATCACAAAAAACCATTTTTTTTTAAATTTGGGTAAAGTGTGGCCTTTTTAATGTTCTGCTTACTATGAGCGATAGAATTAAAGGGGTGAGTGTATGTAATGAAAAAAACAAAGTAGTGGCGAACTACAGGTAAATCAATGTAGTGCGTAGAAGGCTTCGTGCCAGTCACCGCAGTTTCCCCCAACATGGACGGAGGGAGTCCCGTAGTTTTTAGTGGGTATGCCACTGGGTGACACCTTTCCAGTGGTGAGTCTCACATAACCCGTCCGTCCCCCGTTGAACGGGTATGCGTAACGTCATTTCCTTCGGGTCGAAAAAAAAGTAAATCAATGTAGCATGTAAATAAAAAAGCAACTTATAGGCTTCGTTAATAAACTAACTACGCAATCAACGACTTTTAGCAAATTATACACGTAAATTAAGTGAGTAGAGAGTTCTTGTAGGGGAGTTTTGAAAGAGTGTTAAAAATATTTCAAATGCGCAGTCGTCAACATACTGCTATTTTTAGAATATTGTCGCGGTAAAGCCGTGGCTTGACATAGCGGTGTCGCTCATGCATTGTGTGTTATCACCGAACTTAAACGTTGCTACATAACAAGACAGCATTTAGACCAACCATAGGAGATATCCACAGGCATTTACTTATTATTTGGCACAAAAGACAAATTGGTACATAAACACGCAAACTACAGTTATGAGGATCTGACGAAGCACCTTCAGTCATAACTTCCAAAATATATTATGGTTATAGAAGATCATCATCGTCAACCACAAGATGTCCACTGCTGAACATAAGCCTTGTTGTATAAATAAGGAGAAACCACATGTTCACTTGAATCGAGTATCTAAACCAACCGCAGGCTTGAAGATACAAACTTCAGTGTTGTTTTATAATTTAGTCCGATGATTGCAATTCTTTTTAAATAAAACCATAAGTGAAATTTTCGAATAATATTTTTAATAACGAGAGATCGCTCTTAGCAATAAAACCGCCTTAATTGAACAGTCCAAATATCTGTAAGCATCGCCGTGTAGTTTGTTTCCTTAAAAAGTATAATTATCATAACTTAATATTGAACTTAGCACGCTCAGTTCCGAGTCAGTCCCCGGCCTTACAGCCCTTTCCACGCTGCCCCTACAGTGTGCGCAAGTCCCAAAATAACTTAAAGCCGTTTTAGTATTTGTCCTCAAACCCTAACCCAGCCCTTGCCCTGAATGTAGCCGTAACGGGGTCAATATCGGTCTAGGGCTTCCGGCCCAGACCTTCACTTGATCATTGGCTAACTAATAATATGTTTATCAGTTTTTCGCCAAACAGAAAAACGTTCTATACTTACTTGCATAAGTTTATCGTTTTCTGCTAGGTATTTGTGTATTCATATTGACTTAAATAGTAGGTAAATGTTCCATAGTTAGTTAATAACTAGTTTTAAGCTAAGTAATATGTGCCATTTTTGTACTTTTTTTCTTGTTTAGATTCCTTTGAGGTTACACAAATTTTACACAGCGAACACCGAGGGTTCTGTTCAAAGATTATTTTTAAAATATTCGAAAAAAATTATTAGAATTTTTTATTATATGTATGATTTAATTAAATACCCCTTATTCATGAAAACTTAAACTGCGCTTTAACAACACCTAGCTTTGTATCGTTTTGTCTCTTTCATTATGGTTGCGGCCATTAATTACTCGCGTAACCACTCGTTTGTCGCGCAGCCAGTGCTTGATCTACCTTGTTTGTCACGCAGTTTTGCGTCACCGTGAGCACATCAACAACATCATATGAAAATAACTACAATACAAGTGTTAATCTATTAACTTAGTAATGGTATATGACCTTAAAGTCCCAAAAGTTAGACTCCATTCGAGCGTCTTTGAAGCGAATTTTTAACAGACAACACTCATACATGATGAGTACCTCCGCAGGAGTTTGATGAGTACCTCCGCTGGAGTTGGATGAGTACCTCTGCCGGAGTTAGATGAGTACCTCCGCCGGAGTTGGATGAGTACCTACCGGAGTTAAATTAGAATGTTTCTGCTCGGGGTGCGGACTCGCCGGCCCGCGGGTGATTGATGGGTGCAATATGCGGAAATCTGTTTGAACAGACGTTTACAAATATGCGAATAGCCTTTCACGAGTTTCCTTGAAAATGCAATAAAGAAGCTGAATAGCTTTAGTCTTCCTTTCTTCACTCAAACTATTTCACTATTCATCTTATGGTTCCCTGATGAATGTCGAAGAATCCAATCGATGCTGACCGTTTCCTGTTTACCGATGCGAAAGACTATCCCTCTTATTCATAAAAACTAACGTAACGCTAAAGGATATTTTAAGAAATTGACGTGTTTTGTCACTTACTAGCAAATGGCGGCAGCAACAAGAATGAAAGAGACCATGCGACACAAAAGTGAACGGTTGTTGAAGCGCTGTTTAAGTTTTTATGAATAAGGGGGTATGAATGACTTAATCCAAATATGAAGGTCTTTTTCTTACAAAACAAGAATATTAGAATCAGTGTCCCATAGTTTAAGAAAAATTTGCGTACTTTTCATGATTGCGTTTATACAAGACTGGGCCACGACGCTTCACCACTGTCGGTAATATGCCTGAATTTTGGGTGGAAACCCTCTAGGGTCGGTTATATACAGGATTATAGAAAGAAAACAGCAGCCACTATCCTGGTACTGCTTGATAGACTCCTATTTATTCGTAAGTAATATACCTATATGGATAGCTATCGTGGCGGTCATATTTATAGTCCTAAATAGAATACTTTTTCTAGTATAGTTTTTTTTGTTTTAGTATACGATTTGATATTTTTAATCACACTCGAACTGGTAGAGCATTAATTTCGCCTATTATACTCTGCTTGTGCAATAAAATTTAAATGAATGAGACTTAAATAATTAATTTTCTGACCATATGATTTATAAATCGACAAAGCGCTGTGTAAAATCATCCTTTTATTCCCTGCAATAGTCAGCATACCTCCATCACATTGAATTCCTGACTGAAAATGGCACTGACAATAGCCCTCGATACACCACCGATAAATTCCACACGATCACTTTTCCACATTCAATATGAAGTTCAGTTATCGGCGTTGCATTATGGCATTCCTTCGCGCATAGTGCACTGACTGCCCCGAATATCTTGTATAGCATCGCGACCGCGGAATGCTTGAATTATCTGCGGTAACGCCTCGGAGAATACTGAACAATCAGCTTGTTATTGATATGAATGTTGTGTTTATTACTATAGAGCGCTGTCTATTGGTTGTATGGATAGGGATGGAGAGTGATTATCTCTGCCTATTGCCAAATGCTACACCATCGACGTTGCCGTTGCCGAAAAAGTGTACAAGCACCACCCATCCAGTGACGCGCTTGGAATCAGGGCTAATACCATGTCGTGTTGAGACGGAACTGCCTAGTTCCACAGTAGCCTTTTCCCCAGAACGCTCTAAGGTTGTATATCCAGTAAAAAATACATCGTATGCTTGACGCTAAATGCGGTCGGAAACTAAAAGTATACATTGCGAGTTCAGCCAAAAATCCTCAGCAGTATTCCACAAGAGGCCATTCGTTTAATGACGAATTTCCTGAATTGGCAGGAAATTCTCCTTCATGTGTTCGATGTGTTTAAAATCACTATTTCGTAAAATAATTTCCTCGTTTTCAAAAGGTATCATAATCTAAATGTAGATTTTAGCACAATTCTTAAACTTCTTTTTGGAAGGCTTCTTAACGTTCGCTCCCGATTTAAGCCCCCTTACCTACACTGTAATGTCTTGATAGATATCTCAGTCCTTCGAAGCTTGCTTGTAGCTTAAGGTAACCTCGTTAAATGGAAGCATATTTTTAAATCCACCGCAGTGATCGGTAGCAATTGTGATTCCACGGCCGCCCACGTCGCGAACTAGGGCGGGCGGGCCGTTGGAATAAATCACTAGAGCTTACGGCGCCTGCGACGTTCCCTCTGCGATTGGATACAAATTTAATGATACTAACGACATTTTTTACATTCTAAAGTCTTCTTCTTTCAGGTCTTACCTCAAGTTTTAGATGATCTTGAGGTTAAACGTTTATATTGCAGCAGCCCAGTGCTTCGTAGCTGCTGAGCCGAAAAACGAAATCTTGAAGAAGGCAACCGGGAGCAGGACATTATACATGGTTTTAGGCACCAAACTCACATGGTTCCGGGTAAATGTACCTCCCGCCTCCCTCCCATCCGCTCGAATCTTTGAGTCGCTCGAGTCCGGATTGAAGTTAAGCAACTTCCATGCAAGCCAGTTTCTTCCCTCCTAAAGCAATAGTTTTGAACATCACAAACATTGACCTTTTGCCGATTAGAAAGCAGTCCTTTTGTTTTAGACACAGCCAACAACAAAAAGTGGCCAGAGCAACAAATATAGCTACAAAAAGACACAGTTTTTTTATGTAAGTGGGAGTAAACGTCACCTGATGGGCAAAACATAAATTAGGCAAAATTGGGCAAATACCTTAAAATAAGGGTAGAGGGAAATAGATGTCACCTGGAGGTAATCAAATCTCCATCAACTAGGTTGTGTGATGTTACGAGGACTTTGAATTAATGTGTATTAAATGAAAAGTCCCTATCCTCAGTCTGAGCCTGCCAATCTCCAGAGTAGTAGACCAGGTCATCGCACCATCGCTTCCTTGGTCTTCCTCTTCGACGAAGAAGAGAAGAAGAGCTTGGGGGAGACCATTGCCCAGCAGTGGGCTTTGAATGGTTAAAAAAATATATTTGACCGTCACTTTTGAAAATTACTCTCGTTTCAACTTTAACCACTTACCAAATTTTACATATTTTAAAGCTGTTTATTAGTATTTCACCAAGTCTGTCTAGATAATCTCTCAATCAATATTACCCAACAAGTTCAGTCTAGTAAGCATTGTCTGAGAAAGGGTTCAGGTTCAGACTTCCCCTTTTCATTAATAACAATCTCCATCCTACCCAATTAGACTTCACCACTTTCATATTGTGATTTCAATAGTGATTCTGTCTAGAGTTAATCAGCTGAATCAGGTTTAGTATTTAATGTTTGTTTAAATCTCTTTGTAACGTAAGTCGTAATATATTATATTATTTCCTCTGGGTTGAGAATCCAGGCTAGTACAGTGGAGGCTGATCTCCTCCTGTCCTAAAAAGTAAGATGGTCAATGCTGTCGATCGGCCATATACCTACTAGTAATACCTTGACCAAGTTGTAAACAAGTGATAGCTGGATAGTAGTACTTAAGAGTGCGCATAAAGCAAAACTACCAATCTTCTTCTTGATTGTACGTGATAAATACTAGATGAAATTTTATGAATTTATTAAATGTTACGCTTCATTATATTTTCGAGGGTTGTGTTTGATCAAAAACATAAAATAATTAAATTATCTCGATAAAAAAAAATCACGAAGTTACGTCTGATTTTCCCTTTTTTTCGTTTTATACTGGTCATGGCAATTACTATGATGACAATTTTTTTATAAATAATTATATTGAAAAATAAGTAAGGGCTATGTCTAGCCATTTTTTAAAATTACTTTTAGTTTTGGATTTATAACGATTAAACACTTTTGGCACTTAATACGTTTTGACTCCGCGGAAAAAGTCATCTTCCGTCGCACGTTTGTGAAGCTTGACACATATTTCTATTTCACACATCAGTACCCATCGCTCCGTTGAGACGAGAAGACTACGCTCAAATTCTTAGCTGCTCCGAGTTTCAAAATAAATAGTGAAATGGGGAAAAAGAAAAGGACTTAGTGAACGAGAACTAAAAAAGTTACAAACTGCAAGGATGTCTAATTGTCGAAGGTATGTTGTATTGTATTTTAAGAGAAATAAATTCATTTGAGTCGCTCTAGTAAGATGACGTAAACAGATGGTGTAAAGTATATGCTAAGTAATCACATGACTTTAGTTGGTCTCTTCAAATAATAGGTTGATTTCGAAGGTATTTGTTTCAATCAACCAGGTATTTATTGTAAGTAAATTATTTTCAAATAATAT
This sequence comes from Udea ferrugalis, assembly GCA_950022985.1. Lineage (NCBI taxonomy): Eukaryota > Metazoa > Arthropoda > Insecta > Lepidoptera > Crambidae > Udea > Udea ferrugalis. Next base: position 920,519 of record OX465515.1, read on the forward strand.
TTAATTTTCAGAATTGCTGCATCTCAAAATATTTCACAATCTGACAGGTGTGATCAAAATGAAGTTGTGGAGGCATGCGCGTCGTCGACTATGTAGGTTTCTTTAAAAATAGTATCCATACTTGCTTTTCCATCTTGGGATATTTTTTTTAGTAAAGTTGAAGCTGGCTGAAACAATAACTAGTTACTACGACATGAGTAAATATACTAAGTACTGTGTTTATTTTACAGAACAACATTGAATTTGGAAAATGTAGACCCTAATAGACAGCCTATATCTACAGACTATTGTCAGTCAGAAAAAATACTTACCGTAATGATTACTCGAGGAATGAAGAGAATACTCCAGAAAGGTATCCGCCTAAATTCTTACAGTACAATCGATAACATTTAAACTAGCGGAGACCTGTCATGAGAAAAATAACGAATAGGAAATAGTCATTTGAAAAATAACGTTAGATAATTTCTGATAAAGTTATCACTTTCCAAACCATCCTGTCTTAAATCAGTAATTTGAAAGTAACAGACGCCGAAATTAACCATTTCCCGCATACTTTTTTGCCTGGCCGCTGCTTTGCACTCTCCTGTAAATATATAATAAATCCGATCAGTTGAACGGAAAAGGGTTGATTTGGGTGGGGTGGTTAGAACTGCAACCACAAAACGCATGAGCCGAGCGATATTTTGACTCAGAACGCCACTTGCTACGAGTACTTTTATGCTTAATTGCAAATGACTTTCCTAATAGTGGGTAATTTGTGCCTTTCCGTATAAATATGGCTTCCGCATTATTTTTTTTCTACTGTGTCATTTTTTAATTTTAATTTTGTAAATAGCTGAACTTTTCAATTACAGTTCATTGAAGCGACGACGCACTCTAAGTAGTCGTTTTCTGGGATCCACAAGATTTGATCTACATCGATTACCTCGAGAAGGGTAGAACAATAACAGGGCTTTACTATGCCGATTTATTGGGCTGATTCGACGCCGAATTAAAGAAAAAACGACCCCACCTGGCGAAGAAAAACGTGCTGTTTCACCACGACAACGCACCGGTTCACACGTCTGCCGTTGCCATGGCCAAATTGATCGAATTGCTGCCCCATCCACCGTATTCTCCAGAGTTGGCCCCTTGAGACTTCTTCCTGTTTCCTAATCTGAAAAAAACACTCGCCGGGAATAGATATGGATCAAATGAGGAGGTCATTGCCGCCACAGAGGCCTTTTTTGCAGAGTTTGACAAAAACTATTTTTCGGACGGGTTAAAAAAGTTTGAGCATCGCTGTGCTAAGTGTATCTGAAACTGAAAGGAGACTATGTTGAAAAATAAATTGCAACTTTTCAAAAATTTTCCCTTACTTTTTGTAGGCTAAGTAAGTATTTATTGAATGACCCTCGTATAATATGCACATACTTGAAATAAAGATGATGTTTTTGGCATTCATTTTAATTTTTCATTCACCTTTCAACGCCTTATAAACCAGATACAATTGAAAATATGTGCGTGTGCATTGGGTGAGCACCCTCTAAAAATTAATAAAAATGTTCTCACCATTTAGTTGAAGGTCTAAAACAATTGTAAATGTAATCTTGCAATTTGTAAAACGATGTAACCGAAGGTATTTAATGAAATGTCTGCTCACCCAGTTCTCTCAAAGGATCAGCCGTATCTCCGTATGTAATGACTTTACAAATACCAATAGTGTACTGAATTTCAGTAAAAATCTATTCTGACTAGGGTTTTAAAATTCAGTTTCACAAGATCCGTAATAAAAAAAAATACAAATGATTTCTTGTGCTCACCCAATCCTCACGTTATTAAAAGGGCTGATATTTTAGCGAACTAGCAATTAAATGGCATTCATAATTTGTACTGTTTTGGTTGACTATGAACATAATTTTGTAAAATATAAAACAAACCACTATCACTGCGCGTTCTTGAGTATATATTTTTTTAAAGTGCTCACCCAATCCTCTTATTTTCGTAAAGTGAAAAACGTGTATACCTCTTTGTAACTAAACTTTGAAGAATAAGTTAACATGTCAAATTTAGTCAAAAAAAATACAAAATGATCATGTCTATACGTTTTTGATATTTTTATTTACTTCAGGAGATATACGCAATTTATTGTTTGTCCGGAACTCTATAGAGTAGGGTAGGGAGTAGGGTAGGGTATGGTGTTCACACGTTACAAAATAAAGTGACAATACAACTAAAACAGTACAAATTATGAATGCCATTTAATTGCTAGTTCGCTAAAATATCAGCCCTTTTAATAACGTGAGGATTGAGTGAGCACAAGAAATCATTTGTATTTTTTTTATTACGGATCTTGTGAAACTGAATTTTAAAACCCTAGTTAGAATAGGTTTTTACTAAAATTCAGTACACTATTGGTATTTGTAGTCATTACATACGGAGATACGGCTGCCCCTTTGTAAGAACTGGGTGAGCACACATTTCATTAAATAACTTCGGTTCCATCGTTTTACAAATTGCAAGATTATATTTACAATTGTTTTAGACCTTTAACTAAATGGTGAGAACATTTTTATTCATTTTTAGAGGGTGCTCACCCAATGCACACGCACACATTGAAAATCTATTATTATAATCGCTGACAATCGCGCCAGGCGGGATATGACCCTTTAATTCGTGTTCAGTTGGTGGAGGAGAGTCAAACCACCCCGTCATGAGTTCTCACCTTATCGTTGCGAGGGGGCTTAGTACTGGTGGTAGGGTCCAACCGCCGGGAAGCGAATAGAAGGCGTGGCAGTGTGGTGGACTAGCCACCCACTCGTTGAGGCCCCTAAGGGCGACACGTGGGGTTGCGGGGCCAGTGCGGCCTGCAAGCGCCTTGAGGCGCGTAGTAGCGGCCGCGGGGTTTTGGTCGGTAGCAGTCCAACATAACATCGTCGTCCCCCCGGGCGGCGAGGTATCCATGAAGATTTCCCCACGAAAAAAAAAGCCGGGTCAAATCATGACCGGGGAGCTTTTGTTTATAAATATACAAATGCGTCCACCTATTACCGTCACTAATATAGAACAAAGAACGCAAAAAAACCCGCTTGTGTATTTACTCTAAAATATACATTTGATTATATATTTTATATATTTTTTTTTTAGTATATGAAAATAAGTCGGGTTTTCCTTCCTGACGCTATAACTCCAGAACGCAAGAACCGATTTCCACGGTTTTGCATTCGTTGGAAAGGTCTCGGGCTCCGTGAGGTTCATAGCAAAGAAAATTCAGGAAAATTTCAACAGAAAAGCGGGAAAATCTTTTTTCATATACAGCTAAGTCCACGCGGACGAAGTCGCGGGTGGCTGCTAGTATTTAGTATTTATTGTGAAAAAATCAACTGGTGACAGAAAGACAGTGTAGTCTACGTATTAGGGCCCTGTTTTTACCTTTTGCATAAAGATCCTTAAAAATAATTTCAAAGATGAGACTACTATCTACAACATAACATTCAACTTATATACAAAGTAAAATTACGTACATTAAAATGTAGGCAATGTATTCACAAGAAGAATGCCTACTGTGTTATCTGATTGTTTTACGTATACTACGGAAGCTACGCGTTGAGCGAGCGAGAGAGATGTATTGTGGTTTGGCGGGCGATAGTGTTCGCAGAGAGGGGGGTGCGGGTGAATTTTATAAATTTGCTGGGTTTATACGCACTCTTAAGTTAGCAAACAGAAGTCTACGAGTATATTTAGAAGCATCGAAGTAGTCTTTTTATTTTTCGCTAGAAGTTAATAAATACTCGAACATTACAATTGTAGAACTAATTACTGCCATCATTGAAAAAAACACTATCAAAGAACATTGGATGACAAATTTTGACCCACGTTGTTATAAGTCCTCTCTTTCCACTAAACGTTGTGTACTGTGTGTTAGTGTACTGTAATTATGCGTAAATGCTACAAATGTCCCATAAGATCTTTAAAGTGTAGTCTATGGCCAACATGTCAATGGTGCCGCCCGCCCAGGGTGCTGTTGACGACGCCAATTAGGCCCGCCCTGACCCTGAATAATCCGAATAGTTGCCGAACACAATACTGCAAACTTACGGCTCACTGCCGATTATGCGACTTTACTTACTAGTGATGTAAGAGTCTAGACTTCAGGCTAACCGGGGTGAATCGGTTACAAAACTCTGCCTGCCAGATGCCGAAGTGAATGGTTAAAGTCACAACAAACCGCGGTTTGAACTACTTGACAAGCGGCAACAACAACAATCTCGTGAAATTGATAGTGTGATTCCACAAAATAAATGAACTGTTAATTCAACAGTTTCCGTTCAGTTAATGATTCACACGTTTACAAGCGGAAAATTAGGTAACTGACAATATTGAACGATCGCTAGTTTAGTTACCTACCTTTCCAGCCTCCAGAATCACAATTACTTACATATACGTAGATTTATCCCCTTGCTTTCTTATCTTCTTAGTTTGGGGATAAAAGAAAAACCGGTTCAGGGCGACGTTAACCGTTAACCCATCCACTCGGTACCAACTTAACCGGTTTTTTGTTAAGCAGTCACTGAATACATCACTGCTCCTTACATAACGCTGCTGTAATCCCACTTGTACAGTCCCCCGCAACTCTTGAGACGGCTGGCCTAATCTGAGCTCTGAATGAATTTTGATACTACGAACCATCGCTACGGACGGTACGGCCAGTGTCACGCACGCTTCGCCGGTGAGTTTGAGGTTTCACTTGAACGTTACGTCAGGGAAATGCGAGCCCGTAAGCTGTTACAAATTGTGGTCATTTATCTACATTCTCCTACTGCAAAATGACTATTTCCATAATTCTTAAACACCCATGTACCATGTTATTAAATCGACAGGACTAGTGAGACTTGTAGAAAAACGATAACTACGATAAATATTATACCTAATTTTCTCGCTTTGCGGTTTCTTGCGAAAAGGAAAAAAAATCGAGGGTGGTCGATTACACCAAGGTATTGACGCTATTATTATCCGAAATACCAGAAAACGACCACCAAAAATGAACTTGTACGGGTAAGTAAGCATTTAAATCAATTAATATTTTACCGGTGTGATTTTTGGTAAGAACTAAATAAAAATAAGGTTCAATTGGATGTGTTAGTTTGCAATGTTTTAGTTTTCTGTATAGCTTTACTAAACTGTTCCTCGATCGTGGCTTCAGTAACGGGAAAGCTGAATTCGCCTGCCTGAAAGCAACCCCCGCCCGCCCTATGTTTCCGAGAGGCGCTCACTAGATGGAGTTATACGTTTTTAGCTCGCGCTAGTGAAGTCCGCCCGGAAAATATATAGGTTTCCCGAAGCAACTTCGTTTTAAACATGATATAGGTATTACCGTGTATTTTTTTGAACGGCGTCCAGCAGACATGTTGCTAGCGCTGTCCGTAAAGTTGTTATACTACATTTGTACCGAATTTGGTCTAAGTACAACCAGTAATTTCTGTCCGAATTATATACAGAATATTGTCTGGTACATGTCCAATATATGATGGTACAAGCACCGCCCGCGACTTCGTACGCATGCACTTAAGTAAGGGAAAAAACTTTTTTTTATAAATTGTTGTATTATAAATTATTGATGTATGTGCTATATTATTGCAAAGTTTCATTTATAATATTAGTAGGATGTTAATAATGTGTTTTATGTCTTTTTAGGCTCTTGATATTTAGAACACATGCTGAAATAAACATGCAAAAAAAACACACACAATAAAACCCACACAATATCTGTCTCTTTGTTTGTGTAGTGTCATAATCAACCAAAAAAATCACATAAAAATTAACTTCGGAAATTGTGTATGAAAATACAGATTTTTCAAACTTGAATATAAATAACAAATGTTTGCAAGGTTGAGTTCTATGTGGAAATAGCATTTTTGTCTTGTTCCTGCCGGCTCACATTTGTGCAAAAAATGTACTACGCGCGGATAATGTATTTTTAATTCCTACAGTTTATAGCAGTCCCATACTAAATATATTGATCATGAACTTTCGAAGTAAATAAGTAGGTCATGGTTTCCGTTTGAATAAAACAGGGTATTTCAACTCCCTAATGTCCACAAGTAAAATATCAACATTGAAAATGTCAGCACCTTATAAAGTAAACAACAGTTCGAGGTGTCAAAGATGCAATCAATAACGAGTAATACTCTCTTATACATATACCTGCTGAGTAGCAGTGTATAAGTCTAGGGCCGATTCTTACCAGTAGAGCAATTCTGTAAACATCTTTCGAGCTGGCATTCGAATTCACCTGTCAAAGAACTACTTTTGTCGTTTTCAGACTCATGATGGTATATCCTCATACGAATAACTTAGCAAATTCGGTTGTCCGATGTTGGAAGTGATTCTTTGCAGCTGTAAGAAAAACCCGCAATAAATTCTCTGGCCCACTCAATTCGAATTCGGGATCCAATAAATTTTCTTCGTCATTTTAGTTCGGTGAGACATCGACAACAGCAACGATGATAATAAAAGCACAAGCCTGTAACTAACTTTTTCTGCTTGGCTCAATATTTTCATCTTACCAGTAGGTTGATAAAAGTATCCCAGAAATATTCATGCATTTGAAGGAATTTAATCATAGCATCGAAATTTAAAGTAGCGTGAGACTTGCTCAGAACAACCACGCCGCTTAGCTCCTATTCATCAGTTAAAAAAACGAACAAAAAGTATTCATAAGCGACATTGCTTGCAAACAGATGAAACATGTATGCAGGAGACACGATGCGACGGAATTTCATTAAGCAGCCCGCTGTGAAATAACTCTTGTTACATGTGCCATTCAAATCTTACAATTTTCTCCCTTTCAGAGAGCGAAGCGAACAGACAGACCGAGTGATTTTTGTTCCGAAAGTTTGGCGGTAGGATCGGAAATTCACTTTTATATGCAGAGAAGTTTCAGTGCGTTCTTGTACTAACATAACTAGCGGATCGAACCGAGTTCCAATATCTGAAGTTAAATTATTTTTCTCAGTTTGAATCAGTTCTTATTTAGTTGTTTGGAAAGATAAGATGAGATGATATACTTTTGCAAAACAGTTGCACAACAATGTTTACAGCGATTTAGGACGTACAATTTAGGCGGCGGTCGCTAAAAGCGATGTCTTCTAGACAACCTTTCGATAGAGAAACAGGTAAAGAAAAATAGATATGGTCGTGCAAGATGGTTATTGAAAGATAATCATTTCTATATAAAATACTATTATGAAAATAAAAAACAGACATACTTACAATTCTTTGAGCAAAATAATAAACTTACAGTTTTAGAGCAAGCTTGGCTTAAAAAATAAGTAGTGAAAATTTAAAGCCTATAGGCAATGAGGATTGTTTACCACAGTGTAAACGCTCCCTAAAAGACCGGAAATAACGCTGCCTCAAACAGATAAAATATGCAAGCGGAGATGTTGAACTCGCCAAGAAATTTCATTAACGCAGGAGACGACGGCCTCCTAGTAAAAATAACTTTTTATTACACCAGCTGGTCCCAGTCCTTGCTGATACGAACAGATAGTGCTCCGGCAAATGCAGTCAAGTATAAACTTTCAATTGCTACCAAAGTTGGAACAGTAGGGATGACAGGAAACCTTGAAATGGTAATGGAAGGTATAAACGCGAAAGCAATATCTTCTACTTCGTAATTTAATAAGGTTTTTTACTTTTTTTACCTCGTGCGCTACAGTGCCACTGCCTTCGCTTTGATATCGCAGAAAGTGCAGTGAAATAACATCTTCCACTTTGAAATAAAACAAGTTTTTCATTGCATTCGTTTCATGTTTCATTTTCTGCTTTTCCTTCTTGTCGTGATCGCCGCCTTTTTCTTCCATGTTGCATAAATTAGTACAAAAGAAAATATCTTGACTTTGCGGCCAATATTTCCATTTTTAAGATGATGTCGTGACTTGGTTTTCTGCTGGCTTGAAGGCGGCTTGATGACATCTGACAATAACATTGATCACTAGCCTTACATCCTCTTACCTAAGACGTATTAGTCTGATACCTTGACTGCCACTCTTCTCGTCTGTTATCCGGAGTCTAGTGGCTATAAGGTCGATGGTTGCACACTATTTGCCACACTCCACAGTGATCTCGTTGAAGGAGCTATCAGTGCAATTGATTAAGTGTTCATCTCCGCTGACTGAGATTTTAATCCAACTGTTTGCCTTGTATGTATTACTGTCATACTTTTGTACAACTTGGCAAATCGTGCATTCATTGCATTCAAGTTTAGTTATGATATTAACAAGCCGAGGGTTTTCTAAATGTGTTGCAATGAACGCAAACGCAGATTTTTTTACGAGACCCGTAGCTGTTGTTAAACGTATGTCCCCATGCTCATATTAAACATAGCATAACATACACTCAGCCTAAATCCTTTCCTATCACTCACTTTCATTATGAAACGGGGTTTCTTTAAGGTTTACTAAATTGTATACAATTTCAAGTTTCTAGGTACGTAGTTTCAGCTGTGCGTTGATACCTATACGGAATAGTCTAAAAGAAAGTGTGAACATTCCTGGTTTCTGGAGGTGTGATGAATCCAAAAAATATATAGGCGCCACCTTTTGAACCATCCTGTATAAGTTAATCAAGTTCACCTTTTATAACCATCGCAATATGTTTATTAGTCTACGTATTACATTACGTAGTAATTAAGCGTAGTGTGTCTCAAATGAATATTCAGGCTGCAGACAGCCAGTTGCACTGAGACGTGTAATCGTTTATTGCGAACCAATTTGATATCCCACTGCAAACGGTAATTACTCGATGTACTCGTATTTGCATACGTAAATTATATTAACACTCTGTTAGTCCTGCTAGCAGATGAACAAAGCCTTTTTATATTTAGTCATCCTTTAACAGTATAAAGGATACATGAAGCAGAAAAGACAGTTATTTTATTATAGGGAGCGGTGTGGCCCAGCGGTTAATCACTCTGGCTTGGAACCCGGTGGTCCGGATTCCAAATTTGGTTGGAACACCTACTCTAAGTTCATTGTACAATTTGCGACTGACTCTCCGATGGTGGAAAACACCGATAAAAATCTAATGGTTTTTATGAAATGCTCATGTGTTACCTTTCGATGTTTTGACACTGTTGTTTATGTTGTAGTGTTGTTTTGATTTTTATATTTTGAGTACTGTATGTTACCTAAAAAATAAATAAATAAAATTATTTGGTCAGGTTGTCCGCTCCATAATATCTGACGGCAACTGTACGTGGCTTACAGAACATTGGCGGCTATAACTAACCTCAGTACGTGCTAATCCCGCAATTTACCTCATGGAGCTCATATCCTCCGTGTCTCCGCACTAACCTCCTCAGAATCGCCTCTTCATTTTGATCGCCTCTCCTGGTAATGCTTCCATTTTTGTGTTTGCTTTGTCTCCCTCTTCGGCCGACATTCCGTCATTTCATTAGGTCTACGGTCGGCCGTGAATACCTATGTGACACGCGCTCCGGAATGTTTCAGCTTGGCTCAATATGGACATGTCATGGCTGAAGGGTGGAGACGATAGCCCCTTGATGTGGAAATTGTTATTGTCTGATAATAGTGAATGGAAGTAAAAAAAATGCATTCATTATCTTAGGACATCGTAACTTACAAACTGAGAAAAAATATCAAACTAAAGAAAATAATTATGGCAGTGGTGCAATGTTCAAAATAATGGATCACATTCAGCCTAAACCTTTTTTTTTTTTTTTTTTTTTTACCCGGTGAAATGCTTTTACGCACTTCCCGCTGCTCGGGGGGCAGCGGGGGAGTGTGGGGCTCACCCACCACAGGGTGGGCATACCCACTAAAACACCGGGGCAGCCTTCTTCCGTGCGTGACCAGGGTTCACCGAGATCTCTTCTGTAGAGAAGGAACACTACCGGTTGAACACCTGGCGCACAATGCTGATTTACACAGCCCCTCTCGTAGGGAGTAAGACCTCCCTACTAACACCAGCCGGTGTTACGGCAGTGTGAGGCTGCCCCCACACTGCCGTCCTCCTCGGGGCCACTTGAAATAGAGGCACACAGCCCCCACCGCGTGCACTCCCAGCGACCCCGAAGGCCCCCTTTAGGGCCGGCGCCCACTATCGGCATCGGCACGCTTCAGGATTTTAAGGTGGCAAATAGCAATATACTTTAACATTATGGCAATAAAGTAGAAATTTCCGTGATGTGTTCTCGTAAAAACAAAATGCATTTGTTCTGTTTCTGTTTAGGCATTTTCTATTTTATTGCCATTATGTTAGAGTATATTACTATTTGCCACCTTAAAAGCCTGAACCGTGCCGATGCCGATAGTGGGCGCCGGCCCTTAGTCGCCTCTTACGACAGGCGGGGGGGAACCGTGGCCGTATTCTTACGCCCCAGCCACAGGGCGGATTCAGCCTAAACCTGGATCTGATAAGCCTGGTATTTATAACTATAATTATAAACACAAACATTTCATATTTATTTTCGGTTCGGATGCAACTCCGTCCTGTTGTAGTATTTGTTTAACAAATCTCGAGGTAGGGGCTTGTTTTCTATGAACTACGAGTACATTATTCGTAAAATGATCCATCAATATCATCGTGAAAACAAAGTAGCTAGAGTGAAAACGAAATGTGACGTACCAAAACTTATTCCATATAACGTAGTTGTGACATTATTGTAAACAAGGATAGGCACTACTATTATTTTCCAGGTTGCATTACAGTTAACATTTAGTTCAGGGGCCGATAGAATATTCAAATGTGCCGATCTCGCTGAGCTGATAGGATCATGTTTGATTAATAAACATTTAACTGTTTGTTGAACAATTTGCGGACAATCAAACATGCATATTGCCAACAACAATTACCCTTTCAGTGGAAGAACATAACTTAAAAGACCTATATATCATGGGGCCAAAATAAAATTAAATCAAATTAAGACAAAGGAGCGTACCTACTTATAAATTAAAAAACAACACTGAAGAAACCCTTCTAGTGACCCAACTTAAGTCTTCAAACACCGTTAAGAATAAACATAGTTTGATTAACAATAAAATATACATTACATTTTGATCGGAGACTAGGAAACTGGACGGCTAGACCGATCTGGATAATTTTAGTTTTGAAATATTTGTGAAGGTCTAGGGAAGGTTTAAAAAATAATAATAATAATAATAATAAAGAAAACCAGAAAAAGACATTTGGTCATGTTGGCATCAGGCAGGACTTGAACCCGCATCTTTCGCAATCCGGGCGACTGCACTACCAATTATGCTACCGAGACCATTAACAGACCGGCCGAATCTTTCTGGTATATTTTACCCTATGAGCTAGGGTGATTTCATCAATGTTATAGGCATCCACCTCTAACACTCGGAAGAAATATTTTTTCAAATATTTAACTTCCAATTAAGATGAAAAAGCTATTACTATGTTTTTATTATTGTTTTAGCATTTTCCATGCAGTATCTTTCTAAAGAAAACCAGAAAAAGACATTTGGTCATGTTGGCATCAGGCAGGACTTGAACCCGCATCTTTCGCAATCCGGGCGACTGCACTACCAATTATGCTACCGAGACCATTAACAGACCGGCCGAATCTTTCTGGTATATTTTACCCTATGAGCTAGGGTGATTTCATCAATGTTATAGGCATCCACCTCTAACACTCGGAAGAAATATTTTTTCAAATATTTAACTTCCAATTAAGATGAAAAAGCTATTACTATGTTTTTATTATTGTTTTAGCATTTTCCATGCAGTATCTTTCTAAAGAAAACCAGAAAAAGACATTTGGTCATGTTGGCATCAGGCAGGACTTGAACCCGCATCTTTCGCAATCCGGGCGACTGCACTACCAATTATGCTACCGAGACCATTAACAGACCGGCCGAATCTTTCTGGTATATTTTACCCTATGAGCTAGGGTGATTTCATCAATGTTATAGGCATCCACCTCTAACACTCGGAAGAAATATTTTTTCAAATATTTAACTTCCAATTAAGATGAAAAAGCTATTACTATGTTTTTATTATTGTTTTAGCATTTTCCATGCAGTATCTTTCTAAAGAAAACCAGAAAAAGACATTTGGTCATGTTGGCATCAGGCAGGACTTGAACCCGCATCTTTCGCAATCCGGGCGACTGCACTACCAATTATGCTACCGAGACCATTAACAGACCGGCCGAATCTTTCTGGTATATTTTACCCTATGAGCTAGGGTGATTTCATCAATGTTATAGGCATCCACCTCTAACACTCGGAAGAAATATTTTTTCAAATATTTAACTTCCAATTAAGATGAAAAAGCTATTACTATGTTTTTATTATTGTTTTAGCATTTTCCATGCAGTATCTTTCTAAAGAAAACCAGAAAAAGACATTTGGTCATGTTGGCATCAGGCAGGACTTGAACCCGCATCTTTCGCAATCCGGGCGACTGCACTACCAATTATGCTACCGAGACCATTAACAGACCGGCCGAATCTTTCTGGTATATTTTACCCTATGAGCTAGGGTGATTTCATCAATGTTATAGGCATCCACCTCTAACACTCGGAAGAAATATTTTTTCAAATATTTAACTTCCAATTAAGATGAAAAAGCTATTACTATGTTTTTATTATTGTTTTAGCATTTTCCATGCAGTATCTTTCTAAAGAAAACCATCCTATAACATTGATGATTGGTGGATGCCTATAACATTGATGAAATCACCCTAGCTCATAGGGTAAAATATACCAGAAAGATTCGGCCGGTCTGTTAATGGTCTCGGTAGCATAATTGGTAGTGCAGTCGCCCGGATTGCGAAAGATGCGGGTTCAAGTCCTGCCTGATGCCAACATGACCAAATGTCTTTTTCTGGTTTTCTTTAGAAAGATACTGCATGGAAAATGCTAAAACAATAATAAAAACATAGTAATAGCTTTTTCATCTTAATTGGAAGTTAAATATTTGAAAAAATATTTCTTCCGAGTGTTAGAGGTGGATGCCTATAACATTGATGAAATCACCCTAGCTCATAGGGTAAAATATACCAGAAAGATTCGGCCGGTCTGTTAATGGTCTCGGTAGCATAATTGGTAGTGCAGTCGCCCGGATTGCGAAAGATGCGGGTTCAAGTCCTGCCTGATGCCAACATGACCAAATGTCTTTTTCTGGTTTTCTTTAGAAAGATACTGCATGGAAAATGCTAAAACAATAATAAAAACATAGTAATAGCTTTTTCATCTTAATTGGAAGTTAAATATTTGAAAAAATATTTCTTCCGAGTGTTAGAGGTGGATGCCTATAACATTGATGAAATCACCCTAGCTCATAGGGTAAAATATACCAGAAAGATTCGGCCGGTCTGTTAATGGTCTCGGTAGCATAATTGGTAGTGCAGTCGCCCGGATTGCGAAAGATGCGGGTTCAAGTCCTGCCTGATGCCAACATGACCAAATGTCTTTTTCTGGTTTTCTTTAGAAAGATACTGCATGGAAAATGCTAAAACAATAATAAAAACATAGTAATAGCTTTTTCATCTTAATTGGAAGTTAAATATTTGAAAAAATATTTCTTCCGAGTGTTAGAGGTGGATGCCTATAACATTGATGAAATCACCCTAGCTCATAGGGTAAAATATACCAGAAAGATTCGGCCGGTCTGTTAATGGTCTCGGTAGCATAATTGGTAGTGCAGTCGCCCGGATTGCGAAAGATGCGGGTTCAAGTCCTGCCTGATGCCAACATGACCAAATGTCTTTTTCTGGTTTTCTTTAGAAAGATACTGCATGGAAAATGCTAAAACAATAATAAAAACATAGTAATAGCTTTTTCATCTTAATTGGAAGTTAAATATTTGAAAAAATATTTCTTCCGAGTGTTAGAGGTGGATGCCTATAACATTGATGAAATCACCCTAGCTCATAGGGTAAAATATACCAGAAAGATTCGGCCGGTCTGTTAATGGTCTCGGTAGCATAATTGGTAGTGCAGTCGCCCGGATTGCGAAAGATGCGGGTTCAAGTCCTGCCTGATGCCAACATGACCAAATGTCTTTTTCTGGTTTTCTTTAGAAAGATACTGCATGGAAAATGCTAAAACAATAATAAAAACATAGTAATAGCTTTTTCATCTTAATTGGAAGTTAAATATTTGAAAAAATATTTCTTCCGAGTGTTAGAGGTGGATGCCTATAACATTGATGAAATCACCCTAGCTCATAGGGTAAAATATACCAGAAAGATTCGGCCGGTCTGTTAATGGTCTCGGTAGCATAATTGGTAGTGCAGTCGCCCGGATTGCGAAAGATGCGGGTTCAAGTCCTGCCTGATGCCAACATGACCAAATGTCTTTTTCTGGTTTTCTTTAGAAAGATACTGCATGGAAAATGCTAAAACAATAATAAAAACATAGTAATAGCTTTTTCATCTTAATTGGAAGTTAAATATTTGAAAAAATATTTCTTCCGAGTGTTAGAGGTGGATGCCTATAACATTGATGAAATCACCCTAGCTCATAGGGTAAAATATACCAGAAAGATTCGGCCGGTCTGTTAATGGTCTCGGTAGCATAATTGGTAGTGCAGTCGCCCGGATTGCGAAAGATGCGGGTTCAAGTCCTGCCTGATGCCAACATGACCAAATGTCTTTTTCTGGTTTTCTTTAGAAAGATACTGCATGGAAAATGCTAAAACAATAATAAAAACATAGTAATAGCTTTTTCATCTTAATTGGAAGTTAAATATTTGAAAAAATATTTCTTCCGAGTGTTAGAGGTGGATGCCTATAACATTGATGAAATCACCCTAGCTCATAGGGTAAAATATACCAGAAAGATTCGGCCGGTCTGTTAATGGTCTCGGTAGCATAATTGGTAGTGCAGTCGCCCGGATTGCGAAAGATGCGGGTTCAAGTCCTGCCTGATGCCAACATGACCAAATGTCTTTTTCTGGTTTTCTTTAGAAAGATACTGCATGGAAAATGCTAAAACAATAATAAAAACATAATAATAATATTTATTTATTTTATTTATTTATTTTCCCTTCACAAAATCGGTTCTTAAGGCTAAACTTAGCACTATGACATTGAGTAAACCTGCATTATGTGAGGGGCTGGTGCCTGAAATGGGTTTCTGAAAAAAAACCTGATCTACAGGTCACCAGGCCTCCCTACCCGCGGAATTATACATTGCTATTTGTCGTGGTGGTGTGTTTCAAAGAAGGAAAACAATAATGAATTGAGAGCTTAGTTGTCAAATTACAAAAAATAAGAGAAAAATAAAAGATAAAACTGGGACCAACATATTATAAGCAAGGATAAAATAAAATAATATCACAGAGGTGTGTGAGTGAGTGAGTGCAAGGATGAGAGTGGAGTGTATGTGAGTGAGTGAGTGCGTGGAGTGTATGTGAGTGTGTAAGTGTGAATTTGGGGTGTGAGTGATCAACAGTGAGAGGTTGGTTACGGAATCTGGGCATTATCTAAGTGGGCAGAGGAGTTTTTCAGTGTCCTCGTAATTCATTGTTTTTAAGAACGTGGAAACAGTTTTTTTACACTCAAATTTGTGTTGGGGGTATATGTATAAGGAAGCATTGAATTTGTTATATAAAAAGGGAGCAAGAAAACAGGAGAAATTTTGGGCGAAGGAAGTTCTAGTGGGAGGTACGGTACAAACTTTACCTTTCCGGCGCTTGTCCTTTAGCAGGTCGGGGTTGTAGGGCAGTTGGGAGTGCATCTTCATGGTAAGCTTGAGGATGAACGTTTGCCTAACGGTAAGTACGTCCCAGGTTTTATACACGTCTATAGTAGGGAACTGATACGGAAGCCCTGCTGCGACTTTTAGGAGTACCCGTTGAGCCCGTTCGACAGTCAGAATGTGAGTTTTCGCGACACCTCCCCAGGTCGAGATGCAGTATTCTAATATGGAGTGACTCAGTGCAAAGTAAACCATCCTTATTACTGAACGGCTAGCCACGTATTTTAGTGTCCTAAAGATATAGATTAACTTACGAAGTCTGGAGGCAAGTAAGTTGAGATGGGGCTCAAAAGATAGAGTTGGATTAAGAAGGATTCCGAGATATTTAATACGGTCGGTTCTCTCTAGGGTGGGACAGGAACAAAGAGCCGCAGGCGATAGAGATTGACATACATGGGCAGTGATGTTGTATGTTTGCGGTGGAAGAAGACTGGTCTTCAGTGCGAAGGTCATGTATTTAGTTTTGGAGACATTTAAGGTAAGAGTATTGCATTTTAGCCATGTACAAACTGCAGTAAATCCCTCCTGGGCACACGCAAAGGCATCCTCCCAAGAATCTCCGTAAAATACCAGGGCCGTATCGTCGGCGTACGTGAAGACCTTACCGTTTTGAAGATGGAGCTGGCAAAGGTCATTGATGTAGACTAAAAATAAGGTGGGGCCGATTATACTGCCCTGGGGCACGCCATAGGTAACGTCGGCTTCCTCGCTAAGCATGTTATTAATGTTGACCCTTTGAGTTCTGTTTGTAAGGTAATCCTTCAAGAGTTTTTGTGGGAGACCTCTTATTGCGAAGAGTTCTAGCTTATTCAATAAGTTGGGAATCGAAACAACGTCGAACGCTTTCGCTAGATCGAGGAAAAGCACTACACACTTCTTCTTCTCATCCAGTTTGGTGACGATGGTATTAACCAGGTCATGGACAGCGTCGCTTGCGGATCTTCCCCTTCGGAACCCATACTGGGTTGGGGAAAAAAGGTTTTTGGCCTCGAGATAGTCGACGAGCCTCTTGTTAATTAGACGCTCTAATATTTTTGAGAGAGTAGGAAGGATGGATATAGGTCGGAAGTTGTCCACACAATCCTTGCTCCCACCCTTATGAATGGGTTTAATGAGGCCGACCTTGTAGGCTGAGGGAAAGATCCCGTGCGCGATTGCCAGGTTACAGATATGCGTTATTGAAGGAGTAAGTAACTCGGCATACCTTTTTATGATTTTACCAGATATTAGGTCTAATCCCACCGCACATCCCTCCTTAAGGGCCGAAATGACCTGGGCAATCTCTGATGGATCAGTTAGGGACATCCAGAAAGAGCCAGGAGGAGAGGAGAATGTCTGAGATCTGCAGATGCAAGCTATATCAGCGCAGGGGACAACAGACTCGGCAAGTTTTCTACCAACATTAGCGAAGGTAAGGTTGACCTCATTTACGCTCTGCTGAGGGTCGTGCATAGACACCAGAGAAGAGGAGTGGTCTGACGCCCGTTGTGACCCGCAAATATCTTTAACAGCTCGCCAGAGCTGTTTTTTGTCGTTTTGGACCCTATGTATTTCTGCTTTTTCATAGGTCCGCTTAGCTTTTTTCAAGATCGCAGAACAAAAGTTACGGTACCGCTTGTATGTGGCTATAAGAATTTCGTTACCGGGGTCATTTCTGGTCTTTTTAAGTAAATTATCCCTATTTCTCATGCACCTCAGCAGGCCACTAGTAATCCATGGTTTTTTAATTATTTTCCTTCTAGGAGTTACAAGCTGTTTGGTGCTCTCTTTTATGGCTGTGGTTAAATGAGTGACGAGCCGGTTTGTGGCAAGGTTAGTGTCTGTAGAATCTAAAACGTGCTGGAAGTCAATGTTTGAGATTGCGTTGTCTAGGAGATTTAGATCAACTCGGGGCGCTGATTGGTTCCTAGTGGCTAGCTGGGACTTCAAGGTAAGGCTAAGTGCTACGCAGTCATGGTCCGTGATAGAAGATCCGAAAAGGAAACAGGTTGATTCTAGCTTTGTTTTGAGGAGAACATGGTCCAGACAGGTACGGTCACGGGTAGGTTCAGTGTGTCCAGGAAGCATACAGTGGCTAGCAAGAAGATTGAGATAGTCCTGAGAGCGTCTATCTGTACTGTTTGGGTGAATGTCTATATTAATGTCACCGCAAAGAACTATGTTTTTAAACTTACTCAGCTTTGATAGCACTAAGTCGACAGAGTTTAGGAACCTACTCGTGTCCGCGCAACTAGGTGGCCGGTAGATTCCCACTACACAAAAGTCATTATTCAGCTTGAGAACAAGGCAGTTGGCATCCTCGACCGAGGGTTCCTCGAAAGTTACATTTAAAGATTTGTTATAGTAGAAGACTACTCCTTCATTTTGTGTCTTGTGCGTAGTTGTAGTTGCGTGTGTATAGTTTTCTAAATCGGGTATGTACTTTGCACACGGGAGCCAACACTCTGATAAAACTATGACATCCCAGGCTATCTGAGACCTTTGTAAAAGTGTGGCAAAGTTGTGGAAGTTACAGTTAATGCTCCGTATATTCTGTGATATGACATTCAAAGTACTTGTGCTTGTCGGGATGTGTTTGTTGACCACATCAACATCACAGTTGATCACCCGTGCTATAGAAAGGGAGTCCAGGTCAGAGTTAATTGCTTCAATATTCTGCATACTATAAATCTAAGTTTCCAGGTGTTGTGTGTGAAAATGACCACGCCACCTGCGTGATGTGCGATCTTTGATCACACTAAACAAAAAAATTAAAGCAATCAAGCCCTGGACCGGACCCCTCGTGCCATTACACGAAGAACTATAGCGATTAGTTAGTGTTGAAGTGTAGTTGTGTGTGTCCATATGCGCTTTGAACGCGTATTGTGTAAGTTGTGAGTAAGTGTGAGTGTGACTATGTATTGTTGACATGTTCTTTGTTTGACGCAAGTGTAGAATGAATGTGTGTATGATCTGTGGATGAGTCGTTAGTGTGTCTCTGTAACTTAAGGGTATAAAAAATAGAAAAATATACTTTGAAAAGGTTCTTTCTCGGTTAAAAAGAACGCGGTTAGATATAAAAAAACAACAACTTATAGGCAAATAAAAATCTAGAATAAACAGTGAAAAGATAACTAAAACTAGTCACAAATCCAGTTTGGGCATTTCGTCCTCACAGTTGACACAGATTGGTTGACCACCCTCTTCCTTCTTCACGTATACCCTTCCGTACGACGTCCATGCAGCAGCAAGTTTTTTGTTCTTGACATTCTCACGCGCTACAAAGAACAGGCGTCTGGCTTTGGTGGTCAGGTACTCAGATATGTAGATAGGTCGGGCTGCCCCCGGCAGGTTGAGGAGTTCTGAGTTTAGTGACGATTCCTTCCTTTCTCGCTGCTTCCTATTATAGGATTTGTAAGAGAGTATTATATTTTCTTTTCTAAGGGCAGACGTAAGGTCAATCACCACTGTATCAGATTTCTTAGCCCGAAAGATATCACGGACGTCAGACTCCACAATGGGCTTTTCGACGCCCAGGGCCGTACTCACTTTCTGTAGTAAAGTAATAAGGGATGCCTTGTTTTCGTCTTTTTGTTTGGGGAGGTTTCGGATTTCCAGAGTGGTACAACGACTGTTTTTCTCCAGCATATCTATTTTACTCTCCAGAGCCAAGACTCGATCTTTATATTGGCTGTTATCCTGTTCTAAAACATTAATTTTTTCTAGCAGCTGTTCATGCTTTATTGACATAGTCTCAATTGTATTTTGAATAGTCTGGTTCTGTGTTATTATCGTAAGTAAGGTACTGTTAAGTGCGCTGAACTTGCTATCAAATGAAGTTGTAATTTCGGAGATGCTAGGCGCTTGCTGAACTGTAGTTTCCTCGAGTGTACGCTTTTGACGCTTGGTTATGTTAAAGTAATTAGCATCTAAAATAATGTTGTTTGGTGCATTCAGTGCGGAGTCGGAGTTATAGTGTGTTGAACTCACTATTGGCGGGATTAAAAGGCTCTGAGAGTCCGGAGGCGAACGTTGTACGGACATCGTAAAGAAATTGTAGGCCTAAATGAGCCGACGGCAAACACACGATCCCGTGGGGCGGAGCTTGCGTAGTCGCGGAGTTAGCGGCGATAAGGGCGGAGCTTCCCGTGCGGTTGTAGTGGTGCGTAACAGATAGCGCGGGGATTGGTTAGTATGTGAATCGATTCGCATGCGATGGAACTCACGCGCAATTCTTGTCTCCTTTTCACTGTAGGGTTCTCCGTCACACGACGATTTGACCTCCTCGGTGTTATGCGCTCCTAATATTTTCTTCTCAATTATTCGCTTGATTTGGTTTAATTTATTAGTAACAATTTTTGCGATAGTGCGCTTAGAACACGTCTGTGCTGTACAGAGTCCGGAGGGGAAGTGGAAAAATGCGAAAGTTCAATAACTTTAGACAGAACGACGTCTGCTGGGACAGCTAGGACTGAATAAAAATACAATAATACAAGTAAAATAGAATTTTTGCTACTACATAGTTTTTAGAAATACAATTGAAAGCTGCCTTGATTTGTAATGTTGCTTGAATAAAACTGCAGGTTTGCAATGCTGCCCAAACAAAATAGGTTTATAGTATACCCTAAACAATGAGGGTATCTTTTCTTATTACATATCAAAATTGATAAAATATGAAATAACTGAAGAAGTGGTGGCACTGGTGGCGTCTACTCTACCAACTAGCTTAATAACAGGTACCATATCATAAATATACCTTTTATCAATTTACCCCAGCCCAACAATAGAATTAGTATTTATTACACAGTTCAAACTTGATGTACCTACAGAAGTTCGTATTTAATGTCTTCAGAATAGATCTACGTGTAAATATGCTTCAGCATCAGATTGCGTATACTTAAATCTTCTCCGCGAATAATAATGGCCGACGTTGGAATCTCTTAGAAAATTAACTAATCGATGAGTCGCTGAAGAAATGGGACAGTAGAAATAGCTTTCTACATTTCCGTAATGGAAAAGAACTTGGAGCAGTTTTTATGAGCTCCCAGGGGGAAATCTTAATACTAATTAAGTACAAGTAGCGGCTTCTGCCGCTTAAGCCATTCCTGACACTATGTTAAGGTTCGCTACTAGGGTCGGCCGGAGAGAAAATCTGTCAAATTTGAAAGCGATCGTGACAGCTATGGTCACACAGTGGTTGGGCCGTGCAATCCGTGCATAAATGCAATGCATAAATCCGGACGACCATCTTGGTGTAATTGTTTAGAAGTCGGCTACTACACCAAAGGTCGCGGGTTCGATCCCCGCACAGTACAAACATTTGTGTGCATGGACATGTCTGTTTGTATTGGTCTGGGTGTTTCCTATGTATAATAAGTATGTATTTACAAAAGAAAAAGTATTTGAGTATGTTTATCCGTTGTCTAGTATCCCATAAAAACGGAGTATAATTAACTCACTTGGGGCTAGATGGCGCTGTGTGGAATAATGTCCAGGGATATTTACATGGGGACATGGGGGGGAGTGAGCTGCGACGGTGCGCGGACAGCTATCAAAGAAACTTCACTCACTCCATAGTAATTTGTATGGAGATTTCAAGCGAAAAATTCGGAATGTTTGGGAATTTTTTGCACAAAACTGAAATAAAGCAATGAAAAACAACTGATTGGCAATGCTTCTTTGATATCTGATCTTTACACGTTATTTAAAACACGTAAGTTGTTAGTTTATATGATGCCTAAACTTTTGAAATACGGGAGTGCGTTTTGCACGTTTTTAGCGATATTCTGATTTTTTTTCACATTAATCTAGTAAGTTGATTCATATACTGGAAGTTTGAGCTGATTGTGCAACTCTTTGACTACTATGACAATTTTTTTCGTGCCTCATACTTCATATTTTCTATATAAAACTTTAGTTTTCCCGAGAGCCGTTTTCCTGGTATCGCGCCTTAATAGAAAATAATACGATTTGTTCTTCTAGTGATTTATCTTTAGACTCCGCATTTGATAATATCAGTTGGTGATCTTTATAATTGTAGAATATATCGAACTGAATAACTAATGATAATGGGTGTTCTACAGGGATCTATTCTGAGCCCTCTAGTATTTTTCATGAAAGGAAGGAACGGCTTTACTTGAATTTTTGTGGGTTTGTATGAAGTTTGTGATAAAAATTCCTGAACACTGATTTTGGATTATAGTTACATCGATATCTCTTATTTGTACCTACAAGTTAGCAATATTGATCATTGAATGCCGCTAAATCAAAGTCAACTACTGTATGATCCGCAGTACGGCCATGGCCGCCCCAAGGCCGCCGCGGCTTCGCGAATAGCTGGTACAATCGGCGAGCGCCACCGCCGCTTGGCAAGGCATGATGTATGTGCCTTGAACATACAATATAACCACCTCTTACTATTTAGAAGCAACAGCAAAGAAAACTTATTCCTCATTCTAATCAAGTTGTTTCTGAAATGATTGATTTCCTCGTATTTTTCACATTTTTCTCTGCATCAAAACTACATCAAAGACAACAAAATAAAACAGCCAAATCGCGATTAGCAAAACATTTAGCGATTCAGACAATCTGTTCAAATCTGGCCGAAACAGAACTTCGTATTGATTGTGAAAATTGAAACTCTCTAGTGAATTACTGATTGAAAACGGTAATGGTTAACGGTAATAGTTTCACCCCCTACCACGTTGGGTTCGAATATTTTCCGGGCAAAATGTAAACTTCAGAGTCTTCCGTTCACCATGGCGGCAACAATCTGCGTGACTGACTACCCCGTTTGGGTTATAGTCGTGAGCGTACATAATATTGTCAAGCAAGACTGCAAAAACCATGTTGCAAGATTGCAGGTGTTACACCTGATTACAGTTTTAAATAGGCCACGTCGGCGCCTGTAGCCGTTAGGCCCGGCGCCCACTATCGGCATCGGCACGCCTCAGGATTTTAGGTGGCAAATAGCAATATACTATAACATAATGGTAATAAAGCAGAAATTTCCGTGATATGTGGTCGTAATACAAAAATACCGCTTCGGCATGCTTGAGGCTGCTGTATCGGCAGCCTTGAGCATGCTTCAGGATGCTTCGGCATCCTTCGGTACGCTGCCGGCGCCGAGGCAACCTGCGGTCCGGCATCCTTAAGGACGCCTCGGCATCCTTAAGCATAATTGCCGATAGTGTGCGCCTACATGTAGGATGCCGAAGGATCCTTTTCCTTGCCGATGCCGATAATGGGCGCCGGGCCTAAGTAGCTCGTTGGCGCAGCACCGGCCAGCATGGCGTGTCGCGTTGCGTGGCAACCGGGCGCAAACATGACCGCGGTAGCCCGGCTCAAATCCGGGTCGGCCACTGGCGTATTTTAAATAAGTAAGCAAGCGAACCTGCACTTTATTGCAGCTTTGATTATACAGGTTCCTAGAAGTTTAAATCGTTAGACTGCGAATAGCAGAACCTACGTTTTCTCTCTTCGTGGCTTAGGTGGAAACCGAGTCTAGGTAATAATGATTGTCGTGCGTGACATGACGAATATCTACTTATCTAACAGAATATAACATAGACTCGTGACTCTATCTCAAACCAGTCCTGGTGGTAGTCAAAGGCACTGATTTTTGCCGTCACAGGGAACGTAACATTGAAATGGCCACATTTTGACCGAGGCTACAGTTATTCGGGGTGTTTATAAAATACCTGTTCTGTAAATAAAGGTGTGATGCTTGCTAAAATTACATATACATTTCTACTACATTTCTACAGTCATCATTGTCTCATGCGCGCCAGAAGCATGATATACGATTTTGACACTAAAATGGGTTACATAGCTCTAAACGCGTCTGGACATACATTTCTACAGCCATTATTCCCTCATAAGTATACCCCTGGTAGAACTAGTCTTTATGTTTGTTTAAATGCACATTAGCTCTGCTGAGGTCGGTGCCGCTCTGTATCCGCTGCGGGATGGCTGCGGAAGTGCACCGAGCTTCATATCCGCCTGCCCTCGCCCGGAACTGGCCCAGTCTAGTCGTGCCACTCTAGCGCTGGATAGGTGTCTGACTGTCAGCCACTTATATTTTTACTGTACAGTCAACAGCACATCAGGTTACCACATTGCCGTTTTTTCTAAAATTTGACTTTTGACAAAAAACGCAACTCAGCAAACGGGATTCAGTCATTGTACAACAGTCAAATATCAGTGCAGTATTATTCCTTCAGCGCTATCATTTTTATTTAAAATACATTTTTGCTTCAGAATCGTCAATAAAATCTTATTTTCAACCAAACAATAAACATACGAATAACCATGTATTCATTAAATAAATTCATGGACGTAATGTAACTCTACCACAGAACGGAACCCTTTCTGAGAAACCTTAACGAGAAACCTTAACGAGAAACACGAGAGTTACTTCTTTGTACGAAAGATATATATTTAAACTACATATTTTAGTAGTTACAGCTATAGTTTTCTAAACAGGGCAACAGTCATACAGTAATAAATGAGTAGAAATATAATTATTCAAGGAAAACCAAATTAGGGTGGAGTTATCTTGAGCAATGAGCAGGGTCATCGTATGTATGAGGAGACTGTGTCAAACATTTAACACAGATATGACAAACGCTTTGGTGTAATGGTTCAGAAGCGGGCTATCTCACCAGTTCGATCCCCGCACAGTACAACACATTTGTCTGCATGAACATGCCTGTTTGTATTGGGCTGGGTCTTTCCTATGCATTTCAGATAATATTTATTTACAAAAAAAAAAAAATAAGTAAGTTTATCCGTTATGCTAGTATCCCATAGCACAAGCATTCAGTTGCTTAGTTTGGGGCTAGATGGCGCTGTATGGAATAATGTCGAACGATATAGAGTATGTGTATGTCCTGCCTTCAAAAATAATATTTCGTAAGTAGATGGACTCCTCTAAGTAATGCCACGTCAAGCCCTCGGACACAATGATCCTCCACTAACACACATTACGTAATCCGCCACTTGGAGGGAATCCCCACTTAATTCCGTTACGGGAAATTATTGTCGAACCCTCTCTTTGGTTGAGCGGCTTTTACACATCACGACGGCAGTGGAGCCTTCAATTAGACTAGAAGGAACTTAATTGAAAAACAAAAATGTCTCTCGTTCGTTGAGAGCTTTTTTTTCGCATTATTTATTATCCACATACATTGTGCTTATTATTGGTATCAAATCTCTGTACTGAACAAAGGGATTTAGGTCTGTACTGAACAAAGGGATTGGTATAAAAACGGTGAACTAGGAGATTCAGCCCTAAATTATTAGTATAAAAAACGGTCAAAAATGAGAACCGTGGCCCAGTGGTTAAACGCTTTGGCTCCTAACCAAATCGCTTCAAATCTTACCGGAACACACCTACTCTGTGTTCATTGTACAATTTGCGGCTAACTCTCCGGTGATGGAAAACACCGATGTCAAACCTAAGCAACCCGGATAACGGCGATAGGGTCGTCCCTTAACACGTTGGGATCAAATGCCCTCGGCGAAACGTGAGCTTCTGAGTGTTCCGTTCACCATGCTGGCAACAATCAGTGTGCCTCTGACTGACCCATTAGGGATATGATCGTGAGGGTATGTATGTATGTAAAAGAGAGAAGAAACAATAATATTTTATCAATTGTGTTCCGTTAAGATATCGGTCTACGGTAGTGAAACAAGTTCAAATAGTTCTCGGAAAGGTTTAGAACGAGAAGCAAAGGGACTAGCGGCTGCCCATGACTTATTTCGTGACTTCCACCCCACTATAGAGGATGATTTTGCTTCTTAGTGCTAAAAGTTGCCCTTATCACGCTAAGGGAAAAGAGCGATGTTGTACATTCAACCCTATCCTACACAGCTAGTCGTCGAGCTTAAAGCTACTTGCCCCCTTCACCCCAAAACCCATTGTTACTCACCTCACGAATCCGGTGGAAGTTCGATCCTCGGACCCATAGTAAAAGTAGCTGGGAGCTGAAGTACTACCTTCCGAAAATATAATATTGAAAAGCTATACCTACCATAGCTCTCTTCTCGTCTTTTGTGCATTCAAAACCGATAGAGGTCTCAAAAGATACTTAAAAATGTAAAGTGTCATGAAGTGTTCTGGTAAGTATGACAACAGTCGGTATCGATAATGCTCAATAATGCTTTCCTCTAATTCAGAAAGTCAACAGGTTCCAATGTTGGGCACAGGCTTCAAGGCTGTCAGATGTTATCAAGCCGCCCTAAGGTCTCCGACTAGGCTGACCAACTACTGAAAGTGCATTTCGAAGCACGGAGATTCTCGACCATTACATTACCGACCGTGTGTGTTAACAGCGTTCATTGCCAATCCACTGTCACAGCTTAGCCACTATACTTCCTTAAATCATATTAAAAATATTTTACAAACATTATGTCACGCCATGTTGTTATGTGATGTTACTATGCAGTCTAATAACATCATGCATGAGGCCCCGTTTTGTCCACTCGTCTAGACAGTAAATGCTGTTTAATAATATATTAGCTTATTACAAGTGAATACTCCAGCACAGGTCAAACGCCTCAAAATAAACCCTTACCTTATGTAACCATCGACATTTTTGTGAACTCATTTAGTAACTTACTAGCCGCATTTAAGTTTGTAGCCTTGGTAATTACTAATTAGAATTTTTGTTACTAGTTAAGCAGAAAAAGTTAAGTGTTTTTTCTAAACCAATGTGAAGGCGTTTTGGGAAACTCGCATTCTTTAGCAAAAATGAGATTCAGAAAATGATTTTTCTGAATCTCATTTTTGCTAACCTTAGTTATTTATTTATTGCACAACATTGAATGGTACAAAAGGCGGACTTAATGCCAAAAAGGCATTCTCTACCAGACAACTATAAGGCTAAGCAGAAAAGTACCGTAGGCGGTGCGACATTAGAAAATAACACTTAAGTGGATGATTAAGAATTACAAACACATGAACTTGTGATTGTTCAAATGTCGTCAGCTAGTAGTAATTCGGTTATCGAAGTCTTGTGTCAGTTTTGTTCAGGTAGGACAGTCGGTCGGTGCTCAGTGGCGCAGTGTTACGCAACCGCTCAATAGGTCCGCAGACGTACCCGGCACCGGCCATACTCGCTAATACAAACAAGTCATGCTCAACTAAACATACACTATTTTAGTTTTTTACTAATATTTGAAACTTAGCAGTTAGTCTTTTTGAATAATGTTCCTACAAAAGTGTTTAATTACAACACTAGGAAAAGGGAAACAGAATGTGAACCGCACCTAATATATACTACAAAATGGTAAAAAATGATAAATTGCGTAAAGAACGTCTTCTCTAACAACATACCCTGGTGCTCTAAGACAAAGGTCTATAACAATGATATTATAATGAAAAGACGTAGATAGGTTACTTGTGCTCAGAAAGTGGCACCCGAAATCAGGACTTGGACCACCTGAGCAAGGCATTGATGGTTTGAGCCACTGCGGACTAGTAAATAATCATACTATCTTGTAAGCACGGTCAAAACATAGGTACGTACTATTTTTAACTACGCGTCAGTACTGACATAACCTACCTAAACCTCTTTTGAATATCGTAAAAAATAAGTAATTTAACCTAATGATAAATTGCGTAACGAACGTTTTCTCTTCCAACATACCCTAGTGCCCCAAGACACAGGTCAATCTGATGACTTATGGATCTGAGTTATGGGGCTCATGAAAAGCTCAAGGTCACTCAACGGGCTATGCTCGGTGTTTCGTTACGAGTTTAAACCGAAATGAGGAAACTAGGGGCACCGACGTAGCTCAAAGTATTAGCAGGTTGAAGTAGCAGTGGACAGAGCACAGAGCACGAAGAACTGATGGTCGTTAGGGCCGAAAAGTTCTCGAGTGGAGACCATTTGAGGCCAAACGCAGCGTTGGGCGTCCACCCGGATGACCACTTGGTAAAGGTCGCAGGGTTTTGAGGATGCAGGCCACATGCAACCGGCCGCTATGGAAATCTATGGGAGAGGCCTACGTTCAGCTGTGGACGTCGTGTGGCTGTTGATGATGATGATGCTAAAACAAATGAGAGTCGGCTTCAAGGACCTAATCCTACTTACACTAATGTCTGTTACTCTACAACGTGTTTACGACTCATTAGGAAAAATACAATGATTGATAATACATTAGAAAATACGGATCCAGACCATGCGTGTACACGTTTTGGATTTGTTAAAAAACCTAAGTACAGATTTATTATTCTCAAGGAAAATGTTAGGTCCATAATCCCTCAAATCAGTGAAGGGTAAATCATTAATGTATGCCGCGAGATTGCTAGTTGAAGAGAAAAGTCACGTTAATTATAGCTCACCATCGTTAACTCGAATAAATTATTCTTTGAGGATGCAAATTCGTGTGAAGTATGACAATATTGCGTGGAGCAGGTCTTTGAAGGACCTGCTTGTAATTAGTAATTATAAATATAGAAGACTAGCATCCGCCCACAACTTCGTTTGCGCAGAATTCGAATCATACATCATTAAATCATACGGAAAAAAGTAGCCTTATTTGTTCATCAAGGATAATGTTGGCTTCTAATGGTAGAATAATCTTCCAAACCGTTCCAGTAGTTTCGGGGCCTATTCAATACAAACAGACATTCGGATCTGTCCCTCTTTCCTTTTTACCAATAACATTTGTGTAGATTTAGAAAAACTTAGATCTTCGAGAAAGATAGAAGAGTTTTTCAAAGACAGTCGCTTAAAATTTCTGGTGTATCTCTGTTTTTTTTTTGTATGCATGTTCTCTTTGTTTTGCGGTGCCCTACATGGTGTCATGTGTTCAAGGTATTGTTCACAAATGACACTTGTACAATCCTTGCCGTCTTAGGTCCTAGTGGAAAACTAAATATAGGTATGACTTGGTTGAAATGTTCATAAAATACGTTGTGACAAAAACCGCATAACGAAGTGCCTGGCCACTCAGCAAAAACAACCTTCCGACGCCGATTGTAGGTCACATTTCATTTAGGAATATGTGCTTGCTTGTAAATGCTTAAGTCGATCTTGTAGTTGAAAAGTGTCCCAGATACAAAGGACTGTATTTAAATAGTCTACTCGAATAAATAATGTTAGAAATTGAATTCCAAAGTGCCCGATTCATCTTCCTGACGGAGTACAGCTAGTGGTTAGTGCTGTACTTAAGTCCTTCACGTCCCTGTACCAAAAATTTTGACATGTATTCTCTTCGTTCTAAACTTCGTATGAAGACGAGGTTGACCACGGAGAAATGTCTGGAAAAAAAAGAGGTGCTTTTAGTTTATTGAGCTGTAAAAAGGAAAAAAATGTTCTAATTTATTTGCTTTAACTTGGTGATACAATGGAAATTTTGGTTTAGCCCTTAGGTACAAAAAATATATTCAAGGAGTTACAATGTCAATAATCGACCAATTAAATACATTACTAATCATTACACATAAAAGTCCAAGGTAATCTGGATCGAATTCTAGCAAATGAAATAAATGAAAAAAATTATTCTTGGAAATAATAATAATAAATCGTTCATTTCACACACAGAAAAATCTACATTAAAAAACACACAACTTATTACACAATATAAAAAATGAACCTTCGAGCAATTTCACGAACTGGCATCCAGTGCGCGAACATCAGAGAGTCCCAGCGGTCTGCGAACACCCTTAGGATACCATTCGAGGAAGCGAACAGCCTCGTCAATAAAGAAGCGCTTACGCATGATGGCATGAAACCCGTCCACATGCCTCTCCGCAAGCATCAAAGAAGCACTGCAATGACCTGGCAGGCCGAACAGCACCCTGAAAGCTTTGTTATGCTGGGGGCGCTACGTACGCCTGCTGCGTATACTTCGCCTCTTAGGCTGCAGGTGTAAAAAGATTGGCAGTAGGCTTCAAAGGGCGTCACCTTCACCTGGTCACTGTAACCTGCAAACCTGCGAGTGAGCATGTTACAGCTAACGGACAGCGCCCTGCGCTCCCGCTCTATATCCACATTATCATTGAGATATTCAGTCACTCAATATACTTATAACAAGTCACTCTTGAAGTGGTAGGTGTGCCGCATAGCAATATAGAAGGTTTATTTCAGCACCAGCCATAAACACCAGCAACTCGCTCTTTATTGCGTTTTACCTAAGTCCTTGAGCTGCAAACATACTCTTCATAGATACGGAGGTATCTCCTCAGGGCACTGATCGATGGAGTCAGCAGCACCATATCAAAATGACAGCCTAAGCTAATAAGCTAAGCCTACGATAATTAATATGTTTGTCAATTTTGTCCTTATTACCGATGGGTGAGCAGAACTCAGCTATTTATAACAGTTAAATCTGCATCGAATCCCACAAGTGAAATAAATAAATCAATATTTGGACCTCACCCCGATATTGTCGGATCCCAAAAAAACTCGAATGAAATAGCTTTTTGTCTTTTTTTTCAGCAGTGAAGATACAGCATTCACTCAAATATCTTCACTAAAGATAGAAATATGAAACAAAACATAATTCGGTCTCGGCTTTAGTCGTCAACTGAACCCGTGACTTCCGAAAACCGGGCGGCTGTTCTTACCACTGAATCACCGAGGCCCTTAACAGACCGGCGAATTCTTTCTGGTCGTGTTTACCTGGGTTGGCTGCCAGGGTTATTCTGCCTGGCAGCTTAGTAGTTAGAGCAGCCGCCCCGTATGCGGAAAACGTATGTTTTTTATCGATCTCGGTTAAGAATAAAAGCGAATTGGCAAAAACAACTAAAAAATAAGCGAAATCTTTACTTTAGAGCAGTCTTTCCCAAAGTGGGCGATAACGCCCCCTTGTGAGCGCTGCAGGTCTCAAGGGGGGCGGTGATTTGTAATTTCATTTAGCTAGGAGGCCTCTTAAACAATGACTGCAAGAGTTCTCGACTCTCAAAAACAACTTGTGAACATTAACTAATATGAATTAAAAGATTGCTCAAACTCGATTCTATATTTCTCTCCGCGTAGTTCATATATCTGTCATATTTTATTGAATATAGAAAAAATGAAAATCATGTCAATCGGTCGCTGCGTTTCGTAATAAAAGTAGACACAATTAAAAAGGCAACAGACACACTTTCGCATTTTAATAGTTATTAGTACTCGTAGATATCTATCATGTTTTAAGCGCCGTTGTATGTTACCTACTGCGCTCAGGTTTCAAGTTGCGGGTTATAGTTAAAGTTTCGTTTAGAATTCTCCGTTAATATACATAATAGGTCACAATAATTAATTATTTCAATTTGAAGTTATAGTGGTTTTTAATAGGTGAAAAAATGGGGGCGCTAAAAAAATATTTATTCTCAAAGTGGGCAGTAGACAAAATAAGTTTGGGAACCACTGCTTTAGAGCCTCAAATAAGGATTTTGCTTATTTCTCCTCAATCGTATCAGCGAAGCAGTGCTTCGCGTTTCCATAGCTACTGTAATGGTTGTCGTTGGAGTACGCATCAACACCATCACACACAAGTGCACACTACATCAGGTGAAATATAGTTTTAGAATGATCAAAGACGTAAAATTTTGCAATTTTGAAACAACACATAAACTAGACGACCGATAACGCAGATTACCTCATAGGAAATCAATAGTTTTGTTTCAAACGACCATGCAAGTGGCATTCGTTTCCATCGTTAAAATATTGGTGCTGTTGGCGTGCTGGCCGGCAGCCGCTGCAGAGGGGGGGAGGAGGAGTGAATTCCGCGTCATGGGTGGCAGGGACGCGAACCCTAGCGAGTTCCCCTACGTCCTTCGGATGGAAATACAGTACAAGGTCCACATTTCGGGGCACGATCAGACCAGATATCGTCAAGTATGTACCACCGCTGCTTTGTCCCCCACTTGGATGCTGACTGCAGCTCACTGCATCAGTGGCATGGACAGTCGCATCAAAACTTTACATTCTCGCTACCCTCAGGCTGAGGAACCCCGTGGGATCGTGAGAGAGGTCCTGAATGAAGTGGTCGCCCCGCAGGACCAGTTATCTAATATAGTTGATACTATTCCGCATCCATCCTTCAGATTGTCAAAACTGTTATATAGCGACGTGGGGCTGCTGAAGACTATGCCTTTCAAACTGCCTCGTTACGGGAAACTTAGCTCAGTGGATGCTAGCGCTCTGCTGGGCCAGGCCGCGACAGTCGTCGGGTTTGGAATTACTCGCGCTGATGAGGCAATAGGTGACACCTTGCAGCTCGGGAAGTTATTGCAAGTGACCGATGTCGTTATTAAAAAATGTGACAGCGGAATGCCACTTTTGATCCCTAAAATGTGCATAAGCAGTCGGTGCGGTCAAAAAGTTGCACTATGTGGCGGGGACTCTGGTGGTCCTCTGATCCATGCCTCTGGGATCGTCGGGATCAATACTCAAGCCAACCTTCTTGATTGTATGTTAGAAAATGTGGACAATGAAGTTAACAGCAACGTTGTTGCACTCATAACGCCAATCAGCTCATTTACTGAATGGATTACTGATCAAATAAGGAAAGATCTCTAGACTATAACTCTTTGTTGAATAGAATGTGGATCTTTTTCACTCATGACAGCAGTAGTCGACCATTGTGGGTTCCAACTGGTATTTCCTAGTAATTGGCCTACTTTTGGGCACAAGTCAGGAACCAGGAGAGATCTTCGAAATAATTTTATTAATAATGTTAAAAACAACATTCAAAACAGAACACAAAATCTATAAGTACAAAATTATTTAAGTAAATCTTTTACAAAAAGGGTCCATGCATGGACAGCGGGAAAATGATTCCTCTTATGTAAGGTGTCATAATTAATAGTTTTATCATACATTTAATGTATAATTGAGATATATTTTGTAAAAATGTAACAGATACTTTATGAGAGTGCACTTTTCTACATGAACCATTGTTTGTTTTATTTGGAAGATTTTTGTTCGACAGTTCTCTTTTTTTACTCTCTATCTTAGATAATCGAGCTGGGTCCAGACCCGGTTCAAAATCCACCGCCAAGTATCAGGTGTCAGGTACCACTGATACCTGGGTATCCGTGGTACCACCTTTTCCCAAAATATTCTATAACAGTCATGTTTAGGTTACTAAACAACCTGACTTTGAGACCAGAGCAATGTATGTTAAAATTATTAAATAATTTGCATGGACTGATTCATCTATCCCCCAATCTTCAGCGCTATAGGCCGGGTCTCTCTCTCTAGCCACTACGCCAACAAACCAGTCTTCCATAGAAATAAACTCTAGGTACTTAATCGCATGTTGCTCGTTGTGAGGCCTTCTGATGTCGCTGTTTCTCTTTTCCTCAGTCGTAGCAGCCTAGCAGTGTGCTACACATTTCCGTAGATACTGTAATTGGTTGTGGCTGAAGTACGCACACAACAACATTGCACACAATTACCTACACACTACACACTTTCAGTAATATTTCTCCGATCAGTAAAAATATAGTTTTAGAATGATCGAAGACGTTTTGGGGGTCGAAATTGCTCGCGTCCGTATGCTGTACCCTCGAGACCATACACGTGACCCCTGGGTGGTGCCAAACGAGCAATAATTTCCTGGTGGTAGGCTTCGGCCGCGGCTAGTTACCACCGCCAAGGCAAAGACACGTCGCCAAACGTTATTCAACGTGTTCCGGCGTGATGCCTTGGGAGCCCTTACGAGAGGTTGGGTCTGGACTGTTGCGCTGCGCCGAGAAACCGGGTGCAACGAGGCGGTGCCAATGTTCCGGAAGCCTCATCTTGGAGAGCAGCGGGATCCGAAGCACGGTTTTTCCGCTGGCCGACCGCAGTTAGTAGGGGGCCCAAGTAGTAGGCCAGCCACCTATGAAAGGCTGCCCCGCCAACTCGCGAAAAATCCCAGAATGCTCCATCGTGCCGGTTGGCGACCGGATGACAGGACCCGATGGCCATTCTGGGGGGGTTCGGGCGTCCCCGCGGTCTCCAGATGAGTCTCCCAGCGGCGCGGCGGTGCCGCTATCGTTGCTGGGTTGACGGTGCGCGCCTTGTCCAACTGCCTTCCTCTCGCCTATTCACTCTTCCCAACCCACTGATGGCAAAGTTTAGTAAAAGCAAGAGGTTTTTACAGCGGAAGCACGTCCTGTCGCTCCAAGTGCACCTCTGTAACATTCGAGGCCTGCACTCAAATCTCGTTGCAGTCCACCACCACCTCGAGACTGATAAGCCTCACCTACTCTTTGTCACGGAGACGCAGATCAGGTGTCCATCAGACGCGGCGTACCTTAACTACCCAGGGTATACCCTGGAGCACAAATTTAAACAACGCTCTGGCGTGTGCGTGTATGCCCGCGATGACATCTGCTACCAGCGTCTCCGCAGCCTTGAGAGACCTGGATTTTCTGTCCTATGGGTTTTGGTGGACACAGGCGTGGAGAAAGTTCTCTATGCCTGTGTCTACCGGTCGCACAGCGGTGATCAGGAGACGACCAAACTTTTCGAGTACCTCGGTGCTGCGGCTGACATAGCCCTACATCGGTATCCGTCTGCGCAGTTAGTGTTTCTGGGGGATTTTAACGCCCACCATCGTGACTGGTTGTTCCCATACCAGAACACTGACCATGCTGGAAGAGAGGCGCTGAGATTCTCTCTGTCGCTAGATCTCACCCAGCTCGTAAAGGAAGCCACGCGAATACCTGATGTCTCTAGCCACACACCGAATTGCCTGGACCTTCTGCTGACTACAGATCCAGACCGCTACTATGTGTCGGTTGCCGCTCCTCTTGGCAGTTCTGACCATTGTCTGGTGAAGGCTGTGTCGAACTACTCCCCGCCTGATCCTAGCC
This sequence comes from Udea ferrugalis, assembly GCA_950022985.1. Classification (NCBI taxonomy): domain Eukaryota; kingdom Metazoa; phylum Arthropoda; class Insecta; order Lepidoptera; family Crambidae; genus Udea; species Udea ferrugalis. Next base: position 955,030 of record OX465515.1, read on the forward strand.
CTAAGGGCACAAGGCGGATGTGGCGATACAAGTCGGCGGACTGGGACGAGATGCGGCATTTCTTTGCATCTTATCCTTGGCAGCAAGCTTGCTTCTCTTCTGGCGATGCATCGGAATGCGCTGACGCTATTTCAGAGGTGATCTGTCGGGCTATGGAGTATTTCATTCCATTTTCCGACGTATCCCTCGATAGCCGAGCTCCCCGGTGGTACAACACTGATTGCGCTGCCGCTGAGGCGGTTAAGCAATCGGCGTACCGAGCCTGGGCTGATGCTCGCGCGCGTAAAGCATCCGACGTCAGCGTAAAGAAGAGAGCCTATAACGCTGCTGCCAAGTCCTGCAAAAAGGTACTCAGAAAGACTCGTTTCGACCGTGTGAGCCGTATTGGTGCCAAACTCGCCTCTTGCCCATCGGGTAGCAAGGCATTTTGGTCCTTGGCTAAGTCGGTCGAATCGAATTTTTGCCGCTCATCGCTACCACCGCTGATGAAGCCTGACGGATCTCTGGCCCACTCTGCGGAAGAGAAAGCAAATTTATTTGCTGCTCTTTTTGCAAGCCATTCGCGTCTTAGTGCTGGAAGCCAAACACCACCTATATTACCTCCATGCGGCTCAGTTTTGCCTGAGTTCCGCATCCGCCAGAAAGAGGTACTAAAAACGCTTCGCACTCTCGACGTGAATAAGGCCAGTGGTCCTGACGGGATTCCTGCAGTGGTCTTGCGGAATTGTGCGCCCGAGTTGTCTCCTGTACTGACACGCCTGTACCGCCTCTCTCTATCAACGGGACAAGTTCCGAAGTCTTGGAAGCTTGCCAACGTGCAACCTGTGCCCAAAAAAGGCAGTCGAGCCGACCCTGGCAACTACAGGCCAATTGCAATCACCTCTATACTTTGTAAAAGTATGGAACGTGTTATTAACAACCGGCTCCTGGCGTACCTTGAGGACAACAGTCTGCTTAGTGATCGACAGTACGGTTTTCGCCGAGAACGGTCAACTGGTGATCTTCTTGCGTACGCCACTCACTTGTGGGGCGAAGCCGTCGAGAATCACGGCGAGGCTCTTGCCGTCTCTCTCGACATCTCAAAGGCATTTGACAGGGTCTGGCACGATAGCCTTAAAAGCAAGCTACCGTCATACGGAATTCCCACCGCACTGTGTCACTGGATATCTGACTTCCTGAGTGAACGGTCAATAAGGGTAGTCATTGATGGCTGCTCTTCCGAACTATTGGCTATAAATGCCGGAGTTCCTCAGGGGTCTGTTCTCTCTGCAACATTATTCCTGCTGCACATCAACGATCTGCTGTGCCCAGGTATCTTCGGATACGCAGATGACAGCACCGTTACAGAGAGATACATGTCCAGCGCTCGCACTAGTCCGGCTGAGACTGAGTCCCTTAGAGAGGCCATGGTTGAGCGGATGAGCTCAACGTTAAAAGCAGTGTCCGACTGGGGCGAAGCTAACCTCGTTGAGTTTAACGCCAACAAAACTCAGGCGTGTCTATTCTCCGCCAAACGGAGTCCTTTAAATCTGACTCCTACTTTCCTGGATGCACCCATACCGATAACCAACCACCTCGAGCTCCTTGGTATGGATCTTTCATCTGACCTCAACTTCGGCAGTTCTATTGAGTCCAAAGCAAAAACCGCTGCTCAGAAACTTGGTATCCTCTTTAAGGTTAGGCGGTACTTCACACCGGAGCAACTCTTACAGTTGTATCAAGCACAAGTTCGGTCGTGTATGGAGTACTGCTGCCACCTTTGGGATGGCTCTGCCAAATACCAGCTGGATGCACTGGACTCAGTAGACCGAAGGGCCAGGAGACTGATAGGTGACGATATGCTAGTTGGAACCAAACTTCAGAGTTTGGAGCATCGGCGTAAAGTTGCCTGTCTATCGGTTTTTTATAAGGTGTATTTCGGACAGTGTGCGCAGGAACTTCATGACCTGATCCCACCCTCCACTTTCTACCACCGGACCACTAGACGCCGTGAGGGCTTTCACCCCCATGTGGTCGACTTTCCAGCGGTCCGAACTAAGCGGTTTGGTGCTTCCTTCCTGGTCCGCACCGCTAGGGAGTGGAACGCCCTCCCTGCGTCTGTGTTTCCGGATACATACAACCTTGGTGTCTTCAAGGCAAGAGTGAATAGGCATTTTCTGGGTAAGCGTGTTCCACCTTCGGCCTCGTCATCGCTTACCATCAGGTGAGTCTGAGGTCAAACGCAAACCCATTTTTAATAAAAAAAAAAAAAAAAAAAACGTAAAATTTTGCAATTTTGAAACAACACATAAACTAGACGACCGATAACGCAGATTACCTCATAGGAAATCAATAGTTTTGTTTCAAACGGCCATGCAAGTCGCATTCGTTTCCATCGTTAAAATATTGGTGCTGTTGGCGTGCTGGCCGGCAGCCGCTGCAGAGGGGGGGAGGAAGAGTGAATTCCGCGTCATGGGTGGCAGGGACGCGAACCCTAGCGAGTTCCCCTACGTCCTTCGGATGGAAATACAGTACAAGGTCCACATTTCGGGGCACGATCAGACCAGATATCGTCAAGTATGTACCGCCGCTGCTTTGTCCCCCACTTGGATGCTGACTGCAGCTCACTGCATCAGTGGCATGGACAGTCGCATCAAAACTTTACATTCTCGCTACCCTCAGGCTGAGGAACCCCGTGGGATCGTGAGAGAGGTCCTGAATGAAGTGGTCGCCCCGCAGGACCAGTTATCTAATATAGTTGATACTATTCCGCATCCATCCTTCAGATTGTCACAACTGTTATATAGCGACGTGGGGCTGCTGAAGACTATGCCTTTCAAACTGCCTCGTTACGGGAAACTGAGCTCAGTGGATGCAAGCGCTCTGCTGGGCCAGGCCGCGACAGTCGTCGGGTTTGGGATTACTCGCGCTGATGAGGCAATAGGCGACACCTTGCAGCTCGGCAAGTTATTGCAAGTGACCGATGTCGTTGTTAAAAAATGTGACAGCGGAATGCCACTTTTGATCCCTAAAATGTGCATAAGCAGTCGGTGCGGTCAAAAAGTTGCACTATGTGGCGGGGACTCTGGTGGTCCTCTGATCCATGCCTCTGGGATCGTCGGGATCAATACTCAAGCCAACCTTCTTGATTGTATGTTAGAAAATGTGGACAATGAAGTTAACAGCAACGTTGTTGCACTCATAACGCCAATCAGCTCATTTACTGATTGGATTACTGATCAAATAAGGAAAGATCTCTAGACTATAACTCTTTGTTGAATAGAATGTGGATCTTTTTCACTCATGACAGCAGTAGTCGACCATTGTGGGTTCCAACTGGTCTTTCCTAGTAATTGGCCTACTTTTGGGCACAAGTCAGGAACCAGGAGAGATCTTCGAAATAATTTTATTAATAATGTTAAAAACAACATTCAAAACAGAACACAAAATCTATAAGTACAAAATTATTTAAGTAAATCTTTTACAAAAAGGGTCCATGCATGGACAGCGGGAAAATGATTCCTCTTATGTAAGGTGTCATAATTAATAGTTTTATCATACATTTAATGTATTATTGAGATATATTTTGTAAAAATGTAACAGATACTTTATGGGAGTGCACTTTTCTACATGAAACATTGTTTGTTTTATTTGGAAGATTTTTGTTCGACAGTTCTCTTTTTTTACTCTCTATCTTAGATAATCGAGCTGGGTCCAGACCCGGTACAAAATCCACCACCAAGTATCAGGTGTCAGGTACCACAGATACCTGGGTATCCGTGGTACCACCTTTTCCCAAAATATACCTTTTTTGTAGTTTCTATAACAGTCATTAAACAACCTGACTTTGAGACCAGAGCAATGTATGTTTAAATTATTAAATAATGTGCATGGACTGGTTCATCTATCCCCCAATCTTCAGCGCAATAGGCCGGGTCTCTCTCTAGCCACTACGCCAACAAACCAGTCTTCCATAGAAATAAACTCTAGGTACTTAATCGCGTGTTGCTCGTTGTGAGGCCTTCTGATGTCGCTGTTTCTTTTTTCCTCAATCGTAGCAGCCTAGCAGTGTGCTACACATTTCCGTAGATACTGTAATTGGTTGTGGCTGAAGTACGCACACAACAACATTGCACACAATTACCTACACACTACACACTTTCAGTAATATTTCTCCGATCAGTAAAAATATAGTTTTAGAATGATCGAAGACGTAAAATTTTGTGATTTTGAAACAACACATAAACTAGACGACCGATAACGCAGATTACCTCATAGGAAATCAATAGTTTTGTTTGAAACGACTATGCAAGTGGCATTTGTTTCCATCGTTAAAATATTGGTGCTGTTGGCGTGCTGGCCGGCAGCCGCTGCGGAGGGGGGGAGGAGGAGGGAATTCCGCGTCATGGGTGGCAGAGACGCGAACCCTAGCGAGTTCCCCTTCGTCCTTCGGATGGAAATGCAGTACAAGGTCCACAATTCGACACACGAACAGACCACATATCTTCAAATATGTACCGCCGCTGCTTTGTCTCCCAGTTGGATGCTGTCTGCAGCTCACTGCATCAGTGGCATGCATACTTACATAGAATCTATAAATTCTAACCCGTTGACTAAGGAACCCCGTGGGATCGTGAGAGAGGTCCTGAATGAAGGGGTCTCCCCGCAGGACCAGTTATCTGATATAGTTGATACAATTTCGCATCCATCCTTCAGAGACGGATTACAGTTACATAACGACGTGGGGCTGCTGAAGACTATGCCTTTCAAACTGCCTCGTTACGGGAAACTGAGCTCAGTGGATGCAAGCGCTCTGCTGGGCCAGGCCGCGACAGTCGTTGGGTTTGGGACTACTCGCTCCGATGCGGCAATAGGCGACACCTTGCAGCTCGGCAAGTTATTGCAAGTGACCGATGTCATTGTTACAAAATGCGACAGCGGAATCCCACTTTTGATTCCTAAAATGTGCATAAGCAGTCGGTGCGGTCAAAAAGTTACAGCATGTGGCGGCGACTCTGGTGGTCCTCTGATCCATGCCTCTGGGATCGTCGGGATCAATACTCAAGCCCAGACTCGTGACTGTGAGTTGAAAAATCTGGAGAATGAAGTCAACAGCAACATTGTTGCATACATAACGCCGATCAGCTCATTTACTGAATGGATTACTGATCAAATAAGAAAAGATCTCTAGACTCTTACTCTTTGTTGAATAGAATGCCATTGTTGTTGGGACGTTCTGCTGAGAGCCTATCGGTTATGAAATTGTGGTGTGAATTTGAAATATTCCAAATAACTATAGTATTTGCAAACCGGAAATATAATTGTTGCAGTGTGTAGGCAGTACAGATGAGGACTGGACTAAAATGAAATAAATGTGTACATTGGTAATACACTCTTTTTACACAATTCACGGTTTTATTTTTCTAAATATTCAGTGTACTGCCGTGGAATAGGGTGATTTAGACTAAGAGCCTGTTCACACTAGCGTTTGTGGGGCGATAACACGCCGCGATCTCGCAGCGATAGTTCCGCGATTGAATAAACGCCGCGAGATCGCTGCGCACTCGCGGGCGATATCGCGGCTGGTGAACGCCCTATCCATCAGTCAAATACAAAAAGCGGGCTTCGCGGGCCGTGATCGCAGCGAGCTCGTGGCGTGCTCACGGCGTTCTCGCGAAATCGCTCAACAAACGCTGGGTTTGAACAGGCTCTTACTTCATATTGCTAACGTGTTGTAAATTGTAAAGTGTGAACGGAGGCGTTCACAACAAATTATGCATTAGTGCACCTTATACTGCCGATAAAAGACCTATTTTGCCAGGTTGATGTGAACGCCTATGTACCCGTACCTACTCTAGGGGCCGCTTACTGCCCACTAGCCCCCCACCTCCCCAATCGTTTTATCATCTGTGATAAGACTAGCAAAGTTGAGGGCAGCCGCCCTCGACTTTGCCCGCTAGGTCTTAGTAAGAAAAAAAAGTTTCATTCCAACCCATTAAGTTGTTTTTACGTGAAAAATATTAGTAGGATATTTAAACAAAAACTGTTCAATTCAGATCCTAAAATAGGATATTCTCTGTTTTTAAGATTTTTAAGATTCGAACAGAATGAATTTATTATCTCTGTGAAAATAAACTAATGGGAGATATTTGCTAAAAGTGGCCAATTTAAGCAGAAATCTCCCATTGATTTATTAGTGTCCTCACCAGCTGGGGATTTTAGCTAATAGTTTTTGTTTAAATATCTTTAATAACCTACAATTAATAAAAAAAACGATTGGTGGCGCTAGTGGGCGGTAAGCGGCCCCTTAAAAATACTGTTATTATGTGTGTTACGTCGGAAGTTCAACGATACTGTCTGTTCAGATGAATAGGAGTAACAAGCGACCTCGTGATATGAAACGTGATTAACTCTTCGTTAAATTTTATCATCATCTTATAATCATCATCAGCCTGTTGCAATTCTTAACATACACATAATCGGCCCATATACGTCCCACTGCTGGGCACAGGCTTCACCTCAACTATGAGGTGGAACAAGCCATACTCCAACACGCGGGCTCAGTGCGGATTGTTGGAGGGGTGTAAGGTTAGTGAGCAACCTTAGTGTCATCAAGCCGCCCTAAGGCCTCTGACTAGGCTTAACGACTGACATCTTTTTTTTTTTTTTTTTTGAAATAATAAATTTGCTTCCCTGATTTTTATTATTCAGGGAGACTGAAACGGGTTAGTTTAACTTTATTGTTACAATGATTTGTATTTTTATTTATAATTTATCTTATAATCACAATTTCGTTCGGTGAGTTCCACTCCTATTATATATTGTTATTTTATTATTTTATTGGTTCATTTACTTAGTTCTTATTTGATGTTATTTATATTTATTTGTTCTGATTGTATAGTTTTATTCTCATTTTTATTATTTATCCTTCTGTTTGTTTATTGCTATTTGATTTTTTCTTTCTTGTTAAATATTTGTTTCTTCTTTGGGTTGTATGTTTATTTGTTGGTATTTAATTGTCTTTCTTGTTAAATATTTGTATTTAATTTGTTTATTTTTTGTATTTATGTTAATTATTATTCTGGTTTATTTATTTTGTTTTATTATTTTTTGGCAGATGGCCTCTGCGTAGGCCATAAAATGTCCGGGATGTTTCTCGAGGAAGAGACTATAGGCGGAACTCTCAACAGCCACCCCCATCCTCGCTTCCAGCTGTTGTCGCTGGGCGGCGAATATCGGGCAGCTGTCGAGTATATGTTCGACAGTCTCCTCCTCGGCTGGGTCGCATCTGCACTGCGCTGAGTCCTTGAGCTTAAATCTCTCCAGATACGAAGAGAAGCCTCCATGGCCGGTCCAAATCTGGGTGCGAATGGTGTTTGGGACCCATTGGTCCAGGATCCGGTAGGCTCTCCTCACATCTGGGAAAAACCTCTTGGTCAGCGCAGCAGATGGTCCGTCAAAGTAACGTTTTTGCCAGGTGTCTATTGTGTTTTGCCTTAGAGCGTATTTTACGTGCGAGGCAGGCACGGCGTCGTAGTCCGGTTTTGTCTTTTTTGTTGTGGCGGATTTTGCCAGTTCGTCGGCTCTTTCATTACCCGCCACTCCAAAATGGGCTTTAATCCAATAGAAACGCACCTCCTGTCCCCGGGATTCCATCTCACTGACGGTAGTGTGGATGGTGTGTGCAATTGGGTGTGTTGTGGCGGGATTGGAAATGAGGTCGAGAGATGATCGGGAGTCGCTCAAGATGCTGACACTGTCCAGCCTTCCGTTTGCGTACTTCAGAGCTCTATCGATGGCGATGAGCTCTGCTTGGAAGACTGTGCAGTAGTCAGCCAGCTTGATCTTCCCCCCCTTGATCTCCCGGCCCTCATTCCAATATGTAAAAGCCGCGCCAACTTTTCCCTCGAATTTACTACCGTCAGTGTAGATTTGGGGCAGCTCCTGAGGTACGTTGGATAGGTCCGTTTCTGCGGTGGAGTAGGTGATGTGTGGTCTTTTGGTGGGGTGCGGCAGTTCGGTCCAATGGACTCTGCGCTCCATCTCGCGGTCAGGGAGCTCCGCAAACTCTCCTTGCGCCTTGGCCAGGTAGAGCAAATGTGCCTCTTTGACGCGCAGGTCAAGAGGCAGCATTTTGGCCAGCAGAGTGCTCGCATTGTAGGAGGTCGTGCGGTGCGCCCTGGCCGCGCGGATCGCGAACATGCGCTGTAGAGAGCAGAGTCGTTTTCGCACGTAGACCTTGTCTGCAGCGGATCCCCAGACCCCCGCTCCGTAGAGCGCTATGGGCTCCACAACGGCTATGTACAGGTGCCGGAGCACCTGGGGGCTAAGGCCCCATGTGGCGCGGACAGCCCTGCTCATCCTCACGAAGAGGTCAGCAATTTTATTGCAAGTGGCGCTCACATGGGCCTTCCAGGTGAGTCGGTGGTCTATGTGGAGCCCCAGCAGCTTCACGCTCTCTTGCCCGCGTATTGTCACGCCCTGCATTGTGAACACAGGCTCCCGATACTTGAGTTTTTTGGTGATGATGAGAGCCTGTGTTTTGTGGGGGGCAAAGTTAAGTTTGTTTCTTACCCCCCACTGATGGACGAACTCGAGGATGCTGTTGGTTGCGGTTTCGAGGGTATCCGCGTCGTTCGCGTCCGATATAATAATTATATCGTCCGCAAATGCCTGCAGGAAATATCCCCTCGACTCCGCCTCCAACAGCAGCGAGTTTAGCAGGACGTTCCACATCACTGGCCCCCCTGTGGAGCCCTGCACACACCCTTTTTGGGTCTCCCTGGTGGTGGTTTCGCCTGCGTAGTTGATGGTGACCTGCCGACTGCCAAAATAGCTGTCCACCAAATTGTAAAGATTTCGCGGACAGCCATGGCTTGCGAGTTGTTTTAAGATGGCAGGCCACCAGGCATTGTCGAACGCAACGACTGACATCTAGCGACGTCAACCGGGACCAACTGCTTAACGTGCCTTTCCTAAGCACGGAGATGCCCGAAATACACATTACTAAATTTCGGTCGGGTGGTCACCCATCCCTTGCCGACCCGGCGTGTGTTGCTTTACAACAGCCATCGTCGCCGATCACTGTCACAACTGCGCCACGGGCACCTCCATTTGCAAATCCAATTCTTAACGTTGACAAACAAACCTCCAATCTTCGTCACTCGATTTGGTGTGCGCAGCTTAACATTTGACATTTTTGCAGACCTCCTCTCGACACGGAGCCACATTACCTCTTCCAGTGTCCATCAAGGGTCCATGCCATGCAGACGTTACTTGGAGACTGACAAGAGGAATTCTGAAATATTGGTTTTTAACAATGTCACTAAGCAATCAAATTTGCTATGGAAGCCACTTTCATAACAATTTCAGTGTCTTGCCGTTGTTTTTCATGCGTGGTATTTATAAATCCAGCAACTTTACATCTTGTTTTCCATAATGCGGCCTGCGATGATAACTTTCATCTTTTTTGAAGCCAGTGAAAAACCATAATTGTAAATGGAAAGGTCCGACCTGACCCTTGATAAGTATGTCCAAAATAATTTCAAAGAGCTATCTTCCCAACTAAGTTAGACTTAAGAACTCTCGCGAAGGCCGAGAACTCGAAGCGAGTCGTTTTAAGTATTTAATTCGCAGAGGAACTGGAAGTCGCCGACTTGAAACTATTAGAGTTGGTGAAATAATTAAACAGTGGCGGACAGGAACTTGGTTTCTATATATGAGCAAGCCGCGTCACTTGCTCACCTTCACGTTAGGGAGTCTCCAGTCTATAGAACAAGTTTTTTTTGTGGGTACTCAAATAAAAGGCATAGTTGGTCTATTTTCTTCGCTCGCATTACCGACAAACGTTGTAGAAAAAAAAAACTAGAGTAGAGACCATGAACTGGAGGACGCAGCTTGGCAAGACCAGTCGGTGGGCCTCTGGTACACGTTATATGCAGATGGCCCAAAGCCGTTCCCTATGGGGAAGAAGGCTTTTATCCAGCAGTGGACTCTTAGAGGTTGACGAGGACGACGGATGACTTACTGTTTTATACTGAAAAACCTAGACGAGGTGATGTCTCTGTGGGCGCCTTCTAGTGCATTTAAACGTTTGTTAGCAAAAGAGCACAAGACAGATTCGTAGCCTTATAGTTCTCTCTCCATGAATGCACCAGAAACGTTCCTGTGCGCGATGAATGGTGGAGCGTGGCACTAATCCTCTCGAGACAACCACAACCACTTTGTTTACAACGACTGAGAAGAAACACATTTGGGTAGTAAACATTCAGTGGTGGAAGTTATCTGAAATAAATATGACCATACGGTCACAAGTCGTTGGCAGTTTCATTATTGCGTATGACCTGAATGCATAAAGGCTGCTGGCAGGAGATGGGTGCGTTTAGCCAAAGATAGGGCGCGATGGCGCGCATTAGGAGAGGCCTACATCCAGCAGTGGACCAACATAGGCTGATGATGATGTTGAATGCATATTAAAACGCATTCACAAATTTACTCGACATTAACAAAATTCGCCCTCGATAACATGAACTCGTGGCAAATGTTGACCTTGAAAAAAATAATGAATCATCTGCCCTTTAAAAGTGAGGTTGCCTTCACCTTCAAGTCGAAAAACCAAATGCCGTCCATCGTGTGATTGGTGTGGTGAATATTTCAAGGCTTGTTTCAGGCTGAATCGCATGTTGAGGTAAACAGTATAGCATTCAGCTGATTGTGTAATAAGCTATTTTATTTCAGAAGGTTAGCTGCTAAGACACTTACCATAAAGTGTACCCGTCGATCCGCGGCAGAAGGAAGAAAAATATATTGATAATTCCATACAGTTCTTATTATATCTATTTATTATTATTTTAAACTCACTTTGACGACCGTGGTCGGTTTGGTGTAATAGTTAAGAAGTTGGCTAGTGCACCAAAGGTCGCGGGTTCGATCCACGCACAGTACAAAAATGCATGTGCATTAACATGTGGGTTTCTACTTGTCTGGATGTTTAATTTAAGTATGTTTACCCGTTGTCAAGTACCCCATTATCATCATTAGCAGCCGCAAGAAGTCCACTGCCTAACATAGGCCTCCTCCATAGATTTCTAAAGGGCCCGGTTGCGTGCAGCCTGCATCCTCTGAAATCTCTCCTTTATCGGGGCGTCCGTCCACCTTGCGGGCGAACGCTTCACTCTGCGTTTGGCCTCAAATGGTCTCCAGACTAGAACTATCTGTCCCAACAGCCGCAAGCGTAACAGAAGCATTTTATTTGCTTAATTTGAGGTTGATGGCGCCGTGTGTAGTTTGCAGACTTGCCGCCATCATGTCCGGCGTGGCTGCCTGCTGAAACAGGAACAAACAACTCGGCTTCAGCTTCCTCCTCAATCTGCAGTACGTCTATCGTTTGCCTAGTTTAGTTTGTTCAGGCTGTCAAACGTTCCAGTCGTGTTAGTGCTCGTCAAAGCCTTTGGGCGGATGGCCTTGTTTACCTTTTCAAAACGCAGCGAATGATTTGCCAGGTTCAAATGTTCTGAGAAAAAATTAGGCAAAATTAATTCATTCATCGATATCTTATTATGAGTAGGTTATTGAAACTATTCCATAAAAAAGCAAGACGAGCAACTCTTAAACTTTAAACTGACTATAGACGGCCTAAATAGATATCTAGATAGATAAAAACACTTTATTGCACACTAAATTAACACATTTGTGAGTAATACATGTTCACATGAATGTACAGTTTAGGCGGTCTTATTGCTAGGGTAGTTAATGACATCGAAATAAATATCGTAAAAGTAGTGCCGCCCAGTTCGCCATAAATTGTAAATAAGATAATATAATTCATAAGTAAGTACATAATAAATTCAATCATGAAGACAGGTCACAAAATCCGCGTGATTTAATTAAAATAAGTATATAGTATGAAATTAACTCTCGATAGCCGCATGGGAAGAGTGTTAAAAATCTTGGATTCACATCTCACGTCGGGCAAAGTGAGTTTTACTTTAACTCTTTGTAATTCAATTCTAGTTATCCAACCAGTTTGTTTAGTCCATCATTCGACCGTAAGTCCAGTCCAACTATTTTGGTTCTAATTTGTAATCAATAAACCAGAGAGGGATGTCTTACATCAAGATCATCTATCCCCAGGCTACGAAGCCTTAGCCTTGCCAGGCAGAGCTGACACTAACATTGACTGTTAAAAAAGTATGCATATTCCCAACTACATATAAAAACACGCAGAAGCAGACCAAACACTAATGAGTCACTAAGTGAGTCAGTTATAATAAAGTGGTAATAAGTTACCCAACATTCGTCGTGACATTATTGTTGAAAAATAGTTTCATAATGTTTTCACTTTCAGCGCCCATACTGCAATGTTATGCAACTCTGCACCCCCGAGAACTCCTCGCGGTCTCAACATTTGGTCGATCGAAAGCATAACATAAGTGTAGCTTCTGAAATTTGAGGTTAACTGCCGTTTTGGGAACACGTCAAAGTTGCTATATCTTGTAAAAGAAATCTGATAATAATCGTACGAGTATAGCAAAATTCAAATCTGATTGTAACTCTAAACTGAGGCCCGTAGTCTGAGATGAAGCTCAATACTCCATTCAAAGTCAGGCATAATTCAAGCCTGTACTTAGTTTCAATGTAATATTTGAGTTTAGATTCATATTTAGGTGTTGTAAACTTGTATTACAGGCTTCAGAACATGCTAAGACTTAACACGAAAAAAGACATAAATCCAATCCATTCTACTTATGTAAATAGATATACTTTTAACAACGAGCTTCATTATTTAGATGAAGTAATCGCTTCAATTGATATCAGGAAAACAATCTAAAAATATCTATATCTATCTAAATATAGCGTACACTTGCCATCTCTGATGTACCAAGTTGACGCTACATTTATACCTAAGTCCTGTCATACTGAAAGCGATAGTTTTCAACTTGGCAATTTAGAAAATAGTTTACTAATTACATGAACCGCAATTAGGTGTAATGACAGCTACCGAGCCAGTCGGATCGATGGCACACCCACTCACCCATCGCCTACGTCGGCTAACTGGCCTGCCAATCGCAGTAGTTTAAAATTAACTCAATTGTATAATAACAGCTGCTACTGGCATCAATCAGTTTCAATCAGTCTTGGGTTCATGTCTTACTGTACAATTTTCACCAACAGGTTTAACAATTGACATCTTGAAACTACCCTCTCTATCCTCCTTTATTAAAATCGTTACATCAACAGAGCGTCATGTCCTCTGCAGAACATAAGCCTCCCTACTTCGGCCACATTGCCTGAAAGGGGGGTGGTTACTTGGTGACTCTTGGTCACTAGTAAGGAAAACGGCCTAGAAGAGGAATCTAAACACGTTGGACGGATCAGATGTTATAGAAATACCCTAAGGCCGCCGAAAGCCTGCCTTCCAAAGCACGGAGATCCATTATATTCGTTGGAAACTCTTTAAGGCTTTTTATTTTGAACATGAACTTTGACATGTATTATTGTGCAATAAAGATTATTTATCTTGTCTTATCTTAACCTTTGAGCTTGTCATCGATATTTAGTGTGCCTCTGACAAAGAGGTTTAGGATTTTAAGTTCAGGTGTTAATGCACGAGCAGCATTTTCATTGATTTTGCAACAAATAATTATTTAAAATGGTGGATTTAACTTTTGGTCTGGGTTACCCATGCCATTTAGGATCTGTAGGCCTAGCACGAACCACCAACGTTTTGGTAATCGAAAAGCAAACGTGACTTTTTCTTCTTTTTCTTAAGTCTTTAAGAAAAAAAAGTATCGTATACTTTTCGTTTACCAAAACGTTAGCGGTTCGTGCTAGGCCTACTGGCGGTGTTGCTTCACAACACCGATCGTTGCCCCTCTTGGGTAAAAAAACTCCTGACCCGAAACTAAGCAGAGCTTCATGCTTTATTGTTGGGACTGATTATACACATGAATTTAGATAAAAGTAACACCCCTGTCTCACTCTAATAAATTATGCGACTTATTTTTTTTTTTTTTTTTTTTTTTTTTTATAGTGGTCTTCAAGATGACCTCACTCCACCTGATGGAAAGCAGTCGTGAGGTCCAGATATGGGGTTGACAAGCACAGTACTGGACAACTACTCTGCTGGCCAATCTCATTTTGAAGGCCTGCATAGATGCCTTTTCACGCCCCGCTTAAAAAACCCGGGATTGTAGGAAGAAGGAAACACATGCGCTGGAAGAGCGTTCCACGTCTGGATAGCACGACACAGGAACGAGTCACCGAACCTTTTGGTGCGGGCCGACAGTCGCTGGATCGTGTGTGGATGTTGACGCAGACCAGCGCGTGTGGTACGGGAGTGGAAGGGTGAGGATGGGATCAGTTGGAACAACTCGTCAGAGCATTCCCCGTTGTACAGGCGGTAGAGGACACTCAATCTGGCAATGTCTCTACGCAGTTGGAGAGGCTCCAGAGCCATAGTTGCCTCTGGGTTACCAATGATGCGGATAGCGCGCCGCTGCAACCTATCGAGAGCCTCTAGCAAGTACTTGGCGGAACCGTCCCAGAGATGAGAGCAATATTCCACACACGAGCGAACTTGTGTCTTATACAAAAGACAAAGCTGCTCAGGCGTGAAGAATCGTCTCACTCTGTTCAGGATTCCAAGTTTACGGGATGCTGTTTTAATAATGCTCTCGATGTAGTCCCGTTGGTTGAGGTCGCTGCGAACATCCATGCCAAGGATGTTGAGGCTATCCTTCACTGGTAGTGGGGTGCTCTGAAGAGTGGGACGGGAAAGGAATGGCGACGTCTTGGCAGTGAATGCGCACACCTGTGTTTTCTTGGCGTTGAACTCGACGAGATTGCGTTCTCCCCATTCGGAAATGCGGTTCAGCACTCCGTCAAGCTCAACAACAAGAAAGCGCCTCTTCTCCTCGATATCGGTTCGCTTAGCCACAGGGCGCTCGAAATACCGCGAGTGGACTGTGCTGTCATCCGCATAGCAATGAATGTTACCGAGTGATAACATGTCATTGATATGCAGAAGAAACAAAGTCGGCGATAAGACGGAACCCTGCGGCACCCCGGCATTAATCTGGAGGAAACGCGACTCACGTCCGTCGCAGAGGACACGGATTCTACGTCCCTCCAGGAATCCAGCGATCCAGTCACAGAGGCGAGGAGACAGTCCATATGCCGGAAGCTTGGAAAGAAGCGATCGGTGCCAGACACGGTCAAAAGCCTTGGCAATGTCAAGACTGACAGCCAAAGCTTCGCCGTGCTTGTCCATAGCCTCACCCCATAAGTGCGTTACGTACGCTAGGAGATCACCCGTGGACCGTTTCGGTCTAAAGCCGTACTGGCGGTCGTGAATCAACGAGTGGTCTTCTAGGTAGCGGGTGAGCTGTGCATTTATAATCCGCTCGAACACCTTAGCAAGTACTGAGGTTACAGCTATTGGACGGTAATTGGCTGGGTCTGACCGGTCCCCCTTTTTGGGAACAGGTTGAACGTTCGCCTCTTTCCAAGCCTGCGGCACGAGGCCTGATGTGTAGGAGAGGCGGTACAGGCGTGTCAACACTGGAGACAACTCCGCTGCACACTTTTTTAATACTACGGCTGGAATGCCGTCAGGTCCACTGGCTTTCCTTACATCGAGTGACTGCAGCTCCGCACGTACGTCACACTGCCTGATACGAATATCAGGCATTGTGGTGCCGCAATTCGGGGCCATAGGCGGCTGTGCACCACAGTCATCGATGCAGGAGTTGGCCGCAAAGAGGTTTACCAGTAAATCGGCTTTCTCTTGCGGCTGATGAGCCAAAGATCCGTCAGGGCATTTCAGCGGGGGCAGCGAAGGCGAACAGAAGTTAGATTGCACGTGTTTGGCCAGTCGCCAGTAGGAGCGGCTACCCGTTGGGTGTGAGATAAGTTCTTGGCCAACACGTGCGATACGCTGGGCGTCTGCTCTAACGTATGCCCTCTTAGTGGCCTTGGTGGCTTCATTGAAGGCTGTTTTGAGGGAAGCCACGTCAGGGTCATGGATAGCTTGGGCCCTGGCCCAAGCACGGTATGCCGCCTGTTTACGTTGAACAGCTGCGGAACACTCGCGATTGTACCAGGGACCAGCTTTGCTGGCGCTGTCGACATCAGTAAATGGAATGTAGTATTCCATTCCAGTACTGATCTCGCCAGCGACAGCAGATGCACTATCCGACGCATCCCTTTCCCCAAAACAGCACTGCCGCCAAGGGACGGAAGCGAAGTATTCTCGCATACCGTCCCAATCGGCCGACGAGTAGTGCCATAACCGCCGCTTCACCCTCACAGGCTGTGGGGGAGCTGCACATGGCACTGTCGCGCCAACCAGGCAGTGATCGGAGGAGCCCAAAGGGGCGCCGACCGACACTAGGTACCCAGCTGGGTGGCTCGTCAGCAGAAGGTCCAACAGGGAGGGCGCATGACCGACAATATCTGGTATCCGGGTGGGCTGGCGTACCAGCTGCGTCAGGTCTTGCGTGAGAGCAAAAGCGTGGGCGGTTCGGCCTGCATGGTCTGTTTTTGGAGAGCCCAACCAGGACTCATGGTGGGCATTAAAGTCTCCCAAAAACACCATTTCAGCATTAGGGAACCGCGCCTGAGCGTTATCTGCCGCCTGACTTAGATGGTCAAAAAGTCGAGTTGTCTCGGCGTCGCCTTTGTGGGAGCGGTAAAGGCACGCGTAAACTCGGCTCGTGGAGCCCAAGTCTACGTGCACCCAGAGAGTGGAGAAGGATGGGTCTTCTAGGCAGCGAAGACGGTCACAGCAGACATCCGCCCTGACGAAAAGACATACTCCGGCTTTGGAGAGGAAGGACTCTTCCAATACATAGCCGGGATAGTGCAGGTATGACGTATCGGCAGGGCGACCTATCTGTGTTTCCGTCAAAAAGAGCATCGCAGGCCTCACCGTCTCGAGGTGTTGGTGGACGGCGTTGAGGTTTGCATGGAGTCCGCGGATGTTAGCGAACTCCACCTCAAACAGCGTGTTGGTGGGGGATGGAGATGCCGCTGTAGGCCTTTTCCGTTTGCTGACTGCCATAGAAGTGAGGGGGGGGGGGGGGAAGGGCGTGAAAGGACGACTGTCGTCGCGGCAAAGTTAGACAAAGCGTGGTGCCTTACATTGATATTTTTGCGTGTGAAATAGCGTGGGCCGGTCCGCCGGACGGAAGGGCTCCCGTACCCCCTCGGGAATGGTCGCCGGGCCCCCACCGGAACCGGGCACCACCCGGCACGACGAACCATCCCGAGATTATGCGCGACCTGGTGGGGCAGCCTCCAGAGGTGGTTAGCCCCCTTTGGGCCCCTGTACTATGCCGCGGGCGGCCAGCGGCACCACCGTTTCTACGGGTCTCCCTGGCCGGCGGGCCGATACGCACCATCCACACAATATCGCCGTTAAGGCTTCCACTGGTCCAACGATTGCCACGACCACAGTCCCCCTGGCTCCGGTTAGTGCAGTGCTGATCCCGGAACGCGACCCGACCGAGATAGGCCGGGGTCACTTGGCGGGTTTTACGCAACTGCATGGTGGTACCAGCAACCGGTCGACGTATGTCTCCCACGTGGAAAGCAGATGACCTGCCACAAGGATCCCTTAGTCGCCTCATACGACACCCACGGGCAAGAAATGGGGCGGTGGATTGTATTCTATTAACGTGCCGCCACCGCACTTAGCAATTCAATCAAGAGTAAACGATTATAAAACTAACATTCAATGTTTTGTTTTACCACAAATCACGTCAGTCATTCCGCCCGTGAGTATCGCAGTTGATTCTATACGATTACCGAATAACTTAGAACTCGCGGATCCTACTTATTTTGTGCCCTCAGAAATCGATTTGCTGATAGGTGCCGACTTATTTTGGGAACTTTTAAACGAAAATTAAATGAAATTAAATAGCGGTCCATACTTGCAAGATTCGAAGTTAGGCTGGTTGCTGTCTGGACCCATTTATACGAATAAAATGTCATGTCTCCACATATACAGAAATATCAACAGTTGATCCTTATTTGTTTCTGATAAAATGACAACAAAGAGTTCGGTCGATGACACGTACAGTTTTACGAGTAGTTTTGTCACCGGCGCCGCCAAGTCTGCTCTGTAGCCTAGGCGCTGTTATAGTACTCGTAATATTAACGCTGTCGTATTCTATGTGTTAAGTGTTTGTTGACTAGGAATTGAGTATATTATTTATCAATAAGACTGGCCCACGCGTGGCTCATGTGAAACAGTTTGCCGGAAAATTGACTAATTAGGCGTTTGCAGAGTTTTCGAATGTATTTTTTTGACTAGCTGTTAGTCCAAAGTGTGACTTCCACAGCTTTGCCAATGGGGAGGCTTCAACCCCTATTTTCAATTGTATATTGCTCGCTTGTCCTAGAAAGAAGAAATCGGCATCGGAAGGGGTATCGAATTGACAAATCTTATCAAAATTAACTTGTTATCACAGTACTGTCAAATCTTCAAATCTCTACCAACGGATCTCAAGTAGGGTTAATGGTTCAAATGTGGGCTATTACACCAGTGGTCACGGGTTTGATTCCCGCAGAGTCCAAATATTTGTGTGGCTGGGTGTTTCCTATGTAGGTGTATATTAAGTATGTATTTACAACAAAAAAAGTCAGACAGTCAGTTTGTTGAAAACGGGTCTGAAAGACTTAATTTCAACATTATTAAAGTTAAAACAGTACCTGTTGAACGCAATTTAATTAAATTTAACTCAAGGGAAAATTACAGACAGACAATTTGAGATACATAACAAGAACTCCTAAACATTCAGTAAATTATTAAAACAATAAAATCAATACCAATCAAAACTTAAATAGGCCGAAGCTTCGTATACAGTCACTGCGACATAAAAGCTTCAAATGGAAACCACGCTAGTCTAGAATTAAATCTAAACATACCTGAAATGCAATTACACAAATGTGGGTTAGTTAATAATACATAATGTCCTACATTCACCCGACAGTACTAGACACAGGCTGTCGAACTCGAAAGCGACCGCGGTGAGTCGCCAGTATCATTAAAAATTCAAACTTCGTGGAAATACACTATTAGAAGATACAGTAAACCTAGAAAATATTTACAACTTTGAATCGGCGGGCTTTGAATGAAAGAGTAAGATATATGCCCCGGGCTACAGGACCTATGGACTCGTACCAATGGTATTTTAACAAAAAAAGATTTAGATAGGTTACTTGTGCTAGTAGATAGGTTACTTCAGTGTCACTGCCCAGCACAGATAAAAGGTGTAAATGAGCAGTTGGGAGTTAGATGAGCTGGATACTTAGTGTTGCCAGTCGTTTACCACCTGCAAGTATCTACCTTTTCAGGTCTCGCGATGTCCATATTATAGCAAGTAAAGCAATGAATTCTGCGCGAGACGTCCCGGGGGCGACGTTGTGTTAGAAGTTCGATGGGCACTGCAAAAAGAATGAAAGTTTAAACACGTAATTTATATTAAACCATCGTTATTGCTTGACGTGATCGCTTCGTAAAAAAATCTAAACAACAAAATTGCAGTTCAAATAATTTAAACAGAAATTTTCTGAGAACCATCATTTGCAAATTGTTTCAGAAAATCTGATTCCACTTTCGACATTAATTGAAAATTTTATATCTTTAACTGGCTTTTATGAAAACCGTCAGCTAAAAAAATCATATGTTACCCACCACTGTCAATGACATTGAAATGGTTTTCCATCAGCTATCGTCAACCATTGCTTCTTTGGTGCCAGTACTGCCAGTCAAAAGCAACTTTTTTCCCGACAGGCGGGCTCACTAGCACGACACGTGTCGTTGCTAAAATAAATCCTTTGTTACCTTGCAAGCGAAACTGATTGACATATTAATCATCTTTGCGCTTTGGTAAAGCGCCTTTTGTAAGAGACCAATTTTCTACTGTGAAGCTTGCTGGCTTTTTTGCATAAATAAACTCGAAGGCGATGATAACTTAAAAAATATTTGGTAAACCAATTTCGTCTTTATCCGTGTTGTTTTAAATTCTTATTGGTACTAAGGTTGTTGCGGATGCGTAAAGGACAATGTTTATGACAGAATGTTGTACCTAGTCTGACGGTATGAAATCGGCTCATCTTTTCTTTAACTTATTTATTTACTTAGGAAACAAAATCCACAGCTCTTAAAAATATTACAGCAAGTACTAACTAATTAAACCAAAAGCCAAAATCGTTAAACCTTATATTCGTAGGTTGATTTGAACTCAAATCAGAATTTGAGTAAATAAATCGGTCTTTTATGTGCTGCATTAAAAGTTGTCTTTCTCTGACGACCGATGCCGGGCAGCCTGTTTGTTTTGGCCTGGATTATTATTATAATGGATGCATTTAAAAAAAAAAACCGTTGTCTAGTATTCCATAGTACTTATATGTTTTGTCAAGGTTTGAGGCTAGACGCCGCTGTGTGGAATAACAATCAATGATATTCATTTGTTTATTGTTGCAGTTACATCTACCCGACCATGGATGAGCTGGCTAACCAGCTGAACTACGTGCTCGGCCACTTCGGGGTCAAGTCGTTCATCGGCTTCGGCGTGGGCGCAGGGGCCAACATCCTGGCTCGGTTCGCTCTGGCGCACCCTCAGAAGGTACACTAATGTTACGCTGTAGACTTTGTTTCGAACTTTGTTTGTCATGGTGGCGGGACATTCAGATGCCCACACTTTACCGTGCCAACTAGGTTGTTCAGGCAGAGAAATAAGTTAAGGTGAAAAGTTGAGATAGGATTCGTTTCCAATATCGTGCCACTTGTCGTTAAGTAACATACATAAATATAATGTTTCCCCACAGATTTGGGGGTGATCTTCCAGACACTGAACAAACATGGTACTTACACAAACTTATTGGCATAACGAACTGTGTGTACAAATATCCAACTTGATGAATACAGATACAGCTATGAATACCCTATAAATGTGTTTAAATTATTCTACTGTTGGCAACCCCAATACTCAGTTTTTGTGTGTTGCTGCGATTGATGATTATTATGTCTTGCCATTACGGAGGGCCCTCCGTCGACTTGTTATTAAATCCTTGTGAAGAATATATATTCCACCTCATGGACCTCTTTTACTAGAATCATCCCCTATCAAGTACAGTATAATATTCCCCCACTCATTCATGGTCCTTCGAGCCGGATAAGTAGCACTCAACATAAAATGATTTAAGTTTACATTTCTTTGCAAGAAGAAATAGGTTACAATACAATACCTGTTCATAAAAGTCTGTCATTTCAATGGACTGGCATAAAGTTGAACGTGTCCACGTTACCTCGAACAAATAGCGAAGTAATATGCAAAAGAATTCCCTTACTAGGTCACCCGCCCCCGCCGTGTCCGACGGGCAGAAACTCCTCAGATATTCTGATAGCTGGCCAAGTCGCAGCGGGACGATGCGGACTTTGGGGGACACTATATCTTTTACTTGGTTATTATTGAATAGTTATAGTAGAATAGTTCATTTCGCAACTATCTTTTTGGTAATGCGCATTTCTGAATTGAAACTTAAACTGAAAGTTTTGAGGGTTCAGCCTTTTCATTGTTTTAAATGGCTACACTGCTACAGAGAAAAAGCTACACAGATATGTTACCATAAAAACCTTGTGAATTGCGGAGTGTCCTGAAATATTGTTTCTTTGTGGCAGCACTTAAATGATGAATTTGTCCCGTTTACGCTCTAGTAAATAATCATGCTTTCTTGTACACGAGGTCAAATCATAGGTACGTACGCCATGGAACAATTTTTGACTTCGCGTCAGTACTGATATAACGCATCTATACCTCTTTTAAATATCATTGCAAACATGCAGACCGAAAGCAAGAAGTTATCAGGGTCTTCTCCTGGTAAGCTATGCGTCTATACTGTGTCTTCTAGGTGGGAACTTTTGTTCGGATGCATTTGTCTAGAATCGGTCCAGTCCCTCTTAACTTTCACGGGTTTCTCACGTTTTATAAGACTGTTCTAGAGCAAATGCTAAGTAACCTTGCTTTACTCAATCTGAACCTTTAGTTCCCTTGTGAACGTTCAAGGAACTTTCAATGAGCTGAAATATCTTGTAGGTGGACGCGCTTGCTCTGATCAACTGCACGTCAAGCCAGGCGGGCTGGATCGAGTGGGCGTATCAGAAGATGAACAGTCGGTCGCTGCGCGCGCGCGGCATGACCCAGGGCGTGCTGGACTACCTGATGTGGCACCACTTCGGCAGGGTAAGTGGAACTATCACCAGAACCAACTGGAACAAATTTCCTCTGCAATATTCGTGCAGTACATCGGAACACATGCGGAAATAATAGCATCGTGTTCCAATTTGTCGTGAAATATCAACAAAACGTCGATGTGGTTTCTGTTTGAGCTCCTCAAGGCGATTACAGCCGGAAATTGCGGTTGTGTCCGCGTCATTTGGAATGTTTTTTTACTCTCTTTCTACCATTATTATCGACGACCGTCTTGGTGTAATTGTTGAGAAGTCGGCTACTACACCAAAGGCTGCGGGTTTGATCCCCGCACAGTACAAACATTAGTGTGCATGAACATGTCTGTTTGTATTAGTCTGGGTGTTTCCTATGTATATTAAGTATGTGTATTTACAAAAGAAAAAATATTTAAGTATGTTTATCCGTTGTCTAGTATCCCATAAAAACGGACTATAATTAGCTTACTTGGGGCTAGATGGCGCTGTGTGGAATAATGTCCAGGGATATTTTGGTGTTTTAGGGCTCTTGCGGAATAAAGACCAGTTTTTAACCGCTTGCAAATTCCAGGACGTAATGTCTTTCCAAGTGACATAAACAAATTGAGCTAGTGGTAGTGCAACACTATAAATGTTGCCAAGACACTTATTTCAATGGCTTGAAACTAGGGTTACCATCAGACTGGTTAATCCAGGATACTTTGTCAAGTGGTGAATCCTTTCAAGCTGTGTTTATAATAATTAACAGTATCACAGTGTCAACTTGTTTCCCAGTTATAATTGGAATAATGCTCATCGTTCTTTAAGTTTTAACTTGAAATTGCTTTCTGCTAGTAACTATGTTTTACAAAGTCCATGATTTGTACTTTACAAAGCGTAACGAAGAAAATAACTTGTTAGTAGTACCTAAATCATGTAAACAAATTATAGGTTAAATCCTTAGAATTGAATCTTAAGGTTTGTCCCACTTCAACAGTATGTAAACGTCACCCTCTACAAGATGGCAGCCAAGTAGAATGATGACAGGAAATTCAAAGCGCTTTGTTAATTTAGTAACAGCGTGTGAATGCAGAAGAGTTCAGCGCCATTGTAGTCGTCCATTTGTCTGTCTGTGTGTGGCGACATCCCACGCGGCGATAATGAGATCCTCCTCCAATTAAAAACGGGAAGACTTGAAGGTACCTCGCACCTTTTGTTGGGTACCTTTAGATCGGCGCCTTTCATTCTCGTTGCATCTGGATTTTCAATTTAGGTTTTGAATAGGAAATGCGATGAAATAATCAGGTATTGGGATACAAAGGAGTTTCACCGGCTTATTCGCAGTTTGTTTGCTTATTCACGTTTGGTGGAGGTGCTTGTGCCATTTTAAAGGCTGTTTCCACCAACACATAGCGGAGAAAAGATTAATAGATGGGCTAGTCAACATACGCTGTTTAAGAGTGAGACGTAGCTTGTTGAATAGCATGGCAGTTAGATACCGGCACACTGCTTACTTCTTGTCTTCGCGTCGTCTAGGTCAAGAGTTTGGTGGAAAACATATTTAAAGCTTTTTAGTTCACCGTGGCACCAACTGCATAGTCTATAGGCGCCATAGGTTTGGTTTCTTGTATAAAATTAAGTCTGTCAACATCCAGACGCTGAGGGCAAGGTCATTCATTAGGATTATCATGCTCGAAACTGATATTTTATAGAGAATCGACGTCACTTTAGTTTTTACTACAAAGCTGCTGTGCGGATGTTGTTACTGCTGTAATATTTTAAAACATAAATAAAATAGTATTTAACTGATCGGCACTTTATCTATGTAATGTTTTTTTGTGTATTATTTGTTAGTGTATTTAACGTGGACTTGTAAAGAATTTTGTTTCTTCCTTTTTCCTTATTTAATTAACTTTGCCTTAGATGTGTGATTGTTATTATTGTTTGGTAGTTTTTCTTGCGCTCGCGAAAGCTTATACTATATTCTTAGCGAATGTTTTGTGCGTTTGCGCAGCTAATAACGATTCGATTGTGCATCAGCTTCAAGTTCTACTTATGAGTGCTCATTAAAATAAAGTCGTCCTTATGTTGATGGACTAGCTAATAAGAACTGCATGCTGCCATTTGGTGTAATGCTTCTAATACGCGTTTATTTCTTGTGAAGCCCATAGTCCATAGTAAGTGTGATCATGAATCAGATCCATAAATTCATCACTTGTAATACAGATTGCTTTTATCTTCAGCCACTTAAATCTGTTGGAATATAAAATATTACGTAGATTCTTGAAGGACAATTAATTTTGATCCCAAAGCTCCATAATTTTGCTAGCGACCGTGCAAATTCTAAACACTTTAGTCACAGTCCTGTGTTTGCTATGCGATTATTGTCAATTTTACTTTTCAGAAGCTTATTATTATGTATTAATTAGTGCAAGTTCATTTCGCTTACGTTTTTGTCAATAAAAGTTATTCTTTGAATAAAAAAGAAAGTTATCGCGGCCATAATTCTACCCTTTTTAACAGGAAAAGGTTGTAAATATGAACTAAATGGTACACAATGCTAAATACCTATGTTTCCACTGGGTTCTAGAGATACAGCACTGTCGAACATCCCTATCTTCGATTATTCCCACTCCACCTCGCTCAGTGGTCGGGTAACAATCGCAGCAGGTCTATCCTGCACCGCGTCCATCCTGTAATCCCTTGAGCAGCTCTCCACCACACCTCGGGGGGACGCCCCACCTGCGCTACTTCAACCGGTCCACGAGACGCAATCCCTTTAACGATTGTGTGCGATGTACCGCGGGGCTTTTGATTCTGTTTAATCTAGATAAGCCGTGTGCAAGTAATGCAAGTTACTACACTATTTAGAGCAGGATTTTCAATAGTCAGATAGAAATTATCAGACGAATAAATAACAACTCGGTAGATTTTAAAATGTACGTCCAAATGACATATTGCAATTTAAGACACAATTATAAATTTCGACATCCGACATTTATAAATCTGCTGACCGTGAATTATTGCTCTGATAAGTTTTATCTAACTTCTGAAAAATCAGCTCTTAGCCTATTACATAGTATACTAGTAGTTACCATATCTAAAATTAGCAAAAAGACCTCACATAAGGGCGTTAATATGACTTTTAGCAGCGATACAGTCGCGCGCTTAATAACCACATGACTACATAGCGACCCTTGCAATAAAACCAGTGTTTGTATTCATACGCGCGTTTGTTTCACTAGTTTAGAGTTCTGCGATACTAAAAATATAAAATATTGAAGTGAAGAAATCAAATAAAAACCTTCTTGAAGTTCAGGGCGACTCGAACGCAACAACCCCTTTCAAATCACCGCTCTCCCGAAGCCCAACAGATGGCGTGGCCTGTCCGTTGAATCGCGCAAGTATTACGTTTTGCCACAGTTATAAGCTCTGGATGAACTTGTTCGTTGCTATCTATATAACCTAGTTCGTAAGATCATGTAACCTTAGAATTTAAGAGGCTTAGTATGGTTTTGTTGCCCGGTGAGGTAGCTAAATCAATCTAGCAAAACACAACACTTTTACATAATTATTTTTGAAAGGGTTTGACTTGTTCAAATCCACAGAAACCATAGTTCCTACCTAACGAAGACTAACGAGCTGAGCTGAAAATTGGACACCTTCTGAGGGGCTACAGAAGCGGCTATTAGCCACGAATCATCTGGGGCAATTACCTCTGGCTTAGTTTAATTTCGTTCAACATAACCTTATTATTAACTAGCGACCCGCCCCCTTCGCACGGGTGCAATAGGATGTTATTATACATATAAACCTTCTTCTTGAATCACTCTATCTATTAATAAAACCGCATCAAAATCCGTTGCGTAGTTTCAAAGATTTAAGCATACAAAGAGACATAGGGACAGAGAAAGCGACTTTGTTTTATACTATGTAGTGATTAAGTGCAATAATAACAGAAATAAAATTTCGCTTTTCATACTATGCAGATGGCAGAAGTTCAGTGATACTTAACACGTATTGCACGTACATACAATATCAAATTTAGAGACAAAGATCTTTTTTTTTAAATACCTTTAAAGCACATACGAGTATTGTAAGGTATCTCAAAGGGCGGGACACATTAGAGGAGTTGTTTTGTATAATGGGTAAAAATATCAAAATACATATATTGATAATTTTACGATAACTTTATTAATCTCAATTTTCTTCCTGCGTAGTGTTATTATTACGCCCTGAGAACTTTGTTTCATTTACGTATATTAAACTTATTGACATTCAGTTAAAGTACGAGCAGATTCATATTCATTTTAAAGGTGTGTTTTTGTCGAATAATAAATTAAGTAATTACTGTATTTCAGTTCATCTTAATGGAAATGCAAACAGTGATTGGACACTTCACTGCAGTAAAATAAATAAAGAATGAAACGTAAACGTTTAAAAAAATATAAAAAAGCACCTAAACAAGTTAGTTTCAAATAATAATAATCATCAAAATTATGAGCCTTTGTTATTTTGGTTAGTAAAGGGAAACCAGTGTATATGCCTAAACATTGGTGAAACAAACTTAGCTGCCAGGTATAATACACCAGAGAAATTCTGCCGGTCTGTTAATGGTCTCGGTAGCATAATTGGTTAGTGCAGTCGCCCGGTTTGCGAAAGATGCGGGTTCGAGTCCCACCTGATGCCAGGGAGACCGATTGTCTTTTTCTGGTTTTCCTATCTTTAGTAAGATGATAATGCATCATCCCTAATGCTAAAAATAAAAATAACCTATCAACGATCTTCACAGATGAAAAAAAATAAAACATTCTTGAATTGCAAGGCGTGTCGCAATGCAACAATCATCATCAGCCTTTCCCAGTAGCCCAACAGATGGCGTGGTCTGTCCGTTGAAACGCGCAAGTATTGTGTGTCGCGACAGATATAAGGTCGGCATGAAACTTTTCATGATTATCTCTGTAACACTAGTTTGTAGGATCATGTAACCTTAGTATGTAAGACACTAGGTACGATGTTCTAGCCCAGCTAAATCAAACTAGCAACAAGTCACTTTTGTATTTTTGGAAGGGTTTGACTTGTTCGAGCCCGTAGAAACCATGGTAACAAAGACTTCCGAGCTGCCGTGCTATTCCGGCGGTGCACATCGGACATCACTTCACATCTCGGTGCTTCACGCTTACCTCAATCATCAATACGCTTTACATTGAATTAGTATTTTCTCTCATTTTGTATGGAAATAATAAAAAAATGTTATTTGGCTTAGTTCTTTTCTCTGTAACGACCACAGTTGCAAAGAAATTGAATTTTAAAGTTCACTCTCACGAGCGAAGGGAGTTTTGGCGTCCGCCGGAATAGCTGAGCTGAGTCATAAACAGGGTGACAAAGAGTTGGGCACTGCGTTGAAAGGGGCTACGTATCACCCGGAGAAATTATTTTCGTTTAACATAACATTATCATTGATTGAGTGCAACAAGTAACTAGTCATTGAGCATTTCGCATTTTTTATGAGAAAGTGTTTCAACTTGATATTTAATATTGTCTTCAAAAGTCAACGTTGAAAGTCATAATCTTGTTGTGCAATAAAGCTTCACGCGTTCTTGCCTGCCTCACTTGTTGTTACTTTAACTATAGTGTGTTCGCGTTAAGAATGCAGTCATTTTTTAATTTTATTCCGTTACACACAGAAAAACTCACCTAGTTTTACGTACAAAACCTTTGCGTTTGAAAGAATGCGTTCATGAGGGCACTGTGAATTTGACTTTCTAACTAGGAACGATTTCTTTGGTTATGGGGCGTGCTCGGTCGAAGAACAAGAATGAAATCACTGCATTCTTAACGTGAACGGACTATAGTATCAGAAAAAAACTGACATAAGTGCCCTTAAACGTGTAAAGTGACTTTTTGTAACAATACAAACGCGAGTTAATAGCCGCGCGACTGCATAGTGACACCAATGATCAACTATTTTCACAAAGAAATTAAATAAAAATATTTTTTAATTTCACCCCTTTCAAATCAACCCTTTCCCGTAGCCCAACAGATGGCGTGGCCTGTCCGTTGAATCGCGCAAACATTGTGTGTCAGCGACTGGTATAAGTTCTAGACGAACTTGTGCATGGTCATCTATGTAACCTTAGCTCGTAAGATCATGTAATCATGTATTCTTAGCTTGTAAGGTGTACCTTAATAAGATCTAATCCTAGCTTTATCAAACTAAAGCAATTATCTTTTTGGAAGGGCTTGACTTATTCAAGCTCTTGGAAACCATGATAACCAGGATTCTCAAAGCTGCGCATGTTGACAAAGAGATGGACACCTCTGAGAGAGGCTCTTGAAGTGGCCATTGGTGGCTACGGATCAGCTCGAGCAATTATCTTTAGCAAAATTCACTTTCATTAAGTGCAACAATCACTCAAATTATCTGTATTTCACTCTCTGCATTAAGAAGAAGGCAGAAGTTAGGAATATTTTATATTTCAGAAACAGTATTTGAACCTTAAATCCAATTAAAATATCGTCTTGAAGAGTCAAAGTCATGTTGTGCTAAAAAAGTCAGAGCCAAAAACGAATTATTGTACCGTCTCCACGTTGTCTGGTCTGCCTCTAAAGTGTAAGCAAGCCCGCGTAGGTGCATCAAGGTTGTGGCCCGCGAGCTCAGGGGCAGGTGGTTCCAAAACTCGTCTGGCCTTCAAATTTCGCACAATGCAAAATTGGCAGGCAAGGGGTGCCGGACCCTATATAAGCGGACGCACGCTGATATTCACAGCCAGTTTGCTGGCGACCGTGCCGGAGCGACCGTCGCCTAGTCCTCCGGTATAGTCAGTTTCAGCAACTGAGTGCGATTGCCACCCGCAGTCCACTCACAGACCCTAGCTAGGTCTTAGAGGCTCTTAAATGCTATGAGTGCGTTTTTGGCGTTTTGAGTGACGCGTCAGTTGAGGCCATAAGGGCCGCGGTTTCTATTCCGACTCTAGCTGATTATTTGTTCATGAAACTGATATTCATTCAGGGTCTGGGAGTTGGCGGCAATTTTGAGGTTTTATTATCTATTGAAAGCGTAGGAGATAGATTAGTATATCTTTTCACTTAGCAGGACCATCTCAGTATAGCAAGTTAGTTTTAGTGAATCAGTTATTCTGTTTATTTAGTAATCAGAGGGCGTGCAAAACAGTTTGAATTTCTTATTACACAACCCCATTAAGACTGAAGTCTTTCTAGTCTATCTCTAAAAACACCTTTTACTGTTCTTGTTCTTGGCCTTTGTAACCTGCACATTTTCTTAAGATCAACCAGGAAAAATATTTCTTAAAGTAACTACTAAAGTGTGTTAGCTAAGATAGCAAAGAACAGTAATCTGTTCTTTGCTATCTTGCAATTGCGATAGTTGCTTTTTGAAGTCCGCAACGATGATATTTGTTAGAAGCAATCACTTTCCGATGGGTTAGGTATTGTGCAATGTCCAGTGTCCAGGTACACACTCTCGCTTGCAATACTACTAATTTCCACTCTAGAGAGCGTTTTGTAGCAGATATTATTGTCTGGTATTGCCATCGGTCTCTTGATGAAATAAATGCTTTAATATACCTTTTCTTTTTCGAATCATGAAACTAGCGTGTGATGCAGAGTGAAAGTTAATTGAGTTTATTTTCGTGGAAAACAAACCATGACTTTACAAAAAGGAATTACTTATATTGAAATATTACAACGTTATATATTATTGTTGTTATACCTTGCCTTTAGGATTTTTTTACCATTTACCCGGCAAAAAAATCTTCTTGGCACTAAGTCCAATAACTGTATTTTTAAATCAGTGCAACAAAGGAGGAATAAAACAAATATTCAATAAAAGTTAAGTATAGGATACAAAACAGCAAAATCTGTCAGTATTATCTCTAACTTTGAACACATAGACATAGTGTCGCTGTGCCTTAAATGAATATGAAAAATAACCTGAAACCATGTTCCAATGCACACAATAAAAGGGCAAAATAACAATATTAACGTTTGGGCTTACGCGTTACTGCGGTAAAGTCCCAGGACCAAATCACATCCCTTTCATGCAATTACTACTTGCCCACCTACATGATCACATTATAACATGACTTAAGCTTGCATTTAAGAATACGTTACCCAATGAATGTTTCATGAACATGTCTCTGTTCTATCTAGAATCATTTTCTAGAACAAGTACTCGTACAAACAGTTGCCCACATAGCGAATATTCGAAGCCACCCCTTCGTATCACGCTCTCCCGCCGCCCAACAGATGGCGTTATGAGTAAGTTGAATCGCGCAAGTATTGCGTTTTCGCAAAAGGTATAGGCTCTGTGCGGACTTAGGGTATGCCATTGCTGTAATCGTTAGTTATAAGGTTATAATCGTAGTTTGTAAGATGCTATGTATTTAATCTTAAGTGTATAACTAGCCGATAATAAGCTGATTGAGCTTTATCTTTTTGAAAAGGGTTTGACTTGCTTAAGCCCTTGGAAACCATGATATGAGGATTTCCTCTCAGATGATGGAAACAAAAACTTAAACAACCCGGATAACGGTGGGCTAAAGCATCGCTACATATCAACTGTTGTTCTAAAATGACTGAATACGAGCTATTTAGGGTTTTCCTCATAATTTATGACTTTCCACTAAAACATAATTATTGCAAAACAACTGCCTCCTACATTGCTAGTGCTGCGGCGTGTGAATAGCCGACAACAGACGGTGTGCGCAATTATGAAGAGATTTAATTTCATTAATTTAAGTCTGAATAGAAATGAAACTCAAATGCTTCTATTCAATAAACTGATACTGGTTGACTCCACTAACCTGTTCAGACCAGCTCAGGCCCGCCTTCACCGAATGCTTTCAGTCCATCAGTGGCGCTGTTCAACACACACAGGTTTCTCGATCTCAGTGTTCTTGGTTCCTGCAGGCAATTGGGGGCTTCATGCACATAACCGGTGAAACCGGGAAGCAAAAACTAGCTAGAGAGGGGCAGGGCTCCAGCGAACACGCAAAACTAATTCTCACAAGCCCGCGGAAATCTAAAACAGACAAAGATATAGTATCAGCCTAGAAAAAGTAAAAGAAACCCATTTGACAGCTAAATCAATATTTTTTAATTCATTTTTAATTCGGCAATAAACCAGCCAGTAACTAAAAATGAGGTTCGATACAAAAGTAGAATGTATTTAATTATACAAATTTTGTGCATAAATAAGGTGCCCAACCATACATCTTACCTAATAATTAGAAAGAAAAGAAAGAAAGAAGAAGACCTAATAATTTGTTCGAATAAATTCAGTGCTTAACCATAATAATATTAGCTTTGGGCACAGTTTTTTCAAAAAAATATTTCCTGATTGTCTTTTTCTTTTGCGGAATAACTAATTCAAATAATCTAATCTAATCTGATTTGTAATTCATTTGAAATGTAATGTTTTTGTACAATAAAGAATATGTCCTATGATAACCAAAACAAAGTAACGTTTGCCAAGGTATGCAAAGTTTCAGTGGTTGGGTATAACCTTTTTATGCTTTAAAGTAGCGTTTAAACCTATCTAGTGGTAAGCACCTAGAGGTGGATGCCATCAAATTGATTTGTCTTATAGTCATTCGAGAAAAACTTGGTTAAGTTTTTATGGAATTATTGAAAAAGCTGTTTCGAGTTTACCTTACAATTTCAGTAGCTCATTTCATATTCTGTGGTAAAAACAAGTATTTAAATAATAAATAGTAAGTTTCCTGGAGTAAACTCAGCAATGTGAATAACCACTGTTTCAGGCGCGGATCCACCGTTGTGGGCACTGTGGGCATGCCCACAACCCTAATTTGCTTGTTCTCTATATGTCTATGATCTATTGATAAGATCGATAGGCTGATGATAAAAACTGCTGACTGATGAGCATTTAAAAAATCGAGCGTGATTTGGAATGCAGCCGCTCCACTAAAACGCCGCTGTTAATTTAATTTTAATTTTTTGGTGAATTTAATTTTTTATTCAATATTTTGGTGGCTGTGCCCACAACCTATTTTGGTGGCTGTGCCCACAACCTATTTTGGTGGCTGTGCCCACAACCTTTTTTGGTGGCTGTGCCCACAACCTATTTTGGTGGCTGTGCCCACAACCTATTTTGGTGGCTGTGCCCACAACCTTTTTTGGTGGCTGTGCCCACAACCTATTTTGGTGGCTGTGCCCACAACCTTCTTTGGTGGCCGTGCCCACAACCTTTTTTGAGGGCTGGATCCGCGCCTGCACTGTTTACAGAACTTTGTTCTAAATGTGTAAGATATTCGCTGAAACTATCCTAAGATAACCTTTCAGTAGCTAGAAGCAATCTCTTTCCTTTGTGTTCGGTATTGTGCAATGTCCAGGTAGATCTCTCAGGCAATACCACTAATTGCCTCGCTAGAGAGTTCCGTCACAGTATAATCTTACAGTAAGCTATCTACATACAAACGTGCCACTCTCGGATTGAATTTGTGCGTGCGCGTCGCGCGCCGTGTCGCGATATCACGCACACGCTAGCATAAAATAGGGAGGCGGCAGTACGGACGGGCTGTGCCGCGTGTCTGTGTGCACGCTAGGCTAATAACTCGGCGGGCGGCCTTAGATAGCCTACTGTATGGTTTATACTGTGGTTCCGTAGCGAAATATCATCGTCTAATGGTTTTGCTACGAGTATTGGTCTCTCGATAGAACAAATGCTTTTATGAAATATCTATGCTGTTTGCGATCGTGGAACTAGCCAGCGGCTTAAAGTCAAATATTTGATGAGCGAGTGGTTCCTTTGAAAAATTAAAAGTACTGTCCGCTTTGACTGTGTTTTTTGCGATAGGTGGAATTGGCGAACATGTCCTTTGCTATGTTTCAATTGTCTTTTTAAAAGTATACGTAGGCGGGCTTTGAGTGCACTAAGAGGAATGAATTATTTTTGAAGTTGTTTCTTTTATCGTGAAGAACAAATATGAAAATCAAAATGTAGGTTAACTTTTCAAGATAAAAGATAAGACGACGCTAAAAATATAGAAAACAAGAGATACAAACTTCTACAGGCTGTAAAGCCACTCAGTAAAATGTTTTATTAATATCTGTTTGGACACTTATATTTACTAAGAATAAGAAAAAGAGCTTAACGAGTTTTAAGTGGTAGGTACCTCGCCTGAAACTGCTTCGGAAGATTTTTCAGAGCAGCTTTTATAATATTGCTAACAAGTCAGGAAGCTTGTTTAAATGTGTGTATTTGATTTCAAAGTTAAAGGGAAGGTCAGAAACATTTGCTGGGGTTGACCTGGCTAACTGGTTTAACCTACTGTTTTTCGATGGCTGGCACTTTGTTTTTTGGACCGGATTTTATATAGTACAAGCTGGTCTGTATCATCTCCTTTGAATTGGGATTCTTAGTGCATTGAAATCGAAACTAGTTTCAAGAGGGGCTACCGCACACACAGAGATGTGAGAGTGTCGGAGAAATGCCTACGTCAGTACGGTACAGTACCATCATAGTACGTCAGTCATGATGGGATCACCTATGGGATGAGACCACACTAAGCGGTTTCCTGGACTCCGGCCCCCGAAAAGTGTAGTTTCCTTTGTGGAAAGACGCTGTACCTATACTAAGTTTGCGTCCACAGTGTGTTTGTTTAGAATAGTTTAAACTCGTGGTCAGCAACCAGTTATTTGCGGTCCAGTTGGTGGTATTGTCTTTAAATCATGGATATGTTCATCGGTAAGTCTTTTGTGATGTTAATGGGAAAAATTGACATCCAGTACGATACTCTACATTAAATGTACTTCTGCTGTGTCCTGCAAAAAATAGATCGGTCTGGTTCCGGACCAGGGTCCGCCACTTGGTGAAAATAATTAATTACTATGAATTATACTTTTGTTTAAATACATAATATAAAGGTTTATCAGTTTTTGAAAAATGTATGTAGCAAGTATTTGTCTTCCAACGGTCACAAAATTGTATTTTTAAAATACGTGAAATGTCGTGTTTCTCTGTTTCTCCCCCCAGCGTGATGACCAGAGCCTTTATTTACTTTTTAATTTACCTGTGTGGATTCTTTCTATAAAAAGCAATTTTTGGCGCTTAAGGAATGTCCTTCTACGTTCAACCTAATATACATTTTCATTGCACTTAGTTGTGCCCTCCCTTTATATTCATCACTACATATTCGACTTACCTATTCCTAACCTACGTGCATTTTTGTGGCTACCCTTCAAATGCCTTATCTTATGTCTAATACGATAAATGTAAAGTTTTTTGTCTGCCTGTTCTATAACTATGACTCTGACCTGCTTAGGATGAAGTACGCTCTGATTTAGCTGCCAGGTATTACTGTTAATTTCACACATTATTCAACTCAGCAGTTAGTTACTTCGAGTTCGCTGAGACGCCGAACTAACTCGGCGAAACTTACGGAATAGGTAACTGCGTTGAGGCACTTTCCTCTGGAACACTTTCTGCAATTGAGCTTTATTCCAATACTGTTCTAGACGTAGAAACAACATAAAATATAAACTTACCCAAATTAAAAGTAAAAGGAGGTTTTTAACTGACCAGAATCTTTTTTTAGGCGTATCTCGATCATTCAAACACACCAGGGAGCTGGCTAACAGCAAAACGCCAATAAACTGACACTAGGTAGCAAAAGCAAATAACAGTCTAAATAAGATAGAAATTCATATGTCTGAGCACATCTCACGTGCTGACTTATGTACCCAATTAAAATTACATGTGAGTTCCTAGGAGTGGTTTTCAGTTAGCTGCGGGCGCGCACAGCAACTTTCAGTCATGAGTCGAAACAACTCCACAAACTTTCCATTTGCCGATGTCGCGGAGTTACAACGAGAAAACTAACAGGACGATAACGTCGTGGTCCAGTGGTTAGGCACTCTGGATGGCTACCCGTCTTTAAATCTGCCAGAACAACTAATTTGTGTCCATTATACAACTTTCGCCTAACTTTCTGGTGATGAAAAATACCATAATATGGTATTTTATTAATATGGTATATATATAATAACCTGGACAATGACGGTAGGCTCGCGCTCGCCCTAAATTTGGCTCCAATTGGCTCAGTGAAATGTAGAATGTAGAGTACTAGTAAGTACCTCAACAATCACTTATCCACTTCTTATCGTTTGAGAGCTAAGCGATAGTCGCGTTTCAACTACACTACAAAATATCTTCCAATGAAACTCAAGCTATTTGTAAAAGATGTATCTTTTAAAGCTCTCCTAATCCTATAGTGCGGCAGTAGGCGATATGTGTTAAACAACCACACACAGGCTCTCGAAACTATTTTACAACACGAAAACTACCGCCGACACGTTTACCGACAAGTTGCAATGTGATATTTCCAGATCGTATCGCTTCCATTTCCTCTGCAAATGCTGCCAACCTCATTAATAAATAATGCATTGAAACCAGGATCACTGAACTTAGCATTTAATTTCGCTAGCTGCAGCGGAGAGCGGTGCATAATGTAAACTCGATTTCAATGTTACATTTTCAGTACTGATGTTTCTGAGGATGCAATTATTCAAAATTAATAGAATAATTATCAAAGATATATCCTCAGCTGGTATTTTGAGGTAATACGAGCTAAGATATATCTTCGTCATAATGTTTCACTTTTGTCAAGGGTGACCAATTTTGAGGAAGCTTACTTCTGCCTCAGTATTCAGACAGTCAACGGCTCATCAGGCAACCGAATTCTTGTTTTTCTCTTGCTCTTTCCAAATTACATTTTCTTGCATTTGAGCAAGGAGGGCAGGCCGCTAATGGGTAGTCGATCATGCCGATGACCGTACATCAAGAATCAAATGACCTTCGCATTAGCTTACATTGAGATTGGTCAGCATCCGAAAGTGTACCTAAGCCTCTGACACGAGGTCTTGGACCATAAGTCGCAATCTTCTGCAGTCTCGCCCTCCAGTCGACCTCCGTTCCACTCACGCAAATAAAATTAAGCATTCTTTTCAATTCTTTATTATGCTTTATGGGACGCGAACGGCAGGAATTTAATGGCGTGATCAACTTTGATTGACGTTTGTGAATTCTGGGGTTAGCCTTCTGGCAGCTTAATGCGCACCGCGACAAAATTTCGTCACACGAAAGAGATTTGATACCTAGATGAAATAATTGTGTCGCGGTGAGCATTTGTATTTGCAAAAATAACCTTGTTCTCTCTTGTCTCCTCCAGATGGCCGAGGAGCGCAACCACGACCTGGCTCAGATGTACCGCACGTACTTCACGCGGAACGTGAACCCCACCAACCTGTCGCTGTTCATCGACGCGTACGTGCGCCGCACCGACCTCGCCATCGCACGGGACCTCGAGACCATCAAGGTAGGATTCATGTTTGAACGAGACCATCAGCGTAGGAGTCATGTTTGAACGGAACCATCAGGGTAGGAGTCATGTTTGAACGAGACCATCAGCGTAGGAGTCATGTTTGAACGGGACCATCAGGGTAGGAGTCATGTTTGAACGAGACCATCAGCGTAGGAGTCATGTTTGAACGGGACCATCAGGGTAGGAGTCATGTTTGAACGAGACCATCAGCGTAGGAGTCATGTTTGAACGGGACCATCAGGGTAGGAGTCATGTTTGAACGAGACCATCAAAGTACGGGTTGTCTCCGTGGGGTCGCGTAGTAGGCTTTGTGCCAGTCACTGCAGTTCCCCCGTACTTACTTCACGTACTTCACGGAACGTGAACCCCACCAACCTATCGCTGTTCATCGACGCGTACGTGCGCCGCACCGACCTCGCCATCGCCAGGGACCTCGAGACCATCAAGGTAAGAGCCATATTTGAACGGGACCATCAGGGTAGCAGTCATCTCCGGGAGATCGTGTAGGAGGCTTTGTGCCAGTCACTGCAGTTCACCCAACATGGACGATTTGAGGGAGTCCCGGAGTTTTAAGTTGGTATGCCACTGGCTGTTACCTCCCCCGTGGTGAGTCCCACATAACCCGTCCGCCCGCCTGTGGACGAGTATACGTAATGTTATATTCTCCGGGTCAAAAAAGGGTAGGCTCATGTTTGAACGAAACCATCGAGGTGGGAGTTATGTTTGAACATGCCCATCAAAGAAGGAGTTATCTTTGAACGGGACCACCAAGGTACGAGTAGTAGTCATGTCTGAACGGGTCCTTCAAAGTAGGAGTCATATTTGAACGAGACCACCAAGGTAAGAGCCATCTTTGAACGAGCCCATCAAGTTGGGAGTCATGTTTAAACGAGACCATCGAAAAAGAGTCATCATTGAACGAGATGCAGACGCAGACCTTTCTTTAAACTATTTTGTGAATGACACCTTCTTTACTTTCTACATTTTAACTCCAAATCCATTAGGTCTAGACGTGGACCTCGAATGAATTCGCATTTGACCTCGTGAGCTCCCGTACCAGGCAATGCTGGCTTTTCTTTGGTGAAGAAAGTATCAGTTCCTGATGATTAGATTAGATTAGATTAGATTATTTATTTCTCAATATAAAATTACAATATAAATACATTAATGTCAAGTTACATGAATTCATATTGAGATCGTCAATATGAATCGGGTAAATAAAATGTCAATAATAAAATAATATAAAAAATGTCACAATAAAAGAAAAAAGAAATCATTCAACAAAATACAAATTCAATAAAAACAAAATTACAGAAAAAATAATGTCAACTTACAAACTAAAATAAACAGGTAAGTAGGTAGTCTTATACCTACGTAATGTCAAAAGGTGAATACAAATATACGGAAATGTCAAAAAATAATAATAATTAGCAATAAGAATACATCATTGTAATTGAAATAACCAATAATCATAATGTCAAAATTTCTAAAATAATAATAAAAATAAAATCAACGTTTACAGTCCTTTGTTCAGGTACTCTGTAATGGAATAAATAGGGTTATCCAACAAAAGGTTTCTAAGGCGACGCCTAAATGCTTCGTCAGATGGCTCGTTTTTTAGTTCAGATGGGAGTCGCTCGTAATACGTTGGGCCAATGACTCGAGGATTCTTTTCTGCAAGAGCCATGCGACGAGGAACTGCTCTTAAGCGACCGGCAAGATGAGAACGCTTACCATTAACATCCATGCGACGAAACATTCCCAGATTGGACCTGATGTATATTAATATTTGGAATAAATAGACCGAGTAGTGCGTCATGATACGATGCGTCCTGAATAGCTCTCTGCATGAGTGTCTGGGTTTCACTCCAAGAAGTGTACGCACTGCTCGTTTCTGCATTATCAGCACTCGGCCAGCATCGGTGGAGTTACCCCAAACGAGTGCGCCGTACGACATGATGGAGTGAAAGTGTGCAAAGTATACTTTTTTTAATGCGTCAGCCGTTATCAGCGGTCTTAATTTTCTAATCGCAAAGACAGCACCACTCAGCCTATTACACAGTTGGTCAACATGGCTCTTCCAGGTCAGGTTACAGTCAAGTGTGAAACCTAAGAATCTGGTTTCCGTGCATAAAGGCATCGGACTGCAGCTTGCAACACAAGTAGGTAAAGCGACAGGCCTCCCCGAAAATATCATTGCATTCGACTTGGTGACATTCAGTAGTAGCCCGTTAGTCGAAAACCACTCCTGCAGTTGTGCAGATGCCTCCGCAATTTTTACGCTGAGTTGTTCGTACGTGCGCGCACTGGCTACAACTGTTGTGTCGTCAGCGTATAAAACTGACGTGCCTGTCACAATACATGACGGAAGGTCATTTACGAATAACAAAAATAGGGTGTTCCCAAGGGAGGATCCTTGAGGAATTCCTAAATGAACCTGGCCAGTTTCGGATTTTAACTTATTCCCATTAACTGCTACCTGTACCACTTGTTGACGATCAGCTAAAAATGATGTCACTAACTATTGTGTTGCAGGTACCCGTGCTGAACATCACGGGCGCGCTGTCCCCGCACGTGGATGACACGGTCACATTCAACGGGCGTCTCCACCCCTCCAACTCCACCTGGATGAAGGTAAGCTGGTCCATTTAAGATGAAAGATAGATTTACTTCAAAGTTAACAAATTAAGGGGGAACCTTCACTCGGTAGTGAAGTGGAGAAGTGGAGTGTATTCTGCAGTCTCATCCGTACGCACTTACGTAAGATGCTGTGTGCATCTTAAACTTGACCCTTGGCAGAACATCGAAAGTCCGCCCTCGAGGCATATCAGAGAGCGAAGGAGAGTAGTGTTATCTATGCCATACCGCATAAGCATCACAATAATACGCTCTATAAATGGAATTACTGACCCTGTCCCAAAAGGTTGCTCGGCCAAAGTGGAACTAGGCCGGCCACGTCTGCAGCAAGATTCGCGAGCTGTAGGCTAAAATATCGACCAATCAGGTGCCCCAAGACGTTGAAAGGTTTCGCGGCAGACCGAGAACTTTTTAGCTACCAAAAATGGTATGAAGGATTGGCCACCAGGGAGACATGTTGTCTGAATTTGTGACTAAAATGTTAAATCGGCAGAAAAAATGCGAGCAAAGGAGAGCGCAGCATGATTTATTCCATGATGAAAGCCTGTCAAAACTTGACCAACTTCTCTGCTTGATGTGTCTTCAACAAGTACCTTTTGCTTGTCAACGAGCGAGCTAATTTAACTTTAATTCAGCCCTTTTTAGACCTATGTATATTTAAACGTCCTAATTTCCGTTGTTTGCGAGCGCCGGTGAGCTCCAACAAACACTTAAACGAGGACTTCCACAGCCAATTAGCGGGAGCTCTTCTGCCCTAATGTGTTCAAGTAATTAATATTCATGGTGTTAATGACGAAGTGCTTAAACAGCTTTGCCGTGATACTGCGCTGTACCTAATTGCCAATTTCCAAGGAAGTATTCGGAGGAAACGGCAGGTGTTCAAAAATCGGAGGCTTTAAAGAGTTTAATTTATGACACAGTGCACTTTTACCTAAAACTGAAGGTTCTTTCCTATGCAGTAATTGTAGGTACTTCATATTTAATTCTTACGGTTTCGTTTTAATTAAATGAGGATGAGGGTTATGAAAACCTGGAATAAAGCGTAGGTAGGTAACTATAATATAAATAAGTCAATAATTTTGAAACATGAGGAAAAATGAGGCTGAAAAAAAGATCAATTTATCATAACTCACGATGTATGTATTTGCAGTAATGCAAGATTTTCATACATTATTCAGCTTGAGACATTCACATAAATATACAATTAACAGCAGTTTTTATATACAGCACAACTGTTTTTCTCAGGCCAACTCAACTATGAGGTTGGCCAAGCTATACTCCAACATTCAGGCTATTCGAGCAGGCAGGCAGGTAGATTGTTCGAGGGGTCTAATAAGACTAGTGATCACGAAAACACCCGAAAAAAAACACTACCTGAACTTCAATCGGATCCATCCCATCACCCGACCTAGCGTGGGTTGCTTAGCTTCGGTGATCGTTGGTTTTCATTTTGAAACATTTTGGACATGTCCAAAATGTGCATGCTAGTGAACAGTAAGGGGGCTAGGCTCGCGAGGTATTTAGGCAGTTACACAAGGATCGCCGCGCGCCCGGAACATAGCAACAAAATTTTCGGACTCAGCTATTTCTGGAATCGCAGTGCAACGCAGATGAAAACATGAGGGGAGTACTGACGCTAATTTCTACATGAATAATGAATGTGACAAGTTCTACTTTTGTTTGAGACTTAAGTGCAGGGTTCAATACAACAAAAGGTCCAGTCTGAGGCGTACAAGCGAAATACTAAAAGGGGATTCCTTCGCCTCTTGTGGCTGGTGAGAGGCAAATGCTTATCAGATTTTCCATAATTTCACTGCATTGATAGTTGATAGATCTGTCAGGTCAAATCTCTCTATCCTGTTAATTTTCATTATTTGATTCCTGGCCCTACCCCCTAAGGTATTCGAAGCACCTTACGTGAACAACAACATCATCATCATTACGTCAGCCGAACGACGACCGCTGCTAGACCTAGGCCTCCCCAAAGGATCTCCACAACGTACGGGCCAGAGCTGTCCGCATCTAGGGGCTTTACCTTTACCAGATCGTCAGTCCACCTTGTGGAGAGCCTGCCCAAGTAACATCGCTATTCAAAAACATTTCCGCCCCAACGGCCTCCGGTTCTTCACGCTAAGTGTCCCGACCACTGCCACTTCAACCATGCAATCCTTCAAGCTATGTCGGTTGTCTCAAATCTCCAACGAAGCTCATGATTTCTGATTCGACCGAGCAGGGAAATACCAAGCATCGCTCTCTCCATTGCTCACTGGGTAATCTGTAACCTTCTTATGAGGCCCATAGTGAACGACCACGTCCCACTCCCATAGGTCATTACTGGCAACACACTCTGGTCAAAGACTTTCAACAACAGGCTAGTAATTAATACTCTCTCTTCATCATTTCCAGATATCAGACTGCGGCATGGTGCTCGAGGAGCAGCCCGGCAAGATCTCGGAGGCTTTCCGCCTGTTCCTGCAAGGGGAGGGCTACGGTAAGTAGGCGGGTGCCCACCTTGGGCGGAACGCATGGCCTTCTGGGCTCTATACCTAAATCATTAGTCCTTAAAGAAGCACACGCGATCCTTGAACTGAACAACTTGGTTGATGATAACGTTTACCAAGTAAAACATTTAAACTGCATTTTAAGTTACTGAATCAAAAACAAACGGAAATTCTCGCTTGAATTTCTATGACAGGTATACTCGTAAAGGTCGTACTCGGTTCAGGAGTATTATTAAGTGCTATTACTAGACAAAATACACTGCTCAAAAGTGTCTAGGGATATCTCAAGCATTTTCATACAAAGTATAGCTATTTGGGAGGCTGCAAAAATTAAAATATTGACACCACCGTAGAAATTTTTAGAACACAGAAACTGCTATATCTGCCCTTTCAGATTGTATAAAGAAATCCATAGTAGTAGCATTATTGTACAATCGTGAGGACGTTAAAAAAAGACAGATTTTTCTTTTAAAAGGTGTCAAAATTTTAGCAAAATCAAACGTTTTTTTTTGTAATATTCTTAACCTTTATCTTATGCCTCTGCCCTCGCGTTATTCTAAGATAATGCTCAACTTGTAAACAAACTTAACCTCATGAAATATTTGAAAAATGATATCCCTAGACAGTTTTGATGTGTGTAATATGTATGTGTTTTTCACAGTTTATTTCAATTGTTATGGTAAACCGATGTTTTAAATTAAGAAATCTGATTTAATATGCTTTTTCAAGTTTCTCAGGACCAAACCAACTACCTATATACCTCCCATAGTGGTGTATCTCTCAGTTGGAAGTTTTCAAAGTTAAGTGAAAGTTACGTACTTGGCACTCGAATTCAAGTGTTTCACTTCTGAGTAAGATCCGTATAATTTTGAAATGCTTATGGTATTTCAGAAGTAGTTATTATATTTTAAAGGTTAACTTATAAAATCATACAATGTAAGTATACTTTAATCTAAAGTATATTTGTAGGTCAATAATTTTGTAGGAATAGTAACAAAGTTTGATTCAGATGCTTTAATTAGGAGAAAAAACTGTTCAAGTTATTATTATTATAGGAAACGGGTATTTGTGTACTTACGCCAACGACATGACATGTTCGAGACATTGTCTCGAATTAAGTTGGTCGAATATACGTAATAAATTTATTAATATATCGATTGTATAGTGCAATCAATGAGATTCTCCATTAGGAGCTCCCATGCCAAGATTTAACTAAGCAATTTTTAAATTAAAATTAAAAATAAAGTGAAATAGATTCGACTTAACATTGCTGCAGTTTAGGTTAGGTTTGAGAGTTAAAATAGGTACTCTTATTAATCTCTACAATTTTCAAAGTAAATGAGTATACGATTAACAATGAAGGAAATATTAATTTTAGAAAATAGGTACTTTGCATAAATAATTTATTCATGTTATCTACTTTAAAGACTCACAAATAAATAAACAGTTTTAAAATTCAATAAAATGTGTAGCAACAACATAAAAATATCTCTAGTATTTCTTAACGTATGTTGTCCTAATTATTAGATATTTTTCTCAAAAACTTGCTTTGCTTGACATTTTAGGCTCTAAAGTAGGATAAATGTAGAATGAAAATTAATTAAATTTTTGGCTTTGTGCTTAGCCATACAACCCTCTAGGTACCTTACCTAATTACAATAAAAATATATATAATTATAGTAGTGATAGTTGTAAGTTACAGTAAATAAATAAATATAACTTTACGACTAATATTTGAACGAAGCTCCACACAGCTAAACTTTTTTTTAAATTCTATTCTGTTTTACAATACCTAGTGATTTCTTAAGTAACTGAGCCTAACTACAATGTTTTTCAGTTTTTCATAAATTAATAAGAATAATAAATGAATACTGTGTTTTATAGACATGAATATTTTCAATATTTCTTATATTAAT
Source organism: Udea ferrugalis (assembly GCA_950022985.1). Taxonomy (NCBI): domain Eukaryota; kingdom Metazoa; phylum Arthropoda; class Insecta; order Lepidoptera; family Crambidae; genus Udea; species Udea ferrugalis. Next base: position 998,639 of record OX465515.1, read on the forward strand.
TTAGTTTTTGCAAAACATACCTAAATCTGGTGACTTCATTTCTTATATCTCAATGATAACATGGTGTAATCATTGCGTTTAGTGCGTGGAGCGGCGTTATTAGGGCTTTGTATTTTTGTTGAAGTTCCGTATGTTTTATGTTTGAGCCTGCGATGCGTTGCGTTGCGTTGCGCGACATTGCGATGACACGGTATGTACGAGTCGGTGCGCACGCGCCGCCTAGACGCTTCGGTTGGTCGTGTTGTTGGCTAGATCGGTTGTGAGTGGTTGCTGTTAACATTTGCAACATGTAACTTACTACACCCTAATATATTATTAGTTTCCTGAAGACAGATAATTTAAAATATAACAACTGCTGTTATTATAAATTACACATAAATTTTTAGATGTAATTGATTTTAGATGATAAAGCTATCATAACGATTAGTAGCATTCAATGCCGAAAGTCGAAGTCAGCAGTAGGACAGTATTGATCATCATTTTGGTTTCTTTTTGCAAAAATCATGTCATTTTTTTGTGAAATTCCTTCACATTGCTGATCACTTACAATGATAAATAAAACGACACAAATTAAATGATCTAAAATTAATTGATGTAAATGTAAGTTACATGTTGTATAAATGATAGATAGAGCTACCCCGAGCAAAGTACGTAATGTCCCGAGTTCACAAATAGGTATTAAAGAGATCCAGTTGACCCAGCTCATATTATGTGCCATCCTTTGCTTACCTAATTAGATAGTTTGTGCCGACCTTCTGTATAACGTGTAATTACTGTAGTAAGTATGTATAATGGAATACCTGCTGGCACAGAGGGACAGACAATGCCGAGAATTTTACGGTTAGAGCCCTAACATACACTTAAATTGTAACAAGATTGTAGAAACAAAATTGGCGAAAATTGTTAAATTACTTCAATTATCAATGGTTACGTTTTACACCGAATAATCAATAAGTGACTGAGTATCGATCACATGAATCAAATTGCTGATACGTAGCGTCGAAAATACAGAACGGTAAAAAGTTTATTTTTAGCGTTGTTTAACTTATAAATTCATAATTGGGAAGAAGATCATATCAATAGTCGAGAATAGATGGAGTCAACTATCTACAACCTTTTTTCGATAGACGGAATAATTGAAAAAGTCATCTATGTACAGTCAGCATCAAAATGATGTGTGCTAATAGAGTGGTCAAAAGGTATTAGCGGTTTGACAAAAGCAATTTTAATACCACAACACACAAGCGTCACTCTGTAACAAGTGAAACACTATTTTATTCCTGTAGTGATAGGGGTGCTTTTCATTGAAATGTCAGACATGACCATTCTGTCGCACCCATCATTTTGATGCTGGTTGATCTGACTATTCGAGGTTCTAGCTTTTTCTGTCGTGCTGTGCCAAGCTCTACCAAATTGCGTGTGGGTGTTATAGGCTAGCCTAGACAGCGATTGGATCGCTATCTCCCCTTGTGGTGACGATGTGGTCTTAGATAAGAGTAGGTACTTTGCAACAGGTCTATTTCAAAAATGATGTTGTTATTTGTTTTGTCTGTAAAAGACCTGAAGACGTGAACTCATGCGTAGGCTTCGAGTTCCGCTTTCTAGCAAAAGTAACAACTTATGATGAAAAACCAACATGCGTCTAGTGCCCTGTTTTTTTTTTGTTTTTTTTTACTTAGGTACGTAATTTATTGCTTGTTGTGTATTTTATAAAAATGTGCATTCGTATTTTTGGGAACGACCGTAAAAAAGCTGATCTCAACCTGAATATTAATAACAAGAATACACAGAAGCAATACCTATATTTTAGTCCTACCCGTTACTCATATTGCATGACTCAAGTACCTAGTTATATTAGATTTTTCGAACTCATGAGTTAGATTTCTTCCTTCTTTTAAAGTACAGTCGACCTCATCTAAAATGTATCGGTGTCATAAGCAGAGCTCTCATTGCTCGCTTAGCTTTCTAATTAGTTGCGACCCGATTGGTTGAGTACGGTGGCTCACTATTTTCTTAACGCGAATGGACTCTAATTATGTTGGTACGTAGATTCATAGTACTAGTAGCTATTCGCGTATGGTCAGTAATCAAAAAATGAGGTCGCAGCCTAACGAAGGATTTACAAAAACCCAAACAAATTCTCTGAATCGCTCAACTGCATTAACTTATCTGGTATGCTTTGGTTGTGGTTGACTGTACCTACTATCCAAAACGAATGTGATAAGTTTGTTTCATTTATTCATTATCACGTTAAGATTGTAGTTTTTTTAAGTTTGATACTTTTTGATTTCAGCTGTATTATGTCACTGATAAGGATAAACGAATTAAGATTAAATCATCAGGTAATCATTGTAAACACAGTATTTAAATAATATATACGTAACCATAAACTGATAACTATTCACTAACATCACCGAATTTGCCAAAAGCAATACAGAAAATGCTATTTCACACAAACTGACGCTCTTAAAGTCGTCCATTAAAAATATTGGTTTCATAAGTATCAAAATTTCTTCATTCTAAAGAATTCCTTATTAAATTTGTGGTAAAGTTTAATTGCAATATGAAATTTTGGGACTGATGCACCATAAACCTAAATGGACGATTCTGAGTGCGGCAGTCGAGTGGTTTCAGATTAGTGTACTTCTATGCGCCTACGCGCCGGTATACGCGCTTACATGCGCGCTACAGAAATCAGTTTCGCGTTCACGGGTTTCCCGCGTGTTCGCTCGAACTGAGTGCCTAAGGCGTTTCCACCAGGGATGTTGCTAGGGATGTGTTTTTGAGAGCCAATAGAATCGCTTCATTGAGCGAAACAAGGTACCTACATAAAGAATCTATTGGTTCCTAAAACACATTATTCGTAACACTTCTCTGGTGGAAGCTGATGCTAGGTTTGCCTTAGGTAAATATATTCGCCGTCGATTGAAAAGACGGAAAAAAGCTGTGCGTTGCCAAAAGTTTCATCAAGAGTTTTGATTTAAAAATGACGCTAAAACATTTCTTTCAGAACTGTAGTAATTCTAAAGGATTCAAAAGTTAACGCCTGCTTAAATGAGCTAAGCGTTGAGCTGCGCGTTCAGCGAATAGCGCGTCTGTACGCGCGTATAGAACAATGATCTGAAACCGCCTAATACACACACGTAAACACTTTATAAATGTAACTCGCTGATATTATTACACTTTGTTAGTAGAACCACTTAGTACCTACCTATATCTACTTCAGGGGCCTTTCGAACCATTATTATTCTAATCAGTGACATAATAGCGAATCTAGAAATCTTTACCATAATTTTATTAATCATCATCATTTTACCATGTCAAATATAACTGGAATGACCCAGTTGGAATTTCTGGATCCGCTCTAGTTAGCACGTAGTGGCTTTACCCAACCCCCCACTGCTGCGCAAAAATCCTGCTAGTCCGTCTGAGTGCAATTTGGAGACATAACGAGGGCGAAATTAAAAAACGAATACTCAGGAAATAAACTGGATATTCATTTTATTTCAAATTCATTCCAAACTACACTAAATATCCCTTTTTTCCACGTACAGAGCCGCTCACATCAACCTTTACATAGGGGCACCTTATGCCGCGGATATACGACCTATTTTGCAACGGTTTCGTAAAGGTTGATGCGAGGGCCTCTGTACCTCTGTGGTCCACTCAGACGCTCTGGCAGTCCGGGGGCAATCGCTCTACCTAAGTGAAAGGATAAAACGCACCTGAGACTTGATTTTTGCTAGCTGGAATTCGCCATATAAGCGTCTAGTCTAGAAACATACCAGTCTTTCTTTGGTTGAAATAATATGAATCACATCCGATGAATATCATGATCTTAATTTGCTTAATTTAGCGTATTTACGCATACAATAATAAAATTTGTACCTCGTGAATGCACATGGCCTGACATAGTTATATGCTTTTACTAAGCCAATTTAATATCAGTCAAAAAATTCAGCAGTGCCCATGATATTTGTCTAATTAGATTTTATATCAAGAATCAAGCTTCAAGCAAGGTGCGTTTCATCCATTTGAGTTAGGGTCTACCCACATTTATCGACGCGGAATCAGCTTATGCCGGTCAAAAAAGTCTGGACGAAATGAGGGTGTTACTAATACCTTTCGCATCAGCTCGGCTCGGCCGACGCCGTTTGTCGTCGTCGCAACAGCTAATCGGCGAAAAGTCAAGTAGTGTGGTGATTACGCACTCGGCTTAAGCCGATTCCTCGTCGATACATGTGGGTAGACCGTTAGCGTGACCCCCCTCCCCCCGCGCGCTCGTGTCACGTGTCCGTATGCCCGCAGTAGTTCAGTTGCGCGCGCGTCGCTCCCCGAGCCATGTCCCTGTTGCGTATACACAGTAAGTGCAATCTTTATTTTTGATTTTGTGTTGTTTCACATTACTTGGTCCTTTTTCTGCCATTATTTCATATTTTACTAATAAAACTCAACGATGATGAGCATGCATGTATGTGGTTGTTTGAAATTGCACGCATAAAATACTTGTATGTTATTCCGGAGCCATATAATTTAACCTAACGTAATGTTCAGTTTGGCATACAAATAACTCGTACCAGAATTAACTGCGCAGTGATGGTTAAAGACTAATTTCATTACTAAAGAATGTTGTAAACGTTTGATTGTGCATTATAAACCTTTTAACAAGCCTGCTACAAGCACAAATCGTAATGAGCGTATCGATACTAGAGAAACTCAGAAGATACCTAGTTCCTGTTCACACAGATATTATGTAAATACCAGTTAATACACCTGTCAGTTCACATTTTAAGCTTATTAACCAACTGACATGTTACGCTTTAAACCATGTTACATTACAACTTCTGAAGGAACTGTCAGAACAGCCACTAGGACAGAACACCAAAGTGCTCAGCCAGGCGTTGACTGTACCTACGTCGTAGGGGGCAGCAGGCTACGGTGTTCTATTCAGTAGTCGCACTGTTTGCTATAACTGTGTCCTGCATGCTCATTGCTCACCCCGCACTCAAACATCCTTCGTGTGCATAAGGTTAGAAAATAGACATTATGTATGTACTCATTTTGTTGCTTATTTCATTTCCTGGGTTTATAAAGACGTTGGTTAATGGTGTGGTTTAATATGATAAGCTAGATTAAAAACTGGTAAGTTTAGATGTACGATCAACGGCATATCAGGCAACCTATTTCGTATCTTGCTCTAGCTAATTGTCATTTCTTTGCAATATAGCAAAGAGAGTTGACCGGAAATGGGTAGCCTGTCATGCCGTTAACTGGACCTGAGACTCGATTATGATACAGTGCCTGTGGAGAACCACTTCGGACGCAAACTTTTGAAACATTTTCACCACCTTTGAGCAATCTCCAATGGTTGATTTGTTGATTTCAACTAACTCCGTGCAGAATGTTGCAGGTCAGGTGTAACCGCTTTGACAGTGCAAATCTCCTGATGCCTCATTGAAGTACATTCTTCAGCTGCTATTACTTTAGCGTTTGATGCGTACCAACCTACTACTTTAAGCCCTTCAAAAGGAAATTAAGAGATCTTTTTAGTATACCCTCTAGGAAATAATGTTGTAGGTACTTTGAATGTCACTGGTTTGGTTTGCACTATTACAAATGCTGGAATAATAGGTACTATATTTTCTTTTTCTATGTTTAGTCCCCGACGTCTCATTTACACCGTCAATAATGGTGCACGACACCTTTATCTGCATCATTGATGTTGCAAATGAGACCTGCTAGATTGAGTCACCTCCGGTACTCAAAATAACAATGAATCGTTACTTACCATAACAAATGTTTGCGTTCCAGTCGCGCCCTTGTCTCCGACCAAGATCGTGCTGTTCCGCCGGCTGTCGGACGCGGAGAGGCGCCGGCCCTGTCGCCACTCGCCGGTCATCCGTATCACTGAGAACCCGATCTCAGAGGCTGTGGTGTGCTAAACGCCACGCTCGCCACGCCACGCCACGCCCGGCTCGCTGCCCTGCTCACCTTCCACGCGGAACACTACTGCTCCTTCTCACCAAACTTCAACTTTTCTAAAACTACCACTACCGACCACATTTTTTTGTGATCAAAATAGTTTCATTTCCTAAATTGAAAAGACATTGAACAGGTTTTCCGTTAAATATCACAGTAGTTATTCAAGCTTTTAAAAAGAGGGTTATGTACTTAAACTTGATTTAAGTTCTTTGAACTCTGGTGAAAATGGGCACAGTGACAACCCGTTTCTTTTCAAAGCATCGCCCATTTAAGACACGGCTCCGGCTAAAAATTAAGAAACGTTGCAAGCCAATAGACGATCTGATTGGCAAAAGCATTCTAGGTACAATACTGAAATATAAAGTCAAATGTTTGTTGTAAAGAAAGAAATTGCAAGGCCTGTTTCATTTTGTACTAAAAGTTTCAAACATTACTTCTCAAACCAATCAAAAGAGTGTTTCTTTGTTAGGTGGCGTTGGCGTTGTTATTAGGAAATACTTTTTTATCTTGAATATGAAAAATCATGTTATTTACTCCTAGGCTGGAAAATTTTAAACTATCCTATATCCTGGGCCATTATAGCTGGCTTTTTAGGTAACGATAGTTTTAAAATAAGATAATCGGAAGTAACAAAGGAAAATCATGTAATGGTGTATGTAGAGCTTATTGGCTGTTTAACTTGTAAACAACGCCACCTAGCGGACAAACATTTTAAGAATTGAACAGATGATGTTAAAGGTTGCCTTTGGGAGGTGTGGCGGGGTTAGCGTGTGGTGCGCCCGCGCTTGGCTTTAACCAAGTTCACAATAGAAGCAACATTTTTATCAATTTCAAAGTCAAAGCGCGGACGCGTAGTAGGTTGGGAACCAATGACCATGACCACCTAGTTGACTCTCGGCCTGCTCTTTAGGAGCTCTTTCCTGCATCACTTACAAACATAATTTGCATTCATTTGTTTCAAACACGATAGGGACATTTAGAAGTCCCATTTTTTTACATGTGAATCGCCGGGTCATTCTATTGGTCCCAACCTTAGAACTAAGAGACGTTGTGAAGCATGATAGTATAATATCGGAACCAAAGATTATCGTATTATGTAAGTGTACATATCGGTATCGCGAGCCGGGCCTTAGGAAGCACTGTTGTCGTTTATATCATGTATGTCTAATTTAAGAGAATTTTATTAGAACCCACTGACTATACCTAACGTAATATACCACTATTAAGCATTTAATATTGTTCTGTCAGGCTAACGTCACTTTATGTACGTGTTACTTTACGCAAGTATGTAAGGAGTAGGCAGTATTTATCCCTTCATAGAGTGCCAATGCTAACATATTTTTTATATAGGCAACAGTTTAACCTCTAAGCCCAACTTTTGCCCCGTACTATTATCTATTTAGGGCAATGATAGCATTGGCATTCTATCCTCTATTTAACTACTCCTCGGTAAGGTTAGCGTGGTTATTTTGTAACTTAGAACTATTAAAGATACTGAGGGCTGCGGTGCAGGCGCGCGCTTCCGCCGGAAACATAATTATCCATTCTTATTAAGTACTATGACGTCATAGTTCTGACACCGGACAGAGTGATGTTCATGGTAATACTGATAATATTGACATATCAGTTAATTACCATAATTAGGTACTCTTATAGCGGTCTTGTAAGGAACGGGTTAGCTACAGGGTGATAGGATATGAACTTACGAAAAAATATTTTCGCTATGTTGAGGGTGTGGTTTTAAATTTTAAATTATGAATGGTCCAAGGGTTAACTGTGACGGCATAGGTGATTATATCGTAGTTTTATCGTAGAATTATCGTGTTTTTTGGAATTGCTGATAACGTTTAACTTGGGAAAATCGCCCAACTACTTCTTGAATATATTACATTAAAAATCTAATTGTCTTTCAATGGATGGATGGTCAATTCTACGACTAGACTGCGACGTTTATATTCTTGTATACACAGTGACAATACTGAGACTGTGATGGCCGAGTGGTTGCGCGCGCTGCCCGTAGGGCGTCGCTGGGTGCTAAGCTAAGACCAAGATAGATTTTGGAGTCGATCATTTAATGACGTGTTTTGGAAACATTTTTTGCTTAGTTTTTTTAAAACGCCTAATGTACGTCACCTTTTAAATATATTTTGAAAATAATTTTAAATGTAAACTAATAACCGCTTGGTAACGAAGTGTTGTGATCGCCCTGTTTGCGTGAAGTTCTATCAGTTACATATTGTTTGTGATAATTTGTTTCAGTATTAATTCCCTTGTGGAGATCACAGCTTATATTTTATTAGGGATGTTTATTTTTGTATTTAATTAATGTAGGTAGGTAGCAGTCATGCTTTTAGTCGCTGATCGCAGTTGCGCCGGCGCACCACGGGCCGTGTGCACGCGCCGCCATTTTGTTTCTCATTTTGAAAGTAGAAAACAGAAAACGTTGAAAAATTTAATCTTGTATGTCTCATGAGGAATCTCATAACTATTATTACCGTGTGGTTTCTATTAAACACATTGGAAAGTATTAATGTGTGTATAGGGGGCGGTAGTGAGCTGCACGGCCCGCTCACGACTGTCAGTCGAGACGGTTTCTCTCATAAGTAGACTAGTATTTGATCCGTAGAACTAGAGCCACGACCCGCCTGATACGCTTCGTAGCTACAAATCGTAGTAGGTAGTACTATAACTACAGACTTTATTTACTAGAAAAAATACATTTTAACATGTTTTGTTAGTAGTGTATTTCTATTATAATTTTAATGTTTATTTGTGTGAATTTAATATGGGTCTATTAAAAGGTGATTTTGTAAAGAGTTCAATGTGTTTCATTTTGTGTTGTTGTCCCTCTTGCCTTTTGAAGCAAACAGTATATTAATTGTAGATTTACTATTGACGTACTATGCCTATGAAAAAATATGGGCCACAGTATAGATTAGCCTCAATAGTATCCAGAATTGCCTCAGTAGTATCTAATAACAAATAATTTGTATTAACGATTCCCTTTTTTAATTAAACGTTCGGGCGAATTTTCCATTGTTTTTAAAAAAACGTTGCCCCTTACCAATCCTGTAGGGCTAGCACGATCCGCTAACGTTTCGGTAAGAGAAAAGTAAACGACACTTTTTTTTCTTTTTCCTGAGTCTAGAAAAAAAAGTATCGTTTACTTTTCGATTACCAAAAAGTTAGAGGTTCATGCTAGGCCTACAGAAAAGGGTTTTCGTGGCGATGACGTAGAGCGTCATGTCAAGTTTAACACAATGTGTTCTACGAGATAATATCATGTGACAAATGGTTATGTCTAATTTTAAAAATCGGTATCATTTTTAATTAACAAAAACCCTGTTCAAAGCAGGCATTCGGATGACTGGATAACTTCAAATAAATTTAATTTCGAAGCATGAGCCTAAGCTAGCCACATCCATGATATTAAAATAAAAAGGGGAAAACAGGTTACTGGTTACTTGTGCTAAAGAAGGGGCACTTGAAATCAGAACTATTAGTGCACCTGAGTAGAGCACCGACAGAGTTGACAGTTTTGAGACGACACTGCGCAACATGGCTCTGCGTCGTTTACAATCTAGTAAATAATCATCCTATCTTGTTCACACAGTCAAACGTAGGTACATACGCCAGAGGACAATTTTTGATTTTGCACTGACAGTACTAGTACTGACGTAGCTTATCTATCTCTTTTTTATTATAATATCATTAAGTCCACAGTCTTTGATTGAGAACAAAAAGAGGAAGATACGTCTCTTACGATTCGCTGTCGATTCATAATCCAATGGAAACTGCAGGACATTAAGCCATTCGATCACCATAATACTTTTCAAATATTCATTTATTAACACACATTCAAAAATAGACATTATATTAGTGATATTATATATTTTCAAGTACAAGATATCAACATTGCGTCTAATATAAAAACATAGTTCTATAATTTTCAGTACATTAAAACTTAATTTATGTAAATACTAAAATGCACGACTAAAGTACATAATACTTAATAAACAATAAGTGATACATTACGGTGATGTCTAGTGAGTCTCAGAGTACAATGCAGTTGGACCTTAGAAAGATGTTACATTGGATAAGAAGTACTTACAGTAAACCTCTGTTTAACATAATAACTACCCATAGTAAAAACTAAATCGGTGTTATTTTCATCAATAGCAAAAGACGCTAAGAAGAAGGGAGATGAAAGTATAAGACCGTTTCAGTATTTTACATAGGGGTACAATAACAAAGCCAATTGGAGAATATAAAATGCAAATTATATTTTATTAGTCGTACAAATCTTTATGACAGCCGTCCGGGTTTTTTGGGCTAGACTAATTCTAGATGTTATCAAAAGAACCAATTACTATAGCGTGACAAATGTGAAACGACATATTATGTGGTTAGATATTTTGTTAGACTAGAGATGAAGCTTCACCCTGTGGAAAGGGCGTTAGAATACTGCCAATGTTCCCCCCGCCAGTCGTAAGATCCCACTAAAGGGTCCTTTGAGGCACTGGCAGTGCACAAAGCGGGGGCTTCTTGCCTCCATTTCAAGTGGAAGGGCGGCGGTGTTGGAGTGACCTCACACCGCCGTACACACCGGTGGGTGTAAAGGGGAGGTATAACGACCTGAGCTGACTTGAAGCTAACACAGTTAACAAAGTTATGCGATCTAGGTGTCACTGCTACGATCTTACAAAACAAGCGAACTCGCTTGAACTGTGTCTACTAGCCATATTATTGAGGCTGTAATTTTGTCGCAGAAAAAGGAACACGGTGTTGCTGGGAAGCTTAGCTTAACTGAAAATTTATCTCGATTGCCCATGTGTCAGTGACAAAACTGACAAACCATCCGACCTCGAACGGTGCTGAAGAATGGACATTGCCAGTTATTTAAAAAGCTTCTTGTGATTGCCAATCCACTGATTGCTTTCTTGATCTTTTGGAGTTAAAACTAATAGAAAGTCGTCTAGAGAGCAATGAGGGTATTCACAACGAAAGGACAAGGCACTGTATAAGTTTTCCAACTGAATTAATTATTACATAGGACAGTTATATTGCTCACCATGTATCAGTAAAAAGAATTAAAATGATTTTACATACAAAGATATAGTGTAGACGAGAACGATATACCTAATAATGGTAATTAATATTCTGTAGTTACTATCTACTTATGTTATGCTTCTACAGTAGCTCCTATGTTCTTAGGTATTATCATAATCATTATTTGAGAATACAGATTGAAAGATAGTATGAGCCAGGAAAACTGTTTATGAATATACAATCACAGTAAGGCATTTTGTTGGACTTGTATCAATTGTCCAGGCGGCCATTCAACTAGGGTTTCAAAACTTTGATTAAAAGTCTTTACCTTATGCTGGTTGTATGGTAGCTTGGGTAAACAATTGGGAGGGAAAGACTCCTATAGTATACTTATAGGTTACAAGTGATATCAGTCGGTACATTAGTGTGTTATGAAGTACTTTTAAAAGGATTTGTACCAGTATCTAGTTGTTGCGATCGATGGGCGAATATCGATATCAAATGATCGGGTATCGAAAGTGGGCGCGGCGGCCGGAGCAAACTATTTCCATATAGAAAATGAAAAAACCTTCACTCGCACCTTCCATTCCTTCGACTATATTTGGTTCTCAAGCAATATACGCCATACTTCTTCATTCCTAAAGTTTTATGACTACCTTCCGAGTGATTTTATGTAAAATAAATGTATATTGGGCACGCCTAACCGAAATAGAACAGGGCGAAACAACAGTACTGCACTAATTATGCGGATCTGCTACAAAACTACCGTTATTGATGATTTTATTCTATAGCAACTATTTTAAATATGTTATTTGTATAGATATTATTCAAATGTGAATAGCAGTTATGTTGCTTTTCTTAATACTAAATAGAGGGTACACCACATTTGTAGTCATTTCACATAATAAAGTGATTAGTTTCATATCTATAATGCTGAGTATAAACTACTGGTTGTTTTGTGAACTGAAAAAAGACTTATAAAACTGCTAAGTTTGATCTAACCTTACTTTTAGTCACACTGTGTTTTTATAGTGAACTTATTTATCAAACACGAGCCCAACATATACACAGAACCCTTATACGAATCACAATAAGCGAAGCAAAGTAATTATCCTATACAATGGATAAACCCTTCCATCATTGAAATCAGGTCAACATCACAAAAAGTGCTTATACAAAAATATATCAACAAATTGATAGTGATAATATTATTATAATATAACTAATCACAAGGCAAAAGGCTCGCCGCTATGATGTACATCTTCAGCTAAGCTTCGAGGGGCTGAAACCGTGATCTCAACCAGGGCCCCAAGTATTCTAATTTTAGAAAGCTTCAATTGAATCGTAATTGTTTCTCAATCGGCTATTTTGACACATTTTCTATGAAAAATATGTCGAATTTGACCATTGAGACTCAATTACGATTCAATTGAAGCGTTCTAAAATTAGCAAGCTTGGGGCCCAGGTCCCTGAAAGGCTAACCAAATTGACAAATTGTATCCAGTCTCGTGTCAATCAACATGATTGGTTGACGGAAATTCAAACAACCAATAATAACGCAGAACATGCGTTTGCACCTTGATTAATTATTATTTGGTCAGCCTTTCAGAAAGTGGCAGTCAATACCACAAAAATCGTCCTCATTGACTTACAAACGCGATCAATAACATTACATTGGAAAATATGATCAGCCCGTCTTAACTTGACTCAGATAAACATCTTTTATAATTAATAATAATAAAAAATATAGATTAAATAACTTACGTCAAATACGAGAGATCCTAAATATATATTACACATAACATAATAACTCTATAAAATAACAAAGAGAAAATATGATATTACCGCTTTACTGGACGCTAATAATCATTTTTAATCTATACATTTTAATGTGATAAGTGCACATACCCATATACTCCGACGTACGTACGAATAAGTATTTTTTACAATATAACTTAGGTAAACGCTCTAACTAAGGCTTTGTAGCAGAAATGTCTGAATTGAAATCTAAGAGTTTTCAAATCTCAGTTTTTAAGACTATTGTAGGCGCTAAAAATTGCCTAGTTTTCATAGGATTACGATACTTTGGCATTTAGGCACGGTATTCTCATTTAAGGTTTGTTGTAGATATGCTATGCCACGTGTTAGTATCGTGGACTAACGCAATTGTAAGGACTCTTAGAAACCCTATAGATACAAGGCATAAAACTGATTTCATTTCCTCAGTAAAGCAGTGTTTATCAACTAAGCATAAGGCGATATTATTGCTGAAAAATGACACGATGACGCAATCTAAAGGAGACCTTGCATACTCCTACCTAAAGTTTACTTTGACAAGAAGTCTGAAAATTCCGACTATCACACTTAAAAAACTAGCACACCTTTTTTTTCGGTGGCTGGCACTTCGACTTTTGAGCCCAAAAATTCATAGTCTCCTTTACAAATGAAAAACATAAGCTTCTCTGGAATGGCGATTCAAAACATTAACAAGCACCGAAACAGCAGAAGCAATAAGGTTTCTTCTACTATTACTGCTTCACATAAATATCTATAGATTCAAATTTATTATTGCACGATCTTACATACACATCGCTATACAATTTACTGGCAACTCTGCTATACCAGCCTGTACTAAACTAACTTTACCTTTTTGTTGTAAACCCGATATTAAATGACTTATTATTGGAATGCCACTTAGCGCACTACTTCTAGAGCCTGTTTCAGAGCTCTGTTTGTTGTATTGTGTAGTAGGGGTCAGAATAACTGAAATAAACATTCAACATAACCCTTTGTCCTGGTCCCAATGGTTTTCTCTGGCATCATGATAGCAGGGCCAACAGAGGTGTTATAAACACCTATTTAGCACAAGCCTCTTTCACGAATGACATCTGACTATTGCGTGAATCGAACCCACTGACTTTGGTCATAAATAAGATAAATTTGTTAAGATATTTCTCTATTTTTATACACGAAGTGTTTGTTGTATTTATTTTATTTGTTTCAGAATGGTTCATATGTGGGGAGGAAAAGTATTTTAGTGACACAAAAGGTGTTTTAAGATGGTTCAGTTTGGAGGCTGGTATACCAGAATAGCCTTCACATTCTTCATAACTGTGGATTCACAGTTCTACCCTCTTACATTAAATTCCAATACAAAACAGCCAGTCTTTCAGCTATAGATAACCACCCGTTGAAAACGTGGTTATAAAGGTGCACTTATTCCTGCAAACTGAAGGTATCTTCGCATTCTTCTTCTAAGTAAAATTCGTTATTCACTAAGCACATTTTCAACGCATGATTACCGTTCGCAGTATGACTTATTACATTTTATTTTTACACAATATGCTTAGCACTAGACTAAATACAATGGGGCACGAGCGGAGGGGACAAACTTGCATTGCCAAAGCGAAGCGACATTGTTGTAACAAAACTATAGATAACCACCAAATACTGATTTAAAATAGTCGACTAACTAGAGGTTAATAAACAGTGTATAAAATCGCAATGCACTTAACAATCACGCCAATCAAAAAAATATACATAAACTTGAATAAAATTCGCAAATCGAAAATAGTGCATATAGAATTCATTTTTTAACGATACAAGTTACAAAGTAAGAACTGTGGAGAACAGTATACTTCAGAAGTGAATGCAAACATCTTTAACTAACTTATCAGTTAAATAAATGTGTTAGTGTTTCCCCCTAGTGCCGCTAGTGTAGATTTTGCTATGAAACTGTTACAATTACAATATTCGATGGTGAAGTGACAACTTCTATGACCTCTTAAACTATCTCAAATATCACGTATTTTGGTATGTGATATAAATAGATGATAGATACCAGACTGCCGACTAGTGTTAGGTTCTTGCGTACATAGTGATGTACCTAACAAACAACATCATTTTTAACACACGACAGTTTCAATTTATATTTTTAAAAGGCATATATTTAAATAAAAGGCAAACCTGACTGATTTACAAACTAACGCATAGCCGAAAACCACCGTACCTAGAAACTCAAAATTGGATACGGGGTATTTCTTATGCACGAGAAAGGATATATAAAAATTCAACTCTTAAGGGGTAAATAGGAGGTGAAATTCACATGCTAGCGTAAGATATAAGGTATTGTCACTTAACCATCGATATAAAACCTTAAAACATAGAATATCCAGTCCGTCAGAAGCCAACAAACCCTAGTGATGGTTGCAGTCCAAGCCCCAGTCCCACTAGTGGGCGCGCCTTCAGCGGTTGAACAGCACGATCAGGATGATCGCGACCACCACCGACAACACGATCGCGATGTACACCTTCTTCTTGCGGAGCTTGTTCTGCAATTTTAATTGTCTATTTGAACAGTGAACGAAAAGAGTGGCTTTCACTTTGGGACCGTCCATTAATCACGTGATGTTGGACCCCCCTCCCCCTGGTTTAAGTATCATGTGATTCTATCTTGGAATTTTAAAGAGTACACAAAATACGTTTAGAGAGAGACTGAAAGGATTTGAAGGACTGACAGTTCAGTTCCAAGTATGCCTTTTGGTGAATTTGACATTTGGCCAATTTCATTTGATTTGTGTGGACCTATAGTAAGTCCGCGTTAAGAATGCAATGTTTTTAGAATTTAATTCTGCTGCACACAAAATACTCAGATCCACAACCTTTGTGTTCGAAAGTGTGCGTTCAATTGGTCACTGCCGACTTGACTTTTTAATTAGGAACGATTTGTTTGGTTAGGGGGCCTGCTAGATCGGAGGACAAGTATACAATTACTGCATTCTTAACGCGAACGGACTATAGGTAGTATATTTCTAATCTCATTCATTGTTTCGTTGATCATCGTTCATTTTTTATTCACTGTTTTTTTAGTTTTGGATATTTATCTTAATTGTGAAGGACTGGAACATATTTTTATACACATATTTAATTTGTGTGTTTTGATATTTTTTGTTTTCTTTACTTCTTAATTGTGTGAAAGCTAGCTTACCTTGTAAGTGGCAGCCTGCCTCAGCTCCTGCGTGGCGCTCTCGACCTCCTGCGAGGCGTACTCCACCGAGGACTCGATGGAGTCCACCACGGTGCCCTGCTCGTGGATGATCTGACCCAGCTCCTTGAAGATCTGGTTCACGTCTTGGATGTTCGTCTGGAAGTTGCAAACGAACATGGAATGAGGAAAAATCGACTGAAGGGTAGTCGCGTGGGATCAACTGGACGGAATTTACAAACGAACATTAAATGGAATGAGGAAAAATCGACGCTAGTCGCGTGGGATCAACTGGACATAGTTAAGGTGCCGTATGAACGTGTTAGGTACCGTATGAACGTATTAGGTATAATACGTTGAACGTGTTTGTTCCGCGGGCCTCAAGCGACTAATGGAAAACCAAAAAAAGAATGCAGTAAAAGTTCCAAATATAAGTGTAATGAACACATAACGACATTTATGTCAAAAGATACTTCGATGGCTTAAACATATGTCAAATGAAGTTCAGACTAGTAAATTTCGGACAAGTGGACAATCCCATAAGAACGGGCTATAATTAGGTCATCTTGGGGCTAGATGGCGCTGTGTGGAATGTCCATCGAAATCTCTATATATAAAAATGGATTGCTGTTCGTTAGTCTAGCAAAAACTCGGGAATGGCTGGGCCGAATTGGCTAATTTTGGTTTTGAAATATTTGGAATGGTTCAGGGAAGGTTTAAAAGGTGAGTAATCATGAGAAAATGCTAGTGAGAAACAACAATTTAGTTTCCCTTAGCAACCGTTTCTACCTGTCACGTGACACTGAATATTTGACTACAGAACGAAGTCTGTCGGGACAGCTAGTTCATAATAAAGAAGGGGGGGGGGGGGGGGTGACAGTAACCTCTAGTTGCTTGATGTCCTGTTCGCGCTCTTCCAGCTCGAGTAGCTCGCGCTCGGTCTGGCGCGTCAGCTGTTCCTGCTTGCGCGTGTCGCCCATCTCTACCAGCTGCTGCTCGTTGCTGCCTGTCACCACACAGTAAGATAAGATAACAAACACTTTCTCACACACAAACAAAACAGAGTAGTTTGCCGCTCACATTCACCACTTACAGTAAGCGATACAGTTGCCTAATGTACAGTCAGGGAATGAAATGGTTGACCTAAGATCCGTTTTTGCTTGCTCAATGATGACATTGACAAGATCAAATCAATAAAAAGTATTAGTTCAACTGTCAATCATCTAATCAAATTTTAATTTTACTGTCAAACAATAAAGCATACTTTTCGACATACTCTAGCCAGTTACACAGTTTAAAAAGTCACATGTCCTTGCAACGCGTAAATGAATTTATTTGAAATCTGGTCAAGGTTTTCATTCCACGACTTTATATTAGGACAATTATCAATGAATAATTAACATTAAATATTTAATATTGAGGTTCAATAGGGTAGACGACTGTCATCAATTTTGAATGTTGTTTCATGTTTACCAATTAAAATCATTAAAATCCAGTGGATTTGTAAAACCACAATCAAAATTTGATTCAGAATAAGGCCACAATAGGCCTTTAAAGTTGGGTAGGTGAGTCGATTTCAAATGTATACCTATTTTGTAAAAAAAATATACCATTTTGTAACCCAGACTACTAGAAAGCAATTTTGCTAAGCGACCATTTTCATAAACGCAATATACTGAAGTGTGACGTCATAATTAAGGACACGTTTAGATGGAGCGTTTTTAGGCAAGACCAAAAATGTGCAATCCAAATTGTGATATCTCGGGTAGTATTGACACTATCGCAGTGATTTTTTTAGCATTGCGTTCATAAATGTAACGTCGTTCGATAATGAACAAAAAAAAAATACAGTCGTCTAGCCTATTATGACATGTGATATTACTTGTTTTTAAATTTTATGTGTAATCGTTAAGTATAATGTTATTTACCCATACAATATTTAGTACATTTGCCATAAAATGTTACAACACAATTACACATACAGTAAGGTGTTGTTTAACATCGGATAGTTAGAAAAAAAGTGTCGCGATAACTTTTTACCCACAGATTTATGTAAACATTTGGAGGGCCGCGAAACCGGTAGCATGCGAATACCGCGCGGGCATCCAAAGGTTTAACCTGAGGGTCATTCAATATAGCTTTAATTTACCCACATTTTATAGTAACAACAGTTACAGAACTATTGCACTAGACGTTGGTGGGGCGAAAGGAGAATGAAGGATCTTTAATAATAATATTAGAAAATACATCGACCTCATAACCAATAGTCTCCTAATGACAGGCGAGAGGCTATGTCCCCAAAGTCAGACAAATACGTCGGAATTCTACCACCCAATGAGTTTCTACCATTTCTGTGAGCTGTCAAGCGAGAACGTCACTGATCGGACATTATCTGAATTGACCAATCAGTGACGTTGCCTCCAGCCTCAGGTAATTGACACGCATAATTTCAAACAAGAAATCAAACATCAGGCGTCTTGTGGTTATGAGGTCGAAGAGCAAATATCACAAACTGATGAGGTAAGGCGACAATAATCACACGGTAAACATAGAAAAGCACGTTCGCCATCTCTTTTCGACGACCGATTTGGTGTAATTGTTGAGAAGTCGGCTTCTACACCAAAGGTCGCGGGTTCGATCCCCGCACAGTACAAACATTTGTATGCATGAACTTGTCTGTTTGTATTGGTCTGGTTATTTCTTATGTATATTAAGCATATATTTACAAAAGAATAAAGATTTAAGTATGTTTATCCGTTGGCTAGTATCCCATAGTAGTCCCATAGTCCACTAGATAGTACGCCAAAGCGGGCGTCAATTAGCTCATCTTGGGGCTAGATGACGCTATGTGGAATAATGTCCAGGGATATCTATCTATCTGATGGAAAGTAATCACCTTGAAAACCCCGAATAGGTGCTCTAACTGCCCTAGTAATTTCCGACCGCGTAATAATGGTCACCTTCCCTCAACGTTTAGTGTATTTATCTGAACTGCTGCATACTGATAGCTGAATACTCACTGCCCATCGCGAACGGGTCGCCAATGTTGAAGGACTGCGCCTTCACCTTCCTGACATCTTCCTTGCTCTTCTGCGCCGCCGACCGCTGCGTCGCCTGGGAAACAATACCACAACTTTATCGTACTGCTTATTTATTACCTTATACGGCACACAAGACCAATGATATTATAATAAAATATCCCCTGGACATTATCCCTGGAAATAAAAAGAAAAAAGAGGAAGGAAAGAGAGATCAAAACTTTCGCACACCTGAGCAAAGCATTGACAGTTTGAGACGTTACTGGGCAACATGTATCTGTCTCTTTTACGCTCTAGTAAATAATCAGTTGCGCAGGGTCGTCTCAAACTGTCAACACTGTCAATGCTTTGATCAGCGTTTAGGCGCGATTGGTCCAATTCGCGATTGGTCCAATCGTCAAAAATTAGAAAATTCGCGATTAGTCCAATTCGCGATTGGTCCAATTCGCGATTCGTCCAATTCGCGATTCGTCCAATTCGCGATTCGTCCAATTCGCTATTGGTCCAATTCGCAATTGGTCCAACGTTGCCTTTTAGAACATAATGTTGAGTTCTCAAAAAGTTGAATCTCAAAATGATGAATTCTCAAAATATTGAATCTGATACTGTTGAAAACAAGTGAATGCCGTAAAAACAAATGAACTTCGGAAAAACAAATGAATGCCCTAAAAACAAATGAACATCGGAAAAACAAATGAACGACGGAAAAAGAAGTGAATGCCGTAAAAAACAAATGAACATCGGAAAAACAAATGAACGACGGAAAAAGAAGTGCCATAAAAAACAAATGAACATCGGAAAAACAAATGAACGACGGTAAAAGAAGTGAATGCCATAAAAACAAATGAACGTCGGAAAAAAAACCAAGATTTTTGTATGAGAGGCCTCTTAAATATTCATGTCATATTCTTACGAAGTCTCAGTTAAAGGGTCGCGTTTTTACGCGCGTGAAAACGCGACCCTTTTTTTTTTATTCGACGTTCATTGGTTTTCACGGTATTCACTTGTTTTTCTGACGTTCATTTGTTTTTCCGATGTTCATTTGTTTTTCCGATGTTCATTTGTTTTTTACGGCATTCACTTCTTTTTCCGACGTTCATTTGTTTTTCCGATGTTCATTTGTTTTTTACGGCATTCACTTCTTTTTCCGTCGTTCATTTGTTTTTCCGATGTTCATTTGTTTTTATGGCATTCATTTGTTTTTCCGATGTTCATTTGTTTTTACGGCATTCATTTGTTTTTCAACAGTATCAGATTCAATATTTTGAGAATTCAACTTTTTGAGAACTCAACATTATGTTCTAAAAGGCAACGTTGGACCAATTGCGAATTGGACCAATAGCGAATTGGACGAATCGCGAATTGGACGAATCGCGAATTGGACGAATCGCGAATTGGACGAATCGCGAATTGGACCAATCGCGAATTGGACTAATCGCGAATTTTCAAATTTTTTACGATTGGACCAATCGCGAATTGGACCAATCGCGCCTAAACGTTTGATCAGGTGTACGAAAATATCGTCGGTTCGATTCCAAGTTGAGGACCTAGTGCCGTGATGAGGATTCATGTGATGTAACGTGATGTATTTCATTTGTTCTAGGTATAGGATGATATAATTTAACTTCGCATTTGGCAATAGCACAGTGTGCTTTATTTAGAGCAGACTTAATATAAACTCTGCTTAGATTTAGTTTGATCGTTTTGAAACGTTAAAAACGGTCAATTGTTACATCATTTTACTAAATACTGTAATGTTTTCTCCCACAAAAGCTACCAAAGATTAGGTGAAGATGTTAGATTAGTTACAACTAAAGCTATTTACTCATTTAATTTATGAATAAATTCTGAGATAGACTGAAACAGTAATTTTAACATTCCATGAGAACAACATTTCCATACTTTTTATTGGTATTCGATAACCTTGACTCTTTTATCCTGTTAGTCGAAAAATATCGTGTCGGAGCAATGATCATAAAAAAGGTTCATTAATCGGGTTTATTACAGCAAAATAATAGGCCACGAGAGTCAGCAAAATAAACCAACGAGGGTTGGCGATAAAGCGTTAGTATAGTTAGCAACAGTCATGTAGCCTTTGCAGGTCAAATATATCTAAAATATTTTATGAAAAGCAACCTTATTCTGGGAGAGATCGCTCTCTAGCGATAAGACCGCCTAAATTGTACATTGTTCTCATTGTTGTTGTGTTATTTGCTTGAAATGTAATGTTTTGTACAATAAAGAATATCTATCTTATTATATTAGTACAGAATGAATTAATAGGTAAGTTGAGTGCAGTCATTACGAGCAGTGGTTGAGACGCGAAGGGTCGTGGGTCGGTTGATGGTTGCAGGTTTTTAATAAACAACTGACTCGAAAGACATCCGGTCAAACGCACAAAGTTGAAACCGTCGCTAAGTCTCAAATTGTCTGGGCTTGCTTCATATTTTGATCATTATTTTATAACAAACCGTGTTCTTCTGAAGTTATAAGCGTACAATCATTCCGGCGATTCATTATTGTTTATTTAGATTAGACTTGTTTTTGTTTTCATTTCATAGTTGTTAAATATCATACTCAGAATCAAAGCACCTTACAGATTGGTCAAATTTATGTATACCATTTCAGAAAACAAATCTTCGTAATTTCAAAATGAAGTCATTCGCTTGCATGGCGCTTTCATTTTATAGGCGTTTCGTTTCAGAGCGCTGCAGTGCCGAAGCGGTGCGTTTGTCGTGCGGCGTCGGTACGGCGAACGCTCGACAGCAAGACAGCGGCCTCCGATTTGAGTGAACGCTACAAACACTATACGATACGGTGTCCCATGAGAATATCTCATTTCAAACAGTAGTTTATTCTTGCCCATTCTGAAAGGTCAAACCACTTTACAATGCGCATTTTAGAGTCGCCAATATGAATAAATAAACTAGTCTAACTAAAGGTGCTATTTTGAGCCCCAATGAGAATTAAAACTGCAGCGGCTGCCGCCCGCGCAAGATCGATCGGAATATTTAAGCAGTTTGACGACAACTCTCAACTAATGGATACCACTGCTACATTTCACTGATACATTAAACGCCATAAATTCTCCAAATTTGTTAAGATATTTACAACATTCATTCACAGTTTATACTATGCAATACGCTGGCTCACAAGTTTAAGTGGATCTAGAGGTGAGGGGTTGGACAGCTGATGAGCAACGACCATTGATAGAAAATTTGGTAGCAGCAGTTGGCTCTGATAAGTAGTGGTTGGGTGAATAATCTAATCAAAAACCAACTCAACCTAAGATATTCTCCGCATCACTTTTCACAAATAAATCTACAGGCTCGCAGCATGACATTCTTTAGAAAAGAACCCGTCTCACGGTGTTGCATCTCATACTTGTAGCATCGCACCTTCATTGCAAAGTGCGCCAGCCCCTTTTTTTAGATCACGTAATGCAGTGACGCATGCTCAAAGCTAGGGCTTAGTTCAAAACAACTAGAACTTAATCTCCTGGGAAACCGAAACCTTTCCCCACTAAGACCTGACGGTGGTTATCTTCGCGCGAAACTATGTAGTTGAACCCCGCGAGAAACAACATACCCTCCAGCGTGCTTGGCTGCCTGGAACCTAGGGAGGAGGAAGCTCAACTCCAGTTTACGCTATCACAGACCCAGTGTTCGCAGACACGCATCGTCTTCTTCGTGGTCGTTCCACGAGACCCACGCAGGGACCACACACATTTCACGATCCCAATTTTGGCTGTATGTGCTTTATTTAGCACAAGTTACCTATCTACCTATCCTTTCCTTATACCTGTCTACCTATCCTTATATCTGTCTTTTATCAAATACTAGCGACCCACTCCGGCTTCGCACGGGTGCAATGAGATGTTATTATACATATAAACCTTCCTCTTACATCACTCTATCTATAAAAATATCAAATTTCGTTGCGTAGTTTTGAAGATTTAAGCATACATAGGGATATAGGGACAGAAAAAGCGACTTTGTTTTATACTGTGTGTAGTGATCAATCCCCCTAACCGCAGGGCACAGGGCGCCAGGGCTAGTACAACTGGACCTTACCTGGAAGGCGTTGAGCGTGACCATGTACTCGTCGCTGAGGCGGTCCTTCGTCAGCTTGGAGGCGGACTGATCCGTCGGGAGCCGCATCAGCTCCATCAACATCGAGGAGGTGTCCTTCGCCAGCTTCTGCGTGTAGTTCTGTATCTGTCGACTGAACACATTCATCTAATCACTGCAAAGCTAATGACTTGGACTAATATGAGGTCTGCTCAGCAGAAACAACCTTTCAACCCAGGTGGTACAGTCACATTATGTACACGTATTTTTTGTATTGTTTATTTGTCGTTATTATTATGTCTATGTTTATAAGTCTGAATACCAGCCATCAGCACCAGACATAACTCTTTTACAATGCTGACAGCTAAGGAGTGGAAAACACTTCCAGCGTATGTTTCCATATCAACACAATCTGGGTATCTTTATAACAAGAGTGAATAACCATTACTAATACTCGGCAGTGATGTACCATCATTGATCACAATTATCACTCACCACCAGGTGTGTTTGTGATCAAAGACGGCTTGGTCCCTAAATAAAAGAAACCACTTCTACATATTATCTGCTTATTTATGAATAAACCATAAAAGGTAGTCTGATACGAGCTGACTGCTCCAGATACACTATTTATATTCAATCGGGCTGGAAGGTTAAATACTGAAATATAATGCATAAGGAATATAATATGAGGATGCCACAGATATAATTGAGATCTGACACCAATTCGCATAGCAAACAAATTGGGAATACGGTAGCTTTGCAAAGCAGAGGGATCCAAACTACTAAAATTAGGATAACATATTGATATCCATGGTGATTGGGCCGCAGAAGTAATTGTTCATAACAAAAAAAAGATATGGCGCCATTTTTAAGGAACTTGTTGAAAGTGTAAGTAACAAGCAGTTTACAAAGTGTAGGCCCACTGTCAAAACTGTCAAAGCTATTTCATACTAAAAATAAATTATCTTCCATAAACTTGCCATGCAATCATGACTGTTACCGACGGCTGCTTGAGAAGTACTAAATGCCGAGGTGTTCGAGGTGTTCGAAAGGGTGATCGAAGTAGTCTTATATTGACTTCATCATTAGCACCGCCGCCAGGCCACGGGTGCATAAATATACCTTCGCCGAAGCAATCATCAGCACGCAGCTAGAATAAGTAAGCGGTCTTGATGCATTGCCGCTAATGAACACATTTGTCAAATGCAGGTAGGTCATTTAGAACCTGATAAATTTCTCGGAAAATACAAGTCTTTTTTCCCTTCGCTTTGTAAAAATAAACATAGAATGCGCCAGCTACAGTACCATTTTAGTGATAACTAAATAATTTATTACAGTGACAGGATCAGTTGATGATTGACAGGATAGTGTTTCACAGAATAAGTAGCAATTGAACTTAGGCTGTCCATGCATAAAGCAAGCTCAGAGTCATGTCTTCAAACAAGTTAACAGCTATTGCTCTACCTAACTTTATTGGTAATCTTTTGCATTTCATTTTGTTTTTGTTGCCTGGCATGAATGTCCAGTAATATTTTTTTTCGTGTTTATCCGTTGATTTCCCTATCGTGTTTCTCTGTGTGCTTTTCGGCAAAAGCCTCCTACAATCTCTCTCAACTTTTCTCTATTTCGTGCCAGTCTTAAAGAAGTTAACCACGAGTATGATGAGCAATGAGAGTGTCGTGGCCCAGTGGTTGAACACTATCTCGGAACCCGGTAGCTCTAAGTTCAAGTCTGAATAGAACAGTTCTTTGTGTTCAACGAATAACGAATTGGTACCCCAGAGAGGGCAATAGAAGTCGAGGACGACAACAAATGAGCTGGAGGATTAGCTTAGAGTTACTGCGGGAGCCAGGTGGAGATGAGCTGCTCATGACCGCTAACAGGGGAAGCAACTGGAGGAAGCCTTTGCCCACAGGCACACTGAATTGAGAGACATCCTCTAACAACTAAAATCACAAGCTACATGATGTTCAGTCTCTCACTTAGTTCAAAGGGCTAAATGAATGAAAAAAAATGTGTTAATTGTAAAATTTGCTACAAAAACCCAAGCACCTCGGACAACGGCGGTAGCCTCTTACCACGTTGAGTTGAGATTCCCTCGACAAAATGTGGGCTTTGAATGTTCTGTTCACCATGATGGCAACAATCAGTGTGCCTCTGACTAACCTGTTTAGGATATGGTCGTAATTTAAGTAAAATGATGCAACTGCTTTACGAAAGTTTTTGATTCTCCATTCCAGCTTTATGTTATTCCAGTCTTTGTTGAAAAATATTTTACCAAAAATGGTAAAAAATTTAGCATTGTTACATCAAAACCCATTACTAATAACTGGATTTTAGTGTGTTGTTACGTTTATGAAATGAGAGAGTAGGATATCAAATACTTACAGTTGGTTCCGGAGCTCCTGAGAATCCTGTGGTGTCTGCAGCTGATTGACCATCTTTGACATGGATGATACTAAAACCAAAAAAACACAATCAGCTACAGATTTTCAATAGCCTTGCCAGCAGGTAAAACAACTAATTGAAAATAACTTTAAATGCTGACATACTAATAAATGCTTAGAAAAAGTACTGGCAGAGATTGGAAAACCAGTGTTGCTATTAAAGTAATGCTCTGTTTCAAATGCATTCTCCTATTTAGAAATAAGGGTGGCGGAGCATGTTGGGTGAGAAAAAACTTGAAAAAAAACCATCAGAGAAATACAATTCCATAAGTAGAAACGGGCAGGCCATACTGATAGAGGAGAGGAGATATTGAGCAGGGCAGAGGCCTTGTGATACCCATGTGAAGGAAAAGACCTAGAACAATTCAGTTCAAGAGATGGTTAGATGTACATTGCCAGCTTAACTGAATGGGCTCATCTCACTTCTAAAGAGTTCATGTGTAACATGCCCAGCAAAAGATTCCAGGGATACCTAAAGGGAAGCAACTAGGAGTCAAGAGTGGTTATGTGCTCAATAAAAGTAAGAGCAGAATCAAAAGTAACACCTAGGTCTTTCATAATGTCTTTCCAAGTGTGTCATAACAGTACCACCAAGCAAATAATTCAATCTTTTAAGGTTTTCGCTGGCAACTGAAGGTCAAGACTGAGCACTTATGGTGGTTAACTCTGAACTATTTATCGCGTTCCACCTAAAGTGTGTGTCAATAGCTTACTGACTCAACTCACAAGTTTCAAGTCGCCAGCGTGAAGAATTTAGTATCTCTCAGGACATCAACAAAGTCATTAATCATTAGCAAAAAAAGCAAAGGACCAAGTAATAGATTCTTGGAACACACCAGAGGGTTTTCCCAATCTATATTATACCACTGCTGGGCAAAAGTCTCTCCCAACACAAAATAAAAAAACACCATATAAATAAATAAATAAATGCTGCAGAAAAGGACAGAAGGACTACTCAACAAGGACATGGGATGAAATATAAAAATTACCAACAAAACATAGTGATTAAACTTAGTCAAATGGAACAGTAGTTTGGGCAAATTTGGTTTCCTGGTGATAGAAAACAGCAATAAGAATACATTTGCTCAATAAAGCAGTGATTCCACAAGCTTTGTGTGAAATTATCATATCATTGTTTGTTTGTCTCAAAACAAAAGAATTTATTCTTTCTGTTGACTGATAATCTCAAGATAAGTCTAATATCACCAGTATGCTGCCTATTTGTAAAAATGCCTGTAAATATAACAGTAAACACTGTGACTCACCATTTTGCGATATCTTCTTGATGTTGCTGGCGATGGTTTGGGAGAGCCGATTGAAGTTGTCCTCCGGCGCTACGCCTCCTTGGTATGACGACTCCATGCTGAGGACGAAGCAACTAATTTAATTCTACGCACAACCTTGTCAGTGCTCACCTATCAGAGTGAAAACTTGATGCGCTGATGCAACAACTACGTAAATACTGCCCTGTACCTAATCAACTTATATCCAACAAGAATTTATTAGATTTGTGACGTACAATGATAGCATGATTTTTCTACCAACGTATCTAGTATATTTCGAATCTAAAGGGCAGCAGTTCACAGTTTATATAAAAATCCATTAAATTGGACTTACGTGGTGAGATTTTGGCAATTAGGAAATATGAGCAATATTGAGATATTCTAAGCCAACTGCACACACAACTTTGCTTTACTCCACAAATCACAAATGGCAATGGCACTAATGGCAGCCAAGCTAATAACATGACAGCATAAAATGACAACTGACAGTTGAAACGTCAACGTTTGGCTAACGTCATACACGCGCAATAGACAAATGTTTACAGTTTTAATTTATAGAAACTGAGAGTAGGTACGGTATCCAAGCACGTTTGCCCGATTCTGATGAGCGCATCGCAATACCAAAAAGCTAGGTTCGCAAATGCCGTGTCGGGTTGTGACGTGTATCGGATTGGTAGATTGACGCCAAGCTACAACACGGCAATGGGAATCTAATCTTATCATCTAAGAGGAACCGATCGAAATTATTTGCAAAGAGCAAGGAACTAACCGGAAATGGGTAGCCTGTCATGCCGTTTGACCATACTTTTTTTGCTATCATTCTAATGAATTTGTTTTACTTTGTGTTACTGAAATCATAAAGGTTTGCATCAGTGCTGGTGCTGTGCGGATCCTGCTGCACGCACACCTGATGACGAGGTAGCTCTTGCCCTAAACGCGGTTCTATGCTGCTCAACTTTGTGCTTGTGACTTCATGAATTTGCGTTACTACACTGGGACAGATAGATTCCAGTTTTTACATCAAGGGGTGAAACTGTTAAAGTAGATCGAATTGTAGTGCCTCGTATCAATGCAATAATAAAAAAAACAGAATATAAACTAAAATTAGCTTTTGCTTTATTTGACATAATTTTTGAAGTGAAGTAATTCTTTTGACAGAACCTAAAAAAACATTATAAAAAAGAATAGCTCTAACTAAGGAGTTTATCTATTCTTAACATCCACCTTTTTTGAAAGTCGAAACTCCGGCCAAGGTCTTTAGGTTCTTCATTCTGGGCCCATACAACGGTTTTGTAAGCATATCGGCGATCTGCTTTTCTGAACTTACATGTTGGATATCAATGCTTCCCTCTTGAATGCAGTCTCTGATAAAGAATGCTCTTAATCTGATATGTTTCGTCTTCTGGTGAAACTCTGGAGGGTTCTTAGCTATCTTGATAGCCGATTCATTGTCCACACACAGATATGCTTGACAATCATCTCCTATTATATCTTTTAGAACGCATTTCAGCCATATTATTTCTCTAGCAGTCTCACTTGCTGCATAAATCTCCGCTTCTGTTGAGGATATGGCTACAACATTTTGTCGCTTGCTATTCCAGGAGATGGCACCTCCAGCAAACATACAAAGAATGCCTGAGGTCGACCTTCCAGTGTTTGCATCTCCCCCATGATCAGCGTCACTATAACACTTCAGGTCAGGTGCACAATGTGGTTTGTACATAATGCCTTGATCAATAGTGCCTTTGATATATCGCATTATCCGTTTTACAATCTGCACATCATCTTTGGTTGGACTGTTTAGATTGCGAGATGCTACTGAAACGGCATAGGCTATGTCTGGCCTTGTGCCTGTCATTAAATAGGCAAGGGCTCCAACTGCTTGGCGATATGGGAACGTGTTAACGTTGACATCGTGGTCGTTATTCAACGCCTTCATATCTTCTGCCTTCAATATTGGAGTTGCCACTGGTTTGCATTCCTCCATCCCAAACCTCTCAAGTACACGACTGGCATATGCTTTCTGGTGAAGCAGTATCGAGCCATCTGACTGTCTCTCTATTTCCATACCTAGAAAATAGCTGGCAGGTTTGACGGTGAGTTTAAATCTCAATCTCAATTCGTCAAGGAAATGCTTCGTCTCCTTTTCGTTGGAAGACGCTATCAGACCATCGTCAACATATAGGGCAAGGATTATCCTCTCTCCCCCTCTCATTCTTGTAAACAGACAGGGATCTGATTTACTTTGTCTGAAGCCAATTGAGACTATGTAGTCTGTTATGCACCTATTCCAACATAGGGGCGCTTGCTTTAAACCATAAAGGCTCTTTTGCAGCTTGAATACTAGCTTTTTATCATTCGTGTAACCTTCTGGTGGCTTCATATAAATTACTTCATCCAGCGTGCCATATAAGAATGCTGTCGACACATCAAATTGTGCTAGACTTAGCTTTTCTTTTGCTGCAACACTCAGTACTGCTCTGATGGTGCTACTCCTGGCAACAGGACTAAAAGTCTCGTGATAATCAATATCCTTTTTCTGTGAATACCCCTTTATTACAAGTCTGGCTTTGTATTTCTCTATTGTACCATCCGGATTCATTTTAATTTTAAATATCCACTTGCAAGGTATTGACTTTCTTCCTTTAGGTAGCTCCACTAGCTCCCAAGTTTTGTTGTCTTTTAGCGAGTTTATTTCACTATCTATGGCTTGCTGCCATTTTTCACGCTCTGGAGAGTTCATTGCCTCCTTATAGGTTTTTGGCTCAGCCATACTGTTAGACTCTACTGCCATCACATAATCTTGATATTGAATTGGTGGTCTCAAAGTTGATCTGTTTCTCAGAGTCCTCTGACCTTCTGCTTCAATTTCATTATGGCCTAGATTTGAGTTATTGGCAGTCTCTCTAATAGGCTGTCCCACTTCATCTGAATGATTTGTATCATATGTCTGATCAGTGTTTGCATTTTCACTTTCATTTAGATCTTCACCTTCCTGTTCATCAGCATTAAAAGTATTGCCAAAGTCATTCAAATTGTTAACGTCATCTTCATTAACAACATCTCTAGACGATGAAGGCTCGTGTTCATTCAAGTGTATGTCACTCTGATCTTGGTATCTAATCGGATCATCATGTCTCTGATCATCAGCATTTCTCATAATGCTTTCATCTCTGGCATCATGAATCCATGTTAAAAACCACTCTTTGGAAGTTATTGGCTTTTGTGAAACATTTTCGTCATACTCTGTAGGTTTTTCTAGTATAAGTCGCTCATCAAACGTCACATCTCTAGACCTAATCATTTGTAACTTTTCTTTGTTCCAAATCCTATAGCCTTCACTTCCTTCATAGCCCACCAGTATACCAAGTTCTGCTTTCTTTTCGAGCTTCTTTCTATTAGATTTTGGTACATGGGCATAGCATTTGCAGCCTAAAATCCTTAGATGTTTGACTGATGGTTTTCTTTTAAACCACAGTTCATATGGAGACTTCTTTGGTACGCTTGATGGACCAGTGCGATTCAGCACGTACACAACAGCGTCTATAAGTTCTGCCCATAGCGGCTCAGGGATTTTTTCACGTGCATGCATTACAGCACGCGCTGCTTCTACTATCGTGCGATTCTCTCGCTCTACACATCCAGCTTGCTCGTGAGTATGTGGCATTGTCAATCTTTGTGTTATGCCGTTTTCTTGAAGGATCTTCTTAAATTCTGCACTGATAAATTCTCCTCCATTATCACTGAGAACTTCTTTTACAGTATATCCCGCAACTTTAGCTGCAGCTAGATATTGCCTTAGCTTTGATGCTGCTTCAGACTTCTGCTTTAGGAAGTAAACATGTCTATGTCGGGTATAATCATCTTTGAACAGAAGGTAGTATCGATTCTTTCCGTATGAACTTGGAAATGGCCCGCATATGTCAGTGTGAACAAGTTCACCAGGTTGAGTGGCTCTAGTTCTTGTTCCAAACTGTAGTCTGTGCGTCTTTCCATATATACAGCCTTCACATAGATCGGACTTGTTGTCATTCATCTTAACACCGAGCTCACTTTCAACGAATTGCTTGACGTGTCTTTTGTTTTGGTGAACCAGCCTTTCATGATACAATTGTAGAGGGTTGGTCATCAATTGGTTAACTTCCAGTTTGTTTGATCCTTTACAGTTAATTGCCAACTTGTATAGTCCTCCATCAACCTTCCTAGTCCCAATAGCTTTGATCACTCCGTCTACTTTGAGTATACATTGCTTTTGCGTCGATTCAAATGTACTTTTCGGCGATACATCATGTGTTGCAATAACAGAAAACAAATTCCTCTTGATCTGTGGTACATACCAAACATCTTTTAGTAGGAGTTGTTCAACTTTACCGTTGCAGTTGGCCTCAGCTCGAACATTGCCTTTCCCAATGGCTTTGATGGTTTGTCCATTAGCTGCTGTTACAGACACGTTATGTGAATCATCAAAGTGCTTGAAACTTTCAAAGATGTCTCCTTGATGCGTAACGTGGCTTGTCGCTCCATTGTCAACGTACCAGTTTCTATCATCATTAGGTAGCTTATCTCCTACAGCTAACACGGTCAGATTTACATTTGTTTTGCTGCCTGCTTGTTCAGACGGCTTTGGTGGGCGTCCATCTGCTATCCATTTACGGCATTTACGAACTCTGTGCCCAGCTAATCCACAGTATTTGCACTTGAAGATTGCTGTTCCTTTTACTTTTGTTTTCTCTGTCTTTACAACTAGCGCTTGCTCTTTGTCTTCATTTTCTTCTCCATTGCTCTTAAGTGCTTTCTCATAGGTACTTAGCTGTGCAGTTAGATTCTCTATTGTCCTCTGATTCTTATTAACAAGGAGCCAACTTGACTTAAAGGCAAAGAAATCCTTAGGTAGAGTCCCAAGTATCTTGCAGATCAATAATATATCAGGCAACTCTGTTGAAATTTCATTATTCAGCTCATGCCATATATTCTTCATTGCAGAAATATGCTTTTTTATGTCATGTTCAGGGTCTTTCTTGTAACTAAAGAATTGCAGACATAAATCGTAACTCTTTTCTTCAGCGCACCCACAGTAGAGACGTTCTAATTCATCCCACACCTCTTTAGCTGATTCGAAGCGCATTACTTGATCAAGTACTTCATTTGTCATGTTATTCGTCAGTAATGTCAGGACAAGGCTGTCCTTTTTTAAGTACTCTTTGACTTCCTTATCATACTTAGCTCTCTCTTCAGCCGAGGCTGTACTTGCCGGTTTTGTAGGAGCTTTTAATGATCCATCAATTATTTTTAACGCATCGGGATAGCCCTTGAATACGTTGCTTATTCTGTATTTCCAATGTTTGAAATCTTTGCCATCACTAAGGCATTCGATTCTGACTTTGGAAGCACTTGCAAAGAAATTATCGTCCATGGTGGATTTTTACGTCTAGGACAACTTACTGCACTTTATCCTTACTTAACGCTCTGCTACCATGTTAAAGTAGATTGAATTGTAGTGCCTCGTATCAATGCAATAATAAAAAAAACAGAATATAAACTAAAATTAGCTTTTGCTTTATTTGACATAATTTTTGAAGTGAAGTAATTCTTTTGACAGAACCTAAAAAAACATTATAAAAAAGAATAGCTCTAACTAAGGAGTTTATCTATTCTTAACAGAAACCGGAACAATTGACAAACTAAGTAGGTACTAGGATAGGCTGTGTTACGGTCACACATTAATTTTCGCAAATCGGTCGCATTGTTTTTTAATTATTTCTTCAGTAAAACTATTTTGTAAGGTCAAATTGAAAATCGGTCGCATTGTTTTTTATTTATTTCTTCTGTAAAACTATTTTGGCTATCGAAACCCATTTTTTTACAAAAAACTTAAAATAAAACTTAAAAAAAGGGTAATGAAATAGAATATTCATCTCATAAACACTTTTGCTTTCGCAGTACTTACCTACCACCTATGTTTTAGGATTAGCATACAGTTCTGTCCGAAACAGACAGCTTGCATTTTTTTTTAAATTGATAATTATCAGAATTAGGCGTTTCACCCAGTTTGCGTCCAAAAAAGCCAGTTTGCATCCACCTTGGACCATTTCGCGTTCACCTGCTTGATAAGAGAAAATAAGAGTGACATTTTTAAGAATTTGTACAGAAAAAGTTGCATAATATCAATTCCTATATTTAAGATTAAAAATATTGCAAATCAACATTTTTTTATTAAAAAAACGCTCGAAAAAAATTATTTTGTTTCAAATTAGGTAGATAATGATTGCACCTATATAAAATAAAACATTGGCAAAATGTCGGGTGTTCGATCCGCCTGATTAGGCCATTTCATCCATTTGATCAGGCTCTGTGGACACAAGTGGTTACAGCTTCCCGTCGAATCTTCGCGTAGCTATACAGAGCCTGATTATCTGCACCTCTGTCAGTGTTCGTTCGTACTTGTTTGTCCACCCCTGTGAGCTCCCATCTGGTCAGTGCATACGTTGGGCATTCTGCGATCAGGTGGAGACGTGTTTCATCGCATTCCACTGTGGACACATGGGGTCGTCTTTCACGCTTATCAGGGTTAGCTAGCTATTTAGTTGGGAGTGTCCCGTTTCAATCTTGATTACTAGTCAAACGTTGCTTCTAGTCTCAGTTGCCCCTCCTTTTTCGTGTCTAGTCCGTTGATAAATTAGCTCAACTGTTGCAATCCTGCCGTGATCTTTGACCTTTTTTTGGTTGCTGCGATATTTCTGCTCTTGCCAATACAAATACCACGATGATGTTATGCTCTATTCTATTGGCAATCTTGGCTCCGGTCCTCCCGGGTTCTTCTCGACCCCTGCTCTGGATAATTCATCAGTTGCTTGCTTCGTTGTCTGCCTGTACCTCGTAGCAGGAGACACTCGCGCATCCAACTTTAGCTATGCCAGCTAGTCTTTCTTGTGCTGATTTGCATCCCTTGACAATCGCCAATGTTGTCTCTGCTTGATAAGTGTTTTCAGCGCTGCCTGGCTGTCGCTGTATGTCATCACTTTTGTGACATCGTTGTGACGCTCGCCTAGCAGGCAAGAAATCCAGAACTGCAGATTTTTGGTTTGGCAAACGCTGGCCGGCCAGACTACCCAGGCGTATTTATCTTGTTATGTCCGTGCCATCATCCAATAGTACATATTGTGCACGCGTGCAACCAAGAGCTTACTTGATTTTCATCTGAAGCGGTCTGTGTAGCCTACTACTCCACCTTTTTCTTTTCTCCAGTCGGCTGTCTATGAATGAATAAACAGTGTAGTCAGTTCTGTTAATTTTTGTCTCATCGTTTCTTTACTCCAATTTGATTTAACGCTTCCTTTGAATTGTCTTCTGTTTATGTTATTTTTTCTTCATTCTTTCTTTTCTCCGAAGACCACATCTTAAATAAAAAAAGAATGAAAGAAAGTACTCATTTTATTTAAAAACATATTTATGAGCACGTTGTCTGAATAAAAAATGTATTAAAATATTAAACAATAATAACATTTAAAATTATTTTTGCCAGCAAGTAAATTTTATTGTATCTAAGATAGTAGTGGACGCAATTTGGTTTACCATTATCCCCTATACTATAGGTATAGTTTGCGTCCATAGTGGACGTAAATTGGGAGTTTTGTAAATTCAATTCGAGTCCACTTCATTTTATTTGTCAAATATAAAAAACTTGAGAAAATTCATTGTTAATTTTAATGCTTTTTTCATTATAAAAGTCTAGAAACCGCTACGTATCCTCAAATTCACACATCTATAAAAAACTTACCAATGAACGCAGCTGCCCACTATTTTTTATGTAAGAATCCGCTCTCTTGCTGAACAGCCGAGACAAATAGTTTTTTTAAACGGGATTGTATGGCGCACGGACTTTATGTCCTTATATGCGTGTCTCTTATACATAGAGGTATTAGCGCTAATTACTTTTTTCGAATTCGTGTGTGAGATCCAACAGGCGAACTTACCCTACTACTCCTGGGTAAAACCCGGTAATCCCGAATGTAAATAATAATAAATATCCTTGGTCATTGTTCCACACAGCGCCATCTAGTCCCAAGTCGGCTAATTTTAGTCCGTTATTATGGATACTAGACAACGGATAAACATACTTAAATAGTTTTTCTTTTGTAAATACACTTAACATACATAATTTCTTATGTATATTAAGTAGAGTCCGACCGAAACTGGTTTTCCGGCCGAAACCGAAACCGAAACCGAATGTTCGGCCTAGGCTTCAGTTTCGGCCGAAACCGAAACTGAAACCGAAACTCACATGGTCAAGTATAAAATACCTACAATCACGAAATTCTGAAAAAAATTACTCTTTATTCTGCTAATAACAACAAAACTCAGTTACAGACTCATTTTTTTCAACACAAGATCCCACCGCTGGGCCAAAGGTCTCCCCCAATTTTTTTGATTTACCCCTGTCTTAGGCTCAAGTCAGCCATTCGCCATAGTAATGTACTAGACACCATCGTTATTTAGGCCTCGTTCAATACTTAATACATTTATTTGCATTCCATAATGTAGTGGTAGATGTTACAAACTTGGTATGTTCATTACAGACCCTCTCGGGCACAACAAATAGTTAGTAAATCGTTTTTCAATGATATCAGTCTTTGAGGAGCCATTGGGTTGCCATTCGGGCCGGATGCATCTTACAAACTGCTCAGTGCTCACTCCCATTTTGTCAGTTTGGAGACTTTCTGGTCTACGTCTTGAACGTCAGTTTTGGCACGGAGGGTGGTTACCATTTTCTGTCATTTTTTAATGCCTGACACAATCCACTCCATTACCCTTGGACCCATTCCGGGCTTTGACTTAGGGTGTTCCATGAGCAACCAGGCTTGTGCACCGTGGGCAGAATGCAAACGTCGACAAGTTTTTGCTTAAAGATATAGGAAGGTGGCACTTACTCCCTCAGTCCCATAGGATCCACTATTTCGATCCACCAGTGGATCGAATAGCACGCCGGAGTTCACTGTGATCCACCAATTGTCTCGGTGGATCCTATGATACTTTCATCGTCCAATATGCTCCACCAGTGGATCGAATATAGTTCTGGGAATTTGTAAGAATCCACCACTGATGTCTGGGGAATAATTTATATTGGTACATAGGGTCCACTGGAATCTAGGTTAGACTAACGTAATGGTACTAACGCATGAAGATAAAATATTGGAGCTAATAAAGGAAATTACTCTGTTTATTCACACTTGACTTGTGATATCAGGTAAGAATTTTTATTCGTAGTAATTCCAATATAGCATGAAGCCCTAGTACCTATATAAATTATTCCCCAGACATCAGTGGTGGATTCTTACAAATTCCCAAAGCTATATTCGATCCACTGGTGGAGCATATTGGACGATGAAAGTATCATAGGATCCACCGAGACAATTGGTGGATTACAGTGAACTCCGGCGTGCTATTCGATCCACTGGTGGATCGAAATAGTGGATCCTATGGGACTGAGGGCACTTACTATATAAACACTAAATTAACCGGGTTTTCTGCAACATATAAACTACGGTAAAAACTACTGTTATACCTGTATTTGCCCGACGTTTCGGCGACAATTGCATGCGCCGTGGTCACGAGCGGACTGGCGGCGCGCGGCGCCGTCTGACGGTGCGCGGAGGCAAATCTTCGTCCACCCGCACATTTTCAACATTGTTAGTATTGGTACAGTCAGCCCGGCAAAATACACTAACACTGTCCGGTTTTATTTTGGACGGTCCAAAACGCGATTTGCACCTTGCAATCACTGGATTCCATGCAGACGACAACTTGAAACCATCCTCCCTATTGAAATTACGATGTTTTTTAATCTCAATAGCTTCTCGTACCATTCTGGTATGGTAATGACGATCAGTGGAGAGGATCTTTGGGTCGTGCAATTCCATCCAGTGATTCACCCCTGAACTCAATAGGTGTTCTGCTATGGCGGATTTGGTCGTCTGCCGATTCTTCACAGCTGCGATGTGCTCCTTAACCCTCTCAGCAATCGGACGCTTCGTTTGTCCGATATAAGAACTACCGCAGCTGCAGTCGACTTTGTAAACCCCCGGTGTCTGCAAAGGTATTACATCCTTCGGCGAGCGCAACTCTCTCGTAACTTTGGCGAACGGACTACATACAGGCGGACTACTTAATGGCGTATCTCCTTAGTACTGAGCCAATTTTGTCCGTTACACCTTTCACGTAAGGTAGAAAAGTAGGTACTCGGCTCACCATTGGTTGTTTTTCTACCTTTTCCCTCTGCTTCATAGACCTCCTTGTCACCTTATAGCCGTTTAAAAACCTATTTAGGTGGCACTTAATTTATTTGAGCTAACTTTTCTAGGCTTATGCCTTAAAAAGTTAGCTCCTCTAGGTGATTCGGCATTTGATTTCCTCATCCTGCCTGTTCTCGAAGAAAACAATTTTTTTTTGGGGGGAATCCGTTTATGGACGATCCAGAGGGCAGGACTGTGGGAGAAGGCCGGTGGTGTGTTAGGCTCGCCAGCCGTGAGGCGGCAGACATTACTCACTGAACCCCCTGGTGACCTGCTTCAGCGAGTATCCAGAGGTCCCCGTGATCTCTGGTCAAGAACTCTGCCGGTGAACCCCTGGCGCGCACTTTTAATTATGTCAATTTTTAATTTATAACTTTAGCAATATTTATGACATTTCTTACCTGGATATTATTTTGTTTTTATTTTTGTTTTCGCTTCACATTTGGTGCTGTTGACTTATTGTAGGTACACGTAATGTAATAACGATTAGGTATAGACATTTGTTTTTAATTATTATTATTTTTTGACTATAGTTTTTCAATCTTAGATCTAAATTATCTCGCTGCACACTGTTAGCTTTAAGTTCTGGTTTCTAGGACCTATTGGAAACGCCACCGGCCCACGCGGGAGCGTTCCGTGACTGCCTGCGCCGCGGCTGCATGCCTGCACTCTGGTGCTCTCAAGGTCGCGCGACGTGACGTCGCTACGCTTACTTCGCTGTTAAAACGCACACAAACACAGTACACTTCACAGCTCCAACGTATTTATGTATTATATTACACAATTTTACACTAGGTACACATTACTTTTAAAACATATATGTATTTGTATTTTTATATTTAAATGTAATTTATAACTCTAACGCATAGCCGATTAATTTAAAAGCCGCTGCGAAGGTCCGTGTTTTCACTCAGCTGGGCCCACGGAAAACCAGCGCCTGAGCCTTTCAGGTCCAGGCATTAGCTGAGTGTGGTCCATTTGATTTTGGACATCGCGACACTGCTGTCTGGAGGAAAAATTGTTTTGTTTTTTGTTGATTTGTTTGTTAGTGTCTAATTTTTGTGTAACAATTTAGTTTTGTTTGTTTTTATCTTTTTTTTGTGATGTAGTTGCGATGTCCAGATGAAATAAACGTTTTTTCTTTCTTTCTTTCTTCTTTCTTTCTTTGCTAACCAGCCCACCTCGAGGGGAGTTATACCTCCCCTTTACACCCGCCAGTATATACTGCGGTGTTAGGTCACTCTTACACCGCCGCCCTTCCTCGGGGCCACTTGGAATGGAGTAACCCCAAAGGCCCCCTTTTAGTCGCTTCTTACGACAGGCGAGGGGGAACCGTGCCAGAATTCTAACGCCCCATACCACAAGGCGAAAGGAAACAATCTGGCCCAAGTCAATAAACTTATCAAAGTTGCATTGTCTGCCGTCTACCACTTCCTTACTTCGTGTGCCGTTTGTCGTCAGTTTTGTTTTTGTCTGGTTCATCACCAGCCCAATGCGATAGAACTCTACACTTAGTTCTTTGAACATTGTCTGCCCTGCCACTCGGCGGATGTGTTGGCGAAAAGCACGGCGGATGTGTCGTCAGCATAACGATTGGTCGATTTCTTTAATTCGACATCGACTCCTTCATTAGTCTAGGGTCTTGCCAACTGCCTAAAAACTTCCTCCAATGCGATAGTAAATAATCTGAGTGATCCAATATTGAACCATTTACATCATTCAAGTACAGAAACGACACGAAACGAAAACTTCATCAACAACCACACGCACGACGTTCAATTCTGAACATCAGGACTCCCCTTAATTTTCCAGAGCGGCCGGCCCACATTCACCCAAACCCTGCGATCTCTATCTGGTCATTCTGCTTCTTTGCTGGTGGGAGTCCCACGCTGCGTTTGGCTTCAAACGATATCCCCTCGAGAATTTTTCGACTCCAAACTATAAATATCCTTGGACATCCTTGGACATTATTCCACACAGCGCCATCTAGTCCCAAGTGGGCTAATTATAGTCCGTTATTATGGATACTAGACAACGGATAAACATACTTAAATACTTTTTCTTTTGTAAATACATACTTAATATACATAGGAAACACCCAGACCAATACAAACAGACATGTTCATGCACACAAATGTTTGTACTGTGCGGGGATCGAACCCGCGACCCTTGGTGTAGTAGCCGACTTCTCAACAATTACACCAAGACGGTCGTCAAAAACTGATGGTCCAGTTTCTCGTGCTAGGTTCCCTGCTAACTGACACTTCAACCTACTTTCCTTAGCGCCCAGCCGTGTTGGATGTAACAATTAACCTCTTTCTCGAAGGTGGACCTGCTTACTTGAATCTTTTGGCTAAGACATACTCGCCGACAACTTCGAGAATCGAGCCCCCAACAGTCTCAACGAAAACTTACATGTACTCAGTTCCATCAAAACATTGCCTCTAAAGAAGTTTTCTGGCGATTACGCACTGACCAATTTTTGTGTTGCTACGGAGCCATCCGAATGTCCCACGACAATTCCCGAAGATTGTGGAGGTCGCCAGGCTCTGCCATAACGTTGCCACGAAAAACGAAGTTATACGAGCAAGCATGACAATTCACTACATCTTCCGAATTGAGTTTCGGTTTCGGCCATAGTTTCGGCCGGTTTTTGGCCGAAACCGAAACTGTGGCCGAAACTCGTTTTTTTGGCCGAAACTGGCCGAAACCGAAACCGAAAGTTCGTTCGGACACTAATATTAAGTGTGTATTTACACCCAGACCAATACAAATAGACATGTTCATTCCCTTGGTGTAGTAGCCGACTTCTCAACAATTACACCAAGACGGTCGTCAAGAGTCGTAAGATGGTGGTTTGATCAATGAAACCAGATTCTCGTCGTCATCACCATATTAGAAAGAGAGACACAACCATCGGGAACTCTCTCGCTTGGAACGCTTCATGTCTTTTCATTTTTGAAAAATAGGCTGATTAAAAATGGGATTTCTCTCGCAAGTTCATAGCTTCTTGATTATTAGCATTTTTAACTCATTTAAGCTCCTTACTCACTCTTGTTTTATGCCTTATTAAAGCACCAGCTCGAGTGAACCAGCTTCGTTAGCTAATCAGTAAATGTTCAGCTGTGCATCTGAATGTTTTTTTGACTATTTAATCGGTGGTTTTACGGGTTGATGACGTCATTGAGCAATAACCCTGCAAAATTTCGAAACCCCAAAACTGTAGGTTTCGGTTTCTTACAAACGGCAATTAAAATTTCTTCTTTTTTATATTTTGTCTATGGCGTGCTGCACTGTGAAAGGAAAGACATTTCACACAAACGTACATTTTGTGTTGTATTGTATGTAGATTGTATTACTTTTGTGTGTAAAGAAGAAAGAGTGTATTTGGCTTCGTGTCCCTGTATTCTCGGTGTCCTTTATTGCTAAATAATCGAACTTAACATTCTCAAAAACCACTGTCAACTTATTCATTGATGATTTCAGGGTAGTAGCTTGTGCTTAGATCTTGCGACAATGAAAGTTTTTACTCATTCAGTGGTTCAGTTTGTGTATGTGTAAGCTGAATGACCGTCATCTGTATTGAAAAGTGAGAAAATGAACCCGTTATCTGCGGCATCGTGTAGGTAGAAATGTTAAAACCGATGCTAATGACGGCGAGGATGCATTGTTGAAGCGTTTGACGCAGGTAAGCGCATCGGCGCATCTATATACAATATTACCTACGTGCCTATACACTTAGCACTAAGTGTCTGGGGACTGAGGGGCTTACAGTCATTTCAACATGTGTTCTCCCGACAGTTGGCCGCAGTATTACTCGGTGCTCGACGCCATGGATCCTTCGATCTTCCTGCCGTACTCCCCGCCTACGGGCCTGCCTCAGGA
Organism: Udea ferrugalis; assembly: GCA_950022985.1. Lineage (NCBI taxonomy): Eukaryota > Metazoa > Arthropoda > Insecta > Lepidoptera > Crambidae > Udea > Udea ferrugalis. The sequence goes on from OX465515.1 coordinate 1,039,666, forward strand.
GTCTAAATTAGCCACTTACATGGTGAGTGAATTATTCAATGTTTACAACTTTTTTAAAGTTTGTATTTTGCTGACTGATGTTTTTTTCAGAATCGGTCCACTTCTACTCCTACCAGGTCTTTGAATCAAGCTATGGGCAAGCTCAACTTGGAGTCATCACCAACAGCTATGCAAAAGGTATACATTAATGTTTACTTTGAAAACATTAAAATATTGAAAAGTTTTTAAAGATGTAAAAGATGTTAAAGTTATCTTAATTTTTAGCCCGATGATCAAGACCTCATCTTCACACCATCACATCAGGTAATTAATTCACAAGTTGATTTGTTTGTAATTTGATTCACCTGAAAGTATTATGTACTTTTTATAAGAAGTATTTAGCTGTAGGAGGTATCTTTAATTTTCAGATTTGTTTTTTCATTACCTACACTTAATGAATGAGTTAACTTAAAGTATGAAAAATTTGGTGTACGAAGTCTCAATCTTATCCATCAGGAATGCTCTTAAAACTGAAATAATTACTGTAATGATATGTTTGTTTTAATAATTTTATTTTTTGCAGATGGTCTCTCAAATGGTACCTCAAATGGGCCCACAAATGGGTCCTGGACCTCCATCAATGCTCGGGGGAGCTCCGGTCATGCTGGGAGACTATGGACCCGTAACATACTACAGTCCGACAAACATTATACCAGAATCTCCTGAGAACTCACCACCGGCCAATATGCCCCAGATGCAGACTAACCCACAAGTTCATCAGGTATGTTTAAATAGTTTTATTCATCACTTTCATTACCCAAAATTAAATTGCTTTGTTCACAAGGTAGTGGATAAGTCGACATATTCGATTTTTTATTTCCTTGCACTATGAATTATTTGAAATGGTAGACTTAATGCCCACTAGGCAATCTCTACGTTGGTACAATCAACGCATGATAGGCTACCCATTTTTGGTCAGTCCTCCTTGCTCTATTTTGAAGAAATGCCATGTGGCAAAAGCAAGATGAAAAATGGAAATGGGTAGCCCGATGTGCTGTTGACTGGACATAAGCTAAGTATTAAAGCAAACTGACTGTGCAACATCTAATTAGATTTTTATAGTGCTGAACAAGATGGAGCCAAGGTGGTAATTGTCATTCTTGAGTCTTAAGAATGCAATGTGTCTTTTCAACAATGAGTAAGTGACTAGAACAAAAACCCTATCTATGCATTTGATTAAAATAATTGCAAGAATGAGAGTAAATTTAGTTCATTTAATTCTGCCAATACAGAGTCACAAGTAAATCTCAAACTAAGCAATAATTAATTCAAGCTATAAATTATTGCTGGATAAATAACATGAATAAATTAATATGTAATCAATCTTTTATTTCTTCTCAAAACACACTTCACAAATGTACTTCCCAATGTAACTTCTTCTTATAAGAGCAATAGCACCTGTGCCAAAAGGAGCCACTCTTCTTTAACACACTCTTACATCTAGGATTGATGACGAAATAAATTTACATTATTTATCAACATACATGGATAAGTTTAAATAGATAAACCCAGGCAAAGCTTCATAGTCAATAACATTCACTTTATGATAAGTTGAGAATTTAACAAAGGTACAGTAAAAAAAAACAATAACACTACCTACGCGTACCACCATTGATTAAATCTAATATGTAAAATTCCCGTGTCACAGTGTTTGTTGGAATGGCTTGACCGATTATGGGGAAATTTTGAATGTATGTTTGTTAAGTTAGAGAATAGGTCGTAATCTATTTTTTTAAACTTAAGTCCACGCGGACGAAGTCGGGGCCGGCCGCTAGTGTAATATAGATTAGTCACAGTGGGGATGTAACTCGTTACCCGCGGCTCAGCACGCAGCATTACCACCCGTCCTGCCAGCCAGTTAAAACAATTAAATGTTGCCTGCCAATTGAAAAGTTTAACAGTTACTAACTATTTTGCACAGCTAACAACACCAGGTTGAATCCACTGATTTCTATGCCAATATTAGAAATAAGTTTTTAGTAAGTATATCAACTTAATTGATGAAAACCTAAGAAATTAAGAAAAATCACTACTTTTGAAATTTTTAGCCGACTTCTAACAAAAAATTCTAGGGTTCGAAATAAAACAACTTTACGGATTCTACTCGCTTAAAGTTGTTTTATTTCGATGTATAGTGTTCGCGTAAATATTAGAAAACATTAATTCTAGGGTTCTTTATTTTATTCCACACTTACAAAATATAGGCAACATCACTACATAGTATGAAACAAAGTCGCTTTTTCTGTCCCTATGTCCCTTTGTATGCTTAAATCTTTGAAACTACGCAACGGATTTTGATGCAGTTTTTTTTAATAGATAGAGTGATTCAAGAGGAAGGTTTAAATGTATAATAACATCCTATTGCACCTGTGCGAAGCGGGGGTGGGTCGCTAGTCAGTGATAAAAAACAGTTCTACCAGACAGCAGTGTTACGATGTCCAAGATAAAATGTATTACACTCAACTTATGCTTGGACATGATAGATTCAGACGCTGGTTCTTAGTTTGCCTAGCTGAGTAGACGCACGGATATGCGCTGGGGACTTAAGGTCATAGCTCATTCGGCAAGCACCGCAACTGCACGACTCCGACCCAGCAATAAGCTTGCCGTTCAAATTGAAACCTAAAGTTGTGAGTGGTACTAATAAAATTAAAAATATGAGTAAGCCAACAGCGAGCTATTAGCGCCCTCGCCGCTACTATACTATTCTAACTCGCAGCTTGCATCCTTGACGTGCAAATTTGAATGGCGAGATAATCGCTGGGTCGGAGTTCGTAGCAAACTGCTACGAGGAGTTAAGGCAGCAATTATCTTGCCATTTAAACCTTAAGTTGAGAGCGGTACAATATATTTTGCAATAATAATATGTTTAAACCAACGGTGAGCTACTCAGCGCTCACCTCTACTATACCACTCAACTCACAGCTCGGGTCCTGTCATTTTAAGGTTCAAATTTTAATGGCAAGACAATTTCTGGGTTGAAGCCGCCCGTTGCCGTGCTTGTAGTGTGCTTAGTGCTTCAGATTAAAACTCGCATTTTCGTTTGTCATAGGAGAACGTTGGCGGCACCACGTACTTCTACTCGACCAACGACAGCCTCAACACCACCGGCTGCCTCAGCTCGTCTGCTTCTCTATCAGGTCAGTATTGAATTAATCCATCATCCAAGAGGTGCCGTGTCTTGCGACTGATGATCTACGATGATCGCCGTTGTCAAGTTGTATGTTGAAAAGAGTAACTTTTTTTTTTATTTCAAATGGGTTTGCGTTTGACCTCAGACTCACCTGATGGTAAGCGATGACGAGGCCGAAGGTGGAACACGCTTACCCAGAAAATACCTATTCACTCTTGCCTTGAAGACACCAACTATCGAGTTTCTTGCCGGTTTCTTCTCGATAGAAACAACTTCTGAACCGGTGGTAGAGTAACATTAAGTGTTTCTTACATCATTTTATTTTTTGATGTCTTTTCTTAAACACTTGTAAAAGTTTACATGAAATAAATACTTTTAATTTTCATTTTCATACGCCGTGTCGGTAATGGTATGACCCACTCCTGGTGAAACTCACCGGCTTATTGCGGATTTTTAAAGGGAGTGAACTTTACTTCCGCTAAGGCCGCATGTTGAAGTAAGGCTCGTTCTACCTCATAGTTGAGGTGTGGCTTGTGCTCAGCAGTGGGATGAAGCTGTTGTTTGTTATATTTTTGGGATTTTGAGTATTTCAGTAATTTTAATGAGGGGACCTCATTCACAAGTCTGTGAAATCCAGTCAATGTACTTAATTGTAAACGAGCTATAGTTCAGATTTACTCAAAAAAGAGTTGTTTTTTCCATAGTCAGATAGAAATTATCTGACCAAAAAATTACAACTCGGCACATTTTAAAATTACGAGTATATCAAAATGACATACTGCAATTGCAGACTCAGTTATAGATTTCGACATCCAGCATTTCCAAATCTGCCGACTTGTCAATTATTGGTCTGTTAACATTTATCTAACTTGAAAAATCAGCCCTTAGAAACTTAAATTTTGTTACGTGAATAGTGAATAAAAGCATTCGCTGTCAACAACGCATAAATAGAAGGCAAACGAGGTAACGAGCGGAGGTTGAAGTTATAGAAGTTAAGCAATAACAAAGCTGTTACGAGCTTCAATTGGCTCGTATTTATAGTAATGAAGCTCTGATTGCGGAAATTATACAGAAATAAAATAGGACGTAGGTACAGGTCAAGGCAGTAAACAAGTCAACAGGACGCCCCTCCGCCCACCATGGCAACACTATCTAAAAATAGGCAAAGACCGAGTTTGGTGCTTCTTTTTTTGCCTTTCCTCGACTAAAGTTTCGCAACCGAGTTACAAGTGCCAGCGGTGACAAAAAAACTGACTCAGTTCTATTCTTCAAACTGACACTTGTACTTTGGATTGCGTTTAGAGACACAGCAGACATGCTACTTTTAGAATTGCCAACTGGCGATTTTTAGAAAGCAGCGACGTTTCACACCGCACACTTAAAAACGGCTATTTAGTCGCTTTTCGGAAGCCGACGCTCTGTGTGCCTCCATTCCAAGTGGCATCGAGGAGAACGGCAGTATGGGGTGGCCTCACACGCCAGACTGATACCTTCCAATAGAGAATTACTATTCCCTACAAGGATAGCTGGATCGGCTATCCAGTAGAGCGCGCCAGAGTTCTGCTGTTAGTGTTTCTCGTCGGAGTCCTCAAAGAATGCAACGTGCAAGATGACATTATTTCCGCACTTGCATCGAAAACTACTGATCATGGGACAACGACCGACTTGTGCTGTTGAAATGACACCGAGCTGAAACTAGAAGTAATTTTGAAGTTTTTAATTTAACTTTTAAAGTTTTACTGTGACTCGCTTTCACCTCTTTTTTTATTTCGGACAATGTTTTTGTACCTTACCGCAAATTAATGGCGAGAAGCTGGGTATTTTAAATGTGAAAGTACAGCTAACTATGTTAAAAAAAAATGCATACTTTCCAAAAAAAAAAAAGAATTTAAGTAGGTCAAGTCGAAAATTCTCTGTACTTTGAAAAAAACATAATACGTGGGGTATTTTCGGCTACACCTGGATGTCAGGAACACAAAAAAAAAATCTTTAGTGTCACGTTTTGGGCCACCCTGAATGTAATATTGAAATAAATCCCTCTCCTTAGTCATGGCATTACGCATGAGCGGCTGGACCGGATCCACTAATTCTTTTTTTTGTTGTGCTTGTTACTATCAGGAAAAAGTTCTTATGAAGAAAAATAATACGATGTATTTATTGATTGACAAATATTGTTTTCATTAAACTGTTTCAGCATTTGACAGAATGTCGTCTGTCGGGACAGTTAGGTGTATAAAATTAAAAATTACGTCTTCAATTACGCCGTTATTTAAGTTAAGTAGGAAGTCTAAATAATATGTCAACTTATTGTTTAACTTAAACTTTGTTTCATAATGTTTTTCTCATTTAAGTTAATACCTGTATTCCTATGAGAATAAATTTGATACCGAAATTCTTGAATATTCTGTTAAGAGTATAGTTACATATTTACAATGCACTTTCCTAAGTAACCGCGATTCTGCCACAGTGCGATTAGCTTTGACGAACTATAATCCAGGCAGGATTAAAATTCCATTTCCTCTGAGTCGGACTACTGCTGAGTAGCGGCCAGCCCGACAATTTGAGAAGTGAGCCTGTGGCGAGGAAATGTAGACAAGACAAACAAATCTATTGCTAGTAGTTTTAAACACAAAAATAATAATAATTATAACTTCGTATCATAAAATTGTTATTGATTTCGTGAAACTAATATCAATAAAAACAAATGTGACTGTAAGTGGGTCTCATTGTGTATTGGTAAAATAATCCAACAACTAGCAATCGGCTAATGCATATGCAGTACAAATAAATAAATAAATTCTAACTGCACATGATGCATAATGATTTAATGAATGTCTAGCACAAGTCATCAAGATCATCTGATGCCAGACTTACTTAGCTAGAAGAAATCTGTGTCAAAGACTGATGAATATCCTTCAATGATTCTAAATAACTTGAATAGATAATAACACCCAGACCCAGAACAAATACAAATGTTCATCACACAAATGTTCGCCCTGGGCGGCGATCGAACCTGGGACTAACGACGAATTAAAAATTCACCTAAACCATATTATAATAAAAAAAAGAGTCAGATAGGTTACTTGTGCTTAAAAAATGGCACCCGAAAACAAAACTTTAGTGCACCTGAGCAAAGCATTGACAGTGTTGAAATTTTGAGACGACACTACGCAGCATGTATCTGTCTCGTTTACGCTCTAGTAATTAATCATACTATCTTGTTCACACGTTTACAACATTATAGGTACGTACGCAGTGGTCAATTTTTGACTTCGCATCAGTACTGACATTACCTATCTACCTCTTTTTTATAATATTATTGCCTTAAACGTAATACACCGACTATTAATTAGTAAAATGCCAGATCGTTTAAAGAAAAATGACAGATGTAAATTATAGTGCAATCAATAATCAAGCAATAATCAATGTTAGTACAGTCGCCCGGTTTGCGAAAGATGCGGCTACGATTCCCGCCTGATGCCAGGATGACCAAATGTCTTTTTCTGGTTTTCAGATCTTTAGAATGACAGATGCTCTATACAAAAATCTATCATTGTACTGGACCAAATTAAAACTTCAAGTGATGATCAAAATAACAATTTAGTATGATTTGACATCAGACATCAAAGTGTCTTCTCATCCGCGTTGTTATGAGATAAATAATCGCCCTTACACTGGGGAGACCTGACAAAGAATCTGTATATTCGTTGTCTAGGGCTTACAACCCTTCCGAAACACATTTATAGGTACGTCAGTATCGATAGACTGAGGGTGCATCAAAACAGAGCTCTAATTAGTAGGGGTGGACACGCACCCTTTTACCTAGGGGTTAGGCATCTCCCCTTCGGGCGATTCACGTCAACTGACCGGTCCCAAATTGTGAGGTTGATTTTAGTAATTTAAGCTTTTACAGAGAACTTTTAATAATCTTAATTGACAGTACCTTTAAAAATGTTATTATTACTCCAATATGAAATGAATGACGTAAAATTATTAGATGTTCCCGAAAAAGGTCTTTGTTTTGTAAAAAAGTAGAAAAACTAAATTGGGTACTCCCATGGCTGTATTTTTTCATCTTATCGAAAGATTTATAAACAGATTCGTAGATGAATCATGATTTCGTAGCATTCGTCAGATTGAATGTTTTCAAGACATAATATTTTGAAAATAACAGTTTGGAATTTTCCGGAAAACGCCTGATTCCAAATTGGTCTTATGTTGTGTATGACGTCACTTCTCATCATTCTTTCTGTTCTGTTTCTGTTTAACTCTGTTTCGTAAGCTGTAATAATGTTAACTTATTCCAACAGTGGGACCGGACGGATGCATGGTGCCCACCGCCGTCTCGCCGTACGCGACCCAGATGTACACCGGAAACCCCAGCCACATGGGCCTCGTCTCCAAACCAGGTAAGTCTTCATTCAGCAGGGCAGATCGCGGTCAGCTGAGCAAGTCACCTAGATGCAACAGGTATGTGTGTACAAGTTCACTAATATTGATGTTTTGTTGACCATCATGATTTGAGAATTTGTGAAGGAATAAAAAAAAAACTTGAAGCTCTGCATTGAAAAAACTGTAAACTGAAGTGAATTTTTAAAATACATAAACGTTTTTACTGGCAATAAGCGGGCAAACTCCGTAGATACCAAGCAAAGATTTGGCTCAAAAAAAAGAAAGACGCACGTCACCTCGTCTAATCATGAGTGAAGCTTATTATCAGCTGCCAGTTTAGGTGTGTGCGTGACTAGCATGTGTCATTGGCACTGTCACACAGAGTAAAATGGCGTAGTTTGTAGCACCTAGTGTGTTTGTGTGAAGCCGGTCGTGCACAACCAACGAAGTTGTAGCATCTTACATGCTTTACATTTTTTAAGTGTGATGTTCCGTCCGTCTATCTTTTACGTCAGTGGTGAGAAGTGTAAGTTTTCTACTTTCAACTATGAAGAAAAAAGTATTTTATAGCAGTGATCGTGTCGATTTTGTCATCGTGTTGCCTAGGCACATTTAACACATCTGTGTTGACCCGTCAATACAATCGTTAATGAGTAGATCAATTGATGGCCGATTGGTGTAACATCAATTCCTTTTTATGTTTTAGTCGATTGTGCATCTCTTCTATATTTTATATACTCAAAACATGCAACATAGATGACCGAATGCGCCATGAACTAAATATTTAACTTTATTATTATTTTCATAGCTACAGAGCACTACTAGATCATCTGCTTGTGTTAATAGGAAAAATCTTAAAACTAAGGAAATAAGAAGGTAGGATAGTAGCAATTTAGGTACCTCGCATACTAGGTACATTTGTTTACTACCCTACATTCGAAGTAAATTATTAATGTGATTAGTTATAAGAGAAGATAAGATATACTTTATTGCACAAAGAAAACAAGTTACATAACGATGCTCAAAGATATTTGGAATGTACAATACAGGCGGTCTTATCGCTAAGAGCGATCTCTTCCAGACAATAATTATATTCGCTAACAAGTTCTAGATGTTGAAATATGAAATCCCCTCAAATATTGTTCTTCCAAAAAATCCGCGGCTCAGTGAGGGATGAATTCGTGCACCCCTGCAGACAGACAATGCGGGTAGAACACCCCAGGGCTTGCACTGGCTACATGTAGATATATCCGTCCACCACCCTCACCGACTAGGATTTATTTTCGGTTTGTTATTATGAAGATTCTAAAATGGAGGCTGAGATAATTGGAAATATGTGTGATGAATATATTATAATTTTAGTAGTTAACAACCGCTTTGTTAAGTTTGAGGGTAGGTCTGTGATCATCACCTGGATGTCTTATGGCAGTGAATACTGTTGAAAACCAGCAAACTTCTCTTTCTTTATTTCAAACTTTTTGATCAACTCAGGCCTCTGATCTCTTGTATTTTACCCAATAAAAACTACATGCTTCGAAAATGAATAATGGTGTGTGAGCAAATATACTCGTATAGTACAGTACTACTACTATGTATGGGGGTTAAAACTTCTACGGGTAGTCATAGAATAACCATAATCCTCGTTTTCCACCTACTGTTTCGTTCACAATGGCTAAGTTTCAATCAACTATCGAAATAGTATTTCACTGACACATTCTTTAACGATATGAGAGGATATTGACTGGATCAATCGAGAACAAGGTTCTGCTTTCACGATCCGATTTCATCCGAGAATTCCGTTACTATTTACGTTACCTTGGCGTCTGCGGACCGGAGCTGAGCCGTCTGCCGTCAGCGGACCGGAGCTGAGCCGTCGCCCAATCTAATTGTCTGAAACAGGGGCCACAATCGGAAGTACAGTCGAAGAATAAAAAGGTTCACCACCCTAAGATCTATTTTTGCTTGCTCCGTGATGACATTGACAGGAACTGTTAATCACATTTGTAGTTTTAATCATTATAAGCAAAGAGGATGTAATAATTTGATTTATCAAACTTGACACTGCAGCGTAATGGCAAGATCAAAAAAAAAAGTATTGGTTCAACTGTCAATCGTGAAGGAACATACGTCTGATCGTTTTTTTTTTTATTGTCAAACAATAAAGCCTATTTTTCGACACAACACTCTAGCCTGTTACACAGTTTAAAAAGGTAACATGTGCTTGCAACGCGTAAATGAATTCATTTGAAAACTGGTCAACCCTTTCGTTCCCCGACTGTCCTAGTCCGCTGCCAACAGACGTATTCAAATAATGAAATTGATTTTAAACTTACTTTTCATATCTTAGCAATGTTTGTGCTATATTGAGTATTTTCCTAGCTGTCAAATCTCACGCTTATAACGGAGTTAGTTGACGGAAAACACCAACGCATCGCTTCAAAAATGCATACAAAAAATCATTGATTATCTAATTATAATGATACACAATATTTCTCTCTACAAGTTTATTTGTAGCAAACATGGGGTAGTTGCAATGATATTATAATAAAAAAGAGGTAGATAGGTTATTTCAATACTGATGCAGAGGCGAAAATTCTGAAAATTGTCACCTGGCGTACGTACCTATATAATTTGACCGTGTGAACAAGATAGTATGATTATTTACTAGAGCCCGTGCTAGAGCGTAAACAAGACAGATACATGTTCCGCAGTTTCGTCTCAAACTGTCAACACGTCAATGCTTTGCTCAGGTGCACGATGATGAAGGTAGTAATCATTACTTTGATCATTCTTTTAGGAACTGGGGATCACACAGATACTAATGACGCAGTTGTTTGTGGCATAGATCTACAGCCCTCGGCGTTTTACCCCCTCATTCATAAAAACGAACGCAACGCTAAAACATAGTTTAAGCAACTGACGTGTCTTGTCACTTACTCGCAAATGGCGGCAGTAACGAGAATGAAAGAGACAAAGCGATACAAAAGTTAACGTGTTTTTAAGTGCTGTTCAAGTTTTCATGAATAAGGTGGTTAGACAAGTATCACAAACTGTGACGCTAAACTAAAGTCGCCAAATGCCGTCATAGTTTGTGATTCGCAGGTTACGCGTTAAGTATACGCAAATTTTAATTTTCGGCCTAAATATACAGGTAAGGAAATATTCCCTGCCACTTACATTTTGTAAATTACAAGGAAACGTTATAAAAGTGCGATTTCTGCGAGTTGCGTCACGCGGTTCTTTTTATAATCGTTACACGTCAAAGGCTTCTGAAGTTTGCTTTCACTGAGACTCAAATCAGCCTGACTCTTTCCCCCCCTGTCCTCCCCCATTTGAGATGTAAGCATGAGCGTCTGTTAACTTGGTATTTAACACAAAAGTGTCAACAGATATGCATTTAAGATAAGATAAGATATACTTTATTGCACAAAGAAAACAATCACATTACAATGCTAACAAAGATTTTGTTGTACACTGTAGGCGGCCTTATCGCTAAAAGCTATCTCCTCCAGACAACCTTCCGGTAGAGAAAATTTCCGTAAGTATTTCCGTATTTCAATTACTGTACATGGAATAAAATATTATAGAGTCAATTTAATCAAGGCGCGTTATCAGTTTATCTGCTGATTCTTGGAATGACCTGTTACGAAACATGATAGTTAAAAAGCAATGAAACCGTAGTTGAAAGTATTTTTAAAATAAATAAAAACTTAAAAGTAATTAAACAAACCACACTTTGGTATGACTTATGGCATGAAAAAACTAATTATTAATTGTTATGTCTTCCAAAACCTTTTCAAATAATAAATCGAGAGTCGCTGAGCGAGCAAATGCTAATTTCTTTCGAGAATAAAATACTCTAGTAGGCCACTTGAGCAACCTGATCGATAACCTAAGAGGGCGAGCGGGCGAGTTCTTGAGTGGAGACTGGTTCTCTGATTGCTGGCAGGAAGTGGATGCTCCAAGTGGAGAATAAGAGGTTATGGCCCGTATTTAGGTAGGCCTGTGCCCTGACGTAGACTGTCATTGACTGCGGTCAGTCTCTATTTGTAAAAATGGATTGCTGTTCGTTAGTCTCGCTAAAACTCGAGAACCATTGGACCGATTTGGCTAATTTTGTTCTTGAAATAATTGTGAAGGTCCAGGGAAAGTTTAAAGGTGAGGAAACATGGAAAATACTAGGAATATGGTGAAAAACAACAATTTAGTTTTCATTAGCAACTGCTTCTACCTGGCACGTGACACTGAATGTTTGACGACAGAACGAAGTCGGTCGGGACAGCTAGTAGAAAAAAAACTGTGGTTTGTTTGCCAAATGCAGTCATTGATAGGAATTCGTCAAGTGTTGATTTTTGCATGATAATCTACCTTTTTGTTTTTACAAGCAAGTGCTTTGAAATTAGCTTAGCGAGTAAATGCTAGATTATTTTATAGGAAAATGCGCTACCAGGTTATAGGATAATGACGTGGCCACATGTGCATTCAAACCGATGTCGTTGAGCGTTTGAGAGCGTCGTGACCCAGTGGTTAAGAGTGCGTATAAACCCAGCAAATTTATAAAATTCACCCGCACCCCCCTCTCTGCGAACACTATCGCCCGCCAAACCACAATACATCTCTCTCGCTCGCTCAACGCGTAGCTTCCGTAGTATACGTAAAACAATCAGATAACACAGTAGGCATTCTTCTTGTGAATACATTGCCTACATTTTAATGTACGTAATTTTACTTTGTATATAAGTTGAATGTTGTGTTGTAGATAGTAGTCTCATCTTTGAAATTATTTTTAAGGATCTTTATGCAAAAGGTAAAAACAGGGCCCTAATACGTAGACTACACTGTCTTTCTGTCACCAGTTGATTTTTTCACAATAAATACTAAATACTAGCAGCCACCCGCGACTTCGTCCGCGTGGACTTAGCTGTATATGAAAAAAGATTTTCCCGCTTTTCTGTTGAAATTTTCCTGAATTTTCTTTGCTATGAACCTCACGGAGCCCGAGACCTTTCCAACGAATGCAAAACCGTGGAAATCGGTTCTTGCGTTCTGGAGTTATAGCGTCAGGAAGGAAAACCCGACTTATTTTCATATACTAAAAAAAAAATATATAAAATATATAATCAAATGTATATTTTAGAGTAAATACACAAGCGGGTTTTTTTGCGTTCTTTGTTCTATATTAGTGACGGTAATAGGTGGACGCATTTGTATATTTATAAACAAAAGCTCCCCGGTCATGATTTGACCCGGCTTTTTTTTTCGTGGGGAAATCTTCATGGATACCTCGCCGCCCGGGGGGACGACGATGTTATGTTGGACTGCTACCGACCAAAACCCCGCGGCCGCTACTACGCGCCTCAAGGCGCTTGCAGGCCGCACTGGCCCCGCAACCCCACGTGTCGCCCTTAGGGGCCTCAACGAGTGGGTGGCTAGTCCACCACACTGCCACGCCTTCTATTCGCTTCCCGGCGGTTGGACCCTACCACCAGTACTAAGCCCCCTCGCAACGATAAGGTGCGTTTTAAAATTCAGTTTCACAAGATCCGTAATAAAAAAAATACAAATGATTTCTTGTGCTCACTCAATCCTCACGTTATTAAAAGGGCTGATATTTTAGCGAACTAGCAATTAAATGGCATTCATAATTTGTACTGTTTTAGTTGTATTGTCACTTTATTTTGTAACGTGTGAACACCATACCCTACCCTACTCCCTACCCTACTCTATAGAGTTCCGGACAAACAATAAATTGCGTATATCTCCTGAAGTAAATAAAAATATCAAAAACGTATAGACATGATCATTTTGTATTTTTTTTGACTAAATTTGACATGTTAACTTATTCTTCAAAGTTTAGTTACAAAGAGGTATACACGTTTTTCACTTTACGAAAATAAGAGGATTGGGTGAGCACTTTAAAAAAATATATACTCAAGAACGCGCAGTGATAGTGGTTTGTTTTATATTTTACAAAATTATGTTCATAGTCAACCAAAACAGTACAAATTATGAATGCCATTTAATTGCTAGTTCGCTAAAATATCAGCCCTTTTAATAACGTGAGGATTGGGTGAGCACAAGAAATCATTTGTATTTTTTTTTATTACGGATCTTGTGAAACTGAATTTTAAAACCCTAGTCAGAATAGATTTTTACTGAAATTCAGTACACTATTGGTATTTGTAAAGTCATTACATACGGAGATACGGCTGATCCTTTGAGAGAACTGGGTGAGCAGACATTTCATTAAATACCTTCGGTTACATCGTTTTACAAATTGCAAGATTACATTTACAATTGTTTTAGACCTTCAACTAAATGGTGAGAACATTTTTATTAATTTTTAGAGGGTGCTCACCCAATGCACACGCACATATTTTCAATTGTATCTGGTTTATAAGGCGTTGAAAGGTGAATGAAAAATTAAAATGAATGCCAAAAACATCATCTTTATTTCAAGTATGTGCATATTATACGAGGGTCATTCAATAAATACTTACTTAGCCTACAAAAAGTAAGGGAAAATTTTTGAAAAGTTGCAATTTATTTTTCAACATAGTCTCCTTTCAGTTTCAGATACACTTAGCACAGCGATGCTCAAACTTTTTTAACCCGTCCGAAAAATAGTTTTTGTCAAACTCTGCAAAAAAGGCCTCTGTGGCGGCAATGACCTCCTCATTTGATCCATATCTATTCCCGGCGAGTGTTTTTTTCAGATTAGGAAACAGGAAGAAGTCTCAAGGGGCCAACTCTGGAGAATACGGTGGATGGGGCAGCAATTCGATCAATTTGGCCATGGCAACGGCAGACGTGTGAACCGGTGCGTTGTCGTGGTGAAACAGCACGTTTTTCTTCGCCAGGTGGGGTCGTTTTTTCTTTAATTCGGCGTCGAATCAGCCCAATAAATCGGCATAGTAAAGCCCTGTTATTGTTCTACCCTTCTCGAGGTAATCGATGTAGATCAAATCTTGTGGATCCCAGAAAACGACTACTTAGAGTGCGTCGTCGCTTCAATGAACTGTAATTGAAAAGTTCAGCTATTTACAAAATTAAAATTAAAAAATGACACAGTAGAAAAAAAATAATGCGGAAGCCATATTTATACGGAAAGGCACAAATTACCCACTATTAGGAAAGTCATTTGCAATTAAGCATAAAAGTACTCGTAGCAAGTGGCGTTCTGAGTCAAAATATCGCTCGGCTCATGCGTTTTGTGGTTGCAGTTCTAACCACCCCACCCAAATCAACCCTTTTCCGTTCAACTGATCGGATTTATTATATATTTACAGGAGAGTGCAAAGCAGCGGCCAGGCAAAAAAGTATGCGGGAAATGGTTAATTTCGGCGTCTGTTACTTTCAAATTACTGATTTAAGACAGGATGGTTTGGAAAGTGATAACTTTATCAGAAATTATCTAACGTTATTTTTCAAATGACTATTTCCTATTCGTTATTTTTCTCATGACAGGTCTCCGCTAGTTTAAATGTTATCGATTGTACTGTAAGAATTTAGGCGGATACCTTTCTGGAGTATTCTCTTCATTCCTCGAGTAATCATTACGGTAAGTATTTTTTCTGACTGACAATAGTCTGTAGATATAGGCTGTCTATTAGGGTCTACATTTTCCAAATTCAATGTTGTTCTGTAAAATAAACACAGTACTTAGTATATTTACTCATGTCGTAGTAACTAGTTATTGTTTCAGCCAGCTTCAACTTTACTAAAAAAAATATCCCAAGATGGAAAAGCAAGTATGGATACTATTTTTAAAGAAACCTACATAGTCGACGACGCGCATGCCTCCACAACTTCATTTTGATCACACCTGTCAGATTGTGAAATATTTTGAGATGCAGCAATTCTGAAAATTAAATATTATTTGAAAATAATTTACTTACAATAAATACCTGGTGGATTGAAACAAATACCTTCGAAATCAACCTATTATTTGAAGAGACCAACTAAAGTCATGTGATTACTTAGCATATACTTTACACCATCTGTTTACGTCATCTTACTAGAGCGACTCAAATGAATTTATTTCTCTTAAAATACAATACAACATACCTTCGACAATTAGACATCCTTGCAGTTTGTAACTTTTTTAGTTCTCGTTCACTAAGTCCTTTTCTTTTTCCCCATTTCACTATTTATTTTGAAACTCGGAGCAGCTAAGAATTTGAGCGTAGTCTTCTCGTCTCAACGGAGCGATGGGTACTGATGTGTGAAATAGAAATATGTGTCAAGCTTCACAAACGTGCGACGGATGATGACTTTTTCCGCGGAATCAAAACGTATTAAGTGCCAAAAGTGTTTAATCGTTATAAATCCAAAACTAAAAGTAATTTTAAAAAATGGCTAGACATAGCCCTTACTTATTTTTCAATATAATTATTTATAAAAAAATTGTCATCATAGTAATTGCCATGTCCAGTATAAAACGAAAAAAAGGGAAAATCAGACGTAACTTCGTGATTTTTTTTTATCGAGATAATTTAATTATTTTATGTTTTTGATCAAACACAACCCTCGAAAATATAATGAAGCGTAACATTTAATAAATTCATAAAATTTCATCTAGTATTTATCACGTACAATCAAGAAGAAGATTGGTAGTTTTGCTTTATGCGCACTCTTAAACTTTCTGGCTCGGAAACCGGTGGTCCGAGATCAAATCTGACCGGAACACACCTACTTACTTTGTGTTCATTGAACAATTTGTGACTAACTCTCCGGTGATGGAAAACATCGATATAAATCCCAAGCAACCTGTAAAACGGCAGTAGGCTCGTTACCACGTTGGCTTCAAAATTATCTAGGGAAAATGTGGGATTCTGAATGTTCCGTGCCTACAACTATCATTGTGCCTCTGACTAATCCATTAGGGAAATGGTCGTGAGAGTATGTTATGTTGAGTTGAGCGTGTTCTCTCATGGAGACCGCATCTCATCAAAATGACGCTCATCAAGGAAGAACTATATTCTATGTTATAATATTAAATGTATAAAAATATTAAAAAGTGAACAATATTAATTGTTTCAACCCGAGATGCTAGATTAATAACCATAGCTACTCAAGAATCCTGGCGAATACATGATGTAAATATAGCTCTTTGCGAAAGAAATATTACAAATACAGCGAATACGAATAGATATATTGTTATTGCCAACTGCTGTTAACAAAGCGATGCGAAGGTATTTTTATGAAAAATCCTTTTTGCATGAAAGTCTATTGTTTGACCGCATGAAAAAATCCTGATACCTACGTGGAGCGGTATTTCTGTGCACTAGTTTTATTATTTGCAGAATCCTGAAAAAATTGGAAAAAGAGAATAGTTCGAAATCGTTTTCATTTTACCCTTCCAAAACATTTTTTGTTTGTTTTTTGATATTTTGCTTTGCGTTCGCTTTGCTTTTGATATCAGATCAATATCCGGGCTATTTTTAGTTTTTGTTTGAATGTTTACTTCTATTATTCATACAAATATTACAACTGACTGCAATTAACTCCCTCGGACTCTGTATTACTTCTACCTGAGCAAAAAATACGCTCACCACTATCCCCCTTGTTCATAAAACCTTAAACAGCGCTTCAATAACACGTTAACTTTTGTATCGCTTTGTCTTTTTCATTGTTGTTTCTGCCGCCATTTTCGAGTAAGTGACATAACACGTCAACTGCTTAAACTATGCTTTAGCGTTGCATTCTTTTTATGAATAGGGGGGTATATCCCAAAAGGGCTAGTTAGCACACTATCTGTTGAAGATCGGTAAACGAAGAAGTCTACAATTTTGGCCAGGTGCAAGCCTAACGCTGTTATGCGGGTCACTTATTGGTTGTTACATTTCCATAGACGGCCCAAGATTAGAAAAACGACCTTTGAAACGACAAATATTTTTGAATTTTTTTACTAGAGACTAGCACGGCAGTCATCTGAGCACAACATCACCCGGTGACAAGTGGCGCTGTGGTCTAGGATCCGTGTCTTACTAAGTTATACTTTTGACTTATAGATAGAGGTAGCGGTTTATAAACGAATGTGCGGAAAACGAGTTCCACACCTCGCAAACCCACAAACTAATTACTAGAGTTATCAAAGTGGAAAATTGACTAGTCTGCTCTATTTATGTTTCTCAAAGTCTAGATAGGTACAAGATGAGGGAACTGAGAAGTCGAACTAAAACGCCAGAGCAGTCTTTGGAAACAACTCGGGCTAATTTTAAGCCACTCGTATCTGCGCAATCTTTGAAGTAACGTAGACTATTAAACTAAAAGCTGATTGGCTGTGACAACTTTAGCTACGTAGCCAGACTAAAAGCTCCTGTCAAGCATACTTTACTATCTACTTGCCTGAAGTTCCGTCTCACTGCCTCACGTAGCTATTATCTAAGTTCGGAAGCTCAAGACATACACGATTAATATTTGCCAAACTGTTAGAGTTAAGAATTAAGATTTAGAATATGTAATATTGTGGACATTCAGTTTATCTCAAATTCGTCGTAAATTGTTGTTTATTGATGATTTACTTGGCCATCGAATAGCTGTGGTCAAGTTCCGGTTTTTTATTGAAAACTAGCTGACCCGGCGAACTTTGTTCCGCCTTAAGGGCAATAAATAAATAAAAAAAAGTAAAAAAAAAAAGTATCCTATGTTCCGTATTTTAGTTATTTCTCACAAATGTATAGCACAAACAATATATGCTTCCATCCTTTTTGTATTGATATAAAACCTCACTCTGAAGGTATCAGGCCAAAGTTCGCTTACTCTAAAAAATAATACAAATGTCATATATAGCGCCCCTAGCGGCCAAGAAAAGGTCGCTTCTCTCAACCAACAACGCACAGAACGGTGCGCCTTTGCCGTGACGCGTAAAACCACAAAATACTTCTCGCTATTCTCACAACAAATCTGATACACCAACAAGAAAGAAATCGAAGCGTACAAGCCACGAGATTGCCAGGGCCCTGGACGACCTGAAGTCGGGCGGCAGCCTGTGGATCCTTTTTTCAAGAGTACAGGGTTTTTACATTTTCCAAACATAAAATTGGTCCATCGGAGCCACATCTGCGCTAGATTTCTTTCTAGTAAATATATTTTTTGTGCTAAACATTTCATACAAGTTCATTGGAAAATTCATTCTGTCAAACTGACAGAAGAAGATAGATTTTATTCAGGTAGCGATTTGTTTGCGACAAACCACTGATAATATCGTTCTTATTATGCATTAAGCTTGTTATGATAAATATTCTTTAGTTATTTGGTATTATTGAATGTCACACCAAGCATTCATAAGTATAAATTACGAACGCGAGTAAGTTTAGGTAACGCGCACGAGTAAGGCAACGCGTCCACTGCACTACTGCAGTTCTGCTGTTTGTCTAAAGCTATTTTATTTACGTTTTCTTAAAAACATATTTCTTCATTATAGCGGTATACATACCCACATATTCTTTTTTGCACCTACGATTGTATAACGTTCAATAGGGCAAACGTTTTTTAATTTCTCAAGCGGTCTATTATTACGTAATAGGTCCACATATTAGTATTAATGTTGTCGAGTATTGCGTACTAAGCACATAATACAAATTTACCAGAATATCAGGATATTGCGTATCTTGATATTAGCATAAATTATTTATAGCCTTGCATTGCTATGCAATGCTGTGATTAGCTCCACGTATAACATACTGGACAACTTACCTTAACTTACAGTCTTCGTTTGCATTTCAATCTTCAACTTTTTGAAAATGGAATTCGAACAGCTTTGTTTCGAAAGGGACTTATGTCTGGCTAGTCTACAGCGCCTGGACGATTGTTCTAATGATGAAGATCAATTTCGCGCTCGTGTCAAAGATTTAAACTCGCTTAAAAAACAATTTTCAAGTGTTCAATTAAAAATAGAAAAGCACTTAGTGAAATCGGGTGAATTTCAAAAAGACGAGCAATTAGCTGTGCGTGAACAATTCGATACCTTGTTCTACCGAATTCAAGTAGTTTCTGATCAACGAAAGGAAATGAAACGTAAACAAAGTTTGATTGAAAATGAATCGCGCACTTCTTTTCAGTCACCCATGGAGCAAAACCGCATAAAGTTGCCCTCTTTATCCTTACCTATTTTTCAAGGACAGCTGACGGATTGGAATGCCTTCTATGATTTATTTAAATCTTTGGTTGTTGATAATGATGCTCTTTCGGATGTCGAACGTTTTCGGTATTTATTATTGTCGTTGCGCGGCGAACCCTACAATCTTATCAAGTCTATACCTGTTACCGGAGCTAACTACAATAATGCGATGCAGGTTTTGATACATCGTTATGAAAATAGACGGATAATTGCTACAAGACACTTAGAAAAAATATTAGATGTTCAACCCATGAACGAACGACATGAAGAACATTCGTTGCGAACCATTCTTAACGTTTTTCATGAGAATTTAACCGCGTTACAATCTTTAGATCAGCCAGTGTCTCATTGGAGCTTTATTCTTTTAAACATTTTACTACGCAAAATTACTAATGACGTTCGCCGACGATTTGAACTCTCCTTGACGTCATCAAGTGAGATACCTAAAGTCAGTGAGCTATTAGACTTCCTCGAAAAGGAACTCTCAACATCGGAAGTGATGTCGTCGTCGATACTCGGCCGTGCGCCTGCTACTGCACGCCACGCGCCGGGAACGGATCCGACTGCCGCGCGCGGAGCGATCGCGCGCGCGTACTCGGCCGCCAAGCACTCGCCGCCTCCTGCGCAACATCAACACAACTTCTTCACCAAGTTATTCGAATCGGTAGCGGTCACACCCCCCACGGATAACTCGGCAGCGAAGTCTCTTTTTCCCAAATTAGATTTGGTAGGAGAATCTAGTACTTCTTCTGAGCAAGCAAGCTTGGTGGCAGAATCTTCTTCGCCCGCAAACACACGTAACAATAAACGTACTGTCTTGCTCACGACCGCGCTCGTAAACTTACAGCCGATGGATAAACCCTCTTATGTCTCGCGTCCTGTGCGCGCACTTGTTGACCAGGGGTCGCAGGCCACACTCATTACTGAGTCGTGCGTCCAACGCTTAGGCCTACTGCGTCATTGCTCCAACACGAGTACGACTGTGTCGGGAATCGGTGATAAAAATGAGCAGCCGCGTGGATATGTCGTTTGCGAGGTCACACCCCACGACAGAAGTGAGCCTAAACTTGTCATAGAAGCACTCATTTTACCTAAGATTACGTCTTACATCCCTACTATTCCCAACTCGTTCGAGCATATCTCTCACTTAAAAAACTTACCACTTGCAGACCCTGACTTGCGCTCAGCACGTCCCGTGGAACTTTTACTTGGATCGGATTATACTGACCAAATTCTACTTTCTGAGATCATAAAGGGTCCCCCGGGCACTCCTGTTGCCATCAATAGTATCTTCGGATATTTACTTAATGGAACGATTGCACATACTATCCCTGTCCAGCTGCATACGAATTTAAGAACTTGTCAACTTGACATTCAGCTTCAAAAGGTCTGTGAGCTCAAATCTGAACCTGAGGTCAAGACACTCACAAAGGACGAACAGCTTTGCGAGAAAATATTCGTTGAAACTCACAGTCGCGACATGAAGGGGAAGTATACTGTTGCCCTTTCGTTCAAGGAGGATACTCCTCCACTCGGTACTTCTCGTGAAATCGCCTTGTCGCGTTTTCATAAGCTTGAACAGCGCTTTGAGCGCGACCCTGCTCTGCGAGTGGAGTACACAAAGTGCATCAATGAATCTTTAGAGATGGGACACATGGAGCCTATCACAGAGGAACTTCCAGAAGAAGTCTTGCCCTCTCAATTGGACCAAAGGTTTTGGTTCCACAGCCCTACTTGGCCGTTGCAACCACAAGAAGATTGGCCACTCAAAGTTGATATAAAAACCGACGAAGAACGTCGAAACCATATTCTGACGTCTTCTCAAACTGAGAAGGTCGACTTAGTTTCAGAGCTCGCTAAACGAGACCACTCAACAAGAAAACATTCTCTCCCCAAAGTGGTACAAGTTTTCAATTTGGTCTTAGGTTTCATTAATAAATGTCGCAAAATTTCCTGCACTCAGAATTATCATACAGTCCACTGCAATAAAACTTCACTTCGAAAAATTATATCTCTTGTTCAACAGCATGAGTTTTCAGATGCCTTAACACGTATCAAAGAGAAAGACAACTGTTCCAGTCGTCTTCAAAAATTGAAGCCATTCATAGATGAAGCCGGACTCGTCAGGGTCGGCGGCAGAATACAACGTTCTTTTTTATCTTACGATGCCAAGCATCCTATTCTTTTACCAAAACGGCATGCATTTACAACCCTTTTAATCGATTACTATCATGTAATCCATTTACATGTAGGTCCTCAAACCTTACAGAATATAATTTCAATTTTCAATTTTGACTGTGGTCGTAATTTCGTTGGATGCGATCGGTATCTGAAAGATCTTCGTGATTTCCTTCAAAATGTTGAAAATCGAAATGATCTCAACAATAAATGTAACTCGTTTTCCATAACATGGTATTTCAATCCGCCTTATGCCAGTCATTTTGGTGGAATCTTCGAAGCGGGGGTTAAGAGTATGAAAACTCACCTCTATCAAGTAGCAGGCAACTTAACTCTTAACTACGATGAATTTAATACTCTCTTATGCCAAATTGAGGCAATTTTAAATTCGCGACCGCTCACTATCCAGAGTAACGATCCTTCAGATCCGTTACCCCTTACACCTGGCCATTTCCTCATCGGGGAACCATTGACTTCTTTGCCAGAGTACGATTTTAACTCTGACAAACGTCTGTCACGTCTTATTCGTTGGCAAATGATTCAACAAGTTGTACAACATTTTTGGAAACGTTGGTCTGTAGAATATCTTCACCAACTCTCCCAGCGAAGTAAATGGTTCCGCGAAACATCAAACACACCGCTCAAGGAGGGAACGGTGATAGTGCTAGTGGACAACACGTTGCCGCCTTTGCAGTGGCGTCTTGCGCGTGTACTAAAGCTACACCCCGGTGTGGACGGCATTACCCGAGTAGTAACACTCCGTATGGGTAATAGCACCGTTCAAACGACCTGTTGTCAAGGTCTGCCCACTTCCCATCGAATAAATGGTTATGAACGTGGGCTCTTAGCTATAAGTTAGTATTAAGGTTTTTCATTTTAAAAATACGTTATTTTAAGGTCGGCGGCATGTTCCGTATTTTAGTTATTTCTCACAAATGTATAGCACAAACAATATATGCTTCCATCCTTTTTGTATTGATATAAAACTTCACTCTGAAGGTATCAGGCCAAAGTTCGCTTACTCTAAAAAATAATACAAATGTCATATATAGCGCCCCTAGCGGCCAAGAAAAGGTCGCTTCTCTCAACCAACAACGCACAGAACGGTGCGCCTTTGCCGTGACGCGTAAAACCACAAAATACTTCTCGCTATTCTCACAACAAATCTGATACACCAACAAGAAAGAAATCGAAGCGTACGAGCCACGAGATTGCCAGGGCCCTGGACGACCGAAGACTGCGTCTTGGGGTAAGTCGGGCGGCAGCCTGTGGATCCTTTTTTCAAGAGTACAGGGTTTTTACATTTTCCAAACATCCTATGTCCTTCTCCTGGCTCTAAACTACCTCAATCCCATTTTTCAGCTAAATCGGTTCAGCCGCTCTTGAGTTATAAGTGGAGTAACTAACACGACTTTCTTTTATATATATATAGACAAACAGTGATGACCGATAGCACTGCGCTGAGCTGTGGGCCATAAGATGAACTGTGACTATTGTCACTTTTTAACACGGTTTTCTTTTTGTAGTCTCCGATTCGCGTCTACTGTTTGATCCGTGCGTGATCAATTTGTAAAACCTTCAAAACGCATGTCCTGAACGGCCGGAGTATAGTTATTTATGATTATACGTACCTTTGTTCTTGACGTTTTATCAGAATCTGCTTTTCTAGAAAAACACATGCTGTAAAATACAATAACTTTGTGCCAAACCGTTAGTGGTCGATCTAAAAACAGACTTGACTAATCAATAGGTAATAACTACACAATATTTCTATCTTTTTAATGTTAGGTGTCAGCTACTAATGGATTACCTGCCTGTGATGTAGTGTATGGGTGTACCTTTCGCAAACAAGTCATCAGTGCATCGTTCATAAGTTCCTGGTGAAGTAAACTAATGTAATAACCATAATGTCCAAAAGAAAAATGCCACGCTTGCATGGGGTCGCCCATTACATGCCACGTTGTTGACTATCCGTTTTCGGTCCTATTAGCTAAAGTATTGGAAAACCCTGTATTTAGCTCTTGAATGAAATATCAGCTTCAGTCGTCTTAAGTAGGTAGTAGCAAATAAAACTTGAGTTACAGACAAATGCACAATTTCCCAGGGTTACTGCAGGGGCTATTCCTGAACTCGTTTATTATTTACCGTATCGATTCGAATGGTACGTGTTGTCTACGTGGACTTTGTTGAGTGGACAAACGGAAATAGGGGGTTATGACGTTTGTTAAAAGGGTTAACGAGGAAGCCGTATTTAGCTTTGTGAATAACGTAGTTTTTGTCGTCATTGGCCCTTACATAACCTGGCTTTAGTCGTCATTAACTCTGGCTTCAATTTTAAGCTCTTGTAGTGGGTATTTTTGATTTACAATGATACTGATTTTGGCCTAGTCATCAGAGCTGAAGGTGTCTTCCACATTTTAGATCACTGGGAGGTTGGTTAAATTTGATTGAATTGAACATGATTTGTCCAAAATCGACATGCTTTGCCAGTTGCAAGAAGGAGGTGCCCCTGGCGCGGTGGCAACAGCTTCTAGTGATGTAGGTAGTCTCCGGAGATCTTCTTGGCTTTGTACGTTAAGCTGCTGATTAGCATCTAGCTTTTATCTGCTTTTAGCAAGTTCGGCCGTTAATTAACACTTGAAGCGATTGAAATAATGTACAGATCATATACAGACATAGGGCTTCGTAAATTCCAAACGGGAAGGGATGTTGAATAACGAATATTGGTTTTATGAAATTGTCACATGCAGCCCGATAGCATAGCTAGTGTAGAATATGCTGAAAATGGCTAGCAAAATTAAACCACCTCCCACCGCTAGATCCCAGAGACGTGCCGCAAACCTAGCTAGAATTATTCGATACCGTCACAAGCAACCCCTACACACAGAGCTCCTTTTAATCCCAGTGAAGCGAAATTCTCGGAACTCACAACTAAGCTTCAAGATAGTATATTGGTAGAGTAGAAAGTAGATGAAATTTCCTTCGGCTAAATAAATAATGTACATCTAACATACCAAAGAGCTATAAGAGCTGAGCTTTGAGTCTGCTTTGTGCCTTTGCCGCTGTTCCATTATTTTTTTAAGTATTCTTATTAATCATGGCTCAGGGTTGAGTATACTTGCAAAACTTTGATCATGCCTACCCCTCACCCCGTTCATACATGTGTATCCGGCCGTCTCTGGCGTTGCGACGGGTTGCGTTTGATGTTCATCTGACCGCCCTCTTATGCGCCACGTTAAGACGCTGAGTTATTTTCATTTCTATCATGCAATTTGAACTTCAACTTGGTTTAAATTAAAATATCAGTAATTCTAAGCCTCGGCCTAGGTTTTTAAATGACCCCCTAAACTTTATGTCCAAAGACAAAGAAATGTAGTACAGTTTTCATTTCCACTCTCATTAAAATTGTTCTAGATGTTCAGCCTCCTTGACCCAACCTAGAAAAGAGGAAACTGTTGTAACTATCCTTTTGACTATCTGACCTTATCAGTTTTAACGATTCCAAGTATGACCTCCTGTTGCAGCTTCGTTCTGAGGGCGGGAGGGAACGCGTTCTCTAATTGGAGGGGGCGCGTTTCAGAAACAAACAAAAGAACTCGGGAAATCTGTCACCTAGGATTTCGGAATACTGAAAGTACGAACTACTAACCTAGGTACTGACTACGGACCACCGAAAGTTGCATCGAATCTAAATTCGTGTTAGCAGTTCGCTCAACAATAATTCTTATTTACTTATTGGGGCCCAAGTTTGGAAGGTTTTAGGAAATGGAAAATGTATATTTAAAAAAACTATGTCCTCT
Source organism: Udea ferrugalis (assembly GCA_950022985.1). NCBI lineage: Eukaryota > Metazoa > Arthropoda > Insecta > Lepidoptera > Crambidae > Udea > Udea ferrugalis. The sequence continues at coordinate 1,065,332 of OX465515.1, forward strand.
TTATCAACCTCATCTATCACTAAGGATTTAAAAGATAAGGTTGTTACATACAATGGTCTCTTTATTAAGGTGTTCGAACAGATTAAGACGATCATTTTACTTTTTCGAAACTAAAACACCTATACATGAAACATATTTTATTTTCTGCACAAAGTCCTTTTGAAGAAGATGAAGTAGCACCTAATAGACAAAACCAACGCGCTAAAACTACAAGTATTAACAGCGCTCTTTGTTAGCTCCCGCCTAGCGATCCGCAAATTTGTTTGTCGCAGTTCACTGCTAAACTCTGCCCGTCTAGCTTTATTGAAATTGTAACATCAAAGGACTCACTTTGATAGACTACATAGCCGTTGCATTGACTGTCAATAAAGCTGAAATAAACGCAATGTCCGCCTCGTCAAATTTAATATAGTCACGTGGCCGAAAAGGGGTGCCACCCCCTACAAAGGGTCGCTAGCAAATAATTCCTGCGTTAATCATCGGAGCTAAGTTTGCGCCTAGTTCAGTTATGTTTTTGGCAGGTTTGATGCGTTTATAAACAGACGGGGTGAGGGGAAGGGTGATCCCGTCTGCACTAATGAATTTTACTCTAGCTTCTGTTTCCCCTTGCTCTGACATATACCTAGATTTAGGTGCGTTTGTGTAACACGTGTTCGATGTGGGGCTTGATTTTGAAGCACCAAAGCTCGTATTTCGGTACATATGTAGTTATTTGTTTTGAACCGTCTCGTCCGGTTGGGGATTATCTGTATTGGGAGCTAGGGCGTAATATTCTAGAAATGCATGTCCTCAATTGTGGTCCAGCGGACGCTTTGATGTCGGATTTGCGATATTGAAATTGGCTTAGTGTTTGTAAATAACTCTGTCAAATGGCAGAGCGACTGAGATCAATTCTTGGCGCTTTATTGTAATTGTATAAAGACAACATCGATTAAGTTAGTCAATTTTAAAAGGCACTTGGGTTTGAAACACCGCAAGGGAGACGGATGAACCGATAACGGTCCTAGGATTCCTTGTTGCTTGTACGAAACGTTTTTTGAGGAACAACTCAAGTGTAACAGTTGTACAACAGGAGAAGTAGTAAATCTCGTGCTATAGTCAGCATTGCACATACTTAGTTGGCTTCACAAACATTGTCTTGCAACCGTTAGTGACTGAGTCAATTATGAATGGAAGATCAACTTTGTTGAAATTACAAGTTAACTCAAGCAGCGGCTGTCAAGTAACTTACAGTGAAAATGTAGGGATTCTACATACTTGGCGACCAGTGTGTTAACAGGACCTATTCCTGTACAATGTACGATCAGCAAGTGATTAGTCAACGCCAGATAATTACAGAATGTATTTCTGAACAGGGTTTGCTAGATCATAAAGAGCTAATACTTACATGTTATTTCAAACATGTTACCTATACCTTACTTCTAAAGGGTAGTTTGTGTCGGGGGTTTTTGGACGTTGCGTTGTTGATGTTGCTCATCCGTTATCATACGACTAATTGATAGTGGCTCACGTTCGATGCAAGCCTGAGAACCGATACGTCAACTGGTAACATATTAAAAGATATCACCAGACTCCATCGATACTGTTTGAGTGGACTAGCTTTTGTTACAGTTGAGGAATCGTTAAAAATATTGATAGAACTCTCTCATTTTTAACTAGCTTGCGAAAGATTCTTAAGCTAGTACAACTATTTTATTTAATCAGCCTTTGTTCCATGTAAAGGTTGTGTAATTTAATGTATCTTCCTGTGTTATACAAAGCCTCATGTTTGGTCATTTCATTTACTCCACACATAATAAAACATACACTCATTATATCCCAAACGAGGAAAAATTGTTGCCGTCATGTTAAACGTAAACACACGTTTTTTGGCATCTTTCTTCGTTGGAGAAAACCTTAATTTACGGTAGGAGAACTAGGTTGAATGACCTGTGTTTTTTGAAGTTTTGTATTTAAGGGATAATAATTTACAACAACTACAAACTTGTAACAGCTGCAATAATGCATCTTTTCAACAGACTGACCACAGTTTTCTAAGAATCAGTGAAGATTTGGATATATTCAGAACTGGCTTTATATAGGTTCTTTAACATACACATACACACAGACAGGCAACAACGCAATCACAAAATGGAAGCTTCCTATCGAATAGTGCACAAGTATAGCCTAGCCCAAGGTCCCGAGGCGCATCACTCAATCAGCGCATGTCCTCATTGGGAGGAACCGGGACGGCAGATATGCAATATTGTTTGATACCTACATCTTATAGCACATTAACTAAAATATTGTCTGTTTATAACATAATGAATACGACCAGAAATAACGAAATGGATATGTTCTGTGACTCACTCTTTACCTTCAAAAATGAAATTTTAAAGCCTACCTTCTTGGTGACATGGTCTAGTAATAATTCTAAGTAATATAATAAGTTAGGTTTTTGTCACTCACTTATTGTTCACTGTTTTGGTAAGGTCATGTATACCTGTAATTAGCTGATGTATAAGAACTAACTGTTGTATACATCTTGCTGTTGGTGTGCTTAAACAAATAAACTTGTTAGACGGGTAAAGTAAAAGTAAAAATAATCTTCATTCATGTAAGCTTATTTAAAGCACATGGCAATTCGAATAACATAAGAAATTAAAAATCTGTAAATTATTATGTGATTCTGACCACACCGGTTCGTACGTGTTGATTCTACCGAGAAGAAACTTGGTGAGTAGTAATTTTTTTAGGCTGCTTTCTCGAGGGGTGTATTTTAAGGACCAATTTAATTTCTTCATTTAACTAGGCAAAAATCGCTCAATTAAGCGATTGCATTGGAATCTCTCCACCTAGCTGCGATTCTATTGGTTCTTAAAACACATTCTTCGCAACGCATCTATGGTGGAAACGCAGCATTTATTTTGTTTGTTTACGATAGTTGTTGTAACTGAGGTGCGTACTTAGTTAAGTCTCAGTCCATTTACCTCGAAAGAACAAATGTAATTATGCAACAATAATAAATAAAAAATAAAGCGTTTATTTTCTCTCCACAGTTAACAGGTGACTATCTTACAGAGGTGGCTAATCTTCACCAGTCTTTAGTTTTTGTTACTGTTATTCTTGAAATGAATATTCCGTCGTTAGTTTTAAAACTGCCTTCTAATGCGAACTACTTTGACCTTACAAATCTCTCGAAAGCGTAATAACTCATATTTGTATAAATAATGGCTCCGTTCAACCTTTGTTAAAATATTGGACAGATGTAAGTAGATCATAGCATCTTTAGCATCAAATCGGTTGTGATAATTATTGTAAATGAATTACGACATGTTCAAAGCAAAACCCATGTTCCGAAAAAATCCGCGCACATTTTCCCGAGCGAGTATTTAGTAAAGTTTCAAATGCACTTTTCGCCCGGGGGCTCGCATGTTGCGCTGGAACTCGATGAGAGCTCGACGTACGCCAATCCTGATACACCTCGCTGGTCTAGTATATTCTGAGTCTCTCCTAGGCAAATCGATAGAGCCTGTGTCCACGTCCCTGGAAAATGCACATCATAACTACCAAGTATTGATTGAGCAGGCTTTCCGGGATATCGTCTCGCTCAAAGCTATTCAATTAACCTCAGTTCAAAGGGAAAATGTTCCAGGAATAATTACAATTTTCGATTCAATTTGCCGTTGCATCGGCTACGAAGCTGTGAAAGCTTAAAGCTTCATTAAGTTATTTTAATTACATTCGACAGTGGACAAACTGATTTCGGACATAATGCAATTATGTTTTACTGAAATTGTTTTTCTGTTACAAGTTTTCATACTGACTGTAGGCATTCCTAACAAATCTAAAATCTTTTACTTTCAACGTGGTCTGCTGGAAAAAATATCTTTTTAGAGATAAGCTCACCTGTACTTTTAATCTCCCAATTGCCTGTTTATTGTAATTGTAATTGTGTAAAAACTAATAAATAAATAAATCCCTGTGTCAATTTATCCAAGAACATCTACCTTCGCTCCACAAGAGAGCAATAGAAGCATAAGAAAGCTAATCTCATCACACAATTAAATGTTTTTTTTCAAGGCCGTCTTTCCGTCTGAACCTCTTAAAGAGTATCTGCGTACTATAATCATTGTTTTCAGTCTTAAGACGTCCACTACTGATGCCCTATGGCCCGAAAAAGGCCAGGGCTGCCGTTTGTAAGTGGTCTGCTCGTGTTCCTTTATCTTCATCTTACGCCTACTTCCTAAGTCCTCACGAGACCCACACGAACGAATAAGCCGCTGCAAGTGGTTAGGCCTCCTCAAACTTTATGCATCTTATTTATTAATAAAGCACACCAACAGTACATATACACAACACTTCAAAAAACATTCCAAAGATTTAATCCAGTATATGTACCAATGACAGGTATACACAGCATTCTCATTGGTACACACGAGCAACAAAACAAAAAATACAAAGTAATTACAAGCTTAAGATTTCACATAAAAGCACTATGAACTTCAACAAAAATATCCTGAGTAGACGAGAAGTCAATCTGCGTACACTCTAAAGGCGTAAGCAGCACATCTTATCTTTAAGACATTTTTCGCGACATTTTCTTCGGCAAGTGCAATAACTTGAAATACGACACAATGCCCATTTTTTGTAGCTTTTAATTTCTTGTATCTATTGATCAAAAGGTTCCTAATTAAATGTACTACAACCAATTGTACTACAACGTCCCATTCCATGATGCACAGAAGCCAATTAAGGTAGCCATCACATAAGTTCGACTTACATCATACGTTTATTTATATGTATCCCCCAGACTGAGATATCGAATATCATAAATACCATAGTCATCTCCTCAAAGGGGATGCCACAAACACTAATGAGTGTTGCCATGGTCACACTTCGCGCTTCGACTGTTGCATTCTATCGACAGTGGGAAAAACTTAAAATTAAATACACATAACCTTGTAATTCATATAGTGTGTTAGAGAAAAACGAAGCATCAGTGTAAATAGTATATGTTTTGTATAATGAATATCCGACTACTTAAATCAGCTGTGCAGTTTCACATTTATTGTTCGACTTGGTAGCTTAAGAGTATATTTTTAGTATCTTTTAGAAAAAGTCACGATTACTTGTGTTTTTTTTTGCGAGTGATGAATATAGTTGTTGTTGTGTATTAAAATAAGAAAAAAATGTGAATGACCAAAGTGGTTTGAATTGATTATTATCAACAGCCACGTGCACCTTGCGCGACTACGTTTGTCTTCGAACGGCCTCCCCCTGACATTGCGGCCCCAGGGTCTGTCAGTTATGCGTGATTTCGCTGCCCACTGCCACTCAATTATTAACGGAAAGAAAATGTGAAATGCCTCCTTTTTACTATTTTGATTCTTGGAAAGTCCTCGAAAAAGCCACGAATCATTCCTAACTAACGCAGTACTGTTTTCATTAATTAATTCGTGCCTTTAATACAATGTAGTCCACATTTATTATAGGTATAAAAGGTTTTTTAACTTGGCTTGTTTTTTTTCATTTACATGGGAAACCCCCAGACCAATACGAACAGACATGTTCATGCACACGAATATTTGTACTGTGCGGGGGCGAACCCGCAAGCTCTAGTGTAATAACCCACTTCTGAACCATAACACCTAATCAGTCGTCAACAAGCAACAAACAAGTTTTAGTTAAGTTTCAAGGAAAAGAAAAAACTTGCTGCTGCATTTGAACAATTAAATGCGTATAACATAACTAAAATGTTCCGCAGTTTTTGATAGGTTTCGAGTTATGATTTTTTCCTTGTTTTCTTTCTCAAATGTTGACTCACGAGACAGTATTGCTTACAGAAACATCGATAATTCATATTAGCTATAAGATGCACCTTGTAAAAGTAAAACAATTGTGGGTATATCTTATACCATTGCGTCACAAAAAATAATTGAATTCCAAAGTTTGTAAAGTTCTTAACTTTTGGTATTTTTGAAGACGAATTTTAAGTACGTACGAGTACATGTTACCTCAATCTTTTCGCTTAAACAGCTTCGAAAAAATGTGTATTTCAGTAATTTAATGCTCTGTTTGCAAAAAAAAATGCTAAATAATAATAATAAATCGTAAATCGTAATCCTAAAGGAGGCTACCCTAAGTCCTAATGAATATGGAAGTAGGAATATGGAACATAGTTAGTCCGAAATCATGGTCTGCCGGGTTGCTAATATCCGCGTTGAGGATAACAAGTAACAGGTAAGTATTTATGTTAGGGGTTATATAAAAAAAAACTACATAAATAAATACAGCCTATAAAAACTTAAAACAGGTTTATAATACAACATAAATATAAGCAGCAAAAGTATACATACTTGTGCTCAAGTTATCCACTGCGGACCCACGATACCCCTGGCGATACCCCTGGTGGTATCGTAGGTCTTTTAAAATCGAACGATACCCCCAACAAATAGTGTTGCGACACTAAATTAATAAGAGCTTTATCGTCACTTGAATTTTATATTTACAAAAAAAAACGAATTCGATTTTTTTTGAATTTTATATTTACAAAAAAAATCGAATTCGATTTTTTTTGAATTTTATATTTACAAAATAAATCGAATTCGATTTTTTTTTAATTTTATATTTACAAAAAAAATCGAATTCGTTTTTTTTTGTAAATATAAAATTCAAGAGACGATAAAGCTCTTATTAATTAGTGTCGCAACACTATTTGTTGGGGGTATCGTTCGATTTTAAAAGACCTACGATACCACCAGGGGTATCGCCAGGGGTATCGTGGGTCCGCAGTGAAGTTATCAATGCCGTATCTAATCGTTGTCCGTTCTTCGTGGCTCCATGTCTGCCCAGTCCGTCCATGGTGGAATGATATTCTCCCCTGGGACGGTCCTCAACGAATGGGAATTTGAATGTTACCGCGCTGAGATTGATGAGGTAGTAGGGACGTGTATCATAATAAACTTTATTTCTCAACTTTTGGCCGCCCGTGACTTCGTCGGCGTGGACTCAGGTTTTAAAAATAAAGTATTTTTTTTAAATAAATTGTAGCCTATGTCCTATCCAGATGTATGTAGTAGATTATTAACCAAGGGGATAAAGCAGTGTCTTCTGTCGCGGGTGACGATCGAAATCGCGAGCGTAACGAAGGACTCGAGGTTAACTCCCGAGCGCAGCGAGGTTGTTAAAAACTGAAATCACGAGCGAAGCGAGGGATTTAATACGAGTCCTGAGTGTAGCGAGGGATTTAAGTCCACTCAAGACTAAGACAGCTTTATCACCGAGGAAAATACTCTACTTTTCGTACCATTTGAGAAAAAAAAAATATTATTAAACTTTTTCTATTCTATCACATAAAATACTGGCAGGTCATAAATAAAGAATTAAAACTTCTTATTCAAATTAGCGCTCGAAAACCTCGGTATATAAGTATTCCAAATTTAAATCACATTCTCGCCCTAGGGGATGAATGAAATTCAGTACAATTTTCTTTCCCTGTTTTACCAGATTAAAATTGACTATTGTTATGTTCTCTTTTTGCGGGCTAGATGGTCACTTTTTTGAGCAAATGGTACGAAAAGATATTTTATTGTGAGGTTTCAATAAAATCCATCCAGTAGGTTTTTACGTGAAAAAGCAAGACGGCACATACTCGTACATCCGTGCACACATACAAACTTTCGCATCCATAATATTAGTAGGATAAGTGATTGTGACCTATTGTAATTCTGATGAGAAGAAATAAAGATCTTTAACCATAACCATAGTTGGAGTGCTTTTATGATTAAAACTTCTAATTTAATCATTTCTTTCTTGTGATGTAACATCACCGCAAACAGACAAAATGATTGCTAACCAATTTTAACAGCGCGAAAACTGACTTCCATCGCCTATTTTTCCAATGCATTGTTATAATCCCAATAATTGCGCTTTTATACAATGGGCGGGGATGCACCCTTTTTCACCTGCGTTCGCAAATCCTGCTAGGTCGCGTACAGCGCCCAGTGGGCGGCCCCCTGCTGACCTCTCCACTAGCTGAAATCATCGTGTCTCCCGTCCTCGCCTCATTCGGACGGGAGCCCTGCTTGCGCATGCCCGCGTGTGGCTCCACGCGTCTGCCCCCACTTGCTATCACCAGACAAACTTGTGATGAGACGTAGTGGGGTGCAGTGCTTTGGTGATTAATCAACTTATTAATTCAACCACGTGGCGCGTTTTTTTGTGCAGCAGGTTGACGCTTTTGAATTTATGAATTTCTTATGAGAACATTGTGTCAGTAACTTTGTTATTGTGTTCGGGCCGAACTAATGAATTCGTGTGCCGCGTGCTTGCTCCGTTTGTTATTGTGAAGCATCAGGTGGATGTGGTTTTGACTATATGGATTTTTCTTATGAACATAGTGCCGTGAACTTTGGTAATTATGCTGAACTTATAAACTATTGTACGTGGGTGTGCTTCGTGCGTTTTTTGAAAGAAGCAGCAGTTTGATGTAATTGACTATATGTGAGATAAGGACACAATGTGGAGAACTTTGTTATGGTGATTATGCTGAACTAATGAACTAGTTTACGTCTGGTTGGTGCGTTTGTTTGGTTCTGGAGAAGCAGCAGGTTGGTGTATTTTTGACTATCTCTTGTTATCTCGTTATTTCAAAATTCCTATAAAACCATAAAAGGCTCTTCGCTTCACCAAACCCTACTTAGCTCATATAAGTCAGAGTGATCCTCTATTTTTAGAGGCGTTTTTTTTTTTCAAAAATGGGACCAATGTTGAAGTCCTACCTAAATACACGTATTTTTTTTTAATGCTAATCCTTAAAAAATGGTTTCTTTCGTGGAAGCAGTGCATCGATCGTGTGATCTTTTTTTTACAAAGTTTTGTATCGGTGGTACCAAGATAGCCATTAGTTTGTGCCAGTTAGTATATCAGCAAAGAATTCATTCAAAGTGTAATAACATAAAAAAGTTGTGCATTCGCTTCCATTTATATATGGTTTCACCATCATCACTATCCCATTTTAACAACGTCATCGCCCCACGACGTCCACTACAGAACATAGGTCCCCCCTGTAGATTCTCAGAACAGCCAGTTGTAGGCTGCCGGCATCCACTAAAACCCCTTTTTTAACGGGGAAGAAATGCTTTATGCTCTAGGCCACTATTCAGGGAATGGTAGGGGAGTGTGGGACTCCCAGCCCCTGTGACAGGCAAATGTACGGTGGCCGGCACATCACGCTACCTATTGGAACAAATGTCATTTGGCAAGAGCGAGAAAAAAAACGGAAATGGGGTAACCTGATGTGCTGTTGACTGTACCTCCGCTCCGCCTTTACGAGTGGCGATGTGGGACTCCATTTGAATATTTCCGCCTCACCCCGGGCGGTTGGCTCCGGCTTCGCTCCTGATACACGACAGATATCCCCACGATGTGCAACACCGTGCAATGTGAGCGAGTGCCCCCCGGCACTCACTCACTGGTGTCATACAGCGAGCAAGAGAGGCGAGCGGGCGAGCGTACCCCCGTCCTCTCGCCCTCAGCCGCCTGTGTTGGGGAGATGTCGGCATCTTCTTCCTTCGCCTTCTCCGCGCACTTCTTCTGTGTCATGACTATTTCACCGATGGAGATCATTGCCTTCCATGATCTCTCACTTCCAAGCATAGTACTGGCATGAAAATTCGTAATAAGAATAATAAATAAGAACATCCACATTATAAGTATCCCTGAATAATTAATATCAGGAAAGAAAGCTGATTCTTTATCAAAAAAAAAAACATAGTACGGGCTTTGATCCCCTCCCACAGCTGCCACCAAGGCGTGGCGCTGTTCCACCCACGCCGGGCACACATTAAGAGTATCCTGGGCGTCTGCCTCGGCCGCGCCACAATGGTGGTACAGGAGGGTTGGCTCTAGAAAATACCTGTTTTCAATGGCCATTTTCTAGGCAGGCAAACAGGTATTTTCTAGGCATCCCTGCCCGGAAAGCACCTGAACCAGCTGTAAGGTCATAAGCCAAATCCCCTGCGACACCACTCACAGATGGCCGATCGGAAAGCACCTATGGTGCGTGCACTGTAGATGGGCTCCACGAGGCCCCCCTCCCACCTTCTGAGGACTTCTTCATCTGCCCTTTGTCGTCTGCGCTCCACCTCCTCATAGGTGGGGTGCTGCCCTCTGGCTATTATAGAGACTCCTCCCCTCTCCCTTGCTGTGGGGCGTGGAACAAGATGGCCTCAGTATTGCGGCGGGTCACTTTCAATCCCGAGGTATTCCCCACACGCAATAACAGGCGATGCCAGATCGAATATAGGTACATCGAAGCTCTGAGCTGTCTGTATAGCAAAGCCACTATGTCAGTCCGTTAACAGGACCAGAGCACGAAATTCCATTGCAGCGTGGTATGAGACAGGGCGACGTCATTTCCCCAAAACTCTTTAACAACGCTCTGGAAGATGTTTTCAAGCTATTGGAATGGAACGGACTGGGCATCAATGACAATGGCGAAAACATCACCCACCTTCGGTGTGCCGACGACATTCTCATAATGGCGGAATCGCTTGAGGACCCTGGTACCATGCTTGGCCACCTCTGTGAAGTCTCACAACAGGTGGGTCTTAGAAGGAACGTGAACAAGACAAAAGTAATGTCGAATGTCCATGTTGACCCTGTAGGACCGTCCGTTGGACTGACCGAAGCTGTAGACGAATATATCCGTCTTGGTAGGCCCAACTTCCACAAAGAGGTGGCACGACGAATCCAACTAGGCTGGGCAACGTTCGGGTAATTTCGCGACATCTTCACGGCCCGTATCCCTCAGAGCCTAAAGACTAAAGTGTTTGAGCAGTGCGTGTTGCAAATGATGACTTACGGCACTGAGGCGTGGTCCTTAACTGTTGGCCTTTCAAACAAGCTCAGAGTTGCTCAGCGCGCTATGGAGAGAGCTATGCTTGGAGTTTCTTTGCGTGACAGAGTTCGCAATGAAATTATCCGCGAAAGAACTAAGGTCACCGACATAACTTCTCGGGTAGCCAAGCTGAAGTGGCAATAGGCAGGCCATATCGCTCGCAGAACCGACATCCGTTGTGGAAGAAAGGTTCTGGTGTGGCGACCACGAACTGGAAGACGCAGCGTAGGGAGGCCCTCCACTCGGTGGCCCGATGGCCTGGTGCAGTTTGCGGGAAGCCGTTGGATGCTAACGGCCCAGGACCAGGGCTCTATGGAGGGAGGCCTATGTCCAGCAGTAGACTTCTAGAGGTTGATGACGAATAAAAGGCGTGAAAACGTGAATAACGTTGCGAGTGTCGCCTGTGCGTCGAAATGGAGTATTTCTAGCGAGATAAATAAAACTTACCATGCACGAGATCCAGACTATCTAAAATAGAAAAAGCAAGTACTTTGAATAGTTTTCACATAACATAAGTCATGAAGTGTTACAAAATATATGACGAAAGCGCCGGCTCTCCTCTTAACTTAAACATAACCAAATTCGTGGTCGTGAGCTGTTAAAAAACAAATAAAATGATGGACAGAGGAGTATACGTGATAATATTGTTGAAATAATTTTGATGATGACTACATAAAAAAACGTTAATCTTCTCTTCTCTATGAAGTCTGTTAACAGAAGAGAGCTATCGAAATCAATTTTATAAATGCAGGTAAGTATCCGGTGGAATGTTATCTCCTTGTCGAAGGCACTGTCGATAGCACTTACAGGCTTATTGAATTCTGCCTCGTTATTTAGTAACGAATCGCTCTTGTCTCGCAGCTTCTTCAGCTCTAGGTTCTTACGTATCCGTCTGCACTGCACTTTATTAAAATTCCTTTGAAGATCTTGTTCAGCTGTTTATTACTCTCAAGAAAATATTGCAGCTCTTTTCTTGGAAATAAAAGGAAAATAAAGCGGCGAGTGGGTAGAACGACTAATTAACGTTGGGAAAGACAATTTATAGATCGAAAACATTTCTTACTCATGTCTTATGAAAACAATATCTCGTAAGTGATATGACTTTTTACCTCGTATACCTCTATTAGGAATTTCTCTTTATTCCCCGGGCGCTTATTAATTCTGAAAACATGTTTCATGATTGTGAAAACAACATGTATACACTCACGACTATGTGCCAAACGTTCTAGTCAGAGGCACTCTGATTGTTGCCGTCTTGACGACCGGAACACTCAAAAACCCACATTACGAACAACTTTTTGAACTAAACGTAAATAAGGCTCGAAGCTAACTCCGTTGTTTGGGTTCCGGGTATCGCTGTTTTCGATCACCAAAGAGTCAGCCGCCAAGTTAGTATAATGAACCCAAAGTTGTTTCGGCCCGACTTGAACTCGGCGCCACGCGGGTTCCGTGCCAGTGTCCCTAACCACTGCGCCTCTACGCTCTACTGATGAATACTTGACATTATTCTTAATCCTAATCCAGTTTTTTCAAAGATAAATTTAGTTTTTCAAAGTCTAATAATACTAAGGGCACAGTAAAGGAAAATATTCCTTTACCGTGCTAAGGGCAACAGTTCTACAGCTTTGGTGCCGTTAACGAATGCTCAGACGGTGAAATTTTATCCAAATAAACCCATTTTGTCTTTTAGTCGGCTATTTTACATTTTTCAAAAATTATGTTTAGGTTTCTTATGCATTTTTTTCTAAACTATCTAGATAGTTTATGTGAGATAGACTTCAAAAATTACCCCCTCTAACTTCCATAATAGTAATAGAAAATGATGAAACTGAAAATACATAGGTATATGATTCTGGTATTATTACTTTTAGCATTTTCCATGCAGTATCTTCACTGAAGATCCGAAAACCAGAGCAAGACATTCATTCGGTCTTGGCTTCAGGCGGGAAACGAACCCACGTCTTTCGCAAACCGGGCGACTGCACTGACCACTGTGCTACCGAGACCATTAACAGACAGATGTTAATCACCATTTTTATCTATGTTTTCGTTGATTTGAATTATAAATAAATCCTACTAGTATTATCAATGTGAACGTTTGTAAATATGGATGTGCCGTGTTGCTCTTTCACGTAAAACCTACTTAATGGATTTGTATGAAACTTTACAATAATGTAGCTTATACGTCTGAATAGCACATAGGCTACAATTTATGTAAAAAAAACTTTTTTTTTCTAACTCAAGTCCACACGGATGAATTCCAGTATACCGGAATGTCCCCATAGCGTGAGGAGGTCCTGCGCTGGGCCGACTGCGGGGGCGATGTGGTAATCTTCTGCGCCATGTCGTCCCGTTTCGCGGTGAGGGTAAACCGGGGTGTGTTTTGGTGCGGTAGACTCACCTTCATAAGGGTGAGGAGGCCCACACTCCCCCATCGCTTCCCTGAACGGTGGGATCCAACAGTCCATAAAGGATAATAGTCCACGAGAACAAACAAAAAGAGCCTTACGACAATTATGACTTAAAAAAAAACCAGTTAATATTTTTCACTTGTTTCACCAAACCTTTTTCACCTGTTTCACCAAATTAATCCCTGAGCTGCGTGGTGCCTATCAATTATTGCGAAGCACAATATTCCTAGAAGCTGGGAGTACAATATTCACTGAAAAAGCCGCTTGGTTGATTTGCGCACAATAAATACCCTTAGATAGACAATAGCTTTTCGTTTCGGCAATTTTAAGAAAATATAGTCAGTAAAGCGGTGGTTGCAACGTTAACGTTACAGAACCGTAGGAAAGTGATTTTACTACGTAAGATGGCAGTTTTCACAACAAAACGCATTCCTGTATATTAACCAAGAATCAAAACTGCATTGAAAGATATTCAAAACTCAGCTTGTCACACCTGCGCAAGTATCGTATAAGCAAAATTCACCACTTCTTACTTTCGTAAAACCAATAAATATTTGTTACTTATTGCAAATCAAAAATAAAGGAAGAAATCTGAGCTACAGACGGTCTCGAGGGTGGTGCGGTGGAGGGTTATGCCCCTGCACTAGAAAGGCGGACCCCCGCGCTTCTATGAAACAAATGAACCTTAGGTAAGAACAGACAGACAACGCCATTTAGCCACAAAGTAAACATTCAAGTAGCTTATGCGGTGAGAACTCGACAACGGCTAAGCATGCTTTAAATATTTTTTTTGTAAACACTGATATACATAATGTACTTACCAATAAAACACCCAGACAAGTACAAAAATATATTTTTATGCACACAAATGTTTTGTGTGATCTAACCAATACAATAAGTTCTACAGCTTCGCGTGAGTATTAAGAAAACTGATTTTATTTTGCATGGATAATAAATACTATGCTTATCGCGACTTTGACGAACGAAGTGCATAGGTATTTAGTTGATTGAACTTTTTCCTAACAAATTTCCTCATCTGTGTTATGATATGAAAGGCAAATGATTCGTTTTCTTAGTTTTTTCCAACAATATTGAACCAAAACAATATTTTAACTGAAGTAAAGAACCGAAGTTTAGTTGACTAAAAGCTCTTAGCTGTGCTCTTTGCCATAAGAGCTTTACAAGAATTCAATTGAAATAGTTGAAGAACTTTTACAAATATGTGTATATGCAGCTTTCAAGCACACAGCCCGTACGTCTGCTCTCAAACGTAATCTCCTCAAAGGGATTGGCTGCAGATAAAGTCGAGAAAACCGAGTTTTGAAATACTTCATAATTAATACTTCAAACGCAAAGCAAAATTGTTCTCAAAGCTAGTTGCGAAACAGGATGTTGGCGGGGACTAAACCAGGAGGAGACGTAATTCTAATGTAATATTTAACTGGTTCGTGTATAAACACCCAATGCAATCACTGTCCTACAGTTTAGAATCACATTTGATTCTGTTTACATTTTGTTTTACTTTGGGGACTCGAGTTTGTCATGCTCCCTAAGATGTTTCTTTGGTGCTGGCGTTGTGTGACAGGCTATTCCAATCTCTAAAACAGGGTTGAGTGGGATGATGGCTGGCTCACACGTCAACTTGTGAGCAGGCGCCAACTGGTTTGCTCTCCGAAAAATCTGCGGAAAATGTTTACAAAATGTCCTTTGTTACTAAAAAAAGTAATATTGAATAAAATATGGTGAAAAGGCTAAAAATACGACTGCGTTTTTGTGTAAATTGGGAATGTAAAAACCCTAAAACAAGAAAATCTTCATACTCAATCAATTGCACTTGCCATAAGTAAAAATTTAACAGTCGGGTAACTAATACTCGAGTGATCAAAATTAAATGATAACGTTAATGCCTTTTTGTATCTGTCACTTGTTGCCGCGGTACCCTGAATCCATCAGTACCCTTATAGATAGTTATAATAGAGCAATACCACATTAAATAAATGATGCATCAAATAGGGCTAATTAATATTGAATCATTGTAACATTAACTATGCGGTTTGGGACGTAGTCAAACAATAACGAGCATCCATACGTCGAAATCATTTGGGCGCCGAACGACGTACTTGCATTCTGTGTTTACTTTAGTTTATGCATAACATTCTTTTGATTTATCAATTAAGACCCATTCAGTTCGAATTGAGGTAAAAATCCTTGAAAACAACAATGGATAAATTGTGGATATTTCAGTTTACCGAAAGATGACCTAATCTTTTTGTTGAACAGAAATCGGACCAGGTGCGAGTGTCATCCGAGATACACACATCAAAACTGTCTAGGGATATCATAGGGATATCATTTTTCAAATATTTCATAAAGTTAAGTTTGTTAACAAGTTGAGCATTATCTTAGAATAACGCGAGGACAGAGGCACAAGATAAAGGTTAAGAATATTACAAAAAAAAACGTTTGAGTTTGCTAAAATTTTGACACCTTTTAAAAGAATAATCTGTCTTTTTTTAACGTCCTTACGATTGTACAATAATGCTACTACAATGAATTTCTTTGTACAATCTGAAAGGGCAGATAAAGCAGTTTCTGTGTTCTAAAAATTTCTACGATGGTATCAATATTTTAATTTTTACAGCCTCCCAAATAGCTATACTTTGTATGAAAATGCTTGAGATATCTTTTACTTTTGAGCAGTGTATATTAACTTCCGGAGTAAGCTTAATATCCTCCGACAGGCCGGTAAAAACGCTAGGGAAAAATCGATTGAATGGCTGATCGAAAATATCACAACCAATTTGCCATGAGGATTAAATCAAACATTAAATCGAATTAAATTTCAAACATCTACAAATCGAATGGTACAGGTATTTTAGTGTGCTCATCCGTTGTCTAGTATCCCACAAGCTACAAGACAAGGTTAGCTTACTTCGGAGTCAGGTGGCGCAGTGTGAGATAATGTTCAATGGTAACTACATTGAGCCCGCGGGTTAAAGGATTACTCACATCACCTCTCGCCTCAAAGTTGAAATCATGGCGTGATAGCTATAGAAGTTTCTACTTTGGGATTTTTTTAATCTGCACAAGATTGTAACCGCCTCACTTAAATCACAACAAGGAATAGCGACCACTTAACCTTGGCCAATTTATCAATCGAGCAGACCTTCCAATCGCGAGGTGCAGAATCTGCGCTCGCGCACGTTTCCGCTGCAGCGCGCTGATTGGGCTCGCTTGATTGATCGCTTCTCGGAGATGGTGCATCAAGTGTTCGTACGGTTCTAGAAGTGTTTTAACTGACAGCCTATTTTATACTTTAGAAACAAAAATTATCAAAGAGCGAACTCATCTAAAGTCGAGGTGTACTTTGAAGATATTGACTCCTCAAACGTCTACAAATCGAATGGTACAGGTATTTCAGTATTTTGACTAGTATCCAACAAGCTACAAGCTTAGCTTAGCTCCGAGTTAGATGGCGCAGTGTGAAATGATATTCAATGGTAACTACATTGAGCCCGCGGGTTGAAGGATTACTCACATCACCTCTCGCCTCACAGTTGAAACGCCTCACTTTAATCATCACACGCCTCATGGCGTGATTGCTATAGAAGTTTCGATTTTGCATACACGTATGAACACGTTTCTAGAAGTGTTTTAACTGACAGCTTATTTTTTACTTTTAAAACTAAAATGATCAAAGGGCGAACTCATCTAAACTCGAGGTGGACTTTGAAGTAATTGACTCCTCAGACTAATATATCGCAAAAATCGGTCGCGCGTGGACGTGTTAGTGACACCTGTCAAACATCTACAAATCGAATGGTACAGGTATTTTAGTATGCTCATCCGTTGTCTAGCATCCCACAAGCTACAAGCTTAGCTTAGCTCCGAGTCAGAAGGCGCAGTGCGAAATAATTTTCAATGGTAATAACATTGAGCCGGTTGAAGGATTACTCACATCACCTCTCGCCTCAAAGTTGAAATCATGGCGTTATAGAGAAGTTTCGTTTTTTTTTTCAAATCTGTACAAGATTGTAACCGCCTCAGTTAAATCACAACAAGGAATAGCGACCACTTAACCATGGCCACTTTATCAATCGAGCAGACCTTCCAATTGCGAGGTGCAGAATCTGCGCTCGCGCACGTTTCCGCTGCAGCGCGCTGATTGGGCTCGCTTGATTCATCGCTTCTCGGAGATAATGCAGCAAGTGTTCGTACGTTGCTAGAAGTATTTCATACTAACCATTTAAAAATGAAGTTAAACTGACAGCCTATTTTTTACTTTAAAAACAAAAATGATCAAAGAGCGAACTCATCTAAACTTGAGTTGGACTTTGAAGTAATTGACTCCTCAGACTGGTATATTGCAAAAATCTGTAATAAGGGTGATTTTTTCGCCTAAAAGCCTACAGATGAAGAAGAGCGCACTATTATAGCTAACCTAATATAGACACACGATCTAAAAAAATCAGCCAACTGCGAGACGGACTCGCGCAGGGAGGGTTTCGTACTATCATCTATAATAGAACAGTATATTAAGATCGAGTAAACGATTGCTTAAAAAATACGTTCGTTGAATGGGAACCCCACTACGAGTGAAATATAGACTTTATTAAAAAAAATCGAAAGGTAATTTACAACAAAATATGTGAACGTTTAAGCGTCCACCCGTTTAAGTATAGAAACCTAATAAAAATACCATGTTGCAAGATCATTTCCACGGTGGAGATGACTATGACTCAGCAATAAAGCTCCTTCTAGAAGTACTATATCCTTCGATTACACGCTAATAGCCACACCGTCAGGTTTTAGTGACTTTTCCCTTTTTCTCAGGAATAGTGAGGTCCTCACACCTACCCCTGTTGTCCCGGACAGTTGAATGGCAAAAAATTGCTGCTTTTCCCTTAGCAAAAATCGTTTTCTTTTAATAGTGGTCTTCATCATGACCTCACTCCACCTGGGAAGCAGCCGTGAGGTCCAGATATGGGGTTGACAAGCACGGCAATGGAGAACTACTTTCCTGGTCAATCTCATTTTGTAGGCCTTCATAAATGCCTTTTAACGCCAGGCGTTTAAATAACCCGTTATTGTAGGAAGAAGGAAACACATGCGGAAGATTTATCATCAGCTTTCAAAAAAGGAGATCATCATAAATTGTTCGTGAATACCGTCTTGTACTCTTGCGACGTAATTTACGGCTTCAGCAAGTCAACTGACAGAGGGAAATTGCTATCAAATACCTATTTCACATCATTATTAATGACATTGGCGATCGAAGTAATTTGAAATCGATATCGTTTGGCATTTATTAGTATATGGAGCGTTTATATCGAAAAAATAAAAGATACATTACATTGGACTTTGTTATACATTTGACAGACATTGTTATACATTTTATTAAACGAGCTTTGAGGTGTAAGTTCTAGATAAGTGCGAAACTTTCCCGTGTAGTAGTCCGTTCACCATTCTGGGATGAAGTTAGCCACAGAGCTGTTAGCTCGGAAAAGTTCAGGAATAGGAGACCATTCCAAGAATCCAAGGCGAATGCAGGACGGGACACTCGCCCGCAAAACCTGTGGGTGACATTCGCACAATGTCACGCGCTTTCTGGCGCTAAAACCATGCCAAAACCATTGAAAAATATTTATTAAGCCACCACAATAAGTTAAAATGGAATTCTTTAAAGCTAACATAATAATAATAATGGCGCTGAAAGGTATGATATTAAAATAAAATAAAAACGTAGATAGGTTATGTCAGTACTAACGCGAAGTCAAAAATTGTCCTTTGGCGTATTTACATACTGGTCTATAATTTGACCGTGTGTACAAGATAGCATGATTATTCACTAGAGCGTAAACGAGACAGGTGCTTTGCTCAGGTGGTCGAAAGTCCTGATTTCAGGTGCCACTTTTTTAGCACAAGTAACCTGTCTATTTATTAAAATATCATTGGTCTCCACTCAGCAAATTGACTGAGCTGGTTGGCACCTTGTCGCTGGTATTCCATAGGGATCTCACGACATAATGCTTGACAGGGTGCGCCCCTTAGCCAGCCAAAAAAACCTATTACAAAGAAAAGTTAATATGCACTAAAAATAACAAATAATTGAGTAGTCTACTAGAACTTAATAATCAACTTAATTGTTCTATTCACTAATGATTGTTATTTTTCGAACGATTTAGTTGATTATTTAATTGTAGGTAGAAGAATACGCAATTATTGGTTATTTTTAATGTCTTTGGAATAGTTTTTTTTGTTAATATTTATCTATTATTGAACTTTCAACTATAACCGTTTACGCAGCGCACGCTACAGAAGATCTGAGAAGGAATATGTAATTATGTAATTACCCGTTATCGCCACATTTCTCATTGATGCTCTGCCCCTATTAGTTGAAGCGTGTGTAATACGAGTAATAGCTTTTCTCGATAAAATGTACTATTCAACAAAAAATTATCTCTCCGTCACAAGCTAGTATTACCAAAAGTTGTATAATTAAACGTACAACGTCCAAACGTAATAACAATATTGGTTTTGGATTATTGTGCTATGATTTATAAAATGTAAAAGGGAAGCTCAGAAAAACGCATTAAACCATTTAAATTACAATTTATTCACTAACTAAATCAAATACAAGTTGCACAAGAAAAAAAAGAGCGAGATAGCTATACAAACGTCAAATAATGGCGGGGAATACTGCTCTTGACAAGTTGCGTTCGGAAATGCCTAACAGTCGGCCTTCCTGTACCACTGCTCGCCCCGAGCAGTATTCTCCATGTAAAGCAACGTAAAAGTAAAACTAAGCTAAGTAATATTGACATACCCAGGTGACTTCTTAATGCCACCACAACTGACTTCTTAATGCCAATTCAGGTGACTTCTTAATGCCAGCACAACTAACTTCTTAATGCTAGTTCAGGTGACTTCTTAATGCCACCACAACTGACTTCTTAATGCCAGTTCAGCTGACTTCTTAATGCCAGCACAACTAACTTCTTAATGCTAGTTCAGGTGACTTCTTAATGCCACCACAACTGACTTCTTAATGCCAGTTCAGGAAGTACACCTTCCAAGTCGCGACTTATACAACACCTCTTAAGGCAAATCTCGAGATTTAAACAGTCAGTCAAACAACAAACAGTCTGAAACGTTCTTAATCGTTTCCAGTTATTTAACAAGTCTGAAGCGTTCTTAATCGCCTCCAGTCAAATAACTTACAGTCTGAAGCGTTCTTAATCGCCTACAGTCAAGTAACAAACAGTCTGAAACGTTCTTAATCGTTTCCAGTTATTTAACAAGTATGAAGCGTTCTTAATCGGCTCCAGTCAAATAACTTTCAGTCTGAAGCGTTCTCAATCGCCTACAGTCAAGTACCAACAGTCTGAAACGTTCTTAATCGTTTCCAGTTATTTAACAAGTATGAAGCGTTCTTAATCGCCTCCAGTCAAATAACTTACAGTCTGAAGCGTTCTCAATCGCCTACAGTCAAGTAACAAACAGTCTGAAACGTTCTTAATCGTTTCCAGTTATTTAACAAGTATGAAGCGTTCTTAATAGCCTCCAGTCAAATAACTTACAGTCTAAAGCGTCCTTAATCGCCTACAGTCAAGCGAACAATTATCGCCTTCTTAATGGCAGCTCACTGAGTAATATTACAAACAATCACAAACAAACAATATAAATCAGATAATGCAACAAAATGAGCGAACATATATCGCCTTCTTAATGGCAGCTCACTGAGTAATATTACGAACAATCACAAACAAACAATATAAATCAGATAATGTAACAAAATGAGCGAACAATTATCGCCTTCTTAATGGCAGCTCATTGAGTAATATTACAAACAATCACAAACAAACAATATAAATCAGATAATGCAACAAAATGAGCGAACAAATATCGCCCTCTTAATGGCAGCTCACTGAGTAATATTACGAACAATCACAAACAAACAATATAAATCAGATAATGTAACAAAATGAGCGAACAAATATCGCCTTCTTAATGGCAGCTCACTGAGTAATATTACAAACAATCACAAACAAACAATATAAATCAGATAATGCAACAAAATGAGCGAACAAATATCGCCTTCTTAATGGCAGCTCACTGAGTAATATTACAAACAATTACAAACAAACAATATAAATCTTAAGAATACAAGAAGTAATGTTTCATTCATATTAAGAACAATCAGATAATGAACTATCTGATTAAAACGATTCAGTTTGTCACGAGCCATCACATTACAGTTTACAGTATGCTTGACGGCGACCATGTGTATAGTCCTAATCACATTACGGCTTACACTTTTACAATCCTGAATTTGACCATCTAAACTTGGTGCAAGCCTGTCACTTCGTAACCCCTTGCGCATAATATTACGTTCACCAATAACCATATCACAGACCTCAAAAGTTCTTTGCTTAACACATGTGGAGCATACGCAGAACGAGTTAGAAACTTTGTCTAACATCATAAAACAAAATAAATCATCAAAGTCAGATCACCAAGCTTTACCATTCACATTTAACATTACTACCAACGCAAGATCACCAAAGCTCCCAAAATGGTTTGTCATTAAAATAGGTAGTAGACTTGCTCATTTGCGCGCGGATTGACAACAGCAGTCAAAATGTATTTTATTTGTTTCTTGTAGACGACAATAATCCTTAAAATACTTACAAATGAAAGCTTTGTTTCGGTCGCATACAACTCCAAATATCTGTAATACTATAATAACACGAACAGCTTCTAACTTCTAACTTTCGTAAATCAAACACCAAGGTGGCCAACGTATAGGTACTATGTGGAACTGCAACGGCATCTTGCATGAAGAATACAACAACACTGCTTGACACCCTGTATATTTTTCACGCATAGGGTTAGGAGATGCAGCCATGTACATTTTACTTTTTGTTTCTAAATACAGCGCCGTATTTGCCAAACCAGTTTTTAAATACGGTAAAAGTAAGCAAGTTCTGTCAAATAGCCACTTTAAATTTTACCTTACAATTATTGGTTTACAGTTGAACCAATTGAAAAGTCTCCCTGTTGCCATTGCTTCTACAGAATTAGGTAGAAAACATGTATCATTTATTCGCTTAACGGAAATAACATGATTTCGGCTAAACCCATCATCAAGGTGGCCCGTTGACTTACCACTACGGTATTCGACCTTAATCAAAGTCTCAACTTTGTACCTGGGGCTACCAGCGGGCTATATATGGTGACAAATCTCGTTTCCACTAAGTCCAATTAGTACAATCGGTAACTATTCAAACGATGTAGGTACTGCCGCGATCCTTCATCCGCTCGGCCATCGACAAACTACAATATAATATGAGCGCTTTGAATCCGTAAGCTACGCACTTTTTGTAGAACATTTACCAATCCTACAATTACCGAAAAAACTATTTGTAAACTCATCTAATACTCATCAAGACCATTTCAGCAGGTAAGCTTTCGCCGATCCTATTACCACAGTATGTCTTTAGACAACGATGCATGCAATGCACGATGCTCTCTGATCCTAAGGTAATGTGACCAACGTGCATCTGTCACATTTGAACAAAACCGATAGCATTCTGTCGCGCCACGACACACCCCGACACAGCAATATTATGTTGGTGTGTATAATTCGTGTACTTATATCCGTATTAGGGTCCTTCCTACAACAGTTTGGTTGTCACGAATCTAAATAACACATAACAATAAATATGAGCCTCGCTCTGTTAAACCAGGAACAACGAAGGTACCACAGACAACCAGATTCAGCACAAACACTTGTTTCATCAACAAACCCCGCACTGTGCGGAAATCGAACTCGCGACCCCTCGATGCTCAACCGTTGAACCACTGCGCTAAACGGGTCATCAACGACTTACACAACTTATAACAAACGAAATATTAACATCATAATATCAAGTTCGAATCCTATCGACAGGCAATTATTTAACACCTTGTAAATACGAAACATCTACTACGTTTTTTAAATAACACAAATCACTGTGACAATCGCTTAGCTCAAGCGCATAGTTGGTAACAGGCTGACCTATATTAACCTCTGTTTTGGGCACAGTTTGGCCTCATCAGCAACCTGCTTAAAGGATCTATTTTAGATTTTTTGACATACCTTAAATGCCGGATGGTTGATTGGCAGATAATGCGCTCAGCATGAAGCCCGCCATACTGTACTATTATGTGCAATAAAAATGAAATGAATAACTAATTACTAAAATTTTTAATTGAACAACTAGACTTGCATGGATTGAATATTCAACTGTAACTGTAACCTCTGGGCTCTGTATAACTCTGTAATTATTATAATTATTATTTTACCCAAGGCATGACAACTGAAATCAATAAAAATGACAACTAATAATTTGCAGCTACAACAGTAACATCTGTAAATAATTAGGCATAAGTTTGTCTGAAGTAACAGTTTACTTCAGGTCATTCATCCTTATCATGGCCTGTATGATGATAACAGTGTGATGAACACCTTTCTACCTAATTGTTTTCATCATCATGATAGACACAGCCACAGAATGCACAAGTTAAATAATTAGACATAAGTTTGTCTGAGGTTTACTTCAGGTCATTCATCCTTATCATGGCCTGTACGATGATAACAGTGTGATGAACACCTTTCTACCTAATTGTTTTCATCATCATGACAGACACAGCCACAGAATGCACAAGTTTTATGATTTTTCTAACGTTGGTGCAATGTGACCACAATGCTTACAACTGCATCATTTAATTATTAAATCAGTAAGACTTGACTTACTTGAATGATAAAAATAAAATAATATCTTAACATGCTGGATGTGTCCTGATAACCAGCAGAAATAGCATCAGCTTTATTGTACCGTAGGTACCTACCTGTTATTGCTTCTGTAACCTGCACCGGGTAACCAACAAGCATAACCTTAAATAGATTTTGTCACATTAGATCTATAAATAATATTACACATAACTATAAGTCACACATCTAACTAACTTACTGATTTGAAAGAAAGGCAGTTATTAAATATTAGAGTTATGTAAGGTTTAGATACTAGTTTAGGTTTAGATAGTTGTTAGTATCAATGTTCAGCATACTTTTTTTTAAATTTAAAATTGTAAATAAGTTTCAGAAATAGTTTTCTCATCACCAGCCATACATCCACGGAATACCTTTAACTTTTCTGATTCATTACTCAATAATAAAATAACAGATCACATAGGATTAGAATCAGAAAAAGTATCATTAAGACCAGCATAGGCATGAAATGGTGGGGTACTACTAAAGTGAGGAATAGACAGACCACTACTGTGGCTACTGGTTTCCCTTATTCAAAGTACTAGCCATAGTAGATACCTAGCACTTTAACTAAGAGTAGTTTGACGAATGAAACTTGTTCGGGTTCGGAAGAAGCTGCTGCTTAATCACTCTCCCATCAGGAGCATGATGAACACTCCGCAATAAGAGAGCGATTAAGGCAGAGGTCAGTGACCGCGCACACGGTCCGGTGCCAGCTCCAGCGGACTCCGCTCGGGACCGCCAAAACGCTGCCGATTTGAGACACTATTCAAAAGTTCACAAGGCAACGCATCATATGGGTACACCGTCCGTCACTGCTACACATTGCGAATATGACAATCCGATATCATGGAAAAGTTCACGTCCACTTATTGTTATTGGCTTGAAAGTTACTTTTATCACATATTCACAACAATCCCCAATACACTCGATTAAAACTCACAGTACCCGTGCGGCAACAGGTACGAACCGGTTTTTGTTTTCTGCAAGGCGTCCCGGTCGGCGCGGCCGCGCTTAGTAGTGAATTTTGGAAAACGACACAGAAGTTACTTCCACTTATTGTTTCGTCAGGAAAACGTTTTTGTAGGCGCTCGGTACAGTAATCCCGCTTCTGAGCTAAAAGGGAAGCTCAGAAAAACGCATTAAACCATTTAAATTACAATTTATTCACAAACTAAATCAAATACAAGTTGCACAAGAAAAAAAAGAGCGAGATAGCTATACAAACGTCAAATAATGGCGGGAAATACTGCTCTTGACAAGTTGCGTTCGGAAATGCCTAACAAATGGTATTTTTAATTATAATTCAATTAGTCTTATCTTTTGTGGCAGGTCTTGCGGCTACGTTCTACAGCCCGGAAGTCATTCGTAACGAGATCTACCACAGGAACAACGATGTCTTCCTGCATACTGACCCCCGTCAGTACCCAGGTGTGTATTTTGTTTGTAATTTTGGCAGTTAACGTCTCGATGGTTAGTGTGCCTCTTAACTTTACTGAATTATTCACCTAAACTGTTGTTAAAAGCTCTAAGCTATTAAATGACATACGCCATATCCAAAACGGGACAGGCAGAGCTGACACGCTGACTTTTACCGTCATTGTGACCGGAACGTTTTTATGTTCACACTTCGCCTAGTGAACTTTAACTCAACGTGCTACCGCCGTTATCAGGGTTGCTAGGGTTTTTTTTTCTTTCATCACCAGAAGATGAGCCGCGAGTTTACTTCATAATGAACTTAGAATAGCATTTCTATCGGATTTGTACTAGAACACGAGCCATGGGGTAAGAGGGCGGCCTATTGGGTACCCAAGGCAGTTAACGACCAAAAAAGCAATGACGGAACGAGTTCAACTTGCACTTGGAGACTTGGTGTCTCAGTGTCGTATTCAATGCAGGGTGGGATAGTCAAAATCATGAAATTATTCCAGTGCAATCTTTCGTAATTTAATTTCTCAAACTCTTCCACAGACATCCCCGAAAATGTGGAGATGTACACGGCCCTGACTCCTCTAGAGGCCCCATCTCCGCTCTCTCTAGCCACGAGCTACCGCGCCGCGCACCGGCAGACCGGCGACCACTACGCTCTGCGCCGTCTGCACAACTGCACCAACGTCGGCATCAAGCGTCTGGACGCCTGGAAGCTGGTAGACCATCCCAACGTTGTGCGCTTGCAGGATGCCTTCCCCACCAAGTCTTTTGGCGATCACTGTAAGTAATTTATCGACTTTCATGGTTACCAACATTAAGATCGATCAAAACTGGATTTGCTACCCTGTATGCGCTTTATTTATTTTGAGTTTCCAGTAATTTAATAATGACTCAATAACTCAGTGACACGAAATAAGGCAAAGAGTAGCAATACCGTTTTCTACGTTTCTACAATAACTGTGAGTGTTTTTAATTTGAAAGATACAGCAAAAAGTACACAATGTCTGAGGTTACGTACAGAACTCTCATGTGTCCTTTCATACATGCTCGTTAGTTGAATGTATTCCTGACCTGACCTTTTCTGAGAACATCTTGAACTTGTCCAAAAAAGTTCATCATCCGTGGCACAGAATAAATAGATTCAAGTATCTCTAGTCTGACGTTAAAACCTTATTCACAACCTCATTGAAGAAACTTTGAGTTTGAAAAGAAGACTAGCTCTTTTCTGAACAACCCTCGAAAATTTAGCAGTGTAACGAGAACAGAAGCCTGTATATTAAGGTAGAAGATAATCCTATCATGTTTTACTTTCCTTTTGTTTTTCGTTCAAGTCGCCGAGGTCATAATCTAGGCCGTGAGTTTTTGTTGAATGCATTTCAGCGTCGGATTTGACATTCAAAGCAGATTGAGAAGGTCTGAATGAATACATGAATTTAGACTTGTTTGTGTTGAATTTAAATATTCGGAAAACACAATGAGTTGGTTGATCTTCACGGATACATTATGAAGACCGTTTATGAAACTTATCAAACGGATTTATTTTTAAATACTTTTGGAACCTAAGATAATATCATTTAATAATTGCGCCTTCTGTTTCACAATTATATTGGGTTTCCTTTGCAATGACAGGGTGCTAAGGTAAAAGTTGCTTCCGTTGAGTCTAATACGGAATGTCGACGGACAAAATATCGATGGACGCTGAAACGATGCTACAAGACTGCGACTGACGTTACTGCGAAAGGCCATCACTACGAAGCCACCTTACTTCGATGCACGTTACCGCGAAAGGTTTTCACTGCGATAATACTTTAATGCGATGCATATTACTGCGACAGATTGTAACTGCGAAAATGTTTGTCTAAAACGAATGTGAATTGTATACTTACCTTTTAATGGAAAAGTTATTTCCAAACTGAATTCCTATCTAAAAAAGTGTTACTTTGTCGAAAATTGGATAAAATGTTATGAAAAATAATTTTGCTTTGCTATGGGTCGAGGGCAGAAACGAATATGCACATAAAGATATAAACCATATGTTGCTAGTTTTAAAGTTTGGCTAGGCCTGGTAAATCTCCCGCCTGTCGTATGAGGCGACTGAAGGGGGCCCTTGGGGTCGCTCGGAGAGCACACGACGGGGGCTGTGTGCTTCCATTGCACATGTGACCCCCAGGAGGACGGCAGTGTAGGGGGGCCTCGCACTGCCGTACACATCGGACGGTAGTAAGAGGGGAGGCACCACTTCTCTCGAGGTGAGCCGGACTGCCGGCACAGTGCGTCAGGGTTTCACCGGTATGCATCTTCAACTCCACATCTCAAATGCGTTGATACTTTGCCGTTCTCGTGCCGGGATTGTCAACGTTTCCATTCCACTCCCTACAAGAAGATACCAGGAATACCAGAGCTCGTACCAATTGGATCTTCTTCCAAATGTTGTTTCAACTGGTCATACCATCCTTTGCCATCCTGATTCGCCTTTTTATTTTATTGTTGTTTTTGGTTATTATTTAAAGAAAGCATGATTATAATCAAAGCAAAGATTACTATAATCATGCTTTCTTTAAAAAAAATTCGCTTTATCCTTATGTTCCAACGTTTTCTCACAGTGATAAACAATTGTTAAGAACCATGAAGAAGCACATGATTTGACAGCTTAAAATCTTCCATTTAAATTATTACATAATGAGTTATTTCATTTAAATTGGTATCGTTTCTAATCATTTGTTTGCAGACTGTATTTTTTGAGTTCACGAGGTTTCCAGTTTGACAAGGTTCCAGCGCATTAGCGATTGGCAAGGATTATATTAGTAAATGGCTGTGCCTTGGTATAGAGGTTTTTTTCTGATCTTTCAAATTCAAATGTATTAAAGTTTTCTTTGAAAAGAACTTGTCAATTCATTCAGCACAACATCATTTTCAAAAAACATATCATTGCATCCTATTTTCGATAAAGGAACGTTTCTTCAAATAGGCATTCAGTTTGGAAATAACTTTTCCATTAAAAGGTAAGTATACAATTCACATTTGTTTTAGACAAACATTTTCGCAGTTACAATCTGTCGCAGTAATATGCATCGCATTAAAGTATTATCGCAGTGAAAACCTTTCGCGGTAACGTGCATCGAAGTAAGGTGGCTTCGTAGTGATGGTCTTTCGCAGTAACGTCAGTCGCAGTCTTGTAGCATCGTATCAGCGTCCATCGATATTTTGTCCGTCGACATTCCGTATTAGACTCGCTTCCGTTCCTTAGTATTTGTATGGAACCACGGAGATATTATATCTATTTTGACATCTTATAAGATCTGTATAAGATCTTAACATTAGAAATCTAGTGAAACGCAGTCACTTTGTTTTCTAATTATTTTATTTGATTGTTAGGCTGAGTTGTGTCTTTCACAGCTTTGTCTGGCAATGTGGTGAGCGAAACGCTCTCAACCCCTTATATTTAATCCCTAAGGGGGCCGAACCGGGGCATTACTAGTAAATGGCTGTCAGACGCAATTCACTCCAAGATTTATCAAAGTGCTGGAACTTCAGACTTGTATTCTTCCCCACAGCATTGGTTCTGGTGTACGACTACCACCCAGCCTGTACGACGTTGATGGAAAAGTACTTGGCGCCGAAGCTGCAAGGAGCCTCCGAGAACCACGCCACCTCCTTCCACGACCCGTTCTCCAATGACCCCGACGCGCCCAGGCCGTACTCGCACCAGGTAACTAGGACCACCACTCATGATCTACGATGGTTATGGAACACTTCCAACGCCTATAAAAGTACTTGGCGCCGAAGCTGCAAGGAGCCTTCGAGAACCACGCCGCCTCCTTCCACGACCCGTTCTCCAATGACCCCGACGCGCCCAGGCCGTACTCGCACCAGGTAACTAGGACCCACCACTCGCGTGACGCGGGTTATGGAGAACTTCCAACACCTACAAATATTTATATTTGAATACGCAAGAGGTCTACATTAACCATATTAAATCCCGCTATATCGTAGAAAAGTTATAGCGGGTTTTGATACTACGAGTACAGTCCGTTTGCGTTAAGAATGCAGTAATTTCATACTTGTTCTTCGATCTAGCACGCCACCTAACTAATTAAATAGTTCTTAATTAGAAAGTCAAGTCCACAGTGCACATAGAAGGCACGGGTTGGAATCCTAATTTGATTTCGGATATTTCACAATGACCACCATGACCACCACCAGCATCTGGCATAAGTGGTGCTCTAACGGACTAGAGTACAATGATGCGGTGAAGGCGGCTGTCGACAAACGTAATTGCTTCAAGTTGGCTGTCTACAAGGTTTCCGAGTGAAAATTAGCAAAAAGCGCCTCTGTTTTGTGTTGTAGAAGAACGCGATGCTCCGCGCTGTCGCGTGCGGCGCGCTGCTGCCCGAAGCCGTTCTGTGGAGTCTGCTGGTGCAGCTCACCGCTGGTCTGCGAGCCATACACACCGCCGGCCTCGCCTGCAGGTACGTCTACTCTACTTTTCTTTTCTCTTTTTCTCCCCAGATAAATTTATCATCAGCTAAATTAAACTATTGAAAACTCAAGAAAAATACATTTTGAACACTATACATTAGCAGGTTCGAAAACTTTTTTTCCCTGACAAACCTTTATAACAACTGTATACCCGAAACTCATACCATACAGTATGTTAAAACTGGCCCTAAAATTGAAAACATTAAATCCTCCCAAAAAAAAGCTCTACTTTTCTGCTTAGCCTTATGGTTGATTGGTAGAGAATGCCTTTTTGGTATTAGAACGCCTTTTGTACCATTCAATGCTGTGCAATAAATAAATAAATCTATCGTCCCGACCGTATTGGTGGTCGTTAGGGTTTTCAGACTTTTTTAGCTCCTGGTATTTGGGGTTTAACGGGGTTTTCTCCCAGGAATCGGGTATTATCGGTGTTTACTCCCGGTTATCGGGTATTATCGGTTTTTACTCCCGAGAATCGGAAGTTACCGATTTTACTTCCCTGAATACTTTTTCATGAACGTTCCAGTGTGTTGTACGTAAACACGTCTTTGTAACGCATTTTATTAAAACTTAAACGAATTTCGTAATTTCACCAAGTTTAACTTTTGAAACTATTGACCACCGATTTTATATAATAGTTCAAGAATTGGCTACTTACTTGCTCTTATAGGGTAGTCTATCGCCAGGTCTTGCGGCTGTGCTGTGGGTTATGATGATGATAGCAAACACTGACGGTTTCTTAGTCGAATCAATGGCACAAAACTAGTTCAAAGCTTCAAGTTATTTATCGGTAATTTCTGATGACCTGGCCCCCCGCAGGTCCCTGGACACCACTAAGGTGGTGCTAAACGGTTGCCGTGTCAGGATCGCCTGGTGTGGCATTGCTGACTTGCTTCACCCCACGGGAAACGAAATTGGACAGGTGATATTATAGTTATTTTTTATTAGTTTGTACACAAAAAGACAAATATTTAGGACAGTAAAAGTACAGGTGAGCTTATCTCTAAAAAGAGATTAATTCCAGCAGACCAAGGGGACAGGATATGCAATTAATTGAGACTACTACTGTTATACTAAATTATACTGTCATTCTATTGCTTGTGTATGTCATGTGATTATCTATAAGCTTTAAACAGACAGGGTCGTTACAAAACTTACAACTTGAGAACTGCTGTGCTGATTTCTTTGTTTTTGATTGTTGGATTTCAGATAAAAGAATTCATTTTTTTAAATAAAATGATGTGTGAACTAAAATCATCTGATCTTATGTAATTATTGTTTTATTGACATGTCACGAGTTCACGACGTCTTTTGATAAAGCTGGTGCCCAATAATTTTATTAAGAATATTGAATCCCTAGTATAAGCTGAGTGAAAATGCCAGTGCCCAATGCGATTGTATATAATATCTTTATGTTCATAGTTAGGTGCCTAATGTATTTCTGATACACTTGGGCCAGTAGATCAGATGACCCAACTTGCTGACCTCAATATGTACACACAGCCTCCAAAAAGATTGATTGACTCCGACGCTATAGATTAGTGTTGCACTTGCGCTCGCGTAGTAACAGAATGCTGTGTGTCCGTTATGTATTTAGGTTCTTCTTTTTTAAGTTCTCATGCCTTCGAAGCCCTAAGGCTGCGATTCGAGGAATGTGTTTTTAAGAACCGATAAAATCTCTGCCTTTTCGCTCAATGAAGCGATTCTATTGGTTCATAAGAACACATTCCTCGCTACGCGTCTCTAGGGGAAACGCAGCCAATTTAAATGGACTCAACGCACATTGTGAAGCCGCCACACGCTACAAACTATAGGAATATGAATAGGTGGCGGCGTTTTGTGATATAAAATGTATGTGTACAGGAAATCTGCCGGTAAAGGCGTTTTGTGGCCCGTGTGCGCTTAAACTTGCCGCTTACGTACGCTACACACAATATTTTCAATCTGATGTTCCTTTTTGTGTACATGTAATTTCCTGCGTTTTTTCTGTGTTGAAGCAACTTACAATTCACATTTCTGATGATGTCATTCCGCCGAGCGAATTTAATGCATCGTGATCAAGGTTTTCCCATCAATAGGCTAACCCCCGAATTCACATACTTCAATACGCTGAGCACGCGATCATGCTCATGCTGTCCCGTAAAATGTCCATAGAACTGAATGAAAGGGACAGCTATACTCCTTAGTGATGCTCAATGTTGATTTGCGTTTGTGAATTCGGTATTGGTTTTATGACGACAAAGAAGTTGTTCCGGCCAGTTTGACCATAACCTGTTAGCTCGGGACCACGAGCCAAAGCACTTAACTACTGGGCCACGACGCTTATAAAATGACATATTAATTATTTGATTCAACATCAAACTTTGTTGCGAATTAATTGTTTATTTATTGATTGCTTTAGATTGAATGTCTCTTAGGTTATAATTATTGCATTGCAATCGATTTGTTAAATGTAAGCGAGCGAATGTATTGTTGTATGTTTGTGTGCCATATTTACTGCTATAAAATATTATAGTGTATCCATTCTACAAAACACTTTTTGACGTTTCAAAAGACAGGTTGGACAATTTCGTGATAGTTTTTTTTCAAATCGACAAATATGAAAGTAGTATAGATTATGAGAAGCGTGTGTTTGCTATAATTAAAAAGTAAACCGTACTCACCATGACAAAACAAGAGGAAATGTCTTCTTACCTGATTTAAAAACAATGCGCTGAAGTACTCCTACTTATTTCCGGTCATTCCTGCTTGCTACATTGCCAAGATTTGTCATTTGGCCAAAATGAGACAAAGAACTGAAATGTGTAGCCTGGTGAGCAGTTAACTGTGGATGTCCAGCGTTCTTATTACGTGACCTGTTCTGTTCTTACAAAAAGTGTTTAGTGAAAGTGATCCTATTTCCTATCCCATATCCTATCCTTTATCCTATCCTATCCTATTATATCTTACTTCCTACTAATATTGAAAATGCGAAAGTTTGTATGTGTGGCTGTGCCGTGTTGCTCTTTCACGTAGAAACTACTGAATATACTACAATATTGTTGCTTATACATCGGAATCGCACATTGGCTACAATTTATATAGAAATATAACTTTTTATTTTTCAACTTAAATCCATTCGGACGAAGTCGCCCGGCCGCTAGTATTATATATAAGAAAGTTTCTATTTGTGCATGTGCCGTGTTGCTCCTTCACGTAAAAACTACTGATAGTCTTTAATGAGACTTTACAATAATGTTGCTTATACATCTGAATCGCACATAGGCTACAATTTATAAAGAAATATTACTTTTGTTTTTCAACTTAAATCCACGCGGACGAAGTCGCGCGCGGCCGCTAGTATTACATATGCGAAAGTTTCTATGTGTGGATGGGCCGTGTTGCTCTTTCACGTAAAAACTACTCAATAAATTTTAATGAAACTTTATATTAATGTAGCTTACATACCTGAATCGCACATAGGCTACAATTTATAAAGAAATATTAGGTACTTTTTGTTTTTGAAGTTGTTCACTCGGACGAAGTCGCGTGCGGCCGCTAGTATTATAATAATATGCGAAAGTTTCTGTGGATGTGCAGTGTTGCTCTTTCACGTTAAAACTACTGTATAGATTTCAATGAAACTTAACAATAATGTTAATTATACGTCTAAATCGCACATAGGCTAAATAATTGTGTATTTTATAATAAAGTACAGTAAATTGCAGGCCCAGCAAGAGGACCTGACTGCGCTGGGCCGCCTGGCGCTGACGCTGGCCGTGCGCTCGGTGCACCTCGAGAACCTTAATGCGTCTATGGACCTGGTCTCTCGCAGCTACTCCTCCGACTTGAAGAACGTACTGCTGTATGTATTTAATACCATTTATAACATAGCTTTAGGTTTTGTAGGGTTATTGTAGAAAGTGTTCGAGTTTCTCTGGTCATCGTACACATACAGACATAAACAAAATGGTTACAGAAAAAATAAAAATACCAAAAGAAAAACAAAGAAAAATTTCCACCAGACAGCAGTGTCACGATGTCCAAAATGAATGTGGGGTCCACCCACTCAGCTAATGCCTGGACCTGATAGGCTCAGACCTTGATTTTCAGTGGGACCAACTGAGTGGACGCACCCACTCAGTGGTCATGGAATATAGACCAGTAGGGCTAGCGCGAACCGCAAACGTTTCGGTAATCGAAAAGTAAACGATACTTTTTTTTCTTTTTCCTGTGTCTTTAAGAAAAAAAAGTATCGTTTACAGTTCGATTACCAAAACGTTAGCGGTTCGTGCTAGGTCTACTGAGCTCTGGTTTTTAGATTCTGACGATTTGCACAACCCCTATAGCCATCGGTGCAATGACTGTTCAGCCATTTGGTCACAATCTTACAGTCGCCACGGCAATGTCTCAATGTTGAGCACGCGCGATTGAAACTCCTCATCAATTTACCTTAATTCTACAGAAAGAACAAGCTGAAGAAGATCTTTCGCTTACAAGAAAGCGGTAGCAGATGAGGAACTTCAAAAGCTGTGGAACTTTTCACATTTTGATCGTTGGTCCCATCAGACCAACTGCTAGCGTGCCGTCTGAAGCACGGAGATGCCCGAAATAATCAAATACTCAATAGGGAATATTCTCTTTACGTCTCTATCAATATTTCCTAATTTCATTTCATTGCCAATGTAAAAATGATTAGGTATTGAAAAGTGAAAAAAAATGTGGGAAATTCAAAACGGTTGAAACAGTCACGCACACAGTCACGTGTGTCTGTGACGTCCAAGTCAACGCGTATGTCACTCAAAAGCGCGACAAAAAGAAGAATTCAATAGTTTGTAGGTTACATTTGTGCTGTCATAGACTTGTGTGATGTCAGAGTCCATGACAACCAACCATTATGGCGGCGTCGGGAACGCTTGAAGAAGTTTGAAGTTTTTAACAATGATAAAGATACTACATTTCGCATTTTTGGTGATGAATATTATTGATTAGTCATAAAACGATATAAGCTATCATAAAAAATATA
Source organism: Udea ferrugalis (assembly GCA_950022985.1). Taxonomy (NCBI): domain Eukaryota; kingdom Metazoa; phylum Arthropoda; class Insecta; order Lepidoptera; family Crambidae; genus Udea; species Udea ferrugalis. Next base: position 1,100,353 of record OX465515.1, read on the forward strand.
AAAAAGAACAGTGCATATTCCCTATTTCGCTCAGAGTGGTTGAATGCTACAAACGCCCTTGTGGTACGGCAGCATCAAAACCATGTGACCAAAATATATATCTTCTTTCTCTTGTTCAGCATATCTCTATCCACCGTTAGAAATGTGACTCTTCAATACGTTTCCATCATTAAGGTTTCACCAGCTTCACGTTAGTCCCATAGAGGTTCGGATCTCATCGGAACATCTAGTTGAGAGTCTTTCAACGTGTACTAACTTGCGAGCAGGAACAACGATAGTACTCTGGAAGTTATGCTTATGTTCAGGAGTATTAAGATAAAACTCTTCATTGTATTTTTTTTCAGAGATTCGTTTTTTTTTTAATAATGCTATTACGCGAGTACAAAGTTATTACAGCATACAGATGTAAAACTTCAGAAGGTATTTTAGATTTCTTAGAGTTTAATTAATCTTAAACGGGGCTATCGACGAGACAAAGGTCATGTCAAATGTGAGGGTTACTCCCGCTTCACTAGAATTCAATAATAATGTTGTAATTGTTCTCCTTGGACAAGTGATCCAGACAGGCCAGACTTATAGCGAGAAAACGGTGAATCCAAAATTCTTACTCTACTGGGAAGCGTTCGCGAAACTGCGTGACTTTACTCTTACCATACACAACATAAGTATATTTAGGAGAAGATATACAACTAGAGTATGATGAGATAACTGATACTTTATGGATCTAGACGTACTCTCTTACCATCAACCTCGCGTATATTATTACTGTACTGTACCTTAAGACCACCCAACGCTCATGTCACTACGGGATGTATCAAAAGTGAGAAAACTTGTAGAAGAACTAAAGTCATCAATTAACCATAGTAAGCGGTGGACGAATAACTGAAGACTGTTTGAGCAGAAAGGTTCTTATGGATAGTAAATATTTGGTGCCAAACGCTCCTTTTGATGCGTACTAGGTAGGTACTAAAAGTTCTCAGGGTTCTGATGAATGCTGACAGGCTGCAACTGTCTGATTTGTACAACCATGGGTGAGGCTTAAGTTTGCGTCCCATGATCATGCATGATGCGTTTAGTGAATTGAGACTCAAAAAAGATCGAGTTGTCAGAGCTCTTCCAATCCAACCGGATTATATTATAGCCTGTATGTTTCCGCAGGTACCTGCTGTCCGGCCCTCCCGGAGCACGCCGCACCGTCACCGATCTCATGCCGATGATCGGTGCTCGCTTCTACACCCAGGTTTGTAGCTATTCACTACCTACAGCACCCAGGCTCAGTCACCATCGACCTTGGCTCGAGTCTGATCCACGCTGGCGGCAACGCGAAAGACTCCATCAGCTGACTACGTGCTACGGTCTCCTGCAATCGCCTCTAACCCTTAAACGCTACTTTAAGGTAGCAGTCTCTTAGACTGACGCTGTTCTGAAAGAGACGGCTATAAGAACTGTTTTAGTAGCGTTTTGATATTTTAAAGGTTTACGTTACTCTGTTATAACAATAAATTTGACAATAATTAGACTTACTTATATCTTGATTATAAAAAACCGTTTCAAATGGTTTGCACCCTTGTGTTAAAACACCATTAGTGTTCAATTAGCATGCACCATTTAGGCACATTTTATGGCACTAACTGGGTTTTGTATTCTACCGTTATATCGGCATTTGTTGACCCTCACCAAAATTTCGGTGACTTGTATTTCAGTCGTACCATCCAAACGTGGTAGGATCTCCCATCACACGTGTTTCCTCTCTCAGTAGCAACTGCATCAATGAACTTGTCATCCTCATATCTGGTTGGATCCACTTTTAGTGGAGTTCATTTCAAGTCAAACATCGTAAATCGACGTATATCGTATACGTAAAACGACGACGATGACAGTCGGGAAGCGGCAAACACTAACATCCTAGTTATTCTTTTCTTATGTGTTGGAAAGGTTGTCTATATTTGTCACTAAATTAAACTGAATGATGAAAACACTAGTTGTATCAACAGCTACTGATTACACGTTCTGCGAACATCCATTTTAGCTCTTCACTTACATTTGAAAATAAATATAAAAAAAAAATTAAAATATACAAATGTTTATTTTAAAAAAGCGCCTCTAGCATGGAAGAGTGCAGCTCATAGAATTGAATTGATAGACTCAGTAACTAACAAGTGCGACTTTTTATTTTAGTGATCTAAGACTAAACACGACGGAGACCTTTTCTTATTACTTTATAGGATCAAAGTCAGTGGCGTAGCAACTCAATTTAAGGCACTTATTCATTAAATGTAGACCTTGTATAATTGACCTGAATATCTGTCCTGAGTCTGTGCGAATAGTATATTCATTGCTTCCGGTTTCCAAACACGAAGGAAAACCTTGCCACCACCACAACCAGTATTTCTCAGCTTTCGACAGGCCTGTTAGCATAATTGGTTCGATACCCACCTAGAACTTACTTGACAAACATTGGCGATTGTTTTGGGTCTAAATGCTTCGATCTGTTTAAATGTGTTCAGAAAATATTAGAGAATTTTTATTGGTATAGTAAAAGCTTATTTCAGGATCAGGTGAAAAACCTCACAGATATTTGTTTAATTATGTTTCAACAACATTGCCGCCCTGTTGCTACGCCAGTTGATTAGCACTGACAGACTGACCACTTGAGACGAGGCTTACTTCCAGGACAGACATTTGACCACTAGTGCCCCACCTTTTAATAGGAACAGCGTCGTACGCGACGCTTGAGTTGTTGGCCACTGGAGTGTCGGAGGAGGTCATTCAGCTCATCAGAAAATTGTAGCAGTTCCAAGCGATTCCAATATGTATAATTATGTCTTTCGCGCTATAAAAATAACCATTTTGTCCATTGGCATTTTGGCATTTCGGCCATTTTGGTGCCAAATAATGACGCGCAACGATCTACCGTCATTTTAGTAAGATTCGGCGATAACGCGCCTGACAGCTCGTATGTCTCCGACACTTGAGGGTTAAATGTCGTTTCAATTAGGTGGAGGCCTTGGAGCGGCGCGCGGACGCGTTCGAGGACCAGCTCGCGCACGAGATCGACAACGGCCGACTCCTGCGCATCCTGATCAAGCTCGGCGTCGTTAACGAGCGCCCCGAGTAAGTACACCCTTTGTTAACGCTTCTCTTACAACTGGTGGTGGTACGCGTGGCATCCAGAGTTTTCGCATTGTAAGTATTTGCACTAAGTTAAGTAGCGCGTAGTTCTAGATTTACTTCCAGAAGTTAACAAACGATGCACGAATTGAGTTCCGTTGGCGCTGAAAAGTTCTTGAATGGAGAACATTTTACGGCAAGCTCAGCGTGGGACGCCTACCTGCAAGGTGTACGGATGATCTAATAAAGATCGCAGGAATTCGTTTGATGCAGGTCGCCTACAACTGGCAGCTCTGGAAATCTATGGTGGATGCCTATGTTAAGCAATGGACGTCACACGACCATTGATGGTGATTATACGTTTTCAAACCTTAAGTACCTATCTAATCAGTGAAGCCGTGACGTAAACCCTCATTATGGGCATCATGGGAAAGCTCAAGGTGCATATGGAGATGGGCATGTTTAGATTTAGAAATAAGGAGATTCATAGCAGAAGCTATCGATGTAGCCCAGTAATAAGTTCAAGTAAACTGAATAGCAGTGGGCAGAATACTAACCAGTGGACTTGCTACAGATGTTTTAAGGCGCGATACCAGGAAAACGGCTCTCGGGAAAACTAAAGTTTTATATAGAAAATATGAAGTATGAGGCACGAAAAAAATCGTCATAGTAGTCAAAGAGTTGCACAATCAGCTCAAACTTCCAGTATATGGATCAACTTACTAGATTAATGTGAAAAAAATCTGAATATCGGTAAAAACGTGCAAAACGCACTCTCGTGTTTCAAAAGTTTAGGCATCATATAAACTAACAACTTACGTGTTTTAAATAACGTGTAAAGATCAGATATCAAAGAAGCGTTGCCAATCAGTTGTTTTTCATTGCTTTATTTCAGTTTTGTGCAAAAAAATTCCCAAACATTCCGAATTTTTCGCTTGAAATCTCCATACAAATTACTATGGAGTGAGTGAAGTTTCTTTGATAGCTGTCCGCGCACCGTCGCAGCTCACTCCCCCCCATGTCCCCAAGGTGAACGCACGTCGCTTTTGACGAAAATGACATTTATAATTACGCGGATAATTTACACGAAATAGGCGCACATAGGGTCTTTTGTTGAAAATAGTACAACTTTGTTTTTTTTCCTCCGTACTGTTTGTTCATATGCATTATGCATAATTTATCAAACGTATGATTTTATCATGATTCACCATGAGAGTAATATGGCAGGTTTATATTTATAAGTACACTTGATTAAAAGCTCTCTTGGGTTTAACAATTTGGTACTAGTTGCCATTTCATTTTCCTATTTGTTCTTGTAAATTTTTACTATTTGTAACTTATACTGAAAGTTTTTACCTATTTGTATCTGAAAAACAATCTATGTATTTACTTTTAGCATGGTGTCAATCTGCAGCATCATCGGTTAATGCCAATACGGGATCTGCCTAAAATATTCAAGCAAAACAAGGGAACGAAGTAAGAACGCAAATAGCTTTGATTGCTTTCAAATCGAATTGATTAAAACTATGTTATTTGTGTGGTCTAAGCTACTATGTTATCTGATCATGAAAGCTTGATTAAGGTGTCTGAATAGATTAAAGGTTCTTTTTTGAACAATATTTTTTACTTAATTAATTTTGGAGGCCTCTATCATAACTGAAATTGTTCGACAAAGAAATATGACGAAACATAAAGATACAAAGTTATGGAGCATAAATCAAAGTTAATACTTACGTTAAGTTAAGTCTTTGAAAAAATGCGAACAGAAAACTATGCATCGAGTTCGTGTACTTACACACGCCGTATTTTTATGCTTGTTTGTATTCTTCACGCAGTGACGTGCACTCACCCGGCGTCATGTGGAAGACTGAGTTGCGGGACTGTGTAACGGAACGCTCTTAGATACCCCTTTTCATTCGTTTTTTATGCAAGCAAATAGATAAATTAATTATGATTGATACCGGAAGATGGCGTTATACTCCTTTAGCTCGCGCTAATAAAGTTTATAGTTATTACGTAAATAGGTTATTTATACTCGGCAGGGCCACCTGACGCCTGACGTCTAAGTCTAAGTCAAAGTAGAACAACTAACCGACGACGGACGAACAGACAAGCGTATTTTGGTTCAGGTTGTAAATTTCTTCGGTAAGGATAGTTATCAGTAATATATTTAAGAATTCGTTCCCACGTCTTTTGAAAAGGGTTAGTAGTGTTCTGTTATACCTAAGTACCTACGTACTCATATGACTGAAATTCGTATTACGCTCAACGGCCATAAATCTAGTATAATAAAGATCTCAAATTTGACACTTCTTATAAACAACAAAAACTGCTAGAGAGGCGAAGGCACTTGAGATGCTGATACAACGAAACCCTTGTGTTTTTGTTTCTCATGGTCATAAATCAGACCCTAATTGCATTATCAAACTTTGGCGGCAGTCATGATCTAGACGTCTATCAAATTAACTACCTATTTCTATTTAAATCAATAGTTTTTAGATCTTCGCTTCTTTCCATACATAAAATGTCAGTCTTTGACACATTTTATTTAGATCTAGTTTAGATACATTATTTCTCGTCAATTTTGAGTCCTAACAAACCTTAGATTACTGCTTACATACCTCATAAAAGAATACTGGGACTACTACAAAACAATACAACGTAGTACGGTCCTACCATAGTTAGACGATCACATCCACTTGGCCAGGTTATTTATTTTGCATTTATTGTATCATTAGGAAAGGGGTTTATTTTGTCATTATTTAAATAGAGTTTAAAAATATTATAAGTGTCAAAGAGGGGGAACGTTACAACTGCGCAGACGGCTGTCAAAGAAACTTCAGTCGTTCCATAGTAATTGGCATGGAGATCTCGAGCAAAAAAAAATGAAAGTTTGCGTTTGCTTATACAAAACAGAAAAAGTTATTGCAATAGAACATAATGACAAGTTATTCGAAATGGAAACACACTTCACACCGGAACAGCTTTTACAATTGTACCAAGCACAAATTCGGTTGTGTATGGAGTACTTCTGCCACCTCTGGGATGGCTCTGCCAAGTATCAGCTGGATGCACTGGACTCAGTAGACCGAAGAGCCAGGAGACTGATAGGTGACGAGACGCTCGTTGGAACCAAACTCGAGTTTAGAGCATCGGCGTAGAGTTGCCTGTCTATCGGTTTTTTATAAGGTGTATTTCGAAGAGTGTGCGCAAGAACTTCATGACCTGATACCACCCTCTACTTTCTACTACCTTGGTCCTCCTCCATGTGGTCGACTTTCCAGCGGTCCGAACTAAGCGGTTTGGTGCTTCCTTTCTGGGCCGCATGGCTAAGGAGTGGAACGCCCTCCCTGCGTCTGTGTTTCCGGATACATACAACCTTGGTGTCTTCAAGGCAAGAGTTTTTGGGTAAGCGTGGCTGGCGAGACTGAGGACAAACGCAAACCCATTTTAGATTAAAAAAATGGATCAGATAGAACTTTGATATAAATATGAATTATCATATTTACGTCAGCCATGGAAAAATGGCAGTGCAAGCATTTTTATCTGTAACTGGCTATTTGCACACAGCTTTTCCCTGTAGTAATTTGAATGAACTATACAGACAAACGTTCTAGAGAATATAATTAGCATCAACTATCATTTAGATAGTGAAAGCTTATGTAAAAACAGACAGAAAAACGCGGAGGGTGACTTCCTTTCATACTATGCTCTACTCGTAGATCAATTCCAGTAAGATGAAGATCACGGTGGATTCTGTATTAAATTCAGCGTAAAAAGCCTGAAATACGATGGCCTCTACAGGAGACTAAAGGTATGATACTCAAGTGTTATTATCTAAAATAAATTATCCACTAAAAGTGTCTCAACTGTTGACAACTGTTAAATTCCTCGTTTTAGTTAGTAACAAGATAGCTCCCTTTAATGCTTCTTGCAGCTTTTCATTACAAGTAAGACCAATTTATTAGTGGGTTCTTCTGCATGTTACTAGAAATGGCTCCGTGTATTGCTACATCGAGAGCGTTATCAAAACAGCATCCCGTAAACTTGGAATCCTGAACAGAGTGAGACGATTCTTCACGCCTGAGCAGCTCTGTCTTTTGTATAAGACACAAGTTCGCTCGTGTGTGGAATATTGTTCTCATCTCTGGGACGGTTCCGCCAAGTATTTGCTAGAAGCTCTCGACAGGTTGCAGCGACGCGCTGTCCGCATCATTGGTAGCCCAGAGGCAACTATGGCTCTGGAGCCTCTCCAACTGCGTAGAGACATTGCCAGGTTGAGTGTCCTCTACCGCCTTTACAACGGCGAATGCTCTGAAGAGTTGTTCCAACTGATCCCGTCCTCACCCTTCCACTCCCGCACCACACGCGCTGGTCTGCGTCAACATCCACACACGATCCAGCGACTGTCGGTCCGCACCAAAAGGTTCGGTGATTCGTTCCTGTGTCGTACTATCCAGACGTGGAACGCTCTTCCAGCGCATGTGTTTCCTTCTTCCTACAATCCCGGGTTTTTTAAGCGGGGCGTGAAAAGGCATTTATGCAGGCCTTCAAAATGAGATTGACCAGCAAAGTAGTTCTCAATTACTGTGCTTGTCAACCCCATATCTGGACCTCACGACTGCTTCCCATCAGGTGGAGTGAGGTCATCTTGAAGACCATTATAAATTTAAAAAAAAAAAAAAAACATATGCATTGGATGTAAGACATATTTTGTGTTGATGATGATCGAACGGATAAACCAAGTTACAACTAAATCTCGATGGAATCGTCAAGTACCAGATATAACATTGTGCAAATAACGTGGTCACGAGAATAGATTGAAAATAATAGTGTAAAAAAATAATTGGCAAAACCGCTTGTTAGTATGTTTAATAAAATAAAATTTTTGGTTACTTTCTTTTGTTTGCCCTATATCCTGAAATATTTTGGGTGGCGAAATAAAAATATCTTTGGTGAACGCATCAAATGATTATCATGCCGCGATTTATAATAATAATAAATAAATAAATATCCTTGGACATTATTCCACGCAGCGCCATCTAGCCCCAAGTGAGCTAATTATACTCTGTTTTTATGTGATACTAGACAACGGATAAACATACTTAAATACTTTTTCTTTTGTAAATACATACTTATTATACATAGGAAACACCCAGACCAATACAAACAGACATGTTCATGCACACAAATGTTTGTACTGTGTGGGGATCGAACCCGCGACCTTTGGTGTAGTAGCCGACTTCTAAACAATTACACCAAGACGGTCGTCCGGATTTATGCATTGCATTTATGCACGGATTGCACGGCCCAACCACTGTGTGACCATAGCTGTCACGATCGCTTTCTAATTTGACAGATTTTCTCTCCGGCCGACCTTAGTATGGACCCTTAAAATGGGGTCAATGTACAAAGTTACGTCAGTTCAGTCACAGGATTCCGTGGTTGCAAGCGGCCCTCGAATGGTCGCTATAGAAATCTTTGCTAATTAAGTACTACTCTGTTTTGGTAACATGAGTGGATCTTGGCCAATGACACAATAAGACGCCATTCTTGTGGCTGCATGTAAAGACTGCACTGATCCTTCACCAGTTTGTCAACTCAGTTTTACCTTGGTTTTGTACCAACTCAACCTAGTCTGACAGACATCACGTGGCCAAAAAGGCTATCCCTCGATCTCTTAGTCCACTCGAACTGACCCGTTGTTATGTACTTAGTAATAATATCTTAATTTTCTGTTGCAAGGCTAAATTGCGACTCCTCATGGTCTGAGACCGGGGACCGCTACATGCTGAAGTTGTTCCGCGACTACCTGTTCCACTCCGTCACCGAGGACGGTCGTCCATGGATCGACCAGGCACATCTGACCTACAGTCTCAACCAATTGGATGGCGGCACCAGGGCTAAGGTAGGGCTTCGTGCAACCCAGAAGGCGCTTCCTATTTTTACTATCTTTACACGGTAATTTTTCGCAGGGATTCAAAACTGGTGTACTCTCTTACCCTTAGTGGAATGAGCTTTTAGGAAATGTAAAATCAAAGCCATTCGAATGAAGACTTGTTCCAAACTACGGTGCACCATTTTGGCGGACATGGTACTAGTAATTAGTCCTCAGTCATGTTACAAATATGCCAATTTTAATTCGAGGGAACGCTCATAAATGTCAGCATATGTTTAATTATAATAAATGATACATATCTTTACGCTTTGCACTGAGGGATGTGCCATTGTCAAATATTTTTGACATTGCTTGTTATTATTGAATACAATCAATCAATAATCATACAAGCTATTAAAGAAGGGGTATTTTACAACATCGCTCACTATCACAACTGTAAAGTTTGGTGTCATTTTTATAGTTGTCAACCATCGACCCCATAGCCAAAAGACTCCTCACAGCCATATTAATACGTCGGAATTCGGAATCTACCACTCAATGAGTTTCTACCATTTCTGTGAGCTCTTAAGCGACAACATCACTGATTGGAATATAAGCGTATTGGCCAATCATTGAAGTTACCCCCCGCCTCAGGTAGTTGACACGCTTAATTTCATACAAGAAATCAAACATCAGGCGTCCAGTTGCTGTAAGGTCTTCAACCGCTAAACCAAATCTGCAGCTCTGTATTAACACCTATTATTAAGGAGGTTAGACTGTTTATAACCATGCACAGTTTGAATTTGTAAAACCTTCATTTATTCTGCTTGTGTGTTACTTAGATTCAATTTGACCACAGACGTGGAACCATCATGCTCAACACCTTGGAATTTCATTAACTTTAGAAACGTGCTTTCCGCTTGCATGCCGCATAAAAATCTGGATAACTACTAAAAAATCATCCCAAATATTCGACCTCTTTGCGTATTCAATCGACTGACGTTTTATATAATGAAACTGTCAACGTGTCTACCGATATTTGACAGCGCTCTTGATCCAGGTCTTCCCACTAATTGGGCATTGGAAGTTTTCCATAACCGTTAACGTCGGCTTACTCGCCTTATCAGAACGCATTGTAGACACGGAAGTGGGACCATCTACATTCGAACTTACCTGGACGACCTTCGTCAAGGTAAACTAGGCAATAAAAATGACATATTTGTACATCCATTGATATTTAAAAAGAGGCAAATAGGTTTTGTCACTACCGATGCGAAGTCAAAAATTGTCCCCTGTGTCCGTACCTATAATTTGATCGTGTGAACAAGATAGTATGATTTATTTACTAGAGCATAACGAGACAGATACCTGTTGCGCAGTGTCGTCTCAAACTGTCATCACTGTCAATGCTTTGCTCCGGTGCACTACTAGTTCTTTCTGGTGCCCCTTTTTCAGCACAAGTAACCTATCTACCTTTTTCTTATTATAATATCATTGTGTACATTAGCATCACACTGTTCAAATATTCGTTGATGTTTATTACTTACGTGAGCTTTGTTACAACTTTATAACACCGGCCGGCTTCCTTTCATCAATGGAGCATCATTGAGTATAAATTCTAAATTGTACGATTCCTATCACCGATGCTCACCAAACAATCTTCCTACAAATGCAATGCTACGAAGTTCTGAATCCTTGTAACGCAACTTCTAAGTCCTTAAATTTAGCAAAGCCTAGATAAGATAAGATGTACTTTATTGCTCAAAGAAAACAAGTTACCTAACGACGCTTAAAGATAAAAATTTTATTGAAATAGATCTTATTTAAAATGACACAGGTGCAGTTAATGTCACGTGACGAAGAGAGCGTCCTAGTGGTCTCATACGCCGAGCTGAAGCATTGCCTGGAGCAGGCCTTCGACGAGGTGATGGTGGCCTCCAGCCCGGCGGCGCTGGGCGCGGGCCCATAGGGGCCGGCCGCCCCCCGCGACTGACCGCCGGAGCCCCCCCACACACACGCTAACGGAAACGACCTCAATGGACAATCAGTAGGTTATACCACACGTACATCACCCGGTCCAATACCGATGCCTAAGCCTAAATCGCCAGAAAACAAAATGCTACCGCGAAATGATACGCAACCGACCACGCCTGATCACGAGAATGCGCATAGTTATGAAGCAGTATCGGATCCTCAGAATTTGTCCAGCCCTTTTCTACAAGGAACGATGCCTAGTGCTGGGCGAATTCAGGGACCAATCTTTCGAGGGCCGGTGTCGACATCTGGACACATAAATAATTCCTCATATCTTGGAGCAACACCTCACACTCCGCAGGTGGCAGGAGTCAGTTATGCGCCGATACCTCAATCGGAGCAACCATTACCCTTGATACATGGCTATCAACCTATCTCTGACGAAACCCCGAATGCATTTTTAGTACCAGTTTCCAGTGCTGGCCAGGTGCCGAATGCACTATTTCAATGGCCATTTTCCTTTTATGACCAACCAACCTTTGATTACGCGCTGCCGCCTGATCCGATGCCCAATCCTTTTTTTTATTCGTCGATTACTAGTCCTATATATTATGGAGCTCATACTCCACAACTGCCAAGATTCAGTTACGTGCCGATGCCTCAGGCGGAACAGATGCCGATACCTCTCACACATGAGTATCACTCCAGCGACGAAAACACAAATGCTTTCGTTGGGCCAGTTTCTAGTGCTGGTCAGGTGCCAAGTCCACCTAGTGAGTTCTACGACTTGAGACAAGTTTTCGAAGAAACACCAATATCTTCCGGCGCAAGGGCTTATTCTGAACCATCGCAAAGTCGAAACTTGCCGATGGCTTATCCTGAACGCTCACAAATTCCGATGCCTGGAGATGAGCTCATGTCTAGTCAAAGATCGACGCACAGTGCTTTCCAACTGCCAGGTTCATCTGAATCACCGTGGAGTAGTCCTATTCATGTAAGTCAAAGACCGAAGTCTCAACCTGAGGCAACCAGTGTTATAGAAAAGCCATTGTGTAGTTCTGGACATGTACATAATCTCTTTCACATTCCAATTCCCGAAAATACGCTCGGGCCTATTCGCAGGCCGATACCTACTAGTCTTGGCAATTCGACTTGCATAGGTCAGGAGGAGCTTAATATTCATAAGATGTCGGTGATGCATATTGCTGGTGTTTTAGAAAGTGAGGATCCTGAATTGCGGCAAATTCAAAGGCCGATTCCTAATGCTGAGCCTGCTGAAATTCCGACTCCTAATGCTGAACATGTTCAAAGGCCGACTCCTAATGCCGAATCTGTTCTTATGCCGACTCCTGATGCCGAACCTGTCCTTAGGCCGACTCCTAATGCCGAACCTGTTCTTAGGCCGACTCTTAATGCCGAACCGGTTATAAGGCCGACCCCGAATGCTGCAGCCGTTGAAAGCCCGACTCGAACTGAGCAAACGCCAGTCAAGTCGTTGGATGAATGGCCGAAACTTCCTGGTCAGCCTGATGAGCCGGTCAGCAGTTTTGGAGATTTTTCAGATCCCTTTCAGTGGCCTAAGTTGCCAAACTCCGAAACTGGTCCGGAAGATATAGCCAGTCCTGCTCCGATACAATGGCCTTCGCCTAGTTCTGCAGAAATAGTGAAAAAATCGGTCAAAAGGCCGATCATCAGTCCTGGGCGTGTGCCGGTGTCTCATCAAAGACCTTTAGCTAAACCTAAATTAAATCCATTTCAAAGGCCGGTCACTATTCCAAGACTAGTGCCGGGGCGAAATCCTAGAATGCAACTCCCGGACCCCATTCCATTGCCTAAATCGTACATACCCACCCCAATTCAGAGGCCTAACAGATCAACGTCTTATCATTCTGATAGGCTGACGCCCAGTCCTGGTTATACGCCTACTCTAGGGCAGAGTACAGTTCAACGGCCAAGGTATAACGGTGATCAGCTAAGTCCTGTTTTTCATGGTTCTACAGTTAGGAATGGACAAAGGGCAGATGTCCATAGATCGTTGGTAAATAGGCAGCTTAGGCTAGAGGAGATTCCTGATCTGAATACAGGTCAACCGGACTTCAGCCTGATTGTGGGACTGGACACCAGTGTTCCACCTCCCATGCTTCCGGGCATCCCTCCTCCTGAACCGATCTTGGATAGCAACGGTCGCCTCATGGTGCCTCAGTTGAACGGTCCCTTCTATCCGTCTTGCGAATGTGGGTGTGTATGGTGGGGCCCTATTCCCACTGACATGTTGCCTCCGAGTGTCAGGCCTTGGCGAGCGAGACCGAAGCTGCCACGACCGCCATTCCGGTCGCCTCGAAATCCACCACGGCAACCTTTCAGGCCACCCCCAAATCCACCCTCAAATCCACCCCCTAATCCACCCTCAAATCCGCCCTCAAATCCACCCCCAAATCCAACCCCAAATCTGCCTCTAAATCCACCCTCAAATCAACCCCCAAATCCACGCTTAAATCCACCCCCGAATCCGCCCTCGAATCCGCCCTCAAATCCACCCCCAAATCCGCCCTCAAATCCACCTCCACGTTCACCACGGCCTTAGACCCTCACTCGAGTGACCAATAAGCTGGGCCCCAAGTCTGCTAATTTTAGAACGATTCAATTGAATCGTAATTAAGTCTCAATCGGCTAATTTGACACATTTTCTGTGAAAGATATGACAAATTTGACTGTAAGACTCAATTACGATTCAATTGAAGATTTCTCAAATTAGCAGACTTGGGGCCCTGAACGGATGGATGTACGGATGGCCAAAAATGTGGTCTATTGTGCAAGTTCAATATGACCCTAACTTCATAAAAAGTGCATTTTTCGTGATCAGGCATGTGTTAGTTGTTAGATTTAATGGTTAACTTTAGGCGGTTGTTTATCGCTCACGCTAATCTTGTGTTTGACATAAGAATTTTATGTTACTGGATTGTATTTTAAATGTGGTTTCATATAAATATGGCAGCTTTAATTCTAGTCATTAAATACTTCAAGTGTATAATTTTCAGCAAGCGTGTGTATATGTTTATGTGCTTAGTTATATACTGTACATAACCCAGCTATATCAGGAGGACCCTCATATGTACAGGCTGTCTCAAATCTCAACGTCAAGCGGAAACTGGATGGTAGGTTAGGTTATACAGGTTCTGGAAAAAATTAGGAAAAAGATACAGGTCATATGGTTTAGTAATAACTATGATATTTTTGAAATTGTTAAAAGTCGACCCCCTTGATCACTGTTTCAGGCAATGTGCTCACAAATTCCCAAATTTTGCAGCGTTTTATTTTAAAATGTCATCCTAGAAAACTCTGCTATTGATTGTAGTCCCAAATGTAATAATTAAATTTAAAAGTAAAAAAAAAATCGACTGAGTCGTGGTTAAGATTTTTTGTCATCTTACTTATCCCTTACTTCCTTTAAAAAAGTATAGTGACATCCTTGGTAAGTTGTTTAAAAAAATAAATAGATTCAATCAAGGCTTCAAAATGATAAAAAAATACAATCAATCAATCATATTACTAAAAAGGATAAACAAGGATAATGGAATATATCATCAATATCTACACATGTCACATAGCCAGTGCACCAGAGAGGGCCAGCTGACAGTTTCATGATTTCTCAGTCAGATCCTGGCCAGCCCTGGCTCCGGCGTACAAGGCTGAGTACCTCGCTATGGCCTTGATGATTGTCAGAACTGCCCCAATCATCCCTGCTATAGTCATAAGAGAGGTCAGACTTGTCAGGAAATTGGGATTGGATATGAAAGCCATGGTGAGTTGGCCAACCGAAGCATCATTCCCAGAGGTGATGACAGCACCCATACTATAAATTTGACCTTCAAATATATAATCCACTGATAAGATTAGGGTTTGATTTCTGATGTAGATGGCGCAGTTCTGCTGGTGGCCTGTTATCTTGAGCTCCTGCGGATCTTCTTGACAGCTCAACACATTGGTATCAAGGGAGCAGTTGCTGGTGAATTTAATCAGACCACTACTTCTGATGTCCTTTGCTTGTATGTAAGCCACTGATGGCTTGTTACAAGCTGTGCATCCATACGTGGCCTGTAGTTGGAAACTGCATGTTGCTTCTATGACATTGATCCCAAACACTTTGTTGGTGGTTATGTAGGCATTAAATGACATCGAAGTAGTTTTGGTTAGTATGAGGTCATCCCCGTACTTCATAGCATCCACTGAGTAATTCCTGTACTGATTAAGGCCTCTAACAAGACCAGATTGGGGAGCCATGCACCTGACATTGCAGCTGTTTGGCTGGCAGACTATAGTAGTCATCATAAATGCTGTCTGAGAATCATTATAAAGCCCTATCTGGTAGTCACCTATTAGGCCACTTGACAAGTCACCTAAGTTGTTTGCATTAACACTCCATGTGAGTCCTACACCATTCTGTATTAGGAAGTCATTATATCTATATTCTACATAGGATGGGCCAGAGAGTCCTATCACCACGTTGTCCCCTGCAGTAATCAACTTACTTGATAGCCTGTGTTTAGTGATGGAACCATCAGACCTCACAATGACTACATTGGCTTTCCAGTCTGTTTCGGTGAGATGGTATACAGTGTAAAGTTCACCTTTCTGATTGACAGAAACCTTGTAATAAACACATTGCTTATTGTAGGTACAGTGTGAGCAGTAAGCAGCTGCCTGGAAGCAACCATAGCGGGTAGTGGCTTTGGTTTTCCCATTGGAAAGCTCACCTGCCCAGTCAGGGTGTTGTGAATCAATCTGACAGTAGCCTGACCAGCATTGACCAGACCCCATGCAATTCCACTTGGTTTCTGATTCAACAGTAAAGTCGGAAGTTCTATAAAGGGGTGAATACAACTCTTCAAGCCATGTGTCCGTCAGGCTAATTCTGTCAACTGTGTTGTCTAAGTACCTTAGACAAATGGTCTGCCTACTCATCATCATGAAGATTCCTGTGTATAACTCAGTCATTCCTGAATCTCTGTAGATTAGGTTCGCATTGGACACATAAGCAGTTACATCACAGCTAGCAGCCTTCCCAACCATCAAAGCTGGAATTAGCAGAGCAGCTGCAGCATTCCTGTTAAAAGTGGGAATAGCTGGTCGTCTGGACAAGACAGGTGATGGACTAGTTGGTCGGGTGATGGTTGCAGTGGATGCTTGGGAGGCTTCCTCCCTAGTCTTCCTCTTGTTGGGATGCTGGAGATGTGGTTAATGAAACGCTATTTGCAGAATGAGTGATTGCTCTTTATTACATCTCCTTTATATACAGTTTAACATTTAGAAAACTAGGTACATTAAAATAATAATTATGAAATTACCACACAGCATCCGCAGAATCGAGCTGAAAGAGACAGCGCGCTATCTCTGTCTCTGTAACGTATGAAAATAAATGTCTACCGCACAATGTTCTACAGAACCGGGTTGAAAGAGATAGCGCGCTGTTTCTGTCTCAGCGCAATAGAAACAGACTACCCTGCGATGCTTGCAGAACTGAGTTGAATGAGACCCTCACGAATGACGTTCTGTCTCTCTCAGCTTCACCGGCACCACGCGTAAATACCGGCGCGCGATACGCGCAGCTCCAGTGTGTTAGCGTGCAGGCGCGACGAGTGGTCGCTCCCAATGACGTCATGTATGTGTCCCCACAGTACCCCCCGCTAAGAAAACCGTACCCTTCTCGTAGGTTTTACAATTCTGCCGGAGCGAGTTACGTATGGGGAATCTTCAGGCTTCTCTTCGTTTGGCAGTATGAACGCAGGTTTCAATCGGTCAAGTGAAATATTTGCTTCGCGATTCGGGAGTTTTATCTTGAAGTACTTGTCGTGTTTTTCCATAACTTCGAACGGGCCTTCATATGGTGGTGTTAGTGTCTTGCGGTTTGCATCTGTGCGTATAAATATGTGTGTGCATGTAGCCAGCTGTTCGGGAATGAAGCTCGTGCGCTGGGTGATAGGTACATCTGTTCTATCACTCAGTGATGACATTGTTTCCATTAATTGTCGAATGAATGTCGGATCGTCGTTGTTGTTTGCAGTGTTTATAGGTAAAAACAAGTCGGATGGTAGGCGTAATGAGGTTCCGTAAGTCATCGTAGCTGCGCTGTAATTTGTTTGTCTGTGTACTACGTTGCGGAGTCCGAGTAAAACTGTTGGTAATTCCTGGACCCATTGATTTCTGTTTCCTCTTGCGATCAGTGCTGCCTTCAGTGTGCGATGCCAACGTTCGACAAGTCCATTTGACTGGGGGTGGTAGGCAGTGGTTCTTAATCGTTCGATACCGAGTTTTTTCATGAGCTTTCCAAACAATGCAGACTCAAACTGCCGGCCTTGGTCAGTTGTAATGCGAAGCGGGCATCCAAATCTTACGATCCAATTATCATACAGTACTTTTGCTACTGTCTCGGCGCTGATATCGCTTACTGGTATTGCTTCAGGCCATCTAGTGCATCGGTCGACTACGGTTATTAGGTACCTGTTTCCTTCTGATGGTGCCAATGGGCCGACGATGTCCATGTGAATATGTTCAAATCGGCCCGATGGTGAGAATTGCTCGAGTGGCGTGACTGTGTGACGATTTACTTTTGATTGTTGACATGGTAGGCAGCTTCGTGTCCACACAGATACGTCTTTATTCATGCTTGGCCAAAAATACTTCTCGGTTACCATTTTTCTCGTTGTGCGCACTCCTGGGTGACTCAACTCGTGCAACGCTTTGAATGCTATGGCACGAAAACTAGAAGGCAAGTAGACTCGTGGGTTTTTTGATGAAACTTCGCAATATATAGGTTTCCTTTGTCCATGCGATATCAACTTTTCAAAGTTGTAATTCTTCCTTTGCATTAGATGTTGTAGGTCTTTATCTTCGGCCTGCTTCTCGGCTAACTCATTCGGGTCTATAAGAGCTGGACAATCTATGGCTGAGATACGTGATAATGCGTCGGCTACGGCATTTTCTACGCCATTGATGTACTCAATTCGGTTACAGAATTGACTTATGAAAAGAAGTTGCCTTTCCCTTCGCGGCGTGTCACTGGCGGTCATTGGCTTCATCAAAGCATATGCAAGTGGCTTGTGATCTGTATAGATGATTACTTCATTTCCTTCTATCAGTCTCCTAAAGAATTTGACAGACATGTATATTGCTAATAGCTCGCGGTCATACACGCTGTACCTCTTCTGTGTATCGCTCAATTTTTTTGAAAAGAACGACAGGGGCCTCCATACATTATCAACTTTTTGTTGTAATACTGCGCCGACGCTTAGATCCGAGGCGTCTGTCATGATTGAAAGGGAAGCGCCAGGTACCGGATGTGTCAATAAAGCTGCGTTTGCAATGCTTTGACGGCATTTGTCAAAAGCTTCGTCCAGTAGTGGTGTCCATTGAATAGGCGTCTTGTCTTTTTTCTTTTTATTATGAAGTAACTTGTTCAGATGCATTTGAATTTCTGCTTGCTTTGGCAGGCAGTCGTGGTAAAAGTTAAGCATTCCTAGGAAACGCCGTAGGTCTTCTATATTTTCTGGTTTTGAGTAGTTCGTTATGGTCTGGATGCGCTCTTCAGTAGGTGTTATGCCTTGATCAGTTACTTCATATCCCAAGAAGTTCAATTTTTGTTCGCCGAACTTGCATTTTTCCGCGTTGATTCCGACGCCATAGTCAGCTAAGCGTTGTAGAACCAGCCGAAGATGTGTCTCGTGTTCTTCTTGTGATTTTGAGTACAAGAGTAGGTCATCAACGAAACAGTAACAGCAGTAATCAAGGCCTTGAAGAACTTCGTGCATGAAACGTTGGAAGGTTTGTGGTGCGTTTCGAAGTCCAAAGGTCATCCGTGTGAATTCGAAGAGGCCAAAAGGTGTGGTGATTGCTGTTTTCTGTATGTCTTCTGTAGCCATTGGTATCCAAAAAAATGCTTTTTTCAGGTCTATTTTGGAGAAGATTTTCATGTCATGAAGTTGGTATGTGAAGTCTTGAATCCTAGGAATCGGGTATCGATCTGGCAACGTGACGTTATTCAAGCGGCGATAATCACCACAACATCGTAATGAGCCATCCTTTTTTTCACTATATGTAGTGGGCTGGCCCATGGGCTCTTCGAAGGTTGACAAATTCCTTCCTCCATCATACATTGAAACTCTGCTCGTGCTGCCTTGTACTTGTCAGGTGGTAACGGACGCGGTCGGGCGAATAGAGGAGGGCCTGTAGTTTCGATGTGATGTCTGACGCTGTGCTTGACTGTTGTCTTCATTGACATGGGTTTCAGAACTTCTGGATATGCTTGAAGGATGTCGCGGTATCGATGAGTTGGCTCCACTAAGTAAATTGACATATTGAGGGCAGTTTGGATCTCGAGGGTATCGACTGAGAGATCGGTCTGACTATCTATTAATTTCTTGTGATGCAGGTCCACCAGTAACTTGTGGTGCCGTAAGAAATCTGCGCCCAATATTGACATCTTCACGTCAGCCACTACGAACGTCCATCTATGTTTGCGGCGTAGTCCCAAATTCAACTGTAGTGTTGTTAGGCCATAGGTTTTTATCGGTGTGTTATTAGCGGCGTATAAACATATATTCTCACATCTAGATATAGTCGGTTTTCGCTTTTGTTTGTAGGCTAAGACCGATATATCTGCGCCCGTGTCGACCAAAAATCTCTCTCCAGTGTTTGTTTCAGTAATGCATAGGCGATTGTTTAGTTTACTACCACCGACGTCCGCCACCGACGGTGTGTCTGCTAGTTTTCCGTCGGCTTCCACGAGCAAGGCGTTTCGCATTTTCTTGCTTTATCTCCGAAACGATAATGATAAAAACATTGCCATCCAGGATCGCCCGGTTTTTTGTTACTTCTTGCCCTTGAAGTTGATCTTGAACGATAGCGATCGTACTGGTAAGGGCGGCGATAGTTGTTTGTCCTGCTCCCACGCATCGCAGCTATCTCAAGTGACAGTTTCTCTATTTGTTTCGTAAGGAGCTCGTAGGGCGTGTCTTGACTAGGCTTTTCGGGAATCACGTCGGGGTCACCAATGTTGGGATGCTGGAGATGTGGTTAATGAAACGCTATTTGCAGAATGAGTGATTGCTCTTTATTACATCTCCTTTATATACAGTTTAACATTTAGAAAACTAGGTACATTAAAATAATAATTATGAAATTACCACACAGCATCCGCAGAATCGAGCTGAAAGAGACAGCGCGCTATCTCTGTCTCTGTAACGTATGAAAATAAATGTCTACCGCACAATGTTCTACAGAACCGGGTTGAAAGAGATAGCGCGCTGTCTCTGTCTCAGCGCAATAGAAACAGACTACCCTGCGATGCTTGCAGAACTGAGTTGAATGAGACCCTCACGAATGACGTTCTGTCTCTCTCAGCTTCACCGGCACCACGCGTAAATACCGGCGCGCGATACGCGCAGCTCCAGTGTGTTAGCGTGCAGGCGCGACGAGTGGTCGCTCCCAATGACGTCATGTATGTGTCCCCACAAGGATAAACAAGGATAATGGAATATATCATCAATATCTACACATGTCACATAGCCAGTGCACCAGAGAGGGCCAGCTGACAGTTTCATGATTTCTCAGTCAGATCCTGGCCAGCCCTGGCTCCGGCGTACAAGGCTGAGTACCTCGCTATGGCCTTGATGATTGTCAGAACTGCCCCAATCATCCCTGCTATAGTCATAAGAGAGGTCAGACTTGTCAGGAAATTGGGATTGGATATGAAAGCCATGGTGAGTTGGCCAACCGAAGCATCATTCCCAGAGGTGATGACAGCACCCATACTATAAATTTGACCTTCAAATATATAATCCACTGATAAGATTAGGGTTTGATTTCTGATGTAGATGGCGCAGTTCTGCTGGTGGCCTGTTATCTTGAGCTCCTGCGGATCTTCTTGACAGCTCAACACATTGGTATCAAGGGAGCAGTTGCTGGTGAATTTAATCAGACCACTACTTCTGATGTCCTTTGCTTGTATGTAAGCCACTGATGGCTTGTTACAAGCTGTGCATCCATACGTGGCCTGTAGTTGGAAACTGCATGTTGCTTCTATGACATTGATCCCAAACACTTTGTTGGTGGTTATGTAGGCATTAAATGACATCGAAGTAGTTTTGGTTAGTATGAGGTCATCCCCGTACTTCATAGCATCCACTGAGTAATTCCTGTACTGATTAAGGCCTCTAACAAGACCAGATTGGGGAGCCATGCACCTGACATTGCAGCTGTTTGGCTGGCAGACTATAGTAGTCATCATAAATGCTGTCTGAGAATCATTATAAAGCCCTATCTGGTAGTCACCTATTAGACCACTTGACAAGTCACCTAAGTTGTTTGCATTAACACTCCATGTGAGTCCTACACCATTCTGTATTAGGAAGTCATTATATCTATATTCTACATAGGATGGGCCAGAGAGTCCTATCACCACGTTGTCCCCTGCAGTAATCAACTTACTTGATAGCCTGTGTTTAGTGATGGAACCATCAGACCTCACAATGACTACATTGGCTTTCCAGTCTGTTTCGGTGAGATGGTATACAGTGTAAAGTTCACCTTTCTGATTGACAGAAACCTTGTAATAAACACATTGCTTATTGTAGGTACAGTGTGAGCAGTAAGCAGCTGCCTGGAAGCAACCATAGCGGGTAGTGGCTTTGGTTTTCCCATTGGAAAGCTCACCTGCCCAGTCAGGGTGTTGTGAATCAATCTGACAGTAGCCTGACCAGCATTGACCAGACCCCATGCAATTCCACTTGGTTTCTGATTCAACAGTAAAGTCGGAAGTTCTATAAAGGGGTGAATACAACTCTTCAAGCCATGTGTCCGTCAGGCTAATTCTGTCAACTGTGTTGTCTAAGTACCTTAGACAAATGGTCTGCCTACTCATCATCATGAAGATTCCTGTGTATAACTCAGTCATTCCTGAATCTCTGTAGATTAGGTTCGCATTGGACACATAAGCAGTTACATCACAGCTAGCAGCCTTCCCAACCATCAAAGCTGGAATTAGCAGAGCAGCTGCAGCATTCCTGTTAAAAGTGGGAATAGCTGGTCGTCTGGACAAGACAGGTGATGGACTAGTTGGTCGGGTGATGGTTGCAGTGGATGCTTGGGAGGCTTCCTCCCTAGTCTTCCTCTCAATGGTTGGAGATGCTTTCCTGACAGATTCTAGGTCAGCAAGAGGGTAGAGACTGCAGGTAGCACTGGCATCGATGGTGGTTGACAGGCCTTGGCGTTCCTCCAGTTCTATGTAATCAGGGCAGGATGCTAACTGACGAGGGGGAAATGATGGTAGCAGTAGACCAGTTGACAACAGTTTCCGAGCAGATTTCTCCCTACGGGCGGCTCTCCTGTAGTGGGTCTTGTCCCTCCCAGCCTTCCAAGCTGTTGCTAGCTTAGTCGGTAGGCCCAGACATCGGCAAACACAACCTGTAAGCATGATCAAGACCAGAGCCAACAATAGTGCCACTAGGATCGGGATGACCACGGCTCTGCAACCCTTGATGTATTCATTGTGGAGGCAAAATGTGCAATCCTTGCACTCAGAGTAAAGGCTAGATATAGTGGCCTGGCACAGGCCACAGTCCATCCTCACTATGCCATAGATGCTATAGGCGGTTACTTCATAGCCCCTGAAGGTGCGGCTGGGATCTTCGCCAATCGTGAACGTGCAGCTGGAGATGTCATCCACACTGGTCATCTTGCCATCATAAAACCGGACCTTTGGACAAATCTCTGCTGAGGTAGCACTCAGACAAATCAGTACCAGAATTGAGAATTTAATTATAATGAACATACTGAAGACTTCTTTGTGTATCTCCACTATCCCTAATCAAATTACCCCCTTATTCAAAACATCACGTCAACTTTTGTAGCGCTTTGTCCTTTTCGTTCTTGTTGCTTTCGCCCTTTGCGTGTAAGTGACAAAACACGTCAAAAGTTGGTTTATGCTTGAATTTTATAATTGAGGGATGTACTTTTCTTATGTTTCGATAAAAAAAGGAATGGACCGTAATGGGTCATTCAAAACTAGAATTGCCGTTCTTCAGTACTGGTCATCTACTATATAAAAATAAGTGGGATTTTCCTTCCTGACTCTATACAAAAATAAGTCAGGTTTTCCTTCTTGACGCAATAACTCCAGAACGCGAGAACCGATTTCCACTGTTTCGCATTCGTCGGAAAGGTCTCGGGCTCCGTGAGGTTTAAAGCAAAAAAAAATGAGGAAAATTGCAACAGAAAAGGGGAAAAATCATTTTTCACATACAGCCAACAAGGTTTCTGCTTCGCCCGATGGTTGACTGGTAGAGAATGCCTTTTGGTATTAAGTCCGCCAATTATACTTTTCTTTGTGCAATAAAGAATAAATAAATAAATAAGCTAAGTCCACGCGGACGAAGTCGCGGGCGGCTGCTAGTTTCAAATAAAAAAAGTCTTCGTGACATCAAAGCGACACAAACGGCACAATTTTGATGAAAACAATATTGATCCATTTGGGACAAATAGACAAGGTAAAAAAACTTGATAGATGGGTGCCCCATGAACTTAACGATCGCCAGCGCAACGCACGCGTCGAAACCTGCCTCGCGCTTTTCAATAGGCAAAAAAATTAAGAATTTTTGAACCGAAATGTTACGTGCGATGAACAATGGATTCTGTTCGACAATCGAAAGCGCCCAGAAGATGGTGGATTAGCACCAAAGCAATTCCCTAAACCAAAAATGACCCTTAAAAGGTGATTGTCACTGTTTGGTGGTTTAGTGCTGGTGTGATTCACTACAGCTTTCGACAAAACGGCATGAGTATTACTGCAGGTGTGTACTGTGTAGAACTGTAGACAATGATGGAGAAGCTTGCACATCGGCAACCAGCTTTAGTCAATAGGTCGTCCCCACTGCTCCTTCATGACAACGCGCGACCCCATACTGCACAACAGACAGTCTCCAAGCTGCAACAACTGGGGTTAAAAGCTCTCCCTCGTTCGCCATACTCACCAGTCCTTGCACTTACAGACTATTACATTTGGCAACACAAGTTTTGACAACTTTTTAGTGGGTGAAAATTCAATTACCGAGGTAACGCTTTTGAAGAGTAAGTTGCCTCCCGTCCAGCTGATTTTTACAAGGAGGACATCAATGAACTGCCAATGCGTTAGGAAAGATGCGTCAATTGCCTGGGTGGTGAACTTTTTAATAAAAGTAATGAAACAGTTTAAAAGAATAATTACATTACATTGTGCAACTTGAATATCTCCCGTGCTTATGAAAAATGTGCCGTGCGGTGGCGGCACTTTAATAGAATACAATCCACCGCCCCATCTCTTGCCCAGGGGTGTCGTAAGAGGCGACTAAGGGACCCCTGTAGCAGTTCATCTGCTTTCCAGGTGGGAGACATATGTCGACCGGTTGCTGGTACCACCATGCAGTTGTGTAAAACCCGCTATGTGACCGTCGCCTATTTTGGTCGGGTTGCATAACGGGATCAGCACTGCACTAACCGGAGCCAGGGGACTGTGGTCGTGGCAACCAGTGGATGCCTTTACGGCGATATTGTGTGGATGGTGCGATAATGCCAGGAAGACCTGAAGAAACGGTGGTGATGATGGCCGCCCGCGGCATAGTACAGGACCCCGAAGGTAGCTAACCGCCACTGGAGGCAGCTCCACCAGGTCGCTCATCATCTCGGGATGTCTCGTCGTGCCAGGTGTGCCCGGTTCCGGTAGGCCCGGCGATCATTCCCGGGGGAGCCCTTCCGTCTGAAGATCCGGCCCACGCCATTCCACTCGTCCAAATATCAATGTAAGGCACTAAACTAACAACACGTCTAACTCTGCCACGACGATAGTCGTCTCCCCCCCCCCCCCCTTCCCCCTCCCACTTCTGTGGCAGTCACAAGCAAACGCAAAAGGCTAACAGTGGCATCTTCATCCACAACCAACACGCTGTTTGAGGTGGAGATCGCTAACATCCGCGGACTCCGTGCAAATCTCAACACCATCCACCAACACCTTGAGACGGAGAGGCCTGCGATGCTCTTTTTGACGGAAACACAGATAGGTCGCCCTGCCAACACGTCATACCTGCAGTCCCTTGGCTATGTATTGGAAGAGTCCTTCATCTCTGAAGCCGGAGTATGTCTTTTCGTCAGGGCGGATGTCTGCTGTGACCGTCTTCGCTGCCTAGAAGACACATCCTTCTCCAATCTGTGCAAACACAGATTCCCAAGTCTACGTAGACTTGGGCTCCACAAGCCGGGTTTACGCTTGCCGTGACCGTTCTTATAAAGGCGACGCTGAAACAACTGCCAAAACGTCGCCATTCCTTTCCCATCCCACTGGATGTTCGCAGCAACCACAACCAACAGGGCTAAATCGAGAGCATTATTAAAACAGCTTCCCAGAAATTCGGAATCCAAAACAGGTATCACACCAGCGCTGACGAAAACTCGAATGCTGTTGTTGGACCAGTTTCTAGTGCTGGTTAGGTGCCAAGTCCACCTAGTGAATTCAACTACAACTTGCATCAAGTTTTAAAGAAACACCATTATCTTCTAATGGTTCAGGGGCTTATTCTAAGCCTTCGCAAAGTCGAAACAATCATTAATTTGCCGATGGCTTATCCTGAACGCTTACATGACAAATGCCCATGCCTGGAGATGAGCTTATGTCGAGTCAAAGGTCAGCGCAAAGTGCTTCTCAACTACCAGGTTCTTCTGAATCACCATGGACTAGTCCTATTCATGTAAGTCAAAGACCAAAAGGCTGGTCAAGAGAATGTGCAAAGATATACCTAACTATGAAACGAAGTCTGGTCCTCATAATTTGTCAAGCCCTTTGCTTCAAGGAACGATGCCTGCCTAGTGATGGGTAATTGCAGGGACCCATCTTTTGTGGGCCGGTGTCAACAGCTGGACACATAAATAATCCTTCATATCATGAAGCAACGCCTCACATTGCACAGGTGCCAGGAGTCAGTTATGCGCTGATGCCTCAGTCGGAGCAGCTGCTAATACCCTTGATACATGGGTATCACCCCAGTGCTGACGAAGACCCGAATGTTTTCAATACCAGTTTCCAGTCCTGGTCAGATGCCAAGTCCATTATTTCAATGGCCGATGTCTATTTACGATTCAGGCAAAATACAACTTTCGATTACGCGCAGCCGACGAACAAAGTAGCCGGGGACTTCGACGTTCAAAGCTAAAATTTAGGTACCTTATGTCGAGGTGTATCACACAGTCTCGTTATTAAAACGTAAAAACATCAAGCATGTATCTAAGCAATAATTCAAGTCTCTGTCAGCAATACTTTCTAGTAACTCAAAATTTGAGAATAAAACACTAAAAAAAACTGAAACAAAAGTCGCGGAACATGTGGTGATTCGGATACACCTCGATGTAAGGCAACTTAATTTTAGCTTTGAACGTCGACTCCTCGGCCACCCTGTATTATGGAGCAACGCCTCATACTGCACAGGTGCCGAGATTCAGTTGTGCTTCAGTCGGAAGAGATACCGATACCCCGCACACTTGGGTATCACCCCAGCGCTGCCAAAACCCTGAATGCTGTTGTAGGACCAGTTTCCAGTGCTAATCAGTGCAAGTTTTGAAGAAACACCATTATCTTCTAATGGTTCAAGGGCATATTCTGAGACTTCGCAAAGTCGAAACAATCATTTGCCGGCTTATGCTGAACGCTCACAAATGGCGATGCCTGGAGATGAGCTCATGTTGAGGCAAAGGTCGGCGCATAGTGCTTTTCAACTACCAGGCTCTTCTGAATCACCACAGTCACAAGAATGCGCAAAGATATAACTATGGAACGATGTCTGAGCCTCAGAATTTGTCAAGCCCTTTGCTTCAAGGAACGATGCCCAGTGGTAGGCGATTGCAGGGACCTATCTTTCGTGGGCCGGTGTCAACAGCTGGACACATAAACAATCCTTTATATCATTGAGCAACGCTGCACACTGCCCAGGTGCCAGGAGTCAGTTATGCGCCGATACTTCAGTCGGAGCAGCTGCTAATACCCTTCACACATGGGTATCACCCCCGTGTTGACGAGAACCCGAGTGCTGTTGTAGTACCAGTTTCCAGTGCTGGTCAGATGCCAAGTCGACATAGTGAATTCAACTACAACTTGCGACAAGTTTTGAAGAAACACCAATATATTCTAATGGCCCAATGGCTTATTCTGAGCTTTCGCAAAGTCGAAACAATCATTAATTAATCACTTATCCTGAACGCTTACAAATGCCGATGCCTGGAGATGAGCTCATGTCTAGTCAAAGGTCGGCGCATAGTGCTTTTCAACTATCAGGCAGTCCTATTCATGCAAGTCCAAGACCGAAGTCTCAACCTGAGGCAACGAGTGTTATGGAAAAGCTGTTGTTTAGCTCTAGACATGTACAGAAAATCTCTTTAAAATTCCGATTCCGGAAAATACGCTAAGGCCTATTCACAGGCCGATACCGCAACCTACACAAGTGACGCCAGGCATCAGTCTTGGCAACTTGACTTGCATAGGTCATATTTGTAGTGAACGAGCTTGATATTCATAAGATGTCCTTGATACATATTGGTGGCCTTTGAGAAAGCCACAATCCTGAAACGCGGGAAATTCAAAGGCCGATTCCTTATCCTCAGCCTGTTGATATCCATGTCCATTCCATCCATTAATTTCCTCATGACATATCAATGTTTGTTAATATGAAGTTCATCTAATATAGTAGCCGGGTTATGTATAGTAACTAAGCACACAGTAAAATTATACACTTGTATTATTCAATGACCAGAGTTAACCCGTTTTCAACCAATAGTAATTTAAGACGAAATATGTGTTAGTGTGGCAAAATGTTATAAATGTAATTTGAATTCACAGAAAACATAATTTATGCTGGGCCTACTTAGCGGCCTATTAAGGCTCTACTCTTTTATTCCAATAATGGAATTGTTATATTAAATAAGGCTATTATATGGTGTCAATTCTGATGTACACACTAATTCCTAACTCTAAGACATCTGTCCAGGTAACTTGCCGCTCTACAGTCGTTTCAGGAAAATATCTTTTAAGTGGTGTTTCATGATTCGGGGTTAAACTAATCACTGCTCTAGCCAAATGAACTAATGGTCTAACTTCATGAATACTTGGTTCTAGTTTATGCTACATAAATGACTGGAACCTCCAAGTCGGGTCGAGTTCTTTCTCTAATTGATTCTGCATTTTGAGGGAGACCTGTAATAAAATACTAATGTTTACTGTTAGCAAGTTCTAAACTTGCAATTATTGTAATGTATTGCAAGATAAGATAAACTACAAAAGCACGCATTATTTACTGTCCGTAGCGACGTCCGCTTATATAGATTGATCATAATTGTATAAACCCACTAAGTCTTAAAGTGGTCGCACTAACAGTGCTGTATTGTCTAAGGGTGGATTCCAAAGCGACTGATGTCATTATGACGGCATTATTCAAGGTTGATATGGTAGGGTTAACCCTGATGTGTTATTTATGAAGGAAAGGCAAAGGTGTGTAGCTAGGTAAAGTTGGTAGTTTTTTAACGAAATTTACTCGTGATAACGGTTTGTTAACAAACCAATAATTACTTTCTTAAACACAATAAATATAGCACTAATGATAATGATTCATGTCATTCAGCAAATAGGATATGTAAATGTTTGATGTGGAACACTGGGGAGTACTAGTAGTTTAAGTTATGTATTTTACTTGTGAATGCTGTTTTAGGAAAACAGTTTATTGTGTGTACACTTGATGACACTCCCCTGTAGTTTACGATACTACGGTACTTTATACAATATTTAGATTTAAGTTCGAAGAAGTGTGCTTTTGTGCAACGAGATCTCACTGCGAGTTGTAACTTGCGTTCCGTTACACGCGGCTCAGGAATAGAACGAACCGGAACATCACGTCATTAGTAACTTAGGTGTTTCAATGTTCACTCAAAAATAAATTATAATTTTATGGTCCATTAGTAAAGTGTGTTAAGTCGAGATTTTCCTTACTAGGTTTTTAAAGTTTTAGTTTATAATATGGGTTCGTTTCATCTATATTTTAAGCAAATACCCCAGCGGTTTATGGCCTGCTGGATTCGGTAACTTATTATGAATGAAAAAGTTGTTTTCTTTGTTCTTTATTTCTCAATTATTCGCATCAATACTGCCATAACTAAAAGTCTCCAGAACATTCCAATCTGAAACTTCAGTACGACGCCGCTGGCGCTTGACTGTCAACTGAGTGGGTACAGTCAGCAAGATTTTAAACAGTAGTTGGTTCTTATTGCAATTTTACTAGGGGGAAATAGTATTCAAAAATGGTCATATAACTTTCATTTGATCTCCAATGTATGGTCTTGAATATTGAACGTAATTAATTATATCATCATTATTAGTGTTCTCTTTGAGAACGTCAAACATGTAATTTATCCCAAGTGGTTTTCGATTTTGAGAGTCTTTTACAATCGTACTGATTACTAAATGATGTATCTTTGTAAAATCGTGATTTAAAAAACAAAAAGATGGCAACTTCGCTATTGCCATACGAATTAACGTTAATATTTTTAGGAAACCTTTTCAAGTTTTGATCAAAAAAATTGAAAAACATCAGCGATTTTTTCATGAGTCTGGTACAAGTATCAATAAAACCTAGTTGGTTATAAAAATGTGTAACCACTGTCTTTTAACGTCGATGATGATGTTTATTTATTTATTTATTCATACACCGTCACTACTTCGAAGCTGTGTTTCAATATTATCTATCCACGTGCATCGGCGCGCCGGACCGATCTTATTTAATTCGATTACTTGCAATTGACCGAATAATCATTCCTTAATAATTGTGTAATGTGAAATGCTTTTACTTTTTTCAGTAACCATTCATCATTTAAGTTCATTTACAAGCAGAAAATGATTGTTTCGTCAGAAATTTGACTGACTTGTTATACCATTTTGTGTGCCACAAAATGGCGGCATCGCCATGTACCTACTGGTATAACAAAGAAATGGTATAAATAGTTGCTAAATACCGTGGTAATGAAATACTTGTTCTATGAATAAATTGGTAGCGGGCTCTAATGAACAATCACAGTCGACTTAGGCCGGCCGCACTATTGCCGCGTACGCCATGCCCTCGTGAAGCGAACAAGAATACGTGTGCATCCACCTCACAACCTCTAGATAACTGTTAACACAACAGACTTATACGCCTGAACCACTCATCAGTTTTGACCGTTTCCGGAAGCTGTCAAGCGACAACGTTATTGATTGATTGATCGGTCAATAATGCTATTGAACAATTCGTGACGTCGCCTCATGCCTCAGTTTGTTAATAGTGGCTGTGAGGGGGATGTTCGTGTGCACACGAATCAAATTCTTGCTTAAACACAGCCTAAATGCGACCAGCCTAAGAATTATCAAACCAACGAAAACTGTACCTAACTTACTTGTATGTACAGACGGCCGCACATCACGTAACACACCACCACCCCGTAAGCAGACCTTTGTTAGTAGGTAGGTTAGTCTATACGAACCGCGGTCGGTACAAAGTCCACAGTGTATAGCCTGACGTGCGGCCGTTTGTACAACGGTAAAGGTATGAATTTTTTTTATTAAATAATAATAATTTATTCATCATAACGAATCTAAGAAAATCAACATTATTTAAAATCAAACCGGGACTAAATTTTTGTAAAAGTCCTTGTTTTACTTTAACCTATTATTGATATGTAATTCATTAATTGTGATATTTATTAATTAAGATATATATTGAAACTATTAATGTGAACGATATTTGTATTCGATAAATTTTACCAAAATGTATTATTTTGTTCAACACGTTGCCGCGTTGGAAGCTCCGTCCCGGTTGTTAGGTCGGTGTGTCGTAGGCGCAGACTGGCTAGGTAAGAGAAAAACGAAAGCAGAATATCCCTCTGATTCACAATTGCAAATGAAAGTTGAGCTGTTCTTACAAGTATAGGTGACAAACAACTAAACATAACATAATTGTAGGTTAAAATACCTGAAATAAACGATTTTTTTTTTATAACAGCTTAAACAACTTATGAGACAGCATAAGTTTGAAGGCGTCCTCAAATCTCTTTGCGGTTGTGAATTCGGGCGTTACACAAAACGGTTCGCTAGCCGGGTTTGATGAAACTAAATCTTGTTTCCTGTAAAATGTGTTTAATTAAAAACAAAGATTCTTAACCAAGAGTTATTTGAGAAATATTTTTTTTTACTGTGAATGAATGTTTTCCTCCAGATCTTAAGATGGACTCAATGTAACTTTATCGCATGTCAAATTGACTCAAGTTTTCAATTGTGCGTTATTAAAGGCGTTGCAATTATTCATTTAACAAGCAGAATAGAAATGCAATTTACCCATACAATTTTAAAACAGTCAGATATTTTGTTATTTATTTTTTGACATACGGATTACTTGATTCGTTATAAAAGGCAATGCATCTCCTCTCCACTCTGATCTGGTGAATAGCAACCCATATATAGTACATTGTTATCCTAGGGGTGAAAGTTACTAAGTTAGTCCCGAGACGGGGTTTGGCGCCCCGAACGAAGTGAGGGCGCCAATAGTTCGAGGGACTAAATAAGTCTTTCACCCGAGGGAAACACTGTGCTTTTCATTACAAATACGAGGAAAGTAAAAATAAAAACATGAATTAGCTTAAGAAAAAATGAGGAAAATAAATGAAGATCGAATTGCCGCTTTCCCGCCTATTTTGTTTGTTTTTTTTCTGTGGCCGGCCCGCTATTCAGCCATTATTTTTTATTTTCATCATTAGAAAAATGGTAAATATTTTACTCAAAGCTAAGTTATTTTAAAGAAATTGTTGAAAGTAAATTATAATAAAGTTATTTAAAACATATATATTCTCTGATCAATACTTAACTTTAAGTTATTTCAAATTTTACATCGTGGCTGTATAGAAAGTTGGAACATGGTTCAATAGATATGTGAAAAAGAACTAGTTTTTTTTAAAATAATTTACAACCGGTCAGTTGAAAGTGATTCTCCCTAGGGATGAAAAGTGTTACTTTCAGCCCGCTTCTCAGGTCAGTAATGACCTACTTTCAGAGTATGAGTAATGAAAAAGTCATTTGAATGTTCTAAATTGTAACGTTCACCGCAAAAAATAGTATAAATAAGTATCGAATCGCACACAAAATTAAGTATCGCTGAGAACACGCCGAAATATAACGACTCTAAAATGTAGTGTGCAGTTGGCCACAGGTCAAGCGTAAGGTTGAAGTTGGAAAATATGCAACTTTTCGTGCATTGGTGTACGAACAGTTAAAAGTGTAAACACCTGTGGCTTTCAGTACTCTTGATTATTTTCTTAGTAACTTGTAATTTATAATTTAAATTGTAACCTTATTCCTCGGTATGAAATAAACCTAGGCTTAGGTTATTGTATTTATTAACTCATAATTATGGTAAACACGCCCCCACAGTAAAAAGATGTTCGTTGAAATGTGAAGAAATGGGGTAATAGAAAGTGTATATTTTAATCAAATTACAGATTTTAATCGTAATGTTGTTTTATTCTCAAACATACCTTAGCAACCTGCTTTTCGCCCAGAAAAGAAGAGGTGGGGGCGTCAATATAGACGTTACTTAGTTTATCTATTACCTATATAGGGTAAACACTATAGTGATTGCCCACTTAAGAAAATCATACTAGATTTATTTCAACATCATCTTTTATTTCAAACGCAGGTAACTGAGTATTTTTTTTGGTAAAATTAGTAGTTTAGCTAAAAGATCAGTGATGAATTATTTAAATATCTTAACAATATTGATAATTATACCTTCTAACAAAAAAAACCTCTGAAAACATAGTAATTGCCCAACCAAAACAGTTATTGTCTATTCTTTAACACAGTTATTGCCACATAATCTTAGATCAAATTCACATTAATCAGACTTAAAAAAAAACAATTGGAGATCTTTCTTCGCTTTTTGTACATTAGCATACATTTCTGCGCAATCGGAATCAGTATCCTCGTTGGAATAGGAGTCGGAGTCATCTATCTTATATTTATGAGTGTTGTCCTTGGGACTCAATATTATTGAGCTATTTGTCGAACTGACAACCTTTCTTCGTTGCTTTGAATTCAGGCGATTGCCCTATCTAGGTCTTCCGGTGTGTATTTTACCTTGGATGCCTTCGGCATACTGTAAAGAAGTTGTTGATGTAAGTAAATCCTTTTTCGATAGTGATTACCTGGGCGATAGCTATATCTAAGGCCAATGGCAATAACTAAATACTGATATGGCAATCACTAAAATTCTTAAAATTACGGTTCAGTGATTGCCCACCCCATCTAAATGCTTAATGAGATTCTTTACACCTTAAAAATCGTTGGAAATTACGCACTAAAGCTATTAAGTAACTCATGTTTGTTAATATAGACGCATAAAACAAAATCAAGTAAGCAAAAAAATGCACACAAAAAGTGAATCCTTAACAAATTCTTTAAGTAACTTACGTTTTTTGAAGAGACGAGCACCTTGTTGTTCACAAAACCGCCGTGACAATTTTTTTTTAAAGAATTTTCCAGTTTATCATTTAAAATTCTAGTAGAGGCTCCCCTTGTGCCATTTGGGATATTTTATTGTAAAGGTGCGTCTACGCTAGACGAGCCGAGCACGAGCCAAGCACGAGCCGAACACAGTTCGTCTAATGTGGACCGACTTACCAGCCTCGAACGAGCGCATTGCGAGCGTTTCGTTCGTGCTCGTTTGCGTTCCGCCGGTTGTCGGTTTTTTGACGAACACAAAGGGATTTGCTTCGCGCTCGCAGTGCGCTCGTGGACGTGCTTAGTGACAGACGTCGGTCGCTCGAGCCGAGCATCATGGAAACGTGGACCGAAGATGCTTACTTGCAATTAATTGAATTATATCAAAATAAATCTAAATTTTGTTGCTTGGATCTCATTTAATATAGATTTGTAGATCCCCATCGTCTTGCCCTTTTTCCTTTTTTGCTGACTACTGCTATAATAATCGCTGCCGCAATATTATTAATATCGGCTATATTCGCCAAGTGCCGCGAGCACACTGCGGAAAACTACGTTCGAGGGAAGTAATCGTTGCAGGTTCGTTGTACGTCCACACTTACGCCACGAACGACGAAGCCGAGAACGGCTCCGCTCGTGCTTCGCTCGTGCTCGGTTCGTCTAGCGTAGACCCACCTTTAATAACTCCTTTACTAACACATCAAAATGTAGCATTACCTTATCATAGGCAATAACTGTACACTGGGCAATCACTGTAGGGTTTACCCTACTTAAAAAATGGGCTATGCTCGGTGTTTTGCTACGAGATCGAATCAGAGAACTAAGTTCGTCGACGTAGGCCAGCGTGTTAGCAGGTTGTAGTGGCAATGGGTAGGTCACATAGCTCGAAGGACTGGTGGTCGTTAGGGCTGGAAAGTCCTCGAGTGGAGACAAATCGAGACCCAGCGCAGCGTGGGACGCCCACCATAAAGGCGGACAGATGACCTCATGAAGATTGCAGGGTTTTGGTGGACCTATGGATGGAACATAGCGGAAGCCTATGTTCAGCAGCTGATGTCGAGTGCCTCCTGATGACGATAATGACCTAGAACTCTAAATTTCTTATGTGATCACGCCGTTGTGTTTTTATTAAAAACCACCTAAAGTGAACCGTTTCCTCTAGTCGCGTGAAAATCCTTCGCAATAGATAGAGCAAGAATTAATGGACGGAAATGGGTAGCCTGTCATGCCGTTGACTGAACTTGATGAAGTTTAAATACAGTTTATAAAACCAAGGCGCAGATGGCGTGACTAGCTGACTAGCTATTCCGACACGCTCAAACAGTTTTGCTCCACGCCACCTTCAACTTTGCAACCTTCGCCCTGTGGTATTATAGGGCGTTGTGGTATTACCACATGCGGGGGCATGTGGTAAAAGGCGACTAAAAAGGGGTCCTTCGAGGTCACTTAACAACGGGTGCACACGGCGGGGGCTGTGTGCCTCCATTCCAAGAGCCCCCGAGGAAGGGCGGCGGTGTACGAGTGACCTCACATCGCCGTACATACTGGCGGGTGTAGAGGGGATTTATAACTCTCCTCGAGCTGGGCTCAGCTATGCCAGCATATCGAGCCAGGGTTCCACCGGCACCGAGTTCTTGACCAGAGATCACGGGGACCTCTGGATACGCGCTGAAGCAGGTCACTGGGGGATTTAGTGAGTAGTGCCTGCCGCCTCACGACAAGTGAGCCTCACAAACTAGTCCATAAAGTGATTCCCCCCGTATAATAAAAAAAAGGAGAATAAGAGATTATAGGTACTGCAATGTCCGAAGACTGGTCGTCTAATCAACCAAACTGTGCCGGTCTCAACATGGTTGAGGTAAGTTCAATGCTGAAATGTGGACACAGAGAGACTACCTAGTTCACATGTTCCAAAAGGTAGTTCAGCGAGCTTTGGTCAGAGTTTCTTCAAAAGGATAAAATCGGGAGTGAAGCAAAGTGGAGGAGAATTACAGGAGTTATCAAATATCGACGTAGTATTAACTAGTAAAATGGCCAGTGGGCTCGTCACTTCTTTTGAAAGACCGTAGAGTGCCCTGCAGCATGGTGCATCTGTTGAAGAACTAGGTACATTCATAACACATACCCTCACAATATACAGAGACACACTGATTAATAATAAATAATAATAATTGGACATTATTCCACACATCTAGTCCCAAGTGGGCTAATTATAGTCCGTTATTATGGATACTAGACAACGGATAAAATACTTAAATACTTTTTCTTTTGTAAATACAAACTTAATATTCATAGGAAACACCCAGACCAATACAAACAGACATGTTCATGCACACAAATGTTTGTACTGTGCGGGATCGAACCCGCGACCCTTGGTGTAGTAGCCGACTTCTCAACAATTACACCAAGACGGTCGTCAAATTGTTGCCGGCATGGTGAACGGAACATTCAGAAGCCCACATTTTGCAGACCCAGTGGCAAGGGACGAGCTTACCGCCGTTATCCGGGTTACTTGGGTTTCTTATCGATATTTCCCATCACCGGTTAGGAAGCCGATCCTTCAATCTCAAAAGATCCATTGGCCAGATCCATAATGTATCTAGTGTGATTTTTTTTTCTCATTACCTCTATTGATATATATCATGGATCTAATGGAAAGATTCAATTTCTGAAGATCTATTGGCCAGATCCATAATGGGCCCAGTGAGTTTTTCTACTTATTATGTCTGTTTAATATAAAAAAACTAAGTAATATGTCTAATGAAAATTTCGCTAAGATTCTTTGCAAATAAGAGAGGTTAAACGGTAGGATAGGAAGTAAGGAAAATCTAAAAAGTCTAATCACAAATAAGAAAAAAAAAATTTGAAATATAATTATTAAAACTTAAATATTCCTTAGTGGAAAAATAAACCATTTAAAAAAAAACCGATAAGTAGGAAGACTCCACTGGTGGATGTATCTGGTGTGTTGGCAAATGGCGAGATTGGCATTGGCCACTTCTTAGAAAAATTACGTAGTACATAGTAATAGTAGTATCTTCGGGCTACCTTCTGTACCTAACGAAAAATTAATTTTTGCACAATATTCACTTAATATTGCATCATCAAAAGCCGCACGTGTAACAGGTTCCAGGAATAGATAATACGCAATTCAGGTGCAGAATCAATGCAATCAGGCCCATAGCGCACGACAACTATTGATTTATTAAGTTAAGATAGGTACTGTAGGCATTTCCTAGAATTTAACTTTCCAGACACCTACGAGGAGCGCTTCTGAGAGTAGGTAGGGGGTGCCCACCCCCTGGATCCGGGTGCTCTGTGATGTGAAAAGTGACCCCTCTGAAGTGAAGACCATGTGCACTCATGCACCAGTGACAAAAAGTATTCAAATTGTGTGGTAGCTAGTATCTATCCACTAAAACTTAAGGAAAGATTTATTGCCTAAATCTGTTCTTAAATAATAATATTTTAGCCTGACTGTTAGGAGACTCATGTATATAATAGAAGGGTAAACAGGCTGTTTTTTATGAGGTGTCAAGCTGGTGCGAGGTAATACTCATGGGTAATATGTAGCTGAGTTTCCCCACATCAAAGTTTCGCGTTTTTTTTTCGTTTTTTAATACTTGTAAGGTATTGAAAAACTTAAGTGAACCAAAATAAGAAACTACGAGTCGTTACGTATCAAGAACCGTCCAAGTTTCAGTCATCAGCAGTTTTAATTGTAAGAAAACTGGTCACGTGTGCTTTGTTTTAGTGCACAAAAGAGTTAGTGAGAATATGCAATGGTCTCAGAGCAAGAATGGGAGAGAACATTCCCTTTGTTACCGTTGTGTCACACCATTTTGTGTAACACTGTTACCCATTGGTAAAAAAATTACCGATAAGTAACACTGTTACACATTGCCACTTTATTTTCTCCCGTTGAGTAACAGCTTAACTCGACCACGACAATTCAGGCCCAATATTGAAAGTATGTATCTGAAACCTAATACTTAGTACATAAACAGGGTTACTTATCAGGAACAAAATGTGCCATAGACTTCATTGTTCAACTAAATATTAAATAAAACCGCCCAAATCAATAATTATAATAATTTGTTATTAAGTGTACTAAATTTTTATAAAACCTGTTCACATTTAGCGTTTGTTGGGCGATTTCACAGCGAGTCGATCTCGCAGAGTACTCGACGCGATAAGTAAAATTAATCGGAAACAACCCCGGAACCATAACAATCCAGGCTCCTTAATGATTAGTCGGCAATATGTGGTTTTAATTGCAGCTTCAATGTTGCAGTATCTACAGGTATTCAGCGGGTATGTTTATTTTGTTGGTAATGCCAAAATATTTTTAACTACCTGTCCACGAATGGACCCTTTTTAGAGTAGTTTTTTACTTTTATACTTTTGTATTATTTTTGAGTTCTGTTTTTATGTCATATTTGACGTTGTTGATAAAAAATATATCTTGACCAGAGCAACTCCTGGTTTTTGATTTTCCTCCCATCGTGAACCCCATAGGAGTCGCCAACATATGTCTGGTCATCTGCCATGTCGGCAATTGCTAGTGGTAGTTCATTTAGTGGTCATGAGTTTGTATATATTAAACGAAGAGGAGGAACTATTATTTTGCGTGGAGGACATCAATATTATGCCCGAAGAAAACATGATAGTGGGTTAACAGTGTGGACGTGCATATAACGAAAGATATGCAAAGGGCTTATGAGAATAAAAGTGAGTACCTACCTACTTATCATGTAATTTGAACGAAACATTGCTTTATAAATTGACATTTTGGCCCAGCATGTAAAAAAAGGTAATTTTGTGAAATTTTGGAAACAAACGAAGACAATTAAAAGTAACAAGAGTAGTTTACCCGTCACTATAGAAAGCGAAAGAGATTCAAAAAATATTGCAAATATTTTTTGTAACTTTTTTAAAATGGGCAGTCACAATGACCAGCCTTGCTGCAATGATGAGGTGCGGGACCGGCATGACCGGAAAATGCATGTTTCGTCTGACGATATCATGAAGATATTGAGAGGTATGAAACGGAGTAAGTCACCCGGTCATGGCGGTCTCAGTATTGAGCACTTGTTATGTGCTGGCCAGCACATAGGAGAGATTTTGGCACAATTCTTCAGTCTTTGTCTGCAGTACTCTTACCTACCTGAAGATCTGATGCGTACTATTGTTGTGCCCATAGCGAAAAACAAGACAGGCGATATTTCGAGCGTGAACAATTACAGACCTATTTCGTTGGCCACCATTGTAGCGAAGGTTCTGGAGAGGGTTTTACAAAACAAAATGGCACCTATTTTGAGACTTGACGATGCCCAGTTTGGGTTCAGACCGGGACTGTCGACGGACTTGGCCATTGTTTCCCTGAAACAAGTCATCGACTATTACGTCAGGAACTCCACTACAGTCTATGTGTGTTTCTTGGACCTCAGCCGCGCCTTTGACACGCTCCGACATGACGTGCTGTGGGCTAAGCTGCGCGAGGCTGGTGTCGGTGCGGAAGTGGTTGACCTCATTGCTTATTGGTATCGTACGCAAAAGAACAACGTGAGATGGCGTAACTCCCTGTCGGATAGTTTCGTGCAGCCGTGTGGCGTGAGGCAGGGTGGACTGACTTCCCCTGATCTTTTTAATTTGTATATGAACAGCTTGATCGAGGAGCTGAGCGGCACCCCGGTTGGGCTCAAATTAGGTGACAGATATGTCAATAATTTGAGCTACGCTGATGATATGGTGCTGATCAGCCCCTCGATCAAGGGATTACAAAAAATGTTACATATTTGTGAAAACTATGCATCATCTCATAATTTGACTTACAATGCTAAGAAAACTGAGATGGTGATCTTCAAATCAGGTAGAGGACCAGATAACGTGCCCACGGTTCGCTTGGGAGGGCAGCCGATTAAAGTCTCGAATAGTTTTAGATACATAGGCCATATTGTGGCGTCTGACATGAAAGATGATTGTGACATTGAAAGGCAAAGGCGCTCACTTTCTGTCATTGGCAATATGATTGCGCGAAAATTTAATAAATCTAACGATGATATTAAAAAAAATCTGTTTCAGTCATATTGTCAGTCGTTCTATACCTGCCAACTTTGGACTAGATTCACAAAAAGGTCTCATGATCGCATAAGAGTACAGTATAATAACATCTTCAGGCAACTGATGGGATTGCCGAGGTATTGCAGTGCCTCGGGAATGTTTCTATCTGCCAGAATTCATACTTTTGATGCGATCATGAGACATAGAATAGCGTCATTCTTGGACAGACTTGGTGGGTGTCAGAACACCATAGTTAAGGAGCTGTACTGTAGACTGACAGAGACCAACATGTACAGGTGTTGGCTGGACATGGCTGCGTGATGCTTAAGTTTTCGGCCAGCAGCTGTCAAGCCAATGTTCGTCATGACCCAAACCAGTGACCCGAATAGCCCCTTAGTAGTGCTCATCTTGTTGTTTTTTTTTTTTACCATTTTATTTTATTGTATTTTCATTTTTATTTTATTGTATTTTAATATCACCAATTCATTATTTTTGTACTATTGTACCGACTATGGATTTTATCTGAAATAAAGAATTATTATTATTATTTATTCAGAATTAAAATAATTAAGTTTGACGACCTGTTTGGTTTAGTAGTATTAGACGCTGCTTCATAACCAAGGGTGGCGCGGGTTCGAATCTGTTCTGTAATGGTCTGGGTGCTTTTTATGTATGAAACGTATTTAAGTAATGAACAAAATATACCAGGTCACTGAGCGGCATGTCTAGAATTATTATTATTACTCGTTATGTCCTTTGGGATAATCGCGGGAACGTTATGCTTATTATTATTGTTATTATTACTCATATGTTTCTATTTTTTTCCCACTCCATTAATTTTTATTACAACATAATAATATGTACAGATGACCACACATCAACCTACCAAAATCGGTGTTAATTCCTCAGTTGATATTGAACTCTATGTTTGGAGCGTTAAGTTGAAAATTGGTTGAGGAAATTGGACAGATTTGGGAAGGTTGATTTGTGGCCGCGTGTACTTATGCCAAGTTACTCGGAACCTAATATGATTAGGTTAAGTTTTACAATTGGCCCCAATATGATTAGGTTAAGTTTTACAATTGGCCTATTGGAAACTTAAAGTTTGAGCGTATAACTACACTTCTGTTGGGCCTTCTAATCATAATGTGTATAATTATTTTGTTCCTTTTGTTTTAGGATCAACAAATATTAGAAGAATGTGCTCATTCCTCATTATGTGAGCCAAATTTTGCCCAGAACGAAATTGATGAATCGCTCGATAAATTGAAACAGAAACTTACGCAACCGGAATGCCCCAACGTTCCAACATGTTACAATAGTATGGTTGGAAATTTAAAAGACTCAGGCTTAGATATTATAACAAAAATACCGAATTTCGATAGCATTAAGAACTCTTTATACCGACATCGAAATGGTGTAGCACAAGTGTCAAAGCTGCAAAGTAAAAAGGCACAAGAAGTCGAGTTGCCATTTGGATACAAAGATTTTATATTAGCCGATTATTCAGACAATAACAAACTAATTTTGGTTTTTGCTGCACAAGAATCGAGGCAAACCATGAGTGAATTAACAGATTTTTTTGGTGATGGCACTTTTAGAAGTTGTCCCACTCCATTTGCTGAGGTGTACACGATACATGGAGATATAGGTAGCAACGTCGACCACACAAACATTATACCTTTGGTATATGCTTTGTTGAGTGACCGGACTACATCTACTTACGTCAAATTATTTAGACATATTAGCCCAAATACCTAATTGGCTCCCTACTACATTCAAAGTGGACTACGAAAACTCAATGATGAAGGCTATTGGTATCGTTTTTCCTTCGGCTACTATGAAAGGATGTTATTTCCACTATAATAAAGCAATTTTTAAAAAAGGTAAAGAGATGAATCGACTGAATCCAAAACAAATGCGGCTAGTAGGGCTCTGCGCTGTTTTACCATTGTTACCCGAAGAAAAAATTCTGGAGGGATGGGCTTACATTTACAAGAGATATGGTATTGGCGGAGATAAACATATCAAAAAATTCATCAAATACATGGAGAAGCAGTGGTTACGCGATGATTTTATGAAAGTTTGGTGTGTCTATGGTGATACTCATCGTACCACCAACTTTCTGGAAGGGTGGCATAACAAACTAAATAAAGCCGTTGGAAAAAAACACCGAATTTGATGCAATTATTGCACGTGCTTAAAGAAGATTCCTCGCTTTACACTGTACGTAATATTCAAAAAAACAATAATGTGACGCCAAAAAGAAAACGGGCTCGGAACATTGTACTCAATGATGAGTTCATACAAGAGGCTCAGCTGGAATTAATAGAAGGTTCTGTGACAGTTGGCCACGTTCTAGAGATTGCGGCATTGAAAGAATATTCATCTACGATTCAAGTTTGATTATAGTGATTACACGATAGCACACAGAACCCATTTGGAACTGACATTTCAATTAAGATTATGATTAACTGTTAATTTTTAAATAAGGTCCACAGACATATTTTCATATTGTTCATTTTAGGAGGAGTTATATTATAATTTTAGGAGGAGTTATATTATGTGGCATTAATCAATTATGATTTAAGATTTACGCGAAAATTTGATTATGATTTCTGCAATGACTTATGTATATAAATATTATTATTAGTGTTTTCAGTGACATTAAAAATACTCTCAATGGTTGTACTTATTAAAAAATGGTTTTTGATTTCTTTTGTTTTATTGACTCTTTATTGAACAATAAACTCCTTGACACATTTTGTTTTCTATAAGTAACCCCTATTATTTACGTAATAGGTTGCAGACAACAGACTATAAATATTGAGCCTAGATTGCTGTGGTCCCACCGCGTATTTAGTCACGATGTATATGAACAATGATTTTATACATAGTGACTTTATACTAAACGGGAATACAGCGTTTTGTTGAGTAACACTGTGACTCAAAGGGAAAAAAAATGAGGCATTGAGTAACAGTGTGACTTATCGGGATTATTTTTCCCAATGTGTCACAGTGTTACACATTGGGGTGTTACTCAACGGGAGTAAAGGGAACATTCAGCTCTTCATTGCCATAGGTCAGTTAACAATCTTCGTTGCTTTACGAAGATCTATATACCTCGGTACATCTTCGGGAAATTAAGGCCGATTACATTGCATCTCGAGAAATTCGAGAATACATTGATTTGGGAACATTGACGCATTTAAACAACGTTTTTATCAAGGCAAAAAGGTTTTAATTGACTTGGTATTTAAGGATGCTCCCAGTTATGCGAGGCTTAGGGAATACCTATTATTGTTGTACCAGAAGGCACTTCCTACGAAGTTTTACCAGGTAAGCATGTTTTGAAATTAGTTAGACAAGTGTTAATTATACTCATGCTATTAAGGGGAAAGATCTTAGATTTATGATTATGT
Source organism: Udea ferrugalis (assembly GCA_950022985.1). Taxonomy (NCBI): domain Eukaryota; kingdom Metazoa; phylum Arthropoda; class Insecta; order Lepidoptera; family Crambidae; genus Udea; species Udea ferrugalis. The sequence continues at coordinate 1,143,380 of OX465515.1, forward strand.
AGTCAGTAATCAAAAAATACGTAACTGGTTGGAATATCAAGTGAAATAATAACAGTGATTTTGCGATACGAACGATCATATCCCTAGGTTCGCCCACGAAAGTGCTGCCAACAATGCTAACCATTAAACACAATAATTATTACGGTATCTTTAAAGATCTACCGTAGTAATTTATTACGGTGACAAAACCTGTTTTATTGAAGATTTGAACTTGTCTTTTTTTTAACATCTATCATTAAAGAATTAAAAGTTCTTAAGTGATGATATATGAACGCATAACACGTGAGTACATAAAGTGTGAATATGTACTGTTCGAAAAAAACAAGTAAATACTTAGTTTTGCTGAATACTGAAATGTTTTTATTCCTCTACTAAGTTCTGCTACTTAGCCGTCGGTTTACGGTGTGAATCAAAGTTAAAGTTATAATGTTTGTTTGCAAACTAAGTGTATTATGGTTTTATGCTTTTACAACTAAGTCACCTTTTACAGGCACAGTAAATCAAAATTACTTGAATTATGCTAAAGATATGTAGGATAATGTGCGTGATTCAAATATCTACACAAATATTTTTTTTTTCATAATGTAGAAACCGTATTTTACCATCAATTCTACGGTACCAAATAACTAAGTTGGCAACACTGACCTGCTATCTTTCATTAGGTTCGGAAATGTCAAACAAACAAAATAGCATGAACAGGCTGTCTCGAGCGATGTGTGTGTAACATCCAGTTACTTGCTTGTGCGGAAACATATTGCTCACTTTATTATTTAGTCAGTGTGCTAAGCCATCAATACTTCATTCCATGTAGCCTGCTCGCACCGACCGCGCCTCAGTTCGATTATATCGGGCAGGAAGGACGGTACCAAGATGAGTGCGGTTTGCCTCAATGGAAGCAACGATAGGTTGATTCATGAGGCTGACCAACTAATAGCACACATCGAGCGAGGAACCACAGTCATCAGGTTCTGTTCGAGGAAGCGGCTGGAGAGGCGGATTCTGCTGGTGCGACGGGAGACACACCAAGTGATATGGCTCCGAATAGGCGTTCCTCCCAGGCAGGCGTTCGAGGGACTGCTAGACATCAGACATATAAAGGAAGTGAGACTCGGGAAGGGGTCGAAAGACTTTGAACGATGGCCTGAAGAGAGCAAGAAACTGGAGCCCTCAAAATGTTTCTCTGTCTACTTTGGAGTGGAGTTCAAATTGCGGTGTGCGTCTTTTTCTGGTAAGTCACCCAGATGTTTATGTTATTTATTGTCTTTAGGTTAAATGTCAAGAAACATGGAACACTGCTCCAGTGTTTTAACGGCAGTATACCACTTCCTTCTGTTAGTTTGTTTAATAAACATGCAGCTATTTTTACCAGCATTCATAATGGACATCTAAATCATTGGTTTCAATAATGTTTTCAATGCTGAATAATATCAAATCTCAGTTTTGTGTTGAAACTATGTGGTTTTGCAGTCAGGGTATTGATTTTGCTCACAATTCTGGTTATAAATAGATATGAGTGGCAGTTGCTGTATGCACCAATAGGTGGAATGTCATATGTTTGTAAAGCTATGAGTTATTTTGCTTGTCGGTGACATTGGTCTTGTTACTCATTAGCCAGACACATGATTTCTACCAACGCCTAGATTAAAATGGTGGTGAGTGCCTGGAGGAGTAATAATGATGATGGCGATAAAGCTCATATAAATTTTAAATACACCTTTTATACTTATAAGCCCTGCTTTCACCTACTTACACCTACATACACCTGTATAAATATTGGCTGTGCTAGACAGGGTCCCTATTGTTACTATAATACTTTATGACCAATGTAATAATAAATAAATAAAAGGGGTGGTAGAAGGGATGGAAGATGGAATGTGAGTTCACCCCCGTTGAGGAATGCCTAGCTTGTTACAAGACTGCCTGAAGAAGCCTGTTGCAGTTTGATGGCATCTGTACTTGGTCACTGGCATGATGCATTTGTCACATGTCATTTGTGATTCCTTGTTCCTGTTTGGCTCTACTACAGCATCTGCACCTAGGGTTATAGGTATTCTCAAACAGCTCACCAGAGAAGGTACTAATTTATGGCATGGCAATTTTAAAAAGGTGGCTCTTTGATAATGTCACGACCCACTTTACCCTTCCTACTCTTAGGAAATTTATACACCCTGTATAGACTGTATATCCCAACTGAGTGTGGGTGTGTTGTGTCCTCCCACACATAAAATGAATGAATATTTTCCCTTTCTTTCACATCGTTTCATTGGCAGTGAGTGTAGGTGGGAAGATTTAAGCTAAATTGAGCACTTTTCTTTGAACAATAAGGGGTGACTGGAGCGAGCAATATGAGCTGACAATGGGTGACATTTACTTGAAATTACCTTTCTTTTCTTTTTGAATTAACACAATAGTATCGCCTTCATAAAAGTGTTGGATTAGAATAGAATGGAAATAGTTTGCCAGATAAAAATGCACCTGTCGGGGAAAAGTTTTGCAATTCTGGTTATGTGCCCCTTTGGATATAGTGCAGGCACTCCTTGCCAACCTTGCATCAGTTTGTACAGATAGCCCTGGCCTGCCTATAACTACATGTTACTCGACAGGGGCATGAGTATAATTTATACGTATGTGTAATGTGCTCAAATCCTCTGGTCCTGACACACAACCTGCGTCTCTTCACACTCATTCATCTTCTCTTACACAAAGACCCAGTTTCAATCTTTGCTAAAATATTTGATAATTCAACATACTCATTTGTTTCAGTGCACACAGATAAAGAATGCGAGGCTTGGATAAAAGGCCTACAGTTCCTAGTGGAGGAAGCCATTAGTGCATCGTATCCCCTCCAAGTGGAACGCTGGCTCCGAAAGGAGTTCTACCTGCTAGAAAATATAAATGAGAAGTAAGTACATTTATAATATTCGACGACGGATTGAATGTCGCGAGCCTCTTTTTAATTCGGTTTGTTGCAAACGTTTCCAGATTTTGACAATCCATACTGCAATCTCAAGCTAAGCAATTCTGAATGTGACGTGTGTGCAGGTTTTATAATAACTTTTACAAAACTAGCGCTTTGGTACATTTTGTATTGCTATAACAAAGTAGAACAGTAATTCTCGACCTATTCAAATGCCGTTTGGATGATCTATGATTAATTTTATCAGAGAATGAAAGATTGTTTTCATAATTCCATTTTTTTTTAAGTTTTTTGTACCTATGAGACAGTGGTTCGATGATTTGCTTTCATACACACTGCCACCTTATTTGGCAGATCTGACGCCTACGATCAGCGAAGCCCTCGGCCGGGACGCCCTCGAATTTTAATAGGAGTCGCGGACCATATGATAAAAATCGAGGGCAACCCGGCCGAGCGCCTCACGGATCGGAGCGTAGCGGCAGTACTTACCCATTTTAACTTCTTACCCCCTTATTCATAAAAGTAACCCAACACTGCAGCTTTAAGTTAGCATTTGACGTGTCTTGTTACTTACTCGCAAATGGCGGCAGCAACAGGAATGAAAGGGACAAAGCGTTCTAGTTTTTATGAATAAGGGGGCCAGACTTTACGACTGATCGTCTTGACTCGAAGGCTCATTTGGTGTAATTGTTAAGAAGTCGGCTACTACACCAGTGGTCCAAAAACAAACACATTCATGAACCTCCTCTTTTAAACAAAATTAATTATCATTTGATTGCTATTTTAGCTCAAATCTATAAACTGTAGGCCGAAGATTTTTCTACTTACTTATTTCAGTAGTGCCAACTAAGATAGAGTACAAAATCTAATTGTAGAGTTTGATAGAATAAATAGTTATTTTCAAGCTTCGAGCATCATTTATTGAAAACTATAGTGTGTCATATTGTTTCAGTCATATAGCAAATATGATGTAGTCAATAGTACTGATACGTCTGAAGGACTCATTACTAGTTGCTATCAAATACTATTCGACATAAAAAAAGATTTTTGAAGATATTCTTTATTAGTGTCCGACCGAACTTTCGGTTTCGGTTTCGGTTTCGGCCAGTTTCGGCCAAAAAATCGAGTTTCGGCCACAGTTTCGGTTTCGGCCAAAATAGGGCCGAAACTTAGCCGAAACCGAAACTCATTTCGGGAGTTTTCGTGCGCGCTCGTATAATTTCGTTTCTCTCGCTCAACGCTATGGCTAAGCCTGGCGGCCTCCACAATGTTCGGAAATTGCCGTTGGACATTCGGATGGCTCCGTAGCAAAAGGAATTGCTCAATGCGTTATCACTAGATGCAAAACTTCTTCAGAGGTGATATTTTGACGAAATTGATTACATGTAGGTTTACGTTGAGACTGTTCTATTGGTAGCTCGATTTTCGAAGTTGTCGACGAGTATGTCTTGGCCAAATGATCCAAGTAGGCAGGTCCACCTTCGAGAAAGAGGTAAATCGCCGCATCAAACAGAGCTGGGCACTAAACATGCGCTGGTTGGCAGGTTGAAGTGGGCGGGGCACATTGCACGAGAAACTGATGACCACTGCGGTCGAAAAGTTCTCGAGTGGGATACCATTTGAAGAGAGCGGGAGACTCCCACCAGCGAAGAAAAAGGCTGACCTGATACAGATCGCAGGGTTTCGGTGGATGTGGGCCGCCCATAACCAGCCGCTCTGGAAATCTAAGGGGGAGGCCTGATGTTCAGCAATGGACGTCGTGTGGTTGATGCTGATGATGAAATTTTCGTTTCGTTTCTGTACTTGAATGATGTAAATAGTACAATATTGGATTACTTAGATTATTTTCTTTCGTATAGCAGGCAGTTTGCAAGACCTAGTCTATTAAAAGAATCGATGTCGAATTATAAAACATGACCAACTTTTGCCAAAAACATCGTGCTTTTCGACAACACACTCGCTGAGTGGCAGAGCAGAAAATGCTACGTGCTATCGCATTGGACTGGTGACGAACCAGACGAAAACGAAACTGATAACAAACGGCACACAAAGTAAGGTAATGAGCAGACCATGCAATACGTTGATGAGAACATTTACATAGGGCAGATTGTCTCCTTCGAGAACAGGCCGCCCACCATCTTAAGGGTTTTCATCCGCATACCCTGGAGCCGCCATGGTCTCGCGTAGTCAGGTTCCTGAGATGATTCCTTCCCAGGACACTTTAATTGTGGAATGAACTCCCTGTCGAGGTTTTCCCGATGAGCTATGGAGCATATCTAGCATGGAGTTTTTCAAGAGGTGTTTGAGAAGGAGCTGCACGTGTGCATAGGCTGCGGTAAACGTTCACCATCAGGCGGTCACATGCTTGTTTGTATAAAAGCAGGCAAGATAAGTAAATCGTACGCCGAATCGCCTGGAGGAGCTAACTGGTCAAGGTTTATGTGAAGTGCAACATTCCTATACCTTTACAACGAGAACTTCTCGACGTTTGTATTCCGCCCATCCTAACAAACGGTACCCAAGCCTGATTGCTCACAGAACACCCTCAGTCAAAGTTCGGAATCTGTCAAGGGTAATGGAGTGGAGTGTGTTAGGCATTAAACATACAAATAGAATATGGTTACCACGAACCGCGCTAAAACTGGCGTTCAGGCCTTGTTCCGGCCCAGTGGCTTTCTAGCTCAGACGTGGGCTAGAAAGTCGCCAAACTGAAATGGGACTTGGCAGGTCATGTCTGTAAAATTCATCCGGGCCGAATCACAACCCAATGACTCCTCAAAATGTGAATCATAGAAGGGCGAGGCCTAAAAAACGATGGTGCAACCACCTGGTACATAACCCCGGTGGATGTTGGACTTTAGCAAAAGATAAGGGCTAATGGAAAAAAATGGAGGAGACCTATGCCCAGCGGTGTGATCTTGAGGTAAAAAAATCAGTCTGTAGCTTTGTTTTGTTGTCATTATCAGAATCATCGGTAAAAAGCTTTAGAATTCAGTAATTGTAGGTATTTTATACTTGACCATGTGAGTTTCGGTTTCGGTTTCGGTTTCGGCCGAAACTGAAGCCTAGGCCGAACATTCGGTTTCGGTTTCGGCCGGAAAACCAGTTTCGGTCGGACTCTATTCTTTATTGCACAAAAAACGAATTAAAAGTGGGAGCAAGACCGAATGTTTTTTCTGTGTTTCATATCTTTAGTGAGAAGATAATGCATTATTCCTAATGTTTAAAATTGACAGCAAAAGGACATTCAAAGCGATCTCTTCCAGACAAACCTTCAATGTGAGAAAGGACGTCTTGTCTTTTGGCCAGACCTTTCACATTTGGGCCAAAAATGGCTAAGGCATGAGAGTCCTTCGTTGAAAGATGACTTAACTCGACTCTGCTATAGCAATCTATAACATTTACAGGTGTTCCTAGTTTTAAATCTGCCTTCTGCTGAAATCACTGAATAAAACATAGCCACGTGTGGTAACATATTCTTTAACCTTCAGACAGACTGGACCTACATACTGAATAATAAAACAAATATATTGTTGTTATTCATAATATTCCGCCATCTCTGCATTTTTGTATTTTCGTCTGCAATCTCTGCACTTTAAGAGCTTTTTAGAAATCATGTCCATTTGTGAGAAGCGAAACGTTACTGTAGTTAAAGTAATGCTGTAGAGCCAATAATATTGAAATAAAAAAGAGGTAGATAGGTTACTTGTACTAAAAAAGTGGCACCCGAAATCAGAACTATTAGTGCACCTGAGCAAAGCATTGATGTTGACAGTTTGAGACGACACTGCCAACATGTATCTGTCTCTAGATAATAATTACACTATCTTGTTCACACGTTACAGCAAGGTCAAATTATAGGTACGTACGCCAGGGGACAAATTTTGACTTCACATCAGTACAAACATAACCCTATCTACCTCTTTTTTATTATAATATCATTGTGTAGAGCTGTTTCAGTTTTTATTAATAAGGTAGTTAGTCTATAGCTCAGCTCCTGTATGATTTGAGAGATGTTTGACAACTGCTAGAAGTGGTTAACTTTAGAATTTCTGAAAGGAAACCTGCCCTAAAGAACGCATTACCTGACTAAATGGTGGGGATATTTTGGGACTGCCAGGGCAACACATTAAATAGCATATACCTAGCTACCAAAGACTAGCAACCTGTTATTGAACCAGAAAAACCATCAAACATTTTACGGTGCGAATCATTGCACCCTTATCATAGCTTACTGAGATTCTAGCTGGCCAAGACTTAATTCTTTATTGTCTGTGTGAACTTAGGCAGCTTTTATAGAAGTTGGAACAAACGCTTACATTTTCTCTTCAGATACTTCCTCACTGATCATCAGTCTTGACCATTATTCTATATTATACCTATTTTTGCATTTTTATTAATTTAAAAGACTTGAAAAACGCCTGAATTTTTCCCTCTGTCGTGGGATCGCCAATTCAGATAATAAAATTATTGATGGATAAGGACATTATTAATTTTGTGAAATGCGCCGGGCGGCGAGGAAATGGGCTTGCACAGTCTCGCACTCGCTCGGCGACTGCGACTAGCTGTATCGATTCACGTCTAACCTACGAGTAGGTGACGAGCGGGATAAAAGCATTACTAAGTTATTATCACAGCTGATACGCGTTTTGTAATACAGACACGCTTGGTTTATCAGCAAGCATGGCAGCGTACTTTCTGTCAAATGTAAAATGTAGTGTAGTGGAGCAGACGAGGAGTAGTGGTCCTGGCTTCTAAATCATAATATCTTTATTTATATATTGCTATCATATATACCTGTCTAAGAATGTCTGTCTAAAAATCAAGAGTTGCTTACCTTTTTAGGTTTGACCCCTATGTCACACAGACATGTCGCAAACCGAAATCAAGCAATCTTCTAGAAGAATAGCTCTCTTTCTTTTCATTAAGATTAAGAAAAATCGATACAGTTCGTCTAGCCATCCGCGTCGTAGTTTATTATATTATTTTATTGCATTATACTCGTAATTAGTGCATCCTATAAGCTGTGAATCTATAATGTCATGATCATGGGCACAACTGATTCGATGTAGATCTTCAGATCAGTTCATTTGCAGTTCACGAACAAGACGGTTCAGTGTCTTATGTCATTTTCAGAGTGACGCTGAAGGACTTGAAGGCCTTCTTGCCAAAAATTAACTGTAAAATCTCCACGAGTAAGCTGAGAGACCTGTTCCAAGACGTGGACACCAGTAAGAAGGGGGAGATTGGATTCGACGACTTCTCGTTGCTTTACCATAAGCTGATCTTCGACGAAAACGTGAGTACTTCTTACCCAATTGCGTTATTAGCGGACTATGTATGAGGTGTGTTGCTTGTTCTCTTCTAGACTGACCCCCGAATTCGCAAAACGACAATCAACGCTAAGCACGCGCACATGCTCATGCTGTCCCGTTCAGTTCTATTGTAATTTTACGGGACAGCATGAGCGTAAGCGCGTGCTTGGCGTTGATTGACGTTTGTGAATTCTGTGGTTAATTTCACTAAAGGACTTGAGGTCTGCAGTTCGCCAATAGTAACAGTTTCACTTGTTTAACTTCAACCATTTGCATTGATGTTGCCAACCCCAAACAGCTTCCATTTTGAAGGCATACCCTTTCTCACCAGAATGTCCACGATATATTCAACAAATACGCGTTGTACTGCTCCAACGGGACCAGCATCTCTTTGCGCGAGTTCCAGCGGTTCCAGACGGTGGAACAGCAGGACCCTATGGGGGAGAATGAAGCCAAAGCCTCCCAGTTTATCAGAGACTACCTCCGGGATCCCCAGAGAGATATTTACGAACCATACCTTGCGCTAAACGAGGTAAGTGATCTAGTTCGAAAAATCTTGATCGTAATTCAGGCAAAGCCGAGCCTGTAGTAGTTTCTGACCGGTGCAGTGACGCCGAATTCAGCGCAGTTACCTCAAAAGGTTAATATTAAAGTTAGACAATCTAATGTGCAACTCACCAACTAGTGAGATTATAATGATCATATTTTTTCAGTTCATTGAGATGCTCTTTTCGAAACAAAACACAGTTTGGGATAGTAAGAATGATAAGGTCACACAGGATATGACGCGACCTCTGTGCAATTATTGGATCTCTTCATCACATAATACGTAAGTTACTACTATACAATTTCATGAAGACCATCGTTCACTTGTTATTTAGCACAAAGTTAAATGCTTGATTTCTCTGCAGCTACCTGACCGGAGACCAGTTCTCCAGCGAGTCGTCTCTCGAAGCGTACGTGCGTTGCCTCCGCGCAGGCTGCCGCTGTATTGAGCTCGACTGCTGGGACGGGCCCGACGGCTCGCCCTTCATTTACCACGGGCACACCCTCACCACAAAGATCAGGTTCATGGACGTGCTCAGGACCATCAAGGAACACGCCTTTGTCACGTCAGACTATCCACTAATTTTGTCCATCGAAGACAATTGCTCTCTTCCCCAGCAGCGGCGCATGGCGAGTGCCTTTCAAGACGTCTTCGGGGACATGCTTGTGGTTCAACCAGTAGAAAAGAACGAAACTTGCCTCCCTTCCCCGCAAGATTTGCGCAGAAAAATCATCCTCAAACACAAAAAACTACCTGACGGGGCTGAAGAGAATTCATTTGCTGTTCGTCAGGAGGAAGGGAAAGACCTAGATCTGCGAAATTCCATCAAAAATGGTATTCTCCTCCTAGAAGACCCCGTTGATAAGGAATGGAACCCCCACGCGTTTGTGCTGACGGAAAACAAGCTATACTATACAGAGAACTATAGCACGCAGGATGAAACTGATCTGGATAGCGATGGAGAACCTGAGAGCGATACGAGTTCTATACCTCAAGATGAGCTGCATTTCGGGGAGTGTTGGTTTCACGGGAAGTTAGCAGGTAACAGGCAAGAAGCTGAGGACCTGTTGCGTGTCCACTCGCACTTGGGCGACGGGACTTTCCTCGTCAGGGAGAGCGTGACCTTCGTCGGGGACTACTGCCTGTCGTTCTGGCGGCAGGGCAAAGTGAACCACTGCCGCATCAAGCTGAAGCAGGACCGCGGCGTCACCAAGTACTACCTGATCGACACCGTCTGCTTCGACAGCCTCTACAGCCTGATCATGCACTACAGGCAACATCCGTTGAGAAGTCAGGTACTTGTTGATGTCCTTGATGAATTGTACAGTCAACGGCACATCAGGCTCCCCGTTTCCGTGTTTTCATCCTCTGCTAAATGTATTTTTTGCAACAAAGCAAGAGAGAATGACCTGGAATGAGTAGTCTGTCATGCCGTTGACAACTTCGATTTCAGGACTGGCTTTTTAAAAATACCTCAATAAAACGTAGATTAGATTCGAATAAAAAACTTCTAATTTGATAGCTTACAAAATAGAAGACGACGTTTGGAGAACTTAAGGGGAAACCTTTGCCCAGCAGTGGGACAGAATAGGATGAATTTTAAAAAAGTCCTCTATCGTATTGTTCTATTTTAGTGTAAGTATCTAATCCTCAAACGCTTCACAGGAGTTCCTAATAACCCTGAAGGAGCCGGTCCCTCAGCCGAAGAAGCACGAAAGCAAGGAGTGGTTCCACGCGCATTGCACGCGCGCGCAGGCCGAGGAACTGCTCCGGAAGACCAACTGCGACGGCGCCTTCCTCGTGCGCCCCAGCGAGAAGGAGCCTTGCTGCTTCGCTATCAGCTTCAGGTGAGTCTGGGAACTTGCATGATGAGCAAGACATTGCGGAATAATCTTAATTGAATGCCAATAGTCGCGATGATGTGTCATTTTACTTCAATTAGCAAACTTAGGGCCTCGGGTGCGGGTCACTATCCGGAAAATATTCTCGTACGTATTTGGAACTACTACTTTGGTGTAACTACTAACTCTTAAACTTCTTTTGTGTGTACTAATATTTTATGGGTTCTCATGGTCTGAGATAAAACTTCTAACTTTTGCTAGCGAAAAATACATTTCATTTCTTGCCTAGTAAACAGATCATTATCATCAGGAACGCTGGTACCTTTCCTAAAAACTCAATCACCAATCTGCTGTTTAAATGGTGTCGTCCAGGAGTCCATCTACGATCTCCATATAGGTTTCATGGGAATTAGGCAAGAAAAAGAAATCAAACGCCGAATCGACAATGCCTTTAAAGCGGAATGTCACTATTGATATTTAAATGATATCCTCATGCTTAGTCAGCTCAGTGCTTCTGATACGTGGAAAGGCAAGCTTGATGTTTTAATAGTTTTTTGTGACTTGTCGACAGCGTTTTATTGAGTAGATCATGAAATCCTGCTGATTAAGATGGGTCATAATAGTGTTCCATAAATTGAATGTTGCCTTGTAGTGTTTGAAATACTGAATTTGATCTCACAGATAAAATCTAAAAAGTTAGTATCGATGACACGAACTCTCAGGAACGGTGCCACCTTGTCCATGGGAGTTCCCCAGGGATCGATGTGAGGATCATTCCGATCTTCGGATTGATTGATTCGAATCTTTTCTGACTAATGTTACTTTGTCAAGGTTGTACCTCTGATGCATCTACTGACGACGCTTTAATAATACAGTGACTTTTTAACAGGTTATTGGAGCTTGTAAAAGCTCACATAAATGTTATCGTCCCCTTACTTTCCTTCACTAATTTATACAATCTTGAATTATTTGGCTCTGAAGTTCTGCAGACGTATGGCAGATGAGCGTGTGAAACGTTAAAACGCTAGCACTCTTAAGCGAATTTATTACTAAATCTAAACAATGTTTACTGTTCTTGTCTCTTCCTTTCTTTACAAGCATACTTTACCTGTTATACTTCAGAAGAAGTGCCAGTTTCATGGTGTAAGTACAAACTAATTACTGTATGCGTTTCATTTCTACCTAAGGAAGCCTTGAGGAGGCTCACTAATAGTTATTGTTATAATTTCTGTTGCGTTCTCCATCGGCGAATGTGTCTTTTTGTTGATCGATTTGGTTGTTATTATTGCTGTTGCATTATCAAAAAGCGAATTGATGTATTCTTGTTAATCTTTTTCATATGTAAAAATTATGAAAAGCTATATGTTACGTTATTTTGTTAATAGGCATATGCCCAGCAGTACGCGTCGTTCGGCTGACATGATGATGATGATGATATGTTAATTGGCGCTGAAGATACAGAGTGATGATTCGTTGACTTCGAACGTCAAGTCATTATCATATGTCACTGTATGATTAGAAACAGTTATTTTACAATCAATCTCATGACATTATAAACTATCAGTAAATTGTCAACTGCTGCACATCTCTACAATTTAGGGCATTATTTTTCGAGAGTTTAAATTCTATGCGTGGCAAACTAACAATTTGTTTACTGTTGCCTCTCGGCGAAACAAGTACCCCTTTTTTTTTAGAGTAGGGGAAATGCACTTACGCATACCCGCCAACCGGGGAGTTGGACGGGTTATGTCGGACTCTCCACGGGGTTGTGGTACCCCAGTGGCTCTACCGACTAAAGGTGCCCGGTGCCCGCCAACACGGCGGGCCGGAAGCGACCCCCCCTTCGAGAGGGGGGGGCAGTAGGGACAGCCGAGGGTGTCGAGCCGTCCCTACCAGGCAGTGGTGGAGGCCTGTGCAATGCCGGCAACGGTACCCCCGTACCGCGCGACGGCTGGCCTCTACCAAACAAGTACCCCTCCTTGCCTGCACGTCCTAGAGTAAGAGCGTCACCGACTCAGTTAGACAACGGCGTATTTTTTTAAGCCCAAATATTTTTTGTTCTGTTATGTCCGTCTTGTGGGTATAAATATATTTTAAAAAATAAAACGTATAAATGTTTTACCAATCAATCCATCAATCGTATCGTATATCGTAGGATATCAATCCATAGAATCAAGCTGAGCATTTTCTTATTTTTAAGTACTGCTGGCTGCGTGTATTGCTTTTGGACATTTATGTCGAGCGAATTAATATAATTTACTATGTTATAAAAACGCCACTTCAATTATTATGAAACTGAAGAACATCATCCGGGCTCATTACATTTTTGGTTCAAATGTGAGAAAGCCAGCTAAAAGACAAAAATGCTATATTTGGATAGAATTTAACCGTTTGAGCATTTGTTGATATGGCGCCAAAGCTGTAGAACCGACCTGTAGAATGGCCTTATAGTTCGAACGCGTTAAGAATGCAATAATTTCATACTTGTCCTTCTATCTAGCACGTCCCCTAACCAATCGAATCGTTCCTAATTAGAAAGTCAAGTCCACAGTGACCAGTTGCGCATACTTTCAAACGCAAAGGTTGTGAATCTTTTATTGTGTGCGAAAGAATTAAATTTAAAAATCGCTGCATTTTAAACGCGAACGGACTATAGTTTTATTCTTTTCTCACATTTGGATCAAAAAAGAGGTCTTTTTGATTGAATCGAACTCTGACTCTCCCTCAGCTACAAAAGTCCCTTGTTCATAGTTCGAAAGTTGCGCCACTTCTCCCTCTACAATTCAACAAGGCGACCTCTGAATACCAGGGTCGTGGTGCTCTTGTGCCACAACGACCTTTTTGACACATTTTATATTAATTGTTTGTATGCTTTTTTGTATGTCTATTTTATGTGTCAAATAAATGTCTCTTTCTTTCATAGGACAGAGAAAGAGATCAAGCACTGCCGCATCCGGCAGGAAGGGCGGCTGTACGCCATCGGTCTTGTCCGCTTCGAGAGCCTGCTGGAGCTGGTCTCCTACTACGAGAAGAACCCGCTCTATAAGAAGGTCAAGCTGTGGTACCCTATCAGCGTCGATGTCATCGGCAGACTCATTTCGGTGATGACATGAGATAATCAATCTTTTTTTTGCACCTTTTACTTCTTGATGATATTTGCTTTCTTGATAATTAAATATTAACGCTGTTTGGGCCAGATGTTCAAAATAGATTTCACTTCGTTTAGAAAAATTTTGAATTTTGAACAATTTTGTTGCAAGTTAAAACTGTAATATAGATGGGAAAAAACCTTGTGTGTTTGTAATTTTGCTTAAATCTTAACCAGTATATTAACAGATGGTAAAGATACTCAGTACCTAAAAATAATTTTTTTTTTAATTATCTGCCTTTGAAGCAATGAATAATCTGCTATAGAAAATTGCATGCCAGTAAACTTGCACTTTTTAGTTCATAGACCACTTTTATTCCACGTGAGCATTAGTCATAAATACGTTGTTTTGTCTCAGGAGCCCGACGACAGTTCAGTGTACGGAACCCCTGGTTACATGGACCCCACGTCGTTCACTTCTAAAGTAAGTTGATTTATCATCACCCATGGACTTTTACCGGCGACATGTACGAAGTGCGAATTATGTATGGGATGACATTAGAATCCGAAATGACGTGTAATGTCAATTCAATCTAACTATTGAACTATTCAATACATTTTTGGCGCATTTTCTTGTAGCTGAGCACCGTGTTTGTGATGGCTAGCCCCCATTGTAATAAAAACTGTCATTACAAACATTCACCTCATAACTGAAACTCAGCGTAAAAAAGAACAACATTTAGTTCTAAGTATTTTACTTTCTATACTTTTGTTGCCGTTTTAAAATATAGTATTTTATTTCATGTAGGACAAAACGTATAAATGAAAGCCCTTGAACTCTGAACCTTCGCTCAAAGATGAGCAAGTATCGGATTAGTATTAGTCTGAACCGTGGTCAACTTCATACGTAATTTCACGTTGTAGGATTCGATGGAAGTTGCGTTTAAATGCGTTAGTAACCATTTGATAGAATGCGCAGCTTGTCCGAAGCATTCCAGCTCCATGCATCAAGGCATTCGTTGCCAGTAGTAGCTTTTTGTGTCATCATGCGGAACTTCCAGGTCATCTCTTTTTCCGATACTTCTCTTACGGTGCAGTTTGCATTAGGGGTGAATAAAAATGAATTAAAGAGTTGGATACACATAAAGTGATGGGACGCTAAAAAGCATTTTATTTCATGTAAACTTTTACAAGTATTTTTGAAAAGTCTGTACTAGTCACCTTCAGTCGGAAGGCTCAGATTCAGTTTTGACGTATCTTGGGAGAGGCCTATATCCGTCAGTAAACTACGTCAGAATCATAAAAACTAGTCTTAAATCTAGCATCTAACCAGCCTTAACTTCTATAGGTAACAGTGAAGGCTCTATACGACTACCGCGCTCGTCAAGACGACGAGCTATCCTTCTGCAAGCACGCCATAATAACGAACGTGGATAAACCCGACGAGGGCTGGTGGCGGGGGGACTACGGCGGCAAGAGGCACCACTGGTTCCCCGCCAACTACGTGCAGGAGATTGAGGTGCCGCACATGCAAGATATCGCTGTCAGTATGCTTTGCTGTCTCATCTAGGTTTAGTGTGCCCATGCGCAAGTCAATAAAGTTTAATGAAATTTGAAATCTAAGAACAGGACACTTGCAGAAATGATGAGGTTACGTGAATATTTTAATGATATAAACTAATATTTTCTTGACTTTAAAAATCCCCCTAAACTTAAATTTCCATTTCCCTCATTACTCCCTCATGACTGCTTTTTTTCCCCCCTACCTTCTTCGAAAACCGCCATTCTCCTGAGTAGTGTACCAGGGCCCATACTCTTGATTAGTGTACCCAAGTGTGCAAATTTTAAGACGCTTCAAGGGAATCGTAATTGAGTCTAAATCGGCTAATTTGACACAATTTCTATGAAAAATGTCAAATTAGACTATATGGCCCAGGTCGTCACACCAACGTTTTCTTGGTCTTCCTATCCATCTTTAGAACTAGTTTTCATTTATCAAAATTGATACGCCTCTGTGGCTTGTGTAGTGAGAGCGCTTCTCCTAGAATCCAGAGGTCTTGGGATCAATCAATTCAGCAGAAGTGTTTTTCTGAACTAGTACAGGTCCTCACCAACCCATCAATTCTAGCCACGGCTTGGTTTCGATGACGTTTGTGCATTTTCCAACTGTGGCACAGCGGTTGTAGAAACTAAGCAAATATTTTTTCCCTATATCGAAATAGAAATTGCCTCAATTATGTACACATTGCTGCAGCCCGCACATTATACTTCACGAACGCATGCGCACAGGGACGCATCGATATCCCTAAGTATTATGCACCGTCACTCACAATAATATATTTTTTGCCTTGTTTTCCAACTTCGATATCTTGCATTCAAATATATTTTCTGGTGGAAGGTAAATATTTATCGAAATGTATTGAAGACAGATTACTATTCGATTTGTCTTGACCTTGTTGACATTTTTGACGAGTGCATTCGGCGCTTGGCAATAGCAGATTTATATTCATTTGTGCAAGTCGTCCTCAGACCGTTTTTTTTAAATATGTGGGTACACTAAAACTTACCTTTACATTTTAAGACTCCACGCATGACTAATGTAATAGAAGTATTAAGTATTTTAAAAAAAATACTAGCCGTAAAAACAGAAATGCCAGAAATAAAATGATGATGTAGTGCTTGGATCTAGTATTTCTATCTTTGAATTAAAAAATACAGCATACTGAACGACGTACATTTAGTAGTTTTGCCGCACTACTGGTATGCATTTTATTAAGATAGTAAAAGGGATATGTGTACAGTTAGCCAAGTCAAGTCATGAGGGCATCGCTCGGTAGTTAAGCGCACTCTAAAACCATTGTAAAGAATGATTTATTAGGAAATTCAATAAAAAGTTATGCGTGGAAGTACCATAAGCCTCTTCGCACTACCGTCTGTACTGGCGTCTACTTTTCCATAGTTTTCTAACACTTGATCAGATAAGTACGTTAGTAGACGCTATTGCGAAGGGGCTCTAAATTCACATACATGCTAGAGTTTTTGTGCTTGTGTGTTTGAACAGGTAACGGTATCACCCGACCAAAAGAACATGCATAATATGCTAACCCCTGAATTCACAAACGTTAATCAACGCTAAACACGCGCTCACGCTCATGCTGTCGTAAAATGTCAATAGAACTGAAAGGAACAGCAATACTTTTGAAGGATGCTCAACGTTGATTTCCGTTTGTGAATTCGGGGGTAATTTCAAACTGAAGTACCCATGCATTTAATAAGTAGCATGGCTCTATCAGTTCAAAAAAGTAGCGCGACAAGAATAGAGAGTAGTTCACCATAACCGATATGTAAATGCTCCCGATATCCGCACGAAAACGAATGCGTTTTTTATTCATATGCACATTATTCATCATTCTTGGCCCTCTCCCCAAGGTCGGCCATGCAGCCATTTGACTTGCATGCGGGCGACCTTTTGACGCACAAACAACACTCCCTTTTATTTTGCCTATTCAATTCTCAGTTCGAGAGAGTTCGTCCGCATATATTACATTTTGTTTAACAATTGATGTTTCCTTTGTGCGTAAAATCAGTCTAATCTGTCACATTCTGAGGCAAAAGTCTCTTCTTTACATCGGCAAAGTAGAGCTAATATGGACATATCTTACTTACTTAAACGGCCTAGATACTTCCCACTGCTGGGCACAGGTCTCACTTCAACTATGACGTGGAACAGGTCATACTCCAACACGCGGGCTCAGTGCGGATTGTTGGAGGGGTGTAAGGTTAGTGAGCAACCTTATTGTCAGATGTTATCAAGCCGCCCTAAGGCCTCTGACTAGGCTTAACGACTGACATCTAGCGACGTCAACCGGGACCAACTGCTTAACGTGCCGTAACTTAATTTCGGTCGGAGTGGTCACCCATCCCTTTTCCGACCCGTCGTGTGTTGCTTTAGAACAGCGATCGTCGCTGATCATTGTCACAACTGTGCCACGGGCACCTCCAGCCACAAACTGCTATATTATTCCCTTGGTTTGAGATGAATCATGCAGATCACAAAGCTAATTATTGGTTTGCGGGCTATTTGAATGTGCTGCTTTAGTGTTGAGTGTGTTGTTGGTTTTCTTTTTAATTTATAGTTTTGTTAGTACGGTGAACGGCACATTATGCTACCCATTTCTGGACAGTACTCCTTGCTCTAGACATTTGGCAAGAGCAAGATGAAAACGGAAATGGGTAGCCTGATGTGACGTTGACTGTACAATGTCCAAAGCCACAACTAAAAACGATCATTGTACGATTTCAGGGCTGTCTTGAAAACGAGAGTGCAGCGTTAGGTTCCCTTCAGAAAGGTGTAGTGGATGTGCTCGGAGCGGTGGTCGAGTTGGTTGTGGGTGAAGAGAATGGTGCTCCTCGTTGGCTGGTCCGGATTCAGAGCCCGACCATGATCACTCCATTTGACATGGCCGCGCCTAGTCGAGAAGTAGCCCTCGAGTGGCTCTCTGCCATCAAAGAAGCCGCCCACAGCGCCAGCGCTCGCTCGCTCAAACACAGGAAGATGGAGCGAACCTGGCGCATCGCCAAAGAGATGTCCGACCTGATCGTCTACTGCCGCTCCGTCGGCTTCCACACCGACAAACTCCGCCAAAGAACCTTCATCTTCTACGAAATGTCCTCCTTCTCAGAAACCAGGGCAGAACGGCATATGTGCCAGCAAGATACGCCCTACTTCATGAAGTACCATACAGTACAATTAAGTCGAATTTACCCCAAAGGACAGAGGATCGACTCCTCAAACTACAATCCAGTTCCCTTCTGGAATTGTGGGTCTCAAATGGTCGCGTTGAACTATCAAACTCCGGATAAGCAGATGCAGTTGAACTTTGGGAAGTTCAAACAGAATGGTGGATGTGGGTTTATCCTGAAGCCTGATTTCATGCTTGATGAGGGTTATAATCCTCATGATAAGCGTTGTTTGGAGCGGTGGGTGAAGCCGTTGACTGTATCGCTGCGGGTCGTGGGCGCTAGACATCTGTGCAAGTCTGGTCGAGGCACTGCCAGCCCATTCGTCGAGGTCGAAATCATCGGTGCCGAATACGATAGTGGGGTCAAACTCGTCACCAAGACTGTCGGTGAGTTGCAGTCCCACTGATCTATGAATACTTTGACAGCTGCCAGTGTCATTGAAAAATGTACTTCATTCCAATGGAAATACGATTCATGAGCTGTGGCTTAATTTTTGAGCCTGACAGAACACTTGAACCCTTTTAGCATTGCATAAAGTTCATTTTCCAATGACACTGGCAGCTGTCAATATGTATTTATGTTGAACTATAGCACAACTTCAAACTAAATCTGATTTAAAGCCAACATAGTGATCAAATAACGTTATTTTATTATAAAGTGTATTACATAATGACAGGCATAATTGGAAAGCTTAAGCTTGAAAACAAGTTGAAGGCAGTGTGCGGGACCCACAATGCAAAGAACTGATGGCCGTTCGGCTGAAAGTTACTAGATTTGTGTCCATTTGAGGGCACCCGCAATGTGGACGGACGGCCTTATAAAGGTCGCAGTATGAGGCCTATTTTTACCAGTGGACATCATACGGCTGTTAATGATGAAAACGATATAAAATAAAAGTCCTTATGCTTTCCCTCGTGTGTTCAGACGACAACGGCATCAACCCGGTGTGGAACGACCTCTGCGAGTTCGGGCTGCACAACCCGGATCTGGCGCTGATCCGGTTCCTGGTGCAGGATGAGGACATGTTCGGAGACCCCAACTTCATCGGACAGGTAGGCTAAAACTGGGACATATACATGGCAATGTACTGGCAAGGTACCGATGTGGTGTCATGATTAAGAAGTTCGCTACCACTTGGCTGGTTTCCTTGAAATATTATCAAGGTATGCCGCGACATTGTGGCAAAAACGTTCTGAAAGAGCAGTCTAAGACGCCCTGTTGGATGTTGGATGCCGCCTACTGGCATTGTAAAAATAGGCTAATTGACAATACGAAAAATAAAGTGTCAATTCTAGTTATCGGTATAAATTAATAGTTTTGAAACTTATTTACTGTTGTAAGTTGAAAATATGAGCAGATTTTGCTTGACATTGCTTCGTCATATTGTCAAAAAAGCGTTTCGGTACGCTATAGACAAGTTGGGTAACTTTGAATTTCAGTTTAACATTGAATTTACTCTAATAGACCAGTTACTGTTGACCAGTACTCCAACTAAAAAGTGTTGCTGAGTCTAAAAGGGGTTTGGATCAAGAACAAACCATAATCAACGTTATGTGGGTAAGTACCCACTGTTCTTACTGTACTTAAACAGAGGATTAAATGTTACACTGAAATTCAAAGTTACCCAACTTGACTGTACGTAAAAAGCTTGTTTTATATTTTTCAGCAAGTACCAAAATTTAAAAACTCACTCAACGTATGTTTTAAGATCTTAGAATGTTATTGGTTGCCTGAAATAGATTATAAACAGATATTAATCCTCCCATACCAGGCCACGTTTCCAGTGCCCTGCCTGCGGCCCGGCTACCGCAGCGTGCCGCTCACCAACGCCTACTCCGAGGAGTTGGAGCTCTCCTCCTTGCTGATCCATCTCGCGCTCTCCAACAACTAGAGCCGTCTGGAGCGTGCTGACCAATGTAATTATGATTTTATTATCAGGCAATTACGCTGTCAGGTTTTTAAACTTTCTTGTTCCATTTTTCACTATGTAAACACTAAAACCGAAATGTCCTCTGGTCGCAAAAGGTTCCTTTCGCAGAATGTCCTTTTCTCACAATGTTTCTTTCGCAAAATGTCATTTTCTCAGAATGTCCCCTGTTTATTTATGATGCCTTACAGAGGAGGACCCAACAGGGCCTTCTGGAGCGCTGAACGAACTCGCTGAACGAACTCCGTTCGGTCGACGAATTCTCGACGCGCTCGCCCCGATACTAAAACGGTGGCTTGAGCGTCCCCGCGGCTCCGTCTCCTTCCGAATGGTGCAGGTCATGACCGGGCATGGTTGCTTCGGGTCATACTTGCACAAGATCAGACGGGAGGAGACGGCACATCACACCCTCGCGGTGTGTGTGGGAAGCTAAAGCTATACTATGAGCCTTCCTAGGGGGGAGGGGACCTTCTGCGACTTGCGGCATACCGACTAAAAAAGACACTGGGGACACCCTCATCTGCTAGTGAACGTCTACGGGATGGAACAAGTCACTCTCCACAGACGCATCCTACGCCGCCGAAGCGGCCGCTGGGTGCGCACAGCCCGCGCCAAGGGTGCAGAGCGTCCACTGCAGAGAGCGAATCATCTGCCTTTTTTTTTTTTTTTTTTCGTGGGGAAATCCTCATGGATACCTCGCTGCCCGGGGGGACGACGAGGTTATGTCGGACTCCTACCGACTAAAACCCCACGGCACGCGACCGTGGCACTTTGGCGGCGAAGCTGGATCCTACCGTAAGTAATGCCGCACTGCTCCGCCGCCAGTGCTAGCCCCTAATGGGGCCCCCTCCAACCGACCCCCCAACGAAGGGGGGGGGCCACGAAAGCGCCTGGAGTACGCAGGCACTTTCGCCGTCTCGGTGGACGCCGTGCAATGCAAGCCAGAGCACCCCCGCACTCCGGCCCGCTGGCACCCACTGTACGCAGACCCTACTGGGCCCGCAACCACGAGCCACCCAAAGGGCGGCTCCGCTGCCGTAACCGACGGTACGGCCTCGCCGGGCCGCGATGCACAGGGGGATCAGCCTCGGATCACTGGCCCCCACCAACCGGTTGTGCGCCGCGGCCCCAACCACGCGCCTCAAGGCGCCTGCAGGCCCCACTGGCCCCGCAGCCCCACGTCGCCCTTGCGGGCCGCAGCGGGTGGGTTCTAAGTCCACCACACTGCCACGCCTGGGTTCTCTTCGCTTCCCGGTGGTTCCCCTATCACCGGTACTAGGCCCCCTCGCCACGCCGAGGCGAGAACCCATGAGGGGGGCGAATCATCTGCCTGGTACGGTGCAGAGCGGTGCCCTCTCTTCCGGCGAAGTGCCGGTGCAAACCTAGCAGGCTTGCCAACCCACGCTACCATAGGCAGCCTCTGACTCCGAGGAGTCCCCCAAATAGGACCGCGTCTCGTTACTCCCTCCAAAAGGGGAATGTGGGAGCGGTCCCCATCACGCTGAGTTCTTCGCCAACGAGGAATAAGAACCGTTTCCGGGAGTTATTCCCCGTTGCCCAGGATGCACCGGACCAGAGACCTACTCTTACCTGTAGCAATAAATTTCAACAGGGACCAACACGCCTCTGGCCACACGAGGAGGTAACTCAGCATGGCACCCCGGCGCACCCCACCCTAGCGATGTGCCACAAGTCCCCTCCTCAGAGTTGAGCACTCCTGGCCAGTCAGTGGGCATTGAAGACCCCAACCACTCGATGTGGTGAACGTTGAAGTCCCCAGGTCGAGGAGCGAAGCTCAACGATTTTGCCAGAAGTCACTTGCAGATGCTTAAAAATATGATTTATGCCCAGATTACTACTTTAACACCTGCACAGGCACGCTTATAAACGGACTGGGCCTCAGTAGTCCACACGTAGACACATTATAGACAGGTCTTGTAGCCTCTTCAACATAATGAATGAGGCATGGCCATGGGCCTCGGCTTGAGGCACAAAATTGTGCTCGAGCTGGCCGAGCACCTGTAAATACATCAATTTTATGTTCACCAAATTCGTAGTAGGTTTTACGCACGTAAATCCCGTAACGTAAGCCCGGCGCATCACGCGCGCGCGCTGTAAGTCGCTGATCCGATTCCTGCACTTGTATGTGCTGATGTGGTATTTGTGATGATTGAAAGCAACCTGTTTTCAATGGTGCTAAGCTAAAGAGCTTCAAATAAACAACTGTCACCTTCTCTTTTCATCTGGCTAGGGTAAAAGGAGATAGATACAATGAAAAATAACAATATTCTTTTGTTTCTGTAGTTTCTCTTGGCGGAAGACGGCCGAATGAAAAGGCGCGGGTGCTCACGGACAACTGCGCCCGCGACTCTGCGCAACTTATGGATCGTGGCGACGGCAACTGTCACAATTCACTTTTTTAACAAGCCCATGACATTTTGTGTAGTGCTATTACTGCATTTAAACAACTTTAGATAATAATGTGTGGATTTCATTATGTTCTAGTTGATGGTTGTCTATATCAAATCAAACTTAGTTTGAAGTGCGGAAGCACATCAAATGAATTATTAACATAAGAGTAAAAGGTATACAATATTTTACAGGATTTTACAATTTAACGTTTGAGAATGGGATTTTACTGTTCACTATACAATATTTATTTATATTTATAGTAACGTTACAAAAAAAGAAGTAAGAAGCACTAGTGGACATTATGCCTAGGCATTCATTTAAGTTGCTATAGCAAAAAATAACTTTTTGACTAATTGCGTTGATATAATGCAACTTTGCTCTCTGGCTAGAAGAAAAACCAGCACAACCCAAGT
This sequence comes from Udea ferrugalis, assembly GCA_950022985.1. Classification (NCBI taxonomy): domain Eukaryota; kingdom Metazoa; phylum Arthropoda; class Insecta; order Lepidoptera; family Crambidae; genus Udea; species Udea ferrugalis. Next base: position 1,166,583 of record OX465515.1, read on the forward strand.
CATGTTAAAAATACAAAGGGACTTTGAAAATAGGTACAACAATTTTCGTAATCCTACATTAAAAATACTTTATTTACTAGGAAGTATAAATTGGAACTGTTTTTTCCTCACAGTGTTTATTTGACAGCAAAACATGTGATTCGAAGAGGGCTCAAGTATTTGGTGATAGTTTAGTATGTTTGAGGATAAGGTTCGTTTTTCGATGCAATTTATCCAATAAATGTTAAGGAAATAGTTAAAATCAACTTCTTAGGGAAGTGAGATTTAACTTTGATCAAGAATAGGTAAAAAAAAAGTGTTGATATACATATACTGTAGGAAAAAATACCATTTAGTTAGCCTAAAGCTGTAAATAGGCAATAAAAACATGAAGAAGACTGACCATCCATATACGGAAAATGGACGAAGTGCTGCCCAACATTTCACTATATCAATGCTGCAGCGTTTCTTTAGTCTTTGTTCAAGTTCAAAATATCTTCATTTAAATAGACCTGTGTTACAAGTGCTTAAATCGCCAAAAACTAAATAGAACAAACAAAAATACACTTAGTAAAGACTATAAAAATAAATACAATAAAAGAAATAATTAATAAATACACAGAAAACAAACATAATGTGACTCAACCGCAGAGATAGGTAAGATGGGATAATAGGCTAGATGACTGTAATTCTTTTTTGTTTGTTTTCGAAATACCTTACATATATGTAAACAATCCTGAAATAATCATTTCATTAGGATCAATACTATCAGAAATATCGCAATTTGAAATGCACATTTTTGGACTTGCCCAAAAACGCTTCATTCAAACGTGACAGTGAACGTGACGTCACTTTCACTGTTTTTGTAAGGAGCGCGTAGGAACTTTGTTCGACAGCTACATTAAATATTGCTTCATAATAGTATGGGTTACATAATTGCTTCATAATAGTATGGGTTACAAAAAATTAACACTTTTGTAATGGACTCGCCCACCCAAGTTTGCAGGCCTATTGTGGCCTCATTTTTAAAACAAATTCCGATTGTGGTTTCACAATAACATTTGAAATCAATTATTATTTGTGGGGAACATAAAAAAACATGCAAAATTACTCATAGTCATCTACCCTATTGTCTGGGCAGCATTGGGTCTAAACCCGGTCAATCTCCATGTTGACGAATACGTACAATTTATACGCGCAAACTACTACATTAAATATAAGGTAGATCTGACATAGGTTAAATATTGACTTTTGCAATGCATAATATTTTACATTAGTTATTCAATTGTACATTACTTGACGGAAAAATAACCCCTAGAGTAAAAACCCGAGTTTACAGGAATCCGTTTCCATTTTGGACTGTGTTATTCAGACATCGAGTCATGTATTGAATGGGTGCTAGAAATTACTGATGTATTGACTTTACGATTAAATGTACACAATCGTAGATTTTTTTATGCATGACCAAGTACATTTTTATACAACTCATATTGTTCTGCCTCACTGTTGTTGGATATATTATTATTCATGATCATGGATCTTGAAGTAAATGTTACGCACAAGTTAAAATTATACGAGTGAAATGTATGAGGGAACGTTGGCCTTTAAGAGTGCCTATTATTGTCAACGGTGTTTACATTTGAACGGATTGTACGGTGATTTGGTGCAGAGATTTTCTATTCGAGATAGTTAATATAAGCTCATCCTTTGGGGAGCGAATTTAAACCGGTTACTTGGGTCTTTTATCGCGGTTTTCCATCACCGGAGTGTTATTCGGGAACTGGAGACCAGACGGGTGCCGAGAGTGTTTAACCACTGACACATTTTGTGATCGGTGGTGGTAATGGGAGACTGCTCAGCCTCTGTGGTCGATAGTGGACCATGACGATGCTTTTTGTACGTATAATTCGCGATTCAAATGTAAACAGTGCTCTTTTGTTATGTATGTCAATTATACACAAATAGCTCTAATTCTATTAAGTCAGTCTTTCCCAAAGTGGGCGATAACGCCCCCTTGTGGGCGCTGCAGGTCTCAAGGGGGGCGGTAAGAGACCCAGAAAGAAAATGGGGGCGTTGTGTAGAGGCGATAGGTGAAAAAATGGGGGCGCTAAAAAAAATCTATTCTCGAATTGGGCAGTAGACAAAATAAGTTTGGGAACCACTGTATTAAGTCAAGGATGTCTAATTCTTTGGCGGTAATGTGATATTTTCAAAGAGGATGACGTGTATGTAGGAAGGTCAATGGCGCTTTGTCTGTTTTTACTAAGCCGACCAGAGAAGGTGCTTGTATCGGATAAAGGTAGAAATTATAGCAATTAAAGTGGTGTCTTAAAGAGGCTAAAGTGTATAAATAAATGAGCTATTTCTGTATAAAAGAGAGAGAAACGGAACATTTAGCATAATAATCTTTAACCCTCGATGTTAATCAAAATATTTACACAAATATTGTTATTAAATTTAGAAATATTATGTATCAAATGAAGAATTATTATTATTTTCTTATATATTAAGGAATATGAAATAAATATTTAAATTATTTCCTCGCTCCTTCTCAAACTGAGCATTTATATGCTGTCTTCTTATTGGTTTCTAGTTAGTTATAATAATGAATTTCTAACAATTTATGATCATTTTATATACATTTTATTCTTACACTTGTGAAAGTGTTGATTATACTGATATTGATAATAAGAGTTGATATATGAATATACAAATATTTCAGAGTACTACGTAAGGGTGTTTGCTATCTCATATTCTTACGACCTGTGTTTGTGACTAAGGGTTTCGTCCCATGACGAACCCTCTTTACTAAAGTTCTTCCATTTATTAAGCTCGCTTCTCACACAATTTCATACACTATTACATATTTAATATACACACATCAAAACTGTCTAGGGATATCATAGGGATATCATTTTTCGAATATTTCATAAAGTTAAGTTTGTTTACAAGTTGAGCATTATCTTAGAATAACGCGAGGACAGAGGCATAAGATGAAGGTTAAGAATATTACAAAAAAAAACGTTTGATTTTGCTAAAATTTTGACACCTTTTAAAAGAAAAATCTGCCTCTTTTTAACGTCCTTACGATTGTACAATAATGCTACTACAATGAATTTCTTTATACAATCTGAAAGGGCAGATATAGCAGTTTCTGTGTTCTAAAAATTTCTACGTTGGTATGAATATTTTAATTTTTACAGCCTCCCAAATAGCTATACTTTGTATGAAAATGCTTGAGATATCCCTAGACACTTTTGAGCAGTGTATATATCTCGCTTTTTCTGAAATTTCCGAAACAACGATTATATGCGTGTTGTTTACTATTACTTTAAAACTTTGAGTTTAATATTAAAGTGATTCTTGAATTGTATATTTCATTTGTGTTCTGTTTATGTACTTTTCAAAGTTTGTGTTTCAATCCGAAACGATTTGTCAGATGTTCAATTATTTTCTTCACATTATACACAAATAAGTATGATGTATTTGTATATTTAGAAACGGTCTGCGCTATTTTTACTTCCATGCTTTATTTCTAAGGATTGTGCGCAATTTATTCAGACTGTTGCATTTAAACGATGTTAATCAAATTTTAATATATATTAAGTATTCATAGTGTTGTAATTTTAGATATAATGAACATAATTGACGTTTAGCTTAATTATTGCAAATCAAAGTAAAAAACAGGCTTCTGATGCTTTTGAGGTTAGAAATACACTGTATGACAGTGTTTAATTTCAAAGCATTTGCGGCATAGTTTAACTGAGTGCCTAGTTTAAGTTTCCTCGATCAAATGCATTTAGAAAGTTAACGCGGATTTGGATGTCATTGATGCGGTTGAAGTTCCCCTGAAATTTAAACTCCGAAGATTTTCTTCTTAACATTCTGTATTCTAACATGCCTTATTCCTAATGTTTTAGTTCCGAATCATTCAGCTTCATAATGTCGGTAGCCATAAACGTCTTTGTTACTATTATTTATTTTTCGATTTTGTGTCAACCTAACAGACTTGTACACTGATATTCGTTTTTTTTTTAAGTTATAATCAAAACTTGATTGAACATTGATTTTTCGTAACTTTTACATTATCCTTCACATGGCATGAAGACCATTCAACAATCGAATCGATTTTCCAATATAAAGGAAGTTTTGATTATGGTTGAAAGCTTTATAAAAAAAATATTTAGGAAACATGACTGTTATTACGAACATCGTCGGTAGTAGGTACTATAAATTGAATGAATAAAATAAAACCTTTAAGACTAACAAATTTTAGGAAGTTGATCATTCCGATCACAAAGAAAAATATCGGAAAAATAACTTGAGGTGAGGTAATATGGACCCCATTAGTGCTGGCGGGTAGACGTTACCGTTTTCAACCTTCTCGTCGGCACGTTTGATCGTGGCAATTCAAACTAGGCACTTTGTGAAATGTACCACTTTCTTTTAACAATGAACATTCTCTTTTAAGGGTAAGTTGCACCATGGTAGAAGTTAAAGTTAAAGTTAAATTTTTTGTCAAATTTGACAACTCGACGTCATTTTTGGTCGTCAAATTGTCAAATTTGACAAAAACTTTAACTTTAACTTCTACTATGGTGCAACTTACCCTAAAAGATGTTAGTCGTAATTCCGAAGAGATGTCTTAATGTCATTAGTATTATGAATTGTGTTTGTAGAGTAGTGAAGTAGTGTCTTATTCAGTCGAGGTGCAAGTAATCTCCTTTTGAAAAACTGTCTGGTGCTTGAGGCAAGTTTAGGGTTGTTCATTATAACCATGGTTGTTAGATTGTATATTTAAATTAGGAAAGTATTTTATAAAAGTCTTGATCTGAAATATTTAACAGCTATGAAATTTTTGGCTTTTTGAAAGGAGATTATTTAATGTTATTGAATGTTAGAAAATGAGTAATTAAATAAATATTGTGGAAATAATTTTGTCTTTACTTTATGATCATACAAAACCTACTGCTTCACACATTAAATATAATACTCGTAGCTATATTTGGGTTGCCAGAATCAAAAGGATGATGCCAGGGTTCGTATGAAGTCTGTAGGCCTAGCACGAATCGCTAACGTTTTGGTTAACGGTTTGGTAACGTTAGCGGTTCGTGCTAGGCCTACTGGTCCCACCTCCCACTAGATATGTGTGTTACATCTTTGGATAGGTATTCTGAGCTAAGTAAAGACTACTATGGCGCCAAGTTCCACTTCTTAGTCCGTTCAGAGTCACTCTTAATAATGTTATTTCTACTTGGCGCTTTGAATGGCGCGGTCTTGTGAGAGGCAGGTAAGTACGTGTTTTCTAGGAGTAGCGCTAGGCTGAACTTGACGTCAAATAAGTCAAATACGAAGTTACCTGCGGCCAGCATATTTGGACGATTTACTCGTCGGCACACTGCGCTCGAAGGATTAAGGATAATGAAATCGCATCTTAAGGCAGACTAGGGTCTCATCAATTAGGAATTGAAGTGGTCGTCATTCATGCGTGACTGAAGTCGGTCGGAACAATCTACATGAGTCAGAAATATGTTTACAAAACGTTGCACTTGGTTAGTGTTATGTAACACACTACCTATGTTTCTTTATAAACATAGTGTGTTACACTGAAATGCAATTGATTCTGTAAATAGCATGATTGTGCAATTGCCAAAACGATAATGTTTAATAAATAATGATTCTGAAAGGACTAAAATGTGGCAATTTGCATTACCCATTTTATACAGCTGAGAAAGAGCCATCCACTGGTGTTCACAGATAGGAATTGGAAGATGGGTTATCAAAACGTCGAGATATCTGGGTTTTATTGGGATAAATCAAATACTAATTATAATGTTATTTATGTAGTTTTGGAAAGCCAAACTAAAAAGCATTTATTTACTTTCACAAAAAGCCTATTCTGCAAAGTATTAACTATGAGAAGTGTACCAAACGCAGAATGCACATTTTTGTCTAATGCAAATTTCGCTTCAGACCCTTATTGACTTCCCTACTTTGTGAACTGAGGATTTAGAGGATCGTCTTTGCTTCTAATATTGCGGTAGCCGGCGCATTATAAATAAAACTAGTTGCTTAAACTAGTAAAAAGGGGGCCCTTTAAAAAAATATGTATGGTAAAGAAAACAACATCCATATTTGGAACAAACAAAAATTATCGTCAGTCTTCCTGTGTCGGAATCGTGTCTATATGGTCTGCCTTGAGTCAACGGGTCAGTCGCCACAAACGCCGCCACAAGAAGTGACGATTTGTGGCGAGTGGCGGCCACCACTTTCAACCATGTGCGGCGAGTGCATATAACTAGCTAGTCTATTTAGTAGTCATACATAATGTTATGCAAATTCAGACACCATTACTTTAATATTCCTTACTCGATTATCGAACAACCCGCCTTCGCAAGGTTGTGTCCTTCAAAAATATGGATTAAAATGTATGCTGAAGAGGCCACTTCCAGTTAAGTTACGAAGCCCCTATGTAATAAGCGAGACACACATTACTAGCGCGATCTAACTGACGCCCACCGACATCTAGCGGCGTTGTAATGAAACGCAAAAAAGTACCCCTTCGAGGAAAACATTCACATCTCCCTCCCCTTCTTATTACGACAAAATTGTTAAAAACTGATTGCTGAGTACGACATGCAGACCAAACGCGGCGAGGAAGTAAACGCGGATTTCCCTAGAAAAAAATGTTTGAACTTGGACTAAAACATCTTAGGCCCAGACTCCACCAGAGCAGCTATGCTATTCCGGTGGTCGTCGACACTCACTTCGCTCGTGCGAGGTAACTTTGAAATTCAATTCCTTCGCGACTGTGGTCGTTTGAGAGAAAAGAACTAAGCCAAATAACATTTTTTAATTATTTACATACAAAATGAGAAAATACTAATTCAAAGTAAAGCGTATTGATGATTGAGGTAAGCGTGAAGCACCGAGATGTGAAGTGATGTACGATGTGCACCGCCGGAATAGCACGGCTGAGCGGAGATGTGCGGCGTCGAGCTGTGTTTTGAACAACCAATGGAATTGCGTTATTCACACATGGAGATGTGGAGATGTGATTCTATTGGTTGTTGAAATTTGTGTCTGGCTTTTTGGTATCATTAAAAGTTTAAATCAAAGTGTATTTTTGTTTTGTTAATTAGTTCTTGACGATTAAAAATCACACGTTTAATAAAAATATATTTTGACTTTGAATTTGTTTAGCGGGAGCATTTTTATGTCCTCATATAATCTATTGTGGTCTTGTACAGCCATACATTAGGGACTTCTACTGTACAGTGTTATTGTGTTGAAGGGTAGATTAGTTTGCTAGGGTGTCTAGTATTGAATTTATAGAACTAAATAAATTTTAATTCGCTTTAACAAATACACAAATTTCATAATTGTTAATACACGGAACGGTCAGCAATTTAAGACATCTAGGTAATAATGGTCTAAATGACTTCAAACCATCAACATTGAGGATGGCTCGACTCGAACACACTGCTTTTGAGTAATACCTACTCGTATATCCCGTCATCTAGTTCTCCTAAAGTTTCTAACATATTTAGCGTGACGTACAAAACGAAAGAAGACTTGAAAGATTGAGTCTTCTCTGAAAACTTGTAAGTCGAGGAATGGGCGACGAATATTCCAATTTTCTGGAGCAATTCCAAAGAAACACCTGGTTATCTGGTAACACAAGTGCATTCTCTGCATATGCATGATAGGGATTCTCACCGCTTACCCGTGAGCAAGCGGTATACAAAAATTAATGCGAAAAGTCCAATTCGACGGTCTTAATGCATGGTGTATCTATTGTGACTACTGCTAAGGTGCCTGGAGCTTATATACGAACGCGAAAAATTAATGCGAGCGCGATTCAAGTGAGTATAACTCCATCTAGCGAGGGGCGCGAGAAAGCCGCACCCCTAAACACGCCCTCGTCTTCACATTCGGCATCAGTCGGGCAGAGTCGTGTTTCAGTTACAGTGTTGCCGTGATAGGTCATCCCGCTGGGTGTGGACACATGAAAGCTAGTCCTAATAAAAATACGAACACTACCAAGATAATAAACTACCTATCTAGTACGGCCTGGTCCAAGCATTTAAGATTACCTTGAAAGACAAAATACGAGAACATTGGAAGTGCGTAATTGTAAAAAATTAAAATCCCTGTACATATTCAACACAGCGCCATCTAGCCCCAATGTAAGCTAATTAGAGCTTGTTTTAAGGAATATACGTACGGATACACATACTTATATACGTTTTCTTTTGTAAATACATACATAATATACATAGGAAACGCCCAGAGCAATACAAAGATACCTTTATGTTCATGCACACAAATGTTTGTGTGATCGAACCTGCGACCTTTGGTGTAGTAATCAACTCCACATCAAATCAGTTGCCAAAAAATGATAGTTCGTCGTAAAAATGTGTGCATGATTAGCATAGTCGGTTAATCGTGAAGTCGCAATAGCAACCACCTGGAATAATATGCGTTAAAAACCATATAACGGTCTACATGACTTCAAGCCATCAACATTGAGGATGGCTCGACTCGAACACACTGCTTTTGAGCTATACTCGTACACCCGGTCATCTAAGTTCTCCTAAGGGTTTTAGCAGTTATAGCGTTTCCGCAACCCGAGTGTTTAAAAACTTCACTGACGTACAAAACGAAAGAAGAAAAAAGACTTGAAAGATTGAGTGTTCTCTGAAGACTTGCAAACTTGCAAGTCGAGGAATGGGCGACGAATATTCCAATATTCTGGAGCAATTCCAAAGAAACACCTGGTTATCTGGTAACTCAAGTGCCTGCAAATGAACGATAGGGTATATGTACCGCTTACCCGTGAGCAAGCGGTATTCAAAAATTAATGCGAAAAGTCCAATTCGACGGTCTTAATGCATGGTGTATCTATTGCGACTACTGCATAGGTTCCTGGAGCTTATATAAGAACGCGAAAAATTAATGCCAGCGCGATTCAAGTGAGTATAACTCCATCTAGCGAGGGGTGCGGATAAACCGCACCCCTAAACACGTGCTCGTCTTCACATTCGGTATAAGTCGGACAGAGTCGTGTTTGAGTTACAGTGTTGCCGTGATAGGTCATCCCGCTGGGTGTGAACACATGAAAGCTAGTCCTAATATAAATACGAACACTACCAGGATAGTAAACTACTTATCTAGTACGGCCTAGTCTTAACATTAAAGATTACTTTGAAAGACAAAATACGAGTACATTGGTTGTTTGGTAATTCTAAGAAATAATAATCCCTGGACATATTCCACACAGCGCCATCTAGCCCCAAAGTAAGCTAATTAGAGCTTGTGTTATGGAATATACGTACGGATACACATACTTTTATACTTTTCTTTTGTAAATACATACCTACATAATATACGTAGGAAACGCCCAGACCAATACAAAGATACCTTTATGTTCATGCACACAAATGTTTGTGTGATCGAGCCCGCGACCTTTGGTGTAGTAATTTACTTAACATCAAATCAGTAGCCAAAAAATGATGGTTCGTCGTAAAAATGTATGCATGATTAGCTTAATCGGTTAATCGTTAAGTCGCAATAGCTATTTTCATTCGCAACCACCAATACTATATGCGTTAAAAACCATATAACATAGAAAAACCTTGCTAGCTCTCGCAGACCCCAGAATGGGAATGAAGAAAACAAGGTTACAACAAAATTCTTCATAATAAGTTACAGAACTGTGGTACCCTCTTCAGTTTATAATCACATATTTCCACTATAGTCCCCTTTCTTGCATGGTCCCTATGTGCGCAAAACTTTTATCTTATGTACATACATCAATGTTTTTAATGATTAAATGAATGTATTGTGAACATTTTCTGCCAAGACGAGCCAAGCGAAGCGGAAGGCCAATACTCAGGTACCTTTTCTCGAAGCTCTTCGCAGTTTCGAAATAAAACAACTTTCTTCGCAGTTTTTCTGACCTTAACTATGGTTCCGAATGAAGGTTTGTCGATAGTAAACTGATAAAAAATACACAATCGCATAGCTTTTACACTTCAGATTTTGTTGATATAAGGCATCGCCCTCACAGCCTCTAAACTCTAGTCGGCAGAAGGGGTTCGTATCGGCGGATACCCATGATGACATTTTCCAGATGAAGGTGATCAGTTTCTAAAATTGAGCATGAGCGTGAGCGCGTGCTTTGCGTTGGTTGACGTTTGTGAATTCGAGGGTGAGTGTCTTATTTAACCGGACCAGTTACTCGTGAATGCACACTCAACAGAGGCAGTCAGTAAACGCTTCAGAATAAAATGTGTGATCCTTAACTGCTTTTTTTGGCTTAATGCCTCGATCGATCCTAAAAGGTGATACTTTCGACGTGATTATTAACTAAGTTTTTGTTTTTGCTTACAATTAACACGAGGAATCACCTAAATAAAACGCAGAAGTATAAAAACACATGTTTTATTATATTAAATTATGAGTCCACTCCATAACCATTTATTATATTAGTAATCACGAGTCCATTCCATAAACAATAATAAAACTTACGTAATAGGATATTTAAATAATGTATAATTAAAATATATACTAAAAATTGTAATTACTAAAAATCACCAAATTAGTACAATTATTTTGTGATATGACGCAGCCTTGACAGGCTCTGTCAGTGACATGGTCATGTGGTCGGGTGGGAGGCTTGACCAGCAGCTGTGGTCCGAGTACTATTGCACGCGCAATTTTATTAGACATGTTTTGATTGGCCAATGCAAAGCGACGCCATTTTAGTAGCTTGTCAATATTTTGACAGTTGTTGGCCGTTTTAAATCCTATCGTTTGTTAGGATGCCTCAGCGCTGATCTAACTGTCCCACGCCACTCCATGTCACATGGTGAAGCCACACGAGTAAAAAATGAAACAATGCATACAAGGAAGCAAGGAGCTTCTTTCTGTATTGTACTGTATATGGGACTTATCAGGCCATTTAAAAATCGTCTTAAAATGTATAACGTGCCTTAAATACTTAGTTTTCAGTTTCTTTTACTCATGTGGCAGAACCTCAGGACCAAGGGCCCATGACAGCTTCCACGTTTTGCCGGAAGGCCTACAAAAGTATAACTTGTACTCTCGTGGTATTGCTCATTAAATCAAACCAACAGGTTGACGATTGTACATTATTTTTGTAATGACATCAATTAGATGATGGCTTATATCTAAACTATGTTAATCTCAAGTAATAAAATACGTAACATTTAAAAAATATCCTAAAAATCTAGTTCAGTTTAAGACTCCGATCCGTTGCGGGGTATACGTCTATTCATAACGCTATAGCAGGAACTCCACATGTTAGAAGGATACAAACAGACAGATGACAAGCAAGGCAAAGAACGAGTCACGCAATGATAGTTTATCAATTCGATTATTTGACTTCTATTCGTCTGAAGCAGCTCACTCCAGCACAATTTAATTAATGTCAAAAGTAAGCTTGGTTACATGTACAATGAAGTCCGTGCACAATGCGAGGCAGCTGCTATACCGAAATAACAAAACGACAGGCGACGCACGAGAGCGGACGTATACTTAAGTCTCTCTGTACTTCTAACATGTGTTATTATAACCGACTACCTAAAAAGGAGGAAAAATAGCGTTTACGGAAAAAATATTAGTGATTCTAAAATATCGTATTTTCTAATCTTAGTTTATCTTTACTGCGAATGAGGACTTCTTATCTGTAAGCCAGTCTTGTCGAGTACTAGAAATAGGAAACCAGGAACCAAGCAGGATAAAGTTGAGGTTGGCGGTTGTCATTTGAACTTGAACATAGCTATTAAGAAATGAGAGAGTAAATGAAGGGTTGAAATAATTTTCTTAAGGGCTGCCTTTTTCACGGTTAGCTTATAAAACGCCTCGTTTATACAAAGTTAAAGAACCTGTATTGAATGTGATAGTAAAAGTAATTCGTTTAAGAAGCCCTCATTCGATTGTCTAGTCATGTAGTTGCCATTTAAAAGCAGAATTATTAATTGAGGAGTCGTCCTTTAGTAGCCACAGAAACGTTCGGCAGTGATAATCATAATCTATACGATTACGGTGATAACAGAACCCCACAAGTTAAGAAGGATCTATCTGTGAATTATAATGTGAGCTTTACTTAGTATACAACTTTGCTTATAAACCAATAGATAGCACTCCCAATACATTGAATGTTGTTTTGGTACTAAATAACAAACGTAATTAAATGATGAAGTTCGAGGTAAATAACTAATAGAAACTTGCCTTTTTAAAACTATTTACCGAACATGTTGATTGATTTGAGTTAGACGATATGGACGCAACATAATTAATAATTCCGCCATCAAATGACTTTGTCCTTAAAAAAAGGCTTCAACTGTGTTTCTCGTTGTTTATTGTAGTGAAGCAGTTTTTTAAATGTATTTTCTAATTTCAATGCAGCTCGTATTTTATTACTATGGAAGTTATTTTGTATGACTCATGCTCATGGACTATACTGATGGTATGTAGATGTAAACCAAAGGAAAGATGTGCAGTAAGCCAGCACTATACACCTTGAAGATCTAGTGAAATCTGGGACGGGCAAGAGGCTAATTGTTTTAACAAAATGTTACTATTTACTAAAAGAAATTGTCAAGATAGTTAGATAAATAAATAAATTTTATAAAGCCAAGGCCTGACGGTAAGGTCGAATTATATGACTTATGTCGAGTCGAGTGATAAAACAATGTATAAGGGTAAGAGATCGAAATCTCCTGCTAAAAGAATAATTCCTTTAGTTTACATCTACCACAACGTTTTGGGAAGTGCCTCGACTCAAAATTATTAATTTATTACAGAATGACTGACTTAATATTTATTCCTATCGAGCATTAAATGTAATATAAAACGATTATAATTAGTTTTAGTGCGGTTTGTATATTATTGTGGAAATAGACGGTATACACTAAATAGAAAAATATATTTACTTTACTCAGATATCAGTCAATGTATAGTTCAGTTTGTCCGGTTTTCCTGTTGTATTGTGACTTCATTTGAAAGTACCAATACAATATTTGAAGTTTGGAAATGGAAATGCCGACTTTAATAAAATTCACATTAAATACTCGATGTTAGAAGATTTACGTATCGTCATACGACGGCTCAATATTTGTTTTAACGTAGATAAGGTGCACATAATATAATTAAAATTTAAGCGACGATAATATATGTTATACATTTCTTCTTCAAATCTTATAAAAATCTACTTTTCTTACATTGATGTTCACCTCAAATTCTAAGCAGGGTTCTATTTGCCAAAACTTGACCTAATTACTACAAATAATAAGACAAGCGCTAAACCACTTTCTCAGCAAGTAATTTATGATGAATGACTCAATTAATGTATAAAAATATCGTATAAATTTGAAAAATTACTAACAATAAACATTTAAACTGCTCAGAGTCCCATCTACAACTAATATAAGAACATTTCGCAGAACATTTAAAATACAAACTTATTTCTGACCTAATAATTATAAAATCTTATTGCAAATACATTAAGGCAAAGAATTACACACACATTTTGTACTTGTTCCTAATACTTAACATTGAGCCGTCGAGACCATAGCACAATATTGATACATTACGAAAATGAAACACAGATAGTCAGGCACAAACCCAAGATACGTTCAAAAAGTGATCAGATGTCGGTGAACTTCTGTATATCGCCCACCCGTCGCATTTGAGGAAAACCGATAAAAAATAACAAAATATACAGTATTAGTCATAAAAGTATACAGGTTGGACTCTTAACTCTCCTATCTGAATGTGTAAATTGATTTTAAATCAGTCACCTCGTCACACTTGACACTTGCGTCCGTGTCCCGTACATCCGCCGATTAGCATCTAGTATTTAAGTTAACCACAATATAACTATACGTAACTCGTGAAAAAAAAGGTACAATTCTATTGCTCTGTTACACGCCACGGCACTTTGACAAAGTTCATAAATTCTCTTGTCTTCACCTGCTGACAGTCCGCGTCCCGTGACACTCACACATTATCCTAAAGTTGTTTGTAAATGTAATGTAAAAGCACTGTAGAATGTATAAAAAATAATAATTTGCTTTATGAATACGGACGTTTCGTTCGATAAGACAAAACGGTGATGTAACAGTCACGAGACGCGGCCTTTACAAAAACACATTACAATTTACATTTTAAAATCTTTAAGATCAATTTGGGTATCTAACCTCCTTTCTGTCACTTTGCTATACAACAGCGCCACTATCTGATACAACCTTAGAGAACTTCAAATAAAAACTATTCAAGATCGTTTGAAGTGGCGCCATCTTAAGCAAATAACACAAATTAATTATTACACTTCAGACATGTCCGAAACTTTCATATTCAAATGCCCTTAATCCAAATAGTTGCACTAGCGTTTGTCAAAGCGCCTGATATACAGCGTTCGTATAAATCAGCTTACTAATAAATTGCCGTAATGATAAAATTTTAAAAATATTAATAATTTTTATATCGACGCCTAACAGCGACCTCGAATACGAAAGAAGACAACTTTAAATGTAAATTTTAGAAATATGTTAAGCGCCTAGTGAGGTATTCGATTGCTACATTGCTACCTGGAAGATCAGTATTCTGCGGCGGTCGGACACCGCTTGACGACAAGGCAAACGCCTCCACACACAGATATATAACATCCATACGAAGCTCTAAAACGACATTATTCAACCAAAACACATCAAGCCTTCATTATTTTAAGCACAAATGACTAACAATCAAAAGATAATAAGTCAGCTCGCGACAAAAGCAACATTAAAACAATTCGGAAAGAAGGTATATTAGGATAAAAAATAGTGTTGTTAGTTATTATAAATTAAAATTACACGCTACAACAAACTCTCAAATAATAAATAGTTTCATTAAAATTCAATTAACAATGTTAGATGTAAGGAAAATGTTACAAAAGAAGATATGAACACAGCAGGGGGTAAGTAAAATGCGCTGACCGCTATTATACAAATGAATAACACACAAAACAAAAGTTAGTACAATCATCCATATCTGTGTAGATCTAACGCCGACCACACACGTTTGAGGTTTATCGGAAGGCTTATGAGTTAACGGTAGAAACCATCAGTCTATGAAGTTTACGGTTAGTGAAATGTTCGTACCTATACCGAAATTTATATTACGTAGTACCAGCTCCGGCACTCACCTCACACACTCAGACGGAGATGCGCAAACAGGAACAATTTGTGGGTTTTTCAGAATAATTCGCATTCACAAACCATACTCGTCTCTTGGATCTCACAAAAACGTTATCTAACCATTCGGTCAATTTCATTCAACTTTTGCAAAACGCTCGTTCAGCCAAAACGGTTTTTCGTAAGTAAAAGCCAACGGCATATAGTATTTATTTATGAACAAAATAATAATACAAAATTGGATTAAAATAAATAAAATTACTGAATCGTTCAATAACGCGTTCCTAAATTGCTTTCTTAATTAATAAGAGTTCAACGATAATGATTACATAGCAATTGATTAAATACACGAAAGGGCGCGTATATATTTTTTACTGGTATATCAATTATACTTTTTGATACAAAGTTTTGAATTGGAACAAACTTGTTGCTTTGAGGGAAGTGGTGAATAGACTAATTGAACCCGATCCAAAAAAAAATAACATGAGCGCTTCTTTCGTGAATCTAAATTCTTTCTGGACGAGTTGGTTTGTGATGTTATCATGACGACCATTTACATGGTGCCACGATTTCCTAACTATTCTGGCAAATATTATACTGTTATCCATTTTAAGGAATGTTTCAAGATTACTTTATAATACTAGCAAACCCACTCATTTGCTCCAATTTGGCATCAGACCATCGCAGATACATCTAAGTCGAACAAGGATAGACAAAGCAATTGGAAACAACAATTCGTCGAAACAAGACATTCAATGAATAGACAAACTATTGTTTTCAACTCTTCAAAGTCCATAACAATCCCTCACGGATCAAAAAATGTTTAAATGCATATCAATAAATATTTATCAAAATTTGAAACTTACTATAAAATTTTAGTTTTAACTAATAATATCGGAACGTTACGGTCGCAAAGCAAAGGTTCTCGTTGTTGATAAGGCTTTAGTATCCGAGAGCAGTTGTTACAAACGTGTCCCGTCGACCACACGCACATTTACACCTAACAGTAGCTCACTCAAGTCATTTGTACATCGATGCACCCGCAAATGCATAATTATCCACTTCTAAACCTATATACTAATGATTTTCGTTCCGATTGAAACCTGATCGGCCTAACCACTATGTTAATTTGCCATTGAAACTTCTGTGTTGCCATGCTCAAAATGAACTCAATAAGAACGTGTTATTATTTTTAACGATATTTATTCACGCCCGGAACTAAATGATACCAAAACAAGCTTAGTTATTGGCTTGCTCTGCATTTTAATAATTATCATCAGACTATTGTAGACTTCGTGTATTTTTTATATTTTCACTTTTACTTTCTAGATGAAGTCTTTTGCGAATCAGGATTCAATCGCGACGAATATATCAATCAATTATACATACCATAATTAGATTAATAAATAAAAAAGTAATTCTACAAATATAAAAATTACACAAACGTACGAAATCTACACTCTTATCAAAGACTTATGCGATTACTTAAGTCGTATTAGGGGGGGTGTCCCTTTTTTAGAGTATATACAAATTTTAAAATCCTAAGAAGAGTCCCGCTGTCGGTCTAGTACGAAAATAGGTGCGCTGTACACTACTTTAAATATTTATCTCAACTAGCAAGAAGGTACACGTTTGTCATAATTTTAAATTTTACTTTCATTGTCAACTGAGGTCATTTCAAATCTTTGTAACGTAAGAAACTGTTGACTTCAGCTGGACGCATAATGTTTTTGCAAAATGGTTTCTACAATACGCGACATTAAGTTACAATTTGAAGATGTGGATAAATTTGATAAGTTCATACTAAACTAGTTACCATTGAACTTTATTCGCTGCTCTACTCAGTCAAAGTAGCTCTTTCCCAATGTGAGTTACAAAATGACCTTTTCAAGAGCGGCAAACGTGTACAAAAGACAAGATGCCACATTTACACATTCACACTATGTCTCTTACGCTTGTCAGTGTTGATAGTGTTGCCAGATATGCGCGAAAACTACTATTCCGAAGTTTAACATAATTCATCGCTGTTAGGTTGAATTACTTGACAACACTGCTACACTTACAGAAACCAGAGTGGGCGGGTATAGAATAATATTTAAGCAGCAAGCACATTCGCAAACCTGATAATTCTAGCAAGTAAAATAAAATTGCGCAAAGCACACCAAAATCGGAGCCGGGGGTGGTGGCAGTCCAATTAGTTGTACGGAGCATGACGTTGCGGTCTTCTTCTACCACTTTGAGGAACTGAGTTTTAAACCTCTTGTCAGGGAAGCCCGACAACAGCGGGAACAAATGATAGTAGAATGCGACAAAAAAGTACGGTTTGACATTGGAAATCGCCAGATCGGCGACAAGTCAAAATCATTTGATGTCACATCTATAAAAATAAAATAAGAACTAATTAAACACCAGAGTTTTTAAAAACTAAACGATAAAACAGTAATTACAGTTCAGTTGAAATGTTTATTTTAATTTGTTAAAAAACGCAACACGAGAGTTTAAATATTAAAAACTATTTATTTTGGACAAGGTATATTCATAATGTTATTATGTTGTCCAAAATAAAAACTGTTTATTTTAGACAAGGTATATCCATAATGTTATTACGTTGTCCGAAATAAACAAGTTTTTATTATTTAAGCTTTCTCGTTGCATTTATTAAACTATTTAAACTTAATATTTTAACTAATTAATGTGTCGGACTTCTTAACGTATTAGACCGCCAAGACCCCAGACTCCAATAAAAAAATACCGTCACTTAAATAATAACATGCTTATGACAAATTAGGATACTTTTTGCGTAATTACGCAATTTGCAAGTTCTCTAAAAGAGATAATTAAAATTTTCAGAAAATTACAAGCGAAAATTTCTATGTTCGATATTGCCAGCAAAAACAACCTTCAATTTGTCAATACCACGTTCATTGAATTGAGGTCACGGAGTAAACCGTGACCAGCCATCCTGTCCGCTTTATGTAAAGCAAATGTATGAGAGTGAATATTATTCATTCATGCAAGCAATACTACCCGCAGTCATAGCGTATTCAATAAAACTTGTTGCAACGGCTGGCCACACTACCGGTATAGTATTCTTGGGTGTACGTTGCTCAAGCAAGCGACAAGAGAAAGCGGGTGCTTAATTCCCGAGCAGACAATATAATATCACATTTCATAAATAACCAAATGTCGAAATTGGGTAGTATGATTTATGTATTTACAACGGAATCATAGGCCGAGAGAATAAAATAGATATTCTGCAAATCAAGTAATAGTGAAAATACGATTTATTCATGAAAATAAGTAAATAGTATTATTTGTAGTATTAATTTTCCAATTCCATTTATTTAGGGTAATATGAGTTTCCCTCATACTTAATAATTCCGACCTCTTAGTAACTCAGAATAGTCTAAGTATCAGCTTAATTCAGAAGAGAATTATGGTCATATCGTCACTGCCTGAAGTATACCGTTAGGTATTTTATACATACAGTTCCAAAAACTACGAACGTAGCCGAATGACTAGCGATAGGAAACAGGCGATTTATTTTCAATTTCTTTTAAATATTAAAGTGCAATTGAGATATTTATCAAATGCGACATTGTACCGGATACGAGGGAACTAGGCCGTTCGTTCACCTGTGTAAACGCGCCCTAAACTAATCGAAGCGTCTTACGTAGATAATTTACTATTAATTAACAATAAAATTCAAAGGTACAGGAACTCTCGTTTTAAGAAGGTCCGCATCTGAACATTTATTTATCAATTTCGAATTTTAAAACACTTTTAAAATTTATATTTTCAATAACTCTCTCTCTCTCTTTCTGCATATGGTTGAATGCACCTTCATAAAACGAGAACATTAACACAGTAATAGATTTGGTATAACATCATATTGACAAAGGGGAAATAAACATAAAAATAAGTAATTTGATAATAACAAACTGTTCTTAGGAAGTTATATTGCTTCCTAATTAACTTAAAATAACTATTTTAACACGCGAACAAACTTATAAAATCTGCGACTTTACATATCACAGAAAAATAATCGTTTTACAAAAATAAAATATGTGTACGGTGTTTCATTATTATGCACGAAGAAGAAATCGCGTCTTACAAAGATACAACTACGTACGTGGTAACGTGAATATCACTTGTACACAGTGCGGAGGAGCCAGGGGACGACGGAGCCCAGAGGGTCAGTGGTTCGTCTCGGGATTTGTATCGCAAGGTAACAGCTAGGGATGCGCCAGTACGATTACATCTTTTGGAAAATCGAATCGCTTACATATGATCTGACATATTATGTCTAAAAATTTTCGAGTGAATCGATATAAAACTTAAAAGATTGCATCGTGTGTAAATCTAAAAGTTTTTTTTTCTATAATTATGTTTGGTCGCTGTTTCACAATTTTTATCTTTGTTTTCGTTGCAAGCGTAAATAAAAACATGTTTCACTAACTAATAACCCATGTTTTTTCTCTTGAACAATGAATATGTATCTTAAACTTACTGTCTTACTTTTTTGTAACCTACTTATATTTAGGTAGACTCCCGAATATCAATCCAGGACATGTAATCGTGGCTTTACGATTATAGAATTCGGATCAATGAATCGTATAGTGCATCATATACAACTTGCGATACAAGCACTCTAGAGGAAACTAGCCCTAGGAAGTACGCCCGGGCGCTCGCCGCTGACATCGCAAACCCGTGGCAATTTCAGCTCTATTGCCACGACTTTAATAGCAACTTGACTGGCAAATAAACTGCCTCTATTTCAACTCAAAAGATTGAAAAAACTCAACTTGCAAAAAAAATACCGTCAATTCGTCATGTATCTTTCAGCTGTACTGGATTGTTGGGAACCAAAAGGTACAAAACGCAAAAGTCGACGTCATATATTTATCTAGAGAAGTAGTCCTAAGAACAGCACAACAAAGATAGAAATTTAGTTTCACAACAAGTTACTTTGTTTTTTATAAAACTAGACGAAAGTATGACGTCAAATGAAGTAGCACACTCATAGTGACGTGCCGATGCTTACCAGAATCGATATCAAGACATTTCTTCACAAAGCCCTAAAGGCCAATCCAACATTAAGCTACAAACTGATTATCTACTAATACTTTAACAGCATGAAAATACATAAATACGTCTGCTAGAATAAAAACAGTACTCTAAAGATATTTTATTGCTTCTATGGTATTTTTGTTTTATTACTTTTACAAGTAAGATTTCTTAGAATTAAAATGCCTTTCAAACATACCAAACAATTCTTAACATAACCACAATTTTGTTTATTTAAATCTTTCTCAATCGTTTCTTCTGCTTCATCTTATCGTAAATCGCTCAGCGTTAAAACGACGAGTGTTATCAAATCTTGATGAATGGATCAAATCGATCGACTGACCTGTGTCGATAGATCGATTCTGTGCCGGCACACCACTAGATGGCGCTTAGAGTTTGATGTAGTCCGCGACGCCGATGTTGGCGAGGGTCTTCTTGATCCGGAGCGCCGTCAGCCGCGCCGCTGGGTTCTGGTACCAGCACTCTTTCATTACCTTCGATATCGCTGACAGAACCTGAAGCAGACAATTAACATAGTTAGAGGCGGTACATAACCAGATACGCTTGGTTTAGGGTTCGACATCATTAAAGCATTAATATATACTCTTTTTATTTGACATGCAGTTACCCCACTTTGGCGTTGAAGGCCTTCATTCCAAGACCGGAATGGGTCTTGGTGAAGCGATGATTCTTCGACTTCGTATACGGCTTCTTAAAGGTTTCGTTGTATAAACGACACATTCTAGTAATGGGGTTGTAGAAAGATGTGTTGTGTGGATAATTTGAATAAAGTACATATCACTAACCGGATCCGCATGCCACCTATTAGGCACACTAGGCCGCCTCCTCTCCGCGCAGACCACCTTCCTCATATCCTCTAGTGCGGGGTCCGGCGGCACGCACTCGTAGTACGGCGGCTGGTACTCGTCGGGCAGGCTCCCGCAGCGGCGGGCCATCTCCCACAGGACCAGCCCGAATGAGTACACGTCTGAGCGCTTGTAAGGGTCGAATTGGCATGTGTCCATTGACTCGTCTAGAACCTGATGAGGGTTGTACAATGTTTATTATTGTTTTAGCATTTTCCGAGCAGTATCTTTACTAAAGATCTGAAAACCAGAAAAATAAATAAATAAAAGACATTTGGTCATTTTCCCGCCTGCCGTGCTATTCCGGCGGTGCACATCGGACATCCCTTCACATCTCGGTGCATCACGCTTACCTCAATCATCAATACGCTTTACTTAGAATTAGTACCTATTGTCCATCATTTGGTATGTAAATAATTTAAAAATGTTATTCGTCTTAGTCCTTTTTTTCAAACGACTACAATTGCGAAGAAATTGAATTTTAAAGTTCACTCACACGAGCGAAGGGAGTTTTGGCGTCCGCCGGAATAGCATAGCTGATGCCAAAATGACCAAAATGTCTTTTTCTGGTTATCAGAGGGTTGTACAGCTAAAATACAGAAACACATGATGAAAACCTTGTGATAGTTCAATGTCCAAATATAAGTATTAACGTTTTTGAGAAATGCATGTTGTTATTACAGGTCTCTTGTAAGTGACTGGTGGGATGGTCCTGACAAGGACCGTTCATTTGGCTATGAAAAGGGCCGTTGGTTTGGTCCTAAGAAGGACTTTTGGTTTGGTTCTAAGAAGGACCGTTGGTTTGGTCCTAAGAAGGACGGGGAGCTGTTGACTGCACGGTTTTACTCTTGTTTCTTCAAACCACAAGCTAAAGAGATAGAGACGTCATGGCTGTCTAGTGATTCGTGTCCTTCATTCAAGAATCCTCAAACGAATTGAACGTTGAGCAGCCCTTACAAGTATAGCTGTCTCTTTTGGACGGTGAGCTCAATTTTTATTGAAATATATTTTAGAAGTAAATATTGAAATTCAAACAAACGTTCATATTAACATATTGCAAGATGGCCTTGCCCCCATTCGCAGTGTTGTGTAACCTGTAAACGCGTGAAACGTTTTGCAACGGGGTTTGTAGGGCGAATGCAAACGAAGGGTATGCAAAATTGACACCCGATTACAATAACAAATCTGCTTCAGGATACAAGTGATAAGTTCTTTAACTTTGACATCGTTCAGCATATTTTCTTTGTAACCCACACTGATTCTTTGGCTCAGCTAGTAACAATTATGCCTACTCAGAGACAAGTCATGGTTTCAATTATTCAGGTTACAAAAGGTTTTAGGTTCCTTTATGGGGCAAGGTATACACTACTCCAACAAAATTCCAGAAGCAATTTGTAAGTTACCATTACATAGGTTTAAACATCATATTAAAACTGTCTTATTAAAAAAAGGATATTATACCACAGCCGACTACCTTATGGATAGGAACGCCTGGGAGTAAGCTCTCAGCTCGACGCGGACTCCAATTAGCCATTTTGTAACAATTATACGGATTCAACATAATAATGTGAACCAACCAAACATTTTTTTCTTTGAATTGTATAACTGGATGTGAACCTCAAAACTCCTTTTTTATAATGTTAACCAGTAGTCTTTTCTAAACAATATTGTCAATTGCTTTTAATAATTTAACATTATTTTGTGCACTAACCATTTTCTTGAAATTGTATAACTGTATGTGTACTTAATGAAATTGTAATTTACTAACGGATTATTGTACAGAACATATTGAAAACAGTAACTGCTGAGTTTCTTGCCGGTTCTTCTCAGTACAGAAACAACTTTCCGACACCGGTGGTTGAGTCACATTATGTTTGTATACTGTGTATTTATTTATTATTTCTATTATAGTATTTAAGTCTATTATTAAGTGTATTTTTGTTTGTTTGATTAAGTTTTTGACGATTTGAAAGCACTTGTAACAGGTCTATTTAAATAAAGATATTTCTGATTCTGATTCAATCCCAGACAGGACAAACTTAGGTAGAAAGATACAGCAAGATAAGCCCAATGTAGTAATTTTGTGTAGGATTAGTCTTAAATGTCATTGTTGTTAATATTTTGAAAAAAAACAGAGGAACTAGTTCTCAATTTGGAATCTTTGAACTTGCAGTTATAATTTTAAATGAAAAGAAAACGTAAGTTCTTGATCATTACCCCTTTTTATAGTATTGGCTTGCTCTGGAGAAAGTTCGCTTCAATGGAATCGATACAGGGCAGAGCCCTTACAAAGATCTGATCAATTGAACTTCTAAGTCGGTTATACCCAAAATAGGATTTAGGCGAGTTATTGAGTATGTAAGTTTTCTTCAACGACCTTAGCCAAGGCGACATTATTACGAACGGAATAATTTATAATCCATTCAATGGTGAATTATTAACCGTTAAGGACAGTCGTTGAGATTACGAAGTTTGTTGATAAAACAGATATTGTGTTGGATTCGGGTTTTTCTTTTCACTATTTGCTCTCCAAGACTTACAACATGATTTTTTGGAACAATGTTTTCTACATTCATAGATTGTAATAAATTAACAACTATTCGAGCCTAATTGCTACTCTATCCACCTCATAGGAGCCAAACTATACTTCGAAAGTGACCAATTTTTCTCTAGAACTGTAATATTTAGGTTTTTACTTACGTATTTCACAAAATTCCTAGTTGTGTAAATTTTTGGTGTTGTAAAATTGTATGGCCAAGTAAGTAAACGGATAAAAGGGATGAAAGAAAAGAAAAAAAAGGGATAAAAGAAAACGGAAAAAAGGGATATAAGAAAATAGAAAAAAAAAGGATAAATAAAATCTGTGAAAACGTTAGAACGTTTTCACAGATTTTATTTATCCTTTTTTTGGCGTGACCAAGGAATATGTCCATGTGTTTGTGTATTTTTTCTGTATTTATATTGCAGGTGAGCGTCTCACCTCCGGCGCCATGTATCGCTTGGTCCCGACGCGGTTGGTGGACGGCACATCCACGGAGTCGCTGTTCACGTTGTGCCGCACGGCCAGCCCCAGGTCGCCGATCACGCAGCTCAGGTTGCTCTTCACCAGGATGTTCTTGGACTTCAGGTCGCGGTGGGCGATCGCTGGCTTGCCTAACGGAACAAATTACACTAAGAAGACCGGTGTACTAATGTATCAACCAACAAATATTTACAGTGGAGACCTCTCGCATTTGGGAGTTATTTAAAGGGAACAGAAAAAAAAATATGAATAAGACAAAGGCGGCACCACGATTTCCAAAATAAAATGAAAACCAATCAGCTAAAACCTGAGCCTGATAGCCTCAGACGCTTGTTTTCAGTAAAATTCTCAGCTGTTTGGCTTTTAAGCGCTGTGATCTAATCAAACTTCAAGTCCTCTTACCGAAAAATGACTATATTTTATTTGTTTTTTGTTTTTTTAGTGTGGTTTTTGTTGTCTTGCCTCACACGACTGCTTGATGCTTCAGTTGCTCCGACACCCACTTTACCGGATTCATTAGCAGCGCCAGTTGGGATTCAAAAGAGCACAGGTCACATACCCGCGCCAGCAAAAATATTTTTAATAACTCTCCTTAATTTCAGACCAGACGAATGTCATCATACATTTATTTTACCTTGCACCTCTATTCTGTAATCGAGTCATTGCAAGCAAATAGATAGTGACGTGCCCACCACTCTTGCCAGCAGGTCGACAATCATAAACCACGCCTGTATTCTGAAAATCCGTCCACACGTTTTGGCCTACACGGGAATTGAAGCCTAGACCTCCAAAAGCAGGTCCAGAACTACCAGCCAAATCTGGAAGTTGATTTAAATCTATGAATAATATTGGCTAATATAAATTCGCAATAGTTGCTGAGCTTTTAGACACCATCACCGCATTCCCAACTCACAAAACACAAAATCGTTCCCCAGGTATTAGTACTAAACAATTATTATAGCTGAAAGCTTTTTTATTCACGAAAAATGCATTTAATGAGACATGACATAGATGTTATAGGAAAGCAATAATTAAAATAAATAATTAAATACATATCTGAAACTAATCCTAGCCTATACTTACATACACATTTAAACATCACAGTACCTTGATATCTGGCACAAGAAAAACGACCCCAACTAGGTACTCTTTCCGTTTACCTTATTAGCAAAAATAGATGTCTTCAGAGAAAACGTATGTTTAACATACAACTTTGGGCTTACAGCTAGCCGGACAGGCAAGGAACGGCCAGCCCCAGTCACCACAAAATGTAAAAAAACTATATCTGTTTATTAAATCTTAAACAAGCAGTGGGACACATCAGGTTAAACTTTTAAAAAAAGATAAGAGGAATGCAATAAATAAATTATGATTATGAAATAAACTCTATTTTAAAAGAAGAAAGTAACATGTAAGTAATAGCTACATAAATATATCATGTGAGGAACTTGTCATTTGCCATGAAAATCTATTTAAAAAATGACACCCTTAACGGCTGGACTGTATGTAACACAGGCATGGTGGCTGTGCAGTGAATATTCAGTACTCAGTATTGTCACGAGCGAACTTTGGTATTGTTTATCATTATCTATGACATGTAAAATGGATGATTTTGAAGCAACGTTTCCCATATTCGCCCCGCTGTAACATGAATAGTGTTCCACTTGTTACTTACACTTACCCTTAGTGCCGACGATGTCCATGTGAAGGTGTGCCAACCCGGTGGCGACGGAGAGCGCCATCTTGACCAGCGTGTTGGAGTCTATGGTCCTCGCTGTCAGGAAGTCGAAGAGGGAGCCGTTCTCGTGGTAGTCCGTGATCAGCCACAACTGGGTCCAGGTTCCGTTGTCTGGAATCATTTATGATCATAAGCTTATTATAGGCTAGAGCTGGCCAAATGTTGATATCGTTTCCTGAACCAGTGCTAAATATTATCAGTACCAACAGACAATCATGTATGATACGATGAATGGAAGAAGCGCAAGATGAATCGAATGTCAGGATCGCAGCAAGTGGAAAAGTAGTCTCTGCCTACCTCGTAAGGAATTAGACTTTTGATGGCATGTTAGTTGCTCAATTAATAATTAATTTAAGTGTCCATTCGAGTGCAAGTAAAGAGACAATTAAGCACAGGATAAGTAAGTATAGAAAAATAAACAATGTAAATTCCCACTGATAGCTGAAAAATAATCTCGGTTTTTTAATTTATATTATATACAACACATTATATAGTACGATTAATAATTGTAGTCAGCAAAATGACAACTTCAACAGTGACTGATACAAAAAAGGGTGACCCGCTACAATATAAGTGACGTTCGGCAATCACTAGACTTAGACATTTAGTCATGCTTTATTTTATTAGGTATCAAAGCCTTTTTTAAATTGTAAATATTTAATAGGTACACAACGAATTAAATAATACGATTTAAGAAATATGGACCCCACCTCCATATTAAAACTTCTCACTAAAAAATTATAACCATAGCTGGGAAAAAAATGTTCGAAGAGGTTCAGGGGAATTAACACTTGAAAGTCAGGAAAACACACTGGTAACACACACTGGTTGTAGACCTTTGTCTTGAGGCACTGAGGTATGTCGGAAGAGAAGACGTTACGCAGTTTCCCGAATCTCACTAATCTTTACTACACTAACTTTTCATCTAACCACTGAACAATATCAGCCTTCCGCCAGTTTGAAGTGGGGATACGCTCGACTTTTTTTGAATGGTACGCTGCGTTATCTAATACCAGCACCGCATTAGGCTTTAATTTTGGCAAAATGCTTTTAAGCCATTTCTCAAAACACTCTGAATTCATCTCTTCATGATAGTCCATACTATTTTTCTTCGATTCAAAAATAAGTAAACCGGAATCTACAAAACCTTCATCGCTGCCTATATGTGAAATTATAAGGCGTCGTCCTTTGCCGGTGGGGCCCTTGAGGCCAGTAGTCAAACCTTTAGAAAACGCTTGTTTGGAGGATTCTACTGTTGTATCCTCCCAAACTTTTCCAGTTGTATGACCTGGTAATAAACGATATTCTTACTTGTAAATAATAAAATACAGAAACGAAACATTTTGAAACTGAAAACCTATTTACTAAATACAGTTTACCGAAATACCCCTATGTCTCAAGACGAAAGTCTGACCAGTGTGTATTACCAGTAATGACATATGGAAGTGAGACGTGGTCATTCACTACGACTATTTTGCCAGGCTGTAATATCGACTAAATTTTGATTTTAAAAACTCGATTTACCACATCACTATTTATTTGGGACTGAAAACCTGCCACACTGAAAATGTCATTTCACTGACTACAATTAAAAATCCTAGTATAGAAATTTCAGAAACACAAGAAAAGCTAAAAGAAACACTCCACTCGTAACTTTGATCAAATATTTCGTGTGCAATTAACTTGAAAAGCAAACAGTTTCACGAAATGGATCACTTAAAATGACTACACACATCAATTATTAACATTTTGATCGGTAAGTGAGTTGAAAGCAGATCCCCTCGTAATTGATAAAGCCATTCAACTCATTCAGTGACTCAATTTGCATACGTAATTTCCATACAAACAAACCGCTAATTTGTGCAATCAACTGCACGAGATAAAGAACCCTGTGAGCAGAAGCCGTTAACCTGTATTGAGAGACGAATCAATAATTGTTCGATCAAGTAGACCACTCAAATGCAACACTTTCGAACACTCAATTTTCAGTGATAAGTTTTGTGAACGCGATTCTGAATCTACAATGAATTTCTAGCACATGGCGTGGTATTCCGGATAACATCACTTCACATCTCGGTGCTTTACGCTTACTTCATTCATCAATACGCTTTACTTTGAAAAATATTATTTCTTTAATTTTCTATGTAAATAACTAAAAATAATATTTGACATAGTGCTTTTCTCTCCAACGACTACAGTCGCAAAGAAACTGAATTTCAAGTGAGTTTTGGCGACAACCGGAATAGCATAGCTGGTCGTACAGCGACAATTCTATTTCGGTAAATCTTCTATATTAGTGTTTCATAAGATGGCACACTATCGCTTCCCACCAGGAGACTGAGGTCAAATGCAAACCCATTTCAAATATAAGAATAGAACCCATACCTTTGTTATCAGCCGCGATGAACCCCAGTATGTTCTCGTGTCGCAGCATCACCGTCTGGTATATCTCCGCCTCCCTGAACCATGAGCACTCCTCGCGGGAGGAGAAGATCTTGACGGCGACGTTCTCGCCACGCCACCTGCCGCGCCAGACCTCGCCGAAGCGGCCCTTGCCGATGATGTCCACCAGCTGGATCTGGCGAGCTATGGAGCGCTGCACCAGGAGCGGCAGACCTGAGGGTGCAGTACCATGATGGTTAGTCACATTATCTTCATCAGAAGTCATGTTTGAAAACACTGTTTTATTAAGCAGGAGAGAGCCAAAACTTAAGTACATAGTGTTAAAGTGATTACATTTCTATGAAAAAAGGGTTTATATAAGACAACACTTTGGGTCTGATTACAACTTACAATCACTGAAAGTACGTCAATATCAGAATGTGCCGTCGAGTCTTTGTGAAAAGAGACAAATTATGTTTACACGGGTAGTAGGTATTTACTAACTTGACAAAGATCTATTCCTTTCTAATACCAAAAACTAATACCAATGGTATTTGTTTGTAATCGTAATTAATTTTCTATTCCGGACGAATACCACTCATAAACGAATCCCGAAATACGTTAAATGTAATGAGGTACAGCCAGTAATAAAAATGCTTTTATATGTGATTTTGAGTAGTGTTTATTTATACAGAATCAGTCTTATTTAACAAATTAAAGAGTAGTAGGAAAGCCTTCGGTCAACTTGTAACTTTTTAAAAATAATCAACTATTAGATATAAAATGACAAAAAAAAAACTAAGCAAAACAACTTTTTAGTAATAATTAGGTATAAAAGTTTTGGCATGACAATCATAATAACTGTCAACTTAAGAGTCTTAACTATTATAAATATTTTGATATAAAAAAATAGCTTTTCATATAAAAAATATGTGAGTACCTTTTTCTCTCACTTTCTAAAGTTATTAAATTTTTGGTAACAATCATATTTTTATATTTTTTAACAACTAAAAATTAATTTTTAAATGCCGGAACGGAGTGAATTTGTGAGATTTAGGATTGCATTACGATCATAATATAAAAAAACAAAGTAAACTGTTTCTGTGACTGTACCAAAAGCCACGTTTTGGTATTCGTTGGGAACAGATTAAGTACTTCATTGAAATATTTAAAATTTGGTATTCGTTCGGAACAGAAAATTAATTACGATAGCAAACAAATACCATTGGTATTAGTTTTTGGTATTAGAAAGGAATAGATCTTATCACATGGTCAATTTTCTTAATGTGGATGTAGTGGCAATGGTATATTATTCACTTCATCACTATTAATACAACAAATACATACGGAATATAA
Organism: Udea ferrugalis; assembly: GCA_950022985.1. NCBI lineage: Eukaryota > Metazoa > Arthropoda > Insecta > Lepidoptera > Crambidae > Udea > Udea ferrugalis. The sequence continues at coordinate 1,196,196 of OX465515.1, forward strand.
TTTATAAACTCTTGAAAGATGTAATACGCAGGATTAAGTCATGTCAGGAGCAGTTAAGAATGTAACTCAAGAATTCCCACTACTAAAATATTAAAAGCAAAGAACGCCAAATCATAGACACAAAAATATAACTGACCAGATCCCGATCCTGAGGTGGTGAGCTCGATCATGTCCCGTATAGTGGCCGTCCCCATGATGGGATGGCGCGTCTCACAGAGGGAGTCTTCAGCAGGGAACAGCGGCCGCGAGCCCCGCTTCATCCCCTTGCGCGTGCGCTTCGCCCACCAGAAGCTGATCCCGGCACAGATGCCCAGCACCATCAGCCCCATCACCCAGGGCAGGACTTGCCACGCGGTGGCTGTCGGACTCGACTCTTTGTTCAGAATAGAAGCGTTAGTCTCGTGTCGTGGCTTTGAGGCCATGACAGTTAAAAACATTTAGGATACACTGTGCTGAGAGCTTTATCAAAAATTGAAAGTGTTTTAACACGTTCCCTGTCTATTTAATATCACAATTGAAAATCAATTGTTATGAATCACATGTGACTCATACAGGGAATGTGTTAATACGGTTAGAATATGTAATGAGGTCTTCATAATTGTGAAGCTATGGGTGAAAGATCATCTTGAATGTATTTAAGATCGCATTAAAGACATAAAAATGAAATGTGAGCCAATAGAATTATAATATGGGTTCGTTGTTGACTTTGCCGACAGAACTAAAAACTATATGAGGTGATCCTGTGGACAGTTACATAGTAGTCTTTAGTGGCACTAGAAGCACTCGAGTGACAATACAGAATAGTCTTACCAACGTATTTATCAATGAAGAAGCAAAGATTTGAATCCTAGATTGTGAGAAAGCTTACTTTAGTGTAATAGGTAGAAAAACGCATTCATACTTAAAATCATATGAATACAAACTTTATTCAACCAATCAACTCAAGTTAAGAATGTTGTTGTAACCTTTGATGTTAAAATAGCCCAAAATACGCGAAATCAAAATTATTGCATTGATAAACTAAACTCAACTTTTTGGAAAATGACTTGTTAATATTTTTACTAGGGAAGCTGAAATACACGTCCATATTAAAGTTAAGAAACTTCTTTGAATACCACTTAAACTATTAGAATGTCCCCGTGTTTCCCTGAATATATTATCAGGTGTCAAGGCTGGGCACTTTCAGGCACATTTAAATGCGACTCTATTCCGCATTCGTCCGTGCGAGATAAAGCCCATACATATTTACAGACCTGGATGAAAGTTTAATAAGGCTTGGGTGAAACACCCAAATCGGGCCAACACTAGGTGACATTTGTCTCACGAAGGTTCTATTTAAATTGAAACGGACAAAAATACTGTTAGGTCACTTGGGGTGCATATTATTAGTTTTCGGCTATGTGGCAGCTACTTCTATCGGATCCGAATTATTGCATATATAAAATTCAATTCTTTTCTGAGAACCATTTAAAAGCTTCGATTGCTTGAGAACGGATCACTGAAAACACAATAGGCATAGGAGTAGTGGAACGCAAATTATTTGAAATCTAGTTGATTACTAAAATACCCAAAAGAACAAATAGTATGCGCAAAAACATAAAGGACATTTTAATCAAACAAAACTTTACATAACACAATTCGAATCACTTCCAATATCAAGGACAAACGATTGGCAAATACCTAGAGAACAGTTGAGTAGTCAAATGGCTCTTATTATACAATCATATGTATCACAAACACAGGAAACAGGTAGGTACACGTAGGAAAATACCAAATCGGACGCGCAGTTACTTGATAACAACGCCAATCCTAGCGCTACGGACAGTCTGGAAAAGGGTAGTCTAGTACTTATAGTCCGTTCGCGTTAAGATTGCAGTGATTTCATTCTTGTCCTTCGACCTAGGACGCCCCTTAACCAATAAAATCGTTCCTAATTAGAAAGCCAAGATCACAGTGTCCAGTTAAATGCATTTTTTCAAAAGCCCGTTGCGTACCAGACTTTGTACCTGAGTTTTTTGGAATTAAATTAAAAAAATACTGCATTCTTAACGCGAACATACTATAGACTAATAGATAACTGACTAAGCTTTACAAGAGATCTCACAATTGACTCCCTCATAGCAAATCATTAATTTTGTTTGCTAAAAAATTACACAACTTTATGTGATGTATCTTGGATCATTATGGATCTTGTTTATTTATGTAAAACTAGCAGCCGCCCGCGACTTCGTCCGCGTGGACTTAGCTGTATGTGAAAAAAGATTTTCCCGCTTTTCTGTAAATTTTCTTTGCTATAAACCTCATGAAGCCCGAGACCTTTCTAACGAATGCAAAACCGTGGAAATCGGTTCGTGCGTTCTGGAGTTATAGCGTCAGGAAGGAAAACCCGTCTTATTTTTATATAGTAGATGTCTAAGATTTTACGTGTTGCTCTGACCTAGACCCTCATGAAATGAACGCCAACGCAACGCAATGCGTACGCTGAATCGAATGTTCATTGTTTTAATTGTATGAATCCGTAACAATTCAACTACAAATGTTCCAAGCAAAAATGCCTTACTGTATAACGACTAAGAACTCATTTTTAATCTTGAATGCGCTTCTCTTGTCAGATAACTAATAGCGTTTTTTTATACGGCTTACGTTTTTTTAATACATGAATAGGCGATGACGAGTTGTAAGGAATGTATTGACCATTGAAAACTATCTCTCTTACAGTCAGCAATGATTAATTTTGTTTCACTCTGCAGCTTTTTATTGTTTGTTATGTCTGACTAATGGTCAGTACTACCAGCGCAGCGTTTCGGTATCAAAACTAATATTGCTTATACTGCAATTAAACTTTGTTATGGTTAGATTTTTATATGGTGTTTTCATGAGTATACTAAAATATTTTCTGGGCTTCTAAGGGGCAAAAAGTCGAAAAGGATGTGGATTACTGCTGGCCAAGGCTTGTTCTCGCTTCCAACACAACTTACTTTAAAGTTTTTCTTCATAGTTCATGTTTATTTATATTATTTGACTTTTATTGTTCTTGGGATAGTTCTTCTCGTTTGTATTTTATTATTTCTTTGGAATTTGCATGATTTGAATTATTATATTAATAAATCCTTCGTCCTCCTTAATAATCCTTTAGCCTTCAAACTTGAGAGGAAACTTAGGAACATTGGACACATCCACTCTAAGGTTCCTACAACTCACCTTAAATTGATCTAAGACTTCTTCGGTAAATAATAATTATGTTCAGTGAAATTGTATTGCACTTGAATATATTTTTAAATGTTACGTTGACATGATTTGATACCCGAATGGTATATTCACGGCAAGCAACTTGAACTAACAAGGTTTTAACCCTGTTTGATGCAGTTGAAAATATCCATCCACCTTCATAATATGAATCATTAGTGACTATCATATCGTTAAAAAATGTGCTTATTGAAGGGTTAACTTTCCCCGACGACCTACAAACAGAACTAGTGGCTTTGACTACGTAGGCAGTCAATCTTGCCTCGTTAAGAGGTTAAGAGGGCCCCCTCAGCGGGCTCCAACTAGGCCCACAACACTTAAAGGGTAATAGGCATCATTCAGATCACATTCCAATCAACCAGTATTGACAGTCGACAATATTGCCAATTGAAGACGCCTACAACTGCCTCTTATTTGCTTATTTTCTTCGGTAACATATTTTTCTCTTATTTACGAGGACAGACAATGAGCTATTGAATAGCTTTCGAGACATAATCTAATACTTGTATTATAGAAAAAAAAATCTAATAGTGATATTACGATGAGATTACGAAGCAGACAAAAGAAAATATAATATTGGCTGGCTGATTAATGGAGGGAAAATAGGAATAGGGGATAATTCAGAGCAAACACAAGATGAGATGATAGCAATAATAACTGAAGAAATACAGGCTGTTGATTTCATAAAGAAGGTTCGGTAGCAAATTAGAAAACACATTTCAATCAACAGGTTCACATTTAAAACAAAGATCGGTCAGCAACTTTCTAAAAGATAATTACTACTAGTGAAGTATTCATATTAACTTATTACGTAGCTTAGGTTTATATGACAAAACAGTTCGAAAAGACCCGATTTATTAATCACCATCCATTTGCACAAAAATATTGCTTCTTAAATCTAAAATCAGGGAGTGGAAGTTTCCTGATGATTATTTGATGATGAGAATAATAGTAAGACACTAAAGCTGCGAGTCCGATTTGGTATATAAAACCCCTTAATTAACTAGTCATAGAACTATATTAAAAAAGCTTTTATAATATAAATGCACACACAAAACATGCACAAACAAAACAAAAACGCATTTAACCATAATAAACAATAAATACCTTGTTAATCGTGCTAAACATCTTGCTGTTCTAATTCAACGTGTCAATTCTCAACGTTAAAGTTATAGAAAAATATACAGGCTTGATCGCTTATCTATTAAAAAACAAAAAAACCCCTCCAAGCGTCATACTGCTCTATATTGTTTTCCATAACCGTCGGTTCAAAGTGTTAAATCATTAGTTAGCGTAGCATATATCGAATTAAATTAATGATAAAACCATGCAAATTAATAAGAAATTAAATAACCGGCAAATGATCACTTACGTTACGCTATATCCTGCATGTAGTGCGCATAGCAACCCAGCGTCATGAATTCGCTGACATAAACATGGCAAGCCTATCAATGTATCCTGGAATTAAGGCTCGATACCAGGAAAACGGCTCTCGGGAAAACTAAAGTTTTATATAGAAAATATGAAGTATGAGGCACGAAAAAAATCGTCATAGTAGTCAAAGAGTTGCACAATCAGCTCAAACTTCCAGTATATGGATCAACTTACTAGATTAATGTGAAAAAAAAACAGAATATCGCTAAAAACGTGCAAAACGCACTCCCGTATTTCTAAAGTTTAGGCATCATATAAACTAACAACTTACGTGTTTTAAATAACGTGTAAAGATCAGATATCAAAGAAGCATTGCCAATCAGCTGTTTTTTATTGCTTTATTTCAGTTTTGTGCAAAAAATTCCCAAACATTCCGAATTTTTCGCTTGAAATCTCCATACAAATTACTATGGAGTGAGTGAAGTTTCTTTGATAGCTGTCCGCGCACCGTCGCAGCTCACTCCCCCCCATGTCCCCAAGGCGAGCGCACGTCGCTTTTGACGAAAATGACATTTATAATTACGCGGATAATTTACACGAAATAGGCGCACATAGGGTCTTTTGTTGAAAATAGTACAACTTTGTTTTTTTTCCTCCGTACTGTTTGTTCATATGCATTATGCATAATTTATCAAACGTATGATTTTATCATGATTCACCATGAGAGTTATATGGCAGGTTTATATTTATAAGTACACTTGATTAAAAGCTCTCTTGGGTTTGACAATTTCGTACTAGTTGCCATTTCATTTTCCTATTCTTTACGCAGTGACGTGCACTCACCCGGCGTCATGTGGAAGACTGAGTTGCGGGACTGCGCAGACGGCTGTCAAAGAAACTTCACTCGTTCCATAGTAATTAGGATGGAGATCTCGAGCAAAAAAAATTAAAGTTTGCGTTTGCTTATACGAAACAGAAATAGTTATAGCAATAGAACATAATGACAAGTTATTCGAAATGGAAACACACTTCACACCGGAACAGCTTTTACAATTGTACCAAGCACAAATTCGGTTGTGTATGGAGTACTTCTGCCACCTCTGGGATGGCTCTGCCAAGTATCAGCTGGATGCACTGGACTCAGTAGACCGAAAAGCCAGGAGACTGATAGGTGACGAGACGCTCGTTGGAACCAAACTCGAGTTTGGAGCATCGGCGTAGAGTTGCCTGTCTATCGGTTTTTTATAAGGTGTATTTCGGAGAGTGTGCGCAAGAACTTCATGACCTGACACAAGACGCCGCGAAGGCTTTCATCTCCATGTGGTCGACTTTCCAGCGGTCCGAACTAAGCGGTTTGGTGCTTCCTTTCTGGTCCGCACCGCTAAGGAGTGGAACGCCCTCCCTGCGTCTGTGTTTCCGGATACATACAACCTTGGTGTCTTCAAGGCAAGAGTGAATAGGCATTTTTTGGGTAAGCGTGGCTGGCAAGACTGAGGTCAAACGCAAACCCATTTTAAATTTAAAAAAAATGGATCAGATAGAACTTTGATATAAATATGAATTATCATATTCACGTCAGCCATGGAAAAATGGCAGTGTAAGCATTTTTATCTCTAACTGGCTATTTGCACACAGCTTTTCACTGTAGTAATTTGAATGAACTATACAGACAAACGTTCTAGAAAATATAATTAGCATCAACTATCATTTAGATAGTGAAAGCTTATGTAAAAACAGACAGAAAAACGCGGAGGGTGACTTCCTTTCATACTATGCTCTACTCGTAGATCAATTCCAGTAAGATGAAGATCACGGTGGATTCTGTATTAAATTCAGCGTAAAAAGCCTGAAATACGATGGCCTCTACAGGAGACTAAAGGTATTATACTCAAGTGTTCTTATCTAAAATAAATTATCGACTAAAAGTGTCTCAACTGTTGACAACTGTTAAATTCCTCGTTTTAGTTAGTAACAAGATAGCTCCGTTTAATGCTTCTTGCAGCTTTTCATTACAAGTAAGACCAATTACGTAGTGGGTCCTTCTGCATGTTACTAGAAATGGCTCCGTGTATTGCTATATCATATGCATTGGATGTAAGAAATATTTTGTGTTGATGATGATCGAACGGATAAACCAAGTTACAACTAAATCTCGATGGAATCGTCAAGTACCAGATATAACATTGTGCAAATAACGTGGTCACGAGAATAGATTGCAAATAATAGTGTAAAAAAATAATTGGCAAAACCGCTTGTTAGTATGTTTAATAAAATACAATTTTTGGTTAGTTTCTTTTGTTTGCCCTATATCCTGAAATATATTGGGTGGCGAAATAAAAATATCTTTGGTGAACGCATCAAATGATTATCATGCCGCGATTTATAATAATAATAAATAAATAAATATCCCTGGACATTATTCCACACAGCGCCATCTAGCCCCAAGTGAGTTAATTATACTCCGTTTTTATGGGATACTAGACAACGGATAAACATACTCAAATACTTTTTCTTTTGTAAATACATACTTATTATACATAGGAAACACCCAGACCAATACAAACAGACATGTTCATGCACACAAATGTTTGTAATGTTCGGGGATCGAACCCGCAACCTTTGGTGTAGTAGCCGACTTCTAAACAATTACACCAAGACGGTCGTCCGGATTTATGCATTGCATTTATGCACGGATTTCACGGCCCAACCACTGTGTGACCATAGCTGTCACGATCGCTTTCAAATTTGACAGATTTTCTCTCCGGCCGACCCTAGTAGCGAACCTTAACGAACCTTATTCTATTCTATTTCCACAGTAAAAGATCATTCAGCAAAGACTTGATTGAATTTTACCTGCGCGTTAAGATTTATAGAAATCGGGACACATTCTCAAATTTCGTTAACATCTATACTAATAATTTAAAGCTGAGTTTGATTGTTTGAACGCGCTTATCTCGGTAACTACTGGTTCGAATTTGAAAAATATTTTCGTGTTGTATAGCCTATTTCTTAAGGAAGGCTATAGGCTATATGACATAACACTGTTTTCGTAACGGTGACTTTCAGAATTCAATCCCCTGGTTTGCTAAATTTTAATATTTTAACCAATCACAAACTTGTATCTACTACCGAGTATAAATACATACTTGAGTATTGTACAAACTGAAGTACAGGTAGCATCATTGCCATGTCATCTAACAGGTGTCAAAAATATCAATTTTATTTGATAAAAACAATTTCTAATGCTATAATTATAGGAGTAGTATGAAGTTTTGAAATAGGGTTGTTTCTTTTTCTCAAAAATTATAAAAATATTGGAGACGCAAGAAGAGAGAGAAACTCTAACAAAGAGTGAGAGACTTTTTGTATGAATTGCCCCAGCGGGCTTCAAGCAATTATTTTCAACAAATTGAACTCTTTTCCTTTTTATAGGGTCTCTCACTTTTAAATATCAATCAACAGAACAACACAACTTCAGAAATTGCTATTTCAGAAAATGAAGTTTGGTGACGTGACTTACCTGACTACGTTAGTGGTATATTTTTTTCCTTTCTAGTTTTAATTTATTTTGAACTAGCGGCCGTCCGTGACTTCGTCCGCGTGGACTTTGTTTTTTGAACAATATATTCATGAATTATATCCTATGTGTTATTCTGATGTATGAACTAAACTATATTACTATCAAGTTTCATCCAAACCCGTCTAGTAGTTTAAACGTGAAAGAGTAACAAACATGCATACTTACAAACTTTCGCATTTTTAATATTATTGGGCTATGAAGATGTGGATAAAAAGCTTTACTTTAGAAATTTTAGGAAATGTTCACTGATTTTTATAGATGCAGGCCTTAACAATAATGTCCTTCGTATCGAAGTAACAAAGAAAGATGGCATCTCAAACGCCCAGACCCAGCGGAAATATCAACCACCGGTTCCACGGTAACGGGCGTTCCGTGGTAATCTTGTTACCATCTGAAAGTGTTTCGTATCTATCGGAAATTGTATATCCTTGAAACTGTGTCCCGATTTGTCTCGAATCACGACTTCACACAACCAAAGACATATCTGGATTTGACAGACATCAATTATATTGTCATTAAGTCGACTTTATCTGTTCCAGAGACATCCTACATAGCCTTCCTCCTACTAGCCTCAACTTACTCGCTATCGTCTTGCATGAATAACCCATAATGCATTCACTATTCCAATCTTAAGACATCACGTGTCACCCCCATGTGTAACCGAGATAATATAATGGTGAATATATTTCCTCTTTGACACCATAGACCTCTTGCACATCTATTATTCAGAACAAACTAGCGAAAATACGAGATTTTTTGGGCTAAAATTTTAGAAACTCTCTGTCCTAAACAAATAACATGACTAACACAAATTGCGGCTTGATAAGAATATATCGAGATTTAAATCATCAGTTTATGTGTAAGAGGTCTTATGCATACGCATGCAGTACCGTTTAGTTTTATTTTTCCAATGTGGTATTTAAGTAGCTCATGGTTAGGACCCGACATGGGCACGGTAGACTGAACAAGACATCACGAGGACATCACATAAGCCCATTCGTGCCTGAGGCACATCCCAGCGAACCTTTCGTACCTGGAAACACGTATTGGTTACAGAGGTCCGTAGAGCAGCAGGTGATATTGGGGTATTCGTCCTTGCGGCACCAAATGGGACTGTCGGGGGGGAACCAGTGTTTGCGATCCCAACATCTACATTTACAAATCGATACATTAGATAGGCGTAATCTAGCACTTTCTCTTTAAACCTTATTGGCACAATTTAACTAATTTAATTTATACATTTAAAAGATACTAATCTTTGAACTTCTCAATCAGAATGTTACAGTTTTACAAGTGACTAAATTAGAAGTACGATCCTATCCTACTCTTAATTACACATTCAAATAATAATACTGTAGTTTTAATAGGAATTAGATTACGCCACAAAAACGGGTGATCAACGCCGGTTCTAAAAGAAACTTAGTCAGTTTAGAAACAAAAATAAAAGAAAAAGAAGTAAAGATGCATGCAGTGGCCTCACACCAAGCAGCGGTTACTGGGTGGCAAGTGGCAAGCCCTGCGAGTGCGGACGATCAGCTACTGCCTACCTGGCGGCCTCGGCTGCAGCTCCAGGCGAAGGTCGCGATTGCACATGTCAGCTCTGTTACAACATTCTATCGCAAGAGACTCATTCCTCGTCTTCGGCGTGGAACAACTGAACGGGTGCTCGATGGGAATCAACAATACCCGGTCGATACAGCTGCATCCCGAGGGGAACCATCCAGATACGTTTAGTGGGTTAAAGCGAAACCAACGCACACTCCAAAATAATCATTAGTTAACTGCACATCATTCAAAACATACTATCTCCGTCGGATGTGACGCTTACTTAGTAGGTACATATTCACTAAATCAGAAGCGATGTTAGATTATTGGCATCTCAACACAAAACTTGAGGAAAGATGCAATTATGATTCTAAGTACATCAAACAAAATGAAATCCGCAGTCATAGGACACGCGCAGAGCTGCTCTTACCGATGGGCCCCTGAGGCACTTTGGCTAAACTGTCCCGGTTATTCTCAGCGGAAGTGCAGTGGTCAAAGGTACAGCAATATGCTGGCGATTTGCACAGTAAGGGGTTTGTCGGAGGAAAGGCCTCTTTCAGTGACAAACATCTAAAGACCACAAGCATTCTATGAAAATACATCAAAGGTTTTGGATTGTATATATTAGTGATGTGAGTTTGCCAATGGTTTAATTAACAAAATATGTACCTCTGTTAGGTGCAATTGATTTTTTGGACTATACTTTTTATAAATTTTGAAAAATCGTTTTTGATCATCGTTAGGAATAATAAGTTATACTCACTGATAGGTGAACTTCTGGATGCCATTTTCTAAGCTCGTAGAAGCAAAGCAGTAGCCATCGGTCTCGCAGGTTTGATTCGGACAGGTCTCACTGTTGCAGTAGCACTTCAGAGCTGTTGTGAAGCACATTATAAGAGGTTATCATGAGTACCAACACAACTGACTTACAAACTATCTATGTACCTATTGTGGTGCACAGTTACGAGACATGGATCTAGGCTTCAGATCCAATATCAGCTCTGACATAGCCAGACAGTTATTCCAAGGTTCTTTAGATCTCTCTTCACCTATTTCGACACTCCAGCGGTACTAAAAGCGACCGATGAGATTTACTGGTTATGGCACATTGAGAGAATGAGATGCAATAGCTTTCACAAACAGTCCGTTTCATGGACTGAAAAACATTCCTTGTTTTTTTCATTGAAGGATGATTTCGCTTCCGATGGCGATAAGTGGTACGAAATCATATTGGAAGGCTGTAAAACCAAGGCAAAGCCTGGCCCAAGCATTTTTGACAATTACACTAAATTGATATTTGCTTTAAATTAGGGATCTCTGTCGGGTATAGGCTTTCTTCAGAGCCCCTCCAGGAATTCCTGTTTTTGGCTGGGAGACAACAATGTCTGAAATATTGTCTGTGGCCCATTGGCACCATGTGCACTGAGCTATAGGTGCTCATCATTATTTTATAATTAGATTTGCCCATACAAAAGTTACGAGTATATTTATTTATTCGATTTGTTTACCAGAAATCCACAGCACTCATCTTTAGTCCTATATAAATTCGATTGGATTTCTTTGCTAGATTTTTTTGTAGTATCTCTGGAGCCACGAAATGAAGTAAAATCTAAATTAGCCACAATGACTGCACTGAAGACATAGTGGAGTTGCTAAAATCTGGTCTCGGGGCCCAAGATCCGTTTCAGGCCCCTGAGCCATTGTATTCAAATAGTAAGTGTTATTTTAGGTGAACGGACAGCATGAATAATCTGGGTTTTTGAATGCTGTAGCAATAAGCTTTTTTTTCTAAGTAATAACTTTAAAGCAGGCCCAAGTTATAATTTTGCAATAAGAGGAATTCATATTAAGAATTGAACATATCACTACATAGTATAAAACAAACTCGCTTTCTCTGTCCTTATGTCCCTTTGAATGCTTAAATCTTTGAAACTATGCAATGGATTTTGATGTGTTTTTTTTAATACATAGAGTGATTCAAGAGGAAGTTTTATATGTATAATAACATAACATCCTATTGCACCCGTGCGAAGCGGGGGCGGGTCGCTAGTTTTTATAATAAATATAGAATTCAACTCTTCTATTTTTGAGTCCTTCAACAATCGAGATAACATTGTGACATGTAACTCACTCAATACTTCTAATTAATACTCATTTTAATGATACTACTCAAACACAATTTCATTCAGTATACTTAAAATACTTAGGATAATGGGCATATTCAAACATGAGGATCAATGTTCAGCAAAACAGCTTCAAAATGAAAGTGTCTTTTTCCTAGATAGGTATAAGATAAAAATGAGTATCAATCAAATGTGAGTTATCCCTAAAAGATATCATGCCATTGCAGTATTTCCTATAGGCTACTTAAAATTGTCCAGTACATTATTTATTAGTATCTGTTAAGTTTAGCAAGCAGAAGTCAATTGCTCCATAAAAATTTCTTGAGAGAAAAGTATCATCCTACAGAAATAAAGCAGATTTTTGGACTAAATACTAGCTTTGGTATTTCTGATGGTTTATTGTAAAAATTAATGAATGTTTTGGAATCCGATGTATAATTCCAGGGTCCACACATTACACCCAATTTCTTGACTATTTTATAAAAAACTTTAGTAAGTATTAACTAAGTCTGTGACTTGTTACATTTATCCTGTTACCTTGGTCTGCTGGAAGAAATCTCTTTTTAGAGATAAGCTCACCTGTACTTTTACTGTCCTTTAAACTGTCTATTGTAATTGTCTTTTTGTGTACAAACAAATGAATACCTAAATGAATAAATAAGTTTAGGTTTAAGTCAAATTTGGTGAAGATTTTGGATGATAATATGCCTGGATAATCATCCCCAAGTGGAACCTTCAACAACTATCATCAACAGTTCTATTTGCTACATTAGGTAAGAGATCTGTAGCAAAATGTTGTTATTTCGATGGTTTTATTTGGTTTTGGAATTATCAGTCAATTTCACAAGTAGAAGGCATAAAAAATGTTTTGATGTTTAAGGTTTGTAAGGCTGTGTATTTAAATACTTCATTCACAGTAAATAAAGAACAACACTTGTATGCAACTCTAGTTTACCTTTGTTTTACTGAATAGCTTCACAAATGCCGCAGTATTTACACATCTTTTATTGAAGATAATGGATATTCTCCTTCAAACAATTGTTCTGCTACACAACAAATAACAAGAGTAAATTGCAATATCAAAATAAGACACACATATATCTTCAAAATGGAAATTTATTATACAAAGTGTAATTATTAGCACATGCTACCTGCTAGCCTATAATTGGTTAAAAATGCAAATAAACAAACAAGAATTCGCCACAAACCCGCGCTCCCTGTTTACGATATATGTATGAAATACTTACATGTATAACATACAGCTTATTTTCTTCTAAAAAATAATCCAGCTAAGCATGCTCAAAATAATCGAGTGTGGAATTATGAGGTGATGGTGATCACTTACCCTCGATAGACTCCAGCTCCCGACACAGCGTGATTACAAACAAAAGGAACCATTTCCGCCGCCGGGACGTGCCCATCGTGGCATTCTTCGACAATAACATCTCAATTCAATGTATTAGAACAGGGAAACAGTTTCTATTGACATACGAAAAACACGGCCATTCAAGAATTACACGAACATTTGACATTTTCGTTTGTGCATAAATTTTTGTAATTAGCATTTATCTTAGAAAACTAGTATGAATGTAAACATTAGGAATTGATAAACGAAAAAATAGCTGTATAAATCAATACACTTTTTATAAAACTATATTTATTTCCCGGTAGACAAATTGTGATAAATAACAGCAAGAGAATGAACTTCTTGTCTTGACTGAGTGGAATCCACCACAGATAAATACAATTTTTGCCGTGCCATATCAACTTTTTTAACGAAAAATGTACGGTCTGGGTCACAGGATTTTGATCCGTGTTTCACAGTATACTAAAATAATTGGTTATTGGACTGTTATGCGGTAAATAACGCAGGTAAAACAGGCCAATGAATTACAATTACAAAACATTGAGTCAAGACTCATTAGAAATGATCCGTATTAGAATTTAGAACTAAGGTCACTGACGTAGCCTAGCGTGTTAGCAGGTCGAAGTGGCAGTGGGCAAGGCACTTAGCACGAAGGACTGATGGCAGTTGGGGCCGGAAAGTCCCCGATTTGAGGCCAAACGCAGCGTGGGACGCCCACCACAAGGTGAACGGATGACCTCATAAAGATTCGCAGGGTTTCGATAGATTCAGGCCACTTACAACCGGCCGCTCTTATGGGAGAGGCCTATGTTCAGCAGTAAACATCATGTAGCTGCTGATGATGATGAGCCAAGACTCTGTCGATCTTAAAGTCGAAAGGCGAAATAAATTAAATACAAAAGGGTGTAAAATAAAACTGATCTGCAGGTTTTGCAACAAGCAATTTTATTGTTCAATTTATAATTGTAGTATGAACACTAAGACCACTGTCTTGTGACTTCGGCACAGGCAGATTGTAAAGAGCAAAGACATTATCGTGCTGCCTCACCGGGAGCAATTACGGCTAATGTAACATTAAAGATTCAACTTTACCCCCCTGACTGACGAACAGTTTGCTGGGCGTGTAACATTAAACCTAGATTCGATGTACTTTGGGCGCTACCTCAGACGGCATACCTATCTTTAAAGAAATATCATTACAGCCTTCCGTTTGCACCTACAACGGTTTGCATGGTTTGGCTTGCTTGGGCTGTCTATCATCATCCTACTGAAGACGGTAGACAGAGCATAGAAGTATACTACTGCTCTTTCATCCACGGCTGCCGCACCGTAGCGAGTATGTATGGCTTATTTTTTTTTGTCTTGAGCCAGACATCAAGATCATATAGATACACCTGCAACCTTCATACTCGTAACAATGTCGAAAGATGAAAAATAGCGTGATAAATAAATTAATTTAATTTAATGTTCATACAATACGATGTGCCTGAAGTTTTTGCTTTTTGACTCTACAGATAGGACCCACAGTAATGGGACCCATACCATAGTAAGATAGCAGACAAATATCTGTTTATAGCAGCCTATTTCATTTCTGTATAGCGTGGATTTCATCCATACTATGCTTATACTATGGTACCCGGTAACACGCCGTCATCAGTTTGTTTAAATTCTTTACTTCAAGTTAACTAGAGGGCGCTATAGTCTGTACAAAATACAGGGTGCCCTAAAACTCAGTCAGGCGAGCAATGCAGCACGGGGAGAGGCTAGGTTCTGGGAAAAATAACTTTAAAATAATTTACATAATTTTTCCTAAGACAAATGAGATTTTTCACAGAACCAGTACTTTTGCTCTAGCCTATCTCCCAGTGCTTGCTTGACGTTGAGTTTTGGGACACCCTGTGTAGTCTATTAACCAGCGGACAATCAAGAAGCTCTCGACACGCTTATTCTTCTCTATGTCACCCACATTTGGTATATTTTATTCATTTGCGATCCTCTACCTGAAGGTTGTCTGGAAGAGATCGCTCTCTAGCGATAAGACTGCTTGAATTGTACATTGGTCTTTGTTATTTATTTTTTATGTAGTTTCCTAACGACACCCCATTTGTGCAAATTATGATAACTAGTTTAGAAGTTCGAACGAACAGATGAACTTCCGCATACATATACAGTTCAAAATCATAACCCTCCTTTTTTGCTTTGCCGTAGTGGGGTAATAATATGCGTAACTATTATCAGGATAAACAAAAGTATTCAAAATTACTTGTGTGGCCTTGTGCGGGCGCTAACATGGCCGGCAGAAGCCGGACACTCACTGCAAGATTCACAGAAATAAGTGCAAAACTCCATTGGAAATATTAAAAAAAAACATGCTATTATTTAAAAAAGTTTATTACATGAAAAAGTAAATAAAAAGTATAGAGGTAAAGTAAAAAAACACGAGTGCTATTCTAAAGTAAAACAGAAAATCGATTTAAAGAAAAAGGTCACTGTACCTTCAATCATATTGTGATTGAAGCACTGTTCACATAAAATTGAATTGTAGTGAAAACACATTTAGTCAATTACGAATCAATGCACATGCTAAAATATTAAAAATATCATTATTGTAAGTCAGTGATAAATGGCTTGCATCACTGTACATTTAAAATTGTATTTTAGTAAAACATTAATTTAATCAGAAATCAAGTCATGTGCTAAAATATCAAAAATAAAGAAAATATAATCATTGTACGTTAGTAGTTAGCTTACATCTAATTTACGAAGACAAATACCACTTAACTCTTACACTAATCAGACCTGGCATGGACGGAATTAATAACTACAGTAGGTAAATACTTAGAACAGTCACAGAAGTAAAAGATAAACGGACGGAGCATCACACTAAAAAAATGTGAAGCATGCAAGGTGGTACAATTTCATTTCTTGTACACAACCTGCTACACCCAAACGAACACACTAGGTGCTACAAACTACGCCATTTTACTCCGTGTGACGGCGCCAATGACACGTGCTAGTCACGCACACACCTAAACTGGCAGCTGATAATTATGCTTCACTCATGATAATACGAGGTGACATCTGTCTTTCTTCTATGTCCGTGAGAACAGCCTACACTATCAAAACATAATTATTTTTCTAGGTGACAATAAATGATATGGAGAAACACTCCAATATTGATGAGGATGCTTTGCAAGCACGTGATGGGTGTCTTTAATATTATACACCCTTCATAAAAATCTCCAACTGGTTAGGTGAAGTATTTCTAGCTTGGTCATAGTTATTCAGTACCTATATCATCATGATTTTATTGAAGTTCTTGGATTGATATAAGCTGAAAGCTGAAAGTGTACAACAACATAGCAAAGATTTTATAAGTTTAACTTTGAGTCCAGTTAATTTAGGATAATTCCAGTATCAAGTTACTTTTTGATTTTAAACTATGTTGTTGAGCCATGTTTGTTTTATATGTTACAGTAAAAATAACTAAAATTAAGCATATGACACTTTATGCTCATATGCTTCATCATCATTCCAGTACTCTTGGTCAGAGAATGTTGTGTGCCGAAGCTTACACCAACGAGCCCCAAAGCGGAGAATTAGAATGATGACCATCAGTACAAATAAAGAAAGAACTGCAACAGCAGGGTACAGCATTAGGAACGCCATCTCTAAATGTCGCTCTCACGTTTGTGGAGTTCAAGGTATTCTTGAGAAGATGTGAGTGGTTGTTGCGAAACCGAAGGTACAAACTCCTGCTCGTGTCTGTGGCTGTCTTGATACTGCTCTCTGTGGTATTGGGGATTGTACTGTATGTGCTGGGTCTGGCTTTCAAGTTCAGTGAAGTCTAATGGAGGCTGCTTGTGAGGGGTCGCTGACCAAATTGACACAATCCAGCGGTTACCTGAAATGAAAAAAACAGACACTGGTAAAATTTGATGAAAGAATGTGTTTATTTGTCTCTATACAACCACATTACAAACTTTGCTTAGTTAGGGGCAGATGATCTTGATGTTGAGATGTCCTAAATAATTTTATACAATAAAAATACATCAACAACTTAAGAGAAGGTGGACTGGCTACATGCTTCACTGCGAGCTAGGGAAATAGAGCAGAGCAGCATCTCACTGGTTCCCCAGAATTGGCACAAGAAGTTGAGGTCGCACAGCAAGACAGTGGGAAGAAGAGCTGAAGACCACCCTGGGCCTATTCTGTATGAGGTTGCCAGCTGACAAAGCAGAATGCAAGAATTTGGAGGCCTTTGCCAAAAGGCACACTGTGTTACCCTACATTCTTTAGATACAAGCTATGTAAATCCACCTATTGAATACCAAAACAAGGAATCAAAGGCTATTATTATTAAACATGTGTTGTTTTTATCAAAAAAGACATACCTATATTGCCAATAATATAAAATAAGACAAGTAAAGTACAATGGACTTGTATGGATGTTTTTCAGAATCCAAATGCCTTGCACACCATTTCCTAAACTCCAACTTGGACTTTACAGTATAGTAAATAAGCTAGATAAGTGTTCACTTCATACAAAATAGGTTAATAAATGAAAACAAACCTGTGTGCCTATCCAGCCAGTAATCAGAGTATCTCGAGCAGCAGCAAATAATATTCAGAATGAAGATTAATCCCAGTATCACGGAACAAATCGCAATCGTGATGTAAAACGGAGTGAAATCGCCGACTTTCGTCACAAGAGGATTTATAGCTTTGTATGTACCATTGGTACCTGTAAAGTAAGGTTGAATTTCAGATGCCGACATTATTTTAGACCTGCCGAAGAAAAAAATGTTGTCAACACAAATTGGACCAGGACCGCGCCTACAAGCCAACGAACTAGGGCGTGGTATTCACAACGAACATTAGAGACGTGAATTTGAATTAAACTTTACCTTGGAATTTGTGCACTATAATCAGCGACAAATTAAGCTCTTACACAAGGTCCTAGGTTCAATGTTTTTTAGGAAAAACTAATAAGATTTTCAACTTTTGCAGCAGATACATTTGCCACAACAAAGTGAAAATGGAAACAGAAAGAGAGAGACAGACAGAAACACAAAAAAACTTTTTGACAGGACGCCGCACAAAGTGTTGCCAGAATGAACAAGAACGTGGACATTCCTGTTAATTGTCCCTATCTCACGAGCAGGGCAATCCTGTTTCAGCCCCTGCCTAGTCAAAATGTAAATGCTAACTGCTGCTTCTCCCAGACTGGCAGACTTCATCCAATGGAGCTAATTACATGGAGAATGAGGGATAGCCTGAGAGGGCGATAAAATAGCTAGTAATTTGAACCCAGCTTTTATTATTAAGCCTCTGCTGCTTGTCTGTCACCAGCCTGGATCACTTAAGGGACCCCATACAACAAACGTGATTTTATTTTAAAGATAATGGTACGGAAACCTTCGTGAGCCAGTCAGACTCGCACTTGACTGTTTTTTTGATTCTTGGTTATCGTGAACCTCTTGGTTAGTTTCAACCTTAGAGCATTAAGAACTGGAGATGCCTTACGTGCATTACCCCTCTGCACACGTTACGATTAAAAATCCGAACGTTGAACAAAACTACTTGAAACTCGGAAATTTTGACATAACGAGTCATACGTCGATGAGTAAAGAGCTCTTCAAAAATGCCGTTTTGTGCTGTAGATAGTTGTAAGAACACTTCGAGAAACTCAAATTGGAAGAAGGATAATGTTATGTTTCATCCGTATGAATTTTTTTGGTTCAATTTCATGTTTCTTTAGCAAAAATCACTAATAATTAAAACACCTGAAAAATTGTTTGGAATGACATTTGAGTTTTTTCGTAATCACACTAGTGTTGGGGTTAATGTCAACAAAAATCGATTGGCAAGTTCCGATTGCACTCGAATAAAATATTTCAATTAGTTCGATTGACGTAAGAATAATGTTTCTAATGATTCATTTATTTATTATCCGACTGCGCTAGAAGGTGGGTTATGTTTTTTGAGTGTATGTATGTACCTATATATGTAAGTATGTTTGTATGTAATAGTGTTTGACACGCTCTGCAGCCTGAACGGCTCGATTTATTTCAGCTTGAGATGTGTCGTTAGATCTGTAATTACTGCGAAAGTGATACTGGGCCTAACAATATAAAAAACATTCAACGTCATTTTAAAAAAAGATTAAATAAAAGGTAATTAAAAATTAAAAAACCACACTGCGGTTCTGTGTAATGTAAATACCGGAAACAGGAAAACAGGAAAGTTGGCATACTCGATGGCACTTAACTTCGGGACTCATTCTAGAATGGGTCGGGAGTCTGGACCCATTATAGAATGGGTCCCCATTGTTACAATTTTTCTTAAATTAAGTGCGATAAGCATTGATATTAACAAAAAGTCGAAGATACGACACTCGCGTACCAAAAGTGGCCACACTAAGCTAGGTCCGATGGACCTAACTTTCGAGCCAATATTGCAGCAACTTGTTTACGAGCACGTCATTCAAATACGTTATTGTCATGTGCCAGTTTACGAATTTGCGACGTATGAACGTATCGTACTTTACTTTTTTTGTTGGGCGGCTAAGCCGACTATCTCGTTTTAGGGTTTTTACATTACACATAAACGCAGTTGGGTTTTTTAACTTTTTTTTGGCAGTAAATTGACTCGTCATAAGTGTTTGCCTGAAATTAATGCAAAGACTTTTTTTATCGGATGCATACGTCATGTATTCTACAATGTTATACAGACACCATTTGAATCCTTTAGTAGCCGTAAATTCATGAAAAAATCTTTCCCTGATCTTTTAAGCAAGCACATATTCTGGCTGTATAACGCAATAGAATACGGGGCTTAGCAACAAAGTTATAAGTCAATATTAGTATATATTAGTAAGTGACGCCTGAACAAAGGGGTTCCTAGTCACATTTTGTTTTTTATATTTTTGTCATGTCCTGAGTAAATAAATAAATAGGTGAGTGTTTGTAAATGCTTACAACAATAAAGATGTTTTTTTTACTTTGCTGAGTGAATAATATGTGCAGTGAGCGATATAACGTCAATAGCAAACAAATTAGTTAGGAAATGACTTTTAATGGCTATGATAACATCATATTATCCGATTCATTTATAGAAATTAATCGGATGAAATGATTTTTTATCAGTTGATTAATTATGAGAAGTGATTCAAATATTCACCAAAAAATTGCTGTGGGTGAGGTAGGTAACACTGTTTGAAATAAAACTTGTTATTTGTCCAGCTGTAAGCTTAATTATCTTACAATACGAAAGCATGCATTTAAAACCGATGTTTCCAATCACATAATATCATGTTTACTAACTTAGGCAGCCTGTCAAGCCCTAGAAACATACATACAGCTCGTTTCAGTTAGGGCAGATTATTCAACAGTTAGATCAAAGTTATCGGATGAACGGATAACAACTCGGCAGATTTCAAAATATTGAATTACGAAATCTAAATGTGGACCATCCATTTCAGACTATGCACTAGTCATAGGTAGATTTTAAAATCTGCGGCGTTATTATAGGTTAAAAATAAAAGGTTAACCGGTTCATAGTCCACAGCCCACATATGGGCTGCGAACAATTAGCTTTTAATTGTTAAATATTAAAATTTGTGGACAGTGAACCTGTTAATTTATCAGACCAATAGGTCTGATAAGTTTTTGAATCCTCAAAATTGGTCCTAAGTCCAAATTTTTACTCTAATAATTTATTTAATGATTGCTTACTGCTATATTGCTTTGAAAGATTAGAAGAATCTACACGTTTCAATAAATTTGTAATTTAAAATATTCGTCTAATAGTTTTAAGATTAAATATTCATAAAGGTAAAGCCTGATTTTAACTGTGAGTTTAAGTGCGTAATTTCCAATACACAACATAATTCACAATTTCTAATCGAAACATTTGTTCAATTTATTTTTGTACATCCAATAGCTGTGTTATGGTCAGCACTAGCCAAGTTGACATAAGTACCGTGTAAAGACACAACTAATGTCAAAAGTTGTGGTAGTGTGAATCATTTTATTGACATGTATGTGTAAAATATCCCTGTGTTGCTTATTTTGGTTTGTGTGCGATTGTGCCAACAAGCCTTTTCTGTTATAGTAGAGGTAAGTTTCTTTGTGTGAGTGTTCCCCCTGCCCCCGCAAAAAGGGACAGACTTTTGTGCATTGACGGGCGGCCCAATCGCGAGTCCATTTCTATATTGTCTAAGCTTAATTGGGACAGGCCTTTGAAGATGTTTCAAGGCATTATTTTTCTTAATTTCTTGTACGTTTTTATATTCACTACAGGCTTAGAGCATTAAGAACTGGAGATGCCTTACGTGCGTTACCCCTCTGCTCACGTTACGATTAAAAATCCGAACGTTGAACAAAACTACTTGAAACTCGGAAATTTTGACATAACGAGTCATACGTCGATGAGTAAAGAGCTCTTCAAAAATGCCGTTTTGTGCTGTAGATAGTAGTAAGAACACTTCGAGAAACTCAAATTGGAAGAAGGATAATGTTATGTTTCATCCGTATGTATTTTTTTGGTTCAATTTCATGTTTCTTTTGCAAAAATCACTAATAATTAAAACACCTGAAACATTGTTCGGAATGACATTTGAGTGTTTTCGTAATCACACTAGTGTTGGGGTTAATGTCAACAAAAATCGATTGGCAAGTTCCGATTGCACTCGAATAAAATATTTCAATTAGTTGGATTGACGTAAGAATAATGTTTCTAATGATTCATTTATTTATTATCCGACTGCGCTAGAAGGCGGGTTATGTTTTTCGAGTGTATGTATGTATGTATATATGTAAGTATGTTTGTATGTAATAGTGTTTGACACGCTCTGCAGCCCGAACGGCTTGATTTATTTCAGCTTGAGATGTGTCGTTAGATTTGTAATTACTGCGAAAGTGATACTGGGCCTAACAATATAAAAAACATGCAAATTCATTTTAAAAAAGACTAAATAAAAGGTAACTAAAATTTAAAAACCACACTACTCTTCTGTTTGATGTAAATACCGGAAACAGGAAAACAGGAAAGTTGGCATACTCGATGGCACTTAACTTCGGGAGTCGGGACTCATTCTAGAGCTTCTTGTTATCGATAGAAGTAAAGTGACGCCTGAACAAAGAGGTTCCTAGTCACATTTTGTTTTTTATATTTTTGTCATGTCCTGAGTAAATAAATAAATAGGTGAGTGTTTGTAAATGATTACAACAATAAAGATGTTTTTTTTACTTCGCTGAGTTAATATGTGCAGCAAGCGATATAACGTCAATAACAAACAAATCAGGTAGGAAATGACTCTTAATGCCTATGATAACATCATATTATCCGATTTATTTATAGAAATTTATCGGATGAAATGATTTTTTATCAGTTGATTAATTAAGAGAAGTGATTCAAATATTCACCAAAAAATTACTGTGAGTGAGGTAGATAACACTGTTTGAAATAAAACTTGTTATTTGTCCAGCTGTAAGCTTCATTATCTTACAATACGAAAGCATGCATTTAAAACCGATGTTTTCAATCACCTAATATCAAGTTTACTAACTCAGGCAGTCTGTCAAGCCCTAGAAACGTTCATACAGCTCGTTTCGGTTAGGGCAGATTATTCAACAGTTAGATCAAAGTCATCGGATGAACAAATAACAACTCGGCAGATTTTAAAATATTGAATTACGAAATCTAAATATTTCAGACTATGCACTAGTCATAGGTAGATTTTAAAATCTGCGGCGTTATTAAAGGTTAAAAATAAGAGGTTAATTTATCAGACCAATAGGTCTGATAAGTTTTTAATCCTCACAATTGGTCCTTAGTCCAAATTTTTACTCTAATAATTTATTTAATGATTGCTTACTGCTATACTGCTTTAAAAGATTAGAAGAATCTACACGTTTCAATAAGTTTGTAATTTAAAATATTCGTCTAATAGTTTTAAGTAAATATTCATAAAGGTCAAAAGCCTGATTTTATCTGTTTACGTGGACTTCTCCACGTAAACAGTTAAAATCAGGCTTAGAAATTATGGAAAGTGCGTAATTTCCAATACATAATATAATTCACAATTTCTAATCGAAACATTTGTTCAATTTATTTTTGTACAGTCAGCCAAGAAAGTGGTCTACCACTTTTGACAAAAGTTTCTACGAGATGTAATGGTCGCTAAGGTTGAAATTTTTAACAGAGTTTAACACATGCACAATTATGTTATGACGTTTTGTCTGTCATCTGAGATGCTTGACATTTAACGTCATTGGGTGAAACCTCATTAAATGTGATAATCTATTTTGCTCAATTAAAACCATGTCGATCTTTTTGAAGATAAACTTATTACTACTAAAAAAGAAAGACTCAGTGACAATCTACTGTCAAGTATTTCCGTCAGTGAAATATTAATACCAATCAAGATATCAATTTAAGCGATAATTCAAACTTGACACTTGGCAAGACGTTATATCATAAATGACAAAGAGAGCAATAGTTACTGACAAACTTATTGCCAGGGAAAATTGACCTTATTGTTTCATTAAGTTCAAAAGAATCTCAACCGTAGGGTGGTAGACCATATTTTTGGCTGACTGTACATCCAATAGCTGTGTTATGGTCAGCACTAGCCAAGTTGACATAAGTACCGTGTAAAGACATAACTAATGTCAAAAGTTGTAGTAGTGTGAATCATTTTATTGACATGTATGTGTAAAATATCCCTGTGTTGCTTATTTAGGTTTGTGTGCGATTGTGCCAACAAGCCTCTTCTGTTAAAGTAGAGGTAATTTTCTTTGTGTGAGTGTTCCCCCTGCCCCCGCAAAAAGGGACAGACTTTTTTGCATTGACGGGCGGCCCAATCGCGAGTCCATTTCTATATTGTCTAAGGTTTCAACGCTCTTTTGTAAAATTTAAAAAACAAAGCCCCTATTTACAGTGCCTGCTTGCCTACACTCTGTAAATCTGAAAAGCTGTTTGATTGAGTTTCTGCTCTGGCAACATTGACACTTGCAAGTGATGTAACAAAGTTTAAATACTAGGGGCTGATCACTTCATTAAAAGTATCTATATTATTCTTCTTACAAATAGCGAGTATCAGCAAGTTACGATTATAACAGTCAAGTCAATTGTGAAGTATATTCAACGCGCGGCGGCATGAAAGGCTCCTTATGTTCCATCAATTCTCCTTTGGCTTTTTCAAGAATAATTATCATTTGGCCACAGCACGATAAAACACGGAAATGAGGAGTCGATATGAAATAATTCTTTCCTCAGAAGTGGAGGATTTTTAATCTTGTTCCTGCATCCCACAATATCTTCTTTTGGTTTGCAGTGGGACGGCATCGCCTAATGGGGAAGATGAGAAATGATTTTTTTTCTACTAAATAGTTTAAAAAAAAAAGCGCCACTGAAGGGTTGAAATTCTTTATACAGTTTATTTTTTTAAGAATAAATACTTATTTGAGGTTATAGTTGTAGTAAAAGTGAATATTAACCCGAAAATAATTGCGTTTTTGAATGGAAGTGGAAGTTGGGTTTGTCTAGGCAGACTCGAGGAATCTATCAAAAGTTAGTGTTAACATGGTTGCAACTTTATTTGTCGATTTTGCAGAGTTTTTGACCCTTTCAGAGTAGAAATGAAAGGGACCAAGGTACTCCGGTATAGGACATTATTTACAATAAAATACAATGAGTAATTTTTTAATGTTATTCTTTTCTAGGTGGAGTTCTTTAAAATAAGTACAGAAATAAAAATACCTATCGCATCTTCCCTATTGAGATTTGATTACAATATTACTATAATAAACAAAACATTTCTCAAAGATAATACAAGAACCTTGAAAATAAATACCGGTATAATTTAGGGAGATTCATTTTATTTTAACCATTTTAAAATGAATATTGTTTTCAAGTTTCAGCTACAATTTATACGAAAATACGTCTTTTTAGGGTTCCGTACCTCAAAAGGAAAAAACCGAACCCTTATAGGATCACTTTGTTGTCCGTCTGTCCGTCCGTCGGTCCGTCTGTCAAGACCCTTTTTCTCAGGAACGCGTGGAGGTATGAAGCTAAAATTTATATCAATTACTCAGGTCTACTGTCCCTTGAAGCTGTGAAAAAATCAAACTTCTAAGCCAACGCAATCAAAAGATACAGCCGTTTATGCCGCAAATTTTCGACACTTGCAAGGGAATCAAAACCTACAGGGTGCTTCCCGTGAACTCAGAATCTTGAAATTTGGTACGAAGCAACGTCTTATAGCATAGATAAAGGACGACGCGGACGAAGCGTTTATTTTGTTTAAGCGTTTATTTTATTTTGTTTAATTTTGTTCAAACCAATTCCATATTTTTTTCACTAAGTATCTACATTAACTGTGATTCCCCAATACTAAGTATGACCGTAGTGAAGGGAAAAATCACACATGACGCATGTGGTTTGACAGCACATGGCATTTCATTGATTTGACATGTGCATTGACAGTCTGCTTTTTGATCGATTGCACGGCAGGGCACGACTGCAAAGAAAATTGCATCTGGCAGCATTAAGCCAGCACTCGTCGGTTTGTGCTCACGGGTCGTGCAGTCCGTCTCTGAGGAAATTCTTTGTATTAAAATATTTCCTCGCTATTTCACTCCGTACATTTTTGGATCTTTGTTCAGTGTTAAAAGTGCATAGACTAATTAAAATGGAGGTGTATATGCCCGTAAACGAGATACTAAAGGAAGACATAACGAGACTAAACTACACCCTGCTACCCCCTGGGTTCCGTGGAGATGCAAGGAGGGTGAGGTGAGTAATATTAACCAAGTACTTTTTCGTTTGATCAAACCCATTAGAAGTGCAACCCTGACTTTCTAACAGATGTTTGTGGCTATTTCATGGCGTCATGATGACACACCTTTTCAAGGCTTTTTATCCATTCATGGATTGTCTCGTACGTCTAAGTATATACTTAATTGATTCTAAGTCGTAGAGACTTATTATCTTGATAAAAGTTTCGTTAATATCATTTCAGACTAGAAACTTACATCTGTATTTTTTTTCTTGTTGGTCTAACATAGTTTATTGATTTTATCCCAAAACAGGTACAGAATCCAAAGAGCAATATGGTTCCCAATTAGTCAACTTGGTTGGCCTTTAGTGTATTTATAAATCAGGTAAAGTTTAAGTTTTTTAAAGCTTCATATTGGCAAATATGGACCAAATTGACTTTCTATTGTTGAAATGCCTTGGAGTGAGCTCAAATGAAATACAAAGCTATTCACATTTAGGTATTTTAGGGTTGTCCTTATTGTGTTCTATTTGTATTGTGTGTTGTAAGGCAGCACAAATACAATTTCAATTTCATTAGCAAATACTTATTTATTTGTTATGGACGTAAATAACTTGTTATAGCTTATTACATCCATCAAGGTTACAGGAATTAGGTGGGCATTTGAAATATGCTCCCCTATTTTGGGGTTTTTTTCATAGGGTGTGGTTACCACTTTCAATGGACACCACCTCAACCTGTGGAGATGCGTGTTTTCACAAATGTTTAACCCATTTTTGCCAATCAAAACAGAAAAATCAATAGAAAAAATATTTTTAAAGCAGTAATTAGAGCCAGGGCGGGTGATGCAAAATATACAGGTTGAGTTTTTCAATTGGGCGTGGTAGGCCAAATCCTAAACTATGAGAAATATTGAAAAGTGCTCAAAGGAGTCTCGAGCTCGCTTTTGACAAAAACTAAAACTGTATTCTCAGATTTTACAAAAACTTTTTCCTTCCGTGGGAAACCTGTTGATTTGAGACAAAAAGGTAATTCTGTAATATTATGCCATCTCGTAGTGTTGCATAAGAGGATCAATTTCTAGTAAGTGACATTAAATAAAGGAAAGGTCTCATTTTAAATAACATAATATGTTGACTCGAAATTACGGTGGCATATCCATCCTGAATACAAGCTGGTGACGGGCAGCAGCGTGGTGCAAGAAGCTTCGCCCCGCGGTCGCCAACCCACCTGCCCAGCGTGGCGATTATGGGCATAACCCGTTATGAACACACGACAAAGACCACTGCCCCCAGTTCCCGGAATAGAATTGGATTGCAATTGAATTGAACCCATAGTAGAATCCCATGGATATAGAAGCAGAAATCATAGGGAGCAAATGCTCGCCAATTTCCTCAAACGGAAGGGGCTCTTCTTGATGAACTCATTCTTCAAGAAGCAACCCTAAAAGAAGTGGACGTGGCAAAGCCCCGACACTATGACAAAAAACGACAATAAGCACATATTCAGAGACGTCTCCGTGATGAATAGGTTTAATACCGGTAGAGATCACCAACTCGTCTGAGGCTCTCTGAATATCGACTTCAGAGCTGAACGAGTGCGCTTTATGAAGGCCAGGCTCCGACCAACTCTGCTTCAAACTATGATGGGATCTGAAGCGTTCCAGTCAAATCTGCCGTGGAAATCGCAACAGACGTTAACCAGAACCTTGAAAATGTTGTTTGTGTCCTCAGGGAAGAA
Organism: Udea ferrugalis; assembly: GCA_950022985.1. Classification (NCBI taxonomy): domain Eukaryota; kingdom Metazoa; phylum Arthropoda; class Insecta; order Lepidoptera; family Crambidae; genus Udea; species Udea ferrugalis. The sequence continues at coordinate 1,223,954 of OX465515.1, forward strand.
GGTACAAGATTTTGAAAAATGCAGATATGGGAAAACCCATCCGTCACTTTGTCAGGAAAGCGGACTCTAAACCGAGAGATGCAGAGACGCACGTGGGACGCGATCTCCGTGGCTCCAATACCCTCTCGATTGAGAAAGCGATCGAGCAAAACCGGTTTTCAAAAGTGCTCTTAGTTCGGACAATCTCTTGAAGCCACCTGACAAAGCCATAGAAAGTGGAGAAGTCGTTGTCTCAAAGCCGGCAGTCCTTTCGGAAGTAGAAAACTTTTATGGCCGGCTATACGCTTCGCATGCATTTCGACCTGACCCCGGAAATGAGGACTCTAGAGCCACTCTAACACGACACTACACTGAAGACCTGCCATAAGTCATCATTGACGAAATCGAGATCGCTCTTGGTCGGCTTAAGAAGGGAAAAGCCCCGTAAGAGGACGGCGTTACTACAGAGCTGTTAAAAGCAGGAAGCAAACCTGGACTCAGGGAGCTCCAAAAGCTTTTTAACGCTGTCCTCTTTGAAGGGACTCCGGAGGCGTGGAGTAGGACTGTGGTCGTCCTGTTCTTCTAAAAGGGAGACAAAACCCTACTGAAAAACTATCGACCCATTTCCCTTCTAAGCCACGTCTATAAGCTGTTCTCAAGAGTCAAGAGAGAGAACCGTCTTGCGCAAAGACTCGACGAATTCTAACCACCGGAACAGGTTGGGTTTCGGAGAGGATACGGCATAGCTCGCGTGTATATTATATTATTATGTTGTTTGTTAAGCTCAGGTTTGAAAAAAAATACTTAAACCCTGGTATAAATGGACATCCCATTACCTATTTCAAATCCGATTTTTTTAGTACGGATTTCTTTACCCCGAAAACGTTTTGCCACATTTACGTTTTCCATATTCTCATTTACCCAAAAATAAGATTTTGTTTTTAAATAGATACTGCATATTTTGAAATCCTACTCAAACTCTGATAAATATGCCAATGTTCGATGATTTATTTACCAGAAAAATGTTCTCTATATTATTAAAACTCATAATTACAGGTTAAGTTAAGCAGGAAATTCGTTTATTACGTTAAAAAAAAATTGGTTTATAAAATCGTGATTTATTTCAGTGGAGGGTGCCTGGGGCGGATATTTCCAGGTAGATCTAGATTCGTATAGGTCAAAGGCCGGCCTGGGTCGAGCTGGGGTGCGCCGGGGAGTTGCATAGCGCATGCGCGGAAGGGTGCAGGCTCTCACGTGTAATGCCCGGGCTGGGTGCATTTACTTGTTGCCGAGAATATTCTGCACTTTGCAAAATTTTGTTCCCCATTCGCTCTATTCTATTTCTATTCGCTCTTCTATTGGCCACCTTGTTAACTAATCTTTACATACGAAAATGACTTATTCTATTTCGGAGCATGAAGAAATCTGGCTTTCTTACACGTTCGCACAGGGTATCGGAGTTCAGCGCCAAGACGAGATCATATGAAGAAGAATGTTGGAAGGGTTTAAACCTTTTAACATAATCTAGCCGAGTGGGTTCTGCCCCTACTCTATTATAAGGGGAATGAAAAAGAGACTAGTGCATTTGTAAGAAAAGTAATAATAAATAAGAAAAAAAGGTTACTTTGAAATTCAATAAATCTGGAAGTTAAATATTGCTATTATAGCAAAACAACTACCTATAAAATGAAAAAAAAAAGGGTTTTGATAATCGGCTCTTCGTTTTTCTGGAAACTGACGTGGAAACAAAGATTAGATAAGATATACTTTATTGCACAGAGAAAAAAAATACATCACAATGTTTACATAGTGTTTTCTAATATTTACACGAACACTATACATCGATATAAAAACATCTTTGCGGATTCACTCGACCGACTCGATCTACTCTACTCGACTGTACTTCTATAAGACCTCGAGTAGAATCCGTAAAGTTGTTTTATTTCAATGTTTACAGAGGTTTAGTACGTACAATGTAGGCGGCCTTATAGCTAAAAGGGATCTCTTCCAGATAATCTTCCATAAAATATCGGACATTCAAAACTTATCTTAAGAATCTATCTCGCCTACCTTCCCCGTTAAACAATTCACCTTGTAATTAAAACCATTACTGTCTCGTCCTGTCTGCTAATGATCGTTGGTGCTATCATTTTAAAATGGAGCCTTCATTACAGGATCATGCAGGAGAGTCTCAGCAAGCTGATTGACAACTTGGGACAGCAGTCTGCAGCAGCCCAGGGCCTGAACAAGGTCATCACCACAGCTGATAAGCTTCGCAACTCACCAGCTCACACCCTCTATCTGCTTAAAGAAGCTTCAGCTAAGGGGTAAGTGTCATCTAACTATAGTCCGTTCGCGTTTAGAATGCAGGAATTTCAAACTTGTCCTTAGACCTAGCACGTCCCCTCACCAATCAAATCGTTCCTAATTAAAAAGTCAAGCCCAGTTGAACGCATACTTTCGAACGCAAAGGTTGTGGATCTAAGTTTTTTTGTGTGCAACAGAAACAAATTCAAAAATCACTGCATTCTTAACGCGAACGGACTTAGGTAGAGATCGTCTAAGCTGAAATGACGCGCCCCTCCACCGCATCTATGCATACAACTAAGCACTCTTGTTTGTGTAGATGCACGACGTCGCGTCATTTGACGACCGTCTTGGTGTAATTGTTGAGAAGTCGGCTACTATACCAAAGGGTCGCGGGTTCGATCCCCGCACAGTACAAACATTTGTGTGCATGAACATGTCTGTTTGTATTGGTCTGGGTGTTTCCTATGTATATTAAGTATGTATTTACAAAAGAAAAAGTATTTAAGTATGTTTATCCGTTGTCTAGTATCCATAATAACGGACTATAATTAGCCCACTTGGGAATAGATGGCGCTGTGTGGAATAATGTCCAAGGATATTTTTTTTTTTTATTTCATCTTAGATGATCTCTACAGCGCTACTGTTAATGAACCACTTAACATACTAGGCATACTGGTGCTGATCTTTTGTATACTATGGAAATATAACTTATGAACTTGTGTTATTTCACTCTGATTGTGTGGTTGGCTGGTAGATTATGGGTTTTGGCATTCAGTCCGCTGTTAATTTTTATACTTCGTGTGCACCAATGATTACCGAAATTGAATTCTGCACTTACATCTATGTTGAAAAAAAAAACTAAAATGATGAATGGTTCTCGACCACAGTGCGGTCTACGTACGCGTGTGAACTGTCTTCCAGCGATGGTACTTCCGAAAGAATATGACATTTCCCCCGTCAAAGTAAGAGTGTATTCCCACTTAAATACGTAAAATGAAAAAATAAAAATGTAAAAATAAACATACTGTTTTTTGCAAATACAAACGTAATATACATTGAAAACACCCAGACCAGTACAAACAGACATGTCCATGCACACAAATGTTTGTACTGTGCGGGGTCGAACCCCCGACCACTGGTGTTATAGCTCACTTCTGAAACAATACACTGAATCGGTCGTCGTTTGGGCTTATTATTTTTCGTTGGACATTTTTCATAGATTTGTTGTGTAATAATTCCAAAGTACTATTGAATCGATTGCTCTAAATTATTAACTTGCATTCGAAGGTGCCAGTTACAGTATTATCAAAGTGTCTGAGAAAATTATACCCTTATTTGATAACGTTTTGTATACTTTGATTTTTCACAGTGACTTAAGTTAAATTGTATGGTTGTTGGGAACTTCTGTATTCTTTTCCTTTGAAGTTGCAGGTGTTATTGTTTGTACCAAGTGGTTGGTAAGGAATAAAGTATTCTGGTTTACTGTGCGAATGTACCTCCTTGCAACGCGCTAGGTTTGTAATTAGGAAAATATTTTATGCTGAACTTAAATATCTGATTGAAAATCCTAACAATTATACCTACTACAGTTTGCAACGTAGGAATCGTGAGTTTTTTTTGATAAAGTTTTTTTAAAAATAAACTTGACTTAGAATCGAACTTGAACCTTTTACTGATCAGACTAGGTCGTTCAACCAATTTTTATTCCTTTGTTAAGGAAGTAGTCGAAATTTTAATTAAAGTTTGATTTTCCCCTATCTGCAAATATCTGGGACTGCTAACACAAAGATTATCGTACTTAAAACTAAGCAGAGCTTGTACAGTCAGCATCAAAACGATGTGTGCGTATGATAGAGTGGTCACATATGTCTGCAATATTTGAGAAAAATAACCTTATTGACTACAGCTTTAGAACAGTGTTTCACTTGTTTTGGATTTGAGTGATGCTTCAAACTACAAAGGACTCTGTCTCTGCAGTTTTACAATTGCTTTTGTTAAACCGTCATTACCTTTTTGACCACTCTGTAAGCCCTCATCATTTTGATCCTACGGACTATGTTAAGTAAAGTAAATAAAAACATTTATTCATGTCACACTATCTTGTACACACGGTCAAATTATAGGTACGTACGCCAGGGGACAATTTTCGACTTCGCATCAAAACTGACATAACGTCTTTTAAATATCATTTTCATCTGTCGGGAAGATTAAGGCAAGGTATGCGTATCAGAGACTTATAAACATACTCAATTATTTCTTAAAAAGATAGCAACACATAGACACAAAACAAACAAGTGCTCATCACCTGATGTTTGTTCTGGGCGGAGATCGTCCCGTAACTTCATGCGTTATTCTTCTAACTCTATTAGGTAAAATATAATTTTCAGTTTTTATTGAATGTTAGTGAATGAATGAAGGACATAAGTAGGTTCAAATATAAATTGTACAATACAAAGACGACCTTCGAATAGTGTTCATGACAATGAGATTTAAAGCATTGTTCAAGAAATCAGGTCAATGGGAAAACATTTGTTATGCTAGAAATAATAAAGATTGTAAGTTAGCTTTCTCGCTCGCAAACAAAGGGGGTGTCGTTATAAACTAGGCTCATTATAGATCTAGACCTGTGGCTCTCAAACCCTCAACGCTATATACGCAGCGCCCCCTGATGGGCGCTTGTAGGCTATCCAGGCAGTGACCTAGTTCCAGTGATTGGAGCAATTTATTGATTTATTACATCGAGGCCTGGATTGTGTGCATGTACGAGTAACAACATAGATATATATTACACACATGCACATAACTAAATATACATCGGTTGCGGCATCTAGCCTTCCTGGAATTGACATGGCCGACTTCGACTCAACTCATCAGATTAACAAAAAGGAAAAGAAAGGAAGGAAGTAAAATTATTCTGTTGTCTACTGACCCCAGGTTTGAAACTTAATTTTCATCTAAGCCGATCTAACCCGATTCAAGTCGCTCGCTAGCATGATCTGAAGATCAGATTTTTGTAAAATCGGCACGCATAGAGTAATTATTAATTGTGTGCAGTTTCTAGGTTCTCTGAGTTTTGCACATCATTGATTTATTATAGACATAACCTGAAAGAGAATCTACCCGCTACTTCGTGTGATTATTACTTTAATTACTTATCCGTTATGTACTTAGTTTGGTGGAAATGGGCATAAGTGTCCGTCCCGGCCGTTATAAGACTCAAAAGCCGATTTTGTTGAAGAAATTGAATCTTATTGGTTTGTACAAACCTCTGAACTTTGACATTTGGAATATATGTCACGCTGGGGTCATCCAGACCTCTGAACTTTGGCATTTAGAATATACTAGCAACCCGCCCCCGCTTCGCACGGGTGCAATAGGATGTAATTATACATATAAACCTTCCTCTTGAATCACTCTATCTATTAAAAAAAACCGCATCAAAATCCGTTGCGCAGTTTCAAAGATTTAAGCATACAAAGGGACATAGGGACAGAGAAAGCGACTTTGTTTTATACTATGTAGTGATGTCACGCTGAGGTCATGCTCATATGTCCCTATTATTTAACAAGGTTAAGAAGTTGAATATGGAATCCAGCAGACAACCGTCTCTGATCTGGTCAATCTTATGTTCGATAAGTCTAAGAACCTTCAATGTCCGTAAATGTGTTTCAATATCAGTTTTGCATCACCAGACAACCAAATGCTGGAATAATTATTCTTCTCCATTGAAAAGATGAAGCATTCATAACACGATAAAGACGCAAAATCTTAAGAACAGTCCTGAATTTTAAAATAGTTAATTTTTTAAATAAAGTTTGAGAAACAGTTCGGGGTGGGCAGTTCATAATCTTGCCCGCGTGCCACTGGGTATTTGCATAGCCTCGTGCCAGGCACCGACCCCCTACTAATTGTCATGCCCACCGTGCCACTGTTCCATATAAGGAATCGGTAGGAAATAATACGGGAGTCTTTTGTAGCTTTTTGTACAAGGATAACCGTTTTGTGGATATTGTGTTAAAAAATAACTTTTGCTGTTTGATAACGGTGTTGATTACCTTTCAAGAGTGAGTATTGTGTTGTTTATTTGACTTAAGATTATCACCTGCACTATTATTATGCTTATTTGTTTTTAAGTGCCACTTAAACCGTATTCGGAATTCTCGTGTCACAGTGTTATTTCCCTGTTCTAGGCCCTGTAGTGGCTCCTTGTTAAGCTCCCATCATTTAGGTACATACTTTAATAGAGAATGTATGCTCTCCGTCCCCTTTTTGATCACAAAAAAATATTCAATTGATTATCCACGATGATATTGGAGAGAAGCCGCGGAAGCAGAGCGAGCGGAATCTGGGTTTTTTCAAGTGTGCGTTAAGAATCGCTCTTTTGATTGCTCGGTAGGAAAGACGTCAAATTTAATAAAAAGATTTTGCGAAAGTCAAACAGTAATATATGGAATTGTTATGGTGGTTAAAATGGGATTGAATTAACTAATATGTTGGAACTAGGAGCAATTGCAAATAAAGGCTCAGAGCGTTTATAATCACAGACGAAATGAAGGAAAAGGGCGGCCCAAAAGGGTTTTTCTTTGTTTTATTAATTACCGCCCTTAATTATTGATTATCTGGCCGCCGTAGGCCCGGGCCTGCTGGGCCTTATGGGAAATCCGCCACTGCTTGTGGGTTCGAATCCCGCGCGTGTGTACCGTGGATGAAGGCACACAGACCCGGCGTATGTACTCCCAGTGACCCCGAAAGCCCCCCTTTAGTCGCTTCTTACGACAGGCGGGGGGGAACCGTAGCAAGATTCTAACGCCCCATACCACAGCGCGATAAGACATAGGCCTCCCCCAACTGTCTCCATCTGTTCCTTGCTAGCCTTCTCCGCAGTGGCCCAGCAACCTTCTGAACATCATCCTCCCATCTTTTGCATTGTCGTCCACAATTTCTTTTCCGATCTCTGGGAAACCACTCGTTTACGACGTTTGACCATCTGTTGTCGTTTCTTGTCAACATTTATGTCCAGTCCATCTCCACTATTGTGTTCTGACTCTGATTGTAATATCATTAGAGTTCAAATCTGTCACTTGCCATTCTAGTGACTTTCCACCGGCTTTATTTCGTGTCGTCTCGCCGCCTGCGCCTGCGCCGCCGAGCGTAAACAGTTGTTTTTTTAACAAAAAACTAGATCCGAGCGTGATTTTCGATGACCGAATATCGATGTCGATATTTGTCGATTCAGTGACACGTCTGTGGTCCTAAACCCGGTTGAGAAACTAAAAGCAGGAGGCAAGGAAACACCAGTCCATTACCGGTGGTGAAGTCATATTGTGTACTGTGCCTTTTGCATATTCATATTGTAACAATTTTTATGTATATTGTTCAGAACGCTTTTTTTGGTTAATTGGACGTTTAGAAAGTACATCTAACAGGTATAACATTTGATATTAAAAATATTTTTCAATTCCTTTTTGAGTGAGTATCAAACGCCAGTATGAGTACACTTTCTCTCATCATCATTCAAACTTATAATATTGCTATACTAGACAAAAAACAAAATTAATAATTAAAGGTAAATATCATTTTTCGACATCTATAACTCTTTGGTAGAACATCTTCGCTCAAAGTTTTTGATTATAGCCTTAAGAAATATACCGCCCTCTCTCTGCTCCAACTTTATCGACATTGGCCCAACACTAGTGATCACCGATGCCTAGTCTCGCGGTCGTTGCCACATCCCGTATTAGTTTTGATACCGCCCCCCCAACCCCCACTTCTCCTCGGCTACTGTCTCCGATCACTCTACCGTGATGATGTCGAATTTACACATTTTTTAATGGGCCCGTTTAGCGTCTTGCGTTTCGATCGGCTACGGTTGGAATCTAGATTTTGGTACACAATCGTATTTTTTTTATAATTAGTAAAGTAGTGAAGTGCTGGAAGGTATAGGTACGAATTTCCGCTCTTAGCTGTTTGCATTAGGAATGAGTAACTGAAACGTTTCAAGAATCCTCAAGAATTGAGTTGATCGATCGAATCTCATGAAACTAAAATCACCGAGACAGGTCAAACCGTTCAGTTTCACTATACGAATACTAGAGTTTCTGGAATGCTTATATGACAATGTACATTTGAGAAATGAAAGGGATGATTGGTTCTTGCCTTGTGTAGCATGGACTGACAAGTAATAACATAATAAGGGTGCAGATTTGAAGGTCCAAAAGCGATACAAAGAGGCAGTCTTTCTTACTTTCTTAGTGCAATGGTTAAAGGCAATGGTTTTTAATCTTTTGGTGATAATAAGGAACTATTCTATAAAATATTATTTATTTTATTATTTTTCAACACGAATAAACGAGCTAACCAAGTTAAAAAAATACTAGGGTAAAGCGTAAAATAATTACTAGGGTAATAAATTTCTTGTACTTAGTGTATTTCTAGCCACCTTTTTTTTTGTGATTATTTTGGAATAGCATCGTTGACCACTTCGGGGACCACTTACAAAAGACACAAGGAATCGTCTTACGAACTGTCAAATTGTAATCACCTGACCTGTGACCCTCTGTACAATCATGAAAGCGCTTTGTCGGTCACCTCATACATATGCACGCTTGGCCCGTCGTCATATCGTACGTCTGCATCTAAATGCAAGTGCGTGACTGAACAAACATTGTACGCATCGTGCTTATAGGTAGGCACTCAAGGTACAATCACCTGCAGAACTTAGTTAACATAAAACATAAACTGCCTATTGCGTCCCACTGCTGGGCACAGGGCTCACCTCAACTGCGGTGGTTTGATCCATACTCCAACACGCGGGTTCAGTGAGGATTGTTGGAAGGATGTAATGTCAGTGAGAAACCTTAATGTCAGTGTATAACACTAGGCTTAACGACTGATATCTGGTGAAGTCAATCGGGACCAACTGCTTTGTGTTCCGAAGCACGGAGATGGCCTTAAATTACGTCACTTAATGTCGGTCGAAATGGTCACCGGTAATTTTTTTTCTTAAATACAGTAAACAAAGCAAAGTAAACAATAATGGAACCAAACTTCCGGTCCCCAGCTCAGCTTTGTGCTCCAGGCAGGGCTGAAGCGCTGATTTTCAGCTGAGCTGAGGCCATGTTTGGAAGATAGATAGCACCAAAGCATTGGTGTCATTGGCAATAACTACGAGTATAACCTGAAGTATTTTGATTTTCTTTATGTCATCCACCGCATACTACTTATTACTTACTACTACTACTACTTACTAATACTACTACTTACTATACTACTACTAACTATTACTACTTACTTACTACAAAATACTTATTCGGCAAAATAATGCACACTGAAAAAAGTTGAATATGCATTTTGTTTTATTTTGAAGCTATACACAATTTAAATCTTCAAAACTAACGCAACGGATTTTGATGCAAGATAAAGTGATTATTGAAGGGGATGATTTGTATAATATTATAATCGCATTGCACCCGTGCGAAGAGCCGGGGCGGGTCGCTAGTATGAAATAAAAAAATATCGGAAAAAGCATTTGTCTGAGTGTTTTCTCGCTTTCTACGTACAAATCGCGCGTATGCGCAAGCATTGCGAGTTTTCTCTTTTAACTGGAGCATGTGTGTACGTATTAGATTGTCATTATAGTTCCGCTGTGCACCGCTTAAATGCTAATGCGATTTGAGTCACTTTTTTATTATGTACACCTTTTTACATTTATTGCTGTTATGTAGCATTTAATAGCTATTTTGGTGTATTAAATATTGTTGGTTAAATAATGGTTGAAAGGTTCTTGGTTCACCGAGAAAGTCTTTGTTGGATTGGAATATATATTTTATTTTAAGGTGGTTAATGTGGCAAATATTTTTTAAATTGTTCATTTATAAATCAAATTCTTGTACAATCATTACAGTTTAACCTAATGCATAGTACTGTTTTTTAATTATTTACAAACGATTTAACTAAACAAGTTAGATTAATTCAAGTTCACATCAGCCCATGGTTATTAGAGTTTTAAAGATCTACTGGCCATGGATTGAACCCACACTTGTGGCATCATGTGTTCTTAATTTGATGGAATTCTTAGCAGCAGTATGTTCACTCAACTCAAACGCAAAGTTGTGGTGATGGCTTCATATTAAATGACGACAGCTAACGTGGTGACGAAACTTTGTGTTGATGCCTTGATGGTCTCTCACTGAATGATGACAGATAACATGGTGACCAAACTTGTACCTACAGTGTCCGCTAATTCCACCTACTGCTCAATTCCACAATACCGGGCAGTCGTGCGTGATTCGATTCACGTAATTATCATTATGCTCGTTGCAGCAATCGGAATTACGATTGTGAAGAAGAAAGAATTGTTAAAAAATAGTGTCTGTTCTGTTTATCGTCTTTATTTGAATCGGTCTGTAATTCGAAGAACAATTTGTAGGAAGGAAGGTTTTTGGGTCGTCGCCGCCCATGTTAGCAAGGTTTTACTTTGGTTATAAAGATTCTTATTTTGTTTATGAAAAGCATAGAAAAAATAGTGTCTTTAGTGATTTGGTGGTTATACACACATAAAACAAAAAAACAAACAGAAACATTAAAAATCATTAACTCGTATGTGTAGGGCGGGCCGAGTCTGGCGTCATTGTTACACCGCGGCACTGATCTGGTCTTCTGATACTCCAGTCATCATCATCATCATCGCCATAAGAATCCTACTGAAGAACGGTTGATTTGTTTTGTAGGATTGTTTTGTCTGATACGTTTCGTATGCTAAGCAAATCATGCAAAAGCGAATATTTGTTTTTTACGTTTACTAGTTGCATGCGCACGCACGCATAAGCGATGCCTTGCTTTATATTTGTTGTTTTTTTTGCGTTCCGAGCAAGCACCTCCTTTGTCTTCATAGCATTAGAGCGATGGATCGTTATTTTTTATTTCATTACACCAACGACACACTATCATTATGTACACATTTGTATTTAACATAGTTATGCCCTTATCCTTGCTTTTACTATTGACCAATTTAGTACAGTGGTTAAGAAGTTAGCTATTACACCGAAGGCCGCGGGTTCGATCCCCGTACAGTACTAACATTTGTGTGCATAGACATGACATGTACAAAAAAAAGTATCGCTCCTTCTAGACCTTTTTTAGTTCACTTAGGCCAAGCTTTGCTTTTCGCTGTGTGGATTGATGTTTCTGATGATATTATTGTTATGTATTAATAAGCGATTACAAGTATAAATTATATCCAAAATGTTTAATTATAAAAGTGTGAAATTAAAGAGCCCAATGCAATGAAGTTATCGTGATAAAAAGTTGTTACCAGACTAACCGATCGATGGTAGAATCAATGATGTTACAATGAAAAAGACAAGATATGTCAGTACCGATGCGAAGTTAAAAATCGTCCCCTGGCGTACGTACCTATAATTTGACCGTGTGTGCAAGATAGCATAATTATTTACTTGAGCGTGAACGAGACAGATACATGTTGCGCAGTGTTGTTTCAAACTGTCAATGCTTTGCTCGGTGTTCGAAGTCCTGATTTCGGGTGCCACTTTTTAGCACAATTAACCTATCTACGTCTTTTTATTATAATATCATTGAGTAGAATGGTTAATTCGGCGTCTATGGATAGTTCCTACCCTTCCATACCACCGACGTCGCCTAAACCATTCTCCGATCGATCCTTAGATCATCGATTGGTCTGGTAAGAACGGAGAAGACATGCGCCTTCTTAATATCGTATGATTCACCACTAGTACTCGTACCAATTTAAACTCACTAGGAAACAGTCACCAGTGAAGCGTTCCACTCGTACGCATAGTAATAGTGGAAGCAAAACGCTTTGTGCGTATAGTTGGAATGTCCAGGAGACGGTGACGTAAGCCATAGGTTCGCCTCTGGAGGGGAAAATTAAGCTGTCTAAGTCCAAGGCTTTGTTAACGAATCTGATAAAAAATGGTTTCTAGCCCCTGTGGTCCTGTGGTTCGATTCCCAACTAGGACCTATAGTACGATTAATAATTGTAGTCAGCGAAATGACAACTTCAACAGTGACTGATACAAAAAAGGGTGACCCGCTACAATAGTGACGTTCGGCAATCACTAGACTTAGACATTTAGTCATGATTTATTTTACGAGGTATTAAAGCCTTTTTTAAATAATTGTAAATATTTAATAGCGTACAAAACTAATTAAATAATTACGATTTAAGAAATATGGGCCTATACCTCCATATTAAAACTTCTCACTAAAAAATTATAACCATAGCTGTAAAAAAATGTTCAAAGAGGTTCAGGGGAATTAACATTTGAAAGTCAGCAAAATACAAGTAATTATATACGTTTTTATTCGTTACGGTTGCTATTGATTCCGACTCCGATTCTGAATTCATCTCTTCATGATAGTCCATACTATTATTATTTGATTCAAAAATAAGTAAACCGGAATCTACAAAACCTTCATCACTGCCTATATATGAAATTATAAGGCGTCGTCCTTTGCCGGTTGGGCCCTTTAGGCCTGTAGTCAAACCTTTAGAAAACACTTGTATGGAAGATTCTACTGTTGTATCCTCCCAAACTTTTCCAGTTGTATGACCTGTTAATAAACGAAATTCTTACCTGTAAATAATATAATACAGAAACAAAACATTTTGAAACTGAAAATCTATTTACTAAATACAGTTTACCGAAATACCTCTATGTCTCAAAACGAAAGTCTGACCAGTGTGTGTTGCCAGTAATGACATAGGTATGGAAGTGGGACGTGGTCATTCACTACGACTTTTTTGCCAGGCTGTAATGTCGACTAACATTTAATAGTAAAAACTCGATTTACCACATCACTATTTATTTGGGACTGAAAACCTGCCACACTGAAAATGTCATTTCACTGACTACAATTAAAAATCCGAGTATATAACAAATGGATGTTATTAGTGGTGATGGTGAGGATCAATAGGCAGTCGCGGGTTCGGCGTCACGCGCGGGCTCGTGCCGGCGCGGGTTGGGGAACGAGTATATGTGTTGGCTCTTTGTCTGCGTATTTTCTCTATACGAGTAAATAATGGATTTGGAATAGTGTTTGTATGCTTGTCAGTCCCTGACACCCATTATAAAATCACATGCGGTGCTTGATGATCTTGGTTTCACACATATTGATTTATTTCTGACTTTTGTTTTGAAGCAATTTATCGAAACTCTTTTTGTCTTCTATCTTGTGCTTTGCCTTATATGTTCTGTGCCTGAGCGTGTGGTGTTCTTTTAGAGAATACTTTTTGGCATAAATTTCGACATTGTGTTTTTTTTATGTGCGATAAATAATAAAATTTGTTTATTTTAATAATAATAGCAATTACAGCAAAGTATTTAAAACTGCAATAAAGCATTAATGGCGTTTCGTTCTGTCTTATAACCTGCGTTTGTAGGTTGTCTGTAAAATATATCTTTTAGCAATAAGTACATCATTGTGTATTACCAGCGGCCGCTCGCGACTTCGTCCGCATGGACTTAAGTCGAAAAACAAAAAGTCATATTTTTTTATAAATTGTAGCCTATGTGCGATTCAGATGTATAAGCAACATTATTGTAAAGTTTCTTTAAAATCCATTAGTAGTTTTAACTTGAATGATTTATAATATTAGTAGAATGTTAATTTTGTGTGCAATAAGGAGTTTCCTATCTTTATCTCCTTGTTCCAGGGGTAAAGGCGAGCTGACCGGCCTCCTGAAGGTGGGCCGCAAGCACCTCTTCCTCTTTGACGAGCACGATAAGGTGTGCGAGGTCGAGCCCCTCTGTGTCCTTGACTTCTACGTGCTGAGCGACCGCCAGCGCCACGGCTACGGGAGGAGGCTGTTCGACTACATGCTTGAAGTACGTATAACCTCTTCTTCAAAAACCTGGAGATCTTGTCTCGGCAAGTGTAGTATAGGCCAGGATTGAAGAAAGAAGAACGAAAAGGAATAAAAACTGTTTATTAGTCCACAAGACACACCGTGGGAGCATAAAAAATATATGAACCAAATTAAAAAAAAAACAAAAGACAAAAAATAAACAAAAAAGAAAAAAAATGCAACTTAATAAAATATATCAAAATAAGCTTAAGAAAGAAAAAGTGTTCTGGGGTCTACTAGGTCTCAGAGCCAGCATTTTGTCAGCATTAGTGTCAGCATTTGTCGCCACAGCCTTAAGCGCAGCAGAATGACGCTCCTCGTCCTGTGCTTTCCTCATCCAACCACTTTCTGCCACCCTCTTTAGATCGTCAGTCTATCGTCGAGTAGTCGGCCCAGCCCACCAGTCGTTTTGTCCGCGGTCCCACAGAACCCGTGTCCTCTACACTTTCTTAATTGTTGATTTGCGTGCTGCACGGGGATTTGCTTAAGTAAGTCTCACCCGAGCACGCTACCATGGGAAACAACGCCGTAGTAAAATGCTTATCATTGGCGTTAATTCTTGATATCAGCCGCGGTTACCTTTTGAAAACGTAACGCTTCTTATGCCATAAACTGAGAATGTATAATTTTGATGGCTATTATCGTCACTTGCCTTGTATTTTAAAGCATACATTCATAAGGTGTAATACTAAATTTCCGGAATCTAAAAAGCATGAACATAGAAAGGCATAATTGAAAGATCAAAATTTACAAGCTAATTAACTACATTTATTTATTATTTATTTATTTATTTGCAATGAAGAGACATACAAAGAGTTGGTTAGTAGTATCTTTAAACCTATGTTAGGTTTGTCTAGATACAAAGTTCTCCTTAACTCATTATAATAAATTAGGTAATACCTGAAACGAACTTTTACAGTTTACACGAATACATAATAAGTCGGGAACGCTTTCAAAAGATTAGAATAGCAAACATTTAGTGACAAATTCGACCCCACAACGCACAGAGATGCCAGAAATAAGACAGAAATATTTTACAACTAAAAGTACACACTAAATAAAACAGCAACAAACAGAATTAATGAAAAATAAAACAAACATAAAGATGAACAACATAAAAAACGGCATGCACTGCCGTGTGTTATACATTCATCAAAACATTAGTCGATAGGAGTAGTAAGTGTCAGTAATTGTCCTGGTGCCCATTTGTGTTAGTGGTCTGTGCTGTTCAACCAGTAAATAAAACAATATATTTATTTAAATAGACTTGTTAAAAGTACTGTTGTATCCACAAGAACTTTTAAACCAAACAAAAGATACTTTAACTAACACTATTTACATACTTAAATCGTAAAATACGGTATTGTTACCATGAACCTTATTTGTTTTAAGTTTCCAATATTTCGGCGCTGTTATAAGGGCCATGGTCACGGATTAACTGGAGATCTTGCATAACTGAACTATTTACATACTATAGTAAAAATCAAATAGGTTACTTGATTTAAATAAGTGGCACCTGAAAACTTAACTATTAGTGCACTTGAGTGAAGAATTGACAGTATTGACAGTTTGAGACGACACTGCACAACATATATCTGTCTCCTTTACGCTCTTGTAAATAGTCATACTATCTAGTTCACACGTTACAACACGGTCGAATTAAAAATACGTACGCCGTGGCCCATTCGTGGACTTCGGATCAGTACTGACACAACCTATTTTATTATAATCTCTTTTTTATTATAATATGAAAGAAAGAATGAAAAATATATTAATTGCCCAATACAGTTCTTATTAGAAAGGAAGAAAGAAAGAAAAAACGTTTATTTCATCTGGACATCGCAACTACATCACAAAAAAAATAAAAACAAACAAAACTAAATTGTTACACAAAAATTAAACACTAACAAACAAATCAACAAAAAACAAAACAATTTTTCCTCCAGACAGCAGTGTCGCGATGTCCAAAATCAAATGGAACACACTCAGCTAATGCCTGGACCTGAAAGGCTCAGGCGCTGGTTTTCCGTGGGCCCAGCTGAGTGAAAACTTATCTAATAAACATTAAAAACTAAATCAAATAAAAATGGGAGAAAAGGATAAGGGACTCAGCATATGCTGCCGCGGAAGTATGGTTTCCGAATAGCGCTGCTTTCAGCCCTATCCTGCTCTACAGGTTGTTTTGCGAGAGCCTAAATGTCCATACAAATATTATTGGTATACAAACATAAGATGTTCTTCTCCCTAAAACCAAATTATGGATCGTGCTGTACCGGTACATAAATCAGTAAGTATTTACTTATGGGCTCCTTGCCTCCCATTTAACAGGCCTCAAAGAAACTTGTTAAGAAACACAAATATCTATCCACCAGGACACGATGTCCACCGCAGTGGAGCTGGCAATCGACGGGCCCTCGCCGAAGATGGAGCAGTTCCTGACCAAGAACTACAGGATCGAGCGGCTCATCCGCCAGAACAACAACTTCGCGGTCTCGCCGCAGTTCTTCGCGAAGACTGGCGATATCAGGTGAATAACAGATACTTCTAGCGTAATTATCTTGCAATACAGTCAGAGAAAAAATTAGGATAGTCCATGTCTTAAAAGTAGGACTTGTGGACATTTACGAAACATGTGCTATATGAAGATCTTCAAAACCTTTCGTGGACAAACCATTCTATGGTTCACCTTAATTCTATTTTTAGTATGGTTCATCTTGGCAAAAAAGTAGGACATTATTGGCAGTTCGAGATCAAAACTTGAATGTCCAAAATCTAATTATCAAATTGGACACCATAGATTGTAGTCATTGGTCAGAGTTGAGAGTAGAGTCCAAGAAAGACAAATTATTAGTGCAAATCGGACCGAGCCAAGATATCTCTTTAAGTATCTTGACTTTTGAGAACTACTTGTTGGAATTTTTATTTTAAGATTTTGTATCCTCCTGTGATTTAAGGCCAGTTTAGGGTATTATTCTTTTGATATTTTATTTTATTAACCAGCTTTTAATTTAATAAAAACTTTACTACTCAATAACAGTAAATGTCAACGACAGATATTGGAAAAGAGAAAACAACATTTTGAGCTAAAAACGGTTATTGATACCAGGTCAGTGTCATATTAATATTATTTACTCGTCCTTAATCATTAGTAATTTAATGAACCCATCGTAATTTTAACTCTTATAACACTTTAGGTATATTTGCTCTCACAATCGTTTCATGGTCCTATATTTTTAGCTATGAATCATCACGAAATTATTAAGCTAGGTGATTCATGTATGATGAAAGCATACACATTTAAATGATATTGCCTCATTTACTAAATTCTAATAGGGCACTAATTTTGTATCAATTCTGCTAGATTACTTAATATGGTAAAGAAGGGCATTAAGTTAAGTGTGTAAGATTTCTTATTAAACAGTTAAATACAGTTTTGCGTAAACATGAATTTGCAAACATTATTACTCTTTCTTAAATTAAAATGTATAAGTTCCGCTAAAATCTCATGAATAGAAAGGCAACATGTATTTATGTTACTGACTGTTCAGTAAGCGACAGAACCATTCGAACTTGCTTAGTGGTCAAATATATCTAGTATTTGGGAAAAGCCACCATATCACTTGTTTCAATTTGATTTACGCTACAAACAACATATTCATGAAAAATAATATAGTCATTGCAGTTAGTGAATTGCTTTTTGCAAACAGTATAATAATATATATTTGTGATCATCATGTAAGGTTTTATTTTTCTCGTGCTCACTGTGCATTTACATTAAACTCAAGAACTGAGTGAAACTGACCAGCTAGCAAATGAAAAAAATTCAGAAACACGCACTCCAATTTGGCACACAGTGAAGTAATACATAATTATGGACATATAAATGAATCATTTACTGCATAGAACACCCTTTCGCTATATGCCTATAATAACACAGGATGTGAAAAAAATTGCTGAAATATTTATGGAAATGCACAAAATAAAATAGTAATTAAAAAAATAAATGTAATGTAGCACAGTGTGCTCTTGTTATTAAATACTTATTGGTAGCTGTAAAATAAACCTAAATGCATTTTTTCCACAGCCTGTATATTATCATTATAGTTTGGAATAGTGACTCCTTTGAAGTCAGTTAAAACTATACCCCTATAAAGAAAGAAATAATAATTTAATTTTAATTTCTATAGTAAATATGATAAGTGTTTGAGTCCATAAAAGTGGTACATACCGATTCAAACTTAATGGCGGCTGTGAACATCGCGCGAGGCGATGCACAGAACACAATTTAAGGTGACAGCGGAGTGAGAGGTGAGGTCAATCTTACGCGCTCTGCGCTCGCAGTCAACAGTCCGAGCCGCCATTAGGTTTGAATTCAATATAACCCATAAGACATTTAGATTAAAATCCTGCTTCTAAATTAGTATCTTTAGCTGCACTAACTGTATAACTAACGACTAACTTGTGGGCGCAGCAAGTCTGGGCGGAGCACGCCCGTGGTGACACCCGCCGTCGGCCGCTTCGCCGCCCCCAAGCCACACTCTGCAATTGCGACGGTAACTATCACCCAAATTAACACATGCTCACGAAATAAGATAAACATCTAGGTATATACTTTTTGCAACAAAATTCATCTGATTTCCATTTCAAAAACTAAATTTCATCAAAATGGTGGCTTGGAAACGTATCGAACACACATTCGCATTTATAATAATATTATATTATAAAATATACTAAAGGGGTTCTCAACACTCGTAGCCGATCATTATAAAGTCAATCATAATCTTAATTTGAAAGAAAAAGAAAACTACAGGGCTTTCTGTCGGCCATTAGTAATTTCTCCTCCGATAACCCTTTTAAGAGATAGCGCTGTAGTCCAGCCAGAAGGCCTTCATTCAAGATCAGCGAGTTCGATTCCCTGGTTTTGTTTTTCTTTGGATAAGGTTGAGTTTTTGTCCAAATCAGCTAAAAGAGCATATTTTCTCTTTTTAGTATTTTCACTGTTCGCACCACCGCCCGCGTGGCCTATTTGAAAAAGTCACCCTATTTAACTAATGATGAACGTTTCCCAGATATTTCAATGGACGTAATAAGAAGTTGACACAATAGTCTATGATGGTTGGGGATGTTTGTATAGTCGTGTCAAGAAAACATTCATCGCTCAAGTTTATGGTTACTATCCTCAACACTTTCTCATCTCTAAGTAATGTTTATTAACGCCCTGTGGTTCGGGGCGCAAGAATTCGACCACGGTCCAAAAAACGCCGCCACAAGACGTCGCCACCAAGCGCCGCCACAATTTCCTATGGTTCGGTGTCGGAGGCGGCTTTTTGTTGCGGGAGTTTGTGGCCCGTATAAACGCAAATATATAATGCCAATCAACTTGTGAACCATTAAATTTAAACAGAAAAATTATTAGTTTACGAAATCTCCCCAAATTAAAAACCAACATTTAAAAATTAATTTATTAGTTTTTAGCAACTGTCTCTGTTTTTTTACAGTTTATTGTGACACAGTAAAATGTGATTGCAATAACAATTTTAAAATAACGTTTCAGGTAATTCATGGCGGTTCTGGCTCTTATTATCATGACTCCGGTAATGGGTACGTACATATATTTTTTCTAACAGCATTTTCTGCTTAATTCATATTAAGGATTAATTAGTTCCAGAGTTGCATATTATTGCAAAAAAGACTACAGTGAAATACACATAGTTTTTTTTCAGAATTTCACTAAACACATACCAATGAATCACTAACTTATCAACAACTTGGCTAAAATATGGATCCTTTTGTTTATATTTCTGGATTCTTTGAAATTTAAAATCGACCCGTGGGGGTCAATCTAGCCCTTTTTGGGAATCACTGCTTGAGAATTATGTTACCACACCGTTTTGTACTCGAAGAAGAAACTTGCAAGTTTAGTTGCGGGTTTGTTGAAATAACTTTAAGTTGTATTTAGTGCTACAAACTGTCATACTATCCTTAATATTTACGTTTCTACTTAGATTGGTACACAGACACTTAACAAAACCCATGTATTCTTAACGATGTAACAAATCTTATCGATTTAAGAGACCTATCGATTTAAGAAACTTATCGGTTTAGGAAACTTATCGATTTAAGAAACTTGTCGATTTAAGAAAATTATCGATTTAATAAAGATGAAATAACGTATCTTTTAAAAAGTTTTTGCACGTTTCTTCCACTGTTAGAGCATTTTTCAAATAATATCTATTTTTATTTCAAATTAATTTATTTTGCAGTATCTTCAGTTACCAGTTTATTTATGTTACCTTTTTGGTTGCTTGCAGCTACCCTCGCGTGGGGCGCGCCATGAACTCACATTGATCGCACTCGGCTGCGTTGGCCCTTCTATAGACAAATTATTTATTAAATCACGGCCTTAAGTTTACTGCTTAAATGTGGCCTCATATGTGATGTGCTGTTATTATTTGAAAGTAACACCGCAAATCAAAACAGCGAATTCTTTAGATATCTCTGGATAAATTACTATTTAATTTGATCAGACGCTTGATTAATTCCACTTAATATGGACTCTTGCAATTGAAAAGTATCAATCTGAAAACTGTATAACCTCACAGGTAGTCAGAAAAAAACATGGAATATTTTAAATAATAACATCATCATCACGCTATTTACTTTATTATATTTAGCGGCGCGGTACGATCGTGCATTATTTTTTGCGGCAGTTAATTTGATTCAAGCTTACAAGCATTTTGTGTCGCCAAAAGGACAAGTTATGCGTTAACGTTATAACGTTATCGTCTGTTCACGACACTATGTTATTAATATTATGTCGTTCGCAATATCTGAAATAATTAATGGTGGCAAAGCGTGGGGCTTAGATTCAATGTCGCCCTTGAAAAGCATGTCACTAAAATATATTCGATAAACCACGAACACGGCTGGTTACAAAGATTGTTTTCTAAATTTTATTGAGGTTAACCGTTTATTGATATATGTTCCTAGTTTGCTTCTGAACTCACAATAAAACATTTCTCAGAAATTGTCCAGAACAACCTAACGTTATATTTCTTAATTTTATTTTGGTTGTGTTTTCAATAAATTTTCTTAGGATAGCGAATTTAGAAAAAGTAATTTGATATGTTTGTATGTAGTATATTATGAAATACATTACTCTTTTTATACGAAAACGTCCATCGAAAGTTCTAGACAAAAATTATAGCACATTATTGCTTTCAGTTATTTTATGTTTTAATATTTTTAGAGTATCGATCTGAAAAATAACCTAAAATATTTATAAATCTTCCAAAAAACCGATGTTATTAGAATTGAATTAATCTTACTCTCAGCTTTTAGAGAAAATGTGAATTTTTACTTAGTTGCGTAGGATGAAGGAGGAATATACATGAGCAAAATAATGTGATTTTTATCACTTTTGTAGTTATTTTGAACATGTTTATTTGTAAGTAATTTAATGAGCAAAGACACTATGTTGTTTTAATTAATAATGCACTGTGATAATATTAATTTTGTTTTAGCTTTTATTCTTAATTTATGATAATATTTACACTTTTGTAATGTTAGTTTTAGTTGTATCAGTATACAGATTATGCCGGTTATGTCGTTTTTCGAATTATCCGTTGTTATTAATAATGGCGAAGTTGACCTGAAACGTCACTATAGTCCAACTAGGCAAGTATATATTTTAGCAAACTTTATCGACAATAATGCACACATTAAAATTATGTAATTTACTTGCTTTTGTAGTAATATGAAAAACACATGCGATTTTGTTGATATCACGCCCGGCTTAGCGAGAAAGTACTAATTGTATGTTATTGTATGCTTAGTGAACAGTCGCGTCCTGAGTCGAGTGAGGAAGAGTTAAGTGATCCCAATTATGTGCCCGCACCTAATGAGCCCTACGTGGAGGAGGAGGAGTGGATACTCGAGGATATCCCCAGGCATAAGGAACCGGAGCAAAAACCGGTAACAGAGAGGCCATCGTCGCTGCGAGTAGAACCGGTTTTGTCCACTCCTGCGGAGCCGGCAGCGCCGTCTGCGCCGCCTGCGCCCGCTGACCCGTCTCCCGCCGGCTCCACGATCTCGCGCCGTGACTCCCAGCTGACTGACCGCGGCTACTTCGACGTCAAATTCTACCACAACAAACTCTGGTAAGCTGTCACCTTCACCAAAAGACCGTTCACCGATTGCGTAAGACAAAACTCGTAAAAAGGTATGGTTGTCATGACATCGCTAAGGTTGTATATCCTAAGATCTCATACTCTTTTGTAATAAAACTTAAGAAATACAGTTGCGTTCCTTGATAGACCTTCAGTAATTGTTAGTTGCCAACAAAGTAAACTTTATTTGGTCTTCCACATTAAACCAAATTTTTCAAACTGGGGTGAAAGATCTTGAAAATAATCATTAAAGTCTGTCTTGTGGATCACCCCTGATCAGAGTCGGTGTACCAACACGCCTGAAGTGTGTCAGTTTTGTTGGAAGAACACAAAGCAAAGCTTATTCATGAAAAAAAAACATAAATAAAGTATACAAGTTGTCTGTGGACCTGTTTTATCTTCGCCAATTGGCATGATACGGCCAACAGTTGCAGTCACGTTGACTGGACTGGTCAGTGGTCAGCCACTCTCGCCTTGGTTTATTCCCCGTTGAGTGCGGATTTTATAGGTCTTGTCAAAACTCATGTTTTGGTTTTGGTAAGTTTATTCCATAAGTACATAGCGTAATCAAATTTATTATTGCATAAAAAACGTATAAGTTAACTAACTAACTATATCATAACTCAAAAAGAGGTAAATGATCAAAATTTGCAAATAAATCCAATTTTGATCGTAAATTATACAATTGTTCAAAAACTCGGCAACAGGGAAACGGTTTTCGTAACGGAGTATGGGCTTCTTATTCTTTGCATTTCATAATTTCCAAGCTACCTTTGTTACTGAAAAAAGATTTCTTCTCAACTGTTGGTATTAATAGCATTTTCCTTTGTGATATTTCAACTTGTTTTCAAAGCAGGGTTATAAAAAGATTTATTGTGGACTCTTGTCATAAATTTACCAAGATATTTATTTTAACGTCTTTTTCTTAAGGCAAATTGTAGGATAAAAAATCTCAACTTTTGTTATAAATTGCTTTTTATTTGAAATAAGTCAACATCTATTAGGAAAAGCCATCCGGCCCATATGCCAGTTATAAAAATCTTCTTCTAAATAATAGAAACTCGTTTAGTTTGCTGGTTTGCTCTAAAGAATGAGATCGCACAAATATTTCATAGTTACTTAAATTACAATTGAAATTCAACATCAGTTACAAATTATAGGTGAACGTTCCAAGTTTTGTAGCTTGTTTTTGAATTTTCAAATGGAATAATAGTCTGAATTGACTTTAAACATTCCGTTAAAAACGCCTCTTTTGTTTTTGTAAGTCGCTTATGAAATCTTTCAAGCAGGCTCAAATTAACCTTTCGTCAAATCCATTAACAAGTAGAACGATTTTTTTTTCCATGAGGCAATATCGGCTCGATAATAAGCACATAGTGTCCGAAATGAACTTTTCATTACTCATACTCTGAAAGTAGGTCATTACTGACCTGAGAAGCGGGCTGAAAGTAATACTTTTCATCCCTAGGGAGAATCACTTTCAACTGACAGCTGTCATATTATTTTTAAAAAAAACTAGTTCTTTTTCACTTAACTATTGAACCATGTTCCAACTTTCTATACAGCCACGATGTGAAATTGAAATAACTTAAAGTTAAGTATTGATTAGAGAATATATATTTATTAAATAACTTTATTATAATTAAGTTTCAACAATTTCTTTAAAATAACTTAGCTTTGAGCAAAATATTTACCATTTTTCCAATGATGAAAATAAAAAATAATGGCTGAATAGCGGACCGGCCACCGAAAAAAAACAAACAAAAAAAGGCGGGAAAGCGGCAATTCGATCTTCATGAATTAATTCATGTTTTTATTTTTACTTTCCTCGTATTTGTAATGAAAAGCACAGTGTTTACCTCGGGTTAAAGACTTATTTAGTCCCTCGAACTATTGGCGCCCTCACTTCGTTCCGGGCGCCAAACCCCGTCTCGGGACTAAATATGTTACTTTCACCCCTAGGATAACAATGTACTATTTCTTTCCAAAAGAAAGTTACTTGTTATTTTTTTCCTTAAATATCAAATGGGCTTGTTACGTATAGGAGAAGGTTGATTAAAAATAGTACCAAATTTTGAATATTTTAATGTGTAAATGAAAATTTCAAATGCGACATTCTTTCATTTAATTTTTATATTGTGTTCATGTCAAAAAAAGAATTGAGACCAATCTGAAATCATTATAAACCATACTAGCTGCAGATCAAGGGATGGTGCTTATCAATACTTTTTAAGCAGTCCTCGAGCTTGTATTAAGTTTTCATTGTAGGTATTAATTGTTGTGTTGTCAAATAATGAAATTATTGAACCAATTATGTGCAGTTTTAAAAGTATGCCTGGAAAAATCTGTAAAAGGCCGCTTATTTGTATTTATAGAGTTTTGTGTGCTATAAGTGGTTTTTCCAATTGTGTATTGGTCTTGTTCTAAAGATATTGTTGAAGTTAGATTTTTTGTGTATCCTTAGTTAAATATTATTCCTACTTAATTCCAAAGTAATATTCTGTTAACATTTTTATTAATAATAGTTTATCTTGAAATCAAATTATAATATTGGAAATCTATTTACAATTTTTCTGTTTAGCGAACAATCGACGGGAACCAAATACTTAATGATGTTAAAATCTCCCGTTTTTATACAGAGGCCATCGCGAAATACAGTTTTTGAATTACCTACTCAGTGAACATTTTTGCATAAAATCTTGCCTAATAATTTATTGTAATGCCGGGAGAAAAAACAAAGACAATTGTGTCGTAGTTTAAAATCTTTCATCATTTTAGCAAAAACGCGCGGCCAGCTGTATACTAATTTAGTGTTATTGTTAAATTAGGTTTTTACGAGTTTCGGAAAGTAAGTGTTAAATCCTTTTATTGTTTAGCACCTTTCACACTTAACGCATAACTGTAACATACTTACACATTAGAAAATACATAGTTGCATTTCTTTACTAAGGTGGAGGTGAGAAGGACGGATGGTGATATGTTATGAAAGTACACGTAAATCAGACAGACATTAAATTCATAAATTTAAATGCAAAAGGTGAAACTATTGTATTTCAGACTTGGTGGAGGTGACCCCCATCAAGTTTGAGTATAATTGTTTTCATGTAATTCGGCTAATTTATATCTTCTCTAAGCTTTGGCTTAAAAAGCCATATTTTCACGCATGTCTACAGGTGAGTGATCAAGTGCAGCGAGTTTCTGGCTAAAGCAAATAAGTCCATTTAAATAGTTACCAAATTTAACTCTTATACTAATATTTTAATGCATTCGATAGTAAAACCCTATTTGTTGGTGTCAACGGCTGCATTTGATTACGATCCTGTATCCTTACTCATAGAATAATGATAAAAATTGTGTGTCTCGATCGGCGAGTAGTTCCGTCATGATGTGCCGGTATGCTAAGGGCAATGTAGAGCTGGGCTCAAATGTGCGTTTAGACAAAGTTTTGTCATTATTGTAAACAATTTGTCCCGCTGTGTATCAGAGCCTGGCAAACATGTTGTAAAATGACTGCGTTTTTTGAATTATTAAATGAATAAAGCGTATAATCTAAATATTTGGTTTTATTTCATAATACCCATAGCGAGAAGATATGCTGGAACTATTGTCTGCAGCATCGTTCGGTTACTACAATAAAAGTTCACCAACATTCCTATGTTGGTATTCAATAAAAAGTTCACCAACACTCCCATGTTGGTGAAATTTTCATTGGATACATGGCAATCCTCAAAGAGCATTTTCAAATTGGACCCGTCCGAGAGAAACCGCGAAGCATACAAATAGGTTGTGTAGAGACGCTCAACGACGTGATAATTATAAATCTGTCGAAAATGGTAATCCAGTTAAAGTTTGGAAGTTTCTAAAGTCTATAGGAATTTGAAGAACAAGTAGCGCTTCTACCCGTTTTGTTAAACAAACATTTGTCCACTTTCATTGATAGTATTATAAAATGGAATACACTTAACCAACTTTCATCTCTTCCAACTCTTGGAATCCGATTGTGATGTTGAGAAAAATGTTCAAACCATCGCGTCAAACGCGGTCAGTAGTGATAGCATTAGTCGTACCTATTATAATTGTTCCGCTTCTCGATATCCTGTCCCCTGTCATAACCCGTATTTTCAACTACTCTCTGTCCTCGGGTACCTTTCCAACAGCGTGGAAAGATTCCCATGTTCTTTTTTTTTCTCGACAAAAGCCTGTTCAACCCAATGTCACCTCGTTACCTCAAAGAGCACTTTCAATTTATGCAACCTACCCGGAGTCAGGGCATGCGTTCATTCAAGAAACTTCGCCTCATTTTCCCTCCTCATTCTTCACACTCTTACACAGTCTTTCACTGTAACTTCTATTCGTATGTGAAACTCCTTACCCCTACCCGTAACAGAATCTCAATCCTTAGACATTTTTAAGACTAAGGTTAAAGTTCATTTTCTCTCCCTTTGACATGTGTCATCTCTCCCGCTTACTTCTTTTTCCTCTTGCTATCATGATCATTTCTGGTTACCAGTTAGCTGGTCAGTTTGTGTGTATCATCATATTTTCTATACTTCAAGTGATTTGTTGGATTGTACTTTGTAATGTATATTTATGTATTTTATTTTATATTGAATTTTACATATTATTATTGGACATTATGGATGTAAGTATTTATTTGATGAAAATTGCCGTCAATTTTAGTAACTGTTTTTATTTGTGCAGAGGAAAGCTGACGAAAAGGTTGCCTACCCTTTTCGTCAGCTTTCTCCTACCTGTGTGTTGCTTGGAAGAGATCGCTTATTAGCGATGAAGCCGACCAAATAGTACATTAACGTTAATCTATATTTCTTAACTGTGTATATCTGTTGTTTTTGTGTTCCATAAAAATATATCTATCTATCAATCCATTTGTTCATCATAGGTGCTAAAAAGGTTGACGTTAAAAAGAGGGTCAGAAATGGGATGGGTGACCACCCCGACCGAAATTTAGTGATGTGTATTCCTTGCATCTCCGTGCTTCGGAAGGCACGCTAAGCAGTTGGTCCCGACTGAAGTCGCTAGATGTCAGTCGCTAAGCCTGGTCAGAGGTCTAAGGGCGGCTCGATAAGATCTGACATTAAGGTTGCTCACTAACCTCACCCCCCTCCAACAATCCGCACTGAGCCCGCGTATTGGAGTATGGCTCGTTCCACCTCATAGTTGAGGTGAGGCCTTCGCCCAGCGCAGTGTGACGGATATAGGCCATTTATGGTATGTTCCTAAATTGCATCATGTAAATGAAGAAAATATAGGAGGGTAACGTATTTGACAGAAATAAATTGAAGGCGGCATTATGTTGTGTTGTGATGACCGGCGCGTACGGCGGAGCGGACTAGAGGGGGGGGGGGGGATCTTGTTTTAGGTACCGACCAGGTTCCTGCTAAAGTCATTAACTGGGGGAAAGTACAAGTAATGATCCTTATTATAACCAAATGGAAGGAGAAAAACTAGGATGTTTACAGACAAAATAATAAGTAAGCCACGTGCGAGTACATCAACAGCAAAGCCGGAGTTAAAGACTGTCGCCGTGGCCGAAATCTGCCGGTATGAGGCACATCATCCTGAAAAAAAGGATTTTTCTCGTGAAATAAATATTTAAATTTATATGTTCCTTCAAATTCTGTAATTATGGATCAGACGTAAGTAGGTATTGTAAAATGAGCTCATAGGGTTGTTCAGCCGAGCCTGATGCGACCTATATGGGTTATCTACTACTATATAGTCTTGGACGCTCAAGCCGCAGCGACCATGCCGCCTTCAAACTCTCAGCGCGGAGGTAAGCTACTGGCGAGGCTGCAGACCGAGCTCTGCCACAAGCGCAGTTTAAGGCGCCTATGGGCGCGCACTCGCAATCCGCGCGTGAAGCGTGAGCTCAACGCAGCCTCCGCCTGAAAATTCAGGCGTGGAGAGGTGCTACCTGGGAGGACCGCGCCTCTGATGATCCATGCGAGCTGTTTAAGCTCAATAGGCAGCTTACTAACATCAAGCCTGTCCGCCCGCTCACGGACAGCGCGGGCAAAATACAATTCTCCGCCGCTGCTAGGGCGAAAGTGCTGGCTGAGCACCTTGAGCCAGCCGCCGCTGAAGCCGCCGATCACCACACTGCAGTCGTCGCCAGAGTGAACGACTTACTGTCCGCCCTAACATCGCCGCTCCGGGGAGATGTCTTCATCTCGCCGTCTAAGATGCGGAAGGCTGTTCTCCGCCTGCCCTGGTGGAAGGCCCCAGGGTCGGTCGGAATACCCACCGCTGCACTTCATCATCTGCTGCGTAGGGGCCTGACTGCCCTCACGAGGGTGTTCAATGCCATCCTGCGGACTCAACACTTCCCGTCCTGCTGGAAACCCGCCTGATACGCCCTCTGCTCGCAGGCCCAGAGTAAGCGTCTCCAGGTGGTCCAGAACAAGACCCTCCCCGGCTTACGGGGCCGGGCGCTACGTCCGTAACGACGTGATTGCTCGGGGCCTCCGGGTGCAGCAGACCTGCCAGTTTGTGGTTCAACAGGCGCTTCGTATGTTGGATAGTATGTATGTATGCATGCCGACCACGGACCGCACGTTCACCTCAACCAGCTGGCACCGCTGCACGCTCGACCTCACGAGACCAACAAGCGCCCGCTACCACGGGCGTTGTTAATAACACCCAACTCCATAGGGTCGTCCCAAAGCACCATCCCCCACCACCCCCACCATCGCCGCCACCCGCAGGCTGCCCAAAGCCTAGCTTCCGCATCGTCTCAGGCCTGAGTAGACCACATCCTCGCCTGAGACGCACCAACAACGCACAACGCCCCACTGACGACTATCCACCGGCTCGAGCGCTCGCCGGGTACCGAGAGAGAACTGACGACTGACCCCCAGGCTGAGGTCTGACTCTGACCTCGCCTAAAACAAAATTATTAAATGACACCAAACACTCAGTATAGCTCCCTTACACACCTGTATCGTTTGCCGGGCCTCCCTCATGGGTCTCACCAGGCTTGACCGCGCTGAGGGCGGCGCACTGTGCGGCAGGGGAGCTGTAAATGAAGCCGAGAATGGTAGATGTCCTTTGCCATGCCAGAGTACCGTGGGGGGTGCACCCCCCGCGTGTTGAATACCCTTGCGAGAGCATTTTTGCTCGAGGCGCGAACCGCCTATCGGGTGAAGAAACCCGTCAGTCAGGCATGGGCTAGTATATTAAATAGGTGTTTGATTGGTAATCAACACTACAGTCTGCTTCAGTAATTAAATACTCAGTAGTGTTCGTAATAATAGCTTTACCTCTATAGTAAATATGCTAAGTGTTAATGTCCCTGCGTTTTAATGCTCTAATTGCCGCACTCAGAGACGTCAATGAACGTTAATGGTTCATTAGAGTTACAATTTTACATTCTTAAAAGTTCCTTATTCAATTTGTTAGTCTCTTTTGAAAAATGTAATTTGGACTCTAATGAACCATCAACGTTAATTGACGTCTCTGGGTGCGGCAGTTAGAGAATTAAGAACCTACTATAGTAACCCATAAGAGATTCAGGGTAAAGCCTTTCTTTAACTGCACTACCTGTATAACTAACGATTAACTTGTGGGCACAGTGAGTCTGGGCGGAGCACGCCCGTGGTGACGCCCGCCGTCGGCGACTTCGCCGCGCCTGTGCCGCCCTCTGACGTCGCTACGGTAACTATCACACTTAAATAACACATAGGTACTAACTTTTTGCCACAAAATTCCTCTGAATTCAATAGACAGAACAGAACAGACATTTTCATTAATAATATAAATACTAAAGGGGTTCACAACATTGTTATCGTAAACGCTGATAATCTTTGTTTGAAAATGAAAACACTAAACAGGAAATTAAATAAATTAAAACAAGTTGAATGTGAATGAATGTTTCCCAGATTTTTTAATAGATCACTGCATTAAAAAATCTTGGAAACACATTCACATTCAACTTCACACAACAACGTGTTTCACTTTTTATTACGAAAAGTGAGACACGATAATCTATGATGGTTTTGGATGTTTGAATAGTCGTCGTGTCGCGTTAAGAAAACATCTCACGACTTTTCATAAACACTTGTAAAAGTTTTAAAAAATCCTTTTTTTCTCAAATAATAGTTACTATCCTCAACACTCTCTCATCTCTTGTCATGTTTATTAGGAGACTTCCTAGTACATTTTGTTGCCTTTAACTCAATTTAGCATTATTTGCCTTATGGCATAAGTAACATGAGTCAACGGGCAACAAAACGCTACTCTTACTTGTGTCTAAAATATATGATCTTACTCAACTTTTGAACTCATATTGCCGCACTCAGAGACGTCAATTACGGTAATGGTTCATCCAGTAACGTTAATTGACGTCTCTGAGTGCGGCAAATATACAGTTTATTTTAAGAAATCGCTCCACAGATTAAAAATCCACATTTGAATATTGCTATATAGGTTTTTAGGAATGAATTATCCTAAAAACCATAGTAATGACATAGTAATGTGATCATGATAATAATTTTCAAAAATAATGTTTCAGGAAATTCATGGCAATAGTGATGGGTACGTACATATGGGAATTACTGCACCTTAAACACACCGTTTTGTACTAGTAGAAGAAACCTGTAAATTTTGAAAAGGGTTTGTTTGTACATTATTTTTCAGTTTGTATTCAGTCCTGCAAAGTTTAATAATATCCCTAAATACTAACCTTTTTACCCTATGTATACCTAAGGATTATTTTTTTATTGTTATGATCCTTTGTTTTTATAACTGTACTGTTTAAAAAAAATAAAGAGACAATAATAATAAGTATAAAGTATACGATAGTAATAAAGATAAATAACGTATCTAGTAAAAAGTTATTGCACGTTTCTTCTACTAGTTGTGCATTTCTTCAATTATTATTTTTATTTCAAATTAATTTATTTTGCAGTATCTTCAGTTACCACTTCATTTATGTTACCGATTTGGTTGCTTGCAGCTACACTCGCGTGGGGTGCGCCATGACATTTTCTAGTTTCCTTCTGAACCTACAATGAAACATTTCTCAGGATTGGTCAAGAACATTCCAAGTTCATAATTATTACTTGATTTTATTTGGTTGTGTTTTTAATAAGTTTTCTTAGAATAGCGAATTTAGAAAAAGCAATTGATATGTGTGTATGTAATATTATGATATATATTAGATACTTTCTTTAAAACGTCTATGGAAAGTTATAGATTTCTATCAAAAATTGTAAGACTTTATTGCTTTCATTTTGTCTTATTTTTATGTTTTTATTTCTAGTATCGACTAGGAAAATAGCTTGAAATTAATATAAAGTATAAATATTCCAAAAAACAATGATAAACCAATTGAAATCTCAGCTTTTTGAGAAAATGTGAACTTTATTTAGTTGCGTAGGATGTAGGAGAAATATGCATTAGCAAAATAATATGATTTTTATCACTTTTGTAGTTTTTTGAACATGTTTATTATCATTTAATTTACCAAGCAAAGACACTATGTTGTTCTAGTTAATAATGCACTGAGATAATATTTTTTATTTTGATTTCAGTTTTTACTCTTAATTTATGATAGGTATTTACACTTTTATAATATTGTATCAGTAGACAGATGGTTTTACTGGCATTCCGCATTTTTACAACAAACAATAAAATCTGTGTCGGAGCTCCCTGGCGTCTTAGCATCTGTAGTATAGTTATTATTTATATTGACAGCAAGGCACACATTAACAATATGTGGGTAATTCACTTGCTTTATTCGTTTCCTGTTTATATGGAACTTTACGCCTAGTTTAGCGATAAAGTACTGATTGTATGTTATTGTATGCTTAGTGAACAGTCGCGTCCTGAGTCGCGTGAAGAATCGCGTCCTGAATCAGAACATGAGTCAAGTGAGGAGCAACTCACTGATCCCGATTATGTACCGCCTCCGATGGAGCCTTACGTGGAGGAGGAGGAGTGGATCCTCGAGGATGTTCCCAGGCCTAAGGAGCCTGAACAACTACCGGTGACGGAGGGGCTATCGTCGCTGACAGTAGAACCGGTTGAGTCCACTCCTGTGGAGCCGGATGCGCCGGAGTTGCATGATGAGTCGCGTCCCGAGTCGCGTGAAGAGTCGCGTCCTGAATCAGAACATGAGTCGAGTGAGGAGCAACTCACTGATCCCGATTATGTACCGCCTCCGATGGAGCCATACGTGGAGGAGGAGGAGTGGATCCTCGAGGATGTTCCCAGGCCTAAGGAGCCTGAGAAAATACGAGTGACGGAGGAGACATCGTCGCTGCCAGTAGAACCGGTTGAGTCCACTCCTGTGGAGCCGGATGCGCCGGAGTTGCATGATGAGTCGCGTCCCGAGTCGCGTGAAGAGTCGCGTCCTGAATCAGAACATGAGTCGAGTGAGGAACAGCTCACTGATCCCGATTATGTACCGCCTCCGATGGAGCCTTACGTGGAGGAGGAGGAGTGGATCCTCGAGGATGTTCCCAGGCCTAAGGAGCCTGAACAATTACCGGTGACGGAGGGGCTATCGTCGCTGCCAGTAGAACCGGTTGAGTCCACTCCTGTGGAGCCGGATGCGCCGGAGTTGCATGATGAGTCGCGTCCCGAGTCGCGTGAAGAGTCGCGTCCTGAATCAGAACATCAGTCAAGTGAGGAGCAACTCACTGATCCCGATTATGTACCGCCTCCGATGGAGCCTTACGTGGAGGAGGAGGAATGGATCCTCGAGGATGTTCCCAGGCCTAAGGAGCCTCAGCAAATACTAGAGGGGCTACCGTCGCTGCAAGTAGAGCCGGTTGTGTCCACTCCTGCGGAGCCGGCAGCCCCGTCCGCGCCGCCCGCGCCCTCCGACCTGTCTCCCGCAGGCTCCTCGGTCTCGGGCCGCGACTCCCAGCCTGACTGCGGATACTTCGAAATCTAATTCTTTCACGATAAATTCTGGTAAGCTGTCACCTTCACCAAAAGACCATTCACCGGTTGCGTAAGACAATACTTGTAAGAAGGTACGGTTGTCATGACATTGCTAAGGTTGTTTATCCTTAGATCTTACACTTTTTTGTAATGAATCTTAATGGTTCATCTATATATTTTAGTAATTGTTAGTTGCCAACAAAGTGAACTTTATTTTGTTCTTCCACATTTAACCATTTTTCTCAATAAGATCTTAAAAATACCTATTAATTTAGTTTGTCCTGTGGGTCACCCCTGATCAAAGTCGTTGTACCAACACGTCTGAAGATCAGTTTTGTTTTAAGAATTTGAAGCGGTAAATTCATAAATAAAGTATACAAGTTGTCTGTGGACCTGTTTTATCTTCGCCAATTGACATGATACGGCCAACGGCTTGGCAACCACGTCGACTGGGCTGGTCAGTGGTCAGCCACTCTCTTGAGTGCGGTTTTATAGAACTACCAATATCATAATAAAGGGTAAATTTTAAAAATGCTCATAAATATCTATTTTTGATGGTAAATTATATAATTGTTCAAAAACTCGGAAACAGGGAAACAATTTTCGTAACAGTGAGCTTCTTAGGCTTCTTAATCTTTCGTTTCATAATTTCCAAGGTATGTTTTTGAAAGGGTGGTTAATAAAAGATTTCTTCCTAACTGTTGGTATAAATAGACGTTCCTTTGTGATATTTCAACTTGTTTTCAAAGCAGGTTTATAAAAAGATTTATTGTGGGCTTTTGCTATAATAGGCCGTTTTGTCCAAAATATTTCAACGTCTTTCAAAAATTGTAGAAGAAAAATTCTCATCAACTTTCGTTATAAATAAAATTTGAAATATGTCGACATCTATTATAAAGAGTCATCCTGTCCGTATGCCAGTTTGCGAGCTGATGGTTTTGTTCGTTCGTTGATAGTAATTAAAATTCAACAACAGTTACACATCATAGGTGAACTTTTTAGGTTTCGTGGCTGGCTTTCGTATTTAGAATAATATGTCCTTCAAATGTATTACGAGTAATACCTAGTCTAAATTGCATTTAAACATTCCGTTAAAAATGCATTTGTTTTTTTTGTAAGCCGCTTGTGAAAACTTCCAAGCGAGCACATGTTAACCTTTTGGCAAATCCAATAACAAGTTGAACAAAACATTTTTTTCAAATGAGACAATATTGGCACATAGTGCCCGAAATGAACTTTTGTTTCCAAAAGGAAGTTACTTGTTATTTTTTTCCTTAAGGTCAATTGCGGTTGTTAAGTAAAAGAAGGTGATTAAAAATCATACCTAATTTTGGACATGTTGTGTAAATGAAAATTTAAAATATGAAATTCTTTTATGAAATTGATAAAATGTACACATGTTAAAAAATAATTTAGACCTATCTGCAATCATTGTAAATCACACTACCTGCAGATCAAGGGATGGTGCTTATCAATATTTTTTAAGCATTCCTCGAGATTGTATTGTCAAATATTTTCAAACGTATTAAAATTGTCGCAGAGCGTTTTAACTATTTATGTGCAGTTGTATAACTTCTGCTAAGTTTGCTTGAAAAAAACTATAAGGCTGCTTTTTGTATTTTTAGGGTAAGTTGCACCATAGTAGAAGTTAAAGTTAAATTTTTTGTTAAATTTGACAATTCGACGTCAATTTTGGTCGTCAAATTGTCAAATTTGACAAAAACTTTAACTTTAACTTCTACTATGGTGCAACTAACCCTTAGAGTTGTGTGCTATAAGTGTCTTTCACTAAAGTGAATTGGTCTTTTTCTAAAGATATTGTTGATGTTAGATTATTTTTGTGTATCCCTAGTTAAATATTATTCCAAAGGAATATTCTGGTATTTTTTATATTTTGATGCCTAGTTTATTTTGAATCAGATTAAAATATTGGAACCTTTTTGCAATTTTCTATGTTTAACAAACAATCGACGAAAACCAGATACTTAATAATGTTAAAATATCCCGTTTTCGTACAGATGCTATCGCGATATATAGTTTTCAAATTTCCTTTCTAGTCTAATTTATAATTTCGGATTAAAGCTTGCCAAATAACTTAATGTAATGCCAGGAGAGAGAAGAAAGACGAATTACTGTATTATACTAACTTGGTTTTTAATTTTTTGTTTTAAGACTTGTCGTAAGTGCTTTTTATTTAAAAGCACTTATATGTATGTGTCCATATACTTAAAGTATTTTTATTTTAATAATGAAAAAAACAAAAAATAAAATATTTATTAATAATAAAAAAAATTATGATTATTATTGTTTTCATAAAACACAACGAATTTATATCTTCTTCAAGCTTTGGCTTAAAAAGCCAGAAGTATATACACGCATGTCAACAGGTGAGTGATCAAGTGTAGCGGCTTTCTAGTTTTAGCTGATAAGTCAATTAAAATAGTTACTAGATTTAACTCTTAGACTAATATTCTGATGCATTCGATAGTTAAAGACAGTTTGTTTGTATAAACAGCTGCATTTGATGACGATCCTGTACTCTCATTGAATAATGATTAAAACAGTTTTCTCGATGTCGGCGAGTAGTTCCGCCATGATGTGCCGGTATATTAAGGGCAATGTAGAGCTGGGCTCAAATGCTGTGTAGACAAAGTTTTGTCACTATGTCATTATTGTAAACAATTTGTCTCGTTGTTTATCAGAGCCTGGCAAACCTGTGGTATTGAAATTAATTAATAAAGTATAATCCAAATATTTGGTTTTATTCCTTATTATTACCCGTAGCGAGAAGAACTATGGTTAATTATGCTGGAACTATGGTCTTCACAATCGTACGGTTACCTACGGCTAATGTTGATTAACTTTTCTAAATTTTAAGATGTTTATTGAATTAACTTTATGCTCGTGAACTTGTGTGTCGTGGCGAGCAACTGCATAATATTTTTTTGTTACTTTTAGTCATTACATAGTATAAAACAAAGTCGCTTTCTCTGTCCTTATGTCCCTTTGTATGCTTAAATCTTTTAAACTACGCAACGGATTTTGATGCGGTTTTTTAATAGATAGAGTGATTCAAAAGGAAGGTTTAAATGTATAATAACATCTTACTGCACCCTAGCGAAGCGAGGGCGGGTCGCTAGTATCTTATAAATCTTTGATGAAATAAATACTGACAAATGAAAATATAGAGTAAAAAAAGGTGCCAATATTCCCAACGATCCTAGTTTCAGAATAATTAAAGGCCAACCCACACGTATCACAACCACACGACGTGGTGGCATATTCTGTATTGAAAATTAATAGGACTATTCACACGTACCACATTTTGCAGTCATTATCAACCACTTGAGTGTGTTTCATAAGTGGAGACCGCGTCTCAGCAAGCGTAGTGTAGGACGTCCTCAGGCAAGGTGGAGTGATGATTTGCGCAGGATGGCTGTAACGAGCAGCCGAAGATTGAGTTCAGTGGCGTGTAATAGGAGAGGCCTATGTCCAACAGTGGACTGCAGCAGGCTGATGATGATGACGATGATCAACTACTTTATCAATACCGGTGAAATCGCAACCACCAGCGCTACGGAGAACTAGTGGCCGACCACATCGCAGCCACAACGATGCGTCAACAGGGAATGTCTCTTCGATTCCATGAGTTTGTCCGGACGACGTAACCACATCGCAACGACAACGCAACCGCATCGACATTGTCGGAAACACAACGCAACTGCAAAAAGGTGCAGTTTGTATTTGTATTTGCAGCGACACCATTCACACGTAACCACTGCTTGACTGCATTTTGTCGCTGCGATGTGGTGTGGGCGCGAGTTGGCCCTAAAGGTACAGACACAAAATAAACCCACATAATTAAAAGTTAAAAGAGTTATCTAGGTAATACCTAATTGTTTTTTAACAAGTAGGTGTTAACTCTTTTTAGTAGTACCACAGGTAATACTTACTATATAGGTATCAAGATCGAAATATAAACTTAACTTTTTTTTGTTTTTGTAAAACCTACCCAATAAAAAACGCCGCGTGTATTCGAACCCATCATCGTGGTAAGGGACTAACCTATCGCAGTTATCAAGGTTGCTTAGGTTTTTATCCATGTTTTGGTGGTGTTTTCCATCACCGGAGAGTCGCAAATTGTACAATGAACACATAGTAGACGTGTTCCGGCCAGATTCGATCTCGGGACCACCGGATTCGGAGCCAAAGTGTTTAACCACTCGGCCACGATGCTCACCCGACGGCCCCGACGCTTTTCAAACTAAATCCCTAAAATTCAGTTTCTTTGCGACAGTGGTCTTTTGTGAGGAAATATAACTTAGCCAAATACCTAACATTTTTTAATTATTTACAAACAAAACGAGTGAAAATACTAATTCAAAGCGAAGCGTATTGATGATTGAAGTAAGCGTTAAGCACCGAGATGTGAAGTGTTGTTAGCCGGAATACCACCCCTTATGTAGGTACGGTAAAATGAGCTCACAGGGTTGGTCAGCCCAGCCGGACACGACCTATATACACATTTCTGCTAAGTTTCTATCGCGGGACCCGCGTCCACGGTTCATTCACCCCTATAATATAGGTTATCTAGAATGTAGGACATGCGCGGAACTTTCGAGTCCCGGGAAAATCCACCTGTTACGTTTCCATAGCAACGGTAAACTAGGGTAAAATGTTGAATTACAAGTAAACTAGTAGGATAGATGTGGACAGGAAACTTCCTTACAGCAAATTTTAATCTTAGGCTGGGTGTGATTTTTTGTTATTTGATTAGCTAAGCTTTGATTAAAAATGGTCCGAAAGGTGAAAAATGCCGATTGTCATAATATTTGGAATTAAGATACAGTACCTACTTAGATCTAGGTATCTACTACTATACGTTGCCTTTTCTGACAAACATATTCGGAATAGACAATGGTAGGTATTATGGATTTAAATATTGTCATATTAATAAAATAATCGTCATTTTATTTTTGTCCCTACGCCTTTTCGACTCAACCTTATGTTTGCTGGCAGATAATCTTGTTGCCATTCAGTCCGCTTTTTGAAAAAAACATATTAAAGGGAAAACAAGAGAAGTCTAAGCCGCCTTATGGCGACCATTAGAATCTCAACCCCCGAATTCACAAACGCAAATCAACATCACAGTATAACGTTGAGCATCCCTCAGAACTATAGCTGTCCCTTTCAGTTCTATTGCCATTTTACGGGACAGCATGCGCGTGAACGCGTGCTTTGACTTTTGTGAATTCGGGGGCAAGAGTCTTTGCTTTTAAATTGTTGAATTGACTCACTGCCGAGGTTTTCCCGATGAGGTGTACTCGTTGTATGGAGTTCTTTGAAGTTGTCTTGAAAAGGTCCTTACAGAGGCGGCAACCCACGGGTAATTGTAGGGGCACTTCCGATTGGTAAGTACCATTGTAAGGTCCTAATAACAATTTGTTAATTTTCAATACAAAAAAAAAACTTGCCTAAAATACAATTTGAGCGATGAGATGTTCATGAAGTAGCTAGATTAACAGCTGTTCCAGTGATTAATCTTTTGATAAAAAAAAATATAAAATTAGGGGGAAGTAGTAGGCATGAGTCCACCTGTGGACGTTTCCGGTTGAAGTTATGATGAGAGGCTAACAAATAGGTCAACTGCTGTATGAAACGGTTGTAAGACGTACAGTCAGAATCAAAATTACAATTAAGTGGAATATCATACTGGCTTTATACTAGCAATTTATTTATTTATAACATTTTCTAGAATAAGTGTTGAAGTTCCAGAAAGACATAGTAAAAAGAAAAAAAAATGTTTACTGTTCGATACACGAAACGTTAGCGGTTTGTGCCAGGTCTGCAGATAAACCAGCAAGCAAGAAGCTGTTTGAAAAAAAAGGGTTTAGTCTTTAATGATACACCCGTCAGTCTGATTGAACCAATTTTATTTAAATATGATTTTATCCTCTAAAATGTCTTTTACAATTAGCTTCCCAAGTCTTCTCACATACTACTTAGGTCATACATTAGGTACATCTACAAGTATACTGTAGGTATCTCTAACACTATTGAATAGTTCTAAGTCGGCAAATAGCCCCGAACCTATTATAAAATTATTAGTTCAAAAATATATATTCATAACTAATGGTAACTTTTAAACATAATGAGTAGGCCAAAATGTCATTACTTTTGATATAATTCAATTAATAAAACTCATTAGACCATATTATCAACAATAGGAAGAGCATATCGTTTTGTTCAGTAGCTTTACATCATAAAAAAGAAATATTTACATCAAATTAACTAACTTATTTTAACTATGTTACTGACTAAATAAACAAATTATTAAAAATCAGTCCAAATTATGTCCCATATTGCCGCACTCAGAGACGTCAATTAACGTTGATGGTTCACTAGAGTCAAAATGTCATTTTAAAGAGTCTTTTTAACAAATTGAATAAAGTACTTTTCAGAATGTAAAATTTTGACTCTAATGAACCATTAACGTTAATTGACGTCTCTCAGTGCGGCAGATACTGTATCAGCCATTAATGAATATATTATTTGACATTAAGAGCTGATTTTTCATAAGTCAGTTAAAATTAATCAGACCAATAATTTACAAGTCAGCAGATTTGGAAGTGTTGGATGTTGCAATCTCTAAAATTGTGTCCTTAATTGCAATATGTCATTTTGACATGCCTTTTAAAATCTGCCAAGTTGTAATTTATTGGTCTGTTAATTTGTATCTGACTATTGTAATAACAGCTCTAAGACAAATGAACAGAAATTCAAAACTTTCCTCAACCACATAAATATGATTGAAGAGTAATAGTACATATTGAATGGTTGAAGAATAATTAATTTCAATATTGACAATTCACATAAATATTAACATCCATTCCATTTCATTTGGCTACAACAGTTAGACATCAAATCTGGCAGGTATACTATGAATATGTTATGTATTATTAAAGTTTTCGGCCTAACTGCGTGAATATGTCTAGCAAATTGATGACATCCCATAACATTTGAAAAACAGAATGGCAAATGGATGGATAAATTAATTCAAAATACAATTAAAATAACAATAACAGTCGCATTGATTTCTTCTTTGAATGAGAACCAAGTTTATTTTTTTTTGTTCAGAGAAAGAAATAGTAACTTTAGAGGTCTAAAGAAAAGGTTGGGTTAGAGATTACTTAAAAGTTGAAGATGCTTAGACTTCCTATTACTTTTATATGAGTACATAGTTTTTATTGGTATGAAACAATAGTAATTGTAGTAATACTGAAATCAATTGAAAGGGTCAGAATATACAGGTTGAGTTTTTCAAGCAGGCCAAATCCTAAACTATGTGAAATATCAAAAAATGCTGACAGGAGTCTCGAGGCCGATTTTGGCAAAAATATATTTTTTTTATGATAGTTCCCAGAAATTGATCCTTATGAGGGAGACTACGAGATGGTTTAATAACACAGGTGTCATTTTTTTTCAAAACCAACAGTTGCAATTCCCGGCCAAGGAAAATGTTTTCGGTAAAATCTGAGTATACAGTTTTAGTTTTTGACAAAATAGGTCTGGAGAATCCTTTGAGCATTTTTTGATATTCCTCTTAGTTTGGGATTTGGCCTACCACTCCCAGTTGAAAAACTCAACCTGTATAACAAACTGAACCATACCCTAATCAGAGTGTCATTCCTATACAGTTAAGGCCAAGAACTTCTCTGCTTGATGGTAACTTAAATTTAAGATTACATATCAGGGAAGATACTGAAGAGATCATATTGACGGTTGTAGGGGCGCGGCTGCTTCAGCCTTTCCTTTATCAAGTCGCACGGAGATTTAGTTGTGAAGTCAAACCGAACAACTTTTGTGACAGTTTTGTCTCTTAAATAAGGTGCGGAAACAGGTTTCAACCGTGATGTTAGAACTTTGCCAAATGTTGAACAGCGGCCTTGCCTGACTTTCTGCTTTAGAATGTAAGACATGTCAGTTTTACATGGAAGAAGTGGTTCAGGGGTTTCAACTCTATCAGTGCAGTCTATAAATTTTGGTTGAAACAGAGATTCAAAAGAACTGCTGCTGCTCAATGTCTCTGGTTTCAGAATGGACGGAGGTTTCTCAAAATTCATCGATTCTTTTATGGCTTTTACTAAATCAATCACACAGTCATCATTGGGATCCTCATCATTTGTCTTTAGTTTGCTCATATCTTCCGCTACTTTTGCAAGCTGAGCCTTTTCCTCTTCAAGCTTCTTTTTCTGCTCTTTAGCTTTGAGCATATTGCTGACCTGTTTGGCTAGAACCTCTTGAATTGGACTATCTGCTAAGCTCAATGTGGGCAGAGGCAACATCTGACTGGAGTCTAAGGGTAAGCGAGTTTCAGACCAGGTGCTGCGTGGTCCGCCAGTCAAACTTGGCAGCCGGAGCCTCGGCAGTCCACCCTCAGAGCCGCTGGCCTGGACGCTGGTCTTCGACAAGTGGCTGTCTACCAGCGCCATCAGAGAAGTGAAGGAACCCGGGTCTGTTATTGAGTCTGTCATCTTGTGAGTTGTTTTGCAAAAAATCTCTCAAACAAAGAACGAACACTTCACTTCATCATCAATATCAATGATGACCATCACAGTTTTACAAAAATTAAGGGTGTTTCACTGATAACTTTTCCGAAGAATTATTTCTATTGCCACTGTTTAAATACGTCTAGTACTTATTACTGAGCAAGGAATACTAACGGGCTAACGGGAAGAACCAGGATGAACTACGTTGTGGACTTGTGGGCATTGTTATTTTTATTGATTTTTCAGTCATACACGAAATCGCAAAGAAAAGAATAAATTGCACAGATTATGTCACTCGACTCCATAGACAAGGAAAAATGAAATCACTAGGGCTACATTCCAAAACCACGGAACAGAATCAACAGTGGAAGTGCGAAGTGGGCGTGGCACGCGTGCCACAATTAAGAGTAGCTACCCTTACTTGGTCCCAGTCGTGTTCTAACATCGCATCGAGTTGCTCGTCTCGCGACAACTTCATATTTCCGAAGTTATGCCGTAATGCTCCATTTTGGAGTGCAAAAATGATAGTAGGATAAAAAAACTTGAAAATGTAGGTCTTTCCTACCATCGCTAGGTACTATTTTATTTGTTTTCTAATAAAATCTTGTTTATTTCAATAGACAGATAGATATCGACCTATAACGCAAATTTCAATCTTAATGTTTGTACAATTAAATGTGTAATTGCCCCCAATAGAGAATTCCGCCATCTATGGTCGATCAACGGAATTAACTCGTCAATCATAACTAAATTGACATTAGATTAGAAAAAGTCGTAAATACTGTCAGCAGTAAAGCACAACAAATATTATCTGTAGACTGTGAAGGTTGATTTCCGGATGTACGATCTGTGAATTAAGCCAATTTGGACTAGAATTGAAACGACCAATCAAACGGCTTTTTTCTTTGTAGTGCATTATATGACTTTCAATATATTTGTGTGAGTTTGGCGACAGCGGTTCCTTCACTAATATGGTTGCATTGCACTTCCACTTGTTTTTTCTATTCCGTGTCCAAAACCAGTAAACAATATCCCGCCTGGTTAGAGGTGGGATAGGTCAGACAGGTGTCCAAAAAAGTAGTGTCACGCCTAGAGGCAAACAAATAGGGCTACCCAAATCACCCAAAGCTCTATTGTATGTTGCGCGATTTTAGATAGTTTAGATTATTTTCATGTTTTTCCTCTAATTTTTACTTACGTGTTGTTGACAAAATATGTTTGGAACGAGCCATACTTCAACACGCGGGCTCCAGTGCAGTCTAGAATAATTAATTAATAGATTTAGTCCAAGCTTTGAGATGAACCAAGGAAAAAAGGAAAGAACCTCAAATATTTTAAATGCTAACCTGACATTTCCAATAAATCTGTCTTTTTTCCTGTAGTTGCAGCCTTGTATTATGAAGCAGTTCTTCTATGAAGTTCACTTTGAAGCTCAGAAACGGACAGCAACGAATGAATTTTACAGTAAAATGATCCTTTATGATGCAAAACACCGCGACTACGCATTTGACACTAGCTAGATGTAAACAAAACATGGCAATCTACAAAAAGCTGTGTGCTCCTCACCATTTACCAAACTTAAGCTACTCATTTTGGAACGCAGTTCGGTGATGTCTATGGCGTTGTGTCGCATCCCTAGTCAGTATGACAGTGACAATTAGATGGTGACAGCTGCAGTTTACAATTGGACACATAGCGATTTGGACGGTTTCCGTTCTATGTACGAAACACACGTTATTTAAAATATTATTTGGTTATTTAGAGGTTCTGTGTACAATGAATTATAGCTGCTATGCAGCAAAGTAGCTCCGCTAGTTCCAAGTCCGGCCAGTCGTTGCCATGCCGAGTGCTAAGTATGAACAGCTGTCGCTGAAGAGTGACACTGAGGAGGACGTATTTACAACCAAACCTAAAGGAAAATGGTCTGATATTTGTGTCCAAAAGAGCCTGTTATCATTAGGCCTCATTCTGATATACTTCTCCCTGTCCATCGGCTTGACTTTCTACCAGAGATGGCTGCTGAAGGTGAGCTTGTTTATAAATCTATACAATCGTTTTTCTCATTAAAATGTATTAAGAGGAACTCTAGCTACTGCTCTTGATGACAAACAAGCTATAGTAATTACCTCAGAAATAAATTAGTGAATATTCCAAACTGGTTTTGATTCTTTCATTCAACTTTCAAAGTGATTTTTAAGACACAAGCCACTCCTGGTCTTACATTAAACAGTCCAACTGACAGTTATATTTATAACATGTCATAAAGCTAATACAACAGCCAATGGTAGCTTATCACAAGTGATATTGGTACAACTGATAACACTATCCGTAGAAAGTTTGTAGTTTTGCAATGCTAAGTATGTGGCAGATCCATGTTGGAGACCTTATCACCTTTAACTCTCTCATCCTCGCCACCCCCTTAACCCTTATTCTAAAATAGGGGTTAATGGCTATGCAAGTCACTTACCCTATTTTGTCTAGGAAGAAACCACTAGATCAACTTGAACTTATAACTTTAAGAAGCATATTATGTAGGCCAAGTATAAGTTTACCTAATACAAGTGAAGTATAGCTTGTTCTCCAGCTTACTCTCAAATAATAGCAGAGTCCACAACAGACTCACCGAATTTGAATATAAAATATCAGTTCTTGAATAAACACATACTCACATAGGTACATTCAACGATCGGTTAGTCGCGGGATAGAAACAGTAAAAAATAAATCTGTTATTGGCCTTACTATAATAACACTGTTGGTTGGAAAGAAAGTCTTAAAGATAACAAAACATTTTGTTTTATCTTTA
This sequence comes from Udea ferrugalis, assembly GCA_950022985.1. NCBI lineage: Eukaryota > Metazoa > Arthropoda > Insecta > Lepidoptera > Crambidae > Udea > Udea ferrugalis. The sequence goes on from OX465515.1 coordinate 1,268,558, forward strand.
AACATATTAAAATAAATAATTTAAATATACAACTAAATATTTACACAGTTGGACATAACCTCTCAGAAGTATACATGAAATTATTTAGGTTTCTGGGGACATCCTGTGTGTCTGCACTTAAGTCAAAGACATTAGGTTCAACCATGAATCAGTATTTGATTGACTTGTGACTTCACAACTTGCTTTCTAGCCATTGTAATAGAGTGATAACATTTTCCTGTTACAATGTTAACATTGGTATGACCTTCGGTATGATTGGCTAGTAGGTAATTTAAATTTAGCATGAAAAACATAGCAAAGTTTTGTAAAGACAAATAAATGTAGAGCTGTAACCAAATTAAACCAATAGCCTCAAAATTGAAATAGAGAACAAAAATTACCTGTCGAGCTCCTTCCCCCCAGGGTAAATTATTCATTTAAAACTCTGTGCTCGGTGTTACCTTGCACTCTTGCCCAGCGCGCTAGCAAATAGCCTTTTTGATTTTGACGATTTCTGGTCCTGCATATCACAGCTGTAATGTATGTGTAATGACTATGTGCTTGGCCCATGTAAAAGCGTCCCCACACACGGGCCACCTGCCATACGCCCCAAAACGCCGCCACTGGCATAATTCCTATAGTTTTTAACTTTTTGACGCCGAGCGGTGGCCGCCACACACTACAAGCTATTAGAATATGCCGTGGCGACTTTCAGTGGCGGCAGTTATGCTATACGTTATCTACTATATAAAAATAAGTCGGGTTTTCCTTCCTGACGCTATAACTCCAGAACGCACGAACCGATTTCCACGGTTTTGCATTCGTTGAAAAGGTCTAGGGCTCCGTGATGTTTATAGCAAAAAAAATCAGGAAAATGTCAACAAAAAAGCGGGAAAATCTTTTTTTAATACAGCTAAGTCCACGCGGACGAAGTCGCGGGCGGCTGCTAGTTTATTATAAATAAATAACACAAGACAGTAGGATTACTGTTACTGTGGCGCTGTGTGGATACATAGCGCCATCTAGCTCCAAACTAAGCAATTGAATGCTTGTGCTACGGGAAACCAGACAATGGATAACCAGGCATGTTCATGCACACAAATGTTTGTACTGTGCGGGTATCGAACCCGCGACCCCTTGTCTAATAACCCATTTCTGAACCATCACATGGATGAAGGAAGTTTATTAATGGTTGTTGCTTGTTTGAAAGTGTTTTAATACAGTACCTTTTTTTTCAGGGTTTCAACTACCCACTTACAGTGGTGATGTACCACTTGATAGTCAAGTGGCTCCTCTCAGTGGTGGTCCGGTTCATCCGCTACCTGGCGACTGGGAAACCCCAACTAGTGCTTCCTTTCATGACTTGTCTCCGGTCTGTGGGCCCGACCGGGCTGGCCAGCGGCATAGACGTGGGCTTCTCCAATTGGGGCCTGGAGCTGGTCACCATCTCACTCTACACGATGACTAAATCTACAACGATCATATTCATACTCGCCTTCGCTATTTTGCTCGGATTAGAGAAAAAGGTATGTGGATTTTTTATTTGTCTATTTTAGATATATGTGTAAGTAAACGTGCAAAAGCAGTCTTGTCTCAAGTTTCGGGAAAACAATTTTACCACGTAATATCTTAATTTAGAAACCTCAAAAGCTGCACATGTTTTTAAAGAAAGCTTTAGTGTCATGCTTTTTTTTACACATAAAAACAAAATTTATGAAATCGTACTTACTTCAATACTTTTGAAAGAAAATAGAAAGAAAATTTTTGCATAATTATGCAAAAATTATAAACGAATTAATAGGCAAATTTATTAGGCTACATTTTAAAGTAAGACAGAGACTTTCTAAGACAGAAAATTTGAAAAACTTCATTTAAAGCAATCATGAGGAATTTCCATAAAACTGTTCCTATGAGTTGTAGGTAATCAAGTGACCTATCTAGGGTTGTAGATTAAACCACTCATTACGAAACACTCTGTATGTGAATAGGCAGTTCATGTTTCCTCTTCAATCATGTGTAAAATCTTTACCATGATTGAGTATGATCCTCCTCTGGTAACTTCCGTTATGGCGCGGAATACCTACGTGCAATGATATTATAATAAAAAAGAGGTAGATGGGTTATGTCAGTACCAAAAATTGTCCCCTGGCGTACGTACCTATAATTTGAACAAGATAGTATGATTATTTTCTAGAGCGTAAACGAGACAGATACATGTTGCGCAGTGTCGTCTCAAACTGTCAACGCTGTCAATTCTTTTGCTGGTGACACTTTTTGAGCACAAGTAACCCATCTACCTCTTTTTATTGTAATATCATTGGCTACGTGGGTGTGGACGTATGGTAATAGTGGGGGACATTTAGCAGAACGAGTGCGCAAATGTTCTATAAATACTCGTGCATCTGCCAGGAAGACAGGAGCTGGTAATTGGTTGCACCGGCAGTCCCCTTGCACCAAAGTTTCACATTTCAAAAACACCATTTTAGTGCCTTCATTGAAAACATAACAAAACATACTTTCACGACCATAACCGAAATTGGGTAGCCAAAGGTACACTTATTGTTGGGCGTCATGGAGAACATTCAGAACATTTTGTGTGACTTGACATTGTACTCTAAGTGAATATTAACTAGTCAAATGTCGGGCATTTTATTTTAGCATTAGAGATAGTGCATTATCGTCTTACGAAAGATAGAGAAACCAGAAAAAGAAATTCGGTTTTGCCCACCTGGCTGCCAGGTAAATATACTAGAAAAAATCGGCCGGTCTGTTAATGGTTTGCGAAAGACGCGGGTTCGATTCCCGCCTAAAGCCAAGACCGAATATGTTTTTCTGGTTTGCTTATCTTTAATCAAATGTAGCTGACAAGAGGAGTCGATGTATTCGTACTTAAATAATTAAATTTCAAATTGTTTTAGTCTAGTCAGCGTTGCTTCACCGTTAGAACATCAATAATGGAAGGAAAAGGTTAAGAAAATATATATTTCTTACACATTTAGGGTTAGTTGCACCATAGTAGAAGTTAAAGTTAAAGTTAATTTTTTTGTTAAATTTGACAATTCGACGTCATTTTTGGTCGTCAAAATGTCAAATTTGACAAAAACTTTAACTTTAACTTTAACTTCTACTATGGTGCAACTAACCCTTAATAGAGCAAAGATAACGACGAGTATATTGATTCAGACAGGGCTGGCTGTCGCCATGGCAACAGACGAGTCGAGGACGGCCGTCTGAAGATGACAAAGTGATAGCTTTAACTATCTTATTTCTGCTAATTATCTCCTATATGTATATGAAATTCTCGTGTCACAGTGTTTGTTGCCAAACCCTCCGAAACAGCTTGACCGATTTCGATGAAGTTTTGTTTGTAAGATGTTTTTTAGGTCTGAGAATAGGTCGAAATCTACATTTTGCACTTTTTTTATCAAAACTAAAGTCCACGTGGACGAAGTCGCGGGCGGCAGCTAGTTAGTTATAAAATGTACAGAGGCCTCAACGGCCATAAGCAAGGCTCTTTGCAGACAGGGCGGGCTGGGCTGGTCTAATTCACCGCGAACGATAGCGCAAAGGGAATCTTATACTACCTACGCACATGAAGGGCGAAAAGAATCGGTCGTTATTACTTCGCAGTCGAAAAAACCGGCTCATTATAAGTCACCAAACAAACAAACAAAACATTTATTTGCAAGAATACAATTCAGTCATAAGATGATAATCAAATTCTGGACTGACTGACTGACTGTTAGTTAGAGTTCCTAACAATTCAGTTTAAAATTGGTAAGGACATAACATACCCTCACGACCATATCCCTAATGGGTTAGTCAGAGGCACAATGATTGTTGCCGTCATGGTGACGGAATATTCAAAGTTTAAGGAATTTAAACCCAACGTGGTAAGGGGCGAGCCTACTGCCGATATCCGGGTTGCTTGGGTTTTATATCGGTGTTTTAGTAGCCGCACATTGCACTATGAACACAAAGTAGGTGTGTTCCGGCCAGGTTTGATCTCTTGTCCACCGGGTTCCGAGCCTGAGTGCTTAACCACTGGGCCACGACGCTCTAGAAGTAAGAACCACAAGGGAATACTTTGGCTACCTGCCTTAATATAATTAAATACCAGTTAGAATATTAGATGAAAAACGGTGGACTTTACAACTGATCACTGGAGGTATGTCAGAAGAGAAAACGTTACGCAATTTCTCTAACGCTAACTAAATAAGCTTCATTGAACTCTATAGACCAGTAGTGAAATTGACAGGTGTAGGCGCCACGCCCGCTTGACGTCAGACTGTTGTCTCGTTTTAGTTATTCAAGAATAATTAATTGAAACAGCCGTATTTTATCATCTAAAATGCAAACAAGTTACGTAGTAAGCAAACGTTGACACCTCTTTTCACTAATATATGTAGACTGTTGTTTTTTATATGTTGACAGTGAAGACTACTGAACCGATTTTAAAAAAAAACGCCATTAGAATGCTATATTATATCTGAGTAACATAAAGCTAGCGGCCACCCCCGACTTCGTCCTCGTGGACTTTAGTTTTTGGCCATCGATCATACAAACTAGCCACCGCTATTTTACTCTCCAATTTTAAAGTCTACGACTAGCGACTTAAGTTAAAGGACCCGATTATCAGCACCCTTCCTATAAAATGGAAAAAACAAGTTTAACGGTATTTAATTCATACCGAACGTGAATAATCCCTCGTAGCCTTGATTTTTTGATTTAGTAGGAAGGGTGCCAATAATCGGGTGGTTTACCCTAGGTCGTGCGTTGTCTTTAAGTCTACTAAGAGTTTTAATTCTGCTACCTCTTGATTCAAAGAATGAAATCGGTATGTATGTTACAGCCCTATTTAAAAGCGGTAGTTTTCCTTCGCTACCCACAAATAGAGTTTGTAACGAGGAAAACACAACGGAAATTGAACAATTACCCTCGTTGCATCATAGTAAGGGCCGGCGCCCACTATCGGCATCGGCACGCTTCAGGATTTTAAGGTGGCAAATAGCAATATACTTTAACATTATGGCAATAAAGTAGAAATTTCCGTGATGTGTTCTCGTAAAAACAAAATGCATTTGTTCTGTTTCTGTTTCGGCATTTTCTACTTTATTGCCATTATGTTAGAGTATATTACTATTTGCCACCTTAAAAGCCTGAAGCGTGCCGATGCCGATAGTGGGCGCCGGCCCTAACTTTGTTAATAACCCTCGCGGTTGCTACTCGTAGTTCCAAGGCATACTGACGACCGAATTAGGCCCGGCGCCTATTATCGGCATCGGCAAGGAAAAGGATCCTTCGGCATCCTACATGCGAGCGCACACTATCGGCAACTATGTTTTGGCATGCTGCAACGTCCTTAGGGATGACGAGGCATACTTAAGGATGCCGAACTGCTATCCCCCGAGTATTGCCTCGACGCCGGCGGCGTACCGAAGGATGCTGAAGGATGCCGAAGCATCCTGAGGCATTCTCAAGGCTGCCGATACAGCAGCCTCAAGCATGCCGAAGCGGTATTTTTGTATTACGACCACATACCACGGAAATTTCTGCTTTATTACCATTATGTTATAGTATATTGCTATTCATCACTAGCTGACCCGACAGACTTCGTCCTGTCAAAAAGATTTGTAATGTGGCAGTTTTTGTGCCTTCGTATTTAAAAAAAATCTCCTGAACAGAACCGTCACCCTGGTGATAGGGCGTTGTGAATAAAAAATAATTAAATTAATCTTATATAAGGATTTAAAAGTAAGTAATCGCTTTATTGTCCAGTTTAAAGAGCTTTATTCTCATAAAAGACATGCATGTCACTTATTTGAGAAATACATTCAAAACATAGTACAGTCACACGTCGTGTGTTAACTAACATTAATGAAACTATAAATAGGTTAAAGGTACAATAAAAATTTCAAGAGTAGCATTCGCTGAAACTCTCCGCACTCTCAGCCCCGTAGTAAACTATGGTCTGAAAGGATATGGTTGCATATTTTGGTTTTGAACGTTTTTGTAATGATTGTTAATCATGTGAATCATAATTATTATTATTATCATTGTAGTGCTTTGTGGTATACGATGTTTTTTGTTTGATTACCTGGCGCATAGATAAACAAATCTGATGGTTTTCCAACACGGGAACAGGCAACATACAATTGACCATGTGAGAAACATGGGTTTTCTAGATTAATACCACAAACACTTAATGATTGCCCCTGGGACTTGTTTATAGTCATAGCAAAAGCAAGCCGCACTGGAAACTGTAGTCGTTTAAACTCAAATGGCACATCAGTCGGAATCATTGGGATGCGCGGTATGAGAACATCTTCTCCTTTATACTTTCCTTTGAGTATAGTTGCTTCTATCACATTGTTTAGTATTTTTTTTATCGCTAACCGTGCACCGTTGCAAAGACGCGGTTGGTTGATATTTCGCAACATTATAACCACCGATCCAACCTTTAATTGAAGATTGTGAGGTGGCAATCCTGGCAAATCCAGCGAGTTTAAAAATTCCGGTGGATAGTTGACTACATCATCCTAATTAGTAGCCGAATCAACTGATTTATATATCCTCAATTCGCCTGTAATTTGTTCTTGAATTTTGAAATTTAATTCATTTACATCTATGTTTTTTGCAGCCAGTATAGCTCGTTCGCTCAACCAATCATGGTTTCTGTAATTTTGAGAAACATCTGGAAACACCTTCTGAATAAGTTCATCTTTTGATCGAGTTAACTGACAAAAACTTTGAAGAAAGTTAATGCAGCCAGTCAACATGTCTATAGGAAATTTGCCATTACCAATGTCAATGAGTTGTTTAGAGAATATGTTTGCAGATTGGTCATTTTGCAACTCGACACGCATATTCTTGCTTAAATGAAGTACTTTGACATGTTTCCACAAATTGGAGGACTTTAGACGACCGCCTTGGTGTAATTGGTTGAGAAGTCGGCTACTACACCAAGGGTCGCGGGTTCGATCCCCGCACAGTACAAACATTTGTGTGCATGAACATGCCTGTTTGTATTGGTCTGGGTGTTTCCTATGTATATTAAGTATGTATTTACAAAAGAAAAAGTATTTAAGTATGTTTATCCGTTGTCTAGTATCCATAATAACGGACTATAATTAGCCTACTTGGGACTAGATGGCGCTGTGTGGAATAATGTCCAAGGATATTTATTATTATTATTTTTGTTTGTATGCTTATGTATCTCAGCAATCTGCTGGTTCTTCAGGATAACACGGGCCTAGGCCAAGTATTATCCCTACCTTATATTAAAAATTGAATTTAAATTGTAGGATTGGATTTATTATTATTATTATTGAGTTCATCAGCTGGCGTTGATCGTGGAATCACTGGCAATGTTTGACGAAAATCTCCTGCTAATAAAATCATTGCACCACCAAATCGGTTATTATTGCTCCGTAGATCTTTTAAGGTTCTGTCTAAAGCCTCCAAAGTTTTTTTATGTGCCATCGTGCATTCATCCCAAACAATCAATTTACATTGCTGCAAAACCTTTGCCATTGCAGAGTTCTTCGAAACGTTGCAGGTTGGAGTTTCATTGCTTTGCATATTTAATGGCAATTTTAGTGCTGAATGGGCTGTTCGACCACCTTCAAGCAAAGTTGCTGCGATTCCCGACGAAGCGAGTGCAAGTGCAATTTTATTTTGTGAGCGAATTGTTGCTAATATAAATGAAATCAAAAAAGTTTTTCCTGTACCACCAGGTGCATCTAAGAAGTAAATCCCTCCAGTTTCATCATTTATTACTTTCATAAGAGTTTCAAATCCATACTTCTGTTGTTCATTTAACAGTGGAAGATTTGTTTGAATTAATTCTTTCAAAGCGTTGAGATCATACAGTCTTTCTCGATGCAACTCTTGGTTAAAAGCGTCAGGCCTAATTGAATTATTAGTTTGTTTGACATTATCAAGCACATGTCCTCAATTGAAATCAATGCTTCATTGTAAATTTCTTCACTGATTTGTATATTTGGATTTCCCATTCTATTCCGTATTTGATACAAAATATCATCACACATATAATCTTTGTACTTGATCCACAAATCAATTGGGTTTGATGGGAAGCATGTAGATATGACTATGAAAACAATGTTCGTATTTGATGAGCGTGTGATGATATTACAGCATCATTGAGAGTTTGATCCCAATGAGCGTCATTTTCAAGCAATTGCAATCGTTGACAGGCTTCTCTGTAGGATCCACACAATTCACCATCAACAGTTCGTAACTGTTGGAATGATGTTGGGCCACGTACATTGACTAATAGCAGTCGTAAATAAAAACATTCATCATTGCTTGGATGTACTGAATAAATCCGGCCAATCGCATCAGTGGAATATACATCTGTATATCCTGGAACTGGTTTTCCTTGTTTCCGTCGTATAAATCTCCTTGAGGATTGATTCCAGGTATAATATTTTGACATTTCAGAATATAGCAATTTTGTATGGGAAAAAGAAAAGGGCTATTTTTAAGGTTTTTTCAGCAATAATTCGAATTTTTCTCGCCGTAAAAACCATCCTTGTACTTCAATGAACATTTAAAAAAAAGATTTGGCCAAATTGGTCCAGGCGTTGTTGAGTTATGCGCTTACCAACACATTTTGCGATTCATTTTTATATTATAGATGTCAGCCGAACGACGCCCACTGCTGGGCATAGGCCAGATATAGATGATATTGCTATTTGCCACCTAAAATCCTGAGGCGTGCCGATGCCGATAGTGGGCGGCGGGCCTTAGTGTAATGGTTCAGAAGTGAGCTATTACACCAGTGGTCGCGGGTTCGATTACAAGTACAATTTTTTGTGTGCATGAACATGTCTGGTTGTACTTGTTTGGATGTTTTTTTATGTATATTAAGTATGTATTTACAAAAAAAACTATGTTTATCCGTTTGTCTACTATCCCATAACACAAGCAATTAGTTGCTTAGTTTCGGCTAGATGGCGCTGTGTGGAATAATGTCCAGTGTCCATAAACGGCCTATATACGTCCCACTGCTGGCCTCACCTCAACTATGAGGTGGAATGAGCCATTCTCCAACACGCGGGCTCAGTGCGCATTTTTGGAGGGGTGTAAGGTTAGTGAGCAACCCTAAAGTCAGATGTTATCGAGCCGCCCTGAGGCCTCTGACTGGCTTAATGACTGACATCTAGCGGTGTCAACCGGTACCAACTGCTAAACGTGCCATCCGAAGCACGGAGATGCCCGAAATACACATCAGGGCCGGCGCCGACTATCGGCATCGGCACGCCTCAGGATTTTAAGGTGGCAAATTGCAATATACTTTAACATTATGGCAATAAAGTAGAAATTTCCGTGATGTGTTCTCGTAAAAACAAAATGCATTGGTTCTGTTTGTGTTTCGGCATTTTCTACTTTATTGCCATTATGTTAGAGTATATTACTATTTGCCACCTTAAAAGCCTGAAGCGTGCCGATGCCGATAGTGGGCGCCGGCCCTCAGTGTCCAGTGGTTCTGAAATTCATAGCTGACGTAATTGCGTCTTTGTGTTACTAAAATTGAATTATACCCAATTATACCCCATTCATTTTTTTCCTGTTGTGAAAGAAGAAAATCCTGTCCAGTTTTCTGAATATAGTTCTTGTGAAATTCCGTGGCTAAGTTTGGTACAAAAGGCCTTTTTTCAGAAAATTGAATTGTTCTTCGTAATAACTTTTACTTTTGTGAAAATCCTTTCAAGTTTCCTAGTTGTTGGGAAATTTCTTTGGATTTCTGTTTTGAAATTGCTTGCTGTGTACTTCAGTGTAGTTTACAGGAAGTAAACTAAGTACAAAACATTAACGCTTGAAATTGAGATAACATACATTACCAATTCATTAAAACGCTAAAAATGGCAATTTACTTGTGTGTGTCTCATGATGTTCCTTTACGAACAATTTGGTGTGATGGTGAAGTAATTGACTGCCACACCAGACGTGGCGTGTTCGATGCACAATTTGAAAATTCGTGTGCATGAACATGAGGTGCCCGTGGCGCAGTTGTGACAGTGATCGGCGACGATCGTTGTTGTAAAGCAACACACGCCGGGTCGGAAAAGGGATGGGTGACCATCCGACCGAAATTTAGTGATGTGTATTTCGGGCGTCTCCGTGCTTCGGAAGGCACGTTAAGCAGTTGGTCTCGGTTGACTTCGCTAGATGTCAGTCGTTAAGCCTAGTCAGAGGCCTTACTTAGGGCGGCTTGATAACATCTGACAATAAGGTTGCTCACTAACCTTACACCCCTCCAACAACCCGCACTGAGCCCGCGTGTTGGAGTATGGCTTGTTCCACCTCATAGTTGAGGTGAGGCCTGTGCCCAGCCGTGGGACGTATATAGGCCGATTATGTTATGTTATGTTATGAACATGTCTGTTTTCATTGGCCTTGTGATTTCCTATGTATATTGTATTCAAATTATTTGAATATGTTCCTCCGTTGCCTCCCATAGTACAAGCATTGTGGGGCTAGAGTGCCCTGTGCGGAAAAATCATCATTAATATTCGTAGCCGAATCGTTTTTTTTCTTGGGCCCATCTTTGGAACTGACGTTGTCGTGGCCAACTTTCTTAAAAAGAAGTAAAAAAAGCCACTGGCCACTAGAAACTGGTCCAAGAAAATTGGTATTAAAAAGGTGTCTTTCCCCCGAATTCACAAACGCAAATCGAGGTTGAGCATCCTTCAAAAGTATAGGCTGTCCCTTTCAATTCCATTGTCATTTTACAGGAAAGCATGAGCTTGAGCGCGTGCTTAGCGTTGATTGACGTTTGTGAATTCGACTGTTAGTTGCCTAGCAACACTGAGCGTGACTTTGCCAAGCTACGAGTATCACGAATTTTTGCGATTGATGCAACATAGATGTGTTTAGTGCGTAAGTCTAAGCTTTCTGGCGTTCTACTGCCCTTAAAATGTGTACTGTGTCCTACATTTTAGATAACACTAACAATGCTACACGAGTTATGCAAATGCTACATTGTAAAATGTTTCTTCTGCTGTGCGAATTAGAGTTAATTTTGAGTCGCGAATGCGAATGAGATGAAGCGCATCGACCTTTACGCTTGGGTGCATTGCGAAGTGCTAACGCGACCGGTCGACGTCTTTTTTGTTCAAGTAAAATATCTTTTTCGCACCTTTCTTCCTGCTAATTCAGAAAATATATCATTTATTTTCATATCTGTTGAAATAATGTCCCAAGATATTTATGTGTTTTAATTATTTATCTTGCATTGATGCAGAAGACACCTGAAAAGGCACTGAGACATGTTTCGTTATATCTTTCAGCTATGATACTCAATACGTTTGTAGAATTAAAATAGATCGCTAGAGTATGTAGCTCCACTTTATGCGTTTCTTGCACTTGATCTCACTTTTTGTGATCCTTGGACTTATTTTACTAATAATCACGAGAGGTGGATGGGGTCCACAAGGTGGATCAAACTGGAATGAATCAAAATTCTGTAAAGTCCTTAAGTATCTGTTTGTGTGAATAAAGTAATTGTAATTTACGATTATATGATCAATTCCCCGAGTGCTCAATAGATGGCGTTATCAAAGAGATTACTTTACATTTTCAACAAACCCTAATTTAGACGAGTCACCCAGCCACACAAGTAATTATCTTGTCGATAAACACGTTAAATGCATATTTCTCGTTGCAAGGTAATGTAAAGTTACATGTGGAATTGAATATTTATGTCTTAGGAGCCGTTAAACCTGAATCACGATATTAACTTTTAAGTTAGTGCTAAGTATATAAGAAATGTGTGTTTAAGTGTACGTGTGTCTATTGAAAGGAGAGACGGTTAGCACTCCCCTTGACAAGGATGGAACACACAAAATTGGTTAAGGCACTATTAACCAACATTTTTTTAAACAGTACATTCATTATGTAATTTAAAAACATGTGAAATTCGGAAACATCAACAAATTGGAATTGTCTCATACGGTGCTACCGTGATACAGCCAAGAAAGTCAGTCGTTGCTTTGACGAGAGTAGCCCTCTTTGTTGGCAATCGGATTATAAGACAAGACTCCTTCTCATCAACTAACACAAAGAAAAACAAACTAAAATAAGTAAAGAATGATGGCAATGTTAATCTCAAGCGTCTACAAAAATAATTTTTTTCAGATATAAATGACTCATCTTTCTACTTTCCAAATTATGCTAAAAACCTGTGAGAGTCTAGGAAAACACATTTTATTTATTGAAAGCTTATTTATGGGTTTGTGATCGCTGTAAGCCCTTTTAGTGTTTTTTTTTATTGCGTAGATCATTTTACCCTTCACTTCTTTTATTTTTCCTCTGCTATTATTAAACCTTATCTACCTAGACACCTTCAATAATCAGCTGAAACCTGAAACGTATGACGTACAGGCTTTTAAATATATGTGTGGGATGTTGTTATTAGCCTGTGTGCGTATTGATGTGAAATCTAAGCTCCAGACAGACTATTGTGTCCTAGGTTAGCACTTTAGGATCATGTTACATCCCTTCAATTTCAAAGATGGCTTCTTTTATTAAATAATACAATAGGATATTGGACATGGACGAGACGATTACGTCGATTTATAACTAACGTTTTAAGCAAATAATGAAGTCTTCTGAGATTTCTCTGTCTTTATTCTAAACATTACCTCTTTTGTTTTGTTTATTTCCAAGAAAAAGATACCATAACATACTCTCACGAACGAGTTAGTCAGAGGCACATTGGTTGTTACCGTCATGGTGAACGGAACATTTAGAAACCTACATCTTGACTATTTCGCTTGGGTTGTTTATCGGTGTTTTCATTAATCACCGATACAATGAACACGAAGTATAAAGATCAGATACCTATAAGGAAGTCTTAAGTAGAACAAAGGCTTTGCCTTCGTTGTAATGTGTCCAGTGTAATGTTTAGACAAATATTTCCAATAAATAAATAAAGAGCTCCGGCCAGCCTTGAATTCAGGACCACTGGGTCCTGGCTCAGTGGTGGGCTATTAAACCACTGAGCCAGGACGCTCTTTTTTCATCAACGTTCATTTCAAAGCGTTTGCCATTTCCAAAATCATCCATGACCCTGTTCACACCTACCGAGGCGATACTGCCGCTATAAAATAAACGCTGCGAGAAAGCGGCGAGCTCGCGGCGTTCTCGCGGTATTTGTTTTATCGCGGAACTATCGCTGCGAAATCGAGGTGTGTATGCCGCGAGAGCGCTGCGCTCTCGCGGAGAGATCACCTCGCCGTGAAATCGCCCAACAATCGCTAGTGTGACAGGCTCTTATGTCATTATATTCCAAAAATTAGTATTTATTATTAATAAGTTAAATGTATTTCCTCTACACATGAATTAGGGCCTTAAGATCTTATATTAACACATAAGCCATGTTCTTTCCCTGTAGTTGTGAGAGACTGGCGCCTGAGATACGTTTTCAACAAACTTGTATTTACAGGTGACCAGGGCTCTTTAAAGGACGTAATGTATTGGATACATTGTAAACTTATCTTCCGCAGTCCTGGTCCCTGGTCGGCATCGTGTTCCTCATCGCAGCCGGCCTGGTCATGTTCACCTACAAGGCCACGCAGTTCAACCTGCTAGGCTTCAACTTCCTGCTGCTGGCGTCGTTCATGGGGGGCATGCGCTGGACCCTCGCGCAGGTGCTGATGCAGAGGTCCAAGCTCGGGCTGCACAACCCGCTGGACATGGTGTTCCATGTGCAGCCGTGGATGTTCGTGTCGCTCCTGCCGTTTACTATCATGTTTGAAGGTAAGACAAGCCACAAGGTTGTTCGATTAGACAAATTAACAATGCTTGACGAATTAGATGTCTTTTATTTGCTGGCCTGAAAAGACCCAAGTCAGGCAGACATGGAAGAGGGCAAGGACTGCCTTTGCCACTACTGGGATCCCAGTGGCTAATTTAGAATATAATCGACATTCAAGGCTGAGTTCGCCTTCAATTCGTGCCGTCCCAGAAATCTTAGAAATTCTATGGCAGCTGTACTTGTAAGAGCTGCTCAAAATTGATTGAATGAACGGTCTATAAAATCTATATTTGATAGCCAACAATTTTGTCGATCCCGTCCCGTTAGACAGGTACAAAACTCAGAAATATTTTGAGATAATACAATAACCTTGTTCGCCATTTTTTTTTTAAATATTACTTCCCAACTCAAAGCGGAGACAAATGCACCAAATCAAAAACCGTTAGAAACGGTGCAGCAGTTCGTACCTACCTGTTAAATCTCAAGATTAGACCAGGGTAGCGATTCACAACAGAGTTATCGTCCGATTCGGTAACTTTCATTAAGTTTAAGTATATCGCTTGTTCAGCAAAAGTGCTAGAATTTCGTATATTATGTTAAAGTTAATGACATCTGGTATCTGTTAAGAGAATGAGAGCCTGTTCACACTATCGTTTGTTGGGTGAATTCACGCTCCCGCGGCGTACAAGCCTCAACTTCGGCGCGAGAACGCTGCGAGCACGCCGCGATCACGCTGCGATCACGCCGCGAAGCCCGCTTTGAATTTGACTAATGGATGAGGCATTCTCGCGGTGTTTATTTTATCGCGGAACTATCACTCTGAGTTCGCCTACCTAGGTGTGAACAGGCTCCAATACCTCCCACTACTAGAATGCTGTCCTCCATTCCCAGGGTTCGAATGCTTCCGGCACCTCCAGCAGCAGTTCGAGAAGACCCCCGACGAGCTGCTGCCGACCGTACTCCGGGTGTCGGGTGGCGCCACCCTGGCATTCGCGATGGAGATCAGCGAGTTCGTCGTGGTCACCTACACTTCTAGTCTTACGCTGTCCATTGCTGGGATTTTCAAGGTACGGTCAATTATATTGTAATGAAAAAGAGGTAGATAGTGTTAAAAAAGTGGCACTCAAAATCAGAACTTTAGTGCACCTGAGCAAAGCATTGACAGTGTTGATAGTTTGAGACAACATTGCGCGACATGTATCTGTCGCGTTTACGCTCTAGTAAATAATCGTACTGTCTTGATCACTCGTTATAACACGGTCAAAATAACTATGTCGCACCCCGTGGACAACTTTTGACTTCGAGTCAGTATTGACATAACCTATCTACGTCTTTTTTATTGTAACTCTTCAACCTTTACGTGGATGAACTGATAGGCGATCTCAGCAGCACCAAACTCGGTTGTTACATAGATGGTATCTGCGTGAATAACATCAGCTACGCAGACGGCTTGGGGATATTGAGTCTGTCTGTTTGTGGTCTGAGAAATATGTTAAAATTCACCTAACATCAATATTATAAATAATGTAAATATACCTTGACATTATTCCACACAGCGCCATCTAGCCCCAAGATGGGCTAACTAAAGCCCGTTTTTCTTTGATAAACATACTTAAATACTTTTTCTTTTGCAAATAATACATAGAAAACCAATACAAACAGACATGTTCATGCACACAAATGTTTGTACTGCGCAGGGATCGAACCTGCGACCTTTAGTGTAAAAGCCGACGTCTCAACAATTACACCAAATCGGTCGTCAATAAATGAATGAATAAGACCGATGATGATTGCAGGAAATGTTCATTCTGATCCTGGCGGTGGAGGTGAGCGGTGACCAGCTCAGCACCATCAACGTGGCAGGCCTGGCGCTCTGTCTGCTCGGCATCACCTGCCACATCGTACACAAGGTCTTGGTTATCAGGTCAGTACCCTCAACCAAGAGCATCTCTGTCTTCCTATTTTCAGGATTAAAGTAAAGTCAAAAAAACCTTAATTCATGTAAGCCTAATGTAAAGCACTGCTGGCAAGTCATAACATGAGCAAAAACAAAAATCAATACATAATAATGTGATCCAACCACCGGTTCCTCCGTTAATTATACCGATAAGACTCTTTCAAAAAACTCGATAGTTTCCATTTTCAACCTTGTTTGGTAAGCAACAATATCAGAGTATGGTAGAAAAATATAATGTTCAGGGGAGCAGACGTGTAAATCTATGATGACCACAAATTCTTGTCGTTCAAATAATCCTTTACATTGACAATAATTTGCTTCATCAACATTCATAGGAAGTGTTTGCGGGAGACTGGAGTCTAAACTAAGCGAATATCTGCCTGTATTTTGATAAAATAGGAATTACTCACTTAATTAGTCACTAAAATAAATTAATTTATAACATCTTATGATGGACTCAATTAATCGCAGTTTGTTCGCTGTATATTGACAATCTCTCCCCTCCAGGTCAGTCGCCGGCTCCGTAAGCGCCATAGACACGGACGATTTCGACGCCATAACCCGCACGCGAGCGCCGAAGGAAGGCGAGCACCGGGAACCGCTGCTTGAAGGGCAGAAGTGGCCGCCAAGTGACGAAAGCGACCTCGACACCAACGTCGTACTCTTCCAGGTTCTACAGCGGCGGGACCAGAGGTAGACGAGGATTTTCACTAAGGAAATGCGTTCATTTAGACCTTGCATAAGATGTATCCTACTAATTCCATGGAAATGGTAGGAAAACTTGTACCATTATTACCATGGAAATATTGGAAAAATCATGTCTTACTATTTCCATGTTGTATCCCATAATTTCCATGATGACAAAAATATGAAATAGGTAAATACGTTATTCACATAAAATAAGCTGAAGGCGAGATAGATATTTTGATTTCAATATCAGTCATAAAGAGGATATAATTATTTTTGTAAAGAGATATTATTTAGAGAGAAACTCATAAAATAGTTCCTGTGCACGCCAAGTTATATACTTACCTACTGATGGAAATAGTAGGATAGACTATCCCAGTATTTCCATCAATGGAAATATGGAATGGAATTAGTGCGAAACACTCTCTGTATTATCTTAAGACGAAGTGCTGAATTAAGAAAAGAAGACCCTTGATATGTAACATAATATTAACATGGTACTCGCTTTCCAAAATAAAAAAGGAATATGGCCCTGGATTTCAGGATTTTTTCCTCTAGTCACTGCCTGAAGTATGTTATCACGCAAGAAGGGTGTGATCATCAAAGGTCCAAGATCACCAGCGTTTACAAGGACTCACGCACAGACTATATCTAGAAATGCATTTAAACCTGTTTAAGACTATTTTAAAAGGGGCACAACAAAAAGGCGTCTTCGGCGAGAAGAACAATATGACGACATGGCTCAAGTTGCAGGGACTAAAATGGTATAATGGCGTATTATGAGAGATTTTTTGTTGAGGGTAACCGTATTAATTTAGCTTTTTCTGTTATTATCTTCATGCCGATGCAAAAGAAGAATTTCAATACACGTTCTACGATTGATTAAAACAAAATTTAACTTTCAGTCAATCCCAAACATTCCAATTATCTTTTCGTGGAATATAATAGTTGAATTAGTGAACAAAGTTACGTAAAATAAAGAACAAAATAAATTATAATGAACATTTTCTGCTTAAACATAAATTAATGGCATTAATTTTGTTCCCATACTATGAAATTAATACGATATTATCATGAAAATCAAACCTTCACTAGTGAGAATAAACAATTATAATGGAGGAGATTGCTTTCAGCGATAAGGCGGCTCAAATTAAATATTATCGTGTAAAATTTATGTAATCTGTTCTGTTGTTTTTTGGATTCAAAGAAGGCCTTTGCCACAAGCACGAAATAACTTTGGGTGCCAGAAAATGATATAGGTACACAGCTGGATCATTAAACAAATCAGTCTAGTCTAAACATAAAAATTCGTATTTTAGAAATAGCATTGGATTGATACCTTGTTGCATTGAAACCTTGTAAAAAACATATATTATACCTTTTCAAATGCTTTTACAGCCGAAGCATCTGGTTTATATAATCTACTTTGGTGATAATTTTCCGAAACCTTAAAAGGAATGGTTTTTTTTCTTGACAAGAGTAGTCAGGGCTAGACGGCGCTGTGTGGAATTATGTCAAATGATATGTATTTCGACCTGGCTATAATATTTAAATGAGGTGGGTCATGAAACAATACACTCGTCCCCAAGCTAGGTTGTCAGAATTATATCTGTCAAAAGGGGATTATTTGGACCAGCGACTGTAGTATCAGAACATCTACTAAAAGTTACCACCAGTTAACAAAGAAGCTACGTAGCTTAAAAAGTACGACAAGTACGACACTACAAAATACAATATTATCGATGGAAATCTGTATTTAGGTAAAATGAGCCAACGATTAGCAATAGGTGTGTCACGACCAGACAGTGGAGGGTTCGATGTTACTATACAGAATGAGTTTTACAAGTGGGCGTGGTAGGCCAAATTCTAAACATAAAAAAAAAGATTTCGCCTACCACGTCCACTTGTAAAACTAACTCTGTAGAGTACTTGTTTTTCTGTTGGAGTAACTCACAATGTTTCTATTTTTGTTTTTATTCCCCATAACCCCACACCACTGGAGCGAGAAGCACTCAACAGGGTTATTGTACCTATTAAAAAACAATGTTTAAGTACAACATCTTTAGAATAAAGAAGCAACAGATTGCTATCATGCTGGTCAATTTGATTTGACCTACATAAACAAGTGAAAATGAGCATCGTCTCAAAGGTTTATCAGACTGTTCGTGTGACATCTATCATACATGTCTGCTTCAAGCACACTTGGGCACCAAGTCTGCTAAATTTTGAGTGCTTAAATTTTATTGGAATTGAGTCTTAATCGTCTAATTTGACACTTTTCGTATGGTAATTATGTCAAACTAGCGGCTGCCCGCGACTTCGTCCGCGTGGACTTAAGTGGACTTAAAATGAACGGATTCGTCAAATTGTCTGACGTTAGATGGACGTTAGCGCGATATCTCAATTTGGGATGCCTGTGAACGCGCTATTTTAGACTTTGTCTCAATTCGGAACGCACCCATAGTTACGCTAATGACAGCAGCCGTCTGTCATGCCATACCACGTGATCCCACGTATATTTTTATATTTACTTGATATTTTCAACATTTTACACAATATCTTTATAAATTGTAGCCTATGTGTTATTCAGATGTACAAGCAACATTATTATAAAGATTCATTAAAATCCATTCAGTAGTTTCTACGTGAAAGAGCAACACAGCACATCCAGACAAACTTTCGCCTTTATAATATTAGTAGGAAGTAGGATAGTAGGATTAGACTATTGGGACAATTATAATTCAATAGAAGCGTTCTCAAATTAGCAAACTTGGGGCCCTGTTTTTGTACCACGGGCAGTGCATAGATACTATATCCATGCGTATAGGAGGTCATTGATTAAACCAAATTTAAATGGAATTAAATTTTCAAAAATCGACATTGCCTCGTCGGATCTCATCGCATCCTACCTACCTACCTACCTACCCTCGCACCTACTGGACGTTGACGTGTGACTACATTACTGCTAAAATAGAATGCGGTTATCCTAGTTAATACTTTGCTCGGTAAAATTACCTCTCGATATTATTTAGTCAACTCGTACAAGAGTATAACGATGCTACACTAACTAGTTATACATATTTAACGAAAAATGATACACTTATGAAAGTTATTTATTTTTGCATTTAAAAATGTTGAAAAAAAATCTGTACTTCTTTAGGGGGTCAGAAATTTGTATTTGGCTATTCCTACTTAATCTTAAGTGAGATTTTTGAAATCTTTGTATTTTTACCTAACACTCCGAATTTTCTTGTTCCTAACTTCTCCTAATTCCATTTTTGTTTATTTTAAAACAACTTCTTGGACATTTACTCGTACCTAACATTCCCATTTTGTTTATAAGTACATGTATATTGATGTTTAAATAGAACTATTTTATGTAGATTTTGTTTAAAATTAGCATTAGTTTGTTTTTGTTGTTCATTAATTCTGACTTTATGTAAAAATAATATTACTGATTTATTTTATTTGTAATGTAATTTTAAGTTTAATTACAATTCCTAACGAATATAGCTAACACAAAAGCTGGAATATTGTAAAGTATGTTAGAAAAAACCCGTAAGACGTAACAGGTTAAAAGTCAATTCCCTTTTTTTAAGTTATTATGGAATACTATTTATTAAGTGCGAGTATTTTATAACTACCTGTAGTCTTGACTTCTTTGGAGGTGGTATTGTTGCTGTGGAGCTATATTCGTTGAAGATTGTATTCCGCACAAACGCCATAGGATGCTAGACTGGTGCATTTCTATACATACGACACTTTACATTGGGTGTTTATACTTTACAGTCTATTATTTCATAAGATTTTTACTAAAGTTAGTTAACCCAATAATAGGTTAACGTATCCAATGATTGTGAATTGTTTTTTCTTATGAATTTCTAAAATATCTAATGGCTTGTTAGGCCCGTATTCTAGAGAATAATAGTTTTTCAGAATCTGTACCTAACCCATTTTAAACTTCCAGATATACATACAACATAGTACCTACAGTAAATAGCCTTATGAAATAAATTAACGATAATGATTTTTAGTATAATGTCAATATTTTCGCATTTATGTGGCAAGACTTAGTACATTCAGTGTTTGATAAATTATATTTTATAGTGAAATAAGGATTTTATGAAAGTTATTTACCACATGATACAAAAAATTATCCGATTTCCCTGTCAACCTTCCAGATTTAGCTGTCATAGAGAAATAAATAGTTTTCTGATAGTTTAAATGTTAAAAATTAATAGAAACCACCAATATGCAAGATTCACTAGATAGTATTTTTTAACAAATTTATTGAAATCAGAAAAAATATTAAAATTCAAAGGATCGTAACTGTATTTAGATGTTAACATTTTAATCATAATTACCTCCTTATACTAGAAATTTAAGAAATATGAAGTGAGATTTTGTATTTATGAATTTACGCAAGGCTTACATGAGTGAGTCAGCCACACCTCAAACTTGGAGGTTGTACCAATGATATTATAATAAAAAGAGGTAGATACGAGTAGATTACTAGTGCTAAAAAAGAGGCACCCCGAAATCAGAACTTTCGACCACCTGAGCAAAGCATTGATAGTTTGAGACAACACTGCGCAACATGTATCTGTCTCGTTAACTCTCTAGTAAATAATCATGCTCACTTGTACATACGGTAAAATTGTAGGTACGTACGCCAGAGGACAATTTTTGACTTCTCTTCAGTACTGACATAACCTATCTACGTCTTCTTTATTGTAATATCATTGGTCACCATAGCTGCTAGTCAGCCGCACGGCAAAGACCGACACATGTAGACCGTGCATTTTATGCAACTAGTTATTATAAAAAATGCATCACATTTTGAAGGTCAATTCGCAATTAGGTATATTGCATAGATCACTGTAAGTATCATTCGACATACTGTAGACAAAGAACGCTATAACAGTATGGTTTTTACAATAGGACATGAGAGGCCTAAATTTAGTTAATATCAGGGATTCAGAATCATTTAGCTATACAGGCTGTTTCAAGAATACCCCTAAAGACTGAAAGGTCCCTTTTTTCATATCTTTAACGGTTTCGATAAAAACGTACATCAAATGTCGATATTAATTCGATTTATCGACATAAAACGTAGGGGCGTGAACAAATTAGTGCTGGGTGTTTCTGTGATCGATGTTTTTATTTTACGTTAATTTACTCGAAGTTCAAATTAGGAGCTACGACTGCAAGAAGTTAACAAGGGCCTCCTTTCAGTTTGTATAATCCCCTTCAGGTATTAGGGGTATTTTTGTTACACCCTGTATTAACTAAACATCACAAATTGCGGATTGATCTTCTGAATAAACACAAAACAAGGGGATATTTTTATAGAATTGTTTGATTACGAATACATATTTAACATTGCCTTAATTATACAAAAAAATAATCATTGCGATTGTTATATTTTCAAATATGTAATTGTAAAACTGTAACATTACCGTAATGTATTTAAGTAGATATAATAAATTGTGCAATTTTATGTGTTATTTATTATTGAAGCCTCTTTTGTCTGTTTCCACAATTTCGATGTCTTGTGGTATGGGGCGTGGAATGCCGCCACGGTTCCCCCCACCAGTCTTAGGAGGCGACTAAAGGGGGGCCTTCGGGGTCACTGGGAGTGGGAGTGCATACGGCGGAGGCTGTGTGCCTCCATTCCATGTGACCCCGAGGAAGGACGGCGGTCTAAGAGTGACGACCTCATTTCGGCGGGTGTAGAGGGGAGGTACAAAAAACGCTGATGTCCCTAATGTACGTCGTAGCCTTCACGTTAGCCTTAGGGGCTTGGTAACATCTGACAGCTAGGTTTATCACATCATTTGAAGCTGACTGAACATACTCAAATAGTGAACACCTAGACATAGAACAAACAAGCGTTTCTTATGATGAAGGACGACGTATGATTGACATGGATGGGAACCGAAGCCACGACCTCGCTACTTGCAGAGTCTCAAAATCTACTTCGTTATCGGCCCAGTCAAAAGATACAAACATAATATCACATCTTTATTTACACACGTATTATTTATTATATTATTCAACTGGGTAGGTAGGGAAATAACAACAAAGGATTTGAATGTTGCATTTATTTAGTGTATCATGTTTTTATGTAAGTCAGTATATGGATGCCAAACTTGGTTTTAAATAGCTGTCAATTCTTGAGCAGGCTAGTCCCAAGGCTGAGCTGGGACGGTGTGGTCGCGCCCAGTTGCCCACTGAGCCGGAACAGCTTTCCATTGAGGGAAGTCGCAGCTTCCATCTTCCTCAAGAACATATTCTTACAGCTCGCGTTCAAGGTCTTCTCCGTCAGCGTCTTATTTGACTCAGTGTCCAAGGAATTGATGATCGAATCAGCGTCTGTGTCCAAATTAAAGAAATTGGTATGTGACTCCTCACGCCACAACTTCTGCAAGTTTAACGCCATCAGCTCCAACTGCACCTGGGACAATTCCCGAATCACATCTATTTGAACCGACATGGCGTTGTCGCAAGTCTTCAGCAGTGAGTTAAGCGTTTCTAGCACGTCGGCCCGCCGCTTCTGAATGCTGTACTGGTTGTCGATGTGTCTCTCGAAGAACGCCAGGTGTTCGTAAAGCTCGGCCAGCTGCAACGAGCACGATATGTACTGCGCCGAGTGGTGTTCGAAATCGTAATAGTGCTTCGCTCTCATGAGCCACTTATGCGTGAAAGAAAACAGTTTCCGCGCTTCGTCCACACTGCAGACTATGTCTAGCGGGACCTTGTTCTCCATATCCTTCAAATTTAACGACGGGAATGAGAACAACTTCTCCGCTTGCTGGACGCAGTCGCCTTTCCCAGTTTTCTCCGCCCCGAAATCTTTCATGTTCTCCTCTTCAAACTTTTCCACGTTTTCCACAGGATCCTCAAGCATATCTACCGTCTTCCATAAGTCGGCTCTCGATGTCGGCTGAGAAAAGTAGCGATTCAATATCTTTTTCTTAGACAACTTAAAGAGCGTCAGGCCGTATTTAACCCAGTGGTGGCTTAGCTCCAAGAAATGCATCTCAAAATCAGCCTTTTGCAAGACGAATTCTTCTGGCATCAGTTTGCAATTGTCGTGACACGTTCTCAAGACGTGATAGGCGGCGCATAGGTGATGCCGTGCGTTCCCAAGTTGATTAAGGTAGGTAAAGTAGTTACCTAACCTTGCTGCTCTTAGCGCCCAATCCTGGGGCGTGCCTTCTTTCATCTCCAATTGCCTTCTCAAAGCAGTGTGGTTATACAGCGTATACTTCTGGGGCAGATTGAGCTTGTTGTATAGGAATGCCTGCATTTGTACATTGTTGGTTATGACTTTGTCAATTTTCTCCGGGTTGACTCTTCTGATGTTGGACAGTGATTCACAGGTGAATAAGTCCTCGGCGTCTAGAAATTTGTCAGGTTGCGACTTGCTAATCTTATCGTATAGTTCTTCCATGCTTTCTAGAATTTCTCTAGCAAGATTTATTTGGTCTAGCTGAATTAGATAGTAGCACAGAAGATTCTGGATTCTCAGCAAGATGAAGAGACATTCGTCTCTAAGCGCGTAGGGTTTGATTTTATCAAAGGATGATTGGAGAATATTTCTCTTTTCTACTAGGGATATGGGCATGGTCTTAGCCGATAAAAGGGAGAGATAGCCCTCCATGGCCAAAGACCTGATGTACAGATCATGGTCCTCCTTGCCTAGGACTACCAGCTCGGTATTGAGGGTTTGAATGTCTTTTTTGAGACTTTGTAGACGTTCTGAGGAGTTTTTATTTTTAATGGCTGTTCTTACGTTTTCAAAGATGTTGGTAATTCGATTTAAAGTTTCCATTGTTGTGTGGTGAATTGTTATCCTGAACACTTTACATTGATTTTCTTATAAAACACTTGTAATTTTTGCATCTGCAAGACCTTTTAAAAACGGTCGGTCGGCCTGTCAGTGACTTGTGAAAATAATTGTTTTTTGAAACGTCATACGAAACCACTGACAAAACTCTTTCACTAAATCTCGATATATCATGCCAGGATTTCAAAAGTGAGTAAGAAGGTTCAGTACGAAGAAGCGCGCTGTTGGCATCATTGCCCTCTCTCATAGCCAATCGACGTAGGACTCCTAAAGACAGATATAGACAGACGCATCTCCCGAATTCACAAACGCAAATCAACGTTGAGCATACCCCAGAAGTAGTGTCCCTTTCAGTTTTATTGTCATTTTACAGATTAAAATCACTCCAGAAATAGTGTTGTTCGTCACCGAAATGGTCCATACACAAGTTAGGTTTAATGTATTATTTGTTTTTTATTGTTTAAATGTAGAGTGTTTAACTCGGGTGAAAGCACCCATTTCACCCTTGAACTATTGGCGCTCTCACTTCGTTCGGTTGCCAAAATGGAATGGGTCACTTTCACTCTCAGCCTTTTGTTAACAATCTACTAGATATTATGACAAAAGAGTAAAATCAGTGACTTTACTCTTTTGTCATAATTATGAAGATATGATTATGACAAAAGAGTAAAGTCAGTGACTTTACTCTTTTGTCATAATCATATCTTCATAATATCTTGTGCTATTTGATTCTCCTTTTTATGATATACCTATAGAATAAAAATACATTTACGCGTTGTAATGAAGAAAATGAAGACATTTATCTATAACAGTGTTATTTTTCAAAACTTTTAACTATCTTGTAAGTGGTCTATTAGGCCCCCTAGAGAGCCATTTAAAAGCGCGTGTAGGTGGTCATCTGCGACGATTGGCACACGGGGCGCCGTCGGAGCCCCACAGCGCTAGAGCCTTCAATAGTTCAATAGTTCAATAGTTATTTATTGGTAATAATAATTACAATGTACATTGAGGAAAAAGTAATAATAATACAGGTATGTCAATGTGTAAAATGTCAAAATTGTTGCCCAAATTATACCAATATAAATGTCAAAAAACTAAATAATGCAAATGTAAATATCAAAAAATAAATTATACAAATATGAATGTCAAAAAAATTCCAGTATACAAATAAAAATGTCAAAAAATTCAAGGATACAAATAGAAATGTCAGAGAATTTAAGTATACAAATATAAAAGTCAAAAATTAAAATCTAAAAAAAACTAGCAATGTCAAGTAAATAAGGACTATTAAAAATAGCCTGTTTATTCACTTAAGTTTGATGAATTCGTCGTAACCGTAAAAAGTATTTTGAATAAGCCATCGCTTCAGTCTTGACTTAAAACTAGTAAGACTGGTGGAGTTGGTGACGTTGTCGGGGAGTCTGTTATATACAGTGGGACCCATGACGTGAGCAATCCTACAAGACTTCTCCAGTCGCCGTGGCACCGATACAAGTTTATCCTTGTTCCGCGTACTGTATGCGTGTATGTCACTATGCTTTGTATAAAGCTCTTGGTTCAGTCTCACGTATACTGCCACTTGGTAAATTACAATCGACGGCAGAGTAAGAATACCTAGATCCTTAAAATGTGGCCTAGCTGATTCGTCCTGCGGTATCCGAGCAATAGCTCGTACGGCCCCTTTCTGCATTCGGAGCACGCGCTCCCAGTCGGCAGCGCTTAAAATCTTTCAAAGGCTTTTGTTTTTTATTTACACTACCTTTTTTTTTTTTTCTCGTGGGGAAATCCTCGCCAACCGGGGGAACGACGTGGATATGTCGAACTCCTACCGACTAAAAGCCCACGGTCATAGTACAAGCAGCGGGTGGGTGGTAAGTCCACCACACTGCCACGCCTAAGTTCTCTTGACTTCCCGGCAGTCTGCTCTCCGCCAGTACTAAGCACCCCCGCCACGACAAGGCTATAGCTTATTTTCACTTTTCTGCCTACAAGTATCAGTAGAAACAAAAATCTAAGTAAGTAAGTCATGGAGTTTTATCTTAGAGCTAATTATGTACTTATATTGCCTAACAGTGTTATGTATCCGAGCATTTTATATATTCCAATTAGAAGAGGGGAAAATCAGTGGCGTCGGAAATGAACCCCAAAGTAACTTTGCAAAGCCACGCCCACACGGGTCTGGGGAATGCAAATCCGTTTTCTTTTCAAAATCCGGATTTTAAAAAACGGATTCGGAAAAAAACCGGATAATCCGGATTGAATCCGGATTTTGCCTCCTACCATACAGAATTCTAAGTACTTCAAAAATGCCATATAAATAGTGTAAAATAAGCATTACAATACGTATTCAGTAACCTGAAGTGCGCATAAGAGAGTCAAATCGCATAATATCATTGTTTTCAAAACCATTGATTCTGATTGTGAAATTAATTCTGATATTAAGAATGAGTTTACGATTGAAACCAGTCTCGCCTGATGGTAAGCGACGATGAGGTCGAAGAAGTAACACGCTTACCCAGAAAATGCCTATTCACTCTCGCCTTAAAGTCACGAAGGTTGTATGTATCCGGAAACACAGACACAGGGAGAGCGTTCCACTCCTTAGCGGTGTGGACTAGAAAGGAAGCACCAAACCGTTTAGTGCGGACCACCGGAAAATCAACCACATGGGGTGGTGGGGGTGAAAGCCCTCACGGTGTCTAGTGGTACGGTGGTTGAAGGTAAATGGTGGTTGATACCACACTTTACCTTACCTGACCTGATGGTCATGAAGTTCCTGCGCACGCTCTTCGAAATACACCTTAAAAAAACCGATAGACGGGCAACTCGATGCTCCGGATTCTGGAGTGTGGTTCCAACGAGCGTGTCGTCACCTATCAGTCTCTTGGCCCTTCGGTCTACTGAGCCCAGTGCATCCATCTGGTATTTGGCCTCCCAAAGGTGGCAGCAGTACCCCATATACGACCGAACTTGTGTTTGGTACAATTGTAAGAGGTGATCCCCTACAAACTAAACGACCACAACATTTCATCCTCGTACCATTTAGATACGATTTATCGTGCATTGAATATCTAGCCTATTTGCCGATAGTGCCGATACCTTCTCATTGCTATGTTGCTCAAACCTTTTGTAAAAACCTGGATTCTTGGCACCTGGAAATTTATTCATAATTACATATTTTCACGTTTGGACACTAATTAACCATTTTTATAATGGCACAAAAACGTTAAAGATAAATGAATATCCAAGAAGGTAATCCTGTTACTCCACTTTAAACAACACTTAGAAAAAGTTAAAATATACTTAAATGAAGCATTTGTTTGTATACATACTCGTATTAATGCTCGTGATTGTACAGGACGTGATCGTACGAACATTTTCATCTATCTAGTGTGTAAAACTAGATTGTTTTTTTTTTCAATGAAATATCCGAAAAATCCGGATTCGATTTTCAAATCCGGATTTAAAATCAAGTAAAAATGACGGATTATCCGGATAAAACGTATTACGGATTATCCGGATTGCATTCCCTAGGTCTGACGCTGAATGTACACTTCGCAAAATGTGCTTTCGACAGAAAATTCATACGTATTTCGCACATGGTGCACTCTCATAATGAGCATTTCGCAAGTTGAGCATTCTGCAAGTTGAGCATTTCGCAAATTGATCATTTCTCAAGTCGAGAATTTCGCAAGTTGAGCATTCTGCAAGTTGAGCACTTCGCAAGTTGAGCATTTCGCAAGTTGAGCACTTCGCAAGTTGAGCATTTCGCAAGTTGAACACTTCGCAAGTTGAGCATTTCGCAAGTTGAACATTTCGCAAGTTAAGCATTTCGCAAGAGGTGCACTTCTTCTAAGATATTATGACTAAATCTGCTGTATAACAAAGGTTAGTCCCAAATAAAAATATATGTTACTGTAATTTCTCTGAGTTCCAAGATAAGACTGACAGCTTTACTGCAAATTGAAACCCTACCACAAGCAACTGTGAAGCTATAGGCAATCGGCATAGCTTCGTTTGTGAGGCCGCAGGTCGAGCGAACGTGTGGCTCGAAGTCTGGACCCCGCAACTGGCTTTTTTGTATGCAAAAACCACATAGCACCAACCACTCAGAAAGACCAAAAGAAAGTTTGTATAATTAATTGGAATTTTATTGAGTCATGCAATGATAAATAACAATTCATGGAGTTTTGTTATGTAAATCCTTTATTAATTTTTTTCACTACACAACGACATTTAGATTACATTTTAGATATTATTATAAGACTTAAATTAAATCAAATTGGCCGCTTTTAGCATACATCTCCCATTGGTTTATTTACACACAGATAATTTATTCTGTAATGTATTTAAATACAGATAATATCTTATTTTAGGATCTTAACTGAACGAACATTGCAATACATCATTGCAAATACCACATGTATGCGGACGATTTGCAAATATACCTATCATTTGACCCAAAAAATACACTAGCAGCAGTGGAAGAACTTAATAAGGATTTGGATAGAGTTAACTCTTGGGCAAACGCGAATACACTGATACTTAATCCCCTTAAATCCAAATTTATGATCTTGGGTTCAAAAAACCAGGTAATGAGAGTGGAGAAAATGACCCCGGTAGTAAAGATTGGGCAACAGCAGATTGATAGAGTCCAGTCTGCAAGGAATTTAGGAATTAAAATGGATTCCGGGCTTCGTTTTGAAGAGCATGTAGCTGAGCTGGCGAGAAATTGTTTCTTTAGGATCAAGCTTTTATACAGAATTCGCCATAACCTCGATGAACAATTGCGCATTCAATTGTGCGAGGCACTTGTTCTTTCGAGATTAAATTACTGTCTCCCTGTGTTTGGGCCGTGTCTGTTGGAGAGAACAAAAAGGGTTTTGCAACGTGTGCAGAATGCCTGTGCGAGATTCTGCTTCCCGGTACCACCCAGAAGCCATATTTCCCCTTTTCTCAACAACGCTAACCTACTGAGAATGGAAGCGCGTTGCAGGCTTCACTTTGCTAGTCTTTTGTTCGACGTGGTTGAGAACGATGCACCTAGATACCTGAAAAACAAATTAATCTGGGCGCACTCAGGCTCACACTACAACACTCGAGGTGCATCGTGGAAGCTTATAATACCTCAGCATAGGACCGCCGCATTCCGTGGTAGTTTCCGATATCTGGCAACCAAATGTTGGAAAAACCTTCCTCCGCCTATAGGGCAGGCTAAAACTAGGTTTATGTTCAAATACAGGGTGGCCCAGCGACAGTGGTCCAAAAATTTTTTTTAGGTCGAGGCCCTCATAACAAGTCATTTAAAAAAAACTTTAGTTCCGCGAAAATCAATACTTTAGAAGTTATGATTTTTTCAAGTTTCTTTTGAAATTTCTCAACTCCAATCACTTAATTCACTCTTGTTTGGAAACTATCGCACTGAATCAGTTCAAATTTGATATAAATGTACAATAGTCATGTAGAAACCATATTATGTGCGAGTTTTGAGTTTATTCTAAGACAATTTGTTTTTTTTTTAAATTTTCGTCAATAATTTTTCGCCATTTCAAAAACTAATACAATTTTCAAAAAATCATGGCTGCAATGTTTGTGCACTTGATGATTTGTTTATGATCTTAAAAACAGTCCATAAGTATGATAATAGTCTATGCAAAAACTTGAAGTGATGCTGACAATGGAACACTTTCAAAATTAACATCATGTACGGTAAGTCGCTAAAACTCAGAATGGGTCATTTCTGCACTGACCCTAATTTAAAAAAAAAAGTAGCTATAATATTTTTTTTCGGATAGAAGGCATCATAGCAACTCATTTTTATGAAACATTAGATAATCTAAAACCAATAGTTAAGAAGTTATAATTTTTTAAATTTTGGGCCTAAGTGGTTGAACTTCAGGGGCCTTATTACAAGCTTTACTTAAACTGAACTGATAAGGGCTCGGTAGTGTTATCGGTTTGTTTGAGCTCACTTCTTTTTCGTATTACGAGCTAACTTTATCAAAACTAGTTCTGCGCTGAAAGCTGTGTTGAACTGTTTCATAACTGCTTCGAGTTACGTTTAGAAACGAGAAGAAAAAATTTACCGGTAAGTTAACGGTTTTCATTTTTGTATCATTTAACACACGATTTATATCTAATTGATAATTTTGGACTTCAAGAAGATCATTTAACATGAAAGAAAGTATTAGCATGCATCATCATCGTTTAAATTACAAGAAAATAATATTTTTCTTCAAACTATAGTACCTATAGTAAGTTTAAATAAGATTATATTTCCGAACGAAACGGAACAACTGACACTTGACACTTCATTTATGTAGAATTCGATATTTTTCAAACTTTGTTTGCAATTCATTAAAATACAGTTGAATTACTTTAAATTAACAAGAAAAGTTTTAAAATGGCGTAGGTATTCTAAATACTACTTTTTAGTGCCTTAATTAAAGACACATAGGTACTTATTTTGTAAGGAATGTTGTTGAAAATGTTTTTCTATTGTAGTTCAGTGGAAGAGAGCAAACGCCGCCAACGCGTTACATTAACGCAGTTGGAGTTAATGTGGGACTTTTTAAACTCCCACAAGGAAGTCGCCCTTGGCTTTAATAAATCGGCGCAAGCACGAGGCCACTCGAAAAGAATGTGGGAGACAATTACCTCTTCTCTCAACTCCCAAGGAGAAGGGGCAATCAAAGATGCCAAGGGATGGTCCACCGTAAGTACTTTTGATGTTTAACAGTTAGATTGGAGAGAAATACATTTATTACTCATTGAATTAGGTATCTGGCACATCAGTATTTGCTGACTGTTACTACTTATTGGTATATTACTTATCTATTTTGTTACTCACATAATCTTATTAAGATTTATTGTTACTAACTAACATGTGTTTTTGCAGTATTGGACAGACTATAAAGTGAAGTTAAGTGAAGTGAAAAAAGAGTGGCAGCTGTGCAGCAATCCCACAACCGCACTGGAGGAGGCCCGTCAAATGTGCTTTCTCTAAATGAAATAGAAGAAAAGTTTCATCAAGGAAGCGCAGATTCACACACAGTTGGACCAGGAGCGCAATGCCATATTCCTATGAATTGCAGAATCTTTAGAAAGGTAAGGCTCGAAGTTTTCACTCAGTCAATGACTTCAAAATGTATCATTTAAAAATAAAACACATTCAATTTATTGAATTTCTATATTTAATTTCCAGAATTGCACAAGGTCGTGTGCTGCATGACCAAGCCACGCCAGGCCACTAACCCCTCGTTCAAAGCTGCCGAGTTGCTGTACGATGAGAGGATATGGTGAGTCATGTCATTCATTTGCATTGAGCCTTCTAAAGCAGCCTCCTCGTCAGTGAGAACTGGCACAGGTATGTTTGCCCCAACAGCCATGTTGTGCAGGACAACACAGGCATTCACAATGCTTGCAGCAACCTGTGGAGCATAATGCAACACTCGATGCACCAGTAAAAGTAAAAGTAAAAGCGACCCTGTAGAAGGCCAATGGTCTGCTCGACTATGACACGTGTCCTCACATGCACCTCAGTGTAGTATGCCTCAGGACTTCCTACAGTGGCATTTGTGATAGGCGTCATCACGAACTTCCGTTGGGGGTAGCCCGAATCACCTGGAATTACAAAGATCATTCAAAAATGTTCTCTTACTGTTGCTAACTTACTATTTAAATAATTTGATTTAGGCTTACCAAGCAACCACACTGATTCGTTACCCGAGTTGAGCTCTTCAAGGTGGTTGTGCAATGGATGATTCCCCCAAATAAATGAATCATGGGTTGCACCCCCATAACTTGCATCCACACTAATTATTTTCATGTCTGCATTACTAATCTGAAATTATTTTGTTCCAGATTAAAACAGCATCACCAGGTTGTTAATTATGTATTAAGTACATATTATTACTAGTAAGAAAATCTGATTAAATAAATTATGCATCTATTTACTGTTTTATTATTTTACCTATGGTGAAGAATGTTTTGTGCGTTGAGTGGACAATAAAGCAAAATCTTATCTATACTAACATTCTTCTGACTGCCAAACAAAGCAATTATTACTATTCTAAGCGAATGAAAGTAGGTAATAGGGAGTTCTTCATTTGGTGGCATGTAATAAGTAGGTAAGCACTTACTAATTGGACATCAAGTGAGTGGTACTGCTTTCTGCAAAAAAAGCGTTACTCGTGTTCCGAAGGGCGCACAATGGAGACATGTGTGCCATCAATGCATCCCAATATCCCAGGCATTCCATATTTATTGTAGAATCTGAAAATAATTTCTACATGATAGTCACATAACCCTAGTTAAACTCGTTAACCTTGTAAATATAAGTCTTGGTTAGAATGGATTTCAATTCATCAAATTGTAAGATAATTAAGTATAACTTCTTAAATATATTCTACGAAAAGGAAAACAACTATTAAAATTTACCGTGTCATGTTAGCGCTCCTTTCTTGAGCTGTTTGCGGGAATTTTATATATTTATTCAGGAACTGTGATGAACTCAGTGCCCTTGTCACAGATGGCATCGCTGTAGACACTGTAGGTTGAGCTACTGCATGTCCAGATATATCGCCAGTTGGGCGCTGGTAGCTCCCAGTAGCATAAAATGATAATGCAATCAGAACCTAAAATTAGAAATAATAGCACTTATTAGAAAAAAAATCTAGACCAGTCTAAACCTCTCTTTTATAAAGTTGTGTCTATCCCAACTCATTTTAATAAGGTTGTTCTTTAACAATACTTCTTTAATTGTCTCTTTTTTTAACACTGAATTAGTGTTGAGAAATTAAGAGACAATTAACACAAAAATACTCCAAATAACAGTAGGGCCAGAGAGTATAGTCTTAGTTATACTGGTTTACTGGTAATCACCCGCAAGCTTTAAGCCTACACTTTTTCAGTTTTTTGAGCATGTTAAATAGTTTGTCTAAGCCTAATAACGCGCTCCTCCATCACATCTACGCACAAAAGAGTGCTTGCTTGTATGCGTAGATGCAGTGGAGGGGCGCGTCATTACAGCTCAGACGATGCCTAGTTCTGTTGAACCAGCTGTTACTGTTTGGTTGCATTCCTAACACAATATAGGTACCATACCAAGCTTACACTTACCTTGTTTTCTACTGATAGGTCAGTAGCCTTATTTCCCTCCTTCAAAAGAGGTCTCAGTTCGTCGCACAGGCTTTTAACCAAGTCTTTGCTCAGCCGATATCTTTGCCGAAAAATATGTTCTTCGTTTTCTTCAAACGGGTTGGCTAGATCTCGCAAGCGTTTTCGGTGAACACGCTCACGGGGAACAAATTTCGTCGCTATCCATGAATAAATAATAAATTTCTAGTTCGTCACTCATTATTTAATAATATTCAAATATATTTTATATTTCAGCTCAATAAAAGTTGCTTCTTGGGAGCTTAAACATAAATGTTCAAAACTGACATTACTTGTCAAATTTAAACGTCAAATGAGAGCTTGTAATACCGTTTTCCAGTTCATTTCAAGCTCAGAAGTAGGTTGAACGAATAGTTACTATCGCTGAGCTGATTTAAGAGATCATAATACGAAATAACAGCTCAGTTCATTTTAAGTTCTGATGTAGTTCTTAAATAAGAGCTTGTAATAAGGCCCCAGAACAGAAACAAACTTTTGTTTGTAAACTATCCGACTAAGGAACTTTAAATATGGGATGACTTAATAATTAATCAAAAACTTTTATTGGCTTCGCTTTATTTTATGTTGACTGGTAGATAATGCCTTAATAGCATTAAGTCCGCCTTTTGTTTCACTCATTGTATTGTAATGAATAAATGAGATAAAACCTTTTTCATTTTCTTCTATTCTTACTCATTATGAAGTTCCTCAGTCGGATAGTTTACAAACACAAGTGATCTATGTCTCTGAAGTTCCATTTAGGCCCGAAATTTAAAAAAATGTAACTTCCTAACTATTGGTTTTAGACTATCTAATGTTTCATAAAAATGAGTTGCTATGATGCCCTCTATCTGAAAAAAAATATTTTGGTTACTTTTTTTTTTTAAATAGGGTTAGTGCGGAAATTACCCATTCTGAGTTTTAGCGACTTACCGTACATGATGTTAATTTTGAAAGTGTTCCATTGGCAGCATCACTTCATGTTTTTACATAGACTATTATCATACTTATGGACAGTTTTTAAGATCATAAACAAATCATCAAGTGCACAAACATTGCAGCCATGATTTTTTGAAAATTGTATTAGTTTTTGAAATGGCGAAAAATTATTGACGAAAATTTAAAAAAAAAACAAATTGTCTTAGAATAAACTCAAAACTCGCACATAATATGGTTTCTACATGACTATTGTACATTTATACCAAATTTGAACTGATTGATTTCGATAGTTTCCAAACAAGAGTGAATTAGGTGATTGGAGTTGAGAAATTTCAAAAGAAACTTGAAAAAATCATAACTTCTAAAGTATTGATTTTCGCGGAACTAAAGTGTTTTTTAAATGACTTGTTATGAGGCCCTCTACATAAAAAAAATTTTTGGACCACTGTCGCTGGGCCACCCTGTATAAACTTAGAAGCCACCTCCTGGCTTTGCAAAAACTGCACAAATAAGGTTGCCAAATACACGGTTTTATTTGCAATTATTTATAAAACTAATTTAATGTAATATTAATTAATCTTATTCAATCTCAAGTATTCTCGTTCATTATCTAATACCAGTTATTCCACATTGATAATCCTGTTTTATATATTTATTTAGTTGCGAACAACAAAGTGTAGTGTAGTGTAACATAAACCTCTCCATTCCAGGCCTCCATCTGAAAACCAGCGTTACGGCTCCTGTCGTGTCGTAACATTATGCTGAGATGGAGACTTTTTTTGCTGCTGTAGCACCGCAGCCTACCTTGCATGTTCTGCGTGTTTGTATTATTTTTGTAAAATTTATTTGTGGTGTGTCAGTGTGCAAAAATAAATCAATTTTCAAGAACATATTTTGTTTAAATAAGTATCTTAATTAAACCACAAATAGGTAATTAAAAAAAATGGTGGCGCTAGTGGGCAGTGAGCGGCCCTTTTAAACATTCAGATTACTCAATTAAAGTTATTAATTAATTAATGCTTAATTCTTAATGATAACGTATTCCTCACTTAAGTGAATTCCTGTATTCTTATGATAATAAATTTCATTACACCGAATCAACTCTTAATTTTATGAAACACAAAATAATGTAATAAGTACCTAATTCAAAGAATTTGATTTTATGCTTCAAAATATCATAAGGTTGACAAATTAAAAAATCACTTGGGCCTTAAGTAAGTTTTAAAGGACTGTATACGGTTAAGCCAGTTTTTCACAATTTACCGAAACTTGTTACATCTTATATTAAAACGTTTGTAACGTTTGTTAACATTAACCTTAAAACATTGAAGTAACCCTCTAAACATAGTTGACTATCCTATAAAGTTATTCTTAAGATACTGTGCCTATACAGGGGGCTATGTGTGAAGTATTATGATCTTAAGTAGACACTGTTAAAACCAAAAAATGTGTTGGCATAAACTTATAAGTCACAAATAAGATTTTGATTACATTTCATTACTTCAGTTATTTACTGCAATAACAAATTAAATATAATTGAAAAATTTAGTAAGTTACAAAGGTTACAAAATTTAGTAAATATTTGTATCGGGTAAGTAAAAGTAACATGTATTGTGTAAGAATAAAAACCTATTTATGATTGTTAACCGAAGACTGAGCAAACTTAGTTTACAAGAACAAATGTACAACATAGTTTCAACTGCCAGCACATGAAAACCCCAGTAACCATACATCTACTGTCTAGGTTTCATCATCCGTTGAATATATAATTCCTTCATCTGTCGCGTTTATGTCTCCTTCATCTGTTGCGTTTATGTCTCCTTCGTCAGTCGCATCTACGACTCCTTCATCTGTCGCATCAACGACTCCTTCATCTGTTCCATCAATGACTCCTTCATCTGTTCCACCTATGACTCTTTCATCTCCTCCGTCTATGATTCTTTCATCTAATGCATCTATGACTGCTTCATCTCTTACGTCTATGATTCCCTTAGATGGAGACCTATCAGACTTTTTTACTTTCAATTTCAATTCTTGAAAATCGTGTATCCGCATGGTTTTGTCTCCTTCTGCTTTCCTAACGAGGACATTGGCGTTCTTGATCCAACAATGGCGGTATCCGTTTTTAATGCAACGATGTCTAGTTTCTATGTATAGTACACGGTTCTTGCTTGACAACCGCTCCCTGATTCGTATGACCTCTAAAGGGCCCTCCACAATGCCCTCAGAGGTAAGTGGTGTCACTCGAGAGGCCTGCAGTAGTTCGTCTCGCTTGGATTTCTTCGCCAATCTGACTGCTACGGCACGAGGAGATTGAGTTCGCAGAGGATCTTTTTTCTTTTGAAACGGTTTTTTACCAGATCGTAATGTGTCCACTATGTCCCAAGGGGCAAGTTTGACTCCCATTTTGTCAGCGACGACCGTGACCACTTCTTCCAGATTTTCGGTTACGGCCTCATTTATACCGGTAACCTCCACATCCAACTTAAGTTTTTCCTGTTCTTGAACTGCCATGTTGTCTAATATTTGGTCGACTGTTCTTCTGAGTTCTCTAAATCTAGCATCGTAGTCACTTCGTAGCCCATCAATTGTCTTGAATATGAGATCTTTAAGACCCTGCAGCGTGAGTGGGTCATCACAGTTGCCGGTATCGGTCATTTTGCACGAAGTTTACTCAAGGACTTGTTTTTGTTATTAGAAGCGTTGGCGCGCGTTCCGAAGCAGGCGGCAGGCGAGGTGCGAGGGCGGCGGCGCGAGGGGCGGGAGATCGAGCGCGACAAGGTTGCTGTAGGTCGGGAATGTTCAAGGCAAAATCACGTCATATACCAATTT
This sequence comes from Udea ferrugalis, assembly GCA_950022985.1. Lineage (NCBI taxonomy): Eukaryota > Metazoa > Arthropoda > Insecta > Lepidoptera > Crambidae > Udea > Udea ferrugalis. The sequence goes on from OX465515.1 coordinate 1,305,743, forward strand.
TCGACTTCAACTACAGAACTTCTTGCACCACTTTTCACCGAAGCACTCCAACTTATTTTTACACGATTCACCGCTCGATACAAGCGTTTATCGCCGGATTTTCGACTAATCACGGAGCGAACGAATGCGAGACGTCCGCTGCCAGCCGGCGTCCCAGGCGTTTAATAGTCTGAATTCTGCAACCCTGATGGAGCTCGCATTGATACTAGATGGTGGAGACGGACGTCGAATCGATTTTAAATTTTATCCTCCATAGGGACGGTAGCTTAGCGACTTTTGATGTGTACTAACATTGACGATGTATTGAAATCACAGATTAAGTTTAGGCTGGAACACGTTTTCGCTACGAATTCCTGCGAGGTTTTTCTGCTAGTAACGTAGGTACCGGTGTACATTGAAATCGCAAAGTAATAACGTTTACTTAAATGTGCTAGTAATAATGCATCTAACCCAAGATATTGTGATCTGAGATTAAGATTTTATTGTTGTGATTCCATTTATATGATTATCAATAAGTTCTAACGGAAAAGTTATCTAGAAAGGTTTATTTGTTATTGAACGAATATCATTGAATGTAACGTTTAGTCATTTATATCTACTATAGTTATAGATAATTTTACTGTAGTCAGTGAACTGGTCATACTGCAAATGTAGTGAAGTATAGGTATAAAATAGGTATAAAGCATGGGCATGTGTGTAGTTTTTTTTTGTCTGTATGATTCAAAGTTGCAATTAAAAGGTAAAAAATATCCCAGTTAACGGTGGTAGTCTGATTTCTTCTTCTTCTCAGCATTTGAGTATGATTTATTTAAGTTAATTTAAATCTAAATAAAATTGCAGAGAAGATTGACTTGTTTCACTGTTCTCTGTGTGAATTCACAAGGATAACGTTATATGTATTGTGTTACAGCGTATAACTGTAATTCTGATGGGGGATTCAGGAATATTGTTTTGTTATTCTTTTGTTTTTTGTGTTAGCTCTTCTATTAATGGCCCGCCTGTAATGATAGATGTAAACTTAGATGAAATAAATAAATAAATTAATCAATTAATTAAGTACGACTTCCTATACATTTACGAATAATATTATGGTATTCAGCTCTGTTTTTTTATTAAATTTAACCTGATGTGGCCCACTGCTGGGCAAAGGTTGATAACAGAGATTATAGCTTTGGGGGAAAGCTATAATCTCTGTTATCAAGTTTAATTTCCGTCGTTAGATTTGACGATTTGAAAGAACTCTGACACATATCTATATTCTACTTATATTATTTTGTTTGTTTTGTTTTGTTTGATATTTAAGATTTTTGAATAATTGATAGTTAAACAATAAAAATAATGTTTTTAGATCGACGACGAGGGATTTGGTGTAATAGTTCAAAAATAGGCATCTGTAGGCCTAGCACGAACCGCTAACGTTTTGGTAATCGAAAAGTAAACGATACTTTTTTTTCTTAAAGCATAGGTAAAAGAAAAAAAAATCGTTTACTTTTCGATTACCAAAACGTTAGCGGTTCGTGCTAGGCCTACAGATCACACCAGAGTTCGCGAGTTCGACTAAAGATATTTTCAATTTTTGATAACTGAATTGAGAGTTAAAGAATAAAAATAAAGTTTTCAGATCGACGACGACCGATTTGGTGTAATGGGTCAGAAATGGGCTATCAAACCAGACGTCGCGGGTTCGATCCCCGTGCAGTGCATAAACATGTCTCTTTGTACTGGTCTGGGTGTTTACTATGTATCGTGAATTAAGAATGTATTAACAAAAAAATGTATTTGGGTAGATATGTTTATCCAAAGCTACTTTCGGCCAGGAGTGGAAATTGGGAGGGGAGGCCTTTGCCCTGCAGTGGGACAGCATAGGCTCAAAATAAATAAATAAAATGTTTATCCGTTGTCTAGTTTCCCATAGAACAAGCATTTAGTTGCTTAGTTTGGGGGGCTAGGTGGCGCTGTATGGAATAGTGATATTTATATTTAGAGGAAATAATTACTACATAGTATAAAACAAAGTCGCTTTCTCTGTCCCTATGTCCCTTTGTATGCTTAATTCTTTGAAACTACGCAACGGATTTTGATGCGGTTTTTTTTAATAGATAGAGTGATTCAAGAGGAAGGTTTATATGCATCATAACATCCTATTGCACCCGTGCGAAGCGGGGGCAGGTCGCTAGTATTGTCTAATTTAAATTTAATTAGTAACTATCGACCTAATTAATGTTGATATGCAAAACATAGCTAACGCCTATATATCGCAATAGGGGTGGTTAGAGACACATTGACTGTTGAAACCACGATGAAAGGAAGAGTGAGTGAGCCCACACTTCGCCGAGCCATCCTTACAATAGCGCAAAAGTTAATAAGGAGGTACCTTGTTTAAGAGCTTCATAAAATCACTAATGCACTAAGGGCTGATTTTTCAAAAGTAAGATAAAATTTATCAGACCGGATTTACAAGTTTTGCAGATTCGCAAGTCGGCAGATTTGGAAACATTGGATGCCGAAATCTATAATTGTGTCCTAAAATCTTTCGGTTGTAATTTATAGGTCTTATAATTTCTATCTAACTTTTGAAAAATCAGCCCTATGTTGAATAAATAATTAAATAAAAATGCATCCCGAAAAATCAACAGAGGAAAAGGGGAATTCGGGCAGGAGTGCAAGCCGCTCCCGTTTCCCCCTGTCTGCCCCCCCCTTCAGCCCCCCTGGGCCGTTGCTGTTATTGATTGCTGCGTGTGGAGGCTGCATCCCACGCAGTAAATGATATTACCTGCCATTTCAGAGAAATCCCGGGCCCCCAGCGAGCTCCAACACCTATGTCGACATAGGTAGCCTAGGTGACGGGGATCGATCGTGTCTCCAGGGGCGAGGGTGATGGGCGCTGGCTTGTCTGCATCAAAACTAATGATATTATAATAAAAAGAGGTCGATAGGTTACTTGTGCTTAAAAAGTGGTACCCGAAATTATAACTTTCGAACATCTCAGCAAAGCATTGACAGTTTGAGACGACACTGCGCATAGTGTATCTGTCTCGTTTACACTCTATTAAATAATTATATTATCTCGTTCCCACGGTCAAATTATAAGTACGTACGCCAGGGGTCAATTTTTGACTTCGCATTAGTACTGACATAACCTATCTACCTCTTTTTTATTATTATTTAATCGATCAAAACTATGGAATGTGCTTTCAGAAGGGCCCAATTATCTTTACTCTCTGCTCTGAGGAAGCGACTTCGAATCTATAAAAAAGAGAGTCGTATGTTGCTGGTAGCACTCAAATCTTAAACAAGTGAAAGATTTTAGAAAAGAAAGTCAACGATTATTACCATTTCTTAGCATCTACTAAAGTTATGAATTAATTGTATACATTATAATATAGGATCGTGAAGTTGTGTTTGTACTGAGAAGAACGGGCAAGAAACTGGAGCTTGAGCAGACCAGTTCCTGAAAGTGGCACCTGTTTACAAGTTGAGGCACACACCTCAACTTGTAAACGGATGCCACTTTGGCCAAAACATGGCTGAGTGGGATGATGGCTGGCATATATTATGGAATGTATACATATACCATTTATTGCGTAGGTATTATTTTTCTTTGTAAGTCGTGTTTCAAGGTTGTCGTGGCACTGTTAGTAGGCAATTTTCATAGGAAATAAAGGGTAAACCCATTATTGAAGCCTTTTTTAAAATGCAAACTAGCCGTGGCCACTTAGAAAGAAAGGGCAAAATAAATAGCTCTACGGAAAATGACACACGAACATGCGAATGTATGTTTTGCTTTTAATGCAATGCTTTTACCGTGTAAAAGCATATTATTTGTCATTTGCATTGTTTGTTTTGTATTGGAAACATTCAAAAAATGTGCTTATGAATGTTCGATTCACTATCACGATAACAATCGGTATCCCTCCGACTATTAAAATAATAGTGGGTTATAAGAATCCGGCAATAAACTCGATAGTAACTTTTTTCAACAAAAGATTTGCTATTGAGTTTTCTGCCGGATTCTACCTATCTACTTGTTAGAATCGACGCCCTAGCTGCTAATAATAATAATAAAAATAATAATAATAAAATCATTTATTTCAGGCAGGGCCCATAATTAGGTTAGTAACAATGACCTTAACCTAGTGTTAGTATGATTACAAAAGGAAAACAAAAACAAAAACAAAAGCAGACATTACAAGGCACGATACACACATATAATAAACAAACCGGGGGTCGCTCCCACACACCGACAACCAGCAACTACCTAGCTATCGCAGTATGGGACCGAACCCATGCCTGTAGCAGTGGCATTTCCCAGCGATCAATATACACCCCGAGAATACTGTTGGTGCTGCTACGCAGACGAGTTAACGCGGATGCAGACCGTTTTCTCATTATCGCGGCAAAACCGTCGACCCGGGCCTCCGCGAACATATTTGAGGCACTGCAACGCCACGGCATGCCCAACAGTACTCTCAGCGCGTTATTATATTGAACCCGTAGGTCGCTGTATGCCCGCCGGGTGTAGCTAACCCACAAGCTGCACGTGTAGAAAGATTGACAGTAAGCTTTAAAAAGCGTTAATTTGACTGATTTCGTACAACGTGCAAACCTGCGGGCCAACATATTGCAGCGGACAGCCAACGACCTACGTTCTCTCTCTATATCTAAATCATCTTTTAAGTCATCAGTAACCCAGTGGCCCAAGTACTTGAAGCTATGCACTTGTTTTAAAGACTTTCCGCATAGTGAGATTTCCGGCACAGTAGAGTAGTTCATAGCATTAGCCTTGAACAACATCCACTCACTTTTATTGGTGTTATACTTAAGCCCCTGAGCCACCGCGTACCTTTGACAGATAGACAGGAGCTGCCTTAACCCACTAACAGATGGGCTCAACAGAACCATGTCGTCTGCGTAACTTATATTATTCATGCAGACTCCATCCACATGGCAACCAACATTGGCTCCATTGAGCCCACCCATCAGCCGGTTTACATACAGGTTAAACAAACGAGGAGAGCTTAACCCCCCCTGTCTCACCCCACATTGCAACCCGTATGTATCAGAAAAGCCCCCTGCCCACTTGACTGTATTCTTCTGGTTAGCATACCAGAACCTGAACAACGCCACAACCTCTCCAGGAACATCCGTCTCAGCGTACAGCTTCTGCCATAAAATGTCATAGTTGACAAGGTCAAAAGCCCTAGACAAGTCCAAAAAACAAGCCAAGACGGGCGTTTTTCTAGCGGTGTAGTAGTGGACGGTCTGCTTGAGAGCTAAAACAGCACTTTCGGTCGACAGGCCAGCTCTAAAACCAAACTGGTTATCCTGCAGAGTAACATGATTGCCTAAAATTTTGTCAAGCAGACAGTCCAGTACCTTCGCCATAATTGTAGCCAGGGATATTGGCCGGTAGTTGGAAACATCGGAAGCATCCCCCGTCCTATTCTTAATTACAGGCACAACAATCGTTCTCATGAGCTCCGCCGGTAAGTAGCTGTGACTCAAACATAAGCTATAAAACATTGCAAGGACCCTTGGTAAGTGAAAGCCAGCATACTTAAGGTGTTCGATGCTCAAGCCATCATAACCTGGAGATTTTCCCCTCACCATTTGTTTTATAACACCCGCAACAGCCTTAGCTGAAAAACTGGTTTGGGGCCTCACAATGTACCTGGCCCGAACATCGCCCTCCTCAGCCACTTCAATCGTAGGCGGTTCAACCTCAAACTGCCTACGAAATTCGTTAGCTATTTCGGTTGGTCCATGCACTCCTGCCACACTCACTGGGAGGCCCGGTCTAGGATTTAATTTATTGGTTGATTTCCAGAACTTATTAAAACGCTTTTCCGAGTGACACTGTGCTATAATATCCATTTTTATTTGTTGTTGGTTATCCTGTATAAATTTTAACCTGTTCTTGAAAGTCTTTCTAGAATTACACATGTTAACATAGATGGGACCAGTTCTGGGTTTACCATACAGTATCCAATTTTTATAGTGAAGACGGGCCTCAACGTGAGCATCACGAACGTGCTTGTTCCAACCAGCCAAGTATTTGCTACGTTTACGACATTTACTAGTTTTAGTAACATGTGCACACTCCGCACCCTCCTTGAGAATACTTACTAACTGCCGATACAAGTCGTCTAACAATAAGAAGTGTTCAGAGTCATTGCACATGCTACCCGCACACTTACAACATTCAGACGGAAAATCAATAAGACGCAGTTTAGAGTTACAGTATTCAAAGTATTGTTTTATTTGCTGTTCGTTTCTCTCACCCCAACATACACTATCACAATGAACAGGTGCAGTAACCACCTTAGGTTTCATTAAACTAATATTGCACTCTATTAACAAAGGAACATGATCCGACAAGAAAACATCATAAAGAACGGAGGCGTCAACAACTAGGTGCCTCGCTGCACAAGTCACAACACAGTGATCTAGCCACCTAAGTGCCCCGTTAGCTGAACTTGTGAAAGTATGAGTGTCCGCCGGCAATAGTTCCTGATCAACGCATGACCACAATTGTTCAGAGCAAACAGAAAACAACTCACTTGAAAATCTGGTACCAGGATGGGCATTGAAGTCTCCCAGTATGAAAACACTTTCTACGCCACTGCTTTCAATCACAGAGATTATCTCACCTAAGCACTCTGTAAATTCACTCAGATTATCAACGCAATCTGTAGGCATGTACACGGAAAAAATCAAGAATGAACCGTTACTTTGTTCTACCTTAACACACGCTATACGGTCACTACGACAGGTTACAACCGACACTGTTAGAAACACTGATTTCTTCCATAACAACGCGACACCACCGTATGGCCTTCCTCTGAGAACACCTGACGATGTATCGACCGCAGATTTCCCCGTGTAAGCGAAGTCCTTGTGGATGCTCCCAAGGAAAGGCACGTCGTGGGGCAGCAGCCAGGTTTCCTGCAGGGCTATGACGTCCGCAACCGCACATAACTTCCTAACGCAGTCTGCCGATCGGATTACGTTCTTACAGTTAAACGTTGATAGGGTTACTTTCATAACGCTGTCATTCATTACTTTTTAAGAGTTTTTATCACACAACAACTGAGAATTATTCCTGTCTTTGCTCGTTTTGAAATAAACGAACCGTCTGAATCTGATGCCCTCCGGCCACAGTTTGTCATCTAGAAACAAATCCGATTTATGCTTCGAAACAAACAGTTTAAAAGCGTTATAAGGTCGTTCAGACTTCATATTTATTTTCTCCAAATGAACTGTTTCCGTAGTCATTTTCTGAATGTAACTACAAATATCGCTTTCCGTGGTTTCTTTATTTACATTCGAAATAAAAAGCGGGATTTTGGTTTCTGCCGCCTTAAAATTTCCTGTGCCCGTACTTGTTGCCGTTCCCGTTTTTCCATCAAAACGATTTCTGTACCGTTTTCGTTGGGCAGTTACCCAGCCATTATCTGGTTTGCTTTTTCTCCACTCGCCTCGTTTAAGTACATCGGCCATAGTTGGTTTGTTTACTTGTATAACAGCTGACGACCCGGCTCCGATTTCCAACAACGTCGAGTTCACATGATCAGCCACTACATCCCTATCGCACGGGACGTCGTGCACGTTAGCGCAAGCGAGAGAACGGTATGTCGGAGCGCTGTCTTCAACACTGTGTGACGCTGTGTCGTTCTGTGCCGTCGTCCCCGGTGACGTCGGCGCTAAACCAAACGGTCCGCTGTCCAGCGCATACCCGCCTCCTCTTATTTTATTCACGTTTGAATTAAAAAACGGATTAGGCAATTGATTTGATACCTTCTGCAGAGATATTTCTAATTCTTCTTTGGTCACATACTCGCTTTTGATATCCGTTATTTCTGCACGTAAAACCAACAAATCTTTCAGCAATTTAGTGACATCAACATGATCAAAACTAACCGGTGGTAACTTGTGCAAATGAAAAGCCACAAACACTGGAAGATGATCAAGATCCGTTGTTTTAAATATGGATATTATATCTTCTATGTCCTTTTCCTTCTTATTTTTTCGTCTTGATATAATTTTTTGCTTCGTCTTAGAAGACGTAAACAATAACTTTTTCGCTTCGTCAATCTCCTCTTCGGAAAATGCCGACACACATATTCGAATCAAACTTTCGTTATCCATTACGTCATGTCTGCTTCTTATAAACGCAAGAACTTCCGAAATCACAACATTGCAGTTTGCACACTTAATCGTATCATTGATAGACATTATCGCACGGTGACCGCTCGCTAGGCGCGCGCGCACGAGACTGAATAGAGTGACATTAAGTTTTTTACTTAATTTACCCTATTTTACTTCTCGACTCATCTCTATATATAAAAATGGATTGCTGTTCGTTAGTCTCGCTAAAACTCGGGAATGACTGGACCGATTTGGCTAATTTTGGTATTGAAATATTTGTAATGGTCGAGGAAAGGTCTGAAAGGTGAGTAATCATGAGAAAATGCTGGGAATATAGTAAAAATCTCAATTTTAGTTGCCTCTTAGTAACTGTTACTACCTGTCACGTGACACTACAACAGAACGAAGTCTGTTGGGACAGCTAGTCACAAATAATTATCACTAAGCCGTCGCCAAAGGTAATAAGATTATTATTTTCAACTTAACTTTTCTTCACTCTTTTTACAATGAACATGAATATTTCAACATAAATGAAACAGTGACTTACAATGCACTTTATTTTCCAGTTCAGGTTATTACGAGTACTACCAGCCCAGGCGAAACAATTATGCCAGTTTTAAAAAATAACCTCAGTAATCTCAAGATCGCAAAGGCACAAGTTCAAACAGAAAATCATTTTGATGACCGATTTGGTATAATGGTTGAGAAGTTAGCTACTACACCAAAGGTCGGGGTTTCGATCCCCGCACAAGGATTACGTTACGCACGTACAAGAATTTGTGTGCATGAACTGTCTGTTTGTATTGCTCTGGGGGTTTCCATTTGTATTTCAAGGATATATTTACAAAAGAAAAAGTATTTTAGTATGTTTATGCGTTGTCTATTATCCCATAACACAAGATAGATGGAATTAAGCGGAATAATGTTCAGGAATATTTATTTGTTGGTTTGACTATTATCTCAGGTCAGGTCAGGTCTCAAGATGAACTGAGACCTGAGAGTTACGGTAAATGGACTGTAAAAAAATATGTTTTTTCTGGAATTAGCTCGTTTAATCCATCTAACAAACAAACTCTTTAGATTGAATATAAGTAAAAGCTTAATAATATGAGTTAAGATTTCATACACTCTTAAATAACGATCGTTAAGTTTCTCCGTTCTTTTATTATTAAATAGGCTCTTTATTAATTTTAATTTACTTAAATGAAACATTACAACCATAAATTATTTGTGATCATTTTATTCGCATTCTTTGATAAGCATCCGCTTACTACCATTTGAAGTTTTTTTCCTAAATATAACGTTAATTAAGATCATAACTTTTCAAAGAAATAAAAAGCACATGATTATTTTACTTTTATTTTGTTGTAATAATAAACATGGATACGATAATTTTTGTTAGTAATAGTTGTCTTCTCGCCCTAGAACAAAATACCACTTCTATGCTACGAAACGTAGCTCGTAGTAAACAGGCAATTCGTAGCTAACATTTTGTAGCATACTATTATGTCGTAGTACCGTAGTACCTTTAACATCTTTAAGGCTTTTAGGTTAATATTATTTTCTTTTTTTTCGTGTCTTCCGTCTTAAATTATTGTGCCATTAGTACCTTATCTTTTTATCTAGCTGAAAGGTGTTTTATTATATATCCTTTGATATGGGCCCCGTCGATGACCAAGGAACCCATTTTCAAATTTGGGAAAATTGTTCTTAGGCCAGTGGATATTAACATTAAATTCGCAAAGCACGATGTAGTGCTGCATTTTTGGTATGTTGTTTGGATCAGTTAGGGTGATGTAAATCCAACTTCGAAAAAGTTGTGCTCGCTGCGCACCACGTGATAAACTGCGAAAATTTTGGACTTTTTTCACTTTTTGCTATAAAAGTCATAAACTATGCGTTTCCGACAAGTAACATTCACTACACAAATGAAGGTTATTAAATTTGCAACAATTTGAGCCTAATTGCAGCTCTCTAAACCTTATAACGACTAAACTGTGGCTATTCGAAGATGGTTCGTTTTTCCCGAAATATTGAAATTAATGCCACGTTTTTTTACAATTACCACTGTACTGTCACCTTCCTTGAATGCCATCCGAACCACCCAGGCTACTTCCAATTACTATCTTGTGCGAAAATCAAAACCAAAACATAAGCCCGAAGGCATTTGTTTAGTTGATGGGAGTTTTAGCCAGTTTACACCGCCTTCACCGCGTGGAGGTACTCCCAGCTTATGTTTTGATATGCATATTGTGAGTAATTCATGTAAAAATGTCAGTTCCACCGGGAGTCTGCTTTGTGTGTCGGCTGGCATTCAAGGAACGTGACAGTACAGTGGTAATTGTAAAAAAACGTGGCATTAATTTCAATATTTCGGGAAAAACTGACTATCTTTGAAAGGCCACAGCTTAGTTGTTATAAGGTTGAGAGAGCTGCGGTTAGGCTTAAATTGTAGAGTCCGACCGAAACTGGTTTTCCGGCCGAAACCGAAACCGAAACCGAATGTTCGGCCTGGGCTTCAGTTTCGGCCGAAACCGAAACCGAAACCGAAACTCACGTGGTCAAGTATAAAATACCTACAATTACTGAACTCTAAAGCTTCTTACCCATTATTCTGATAATGACAACAAAACAAAGTTACAGACTAATTTTTTTAACACAAGATCCTACCGCTGGGCAAAGGGTCCCTCAATTGTTTTCAATTGGCCCCTGTCTTTTGTTAAAGTCCACCATTCACCGGAGTAATGTACCAGGTGGTCGCACCATCGTTTCTAGGCCTCGTCCTTCAATGATTCAGTCTTTGAGGAGCCATTGGGTTGGGATTCGGGCCGGATCCATTCTACAGACATGACCTGCCAACTCCCGTTTCAGTTTGGCGACATTCTAGCCTACGTCTTGAACGCCAGTTTTAGCTCGGATCGTGGTGATCGTAGTCTGTGTGTTTAATGCCTAACACACTCCACTCCCTTGCCTTTAAAAAAATCCGAGCTTTGACCTAGGGTGTTCTATGAGCAACCAGGCTTTATAGCCCTTTTTTATAGCTTAAGCGCGCATTTCACCACAATCTCACCTGATCGTAAGTGATGATGTGGCCTAATGTGGTACATGCCGGCCTAACAAATGGCTGTTCACTCTCTTCTTGAAGAGGCCTAAGTTGTATTGCTGTGGAAACACTTCAGCGTTAAGCTCATTCCACTCCCTTGCTGTTCGCATTATAAATGTGTTACCAAAACGGTTGGTGCGGATTGCCAATTGATGTCAACAACATAGGGGTGGAAAGCCAAAAAGGTGGTGGTAGGTGGTGGTGCTTGGGCACCGGTTGTCAGGATAGGCAAAATGCAAACGTCGATAAGTTCGCGCTTCAAAGATATAGGAAGGTCGCACTTCATAAAAGCCTTGACCAGTTAGCTCCTTCAGGCGATACGGCGTACGATTTCCTTTTCTTGTCTGTTTTTAAACAACGACGTTGGCAAACAAGCATGTGGCCCGCCTAATGGTGAGCGGTTACCGCAGCCTATGCGCACGTGCAACTCCAGGGGATTACTTGCTCGTTGCCGACCCTGCAGGAACCTTTTCAAACTCCTCTTGAAAAACTCCATGCTATAGCTCATCGGGAAAACCTCGACAGGGAGTTCGTTCCACAATTTAAGTGTCCTGGGAAGTGGGAAGGAAACATCTCAGGAACCGGACTGCACGAGATCATGGCGGCTCCAAAGCATGTGGATGAAAACCCTGACGATGGATTTGTGTGCCGTTTGTCATCAGTTTCGTTTTCGTCTGGTTCATCACCAGTCCAATGCGATGGCACACTACCGTTAGTTCTTTGAGCATTGTCTGCTCTGCCACTCGGTGTGTTGGCGAAAAGCAAGTTGTCGTCGGCAAAAGTTGGTAAATTTTTGTAATTCGACATCGTTTCCTTTATTAGACTTGCGAACTGCCTCCAATACGATAGTGAATAATCTGAGTGATCCAATATTGGACTATTTACGTCATTCAAGTACAGAAACGAAACGAAAACTTCATCGTCAGCATCAACAACCACACGAGTTACACGACTTCCACTGCTGAACATCAGGCCTCCCCCATAGATTTCCAGAGCGGGTGGTTATGGTCGGCCCACATATTCTTAAACCCTGAAGCCCTGCGATCTGTATCAGGTCAGTATTTTTCTTCGCTGGTGGGAGTCTCACGCTGCGTTTGGCTTCAAATGGTATCCCACTCGAGAACTTTTCGACCGCAGTAGCTATCAGTTTCTCGTGCAATGCCCCGCCCACTGCTACTTCAACCTGCCAACCAGCGCAGCCCCACGTCGCGACGGCCTCTTTAGTGCCCAGCCGTGTTAGATGCGGCGATTTACCTCTTCTGCCAACTTGGATCATTTGGCCAAGATAGACTCAGCGACAACTTCGAGAATCGAGCTACCAATAACACAGTCTCAACGAAAACCTGCATGTAATCAGTTCCGTCAAAACATTACCCCTGAAGAAGTTTTGCGTCTGGTGATAACGTATTGACCAATTTGTGTTCCTACGGAGCCATCCGAATGTCCCACGACAATTCCCGAACATTGTAAAGGCCGCCAGGCTCTGCCATAGCGTTGCCGCGAGAAACGAAGTTATACGAGCACGCACGAAAACTTCCGAAATGAGTTTCGGTTTCGGCTAAAGTTTCGGCCGATTTTGGCCGAAACCGAAACTGTGGCCGAAACTCGATTTTTTGGCCGAAACTGGCCGAAACCGAAACCGAAACCGAAAGTTCGGTCGGACACTATTAAATTGTTGCAAATTTAATTAACTTTATTTATGTAGTGAATGTTACTTGTCGGAAACGCATAGTTCATGACTTTTAGAGCAAAAAGTGAAAAATATCCCAAATTTTCTCAGTTTATCACGCGGTGCGCAGCGAGCACAACTTTTTCGAAGTTGCAAATTGGGATTTACATCACCGTAACTGATCCAAACAACATACCAAAAATGCAGCACTACATCGTGCTTTGCGAATTTAGGGTTTTTTAGTGTCGATTTCTACTGGCCTATCTACGTTGTTCAAGGATTTATTGTTTTCTCTACTATTTAAGGCAGGACAAATCCAACAAATTAAAACCCCTAAAAATCAGCCCTGCAGTTCTCCAGTTATGAGGGTTGTAACAAAATAGACTTTAAATTATACTATACAAGATCAGGTTATTATTATCACACAAGAATAACCATTTGACACTGCTTCCCCGCAAAACTCGAACTCGAACGAGCGAAAACGAAACAAAACAACTCACCCCAAATCGGTATTACCCAACTCTCAAGTCGTAAGCGTGGAACCTTGACCGTGAACCCTGTCTCGTTCAAGGTCAGAACCCATCCCGACCTTGAACGAAACCTCGGAGCGTACCCCAGTACGCTCCGATTCAAAACACGGAGTAGCGACTGTCTTTTGGCATTCAACCCCACTTGTAGGGCGATTGCTGACTTTGCTTTTCTGTATCCTTTCATTTTAACTTTTTAACTCAAGAAAATACATAAAAAATTTATATCTGATCTCGCAGTTATTCGTCTTTGAGTATTATAATTGCAACACTTAATAAGTGATTGTAAATTACTAAGTTATTAGTTTTGTCAACTAAAATAATTTTTGTGTTTTAAGATGTATAGACTTGACCCTTTTAGGTGACAATGTATTGGTTTCATTGCAAAAGTGAAATGATCAGTGTAATACCTAAAACGTGCAGTAAATATCAGTTACTATTACAATAACTTTCACAGCTCATAAATCCCCGGGCGAGACGAATAGATATGTGCATAGTAAGTGCATACAGATATACAGGATACCTAGTGCCTGGACGAGCTTTATTGAACGAATTGTCCACAATAACGAGGGGCGAGGGGGGGAGGAAGAGCCGCCGACCAGCCATAAATCAACTGGCAAGTTCAGTTTTCAAGTTCACATTTCTTACATTTATGCCTCGAAAGTGCAGTTGAATTATGCGCAATCAAGTCGGAGAGATTCTCGAATGTTTTGTTGTTAATTTGTCTTAAGGTTTTCAGTTGGTTTTATGGGGAAGTTTTCTGTGATATTTGGTTTTGTTTTGAGGGCGCATTCCGCATCAGCGTGTCTGTGTGACGTGGGCGGCGCCGCCCCGGGCGGGCGGTGCAGAGGTGCATCGAGGGCTCGCGTCTGGCTCATTCCCCTGTCGCCCGCCGCGCCGGTCGCACGCTGCCTTCATGCAGCGCTCTTAAGGCTTTGTTTGTGATTGGAGTTTCAAATATCTAATAATCAGTGCATTTGATTACCGCGGAGTGCGATTACGAATATCTTGCTGCAGTTCCGAGAGGCGCAGTCGCTGCTAGAGCCTGGTAAGTTTATAAAGTGTATTGCGCAGTTACAAGAGTTATCGTGAGTCTAAACAAAGCTCAACAGGTGTTTTTATTCGGCGTGTCTGAAAGACATCAACGCGAATGTTTACAAAGATCTAAGTTAATATTTCTGAATTTCAAATTGAATTAAAAAAAAACAGCAATTCATTGCGAAATTCTCTGTGCCGGGTTTTTTTTAATGTTCTGATTTGTTAATTGTTTTGCTGACAGTGCTAGAATTTTTGCGAATTTCAATAGGGCGAATTATTATACTTAGTTTTTTTTTGTAAAAATAGCATTACAGAGTGTAACACATAGGCTGGGGGTTTGTTAAAAAAGATTCGCCGGAACCACGAGTGTTAAAAGTTTGTTAATGCGTCGTTCCTTTAAAAAAGGCTACCGGGATATTTAGTTGTTTGTTACTTGTAAATTTTAAGTTAAAGCGACAGTTGTAAATATAAATGATAGCTGGCTTGCAAATGCGCAATAGCTTTGTTACTTAAAAAAAATGTGTAAAATATTGCTGGCACAAACTTCCTGTTTGCGCCATTTTATCGCCGCCATTTTGTGAGTCCGCGTAACATAGATTCAAAATGGCGGCGGGCGTAGCTAAAAATAGCTTCTCCTCGGCCCGAGAACGTTCCCGATCGATAGCTGGGTCACGTTTGTAGGTCGCATGCGCACTCTCATTACAGAAACCCCCACCTCCTCGTTGCGAACACGTCATATTGGTTACTAGACTTCAGTGCTTTCGATAACGCCTACGTACTAGATTTTGCGCTCACCTTTCACCTTTGTCTGGGCGGAAGTTGGTGCGCATGTGCAACTTCGATTTTCTATTAATAGAGCCTGAGCGGGTCTAGGAAGTCGGAGTGGTTGATGGACACTAGATAACTATTGCTGATGCAGCCTATAGACAATTTTCGGCATGCATTATCTATTGTTCAGCTGTTTCTAAGCGGGTGAGATTCTGGTGCGCACGACCGACCTATTGTCTACATTTATGGTCATCTTACTAGTTTTCTGTCCTTGTCTAAGGTTTTGGTTTTAGCCATTCTAAATCGAGCTACTTTGTGGACCACACGTGCCGCTTTAACTTCTGCCATAATATATATATTTTTTAATATCGCTAAAATTAGAATACATGAATATAGGACATAAAACTGCCTCAATAACTAAAATTGGACCACGTCCCCACAAACAATAAAAAAAGTGGACTTAAAATCCACAAAAATGAGGCAAAGTAAGGCTAATGTGCTGCTGATCATTAAACAAATTGCTATGGAGCAATAACAACCATTAAAATGCAATAAAATACGCAATGTAAAAATGACCATATTTTTTTTCGACTTTTACCAATCAACGCTACGAACACACAGTCAAACGCAATTCCCCTATGTCTTATATGCTGAATGATGCGCCCGCGCTTTGGATTGATTCGGTACGCGGATTCAGTCTTCCAATATTTAAATATTTATTCTTTATTGGACATTTGAAAAAAAAATGGCGGACTTACTGCAATGGACATTCTCTACCTGTCAACAACATGGTCAAACGGAGAAATTAGGGCTATATTAATAAGGATTCAAAGCGAGAAAAGTGGTGGAAACCTGTAATTAGCCTCACCTTTCAATTTGTGACACATTGCTGTATTAATCCAGAGTAAAAACGTAAAAAAACAGCTTAGTGAACTGTTTGGCATTTGAAAAAAAGAATCCTTTATTAACAAAAGTCTTTGTTGCATTTTAGCAGTCTTAAAACCTACCTACACATACCGGTAACAAAATATCTTTATTCATAAGCATTGCGAGGGCGTTGCTATCCTTGGCAAGAGATTCTGACACATCTTCCACTTCATTGTTTTACCGTGTCTCAAGAAGAGTCGCCTACGCTGAGAGATAGAACCTACCTTTTCAACTGAATAGGGGCGCAATAGAATAAATAAGTATAAATCCACGGACAATAATAAACAATGTGTTTTTCCTCCGAAGAAGTCGATCGAGATTCCGTAGATAACATATTGAGCAAACCGTTTTTAAATGGATTTTAAACAAATACGAATAATTAATTATTATCATAACTAAAAGTGTTTTTTTGAACATGAGAAGTGAAATATAAATGGAAACTGGCTTGCAATTGCAAACGAAGCTATTGATCGTTATTTATTTTAAATTAAATGTTTTGTAAAATTTTACTGATACTAATTTCCTGTGGGCGCCATTTTGAGCATCGGAGCAACATCGATTCAAAATGGCGGCGGGCATAGCTAAGAATAGCTACGCCCGAGAACGTTCCGGATCGATGGGCCTGTGTCTTATGCGCCCGCGCTTTGGTCTGATTCGGTACGTGTATTCAGTCTTTCCCTGAACTCTACTGTACATAATACAAAACTTCTGAGAATGACGGTGGAAACCTGTAATTATTTGCTGTAATGTATGTAATAACCTGTAAGTATTTTCAAATATGAAAATAAAATAAAACAGCAATGTACACAAATTGGCACTTAATCTTAACAAATCATAGCGACCAGGTCCATATTGGGATGCATAAATTAAAGAGGCATATCTTAAGTCTGCATAACGTTTTTTGGCATACTTTTCGTTTCGCATAAGGTTTATTTAGAATAAATCATACGGCATACTTTATTTCCCCATAATTTCATTTTTAATAATATTAAATAATATTAAATATTAGCATCAAAGGTTCATGCATAATTGCTTATAGAATAACGATTACTCAGCATATTATTCATTGGCAGCTCACCCTATGGCATAGAGTATATTTCAAGTTTTACATTAAGAATTATGGTATTCTTAATGTATAACTTGAAATTCATTACTACGTAGAAAAGAATGCAAATTTACAAATTTTATTATTGTTTCATTATCATTAGTGAGCAAGTATGCATTCATGCAAGCAAGCAAATATACATGCAAGAAAGTCGTTTGCTGAGTTTTAAAAAAAACGTACACATGACACGTAAAAATATCATGCAAGCAAATATGCATGCATGCATGCAAACTAGTACGCATGTACAAGCAAGCATGCATTCATGCATGCATGCAAGTCGTTTTCTGGGCTTAAAAAAATTACGTACACACGAGACGTAAAAATATCATGCAAGCAAACATGCATGTGCAAGCAAGCATACATTCATGCAAGTAAGCAAGCATGCAATCATGCAAGCATCGTCGTTTTCTGGGTCTCAAAAACAATAGCTACGAAGTAAAAAAAAAACCTTTTAACCTAATCTAGCCGAGTCGGTTTCGCCCCGACTCTATTGTTGTGGAGATGAGTAGAAATATGCGTTGTGTATTCTATGAATACATCCATTATGCGTCTCGAATTATTTTCTTCACATTTATGCTTATTTAAATTATAATAATTACAATTATAGCAACTTATAATTATGCCAATGAAACCATTATGAGTTAAAACACTCTGTTTACCATAATTTATGCGAAAAACCTTTATGCTAAAACATTTATGTCAAACTACATTATAATAAAAGAGTTTATGCGACCGAAAGGTCTCCCTGCATACACAGACCGGTAGCAAAATATCGTTATTCATAGCGCGTGGTTATCCTAAGTTACTCTGAATAGTTCGTCGATTAATTATAATACATGATAACATAAATACTCAGAATTATTGCATTATTTAAATTCGTCATTAAAACTAAAGGTATTCCAGACTTTATATTGCTTTAACTACGTATTTTTTTCTCCTAACCTAACTTACCTAAAAATAACATAATGTAAGCCACTTCTGGCCGCGCTTATCCACGGAGGAGTCTCCTCGGTGACGAAGGAAGAGACGGAACCACACGAGCTCAGAGTCGTACGCACACGGTTCGAAGTTGTGATTTCTCAACTATCCAGTTTTATTTAAATTCCTACCGTTATCGGTTAAAAGTGAGGACTACATTTTGAATCGCAGCTCTAGTTTGGATTGGAGTTTTCTTTTCCTTTCTTTTAAGGAGGTAACTGTATTTTTGAGTATCTATTTACTTACTCAAATATATTTTAATGTATTATTCCGGCTTTGTTTGAAAAGATCCAGCAATGAGTAAAGTTCACTTCTCGAGTGTCAGCGGGAATACCCGCAATCACAATGAAAATCGTTGGTTGGAAAATAGCTTTATAACATATTATTATAGGCTTTTTATTTGATGATTGAACCTATTTCGTGTGTCAAATGTACACATAAGATAACATAAGGCATTCAATGATTAACTTGAGAGAAATAGCTCCTTGTTAAATGCTTAACTTCGCAGCAAGCCTCATTATTATGCAGATTCACAGCAGATAACACCTCAGGGTGTTGTGAAATAGGTGACAATCGCAGTTTCATTGTTGAGCAAACGGACAAAAGAGACGGATATAATGCCTCTCGTTGAAAAAAAGGCTTATCAGCTGACACTCATACAATACAACTTGACCTCACGTGAACTTGGCTATCAATAGAAAGGCTGATCGATTCACGTGCGAAATTCTCAGACCGGAAAACGGCTGTCTGGAGACGCGACAGTGCTTGAGGAAAAGTTGCCGCGCCCATTCAGTGGGGCTTTCCTTAAAGAATAAATAAAAAACTGAAGACTGTATTCAAATAGGAAAATAAAAGTATAGGTATTTTTGGGAAGTAACTCAGAAATGCACTCTTTTAAAGTTAAACAATTATTGATTACTTATTGAATTAAAACAAAATGGTTCCCAAAACCAAAAAAATAGGGATTCACCCGCACAATATTTTTACAAGCTTTTTTTTTTTTTTTTTTTTTTTTTTTTTTTTATTATGGCTCGCACGGCTTGTGCATTTGCCAATTTCAAAGTTAGGGAAACATAGGACATTAAAGGGATTTCGGATATTTAGAACGGATCGGATTTTGGATTTATAGGATCAGGGAAGCTTTTGGGTTATAGATTACATAAACTAATTATATATATGTTTTTTTTTTTTAAAGGAATAGGAATAATTAAATTTTAATATTATTTACAATTATAAAAGTAGAAATAATTTTATAAATAACAGGGTCGTTTGTACATAATAGGGCAGAAATGTTAGTGGGAAGAGGAATTTCATGGGATGTAAGCTCAGTAAAAAACAATGAGTGGTCATATAAGGGACAGGCAAAAATAATATGATTTAAGTCGCCTACGGCCTCTCCACATTCACAAATATCATTAGGAATAATGTGAAGTTTAGCAAGATGGGCTGGAGTACATACATGACCCAATCGCATACGAGTTATGATGGATGTTACTGTCTTGCTAAACTTCACTTTGCAGAACCAGGGTTTTGTTGGAATGGAAGGTTGAATAGAATAAAAATGTCTGCCTTTAACCTGTGTTGATATTTCCCACATATTAGACCAATCGCTCTGCAAATATATTTTAGGAAGCGTTAATAAGTCATGAGAAAAATTTATGAATGGAAACTTGTCACCACATTGCACCGCCTCATTGGCAAGACGATCAGCAATCTCATTGCCCCTGATTCCAATGTGACCCGGAATCCAGGCAAAATGTATCGTGCAGCCTTTTGACATACATTCATATGTTACAGTTCTGATTTGGAAGATTAAAGGGTACGAAGATTTCAGATGAAAGGGGAATTTTTCTAAAGCTTGAAGAGCACTCTTTGAATCTGTAAAAATGATAGCTTTCTTTAATTTCATAATTCGCACATACTCTACAGCTTTGAATAATCCATAACATTCGCCAGTAAAAACGGAGGCTTCGGGAGGAAATTTAATTTTCTGAACAATGTTAAATTGAGCATGATAAACACCTACTCCGACACACTCTGAAGCAGAGTGTTTGGAAGCGTCAGAGTAAAGGGTATGGAAGCCATCGAACTGTGTTTCAAGGATATAAATGAGGTTATTATTAGCATTAGGATCATTTTTGCTTATTGTGTCATAATGAATAATAGGTGAAAGGGATAGAGACTCATAACTATTACTGAACAAAGGTAGCTTACTAGAACTATAGGAAGGCGATGAAAGGGACTGTAACTTTTGATAACTTATTACCAGAGGCGGGAGGGATTTATGGGACCAATAAGAAGATGTGGATGACAAATCTAGGAGTGACTGTAGTTTTGGAATAAGGGGGTGATTGGAGAACTGAACAACCTTGAATAAAAATCGATCGGATAAAAATTGTCTTCTAAGTTTTAAAGGAGGTTCAGAGCATTCTACTTGTAAGGCGTTTATGGGGCTAGATTTCATTGCCCCTGTTATTATGCGCATAGCCTTATTTTGTATGAGATCCAATTTTCTAAAAGCAGTTATATTGCCAGGTTCAAGTAGGAATGTACAATAATCTAATAAACTACGAATTAAAGCATTATACAGAAGTTTCATAGAGTATGGATGGGCGCCCCACCAAACACCTGAGAGGCACCTCAGGATGTTCAAAAGACGTTCACACTTAATGACAACGTAGTTGCAATGAGCAACCCCAGTCAGTTTTGAATCTAAAATTACTCCCAAAAATTTGAACTCTTTTACCATCGGGATAATACAATCATTGTAAGTCAATTGAATTGGAGGAGGTAAAAGTTTTCGTGAAAACAAAACAGTCGCACATTTGGAAACTGACAGCTCAAGGCCATTTTTGTCCATCCACAACTTAAGAAGTGATAGGGAATGAGATACTACGGATTCAGCCTCTATAATAGAACTATTGGAGTGATACAAAAGTAGGTCGTCAGCATACTGTAAGATCTCCACATTATTACCTACAGAAGATTCTAAATCATGAGTATAAATGTTATATAATAACGGGCTTAGGACCGATCCTTGTGGTAAACCCTTCCACACAGATCGCACAATTTCAGAATTTGAAAATGGTAATTTTACTTGCCGCTCTGATAGCATGTTCATGATAAAGTTTGTAAATATTAGAGGGACATTTAAAGACTGTAATTTTTGTTGTAAAATCTGCAAAAGAACATTATCATATGCTGAATTTATATCAAGGAAAACCGCAACAACAGATTTATTTTGTGTAAAGGAAAGCCGGATATCCGAAATAAATAAACTAATACTGTCAGATGTACTCCTACCTTTTCTGAACCCAAATTGAGTCTCAGACAAATAACCGTGTTTTTCCATATGCCATTCCAATCTATTTTTAACAAGATGTTCGGATATTTTTAAAAGGACTGATGATAGAGCGATAGGGCGATATGACGATATGGCTGACGGATCTTTACCCGGTTTCAGAACAGGCAGCACTATTTGACATTTCCACGACGACGGAATGTCACCGGTTAACAACAACGAATTGATTGTATCTAAATAATAACAAAGAACATTGTCATCAACGTTTTTTAAAAAGGAATACGAAATGTTATCATGGCCAGGAGCAGAGTCTCTCACATTATTGATTACACCTTTTAGCTCATATAGTGAAAACGGAGAATGAATACCAACTAAATCTGTTAAAGGATGACTAGGAGAGAAAATTGTTAGGTTTTCAGGGACCCAAGGGGGAGCTAACTTGTCCATGAACTCTACGGCCAAAGGCTCAGGAATAGTCGTGAAGGAGGATTCCGTAAATGCGGATCTAAATCTCCTAATATTCCTCCAAACAAGTGTTGGGTGAGTATTAGGAGAGATGGAAGAACAGAAATTACGCCAACTATCAAATTTTTTTTGTTTAAATAATTTACGAGTGTCTGACATAATTTTTGAGAGAAGCTCATAGTTATTGTCAGACATATTGTGTCTATAGTTAAATTCAGCTGCCTTTCTTTTTTTTACAGCCTCCGTACATTCACTATCCCACCATGGTGGTGATGGAATTTTTGAGAAAGAACTATTTTTAAACGGAAAGACTTCTTTAGCAGCTTCTGTTAAAATATTTGCTAAAGCAATTGCACAATGTTCTTCAGAACCCGGATTAATATCTGGAAGGGATGAGATCTTGCTTTCAACACAGTTTTTAAATAAATTCCATGAATCACTGCTGTTATCTGGAACTCTAAATCTTGGGCGACTCATTAGCTTAGGGCTTACTGGCTTGTTGGTTGCAAATGAAATTATAATTGGGAAATGATCACTACCAAATGAAGATGATAAAGTTTCCCAAGACATTGCTGAAGCTAGATCAGGTGAACAAAGAGACAAATCTACAGCACTTATTATTTGATCAGGTAGTGTACGTCTAGTCGGAGAACCAGAATTTAAAATGCAAATGTTATGAGAGTCGAATATTTCTACTAAATCTTCACCTGCACTATTTGAGATTGAACTACCCCATGAACAATGATGTGAGTTGAAGTCCCCTAAAATTAAAAATGGTCTTGGGAGGAGAGAAAAAAGGTGATTAATACTAGCTAAAACAGATGGAGATGGAGAGTGAGGAATGTACAATGAAACTATACAAATATTATACACAGATATAGCTACAATTGAAATATTTACATCATTTACAGGTAGGGCAATATGAGAAAATGGAATACCATTTTTTATCAGTATTGCAACACCACCATAACTATCAGATCTGTCATCTCTGATTGTGGCATAGCCATTAATTTTAAAGTTAAATGATGGTTTAAGCCATGTCTCTGACAAGGCAGAGACAAAGGGTGTAAACTTATTCAATAAATATATGAGGTCATGCTTTTTGCTATTTACACTGCGACAATTCCACTGAAGGATCTTCGCTATGTTCGCCATCACGGATAATTTTCATACATTTTTCAACTATATTGGCAGCGTAGGACGGTGAATTTGAGTTGAATTTCGCAATAAGATTCAGTAGGGTAACAATTAAATTTGTAATAGAAATTTGAGAGTCAGATTGTTGCATCATATTCAATGCACACCCATCAGCTGGAGTGGGTATGGCATATTCATTGATAAGAGCTTGATGTTCCCTCTGATCATAGCCTTTCACCAAAATAGGAGGAGGACGAGGTTTCAAAAACTTTGTCTGTTTATAAGATGTGTTTGTGTGTGCATTCATTACCTGATGTTGATTAGAGTAATCTGGTTGAATTTTAGGGCTGGAAGAAGTGGTATCAGCAAAAGATTTTGAAGCTACGGGATATAATTTAGATGCTTCTGCATACGATAAGCAGTTTTTGGCCATTGAAGTTTTGATATTTTTTTGCCTTAAAAATTCTGGGCAAGATTTATTTGTAGCAAAATGCGGACCTGTACATGAAACGCAAGTAGGATTTAGGTCTAAATGACAAGAGTCACCAGAGTGATCTTTGCCGCATTTAAAACATCGAGGTTTGGATCGACATAAAGTTTTTGTGTGCCCAAAACGGCAACAGTTGTAACACTGTATTGTTGGAAATATATATAACTCTACAGGTAATGAATTATAGCACATAAAAATGCGCGGCGGTAATATCTGTCCATCAAAAGTTAAAACAACCGTCTGAGAAGGCTTCCAAACGGGAGAACCATCAATAAATGTTTTATAATTAAACCTTCTTGCTTTAATTATTTTACCACAGCCATCTGGAACTGAAATATTTTCGATTACTTCTTCAGGAGACCAATCTGCTGGAATACCTTTCACGGTACCCTGTCTGGTTACAGTAAATGTGGGAATAAAAGCTTTTAATTTGTTAGCCTCTAAACTTTTATGTAGGAGGAATGAATTGGCATCTTCAAAGTGTGAGAAGGCTAAGGCTATTTTGTTACGCTGTATTCGCTTTACGCTACCATTCACTATATTGCGGATTTTCGCCTTTTTCATTATATTTCCAAATTCGATGGGGTGCAATGTGGTGCCAAAGCTTGGTGACATTTCAATTTTTTGTACGTGCACTACAAATGGAGCAACATCTGAAACATTGTAGAACTTGCGACCAATCGGAGTAAATGTAGAGGTTGAAGGCTGTGCAGGTTGTACTCGTGAAGGAGGAGGAGGGCGAGACGACTGAGAATCACTCTCAGAATGGGAACGAACTTCGTTACAACTACAATCATCGGGACTCAATGTGCCCTCTTGGTTTCTCCTACGTTTTTTATTACATTTTTTACAAATTCGTTTACGCCGTTTTTTGTTAGAAGAGACGCGCCAAGATGATGACTTGGAAGCCGCCGAAGCGTTACCAGCATCAGTCTCGAAGTCCATTGCAGCCTCATTATTTTTGCTGGTTACATCCTCAGACTCTATAGTAACAAAGTTTTCAGCCGGGGGGACGAATCCCCCCGGATCGGGATCGGGAGGATCGTTCATAGACGATCAAATAATTGAAATTGTACAAACTCACCTAATAAAGCCGGAAAAATATACAAACTACAAATACTATACACTTAACAATATATAAACAATAATACTACACTCCTCTGATCACTTTTAAACTTAATTTACAATAATTTGATAAAATTACAAAAAAGACGCGACCGCCAAACCGAACGTTTCCCGCCCTTTTCCTACAAGCTTTTTTCGTGATAGAGATTCCAACAAAAAGTGCGCGCCTAAATTTATAAATGTCTGATGGATAGGACGCATCGATCTATGGTCGTCGTCTATGGTGCCAGTAGAATAAATCCTCTGTAGTGTAGTGGCCCTTTACGTCTGCCAAGGAGGTTTTTCTAACAGTATTATATGAAAAGCCACATACCAAGTCCCAGGCCAATTAAATGTGACAACTCTAACGTCAAATAGTGAAAAAAGACAAATGACAATCAAAACATTTTTAAATTGCAAAGGAGCATTCACTCCGCAACAGATGGTAACAGATGTTACGGAGTGAATACTCCTTTGCAATTTAAAAATGTTTTGATTGTCATTTATCTTTTTTAAGTAGAGATCTACAGACCTACCAACTTATCTGTGAAATGGCGAAAATTGGAACTACGACCGCCATGTTGAAATGTCATTCGATTGTCCGTGTCAACTAATTTTGAGTACTATGGTTGTTTTATTGTGATATTTCGGAATTTATGAAGATGAATATGCCGAAAGCCATTAAAAGTGATGCTCGAAACATTATTCTTAAGGTTGAAACCTTTTTCATAGCAGAAGCTCGGGCGAGGTCTCCGATTATTCCATTTACCAAAATATACAAACGAATTTCGGCTGCAACAGGTTAGTGTTGTCAACTTTATTTTCATAAATACCTAACCAAATATTTAAGTCCACGGAATATTTGTATATATTCTTACTGTAGGTTAACGCAACGGTAACGCACGTCTAATATGTTACCTGTTAAATGGGTGAGCCAACTAACCTGCCGGTTTTCAAATTTCGATGAAAAAAATAATCCTATGTTTCAGGTGTGAGTCAAGGACTCATTTCAAAAAAATAGATAAAGAAGGGCATGCAGCAGAAGACACTGTTACTGAAATTCGAACACCAGGCAAGGAAGGATAGAAGGGGAATCATACACGTTGATGATTTAGACATGGGGGTTATGCGGAGAAGAGTACATGAATTTGATTCTGCTAAAAACAAGGTGCCTACTGTTAAAAACCTTCTAGAGGTCTTAAAGACAGAAATAAATTACACAGGACAGCGATGATGATGTCGGTAGTGCAGGTTCATCTAAAGATCATTACAGTAAATCTGGTTTTTGATAAATAATTGAAAAGCAATTTGTTTTTTTTTATTTCATCCATTAGGTACTTACCACCGCGAATTATTATTAATATATCGTTGTTAGGGGTTAGTTACGGTCTCAACTAAAACCAGCAAATAGTGCCAGTACCTGATGCAGGGAGGGTACATAAATCACATTGAATAAAAGTTTTAAGTGTGGAACATTTAGTATGATTGATAAGTTTTCCAGATTCTAGTTTATCTCTCTATTAACTGTTTTAGCTATCAAACCTTAATATCTGCAGGATTTCCATTTCACTAGATCACTTTCTAAATAAAGCCATTTTTTAATCCTGAAGGACAACTGTTTACTGTTTAGCGTACCTACTTAACTACAAATATTTTTTTTATTTTATTTTTTATTTATAATTAATTACAATATTTAATTTCATTGTTTTTATTGAATACTTATTTTTTATGAAAAATTACCTACTTCTAAAACTTACTCAATTTTGGGCATCTTATAGCAACACTGAATCGACGGTGTCGTCCTCTTTCAGTTCACAGATAAGTTGGTAGGACTGTACTTGTGTTGTCGACGCCTTGGTTACAACCTCCTTTGATTGGCTCCAGCAGCTTGATTTAAGAAAAAGAAGAGTTCTGACAGTCGCTCGCAATCTCTTGTCATGTCAGCGCGGTAGCGGGAAAATTATTATGGAATGTAAAAATAACTATTCTTTGTTGATGTTTAATGAAACTAATTTGGGTAATATTGGTAAGACGATAAACCAAACTGTAAGTATTGTGTAATGAGCATAGGTGACAAGATGATTGTTTTATGATGGTCCTTGTTATAAACTTGTTAAATGTCAGTAAAGGTTAGATGATGACAGTGACAATAAATATGTTTGTACAGTCCTACCAACTTATCTGTGAACTGAAAGAGGACGACATCGTCGATTCAGTGTTGCTAATTAATATAAGGTGCCCAAAATTGAGTAAGTTTTAGAAGTAGGTAATTTGTCATAAAAAATAAGTATTAAATAAAAATAATGAAATTAAATATTGTAATTATTTATAAATAAAAAAAAAATTGTAGTTAAGTAGGTACGCTAAACAGTTGTCCTTCAGGATTAAAAAATGGCTTTATTTAGAAAGTGATCCAGTGAAATGGAAATCCTGCAGATATTAAGGTTTGATAGCTAAAACAGTTAATAGAGAGATAAACTAGAATCTGGAAAACTTATTAATCATACTAAATGTTCGACACTTAAAAGTTTCATTCAATGTGATTTATGTACCCTCCCTGCATCAGGTACCTGGTACTATTTGCTGGTTTTACTTGAGACCGTACCTAACCCCTAACAACGATATATTAATAATAATTCGCAGTGGTAAGTACCTAATGGATGTAATAAAAAAAGAAATTGCTTTACAATTATTTATTAAAAACCAGATTTACAGTTATGATCTTTAGATGAACCTGCACTACCGACATCATCATCGCTGTCCTGTGTAATTTATTTCTGTCTTCAAGACCTCTAGAAGGTTTTTAACAGTAGGCACCTCGTTTTTAGCATAATCAAATTCATGTAGGTACTCTCCTCCGTATAACTCCCATGTCAAAATCATCAACGTGTATGATTCAACTTCTATCCTTCCTTGTCTGGTGTCCGAATTATAGTAACAGTGTCTTCCGCTGCATGCCCCTCTTTATCTATTTTTGAAATGAGTCCTTGACTCACACCTGAAACATAGGATTATTTTTTTCATCGAAATTTGAAAACCAGCAGGTTAGTTGGCTCACCCATTTAACAGGTAACATATTAGATGTGCGTTACCATTGCGTTAACCTACAGTAAGAATATATACAAATATTCCATAGATTTAAATATTTGGTTCAGTATATAGGTATTTATGAAACTAAAGTTGACAACACTAACCTGTTGCAGCCGAAATTCGTTTGTATATTTTGGTAAATGGAATAATCGGAGACCTCGCCCGATCTTCTTCTTTGAAAAAGGTTTCAACCTGAAGAATAATGTTTCGAGCATCACTTTTAATGGCTTTCGGCATATTCAACTTCATAAATTCCGAAATATCACAATAAAACAACCATAGTACTCAAAATTAGTTGACACGGACAATCGAATGACATTTCAACATGGCGGTCGTAGTTCCAATTTTCGCCATTTCACAGATAAGTTGGTAGGTCTGTACATTGGTTCTAATCTCGAGTCTTATTGTAGCGTCGATTATACTTGAGTCTATGGTTCGCCTAAATTTTTAAACTCCACCCACTCTGCAGTTATTGTTTTAAAATGTTACGCTTACACAAAAAGGTTCAGTTAACTTTTATTTACAACAATTGCAGCGAAGCGAGCAACAAAAGTAGTGGTTAACAAATTAAATATGCTGTCTAAGTGCAGGATATTAGTTTACGTCCATCAGTTACAAATTACAGTCATAGCCGTCCCGATGTGCATTTATTATTGAAAACCTGGCCTAGCGTGCGAGACTTCGTAAGTTTGCTGCAAAACCTTGGATTGTAACGGAAATCAATATTTTCAATACAGCTACGAAAGTCGCCATTACAGACAGAATGTGGAGCAACACTACTTACTTACTACTTTTCAATTACCAAAACGTTGGCGGTTTGTGCTAAGCAGGTCTTATAAAGTAAAATTGCCAAAAACTGATAGCCATATTAATCTTTTGGTTATTCATTTAAGATATTTTCTAAATTACCCAAATCATTTAGCAATGGAAAAGCCTAATGTTTCCGTAACGTAGGTGCTAAAATTGGTCTAGCATGCGCAAACTTGTTGCTGTGTGTGTAGGGGCTCGCGCCCTTGTGCATAGGGTTGCCAGCTTTTACTAACGTATAGAATACAAGGTGACTTTGCAAGCACTTGGCAATTTTTATAATAAGCTCTATAAAACAATGTAAAATCACATGTTCATCGTATTTTTTTCAACATGGGAGTTTTAAAAAAAAAAAACGATATATACTATTAAGTTAGTCAATAAAGTATTGGGCTTATTTTCGCGCACATAAAATGACTTCTACACTTGTACGAGTAGTTCAACTTGCCAATAATATCCTGACGTGCGCTGGCGCATGAATGAAGCAAATGAACAAAAATTATACAT
The DNA here is from genome assembly GCA_950022985.1 of Udea ferrugalis. Taxonomy (NCBI): domain Eukaryota; kingdom Metazoa; phylum Arthropoda; class Insecta; order Lepidoptera; family Crambidae; genus Udea; species Udea ferrugalis. The sequence continues at coordinate 1,334,907 of OX465515.1, forward strand.
GAGGAAACCCCAAAAATTTTAAAAATAGTTATTTTTGGGAAAGAACTCAGAAATTACACTTAATTAAAATTAATAAATTAAAACAAAATGGGACCCAAAACCAATAATCGGGGTTCACACGCGGTGGTTGCAACTAATTATATTAACGGCGTTTATGAGAATAGACTTTTGGTGTGGTATCATCATTACCTCTAGTTTATAATGGTAGAATTTACTCGTAAATCACAAAGTTTGAATAATTTTACAACTACAATAAAAGGCTGGCGTTACTTGTAAATATCCCTATTTTATTATTTATTGACAATTTGTTTATAGGTAAGGTTGATTGACTTTTGAATTCAATTATGTTGTATTGATTTTTACTGCTTGAATTTATTTGGCTCTGTAATTGGGAAATTAATTCGCTAGGTTTTTCTGTATTATACATTTTCTGTTATGTGGCGACTTTGTAGATTTAAATGTTTTTGGCAGCAGCGAGCTTTACCTATATTCGTAAACCTGTTGATTGTCATCGACCACAACTTACACAAAACCTTTGGTTTTTAAAATATTGTCTTAAATCAAACAAATCTCATTCTGATTTCATTCATTTAAAAAAAAAAACTATTGCAGTTTGCATAATTTCATTTCACCTTATATCGGTTCTTAAAATCATTACTTATTTAAACTACATGATTGGTTTACTTATAACCCGATTAAATGAGTATAAAAAAAGGGTTACAATAATTAAGGCTAAACGCAATAATATCGCTGTTTTGCGGAGGACGGTGACACTTCCCACCCACCACAGATAATACAACACAACAAAATTATTTTGTTTGACACATCCAAACCAGGATGAAGATGGCACGGACGTAAAAGAAAGACGGACGGAACATCACACTAAAAAAATGTGAAGCTAGCAAGGTACAACAACTTCGTTAGTTGCACACGACACAAACATACTAGGTGCTACAATCTAACGCCATTTTACCCCGTGTGACAGCGCGAATGACACGTGCGTTGCATTCGCCAATATTCATTTAAAAATGCCGTCTGTGTGGTGAAATCTTGTAAAAACTACTTGAATAAACTTGAAAAATCACAAGGAATCACTTATCACACGTAAATTATGATTATTCTTTATATTTTCTCCTAAATAAATTTAAAAACTGTGTTGACAATTCTAAAGCAAAATACAACAGTGTTGCCACTTTTTTGATGGGAAAATTTCCCTAAATGAGGGGAGATCTGTATTTGTCGCATTTGTGACTCTAAAATTAAATTTTACCATTTTTTGGGTTCCGTATCTCAAAAGGAGAATAATAAAACCCAAACAATTAATATAAAATAACACTTGGGTTATTTTTAATAGGTTACCTAGTAGTAAAAATCGTCGAGATGACTGGGTTTCAATTATTCAAAACTGCAGAGGAGAAAACTTTTGGAACCCCTCATCTTTCAGTACCGTGTGCAGTGCACATTTTGATGATATAGATTTTGTGACTACAGCTAAAGGGGTACGTTGTTTGGTTACGCATGCCATTCCTAAAAGTGTAAGTTTTATGGTACATTGTATTTTTGTTATTTTATATAATAATTTATTCATATATATAATTTATTTGGCGGCTTCTATTATTCTTATTATTTTTTTAAATTGCAGCTACTTTCAAACTCTTTAGTAACGCAAAGACAAGGCACTTTTTCACCTATACTGCAGGTATTGGTATTATTGGACAATGTTCTTAGGTAAACGACGTGACGACCGATTGGTGAGATGGCTAAGAAATTGGCTACTACACCAGCGATCGCGGGCTCAACCCACAGTATAATCATTTGTACATTGGGTTTTTTTCTTAATGTTATATATTTAACACAATTTAATGAGAGTTGATTAATGGCGCTATTGGACCATAAACGGATTCTCTTAATTCCTCTTACTGGTAAGAAGTTAACATTCATCATCAACACAGACACATCAGAATATGTTATTAATGTTATGTAAATAAAACATTTCCCATAAAGTAACATGTATTTTCTTTTCTTTCACAGTGGTCATAAAAAATATGTTAGCTAGGTCAACATTATGATTCTTAAGCTCCCGGCTCCGATCCTACTAATATTATAAAGGCGAATGTTTGTATGTCTGGATGTGCTGTGTTGCTCTTTCACGTAAAAACTACTGAATGAATTTTAATGAAACTTCACAATAATGTTGCTTATACATCTGAATAACACATCTACAATTTATACAAATATTGTGTAAATTGTTGAAAATATCAAGTAAAATCTAAGAATAAAATATGAAAATGTACGCAGCATCACGTGGTATGGCATGACAGTGGATGACAGAGACAGACGGCTGCTGTCATTAGCGTAACTATGGGTGCGTTCCGAATTAAGACACAATCGAAATTAGCGCGTATTTAGAAAGATATTGCTTTTAGTTTTTCAACTTAAGTTCACGCGGACGAAGTCGCGGGCGGCCGCTTGTATTTCATAAATTTAAACATAATCTGTCTATATACGTCCCACCGCTGGGCACAGGCCTCACCTCAACTATGAGGAGGCTCGAGCCATCCTCCAACCGATCTATTCCTTTCTAATACCAAAAAGTAATACCAATGGTATTTGTTTGCTATCGTAATTAATTTTCTGTTCCGAACGAATACCAAATTTTAAATATTTCAATGTAGTTTTGGTATTCGTCCGGAATAGAAAATTATTAAGATTACAAACAAATACCATTGGTATTACTTTTTGGTATTAGAAAGGAATAGATCCTCCAACCCGCGGGCTCAGTGCGTATAGTTAAATGGGTGTAAGGTTAGTGATAAACCTTCTGTCAGATGTTTAAAATAATAAAAATCATAATCGGACTTAAGTTAATGAACCCGGTTCAAATAAAAGGTAAACTGTAGGGAAATTAATGATTTATATGGCATCCCTCAAATCACGCACACACCATAGACTGTCAGGTGCTAGTATCCTTCACTCATGATTCGACGAAATGGCGTCCGTCTTTCTTTTACGTCCGTGGAAGATGGTTGCCACCCCTCTTGGTTTGGATGCGTCAAATAAAGATAAGTAGAGAACGTCAACATGAAAACTAAAATTTACTTTTATCCCAGGGTCTCCGACGTCCAGCAGGCGGCCGGGAGACCAAGTCAGGACCAGCATCGACCACTATTCAGCGAATATTTCCAGTTTCTTCTAAAAACTGGCAATAGACTGTACGTATTATTCAAAAAATCACGTTGTTCACTAATTTTAAGGACAGCCCAAAAACGTGACAGTAGCTGAAATTAAAGACTCGTTTTCCACCAGATGACCTCTTTAAACTTAGCGTTTTAGAAGTGTTTTTATGGGGAAACGCGCATTCTAAAACTAGCACATGACAATGACGTATAAATGGCGTGCACGCAAATAAGTCGCTGTCATATAGGCCTGCAAACAGGTCAAATGGTCACTTTAGGTTCGATGATCTTCCTCTTTGTTATATCAATGGTTTTACAGGTTATTTTTTGAATAATTATATGAAAACAAGTAGTTTCTCTTCAGCCTTTGCAAAGATTTTAAGATTGTCTGCCAGCTCTAGCTCAAGAAGCAGGCTTGATTTAGTTGTTTTTTCAATTTATTTAATAAATGTTAGATCTGATACTTTTCCTGTTCGAGACTAAACGTTTTTTTTCGTTGTTCACAGTTCCCAGTTCTACTTGATTCTGTTTTGTAGCTACTTTGCCACAATTTCAAGATTTTAGTCTCATTCTACGAGGTGACCTTGAGCAAGAAGATGCTGACTGGTACGTGTTTACGTTAAGCATTTGTTTTTAAAAGTACTAAAAGGAGGTACTTGCAACAAAACAGTGTTGTGTTTTTTCGTTTTCAAAATCAACCAACATTAGCTCAGTTGTCCATTTTTAGTGTGACAAACCTTATTCGGTGATATCGAGTCACAATTAAACATGCTTCAACTTAACTTTTAGGTTAACGTAAATAACAGCAAAATCATATTAAAAGTAGTCAAAGTAAATAATAACCTTTAAGTAATATCCAAAATTTTCACATGTAATATAAGCAACACCTGTAACATAACATAAGCATTATTCTCAGTAATGAGAATGATTAAAATTAAGGTTTTTATGACAGAGCGAGCGGTAAAACATTATTTGAGCAATTCAGGGGGTCTCATAGCTATAAAGCTAACTTTTTAATTCCACCTTAAGTAGAGGATTTACTGAACTAATGCAGTATTATTTATAACGTTTAGCTGCGAATATACAAACGAACATCTTAATATGATAATGCCGCTATTGATCACTAAATAGAAACTTATTTGGCAACGGCCATGCAACATGGCCATAATGTTCACTCCAGCTTGTGCTAACATAGAATTGTGATTTATGAACTTGAATTCATAATGAAAGAGATAGCTCCCTTGTTTCAGGTATCTACAAGCTACTCACTCAATTTTGAGTAGATGGCTCATCCACTGGATAAAGTGATCGTCCAGAAAGACATACTGAGCATTAATCTTGAGGACAGCAGCCAAAGTCTTGACGATATCTCAATAACAGACCCAGTGGATGAGCCAGAACTTAATTTTCAAGAAAATTTCGAAGGCGAAGACGGTGAAGAGTTTTCGGATTACAATTCATCTAAGGATGGTTTAGGGAGTCTAAAACTGTCAGAACAACAGACATCAGAAGAAGTCGAGAGTCATAATTCCGAAGTGCCAGACATTTTGATCCCAGCAACACTTGACCAAATACCATTGGAACAGGAAAACATCATCAGTTTAAACACTAACCAACCACATGTAGGATCAGCTAATGATACGTCCAAGCCACAGATATTAGAAGACATAGAGAAGGAAATTTCACAAGATCAGCCATTCTCTGGACATTCAAAATATGTATTCCCACCGCGCTTAATAACAACCTGCACTTATATTGAGACTGATTATGAAGACGGTAAATTAGAACAGGAAGTATTTGATGAGTTAAACAATAGGTTTCAATATTTGGGATTAGAAGAAGAAAATACGAATGATATACAGGAGGAAACAGAAGAATCTAGAGCTGCTGAACTGGAACGACTGAATTTGAAGAATCTAAAAAATTTAGAGAGTTATCAAGAACCTTCCACGTCGCGCTACGACGATAAGCCCCTCCAAAGTTACAAAGAAGCTTACGAAGCTAACCTTACAGAAGTACAAAGGCTTCAAATCAAAACTGGAGCACGGCCTAAAGATAAAAAACCTGTGAAAGCACCCAAAACTAAGCGACAGAGTCGTGAAAGAGGGCCTAGCTCAGCTAACTCAACTTCTTGGCCGACTCAACATTCAAAATATGAAAGTGATTACCAGAGAGTTAGACCACGACCACAGACTAACGCAGATATAGGCTCTGCTCAGCCTAGACGACGACTTTCAAGTCCTGATGATCAGCCACCGAACTTAGTTGAACAAATTCCTCCCAGACCTCTGAACCCAATAGGTACATTTAATAAATTTCAACAAGAAAAGCTGATACGAGCAAGAATTGCTCAAAAACTTAAACGGAAACTCTTCTTCTCTGAAAATCGGTTACATTTGGGTTTGGATGAAGATTTCTTGAACCAAATGATGCCTGGAGACCATTCGCAAACTCCTCCTCCATCTCCGAATGGGGCAGGTGCGTCAAGCGCGAAAACACCGGTTCAGCAGGGTGAAATGTCTGAATCCAGAGAAAATATTCCTCCTTGTGAATTACCGACGGTAATCCAAATAAAAGATTTTGGTGACGATGTGGATTTTGCGGAATTGAAATGCCATCCAGAAGATGTATGTTTAGTAGCACTGCCTGGCTCAGAGTACGCCGTGCCGTACTCTCGAAATATGTTGGAAAAAGATGGCATACGTACAACGGGTTTCCAAGAATCTGGTGTAGTTGATCTGACTCAACATAGGCCGCAACCACAAAGACCACCTCGACCGGAACCACAAGCATCTCCACCAAAAGGCCGACTGTGGGCTGATGATATGTCATCGGCCACTTCATATGCCACATTGGTAGAGCAAGAGGAAGCAGAGAGCAAACCATCTGACAGTGATCAACAACTTGCCAAGTCGGGAGCAAGATCCGCCTCGCCAAGTTGTTCTTATGTACCTCACACAGAAATGGCAGGCCCATCTGGGACACAAAAACCTTGCTCATCACGTGCTTTATGGTCAAGATCTGCTTCAGCAGAACGGGTTGTTCGACCCGTATCACCATTAATGAGCGCTACAGATTTTCTTATCCGGTTTTCCGAGTCGAGATCGCGACAAGAGAGCTTGCAATTAAGTTCTCAGGAAGGACCACAAACTAGTTCTCTAGAAATCGATGTGAATTGGAATGTTGCGCAGGATTTGTCACGACCTTCGCGCTCACGATTGCGCGGTCACGAAACACCACCTATAGGTGAGCCCATGCCTGGGCCATCACATGTTGCAGCGCCAGGTCATGAGTCTATAGCGGGGCCATCTCGAGTTTTCCCAAATACAACTCAAGAGGAGGATCAAGCTGGTCCTCCAAACATGTACCAGTCGCCTGAATCATCGCAGTCCGACAATTGGCGGCTGAGATCACTGCTTTCTGAATCTACAGAGACGCGACGTATGACGCCAACCAGTTCCGAGTCCGAGTCTAACTCACCACGGCTGTGTATAGATTGGGACGACCCTTCACAGCAACCAGAGTCATCGCGGCCCAGTTCTCCTGTGCCATTCGTTCCCCCTACGGTCTCGCCACGACCGGAAACAACCAGTGAACTTCAACACCATGATACGCCCTCTGAGCTTGTGCGTCCTATTCCTATTTGACCCACCCTGTCCCAGGAGAACCTGGCTCAGGCCACGTCTCCTTCGGAGGGAGCTTCGGAACAACCCAAACGGCTCTTACTAGTTCCACTAGAGAATTTGTTAGAAAGCAGCCTTCAGGAGGCAGAAGCTTTCGAACAAACCTCACCCTTGTGTTATGAAGATTACGAGCAAATCGAACAATCTCTACCTCAAGAGTCTTCTTCGCTAGAAACTCCTCAGCCAACAAGGCCAGCGTCCCCAGTACAATGTCCTTTTTATGCGGCCATCGAGCGAGCTGGGCAAGCCCATAGAAGTCGTGAGCAGCTCGAGATTCAATCGCATGGCACCCAAGACCAGCCTTGGTCAGAGAGTGGCCGCAGTGATACATATGATGAACATAGGCAAGTTGAGTTGTTACAAGAAGCCTATCGGCAGCCCGAGGCTCCAATGGGCCCTTGTGCTTCTTATGCCAATTATGAACGAACAGAGCCTCCATCGCAGGACCCACATCAGCAGTACACGTTTTCAACAACTAGTGAAAGTTATCAATATGGGGATCAAAGGCAAACTTCGAACCCAATAGACCCCTACACGCTGCAAGCGGCACTCATGCGAGGCGGGTTTGAGCTACAGGAAGCCCAAGAGGAGCCGGGGTCTTCATACGATGCCAGTGATTTATATGAGAATCCGCAAGTCAGTTTCCCGCCGGAAGAGCCCCATAGGCAGCCCGAGTTTTTGATTGCCCCATATGTTCCATACGCCACATACCAACAATACGAGTCTCCACCGCCGGAGACTCACGGGGCATCCGGGTCTCAAACTGACGTTGGTGGTTCCTATAAGGATTTTGAGCAAACTGAGCCCCCGATAGATGAAGCCCAAAGCCAGGCCACTTCTTCAAAAGAATCCCAAACTTCGACCCCAGCCTACGACCCGGCAAAGTCACCTCCGCAGGAGGCATACAAAGAAATCTTTGATTCTAAAGAGAACTACAAGCATGCCGAGTCTCAGCCGCAGCACTGTCAAGAGCAGTTCGCCAGTCAGACCGATCCCAGTGATCCATATAAAGCTCATAGGCAAGACGAGTTGTCGTTAGAAGAGGCCTACCGGCCGCCTGTGTCTCCGAAAGCGGCTCAAGCGGCTCACCAAGAAGCTCAGTTCATGCAACAGGAGACTCTAAAGCTGCCTGAATCTTCGACTGGCCCCAGGGCCGCGCAGGTAGCCCAAAAACGTGCCGGGTCTCCACCACAAGAAGCTTCTAAGCCTGGCTCTCCTGTTGAATCGGATGAAGCAAATCATCCCAGTAAGCGCAGAGCATGTTCCTGAAATATGCCTAATTCAGGGCCTGACGTACCAGGAAGCCCCCCTCATTAGTGGCGTTCTTCGTGCTGATGAAAACATCGCCTACTGCTGTCTTTGTTTATTTTGTCCAAGGGCATATTGTTACTCAAGCGACAGGTTTTTTGATTGCGGGGGACGTCCTTGCCAGAACAACGATTTCATGTCTAATTTCTCTATATTAAAGTGAAATTTGGCAGGTGTTCAGAATAGTGGTAGAAATGGTAATTAGATCATACAATCTGAATAGTAATATAAATGTTAGCTTCTTAATACACGCTGGCTGAGTTACAGTTTGCAGTTGCCTAAAACACTTTTCAGATAGAAAATATTCTAATTACGCATACAAAATAAAAATTAAGTAAAACTTGTTTAAAAAAATCGTACCTATTTTGCTTCCTCTGTGTGAATTAACTACCCTGTATGCGAGAACTTCATGAATTTAAACCGAACGTTGGTTGATTTTGTAATAAAATTATAAAATAAGCAAATAATATTCAAGTAAAGACGAAATACCTTACTTAATCTTAAAACCTTACTTACTGAGATAAAATAATATAATTGAATGTAATAGTCTACATTACCTAAGATAATTTAATGATCTAGTATGTATTTACTGTCTGCATAACATTTAATGTTTAAATCAAATCTAAGATAATATGATTAGTATGTATTTATATGTCTGCTAAACATTTAGATCATGTAATTTCTAATGTTTGCTTAATTGATAGAAGTCATTGACTAAAAATCAAACTTTTGTCATGTAAAAAATAAGGATTGCTAAACTAAGTATCACTGTGGAAGTATAAATAAATAGTTTTTATGTGTATTTTCTAGTAACTAAACACGCTTTCTCTGTATTGTCTAAATTATGTCAAAACCAAAAAAAAAAACAAACCTATGGTATTTTATTTAGAAAATAAAATATAAACGTTGTGCATTTACCTGGATGTTTTTAGTAATTAAATAGGTTATACAGTCTTTAAATACTACAGTCAGAACAAAGCAACTGGTTTACAAGTAAAATTTCAGTCTTGAGTTGATATTTTAAGGTTTTGTTAAACCATAAAATATCAATTATTATTATTATTTTAAGGTTTTGTTAAACCATAAAATATCAATTATTATTATTATTTTAAGGTTTTGTTAAACCATAAAATATCAATTATGAAAATTAAATTGTTTTAAAAATTACAAATTATAAATTATCTCAGTTAAGGAACTAACCCACTTTGCGTTTTTTCGATGAATCTCTTTATGTGACGATGTATTTTTTTTTCGACCGCTCAGAATCTCTTCATTTTTTTTTGTGACGATACTATATTTTTATTTTGACCGCTCAGCGGCAAAGATTGATTGCGCTCTTCATGTCTAAGTTATATGTGTAAGTTATATGTGTAAGTTATATATGTAAGTTATATATGTAACTGTGTCGAACACGGAGTCCGGCGGCGCAAACGTTGATGTTAGATTGGTAGTTAACAATAATTATAATTAGTATCTAAGTGAGGAGTAAGTTAGGAATAAAGTCCTGTGGCAAAAGAGGCCTTACAATGTAGAAACAAGTCCCATTTTATCTGCGTCTTGGATTAATCTGGTAACCCAACATCTACTCCAGAACAAACTAACCGTTTTCGACAAACTTTCTTGGTAAATAAATCCGTTTTATCTTATTGTAAATACTTCTACTGTCATGAGAACTTAATGGACGCGGAAAAACTGCATCAAGTTACCTATTAATTCAATTGGGATAAAATGTAGTTTTTTTTTTAAGTTCACAATGATGTTAGTTAAGCCCCTTTTGTAACTACGCAGTTATTGAGATTGATTTAACTTACTTAGCGCGGTTTGCATATTTAGTAATTTATTATTTGCTTGGAATACCAATAAATTGATACAACGGGTAATTAGTGATTTTTGCTTGGAAATTCGAAAATATAGGTTAAAGTCGACAAGCTGAACTAATTAGGTTTTATGATTTATGCAGTACGAAATCAATTTTGTGCATTTTAATTGTATTTAACAACAGAAACATACATTTGATGAGCATCTAAATACGTAAATAAGATCACGATGAAATGTTGATTATCAAAAACTTTGCATTATACAAATAAACTAGTACATACCATCACGCCTATCTAGAGTTCTAGACAACGTCTTCCCAATTGCTCAGGTCCCGTTTTTTCCATGAAGGTTATCGAAATGTTTTTATGTTTTAGGTAAAGTTTATTTTTATTTTATTTTATGCCCAGCAGTGGGCGTCGTTCTGCTGATATGATGATGATGATGGTGAGGATTTTATTTATTAAAAGACAGTTACAAGCTCACTTAATTGAGAACAAGTTATGTTATCATCATAATATACATTCTATACAAGCATTCTCACATACCTACTTATTTGAAATTCAGTTTTTTTTTCCATTGTAGGTATCTTTTTCAGGCCTGGTAAACTCTGAAATTATGTAGCTTAGAGTAGACCTCTATTATTTATTAATGACCACTCACTTCAAAATCTACAAACTTGAAATAATGTAAGCACTTTAATGCTTACGTTTACTATTTAAATCCAAATAAACAACACATTAGCTGTCCGAGCTGTATGTGAAACGCATTCAACCAAAAGGCCAGCGGTGAATAGTTACCTATTATCATTTTGTTAGTGAATATTTAACACATTTGCGTGCTGGCCACACAAGTCCGGCCGTTACGCCCTCGGTCCGCGAGGCCGGGACGCCCACGAATTTAAAAGGGCGTCGCGGATAAACGTAGAGAAAGTCGAGGGCGTCGCGGCCGAGCGCCTCGTGGAACGGGGGCGTAACGGCCGAACCCTTGGTATGTCAGCCGTTTAAGAGCACACGAGGGACGATAAGGAGATGAAGAGGATTAAGTATTATCGCTTATGTGAAATACAAGCACATCGACTTATATTTATCACACACGGTGTATACTACGTCTCTATGATGTCGTCCTCGAATCTTATAATTTGTAATTTTTCATAGCATTTGTAAGGAGATGAATTGTGTGATTGCTACTAGGGGTAATACTTGTAATGGTGACACTTAAGAACGCATACCATTTATTGCCATAATTTCATTTGCCATACATCAATTGGCATAATCATCGAAAAGCATAATTTTTTATTGGCATAAATTTTAAATCGCATAATCATTTTAATGCATAATAGTAATAAGGCATAACATCAAAAGGCATAATCATCACTATGCATACTTTCGTTGACCATAACTTCAATAAGCATACTTTAAAACGCATAATGTCAGTACGCATAACTATCAAAAGACATAATGTCACTATGCATAACTATTAATATTCATAATTTTGTTTGACATAATATTAAAAAGCCTAATTCACTTGAGAGCATTTTTTTTACTTCAGGGCAAATCCGACTCAGCCAACCCCGACACCACGTGGTACTTGTTTTGCCCTACCCCAAGAGTGTAATTTAAACCCGCGTAGGCATGGAGGGGCGAGGTGGCCCGCGGGCTGAGGAGCAGGTGGCTAGGAGCGAAGCGCCGCGGCTGAGGCTGGCCGGCGAAGCCGGCCAAAAAGCCGAAGCTGGGGTGCTGAGCGAAAGCCATCTGTGACGATTAGCACGCTTGGGACCGCCGGAGCCCCGCAATGCCGGAGCCGTGACAGAATTCTTTTGCTGTCTACATTTCACTATGAGCAAAATAATTAATATATATCACTATGAGCAAATGATATATTAAAATTTTGTTAATAAACTAAATGAAGGCGGTTTTCGGACAAGTGCTCTTTGGATTTTTTACATTTACATTACATGCTGCTTGCGTTTAACATGTAATATTTGTAAGCTGCTTAATAAATGTATGCTTTTTGAAATTATGGTAAATGAGTGTTATGCCTTTTGAAAATACGGATTTTGACACTTATGCTTATCAAAAGTATGCCTTTTGAGGATTATGTCTTTCGAATATTATGGCAAATAAAAATTATGCCTTTTGATACTTATGGTTAGTGAAATTATGCCTTTTAATGAGTATGCCTTACGAATTTCGGCCATGTTATGGTGTGCGTTATGAAGTTATGCTTTTAGGAGTTATGGCAAGTGATGATTATGGCTATCAACATTATGCATTGTGATTTTATGACCAAAAATGTTATGCGTTTCATTAGGTAACCACTTGTAATAATTAACCCGCAGGGGCGGCTGTTATGAGTTGTTAGTGCGTTACGACACCACGGGTTAACCCTAAATTACCGCAGAGCAGCTTGTGGCGAGCTGATGGTGGTAGAGACACCACGGACCTGAGTTCCCCGAGGTTCTGTCAGGCCCTCCATCTCCGCTTGCCTTCACTGGCCGGCTGGAGTGGACCCCAGCGGGGGCCGCAGGACTCTCACCTCTGGCTTGCCTTCATCGGCCGTCCGGAGTGGGGCGTTAGACTTCTGCTCTTAGGGTGGAAGTGTAACATGCCCAAGTCACGTGTTGCCACCTCTTCACACCCTGAGCCGCTCACGGCCATGTTGCCGCCTTTGCTGGCCTTATGCGTCGGCACGTATGGGTGGCCCATTTAGTGAGCGGCTGGCTAGTCACCGTCTGCTAGGAGAGAAAAAGTTGAGATAATTTGCATGGCAGACGTCCGCGGTCCGCTGTCTCAGGCACCCAGTTAACCGGCCTCTAAAAAAAAGGCTCGACGTGTTCGGCGAGGCTTCGGCCCAAACAAGCTACAAAGGATCGGGTCCCCATGGACCCGTGAATTTGCAAGTACCTACATAATGTTGTCAAAAATAATATCAGTTTGGCGTCAATACCCAAGTAATCACAAATCAAACGAATCATCATTTCTAAAGAGACCCAGAAAAAAGACATTTGGTCATGTTGGCATCAGGCAACAGGTTGGGTCTCTTTAGAAAGATACTGCATGGAAAATGCTAAAAACAATAATAAAATATAGAATCATCATTTGTTTCGTACATATGTTTCGTGAAAGCACAATTCAGAAACTGAATAACAATGATGCCCGCAGGGCGGCTCAATCTCACTTATGAGTCGATGGTGAGTAGCGTCACCACGGGTTATCCCGATGCTAACCCTCAGGGCTTCTTCCCCGGAGAGTCTGTCAGGCCTCCTCCGTCTTTTGTTTTCAATGACTTCTGCTTGCACTCAATAGCTGACTCGACCCTTATTTGAATTGAACCCAACATTCATAAATGCTCAATAAATAATAACAATAAAAAAAATCCTTATGGAGTTACCACCTACAGCTCCGTGCTACACATAAAAAGGTTGATACTTAAACTTAATGTTGATAAGCTTGAAAGCTCAGAATTTAAATTCACGTTTCATCCACATCCACTTTCACACTAAAAGCATTTCATATTTTTAGTGCCAATGATTAAAAATGCCACTGTCACATCACAAACCAAATAAAATATTTCGCCAGAACAGAAATCAGTAACTTGATAAAAAAAACCCGCAGGGCGGTTCATTCTCATGAGTCGATGGTGCGTAGCGACACCACGGGTTTTCCCGATGCTAACAGCCAGTTCCTCCCCTGCGTGTCTGTCAGGCCTTCCCCCTCCTCTCGCTTACAAAGGCTGATTCAACCCTTACCTGCATTAAATCCACCATTTTAAATAATTCATTGTTGCAAAATCAATAAAAATGCTGCTCATGCATAAAAACCTGAACTTGAAAACCTAAAGCTCTTTGTCAGAGGCACACTAAATATCGATGACAAGATCAAAGGTTAAGAAAAGATAAGATAAATAATCTTTATTGCACAAAAATACATGTTCAAAGATCATATAATGGCTCTTAGCGCCTGGCTGGGAGGAAGCCTACATGAACCATGCGCGACGGACTGGAGACTGGAGTCCAAATTAAAATCCCCTAGAGCTTTCAACTCGTACTTCCCAAAATAATTGTTATTTATGGTTAATTTACATTGGATATTAATAAATATATTGTTTACCGCGTTGACCCACGGCGGCCGAGCCGATTCTTTCTAGTATTTGTCGGTAGTACTACAAAACACAGTGTAAACAGATACTACCGAGATACTGGTGTTGTTTTGTTTTTTGGGTTTATTTGTTGTTTTGGTGGTTTTGTACATTAAAATAATATCAGGAGAGCATAGCGTGTGTAATGTGTGGAACTTTGAACTAGTTTAAGTGTAAATTATAAGTCAAATTCTGCGCTGCGCCAATCAAATCAATTGTCAGTAGAAATAATCTTGTACAGGGTGGCCCAGCGACAGTGGTCCAAAAATTATTTTTAGGTAGAGGGCATCATGACACGTCATTTAAAAAAAACTTTAGTTCCGCGAAAATCAATACTTTAGAAGTTATGATTTTTTCAAGTTTCTTTCGAAATTTCTCAACTCCAATCACTTAATTCACTCTTGTTTGGAAACTATCGCACTGAATCAGTACAAATTTGGTATGAAGGTACAATAGTAATGTAGAAACCATATTATGTGCGAGTTTTGAGTTTATTCTAAGACAATTTTTTTTTTTTTTAATTTATGTCAATAATTTTTCTCCATTTCAAAAACTAATACAATTTTCAAAAAATCATAGCTGCAATGTTTGTGCACTTGATGATTTGTCTATGATCTTTAAAACTGTCCATAAGTATGATAATAGTCTATGCAAAAACTTGAAGTGATGCTGCCAATGGAACACTTTCAAAATTAACATCATGTACGGTAAGTCGCTAAAACTCAGAATGGGTCATTTCTGCACTGACCCTAATTTAAAAAAAAAAGTAGCCATAATATTATTTTTCGGATAGAGGGCATCATAGCAACTCATCATAAAAAATCATTAGATAATCTAAAACCAATAGTTGGGAAGCTATAATTTTTTAAATTTTGGGCCTAAATGGTTGAACTTCAGAGGCATAGATCACTTCTGTTTGTAAACTATCCGACTGAGGAACTTCAAAATGAGTAGGAATAGAAGAAAATGAAAAAGGATTTGTCTCATTTATTCATTACAATACAATAAATGATACAAGAGGCGGACTTAATGCTATCAAGGCATTATCTACCAGACAACATAAAATAAAGCGAAGCAATTCAAAGTTTTGGGATTAATTATTAAGTCATCCCATATTTAAAGTTCCTTAGTCGGATAGTTTACAAACATAAGTGAGCTATGTCTCTGAAGTTCAACCACTTAGGCCCAAAATTTTAAAAATTATAACTTCTAAACTATTGGTTTTAGACTAGCTAATGTTTTATTAAAATGAGTTGCTATGATGCCCTCTATCCGAAAAAAAATATTATGGCTACTTTTTTTTAAAATTAGGGTCAGTGCAGAAATGACCCATTCTGAGTTTTAGCGACTTACCGTACATGATGTTAATTTTGAAAGTGTTCCATTGGCAGCATTACTTCAAGTTTTTGCATAAACTATTATCATACTTATGGACAGTTTTAAAGATCATAAACAAATCATCAAGTGCACAAACATTGCAGCTATGATTTTTTGAAAATTGTATTAGTTTTTGAAATGGCGAAAAATTATTGACATAAATTAAAAAAAAAAACAAATTGTCTTAGAATAAACTCAAAACTCGCACATAATATGGTTTCTACATTACTATTGTACATTCATACCAAATTTGAACTGATTTAGTGCGATAGTTTCCAAACAAGAGTGAATTAAGTGATTGGAGTTGAGAAATTTCGAAAGAAACTTGAAAAAATCATAACTTCTAAAGTATTGATTTTCGCGGAACTAAAGTTTTTTTTTAACACGTTGAACGCCACGCCGGTCACAAACAATAGGAATTCAATTGTTAAAGTGACCGACGGCGGTGAAAGACTTAAATGACCTGTCATGATGCCCTCTACCTAAAAAAAATTTTTGGACCACTGTCGCTGGGCCACCCTGTATAAGCGAACTCTGTATTTGATATTAAGTCTCCTATGAAATAAATTAAATCATAGAAAATCAAAAAGTCATATTCTAAATATAATAATTAAGCAAAAAAGTCATATTCTAAAAATAATAATTAATTTTTGTCTGGGCCTGAATAGGTTGAGCGCTGGTTATCATTAGCTTCAGCTGAACACCAGTCTAGCACGCACAATCATGGCTAGAGTACCCGTATATGAGATTTAAGATATAAGTACAAACTAAATTAATCCAAATATCTTTATCAATCTTTATCTTTGCCTGGCTAGGGGGAAGCCTACATGAACCATGCGATGGACTGGAGACTGGAGTCCAAATTGAAATCCCCCAAAGCTTTCAACTCGAACTTCCTAAAATTATTGTTTTTTAAGGTTATTCTACAACAGAAGTTATTAAATAAATATTGTTTACCGCGTTGACCCACGGCAGCCGAACCGCTTCTTTCTTAGTATATGTTGGTAGTACTACAAATTGTAAACAGATACTAACGAGATACTGGTGTTGTTTTGTTTTTTGGGTTATTTGTTGTTTTGGTGGTTTCGTACATTAAAATAATATCAGGCACTATCAGCATAGTGTGTGTAATAAGTGGAACTTTAAACTAGTGTAAGTGTAAATTATAAGTCAAATCAGTTGCGCTGCGCCAATCGTTTTAATCGTCAGTAGAAATAATCTAATTCTAAGCGAACTCTGGATTTAATATCAGGAGAGCATAGTGTGTGTAATGTTCCACTTTGAACTAGTGTAAGTGTAAATTATAACTCAAATTCTGCGCTGCGCCAATCAAATTAATTGTCAGTAGAAATAATCTCATTGTAAGCGAACTCTGTACTTAATATTAAGTCTCCTATGAAATAAATTAAATCATAAAAATCAAAAAGTCATATTCTAAATATAATAATTAAGCAAAAAAGTCATATTCTAAAAATAATAATTAATTTTTGTCTGGGCCTGAATAGGTTGAGCGCTGGTTATCATTAGCTCCAGCTGAACACCAGTCTAGCACGCACAATCATGGCTAGAGTACCCGTATATGAGATTTAAGATATAAGTACAAACTAAATTAGTAAAGAGTTAACTTTACCAATCTTTAGGTGGTAATAGTGGATGGTTTGGTGTATTTTACGATATTGTAGGATTAGGACGCATGTAAAGCGACTCGCACTCGGAATTAAATAGTTAATGCAAACGATCCGAACATCGTATTAGAATTAATAATTAAATATCTAGACTTAGTATTCTTCACTTCATACAGGGTGGCCGGGAAGTTGACGTCCAAAGCTGAAATTTAGATTCCTTAAACAAGGTGTATCCAAATAACCCCTATGTATGTTCTACGATTTTGCTTAGTTTAGGAGCTAGTATTTTTTTAATGAATTTTTCCCTAATTTCCACCTAACATTGGTTTTTATTTTTTTTCTCATTCTGGCGAGCACTTGGTGGTCAGTTTATAGGTGATAATTAATAATAATACTTCCAAGTAGCACCTTTAAAATTAAGATCTGTCTAGGTATTGCGGAACTTCCTCAAAATTTAGTTTCATTTTCATAAATGGTCCGATCTTGGTGAATGCACATCTTTAAAGTATTAAAATAAATGTTTAGGGAGAAACTGTTGATTTAAAGTACCTATTCTTAATAACTGCATAAGACTGTGAAATGACGTTAAATAAAGCTGTTGTTAACTGGGGTTTTTTTCCTGTAACTGACCTTTGAAGTCAGATGAGAAAAAAAAACGGGGTAAAAATACTACTTTATTTTATTGTAATAATCGTAATTCTCCAAGATACGATATGTTTTGGTAATTTTTTTGACCTTGACATTAAGAATGCAGGTAAAAAAATCGCCTTCCTCATGAGTTCTCGCCTTGTGGTCATCATTATGGATATTTCCCGACCTCAGTCATTGTCCCATTATGATAAAAGGGGCTCATGACTAATAGCATACCAACGTAAACAGTAGAAAGGTAGATTTTTTTAACCCAGGCAAAATAACTTAGGCGTGGCAGTGTCGCCCAGATGGGTGTGCAGACCCGTTGGGCCTCTTGTTGGGCCCCTTGCCATTTGTTGGGCGTCTGGGCAAGCGCTGGTGGTGGAGCTGTGGGACAATAAAGCCATCTCGGTAGATCCAGCTGCGCCGCTTAAGATTCTGATGTAACTTTGTGACCTTGTCGTCGTCTCCGGCGGTATTGTCCACGAGGATTAATTAACCCACTATAATAAAACAAGGGAAACAATTTTCGTTCCACCTGTTTACGTTGGTATACTACGCTGTTAACAAAATGTGACTAACTGAGGTCGGGGAGTAGCCATAATGATGACTACCAGGCGAGAACTCACGAGGAAGGCGATTTTTTGCATGCACACTTGATGTCAAGGTCAAAAATGTGACCAAAAACATCATAACTCGAAGAATTACAATTGTTGCAATGAACTAAAGTTGTATTTTTACGTTGTTTTTTTTTTCCATCTGACTTCAAAGGTCAGTTACAGGAAAAAAACCCCTGTTAACAACAGCTTTATTTGACGTCATTTTATAGCCTAATGTCCTAGGCAGTTTTTAAGAACACTTTAAATCAACAGGTTTACCTTAAACATTTTTTTTAACACTTTAAAGATGTGCATTCACCAAGATCGGACCATAATTTTGAACTTGCTACCAAATTTTGGAAAGTCCCGCAATACCTAGACAGATAGTTATTTTTAGGATGCTACTTGTGAGTATTGTTATTGATTATCACCGATAATTTGACCACCAAGTGCTCGCCAAGGTGAGAAAAAAAATGTTAGGTGGAAATTAGGGAAAAATTCATAAAAATAATTCTAGGTCCTAAACTAAACAAAATCGTGAAACATACATGGGGGTGATTTGGATACACCTTGATATAAGGAATCTAAATTTTAGCTTTAGACGTCAATTTTCCGGCCACCTTGTATAGTATAACATCACTCTAAAATTTTTACTCCTCTCAATTATAGCTATTTAGCATATAACTTGACTTAAGATAATAACATTTTCAATAACGAAAACAAATTTCTGCGAAGACAGCCGAAAGGCACTATAAAATCAATGCAAAAAAAGTAGCATCATACCTATTTGGTGAAACTGAAGACAAAATGGAATATAATAGGTACTTCTCAAAACACACCAATATGTCGTACAACCATAGCGATGCTGAATAAACCTAATATTGCACAGCTATGAAAATACATATTACTGTCAAGAAAAAATGGGATTGGGTTAAGAAAATGAAAAAACTTATTAATGCTAGCTGTTTCTTGGAAAATCGGTTTAATTTTCTAGTTTATAATGCACTATAGATGTACACACATCAAAAGTGTCTAGGGATATCTCAAGCATTTTCATACTAAGTATAGCTATTGGGGAGGCTGTAAAAATTAAAATATTGATACCAACGTAGAAATTTTTAGGACACAGAAACTGCTATATCTGCCCTTTCAGATTGTATAAAGAAATTCATTGTGGTAGCATTATTGTACAATCGTAAGGACGTTAAAAAAAAAACAGATTTTTCTTTTAAAAGGTTTCAAAATTTTAGCAAAATCAAAGATATTAGATAATGCTCAGCATTATCTTAGAATAACTCGAGGAAACAGGCATAAGATAAAGGTTAAGAATATTACAAAAAAAAACGTTTGATTTTGCTAAAATTTTAAAACCTTTTAAAAGAAAAATCTGTCTTTTTTTAACGTCCTTACGATTGTACAATAATGCTACCACAATGAATTTCTTTATACAATCTGAAAGGGCAGATATAGCAGTTTCTGTGTCCTAAAAATTTCTACGTTGGTATCAATATTTTAATTTTTACAGCCTCCCCAATAGCTATACTTTGTATGAAAATGCTTGAGATATCCCTAGACACTTTTGATGTGTGTAGTTTAGGCAATAAGGAGGTAATGCGTAACATATTTCTAACAAAAGTAGTTTTGCAGGCCGTCTCCGCCCGGGGTGCATGCATATGCTTAAAAAGCGGCCTGTAAAGGTAGTATCATTGTAGGTTATAATATATCAATAGTGGGTAGTACAGATAGTATATTCGTTTCTAGTCCTTAGTAGTTGTAGTACTAGGTGTGGGAATAAAATCCAAATACGAGTTTCATACAAGTGCGGAAAATCGGGTATTTTGCACGAGTCCCAAAATACTCGAAAAGAGAGAGAGAGTATACTTCGGTTGGTGTTTCAAACTAGATTAAAACAATTAATAAAACAATAGTTACATGCAAAGCGAGTACATCAGGACTGAAAAAGTCGGTAATGATCAAAAAACGTTTAACTTTCAGAATAACAAGAATTCGGCATAATGAAGATAATAGTAGATTATGCCACAAGGGCTTAAAGAAGTGTATTATGTCCCGGGCGTGATATTGAACCCTGAGTATGAGGGATTCTACGGTTAACACCCGAGCGGAGCGAGGGAGTTAAGGTTAGAATCCTGAATACGAGGGGTTCAAGACCGCCCAAGACAAATACACTTTTAAGCCCGCGATGCATACTCTACTTTTTATACTTTCTGCGAGGCAATCGAAATTAGTGGCTGAAAAAAGTAAGTGCTTAAATATTTATTTCAAATGAAAATAGGTAGGTAGGTAATTAAATATGAGAAATTAGGTATTTATCAAAAATTAAAAGTGATGTTAGAAACATGACAGTTGTGCGAAGACATTGGAAAGATGAGTTACAATCTTTGGTACATTTATTTTATCAGCATAAGACTCAGGAGCTATTTGAGCGGTTGGCGCCTTTTTTCTTTCTCTGGCATCTATTTTGTTAGTGGCCAGTACGACATTCGAACTCAGAACTCATTGCACCTAAACATTTTTGACTACACGGTTGCATTCCAAATTCAAATCACTTTAATCCCTGGGGATTAATGAAATTCAGTACAACATTATGTCCCGGCTAGACCATAGGGCTATAATGACTTACTTTAGGACAGCTTTACATGACACATAATGTGGCATTGACGAGCAGGTAGTATAAAAAATTTTGTAAGAAGATATTCAGTCTGATTTTGAAAGAAACTCCATTGAAAAATTAATAAAAGTTTGTTTATTATTCTAGTTAGTTAATATCGATTTATTGCAAAAAATTTAGTTATTGTTTATTATTGTCTACTCGATTGGCCACCTTAATTGTTAATTAAACACAGTATACTGCCAGTAACAGAGGACTGTTAGGACTGCTATTGACTGTTTAGGTATCAATGAGTATTTTTGGACCCGCCTTGAAAAAAACCTTCTGGAGTAGCCTAAATAAAATACTTTGCAACAATTTTCATAAAGATCGCTGACTGATTTTACTGATCATCATCAGTGACTAGACATGACTACTTTGCCAGAAAGCCCCTAAAAAACTATATTTTTATGCAAGTTCAATCAAATAACGTTTCATAAAACTGGTGTTTTGATGCTGTTTCATTGACATATTTTAATACAAGAGCGGAATTTAAAATTTCTGTCGTTTCGAGTTTTTCATGACCCGTGCAAAATGACAAATGTTCCGTCCGCACTTCTTCAAAAAAATTATAATTGTTTGTGTAAGTAGATTATTTTTGCATTTGAAATTGGATATCATAGACGGTATTGTTAGCAGTATGTGTTAAATGAACGTATAATGTATGTATGTATAATTTATTAAACATTGTGTAGGTTATTAGTTAGTTTCGTAGTACTTACGGTTTTTATTATATTTTTCAATCTGATACTGTCAGTCAGGTGATTTGGCAAGCATCGATAATTTCAAGACATGTCTTCCAACTATCAATTGCTGGAGCCGCGTGTATAACCCATGAAACTCTGTGAAGGACTAACATCAAAGATATCCATGTTCCATAAAAAAAGAAAATATAAAAAAAAACTATAAAAAATAAAATACTTGATGTTGCTTAATAACTCCTTCGTAAAAAGGTAGGCATGTCATTTGAAAAAATATGGTTAAGTATAGGTCCCTAAGATATAGTTTAAAATTCACGTAAACTAGTTTTAAGGGCTAAGGTTATTCAAAAAACAGAAAAATGTAAAAAAAAAATTAAAAAACTAAAAAGACTTGACGTTGCCTAAGAAATAACCTTCGTTAAAGATTGGCAGGTCATTTTAATAAATATGGTTAATATACTCGTAGTAAGATAATGTATGAAAATTAGTTAAGAACTCCAGCGTTATTAAAAAAACATAAAAAAAAAAAAAAAAAAAAAATTGACGTTGCCTAGTAATTAACCTCTTAGTAAGTAAAAAGGTTGGCATGTCATTTAAAAAAAAAGGTTTAGTTTAGGTTTCTGAAATAATATAGTGAAATCCATGAAATTCAGAAAAATAATCAAAAAACATGAAAAAAAACTCAAAAAAACAAAAAGACTTGACGTAGCCTATTAATTACAAATCGTAAAATGTAGGCTTGTCATTTTATAAAATATGGTTACGAATAGTTCTCTAAGAAATAGGTTTACTAAAATCATGATATTTTTTCTACATTAAACGACAATGACGACTTTGAGAGACCATTGAATCAAGAAGAAGAAAACAGAATAAAAAAGCAATCGTTATATCGCATAAATTTAGTTTAACAGATAGTAGAGACTATGTACTCGTAGATAGCCGAATATAAATAAGGAAGCATAGTGTAATCGTAGTTTAAAAGAAAAGCTAAACTAAAATACTGTCGGTACATAATAACTTTAAGGAATTTCTTACAAAACACATTTCGAATCAACAAAAACGTGCCACTTGAACACGGACAAAAATAAAGAAAAGACTCCCTGCTCCGAAACTTAAGGCCAAGTAGGCTGAACTTACGGTTTTTAAAAACCATCTGACACACATAGAAACCAATGTTTTATATTGAAAAATGTCTAAACCATTGACTTTTTTACTCGAATATAGCCACTAAATATTTATAGATTAAATTCGCAGAGTTCAACTAGCGAAAATTACTGTTGATGGTGGATGCCTAAAACATTGATGAAATCACCCTAGCTCATAGGGTACAAATATACCAGAAAGATTCGGCCGGTCTGTTAATGGTCTCGGTAGCACAGTGGTTAGTGCAGTCGCCCGGTTTGCGAAAGATTAGGGTCCGATTCCTGCTTGATGCCAAGACGATCAAATGTCGTTTTCTGGTTTTCAGATCTTTAGTAAAGACTAGCTGCCCCGACAGACTTCATTCTGTTCTCAATAAAATTCAGTGTCACGTGACAGGTAGGAACAGTTGCTAAGAGAAAACTAAATCGTTGTTTTCACATAAAGATGTGAAAACAACGATTTAGTTTTCGGTTAGAAGGCGAGGAAAGCCTCACCTTTTAAACCATCCCTGGACCTTCACAAATATTTCATAACCAAAATTAGCCAAATTGGTCGAGCCGTTTCCGAGTTTTAGCGAGACTAACGAACAGCAATCCATTTTTATATATAAGAAGACTAGCGACCCGCTCCCGCTTCGCACGGGTGCAATAGGATGTTATTATACATATAAACCTTCCTCTTGAATCACTCTATCTATTAAAAAAACCGCATCAAAATCCGTTGCGTAGTTTCAACGATTTAAGCATACAAAGGGGCATAGGGACAGAGAAAGCGACTTTGTTTTATACTATGTAGTGATACTGCATGGAAAATGCTAATAACAATAATAACCAAAAATTACTGTGTTGTGCCAAGGCATACCTGCCCAGATACAGTGACGAGTGCAGATCTCCGCGAAATCGTAAATTCGTCACATTTATACACTCCCATTTATGATCAGGCTCGGCCGCCATTGTATGATCCTTGATAATGATCACTATTGTGTAGGGTCAGCTTCAAATAACGTGTGGTAAAATAGTTAGTGGTCAAAAAGGTATTGACGGTTTGACAGAAGCAGTTGTCACACTACAAAGCCGGGGTCGAATGTCGTTTGAAGACCAAAATGACATTAGAACTTGAGTGACATTAAATTCATTCATTTGAATCATTGTTAACTCTGTAAACTTGCTTTTGTTAAAGAATTCAGACGTATTTGACCACATCTCTGTACACACTCATCATATGGATGCTATAGGTAGTGTGCCATGCTATACTGTGTATAACGTCAATTCAATTTCAAATTTTTAATAGGTACAAAATGTTAATGAACAGTGAAAAATTCCAACTAAAACTGTCCTTAATTTCCCATTCACAAATAATAATCCATTTTTTTCAGTCTAACATTACACAATCCCTGAAACAAATTGTAGAATTCTTCTTCTGTTGTCCGTTTAATACCTAACCTTGAATTTTTACTCTTGTAAATATCCCGGAAACAAAATTGCGCGTTCGTCATTTTATACATTTCGATTTGGGGATATAAAGTATGTCGTCCAACGGAAATTAGTCCATGAAAATATTACTTAAATAAGCGAACGAGTTTAGGCTACACAAAAATTCCGCTTAGTTTCGCTGGGTGAGCGAGGCACAACCTAATGCAAGTTAAAGTTCAATGTTAAGCGATACTATTATAGTAACTATCACTCACCATCGCACTTTTTCTTGCATGAGGCTAGCTGAGCTCCCCTCCCCTCCGTGGGTCCTAGCCTTGTCGCGGCGGGGGGGCTTAGTACCGGTGGGAGGTTGGGAGAACCACTGGGAAGCGAATAGGGCTCAGGCAGGCGGTGTGGCTGGATTTAGACACCTTCTTATTTTAGTTTTATTCAATATTTCGTCTGATATAAACTTATGTGATTTTATTAGTATTTTATTCCACCAATAATAACCGAATTCAGACATGTTCGACCACAGCTCTGTACACACTCATCATATGGATGCTATGTTTCCGAGATTTTGTTTGACTCTTTTGTGTTATTTTATATTTCGTGGGTTACGGTGTCAACTACTTTCTTTCTTTCTTTCTATAGTGTGCTATGCTAAATTGTGTATAACGTCAATTCAATTTCTAATTTTTAATACAAAATGTTAATGAATAGTGAAAAATCCAACTAAAGCTGTCAAACCCATTCACAAATAATAATCAATTTTTTTCAGTCTAGTCTGAAACAAATTGTAGAATTCCTCTTTAATTGTCCGTTTAATACCTTGAATTTTTGCTCTTGTAAATCTTTGAAGATAAATAATCTCCCGGAAACAAAATTGCGCGTTCTTCATTTTATACATTTCGATTTGGGGATTTAAGGTAAAACGGAAATTAGTCCATGAAAATATTGAATAAGCGAACGAGTTTAGGCTAAACAAAAATTCCGCTTAGTTTCGCTGGGTGAGCGAGGCACAACCTAATGCAAGTTAAAGTAAAATGTTAAGCGATACTTCTCGTTTAGTAGTAGCTATCACTCACCATCGCACTTTTTCTTGCATGAGGCTAGCTTAGCTCCCCTCCCCTCCGTGGGTCCTAGCCTTGTCGCGGCGGGGGGGCTTAGTACCGGTGGGAAGAAGGTGGGTAGAACCACTGGGAAGCGAATAGGGCTCAGGCAAGCAGTGTGGCTGGATTTAGACACCTTCCACCCACTGCCTGCCAGCGGGCGTGGTGGCAGTTGCTGCCCGCCTGCATGTCATGATTTCTGCTGGTTATTTTAGTTTTATTCAATATTTCATCTGATATAAACATAAGTGATTTTATTAGTATTTAATTCGACGTTTAAAAAATGACCATTTGAATAAAAGGTTTGACTAGTGCTTTTTAGCAGGAATTTTGTAAACGGGTAATACGATGGAGGGAATAGGTAATGGTAATTTTTCGGTAGCTTGTAACAGCTCACTCTTCTTAAAGAGTTCTAAACGTCAAGAAACTGTAGTGACAGGTCATCAAAATGTCTCATTATTATCCTATAAAAGACTTTTCGAGTGTTGCAAGTGGATGGTGCGCTGACATTCCCTATCAACACTTGATATTTTATAGGATATTATGGAGATATTATGACGACACTTAAGTGTTACTGAGTTTCTAGATATTTGAAAGGGTTAGAATTGTTCAAGTTCTAACCGTCTAGAATCTGAAGTAGGGGTTCGTCTAAATGTCTCAAAACTATCTTATAAAAAAACAATGTGTTGTGCGTGAGCAAGGGCTCAAGCTTCCCCACAACACTTTGTTATTTAATTGGTCTTGTGAGTGAGTGTTTTTATGGCTTTTGTAACTACTCACTGACGCTACCTTTTATTATTTTATGGGATACTATTAATATATTTTGATGACCCTCAGTTGGAACTTTGGATTTTAGAAATTTTAAATGGGTTAGAATTGTTCAACTAGAATGAGCTGATTAGCCAACCTAATTAACATTCTCTTCGAAATATTACCATATTTATGGGATTCCTGTGACGACGCAGTAGACAACTTTTTATTCAAATCAGCAGTTTTTATCCGTTCGAAAGATCCTTATCGAATTCACTTATTTTATGTAAGATAGAGAATGTGAAATAAAATTAAAAATGACTCTACATGTAGAAATCATGACGCATCGGGGCACTCACGGGTGCGAGGTGGGAGCCGGCGGGTGTAGAGTGCGGGGGTGCTCTCACCTGCATTGCACGGCACACACCGAGACGACAGCGGAAGTGCCTGCCACCATCAGACACTTCCGTAGCCTCCCCCATCAAGGGGAAGACAGTTGGAGTAGGCCTCCTTAAGGGCCCGCTTAAGGGGGCGGCACTGGCGGTGGAGAGATATGGCTGTGTTGTGAACCATATCTCGCTACCGACAAGTGCCAGGGTGTAGTACCGTGGGGTTTTAGTCGGTAGGAGTCCGACGCAACCTCGCCCCCTCCCCCCGGGGGGCGCGGTATCCATGAGGATTTCCCCACGTTAATAAAAAAAAACCCCTCCAAGGGTCTTTGCCTTGGCGTGGCGGGGGGGCTTAGTACCGGTGGAATTGCGTATCCATTGGGAAGCGAAAAGGGCTCAGGCAGGTGGTGTGGCTGGTTTTAGACACCTTCCACCCACTGCCTGCCAGCAGGCGTGGTAGCGGTTGCTGCTCGCCTGCATGTCATGTCATTTATGTGGTCTATTTGATTTTTATTTAAAATTTCAATAAGTACAGACTTAGTTCAAGAAAGAGTATTTATTTTTCACCCTTAAAAATAAAGTTAATCGCAACTTTATATCTGAAATATTCGTAACGTGTCACAAACTTTCTGTTTATATTTCGATAACCTTCTTTTGATGTCCCGAATACCTATATGAGAGCTGAAAAACATGGTGACTGGTTAGGTAAACATGGTATTTATAAATGTCTTTAAGATACTGATACTTTTAACTATTATTTCTTACCAATATCTAGACGTAGTAACTTATAACGTGGTGGCAGTATAAGGCAAAGTTTCTTGATAATCAACTTATTATTGATTAGAGTAGTTTATAATTAGTATAAGTCGTTATCCACTATAACAAAAGATTGGATTTGTTTAATTTGTAGTAACATTTTAAATGTAAGTTTTTACTTTATGAGCGTTTTGAGTTTCCATTGGTCCTTTTAAACGAGTATTTTCCTCATATAAATGTGTTGGCTGCTTAGCTCTAAGCTTGAATTTTGATTGTTTAATAATAAAATACTTAAATAAGATCTGCAGCATCACAGTTACCATCAGATATTATTTACTTATTTTACCTCATTTTTGTAAATTTTTCACTTTACCAGACAGGGGCAAATTACAACCCACATTCTTGTGAACCCTTGTAGATAAATCCTAAAACCAAGGAAAAACCGATTTAGGCTAGGCCTTCTTATGGGTTACCACTAATGTAATTAAAGGTAAGCACGTAATTATAATTGCTTTGAGTGTGATATATTATAATCTTAATTATAAATGAATGTATTTACCTTTCAACCCCTGGGACCTTCTTAAGGTCCAATGTAAACTTATGTATTTTCAGAATGTTACAAATAAGTGATAACAAAAACTCGAGTTTAATGCATGAAACCTGTATTTGTATATTTAATTATAATATAACTTCGTGTACTTAGTCTATGTATAAAATAAGAGATAGAGATTTAAAAAAATGTGATGATAAAAAGAGACATCAGGGTAGTGAAAACTTTGGGCCATGACGTTTAAAAACGTTTCTAGAAGGGTAGAGAAAAGAAAGGCATATTGTACGTTACGTAACATATTTGCTTAGTGGTATAATTTCAATCGTCTATGTTATAATGTTTAATTAAGTAGGCATACAAATAATAATCATAAGTTTAATTTTAATTGACACTAATACAATGAACAATGGAATCGATTACTACTTTAATTTGTGAATTATAAGAAGTGTTGTATCTTTAATAAGGAATAGTTCAAACAATGATAGTGAAGTGCTCATCGAAATCAGTGCATAGTTCTTTGGCCTAAGGCCCCATGATGCCCACTTCACTTCAAGCAGTGATGACTTCGTGAAGGCCCCACACAAACTATACAGCGATTCGCGAAAGACGTTCGTGACCGCGCCATTGACGGCAACCGCGCACGATCCCACGCAAGGACTGACCAGACAAGACAAGACAAGACCACTGACCTTAGGCTGGAGGTCTGACCTCGCCGAGGTTAGAACATAAACT
Organism: Udea ferrugalis; assembly: GCA_950022985.1. Lineage (NCBI taxonomy): Eukaryota > Metazoa > Arthropoda > Insecta > Lepidoptera > Crambidae > Udea > Udea ferrugalis. The sequence goes on from OX465515.1 coordinate 1,363,473, forward strand.
AATTTTGACGCCAGATTCTTATTGCACCTGGATGACTTGTAAGTCACCGCCTGCTCGCTGGTCGTTCGCTGGGCCTCCCACATGGGTCTCACCCGGCGGGCTTGACCGCGCCGAGGGTGGCGCACTGTGCCTGGGAGTTGGAAATAACTAAGAATGGTAAAGTGTCCCTTTATCTGCAAATGATGACCGTAGGGTGGTCCCCGACGAGTTGATGCCCGGGCAAGAGCATAATGCTCGCGCCGCCCTAGTGACAAAGAGTGCTATCAGTCAGTCAGCACGATCTCCGAGCGCCCGCGCTCCGACGCCCCCAAGCGCCCCAACGCGGACGAGGGCCCCCACGCGCCCACGCGCCCCTGCGCGGCCAAGGGCCTCGACGCGCCCACGCGACCCTGCCTGGCCGAGGGCCCCCACGTGTCCGAGCGCTCTACGTGCCCATTTCGTCGTCTTACTTAAGAATGAACGATTAGGTATAATTTGCCGTATTAAATGTTTGAGAACTAAACTATAAACATAAACTTAACCATGTATTCACGAAGTAAATGTTGTATTTTTTGTGTTGTGAGTAAGTACACAATTTAACTTTAAGCTCAATATTATTGTGAAACGAATATTAAAAGTACTTTGATGTCATTTTATGGTTATTAATGTAATAATATGGTTTATTGTGATAAGAAGAAAATAAGTCCAAATAAATATGTGTTGTTTGACAAAATATTATAACTTTACCACCTAATTCATAAAAACTTAAACAGCGCTGCAACAACACGTCAACTTTTGTATCGCTTCGTCTCTTTCATTCTTGTTGCTGCCGCCATTTCGGCTGCCCAAATTCAAAACCTAGTAACACCTGATTTGGAAAAAAAACGTTTTTTGCCATTTTTCGACTAACTAGACAGTGCCGAATCGATATGGACCTTAAAACACCAAGTTTCATACACAATTTCAAAAATAAAATTTAGCAAGTAGGAGGGATTTGGCATGTTTACGAAAATTTCGACAAAGTACAGATTCTAAACCTAGTAACTCAGAATACAAATTCAGAAACCTAGCAGGTCGAGGGAATTGCTAGGTTTTTGATTTGTGGTATGAGTTTGGAATTCCGATTTGCTATGTTTTAAATTTGGCGCTGGTCTTTTTCGTTTTTAGTTTAGTGAGTGATGAAAAAAATCAATTAAATGAGTTTAAGGCCATTTTATCGGTCCAAGCGGATAAAATGGCTAATGGTTAGTGCTTAGCAGATGCAAAAGGAATGCAGGTGAGACAGAAGAATATCTCTAGAGGTGTTATTTAGCAGACTTACTAGGTTTTGATATTGTTTTTACAGTCTTTTTTGCATAAATTCACAAGGAAAAAATAGAGTAAGTAAGTTAAGTGGTTGATTTAAATAAAACTTTTCATCAAAATTACTAGAAGTATTATAAAATAAAATGTCAACAATATTACACAACTTTTCGCCAAACACCCAAAGCGCTATGTCATCTGAATTCATCGGGGGAACGAGTGAAGGTTGCCAACCTGTTTTTGGGCTCTCCTGAACATTTTGGTTGGAAGGACTTACTAGGTTTTGATTTTAAGCAGCCGATTTGCGAGTAAGTGACAAAACACGTCAATTGCTTGAACTATTCTTCAGCGTTGCGTTCGTTTTTATGAATAAGGGGGTTAGTATGTAAGCATTCGTAATCAGTTCGGCAAGAGTCATGAAATATCAATAACAGTCACTTTAATATGTGAACCTCGTTTTGGAAAGTAATTAGCAGTTCATGATAATTATCGATACAGCGTGCACTATGGTTGAAAATAACACTAGCCGGACTGATTACGTTATTTCCACCAGACACAGATCTATAGTCAAAATATCAAATATTGTGTTGATTGTATCGAACATAGTTCCACACATCTCTGATCTGCTCAGTCATGGTGGAAAATAGGCCTAAGCTCCTTAAATATTAACTTGGTGTGTAAAAAACGAATAAAATCCATTGTGACCAAATCTGTGCTTTATTTTATCCTAACCACAACCAAAGATAATTTCATTAATAGGAGGATCTTACGTGAAGCTGGCTGAAACATGGATAAATTTTAGGTAAGTACTTATACTTATCATTATACTTATCTAATAGGTCTAAGAATCAAATGAATCAATAGAAGTCGAAAAAATCATCAAATCAATAGAAAAACAACAAAAGAGCAGTAAATTGACAGTTAAGACTTTGAAATACCTTTCGTGGTTAGACCGAAATAACTCTTCTAACTGGCTATTTTAGACTGTGTGCAAGTCTTACCCCCATAATCATAAAAACGAACGCAACGCTAAAGCAAAGTTTAAGCAATTGACGTGTCATGTCACATACTCACGAATGGCGGCAGCAAGATGAAAGAGACAAAGCGATACAAAATGATCGTGTTGTTGAAGCGCTGTTTAAGTTTTTATGAATAAGGGGGTTAGTCACCCCTTGAGACATGAGAGTGGCAGGACCGAGAGAGGTAGGCAAATAACACAACAACACCCACATCAAGCGCTGACCTAAGGGAACACCATAACACGACACGACACCGCGTAGTGGGAATCTGGTATGAGCCAGCGACATTCTCATGATGCTGCGTCGTGACACGATGCGTATCGTATCGTCTTATTGTGTGCGAGCCTTAACGCGCAGACTATAGATAGTCTACCTCATACGGAACAGACGTAAAAAACAATGGCTTGGTATTATAGTCTATCGATTAAATGTGTTCACTTAAGAAAATAATGAAGACCTGTAACAACCCTACTTGGGAACGCCCTTGAAGGTGTTAAAGTCCCTTTTTTTTTTTTTTTGACGCGGAGAATGCATTTACGCACTACCCCGGGTAGGAGAGCGGGGGAGTGTGGGACTCGCCCACCCCAATGGGGAAGGGACTACCCACTAAACTCCGCGGAGGCCATCTTCCGCGCGTAACCGAAGGTCCCCGAGTACCACCGCGAGGGACTCTACCGGCGGACCCCTGGCGCGCTATGCCGGCTTCCCGGCTCTACTCGAGAGGAGTTATATCTCCCCTCTTACACCCACCGGTGTTAACAGCAGTGCGAGGCCCCCCAGCACCGCCGCCCTCCACGGAGTCGCCTGTGCAATGGAGGCACACAGTCCCCACCGTGTGCACTCCTAGCGACCCCGGGGCCCCCCTTTAGTCGCCTTTTACGACAGGCGGGGGGGAACCTTGGCAGTATTCTAATGCCCCATACCACAGGGCACAGGTGTTAAAGTCCCTGACAAATCTAGAAATTCATATTTTTAATCATTTAAATTATATTTTGTTGCCTTGAACATTTGAAAATCACACTGCAAATTCAAATGCCATGTAAGCACATTAAATCGACAGGCTATTAAGTATAAACCTTGCTTCGAATTGCTGTGTCGGTTTCGCTCCAATGTTATGATGAGATTCACATTGCTGGCGCGCAACACCACAACATACAGTAGTTTGAATCGATCTTAAGAATCTGTAAGAGATAACCTCTTACAGATTCTTAAGATCGATTCAAACTGTCAATGCTTAATATCGCGTTGTTTATGTCTAATGGAAAAAAAAGTCAGGGAAGAAGGCCTGCGACGATTTGAAGCTATTCTTCAACCAACGCTACGACACAGTATTTATAAACATGCGGACTAATAGAGAGGGGGAGCAGCGACTTTGGCTAAGAGGTCAAATAACTTCGGTGACAAGAGAAGGTAGGTGTAACAGCTAAAACATATGTTCGACAGAAAGTTATCGGTTTGACTCTGCATACTCAAAACTTTTCACCTATTTCGATTAATTGCTGAATATTTTCACAAGATTATCTTTCACCTGCATTTTGATGATGCTGATTAAACAACGGTCAGAACATTTGTTTATTTCTCGCAATGAAAAACTTTACCTTCTGAGATGAAAAAAAATCTTAGTAACATTCAGAAACCAATCATTTCGTCATGGAATCTTCAATCGTCAAGGATCTTTTAGCGAAGACTCAAACAGAAAAATAAATGTCGGAGATAATATGTTTCAGACTAAGCAAAAGCAGTAAGAGAAAGTGAGCAGGAGTGGCATTCTGCAGGTGCACATCGAACGAATATGAACTGAGAGCGTATCTTGATGCTTTGTTAAACTCAACAACAACTGAATGTGATCGTCTGAGCGAGAAGAACTGAGCCAAATAACATTAAAATTTGATTTCTATACAAATGAAGGGGATTACCAATTCAAAGTGAAGCAAATAGACGATTAAAGTTGTCGTTTTTTCCTGATCATGATCGAGATGTGATTTGGCGTTAGTCAGAATAATTCGTTCGTTTAAGAGGCCGCTCATTGCCTACTAGCGCCACCAATTGTTTTTATTATTTATACACATGGTAGATATTTGTACATGTGGGGATTTCTATCGCTGGATTCAAGAAAATCGTCAGTACAGCCGTGCTATTCCGGCGGTGCACATCGAACATCACTTCACATCTCAGTGCTTCACGCTTACCTTAATCATCAATACGCTTTACTTTTAATTAGTATTTTCTCTCATTTTGTATGTAAATAATTAAAAAATGTTATTTGGCTTAGTTCTTTTCTCTCAAACGACCACAGTCGCGAAGGAATTGAATTTCAAAGTTACCTCGCACGAGCGAAGTGAGTTTTGGCGACCAGCGGAATAGCATAGCAGGACGGCTCGGCCGCGCTCAGAAACAAGCTGCGCCCGCTGCGTGTGTATGTAAGATGACATACTGGGTATACTTACTGTGCTTTTACTGTACTTACTCTATGTTAGGTACTTATCTCCTATAAATAGTTAAAATTATTACAAACCTTTCCAACGCCTTCCTCGATTTCGTTGGTCCTGTGTAGTCTGACCAGGCAGAGGTGCTATATTACACACACTTACAGTCAGCATGAGAACCTAGCCTTAGAGAAATGCAACCTTATCAGTCCGGCAATAAAACACCTTTTCACTCCTTTAATGTTTGAATGACGCTGCAAATAAGATACGACTCTATCATTGCAGTGTTAGTATTGCTTTTCTCTATCAATCTAGACCTTTTAAGCCACCCTGAGGGGTCAGATGGTTCAAATTGGATGCTCGAAAGGCAGGTGGATGGCCCCCCTGTTCGCCAGTCATAGACACCCCTTCAATTCGTCCGCACGGACAAGTTTCATATTTTGAATAGTGATGTAACGGCTCGACTTTTCAAACCGGTTTCAACTGAGTTATCGTTGCCCTAAATCAAGTTTGATTATATTCACCAAATGAGAAGATGAGGAAGCAAGGCCTTTACTCATCTTTATTATTGTCTAATTATCTGCACAAAGTAGTGGTTACCTGGGCTACCAACAATTCTGTATTGTCGGTCGACTTTTACTTTTGGGTGCAAATCATTAACAAAGCGTAAGGGACACATTGCTTTTGAGTTTCATGAGATACCTTTATTTTACAATCAAACCAGTTAAGATTTAATGGGTCAGATAAAAAATCCGGTTTGCCGATTATTCTAACCGATTCGACCCGGCATGCTCTAGTCCGCTCCAACACTAAATTGCATCTCTGTCACCAGCAGTGGCCGGCTGGCCGGTCGATTCAATTTACTACTATTACTTACCAAACATCCAACATGGTCTTCCCTGAATGAAATGAGTAGGAAAGGTGAACCTACACCTTGTTGATTTCTAAAATTTACAAGTTTTCGTACTGCTGTCAACTTGGCATAGGAAGTCAACATGCTAAAAAAAAAATGGTTGAGGAGTAACACAATTTTTAGTCGACGCTCCAAATACAAGCAAGCAACCTGTCAGGTTTCAGTTAAATCTTTGTTGGTGGTGATTCTGAACCTTCCTAGAAAATAAAGTAGGCTTTGGAACCCTAAATATTAGTAAAAGTTAATTTTCCAGCTACTTCTAAGCAGCGATTGTCTCAAAAATTAATTTCCTGCTAAACCTCGAAAAAATCTACATGTCTGTGTTGATTGAGTAAAAACATTATTATAGATCGTCTAAGCTGAAATGGCTCTTTACTACGCATACAAGACCGCTTGCTTGAGCATGACATGACAACATGAGCCTAAACTTAAGCGTTTGACAATGCGAACACGATTAATTAAAAATGTTAAGTATTTGTAGATAATAGTGTAGGTTCACTGCAGAAAATTAAGGTTTAATAATGTGATCCCTCAATCCACACATAAAACTGGGAATAAGGTTTTTTAAATGTGATTGGTGTCTGTCTTATTACTAGAAGTCGTTGGCATTTGTAGAACCAGCGATTAACTGAAATAAAACGAAATTCACCGAATCGGACAATTACAAGATTTCAAATGGCTTTCCAGAAATGCAAGTTTTAGTTTCTGATAATAATTATCTATGTTGAATCCAATGGCTTTTAGTGTTTAAATCAAATAATACAGACCCCACCCAAAACCGGGTGGTATTAGGTGGGGTCTGTATTATTTGGTCAAATCAAAATGGAAATAAAACTACATTTTATTGAATTATTTGATGACACGGTTCTGATCGCCCTCCAGCAGCCGCGATGATCGTGCTAGACCTACAGATCACTGATTTGTCTGCTTTATTGAATATCATCGAGTCGGACTCTGCAGTGCACTCAAACAAAGACGTGTAGAAAGAAAATTAACAGGAAAAGGTAAGTATAATATTTTATTTCACAACATTCTCTAGGAAGTGCTGTCGCCTTGGACGTCTAAGTAGGGTAACACATCTTTACAATATAATAATACTCAAATGTATGTAGAATATACATTAAGTGAAGAATTAAGAAAACATTGTTTCACACGAAAATTTTCACAAATACTACTTGTAAAAGATGCATGTATATTTTCTTCGAAATTTTCACACGACTAATTACATACTATTTAAAAGTTAGAACATATTGTCTAAGAACAATTTGTTTTTTTCCAAAATGACAGTTCGTCCACTTAATATTTAATTAATCGATATAAAATAAACCATAATAGGTATAGCTATTTGTTTGAGCCTACTTTTCGTATTTTGCAGACATAATTTATAACATACATTCGTTTTGCAAAAAAACCTAAAAATTACATTATACAAATAGACGTGCGAAACAACATTATAAATAATAAAACGCATAATCTAATTAATTTAAAAAAAAACAAAAACTTAACATTGTGGTAACTCGTATGCAGCAAAACTATTGCTGCTTCACAAATAAATAAAATGCATAAGTAAATTAAATCAACACAAATTAAAATAACTTCTCACGCACGTTGGTTTCTTGCGACTATTTATAATCCTGAAATTAAAACGTGTAAAATTAATTATGCGATAGATGACACGCACAGCAATAGTTGGCAAAATCGCGCAGCAAAATTTAAATGGGTACCCAAACTCGCTCTGCTCAAGAAGAACGCAACTTACGGGTATTTCCAGTACCCTTCCAAGGTATGGTGCCTTCAGTCTTGTCTTGAGCGTCTCCGGTATGTGAGGGATTTCCGAGGAGAAGGGCTGTATGCTCTGACTCCTGTATAGAACTTCCCCTTTTGCGTTAAGACTTCCAGTCTCGCCGAAGCCTCCACTCTCCCATAATCGTTCTCAATGGTAATCCTGTAGGTGCCAACGTCTTCGATAGTCACTTCCTCGACTTCCAAAATTCTCAGTATCTCGTCCTTCTCTCTGATTGTGATGCGGGAAGATGGCGTGATGATGACGCCGTCCTTGTCCCACGTGGCCCAAGGCGCTGGGAGGCCTTTCACGGCGCACTGGAAAACCACGGTGTCTCCTTCTTCTACCACCTTGTTGAACGGGTAAGTGTAGAATTTGGGGGCCATTTGCCGCGAAGGGCTGCAAAGGCGACGGGGATCAGGTCCTAGAGGAAAAAAAGATTGACTAAAACTTACAGTTAGTATCACAAACATGGTGCTAACAAACAGATTGGAGACACCAATTCAATGAAGACTTTCTTACGCTACAAATAAGGTTGAAGTGCATGACTTAGGAGAGTGATTACTCAAATGAAATGCTTTGAATCGGCCAAAGATTTTCTGATTGCATCGGTAGGTATCTGTGAATTTTCAGCGGAAAGACCACATCTCTTTTCGAGATAGATCTGGGTCGAGCCCACATACAGAAAGCATAAGAGTTAGAACTTACCAGGAGTCCTAGAGACAGATCTTGCAGGTGTACTCCGGGGAGTAGAGCGAGGAGTGGAGGCGGCTGACAGCAGAGCTGGGGGTCTCCGCAGCCGCTGGCTGAGGGTGTTGGGCTCTCCTGGGGCTGCAATACCGCGAATCAGGATTTACTTCACATAACCTCATTATCATATTTAGGTAGTCAAACATTGCCAAACATTATTTTTATTAATAAAGTTTATAATCTGGACGTGCTGCTTCATGCTGCTTAACCGTGTAACTCCATGGTGATTCGGCATCAATTAATGAATACAAACCAACAGATTTGACAGTTGTCCCAAAAACAACATGGCCGCCACAAAGTGTCAACATCGACCGACCCTATTTAAAAGACAGACCCTTTATAATTTAATCTTTTTGACCGAAAACGATGACCTAGTGCAAAATACCGCTCGCCGTGGAGTTCTAGGAAAAGACCACGGTCAGCTGTGTGTCAAAGTGGAAACTTACGATAGACCACTAGGCAGGCGCTACTTGCCGCCTTCCCAAGGTTATTGGAGGCTTCGCACAGGTACGTCCCCTCGTCTTCCGCAGTCACCTGCTTGATCTTCAGGCGAGCAGTTCCGTTATCCAGAGACCATTCGAAGTCAGAGCACTCACGGATGAGCTACACGTTGTAAACAAGAATAATTAAAGTAGCGGTACTAGCATTCAAATTTCATCTCAGTCCAAAAACTATAGCTGTTTGTTATGAAAGCTAAGACATTCATGGAAACAATTAAAGTGGAATACCTACATGAACAGACGTTTAAGTCTAGCCATCTTAGAGCGACAACTCGTGATGCCGCTTTAATATGGGTCACATAAATGTAAAGGCAGGTCAGTACATGTTTTATTATTTTATACAAGTTAGCTTGTTTACTCACCTCAGAGTAGTGGAACCACCTAATGTCCGGCTCGGGGTGCCCAGAGACGTGGCACTCGAACTCAATGGCGTCCCCGTCGTGGCACAACAGGTCGGTCAGGTTTTTCTCGAACCGAGGGATAACGTCCACTCGCCTGCAAAAGAACTGGGTTTAGACATCACATTCACCAAGTTAATCCTATTTTTATTACAAATTCGAATGTTTGGTTCCGTGGATGGATGGATTCATGTGTGTTGCTCCTTCATGTAAAAACTACTGAGTGGATTTAAATGAAACTTAACCATAATGTAGCTTATACATCAGAATAAGACATAGGCTACAATTTATAAAAAAATATAACGGACGTCGCGGGCGGATCTAGCTGTCGCTCGCGTCTATAATAGGCTTCTAAAAAGGTTAGCATAATGAAGCTCGTATAACTTTTGTTTCTAATTCCTATTCCAAAATACCTATCATAGAATCTGAATTTTGGAAATTGGTATATTGTGGAGTACAAGTCATAGAACATTCAGCTATAAATCAGGCATTTATCTCAATAACACTTGTCTTTGTAACACTAATGTCTCTCGTAGGTCAGTAAACAATCATAATATGCAAAACTGCGGAACACCCACCCTTATGTTTCTTAAATCGACTTTACATTATCTTGATCACTAATAAGGTATCTGAATTTCAGCTTAGCTTTGAGCGGGAGTTTGTCAACCAGGGTAGCGATTTAGAAGGGCGATACTTATAAATAATAAGCAATAAGTATAAAATTAAAGTCCAGTATAATTTATTATAGCACAATAATACTCACCCGTATCGTATGTAGTGTTCCTCTGTTGAGTTCGGATCTGCGAAGTAAAGGGAACGGAATTAATCAGGGAGCATTCGACTTTTATAAAGTACTTTTACTTTAAACATAGCCGGTTGAGGCTGGGGCGTGTAAAAAGTCGTCAACAAGCGGTGGGCGCAACAATGAAATCTGGAGCTGTTTTTTAATTAAATACATAATAAATGTCTTATTCGTTGGATAACATAACATTTAAACGGCCTATATACGTCCCACTGCTGAGTACAGGCCACACCTCAACTATGATGTGGAACAAGCCATACTCACACGGCCTCAGTGCGGATTGTTGGAGGGGTGTATAGTAAGGGAGCAACGTTGATGTCAGATGTTATCATGCCGCCCTGAGGCCTTTGACTAGGCTTAACGACTGAGACCAAACGCCTTAGCCTGCCTTCCGAAGCACGGAGATGCCCAAAATTCACATCCCACTTCCGACCCGGCGTGTGTTGCTCTACAACAGCGATTGTCGCCGATCACTGTCACAACAGCACCACGGGCACCTATTCAAAAAAGTATCACCCTGTAAAGTTTCCCTGTTTACCTTTGGCGAGGATCTGCAGCGAGATGATGGCCTTGGCCTCCCCGTGGACGTTCCTCGCGACCACGGAGTAGGCGCCGGTGTAGTCCAGCTTCGCGTGCGGTATCTCGAACCGGTACTCGGGCCCCTCGTCTACGCGCTTGAAGTGCGTCGCGTCGCGGTAGTAGTCCGGCTAAGGGGTTTTATCAAAGGACTTGATCAAAAAATTCGAAAACCAGAAAAATACATTCGGTCTTGGCTTCAGGCGGGAACAGAACCCGCGTCTTTCGCAAACCGGGAGACTGCACTAACCACTGTGCTACCGAGACAATTAACAGACCGGCCGAATCTTTCTGGTAACCCTATGAGATAGGTTGCTTCCTTCAATGTTAAAGGCAGATACACCTTCAAAACTCAGAAGAAATATTATTTCTAATATTTAAATCCCGATTGGATGGAATAGGCTAGACTATGTTATTATTTTTAACCAAACAAAGTTTGCGAAAGACGCGGGTTCGATTTCCGCCTGAAGCTAAGACCGAATGTCTTTCTGGTTTTCGGATCTTTAGTAAAGATACTGCAGGGAAAATGCTAAAAATAATAATGACATGGTCAACATCTCATAAACAAAAAACCCAGAATCGCCAGCAACGAAATGTATAAAAATGGGTTCAATTTAGTGACCCTATAACGTATACAAATAATCTGTATTTAATTTCAAAACAGATGTTTAATTTCAAAACAGAGAGAAACCACCTTAAGAAATGGGAATCCTATGAGAGTTCTTACTTTGAATTTAAAACATTATGTAATGACGTACCTTCAGGAAGTCTCTTAGCCAGTAAACATCGGGCTTGGGGTCTCCAACGACCTCACATTGGATGATCACAGTGTCCCCCTCCTGCGCTTCGCTCGACCTTGGCTTCCTTATAAACATTGGCTCTTTGGAGTACCTGTAAGGAAAAATCATTAGCAACATATCGGAAAAACGGTAAGTACGGAACATCACGCTTAAAAAATGTGAAGCATGCAAGGTGCTACAATTTCGTTAGTTGTACACGACCCTTACACAAACACACTAGGTGCGACAAACTACGCCATTTTACTCCGTGTGACAGCGCTAGTGACACGTGCTAGTCACGCACACATCTTAACTGGCAGCTTATAGTATGCTTCACTCATGATTAGACAAGGTGACGTTCGCCCTTTTTTTACGTCCGTGTACGCAACCAATATAATACGATATCTCATAAAAAATAGGAAACGTTTTACTTTAAACTGAAATTTTAATTTCTTTTAGGGAGAATCACAGGCATTTCATGAATATAGGAGACCTCCATATAAGTAGGTAATATAATTTATGACAATTGTAAATGCAATATACTTATTTTATTATTATTCCTGTAATTTTATATGTAACGTTCCTGTACTTTCGGTACTAAGCAATTACTTACGGTACGTCGGGACTGAGCACAACTGGAGGCGTCCTCTTCTTAATAACAGCTGCGTCTCCTTCGATGACCTCTACCTTTCCAGACGTGGTGGCTCTTCCAACCTAGTAACAAGACAAAGTGTAATAATTATACAAATCGTCCGCTCGCGTTAAGAATGCAGTTATTTCATATTCGTCCTTTGATCTAGCTCGTCCCTTAACCAATCAAATCGTTCCATATTAGAAAGTCAACTCAAAGTTGACTAGTTGAACGCATACTTACAAACCCAAAGGTTGTGGATCCGTGTTTTTTTTGTGCAACAGAATTAAATTTGAACACCAATGCATTCTTAACGCGAACGGACTGAAGTATCTTATTCTTTTCTTCCATTTAGATGGAGTCGATTAGCCATAACCCTCATTTCTAGAACAAGCCCGCTAGAGAGAGATACTAAGTCTCAAAATCTATAAAGGTAAATCAAAGTTAAGACCTACTTCCGTAAGTGTCAATAGCGCTTAAAGTTAAACCTGTTCGTGTTATTTTGTACGAGCAAGTACATAGGAGTAATATAAACGTCCTATAAACGTTCCACTGCTGGGCACAGGCCGAATACGAGTAAGTATTATCTGTTCTGTTCTTAAACTTCATTGATGTTACGTGTATTTAAGTGGTCTAAATATATTAAGTAGGTATAATTTCTCAGAACACATTCGACATTATTGTGAAGGTTCATTGAAATCCATTCAGTATTTTTTACGTGAAAGAGCAACACGGCACATCCACATACAAACTTTCGCCTTTATAATATTGTAGGATCATTGCCGCGAACCATTGAAATGCACGATCCCAGTATTTCAATACAAGGACCTAACAAAAATACCCAATCAACATTGCCACCCCTCGCTAAAACAGGGTACCTATCCTGCCATTGATATAAACAAGTTTGTGAATTCTGGGGGTGAGTCTTTATTAAGTGCATAGGTATAAGTACTTAGTTTATAGGTAAGTACTGAATTGAACATCAAACACCGGTTGGAGGAGATTAGGAAACTATGCAGACATCATTGTCAGGGGATGCTTTGCAGGGCGCCGTCTGTCAGAGGTCGCCGGTCGAGGGGTGACGTAGGCTAGGGGCTAGTCGTCTGGCTGGTTAGACCTAGATGTATTATAATTTTTGCCACTTGTATGTCCTATGAGATATTTTTGGAATTCTCAGGACTGAAAACCAGCTGCGGTGATACTTTATTCAATGGGGATTGAGACAGAATGCTGCGCGTCACCCTTTTTTATTAATGTCGTCATGACACACGGTAATGGCTCTGTGGTTGTTATTCATTATGATCTTTATTCTGGTATACCCTTAACTTTAGCTATTCTTTTCTTCCTATGCAGAACAAAACAAAGAAAGTAAAAATAAAGACCCTGTAGTAGGTGAACGAAATAAACATACAAAACTACTTAAAACGACCAGAATAAAGGTTTGTAACAAAGAAAACAAAACAAACAAAGGCAAAGAAAATGTGGGTGTACAAAGATAAAGCCCTTAATCTATGAAAAAAAAGTTTTGTAGTAATTAGCATGTGTTTCTGCATGTTATTCATTTGTTTCAGCTGCAATATTTAACCGTCAATTTATAGTCCGTTCGCGTTAAGAATGCAGTAATTTGACACTTTCCTTCAATCTAGCACGCCCCCTAACCAATTAAATCGTACCTAATTAGAAAGTGAAGTCCTCAGTGACCAGTTGAACGCATACTTTCGAACGCAAAGGTTGTGGATCTGAGTTTTTTTGCGTGCAGGACAATTTAATTTAAAAATCACTGAATTCTTAACGCGAACGGACGTCTACTGTCCGTATAGCCACACACATACATATAGACATACTGTCTATACTCTTTCCACCTCACCTCATTGGAAGCGGTGCAGGAGTAGACACCAGCGTCCCTCGGCGTGACGAAGGCCAGCGCCAGCTCCGTCTGCCCGTCCCGGTCCAGGGTCATGATGGCGCGTCTGCTGGGCCGCAGGCGAACCCCGTCGCGGTACCAGGTCACCCCCACTGTTGGGTACGCTTCCACCACCGCTGATATTCTTAGTTCATCACCTGAGTATAAAATATACATTGTATTTGGGAAAATATGTTTTTGAGAAGTGAAGGGTCATAACATTGAATTGATTTATTTTGTTTATTCTTTTTTGGACAACATTGAATGGTACAAAAGGCGGACTTAATGCTAAAACAGCAGTCTCTACCAGTCAACCATTAGGCTGAGCAGAAAAGTACAGGAGGCGGTGCGACAAAATTTAATGATTTTAAGGCGTATTGAAGAAAATATTTTTTTTCCAAGGATTTTCCTACTTGCTTGTAGCTCCTAAACTAGGTAAATACCGTCTGTTTGGAGTGGTAATTATGTCTTGCCCTATGGCTTCATTTTCAAATTGTACGGTAAAATTAAATTGACTGATTTATACCAATTATGGATAATTTTAATATAAAGGCGTCTAGTTTGAGGGCTCATTCAGACGATGAAAAATATAATTGAATATAATAAGGTATGAACGTAAATTAACAATCAATTCATATTCATTACACAATCAAGATTGCTTAAGTTTTGGTAGAAACCATTCACTAACTACACTAACGTTACAGTTGTATGGGGTTTACCCGTTCTACCCACTGATGTATCCTACATTATTTGTTTTGGGTATGGTAGGATACAACGAGCTCAGGGTCAGGCGGGACTTTGCTCTTGTAGCTTATATAGTTAAGGTGCTGAGAGGCAGAGTACACAATGCCGAATTACTGGGGCACCTACACCTTAGTGTACCAGACCGGTACGCGGAGCGCCGGCGCCGGCCGCCGCTGCTGGCGGTACCGCGCGCGCGCACCAACCTGCTGGCGCGGGCGCCGCTCACGCGCGCCATGCGCACTATCAACGCGGTGGCTGAGATAACGGACATATTCTCGTGTCCTCTGAGTGAATTCGCAAGAACGGCACTATTTGTAATTAGTTATAAATTGTAGTTGTTTTGTGAGGATTTTATTGTTTTGTTTGTTTTTTAAAAGGTTTAGGTTTTTATATTTTATTTTTATTGTTATGTAGGATAGTTACGCTATTGCATTGGGGCACAATTTCCTGTTATGATAGTTGTAAGAGATGATGAATAAATAAATAAATAAAATAAATAAATAAAGTTTTTATGACTAAGGGGGTGTGTGTGTTTAAATTGTAGATACACAATTTTGTTACTTGAATATAAATGATCTAAGTTTGCTTTCACTGACCTTCGTTTAGCCGGTAGAGAGGCTCCAAGCCGCAGCAGAACTCAGGAGCCACGTATGCTCTGATGCCCTTGTCCACCACCAGGCTACAGCGGCAGCTGATGGCTCCACTGCCGTTCCTAGCCATGGCTTCGTACACCCCCCCATCTTCTAACGTTGTAGGCGCTATTTCTAGGGTGTGGAAGTGTTCGTCCTGGGACTTGGTGTGGCGGCCTGGAGACGAAAAAATAAATAAATATACCTAGTCATTATTCCACACAGCGCCATCTAACCCCAAGATGAGCTAATTAAAGCCCGTTTTTATGGGATACTGTACAACGGCTAGACATACTATACTTTTTCTTCTGTAAATACATACTTAATATACATAGGAAACACCCAGACCAATACAAATAGAAATGTTCTGCACCCAAATGTTTGTTCTGTGCGGGGATCTAACTCGCGACCTCTGGTGTAGTAGCCAACTTCACAACAATAACACCAAATCGATCGTCACCAAATAGGGTCAGCACTCAAACTCATGCCGACTCAGCAGCGTTTGAATGACGTGAAGCTTGCTGCTCATGAGGAGTCTCTCTCTTCTTGTGATCTGACCTCTAAGTCATGAGAGGCCTTTGGTGTTGTAGTTAGAGCAGTAAAACAACCATCTTTACTAACGAGCCATAGGAGTATAGTCCGTTCGCGTTAAGAATGCAGTGATTTTATTCTTGTCCTTAGACCTAGCACGCCTCTAACCAATCAAATCGTTCCTAATTAGAAAGTAAAGTTCACAGTGTCCAAATGGACGCATTCTTTCAATTGCAACGGGTTTTTTATATGAGTTTTGAAGTATGTAACAGAGTCGAATTAAAAAAATACTGCATTCTTAACGGGAACGCCCGCAAAGATATAACTTATAAAAACGACGTTGTGTTTATGTTTTGTGAAACTCTATTATATGTGAAACTGTTAATAGCTATCATAAGAAAACAGGTAATAAATTATTAAAGTCACATTTCTTTTGTTCACAAGATGCTAATATACTTTAATCAGGTACTGTCTACCTATTGATTGGCAAATGTTGGTAAACATTCACAAAACTTGGCAAGAGAACGGATCCAAAAATAAAAATGGCGATGGTGGCTTCTCTTCCTGTTCTGTGCATTATTATCTCAAAAAATATAAAGCGCTTGACTACAGTAATCTATTTCTAAATATTAAATTTTCCTTCATGTTCATTTCAGCTTCACCCTCAAAAATGATATTTTAATAAAAAAGAGGTAGATAGATTATGTCAGTACTGATGCCCAGTCAAAAATTGTCCACTGCGTATGTACCTATAATCTGACCGTGTTGTAACGTGTGAACAAGATAGTATGGTCATTTACTAGCGCGTAAACGAGACAGATACCTACATGTTGCACAATGCTTTGCTTAGGTGCACTAATAGTTCTGATTTCGGGTGCCACTGTTTTAGCACAAGTAACCTATCTTTTTTAATATAATATTATTTCCCTCAACACGTCACACATTTCATGAAAATATCCCCAAAAATAGTTTTAAAAAAAAACTACTTAAATATAGTCCGTTCGCGTTAAGAATGCAGTGATTTCATACTTGTCCTTCGACCTAGCACGCCTCCTCACCAATCAAATCGTTTCTAATTAGAAAGCCAAGCCCACGGTGACCAGCTGAACGCATACTTTAGAAAGCAAAGGTTGTGAATCTGAGTTTTTTTGTGTGCGATAGAGTTAAAATCACTGCATTTTCAACATGAACAGACTTTTTAGAGCCAAAGTTCTGGATGTTTTGGAAAATGCCAGATATTCCAAAAAACATTTAAAATGTTTCATCAGCATGACATCAAAATCAATTAAGAAAATCAACAGCCTCTTTCTGAAACTCACTGTCTAGATAGACTTCCTCTCCGTCCTTGTACCACGTGACAGTTGGGGGTGGACTCCCCACCACCTGGCAGGTCAGCCGGACCGGGTAGGTCGCCTGGACTCTTCTGTCCCGGAGGCGCATTGTGAACTGAGGGGGGTACTCCCAATCGGCGTCAGCTGATCTCTCTCTACAACAGGGAAGAAATACCAACATATTTATAAAAGCCATTATTAAAAATAACATAACCAAATTTCGGTTTGAGTGGTCACCCATCTCATATCCTACCCAGCGTGTGTTGCTCTGTCACAACTGCACCACAGGCACCTCCGTGCTTCGGTAGGCACGTTTAACAGTTGATCCTGGTTGACGTCGCTAGATGTCAGTCGTTAAGCCTAGTCAGAGGCCTTAGAGTGGCTTGATAACATCTGACATTAAGGTCACTTACTAACTTTACACCCTTCAACAATCCGCAATGAGCTCGTGTGTGGGGTATGGCTTGCTGCATGCAATACAAGAAACATGAAGTGCCGTGGCGCAGTTTTGTCATCGCCGTCACAAAGCGATGCACACCAAGTTGGTAATAGGATGGGTGATCACCCCGACGGAAATTGAGCTACGAAAAGCACACTAAATAGTTGGTTCCTAATTGATATCATCTGACATCATGATTTATCACTGGATAAATCATGCTGTCAGATGATATCAATGATCCTGACCTTAACACATCAAAACCGCACTAAATAAGTAAATAATAAAGAAATATCCCTCGACATTATTCCACACAGCGCCATCTAGCCCCAAGATGAGCTATTTTAGCCCATTTTAAAAATGGTCATGGATAAACATACCTAACTACTAATACTGTGCTGGGATCAAACCCGCGATCTTTGCTGTTGTACCTGACTTCTCAACAACTACACCAAATAGGTCGTAAACTAAGCCCGCGTGTTGCAATGGCGTTGAGGTGAAGCCTGTGCTCAGCGGTGGTATTTTGTTGGTTAGCGACCTATTTGGGGTTCACGGTCGTTCAGGTTTTGAGCATAAAATATTGCTCAGTTGTGGTAAGTATAATGTAAGCTAGGTATATCGATTTTGGTGAAGTATAAAACGAACAAAGACAATCTATGCTCTATTACTCAATTACCTACATGGCCAACCTACAAAATATTCACTGACCGTCTGCCTCGTACAGTGGAACAGTTGAATAGTCCACAATTTGCATATAAACTCCTTATTACTTCGTCGGGGCATTACGATGACATTTCTTTGAAATTACACGTCCCACTTTAGTCCTTCGACCGTAAATAGTGATTGAAATATCAAAAGTAGCAATGAAATAATTCATCAAAAATAGGAACAAATCGCCTCTCACGTTACCAATGGGCAAGTACTCGTTGTTAACTCATTTTGTGCAACTTTACAGTAGAGCCGAAAACCACCTTAGGTAAATAAAACCAAGTGTAAAGAAAAGAAAAATGAAACTATTTACCAAGCGGAGTTAAAACATCTTTTGGCTCTACAATGAGGTTGTTTAATAAGACATACGTCTTAGGTAACGCTAGAGACGAAATCTTATTTTATTAATTTATCAAGCCTAGGATTTCTCCAACGTCACACACAGCATCTATGCAGGCCCTCAAAATGAGATTGACCAGTACAGTAGTTCTTCATTACTGTGCTTGTCAAAATATTTATATCCTTATTAATTGCAGCTTTAACGACATGTAAATAAAATAATGAAAATATAGCACATAGAATGAGGAAACACTAAAAACTAATAATAGCAATGCTCGTTTAGGCATTCCCACAAGTTTTTTTTCTAGTTTCGAACATATTCTTGAAATTTTACTTTACATTAATATAATAATTAATAATTCATTAATCTCATCAATAAGAATATCTGGCGCGAGGGACAAAGATAATATTATATTATTTAAACCAAAAACTAAGTTAACTGAATGAAATGTGCGAATAGTTCAAGAGGTGTAAGTAAGTGAGTGCCAGTGATGAACCAGATGTTCTCTTATGTCCTCCGACCAGGCTGAATGACTAACATCTAGTGACGACATACAGGACTCACTGCTAACGTGCCTCCCGAAGCAGCATATGCTCAGAGACAACGAAACTTGACGCACTCATAACACTATTTGCTTAAGCATAGGCAGCTAACGTTGCTGATCGTTGTCGATCCACTGTTACCATCAAGCCACAGGCAACTTCAATAATATCCAACATGCGATAACATTTTAATTCACTCAATAAACATCTTAATTTAGAACACTGACCTCTTTAGCTTCGCATCTGCTTCCCACACGAGTCTGTCAGTGACGACAGCAAGCCTGGCGTACGTTGAGGAACGTCCATGCTCGTTGCTCGCCTCGCAGCTGTACCTCGCCTCGTCCTCCGTGTTGATCCCATCAATGGTCAGGCTGCAATTAAACCCATTGAACGAGGTCTTCAACCTCGCGTCCTCCTCCTCAATCTCATGTCCGTTCTTCATCCAAATAACTTCGGGAATTGGCTTCCCTTTAACACTACAACACAGATTGGCCGTCTGGCCTAACAACACTTTCAATTGTCCAGGTAGGATGTCCACGAATTCCGGCCTATCTCCAGCTAAGCCGATGCCGATAGGCGATGAAGTTTGCACTGGTTCTCCCCAGCCGTATCTGTTCCGTGGAGTAACTCGGAAGTGGTATTCTTCTCCTTGCTTCAAGTTGAAAGCGTCGAAGGTGTTTAAGGGGGTGATGCCAAGTTCAGTCCAGCGCGCACCGCCCTCTTTGCCGACGAGCCAGCTTTCGACCTTGTATGCAAGCACTGGGGCGATGTCCTGAGGGTCAGACTTGGGCCAGCCGATGGAGAGCCAGTTGCTTCCTCCGTCCACGACGCTCGGCTCGCCCGGGATGCGCTCGGGTACAGCTGAAAGTCAATATCGGCGACAATGACCTTATGAAGATACTTGATTGTCTGCCAGATGTCACACTGTGCCAATCACCTAATTGATATCTGGGCTGTGTTTGATAGATCGTCATGATACTTTTATCACACTGTGTTGCGACTAATAAATTTTCAATTACTACTCATTATGAAAGGGCAACCTTGTCGCAAGAAAGAAAAATACACGTTTCTTAATAAAAAATATCGTTAATCGATAAAAAGTACTATGAAGTCTTTAGCAATATTTTACTACAATCAGAATGAAACTGATTTTATCTTAAGACATGTACCTCCTTTTTTCATTTTGGTTCAAAGGTAAACTAAGTAATGTATGTACGAATACAATGCGTGGTACATTTTGTTTACATAGTTTTTTCACACTGAGAATTTAAAAAGGCCACATTGATGATCTTGCGTATGCTAGTTTTCAAGATCATCAATGTGCCCTTTTAAAGTAAGAATTACTGCACTAAAGATGAAATTATCACAATTTCTTTCAATTTTTTAAGCCATTTAATTTACTTACATTTGTATCTCCTATCGGTTAGTGACACGGCTGCTTCATCCGTAGGGTACGTCCAATCCGATATGAGATTTTCTGAAGATGCTCGTTGTCTCACCTGCAGAAGCACGTTCAGATTTAGACAGGAAAACATGTGACAATCAACCTCATTATACTTTTCTTTTCACTTTAGAACTTTAGTTTTTAAATGCCACTTCCTGTACCCTTTGTTTCCAGTCTATTGTAAATAATAACGAGCAAAGTTGTTGGGTAGGTGAAGCCTTTTCGAAATACCTTGTTTCATACAATTACCGACCATTTTCTTTGATAAGCACTTGTTTGCCTCAACGTTTTTATTTTTCTTGTTACCAAGTTGAAACCCATCGCAGAACACATCAGGCCTCCAACATAAACATCCAGTATGGCTAGGTGACCTTACCAAAGTTCATGATTGGTCGTATTTGTGTTCGATTTTAGCAAAAGGCATAATATTTCAAGTAGTGTAGGTTCACATTAACTTGACAGGCAGCGCCATCAATCGCTCAGAGGCCTGTCTACTGTTCTTTGAATTAGCAAAATCTTTCCTAGTTCTTAGTTTATCTATGTGATGGGGTTATGTGATGGGGTTTTTTGATGGTGTTGGTACTCACCACGGCTGTAACAAATGCTCTGTCGCACCCGTAGGCGTTCCTGGCGAGGATGCAGTAGGTGCCGGCGTCGGATATCACAGACCGCTTGACGGTGAACTTGACGTAATCATCGGAAGTCATCTTGCACACACGTTGGCTGTTGGTTATGTCTCTAATGCCCTTCATGAAAATCACTGAAAACAGAATGGCACCGATTGTATAGCAAATCCTTTAGACACCATCAAGAATGGGATTTATTAAGGTTTTGGAAAACGTGATTTTGAGTCTTCCCAGGATTAAACGAGAATCAAGCGTATCAAACAAATAAGAAATAATAGCATTAATTATTGATCAATAAATTATTTACCAATTACATTTAGCCAATAAATTATTCCTTCGGACAAGGAGAACACATACGTTTTTAATAAATGAAGGTTATGTTGTTCAACCCTTTAAAGGACAGATAATGTTAAAGTTTCTAGGTTTTGACTGAAGTTTTCTGGTTATCTTAAATAATTTTAACTTTGGCTTTAGTGTCAGAATTTGAGATGTGGTGATTAAATAACTCACCTTTAGGTTTTGGTTCGCCTTGAACCCTGAAGGATATATTCAAATCTTCCCCAACTGAAATCAAAACATCTTTTTCTGGGCGACCTGCTATGATAGCTGGTTTCCCTTCTAATTCGTTAGGCTGCACGACCGTTATTGCCGCGTTCATGTCCACGGTTCCATGACTACTCCAGGCTCTGCAGGTATACATGCCAGACTCTCTCTCGGTCACATCAGAAAGAGCTAAAGTATACAATCCTTGTTCAACGTAAGTCTTCGCGTTGGTGTAAGTTTCTGTCACAGATCTACCCTCACGTAGCCATTCTACCCTGGTTGGGGCACCTCTGATTTCAACTTGTAAACCGATAGTTCCTCCCCGAGCGACTTTGTAGTCTGTTAAGACGTTGCCGAAATGAGGTCTTCGCGAAGACTCTAATGCTTGGCGGTTAAAACGAGATCTTTCAATAGTTGTTAAGTTTGGACTAAGACGGCTTTCTTTACCTGAAAGAGACCAGTTAGGTTTTTATGGTTGTAGAGAAATCGTGGTAAGTAATTTAGCTAATAAAGTAAGTTATTTAGCTAACTAATTGAATATTTGTATCATTTCCAATAATTTTCACCAGCCTTTGATTGCAGTCTTCAGGGCAATTATTTTTAGCACAAAACTTTAAACCTGACACCAAACTTAGAACATCCTCAATATTCCTTTATCTTCCTTCCTTCCGAAACAACAGTTTCAATCAAAACCTAGCGTCTCTGTAGCTTCTTTTAGCGTCATACTGCCGCACTCAAAGACGTCAATTAACGTTTATGATTCATTAGAATCAAAATTTTACATTCTTCAAAGTTCTTTATTCTATTTGTTATAAAGTCTCTTTTGAAAAATGGAATTTTGACTCTAATGAACCAATAACATTAATTGACGTGTCTGAGTGCGGCAGATAAAGTGCTAAATCCAGCACGGAACTCAAGTACTACGATATTTAATTCCGCTGAATGAAGGTGAATAATAACATAAAATTACGAGTAGTTACTGCTCTATCAATGGAAAAGAGTGTTTGAAACTGGAGCGATTATGCTCAGCGTATGCTCACAATCTGCCGCATCAATACGATGAGACGAATGGAAGAAGCCTCCCGAGTTTTATCAAAATGACAGCTACAATAAGTGTTCTACTTAGGGCGTCATTGCCCATGCTAATGTGCAATGCAAAAAGTCACTTACCAGTAAAGTTGACAACATGTGTGATTTGATCTGACCACACAGAGTTTTCTGCTTTACAAGTATATTTGCCACTGTCTGCTGGTGTAGGATGGCTGATGGCAAGCCTGCAGACGCCATCAGCGAGGTAATACGCTTGGTACCGCTCGTTGGCACTAACAGGTTGGTCGTCTTTAAACCAGGATATTGTTGGTAGAGGTTGCCCACGGATACGACATTCGAGAACTAACTCATTCTCGGCCAAATGATAGGTATCTGTTGAATAATAAGCACATAATATATCAAACAAGCTTTAAAAGCAACAAAACATCCTTATAGACAATCAAGAAACACATAAGTATTTATTTATTTAATTACACTTACCTCGAATAGACCTAGTGAAGGTTGGTGGAATAGGGGATGCTTCAAAACTAGGATACACTTTCAAATTCGCTGACGAACTAACAGAACCATTCTCGTTTTCAACGGTACAGCTGTATTCAGCAGAGTCGCTAGGTACCGCGTTTAAAACTTCCAGTGTGATAAGTCCGTCTGTAAGTTTGGTCCGGTATTTCAATTTATTGTCCAAAAGTACGCCATTCTTGTACCACGTTACTTTTGGGTCCGCCGAAGAGAGTACACTACACGTCAATTTTACGCGGGATGCCTCAACGGCTGTTCTATCTGTCAAGTAAGTAGAAAACACTGGTTTCCGCCTGACATCCCGTGATGCCGTCCGCTTTTCTGTCAGTATACTCCTAGCTTCACTCAAGGCTTTCGATCTATGTTTCACGTCAGATCGCCTTTCTACAGGCTCACTACTCCGGCTCGCATCAGGTACTATAGTTCGTGGAGGTGCCGAAGACCTAAGCTGTGCCTCCATCATCAGCGAATTTGCCTTGTAAATATGACCTGCTCCTGTATGTTTTTCGAAGCAGACATTATCAACTTCCAAAGTTTTTTCTCTGTATGCAGACGGTCTCGCAAACTCCATTGTATAATCACGATGATTATGGTCAATAAACCTAGGTTTTTCTCTATCCTCGTGCTTTGGTCTTGCAGATGGTTCGTAATGATACTCTTTGATGTAATGCGGCGACTCACTAGGAAACAGTTTAGATGACCTGTCTAGTTTAGTCTCACTTTTTAGTTTCCTAGTGTAGGTTTCCTCAGATAAAGATGTTTCTTTCGTTGGCTTAATGCCGTTTTCGTCTAGTAGTCTAATTTCACTGATCCTGTCTATACTATCTTTTCTCGAAATATTGAAACCCGAATCTTGATCAATTTTTTGGTCCTTTCTCTTATGTTTCTTGTTGTACAAATCACATTCAATTTCCTCCTCGTCGCCCTTGATCAAGCGCTTTTTGACATCGAGATTTTCTTTGCTCTTCTTTTTCACTTCTTCTACATTGTTATTTATTTTATGAGATTCAAACTCCAACGTTTCTCGTTCTTGTTTTTTCGCTTCTTCGTCACTTTTTACTCTTTTATCTTCTAATGACTTTCCTTTCACGTCTTCCTGTTCTTTCAACTTCTTTGCAAGTTTTTTATCTTTCTTAGCCTTTTCAGCGTCATCACTTTCTTTTTGAATCCTAGCTTGCTCATCTTCTTTAGCCTTTTTATCGATTTCTATTCTTTCTTTTTCTTCCTTTTCTTTGTCTCGTTTTTCTTTTTCTAGCTTTTCTTTTTCAAGATTTTCTTTGTCTTGTTTTTCTTTTTCTAGCCTTTCTTTCTCAAGATTTTCTTTTTCTCGTTTTTCTTTGGCTAATTTCATTTTTTCTAGCTTCACTTTCTTTCGTTTCTCTTTTTCTAACTTTTCTTTGTCTAGTTTGTCCTGCACCTGTCTTTCCATCTCCAGTTTTTCTTCCTCTAACTTCTCTTTTTCTATTCGTTTCTTTTCTTTTTCGAGTTCTTCTTGCTCTCGTTTTTGTTTCTCTTGTTCTAGTTGCTCTTTCTCTAGTCTATCTTGCTCTTGTTTTTGTTTCTCACGTTCCTCTTGCTCTTGCTTCTCCTTCTCAAGTTGTTTCTTTTGTTTAATTTCTTCTTCTTGTTCACGTTTTTCTTGTTCAAGTTGGTCTTGCTTTTGTTTTTCTTTGTCACGTTCCTCTTTTTCTAATTTCTCTTTCTCAAGTTGTTTCAGTTCTTCTTCTTGTTTACGTTTTTCTTGTTCAAGTTTGTCTTGCTCTAGTTTCTGTTTCTCTAATATTTCTTGCTCTTGTTTTATTTTTTCGAGTTTTGCTTTCTCTAGATTCTCCTTCTCTAGTTTTTCTTTCTCCAATTTTGCTCTCTCGAACTTTTCCTTTTCTATTTTTTCTAGTTTCTCTTGCTCTAGCTTTGCTTTCTCAAGCTGTTCCTTTTCAAGTTTTTCTTGTTCTTGCTTTTGTCGTTCCAGTTTGGCTAGTTCTTGTTTCTCACGTTCTAACTTTACTTGTTCGAGTTTTTCATTTTCAACTCTCTCTTTCTCTGCCTTTTCTTTGCTGATTTTTTCTTGATGAAGTTTTGCTTCCTCCAGCTGTTCTTTCTCAAGTTTTTCATTTTTCAGTCTTTCTTGTTCTTGCTTTTCTCGTTCCACTTTTTCCCTCTCTAGTTTCTCTTGTTTAAGTTTTTCCTTTTCAAGCTTCTCTTTCTTTAATTTCTTCTTCTCCTGTTTTTCTTTCTCTAATTTTTCTTTATCGAGTTTCTCTTGCTCAAGTCTCGTTTTCTCGAGCTCTTCAAGTCTATCTTTTTCCTGTTGTGCTTGTTTTTCCTCCTCAAGTTTATCTTGTTCTTGTTTTTCTTTCTCAAGTTTTTCTTGTTCTTGTTTCTCATTATCTCGTCTTTCCTTCTCGAGTTTTGCTTGCTCAAGTTTATCTTGTTCTCGTTTTTCTTTCTCAAGTTTTTCTTGTTCTTGTTTCTCATTGTCTAGTCTTTCCTTCTCGAGTTTTGCTTGTTCAAGCTTTTCTTGATCTTGTTTTTCTTTCTCAAGTTTTTCTTGTTCTTGTTTCTCATTGTCTAGTCTTTCCTTCTCGAGTCTTGCTTGCTCAAGTTTTTCCTTCTCAAGCTGCTCTTTTTCAAGTTTCACTTCCTCGAGCTGTTGTTTCTCTTTCTCCTGTTTTTCACTCTCTAGTTTTTCCTTCTCAAGTTTTGCTTCTTCAAGCTGTTTCTTTTTGAGGTTTTCTTTATCTTCTTTTTCTTTTTGAAGTTGTGCTTTCTCGAGCTGTTGTTTCTCTTTTTCCTGTCTTTCCTTTTCTAGTCTCTCTTTCTCGAGTTCTTCTTGCTCTAGTTTCTCTTTCTCAAGTTTCACTTTTTCTTGCTTTTCCCTCTCTAGTTTTTCTTGTTCCTGTTTATCTCGCGCCAGCTTATCTTTTTGCTCAACTTTTTCTTTTTTAAGCTGCTTCTTCTTAAGGTTTTCTTGCTCTTGCTTTTCTTGCTCTCGTTTCTCTTCCTCTAATTTCGCTTTCTGGCGCTTTTCCCTCTCAACTTTTTCTTGTTCCAGTTTTTCTTGCTCTTGCTTTTCTTGCTCTCGTTTTTCTTCTTCTTGGTTTTCTTTATCCAGTTTATCCTGTGCCCGTTTCTCTTGTTCCAGTTTTTCTTTATCAAGTCTCTCTTTCTCGAGTTTTTCTTTATTTAGTTTATCTTGTGCCTGTTTCTCTTGTTCTAGTTTATCTTTCTCAAGTTTTTCATTATCAAGTCTCTCTTTCTCGATCTTTTCTTTCTCTAGTTTATCTTGTGCCTGTTTCTCTTGTTCTAGTTTATCTTTTGCAAGTTTTTCCTTATCAAGTCTCTCTTTCTCGAGCATTTCTTCATTTAGTTTATCTTGTGCCTGTTTTTCTTGTTCTAGTTTATCTTTTGCAAGTTTTTCCTTATCAAGTCTCTCTTTCTCGAGCATTTCTTCATTTAGTTTATCTTGTGCCTGTTTTTCTTGTTCCAGTTTCTCTTTCTCAAGTTTTTCTTTAACAAGTCTTTCTTTGTCGAGTTTTTCTTTTTCCTCCTGTTGTTTCTGTTTTTCTTGTTGTTCTCTATCTTGTTTTTCTTTATCAAGCTGTTTCTCTACATCTTCTTTGTCCTGTTTTTCTTTTTTTATTCTTTCTAGTTCAAGGGTCTCTTTCTCAAGTTTGTCTTGCTCTTGTTTTTCTCTCTGTAGTTTTTCCTGCTTCAGTGTTTCTTGTTCTTGTTTTGCTTTTACGAGTTTCTCTAGCTCTTTTTTTTCTTCCTCAAGCAACTCTTTTTCCCGTTGTCGTTTTAGTGGTTTCTCCAGATCATGGTTTTCAGCTCCAACTTTATCTTGTTCACTTTTTTCTTTCTCTAGTTGTTCTTCCTTCAGCTTTTCTTGTCCAAGTTTTGACTTTTTCAGTTCATGTTTCTCTATTTGCTCTTGTTGTAGTTTTTCTACTTCAAGGTTTTCTTTCTCTACTTGTTGTTGCTCCAATTTCTTTCTCTCCTGAGTTTCTTGTTTTAATTTATCTTCTTCTAGTTGTTCCTGCTCTAATTTCTCTGTCTCTAGTTGTTCTTGTTGTAGACTCTCTTTGTTAAGTTGGGTCAAAGCTAGTTTTTCTCGTTCTATTATTTCTTCCTCTAATTTGTCTTTCTCGAGTCGTTTGTTCTCACTTTGTTTTTCTCTCTCTAGCTTTTCCTTACCTGTCGCTTGTTCATCTACTTTTTCATTTTCTTTTTTCATACTTAGTTCTGCTTCCTCAGTCTGTTGACTGATGGCTGATTCTTTTTGTTCTTTTATAACTTCTACTTCTGCCTTAGTTTCTTCTTTTGAACGATCTCGTTCATCGAATTCTTCTCTTAACTGACTTAGCTCTGCTTTTTCTGTTTTAATTTCATCAATTTCTTCCTTATCTCTTAGTGTCTGAGCTACTTGTTGATTTGGACTTGCTTCTTGACTTATTTCCTTTTCTAGTTGTTTTTCCTCCAATTCAGCGTAAGAAACTCTTTCTTGCATTATGTTCTCGGCCGTGTCAAGCTTTGTTTGTAATTCAATGCTTGTTTTATCTGCATTATCTTGTAATATGTGAGCTTGGTCTTCTGGTTTTAATGTTTCATTCTTAAAACCCTCTGTTTCAGCATCTTGTCTTTCTTTTACTTCTTGTTCTCCTTGTCCTGTTTCTTTTCGTGTTCCCACCTTTTCTTCCCCTAAAGCGTCAACTTCTATTTCTTGAAGAGGTTTTATTTCCGCAGCTTGTTTTATTTCAGTGCTGAGTGCTTGTTCCCTTTCTTCTATTTCACTTTGGTTAGATAGTTCAACTTCTTTTTTGGCTTTCTCGGCATATGCTTTAATTTTTTGAGCTCGTATCTCTTCTTGTTTTTGTTTTTCAGCATCAATTAATTGTAATTCAGCGTCTTGTGTTTCTTTCTCAACTTTTTCTTTTTGTGAGCTTCCTGCTGTGACTTTCTCTGCTAGTTTTTCTTGTTGGGCAACCAACCCTTCTGTTTCTTCATCTTTTTCACGACACTCTCCTTGTGGCTCATCTTGTCTTTGTGTTGTTTCCGTGTCAAAAGTTTTCACCTGCTCCTTATCCTCTTTTGATTTTTGTGATCTATTTTCATTAACAACTTCATCAGATTTATTTTTTTCTAACTGTTTCAGTGCTTTGTCTTCGGGTCTCTCTGTTTCCAACCTCAATACAGTATTTTTTTCCTTTTGAATGTCTGTAGCTTGTTCCTCCTTAGCTTTTTCTTGTTTTTCCTCACCTGTTTGAACTTCCACTTTTTGTTCTTTTTCATTCGGTTTTTCTTCTTTCAAGTGACTTTGTTTTTCCACTTTCTCTACTATTTGTTGATCAGCAACTTGTGTTATTTCGTCTTCAGTTACTGTTTCAGGAAGCAGTTTTTTAGCATTTTCCTCTTGATTTTTGCCTTCTTTAATTTTTTGCGTTTTCTCTTCTGTTGGCAATTCAGAAGGTATCGAGACAGCTAAAGAAGTAGACGTTTCCGAAGTTGAAACAACTATTTGACTTTCGTTCAGCAATATTCCACTTGTGCTTTGAATTTCCTGTTCTACAACAACATTTTGTTCATCGTTTTCGAAGCTTAAAACTTCTTTCTCCTTCTGTGAAGTTCCTGGCTTAGGTTCTATAATTTGTTGATCATCAATCATCTCTACCAGTGTAACTTGAGTGTCTGCTAAAGTCTGTTGCTGTGAATCTGTGTCAATAAGTGTTTTGATTTGAATGGTTTCATAGTCTTCAAGTTTTTCATCTACCTCTGTTTTCACTTGAGAATGTTCTAGTTCTATTTCTTTTAGTGAGGAAATATCTTTTATGGTATCTGCTTTTTCAAGTTCTTTGTCTTTTTTGTCAGAAACTATCAATATTTCTGCTTCCATAAGTTTGGCATCTTTCTCTCTGGCCTGTTGGCTGGTTGAAGGAACTGCATCTTCGTAACTTATCTCAGTTATTGTTTGGGTCACCTCAACTTTTGTAACGGGTAATTCTTCTAATTGTTTCAAGTATGTACCGGTGGGCATTGACGACTCAGTCTCTATTTCCTGCACCTTTCCTTCAAACTCTGCAGAAATACTTTCTTTGGCTATTTGTACTTTTTCTTTATCAGGTAAATCATATAATTCTGCTGCACTTTGGTCAGCTTCCGAAGCCGATTTTACAATTGCCTCATCTTCAAAAGATTCCAGTTGTTCTTGGTTTAGCTTCTTTTTCTCTAAATCATTTCTCAGGTAGATTGTAGCATCTAACACTTCAGACGCTATGTGTTTATACATTGGTATTTTTTCTTTGACTTCTAGTGTAGATCGTGCCTCGATATTGTCAAGGCTTGAAACGACGCATTTCAACGCGTTGTCTATTTTTGTTTTAACATCAGTACTAATTATTTCCATTGAGGATATTATATTTAAATTAGATTTTAATTCTTCCAGGATAATTTTAGTAAATGCGGCATCACTAGGTAACCTAGCTGTTTTATCAAGATTAATGTAAAATTTGATATCTTCGAAATGATTTAATACATTGCGTAATGATTTGCAAATCTTTTTACTTTTTGCTTTCTCTGCCTCACTAAGCAATACACTTAACGCACTAAGGTTTTTAATGGAACGTAGTAAGTTTTCGGACGGCTTTCCATAATTTTCAAACATGTACTGTTTTTGAGTGCTGGAAACTGTGCTGCGCATGTTTGAGATACTTCCATAAACAGCATGAACGGCAGCAACAATATTATCTCTCAAAGTAGGTGAAAGATCGTCGATTGCTTCCAATTCTCTCTCTATAGAAAAAACTTTATCTTCTATTTGGTTCAGGTTTTGAACGATCTCAGTACCCTTTTCTATTAACGTATCTGCATTACCCGTAAAACCGGTTCGTAGAGATTTTATAGTATCCTTCAAATTATTGAGGCTGCTAACAACAGCACCTAATTTACTTCGGTCTTTGGAGTCTACGTTAGATGCAATTTCTATTAATTGTATGGTCTCCTCAGTTTCGTTTGAGCATCTTTCTAATATATCATTTAGAACAATTTCCTTAGAAACGCTTTCTAAAATGCATGTTTCACCCGTTTCACTCATATTGTTTACTAATAACTGCAACGTTGCACAAGCCTCTTTTAAGAGATCTGGAGGACTATCTTCATTGATTTGAAGTTGTACACTCCTCACACTGCACTCTAAATCTTCAAGAGTTTCATTGAGAGTGTCATTTGCCCCGTCAAAGTCTCGTTTGAGTTTGATAATAACAGTTTGAACTTCATCCAAGCTGTCACGAAGCGCATCGTTGTCCTCCGGAGCTGCAATCACTGATAAATCAAGTTTATCGCTGACTTCCTGCAGTAAATTCTCAAGTTGTTTCATCGAATCTTCTTTGGCAGATTCAGTCGGAATCTCTGTAATAAAAAAGGCAATTGATTGAAACAAAGAAGAAAATAACATTCATTTGTTTGCATTAACATGATGATCAGTGATATTCATATTGGTACATGAAAACAGCATTCTTACCACATATGAAGGACTCAGCACGTAAAGAAGCCGCCGTCTTTAGGTCATTCTGTAAATGCATAACAGCTTCAGATAAACGCTTTAATTTCTCCATTTCTGGTGTGGGTGATAATTCTTGTGTGGCATCTAGCACCTTCACTTGTAACGATGATAACGCTTGATGTAATTTTTCTTTCAACTCTGCTTGTTGCAGTTGCGATTCTTCCACCAAAGGGCCTGTTTCTTCCAGAATTAGAGGTTGGCTTTGAGCAGATATGCTGTTTAGGGAGTCTTTAGCTATTTTCACTGTTTCAATGAGATCTGATGACTCTGCTGCTGCGGCCAGCTCTTCTATCGCTTCTAGGACTCCTTCCGAAATAAACGTATCGATGTGATGCATAAGAGCTTCAGATTCTGCAAGTGCATAAGTAATAAAGTTATAATTAAAATTTTAAGTGCTGTGAACACCGAAAGCGACAATTATTAATATTAATAAACGATGAAGGAATCATCTCTAAAGTGCGCCATTTTTATGATGTTTATTAGTAAGATGTGAAATGTGATGTGGCGTGGTGTTTGTGAGTAAATCTTGAGTATAATGTAACTCAAACACTAGACAATATTATAAGAATAGCCAGCCCTTTTTCGTGCGAGTCACCAGACCTGCCTATAAATGTTTTCACGGAAAACCAAGTTTATGAAGTTCTGCTGCTATTCAACATAATATTTAAAAAAGCCGAGGCATTGGGCTATCAAAAATTATATTAGCGTTAGTGTCTTGTGTTTTTATTTTAAACTGTTTATCTTTTTAAAAGTGCCAACGGATAAAGGCAATCGGAGATTACAAGATTGCCACTAATTTGAGGAGCCAAAGGTAACAAGAAGATAAGATTGGAGTGCTTCAGCCCAGAGATAGCAGCAATACTCTTGTGCAGTTGAAAGCATGAAGTACTCGCTTTATGTTATTGAGCACACCAACTAACTTTCTTTGAAATTAGTTTGACGTAATCTTCGAGACGACAACAAAACTATTCCATCACTCGAAATATCACCACCGGAAATTCCTCTGGTTGGCCTTATTCTTAAGGATCCTTGTCCTTGATTTGCAAAACTCGGACAAAAAGGGGCAATGTTGCGATACACAGGCAGAGTTGTATCTAAGTAGGGTTAAAAGCGACGACATTGTTTTCACCCTAAAATATGACCTGTTTTAGTTCAGTTCAATTATAAGCGTTTATTTTCTACATAACAGTTTAAAGATGTGACGTTTGAATTAAACTTTGTTTTTTGCGGCTTTCATTAAACAATACCCTCTGGCGATCAGGTTTTCCGAAGTATGGTATTACTCCATTACCATCGCGTCCTTCGCACACTAATTTAATATGTTGCTTGTCTGCACCAGGTCATTATTATGTTTGCAGAATTAAGGAGTCGAAGTCAGCACATAGGATATTCATCGATTAATATTAGTTGAAAGTTCGGTCTGGTAAACCAGTCTAGGTCTATTAATCAGATCGTGGAAGATCTGGAAGAACATTGGTCTGTCATCGAAGTATGTACGCAAGAATTCACCATAGAGACCAGACACCCATTGGTTTGAAAAAATCGGTCAAATTATCCTGTCATCTCGTAGAGTCACTTCAGGATCAAATTCTGAAAAGTAACGTCGCGAGATGACATTATACTTGTATTATCATTCTGACATGACTTTTTTTCAAAAGCAACTGGTTTGATTTCCCGGCTTTTTGACAAAATTGGCCTTGAAACTCCTTTTCTATATTTTTCATACGAGTAGTTATGGATGTCACCTACTACGCCCACTAGAAAAAATCATCCTGTAAATAGCCATACCCATTTGATTCCTGTTTGCAAAAGCTTTCATGATGTGAAAAATGCCTTTTGCAGGTAATGGTCAGAAAGAAAAAGACTCATTTTGTTGTTTTAGTTTGTTATGTAAATTAAGCTAAACAGATTTACGGCTTTAGTTATTTAACTAATAATTGTTAACAATCTACCTACATATTATTTGCGTCTAGAATTATGAGACAAGTTCAAGCTTATTTAAACTATGTAAACTCCATTCCAATTATTATGGCGCAGCATTTCGTTTAGAATAAGCATCAAAAACATAAGCTAGCTAGTTGATTTAGAAATAGTTTTGCATTGATTACCACGAGGTTTCTCTGCATTTTCAACTTGTGTCGAAGCTATAGATTGACAAATTCCAATATTTTCATTTGCTGTTTCTTCTAGAGGGTAAGTTTGCTCTGCTGTTGAAATTTTCGCAGCAGTTCCTTCTACATCTAATGTAGATAACTGCAAATCTTCACTTTCTACTAAACTACTAGCAGGTAAGTGAACAGTTGGATCGCTAATGATAGTATGTGTGGCTTCTGGAAGAGTAAACTTTTCTTCTGAAGTCAGATTTGTTAAGAGATTAAGATTTGTAATGTCATTATTTAATTCAGCGATGGGTTTTTGATTTGTTATTTGTGAATCCAATTCAGTGTTTGGTTGAGAACTTTCTACACTTAATGCGGTTGGTTCGGCAGTCATTTCGAGACATTCTTTTGTTGCAATAGTAGATATTGGAAGATCAGTTTGTGTTAGCTGGTTAGCCTCTATTTTGTCTGTACCAAGGGATTCCAATTCTAGTATCTGGGAGATAATATCAGTTTCTTCTTCCGATATTAAGACATCAGTAACTTGCTCACATACTGCAAGCTGACTTACTTCGAGTTTTGCTCGAGGAGTAGACTCTACGTCTGCAGCATCAACTTTAAGTTCAATAGATTTTGCGGTGGTATTTAGAGATGATACTAACTCAAAAATATTGTCTTCAGTATCAACAGCGCCGTAAGCAACAAGATTTAATTCGTTCTCAATTTTAGCTATTCCAAGATCTGTATCTGTTTCCTTATTTTCAGTTATTTCTAGTTTTCCCTGATTCAATTCAAAAGAGGGCTCAGAATCTAATAAATTGATTTCATGTTCTTTGGTTATTTCTGCTTCATTCAATTGTGCAAATGAAAACACTTTTGGATGCTCAAGAACAGTTACTTGGTTTTCATCAAAAGCTATTTTTTCAACATTTACCAGTTCTGCACTGACTGACTCTTTAGCCAAAGCAAGTTCAAGTGCATTTTTGGACTCAGGCAACGGTTCCAAAAATGAAATAGATTGTGCTATTTGTATTGGTTCTACTGTGTTTTCCACGGATTCTGATTGCTCGCGATCTATTTGTTCTGTATCTTCTTTAGATTCTATCGTTGTTTCGCTTACAACCCTTTCAACAGCTAGTACTGATTTAACAAGATCAGGTTTAATTGCTTCAGCAACTACTTGGTGTGCTATGGCATCAACTTGAAAACTAATTGATTGATCTGAGTGTTGCGGTTGATCAATATTGGTAGATTTGCTAACTTTTTCCTGTTGTTTCATGGCTTCAGGTATAAGTTTTTCGTAATTTTTGTCATTTACCGGAGCAATTTCAGGGCCTAGAATTATTTCAATGGGCGTCGTTTCCTCTAATTCTGTAATCATTTGGGGTTCCACTTCTTTAAAATCTGATAACGTTTCACTCGTAATAGCAGGCAGCGATTGCATTGAGACGATAGATTCAGTAGCTTCAAAACTGTCATGTTGCATTTTATCTGTTCGATCAAGACTGGATAACGCAGTGGCTTCATCAACACATACATCGAACCCTTTGTCTTCAAATGTGGACTGTTCTACCTGAGGTTCAGCTGTTTCGGTTAAGTCTGCAACTTCAACCAATGAAACAGACTGTTCCATCATGACAGGTTCATTAAGTAATAGTGTTGTAAGATTTACATTTGAAACAGTTTCTGGCAAAATACTGATTTCATCTTCCAATAACGTACAGATTTCTTCAGGTTTTGAGCTGATTGTGTCGTTTGCTTTTTCTGAAGTAGAAGGTTTGTCTTTGGCTAATATTATTTTTTCATCATTTGCGTCAGTGACGCCAATTTTTACGACGTCAGATAAATATTCCACAAATGCGGAACTCTCCAATACTGAACATATCTCAACTGGTTTGTCTAATGGATTGTCTTCGAGTACTACGGGTGATATAATTTTAATATCGTTCGATTTTTCACCAATTTGCATTGATTCTTGCAATACTTGCTGGTGTATTGAACTTAAATCTATAAAAGATTCTGCTGGGCCAAGTGCCACTAACTCTTCAGTTTGCGAAGCTTGTAGTATTTCTACATCTTTTCTAGAATCATTCTCAGCAGTAAGAGTGTTTGCCTTATCTAATTCAGATGCTGGAATATCCGATTCTTCTAAAACAAAACGTGTTTTTTCTAGTTCGTCGCTTTTGATTGTATCTAAAGAGTGTTTTTTTCTAAGCTCACCGTCATATTCTGATACTAAATCCAACTCTTCATCAGCCAAAGAAGTTGCACTATTCAACGAGTCACAAATTTCAAGATTTTCAGCAAATATCGTTTCTTTGGCTACCTCCGATGTAAGGGTTTGGGTCTCATTTTTTCCTTGAGCTTCTTCAACTTTTAATTCTACGCCTGGTTCATTTTCTAGAGCAGTGTCATTAACATTTTTGCTTTCAGTAACTTGTTTTAGATAAGTTTCGCTTTGATTTTCACTAAAATCTTCACCAGTGCTCTCTTTGACTTCACAAGCATATTCTAATGTTGCACCTAACTTATTTTCTTCTCCGGCATTTTCAACCAAAATTTTATCTTCAGTACTATCGCATTTATGATCATGTAAAGCTGGTGAAGATGCGTTATTGTCTGAGGTTTTTAAAGTATTTATTTTTTGTTCAGTAACCATATCATATGTATTGATATCTTTGTCCATATTAGGAAGCTTACCATCTGCCGCAATCGTACCACTGTCTCTTAAATTGTATTCAATTTCTTCCACAACCGACAAGTTGATGGTACGTTGTGTTTCATCTTCTTCTTTAACGTTACAAAGCAATTGAAGACTATGCTGTAATTTCTTGATAATATCTCTCACATTACGTACCACCTCTGCTCCCAATGCCTTTGTTAGTTCGTTTTCAAAACCTTCAAGCTGCGATTGTGGAACATGTAAGCTATGTTCCAATAGCAGGGCAAGATTAGATAGCTCAATACGTTTTTCATCTTTTAATGTGTCCAATACTGCAGTGTCAACGCTTAGATCAGTAATGATTACTTTTAATTCTTTTGCCATTACCAAAGAGTTTTCAAAATCAGGCACTTTAATAAGACCAGATATTACTTTGACAATCGCTAAAATGTCATCTGATGTGTATGACTCGATGTTTTGTGTAAGTGTTTCTGAAAAACGTGTTTAAAAAATAAATGAAATGATGTCCATTAAAAACGCACCATTAGATGTATCAGCTTGTAATTTCATGCAATTTTAAGAACCAGTACCAACTTGAAACAAAATACCTATTTTGTTCCTGTAAAAGTCTGATGAAATTATCTAAATGTTAAAGTAGAACACACGACAAAGAAGCCTTTGGTCACAGGTATATGTTCATCCCAGGAACGGATCCACCCCTTATAAAAGGCTGTGGGCACACCAGCCACCAAAAATTATTAAAGTGAGAGTTGGATGGAGTTCGTACTCCACTC
Organism: Udea ferrugalis; assembly: GCA_950022985.1. Classification (NCBI taxonomy): domain Eukaryota; kingdom Metazoa; phylum Arthropoda; class Insecta; order Lepidoptera; family Crambidae; genus Udea; species Udea ferrugalis. Next base: position 1,399,787 of record OX465515.1, read on the forward strand.
ATGAACAATCATGGACGTATTATAATTACAACAAGCAAATTAGGGTTTTGGGCATGCCCACAACCGTGGATCCGCGCCTGGTCATCCGTAATCGAGTATCTCATAGTAGTCCCATTAAACAAAGGGGCTACATGGCGCTGTTGTGTTCTTATTCACGCAAAAGAAGAATAACGTTTTATATACACTCGACGTCAAAAAACGTTTTAATATTTAATATTTACTGTAACTTTATTTAGTCTTCATATTTGGATACATTTTTGAGTATCATTTGAAAGGTAATAGAAAAGGCTACCTAAAAACAACTGAAATACCTAGCTCTTAAAAAACAAACAGTAAAAACTCACGCTCACAGTTCTTCTACAAGCCGTCTGGAGCAGCTGTTGCAACGCAACATCATTTGAGAAGCGATTTCTCAATAACGTCAATACAATGAAGCGGTCTTTTCTTTCCGAGGTGCAGTGTGACGTCTACAAGACCTATACCAACGGACATAGCCACCGGTTACAGGAACCGCTGGTAAGCTGCGTGGGACATCACAATGTCGGATGCCTGATTGCATCAGTCCAATCACTTGTGCGGCTTCACCAGCGGTGATATCCATCTTCAAGGGTATTTTACTAACGTTAAATCTTGTTATAAGTCTACTTAACGGTTAGATAACAAATAACCCCCATTGAACACGTATTAAACCTTTTACTTCCACTTAAGTAAGCGCAACTAGCGGCGCTTTTCATTGACAAAATTAAGAGTTTTCAGTGTTTATTTTTTTTGAGCTGTTCCAGTGAAAACTTTTACCTTTCGAATGATACCCATAAATATATCCAAATATAAAAAATAAGTAAAGTAAAAAACTTAAGTTAAGTTACAACAAATGTTTAAAGGGTGCAATTGTTTTGACGCCGAGTGTATTTTTAATTGCTTAAAAATGTTTATCGATTTACTTTCTAGTTGAAGTTCATTTCGATAGCTTGTGGTGAAATTACATTAATTCATACTCATATGGATTTTCTTTCATTTACACATCGCACCTCCGCTCAAATAGTGTCACATGTCAAAAAAAATTAAAATAATGTGCCACTATTTGAGATAACATTTTGATGTTTGGCGAACGTAATGATGGAATAAAAAAAAAAAATTTTTTTTTGACATGTGACACTATTTGAGCGGAGGTGCGACATGTAATCGTAAAAATAGCCAAGAAAACAATCAATGAAGTACATACCTATTAATGGTGTCTTTAGAGCACTTTCAACTGTTACTGGTTGCGTAGTTCCTATCGCAGCACTATCACTTACAGATACGCTTTCCACTGCCTCAGTTTTAGCCGGTTTGTCTTTGCTAGGCAAAGAGATTTCTCCCGATACTTCATCTGTAGTTATTGTTTCAAAAGAAGGCATTTGGACGATTTCGTTGGCTGGTACAGTAAACATATGAGACACTTCCAATGTTTCTTTCTTTTCATCCTCTAATGTAAGCTGGTCTTTGCTGACACTGCCAGTCTTGTTACGACTGCTTTCATCTATAATGTCGTGAATAATTTCTTCTTTTGATGCAATTTCTGGTTCTAAAGCAACAACTTCTGGAACTTCAGAAGTAACAAATTGTTTTTCGGGCGCACTCGGTATTAAAGTGGCATCAGAATCTATAGAAACTTGTCCTTCGATTTTATCGATTACATCAAGGGCAGCTGATAGATTTGATTGCAAATTCAAAGTCACGTCTGCAACTTGTTGAAGTTTAGATGCATCACAAATGCTTCTAAGTTGTTCATTGTTTTCAAGTATTTGTTCTTGTACTACCTGTAAAGCGTTTTGCAATTGATGAACCAATTTAGCTTGTTTTTCTTTCGTTAAACTCAATTCAAGGCTTCCTTGTTCCTCCTGACTCTCTATTGTAAGAATATTATCTTGCAACTCCTTTGCAATACTCACAGTTTGTTTGAGATCTTTTATGCTCATAACAGTAGACAGATCGTTCATTGCCTCTTCCAAGTCATTGGCAGTAAAATCTATAATGCTTTGCTTAACCGCCTCTAACTGAACTGTTTTAATAGCCAATGGAACTTCTTTGTATTCAGCTGAAAGTTCAACAATTTGACTTTTGGAATAATCTAATTCTTCGGATACTTCTTGAGAAGGAATAGAGATAGCGCTTTCAACAATAGATTCGTCCGCTACTAACTGCACTATTTCTTTTGTTTCAGTTACAGTCATTCTAGAACTGCCTGAATCTTTCTGCTCTACCCTGATTGTTGGGCTCACAGTTTGATCTTGTTCTAGATGAACTATGCCAGATGCGTCAGCTAATTCTACTAAACTAGCAGCAGCTAGATTGGTTTGCAAATTCACTGTGACATCTGCAATTTTTTGTAAGGTAGATGTATCGCATACATCTTCAAGTTGATGGTAATTCTCAAATATTTGGTCTTGGAAAGTTACTAAAGCATTTTGTAATTGCTGAACTAGCTGCCCTTGTGCACTTTTTTCGATTTCAAGTTGAACAGGGCTGAGCTCAGTCTGAAATTGATTTTCTTCGGCTGTTAAGTTATTTTGCAGCTCTTTCGCAATGCAGATAGCCTTTTTCAATTTTTCAGTATTCATTACTGTTGAGAAACTGTTGAATGTGTCTGTTAGATCTTCGTTGATGAAAGTTTCTATACATTCTTTGAGTACATCTGCAAAAAATGCATGAATTTTTATTATAAACAAAACACAGCTACTTAAGTTACATTGATAATCATATTTTTAATAACCGGTAGTTACCGAGAGTGTCAATTTTTTCGGACTTTGACTCTATAGGTCTTGAGTCTTTTTCTGAAACTAGTGCCTTACTTAATGGAATATCTTCTGATGTGAGGAATGCAGCTTGCTCAACGTCTTTAGTTATTTCAGTAACAGCCTCAATATCAACGTTAGTATCACTAACATGCGCTGTTTCTTTTGATTCAGTTGCATTTGTATCAACTTCATCTATTATTTGGCCAGCCATTTTGGCTTCCTCCGATGGTACCAATGAGGATTCATGAATGGAAACTAATTCTCTGGATTTAGCTCCAGCCCCCTGGACTGCATCTACTTTCAGGTCTTCAGAAGTGATTTTAGGAAGCACTGCTACGGCAGCTTGTTCCCCTGTCACAACAGCTAAATCATTTTGTAACTGATTTGTACATTCTATGTACCGTTTCAATAAATCTGGGTTTAGCTGTGATGATAAATCTTGAGTAAAATCACAAACTTGAATACTTAAAGTCGAAACGGCATTTTGTAATTGTGAAGCTAAGTCAACATGTGCTGAAACCTGTTCTACTTCATCTGTTGCTTTGACTCTGACCTCGCATGAAGTTTCACGATCTAATAGCTGTCGTGCTATAGCTACTGATTCTTTCAACTCTTCAACTTTGATAGTAGCACTAATTTCTTCCACAATGTCTATTATTTCTGTATACTGTTCTATGAAAGTATCCTTTTCTGAAATAAAACTGGCTGGTTAATAGGTAATTTGAACAAACAGATTGTGAAGTTTAACGTTTTTTTGTACAAATTAAAGTTCTGACATTTATTAACAGCTACATGGTCACATTAAGTAACAGCCGTAAAAAACACTTTGTTAGCATGATACTTCCACAAAAAAACTATATTTAGGTAGAGTTTACTTGCCTGAGCATTTGCTAATGTGTCGTCAAAGCTGTAGCCCTAAAGGCCTAAGTTTTAATATTCGACTAAAATAAAACAGCATTTTCATTCAAATTCTATTTGATGTTTTTTGTGATTTTCGGCTTGATTTTTATAAATTAATCATACAATTCTCGTGTCACAGTTTTGTTGCCAAACTCCCTCAAAACGGCTTGACGGATTTTCGGGTTTTTTTATGTATGTAGGATAATACTGAGTATAGGTAACTAGTAATCTATTTTTTTACTTAAGCCCACGTGATTGAAATCGCGGCTTGCCGCTATTTAACATAAACATGGGTGACCGAAAAGTTGACGTCCAAAGCTAAAATTTAGATTCATCATATCAAGTTGTATCCAAATTATCCCAATGTATGTTCTACGATTTTGCTTAGTTTGGGAACTGGAGTTATTTTTGTGAATTTTTCCTTTATCTACAAAGAAATATGAAAAAACATTTCAACAGGTTTGATTCTCAAGTTTGCTGGGTGGATATTTGTGTAGGTCTCAAGACTGGGTCTAGGACGTGGACGTGGCGTTACTGTATATCTCGCAGTTTACGATTTGGCCTCTAAAGCTACGCTAAAAAGTTCATCCTGTATAAATTGAACATATTTGTCATTTTTTTTGTGTAACGCATGATTACTATTTTATATAAACCAACCCAAGAATCACGAAAAACAACACATCAAATATGTATGAAACTAGTGTTTTATCAAATTTGCACAAAACTGAGGCCATTAGTTCTACAGCTTTGGTGAAATATTAACAAATATTAGAAGGTGAAGTTGAAGCTCTATCCAAAAACAGTATTTTTGTCTTTTGGTCGACCAAAAAAGATAATGTCCCTTTGTAATATTCAGTTCACTATGCTTCACCAATTTGATATACAAAACAGTTAAACAGTTAATCTACCATGCATTAAAACATCCAGAAACATTAAAATGACATTTTTTTTATTAATTCAATTAAATTTACAATAATAGTTAAAATTATCAATGACTGGTCAGAAGTTGGAATTGAGAAAATGATTGGAATGATTCCAAACTTGCACCGCAAAAAATTGACAGCTGATTACCTTTTACAAGTTTTTCTGTTATTTCCAAATCTGCCCGTTCTGTCGACATGATTTCGTGCAAAGATTTTTCTACCTCCTCGATGGGTTTTGTTACTTCTTTTAATTCTCGTACAACGGGTATGTTTTCCAGCGATCTTATTGTATCTTGGATAGCATGAATTTCCTTATCAGCTTCTTTGATGAGAGAAATGTTTTCACTATCTACATTTGATTTGGCAGACTCGACTTGTTGCACAATTTCTCGGTGAATTTCAGATACAGCTTCTATCATGGACTCTGTAGAAGTGATATCAACAGAAACAGATTTTTCTTCGATACCAGATGCTACTTGTTCTTGAATGTTCACAAGCTGACTATGAAGAGCCTGAAGCGGTTCTAACATTTCTGTCAACACCGCCTTCAGAATGTTGTCTTCTAATTTGTCTGTGATCAATTCCTTCTTTTCTAACACACTTGCTTGTAATATGTCAGCACATTCCGACAAACATTTCAGAATTATTAAGTTTTTTCCATTACCTGTAGCTTCTCTGTAGTCTTGGTGTTTTTGGATGCAAGTGGATATTTTGATCAGTGCATCTTTTGTTCTTTCATCTGCTTGTGGTATAACTGAGTTTTCTTCTGCAAATTTCAACAGAATTTCAAGCTTTTCTTCGATTGCTGTAGTATCTGGATGTGATGTTTGCACTGATGGATGTTTTAATTCTTCCGTAACATCAATTTCAATAGTTTGCAGTATTGGTTTTGCAATATCAACCACTGAAATGAATTGGTCTATTAAACCTTTGAAGTTACCTGTTTCACTGTTTTTTATCATAGTTTTTAGCTCTTCTTGAGTGTTTTCTAGTTTCAACATCGGACTTGTAAACAAAGATTCTGATTGAGAAGTTACAAGTTTAAGAAGTGAATTTTGAACGACCTTCAAGTTACCACCGGCTTCGAGGAAAAATATTTTTAAATATCCGTCAATATCATTTGATAATCGTAGCTGTGGTCTGTTTGTTTTGAAATCATTTATAAGGCTTTGAAGAAATGTAAACTCTTGAATTAATCTAATAATTTTCTTCGGAGAGTAAGATTTTGAAATGAGGAGACGTATAATGGTAAATTCGCTTTTGCATGTTTTGAAGAAATCTTCCAAAATCATCAAATCTGCCATCGGAGTTTCTTGTGTTGAATCTTGTAAAACATTAACAGCATTTTGTAGAATGTCATCCATTTGCACGAGGGGCTCTGATTCTAACTCCATTGCCATAGTAGGCGTTCCACAGGAAGTCATATCCGATGCTCTAGATAAATCTACAAAATCATATTGTTCCAACACAGCAATATTATTTTCTATTTCATCAATCGCTTGTATTAATTTAGCCTCTTCTAATAATTTTTCAGGGGTATGTGGAGTGTATTGTATAAGATCTTCTTGAACAGTCATTATCTTCTCGAACAATTCTTCTGTAATGGCTTTGACTTGTTGAATCTGGATCCCTTTGGTCACATCTGTGGCGCTCAACAGGCTATCAACGGTTTCTTCTAACATTATGACTTCTCGTTTTACTGGAGTTTTTGGGGATAGATTCTTAGTCGTCTCTATAATAAGCTTAAGATTTTCGCAAACTTCTCTTAACGCTTCCACCTTATTTGAAATTTCAATAGTTTTATCAGCAGTTTCCATAGCAGGAAATAGGACTTGAATACACTTTATTAAATATTTTTTAAAATCAGAAATTGATTCAAGTACAGAATGTATTTTTTCAGTAGGTATTTCGAGAATGTGTACGTATATTGGAATGTTGCTTGTATCTAAAACTGATAAACTTTGGTGTAGTTCTTGCATTGGTTCCGCGATTGCAGCTAACTTTGAAGTATTAATTAAGTTTAAAATGTCGCTGGAATTTTCCATCACAAATGGATGTAATATTTCTTCAATGCCCGCGTGGAGTTCACCCAGGCCCAAAGCGACAGATTTCAGACTTGAATAGTCACTGACTTCAGAAAGAGTATCAAGAGCGTCTAAAACCTCAGGATTTTGAAGAACCGTGATATGCTCGTTGAGTGTGTGCAGAGCCTGTGCAGTAGCAGATGGCACTACATCTTGATCAAAAGGCTCCGTAGACAACTCAACTGCTGTTTCCTCTGCAGCAGGCAAAACCAAACGATCGGAAGGAATGGTATCAGCTGTAGTTTTTATACCCGATATATCTTCTAATGTCGACATTTCGTCAACTCCTTCAATTCCAGGTTGTTCCTGAATCATCACAATACAGCTTTGCAGATTTTGCACTGCGCTTGCGATGTTTATACTGACGTCATAGGGGGCTATATCCTCACCATATTGTGAAATAACATCTTGCTGTAAAATTTGTAATGTAGTATGTAGTTCATGAAGGGGTTCTGCAATGGCTGTCATTATTTCATTGTTTTCCTTGAAACTCTCTATGTTTTCAATGATTACTTGGTTGAGCACTAAAACATTCTGATTCAATTCAAGAAGAGGTGAGGCAATAGTTTTCACAAATGATGCATCAGAAATATCCAGAACATGTTCTTCTTCAGGAATGTCTACTGGCTTTATTGCAGCAATGCAACGTTTGAGTTCTTCCAAGATTGGACAGATGCTCTCTAAGGCAGGTAAGAGACTGTTTTTTAGTTCTTGTGTCGTTTCTATAGACTTAACCGTATTTATAACAGCAATTGTATGATCAATATGCTCATACACAATACTGGCTTTGTTTATTTCATGCATTGGGGTAGCAATATCTTGAATTTGATCAGATTCCATTTGTAAACTGATTTCATCGGCATGATTCAACGCCTCTTGAATACTTAACAAAACATCTGTTATGTTTGATAAAATCGAACAGTTTAGTTCCGGTTCGAAAACATTTTTAACGAAAGTGTTTTGTATAATTTGAAGAGCATTACTGAGACTAGCTAGTGACAATATGCTATCAGTATCCATGTTTTTTATTGATGTATTTACTCTGTTGACTGCATCACATATGTCCATTAAGGTGAAATATTTTGGCGCTTCGTTACTTTCAATCACATTTTCAAGAACCCTCGTTAAGTTTTTGTGGAACACGTCCATGTGAGCCTTAACATCAGTCATTGTTTCTAGTCGGGGCAAGTTATTTTCAAGAGAAATCAGAATTTGAGCCATCCTCTGTAGCATCTCCAATTTATTGTCACTTTGTAAAATGTCAAATGAGCCTACATTATTTTCAATCATTTCTATATGAGACGAAATTTCGTTCAGGTTATTATTAATTGATTTCAAAGTTTGCTTTAATAAATCTTCATCTTCTTCAATTTTGGTGTCAGTTGATAATTGTTCGAATGAACTTCGTAATTTTAGAACCGATTCCATGACAGTCTCAATAATTTCTGTGTTATACTTATGCAACGAAGTAGTAGATTCTTTCACTGAGAGTGTTTCAATTTGCTCTAAAGCTGCTTGAAGGTCTTGTACAGAAGCAGACATATCGTTTAGTATAACTTCACTGCTCTTGACTTTAGTTAAATCGACCAATTTACCGCTATCTGCTGTATTTACTATGCGTAACAATGAATTAAGAGGGCTTTTCAACTCAAATACTGCTTTTTGTGTGTCTCTTAAATGTTTTGATTCCACAGAAGTGTCTTCAAGCTTGATTTCGCTTGCTTCGCTGAGCAAGTTTCTGGCTTTGATAGTATCTGCTGAGAATCTAATAACATTTGTCATGTCATTTACCAAAACATTGATTTCAGATAGCGTTTTAAGGTCAGTGCTTAAATAACCTTTATCAGTAATTGAAGTTATTTCATTCAGCAAGTCTTTAACTTCTTCACCACAAGTTTCTATAAATGCAACACAAGTTTTTTTTACTAGAGTTTTATTATCACTTTCCACATCGATACATTTTTCAACTATAGTAAGTGATTGTTGGAGCACTTTCAAAGGCTGAGGAAGATTGTTAAAAAGTGTACTACACACTTCTTTGGATTCTATTGTAGATTCTCTAGCGGCATCGGCTATACTATGAATTTCAGATAACGGTTTAACTAAACTACTGATTATCTCTAAGCTTCGTGAAGCTGTAGCTGCAGATGACATGAGCTCCGATTTTAATATAATATCCCTTTCAATAATTTGCACGTTGTTTATTACTTTGGAAAGAGATGAGCTCACGTTTGACATCCTTGATTTGAAATCTTCATGAGTGATTGCGGGTATCTTGGGTGTTAGTTCTAAAGCCACTTGAGTCCTAATGGGGTCTTCTTTAGATTTTCCGAAGGATTTTTCACTACCTGAACTTGAACGCCTTGAGCTACGGCTGCTTCGCCTTTCGCGCTTTGGTTTAACAATAGGCGTTCCAGGCTGATTTATTTTAGGAACTTCATCCTTAAATAGCATAGTCTTAGTAACATCTGATGATTCTTGACCATCATCAAGAGATGGTTTCGACGATTTTGATTTCGGTTTGCCTAAGCTTCGTGCGCTAGCAAAACTCTCGGAGAAAATTTGGGTTTCATCATCTTTTTTATCTTCAGATAGTGTTTGATCCAGTGACAAACTGAAGTAATCATCAGCACTTCTTTGTGAATCAGATTTTTTCCTGGATAGTTTTCTTGGCATAATGTCCGCCTTTTCATGAGATAATAAATCCATAGTTTTTTCCAAATAGTCTTCCCCTCCAATGTCTAGGTCTAGGGAAAGCTGCGGTGGCCCATTCTCATCAGCAATTGATATATCTTCCACATCTGCTTCAGTTCTTAAATCTTCTTCAGGTGACGCGAAATAATCTGGAGAGACATCGATGATAATAGCTTCCATTAACAAGTTCCCTGAAGTGGAAGTTTCTTTTACAAACCGCAAAGGCGGTAATTCTGCTACGTTATGTTCCGTAACGTTCTCTGATATTTGGTCAGCGTACATTTCCATTATTTGTATAGCGTCTTCTTCTGTCAAATCTGGTGTTTCATACAGCGACACAGATACTTCTTTGCCGTCAAAAGAAAATGATATTTCAGCTTTGTCATCCAGAGTGATATCGCCCACTGGAGTGTCATACATTTGTGATGAACGTTCCTCGTGAATCGTACTCAAAGAAACGTTTCTTTGTAGCGCCTGCTCCTCTGCTTTCTTTTTAGTGGCTTTAGCTTTCATTGAATCATCGAAACCTAACAGAGAAGCTGAACTAGCAGCAATACCCATACAGTTTTGAGCCTCACAGGTATAGGTTCCCAGACAACATGTTCCATCTTGTCCTGATATTATTCTATGAATATCACCAGGTTTGAGTTCTTCGCCATCTTTGTACCACTTAAGGACGGGTTGAGGAACGCCGATAACTTTACATTCAAGATTGACAGCCCCTTCATCTGACAGAATGGCTTGAAGGTTCTCTAAAAATCTTGGTTTCTTATAATGCCTAGGGATAACTAATTTGAGGAAACAAGATGTGACACTGTGTCCAAAATCATTTACAGCGACACACTTCCACTCAGCCTGGTCGAGAAACTCGAGGCCCTGGATGTCTAGGTAGAACACCCCTCGCTCCTCTTTGCCGTGGTTACAACGGGATGAGTCATCTACAGGCTGGTCGTCTCGGTACCATTGGAGAGATGGTTCAGGCGGAATAGCGACTGGAAAAAGGAATTGTTCGTATTAAAATATAGAAAATATAAACAGAATATATAAGGCTTCAGCGCCGCTTACGTGCTACTGCCGCTACGCGCTCTGTGTACCTACTCATGAAGAACACAACGCGACCCATACTCGTTCAAGTACCGCGCAAGCATTCTGTGTGCTGAAGTGTACCTTATGTTATTTCTAGCCCTCTATTAAAATACAAATTTTATCGTGTGAAGGAACTTGGAACTTAAAACTATGTTTTACTCAATTAAGGACCGTAAATAAGTTTTATTTAATATTTACCGGATAAAGTTTGATAAATAATACGATACCTTTAATAGTAAAACGGAATGGTTCATCGATCTTCGCTTCAACGCTCTTCAATCCTTGAATGAATTTCGGTGCCTGGTTCTTCGAGAAGAGCTGAAGTTTCTCCTCTTCATTCAGCTGGTTCTGTATATCCTCGACAGTTAACTCCGCGGAGCTGCTGGCTTGCCCCATGCAGTTCCTAGCGATACAGCAGTAGGAACCTAAAGAGTTGGTGCCGGTGAGCTGGTAGACGTCTCCCGGCTTTAGCTCCTGTCCGTCCTTAAACCAGCTGAGTACTGGGGTGGGGAAGCCGACTACCTTGCATTCAAAGGAAACTAGACCCTCCTCGGTCAACACGGCTTGGAGGTTTTCCATGAAGCGTGGTTTTCTATAGTTCTTCGGTACTAGAAGACAAAGTACACGTTACATTAAAAAGTTTATTCGGTGCCTTTCTAGTATCTGGTAATCTGCTTGTCAACTCAAAAAAAAAACTAGGGTAGTATGAAAATTCAGAACGATGTAAATAGTTTGTTTTGTGAGACAAAGATCTAAAACGAGTTTTTATCCTTGCATCAGTTTTTACTGTTAAAAACAGTTACAATCAAAAAGAAACAACGACATTGCTGTTCCTTGTCTCAATCAAAAAGATGTAACATTAGGAAACTAGGGTTGGGGGTTTTCAGAAAGGTTCAATAATTACCTTCCATGCTGACAAAGCAAGAGGAGAAGCCAATGCGACCACCGGCGCTGGTAGCCACGCACTTCCACTCTCCTTCGTCAGGCCACTCAGCCGAAGGCACCTCGAGAAGGTAGCCCCCCACACCGTCCTCAACTACATGGTATCTGAAAAATCAAAATAGAAAAACTTTTGTACAGTGACCAAGATATTATAATAAAAAGACGTAGATAAGTAACTTGTGCTGAAGAAGTGGCACCCGAAGTCAGGACTTTCGACCATCTGAGTAAAAGCATCGACAGTTTGGGACAACACTGCGCAACATGTGTCAGTCTCGTTTACGATCTAGTAAGTAATCATGCTTTCTTGTACAGGACGGTCAAATCAAAACTACGTACGCCAGGGGACAATTTTTGACTTCGCGTCAGTACTGACATAACGTATCTATACCTCTTTTAAATATCATTGACAGTGACAGTTCAATCGGAACAATAATTAACCACCAACAATTAATAAAATTATGTCGATCCCGTCCGTTTTGTGTGTTGTCAGGTTCAACACTGTCAAGCATAGTCGGGAAAAAAGTCATAGTCCGTCTCCGGGTTTTGTGCTACCTCCCAACCAATTTTGAGCCAAATTGGTTGAGCCGTTCTTGATTTAAAAATAGTTTACCTAACACGAGTTTCTTTCAAATATAGATTTGTGTTTTGTTCACACGTGGGTAGTCATATAAACAGCACTTCATATGACTGGCTAGTCATAAAAGTGGTACATTCTTTACCTTCCAGCAAAGAAGAAAAATATCTTCCGTAATCTATAGGTGAAATATTTCATATATAATTTGTAAAAGTCACGAAATGGCCTCCCTTCAAACTGAGGATACTTATAACATCAGATGCTGGAGGTGTGGAATCAATGTTTGCGTGTCAACGGTGTGAACTGTATATCACTTTACAGTGATTTTGTTTCTAAATCAAGTCTTCTGTGAAGACTTGTTGAGATGCCCTGTACCTAAAAAAAATGTTCGACCACCTTTGGGCCACCCTGTATAAATCTACTGACCTGTCTCCAGGCTCGACTTTCCCCTCCTTGTTGTACCAGACAACACTTCTTGGCCATGGCGGCACGACGATGTGACAGCTCAGGTTCAGTGGCTCGGAGATTCTTACAAACTTGTCTTCTAGCTCCTTTGTGAATATCGGCGGTGACTCTAGAGCTACCCCGCTGTGGAAAGAATTTCAGTAATCATTGGAAAAGCAATATTTGTGTAAACTTTAGAGCACTTAATTAAAATTCAGTCGTCTTTCAGTATTTTTCATTCAACTCGTACTGTCTCCCATCCTATGATATTATAATAAAAAAGAGATATAGATAGGTAACTTGTGCTGAAGAAGTGGCAAATGATATCAGAACTATTAAGTACACCTGAGCAATGACAGTGTTGAAAGTTTGTGACGACGCTCTGTCCCGTTGACGCTGACGTTCACACGTATAGGTAGGTACCAAGTTACGGACGCAGTGGTAAATTTTTGACTAAGCATCAGTATTGACAAAACCTATCTACTTACCTCTTTTTTATCATTATATCATTGCACTCAAAAACCACGGACGTAAAAGAAAGACGGACGTTTTCTCGTCTAATCATGAGTGAAGCATATTATCAGCTGCCATTTTAGGTGTGTATGTACGTGACTAGCACGTGTCATTGGCGCTGTCACATGGACTAAAATGGCGTAGTTTGTAGCACCTTGTGTGTTTGTGGGAGTGTAGCAGGTCGTGTACTTACAACAAACGAAATTGTAGCACCTTGCATGCTCCACTTTTTTTAGTGTAGGGTTCCGTCCGTCTTTCTGGTACGTCCATGCTCAAAAACATAAATTTCAAAATAAGTTGAACAACTTTGATACCATTTAGAATAGTGTTTACTGTGTATATGCTATCAATTTGAGACCAAGATTTAAAAAAATGTGTTCCTGTAGTCAACAGATGGCGCTATTAACTACCTTGTGATCGGTCTAGCGGATCCCTCCCTGCTGCCTCGGCCGACGACATGGACCTTCGATGAGGAATAGGCCCTTCCCATGCAATTGACGGCTTCACATGTGTACGTCCCCAGTGAGGTCGGGTCCTCGGCGTTGGCTGTCAGGGCGAACACATCCCCAGCTTTTATTTCACGACTGTCCTACAATCGGAAGAAAAAGTCGTGTTTTAGGTAGAAAATGCACAGATAGAAAAAACGTCTAGCTGGCCTGATTTCAAAAACCAATTTTCTTCAGGCTTTTAAGGTTTTTTTCAAGAAGCAAGAACAAGATCAACTTGATATTCAATAATACTCTTTAGTTGTGGCCATTCAGTACAGGTCTTTCTTTAGACGATGTACTCACGTGCTTTACGGCGGACTTTTACCAAAAAATCGACAACATCAGCCAACTTAGGGCACACAGCGCTGCGGCGTAACGACTCAGGAGTTATAGTGGCCGCGATAATCGAAATCGGTCAGACCAATCATCATCATCAGCAACAACTTTATCTTTCACGCTATTTTTACATGCCAGCGTTCGGTGAAACGATCAATAACTACCAACGGCCAATAATATTGTTTCTTAGGATCAGAAAAGTGCAGGTATATTTTCGTTACCGTCAGAGAGATTATTTCAGGTATCCTTGCAAAAGACGTGATTTCAGAGAAACATATCTGTCGCCTAGCACTAAGGCCCAGACTCCACCAGAGCTGAGCGGAGATGTGCGGCGTCGAGCTGTGTTTTCAACAACCAATGGAATTACGTTATTCACACATGGAGATGTGGAGATGTGATTCTAAGACCTCAGCGAACTAATAAATACCTTGAACCAGCGCAGCACCGGCGTTGGCACCCCCACCACTTTGCACTCGAGGGACACGGTCCCCTGCTCCGTGAGTAAAGCGCGGAGTTCCTCCACAAACTCTGGCCGCTTGTAGGCTTTTGGTACTGGAAAATATAAAATTATATTCAAGACGTTTAAAATGAGACTCTGAAAAGCTTATGAGATGTATGTGCATTAGATGTGCTAGTATTTATTCATACTAAACAAGCCTCTGAAACAAGGGGATCACTACTTTACTCCCATTGATAGTCTAGTAGTAGATGCTATTTCTGTGTATTTAATTGAAAACTCAAGTACAGACAGCGTCAAAGTTATGTAAGCACTTTAGTACTTTGTCATTCTGGCTAACTTGACATCTTCATCATTTCTCTGATAACGTCAACAAAAGTTCAGACACTTTCAGACTATGTTACATTGACGTAGTCCAAAAGCGTTTCCATGTTTTTTGATGCTATGCTGTTTTCTATCATTAATTGACAGAAATGCTAGAAGTGTGGTCAGTGACCACATTACACCACCGCCAATAAGGCAGAGATGAAGTCACAAAAGAAGTTTTTCTGTGCCATCGTATATTTTACAACTGATAAGTGGAATTGACCCAAAAGGCACTTCTCGCAACATCTGGCAAAACTCAAATGGCGTCTAACGACAAGAGTTGAACATTGAATCCAGTATAATCCACTAACCCAGCACATTGAGGTGTGCGGAGCAGCTGGCACGCCCCCCTGCGTTCTCAGCCGTGCAGGTCCAGCGGCCAGTGTCGTCGACGCTGACGGCTGCGATGTCTGCACACCAGAAGGTGCCGTCCCGCACGAGCGCCACCCGCTCCGCCTCCATCAGCCGCCGCTCGTTGCGGTACCATGTCACCTGAAACGAGAGGAAGACTAGCTCAAGGAATCGTAACCAAACCGCCGGTTTCCTTTTCGACCGCCAAGCGTTCGGTTGGGTT
Source organism: Udea ferrugalis (assembly GCA_950022985.1). NCBI lineage: Eukaryota > Metazoa > Arthropoda > Insecta > Lepidoptera > Crambidae > Udea > Udea ferrugalis. The sequence continues at coordinate 1,414,945 of OX465515.1, forward strand.
TGTGAGCTTCTGGTGAAGTGAGGTCTGAGCCATTACGATGACGGACCGCAGACCGCAAACTGCAAGTGAACACTACTGGTTTCTATGAAGCTCTATGAAATGGAGCGTCCAAGCGTGGCAGCACTACAGCGCCGCGCATCGAATAAGACCGTGAACAACAATGTCTCGCTAGCAGTTTGTGGTCTACGCTCTGTCTTGGAATTGTCCCTGTAGTGCTTTGCAGTAGGGAATTTCATCATAGAGTGCCAAACAACTCGAGAAGAGACGGTGACTATCCGTTTCCGAGTTGAAACTTGTGCTGTTGTCTATCATCTTTATATCTTTGTGACATCAAAATGCATCCAAAGGACAGTGACAACAGGCAAGCTTTTGCCACACAACTTCGGGCTTTCGACTTAGTTGGTTGATCAATAAAAACGACTGTGATAAGGTTTTGTATTTTATGATGCTTATTTTACCCAAAAACCAAAATTAATGCAAACTTCAAACTTCAAAACTTTATTGCTCACTAAGTGGATACATGGTGATGTCAACAATATAAGCACTTATAACTTAGTGACCCTTTGCGGGTAGGTACTGCAATAGTATCTAGGACAATTTACTTTTCAACTAAGATACAATTTGCTCAAGAGCTAACCGCCGCACTCAGAGACGTCAATTAACGTTAATGGTTGATTAGCGTCAAAATTCCATTTTTGAAAAGAGACTTTATAACAAATTGAATAAAGAACTTTTTAGAATGTCAAATTTTGACTCTAATGAACCATTAAAGTTAATTGACGTCTCTGAGTACGGCAGTAAGTATTGTAATTTCTGACAGTAAGTTTGTTTTTTACGCCCAAGGACTTGACAATGGAAAACAGGAAAAGTTTTTATTTAGTCAGCACAATAATTAAGGCACTTGTGTACCTTTAATACCATTTTATGATACTTGGATGAAATACGTGGAGCTCCAGGGATCTAGAGCGGTTTACTCAGGCAATAATGGATTGCTTCCTTGCAATGAAAACACGTGCAGCTCAGGTCCAGATTAAATCAGTTACTATGCAATCGCTTGGTAAACGAGTCGATCTGGATTTTTTCTCAACAATATTGAGAATCTTCTAATATTTCAAATGCGAAAGTTTGTATGTGTGAATGTGCCGTGTTGATCTTTCACGTAAAAACTGTGTACTCAATGGATTGTAATGAAACTGTACAAAAATGTTGCTCATACATCTGAATAGCACATAGCCTACAATTTATTATAAAAGACGTTGTACTTAATTAAGTCCACGCGGACGAAGCCGCGGGCGGCCGCTAGTGTATATTTAAGTTGTAATGTATACCCGTGGTTCTGGGGCTCGTGCACGTGGCAGAGCCTTAGTGCATCGGCAAGACCTAATTAGCGTCTCGTTCCAAGATTTAAACGTAACTTAGTCAACAGGGCAATGATATTATAATAAAAGAAGTAAGTAGATAGGTTACTTGTGTGCTAAAAAAGTGGAAATCGAAACTATTAGTGCACCTGAGCAAATATGCATTGTACCGGATGTCAAAGACTTCATATTGCGAAGACCAGAAGAAGCTCAGAAGATACTTTGGTCACTACACATAAGTCAATCGTAATTGGTAAACTTGTTTCCAACTGTTTTCCTCACCACACCTTTAACGGTCATTAGAGAACTAATTTTAAGAATAGGCTTAAGTTTCATTTATATAACTCTTTTATTTTGAACTTCCAAAGTTTGTGGTACTAAGGTACCACCTACTTATTCAAAACTTTTCGATCAGACCTTCCACAGACTTCAGCGTGGTCCGGCTCAAAACTATAACATGTAATTTATTTCAAGAAGACATTAAGCTTGTGAAAAGCATTAGGTACCCACTCGAGTAAACAGGCAAAGAATTTAATAAACAATTCCAGACTTAAAGCTTCCGAATCATAACAACATCAAAACGAGTAATAATAACAGACGTCCCCTCGTCTGCTTTCATCCCCTATTTCACCCTCCCCGTCAGTCAGACTTTAATATCTAAAATCCATAATTAGACTTAACTAAACCTATATGTTTGAACCCTATTCGATTTGTGCAACGTGGGGTCTCCCCCCTTCCCCCCACGCGCGAGGGATGAAACAGGATCACGCCGAATATTTCAAGGACAAAAGGAAAACTAGATTAGGGTTGGGCACATCGTGCCGAAATGTCTAGCCGAATCTGAGCCGAAACACAGTTAAATAAAATGGGGTTGAATTCAAAATCCCAAAATACAGTCTTTGTACAGTTCGTTGGAAATACCTTTCAATGTTACACATAACTGCTTCCGTGGTTTAGCGGTTAGAGCGTTCGGCTCTCAACCCGGAGGTAGTGGGTTCAAATCCCGCGCGAACCAACAACATGCTCATATCCGTCACGGACGTAAAAGAAAGACGGACGTCACCTCGTCTAATCATGAGTGAAGCGTATTATCAATCAGCTGCCAGTTTAGGTGTGCGCGTGACTAGCATGTGTCATTGGCGCTATCACACGGAGTAAAATGGCGTAGTTTGTAGCACCTAGTGTGTTTGTGTGCGTGTAGCAGGTCGTGTACAACAAACGAAATTATAGCAGCTTGCATGATTCACATTTTTAGTGTGATGTTCCGTCTCTCTTTCTTATACGTCCGTGATATCCGTGTTATTGTTTCGCGATTGCGTTTATGCCTTGTGATCACGCCGAACTTTGGTCTTTTGCATTCGGTTCGGCACAACTAAATGCATGTTTCCTCGCACTAAATGGCATAGATAGACAGATTGAACTGAACAGATTTTACACGTGTTCCGAGAGTTCCGACCACAGTAAAGAAAACTAATGTTTTTTTTACAGTACGTCAACTCCATTACTTTTAGTTGAATATTCACGTATTGGCAATTGTTTTGTGGTTTGTGGTGTGGTAAGCATTATTCCCATTAAGATAGCTAGAAACCCGAGTATTCAGCCGGTCTATTATAGTTTCGGTTGCTTAGTGGTTAAAGCAGCCGCCTGGTATGCGGAAGACGCTGGTTCGATACCTGTGTGTGACCTGACCTATTTTTGAATTCACCAGTCTAAAATATTAGCTTTGAGGCTTATTGACCTCAAAGCTAATATTTTAGGAATATGGGAACCTATTGCTGGAAGCTACTACGAGAGAGAGTGGAATATGCCATGAATCGAGCACTGTGTCATTCATCCTGGAGGTGGTCCACTGATAATTTTCTACTTAAAAAAATATAGATGAAAAATAATCCTTAAAAAAAACAAAAAAAAAATTGGTTGTTTGTAAAGTAGGTTTACGATCGAGATGTTTACGTGATAACGGCATTTCACGGAATGACTGGCAGCGCTCGAGATGAGACGGGAGATCGGTACGTCTCTATCTCGTTATACCTGCGATCGCGCTCGTGAGGTTTTGGTGTGGCACAAGTTTCTGAACATGTCACCCGACTAAAACGATTTTAAAGACGTTATCACGTCAAAATACAGTCATTGACATTAACTCTTGCAGAATTTTGACTGATTGAATCAATAGCTTGGTATAAGATACACATTTGTGTTCGGAAAATTCAGATAATAGGCAGATACCTATTCCTTTTATTCATAATTTATTCTGTAACAATAGCAGATATACTCTAATTGCCATAATCCCTGAGTATTCCTATAATGTCCGCCCGGAGCACTTCCCATTTAATTAATTGCGAACCCCACAGTAAATTGAAATTGCATCTTCTCTGCTCTATGTCTAACGGTATTAATTGGTTACCATGGTTACTGCAGGTGGACAGATTTCAAACTATTTGCCCCTGACATTTAACAAGTACTAACAGGAACGGACATGCTTCAAAGAGCTTAAGGGGGAACCACCCTGCCCCCTAACCAGCCTGCAAGGCTACCAATGGAATCAGAGTCAAACTCACTTGAATTTATAATCAACTAGCGGCCGCCCGCGACTTCGTCCGCGTGGACTTAAGTTGAGAAACTAAAAGCAATTTCTTCCTAAATTCGCGCTTTTTTCGATTTTGTCTTAATTCGGAACGCACCCATAGTTACGCTAATGACAGCAGCCGTCTGTCTTTGTCATCAACTGTCATGCCATACCACATGATTCCGCGTACATTTTCATATTTTACTTGATATTTTCAACAATTTACACATTATCTTTATAAATTGTAGCCTATGTGTTATTCAAATGTATAAGCAACATTATTGTAAAGTTTCATTAAAATCCATTCAGTAGTTTTTACGTGAAAGAGCAACACAGCACATCCAGACATACAAACTTTCGCCTTTATAATATTAGTAGGATGATATTTAAAAGAGGTATAGATACGTTATGTCAGTACTGATGCGAAGACAAAAATTGACCCCTGGCGTACCTATGATTTGACCGTGTGTACAAGATAGCATGATCATTTACTAGGGCGTCAAACGAGACAGATACATGTTGCGCAGTGTTGTCTCAAACTGTCAATGCTTTGCTCAGGTGGTCAAACGTCCTGATTTCGGGTGGCACTTTTTTAGCACAAGTAACCTATCTACGTATTTTTGTTATAATATCATTGCTTATAATCGTTTTTTTCCTTTCTTTACCTTTACCTACATGCTGTTGCTTAGAAAACATGAATGTAAAGGGGGTTCAGAACATTGATATAAGAGGAAGACACGGCATCCGCGTACCAATAGTGGCCACTCAGAAACAGGTCCAATGTACCAGTTTTAAGCCAAAATTCCAGCGACTTCTTCGCGTGCACGTCATTTATACGTCAATGTCATGTACCAGTTTCGGATTCGCGAAGTATGAACGTAAGGTATCTTCCTCTTTTTGTTTTAATCAATGGTTCAGAACAGAGCTTATAAAATATTCCAAAAAGCAGTAGACCCAAAAATCTTATTTTTTTTTTACTTTGAATTGGCATCTCTGCCTGGTCCGTGGTATCAATGTGTAGGAATCCGACCTATAGCGTCCAAGGGAGACCGAAAACCCTGGCAGGGCTGCAAACATGCGCGTCGCCAAAAAAGGCGGTACCCCAATCGGTTCAATCTTTATCTATGTCAAACTGTACTTCAAATAATGAAGTTACATACAGTAGAGACGATGTTTGCGAAATAATGAAGGCTTACGAGTTTTTTAAATGGCCTTGGTAGACCAATGAATTCCTAAATCATGAGGAATGTAGAAAAAGCTCAAATTAGTCTAGTCTGATTTTGTCAAAAACAAAAAAGCTGTTTCCCTAGCTTAGAATTGAATCTGTTGGTTTTGAAAAAAATACTCTCTCTCACAATATAGTAAGGGCCAAAGGAGACAATTTAAAATAGTTTAATTTAAATTCTGCTACAGTTTCGCCATTGATTCCCGGACAAATGTTATCAAATGTGCCCCGTCTCCTCTCGGGAAGTAACATGTCATCATTTCATTGATTGTTCTAGCTATAATAAACATAATTTAAGCATGTGGTTAATAAAAGCTGCCCGTGGCGCAGTTGTGACAGTGATCGGCGACAATCGCTGTTGTAAAGCAACACACGCCGGGTCGGAAATGAGATCAGTGACCACCCCGACCGAAATTTAATGATGTGTTTTTCGGGCATCTACGTGCTTTGGAAGGTACGTCAAGCAATTGGTCCCGGTTGATATCGCTAGATGTCAGTCGCTAAGCCTAGTCGGAGGCCTTAGGGCGGCATAATAACATCTGACAATAAGGTTGCCCACTAGACCTTACACCCCTCTAACAATCCGCACTGGGCCCGCGTGTTGAAGTATGGCTCGTTCCACCTCATAGTTGAGGTGAGGCCTGTGCCCAGCAGTGGGACGTATGTAGGCCGTTTATATAAATTTTATGAAACACTTTCGAGTTCACAGAGTAACTTTGTCTATTAGGGTGACCAAACGGTCTCCTTTTTGAATTAATTAATTATTTATTCATTTAAGGAAAGCACAAGGAGTAGTAGTAGCGCAGCCGATAAGGTATTATTTACCAGTCTACCATGAGGATAAGTAGAAACGCAAGTACAGTACACGTCAGTCACCTAGGTCTGGGATAACATAGAATATTGGTATCCTACGAAAGTTTCGCTATTTTTGACACTATCGATAGGGCAAAGTTCAGGTTAATAGCGAGTTTAAAGTTGAAAGCGTCCTCCTCTATCCTATTCGTTGTTGTCTGTAATGAACATAACAAGTTTGTAACATCTACCACTACGTTATGGAATGCAAATAAATGATTGAGTATTAAAGGTTAGCCAAAGCTTTGGTTGGCGCCTTCAACCTAATACTGGCCTATAAAAGTCGCCGAGGGCGAGGGTACTAAACGCTAAAACATGCCAAGGCATCTCCTCAAGACTTGGGCGTTGGGTTTGGACTATGAAAGTGCAGAGGGCCAATACTTTCCTAGCTAGGTGTGGTTCTATGTTTGAAATCAATGACAATGCGCTACCAACACCTTGTTCGTCCTTGTTTCAGTGTTCCTGTACCAGCACTTAAGCATAGTACACAGAGAACAGTAAAATATCTACATACAAACGTGCCGCTCTCGGTTTGATTGTGTGCATGCGCGTAGTGCGCCGTGTCGGCACGCGATTTCACGCACACGCTAGCATATAGGTAATAGGTGGAAATAAGGCGGCGGCGCGCGGCGGTACGTACAGGCTGTGCCGCGTGTCTGTGTGCACGCTAGTCTAATAACTCGGCGGGCGGCCTTAGATCACGAACCTCACTTACAACTTAAGTATACATCGATGGGATCTTCAATTAACTATGTTTTTATGTGTGCGAAAGCAATAAACGTATTCTATTCACAAAGCAGGAGGCTTGCTTTCTTTGCTTTACTACTACTGCAAATCAGAAACGATGAGCATGTTCTTCTTGTTGTACGTTAGAGTATGTTTTGAACCACTTGATAGTTCATCTGAGGCTTATGACCAGGAATTGGACCATGAAACGAAAGTTGTAGACAGTTGTTGTGTAGTTGAAAGTACTACTTATTCGATCATCTATTTATGCAAATCATTCGACCTTAGGAAAGGTCCTTGCAAATACTTAATCATAGTCACCTCAACATCATAGCCCGCACAGCCTCCCACCACTCCGACCCCCCCTGGGCTACGGCCCACTGGCCGGTGGTGGTGTCCTTCCACGGTCGGGAGGCGTAATTAAATGCACTTCGCTTTACAACAGGCTCAAAGGAAAATAAATAAATGGAATATTGCATCCCTTCCCTTTGATGTTTCCTTTTTTAATATTGTGTTGGTGCCTAAATGATTTGGTACTTATAAAGTGTCTGTTATGACTAGGGTAAGCTTGATCCTGTTTTGATGACTAAGTAGATACTTATGAAGAAAAAACGCTGCGTGCAAGCAATGTTTGTGTTGGCAAATATTGGCGAGTCCAGCGTGCAGCACCGCGTGCACTCACGTGTGCAGCGTTGCGTGCAGCGTAGCGTGTAGCGTTTCGTGCGGCGTTGCGTGCAGATTGGCGTGCAGCTTTTCGTGCAGCGTTGCGTACAGCTTAGCGTGCATCGTTACGTGCTGCGTTGCGTGCAGCGTGGCGTGCAGTTTGGCTTGCAGATTGGCGTGCAGTTTTGCGTGCAGATTGGCGTGCAACTTGGCGTGCAGCGTGGCGTGTAGCGTTGCGTGTAACGCGGCGTGTAGTGAGGCGTGGGGCCAGCATGTAGCGTAGTATATAGAGTGGCTGTAGTGTAGTGAGTAGAACGACGTGTAACGCAGCGTTTAGCGTCGCGTTAAGTGCAACCTTGCAATGAACCCAGCTAAACATGCCAAACAGCATGGTGTGTCCGGTGTTTATTTTTGAGCGAACACGCTTTATTAAATTTATAAACTTCTTGTAGAGGTGTCTTTTAACAACAATTTCCTTTTACGGCTACACTTACGGTACAGGGGTGCGTCAAGCGGCGCTTATAGTGGCAGTAGTGGCACGCGTGAACACAAACATATGGTAATAATACGATGCTGTTCGTTTCAAGCAAACGCGTGTAAAATCGCTTCTCTGTAAACTCACTCATATAAATACATATGTTGGTAACGAAGGACGTCCCTGCTTCTCCGTCAATAAGTTTGTGTTTCCGGGAACATACAAACTTGGAGTTTTCAAGGCAAGAGTGAAAAGGCATTTTCTGGGTAAGCGTGTTCCACCTTCGACCTCGTCATCGCTTACCATCAGGTGAGAGTGGGGTCTAACGCAAACCCCATTTGAAAAAAAATAAGGCCATGGAACGTGTAGGCATGGCAAGTATGGTTCTACAAATGTAAAGGTGGACGATTTAATACAAAAACTATATTTTTTAAAGTCAAAGTATTTTTATTTGCCAACTACCTGAGTATTTTAAGTTCGAGAAACACACTCACAATTTGATTGTTTTTTTGTCGTTTACAATTATTGTTTCCCTTCCAGCCATTCTAGACCACGATCTGAAAGAAGTATGAATTGACCTTTCCGTGGGCGGAGATGCGTGGTCGTGGTCTATAGATCTAAATTCCACACATACTTCTTCTTAATAACTGCAGCTCTATATGAAGTATATAATAAAGTACGCCTAGCAATTATAACCGAGTTATTTTTGAAATATGTTCAGTGGAGCGCACATAGGCGTCCTTCTACAGGCTATTCAGACATAGTGAACGAGTCATAGTTTAACTAGTGGCAGCCCGCAACTTCTTCCGCGTGAACTGAGGTTATGAAAAAAAGTTATATATCTTTATAAATTGCAGCCTATATATGCTATTCAGATGCATAAGCTATGTTATTGTAAAGTTTCATTAAAATCCATCCAGTAGTTTTTACACGGAACATCCACACATACAAACTTTCGCATTTTTAATATTAGTAGGATGTTTTCTAGGATGGAAGAAAGTGTGGGTTTCTGTCGACTAGCGCCACAAATCAATTTTTATTAATTGTGGTTTATTCAAGAAATTAAAACAAAAACTGAAAATTTTAATCCTAAATTAATGATATTTACTTTATTTTAGGATGTTAACATATTAAATAATCTCTGTTTCAATCAATCAATGGGAGATTCATGTTAAAAGGTGACACGCTTAGCCAAACTGCGGTTACACAGAGAAAATTTTCTCTATTAACATCTTAAAATGAATAATTATCTTAAAGAAAACATAAAGTTGGCCTTACCTTACACTCAGTGGAGCTAACAATCTCGACCAAGAACCGGGTGCGAGTGCCGACCTTCACCGTGAGGTCCTGCAGACGCCGCAAGAAGGCCGGGGGGTCGTCTCCGGTGGGGGCCTCGTCCGGAGACACCTCCAGTCGCACCCGGGCCGTGTCCTTTCCAGCGGCATTGGTGGCCTACAGAACAACATTAAGATAATATATTATCTCTTCACAATAACAGTCTCCCATGTTAGATACTTCCTTAGAGACACAGTTTTGTTCAAAAGATTACTAGTACAGTCAGCATCAAAATAATGGATGCGTACAGAGTGGTCAAATTTGTCTGAAATTTAAATTAAAGCAACTTTGTCACTATAGGATTAAAATAGTGTTTTACTTGTTAGAGAGTTTGGTGACGCTTCAAAATAAATGATATACGACCCAGTCATAGCAGTATTAAAATTGCTTTTGTCAAAACGCCAATACTTTTTTGATCACATCATTTTTATGCTGACTGTACCCCTGTGTTACAGGCACCGAAAACTTGTTACAGGTCAGCAGTGTTCCCGCAATTTATGTGTCTGCTTTCATGAAACTATAACTAAATGAAAAGTGAAATGTGTGTGTAAACGGTGTTGTGTATGTGTGTAGTAATGGTAGTGATTGACCCACTTATTCATAAAAACCTGAAAAGCTCTTCAACAACACGTACATTTTTGTCTCTTTCATTATTGTTGCTCTCGCCATTTGCGAGTAAGTAACGTAACACGTCAATTGCTTAAACTGTGCTTTAGCTTTGCGTTCGTTTTTATGTATAAGGGGCTGAGACACAAAGGTTTCAGCAAAAAGCTTTTCTATTAGTGCTGAAAAAGACATAGGTAAATTTAACACCATTATTTGTTCCTGTTGAGTATTACTTTATTAGATTTCATATTGTATAATTGTAGACCTGTACCCAAGCAAGATCAGTGTGATAAAAGTTTCAAGTTCGTAGACGAAACAGATATTTGTAGTTTTCCTGTGAACGAGCAAACCTGTAGGTTATGTCATTGGCACATCCCCAATATCATTAGTTAATAGTCTAATACCTAGTATACGTTTAGTGAACAGTTTACGCGACTTTACTATGTATCTGGTTCGGCTGCTGGCATCTAGGACGGCCGTTAATCATCTTAATAATAGCTCTGGGACAGCTTTACATTATCATCATCATTCACAGCTGGACGACGTCTACTGCTGCAGGCTACTCTCCTCGGACTGCTAGGAATCGGAGCTCAACCCACACCACATGTTCTCATGATTAGATGGATTTGAATAATGAAGATATTCGAGGTGACAGAACAGCTAAGAACTACGGTGCAGGTCTTTGATTAAAACAAGAAGAAGAAAAATGGTCTTACAAAATCAGGTCTTAAATGGCAGCAACTCGTACACGTGCACGTCTACCATACGTCATTGTGAGTATTGTCATGTCCCAGTTTTCGAATTCGCGAAGTAAGAACGTAGCATTGTATCCTATTGCATTTATTTGATCCAAATACTTAATTACTTAACCCATCATTTCAGAGAGATATCACAAAAAGGTAAACGTTACAATTGAGCATACTTTAAGGTGAGTATAGACTATAGAGTATTCACTTGTATCAGAACATCGAGCATTCGCCATTTTTAAAACTCAAACCGCTCCTTGACCACAACCCTTGATGTTTTGTTACAGCCTTTTGATGATTTTATATGGAAATGCTTAAGCTAAATTGTACTGGAAATCGTAAGACTGGCACATTACAATGTAACGCTCGAAAAAATGCTCAAGTTCATACTCGCCTTTACACTCAGTTTGAAGAACAGTAATTATCCTCAACAATTGGTCATCAAGGAGTGTGGAAGATGGGTAGGGCGGCCTTTGCCCAGCAGTGGAATAGCGCAGGCTGATTATAATATAATAATCATATCTGAGTTGATTTAACTTTTGTCATTGTTTTTACTGGCTGTACTAGCTTTTTAACATAAATTAAAAAGAACGATGGCAAACGGTTTCAATGATTCTAGAAAAAAAGTAGCTCAGCGAGCTAGGCTTGTAGTTTCTCTGATGTCAAGCATCCGGAAGGAGGTCATGCGACAAAGAACAGGTCGACATAGTTCTCAGAATTATTAAGTTGAAGCTGTAAAAGAGTAAACGGTTGGAGCAAGTGCGTCCTTCAGTTGAGAGTGGGGCGCGCGGGTGGTAGGCGAGGCGATGACTTACAAAAGGCTGCTAGCAAAACGTGGATGCGTCGAGCTAAGGATAGGCCATCTAACCGTTAATGTAATTAAGTATTTACATTCACTGTCTACACGTCCTAATGCAAGGCACAGATCTCACCTTAACTTTGAGGTGGCGCAAGGCATATTCTAGCACGCGGGCTACGCGGTTAGTGAGAGACCTTAATGTCAGATGTTGCTAAGTTGCTAAGGCATCCAACTAGGCTTAACGACTGACATCTAATGACGTCGACCGAGATCAAATCTTTGTGCTTCAGAAAGTGCTGAAGTGCTGATGTGATTTTGAAGCTAGGTAGCTCCACGTTATCGAACAGCGATTACAATTTAAGGGGCCTTAGTAGGTGAAAACGTCAAAATGGACTATCTACGAGTATGAGCTATAATTGAAAATATTGAATGTTTTTCGCACTGAAATTTCTAATATGTATTACAAAACGTATGTAGGATGGGATGACTGTTTCCAAAACGCGATTGGAAAAACTTTGCTCGATAGAAAAAAATCCTGAAGTTACCTCTAAAATATCTTATAAATGCTCATTACAACCGCATTGTATGATAATAATTCGTATAAAATCACAAAAACATAGGTATTTACCTTCTCGATTTCGTGACTGTTTTAGATTTAGAAAATACTAAATATTTTCATTCACTTTTTGATAAAAATGTGAATGGCGCTTACGATTTTTAGTTTCGAGCACGTTGATTCCATACTAAACGCGGACGCTCACCTCCTCCCCCTCCCCCCCCCTTTACCTCAGGCGAATTTCGCTGACCGCCTAACCCCCGTTAAGTAAAGATTATCATAAAATTAAAACAGCAGTCAAGAAACGATTAAATTGTAATTCATTCCTTCCTTGGCTGCTTGCATCCATCCAAGTGAGGAAGACCCTGTATGTTAACTACATAGTAGATAGATAACGAAGATGGAGTGTTTGTGGCATTCGTGATGAGTGTGAGTGATTGTGTTATATGTACGAGTGGAAGAAGATTCTAGATTACTAATTATGGATGATGAATTATACCCACTTGTAACGTGTACACGCCACTATCCCCGGTGCGGGCAGCGGAAACGCTGAGCCGCACGCCGCCCGTGTCCTCCGCGCTCCGGAAGCGGTCGTCTAGGGACGCCCCCGCGCGGCTCCTGTGGAAAACACCAATATGTATGACATTTGCAACAGCTGATGATACAGTTTCAAGCGTCACATTGAATTGTAGGTCAAGCCGGCAAGCAAACGTGGTTTTTAAATCAATCTGTACCATTTTCGCAACTTGAGTCTTGATAGGTAAATTAAAACAGTTTCAAATGTCTCATGGTTAGGGACCAAGCCAGGCCCAACGGTCGAAGGTGTTGGAAACAAAAATCTGTACCATGATTGCAATAGGTAATTGAAATAGTTACGAATGTCACATGGTTGGGGACCAAGGCAGGCCCAGCGATCGAAGCTGTTGTAAACAACAATCTGTACCATGATTGCAATAGTTGATCAAACTGTTGCAAATGTCACATGCCCTGGGACCAAGTGGGAGCAGTCTGTACCATGTTTGTACCATGTTTTTTTCTTCGTTGGCAACACCAGCTGTCAGATGTTTCGCTGCGCAGCTGATCGAAATTAATTCGATTTTAATTATAATTAAGTGTATTTACCTAGTTTTATCAGTGTTTTCGTTAGTGTGGTGAACAATAAACATATAAATAAATCAATCCACGATGCTGAGTGCGTATTTAAACATCTAAAGAAGACTTAGACGCCGGGCGGTTGTCATACCTACATCATTTCCGACCGTTACAGGGAAGTACTGTTTTTTTTATTAATTTACTCTCAGAAACAACAAATGAAAAAAAAAAAAATGAAAAAATGAAAAATTCTTTATTGATCTCTGAATTATCTTAGACTAAACATGTACATGGCTTTTTAAGGCTTTTGTCTAATACTAAACATATATGGCATTTTTAGTCTAAGCATACTTAAAAATAATGAACAGGGGATCCCAAACTAGGCACAGCCTGAATCTTGGGCAACCAAAAGACGAGTTTTAACAACAGAATTACAGTATCTATTACTATGTAGGTTTATTAGATTGGCAGAGAAACAATAATTAAAGAAATTTTGCGTAATTGAGAGGAATAAAAAATGTTGTAAGAGTGTCTGTGATAATAAGAGTGTGTGTGAACAGTGATAATGGTTTAAATAGGACACAGTCTGGTTACTGATAATTAGTCATACTTTAATTTGCTTACTTGCATCAAAGTGAGGTTAGATGTTGTTGACATTTCATATTTTTATTTACTGATTTTATTATTTATTATATCAAAACAGTGTTATTTACTTACACTTCTTAGCATTAGACTCTGTACAATGCCTCACTAACGTGAGATTCGTCAATTAACATTACAATTAGGCACAGTTGTTTGTCACTTTGCTTGACTATAAGTGGAAGTGAAGTTGACGCTAAACAACATCTTTGCCTCAGACAGTTTACTCCCACACTCAACAAAGATTACACTACAGTTATTTATTTATCTAATTAACAAAACGTTACATAGATGTTTTTTATAATATGATAAATACCTACCCCCACCTATCTTAAATTAGAAATTATATTTAATCTTATAGGATTTTGTTTACTAACTGTTTTTCATGTATATTAGCATTATGTGTTGCACTGTTTAGTCTAGGATAGATTACATAGAACTTAGATTCTTGAAATTGTTGCCTTATTATTATGATAAAGTTGTAGTTTATAACACCATCTTGACATTAGTGCCAGTGCACTGACACCAATTCCTTTATGTTCTAGGGTAGCGGTGTATGACCTCCCACTCCTTACAAGTTGCTTGATGGTTGCAATCCTACTGGACACTTCCTCTGCAGTCTGCAATACATTCATTTTTCAAGATGATGACCCGCAGTAAACTTGATGCACTGTACAAGGAAGCATGCCGTGATAATGAGTCCTTAAGAAGAGACAACATCCAGCTGATCCAGGAGGGGGAAGACAGTGAATTGGAGATTAAGAAAATTATTGATAACAACTCTAAGCTAAAATGTGAGCTAGCGGAACTGGACCAGAAGTACTCATACGTTGTGGATCGGTGTACTCAACTGCAAGAAGTAGTGAACTCTTTTAGTGCATGCAATAATACCCACGAACTTGCTTTAAGTCGTATAAATGATCTAGAATTAAGTTTATTTGAGTCGCACAAAACAATTAAGCAGTTAGAGTGCGACAAAAAATGTACCAGTGGGTTGGGCAATCAAAGCTTGCTCGATGAGCTTGCTGGATGTGCTCCAGATTTGTGTAATGGGCTTATCCCAACAGTTGATCTCACCTGTGATGATTCCACTACTGAGGCTAAACTCTGTAAATTTAGTAGTAATAAAAAATTTACGAAACATAAAAAAATTAATAAGTTTATAAACAAAACTAAAAAAAAACTTATTAAAAAGCAGCCTCATTCTAAATGTAACATTTTAAGGAAAGAAAAGGCAGACTTAATTAATGAATTGAAGCATAACCATGCACTTTGGCAAACAAGGCAAAATTCCTACGAAAAGGAGACTTTGGAACTTGAGCAGAAGATAGGTAGGTTAGAAGGTGCTCTTAGAGACACCCAAAGCAGATATGCTTTAGCTCAAAAAGAGATTAATGAGCATATCTTAGCTAATTCAGAATTAGTTAAAATGTCGTCATATAATGTAGACAGATTTGATTCTTTGGTGAATAAACACCTTTCATGCGATAATTGTTCTAACAATTTACAGAATTTGGCTTCAGAGTCATCACAAATTAGAGCATTAACATCTGACATTCCACAGCCAACAAGTGTGAATCTCAGTAAGCCACAGAATGTTTCAAATATAATTGTGGTATCGGACAAATTAGGTCAATGTTTGGGCATATTGCTATCAAACAATACCTGTCAAAAGGTAAAAAATATTTGCTTCCCAGGGCTGTCATATTCCAACCTAGTAAACAACATCTCCAAAGAAGAGCTAGGGGAAAAAACCACAGTAGTGGTTTTCCATGGAGACAGCCGACCAATCACTAAAAGAGGTTTGATTAAAAGCATAGAACAGGTGGTTAATATTCAGGGCAAAAGCAACTGTAAATTTATTTTATGTGCTTTCCCATATTCTAGCAGTCTATCTCTTAGTCAGAATAAGGCCATCCATGACCTTAATTTATGTCTGTATAACTTGACGTGCCGTCACAGGGACATCACATTTTTTGATACAAATAATTTTGTACCATATTTTGTGTTAACTGAAGATACTATGTATCTTCCAATTAGGACAAAAAAACAATTATCTAAATTGTTAGCTTTTAATATTAACGGTGCCCATATTGGCAATACTATGTATCATACATATCCTGACATTAGTAGTAGTACTAATCCGACTTTACTGTGTAACAATCGTTCCACAGTTTCTTCTTTAAACTAAGAGCTGCGACCAAAGCCAAGCCCAAAACCTTAAGTATAGTTCATCAAAATATACAAAGCTTGGCCGGCAAAGAATTAGAAATTGAATTATTTTTAGAAAGCCACAGTATAGATATTATTTGTCTTACTGAGCACTGGCTTAATAAGTCTAAACTTATGTCCTGTGTTATTAATAACTTTAAATTATCTAGTGCATTTGTAAGGAAGACCAGTATACATGGTGGCTCCTTAATATATACTTTAAATGGACTAAAATGTAAAGAACGCCCTGACATCGTAGGCCTGTCTATTGAGCGAATCGTTGAGTTATCTTGTGTTGAGTCAGAGAGCTATATTATAGTTAGTGTGTACCGACCCCCTAAATCTGACTTGGATAGGTTTGAGTTAGTTTTAGAAGAAGTTCTAGGGAAATTAGTTTCTAAATCCAAGCCTATTATTGTCTGTGGTGACTTCAATATAGATTTGTTAGAAAACACTAAGGAGCGAACTAGATTAATATCTTTGTTTCAGTCATTCGGACTAGGTCATCAATTTGATGAACCAACTAGAATTACAGCCACCACAGCTTCGTGTTTGGATAATGTTTTTTGTAACTGTTTGCCAGTTGATAAGTCTGTTATTTCTTTGCTAACGTCAGATCATTGCAGGCAGATAATAACGTTTATAGATTCCCACCGTAATAAGGACATTCCTAGGACAATTACATGTAGACCTAAGACACGCCATCGTATTGAACGTTTTAAGACTAGTTTGAAGACTAAAATGCCCTTCATTCCATACACACAGGGCGATCCAGATGCACTTTACAGAAATCTCTTTTTGTGTGTTAAAAATGAATTTGATCATAGTTTCCCAACTAAAAAAGTTACTTGTAAGGTTCAGTCTTCATTTTCCGAATGGGCCACTCCCGGAATTTATATAAGTAGGACTAAAATGTATGATTTGTACGGCATGAAAAAATACAACTTTGATCCGAATTTCATAGAGTATGTCAAGAACTACTCTAAAACATTTAGAAAAGTCTGCGTGTGTGCCAAGGCTTTACACATTCGTGATAAAATAACTAAGTCCAACAGCAAAATTAAAACCACTTGGGACGTAATCAATCATGAAACTGGTAAAGCTAAACCACGCGACACCACTTTCACTCTAAAGATTAACAATGAAATTGTCAAGTCCGAAGCTAACATCGCTGAAGCTTTTGAAAGTTATTTTGGTAATATACCTATAGTTACTACAGCATCACTCAATTCATCACCTTTTGAAGCAGAACAGCTAGTTAAAGATAATGTGTCATGCTGCAATATTGTTTTTAAATTTAAACATGTAGACTCGTCTGATATATTAAAATCCTTCAAGTTAATTAATTTAAAGAATACTGCCGATCTTTGGGATATTTCAGTGAAAGTTATTAGTCACATTATAGATGTAATTGCTCCCTACTTAGCAGTAATCTTCAATGAGTGTGTTGATGAGGGAGTTTTTCCAGAGTTAATGAAGTATAGTAAAATTATACCACTTTTTAAATCAGGCAGTAAACTGGACCCAGGTAACTTTAGACCTATATCTATCTTACCAGCTCTGAGTAAGATATTTGAGAAAATTGTCCAGGAACAACTTCTATGTCACTTTAGTGAAAACAAACTTTTCCACAGTGAACAATATGGATTCACCAGAGGTCGTTCCACCACTGATGCTGGTATTGCGCTCCTAAAACATATCTTTAGGGCTTGGGAGAATTCACAGAACGCTCTTGGCGTCTTCTGTGACTTATCCAAGGCGTTTGATTGCGTCGATCATGGGACTCTCATACGGAAACTTGATTTTTACGGAGTAAAGGACACTGCGTTAGATTTGATTCTTTCATATCTTAGTTTCAGAACCCAAAAAGTAGAGATTAATGGGGTACTATCTTCTGGATCACCAGTCAAATTAGGGGTTCCACAGGGATCTATTCTTGGTCCATTTCTGTTCCTAGTATACATTAATGACTTACCTTTTTATGTTAAAGACCTATGTGATATAGTATTATTTGCAGACGACACATCTTTACCTTTTAACATTGATAGAAATAAAAACGTCTTCGACGATGTTAATGAAGCGCTTTCGAAAGTTTTGCATTGGTTTACAGTTAACAATCTGCAGCTAAATGCGAAGAAAACGAAATGTGTTAATTTTAAATTGCCTAACGTAAATAATAATGACATAAATTTAAAAATCAATGGTGATAAAATGGAGCTTGTGGACTCCACAGTTTTTCTTGGAATAACCCTAGATTCAAAATTGCAATGGAACCCTCATTTGACAAGTCTTTCAGGTAGGCTTAGCTCAGCTGCTTTTGCTATTAGGAAAATAAGGCTATTGACAAACGTTGAAACCGCTCGCTTAGTTTATTTTAGCTACTTCCACAGTATTATGTCCTACGGAATAGTACTTTGGGGTCAGGCAGCAGACATACAAGCAATTTTCGTTCTTCAGAAACGAGCTATTAGATCCATTTATAAGCTGCGAGCACGGGCCACTCTTAGGGAACTTTTTAAGGAAATTGGTATTCTAACTGTAGCTTCGCAATATATTTACAATTGTATTGTCTTGGTAAGAAAAAATATCAATCTTTTCACCAAACACAGCGATATTCATGCTAAAAATACTAGGAATAAAGATAAAATAGCGCTACCATTTTTCAGATTGCAGAAAGTTTTAGGGTCATTTATGGGGCAAGGTGTACATTATTATAACAAAGTTCCGGAAGCGATTTGTAAGCTGCCATTACATAGATTTAAAAATCACATTAAAGCTACGTTGCTGAAAAAGGGATATTACACCACTAGAGATTATATCATGGATAGAAATGCTTGGGAATAAGCTCTCTGCTCCCGACGGAGTCTAATTAACTATTGTTATATCAACAATCATACTTAGGTTAAGACACTAACAATGTTTGTTTTGTTTTATATAGCTTCTCGTCGATGTACCTAAGAGTGTTATTCTTTTCATAAATTATGAATTTTATTGTGCTATCTTGTTCTAAGTTCTGTTGTAATATACTAACAATTATTGTAAAAAAGAGAAACAGTTGAAAAGAGTAACTGCTGAGTTTCTTGCCGGTTCTTCTCAGTACAGAAACAACTTTCCGATCCGGTGGTAGCATCACATTTATTTAAGTACAGTATATTTATTGTTTACATTTAATATTATGGTATTCATGTCTATTATTAAGTATGTTTTGTTTGTTAATTAGATTTGACGATTTAAAAGTACTCTGTAACAGGTCTATTCAAATAAAGCTATTTTTGATTTGATTTGATTTGATTTGCAAAAGTTTCGAAGGTCACATGGTTATAGACCAAGCTAGGCCCAGCGGTCGAAGCTGTTGTAAACAACATTCTGTACCATGTTTGCAATAATTGATTAAACTGTTGCAAATGTCACATGCCCTGGGACCAAGTGGGAGCAGTCTGTACCATGTTTGCAAAAGTTTCGAAGGTCACATGGTTATAGACCAAGCTAGGCCCAGCGGTCGAAGCTGTTGTAAACAACATTCTGTACCATGTTTGCAATAATTGATTAAACTGTTGCAAATGTCACATGCCCTGGGACCAAGTGGAAGCAGTCTGTACCATGTTTGCAATAGGTAAATGAAAACAGTTTCAAATGGTTGGGGACCAAGCCAGGCCCAGCGGTCGAAGCTAGTGTTTACTGCAATCTGAACTATTGTTTGTAAAAGTTGATTAAATGCATTTCAAACGTCTATTGTCCTGGGAGCAAACTAAATATCAGACCGAAGCAAAGTTGATGAAACAAATAAACAGAAATAGAAAGGCTCCCTGCGTTTGATAGCCTTTCAGAACATTTTTCTAGAGTGGAAAGTCTTGGTCCCTGTGGTCACGATCTTTCGATGGTAATAAATTTGTGGTAAATTGATATTAATCAAACTGGGGACAGATTTGCAATTTCTTTTTAATGATTTTTGAGTAAAAATATGGTACAGTCAACAGCACATCAGGTTACCCCATTTCCGTTTTTTTTTCTCTCGCTCTTGCCCAATGTCATTTCTTTGCTATAGAGCAAGGAGGACTGACCGGAAGTGGGTAGAGTGATGTGCCGTCCACCGTACATTACGTAACACAGGTATTTTTAACTTATGAAAGACATTTTGAAGAAATATAGCAACATTTTTCATTTGGTGGTATTCATAAGGTAACTTAAAATTACAATCCAGCGATGTTGAGAATCATGGAAAATGAAATGTACTAAGTTCGAGTGAGTGAAGGGTGACATAATTACAATTACCTATTTACTAAATGGCTACCTAGAGTACCTAGGTACGAATGATGATGAGATATCTTTTAATGATTCCTCAAATCTGAGCAATCCCTAGACACTACACATGATCACAGCTAGGTCCTTGACGTCTTTGTTTCTTCATTCATTCAATCCACCACATCATACATTCTCTCAATCATACCTCCATTTAAAACCTGGAATAAACATGACAAATAGGTAGGTAAATGAGGGAGAATTATTAGGTATTTTATTCATTTTATTTCAACATTTTGCCTAGTCCAAGACAACCGCCCGTTTCAGCTCCACATCACCACATCGTACATAAATTGCCTATATACCTACACACTGCTGGGCACAGGCCTCACCTCACCTATGAGGTGGAATGAGCCATACTCCAACACGCGGGCTCAGTGCGGATTGTTGGAGGGGTGTAGGTTAGTGAGAAACTTTAATGTCAGATGTTATCAAGCCACCCTTGGGCCCCTGACTAAGCTTAACGACTGACATCTGTCGACGTCAACCGGGACCAACTGCTTAACGTGCCTTCCGGAGCACGGAGTTGCCCGAAATACACATCACTAAATTTCGGTTGGGGTGGTCTCCCATCCCATTTCCGACCCGACGTGTGTTGCTTTACAACAGCGATCCTCGCCGATAACTGTCACAACTGCGCCACGGACACCTCCAAGTACAATATAATTTAGTGCATTGGTATGTGTCGACTGTATGTGCAACCATGTATCACTAAACTTACACCTCTTCAACAATCCGCACTGAGCCCGCGTGTTGGAGTGGAGTACCTATCTCTCGCGTTACCTCATAAGTTGGAAGGAGGCCTGTGCCATTGGCAATCGTTACCTTTTCTCCTATGCCATAGGCCTCAACAGTGGACTCGTTAACTACACACATCAAAACTGTCTAGGGATATCATAGGGATATCGTTTTTCAAATATTTCATGAAGTTAAGTGTGTTTACAAGTTGAGCATTATCTTAGAATAACGCGAGGACACAGGCATAAGATAAAGGTCAAGAATATTACAGAAAAAAACCTTTGATTTTGCTAAAATGTTGACACCTTTTAAAAGAAAAATCTGTCTTTTTTTAACGTCCTTACGATTGTACAATAATGCTACCACAATGAATTTCTTTATACAATCTGAAAGGGCAGATATAGCAGTTTTTGTGTGGCTAAAAATTTCTACGTTGGTATCAATATTTTAATTTTTACAGCCTCTCAAATAGCTATACTTTGTATGAAAATGCTTGAGATATCCCTAGACACTTTTGATGTGTGTACTTAAGGATATGAATAACTACCTGAAACCAAGCCTTCATTCCCTTCCATCCTAATAAATGGAGAATGTAGGACGCGCAAATGTCAGGTGTATATTTACCTGACCCTAGATGGCCTGGTTATTGTTCTCGGCACCAGGTCGATCGATGCATTCGTTAATAAATTATCTGCATCCAATCAGGTCATCTCGATAAAGCAGTGATATTTTTAAAATTTATTGTTAATCTTTAATGAATCAAAATGTATTCGGTGAACACATATTTTGGTAATGAAATGCATCAGGTTTTGATTAAACCTAAAATCCGATAATTCATAAAAAAAAATGCCGTGAAATAGAAAATAAATATTAAAGAATGCTATGTACAATTATTACTTAATGTACAAAGAAGATTAATAAGATAAATCCAGTCTCAAAATATTTCGTATTTGATTACCAACAGTATAAATTATGGCCAATTCTGGTACTTTTGGTTACAACAATTAAATAATACTTACAACTTCTCTGCTTTGTAATACTGACTGTTATCTACCGAAAGACGTTACAATGCCTATGACGTGTAGATGAACTGAAAAGGTGCTGTACCAGGAACGAGTTTAGAACAGTTCCTTACGTCGAGATTTCCTTTTGTGCGTCTGCACAGGACCGTCAGAAGGACAAAGGACGGGTCTAGTTGCAATGAGGTCACTTGCACTAGCCTGACGTAGGTAAACACCTTTTTCTTTTTTTGAGCCGAACGACCAGTGACTGTCTGTCACTCATTCAGGTACTGACCGCGCCCAATGTTGCTTAACTTCGGTAATGATTTTCAATACACCGAGTGGTCATGCAACTCATATTTCCCTGAATAATCAGCCCTAACGGTGTTTTTAATTAAAACCGACGTCATCAGCAGAACTTGTTCCGTGTTTTGTGGACAATGAACAAACCTTGAGCAAGAACAAAAACCCATGAAGACTGTCAAATACCTTTTTAAACTTTCTTACAGTTTATTTGCAGAGAGTTACTCATAAATTAATTTTTCTTCCGCAACTTTATGGGTCATTGCAGTTTGTTATTTTTCATCATTGCCTACTATGGCTTGAAAACAGCTATTTCTAGAGAAAAACACTTTACTGTTCGAGAAAAGAAAACGTGCGTCAATAAGAGTTTAAAAATGGCGTGTTTCGCAATCATATGAAATTAATTAAAGAAAAATGTGAAACTAAAACTGGCAGAGTCAGTAGATGGCTTTTGAATTAAAATGGTTCATAAATAAAAGAAACACAACCTAAAGTGTCTAGGGATATCTCAAGCATTTTCATACAAAGTATAGCTATTTGGGAGGCTGTAAAAATTGAAATGTTGATACCAACGTAGAAATTTTTAGAACACAGTAACTGCTATATCTGCCCTTTCAGATTGTATAAAGAAATTCATTGTAGTAGCATTATTGTACAATCGTAAGGACGTTAAAAAAAGACAGATTTTTCTATTAAAAGGTATCAAAATTTTAGCAAAATTAAACGTTTTTTTTGTAATATTCTTAACCTTTATCTTATGCCTCTGTCCTCGCGTTATTCTAAGATAATGCTCAACTTGTAAACAAACTTAACTTTATGAAATATTTGAAAAATGATATCCCTATGATATCCCTAGACAGTTTTGATGTGTGTAGATTACTTTAAGTAATTCAGCATAGTGGTTTATGAACGCGGCTGAGACGTTAAAAGAGTCGCAGGTTTCGAACACGCACTTGCACAAAAAGTGAGAAGTGTTATTTATCTTGTGAATGAAATTGGAATTGGACATTGGTAAATATTTAGATGTTTAAAGGACGGAAGTGCTAAGTGCTGCTACGTGTTCAGACGAACTGAAGAAGAAAAAAAGGGAAACATGAATTGCTCCCTGAAGCACTCCAGGGAATAGTCTTTTGTTCCTTTCTTCTATTTCATTATGGCATCGCATAGCTTGTGAACTTTGCCAGTATCAGTAGAAATTAGGGGAAAACAAAAGGTGTACTGGAAGCAAAAGAGTATCGCTGAAGCGCACACAAACCATTTTGTTTCCTACACTAGAAGCATAACTGAAAGAAAATCATTGGCTGAAAGAAATCTTTCAGCCAATGAATGGATAGACTAGATCTAACTCGTCATTGTAGAATATTTACGTGATAGTAGTATCGTCTTTTTGCGTTTTTTCATTAAATAAGATACTGCACATTTTGTATTCTTGTCACGAAATCGATAAAAAAAATCGTGTCAATGGACAGACGGCATACGAAACACCTTACTGAGGCGCTCACGTCTGCCTCATGCCATGGGCGTGAGCTATGGGCAAAAATATCTACACCTATGTTCATCGGATCCTAATGGCGAAACAATAGTTCAAATCGGTCCAGGAGTTTCGCAGCCTATTCAGTATAAACAAAGAATCTAATCTTTCGTCTTTATAATTTCGAGTTTATATAGAACAGCCGAGATGACACAATATTATGATATAACATCTAATATTAACAGGGTATTTATAGAACTGGTCCGAGTATATTAAAAGAGATACCTGGATATCATACAGAGCCAAACTTTCAATTCTAAAATATCATGCAAACAGTTAGATGCACATGAACTCGGACATTTCCGACTCCCCCGCAGCTAGGGTTCACATATCGTGGAACATAATCATAATCATAATCATCAGAAAGAAAAATAATTACCTTATAGACAGCTACCCCGAGGAATAAGTCTGTTCAAGTTTACTAAATATGTACCCTAGTTTAGTTATTTAAGTTAGTGTTATAATTTGTTTGTCAAAACTGTATGACTTTGTTGGTTCATTTTATTTTGTACGGCAAAAACACCTATTTTAAAACAAAAATTAGGTCTGTTGAGTTTCTTGCCGGGTCTTCTCGGTAGGAACAACCCTCGCCATGGTGGTAGAATCAATACATGTAGGTACATGTTTTCTATCAGTTGTTTATTTATAGTATTATTATGTTACATGAAAAAAGAAGTATTAAATTGAATTATTAAATATACGTGACGATAAATATACGTAAGTATAAACCTATTTATCATAGATCATACGTTCATTGTAATTTTAATAGCAATAAACATTTCGATTCTAACATATTTGTGCACTTGCCCACCCTATCTGTTTCAAGGAAAGATCTTTTACCTTTAATTAGTCTGGAAGAGATTGCATTTAGCAATAAGACCGCCTAAATTGTACATTGACACTAAGATTGTTTCTTAATTGCAAACTACTAAGTTTTGTTTCATCCACCTCATACGAGTAATTGAGGTGAGGCATATACCCAGTAGACGTATAACCGTTTATGTATGTTTTGTTTAAGTGCAATAAAGTGTTTCTCATTTTATCTATCTATCTTTAAGTCCCATATTTCACAATCAGTAAGGCCACCCTACTTTATGGTGGAGTCTCCACGAGCCCGGGCGTACCTCCGACCTTTCCGTCCCGCGCCGCCTACGCGCTTCTGAATGTCGACGTAAAGCGAGCCTAAAAATAACATCAATTTAGTTCGAAAATAAAACTAAACGGATTCCTGCTGATTGTGTATTCTGGATTCAAAGGACAGTGTCATAGTGCATTAGTGACAGTTAATACTCAGATTACACTAGGATTACCTAGTGTGTGAGCGGATAAGTTAAAGGTCCAGGAAAAAATATTTCTAAATGTAATAGAGAAGAACAGACACAAAATGTTAACGTTTTGTTCATCAAACTCTAACAGTTAAGTCTGTTGAGGTCTAGTCTGATACTGCAAAATCGGTATAGTATTCAATGTCATGTTTGAAATTCATACTTTTTCATTAAACAATTTCATAAACTAGAACTGAACTAACTACTTAAATAATCAAGAAACTGAATAAAAAATAATCAAAAAGTAAATGTTTGGACACACTGGGGTCTTATTTCTTGTGTGTGTGTGTTAATTTACAAACACTTGTTTATAAATAAAATACCTGTTCTCTGTTTTTTAATATAGGTATTCCCGATAATCATGTAGCTACGTGTTTTGGCATCTAGCTCTAATGAACAAATTATTAATCACACATCTCACTCAAGATTATTCTAGGAGAAGGTGATGAAATTCAATTCAATTCGATTCTTAATTCTTCATCTTTTTCAGATAAACTGGATTCCTGTGATAGGAATAGGCATGATGACTGTATTTTTTTTTTGTTTATTATCGAAAGACCTTACATTTATGTAAACAATCCTCAAAGAATCACTTCATCTGGATCAATACCACCAGAGATATCACAATTTGAAATGCACATTTTTTGGACTTGCCCAAAAACGCTCCATACAAAAGCGACAGTGAACGTCACAGTGAACGTCACTGTCGCTTTTGTATGCCCAAAAACGCTCCATACAAAAGCGACAGTGAACGTCACAGTGAACGTCACTGTCGCTTTTGTATGGAGCGTTTTTGGGCAAGTCCAAAAAATGTGCATTTCAAATTGTGATATCTCTGGTGGTATTGATCCAGATGAAGTGATTCTTTGAGGATTGTTTACATAAATGTAAGGTCTTTCGATAATAAACAAAAAAAAAATACAGTCATCATGCCTATTAGCCCACATTAGCTTTGGACTTCCACACGGTCCGATGAAAGAAAGAAAATTTAATGTCCTCATAGGCTCATTAAAAATATCCTACTAATATAATAAAGGCGAAAGTTAGTAGGTATGTGTGGATTTGTCGTGTTGCTCTTTCACGTAAAAACTACTGAATGGATTTTAATGAAACAATAATGTGTAACAATGTTATACATCGGAATAACACATAGACTACAATCAATAAAGAAATGTTACTTTTTTTTAACTTAAGTCCACGCGGACGAAGTTGCGGGCGGCCGCTAGTTACTCACAAACTAAGAATACATACACGAAACATTTAAGATAACAACCAAAAAAATAAAAGAGCCTTAGTAGAGTGTGGGGCCAACGAAGTTCCAATTTTAACAGCTAAATAGCTACAACGATGCTGGTATTCTGACAGGGCGGACCTCTGCGGTAATATCCTCTGATACAAAATGGAAAAAGTATAGGAGCGGAAGTAATGCAGACTGGGAGGGTAGGCCTTCGCCCTGCAGTGGGTCGGAAAGGGCTGATTAAGATTCAGAATGATACTCGATTTGCAAGAAGCATTCAAATCAATTCTGTGAACGAGATGATTAAAAATCACCTCTGTAAATATTGCAACATCATATAATTTTCACTACAACACATCCAGTTCAATTTCAATGATAGTTGAGTTTGTACAATCTCAAGCGAATGTCTATTTAATTGATGTTGGAGATTGCTTTTTTTTGGGTTTATGTCCACCCAAAAAACATGAAAATGCATGCAAATGTAAACATATTAGCTCCCATTTGCATGATTTTTACACATACGTGTGTAAGATGACCGATTCGGTGTAGTAGGTACCTAGTTACAAGTTGGCTATTACACCAGAGGTTGCAAGGTCGATCAAACAAAAAATAGCACAAACATTTGTGTGCATAATCATGTCTGTTATGTTTACTAAAAGGTATAACAGTCTATCCGTCGTCTATATCCCATAGTACAAACGTGGTTTCCTTTGGGCTAAATGTTGCTAGGCTGTGTGGAATGATGTCCAATGACAATGATGAATGATAGCCACAGTTAATTAAGAGTGATAATCGACATTAGTCATTCAATAATAAAACCGAACTTTAGGAAGCAATCAGATAATATTAGCACTGATAAAAACCTGTTTTGCATTTAAATGTAACTACTACACATTATTAATATTTAATGATACAGTAACTGTTGAAGTGATGGGTTCACGATCACCGAACGAAACCTTCGATCGAATAGTGTCGCGAGTCTTGATAGACCGACTGAACATTTTGGCAGAGAGTCGCTCTATTCTGGGCCGAGTTCGCCGGCCGACCTGCTGCAACAGGCAAGGTCGCTGGTCACCATCGAGTGACTGAGGTTTTGGGTTGAACATTAAAAATGGCAACATAACATAAACATAAACGGCCTATATGCGTCCCACTGCTGGGCACAGGCCTCACCTCAACTATGAGGTGGTCTGGGCCAAACTTTAAAACGCGGACTCAGTGCGGATTGTTGGGGCGGTGTAAGGTCTACTGACCTTAATGACAGATGTTATCAAGCCGCCCTAAGGCCTCCTAGGCTAGACTAGGCTTAACGACTGACATCTCAACGACTGACTAACTGCTTAACATGCCTTCCGAACAACGGAGATGCGTGAAAATTGCATCACTAAATAAATCGCAACACTATCACCAATATCATTTCACCATAGTTTGTGAGGCTAAAGGCAAAGATTGTGAAGTTTAAAGACTTCTAAACATGTAAGTAAATATTAATTATGTAAATATACTAACACAAAGTAGAAGTTATGAAAGGTGATAGAAAGGACCATACATTATTTTCCTAGAAACTGAAAAAGTATTCCAAGGCGCAACGTCCTTGGAATAACGTGCACAAAGCATTTCCTGTGCTGTCCACTGTATCCGCTTGTATGCCTGAGGCTGCGAACATAATTTAAGCCAAGGACACAAGTGTTTCAAAAAGTGACCTACTTACTAAAATATGATGGCAAACATGACATTGTTTTATCATGTTTTAGGATGAAACGCTAAAGAGGCCTTAAAAAATAAATCTATATCTTTAAACAACAACGTCTTCGTTCCAGGAGTGATAACTTCAGAACTGCTATATTGAATTGATTGAGTTTACTTGGATTTTCACCAGATTATAAGAAAGAACATTGGAACAGACGAAATAAACGTTTCCAAATTGTTCCTGAGTTTTGTAACTATCAAACAGGATGGGATCGAAATAGATATTGTTTTCAAAGAACCGCCTCAGTCCAATAACAATTAAAAAAACGACTCCTGTAGGGCCAGCTATCAGCTAAGAATATAAAATATCTAACAGTGCAGCGTCATTGTCATTTCCAGTGCCACGCCTCCATTATTGCACACAAAACACTTTCATTCAAACAACGGAGCACACCCTAAATTTGGGCGAAATGTGGACCCACCCTCGCACCCTCGAGAGCAAGGACGCTCCCCCCTCTTTCTCCTGGCCTTGAGCCCGGCTCACGGCCATGGCCTTCGCACACCCGCCGAGGACGGAAGCTGACCCCGAGATGTGCGTGACCCTGACCTGCCTTAGCGGAACACCCCGGAAATAATCCCTGGAAGCGGCTCGTAACAGGTGGCGCTACAGTTTCTGTCCCTGCCATTTTATTGTGGTTTTTGGTACATGTTTCTTTGTTTGGTACATATTATGTAAACAGCGCCGCGCGCGACTTCTTCCGCGTGGACTAAAGTTTAAAAAAACGTGAAATAGCAAAACGGCACATCCATCCATCCACACATACAAACTTCCGCATTAATAATAGTAGGAAACTTTAGGAAATCTTAAAAAACAAATACCTACTTGGTATTCTTGATAAAATACCTTTATAAATAAACCTGAATTCGAGGATCGAAATACAGTTTTTTCTGTACTAGAATACCTGATTATCAGCTTGGTATTCGACTCAGTAGTCGAGCCAATTTGCTTCGGCACATCACTAAGCCAGACTACACACATCAAAAGTGTCTAGGGATATCTCAAGCATTTTCATACAAAGTATAGCTATTGGGGAGGCTGTAAAAATTAAAATATTGATACCAACGTAGAATTTTTTAGGACACAGAAACTGCTATATCTGCCCTTTCAGATTGTATAAAGAAATTCATTGTGGTAGCATTATTGTACAATCGTAAGGACGTTAAAAAAAAGAAAGATTTTTCTTTTAAAAGGTTTCAAAATTTTAGCAAAATCAAAGATATTAGATAATGCTCAGCATTATCTTAGAATAACTCGAGGAAACAGGCATAAGATAAAGGTTAAGAATATTACAAAAAAACGTTTGATTTTGCTAAAATTTTGAAACCTTTTAAAGAAAAATCTGTCTTTTTTTTAACGTCCTTACGATTGTACAATAATGCTACCACAATGAATTTCTTTATATAATCTGAAAGGGCAGATATAGCAGTTTCTGTGTCCTAAAAATTTCTACGTTGGTATCAATATTTTAATTTTTACAGCCTCCCCAATAGCTATACTTTGTATGAAAATGCTTGAGATATCCCTAGACACTTTTGATGTGTGTAGTTACATGTGCAGACTATAGCCCGTCCGCGTTAAGAATGCTGTAATTTCATAGTTCTTGTCCTTCGATCTACCACCTTTCGAACGCAAAATTTGTGGATCTGAATGTTTTGTGTGCAAGTTCTTAACGCGAATGGTCTATCTATAGTAAGTCTGCGTTATAGGTAGTAGTAGTTACACTCCTTTGAGTTTGAGTTCCAGTATCAACCCCCAACTCCCCCACCCCTACTGGAACGAATGTCTCTGACGTTTTCAAAGAGCTAATTAAGCTCAATCCGAAGACTTCCTTCAAAGGGCTCACCTAGATGCAAAGCCATTCCTCGTTTTGAATATGAAAAGCATTCATACTGCGCTAATTAAGATATCACAGACCATTTCTAGATTCAAAAATTAATACAGTATGAAGAAATTGAAGGGTAATACTTTGTTGATAAAACCGAAATCCTATTTAATTGATTGATCAGAAAGATTTGTTTGATACTCGTTTAGGCCGCAGTAAAGATATTTCCCGGCTTAGGTGCCTGTATTTTTTTATAACACGGTGGTAAATATTAAAATAGGTTTTCAAACTTTCTTGTTGCATTTTTCCCAAAATCTCAATTCCGGGTTTACGACACTGACTTTAGCCACGCCGGCTTTAGGTAGTTTAAATAAAATACGACCTATTCTCAAACATGATATATGCAAAATTTCATCAAAATCGGTCAAGCCGTTTCGGAGGAGTTTGGCAACAAACTTATAAGAAGATTGAGAAAATATGCACATTTTCTTTCAACCTTTGCAGGAAAATCTGATATAGAATACACTGGTTCTTTATGAAATATTACAAGTAGAAGACTAAAAAAACACCATGAGATTACCAGATTAATATCCACTCTTGCTAAATCCTCATCAATGATGTAATCATAAATAATGATTGTGATGAGCTCCTTGTTCAAGGTGATAATGAAAGTGAGACACTAGTATGGTAGCTGAAACACAAAGGCCACATTACTGGTATAGGCCAGAAATAAATATCTTTGGTCTGGTACAGTCAGATAAAAAAATATTCAACCTTAATGACATCTAAAACGGTTCTCGTTTTAAATACTTTTGTATCTCTCTAATATGTATACAGATAAAGAGTTTGTTTGTTTGCCCGTGCTAATTTCAGGAACTATTAGGTAGTTCGAATTTCTTGAGGAAGGGTTCAAGCTATTTGACATCACGCTTTGAAGGTGGGGGAGGGGGGGGGGCACGGACAAAGTCACGGGCGGCCACTAGTACATAAAGTCCCATCCGTCATTTAGAAAGTCATTTGCGCCTTCTTTATTTGAAAGGATTGTGGATCCGGATTGGTTCCATCCTACCTTTCCCTGTGTTTCTTTTACTTTAATTCTAGGATTTGATCCCCAAAAAAACACTTTGAAATGGCGCTTTTAAAATCAACGACATCTTTATTTTGTTTCTTCTTCCACATTCATGATAATTACACTTCACTCTGCATAATGGAAAGATGCATCATAAGTTTGACATAAACGCTTCAGCCGTTTCTTATTATTTTCTCGAAAAAATGGTAGTAAGTTTATATTTAATTTGCATCATATCGTCCTATTGCTATACACATACAAAAGTACAACACTACGTGGACGGACGGAGTAGCACGGAGAATAATTCCGAACATTCTACTCGTATCTATCATCTACTGTTCGTTATCAATTTGTTAAGCTTGTATCTACTAAAGAAAAAAATACCTGTCGTAACAGTAACACACATTACAATAAACTCCCTCAGTGGAATCGTTCCAGTTATTTCTGTAGGTGACTGTACCCGCCCGCTGCCAACTGCTTCCATTCATCACCCGGTTACATCACGCGTATTTAGACTGACTATAAAACTTTGCGTAACCTCATGTTTTACGTACAGATAGGTAAGGAACATCTGTCTGGTTGTCATGTTTTCTCGTGTTTACTAGGTCACTCGAATGCCCGACATAGAGGCCGTCAGCGCAAAAGTAGCCTAACCCTCGATATTTCATATTCGCACATAAATATTACAATTTAATCAAAACATTTTTTTTTAATGTTAAACCGGCTTAGATTCCACAGTCTGTCCACAATAGCAGACATGGTGATGGAATGAGCTATGGAACCAGAAGAAGAAGAAAGCAGAAGGTTATTCTGAGAGCATAGCTGGCCATAATCTGAGGTATGGAAAAATTGGATTTAAGTAGTTCGAATAAGAAGAAAAAATAAGCGAAAAGAGAATTGAGAAAAGCACCTATGAGGTGAAGACACGGCGCATAGGCAAGTTAGACTGTTCTATTTGCATAGGCCAAATATGAAGTGCATACAAACCCTTTAGTAGCCTAAAGCTCATAACACATTATGCCAGCACGGCAACTGCTCCGACCCAGCAATTATCTTGTCACTCTAATTTGAACCTTAAGTTGTAAGGACGCGAACTGCGAGTTGAGTGTTAAAGCGCCGACAGCTCGCCGTTAGCTTCCTCATATTAGTATTGCAAAATATATTGTACCGCTCACTATTTAATGCTCAAATTTGAATAGCAAGATATTTGCTGGGTCGCAGTCGTGCAGTTGCGATTCCATTATAATGGGCAAAAAGGTGTAAATATTGAGGTATAGCAGATATCACAACACGATAATCAAAACACTTTTAAACTAGCTACGATACAAAAAGGTAGCCAGTAGTTTCCCTGTCACTAATATGCCAGCTTCTTTATTTGTTTAGATTTCGGGTATCTACGACACACGCAAGTCTAAGATAAACTTTAAATCCGAATCAGTTCCAAACTAAATATCGATTAAAAGGCCGGCGAACTCTCTCCGAATAGATCGGAAGATATCGGAAGAACAGACAGATAGTTGACTGGTTGAAATGTTTATTGCCACTTGAGTGACGGCGCTCTAAAACATGGCGGCCTTTGAGTCGGCGTCAGCAGTCAAACGAGCTCAAAGCTTTGATAGTATTTCCCCTTTTGGATTAAAGGCGGCTTATAAATGTTTTACAAGAATAGACGTCAATTTGAAATATGGACCTAGTCAGAACTGTACTGAAGTAGATACATTTTGAATTGAATGCCTGTTTTTTTACGTCCAAGCTTTTGGGAGATAAGGGAATGTTATATTAAAGCTTAAATACAGGAAGTCTACCACGGAAATCGATGACGAATTATGCGGATCCATCGACAGTGCCCCGATACGTTCGCCTAGTAGCTACTCCGTAACATTGTCGTATCTTTCCACGACCGTCGTTATCATAGACAATAATCGTGAATGAATGACTGAATAAAAAAATTGTTTTCCTTGAACCAATTGTTTTCATTCCTATTCACCCCAATAGGTTTTTTTTTCGGACTCGTTGCCTACTAAAAAAAAGAAGTCGTCAATGTCAAAGTGACAAAATAAATTCTTTTTGACAGTTTCAACTGGTGAACTTTTTTAAAACAATTTTTGTGCCAATCATAAATCAAATTTAGTATTGTGCAGTTATCTTTATTAAGGAGTAAAGAGTTGTGTAAGTACCTACATAGTGAATTAATTTTCATGCGTGCAAGTAATATTGTAAACATCTTGTTTGTTTTACCTATTTTAATTATAATGCAATGCACTTAGTCCAAAAAGCAACGAGGTTCGAAAGGGAGAGAAGATACTAAGTCCGGTGTACAAAAAAATTGTCAATAGTTGAAGAAATCACAGTTAAAGAGATACAAATTCGGAAACGATGATGGACACGATAGCTTGGCTGGTATCGTTAGAAAGTTCGGAGATTTGACATCTGTGTAAACGTCAAACTAGATTTATCGTGTACGCAAGAGTAACGTACGACATCCCTTGTCAAAAAAAGTTTCGGTCGTTCCTTCGTTCAAACGATGGCTGAAACGATACGTAGGGGAGTAGGGATAGACACGAGGAAGAGCACGAAGGTTCGATTTTTGTGTTCTGTGGTAGACCTCCAGAGAAAGATAACTGTAGTGTTTGTTGAAAACATAACATACGCTCTGAGACTACATCCCAAAAGTGGTACTACTAAAAACATTAAGAAGAAATGTTGGTGTGGTTTTATGCACATGCAATTTTTACTTTTTTCACAAAATTAATGAGATAATTGGAAATTAGATGAAGTCGTCAGCGACTGTTATCATAAGACGGTTGGCCTACACGCTGCAGTATCATTGGGTGTCCTGTTCTGGTGATAACTCGGCACCAAAGTCGTGGTTATTTAGTACTAGAATATTATTGAAGACACAGGATCAAAACTTGCGTAACGATTGGATCTGTGGAAGATAGACATTTGGGCCCATCAGATATTCTTGAACCGTAGCTGAAAACACTTATGATCAAGGTTTGTGTTTGGGACCTAGGATGCCACGAGGCAGACCCACAGATAGGTTCCAACAACACACATAACGTTTGTAGGCACAAAATTGAGAAATTCCGTTTATTCCCCTGTCGGATGATGAAATGAAATTCGCATAATGTCTCCACAGATTTTAGTTTGTTTCAAGCATTTCCCGTTTTCTGATTGACAGACAAAAATATCAGACAGCGGATTCGTGTTTCTGTATTGACCTTCTTGGACTTGTCACGCCATTGGTCCATCCACAATCAGAGTTGAGAGTGCATAAAAAGGTCCAAGGCTGCACTTCCAAGCTATGGCTCACTAATTCCATTGAATTAGTAATATCTCGTACAACTGACCCTTTTGCACCAGCACCTATTGCGTGTTCAAATGCCTCTATCGACAGACGTGAATGCATACAAAATGAAAATGAATACGAAATGATTCAGGCAACTAGCCAATCAAAAGTACCGGGCAAGTCCTGTAGTCAAGAGATGTTCGTTACCAGTCAACTGACAGCTAAATATAAATTAACTTTACCCCGGTCTGGGGTTGGGAGCCAGAACCACCAGGATCTCGGTCTGAATGCATTTTACGAGGCTTTTAATTTGTTTAAAAACTATAGAACTACTCCATCTTATCTGAAATAACTACGAGTTTTTCCTTCAAATTGTAATTTACTTAATATTCAATTTTTTTGTAAAAAATATATTTCAAAAGAGTAACCGCTGAGTTTCTTGTCGAGTACAGAAACAACAATCCGACACCGGTATGGTAAAATTTGTTCAGGCATTTTTTTAATTCATGTCAAACAGTAACTATCTTTCAAATCTTTACACTCCAGTTCAAACATTCCATTATTGAATTTCAATAACCAATGATATTACAATAAAAAAGATGTAGATAAAGTTTTGTACCCTGGCGGACATACCTATAATTTGACCGTGTGTACAAGGTAGCATGATTATTTGCTAGCGCGTAAACGAGACAGATACATGTTGCGAAGTGTTGTCTCCAACTGTCAATGCTTTGTTCAGGTGCTCGAAATTCTGATTGTTCTGCCACTTTTTTATTTTAATATCATTGTTAATAACCTACTAAATCAAAAATTCCTCACCTCATTCTCATCGTACTCGTACGTTCCGAAAAGGGCGCAGAGGCACCAAAGAAAGAAGCGTTCCAAAAACTTTTGGTAAAGAAATACAAGCATCGTAAAACACATGTCGAAGAGCTTAACAACACACGTGGTCGCGAAGACTCTACGAACGGAAATGCTGCCGACTCTACAAGAAAATTATTAAACTGGTTACACCAGAGCATCTCAACATTTCATATTTGTTTCTGAAAGCAAAAGGACTGAACAAGCTATAATGCACTGGTTCTCAATCTAAAAAAGTTTTGCAGAGGTTTCCGTCAATCAATCATTTTAATAATAGAGAAAAAAACCAATAGCTCTCTAAAGATGGCCCATCACCGAAGAGAAAGGCTAGAGAATGGAAGAAGATAGGGACCAATGGAAAAGTTCGAGGAAGACCTTTGAACAGAAATGGATCTTGAGAGTTAAAAAAGTAACGTAGTTTTAAAATTAAATTCAATTGCGAATTTCAATTTATAAATTAAATTATAGGGCTTTGTTTATAAGTGTGCTAATTCACCATCTACGCCTAGCTTTATTTAAAGTTCCCTATTATACATTTATATTTTGACAAATACAATAAAGACATAATTGTCGATTGACAAAAATAAATAGTCAGGAAATGAATAAATAAAAAAGCAAACCTTTTAAGTGCAACGCATCACATTTACCCACATGTTTGGGTACCTATGACTTTTTGTTACGTAGGTAATTAAAAATACCACTGTGAGTTTACAGTGGGTGGTTCTGCGGAATGATAGAATAGAGCTTATTACTTTGGAGGAGGTTTATGAATGAAAGAATTTTCTAATAACTTTTAACTTCCAACGAACAATATTAACTTGAGCTAACACAGAAATGTTGAGAACCAATGACGTTAATACTATAATTGTGGTAGCTATGACATTGATTAGTTTGAATCGTTTCTCAAATTTAAGAGTCTCTATACACACACCTGCAGTTGCAGGGTTGACATCGACAATAAGGTTGAGACTTGAGACGAACCAATATTTCCAACAAAATGATCAAACTGCTCCGATCGTCCTATTCAAAGCGTCCTGAGATCCTGTAACGCCTTTTGCTGCTTTTGAATGCACCTGGCATCCTTTGATGTATTTCATGCATGCGAAGAATGAACCCTTTTATGGAACATTTCTGCTTGCTACTGCATGTACTATTTACGCTGCCTACGCACACACTGTCTCCAAATCCTACTAATATCAAAAATGCTAAAGTTTGTTGTATGTGCCGTGTTGTTCTTTCACTTAAAAAACCACTAGATGGATTTAAGTGAAACTTTACAATAATATAGCTCATGCAGTGCTAGTACTAATAAATATGGGTGTGAAACACTCACAAGTTACCCCTTTTTGTAATGTTTTTTAAAATATGAAGTCAAATTACTAAGTATTGATACTTTCCAACGAAAGTAAATGGAGATGTCTTTCGAGGAATACCTGCCGTTGTATTCTGCGCGATTGACAGTTTTATTCTGCCGTGATGTGACAACGTTTTCAGTCTTCAATATTATAAATAAATGCAGTTTTAAAATACCGTTTAATGTAAAGGGGGCTTTACAGTAAGCTTCATTGTCAATTTCAATATAGCTGTCGAACAGCTAGGCAGCGACAC
Source organism: Udea ferrugalis (assembly GCA_950022985.1). Taxonomy (NCBI): domain Eukaryota; kingdom Metazoa; phylum Arthropoda; class Insecta; order Lepidoptera; family Crambidae; genus Udea; species Udea ferrugalis. The sequence goes on from OX465515.1 coordinate 1,451,630, forward strand.
GTAGGGCACTAATGGTGGGGTTCAGTAGCTGATCGGGATCGATTTCTGAGCCTAGGTACAGGCAACCCAACTGATTCATGATCCATTATGCAGATAATTTATTTAAATAAAAAATACTTCTCTACGTCAATGTTGCATATTTATTTGTGACGAGTGAGAGATCTGAGAAAATTGAACTTTAAACCACTAAGACGCTTTTAGATGCAGTAGTCAAGCAGTTGTGATTAAAATATCATCGAACATTATTATGGTTCATAATACTGACTCATTTGTGATTTAAAAAAAGATATTATGACACTGTGTCCATATAACAAAACAACACAAATAGTATAGCAATTTACTGTCATAATTTACCGATTCATTTCTCAAAGCAGTCAGTGACTGCCAGTGTTTGATTTAATAATTATTGGTGCGCTACCAAAGTATAATATTAAGTATGTTCAGCAGTCGATGTGATCAATGAATTTCCACCTATACCTACTCGAACTTTCTAAGGTTGCGATTCCACCAGAGATGCATTGAGGAATGTGTCCCTGAAGAACCAATAGAAACCCTTCATCAAGCTTCGCTCAATGAAGCGCTTCTTCATTCTTAAAAACACATTTCTGTGTGGAAACGCAGCTTAAGTGGGTTCAGTAAAAGGCAAGTTATATGACTCATGAACACATGAACTCATGATCATCATGAACAAAAACATGTCATTTTCTATCTAATCGTGTCATTACACAACACCTAATTAAAAGTCCGAATATATCGTATCTGAATGATGGTAAAAAGATGCCATAAGTTGGGTCAAGAAACCATTTGGTCGACTGTACAAACTAAAACACTAAAACATTTATGAAGACCTCGCTGCACTGGCACTAAGTATAGGGTGGACATTACCTCGAAATAGATTTAATGCAGTAGTGCCACAAAAGCCTATGTTAATACAAATTTGCCAAGAAAAAAGCTTCCCTACTAGGCTTGGTTTCAAGTTTTGAACAATTCAGTTCTCTATTTGTTAGTATGTCAAAGTTCAAACAATTTATTTCTGTAAATTGCAGGTTATGCTTAGTTAAAGTGCAAGTAAGTACACATTAGGTTCGCATTGTGTCCTTGTAGTATTTCCAGTGATCCAGTTTTTTATTTCGGTCAAATAAAAGAGATTAGGTAGTAGGCACTATACTAGGTAGGTCCCTACTATAGCTCATCGGGAAAACCTCGGCAGGGAGTTCGTTCCACAATTTAAATGTTCTTGGAAGGAATCATCTCAGGAACCGGACTGTACGAGACCATGGCGGCTCCAGAGTATATGGATGAAAACTCTGACGATGGCGGAAGTAACTAAATTGTGGACTCTGGTTGGAATTACTTTAATTTTGCTCGTTTTCTGGTCTACTTTCTTAGACCTCAGTTTAGAGGAGCAGTAATGGGCGCAAATCTATAGTGTAATTTGATTGATTCATTTCATGTCGATTCCGCAGTACATTAACAAAAAAAACTGAGGCTCTGCAGCCGTAAATTAATTTAATTAATATATTTCTAATGTACTAATTTTATACGTAGGTGCTAAAAAATATAAATAAGATTATGTAAGAGTAAATATGTATGAAGTGTTGAATGAGTATAAATGTAATTAGCTATTAGTTAACATATTTTAATTGACCTCATGCTATTTTCGCCTTATTATAATTAATCACAATACCTATAACTTTGTTTGAAATGCTGATTCTTATGTTGGTGATCCTTTAATAAATAAATAAAAAAATACTGCATGTTGGGCTTAAAAACCTAGACTAAAAAATTCAAGTTAATTGATGAACTAGTAGTTTGTGATCCTAATAAATACATTTTGGATCTAATTTGGTTTCCGTACTCTCCTTCCCCATACAGTTCACTTAGTTAAATAAGCTGAGTAACAGTTAGGTACTTAGAACAGGGTCATGGCATTTTATCTTGCAACTGCGCGTCATCTGACCTTTCTTTTTCAAGTTCTAGGTCGCCTCTCCACTTGCTATCTGTGTCCTAACTTTAAAGTGGGCACAGAAATCCTCAAAACACACTTTTCTGTTACGCTTCATCAGACAGTGTCATATCATAACATAAAAATATAACGGCCTATATACGTCCCACTGCTGGGCACAGGCCTCACCTCAACTATGAGGTGGAATGAGCCATACTCCAACACGCGGGCTCAGTGCGGATTGTCATATCATAGGTATTATGATAAAATATCTAATATTGCCTAGCGGTACCATGGTAACTACACAACAGAAAAACAAACATAGACAACACCCAGACCAACACTAGAAGTTTGTAAATACTTTTCGGAGATCGAACCGGCGACCTCTGGCGTAATAGCCAATTTCTTAACTACCACTCCAAATCAGTTTTCGTCATACTTGTCATCAGTTGTAATTTAAGTCGATTTAATTTTGTTATGCTGTAGGTACAATTTATTTTATGGACGTTAAATAATGCGAATTAATTGAATTAATTGTTTTTTTAGAGAGCGTCGTGGCCCAGTGGTTAAACACTCTGGCTCGGAACCCGGTGGACGCGAGATCAAATCTGGCCGGAACACACCTACTTCGTGTTCATTGTACAATTTGCGGCTAGCTCTCCGGTGATGGAAAACACAGTTAAGAAACCCAAGCAATCCGGATAACTTCGGTAGGCCCGCCTTTTGCCACGTTGGGTTCAAATTCCCTGCAAGTGGGCTTCTGAATGTTCCTTTCACCATGACGGCAACAATCAGTGTGCCTCTGACTAACCCATTAAGGATATGGTCGTGAGGGTATGTAATTGTAATTTAATACTGTACGACCGAAAGGAGAAACTGTTGATACTGTCTTTGTATTTATAACCAACAAATGTACCTACACAGTTATGGCAATAAATAATAATCTCAACTTATCTTGTCATAAAGTACCTATGTCTATAATAAGCGTCTTCCTGCTGGAATGCGGGCTTCGGACCGCCCACACACGGTTGGTACGACCTTTCACCATATATCCAGTAGGCTCCTTAGGGTGTTCTTGTTAATTAAAGATAGAAATATGAAAAACATTGGGTTTAGGTTTCAGGCAAGGGTTAAAGATACAGCATTGACAATGCTAAATAACAGACAAAGATAGTTGTTTTTTTTCAAACTTTAGTGTCTTTACTGCCAACTTTATTAGTTCGATAGTTCACTTAACTTGAGTTTAGCCTAATGCAATGCAATGTCTAATCAGAAAATTGAAAAGCCTTTAAATGTCGACCATCATGGTGACATTATTTTGTAATAATTCTAAATAATTATGTAATAAAATAAATTAGCTTTTTAAGTTAGGTTTTTGTAACTCACTGTTTTGGTAAGGTTATGTATACCTGTAATAAGCTGATGTATAAGAACTAAGCTCATTGTATGTTTGTGGAACTTCTGTATACATCTTGCTGTTGGTGTGCTGCCGTTGTTGGCAGAAGCTGGAACTTTTCACACCCAGAGGTGGTAAGGGGTATTGGTGAATTTTATTAAAAAACCGCCCGTGTATATTTTCATATTTAAAATAATCGTTGGCTATATTAATTTGAAAACATTCCAATATAGGCACTACACCGAACATCTACTTTTCTATCTATATCTGAGAATTTACGTTACCTTTTACTGAATTAGAATTGATGTTATTTTTTAACGTGACTTAAATATCATACGCTTACGATTAGGCATTTCCCAAGCTCGGTGGTCAGAGGCACACTGATTGTTGCTGTCATAGTGAACGGTACATTTGGAAGTCCACATTTCGATAATTGCGCTTGAATCGCTCTGAATTGCAATTTTCCGGATTACTTGATTTTTATAGGTGTTTCCTATCACCCCACGAAGTAGGTGGTCCGGCCAGATTTGAGCTCCGAACCACACCGTGTTCCTCTCCAAAAGGTCATGATGATCTTATCCTTTTTAAAGGTTCTCATATTATGATTATCATGGCAAAGGAAGTAAATAGTACTTGCTCCGAGCTCACAGTTGCCTGGGCGTATTGACGTCATAGGGCGAGCCAATTCCGGGAATCAGGTAACCTAGGTGATATCCTAGATCCCCCCACTCAACCCACTGCACCTTCCCCCCTTTTTATCGATTGGCGTCACTTGCCGTCTCTCTCTAACCCGATTCGCTGCAAATCATGCACTTGGATGCGTGGGCAAATATTTACAGCGGCGTCCATTTTGTCTGATGTAAGACTGAGTTTGAATATCATCACGCTCTTTCGTGAAAGAGCCTTCAGCCTGCAGGATAACCAATCCGTTTTAGAACCTGAGTATGGAATGTAATCAAGTACTCTGAACAATATATTAAACCAATAATCTTAAATAGGAGAAAAATTAAGTAGTTACAGAGGTTTTCCATTGGCGGTCAGGACAGCTGCGAGTAGGTACTACGGGAAAGTTCTAAGAGCGCGTTAGAGGGATAAGTTACGTTTAGCGTTGCGTCAAGTAGGGCGTTACGATTTTTCTCACTCTACACGCGGCGCGTTAATCACATTTTCTTAGGAACAGTTTTAATATGTATACTTATTATTCATGTTTATCATTAGGCTTATTTTTGGTTTAGTTCTTTTTAGTTGATTTTGAAAAAATATTTAAAATCAAAGTTAACAGAATTATGGTACTGTTTTGGTCAGGAGATGTCTATCACAACTAAGTATTGCTAAATCAACATGAGAATTCCCTAAATTTTGAGTCCATTAACTATCATACTAAAGATCTCTGAGAGATATGAATAAATAATGGAGCGAGAAAAGAAGTAGTTAGTTCCGTTTCAGTAAAACATTTTGTTGTATAGACTTTGCCTTTGTTTACTAACAAAAAACGTCACTATTTCAGATAGGAATTCACCATTTACACGCAACAGTTGTTGTTATGTTCGTAGTCACCTGTGGCTCTTGCTCGAGGGTTGTCGAAGATATTCAATTGTGATAACTAGGTATACCTTATTGTTATCATTTATTGAGCTAGTCTCCTGAACATAAAGGATTGCTTTAAAACACATGTATACGGTCCACGGCACATCCATCTACCCATTTCCGGTCAGTCCTCCTTGCTCAATTGCAAAGAAGTGTCATTTGGTAAGAGCAAGCTGTTTCCGTGCCTTGGACTGTAAATAACTGTTGAGTCTTTCAACAGAACGTTGAAACTGTTCCTTCTGGAACTATTAAAACACTTTTTTGTTCGAGACTAAAAAGCACGTAGGTGCTTTTTATGAATACGGCACGGCCTGTGCTAAAACCTAGCAGAAATACTAAACGAAGATCGATACGAGTATACAGATTGAAACGCAAGGATGAACCCACCACCACCTGTACCAAAGTCAAAGCATTTATTTGCAAACTAAGCGTTACTTAATAGTTGACAGGTACATAATAAGATCTTATAACTTAGTCGCCCTTTACAGGCACAGCAAACATATTTTTCAAATATAATTACATTCCTTCTATTTCCATAATACTTAAATGTTTCTAATGTAATGATACTAAATCTAGGTAACTTTTAGCGTCTAACTATGGTCAGCGTCACTCATCTGTCGAATATCGATACATGAGACACAAAAGCAAAAATGTGGATATCCGTGCAAGAAAGTGCATCTATTTATTTGCTATAAATGTATAAAAAGACTCCGTTTCCATGACGACCCACGCGATCCCAGCACGTGCCGGGTCGCGTTTCTCCTCAAACCTAATTAATCTCCTACTACCCTATCTCAGTAACTCAAGTCGAGATCCTAACCCTCCACTGGGGCGCCCTTAAGCAAGTTACTTAATAGGGAATATGCATTTGGAACAGATGAGAGTTATTTTATTTTTTTGAGTACTGTTTTGAATTCTCGTTACGTCTTTATCAATATTTCCTAATTTTATTTCTTTGTCAATGTAAAAATAATTATTGAAAAGTGCAAAAAAATGTGTGAAATTCAAAGCGGTTGAAACCGTGACAGTGTGACGTCCAAGTCCACGCTTATGTCACTGTCAAAAGCGAGATAAGAAGAAGAATACAACAGTTTGTAGGTTACATTTGTGTTGTCATAGACTTGTGTGACGTCAGAGTCCATGACAACCGAGCGCGCCATAATGGCGGCGTTTGAAACGCTTGAAAAAGTTTGAAGTTTTTAACAATTTCTAAATATACTACATTTCGCATTTTTGCTGATGAATATTATTGATCAGTCATAGAACGATATAAGCTATCATAATAAAATATAAAAAAAGAACAGTGCATATTCCCTATCACTAAGGTCGACTGCGCTCACACAACAGTGCGGCATCGCTGTCATAGCCATAAAATAATTGAATGAAGTAGGTATTCACCCCAGTGATTTACATTTAAAAAGACGTAGATAGGTCATAACCTACACCTATACATAGACAGTACTGACGCGAAGTCAAAAATTTACGACGGGGTTAGAAGTGGTTAGTTTGACCGTGTGCACAGTACGATTTACTAGAGCATAAACGAGAGAGATACATGTTGCGAAGTGTCGTCTCAGACTGTCAACACAGTCAATGCTTTTCTCAGGTGTACGAATCGTTCTGATTTCGGGTGCCACTTTTTTAGCACAAGTAACCTATCTACCTATTTTTATCACAAAACCATTGATTGACACACGCAACGCTACAGCATAGTTTAAGCAATTGACGTGTTATGTCACTTACTCGCAAATAGCGGCAGCAACAAGAGACAAAGTGATAGACAAATCAATGTGTTGTTGAAGAGCTGTTTAAGTTTTTATGAATAAGTGGGTTAGTGTTTATTTAAAAGCAGATAGTTACACTTCGAAGTGAAGCGGCATGGATCTAAAATAAACATTGCCAATTGTGTAGTACTTATGCATTGGGCAGTCTACTGCCAATGATAATAGACGAAAAGTAATTTAGCTGGTACCAATTAATTGTTTTTGAAATGTTAAATGTAAGACATTCCGGAGAAACGCCTGCTGACAGCTGCTGACGGTGTGCTCAAACTTTACGATCTGTTTTGAATACCGATGAGCTTATTTTAAGCTGCATGTTTGCATCAAATAATTTTAACGTGTTATAAAATAATGATTAAGAAAAACAGGTTATGTCATAGTTTTTTTACGGGTAATCTACATCACCCCTGCATAACTGATAAAAATCTTAGACTTCAGATTACAAATACGTTGAAAAAACAAGGCTAGTTTATCTTTGAATGTCTAATAATAAATGATCTAAGCTTATTTCAGTTAATGAATTAATTAGTAAAAGAAGGCAAGGTTAGTCTGATATGTGACGAAATGCTCAAAGTTCCTGATTTTAACGCTTTTATAACTAATTTTTCTAATTGTAGTTTGTTCCGTGTTCGAGTACTAAGTATAAATAATTTGGAAGAACACTTAATAACATTGAAGCAAGTTTATATATAAAGCTCTAGAGGATCACTAGAAAAAAAATCTGAACAAGGGCGGCGTCCAAAACCTGCATGGCTGATTTCCCACATGAAGAAAAGGAAGTAAATGAATGCATTTATCTTCCGTGTCGTGGCGGATGCCGGGCGTTACGGCGCAGCAGCGCGGATATGTTGGAGTTACAGGAATAGCCGATAACATGACAAATTGGATCCATTAGGTCTTTAGCAGGCATGCACGCTACTGAGAAACAAGACCACACATTCGAAGAATCAAATAACGAGGTGGGAACAATGATATTTAAAAGAGGTAGCTACGTTATTTCAGTCGAAAATTGTCTCCTGGCGTACTTACCTATAATCTGACCGTGTTTACATGATAGTATGATTATTTACTAGAGCATTAACGAGACAGATACATGTTGCACAGTGTCGTCTCAAACTGTCAATCCTTTGCTCAAGTGTTCGAAGTTCTGATTTCTAATTTTTTTAGCACAAGTAACCTATCTTATTACGTCTTTTTTATTATTATGTCACCCAATAATATTATAATAGGGAAAGCTTATTATGCTCGCGATTGTGCCCGAAACGGGGAAAACAGGAGCATTCTGATTGTAACCGTCATGTTGAAAGCAATGTCAATCAGCCGACCAATGCTGGAGCCAATATAGCAACAGCCAGCTCACGGCTATTCATATTGCATGGGTTTTTTATGTCGTTATTCCCCAAGAGCGGATAAAATTATTTTTTTTACAATTAACATTGGGTAGCTGTTTCGGCTAGGTTTGATCTCTGAAACAAACGGGTTCCGAGCCATACTGTGCATAAGTGTTAAACCACTCTCTTTCATGTAAGTGTATGTATGTTAAAAATATTCAATTTTATTTCAATGCGCTCAAACCGTGCAAACGCGACCTATCTCATGAATTTTGACGTTTGCCCTTTGCTGGAAACAAATCTAGAACTAGGTCAGACTGGGCTCCACAGTCGCAGGTCGCATCGATGCTGACTATTGTTGAAAATATATATTTACCAATGGAAGCCCAGTTCAATCTGGGTCAATCAATATGTAAGGTACGTTTGACATAGAACTGAGAGGAAACCTCATGAAAGTAGACATTTACATTTTCTGTAACATTGAATTTCGAACTATCCTTATGTGAAAAAGAAGAAAAGCAATTTTACACCTATCTGCCATGAGAAGATTAATTCAAATACTTGACATAAATTTGATCATATTTTGCTAACCAGCCTTCGATTTCGTCTAGATGGAATTCGATATCAAGACTGGCTGGTTAGGCGTCTGAGCACGACGGGGGTTACTGTGTATCCTTCGCTGTTTCCTAATCTGCAGTCGGCAGTTTGATCCGCAAAGATGTAGAAGGTTGAAGGTAGGATGGGTAGGCGTATCTAGGCTGTTTCCTAGGAGCTCGGAGTCCAACATACCCCAGTTGACCCGTACCTAGGGCACTGGCCTACCTCTATTTCCTGACACAAAAAATGAAAAAAAATGTCTGTCGCTGAAACTCTTATTATCTATATGTATTTGTTCCAATGTGGCAAAGTAGATAATCTATTTGGTTACTTTTAGACAAATATAGCAAATAACTTGTATGGTTGGCGTGCTACGCGGACTAGCTAATTCGAGTGAAGTGCATCCATTTACGGCTTTTAAAATCAAAAGGCAAAAAGGGAGCCTGTTAATTTGTCTATCAACCTACCTACACACGGCTGAGCACGTAATGCCTGGATATCCTACATCTGAACGCTACAGCCAGGGTCATAGGCAATCAGGGTCGCCCCAGGGCCCTAATCAACTTGTTTTTGTCACAAGGGCTGTCCCGAACCAGGTATTCTATCCTATTTCAAATCGAAATAGATGCCCGGAATCACCTTATGCACTTGAAATCGAATGTATTAAGCTGCAATATAAAATAACCGAACACCTTTTTGTCGAAGAAACATAGAGTCAACAAATCTGCTTAAAACAACCTTAAAAGTTGACATTAAAAATCTTGAATGCACACGCCATTCTGAGGTCTTATCTCATAATTACCCAAAATATTAAAAAAAAACTACAGTGGTTATTTTGAATGTTTTGTAGAGTTAACTAGGTAAAGATTCATTTAAACAGCATATGGATAACAGCATTTCATACCAGATTTTGATTCATCTGTCTAACGAGCTCTCGATTGCCGTATTTATGATTCTTGAACTAAGTAGAGATGTCCAAATATTTCATATTCGAGCATGGGACATTCGATTTCAAGTTTGAACGCTTCTCTACCACCCTTCGGGTTGCGGTGTTGATTGACGAACGTCATTAGTTCACTGAATATCCTAATTAACTATGCTAATTACAACAGAGGGTTTCTAATTGACACGTCTATCGATATCATATATTCTGATACACTTTAGTGCATATGTTGCAGCACGCACTACCGAATAGTACTCCAATTAGAGGCCTTGAGATGTGTAGGAATGTTATCAGCATGCACTATTTGAATTGAATGCAATTGCAGCAATGCTGTATGCAATATATGAACCTAAATATAGGAAAACATAATAGATAATTGCTAGATTTGCTATAGAATGTATGGGATTGAAAATTAAAGACTGCATAAGCTTACAAAGCTTCGCAGGATGAAGAGGTAACTTTTTTTATTGTGAGACCGTCTTGCTAGTTGTGGTACTTTCATAAAATAGAAAAGAGAAGGATTTTGAATACCAAGCTACATTAATACATGATGATTTCTTGAAAACTGTTGTGTAAAGTTCGATCATATTCATCGGATTTCCGCAACTTAATTCTATTTATATTCAAAAGTTACGTTATGCCCTATGCTTTATTTTTTGGTAGGCTAGCCCCTGTTTAAATGTTTGTCACACCCATAGAATGAGCATTCTATTTATTCGACAATAAGATAATATGGTATACATTTGTCCTTTAAAAGTATTGAGAGTTAATTTCAATAGTTAAAGAAAACTTAGAAATCAGTTGAATTTAAATTCATGTCAAAATTTCATTTTCATATGAAGGATAAAATTCACATTCCTCATTTTAATTTATTTATTAATTAACTGTTAACAGTTTTTTAATAAATCAGCCCTTATTTGTTTATTTTCACATTGAGAGTCGATTTGTCTTTGCACAGCCCTATCCCCAGCAGCATATTAGGGGCATCACTCGACTTCCTCATGTGTTGGCCTGTTAGAAAGCTTTTACGCGCACTATAAAAAGCTTTTATCTATTTAACGCTATGAAAATGTTCACTACTTCCTTTGTTTTGTAGCGTTTTCAATTTTACGCTGCCACTTTGGATTCGATTACGTTCCGTTCAGATAAGTAATACAGCCCAGCTTTTTTATGGTGAATGGCCTAGTTTTTCTAACTAAGTGGAGAAATGATTATAGCTATCAAATATCACCGGTTCTTTTATTAATTTTTTCCTTATTGCAAAACAATGAAAATGGTATTAATGGCGGAATAAATGCCGATTGGGCATACTCTACCAGTCAACCACGGGGCTAAGCAAAAAATATTATCGTAGGCGGTACAATAATATTTCCTTACACCAAGATCATCTATATACCAAACAGAGCATGGACAGCAGACATTACTCGTACTTGCGTACGGGTAGGCGATGATATTATAATAAAAATACGATACGATATTTACGAGGTTACTTCTGCTAAAAAACAGTGGCACCCGAAGTCAGGACTTTCGAACACCTGAGCAAAGCATTGACAGTTTTGAGACAACACTCCACAACATGTATTTATCTCGTTTACTCTCTACAAATAATCATGCTATCTTGTACATACGGTCAAATCATAGGTACTTACGCCAGAGGTCAATTTTAAATATCATTGCGTGTACTAATCAATGCTATCGGGGATAAATAATCGAAAGCATCGTTTAAAAATAAGGGATTGCAGCAGACGCGCAGTGCATTGGCGCAATTTGTCTTGCGCAAGCGACGATCGAGCCAGCGATCGGGCGATGATCGCAGGCGATGACGCGCTGACCTACTGCGCTCACCGATTGTCTTGTCAAGGAGTTTTCGGATATGCAAGGGCGACACGTGTCAAAATGCCAAAGACTGAAGTAATGGCTTTTTGAAGCTGTGGCAAGAATGCATGCGGTCTGCTATTGTGCATGTGTATGTAGAGCCGCTTGAGGTTGCAGAAAAACTAAAAAGATGTATGCTGTTTAAGAAAAACAATCTTAACTCTACAATGACACAAAAAAATCACCAGTTTGTCACAATGTTTGGGGTTATTCTACACAGCGCTATCTAGCTCTAAACTAAAAGAGCAAAACAACACGGCACTCAACCGTGGCACGTTCCAAACTATTGAGCTCCAAAGCAAAAAGAAATAACCCCTCGACACCAAATTAAATCAAAATATTTATGAAATAAAAAGACTTCTTTGAGTCTACAAGACATTTAACAGCTTAGAACAACACAGTTGGGTTCTAATAACCCCCTTATTAATAAAAAAGAACGCAACGCTAAAGCATAGCTTAAGCTATTGACGTGTTCTGTCACTCACTCGCAAATGGCGGCAACAATAAGAATGAAAGTGACAAAGCGATACAAAAGTGAATGTGTTGTTGAAGCGTCGTTTAAGTTTTTATGAATAAGGGGGTAAGACTGTAAGCTGACCTGAAAATGGCATGGAAGCAACTTGGAAGAAAAATAAACGTGATCGAGCCATCGACCATGATAATAATGCAAGATAGACAAACAAGGTTTAAAATGAAAACAACCCAGAACAACCTTAGGTTAACATTTTCATAAATCGCTGCTTTGGAAGACTAGCGTATTATTACCAAATACTACAAAATTGTTTTTTTAACACCATTCAACGTAAAATGGTCTGTTTTGTATACTCAGTAAAGATCGTATTTCTATAACAACGATTACGGTCATGGCAGCACAGAAAGACTGTTTCCTATTGGTCAATTTGGGGCGCAATTTTTGATATACAGCGTTGTATCGCCAGTTGCAACTTGTCTTTAGAAGTAAACATTTCGTTGGTTTGCCGGAATATGGTCATATTACAAAATAATACTGATTTTGAGTGAGCATTTATCTAGGACACTGCATTGTTTCGACATGTGACACTATTGTTTAGAATAATCAACTGGGACTTTTAGACACTTCTCTTAAACAAAGTATCATTTGGAAGTACTACATTGTTCTACCAAAAGTGAGTATAACTTGAATGTATTAAAATTAAAAATAACTGTTTACAATAAAAAATGGGGTTGACGGTATTTGCACAATCTAAATTGAAACGTTTTTCTAGATAAATTATTATCGTCACTGTAGTTGTACTTTTCGTATTGCGACTGTTTCCGATAAAAAATCTGTCGTATTGTTGTACTTGACACAGTATTTCAGAAAAAAAACAACCCAAAAACGCATTTATTTTTTTAATGACAGATACCTACCTAACTAATCCAACTAATTATTTTATGATCTCAAAGTATTCTAGTTAAATATTTAGATAACTTTTTTAAATAACTAAAAACTGGAGACTTATATATAAACTCTGTTTCGTGTTTAGAATTTAGAAAATCCTTGTTATTTTAAGTTAAATAACGGATTTGTGGAAGCTGTCCATGCGGTTCGATCCAGGTTTTTCAAGACTGGCTGACGGAATAAACTGCAGAATCTTTTGACCCACACCTTCGACCTTATGACTGAACGTCTGTCTTTGACACTGCAGTGCCCTGATGACGCTGGTAACTATCGCCTAACGCTTTAACACAAACCGTGGTTACAGAGACAATTGAACGCAACAAAGGTTCCAAAGTGTTCGCAATGCGACACGAATTCCGTGTCTTTAACACAAATCTTGGTAAAGAGACAATCGAACGGAACCAAAACAGAAGGTTCCGAATCCGAAGTGTTCGCAAGAGACAAGTCTATTGAGCAGAGTTGGTTGAGAGAGCTGAAGTTGGAGGATGGCAGTGTGGCGACGAGGAAAGAAGCGGTGTTGATGGAGGTTGAAAGATTCTACAATAAGCTTTATGCCTCTATCGCCAAAGCCATTCCTAGGGTCTTTTGCCGAAAGACCCCAAAGCCAAGCTAACCCGGCACTAAAGATATCCTGGACATCACCCTGTACGAGATTAGGATGGCTCTCGAACAGCTTAACAACAACATGGCACCGGGCGACGATGGAATGGAATGGGTTCTTAGAGTTCATTATAGGCTATTTGATTCCGTGTTCGAAGGTACAACGCTAGAGGCATGGACCAGAGAGAAAGGAGACAACTTGTTGAAGAACTGTAGAACCATCTCGCTTCTGAGCTATGTCTACAAGTTGTCGAGTTCGAGGGTGATCACGAACCGTCTCGCACGCAGGTTCGGTGACTTCCAGCCTCCCGAACAAGCCGGATTCCGAAAAGGCTATGGTGGTTTTTTTTTAGTACCGCATTCATGCGCTGCGGCAAATTATACAGAAGACCGAAAAGTGCAATCTGCCACTTTGCTTATCGTTCGTAGACTATGAGAAAGGCTTCGATTCGGTTGAGACTTGGGCGGTGCTGCAGTCTCTTCAACGCTGCCACATTAACTATCGGTACATCAACGTGATGAAGTGCTTATAAGCGAACGCCACCATGTCAGTCCGAATGCAGGAGCCGAGCAAGAGGGCGATTCCTCTGCGAAGAGGCAGGGGGACCGTCATCTCTCCGAAACTTTTACGTCGACATTGGAAGACACCTTTAAGCTCCTGGAATTGCAAGGACTCGGCATCAACATAAATGGCCAGTATATGACTCACCTTCGGATTGCCGACGACATAGTGGAAGAGCTTGGCAGCATGCTCGAGAACCAGTCTCCCAGACTCGATTGAGGTTCTCGAGCATGCTCGACAAGTGGGCATGAAAATTAACATAGACAAGACAAAGGTCAAGTCAAACAACCGTGTTTCGCCCACTCCAGTGTCTGTTGGAGGTCCGATTCTCGAATCAACGATGTGTATATCTACTTAGGACAAGTGGTTAAAGTAGGTAGGTCTAATTTCGAGAAAGAGGTAGATCGTCGAATCCAACTCGGCTGGGCAACGTTCGGGAAATTGCGTATCGTCTTCTCTTCCAACATACCTCAGTGCCTCAAAACGAAGGTCTACAACCAATGTGTTTGCCAGTGATGACATGGATCTGAGACATGGTCATGGACAAGTCACCCAACGGGCTATGGAGAGGGCTATGCTCGGTGTTCCGCTATGAGATCGAATCAGAAGTAACGAAATCCGTAGGAGATTGCCGACGTAGCCCAGCGTATTTGCAGGTTGAAGTGCCAGTGAGCAGGGCATATAGCACTAGGAGCTGATGGCCGTTGTTGCCAGGAAGTCTTCGAGTGGAGACCATTTGAGGCCAAACGCAAGGTGCACGGATGACCTCATAAAGATCGCGTGGTTTCGGTGGATGCAGGCCGCCTACAACCGGCCGCTCTGTAAATCTATGAGGGAGGCCTATGATTAGCAGTGGACGTCGTGTGGCTTATGATGATGAATTTTAAGTTGATAAAAGTTATGTTATTCTGTTTTGAGATTTTTAATTTTTTTTCGGTTTCCAAATTTACAAGATTCAAAGCTACAATCATTACTTAATAAGCTTTAGCCATTTTTAAAGTTTAACACTTTCTTATTTTTCTCAGTTTAGTATGTTCATTCATTGATGTAAAACCAGTTAATACTTTACCTTTCCATAAAACATGTTACTTACAGCAAGAATTTCTGTAAAACAACGACTGAATTGGTACTGTAACACTATTGATTTAAATAAAGTAATGCTAGGATGTCACAACTCAAATTGTATCAGTGTCACTAAGAAAAACATCGTGAATATATTGTGTTAACTCAAAATACACCTCTGTTATTAAAAATAACCTTATTTTTTTCTAGTATTTTTTCGTAATAAGCCAGTAATCTTCATAAGTTTGTCTGTGCTATTTTGTTTTAAGTCCGAGACTTGGTAGTCATTCTCAATTTTTAATACTAAATATATCTTAATTTCTAAAAAACATTTAATAAATATAAATTCCAATATATCTTTCGTGTTTTTATTCAAGTCTCATCAACATTTGCGCAGTAAATGAAAAAATACAGCTTCTTGAGATTTTAAAAAACTTTGAAGTGCTCTCCTGAAAAATTTACCCATTTTGAGTTACAACAGTATTCTTCCAAGGCAGCGAAATTATTATTTAGGTTTCTCCCATAAATTAGAACTGCCAATTAAGAGGACTACTAGACCTAACTGAAATCGAGAATTTAGACACACACACATAGACAACCGGTATATCGCCATCTATCGGCGCAACATGAAACTACCGTGTCAACATAAAACTACAATGAGATCTCGCCATTTTTCCAAGAGATGTCGCTCATCTACACTTATAATAAATCTGTAGAGGCCAATTCTGTACATGAAATAAATTTAAAAATTAACAATCAAGAGGTGATTAAGAATTGCTACTGATGCCAAAAATGCAATCAGTAAAATTTTTGTCTGAACAAAAACTACTCGACGACTTTTTTAACGAAATTTGAAACAATTATTCTTCATACTCTTGGGCAGGTTATACCTACGTATACTTTTCGTTATGCTTTAATCAATAGGAGCAGAGCAGTATACAGCTTATGAATCGGAATCATGTGCTACAATTTATAAAGATATATTATTATTTTTTTAACCTAAGACCACGCGGCCTAAGTTGCGTGCGAACGCTAGTCAATAATAAATTAATTACGACCGGAAGGAATTTCACCTCTATTGTTACATTATACCTATTAACTAACTAGCTGCCACCAGAGACTTCGTCCACCTGGACTCCAAAAAAAACAGGTCTATAAAATAGTTTATGGCATATCTCAGATTTAACAAACGTAGGTATGTACAGTGAACAGCACATCAGGTTACTCCATTTCCGTTTTGTCTCTCGCTCTTGCCAAATGACATTTCTTTGCAATAGAGCAAGGAGGACTGACCGGAAATCGGTAGCGTAATGTGCCAGCCACCGTAGCATCATAACATTTTATTAAAATCGCCCAAGCCGTTTCGGATGAGTTTGGCAACGAACACTGTGACAGTGTGTGAGAATTTTCTAAAAAAATAAAAAAACAAAGAAATAAGTTCATTTCAGAAAACATAACGAATTATCAATTGTAAATAATGATATTTAATGATATCATTCATGACCTAAAAACAATTGATAATTTTACTTTACTTTTGATATTACATTAAAGCACCCATAGATCAAACAACAAAATAGACAAGACATTTATTTTATTTATTACTAGCGGCCGCGCGGCCGCCCGCGATTTTGTCTGCGTGTACTTAAGTCGAAAAACAAAAGTTTCATTAAAATCCATTCAATAGTTTTTACGTGAAAGAGCAACACGGCACATCCACACAGACAAACTTTCGCCTTTATATTATTAGTAGGAAGTAGGATTAGTAGGAAGTACTAGATATTTGTGGGTTGATGGAAATTTAACTAGAGAGGTGTTGTTGGATTAGTATTTACTGTAAAAGTGACACTGGGTATAAAAACAAAATATTAAAATAATAATGAGACTATAGGTGAATATTTTGTATTTCAATCAAAAAAGAGTACTAGCCTAGTACGTGCGTAAAAAAATAATTGTATGGATAATAAATACCTAGTATTTAGTAATTGTATGGATGGCTGTGAATAAGAAATAGAACTCATTTAATTAAATGTTAAAACTTTTATTTGGTGGGATCACATTATTTTTTATTAATTTTTAAATTTTTATGTTATGACTTGTAACAGACTTGTAAAATGGACTGTAGTCAAGTTTTCACTTTCTGGCCATTTTGCCGGTTAATGTAAGCGTATAAAAAGTACAACGTTTAGTTTTAAGCTCAAATATTTAGTGATGGCTAAGCATGGGTTAGTTTTAAGCTCTTGTTAACGAATTATGTTGTTTAATTGAAGCTATTTAGGTGATAGTAGTGGATATGAATCATGTTATTCTGGAAAAGCGAGATGACATGCTTATTATAATAATATTTACCTATAATTTTGAAAAATAGTAAAAGCACTGGTTATGATGACATAACTACAGAAATATTAAAACAAATACCAATTAAATTATCTCACATTTTAAGTCACATTATTAACAATTGTATTTCAAAAGGCACCTTTCCTAATAAATTAAAAAATAAATTAAAAAGTACAATCATTGTACCTCTTTTCAAGAAGGGTAATAGACGTGATATTACATGTTATAGACCAATAGCATTGGTGCCAGTCATTTCGAAAATATTTGAGCGAGTGATTTAAAGCTCCTTGAGTAACTATTTTGAAAAATATAACATCTTTGCCGAGGAACAGGTTGGTTTTAGTTGACATGCGCCCTGTACATGGACTTAACAAAAGCATTTGATTGTGTTGACCATGGTATATTATTAAAAAAAACTGTCTGCGTATGGTTTAAGAGGTAACGTACTGAAACTTGTTGAGTCGTATCTGAGTTGCAGAATTCAATCCACTAGAGTCACCAGAATATGCCCTTTTAAAAAAACTGAAATTAATTAATATTCAGAATTTGAAAACATGTCACTTGGCGTGCCACAAGGTAGTGTCTTGGGGCCACTGTTATTTATAGTTTATATAAATGATCTGCCAAAAATCACCAGTCACCAGACAGTATTATTTGCTGATGACAGTACCATTGTTGTATCGGGACCTGACAAAGTTCAGTTAGTACGCGAAGTAAATTACACTATGGACAATGTTATAACTTGGCTAGATACGAACAATTTAAAAATTAATCTTACAAAGACGAACGTAATGACATTTGGAAAAAGAATTCGTGAAATTATTGGAATGGACATTAGGTATTTAGAATATAAAATTGACCAAGTAGATAATACAACTTTTTTAGGTTTAACTGTTGACCATAATTTGGATTGGAAGACTCATATTGAAAAAATGTGCTCGTCTAAACCAGCATTCATATGCCCTCTACATGCTTGCAAAGACAGTAGACATTGACGCCGTTTTGACAGCATATCACGGATATGTCCAAATAGAAGTTAATTAGTTTATCTTTCATCTCGTTTTCCCACATAAAATCATTTCGCTCAATCATTTCCGTTTTCAATTTCTCCTTCTCATTTGCCCACACGGCAAACAGGCAATATTTCTTTTGGGTTACGTGTAGCTGACCCTGTATCTGGAAGTACCAAGCATGCCGTTTATTAATAGCTAGTTCGCCTGTTGTCGTTTTGAGCCAGAAAGTTACCTTTTTTTATTTATTGCTGATTCTAGACCCATTTTACTGGCCGTCAAAGGGCACTTAACTTCTACCCGAGTATGTTCACCCATCAAACCATCAGGCGTGGCACCCAAAAAAGGTAATTCGTTGTCATTAAATACGGCCCACACGGCTTAATGGCAACATTTTCTTGCAAGCCCAGCTGAGTGAGAGCTACTTTTTCATTGTTCTGGCCATGACTAATAGATTCTACATGATCCAATTTTTTATTGTAAATAATGTCCTTCACTAAGGAAGCACATGGTGTTGTTGCACGGCGTCTTATAACCCTGCTGAAGTTAGACGCAGTGAGGAGAGATCGTCTCATTTCAAGCCATTCTCCGTTGGCTCTTTGCAAAATAGCTTTTCTTTCCACCGTAGCTCGCTC
The DNA here is from genome assembly GCA_950022985.1 of Udea ferrugalis. NCBI lineage: Eukaryota > Metazoa > Arthropoda > Insecta > Lepidoptera > Crambidae > Udea > Udea ferrugalis. The sequence continues at coordinate 1,470,708 of OX465515.1, forward strand.
TTCGTCAGGTCTTTTCAAATTTTTCAAGAAGTTTTCTCTCATTTTATTGTATATCTCCTATACAATAAATACCCTGATGGGTTTCCGCATTCCTGGCCAAAGTGTTTATCATTTCTTTTTGAGTGTAAACCAGTCGTCTCTTTTTCTTGGCATACCTTTTCCTCAGTAATATTCCTTTTTTTTTTCTATCTTACCACATTTTCAGTTTTCAGTTTTACGCAGCATGCAAGCATCATTATTTCCAGAAAAACTGCGACAAGCCAAGTCGCTACATTTCTCGCCGGAAGAACGACATAGTGGCGCCACCAGTTCAGCTGTCACTGCTTAATAATGGGTCTTATTACATGGCAATAAAAGTCTACAACCATTTACCAAACTCCTTGAAAGCTGTGCAACGCAAAGAGTTTGAAACTAAGCTTAGGAACATGCTCATTGATAATTCTTCTTATAGCATCAAAGAATACTTTGAAGCTAAATTACAATAAAAAATCGAAATCATACATTTCGTTTGACTGGCACCTCTTATTTTTATTTTTTCTGTACGCCTGTAGACATAGATAGATTTGTAGATTTTTAAATATTCTAGTTGCTTTGTTATTTTTTTTGTTTTTGTTAATGTTATAATTCGTTTTTTATTTTTTATGTGTAAATTCACAATACCTTGAAAAGGTGAATTTATGCCTACCATCTACAATTTTACTGCTATCCTTGTACTTTCTGTTACAAATTTATAGTGAATAAATGAATATGAATATGTCACCGGAAAATAACAATAACCGTAAATTTATAAATTTCCTAGGGAATTTATAAACTTTCGTAGGATTCTAAACGAGAGATAAATTGTATCATTTTACGCTCACATTTCCGGAAATTTATAAATTTGCGACGACTCACGGTAAATTTATCAACTTACGGATATCTATCCGTAAGATTCTAAACGGTTCGACTAATCAGAGAAGAGCTTTTAATTTTACGCTTTTATAAATTACGGAAAATAACACCCTGCTCTCTGATTGGTCGATGTTGACAGTAGCAATGCTTGTGTTCGTAGATTATGGTACAATCATATTTGCCAAACTGTACATTTATCAGTTTCGAATACCTACCTGTCTGGACTTTTACTTTAAAACTGGGTAGGTTTAACGGGTTACTTTTTACCACTGATAACCCCTACTAAATCAAAATAAGACGGCAGAAATCGTGTTTTACGATTTCAAAAAGTTTATAAAAAAATGAAATACCCTTATAAAATATAACATACAAAACATGGCATACCACCTCGATCATATCCCAAATGGGGTAGTCAGAGTCACACTGAGTTCCCGTCACGATGAACGAACGGAACATTCAGAATCCCACATTTCACCGAGGCAATTTGAACCCAACGTGGTAAGAAGCGAGCATACCGCCGTTATCTGGGTTGCTTAGATTTTTTATCGGTGTTTCTCATCGCCGGAGAGTTAGCCGCAAATTATACAATGAACACGAAGATGAATTGTTCTTACAAAATATAAAACATTAAAACCGGCCTTCTACCAAAATTAAATGGCGGAGGAGAGGAATGACACGTGACTTATTCGACCAATCAGAGCGCACATGGCGTTTGGTTACCGCCCATTTATTATTTTACGGATGCGTTCCGAAAGTTTATCAATTTCCGGAAATGAGGGCGTAAAATAATACAATTTATCTCTCGTTTAGAATCCTACGAAAGTTTATAAATTTCCTAGGAAATTTATAAATTTACGGTTCTTGTTATTTTCCGGTGACAAATATACATGATACCTGTCTATGCATTATATAGATCTATGGTTTCACAACCTGCGACTACGAAATAATTTTGCCAGATGCAGAGCGTTCACTAACATTGAACCAAACTCGTCAATCTGACCAACTGAAGTATTAGAAGTATAGTAACTTTCTTATCAAATTAAACTCTTACTTACTTTTGAAAAGTGTCATTGCAATCTTTGTTTTCTGTGACAAGCCTCAGTCTTTTTCTAAAAATGACTCTAAACAAGTCATGACAGGGATTGGCATGAAGTAGGTCCGTTGGACCTATTTTTCAAAGTAGGTCCATCGGACCTATTTTCAAAAGTAGGTTAATTGAAGCTATTTTTGAAACTAGGTCAATTGGAGCTATTTTCGAGAGCAGGTCCATTGGACCAATTTTCGAAAGTAGGTTCATTGAAGCTACTTTTGAAACTAGGTCAATTGGACCTATTTTTATAAGTTGGTCCGTCGGACTTGCTTTTGTTTGGTACGCGGGGCCATTTCTGTCATATGGGCTAAAATTAGGTCCTACTTTTGTAGAGCCACTTTTAGTACGCGGGTACCTATATCTTCCTCCTTTTAGTTTATTCAAAGGCTATAAATTAAAAATATAGCTTGATTAGGATGACAATTACTAGTAGGACCTTGAATACCTACTTCACTGCCTTATAATAATTACAATTATTCTAAGTTTACTGCACTGACTGTGTTGTCTACTGAAGCTTACGAAAATACCGCTTACCTTATAGCATCGTGCATTCTTCGGGCGTTCCTTTTATAAGACATTTTTTTAAATTTTTTGACGAGTTTTCGTGGCCCACCCGTGTTGGTGTACACAATAATCGAGTACTTTTGAAAAAATAATAAAATATTATTTTAGCTAAGCAATGCGTCACACGTCCAACCAACGGCCTCGGCCGGTACTCGTCGCTACTCGAATTCGCTTGTCGCTACACGGCGTCTCACGCCACGCACACACGCACACGCACTGTGCCTGAGAACCACTTGAACAGTATGGCGTTTTTTGGAAAATATACGCATTGAATCCCAAAAATAAAAAGATAAGACGACTTTGTTGACTTTTTGGTGAGTTTTCAAACAACCAAAAATATACTAAGAATAGACTTAAATACTACAATAAATACTAAATAAATAAATACAAAAAATAAACCATGGATTTGAACTCGGGACCATAAGATTAAATAATATATCGGCTGTCTCATAATTACGTTCCTCCACCGCATCGACATCTCTTATCATCGAAAATAGCGGTTAGTTTATAGCATAGTCCATATAGACTTGAATACTTTTAAATAAATGCACAGTATACAAACATAATGTGACTCAACCACCGGTGTCGGAAAGTTGTTTGAACTCAACTGAGAAGAACCGGCAAGAAACTTTCGTGTGGCTACTTTCAAAATTCTGATTGAAAATTAAAGTTGTTATTGGAAATAAAACTATATACAAATAACGTTTTATTGTTATTAAAATTGCCAAATAACTTTCATTCTAATCATAATCAAGCTTTATCCTACGAACAAAAACAAACATAATACAAAAAGGAAAACTAGGTTTTGATCTTGCGACCATGAGTGAAGGCTATTTACGGGTGTGTGTTAATCATGTTCCTCCACCGCGTCGATCTAAACACCGAACGAAAATAGCGCTTAGTTTAAAGCATTGTCCATTTTATGGTAATTTATTTATTAATTCATTTTATAAGACGTTTTTGTTGACTTTTTGGTGAGTTTTCGTGTCCCATGCATTATTATAGCATACGCAATATTCTAACAGTGATTACTAAGCAATTAAATATTATTCAAATGCGGAGCGCAATGCGCGACACGTCCGTCTAGCATCAGGCCTCGGCCGGTACTGTCTGTACACGGCGTTTCACGCACACACGCACACGCAATTTGCTTGAAAACAATTATTGGTGTTTTTTGGAAAATATACGCATTAAATCACAAAACTAAAATGAGCACGCTCTAGTATTTTATAAAACACACATTCTGTGAAAAGAACAGAATGATAGCATGATGTTTAGTACAGTTTTTTTTCATTCTAAAATTTTTTTAGACCCATCTTTGCGATTTTTTTATATCGAGCCGAATTTGTTAAATCGTGTTTTCAAATTGATAAAACCAACCCTTGAATCCTCAAGAATACGACATATTTTTTTCATCTGGATCACCGAAGTGTAACACTTAATTTTCGTTACTATAAAACTTGGATTTAGCTCTACTAGTCCCCTTAAAGCCCTTTTGTCAATATCAGTATTGATTTAGATTTACCTATATCGATCGAAAACAGAACTTTTAGTATTCGCATAACTGAATGCATTTTTATTTAATGCTACTGAACCTAGCAAAATGTCGATTTGGCATTAGCAAGAATAATATTTAAATTAGTAGTTGGTATGTATACAAGTATGCTATGCTTGTCTTCGTCATGCAACCACCAGTCAGTTCAATAATGTTTGAGCTCTGCTACGGTCCGCTACGAGCCGGACCTCTCGTAGCGACTACGAATACTACAGGAGAAAATGCTACAACACAGCGTAGTGTAACATGTCTGTCGTACAAACATGAGTATTAACAAAAAAAAAACAAGTTTGTTTATCCGTCGTTTAGTATCCCATATCACAAGCATTTAGTTGCTTAGTTTGGGGCTAGATGGCACTGTGTGGAGTAATGGCCAGTGATATTTATTTTTATATTAAATATTTAAAGTAAACAAATCGTGGTGTTAAAATAAAATAAAAAGATTAACAACAAAGTATAAATTTTTTTTTTGGAATTGTTGCGTATATAAGTATTTGTATATACGCAAATTCGTAATACATATATACAGTTCGCGAACCTTGCGAATAAACGAAGTAAACCAGCACTTTTAGTTCCATTTGAGAAATTGAACCCGTCTGCTCAGTGAGTAATCTGTTTATTTAATATACAGCGCAGACAGTATCGTACTAATAGTTAGCTAACACAATCATTTCCAAAGATACACCAAAGAAAACAGCGGACGTAGGTTTGTGCGTCCGCGGAGCTACCTTGAACGCGAAAAAACGTAGATTCACCACATCGCTATGGCGACCTACATATCGTGAGAAGATTCCAAGGCCGTCCCCGAGGCTACTTATAAAAAACCATGACTTATTTCTCTGTTTATTTATACAATACAGAGTCGTAGGTAATTTATGATATTATTAAATTATGAATGGACTTCGCCTGCGACACCGATTTCAAAAGTTGGCAATGGTTACTAGTTGAGACGGATCTATAGCAGTTAAAAACTAACTTTATATGCTTCAGATAATCGAAAATAATGATATTGACGAGGAGTTCGCTTTATTTTCAAGGATATTCATTCAACGAAATATATATATATTCCTACATGACACCTTTTTACATGGCCTTCCGAATTTTAAACTATGCAGACTACAGGTATACAGACTGATAGACTTAGGTACTTAGATATTTTTAAACAGACCTTAACATCGAGACATATCATAACAACATATCAGGCTCTTATTTCATAGCTAAGTATAAATTTAAGTCTGTGGGAGACAGAGAGAGTGAGACTCAGAATCTAGGCCTTGGTCTCACTAACTCATAGCGCTGAGTAGGCAGGATCAACTAAGCGAGCGATTAAGAATAATACCACAGTGTGGAAGCAGTTTCCGGTCGTTGTTGATTCTACTGGGCAAGGAACAATGGCTCTTCATACAAAATGGCTGGCTACGTGTAAACATGTCTCAGAGATACCCATTAAGTATTTGCATGAGCGAATAACAAAGCGCAAACATAACTACTTTCAATTCAGAAGATCTTACGTCCACCCTGACACAAATGTCTTTCATTCTTTCAGCCACTTTCTAATCCTGTAATCATTCAACTAACTCTCAAAGTCGCATTTAAAAATCTACACTGTTAATTACAAATGATAATGAAAAGTCGAAGTTTAGCACCGAGCCACTACTGTCGCCGACAGGTGTTGATCTAACAATACATGCTTACAATACACTTCCCTGATATTCAAAGACAGGCCTATCACATAAACACTACACTATTATGTAATTCTACGACACCGTCACCACACTTCACTGCACTGTCACTCTACGTACGGACAAGGGGTAAGGCGGAGGACCCAGGGCACTCCTCGGAGTTCCTGGGCGAGGACGATAGCCAGGTTGAGATACCTGCTGTAGATGGATGAGCTGGAGCGTAGAGGCCTGGCTGCGTCACCCTTGCAACAGTTGGATCCCATCGCGGGAGCTCATCTCTGTCGGCGCGAGTTCGCGGCGACTCAACGCGCACTGCGCGCGCTGGTGTATTTTTGTATGCTACGGCTAGGGATGCCAAGCTAACGGCCGTAAGCATACTTTCATGCGCGGGATTCATTGACATAACCGAAACTACGCGCGAACCAATCAGAAGCGCTGCGAATCACTTTTGATTGGTCTGTTGGCGGAATAGTTAGTGATTCGGCCTATTGCGCTCGGGGTCGTGGGATGCCAAAACAAACATTACTTTGTCATGGACTTCAAAGAAGGAGGAGGTTTATTCCTCAGAATCTTTTTTTTTGCACGGGTATACTTTTTAGGAAGATATAGGTACTTCCCGTTGGGTCCCATTAGGAAATAGAAACACCTCTAAAGAAACGACATGATATTTTGTATTTAACTAATGAATACAGTAACACTACTTCAAGGGCTCCTCGTGTTCAGCCTAGAGCCCGTTGCATCAAGTGTTAATATTCTCTACAAAACAGTCATACACTGAATTAAACTACTGAAGTTTAAAAAGTAAGAAAGAATCTAGAAGATGTAGATGGTGGATTTCTAGAAAACTACGGTCAACACGTTATTATAAGCTCGTAAGTTATAAACTTTTCAAGAAATAGAATTGAGGAGAAACTGAGAAACATCGACTCAGAAGTTACTGTATGATTAGGCTTGGAAGTTAACTGCAAGCGCCGAGTTCGCAAGATTGAACTCACCTTTAGTCCTACTGACAACACCTACATACTTATTGTGTTCTGCATTTCGACTTGCGCAATGTTCACAGCCGCCATTAAGTTTGAATAGATCTGCACCAATGTTTATAACTACTTAGTGAATTCGAGAAAGTTTTAAATGTATCACTAATCTTTTAGAGCTAAGTAGGTATTATAGATATTTGTGAGGAAAACTTCAAATGATGCTGGTTGTGCACCCACTTCATTTAAATTAATTCTACTTTGTATTGAACCTCATTTTTAGTTACTGGCTGTTTTATTGCCGAATAAAAAAAAATAAAAAAAATGTTACTGTCAAATAGTTTTTGCTTTTTCTACGCATGAATAGCCGTTTATAAGTGTTTATGGGTTTCACCGATTATGTACTTGATGCCCCTGCAGGAAACTAATATTGTGATCTTGAAATCTGTGGGTGAACTTTGTGTGTGTATTGAATTGATGCACCACGGCTGAACTCAAAGCATTTGGTGTAGTCGTTCCTGAGCTGGTCTTAACAGGTTAGTGGAGTCAACTAGGATTCAGTCTTGATTTAGTGCTATGCGTAGAGAAACATTTGACTTTCAGTTATATAAAATTAATAAACCGGTCTATTCATAATTGCGCTTACCGCCTGCTAGTTGCTGTCGGCTATTAACACGCCGCAGCAGTTATATGATTTTCAAAGGAAACATCTTATATAAGTGGTAAAAGGCTTTCAGAATCAGCTGCCAGTAGTAAACATATAGCTGCAAAAACTGTAAACGAACAGTTCGTAAACAAAACAATTGAATTATATATCCGTATTGATCATGGAATGGTGTACGTGTTCAAAATTAAACAATCACCTTTCAACGACACAGCTGGGCTTACATGCTTCAGTACGGACTGTTAAGAGTGGTTTAAGGTCAATGATTAGGTTATTACTTGCTGCCAGAGTTAGAGATTATCAAGCCGCTCAAAACCCTCCGACTAGTTCAATATTCCCTCACATGATTCTATAGTCCGTTCGCGTTGAGAATGCTCTATTCCATATGGCTATGCCTACCAAGGCACATGTGTACTTTTGGTGCTAAACCTATGTGTTTATAGTTTAAGGTCACATGTAATGCTATTATATAAATAAATAAATGCTGTAATTTCAAACTTGTCCTTCGATCTAGCACCCACCCTAACCAATCAAATCGTTCCTAATTAGAAAGTCTAGTCCACAGTGACCAGTTTGAACGCAAAGGTTGTGGATCTGAGGTTTTTTGTGTGCAACAGAATTAAATTTAAAAATCACTGCATTCTTAACGCGAACGGACTGTAGACTACTGGAGTAAACTTCTATTTAATTTAAGTTTATCTGTGATTGGGAAATGTATGTGGACGATAAGCGGTGAGTGAGAAAAACGCAACCAAGATTGTCACTTCAGCTCATTTCCTAGACTTGCCTCGCTCAGCGCAGCTCAGCGGAAATGAGCTTGGGCCGAACGAGCCCACGTCGCGGCTGATTTAAGGTTCGCTACTAGGGTCGGCCGGAGAGAAAATCTGTCAAATTTGAAAGCGATCGTGACAGCTATGGTCACACAGTGGTTGGGCCGTGCAATCCGTGCATAAATGCAATGCATAAATCCGGACGACCGTCTTGGTGTAATTGTTGAGAAGTCGGCTACTACACCAAAGGTCGCGGGTTCGATCCCCGAACAGTACAAACATTTGTGTGCATGAACATGTCTGTTTGTATTGGTCTGGGTGTTTCCTATGTATAATAAGTATGTATTTACAAAAGAAAAAGTATTTGAGTATGTTTATCCGTTGTCTAGTATCCCATAAAAACGGAGTATAATTAACTCACTTGGGGCTAGATGGCGCTGTGTGGAATAATGTCCAGGGATATTTATTTATTTATTATTATTATAAATCGCGGCATGATAATCATTTGATGCGTTCACCCAATATATTTCAGGATATAGGGCAAACAAAAGAAACTAACCAAAAATTGTATTTTATTAAACATACTAACAAGCGGTTTTGCCAATTATTTTTTTACACTATTATTTGCAATCTATTCTCGTGACCACGTTATTTGCACAATGTTATATCTGGTACTTGACGATTCCATCGAGATTTAGTTGTAACTTGGTTTATCCGTTCGATCATCATCAACACAAAATATTTCTTACATCCAATGCATATGATATAGCAATACACGGAGCCATTTCTAGTAACATGCAGAAGAACCCACTAATTAATTGGTCGTACTTGTAATGAAAAGCTGCAAGAAGAATTAAACGGAGCTATCTTGTTACTAACTAAAACGAGGAATTTAACAGTTGTCAACAGTTGAGACACTTTTAGTGGATAATTTATTTTAGATAAGAACACTTGAGTATAATACCTTTAGTCTCCTGTAGAGGCCATCGTATTTCAGGCTTTTTACGCTGAATTTAATACAGAATCCACCGTGATCTTCATCTTACTGGAATTGATCTACGAGTAGAGCATAGTATGAAAGGAAGTCACCCTCCGCGTTTTTCTGACTGTTTTTACATAAGCTTTCACTATCTAAATGATAGTTGATGCTAATTATATTTTCTAGAACGTTTGTCTGTATAGTTCATTCAAATTACTACAGGGAAAAGCTGTGTGCAAATAGCCAGTTAGAGATAAAAATGCTTGCACTGCCATTTTTCCATGGCTGACGTAAATATGATAATTCATATTTATATCAAAGTTCTATCTGATCCATTTTTTTTTAAATTTAAAATGGGTTTGCGTTTGACCTCAGTCTTGCCAGCCACGCTTACCCAAAAAATGCCTATTCACTCTTGCCTTGAAGACACCAAGGTTGTATGTATCCGGAAACACAGACGCAGGGAGGGCGTTCCACTCCTTAGCGGTGCGGACCAGAAAGGAAGCACCAAACCGCTTAGTTCGGACCGCTGGAAAGTCGACCACATGGAGATGAAAGCCCTCGCGGCGTCTTGTGGTCCGGTAGTAGAAAGTAGAGGGTGGTATCAGGTCATGAAGTTCTTGCGCACACTCTCCGAAATACACCTTATAAAAAACCGATAGACAGGCAACTCTACGCCGATGCTCCAAACTCGAGTTTGATTCCAACGAGCGTCTCGTCACCTATCAGTCTCCTGGCTTTTCGGTCTACTGAGTCCAGTGCATCCAGCTGATACTTGGCAGAGCCATCCTAGAGGTGGCAGAAGTACTCCATACACAACCGAATTTGTGCTTGGTACAATTGTAAAAGCTGTTCCGGTGTGAAGTGTGTTTCCATTTCGAATAACTTGTCATTATGTTCTATTGCTATAACTATTTCTGTTTCGTATAAGCAAACGCAAACTTTAATTTTTTTTGCTCGAGATCTCCATCCTAATTACTATGGAACGAGTGAAGTTTCTTTGACAGCCGTCTGCGCAGTCCCGCAAGTCAGTCTTCCACATGACGCCGGGTGAGTGCACGTCACTGCGTAAAGAATAGGAAAATGAAATGGCAACTAGTACGAAATTGTCAAACCCAAGAGAGCTTTTAATCAAGTGTACTTATAAATATAAACCTGCCATATAACTCTCATGGTGAATCATGATAAAATCATACGTTTGATAAATTATGCATAATGCATATGAACAAACAGTACGGAGGAAAAAAAATAAAGTTGTACTATTTTCAACAAAAGACCCTATGTGCGCCTATTTCGTGTAAATTATCCGCGTAATTATAAATGTCATTTTCGTCAAAAGCGACGTGCGCTCACCTTGGGGACATGGGGGGGAGTGAGCTGCGACGGTGCGCGGACAGCTATCAAAGAAACTTCACTCACTCCATAGTAATTTGTATGGAGATTTCAAGCGAAAAATTCGGAATGTTTGGGAATTTTTTGCACAAAACTGAAATGAAGCAATGAAAAACAACTGATTGGCAATGCTTCTTTGATATCTGATCTTTACACGTTATTTAAAACACGTAAGTTGTTAGTTTATATGATGCCTAAACTTTTGAAATACGGGAGTGCGTTTTGCACGTTTTTAGCGATATTCTGATTTTTTTTCACATTAATCTAGTAAGTTGATCCATATACTGGAAGTTTGAGCTGATTGTGCAACTCTTTGACTACTATGACGATTTTTTTCGTGCCTCATACTTCATATTTTCTATATAAAACTTTAGTTTTCCCGAGAGCCGTTTTCCTGGTATCGAGCCTTAAATAACCCAATACCTAGGAAATACAATTTTCCGATTCGTTTTTGAAAAAAACGTCAAAGGACGTTTTTCTACGTTATAGGTTGGAAGTAGCGTTAAAAATGGCGAATGGCGAATTTCGTCGATACTTTTGATATCAATCAGAATGTTTACCACTTTACAAACATAAGTAGTTTACTATAATATTTTCTATCGTGAAATGACGACGGTATTTGGTGGTTAATTTCTTGATCAAAAACGAATTTCTCTAATTAGTAATTACAAAAACTAAATTTCTCTTGACTCAGAGAAAAACATTTTTAATTATTCTCTCATTAAAAGGTTTTGTAACGTACCTACATATTAATGAATAATACAAAAAAGATTCAACCGAATGCAAGCAAGCAAAATTTCTGTATTTTATTAAAATTACAGGTGTCGTTCGAGAGATACATATTGTATTTTTCAGCGCTAGTTGGCATCCCTGCTACTGTAGCGCCATCTACCGTGAAGATGAGAGTTATTTTGGTTTTACTGTCGATTATCTTGATCGCAATAACATTTGAACACAGATTAACGGGGGTAGCACCACCAACCATTTTCAAAATTAGACAAATTCAATTAGTTAGTAGTTTCAGTAGTAGTTTTTGTGACAAAAAGATTGTGACGTCGTTCATCTGAGTTATGCGATATTGCGCATTATTATAAAACGCTCAAAAGCGTGAACGTACTAGGTCGAACAAGCATGACGCTTTTTTTATGTGGAACCGGTTGCCTTTAAGATAATAGTTCCATTCGTGTCATCTTTGTTTTATTTTCCTTTCAACTTCTTTTATATTATATCGTCTGCATCATTAATTAATTGATGAATGAAAAAAGATACATGCTCGTCGGTTTATAGTATATGTATAACCGACCATTTTCGAGAACGTCTTGACTGGTCCAAAATACGTTTGTCTATGCGTTCCCCTTCCAACAATCACCACATACAAGCTCAATTTTATTACTTGAAGATACTGATAAAACTGCCTTAACATTGTAGATAGTAAAAGTGAGAAAATAATAAGAGGACCTTAGAACGCTGCTGCAGCTTTCCCTAAGCCTTTGAACGACGACATAAACATACTTTGTTGAATATTGCACGCTTGCGTTTCCTAAATTACCCTTTTCTAAACTAAAGATACGAGTATATTCTCCCGCCCAACATAAGATGTTAACTATACGGACTTTTTTAAACTGGGCATGTTAAGAATACCCGTTTGGTCGGAAATCGTAAGCCAAGTCCTAAAATATAGGATATAGCGACATAAACTCAAATGGTTCTAGATACCAATTTTAGCTAAAATTGAAACTGCTTGAGGACGTAGTATTGTAATTAGGTACTTTGGGTTAAGATACCAATTTTGGCGAAAACTGAAACTGCCTAAGTACCGTACTTAGGTTAAGAATCTTTAATCACAATACTCTTTTTGAATCCTCTCGTATTATTTTTTTATGAATTATGTACATATGTACCATAATTATGTTATGTTTCAGAAATGATCAAGTAATATGTTATTCTGTATTTAGTGTAGAAACATTGTTAAAATAAGATAAATAAATCACGCTCGTCAACTGCAAAATCATCTGGTTCATGCGAATCGATTCACATCAAATAGTTTCAGTATGGCAGATGCCTACGAGCAACCATCCGCCCGCCCTTCAGTCGTGCTTTCCGCTCAGCAAACAGTAGCAAATAGCTCGCATGCGACCTAACAGATGGCGCCCACCTGAGCTTACTGCCGTAGATCACAAATAAATAGGACTGCTTCACGTCGATAGATGGCGTTGTGCAGTATTGTTTACGATGAACCTTTGCTATCACTACATACCTACAAGTAAGTAGCATAAAAACAAAAATCGAATTCTCTGGCCCTGTATCCCTGTATGCTTAAATCTTTGAAACTAAACAACGTATTTTGCTCCTTTTTTTAATTAGAGTGATGGAAGAGGAAGGTTTATATGTATTCATAACACGGCACATCCACATACAAACTTTCAGATATATAATATTAGTAGGATTCCTAATAACACTGGAAGCTCTCAGAATGCACTTCTTGAATTGTTTTAACTGTTTATGATTGGTTAATAATTTATCCCAAAAATTGGACAAGTCTAAATTACATCATTTAGCGTTTGTTTGTTGTTTGTTGTTTTGGGCCATATAAAAAAACCCTCTTCAAAACGGTATTTAGCAAGGACAGTGTAAAAAACCAATATTGATTACAATATTGATGACTGAGAAATAGCTTTAAAAATGTCAGGGTTGTTACATGTTAATTTATTCTACAAATAAACTATTTGTGCATCCTTATTTTATTTACTACGATGATACGAAACCTTCAGGTTTTTAATCAAGTGCTAAGTAAACTAAATTTAACCCGAATTATGTCTTATGATTAGGAGCCTAAGAGAATTTAATGACGTTTTTAGTATAAAAGTAATGTAAATTAATAAAAAAAGGAACTATAAATTTACCATAAACTGTATCATTTCAACCATGCTGGCAGAATTTTCGAAGCTTTTGATGTTTTGAACGAGATTTGACAAAAAAGTGAAATGTTTTTATAATGTTTTCTAATATTTACGCGAACACTATACATCGAAATAAAACAACTTTACGGATTCTACTCGCGGTCTTATATTTCATGTTTTAATGTTTTTAACCAACTTCAAAACAAAAATGAGGAGCTTCTCAATTCAATTGTTTTAATTTTTTAATATTGAACTATTATTTTTTCGAATTAACGAATTCTTTGACGAGAAGAATTGTTGGAAAACACTGGAAAAGCCACCATCTGCGATTAGATACACAACATCTGCTCATACGCACGGGGAAGATGAAACTAACACGTGCATACAATGTTTGTTGTGGATGACCTGGATTCCTGCTCCACGGATCCAAGTTTTAAAGCAATCATCGGTTACTATACCGGCGGGCGAAATATGTGGTACAAGAAATGATATTGATAAAAAAGAGGTAGATAGGTTACTTGTGCTAAAAAAGTGGCACCCGAAATCAGAACTTAAGTGCACCTGAGGAAAACATTGACGATGTTGACAGTTTGAGATGACACTGCGCAACATGTATCTGTTTCGCTTACGCTATAGTAAATAATCACACTATCTTGTTCACACGGTCAAATTGTAGGTACGCACGCCAGGGGTTAATTTTCGACTTCGCATCAGTACTGACATAACCTATCTACCTCTTTCTTATTATAATATCATTGGGTACAAGTACGTAAATCAAACTTTTTCAAAATAGTTAGTACTTACATTGAAATGTCCAAATTGTACCGTCATCGGCATGACAGGCTACTTTCCGATGTTTCAGGCTCTTTGCTGTTTGGCAAAAGCGAAATTAAAAACGGAATTTGGTAACCTAATGAACCGCTAATTGTACAGTTACGGAATGATAGGGTTGACCACCCTAAGATCTGTTTTTGCTTGCATTGTGATGATCATAACATTGACAAGATCAAACCAATAAAAAGTATTGGTTCAACTGTCAATCGTGAAGGAAGGTCCGTCTCATTGAATTTTAATTTTAATATCAAACAATAAAGCATACTTTTCGTCATACTCTAGCCTGTCACACAGTTTAAAAAGGTAACATGTGCTTGCAACGCGTCAATGAATTCATTTGAAAACTGGTCAACCTTTTCATTCAGCGACTCTACAAACCTTTTTTGCTGTAATACTTTTTTAGTGTTATAATTATCTTGTTCCACATTTGGCAAGCATGGTGGTACGAAGGTACAGTCAGTATTACCAATAAAACATTGCTTAAGTATTTAAATGCTGGAGGATTTCCCAGTGGTGGGACAGTGGGTAAGTATTTACCTACTTACGCTAATTACCTTTGCTAGATGCCTGACATTCTAAAATGTCTATTTAAGGAGGATTTCCCAGTGGTGGGACAGTGGGTAAGTATTTACCTACTTACGCTAATTACCTTTGCTAGATGCCTGACATTCTAAAATGTCTATTTAACCAAGTAGGTATGTCATTTTTCGGCCGTTTTGACATTTTGATGCCATTCGCTAAAGCATCTAAAGATGCGTCGTTTAGTCCAATCAAAATCTAGGTACGACCAATAGAATCCCTTTTAAATAACGAAAAAGTAACATTATGATAGCCACTTTCCTATGGAAACAGTACGTAAGTCAATTCGGTTTTTTGGCTCTTCTGAAAAGTTGCTAAAAATGACATAACGTGGTGTTAGAACTTGAAGGACGAAAGCGCTATAGCCTATTGTTATTAAACCTTTCTTGGTCACGGCATCACGCGTGTACCGTAAGAACGCTTTCGCTTCTAGTTTTTTTGTTGTGTTTGTTATAAATTGTCAGAAGAAAGTCCTTATGAAAGAAAAAAAACATTTTTCTAAACAATCCCTTCCAGGCAAGATAAGATACAAAATGAGCGCGCATGTCTATAATGATACCCTTACTAACCTACCTCGATTGGTTCTCGTAAATGTATGTAGTTAAACAAGTTCAATCTTAATCGGATACAATGCTTGCGGCATTATATTCTGAAGATTATTAGTAAGTAAACCCCCCTCATGAACAATTTAATTAAGTAAACGCCGCGTGAACTAACGCCTTTAACTACCTTAAGTTCTTGGGCTTAGGTACTCAGGACGAAAACGTCACAGTAAATATAAATAATACTACGTAGACAACCCGAAAGGTCTTATAGTACAATATACAGCACGCATGCCGCGACCAACCCGCACTTGGTCGGTTATTTTTAAAATTAGTTTCAATAATACAAAAACAAGCGACGGAAACTTGTCAAAATATCACATGAAAGCATTTCCCATTAGCGAAACCGAATTATGATTACAGAGAACAAGCGCGCACCGTGCGGTTTCATCTCCCCGCTTCCTGGTTCTGCATTTATACATAGACATGTGAAAAACAAACAACGCTAGCCGGCGTCGCGCGCGCACGGCTACACCTTAACTCGCGCACGTAAAGTCTATTTCGGTGTGACATGCCAAAACTGGAGTAATTCGAAATGAAAAAGTAATGAAAGCTGGAGTTTTAGAATAGAATTACGTACCATTCGAAGTGGTAGGGCGGTGTGCCTGTTGGTAGGGGGAGGAAGAGGCTTGCGGAGGCGCCGGGTGCAGCCCGGACGGGGGGCCGCTCTCCGGGAGGGAACGCTGGCGGCTCCATGGATGTCGGTGCTGCCGGCGCGCGCGCAGCCAGCCGTGTGCCCGCCCAGACTCGCGCCGATGCTCTTTCTATAAATACTACGGAAAAATGTAACGCGCGCTCGGGCGAATTTCGAGCGGCGCGAATATTTCGCCAATTCCAATAGTTGGGAACAGCTGATTTTTGCGTTGTGCGAGGTCGCCGTTTTTGATTAGATTTTTTCGATTTTCAGCAGCTGGAACGCCGCGATTGCCTAGATATTCGTGATACTGTCTAGGTAGGTACATACTAGTAGAGGTATGAGGTGAGCCGTGGGGTAGGGTTAGACTAGTTTCAGTGGTGCAAAAGGACGCATCGATCACATTTATCGATTTTCCTCCCGCGTTCACGTTTTTTATGCTAGTAGTTGTGTAGAAAAACCCTTTTTTTGCTTCTCACCACGAGTGCGACGAGTTAAGCAAGACTGCACTACCAACTGATTGTCATCCATTTATATCCATTTGACACAGGAATTTAAGGAACTAAACAATTGAAATGAAGATTGCCTACGGTGACATCAAGGACTAAGATTCCTTTAGGTGTTTTTAGCGATGTTATTTGATTTCAATTGCGGTGACTATTATACAAGTACCTACAGTGAGAAAAATATTAAAACCTGATTATTTAAGTCTCAGTATGTTCCTCGTATTGGGTCACCTTACCTGTTACAATATATCTGATGGCGACTGTACTTACTGTTGAGTAGATTTAAAACTCTATCTACCCACACTTGACCTCCTGAAATGAAGTAAACAATCCACTCGTAGGGTAGTTTTGAATATCGTGTGGAAATACGCCGCCACTGTGTGTACGGATAACGACACGACATGCTACGAATTTCCGGTTATTCCTTGTTGCTCTATTGCAAAGTTTTCAATATCATTCAGCAAAAGCTGTAGGTACAGTCAACGTCACATCAGCCTACCAAGTTCCGTTTTTAATCCGGCTCTTGCCAAATGACAATTCATTGCAATAAAGCAAGGAGGACTGACCGGAAATGGGTAGCGGGACGTGCCGTCCACCGTACATACAAAATACGGATTGCGATTGTTGCTTTTAGTCTACACTCTCCTGCATATACTACGAACTTGAGCCGTAACTAAAAATGTCTACAATCAGGCCTATGTTAGTATGTCTGTTCTCACAGAAGGATTGTGCTGTACTTTACCTAAGTATTCCCGTACACAACACAAGTACCTAGTCATTTTTAATGCATGTGCATGTTACTTACTTGTTTTTTTTGTTTCTGAATGTGTTTTTTTATTATTATTGTTAATTGCTTGCCTTCATTGTTTAGGGCCAATAAACATTTTTTTCTTTCTTTTTTTCTTTCTTTCTCTCTATGTGGCCATTCACAGCGGACCTTGTCTACAACGTTAGCTCAGCGTGCTATTCAAAAAACATTTTCTGGGTCATAATAATTGTTAGTAAATAAACAAAACCACTCATGTTTCTTTTCATAAGTCTTTAGATATCCGTTTTTTAATATCTTCAGTTGCTTCACAAATAAATGAGGTTATTCGGCAGCGGAGAAGAGTTGCCGACAGCTCGCAGAATCAGCAAGCTGAAGTGGCAGTGGGCTGGTCACGTCTGTAGGAGGACCGCGGCCGTTGGAGCAGACGAGTCCTTGAGTGGAGACGGAGGATCGGCAAACGCAGTGTAGGGCTCCCACCAACCTAATCTACGTGGTGGGATCGGACTGGATGCGGAGGTACCATACCGGTACAGGTGTCAGTACCGGGAGTTGAGGCGCATCTCCGGAGAGGCCTGTGTTCAGCTGTGGACTAGAACAGGATGATAGTGATGGGAATTGAACCCACAATAGATGTCAGATTTTCGCTCTCCTAATAGGTTCTCTGAGACTTCATACCGCACTCGTTGACGATCAATTTAGTTAATTCAAAAATAAATCTATTTTAATTTATTGGTCCCAAAATCGCTAAATGCAGAAAGTCAAATTTTGACACTAATGAAAAAGTATAAAGATGTTGTATCAGGCTTAATCATTAAAGGGACTATTTACCATGAAAATATTTATTCTATTTCAACTTGCTCAAATTAGCAGGTTCGAACAAACAGACAAACTCTTCAGCTTTATATTATTTGTATTGATTTGTATATGATTAGTATGAATAAGTAAGTATAAATGGACGACTTTCGAGAGCGGCAGTCAACTTCATCTTCTCTTTTCTATCTTTATGATCTGCTAGACGAAATATTTTATTAAAGATCTTGTCCGACCCATAAACTACAACTGAGCAGATTTTAAAATGTTGAATATCTAAAATCTGATATGACCTTTACTTTGAAATGTAATTTGGACAACTTAGTTCATTGGTCAGATTTTTATGTGACTGTTGAAAAATCTGCCCTAATATAATACAATGTATATCTGACAGCTAAAGGATGAACAATATTTAAAAGAAACAAAAAATTTGGTGAATATATTTATTTATTACCAGTTTTCACTACCTATCATTACAATATTTAAGTATATTCCGACTAGACTTATATACTAATTCAAGGGCCGAGATCCCTTTGAAATCACATAAAATATATATTGAATTTCATTCAAAATTATCTAAAAAAGTAAAACATGAAATAATTTCAAAAAAATGCATAAAAATTAATTAATAATATGATCCAATCACAAAAAGAGCCAGGCTATTGCCTTTAATAACACATCGTGGCGAGATTCGGTGCGAATAATTATAAAAATATTAAATAAATTATGATAAATCATCAGAGATAATATTTAAAAAAAAACACTTCTTCCCATACTGAACATTTGATCCTTCGAAACACATCTTGTGAATGGTTATAAACGAACTATAGTATTTAATCATCAGGTGGTATTCAAGCCATTTAATTAAGGTGAAACTGTTTAAAATCATAATTAGAAACTGATGTTAGGACAGGTAATCAGCCAAACTGCAACTGCTTTAAAATTATAACATAATGATGTCATTTGATATGGGTACTGTGGGAGTTTCGTTGATAGCGCAGTGTCTATTTACTAACGATTACCTTAGTTGTTGCAACTAATCGCTAATCTCCAACTTTTGAGCTAGAGATCTGCAATCAGTCACTGTTGCTCTTAAAGCACAGCACATCTGTCAATTTAGAAACCGATGGTCACGGCCTCAACTCAATCGAAACATTCGGTCTTTGCATGACATTCCCCACTGCACACTTATCAAAGACTTCAGCACATCATGTGCGTGCGGTATCTTGTTCCACGTGTGCGTAAAGAACATGAAACATGACGAAACCCGCACCACTCCGCATGACGATCGGTAGCCACACACGCACTTTGTGTGCTGAAGCCTTAACGGCACCGCCTCGACTCGAGATAAGCTCTCGGAACTAGCCGACCAACTAGCGGTCGGCAAGGAATTGACGTGTGCTATGCTTTAGTCAAAAAATGTAAATTGTAACCTTCAAATCACAGCAGCAGCTCATCGTTAATCAATCGTTCTTCCACGAGTCCGTAAATACTAGAAAAGATATACAACGCGCCACTCTCTGCAACCCTCCAGTTGGTCACTATTTACTCCCAGACCTGCAACTTGGTCGCATACCGGTGAGGTTGGTACGACTCTAACCTGCAACTTTATACACATGTCTGAGACTACTTAGTAACTGAAAACTTATATTTCGCATTTTAACGAAAGCTCAAAGATTTCTTAACGGTATATCGAAATCTGAGAATAGAATCGTTAAATGGAATTAAAGCAGATAGATGTGGCTTGAATGTTCGGGAAAAGGCTGATCAAGTTGAGAAACTGCTTTGATCGCGAAAGCCCCGTTCAGCAAGCGAACGACGCAGTTTGCACTGTCATAAGTTGACCAGTGATATGTTACAAACATTGACCAAGAAATAATACGGTTGCCATACTGTTGTGGAAACAAGTTGCCGTAATCTCAGATTATTCAGACTTGTAAATCTGATGATTTCATAGCTTTCCTTTTCCAGGCGCAATATCAGATTCTACAGAGCCTTTACGTCACTGCCGTTGCAGAAGCTTGTATAACAAACAAAACAAAGTGCCTAGGCAATAGTAACAGCGCTATAGTATTCAGTTATTTCTCGTATTACGTTAGCTATGTACTCAATGGTTCCTTTCTTCTGCCAGAAGTCTACGTCCCAGGCAACCCTAAGAGACCTCGACCACTGTGGTATTCTGGCTAGAAGCCACAACAGTAAACAGCGCACAGATTCCCAGTCCGTATTCAGAATTTAATCCCTGAAATCCAAAATGAATCTATTTACAAACAAAAGGAATCTTCCAGGTCGTTTCATAGGTTAATACCCTCACCAAATTCAAAATACGAACCAAGACGAGGAGATGACGGATATTTGATTTCTGTATCTTTTTAATCAGCTGTTTCGGAGGTAAGCGTAGCGGAGGTGGACACAAAAAATGATGTTATAGTGTCAGTTGGTATCACCGTGCAATAAGGTTGATTTCAACTACTACCGTCCGCTTGGTGTGTGGCTGCACACAGCATGGAAACTGGTATGCGGTTCAGGGTGTTATATACTAGCACAATCCTGCGATGTACTAAAATGAAGTGACGTGACACTTGGTAGTAGGTATACACTGTCACTGGTTATTTTAGTTTCCTGGTATCTGTTCAGTTTAGAGGGCCTATTCAGATTCTCAACAGCTGATTAGCTTGTCTTAAATATAGTTTTTTGCACTTAAACAAAATAAATAAGAAAAACATTTCGTAACTTAACAGTTTTTGATAAAATGACTTTTGACGCATTGTCTCCCTAGCGGGCACCTTTTGATAAGTCTCCATACTTTCACACTTTCATATTATTCAACTGAGCTAAAATTAAGGTATTTCTATGTACTTTGCGAATCAAAGTGTCAAATGCCTTCGAGATATTCGTGAGTAGATAAATGACCACCCAGCGGGTTCTTTCAGCAATATGAAACTTTATACTCACTTATAAACCTAGGTGTCTTTCACTATTATGTACCTTTCAAATTCTGATTTCCGCCTGTCGTACGAGGCGACTAAAGGGAGGCCTCCGGGGTCGCTCGGAGTGCACACGGCTAGGGCCTCTATTGCAAAAGTGACCCCGAATAGGACGGCAGTGAGGGGTGGCCTCGCACTGCCGTTAACACCAGACGGGTGTAAGAGGGAAGGCAAAACTCCTCTCCGGCAGAGCCGGGATACCACCGCGAGGCTGGTGTTTACGGCAGTGCGAGGCCACCCCACACTGCCGTCCTATTCTGGGTCACTTTTGCAATGTAGGCACATAGGCCTAGCCGTGTGCACTCCGAGCGACAGGCGGAACATCGGAGTTTGTAAGGTACATAATAGTGTATCACCTAGGCTTATAAGTGAGTATAGTGTTTCATATTGACAAAAGAACCTGCTATGTGGGCGTTTATTTACTCACGCATACCTTTTGAAGTATATAGCCCGTAGGAATTTGACACTTTCGATTCGTAAGGTCCATAAATTACTTTAGTTTTAGCTCAGTTGTATAATATAAAAGGACGCAAGTATGGAGAATAATGAAAAGGTGCTAGCGTGAAAATGCGTGAAACGTCATTTTATCAAAAACTATTGGGAGGTAGAAAATATTTTTTATCTACTTTATTGAAGTACAAAATACTATCTTTCAGATAAGCTCAGCAATCAAAAATCTAATTGTTGCCCAACAGACGAACACTTAACTGTCTTACCATTTCCGTCATTGCACCTCGAACATCCGTACGCCTGAGTCTATTGTCCGGCTGCACAGTCCCTAAGGCAATAATAATTGCAACTGTTCTAAATTAAGGTGATCATTCAAGCCACACTTCTCCGGAAAGAATTACAACAAAAACTCTGTCACAAATAGGACAGATCGTATACCAATTAGAAAAAGGTATACACTTTTTACCCATGTAATACGTTACAAATAGACAACACGCTTGAATTTGAGAAAAAAGAGGTAATTTTCCGTTTTTAGCAAATCAAGGGCTAGTTATTGTATTTTCAAAAACTTACTCCATTGCAACATATCAAAAAATACAATTAGGTTTGTGGGTTATGAGTTTCAAAGCCGTGGTTAGGTACGTAAAAACAAATTTTAACAAAGCATACCAGAATACTTAAATAGTAGCGACCAAAATCTTCGACTACAACAATTACAGCGGATTTAAACGTTACTTTGCATGAAGAAACCCCCGAATTCACAAACATTAATCAAGGTTGAGCATGCGTTCTAACTCACGCGTCCCGTAAACTGTCTAAAGAACTGAAAGTGACAGTACTTGTAAGAGCTGCTTAACTTTGATTTGTGTTTGTGAATTCGGCGGTTAGACAGGTCAGCAGAGTTGAAGTGACAGCCAGTTAGAAGCAAGCACGAATATTTTGGAGTGGCTTCATCACCACTAGTTCCATTATTTTGTTCCATGATAGAACTAGAGGCAAAAGTATCAGTTTAGTGGCTATGTTTGTGAAACTGTATTTTTACACGTGCTTGCTTGAGAAAAATATAAAATTTTGATCTGTTAAAACAACTTTCTAATGTCAGTTGAAAAAATCTTAAATTAAATCACACCAACTATCCTAAGCCCTGCACGTTACCAATTTGCATTAAAAAGTAAAATTAATAAAGCATAAACAAATACAAGCTCAACTAGTAACGTGCTCGGGCGCACAAGGTTAGCGAAATAGTAACTCTAATAGAAATAGTAAAGTCGCATCAAAAATACATACATCAGTGCAGTCAAGTTTATACGTTAATAATCAACTCAGCATATTATATCAAGAATACTTACATTAAAAAAATTGAAATTGACAATTTTTGAGTAACAAATAATGCTCTAATTAGTTTTCTACTGGTAAGGCAAATAACAGACCACCTATAAAACGTACATGTAAAAAAATCGTATCCAACCACTACTGCCAAAGGCTTCCTTCACTCTTACCAGGAGCAAAAAATAAGAAACCAAAATATAGATTTGACAGCGAATACGAACGAACACAAGTCAATATTATTTCAGCGTTAATTAGTATTTCGTTTAGTTTTACGATCAATGGCATGACAGGCTACACATTTCAGGTCTGGCATCAGTGTTTCATTGCCTAGGAATAACATTCGGCGAGAGCAAGATAAAAACGGAAATATGTAGCCTGGCGTGCCGTTGACTGTACTTTATTTTTGATTTTGATTTTGATGTTGTTCCTAACCTCAATTCCTTCTTCTTCTCTGTTCTCCTACCCTATCTCCGTTTTAGGCGAATCCATACCCTTCATCACCCTTCAGTCACGGAACTTAGTATGATTTTAGACATGGTACTGAGTTCAGTGACTAAAGGGATCGCACACTTTTCTTGGGCTGTGATTTGCACTTAGGCCCACAGTTCTCAAGATATTTAAAACGTTACTTTTGTTTACGTAATATGCACCAGGCTGAATTAAACTTAGCCTATTTATCCGCTTTTACGGTAAACCTTCTATCAAAGACTAGCCAAACCAAAATACTCAGTCATATGTCACTCCATTTCCTAAAGTCCATAGTTACGAAAATACAAGCCTGTTCTTAGGCACTCCTTTATTTAAATGTAGGGCCAAAAATAACTTTTATCTTTTAACATCTAGAGCTACTAACGCACAAAAGAGGCGAGTACTTTTTTATACAAATGATGCCATCACTTAGATAATAAATTATACAAGCAATATGACTGCTCAATAAAAAAACAATGTTGCATGCTTGATCATAGACAAAAAAAACATAAACTTTGGTCAAGAATTAAAAATAAATATTAAGACTAATCTCATCTGCCTTTTTCTCATTCCAAAAGATTCAACCTTTATTATAATTAAAAATATAGTAAACCGAAATAATGCTTCTGGCTGGAATAAAAATGGAGAATTTGTCTTAAGAAACTTAATTTATGAAACACAATACATTCAAAACGAATCGATCCCTAAAAAATACAATAAGATTAAATAAAGAATGAGATTACATTGGAATTTGAGATTACAACTGAGACAATTTATATCTAAACGAAACTAAATCACAACCTACGCACGAAAAATTGATTTCAAGAAATCGTCATTTAAGGGAAACAAAATATGTCCTAGTCCAGCTAAAACAATTGGAACATAATAACATTGATGTATGTACATCTACGTGCTTGTAATACTTCTATAAAAAAGATAATAAACAGAAAAATTGAAAATCGAAGTTACGCTCAAACTTGCCTCGGAAACTATTACCATCGTTATGGCAATGGGATACAAGGTAGCCCAACATTGATATTGGATCGTGTGGACAGGCCACACCGAGATTATGAGCGACCTGGTGGGCAGCCTCCAGAGGTGATTGCTCCTTTTAAGCACCTCTAGACTCCTGTACTATGCTCTAGTCGCGGCAGGCCGAAACACACTAAGGTTCCACTGGTTCCATTGCCACTACCACAGTCCTGACTCGGGTTAGTGCAGTGCTGATCCCGGCACGGTCAGGGTCGCTTGTGGGGTTGTCGCTACTGCAACCTGTCGAGATGTGCAGTACGGTCAACGGTGCATCAGACTACCCGCTCTTGACAAATTACATTTCTTTTCAATAGACCAAGAAGGACTGGCCGGAAATACCCTGGTACCTGGTAGGGTTCATGCACCGTTGACCGTACTGCACATGCGAGGAGTTGATCTGCGACAGGGATCCCTTAGTCGCCTCATACGACACCCATGGGCAAGAGATGGGGCGGAGGATAGTATTCTCTTGGGGTGCCGCCACCGCACGGCACTTACGTATCCCTTTTGCATTAGACCTGATATTTTAAGTGCCTTTATTTGATTTCTGAAAAGAAATTTATGCGAAAACGGGTCTTGATGCTATTGAAATACGAATACTCATCAAATCCGAGAGTACCGAGTGATGTATGGAAGTAAGGTAAGTGGTTATGGGGGTAGGGTTAGTGAGTAGGGGTCTAGAAGAGGGGGTGTAAGGGGGGAGCCTATGGTTAGGGGGTATGTGGATAGTGATAGAAATATATTTTATAGGGGAAGGGTTTGGTGAGTATGGGGATAGGGTCAGTAGAGGTTATGGGGTTATGGGGTTAGGAAAAAAGGCGGTTAGGGTAAAAACGGTTAGTGAATAGGGGTTCGCGGGAAAGGGATATGGTAAGGGGGTATGGGGCAGGGATAGGAGTTTGGGTTATAGGGGGAAGGTGGGAGTAGCGGGTTACAGGTAGGGGTTATGGAGATAGGGTTAGATGGGTATTGGGAATAGGTAGGGAGGGGGTTGGACATTTAACCCACCACGCTTGTCCAATGCGGGTTGGGGGTGTGCAGTGGACCTGCTAACTCGGTCCGTGGGCGCCGCCGTTGACGTGCTAGACGTTCGTCCGCCGCCGCCCTGAGTCGGCATCCTGCCCTAATGCCAACTGTTCCATCAAGGCCTTTGGATATCTTCTCGTATCCAAGCCCTAAGATGGCTTCTTTACACCGGGAGGTGCACGACAGTTTAATGTCTTGTCGAGGACATATACTTCGGATCAAGTATTTTGTAAACATGGCCAAACAAACTCCTGAAAGTGAATTTCGAATACTAGTTAGTTTTTTAAATCACATTCCTTTTAATTGCCAAACACTTAGTTCGTCTTAGTATTGATGACATCGTATTACAAACCAGTTCTAGGGTCATAATGGTGAAGTGAGCGTAACTTCGATCGATTAGTATTTTCTAGTAAGATAATTACGATTAGTTATTATAAAAGACAGCAACTCATTTTGAGTGAAATGTAGAATGCTGAGTTGTGTTTATTAATTGATGAAGAAGTTAATATGTACTCTGTAGTACCGGATTAAGTGGTTTCATCCAATATACGAACGATGCGCGCTTTCATATCGAGTTTTTTTAATACGAAAGAAAACGCTAGTCAGATGTTTTTTTAACCTTCAAGTAAAGTTATTTAAAATAAATAATTAAAAAAAAGAAAGGGAAAGTCTGATTTTTGTTTCAGTCATTTTTACCTTCTAGTAAGGTGAATAGTTTGAAGTAAGTATAACACAATAGATATTTTAAATTATCCTTGTAGTTTCAATTTGCAATTTAAATTCTTAGCCTAAGGAAAGGATCAGCTTATTGGAATGTTTTAACCGGGGGCTAAGTACTATTTTAAAAATATGTACGTACGTAATAGTAGACACGTTCTAATATAATACTATGTTTCAGTAAAACATCAACTAACCGTAAATATTATTTCATAATTTAATTAATTTCCAACTAAACAAAAGTTTGTAGAAATTGAATTTGTTTACACCGACAACAGACATATTTTTTTGTTGTTTTTTATTATTATTTTTATTTGTTCCGCATAATTGGGTCCTCAACACCGAATATTTATTTATATACTAGAAAATGGGACGTCAAGCTTTTACAAAGATCCTTCCCGTCCTATATTGACATGTACATCAATACTTAAATCTATTAAGAAGTCCCTCATTCCAAAAACATATTTTTTGGAATCTAATATTTGAAACGTGGTATTAGAAAGCCTAAAAACAAATTTGAACCCTACTCCCTGTAATCTTGAGCGGAATGAGGGTGAATACATAGAATACTTGAAGAGAAAACGGCTCAATGTTTCTAACACTTTATTCGAAAAATATAACCCCATAACAACTATTGCCACGCAATCGTTTGACATTAGGAAAACAAAATGGCGCAGCAGACAAAATGGCGGCTGCCCCAAAAAGTCAACTTTTGCGATAGTGATACTTGTCGTGTTATTAGACCGCTACTTGTTCAAAATATCGCGCGCAAGGAAGTTATGATGAGATGAGCCGTTATTCCTACCACACGTGTAGATACATAATAAGTTGCAGACCGTTACACTAGTAAAACATCATCAAAAGACACACTTAGATCAAATGAGATCCTGACATCTAACAGCGGTAGCTCGCCAAGGCTAGACGATGCTGTATCGATATATTCCTAATCTACAGTACAAGAAAATTAACTTAAACTTGTTTAAACTTGAGCCACTTTTGGAATGTAGTTATCCAAGGCCTTGAATTTGTCGACGATGTCGACGTTGCCGTTCTTCTCGACGACTGTGTCTTTGCCGACGGTTTTCTCGACGACGTTGTCGGGGAATTCTTCAGCATTGTTGTTTTCTGAGCAGTCATCACTGCATTCGCAGATTCCCTCGCAGATGCCCTCTTTCGCGTCATCGGTGCCATTGATGGCGACCGAAATCGGCTCGTTAGGATGGTTGGCGTCGTAATTCAAGACGACCTATTGAAGATACAAGTGCTGTAATATCTATTCTTTTTTACATAAAATTGTTGCCAACTGCTAAGAGTCCATTACTAGACATAGGCTTTCCCATAGATTTAAGAGTAGATATGGAGTCTAAGGCTTACCTGGGCGGGATTGATGTCCCTTTTCTTGCGGCGATGCTGCGCAGCCTCGTTGGCCGTGGGGCCCAGGGGCCCCAGGGCGCCGTCCTTAACCCCGTCGGAGGACGATGACGTCTGCCGTTGGTAGTATTTCAAGTTTTTGCGGATGCCACACCGGCAGGACTTTAGGGCTTTTTCGCGTCTATAACAAAGTTATTGGTTTAGCCATACTGAGGATTATACGCCAAACGGGATAATCAAAGGCACTCCAACTGTTGCGGACATGGTGAACGGTTCATTCAGAAGCCTACACTTCGCCAGCAAAAGCACATGGCGTGGTAACAGACGCCGCTATTCACGTAAGGTCGGTAAGAATTTTAGACGGGGCATTTATTTATGCAGGCATTTAAGACGATATTGACCAGGTTAGCAGTTCTCACTCTTGTCAACCCCATGTTTGGACATGATGACTGCCTCTCATCAGGTAGAGTGACGCCATCTGAAGAGCCCTATAAAAATATGAGTGAAAAATGCTGTATAATGTGAATAGATGAAAATATAACTCACTCAGCGATCACTTTCTCCCGTTGCTCGAGCTGCAGCCTGACCGCGCAGACCTCCATGTACAGCTCATTGGCCCTCGTCAGCTGTTGCTCGTACACCTGCTTCACGTCGCGCGCCTGCTTCAGCTCCTCGCGACGCTGCGCCGACGACTCTTCCGGCATTGGCTGTTCCGTCCTGGAAGAACGCGAGGGCTAAGTCTCTCGAGTAAGGAGTAACTAACTTCAAATATAGCCCCTCTTAGCTTTTTACCCCTAGATTTTCACTTTTTTTTCCGGGGAAATGCCTCTACGCACTCCCCGCCTTCTAGATGAAAAGCGGGGGAAGTGTAGGCCTCGCCCACCAAACAAGAGGGGCGGGAATAACCACGAAACACCAGGGTAACCGTCTTCCACACGATACCAAGGGTTAGAACTCACATGGTTGCCCCTAGTGCTCTTTGACGGCAAATCCAGCCACTCTCGAGGAGATTTGTACCTCCCCTATTACACCTGCCGGTGTGCACGGCGATGTGAGGGTACTCCCACTACCCCTCCTCGGGGTCACTTGTGTGATGGTGGCACAGCCCCCACAGTGTGCTCTCCTAGTGACCCTGAGGACTCTCCTTCAGGCGCCATTTACTACAGGCGGGGAAAACCGTGGCCGTATTCTTACGCCTCGAAACACAGGGCAAAACGAGTAATGCCTGTTGATATACGTCCATGAGCCGGTACCCGCTCACCATCAAGCGGTTCATGCTTGTTTTCCATTGATAAAAAGTGTCTTCTTGGTTTACCCTTTCGCTGCAGATGGCGAGATAACTAGTTCAGAAAATTGTGCTCTTAGGCACGGTGGGCGAAAATACTCGTTTACATCTATCTGCCACTACATACAGAGCCCAAAATGTGAAAACTACTCCTACAAACGAGCTATGTGTACTCTGTACTTCCAGGCCAGAAGTCATAGTTATAGTCATTATTAGTATTGCTGGGTAAAATGAAACCTACAGTCGCGAGTGCACTCTTTTAAGCCACCGAGGTAAATTATTAAATAAGAAGAATCATGCGTGACGTGACGTGTATTACGAGTAAGACTGTACTGTTTCGTGGCATATAATATCTTTGTCATCCCGTGATCACGGCTGTTGTAAAGTAGTCAAAACATAAGACCATAAGAAAGAAAATATCAGACCGCGAGTACAATCCGTAGTTGTTTCGTTTCGAAACAACATAATTTCTCTATCTCATATAATATTTTCTAATAGGATGTTTTTTTTAGTCCTTCTCTTATTTGGAAGCATAAATAAGGTTAATCTGGATAAATTAACTAGGATTCGAAGAAAGTTACATAGGACTTTCTGTGGAACGGATTTTTTGAGGAAACGACATTATACGAATAGGGCGTTTCGCAAATCTAACTTTTTTACCACATTTTTTTTTGCAAATCGGACGTTTTGCGCCTGTATCAACTCTAACTTGAAACGGTGTTTCACAAATGTTGAACTGAAAGAAGATAACGATGCAGCACCATAATGAAATGTTGATCGATGGTAAGCACTTGTGACGCTAGAATTAGTCTCGAAGGTTGCGTGTGACTGACGAGGCTAATCGACATATGTTATGAAGGTGAAAGTCATGTAACCAGTCGCATTGGCGCCCTACACTATGTTTACGTGGCACATTACGGTGCAATACGATGCGTGTTATTTCTTGAAATATTACTTTACTTTTTTATAGTCATCTTCGATGGAGGTATAGATTTTCTTTTGAACATTCGTTACCCCCAAAGGTCAAGTACAGGATAAATCCTAGGACACTTCCTTGGGTAACATCGCATTTTGTACAAGAAACGTAACTATAAAGTGAAAAACTACATGTACTCCATGACTCCAAACGGATACATGGACATTTTAGTATTAATTTCCACTTGCTTCTTCGGGAATAGGTCAAAATAAATACGAGAATAGAGGGAATAGGTCGAAATAATACAAGACTCAACATTTTATTTTTTCAAAATCTTAGGTTTTCATTACCTGACATAAAACTTCTCCATAGTTTCATGCACCTCCTTGCGCCATTCTGCCTGCATTTCGTTGAATTCTTCAGGTTTCATTGAGCAAAGATCATATCCAGCTATTTCCAAATGAGCTGCTATTATTTTGAAAGGAGGCCTGTGGGGTAAGGCAAAGGTACAATCATTCAAAAGTCTTCGTATAAACATGTACTAGACAACTGTCTCTCTTAGTTTGACCCTTCAAGCCGATTTGACAAGTCCAAAAATTTATTCTAAATAAAAAGCTTGATAGAACCAAAACATGAGACAGTTGACTAGACCTCGACAGTTTCTCCCACCTGTTCTTAGGGACCCTACTCCAGCATTGTGTTAACAGGAGCCTCAGACTGTTAGGGCAGGATTTCGAGATCGGCAGCGATACGGAATCCGTTCCAACCCCCCACATGATTGCATGCGTTTCCAAATTCATGTATGGGATTTCATCTGTGAGTAGTTCCCACATCAGGACTCCGTACGACCATACATCAACTCGCTCTGAGCAGGGCTCGTGGCGGATCACCTCGGGGGCCATCCAAGCCACGGTGCCGGTGAATGACATTATGGTGCTGACATCATTCCACTCGCGCGCGGTTCCAAAGTCACTGACTTTAACCACGAGGTTGTCGGCTATCAACACACTGAAAACAAAACGTAGTTGCATCAAACTTAGGTTATACATAAATTGACAGTATATTTTAAATGACAGCCATTATGTTAGTTATGAGCTTTTGAGTTTTTGTATGTGCACTATTTTTGCTCATTTTGCAACTTATAAAAATTTAGGAGCGACTTGGTATGAGGAATTGAACCAATTTCCGCGAAGAATAATATGTTTTCATTTCTTGGTTTTAGAATTGTTATCATTTTGTGGAAAAAAAATATGGTGATAGGACGGCGTGTCGGCGGTTTCGGTGTTTATTACGCCTTTGCACCACTGTCAATGAATGAGTAAGTTATTGAGTATGAGGTCACTCCAAAAGCTTATGAGTCGCTTTTTGCGTTTTATCTCTGAGCACTTACTTGGGACTTTTGAGATCACGGTGTATGATCTTGTGGCTGTGCAGGTATGCCATTCCATGTGCGATCTCTTTTGCCCACTTGATTCTCTGCTTGGGAGAGAAGCTAGCGCCACTGTGGAGGAACTCGAACAGCGGACCGTATTGGCAAAATTCCATGATTAGTCCGTAAGATGGAGATTCGATGCAAACTCCACGAAAACGCACTTAAAAGTTAGAAAATTTAAGATTATTTACAATATAAGACATATTGAATATGGATTGATTGATTCAATCATTCTATAAAAGTTGCGTTTATGCAAGTCGTAGGAATATTACCTATATTTTCATGGTTGAGTTTCCTTAAATGTTTCACGTCAGTCTCCGAATGATCCCTGAGTTTCTTGACGGCCACCATTTCGCCGTTCAGGATGCCGCCAAATACGACACCCTGGGCCCCAGAGCCTAAGTATGTCATATCTTTGATGTCCTCGAAGGGCACCACCCAATCATCATCTGTTGACAAAATTAAATCGAAGTTAGACATGTCTATACTGAGTTTCAATAAGATGCAGTAAAATCACGGTTCTGGCTTTGGACTCAATAGAACTTCCAAAGTTGAGGTAAGTCGAGAAACCTAGGCGAAGGCGAAGAGCAGCCATCAAGTCCTACTCTTGTTCATCGTTCACCTAGGAAGTCAGATATCCAGTCACACAGTGAGGTGGGAACTCCGTATGACGGAAATTTGCTTTTAAGACTATCGTGTCAAACCCTGTCAATTGCTTTCGAGGTGGAGAGAAACGACAAGGGCATCGCCGTGGTTCTCGGTGGCTTCGCCCCACAAGTGAGTGGCTTACGCAAGAAGATCGCGTATTTTATATTATCATTGTACACGGCGAAAATTGCACTGTGGATCAGTGACCTGACACCAAGAGCCTGTAGTTTATTACACTTTGTAAATTGCGACTGGCCTATAATTGCCGGGGTCGGCTCGGCTGCCTTTTTTGGCACAAGTTGCACGTTGGCAAACTTTCAATACTTAGGAAGTGGTCCTGTTATCAGTGTGAGGCTGTACAGGTGTGTCACGACAGGAGACTATTCGGGCGAATGGTGGCACAAAACCACTGCATGAACCCTTTCGGCCCCTTCACGTCGCCGGCGCACTCTGTGGCAGACATCAGATTACCCGCATTATACAGATCTATTTTGTTACAGAGGCCAGTCAAAAAGCTGGTTCATCCTCATCACCATATTTCAGTCCATTGCAGGACGTTGGCCTCCGGCGATACGCGCCATCGCGCTCTATTTTCAGCTTGATCCCCACCCACCAGCCGGGTTAAAACTATGTCTTCTGAGGATTATATGCTCTCCTATCTCACTTCGGTGTATTCATAGTACTTGAATTTGGGTGTACTACGCCATATCGAATGCCAATTGATCGATAGTCAAATGATCGACCACTATAAATCGAAAGGTTAAATCATCGAACGTTCAAAATATCGAATCTTCAAATGATCGAACGTTCATAATATCGAATTGTTAATAAATCGAAAGCTCACTACAACGAATGCTTAATTTATCGAACATTAATACGTTGCATAGATTATCACATCTTTTTTTTTTCGTGGGGAAATCCTCATGGATACTTCGCTGTCCGGGGGGACGACAAGGTTATGTCGAACTCCTACCGACTAAAACCCCACGACGAACACTCGACTGTGGCATTTTGGCGGCGAAGCTGGATCCTACCGTAAGTAATACCGCACTGCTCCGCCGCCAGTGCAAGCCCCTAATGCCCCCCCCCCCTAAACCGACCCCCCAAGGTAGGGGGGTGGCCATGAAAGCGCCTGGAGTACACAGACACTTTCGCCATCTCTGTGGACGCCGTGCAATGCAAGCCACTGCAATGCAGACCCTACTGGGCCCGCAACCACGAGCCACCCAGAGGGCGGCTCCGCTGCCGCAACCAGCGGTACGGCCCCGTCAGGCCGCGACGCACAAGGGGGATCAGCCGCGGATCACTGGCCCCCACCAACCGATTGTGCGTCGCGGCTCCTACCACGCGCCTCAGGGCGCTTGCAGGCCCCACTGGCCCTGCAACCCTACGTGTCGCCCTTGCGGGCCGCAGCGGGTGGGTGGCTAGTCCACCACACTGCCACGCCTAAGTCCTCTTTGCTTCCCGGCGGATGGACCCTACCACCGGTACTAAGCCCCCTCGCCACGCCAAGGCGAGAACTCATGAGGGGGAGGCCCCACTGGCCCTGCAATCTCACGTGTAGGCCTTGCGGGCTGCAGCGGATGGGTGGCAAGACCACCACACTGCCACGCCTGAGTTCTCTTGGCTTCCCGGTGGTTCCGGTACTAAGCCCCCCTCGCCAAGCCAAGGCGAGAACTCACCCCCTCATGAGTGCCAATTTTCACCCTTCACTACGTCAGCTTAATAGTTTTTTTTTTTATAGTGGTCTTCAAGATGACCTCACTCCACCTGATGGAAAGCAGTTGTGAGGTCCAGACCATATCTGGACCACTGGGTTGACAAGCACAGTAATGGACAACTACTCTGCTGGTCAATCTCATTTTGAAGGCCTGCATAAATGCCTTTTCACGCCCCGCTTAAAAAACCCAGAAGAAGGAAACACATGCGCTGGAAGAGCGTTCCACGTCTGGATAGCACGACACAGGAACGAGTCACCGAACCTTTTGGTGCGGGCCGACAGTCGCTGGATCGTGTGTGGATGTTGACGCAGACCAGCGCGTGTGGTACGGTAGTGGAAGGGTGAGGATGGGATCAGTTGGAACAACTCGTCAGAGCATTCCCCGTTGTACAGGCGGTAGAGGACACTCAATCTGGCAATGTCTCTACGCGGTTGGAGATGTTCCCGTTCAGGATGTGATAAACTATGCAACGTATTAATGTTCGATAAATTAAGCATTCGTTGTAGTGAGCTTTCGATTTATTAACAATTCGATATTATGAACGTTCGATCATTTGACGATTCGATATTTTGAACGTTCGATGATTTAACCTTTCGATTTATAGTGGTCGATCATTTGACTATCGATCAATTGGCATTCGATATGGCGTAGTACACCCCTTGAATTTGGCATCGTTGCAGGAATTTAAGGCCAAGTTTCGTTGGAGACCAAGGCTTTTTTATAGTCCACAAAAATCTGACTTCCGTATAATCTGCCTTTCTAAAGGAAACCAAGACCTCTGTTTTTGGAACTACACGCCCTATGATCTAAATCTCTGCGCGTCCCATCTATTAGCTGTTTTCCAGAGTAATTCTCGTATCGCGTCACTAAAAGATGTGACGAATGCCTCTGGAGCGGGCTGCATGGACGTCTGTAGTTCACGTTGCAGCAGATTAAACTGAAGAACGCTTTCAATTAAGTCGCGACATGGGCGATGATGTTGTTTCTTCAGATCGGTGGGTAGGTACATCAAAGCAATGCAGTTTGTGCAAACGTCACTATGTTATGTCAGTCCAATTACAGAAGCAGACAACAGAAAAAAACTGATCCAACGAGCCGCAGACTTTAGGCCACTTAATTTAGTGGGCTAACGGCACAACTACAGCCGTCATTTCAGTGGTGTGAAGTATTTTGTCAGTGCCTTTTTGCAAGTTCTCGTCGCTAAAACCACCATAAGTCTCAAAGCCAGTGCGGTTTCTTAGCTGCTTGCTCCTTTGTCAAGAATCAATTTCCAAACAAAATATGCTGCGTAATATCTCTCATCTCAACACCATGACTACAATGGTGTACTTGAAGTTGGCATCGCAGCAGGAATTCCAGGATTTTTCAAAGTTCTCAAAAGGTAGACAAACAAATGTCCATTAGAGTCTTCAAACTTCTGTATAATCTACCTTACCAAAGGAACTCAGGACTCTGTTTTAAGAACTACCACCCATGTATTAGCTCGCTAGAAGACTTGCCGAACTTGAGCCTCTGGATCAGGCACCATGACTTCTCACGTCGCATTGCAGCAGATTTGGTATAATCTTTCAACTCAGTCGCGACATGAGCGATGCTGTTGTCTCTCCACATCGGTTTGAATGCACATGAAGTTTATACATCAAAGTCACAGAAGCAGAGCAAGAAAAGTAGCAAATCTGCCGAGTCGCAGACTATGGACTTTCTAATTGAGTAGGTCTAACGGCATAACTGAAGGCACAGTAAACATAACAGTAGGTTATCTAAGGCCGCCCGCCGAGTTATTAGCCTAGCGTGCTCACAGACACGCGCTTTTATGCTAACGTGTGCGTGAACAACACACATTCAAACCGAGAGCGGCACGTTTGTATGTAGATATTTTACTGTTTTCTGTTTACTGTGCTGCATGCGCAGGCGCTGGTTGGCGCACAAACTTGTCGGGCTACGAGTATTGTCAGTATTTCACGAAACAGACTTATTTTAATAAAATACACATTTCAATAGGGTAGGGAAATAAAAAAGTAGACGCAATCTTTATTTTATTTAAAAGTCTTCTTCATCTGTATTTAGGGAAATCGTAAATAGCATCAAATAAATTTTCATCCCTGTAACACACTTTATATTTACTGTAACATCTTTAATCTTAATCAACAAATGTCAAGTCAAGTGTTGACTTGATTCAAAACAGTAAAAAATAGAGCGCGGCAAAATAAAACTACAGTAGAAAACCACTGTAGCAGAAAAACATAAAAAATAAGTCGAAAATCGTCAAAGCAATGGATTCACAAGGCAATTCATTATTCATTGGAGACTGAACTCTTTCACTCGCAACAGCATCTTCCGGTTAGCAATTCAATGAGGTCCATCAACCGTTGTTTCATTTAAATTTAGTTTCAACTTGAGATCCTACTAAGGTTTGAATTCCTAAACAGGCCTCCTATTAGCACAGCAGTTCTTAAGTGGTGACCCACAGACCTCTGATGGTCCTTGGAAACATCTGGGCCCCAAGTCTGCTAATTTAAAAACACTTCAATTGAATCGTAATTGAGTCTCAATCGTCTAATTTTAAACATTTTCTATGAGAATGTCAAATGTCAAATTTGACTATTAAGACAAAATTACGATTCAATTGAAGCGTTCTAACTTAGCAGACATGGGGCCCCGAAGAGTATTGCAATTTGAATAATTGTTAATAAGATCCAGCTTATGTAGTGTGTATGTCCTTCAAATAATTTGTGGTATGAGGAAAGACATATTGTCAGATGGTCCATCATCAATAGAAGGGTACGAACTACTGCCTTAGCAACCTTGGTGTGTGTAGTTTTGCGATCTAAAGTTTGAAATAGGAGCTAGCTTTCCTTTTATCGTTAAAATGTAACTTAAAAACATAAATATTATAACATAATATAGCGCAGCGAAATCAAAAGTCAAATAAAATAAAGAAATGCCTACATATTCAGATTGAATATATTTATCGCCAAGTCCAGATGACGCGTTTCAGGCTGCGTTCTGGACGCCAGTGGGCGGAGCGGGCGGTGCGAGCGGAGTGGGCAGTGCGAGCGGAGCGGGCAGTGCGAGCGGAGCGGGACAGTCAAAGTTCATAGATTTGTTTGAAGTACGTACTACCCGCACCGAACTTGCGCGCGAGTTGAAAGGGACGGAGCTAGAAGCAAAGAGGTATCTCACACTTGCGCTCTCACTCGCACATAAGATATGCGCGTATCAGACACGCGTCCTCTGGACAAACTCGGTTTTTCTGATGGTGACTGTATGGATAATGTAAGTTGTTTTTTTTAAGTATTACCTATATATACATGGGTGATAAGACTAAGGAAAATCGCTATTGATTATTTCTTCTCAGCTCAAAAGACTACTGTCCACAACATCAATCAACATCAATTCCACTAGAAAGGATGGTTGATGCCTAATGGATGAATAAAATGGAGTAGTATGACAATTTGTACTGATTTGGTCTTAAACTCTTAGCAAGATTATACCAAGGTTTTCATCTTTTGACCTAAATCAAAAACTACCACATGATCAACTATTTATAAATGTCTCTTTTGTTAACTTTACATCGATATCTTCTGTTCATTACTCAAGACTGACAATAGTTGCTGGTGTACTGGCTGAGCGACAAGTACTAAATTTGCGTACAAGTTGTGACTAGCTAGAATGCGACATAGTACAGTTCATATCGCAAGTTTCACCCGCATAGCTTGTATAGTACAGTACAATATGAATAGCAAGTTTTATGGTGAGCGATACAAACACGTCACTATGGCAGGCCTCAACTTATACTGCACAAGTAGTACCTACCTAAGACATTTTTTATGTATATTAAAACCATCATTTGAATTTACGCTTCGATCTTCTCTAGACAGTGGCATTAAAATCTCGCTGAAGCAGACCGCTTGATGCATAATCAAGCTGAAAATAGTGTTTTTATTCTAATAATTAAGGATAATAATGCTAATCAAATGCCTGCAGCTAATGTCAATCTTCCATCGATGCGGATCCAGGAACAGCTCCCTCAAAGTGATTCACTCCCACATGTGTGGTGTGTCCCTTCCAGAGAGCTATACATCATGCAACATAAATAAATATAGACTGGAATTCGGAATGCGCAATAAGCTTCGCAAACCCAAACAAACAAAACATTGAATCCTAAAACTTAGTTAATTGCTCATAAAAACTAACTAGCATTGAATGATAGGCTTAGAGCACTTAATATTGGTGTAAAATCAATCACGAAACCCCCTGCACACCTGCGTAGCGCATTGACCTTGATGCAACTCCGTTACAGGACTCGGGGACCTTGTATGCGCGGAACACATCGAAAATCGATAACGTACACAACAAAACTGGCCTACCTTTTGGTGCCTTCAGATCTCCTCGCCCAAACAACGACAGCACCGAAGAAAAACAATCTGCCACTCCGCCCATCCACAACAAATCTTTTGTTTCTGATACAGGCTCTTCTTCAACCAAACTGAGGACGTTCCGTTCTGGGTTGACCCCCTCTTCTTCATCGTTCGTTTTCGCCTCCATTTTCACGTTGATATTCGCTGTTTACTTCACAGAAATTCAGTACTCTTTCGCAGTATGTTAAATTACAACATTGCGGGAGTGCTCCGACCGCACTCCGCGCTCTTCTCGGGATGATTGAAATAAATGTCTCCTGAGTCAGGCAGTGCACCCGAACAAACCCGAACAACAAGCAAAGAAGCACGCAGCCGCAGCAGCACAAGCCTCAAGCCTGCGCACTGCGCTGATAACTTTTTTATTTCATGGATTGGTAAAAAATACCAAACTGTTTTACGAAACAACAAATGACAGCTAAAAATAAGCTTGAATTTTACAAAGAGCCAACCATGGATGTTTAGCCATCTGACACATTTACGGGACCAATCAATTAAAAAAGTAGAAGGTACGGTACAGACATCGACCACACAGCCAAGAAAATCAATCAAAGCTTGCACTATTTCTGAACCGAAACCACAGGTGAAAAATAATATTGTCTTTGCTGCAGGGTGCAGGCATGCTGGGATCGGAGGACGATGGATGGATGTTCTCGCAACACTTTTTACCCGATTATGGCGAAGCAAAATAGAGGGTTAGGGCTATTAGGGCGTCGAGCGGCGCATGTGGCGTGACTTCACGCGGGGCGTCAGGCGTTTTTACCATTTAAAGAAAGGCGGTACGTGAAGCAGTCCGTGCCCGCGTTATTCCACGCGCAAACTCAAATAAATAGATAGAGATGTATGTAGGGGCTCGTTTATGAAGACGCGGGACGTAACCCACGACGTAAATTGTAAGCGACAGCCCTACATGCTTGGGCAATAATCACTAGCTTGGCGGCCAAGTTGCCCTACTTGTTTTATTGTGTTTTGACGATACGATACTTATAAATGTAGGATTGTGCCACAGTATAAACACGTAGCACAGCCCGTCCGTACGGCCACCTCCTTATCCCCCCGTATTTTATGCTAGCGTGTGCTTGAAATCGCGTGCCGACACGGAGCGGGACGCGCACGCACACAATATTCAAACTGAGAGCGGCACGTTTGTGTGTAGATATTTTACTGTTCTCTGTGTACTGTGGTTGTGCTTTCCTTCAGTTTCTAAACTTTCAATTTGAGTGACAGTGACAGCACATGACAGTTTAAAAAAGTAGTTTTTGATCGTTCGTGGTTTCGTTCGTTTCGTCGAGCGTTGATAAGTGATTAAATTAAAGAAGGGCTAAAGTCGACTAGGTCGGGTGCAACAAATTAGCAAAATTAATCCCAAAACCTGCCTCACTTTTTTTTGTGTTATTATTGTTTCCTCTGGTTATAAACAAACTTACTGCTACTGCCTGCAGGGTCTCAAGCGAATGACGCGGAAAATGTCGCCAGTTGAACTGTTCGATATGTACAAGAAGTGGGTGATTAACAATCCTAACGTGGTGACTGACGTAGAGACTGTTGCAACGTGGTCTTCCTACTTCGTCGCCGGGAAAATCAACAAGTCTCCAATAGTATCCGAACTAGTCTATTCACTGTCTAAACTTCTGTCGTTGTTCAACGACAGGCTTATTAGAGAAGCATACGGCACCGATGTCCAGTACTACGGCATGCGCGAACAGATCAAGTTGTGGTTGACAGTGGTACATTACTGCGAAGTATTTATCGAGCTAGTTGTCAAGAACAAGTGTGGCACGCGTGGGAAATGGACTGTAGCAACTCTTCTGCAGCTTTTCAAGTGTTCCTCTGCTCTGATACTTCTGTATAGGTATAAAGAGGTCCCTATCGCTCACCCTCCAATTGCAGTTTTGCAAAGGAAAAAGTTCACTGAAGGAAAAGAGACAGACGACAATTCAAATGCATTCTTCACCCTGCGGCGGTCAGGGCGCGTCGTGCGTAAGGTTGATGGAGCCCCTCCAGTGTCTTTCCGGGACTGGCAGCCTATCAAAGTTGATGATAAAAGGTCAAATCCGAGTATAGACATTAAAGATTTGATGTATGCAGAGACACTGCATTTGCTGAAGCCATTGATACATCTAGCTGCAATGAGGGCTTTTGGGACGAAAGCTTGGAAGCAGTGGCTTGTGGCCCTCAGCATCGACTTGGCGAGCATTAAGTTGTACAACGCTCACATGAAAAACCTCTCCAATGAACAGAGGCTAGAAGTAAGTCGAAGGAAGTTGGGGCTCGTCTTGTACTTGTTGAGGAGTCCAATGTACAATGGATATTCAAAGAATGTTATCGTAGGTGTACTGGAATCTTTGTCACGTAAACTACCCCTGGCATCATTTATTTGCGGACCTGTTGTACAATACTTGAGTCATTGGCAAGAAATCTATTTCTACATGTGGGCTTCATAGACAAACACTAGGAAAAAGCTATTTTGTGTTAAGAGGTTCCATGTTATGGTTAAGATTTAATTTTTATGGTGATTTGTACTGATAAAAAAAAGATTACATTAATACCCAAAATATACAACAAATTAATAAAACCACTCCTATTAATTAAAAATCATGTTAATGTGTCCCTTACCCTGCTCAATGGGAGCAGAAATACAATGTATGAATGGACTTCCTACCTATACTTTACTTGGTTAAAATTTTGACTACTTATACTTTACAACTTCGTAAATATTGGGCTCGAGATATTTTGTAAGACTACAGTATATTGAACAATTTGTTGAATAAAGACAAATTATAATAATAAAAGTCATATTTTATTTCATCCGTGTTATTCATCTTTGAGTCCAGAGTGAGCAGAATGTGGCGGCGTTTGTGGCCCATGTGCGAAGATACCCTGCATACCTACTTATTGTGATGGACGCTTTGACTAGTTCATCCCATCAGCCTCCATGTCATTCTGTCAAATACAATTGAATGGTGTCTATGTGTTCACTGTCTTAAAGTATATTCGAGAAAGAGACAAATCAAGAATGATGAAAAATGTTCTAGCAGTTCTCGAGTTATAAATGTTGTCACATACCTGATATTGAATCAACATAAATCAAAATGAATCTCTGAATTGATTGAATCAATATAAATTACAATGAATCTCCGAAATTTGCATATGGGCAGCACAAATTAGATATATTTATTTGGGCGGTTTTGTAACTATCAGCTTTTGCTTGCTTTCAAATAACTCACGACGACATTGAATACTTAGGAGACTGATAGCACAGCCACGTAAACATTCGACGTTATGCTGTGAAGATGTGATGTCACTTATTATAATATCATTGCATGAACTGCCTATAAATGTACCACTGCTGAGCACAGGCTACACCACAACTATAAGGTGGCGCGAGCCATACTTCAACAAGCAGGCTCAGTGCGGTTTGTTGGAAGGGTGTAAGGTTAGGGAGAGACTAACGTCAGATCTATGCTATCAAGGCGGTTAAGGCCCCCGACTAGGCTTAACGACTGACACCTAGCGACGTCAATCGGAACCAAATGCCCAGAGATGCCTGAGCAATACATCACTAAATTTCGGGGTGCTCACCCATCCCATTTCCGACACGGCGTGCGTTGCTTTATAACAGTGGCCGATCCACTGTTGCCACTGCCCCGCAAGAACCTCAGGCTGGTCACAGGTACATTTTTTAAAAGACTACAGGATTTCAAATAAAAAGTTTCGGATCACAAACTAATTTCATTTATTTCTTTCAATATAATTTAATAAACAATGACACATCGTTAAAATGTCCTAGAGACAGGCAAATAGAAATGATTATGACACACTAATCTATGCCATCATTTAATACTATGTATTTCTTGCACATATACTATGAAGTAAATCTCGCTGTAATTCACAAAATCTTGAATCATATAATATTTGTAAGAAACATCAATAAAAATAAAACTAATCTAAATACAAAAGATAAATACGTTTTTGTACATAATAATGTTAACTGCTACATACCTATCAAACATTATTAAATCTTAAACGGATTGTAAAAGTAAAATTGGCTAAAAATATATTTAAAACCTATCTATTAATTTATTTTTATACTAAAGATATAAAGGTTTTGTCTACATTTTAAATCAAAATTTATAGCAAGGGGGTTGTATTTGGTCTATGATATTTTCAAAAAGGTACACCAGGCCACAGGTTAACCGTATAAACTTCAGATAATTTGTACCAATGAATAAAGGTAATTTACTAACTGTTTTTAAAAAAGGGTGTTACGCTTGACGTGCAGCCTACCGTACTAAATAATAATGACCCGTTCAGAAAAAAAGGTTGGGGGTTTTACTAAGGAGTGCCACATCTACACCACGATAATTCACATGTAAGCTACTTATGGATTTTGTTTATTTCTTACTAGTACTTACTATAGTGACAGTTACTAGTAGGCCCTACGTTTGAAATGGATACTAGGTATGAAGTTGCGCCAAAAAATCGGCCGAATCTCCCTATTAGGTACATTCAGCATATTTTCGCATAAGTTAGTATTTGGCCGAACCCATATTCAGCGCATCAAACAAATCAACATAAACAAAATCTACATAAAACTTTTTAAATTGCAGAATAATCTAGTTAGGCTGTTCTCATTCAGTACATATTCATTTGAAAAGTGCAAAATAATCCTAAAACATTATGGACCGAATTCCCCGGTGCATAAATAGTAAATATAATAACTATTACGATAATTAACTATAAATGCTCCAATCACGAAGCATCAAGGCTTTATTAAACCTCAGGCAAATTACTACAAATTACAAACCTAAATTCTGCTACATAGTAATGGAAAAATAAAGTTGCGATTTAGAGATGGACTGGGCTCGCCATGAGAACACACTATCAAAAAATTATTGAAATGTCATTTTGACATTTCGTAAACATGTGCTCCGGGCTGTGTGATTCTAAGGCTAGCCCATAGGTATTGAAATATAGTAAATATTGCTGCTAACTGAAATCAGGGCCTTTCAGTCACGCTTAAAAAACTTTTCTCTGGAAAAATCTTCTTTAACCCTCTTTTAGATATCCAACGTTCTTAACGTTGGCGCTCAACTAAGTCTTTACGACGTAACTTAGGAAATATGTTTCTAGCTCAATACTGGAAAAAAGAAGGCCCCAACTTGAATGAAATTCAAGCACAACCCAATCACTATGGCGGGCAACTTTTACAGTACTAACGCCCGAATTCACAAACGTCAATCAACGCTA
Organism: Udea ferrugalis; assembly: GCA_950022985.1. Taxonomy (NCBI): domain Eukaryota; kingdom Metazoa; phylum Arthropoda; class Insecta; order Lepidoptera; family Crambidae; genus Udea; species Udea ferrugalis. The sequence goes on from OX465515.1 coordinate 1,513,953, forward strand.
AGCGCGCACTCACGCTCATGTTCTCCCTTTCGTTTCTATTGACATTTTACGTAACAGCGCGTTCAAAACGTGAGCGCGTGCTTAGCTTTGATTGACGTTTGTGAATTCGGAGGTAACGGTACTAAAATTGCTGAAAGAATCGTAGTCTTAACTAAAGATTTCGTTCGTTCAAATATAAAGCTGCATTTTGGATCATAAGAAAGTGGCGCTAGTCTTAGCCAGGAACAGAATAGGCACTCATGCGACAGAATATCGTAACTAATAAAATTATTATTCAGTTAAAGATCACGCTCCTATAAAATCTCGACCATAACTAAGGCGCGGCCTCTAAATTCCGCGTAGACTATAACACACGTTAAAATCGCATTATATATAAATAAATCATCATTACAAATTCGAAAATATAAAAAAAACACTGTTTTGCATTAAAACAAACAGTTTCATGGGTCTTCCTATAACACACAGCGCTTAAAAGACCTAACTGTGGTCTTACTACCTTAGCTGTAAAATTTACTAAATCTTCTGATGGTTATTGATTATTAAGCTTGAATAGTAATTGCCGACACAAAGTTTTCAATTCCGTTCAAATAAGCACGAAATGGCAAACTGAGGCACAATAACGAAGAGAATAGACCCCGATTCCGAATTAATTTATGACAGTAGTAATTTACAAGGAAATCTATGATTTTTATGATTTTCTGTCATTGGATTGCACCTTCTAGAAGTCCGACTTGAGATCTTTTCTCAATGCCTTATGGCATTGACGTTAAACGTTGTAATATATAAATTTTCACCGCCATATAAAAAACCTAAATAGTGAGTCGTTTTTCTGAACTACGCCAAAGTCAGAAGCAGTTGTTTCATGTAGACTTGTAAGTAATTATGATAAGTCGAGAATTTCGAGTCTTAATGTACTGCTTCAAGATGATGAAGAACCATTAGTTAATTTAATCAACAGCTGTGTATTCTAGGAAGACAAGATTCCGTGGCACAGTCAACGTCTAAAGTAACCTAAAAATACGATATGATATAAAAATGTATAATTATGTGACCGTATGATTATAAACATCGTTAGTTAGCCATCTATCTTGCGATATCACAAACTTTCGGATTTGGATTGTGAACTGCGACATATGTTTAAAATTGTAAGAATTATTTTTGGATATTTTATAAAATGGGATGTCATTCTCAATGCACCCTTCAATTCACTATCATTTTGGCCTTCTGTAAACCTCAATAACCTCGAGACTGTGACCCTTGAGTTAAAAGAACTAACTAAAGTCCGTTCGCGTTAAGAATGCAGTGATTTCATTCTTGTCCTTCGATCTAGCACGCCCCCTTACCAATCAAATCGTTCCTAATTAGGAAGCCAAGTTCACAGTGCCCAGTTGAATGTATTCTTGCGTACGCCCGTTGCGTACCTGACTTTGTACCTGAGTTTTCCGGAAATAAATTAAAAAGTTACTGCATTCTTAACGCTAACATACTATAAACATTTGCTACTATATAAATGAGGAAGAATACAAATTCTAGGTGAAGCGAACAGACGATTTAAGTGAGCGTGCTCTCCTGAGGGAGATCGAGGTGTGAAATGATGTTAGTGAAAATCGCTAGGCTGAACGGTGGTTACAATTATACGGTGACATTTAAAAACCATATAAAACATATCAGCATTAGAACTGTCTTACGATCTAAAAACCTCTAGAGATAGAAAACTGGCTACACCAATTTTAGAGGTCAAGACATTATTTTTTCTTATTATAGTATATTATATGTTTATATAGCATAAACATTGCGCATATGCAAAATAATCAATGTCCTCATTAAGTCATATAGTTTCTTAACAGTAAATAGCGTCAATTTGAATCAACAACAAGTTTTTCATAAAATTACAAATAAATTCTTTAGATTACATATAATAATAATAAAATCCATATAAATATAAACTCGCACGCACCTTTTGATAAATGGACAGTTTTCAGCTATACATAAATATTTGTAAAACTGCAGAATTATTATGCCCTAACTTATATCTATTTTAATAAAATGGAATATACGGACGAAGTGTACATTCTTCGAATAAAAGCAATGTGAGCTCTCTGCTTTAAAATATACTGCTATAGCGACTGGTCTGGAGCAGTTGTCGTGTGATTCATATAATGCAAGGCAAAAGTATGGTAGTCAAATCCATTCGAGGCAAAACAGAAGTAATCATTCAGTTAAACAAAACCTCTGCGAAGCTAAAATATTTTTTTCAACTGTAGGTACTCACGACTTTTAATTGAGTGCAGTAAAGTAAAGTAAAAATAGTAAAAGTAAAAATAGTCTTTATTCATGTAAACTTATTAAAAAGCACTTATGACAAGTCACAACATAAAAATTAAAAAGTAATAATGTGATTCTACCACCGGTTCGGAGGTGTTGATTCTACCGAGGAGAAACGGCAGAAACATCAGTTTTTTCAACGAAATTACCGATTTTTGTAAAATAGTGTGTTTTTCGTGTGTGTGTGTGTGTGTTAAAACAACCTGTAATTTTACTGCATTTAATTCAATTCAAATTCTTAGTCGGTGAGTAGCACAGAGCTATTTAATAGGATATAAATACAGTCAAATTGGGGAACTTTGAATTTCAGTGTAACTTTGAATCCACTGTTTAAGAACAGTAAAAGTACCTACATACTGTTGTTTATGGTTTGTTTTTGATCCAAACCCCTCATAGTTCATCTTTTAGTTGGAGTACTTGTCAACAGTGACTGATCTAAAAGAGTGGATTCAATGTTACACTGAAATTCTAAGTTACCCAACTTGACCTTAATTTTTTTCAGTTATAAAATGATCCAATTCCGTATGTCTTTGACCAGCCGCGACATAAATGATAATACGTAAAATAGTTCGCGAAAAGTATTGTCTGTAGCGTCTAAGAAGATATTTGATGGCGTTTGATCCGTTTTGTATCCGTGTTTGATTTTGATAGATTCTGAAACAAGGAAAATTTAAATTAAAAATGGACCCGACAGACGTTGTTTTGATAAGCGGCAAAAAAGCTCTACCTTCTAGGAAAAGCGATCTTTAATCTACTCATTAAAGTAGGCAGAAATTATTTGTGTATCCCTGTTTTTATTATTTGTGTGTATGTGACATTCTCACCGCTATAATTTTGCAGCGCCCCTTCGAGGTGTCATGTGGTCAATGTACTGTATATTTGAATAACATCTGTAAAACCATATTGTGACAAGCAAAATAAATCAATCAGTAATAATAAAGTGAAAAAATAGTCGATACGCGTTTAAACTATTTTTTATACTAAATGGTCTTAATTTTTTTACTATTTTTATATAAACCTTGTCCAGACAGATTATGAATAACGGCCCTAATAAAGTATCCGCAAACTATCCCTCGCCTTTTTACCGTACCGTGGGTACGCTATGCTACTCATACACCTGTATGAAATCATATTGTACTTCAAAAAAGAGCCGTTCGCTCCATTTACGGCCTTAGACCACGCGACTCGCTCCGAAAAGTATTTGAGGAGATACATATATTAATTATGTACACTCTCAATACATTTATGACAACCCGTGCGTTCCGAATTGAGTCAAAATCGATTACAGCGCGCTCACAGAGCGTCCCGAATTGAGATATCGCGCTAACGGGCCATCTAACGTCAGACAGCTCTACGTCATGGGTGACGTCACTAACGGCGCCATATTGCGCTCACAACGATAATGCTCCAGAGCGTTATCGCCGTGGGCCTTATGTCAGATTCATAGATGAAACGTCAAACAGAAATTTTCGCGTATTTTTTTTTTCTAATATTCCTCAGAATAAATCTTTGCTAGGACAAATCTTTTTCTGTGATAACGTAACAGAAAGTTTTACTACGAGAACCGCAAGTTTAACTTGGGAATGATAGAAATTAAAAGCTTAAAAATTGTTAGGTTATGTGTCACTATCTAGCGGTCCGAATTGGTTCTGACGCTGACAGCGCTGTGAGCACTGTTGACGCGATATTTCAATTCGGGACGCCTGATATCGCCGTGAGCGCTCATAGACCTGTAATCGCATTACGGACCGCACAGAACATAATGTACGCACGCAAAAATTTGCACCTCTTCAAGAAAAATTGTGATAGTCATAAATTCAATACAAGAAACAAGAACAAACTTGTAAATCCTAATCTTGGACTGCATAATGTAGGGAAATCATTTGTGGGTAAATGGGTAAGATTCTTTAATAAAGTACCTCAAAGTCATGTTTGTTGGAAATTATATCAAAATCCTGAGGCATATACCTCCTTTTTATAAGTATGTTGTAACTACTTTGTCTATTATTGTATGTCAAATTCTTTCTAGAATTAAAAATGTCTTGTCCGTTCTGCTGATCTCACAAGTTCACGTGTTTTATTTAATCATTGTTGAACCACCTCTTCACAAGTTTAAATCGCAAATTAAAAAAAAGTTAATGAAACGAGGTTATTATAATGTAAAAGATTACTTGAACGACAAGAATTTGTGGTCATCTCAGAAATAGTCTGTTCCTCTGCACATCATATATTTTGACTTTACTGTTGTTACTCTGTTACCGCAATTATTGTAAATAAACAAGATTAAAAAAGAGTAACTACCGAGTTTCTTGCCGGTTTCTTCTCGGTAGAATCAACACGTCCGAACCGGTGTTTTTTATGTTGTGACTTGTCATAAGTGCTTTTTAATAAGTTTACATGAATAAATATTACTCTTACTTTACTTTACATCCTTCACAAACACCAGGCCCCTATCGCCAATCCCCTTAGCGACACCGCTTCAGTGTTGTGCTTCCTCGGAGTAATAGACTTCTAATTCAATATTTATTTATTCAAGCAGACCATTACACAGTACAATGTTACGATACATAAAGGATACATAAAATAATTGTATCCCCTCCGAATGCCAGAAGCATGACTAAAACGTCATAAACCCATTCGAAGACCCATGGAGTATGATTGTGTCAGCTTGTGACACATTTTGCGAAAAATCATGTTAAATGTCTTGTCATGTGTAATTTATTAAATAATTTGTGAATTGTGTCATCTATTGTATGCACTTCTGTTTTAATTCCTACTAAAATACCTATGATACATGCGAAAGTTTGTATGTGTGGATGTGCCTTGTTGCTCTTTCACGTAAAAACTACTGGATGGGTTTTAATGAAACTGCACAATAATATAGCTTATGTATCTGAGTAGCACATAGGCTACTATGTATGAAGACATTCTTTTTGAACCTGATTCCACGCGGGCGAAGTAGCGGGCGGCCGCTAGTATGTAATGTTAGGCATTTCCGAACGCAACTTGTCAAGAGCAGTATTCCCCGCCATTATTTGACGTTTGTATATCTATCTCGCTCTCTCTTTTCTGTACAACTTGTATTTGTTTTAATTTGTGAATAAATTGTAATTTAAATGGTTTAAAGCGTTTTTCTGAGCTTCCCTTTTAGCTCAGAAGCGGGATTAGTGTACCGAGCGCCTACAAAAACGTTTTCCTGACGAAACAATAAGTGAAAGTAACTTCTGTATCGTTTTCCAAAATTTACGAAGCGCGGCCGCACCGGCCGGGACGCCTTGCAGAAAACAAAAACCGGTTCGTACCTGTTTGCTACACAGGTACTGCGAGTTTTCATCGAGTGTATTGGGGATTGTTGTGAATTTGTGATAAAAGTAACTTTCAAACCAAAAACAATAAGTGGACGTGAATTTTCCCATGAAATTGGATTGTCATCTTTGAAATGTGTAGTAGTGACGGACGGTGTACCCAATTACCCATATGATACGTTGCCTCGTGAACTTTTGAATAGTGTCTCAAATCGGCAGCGTTTTGGCGGTCCCGAGCGGAGTCAGCTGGAGCACCGCGGCACCGGACCGTGTGCGCGGTCACTGACCTCTGCCTTAATCGCTCTCTTATTGCTGAGTATTCATCATGCTCCTGATGGGAGAGTGATTAAGCAGCAGGTTCTTCCTAACCCGAACAAGTTTCATTCGTCAAACTACTCCTAGTTAAAGTGCTAGGTATCTACTATGACTAGTACTTTGTATAATGGAAACCAGTAGCCACAGTAGTGGTCTGTCTTTCTGAGTAGTACCCCACCATTTCATCTGTGCCATTGGCAACCTACAGCTGATTTAGTTCAAGCCTTATGCTGGTCTTAATGATACATTTTCTGATTCTGATCCTGTCTGATCTGTTAATTATTTTTGAGTAATGAATCAGAAAAGTTGAAGGTATTGCGTGGATGCTGGTGATGAGAAAACTATTTCTGAAACTTATTTGCACTTTAAAATTCAAAAAGTATGCTGAACATTGATACTAACAACTATCTAAACCCAAACTAGAATCTAAACCTTACATAACTCTAATGTTTATTAACTGCTTTTCTTTCCAATCAGTTAGTTAGATGTGTGACTTAGTTATGTGTTATATTATTAATAGATCTAATGTGACAAAATCTATTTAAGGTTATGCTTGTTGGTTACCTGGTGCAGGTTACAGAAGCAATAACAGGTAGGTACCTACCGTACCATAAAGCTGATGCTATTTCTGCTGGTTATCAGGACACGTCCAGCATGTTAAGATATTTATTTTCATCATTCAAGTAAGTCAAGTCTTACTGATTTTATAATTTAATGATGCAGTTGTAAGCATTGTGGTCACATTGCACCAACGTTAGAAAAATCATAAAACTTGTGCATTCTGTGGTTGTGTCTGTCATGATGATGAAAACAATTAGGTAGAAAGGTGTTCATCACACTGTTATCATCGTACAGGCCATGATAAGGATGAATGACCTGAAGTAAACTTCAGACAAACTTATGTCTAATTATTTAACTTGTGCATTCTGTGGCTGTGTCTGTCATGATGATGAAAACAATTAGGTAGAAAGGTGTTCATCACACTGTTATCATCATACAGGCCATGATAAGGATGAATGACCTGAATTAAACTACTACATGTTACTTCAGACAAACTTATGTCTAATTATTTACAGATGTTACTGTTGTAGCTGCAAATTACTAGTTGTCATTTTTATTGATTTCAGTTGTCATGCCTTGGGTAAAATAATAATAATTACAGAGTTATACAGAGCCCAGAGGTAACAGTTACAGTTGAATATTCAATCCATGCAAGTCTAGTTGTTCAATTAAAAATTACAGTATTTAGTTATTCATTTCATTTTTATTGCACATAATAGTACAGTATGGCGGGCTTCATGCTGAGCGCATTGTCTGCCAATCAACCATTGGGCATTTGAGGTATGTCAATAATTCGAAAATAAATCCTTCAAGGAGGTTCCTGATGAGGCCTAACTGTGCCCAAAACAGAGGTTAATATTAGTCAGCCTGTTACCAACTAAGCGTTTGATTATTGTCACGGTGATTTGTGTTATTTGAAAACGTAGTAGATGTTTCGTATTTACAAAATTAATTAATCGAACTGCCCCGTGCAGTCGTACAAGGTGTTAAAAAAAAAAAAAATTGCGTGTTGATAAGATCTGAACTTGTTATTTTGATGTTAATAGTCGTTGATGACCCGTTTAGCGCAGTGGTTCAACGGTTGAGCCTCGAGGGGTCGCGTGTTCGATTTCCGCACAGTGTGGGGTTTGTTGATGAAACAAGTATTTGTGCTGGGTCTGGTTGTTTGTGGTATCTTCGTTGTTCCTGGTTTCACAGAGCGAGGTTTATATTTATTTATTATTATGTGTTATTCAGATTCTTGACAATCAAACCATTGTAGGGCGGACCCTAATACGGATATTAGTACACGAATTATACACACCAACATAATATTGCTGTGTCAGGGTGTGTCGTGACGCGACAGAATGCTATCGGTTTTGTTCAAATGTGATAGTCATATTCACATTGGTGTGTTGTGGTGTTGCGCCACAGCAAGTGCAATTATATTATGCACACAATCATACATTTTAGGGTTTACAATATGTACGGAGTGCCTAGAGCAGTGTGTAATACCTTAACTAATTGACAGCCGCACGTTGGTCATATTATCTAAGGGTTAGAGAGCGTCGTTCATTGTATGCATCGTTGTCTGAAGATCTGTGGTTATGAGATCGGTAAAAGCTTACCTGCTGAAATAGTCTTCATGACTATTAGATGAGTTTTCGAATTGTTTTTTTGGTAATTGTAAGATTGGTTCTACAAAAAATGCGTAGCTTACAAATTCAAAGCGCTCATATTATATTGTAGTTTGTCGATGGCCGAGCGGATGAAAGATAGCGGCAGTACCTACATCGTTTTGAGTTGACACGTTTTTACGAATGTTTGGGACTGGTGAATCACTTACAGCCTAGCAGAAGTCAAAGCATTGATTAAGAGACCCTTGCTGTTGTTGTAAGTTTGTTTAAATTTAAGGTCATACACCTTAAATTACAGGTATTAAGTTAAATAGTTACCGATTTTACTAATTGGACTTAGTGGAGACGAGATTTGTCACCATAGCCCGCTGGTAGCTCCAGGTACAAAGTTGAGACTTTGATTAAGGTCGAATACCGTGCTGGTAAGTCAACGGGCCACCTGGGTGGGTTCAGCCGAAACCATGCCGAAACCATTTCCGCTGAGTGAATAAATGATACATGTTTAGCACCTACTTCTGTAGAAGCAATGCAACAGGGAGACTATTCAATTGGTTCAACTGTAGACCAATAATTGTAAGGTAAAATTCAAAGTCGCTATTTGACAGAACTTGCTTACTTTTACCGTGTTAAAAACTGGTTTGGCAATTACGGCGCTGCATTTAGGAACAAAAAGTAAAATGTACATGGTTGCATCTCTTAACACTATGCGTGAAAAATATACAGGGTGTCAAGCAGTGTTGTTGTATTCTTTATGAAAGATGCCGTTGCCGTTACACATAGTACCTATACATGGGCCACCTTGGTGTTCGATTTACGACATTTATTCACTCTAGCTCTTGTAGTTAGAAGCTGTTCGTGTTATTATAGTATTACAGATATTTGGAGTTGTATGCGACCGAAACAAAGCTTTCATTTGTAAGTATTTTGAGGATTATTGTGGTCTACAAGAAACAAATAAAATACATTTTGACTGCTGTTGTCAATCCGCGCGCAAATGAGCAAGTCTACTACCTATTTTAATGAAAAAAAAAAACTGAATCGTTTTTATCAGATAGTACATTATCTGATTGTTCTTAATAAGAATGAAACATTACTTCTTGTATTCTTAAGATTTATATTGTTTGTTTGTGATTGTTTGTAATATTACTCAATGAGCTGCCATTAAGAAGGCGATATTTGTTCGCTCATTTGTTACATCATCTGATTTATGTTGTTTGTTTGTGATTGTTTGTAATATTACTCAGTGAGCTGCCATTAAGAAGGCGATATTTGTTCGCTCATTTGTTACATTATCTGATTTATATTGTTTGTTTGTGATTGTTTGTAATATTACTCAGTGAGCTGCCATTAAGAAGGCGATATTTGTTCGCTCATTTGTTACATTATCTGATTTATATTGTTTGTTTGTGATTGTTTGTAATATTATTCAGTGAGCTGCCATTAAGAAGGCGATATTTGTTCGCTCATTTGTTACATTATCTGATTTTTATTGTTTGTTTGTGATTGTTTGTAATATTACTCAGTGAGCTGCCATTAAGAAGGCGATAATTGTTCGCTCATTTAGTTGCATTATATGATTTATATTGTTTGTTTGTGATTGTTTGCAATATTACTCAATGAGCTGCCATTAAGAAGGCGATATTTGTTCGCTCATTTGTTACATCATCTGATTTATATTGTTTGTTTGTGATTGTTTGTAATATTACTCAGTGAGCTGCCATTAAGAAGGCGATATTTGTTCGCTCATTTGTTACATTATCTGATTTATATTGTTTGTTTGTGATTGTTTGTAATATTAATCAGTGAGCTGCCATTAAGAAGGCGATATTTGTTCGCTCATTTGTTACATCATCTGATTTATATTGTTTGTTTGTGATTATTTGTAATATTACTCAGTGAGCTGCCATTAAGAAGGCGATATTTGTTCGCTCATTTGTTACATTATCTGATTTATATTGTTTGTAATATTACTCAGTGAGCTGCCATTAAGAAGGCGATAATTGTTCGCTCATTTTGTTACATTATCTGATTTACATTGTGTGTTTGTGATTGTTTGTAATATTACTCAGTGAGCTGCCATTAAGAAGGCGATATTTGTTCGCTCATTGTTGTTACTTGACTGTAGGCGATTAAGGACGCTTCAGACTGTAAGTTATTTGACTGGAGGCGATTAAGAACGCTTCATACTTGTTAAATTACTGGAAACGATTAAGAACGTTTCAGACTGTTTGTTACTTGACTGTAGGCGATTGAGAACGCTTCAGACTGTAAGTTATTTGACTGGAGGCGATTAAGAACGCTTCATACTTGTTAAATAACTGGAAACGATTAAGAACGTTTCAGACTGTTTGTTACTTGACTGTAGGCGATTAAGAACGCTTCAGACTGTAAGTTATTTGACTGGAGGCGATTAAGAACGCTTCAGACTTGTTAAATAACTGGAAACGATTAAGAACGTTTCAGACTGTTTGTTATTTGACTGACTGTTTAAATCTCGAGATTTGCCTTAAGAGGTGTTGTATAAGTCGCGACTTGGAAGGTGTACTTCCTGAACTGGCATTAAGAAGTCAGTTGTGGTGGCATTAAGAAGTCACCTGAACTAGCATTAAGAAGTTAGTTGTGCTGGCATTAAGAAGTCAGCTGAACTGGCATTAAGAAGTCAGTTGTGGTGGCATTAAGAAGTCACCTGAACTAGCATTAAGAAGTTAGTTGTGCTGGCATTAAGAAGTCAGCTGAACTGGCATTAAGAAGTCAGTTGTGGTGGCATTAAGAAGTCACCTGGGTATGTCAATATTACTTAGCTTAGTTTTACTTTTACGTTGCTTTACATGGAGAATACTGCTCGGGGCGAGCAGTGGTACAGGAAGGCCGACTGTTAGGCATTTCCGAACGCAACTTGTCAAGAGCAGTATTCCCCGCCATTATTTGACGTTTGTATATCTATCTCGCTCTCTCTTTTCTGTACAACTTGTATTTGTTTTAATTTGTGAATAAATTGTAATTTAAATGGTTTAAAGCGTTTTTCTGAGCTTCCCTTTTAGTAATAAGGTGTTAATAGCTGTTTAATTAAATAAAATAACCGTCATAATACCTGTCGCCTAGTTATTGAGCCAGTCCCAATCGTCCTCGGTGTTTTTCTTCTTGATGGTGATGTTCTTGATGTCCGGCGGGGGGCTGGACACGCCGACCTGGGACAAGTCCCGGCTGTCCAGGTTGTTCCGCGTCGTCACAGACTCCTTCCACGGCTGGGTTTGCTCATTCCTGGAATGGTATAGGCATTGGTTAATAGGCTGGCTGGTTTTTTTTTATTCATCATCGAAAGACGCATTTATGGAAACAAAACCAAAATAATCACTACATTAGTATCAATACTTCCCGCGATATCGCAATTTGAAATGCACTTTTCTGGACTTGCCCAAAAATGCTTCATACAAACGTGACTGTTATGACGCCACGATCATTGTTATTGTAAGGAGCGCGTTAGAACTTTGTATGTCTGGATGTGCTGTGTTGCTCTTTCACGTAAAAACTACTGAATGGATTTTAATGAAACTTTAAAATAATGTTGCTTATCCATCTGAATAACACACAGGCTACAATTTATAAAAATATTGTGTAAATTGTTGAAAATATCAAGTAAATATAAAAATGTACGCGGAATCACGTGGTATGGCATGACAGACGGCTGCTGTCATTAGCGTAACTATAGGTACGCGTTCCGGATTGAGATATGGCGCTAACGTCCATCTAACGTCAGACAATTTGACGAATCCGTTCATTTTAAGTCCACTTAAGTCCACGCGGACGAAGTCGCGGGCAGCCGCTAGTATTAAATATTGGGTTTATGAAAAAAGTCTTCCAACATAATTGCTTCATAATAGTATGGGGTACAAAAATGCGATATTGTTTCACAAAAATTGTACACTTTTGAAATGGACTTGCCCACCCAAGTTTGCAGGCCCATCGTGGTCTCATTTTGAAACAAATTTCGATTGTGGTTTGACAATAAGATTTGAAATCAACTTTTATTTTTGGTTCACATAAAAAAAACATGCAATATGACTCATATCCCCGAAATCAAAAACGACAATCAACGCTAAGCACGCGCTCACGCGCATGCTGTCCCTTTCAGTTCTAAGGACGTTTTACGGGACAGGATGAGCGTGAGCGCGTGCTTAGCGTTGATTGACGTTTGTGAATTCAGGGGATAGTCATCTTCCCAATTGTGGAATGAAATTTATAAATGACGGATGGATAATATTGATAAAATAACTAGACAGTGGATCAGTAGAAGTTCCCGTGACGCAGATGTGTGACAGAGCATCGGCAACGATCGCTGTTGTAAGTGCCCACCCCGATGTGAGCACGTGGGAGCGACGTGGTCCAGAAGTTGAGCAATCTGGTTCGGAGCCTGTGAGGTTCCGAGTTCAAATCTGGCCTGGGGTCGATTTAGAACCGAGTTATCGTACCATTCGGTTATTTTCATTAAGTTTTCTATCCATTTTTTAATGTGGGAGGTGTCTATTATTATCTTGATAAATACTAGGTTCCATTGTCTTAAAAATTTACAAAATTTTTACTTTTAATAAACGATTGTTACCGAATCGTACGATAACTCGGTTGTGAATCGCCTGAACACTTACAACTTACTACAACAGCATTAAGGTACAATTCCAAGACCGCAGACTGCAATATGCGGCGACACTATTGTTATTTTTAATTCTCTATGAAAGTGAAAATTCCAAGCGTCTTGCGTTGCACAGGATCGCAGTCCTTGTGAGTTCAAGCGCTTTCCTCAAGTCGGTGCCGATTGGCGTGGGTTTGACATTATAATAAAAAGACGTAGATAGGTTTATGGGGTTGTGGTGAGTGCGTGCGGTTGTTGGTAGAAATAATTCCAGTCTTCACTTACACGGAAAAGTTTATTGCAAGCGATACACAGTTTATACAGCACAGTAGAATTCACAACACCACATAGAATAATTGAAGGAGTGAGGAAGAAGAAATAGTTCACAGATACAAGCGAAAGCAAACATAAACATCAGCAAACAAGCAGCGCGTAAGTACGAGAGGTCCGTACAAGCGACATAGGTTTCGCGTCAGAGGCTAAGCATCGACTGGCCGCGCGCGCGCACCGGCGAGTCGGCTTGCGCGTGCGCAGTGGACAGTCCGAGAACAAAAGGACGCGCGCGCAGGCGCGGTTATCCACTGGCCAGATTCGCACAGCGCGTGTCGACAGTGTCGACACAAATATTTAGAAATTGATGATTTTATGTATTTCAATTGTTTAGTGTTTTTGTTTGTGTACTGTGTTGTAAATATGTAGTAAATAAGTTTTTATTAATATTTAGTAAGTAGATAGTGTACATATTATAGTTTTACATATATTTTAATTTTAGGTACAAATATTGATATTTACGTAAGTATATAAATAAATAATGTGTAAATATATATTTTGATTTGAATAATTTTATATATTGTAAATAATTATATAATGTATATAAAATAGGTATTATGTGTAGGATCGTAGGATCCCCACAGGTTACTTGTTCTGAAAACTGGCACCGGAAATCAGAACTTCGACGACCTGAGCACAGCATCGACAGTTTAAGACGACACTGCGCAACATGTATCCGTCTCGTTTACGCTCTAGTAAATAATCATATTATCTTGTTCACACGGTCATATTATAGGTACGTATGCCAGGGGACAATTTTTTACTTCGCGTCAGTGTACTGACATAACCTATCTACGTCTTTTTTATTGTAATATCATTGGTTTGAATCACTTCTAACGTATCAGACAACTGACCACTGCGAGTAGGGCTCCGACGTGGAGTTCTTCATAGCGCCGTAGCTCTGCGACTGGTACTGCGCGCTCGAGTTGCTGGCGCGGCGCGCCTCGGTGGCGCCACCTAGCGTGCTCCAGCCGCCGCGATTGTTCACCTGGAAAATGTAGTTTTTATGTGAGAAAGTTTACAGTTCTTTTTGTGCCATTGCTGAGCGAAGCTCTCTCCTAATTGCCTCCAAAGCCTTCTACCTTATGTCAGGCTATTCCCATTTCCTGTGGAATAAATCATCTTTTTTTTTGACGCGGAGAATGCTTTCACGCACTATCCCCCTCCCAGGGTAGGAGAGCGGGGGAGTGTGGGACTCACCCACCCCAATAAGAAAGGGAATACCCACTAAACTCCGCGGAGGCCATCTTCTGCGCGTTACCAACGGTCCCTGAGTACCACCGCGAGGGACTACCGGCGGCCCCTGGCGCGCTATGCCGGCTACCCAGCTCAACTCGAGCGGAGTTACACCTCCCCTCTTACATCCGCAGGTAATAACGGCAGTGCGAGGCCGAAATTATCTGTCATTTTACTGCGCCTCATTGAAAGTCCGACTTTACTGCTGAGAACCACCTGTTTTTAAGATCTACTGAACAAACAAAAACTTTTGACATTGTTGTTGAAAATCGAACTCCCCTATAATTTTGCTTCATGTCTAAATTATTGTATGCACGTTTTATAAAAAAAAAAAATCGCTATACGTTCGCAACAATTGGTAATGTGGCAGGTAGTGGGCAATTCACCGATTTTTTTTTAACAAATAGTAATGCTTTACAACATTTTTCGCAAAAAACACGGATTCTATGAATGTGATACGAGTAGATAAGAGATCGGACAAACCTACGACCAGCGGCTTAACTGGCAGGGTCACTACCATTCAAGCCATCGAGTCTGTTAACTTACAGTCAACTCAAAAGTTAGTTGCCTGAAAGTTATCAGCAATAGGGCCGCCTTACATTGTGCATTAATTTAATCGGAGTATTTACCTGTAACTTTTCAAATGTGCAATAAAGAAAGTTATCTATCTTTCTGAATTACAATTCACTATGATAGCAAGCGCCTATGTTAGTACACAAAGCCCTATATCCCGCTCGAAGCCTCTTCCCACGTGTAAGATGGCCTTGTTCTGAACCCATCTAAGTTTGATGCAAGCTGACATATAACTCCTAGTAGTGGCAGATGATAAGCTCTAAGGCTCTCGTTGGTAAGAACTGGCCTCCTCCGGACGGCACGAAGCGCACGGCGTTATGCCCGACAGAGCCGGATTCTGGTGTCCTGGGGTGGCATTCCGGCTAACATAACTTCACATCTCAGTGCTTCAGGCACTTCAATCATCAATACGCTTTACTTTGAATTATTATTTCCTCTCAGTTTATTGTAAATCATTTTTAAAAAATGGGTTAGTTCTTTTCTCTCAAACGACCACAGTCGCAAAGAAACGGAATTTTAAAGCTAACTCACCACGACTGAAGTGAGATTTGGTATCAACCAGAATACCATAGCTGGTCCTCATTTGCTTTGCGATTAGAATAGAAATTATGCATTAAATCATAAAATCTTCAAGAGTCGCATGTCGTTCACTACTGAAGGTAGAAATGCCAAGCATAGCTTCCCCAGTAGCAGGTTTGGTGACCTTGAGCCTTCTTAAGAGGCCCATAGTAAGTGTCTAGATCCGTTGTATTATTTAGGGAACATATCTTGTCTGGTGTATGCTATGAATATTGGATTGTTGTAATTAAGTAAATCTCACATTTAGCGTCACAGATTTTTGTTTCATCAAAAGTCGTTAGTTTAAATACAAAATAAATCATCGCCAGTCGTCCTACCGCGCCCTGCCCTGGCGCCGCTACTGCGCTTGGAGTGAAGTTTATCGAAGTTACATGCTAGCTCGATCCTGAAACTGACCACATGTCCAAGAAACTTGAAAACAAAGTTAAAGACGTCTTGTCGCAGAGACGTCTTTGACACTATATGCTAGCGACTTACCGGCAATAGAGAGCGTGGTGGCCCTGTGGTTAGACTTGGCTCGGAACTCGGTGGTCCTGAGATCGAATCTGGCCTGAACACATCTACTCTGTGTTTGTTTTACGATTTGCGGCTAACTTTCCGGTGATGGGAAACAACGATCAAAAACGTCAGCAATCCGGATAACAGCTGTAGGCTCGCCCCTTACCACGTTGGTTTTAAATTCCCTAGGCGAAATGTGGGCTTCTGAATGTTCCGTTCACCATGACGGCAACAATAAGTGTGCCTCTGACTAACCCATTAGGGATATGGTCGTGAGGGATGTTTACCGACGTTGAATTGGGTCGGAAAACAGCAGAAGATGACGGCTGTATGAGGAACCACTGGACCATCACCATAGGCGAGGCAAAGCCCCCATGGGAGGATTCGGAGGCCGAGGGTGTTTGCTGCCGGGGGTCTGTACGGCTGAAGGCCCAAGATGTGGTCATCCGGAGGTGGGAAGCATGAAGCTCGCACCATAGATTACCGTGCCATAGATGCGAAAAATAGTACTCGTTATTGGAAAACCATATTAAATCAATATGTTGAGTGATTCAGCATTGACCAGCGTTTTGTGGTAAACGCCAATATATAACTCCACAATGGTCAAGCCTCTCTGAAAGCACTCATCGCTTGCGGGAAATTCCCACATTAATGTAATGCAAAATCTGAATTAAAGCGAACATTTGAAAGCGAATGAAAGCAGCGGTCATGAGAGTTCCGTATTATATTAAATTTTCCACTTATGAATTTACCGCGATACGGACCGCACACAGGTTTTAGTGTGGGGAAAATTAACTAACTTTACGCGTGCATTCCAGCAGAAGAGTTGAGCAGGAAAGTCGTGGGTAAACATCTAAAAGAGACATTTTTTTGAAACTCTAAAGCTAGAATTGAAAAAATCATTGGTTACAATGAAAAATGAACTACTAGCGGCCCACCCCGGCTTCGCTCGGGTGTAATGGGATGTTATTATACATTGTAAACCATCCTCTCCAACCACTCTATCTATTAAAAACAGCATCAATTACTTATTATTATTATTATAATCAGCCTGCGCTATCCCACTGTTGGGCAAAGGCCTCCCTACCCCTCTTCCACTGAGTGCGGTCTAGAGCCATGCTGAACCTAAATACTTACCGTTGCGTTTTTTCAAAGATTTAAGCATACATAGGGATATAGACTAGTGATGTTCAAGACTCGAGGCGTCGAGCCCTATTTTTGATGCCTCGAGGCGGAATGGCAAGGCTCGGTGAGCTCGGTAGGCTCGGAGTCCCGAGCCTAGCCGAGCCGCGAGCTCTCTGACCCATGCCTCGTGTCTTAAAAAGAGTTCGAGCCTTCAGAAGAGCTCGAGCCGTAAAAAGCATGAGTCTTAAAATAAATGCAAGCCTCCAATAAAAGGTCAAGTTTACGACTTTTAGCTTCCTAGTGGCTTAGTTATAAATTAATAACGTAGTTACTGGTGTTCAGTACTCAATTTCACGTAAAGAGTAATGAACATTCATAGATGCCTAAACACATTCATAAAATCTTTCGCGTTTTTATTTTCAGGGTATACTAAAGAACTAAAAATAATTGTAGGAAGGAATATAAGACACACATCAAAAATCCTAAAAACAGCGCGCACAAAGGCTCGACCTTGCAAAAAAGCTCGAGCTGTCAAAAAGACTCGAGCTCTTCTATAGGCTCGAGCTCTTTCAAATAGGCCCGAGCTCTGCAAAAGACTCCCGAGTCGTCGAGCTCAATGCAAACGAGGCGAGCACAGTGAACGACACCGAGCTCTAGGAAAAAGGACTCAGACGGCTCAAGGCTTGTACATCACTAATATAGACACAGAGAAAGCGACTTTGTTTCATACTATGTAGTGATTGCAGCGTTTCGGTGCTAATAAATGGCATGATTTTCAGAGAAATTAAAGAATGATCCTCAACTTACCTCGAAAATAACTAAGGCTTCTAATCGAAAAATGACGTTGCCAAAAGGTGAACACTAGCTGCCATAGAGCTACGAGTACTAGACCAGGGAGAGCGAAACATTGCACAGGGCTTCCCTTTATATTGAAGGCGGACAATAAAGAGGGAAATTGGAAATTCTAGCATAAAGGGTATGAAATACTGTTGTAACGAAAAATTTGAACCTCTAAAGCTAGGTTTAGTGAAGAACGAGACAAATTTTGATTCACTTAAATAAGAAGACGAACAAATATTATTGAAGCTGATTTCTTTATCAAGTAACTAAAACAAAACTCAGCAGGACAACTTATCATTAAGACAGAGAAATCTGTTTAATTTGCTGGAGACATTATTGTTAGGTTAGGCTAATGTCATCATCACCATCATCAGCCTGTTGCAGTCCACAGCTGGACATAGGCCTCTTCTATTACACGCCACTAAACTCGATCTTCGGCTGCCCGCATCCAGCTCCTGCCAGCCATCCTGCGTTGATCACTCCACCTTGCCTGAGGACGTCCTACACTACGCTTGCCGAGGGGCGGTCTCCACTCAATAACACGTTCACCCCAACGGTTATCGGTTTTTTACGGGTAACATGGCCATTCTACCCTGATGACTTTTGACGGCCGATTTGGTGTAATGTTTCAAAATCTCTTACACCAGAGGTCGCTGTCAATGATGTCGATGAGGACTATGTTTCTCCGTCAGTCTGTAGTACGGAAAGACTTATGGCAGTTTTATTTTAAATAAATTCAATGCCACATTGAATGAATACATAAGGATCCTTATCACTTGTGTCTAATGTAAAACAAGTTCATACGAGGCAATTACCTCGCAATTATCGATAAGCCAATTTTTATATGCATGAAATCTTGCATTTCGTAACTTAACAGTAGATAATTTTCATTAGACTAATATTAAGGTAATATTACATGCAAATTAAATTAAATGCTCAAAGAGATTCATGCACAGTTTAACGATAATTCAACGCGAGTCAAACTAACGTTCGCGTGGGGTACATACTCGTATGAACTTAAAAAACTTTGAACCATTTTGGAACATTTTTATAATAACACAAGCGGCCGCCCGCGACTTCGTCCGCATGGAATTTAGTTCAGCCAGCGAGTACAAATTGTAGCCCAAATGTTATTCCGATGTTTAACTCTTCTAATTAGGAACGCACCCATAGTTACGCTAATGACAGCAGCCGTCTGTCATCAACTGTCATGCCATACCACGTGATGCCGCGTACATTTTCATATTTTACTTGATATTTTCAACAATTTACACAATATCTTTATAAATTGTAGCCTATGTGTTATTCAGATGTATAAGCAACATTATTGTAAAGTTTCATTACAATCCATTCAGTAGTTTTTACGTGAAAGAGCAACACAGCACATCCAGACATACAAACTTTCGCCTTTATAATATTAGTAGGATAGGAAGTAGGAAGTAAGATAGGATAGTAGGATAATTTATCTATTTCATATATACTATATACCTCCCTCTGGTGGGTACATACTCTACTACTCTATACTCAAACCCGCGGGCTCAGTGCGGATTGTTAGAGGGGTGTAAGGTTAGTGAGCAACCTTAGTGTCAGATGTTATCAAGTCGCCCTAAGGCCTCTGACTAGGCTTAACGACTGACATCTAGCGCGAAGTCAACCGCGACCAACTGCTTAACGTGCCTTCCGAAGCACGGAGATGCCCAAAAAATACATCACTACATTTCGGTCGGGATGGTCACCCATCCCATTTCCGACCCGGCGTCAGTTGCTTTTGTGACCTTATATAATAAACATAGGTATGCAAATAATTCACATTGCACGAAAGGATAACAGTATTCATAACATTTTCGTTGAACTATTAAAGAGATTAAAGGAACGTTTTCATTAGGACATTCATCGCGTCATTCAGATTTCAAAATGGAACGACAGTTGCAAATCGAATAGGCGTCTGGCCCTCCCAGCCCTGTCCGTTCGGATCATCCGCCGGATATATCCTCTTCCGCTACGAGTCGTTCGATTATTTACACCGTTCCGGAGTTACGCCCGGCTCGGAAAGCGATGACCGTATGAACAAACTTTACAATTGCGCTGCCATATGCATCGGTTTCGGTCGCGAATTCACGTTTGAACGTACATTGGAAAGTTTTCTACCAGTTTTTATCAGTAACATAGTACAATAAAACAAGTACGTAGGGCAACTTGGTCGCCGAGCGAGCGATAATTCCCTAAACATGTAGGGCCGCGAGTAGAATCAGTAAAGTTGTTTTATTTCGATATAGGACTGTCGCTACGGGAGTGGCTATACTAATAATATGAAGCTAGTAAGTCTGTTTGTTTGTCGTTTGAACGCGCTTATCTCAGGAAGTACTTAAATATTTAAAAAAACTTTGTTATACACAAACAATCCATTAATTGTGTAAAGCTATAGGCTACATGCATCACAAAAAGAATCCAGAAGTCTACGGCCGCTATTTGGCACAAAATTGTGAGCGTATGTAAAAGGTGAAAGACTAGCAGATGAGTACGTACCTTCTCAGTGACAGTTGAGGCCATCTCAGAAACCTTTTGAGTGGCGATCTCCCCGTAGCGCACGGCGCTCTCGGTGGCCGTGCGTGCTGCCTTCGACACGGACGACGCGAACATGGACCAACCCTGGAACAATGCTAGATGTGAGCTAACAAGCAAATGAGACTGAATGAGCTGTTGCCATCGACCTCATAACCAGTAGACTCCTAATGACAGGCGAGAGGCTATGCTCACAAAGTCAGACAAATACGTCTGAATTCGGAATCCTGTCTGAGCTGTCAAGCGACAACGTCACTGATTGGACGTTAGATGTATTGACCAATCAGTGACGTTGCCCCTCGCCTCAGGTAGTTGACACGCGTAATTTCTTACAAGAAATCAAACATTAGGCGTTCTGTGGTTGTAAGGTCGATGGCTGTTGCAAATTAAATCCGGCTCAGTATCGCAATTCTGCAAACCTAATACGACGCGTCTCCAAAGGTATTTCTTTGAATTTCTGACAGTGGAATGTACGTACTGAGTTATTCATAAGAATAAATTTAGAAGTTTACAGAATTGCCCTACTGTAGTCAATGGTAGCTGCATGCGTGAAACCTGTTAGGCAGGTCAGCTCGAGCTGTTTTATTTGAGTTTTAACCCTTATTAGGTAATATTACATTGTAATTTTTTTTCGAAATATTAAAGTGTGTAAAATGTGATTTTTTAAAGATAATGCATGACAAAAAAGGGCCATTCCACTAAAAGCGTGTTAAACCTAGGCGTCATCACACGCGGGACACACGTCAAAATACACGGAGTTTTCATATAAGTCTTTTGTAGCAGTTGGCGTATGGCGGTCATCAGCTTTACCATGTGCGATGAGTCCATAGAAAATGTATGAAATCTACAGGAATTATGCGAGCGGTGTTTTGTTGTTGCAGTACGTTTAAGGCACAATTCAAAGACAGACCGCAGACCGCAAACTGCAAGCGACAACACTTGTCTCTCTAAACATCTATGAAATTGATTCCGTGCGTGGCAATACTGCTGCGCCGCGCCGCGCTTGAAATAAGACCGCGAACAACAGTGTGTGTAAACCTTTTTTTTCATATTTTCATATTCATTTGTTCACTTATATGTACAGTAATTTCTAAGTTGATTTTTCAATTTTACGTCCAGTACATAACCTTGCAAAGGCATTGCAAACCGTTTAATTAAATGCATTGATGAAAACTAACTTTAATTAACAATCATTTCTTATATTCAAGTTTTGCCTAATTTTCGCCAGCGTATGTGTGGACGAGTACAAGTTCAGGTAGCGAGATTTATAATTTAGTGTCACCTTAAAGCTGCCGTGAGTTCGGAGACGGACCGCGCGAGTGTCGTAAGCAGTTTGCGGTCTGCGGTCCGTCTTAGTCTTATAAAACACTTATCTGAAATTGGGTTCACCCTTGTTTGATCGAACAACGTTTCGTCGAAAATCAGTTGGTCGAATTTCAGTTCGGAGAATTATTCATTTGACCGAATATTTAATTGGTAAACTTTTATTTGATGTAATTATTTGTTTGAACGAACTTCATTTGAACTAATTTCATATTATCGAATTTTCAGATGCACTAATTTTACTTGAACGAATGTTTCATTACACTAATAATGGTTTAGTCGAAACATCGTATCAAATATTTAATTATTTATTTTTTCGTCACTGCCCTATACTATAGTTTGGGCGGAACCGACTCGGTTAGATTAGGTTAGAAGGTTTAAGGCGGGAGCGAAGCGGAGCGTAGCTCCCGCCTCAAGCCTTCGTGGTTATTTTTTTTTTAAACCCAAAAAACGACTTGCCGCATTACATGCTGCTTGGCATGTTATACCATCTGAAAATTACATCAAATGAACATTCTACCTTTTGATCATTAGTGCAAACGTTGTTATAGCAAATAAACATTCGACGAACTGAAAATTCGATCAAATGATATTATACAAAGTGATGATTTTCTCAAACGTTGTTCGACCAACTGATTTTCGACGAAACGTTGTTCGATCAAACAAGGGTAAACCCTGAAATTGCCTTTAAGTTGCAGAACTATAAATTAAAGCACTACTTGTTTTTGAGAACAAAGATATAAAAAAGGTAGCTAAATACTAGTATAGCAATACAAGCTAATTGCTGCACAGCAGATCCAATCAATTTTGTCTTTGTGCTATCGCCCTAGCACTCTTAATCTAAGTGAACGTTAGCCTTAATGCTATAGTAACTCCCACTCCGGAATGTTTGCCAACAATTACTTAGCCACCGATTAGAACAGTTATTAGCGATTTTATATTATTAACGCTTAGTGGAAAAACGTATACTTAAGGAGTTCGTAACGTAAGTTTAGTGTTCTTATAGTCGGAGTTATAGAGGTTCTTCACGAAGATTAATATCTTGCTCGTGGGATGGGGTTGTGAGGAGATTTTTAACAGGTTCTGTAAAAATGAGGGGGTACAATTCGTTGCCTTTTTTTTCTAGTTTTCTATCTATGTAACACGGTAAATATTTAATTTTTAGCATTTCCCATGCAGTATCTTTAATAAAGATCGGAAAACCAGTGAAAGACATTCGGTCTTGGCTTCAAGCGGAACGCAATCTATTTTCTAGTGAAATGGTTCGTGGGCATGCTCCTTGATCTTTCCAGAAAAATAACAACTTTCGAAACCAACGCCGTGGTCATAACCATAGTCCACGCGAACGAAGTCGCGGGAGCGAGTCCTACAATTTTTTATCAATGCGAAAGTTTGTATGGGTGGATGGATGGATATGTCTCTTTCGTGTGAAAACTACTGAATGGATTTTAATGAAACTTTACAATATATTTGTTTTCAAACCAAAGTCCACGTGGACCAAGTCGCAGGCGGCCGCTAGTGTATAATAAATATCAATTTGCAAAAAAAAACATGCCTGTCCTTTTATACGCTGTCGTATCGTCCCATAGTGCAAGCTTTGATATTTATTTACTAACCCATCTTCATCAACAAGTTTCGCCTGTTGCAGGACGTGTTTCACTCTTCTTCCTTCCGGTCTAGGTCCTCCAGCCATTCCGAACCTTCCCCCCCAGCCCCCCAGGGGGCTTTGTTGATATGTTCAAGTAGATTAAGCGACTAGTTTCCCTTCAGGGAAATGCTGAAATAGATCCTGGATAGCCACGCAAGATGCAATCTCGATGCTGTTAGAGTAATTACAGAAACACCTCTGGAACGTCTTTGCACGTAGAGGGAATTTACAACTGAGTGGAGTATATTGCGATCTAAGTAATTAAAATGTTTGCACAAATAGACGATTTAAAGGAAGGTGTTTTATGAAAATAAAAACCTAAGAATACTGTGCGTACTTACCTAGTCTGGGAAAGGGATCTAGGGCCGCTCGACTACACACGACAACTTATTGTAACGATACTGTCGCGCGTCTGCCTCGATACAGTCACGAAACAGCCACAGGGCGCTTAGGTTCAGTCACAATGCAAATGCCCGACGTGTGTTCTATGTATATTATGTATGTATTTACAAAAAAGTACTTAAGTATGTTTATCAGTTGTCTAGAATCCCATATCACAAGCATTTAGTTGCTTAGTTTGGAGCTAGATGGCGCTGTGTCAAATAATGTCCAAAACCCAACGTCTGCGATGAGGTGCGTTCACAAAGATAACTTTTGCTAGGTCTGCACTATAAAAATATCATAACAAACGCAAGGGCCAATTTGTATTTTTAGTAACTTATAACAGGGCAGCCAATTAAAACGAGCCCAGTTCGGAACAGAACTAGAAAATAATTTAAAGTTGAAGCTTTACGAGCTGCAACAAGCCACAGCCGGGAAGCCAAAATCATTTGCAATACCGTCCGTGTTGCGTTTGTCCAGTCAACCTACTTTATAAGTTCAAAATATTCGTAATGTAAGAAAACTTACACTACATAACTCTTTCATTATTAAAACCATTTCATTTCAGTCCACAGATACAGCCTTGATTCAAATGCCAACACTTGAAAGAATATCTATACATAAACTGCCTATATACGTCCCACAGCTGGGCACAAGCCTCGCCTCAACTAAGAGGTGGTTTGAGCCACACTCCAACACGCAGGCTCAGTGCGGATTGTTGGAGGGATGTAAGGTCTGTGTCAGATGTTAGGTATCAAGCCGCACTAAAGCCTTCGACGAGGCTTAACGACTGACATCTAGCGACGTCAACCGGGACCAACTGATCAACGTGCGGCGCGCCTCACGAAGCACGCAGATGCCCGAGAATTAGGTAATTTACTACGGTCAAAATGGTCACCCATCCTATTTCCAACCCGGTGTTTGTTGCTTTACAACAGCGATCGCTGCTGTCACAACTGGGCCACGGGCACATCCTCTAAAAATAATTTATTTACGAATATTTACAAATGGGGACGACAAGTAGGGCGTGCAATCAATCAAATCAGGGCTGTTTCGTAGTCAGATAAAATTCATCAGACGTTATAAACTACAACTCAACAAGAAGAAAAATGAATGTGTAAATCCATAACTATGCCATAACATAAATGTGCATAGTAGTTTACGTTTAAGTGAATTGTGTATATTATTTAACTTGCGGCCACCCGCCACTTCCGAGGGGACTATAGTATTAACTCTTCAGGGTTTTATGTGAGCATACCTCCAGAAAGCTGAGCGACCAGCGAGCTTAAGGGTCATAGCCCAATATACCGGCACCGGCTGCGACCGACCCAGGAAATATCTTGCCATTCAGAGCATTCAATTGTGAGTATTTTGCAATATTAATTTGAGCCTACAGACGGATTTCAGAGCAAACGAAGGCCCAGAATCACCAGTTCGTATTTTATGGCAGTCAAAATATTTCACAAACTATCACTAACAATACAAAAAGATCAGAAATCACACTCTTTTACAAATAGTTAAGCAAGTTTCTTATTGCACATTGCTTTTACTCTGTAGAAGAATACCTAACTAGTAAATACTAACTTGTAAATTATTATTAGTCTATTAGAATGTGTTCAAATGAACGTTTGCTACACCTGTACAAGGTAACTAAGTTGAAAGTGCCTATTTTGATTTAATATCCTGTGTAACACTTGGTTTTGCAAATATTTTTTCTATTTCTATTTCAGTAAAAGGTGGAGTGAAGATTTGCGGCACCATAGCGAGGACTAGCTTAGCCTAGCACCGGATAGACATCTGTGGAGAAAACTGGGAGAGACCTTTGCTCAGCAGTGGGACAAAACAGGTTAATAAAAAAAGAGACAGTGAGAAATGTCGGAAGAGATTGCTTTTAGCGATAAGGGCACCTACTACCTATAATAATAATGAAAATAATTTATTAAAAAATCAAAATTAACATACCAGACAATACAACTGATTGTAGTACAATTTCACTCAATAGTATAGCTGCTGGTACTTAAAATAGGGAAACCCTGTGCCAAAGTACCAGTACATTGTACAACTAAATCTCTGTAAGCATTGTAATGTAATTTTTTTTTTGTGCCATAAAGTAAATCTTATCTTATCTTATGAGATAGCCAACGGCGAGCTGTCAGCGTGCAGTTGTATTGCTGGCATAATGTGCTATGAGCTTAACGCGGGCACACATTTCACGTTCACACTCTTACACTCAAATATTCGATAGCAAACGTGTCGACCGTCACAACACTACAATTTAAATCTCCGTGCGTGACATCTGACCGAATTTATTCAGACAATATACGGGATCGTTAGTACGGATTGGATTATAGAGGCGACTTCGCAGGTAAGCTGGCTTTTATACAATGAGCCACTATCCCAACAACCCCTAGTACAGTCGCCATCAGAAATTTTGAAGCAGATGAGTTGTGTGTTTTTCTGCTTGCCTTATGGTCGACTGGTAGAGAATGCCTCATTGGCATTAAGTCCGCCTTTTGTACCATTCATTGGTGCAATAAAGAATAAATAAATAAATAAGGTGACCAAATACTTGTGATCGGTTTCACTGTCAATAAGTTCAATACACTCAAGTTACCATTAATAGCTGAACATTCATCACTTCATTGATATCTGAACAGATGCCAGCTCATTATAGTCTCTATCTTCTATACACACGTGACACATATGTCACCTGTCATGTTCAGGTATAAATGAAGTAATGAATGTTCAGACATTTTATTAGACATTTTATTTTGTTAGACATTTTATGGCACCTTGGGCAATGATATTATAATAAAAAAGAGGTAGATAGGTTACTTGTGCTGAAAAAGTGGCACCCGGAATCAGAACTTTAGTGCACCCGAGCATTGAGCAGCAACTGCATTGACTGACAGTGTTGACAGTTTTAAACGACACTGCGCTACATGGTTCTGTCTCGTTTACGTTTTAGTAAATAATAAAACTTTCTTGTTCGATTAGGTAAAATTGTAGGTACCTACGGACGCAGTCGACAATTTTGACTTCGCATCAGTACTGACATAGCCTATCTACCTCTTTTTTATTATGTCATAGCCTTCGTCGTATTAAACTTATTGGCTGTGAAACTGCTCAGGAGTATTCGGTCTTGTGTGCTTCAATATAACAGTAGGCCTAGCACGAACCGCTAACGTTTTGGTAATCGAAAAGTAAACGATACTTTTTTTTATTTTCCCTATATCTTTAAGAAAAAAAAGTTTTACTTCTCGATTACCAAAACGTTACCGGTTCGTGCTAGGCCTACTGATGGTGACTGTACCTGTGTGAGATCCGCTGAAAAGAATGAGATTAATCCCCCATGCGCACGATAGGATTACCGTTCAATCTAGATACTGGTGATACAATGGAATTTCTACGTCATGCAGCAGAGTAGAAGGTCTATATTGGTTTTTAAAAAGCATCCAAGTGCGTATCGGACTCGCACATGAAGGGTTCCGTAGCAGCAAATAACATTCTACAATGTGTTATTTTATTCTTATATTTGAGTTGTTTGAATAAATGGTGATGGTAGTTTACGCTTTATGACGTATTATCAAATACTATTTACTAGATCTCGTCAAATTCATTTTTGGGGAACTTTTCATTGTAATGTACAATGTACATTATAAAAATGTCTATAGTTTTATCATGCCACATTTTACCACTTTGGAGGTGTCTCGCGCTAACTAAGTATTCAGTTTAGAAAAATCATATTCCTCTACATGATTTTAAGAGACTGAAAAAAAATGAAACTAAAAACTAAATTTTAAAATACATATAAAATAAAATTAATTGTTTTTTTTTAAATGTTTGTGTAAAATTGCTAATACGTCGATTTACCAAGTTTCAACAATAAAGTTCATATAGTTTCGGAGAAAAAAGTCAGATTAGTAACTGCTGAGTTTCTTGCTGGTTCTTCTCAGTACAGAAACAACTTTCCGATTCCGGTGGTTGAGTCACATTATGTTTGTATACTGTGTATTTATTTGTAATTTTTATTGTATTATTAAGTGTATTTTTGTTTGTTTTGTTGACGATTCAAAAGCGCTTGTAACAGGTCTATTTAAATAAAGATATTTTGACTTGACTTTTGACGGAAATGGCGAATCTATGAAAGGTCCGTTTTATCACGGAACCCTAAAAAGCAAGAAGCGCAAATCTGCTGCTAACGATGGCTGCAGCCGGGAGTTCAGCTCGTGAAGTCAGTGAAGTCGTCCAATTATCTCCTTGAGACGGTGATATCCCTTATTAGTATCGTTTCATCAGTGCAGCTGCGCTTTTAAAAGGATTCTTAGTAGACTCGCAATTCTGCAATACGCGATGTTCGCGTAAAAAATGACGCTGAAAGGATCTGTACGCTACTCAATACTCCTTTGCGTTCCATGATTTTAATAACATGGTTGATTAATGAGTATTGGATAGATAAAATAACATAAACAAATAAAAAGTTAGGCACTGTTTGGGACAGCCAATTATATCACCACAAATAGAGATTCGGATGTTTTTTGCGTCTTTACTAAGATGTTTCCCTAAATTGTGAATGAATTCCTTGTCGAGCTTTTCTAGGTGAGCTAGTGCAAGATTATTCAAGTTTATCACCTTGCTGCACTGGACAGCTGTATGTGTAGATTCACCAAAGTTACGCTACGTAGAATCACAGTAAACAGAGAGCAGTAAAATATCTACATACAAACGTGCCGCTCTGGGTGTGAATGTGTCGGCACGTGCTTTCACGCACACGCTAGCATACAATATGGGGGAATAAGGCGGCTAAGCCGCGTGTCTGTGAGCACGCTAGGCTAATAACTCGGCGGGCGGTCTTAGATAACCTACTGTTATGTTTACTGTGGTAGAATTCTCGCAAACGCATTCGCTTTGCACGCCTCTGCTACAATTGAAACGCAACTGAACGGTGTGGCTGTCAGGCAAACATCACAAATGCGATAAAGCCTAGCCTTTGTGAGGCAAGTGGCGAGTGAGAGCACTGGCACGACACAGGAAGATAAGGCCAGGACTGCTGCTCATTGGATTGTTCACAGCAAACACTGGCTCTGCAGACAGACCTTTGCCGTACTAAATTAGCTAACAGAGCTTTGTGTTCAACATTTTAGACTCCATATCCTACTAATCCTACTAATATTATAAAGGCGAAAGTTTGTATGTCTGGATGTGCTGTGTTGCTCTTTCACGTTAAAACTACTGAATGGATTTTAATGAAACTTTACAATAATGTTGCTTATACATCTGAATAACACATAGGCTACAATTTATAAAGATATTGTGTAAATTGTTGAAAATATCAAGTAAAATATGAAAATGTACGCGGCATCACGTGGTATGGCATGACAGTTGACAAAGACAGAAGGCTGCTGTCATTAGCGTAACTATGGGTGCGTTCCGAATTAAGACAAAATCGAAAATAGCGCGTATTTAGAAAGGTATTGCTTTTAATTTCTCAACTTAAGTCCACGCGGACGAAATCGCGGGCGGCCGCTAGTATAACAATAATTGATAAGTAGAGAAAGTAAGTTGACTATTACTTTTGATTATTAATCGAGTATTTTTGACTTTTGAGTGCATATATAATTTGTTATGTATTGTTTATGAAAAGAATTAAGCTTTATTTGTCCAGTCGTGCTCAAACTATATTATTATTATTTTATTTAGATTGCGAAAGCAATATTTAACAACCAACGAAATACATGTCGATTCGTTTCGTTTGACATGTACAAAACGCAGGACAATCTTTGTCTTTATTTTTCGTAATTACCATTTTCCGCGTATTTTTTTTCTTAAAAACTTACTCAGAAATCATCAAGCAGAAGAATACATAAATCGGTTCAGTTCTCAAATTCATAGTTATTTATTTGTTATTATGCTCTATTGAATAGTTTACATAGGATAGCAGGTATAAATGAATGCCTCTTGGCATTAAGTCCGCCAATTGTACTTTTTTTTGTAATTTTGTGCAATAAAGAATAAATAAATAAATAAAGTTTTTTGTACACTGTAGGCACTGTAAATCTAATAGGTATTCTATAAATTATTCTTTGAAGTACGCTCTACCAAAAAGGGGTATTCATGGGTGGGGCCCTTGCGGGGGTTGCAATTAAGGGATCAGTATCAGATCAGGGGGTGTTTAGCAGTGAGCTAACATGAACGGCCTATATACGTCTCACTGCTGGGCACAAGCCTTACCTCAACTATGAGGTGGAACGAGCCATACTCCAACACGCAGGCTCAGTGCGGATTGTTGAAGGGGTGTAAGGTTAGTGAGCAACCCTAATGTCAGATGTTCTGGAGCCGCCCTGAGGCTTCTAACTAGACTTAACGACTGTCATCTAGCGACGTCAACCGTGCAATGTGCTAAGTGATGCGTTTATAAATTTTTTTTCTCGTTTTCATAGTCAAGTATTTTTTTCTAAGTAATATAATAATGTACCACGACCACAGCTGCGGGCAAACTCCAAGATGGTATGGCAGATCTTTATTGTTTGTCTAGGAAAGTTGTTTCTTGGGAATAAATGGGGTAAAAAATCTGTCTCAAAACTTGACTTCAAATCTGTCCCTAACACCTGATTTGTTTTACTAGACAATTTGATAACACAAACAAAAAACAATTAACCCGTATATAAAGGCAGTAGGCACCCCTACGACGTTTGGCTCAAATTCGGCGAAGCATAGGTATTTGAATGTCCTGTTAACCAGGCAACAATCAGAGTGCCTTTGACCACCCTGTATTTAGTGGTAAGCGGATATACGTATGGTATATTCTGTAATTTGCAGCAGACATCGCGGTCAGGCCTAGGGGTTGCACCCGGTGTCGCCGATGCCCCGGATTTTCATTCATTATACATCTTTTCATCTAGATTTAAATGGAATCCCACCATCATATCTTGTTAACTCAACTCAACTATGTTGCATGAGCACCTGAGTCTCTTTCGAAGGTATTGCTTCACCGTCTAAGTGTCGAGATCGAGTAATCATCGTCAACAGTAATACGACGTCCACTGCTGAACATTGGCTTTCACTTTAGACTTCCAGAGCGGCCAGATGCAGGCGGCTTTAATCCACCGGAACCCTCTGATCCTTATCAGGTCATTAAGTCATTCTAGCCTGGAATTTAACCCCCTTATTCATAAAAACATAAACAGCTCTTCAACAAAACATTAACTTTTGTATCGCATTGTCACTTTCATTCTTGTTGCTGCCGCCATTTGCGAGTAAATGACAAAGCACGGCAATAGCTATGATTTAGCGTTGCGTTCGTTTTTATGAATAAGGGGGTAAGACTGTACAGCTCAAGTCTCTTAAAACACTAGACGACGACCGTCACCATGATGATGATGTTCGATGATAACGATTCCGTTCACCATGACGGCAACAATCAGTGTGCCTCTGACTAACCTATTAGGGATATGGTCGTGAGGGTATGTTATGAAAATATAACATCATAAAGTTTCCACAAAAAGTTCATCTCATTTTCCACGTATCAACTCCTACTTTCCTGTCAATATTACGAAGAAGCTCAGTTAAAAGTTATTTTCACGCCCGTTAAACTCACTTACAATACAAATCATCGGAGCGAGATTAATGTTCTTCCTAGTTATCTTTGTATTGTATATCTCTTATTTTTTAAACATTTAGCTATAAATAGATAGTATCTATTTCACCAGTTATGAAGAGCCTTGTTAATATGCGCATTGGATAGAATTGCAGAGGGCCTGACAAATATGCAGTGCATCGGGAAAGTATGATGGAAATGGATACCCATACCCGCAGGGAAATCAGGCTTTGTAACTGTAGCAGGTAGCTTTTGTAGCAAGCCTCCAGCGCATAGGCAAAGTAGCAATGTCTAGCTAGACCTGAAAAATGGTCTAGATATCTGAGAAATAGGCACCGAAATATCTGTTTCTTCGCGTCAAAGAGACAATAGCACCTCGCCGCCCTCTCGACCTCGGGGGACAAAATTGAAGCATCATATTTCCTCGTATTTTCATTCGAAACTGGGAAAATGTTCCAACTTTTAGATTGCATTGCGCGATAATATTGAACTTGAAAGCAATACTAACCGTAACAGATATTATTAAGGCTTAGCAAAGCTTGGTACTATGGGATACTAGACCACTGACATATACACTTAAATCTTATTCAAAACACCCAGACTAATAGGTATGTTTTTGACACAAAACTTTAAGTCAACCTTCTGAACCATAACACCAAATCGGTCGCCACAATGCGTACTTGTCATGATCTAACTTCAAGCAATAAGAAAACAGATTTCCATATCATGAAATAAACTCGTTTGCTGAAAATCCAATCGAGTAAATAATGACTTTTGATTTGTTTGACTCAAACATTTTGTACATTACATTTCCGCCCACTGGCGAATGCTTTGAAAGTTTTCCATCTGCGAATTTCATTCATTTTATTCGCGGTGGGAGGGAAATGCAGCCGCTAACTTCGCCAAACAGTTATTTACTGTAGGGCATGGCAAAAGTTCAGTAGTGAACTAAATTCAGGGAAAGTCCAGTTCCATTTCAACTCTAATCTCGACCTGATATGATTTTTGTATTTCATGACAAATGCTATTCGCGCACCCCGCACACGGGCCACAGGCCACAGATTAAAACGTCGCCACAAGAAGCCAGAAGCGCCGACGGCCACTTATGGCTTGTGCTCGACACTTGCGGTCGGTGGCTGTTACATTTTAACCCATGCATACAGTATGATAAGTATAAAAAAATAAGTATAAGTATATAAAGTAGTAGAATCGCACGAGTGGGATGTGGAGGCGTTTTGAGTCGGCGCAGACTTGCACCCTTTTAGCATTTCAAAAAGTTTAATTTCCAATGACACTGGCAGTGTTAAAATGTTTTTCTTAGATTAGTTGGACTGTAGAGATAGTAACTAAAACTAGTAACTAAAACAGGGACAATATTTATAATTGTTAAAGTCGTAACATGCATTATGAACCTTCCCTGCACTTTCACAAAAACTACGGCTAGGCCGATGGTTTCCAAACTATAATTAGACATATTTTGAGACTAATGCACTGCATTTATTA
This sequence comes from Udea ferrugalis, assembly GCA_950022985.1. Classification (NCBI taxonomy): domain Eukaryota; kingdom Metazoa; phylum Arthropoda; class Insecta; order Lepidoptera; family Crambidae; genus Udea; species Udea ferrugalis. The sequence continues at coordinate 1,546,897 of OX465515.1, forward strand.
TTTCACTCAGTCCTTTTACAGTGGTCCCAACATTACGAGTACAACTCAACGTAAAAACGTTGAAAGCATCATTACAACCTATATGAACCAAATGTTAGTTCCACGAAAATCAATTGTTATAAACTATTTTTATGGTTTCTACATTTTTTTTACACACTCGTATTTGTTTATTAAATGAGCATCATGTAGAGGGTCAGAAGATCTTAATATACAATTTATGATAATATACATGATACTCGTACATAGATATGGTTAAATACATGTAATCCAAAAAAAGGATAGATAGATAGTGATGGTAACATAATAATACAGAAGAGGGGGTATCACATTGATCATTCCATTCATTCGAATAACATACATACGCTGACGACTATATCCAAAACGTAGGTAGTCAGTGGCACACTGTATTTTAGCCATTATGGTAAACGGAACATTCAGAAGCCCAAATTTCGCCGAGCTAATAATCCTCATCAAATACCATTTCTTATTTCGAGCTCTGTAGGTCTAGCACGAACCGATAACGTTTTGGTAATCGAAAAGTAAACGATACTTTTTTTTCTTAAAGTCATAGGAAAAAGAAAAAAAAGTGTCGTTTACTTTTCGATTACCAAAACGTTAGCGGTTCGTGCTAGGCCTACTGATTACCCAATTCATTCGAAATGAGAACTGGTGTTTGTGAAAGCTCCTAGGCTGGAGGCAGCCCTAGGCCCAGTGGGCGTTGGATTCGTATGTCCATCAACAATGCACCACATTTACTCTATGTTAATTAGCGCACGCCACATTAAAGGCTTATGGCTATTAAGATTCTGATATTGAAATTGATTATTGTAAATCATCAAAGCAGGGACGGTTTCAACACAATTTTAAAATGTACAGGTTTTCAATTCATGGCTTTTAAAGCAATGATATTACAGTAAAAAAACGAAGATATGTTATGTCAGTACTGACGCGAACTCAAAAATTGTCCCCTGGCGTACGTACCTATAATTTGACCGTGTCGCCAGATTCGATCAGGGTACCATCGGGTTCCAAGCCAGAGTGTTCTACCACTGGGCCACGACGTCTATTTCTGTATAAATGAGAGAACATAACAACTCAAGAAGAAGCCAATAGACGATTTAAATTGGCGTTTTCTCCTGATCGAGATCGAGATGAAATTCGGCGCTAGCCAAAACAGCGTAACTAACCAGGGAAAGAATAAACTAAATAGGTATGGCATTTGTGAAAAATAAACTGCTAAAGTTAAAACTAGCAATTCCAAGATAATACAGATGGATTTTTCCTGCAAAACCAATTAAGTCCAATTAACTTGATCGGATCAATTTAGAAAATAAACTTCTCGTCGGAAAATGCAGCCGACATTTTCCGTTGCAAATAATTGGATCAGTTAGTGTCAATCCTGGTTCGCTGATACATATCATGGTATTTAACTATTTACACATTAAGATATGCCCTTGAGTGTGTGAGTTAAGTTAATGTCATATGCGCTAACTATAGTCCGCACGCCGAATGATGATCCCTATGACGTTTCAACTGACAGCTGTATTAGTGATGCGAAACAATTTCAAACAATTTCGATAAAATATTATTTTTTTAGGCAAATGTCTTGTCTTTCAGCCAGGTCATTCAACATAAAAAGCAATTTCTATTTATTTTGAAAAAAAGCTGACGCGCATTCATGGACATAAAACACTAGATAAAAAAGTAAGAGTCTTATTTTATTTTACTTTTCTTTATTTTTTATTTAAATTGCATAATTTGAATAAAACGAAAAGTGGTCAAAAGAACGAAGAAAATTTGTTTGCCAGACTGGGATCGAGATGTACAATACGACAATATCATTGACCAACCGTTCATATTAAACGTCACGGATAGCTGCAGTTCAGACTCAGATTTTGAAGATCCGCTTGACCCTGTATCTTATTCAAATTGATATAAATAAAATACAAACTTAAAGCATTTGTTAAATTTTTACAACTAATTATCGATATTTTGTTTATCGATGTGTCTCTTCTTAGTCGATAACAGCTTGACGACGTAACTTTTGCAGCACGTACCATGTACATTTGCATTGAGTTTTTTTCCATTACTTACGAACATTACGTAATAATTTCGTAATTTTCATTTTTATAAGTTCAAAATGTACACAATTATGATTTTTTCGATTTTTTAATGGACCTCTAAAGGATTTGTTGTCACAGGACGTCAGTACAAAGTTAAGCGCCAGCGAACTGTCATAGGGATCATCATTCGGCGTGCGGAGTATAGTGGAAACTGCACAGTAGTTAAGTAATTGAAATCTGCCGATTGGTAATTTGTTGGTTCTTCAATTAATCAAATAGAAGAAAATTAATAATAATTAAGTCAAAATCAAAGTCGGAAATTGTTGTATGTGACTTTTAAGCGACTTCAAATAAAGGGGGAGGGTATCAATTACACTTTTTGTTCAAACATTATTTGTGTTTGTTACAGAACTTTTGACTAGGTGAAACGATTGTGGTGAATTGTTTTTATTTGAAAGCTTTGTGCTTTCAGTGACATCCTATTTTAATTTGGTTCAGTTCTGACAGTGGCATCCATGAGAGTACTTAAAAAGCCTTGAATTTGCATTAAGGATGCTGTGACAAATGGACGAATAACTCAACAACACAAGAACCGATTGTTGTGATTAATGATTCTATTTTTATTTGAATGGTGTGTCTACTTTAGGGGAATTTTGATGATAGTTTGGTGAGGTTCTGATCAACTAAATTGTTCTTCACATCAATAATTGTTATTTTTAGGGCCAGTGTCAGCTAAGGTTGGCCAAGTATTGACAATACACAATTATTGTTACTTTTGGTGCATATAAACTATCTTTTGGAATAGTTTTTGTAACTGTTTTTTTTTTGTTATTTTTTTCATTTTTCTTTATACAAACTGACCTAGAATGACCAAAAAGCCTAAATATTAGCTACAGGTGTGGCTTTTACAGTTTCACCTGAGTGGGGTAAGGAAGGCTCTACCCCCTAATCTTGACTTCAGGCGTCTATCTAGTCTACATGGTCGCCATACATCCGTCACCGCGCTACGAGAATGCGGTTTGCTACGAGATTGAACCGCGACTACGACACAACACACGGCTTGCCTGGCTATTGTAGTAGCACACGTAGGCATAGATTAGATTACAGTAACTAAGCGGTTACCTGCTGCATGCTACGGATTTGCTACGATACCACAGTAGTATAAACATACAGTAGAACATACAAACGTGCCACTCACGGTCTGAAAGTGTGCGTGCGCGTCGCGCGCTGTGTCGCAATTTCACGCACACGCTAGCATAAAATAGGGGGGTATAGGGTGGTGGCAGTACAGACGGGCTGTGCAGCATGTTAGAAAACCTACTGTATGTTTATACTGTGACGATACCGTGCGTATTTTGGTACCGGCTAGCACGGTTAAAGTTCATTTTGCTTTGGCAGGCTTTTTACTTCTTTTTTACGATACTCGCAGTATTGCGATTTCTGCTATCCTTTGACGGATTGCCAAATCAAAAAAATAATGAAACGTGCGGCTTATTTTACCAGGCTTTAGTGTTTTGGCATTTATAAACTTTTTTTTAAAGCTACTGCTTCTTAAGTAGGTTGAGCAATTACAATATGTAGGGAGGGAGGAAGTGATTTTTAAAATTCCTTATCTCGGTCGCATAAACCAAGTGTGATTCAATAGGCTAGACGACTGTAATTTTTTTTTGTTTATTATCGAAAGACATTTATGAACGCAATCCTAAAAGAATCACTGCTATAGTATTAATACTACCCGAGATATCACAATTTGAATTGCACATTTTTGGACTTGCCTAAAAACGCTTCATTCAAACGTGTCCTAAATTATGACGTCACACCAACGTAGTTATAAGGAGCGCGTAAGAAGTTTGTACGACAGCTATATTAAATATTGCGTTTATGAAAATGGTCTTTTAACAAAATTGCTTCCTAATAGTCTCTGTTTGAAAATGGTATTATTTTTTTACAAAATATGTATACTTTTGAAATGGACTTGCCCACCCAACTTTGAAGGCCTATTGTGGCTTCATACTGAATCAAATTTTGATTGTGGTTTCACAAATCCATTTGATTTTAATGATTTTATTTGGTAAACATAAAATAACACGCAAAATGCATCATAGTCGTCTACCCTATTACCAATAATAGTAGATTATGCCACAAGGGCTTAAAGAAGTGTATTATGTCCCGGGCGTCATATTGAATTGGGCGGTTCAAGACCGCCCAAGACAAATACACTTTTAAGCCCGCGGTGCATACTCTACTTTTTATACTTTCTGCGAGGCCATCGAAATTAATGGCGGAAAAAAGTAAGTGCTTAAATATTTATTTCAAGTGAAAATAGGTAAATAATTATGAGAAATTAGGTATTTATCAAAAATTAAAAGTGATGTTAGAAACATAAGACAGTTATGCCAAGACATTGGAAAGATGAGTTACAATCTTTGGTACATTTATTTATCAGCACAAGACTCAGGAGCTATTTGAGCGGTTGGCGCCTTTTTTCTTTCTTTGGCATCCATTTTGTTAGTGGCCAGTACGACATTCGAACTCAGAATAAAATCTCATTGCACCTTAACATTTTTGATTACACGGTTGCATTCCAAATTCAAATCACTTTATAGCCCATGGGCAATAATGAAATTCAGTACAACATTATGTCCCGGTTAGACAGTAGGGCTATAATGACTTACTTTAAGACAGCTTTACATGACACATAATGTGCCATTGACGAGCAGGTAGTATAAAATAGTACATTGTTATCCTAGGGGTGAAAGTAACTTATTTAGTCCCGAGACGGGGTTTGGCGCCCGGAACGAAGTGAGGGCGCCAATAGTTCGAGGGACTAAATAAGTCTTTAACCCGAGGTAAACACTGTGCTTTTCATTGCAGCTTTCCCGCCTATTCTGCTTGTTTTTTTTTCTGTGGCCGGCCCGCTATTCAGCCACTATTTTTTATTTTCATCATTGGAAAAATGGTAAATATTTTGCTCAAAGCTAAGTTATTTTAAAGAAATTGTTGAAACTAAATTATAATAAAGTTATTTAAAACATATATATTCTCTGATCAATACTCAACTTTAAGTTATTTCAAATTTTACATCATGGCTGTATAGAAAGTTGGAACATGGTTCAATAGATATGTGAAAAAGAACTAGTTTTTTTAAAAATAACTCGACAGCTGTCAGCTGAAAGTGATTCTCCCTAGGGATGAAAAGTGTTACTTTCAACCCGCTTCTCAGGTCAGTAATGACCTACTTTCAGAGTATGAGTAATGAAAAGTACTTTATTCTAATCCTTCGTGTTCCTAGCACGGTCATAGTACGAGTATGGGCAGACAAGTTAATACCGTCTCATAGTTGAGTTGTGGCTTGAGTCCAGCAGTGGACACTAAATTCCCTCTGGTATTGTGATTTTTTAAAGGTTTTTGGTAAAAAACACACTGGTGGGGATTTGTAGGTGGGGATTATTTTATTTTTTATTCTTTACTAGAAAACTAAATTGTGGTGTTTAATATATTCATAGCGGTTTTTCAAGTTTACTCACCTTTCCAACCTTTCCTGAACTTCCACGATTATTTCAAGACTAATATTAAGCTACATTGGTGCAGTGTTTCTCGAGTGGCAGCGAGACTAACGAACAGCAATCCATATTTGTTTATTTTAGCGGACTTCATGCCAATATGGCATTTTCTATCAGTCAACCATAAGGCCAAGTAGAAAAGTACTGAAATCCGGAGTAAACCCGTAAAAAGACTACGTCTGTAGGTACTTACCGTGGCGAGTGAAGCCAGCGTGTTGTCGACCATCTCGTTGCCGCTGTGCATGGGCGACATCGGCGTCGAGTGCGACTGCTTCGGCGCGTTGCCGAAGCCCGTGTAGCGGCCGTTAGACTATGTAGGTACTCACCGTGGCGAGTGAAGCCAGCGTGTTGTCGACCATCTCGTTGCCGCTGTGCATGGGCGACATCGGCGTCGAGTGCGACTGCTTCGGCGCGTTGCCGAAGCCCGTGTAGCGGCCGTTAGACTATGTAGGTACTCACCTTGGCGAGTGAAGCTAGCGTGTTGTCGACCATCTCGTTGCCGCTGTGCATGGGCGACATCGGCGTCGAGTGCGACTGCTTCGGCGCGTTGCCGAAGCCCGTGTAGCGGCCGTTAGACTATGTAGGTACTCACCGTGGCGAGTGAAGCCAGCGTGTTGTCGACCATCTCGTTGCCGCTGTGCATGGGCGACATCGGCGTCGAGTGCGACTGCTTCGGCGCGTTGCCGAAGCCCGTGTAGCGGCCGTTAGACTATGTAGGTACTCACCGTGGCGAGTGAAGCCAGCGTGTTGTCGACCATCTAGTTGCCGCTGTGCATGGGCGACATCGGCGTCGAGTGCGACTGCTTCGGCGCGTTGCCGAAGCCCGTGTAGCGGCCGTTAGACTATGTAGGTACTCACCGTGGCGAGTGAAGCTAGCGTGTTGTCGACCATCTCGTTGCCGCTGTGCATGGGCGACATCGGCGTCGAGTGCGACTGCTTCGGCGCGTTGCCGAAGCCCGTGTAGCGGCCGCTGCCGTACTCGCTACTGAGGACAAACATTACAAGGTTAATTTTATTTTCTTATGGAAACAAAACATACCCGACTATCTCCCTAATGGGTTAGTCAGAGGCACATTAATTGTTGCCGTCATATAAGACGGAACATTCAGAAGCAATCATTTCGCAGAAGGGAATCCGAACCCAACGTAAGGGGCGAGCCCACCGCCGCTATCCGGGTTGCTTGGGATTTATTTTTAAAACGGTGTTTTCCATCACCGGAGAGTTAACAGCAAATTGTACAATGAACCCAAGGAGGTTTGTTCCGGCCAGAGTGAATACGGATCTAACACCTCTCGATCTAAAATCCGTCAAGAGTTGAAAACATTGAATTTAGCGCCAAAATACGCCATTTTGTTTTTTAATTTTGATATACCCAGTGAAGATAAATCTAACAACACCTCTCAAATGAATATCCATTCATCCATTTATTCAGGGATTCATTTTTGGGAACAAATCGTTCGAGAATCAAGACCTGAACATTCTCCTTTCGGTCGGAATGGTCACTCAACCCATTTCCGACCTGGCGTGTGTTGCTTTACAGCAGCGATCGTTGCCGATCAACTGTTACAACTGCGCCACGGGTATCTCCTTAAGTGTACAAAACGACAATATCCAAAAGCCCATATACTCAACAGCTGAAGAGCCTAACCTATTCTGTTTACCTCTCAATTACAAAGGCAGTTCATAACAAAAGCAATAAAACGCCAACTAGCGACCTGGGGCCCAATTCTCGGGCATTCGACATTTTAACACCTTCGACATTTAACAAACAATGGCGGATAACAGACGTTACCATGGTAACGTGAGAGTTAATTAATTTAAGCTAATTTAACATCTCGCATGTGAGGGCTAGCGTGCGACAAACAAGGGTGGTTGCCATGGAAACCACTCTCGGGCATACGACATCACAATGCCATACGAGATTTATCAAAAAAAAATGGCGGATATCACACGTTGCCATGGTAAATAACAATAATAAGTCCTCATGCGAGATATTAACAACCGCTAGCGTGCGACATGCAACGGATGGTCATCAGCGTTCGAGATGGTTTGTCGTATGAAACTAACTGTCAATTAAACTCCGTGTTTGTGCAGTAAGGATGGCTTACATTACATTAGGCTGAAGCGCAAGCAGAATTTTCTCGCAGATCATATTATTTATTTATTTATTGGTTTACCAACAATTGTACAGTAATATACAATGACACAGTGTATAATATACCTAATTTAGGTATACACTGCATGCATTATTTAAAACTAAGAAGGTAGTTTAAAAAAAAAGTCTGTACAAATTAAAGTGGTTTCTAAATGCGACTGTAATATTATTATATAAGAGTCGTGTGAGTCAGCCCACCAGTGGACTTAAGGCGTGAGGACACCTTTCCGTGGTGCGAACGAGTCTTTAAAAAGGATTGGAGGTGCACTCGGCGCAGCGGCGACAGTGGATCGGCAACGAACGCTGCTGTGAAGCAACTCACGCCGGGTCGGAAATGGGATGGGTGACCACCCGACCGAAATTTAATGATGTCTTTTTCAGGCATCCATGGTGCTTCGTAAAGCACGTTAAGCAGTTGGTCCTGGCTGACGTCACTAGATGTCAATCGTTAAGCCTAGTCAGAGGCCTTAGGGTGGCTTGATAAATCTGTCTTTAAAGGTATAGTGAGCACTAAGCTTACACCCCTCCAACAATCCGCACTAAACCCGATTGTTGGCGTATGGTTCGCGCCACTATGAAGTGAGACCTACTTACGTTACACTGCTGGGCATTGGTCTCCCATTTTATAAATGCATATATAAGATAACTCAAACTGCCTATGTACGTAGGTAGGTAGATTAAGTTATTTTGATGTCACTAGAGGCCACCCGCGACTTCGTCTGCGTCGACTTTTGTTTTTAAATTGTTCCATAAATTGTAGCCTATGTCCTAGCCAGATGTATAAGCTAGGTATATCATGGTAAAGTTTCACTAAAATCCATCCAGTTATTACGTGAAAGAGCAACACGGCACATACATCCATTCACACATCCAAACTTACGCATATAATATTCGTAGGATATGTCATATGGTTAAGCCGGTCATACGCCTAATAAATAACGCAATTTGACTTTATGGAAGCGTCCCGTTTAGGCAAACAGTGAGCGGCTGACTGTCCGCCGGCAGACTCTAAGCGGCGTAGGTAGCGATCACTAACTCGCGTAGTGAATATATACTACCTACTACTACGCTGACGGCGCCAACCATTCGCTCACCGAATTAATCGGCCTACGAAACGTCGCAAACAGCGCGGGTGACACTCACTCCATCTCTAGAATGAATAGGAAGGCAAAATGGAATCAAATAGTCAGCCGCTCACTGTTCGCCTAATCGAGACACGCCTTAAAACAAAGGTAAGTGAAGCATTCAGGCATTAGTTTAGATACCTACATCTACTCGTATGTATGAGTTTTGCCATGGTTTTATTAATAGTAAAAACTGATTTTCATTTTAAGATATTTATTTCTGCGCACAAAGGAGCTACGAAACTCTAGTTGGAAGAAGCCGTAACATTAGCTTGTCGCCCGTTCACCGTATTATTATCTCGATGTATCATAGAAGTGGTGGAAGCTCTGAACGAGCCATCCAACGCCAGGAACGATTCATTGATTGTATTGTTTCCATGTCGCAATTGTGCCACCACTTGCAACACAGTGTGATGAGGAAAGCTACGTCAACAGGAAGCAGAGCTATGCCGTGAACACACAATTTATTGAAAATGTGATGCCAATTCAAAAAAAAATATTGCTCGTTTTCGTTGGTAGATATTCATTTCTGCTGTGATAGTTCCCCATCTTGCTTCTGTGCAACTCATCATCCACCTGCATCAATTGGATGAGCCGTACGTGTGTGGCTTTTGCCCATTTTATGTGCAGCTCTCCCTTTCACGGCCGGTTGTCTTTTTGTAAAAAATAATAGCATTAAGGTTAAGCTTGTCTATGAATGCCTGTAAAGAAAATGGCAGCTTCCCCTCCTCCCGCGGATGATGAGGTTTCTAGTCTAAGGATTGTCTTTGGTTTGTAACCTAGGTTACGCTTTTGTTGATTGTCATTTGTCAAGTTTTGTCAGGTTGGTTTTTATTTCATTGTGTCAACACACGGACGTAAAAGAAAGACGGACGCCACTTCGTCGAATCATGAGTGAAGGATACTAGCGCCTGACAGTCTAATGGTGTGTGCGTGATTTGAGGGATGCCATATAAATCATCAATTTTCCTACAGTTAAGCTTTTATTTGAACCGGGTTCATTAACTTAAGTCCGATTATGATTTTAATCATTTTAAACATCTGACAGAAGGTTTATCGGATGGCTCGAGCCTCCTCATAGTTGAGGTGAGGTCTGTGCCCAGCTGTGGGACGTATATAGACAGATTATGTTTAAATTTATGAAATATCGGAGCCGGGAGCTTAAGAACCATGTTGTTGACCTTGCTAACATATTTTTTATGACAACTGTAGAAGAAAAGAAAACACATGTTACTTTAAGGGAAATGTTTTATTTACATAACATTATTAACATCTGATTCTGATGTGGCTAATTTGATGATGGAAGGTTAACTTCTTACCAGTTAGAGGAATTAAGAGTCCGTTTATGGTCCACTAGCGCCACTAATCAACTCTCATTTATTGTGTTATTGTAACATTAAGAAAAAAAGCGAAATAAATAATAGTAATTCAGCACAATAAATGAGAATCGATTAGCGCTTGAGGAAAAGTGAATCGTTATTTGTGCCATTAATTATTTATGCTAAAATAATCATGTTAGGTAGGTTTTTATTTATTTATTCTTTATTGCACAACAATGAATGGGCACAAATGGCGGACTTAATGCCGATAAGGCATTATCTACTAGTCAACCATGGGGTTAAGCAGAAAAATATGGAGGGCGGTGCAGTGTTATAAATAAAAACAAAAAGAAAAAAAACAATTAAATGAACAAGTTAAAAATTCAAATTCAAAACGTATTGCTATTTGAGTTTGAAATTACAAAAGAAAAAAATTATTTCACAATGTACAAATGATTGTACTGTGGGTCGAGCCCACGACCGCTGGTGTAGTTGCCAATTTCTTAGCCATCAATCATCAATAGGTCGTCACGTCGTTTACCTAAGTACATTATTGTCCCACAATATCAAACCTGCAGTATAGGTAAAAAACTGCTTTGTGTTTGTTTTTCTGGAGAGTTTGAAAGTAGCTGCAAGTAATCAAAATAATAAGGATACTAGAAGCCGCCAAATAAATTATATAACCTATTAAAAATAACGCAAGTGTTATTTTATATTGATGGCATGGGTTTTGTTATTCTCGTTTGAGATACGGAACCCAAAAAATGGTTGAATCTGATTTTAGAGTCACAAATGTGACAAATACAGATTTCCCTTCATTTAGGGAAATTTTTCCGTCAAAAAAGTGGTAACACTGTTGCATTTTTCTTTAGAATTGTCATCACAGTTCATAAATTAATTAGGAGTAAATATAACGAATAATCATAATTTACCTGTGATAAGTGATTCTTTGTGACTTTTTAAGTTTACTCAAGTCGTTTTTACAAGATTTCACGACACAGACGGCATTTTTAAATGAATATTTTCGGATGAAACGCACGTGTCATTCGCGCTGTCACACGGGGTAAAATGGCGTTGGTTTGTAGCACCTAGTTAGTTTGTGTGAGTTGTAGGTCGTGTGCAACTAACGAAATTGTATTACCTTGCTAGCTTCACATTTTTTTAGTGTGATGTTCCGTCCGTCTTTCTTTTACGTCCGTGGTGTCAACAATTATATTTCTTTCAGAGAATATAAACGCTTAAAAGAAAATAAACTTACCTACCCATCAGAAAATGCGGTAAGATTGTTTGGAAACAATTGCAGACGCCATTCAAGTTTTAGAAAATAGCCCACATCAACAGGGTTTAATAAAAGAGTTGAAACATCAAATTCAGTCCAAGCATTCATCAGCATTCATATGATTCTTTGGGTTGTAAGCACGGACGTAAAAGAAAGACGGACGCCACTTCGTCGAATCATGAGTGAAGGAAGCAGTCAATGGTGTGTGCGTAATTTGAGGGATGCCATATAAATCATAAATTTCCCTAAAGTTTACCTTTTATTTTAACCGGGTTTATTAACTTAAGTCCGATTATGATTGTAATTATTTTATACATCTGACAGAAGGTTTATTACTAACCTTACACCCCTCTAACTATGCACTGTGCACTATGTGCACTGCACACGGTACTGACAGATGAGGGGTTCCAAAAATTTTCTCCTCTGCAGTTTCGAATAATTGAAACCCAGTCATCCCGTCGATTTTTACTACTAGGAAACCTATTAAAAATAACGCAAGGGTTATTTCATATTAATTGTATCGCGCGCTCGCTCGGCTCGCGCGGTTTTGGTCACAGTTCTAACCTAACCTAACCTAGGGACACCTTTAGTCTGAAGATTATTTATATACAATATCATTATTTCTTATTTTCGATCACGCTCCGGCCTTTAGCCTTCCAACCTGACCTAACCCTAACCAGTCGGTTGTGCCCCGATTCTAGCTAAGCAGTGAAAAAATAAAAAGACGCGAGTAGGTAGGCTTTTATTTTTTCGTCATTGAAGCCCTTAAGGGCTACTTACCTTTTTTTTTCATTAAAAACATATTTTAAAGAGAATAGCAATAATAATATGGTTTTCTAAATTTAATTTCAGAAATAAACCTTGGTCTGATGCAACAAATCGTTAAAATGGCGTAAAAAAACCTAACTTTTCCCGATGTTATCTTAAACTTTAGGATTTTTTTTCTCGAACAGTATTCACTTCCGCAAAATGAAACTTCACAGGATTACATGTTTTATTAACAACTATTACCAAAATCAAAATTAAGCTCTTAGCTACCCGTTATGATACTAAAGTCGAGCCAATACGACAAATACAGATTTCCCCTCATTTAGGGAAATTTTACCGTCAAAAAAGTGGCAACACTGTTGTGTTTTGACTTTTAAATTGTCATCACAATTTATAAATGTAATTGGGAGAAAATGCAACGAATAATCATAATTTACCTGTGATAGGTGATTCCTTGTGACTTTTTAAGTTTACTCATGTAGTTTTTAAATGATTTCACCACACAAGACGGCATTTTTAAATAAATATTGTCATAGCAACACGCGTGTTATTCGCGCTGTCACACGGGGTAAAATGACGATAGATTGTAGCACCTAGTAAGTTTGTGTGAGCGTAGGTCGTGTGCAACTCACGAAGTTGTATGACCTTGCTAGCTTCACATTTTTTTAGTGTGATGTTCCGTCCGTCTTTCTTTTACGTCCGTGGTTGTAAGCAACACAAAAGTGTAGTTGCGAAAAGCTGTTTTGATTTAACTCTACTCTTTAACTCTGCGATTAACTGTGTTCAATTGGTGCAACATTATAAACAAAAATCCCAAGGCACGGATGTTTGTAGATTGGAAAATAAGATTTTGCCCTGTATGCAGCGTAAAGCATTTACTAAATATTAAACAAAATTAAGAAATAAAAGGCATAATAAGTGAAAATTGTTTAATTTATACCCAATTTATATTTCCAAAGAAAACAAGCAGAATTTTATTTAGGTAGGTACCTATAATCACGGACGTAAAAGAAAGACGGACGCCACTTCGTCGAATCATGAGTGAAGGATAATGGCAGCTGCCAGTCTATGGTGTGTGCGTAAAGGACAATGACGGATTTGTAAGGGGCAGTGGCGTCTTTTTTTTTTCTTGCGGCCAGCGACCGAACCTTGTTTTTTAAATAGAAATTATTGCAATAAACCAAACTTACTATGGCATGTAGACTCCTGCATCAGTCCGAACTGAGTTATAGGCGTTAAAAGTTTTCTGATTTTACAAACTAGATATTTTTTCTTTTGCGCGCAATTTTCGCATAAATCGCAACAAAATAGAGACATTATTACGAGTAAATATTGTGTGTGATATTTTTCGCAAATGGAAAAATATCTTATATTATGTCATTCGTCTTTTTTTCGGGTGGTCATCAACCAAACCTTGCTTTTATGATTAAAAAAAGTGTAATAAGCCAAACTTACTATGGCATATAGACCTCTAAACGCAGTCCAAACTGAGTTATGGGCTTCAGAAGTTTGCTGATTTTACAAAATAGATTTTTTCCTTTTGCGATCAAGTTTCGCATGAATCGCAACTAAATAGAGACATTGTACGTGTAAACATTTTGTGTGCGATATTTGAAGCAAATGATTTGAAATAGTGCAATAAACCAAACTTACTATGGTATATAGACCCCTGAGCTAGCTCAGTCCGAACTGAGTTATGGGCTTTAGAAGTTTGTTGATTTTACGAACTAGGTAAGATAAGATATACTTTATTGCACAAAAAAAAAACAGAAATATCAATAATATTTATCCTTTAGCGAATAAGCTTCGCATGAATCGCAACAAAATAGAGACATTGTTCGTGTAAAAATTGAGTGTGATATTTTGTCGCAAAAGAAAAAATATCTTATGTGCTTTACGTCTCTTTTTTCGTGCGGCCATTATATAATTAAACCTTGCCTTTTTAATGCAAAATAGTGTAATGAAGCAAACTCACTAAGACATTTGTATCTTAGCACAGTTTAAAATGAGGTACGAGCATTAGAAGGAGTGACAGCGGTTTAAGGGCGTATTCCGATGTTCCACTTAATGTGTAAGTTTGCATATCTTATCTTATAGTTGTCTTATCTTATGATTAAAAGTAAAATGATATCTGTTATCACGGAATATCACAGAATAAAATATAAAACCACATAAGTATCACATAGTTTCATCAGCACCAAGAAAGGGAGTGGTCTTTGAGTCTCAACCGGCGCTCAATTTCACTATGTTGTTGCAGTTAATCAAAATGAATATTATCTTATATTTAGCCTTAGAGAGGCTATGGTTGAGCAGATAAACTCAACGCGGATGAATGCGTTAAAAGCAGTGTCCGACTGGTGCGATCGTGACCTGGTTGAGTTTAACGCCAACAATACTCAGGCAAGACTATTTTTCGCCAAATAGAGTCCATTTATTTGACTCCTACTTTCCCGAAGGCACATAAACCAATAATGGAACGTTTTTTCTTAGCCTGTGCCCACAACCTTGGTATTTTTCTGGGACATTTTCTGGGTTAGCCTGTTCCAGCAACGACCTCATCATGGCTGAATGGGGTCAAACGCATAGCCATGACAAATAATAAAAATATTTAGATGTAAAATCACCATCCTTCTTAAGCCCATAACTCAGTTCAGACTGCGTTTAGAGGTCTTCATTGCTTTGGTAAGATTGTTTTTGTCTTCCCCTGATACACTTGAGCGCCAATGAAACTCTGTTTTCTTCTATGAACTTGGTATATTTTAGAATGTAATTACAATTTGTACTGTCCATCGCAACGTCCGTCGTAACGTAACTACTGTCGCGAGCAAAAAGGCAATGTCCGCGTTCCCCGTATGATGCATGGGCCAGGCCATACGGCCAGGACCGTAGGTGACTGATGCTGCGGAGAATAGGCCCGTTCCTCAAGCCGAGGGATGAGCAGTTCGGTTTCCGCAGCGGCCACTCTACGACGTTCCAGGTCACGCGCATTCTCCACGAGCTCGTTGAGGCAAGTAACAGGGGCCACTGCACGGTTGGGCACTGCACTACAAGACCTACATTCACCCGCGGCTCACCTACGCCGCAGCCGCCTGGTACGCCCTCTGCTCGCCACCTCCTCGCTTGGAATCAAATTACAATGACGCAAAACACTAAGTACAGCTCCCTTGCATCTGAATCCCTTGTAAGACGCCGCCTGCTCACAGGTCGTTCTCCGGGCCTTCCTCATGGGTCTCACCTAGCGGGCTTGACCGCGCCAAGGGTGGCGCACTGTGCAGCAGGGGAGTTGTACACAAAACCAAGGATGGTAAAGTCATTTACCTAGAAAGATTACCGTGGGGGGGCACCCCCTACGTGTTGAATGCCCGGGCAAGAGCATTTTTGCTCGAGGCCCGCACCGCCCACTGGGCGAAGAAACCCGTCAGTCAGCCAGTCAGTAGGTGACTGAACAGGTTTATTACACTATTTTGAATTAAAAAAGCAAGGTATCATTAAAAGTTACCCGAAAAAAAGACGAATGACATAAGATATTATTCCTTTTGCGAAAAATAGCACTCACAATCTTTACACATACAATGTTTCTATTTTGTTGCGATATATGCGAAAATTGCGCGCAGAAGAAAAATATCTAGATTGTAAAATCAGCAAACTTCTAAAGCCCATAACTCAGTTCGGACTGAGCTAGGGATCTTTACGACATAGTAAGTTTGGTTTATTGTACTATTTTAAATCATAAAAGCAAAGTATGGTTGCTGACCACCTTTTTCGGGTGGTCAGCAACCATACTTTGCGTACAAACGAATGACATACAAAATTATGGTTCCATTTGCTAAAAATATCACACACAAAATGTTCACAGTATGTCTCTATTTTGTTGTGATTTATGCGAAAAATGCGCGCAAAAGGAAAAATATCTAGTTTGTAAAATCAGCAAACAAACAAAGGTCTACATGCCATAAAAGTTTGGTTTATTACACTTTTTTTAATCATAAAAGCAAGGTTTGGTTGATGACCACTCGAAAAAAAGACGAATGACATATAAGATATTTTTCCATTTGCGAAAAATATCACACACAATATTTACTCGTAATAATGTCTCTATTTTGTTGCGATTTATGCGAAAATTGCGCGCAAAAGAAAAAATATCTAGTTTGTAAAATCAGAAAACTTTTAACGCCTATAACTCAGTTCGGACTGATGCAGGAGTCTACATGCCATAGTAAGTTTGGTTTATTGCAATAATTTCTATTTAAAAAACAAGGTTCGGTCGCTGGCCGCAAGAAAAAAAAAAGACGCCATTTTCAGACATTGGCTTTTGAGGGATGCCATTTAAATCATAAATTTCCCTAAAGTTTACCTTTCATTTTAACCGGGTTTATTAACTTAAGTCCGATTATGATTTTAATTATTTTAAAAATTTTCTCCTCTGCACTTTCGAATAATTGAAACCCAGTCATCTCGTCGATTTTTACTACTAGGAAACCTATTAAAAATAACGCAAGTGTTATTTTATATTAATTGTATCGCGCGCTCGCTTTGCTCGCTCGGCTCGCGCGGTTTTGGTCACAGTTCTAACCTAACCTAACGATACCTTTAGCCTGAAGATTATTTATATACAATATCATTATTTCTTATTTTCGATCACGCTCCGGCCTTTAGCCTTCCAACCTGACCTAACCCTAACCAGTCGGTTGTGCCGATTCTAGCTTAAGGCAGTGAAAAATTAAAAGACGCGAGTAGGTAGGTACCTACACAACAACGAGTGACAGGTCAACAGCCAGCCACTGACAGCACAAAATGGCGGATTGCGTTTTGTTCATGACAATTCCAAAAAACAAAACCTTTAAACTTTTATTTTTTCGTCACTGAAGCTCTTAAATGCTACTTACCTTAATTTTTTTTCATTAAAAACATAATTTAAAGAGAATAGCAATAATAATATGGTTTTCTAAATTTAATTTCAGAAATAAACCTTGGTCTGAATCAACAAATCGTTAAAATGGCGGAAAAAAACCTAACATTTCCCGATGTTATCGTAAACTTTAGGATTTTTTTTCTCGAACAGTATTCACTTCCGCAAAATGAAACTTCACAGGATTACATGTTTTATTAACATCTATTAAAAAAAAAAAAGCTCCTAGCTACCCGTTATGATACTAAAGTCGAGCCAATACGACAAATACAGATTTCCTCTCATTTAGGGAAATTTTACCGTCAAAAAAGTGGCAACACTGTTGTGTTTTGTCTTTTAAATTGTCATCACAATTCATAAATGTAATTAGGAGAAAATATAACGAATAATCATAATTTACCTGTGATAGGTGATTCCTTGTGACTTTTTAAGTTTACTTATGTAGTTTTTACATGATTTCACCACACACGACGGCATTTTTAAATAAATATTGTCATACGCAACACGCGTGTCATTCGCGCGGTCACACGGGGTAAAATGGCGTTAGATTGTAGCACCTAGTAAGTTTGTGTGAGCGTTAGGTCGTGTGCAACTCACGAAGTTGTATGACCTTGCTAGCTTCACATTTTTTTGGTGTGATGTTCCGTCCGTCTTTCTTTTACGTCCGTGCCTATAATATACCATACCGTTATAAATCCACAAATATATACAAAAAGGTTTTTGTTAAACCTTTTTGTTATACAGTGTGTCTGGTCACCGATGTCCGACCCGTTAAGGTGAAGTAATATGATCTATTTTATGAATAAATCCACCATAATTAAGCACTTTGCCCCAGTTGTTTTAAAATGGCCGCCATTTTAATTTTTTTTTCTCGGGAGTACGGGTGGGTTAGTTTAGTTTGCAATATCTGCCGATTTAGAGGTCCTACAGTCACAAAAGTGGTATCGTTAGACAGCTACAAAAGTAGGCAATAAGCTGACAAAAAAGCATTTTTTCATAACTCCCTTAAAATACCTCAAAAAAATGTTTGAACTTGAAAATTGTGATAGAATTTGTTAGTTTTTTTTACATTTTTTTTTTTTTTCAGAAAAACTAAACTGTCAACATACATTTATTTTTAACTTTTTGGATACCCAAAGACATCACCTAAACACTGAAGAAAAATCAAAGTTCCAAGTAAAATAGTTTAGAAGTTGTGACAAATTGAATATCACCCTGTCATCAGAAACCCTTTGAAACGCAGGTAAAATTTACCTGAAATAAATAAAAAAAATTTAAAAAAAAATTAATTAAAAGTGCTTAATTATGGTGGATTTATTCATAAAATAGATCATATTACTTCACCTTAACGGGTCGGACATCGGTGACCAGACACACTGTATATTTGTGGATTTATAACGTTAACATCGTTGCCGCATTATGAAAAAACAATTAAAAAAGAAAAAGCTGACAAAATCTTTACATGAGGAAATCTCTATGGATCCTAAGGCGAGTTTTTTGCTACGGAAGTTACCCGTCTGAACCTGTTCCCTATCTAGTTTGTGCTCCCTTTTTTTTATAACTGTTTACATATTACAAGATCAACAATTTCAGCAATTTCAAACACAAATTGACAAATCAATATTGACATTGACAACAAGTTGCGTTCCATTTCCTTCAGGCTCATCGTAATATTTATTATTTTTGATAGAACCATTTAATGAGCTCTGAGATGATGACAATGATGGCTGGATGAGAGCCATGAGTTAAAAACTCATAATCATAATCACACAATCAAAGAAAATAAAATTACAATCTACAAAACGGAACGTTTATCGCTTAGACAAGATGTTCGGTCTACGACATTCATGTCAAAAAGTCAGTTTGACTGAGCGGTGTTCCATTATCACCGTTGTTATAAATCTGCTCAAGCATTTTTTTCTTCTGCAAGGTTCAATACCATATACTTAGAGCATTAAGAACTGGAGATGCCTTACGTGCATTACCCCTCTGCACACGTTACGATTAAAAATCCGAACGTTGAACAAAACTACTTGAAACTCGGAAATTTTGACATAACGAGTCATACGTCGATGAGTAAAGAGCTCTTCAAAAATGCCGTTTTGTGCTGTAGATAGTTGTAAGAACACTTCGAGAAACTCAAATTGGAAGAAGGATAATGTTATGTTTCATCCGTATGTATTTTTTTGGTTCAATTTCGTGTTTCTTTTGCAAAAATCACTAATAATTAAAACACCTGAAACATTATAAACACTAAATTAACCGGGTTTTCTGCAACATATAAACTACGGTAAAAACTACTGTATTTGCCTCCGCGCACCGTCAGACGGCGCCGCGCGCCGCCAGTCCGCTCGTGACCACGGCGCATGCAATTGTCGCCGAAACGTCGGGCAAATACAGGTATAACAGTAGTTTTTACCGTAGTTTATATGTTGCAGAAAACCCGGTTAATTTAGTGTTTATATAGTAAGAAATGCAACAACAAAGTTTAAAAACCTACCTGAAACATTGTTTGGAATGACATTTGAGTTTTTTCGTAATCACACTAGTGTTGGGGTTAATGTCAAGAAAAATCGATTGGCAAGTTCCGATTGCACTCGAATAAAATATTTCAATTAGTTCGATTGACGTAAGAATAATGTTTTCTAATGATTCATTTATTTATTATCCGACTGCGCTAGAAGGTGGGTTATGTTTTTCGAGTGTATGTATATATATATGTAAGTATGCTTGTATGTAATAGTGTTTGACACGCTCTGCAGCCTGAACGGCTCGATTAATTCCAGCTTGAGATGTGTCGTTAGATTTGTAATTACTGCGAAAGTGATACTGGGCCTAACAATATAAAAAACATTCAAATTCATTTTTAAAAAAAGATTAAATAAAATTTGTCAAAATTTGTTTCCGAGCATACCTTGTCATGATTTTGATGTACTATTCAGTCATAACGTGGAGTTAGCAAGGTCAGTCCTGAGGAAATATTCCGATACAAGGATATCTTTCCTCACCAAACAAAGCAACCCACAAAACTGTATTAGATTCATTTATACAAAACTCATTTATTTTAAAAATCAATAGCGTGTTGATCAAAATAAATATACATTCAAATTGTTGTTTCCTGAATGTTTAAATTTAGAAATTTAGAAGTTAGACGTACAAATATTTACTCTGCTGTTTGTTGCTACTTTGTTCTGTTTTTCATCATCATCATCAGCAGCCACATGTTGTCCACTGCTGAACATAGGCCTCCCCCATAGATTTCCAGAGCTGCCGGTTGGAGGCGGCCTGCATCCACCGAGACCCTGCGACCTTTATGAGGTCATCCGTCCACCTTGCGGGCGGGCGTCCCACGCTGCGCTTGGCCTCGAATGGTCTCCACTCGAGGACTTTCCGGCCCCAACGGCCATCAGTCCTTCGAGCTATGTGCCCCGCCCACTGCCACTTCAACCTGCTAACACGCTGGGCTACGTCGGCGACCTTCGTTCTCCTACGGATCTCCTCATTTCTGATTCGATCTCGTAGGGAAACACCAAGCATAGCCCTCTCCATAGCCCGTTGGGTGACCTTGAGCCTTCTTATGAGGCCCATAGTGAGTGACCATGTCTCAGATCCATATGTCATCACTGGCAACACACACTGGTTGTAGACCTTTGTCTTGAGGCACTGGGGTATGTCGGAAGAGAAGACGTTACGCAGTTTCCCGAACGCTGCCCAGCCGAGTTGGATTCGACGATTTACCTCTTTCTCGAAGTTGGACCTACCTACTTGGACCACTTGTCCTAAGTACACATACTCGTCGACAACTTCGAGAATCGAGCCTCCAACAGATACTGGAGTGGGCGTAACACGGGCGTTAGACATGACCTTCGTCTTGTCCATGTTCATTTTTAGGCCCACTTGTTGAGAGACTCGATTGAGGTCCTCGAGCATGCTGCCGAGCTCTTCCAGCGATTCTGCCATGACCACTATGTCGTCGGCAAACCGAAGGTGAGTCATATACTCGCCATTTATGTTGATGCCGAGTCCTTGCCATTCCAGGAGCTTGAAGGCGTCTTCCAATGCGGCCGTAAACAGTTTCGGAGAAATGACGTCTCCCTGTCTTACGCCCCTTTGCAAAGGAATCGCCCTCGTGCTCTGCTCCTGTACTCGGACTGACATGGTGGCGTTCGCATATAAGCACTTCAGCACTTCGATGTACCGATAGTCAATGTGGCATCGCTGGAGAGACTGCAGCACCGCCCAAGTCTCGATCGAATCGAAGGCTTTTTCATAGTCCACGAACGCTAAGCAGAGTGGCAGATTGTACTCCTCGCTCTTCTGTACAATCTGCCGCAGCGTATGAATGTGGTCTATGGTACTAAAGCCTTTTCGGAATCCGGCTTGTTCGGGAGGCTGGAAGTCATCGAACCTGCGCGCGAGACGGTTCGTGATGACCCTCGAAAACAGCTTGTAGACATGGCTCAGAAGCGAGATGGGTCTATAGTTCTTCAACAAGGTGTTGTCTCCTTTTTTGAAGAACAGCACCACCTCACCTCTGCTCCATGCCTCAGGCGTTGTGCCCTCGAACAACACGGAATTAAATAGCCGCTGAAGGACTTTAAGAGCCGGCTTTCCACCTGCCTTCAGAAGCTCAGCAGTAATTCCATCGTCGCCCGGTGCCTTGTTGTTCTTGAGCTGTTTGAGAGCCATCCTAATCTCGTAAGTAAGTTCTGTTTTTATTGTTTTGTTTTATTTGTTGCTATATTTTGAATTTTAATCATTATTAGCAAAACTATGTTGAAAGAGTTTCTTGCTAAGTAAAGTGACGCCTGAACAAAGGGGTTCCTAGTCACATTTTGTTTTTTATATTTTTGTCATGTCCTGAGTAAATAAATAAATAGGTGAGTGTTTGTAAAATGCTTACAATAATAAAGATGTTTTTTTCACTTTGCTGAGTTATTATGTGCAGTGAGCGATATAACGTCAATAGCAAACAAATCAGTTAGGAAATGACTTTTAATGGCTATGATAACATCATATTATCCTATTCATTTATAGAAATTAATCGGATGAAATGATTTTCTATCAGTTGATTAATTAAGAGAAGTGATTCAAATATTCACCAAAAAAATACTTTGGGTGAGGTAGGTAACACTGTTTGAAATAAAACTTGTTATTTGTCCAGCTGTAAGCTTCATTATCTTACAATACGAAAGCATGCATTTAAAAACGATGTTTCCAATCACATAATATCAAGTTTACTAACTTAGGCAGTCTGTCAAACCCTAGAAACATACATACAGCTCGTTTCAGTTAGGGCAGATAATTCAACAGTTATCGGATGAACAAATAACAACTCGGCAGATTTCAAAATATTGAATTACGAAATCTAAATGTGGACCATCCATTTCAGACTATGCACTAGTCATAGGTAGATTTTAAAATCAGCGGCGTTATTATAGGTTAAAAATAAAAGGTTAACCTGTTCACAGTCCACAGCCCACATATGGGCTGCGAACAATTAGCTTTTAATTGTTAAATTTGTGGACAGTGAACCTGTTATTTTATCAGACCAATACGTCTGATAAGTTTTTAATCCTCAAAATTGGTCCTTAGTCCAAATTTTTACTCTAATAATTTATATAATGATTGCTTACTGCTATATTGCTTTAAAAGATTAGAAGAATCTACACGTTTCAATAAGTTTGTAATTTAAAATATTCGTCTAATAGTTTTAAGTCAATATTCGTAAAGGTAAAAAGCCTGATTTTACCTGTTTACGTGGAGTTTCTCCACGTAATTAGTTAAAATCAGGCTTAGCAATTATGGAAAGTGCGTAATTTATAATACTTTATAATTCACAATTTCTAATCGAAACATTTGTTCAATTTATTTTTGTACATCCAATAGCTGTGTTATGGTCAGCACTAGCCAAGTTGACATAAGTACCGTGTAAAGACACAACTAATGTCAAAAGTTGTGGTAGTGTGAATCATTTTATTGACATGTATGTGTAAAATATCCCTTTTTTTTTTTTTTTTATCTAGCCTATACTGTCCCACTGCTGGGCAAAGGCCTCCCCCATATTTTTCCAGCGATCTCTTCCCTGAGCTAATGTGCGCCACTCTTGGCAAAATTTATCCAGGTCGTCTCGCCATCTCTTTTTCGGCCTACCTCTTTGACGATATCCGTCTTCCGGTTGCCACTGAGAGACGATCCCAGCCCACCTTTCCGGACCCATTCTGGCTACATGGCCTGCCCAGTCCCATTTGAGTTTGGCTGTCTTTTTGCCCACATCAGCAACACCGGTTTTGGATCGAATGGTAGCGTTTCTCACTTTGTCGATTCTTTTCAGGCCAAGAATACTTCGCTCCATTGCTCGTTGGCAAACCTTGAGTTTGGACTTCTGATTTTCGGTCATTGACCATGTCTGTGCACCGTAAGTAAGGATAGGCAGAATACAAACGTCGATGAGTTTGCGTTTTAGTGATAAAGGGAGGTCTCCCTTCATATACGCCTTCATGGACCAGAAGCTCTTCCAGGCATTTTCGATGCGGCGCTCGATTTCCTTCTCCTGCCTGTTTTCGAAGGAGACTGTCTGGCCCAAGTAGATGTACTCATCCACGTATTGTATGGTCTGCCCATCTACCACTACCTTACTTTTTGTGCTATTGGTCATAAGCTGTGTTTTTGACCTATTCATCTTTAGTCCAACTTCAAGGCTTGCCGTGCTTAGTTCTTCTAGCATCGTTTCCAACTCTACGGATGTGTTTGCAAACAGGACGATATCGTCAGCAAAGCGAAGATTAGTGAGCTTTTTGCTTCCGACATCAACGCCTTTTCCTGTCCAAGAGCTCGGCAGCGATCTAAACACCTCTTCCAGCGCGCTCGTGAAAAGTTTCGGGGATAGCGGGTCTCCCTGTTTCACTCCTTTCTTAATATCAAACACTGGACCTGGGACATGAAGCTTTATGTTTGCGGTGCTATCAAGGTAGAGAACGCGAAGAAGGTTTATATAAGTAGGGTTTATTCCTTGTCGGTTTAGTGCATCAAATATGGAGGAGTGGGTGATGCTGTCGAAAGCCTTGGCATAATCGACAAAGGCTAGATACAACGGTTTATTAAATTCATTAAATTTTTCGATTATTTGATTTAAGGTGTGAAGGTGATCCGTGGTGGAAAATTGTGGTCTAAAGCCGGCTTGTTCTGGTGGTTGGTGTTGGTCTAATTGGTGGGAGATTCTTGTTTGGATCACTCTTATAAATATTTTGTATATATGTGATATAAGGCTAATTGGTCTATAATTATTAATATCAGAGCGATCTCCCTTTTTGTGCAAAAGAATAATGTTAGAGTGACAAAACATTTTCGGGATGGTTCCTGTAGTTAAAATGTCATTAAATAATTTAGTAAGATAGGGTCGCAATGTAGGTTTGCCAATTTTCAACATTTCCGCGGTAACACAATCTTCCCCAGGACTCTTGCTGTATTTAAGTCCCTTAATTGCAATGTCAACCTCGTGGTCGGTTATTAGAGGAATCTCGTCACCACAGCAGAAGGTGTCAACAGTATGGGACTGGTCATCAATGTGTTGGTCGTCTGTATACAATGATTTGTAGAACTCTGTACAAATGTCTGTGATTTTGTCGCGGTTTCTATGCTTTCTTCCGTTTCTATCCTGTAGACTTGTAATCCAGGTTTTTGCTTTAAGGTTCCCTTGTTTGGCGTGTCTCAATGATGTATTATTTTCCAGAGCCAGTTTAACCAAGTGCGTATTATACTTTCTAATGTCGTTCCTGATACTTTGTTTGACTTTCTTGTCAATGCTTCTAAATTCTGTGGTGCTGATCTCCATTTTAAGCCTTTTGTCAATTAATGTCTTGGTTCCAGCCGAAAGTTTTGTGTTTTTCAGGGTTTCTTGTTTGATTTGGTTACATGCTGCTTTTATTCCCGATACGATTTGATTGTATTGTATATCAACATTATGGGGCTCGTCCACCTTTAAATTGTGGAAATAGTTAGATAGTTGCAAATTAAATTGTTCATTGTTGTTGCTGAGACTATTATAATTTAGGGGTTTAATTTGTTTCTTAAAATTTTTTGATCTAAGTATTTTAAAGTTAAATCTTAGTTTGGCTCTCAAAGGCCGGTGATCTGAACTAAATTTCAATTGATTAATGACGTTAACATCTTTTACTATGCTAGATTCAGATGACATTATGTAATCGATTTCGTTTTTATATCTATTACCTGGCGAAACCCAAGTCCAGCGACGCTGTGGCTTCTTGAAAAATATGCTGTTAGCAATCTTAAGTCTCTGTCCAAAGGCAAACGAGAGCAAGCGGGTTCCTCGAACATTCCGATCTCCTAGACCATGAGGCCCAAGTACTTCTTCATCATCGGTGGATTGTCTTGAGCCGATTTTGGCATTGAAGTCACCAAGTACTATGGTCCACGATCCACGCTGCTCGTCGCAAGCTCTGTTGAGAACATCATAAAAATCTTCCAAGTCGTCGTCGCTGTGACTAGCTGTGGGTGCATAGGCCTGTACGAGGGTAAGGATCTTGTTTGTTTTTAAACGTAGTTTAAGTACGGCTACTCTCTCGGTATAACCGATGAACTCAACAATGTTATTTACCCACTTCTTTGCTACCAAAAAACCGACTCCATATAGTCCATTTGTTTCGCCGTAGTGGTAAAAAACATTTCCATTTCTTTCTTCGGTATTTTCGCCGTTCCGTCTTACCTCCGACATACCCACTATATCCCACTTGATATCCTTTAAGGAGTTCTCCAGCTCTACGAAACGCTCCTCTGTCCGTAAGGTGAAAACGTTATAAGCCAAAACGTTAAGAAAATCAGTATCCCTTTGTCCATTTGCCTGAGTTGTCTGACGGATAGTCGATCCCACCCGGAGATTCTTTGCACCCCTGACACCAGAGCTGCCTTGGTTACCGTCACCTCCTAAACAGCCGTTGGTGTCGCCGGGCACTTGGGGCCTCTTTTTTCGCTGACTTTGCATGATATTTTATAGGGGGGGTTTGGACCATGACCCACCACGCTGGTCCAATGCGTGTTGGCGGGTTTGTCGCTAGAGCCTCGTTTGTTTGCCAACAGGATGCACCACGTGTAGGTGAGGTTAGCTTGGATATCTTTAGATGGTGATAGAATCCCTTACATCCCTGATAGAATCCCTTACATCCAACTAAAATATCCCTGTGTTGCTTATTTAGGTTTGTGTGCGATTGTGCCAACAAGCCTCTTCTGTTATAGTAGAGGTAAGTTTCTTTGTGTGAGTGTTCCCCCTGCCCCCGCAAAAAGGGACAAACTTTTTTGCATTGACGGGCGGCCCAATCGCGAGTCCATTTCTATATTGTCTAAGACCATATATAACGTTCGATTGTAAATAACCCGAAAGTGACAAATAATAGAAAAATTGAAACATGTTTGTCAGAGACAAAAGACGTCAATATCTCTAAGGGGGCGCGAGAATAGCATTTTTTTTAACATTAGAGATTTTAGTGAGATTTCTTAACTTCATGCGAGATCTTAACAACTTCGACATATGTCACATTTCCCGAGAATTAGGGCCCTGGTTATTGATTCGGAAATGCATAACAAAACACATTCGTCCTTCTACGTAATCACTCGTTCAGTATGAAAATGAAAAAGTGCCAATTCAGTTCGATATTATGCCATTGGGCATCAAGTATTTACGCGTCCAACCGACGTCCGAGCTCGAGGTAGTGTTGTCCAAAAGACTATCGATATTATAATAAGAAAGAAATAAATAGGTGACTTGTGCTAAAAAAAAAGTGGCACCAGGTGCGCCTGAGCAAAGCAAGATAGTGTTGAAAGTATGGGACTACACTGAGCAACAAGTAGGTATCTGCCTCGTTACAACACGGTCACATTCCAGCCAAAAATTGTCCTCTCCGTCCGTACCTATGTACGGACAGAATGGACAATTTTTGACTTCGGATCTGTACTGAGATAACCAATCTACCTCTTTTTTATTATAATTTCATTGACTATCGTACACTGCGTCTATTTTTAATGAGTCTCGGCAATCATGGCATTTCTGAATAATACAAACAATAGCCAAAGTTCATGTCAACCATATTTTTTTGAATTTAATCATCATTTGAATCTCAAATTTACTTTGTTTCGGCCTGATTTCCGTGTGAGCTATAAATATATGTTGAACTATTGCACCCGTCTAAAATGAATACACATGATATCTAAATATTAATATCAATGTCATATAAAATCGAGTAAAAGCGTCCAGTCAAACGTCGATGGAACCTTTATTTATTTATTCGTACACAAGCAGACATTTACAGTGGTACAACATTTAGGACAGAACAAGTACAGGTAAGCTTATCTCTAAAAAGAGATTACTTCCAGCACACCATGATGACCTTTGTGTTCCGTTTGATCGTAAATCGAACGGAACACTTCACACGGAAAGAATTTAAATACTTTCGATAGCGTATTGGTGCCAAATAGTATTAAACCTATCAATAACACAGGTTTATTATCTCTTGAACCTTCGTTGGAGTATAACATTTTCGATAAAAGAAATATCGATAGTTTGCAACACTAGTCCGAGACAGCCTTTCTTTGGTCGTAATAACCCCTTCACAATTGCCTGTAATAATAACTCTGCGATAAGTGACGGTATTTGGCTACGGTCTCTAAATTATTGGCTTCCGTTATTCCAACTAGAATTGTTAGTTTAGAAATTAACCCCTTTAGACATAAAAACGAACGCAACGGCAATTGACGTGTTGTGTCACTTACTCACAAATGGCGGCAGCAACATGAATAACAGTGACAAAGCGATACAAAAGTTAACATGTTGTTGAAGAGCTGTTTAAGTTTTTATGAATTAGGGGGTAAGGGATCATCAAAATTATGTGTGTACAGAGTGGTCAGATTAACCTTATCGCTAAGTATTAGTGTAATTACTGGTATAGATGTCGTATACGCTACTTTTAGTAGCTCAAATAAATCTAAAGATGGGTGATCTTTATCTACAATAAGGTAGTCGACTCTGATTAATTTTGCATGTTATTTATGTTCATCGAAAATAATAATTAAAAATCTAATAATACTGTGAAACCGTAATTAAAATGTGCCACAATAGGCCTGCACAATTGGGTGGTCCCTTTACGCATAATAAAAAATGCTTAGGGTTGTAGGGACTTTCCCTCACATCTCATCTCATGTTATCTGTTAATTTGTATATCTACCTAGTTACTAACATTATAGATATGAATCAGCTTTACTAACCGATATGATCTGTGAGTTTTGAAATAAACGATATTTATTTTATTAATTCATGTACTTATTATGCTTAAGCAGCAATTATGTTAAGATACCATTTTCATAAACGCAATATTTAATATAGCAGTCAAACAAAGTTCTTACGCGCAAAATATAAACTCAAAATGAATGAAATAGCATCCTGTTTTGTACGAGCTTGTCTAAATACGAATGCAATAACTCGTATCTTCTTTTGCATTTCACATGCTCTTCAAAGTCTTCATCAAATCACTAGTCATCAAGCCACGCCACGGCAACATGGCATTTTCTTTGAGGCAACTTGTAATTTTCTAGCAGAGAACTCGCAAAATGAGCGTGGCTTGCAAAAGCATACGAAAGAAATGAATGTGCAAAAGAGATTGGTAGCTGCAATCCATCATAAGCTTTGTAATACACTATGAGCAAAAAAGAAGTAAACTATAGTAAATCACTCAATTCTTAACTTTAAGCTATCGCTTCACGAAATAACGTAAGGAATACCCTTGTATTTAATGATTTTCACCGAAAATAATCGCTAGGATCGATTACGTAGAACACAAAAACAGAACATTTATTACTTTCTGTTCTGAACCGATATGATAATTCTCAATAATCATATGTTTTTTTTTGATATAATAAATTTTATAAATTTAATTGTACTTATTCAACAAAACAATAAAATTTATAAACAGAAAACAATAACAAACTAAATATCACAAAATACAAAAATTAAAAAAAAAAGAAATTAAAAATAAAACAAATCATTTAGTTGTTTATACGATATCTATGTCACCGGAAAATAACAAAAACCGTAAGTTTATAAATTTCCTAGGAAATTCATGAACTTTCGTAGGATTCTAAACGAGAGATAAATTGTATTATTTTACGCCCACATTTCAGGAAATTTATCAATTTGCGACTACTCGAGGGAAATTTATAAACTAACGGATATCTATTCGTAAGATTCTAAACGGTTCGACTAATCACAGAAGAGCTTTTAATTTTACGCTTTTATAAATTACGGAAAATAAGACACTGCTCTCTGATTGGTCGATGTTGACAGTAGCAATGCTAGTGTTCATAGATTATGGTACAATCAGACTTGCCAAACTGTTCATTTATCAGTTTCGATTACTTAACTGACTGGAATTTTACTTTGAAACTGGGTAGGTTTAACGGGTTACTTTTTACAATATAATAATAGGCTGATAACCCCTACTTCATCAAATAAAACAGCAGAAATCTTGTTTTACGATATCAAAAAATTTATAAAATAATTAAATACACTTATAAAAATAATAAACATGAACGGCCCATATACGTCACACTGCTGGGCACAGGCCTCAAACCAACTATGAGGTGGAACAAGCCATACTCCAACACGCGGGCTCAGTGCGGATTGTTGGAGGGGTTAAAGGTTAGTGAGCAACCTTAATGTCAGATGTTATCAAGCCGCCCTAGGGCCTCTGACTAGGCTTAACGATTGACATCTATCGACGTCAACCGGGACCAACTGCTTAACGTGCCTTCCGAAGCACGGAGATGCCCGAAATACACATCACTAAATTTTTGGTTGGAGTGGTCACCCATCCCATTTCCGACCCGACGTGCGTTACAACAGCGATCGTCGCCGATCACTGTCACAACTGCGCCACGGGCACTTATAAAATATAACATACAAAACGTAGCACACCCTCACGATCGTAATATCCCAAATGGAGTAGTCAGAGGCACGCAGAGTTCCCGTCACGGTGAACAAACGGAACATTCAGAAGCCCACATTTCACCGAGGGAATTTGAACCCATCGTGGTAAGGGGCGAGCATACCGCCGTTATTTGGGTTGCTTGGGTTTTTTATCGGTGTTTCTCATCGCCGAAGGGTTAGCCGCAAATTATACAATGAACACGAAGATGAATTGTTCTTACAAAATATAAAACATTAAAACCGGCCTTCTGCCAAAATGAAATGGCGGAGGAGATGAAGAAAGAAGGAACACGTGACTTATTCCACCAATCAGAGCGCACATGGCGTTTGGTACTGCCCACTTATTATTTTACGGATGCGATCCGAAAGTTTATAAATTTCCGGAAATGAGGGCGTAAAATAATACAATTTATCTCTCGTTTAGAATCCTACGAAAGTTTATAAATTTCCTAGGAAATTTATAAATTTACGGTTCTTGTTATTTTCCGGTGACATCTATACCACAATACGTATGCACGAATCAAATTCATTAGTAGTCTCATCCTCATCCACTTATCTCATCCAAACAAAGAGTCCTCACTATCGTTTCGAATGCGATTCAAACAATATGCTCCAAATCCACTCGTTCTTCAATGGCCTTCCGGAAGACAATGGACGAGCTTGGCTTATCGGCTCGTATTCGTATGAGTTCAACCACAGTATAAACCATACAGTAGAACATCTAAATACAAACGTGCCACTCTCGGTTTGAATGTGTGCGTGAGCGTCGCGCGCCGTGTCGCGATATCACGCACACGCTAGCATAAAATAGGGAGGCATAGGGAGGCGGCAGTACGGACGGGCTGTGCCGCGTGTCTGTGTGCACGCTAGGCTAATAACTCGGCGGGCGGCCTTAGATAGCCTACTGTATGGTTTATACTGTGGTTCAACATTGTGTGCGCTTTCATATCAAGTGTGGATATGCCATTGCATAAATGCTACTGCCTGAGCATTATCACATTGTGCCGGCATTTCGTAGTTTCCCGTCTAATACTCCTCATACTATCCAAAGCTTGGACAATTCGCATCCGTCAGAAGTTTATGGTTTTTTGACATTAGTAGTGCTACGAGTATGGATCTCAGTGGCTTTTGACATAGTGCTACGAGTATGAGTATGTATCTCTGCAACTAACCCTCTTATTCATAAAAACGAACGCAACGCTAAAGCATAGTTTGAGCAATTGACGTGTTTTCTCACTACTCGCAAATGGCGGCAGCAAAAAGAATGGAAGAGACAAAGCGATACAAAAATTAACGTGTTGTTGAAACGCTGTTTAAATTTTGATGAATAAGGGGGTGAGTTTTTAACTAAACGTTAGTTTTTATATTGGATCAAAATATTTTGCATAAAGTTTTTATTTTGTTTTTTTCTGCAAATAACTCGCTTCTACGAGTATGCTTTTATCATTGTTTACTTGTGATGCAATCTTTTTTAACACAAACATATGTAGGTGGCGCAACCCTTTTTCGGCTTGATGCGAACAACGGCTTAAGTCAGATGTGTTCACTAGTTTCCGAACACTTCTCGATGTAGTCCACTAGTTGGGCAAGTCGAAAAGAAGAGTGAGCTAAGTTTGTCACCACTTCATCACATTATAGTCAATAGTAACCTCGTAAGCGAGACGCTTTAGGAAATTTCCAATACCTTGCAGGGTAATAGCACAGGTAATAGCCCGCTCCTTCTTGGAGACGAGTTACTATCATGTCGCCAACCACAGCAAACGCAGTGGCGTTAGGGCTGCCACCATGATGCACGATGTTTCCTTCAGGCGGGTATTTATATTTTGCTAGTATAAGGGGTGGTCAATCTAAACTATTACATCAAAAATCTAATCTATGGTTCCTAAGAACAGATTTCGCTATCTCTCATAGTATCTGGCTTCCCCCTACTAAGTATTTGGATTGATCACCCCGACCCACGAGAACTAGGAAGGAATCTGCTGTTGGGCTCGATTAAGTGTCGCTAGATTTCAGGCGCATAGCACAATAGGCTAGATGACCGAGATATCACAATTTGAAATGCACATGCACATTGTAAGGAGCGCGTAAGAACTTTGTGCGACAGCTATTTTAAATGGTGCGTTTATGAAAATGGTCTTCTTACATAGTTGCTTCTAATAATACTATTAGAGGGGTTACAAAATAGTGATATTGTTTTACAAAAAATTAACACTTTTGAAATGGACTTGTCACCTAAGTTTGCACGCCTATTGTGGCCTTATTTTGAAACAAATTTCGATTGTAGTTTCACAATAAGATTTGATTTCAATTTATATTTTGGTGAATATAAAATAGCATACAAAATGACTCATAGTCTTCTACCCCATTAGAGCCTCAGCATCTACCAGTAAGGTAACAGCCAACATACCTCCAACAATACACAACGAGCACGCAGTCTGAGTTGGCTTGTGGCCTGTGCCTGAGACGTATAGAATAAAGCTTGTTGTTTGCTTATTTTTAAATTTTAGCCAGTGTACTGTCAACGACCCGACACCGACAAATGATTTATAACTACAACAATCTACACAGGTGTTACTTATTTATCAGACAGAGTTAAATTAAATAAAGATAAATAATAATCGGAAGAAGTCAAGATACTCTTGGTTGAAAATCTAGAAATTACAACGTCATTTACTTTTAATTAAATGATTGGCGGACGTCTGCCATCCAGGAATTAAATTACACTTCAATCCGCTGAACTATATTTACTTAATTCATCTGTTATTTTTATCATACCTTAACGAAAGAAAGAAACAGCAATGTGGCAACCCTACCACCGTTAGCCAAGTTTCCTCGGTTACGCTCGCCGGAAAGTTCGTTGCAAATTCTAAATTGAACACAAAATAGGTGGTCTGGCTAGAATTTAACCTGGAAATACACGAAGTAAAGTGTCGCAGTTATATTAAATGTGTCATGTATTTTCTGAATATTAATATTTGCAACATTTGGTTACTATGTACGGAAGGAGAAATTCATATATAACTCAAATTAGTTAGTTGGTTGATATTTTCAAAACAATTTTGATAGATTTGCCGTTCTGAGCAAGTGAATATAATTTCATGCCTATATTTCCGTATAGGCCTTTCGATTTCAATTCTTATGCAAGACCAACATTCATAGGACAAAAGTTGTTTTGTTCAGAGTTCCAACCTCCTCCACAGCTGAGAAAGAGATTTACTTATAACTGTAACATCGAATTGTAATCTTTGCCAAGAGGTTGGAACAATTCTAACAGGATGACTTACCCCTAAGGTTAGTCTGAAAGACACGACACAGGAACGAATCACCGAACCTTTTAATGCGGCTGACAGTTGCGTTATCGTGTGTGGATGTCGACGGTGTAACTCGTAAAATTACACACAACCTGGGCCCCCAAGTCAGTCAAATTTGACATATCTTTCATAGAAAATGTGTCAAATTAGCTGATTGAGACTCAATTAGGATTCAATTGAAGCGTTCTAGAATAAGCAGACTTGTGGCTCTGGTTTCAGTAAATTAATTCAAATGTACGAACATTCGTCACTACCACCCATAACAGAAGCCAGAAATATCTTGGTGTAAAATGTTCCAGATACTTAATAATTGCAGTTTGTTATTAGGTCAACCCCTTATTCTTGGTCGAGAGAGTAATTTACCCGCGCCCTACTTCGGGAGACGGGTCTCTTGCGGTACAACACGATTTAAGGTCCTTGCGAGACCAATATTTCAACCTCGTATTTTTCGCACAAGAAATGTTGCGGACTAGAGATTTTACAATACGCTTTGAAGTAAAGCGTTTACAATGCTTGAGGACTTGCAAGCAGAAACGGCTTAAACGAATAAACTCACACATCATTGTGTGTGTCCAGCACATATATCAGCTTTTTCTAGAAAATACATTTTCATTTACCGAGCTCACGGCTTACGGCTCGCCACAAAGGGCTTTTGCCCAAGAGGAACGCCTAAAAACGATGGTGTGACCTGGCGAATTACTCTAGGGATTAACAGGCTCTGACGTAAAATAGGGACCAGCAGAAGAGTTAGTAGAAGTGAAATCGAAATGGTTAAAAAGACAAAGTTCAGGTCTAGGCTCTTTGAAAGTATAAGGTGTAGCAAAATACTCGTAAACATGTAGTAACAAATAAATCCATTTCTTGGTCTTTGGCGTCTGTCCAGTGTTAACAGCGGTTATTAGCTCAGTCAGCCAGCAAGGTGCTTCTATCATCACCATCAAATTAACCACATTGCCAAATGAAAATTCATGATCAAAAACTAGATGCAATTCTGGAGAAATCGAAGAGGGCGGAGGGCCATACCACGAAGAACTAATGGCTGAACTGGTGGCCGAAAAGTTCTCGTAGAGCAACGTAGCTTGAGACGCCCACTCGCTGGGAGAATGACCTGGAAATATCGCAGGGTTTCGGTTCGATACAGGCCGCCAACAAACGGGCGCTTTGAAAATCTACGGGGTAGGCTTTTGTTCAGCAGTAGACGGTATGTGGCTTTTCATGTATATGTCACCGGAAAATAACAAAAGCCGTAAATTTATAAATTTCCTAGGAAATTTATCAACTTTCGTAGGATTCTAAACGAGAGATAAATTGTATTATTTTACGCCCACATTTCCGGAAATTTATCAATTTGCGACGGCTCGTCGTAAATTTATCAACTTACGGATAACAATTCGTAAGTTTCTAAACGGTTCGACTAATCACAGAAGAGCTTTTAATTTTACGTTTTTATGAATTACGGAAAATAACACACTGCTCTCTGATTGGTCGATGTTGACAGTAGCAATGCTTGTGTTCATAGATTATGGTACAATTAGACTTGCCAAACTGTAGGTACCTACATTTATCAGTTTTGAGTTAGCCGCAAATTATACAATGAACACGAAGATGAATTGATCTTACAAAATATAAAACATTAAAACCGACAATTTAATTTTGGTCTTCTGCCAAAATTAAATGGCGGAGGAGAGGAAGGACACGTGACTTATTCGACCAATCAGAGCGCACATGGCGTTGGTTACCGCCCACTTATTATTTTACGGATGCGTTCCGGAAGTTTATCAATTTCCGGAAATGAGAGCGTAAAATAATACAATTTATCTCTCGTTTAGAATCCTACGAAAGTTTATAAATTTCCTAGGAAATTTATAAATTTACGGTTCTTGTTATTTTCCGGTGACATATATACGCGCGCCGCAGCGAACCGGCCGTGCACGACTCGGGTAAGCAATGGCTACGGTGAACGGACAGCGAGCTACCTATTGCCACGGCTTTTTAATGACCTACCGCCCGATCATCTGCGTAATAGTGTTACGCCGACCAACACTAAAAACATGTTAAAGAACTTTTTTCTAAAGCAACTAGATGCTAAAACTTAAGAATGAATTCACATCCTAGTATGTGATGTGTGTCATAAATTTGTAATTTTTTTACCAACTGTTGGTTTGATTACTGTACACATATTTAATTGTAGCATTGTCACAAACCTTTGTGGTTATTAAATGCTAAATAAATCTGTCTGTATTTATATAAAGTGTTAATGTAATAAATAAATATAAAACAAAACTAGGGATACTTACTGGTAGCTGATGTTGTTGTCAGATCCGCTCGCGTGGAAGGTGTTCTCGCGAGAGTAGGAGTCAGCCGGAGGGCTCCAGTCGGTCTGCTTCTCGGTGACCTCAACCTTGTAGTCTGAGGGGCTCCATGGACGGCCCTCGGCCAGAGCAGCTATCTGTTCCAAAAAAACAAGAACACATGTAATCAATGGAATTATAATAAAAAGACGTTGATAGGTTATGTCAGTACTGACGGGGAGTCAAAAATCGTTCTCAGGGTACGACGTAGTTGATTTGGCCGTGTCATACCTAACGTATGAACTAGATAGTATGATTATTTACTAGAGCGTAAACGAGACAAATATGATGCGCAGTGTTGTCTCAAACTGTCAACACTGTCAATGCTTTGCTCAGGTGTACGAGAAGTTCTGATTACGGGTACCACTTTTCTAGCACAAGTAACCTATCTACCTCTTTTTCATTATAATATCATAGCATGAAATACAATAAACCAGCAGCCTTTCTACGTCACACAGCTAGGCACACCCTAACTGTGAGGTGGTTGATACGAGCCATACTCCAACGTGCAACAGGTTGCAGTGATCTAAGGTTAGCGATAAACGTTGATGTCAGACTCCGAAGAGGCTCGACGACTGACATCTATTGACGACTGACAATCAGTTGACGTCAGCCGGGACAAACTGCTTAACGTGCCTTCCGAAGCAAACACATACATCAGTAATTCAACCCGTTCTCTGCATGACCACGGCGATCGCTTACGATCTGCTGTCGCTGCTGCAGATTTACACTAGATGAGACTCAAATGGTAAATCCACATCCATCCCACAACCACACAACACATCCACTATACAATGTCGTAACTGGTTTCGATCGTGCTCCTTCTTGCAATTTCCTTCAGGTAACAGAAAACCATCCGCGCTATTTACAAGCTTAGACCACGTGACTCGCTTAGGGAGGAATTAACGGAGAAATAAACTTATATTTTTACTGTATTTCAATAATTTTTTTGATAATATAACGTGTATTCGTACAAACTTGCACCAGTTAAATAGTGAGTGTTCCTGAACTCAATACTAGAAGCAAAACCTTAAACCTCCTAAAGAAGTAGACTACTCAAAATAGTATAATAGTAATAGTAAAAAAACAGTTGCTTCAAACAGTTTGAGGCATGTTATTAAAAAAAAGAAAATTTTATATATAGTTTTTTAACGTGTACAAGTGGCATATCTATTTGTGACTACCAGATAAAAGATAAGAATTTGTTTGGGAAAGTCTAAAAACATAAATCCTTTATACAACATCAGAGGTAAACAGGGCACCAACACCTCAGAGTAAGCAATTACCTCAGCCAATACAAAATAGTTGCTGATTGTACTTAAGTCTTTTCTTTTGAAAATAAAAAAGTAGCGTTCCAGCTAGGGAATAATCGGAAGAAAGTAGGTCACAACATTCCAGGTCGAAGGAACTTGCAAAATTACACAATCGAGAGGAAAAAACAAGTGTTAATTAACTTTTTATTTAAGAACTAGCCGCCGCCCGCAACTTCGTCCGCGTGGACTTAAGTTGATAAGTAAACAAAAAGTTTTTTTTTTAATTGTAGCCTATGTGCGATTCAGATGTATAAGCCACATTATTGTAAAGTTTCATTTAAATCCATTCTGTGGTTTTTACCTGAAAGAGCAACACGGCACATCCATACTTACAAACTTTCGCATTTATAATATTAGTAGGATGTAGAGCTATTCAAGTTGTTCAGTGCTAAATCCTTCAGCAACTTGTTTACCTTATTTCATCTTAGATAAGAATAGCTATCATTTCATTCATCTAAATACATGGTTAAACTTAAAATAATACCCAAACACAGAACAAGTGTTTGTCAAATTCAAGTTCGTACTGAGTGGGATTCAAACCCGAGACCTTCGGCGCTACCGGTCAGGATCTCTACTCATAGCACTAAAAAGCCAGTCAAAGCATATTACCCTGACAGAATACTAGCATGTTAACCTAGGACATAAAATATTAACGTTGCTGACTATACCAAAAAAAAGAACTTTTGATATAGGTGCACTAAAATGACATTTAATTGTACAAGAAAATAACAGAATTCCTGTCAAAATTAGTCTGTCACTTAACTGCACCCAGTTAAAACCCTGACTATACTCGTAGTGAGTCTGAGATTATAAAACTACTGAACGTAACATAACAGTTTCGTCAATAAAGATAATGCTTGGAATTAACTCTACGATGAAAATATGAAAAAGTGTTTAAAAGCGATACTCATAATATAATTATTTTAATCGGGTAACCCTGGATCAAATTCATAACAATAACGAATATAATAATTTATACATTATTTCTTATACGTCTGTGATATGAGCAATTCAAAATTTCGAGATTTGTCATTTTTAGCTGCCGTGGAAAGTAGCGTAAACGGGGGTGTAATATACATAATAACATAATTAGCAAGCCTTTTAAAGAAAAAATACCTCTAACCCCCCTTAAAAGCCATTCGAAGTGCTGCGGAAATTCAACCCCATTCGTTGTTTCAAACCATCGAGTACAAGCCCCTGTGGCCTAATGGATAAGGCATCGGCCTCCTAAGCCGGGGATTGTGGGTTCGAGTCCCACCAGGGGTAAAGTTTAATTTTGCCTTTTTTAGTTTTTTTTATAGTTAGTTTTACATTCATTTGTATTCTTTTACTTAGAAATCTAAACAGTACGGAAGTCGTAAGTTTTTTTTTCAGCGAAAGCGGCGTATCATAAATTGACATTTCAGTTGAAAAACCCTCAACGGGGAGCTTTAAATTACACAGCTGAATATAATTGCTACATGATACTAATATAATAATAACTAACACTGAATATCAAAATGAAAGAGCTAACGCGATGAAAGAAAGTGTCTAAAGCCTTTCCACAGATGGCGTTGTATTTTCTGAACAACTGATTATGTACCCAACACAAAATGATTGATTTTACGAGTATTACCACGAATTTCATTTTGATACTTACAGAATGTTATTGAAATGATTTGTTGCATTGATGATTTAACAAAACACGAATTAATTTGTTCCAATTAAGTTTTGATATGAAATATTAACTCTCGAATGAAACACGAATTCTGCTGATGGAAAGCAGCTACAGCAAAATTGTAGTTTCATTTTAATAAAAAAATGATCAAAACATATAACGCACAGCTTTTAAAAAAAAAAAACTTTTTTTCTATAACTTCGTCGGTCAATGACGGTCAAGCGGTTACCGCAGCATATGATCACCAAGGGCAATGATATTATAATAACAACTCATAGATAGGTCACTTGTGCTAAAAATGTGGCATTCAAAATCAGGACTTCGACCACCTGAGCAAAGCATTGACAGTTTGAGACAACACTGCGCAACATGTATCTGTCTCGTTTACGCTGTAGTGAATAATCATGCTATCTTGTACACACGGTTAAATATAGGTACGTACGCCAAGTGAAATTTTTTGACTTCACGTCAGTACTGACATAACCCATATACGTCTTTTTTATTGTAATATCACTGACCAAGGGCATATAACTCATCTTCACTACTAGCGTGGTGCTACCTTGTAAGAATTTTAATAAGCCCTTCAGAACTCCTTGGCATTGCTCGCTCCCTCATTAAACCCTTATAAGGCTGCGTCTCCACCAGAGATGCGTTGCGAGGAATGTGTTTTTGATGAACTAATATAATCCTTTCATTTACCTTAGCTTCGCTCAATAAAGCGATTCTATTAGTTCTTAAAACACATTGTTGTTGCACACAACATAAGTTGTAAGCGGTACATATTATTTTGCAATAATAATATGAGGGCGCCACCGGCGAGCTGGTAGCGCGCCCTCCGCTACTATACCACTCATATCGCATCTCGCATTCTTACAACTTAAGGTTCATATTTGGATGGCAAGATAATTGCTAGGTCGGAGCCGTGCAGTTGCCGTGCTTGCCTAGTGTGCTACGAGCTTTAAGCTCGTCCATGGGAACCTATCATGCAATGTCAATGTCAGCTCTATATGATACACGTGTATCAAGTCACTGAAGAATTCTACACACTTGTACAGTCGCCATTAGAAATATTGAAGGTAAGGTGGATAGTTCAATACGCCTAAGTTACCATTAGTATCTGAACATTCACTAATGTCTGAACCGATGCTAACTCAGTTTAGTCTCTAACTAACTACATATGTATAGAACATGGTGACCTGTCATGTTCAAGTATTAATGAATTAAGGTATGTTGTTACCTAAAAAAAATGAGAAGCTGGGTTTTACAATACTGAAATTAAAGCAAATTTTGGTTGAAATAAATTTAGTTTATTGACCTTGAAATCTTAAGCCTAAAAGTCAGCTAGGCACAGAAACAGAAGTCCTACTGGAGCCGGCCAGACTCAGGAGCCTTTGGGTTTGGGTGACGAGAGGTACCGAGCGTTTGTTTGATCATAATGTTCAAAATAATTAAGATGAGGGGCGCCACCACGCTCTAAATGCGTGGAAAATATAAAAAAAGAAAGATCCTACTTCTTTATCCTGGGGGATCAGGTGGGACACAGCACTGAGGGCTGCAGCATGCAGGTCCGGACAGCCCGTGGAATGTTTTCGGCCACTCCACGGAGACAGTCAGGACACAGGCATGGATCGGGCAGCACCTTCAGGCGATGGTGTGTCGACTTCCACACCTACGGGAGCTGACGCCCGTACTTAACATCTACGGGAGCTGACGCCCGTACTTGACACCTACGGGCAGCCTTCGCCCGTACTGAACACCTCCTATTGGAGGTTAATGCTGACGCTCAATGCTTTCTTCCGGGCATTGTGGCATTGTTCCGGGTTGAGAAAAAACTAACACTTTCACGTAGACCACGTCATCGGTCACGTCTACACCAAGCACATCACGAGCTGGAAAAAAGCGACACTGATTAATCAGCACACCACAAACACGATGGATTCCACTAATCCTGGTCTTCGAGCTGCAACTTACCGGTATCAGGGGTTTAAGATATTTGGAACTACAGCGCGTACGCCGGTTTCGAAAAGTAAAATGCAGGACGCAATGACCTACGCAAAATCGATATCGAGCCGGTGTGTTGCCATGGCAAAGACCAAAATCCTCCGAAAATGTTTGAATTGAAAAAAGTTAATAAGGCCATGCCTTTTAATGAATTTATAGAATTAGGCTCAGAAAAATATCTATATGAAAACTACCTTGTTTTAGAAGAACAAAAGCACTGAAATGAATTAAAAACCATAAAAATAGGATTATTTAGTAGTCTGAAGTCTTCAGAAGCTGTCATCCCTCGTGATCTCTAGTGATGCGAACAAGACAAAGCTGCTAGTGTTGTCTCATTTCAATTTCTGAAATCGAGAGATTTAAAAAAACCACAAATCGACAGACTCCTGATAAAATAAATAAAAAGAAAATCGACCTCACGATTTTCTACGTAACAATGTGTTCAGATATTAATGGCAACTTGGGCTTATGGAAACTGCTCAGAAGCATTGGTGCTTCAATATATCTAATGGCAACTGTAACTCATGTCGAATTCGGTCAACGGGCCCAGTCAAATCGGTCCTGGTTCCTGAGATTAGAGCCATCAAAGAAACTAAGAAACTCTTCCACTTCATATTATTAGTAGAGATTAAGGTTAAACACAATATTTATTAACGATTCGAAAGTATTGTGTGAACGCATATTGATCTACTTGAATAACAAATTTAAACTGAAAACTTTAGCAATCCACAAAAGCTTTGTATAGGTAAACCTTCCAAATCGGAACGGAAACGTATCCGCCTGTGAACTCAGGTTTTATATTGACTGCAGCATTTATATTGCATTGAACTATCGTGTAGATGCGTACCAACATGTGGGGGCAACACCACCTGTGCTATGTAGATACGTGTATGCATGGGGGGGGATGCGAGCTCGGACAGAAAAGAGCTTTAACATGAGCTTTTTAAAATCAATTAGATAACATTGTATCATACCTAGGACACATAGATAATAATCTGTTTATTCTGTACTAGATTTTGGTGTAAACTGTAAAAGTTTGTTTAGGTAGTACCTAATTAATTTTAATTTTATAAGGAGAACTTTGAATCTCGACAAACCTAACATAGGTTTTCAGATGCTACTAACCAATTTTTGCACGTTTCTTATTGCAAATAGATAAATAAATTAATGACGGATAAAAATGATAAAATATCTGTTGGTTAGCTCGGCTTAATTAATCCGACTTAGCCATGGGTTCGATTCCCAACTAGTACAAAGATTCAAGTGAGAATTAATAAATGAATATGAGAGAATGTTAAATTTTTTTCTCTTGTCTTAAGTAGACACAAAGTAAGGTTTTTCCTTGCGGTATTGAGACAACAAGGACTCAGCGCGAGAATCGAACCCGCGACCTATTGCGTCAAATACGAGCGCTAATAACCACAGCACTAAATGGGTCGTCGAACAAGTCATTATGTTATTCGAGTATATTAACTTGAAAAGAGTATTCATATTATTTATTTATTTCTGGTAGTTCTTCATTTTACAGCAGGCGTTGTATGACTGTCTTATTTTGTTACGAACTATTCATGTTTGATGGTAATAATAGACGAGCACCCCGAGATATGACTTTCAAGAACTACAATAGTTAATATACAGATAGTCAAAAAAAAAGATTTAATAGACTCTAGTATAACATAGGCGTCTAATCAATAATAAAATGAAAACAATAAACAACAGTCGCTTAAAATGCAAATATTGTTAAAAATCCCTTTGCTAACACAAAAAATTTCCAGCTATATTTATGCAAAATATATTGATGCTCTCACCTTCGTTTCGCTTTTAGTGAAATATTATTTCATCATCCAGAGTGCAGCTACTAGCTTGCAGCCAATTATATTATAATAAAAAAGGTGGATAAGTTATATCAGTAGTGATGCGAGGTCGAATATTGTCCCCTGGCCAATAATTTGACCGTGTGAACAAGATAGTATGACTATTTAATAGAGCGTCAGCGAGACAGATACATGTTGCGCAATGTCGTCTCAAGCTGTCAATGCAATGCTTTGCCGAGGTGTTCGAAAGTTATGATTTCGGGAGCCACTTTTTTAGCACAAGTAACGAACTCTTTTTACTAAAATATGCTTGCAGCGCTTTAAAACTAAATTAATAAAAAGCGGATATTATTTGTAGGAGTAACGAAATCAACCAGATCGAAGGA
Source organism: Udea ferrugalis (assembly GCA_950022985.1). Lineage (NCBI taxonomy): Eukaryota > Metazoa > Arthropoda > Insecta > Lepidoptera > Crambidae > Udea > Udea ferrugalis. The sequence continues at coordinate 1,589,901 of OX465515.1, forward strand.
CAACTTCGTGCCTACTTTTGTCGATATAATACAGTCTTTTTACGCACAGCATTTTGTACAAGTACAATAAAAAAATATATATGAAAAGCATTTATAACACCTTGGGTTGGATTTGGGTTTTCAAAAACCGTGTAAACCCAAATCGGTTTAAGTGTGTCTAAATAATTTGAAGAGTTCCCTAGAATTAATAAGGATCTGATCATCATATCCTCACTTGGTCAGCGTTTTTTTACATTCATAGAACCTTATTCAAGCTGATGGCTATGAGAACACCTGGGAAGTACACTCTAAAAGTCCAGATGTCTTTAAATGACCGCTCATTCAGAAAAAAACAATCGGACTTATACAATTGAAAACCTCTCAACTCGTTTATAAATATAGGCGCGAACAAAACACGCTTGTTTAGACGTACAACGATAATAATAAATGCAAAGACAAACTCACCGGCTTCTTAGGCATTTCACGTTTAATATAGAAATACAATATGTATGATTACTGAACCAAATTGTTCAGAAGCGAGGATGCGGCGAGGCTGGCGGTCTAGCGTTGTCTGCCGTCGGAAACTTCCTTGCAATAACACTACAATGAAACTCTCAATCAAATTCAATTGCCTTTACAGTCAATCTGCAGTTAAATGCACCTAACGCTTAAACTATCTACACACTGCGCGGTTGGATCCGATATCATATTGCTACACGAATGCTACACGTCAATAAATATCGTGATAAACATCATGATATTTACTGATGTATTTGGGGCCGGATCAGAGCGCACCCTACACCATCAATACGGATCGCGTTAGTATCTCACTGCATACTGTCGTTCAAGAAGAAGACTAGCTTTACCGAGAGACGTTGTTCTGTTCTCAATCATTGACAGATTGAAATTGTTGCTAGGGAAAACTAAATTATTGTTTTCCCTTAATCCTAGCATTTTTTCACCTTTTAAACCGTCCCTGGACCTTCACAAAGATTTCAAAACCAAAATTAGCCAAATCGGTTCAGTGGTTCTCAACTTTTAGCAAGACTAACAGCCAACCATTCAAAACCACATGAAGCTCATAGTGGCGTGATTTAGTGTCTACAATAAACAGCATACGAGATTTACAACCGGATTGGGCAGTGTGCACACAGTTTTAGGAACAAGGATCTGCTTGAATCAATTTAGTCAAGAGTGCAATTTTCACACTGCACTGTATAGAACTTTAAGTAGGAGCCAAAGGATGAATGCATTGCGAATGCGAAAAAACAACTGTAATCTACTTCTCGATGCTTCTCTTGGTGTGAGAGCCCACACTGGAAGCGAGCTTGAAGAAGGCTATCTAACTCAAGAAGACCAAAATTATCTTAATCTTCTTCGGCTTGAAATAAGTCTAAATTCATCAAAATTTTGTGACTTTGTAATTCAGGTTTTTACAAATATGAAAAAAGAGGATGGACAGAAATTACATACAGACCATGGAGGAAATGCTAAATGGAACGCCTTATGGCCTTGTTGGATGGGAACAAATTCAAAGTGACAGGTGGCTAACTTAACAGCTAAAAATAGGTTCATATAACGAAGCGAACGACGGCTTTTACCCGTTTCATTTCATTAGAACGACACCTACACATCCTACTAATATTATACATGCGAAAGTTCATATGTGTTGATGTGCCGTGTTGCCTTTTCACGTAAAAACTACAGAATGGATTTTAATGAAACTTTACAATAATGTTGCTTGTAACATGAATGAACGAACACTGATTATACGCCATGCCAAGATTTGCGTGCAATTTTGGGATTTAAGCAAACCTCAATATTTGAAAACCTATGATTAAATTTTTAGATATACTTAAAAAGTAGTGGTGTATAGATACCAGCATAGAAATTAGGTATATCCTTTGAATAAGACTGCAATGTTTGCCGAGATGTGACAATGACGTCGACGAAGCCTGACTTCCATCGATTGGACTTAATTATTGTGCATTAGGTTCAGGGCTGAACAAGAACTAGATAAGATCGAAACAATGAATAATAATGGGAGCTGATAATACCGATTGGTGGGTAAGATATGATAGACATATTTATTTCACAACGCGCAAGCTGGAAGGCGGCTTTCCACCAGCTGTTTTGAGCTTAAAGCAACGGATTAACATTTTTTAAAGCAATTTAAATGGTTGTGTTTATCTGGGGAGGCATTCTGCATTTGGACATCGAACGAATTCAAAGTGAGATTTTATTTTGGCGTTTTGTACAACTTAATAACTACGCGAATAGGTCGTTTGAGTGAAAAGAACTTAGCCAAATAACATTGTAAAATTATTTCTATACAAATAATAGGGAATACCAATTCAAAGTGAACCCAATAGACAATTAAAGTTGGCGTTTTTAGTGAGTGAGAACGAGATGAGATTTGGCGTTAGCAGCATCAGCACCATAAGAACATTCAGATTAGTTTAATATATACAGAATAGTGTCTGTGTATATCCTATTTTATCTTTGGTAACACAGGGGTTAGGATTTTTTAAAATTTATTTTCAATTAGTCCATTTTATTTAACGATAGCCTAATAGTTAAAAAGTTAACTTCTACAATACAAACATTTATGTGCATGAACACGCCTGTTTGTGTTGTACTAGGTTTTTTCTTATGCATATTAAAGTAAATATTTACAAAAAATAAAGATGCATTCAAGTCCATTTGCCCGTTTCCTAGTATGCCACGCCACAGCACTTGCCGCCACAAACTGACCACCAATTGTAGTTCATTCACTCAAATGATAAAAAAATTAACAACCAATCAAATTACACAGCATAGCGATTAACGAATTATGGCGTGTAATTTTTCGATCTTAACTAGCGACCCGCCCCCCCGCTTTGCACGGGTGCAATAGGATGTTATCTTCTACTATTTAAAAATAAGTCGGGTTTTCCTTCCTGACGCTATAACTCCAGAACGCACGAACCGATTTCCACGGTTTTGCATTCGTTAGAAAGGTCTCGGGCTCCGTGAGGTTTATAGCAAAGATAATTCAGAAAAATTTCAACAGAAAAGCGGGAAAATCTTTTTTCACATACAGCTAAGTCTACGCGGACGAAGTCGCGGGCGGCTGCTAGTTATACATATAAACCTTCGTCTCGAACCACTCTATCTATTAAAAAAAACCGCGTCAAAATCCGTTGTGTAGTTTCAAAGATTTAAGCATACAAAGGGACATAGGGACAGAGAAAGCGACTTTGTTTTATACTATGTATTTAATATAAGTCGGGAATGCTAGCGGCTGAAAACCCTACCAGAGGGCGGGTTTAAGAGGTTTAAGCTATGGTCGCACTAATGGTGTCTGAGCCATGATATTGACGTGCACTCTGCACGAGATTACTGCAATCGTGTTGCACTCAGGGACAACTGAGTGAAGACAATAATTAGCTGTGAGTAACACTTAGCGTCGTCAAACACAGGCTACAAAACACCGCCACCGGCAATGATATTATATTAAAACTGACGCAAAAATTGTCCACTGCGTACGTACGGTGGCCGGCACATCACGCTACCCATTTCCGGTCAGTCCTCCTTGCTCTATCGCGAACAAATGTCATTTAGCAAGAGCGAGAGAAAAAACGGAAATGGGGTAACCTGATGTGCTGTTGACTGTACCTATAATGTTGTAAACGTGTGAACAAGATAATAATATGATTATTTACAGAGCGTAAGCGAGACAGACACATGTTGCGCATGTCGTCTTAAACTGTCAACAATGTAAATGCTTTCCTCTGGTGCACTAAAGTTCTGATTTCGGGTGCCAAATTTTTTAGCACGAGTAACCTATCTACCTCCTTTTTATTATAATATCATTGGCCAGCGGCATATATCTCTAGTTTGTAGCGTGCGTTGGTGCGCCACCTACCGCTTTCATCATGTTCTGCGAGTCCATATATTATCTTATAAAATAAAATCTATATATATAAAAGAAAGTCGTGTTAGTTACTCCACTTATAACTCAAGAACGGCTGAACCGATTTAGCTGAAAATTGGCATGGAGGTAGTTTAGAGCCAGAAGAAGGACATAGGATACTTTAATTTATTTTTCTTTTTTTTCAACTTTTTTTATTTATTGCCCTTAAGGCGGAACAAAGTTCGCCGGGTGAGCTAGTAATGTATGAAAACTACAGGAATTATGCCAGTGGCGGCGTTTTGTGACGGGCCCGTGGCCCGTGTGGAGAGACGCTAAACAGCATCAAACCCCGATGGCCAGGACAGTGGAGACTATTGTATGGTAAAAAGATAAGATAAGATGGACGGTTAAACCTTTGTTACATAGATAGGCACGCGAAATAAAATTTGGGTTATCCTGGATTCATAATTTTTGATATATATGTTTCGGGCGCAGAGACGAGTCGGACCGGGCGCTTACCCCTTTTGTTCAAGCCGGACCAAATCTATATATATAAAAGAAAGTCGTGTTAGTTACTCCACTTATAACTCAAGAACGGCAGAACCGATTTAGCTGAAAATTGACATGGAGGTAGTTTAGAGCCAGGAGAAGGACATAGGATATTTTTTTATTTTGCTTTTTTTTCTTTTTTTTATTTATTGCCCTTAAGGCGGAACAAAGTTCGCCGGGTGAGCTAGTTTAGAATATTCCAGAAACGCCTCAAATATTCTAATAACTCTTTATAGAACAGTCGGAGTCCTCCTCTTGTCTGGTTTAAGATGTCCTTAGTAATCAGTGAAGTTTATGAACTCATATAAGTTACTGAATATGATATTGCGACACATATTTTTTCCAGAATTCCAAACATAGTTTTCAATGTGTCAGTTTTTTTTAACACAGTTTACAGCTTGCCTAGCCTTAAAGGGAGCATCTTGAAATTTAATTTCCTTCGCCACATTTATAAAATATCTCGCGTTAGGTGCTGCAGCGAACGCGACAGTAAGCCGGCCCGACGGGCCAGTGGGTCGGAAGAAGAGAGCGACATAAGTCAATGTGTGTGAAACAGCTTTAATGCATTTCACATGAAGTTAATGCTAATAGCATCAGCTGCTTATACCTTAGACCTAGTCAGGGTGCAATGACATTGTAGTGAAAAAGTCTAATATCTTCAATAACTATTTATTATATACAAAAAAAAGCAATTAGAAAAATCTAACACACGAGAATAACCGTCGGGCAGCAACCCACCAGACAGAACTCCCGTCTGGTCGGAGGATCCTATCTTTTCGATGGTGGAGGAGGAATATATCACCCTGTTATTCATATCCCCATAACATTTTTTAATAAATTGTTTCTTTATAAACATAACATATCAAGCAGTCTCCTCCAAAAGCAGTAAAACTTACATTGTTGTGAATTCTGCATATTATTACGAGATCCACTAAAGCTTTTGTTCGATTGTTAGTAAATCAACAAGTCAATTTCATACATTTTTCATTTATGAAATTAATGTAAAAAATAAATTAGAAAAGAAAGCGAGTTTTTTGCCGTTTTTTTTATGTTCAATTGCAAGTGCCTGTAGAGTAGTGTGTTTTTTTTTGCGTAATTTTACGATTTTGAAGTGCCTTTTTGTAGTAAGTCTATTTGAATAAAAATATTTGAGATTAACTTTATAAGTTAGTTAAAAGTTGCAATAGGGAAGTTCTTGTAGAAGATTCCACGAGTGTCTCGTGACCTTGGCCGAGAGTTGGGTCTAATAGGGCTTCACAATTGGTCAATCAGTCATTGCGACTGACACAAACAACCTATCATATCGGTCAGGAACAGAGATAAGAATGGTCCTGAAGATAAAACTATTTTAATAATACTGTCTAATTACAGCGGAAACGCATCGTCGTTTTTAAGCAACACACGCCAGTCATGCCAGAAATTAGGAGATGTATTATTCGGAAGTCTCCGTGCTTCAAAAGGCACGTTGGTCCTGGCTGACGTCGCTAGGTGTAAAGCCATTCGGGGCCTCAGGGCAGCTTGATACAACCTGATGGTGAGGTTTCTCATTCACACCACTCATCGCACTGACCCAAGCGTGTTGGAATATGGCTCGCACCATATGACCACTTTCGCAGTAATTACGAATCTAACGACATCTCTCAAGCTGAAATTCAGGAGGAGCCGTTCAGAGCGTGCCATACACTTTCACATACAAAAATCCATACATTTACTCTTGCTTTGAACGAAGGTTGTAAATACAGATGCAGAGTGACCACTTCATTCCTTATTGGTACGAACCAGGATGAAGTTAGCAAAAGGTTTAGTGCGGATAGCTAGAAGGTATACCACCTGCAGGGCCCTCCCGGCGTCTAACATCAGAGGTTAATATCGGGTTATGAAGTTCTCATCCATAAGCAAGAGCACCAGGATATCTGAACTCGGGATAGAAACGAGCCACCAGTATTGTTGGCGATGATCTCGAGATTATATCCTGGCTATAAGCCTTAGGCCTCGTCCTGGACGCCAGCGGGCGGAGTGGGCCCGGGGGGTGCAAACGGTACGTGGGGCGTACCCTACCTTCACCGCCGTCGCCGAGAACGACTTCACGAACAGAAGCAGAACAGTATGACTAACAAACAAAATTTAGCAATGCATTTTGCGGGCCCGCGGTTACCTTAGAAGGTGCGTTAACCAGTTGGTTGGGGCTGATGTTGATGCATGTGAGTCAATTTAATTAAAGCGGTAGTCAAATTGCCCTCATGTGTGTTGTAAAATTTTTCATAGTTGAAAACACACAATATTTTCAGTTGTTTTAATGTCTGCCTATCATTAGTTTTCGATTTTGATACTTGCTTACTTTTTTAATTATCATTATCAGCTATAGCCATAAAAACTTTAAAATTACAAATCCGCTGTTTTTTTTTTTGGGTTAGGTCTCGTAATTTTGGTTTTGAACACCAATTCCACAGCTATCATGTATGAGTCTGTTTCAGCATGAAGAAAAAAGACCTACCTTCTGCTTGTACATGGATGCAGCTTTGGTGTTGTACTTCTGCGGGATGGTCATGCCCGGCTTGAAGTCTGACTGGCTCTCGAAGAACTCTCGCGCCTTCAGATTGCCCCCCACCTGAACAAAGATATCAAGGAATTAAATAAAAGTCTATATAACTGAGGAACTGAGGAGACTTTGGTGGTAATCCGACAGGATTACTACCAAAGTGGTTTTGAATGCCTCAAAAGTAGACATACTATAGAGGCATTCACAAATGAGGTGATGCATTGAAATTCTGTCTCTCAATCCTTTACTGATTTCAGGTCATATTCTAATAAATTCTATTTTTTTTAAAAGTAAATAAGTTGGATTTATTTAAAAAAACTCAATTTATCACACAAGAAATTGCGTAAGATTGTGTTATATGGGGAGAAATATGATAGATTTGCAGAGAACCCCCTCTCCCAAATGATATTCGGTCTAAGCTGAGTTTTCAGCAGGTTGGGCTACCCCATGGGGGTAGCCCATCACGAGATATAGACATGTATTTGCATAAATTGACTGTCCTTTCCTAATGCTTTGCCAAATCAATTTTCAATGAGATATACATTTTACATAGATAAGCAAATAAGTTAACAATTTCGCTGATACTACAAATCGCAATATAGCACACATACACATAATTACATTAATTTGCAGCACAGCCAATTGAAGCTATTAATTAAAAACACATTATGAGATAGAATTAGTGTTTCATTTGTAATTACAAATTAGAAATAACAGGTCTATTAAATTCAGCTTTTTAAACATGAGGTTAAATTAGGTAGAGAATACTTGAAGACAGGTCTGTCTGCCTTGTTACTCAACCTTTGGCTATTAGAAGCAATTACAAACAGTATCCAAAGGGCAATGGGGTTTCAGCACCCCTAAAAGCTTATGGATGATGATGAAAAGGTTGAGGGAAGACTTGCAGAATATGGGCATTACAACAAGAATAAATAAAACCAGGAACTGATATAAAAAGAACAAGTATGACACACAGCCAGGTGATAAAGACTACAAGTGTGTTCTTGTATTAATTCGTATAGCAAATTAAATGCCCCTAGGTGACAACTCACCATCATCTTTTCGAGTTCTATATCCTTCCACTTATCCATGGTCACAGATCTGACGAATGACAGGTGCACACCAAGGCTGCGGTGGACCCCAGAGCACTCCAAGCAAATCCAGATGCCATACGTCACAGACACCCACTGGGGATTCAACGTGCCGCATTCAAAACATTTCTGGGGAAAAATGAGAGCATGTCAATAAAAACATCCACTTACAGCTCATCAAAAAGCAAGAGATTCAGCAACAAATTACTTACGTGGTTCTCCTCCGTCGTGCGGATCGAGTTCAGCTTCCTTCGGGTACGTGGTGATGCCATCTTGAACAATAACAAAAGTAAGCAAACTCTTCGTGAACACACTCTTCAGTGCGCGAACAGGTGACTTGTTTGTTCCACGACAGCGACCAACACTCAGCTGGCTCTCCGGATATCACAATGTGTCAAATCTCAACTTTCAACTTCAAGTCGACTTGGCAACCATAGACAGACGCTAGTCTAGCTTTTTTAATCATAGACTAATCCAATGTTGCCACTACTGGGAAATCAAACTGTTTCTGAAAGTAAACATGTGTGTATTATTGAACATCAATTTCCGAACGAAATATTTCCATGGGCTCGATTTTATACATATTTTTTATGTCTGCCCCAAGAATAGTATAGTCTGCAACAAACCGTCAAACTTAACCTCGAATTTTACTTGACGCAAGTGACGCAAGATTCACCGTGTGCTTTGGGGCGCAAGAATTCGACCACGGTGCTCCCCCACCTGTCGTAAGTGGCGACTAAAGTGGGGCCTCCGGAGTTGCTGGGAGTGCACCCGGTGGGGGCCGTGTGCCTTCGTTACAACCTCCTGGTATCGCGCAGAAAACGGTTACAGAGGGGGTTTACTCGGTATTCCTACCGCTTCACGGCAGGGGAACCCGAGACACCCCCGCCTTTTCCCCGGTGGGCCAGATATCCGTAAACGGCTTCCGCCCCCCCCCTCTTAAACTACTTGAAAACTTAACTACGTAACAAAACCACCCCTAAAATAACTGCAACAATACGCACTGATCCCGCTTGTTGGCTTATGGGCCGCGCCACATAGTTGAGTTGAGGCCTATGCCCAGCAGTGGGACGTGTTAAGGCTGCTGTTTGTGTTTGATTACCTCAAGAGCATCGACGAGTTCTCCTCCAATCCAGCTGTGGTTACTGCCGATCCTCACTTGAAGAACCTTGGGGTTTTCTCGGAAGAATCGGTTGTTGTGCATCCTGGATTACAATAAAAATATTGTTAAAATCGCTTCATGCAGAGATGACGGTTACTCGTCTGGGGTAACGTGAAGTAGGCTTCGTGCCAGTTATTGCATTCCTCCATCATGGACGATAGAGTCGCTGTGTTTTAACTATATTTTACTCGGTAGGCTCCTCCCAGTGGAGAATCCGACATAATCCGTCTTTCCCTGGTGGACGTGTGCATACGCTTGTCAGCGACGAAAAAATAGGGCAGGATGGTGACGCCAAACCCATGCCAAATGAAACCATAGAACGCCTCTGAGCACCACCTCCCTGGTCTTTCAACTTACAATTACAAGCAAGCTGCCGACGTCAGCACCAGATCGTGCCAATAGATGACGCCACCGCACCAGAACCGCCCCATGACGTGCACAGACACCATGAATGGGTAGTATTTAACTGTAGTCCTCTCTCCTCTAAATATGCGCCGACCGTCGTGGTTGTGGTAATGATTCACATCTTCCAACTCTTTTTGTGGATCTGGATGGTGTTGAAAAAAACAAAAATAAACATAAACAGGCAACAATTGCTGCCCTCGAATATTTGCAATACCTTAGCGGTAACTAAGATTTAAGTACCTTGATGGTTTTCTAAATTGATTTTAAGTATAACTACATCAACACAACATCAATAAACACCCACTGTACAATGGGCACATTTTTAGACCGCGTCGCCAGTTAAATAGCCATTAACTTATTCCCTTATGGATTATAGGGAGTAGTTTTACTAGTAATGCTGCCTCGAGAATGGATGAATTCCTTAAGTTCAGAATAAATAAAGGGAGAGCCACGATCGGAATGTATGAATGCTGGCATACCAAATAAGATGAATATACTTTTCAGATGCTTTATCACAGTCTTTGCACTTATTTCAGGACATGGAAAATCAAAGAGAAAGCGTGAGTACTCAGCAATTATGGTCAGAATAAAACGATTATTTGTAGCCGTAGGCACAGGGCCTTTATTTATTTATTTATTTATGAAAGGTATACAGACAGATTGCAGTCACTTAATGTTCACAGTATTTAGAGATATCTTCTGAAAGGCCAGACAGCAATCCAAAGATTGTACCTACACACAACATGATTAGTTGATGATTTTAAAATCGATACTAAGGCGCTCAAGAGGTGCAGTGGCCTTAATAAGCTTTGAATTCGTAGTTTTCCTGAAGTAAATGGGCTTCACTTCTGCACAAACTTTAGAAGCATTTGTCACTTTGCGAATCGCATCAATTGAATATAAAAGATTTTTCACTCGAGCCCAGTGTGTCGTTCTTGTAATGCCTAAATGACATGAGGCTTCGTGCAAGAACACAAGACAAGATATGTCGGTTGAAACACAAATCCCAGACATCGCATCGGCAACATTATTTATATTCCTAGGTCTGTAGATAATATCGTTTTTGCAAGGAGCTTGAACTGGTATACCACCTTTTCTGTGAAGAGTCTGACATAACCCATCCATCCCCTTGGTGGACGGGTACGGGCTTGAATTTTTATTGAATTAATCGACTCGTGTAATTTTGACATTACATCAGGATTGCCTGATCATCGTCATCGTCGACCCGTCATCATCGTCATGATACATCGTGAGCTGTGTTGTGTATTTATTCCTGGCCTGTACCTGCCTGAACCTACCCTATACCCTCTGTCGGCGAGGGCATTCTCCCAAATTCTAGGGTTATTTGTTACATTACAGTATAATACAAGTAATATACATTTGTCCCAGGTGGATTGTTTTATCATCCGTTTAACATTATGGCTAGCCGTTTGGAAAACAGAACCGTTTTGAAATGCGGTGGCATAATGATTAACTGTATTATTTATCTTTAATTTTGTCCAGCTGGATTCAATTATTGCATTTTAGTTTTGAACGTCAAGTCCCCGGCCACCCTATACATTGGCTAATCAGTGACGTTGCCTCCAGCCTCAGGTAATTGACAGGCTTAGGATTATATGACAAATATATCTATTTTGTTAATAATATAAAAGCTAATTTATCTAAATATATTGAACAGAGTACAACTACGACTAGTCTCTTTCATTCATATTACCTACCGGAGAAGATATTTCAATAGCTAGCTGATTTAGTTTTTAAACACTTACCTTATTTAAGTAAGTAAAACACAAAAAAAGGTCCATTACACTTTCAGTGGCTTCCTCCTTCACTTGTGCCGCACTCTATGACCAGCATACTGGTATTCATGACATCACCACACTTCAAATCCATCACCGTCACAAATCGGTCAAAATGTTTTGAGAATGTGCCCGCACCTTAAGGTGTATGACTGAATTTCGTTCAGAAATTATTTATGGTAAAATCCGTTTCCTAAAGCGGTAACACTAAAATAGACAGCGGACGACAGCGACAGCGGTGCGGTAGGTACTCATACAAAACCATAGATAATAAAAACACATAGTTGTTGCAGGAAGGCTGCAGAACACGGTTATCGCGGCATACGAAATTTGTCGTTGCATCGTTCACTAGTTGGCGAAGTAACGCGCTTGCATTTCGTAATTTACCAGTTTGTTATTGAGAGTCAGCCTTGCCGCACACCCCCTCGTTCGCTCATTCGGGATCGGGAAAGGCACCCTACCGGTTGAGATCAGCTCGCTCTGTGTGATCCGGATATCGGTGACTTTGAATTGAAGACTTTTTGGAAATGATATAAAAGCACGATGGGCGACGAAACAATGGCAAATAATAAAATAGAAGCTGAGTACAAGGATATTGGGAGCCGGAACGCTTGGCCTGTCGTCTACCAAGTAAGTCTGCGTAGGTGTAACTTAGTTTAAGACTCGTGGCACGCATTGTGTGATTGAAGTGATGTTTACAAGAAACCACGGCTAATAAAATAGTTTAAAAAGTGAACTTTTCTGAAGTTTTAGAGCTTACCGGCAATCATAATGAAATAAAGTGAAATAATTAAGGCTAAATACGTTATAAATAGCTTTGTTGTGGTTTCCTGTTGTGTTTTTTTAGGTTGTCTCATTTCTATTGACAGCTCTGTCAAAGATATTAAGGACTAGTCAGCCTAATGAAGCATTTTGTGACAAGGAGCTCCAGATTTATATTTGTTTTTACTTTTCTACTACTGACTTGGGACTTGGGGGAAACTTACTGGGGGCTATCGTTTTTAGTAATATATATTTGCTTTAATTGTTGGCAAAGCATTCAACTGTGTTGTCCTAAGCGAGTAATTGCACTAGACTTATTTTGGCATGGCGAAATGTGGGTATTTGTATTTCTTGTGAATTGCAAGGTTTCTAAGAATGGCAGCTGCAATTGTGACAACAGTTTTCCTGGAACTATCTGAATTCATAGTGAATCAATGAAATCAATAACAGATTGATTAAAAGGCAATAGATGGCGCTGTAAACTATTATATTGGGATGATATTGGGTAAGGGGTTGCATAGGGTTTGGATTGATAAGGCACCTGAATTGGTAGTGCCTTTGGGGATAATAATGAATGTATTCTATAGCAGGGTTTGTATTAATTTAGATACCAACTTAAATTTTAAAAATTGAAATTGCTGCATCAAACAAAATCATTTTGAAAGTCATCTGAGACACAAATTTAAGGAAATAAGTTGTTAGTTACCCTTATTTTGTGTTATGAGTACCCTTTTTATGTTCACTTGTCATAGGAAATGCAGCCAATAGTTTTTTTTTTCATACTATGATAAAAATGATCCTTAACCTATCTTCCTCTTTTTTACTATAATATTATTGCCCATGACCATACAGCAAAACAACCTTTGGGTTTGGGACCAACTTTTTCGCAGTAAGTTTTGTTCTTGTCCAAGAAGCCATGTCAGATGAGCCTTTTGCTTGCATTATATGGAGGAGGGGGCCAAAGGTTACTGTTTACTAGAGCGTAAACGAGACAGACACATGTTGGGCGAAACTGTCAATGCTTTGCTCAGGTGCCTGCCTGGTTTTGCGTGCCACTTCTTTAGCACAAGTAACCTATCTAAGTGTTTATACTATAGTATCATGGGGGCCGAGGGGCAGGTCGTTGGGGTTCGAGAGGGCAGTGGATAGGGAGCGAGGGGGAGGTGGATAGGGAGTGAGTGGGACCCGGGGGGGGGGGAGGAGGATAGGGAGCGAGTGGGAGGGGGGGGAGGGGGATAGGGAGTGAGTGGGGGAGGCAAGGGCCTCTATGCTGAGTTTATTGTGATTGTTTTGACATTATTTAGCATAGTTTTTCTGACATGTTGTCTTTATTTTTTATACATTTTTTTTGGTGTAATTTTTGACAATCTCAACTATACATTAGTATTTATTAGTATTTTGACATTTTGTAGAGCACCTGTAATTGTATATTGTGTAATAAATAATCTAATCCAATCTATGCAAAGCCTTCACACATTTTATTGTAGCAATAAAAATAGTAGCCCAGCCAGGTTAATGATTCTCCAATCTTTTCTAACATCCCGTCTCATTGTCACAGAAAATCGGTCGCGAATGCCAAAGCTACCCGTACACCTGCATCGAAGCGAAGAAGCCGCAGAACAAGCCGCTGAACCGCTACCGGGATGTGAACCCGTACGATCACAGTCGGATCATCCTGAAGAGGAGCGACCTTGACTACATCAACGCTAACTTGGTCGAGGTAAGTGGTCTCTGTTGACAGGAGTTCCAGGTCCCACATAGCCCAGTTGTTCCGAACAAAAGAACACCTCCAATAGACAGCGGATCTACGACTTTCTCAAACCGGGGCAAAACCATAATAGTTTCAAAATGCAAGGTAAGTTGACTCGCTGACCTTATAAATCCTATTGGGACCGTTTTAACAGGCACAGGTTCAGTTACGACCCAACGAATCAGGCGCAATTTGGAAGAACGAAATAGTATTTGTAACCACCGTATTTCATGTGTGAAATACTCACAAATGCATGAATTGTGCACTATCGTTTTTGTAAAAGATTATTGCAGGTGATTAGGGGACTACTTACTACTACACTAAAAAAATTGAAGTTGAATTTTTATAAAGAATTTGAACACCCAGGTGTTACGACGGCAGGAGATTTTAGGAGACAAAATATATGATATAGATCACCCAGGTGACATCATCTGATTTTTTGTCATCATAGTGGATTAATCCAAACAAATGTTGGTTAAGAAACAAACTGACTTTCGATGCCAAGATACATGGCATAACTTTCCAACTGTTAGTATTTTTAATTCCAATTTTGTCTCCAAGAGCTCAAGTAATAAAGGACCACGCGTGCCGAATACATGTTTCTGCACGCGTTGATGTCTTCTTGGTTGTTGAGTTCGTAGACACCTTGAGGACGCGAAAAAGGTGTCTACGAACTCAACTTTCACTTACTACTTAAATATCACCGGATATTAAATAAATATCACTGGACAATATGACAAAACGCCATCTAGCCCCAAACTAAGTAACTAAATGATACATACCTAACTACTTATCAATATAAGATTCTGTATAAATTTTATTTTAGAAAAATGTTGTTAAAAGAAATAAAGATTTTTACTTATTTGTTTTATTTTTATCTATTGGGGGTGATCTGTGTTCCGAACCTAGGGCACTGGACATTCGTAACTGCAGTTCCGGACGCATAAAAAGGTAAGTGATCAGAACAGTAATAGTGACCTCTTTGTTTTTGAAAATAAGTTTATGCAAATGCCGATTGGGCTATTAGAAAGTATAGTATAATATTAACTATGCAGAAAGAGTTTTTGCCTAACTCACTCCTAAATGCTGACTAAATGAAATAATTGTAATGTGTTATTGATTTTAATGTCAGGGACAAACTATTGTCTAGCAACAGCAAGTTGTGAAATGCTTGCAAGCTAGCAAGTTGAAAATCGCACATTCTTACAATTGTGATTAAGTCAACACAACACTTATTTTCTAAATAAAGTGATCATTATGACAGCGCTATAATTTTCAGGTACAGGTGGAGTACAGCAAGGTGACATCAAGTTGAAAGAAAAGATAATTGAACATCCTTCGACATGCGCCATCTGGCCCCAACCAGAGCAAAACTTGTACTATGGGACAATATATTACTTTCTCAGTATACATAAGAAACCCCCAGACCAAGACAAGAGATATATTCATGTACACATCAAACCCACAACCTCTGGTGTAGGAGCTAACTTCCTCACTATCGCATCAAATCTGTAGTCATCCCAAATGTTCCTAAATATATTAATACCAACATAAGTGAGAGATCAAATCTAGCCGGATCACACTAACGGCAGGCTCGCCCTTTCACACGTTGGGTTCAAATTCCCTTGACGGAATGTGGGCTTCTGAATGTTCCGTTCACCATGACGGCAACAATCAGTGTGCCTCTGACTAACGTGGTTTTGACGTAAAAATAACAACGATCACAACGAACCTATCAAGAGTGCGTTAGTACTGCGTTTGTATTTAAAATTGATGAGTGATGAGTGTTGGTAATTACCGTAGTATGGATAGACGCAGTCACTGAGGTTAATGTAAGCACCGAATGCACACAGGGGGCGCTGTGATCGACTCGCGGCTAGATTATCCTAGAACCGCTTCATATGGGCGCTTTCATAATTACTTCTGCTTAGAGCAAACAGACTGTTGAACTGAATTTCTGTTCATAGCGGTGTTGTAAGAGATTTAGGCTAGTCACTTTTAGGCTGCGTTGCGAGAGATGTGTTTCTAAGAAACAATAAAATTCCTC
This sequence comes from Udea ferrugalis, assembly GCA_950022985.1. Taxonomy (NCBI): domain Eukaryota; kingdom Metazoa; phylum Arthropoda; class Insecta; order Lepidoptera; family Crambidae; genus Udea; species Udea ferrugalis. Next base: position 1,605,876 of record OX465515.1, read on the forward strand.
CTTTTACCTATCTTCGCACAATGAAGCGATTCTATTGGTTCTTAAAAACACATTCCTCGCAACGCATCCCTGGTGAAAACGCAGACATAAATTCTTCGTCTTGAGTCGTCTTTCATGACTTGAGACTAAAAGTCGCGTCCGGTTATAAGATTCATCATCATCATCATCATCAGCCTATAGTGTCCACTGTTGGACGTAGGCTTACCCAAATGCGCGCCAGCGCCTCTCTCAAATCGTCGCCAAACCTGGCCGGAGGGCGCACCTTTCTACGCTTGCCGAGACGAGGTTTTCACTTAAAATTCATAAGGTAGTCTTTTCAATTCTTTGAGTGTCTAGAGTTTCTGAGTCTTTGGTATTTTCAGTCGTTCAAGTCTTCATGAATGATTTCAATGATGGCTCTTGAGTGCTGGCCTTAAATTTCGTAACAACGCGTTAGTATTTCATTTTGTACAGTCACCATTACGCAATTTTGCGGCTGCAGAATACAGTTATATATGCGTTCCCGTCATTGTAAATGAAACATTCAGAAGACCACACTTCGCTGGGCAAATTTGAACACAATACGCCTCCCGCCTTTTCCGAAAAGCTTGGGTTTTCAATCAAAAGAAAGATACGACAAGTTGTAAAAATAGCAAAAATTACGATTCCCGCCAGACACTAGACTGAACCACGAATTCGCGGTCAGAGTGCTCAACCACTAAGCCACGACGCTATCCAGTCACTAATCCGCAAGTTTGCATGTGCATAATACAGCTATCCCTGTTCCGAGTATAGTAGCATCAAAGAGCGAACAATAACAGCAATTTGACGAGTGTGCAGTCACAGCTATTGTGCTGATTGCGCGCGCAATGCGACCGCCGCGCGCGCAGCCGGGCTGGCGCAGAAGTGCACGATAGATGCGCGGCGTGATTCGCTTAGAATGGTGAAAAATTTCCTTCTGAACTTATATTGCAAGTATCGTCTCAAAGATACAGTTTAATTGTGAGTTTTTTTAATATTTACCAACCAAAGGCAAAAACACTTGATGTTTTTAACTATTAAAAACGTCATAGATTAGGATGACATAAAAAAGTTATTAAAATAAAAGTTACATATCGGATTTCTGAGGTGTAGGCATCTTTCAGAAAACCTCATTTTGTAACTGTTTGTGGCCCTGTTCAGCCAGTTGGACCGGTTGGGTCTGGTCTCATCTGTCCACCTAGCCTTCGGGCGACTCACTCTTCTTTTGTCTTGCGACTACTCCATCTTACAACTCCATTGGTCCATCTATCGCTTAGACAACATGAGCGACCAGCTCATCTATATAATATCAATATAATACATTCAATATTCGAGATCTTACAAACCAAGGACTTGAATAACATAAAATAGTTTTAAAAAATAGTGAGCTAAAAAAGTGACAAATGCATAAACTTTCCATTATGTAAATATTTTGTATTACAAATACATGTCCATTGGTGAAATGTGCAACTGCGCCAGACACAACAAAAAAAATGACGTGTGTTCAAATTGAACTGATATTTAGCGCTAAAGCCCAACGTGCTAACGGGCCAGTCAAAACAAATCAACATAACTACAGCTGAATGTTACTAGATAACAAAATAATAACTTGTCTCGATCAAAGATCAACCTTTTGTAACTCCATACTTGCCCAGTGGGCAGCTGTCGCCTTACTGTCTACTCCCGAGATTCCAGTTTTACTTTGTGGGGCGTATTTAAGCTGTTTCTACCTGCCGCTTCACTATTCATAAAATCTCACTTTCCTGGAATGCCTATAGCCCATCGGCTAAAAATAGGCAAAAATAACCTTTTGCCTACCGACGTTTTATCAAAAACGGTTTAGTAGTTTGATTGCTAAAACGTATCCTAAAACATCAATAGACACGCGACTCGCCCACGGCTCACTGCAGCTGAATTTTCAGATTGAAAACCTACACAGCATGAAATATAATGAAATAACTGTGGTGTATTCTATAACAGTAGACACGTGTGACGGCTAGGCAATTATTAATATACTTAGTTAACTTTACCATCAGATGCATTTTCACCACCGACAATGCTAATTATATAATTAGTTATTGAAAAATCCATTTTATTATAGAAACTAAATGAGTGATTTTGAGGTGGCGAAAATATCCTGAACGATGGCTTAGTAATAGAAAACATGTGCTTAGCATACATCCTATCCCAGTAAGTATATGCTCATAATTTAAACTTTTTTGGACTATAAATAAAAGATTGACTTGTATGTGTATCAAAAACTTCACGATACGCTACAATCTTAACCTGTTAACATAATAAGTTGTCCTTTTTGTAAGAAAAAATCTAAATGTGTTGCTGACCGCTAACTCAAAAACGGCTAGAGCGATTCAATCGATAACTTTTTTGCTTAAATATACTCTGAAGTTCTTAAAATTGAGGTTCTTAAAAAAAGTAGTATTGTAAAAATACTCAGGATGGGGTAGTCCAACGAAGGATGGGGATCCTTCGTTGGACTACCACAGTCCAATAGCTTCAACAGAGCGACGTCTGTCGGGTCAATCAGTTACAACTGTTACAAGACCAATTATTAAAGTTTGGCCAGAGATTACATGTTTATGTGAGAAAGAGCAAAGTCGATAGTTCTATAGTAGCGCCACAGTATAAACCATACAGTAGGCTATCTAAGGCCGCCCGCCGAGTTATTAGCCTAGCGTGCACACAGACACGCGGCACAGCCCGTCCGTGCTGCCGCCTCCCTATGCCTCCCTATTTTATGCTAGCGCGTGCGTGAAATCGCGTGTGCGTGATATCGCGACACGGCGCGCGACGCTCACGCACACATTCAAACCGAGAGTGGCACGTTTGTATTTAGATGTTCTACTGTATGGTTTATACTGTGGTGGCGTGTAACGCAGGCGATGGCTGTGAGGCTAGTTATTGCACGCACGCTGCGCAATACACCTGGTCAGAATTCAAATGGCGCGTGTAATGTCAGTTGGTATGCGCAAGAGTTCCCGCTTCAAACGCGACGCCGAGTTATGGCGGCCTCGCGGCTTTGGTGCACCGCGATTTATTAGCAAAGAAAGAAAAAACGTTTATTGATCCTGGACATCGCAACGTACAGATATAACCAAAAAAAAACCACCAGGCAGCAGTGTCACGATGTCCAAGATTCAATGGACCCCACTCGGCTAATGCCTGGACCTGATAGGCTCACCCTCTTATTCATAAAAACGAACGCAACGCTAAAGCATTGTTTAGGCAATTGACGTGTTATGTCACTTACTCGCAAAAGGCGGCAGCAATAAGAATGAAAGTAGCAAAGCCTTACAAAAGTCAAAGTGTTGTTGAAGAGCTGTTTAAGTTTTTATGACCCAAAGGGGTCAGACGCTAACTAGTTAGGTGAGCTCTTTTTAGTATCTACTTGTTGTTAACTGTGTAAAAAAGGTATTTAAGAAGGTCTCATCCGTTATATATTTCCCATAGAACAGGCTTTGCCAGGTGGCGCTGTGCGGAATAATGTCCAGTGATATTTATTTATCGCATATCAAACATAGTAATTAAAGATAAGTTATACGAGTACAGTGTCTATGTTGATGTTTTATTTTGGCTATGCTGTTGCTAAAAGCAATCTCTTACAGGCAACCTGTAAGCAAAGGATAAATGATAGGCAGATTAGGCGAGTGCACAAATACTACACGGCAATAACTTATTTACTACTCGTGGATACAATGTGTAAATATGTTAATTCAATATATTTTTCATGAAAATATTAACTCATGACCCGAAGCTAAGCCGCAATTTTATTATGAGTGTATCCCAAACGGGTCTATTGTTGCCATATTAGTCAACGGAACATTCAGAAAGTTTCATTTTTCATTCATATAGGGTGCGACCTGATTAGGCTAACAAAGGCTCCAAAGTGTTCGCCAGAGATCTGTCTATTGGGCAAAGCCAACTGACGAGGCTGAAAACCGAGGCAGGTAGCATCATTGCGTCAACACCTGAAATCCTGAGGGAGATTGAGAGTTTCTATGGACAGCTGTATTCCACTCAAACACCGGTTGAAAGCAAGGCTAAAGACCCTAGAGCCAAGCTTACCCGACACTATCCCGAAGATATACCGGACGTCAGCCTGTACGAGATTAGGATGGCTCTCAAGCAGCTTAAAAACAACAAGGCGGCGGGTGATAACGGAATCACAACAGAGCTTCTGAGAGCGGGCGGTCGGCCGATACTCAAGGTCCTCCAGACGCTCTTCAGTTCTGTCATCCTCGAGGGCAGAACGCCAAAGGCATGGGGCAGGAGCGATGTGATGCTGTTTTTCAAGAAGGGTGACAAAACTCTCTTGAAGAACTACAGACCCATATCGCTTCTGAGCCATATCTATGAGTTGTTTTCGAGAGTCATTACGAATCGTCTCGCTCGCAGGTTCGACGACTTCCAACCTCCCGAACAAGCCGGGTTCCGAAAAGGCTATAGTACCATAGACCACATTCATACGCTGCGGCAAGTTATACAGAAGACCGAAGAGTATAACTTGCCACTTTGCCTAGCGTTCGTGGACTATGAGAAGGCCTTTGATTCGATTGAGACCTGGGCAGTGTTGCATTCTCTCCAAAGGTGCCAAATAGACTACAGGTACATCGAGGTGCTAAGGTACCTATACCAGAACGCCACCATGTCGGTCCGATTACAGAACCAGAACTCTAATCCGATCCAACTACAGCGAGGCGTGAGACCAGGAGACGTCATATCTCAGAAATTGTTCACAGCTGCGTTGGAGGATATTTTCAAGCTTCTGGACTGGAAAGGACGCGGCATCAACATCAATGGCGAGTACCTAACACACCTACGATTCGCCGATGATGTAGTTCTTATGGCTGAGACCTTTGAAGACCTGAACATAATGCTCAAAGATCTCGGTAATGCTTTCCAAAGAGTGGGTCTTAGGATGAACATGGACAAGACGAAAATCATGTTCAATGCCCATGTTGCACCCGCTCCAGTTAACGTTGGGAACATTACACTCGAAGTTGTTGACCACTATGTTTACCTGGGACAGGCAGTCCATTTAGGTAAGTCCAACTTCGAGAAAGAGATCTCTCGTCGAATCCAGCTCGGATGGGCAGCGTTCGGGAAGCTCCGGCATATATTCGTGTCCGAAATACCTCAGTGTCTCAAGACGAAAGTCTTTGACCAGTGTGTGTTGCCAGTAATGACATATGGGAGTGAGACGTGGTCGTTTACTATGGGTCTCATAAGAAGGCTCAAAGTCACCCAGCGAGCAATGGAGAGAGCGATGCTTGGTATTTCCCTGCTTGATCGAATCAGAAATGATGAGATCCGCAGGAGAACTAAGACAACCGACATCGCTCGAAGGATTGCATCGCTGAAGTGGCAGTGGGCGGGACACATAGCGCGGAGAACCGATGGCCGTTGGGGCGGAAAGGTTCTCGAATGGTGACCGCGTACCGGACGACGTTCCGTGGGCAGGCCCTCCACAAGGTGGACCGACGTTCTGGTCAAGGTCGCGGGAAGCCGCTGGATGCGGCCAGCGCAGGACCGATCGTTGTGGAGATCTTTGGGGGAGGCCTATGCCCAGCAGTGGGCGTCGTTCGGCTGATATGATGATGATGATGATGATTAGGCTAACAATAAACGGCTGACTGTTTGCTTCCAGTTTGCCTCCCAATACATCTATATATATAAAAGAAAGTCGTGTTAGTTACTCCACTTATAACTCAAGAACGGCTGAACCGATTTAGCTGAGAATTGGCAAGGAGGCAGTTTAGAGCCAGGAGAAGGACATAGGATACTTTTATTTCTTTTTCTTTTTTTTTTCCTTTTTTTTATTTTTTGCCCTTAAGGCGGAACAAAGTTCGCCGGGTGAGCTAGTTTTAGATAAAGTGGCCATACAGCGCGTAATGTACCTACGCAGTTTGCGAAGTTTCGCTAGCCGACTCATTCTGTGAGCGACTGATTTGCAGCGAATGATGCGCGCGGTCGGTGGCGACTGGCGTAGTTGGTTTACCACGCCGAGTTATTTATTTTAGTTAGCGGCCGATACGCCACGTGGAGTCAGTCATCAGACAGGCAGCCGCTCACTGTTCGCTTATATTTTTCTAACATCTTAATACATTGTATCTATTATGTTATTCGAGACTTAAATAAATCTAATAAATGAAGAACCATTAAAATCGATCGAGCAGTGCTCGAGTTATAAGTGCTCGTTCAAACCTGACTTTAGAGAGCTAATAATGATAAACAAGCAAATAAGGACGGATTACCTAAAATTGTTTTCCACGCTTTCCCGAATTTCAACTTGTTTTGATTCCCTAAAGTGAAATATTCCGAAGCCGAACAATTTATTTTCATTTTGAAACTCGTTTAAGTATGGGGAAATTTTAAAATACACGTTGCGTTTCATTAACCCACACCACAATGTTAACTTCAATCACGTTTATTATTGAACAAGCTGCCTCGCTTTTTTGTTGGAATTTATTTTTAGTTTAACAAACACTGTCAGCTTCAGAACCATGTTACCTTTACACATGTTCAAATTTATTTATGATATTTTAAAAATATGACTTTGAAATTGACTTGAACTATTATAACTGAACTCCTAATGTGGGAAGTGTTATTTTGCATGATTCCTGAAGTATTCTACCCAAAACATGAGCAAAAGCGAAAGAAAACATTTCTTAATCCGCCGTCGAGACCCTCGTGGCCCAGTGGTTAAATACTCTTCTTTTTCCGTTTGGTCCACGCCCCCCTAAACACTTCTAAATCTAAATCAGCCATGGGGATCCCACTGCTGCTGGGCAAAGGCCTCTCTTCCCCTGACTTCCCAAAACACTTACTTTGTCTTAATTGTATTGTCCTGTGTAGTGATTGTCAAACCGGGTTGAGTCCGTTAGATATCTGCAAGCCGGATTCCGGACCGAACCGTCAATACAGCAAAGCCTAGTTAGAATCCTTTGACTAGTTGATAAACGAACGATTCTTGCGAAACTGATATGCAATCTGATTTCACGAGATGGTTTGCAGTTTACAAGCGGAAAATAGAAATGGAACGAAATAAAATGATTAATGGTACTGTTCTAAAACATATTCATGCAGACATACATACTTTTTGTCATTGTGTCATTAGCGGTGGATAGAAGAAAATGCGTTTGAAACTGGCTTGAAAAGTCTTGCCGTTACATCACTAGTCGAGTGTCTATTTTTTATAAGAATAGACCAGCATTTGACCGCCATCTCATCTGATGGAAAGCGACAACGCAGACGAAAGTGTAGCATGCTTGTCTAGAAGAAACCTATTCACCCTTCGCTTAAAGTTTACCACATTGCACTCGTTTGCAAACACGCACAGGTGCGTACGATGATGGAAGCAAGGCGCTTCGTGCGTATATGTGGCGCGTCACCAACAAAACCACAGTAAACATAACAGTAGGTTATCCAAGGCCGCCCGCCGAGTTATTAGCCTAGCGTGCTCACAGTCACGCGGCACAGCACGTACGTACTGCCGCCTACTTATTCCCCCATATTTTATGCAACCGTGTGCGTGAAATCGCGTGCCGACACTGCCCCCGACGCGCACTCACACATTCAAACCAAGAGCGGCATGTTTTTTTATGTAGATATTTTACTAATCTCTGTTCACTGTAACAAAACGGTCGTCCTATGGTGGCAGGGGGAAAATCTCTAAAATGCAACCGATAAAAAACTGACAAACATGCCACCTTGCGACGACACTGAAGGCTTTTAAGCCTGATATTTAATTTGCTAATGAATACGACTAATAAATACGAATAATGAATGATATCTCTAAGCTTCCATTGTTCGTGCTTAATCCGTGCTCCGAGGGTTTTCCAATAAGCTGTTGGTATGGATTTTTGTTCTTATTGTGGATCCTGGACTCATGTTCGGTGTAACAGGAGATTAGACACGGCTCCGGGACCTAGATGCGAATTGCGATTGTATTTTTTCGCGTTATTTTTTTGAACGCTCACGGAATTGCAAAATGGTTACGTAGTCAGAGACACGCCACTTGTTGAAAATACATAAAGAAAGCAAAAATATCTTATGGTAGTACAGTACAAAGACTAGTGTAGGTGCGGAACAGAATCATTTTCATTTTGACATAGTCTAAAATCTGCTGAGTTGTAATTTTATGGGTCTAATGAATTTTTTATCCACGCTCCGACCAATACCGGCTCAGATTCAAAACCCCGAGTGCTTTCAGCTCGAGCTTCAAAACCGTTTCGAAGCCCTTGAGAACAGCATCGATGTGGACGATCAATACAACATGGTGGTGGATACTGTCCGTACGGTAAGGTCCAAGCACTTTAAAACCCGCCGTCCAAAATCAAAGAAACTCTCCAGCCATACTCTCCTACTCATGGATCAGAGAAACGAAATGAGGCTACAGAACTCAGTGGATGCCCATCGTTATCGGCAACTCAATAGACAGATATCTAAGTCTTTGACGAGCGACCTTCGCCAATTTAATACCCAGCGTATTAAAGAGGCCATTGAGCGGAACAAAGGCTCCAAAGTGTTCGCTAGAGATCTGTCTATGGGGCAAAGCCAACTCACGAGGCTGAAAACTGAGGCAGGTAGCATCATTACGTCCACACCTGAAATCCTGAGGGAGATTGAGAGTTTCTATGGACAGCTGTATTCCACGCAAACACCTGTTGAAAGCAAGGCTAAAGACCCTAGAGCCAAGCTTACCCGACACTATACCGAAGATATCCCGGACGTCAGCCTGTACGAGATTAGGATGGCTCTCAAGCACCTTAAAAACAACAAGGCGGCGGGTGATGACGGAATCACAACAGAGCTTCTGAGAGCGGGCGGTCGGCCGATACTCAAGGTCCTCCAGACGCTCTTCAGTTCTGTCATCCTCGGGGGCAGAACGCCAAAGGCATGGGGCAGAAGCGATGTGATGCTGTTTTTCAAGAAGGGTGACAAAACTCTCTTGAAGAACTACAGACCCATATTGCTTCTGAGCCATATCTATAAGTTGTTTTCGAGAGTCATTGCGAATCGTCTCGCTCGCAGGTTTGACGACTTCCAACCTTCCGAACAAGCCGGGTTCCGAAAAGGCTATAGTACCATAGACCACATTCATACGCTGCGGCAAGTTATACAGAAGACCGAAGAGTATAACTTGCCACTTTGCCTGGCGTTTGTGGACTATGAGAAGGCCTTTGATTCGATTGAGACCTGGGCAGTGTTGCAGTCTCTCCAAAGGTGCCAAATAGACTACAGGTACATCGAGGTGCTAAGGTACCTATACCAGAACGCCACCATGTCGGTCCGATTACAGAACCAGAGCTCTAATCCGATCCAACTACAGCGAGGCGTGAGACAAGGAGACGTCATATCTCCGAAATTGTTCACAGCTGCGTTGGAGGATATTTTCAAGCTTCTGGACTGGAAAGGACGCGGCATTAACATCAATGGCGAGTACCTAACACACCTACGATTCGCCGATGATGTAGTTCTTATGGCTGAGACCTTGGAAGACCTGAACATAATGCTCGAAGATCTCGGTAATGTTTCTCAAAGAGTGGGTCTTAGGATGAACATGGACAAGACGAAAATCATGTTCAATGCCCATTTTGCTCCCGCTCCAGTTAACGTTGGGAACATTACACTCGAAGTTGTTGACCACTATGTTTACCTGGGACAGGCAGTCCAGTTAGGTAAGTCCAACTTCGAGAAAGAGATCTCTCGTCGAATCCAGCTCGGATGGGCAGCGTTCGGGAAGCTCCGGCATATATTCGCGTCCGAAATTCCTCAGTGTCTCAAGACGAAAGTCTTTGACCAGTGTGTATTGCCTTGCCAGTAATGACATATGGGAGTGAGACGTGGTCGTTCACTATGGGTCTCATAAGAAGGCTCAAAGTCACCCAGCGAGCAATGGAGAGAGCGATGCTTGGTGTTTCCCTGCTTGATCGAATCAGAAATGATGAGATCCGCAGGAGAACTAAGGCAACCGACATCGCTCGAAGGATTGCATCGTTGAAGTGGCAGTGGGCGGGACACATAGCGCGGAGAACCGATGGCCGTTGGGGCGGAAAGGTTCTCGAATGGCGACCGCGTACCGGACGACGTTCCGTGGGCATGCCCTCCACAAGGTGGACCGACGATCTTGTCAAGGTCGCGGGAAGCCGCTGGATGCGGACAGCGCAGGACCGATCGTTGTGGAGATCTTTGGGGGAGGCCTATGCCCAGCAGTGGGCGTCGTTCGGCTGACATGATGATGAATTTTATCTGACTTTTGAAAATTCAGTCACAAAAGACTGAAACGAATCCATTCCAAAAGGAGCTGGGCCTCAAATATATATTTATAAATAAGGGGTATAACGTTTAACAAGTTTTTTTGTGGTATTTCATTAAAGCTATTTTGAATGTCAAAATTAACATCGATACTTAACAAATAAAAAAATCAATAAAAGACTAACGTTATAAAAACGTCAAGCAAACTTCAGAGTTTCCAAGTTAGGTCCAAATATTTTGAATCATGAACCAGCACGCGGAAGTTTTAAATAATTCAGACTAGGAATTCCTGACAACCTCAAGACGTTTCACAGCACAAGTTACGGGGATAAGCAACTTCTAGCCGAACCTGGCCCCACCGCTAAGCGGGTGGCTTTAAGCAGGTTCGAACAAAGCTTTCATCCCCCAGCAAAGAGTAAAAGCTTTCAACGTTACATAAATTCCATCGATAAGCCAAGAAATATTCTGAGAAAATAGCCGGAATTGTTTCGAGAAAAGGATGGTAGCCGTGGCGCTTTTTAGCTTGTCTAGATAAGGCCAAATGATAATTATTCCTATGAAAGCTGTTAAATTAAAATCATTTCTTCGGTAAAAAACCAGGTTTTCTGCAACATTTAAACTACGGTAAAAACTACTATTTTACCTGTATTTGCCCGACGTTTCGGCGATAATTGCATGTGCCGTGGTCACGAGCGGACTCAAGTAGTAGGTAGTAGTAGAGCGGACGGTAGTTTTTACCGTAGTTTAAATGTTGCAGAAAACCCGGTTTTTTAGTGTTTATACATATAGTGAAAAATGCAACAAGAAAGTTAAAAACCTATCTCTTCGGAATTGTGAACCGGCATGAGACTAATGAATAACCAGTATTTTCAATACGTAATGTCTTAATCATGGTAGTTTGAATAAAAGTACCAACAATGAAGTGATGTAGCAACGGAGAAAGCATATGAAAGTACGCAGCACAGTACATTTCTTAGGGCACTGACTGTACTTGCTAGTAGAGGATAACTTAAAACAACGCGACCTGCACAGTTATCAACGTTTGCTGAGACCCTTAAAGTCGGGTATCACTCTGACTACACGATCCGCGAACGAGGGCGGCATATTCAAACACAGCATGCAAGTATTTTAGTTCGCATAGAAAACGCGCCTCCTACTGCACCTGACCAAGTGCAGTAGTGTGCCAGATTTAGTTACATTGCTCGGGGGCGTGGGGCGTGCTCGGGGTATTTTGGACTCACAATGATACTGATTGGGCAGAATTGCATTTTCATCAAGCTAGCGAGATTTCCCCGAAACCAGCATACATACAGTAAAAAGGTTGTAAAAAAGGCTAGCAGTCGCGGTTGACGCTTGAGGGCAGCTTAACTTGTGTAAGTGCCCACTACTACCGTCAGCATTTTGCAGGTATTTCCATATGTGATTTATGAAAATCAGGCTACAACATCCACCGCAGCAGTGAACCAGAAAAACAAATAATTAAACATTGGAATGAAAATTATTTCATTTCATGATCGAAAAAATGGTTCAAACAGAGGCAGTTTTGAGCTTATTTTCTATCTGATGACGTTCACCTTATTGCGTAACTCTAATTGAATCTAATAGATTCTCAACTAAATAATATCCTCTACTCTGAAATAACGAAAAGGTTCTACAAATTCAAATAGTTTTGAAAAACTTGCCAAAGCGTGACATTCCGGGTGAGACTCCCGAACCCCCAAGTACGAGTAGGTAATTGAAAGACGTACTCGAAGGCGTCTGCATTTCGTTCAATGTTAAAGATCCTACTTCCTACTAATATTATAAAGGCGAAAGTTTGTAGGTATGCCTGGATGTGCCGTGTTGCTCTTTCACGTAAAAACTACTGAATGGATTTTAATGAAACTTTACAATAATGTTGCTAATACATCTGAATAACACATAGGCTACAATTTATAAAGTCTGTAAATTGTTGAAAATATCAAGTAAAATATGTAAATGTACGCGGCATCACGTGGTATGGCATGGCAGTTGATGACAGACGGCTGCTGTCATGAGCGTAACTATGGGTGCGTTCCGAATTAGAAGGGTTTAACATCGAAATAACATTTGGGCTACAATTTGTACTCGCTGGCTGAGCTAAATTCCACGCGGACGAAGTCGCGGGCGGCCGCTTGTATTAAAATAATTCTAATACTTCTAACTCAAATTAGAGAAGCGTTAAGACGCCTGTTGCCGCAAACTCGGTGGTGAGGTGAATTACTGGTAGTGAAAACTTTCCAAAAGTCAGGAATTTCTTCACCGTTTGATTTCGTAATACAACTGAAGATTATACAGAACAGCTGCAACTTTTCTGTTGTTGTCAGAGGTTGTGTAAGCGTTTGTAAAAGTTTAGGGTAGCACCTGATAATTGCTTTGTAATAGTTGGCTAACTTACCAAAGATCTGTATTTAGCTGCATTTGATAAGGAAATTGGCAAAAACAGGGCCTTGCGCAACGAACTCGGCAAAAATTGAGGAAAGTATGGTGCAGAGTTTTATTTCACCATTTTACTCTATCACCAATATACTCTCTTGACGTTGTGCGCTTACCATTTTGTTCTTTTACAGTTTTGCTCTTTAACCAATTTGCGACCGTTTACCATGTATTTTTTCCCAAAGATGTTCGTAATACATATTTTTTTTACCTACTGTAGTTCATCCGAATGAAGTTCACAAAGCTTATAGTTTATTAAACAGACGAGTTTTTGAGTAAGGTTTAGGCAAAAAGTTTAGGAAATTCTTGTTTTTATTCGTTTTCCAAAATATTAATAGTCCCAAAGCTTGTAGAATTTTTCCCTTTTAGTAATTTTGGTATTCAAATACTCTTCTATGACCCAATGGCTAAAAATTTAATTTTATTCGAGTTGTATTTTCCACCTGTTCTTTTATCTGCTGAAAATCGCAGGGGGGAACATGTATGGGGATTTTACGTAACACCCAGTTGTAAGGAAACTGAAAAAAATTGGACACCACCTTTTGGGCCACCTTGTATAGTTACATTATAAAACTGAACCGAAATCAGAGGTTTTTTTAAAAAAAAACTTGACTATTTTTCCGAATAGGTAGTCGACAGACAAAAATTTAATTTGCTGTCGTTATTCTAAATTCACTAAAATTAAACATACTTTGGACCATTTTTGAGTTTAAAAATAAATATAAGTTAGAATAATAGTTAGTTTTCTCTTACTTTCTTTCACTACGGTCAAAGATCGAAAATAAATGTGTTGTCATTGCAATGCTAAGGCCGCGTGTGGTTAATTGGTCTATTATACAGCCATTAACTCTTTGATTGACCACGCAATTGTCCGTCTTTATAAACTCGTGGAGTCGTGGAAACAAGTGTCAAAATTCTTTAGTCGAACTAAACGGCTGTCATGAATCGCATATTTATCTGCTTCCGACGTTTTTGAGAACGGCTAATCTCCAAAATCTGCCAATCCTCCTCCTTGCGTCTTGTATTCTCTGCTGAGGGTCGTGACACAGTATAAACACTAGGTTATCTAAGGCCGCCCGCCGAGTTATAAGCCTAGTGTGCACACAGACACGCGGCACAGCCCGTCCGTACTGCCACCACCTTATTCCACCCTATTTTATGCTAGCGTGTGCGTGAAATCGCGAGTGCGTGTAATCGCGACACGGCGCGCGACGCGTACGCACACATTCAAACCGAGAGCTGCACGTTTGTATGTAGATATTTTACTGTTCTCTGTGTACTGTGGTCGTGATCTCTATTGAGAATTCTTGCGTCTTAACGCCAGCCCTTCGTGTCCAGCTCTGCTCGGATTGGTTAGACCAGCCCAGGGTGGGGCCGTGTCTTTGTTACCAATGAAATCTATTAGATTTAATCAGTAATATCTTCTTAAGATAGGTCACTTTCCTATTAATATCTGAACAGATGCGAGTCACTAACTTTTAAACACACGCGACAGATGTACCACGTGACTAGTTCAGATATTATTGTAGTAATGAATGGTCAGATATTGATCGTAACTATAGCGACTAAGTTCAATAAGAACTTATTCGCTATAAAACTAATCAGATGTCTTTGGTTACCTTGTCTGCTACGGTGTATCTGATGGCGACAGTATATTCTGTTAGAAACTAACTTTTGTCTCGCTCTTGGCTACCCCCTCTAGTTTTTCAAACAATATATCGCGTGATGGCGGGTTTGGTTTGAAATTCTGACAAGTTAACTAAACCTCATTAACCCCCTTATTCATATATACTTAAACAACTCGTTAACTTTCGTATCGCTTTGTCTTTTTCATTCTTGTTGCTGCCGCCATTTGCGAGTAAGTGACAAAACACGTCAATTTTATTGCTTTAACGATGCTTAAGCGTTGCGTTCGTTTCTATGAATAAGGGGGTAAGTCTCTATCATTCTAATTATATCATTATTTGTCATTTATCTTTCAGAGTTTTAAAATGTTTTTAATTTTCTGTACGCTTCAATTTCATTTAAAAATTGAATATTGCGCTCTAGGCCGTGATCAAAATAGAAGTGACCTTTGACTTACCACCCACTGCTGGATTATCGCGAGTAGTAGTAGTCCCACACCCTTAACCATTTTACTTTATTGTTACAATATTCTTCCTTCAAATGCGAGCTATACCTCGCTAAGGGATATTTTAATCTAAATAGGAATTCACACTTAGCCTCTCCATACATTTAGAGAAGCAAAATTTCAGATTTTTTACTAACACAGTGACATAAATGACAAAAATACAAGGAATAGAAAGAAATGGCGCTTCCGGTATTCAAGTTACAAAAGGTTTTAGATTCCTTTATGGCGAATGGTATACTCTGCTATAGAAAAGTTCCTAAAACAATTAGGTTACCTTTTATAGAAACAGGACAGAAATTCACCTGATCACACTTTTTTCCTTCTTCTTCTTCTTATGGTGCCATCTCCTACCGGAGGTCAGCTATCATTATAGCTATTCTAATTTTGGAGACCGCTGCTCTGAACAACGATCTGGTGCTCATATTGAACCAGATACGCAAATTTATAAGCCATGAATTTCTTCTTCTTACGGGTTTTCTCCGTCCTTGGATTTACCTTGCATAATAAGTTGGAGTAGCACACCTTTTTTCCGAGTAGATGTAAAATAACAAATTGTAGATGAAACAAAGACGAAAGGTATAAAGGTTTCGAAACATTTGTGGTGTTTGTTTATAACTATCAAGCACTCGTCATCATTGACTACAAATTTAATTTCGAGGTTCAATTCATTATTTCCTGCGCAATGATTAATTTGTAGTAACTTCACCGCAAATTAGGATAGTAATTAATTTTCGCCCGTTTAGTATTCGTCAATAAATGTGTCGCGGCCAGCTTCGTTTGAAGTTATTCCGTATCATTCGGAACTTTAATTATGTCAGATAATTAGGGCATTTTCTAAAAATAGAATCTTTTATTTCGTTTGCCAATGCACAGTACTTCTCAGAATTTTAACCGTTTACTACTTGATGACGTCGACTTTTATCATTTTCAAGGTTAACTGGTACGGTTATTTGTCAGAAAAATAAAAAATAAATCAATACAATTTGCTGAGACCAGTATTCGGAAACCTTTACGGTATTTTAGCAAACTGCTTGGCATCCTGATAAAGCATTTGCACCTTACTATCTATTGATTCTTAAGTTAGTTCTAATATCCTAATACACTTTACAAAAATAAACACAGACAAATAACGATGAACATTATTACTCAAATACAAAAAATATATTGAAATTATTAATCCTATACAAAGATAGTGGATAAAGCTTTTTGTGACAAAGAAACTACGCGGACGATTACGGCGGCACAGCGAAATAACAAAACCATCTTAGGAAATTACGCTAAAAGTCTAGATAGCATTAAAGCTGTTGTTTTCAAATAAACAAATTAATCCTCTTTGCAACAGCAATCACGACGATTGGGCCAAGCTTAATTGCTGTTGCAATTTACTTGGCAGAAACGCTGTGCGTTGTGCGTCATCCTCAAAGGATAACCACATTTGATTGGAAATTCAAACCCGTTGAATGGAGAAGTGTCAACTAGAGTAACATGTACAAAGCTGAAAAGTTTTTTTAAACATCAAACCCATGGTAAAATAACTTCTGTTTTGGCTTTGAAAGGGTTTGATATCAAAGCCAGCGCGAAATGGCAATCCGGAAGTTCGACGGATAAATTGACAAAGCCTGCTGAACTTTAGTTAGTGGATGCAAGCCGCCCACAATCCGTCACCCTGTAAAGCTCGTAGCACACATTACAAGCACGGCAACTGCACGGCTCCGACCCAGCAATTATCTTGCCATTCAAATTTGAACCTTAAGTTGTGAGTAATATATTTTGCAGTTGCCGTTGCCTTTTGGTGTAGTTGCCGTACTCGCCTAGTGAGCTACGACCTTAAACCTGCCGCTGCGTGTGACGTTAGAAGCAAGAATGTTTTTTTTGGAAATGTACCTCTACGTGTAACGACAGATAGGCAAATATTTTATTTGTCTCCAGAAAACTCATACATTACGTAATATTAAATAATAACTAAACCAAATTATAACAAGAGGGACACTTAACTGACCTGAAGATAATAAAACGCAGATTTCAGCCACGATTCTATTTTGACGTGATAACGTCTTTAAAATCGTTTTAGTCGGGTGACATGTACAGAAACTTGTGTCACACCAAAACCTCACGAGCGCGATCGCAGGTATAACGAGAGAGAGACGGACCGATCTCCCGTCTCATCTCGAGCGCTGCCAGTCATCCCGTGAAATGCCGTTATCACGTAAACATCTCGATCGTAAGCCTACTTTACAAACAACCATTTTTTTTTTAATATATTGAAAGTGTATATTGAAATGAAATGAAATGAAATGAAATGAATGAATGCTTTCTGTATTCTTTTCAGCCGCAAAATTAGTGGTGGTTAAAGAATTTGACACATTTTAAAAAAATAAATGAATGTGTTGATATTGATGCAATCAACCTTTACAGGCTATTATACCATGGCCAAAAAGGTCTAAAATAGACTTGCGTGGAAGAGGGGAAGAAAGGCATTTGCCGCCCAGCCCAGGGACTAAATTTAGATTATATTATCAATAAGAATAAGGTATAAATTTGCAACCGCAGATAAATTTCCGCGGCTAAACGTGCTACGGCGTGTCCGCGATCCATTTTGAACATCTTTGATGTAATTTGTGCATTGTGCAACGAGGTCGGCGCCCAATCAGCAAATGCATAGTACCGTTCACTCAAAGGTTAAGTTACTCTTGGGTTTTCTAACTGTGATCTAATTCTTGTCAATGATATTGTAATAAAAATAGGTAGATAGGTTACTTGTGCTAAAAAAGCGGCACCCGGAATCAGATAGAGCAAAGCATTAACAGTTTGAGGGGACACTGCGCAACATGTATCTGTCTCGTTTACGCTCTAGTGAATAATCATTCTTCCTTGTTCACACGTTATAACACGTCCAAATTAACTACGTCGTGCCCCGTGGACAATTTTTGACTTCGCGTCAGTACTGACATAACCTATTTATTTAAACAATGTTTCAACAGCATAATTGTACATAAAAAAAACAGAAGAACAAGTTACTTGAACATGAGCCAATAACTGAAACATACTATGCCACTTAAAAATAATATTTATTATTTATTTATTTATTTATTTATTTATCAAACACAATTAAACGGGCTTAACCCAGTAACATAATTATGTTAATTTAATAACTAACGTTTACAATAATTCCTCAACATGGTTAATGGTTTGGTCAATAACATGCAAAATGCCATCTACCACTTTTTTATAAAAATATCATTGATTCTTGTTATTCGTTACTCGACGCTGTCTGCGGGACAATTTACGTTATCATTATTGAAACTTTTTGATAAGAATCAACACTATGACTTTCGAACGTGAAGTGTGTTTGGGTAAAGACAGAATAATATTGATCGCGAAATATAGGGGTTGAGATAAGTCAAGAATAAGGAATAATAACCGAATTGCACGTCTTAGAAGTCATGGCCGGAAAGCTAGTACTACAATGAAAATAATAAAATTACTCAGTATACAAACATAAAGTGACTACCACCGATGTCGCAAAAATTTGATTGCGCGACTCTTTGAGGTTGGTGACATGCTTTGAGACCTGTCAAACCTTTATGGACTGACCACCTTAATAAAAACGAACGCATCGCTAAAGCGTAGTTGAAGCAACTGACGTGTTATGTCACTTACTCGCAAAGGCGGCAGCAACAAGAATGAAAGTGACAAAGCGATACAAAAGTTAACGTGTTGTTGAAGAGCTGTTTAAGTTTTTATGAATAAGAGAGTAAAAAGTCGATATCCACCAAACCCGTCTAGCCGAGCCTAACACCAATTCATTTTATACATAGAAATTAGTTCGTAGATAAAAGTAACTGTAAAAATGAAAATTCCAGCCTCTATATTGACAGGTAACGATTCTTAAAATTAAGGATTTCATACATTAATGTGTTAAGGTGTTATGAAGCTAAAAGTGGGTGAATTTCCACTCGTCTTTAGGTACTCATAGACGCCATAGTTGTCGTTATAATGAGGTCACACCGCCCGCTGTCGCCGTGCCGCGCCTGTTTCTATGTGGTTGAAGATAATATTACATAGACCTAAGTCAATTCCAAAACATTATCTATACACTGCCTACTAGACTAGCCTGTCAGTATTCTAATGATTCGCATCAACCGTTTTGTCAACTCATTCTGAATCATAGGAGTTAAACGAGCTTCTTGCTCAAGTGTTTCAGAGCGCATCTTGCGCTCTGAAACACTTGAGCAAGAAGCGAGTGGTGAATAGATATTTGTTAAGTCAGAATTTTATAATTCTTGAAAATGACCCATAATAAGTGTGATTCTCAGTGATGTGCTTGTAGTATAATAGTTACAGCCAGCATCAAAATTATGTTTGTGTAGAGCGTTGTCAAATAATATGTGATGTCCGAAGTATTCAAGAAAAGAAACACTAACACCACAACTACCACTACAGAAAATGGTGTATCACTTGTTGTAAATTATGGTTTTAAGTCATTTATTCTTATAAAATTAAAAAAAAAACACTTGGAAGAGAAACGTAGTATTTTTTTAAATTTTAGTATCGATTCAAACGTCATGCGATTTTAATTAAAATTTATTTTGTCAAACCGTCTGTAGGGAACGTCTAAGCTGAGATTCCACCTTTCTAATTTTACCTTTCTGTACTTTTTGAGCTAAATAGTTTAAAAGCTCGCTAAAGCTTGTATTACATAGTTCCTTTCATGCACTAATGAGTGTACGTGGGCGCCCAGTGAACTTGAACCTGAAAATTCAATGAACAAAACTTCAGAAGCGTGGATGAGGAAACCTGAGAGTTTTAAATGTTGGAATTCCTCGAACTAAAGCTTGCAGTTGTTTGTAAAATTAATCTCGTTAAATTTTTTACTGAATTTACGTGGGTAGTTTGGCTTGAACCAAAAGAAAAATAGGATTTGAATTATTTATTTGTCGTTTTATGAAACGAAGCTTTTGATGTGAATTATTAAAAATCAATGCAAAATTTGTACGTATGCTTCAAAGCTGATGCCTGAAATAGCGTGTAAGACCTGCTAGGTTTCATCTAGCGTCCGTAACAATGATATTATAATGAAAAACAGGTAGATAGGTTACTCGTGCCAAAAAAGTGGCACCCGAAAACTAAGCTTAGGGCACCTGACCAAAGCATTGGCAGTGTTGACAGTTTGTGACGATACTGCGCAATATGTATAGCTGTCTCGTTTACGCCCTAGTAAATTATCATACTTACCAATCTTGTTCACACGTTACAACACGGTCAAATTATAGGTACGTACTCAGTGGACAATTTTTGACTTCTCATCAATACTCACATAACCTATCTACTTCTTTTTTATTATAATATCATTGGTCCGTAACGGTCACCCGCGCTTTGACAATTTAGTATCCGGCCTCTATTGTTGAACGGCCATCAAAGGCAGTATTAGTACGCGGCTCTTATTGGCTCCTATTGCAATTCCAAGGACGGGATGACAGTACGACGCACACTTGCAGTCAGCATCAACAGCATGAGAACCCTCGGTATTTCACTACAATATCGTACAGACATGTTTTTATTTAAACTAGGAACTATACTCGGATTTTTAATTGTAGTCAGTGAAATGACATTTTCAGTGTGGCAGGTTTTCAGTCCCAAATAAATAGTGATGTGGTAAATCGAGTTTTTACAATTAAAAGTTAGTCGACATTACAGCCTGGCAAAAAAGTCGTAGTGAATGACCACGTCCCACTTCCATATGTCATTACTGGCAACACACACTGGTCAGACTTTCGTTTTGAGACATAGAGGTATTTCGGTAAACTGTATTTAGTAAATAGATTTTCAGTTTCAAAATGTTTTGTTTCTGTATTATATTATTTACAGGTAAGAATTTCGTTTATTAACAGGTCATACAACTGGAAAAGTTTTGGAGGATACAACAGTAGAATCTTCCATACAAGTGTTTTCTAAAGGTTTGACTACAGGCCTAAAGGGCCCAACCGGCAAAGGACGACGCCTTATAATTTCATATATAGGCAGTGATGAAGGTTTTGTAGATTCCGGTTTACTTATTTTTGAATCAAATAATAATAGTATGGACTATCATGGAGAGATGAATTCAGAATCGGAGTCGGAATCAATAGCAACCGTAACGAATAAAAACGTATATAATTACTTGTATTTTGCTGACTTTCAAGTGTTAATTCCCCTGAACCTCTTTGAACATTTTTTTTCCAGCTATGGTTATAATTTTTTAGTGAGAAGTTTTAATATGGAGGTAGGGCCCATATTTCTTAAATCGTAATTATTTAATTCGTTTTGTACACTATTAAATATTTACAATTATTTAAAAAAGGCTTTGATACCTCATAAAATAAATCATGACTAAATGTCTTAGTCTAGTGATTGCCGAACGTCACTATTGTAGCGGGTCACCCTTTTTTGTATCAGTCACTGTTGAAGTTGTCATTTCGCTGACTACAATTATTAATCGTACTATAGGCAGTCATTTGACAATCTCGCCTGATGTAGGTAATATCAGTGAGGTGTTTTTTAAATAATACTAGACATTGGCTTTGACATTGACATTTTACATGTAAATAAAACTGCTTCCGCTGAAAGATCGAATTCTAAAATTGTAAAAATTCTCCGGATCGTTCGATAACGTGGTTCTGAATCGCTGCTCTGAAGGAAGGAAATAGAAATTGACCGGTGATGCCTATCGGAAATCTAAGTTGTCTGCCTGCAGGGCACCCTCTCGGCGAGCTAGCCTTCCGGCCACGAAGGTTATGTAGTGGATTAAGTTTATAAAGAGGTTTTCATTAAATGTATCGTACGGTGCTCTAAATAATCATGAAGATGGCAATATTCATCGAGATAATATTGTAATATCGAGATAATTTATAATTGCTTTTTAAAATACTTCATGTTATGGGATTAATGGGTGAAATCAATTATAGCTTTTACTGGAAGTAGACTCTGCACGTGCGCCATGCTACTCGTGTTATATCAGCTAGGTATACCAGCTATAAAAGTTAATCAGTTATTGTAGTTTACTTATTGATATTACTGGTACTAGTAAGTACTCGTGAAAAAATATCCGAGTGTTAGAGTGTGTAAGTTGCTAGAAGTCGTTATTAACCGTTATGACTCACCAAATAAAGTTTTTAAAATTTTTACGCACTTCCCGCTGCTTGGGGGGGCAGCGGGGGAGTGTGGGACTCACCCACCACAGGGAGGGTGGGAATACCCACTAAAACACCGGGACAGCCTTCTTCCGTGCGTGACCAGGGTTCACCGAGATCTCTTCTGTAGAGAAGGAACACTACCGGTTGAACACCTGGCGCACAATGCTGTTCACACAGCCCCTCTCGTAGGGAGTAAGACCTCCCTACTAACACCAGCCGGTGTTACGGCAGTGTGAGGCTGCCCCCACACTGCCGTCCTCCTCGGGGCCACTTGAAATAGAGGCACACAACCCCACCGCGTGCACTCCCAGCGACCCCGAAGGCCCCCTTTAGTCGCCTCTTACGACAGGCGGGGGGGAACCGTGGCCGTATTCTTACGCCCCGGCCACAGGGCAGAGGGAACGCACTAAGGCATTACGCCAGTGCCCCTGCGTCGCCTTCTCCGCCGCCGGCTAGGGTTAGCGAGCTCCTTTGCACGCTTGGCGGCCTCCTTCTGCTCCATCACCATGTTGCAGAAGGTAAGCATGGATGTCCACGCTCTCCTGTCAGCGGCCATTGCATGAACCACTGTTTGCAGGGTAACCACCCTACCAATACTCGCGCTCAAGACTCTTCGGTCCTCTGCCCATGCTGGGCACTCCTCAAGAGTATGTCTGGCCGAGTCATCCAGATCATCACAGTGATGACACCTTCGGTCACCTTCGGTCACCCTGCCTATTCGACACAGGAACCTCCCGAAGCAGCCATGCCCCGAGAGTACCTGTGTCAGTCGGTACGTCAGAGAACCGTGTCGCCGCTCTATCCACTGACTGAACACTGGGCGCACCGCCTCGATGGTCCAGGGGCCCGCTTCCGGCGCCTCTAACCTGTCTAGTCACGTATCATGGGCCTCAGCTATGATGTTAAGCCGCTGACCATTCAGCTGTTGCGGTGTGAGTCGCCTGCCCGAGGTACGCGCCTCCTCCCGCCAAAAGAACGCGGCAGAGAGGGCCCTCGCGTCTAAATCCCAGGGCAGGGACCGCGCCAACAGGCACGCCGCCTCGAAGGAGATCGTGCGATACCCTCGTATTGCTCTGATCCCCATCGTCCTCTGCGGTCTCCGCAGAATGGACGCTGACTGGCGAGTCAGAGCTTCAGCCCATACGGGGGCTCCGTTTAAGGCAATGGATCGCACGATCCCCAAACACAGCTTTCTACCGCTGTCTCCCGGCCCGGTCAGGTTGGGCAAAAATTGACTTAGGGCATTCGCCGTCTTTGCCAATTTAGGCGCCAACTTCTTGGAGTGGGGCTGGAAGTTTAAGCGACCGTCGAGGACGATTCCTAGATACTTCATCGTTGACTCAACGGCGAGGCAAACTCCACCCACCACAATGTGGGATCCTGCTGGAGGGGCTTACCGGGGTCCGTGAAAACACAGGACTTCGGACTTGTGCAGAGCCACCTCCAGTCCCAGACGCCTGATTCGGCTCCGTACATTAGCGGTGCCTGCAGTCGCTCGCAACGCCGCCTCCCTATACGATTTCCCCCGGGCGGTCACCAGGGTGTCATCCGCGTAACATGTTACACTGACACCCTGTAGGTTCTCCCCCCTCAAAACCCAGTCATAACCGATGTTCCACAGGAGCGGACCGAGAACCGACCCCTGTGGGACACCGCACGACATTGGCCACTGAAGCCATTGTTCCCGCCCAGGGTACTCGACATACCTGTCCACAAAATAGGACCCGATGATCTCCCTTAGATACGCCGGTGTTTGATGGTACCTAAGCGCCTCTTTTATGCACGCCCAGGGTAGGGTGTTAAAGCCGTTGGCAATATCTAACGATACTAAAATACTAAAAAAAATAATATTTAATCTACACACAAACGTCGAATAAATCAGATAAGATGCCTCCTACCTTTAGTTTATTCGCGACGCGTTTGCCGGGGGGCTCCCTCCTGAGCTAAAAAAACAGACGCCTGTCTATCTATTGTCGGCTAAGCCGGTGGTTGATGAAAGACGTTAAGCCACACTTTCTTTTTCTTTCTTCTTTCGTATCTCTGCCATCACTTTTAGGTAGGTAAGTAAAACAGTTAGGGCCGATAGACATCGTGGCAAAACGTGGCAGGCATGGGAAATGGGAATACGTGGCTTGCTGCTTATCGTGTTTGTCAAAGTTGACAAGTTTTTAGTTCCGTCACCCTGTCAGTGTCACTCAAGTTCACCAGCCGCGGTCCGAAACAAAAGATTAACACTTCCTTTTTTTTTATTACAATTTATGTATTTGAATAACTATTTATTTATTTATTTATTTCTTTCTCTTCACCATTAATTTAATTTCCCTTTTACTTATTATATTTGTATTCATTTATTATTTACATAAGTCGGACGACATCATAAAGGCTCTGTCAGAATATCAGCGTCGCTGCAGCCTTAAAAAGCTGTGGCGACAAATGCTGAGACAGAGACCTGGTTGGCCCCACTTCACTTTCTTTTTTTTTTGCTCATTTGTTTTATTGTTGCCTTTTTTCTTTTTTGATTTTATTTTAATTGGTGTATATTTTTGCTGTTTGTGGACCAATAAATAGTTTTTCTTTCTTTCTTCTTTCATACTGCCAAAACAACCTCTCCCCTGGCGATAGCCTCTTCGGCCTGCTTCTTTACTTCCAAGACGGCGTGCACAGTTGATCGGCGCCGCCGGAAACCGTACTGGCACTCAGCCAGATTAGGTCCGTCTCCCTCAAGGTGCTCAACGAGACGCTCAGCGATTATCCGCTCCAAAAGTTTGCCCATCTCGCAACACTATCGGGCGGTATGCGGATGGCGAGTCTGCGGGGCGACCTTCCTTTCTTATGAGGACCAACTTCCCCCTTTTCCACTGTCGTGGGAAGCAACCTTGTCTCAGACACTCCGTGAAGAGATTTTGGAGCCTCGGTCCAAGCCATTTTAGGGCCAGAGCTTTACCTGGTATGCCGTCAAGACCAGGCGCGGTGTTTTTCGCCCGGAGCTTGATAACGGCCGCGGCAAACTCATCCTCGGAGATCGAGGGTGCCTCGCTGTCAATTCCGTGGTCATGTCCGTCCGAGATCATTGGCGGGGGAGTAAACTCAACCCTCGCCGGGAACAAAGCCGTGACGACCGCCTGCAGCAGCAGGGTATCCAGGCTCTCCGTGATCGGGGGGCCCACGGTCGTAGCTTAGCGATCGCTATGCGATACGGACGCCCCCATGGATCCCTATCAAGGGTGGCCAAGAATTCCTCCCGCGCTTTTGTCTTGGCCTTGTTGACGCCTATCTTCAGGGCATTTTTCGCCTCCCGGTACGAAGCGTACTGGAGGACCTCCTGCTCCTCATCTCGGTGCGCTCTGCGCCGGAGTCGGGTGTATCGGCGCCTCGCCCTAACACAAGCCTGCCTGAGCTGTGTCAGGTCTGCGGACCACCAATACACCTGGCGCCTCGGTTGTATAGCCTTGGCCCGGGGCATGGCCGCGTCACAAACATGCGACAGCGCTTCCCGGAACCAGTCCGCTTCACTATCCACCTCGAACGGTCCGACCGGCGAGGGCACCCACGCCTGAACAATGGAGGCTAGCTCCAGTACCTCTCTGTCAAGACGCTTCTGAGCCCAACGAGGGTGGTGCCTATTCACAGATCCCTGACTCAGGCCAGTCTGGAGCGCCGAAATTGCAGAGACTTCAAACCGGATGTAGAGGTGGTCTGAGTATGTCTCCACATCCTCCAGCACTCTCCAGCCCGAGTCACGGCGTGCGAGAGCAGGACTCGCGAACGATACGTCCACGATGGACTCACCCTGCTGCCGGACGCACGTGTTAGCAGAGCCCTGGTTTAAAACCACCAGACTAGTGGCAATTGCCCACTCCTCGTGTGCCCTTCCACGCGGAGTAGTCAACGGGGTGACGAGTAGTGACGAGCAGCTGTGGGGTGTTGTGCCGCCTAACCACCGCCTCAAGCTCCGACAGAAAATCTTCGAAATCAGCGAGTGGTTTGTTAGGGGAGAAGTACACTCCCACAATGAGGGTGTTTCCTACTTGAGCGGCAACCCAACCGTTACCCTTCTCCGTTCTCCGAAAAGGAGTTGAGCCCGCAGCGATGTTCGTCACTACTGCTACGACGCCGTCATTGTCCGCCACCCAGTCGTTGCGCTGGGGGACATACAGTGGCTCCGCCACCACTGCTGCATGCACCAACCACTGTAGTAGACTCTGTTGTAAAAGGTCCTGAGCCATTCTACAGTGGTTGATATTCGCCTGTAGAAATTTGAGAGCCATTCCTAAACAGGACCTTCCCTTATCTCCTCGTCCCTAGGTGGTTGCTGGGCGGCAGCTGGGTTGTGCGGTTACGGATTGTCGAGAGTTGAGTGAAAGTCAATGTTTAAGTTAAGATTATATTTAAGTGTTCCACAATAGTCAATGTTAGTAAAATGTTAAAGTAAAATGAATGTTAATGTTGTGAGTGCGCCCAGTCGCGATGGTTCCGTGTAATGCACTGATTAGGTAAAAATTAACGCATCGACATTCGGCGTGTAAGTATTGAGGTCAAAGTTTTGTTCGGTAGTCATTACACCGAACATGGGTATTGCCCTCAGCCTTCGTCTTAGTCCCTTTCTTTGGGCGTAGGGCCGTGCAGGACTTGCTGCCGACCCTGTGCCCCGCAGGCTTATTAGCCGTAGCACACAATGTGCAGTGTGCCGCTGCCTGACACACAGCGGCTTTATACCCAAGCTGACCACAACGGTAGCACTGGTGGCTGCGGTCTATTTCGGAGGTGCAGCGGCCTTGAACGTGACCCACTTCGAGGCAGCGGAAGCAACGCATCTGCCGCGGCTCCAGAAGTCTGACTTGGGCCGTTACCCAGCCTACCAGCAGCCTTTTCTTGTCCGCCATTTGCTTCGCTACGGATATTGGGCAGCGCACCCATGCTGTGCCCAAGCCCGATTTATCCATGCGGATCTCCCCTGCTTTGACGGACTCGGCAGTGCACCCGGTGGCCTTCACAACGGCAGCCGTTAACTCCGCCACCGTCACAGATTCGTCGAGGCCAGTTACGCGGACCTCTGCGGTTTTGACTGGCCTATGGACCTTCACCGCCTCCGTTCCCAGCGCATTCCTCAGCCGCTCGGCCAATGAGTCGGCTTTGTCACCGCTTGTGGCACCCGGCACTTCAATGATAGTGGCCCCGGTCGCCGCCCGCCGGAAACGGACGGACTCAATGCCGAGGCCTGCCAGGTCCACTTTCGATCTGGCTTCTGCAAGAACATTCGCGTATGTTACGCCTCTCTGCTGCGTTGCGAGACTTGGTTTTTTACAAGGATTGAGTTTAATGGGATTTACTTTTCTGTTCCTATGTGTGTGACTTTGATGTGAGTTACACGAATTGTCCCGATATAATTGAAAAATATTTTTTAATGCCATATTCTTCCTTTATTTTGCGCCTTGCCTGGAGCCTCAATCGGCATGCCGACCTGTCGCTTTCCTACTACATACAGTGCGCAGCGAACTTTGAAAAGAGGCTTTCAGCACAGTACACAGAGAACAGTAAAATATCTACATAAAAACTTGCCGCTCTCGGTTTGAATGTGTGCGTGCGCGTCGCGCGCCGTATCGGCACGATACTCGCACTCGATTTCACGCACAGGCTTGCATAAAATAGGGGGGAATACGGTGGCGGCAGTACGGACGGGCTGTGCCGCGTGTCTGTGTGCACGCTAGGCTAATCACTCGGCGGGTGGCCATAGATAACCTACTGTTTATACTGTTTTTTCGGCTTCGGATAGCGCCATCTATGTAGCGCACTACCGTCATGGTATATTCGTGTCATAAAACAAATCAAATTCTGATGAACAACTGATTGATGGACGTGGAAATTACTTCGTTTGTACTCGTCAGCGATGACTGCCGTTGTGCAATGTTTTGCATCGGGTGCTGTCATCAAATGGATTACATTTAAAATTAACGACGAGTCACTTTAGCTGACACAACAAACTGATATCTTCTGTGGCAGATCTCGAGCCTGTTATTTCAATCTACCCAAGTAACCTACGCACTTGCTTTAAGTTGCATACCTAGTGTGTACTCATGTGAGCGACCTAATCTATTTTCTCAATAAAGATTGTAACGATGCCGTTTGTTTTCAGTCTCGTGGACGTTACAACCTCCACGATGGCTGAAAACTCCGTACAAGTTCATTTCTCCAACCTTATTATAATGTATTGTGAAAACTACAATAAAACAATCCTGCAAGTCTCAAGAATGTGATTTTTACTATGTATCTGCGGCGAGTACCTATCCTCCCTGGCCCTCTATAGGCAAAGGACAGAGAGAGAGGCACCGTCACAAGATCTCTGAACCACAGGCATCATATAGGCTCCTTCTCAACCTATAGTCACATCAGCGTGTGACATGTAGAAAGCGGCAAAGATGTATTGGAATGACATCATAAATGTTAATTGTCAGATTAATGAGATTACTGTTACATAAGATTAAAATAATTTCGATATTTACGGCTTCAGGGTTCAAGTGGTCTGACAGGCTTAAAAGTGAAGACACAGCTCGTAAATCATATTTCTATTGCATTGAAGAATTAAAGTTTCAACGGGGTATTGGCACCATTACATACTTTATTTGCAGAGAATCTATCATAAAATGTAATAAGGGTTTTCCTTTTCAGTACTACTGAATAATTAGCGAACAGTAAATTTGAAATTAAGGAATAGTTTGCAACTGACATGACATCAATTATTCAGTATTTAACCAATTCTGCAACGTAGACAATGTGAGCATCGAAATCGGATGTTAATTAATGTTACGCATTTCCTGCATTCCAACGCATACTATTTATGTCAGTAAAATGCATTTGGCTATTCAATCAATTTAACCATCATTTCGATACATTTGTTGTGCCATTGTTCCTGGTGATTAATGAAGACTACTGTACTGTAGTTACTACTCGTGGTCTCTGACTGCACACTATTTTAATGGCAGGTATTCCTTAAAAAGCTTACTTTTAACTTACTTAGCTGGTCGAGTCTCCGCCCTCGCGCATTTCATAGGGTTTTTTACACATAATAAATAAGACAATAAGTGACTGCAGTCTTAAAGAACGCCAAACGCGGATATTTAGTAGCTTCTCGGAAGCTAACGCAGGCGTCGAGTGATTAAAACGCGCGATTCCGATACTGTGTCCGACCATACGAAGTCGCAAAATGCGCGATGCTGCATCGATACAATCTCACGGCTTTACTGCGATCGAACGCAGAGAATTGCCAAATTGTGCTTTAGCATCGATAATATCGTGAATTCGCCAATCGCCGATGCTAAAAGTAGCATGTCTGTTGTATAGCTCTGAAACTTGCCATAAAAATGCTATCTTGCCTGATCTTGTGGACGTCGCAACATTGAGTAGTTCAGTACGGTTACGTATTAAAATACCTAAAATTGTTTTAACTATTGTCGATTCAACTACGCTCGACTCACCTAAATTCATAACGTCTAATGCTCGACTCGCCTAATGCTTAACTTAAATAATTTTATTTAAACTAAAATCGATTGCACTAACGATCTATTAATATAATGGTTCTTTGACATAATGGATGATTCAAATATGTATAAAATACCTAATCTACGACTCGCCTACTAATTTTCATCCTCCTCCAGCCTCGCCCTTCCGCGCCTACGCGGGCTTGAATTGCACTACAGGGGTAGGGCAGACAAGACTACGTGGAGTCGGATTTGCAGCAATCCGCTTCTGTCAATACCTGTTACCTGGGTATTTAATGTAACAATAAATCGTATATCACTCAGAACATATACAGTCGAATGAGATAACATCATTTGATATAATGTTTCATTTCGTATAATCAACAAATCATATAATTTCAAATTACATAATTTGAAAACGTATAACGGACAACTGATATAAAAATTTTTGCTATAAAGATTACATAGTATACTATTTAAAACAACTACCACGTAATTTTTTAAATCTTATGATTGTTTATGAATACACACTTAAATAAATAGGTACACATTGTTAGAGATCATAAAAAGTGCTTGGTTCAACGCAAGCAGCAATAAATCAGGAAAGTCGGTTTTCGGGTTTAAAAAAAAAATAACCACGAAGGTTCAAGGCTGAGCTGCGCTTCGCTTCGCTCCCGCCTTAAACCTTCTAACCTAATCTATCCGTGTCGGTTTCGCCCCGACTCTAGTATAGGACAGACAAGCATACCCATTAGTTGTTATAACAAAAACATTTATTACCCGTTAGATGAATAAAGCTTAGGTGAATAAGGCTTAGATGAATAGACGTTAGGTGAGTCGAGCGTAGGCGAGTTGTCCATTAGGGATTGCATACATTAGTTATTATGTAATTATAAGAAATGATTAGTAGTTATATCAAACATTAGGCCAGTCGAGCGTAGTTGAATCGACAATAGTTAAAACAATTTTAGGTATTTTAATATGTAACCTTCAGTACCCATGCAGTAGCTTTTGTCGGTTTTCACAGAAACGTAGAAAGACGGATGCTTCCTCTTAACCGCTGCGTGCACATGTACAAACCTTTTACAAAGTCGGCGACCATGTGGCTCAAGTAACTTTCGTTAAAGCAAAACATTTAGTGCAAGCCCCTAAAAAAAAAATTGCAGACAGTCTGCTAATTTTATAACAATTCAAACAACAAACATTATATTGAGACTCCATTACGATTCAATTGAAGCGTTCTATAATAGGGTATTACACCAATTTTTGAAAACTGGTTAAAATCAATCTTTGGGCCGTAATTTACTACCAAAAATTTTTATTTTAATTTTTAAATAGCGATAATTGGTCTAAATTTATGTTTAAAATTAGGACTTGACTTTGACGTACGAAAACGCTAGCCGCCATGATGTTTCTTCGCGTGACGTCACTCGGATAGAAACAAAACAAGTAAACAACACGTACAACATTATTCATTTAATCTGAAAATAATGAGTTCTGGTCCATATCATTGGTGTCTGGTTCCTGAATGCAAGAACACAAGTGTGTTAAAACGCCACAAAAACTATGGATTCAAGTGCAGAGTGATATCAAACTGAGAAATACTTGGTTGAAAATGGCTAACAAAATCATTATCCACAAAGACTAGACTGTATTTCTGTGAAGACCACTTTGATGTAAGTGTTAAGAACTATATACAGGGTGTCCCGAAACGTGACGTCAAGCGGGCACGGGATGATAGGCTAGGTCATACCAGCTCTGGGAAAAATAAGGAAAAAAATCTATGTCACTTGGTTTAGTAATAATAATAATATTTTTGAAATTTTTGGTAATCGACACCCTTGACTAAGTTTTCATGTACTGTACTCAGAAATGACCAAATTTCGCAGCGTTTTATTTTTTTATGTAATTCTAGAAAACTCTGCTTTCGATTATAGTCACTTTTATGATGATACATTTTGGACATTTAGTAAAAAAAATAAAGTTCGACTGAGTCATGGTTAAGAATTTTTATGTCAGCTAACTTCATCCCTCATTTTCTTCAAAAAACATTACTATAGCATACTTGGCAAGTTATTTAGAAAAATAGCCCATTTCATCAAGATTTCAAAAAGGTAAAATACTTACCATTTCCTTGTCTTATGTTTCCATGAAAAATATTATGAACCAAAATGGGTCGTTCAAAACTTGAACTAGGTTAAGTCTAAAGTATGCCTTGCTTGGACGATAAAGAAAAAGTGATTGTAGGTTAGCGGCAGCGGCATAAATGAATCGTTTGCTGTTGCTAAGCATTCCATGATTGGTCGGTTAATGTGATGGGTGACCACTCCAAAAAAAAAACAAAACTTTTATAGCTTCTCCGTCCTTCGAAGGCACGTTAAGCGGTTGGTCCTGGAAGACGTTGCATGTGCCCAGTGTTGAGCATAAGTGTCACCAGTTGAGGTCAGACTTATGCTCAACGTTCACGCTTACGCTCAACGAAACTATCCCGTATTGCTGCAATGTCATACTAACACGTCTGCACAGTGAGCTAAGTGTGGATTGTGGTACAGTCACCGGCATCTCAGGCTACCTATTTCCGTTTTTTATCTCGCTCTTGCTGAATGATATTTCTCTGCAACAGAGCAAGGAAGACTAGTAGTGTATTTTTCCGACATCTCCGTGCTACGGAAGGCACGTTAAGCAGTTCGTCCCGGTTAGCATCGTTAGATGTTAGTCGTAATGCTTAGTCGAAGGCCTTAGGGCGGCTTGATGACATCTGAGTTTTTTTTTTATATCACTGATATAACACTCCTGCAACAATCCGCACTGAGCCCGCGTGTTAGAGTATGGCTAGCGCCCACCCTTATAGTTGAGGAGAGGCCAGTGCCCAGTTGTGGGACGGATATAGGCCGTTTATGTATGTATGTATGTATGTAAGGAGGACTGAACGAAAATGGTAAGGTTGATGTGGCATTTACCGTAAAAGTAAGATACTTGAGCTACTATTGAGCCATGTAGTCAGATGATATTAAGGCGCCCTAAGGCCTCTGAATAAGTTTCTGACTTCTGCTAGCACTTTCAGCTGGAGACAACTGCTTAATGTCATGTGTACGGAGGTACTATGAAAAAAAAATCGAACTGGCCCCCATCACATTAACCGAGCAATCATGGAATGCTTAGCAACCGCAAACGAGTCATTTTTGCCGCTGCCACTAACCTACTAACCTACGGTATTGTTTTCATTTATCATCCAAGTAAGGCATACTAATGAACTTCGCCTAGTTCAAGTTTTGAACGACCGATTTTGGTTCATAATATTTTTCATAGAAAGATAAGACAAGGAAATGGTAAGTATTTTACCTTTTTGAAATCTTGATGAAATGGGCTATTTTTCTAAACAACTTGCCAAGGATGCTACAGTGATATTTTTTAAAGAAAATGAGGGATGAAGTTAGCTGACATAAAGATTCTTAACCATGACTCAGTCGAACTTTTTTTTTTTTTACTAAATGTCCAAAATGTATCATCATAAAAGTGACTATAATCGAAAATATAGTTTTCTAGGATTACATAAAAAAATAAAAACGCTGCGAAATTTGGTAATTTCTGAGTACAGTACATGAAAACTTAGTCAAGGGTGTCGATTTCCAAAAAATTCAAAAATATTATTATTATTACTAAACCAAGTGACATAGATTTTTTTCCTTATTTTTCCCAGAGCCGGTATGACCTAGCCTATCATCCCGTGCCCGCTTGACGTCACGTTTCGGGACACCCTGTATAGTAGAGTAATAATCTAACAGGACAGACAAAGAACTAAATATGAGGCTTAACCTCTTATTTAGTGGTTTTGTCTGCACCTAGTGCATTTATAGGTAAAGTTTTTGTACATAAGTTATATAATATTATTTCATGTTTTAGCTGGAAAATTACACAGGGTATAAATTAATGGGTTCTGTCAAACGCATTCGGATGAAACCAAACTGTATACCATTCAGAGTTGATTGCCAAGCGGAAGGGAAACATAAGTTAACACCAAGTAAACCTTGACCTGCATTTAACAAAAGGCAATGATTTTCTACCATAATGGAAATTGAAGAAACTTTGAAGAATAAGGAATGTGAAATCTCATTACCTTCTTGTAGTCAAGGTACTTATTTCCTTTTGAGTTGTTTATTCAACTTTGCCACTTAGACCGATATTACAAACATTGACTAAACTTTTCTATTATTTTCAGATTTTATGGTTCTTGAAATGATTAAGAAAAATGGTAAAGCAGTCCGAGTAGCAGCAACTCAGGAACACAAATCCATTCAAGTCTGTCGGATGACACACTTTAATCGTTATAATAAATATTTAACTAAGAGTAATTGTTTTATTGTTTAGTTTAATATTATTTGTATGAAACATACAATAAAGTATAATTTATGAATTTCTCACTAATATTTCGGCATAAAGGTAGCAATAAAATAACATTTTTTTTATAAAATGGATATATTTTGATAAATATCTACAGAAATGACAACGATTAACTATGAGTGCACGACGGGGTTCCGGTTCGGCGGTGTAACCACAAAAAAATGCAACACTATGTTTGCAACCACCTTCTGATGAGCCACAATCGTGGCACTTGACACTAGTCACAGATTCTTCCTCTTTATTAACAATACTGTTACTGGTGTTACTGCATATGGCTTGGTACGCACTTTATGTTCAGGGCATACCGTACACTTAACCAAGCATGTGTTTTGAATTCGCTTGACCTGCACATAGCCTATTGCGTCGTGTATTTAACATTTCTCAACTCAGCAAAACAAAAATCGGGATTGGACACAGAAGAAGTTCGCCACCATTAACGAATCAATTTTTGGCAGATTTGTACTATCTGCTTTTACAAAACCGTCTTTCATGATGAAGTTTTAATAATTTATCCAAAATAGTTTAAGCAATGTAGACTAACAACCAAATAACTGAGAAAAATTAAAAATTTATCACTGAACACAAACGAAAAGTTACTTGTTTACTATCGGAGTGACGTCATATCGGATTCCAAAATGGCGTTTGCTGTTTTTGACATATTAAGAACAGATTAAAAATGTCGATTCTTAAAATTAAATTAAAACATTTGATTTTGGCGTAATATCAACGTTTTTCTATTTATTTTGTTCAAAATCTATCACATAAATGCATTTTTATATTTTTTCTTACATGGTGTAAAATACCCTATTAGCAGGGCCCAGTTATGCTGCAGAAACCTCGACTTTTCAGCTCTAAGTTTTGGAATGCGTTTTGTAGTTAGCAGAGGACAACGAGGGTGGTTGGTGGAGGTGGACATCTAAATGTGTTTTTTTGACAATAAATCTTCAGTGACTATCGACTATAAGGGTACACACGCCAGGTTGGCTACTTGGATGTGCGATTATTTTTGTTTAGTAAGGCACTTCAAGCAGTTGGTCCCTTTTTTTTATAGTAGGGGAAATGCCTTACGCATACCCGTCCACCGGGGGACGGACGGGTTATGTCGGACTCTCCACTGGAAAGGTGGTATACCAGTGGCCCTACCGACTAAAACCCCTACTACTCCCTCTGATCGTCCGTAGTGGGGGAATACGCCGTATAGCACGAGGCCCTGTGCGCGTTCCCCCGGACGGAGCCCGCCTGCATGGCGGGCCGGAAGCGACCCCCCCTTCGTGAGGGGAGGCCAGAAGGGACAGCCGAGGATGTCAAGCCGTACCTACCAGGCAGCGGTGACCCGTGCAATGCTGGCGGCGGCACCCCCGTACAACGCGCCAGCTGGCCACCGTACGCCTACTGGGCCCGTAACCACGAGCCACCCCAAGGGCGGCTCCGCTGCCGTAACCTTCGGTACGGCCCCGCCGCGGGCCGCGACGCACAGGGGGGATCAGCCTCGGATTACTGGCCCCCACCAACCGGTTGTGCACCGCGGCCCCAACCACGCGCCTCAAGGCGCCTGCAGGCCCCACTGGCCGCGCAGCCCCACGCCGCGGGTGGGTGTCCAGTCCACCACGCTGCCACGCCTGGGTTCTCTTCGCTTCCCTGTGGTGCCCCTACCACCGGTACTAGGCCCCCTCGCCACGCCGAGGCGAGAACCCATGAGGGGGAAGCAGTTGGTCCCTGCCGATCTCTAGATATCACCTGAGGCTTCATAAATAGTTAGTTCTTATCTTTTCAAGAATCTCACATGACAAGGTTTCCTGCCGTTGACCATTAGTCTATAAAAGTTATATTACAACGAAGAAAATAATAAGGTAATAGCTTTGTAAAAAGAAATGAAGAAGCGGATAAGTCATGTTGTGCCGTTCACAACTTTATTTATTTATTATTATTTATTTATTTATTTAAAAGCTTATGCTACCATTACAGGTGCCTTAACCTAATGCGATAGCTTAGCCATCCTTATAATTAGATGCAACTATTAACAATTAATAAAATGTGTAACTATAATAAAATATAATGATAAACTAGGTTTCCTTAAAATCTAACTATAATTAATCTGTATAATAATGTGCTATATAAAATTTATGTGAAACTTAATCTAACTTAATTCGTAACAAATTGTATTTAGTGCGAATTCACTAAAAGCACATGAAAAAATATCCAACGCGTCATGAATCACGTTTATGGAATGAAACGCTCGAATAAGTGGCGTTTTTGCCAGAAGGTTAGTCCTGGCTGCAGGCACGGCCAGCAGGCGCGGGCGCCGCCGCCTGAACACGTACTGGTCCGGCACGCTCAGCTGCAGGTAGCACAGCAGCTCTGGGTGGTGCACTATCCCCCGCAGTACCTTCACCACGTACACGATGAGTGCGAAGTCTCTTTGTTGATATTAGTAATATCGATCCACTTTTACTTGAGTTGAATCATTATGCATAATTTCCTTTGATTTAAGGTCACGGGAATAAATCCACCTTTGATATTATTACAATGCTTGCAATGGATAATGCAGCTGTCAGTTCTCATCGTAGTACAAACTACAAGACAAGAGCCATTATGGCGGATGTTTCATGACGCAAGAAGTAAAGTAGACTATTATTGTTATTTATTCAAAGGCCAATCTTCAGAATAACATATTTGGCATGTGAAACGATGAACAACCCGGAAGCAGACCTTTGAATAACGTTAAAAAACAAGTATCGTCATGTAAAAAAATAAAAATAAAAAAAAAACAAAGATAACCAATAAATAACTTTAAGTGGCGTTATTTAACATTATTTATTGTACATCTCTTTTTTTTGTTTTTACCATATGTGAGCCAGGCCGGCACCTCTAAGCCGATTTTACAAGTAACGAAAAAAGTATCAACACCTTTACCGTTATTAAATCAGATTCGATACTAAACTACCGTGTTACTGTCGAAATTTTAACCTTATAGAAATAAATAGTTAGTGTGTGATTTTCTTAACGTTACCAGGCTCTCGAAAGTAATAGATCATTTAAGCTCTGGATTGTAGTTCTGATTTTGCTCAAGTAATCGTCTAAACCGAACTAACGTGTTGTGCAATGATTAATTGCCGACTTGGGAATTGATCGACCCCTTGTTTAGTATCACCTGTGGGTTGTTATTTACAGCTAGCTATTAACGGAATTGACTGACCGCCCATCGCTTAGATTGGCTGCGTTTTGTTTTTACACCATTCAGGTGGAAACTAGCATAGCAGGTAAGCGGTCACCATTGACTGTTCGCGCACGTGCGACACTTAGGTAATACATAAATAAATAAATACCGGTCGGTTCTATTCCCAAATATCTAAACTACCCTTGTTTTATGTTTTATTTTTCTAAACTCGACCAAGTTAGCAATCACTTGAATTGCACACTCTCCTAAATTAAGTTATTGTTAAAATTGATATACTTCTCACGTAGGTGAATTTATTGTGATTCTTGTGGGAATGAAATAAAGATCTGAAACCAGCTGGGAAATAATAATAAAATTTTTATTAAGGTTAATTTCTTTTAAAATAATGAAAAGTATCCTTTTACTGAAAAGTGCAATTTAGGGAATTTCGAGCACTTTCTTTCCAAGTAAATGATGATAAATTTCTTTCCTGTATATTCAAAACTGGCCGTCTTTTAACGTTGCAACTAGCCGTTGCGTTCAATAACCGTGTTACAAAGTACTCGTACGTTTCCTCAAAATTTCAGCCTAATCATTCATGTCTATTATTAAGTATGTTTTGTTTGTTAATTAGATTTGACGATTTGAAAGTACTTGTAACAGGTCTATTTAAATAAAGCTATTTTTGATTTGATTTGAATGGCCTGCACGGTTTTTCCTTTACATTTTGTTCGGTAACTATATTTCTTTGGCCTACTGTAGTTGGGAACCATTTAGCATGATGCCGTAGACAAAGTTCAGTGAAAGTCATAGAGCAAATAGTTTGTTAAAAAGACATGTTTTTGAAAATGGTTTCAGCGAAAAAGTTCAGGTAACTTTTGTTTTTAATTCGTCTTTAAAAAATAAAAGCTGGGATAAAACTGATAAAGTGATAAATAAGAAACTGTGTAATAAGAGAGGCATGTGGTGTAAGAGAAGGCGATATTTCTAAAATTGAGATGGGGATGCTGTGGTGGTTAGGTTACGGTAATTTCGTTACCGTGGTTTGGTCAAATGAAAAGAATGGATGAAAGGCGATTCACGAAACGGATTTATTAGGCAAAGGTGAATGGAGCTGTTGGAAGGGGTACGAACGTTTCTTGGACAAATTCAAGATGTTCTCAGAAAGGGTCAGGTCAAGAGTATCTTCAGCCGACGAGCAAGTATGAAAGGACTCATGAAAGTCTACTTTTACTTTTTTCTAGAAAGCGCAAGTTATGTGTCAGGATCGTAGCAAGTGGAAAGAAGTGGTCTCTTCCTTCCCCGTTGAGGAATAGGCGTGATAGTATGTATGTATGTGATAGCTATTAAAAGTTTTGAAATTTTACAAACTATGGAATTCAATTATTGTTTATGACGCCATGGTACCAGATATATCCGCAAATGTTATAAATAGGTATTTGGCTAATATGAAAAAAATAATTAGGGATGTACTCGTACCTTATAGTCCTTTTCACATAGACCAGTACGACTACACAATCATGTTCATTCATACGCTTTTTTGTACTGTGCGGGGATCGTACCCTCTACCTACTTTCGGTATAGTAGCCAACTTCTTAAACCACTACTCTAAATCAATAGTCGAACATCTCTTCAGTAACTGGTATCAGTTGACCACATAAGAAGTTTTCCCAAGCCAGGTTTTTAAACTTCTTGCTATGAAACTTCCGTGCTCCACGCTCATCGGGAAAACCTAAAATGGGGTTGCGTTTCGTAAAATACCCCGCAACTGGGAACAAGTTCATGATTTTTTCACTGACTGAAGTGCAGTACAACGTCGTTATGCGGGCGTTACGTGGGCTGTGACGTGTTTTCAGTAATTTCCGAAAAGAGGTTTTTGCGCATTTACTGAGAACATCAAAGAACAATGAAAATGACTTTTTTCTTCCGGTTTGAAACTCTTCTTGGCATTAAAACTAAAGCAATGTATGTAATGTTTATTTTTATTTTTATACCGACTGTTATGGCAGTCGTCGTTTTGTCAAATGCTATCAGAATCTTTCGACGTTTAACGTCGATGCCGTTCCGTTTAACAGGTACGAAATCCAGGAACATTTTAAAGATCATTATAATATATCGTCTATTTTCCATTTTTTTTTCTTCTTTCCGATGCCTAGACAAATGCAACAAATCAAAAACCATGAAAATGACTATACTTTCATTGAAAACCTCGATTTTCTAAACCATAAAAGATTGCTTTCAACTTTCTGCCCACGCATTATCGAGAAGAGCTTTGCTAGACCACAAGTAGATAAACAAACAAAAACAACAACAGATCTATTCCTTTCTAGGATAATGAATTAAAAGGATGCAGTTTTATTTTTATCTAAATAGACATAAGTCTTCTTTTATCCACGATAATTAGTTATTAATAGCTTCACGTTCACATAACTGGTCAACGGTTTGCTTTAGCAAATCCTACTCCTACTGATATTATAAATGCGAAAGTTTGTATGTGTAGATGTGCCGTGTTGCTCTTTCACGTAAAAACTACTGCATATCCATGCAGTAGTTTACTAGTAGTAGTAGTAGTTTACAGTAGTAGTATGTAACTGTACAATAATGTTGCTTATACATCTGAATAGTACAAACGCTACAATTCATAAAAAATACGAAATATTTTTTCATCTTTAGTCCACGCGGACGAAGTCACCGGCGGCCGCTCGTTAAATATAAAACATAGAACAAAATTCATATCAGACGTAATTCAGAAAGGCAAATACAAAAGCAATTTTATAGCGTGTCCGTTTGACGCGGTCACTCTACGTGCTGTCGACACGCAGTATCGGTAGGCAGCTGCCGTTCGATCATAGTTATCGATGAAATCAACCGCATTGTAGCTCGCCCAAGAGTTTTGATGCCATATACAGTGCGGATTTTGTCTGTCGTCGGTTTCTATCGCGCTCTCAATCGACTTGAAAGTGTCAAGTGTCAGTTGGTTTTACACATTTAAGCCTTACTATAAAAGGTAAAACTGACTGATTTATGTATCTACGCAAACCTGAAATATATCTGATGGCGACTGTAAAGTCGCCATCAGATATATTGAAGCAGTCAAAGTGACCAAATACTGATCAGTTTCACAGGCAATAACTTTAATACACTCAAGTTTGGTAACTTGAGTGTATTTAAAGTACTACCTGAACATGACGACATAATATCAGTTACATCATCAATACCACCAACTTTGCTGAATATGCTTGATTTTTTTATTCAGTTCGTTTTAGTACACTCCTACCTACATACCTACTAACAAAACAAACCTGCATTTGAACTATACTTATACGGCCCAAGTGGCCTTACGAATGAAGCTACCCGGATTGAAGATCGCAACGTTGCGTTACCAAAGGTATTTCTGTGCAGTTAGATACTGTAGCACCCAACTATTGATACAACTATGCTCGATATGATCACAGTATAAACAGTAGGTTATCTATGGCCGCCCGCTGAGTTATTAGCCTAGCGTGCACACAGACACACTTCACAGTCGGATACAGCCCGTCCGTACTGCCACCTCCTCATCCCCCCCTATTTTATGCTAGCGTGTGCGTGAAATCGCGTGCCGACAAGGCGCGCGACGCGCACGCACACATTCAAACCGAGAGCGGCACGTTTGTATGTAGGTATTTTACTGTTCTCTGTGTACTGTGGTATGAAGCTACGTCGTCATACAGGCAAAGAGGAATGCCGAAATTGAAGCAAAGTTGTTCGTTACCCAGTCGCTAAACAGTTCAGGAATGTCGCAAAAGCGTGTCTACATTGCATCGGAGCTATCAATGGTTGTTGCGTTGCATTTGAAATTGCGTTCTTTTGTCGCATCCTCGACAGCTGCGTTGATTAACATACTACGCCCGTTCGCCATTTCACAGTAACGGCGACCTATGGTCTACCCTGCTAAGGTTGAGGCATGAGCCTAAGCACCTTACTTAAGTAGTAACGCTCTCCTTAAAGGAAATTCACGTTTTGAAACCTTTGCGATCCAGTGGAAAGACATTATGTCTGAATGTATGTATTTTTGTGAAAGACATTGTTGTTTAATGTATGTTATCTTGGATTTTGTTATTTTATTTTTGTTTTTGCTGTATTTGTTTGGTTTTTGAATGTATCTTTAATTACTGTCATTGACTTGCAAGCCGTTTTAAGTAAAGTAAAATAAATAAATATGAGCGATTGAAGTAAGAGCCTTTCGCTTACTCCATTGTCCAGTAAAGCTGTGAAGGTAAATATTGGGGCATCTCAACTAAAATAAAGAAAGATTTTATCTATTTTTTTATTGACACGCGACATTAAATTATGCATTTAGTTGTAACACGAATGTTTCAAGGGCTGCCGCCCCAGCCTTGAATATGCCTGAAATACCACTGACACGTGAATAAATGATACAGTAAGTGGTGCAGGCCGACTTTAGCCTGTCTAATTGTAGGGTGCTGGTACACGTGTCGAGTGGAGTGCAGCAGGAATTCTTCATTAAACCAGCTGTACTGACGCACTTCGTTCGATGAAATACTACTGAACTGTGACATTTCAATTAATACTTTGAAAGGAATGATATTATAGTAAAAAATACTTAGATAAGTTATTTTTAGCTGACGACACAATATTTTTGCAATAGTTGAACTGCAAGTGTAGTAGTTATTATTTAGTGACTTACTTTTAAGGATATATTTACTATACTCCATTTATTATAAAATTAGAAAAAAGATGCTCATAGAAGCAAGCGTGCTAAACACTACCACCCATTAGGGCCCGCGCTGACTTTTGTCGGCTGACACACCTGGCAAAATTGAAAAGCCCTTCCGCCACAATGTTTGAAGGGACTAAGTAACATTTAGATTTGGTAGAGTCATAATGACAGTAAAAGTACGATTGCACACACAACCCGTGCCTCTTTTAGGTTTTTAAGATCGACAATATAGTTTCATGTAAGAGAAAATAGTTTAATTCTGTAAAAGCCTCATAAATTCTGGAGTTATTTACTCTAAATGAGAACAATTAAGTGTGACAGTTGGCTTAAGGCGTAGATTTTAATAGGTTCGGCATAGATCTTAAAAGTTATAATATTTATTGTACTTTTACCACAAAGTGTATCCTAAAAATAACCTTTTTTTACTTCTGTCTACTGCTATAGTGAATGGCGTTTATGTTTAAAGAAAATTGATGTTAAAGAAGTAGTTTTATATTATTTTATAGAGGTTGGTTAAATGTTTGGCAACATCTTGTAAAGTCACCCGGTATAAACAGTTTGCAGGCCTTTATACAATTTTATTCTCTGTGCGAACTGCGGTTATAAATATTCGTTCTCTAATACTTTTTGAGGTAATATATTTTATCACTCTATTTATAGGTTAATATTCTTCTGAAAATACACACATCAAAAGTGTCTAGGGATATCTCAAGCATTTTCATACAAAGTATAGCTATTGGGGAGGCTGTAAAAATTAAAATATTGATACCAACGTAGAAATTATTAGGACACAGAAACTGCTATATCTGCCCTTTCAGATTGTATAAAGAAATTCATTGTGGTAGCATTATTGTACAATCGTAAGGACGTTAGAAAAAAAGACAGATTTTTCTTTTAAAAGGTTTTAAAATTTTACCAAAATCAAACGTTTTTTAGATTGCCATATTCGTTCGTAATTTAGCATCTAATTCAAAGGAGAGTACTTATAACTCTTTTTCTAGTAAGTTTATTTTGCTCCAATGTTATAGTGTCAATGTTTGTTTTTTATAAAATAGCAAAAAGCAGTATTTTTATGTTTGCAACAACACAATATGTTATTTTTCTCACTGTTATTTAACCTTTAACTTTTGACCTGCCTGTCTCACAGACACCGCGATATATTTTTGTGATATTTCTGCCCACCTGTACGTCGTTTGCCCCCGCGCGCCTCAGTACCTTCCGCGTTTAGCGTGTCCTTTGACTTAGTGACATGCTCGCCCGCGCAACGACGCCCCTGTCCCTGTGTAAAGCTCTCGCCGTCTCACAGACGTCAGGTCAGTAATAGTGTGATTTTACCTATAGTGTCTATTGACAGTTAGTGTTCGAGATTTCATAGTGTCTTACAGACGTCACGCCGGTAGTAACGTTTTATTTTTTAGAATGTCGCACGATAATCATCGAAGTTCTATAAAAAGGAGGATAATTTACGTCTGTGGAGCCAGCAAGAAATATCTCAAGAGTTGTTAACAGGGACTGACGATGAGTTCAGTGATTTTGACAACGATATAGACGATCCTGAGTTTATTCTGCATAGTGAGCATGAGGCAGAATCTGAGCAGTCTGGGGACGAAGAAATCTTATAGGCCAAAATCATACGGGAGCTAAAAGAACTTGTGGCATATGTCCTAGTCGTCTAAAAATACTTTATTCTCATGTACATACTGTGATAAACCTATGTGACTAAATTGTTGTAAGCAAATATGTGAAGACTATGTTCGTAGCCATTCCGACTAGCTTCTACTTTGACTGTTGCAGTTTTTTTATTCTTGTATTTAAGAGTTATTTAAATAACAAGGTTTTGGGGATGTATGCCTTAAAAGACCAAAAAATATGTTGAATAAGTTTTTTAACTAAATAATAGGGTGCTAGAAGGCCCAATTTAGGTTTGTTCCTTTTATAATGAAAAAATGCCATGCATTAATAAAGACTAATTTGTACTACGAAGTATGCTGTTTTATTAACCCACGTTCAATTAATTATGTATAAAAATATGTATTTTATGCTATATTTAACATAACATTTCTTATATCCTAACATTTTTTTTGGATTGCCCATTTTAAGTTTACGTTTTTTAGACGTCACGTCACTAGATACGTCCCACAAATACCAGGTCACCAGTCAAAGGTTAATCTAATGTCGATTTCCTGTATCGCGTATGCCATGTATATGTACGCCAATTAGTAACTTTAAACTGTTAGTTTCCATTTTATTTCTATTCTTAAGCACATTGCTCACGATGTTACATGATACACTTAGATCTGATCATAACATACGTTTGAATATCTTCTGAATCAGTTTTGTGTTATCGTGTTGCAATTTTTTAATGATTGTATTCGTTTATTTTGTGGACTTTCGCCTACTCCTGATTTATTTCAATTACTTTTTTTTTAAATTTCTTTTTTAGTAGTCACAAAAAAAACCCATGTACCTAAAGACATAATCAGTTTTGCTCCAAATGTGAAAGTGCCGGCCAAAGCATAAAGGACTGGATAGAACTTAACCGTCTGAGCATTTGTTACTATAGCACCAAGGCGGTAAAACCTTTTTCCTTTCATCTTCCAGCAGGTTTTTTTCAAGCCGAGGTAATCAAGAAAAATAAAATAAACTGGAAGTGATTGCTAATAAAAGTCCTTCAAATTATAATACCTACTTACCTTTTGCGTTAGTCCGGCTTACTGTAGCTACGAAACTTTCCGTAACACTTCGTAGCGCAAGCTATCTTGCTACGACTACAAACCCGGAGCGTCAAAGTTTGTACAAACTTTACTTCACCAATGCGTATTCTTTACTACGAAATGCTACGAATCGAACGACTACAACTGACGAGTATTGACGAATGGTATTTTCGT
Organism: Udea ferrugalis; assembly: GCA_950022985.1. Lineage (NCBI taxonomy): Eukaryota > Metazoa > Arthropoda > Insecta > Lepidoptera > Crambidae > Udea > Udea ferrugalis. The sequence continues at coordinate 1,650,552 of OX465515.1, forward strand.
AGTACCTAGTTAGTTTTTAGACCGTGGAAAATACCCGTGAGTTAGTACAATGAATACGAATACGCCGATGCGCTATTGTACTATCGACGGAGTGTTTTTGTGCCAAAGTTCGATATTAGTTCGGGGAGTTCCTGCAGTCATTTGAGCGGCATTTTTGTTATGTTCGCCAATATCTAGTGAAAAAAGGTGAATTAACAAATCAGAACGAGATATTTCATATTTGCTCATTTTCGCATCAGTAAAATTCGACTGATGTTGGACACTTGTTGTTGTTGTTAGTGGTACTTCATGTTTAATGTTATGCTTTTAACACGTGTCATTTTATGATTGATTATAGGACATTATTCACGAGTTGAACTTCAAGTATAGAAGTCATTTATGTGCGAGAAAATAAGCCCAATCCTGTATAGACTTACTATTTAGGACATTTTAATACTTAAAAAAAAACACATCGACATTTAATTGCTATGAAGACGTAGTTTTATTTTGTTCTGTAGAGCTTATTTTAAAAAGACATGTTTTTTTTGTACTTAAATATAAATAAAATGACATAACACCTCTTATTTAAAACTTTACTCTAGAGACTAAATGTTATCTTCCTGCATAGCTTTTAAATTTTCAAAGACCTCGGTTTGTTTATGTAAAATTAATGTTTTTCAAATGTTATGGTGGTTTCAGAACGAATTTTATGGTTTTACTTTTCCAATGAAAAGTGTTTGACATTGCCACTAATTTATTCTTCCATATTTACCTATCAATGTCCATTTCAAAGCGCTTTGAATTTAGTACGACCCTCCATTGTAAAGAAATCATATCCTTTGGCAAGTACTTTAATAAAGACGAGATTAAAAAATAAAGAACAATCATTATACCCAGTATCGGATATAATCGGATTAAAAGCTTGCCCTTCAGTTCTTGGATAAAATCGTTAACTTTGAGCTCTGAGTAATAGCAAGCTGAAGTGGCAGTAACATGGTTCATCTTCCCGATAATAAAAATGAAGATTATTTAGTTACTTGTTTCATGTAAGCTTTTACAAATGTTTATAAAAAGTCAGTAAAATAATAAAATTTTGTAAGAAACATTTATTGTTACTCTAAGTACCACCGGTTCGGAAGTTGTTTCTATCGACAAGAATCTGGCAAAAACTCGATAGTTACTCTTTTCAACATACATGGTATGTTCACAATTATAGAAGTAACAGTCAGTAGCATGTTCGTTTGAAACGCGAACCACCGTATTTCAGGCACTACCAGTGGAGGACACAGATTTTCTTTTTTTCTTTACCCAGAGTATTTTGTGTGGGTGTGCCTTAGCTCTTTATTTAGTTCAGCTGAACTGGATTATTATGAGTGCACTTTAATATTAGGTGACTTCTTAACCATGTAGTAAAATTGGCGCTAGTTTTTATTTTGAAAGCAACTACGAGTAGTAACGAAAGTATTCGATGCTGTATTTCTCTTTGAAATTTATCTTGTCACTTCCGCTTTAGCTTTCCACGCCTTCCACAGGCGCTTGACAGCAGCGGGAGTGCGGCGTCTCGCGGTGGAAAGTCATTTCCTGATGCAGCGATCCCGCCGCGGCGATATGTCGCTCAATGTGAAGGCGCTCTAAGTCTAAACTAACTTCTGAGGGACGATTCACATCAAACGGCGCGCAGCGTAATCGTAGCGTATAAACAAAGCTGCTAAGGAAATTGTATTTAATTAGCAGTTCTTTAGGTCGACTCCTTTTGGAACCTGTACGGAACCGCCGTTTCAGGAGGAGTCCTAACTTCTATTTTTTGAGGCACTGTAAAATGGTGAATGTATTATTTCAATAAATTGCCGAATAGGAGTTAACTAAGACTATCTGGTTGTGTGAGTTGACTAATGTCATACGTCATGTAATCTCAGTCGCCGTTGCTGGGCTTAAAAATGAAAAGGCGTGTGTGAGACAGACCAAGAATAAAATATCTGTTTCATCAACAAAGATTTCTGGAAGTTCACGAACTGAACCCATGACCCCTTGAGTTGTATACCCTCTCCCTTGTAACTACTGCACTAAAGAAACAGGTCGCCAATCAATGATATCATGATAAAAAAGAGGTAGAAATTTTACATCAGTACTGATGCAGAGTAAAAAATTGTCCACTGCGTCCGTAACTCCGTGCTTATACCGTGTGAACAAGACAGTTTCTTTATTTACTAGAGCGTAAACGAGACAGATCATGTTGCGCAGTGTCGTCTCAAACTGTCAACACTGTCAATGCTTTGCTGATTTGCTCAGGTGCATTAAAGTTGTGATTTCGGGTGCTCCTTTTTTAGCCCAAGTAACCTATCAACCTCTTTTCCATTATAATATTGTTGTCGCCAATAGTCTTTATGTCCGCCTCTCACAGCGATTTTGCTATGGAGTTGACGTGTCACGGTTAGAAGCTTCTCATTACATACAGCCATCACAAGCGCAACACAAAGAGCTCCTGTGTCAAACATGTTCCCTTATTCCTATGATCCGGGTTCTTCCAATTTATTCCCAAGGCAATTTGCCTCATGTATCTCCCACGTCAGTACCAGCTTTGATAATAGTTTCTTCGGCGAAATTCACTTCAAGGAGCAAGACTTCTCGACATACAATGTCATGTCATTGGAGAAAGACATGTTTCTTAATGAGAAACTCCTTTTAAACTGAGCATTAAAGGCAACATTTAAAATGAGCTTAAAAGCTTACCTTTCAGAAATGTCAATAATAGACTATCTTTGGAGCTTTAGAAGTTATTTATTTATTCTTTATCGCACAAAAGTAAAGTACAAATGGCGGACACAATGAGGCATTCTCTACCACAAATACTACTTAATATTCTGCACGAAAAAACAGTTAACAATAAAGATGAAGAGTAAAAAAATGAATACAAAATGTCTAAATATTCTCAAACACTTGGGTAGTAAAGGATTATATGTATTTAAGGTAGATGAAAGCGCTGATTGCAAATAGACCAGTGGTGCTTTTTCAAAAATTGTTTCTGTACCACGACCAAACAATATATTTTTAAAATAATATGGTTGTTTATGCGATGTACGAATCGGCCAACGGAGCGCAATGCCACGTGCTAATGAGGCCTTGCTGACGTGTTAATTTTATTTGGAAATGACACCACAAATTGAAGTAACATACTGACCTAATTTAATTCAAATCGATCAAAATCAAAAACTAAGTAATAACATATTTTTTTTGATGCCAAAGTGCGATGGCGGAACGAACCGGACTCGTTTGTGGTGATTGGCCCACAAAAGCGCAAGATCGGCAAAAATATATAGAGGAATGGGGAGGTCCTTGCCCTTAAAGTTCTGGAGTCTTAATAAATACATAAAAATAAAATTTTAATGCTTTATCTGCCTGGCACGTGCGGGGAAGCAGCCTAGGTGCCCAGCAACAAGCCACAACGTGAGCAGGAGAAAAAATAAAATTATTTCGCTTCCTGCACGTGTATTTCTTTTACAAACCACGCAAAGCAACTTTAAAGAGCAGCTGAAAATATTCTTTAAGGATAATCATTTTCAGGTCGAAAATTCCAGGCCTTGCGAAATTTCTTCTTTTATTAAATACTCAACATTCCTATGGTTTCTAGTTTGTACTTGTTTCAATTATTATTTTATAAATTTTACTGTATTTATTTCTGTTACCGTCTCTCAATGCGATCGAACTTTCTAGACATTTTGAAATCCTGATATGGTATCCCTTAAAGCAATGTAGAACTAAGTTTATTGCTTTTCCTCAAGTTATTAAGGGTAAGTTGCACCATAGTAGAAGTTAAAGTTAAAGTTTTGGTCAAATTTGACAATTTGACGTCATTTTTGCTTACCTGACCGGTACTTTAACTGAAATTTTGATGTTTGTTATTGTTAAAGTCAGATGGTGCAACCCAACCTAAATGTAACTTTTTTTCATGGCTTCTTCTTTCAATTTGTTTCAAACTTTTATTTTCAAGTAAAACCGCCTTTGATCGTGACTGTACTGCTATGACGTTTCTACAGATATTTCAAGATGTGTTTTTTGTTACAAGTAGGTTCTGATTCTAAAAAACTTTCAATATTACTATAGTCCGTTCGCGTCCAGAATGCAGTGATTTTATATTTGTCCTTCGTCCTAGCACGCCTTCTTACCAATCAAATCGTTCCTAATTAGAAAGCCAAGTCCACAGTGACCAGCTGAACGCATACTTTCGAACGCAAAGGTTGTGGATTTGAGTTTTTTTGTGTGAGACAGAATGAAATTAAAAAATCACTGCATTCTTAACGTGAAGACTATACGGTCGATTCATTACGCATATTGGCAAACTCAACTATTGTCTATCTGAATGTTACATCAACAAAATTTCTTCCTCGTTCGGCATTTTTATGAACCATAGGTTGAACGTATATTCTGGATGTTTTCTTAAAACCTGAAGTGATCTTTATATCAAACAGAAGGTCTATTGACCTATGTTATTTTGAAAAAAGTTAAAATGATTTATTATAATAGGAAACCGTTGGGTTTACCTTTTTTTGGGTGACCTGGGGCCTTGTTACTATTTTCTTTATACCCTAGACTATTGCATATATCGATTGGAACCAAAACAATGTTGAAATTGTAACCACATGCAGTAAATATGCACTTCCGAGGGTGGACTTGTAAGTGACACTAACCATCTAAACAATGTTTTATGAAGGCCCTGATTATATAATTACGCCAACTGGCAAGGAATATTCCAGATACTTAGCAGGCGATGGATTTCCAAGGTTCTCAATTGTAAACATTACATCCTAAGCCAACATCGCCTTCCAGTAATTCTCCGTGATTATTCGTTAGGACAAGAAACTAGGAAAATGTCGTTTTCATTTATTATGTTAATTTAACTTATTCTTAGTATACATGGTGATTTTGCAAATAAGTACTTGCCTAAATTTTGGAAGCAACTTCGTATCAGGAACTAAACAGTTAACCGTGAAAAAAATGACTCTTTTTGGTGTTTAGTCATCTTGTTTTTCTTAAAAATAAAGCAAGTAGTGCTTTGATTGAACGTGTTGAACTACAAGTGTAGATATGTTTTTTGTGTGCAAAAAAGTCATTATTGATTTACTTTTTAGGATACATTAATACATTTTTTAAAATCAACCACTGCTTTTAAAAAAAGTATATGTTTTTCTATAGAGCTTATTTTGAAAATTTGGCAGGTACTTGACAATCACGCTGTATTAGATAGGTTTGCTTCGGCCATATTCGTCCGAGGGTCAAAATCCTTAGTCACGCCGATCATAAATATTTTGCTATTAGAAAAATAAGATCTTTGACAGATGTAGACACAGCTCGATCGGTTTATTTCAGCTATTTCCACAGTATTATGTCATATGGTATTATACTTTGGGGCCAGGCAGCAGATATACAAACCATATTTATTCTTCAGAAGCGAGCCATCAGATCCATCTACAAGCTTCGTGCATGGACCTCGCTTAGGGATATTTTTAAGGAAGTTGGGATTCTTACTGTGGCTTCACAATTCGTTTATAATTATATTAAATTGGTGGGAGAAAATATTAATCTCTTTACTAAACATAGTGACATACATGACAAAAATACGAGGAATAGGAATAAAATTGCGCTTCCATTATTCAGGTTACAAAAGGTTTTAGGTTCCTTTATGGGGCAAGGTATACACTACTACAACAAAATTCCAGGGGCCCAATTCTCGGGCATTCGACATTTTAACACCTTCGACATTTAACAAACAAAATGGCGGATAACAGACGTTACCATGGTAACGTGAGAGTTAATTAATTTAAGCTAATTTAACATCTCGCATGTGAGGGCTAGCGTGCGACAAACAAGGGTGGTTGCCATGGAAACCACTCTCGGGCATACGACATCTTAATGCCATACGAGATTTATCAAAAAAAAATGGCGGATATCACACGTTGCCATGGTAAATAACAATAATAAGTCCTCATGCGAGATATTAACAACCGCTAGCGTGCGACATGCAACGGATGGTCATCAGCGTTCGAGATGGTTTGTCGTATGAAACTAACTGTCAATTAAACTCCGTGTTTGTGCAGTAAGGATGGCTTACATTACATTAGGCTGAAGCGCAAGCAGAATTTTCTCGCAGATCATATTATTTATTTATTTATTGGTTTACCAACAATTGTACAGTAACATACAATGAAACAATGTACAATATACCTAATTTAGGTAAACACTGCATGCATTATTCAAAACTAAGAAGGTAGTTTAAAAAAAAAGTAAGTACAAATTAAAGTGGTATCTAAATGCAACTGTAATCTATATTTATAAAAGAAAGTCGTGTTAGTTACTCCACTTATAACTCAAGAACGGCTGAACCGATTAAGCTGGAAATTGGCATGGAGGTAATTTAGAGCCAGGAGAAGGACCTAGGATACTATTTTTTAATTTTTTTATTTTTTTACTTTTTTTATTTATTGCCCTTTAGGCGGAACAAAGTTCGCCGGGTGAGCTAGTATTATTATATACGAGTCGTGTGAGTCAGCCCACCAGTGGACTTAAGGCGTGAGGACACCTTTCCGTGGTGCGAACGAGTCTTTAAAAAGGATTGGAGGTGCTCTCGGCGCAGTGGCGATAGTGGATCGGCAACGAACGCTGCTGTGAAGCAACACACGCCAGGTCGGAAATGGGATGGGTGACCACCCGACCGAAATTTAATGATGTCTTTTTCAGGCATCCATGGTGCTTCGTAAGGCACGTTAAGCAGTTGGTCCTGGCTGACGTCACTAGATGTCAATCATTAAGCCTAGTCAGAGGCCTTAGGGCGGCTTGATAAATCTGTCTTTAAAGGTATAGTGAGCACTAAGCTTACACCCCTCCAACAATCCGCACTAAGCCCGATTTTTGGCGTATGGTTCGCGCCACTATGAAGTGAGACCTACTTACGTTACATTGCTGGGCATTGGTCTCCCATTTTATAAATGCATGTAACATAACATAAACTGCCTATGTACGTAGGTAGGTAGATTAAGTTATTTTGATGTCACTAGTGACTACGACGTCGACTTTTGTTTTTAAATAGTTCCATAAATTGTTTCATAAATTGTAGCCTATGTCTTAGCCAGATGTATAAGCTAGGTATATTATGGTAAAGTTCCACTAAAATCCATCCAGTTTTTACGTGAAAGAGCAACACGGCACATACATCCATTCACACATCCAAACTTACGCATAATATTCGTAGAATATGTCATATGGTTAAGCCGGTCATACGCCTAATAAATAACGCATATGGAAGCGTCCCGTTTAGGCAAACAGTGATCGGCTGACTGTACGCCGGCTGACTCTAAGCGGCGTAAGTATCGATCACTAACTCGGCGTAGTGAATATACCTACTACGCTGTCGGCGCCAATCATTCGCTCACCGAATTAATCGGCCTACGAAACGTCGCAAACTGCGTGGGTGACACTCACTCCATCTCTAGAATGAATAGGAAGGCAAAATGGAATCAAATAGTCAGCCGCTTACTATTCGCCTTATCAAGACGCGCCTTAAAACAAAGGTAAGTGAAGCATTCAGGCATTAGTTTAGATACCTAAATCTACTCGTATGTGTGAGTTTTACCATGGTTTTATTAATAGTAAAAACTGATTGTCATTTTAAGATATTTATTTCTGCGCACAAGGGAGCTACGAAACTCTAGTTGGAAGAAGCCGTAACATTAGCTTGTCGCCCGTTCACCATATTATTATCTCGATGTATCATAGAAGTGGTGGAAGCTCTGAACGAGCCATCCAACGCCAGGAACGATTCATTGATTGTATTGTTTCCATGTCGCAATAGTGCCACCACTTGCAACACAGTGTGATGAGGAAAGCTACGTCAACAGAAAGCAGAACTATGCCGTGAACACACAATTTATTGATAATGTGATGGCAATTCAAAAAATATTATTGCTCGTTTTCGTTGGTATTCATTTCTGCTGTGATAGTTCCCCATCTTGCTTCTGTGCAACTCATCATCCACCGGCATCAATTGGATGAGCCGTACGTGTGTGTCTTTTGCCCATTTTATGAGCAGCTCTTTCTTTTCATAACTGTTTACTTAATACAACATTAATAATTTCAGCAATTTCAAACACAAATTGACAAATCAATATTGACATTGACAACAAGTTGCGTTCCATTTCCTTCAGGCTCATCGTAGTATTTATTATTTTTGATAGAACCATTTAATGAGCTCTGAGATGATGACAATGATGGCTGGATGAGAGCCATGAATTATAAACTCGAATAATCATAATCACACAATCAAAGAAAATAAAATTATAATCTACAAAACGGAACGTTTATCGCATAGACAAGATGTTCGGTCTACGACATTCATGTCAAAAAGTCAGTTTGACTGAGCGGTGTTCCATTATCACCGTTTTTATAAATCTGCTGAAGCATTTTTTTCTTCTGCAAGGTTCAATACCATAAATAACGTTCGATTGTAAAAAACCCAAAAGTGACAAATAATAGAAAAAATGAAACATGTTTGTCAGAGACAAAAGACGTCAATATCTCTAAGGGGCGCGAGAATAGCATTTTTTTTAACATTCGAGATTTTAGTGAGATTTCTTAACTTCATGCGAGATCTTAACAACTTCGACATATGTCACATTTCCCGAGAATTAGGGCCCAGAAGCAATTTGTAAGTTACCATTACATAGGTTTAAACATCATATTAAAACTGTCTTATTAAAAAAAGGATATTATACCACAGCCGACTACCTTATGGATAGGAACGCCTGGGAGTAAGCTCTCAGCTCGACGCGGACTCCAATTAGCCATTTTGTAACAATTATACGGATTCAACATAATAATGTGAACCAACCAAACATTTTTTTCTTTGAATTGTATAACTGAATGTGAACCTCAAAACTCCTTTTTTATAATGTTAACCAGTAGTCTTTTCTAAACAATATTGTTAATTGCTTTTAATAATTTAACATTATTTTGTGCACTAACCATTTTCTTGAAATTGTATAACTGTATGTGTACTTAATAAAATTGTAATTTATTAACGGATTATTGTACAGAACATATTGAAAAGAGTAACTGCTGAGTTTCTTGCCGGTTCTTCTCAGTACAGAAACAACTTTCCGACACCGGTGGTTGAGTCACATTATGTTTGTATACTGTGTATTTATTTATTATTTCTATTTAAATCTATATAGTATTTAAATCTATTATTAAGTGTATTTTTGTTTGTTTGATTAAGTTTTTGACGATTTGAAAGCACTTGTAACAGGTCTATTTAAATAAAGATATTTCTGATTCTGATTCTGATACATAAATAAATAATGTTTAAATGTTTGTCGCCAAAATTACCAAAAATTAAAATTGACATAAGTATGTATGTCACCGGAAAATAACAAAAACCGTAAATTTATAAATTTCCTAGGAAATTTATCAACTTTCGTAGGATTCTAAACGAGAGATAAATTGTATTATTTTACGCCTACATTTCCGGAAGTTTATCGACTCGTGGTAAATTTATCAACTTTCGGATATCTATTCGTAAGATTCTAAACGGTTCGACTAATCACAGAAGAGCTTTTAATTTTACGCTTTCTTAAATTACGGAAAATAACACACTGCTCTATGATTGGTCGATGTTGACAGTAGCAATGCTTGTATTCATAGATTATGAGTGGCGGAGGAGAGGAAAGAGAAGGAACACGTGACTTATTCGACCAATCAGAGCGCACATGGCGTTTGGTTACTTCCCACTTATTATTTTACGGATGCGTTCCGAAAGTTTATCAATTTCCGAAAATGAGAGCGTAAAATAATACAATTTATCTCTCGTGTAGAATCCTACGAAAGTTTATAAATTTCCTAGGAAATATATAAATTTACGGTTCTTGTTATTTTCCGGTGACATGTACACAAATAAGTTACCCGTCAAACGCGTTCACTTGCATTTAAGAATAATAATATGTAGTTTGAGATTAGGTTCACATTTTTTATTCGTGGGGGGTATGTTATTATCAAGTTGCGCTCCCTCATGCATCAAAATCAACTGTCTTACCAAATAAATAACATACAATTGTCTTCCACAGATGCCGCGGGCCCAGCGTAAATACATTCTAACTCAAGGCCCCCTAGCCTTTACCGTTAGTCACTTCTGGCTGATGGTATGGGAGCAAAACAGCCACGCTATCCTGATGCTGAACAAGATCATTGAGAAGAACGAGATCAAGTGCCACTGGTACTGGCCGCAGGGCAACGGCAAGCAGAACAAGATGACCCTGGCGGACGTCAAGCTGACAGTCGAACAGATCAGCGAGGAGGACTTCAACCTATACTCCACTCGGGTCTTCAAGTAAGTGATTTAGTTTAAGGGTGCGTCCCGATTCAGCTAACTGTCCGCCGGCTGAATTTGAGCGGCGTATCGGTCGCTCGGTCGGCATAGTGAACAAACTGCGCCGCAAACCGTTCGCTGCGAAGCAGTCGGCAAGCGAAACGTCGCTAAGAGCCTGTTCACACCTAGCGTATGTTGGCGAGGTTTCAAGGCGAGGCGATCTCGCCGCGAGCGCGCAGCGTGCTCGCAGTGTACACGCTGCGGCTCACGGCGTTTTCGCAGCGTTTATTTTATCGCGGAACTATCGCTTTGAGATCGCGGCGTGTACGCTGCGAAGACGCTGCCGCTCGAGCAGAGATCGCTTCGCCGTGAAATCGCCCAAAAAACGCTACGTTACGCAAAACACGCTGGGTGCATTACGCGCTGTATGGACACGCCATCTAAAATGTATAGCAAACAGTAACAGTAGCAGTGGGGGTCGAAATTGCTCGCGTCCGTATGCTGTACCCTCGAGACCATACACGTGACCCCTGGGTGGTGCCAAACGAGCAATAATTTCCTGGTGGTAGGCTTCGGCCGCGGCTAGTTACCACCGCCAAGGCAAAGACACGTCGCCAAACGTTATTCAACGTGTTCCGTCGTGATGCCTTGGGAGCCCTTACGAGAGGTTGGGTCTGGACTGTTGCGCTGCGCCGAGAAACCGGGTGCAACGAGGCGGTGCCAATGTTCCGGAAGCCTCATCTTGGAGAGCAGCGGGATCCGAAGCACGGTTTTTCCGCTGGCCGACCGCAGTTAGTAGGGGGCCCAAGTAGTAGGCCAGCCACCTATGAAAGGCTGCTCCGCCAACTCGCGAAAAATCCAAAATGCTCCATCGTGCCGGTTGGCGACCGGATGACAGGACCCGATGGCCATTCTGGGGGGGTTCGGGCGTCCCCGCGGTCTCCAGATGAGTCTCCCAGCGGCGCGGCGGTGCCGCTAACGTTGCTGGGTTGACGGTGCGCGCCATGTCCAACTGCCTTCCTCTCGCCTATTCACTCTTCCCAACCCTAACACTGATGGCAAAGTTTAGAAAAAGCAAGAGGTTTTTACAGCGGAAGCACGTCCTGTCGCTTCAAGTGCACCTCTGTAACATTCGAGGCCTGCACTCAAATCTCGTTGCAGTCCACCACCACCTCGAGACTGATAAGGCTCACCTACTCTTTGTCACGGAGACGCAGATCAGGTGTCCATCAGACGCGGCGTACCTTAACTACCCAGGGTATACCCTGGAGCACAAATTTAAACAACGCTCTGGCGTGTGCGTGTATGCCCGCGATGACATCTGCTACCAGCGTCTCCGCAGCCTTGAGAGACCTGGATTTTCTGTCCTATGGGTTTTGGTGGACACAGGCGTGAAGAAAGTTCTCTATGCCTGTGTCTACCGGTCGCACAGCGGTGATCAGGAGACGACCAAACTTTTTGAGTACCTCGGTGCTGCGGCTGACATAGCTGGTTGTTCCCATACCAGAACACTGACCATGCTGGAAGAGAGGCGCTGAGATTCTCTCTGTCGCTAGATCTCACCCAGCTCGTAAAGGAAGCCACGCGAATACCAGATGTCTCTAGCCACACACCGAATTGCCTGGACCTTCTGCTGACTACAGATCCAGACCGCTACTATGTGTCGGTTGCCGCTCCTCTTGGCAGTTCTGACCATTGTCTGGTGAAGGCCGTATCGAACTACTCCCCGCCCGATCCTAGCCCTAAGGGCACAAGGCGGATGTGGCGATACAAGTCGGCGGACTGGGACGAGATGCGGCATTTCTTTGCATCTTATCCTTGGCAGCAAGCTTGCTTCTCTTCTGGCGACGCATCGGAATGCGCTGACGCTATTTCAGAGGTGATTTGTCGGGCTATGGAGTATTTCATTCCATTTTCCGACGTATCCCTCGATAGCCGAGCTCCCCGGTGGTACAACACTGATTGCGCTGCCGCTGAGGCGGTTAAGCAAACGGCGTACTGAGCCTGGGCTGATGCTCGCGCGCGTAAAGCATCCGACGTCAGCGTAAAGAAGAGAGCCTATAACGCTGCTGCCAAGTCCTGCAAAAAGGTACTCAGAAAGACTCGTTTCGACCGTGTGAGCCGTATTGGTGCCAAACTCGCCTCTTGCCCATCGGGTAGCAAGGCTTTTTGGTCCTTGGCTAAGTCGGTCGAATCGAATTTTTGCCGCTCATCGCTACCACCGCTGATGAAGCCTGACGAATCTCTGGCTCACTCTGCGGAAGAGAAAGCAAATTTATTTGCTGCTCTTTTTGCAAGCCATTCGCGTCTTAGTGCTGGAAGCCAAACACCACCTATATTACCCCCATGCGGCTCAGTTTTGCCTGAGTTCCGCATCCGCCAGAAAGAGGTACTAAAAAAGCTTCGCACTCTCGACGTGAATAAGGCCAGTGGTCCTGACGCGATTCCTGCAGTGGTCTTGCGGAATTGTGCGCCCGAGTTGTCTCCTGTACTGACACGCCTGTACCGCCTCTCTGTATCAACGGGACAAGTTCCGAAGTCTTGGAAGCTTGCCAACGTGCAACCTGTGCCCAAAAAAGGCAGTCGAGCCGACCCTGGCAACTACAGGCCAATTGCAATCACCTCCATACTTTGTAAAAGTATGGAACTTGTTATTAACAACCGGCTCCTGGCGCACCTAGAGGACAACAGTCTGCTTAGTGATCGACAGTACGGTTTTCGCCGAGAACGGTCAACTGATGATCTTCTTGCGTACGCCACTCACTTGTGGGGCGAAGCCGTCGAGAATCACGGCGAGGCTCTTGCCGTCTCTCTCGACATCTCAAAGGCATCTGACAGGGTCTGGCACGATAGCCTTAATAGCAAGCTACCGTCATACGGAATTCCCACCGCACTGTGTCACTGGATATCTGACTTCCTGAGTGAACGGTCAATAAGGGTAGTCATTGATGGCTGCTCTTCCGACCTACTGGCCATAAATGCCGGAGTTCCTCAGGGGTCTGTTCTCTCTGCAACATTATTCCTGCTGCACATCAACGATCTGCTGTGCCCAGGTATCTTCGGATACGCAGCACCGTTCCAGAGAGATACATGTCCAGCGCTCGCACTAGTCCGGCTGAGACTGAGTCCCTTAGAGAGGCCATGGTTGAGCGGATGAGCTCAACGTTAAAAGCAGTGTCTGACTGGGGCGAAGCTAACCTCGTTGAGTTCAACGCCAACAAAACTCAGGCGTGTCTATTCTCCGCCAAACGGAGTCCTTTAAATCTGACTCCTACTTTCCTGGATGCACCCATACCGATAACCAACCACCTCGAGCTCCTTGGTATGGATCTTTCGTCTGACCTCAACTTCGGCAGTTCTATTGAGTCCAAAGCAAAAACCGCTGCTCAGAAACTTGGTATCCTCTTTAAGGTTAGGCGGTACTTCACACCGGAGCAACTCTTACAGTTGTATCAAGCACAAGTTCGGTCGTGTATGGAGTACTGCTGCCACCTTTGGGATGGCTCTGCCAAATACCAGCTGGATGCACTGGACTCAGTAGACCGAAGGGCCAGGAGACTGATAGGTGACGATATGCTCGTTGGAACCAAACTTCAGAGTTTGGAGCATCGGCGTAATCGGCCTGTCTATCGGTTTTTTATAAGGTGTATTTCGGAGAGTGTGCGCAGGAACTTCATGACCTGATCCCACCCTCCACTTTCTACCACCGGACCACTAGACGCCGTGAGGGCTTTCACCCCCATGTGGTCGACTTTCCAGCGGTCCGAATTAAGCGGGTTGGTGCTTCCTTCCTGGTCCGCACCGCTAGGGAGTGGAACGCCCTCCCTGCGTCTGTGTTTCCGGATACATACAACCTTGGTGTCTTCAAGGCAAGAGTGAATAGGCATTTTCTGGGTAAGCGTGTTCCACCTTCAGCCTCGTCATCGCTTACCATCAGGTGAGTCTGAGGTCAAACGCAAACCCATTTTTAATAAAAAAAAAAAAAAAGTAAGCTGCACTGTTCGACTAATCGGGCCCAAAAACAACTCGTTAAGAGAAGCGATATGGAATACGAGACTTTCCGCGACTTTGGTAATTTGGTAGTTGTACAGTCACCGCCACAAGTGTCTGATCACTTTAGTACATTGTCACAGTCGGTAATCTGACAGTTCCATCATAAGTTCTATGACAACTAAAACAAAGTGTTTGTGTCATGATTCAGAAGTGTATAGGAATTGTTTGTCGTTGACTGTACCTATGTCAGTTAGACTGTTAATTTCATTGTTCCGGTCGATTTCTTTAGGAACTAAATCTGCATACTGTCGTCAAACCAATGCTAACTATTAACTGAACCTGTTGTCTTTCCAAGAAACAGATCCTGGGTTGATACGCCAACGTTCATTGTTTCACCATTTTCTGAGAAGCTATTTTAATTGGTAACTAAGGGTATATTCTCAGCTAGGAATAGTTTGGATGTGGAAGTTCGGCGAAACGTCTGTATTCTGGCCACTAAGGGTATATATTCGCTGCTAGGAATAGTTTGAAATACGGGTGTTAATGAGAGACGTTTTTTGGTCAACTGTTTATTTGTTACAGAATATGTCACTATTTAAAAATATACATTAAAAAGATATAAAGACATAGCAAAAAGTAGCAAAAAGGTAGGTTGGCATTGCTGGTCACCAACATGGCCCCTGACAGTGGGAACACCAGCTAAATTAGGAGGGGACCAACAATGCCAGTTTCCTAACAGGCCGACGCAGGACACCCCCTTTCGTGGCCACGTCCACTACCCTAACAACGCCGTCTTTTCCTGGATGTGTCTCCACTACCCGTCCTTTAGGCCAGCATTGTCTTGGTAGAGTCCCGTCCGCAATGCACACAACGTCCCCAACTTTCAGAGTTTGAGATACTGGGGGTGAAGCTCGCCGGGGCACTAGAGTTGGCAGGTACTCCTTCACAAACCGCTGCCAGAAATGGTCGGCTAGGCGCTGTAACTTTCGCCATTGGGCCCTGCTGGAGAGATCGGAGTCATCGAACTGTCGCTTCAAGAAGTCATTGGATGAGGTGCCGATTAGAAACATAAATGGCGTCAACGGCATGGGTCAACGGCCTGGAGTTCACAATTGCTTCAGCTTCTAACAGCAACGTTGATAGAACTTCCTCCCGAGGCGATCTCTCTCTTAGTGTGACCGTTAGAGCACTTTTGATGTTCCTCACCAACCTCTCCCAGCATCCTCCCATAAACGGGGCCGATGGCGGAATGAACTTCCACCGTATTTCCCTCGTGGAGGCAAACTCTGCGATTGCCGGTTGTATTTTGGAAGCTCCAACGAAAGCGGTGCCATTATCGGAGTAGATGCACGATGGGCTACCCCGTCGAGCGATGAAGCGGCGTAGCGCCATAATGGCGGAATCGGATGATAAACTCTCGACCATCTCAAGGTGGACAGCCCTTATGGTTTGGCAGGTGAAGAGGGCGATCCAACGTTTGACTGTTCGTCGGCCAATTGTGACATTTATCGGTCCGAAATAATCCAAGCCGACATTGATAAATGGCCGTTCGTGGTGGGCCATCCGTACACTGGGAAGATCTCCAATCGGTGGCGTCATAGGCTTTGCTTTTCTAATTCGACAGGTCTGACATCTACTTGCCACCTGCCTTACCGCTGGTCTTAGACCTAATACGTAAAATCGTTGCCGCAGTTCATTTACGACGAGTTCATTGTTTGCGTGTGCGAATCTTGCGTGGTAAAAATGGATCAAAAGTCTTGTAATGTAGTGCTTGCCGTCAAGCACGATGGGACGAGACTACTGAATCCGAGGCCGAAGTGCGTCCGGACAGACGAAGCAGACCATCTCCACCGATGAGCAAGGACACGTGCTTGAGTCTACTGTGACCAGAAACAGGGCGTCCCGCGTGCACGCAGATGAGTTCATCTGTAAAAGAATTTAATTGAATCGTCATAAATAAATGAAGCTCTGCCGATTTTAATTCTTCAGCGGTTAAAAGAGGTAAATTATTAGAAAAGCGAAGCGTGGTAGAAACAGATTTTGAATTTTGAGGTAAACTAGACCGAAACACTTTGGCAACTTGATGTGCCCGAGCTGTTGCTCTGAGGAGACGTAGCCATTGGCTGAATCGTCGATGATCAGCAACTACCGGAAAAGGCCCCTTCCTTTTCCGGTAGTTGCTGATCATCCGGTGTTCATCCCACCAAAACACAAACCGATTCCGAAATAATTTTGTTTTCCTCTGTAGGTAAGGAATTACTGGATGTTGGCTCTCTGGGCCAAAGGTCTTCAGGTGAAAGTAGGAACGATGGTCCAGTGAGCCAGCGAGAATCCATTGTTAGATCTCCAGTGTCTCGCGTGGCGTCTTCTGCAACATTTATTGCCGTTGGGATATATCTCCAGTTTTGAATATCAGTTAGGTCTGAAATTTCCCCAACCTGAAATGAAACAAATGGCTTAAATGTGCAAGCGTCGCTACGCAACCACTTTAAGACAGTAATAGAATCAGACCACAGAAATACTCTACTAGGTTTCTTTCTATGGGCTTCGGAGATATAGACAGCAAAACTGCATAAGTGCTGCTTGTAGCTCCAGTCTTGGAATGGTTGTTGGTTTCAGGGGCTCGAGAATCTCTCTGGTTGTTCTATACCCAGATGTTATTCAGGACAAAAGGTAGTAAAAGAGGTTCAACTCCATGTCTTTGCTGATGCCAGTGAGATGGCTTACGCTTGCGTTGCTTATTGGCGTTTCACTCTCACTGACGGGTCAGTAAAGCTAGCTTTAGTTGGAGGTAAAGCCAGACTCGCACCCCCAAGACAATGCTGGCCTAAAGGACGGGTAGTGGAGACACATCCAGGAAAAGACGGCGTTGTTAGGGTAGTGGACGTGGCCACGAAAGGGGGTGTCCTGCGTCGGCCTGTTAGGAAACTGGCATTGTTGATCCCCTCCTAATTTTGCTGGTGTTCCCACCGTCGGGGGCCATGTTGGTGACCAGCAAAATTAGGAGGGGATCAACAATGCCAGTTTCCTAACAGGCCGACGCAGGACACCCCCTTTCGTGGCCACGTCCACTACCCTCATGTTGGTGACCAGCAATGCCAACCTACCTTTTTGCTACTTTTTGCTATGTCTTTATATCTTTTTAATGTATATTTTTAAATAGTGACATATTCTGTAACAAATAAACAGTTGACCAAAAAACGTCTCTCATTAACAACGGGGTAACGTCTTTAATCTGTACCAATCGTTCAATCAAGTGTATCTTTACTCAAATAGACTAGTGTTTTTTAATCTACGAATAGGTCAATTTGTTTAAAATTGTTTTTTCTAATAATCGACCTAAAAACCATTGTAATATGATTCGATTATAAACATAATACTAAATTGTAACTCCATTCGCTCATTAATTTTATTTTTTAACGTCTGGTATAAATCTATCTATATATAATTTAAAAATAATAATTTTAAAAGGCAACTTTCTTCTTATTTTCCATCGAAAGAAGTTCTTAGATAAAACTTTTTTTCACGAAAATCTATTCAGTACATGATACCAAGTCGCTTCCAAAAATCTACAAGTACTTGCAAAATCACCCTGTATACTAACGTGTGTCTTAATGACTTCATCGTCTAACATTGCGTCTAAATACACACATCAAAAGTGTCTAGGGATATCTCAAGCATTTTCATACAAAGTATAGCTATTGGGGAGGCTGTAAAAATTAAAATATTGATACCAACGTAGAAATTTTTAGGACACAGAAACTGCTATATCTGCCCTTTCAGATTGTATAAAGAAATTCATTGTGGTAGCATTATTGTACAATCGTAAGGACGTTAAAAAAAAGACAGATTTTTCTTTTAAAAGGTTTCAAGATTTTAGCAAAATCAAACGTTTTTTTGTAATATTCTTAACCTTTATCTTATGCCTGTTTCCTCGAGTTATTCTAAGATAATGCTGAGCATTATCTAATATCTTTGATTTTGCTAAAATTTTGAAACCTTTTAAAAGAAAAATCTGTCTTTTTTTTATCGTCCTTACGATTGTACAATAATGCTACCACAATGAATTTCTTTATACAATCTGAAACGGCAGATATAGCAGTTTCTGTGTCCTAAAAATTTCTACGTTGGTATCAATATTTTAATTTTTACAGCCTCCCCAATAGCTATACTTTGTATGAAAATGCTTGAGATATCCCTAGACAGTTTTGATGTGTGTAGCTTACGTACACGTCAAGCTCTCCTTTAGTGACTTCTGTAGAATCATGGTTCATTTGCTGCATTCGTGTGTTTAGCTCGCCCACTGGTTCGTGTAGGTCACTAATTACAGCATTCAGCCCAAATGAAGCCAGAAATACACGGCCCTGATGAAGAGTTGGACGTCAGCGTCAACATCAGTGTAGAATAATATCTTGCCACTGACCTATTTAAACTAACATTCGCAATGATGAATTTTTAAGAGGCATATTTCTCAGGTTGTTTAAAAAAATATACATTTCGTGACAATTACACATAGTTACCGTGCTTCTATTTTGCTAATGACTCGTCGCTATTCCGAAAAAAACGAATGCTGATTTTCAGTTACTACATACCCTATAGTAATTTTAAATTAAAAACTGTGTTTTTTTTAGTGATCTGTACCTAAAATACCGGATGGAATGTCTGGAACGGAATGATGGTACGGAACCCTTCGTGCGCGAGTCTGACTCCCTCTTGACCGGTTTTTTTGGTTAAAATTCTGAGTTCGAAGATAGTAGCTATTACTTGATCCTTTCTCAATTAACAATATAAGATATAAAAAGTAGGAACAAGTAGGTGAACTTCCAAGGTGATTGAAATCCGACGACAGACAGGAAACGAAAATTGCCGACATTAAGTAAATTGTACAATGCACCAACGTAGTCCTCGTAGCCGAGATGGCTGCTTTTTGATTGCTTGCATACGATAACTCAACTAAACAAGCTGAGCGGGGGAACAGGATCATTGACCAATCGGTTACGTTGTCGCTTGACAGCTCCCAGAAGTGATTGAACTCTGGATCCGATTCGCTGATAGACTGCTCGCCTGATCGCAGGTGAGGCCGATGCAAACATCAGGAGTGCAGTGGCTGTGAGTACGATGCATAATACAGGGTGTCCCAAAAAGTAGTGTCAAGCCGAAGCCTAGATATAGAACATCTAGTGCTGTTACTCGGATGTGTGTTCAGCGATTTTCGATAGTTTTCGAGTTATGTTTTTTTAGTGTTCATTTCTGAAATTTCGACTTACGACACAGTATTGCTTACAGAGACATAGATCGTTGAGATACATCCCTAATTATTTTTTTCATATTACCTTAATACGATACCTTGTAGCCACAAAAACAATTGAGGATCTAACTTACACTATTGCGTCATAAAAAATAATTGAATTTCAAGTCACGTCAAATTGTTAATCTTTTGATATTGTTGAAGCCGAATTCAAAATAAAATTTACCGGAACTTTTTCGCTCAAACGTTTTTAAAAAACTTGTCTATTTAATGAACTATTCGCTCTGTAAATTTCATCTAGCTATGCCTACGGCATCATGCCAAAAAATGGGGTCAAACTACAGTAAGACAAAAAAATTTGCTTAACGAACAAAATGTATGGGAAGAACCGTTCGGTCAATTTGGCTAAAATTTTCGGGAATCACGCTTATTAACTCAGCAATACTATTGATAGTGCATTAGATATTAAACGTCGAAACTATCGATACTGCTGATAATATTGTTGGGTGTCTATAGTATTTCGTAAATACTTACCCCCTTATTCATAAAAACGAACGCAACGCTAACGCATTGTTTAAGCTATTGACGTGCTCTGTCACTTTCTCGCCAATGGCGGCAGCAACAAGAATGACAGTGACAAAGCGATACAAAAGTTATCGTGTTCTATAAGAGCTGTTTAAGTTTTTATGAATAAGGGGGTTAGACGCGGAGGCTATTGATACGACGATTGATATTCATCAATCGAAAGACTACTGATTGTGGACTATCGAGCGGCAACACTTCTTACAAGTGCTGAGAAGTAACAAAAGCGAAATAAAATTCGCAATTTATCACAGTCACCAATAGAGAATAACGTTAACTGAAAAGGAATAACAAACGTCGGTCGGTGATATTGAATTTTTACATGACCGAATACGCGATGTATGAGAAAAGTGGGAAACAATGTGTTCATTTGCGACTTTTTGCGTTGAATTTATAATTCACCACTGGCCATGGATAAAATGCATTTGGCACTTTTCTGTTAGCGTCGGAGACACACCAGAGACATTGGATGTACTATCACAACTATCACAAACGATAACTAACACAAAAATGACGGATAATCGTACGTTATAGTATTTTTCACACAGGATGTGTACGGTGACATTTGGGCTTTGAAGTTTCTAGTGATGTGGTAACGGTGAAATCGGTTGAATATTAATCAATTAAATATTTTATCGAGAAAATGTGTCCTATTGAGGGGATTATACCAGTACCATTTTCATAATAATTCTCTTTTTGATTTTGTATGAAAGCCACGAAACGTATCGAAAAATAAAATAATAATGACAGAGTAGGTAAACAAATCACGACACCATTTCGTTCATATAATTAGAAATGCATTGATTTTAACCGATATTTTTGCGTCAATCGCTACTTATAGCGAAATCGTTCCAGTTTATATGGTGTGTTGGTGTAACACAACTTTATTTCGGCCGATGGGCTCTAACTTTGTTACAGGCCCACAATTCAATTTTCATTCCGTGGCTCATGGAGAGAAAGGTCGACGGTGTTAAGGTAAAATACATGTGACTGTAATACAGGGCAAAAAAGGTACTAACATTTACAACAACATTAAAATTCTGAAATATATCAATCTTATAAAAATATAAGGATCTTATTTTTTGTTTACTACTCGAAACATTATTTAAAATGTTTTGATTTTCATTTTTACTGAACTGAACTTTCTGGCCAATTCTTAACAGTACAGAAACAACACCCGAAATGTTGTTGGGCGAATTGTGCCCCACCCGTGTTGTTTGTATATCCAAGTTATAAATATGTCTATTATTTAGTTTGAATTGGGAGAGACCTTTGCTCAGCAGTGGGACAAAATAGGTTAAAAAAATATTTAGTAGGCATATTTTCTTTTGGGTAATTTGACAATTTGAAAGTACGTGGGATGAGTATTTTTGAATATTTGTTATTGTTTTCATTTGATTGAAGACGGTTTTATACTAAGTCACGCGTAAGAGCAACAGCAGGCATGCTATTTTTAGCATCGGCTACCGGCGATTAAGCCGCTTTTTAGTACAGTCAGCCAAGAAAGTGGTCTACCACTTTTGACAAAAGTTTCTGCGAGATGCAAAGATCGCTAAGGTTGACTTTTCTAACAGAGTTTGACACAATGCACAATTGTTATGACGTTTTATCTGTTATCTGAGATGCCTGACATTTGACGTCATTGGGTGACTTAGTTTAACCTCATTAAATGCGATAATCTATTTTGCTCAACTAAAACCATGTCGATCTTTTTGAAGAGAAACTCATTACTACTAAAAGGAAGAAAAGAAAGTCTCATTGACAATTCTACTGTCACTGTTTCCGTCAATGAAATAATAATATCAATCTGTTACAAGATTATTCAAAGTTGACACTCGGCATGACGTTATATCATAAATGACAAAGAGAGCAAAGTCACTGAGACAAACTTATTGCCAGGGAAAATTGACCTTGTTGTTTCATGACGTTCAAACAAATCTCAACCGTAGGGTGGTAGACCAATTTTTTGGCTGACTGTACCTGAATGCAGCGACCAAATGTTTCCCTACCGCACATAAGTTAACAGAACGTGGCGACTTGGTCGCTTCCCTAAACCTACCAAATACTCTGGAGCGTGAATCTCGCCAAACGATTTGCGTGTATTTGACAAGATGACTCGTTGAAATCGCTTACTCTAAACTTTTACGGACAGATTTTGGTTTGTATCGTTAACGAAAATCTTAAGTACGCGAAGCTAACTGCTACTGAAATAGGATTTTGATATCTGATACTTGCTCATCATAATAATCGACAGAAGTTATCGTCTAAGCTGAAATGACGCGGCCCCCTACTGCATCTACGTATACAAGCCATCGTTCTTGTATGCGTAGATGCGGTGGAGGGGCGCGTCATTTCAGCTTAGACGATAACTACTGTCGATTATTATGATTTGAGGGAATTCATTGTGTCATAATAATCATGTAAAGTATGTTGCCCAGATATCATTAAACTAAACTAAATACTTATAGTCCGTTCACGTAAAAAATGCAGTGATTTTCAAATTTAATTCTGTTGCACACAAAAAAACTCAGATCCACAACATTTGCGTTCGAAAGTATGCGTTCCACTGGTCACTGTGGACTTGACTTTCTAATAAGAACTATTTAATTGGTTTCGGTTGGAGGGCGTGCTAGATCGAAGGACAAGTATGAAATTACTGCATTCTTAACGCGAACGGACTATAGTTTCATATGTGTAATGCTTCAAAACGTTAACTCTTGAGTGCGATTGTGTGTTGTGTTTTAACTCACCTTTTTTTTTGTTTAACAAATTACAGTCCTAGTTTTATAATTAAGTTTGCAAATATTTTAGTATGTATTCAGCGAAACAAACAATTCAAAGGGGACTGAATAATTGTCATCAACGTTCAGCCCCGTTTAATAATATTTTCATAATAGATATTCCATTCCTTTTAGTAGAATAATATTATGTTCAGCGAATGAGATAATAATTAACACAACTGCTCATTAAAATAGCCTCCTAATGGCATCGTGTGATTATGAACTGTGGGTAGATTGTCAACAGTTAACAATTTATTTAACCTATCAATTCACATCGGAAATTGTGAAACCGTCACTGATTGGTCAATCCTGGAGGCTGCCGGATCGACTTTCCATAGAGTTATAGATAAAACTTGTTTTACACAAATAAATAAATTCACATTATTTATATTAATACCAGTAAATAGAAAAAACAGGTTTGCCGAAGACGTGTGTTCCAGCCCCGCTCAAAAACCAAAACCAATTAAATAATCAGTTAGTATGTTAACAAACATTCATAAGTTAACAGTTCAGAATTTATAAAAAAATATAAATATCGCGATTGTGCTTGCAATCTTAACGTGTCAGATACTCCTTAAAACGAACCTGTTAAGTTATGGTTGAATAACCGAATATATGTTAAATATAAATAGAGCACATTTGTACTGCGGCGCTACCAAATCGGCTCACGATAACGTCTGCCTCTTGTCCAGAAATACCTTGGAAATTTTAACTCGAAAGTCGGGATTTGCGCCTCGGAAAGCTTTGAAATAGGTGTTGTTAGCGACGCGCTCACTAAAGATAATTTTCTAATTTGTCTTATTCAGATATTAATAATCTGTTAGTAATTAGGATGTTAATTAAGCCTTTTTTTGACTAATTTGGTGTCGCTTGTGTCGCGGTTGTGTATTGACCAATCACGTTCCTCTGCTCCCGCGCGATCTTTGGCCCCGCCCTCTGCAGGGACACAGGAGCGACCAGTCTGCCGCTAACCGCGCCGCAAGTGACCGCACTTTGCTTGACCATTTTGAGTTTGTCTGTCTGTGTGAACCACATGTGAACCGATCACGGAAATAAACTATAATATTCACGTAAAACGGTGTTTGAATACATTACTTAGAACCTGACCACCTACAGGTGTTATGCACTTCCAGCTTCTACCGTCGAAATGCACTCGTCGAAAACCATGCTGGACATGGTAACACTGCGGCTTGCTAGAATTGTTTGTGGAATGAAATTGTTTTTGCCCCTGTGTAATGCTATCATACCTACCTGTTTTTTTACAGTGATATCAAAATAGGTTACCTGTCCTAAAAAAGTGGCACCCGAAATCGGAAGTTTTCGTGTCTGAGCAAAGCATTGACTGTGTTGACAGTTTGAGACGACACTGCGCAACATGTATCTGTCTCGTTTACGCTCTAGTGAATAATCGTACTGTCTTGTTCACACATTATAACACGGTCAAATTAACTACGTCTTACCCCGTGGACAATTTTGACTTCGCGTCAGTACTGACATAACCTATCTACGTATTTTCATTATAATATCATTTATATTTTATGTTATTTATAAAAGTTGCGATGTCCTAATTGATGAATGTCTTATGATTATCATCTTTCACTTGGGTCTTTCACTCAACATAGATTGCGATCAATTTAGAAATACGGATATGACCAGTAAGGCTAAACGCCTCAACAGCATAGAGACTAAAAATGTTGGCAATAACTGCATTATTAACTCCGATGATCCTCTGATTAAAACAAAAATAGTTAGAGAATGAGTGCCACAAAATCAGGCCTAATGGACCTGTTACGTTCAAGCCAATAGGACAGCGACTCGTACGTCCATATAATTCATACATACGTCATTGTGAGCGTTGTTTCATCATACCAAGTTTTTGAATTCGCGAATCTTCCTCTTTTTGTTTTAATGCAAACAATTATCGAGTTAGCCCTAGTTCCTATATTACCGGTTTTGCCGAAAGCTGAAAATCTTATAAGAAAGCTCATAAGTCACACCAACCTCTACGGAACTATTGCAAAATGGGTCGTATTAATGTCAGAGAGGGCTGTACGAGTTCGTTCGCTAATTGGGCGAGCGCACTTCCACTACATCGTTTTGATTCGATGACAAGGTTATTAGGGCGATTATTTCCGAAGGTCAAGAGTGGCTAATCAATAAGCTATTATATACTAGTGCTTCAGCCAGCGATCTAGCATTCTCGACGACCGTCTTGGTGTAATTGTTGAGAAGTCGGCTACTACACCAAAGGTCGCGGGTTCGATCCCCGCACGATACAAACATTTGTGCGCATGAACATGTGTTTTCTTTGTATATTAAGTATGTATTTACAAAAGATAGTGTTTAAGTATGTTTATCCGCTGTCTAGCATCCCTTATAAACGAACTTTAATTAGCTCACTTGGGGCTAGATGGCGCTGTGTGGAATAATGTCCAGGAATATTTATTTATTTATTCGTTTCCGTTTCGTCCATGTCGAAGTCTCGAAAGTCTTTTCGCCTTTCGGGCCATTCTTGAATAGGTAACTATGTTACATCAAGGTAAATTACCAGTAAAATGTACAGTTTATATCAATCCCATGTCGTTATTTTCACATCAGATCTTCGCCTGTGGAGTAAATATAGGCTGATTTTAATAAGTGGTCACAGTCACAGATAAAGAAAGTTAACGGTGTGCCTTCGCACTACTGTATTACGACCCTACAGATGAGTTTTGCTACTTCGCTGACTATTTCGCCATTAGCAACGATAAGGTTGGGTTAAAATAGGATACTCGAGGCCTTATTATTGATACCAAATTCAAAACCTCAACTAAAATATAAAAAATACTGAATATAGATAGCAAGAGAGAGATAAAACGAACTTACGGATCTTATATTTTCTTTCATTTTCTAACCCGACGTTTGTTTTATTTCGATGTAAAGTGTTCGCGTAAATATTAGAAAATATTAGCAAGAGAGAGCTCAAAAAAGCAGATTTCGCAAACGCCTTAATTGTTTACTGTTGACGGGTGGTTGCCTTTAGGCTATTTTGCTGGGCACGTGGATTTGGCCATGATTCGTTGTAGACCCAACCAACTGTAAAAATAAAACTACGACAATATTGCGCTAGCTGTCCAGGTAACGCGTGAATTGAAAACGACGGAGCTAGAAGTTGTAATGATATGAACGGCCTATATAACATGAACGGCCTATACATACGTCCCACCGCTGGGCACAGGCCTCACCTCAACTATGAGCTGAAACGAGCCATACTCCAACACGCGGGCTCAGTGCGGATTGTTGGAAAGGTGTAAGGTTAGTGAGTAACCTTAATGTCAGACGTTATCAAGCCGCCTTAGGGCCTCCGACTAGGCTTAACGACTGACATCTAGCGACGTCAACCGAGACCAACTGCTAAACATGCCTTCCGAAGCAAGGAGGTGCCCGAAATACACATCACTAAATTTCAATCGGGTGGTCACCCATCCCATTTCCGCCCCGGCATGTGTTGCTTTACAATAGCGATCGTCGCCGATCACTGTCGCAACTGCGCCACGGGCACCTCTGCGCCACTGTAATAATGAATGCGTGTAAACGTGTACGTGAATAAATATATTTTCAATTCAATTCAATCTTTACCAGGATCCATGATTTGGTCAGCAAGAAGAGCAGGCAGGTGATTCAATACCACTACACCACCTGGCCCGACTTTGGAGTGCCGACCTCCCCCGTGGCATTCCTCGAGTTCCTATCGAAGGTGCGCTCCACCGGGGCCCTCGACGCTGATGTGGGGCCCGCCATCGTGCACTGCAGCGCTGGCATCGGCAGATCTGGAACTTTCTGCCTGGTTGACTCCTGCCTCGTCATCGTGAGTACTTTAGGGATTTAGTTGTAGATGTTTTTGATTGTTGAAGAGTATATGTAGTGGCAGTGGGCGGAGCACAAATCACGTACTGATGGCCGTTTCATTTCATTCATTAATTGCATATCACATTACATTCAATAAGATCCTAACAATACATTCAGCAGCAAATGTGACGTCCTGCAATGGCCTAAGAACACTGAGAGATTGCTGTTAAAACACAAAACACTTTCAAACGATGTGTTTCAAAATGGACCTTTACATGTCATAATAAATAAAATTTCAAATTAAAATAATCAAAACAAATCACACAGTAAACATAACAGTAGGTTATCTAAGGCCGCCCGCCGAGTTATATACGACACGCACGCACACTTTCAAACCGAGAGCTGCACGTTTGTATGTAGATATTTTACTGTTCTCTGTTTACAGTGCCGTTGAGGCCGAAAGTTGTTGAATGGATTCCATTAAAAAACAAACTTAGCTTGACACGTCCTCAAGACGGAGCCCTCCGTCCACCTTGCCACCTTGCACCCGTGTCAGGTGCCGCAATTTTTCCGTGCAAATCTAAAAAGGAGGCTAATCTTCAGCAACCGACGTCATGCGTTTTGTAATGAAATAACATTTTTTACAGGCATCGTCGAAATTAAGTTTGCAAGAAAACTGAACACGACAGACCAGCTATGAGATGTGAAAAAAAAGACCGTTCCAATTTGCTTGTGTCAAGTGTATTCTTATATTTATCTATTCGATGAGTAAACAAACCATTGTAACGACGCGGAACATAATAACTGCGTTTATTTATTTATCTTGCTTGTCACATGGTTTTATAGGTGTTATTCAAGTAAACAGAACATTGAACACAGCACACCCCGTAGGGGCACTGAAAAAATATAACAGAGAGGACGTCACATACACACAAGTAAAAAAAACAGAGATACACAAATCATTTCTATTGATTATCCTCAAAAAGCTTGTTTAATGAGCAGAACACTTTTCCTAGAAGGTATAGCTTGAGTTGTTTTATGAAAGTCTTCGGTTTTTCTAAATCTTTTATATTATTTTTAATGCTGTTAAATATTTTGATGGACATCCAGTGTGGTCCTCCAGTTCGAAGTTCGAAGAAGAATATCAAAAATGATTTTTTTAAATGCGAAATTACTGCAGCGTGATATGTAAATTGTAATAAGTTTCGTAGATCAGCTAGACCATAGAAACAAAACATTCGGTTTCGCCACTCGCCGTGACCAGCGCACCGCTTTCTTGTGTCACAATGTCGCGTTTTTGCCGAGACCGCGCCGCCGCCGGCCCGGGCCAGTCAGCGGAACGCGCATACAAATGTGGCGTTCGAGTCTAATTACATTTGAATATAGTTGAAAGAAAAACGTTCATTAAGCCAAAACAAACAAAAAACTTGGTAAGTAAGTAGGTAATTACATAACACACAAACGGCCTATATACGTCCCACTGCAGGGCACAGGCCTCACCTCAACTATGAGGTGGCGTGACCCATACCCCAACATGCGAACTCAGTGCCAGTGCGGATTATTGTAGGGATGTAAGGTTAGAGAACAACCTTAATGTCAGATGTTATCAAAACGTATTATGGCCTCCGACTAGGCTTAACGACGGACATCTAGCGACGTCAGCCGGGACCAACGGTTTGACGTGCCTTCATTGGCGAACACATTTTCGCAACTGGTGGTTTTGTAACGTAAGGGTGACCAGACCCCTTCCGATTTCCGACCCGGCGTGCGTTCTTGTACAACGGCCAACAAGAGTCCAAGAGTGGGTAGACTTTAAAGACGCGGCCTAAAAGGCTGTTTCGTGATTGGTCCACAGATCGAGAAGGACGGCCTGGAGGACGTGAGCGTGCAGGATATCCTCCTGGAGCTGCGCAGGGGCCGCATGGGGCTCATCCAGACCCCGGACCAGCTGCGCTTCTCCTACCAGGCCATCATCGAGGGGATCAAGAGGCTCGACGTGGATTATGTGAGCACCACTCAATTTATTATTTAATCTCAGTCAACTGTTCGAGTGTATCTCGCTAATTCCTTTATCAATTTTGAATTTCCGTGGAAATGGAGGGATACACCCGTTTGAACCGCATTTCCAAATCACTGAAAATTTTTAGAGTACCTGGTTTTCTTATTGAAAGTTTTAAAAGTTATTTAAGCAATTCCTCATGAATATTATTGTGTTTCCTTCTGCAAACTGAACCTCGTGCTAGTGAAGGTCCATGCAAAAATAACAATGCCTTTGAAATGGGCCACAGATTAGCCCCAGTAGTTAATTCACTAAGAGGGTTCAAACAACAATCAATTCAACAAGCTATTAACAATTCGTGAGTTAAGCAAAAAATCATGATTATGATGCTGCTGTCACTATAAAATTCACTAAAATACATTTTGAGGATTCTTTGATGGGTCTTCTGTCAAGTCTTGAAAACTCTGACCTGTTATGTAAAGTTTAGAGAGAAAAAAAAAGAAGAACGTTCATGGACACTAACCCCCTTAATCATAAAAACTCAAGCACTGTAGTATCACGTTAACTTTTGCAAAGTTTTATGTCTTACATTCTTGTTGCTGTCGACATTTGCGTGTTAGTGACAAGACACCTCGATCTCTAAATCAATGCTGTAGCGTTGAGTTTGTTTTCATAAATATTTTTATATTTGTTCCTATAAATAAGAGGGTAAGACAGAGCAATATCTGAAGAATGAACTGTGCACTTGCAGAAGGAGGAAGACACGGAAATCTACTCGACTGTCCGCGAAGAGGGAGAGGAGGCCCCCCCGCCGCCGCCCCCCCGCGCCGAGAGCCTCACCCGCGCCCCCGCCCGCCCCTTGCCCGCTATACCCACCAGCACCTCCCTCGGTAATTTTCTCAAATTCTTAAATTGTAAACGTTAAACGCCCATCAGCCCGCCTGAGCACGAGTTGATACGTTCGCAATCGTAAGCTTCAGCGTTAAATCTAGTCAACGGAATAACGAGAAATGTATGTTTACAATTGCGTAACGTGTAATATTCCTGTTCAAATTTAAGGATCTCATGTTCTTTCTTAAAAAACCGCTAACCGATTCTTTTTGAATTGTTAGCAGCTTCTTGCGGACGACTGACTTTTATTCGAGTGCTGTTCGCACGGAAGAGCTCGACAGTTCGTTTTGTTGAGAACAATTATATACTAAACCATAATTATGTCTGTTTTGAATTACTAAAAGTCCGTCGTTCGCTGTACTTAACTAAGATGGGAGCCGCAGCCTTCGAAGTTACGCCGAGGGCAGCGCCTTAAGAGCTAATAATGCTAAAGCGGCACTGCTTTTGCACTACTCAAATCTTTACTATAGTTATTAACAGATTTTATCAAAAATTCATTAAGTTTTTCTAACATTTAATGCCAATGTAATCACTTAGATTTGTAGATCTTTCTTATTAATATCCTAGTCATAGTACTAAGTTATAGATATAAAATTCGTTTTAATCATCATAGAAAATACAATTGAGGTACGATTCATACTGACTCATATTTATCTATTTATCGTCATATTTATTATGTACTTATATTTGAAATATCTTGAGGATATATATATAATTTTAGACTAATTCGAAGTTTACTTCCTGTATGACGATTAGGTTTTATTCATCAATAGTAAGCTGATGTATCATTATGTAGATCTTACTTGAATAATCTAAAGCTCGATATTAGGTAGACTAGTATGCTTCTAAGATGCTTTACTTACAGTATTAATCGCGAATTTTGATCTCACTTAGTCATTTAGTCATTACGAACCCTTGCTGTAGGCATTCGTTAGTTGATATCGCTTATAAACAAAATTATTAAATGTAGTTTTTAACTGAGAAATCAGTAAATATCAAGATAATTTGGAACCTAATGTTAGGCATTTTTATCCTTAGTCAGAAAATAATAAAAGACAAAAACACAAAAAAAAATGTTTAACGTAGGAATATACTATGTAGAATAGATACAATTGAAAAAGACAAAAACACAAAAAAATAGTTTTACAAAAAAAATATGTAGAATGGATATAACTGCTTTTAAAAATATGTACATATCTTTTAGCTATCCTATACAGTATTTATATTTTTCCTATTATTTTTTATAATAATATTGTTATGCGTTGGCAAATTGTGATGTAGTTGGACCAAGAAACGTAAAAATGGATATTAAGTAACAATGGTTACATTTTTGAAAAACGGGTGGGGAAGGCTTAAATACGATTTTATAAATTGAATATTTACGTTAAACTTTTTATCTGGAAAGTCAAATAAATAAACAAACTAAATTTCAAAACTATGGGGGGCGCCTATGTTCAGCATTAAACGTCGTAAGGATTGTATTGTGATAAAAATATATAAAATATAAATTTACAATCGGAAATCAGGTTCTTGTTGGAAATTTCCGTGACCTAATTTGGTTGATTACAAAAGAGACCAAAGTAGGTCACGAAAATTTTATAGAAAAGGAGAGGGATTTAAGACTTTTGGAGAAAATTTTGGCTTTAAAAATTTGTTGAATAATTAAGAAAAACAATTTTTTTGCTTCTCAAATCTTGGCTGAAAGTACTTTGGAATTTTATCAATACTTAAGCCAAATTCAGAAGGTAATGTTGTTTACATACTATATTTTGTCAAATTAATGATAGTGCAATACACTGAATAACGAAAATACTATTTTTTTTATTAGAAGGAGTATTAACTACGTACTACAAATTTTTGGCAAAAATCTCACCTTCTATAGTTTAACATAATCTCTATCAAATTAATGGTATGCATTGTCTTCTAGCTGAGAACGTTGGTATGACAAACGTTGGTATGGTTGAAGTTATAGTATAAAAGTTATTACAAAATAACATTTATACTTTGGTTTTCGATGCTAGTGCTAATGATCCAGGCAAAACTTTTTAGTAAATCTTGAATTTGGCTTGAGTACAATTTCTCATCGTATATAAATTATACTTATAAATAATACTTATATATATATAATTGAGCCTAAAAGAGGTTAGGAATGCGTGACGTTAATTCTTGTAAATTATCTGTTATAGTGTGAATGTAAGGTGCTATGTATTGCTTTTTTTGGCAAATATTGTTAGCAGAATATTCAACTTGAGGGAAGGCAAGTGTGTTATTGCAAATACGTGCTTATAATATAAAGTCTACTAGGCAGTTTTGTCGTTTACACTAGAATTATGGACAGTGGAACTATTTTGGTTATAAGGCAACCAGGTTTTGCTGTGGGTAGCAACCTTACCAAGTTCACAAGTCACTTTTTCTGTGTAACCAGCAACATAAATATGAATAAGTAACTACCCCACATCATTTTTCAGTGTAGATATGACTGTTGGAGTTTACTAATATGCATCTCGAATTAACTGATTGCTTACATCTCTAATTAATTGATAACTTATCAAACAACGCTTAGAAAAGGATTGTGTTTTTTGTAATAACACTGTATTTTTAAAGAGAAAAGCGTCGATTTGATTGATTCTAGGGTAAAAAACCTATATGTAGGTATTATCTATCCTATCGTATGTTGCATAAGTTGTTTGCTGTTTAATGAATACACTTTAGGAAGACAATTACGGTTAAAAGAGAAAATTATGGCTAAAGATGTTGTTGTTCATCCATTGTAATGTTGAAATAAGGTTCTTAGATCGAATGTTAAATATTAAATTATTATACTACGCATTTATCCAAAACTTTCACTGTAATAGTTCAATAAAAATAAATGAAAAATTGTCATATTCTCTCATTTACCACGTTAACGCAACAAGTGAAAGGTAATTTGAACATGAAATATATGTATAATTGCCCGACATGTTATGTTTTGAATGTTGTCCACTGAGGCAATGCATATTTTGTACTATTCGCTACGCGAGGCCGGAATGTCATTAATTACCAAAAGCAAACAATAGTAATAGTTTAATGTCCTATCTTTAGTGTTGTTATAAAAAAACATATTCATTGTCCAGTGGACATAAATGTTTTAAATGTATTGTAATTTGTCACTGTCATCGCTATATCCGTCTCGATGGCTCGGTAGCAACCCTTACTACTGGCAATCGAGGCGATCTATTATACAATTGATATCTTTTAACTCGATTCAGATTTTCTCCTGTCTTTGGTCTGATCTGGTACCTCATAATTGCTATTTACATTATAATTGTATTTGTATCAGATTTGATTGAATGATTTAAGGGTGGAGATTGGATTGAATCGAAGTATTGGCAGTGACATGTTTCAAAGAGACGCGTACCGTCCGCATGGTCATCTTACCACAACGAGTGCCATGCGTGCTATACGCGGTGATGCTTTAATCAATGTTTAGTAATAAGTTTAGATATTAATGTGTAGTTAACGCGCTTAAGTTTTGCTAGAACATGCTGCGTCACGCGTTAACATTCTCGACCTTAAATAAAAGTTCTCGAACGGTAGATACACGGGCATTTCCTATGAGTCTCTCTTCTTCCTTAACCATCTAACTATCCAGCTGCTTCTTCTAAATGCCCGTGTATCTGCAAACGCAGCGTGTTCGAGTGCATGTGTGTTAGTTTGTTTGTGCGGGGTTTTCTCTAAGCACATGAACTTGCGTTAAGATAGAAAGTAATACAGTGTTAGTGTTCTTGTGTGCTCGAGCGGCAAGTCGGTAGCATTTGTATTGGTTTCGTGGCAAGCGTTAGAGAAGGTCCTGTCTCATCGGCGAACGCAAACGTTCTATTACTAATCGCAGTATGTCTGTAGGTAACCTCACGTACCCGAGCGCCGAGGAGTCGTCGGACGAAGGGCCGCCGACGCCGCCCGCGCGGGAGGCGCTCTCCTCCGCCTCTTCCGCCGACGATGAAGATGATGAACCGGCTATCATCACCAGTGAAAGGTGGGTTGGGTTTTTTATTTCAAAACAACTAATGTCTGATGGTCTTTTTGCAGGTTCTTTGAGGAGAAATGCAGGTACTTTGATATTTTATCACTTGTGAAAACGAATACTGATTACTAGCTGATATAAAAATGTTGATGTTTCAGAATTCGCTTCGGTTAAAAAGCTGGAGTTGTAATATGTTAGGTTATATCTCCTAACAACCACGATTCAGAGTTTGGTGTGGCCACTTAGAATAATCCTATATCACATCAATAACGACACAAAAAAGCAATTTCCTAATGGTCGCATTTTAATATTCTGTTTTTCTATTGATTCATTTCTATATTTATTGTGTGATTCATTATGCTTGCGTGTTCTTCTATTACTGTAAATTTATGAACGATGCAAATTACTTTAAATTTATGAACGTCAATCAAAGTTGAGACGTTTTTACAGTATAATTGACATTTCAAGTCATCTTATTGTGTTCGATTCTAAAGATGAATTCGGTATGTGAGGTGCTGGATCAACTCCTGCTTGAAACCCAAATCAAAAGTCTATTTTTTCGGTTTTCCTTTCTTTTTTTTAATTAAACGACCCGCACTGGCAATTTAGTTTTAGTCCAGCATGAAAATGTAAAATTTGGTTCTAAATAACTTTATTGAAATAGACCTGTTACAAATACTGAATTGTCACTAATTAACTTAGCAAAAATTCCCTAAATAATATATTTAAATAATGTAATAAAATAAATTAAATACACAGGATCCAAAGTAAAGTTGTTTCTGTACTGAGAAGAATCGGCAAGAAACTCAGATGAGCAGTTGCACTTGTGAACGCATCTTAAATCTCTACTATTTTTCTCTGTTAATTCGATGACCCCTTTGGTGTAATGGTTTTAGACTGGGCTATTTCATTAGAGGTGGCGGGTTCAATCCCCGCACGGTAGAACAGTTGTGTGCATGAGACTGTTTGTACAGGTCTGGGTGTTTCCTATGTATCATTCATAAAAAACACCCAGAGTATGTTCAAGTATGTGGACGACCGATTTGCTGTAATTGTCGAGAAGTCGGCTACTACACCAAAGGCGCACAGTACAAACATTTGTGTGCATGAACATGTCTGTTTGTATTGGTGCGGTTGTTTTCTGTGTATATTAAGTATGTATTTACAAAAGAAAAGTATTTAAGTGTCTATCCGTTGTCTGGTATAAAAACGGGGTTAAGCTCATTCTGGAGCTAGATGGCGCTGTGGAATAATGTCCAGGGATATTAATTTTTATTTTGATTTTATTCGTTTTCTAGTATTCCATAACACATTATTCCCCAGAGAAATTAGCTTTCTCTGAGGCTAGATGGAGTAATGTGCAGAATTATATTTAAAAAAACACATTAGTTCCGCGAAAATTAATACTTTAGAAGTTGTGATTTTTTCAAATTTCTTAACTTCAATCACATAATTCACTCTGTATATTTATTTCTAACTGTTCGTTACTGTTACTGTTTCCAGCGGCGCGGAGACGGAGCGCGAGACGCTGCGTCGACGCCGGCGCGAACTCGCCGAGCGCGTCTCCGCGATGAAGCGGCGCGCGCGCGACGCCGACAACTGGCACAAGCTCAAGAGGTCTCTCTACAAACCGCTCACCATCACCGTCGGCGTGCTCATCGCCGGCATCATCATTTACGCTTATGTCAAACATTAGACCACATTGGGAGTTTTTAGGAAATTTTTATATCTGGAAATCTTGATTCATGCTAGGAAATGGAATATAAACAAAAGTTTTCTATGAAATGATTAATAGTCAGCGGTCATCGGTATGATCGACTACTTCAAACATTAGACACGATCGGAAATATTTAGGAAAATTATACATACACGAAAATAAAATCTGGAAATCTTGATTCAAGCTAGGAAATAGAATACAAACACAAAAGTTTACTTCAAAATGATTTATAGTTAACGGTATGATAGAACTGAAATGGATAGTCTTATAAACCGTATGCATAATGAAATCCCAAAAAAAAAACAGTTAGAAAGGAATGAAAAATGCAAATATTTGACGTGCTGCGCTTGCTAAAAAAAAAGAAAAAAAATTTAGAAGGAAAAAAATTGAATACAAACAATAACGAAACAAAAGTAGTAAATAGTCATCTGTATGACAGGCTACCCATTTCCAGTTAGTCCTCCTTGCCTTGGCAAGGAATTGGCATTTAGCAAGAACGAGATATAAAACTAAAATGAATAGCCTTCTGCAAATATCTTAAAGTTCAGGAAGAAAAACCGAATACATACACAAAAGTTAACTTAACGAAAATGATAAAATAAATAATCATCGGTATGACAGGCTACCCATTTCCGGTTAGTTTTCCTTGCTTTCAATAATTTCCATTTGGCAAGAGCGTGATATAAAACGGAAATGGACAGCCTTATGAGCCGTTGATTATGCATGATAAAATGAAAAAAAAAAAACAGTTAAAAGAGATTTGAAAATGCAAATATTTGATGTGCTGCGCTTACTATATGACAATTTAGGATGAAAAAAATACAGAAAGGCGGTGTAAGAATGTCTACAAAAAAAGGATCTTAGTCAACTAATACCCGGAGGTCAACTAATACTATTTCACATCTGCCATCATCGTATTTTGACATGCCACCTATCTGACGACTTAAGTGGTCATTCCATACATTTTGGCGCTTCTTACTAGTAGATACTTTACTCTTGGTTAACCGCTCTAAATTTGATAGGATCAGAAGTAAACGTACAGTTTTTGAAGTAATCTCATTATATCCATTGATAGATAAGTTTGAGTTCGTCCCACTTTGTCCGTTGCGACCAATGATATTATAATAAAAATACGTAGATAGGTTACTTGTGCTGAAAAAGTGACACCCAAAATCAGAACTTTTCGTACACCTGAGCAAAGCATTGACGGTGTTGACAGTTCGAGATGACACTGCGCAACGTGTATCTGTCTCGTTTACGCTCTTGTAAATAATCATGATAAGGGAAAACGGATTAGTATTGTAGTTCCTGTCCTTTTTGTTCTACTTGCGATTGTTGGTCGCCAAGGGGTAAGGTGTGACGTTATTAGAAAAAGACTTGTTGCGCTAAACTAGTTGTCTATTCATGGATAAAGTAGGATTACAAAGAAGGACACCAAAAAAGCATGTATTCAGAATATGACACCTCAAACAAATCCAAATTATTTATCACACATTGTATTCTCATTTTTTGGAAAACCGATTACAAATCACTAATAACCTATTACTTTTGTACCGGAAGTGATGATTCACGAAAACTATTTGTAACTCTATAGTTAACTATTTATATCTAATAAGTACAAGAAATACATTTTGACAGTTGCCAGTGTCATTAGAAAGTGAACTTTATAAAGTGAACTTTAGGGTTCAAGTGTTCTGTGAGGATCAAAAGTATTTATTAGATCAGTGAGACTGTAGGTATTCCGATTTCAATACCATGAACTCGATTATTTGCCACAGTTAACCTGGGTACACTGATTAGATATCAACATCTTGTAGTAACAAGCGGCCGCCCGCGACTTCCTCCGCGTGGAATTAAGTTCAGCCAGCGAGTCCAAATTGTAGCCCAAATGTTATTTCGATGTTAAACCATTCTAATTTGGAACGCACCCATAGTTACGCTGATGACAGCAGCCGTCTATCATCAACTGTCATGCCATACCACGTGATGCCGAGTACATTTTCATATTTTACTTGATATTTTCAACAATTTACACAATATCTTTATAAATTGTAGCCTATGTGATATTCAGATGTATAAGCAACATTATTTTAAATTTTCATTAAAATCCATTCAGTAGTTTTTACGTGAAAGAGCAACACGGCACATCCAGACATAAAAACTTTCGCCTTCATAATATTAGTAGGATTATTAATTTCAATTTGAATAAAATTAAGTGAATAAATCATTACAAGCATATCGGATACAAGACGTGAGGCACACTATCAAATATTTGTGTTTTGAAATTCTATCGCTTTGCCATAAATCAAACATTTGGAATGGCACACCATATTTTTCGCGCATTTTCAAACAATTTGTTGGTTACTTTAAACGAAGCTTCTAACCGTACACCTTTTGTTATGAGAAGCTATTATTACGCCAACTAAAATGACTAACGGTGACTGGCTTTCTAATCGCCAATGTGATAACATCTCTGCCTCATTCATATTTTAACTATTTAAAGATTTTTCATCCAACTAGCTGTTTTATGCCTTGATGAACGAATATTTGCTCTCACGTTTAAATAAGGATTGAAAAGATAGCAGTTTACTAAGCAACCAGTCTTAACCAATTAGTACAGTACAGCGATAATCGTAACAGAATAAAAAAAAGACTGTCTAAGGAAAACGTTACAAAATCTTAGTTCCCTAGCAACGTTGACTGTAACTGTACCCTCATTTGTCTCTAATTCCGGTATATAATCAGAGCACTCAGTTGTCGCGCAAAATAACAATTTTATTGTCCCTTTCGTGGTAAACCCTGTGCCGCAGATAATTTCTTGATAAGTCTATTACAGGGTTTGTTATCTCTGGGTTGACATCCCTCAGTCGATCTTAAGATAGAGTATTATTTCTGTCCACACAGCACTACTCAACTGCCTATGTCATTATGTCAATTTACAATTAGGAACTTTTTATACATATTCATTTCATTGTTCCTCTGAATATATTCCTATCGTTCAAACTAACCCCTTAAGTTGCGTTGTAGCCGCTTCACACACGCTATGGCACTCGTGTTGCATTAGTAGAACAAAAATGGAACAGCACAGGTGTTAGAGATCGGTATGAACTAATTTCTACAACTTATTAAAACATAAAATGTAAAAGCGAATGTTTCAATGTAACGTACTTTAAAGAATACATAGAAAATTAGGAAAGAATACATACAATAAAGTTGATGGGAACGCTATTGTAGTCAAACAAGTTTGTGCGAGACGTTTCTCTGGGCGGAGAGAGGAGGTGAAGCATTTCTATGAAAATGGTTATGAATCTGGGCATGAATCAGACCATAAGCTAAGAATCTTGTTTGAAAACCATATCATAGTATTTTGAGAATATTTTTCCAAAAAAGGCGTTTCGTATTAGTTAGAACTAAAGTGTCTTCTCTTGGTTATATTTTATGGAAGCTAGAACTTAATAGTTTATTTGTACGTTGGAATGGTCTAGACTCTTTAGATTAGATTTTAACCCACGATCGTTTCGAACGAAGTTTAAGAGAACTGGGATTTATAAAATACGTATTGTCTCGTTTTCACGATTCCATCATTTGAGACTGATAGTTTAAATGTTACGACTATTTGTATTAATCGTTTCTTCGCTTTGAATAAGTTGGTACTAGTTCCATTAATATTTTAAACTCTCTACGGCAGTATTAAGGTCGTTATGTAAGCTTTATCTTTGCCATCCCTCTTCTCCTAACATCTGTTGGCTATGGATTGCCAGTTAAGTTTCTGCCAGTAAAAGCTCCAAAAATGTATGGGTTGACATGAGAAGTAGCCAGATCGGTGACAAGACAAATTACATTTAATTTCATATCAATACACTTGTAGTCGTCGACCTCATAGCCAATACACTCCTAATAACAAACGAGAGGCTATGGTCACAAAGTAAAAAAAATACGTTGGAATTCAGAATCTACCACCTAATAAGTTTCTACCATTACCGTGAGCTCTCAAGCGACTACGAACAATAAGCGTATTGGCCAATCAGTGACGTTGCCCCCCGCCTTAGGTAGTTGACCCACTTAATTTCAACAAAGATATCAAAGATCAGGCGTCTAGTGGCTGTAAGGTCGATGCTTGTAGTCAAAAACGTATTACTTGTTAGTAACGTATTAACGTTTTAACCTTAGCCCCTCAGGGATAGTTTCGCACAAACGTTTTTGACTTTTCAAGAAGTTTGCGATATAAACAAAATAATGAAAGAATGTGACAGTGATATGAGTGAAGCGAATCCTCTTTTCCCTTCACTCTCCCGCGTTGCTACTAGTTTTGTAAATACATGTAAACCCTTGTTTAAGGAGAGACCTGTCATATGACAGAGTTTGAGATTAACATTGAGAAAGTGATCCAATTTATTAAACTCTCATTTCGAAACTTAAGTAACCAAAACGAAAACAATTTCGTTATAATGTTGCGGTCCGAAATAAAACTTTAGCGCCTAGTGCTGACGGTAAGTGATGCCGGTCCGAATTGAAAAGCGTGATTACACCGCTCACCGCGCTGTCAATACCTAATCATTTCGGACCGCATAAATATCTTCGCATCCTACCAATCAACAACTTTCGTTTTCTATCGCTTGCAAGATATAATATCTACTATATAAAAATCCGTGTCACAGTGTTTGTTGCCAAACTCCTCCGAAGTGGCTAGACCGATGTTTGTTCATAAAAACTGATGTTTTATCCTAAAAGATTTTTCCTCACAAATATTAATTCTATGGGTATAGTGAGAAACAGGGTGTAAAGTTCCTCATCCACCATAGAAAAGGGAGGATCCTCCGACGAGACGGGTGTTCTGTCTGGTGGGCTGCTGCCCGACGGTGATGTCGGGTTTCTGTATATGTACTTAGTCGCTTGAATAATGTTGATAGCGCGATTCAGGTTTACGTTAGTTGTAGTTAGCATGTGACGAGATAGATGTCGCCAGAATTCTGACGGTTAATAATACGAGAAAGTGTCTGTTTAAAGGTTCCTCTATGAATCTGTGAATCTGACATTACGCTTATGGCGATTACACCCGAGAGTGTAATCGTTGTGCGATACTTATAGCTTATTTTTGTTGTATTTCGGACCGCAGCCATAGTTATGTCTGACTATGTTATGAATTTTGTATTATCATGTTGCTTCAACACTTCATCAATCCATTTATCCTTTGGTGACTCCCGTGAAATGAAAGATTCGTTGACTATAATTCATTTTGAACACATTTAATCAAGCTTTCCGAAACTAGGTCTTTGTGTTATTCTCTAAGAAATATATTTTACGCGTGACCGTCGCTTTTACCCGCCGGTTGCTACCTCTTTTCGAACTCGCTAATAGGACTCGTCGAATGATTTAAGCAATAAAATTATCAATTCGTAGTAGTATGCTAAAATACAGGGTGGCCCGAACGGTGAGGATAATAATTTTTTTTTGGGTTCCTGACATATAGGGGTACCCGAAAATACCCCATGTATGTTTGCCGATTTTTTGTAGTTTTCGAGTTATGATTTTTTTAAAGTAAATTTGAGAATTATCGATCTGAACTCCTAAAAAAATTTTTTTTTCACAAAGTATGCATTTTTTATTATTTTATTTTTTTGTAACATATACCTCATTAGTTGTACTTTTACCCATAAAATTACCAGCTTCATGCCATTAGTTTAAGGTACAAATATATTGACCAAAATAAAAAAACTGGGGTGAAAGCGAGTCACAGTAAAATTTTCAAAGTTAAATTAAAAAATTAAAAAAAAAGTTCCATGACTTTTAAATAATTTCAAAAACTGCTCAAAACCCTTAGCTTCAATTAAAATCTAAAAAACTTTGTGCTTAATAGGCCTTTTTTAGCCGAAACTTGCCTTCAAGTAATCAAAGGAGGAATTTTCTAAGTTAATAATTTGTTGTAAAAACACCTTTTGTTAATTGCTAGGGTTAATGTGGGTTGGACATAACATGGTCAATAAACACGAAGTGAATTAATTTAGGATTTCTTTTTATTCTAGTATCAGCCCGGTGTCATTTCAACAGCACAAGTCAGTCTTTGTCCCATGAATAGTAGTTAGCGATAAAAGTGCGGAATGTATTATGTCATTTTGCACGTGTCCTGAAGTATCAAATAATAAAAATCGAATAATATTAAGGATATTTGAAAGGAAGAAAGAAAAAACGTCTATTTAAATAAACGTTAAATTGCTGACGGCTTGACTTTGGCAATGACAAAACACTTGAACCTTTTTTCCATCTCATTTCATCCCTCTACTGGGCAAAGGTCTCTCCCCATGTTCTTCATAGATCTCGATCTAGTGCCAGGGTCTGCCAATATTTCTAATGGAATCTCAAATTATCACTCCACCTTTCGTGGGCCTTTCTCTGAACCCTTTTAGCATTGTATAAGGTTTAATTTCTAATGACACTAGCAGCTGTCAAAATGAATTTCTGAGATTAGTTGAACTTTACCAAAAATAAAATAATAGGCATTTATTGGTTTTCTGGGATTTGAATGAAATCCATGTTTAAATGTTATTACCAATCAAATTACCGTTTGTACCGGGAAACTGTCAATCCTAGCTTTTTCATGCTCGCTTTCTTCAAGATGTAATATAGTAAATCATACGTAGGTTTCCATGTTTTATCATGATTTTTAACGCAAATGTATTAAAAATCGTTGTCCGATACACGAACGGGTGTGGCATTTTCACTCGTCCCAACTTTTGATCCTCGCCTTACAGCTCGGGCCGACTTCGGGACTCGTGCATGCAAAACGACATACATTCCACACTTGTATCCATAACTACCTACTATTCATGGGACGAAGACTGACTTGTACAGTGTTGAAATGACACCGGGCTGATACTAGAATAAGAAGAAATCCTAAATTAATTCACTTCATGTTTATTGACCATGTTATGTCCAACCCACATTAACCCTAGAATTAACAGAAGGTGTTTTTACAACTAATTATTAACTTAGAAAATTCCACCTTTGTTTACTTGAAGGCAAGTTTCGGCTAAAAAAGGCCTATTAAGCACAAAGTTTTTTTGATTATAATTGAAGCTAAGGGTTTGGAGCAGTTTTTGAAATTACTTAAAAGTCATGGAACTTTTTTTTTATTTATTTTTTTATTTTTGAAAATTTTACTGTGACTCGCTTTCACCCCAGTTTTTTTATTTTGGTCAATATTTTTGTACCTTTAACTAATGGCATGAAGCTGGTAATTTTATGGGTAAAAGTACAACTAATGAGGTCTATGTTACAAAAAAACAAAATAGTAAAAAAATGCATACTTTGCGAAAAAAAAATTTTTTTAGGAGGTCAGATCGATAATCCTCAAATTTACTTTAAAAAAATCATAACTCGAAAACTACAAAAA
Source organism: Udea ferrugalis (assembly GCA_950022985.1). Lineage (NCBI taxonomy): Eukaryota > Metazoa > Arthropoda > Insecta > Lepidoptera > Crambidae > Udea > Udea ferrugalis. Next base: position 1,693,313 of record OX465515.1, read on the forward strand.
ATCGGCAAACATACATGGGGTATTTTCGGGTACTCCTATATGTCAGGAACCCAGAAAAAAATTATTATCCTCACCGTTTGGGCCACCCTGTATATCACGTGGGGTATCAGGTTTGCTTTGCTTAGGTGGAATGTTTATGGGAAAGTTTAAGTGTTTCTTTCAGAGCTCTAAAACGAGCCTTTTACAAGTCATTTGGAAGAGTTTCTTTCACGAACTCGGTTTTAAGTGCTGTGTCGGTTTGCCTTGTATAGGTACTACAAATCGAAGGGTAAAATTGAAGTCGTACAGATTCTCACTAGTGACTAATACGCAGTCAAAGATAATAAAATATACAGTAGAGTCGCCATAGTCATAGTTCTTTTCTGTCTATGAGATACAAATTCTTCATTGCACACTAAAAACATTAAAATTGGTATTACAAGAACAATCTTCACTATAGAAATAATTACAAATGAATCTATTTTCTAAAAAACCTGCGCAGCGGATTGGAACTATAATAGCTAAAGGTAGGGCAAAGGTCTTGAGGTGAAGCGGTGACAATGGTTAAAGGAGATCGAAATAAATGAATACGTCAACAAGAATACCTAGCGAGGAGTTCATTAAAAAACCGTTTGCTTATTGGTGCTGAAAAGGTAGAATGGGAGTGATAGAATAAATGGAAGTAACTAGCAAAAAGAAAAAAACACAACCTTGCGGTACTCCGGCAATAGGTCGCACCATACAGATCACAAATTATCAACATGAATGTGGTGCTAGCGTCCACACAAGTTACTATGAAACCAGTCAAATTACTTCTGGAAATATGATGAGAGAAACTTAATACTTGAAGTAGAATGTTAAATGCGACAGTATCGAAGGCCATGCTAGAATCAAGCCGAGAGAAATATCCTCTGGGATTAAGAAAAACTGCGATAGCACGCACCTGTGAAAATATAATTACAATTCCCCTGGTTAAAAACGTCTTTTAATTTTATACAGCCGTTACGAAAAATGTAACTGCGTGTTTGAAAGAAGTGGGGATTGGAAGACCAATCTCAAAAGACTGAGCGTCCACACCCGACCTATTGCAGGGACTCCACGTAGTTCAAAACGAATTTAATATTTTGAGTATAATTTTTACTAACTGACATTAGAGTTCCAATGATTTTCTTTAAATTACCTTCACTTACCATTTTCTGCTTCTGTATTCAACCATTAGGAGTAATCTGTACGCCTTCACATTGTAAATGTGTACTGCCTATAATTATAAAAATGCGATGTATCATAAAACAAAAACACCAATTATTACAATAATTAGATAGTAGGCTTATTCAATAATTCATATTAGCCGTAGATTTTAATAAGGAAATGAAATTTGACAGATTTTGGAATATGGAAGGATATTTTTTATTCGTCAAGACTAACTGCCACTTCTGTGATGGCTATAAACCCAACAACTTTTCAATAAATTTCTGCTAATGTTTGATTTAATTGTTCTTTGGAGTCATAAAATTGACCAGGGCCTCATTTTATCGGTTTTTGTAAATAATATTCAAAAGCGTCTACTAAACGATAGAAATTCGTCTATTGATTTTAACTATGTTTGTTTTAACATGGAACCTTGTTCGATATGTCATTTTACATCAACGCAATATGTTCAAACCCACATATTCTCTATTTTAGTGAAAATACGCTTGTCTCAAATCAAACGTGTTTCACCCAAGAAGAACGAGCTGCGATACTTCTGATAATCGTTTTAGGTTTTCAAAATGTTTCAAAGCCTAGGCGAATAGGAAAATTTTGATGTGTCAGGGTTCCGCAGTGAAAATAATTGGTTAGCAGTCAACTTTCATGGTGCTATTGTCCGTCTGCCTGTCTGTCACAGCAAAAGAAATATAACTGCAACTTATTTTTGTTCCCACCAATTCGAATGGTAGGCCTCAATATAAAACCGGGCTGTGTTGCTAACACCGACAGCGGTTACTGCTTAGCAACAGGAGGTCCGCATGTTATTTGGTACCGTTGTTTTATGAAAATAAATTTGATACTGTTGCAAAAGGATGTTGTAGTTGCTGGGCATTTTTTAAAAATTGTACGTAATATCTAGAGACAAAATTAATTTCAATTGCGTGTATCGTTTCATGCGGAACCCTTAGTGCCAGTTTTAGGTTTTTTTTGCAATGAGCATCGGATTATTCTCTGATTTGATTCCAAGACTGCATTTAGATACTATCTAATCGTTACCTATTTATTATTCGTCGGTCCAATCTTATATCAGCACAATTGGCAGCCGATACTTTGAAACCCTCTTTCTTAAGTCCAACTCATCGCTTGCTTCGCCGATGCTCTAAATATTATGCAACATTTAAAGATTTTAGATCCTGCTTATTTAAGAAATCAACCTGCTAGGTTCATGTAAGGAAAAGAAAAGAATCATGTTAGGAAACACGTAGACTTTTTAGTAGGATTAATATTAACTTTACACGAGTAGTTACGTAACACATGCATATTTTGTACGAGACGTAATATAGCATTTAAGTCGATGTATTATCTTAGGATAGCTCTGACCAGTCCACCTCGCAACATGCTGATAATAATAATGCCATTAGAGCTGGGTTGTTTGACGGATGGACTAATAATCTTGGTTGCCTAGCAACGAAGATTTTATCCGCCAGCCAATCTCACTTCTATTCGCATTGAAGCTTATGAAATGACACTCTGTGCACACGGTATTCTCAATGCAAGGTCACCTGAGTTCAGAGAGCTTGTCTACCACACGACTGCCTGCAAATTCTAAATTACACTAAAAAATATACTTATACCTAGAGATAATTGTTGCCACCTAATATTTGATATCTGTTTACAGTTTACTCGATGACACCAATAGTGTGGTTTAGTTTAACATTCGGTTGTAATTTTGTCAATTTGGTTGATATTTTATATGTAGGCGAGAAATGGTCAGTTAATGTCATCTCGCGTACGAGTGGGTTTGCACGGACGAGATAATGTAACCAAAAGACAAGAGAACCGCTGCCGCCGGCAGATTATACAATTTGTAATTAATCTTATATTTTTAATTTATTTTTATTAATTAAGTAACGCGAGATCATATTAAATTATCATAGTTAATTTTAATATCATCACTCATCTTATTAATGTTAATTATTCCATTTTAATTTCAATACTTTTATTTTAACCGCTTTTTTAAGTAATATGAATTTAGTAATGTATGAGCTTACTCTCATTTTAGATAAATTTATAATTATAAATCGTAAGTGGATAATGAGATTGCTAAGAGCACGTTGGAGCTTTTATTGTTAGGAGATATCATCTTTGGATCGGTTCGGTGTTGTAGTGATAAGTTCTGCAAGATAATTGTCGGCATAAGTCCGTTTAGTGTAGTGATGGTCGAAGGTGTCGTCACCCCAACAGCCTCGGTGCTCAACACAAAGTCACGAGCGCACTCTACAGTCCATAGAATAAGATGGGGTGATGGAGTCCAAATCTGAACAGCGGTTTATTATTTCAGGTTAAAATCGGGGAAATCTCAAAGCAAACCACGCGAGGGCGAGTAAGGAGATTAGGCAATCCGTAGAAGGAATAATGGTTAAGTAAATGTAATGGTGAACGATAACAACATATCTCGGATAGCGAGGAGGGCGGGGGCGCAGGCCGGCTCGCGGGGCCCACGCCGGCCCGCGGTGCCCACGCCGGGGCCACATTGGGCATTAGGTAATGTAGTAAACGGATGAGACGTTATCGCTTATTAGAAAAACACCAATTATAAATAAATTCACATTTGGCAACATCACATATATTGCTCTTATCCCAAAGCTAGGTTTTCCCTAGTGTTATGAAAACCCTTAATCACGAAGATCCCAGTAACACCTAGCACTAATATTTAATTCACTAGCAAGTATTTCTCATGGTGCGTGAATAAAACGAGCTACCATATTCAGGCTCAGCTGGCGCACGTGACTAACCATATGATTCCATAGAGCATTCTGTACAAATTTTGGCTTCTGCATTATTAAAATACTTACATAGTAAACTTACAAGTTTTTCATAAATTGCTTAAGGCCACGTTGTTTACATATTTTACTAGCCGAATATACTAAAACTATATCGCCACCGAGACTGAGCCCCCGCCCGCCCCACCTACGTCCGTCCTCTAACTGACGTGTCAAATTTTTCGATGATGTTTACAAAATTAATACAGCATAATTTGGTGTTAGTTAAGTAGATGTTTCTTTTTCATTGTGTAAGCTGTTAAGTGTCGTGAAAAGTATGTACGTATGGTTATTTTAACTGGACTGTCTTTAAGAACAAAGACAGTTAGGTACTGAAAATTTTGTTATTGAAATGAAATGAAATATTATTTATATTGTTAACTATTATGGACAAGCTATTATAGGACTTGTAATGTCCTAAGCAAAGTAATCCATTTAAACTGAATTTTGGTAACAACGAGCATCTAATTTGTATATTTAATATTATGTTTTCGGGACGGAGCTACATCTTTACTATTCCATATTATCTATTAGATAAACCTACTTATATACCTAACTGTACATAACTATGAACTAAGAAAGTTTAATTTTAAGTCCTAGAATATTTACGTAGTATTTATAACATTAGATAATCGAAATAATATTTTTCTAATACATCTTTAATGGGGAGAATAAAAACATGTATTTTAGTCGTTATGTCGTATACGAATTATTCTGTTTCTTACTGTAGGGGTACTAGATAACACGGGTTTGACTTTAATAATTATGTATTATTTTGTATGACGGAAATATCCGACTTTCAGCATTTATGAGTTTATTATTTAGTCCCATAGTTATTGTATATTAGTTACATCTTGCCAGATAGTTTGTAGTTTACGTACCGTGGACAATAATAATGTGTTTATCGCATCCCCATTAAAGGTACATGTCGCGGGTACATTGTAATCGAAACCTTAATAGCCAGTATTAATGTTTACTTTGCATTAATGGTACATTAGTATTCGGTGGTCGGTAATATCGGGATCTTCAGATACATAAATCAGTAGGAGCGCACAATGGAAAGTATTGCCAGATCAATGTTTGATATATCCAAGTTACGTTTATGTGTACGTGAAAACGCACGTTTCTGGCACTTATAATTAATCTGAATATTGAAGATATCGCATTATGGTTCAAGTTGATGATCACTTAAGACAGTTGGTATAAGCTGAATTAAGTTATATTTGTGCACTTATGACTTTGTAGCATTTCTTTGGACAGCCTCTCTGTCATCACTGTTTGAATGGCGCTTTGCATGTTCACAAAAGAGTCATCCACATGGGTCATGGACGCGTGACATATAATAGCAGTTGTTAAGCGTACTGTCCACTTACATTGCTCATCATAATTGCGCTTTCAGCATTTTACTTTCGCGTGCAGATTGTGTAGGAAATAACGAAACGGTCCATCAGACCGAGCTACTAAATCGAGGTTTTAAGAGGAGAGTATACATCCCTTCTCCGCCCTGCTGAAGCGTTTTTCATCAAAGCGGAGCGGAGAGGGGATATGTCAATAAACCATTGCAATAATTATTATTTGCTTGAAACACAGCTCCATACGTCTCTGCTCCTGTAAGCTCTGATGTAAAACGGGCCTCAGGCTGTAAAGTCGTATTTGCATCGTCGTTGACGCCACAGTGGGCAGTAGGCTTTAGGCATTTGTAGCGTGACTCGTTGAAACTACTGCATGCCAGGCGTAGATCCGTCTCCTACGATTTGAAACGTCTGGGCTGACATCCGCTACAACTTAGAATTACCTACGTAACAGATAAACAAGATTGCTTACTCCATCCTGTCTGTCCTATTATAAATATGTGATCTTAAGTACTTTCGCATTACCATTGTTATGTTAGCACTACCTACTCGCATATACAAGTAAGAAACGAATTGTAATCAAAACCTCACGAAATACATAATAAAATGTTTAAGTGCCTTTTATTTGTTGACTTTCTTGCCTACACCGCCACTGAAGCCCCGGGACCGCTCTGGAGGCGTTATTATATTTAATAGGGTGTTTTAGATGATGTTATGGCATCTCAACATCTGGGCGATACCCTATTGGTGCATATTTGGTTTTCGCTGTTACATCGACCAAAACATGTTAAAAATTATCTATCGAACAAATCTTAATGAACACTATGTGTACCCCTGAACGGAGTCCGAACTGAGGTATCTACAAGTGTCAAAAGTTTTTGAAACTGTAAATAATGTTTTAGATAGTGTTAAATACCTACCGCAGAAAAGGGTGCCTCTGGTTCATATAAATAGGTACATGGAGCATGGGAGCAATAATTTGGTAGCAGTATGGAGGCCAGCCTCGAATCAACCTCTGTCCGATAATCCAGGCCTTCTGGTAGAGTGCTGGGTGCTTAGTTTCTAAACTGGTGGCTTTGCACTCTTTATCTTCATCGGCGTTGAGCGCGAGTGGAGGAGACAAGAGTAACACTCAGTTGGACAGGTTTCGACACTCGAGCTTATTTCCAAGTGGATAGTTAAGTAATGACCTCATCTGAACCGGTATTTCCGGAGTTCGCCGTTACGGTCGTGTTGAAACGTAAAAATACTTTAGCCTCATTGTAACTGACAAACCGTAGTCGGTAATACATAGGCTTACTAGTTTTTTTTATTAGTTGCTCATGATTTTTCATTGAATGAGGGCGCCACTTGAGCTCTATGGGATTTGATTAACAACTCGGTGCATTGAGACATTGGTGTTTAACATAAAACTAAATAACCTGTCATTTCATTGTACCTAATTAAAAGTAAAAAACTAATGATATCCCATCAAGAACAAAACGTGAAAATGCCAAATTCACCGACAAAAGATTGAGACTTCAAACTGCAAGCGACACTACTTGTTTCAATTTTTTTTATTTATTTATTCGGTCACCAACAAGACTTATTGCCGCACTCAGAGACGTCAATAATTAACGTTAATGGTTCATTAGAGTCAAAATTTTACATTCTTATTCAATTCGTTATACCTATAGTTCGCACGGCGAATGATGATCCCTATGACGTTTCAACTGACAATTGTAATAGTGATGCGAAACAATTTCAAACAATTTCGATAAAATACTTTTTTTAGGCACATGTCAAGTCATCCAGCCAGGTCATTCAACATATTTATTTATTTGGAAAAAAGATTACGCGCATTAATGGACAAAAGTAACAGCCTTATTATATTTAATTTTGCTATGGTTTTATTTTTATTCAAATTGCATAATTTAAAGAGTTTAGAAATCTTTTTGATTTGAATTTTAAATAATTCATAATTGCCAGCTTCATGGAAAAATATTCAAAAGGAGGCCACAGACCAACCGTTTTTTTTTAATTCAGTCTGTCACGTCTTGTCACGGATAGCTGCAGTTCAGGAAGTCTACCACGGAAATCGATAACGATATTTGCGGATCCATCGACAGTGCCCCGATACGTTCGCCTAGTAGCTACTCCGTAACATTGTCGTATCGTGGTCGTATCTCTCCACGACCGTCGTTATCATAGACAATAATCGTGAATGAATGACTGAGTAAAAAGTTTGTTTTCCTTGAACCAATTGTTTTCACTCCTTTTCACCCCAATTGGTTAAACGAAAACATACTTTTTTTCGGACTCGTTGCCTACTAAAAAAAGAAGTCGTCAATGTCAAAGTGACAAAATAAATTCTTTTTGACAGTTTCAACTGATGAACTTTTTTTAAAAAAAAAATGGGCTATTCATAAATCAAATTTAGTATTGTGCAGATAACTTTATTAAAGGTGTAAAGAGTTGTGTAAGTACCTAAATAGTGAATTAATTTCCATGCGTGCAAGTATTATTGTAAACATCTTGTTTTGTTTTAGATACCTATTTTAATTATTAAGCAATGCACTTAGTCCAAAAGGCAGCGAGGTTCGACCGGGAAAGAAGATACGGAGTCCGGTGTACAAAAAATTTGTCAATAGTTGAAGAAATCACAGGTAAAGAGATAAAAATTCGGAAACGATGATGGACACGATAGCTTGGCTGGTATCGTTAGAAAGTTCGGAAATTTGACATCTGTGTAAACGTCAAACTCGATTTATCGTGTACGCAAGAGTAACATACGACATCCCTTGTCAAAAAAAGTTTCGGTCGTTCCTTCGTGCAAACGATGGTCGAAACGATGCGTAAGGGAGTAGGGTTAGACACGAGGAAGAGCACGAAGGTTCGATTATCGTGTTCTGTGGTAGACCTCTAGACTTAGATTTTGAAGATCCGCTTGAGCCTGTATCAGATTTAGATTGATATAAATAATATACAAACTCAAAGCATTTGTTAAATTTTTCCAACAAATTATCGATATTTTGTTTATCGATGTGTCCCTTCTTAGTCGATAACAGCTGGACGACGTAACTTTTGCAGCACGTACCATGTACATTTGCATTGAGCTTTTTTCCATTATTTCCAAACATTAAGTAATATTTTCTTAATATTCATCTTTTTAATTTACAAATGTACACAATTATGATTTTTTCGATTTTTTAATGGGCCTCTAAAGGATTTGTTGTGACAGGACGTCTGTACAATGTTAAGCGCCAACGAACTGTCATAGGGATCATCATTCAGCGTGCGTAGTATAGTCTCTTTTTAAAAATGGAATTTTGACTCTATTGAACCATTAACGTTAATTGACATCTTTGAGTGCGGCAGTTACACTAATACAATGATCCAGTTGAATGAATCTCTATGAAAGTGAGTACTTAAAATTGAAATTGCAGGAATGAAAAAAGGTATTTTTAAGGGACTAAAGCACCGCTACACACGGAGATGGGAATTTTTCAGACTAATTCAGAGCGACAAACGACCGAAGGCAGGTAGGGGAGAGGGGGGCATAACGGGGACGCTAAGGGAAATAAACAATAAAAAACATTAGTATGGAATATTTTTATTAAAAAGTAATCACAAGTTTTAGTTTACTTATACATTTATTATTTGGCAGTGAATTTGGTTTGGTAAAAAAGCAATTAATATTTTTTATTAATATTTTACGGAGCCTCTACGAAAACCCCATTGTGCCCCAGGGTAGGGGCAGCATGGGGTACCCAGTTCCGGGCAGTACGGGGTACACTATTTTAACTGGTACAAAATGAGCAGGTGTGGATTTGTTCTAAATCTGCGTCATCAACTCCGCCACAGGCTGTATGGGCCTGTCCACACCGCTCGCAGGCCACCCAACGCTCCGAAGACTGTCTTCCCTCTACGATAGTTTTTTCTCGCTTGGTTCGTCTGGTCGACTGAGGGGATCGGGAGAATATGTCTTTAGGAGAAGCGTTTTCAAAGGAAGTTGTCAAATCACGACAGACTCTTCTAATTGGAGATCGAGAAACGCAGATTTCATCCGGCATAGATGCTCCAGGCTGAGGTTCTGAGATAGTTGACTGTTGATGTTTTCTGCCGACCAACGGCGCCTGGTACTTATATTTTTGTAATTTCGTACAAACCTAATACAAAACAAATAATATTATTGTAATATTTTCAAATGAACAGACCATACAGGGGCACAACAGGGTACCCCATTATGCCCCTTAGCCACGTCCCCGTTATGCCCCCATGTCTAACATAATTTAAAATAATTAACGAAAAAAACAATTCAAGGTTGGAGTGATTTTGCTCAAAACACACCAATACTTAATGCTAGTAGTTAAACACACCAAATGAAATGGTGGTAGTAAACTAAACACTTACCTTATTAGACACGTTTTGGTATCCACTAAAAATAATATGGAATGTCGCCGGAAAAAAGAATTGAACGTCAACACGAAACGCACTTAAAGTCGATGAGAAATACTCTCTTATTGGCTAAAACAAAACGCGCCTAAAATGCGTAGTTACTTGTATGTGGGGGTGACCCCGTCGTGCCTCGCGTCCCCGTTATGCCCCCCTCTCCCCTAGTTAGTAAAGAAGATAGTTAAACAATTTATAATTTCGCTGTAATTTGAATACCTTTGAATTCATAATAGGTTAGGAACCTATTATGAATTCAAAGGTTTTAAAGTATTCTACGGAAGTTATTCAAACGAATTCAATGTAGAGTCCTGCTACGTAAACAGACATTATTTGTACCACTAGATGGCGCTGTGCACTAGCGCAGCAGCCGCGCAGTGGACCCTCTGAATCGCGGTATTAGGATTTTTCTCCGACACTACATATAGTTCCGGCGAGTTCGATGAAGTTAACTCATTTGACGGGGCTCCCGCCGCATTTTGGTATCTTTTTGGAAGACAACTTCGCCTATCGGAGTTGTTTCAGAATGTTATTGTCAGACCCTTTGTCGATAATGAAAAAGATTCTCACCCAGGACAAAACAAGTTGGTTTGTTCTGTCTCCCCCGCCTGTCGAAAAAGGTGACTAATGGGGGGGGGCCCCTTTAGTCGCCGGGGTCGCTAAGAGTGCACACGGTGGGGACCGTGTGCCTCCATTGCACAGGCAACTCCGTGGAGGGCAGCGGTGCGGGGGGGCCACGCACTGCCGTTAACACCAGTGGCAGTAAGAGGGGAGATATAACTCCCCTCGATTAGAGCCGGGAAGCCAGCATAGCGCGCCAGGGGTCCGCCGGTAGAATCCCTCGTGGTGGTACTCGAGGAACCTTGGTAACACGCAGAAGATGGCCTCCGCGGAGTTTAGTGGGTATTCCTTTCCCCATTGGGGTTGGTGAGTCCCACACTCCCCTGTTCTCGTGCGTAAATGCATTCTCCACGTCAAAAAAAAGGTTGTTATTATTCACCCCCCAGCCTTCAAACCTTCGAACAACGAACGCGCGTCTCTGATTCATTATTCCAATAGGATATTATATCATCACACCATCGTTTCCGTGGTCTTCCTCTCCGGCGATGACCATCTGTGGGTTGCCACAAGGCGGGGATTTGGGTCCATTTATTGGGGTGCATTCTCCAAACGTGGCCTGCCCAGTTCCACTTCAGGTTGGCAGTCGCTTTTCTCACAGATAAAGCGATTCGTGGGTAACCCCCGAATTCACAAACGATAATCAACGCTAGGCACACGCTCACGGTCATGCTGCCCCTTTCAGTTCTATTGACATTTTACGGGACAGCATGAGCGTGAGCGCGTGCTTAGGGTTGATTGACGTTTGGGAATTCGGCAAACCTTGAGCTTGGACTTTTAATACTCGGTTAACGACCATATTAGTGCACCGTATAGGTTCGGATGGGAATAATGCAGACGTCGATGAGTTTTCGCTTCAGAGACATTAGAACGTAACCTTTTGTTCTATTTTGGAGGTTTCATGATTTTAGTGTACCAAATAAACATTAAGCTTTAGTCGTTTTGATCGGTCTGAAACGATGAATCGTGAAGTCGAATCGTACCGTGTAAGGGGGCCCCTTTGACCTATTTCGCGGGATCGCGGTTCGAGTTCGCATGCGCGATTGTACGAAATCGACCCAAACTGAGCTGGCTAGGCGAGCCCGGCCGCCCGGTGCGCCAGTCGTCGCAGCGGCCTGACCGGAGACGGTCGAGTGGACCCGATAAACCGTGGCAACCAGGCACCATTTCCTAGTTCCATCTTTAACTCATGGGTTGCACGGTCTGGGCGCTGCGGCGGCTGGCTTTCGGGGGAAGAGACGGTTTGGTGAGGCCGCTGTGCTGCTCTTCGATGCAGTGGCGGGCGGCCTTGAGTCGCTTATGAGGTAAGTGCGTCATCGATATCATCGACTAAACTGGGATATAGCTTTTGTGTTGAATTATAATACATGTTGCTAATGTTTTATATTTTATAGATCCAGCGAGCATGCGACCCCCTCGGCTGATGCAGTTGCTGCCAGCTAGTTGCGGCCAGTGTCTACGTCAACCCGGCCGTAAAGGTAATATCTCCCTCTCTCTACCCCTCCTATCTTTTATTTTTTCGCTGCAATGCTCTAATGTTATATTTTTGCTCCGCGAAGGTTGAGAAGACACTGACCTGATGCACCAGCACACCGATCGTCAAGACCACAGCTACATCGGCTGCATCAGGACCAGACGAGGCAACACCAGGAATGGAGGGGGCTGCACAATGGCGGAAACTTCCCCTTTCTTTCTTCCCTTCATATTTTACTAAGCTGTTTTATTATTACTTAAGTTGTTATTGAAATGGTCTTGTATAAGTATTTTTTCACATTTTCTTCTATCGTATTTTACTTGTAAGGCGCGGCGATTCGGGGTTTGACTTGAATGTAAGTGTGTAATAGAAGGGTTATGGGGCTGACCAGGTTTGCGAAGTATCTATGAAGGGTTTCTATATTGCTTTGTATAATTTTACCTTTAAAAGTTTTAAATTCACTAATATCGTTGCACTTGTATAATGATTTCCTATAATGCTCTTCTCTCTAATATTATGTTTTGCCATCGGCTCTGGCATTATTGTTTCCTTATTACTAGAACGCGTTCTAAGTAATACCTATTATATAATCGTATTCGATGTGTTTTGATGTTGTAATCCTAATTCTTCCCTATGTATTGTCAACCCACCAAGTTCTCGTCTCCTTGTATGACTAATCTATTCCTTTCCACCCCTATCTCGATGTACCTTACTATCTATAGCTACCTATCTCCCTGTGGTCAGTGTAAACTCTTCATTGTTATATGGAATATATGTTAGCAGCAAATAGAGCACTTATCTGGAATCGGTAATAAATTTACTGAGGTAAAAACTGTTGTTTTATTAAGAATGAATCAGATTTAGAAGTCGTCAATCCTATATTACAATAACTAGCCCCCTAAATTTTGATCGTAGCCCTCTGCGCTGTGGCTAAAAGTCCACCATTCCCCTGTTAGTGTAGGTACCTTTATTTTAATAACCGTAGCCGTAACCGTATCTCTTCCCCTGTAAGTTTCACTGTTTTAATGATCGTAGTTCCCCGCTCGGTAGCCCGAAGTCCACTCTTCCCCTGTAAGTTTAACTTTTTTAATGAGCGTATTTCCCCGCTCGATAGCCCAAAGTCTACTGTTCCCCTGTAAGTTTAACTGTTTTAATGAGCGTAGTTTCCCGCTCGGTAGCCCGAAGTCCAATCTTCCCCTGTAAGTTTATCTGTTTTAATGATCGTAGTTCCCCGCTCGGTAGCCCGAAGTCCCCTCTTCCCCTGTAAATTTAACTGTTTTAATGATCGTAGTTCCCCGCTCTGTAGCCCGAAGTCCCTTCTTCCCCTGTAAGTTTAACTGTTTTAATGATCGTAGGTAGTTCCCCGCTCGGTAGCCTGAAATCCACTCTCTCCCTTTAAGTTTAACTGGTTTAATGATCGTGTAGTTCCCCGGTCGGCTGTCAGCTTTCCTGTTGCAAATACGAGTAAGTGATCGTGATTTGTATTGTTTTGTTGGCGAATCCTTTTTTAATCCTTAAATAGTTCTACATCTTTTTCATGATGAACTATTTTTAAAGAAGCTGATGCGTTCCGACTTATGTGCGAGCAGCAAATAACAGCCATTCGCAAATTTTCAACGCTTCTCTGAAGAATTGATTAAAAAGCTTTAGGAGATAGATAGACTGAAATCTAAAAATGTCCCAATCATGTCTTTCCACAAGATTGAAGGTAATTATTCATATATTACAATTGTATCAAACTGTAAAAACAACTACCTAAGGTCGTTCAAACCATGCATTGATTTAACGCAGGATACGAGGATGGATTCAGAACATTACAGAGTTATGGTACGATTCGGTAATTTTCAATAAATTTTAAATACATTTTCCATTACGTGAAGTGTCTGTAGTATTCACTTAATACATACTAGACGCCATTGGTTTTAACATTGTACAAAAACAAGCGCTTTCGCTGAACAAGCGATTTACTAAAATTAAATGAAAGCTTAATGAAAGAATTATACCTACGATCACTCGATTGTGAAACCCATGGATTTCGAGCCAAAAACGTAAAATTTATGCAACAATTTTATCTTTATGAACGACCCAGATAGTGCGAGATGTGGGTTTGATACCTTCTTATGGCCGCTTTATACAGGGTGGCCCAGCGACAGTGGTCCAAAAATTTTTTTTAGGTAGAGGGCATCATAGCAAGTCATTTAAAAAAAACATTAGTTCCGCGAAAATCAATACTTTAGAAGTTATGATTTTTTCAAGTTTCTTTTGAAATTTCTCAACTCCAATCACTTAATTCACTCTTGTTTGGAAACTATGGCATTGAATCAGTTCAAATTTAGAATAGATGTACAATAGTAATGTAAAAACCATATTATGTGCGAGTTTTGAGTTTATTCAAAGACAATTTGTTTTTTTTTAATTTTCGTCAATAATTTTTCGCCATTTCAAAAACTAATACAATTTTCAAAAAATCCCAGCTGCAATGTTTGTGCACTTGATGATTTGTTTATGATTTTAAAATCTGTCCATAAGTATGATAATAGTCTATGCAAAAACTCGAAGTGATACAACCAATGGAACACTTTCAAAATTAACATCATGTATGGTAAGTCGCTAAAACTCAGAATGGGTCATTTCTGCACTGACCCTAATTTAAAACAAAAAGTAGCCAAAATATTTTTTTTCGGATAGAGGGCATCATAGCAACTCATTTTAAAAAACATTAGATAATCTAAAACCAATAGTTTAGAAGTTATAATTTTTTAAATTTTAGGCTTAAGTGGTTGAACTTCAGAGACATAAATCACTTGTGTTTGTAAACTATCCGACTGAGGAACTTCAAAATGAGTAAGAATAGAAGAGAGTGAAAAGGGTTTTTTCTCATTTATTCATTACAATACAATGAGTGATACAAAAGGCGGACTTAATGCTATTGAAGCATTATCTACCAGTCAACATGAAATAAAGCAAAGCCAATTAAAGTTTGGGATTAATTATTAAGTCATCCCATATTTTAAGTTCCTTAGTCGGATAGTTTACAAACAAAAGTGATCTATGTCTCTGAAGTTCAACCACATAAGCCCAAAATTTAAAAAAATATAAGTTCTAAACTATTGGTTTTAGACTATCTGATGTTTTTTTTAAATGAGCTGCTATGATGGCCTCTATGCGAAAAAACATATTTTGGCTACTTTTTTTTAAAATTAGGTTCAGTGCAGAAATGACCCATTCTGAGTTTTAGCGACTTACCATACATGATGTTAATTTTGAAAGTGTTCCATTGGTTGCATCACTTCAAGTTTTTGCATAGACTGTTATCATACTTATGGACAGTTTTTAAGATAATAAACAAATCATCATGTGCACAAACATTGCAGCTGTGATTTTTTGAAAATTGTATATGTTTTGAAATGGCGAAAAATTATTGACGAAAATTAAAAAAAAAAAACAAATTGTCTTTGAATAAACTCAAAACTCGCACATAATATGGTTTCTACATTACTATTGTACATCTATTCCAAATTTGAACTGATTCAATGCCATAGTTTCCAAACAAGAGTAAATTAAGTGATTGGAGTTGAGAAATTTCAAAAGAAACTTGAAAAAATCATAACTTCTAAAGTATTGATTTTCGCGGAACTAATGTTTTTTTTAAATGACTTGTTATGATGACCTCTACCTAAAAAAAATTTTTGGACCACTGTCGCTGGGCCACCCTGTATCATCATATTATTAAAATAATATATTATGTAAACAATAAAGCTACAGATACAAATGCTCATTAGTAACACGAGAGCATGCTACTATTGAGCAAATGCTACTTAGTAGCATGTGTGTCGAACCATTGCTAATAATTCGCATGCTCATTTCGAGCGTGTATGTATCAGCTAACGAGCAAGTGTATCTGTAGCTTAACTCTGTGATTGTTCTCGGAAGCAGTAATGCTAAAATGAAATACTTTTCATACCACAAAAACGTTTTAATTCTTAAAAGAATAGTCAATGAAGATTTAAACAAAACTATTTAAGCAACAACCAATAATGCGGATAAAAGTCAATGTCTGCGACAAACTGTCACAATTTGACAGCTAGAACCTACGGGCGCGGCCTAGGCGCCGCAGCCCAAATCACACATTAGTTTTTTTATATATAAAATACATCCCCACGTTTAAGCAAGGGTTACATGATTTACTTTGGGAGATCCCAAACACAGTTTAGATTTCTTATGAAAATCACATCACAAACTTAGTATATTCACTATAATAGGTATATAATATAATTTTATAATTTATTTTCTCTATAATAAAAGTTTATATTATCTAAAGTTATACATAATTGACCCCGCGGTGCAGTGGAAGCGAGGCGTTGGCGAATCGGTCGACTTAATTTCTCCGAAAATTTTAAGAAAGGAAACAAAATACTTACTACCTTTTCATTTATATTAACTTTAGAGGCAATCCACATTTTAAAAAAACTAGATAAGAAACAGTTAGTAGTTGCGGTTATAGAACTGCTGGGACGACTTGGTAATCTTTTGGCGCTATGTCGTCGCGTGAAGGCGGAGAGGGTATATTCATTATTCTTATGGGGCAGTAGCCTACCAGTCCCCCGGTGAAGTTACATGCACATAGGATCTATGCCCACAATTGGTTGACAGAACAATGCAAGAAGCACTAAGTAAAGTCGCGGAATGAAAAGGTTGACCAGTTTGTGTTACCTTTTTAAACTGTGTAACAGGCTAGAGTATGTCGAAAAGTGTGTCGATTAGCCGTATGTTCCTTCACGATTGACAGTTGAACCAATACTTTTTATTGGTTCGATCTTGTCAATGTCATCATTGGGCAAGCAAAAACAGATCTTAGGGTGGTCAACCCTTTTATTCCGCAACTGTACTTCGATGCTTTTATCCACAACGCTCTGAAGAATATTTGCGCAAATGAAGTTGATAAAATAGTGCATTCGTTTAGGCAGGGAAAAAAAATTGCCTATTAACAATGGTGTATTTAAAAACTGTTAACATTTTTACTAGATTATTATACGAGTATAAGTGCATGGGTCCATAGCGAAGGTTTCGCCGCCGTTTTGCTGCCAGAGCACCGCGGGGTTCACATTTCAAACGAAAAATTCTAGATGCATTCTTAAACAAATGCAGACATTCCATACATCAGAGACTTCGAGCCTCTAATACATTACTATAAAAATAAAACTGAGTGACGCAACCCGACGCCTATCGAACATTGATACCTCATGATACCTCAACCAACAGTCCAGCGTGTACAAAGATGAGCATCAAAATCCAAATAAATATTAAAACAATGATAATTCCAATAAAACTACACCGTAAACAAGGAAATGTGTTTTTAACTGGATTTTGTAACTTTTCTAGAAAATGAGTAGGAAACGATGTTTGCGACTGACCCTAACTGGTAGTTGGCAAACCCTGATGAACTGTAGTGTCACAAGAAGCATCACTTATATTTTGTGAAAAGGACTTGAACGAAATTGAACGATTTTGTAAACTCAATTCACTAAATCGAATTAGAATTTGAATTCATCTGTCAGTTTTATATCATACGTCTAACGTGTATTTTATTAAATTTATGTAAAAACTAAGCTTATTTCGTGACATTTACAGAACCACTCTGCAGTTCTAGAAAGACACACACGTTAAATTCTCAGACAGGCGAATTCGAGTTCGATTACTATTCGGATTGCACGGAGCCCGTTATAAGACGTATTAGTCTTATATGTTGACAGATCTAGCTCGTCTGGTATCAGGAGTCTAGTGGCTGTGAGGTCGATGAAGTAGCAGTTATGAAAGTGTTCGGCGACATAATATTATAATGAAAGTTGTACCTTTTCAAATTCAAATTATATATTTTTGCATAAATGGTTACGATTTCATACACATTTGTGTTAAAGGTTACACTTTATTTATTGATATGAACATTCATAACACAGGTTTCGCTTGCTGACAAAAAATACATATTGCACGAATGATGCAGTAAATGAATATAATCAATCGCTATAGCAAATGTAGATAAAATATAATATACAATCTAAATATGCAGATTTCTACCACTTGACAAACTAAATAGCTATTTGCTACTAAGACCTGGGGCACAACTCTTTACAGCTATTTTAAAATTTATCATATTTTGACGAGACGTCTTTCCGCTGAAAGGTTTTAAGCAAGACTGCCGTATGTTGTGCACAAAGGTACATGTTCAAATTCACTCAGCGAAATGTGTTCTGAATCTTCTGTTTACCATGCCGGCAACATTTAGTGTGCCTCTGAAAACCTCTTCTGGGATATGGTCGTTATCATCAATTTTAAAAATTCTCTCGCCAGTCATAAGTCTACGTAAACATAGACTACGAAAATTTTAATTATAATAAATTAATTTATTATTTTAATTTTAATTATTGCTCTTAACAACGATTCGGACCATCACTGCGAGTCGGTGCGCATTTTGCAAATGCCAAAAGATATGAAAGAACAAGGGAGGAAAACTCACGGTCAACGTTTTTGAACAATTTCAGCGAATCAGCTGCTTATTTAAAATTATATAGAACTCTATCGCTGATCAGCTCCGTGGAAATTCAATAAATGTATATGCATTCCATTCGAATTTGTACTTTACTGCTAGTTCCTGTAAGAACATATCAGTTTGCTTCGTTGCTCATTGCACCCTGACGCGCAGTAGTAGTTGAAAACCGCAGAGTTAAGGTCATAGTTCACAAGGCAAGCACAGCAACTGCTGCTTCGACCCAGCAATTATCTTGCCATTGAAGATTTGAACCTTAAGTTTTGAGTGGTACAATATATTTTAGAATAAAAATCTAAGGAAGCCAACAGCAAGCTGTCAGCGCGCTTTTCGCTTCTGTATCACTCAACTCGCAGCTCACGTCCTTACAACATAAGGTTCAAATTTTCAATGGCAAGATAATTGCTGTGTCCGAGCCGTACAGTTGCCGTGCTTGCAAAGTGTGCTACTGAGGTCTAGGGTGACGCTTGATAATAACTACCTCTGGTCAGCGTTTAAATGCAAATGAGAATGTTCACGGTTAATCAAAATAATGTAATTAGTCCTTAAACATAATTATCATATTGCACGTAAACCTAGCCAATTTGCGTTGAAAGAAGAACGTTACTTTGGTTGCGGTCTGAAATACGAGAAACGTGATTCAAGCGCGCCGAAAAGCGTTTTTCATTTATGATAACAGGCTATTGACAGGCAGTGGGACATCGTGAATGACGTCACTAACTGGACCATATTGTGTTCATAGTGTGCTGATGATCGACATTTACACGTGTAATCATGTAAGGGATTTTTTTTCGATAAAATTACAACAAGAATACCAAAAAAGAGATAGTGAACAAAAGATAAAAATAGCGACTGTGAACACTGTGAGCCATATAATTGCATTCCGGACCGTAGCCAATGTTGTTTTGATAATACGATAAATTAAATTAAATTCATAAAACTGAATTCTCCATCAACTTTACATTGGAAATCGGTCTGTATCGTAAATCAGTTCCAATTCACTTGTCAAATCACATCAAAATTGCACTTTTTGGTAGAGGATATACGAGGGGATATCATTCTCATCATTTATTGTACATTGAGGCCATTGATATAAACAAATCAGGAAGATACGGCACCCGCGTACCAAAGTGGACTCACAAAAGTAGGTCGAATAGAACTGCTCTCAAGCCAATATGACAGCGTCATTCAGAAGTCATTGCCATGGGCCAGTTTTTCAATCCGCGAAGTATGAACGTAGGTAACGTAAAATCCTACTATTGTTTATATCAATGATTGAAACAACTATTATTTAAGGAGGACATTTGTGAATATTACGGAACAATTGCGCACTTGGAAGTTCAAATCAATTCGAAACTTCCCAGATATGTAACATAAGGTTTGCGTATACGTAGAGTTTGTCTTTTTGTGCTAAGTTCAACTTCAAACAACAAGACAAACGTAATTTTGCTCTAAATCAACCGTAAAATGAGTTTCTTTTTTTAATTCTCATACAATCATGCTATCCTCCACGAACAACTACTAATGCTCCAAGTGCATAATTTAATAGGGGCAATATTTGAACATATTTATGTGACTAAAATTCAAAGAATCATTTCCACCTTTATTTTCGTCATACCTTTTAAATAATATACTAATAGCTAAATGATAATAGTGCTAATAAATAAATAATTTAAATAACATGAATTCTGTGATGGCTTTCTGCACTATTAAAATGAGAAATACACCAGTACTTTTAATAAAACTATTTACAAATTATTAGTTCAGGCGTTGAGTTGTATCTCTCAGCTTTTTATATTTTACAGCCTTACAACTTCCTTAAGTAAGGAATAAATAGATGTATCACCAGCCTTGATCTTTTCCTCGTACTATTAATTTACTAAACAATAGGTATTTAAATATATACTATAGATTAGGATCGAAATAAGCTTTGCTAGTCGTTACAAATACGAATATACAATTTTATAAGTTACTCCAACGTGAAAGAATTTGACATTTCACACCGTTACGCAGTAACCTAAATAATAGGTAAATAGTTGGGACTGGTACTAAATTATACGAGAAACATATTTATTGTGGGACATAGTTTCAAAATGTACATAAACATGAATCAACTATAGATGTAAAAAAACGCCGAAGAAGGAAGGAAATGTGTCTAAGATAGTTTTTTCCTAAAACGTGTACTGTTTGTTAACATTACTATGCCTGAAACATAAATATCCCAGTCAAAAAAGTACCACGTTACGAGTGTTTTGAAAAATATCAGTTCCATTTGACAAAAAAAATGAAAAGTTAAAGAGTATTTATAAAACTTTATCACAATTTGCATTGAGGCACCTGAAATGTACTTTCGGAATCAATTACAATTAGTTTGAATTATACATAAGAATGCCTATGAAACGAACGTTTTCGTAACATACTAGCAAAGCTGTTTAATAAACGCAGGACTTGCAACAGTTTGGTACTAATCAGAACTAAGGGTCAGAAGCCCAATTGGGGTACATAGCCGGGGATGCTAGCTATCCATCAAAGAAGCCCAAAAGACCAGATAAAGATTGTTCCTCAGATCAAACGACCGGCAACATTACGACATGTCGTTCGACACTGAAACCGTAATCGCTATAATGCGATTATGGTAGAGAAGCATTCACATCAGCCTTTACAAAACCAATGCAAAATAGGTCTTATTACATATTATGTCAGCAGTATATGTAAATGCTAATTATGAACGCCTCTGTACGGGGTGTGTTGTTAGGCTTTTGGCATTCATTTTTTACCTTCAGATACAGGTTCGAACGCGTTCGAGGCTTTAAAATAAATGAAGAAGTCCTGAAACGTTGTTTACATTCTTTATCTCATTTTGTTGGCCTTAGTTTACCGAAAAAAGCACTGAACCATCTATTTTTGACAATAACTCTGATATATTGGCTTCTAATCTTACTCAGAGTTGCCAAAAGTTAGTGTCAAAATTAATATGGTTGAACTAGGGCTAATTTGCAATGAAAGATTGTAAATATATAATTACAAACAGTAATTACGATTAGAACATCGATGAATATTGATTAAAATTCTGTCTATTACGCACAACAATTATGAATAAAACGAGATGTGTCAAAAAATCTCACTTAGGGAGACGCGTGGTTAAACGTGACCACTATGTAATATAGAAATGATACAGCATGTACCTATATCCTATAAGTATATGAAGGGACTCCTCAGCAGCGGACGTCATGTAAGTATATTATGAATATACACCAACACCTAGGATATCCAGGGAACTAAGGATCAAACTACACACTCAGAATAGTTTGTAAATATCTTTATATTGCACTCTGAGCACACTATACTATTCATATGTGCACAATTCACCTGTCTAAATATCTCCACTTATGTGTCTGCATCTACTTCCATCAATACATTTAATTATACTATCTTAACTCTTTATACCTTAGGTATTTACGGGAAAAAAAAACTCTTATATTCACATTTTAAAGGTTTATTTTTGGCCCAGGACAAACATTAATCTGGTGAGTGTTTGTGTCTGGGTGTTATTTTTTAATCAAAATTAATCAAAAATGCTTATTAGAGTCTAACACCCTAAGCACAAGGTGTGCTTAGCTTGGGGTCAGATAATCCTGGTGTAAGCCTCTTCAGATATTACTTTATTTATATACATGTTAAAATTGTAGAATATATTTGCCTACCTTTTGCACGGTGTGATAAGCGGTTTGAATAATGGTAAAGGGTCTCTGCAACCTTGACTGGCGCCTTTACTGACACCACACGTCTCCATAAGCAAAAAAGTTATTTGCAACCTTACAGTGCAAGAAAAATTTGCTTTGACTAATCTGAAACAGAACTAGGTTGCTCTGAAACTTGAGTAAACAGTTTTTCTGCATTGAAAGGACACAAGAAATATTTTGTATCTTTCCCCTTCTGCCTAATGTTTACCCCGCGCTTTAGTCCTTAAACATAATACAACACTTGAGTTTCAAAATTACACCAATTCTATTAAATGTTCGTATCTAATAATATATGTCACTCTTTAACTCTCTTAGAGAAGATAAGACAGAGAACTGCTATTGTAATTAACTAACAAAACAGCCTTATTCATTAGCCGATAGATATAAACTCTTCTAAGTTTAATTATAAGAATTCAGGATGTCTAAAACGGTCTTAGGCCGAGCTTATAGTCACAATATAATGTTGAAATTACTCACACGGGTATTTATATAGTCAGGGAGTTCTGACGCATCAATCTTATGATATTATCAATATAAATAACACTCATTTATTATACGGTTGTAAATAACACTATTGGTTCGTTTGAGTATTAGTCACCCCAACGATCTGAAGAGTTAATGTAAGAGCTAGTTGATCATAAAGTCTATAGTCAGTTGAACATAGCTCAGAAAAAATGTATTTCGAAATAAGACATGGCTAATTCAAGAAATTCAAAATGATACAGTATCTAAGTTTTATATGATATATAGATAATAATATAATATAATCTAGTCAGTTTTGATAATATTTCAAGTCCCATCCGCTCGATATGATGGCGGATGTACCTACTCAAACTATACTCTACAAATTACACCGAACTTTATCCACTTATTTTTAGTGGTGGTTCTCGGCCCTGAATTTCAGTGTTAGTAATATTACATAATATTACTTATACTGAAATATATATTATAATTGCAAAAATTTGCAGTCGATTCATTTGAAGTGATAAAATGAAATATAAAACCTTCTTTGCTGTACTCTTATCAGAACCGGTTTTTGAAAAGCTTAATAAGCTGATAAACCGTCGAGTTATATTATTAATAATGCAAAATCTCTTTGTTAAATCTACGCTTTAATAATATTTACAATCTACAAACAATGAGGTTTTGAAAGTAGTTGATAATATATCAGTTCGTAGCTTTCACTACCTTTTAATTATTAAAATCGTCATTCTGATGTGAATGAACACTCGGCACATTCTTACACGGAGCAAGCTAAACAGCATTACATTAGAAATTGTAGCTTTGAAGAAACCAAACATCAATAAGCACCGCAGATTTCATTGAGTGCCTCTTCGCAGTTGGATCATCATTCACAAGAAAGTTTGTAGTTGGGCATAGTAGGATTGTAAATTTGACTAAATACGAAATTTGACTATAAAAATCAGTACGTTTTTGCCAACATTCAATAATAATAGAGGTAAAGCATGTTCATTTCAGCCACTGAAAGTGAACAACCAGATTTGTTCTTTTAAAGTAAGTGTGATAATAATTCACTTAACTGGTTGCAACCAAACGTCCAACATATTTAGGTCACCTCGTGCAGAACACGCCAACCGATAAGAACGCTGATACAAGATCTACAATGCAACGACAATATTGAGCCTACAACGTCTCAATGCCTCCATTACATAATAATGCTAAGATAGTTCAAGCTGTTAATACTACAGCCATCTTCTTTAAAGACACCGAAGTATCATAGACATAAATTAATTAGGAAAATATAGTACCTACTGGACCGTTGAAACCGATCACTGTAATGTACCTACTGTGTATTACTAATCTTACAATGTATATAGAATCAGACACTATTGAAAACGACATGCTGTCTGTAACTATATTTGCAAGTTTTCTTCGTTCATAAATCGTTAAGTTTTCGCGATAATCTCTTAGATACCGAAAAACTGAAGTTGGTATTTATCACATTATCACCTTTAAGAACCTAAACCTCTAACACACTAGTTGCACACATAATGACAGTCCTGTTTTGTCCTTATAACTGTAATGTGAAGAGACTTAAAAATGACAGCTATTGTTTGGCGAGAATTGTTGACATATAAAGAAAGCAAGTATTTTAAACCAATGGTGGTTTATTCATTATTGTTGATTTGGCTAGGGGTCAATCCCACCTGGCTTCGCGTTTAAAAAAGCTGCAAGTCTAGTACTTCAAACCATATATGGCGCTAAACGCCACCCAACACTATGGTGGAATTACTTCGCTATTGCAAAGTTTATAATAATGTTGAACAACTCTCACCAAACGACACATAACCTACAAATGCAACGTACTCTTTGAATCTGTTCGTGGTCGTTGCAATGGCGACACACTGTCATATTATATTAATGTTGTAACTATTACAATAAAATCTGATTTATATCACTATATTTCAATGTTGACACGACATTTTTTTACATAAACATTAACCCATTTAATTTTGATGTTCAAGTTAGAATGCGCTCACTTTGGCGATAATGGTTTAGTCTTACCTAATCCTTTTCTAGTGACAAAACTAATGTCATTAGTTTAGTATCTAAGGACTACAGTAAAATCTGAGTAGAGTTAAAATGAGTTTCATAATGTGGTTTATGAACTACCAGTTATTTAGAACTAACATCAATAAAATTTTATTTCAGTTGATCAAGGGAGGTGGTCAGTTGTAACTGTTCCATGTCTGAAGGTTCTACTGAAGGTTTTTTTTTGTTTTCACAAATGAAGTTTTGAGTGTTTTCACATTACTGGTTATTCGTGTACTTTACATGTAGATCGGGATGATATCCGGCGAGTTGGCCCCGCAGCAAGCGCAGCGGGGGTCCCCGAGGCAGATGGGGCCCCGATGCGCCTGGACCAGCGTGCACAGGCCGAGCCAGGCCCCGTCGCCAAGGTACGGGCTCACTTCCCAATGCTAATCGGTGCTCTTGAACTCCGTGTCGATTCGGCGCTCGAGAGCTTGCAGCTCTTCTTCTAGCTCTTGCTGTGAATAGAGTTTTTAGGCGTAATTTCTGGTATGGTATTGAAGAATCTTTGACATCATGAACACGGAAGACAAATATTTTGTGAAAAACTCGGATAGATCACTGAACTATATGTACTGCATTGTAGTCTATAAATGAATAAATTTCCCTGGAAGCCTATCATTATAGTATTACGATCTACTCTGTTAGGTCACATCCTTTTAATACTGATTGAACATATCCGTATAACCTAAAACCGGCAAGGAAAATATCCTTTTTAATAACAGACATAATAGGTATTTATTTTAGCGGGTTCTTCAAAAAAATAAGTAAATAAAATATGCGAAATGATTCAGAGGACACTTCAAATGCTAAACGCACATTGATTTAGTTTTCATGAATAAAGGGGATAAAATATATTTTATAAAGAAAACTATTCGCGAAGTGTAGAACGGGCCTAGATTTGAAAATGCACCAGCTTGAAATTAGCTACCTAAGTGAATATCCTAATAAAAAAAGAGGAATGTGTTGAAAACAAAGTGAGCTAAAAGATATAATTCTAATCAATGATTTTATAATAAAAATAGGTATATACCGGGTGCGGCAATTGAACTGTCCGTGTCCTTGTAACTATTTTAAAATTCGAACTACTGAATCGAACGCGGCAAAAATTTAAAAAAATAATCTGTGACACATTATCTATGTTACTTCAAAACCATTCGGTCGTGAGAAGAAACGTTTCAATTTTAAAATATTGGATTTAAAACGCAATTCAGTGATTGCTCTTTATTTGGAGGGAAAATCGAACATCGACATTCGTCGAGCGCTTCCAAATCTTCAATTGAACGAAAAATTTGTGCGTCGTTCTATCCAAAGATTTAACGAGACTGGCAGTGTTAAGAAACGCTACGGGGGCGGTCGACGCCGTACTGCAACGGCGCCAGCAGTTGTCGAAAAGGTGCGACATCGTTTACGCAGAAATCCAGAGCGCTCAGCAAATCAGCTCGCCCAGGATCTTAAAGTGAGCGACTGCAGCGTTCGTCGTATATTAAAGGAAAAGCTTAAGGTTAAACCATTAAAAAAAAACTTTTCGCAAGAACTTACTGCTTTGCAAAAAAGCAAACAGCTGGCTCGATCAAAGGAGCTGATTCGCTTGCTCGACACTGGCGAGCTTCCCAACTTGGTATTTTCAGATGAGAAAACTTTCTGTGTTGAGCAGTTTCTCAACAAACAAAATGACCGTGTGTGGTTGAAAGAACGTGTCAGCGATCATTCAGATGAACTGAGAGTCACTCCACGGTATGGGCCGCAACGCCGACCAAATCATGGTATGGGCGGCGGTGTCCGAAAAAGGACGTTCTCCGCTTGTTTTTCTACCAATGGGTCGCAACCAAGCCAAAATAAATCAACAAATCTATCAAAATGAAGTCTTAAAAACAGGATTGATACCGTGGGCACACAAGACATTTGGTTCGGAGCGTTGGACGTTCCAGCAAGACTCGGCGCCATCGCACAGAGCAACTGGGACGCAGAATTGGTTGAAAGCGAACGTTCCTGTGCTGATCGACCGAGATATGTGGCCATCGTCTTCGCCCGACTTAAACCCTACAGACTTTTGTATTTGGGGTGTTTTACAAGCGAAGGCCTGTGCTAAAAAACACACATCAGTGGAGGCGCTCAAAACTACTCGTTACACGAGAATGGAACCGTTTAAATGACGACGTTGTTCGAGCAGCCTGCGCTTCATTCAGAAAGAGACTCAAGCTTGTAGTGAAAGCTAAAGGCGGTTGTATTCCATTAGAATGAATAAGAATATAATTTTGGACCTTTTATTTTCATATGTAAAAAAATACATTAATAAATATTCAAAGTAAATAAAAATATTTAATTTTTTAATATGGACAGTTCAATTGCCGCACCCGGTAGGTTACTTGTGCTAAAAAAGTGGCACTCAAAATCAGAACGATTCATGCACCTGAGCAAAGCATTGACTGTGTTGACAGTCTGAGACGACACTGGGCAACATGTATCTGTCTCGTTTACGCCCTAGTAAATAGTCGTACTGTCTTGCTCACACGTTATAACACGGTCAAATTAACTAAGTCGTACTCCGTGGACGGTTTTTGTTCGGGAGTGTGGGACTCGCCCACCCCAGACGGGGGGTGGGAATACTAAAACACCGGGGGACGGCCTTCTTCTGCGCGTGACCAGGTTTTCACTCTACCGGTAAAACCCTGGCACGCTATGCCGGTGTCCCGGCTAACCTCGAGGGGAGTAGTACCTCCTGTCTCACACACCCGCCGGTGTTATCTATGTGTTTTTATTGTAATATTATTGATTCCCTTTGTGTAGTGGACTTACGTCATCAGCCCGGTTGGTATCCGGCGGCGGCGGGCCGGGCAGCCGCTCCGTGCCGACGGCGCGCCGGTCGCTCGGCGCATTGAACCTCTGAAACACCACAAACCTCAAGACATAAGACAATGAGGTAGAGATCGTCCAAGCTGAAATGACGCGCCCCTCCACTGCATATACGCTTAGAAGCAAGGACTCTTGTATGCGTAGAAGAGCGTCATTTCAGCTTATGCATTTTGCATCAAACCACAATCAAAAAAAAGTAAAGTCATCTAGCCTATTATATTTTAGAGCTGCCTGCAAGCGGTTATCATCGGTTAGTGTACGCGTCACCCAAGATTGTCAATGTATCTTATTTTTATATAGTCCGTTCACGTTAAGAATGCAGTGATTTTTTAATTTAATTCTGTTGCACACAAAAAAACTTAGATCCACAACCTTCGCGACAAAGTATGCGTTCAACTGGTGACTGTGGACTTGACTTTTTAATTAGGAACGATTTGATTAGTTAGAGGACAAGCATGAAATCACTGCACTCTTAACGCGAACGGACTATTGTTAGTATTAACTTACGTCCTCAGAGTTGCCCGGGTGCGGTAAGGCATTCCTCATGCCATCAAACCCGAACACCTGTAGACACACAATGTTACTTTTAAGTAAACAGTATTTTATTTTGAGTGGTAGTTAGTAAAATAGATAGGGAACGAAACGTACGCATATGATATATTTTATTATTATATCTTACTACCTTTTGTGGTGTTATGGTGATCTATCAATGATAGATGTTATCTAGTAGATCTATCAATGACACTTTTTCAGTGAATATTATTATGTTAGATAGATAGATAATATTCTTTATTGCACATTAACATTAAAAACTTAGTTTAGAAATACATTGAAAGTAATGCACAATTTAGGCGGCCTTATCGCTAATAGCGATTTCTTCCAGGCAACCTACGGGTAGAGGAAAAAATAAATAAAGATGGGGTAAATGTGCAGAATTACATTACATAAATAAATAAATCTAAATACTTCGGACAAAAATAAATAATGACCAATCAATTTTATCTTCTTCTTCTTCTTTCGTGTCAATGGCATCAAATAAAACCCGACCAAAACTTGGCGATCTCGACTGCGTCATTCGTTGCCATATTTAGATCCTCCTCTGTGCAGGTCTTAGGGCACAGAGGGCAATCGAGGAGGTGACCCATAGTTTGTGGATCCACGCCGCAGTCACACGCGCTTTGAGTTCCATCCTTAAACCCCCACGTGACAAGGTTTTGTCTGCAGCGGCCAACTCCAGAGCGGAGTCGGTTAAGTGACTTCCAGGTTGGCCACGGCTGGTCAGAGCCGGGTGGTAACATTTCCGCAGGAGGAATGTAGTCAGTGGGGGGAGGGCACTTGCAAGACCAAAGTCCGACTCTAGCGGCGGCAGGCTCTGTCACACAAGGGTAGGTCTGTCTCAAGAAGCTCCTGCGGCTCTTCAATCTTGCCTCCGGCATGTGGTAGCCGTAGAGGGGGTGCCGAGCGTCTGTTTCTTGTTTCGCCTTTTCAATCATGCAGGCAACCTCGCGCCGGACCCCAGGGGGTGCTATCCCTGCGAGCGGGTAGAGTTTCGGCAGCGGTGTAGGTTTGAGGCAGCCCGTTATAATGCGACAGGTCTCGTTCAGCGCAGTGTCGACCTCTTTTGCGTGGGTGGATCTATGCCATACTGAGCACGCGTACTCGCCTGCGGAGAAGGACAGAGCGAGGCCTGTTGTACGCAACACATGCGGGGCTGCTCCCCATGCACTGGAGGTGAGTTGGCGAAGCAAGTGGTTCCTGGAGTTGACCTTCTGTTTAGCGCTTTGGCAATGAGCTTTAAATGTTAAAGACCTGTCTAAGGAGATGCCCAGGTAACGTGGATGAGTACAGTGCGCAATATTGACTCCACGCCAGGAAATCTTCAGAGGTCGATTAGCTTGCCGGTTGCGTAGATGAAATGCACACGACTGCGTTTTAGAAGGGTTAGGTCTGAGCGCGTTCATGTTATAGTAGCAGTCCAACTCTTCCAGCGCCGAACTCAGGCGTTCCTCAACCTCCTCAAATGTGGGGAATTGCGCTGCCAAGGCAAGATCATCCGCGTATAAAAACCGCTTAGGGTTCTCAGACGTGGGCTGGTCATTGGTGTAAATGTTAAACAAAGCCGGTGCGAGTACACTTCCCTGGGGTAACCCATTTTTTTGGCAACGCCATCTGGCTTTGCGGCCATCTAAAAGCACCTGAAATCGACGATTGGTCAGCATTTCCCTGAGGACGTCTACAAACACTGTATCTTGAGTCATTTGGTGGACTTTGACTAACAATCTTTTGATGTTCACGGTGTCGTATGCTGCCGATAGATCCACAAACACGACACCGGTTACTTGGTGCGTCTCGTAGCCGTCCTCTATGTACTGCGTTAGTCCCAATGACTGGCTAGTACATGACTTGCCAGGCCTAAATCCTGCCTGTTCCGGAATGAGGTTACGTTCCAGCACCGGAGTAAGTCGGTTCAGAAGCATCCTTTCAAACAGCTTAAAAGTGTGGCAGAGCAGAGATATGGGGCGATAGCTTTTGGGGTCTTTAGAACATTTACCAGGCTTGAGGAGTGCCACAACCCTAGCCTTCCTCCACAGTTTTGGTATCTTACTTGTTTCTAGACACGCGTTGAAGAGAGCCAAAAGCCATGACACTGCCACAGGCCCCAGGTGTTTCAGCTGTTCGGTTGTTATGTCATCGACCCCAGCAGCCTTACCGTTTTTGAGGGATTTCAGGCTGTCGATAATGTCTGACAGCTCCAGAGACCCGCCAATAGCGTTTGAACAAGTCGGCGCAGGACATAACCGAGGTTGTTTCGGAAGGCGTTGCGTGGGTTTCCCGTTTAGAAGTAACTGATGGGCTACTTGATTTGCCGTTACATTACCAGGGTTCGAGGGTACGGGAGGGTCGTCTGTGAGTTTTTTAATAGTAGTCCAGGCCTTTTTACTATTATGTGTCATGTTGACACTGGACACCAACTTCATCCACTTCATCAATTTCATCAATCTTACAATACAATCTTCATCAATTTTATATTACAATACATGTATAGAATTTGATAAAGACATTTACATAAAACACAGAGAATACACAGCACAAGCAGATGCACCAAAGTTCGAGTAGTTAGGTTAGTGGAAGAGTATAGATTATAGATGATATGTTTTCATCTTTTTTATGAAAACATTTTCAACAAATGAAGGCGGTGCATAAGATCGACGACAAAATTTGTACCGGTGGTAGCGGCAACTGCCGGGAAGCGAAGAGAACTCAAGCGTGGCAGTGTGGTGGACTTACCACTCACCTACTGCGGCCCGAAAGGGCGAAACGTGGGGTAGCGGGCCCAGTGGGGCCTGCAAGCGCCCTGAGGCGCGTGGTGGAGGCCGCGGTGCACAATCAGTTGGTGGGAGCCAGTGATCCGCGGCTGATCCCCTTGTGTTCAAGTGATCCCAAGAGTGGTTCGAGTGGTGGTGAACCATCGCGTTCCGCAGGGGTCGGTCCTCGGACTACTCTTGTGGAACATGTGGTACGACTCGGTTCTCCGCGGCGTCCTACTCCCGGGCATAATGAGGCACGATGAGAGTGTCATCTACATAGCAGATCGTAGTCACTCTCATCGTAGCCCGGGGGAAAGATTTTAGGACTGCCGCGCAACGGGCTAGCCACAGTGGGGACCTGGTCGTCAGTGACATACGCCGGCTCGGCCTGGAGGTGTCGACGGATAAGACCGAGGCCATATTCTTCCCAGCGCCTCGGCACCGTCTTCCCCCTGACGCTCACATCTGTGTCGGGGGACCTGGGTGGATGTTATGGGGATATGGGGAACAGGGTGTGAAGTTCCTCATTCACTATTGAAAAGGGAGGATCTTCCGACCAGACGGGTAGAACACCCGTCTGGTCGGTCTGGTAGGCTGCTGCCCGACGGTTGTTGTCGGGTTTCTGTATATGTACTCAGTCGCTTGAATAATGTTGATGGGGCGATTCAGGTTACGTCAGTTGTAGTTTACATGTGGCGAGATAGATGTCGCCACAGATGTCAAGGCCGAGATGCGCTATCTTGGCCTGATGCTGGATTCGCGGTGGCACTTCGGCCCGCACTTCAGCGGGCTGTTGCCGTATTTAATGAAGGCGGCAAATGTGTTCTTGTAGTTGTTGCTCAGCCTGGGTGGATCAGGCTTCAAGTGCCGGCGCGTGTATGCCGGTATCTTGCGTTCCATGGCACTCTACGTGTCGTGTCTCTCTTGCAGAGGCCGAGCTGAGGAGGCCGTCGTTCGAGTTTACCAAACGGTTAGTTTCGACTCGGCTTGCGTGATTGCTGGGACACCTCCGTGGGAGTTAGAAGCCGTGGTTTGGGCCGGCGCATACTGGGATGTGTCAGTTAGGAGCAGCAGGGTTGCCTTGTGGAGGAGGTCTTCTTTCCTCGCTCTAATTCCGTTTGGCCGACGAAACCTCGACGCGATTTCCTCGGTTTTAAAAAAGGTGGTTTGAGTGTCCCCGCGGCTCTATCTCCTTCCGGATGGCGCAGGTGATGACTGGGCATGGTTGCTTTGGGTCATACCTGCATCGGATCTAGAGACAGGCATATCATAATCTGCACAAGATCAAACGGGAGGAGACATGACACACACCCTCGCGGTGTGTCTGCCGTGGGCTCCGCAGCGGGACGCGCTCGTAGCGGCCGTCGGCCGGGATCTCACGCTCCCTAGTATAGCCAAAGCTATACTAGCGAGTGGGGGGGCCTGGACGGCGTTCGCGGCGTTCTGCGAGCACGTCATGGCAGAGAAGGAGGCGGCAGAGCGCGAGCGTGAGAACGATCCTCATGCTAGCGCGCTCCGAAGGGCGAGGAGACGGAGGAGACGGCGAACAATCGCCACGAACGCTAGGCCGGCTAGGCTGGCGGTGTTAGGCCCGCTGGCGCGTGCCACGGCGGTGCCAGCGCCGGCATTGCACGGGCCTCTCCCGCAGCACCTTCTCTCCCCCCTTTACCTTCAATCTTAAATCTTATGCACCGAATTATTTTCTTTCTCTGACCGGTTAGCTGGTAACGAAAGTCTCTTGATATTGCGCATACCTTTTTACGTACAACTACCTTGCCGCGAGGCTTCGTGTCCTTCGTTTAATTCTCTTAAATACTGTTTTTCGCGATTATAACTATTCTTTGTCCTTTCCCAACGTTCGCTCCATCTTTTTGAATACTTTCATTTAAATCGGTTCATTATATCTCCGTAAAACTTACATCATTCCCAGTCGGCCAGGGCGCGTTTGGACGCTGCTCCCGCGGCGCCGACACATACGGCTGGTTCACCCTGAAGTCTGGTATCATCTCAGATGGCACTGGAAATAGTTAGAACATTCATTGTAGCTATAATAGACAAATACACCACTACTCTTTGAATACATCCAAAAAATACCTCAAGATGCACGTTACTGAACATAAATGTACTGTTAAAAATTCATCCTACTAATATCCTAAATGCGAATGTTTATATGTGTGGATGGATGTATGCCGTGTTGCTCTTTCACGTGGAAACGACTGAATGGGTTTTATTGAAACTACAATAATATAGCTTACGCTCCGGAATAGGACATAGGCTACAATTTATAAAGATACTAGCAACCCGCCCCCGCTTCGCAGGGGTGCAATAGGATGTTATTATACATATAAACCTTCCTCTTGAATCACACTATCTATTAAAATAAACCGCATCAAAATCCGTTGCGTAGTTTCAAAGATTTAAGGATACAAAGGGACATAGGCACAGAGAAAGCGACTTTGCTTCATACTATGTAGTGATGTTACGGTATATTTTTTAACTTAAGGCTCGATACCAGGAAAACGGCTCTCGGGAAAACTAAAGTTTTATATAGAAAATATGAAGTATGAGGCACGAAAAAAATCGTCATAGTAGTCAAAGAGTTGCACAATCAGCTCAAACTTCCAGTATATGGATCAACTTACTAGATTAATGTGAAAAAAAATCAGAATATCGCTAAAAACGTGCAAAACGCACTCCCGTATTTCAAAAGTTTAGGCATCATATAAACTAACAACTTACGTGTTTTAAATAACGTGTAAAGATCAGATATCAAAGAAGCATTGCCAATCAGTTGTTTTTCATTGCTTTATTTCAGTTTTGTGCAAAAAATTCCCAAACATTCCGAATTTTTCGCTTGAAATCTCCATACAAATTACTATGGAGTGAGTGAAGTTTCTTTGATAGCTGTCCGCGCACCGTCGCAGCTCACTCCCCCCCATGTCCCCAAGGTGAGCGCACGTCGCTTTTGACGAAAATGACATTTATAATTACGCGGATAATTTACACGAAATAGGCGCACATAGGGTCTTTTGTTGAAAATAGTACAACTTTATTTTTTTTCCTCCGTACTGTTTGTTCATATGCATTATGCATAATTTATCAAACGTATGATTTTATCATGATTCACCATGAGAGTTATATGGCAGGTTTATATTTATAAGTACACTTGATTAAAAGCTCTCTTGGGTTTGACAATTTCGTACTAGTTGCCATTTCATTTTCCTATTCTTTACGCAGTGACGTGCACTCACCCGGCGTCATGTGGAAGACTGACTTGCGGGACTGCGCAGACGGCTGTCAAAGAAACTTTACTCGTTCCATAGTATTAGGATGGAGATCTCGAGCAAAAAAAATTAAAGTTTGCGTTTGCTTATACGAAACAGAAATAGTTATTGCAATAGAACATAATGACAAGTTATTCGAAATGGAAACACACTTCACACCGGAACAGCTTTTACAATTGTACCAAGCACAAATTCGGTTGTGTATGGAGTACTTCTGCCACCTCTGGGATGGCTCTGCCAAGTATCAGCTGGATGCACTGGACTCAGTAGACCGAAGAGCCAGGAGACTGATAGGTGACGAGACGCTCGTTGGAACCAAACTCGAGTTTGGAGCATCGGCGTAGAGTTGC
The DNA here is from genome assembly GCA_950022985.1 of Udea ferrugalis. Taxonomy (NCBI): domain Eukaryota; kingdom Metazoa; phylum Arthropoda; class Insecta; order Lepidoptera; family Crambidae; genus Udea; species Udea ferrugalis. Next base: position 1,727,815 of record OX465515.1, read on the forward strand.
CTGTCTATCGGTTTTTTATAAGGTGTATTTCGGAGAGTGTGCGCAAGAACTTCATGACCTGATACCACCCTCTACTTTCTACTACCGGACCACAAGACGCCGCGAGGGCTTTCATCTCCATGTGGTCGACTTTCCAGCGGTCCGAACTAAGCGGTTTGGTGCTTCCTTTCTGGTCCGCACCGCTAAGGAGTGGAACGCCCTCCCTGCGGTTGTGTTTCCGGATACATACAACCTTAGTGTCTTCAAGGCAAGAGTGAATAGGCATTTTTTGGGTAAGCGTGGCTGGCAAGACTGAGGTCAAACGCAAACCCATTTTAAATTAAAAAAAAATGGATCAGATAGAACTTTGATATAAATATGAATTATCATATTTACGTCAGCCATGGAAAAATGGCAGTGCAAGCATTTTTATCTCTAACTATCTATTTGCACACAGCTTTTCTCTGTAGTAATTTGAATGAACTATACAGACAAACGTTCTAGAAAATATAATTAGCATCAACTATCATTTAGATAGTGAAAGCTTATGTAAAAACAGACAGAAAAACGCGGAGGGTCACTTCCTTTCATACTATGCTCTACTTGTAGATCAATTCCAGTAAGATGAAGATCACGGTGGATTCTGTATTAAATTCAGCGCGATGGCCTCTACAGGAGACTAAAGGTATTACTCAAGTGTTATTATCTAAAATAAATTATCCACTAAAAGTGTCTCAACTGTTGACAACTGTTAAATTCCTCGTTTTAGTTAGTAACAAGATAGCTCCGTTTAATGCTTCTTGCAGCTTTTCATTACAAGTAAGACCAATTAATTAGTGGGTTCTTCTGCATGTTACTAGAAATGGCTCCGTGTATTGCTATATTATATGCATTGGATGTAAGAAATATTTTGTGTTGATGATGATCGAACGGATAAACCAAGTTACAACTAAATCTCGATGGAATCGTCAAGTACCAGATATAACATTGTGCAAATAACGAGGTCACGAGAATAGATTGCAAATAATTGTGTAAAAAAATAATTGGCAAAACCGCTTGTTAGTATGTTTAATAAAATAAAATTTTTGGTTAGTTTCTTTTGTTTGCCCTATATCCTGAAATATTTTGGGTGGCGAAATAAAAATATCTTTGGTGAACGCATCAAATGATTATCATGCCGCGATTTATAATAATAATAAATAAATAAATATCCCTGGACATTATTCCACACAGCGCCATCTAGCCCCAAGTGAGTTAATTATACTCCGTTTTTATGGGATACTAGACAACGGATAAACATACTCAAATACTTTTTCTTTTGTAAATACATACTTATTATACATAGGAAACACCCAGACCAATACAAACAGACATGTTCATGCACACAAATGTTTGTACTGTGCGGGGATCGAACCCGCGACCTTTGGTGTAGTAGCCGACTTCTAAACAATTACACCAAGACGGTCGTCCGGATTTATGCATTGCATTTATGCACGGATTGCACGGCCCAACCACTGTGTGACCATAGCTGTCACGATCGCTTTCAAATTTGACAGATTTTCTCTCCGGCCGACCCTAGTAGCGAACCTTAAGCCCACACGGACGAAGTCCCGGGCGGCAGTTAATAAATTGTATTCTTAATATAGCCTACAAAATCGTAATCATTGTTAAACCAGACAAGAGTCACATGTTATCGATCATTGGTTTAAATAATCCCGTGAAATTGTACCAAGATTCGTTTGCTTCATCAACTCGTCGAAACGCGGTTTGTTTCGGGTTCGGAAGCTGGTTTGAAGAATCTTCTTCCCGATTCAACAGGTTAGACAAAACTGTAGATAGTTATATCACCAAGTGAGAAATCCACTGTTGTGCTGTTTTGTATTAAAGAATACTTACTATCATCAAATGGATACGGGCTGATGTTCCTCTGCGGCTCGTGTGCGACCGGCACGAACATGTTCGCCATCGGCAGGTTCTCGTGGCTTTGGTACGGGATGGCGTTCGGAGACGGGTATACCTGCACAGATAATAAACAAAAAACATGAGATTAGATCATAAGATGAGCCATGTGGAGCAGTCGTTTACGTTGACTGCAATTAACTTTTGAAATAGGCTCCCAGATAGATTTAAAACGGCATTGACTAAGTTTGCTTTCAGAGAACCGTCCGTGAATTTCTTCGACTCTCTATCTGATTCTAATTGTTCATCGTCTTTCCTAGCTATTTTGTAAATACGTATGTCTAGTGTATGTCCAATTGTATGTCATCACATTGAGTATTTAACTTCTGGTTTATGTATTTGTTTCCAAGTACCTATATTATTATTTTTAGGTATTTTGGTATTATACGTAATATGTACGAATATTTATTGACTGTTTAACCTAAAGTTTTGCACCGCTAACAGTATTTCTGTCTAGCCCTATGGTTGACTGGTAGAGAATGCTCTTAGCATTGAGTCCGCCCTTTGATCTGGTATGTGCATTAAAGATTAAATAAATAAATGAGAGACGGTGCTTTTTACAAAGGTATAATACGATTCAAACTTAATGGCGGCTGTGAACATCGCGCGAGTCGGTGCGCAGAACACAAATTAAGGTGTCAGCGGGTTGCGTGGTGAGGTCAATCTTGCGCAATCGGCGCTCGCAGCTAACTTCCGAGCAGCCACTGAGTTTGAATCGTACTATACCACAAGTACCCAGACCCAATACAAATAATATTTTACGGCAGTGACATAGGGTGTCGTGTCAAGTTTAATAAAGTGTTACCATGGAAAACTAAAACATGGAAAATTGTCAAAATTAAATAAATCAAGGTCTTAGGGCGGCTTTGTAACACCTGAAAGCAAGGTTTATCACTAGCCTTAGTCCTCTCCAAAATTGGACAGAGCCTGCTTGCTGAAGTATGGCTAAACGCGTTGAGGTGTTACTTGTACCCAGCAGTGGGGCGTATAAAGGCTGTTATTGTTTTGTTTTCAATTATATTATGAAAAGACGTAGATAGGTGATTTGTGCTAAAAAGTGGCAGCCGAAATCAGGACTTTCGTCCACGTGAGCAAAGCATTAACAGTTTGAGACAACACTGCGCAACATGTTTCTGTCTCGTTTACGCTCTAGTCTGTGTCGTTTACGGTCAAATCACAGGTACCTGTGATTTGACCTGTGATTTTGAGTACTGACGCGTCAAGTCAAAAATTGACCCCTGGCGTACAGGGGTCAGGGGTAACTACGTCTTTTTTATTGTAATTTCATTGTTTTGTTTTGTTTCCGCTACCAACGGATAAATACAGTAAAGTGAGGTACCTGAGGCGGGTATTCGTTGCGCGGGTACTGCATGTTGCCGGGCTCCGGCATCGGCAGCCCGTACCGGCCGTGGTTGTAGTACCGCTCGGGCACCGGGATCATTAGCCCGTTCTGGTTCATTCCTTGCTGGTTGTGAATCATTGCTCCTGGGTAATTCCTGTCAACGAGAAACATATTTGTAACGTATTTGTAGAATTTCATGAATTTGTTACATAGAGCTAGTTTTCCGATAAGTCAAATAAAATGTGTCACACAAATAAATTACATGTCCAAACGACATAGTTGAATTTTGAAAGCGTTCGTGGTCCAGTGTTAAGCACTCTGACTCGGAACCCGGTGGTTCCAGGATCAAATCTGGCCGGAACACACCTTCTTTGAGTTCATTGTACAATTTGCGGCTAACTCTCCGGGATGGAAAGGACCGATATAAAATCGAAATAACCGGATAACGGCGGTAGGCTCGCCTCTTACCACGTTGGGTTTAAATTTTCTGCTGAATATTTCGTTAACCATACGTACGTTCACGGCAACAATCAGTGTGCCTCTGACTAACCCATTAGGGATATGGTCGTGAGGGTATGTATGTCCAAATGACGTTTTGTAATAAAAGCCATAATTGTGACTTTGATCATTCAACATTTTAATGTCCAAGTAGTAATTTATTCGTCCGATAATTTGTAACTGACTATTGAAAAAACAGCGATAATTCAATGAAATTCTTGGTCATATGTATCTCTGAGATAAGGTTATAATGTTTTCACGCCTAAACCACTGTAGAGAAAGAACATAGAATCGTTTTTATCGTAAAGATAAGCTTAAAGTGGTTAAATAAGTTCGCCACATAGTGTGAGAATAACTGAATTCCAGCTTTATAAATATACTCACGGAGGCTGTATTCCATCCACGGGATGCTGGTTATCCTGCTGATACTCCTGATTCTGCATCATCTCGGGAGGAATGACTTGCGGCGGGATGGTCGGATGGGCTGTGAGGACACGCAATGACAAGTGAGAACGCAGTCAACGTACAATACACTGATGTATAGTGTCCAAGGAGAAGCTTGGTCGAGATATCATCTTTAGTAGGAGTTTAAGTAAATATCGTTTTCGATATACTTATTTAGAAATTGCCAATCATCTAAATAAGTTTTGTTTCTAATCACATGTTAAGTATTGACGGTAATCGCACAGCGAGTAGTTAAAGAGTTTTATGCTTAATGGGTGTGGGAGCAAAGCTCGAGTCTCACTTGACAGAAAACGAGCACCTTCCCACAAAGACCACTGCATAGTCACAGGTGTCACCGTTTCGTGGCCAGCCTTTCAAAGGAGTACTCTTTATACTAAAAGACCGGAAGGGATCCCAGTTAGCAAGTTCTATCGAAAGGCCTGGCAAAAGGAATTTTCTAATCGATAGGTTTATCAGTGTAAGTGAATGCAAACGAATACAGAAGTCGGCCAGATAATTGATTTTACATCAGAGAAAGCGATGCAGAAATCGGTCAAAGAGATAAAATTCGGAACACCTATGCAGGCCCTTGAGAGTCAAATCTTTGATTTTATTTTTTATTCATTGAAGTCTGTTTAGCGAAATAAACAAAACGGATGCAAAAGAAGAGGAAAACCCGGAGCAGCTTAACGGCGGCTAGACAGCTTTCACATTGTACGATTTTTTGTGACTTCATGGCATTTACTTTGCTGCACCTAAAGAAATCACGCTTTAAGTAATTACATTCATGCAGGGGAAGGCCTAGGTGTTCGGGACTCGTAGTAATTCCTGCTAAGTTAATATGGCTTCTTGTGGCTTTATGGAGCAATAGTATTTCGTGAGGCTTGTTCACCTAACAATAAAGAATTTAATTCAGTTCTCGGCAATTGACGCTGAGCTCACACGTATATTTAATACGTTGTAATTTAAATCTATTGGTTTGCTAGAAGAGCTAAATAGTCATTTTATCATTTCCCTTTATTTAGAGCACGACAGCAGAACTCGACCCGCCTGCTGAGCCAGTTGTGTGCGCACAATTTAATCAGTTGCGGGAATTGCGGAGTACTTAATAGATAGGCAAAACAGTTTAGCTGCTACCTAGACCTAGGTATGTAGAACCTGTGTACTTATTTCGCGTCAAAGAATAGAATTTGTTTATTCGCAAAAAACACGGTACAATTTTAGTGCTTGAAAACATGATTATGTTGAGTTCAAACATGTTTTACCGCTTTAGCGATATGCAAATATTTCAGTCGTCATGCATTTCTATAACCCAACAAAGTATAAATAAATAAATAAATAATAAATATCACTAGACATTATTCCACGCAGCGCCATCTAGCCCAAACTATGCAACGAATTGCATGTTTTATAAGATACAAGACAACGGATAAACATACTTATATACTTTTTTTTTGTAAATACATACTTAATATACATAGAATAGTCGATCTGTCAAGATCCTAATCGCCCAGCGTTCTTTTTGCTAGACGCGAATACCGGTGGTCTACTGCGGTGAAGCCGTAGTTTCATAAAGCTTCGAAGTCTAAAAAGCGAATAAAAACATGTGTAATCTGCTTTGGGTTTTACATATTTTGTACAGTGCTATCATTATGTTGCTTAGAATACCTAAAAAGTAAGATGAACTAAGAGTGGTAAAAATGTCATCATCATCATCCTGTCATCATCAGCCTGTTGGTTTGGTTCCTTGATTTACAATATCGTGACCGCGTCGCTACAAGTGGCGGTGCGGTGCGGGAGCGGTGTCAACACTTTTTTCATTCAAATTTAAGCGTTTATGTATGAATATTTGATCGCTCTGCAGTCAACTCATGAGGTCGACCCCGTTTACGACGGCAGCGCGGGCATCGGGGCGGGAGAGGTAGCGGGATCGTTTAGACTATAGTATGTTCGCGTTAAGAATGCAGAACTTTTAAAATTTAATTCCGTTACGCACATCAAAACTCAAGTACAAACGGTTGCGTTTGAAAGAATGCGATCATTTGGGCACTGTGAACTCAACTTTCTAATTAGGAACGATTTGATTGGTTAAGGGGCGTGCTATGTCGAAGAACAAGAATGAATTCACTGCATTCTTAACGCAAATGGACTATAGTTTAGAGCATTTCATTTATCGAAATGGTTACACAAAATATTATTTTAACGTTTTTTTCGTTAAGTCCGTGAAAATTTCAGTATTATGACTGGGAAATCTGTTTTAATAGAAAAGAAAACTATATTCAGTCACATTAATAACGGTTAATTATAATGGCACTTAATAACAACAAATGTCCGAAACTGGCCGTTTTATAACGTTATAACTTACTGTAATAACTAGTCGTTTAACAGAAAATGTATCACCAAAATTTTAGCTAAATTGACTTACTTACTGTAGTTTGAAACCATTTTATGGCATGATGCCGTAGCATAGCTATAGCTCAATAAAATTCACAGAGCGAATACTTTATTAAATAGACAAGTTTTTGGAAAAGGTTGTGGCGAAGAAGATCAGGTAACTTTCGTTTAAAAATATCGGCGTTAAAATATTAAAAGTTTAGAAGATTTACAAACTCTGGAGTCCCATTGTTTGTTAAGACGTAATGGTATCAGATAGACCCATAATTGCTTTAGTGACTGCGAGGAATATCATTTAACTAATATGAGAACATATAACAGAGATAAATCTTAACAAATCATGTCTTTGCCAGCAATACTGTCTCGGCAAGTCAAAATATGAGAAAGAAAAACAAAAGAAATCGAAAACTGTCATACATCGAGGAACGTATGTACATGGGGGTGATTTGGATACACCTAGTTTCTTTACTCATGGCCATCAACCATGACATGCTTTCATATACGTTTTGAGACATGAGATTTACATAATTTTGAATTGGTACATTCTACTAAGAGATGATACCTCATGTTCCTTTCGGGTATATGTAGAGATAAGCTAAGTGTAATCTTGTAGAATTTTACCATGAATAGAGTCAAGGAATTTATAAAAGTCTGACGAAAAAATATCAGTATATTTCGATTGATTGATCAATATTACAATAAAAACAGATCTAGAGAAGCGTCGACACATCTGCTCAAATGGGAAAAGCTTGTCATTGTTTCAATGTTGTTTTTATAAAAAATGTTGCAATATGGATCAAATGTTAATCTTCAAGGTAAGTTTCAAGGAACATCAAAGAACGTCTAAAATACATGAGTTCACTTTCCAAATAGTTTATAACATGTACATTGAGTAAATTGTAGTTCTATTCATCCTTCTAATTTTAAAGATATCTTCATTTGCCTTATTACTACAGCATGACAATAGTCGTTGGATTGTTTCGGATTTCACTGAATATACAAAACATTCCTGTTGTCACACAGTTAATATATTTTAAGATTCGTTGTAAGGTGCCATGGATCTGATGCTCAGATTCCAGGTCCCAGATACCACAGGTGTCATAACGAAGGGATTAAACTGAAGAAGGGACTAAACGGATAAAAACTGAATTCATCGCTTTTGTAAATTTGTATTTTTGTATGTATTGTAAGTAATTGCATGCTGTTATGTACTTTGAAAGCACGTTTCTTATGAAAAGCATGTTGTGATAATTAAATTACTTACCCCAGTAAAAGTATTCTACATTCCCAGGAGGCGGAAATGAAGCATATACTACATTAATTAGAGATATACATGACAAATTATGAAACCAATGCAAAAGGCTACATTACATGCGCGAAATGTTTCTTCTTTTGCATTCTGACACTATTGATAACTAACGCCTAGAATAACTAAAAAAGCAAAGAAGAGTTTTCTTTCTATACTCAACAATTCTATTTTCTCTCCAACCTTAAGTGGCCTCAGTATGAATCTTCTATGAACATCTTCCTCAATTTTTGATACCCTTTTACTTCGCTCTTATAATGTAGCCGAATATATTTTTTATATTTGTGGTAACCATATAATACTATTCACCCAGAATTGTCTAATAAAATAACCATTATTTCGTTGGCTTGCGACAGGTGCAGGGGCGAATATTTTATTCATTAAAACTTACGTCACAGTTGTAATGAAAAAATATGATGTGCCTTGAAACAGATTGGTACTTTAAGGGACATATTTTTTTATTTTGATCATCAGAGATGGGCAAAGTGTTTCTGCTGAGCAGGAATTTAAGGAGTATAATGCACATTTATACCAGATATCCCCTCGATGGCAAGACAAAAAAGAAAGACTAATTGTGATAAGAATAAACTCTGGGAATGAAATGACTAACTGAACGAAAAGTCTCATTTTTGAAAAAATACGGTTGTTATTTATTTTCTCAAAGTGCTTTTCCGAATGGCGTCACTTACAGTTCTAAAGACAATTCACCATGCGCATGACGATCTGCTCAGCTGGGATTGATGTTTCTGAGTTCGAGGAAAGTCACGTGACATTTCAGATCGTGCGGTCCCAATATTGTAACTCGTATACCTAAACTGTTCAAATATCATAAACGAAACTTACATCTGTTCTACGGTATTTCCAGAAGCCAATCTATAAAATTCCCATCGCAATCTTTTCAAAGTAGGTCCCTAGGTAGGGCTAATTGCCTTCGCTAAACACCGCCTGTCACCTGTGCAAGCGCACCCTTGCGTGTATGCTCTGTAAACTATGGGAGCAGCTGTTAATTAAGAGGAAGTGTGCGCCGAGTCGTATCGAAATGCAAAAGCACTGGCGTTTAGAAATCATTGACCAATTACTATTGAAGTAATTGTAGCTCAAGCGGCAGTTTTGTGGGTGTGTTCTGACGACGAAGGGTTTGAGTACTTATGCTTGAGCTTACAGTTCTCGTTAAAAATTATAGCACAGTGACAGGCGAGAGTACACCGGACCGAGGCGTGGATATAGTCTGATTTTCAACAGAGCTGAACGGGGCTGTGCTTTCAACAAACAAACAAGGGGTCTCAATATTATGTCACAAAGACTTGCTTGCAGCTTGATTTTAGGTTTTTTTGATATTTAGTCGTTCAAAGGACTCATTTATTACACTCATGAATGCAATTAACCATTTGAATTTGAACATGATGATTATTCAATCTCGCTCAGATATCGTTATTTCAGTGGAGATAACGATATCTTGATTGTTTGTTCAAAACATATCTGTCTCTCTGTCCCACTAACCAAAAAGTCGAAAACCACAGCTGTGCAATAATTTAAATTACTCCCTAGAATCCAACGTCGATAATATTGGCATATAATTTGGACAATCGATTAACTTACTTAACGCCAATATTGACGTTAACATGACGTCAGAAGAATAATGAATTAAAGCTATAGATAAGCGGAAAAGAGCCAATGGCCACAGCTAGCCAGTTTTCGGTGACTTCCAGTACCAAAATGACTCAGATGACGACGTCGGTCGTATTGTGTACAGAGAGATTCAAGCTCAAAGACGGCTGTGAACATCGCGCGAATCGACGCGCAGAACACAATATCAGGTGTCAGCGGGATGAGAGGTGAGGTCAATCTTGCGCACTCGACGCTAGCAGCTAACTTCCGAGCCATCATTAAGTTTGAATCGTACTGTACATGTGTAGAACGAATCTTTAAAACCGTATAAGAACTGCTTGTCTGTGGTCACTGGGGGTACGTTTGCTACACTACGGGCCGCCACACTAAAACGCGTTCCACTTTAGGGGTAACTTGCATCCTGCATCACTTCATGACATTCTTTCTTCACAACGAAACACAAAACTTTTATCCCATTTGTTTTTTATCTGAATATACAAATACTAGAAATAACTATCCCCTGATCCCAGAATCTACCGATATCATGATCAGGCACCCCTTCCATCAAACAATATAATTGTGCTTATAGTGGTTGATGGCACGATTAACGTTTAATATCGTTTACGCTACGGCTGAAGAACGACGCTTCGGAACGCAACGCGTTTGCGCTGGCCCTAAGGCTGTATGCACACTGGATGATTGTCAGCCTCTGACTGTGAGCCGGTGGTATCATGAAGAAGCTGTTTATTCACACTATGGCCTATGCTAACATTACATTGTCGCGTTGTAGCCTTTTGTAAGCGCCAAATAACTTTACCCAGATTTGAAATTAAATTTAAGGTATTATTGAAGATTCGAACTTTAACTATGAAAATGATTAGAAGGAAATATTACGTTAGATTTAACTACTAACTTATCGTATCAGGAGCGGTAGATCTTGGTTGAAATTATTTGGAGCGCATAAATACAGCCAACCCCAAATTTTTTTATGAGTGATCGAATGAATTTGAGAAAAGCCACATGATTACTACGGTATTGAGGCTTTTTTAAGCAGTATTATCAATGCTGCTGGTATGCACACAAATAGTAAGCCTTTTTGTGTAAATAATCAGCCAAAGAGTCAATGACATCAGATACTGCAATAGCGAACTGGTCCTGTCGGTGACAGATACGACTGTCATAGTCGTATTTGTCAAAGCGCCGATTTTTTTTTTTATCACTCTGTTGACAGTACAAAAAAGCACTAAAAGCTCACTGTCAGGTCGACAACACGTCTAATCTGACTTAAGCTAAGAAAATGGCAAAGATAATAGCCGCTGACACAAAAACAGCCACAATTTAAAACAAAAGACACTCACGCGGCACAGGGTAGTTGTCCAAAATGGGGGGTCCGTGCGGGGGCCCATGCGGGGGTCCGTGCGGGGGTCCGTGCTGGAAGCGAGGGTAGATGGGCTGCGGCATGGGGATGCCGGCGGGCAGCGGCGGCGGAGGCATGGCGGTGGGCATGCTGATGTACGTGAAGTTGCCGTTGGTCGCGCTGTGACTTGTGTTTGGCATCGACCTGTATCTGAAACGGCAGAATGAGACGTTCAACATACTGGTAATTGAAGGTGCTTAGATGTGGGTCTACGCAGAGATTACGACTACGTAGTCGCTAGCGTCTGCGTAGATTATTTATAATTTAATTTTATTCGTAACTACTACAACGCATCGCATCGCTCAGCCCATCATTTAAAACTACTTACTCCACCTTGCAGCACAAACATGTATGGCGATTCGTTTACTGTCCATGCAGTTAAACTATGGAACAAGCTGCCTGTTACCCTTCGAGAGTGCCGCACTGTAGGATCCTTCAGAAAACTATTAAAAGAACATCTTTTACAAATCGCTTGAGTTGCAATAGAACATAGGTATATTATATTGTATTTTGTATTATATTGTATTTGTATGTATTCTATTCTTATTGTAGGTATTAAAGTATGTGTTCGATTTAGATCCTTTTTCGTGAAAGTAAACTTTTTTTTTATTGTAGATTTCTATTTTTAAAATTCTTGAAAAAATATTGCTTCTTCTTTTGTTCTTAGTTATCGATTAGTTGGCTCACCGACGAGCAGTCAAATTCAGTTCTTTGTCGTATTTTTTCGTTATTTTATAATATTTTATTAGTTTTTACCGTGGTTTTTACCTATTCCTATTGTGTGGCGTGTATGTGTGTGTGTATGTGTGATCGGAGTTACATCTGCAGCTGAACAAGAACCCCAATTCTAGGCGATAAGGTCGATGAGAGGTAAAGGAAGCGGGAGACCGGTAAGTCCAGCTGGCCTTATCATAGTTCCGCCGAGAGTGCCTTCTCATCACCGCCGTAAGCCGGAATTGGTTAACGAGGTTGCAGAGCGCCTAAACGTGAGTAGCTTCGATCAACTGTTAATAACACAAGCGTATCGCGTCGATTTAGATTTTAATACAGTCCATTCCCCTTCAGTATGTATTTCATTGTTAAAATTATTATATACATAGATTTATATTTATATAAGTTATTTCTTATGTGTTTTAGTTAATTTAACTTTTCGTTTTGTACGCAGCTGTCTCAGACTGTCACTCGTTACGCTTATCCTGTCACCTTGGTCTGCTGGAAGAAATCTCTCTTTAGAGATAAGCTCACCTGTACTTTTGCTGTCCTATAAAATATCTATTGTAAATTGTCTTTTTGTGTACAAACAAATAAATAAATAATAAATAAATAACGCACAATGACATTACATTTATGACAGAACAAGTACTGGGAAGCTTGTCTTTAATTTCAGCAGAACATGATGATAGAAGGGTTCTACACAAGCTAGTTAGAAATAAGACTCAGAGCAGACACACGTGTATACACACTCACATAATTAATTGATCATTGATAAAAATGAATCTATTTTGATGCACAACAGCCCCAAAAGCGGACCGAAATGTTGGCATTTTTTGTTATGGACCAATCTAATCTAAATTTTTGATATTTTGTTTTCGTTTAAAAATAACAAAACTAGGTACAACAAAGACAAATACGATAAAGCCTCTTGAGGATGGTAATAGAAATACAAAGACAACGTCAAAGTAAACTAAAGGCAGAGAATCTGCAATGAAATAAACATGCAGCATACCATTCATTATACTAGGATTTTTAATTGTAGTCAGTGAAATGACATTTTCAGTGTGGCAGGTTTTCAGTCCCAAATAAATAGTGATGTGGTAAATCGAGTTTTTACAATTAAAAGTTAGTCGACATTACAGCCTGGCAAAAAAGTCGTAGTGAATGACCACGTCTCACTTCCATATGTCATTACTGGCAACACACACTGGTCAGACTATCGTCTTGAGACATAAACTGTATTTAGTAAATAAGTTTTCAGTTTCAAAATGTTTTGTTTCTGTTGATATTACAGATAAGAATTTCGTTTATTAACAGGTCATACAACTGGCAAAGTTTAGGAGGATACAAAAGTAGAATCTTCCAAACAAGCGTTTTCTAAAGGTTTGACTACAAGCCCAAAGGGCCCAACCAGCAAAGGACGACGCCTTATAATTTCACATATAGGCAGCGATGAAGGTTTTGTAGATTCCGGTTTACTTATTTTTGAATCGAAAAAAATAGTATGGACTATCATGAAGAGATGAATTCAAAGTGTTTTGAGAAATGCCAAAATTAAAGCCAAATGCGTTGCTGGTATTAGATAACGCACCGTACCATTCAAGAAACGTCGAGCGTATCCCCACTTCAAACTGGCGGAAGGCTGATATTGTTCAGTGGTTAGATGAAAAACAAATTAAATATCAACCTACAATGATAAAGGCTCCATTAATCGAAATAGTAAAATTACAAAAATCTAATTACGAACGCTATGCTGTGGAAGAGTTGGCCGCTGAATACGGTGTCACAATCCTGCGTCTGCCACCTTTTCACTGTGAGCTCAACCCAATAGAGTTAGTTTGGGCTCAAGCAAAGATGTACGTTGCCAGGAACAATAAAACTTTTAAAATAAAAGAGGTGAAAAAATATTTGAAGGAGGCATGAAAGAGACAAAGTCGAAGGCAAAATGTGTCAACTTGACGACATTATAGACCAATATGTGGATTCCTTCGTTATAAATGTAACTGATTCCGATTCCGATTCTTAATATACCGATTCAGAATCGGAGTCGGAATCAATAGCAACCGTAACGAATAAAAACGTATATAATTACTTGTATTTTCCTGACTTTCAAGTGTTAATTCGCCTGAACCACTTGAACATTTTTTTCTCAGCTATGGTTATAATTTTTTAGTGAGAAGTTTTAATATGGAGGTAGGGTCCATATTTCTTAAATCGTATTATTTAATTCGTTGTGTACCTATTACATATTTTCATTTTAAATAAGGCTTTGATACCTAATAAAATAAAGCATGACTAAATGTCTAAGTCTAGTGATTGCCGAACGTCACTATTGTAGCGGGTCACCCTTTTTTGTATCAGTCACTGTTGAAGTTGTCATTTTGCTGACTACAATTATTAATCGTACTATAGCTAATTGTAGGCATAATGGCTACCGTTGCATAACTAAAGGCGGGTTCTAGCGTTCTTAGGACTCGCTTTGTTTCAATTACAAGTTACGAGCCCACCCTTTGAACCACTGTCGTAAACGGAGGGGTTAAGTTAAACGTGTATAATTTGTGCCGGTGGCATCGCGACTGCCCAACGGAAGAGGCAATTTTGATTCAACTATCTTAATAACAATAGAAACATAAGACCTAACCCTTTTAACTTTGTCATAAACAGAGGGTTTATTAAAGGTGTATAATTTTTGCTTATGGTATTGTGACTGCTCAACGGAAGGGGCAATTTTGATTTTTTAACGCGGCGAAGAGCCTGAACTTTCTTAGTAACAATAGAGACAGTAGACCTAACCATTTTTTTAAACTTTGTCATAAACACAGGGTTTATTGCAGGTGTATAATTTGGTATTGTGACTGCCCAACGGGAGGGGAAATATTGATTTAACTCTTTTAATATCAATAGAAACATGGGACCTAACCCTTTCAAACTTTGTCATAAACAGAAGGGTTATTGAAGGTGTATAATTTTTGCTTTTGGTATTGTGACTGCCCAACTGAACAAGCGATTTTGATTCAACTGTCCCAATACATATTTTAAAACATTGGACCTATATTTTTAACCATCGTATTGAACAGAAGGGTTTAGTTGGTATAAATAATTAGAAAAACTATATGCCCATATTACTGTTCTATGTTTGTAATAACTTGTTTTCCAGTAGATAAAACCTAATGGTGTTTATCTACTGTACTGTATGTGTCTATCTGTGTGTGTGTCTGTGTGTGTGTGAATGTACTGTATGCAAGAAAGTTTCATGCTTAGTGAATTTCAGTTTAAGTTATGTATTGTAACTTAATATGTGGTGCAATTTAACAAATGAAAAAAATACACATAAGTTCAACGTGTACAAAATCTGTCTATGGCATCGTCGTTGCCAATCGAATAAACCGATTTCGATTTAACTATAACAAGAAAGGAATAATCGGATAAGTCTTGAGTTATAATGCAATATGCCACAAACACCCAGACACCGCAAAAATGACTGTTTCAGCAAAAACATTTGTTGCGGGAATCTTCTACGAGATAGCGCAATACTCGTTACAAAATAGTTTATTTTCAACGCCATCAAGCTTGATTTCTGGATAGAAGTTTCATTTAAAATCAGAGTCGTAGTAGTCTCGACAAGACTAGTTTTAGATTTTTGTGTCATTTCAACAATCGTTTTGTGTGTGCAGTAAAGTATTTCTTATCTTACATTCAGAGAGCTAAGCGTTTTATGGGCGACTAAAGCTCGTAGCACACTATGCAAGCACTGCAACAAGACCCAGCTATTATCTTGTCATTAAAATTTGAACCTGACCAACATCTTCGCTAATGAGGGAAACCCGCGACTCTTAGATTCTACTGTCTTTAATCAGTCAATTTTTTATCAGTCGTTATAAACATTAAAGGTCATATGAAATCGCGATAACGAGTCGCAGAATTGTTTCATTTTATCCCTATACTCAAATTTAGCACAGTAGAAATAGCGTTTTACATTATGATGCTAAAAACACAGTTGAATCAAATGGTTTCGTGAATAAACGACACGGCTTTTCTAGTTAATTAATTAATTGATAATTATAAGAGGACATCACATGCAATCCCCTAACCGTAGTTACCAACTCAAATTATCGAAGTTACAACTACAAGCATCAAACAAACAAACAAAAATAACTTTATTTAAATATACCTGTTACAATACAAAGTACTTTAAAATCGACAAAATTTTACAAACAAAATATAATTAATAATAGACTTGAATGTTATGATATTCAAGTCTATTATGATATTAAATGTATACAATAAATATACTGTACTTAAATAAATGTGACGCTACCACCAGATCTGAAAGATGTTCCGGTACTGAAAAGAACCGGCAAGAAAAGAGACATTCGTGCAGGATTCGAATCCGCGACGTTTCGCCTCAACTACATAACAACTGCACATGCAGGGTCAACGACAAATTGATCGACAGTAGGTTACAAATGATATTCATAGCTCTATGAGGCTAGCACCCCACCGTGCACCATTGCAGGGACAATTATTTAATAAAAGAGATTGCATCTGATCCGGCGCGGATGTCTGGTACTCCCAGACGAGTTATTTAAAAAAACAAACCTTAAATACATCGAAATAGAAAGAAAGAAAAATATTTTATTGTCCCAACAGAACAAAGACAAACAAATAAAATACAGGAAAGGTTGACAAAATTAAAAAAAAAAAGAAATACATACAATAAATAGTCTAACTGCATTACCACTTAGACCTTTTTCCAACTAAGATACGAAACAATGATATTATAATAAGAGGTAGATAGCTTACTTGTGCTAAAACAAGTGAGGTACCTAATATCAGAACTATTAGTGTACCTGAGCAAAGCATTGACAGTGTTGACAGTTTGAGACGACACGGCGCAACATGTATTTGTCTCGTTTACGCTCTAGTAAATAATTATACTATCTTGTTCACAATTTACAACACAGTCAAATTATCGTACCAGTAAGAACGCAGTGGTCAATTTTTGACTTCGCATCATTACTGACATAACCTATCTACCTCTTTTTTATTACAACATCATCGAGATATCACAATAGAACTACAAGCGCCTAGTTACAAGGTTACATAACATCAAAATCTTAAGGATTCGGGGTCCACGGAATTGAGTGAGTTAAATTAATTCGTTATAAATAAAACAAAAGGCACAACTACTAACACATAAACAGTAGCATCAGCATTAGCTAACCAGACATGATAGTATAACATCGGACACAGTCGCCGTGCAAAACAAGGTATTGAATTACGAAACGGAAGCGTTTTTAACTTTGCGATAGCGTTTAGGAATATCGCGTTCGTTATTAGTAATTTTAAAACGATGAATAGTTGAATGCTACCTACTACTGTACAGTCTGCGTCAAAAGTGTGTGAGCATTTTCGAACTATGCCACAGTAATCTTGTTGACGCTGTATGACGTAATGATGCATACAGAAGCTATGATGATGTTCAATTAGCCAGTATGGCATACATAAAAAGCCTATATACATTCCACTGCTGGGCACAGGCCTCAATTCAACTATGAGGTGAAACGAGTCATACTCCACGCAGTGCGGATTGTTGGAGGGGTGTCAGGTTAGTGAGCAACCTTTGTCAGATATTATCAAGCCGCCCTAAGGCCTCTAAGTAGGCTTAACGACTGTCAATTAGCGACTTCAACAAGCATGGTATACTAATATGGTATTTTAATAATTTTGTTTGTTAGCTCAGCGCCGAGCACGCCTTTCTGGCGTTTCATTCTCAACGGAGGTTCAAACTAGCATCTAGCTACTTTTTGTGTCTGTTAGAGACTTACACTTCGGTAGCCCATAGGGTCAATATAAAGATCAAAGCTAGCCTGAAAGATATAGAAGTTGAATTTTTCAAGCAAAGCGCGCGAGCAGCAAATGTTAAATGACAGTCAGCATTCTAATAACGCCACTATTAATATTATTTCTTGAACATTTCTAAATACATACTAGGATAAAAAATACACCCAGACACAATGGTCGTCACATAAATATGTCTCGGGAATCGAACCCACGATGTGTAACCAGCAACACCTATTCACTGTGCCAACGGGCCACGGAGTAATTGATCCAAATACAGGTCCGATTGAACGGAAATCTACACAGTCTCAGGGCCAAAAACAAGTCCCCAGGTTCTAATCCCGGTGCGGTTTTTGACCGTCCACACGCATTGAGAAGCGTGGCGATTAATATGCATCCTTTTTAGCAATTAAGGCTATTGCCCAGGATTGGGACAGAATATAGGCTTAATTTTTCAATTTTACATAATATCTACATACTCATGCACGCACTTGCTCTTAATTTTAAGTTTGAATATTCGCAACACAGCAATATACATAGATACAATAAAATAACCTAACCAACAAGATAAGATGAACACCAGCACTACATCTGCTAACAAACAATTCACAGCACAAAAAGTACCCATTCATAATTACAAAAAAATGCTCAGCTATAAATAAATTAATATAAAATAACAACAGAAGAATGGTGCGGGGATCGAACCCGCGACCCTTTGAATCACTAATGGGACGCAGCGCTTCATCCACTAAACTGGTCTATACTTATAAAACAATTTGTCTTAACTAATCTATCAACGCACAGCCTAAATAAACTACTCTAGGGTTAATTTTGAATTCAATTTTAAGGGTTGAAAGACGAGAAAATTTCCTTCATTCTTTAAAACAGGAAACAAGTACGAAGTAAGGAAAAACGAAGGAAACGGTAGCAGCTAGTAAATAATAAATCATCATGCCTCTAGAACATCGATACAAGGCCATCAAACCCTACTACAAAGAAATCCATACTGCATACAAATGATGTCTAGTCTACGACACAGAAGCAGAGAAATGTTAATCGATAAACAACTGACTTGGGCGGGAACCGAAGCCACGACCAGCCGCGCCAATGCACCGTTCGAACCCAGAAAAAAGGCGGTTGATGTGAAAAATTTAACAGAACACCATTAGTATTAACGAGAAACTGATTTAAGTTATTGAGAAATATGTAATTTACATCTTCCGATATTTAAGATCCAGATGGGGCTAATAGTGAAAATATCTGAGATACACTTAACTTCTTTGATTCACTCAATAAAATAGCATTATACACCCTCGAAGGAAACTACAAAGTTGAAATGTAAATGCATAATGATACACTGTACAAGGCCAGGACATCGTCGAAGGGTCCGCGCGTCACTCAAACTGATAGTCATGATATATTCAAACCTGCAGCTGGAACAGTTACCACGTTTGCTAAATGCAGACAATCGATACATAAGGAATCGATAATGTTACACCACCTGGCACAACACTGTTTTTCACACAAAATTTAATTATTTCTAATCACTCTTAAAATAATAAAAACCGCAAACAACACCTGTTTAGGCAAAACGTTATGTTATTTCAGCAGAGTTTTATTTTTAATCACTAATTTAAATAAAATTGATATTCGTTTTAATATTTAAAACAATTAGTTTTGCATTTCCAAATAATTTGCAATGATTCAATTAAAACTCCTGAACGTATTCCTAAAGTAATGTCGGCAAATAACAAGCCGTCATTTCCATAAAAAAAACACAAAAACAATACAGTAGCAAAAATTAAAAAAGGTAAACAAGACCTCACCTCTCCATTTCCTCCTCCGAATGTGCGAACGTGCAATTGTTCCCTCTTGGGCAGAAGGAGCGCGTCGCGGCGTCTCGACACATGGACACTTTGTATTTACTATGGGTACTGTGGGTACTGTGGGTACTGTGGGTGGGTGTCGACGATGCGGTCTGCGGGCTCGGCTGGCCTGGAACAAGCGATGCGCAATGATTGTCGGGTGAAACTGCACCTGTCGTGCGCTCGATTTGGTCGCTTTGACTTTAACCGCCACATAAACTATACTATTAGTTGCTCTCAAATGACAGTTACAATACTATATGTGATTTTAGCGCAGTGATGACGAGACGCGGACGCGCCGACTGAAAGGGTCGCGGTTACCGCACTCAGCACAAATTATTGTTGATTAAATAGATATGTGGGTTTGATTTGAGTGTTTGTTTTCATAGCAACATTTAAATAGCATTGGTGTAAGAACTTTTGAATCGTCACTAATTAACCAATTATTACACACAGCATCATCTGGCCCGTAACTAAATCAATTAAAGTTTGTATGATTGGATACTAGTCAACGGACGAACACACTTAAACACTTTTTACATATAATATACATAGAAACACCTTGACCAATTGTATTTGTATTGACAAACAGACATGATCATGCACTCCAATGTTTGTGCTGTGCGGGGATCGATCCCGCGACCTCTAGTGTAATAGCCCACTTCTGAGCCATTACACCGAGTTGGTCGTCGAATTCACCGAAAAAAAAGACAAGTCAGGTTGTCTTTTCTTCCGTTGTTGTTACAATAACACAAAGAACTTAAATCAGAGCAATGCATTTATTCGCTTTAATAGTGAGACCGTAAAACACCTGGACTGCTGAAGCATCAGTTCAGCGATCGAAGTCTCCTGTCACTTACTAGCATATCTTGACAGCAATAACAATGAAAGAGACGAAACGTTTCAGTGGTTCAAACGGTGGTGCAGGGCCTTTGTGCTTTATGAATGCTTAATGTTGTAAGTGGCACGAAGTGGTGCAAGGCTTAAGGCATACTTAAGAGAGGGTAAACGTTTTTTTATTGATTTCTAGACAGTGGTGGTCTGGCTGAAACACTTTATTCATGTACGATTTGCGGCTAGCTGAAATACACCGATGGAAACTGAACCCGGAAAACGGCAGTAGGCTCGCCCCTTACCTACTACTGTTTGACTACCCTCTTTGGAATATACGCGTGAGCGTATGTACAACGAAGAATCAGTACTAACTGAACCACCCTTCGTTGGTGGATGATTTGATTTTGCACCCGGGCTAATGTCCCGAAACGCCAGATGGTTTGCCCAGCCTAGTAATTTGTCAAATTTTAAATTTGAAAGTAACTAAACACTCAACCCTCGAACGGAGTATTTAGTGACACAGGGCTACTGCAATGCAAACATTTTTATTTACCGATATAAAATTCCAAAAAACCCGGCCAACGGCGGTAGACTCACCCCGTCCTCGGTAGAATCTACGAGTATTATACATCATCGGCGGAATGTGAGCTCCTAAACGGTCTTTCCCACTTGAAGGCAACAGTCAGTATGGCTCGGACTTCCCAGTTTGGGAAAAAGTTGGAAATAACTGTTTTATTTTTATACTTTCTGTTGATAAGTTTGACCGCGTGACCCTTTCAAAAATTCACCCTCGCCGTCGCCCAGCGCGTCACGCCCCCGCCTGCTTCGTTTCGGACCGGCCACAGACCGCGCGGAAAGCGGAGCGGCAAGCGTTTTCGACATCCGTTGCTGCTTGCCCTTCACTCATACAACTCAACTTGAGTCACAATCGCGCAATGAATGCCGTCGTCTGTCGTCCGTCGTCGTGGGCGAGCTGTTACTTTGTTTTCGCAGAGCTTTTTAAACTTTTGTTCACTCGGCTTCTAAGGGTGGTAGCTTGATTGACATTATTGGGCTTCCTTATGAACTGGGCTGTCAAAGAACAAGTTTTTTCCTGTATTTTTTCTTTTGCTGGATGTTGATTTCAAATGTGAATATTTGTCAAACACTTTCAGAAAAATTGGCTATCTTCTTTCCATACTTCAAATGGAGGCTAGGTTCTGCCAAGACTTCGTCCGCCTAAATGTTATACAAATGTCACCTTTAACGAAAGCTCACAAGAGGCTTTGCTTGTTTTTCATTAATGTGCAGCTGTATGCACTGCAGTCGTAGCGTGACGTTATAGAGCCTACCAGCCTTCCTCAGTGAATCGTCATTTTAAACCTTTTTGTTTATAATTACTTGCAGCCAGTAGCTACTAAGATGAGCGTGTCCAACCAAAGAAACTCTTTAACTATATAATATCAGTAAGTCGTAAAGATCCTTAGCTCAAACACTGGCGTTTCATACAATTTTGCTCGATACAAAACTACTAAAGTAATAATCACAACATCATAACCAATAATTATATTGTCCTTGGTGTAGTCAACAAAGACTGTTCAAATAACAAGCATATTTAAAATAGTTGTTTAACGCTTAAAACAAATAGTATAGTACACTAGAGGCCGCCCGCAACTTCGTCCGCGTGGACTTAACTTTTTAAACAAAATTACGACTTTTTCTCAGTCTAAACAAACATACTCAGAAAATTTCATCAGAATCGGGCAAGACGTTTCGGAGGAGTTTGACAACAAACACTGTGACAAGAGAATTGTATATAGAATATAATTAATATTCTTACATAAAAGTATACACTTCACTGTTACCAAAAGAAACAATCTCGATTAGTTAGGGTTTTTTCAATTAGTTAGGGTCTCATTTAATTTTCAGCACGACAGAGCATTATTACGAAGAATTCTTACGGTCGCACAAATCGAAAAATTTACCTTTTAAATGTGAAATATTCGTCAAGTTGCAAAAACTGTGTAAATTTCAAGAAATCAAGAAACTCTTCATCGACTAATCGAACCTACTTATTAAAATAAACCATACGCAACGAAATTATTTCAATCAAACATACTAACCCCCGAATTCACAAACGCAAATCAACGTTGAGCATCCCTCAGAAGTTTATCTGTCTGATTCAGTTCTATTAACATTTTACGGAACAGCATGAGCGTAAGCGCGTGCTTAGCGTTGATTGACGTTTGTGAACTCGGGGGTAAGGCATTCTTTATAAGTAGTAAGTAAGTACTTTTGAAGATGAAACATAAGAGACGCAGTACAAACACAAATGTTGATCACATGAATGGTTAACCAGAGCGGGAATTGAACCTGCATTTTTTCATATACTAAGCATTTCATAAAGCACAAGCGGCCGCCCGCAACTCTGTCCGCGTAGCCCGCCGCATAGCCTTTCTCAAAAAAATCACAATTCCACACAAAATAGTTTTTTCAATTCGAACCAGTAGTTCCCGAGATTAGCGCGTTGGAACAAACAAACTCTTCAGCTTCATATTATTAGTATAGAATTGGTTGATTGTTGTAGTACAATGGTTGAAATGTAGATTTTCTAGATATGTTTTACGAAACTTTGTCTGAAATATGTTTTTTAATCAAAAACACTCTAAGAAGCTACTTCCCGAACCAAAAGTAATTAATAAGAATTATTCGGTCCGATCAGAAGCTACAATTCTAAGGACAGACACATTCGAAAAGCAAAGTAAGAATGAAAAATAAATCAAAAATATTTACGAAACATCTTCCCTGCTGCACCGATGGGCATGGACGGCTCTACTCTCGTTCGTATGATGTCGAACTATCGTAAAACTCAAATCAAAACATACAGATCTGAATCAAACTTAACTTATTCTAATCATCATACAAAATAGTGATAAAAGAAATTTCAAATTATGTATTAGTTAGTAATCGGAACAAGTATTTCAGTAGTAAATATTTGAAATGCAAATTTTAGATATAAGTCGCGTCAATATTATCCCATCATTTTATTTTTGAATAAACTGTGAGAACAAAACAAGACAAGAAATTCTAAAATCTATATAAAATGCGCCAAGTTTTTATGATTTTTCAATGAAAGTTTTACGATATTTCGGTAAGGTGGCGTCGGCGAGCCACCGGTAGACTCCGCGTCGCTATTCGAGCGACTGATAGGACAGCTTCGCGCACACAAGCAGCGCAGGAGGCGGGTCGAGTTTCTTTCACACCTGACATTTGATACTATTGCGGAAACTACTACTCTGCGTAACTTAGTAACGATTATTCCCATAACATTGAAAGGCTTGAAGGTTGTATTAAAACTTACAACTAAATTATAATAACTTTATCATTATCGGGGATAGATGATCCGGTGTAAAATGACCGAGTTCTTCGTAATCGAAACACAAACTAAGTAACGCTTGTACAGTCAGCATCAAAACTATGTGAGCTTTTAAGAGCGGGCAAGAAGGGCTCTAATGACTGAGCGATTTGAAGCGATTTCATGTTGTTTCTTTTTAATTTCGAGTGACATGACAAACGTCAATAGTCGTCGTCAATAAACTAATGCTGCAACATTGCTTTAATTTAGGAGTATATCACTATTTTTAAGGATAGACTTATCGTCTCTTTGCTTTTTCTACCTTACATCGGAATTTCCCTGGCCAGGTTTTGTTGATACGAATTCTTCAAGAGGGGTTTGAGTTATGGCTTACAAGCTCAAGCTACGATAGCCGCTTCCAAGCATGCGGTTGGCACGTTTGTTGGCCATGGTCGTCGTATATTATGAATGTAAAGTCGAAAATGAAAAGGTTGACCAGTTTTCAAACACATTCATTTACGCGTTGCAAGCACATGTTACCTTTTTAAACTGTGTAACAGGCTAGAGTATGCCAAAAAGTATGCTTTATTGTCTGACAATAAAACTAAAATTCGATTAGAGGTATGTTCCTTCACGATTGACAGTTCAACTAATTGATCTCGGCAATGTCATCATAGAGCAAGCAAAAACAAATGTTAG
Organism: Udea ferrugalis; assembly: GCA_950022985.1. Taxonomy (NCBI): domain Eukaryota; kingdom Metazoa; phylum Arthropoda; class Insecta; order Lepidoptera; family Crambidae; genus Udea; species Udea ferrugalis. The sequence goes on from OX465515.1 coordinate 1,752,049, forward strand.
GGGGTCAACCCTTTCATTCGTTGTATATCTTGACCTGGCAGTGTCACACTCCAACTGCGGCTGACTGTGCAAGTAGCGGGCATAATGAAAACGCAACACAAAACCCTAAGAATCCTAATAATATTATAAATGCGAAATTTGGATGTGTGGATGGATGTGCTCTTTCACGTAAAAACTACTGTATGGATTTTTATGAAATTTCTCAACAATATAGCTTATGCATCTGATTGGGACAAAGGCTTCAATTTATAAAGATATTTTGCATTTTTTTTAACCTTAGTCCAAACGGACGAAGTCGCGGGCGGCTGTTAGTTTTACACAAAGGTCGGTAGTACAGTGGGCTAAAACTACTGTCTACAGAGCTGGACTATGTACAGACGGCTTTGGACTTAAGTTACCCATCTTAGTAGCGAACCGCGACCGGAATCTTCACGGCTACACACTTCCTACAAGGAAACCGAAAGCATAATACGCGATTTCGCTACAAAGATAGGTCCCTTAAGTCTTAAGGCATTTGTACTCGTTTTTAGTTTGTTTTGTACTTTTTAATATACTCAACAGTAATCGATAAAAATCAGCCTTTAGCAAAACAATAATTAAGAGAATCGATACTATAGTTGATTAAGTTAACATAAATCACCATTGTTTTGAATTTGTCATACATAGTTCACACTGAATGATTTAAATATTCAAGGCCTTTATACAGATAAGGCTTCTGATGAAAAAACACCCTCTATATCAATGCGCCATCAATGAGGCAAACGAAAGGCAGCATTTGTGAGAAAATCTAAAAATTGAAATTGTCTTTATTGTTACTTTCTAGAATTTGATCTTTACTAGCGGCACAATACGATGGTGTTACTTAAGCACAGGGAGAAGCTCTTATTTGTCAAAAACAAAAACAAGATTCATTCCTTGCTAGGTTTTCTTACATTTTCACAAAATCTAGTTAATATATATTTTTTTTGTTTTATTGTTTTTATTTAAATATTTTGTATATTGTCGTATTTTTTTTTAAACATTAAGTCCGCCCTTTGTAATAATCACGTTGTGCAATAAAGAATAAATAAATAAAATCAAGAGCATCGTGGCCCAATGGTGAAACACTCTGGCTCGGAACTTTATGGTCCCGGGTTCAAATCACACTTTCTTTGTGTTCATTGTACAAATTGCGGCTAACTCTCCGGTATGATGGAAAACACCGATATGAAACCCAAGCAACCCGGATAACGGCGGTAAACTCGCCCCTTACCACGTTGGATTCAAATTCCCTCGACGAAATGAGGTGTTCTGAATGTACCGTCCACTATAACGGCAACAATCAGTGTGCCTCTGACTGACCCTTTAGGGATATGATAGTCAGGGTATGTTATGTTTCAAAAACTAAGTCCTTGTTCTAGCATCGGTTCGGGCACAGTTCCGTATTCGGCCTAGTTTAACATTCAAGTTTGATTTGCATGAAAACCAAATTCACATTAACGGTTACTGTCACCATAGACAAAGAAACATAAGGCTAACACAATGAATTCACTTAAATACATAATGTGTTGTGGGTGGGGACGTTTTATTGCGTGGTCCTTCGAGCAAACTGTTTATTGAAATGTTACTAGCTTGATATGGAACCTCTCTTGAGATGTTTTAAAAATAATCCCTTCATTTTGCATAAACTGTCCCTTCATAAACTGTCAACAAGCAAGCCTGTAATCGACCTGATAGAGTACAGTCGCCATCAGATATATTGAAGCACACACGGTGACCAAATACTTGTAATCAGTTTCATAGCCCATAATTTAATACACCCGAGTTTAAAAAATATCAGAACATTAATTACTTTATTATTTCTTCATTAGAATCTGTTCAGATATTAATGATGTTATGTAGGTTCAGATAATAATGGTTACTTGGTGTATTGAACCTGTGAAACTGATCAGAAGTATTTTTTTTGGGTGTGACTACTGCTGTTTAGCCTCCGATGGCTTTGCCGGACTGTCGGGTGAGCGCAGAAGGCTCTGAATTCTAATATTCAAAGTAACGAGCTAAGGGCACCCCATAGTAGGTTAAGAACCTCTGCTTAGGGCGTTACTTGGAGAGGGCAATCGGACATATTTTATTTTTTATGGGGACGAGATCAGAAGTGTTTGGTGATCTTGGGTGCTTCAATATATCTGATGACGATTGTAAGTCTTCCATGAGTCGCAATACACGGTTCATTGGCGCTAGTGCTGCCCGTTTAGTGCCTGCTTAGTGCGGGTAATGGGCCGGAGTAAAATACTCTAGTTACTGTTCTCACTATGGCGACTGGATTGTCATGGGAATTTGTTTGTTTTAGAAACAGACGGATAGCCACAAGTATCTTTCCAACATGATTGATAAGAAATTAAACTGACAACTTCTTATCACAGTTACTAGTGGAGAAGTGAACATTTAAAGGAACTGGTAAGTGCTCAAACAGAATCAGATTGATGCACCGTAAGCCTTGACACCACGAAATATATTTTTGGAAAAAATAAACATTGCTTATGGTCTGGTCTGCTCAAGTTCTTTACTTATTAAGTTCTTGTGCTATTATTTTTAAATAATCAAAATGTCAAGTCTGTATGAAGCCATTGTTTTATAGAGTCTGTAAAAAAACGACACATTTCAAAAGAATAACTGAAAAAAAACGAAAAACATTGCGTAGTTGTATTCTATGTCGTTTATGTATCATACATAAATAATACAACACACTTATAATATTTATAATTTTAATGATCACAACGTAGTTGAAAAAGTATTTTACCTGATTCGCAAGTTTTAATAAATATGTTGAATTCGCATTTTGCTCTTGACTATCTTGATGTGTCATGTCTCCAGGCAATCCAGGCATTCTGCTCGCTTCTTCTAAGACCAATGATATTATATTAAAGAGAGGTAGATAGTTCACTTATGGAAAAAAGTGGCACCCAAAATCATAATATCATTTATTTGTCATCAGAACTATTAGTACACCTGAGCAAAGCATTGACAACGTTGACAGTTTGAGGAGACACTGCGCCTTATGTGACTGTCTCGTTTACGCTCTAGTAAATAATCATACTATCTTGTTCACACGGTCAAATTATAGGTACGCACGCCAGGGGTCAGTTTTTGACTTCGCATCAATGCTGACATAATCAATCTACCTCTTTTTTATTATAATATAATTGACCAAGACTATATTGAAGAACATGTTAAAAAACTCACTGGTGGAAGGTTCTGGAAGACGCTCCAGCGTGGGATGCTTCTGTGTGTATTGGTTGTGGTTGTTATCACGGACAGGCGTGTTCTGAAGGTAGTGGACCAAGCCGGCGACCACCTCCTTCAGTGACGTCATGATCTCCGCCAACTGCTGCCACGTGGGACTCTTCACCTCTGCAATGGAATCAGCTGTTAGTGATGGTAAAGGGAATAACATCGAGAAAGGTATCAGACTGGATTCAAAGCTGCTATTTTGATTAGATCATAACTCATTAATAACATAGATCTTAACTTGCTTAGGCAAATGTCTACAATCCCACTGATAAAAATACACCTTGACAGCTGCCAGTGCATTGGAAGTTGTACTTTAATCCAATAGGTATACGACTCATGCGCTGTGGCTTGATATTTGAGCTTGACAAAATACGAACTATTAACATTTTTTTCTTTGGCTTTTTCTTAGGTTTCTTCACACACAAATTCTGCCAATGTCAAGTATAAGGGTTAGTTGCACCATAGTAGAAGTTAAAGTTAAAGTTTTTGTCAAATTTGACAATTTGACGACCAAAATTGACGTCGAATTGTCAAATTTAACAAAAAAATTAACTTTAACTTCTACTATGGTGCAACTTACCCTAAGTCAAGTCAAGTATGCAATACCATTGCAAAAAGTTCAATTTCCAATGACACTGGCAGCTGTCAAAGTGTATTTATTTTATCGGTTGGACTATAAATGCATAACATACGCTCACAATATTCCCAAATTGGTAGATCAGAAACATACTGACTGCTGCCGTCATCATAGTGAACGGAACATTCAGCTGGCATTTTGTAGAGCGAATTTAAACCTAATCTGCCCTTGTTGTCCGGGTTGCTGAAGTGTTGGCAGCAAGTTGTATTATTAAACAAAATTATGACAGTACATAAGTCTGGGGGTTACTGACCAGGATTAGGGTCGATGCAGGCAAGATGTAGACCGATGAGGATCAGCCGCGGGTGTGTTTGGTTCCATTAGCTACTATTAAAAGCCATTTGGCCCTCTGCTGATGGAAAAAACTGATAAAAAAGCCCAAGCAACCCAGATAACGGCGGTAACCTCGCCCCTCAAGAAGTTGAGTTCAAAATCGGCGAAATGTGGGCTTCTGAATGTTCCATTCACCATGACGACAAAAACCAGTGTGCCTCTGACTATGAATGTTCCGTCGTCTATGACAGCAACAATCAGTGTGCCTCTAACCTGTTTAGGATATGGTCGTGAGTGTATGTTATTGAAAAAAGGGTAGGTGCTGGTTACTGACCAGGGTTAGGGTCGATGCAGGCGAGCTTGTCCAGGTGTAGACTGATGAGGACCAGCTGTGCCGGGTCGCCCGTCCGCTGCAGAGCGATGAACAGCTCCTGCACCGACTGCGAGAACGAAGCCGGGGTCTGGAGCTTGTCTGCTCACAAATACAACACGTTTAAACACACAACTTGTACAGTTTTATTATTAACCACTTATTAAATTATTGGACATTAAGATAAGATACAGTTTATTGCACAAAGAAAACAAGTTACATAACGATTTTTAATGATATTTGGAATGTACAGAGGCTCACACATCAACCTTTACAAAACCATTTCAAAATGGGCCTTATGTCAGCCGCATAAGGTGTCCCTATGTAAAGGTTGATGTGTGCGCCTCTGTACAATACAGACGGTCTTGTCGCTAAGAGCGATCTCTTCCAGACAACCTTCAGGTAGAGAAACTCTGGTGTTATCTAATGTCCCATAGTATAAGCTAGACGGCGCTATGTGAATAAATACCTGTTTCAATAAACCAATTTTTGATCTATTACTTAAATTGGCATTAGCAAAAATCAATAATTCACCCACGCTATCACGCCATCTCTAAGTGGGCTCCGCCCACTTAGAGATGTGTCATTCATAGAACGGTTTCGAAATAAATCGATTATCGATTAAATTAGCAAAATATACAATAAATACTCGTACCACTAAACACTTCAAAATTGTCAACTGCTGTCACTTTACAGGGCTGACGTTTTTTCTTAGGTTGAGATAGTTTATTCTGTTGCAGGCCACTACTGCCGTAGCCTTCTTTAGTTATTTTTGCCACTGTTGAAGCACTAATACCTAATACTGCTGCAACACGGTCTCTAACTTAAGTCACTGATAAGAGACCCACCATTACAGCTTTAATAAAGAGAGTGTTAGATCGATTAAAACTTCTTCCTGAATAAAATCGATCAATAAAAAAAATCGTTTATAATATCACTTTTTGACTAAGTAGAGCCCGTTCATGAAGTACAGTATTCCCTGTAATACATTGTGTACAAAACTTTATGTGTGTGATGTGTCAAAAGTAAAATAAACGCTTGGAAAAAGTATAATGGGCAGTGAACTGGCTCTTCAACTTTTTTTGTAAATATATACACCAGACCAATATACATCACAAGGCCTACCATGAGTTTTTATTTACGCCGTTGCTAGAATCTATGCCAATTTTTATATGGAATTTCACAATAGAGCTACAAGCACTTCAATAATCCTATACAATGTCTAATTATACACGCAGTTGCTAGTGGCTGCCTAGGCGAAAACTCATGGTAGGCCAGCATTATTTATAATTTGTGTTCTTCTCAATGAGTGCCTCATGAATTAGATTTGATTACACTTAAGGCGACACCTAACCGGAAGCATTCGCGTGTTATGTATCATTATAAAGTTTGAGCATCACATTACAATACTACTTATCTGATTGACAAACATTCGCGTATAAAGTTACATTTAGTATACATTTGAATTTATGAGCATCCACTATTGATGAAGTTTATTGATGTTACAAATCGTAATATTACACATAGTACCATTCAAGGTGGGTTTTGGAATGCTCGGTTCGCCTCCCTCACTGTAATGCTCGAATCTGTAACCTTACATTACACGCGAATACTTCCAGTGAGGGAGCAGTGAGCACCTTTGTGAATACCTATGATGCTCTGCATATGACTCTTGTGTGCCGTGTCTCCGTAGAGCAGCGCGCTCCACTGGTCGGGCGCTATGCGTAGCCCGGCCTCGGTAGCGATCTGCACTATTTGCGCGTCGTGCTCGCGCCGCAACGACTCGTACGTGCGAAACTCCTCCTTCAGCTGCATTAGAGAGGAATCACATTCCCTCTTCGATACCTGCGCGAAAACACACCTGTTACTCATAAGCCTTAAGTGTAACTTTGCCCTTTTTCATGCCAAACAAGCATTCGACCAGAACCTGAGTTTAAGTGGTGTGGTCTGATGGTAATACATGCTGTCCTATCCCTATTCACTATCTTTTCCAGGCCTAAGTTGCAATGAGCTGGGGACAGCTACGCTGCAAGCTTGTAGCTACGCGGCAAGCTTATCCCATTCCTTTACCGATATTGACGAAGTACCGTGGAAGTTACGTTGGCTGGACTATTGACACCAAAGGATGAGAAAGTATTCGGTGATTAGGGGTGCAATTCCTTCGCACACGTAAGCTTCTGTAGAACACCAAAAGACGAGCCACTTTTCACGTCTCGTGTATCCACTATTAGGGTGAAGTCATGTCGCCAACAGACCGTGGAGCTAGTCTATCTACGTCCAAAGCGTGTATTACTTTCTATATCGTATACATCCTTCTGTCACTAGACTCTTTATAACCATATATCCTTAATGGATCAAATCCCTTACTTAATTGAATGTATTTGAGCTCAACGTGGAGAGTAAGCCTAAAAGGTTACCTGACCCCAAACTAAACAGAGTTTGTACTATGCGAGTTCTGAATACATACTCAAAAAGATACATCTGACTCTATCTCGAATTGCCAGAACACACATTCTGCGACAGTTCATATGTTTACATTTAAGACCGATTCCAAAGTTTTTGTAGGTGTTAATATACGAGCTACCCGTGCGAGAAACAGACAACTAAAATATCCTGTTGTCAGCAAATTTGCCGTCACGATTTAAAATCTAACGAAGAAGGATAACGAAGGAACGAACTAACTGAACCAAAAAAACTAAAAGCTGTGAAAGTCACACGAAACAGAACCAGTCCCCCAGTCTTTTGAATTATTTTGAAATTAGTTTTAACCCCCGATGCAAAGAGGGGTTGAAGATTGGTCTAAAAAGGCGATAAATTACCTAGAGAAAGAACCACGTTATACGGCCGTTGAAAAAGTGTGTAAAAGCAGGAAAACTAAATAGTAACATATGAGAGACGTTTCCGTGAAAAGGTTCAATTTAAAACTAAGACAGGGACTTCAGATAATAAAAGTGTTTTTATCCTTGAGAGTGTCCAGTGTATGGTACGAGAGTTTTTGAAATTTGAGAAGAGAAGAGAGTAACAGTCACACGTAGTGCATTCTATGCCGGCGACTGACCTTAGCATTTTGCCACGTAACGTTCAGGATGTCCTGCCTCGTGCTCCTCGCTTGTGGCGGGCACTGTGGCTGACTGTGCGAAAAGTGAGGTGTGAGGCAATCCTCGGGGTAATAGTCGATTTCGACAATCGGATGATGCACGCGGCGGGGTCGGCGGCGGTTGCGGCACGCTTCACCTTCCTGTAACATAACGTCGTACCGTTACGTTACGACGAAATGTTATAGGACAGACGCTAGCTTAATCGACAAGATCACAAGTTAATTCATAACATATCACGTGCGTAACCGATCATAATAAATAATAATGCAAATTATGATAAGGGACTTGCACATTGCTAAGAAAAAAAATGCCTAAGGCCGCACAAGGCAGCTCGCATCCCTGTCAGTCACCGATCTTCTCGAAAACTTCTGCCTACCTAATTGTTGTATTTACTAAAAGAAAACATTTTTTATTCCAATGGTGTATCTCCAATAATGAACAGGAATAAAGCCTTGCAACTATTTTAACAAAGAAACACATTTAAAATAGCTTGTTATTTGAATTCACGAAATGTCAGCGGATTGAGGTGCCAATGTTTCCTGTAACCTCCTAAGAATGAAAGTGTGAAATTCAGAGAAGAAAAAGCGTGAGAAGTTTTTAATGTTCATTTTCCAGAAACAATAAGAAAATAACATCAGTGGATTCTCTGACTACATTGGCGATGAAATGATGATTGTTTTTAGAAAAAAAAACAAAAAAAAGTACCTCTTTTAAACCGGCGAAATACTTTTACTGATTTCCTGCTGCTCGGGGAACGTCAATCTGTGTTACTTATGCTGTTGATTTCTGTTGTTTTGGTGTGCAATAAAGAATATATCTATCTATCTATCTCGGGGGGGGGAGCAGCGGGGGAGTGTGGGACTCACCCACCCCAGGAGGGGGTGGGAATACCCACCAAAATCCTACGAGTTGTAACGTTTCATTGAAAATAGAAATTGCAAAGATTTAAATAATTTAAACCCGTAAATAGTTTTTGCATATTCTAAAGGCTTGTCTGATCTCTAACCGTCTGGTGATCTACTTCTGCGATAAAGACTATTGTATTACGATTGTAAGGTTGGAAAGGTTCAATGCACTCGAATCTATTTATGATAGACATTTATAATATACATACATATTGTGTCAAATGCAAAAATGTATTAACGAAATAACAAAATGACTGAATTTTGCTCGTTTTTAATAATTCCATCTTTCAGAAGGCACAGCAATGTAAATTATTAACTTGATGAACTCTTCAAATGTCTTAACTAAAAGTAGTTAAATTTACATTTTAAGAGTTAGGTTAAATAACAAATTAGAGTAAATACTATTATGATTCGCTTCAGCAGTTGTTCCGCGACAGTGAAAGCGACTGTAGACAAAATGTTCTTCAGTTTGTTTGCCGGTGAGAACAGAATCCCTAAATTAAAAAATATCTAAACGAAAACCCAGGCCACGGGTTAATATACCTATCAATTCGCAGTGCCGAAACTGAGATCCGCCAAGATAGTGATTCAGTAGACGATGTATTCATGTATTCACTGGCTGGCACGAGTAAGGAGCGATGTCGACCGCATTTAGAATTAATTGTTATAGTCACGACCAAATTTGGTAGCTGTTGCTATGCACATAGCAAAGAATATACGAGACGAACAGTACGAAAACACCTAAAGTCTTAAACAGCGTTGTGCTTTCCAGTTCACGTAAAGCAGTGTGCACCGAATCATTGAAAAGCAGCACATTGGGTGGCGTTTTTCGATAGAGCTATAAATATTAATGATGAAATAAACTGTGTGTATTCACTAAATTACGAGGTTGTCTAGTAACTTCCCAAATATCCCCAAAAAGTTCTAAGTGCAGCAAAAAAGCAAAAATAAATTGGTAAATCCAAAACAAAACGAAAAAAACTAATTTATTATACGAATGTTATTTAAATCGATTTTTTTAGCAGCGTTTTGAGTTCAAAATAAGCACTATTAAAAAAGCAAAATTATGGAATTCAAAATATCAAAGGAGATTCTGAATCGCGTAGAAACACATAACAATAAAGAGATTACTTGAATTAAGTTGAATTTATGCCAAGCGAGCGATTTTCTAGGCAGATTTCGTTAATAGCGATAATTAACAGTAGAATCTTTTTTGAGCGAAATTCCGAATCTCCCATAATATTTTGGCAAAATTCGAAAACAACACTGTACTTCGTTAGATACCTGAGGTGGCACCGGGGTTCCGTACCTTAAAGCAAGATGCCCTGTACAAAAGCTGCACCACGTGCCCTATGCTAGTTTTTGAAGCCTGTGGAAAGTGCGGCTCCAATCTTTGGACTACAAACATCACTAAAACCTGTGAACAAACAATCATATCAATCATATATCATATTATAATAAAAATAAGTCGGGTTTTCCTTCCTGACGCTATAACTCGAGAACAAACGAACCGATTTCCATGTTTTTGCATTCGTTGGAAAGGTCTCGGGCTCCGTGAGGTTTATAGCACAGAAAATACAAGAAAAATTCCAACAGAAAAGCGGGAAAATCTTTTGTCACATACAGCTAGGTCCACGCGGACGAAGTCGCGGGCGGCTGCTAGTCATATTATAATTTATTTATCAACTTAATGGTTGACAAACAACAAAAACCTATTGGCAACCAGAACAACAAAGAACAATAAACGAATTATGGGGCCAGCAATGTGTGTGATCCTCATGGTCTTAGATATCGTCTAAGCTGAAATGACGCGCCCCTCCACTGTATCGACTCCAATACAGTCGAACACTCTTCTATGCTTAGATGCGGTGGATGGGCGCGTCATTTCAGCTTAGACGATCTCCACATGTCTATCCATAGCCTGCAGTGGCCTCTTCAAATTGAGCCGTCTGCACTCTTTCTTGAAAGTGTTGCTGTATAAGAAACCAACCATTTAGCCGCGCTCAGTGAAGGTATTCAATGTTATTTATTTATTAGTCCATTATGCATATTTGAAAGGTAGAAAGTCAGTGTTTGAAAGGTAGAAATGGTTGCTAAAGGAAAACTGAATTGCGGTTTTTAACATATTCCTAGAGTTTTTTCATGTTCACTCACCTTTCCAACCTTCCCTGAACTTCCACAATTATTTCAAGACCAAAATTTGCCAAATCAGTAAAGGGGTTCTCAAGTTTTAGCGAGACTAACGAACAGCGATCCATTTTCATACAAAGAGATATACACAAAAGGTGTAAGTTGCTAAGTTATATGATCGCTTAGATAGTGAAGTAAGTAAGAACAATTAGAGGTTTTAAGTGAATTAACTCAAGGTCATCAGTAAACGCCTCAATGATAGGAAATATCAAGGAGTATGACAATATGATGAGGTCTATGCTCGGTGTTTTGCAGGGAGATCGAATAAGAAATGAGGCAATATAAGTAAAAAAACTCCAGCGAGTTAAAGTGGCAGTAGGCGGCACAAAGATCGGTTTGTTTTAACTTTTTTCCTCATTTCCTAGCCTAACTTTACACAAATAGTTTCGATGTATTACAAAACGCTAAAAACTAATGCCCAGTTGCCCAACCTGAGAATGGGCTTGGGTGATTGGTAAGAAAAAAGCCCAAGATTAGGGCTGGCATTCAGAATGCGGGCTTCGTTCGTTCGAACAGGGAATTCGAAGAGAATTTCAAGTTGGAGTTCTGCAAAACTCTATAACTACGTGAATGTGATTGTCTGGGTGAAAAGAACTAAAGCCAAATGGCATTTTAAAATTATTTCTATGCAAAATAGTGTTTTCTTCTGAGGGAGATCGATATAAGATTTGGCATCAACCAGAATTGCATTGCAGGGCTACGTGGAAGCAGGACAGATCTCGGTTATGGTGTTTTATACGATATGTGTATGCTTTATGTCGTCAAAGAGGCAGGCCGAAAAAGAGGAGGCGAGACGCTCTAGGTAAATTCTAAAAGGAGAACACTTTGATAAAGATTGCTGGAAGGATATCGGGAAGACTTATGCCCAGCTGTGACTAAGTAAAAACAATTATAACATCTTTGATATTCAATCATGGTTGTTGATATCTCCGCTCCTCTGCTAAAAAACCGGCCTAAACCATACCTTTCTGGAGAGTGCGGATCCGTCCTCCAACGCGAGGAGTACCAGCTTGAGTACCTCCTCCTGCATGGCAGGGCCGAGGAACTGGCAGCCCCGCGCGCGCACCGCCGCCCACAAGTTGGCGCTCAGCTGCTGGGGGTTCTGGAAGCACACGGGATCCTTCATTGGGAGTAATCTTGCTGTCGTTGTTAAGAGCCAGCTTCGATTGTGAAGTTTTTTTTGGTTAAGAACATATTTAAGGAGCAGCAGTTAGCTCATTGGGAGTTATCTTGCTGTAGTTATAGAGTGGCAGCATCGATTGTGGAGTTAAATATTTCTATAGTCCGTTTGCGTTAAGAATGCAGTGATTTCATACTTGTCCTTCGACCTAGCACGCCCCTTTACCAATCAAATCGTTCCTAATTAGTAAGCCAAGTCCACAGTGATTAGCTGAACACATACTTTCGAACGCAAAGATTGTGGATCTGAGTTATTAAAAAATCACTGCATTCTTAACGTGAACGGACTATAGTCTTTCTACATTGTTTTTAGGAACATGTTTAAGCACCAGCAGTTAGTTCTAGGGATCTTGCTGTCGCTATAGTGTGCTAGGCTAGCTTCGATTGTGGAGTTTAGTCTGTCTGCATTATTGTTAGGAACATGTTTAAGCAGCAGCAGTTATCTTATTGGGAGTAGACTTGTTGTCGTTATAGTGAGCCAGCTTCGAATGTGGAATTTGTCTTTCTACATTGTTGGAGGGTAAAGTTCTTCAAGAGATAAGATCCTCTAAAACCCAGAGAGGATCTTACAAATTAGATTTCAGGAAAAGAAAAACTGTTAAATTGTCGAACTGTATACGTTGCTTTAGCTGCTCACCACCAGGCGGCGCACACGCTTGAGGCTTGATAATGGCAACCCATACAAAATTGGCACAGAATAACACAAAAGCTTACAGTTCAAACCTCCTGGAGCCTACCTGGTGCTGCAGTATAAGCTCGGTTACGGTCCGCTCGCCTAGCGACCTCGCCGCCCGCCCCGCGCGCCCCCGCCCCTCTTCATCAGTCATCGCGCATTGCAGCAAGGTCACCAGCTTGCGCTGCATAGGCCGCGATAGACGGCTACTGCCAGAACCGTTCGCTGCAAAAGATCGAAGGACCAATTGGATTAAGTTGGAATGTGGGTCAAGATAAGATATTGAACACTGAAACCGGGTTTACAATCACAAAACGATTCAAACTAACCCAATCAGAAACCCCGGTTTTAGTGTTCAATTTGAGAAAAAATCAACAAGCAAGTTTACCCTAACCACCTGAATTCACAAACGTCAATCAACGCTAAGCACGCGCTCACGCTTATGCTGTCTGTTTCAGTTCTGTTGAAATATCACGGGACAGCACGAGCATGAGCGCGTGCTTAGCGTTGATTGACGTTTGTGAATTCGAGGGTGAGACAAGATATATTTTATTGCATAAAGAAAACAAATTACACAACAATGTTTACAGATAAAGACATTTCGTTATGTTGGCATCAGGCAGGACTCGAACCCGCATCTTTCGTAAGCCGGGCGACTGCACTTCCAATTATGCTACCGAGACCATTAACAGACCGGCCGAATCTTTCTGGTATATCTTACCCTATGAGCCAGGATGATTTCATCAATGTTATAGGCATCCACCTCTAACACTCGGAAAGTTATTTCTATTTTTTATTATTGTTTCTTAGCATTTTCCATGCAATATCTTTACTAAAGATCTGAATACAGAAAAAGACATTTGGTCATGTTGGCATCAGGCAGGACTCGAACCCGCATCTTTCGCAAGCCGATCCGAAGAATGCGGGCACACGGGTGCCTACCAATGGTCTTCATTGCTGAACTTTTGAACCCAATGATGGCCCAGCCTTTTAAAACTTTACACTATGGGCCTTGCCTTGCACTTTAACCTCCTTGCTTACCTGCTAAGTTAAATGTGCCTCATAAGCTAAGATATTTCAAAATGTCTTATTCGCTTCAGTCCAAACATAAATTTAAACTTCTCGTAGTATTAGACACAGGACGAAGACGAATGCAAGACACAAAGGTTTGCCCTAAGTGAGACTTGAACTCATAGACCAGTGACAGACCTAACGAGGCAGTTAACAACCATTTCCTGAGCGAGTCGGGGCGGGTCAGCCGGTGGAATAGGCCTATGACAGTCGTCAATTACAGTTAAATAATACAGTAGGTCTAGCGCAGCGCTTGACTGCACTTCTCATGCGAAGTATGGTCACAGATTTGCTATAACAAACGTTACGATCAATTTCTTATTACCATAATGAAGATGAGAGATATTTGAAGTCTCTTAACATAATAGAGATTAAAAGGTTTCAGCGAAAGTCTTACCAGGCTCATAAGAAAATACCTCTTCAGACCGGTTATTATTACAAGTTACACGTGAAATGCTGAAAATCAAAGATTCAGCAATAAATATGTTTAGATAATCAAAAAACGGAGAATCTCATATTCTTTTCACCACGTGTACCCTATGAAGAAAATTTTATTACATCTGTCAAGTTCTGTCCGATGCTATAACAAATGGAGTATAAGTACAAATATATTTTAAGTCACACATAAAGTTCAGGTACGCTATCTCTGGAGCGAATTTTCTCCTCCAAGTTGTCTGTGCATATTTTCAAAAGTCTGTTCAAAGATCGCGAATTACCCAGAACAGGAAATCATATGTAGAGTATAGACAAACAATAGTTATATTCGCCACGCACTCGTTGAGCTGTAAGTATGGGTTAGTATAACAGCTGCGTGAATTATAAAGCGCAAGCCACACTCGCCGGTGCAAGGCGTGCACTTAAGGCTTCGTTTCCACCAGAGATGCGTTGCGAGTAATGTATTTTTAAGAACCAATAGAAACCTTTCATTTTCCTATCTTCGCTCGATGAAGTGATCCTATTGGTTCAGAGAACCACATTCCTCGCAACGCATGTCTGGTGGAAACGCAATCTAACGCTATTTCTATGGACGCGCGGACAGCGTGACAGTGAAAGAAACAAAGCGATATAAAAAGTTAAAGTGTTCTTGAAGAGCTTTTTAAGTTTTTTAAAAAAGGAGGTTATTTTGAAGCATCGGCCTCACAGCCACTTGACTTCCGATGTTTGATTTCCAGCATTGAGTCTGTCAATAACCTGACTTCTGAAGAAAAACCGGTTGGATTATCCAACAATCAGTAACGTACTCGCTTGACAGCTCACGGAAGTGGTCGAAGATGATTGGGTGGTGATTCCGTGACAAATTAGGTCTGATGCATTTAGACTCGCCACTTCTGTTATCAGCCTGAGCAACCTGCACCTGTGATAAGAACTTCTCGCGATTTTTTTCGTAAATAACCCCGAATACGCTCTTATAATAAATAAATATTCATGCATCATAGATCGCATCATGAGTTATCTCTCTATTAAACAAGTTAGGGACTACCTAATTACACTGATTTTAAAAAACAATGACCCACTTATTCAAAAAACTTAAACAGCGTTTCAGCAACACGTTAACCTTTGTATCGCTTTTTCTCTTTCATTATTGTTGCTGCCGCCATTTGCGAGTAAGTGGCATAACACGTCAATTGCTTAAACTATGCTTTAGCGTTGTGTTCGTTTTTATGAATAAGGGGTAAAAGTATAGAGTACTGTTAAACTGTAAACACTTACCAGTACCACAATACTTGAGGTAGAGTGCGAGGTGTTCCATGCACCGCACGATGACGTCGTACGCATGCCGGTCGGGCTCCGGCAGCGCCTTGATGCTGGGCGGGTGGTACGGCTGGGCGGGCGGCGGGTACCCGATCAGCTGCAGCAGGCTGGTGTTGATCACCTGCTCCTCTGGCTCCAGGTTTATTATAGTCTGTCAGAGGGTTGAGCAACATTAGCTTAAGAATAGGTAATATGCACTGTTTTTTATGACGTTAGTTTTTGGTATCCCATAGCACAAGCATTTACTTGCTAGATGGTGCTGTGAGGTATAATGTCCAGTTTTTTTTTTTTAATCTCCACTTAGCGTTAACTGACTCGTAATTAATGGCGTCCATTATCGTCAACACCCTCATTACGGCCACTGCTGAACATAGGCCTCCTCTGTAAATTGGAGGAATCTCCTGTGATGCTCCCCACTCTTGTGTTTTATCTTTGAATGGTTTCCATCAAAGACGGCCAGACGTCAACGGCCATCAATGCAAACGGCAAACAGCCGCAATTTATACATACATACACTTGAGGTGCACGTGGCGCAGTTGTGACAGTGATCAGCAACGATCGCTGTGTCAGCGATTGGATGGGTGACCATCGAAATTTAGTGATGTAGTTTCGGACATCGCCGTGCTTCGAAAGGCACGTGAAGCAGTTGGTCCCGGTTGACGTCGCTACATGTCAGTCGTTAAGCCTAGTCAGAGGCCTTAGGAAGGCTTGATAACGTCTGACATTATGGGTGGTCACTAGCCTGACACCCCTCCAACAATCCGCACTAAGCCCTGAGTGTTGAAGTACAAATAATTCTACCTAATAGTTAAGATGCGGCCTGTGCACAGAGACTTGCTGTATGTATTTATGAACATTAAAGATTATTTTCGTAATCTTATAATTATTCATATTTCATTTCGGCCACTCCAAAAGGTCACAAATGTTTAAGTTGCAGACACCCTATTTCAAAACTGAATTCTAGCAAAACAGTACAGAAGCCACTAGCGGAAGCCAGGCTCTCAACTTATACAACACACAAGTTGCCGCGCCGCTTCCCTCGTAAGTAGAACATGATAACATGTGATATTATGCTTCCGCACTGCTATTGTCGATTCTGTCCTCCACAGCTTCCGATAGCCAAGCCAACTTATGCATACGAGCTTGCATTGACCTGCTTCTGAACAAGTCTTGTGAATAGAAAAAGTAGTGGCACTTACTTGAGATACGAAAAGGTTTTGTTTGATTGTTCGTATAATCTTCGCCAATTTGCTAATGCGCTGAAACCTTGTCAAACTTAAAATCACGTGACCTCAAAAAATACAGTTCGCAAAAAAAACGATCTAAAACGATACCTGTTTGTCTACAATCTTAAGAGAAGATAAGCTGTCAAATCATGGTTTTTAACAATTATTTATTACTGTAAGTAAACAAGTTGAAACATTAGGATAAAAATTATAATGTTTGAAAAGGTGTAAAATAAATAAAAGCATGATTACTACAATAAAGAACAACAACAAAACTTAACAATTTAGTAACCAATGAAACAAGATAGAGAGAGGTGCCCGTGGCGCAGTTGTGACAGTGATCGGAGACGATCGCTGTTGTAAAGCAACACACGCTGGGTCGGAAATGGGATGGGTGACCACCCCAACCAAAATTTAGTGATGTGTATTTCGGGCATCTCCGTGCTTCGGAAGGCACGTTAAGCAGTTGGTCCCGGTTGACGTCGCTAGATGTCAGTTGTTAAGCCTAGTCAGAGGCCTTAGGCGGCTTGATAACATCTGACATCAAGGTTGCTCACTAACCTTACACCCCTCCAACAATCCGCACTGAGCCCGCGTGTTGGAGTATGGCGCGTTCCACCTCATAGTTGAGGTGACGCCTGTGCCCAGCAGTGGGACGTATATAGGCCGTTTATGTTTATGTGAAACAAGGTAAAGAAAAACAATAACAATAAAAAAGTGCGTGGTTACAATCCGCTTTCGCGTACTTGACAGCATAAGTTGCAAACGGTACTGAGCGTTGAAATGTCAAAACATACGTCACAAAAATGACGGCTAGGCGCATTAGCAATTGGCGGGGATTATAATAAGAATAAAATAACATAACAATAATAAGATTAGTCAGAGGCACACTGATTGGTGGTGAAATGGTGAACGGAACATTCAGAAGCCCACATTTCAACGTGTGAATTTGAACCTAACGTGGTAGGGGCGAGCCTACCGCCGTTATTCGGATTGCTTGGGTTTTATATCGGTGTTTTCCATAACTGGAGACTTAGCCGCAAATTGTACTATGAACACAAAGTAGGAGTGTGCCAAGCCAGAGTGTTAAGCCACTGGGCCACGACACTCTCGGAAAATAGATAAGGCATTAAAATAATTATCAATCATGCTTTAAAATCAACAGCTGTTTAATTTCTTGGTTCTGCCTGAGACATGGGTGCTGGATGGTAAAATGGCTGTTAGCCTCAAGCTACCTGTTAGCTAAAAAGTCATAATGTACTTTTTATATCAATCAGGGTCAGCTAGTTGTCAAAATGTTTTTGAACCATGACCCATGCAAACTTAATTTTTATAACTAAAAGCTAAGTTTTTTAGAGGATAGTAAAAATTTTAACTACTAAATGAAGCACCTAAAACACTGAACAAGAAAGTCGATTTTTAAGCATTTACAAAATAATATCATTGTGCCTTCACCAAGTAACACATTTTTTTAGTATCCACAGTGTGGAGGGACTTGACGTTGGGATTGGGACACCCTGTATATCAATGGATTTGATAAACGGTTTCCAGTGATAAAAAACAACTTCAGTAAAGCCAGCTCTTAACTATTGACATACCTGGTCGAAGGGGCATTGTTTCCTGTGCAGGTGTTTAAGACAGTGCCTACATAGAGTATGCCCGCAGCCGAGGCTGATGGGGCACCGTGGCGGCTCCCCGAACTCGCGACAGCACACCGGACAGTTGAGATAGTCCGTCCACTGAGGCGCCTGAATTGGCATTCTGAAATAAAGCAATGAAATCAGCAGCACAATCAAGGAGCTGCAACGTGGCAGACAGAGTAGTATGAAGCTGTCAAGTTATCATGTCGCATTGCAAGTTAGAACTCCAGTTTCCATCAGTACTTAAATTATTATTTGTATAAGTTTATTTCTCATTTTCTTATCTTATTTCAATTTTCTACCCAAACATAATCACTTTGGTTTAAAACAATAGTAATATTCTTAACCTTTATCTTATGCCTCAGTCCTCGCGTTATTCTAAGATAATGCTCAACTTGTAAACTTAACTTTATGAAATATTTGGATAATGATATCCCTATGATATCCCTAGACAGTTTTGATGTGTGTAATTCACTGAATCATTTTTAAATTTGCTCAGCAGTAATAAAAATAGCAAAGGTTCATTTTAAGGTAAAAGGGTTAAGATAGAGGACATCAAAAGAGGTCATTTCAAAGTCATAGGTCAAAGCATTAAACTCATAGAAAAAACAGGCAACTAAAGCAAAAAACAACCACAAACCTACGGTCACCATATCTGTGTTATGTTTGGAATATCAATTGTTTTCATATTTAGCTTTTTTGGGACTATGTTTCAAGTAACTTCAAACCCAATCCTAAGTGGAGCGAAATCTAGAAATTTCATTGTACCAAAATTATTACCTTCATTCAACAAGGCAATCTGTTTATATACTTAGCTTTTTTGTGACTATGTTTCAAGTAACTTCTAACCCAAATGTTACCGTAGCAATGCCAAGTGAGACAGAATCTAGTTATTTTATTGTTACCAAAATCAATAACTTCATACAACAGGGCAATCTGTTTTTATACTTGACTTTTTTGTGACACTTTAAAAATCCTAAGAGAATTAGAACCTAGAAAATTGTGTAAATCGATTTAATAGCTAGGGTGTATGCAGACATAGACCTTTTTAGTCACAACAAGAAATGCACCAACTCTTTCACATCACTGCATGAATCCTCTGTAAAAGACACAGAGGCCATTGATGATGATGATAATGCAGACAAACAGTTTATGAAAGCTAAAGGCCAGGACAGTGATCCTTAATAGGTTGAAGCTGAACATAGACCAGCAAGCGACCATTGCTGAGTGGACTGTCATTCAGAAGAAATCCTAAATCAACACATAATGATTGTGTAGACATTAATTTATATGATGAACTATCATATTTAGTGACAAAATAGTCCTTGACCACTGGACAAGAAGTAATGGAACGCTTCAGCTCGTGTCTATCCAGTGAGTCTAAATGACTAGAGATAGAATAGTATTTGCTAAGCAGCCGATACAAAACACTATGACTTTATGATAGATATAAAATAATACCATTTTTAGTGGCAGTAAATTGTACAGTTCTAGAAAGAACTTCTGTGTCTTCGAAAGTGAATGTCTTTCAGTTTGGGGTTTGGGAGCGGTAAGTAAAAGTTGTCAACAGAATTTAGTGTATTACAGGCACTAAACATACATTTTGATTGCATTATGTGTCTGGGAATATTTTGTATATGGACATATTTTGTATACATTTAAGAGAACATAGTTTTAATATATTTTCATCCACTGCCAACAAGATTTCTGCTTTTTAACTGTCAGTGGACTAGTAGCAAATACCAATAGGCACTAAATCTGCCAATGTTACATTTTTTTTGCAAAGAAGAGTGAATTCATAAATATATATTTTTTGATATTACATTTCTAATCTTCCCTCAATAAACTGCAGAGATAAAATTTGAAATCAGTAGTTAAGTAGTGATTTCACATTCACAATTTTACTAATCATTTATCTAGCCCAGACAGAGTTAAAAATAAAACCTTTGCATGGAATGATTGCAACTAAAAACTGAAAACTAAAGGATGTGTGAAGCTTACTGACATGAAATACCTTCTGAATTATTCAATAACATAAATAGCGTTTGAGTTAAATACCAAAAAACCGTAAATTATTGTTCTTGGCAGTTACCTCATCTCAAAGATGTTTGATAATAAATAACTAAGCACTGCAATGATGACTAATTTCAAGATATCTATATGCAAGAAATTTAGTAAAAATAGTAATCTTTTAATAACAAATGTTTCATGATACCCAAAAGACAAGGAAACCCAATAGAAATATTATCAGTTTAGTGGTAAGAGAATCACTACACAATGACTTCAAAGTTTCGTTGTAGGTATTTAAAATACGTCAAGTGTCTTATCATCATCATAAACATATTTCCAAACATTCTGCATTTGTCAACTTTAAACCAGATCTATTAATAAAGTAATAAATAAATGAGAACAATTAAAAATACTAAAGATAAAATAAACTGTGACATCAAAAATTGCCACCTAGGCAGTCGCAGTAATATGTAAATTACCCATTCAACATACTACTAAGCCTGATTGAAATATGATAAACCCTATGGGGGTAACTCGGAATATTATTTTTTGTCAATTTACCTTACAAATTACACGAACACTCATCACAAAAATAACACATTCAATTTCTGCCCACTTCAAAACATGATCCGTCAGCAGCCGTAAACCATAGACTATTTTTACTTTTTTCTGGAACCCTGTTCCTATGAAAGATCTAGACCGAAGTCTCGATCGATTCCTTCCTATCCTGATAACAGTCTGTCAATGCATCAGATTTATGAACTGTCCGTTAACGTAACTGATCGAGGAGTGGATTCAAGATTGTGGTAGGTAGGAAGAGGTCGATGCTTCTTACCCTCCAAATTATTATTCCATCTAAACTTTATTCGTATTCGGTAACATAATGATGTCATGTTTCTGATAATGTGAATGAATGATTTGTATAATCTTTGATATTTATCCTATTGCTTCGTACTGTTTTGTTTTTTTTTTTTTACGAAACCGTCTCCCATTCTCTCTACCTTCGTACCAACCGAGGTCGATGCACCACAATCATACAAATCTACAATCGTCACACATGCTGATATGCATGACCTCGTAAGTGACTGTTACCTCAGGAGACCTTTCTTTAAGAGCTTACCATCGACTTTGCAGGGCGATTGGAGCAGCGAGCAGCTTACGGATACGTGTCTGTTAGGCTGTGTGGTCGATGGGTTAGTGGCATGTCAGTGGCAAACGTGCAAAGCCAGACACAGAAAAAAAGTGTATTATTTTACTCTATGGTGTGTGCGCTTTGACAGTGACAGTGACAGTCACACTCAGATTGGCACACTTGTCTGCGCCAGCTCTGGAGTGCGCTGTTGATGTTCGCGCAATCGGCGCAATCGTACAGGGCTAGTAGCAGAAAAGGGCCTGGTTAGATTAGAACTGAGACGGTGCCAGCGTAAATCGTAGTACCTGTGTCGCCCAAGAAATTTAACGCACTTGAATATGAAGTATTAGTGAACAGTGAAAATGTGTCTCAAAATGCAAATCGCCCTGAGCCTGTTATTCTTTTGCTTTTTGGTAAGTACTTGGAATCTGTTACCCGGTGTCTGTATTGATTACCTGTTGAACGGTCCTCGCAGTCCTTCAAATTAGTTTGTAAACACTTCACTTATTTGTCCATAGGGTTGCAACGGTCAGTTTTATGAGGACAAACGATGCCGCTGCGTCTGCCCTAGTCCTTCGGTCGTATTTAACAACTCGCTGAGTAACACACGAAAACTGTTCATCGCGAACGTGTCGCCGAACAAATGGTAGGTAAAGCGCACCGATTGACGTAAAGAGGGATGTAAATATTATGCCGGGGGGGATGCAAGATGAAATCAATAACTGCGTGCGTTGGTCAGTCCTGGCGACCTAGATTAAAATAGTGCTTAAGTGGGACAGGACGTCATGATATGAATTAATAGGTCACAATATTTAGATTTTTAATGATTGACCTAGAATTTTTCAAGCCATTTTAAATGCATTTAGACAGTAGTTGAAAGTTGGGGCAAAGTCCTGGAATGCTTACGACTTATTCCCAACATCTGGTTGGCTTGATTTACAGAGTAACACATAACATTCAAAGTTTATCAGTTATTCCTGTCTTCTTGTCCTTGACCCCTAGATGGGAATCTAAGAAACAACATGCGGCTCAGCAGCAAGGGAACTTAGCCAAAAACCAGTCTTATCACGTAAAATGCTGAAATTAAATTTACAAATTACATTTAGTTGGTATGCCTATACATTATGGCTTCTTTAAGTATAATATACACTGCATGTTGTTAAGAATAGATAAACTCTTTAGTTAGACCTATTCTTTTTAAAATGTCTTTTAGATTCTGTCAAAAGAATGATTACTTCAAAATTACATCAAATAAAAGCAAAAGCTAATTTTAGTTCATATTCTGTTTTTATTATTGCATTGATACGAGGCACTACAATTTCAATCTACTTTAACATGGTAGCAGAGCGTTAAGTAAGGATAAAGTGCAGAAAGTTGTCCTAGACGTAAAAATCCACCATGGACGATAATTTCTTTGCAACTGCCACGGACGTAAAAGAAAGACGAACGGAACATCACACTAAAAAAATGTGAAGCTAGCAAGGTCATACAACTTCGTCAGTTGCACACGACCTAACGCTCACACAAACTTACTAGGTGCTACAATCTAACGCCATTTTACCCCGTGTGACAGCGCGAATGACACGCGTGTTGCTTATGACAATATTTATTTTAAAATGCCGTCTTGTGTGGTGAAATCATGTAAAAACTACATGAGTAAACTTTAAAAGTCACAAGGAATCACCTATCACAGGTAAATTATGATTATTCGTTATATTTTCTCCTAATTAAATTTATAAATTGTGATGACAATTTAAAAGACAAAACACAACAGTGTTGCCACTTTTTTGACGGTAAAATTTCCCTAATTGAGGGGAAATCTGTATTTGTCGTATTGGCTCGACTTTAGTATCATAACGGGTAGCTAGGAGCTTAATTTTTTTTTTTGGTAATAGATGTTAATAAAACATGTAATCCTGTGAAGTTTCATTTTGCGAAAGTGAATACTGTTCGAGAAAAAAAATCCTAAAGTTTACGATAACATAGGGAAATGTTAGGTTTTTTTCCGCCATTTTAACGATTTGTTGCATCAGACCAAGGTTTATTTCTGAAATTAAATTTAGAAAACCATATTATTATTGCTATTCTCTTTAAATTATGTTTTTAATGAAAAAAAAATAAGGTTAGTAGCATTTAACCCTTTAACCGGTAGTGGCTGAATAGTTGCCATCTTATTTTGAACCTTATACGATTGGAATAGGATCCAAAACCAACGAAAAATGGCAACATGCTCTATCGGTTAAAGGGTTAAGGGCTTCAATGACGAAAAAATAAAAGTTTGAAGGTTTTGTTTTTTGGAATCGTGATGAACAAAACGCAATCCGCCATTTTGTGCTGTCAGTGGCTGGCTGTTGACCTGTCATTCGTTGTTGTGTAGGTACCTACCTCCTCGCGTCTTTTAATTTTTTCACTGCCTTAAGCTAGAATCGGGGCACAACCGACTGGTTAGGGTTAGGTCAGGTTGGAAGGCTAAAGGCCGGAGCGTGATCGAAAATAAGAAATAATGATATTGTATATAAATAATCTTCAGACTAAAGGTATCGTTAGGTTAGGTTAGAACTGTGACCAAAACCGCGCGAGCTGAGCGAGCAAAGCGAGCACGCGATACAATTAATATAAAATAACACTTGCGTTATTTTTAATAAGTTTCCTAGTAGTAAAAATCGACGATATGACTGGGTTTCAATTATTCGAAACTGCAGAGGAGAAATTTTTTGGAACCCCTCATTTGTCAGTACCGTGTGCAGTGCACATTTTGATGATGTTGATTTTGTGACTACAGCTAAGGGGCTACGTTGTTTGATTCCGCATGCCATTCCTAAAAGTGTAACAACAACAACAACAAACAACAACAACATTATGATTCTTAAGCTCCCGGCTCCGATATTTCAGAAATTTAAACATTTTTTGTTGCACAAATTTAAACAACTGGGCACAGGCCTCACCTCAACTATGAGGTGGCTCGAGCCATACTCCAACACGCGGGCTCAGTGCGAATAGTTAGAGGGGTGTAAGGTTAATGATAAACCTTCTGTCAGATGTATAAAATAATTAAAATCATAATCGGACTTAAGTTAATAAACCCGGTTAAAATAAAAAGTAAACTTTGGGGAAATTTATGATTTATATGGCATCCCTCAAATTACGCACACACCATAGACTGGCAGCTGCCAGTATCCTTCACTCATGATTCGACGAAGTGGCGTCCGTCTTTCTTTTACGTCCGTGGCAACTGCTTCCAAAGTCAGAATCGAATGCCTTAGTGATGGCAAAGATTTCAAACATTGGAAATACAGAATAAGCAACGTATTCAAGGGCTATCCCGATGCGTTTAAAAATAATTAATGGATCATTAAAAGCTCCTACAAAACCGGCAAGTACAGCCTCGGCTGAAGAGAGAGCTAAGTATGATAAGGAAGTCAAAGAGTACTTAAAAAAGGACAGCCTTGTCCTGACATTACTGACGAATAACATGACAAATGAAGTACTTGATCAAGTAATGCGCTTCGAATCAGCTAAAGAGGTGTGGGATGAATTAGAACGTCTCTACTGTGGGTGCGCTGAAGAAAAGAGTTACGATTTATGTCTGCAATTCTTTGGTTACAAAAAAGACCCTGAACATGACATAAAAAAGCATATTTCTGCATTGAAGAATATATGGCATGAGCTGAATAATGAAATTTCAACAGAGTTGCCTGATATATTATTGATCTGCAAGATACTTGGGACTCTACCTAAGGATTTCTTTGCCTTTAAGTCAAGTTGGCTCCTTGTTAATAAGAATCAGAGGACAATAGAGAATCTAACTGCACAGCTAAGTACCTATGAGAAAGCACTAAAGAGCAATGGAGAAGAAAATGAAGACAAAGAGCAAGTGCTAGTTGTAAAGACAGAGAAAACAAAAGTGAAAGGAACAGCAATCTTCAAGTGCAAATACTGTGGATTAGCTGGGCACAGAGTTCGTAAATGCCGTAAATGGATAGAAGATGGACGCCCACCAAAGCCGTCCGTACAAGCAGGCAGCAAAACAAATGTAAATCTGACCGTGTTAGCTGTAGGAGATAAGCTACCTAATGATGATAGAAACTGGTACGTTGACAATGGAGCGACAAGCCACGTTACGCATCAAGGAGACATCTCTAAAAGTTTCGAGCACTTTGATGATTCACATAACGTTTCTGTAACAGCAGCTAATGGACAAACCATCAAAGCCATTGGGAAAGGCAATGTTCGAGCTGAGGCCAACTGCAACGGTAAAGTTGAACAACTCCTACTAAAAGATGTTTGGTATGTACCACAAATCAAGAGGAATTTGTTTTCCGTTATTGCAACACATGATGTATCGCCGAATAGTACATTTGAGTCGACGCAAAAGCAATGTATACTCAAAGTAGACGGAGTGATCAAAGCTATTGGGACTAGGAAGGTTGATGGAGGACTATACAAGTTGGCAATTAACTGTAAAGGATCAAACAAACTGGAAGTTAACCAATTGATGACCAACCCTCTACAATTGTATCATGAAAGGCTGGTTCACCAAAACAAAAGACACGTCAAGCAATTCGTTGAAAGTGAGCTCGGTGTGAAGATGAATGACAACAAGTCCGATCTATGTGAAGGCTGCATATATGGAAAGACGCACAGACTACAGTTTGGAACAAGAACTAGAGCCACTCAACCTGGTGAACTTGTTCACACTGACATATGCGGGCCATTTCCAAGTTCATACGGAAAGAATCGATGCTACCTTCTGTTCAAAGATGATTATACCCGACATAGACATGTTTACTTTCTAAAGCAGAAGTCTGAAGCAGCATCAAAGCTAAGGCAATATCTAGCTGCAGCTAAAGTTGCGGGATATACTGTAAAAGAAGTTCTCAGTGATAATGGAGGAGAATTTATCAGTGCAGAATTTAAGAAGATCCTTCAAGAAAACGGCATAACACAAAGACTGACAATGCCACATACTCACGAGCAAGCTGGATGTGTAGAGCGAGAGAATCGCACAATAGTAGAAGCAGCGCGTGCTGTAATGCATGCACGTGAAAAAATCCCCGAGCCGCTATGGGCAGAACTTATAGACGCTGTTGTGTACGTGCTGAATCCAGAATCGCACTGGACCATCAAGCGTACCAAAGAAGTCTCCATATGAACTGTGGTTTAAAAGAAAACCATCAGTCAAACATCTAAGGATTTTAGGCTGCAAATGCTATGCCCATGTACCAAAATCAAATAGAAAGAAGCTCGAAAAGAAAGCAGAACTTGGTATACTGGTGGGCTATGAAGGAAGTGAAGGCTATAGGATTTGGAACAAAGAAAAGTTACAAATGATTAGGTCTAGAGATGTGACATTTGATGAGCGACTTATACTAGAAAAACCTACAGAGAATGACGAAAATGTTTCAAAAAAGCCAATAACTTCCAAAGAGTGGTTTTTACCATGGATTCATGATGCCAGAGATGAAAGCATTATGAGAAATGCTGATGATCAGAGACATGATGATCCGATTAGATACCAAGATCAGAGTGACATACACTTGAATGAAAACGAGCCTTCGTCGTCTAGAGATGTTGTTAATGAAGATGACGTTAACAATTTGAATGACTTTGGCAATACTTTCAATGCTGATGAACAGGAAGGTGAAGATCTAAATCAAAGTGAAAATGCAAACACTGATCAGAGGTATGATACAATTCATTCAGATGAAGTGGGACAGCCTATTAGAGAGACTGCCAATAACTCAAATCTAGGCCATAATGAAATTGAAGCAGAAGGTCAGAGGACTCTGAGAAACAGATCAACTTTGAGACCACCAATTCAATATCAAGATTATGTGATGGCAGTAGAGTCTAACAGTATGGCTGAGCCAAAAACTTATAAGGAGGCAATGAACTCTCCAGAGCGTGAAAAATGGCAGCAAGCCATAGATAGTGAAATAAACTCGCTAAAAGAAAACAAAACTTGGGAGCTAGTGGAGCTACCTAAAGGAAGAAAGTCAATACCTTGCAAGTGGATATTTAAAATTAAAATGAATCCGGATGGTACAATAGAGAAATACAAAGCCAGACTTTTAATAAAGGGGTATTCACAGAAAAAGGATATTGATTATCACGAGACTTTTAGTCCTGTTGCCAGAAGTAGCACCATCAGAGCAGTACTGAGTGTTGCAGCAAAAGAGAAGCTAAGTCTAGCACAATTTGATGTGTCGACAGCATTCTTATATGGCACGCTAGACGAAGTAATATATATGAAGCCACCGGAAGGTTACACGAATGATAAAAAGCTAGTATTCAAGCTGCAAAAGAGCCTTTATGGTTTAAAGCAAGCGCCCCTATGTTGGAATAGGTGCATAACAGACTACATAGTCACAATTGGCTTCAGACAAAGTAAATCAGATCCCTGTCTGTTTACAAGAATGAGAGGGGGAGAGAGGATAATCCTTGCCCTATATGTTGACGATGGTCTGATAGCGTCTTCCAACGAAAAGGAGACGAAGCATTTCCTTGACGAATTGAGGTTGAGATTTAAACTCACCGTCAAACCTGCCAGCTATTTTCTAGGTATGGAAATAGAGAGACAGTCAGATGGCTCGATACTGCTTCACCAGAAAGCATATGCCAGTCGTGTACTTGAGAGGTTTGGGATGGAGGAATGCAAACCAGTGGCAACTCCAATATTGAAGGCAGAAGATATGAAAGCGATGAATAACGACCACGACGTCAAAGTTAACACGTTCCCATATCGCCAAGCAGTTGGAGCCCTTGCCTATTTAATGACAGGCACAAGGCCAGACATAGCCTATGCCGTATCAGTGGCATCTCGCAATCTAAACTGTCCAACCAAAGATGATGTGCAGATTGTAAAACGGATTATGCGATATATCAAAGGCACTATTGATCAAGGCATTATGTACAAACCACATTGTGCACCTGTCCTGAAGTGTTATAGTGACGCTGATCATGGGGGAGATGCAAACACTGGAAGATCGACCTCAGGCATTCTTTGTATGTTTGCTGGAGGTGCCATCTCCTGGAATAGCAAGCGACAAAATGTTGTAGCCATATCCTCAACAGAAGCGGAGATTTATGCAGCAAGTGAGATTGCTAGAGAAATAATATGGCTGAAATGCGTTCTAAAAGATATAATAAGAGATGATTGTCAAGCATATCTGTGTGTGGACAATGAATCGGCTATCAAGATAGCTAAGAACCCTCCAGAGTTTCACCAGAAAACGAAACATATCAGATTAAGAGCATTCTTTATCAGAGACTGCATTCAAGAGGGAAGCATTGATATCCAACATGTAAGTTCAGAAAAGCAGATCGCCGATATGCTTACAAAACCGTTGTATGGGCCCAGAATGAAGAACCTAAAGACCTTGGCCGGAGTTTCGACTTTCAAAAAAGGTGGATGTTAAGAATAGATGAACTCTTTAGTTAGAGCTATTCTTTTTAAAATGTCTTTTAGATTCTGTCAAAAGAATGATTACTTCAAAATTACATCAAATAAAAGCAAAAGCTAATTTTAGTTCATATTCTGTTTTTATTATTGCATTGATACGAGGCACTACAATTTCAATCTACTTTAACACATGTGTGGCACCTTATTTGCCAAAAAAAAAGCTACTTAGTGTATGGCTCAGGAAAGCTTAGTTGCCAGGCCAGCGGGCTGCAGTGTTCATTGCACACTTTAGCCTGCAGAGCTTATGCTGTGAAAGTATGAGTTTGATTAGCGCACAGAGCCACCTGGATACTATGAAGAAGGGACCTTTATTGCAAACCATAATGTTAGCAAAGATGGTATTACATACCACCTCACCTTAGATTCGTTTAACATTCGATTTCGTGGCCATTTAGTTGTATCATGTATTTCTGCAACTCGATGATGCTAGATGTATAAAATATACATCCCGTAGTCTTGCATATCAACAGTTTTAGGCATTCATTGTAGTTCAGTTTGATAAATCCAAAGTAGTGGTTTCTTTTTTAGAATTTCAAAATATCCTAATAAAATGTTCAGTAAAAAAATTCACAATTAAAGGGTGAAGCTTTTAAGCTTATGAAAGCCTGTGCCAGGAGGCACCACTCTTCAGTTACAGTTATTTATTTTTTAATTTGAACATTTGACACTCATCCTAAGGCGAACAGAGCATACCCATAGTTGTTCAATTAAGAATCAGGCTTATTTTCGCGCACAAAATTGACTTCTACTCTTGTAGTTCATCTCATGCACTAATATTGTGACGTGCGGTGGCGTATTTTATGAATGAAATAAATGTAAAAAATACCACGATATAAACCCAAAAAATTAAAAGTAAAATGGAATTTGAACTTGGAAGTCAAAGCACAATTTAGAAAATCTTATTGCAAAAGAGTTCTCTTCTAAACAAACACTGACATTTATTTATTTACTTGATTCTTAATTGAGACTTTCCTCTCCAGCAACTGTGAAGATGTTATTGTTCAGCATCTGAGCGAGGATATAAAGCTGCGCAGCGAGGAGTACTGCCCCAGGTGCGAGTGCAAGTACGAGACGAGGAACACGACGGTCATTCTGGTAAGTGCCAGTACTGCCAGTGTGCCTATGTACAGAGGCGCACACATCAACCTTTACGTAGGGGCACCTTAAGCGGCTGACATTAGTTTTGTAAAGGTTGATGTGAGAGCCTCTGTACGGTCGGCATCAAGATGTGTGTCAACACTGCCAATAGGGTGGTCGAAAAGGTTTTGAATGCCTTCCGGTGCACCGTTTAAAGAGACGCGGGGCGTCGAGCGGTGCAGTGCACTTAAACAAACATACGGCGATGTTTGGAGCGTTTAACGAGAAGCGTTTTCGCAAGCTTTTATTCGAGTTAAAGCGTCGCATGACGCGGCAAATGACGCTTTATTTGACAGGCTCACTCTCGTCTCCTTAAACGAACCCTTAGATGCCCAAAAACAATTCACTAAATTGCCGTCAAAGAGGCCACCCGTCTGGCTACCTGACCAGTGTAGCGACTCAGAACTGATTTATCGTACGATTCGGTAATTTTCAATAAATTATAATAATTTACAAAATGTTTCCAAAAGTTACCCAATCGTACGATAACTCGGTTCTAAATCACTTACCTGTATCGCCCTCCTGACGTGCATAGCTAACATCTTTGATTGTTGCCAAACATTTGTGTTACTGTTATGATACAACACACATGTTTCAGTAGCTAGCAAATAAATTATTCATCTCGATAAGTTCGTGCCCTTGCAGCGGTTGCCTAGCAGCCATTAAGTACCTAGTCAACGCATCGATAACTGTTCAAAACACAGCGGCATGCGTTTTCTATAAGTCTTATGTCTATCGCATTAGGTTTGAAATGAAGTGGGAACCATCCTTCCTCTGCCTTGTTACTTATTAAGGGGGACCTTACAGATCATTAAAGATGCAGTAATTGTGATCGATGTTACGATTGTTACGTGTGAAATGTGTGTTCGTCACAACAGGCAAAAGGAAAAGAAGTAGGATCCAACCCCTAGGTTTAGAAGCGGTTTTAAAACATCTGATTGGAATGTCCATCTCTTACATGCCACACAAAACTGAGATAAGATAAAATATACTTCATTGCACTAAGAAAATAATAACATAAAATACACAAAGGAGTACAGCTGGTACTGTCTCATAATTGAGGTGAGGGTTGTGCCCAGCAATGCGAAGTCTATAGACTGTTGTTTGTTTTCTTTAACTTTTATGACGATTATTAGGAGTTTTCACATAAGCTAGACCAAATTGTGGTTGTGGTTGCCAAACCTCTCCTTATTTTTGTTAGATTTTGGTTCAAATTTAGGCGAATTTCATGGCAGCTTCAAACTCTTAAGGTACGAGTAGACTGCATCAAATAATTTACACGTGATTTCACGTGAATAAATCCAAGCGCTGGGTATTTCTTCGTCAGTTCAAATTAGTACCTTTGACTGAACTTTCAGTTTAATTTTCTCATGTGCTCCTGAAGTGACAAATTCACTGAATATGGTAATTCATCAGTCATCACAGCTGATAATTATGCAAAATGTGTTTGGTAAGGACGGATAACTGTAGGTATTTGCGAGAGATGCGCCGAACGTGGGTTCAACTTTGAAATATTCCCGCAGTCCCATAGGATCCACTATTTCGATCCACCAGTGGATTGAATAGCACGCCTGAGTTCACTGTGATCCACCAATTGTCTCGGTGGATCCTATGATACTTTCATCGTCTAATATGCTCCACCAGTGGATCGAATATAGTTAAGGGAATTTGTAAGAATTCACCACTGATGTCTGGGGAATAATTTATATAGGTACATAGGGTCCACTGGAATCTAGGTTAGACTAACGTAATGGTACTAACGCATGAAGATAAAATATTGGAACGAATGAAGGAAATTTCTCTGTTTATTCATACTTGACTTGTGATATCAGGTAAGAATTTTTATTCGTAGTAGTTCCAATATAGCATGAAGCCCTAGTACCTATATAAATTATTCCCCAGACATCAGTGGTGGATTCTTACAAATTCCCTGAACTATATTCGATCCACTGGTGGAGCATATTAGACGATGAAAGTATCATAGGATCCACCGAGACAATTGGTGGATCACAGTGAACTCCGGCGTGCTATTCAATCCACTGGTGGATCGAAATAGTGGATCCTATGGGACTGAGGGTGAATATTCGATCCAAAATGTACCGAACCGAATTATTATAAGGTGGAATAATGGATTTATTTATTCATATTATATAATGGAAAAAGGTTATATATAGCCTGTCGTGCCGTTGATCATACAGTTCTTTGAATATACCATATCCATGTAAGTATTAGGCTATTAATAATTATATGGTAAAGTTTACCTAAGTGTTAATAATAATTAAATTATTCCGAAAATCATCCTGTAATAAGCTTTAAAACCATGCCGAATGTACCGACTCCGTATATTCAGGCGAACCTTCGGCGCATCTCTAGCGTTTTCCGTTTCACCGTCGCTGCGTAGTATCGTGTATCGCCGCCGATGTGTCGCGCTCCGTATTGTGACGGAATAACAGGCGAGTCTTTAGTGGGCGTTCAATACAAAAGACTATTTATAACGTTATCTTACCTGCTGTTTCTCTATCGTATGGAACGCGATATGAAAGAAAAACACCATAATTATGATCACAATGGAGGTACTAAGCAGAGCATCTATATTGCTATGGCATACTTATCAGTTATAGCTATAGCTCAAAGGCATGAGTTTATTAAGCAATTGATCTGCTATGCCTCAAATATTTGATAGTATTCATTCAAATGATACCAAATGAATATCACTGGACATCATTCCACACCTTCATCTAGCCCAAACTAAGCAACTTATTGCTTGTATTTATGGGATACTAGACAACGGATAAACATAAGTACTTAAATACTTTTTTAAGTAAATACATACTATAGTACGATTAATAATTGTAGTCAGCAAAATGACAACTTCAACAGTGACTGATACAAAAAAGGGTGACCCGCTACAATAGTGACGTTCGGCAATCACTAGACTTAGACATTTAGTCATGCTTTATTTTATTAGGTATCAAAGCCTTTTTACAATTCTAAATATTTAATAGGTACACAACGAATTAAATAATACGATTTAAGAAATATGGACCCTACTTCCATATTAAAACTTCTCACTAGAAAATTATAACCATAGCTAGGAAAAAAAAAACAAAGAGGTTCAGGGGAATTAACACTTGAAAGTCAGGAAAATAAAAGTAATTATATACGTTTTTATTCGTTACGGTTGCTATTGATTCCGACTCCGATTCTGAATCGGTATATTCAGAATCGGAATCAGTTACATTTATAACGAAGGATTCCACATATTGGTCTATAATGTGGTCGAGTTGACACATTTTGTCTTAGACTTTTATGGCATGGTGTATGCACTGTCTCCAATTATCAGGCGTCACCTCTTTCAGGCCTTCTTCAAATATTTTTTTTACCTCTTTTATTTTAAAAGTTTTATTGTTCCTGGCAATGTACCCCTTTGCTTGAGCCCAAACTAACTCTATTGGGTTGAGCTCACAGTGAAAAGGTGGCAGACGCAGGATTGTGACACCGTATTCAGCGGCCAACTCTTCCACAGCATAGCATTCGTAATTTGATTTTTGTAATTTTACTATTTGGATTAATTGAGCCTTTATCATTGTAGGTTGATATTTAATTTGTTTTTCATCTAACCACTGAACAATATCAGCCTTCCGCCAGTTTGAAGTAGGGATACGCTCGACTTTTCTTGAATGGTACGGTGCGTTATCTAATACCAGCACCGCATTTGGCTTTAATTTTGGCAAAATGCTTTTAAGCCATTCTCAAAACACTCTGAATTCATCTCTTCATGATAGTCCATACTATTTTTCTTCGATTCAAAAATAAGTAAACCGGAATCTACAAAACCTTCATCACTGCCTATATGTGAAATTATAAGGCGTCGTCCTTTGCCGGTTGGGCCCTTTAGGCCTGTAGTCAAACCTTTAGAAAACGCTTGTTTGGAAGATTCTACTGTTGTATCCTCCCAAACTTTTCCAGTTGTATGACCTGTTAATAAACGAAATTCTTACCTGTAAATAATATAAAACAGAAACAAAACATTTTGAAACTGAAAACCTATTTACTAAATACTGTATAACGAAATACCTTTATGTCTCAAGACGAAAGTCTGACCAGTGTGTGTTGCCAGTAATGACATGTGGAAGTGAGACGTGGTCATTCACTACGACTTTTTTGCCAGGCTGTAATTTCGACTAACTTTTAATTGTAAAAACTCGATTTACCACATCACTATTTATTTGGGACTGAAAACCTGCCACACTGAAAATGTCATTTCACTGACTACAATAAAAAATCCTAGTATAGAAAGAGAAATACATATAGAAATACATACTAGAAAAACGCCCAGAGCAGTACAAACGGACATGTTCATGCACACAAATGTTTGTAATGTGCGGGGATCGAACCCGCGACCACTGATGTAATAGCTAACTTCTGAACCATTACACCAAATGGTCGTCAAATTGCTCACTTGCTGCAAGTGTGTCGGAAAATTGCTACTCTAGGATTTTTAATTGTAGTCAGTGAAATGACATTTTCAGTGTGGCAGGTCTTCAGTCCCAAATAAATAGTGATGTGGTAAATCGAGTTTTTACAATTAAAAGTTAGTCGACATTACAGCCTGGCCTACACAAAAATCAAATTACGAACGCTATGCTGTGGAAGAGTTGGCCGCTGAATACGGTGTCACAATCCTGCGTCTGCCACCTTATCACTGTGAGCTCAACCCAATAGAGTTAGTTTGGGCTCAAGCAAAGGGTACGTTGCCAGGAAGAATAAAACTTTTAAAATAAAAGAGGTAAAAAAATATTTGAAGAAGGCCTGAAAGAGGTGACGCCTGATAATTGGAGACAGCGCATACACCATGCCATACCATGTCAACTCGACCACATGATAGACAAATATGTGGATTCCTTCGTTATAAATGTAACTGATTCCGATTCTGAATATACCGTTTCAGAATCGGAGTCGGAATCAATAGCAACCGTAACGAATAAAAACGTATATAATTAGGTACTTGTATTTTCCTGACTTTCAAGTGTTAATTCCCCTGAACCTCTTTGAACATTTTTTTCCCAGCTATGGTTATAATTTTTTAGTGAGAAGTTTTAATATGGAGGTAGGGTCCATATGTCTTAAATCGTATTATTTAATTCGTTGTGTACCTATTAAATATTTACAATTTAAAAAAGGCTTTGATACCTAATAAAATAAAGCATGACTAAATGTCTAAATCTAGTGATTGCCGAACGTCACTATTGTAGCGGGGCACCCTTTTTTGTATCAGTCACTGTTGAAGTTGTCATTTTGCTGACTACAATTATTAATCGTACTATAGTTATGACGCTTATTTCGAGTATGTTACAAAAATCAACAATCGAGCGATTTTGGACCATTTGTTTTGCACTTGGATAGCCTCTCTGATAGTGGGAACCTAGGTGACCTAGCGATATTTGTCCAATAGGACCACTGAAGGTACTTAGAAAAAAGGAGGATAATAGTATTATTAGCATAAAACTTATTGCAAATGGCGGCGGCTACCCGCTGGGTATAAATTCAGCGCGCGCCACGCGGTCCGGCCATTTGCTGGCGAGACTTCGAACGGTGAGGACGCTCTTGGTGGTCGACGCGGTTTGCAGTAAGTCTTATAAGCCTTCAGGTTTCAGTGCTGTAATGTTAAGAATGATTTGTAAATGCTATTCTGATCAAATAGTGGCAGTTTGTTAATTTGCGTTGTATAACCTCTAATGAAAATTATTATAAAAGTAAATTGATTTTAGTTTGTCAAATAGTTGTTTTTTTTTTAATTATTTCCACTTCTGGTTGCTAAAATCAGAAGTGGGATAGGCCTGTGCCCACTCTAGCCTTTTCTATTTCGGTTTTAAACGGTTACAACAGGTTTGA
Organism: Udea ferrugalis; assembly: GCA_950022985.1. NCBI lineage: Eukaryota > Metazoa > Arthropoda > Insecta > Lepidoptera > Crambidae > Udea > Udea ferrugalis. The sequence goes on from OX465515.1 coordinate 1,787,969, forward strand.
AAGCAAAACAAACTGCCATTATTTGAAAAGTAAAAATGCCACGTGCTACGCGTTCTCGTGACCGTTCGGAAGACGAGTCACCGCGCCGCAGGGCAAAACGTTCTCGTAGCAGGCCGCGTCGTTACCACCATAGGGCTCGCTCGCGGTCTCGCAGCCATAGGACGCGCTCGCGGTCTCGTAGCCATAGGACACGCTCGCGGTCCCGTTCGTTCGTTTGTTCACGTGATAGCTCCGTAAAACAGGCGTTAGGCTCGATCTTAGCGCGTTTGAATGCTATTGAAGAGAGCAACGCAAGCATTTCGCACACGCAATTACCATCCGATCGTGTCAGCACTCCGCTTCCTGACAACGCTCGCCCCAGCACGCCTCAAGGTCAAAACGAAGCCCCGTCAGCGACGCAGGCGCTTACGGACGCCCTCGTGGCTATTACCCGCGTAAAGTCTCAATCTTATTACGTGTCAAACTTCGATCCATCAATAAATGACTTTGAGGTGTGGTGTGACGAGGTTGAGCGTGCTAGGTTAGCCAACCGATGGGATGACTTAGGATGCTTATCACGTGTAGCCCATTGTTTGAAAGGCGACGCCAGGACTTGGCTTAATGAATGGACAACAAACGATCGATCGTGGCGTAATTTTGTGAAAGAATTTAAGTCTCTCTGTCCACGAAAAATTGACTACGCTCAGACGCTTTTCGACGTCATGAGCACTAGTTCTGATAAGTTTCCGACCTACGCGGAGTATGCACGCCGTTCGCTATTGCGCCTACGTATAGTGAAGGGTCTGAGTGAGGAGTTGATGGTTCAAATAGTTATACGCGGTATATGCGATGCTCAGGTTCGTGCCGCAGCCGTTAATGCCAACCTAACGACTGAAAACTTAGTTTCATTTTTAGCTATATACGTCAAGCCTGGCCGCAATAAATTAGACAACCGGGTAACCAATAATAATACGATGAGGAAACGAAACGATAAACCCGACCATAAGTGTTTTTCATGCGGCCAGACGGGGCATATAAGCTCAAATTGTTTTAAAAAGCGAAAGGTTCCTGATAATCAAACTAAAATAACATGCACTTTTTGCAAGAAAGTAGGACATAAAGAAAACGACTGTTTCGCCAAAGCTCGATCAGAGGGCCAAAATAATAATCAGCGGAAGGTTAACTTATGTAACGAGCTCTCTAATGCTACCGGAAACAGCGATATTAGTGCCGCAGTTATACAAGGTGTACCGGTAGATGTTCTTATAGACAGTGGCGCGCTTAACGTGTCCCTTATATCATCAGCGGCTCTCAAATACTTTTCTTGCCCACGAAAGCAAACACATTGTGTCCTGAAGGGAATAAGCAGTAGTGAGATTGTGGCCCGCGAGTATGTTACGCTAACCGTGGAGTTTAGTAACATAGCACTCGATATTGATTTTGTCATAGTGCCTGCATCCTGTATGAATACTCCAATCATCATTGGAACGGACGTCCTCAACAGAGATGGTGTGACATATGTCAGAACAAAACATACTCAATATCTGATGCACACACCCAAGACACACTTAAAAATAAACACGGTTGAAGTTGACGAGGCTCCCACAATTAATACGCCTCTTCAAGGCCCAGAGCATGACTCTTTGATGACTGTCATTAACGATTTTTCCCCTTTTTTAATATCTGGCACTGCTACTACTACAGTCAAAACAGGAAAAATGCACATAAATCTAACCAGTGACGTCCCAGTGGCCTACCATCCCTACCGTTTGTCCTTTCAAGAGAAACTTAAAGTCCGCAGTATAGTGAAAGACTTATTAGACAAAAATATTATCAGGGAGTCTGACTCAGAATATGCAAGCCCAATTATCCTGGTCAAGAAGAAGGACGGTGCCGATAGGATGTGTGTGGACTTTCGGGCGCTCAATCGCATCACTGTGAAAGACAGATATCCACTGCCTTTGATCGAGGACCACATTGATCGCCTTGGGTGCTCGAGGTTCTTTACCAGCCTTGACATGGCATCAGGTTTCCACCAAATACCCATAGATGAAAGCTCAATACACAAAACAGGCTTTGTTACACCTGAAGCTCATTACGAGTATGTGAAAATGCCTTTTGGCCTTTGCAATTCACCAACTGTTTACCAGCGAATTATCAATAACACACTTCGAAGGTTCATAGAGGCTGGCTCAGTCCTCGTATACATAGATGACGTGCTCATTCTAAGCATGACAGTTACCGAAGGATTAAAACTATTACGAGACGTTCTTCAAACATTGACTGACGCCGGATTCTCTATCAACATTCGAAAGTGTTCTTTTCTCAGTACGACAGTAGAGTATCTGGGTCGTGTAATTAGCCATGGTCAGGTTAGACCGAGCCCTAGAAAAATAGAGGCACTAAGGGATTCACCAGTTCCAGGAAACGTCAAGCAGGTTCGGCAGTTCTTGGGGCTGGCCGGGTACTTTAGACGTTACATTGAGGATTATGCGACGAAAACTGCAAGTATATCGCGACTCACTAAAAAAGACGTCAAGTTTGAATGGGGACCGGAGCAAGAACAAGCCCGTCAATATCTGATAAAACGATTAACAAGCGAGCCAATACTTGCAATTTTCGATCCTAATCTTGACACCGAACTCCACACTGACGCGAGCAGTGCGGGGTATGGGGCCATTTTAATGCAGGTACACCCTGACAAAAGTAAGCGCGTAGTTGCTTACTTTAGTAAAGTCACACAAGGCGCAGAAAGCAGATACCACTCTTATGAGCTGGAGACGCTGGCCGTCGTCAGGGCATTGCAACATTTTAGGCATTACCTAGTAGGTATTTCTTTCAAAATTATCACAGACTGCAATGCTCTGAAGGCGACCGAGCGCAAAAAGGATTTGCTCCCACGCGTTGCGCGGTGGTGGATTTACTTACAAGATTTTAAATTTGATATGGAGTATAGAAAGGGTGTGATGATGAGTCACGCAGATTATTTAAGTAGAAATCCACCAGCGGTGCAAGTGAACCACATAGATAAGCCTTTAAACTGGGCTCAAATAGCCCAGTCTGCTGATAGTGAAACCCAGGACCTAATACAAAAACTAAACGATGGTCTATTGGACTCACGTCGATACGTATGCCAAAACGACATGCTCTATTATCGCTTCTCACCATTAGGTGAAGATTCACGTCTGCTGTGCTACATCCCCAAAGGGCATCGGCTCAGTTTGTTACGTGTTTTTCATGATGAGCATGAGCACATTGGAGCCGACAAAACCCTGGACCTAATCTTGAAACATTTTTGGTTTCCTGGCCTTAGGGCGTTTGTTAAGAAATACACTTCCCATTGTTTAATTTGCATCTCCAAAAAACGGGTTCCAAGGGCTCCCCACCAGCCTATAACATCATGGCAGAAACCCGATGTCCCCTTTAGTACGATCCACACTGATGTATTGGGGCCCTTACCAGAATCTAACGGGTACAAGTTCGTTCTCGTGTTAATAGACGCCTTCACAAAATTTTGTTTACTTTACCCCTTATACCGACAAGACACCGACGAACTTAAACGAGTTTTCAACAACGCCATTTCACTCTTTGGTGCACCTAAACTGCTTGTCTGTGACCGAGGACGTATGTTTGAATCCTCTAGTTTTACCAGTTGGATAGCCGACTTAGGATGCGACATTCATTACATAACGCCGGAAATGCATCACGCAAACGGGCAGGCGGAGCGTTATGTAAGGACTGTTCTCAACTTGATTCGGGTTAGTACTTACAAGAGCACTGCCTGGTCTGAAGCTTTACGCAAAATTCAATTAGTTCTAAATATCACTAAGCAAAAAACTACCCAATACTCAGCTTTGCACTTGTTAATTGGGACTAATGCGACCACTCCTGTGATCCGTGCGCTAATCCGCGACGTTGCCATCGAAGACACACCAAACCACCAGGCAACGAGGGAAATAAGCAGGAGTCGAGCCAAAGACTTGTTGAAGAAAAATCAAGACAAGCAAGACTCTCAAGTTAATCGTCAGAGACACCCTCCCAAAGTTTTCAAGATAGACGACAGAGTGTTCGTCATAAAGTACTCCCAGTCGACCGGAAAGCTCGACTCTGGAATGAGAGGCCCTTATCGTGTTGTTAAAGTGTTACCAAGCGGCCGATATGAGCTAAAGTTGATAGCTGGATCTCGTGGCAAAACGACACAAGCCGCAGCTCAGTATATGGTGCCTTGGAAGGGAGAGTGGTGTCCCGAGAGTTGTGCTGCATTTTTTGAAAGTGAGTTTACTTAACCTGTTCTATTTGTGTGTTACAGTTGCTTGGCTTACACATGTTTGCAGAATGCACGTGAGTGTGTGAGGACCAGTGTGAGTGGCGTGGAGCTGAGTTATCAACGAGCTCACTTCACGACGTGGAACGAGCAGCTGAGGTGGCCCGCCAGCAGCACGTTCTTTGGGCATGCATACTGGATGCCTCTGCCTTGCAGACGCATTTTTCAATGCGTAGGGGCTTCGGCCTTGCAGACGCATTTTTCAATGCGTAGGGGCTTCGGCCTTGCAGACGCATTTTTCAATGCGTAGGGGCTTCGGCCTTGCAGACGCATTTTTCAATGCGTAGGGGCTTCGGCCTTGCAGACGTATTTTGAATACGTATTGGACTCTGGTCCTGCAGACACATTAGTTTAGTGCGTCTAACAGACGTATTAATTTAATGTGTAAATGACTCATTTTTTATGAGTATGAGTTCCTAAGTTGATGATAATGTGCACTTAGGGATATACGCAGTTTAGATATGAGAATGAGTGATGTATGACACATCCCTATGTGTTGAGCCGTATGTTAGTGAAACATGTGCGAAAGTGAGAGTATAGGCGACAACTAGCTGAGCGTGTGTGTTATTACTGAAAGAGGGCCTTGTATGTGTGATGGATGAAAGAATAGGCAGTTGCTTATTAATTCATAACTAAAAGTTACTATTCCTCAACAGCTCCTGAAACTGACGATGAAGCCGAAGCTGGACCCTCTACAGCCCCCGAAACTCTAAGCGATGGTTTCGAGAATGCTACTGAAGGTGCGGTCGAGGATTGCGCCCAATCAAGCTCTAGTGACGACAACGAAGCTGGCCCTTCGTCTTGATGGTGCGGCCGAGGACGGCGCACGGTCAGGAGAGGCCGTATTAGCATAAAACTTATTGCAAATGGCGGCGGCTACCCGCTGGGTATAAATTCAGCGCGCGCCACGCGGTCCGGCCATTTGCTGGCGAGACTTCGAACGGTGAGGACGCTCTTGGTGGTCGACGCGGTTTGCAGTAAGTCTTATAAGCCTTCAGGTTTCAGTGCTGTAATGTTAAGAATGATTTGTAAATGCTATTCTGATCAAATAGTGGCAGTTTGTTAATTTGCGTTGTATAACCTCTAATGAAAATTATTATAAAAGTAAATTGATTTTAGTTTGTCAAATAGTTGTTTTTTTTTTAATTATTTCCACTTCTGGTTGCTAAAAGTATATTCATAATGACCAGAGCAACAGCTACTTAACTCTGATTAAAGACACATTCAGGCTAGGTAGCGAATTGTTTTTTTTTTCAGTCATTGATTCGCACACACGTTCAGGGTACAGGCATTTTTTTTTCAAATGAATAAATTTCCATAATACCTATCTTCTCCTTTCAATTTCTGCTATCCTGGTATTATTTGATAGTTAAAATAATATTGAAGGGTGCTCATGCTCAGTCAATTTTGCTTGTATTTATTACTAAACAGTAATGAACTTATTCATTTAGAATTTAGTTTGAACATGAAATCTTTTGTACTTTTTTGTGCACATTGCAAATTTAATAAATAAGTAAAATAACAACACTAATCGTATCTATGAATAATGTTTGCAGGTGGTGGTGGTGATAGTTCTGTGGATTCTGATGCTGCTGTTCGTATACATGAGCTTCCTGATTTGTCTGGACCCCCTGATTAGGAGGAAGCGAGTGAGGCTCCACCGGGAAGAAGAGGGATTTGCTGGCGAAGAGGTATGGAGATATGATTAATGTAGCTATCAGACACGTCCGTATGCCCTGGCTGATGAGCAGAGATTGGTTTCAATGACCGCATTCATTGATTTAATATGGATATTCTATGGGATTTCGACTGATAGCTCAAAATTGTAATTGTAGTGTAAATTTTACATTATCACATTTTTTGTAGAATTATTGTTGATTCTTGTATAAATATAGGAAATTGTTACTTAAAAAAACATGTGGTTCAATGAATCAAGTTTCTTTCTTATATTCGCCCATCACAGAGGAAATATATTAATTAATTACTCCCTAAAACGTGGACAGTGTTTTATAATTTCTTCTACTTAACTACTAAATCCCAGAATTCGGGGAATATCCGTATTAGTCTAACATGTGGCAAGTACCGATCTGATCTCTGCTGATAAGTGCACATAGGCCAGCTGGCCAGGTTTCTTTTGGAAGTTCGAAGGCTCAATGTTACGTCCGAAAGTTATTATGGTTTGAGTGCATTAATTCGCGCTTGTCAGCGGTGGGTTACGGACGCGTCTGATAGTATGTTTCCACTTGGTTCACAGTGGAATCAAAATTGCTGTGCTTTTCAAATGGTAATGTTTTACTCAATTATTATCAAAAACCTACGAACCTTAGGTTTGCTTCTCTTCTGCCACTATTAGTAGAAAGTTTAAAATTATTCAGCCTTTACTGAGTTCAGGGTTGAGCTATATCTTGCATCGCGAATCGACCTATTCCGTCGCTTTCTCACTCCCTCTAGTAAATGTTGACTCTGGGTGCCAGAACGGGATAGAAGCATTGGAATGGGCGATTCGGTGCTGCAAGGTGAAGTTCATCTCTATTTAAGTTACAGTTTATTTTAAGATAATGCAGAGTGACAGGAGTTGAACTTGGAAGATTGTGGCCTAAAATGGCAGCCATTCTTGGATTATTTACTCAAGGGATTGTGCGATATTTTCTACCGATCGACTGTTGCTTTACATATGTGTTTATGTATTTTGATTAAGCTATGTTTTGGTTTTGACGTTCTCTATATTAATTGTATAGGACATACCCGTAATGTGTAAGGCTATTTTAAAAGAGTAAACGAATTTAAACCTCTTATAGTATGTGGCACTGAAGTCTAAGAAGGTCTACCCCTATCACACTGTATACATGTAACATATACATTTGCGATTGCTATTTCTTAAGATAATTATGAAAGTTTCTGTTCAAGCGCCTGATCAACAGCGAATTCAAATATCAAATTGCTTTATGGTATTTCATGATAGTTCATGTCACCATGTACAAATTACAATGGACGCGAATTCTATATCATATACACGTTTAATTTTCTCTACATAGTTTAAGATAGCGCTTTCGCGGTTTGTCCCTATTTATATCCGATAACTATTAACCACTATTGCATGGTTATTCTGATAGCAATTTTCACTATCATCCAGATTTTTTCTCGTCCAATCCGACCATAGCGGCTTATCTCTTTGAGATTAACTAAGTATGCAAGAGATATCATAGTGCACAAATAAGTGAGCAATACACATGTGCACTTTCTCTTTCACCACCTTTCAACTCGATGGGACAGATCGACACGCCCGGAGAAAGATGATTCGCAGGATCCGTCCGTCAGCATAAATCATCCTACTTTTCGGACACGAGTCGATTCGAAAGTACTATGTAATGCTAAAGATCTGAAAACCAGAAAAAGACATTTCGTCATGTTGGCATCAGGCAGGACTCGAACCCGCATCTTTCGCAAGCCGGGCGACTGCACTTCCAATTATGCTACCGAGACCATTAACAGACCGGCCGAATCTTTCTGGTATATTTTACCCTATGAGCCAGGGTGATTTCATCAATGTTATAGGCATCCACCTCTAACACTATGTAAGACTATGGAATAGTTTTCTTGTATTTGAATTCATAATCACCTTTGCCTCTGCTTGGTTGCACCTGGTCTACGTGGCCTGACCACCGCCCATCAATTTTGCAGATTATTTGCCGACATCTAGTTATTTATTTATTCATCAATGCGAATGTTGTGATTAATAATTAGCTTAGCTTTGAACCGAAAATACTTCATCCATCGCTCTTTAGCAAATCTTGATTTTGTTAATGACCTTGTTTGTGCACCGTATATTAGAACGGGCAGGATACAAACTTTAATTTGTTTACGTATTAAGTAATTAGGTAAGTGATATGTAAACTACACATCCTACACTACTATGCATAGCGGATATGTATTTATATGTATGTGTTAGCTCTTACTCTTACTGTAAGTCTAGTGCACTATTTCAATTTGTCTAACATACCCTGTTTATGACTGGCCTCTTGGCACTAAGTCCGCCATTTAAACGTCACTTCATTGAAATAAAAAACAAATAAGTAAATGAGTGTGATTAGTTTTCAATTAAGTAATTCACCTTTTTATAATGTCATTCACGTACTTGACTGTTATTCGAATGCTGTCACATATTTTAGAATCACTTATTTGACGTATGCTCTCGTAGATATACTATTTTAGTGCCTACAATTAACTTCACCTTAACGTCACTCGTCTTTTTGGCTTTTGTATTTTTGTTTTTTAACGTATGAACGTATTAAATAGAAGCTGTGCCGAACAGAACAGGCTATTGAGCCAATCGAGGTATTCATTTGGCAGCTTGTCTAATCTACCTGATGAAACTGTCTAATCATATGACAGGAACGCACTGTCGACGCCCGAGATTTTCTACGAGATTGAGTATTCATTGGGACCACGATCCCAACACCACCCTGCAATGCCCCAATACTGAAGCATTATCTGGTATCAGCCAGCAAATAATGCGGTCTTTGAGGTTGCTTGAAAATTTAAAGGCACTTCTGTAGACAGAATGTGTCACTCTACTGAAGGAACAACACAACCCCGTTCAACTCTACAATTACAAGGCGTAGAATACTCTGCAGCATTATCAATACATATGGCTGAGCTCGCACCTCCGTTTACACGCATTTCCCCAGCTGTGAGACGATCCCATTGGCTGTGCCCCCTTATAATATACAGCATTTACGATCGGAGCCTCCTCTATCTTGAAGACGATCACGATCTCACGGAACGCTCCCTAAAATCGCTGCATTCACGACACACTGCGATATCTACACAACCCTTTTATTTCGCATTTTTTACTTGCTTAGCTTATGCAATTAAATTACAAATAACTTATTATTGTTTTGCTAATCGCATATTTACTTTGAATTATGTACGATTTCTACACTGGAGACCCCTGAATATCATCAGCTAGTGAATCCGTGGAGTTAACGTGCCCATGCCAAGAAGCTTGGCAACAAGATCCCTGAGTTCGGTGAGGCATGCGAGGAACTGGTCTATCAGTACTCGATCGGAGGCTGTTGGCAGCGAAAATTCCGCAGCGACCCAAGACCGTGTTTCGAGTTTGCATTCGAGTTTACTCCTTCCACCGCGAGGGACCGAGAGTGATTCAGAAGATTCTCAGAAATGAATTGAAGAACACACACACAGAATACAGAACAACGTTTAAAATTTCAAAAAACAATGCTAATGTAAAAGGTTAGCGGTGCTATGCGAACACTACAGAGATTCTGAATTTCACCTTAACGGGTAGGGCCTGCTGTGTCTAGCTGCAAGTGCTCAAGGTTTAGATTCATATTCAAATTAAAAATAATACAATGATAGTGGTGTCGTATTACGCACAAATAGACAGATAGTAGGTAAATGAAATTTATTTCATATTTTATGAATAAAAAGTCTGTAGTTTAACACTAAGAGAGTACGAGAGCTTAAAAAGTAGAGACTGTCCGATGCCGCTATCATATTTGCCACGGTTTGGAGAGTGCTGATGTTATGACGTGTTTTTTTTTAACCATATGAAGGAAATAGAAGGAAACCTAATGTGTTTGTTAGGGTGCGGGTGGCTAACAGTGAAACAACCTTTTAGTAGCGTAGTTGGTCTAATACTAACGAGTGACGCGAGGGTACGCGGAGACGCAGCTCTCGCGGCGTACTCTAAAAACAGGGAGCGTTTCGTTAGAGTGCGACGTTATAAAAACAAACAGGGAGTGAAACCAGCGTTCGACATCGACATTGGAATTAACTTACATTACAAAACTTCACAACTCACCTTAATCGTATTCGTGCTACAGATAACTCGGAGGTCGTTCGCTAGAAGCTTAGATTTGTGTTAAATGAGTTGTTTTTAATGAGTGCTTCTTTTTATTTGATGAGGTTCTTGCAGCATTGAGAAGCGGTGCACCTAAAAACACCCACGGAAATCCTTAGTACTTTGTTTTAGTGGATCAATGTAGGTGCACGCATCCCTGGTGCACCTGTCCTGGCCCTAAACCTGTACTAGCTTGTCCCACAAGTATTTGGGTTTTTCAGTGGTAATTGCACCAAAATGCAAGGTGGCTAGATGAATTTACCTGCACACCCTTCAGCATGCTAGCAGAGTCGAGAAAGTATGTTCTTCGGATCTCTTCAATAAGGTATGGTTCCTTTTTTCGCACATTCAGGAACATGGCTGTGAGATTCGAAACTGCCATTTAGTAGTCCCATCAGCGCCTAGTTTCTTACGTCCACGATCTCCACAAACCCCTATTGACGACAATTCAAGAGCGCCAAGATCCACACCTGTCCCTGATCCTGGGCAGACAGAAGACTATGCATAACATGAGCAAGAGCAGTAGCTCCGTTTCTCCCTTGCGTAAACCAAACTGGCTCTGAGGTAGCATGTTTTTGCTTGCACCTGCTGACTTGTGACATTGCATTTTGTAAAAGATCCTCGAAGTGCAGGGAACAAAGCATATAGGTGGTAGATCTTGCATTGAAGCTGGTTGACTAGTTAGAGGCTAAAGTTTCACAATTGCGGACTTCCAACCTTCGGAAGTCGTGCCGTGGTTTCTGAAGAACCTTTTATGGCTGTAATAATATCTAATGAATGTAGCAAAGTAAGCATTATTTTGTCTAATAACAGGTAATTTTTCCCTTGTGAATTGGAATAAGGTTTGCGCGAGTGAAAAGTTCGTACTGTCCGACTTTTCTACCGAATACTTCTAGTTACATTTCGTAATAGGCTAAGGTAGGCCGGAGTATAGCATCTAGGAATTTCCTTTGAAGGACCGTACCAGATCTCCACAAGATTGAATGTTATAATCTACTAAATCAAATGAGTGACGAGAGTAGAACTGACGACAGTTTGAAGCGCTATCATAGATCAAAGGATCTTCAGAGGGAGACTATTGGGAAAAAAAATCATGGCCAATATCTGGCAATAATAACGTGTAATAAATTTTATACAAAATTCTAAACAATTTTGTACCGATCCTTCCAACCGTCTCGAATGTTCCAGAAAAATCCAGGCCATTGAAGATTGAACTAGAGTGTTAGCGGCGTTTCTGGAATATTCTAGATCGGGTCCGGAAACTTAAAAGCGGGTGACTTGTAAAAAATGAGACGACGAAGGTATATCGGTGGAATTGTGAAATATTACCTAAAGGTGATTGTGTATACGGCGCTAGTTTTTTTTAACTCGTGTATGTATGTGACAATTCAAACGACTGTTGCTTCACAGTATGCAACCGATTTGGACATCATGGCGGATCTGGCTGATAGGATCAACGATATCAATATCAACTCTGACGTTGACAGCGCCGCAGCTGCGTCTGCGATGGAATGGCAGATCGAAGTTATGGTAATGCAGGTAAAGCGATCGAAACCTAACCTAAACCGTAATCTAAAGCTACGAGTAGGAAGTTCCTAGCTTTAGTCTGCAGAGACGTTTCAGATTCAGCTGACAGCCGACCGCACTCCTACTGTAAAACTTGGTATTAAATGAGAAAAATTGCACCAAACTATTTAGCTACTTATCTTTCAGACAAGAAACTAGCGAGCAAAGCAGTCATTGGTGATCGTTGACACGGATAAGTCCCGTGTATAGACGTTTTCCCAATATTAGAATTCGGGTTCCTATTCTTCTAAAAGTTAGAATAGAATACAAAACACTCATAAGTAACTTGACGCCACAGCACACAGAAATGCAAGAAATACAACTGAAACAGAAAACTATTGAAACATTTGACAACAAAACAAAATACATAACATAGGATAGAAAAACTTGGTAAGGAAGATAGTAAAAACAATGATGAACAATAAAGACCGACATGCATGCGCGTGTTATAGTGACATCTAGAAAGAAAGGGCCACGCTTTAGATGATGCCACTCAAGGAGGACAGTAAAGTCTTCCAGCGTCCTCTGGAATTAGAAGAAAAAAAGAATGCGTAATATGTGTAGGGTTCGGTGTGTGACGTTGAATAACAAATTATTATCGAAGAGTACGGGAATAAAAATAAGTGTACTACGTATGTGGTCGTTCCGCGAGATGGTAATGATTGCGGATGCGGGGTGGGGGTCGCTTGAGGCTCAACTGCAAGATTTTTGGTAGAACCCGTACGTGCCACAGTAGTGGATTTCATTAAGAGAAAGCCGGGACCGCCTTTTTGATGTATTGATTCCGAAAGTTGTAAATGGTAAAAAATTCATGAGGTGCTAAGGAATGTGGAGCAGCACCAAACTAGCACTGATGTAGGATGATGGTTGAACTTGCAATGAACAAAGGACACTGAATTCAGAAACAGTACCAAACAGTAACAGTCCTTCAGATACATATTGCCTGCTGCCGGGTAGAACTGTCTTGAGCACCGTCGCCTTATCCATGGCCTACACCCACCGGTTTTTCACGAGAACATACCCAAGCCCAATGATATTACAAATGGCACCCAAAATCAGAACTTTCCGTGAAGCATTGACAGTTTGAGACACTGCGCAACTTGTATCTGTCTCGTTTACGCTCTAGTAAATAATCGTATTGTCTTGTTCACACGTTACAACACGGTCAAATTAACTACGTCGTACCTCGTGGACAGTTTTTGACTTTGCGTCAGTCATATCATTGCCAGTTGTTACATTTGGTATGATTTAGTTCTTCTTTATATCTCCAGACTCTGTAGAGTCCGTAGAGTCCGTTCAAATCTTTCAAAGTTTGTTGGAGATCTATTTCGGCTACGTACAGTTTTCAAAATATGGTGTGCTTATTAAATCGACATCAACAATGCATTTTTTTTGCAACAATGAAATCTGATGTTACCTTCCTATAGTCCGTTCGCGTTAAGAATGCAGTGATTTCATACTTGTTCTTCGAGTTTTTTTTGTGTGCAACATTATTAAATTAAAAAATCACTGCATTCTTAACGCGAACGGACTATAGGTGTAAACGGTGTTATACGGCAACCAGTTGGTTTTATTGCATCTATTTTCACATCAATCTCTTCTGAACATCGAAGACTTAACACAATTACATACCTTCAACTTTAAAAACAAACTGTCCTTGGGAGCTGACAGGTGTTTATTCGTAATTTGGACTTTTTTTCATTTTGGTTGTAGATTACGTTCATTATGTTATCATTTTTATGAACCACTCTTCTGATTATTAAATCACTCTTATTTTAGCAACAAAAACCCTAAATCGATAAATTATATTGTGCCTGCGACTCAAGATAAAGATTTACCCCCTTATTCATAAAAACGAACGCAACGCTAACGCATTGTTTAAGCTATTGACGTGTTCTGTCACTTACTCACAAATGGCGGCAGCAACAAGAATGACAGTGACAAAGCATACAAAAGTTATCGTGTTCTATAAGAGCTGTTTAAGTTTTTATGAATAAGGGGGGTAGAACTTACCTACAGTTTATACCTGCTGTTTTGGTTAAAGCAACAGGTGGCGCTGTTGTCTCCATTGCAGCCACCTGATGTGAATTAATGTCATAATTGTAATAAACTCGTACTTTATGAATACTGACATAAATTGTAGAGAGATTGATTACTAACATTGTAATATGGACGCTGATCCAAAATAAATGGTTTTGATTTATTTTTAATTTAAACTGTTAACTAGACTGTTTTAACTTCAATCCTTAATATTTTAAAATCACGTGTTAAAGCACACTTCTTTCGCTTTCCTATTTCTTCTACTCTCTTCTCGAATCAGCTATTCCTGGTTGAATAATCTGTATCTAAAGGTATTTATTGTAATTATTTAAATATAATAAGTATGTTTATGATTTTACCCTTAGTATGTATGTATATTACGTATGTTTTATTAATTGTCAATTTTTTTGTTTCTACTATGCAGCACTACATTTGTCTGTTCTTGTTTTCTACCGGAAGGTTGTCTGGAAGAGATCGCTTTTAGCGATAAGTCCGCCTGAATTGTACGTTGTCATATTTAACAGTTGCGATGTATCGTTACGTTTTGTGCAATAAAGTATATTTATCTTAACTCTTAGTTCATACCCAAGTTCTACCCAAACATTTTGTTTAACACATCTCCGACACGCTGGGTTTAAAACTTCTGCTGGAGTGTATATTTCGATTTGTAAAAAAAGTGCATAGCGATATTTCTCACTCAAAATGTGTGGTTATTTGTCATCTTCATCGTTAGCCTATGCTGGTCCACTGCTGGACGTAGGTCTATCCTCAGCTACGCGCATTCTCTTTTGCCTGCAAAACGTCACTATATCTAACCGGAGGGTCTCACATTACTTCTTGTTCAGTCGCCATCAGACATTTTGAAGCAGGCAACTAAATATAATGTCAATAAGTTCCATACACTACAGGTAACCATAAATATCTAAACATTGATTATTTCATTATTATCTGAACAGATACTATAGTCCGTAAGAATGCAGTAATTCCTTACTTGTCCTTCGCTCTAGCACGCCCCCTAACCAATTACATCGTTCCTAATTAAAAAGGCAAGTGCAAAGTGACCAGTTGAACGCATACCTTCAAACGCAAATAAATATTAATAAATAAATATCTTTGGACATTATTCCACACTAGAGGTGCGCAAATCATGTCCGGCACTGGATTGAACCTGGAACGATTAACTTACCCTCCGGAACTATGTCCGTTAACATGTCCGCGAAACCTTTTAGTTCCACCGAAGCGTGCACCTTTTCCGACATCGCACCGTAAAGGGTCTTAGTTCTACCATGTTCATAAACAGTTCCAGCGTTCCAGTTCTGTGTTTTGAAATGTTGTAAAGGAGGGATTTCCAACATTTCAAAACAAAATCTGCAAAGTTTATTATGACTATCGATCTAATGCAACTAGTATCGGGCGCGATGTGGAACTTCGTCGTTTTCTTGTGAAGTCCACTCAAGCCCACGCGTGGACTAAGATGACCAACTGCCGGGCGCGACGTGTAACCTATCTAATGTCACTTCTGGTGAAGCCCACGCGTGGACTAAATTATCCCACGCGTGGACTAAGTTAGCAGACTGCGGGCGCGACGTAGAACTTATCTAATGTCACTTCTGGTGAAGCCCACACAAGCCCACGCGTGGACTAAGATATCCCACTATCAGGGGTGAAGTGAAACTTATCTGGTCTCGCTTCTGATGAAGTTAATACAAGCCCACGCGTGGACTAAGTTAGCCCACACAAGCCCAGACTCACACTAACGCCCATGTATAGCTGTTTTAATTTTGCTCATACACGACGACATTGCCTTTGCACAGACGTCAACGCATACATTTTTGTGACAAAATCGCACCTATTGCAACGATATAAGATGACACATTGTACAAGTAGGTATCACTCAATGTGCTGTCCCTTTAGGTTACTCCGTCGGTGGGGATCGGGTCACGCTCGGCCGTGCTCGTTGGCGCCGCCGATCGTTCCTTTTCCTTACCCGTACAACTGTGTTCGGTCCGTCTCGCTGGGACATGTGAGGAACGATGAACCTGTTTAATAAGGCGCCTCGGATCGGAACGATGTCGTTCCAGTGCCGGACATAGTTCCTGGAACTATTAAGGTCCGGAACTACACATGTCTATTCCACACAGCGCCATCTAGTCCCAAGTGGGCTAATAATAGTTCGTTATTATGGATACTAGACAACGGATAAACATACTTAAATACTTTTCTTTTGTAAATACATATTTAATATACATAGGAAACACCCAGACCAAAACAAACAGACATTTTCATGCACACAAATGTTTGTACTGTGCGGGGATCGAACCCGCGACCCTTGGTGTAGTAACCGACTTCTCAACAATTACACCAAGACGGTCGTCTAAGGTTGAGATTTTTACCCGAGATTTTTTGTGTGCAACAGGATTAAATTTAAGAATCACTGCATTCTTAACGCGTACGGACTGTAGTCATCGACTTCCTTACATGCAACTAACTAATAATATCTAACATCGTACAACCTAAAAACGCATAACATCAAGGTAATCCACACAAGCATACACTATCCACCCTACCTTATTTCTTATGTATGTCCGATGTAGTAAAAAGTAACTGGCGTCTGCTTAGATGTTCAGGTTTTAATGGCAACTTGTGGTGTATGTAACTTACTGTTCAGAAGTATTTAATGACATTTTCTGCTACAAAATATCTGATGCCGGACGTAATCCACCAAGAGCACAGTTTTAAATAGTATAAACGCGAAGAGCAAGAAATCTATCATTTTAGGCATGAACAAACCCCGAACAACACATGCCAAAAATATTAATATGTGCTTTTGCGAATAGATTTAGTGTTTTTCGAAAATTAGTGGATTGAATGTCCCATAGCTCGCGTGCCCTTAAAACAATAAACCAAAATAAATTCAAAGTACCGCAAAACCGCACTGAAATGTACCGTTGCAGTCCATATTGCACTGCAATTTGAGTCTTTAATCATCTACCAACATATACCAGCATTTAAGAATGGAGGTGGATGCAAAATTATTTTTAAAAAACTTAAAACAGATTCTAACTACTAACTGTTAGGACTATACATTAAATGATTACTATCACGTGGCATCCGCAGAATACCAGTGGTCGTGACGAGCTCTGCCGTCACGATACGTACGTACATTTAATGAGAAAATGTCAAATAAAAAAATGTTATCCATCTCATTTTTTCATTCTTAGGTTTTGCAATGCCCAAATGTAACATGTTGTACTGGAACTCTATTGCTGCCATGACATGTAAACAGTCATGAACGCAAATAAACAATTTGATTTGATTTACTACTTTGTGCTGTTCTATTATTACTGAGCCTTTTTCACAGTTTGTCGTTTGTTTCCAGGTCAACAGGCTGCTGATACACGGAGAGGACGACGATTAGATCCTCAGGTCTTCTCTCGAAGTTATCATTCACAGTAATCACAAATATTAGAATAAGCTATAATCATGCATTTACTAAGTGTAGATCTGACAATCACAATATGGTATTTCTTCTTGGCAAAAAATGTATGTAGATCAACGTAAAGGAACGTGTAAAATTTGTGTAAAATGGGTACTTTAGACAATTTTTCTTTATTTCAAGTTTTGTTTGCTTGCACTAAAAAGAAGTGATTTTTTAAAAACACAACCAGCATTCGGCTCTAGAAGTCGGCTCTCTATAAGAGACAATTTGCTTAAATTTTCTAAGTATTGGAAAAATATGGATAAGCGAAATTATTAAAGAAAAGAAACGAATTTCTTCCAAAATTCAGTGAGATGGATAATGTATCCTTAGCATATATTTAAACTATATACTCTTAGGCTTAGGTGAAATGATTAGAGATAATATGTGCCAAAATCAATGATTTATTGGCCTGTACCATTTTACTTTATTTTTCTAATCATTATGAGTAAAGCCTATCTATGTGTCGTACAAAACAAAAAACTATAATTATTTCTTTTCTTGTTTATTTTCTTGCTTTCATACAGGGTGTCCCGAAACGTGACGTCAAGCGGGCACGGGATGATAGGCTAGGTTATACCGGCTCTGGGAAAAATGAAGAAAAAAATGTATGTCACTTGGTTTAGTAATAATAATAATATTTTTGAAAATTTGGGAAATCGACACCCTTGACTATGTTTTCATGTACTGTACTCACAAATGACCAAATTTTGCAGAGTTTTATGTTTTTATGTTATCCCTGAAAACTATGCTTTTGGTTGTAGTCTTTTTTATGATGATCAATATTGGACATTTAGTAAAAAAAATAAAGTTCGACTCAGTCATGGTCAAGATTTTTTATGTCAGCTAACTTCATCCCTTATTTTCTTTAAAAAACATTACTAAAGCATCCTTGGCAAGTTGTCTAGAAAAATAGCCCATTTAATCAAGATTTCAAAAAGGTGAAATAATAACTATTTCCTTGTCTTATGTTTCCATGAAAAATATTATGAACCATAATGGGTCGTTCAAAACTTGAACTAGGTGAAGTCTAAAGTATGCCATTTGTGGTTAATGAAACAAAAAGTGATCGTAGGTTAGTAGCGGTAGCAAATAAGAAATGATTGCTGTTGCTAAGCATTCCATGCCAGGTCGGTTAATGTGATGGGTGACCACTCCGAACATTTTTTTAAATATCTTTTATAGCTTCTCCGCCCTACAACGTTATACTCTAACATGTGGGCACAGTAAGCTGAGTGTATCTCAGGCTACCTATTTCCATTTTTTATCTTGCTCTTGCTGAATGACATTTCTTTGCAATAGAGCAAAGAAGACTAGTAATGTATTTTTCCGACATTTCCGTACTTCGGAAGGCACGTTAAGCAGTTCGTCCCGATTGACATCGCTAATTGTCAGTCGTAAAGCTTAGTCGGGGGCCTTTGGGCGGCTTGATGACATCTGAGATTATTTTTTTCTCTAATTTTACACCCCTACAACAATCCGCACTGAGCCCGCGTGTTAGAGTAAGCCTAGCGCCCACCCTTGTAGTTGAGGTGAGGCCTGTGCCCAACTGTGGGACGGATATAGGCCGTTTATCTATGTATGTATGTAAGGAGGACTGAAAGAAAATGGTAAGCGTGATGTGGCATTTACCGTAAAAGTAAGATACCAGAGCTTCTATTGAGCCATGTAGTCAGATGTTATTAAGGCGCCCTGAGGCCTCTGAATAAATTTCGCGGCTGACTTCTACTAGCAACGTCAGCTGGGAACAACTGCTTAATGTCATGTGTACGGAGATACTATGAAAAAAAAAGAAATGGTCACCCATCACATTAACCGACCAGGCATGGAATGCTTAGCAACAGCAATCATTTCTTATTTGCTACCGCTACTAACCTACGTTCACTTTTTGTTTCATTAACCACAAATAGCATACTTTAGACTTCACCTAGTTCAAGTTTTGAACGACCCGTTATGATTCATAATATTTTCCATGGAAACATAAGACAAGGAAATAGTTATTATATCACCTTTTTGAAATCTTGATTAAATGGGCTATTTTTCTAGACAACTTGCCAAGGATGCTTTAGTAATGTTTTTTAAAGAAAATAAGGGATGAAGTTAGCTGACTTAAAAAATCTTGACCATGACTGAGTCGAACTTTATTTTTTTTTACTAAATGTCCAATATTGATCATCATAAAAAAGACTACAATCAAAAGCATAGTTTTCTGGGATAACATAAAAAAATAAAACTCTGCAAAATTTGGTCATTTGTGAGTACAGTACATGAAAACATAGTCAAGGGTGTCGATTTCCCAAATTTTCAAAAATATTATTATTATTACTAAACCAAGTGACATCAATTTTTTTCTTTATTTTTCCCAGAGCCGGTATAACCTAGCCTATCATCCCGTGCCCGCTTGACGTCACGTTTCGGGACACCCTGTATAAAGTTTACGGAAATATTTGGTCTGTAGGTATTTCATTTAATCATGAATAGTCTCAATTTGAAAATGGAAAAGGAACGGAATCCTGTTTATTTAACTTCGAGTTTTAATAAGAGGTACCTTCATCAGATGAGAACAAAATATGACATCATTATCTCTCATCTAAAATATTACAAATATTAGATCATATTACGTTTTAGGTCTTGTACTCTTGAAGAGATTGACAAATGGCAGAGTTACAAACAGGTATATAAACTTAATTTCAGTGTATATTAAATTATGCTGTCTAAAATTGATCAACCTTGTTTATTAGTTGATGTAACTGTTTTTAACAACGAAAATGATGGTAGGGAATGCAGATAGAGACAATTAAAAAAAAACATAAAGATTCGAAGAAGAAAGAAGATGAATATCTTTGAAAAAGTAACGCCCTGTTTTGGCTATAATTGAGATATAAAACCCAAAGAAAACACAGAATTAAAATACATACTTACTGTTCTTAAGGAACAAATTATGCTACATTAGAGTTATCTATTCAAAACCAATTAAACAGTACATTCGTGTCGTCAAAATTAGCAAAAAATTTGAAGTTGAACAGTTCACCCGGATTGCGATACAAACAACTTTTATCTTTAGATAAAATACAGAAATACAGAATTTTGAATGCAGCAACAGAAATATGATCAATAAAATTCCCTTGGTTAGTAATTAATCCCAGTGGGTATGAAACAAGGACGCGTGAGTTCAACTCGGTAACCATTATATGATCGTACAATCGCGATCAGATATATTGAAGCACAAAAGGTGCCCAAAAACTTCTGATCAGTTTCATAGCCAAAAAGTTAAATACACCTAAGTTACCATTTACATCTGAACTCTCATTATTTCATTAATGTCTGAACATGTACAACACACGTGATGTATCCGCCAGGTGACATAGAAGTTGGAGACTAGCATCTGTTCAGATATTAATGAAGTAATGAAGGTTCTGACATTTATGGTAACTTGGGTGTATTGAACTTATTGACTGTGAAATTGCTCAGAAGTATTTGGTCATCTTGCCTGTGTCAATACATCTGCTGGCGACTGTACCTTAGTATGTTGGACTTGGGTAGTCTATAGAGAAAGAGCTTAAAAATTCTGGGTCGAATTTAGATCGTACATGGAATGTGTAATAGCTTTAAATTTGTATATATTTATACACTGACCATTGACCGTAAACTATACGCTCAATTGTCTATACGTAATGTACATTATTATGTACGAGTATTTGTATTAAATTCTTGCATTTAAAAGTGCGTCCTATTTAAATGGCGTTAGTGATTCGTATTAATAAAAGTAATAAGGTTGCCAATGGCACAAAATTGCCTTTTCGAAATTTGACTTGTTTAACGAGCCTTGGTATAAAGTTCCTGTGATTGACATGGACTGGAAGTGTAACCCCCTTTTTCATATAAACTAACGCAACACTAAATCATAGTTTAAGTAATTGACGTGATAGGTCACTTGAGGTCAAGCCACACAGCCGAAGCGACATAGCGGGGCGGGTCGTGACGCTACCGCTCTCATTAGTGTTGCCAAGTTAGTGTATTTTACACTAAATCTAGCGGGTAGGAAGCGAAGTAAGTCAAAACCACCCGATTTAGTGTAAAATACACTAACTTGGCAACACTAACAAGAACGGTCGCGGCACGCCCCGCCGCGCTACGGTCGCGTCACGCCGCGCCGCGCCCGCTATGAGTTTTGGCCTTTACTCGCAAATGCGGGCAGCAAAGAGAATGAAAGAGTCAAAGCGATACGTGTTGTTGAAGCGTTAAGTTTTTATAAATAAGGAGGTAGAGATCGTCTAAGTTGAAATGACGCATCACTCCACTGCATCTACGTCTACGTGCAAGCACTCTTGTATGCGTAGACGCGGTGGAGGGGCGCGTCATTTCAGCTTAGACGATCTCTCAGTCTGTAAGTAAAAACTTTCGAATAGTATTTTTTTTGTTATGTAAAATACGGAAGAAAAACCATATTGAATACTTGCTATAACATAGCAAACGAACCAATTTGTTACAAAGTCATTGATACACAACTGCCTAAATAGAAGTGCAATGTTATACTTGTTTATTTTAGTTTAAGTGTGTCTTATGTATATTTTGTTAAGGTCAGATGCACCAGCTAACTTCTACAGTAGCTTTTGCCACTAGCAACCGTCAAATTTAATTAATAGTATGTTTTTGAGTGGAAATATTATAATAAAAGGAGGTAGATAGGTTACTTGTGCCATAAAAAATGGCACCCGAAGTCTTAACTTCCTAACACCTGAGCAAAGCATTGACAGTTAGAGATGACATTGCGTACCATGTATCTGTCTCGTTTACGCTCTAGTAAATAATCATACTAGTATGATTATTTACAATGTCCGTGTGGACAAGATATCTTGTCCACACGGACAAATTGAGGGTACGTACACAAGGGGACAATTTTGGACTTCGCATCAGTACTGACCTATCTTATCTACCTCTTTTTTAGTATAATATCATGGCTTCTCGGCAATCATAGTAAGCTAATTGTAAAGCTCTGAAGCTTCTGCTAAGGATAATGGTAAAAGATATTGTTATGGTTACGATGGTGCTGTAAAGATAGTAATTTTTATTTATTTTAATTCGTAAGCTTTAGCATAACAATACACAAACGTTTGAAGTAAGTAAAAGCAGAACGTGGTTTCTATTTGCTTGTGGTCAGGTATTTTAGATAAATATTTATTTATTATCACTCTAATTTAAGGAAGATTATTTACATTGAATCACTAATTTAGGGGGTGACTTGATTATACACAGTTAGAATCGCACCCTTTATCACAGAGCGTGATTAGTAATTTTAAGGTCCTAATTAAGAAATTCTTCTCTTTAACCCCGGTATCACAGGGACACCAAATAGTTATTGTTGAGTACTTGAGTTAAGTATGGTAACCTTACACCCCTCCAACAATCCGCACTAAGCCCGCGTGTTGGAGTATGGCTAGTTCCACCTCATAGTTGAGGTGAGGCCTGTGCCCAGCTGTGGGACGTATATGGGCCGTTTATGTATGGCATTTATATTGAATCGACTGAAGCTTGTGCTCAAAAATAATGACCGCACTATCCTGGTATTGATTTCAAATTTTAACTGGTAACCCCATCTCCTATGCGAAAGTGTTGCTCAATCTAAAATTAGGAAGTTACCTATAAGGTTGGTTAAGTATTGCATATCTGAAAGTTTCCCGTTCGTTTGATAAACCGTTGTAATAAAAACGTAATTCATGAAAAAATCCTCAATGTCAGGTTATTTGCCACTATAGTCCAACTAAGCTAAGAAATACATTTTGACAGCTGCCAGTGTCATTGGAAATTAAACTTTATGCAATGCGAAAGGGTTCAAGTGTTCTGTCAGGCTTAAAAGTCAAACTACAGTCCATGAATCGAATTGCTATTGGAGTAGAGTACAACTACCAATGACACTGACAGGTGTAAAATAAAAAGTAATAAAAATTTTCTTTCTTACTTTCTTTTTTCTACATGTATTTCTTAGATAAGTAGACCAGGAGTTCCATGATGAAAAAAGGCGGTGATTTTTCATATGAAATTATTAAAGAAATCTCCACTATACTAGGATTTTTAATTGTAGTCAGTGAAATGACATTTTCAGTGTGGCAGGTTTTCAGTCCCAAATAAATAGTGATGTGGTAAATCGAGTTTTTACAATTGAAAGTTAGTCGACATTACAGCCTGGCAAAATAGTCGTAGTGAATGACCACGTCTCACTTCCATATGTCATTACTGGCAACACACACTGGTCGGACTTTCGTCTTGAGACATAGAGGTATTTCGATAAACTGTATTTAGTAAATAGGTTTTCAGCTTCAAAATGTTTTGTTTCTGTATTATATTATTTACAGGTAAGAATTTCGTATATTAACAGGTCATACAACTGGAAAAGTTTGGGAGGATACAACAGTAGAATCTTCCAAACAAGCGTTTTCTAAAGGGTTGACTACAGGCATAAAAGGCCCAACCGGCAAAGGACGACGCCTTATAATTTTACATATAGGCAGTGATGAAGGTTTTGTAGATTCCGGTTTACTTATTTTTGAATTGAAGAAAAATAGTATGGACTATCATGAAGAGATGAATTCAGAGTGTTTTGAGAAATGGCTTAAAAGCATTTTGCCAAAATTAAAGCCAAATGCGATGCTGGTATTAGATAACGCACCGAACCATTCAAGAAAAGTCGAGCGTATCCCCACTTCAACCTGGCGGGAGGCTGATGTTGTTCAGTGGTTAGATGAAAAACAAATTAAATATAAACCTACAATGATAAAGGCTCAATTAATCGAAATAGTAAAAGTACAAAAATCAAATTACGAACGCTATGCTGTGGAAGAGTTGGCCGCTGAATACGGTGTCACAATCCTGCGTCTGCCACCTTATCACTGTGAGCTCAACCCAATAGAGTTAGTTTGGGCTCAAGCAAAGGGTTACGTTGCCAGGAACTATAAAACTTTTAAAATAAAAGAGGTAAAAAAAAATATTTGAAGAAGGCCTGAAAGAGGTGACACCTGATAATTGGAGACAGTGCATAACACCATGCCATAAAAGTCGAAGGCAAAATGTGTCAACTCGACCACATTATAGACCAATATGTGGATTCCTTCGTTATAAATGTAACTGATTCCGATTCCGATTCTGAATATACCGATTCAGAATCGGAGTCGGAATCAATAGCAACCGTTACGAATAAAAACGTCTATAATTACTTGTATTTTCCTTACTTTCAAGTGTTAATTCCCCTGAACCTCTTTAAACATTTTTTTCCCAGCTATGGTTATAATTTTTTAGTGAGAAGTTTTAATATGGAGGTAGGGTCCATATTTCTTAAATCGTATTATTTAATTCGTTGTGTACCTATTAAATATTTAAAATTTAAAAAAAGGCTTTGATACCTAATAAAATAAAGCATGACTAAATGTCTAAGTCTAGTGATTGCCGAACGTCACTATTGTAGCGGGTCACCCTTTTTTGTATCAGTCACTGTTGAAGTTGTCATTTCGCTGACTACAATTATTAATCGTACTATAGTTGAAACTTGTTGTCGGTTATCACGTGCGACCGAACTTCGCAAATCTGAATGCTGAGTACGACATGCACAGACCAAACGTGCCGAGGAAGTTAACGCGGATTTGTATGGCATCGTGGTCGCGGCCTCTGGCGGCGTGTAGACGTAACCGGTTTTTTTTTATGGAAATCCTCGTTAACTTCCACGCCGCGTTTGGTCAGCGCATGTCGGAATAGCCATTCTTGTAGAGATTGTCTATGCTGAAATGACGTGCCACTCCACCGCATGAACGCTCGTAAAGAGTGGTTGTTTGTTTGCGCAGATGCGGTTGCGGGGCGCGTCATTTCAGCTTATACAATCTTTATCAAATTATATAAAAGTGTCATGATATAAAATGAAAGTAATACAAATCAATGTCCTCCTAGATTTTTAACGAATGGGAAACTTCAGAATTACGACTGAGTAGAAATGGCTAAAAGCTTGAAGACCAATCAGGAGGCAGCGTAAGAGACAGAGGCTGACCCTTTAATCCCGTAAAGCAATTCAATTCAATTCTTTATTGCATACCAATGTTTCATAAAGGTGTGTATTAACAGGAGAGTACTTTAAACTTAGGTACCGATAAAGTATTGCAAATATGCGGGTACAGCAAGTACGGGTAGTTTTTAAAGCTAAAACAATTTAAAAAAAATATAATTAAAGGCTTGAATAATGATGAACATGGAAGTCTGCACCGTTGGGTGTACAGAGGCGCTCACAACAACCTCTACATAGTGGCAACTTAAGCCGCTGATATAAGACCCTTTTCGCAACGGTTTTGTAAAGGTTTATGTGAGCGCATCTGTACAGTGCATTGTTATGTTCAATATTAAAAAGGTCCCTGGGTTCTGAGAAAGTGAAGGTTGACAGGCGTTTTTTAATAGTTAAAGTCATTGATATCAAGATAAAACCCTATTAAATAAAAGTTATTGTTTGGCAGAGCCATGTTAGTCATTTGTTATCCAAACTTCTTATCTCTTTAGATGAAAAGAGACTATTGAAAAATAAGCCTTAACGTGGAACCTTTAAAAGGTGACCATGATAAACACGGTCACATTTTCAAAGAGAAGGGAGACAAGGGATTGTTATGAACTGTAGAATGTGCCTGCGACATATCGACAATAAAGTGCCAATACCTCCTTGACAAGTTAGGAGATAGTGGCACTTTGCTGTCTCTATAGTATTTATTACTTATCAATAATTTTGTTTTCTTCATGAGTAGAACAAGCACGTAAAACATGTTATTCTTTAACTAAACAGGTTTTAAGTCAGTATTTGAAGTGACACAAGCTTGATGAAACGTCAAACGTTCTTGCGTTTTGTGGGTAGGCACTAAAACCCCGTATTATCTATTTGAAAGTTTAAAAGAGATTGCTCAATTGTTATCTAGATTTTTCTCATGCATCAAGGTGAAAATATTATTAAAATTAGTATATTTGTTCCCGTCATTCGAATGCCAATTATGAAAAGGGGTTTTTTAAATGTAAAAAGATTCACAATTGATTAAAATATAAACCGGAATTGATGATAATAGAAATGTACACTTGCTAAATTGATATTTACTCCTAGGTAACGCGATGTCAAAATTAACACGACGCTGACCGAAAGTCACAGCAAAATCTACTCTTTCATGGTTGGAGGTAGAATCGTACTTGCCACATAACGTTTCCCTAAAAACCTGATATATCATGTACTCGCGTACCTAACCTGAAAACGGTAACATAGGCATTGTTTCTTGCTTGATATTATAGGATAGCGTGTGAAATAATCAAAATGAACAACTATCAAATAAAAAATGGTTTTATTGCACCGTGCATCTAGTCTGACAAGGAGCAAAAACTAGATGAACAAGAAAATTAACCTGGTTTATTTATTGTTTCGCTCGTTTGCGCTATGATAAAATAAATGTATTAGTAATAAGTACGGTGGACGGCACATCACTCTACCCATTTCCAGTCAGTCCTCCTTGCTCTATTGCAAAGAAATGACATTTGGCAAGAGCGAGAGAAAAAACGGAAATGGGGTAACCTGATGTGCTGTTGACTCTACATAAGATACAAATGAGGTGAGTTGTGTTAAGTATTTCATTCAACTTTTTTAATTTGGTAAGCAGTTCAACTGCCAGTATTATTAGACAGTTCAATATTGTGTTCCTTCAATTTATGTTTTAATCATTTTTGATCCTTGCATTGATTTAACGACACAAAAAATAATATTATAGATATGTGTAAAACTTGAATAATATTCAAAAAGACGAAAAATCTTGGCTTTCTAACTATACTCGTTGTGAAAGTAGAAATAGTCAGTAGTTTTGTTAAATGTTTCCATTGTTTAAATGTTTGAAATAAAGAAATAAAATGAATAATCTAGTTTTATTTCTATCTGTTATTTTCGGTGAGGCTTGCTTGGGTCTGCTTCTTTACTGTACTCTTAGTATGGTAAAAAACTGTATTTGTAACGACTTCAAGAAATTAGAAATTTGTATCCGTCGCATGTATTAATTTCTTCCTTTGTTTGAATTGTTAAATTTACTTCGCACTGAGAGTTATTCGGGCTGCCGCGACCAACGCATCAGGTTTCCGCCGATTAAAAACAGTTACGTCCACCCGCCGCCAGTGGCGCCACTATGAATGCCATACAAATCAGTTACGTCCACCACAACTGCTTGTTATCTATATTTAGTAGATAAGGTACCTAATTTCATTTGTAACTAATGCCAACCTACTTTTAGGTAGGTAGTTAACAAATAGTTGTAACAAGCGTTTGATAAGCTAAGACTAGGCCGGAGTGTGAATTGACGTTGTTCATGCGCCCCTTTACGCATTACGACCACAGTGTTCACCTAATTGAAAATAAAATGACGTGTGAAAAGGGTCTGGGATATTTGTCTAGAGCCCATAACACTCTGCGACTCAAAGCAGCAATGCGAACGAGGTGCAGCCCCGACTGTGAAATAGGAACGCTTTAAAGCGATTCGCAGGGATTATACAAACGGTCAGGAATCGATGCAAATACCTGTTGATCGTTTGGTATCGCTATCGCGATGAAAATTGCTGCAATAAGTCGTAATGTATAGGGAATGCATGACCTATAGGTGGCAACACTAAATTGACCAAAGACATCATCATGAGACAAGAGACATCATGCGGCCAGTGAAGGTAACCCTTTACTGGCCGCATGATGTCTCTTGTCTCATATGTTAATATGGATTCGGATTGGCGACGCCAGACAGCAGCACTTTCGTTGTGCACGTGTCCAGAGGGCCCACAGGAAGTGCTTTTGGACACTGCCATCTAGTGGTGAATAGCTAAACAATTTTAACTCTGTTTGCCAGCAGATGGGGTTGACGGCGTGGTTTAAAGGGCGCGGCTCCTTAAATGGATCTGTCTGTTTCCGAAAAAAAAGATTTTGGCTAATGTTTGGAATGCAGGTTTGTACTTAACTTTTCATCCATATGTTGCATAGGTTACCAACAAACTTATGAAAATACAATCACAATGGGACTTAAGGCCTTTTTCAAACTCAAAGGCTTTAGGCTTTTTTCATTTGCAGTTCTTTCCCAAAGATTCTCTTAACAAACACTGCTAAATGCGAAATAGGTATCGCAGTTCGACAATCATTGCAACGGATGTCGGTTTATCAAAAACGAGTAATTACACCGACCTGCAACTAAAGCAGAAGTTAATGCGACATGGTTCAATGGTTCAAAAGTGTATGAGCACTATTTGTCCCTGTCTGCCGTGCTATTCCGGCGGTGCACATCGGACATCACTTCACATCTCGGTGCTTCACGCTTACCTCAATCATCAATACGCTTTACTTTGAATTAGTATTTTCCCTCATTTTGTATGTAAATAATTTAAAAATGTTATTTGGCTTAGTCCTTTCTTTTCAAACGACCACAGTTGCAAAGAAATTGAATTTAAAAGTTCACTCACACAAGCGAAGGGAGTTTTGGCGTCCGCCGGAATAGCATAGCTGTACTTGATGACAGCTCATAACCACTTGTTCTGTCGGAAAAATGTTTCCCATTGCAAATATGTATTCGTGTATGAATGAATATTTTAGAATTGTCTGATTAAGTGACTGCAATCTGTCTGTATACCTTTCATAAATAAATAAATTTGTTTCGACGACACAGGTGGCGCCCGTTGAAGACAGGGCGTTTCCTCCCGTGTAAAGATTCGTATAACCTGAAAGGCTAACAAACCAACAAACAGATTTTTGTTGATAGTTAAAGGGGTTTTAATTAGAGTCCGACCGAAACTGGTTTTCCGGCCGAAACCGAAACCGAAACCGAATGTTCGGCCTAGGCTTCAGTTTCGGCCGAAACCGAAACCGAAACCGAAACTCACGTGGTCAAGTATAAAATACCTACAATCACTAAATTCTGAAAAAAATTACGCATTATTCTGCTAATAACAACAAAACTAAGTTACAGACTAATTTTTTTTTCAACACGAGAGCCCACCTCTGGGCAAAGGTCTCCCACCATTTTTTTTGATTTACCCCTGACTTTTGCTCAAGTCAGCCATTCGCCATAGTGATGTACCAGGTGGTCGCACCATCGTTTTTAGGCCTCGTTTTTCAATGATATCAGTCTTTGAGGAGCCATTGGGTTGTCATTCGGGCCGGATGCATCTTACAGACTGCTCAGTGCTCGGCCTACGTCTTGAACATCAGTTTTGGCACTGATCGTGGTTACCATTTTCTGTCTGTGTGTTTAATGCCTAACACACTCCACTCCATTACCCTTGGACCTATTCCGAGCTTTGACTTAGGGTGTTCCATGAGCAACCAGGCTTGTGCACCGTGGGCAAGTGTCGAGAAATTCTCGCTTTAAAGATATAGGAAGGTGGCACTTCATTTATTTGAGCTAACTTTTCTAGGCTTATGCCTTGAAAAGTTAGCTCCTCTAGGTGATTCGGCATTTGATATCCTCATCCTGCCTGTTCTCGAAGAAAACTATCTTTTTTTGGGGGGGAATCCGTTTATGGACTAGACTGGCTCGATCCAGAGGGCGGGACTCTGGGGGAAGGTCGGTGGTTTGTGAGGCTCGCCAGCCGTGAGGCGGCAGACATTACTCACTAAACCGTGTGACCTGCTTCAGCGAGTATCCAGAGGTCCCCGTGATCTCTGGTCAAGAACTCCGTGTGCCGGTGGACCCCTGGCGCGCTATGCTAACCAGCCCACCTCGAGGGGAGTTACACCTCCCCTCTACACCCGCCAGTATGTACGGCGGTGTTAGGTCACTCTTACACCGCCGCCCTTCCTCGGGGCCACTTGGAATGGAGGCACTCAGCCCCCGCCATGTGTAACCCCCAAGGCCCCCTTTTAGTCGCCTCTTACGACAGGCGGGGGGGAAACCGTGCCAGAATTCGAACGCCCCATACCACAAGGCGAAAGGAGACAATCTGGCCCAAGTCAATATACTCATCAAAGTTGCATTGTCTGCCGTCTACCACTTCCTTACTTCGTGTCCCCATAGTCGTCAGTTTCGTTTTTGTCTGGTTCATCACCAGTCTTTGAACATTGTCTGCCCTGCCACTCGGCGGATGTGTTGGCGAAAAGCACGATGTCGTCGGCATAACGATCGGTCGATTTTCATAATTCGACATCGACTCCTTCATTAGACTAGGGTCTTGCCAACTGCCTAAAAACTTCCTCCAATGCGATAGTACATAATCTGAGTGATCCAATATTGAACTATTTACATCATTCAAGTACAGAAACGAAACGAAAACTTCATCAACAACAACACGCACGACGTCCAATTCTGAACATCAGGACTCCCCCTTAGATTTCCAGAGCGGCTGGTAATGGGCGGCCCACATAAACCCAAACCCTGCGATGTCTATCTGGTCATTCTGCTTCTTTGCTGGTGGGAGTCCCACGCTGAGTTTGGCTTCAAACGATATGCCCTCGAGAATTTTTCGACTCCAAACTGATGGCCCAGTTTCTCGTGCAACTGACACTTTAACCTACTTTCCTTAGTGCCCAGCCGTTGTTGGATGTAACAATTAACCTCTTTCTCGAAGGTGGACCTGCCTACTTGAATCTTTTGGTCAAGACATACTCGTCGACAACTTCGGGAGAATCGGACTCCTAACAGTCTTAACGAAAACTTACATGTAGGTACTCAGTTACATCAAAACATTGCCCCTAAAGAAGTTTTGCGTTTGGCGATTACGCACTGACCAATTTTTGTGTTGCTACGGAGCCATCCGAATGTCCCACGACAATACTCGAAGATTGTGGAGGTCGCCAGGCTCTGCCATAACGTTGCCACGAGAAAAGAAGTTATACGAGCGCGAACGACATCTTCCGAAGTGAGTTTCGGTTTCGGCCAAGTTTCGGCCGGTTTTTGGCCGAAACCGAAACTGTGGCCGAAACTCGAATTTTTGGCCGAAACTGGCCGAAACCGAAAGTTCGGTCGGACACTAGTTTTAATATTGAAGGGTTTACGGCCCGTACACAAAAGGACGATACGACACGACGTCGCGTCTCTTTGTGCCTACGACGCAGTATCGTTCAACGATGCGACGTCGTGCCGTGGGAATTTACGGCGAGGAAGGATACGTTTTACTCTAGCGAGCAATGTATGAGCACCTGTTTGTACTGGGCGGGAATCAGGCCCGCCGCTAGCTGTTTCGCCCCCCGCGTGCAATACCAATAATGCCGCCCTTTCTGAGTTTTGACAAAAAAAAAATATTAAATATTTATTAATGAAATTGATAAGCGGAGCGAGCGCCGACCGATTTGGCCGATCTATTGGCTTTTAAACATTGGCATCCAAACATTGGTCTTTGGATCTGTATAGCAATCCTCACAAAAATCTGTTCTCATCTCGATGCCCCATAGGTGAGGCTCACTTTGATTTATGGTAATCATTTTAAAACCTCACCTCATGCGGCATTGTGTCGTTGCTAAGACTAACCGCCATAAGCGCCAGCCTGAATAATGCTGGAGTCAAGCGAAGTCAGAGCGAGCGAAACGAGCGCGAGTTTTTATGAGTTGAAATGAGCCTTTTTTTGAACATACACATATTTTTAAGCTGTTTTAATAGCTTTTCAGGGAGGAGGCCATGGTTGTTTTGGCAATTCAATTCACGTCTGTCTCAATGATCCACAGTTAAGATAAGAAATTGCTAACTGCTCCTATAAAGAAAATCAATAAAACGTACTACATTAGCGCGAGCGAAGCGAGCGCGTTTTTTTTAAGCAAGTAAGGGGGTTCACCCGTCATGGAAAAAAATATGAGTAGGCACTGGCTAGGTGCGAAGCGTGCGTTATGAGAGCTATGCTCTCTTGAGCCAAGGGCAGGTATGGAAACTGCGTGAGCGCGCGAAACTGTTATATCTCAGTGTAGGTATGCATGAAAACCTCAATTGAAAGAAGATAACTCGAGTGGAGCAAAGCTCTAATTCTATAGTTAAAAAATCCTATATCCTTAGTTTCGGGGGCGAAAACCGTAAACAGTAGAATAATGGGCATTGCGCGAGCGAAGCGAGCGCGATTTTTTTGGTTAAAGTGGGCCTGATTAAACTAACCAGTGGGTAAATAAGCGGCGCCGCGGCGGGTTAAAGTGTTTTTTTGCATTTATTTGCCGCCCCCAATATCTGGCCGCGCCGTAGGCTCCGGCGCCTGGGCCTTAGGGTGGTTTCAGAGTCACGCCATCGCGACGGGCTGGCAGCGCCCGCCCGTTTCAGCATTCATATCCCCCTAGGCAAGGCGTCACCCGTTTAGGTAAATCCACCATTATCAGTCCCGTTTTCTATAGGCTGACAGAGACGACGTTTAGTGTTGTATCTTGGTTTTGACGGATGCCTATAGATGACGGTGTTATCTTCATTCGTTTAGAGATGTTTTTTACATGCTATGACTTAATTTTTTTTTCTTAAAACAAGTACCTATAAATTAGCTCAATTTGCCGCCCCCTGTGCGTGCCGCCCGCGTGCGGTGCACGCGTTGCACGCCCGCTTGCGGCGGCCCTGGCGGGAATCGAACCCGCCACCTTTGGTGTAGTTGCTGACTGCTCAATCATCACACCAAATAGTCGAGACTATGTGTGTGGCCTACGTTCAGCAGTGTGAGTACTTTATTTTCTGATGATGATGTTCATTTTGCTATTACTTCAGATCGTTCCACTCCAGAAAATCGCTAGCATTAACGGCCTAGGTACGTCCCACAGGTGGGCACAGGCCTCACCTCAACTTTGAGGTGGAGCGAGCCATACTCCAACACGCGGGCTCAGAGCGGATTGTTCGTGGGGTGTAAGGTTAGAGAGCAACCCTAATGTCAGATGTTATTAAGCCGCCCTAAGGCCTCTGACTAGGCCTAACGACTGACAACTGGTGACGTCAACCGGGACTAACAGCTTAACGTGCATTCCGAAACACGGAGATGCCCGAAATACACATCACTGACTTGCGGTCGGGGTAGTCACCTATCTCATTTCCGATCCGGCATGTGTTGCTTTACAACAGCGATCGCCGGCGATCGATGTTGTAAAGCAACACATTGCGTTACGGGCACCTCCAAACTTTCTTGAAAATCGCTAAGTAACAGCTTAGAAACATCCTGTTCAACATTCCTGAAATATGAGGGTCGGCTTACGCTAAGTAGTGGTCAAGATGGATGTCTTAGACAAATCGATGATGCTGGCATGCTTCAAGGCAATGTATGACTTAATCAGGTAGGTGTCTCTAGTAAAAGTTCATATTCAAGATAGGGCAACCAGAAAAAGACATTCAGTCTTGGCTTCAGGCGGGAATCGAACCAGCGTCTTTCGCAAACCAGGTGACTGCACTAACCACTGTGCTACCAAGACCATTAACAGACCAGCCGAAATTTTCTGTTACCTATATTTCACCTGGCTGCCAGGTTTGTTTCACCAATGTTTAGGCATATACCTTAAAGTTCTTGCTAGCGAAAGACGTGAGTTCGATTCTCGCAAGAATGAATGTCTTTTTCTAGTTTTTCTTTAGTAAGATGACAATCCTTTATGCTAATGCCTAATGCTAAAATAAAATAACCCGAAGCTTATAATATTTGCTCTCTGACATTTACTAAAGGTCATCTGACAAAGGCGAAATAGGATCCACCTACGCCAGTCGCTATAGCTACGCCCGGGCTCCCTTCGCAAGCACGCCATGTTGAACCCCCACGCATGCGCGAAGGTAGGTCGCCTGGGGAGCTGTCTGGTCTAGATAGACTTAGCTAGAGCTATCTATAAATGCACGTTGCAACTGCACACGCGTTAGACGCCGATCGATTCAGGAGGGTGGACTCCCCGAGCTAGGGCGAGGGTGTCTGCGACATCCAGACAACAAAGGAAATGCCTAACAGATACCTATGTATACCTTTATAGTGCATTAGGGGAGATTTTCCCGTCTGGGTTGGGGGACGAATGCATGTACTTAGGCACTAAATCAATATTCTGTTAACTTTTCCGGCCACTTGGTAAAGCTTCTCGGCAGCTGAGTTGCTTAAATGCATGCATAAACCAGTGTCTGCATGTGGCAGACACTGGTTCGATTCCCGCATGAAACCTTTCTATCTACGAAACAATTTTTCTAATGATGAAAATGTTAACCCGTAATGTTAAAGAAGGAAGTACTAATATACGCTCGTTGGAACCAAAGTCGAGTATGGATGTTAAGCGTAGAGTCGCTTGTCTATCGGTATTTCATGAGGTGTGTTTCGAATAGTGTGGTACTCCTGGTAGTTACCACACTCTTATTTCCACTACTGGACTACTAGGTGGACTTCCCAGCTACCCGCACTAAACGGTTTGCTGCATCCTACCAGGCTCGCACCGGTTAACGAGAAAGCTCTCCTTGACTCTGTATTTCCGGATACATACCACATCGAGAGATCACCTCGCCATGAAATCGCCCAACATATGCTAGTGTGATCGGAGTGCCTATTTCGACATGCTCAGACCAAACGCGGCGAGGAAGTAAACGCAGATTTCCATTAAAAAAAAAAGGTTAAGTCTACCCGACACCTGGGGCCGCAACCGCGATGCCATACAAATCCACGTTTGGTCGGTGCATGAAGTAGTGAGCACTCAGGCTCTTAGCGTGGACCTCCATCGGCTACGTCATCATTGAGGCAAGACTAAGGTCAAGCGCGAGTCCGTCTCAAATAAAAAATAATAAAACAGTATCTAAATAGCTATCTATCTACATAAATAACTCCGTAAGCGAGTCGCGTGGTCTAAGGCTGTGAATGGAGCAGATTGTTTTTTTCTAAGTAAGTAAGTACGAGTGAGAAAGTAAAGGTGTTAAGATTTGTCACTGAGCCGCATAACAATAGACCCCAATAGAAAGAAAGAAGAAAGAAAGAAAAAACATTTATTGGCCCAACAGAAACAATAATAAAAAAAAACAAAAAATACATGCGGAACAAAATAAAAAAACAAGAGTAAAGAAAAGAAAGCTACAGCAAAACGTCAGGTTATGGGCCAATCAGGACCCTACCTCAGCAAATGCCGCTGCAATAGCAAAACACGAAGGTACTCAGTTAGTCACAATAAACTAATCTACTTAGTGGTTTCAACATTTGTCAAGAACTTACCTTTCTCACTGTATAGCAAAGCGGCCCAACTGAGTCTTTCTGCCATGGCTACTGTAATGGATATGACGATCCCACGGTAACTTGAAATCCACAGTTCTGTTATTCCCAAAATACTGACGCGTCTAGTACCGACTAGTTCTAAATCCTGTACAAAGTAGGAAGTCTATTTAATCAAATTAAAAGAGTACGGGTCCCAAAATCAATCCCTGGGGCACGCCTAGGCGCAAGGTGGCACTGAAAGAGTTAGTTCCGTTGACATTCACTACTTTTAATTTTCTATCTGGAACTAACGGAATTAGGTTTTGGATTATAAACCCTTACTTATTATGAGACTAAAAAATCAAACGGAGTCCTTTCAATCTGACTCTTTCTTTAATTAATGCACCTATAGATACTAATAATAACCAACCACCTCGAGCTCCTTGGTATGGATCTTTCGTCTGACCTCAACTTCGGAAGTTATATTGAGTCCAAAGCAAAAACCGTCGCTCAGAAGCTTGGTATCCTCTTTAAGGTTAGGCGGTACTTCACACCGGAACAGCTCTTACAGTTGTACCAAGCACAAGTTTGGTCGTGTACGGAGTAGGTACTGCTGCCATCTTTGGGATGGCTCTGCCAATTACCAGCTGGATGCACTGGACTCAGTAGACCGAAGGGCCAGCAGACTCATAGGCGACGATACGCTCGTTGGAACCGACCTCCAGAGTTTGGAGCATCGGCGTAAAGTAGCCTGTTTATCGGTTTTTTATAAGGTGTATTTCGGAGAGAGCGCAGGAACTTCATGACCTAGTACCACCTCCACTTTTTACCACCGGACCACTAGACGCCGTGAGGACTTTCACCCCCATATGGTCGACTTTCCGGTCCGCACCGCTAAGGAGTGGAACGCCCTCCCTGCGTCTGTGTTTCCGGATTGTATACAACCTTGGTGTCTTCAAGGCAAGAGTGATTTTGCGAGTTGGAACGTGTTAGCAAGATAGGTACCTAGTATGTTTATTTTTACTGTCGTCTCAAACTGACAACACTGTCAATGCTTTGCTCAGGTGTACCAATAGTTCAGATTTCGGGTGCCACTTTTTTCGCAGAAGTAACCAATCTCTTGCTTATTATATTATTTAGTTTGTGTTTTGATCGTTAGCAAGAATAGCGTAGCTGGTTATTATTACGTACTTGCATCGTCTGCCGACGAGTTGCAGGGTGTGTTTTTATTTTGAAAGAAGTACCTAGTAAGTTGGGTAGGTATTTAAATTGCGAATTTTAAGCGAAATTTAACCGTTCACTTAATTTAAAAAAACATCAGAAATTTTTCACAGTACCTAGTTAGGGGGATACTACATCGAGGTAGGGCAGAGAATGAATAGACAAGTCACTCGAGACGACGAGAACTTGATGGGTTGACAATATAAATCAAATCATTACATCAAACACTCATTCTATAGAAAACTAGCAGCCGCCCGCGACTTCGTCCGCGTGGACTTAGCTGTATGTGAAAAAAGATTTTCCTGCATTTCTGTCGAAATTTTCCTGAATTTTCTTTGCTATAAACCTCACGGAGCCCGCGACCTTTCCAACGAATGCAAAACCTTGGAAATCGGTTCGTGCGTTCTGGAGTTATAGCGTCAGGAAGGAAAACCCGACTTATTTTTATATAGTAGAAGAGAAGATAAAGTTATAGAAACCTAAACGGTTTCAAATGAATACAAAATAGGGAAAGAAGAATTTATACAAAGCAATATACCTAGATACCTATGGAAACTATTCATAGAAAATTCACAATTATCTACGACTTTTGTAAGTCAATTAAATTCAAAATTGCCTTTACTTCAAAGTAAACTACAATAGATGAAAATATCATAAAAACTTACACAATAAAGTTACAATTGATAACAATACGAAAAACTTAAGTGGTAACAATAATAACTTTACAAGTAACAATACAGATGACTTAAGTAATGACAATACCACTGATTTGTATAAAAAGAGGATCTGGGTGAAGGGGGAAGTTTCCGTCGATGTGCGGTTCCTGTAGTTGTAGCTGTGGTGCGCTGGTGCGTCAGGACAGCGTCTCGTCAACCTTCACAGAGCAATCAATAAGTGCAGTGAAGCCAAAAAGAAGAGTAGTAGAGGAGAAGGGGTTGGATGAAAGGAAGGGAGTGGAGTGGCAGGGGCAGGGAGTAGATGTGAGGGTGCAGGAGGGGAGAAGGTGTGGAAGGTGACGGGGGAAGTGAAAATATTTTCAATTATTTGTTTATTTATTATTTAATTCGCAAATTACAAAAAACTTACAATTGGCGGACTTAATGCCTAGAGGGATGTAAGGGGGCGAACCTCCATCTATCGCCCCAAGTCAACCTCACCTGCTCGCGGTGCATCCTGCTGAGTAACGAACGAGGTTCTGGCGACCGACCGACGGCGGTATATCCGTCCTGAATAGGCGAGCTAAATACCACAGGCCGGTGACGGGCAGCAGCGTCACCGGTGCGAGAAGCTTCGCCCTGCGATCGCGAACCCGCCTGCCCAGCGTGGCGATTATGGGCATAACCTCCTATGAAGACATAGCGAAGGCCACGGCCCCCAGTTCCCGGTAGCCCCACTATTCCTGGTTATGGTGGCGACCATGGTAACGGTGGGGCGGGGGGTGCAAAGAATCTCCGGGCTACGGGAGGCCACCACAACCGACTGACCCTGGCGACGTATAACGGACGCACGCTGCGGCTCGACTCGCATCTGGCGCAACTTGAGGTGGAACTTGGGAACATCAGGTGGCACATACTAGGGTTATGTGAAGTCCGAAGAGAGGGAGAGGACACCATAACTCTCAATTCAGGCCACCTGATGTACTTCCGAGAGGGAGACCAAAAATCCCAAGGTGGCGTTGGGTTTCTGGTTAATAAGTCCCTAGCTAACAACGTTGTGGAAATGTCTAGTGTGTCGAACAGGGTGGCGTACCTCATCATCAAGCTCACCGAGAGGTATAGCCTCAAGGTGGTGCAAGTGTACGCACCGACCTCGTCACACTCGGACGATGAGGTGGAGGATATGTTCGATGACATATCGAGGGCCCTCCACTCCACTACCAAGACCCATTTCACCGTTGTTATGGGGGACTTTAACGCTAAAGTGGGAGTACAGAATTGCAGTGAATCGGTAGTAGGATCCCATGGATATGGAAGCAGAAATCATAGGGGGCAAATGCTCGTCAATTTCCTCGAACGGGAGGGGCTCTTCTTGATGAACTCATTCTTCAAGAAGCAACCCCAAAGGAAGTGGACGTGGCAAAGCCCCGACACTATGACAAAAAATGAGATCGACTTCATCATGGCGGACAAAAAGCACATATTCAGAGACGTCTCCGTGATCAATAGGTTTAATACCGGTAGCGATCACCGACTCGTCCGAGGCTCTCTGAATATCGACTTCAGAGCTGAACGAGTCCGCTTGATGAAGGCCAGGCTCCGACCAACTCTGCTTCAAACTATGATGGGATCTGAAGCGTTCCAGTCAAATCTGGAGAACCGATTTGCTGCCGTGGAAACCACAACTGACGTTAACCAGAACCTTGAAGATGTGGTTCGAGTCCTCAGGGAAGAAGGTACGAGATTTTGTAAAATGCAGCGCAAGGGCAAGAAGTCGAAGCTTTCCGAGGAGACTTTAGGGCTAATGAAGAGACGACGAGAAGACCCACCCGTCACTTCGTCAGGGAAACGGACTCTAAACCGAGAGATTAGTAAGCACGTGCGACGCGATCTCCGTTGCTCTAATACCCTCTCGATTGAGAGAGCGATCGAGCAAAACCGGGGATCAAAAGTGTTCGTACGATCTCTTGGAAGAAGCCACCTGACGAAGTTGACCATAGAAAGTGGAGAAGTCGTTGTCTCGAAGCCAGCAGTCCTTTCGGAAGTAGAAAACTTCTATGGCCGGCTATACGCTTCGCATGCATCTCGACCTGACCCCGGAAACTCTAGAGCCACTCTAACACGCCACTACACCGAAGACCTGCCAGAAGTCAGCATTGACGAAATCGAGATCGCTCTTGGGCGGCTTAAAAATGGAAAAGCCCCCGGAGAGGACGGTGTTACAACAGAGTTGTTAAAGGCAGGAGGCAGACCCTTACTCAGGGAGCTTCAAAAGCTTTTTAACGCTGTCCTCTTCGAAGGGAGAATTCCAGAGGCGTGGAGTAGGAGTGTAGTCGTCCTGTTCTTCAAAAAGGGAGACAAAACCCTACTGAAAAACTATCGACCCATTTCCCTTCTAAGCCACGTCTATAAGCTGTTCTCAAGGGTGATCACGAACCGTCTTGCGCGAAGACTCGACGAATTCCAACCACCGGAACAGGCTGGGTTTCGGAGCGGATACGGCACCATAGACCACATACACACAGTGCGGCAGCTTATACAGAAAACTGGAGAGTATAATCAGCCCCTGTGTCTAGCATTTGTGGACTATGAGAAGGCCTTTGACTCAATTGAAATCTGGTCTGTTCTGGAGTCTCTGCAGCGATGCCAAGTAGATTGGCGATATATCCAAGTGATGAGATGTCTTTACAAAGCTGCCACTATGTCCGTCCAAGTACAGAATCAGCAAACAATTCCCATAACGTTGCATCGGGGTGTGAGACAAGGGGATGTTATCTCCCCGAAATTGTTCTCAAATGCAATGGAGGATATGTTCAAGACGCTGAACTGGAAAGGACGTGGCATCAACATCAATGGCGAGTACATCTCTCACTTGCGATTTGCTGACGACATTGTCATCGTGGCGAAAACGCTGCAGGACCTACAACAGATGCTGAATGACCTGGCTGACTCTTCTGTGCGCATCGGTCTACGGATGAACTTGGACAAAACCAAGGTCATGTTCAATGAACATGTACTACCGGAACCGATTGCGGTACACGGCGCCGTTCTCGAAGTTGTTCAAAAATATGTATACCTCGGGCAGACATTGCAGTTAGGTAGGAACAACTTCGAGAACGAGGTGAATAGAAGAATTCAGCTGGGTTGGGCAGCGTTTGGGAAGCTACGTCGGGTCTTCACATCGTCGATCCCACAGTGCCTAAAGACAAAAGTCTTCAATCAGTGCGTCCTACCCGTCATGACATACGGAGCCGAAACGTGGACACTAACGGCACGGCTGGTCCACAAATTTAAAGTCACCCAGCGGGCTATGGAGAGGGCTATGCTCGGCGTTTCTCTGCGGGACCAAATTAGAAATGAGGTGATAAGGCAGAGAACCAAGGTTATCGACATAGCCCACCGGATTAGCAAGTTGAAGTGGCAGTGGGCTGGCCATGTAAGCCGTAGAACCGACAACCGTTGGAGTAAACGTGTTCTTGAGTGGAGACCGCGTCTCGGCAAGCGTAGTGTAGGACGTCCTCAGGCAAGGTGGAGTGATGATTTGCGCAGGATGGCTGGCTGGAGCTGGATGCGAGCAGCCGAAGATCGAGCTCAGTGGCGTGTAATGGGAGAGGCCTATGTCCAGCAGTGGACTGCAACAGGCTGATGATGATGATGATGGAATGCCTAGAGGCATTAACTACCGGCGTTTTTACTATTTACCTTTTAAGCCGGGTTGACGTAGACGCAGGCCGTAACTAGCTAGCACCAACTGTATCAGAGCGGGTGCTCACGGGAAATTGGGCGATATATCTTTTCGGGCCGTATCCCGCAGAGCCTAGAAACTAAGGTCTTTGGGCAGAGCGTGCCAGTGATGACTTACAGCACTAAGACGTGGGGTCCTTAACTGTGAGCCTTTTAAACAAGCTCAGAGTTACTTGCTATGGAGAGAGCTATGCTTGGGGTTGTCGCAATGAAAATATCCGCAAATCACTAAGGTCACCGTCAAATAGCTTTTAGGGTAGCCAAGCTGAAGTGGCACTGGGCAAGCCCCATCGTTCGCAGAACCGACGACGGGCGAGGAAGAAAGGTTCTGGAGTGGCGACCACCAACTAGAGGACGCAGCGTGGGGAGTCTTCTCACTCGGTGGACCGATGACCTGGTGCAGGTTGCGGGAATCCGTTGTATTCCGACGTCCCAAAGCAGCTCGCCGTGGCGCTCTATGGGGGAGGCATATGTCCAGCCGTGGACTCAAAGAGGCTGATGATGATGATGATGTACTAACATTA
The DNA here is from genome assembly GCA_950022985.1 of Udea ferrugalis. Lineage (NCBI taxonomy): Eukaryota > Metazoa > Arthropoda > Insecta > Lepidoptera > Crambidae > Udea > Udea ferrugalis. The sequence goes on from OX465515.1 coordinate 1,829,472, forward strand.
GAACATGCTACTTGAGATAGCACAGAACAATAAACCAGTAAGAAAGAGTAAGACTGAGCTAGAATGAAAAAGTGAGTTTGGATGGGTAGAAAAAGGATGGGCTTTAAGCTACATGGAGAGGGCCTACTGATTCAATCTTTTGTTAGTGATAGTGATATACCTATGTAAAATACTTTTACTGCATATTTACTTTGATAGATTTTTGTTTTTACATAGTTCTAAGTCAAATAAAACAACAGTGTTTTGCCACACATTTATTGCTACTTCCACAAACATTGCATTATTTGCTGCTAACATATATTCCAAATAGAATTAAGAGTTTACATAGAACCACATTGAAATATAGCTATCGATAGTAGGGCACATCGTGTTAAGGGAAAGAATAGTGAAATATGTGAAATCCACCAAGACGACAATACATGAATAATGAAGTTTACAACATCGAAACACCGAGTCCAGAAGACTCGGTGGAATACGCAAGCTTACAACACTAAGATTATAATGCCAGAGCCGATGGCGATACACTTATTTATGTCGACGATACTTACATACATTTAAAGAATAAGAGAAGAGTGTAATAGAAAAACATTATACAAGAGCAACAATATGAAAACCCTTTTATTATTATTGTAGGTGGTATGCCGCCGGTCAAAGTGCAATGGGTCGGCCGAAGGTGCAATGGGCCAGCCCGAGGTGCAAAGGGCCAGCCCGATGTGCAATGTGCCGGCCCGGGGTGCAATGGGCCGGCCGAAGGTGCAATGGGCCAGCGCGAGGGGCAACGGGCCAGCCCGAGGTGCAATGTGCCGGCCTGGGGTGCAATGGGCCGGCCGAAGGTGCAATGGGCCAGCAAGAGGTGCAGTGGGCCAGCCCGAGGTGCAATGGGCCGGCCTGAGGTGCAATAGACCGGCCCGGGTGCAATGAGCTGGCCTGAGGTGCAATAGACCGGCCCGGGTGCAATGGGCCGGCCAGCGATGCAATAGGCCGGCCCGGGCTGTAATGGGCCGGCCTAAGGTGCTAAGGGCTGGTCAGTGGTGCAATCGACCGACTCTGTGACCTTATGCATACCAGTCCACACGTCAACCCTTTGACTTATTTTACTTTATTAGAGTCAAGTTCCAAATCGCCTCGCCTTAAAAGTTAAATACAATAGAGGAAAATATACAAAACTAAACTATACAATGAAGTTACAATAATAACTTAAGTAATAACAACCCAGCTTATAAAATTATAACGTACTAAAATGTAAAAAAGGGAACCGAAGAAAGAGGGAAGTTTCCGTCAATGTGCAGCCCCTCCATGCCTGGTGGTGCCTTGTATGGCTCTGATGCAGCCGACGGAGCTGTGGTCTTAGCGATCGGTGTGCTGGTGCATCAGGACAGCTGCCCCGTCAACCTTCGCAAAGCAAAAAATACAGCGTATTAGTGCACTGCAGCGAAGAATGTGTGGTGAAGGGGAAGTAGTGTTGTAAGGTGAGGTGGTGTTGGTGAGAGGGTGTATTGTGGGCAAGGGGAGGTAGTTGCAATAATGGAAGGGGCATGTGTTGGTGGAGGAGGGTTTGTGGGTAGTGTGGGTGGAAGGGGGAGTGTGGGTGAGAGGGGGTAGTGAGGGAAGAGGAAGGTATGTAGGAAAAGAAGAGGTGTGGTAAGGTAGGCGTGTAAAGGAAAGGATTTTTTTACCTTTAAAGCCGGGCTGACGTAGGCGCTGGCCGCAACAAGCTAGCGCCAACTGCATCAGCAGAGAGGGCGGCAAACTCGCTGGTTCTGTGTGTAAAATACAAACATATTAGTAAAATGTATTTTAATAAAAAAACTAGTTTAAAATGTTATCGTTAAAATGACACTCACCTCATAAGCATAAACGACGCGGGGCCGCCCGCCACTGCATCGATGAGCAGCGCAGCGGGCCTCACAAAACTGCCTCTTCCCCCCATAACGCCAGCCGCCGCAGCGCCCAGACCGTGCAACCCAAATGCGTTAAAGATGGAACTAGGAAAAATAGTGTCTGGTTGCCATGAAACCCCCCCACCTAATCCCTCACCCCCCCCCCCAAACCAGTCAACGTGACCGTCTCCAGTCAGGTCGCTGCGACGACTGCCGGTGTGGCAGCCAGTTTGCTTCTCCTAGCCGGTTTAAGTCCGGGATCGATATAAACACGCATGCTCTCTCTGGCCAGGGTTACCAACTTCTCAGACAAAATACCCCCAAAACCAGGATGATTAGGTTAAAAAATAAAAAAAACCCGCTGCGTTTTTGAGTAATTTGAAAATGTAAAAACCCTAAAACAAGACAGCAGGTAAATACGATCTCAACTGCAGATCGTATTTACCTGTTGTCTTGTTTTAGGGTTAAAAAAATTATAGAACTCGGGACCAAAGATCTAGCAGCTAGTCTTAGTGAATTTAAAACGCTTGTATAGTATTGCAGATTTAGTCGGCTGACTTCCAAAAATGGGGCCGACTGCTTCACTTTTTTTAAGTTAAGTTCTATAGCCCCGTTTTGTGTATATTGTTTTGTGTATATATCGCTTAAATACTTTTCGTGAAACATTAAGGGAATTTAAATATAAGTAATTCAGTTTTCCATCTTCTTCTTAAATCAATCGTATTTTAATCAAGCTCTTCAAGCCTCAGCGCATTTTAAAAATCCAAGTGACAATCGGCTCTACATAGTGTCGCATTTTTTGACTCATTTTGGGGTTCTGTTAAGTTGTAATTTAGTCCTAAATTAGGGGCTAAAAGCTTTGATTTAGTAACCCTGTCTCTGGCGAAAGCCCTTTTAAACGCTACGACCCGTCGTTCGTTACGATCCATCGTTCCCGACTGATCGAAACGACAATCCATGTTTTCATGTCTATTTCGTAAACGATTTACTTTAGAGTCGACAACTTTACCCACCACTGTGTTTGTATTAGTTTGTATTTTAAGGTACGTAACATAACATTAACGGCCTATTTGCGTCCCACTGCTGGGCACAGGCCTCACCTCATCTATGAGGTGGTATGAGCCATACTCCAACACGGTGACTCAGTCGAATTGTTGGAGGGATGTAGGGCCTCTGACTAGGCTAAACGACTGGCATTTTGCGACATCAACCGGGACCAACTGCTTAACCTTCCGATGCACGGAGATACCCGAAAAATACATCAGAAAATTGATGGTCACCAATCCCATTTCCGGACCGGCGTGTGTTGCTTTACTACAGCGATCGTCGGCGATCACTGTCACAACTGCGTCACGGGCACCTCTCTAATACCTATGTTGCGAACACAACGCACCTACGCGGGGAGTGGAGTGCGCGGCCGAAGGACACCGAGGCCGTTCGCTCGCCCACCGCGACACACGACCACTCGGATTGGGAATACCACCGTCGCCGGTTCCTTACATTATAATTTTGAGTAATCCTTGTAATAAGGAAGCGAAGATTACAGCTCCTATTTTAATACAGTCCGCTATTTTATTTATATCGTTAGGACCCAAACACCTACGATAGATGTAAAATAATGGGAGCCTCTATCTTAAGGCCCTCAAAATAATACAGTAAGTACATTTTGCTGCTTATGTTCATCTGGAGGAAATCGTTATGGTTGGCTCTATAAATCGTGAACTTCAAAATCTCAGTGTGTTGCTTTACAACAGTGAACGTTGCCGATTCACTTTCACAACTGCCCCTCGGGGTTTGTTAATCGTAAAATTATAATCCATAGTTTGTTTAGCTACAAAAATGCAACTACGCTCTACAGTGAAAGTCACTATTGCTACGTGACGTCAAAGCAAACGTAATCGGTTGATTTATCTTTCAATAAAATATTTGGACTTTATTTCATCTGAAAGGCCACACGCCACAAAATTCCGCTACTAACATACCTACTTAATTCCAGTATTTTTCAAACACTATGAATGGACTCGCGCCAACGGCGACGACATACCTGCCACACGCTAGTTACCCTTGGAATATGCCGGTGGAAGCGCTTTGTGACGGCGTTTTGTGGTAGTGAAGATATATATTTATATATGGAATCCTATCAGCCCACTCATCGGGAGGGGTCAGCAGGGAGAGCTGAGAGTGCGTCGAGCCGTCCCTACCAGGCAGTGGGGAAGGCCTGTGCAATGCCTGAGTGGGACCCCTCTAACATGCACCAGCTAGCCTCCTCCACGGAGGGGTTGAAGACAAAGGGTAAGTTTTTGCCATCTCCCCCCCCCCTCCTCGCCCTGCGGAGCGTATCGTTGGTGGGATCTTCCTCCCGTACGCCAGCCAAGGATGTCCGCCGCCTCGAAGCTGGGGTGTAACAAACAATGCTCCACAGGAAATGTAGGTCCTTTGCCCAGCAGTCAGAGTTTACTGAGGTTTTTTTTTTTATAGTGGTCTTCAAGATGACCTCACTCCACCTGATGGGAAGCAGTCGTGAGGTCAAGATATGGGGTTGAGAAGCACAGTAATTGAGAACTACTTTGCTGGTCAATCTCATTTTGAAGGCCTGCATAAATGCCTTTTCACGCCCCGCTTAAAAAACCCGGGATTGTAGGAAGAAGGAAACACATGCGCTTGTAGAGCGTTTCACGTCTGGATAGGATAGCACGATACAGGAACGAATCACCGAACCTTTTGGTGCGGGCCGAGAGTCGCTGGATCGTGTGTGGATTTAAGGATTGGTGTACTAACATTGAGACATACTACTTAACAACGGAGAGCACAGAACTAGTAGGAAGGAAGAGAGTGAACTAGAATGTAAAATTTACTTTGGAAGGATTTCGTTTGAGGTACAATAGAGAGGAGCCTACAGATTCACTCTATTATTTGTTAGAATTATAAAAAAACCTACTTCTACTGCAAATTGACTTTAAAATTTACGCAATGGCAAGTTGAATAAAACACCGGCGTTTTACCACACATTTATTACTGCTTCCACAAACAATGAATTATTTGCTGCTGACATAATTATATTCCAAATAGAATCAAAAGCTTACATAAAACCACATTGGAATGCTATCGATAGTAGGGCACATCGTGTTAAGGGAAAGGATAGTCAAATAAAAGGGGAAGAACCCATCAAGACGACAATAATACATAAATAATAAAGTTTACAACATCGAACCACTGAGTCTATAAGACTTGATGGAATACGCAAGCTTACACTACGATTATAATGCCATATTCGAAGGCGATACACTTATTTATTTCGACGATACTTACGATAAATTTAAAGAATAAGAGAAGAGTGTAATTGAAAATCATTATACAAGAGCAACAATATGAAAACCCTTTTATTACTATCGTAGGTGGAATGCCATCGGCCCGCGGTGCAATGGCCGGCCCGAGGTGCAATGGGCCGACCTGATGGGCAATGAGCCGGCCCGGGGTGCAATGAGCCGGCCCGAGGTGCAAAGGGCTGGTCCAAGGTGCAATGGACCGACCCTGTGACCTTATGCATACCAGTCCACACGTCAACCCTTTGACTTATTTTACTTTATTAGAGTCAAGATCCAAATCGCCTCGCCTTACAAGTGAAATACAATAGGAGAAAGTATACAAAACTTGACCATACAAAAAATTACAATAATAACTTAAGTAATAACAACCCAGCTTAATAAATTATACCGTACTAAAATATAAAAATTAGAACCGAAGAAAGAGGGAAGTTTCCGTCAATGTGCAGCCCCTCCGCTCCTGGTGTTGCCTCGTCTGGTTCTGATGCAGCCGACGGAGCTGTGGTCGTAGCGATCGGTGTGCTGGTGCATCAGGACAGCTGCCCCGTCAACCTTCGCAAAGCAAAAAAAAAACTACATTTTAGTGCACTGCAGCGAAAAAAGGAGGTGTAAAAAGAGATGGTGAAGGGGAGGTTGTGTAGTGACGTGAGGTGGTGTTGGTCAGGAGGGCGTATTGTGAGCGAGGGGAGGTAGTTCCAATAATGGAAGGGGCATGTGTTGGTGGAGGGTAGGTGGTGTGGATGGAAGGGGGAGTGTGGGTGAGACGGGGGAGGGGGAGGGGGATGTTATGTGGGAAGAGTAGAGGTGTAGTAAGGGAGAGGTGTGAAATTGGGGATTACCTTTTATGCCGGGCTGACGTAGACGCTGGCCGCAACAAGCTGGCGCCAACTGCATCAGTTGAGAGGGTCGCAAGCTCGCTGGTTCTGTAAGTAAAAGACAAAAATATGAGCAACATGTATTTTAATTTAAAAACTATTTTGAACCGTTGAATCGGTGACACTTACCTCAATAACATCAGCGACGCGAGGCCGCCCGCCACTGCATCGATGAGCAGCGCAGCGGGCCTCACCAAACTGTCTCTTCCCCCCATTACGCCAGCCGCCGCAGCGCCCAGACCGTGCAACCCGAATGCTTTAAAGATGGAACTGGGAAATAATAGTGTCTGGTTGCCATGAGATCCCCCCCCAATCCCTCACCCTTCTAAACCCCCGAATATACCGACGTGACCGTCTCCGGTCAGGTCGCTGCGACGACTGCCGGCGTGGCGGCCAGTTTGCTTCTCCTAGCCGGTTCAAGTGCGGGATCAATAAACACGCGCATGCGCTTTCTGGCCAGGGTTACCAACTTCTTGAATAAAATACCCCAATTCAAGATGAATGATATATATTATCATTATGGTAGTATAATTTGGAATTGTTAATACTCTTAAACAAGATAGCCGGCATTCCCGTTACCACTTGACTTAAAAAGTGGACGTCGGGACCCATTGTACTAGGCTAGGTATTATGTATGAAATACCTGAATTAAGCAAAACTCCCTTGACACACACATACAATCGAAAAACATGCGTTAACCTCCAAAAGGAGGTGTTAAGTACGGCTCCCGTAGGTATTGAAGATGACACGGAACTGCCTGAAGGTGCTGCCCTATCCATGCCAGTGTCCTGACTGTCTCCGTGGAGTGGCCGAAAACATTCCACGGGCTGTCCGGACCTGCATGCTGCGGCCATCAGGGCGGAGGTCCACCTGATCCTGCAGGATATCAAAGTAGGATCCTTCCTTTTTATATTTTTCCAAGCAATTCAATTAAGTTTAGTATATTACCCTTATTTTCAACAGTATCATTAAACAAACGCTCAGTACCTCTCGTCACCCAAACCCAAAGGCTCCTGAGTCTAGCCGACTCCAGTAGGGCTTGTGTTTCTGTGCCTAGGTTATTTACTTATAGCCTTAAGCTTAAAGGATATTAAACCAAAATTTATTGAGCTTTAAACTCTCTTTAATATTTGTATTGTAAAACCCAACATACCATTTTTTTAGGTAACAATGGCTATCGTAGACGGGTAAAAGCCCCTTAATAGCCCCAAATTAATTTATATTATTTTTTGTAAGTCCTGTTTCGAATAAAAACCTATTGGAGGATATCGTCTGGATACTTTTCGCGAAATATTAGGTCAAATTAAATAATTTATTCATCTTATTTCTAAATTAATCGTATCAGCATTAGGCTCTTCAGCATTTTAAGTGACAGTCAATTGTTTAAAGTTATATGCTTTTTTGACTCGTTGTTGGTCTGTTACGTTGGAGGGTGATGCATTCAATATTATGAGCCCCAGAAAATAGCTCTTAATGTTTTTAGGCCCTGAAAAAGCCCATAATGCTTCATTAAGCCCACAATTTTGTGCTAAAAACTTTAAGTTGGCAACCCTTTGTCTGGCTAAGCTGTACGCGTAAAGGGATTCTTGGATTTTTTAATTTTAACCTTTCATGCACCAGGTAGGGTAAACCCCGCCTGAAATAAATTCACCTGTTTTAATCATAGTTAGACAAAATACGAAGTGTCATTAGAAGCCTCTTCATCGCCCGCTGGTTAAAGGCTACATGACGTTAAGTTAAATTGACTACAGCGCCCTCTGGGGACTTAAACTGAACTAATTTAAAAAAACGTTAACGAGGAAAAAAGGCCCATCACAAATCAACCAAAGATGGTAATAATATCTCGTGTAAAAAAAACCGTGTAACTACTCATCTTTGCTTTGGTCAAAAATTCCACAAATTCTAAATCATCCTTTAAAGACGGGAGAAAATTGAAATTCTGACTGGAATTAATAATTTTGTACTGAAAGATATCAGCTTTACTAAAAGTTTGTTTTTTATTTTTAAAATGGGTTTGAGTTTGACACCAGTCTGGCCTGATGGTAAGCAGGCCAGACTGGGGTCAAGCTCAGGTCGAGGGTGGAACACGCTTACCCAGAATATGCCTTTTCTCTTTAGCATTGAAGACTTGTAGGTTGTATGTATTCGGAAACACAGACACAGGGAGAGCGTTCCACTCCTTAGCGGTGGGAACCAAAAAGGGAGCACCAAACCGTTTAATAGGGACCGGACCGCCGGAAAGTCGACCACTGGGTGGTGAAAGCACTCAAGACGTCTAGTGGTCCGGTTGTAGAAAGAGTAAGGGTGGTTTCCTAATTTTAGTGGTGGTGGTGGTGGAGGAGGGAGGGAAGATAAAGAAGACAAGATTTACTTTATTACTGGAAGTTACTGGCTACGCTTTCTGAAATACGGGATCCTAGATTTGGAAATGAATACTAGCTTCAACTAAGTACATATTTACTGTATTATTTTTCTGTTGGTTAAAATAAAACGAAAGTATTTCGGGTACATTTATTATTAAGGGAATAATGTTTTTTTTGCTTTAAACCCAAATTCTAATGATGAGTTAACACAAACCACATGGTAATTTTAAATATATCTAGTAGGGCACATCGAGCTAGGGAAGAGGAAGAATAGATAAGTAAAACAAGGAGAACCCACGAAGTTCAAGTCAACCAAGAATTCGTAGAAAACTATAAAGATTACAACGTTTAAACACCAAGTCTTAAAGATTCGAAGGATTACGCAAGCTTACACTAGGATATTGATGTCAGGGTCGATAAACTAATACCCGTAGAACCCCATACAGTACACACATTACATTAAAGTGCTACATATCGATGACATTTAAAACGACGCATTCCGAGAACAAGAGAAGAGAGTAATAGAAAATCATTATACAAGAGCAACAATATATAAAATATATAAATTATCCTTCGCATATAATTCTAAACCTTTGACTGATTTTAGCCAAATTTAAATCGCCACGCCTAACAAGTAAAATACAATAGCGCCTAACAACAAAAATATACAAAAAACTTTTACAAGCAAGTTACAAAATTATAACTTAAATAATAATAAAAAATAAATAAATATTCCTGGACAAAATAACAAGAACCTAGCCTATTAAAATATAAAAAGGGGAACCGAAGGAAGAGGGAAGTTTCCAGGGATGTGCAGCCCCTCCACTCCTGATGTTGCCTCGTCTGGTTCTGATGCAGCCGACGGTGCTGTGGTCTTAGCGATCGGTGTGCTCGTGCATCAGGCCAGCTGCCCCGTCATCCTTCGCAGATAAAAAAAAACTGTCATTGTATTGCAGCAAAAAAGGGAGAGTAGGGCACTCCCTCGACCCACTGGGTCTCGGATAGTGAGGGGCATGAGGGGAAAAGGGTAGAGAGGGGGTAGAAAAGGGGAAGACGTGAGATAGGGGAAGAGGAGAAAGGGTATACCTGCACAGAAAAAAAAAGTATCTTAAAAGAAGACAATATCGACTTGGTCAAGACAATTGTAGTTTCCCATATGGCGGAAACAATATATTCTTTAACAAAGTAAAATATTGTCTCGGATTTTTTGTCTTCGTCTAAGATATTAATCTTTGAAATAAGACTTCCAAAGTCTTAAATAAATAATCAAATGAGTATTATAAATAGACAATAATATTCTTAGGAATTATATTCTTGGCCGTATTATTCTTAGCTGCAGATATATTTGTGTAAAGTCAAAACTTCATTATTTTCTGTTGAAGAGATATTTGTGTTGAGATAAGACTTGTGTGTTTCCTTTTAAGATAATTGAATCTTAGATGAAGCCTCTGCTATTCTCATTCGAAGAGATACTCGTTTCACGTCAAGACCTATGTTTCCTGCTAAAATTATATTATCTTAGATGAAGCCCCTCATATTCTTAATCGAAGAGATACTTGTTTAGCGTCAAGACATATGTTTCCAGCTAAAATAATATAATCTCAGATAAAGCTTCTAATATTCTCAATCGAAGAGGTACTTGTTTTACGTCAAGACTTGTAGGTTTCCTGTTAAGATAAATTAAATCTTAGATGAAGTCTCTGCTATCCTCAATCGAAGAGATTCTTGTTTTCTGTCAAGACATATAATGTTTTCTGCTAAAATAATTTAGTCTTAGATGAAGCTTCTGCTATTCTCAATTGAAGAGATTCTCGTTTTCTATCAAGACATATAATGTTGCCTGCTAAAATAATTGAATCTTAGATGAAGCCTATGCTATTCTTAATCGAAGAGATTCTCGTTCTCTATCAAGACATATAATGTTTCCTGCTAAAATAATTGAATCTTAGATGAAGCCTATGCTATTCTCAATCGAAGAGATTCTCGTTTTCTGTCAAGATATATAATGTTTCTGGCTAAAATAATTTAATCTCAGTTGAAGCCTCTGCTATTCTCAATCGAAAAGATACTTGTTTTGCAACAAGACTTGTATGTTTTCTGCTAAAATAATATAATCTTAGATGAAATTATTACTATTCTTAGCTGAAGAAATATCTTTTATATGATTAAAGCCTCTTAAACATATAAAAGATATTTCTTCAGCTAAGAATAGTATTATTTTAGCAGGAAACATCTAAATCTTGACACAAAAGAATTAGGTATCTCAAAATATTACATTACGAGTAGATATAAAGATCAAAATGGAATAAGATATAAATGAAAAATATATATTTTTAAAATGTATTTATTCAATCATATAAATTATTTTTTTTTATACAAAATTGTAATTAATAAAGTACCACACGATTACTTGACGAAGAAGTTTCTTCAACGTTACTTAAATCAACTTAAAACTTAAAAATATTTAATTAGTTAACATTTTGACGTGTAGGTGTTGATTTCACATTTTGACTACCAAAACATAATGAAAAAAATATACAGGCTGTTCCGTAATGAGGGGTTCAAAAGATATATATATATTTAGGCAACCCTGAGGAATTTCCAAAAAACTGTTCAAATCAGTTATTTGTCAGTCAGGTTTTCGGTTGAACCATTCAGGAAGATCCTGTATATGCACATTTACGTATACAATGTGGTATAACAAATGTGGCAAATCTTGCGCCTATTAATCGACTAATACCATTCATTTTCAAATTTTGAAAAAATAAGGTATCTGACGTTCTTGCCGGTTTCTAAGAGACAACATGAATGAAGAAATATAAGGAAAATATAGCACTTAATAATCAAATAATAAATACCATGACCAAATTTAAAAGATATGACTTCTGACGTTCTAGTCATTATCTAAGAGACTTAAAATAAATAAACAAGTAACAAATATAGTACTTAATAATCAACTAATAACATTCATTCAAAAATATAAAATATGATATCTGACATTCTTACGGCTATCTAAGTGACAACAATAACAAAGAATTATGTGGCAAATACAGCACTTCAATAATCAACTAATAACATTCATTACCACATTCAAAAGAAATGATCTTAAATGTATGGTGGGATTACATCGTATTTAGTACTGACATCGTGTTTGGAACAATAAATACAGGTAATAACCTGCTTTTGGATACGACACGAAGCGAGTGATAACATTCAAACAGCGTGTCGAAAGCTTTATAAGCCGATTGAAAAACATACCTGACTTTGTCTTTAATTAAATATTATATTTCACCAGTATATTCTTCGGTTGTGCAATGAATGATGTATTGGTTGCTCAGTTTTTCTGTTTCCTGACGTATCCGTCAAAATTTCGTCGAGTTTCTTTTGTATGAAACTTTGGGTGCACTCAGTGGTGGAAAATTATTGTTGCTTGTTTAAGCGGCCTTTAGTAGGAACTAATTTACAAATCAATTTTATCTAAGAACAAAGTTTGAGTTCTGAAAAAAAAATATTATTTGTCAACCTATAGTAAGTATACCTTAATAATCTGAATAGTAAATGCAAAAATAAATAAAATAATCCATCATTTGCAAGAAATACGCAATTAAACCATAGTAAATTATTTTGTAATCGTAAAGAAGGATTACTTTAAATAAAATAAATAAATAAATATCCACGGACATTATTTCCACACAGCGCCATCTAGTCCCAAGTTAACTTTGTGTAGCAAATAGTACTCATAGGGTTATTAAAATGGATAAAGAAATATAGTACCAAGCATCATCAGCTAATCCAGTCTATGTGTTCGATCGACGCTGCTTCATCATTACTGTTTGTTTATTTGATGTTTTTGACCCTCTAAAAAAAGTATTTCACAATATGTTTCTTTTGTTTTCTCGATCAGGATATTTAGCACTGAAGCCCAGATGAATCTGATATTACAAAAAAAAATGAAATTAGAAGAAGTATGTAAAAAAATATATAGTAGTAATAATATAACTTTTATTTTTTGATAACTCACCAAAACATCGCTTCTCGTATCGTTCAATACAGGCTACTTTTCTATAAAATTCTGTACTGAAACATCAGTACCATCCGCGGTTTGAGGAGTTCACATGTCTCTTTACATTTTCTGAAAACATCTTCCCAAGGCTCTGAATTGTACTTAAGCCAAATGACATCTTCGTTCTGCAGTGCTATAAAAGAATAACATGTTATATGTGGTAATCCTCAAAATCCTTTTGTAGCCATTACTAAACGTGCAATATTTCAGAAATTCATTCAAGAAACCCTCGACTAAACGATCATCAGTTTTGTTAAATTTTGTTTAAATTTAATTTAAATATAATCAAAATTACAATAACCAGTATAATAATCAATCATATATATATAATCAAGAAAAATATTCTTCATTGCAACAAGAATATTTTTCTTGATACAAAAATCTTTTACTTTATTAAGTACATAAACTAAAAAAACTTGCATAATATAAAAAGTAGGAGGACTTAATACTAGTAATTACGTTAGATAAGAACTTTTAAAACGAATCAAAGGATAAATGCTGCGCAACTTACTTGTGAAATGTTCGGTGGTCTGTTCTTCGCTATACCAAGCCAAACGCAGATCTCTCAGCTTCTCCATTTTCACCATACAATCACTTGATAAAAATACAATGAATAGGGACAGTTTCCTTACTTTTGAACTAAAATGAAATAATCTTAATGAGGTTCTACACTATCACTGACCGCGCAAGTTATTGAATTGACGCCATTGACGGACGCGATCGATCGATATGCGAAAGCCGCGCGCGCCAGTCTTTGGGGTTGCCGTATCTCAAACTCAAAACTGCCATAAGTATATTGAGTTATAAGGTAAAAAATAAAAATATACAATGGCCGTATTTTAAAAATGAACAATAGTAACAAAACACAGGTTTTTTAAATAAACTTGTTTTTATACTTATGTTTTTATACTTATGTTGTTAAACTTCGTTCTCATTACGCTAATATTTATGAACTAACTAGCGGCCGCCCACGACCCCGTCTGCGAGAACTAATGTGAAAAAAATATAGCTATGTCGTATTTTTTAAATGAATTATAGCCTATGTGCCATTCAGATGTAAAAGTAACATTATTCCATCGTTTCATTTAAATCCATGAAGTAGTTTTGACGTGAAAGAGCAACACGGCACATCCACACATACAAACTTTCCCTATTTATAATATTAGTAGGATCGTTGGAAGCTATATGTACATCCATAAATATTTTGATTCTGATTCGGGATGTTCATTTTTTTTTGATATGTATTACATATGAAATTCCTTCCATTTTTGTTGTAAATAAGTTACTTAAGTAAATATAAAACATCCCAGAATGTCAATCTGCTAAGTTTTAGCTTAAGTTTACCATATAAATATGTTTCCGCAGCGCATCTGAGATACATTTTCGTTCACTAAGCATACTGATAATAATATTGATAATTTACTAATAAAAGGTTTATTATATATTTCTGGCAACTCTTACAAAAAAAAAAGGTGAAGTACTAAAGGCAAGAAAAAGATGTCTTGATTTTCGTCGTGACTTGCCATAGAAATTTCGTAGGCACATAGTTATTACTATCTACCTCAAGACAGAAATTCGGGAACCAAGAAAAGATGTTATAGTCATCATGTTGGCCGCATAATTAGATGTAGGTATACAAAGTAAGGTGTCCTTTTATTATTTTTTGAAAGTGTAGTAGGTTATCGGATCAAACAACCTACCCCACCTGGGAAATAGTCCTGGGGAATAGAATAGGGAATAGTGGGGTAGTCAGTGGCATACCTACTGATTGTTGCCGTCATGGGGAACGGAACATTCAGAGTCATGGGGAACCCACAACGTGGCAAGGATCAAAAAAGTTTTTTTTTTAGTTTTAAGATTTGATAACGTTTTGTTGAAATTAGGGTAAGGGTTATGGCATATTCTGAAACGAAGTACCTAATGCCTATCGTGGTGGTACCAATAATGGTCAGTTTAGCTCAGAGTCGTATATTTCAAGCTCTAATTTTTGCTATTTATTGAATCTCGCTACTACCATTTTACAGTGATTTAATCAGGTAATATACGCATTTAATTCAATGACAAAAACTGAAAATGGTTACCGAATTTTGAAAAAATATTGTCCAAAATCTTTCACGGAAATCACCCCGAAATCTTATAGTGCTGCAGCTGCTATTGCAGTCTTGGACAGTCATTGTCCTGAGAAACGATTGAAGCACAGCCAAAACTACCGGTTAAATGGGGTGACTCGAAATACTATTTGGAGTTTACTAGTATTTTTGTCGATTAGTGTTGAATTTCGAAGCTAATACATAGACTAGACAACAAGGATCATTTTAGCTAAGAATAAATCATTTTTAGCTAAAGGTGAGTTGTGAGTCATCCCTCATCAATCAATAGAAACACTATGAAATCAAAAGAGAACTATAATTTTCATTACAATTGTACCATTCTTTGTAAACATAGGTTAGGTTTACAGTGATTAGCGTGAATTGTCACTATGTTCGGCAATAATATTGCCTAGAGCTCCTTGCCAAATATTGTTAGATTTTGTAGTTTGAAATTGTTTAATCTACAACAAAACAATAATTTTAAGAACAAAATGTCAAACTCAGCTACTTTCAAAAAGGAAAATATTGCACACCTCATTTCGTTTATCGCACCATTTCATGATAAAGGGTCGAAGCGTTGTAATATTTAGCGAGAGGACCGGTAGATGTTCAATCTTGTTATTTTAATTTCACCTAGCTTATTAAACACACGGTGTTCCTTATTTTCCTGATTTAGAACAAACCTTTCCAGGATTGGTACGTTATCAACCAATGGAGCATCCACGATACCTATACGATAGTATAGGTATCGTGATCGATAGATACTTAATTAAGTAAAATAGCTTCTTTGCATAGGAAAATTAATTCGAACCGCAAGTATATTTTTTGTTTTCAGTTTGAATATAGTTATTCTTGGACGAAAATTAACTGATTGTTGAATTAAGAATACAGGTAAACTTATAATTCTTGAGGTAAGTTGATAATAATTATTAGAAACGAGAGTGCTATGTTCTCAAAGAGATAAAACGTCGTTTACGTCAAGACTATATATTTTGTTCAGCCGATAATCATTAAATTAGGTTAAAAGAAGTAAAATTATTCTTGTACAGAGTAAACATTTTGGTATTAGATTAAGGAATAATATTCTCTTCAGTCAACAATAATGAAATAGTCTTAATCGAATGATTATATCTTCTTACTATAAGATAAAATTATCTTGACATTGAACATTTTCAAAGTCTTGAGGCAAAACTGATGTCTTCCTCGATTAAAACAATAATATTCTTGAGCCAAAACTTTTTACTTAATGCGAGAATTTATGACAAGACCATATTAGTGTTCACGTAACAATACACGATTTTTTGGATTAAGAACATTATACTTATGTTAAGAAAATAAACTGTTGAATTAAAACAGTTTTTTTGAGAACAGTTTTGTCTTAGTTAAACAGAGCCTTTTTTGAGTGCTATGTTCTCGAATACAGGCGCGGATCCACCGTTGTGGGCACTGTGGGCATGCCCACAACCTTAATTTGCTTGTTGTAATTATGATCTATTAAAAAGATCGATATCCAACTCTCACTTTGCTAATTTTTGGTGGATGTGCCCCATCGGCGGTGCAATCACTCCTAGGCGGCCCTTAGTTATACAAAAATTAAATAAACTACAATTATATTATTGCAATGTTTTTGGGAAAAACCGCGCTCGCTCCACTCGCGCTATACTACTCGTGTGATATTTTATTGAAAGGAGGCCGCATGCGCATTTTCTTCTCTAACTGAAGATCATTGAGAGACAGACCAACGTGGATAGCCATAATGGCCTTGTCCAACTCCCAAAAAGGCTATCTGTTATTTAGGATTAGTTTTCTACTAGATAAGCAGAACGTAAGAAACGCAACAAAACGACTTTCCTAGATTTGATTGCTTAATAATCTAGTCGAATTGGAAAAGCAAAAAAAACTCGCTCGCTTCGCTCGCGTTCAGTTATCTTGACAGAGCGCTGTTGCTATATATTTTTTACTACGCAGTAAAAGAGGCCTCGCGAACTTGATGTGGCCGACGACGTCTTAATGTGGTCTAGCGCCGCCACTTTAAAAATCACTTTCCTGGGCCCTAACCATAAGCTTATAGAAAACAATCTTGTTTTAAAGTAAGACTGCTGCAGGACTGCGGAAGGAATGCTCAAAAACCGTACCATGAAGTCAATCATTTTAGTCCTGCGAAGTGTTGGGAAAGAACGAATGATTTTTTAGAAAGCCAGAAAGGGATAGCGCTATATGAACTATATAGCACCATCTCTTTCGAAGTCTACGGTCCGAATTGTCTTAAAGCATGCTTGGAGTAAAATTTCGAGAAAAGAATACTTAGCATGAATATTCTTGCAAAAAAAACTGTTTATACTGGCATTGACACTAAAGATAATAATTTCTAAAAAGGCCAGCCGAAATTAGTCTACAAAGATCATCATTCGGTCAATTTTTCATCCAAGGGGTCCAAAGCCTAAAACAATCTTAATTTGGTTTTGATGTGAGCGTGGCTTTTTGACAACCAGCAGCCTTAATGCAGGAATACTTTTACGTCAATTCTGACACACGAAAAAAGTTCCGTGAATGCAACTTCTTCATCATTGTTTTCCAAATTATATAAAAACTAAACATCATCAAGCCACTCGAGCCACAGTGAACTCTTTCTTAGGACCATAAAATAGCTTGACAAATATTTGTTCATTGATTTAGGCGGCTGATTTATTTTAGTGCGGAAATGTGGTTTGTGTCGTTTTTCCTTTGCTTCGGCGGTTATCTCTATACCTACCTACTATCGGTAGGTACACAAGGAGCTCAAAAAGCAACAATAAATAAACTTGTTAGTGGAACGAAAGTCATCGCTTAAGATACTTTATTGTGAGTTCATTAACGTGAATGTTCATATTGTGTTTGGTTTTGAAACCTTAAGGCATGTTGAATATTTTGTTGTCAAGTAACAGCTGGAAATATGAAAGATACAGACTACAATTAAGCCGCGTATCCACTAGGCATTAATTGACGAGCACCGCGTGACGCTCAACATGTCCGGCGACGTTGCACAACAGCGCGCGTGGTTTAAAACATGACGCGCGGCGTGTAGGTAGTGGAATGACGCGCGGCGTGTAGGTAGTGGAGTTGCGCGTCGTTGATCAACATGCTGAGCTTCATGTTTTGCACCATGTCGCGCAGCAAATGTTGCCGAGAAAAAAAGACGGCTTTAAGTGTAGTGTAACTTTCACAGTGAAAGATGTTAGAAACTAGTTTAAAATAAAATACAAAGAATAAGTCGAATCTTTATTTCACTTTCCACAGTTTCACATATGCATGTGTATGCATGTAAGACATTCAAACTGTTAACGTTTATTGTTCACAGATCATTGCTACCTACCGACAAGGATTGTCTGGACTGATATGCTTGTGTTAAAATGCACAACATTTAGCAATTCTGAAATCCAAGATAAAACATCTATTCAGAAATCCTATGACTTATTGAATCCAAATCCATGTCTTCACAAACTTATCAAAACTTTGTCTTCCTGCTGCTAGATTTATCAACCTTTACTTTCTGGGCGGAGATTAAGGATCATGGCGTTATTGCTTACGATGATGAATAATCATTAATTTTACAATCATGAATTTAGAATAATAATAGTTTTCCTGTTTCATTTCACCACGCTGGTTGTCATGACATGACATGACATTGACATGTTTTCGTGTCATAGTTAGCTATGGAAAAAAGGGTTAAAAAGTAAAATGTTGCTGCCAGAATATATATTTTTCTTTGTGAAATAGGTAAACTCTAAGCAGTTTTATAATAAACTTATTCGAATATAGATAACTGACTAACTATCACTGAGCAGTTAAATGGGGGCTTCTTTCTGCCCACTAGCGCCACCAATAGTTTTCATGAATTGTGGTTTATTTAAGATATTTAAACAAATACTGTTCAATTATGATCCTAAAATAAGATATTATCTGTACATAAAGATGTTGACAGAATAAATTTATCTATATTGAACAGTTTTTATCAAAATATCTGAAATAAACCTCTATTAATAAAAAACGATTGGTGGCGCTAGTGGGCAGTAAGCGGCACCTAATTATTTCATATTTTTGACGAATTAGGGAAAGACTAAAATCATTTACACAAAATTAACATTGTTTTCATAAGATAAAACTTGTACTGTTGGTTTCGGACACATGCCTACCTACTTAAATACATAATGAATACAGTGCTTGATATGATAGGTACAAAGTGCCCCGTCGTATAGCACGTCATGATACTGAAATATCGTGATTGAAGTATCATACTGATATTTTAAATGCGAAAGTTTGTAGGTGTGGATGGATAGATGTGTGTTGCTCTTTCACGTAAAAACAACTGAATGGATGGATACTAGACGCAAGTTTAATTTCTTTTCTTTTTGTGAATACCTACATACTTATTAAACACTAGCTGTCCCGACAGACTTCGTGCTGTTGTCAAACGTTAAGTGTCACATGACGGGTAGGAACATTTGCTAAGAGAAAACCAAATTAAAGCTCTGCACTACATTCCTAGCATTTCTCATGTTTACTCACCATTTAAACCTTCCCTGGACCAATACAACTATTCCAAAACCAAAATTAGCCGAATCGGTCCGGCCGACACGAGTTTTAGCGAGACTAACGAACAGCAATCCATTTTTATATAAAGAGATATGAAACACCCAGACCAGTACCAACAGACATACGGGGATCGAACCCGCGACCACTGCACACTGGTGTAATAGTCCACTTGTAAACCATCACACCAAACCGATTGTAAGTGTATAATAATAAAATTACCTTTCAAGTGCTGCAAATAATGAGTTAAAACAAATACATTTTTGGAAATGATTTATTACCGTTTTTGTTTAATAAACTTAAGTCACCCAGTACTGCTGCGAATGCCTCAGATCTGCATCAGATTACTTCAGTCGCTCTATTTTTGAGATAGCATTGCATTTTACACTCGCTTAATTTTTTTAAAGTTTGAGATATTTATGTCCATGTTTCCATTTTTTGTGATCAACGTTCGTTTTCTTTCTCCTGAATAGGCATGATACAAATAACATAAAACCATTGTGGACAATCATTTCAAATCTCTTTTCAACAAATAGAACTAGGGGAAAACCCTTTCGAGGGTACCTCAACGCTCGTTGGGACCACGAGATCATCTCTACTTCGGCTTTCCTGCTGGGTCCTACAGTACACGGCCCTAGGAAAGCGACTCTGCTTCCGGATCCAGCGGCCCCAGGTGCACTTCAATGAACTGAAAAGTACTTTCAGGAAGGCTGATGAAACAAAACACGTTTGGTAGCAACTTAAAATAGAGATAAAACTTATCCCCTTATGGTATACCTAAGAGTAGTATTTATTATTTATGTAGGTATCTGCTATGCTATTCCGGCGGACGCCAAAACTCGCTTCGCACGTGGTTGAGTGATCAAACTCGCTTCGATCGTCAACTCCCATCACTTTAAATCGGTATTCCCGTTCACTACCGAAGTACGGGTGAAGTGCTGTGAGTAGCGAATCGAGCTAGTGTTTGCATGTATGAAAAGTTATAATCGAAAAAAAAATGATTAACATTTATTTAGGCAAAAACTCAAGAAAATGATGAGTTGACCATTTAATAGGCCAATTAAATAGTTGAGTCTTCACTATTTGGACCACAATCATCAAAAAACAGGATAAAATGAAATATTTACGGCCATTTTGGCTAAATAGCCTTAGGGCCGTAGTTGCGAAATAAAAAAACATGGATGACATGACAATTCAATTTGACACTTGATTGTTATTGTTGTTTGATCGTTTGTTTGTTTTGTAATTTTTTATAACACGAAGTTTAGTCTTCAACAACATTCAATACCTATTTATGTGAATAAAAAACGTAATGAAGTAAGTATAACACTTCTAGGTAACCTACGTTTACCTGACTATACAATAAGAATGTAGTTAATAATAGATAACTTTTATTGCAGTCCTACTAACGAACGGTCGCCGCACCCAACTCGGGCACAAGTAGAAGCTCTAGTTGAGTTCCAGGAAAAAAAAACCCAAGCCTGGCTAAAGGTTTCTCAAAAGTAGCCATGTTTGAGACACAGCACGCAAGAGTTGGGAAAGATTGGCCATTCACCTAAATAGCATGGAGGGAAGTGCTAAAATCATGAAAACAATAGACAAAGGTATCTGTTACTAAAATATTTCCTAAAATATACTCCTATCAATCCAAAAATCTTCTACATCCATGTATGGAAATAAACATTGGCTCAAGATTATATTTATTTGTTGCAGCTCCAGGGCGCTGGAGACCACCGTTGCCACTGTCATAGCGACAATTGAAATTTAGCAGCTTTTTGAGACTAGAAGAACAGCACAGCATCCAAAACATGCAGATATTTTAAAATATTGCATCAGCTCTACAATCCACAAAGGAGATGAAAAACATTTTTAGCGCTCAAAACTAGAACCAAAGAACATAAATAAAAGAAGTTTTTTCACTGTGTGCTAGGGTGTGTTTTAATTAGCAACAATCAGTTGTTTGAAATCTTGTGATTAATAACAATTATAGAGAGTGATGATCCCAACCGGTCAATAACAGTAGGGCTTATTACAACCTTATTGAAATATGAGAGGTAAAGAGTTGCTGGCTATCCATAGTTAATTTATATCTTAGTTTGTTGTTTGGACAGTAAAAACTGAACTGTTAGTTTTTCAGTAAATTGTATCTATGCAATATCTAGTTGTTAAGTAAATTGTCCTAGAGACCATTGAAGTACCTGCAAAGGGTCACTAAGTTAAGAGTGCTTTAATTATTACAACACCATGAATCCACTTAGTGCGCAATAAAGTTTTGAAGTTAGAATTAATTAAGATTTTGTCTGCTTTGTTTGCAATTCCGCACGCTCGAACCAATGTCCTCAAAGAGGCCCCCTTTACAGGAAGCTTGATCACACTCAACCAAGTTGCTAATACGGGGGACATATTCTGTTGTTCCATGACTGAATTCACATTAAGGCTACATTGTTTGTTTTAGGTTGCCAGTGGTTTGTAATTTTTAAAGTTTTTATTTTATGTTGAGTTTCTTTGTTTTTGTTTAATGTTAGCTTAAGTTTATGTGGGTTGTTTGGAAGAGATCGCTTTTTAGCGATAAAGCCGCCCAAATTGTACATTATCGTCAATCTGTGTTTCTTTGTTGTTGATTTTCTGTTGTTTTCGTGTGCAATAAAGAATATCTATCTATCTATCTATGTCTACATTAAACGCATTGCATTGGGGTAACCTGTAATGATCTTTATGACAGTGTTGTTGTAATTGAATAAATTCATTTCTGTGAATAAAACGAAGCAAAATAATTTGAAGTGTTTTTATTTTATAATGTACTGGCACACCATAGCTGATCTAGCTAGGTCTGGCTGATTGGCCAATCAAAATTTCACTCTAGTTTCTATTACAGAGTTTTCTCCTCTGCCACTTGCCCAGGTGTCTAAGCTGGCCTCCCTAGCCTCTTCGTGTTAACCAAAAGTCTGGGCAGGAAGCCCTGCTCTGTCGATATATTATGCAGGACAGCACTTTTTGCTCTTGTGTCAGGCTCCTAATGAAAGGGTTCCTATTGCTCTCTCTACACTGTTGCGGGCAGTAGCATGAATTTCACTGTAGTGCACTTCAGGTGTTCCCTCTACAATATTTTTACACAAGTTTCACACAATTGCATCAATTGTGTGCAGTGGAAAAACCTGTTTTCCATTGTACTGGTTGTTAAAACATATATCTCAATAAGGTTTTGAATAAGCTCTTCAGACAAACAATATAGGGCCACATATTCCCGGCTATCATTGAACACTGGCAAACGGCGCAAATTTGCAGCTTGACGTGGACTGGCGATCACGACTAAAAAAAGCATGTGCTTCTTTTAAAATATTTAAGAACGAAAATGAACTACACATTTCGATGGTAGTAGTGAAATTATATGAGATTCTTCCTGAAAAACTAACAAATGGATCACTCAATTTTGAACTGAAAATGTGACAGATGCGATCGAAGGTCGGCTGTCAGATTGCACGTTGGGAATGCCGTGAGTTAGTCATTTGTATGGAAAAGTAGTACGTTTCACTGCCACCATCACAATCGCAGCGCCACCGTAGTTAAAGTGATCGCCGGAATGCCAAAACGCAATCTCCCTTCGACATCGATGCTCGCACGTGCGATGTGCGCCGCCGGAATAGCACGGCTGAAGTGAAAAATATACAAATACAAAGCAGCTTAGCTTTGGTACATGAATCTCAATTTGACTGACAGACGTAGCTTAGTTTTCATGGCATTTGGTTTTTTAATTGATTTTAGTCTCAGTAACGGCTTGGCATGATAAGTACATATTTAAGAGTGAACAACCAGAATCATCATTCGTTTTTTCCCCACACTTCGCAAGATTACTTTGTTGGATGTCATTTGATGTCAATGAAAGTAATATTGAATTAAGCTTGCTGCAAAAGTAACGCAACCTTACTTGTAAGCGATTGTGTATCACACTAGGGATTATTTTTCAGAATTTATTATTTGTATTCGAATATAACGCAAACTTTAGTTTGTTATTTTATGACCTAATTTATTCTATTATGTTTCTATATTTTTTTGGGGAATGCTTAAAAGCATTTAGTTTTAATAGGTATTCTTGCTTAGTTGAAATGAATAAATCGGTTTTATGGGTAGGGTGAAGAAGACTCGCACCTCATCGTCGAAATGTATTCAAGATAAATTTATGATACAATATTGTCTACTTAGTTAACTTAGTTAAATAACATTTATGAATAATCTTTTATTTAACTTTTTTACCTAATAATAACCTACCTTTAGTTAAAGAGAATACTTTTTTAACGATAGAATTTGTTATGTAAATTAATGAATAAAAGTAACCCGTGTGAACGCGCTGTTGCCAAATTTCACGTAATAACAAAATTTTAATTGTCTTGGCAACAGATCACTTGATGCCTTAAAACAATATTGCTGATTGTCAAAAAGCACTTCATGGTACCAATTTCTCAATTTTGTATGGGCTCTGACAGCAATATTGCTCAAGGATAGCAGGACTTATTAAGTATTGTTTTGAAGACGTCATGGTACGCAAAAGCAAAGTAACATTGAAATAATCTTGCTATAAGAGCTCATGGTTAGGGCCCTGCTCTTTAATTAGTTTTTGCAATAAGCCGATGATAATATTGGGCTCTTGCGGGACCAAATGTTTTTTTTCGGGGTTTCCTATATTTAGTAAGATGATATGTCGGTAATGCATTATCCCTAGTGCTAGAATAAAAATAACCCATGGTGTGTTATGTTTTTCAAGTGTTCTAAGGGGGCTCGCAAAAAAGTTTTACAGTTTGCCTACCTATTTTTATTTAGCTAAACATACTGATTCAAGTGGCCGACTCCTAACTATCTATTAAGGTAAAAAACTAAGCAGTTGATATGATAGTGACTCATATTTATCACGAAGAGCTTTCTCTTCTTTGAAAAAAAACGCGCTCGCTTCGCTCGCGCTTGTCTAATACAATGTATTGCTTTAATTTATCGGAGACGTTCGCGCAATTTCTTATCTTAACTGTAGATCACAGGGACAGACAAATTTGAATAGCTCGAATGACAGTCACCTTTTTGCTGATAAACTACTAAAACAGCTTATAGCATAGCAATTTGGCATAATTCAAACTAGTACGAAGTAGGCAAAGTGAAAAAGACAAAAAAAATGCTTGTTTTCTAGTTCGCTTTTATCCACCTTTAAAATTTCTAACTAATCTAGCTCATTTTGGCCCAAAAAAAACGCGCTCGCTTCGCTCGCGCTTTACTGCCTACATCACGATCCTGATAATCATAAATAGCCCAAAAATTCGCCTATTTTAATTTCTATGTTTGTGATCATTTTTTGGCATCATTTGATTTTGAACAATACTTCTTGACTTGACCACGACTATGTGACCCCCTCCTGGCTCCAAAGCTTGATTCGCCCTTGCTGTGCCCACAACCTTTTTTGAGGGCTGGATCCGCGCCTGCTCGAATAGAGAAAACGTCTTTTAGGTCAAGACAATATATTTTGTTCAGCCGATAATAATTAAATAGGGTTAAAAGGAGTAAAATTATTCTTGTTTAGAGTAAACATTTATTAGATCAAGAAATAATATTATCTTCGGTCAACAAAAATAAAATTGTCTTAAATGGATGATAATATCATCTTACTTTAAGACAATATCATCTTGATTTCGATTATTTTCAAAGTCTTAAGGCAAACCGGATATCTTCTTCGAATGAAACAGTAATATTCTTGAACCAAAACTTTTTACTTATTGCAAGAATTTATTACAAGACTTTATTAGTGTTCCCGTAACAATACACGTTTTTTTGGATTGAGAACATATACTTATATTAAAAAAATAAACACTTAGTTTAAAACTTTTTTTTTGAGAATTTAATCAGTCTTGGTTGTAGCAAACATTTTTTTCCGTGTGATGTGCGATTTTACCCTTCACGACGGGCTGACGTTGACGCTGGCCGCAACTAGCTAGCGCCAACTGCATCAGCTGAGGGAGTCGCAAGCTCGCTGGTTCTGTAAGTTAATGACGAAACAATTTAGCAATATGCAAGTATTTACAAACAAAACATATACAAAACGTATAAACACAAAACCAGTTTAAATGTTAAAACGATGACACTTACCTCGTAAGCGGAGCGAGGACAGCCGTCACTTCTTCGCAGCGGGCCTCACTGAACTGTCTCTTCCCCCCAATACGCCAGCCGCCGCAGCGCCCAGACCGTGCAACTCGAGTTGAAGATGGAACTTGGAAGAAAGGGTGGGGTTGCCACCGTCCATGCGTCCGGTTCCGGTCCGGTCGCTGCGACGACTGCCGGCCATTTTCCTACTTTTGCTCCACCCAGCCTAGCCGGCTCAAGTCCGGAATCAACCACGATAGCGCATGCGTTCAATTTGGCTTAACCTGGCCTCATGAGGGTGGGAAATTGCTACACAGATCCAGGGGCTGGGTCATTATTAAACAATTATTATTTTAGTTCCTTTGAAGGAATTAATTCATGTTACTATCTGAACCGACAGACGTCTTGACAGAAATACCTTAATTTATTTAATTTTTATTTATCTAGAAACCAAGCCAGTACCACCATAATTAGTTACCAGCATTCTTTTACTGTTACAATTATTGTCTTTTGTTTGACTTTTTCATTTCCTCGAGACCGAATGCTTACCATCTATTCGGAAGTATTTGAAGGTGTCAATGCTATTCAAATGCCCTATACCTACCTAATTTATTTTGAAAATAGGAAGAAAGCCGCTTTTTTTTTCACACAGAAATCAAACCACAACAAGAACAAATTACTGAATCCGAATGATCATAGGGAAGAATCGAATTATTGATGAACATCGAAATGAGCAATACTTGCTTTTTGTTCGGAAATGTAATGAGAGGAAATACAATAAGAAAGTAGAAGAAATTTTGATACATGAAACCTGCAAGAGCGAAAAGAGGGCGCACCCTCTTCCTCCTTCCTTCTTATTGTCCGGTAAAAGCGCAGTTTTACTTTACCGGACAATAAGCCGCAAATTGTACAATAAACACAAAGTAGGTGTTACGGCCAGGTTTCAACCCGGCACTACTGAAGCCTGAGTGTTAACCACTGAGCCAGGTCCTCCCTTCATTTGTTTTTAGGCAAACTAAAACGCCCGGGTAACTTTAACCCCGCCCGCATGTCGCTGGGTTAAAGAGCCCTTACACGGTACGATTCGTCTTTACGATCCATCGTTTCAGACCGATGGAAACGACTAATATACAGTTTGTCAATTTTGTGACTGGAGACAATTTTAACTACCTTTGTCATAAATATTGTACGGTATGACTGCCTTATAGATTTTTAGATCTACTGTTTATTTCATAATTTGTACATACAAGATAGGTTCAAAGGCTACAGCGACCCCTTCCGATCAAGTCACCTTTCGTTCAAAAACAAGAACTAGGTACATACTCATATTGAAAATGATCAGAAGGTGGGTACGATTTATGAGACAGAAACTCAGACCACGCGTTAATAACGAACTTTTGGCATGTGCCAGGGGTCAATAAAGAACATCTTGGCTCATCACAAGCGCGATCACGGCCGGGGGGTTTCTCGGCGGCCATCTTGGGGCGCTGATCTACCTCAACAACCAAGCTGTTGGATAGCGCTGTAACAGTGACAAGGCGTTACTTTTGTGTCGCAACTTTTTTAGTTACTTTTGATACAATCAGGTACCTACTAGCATGAAGTTTTTTTTATGCGCTCCAGGAAATGAAAGCAGTTACCGTAGAATGGGATACTTAAATAGGTATCTGTAGATCTGTAGATAAAAGCGCTGTTTCTTAAATTTTTGGGTGATTTCACCTAGTAAATGTGCATAAATAAAGATTATCCTTAGAAAACGGTCCTTAATTTTTTTAGATGGTTTCTCATTTTTGGGTGTGATTTTGTCACCTCTTGCACCTCTCTGTAACTTAAGCTTTCATAGTAATGGTTGCCAACTCGAAGAATCCAGTTACAGACAATATCCCTATTGTCCAGTTAAAATACTTGAAAAACTAGACATTGGACTCAAAACTTATCTAAAAACAGTCCTAGCGGACAACCCTTTCCGTTCACGAAGAAAAACACGTTGATGATGCTATCACATAACCATATGAGGTGATGCGGGAGAAAGACGAGAGCAACAAATGTATCAAAGTGTTTTTGGATCTAGCCAAGGCCTTCGATGAGGTAGCATGTGACCCAAGATACTGCCCTGAAGGATCCCATAACTGTTGTGCAGCGAATGACGAAATTAGGCCTTGTTTCTGCTTAAGCGGAAAGGAGAGGAGACAAATGGAGATGTGCTACGAAAATGACAGGTTCTTTCCACCAAAGCGTAGAGAAGAAGTGTAGTAGGGAGGAGGTGTGAGCTGTGCGTAGCGGAGATGAGAGGAGTGAGAACTCGACTCAAACTCAGTCAAGGGGCGGACGGGAGGCAGCGGGGTTGATTCTATAGTAGTAGAGTAAGTTCTCTAAATATGGACTAGTCGCTCAATATGGACCACGTTAATATTTCACTTGTTAGGATTGCTAGCAGAGAAAACATAGTAACAAATGATGCGCTTAGCATGCGGGACCTCGCCAGAGATTCACAGCGAGTCTTTGACTACGGCGTTGTCGGTGGGAGTAATTTTAAGTTTTCAACGCGGTTCGATGTCATTTTTCGGTAAGTTTTGTAAGATTAATGCAGCTATATTAATACTAGTTGTTTTGTAATTATTTATATTCTGAAAGCATTATTGTCCTAGCAAATTTTGCTGCTTTATCTACTTGCTGTATCCAACGTATTTATTTTTGAAAATTATAACCTCAAAGTGGCCTCAGTTTCTAATATGGACCTCGTCAGCGATTTCAAATATGGACCGGTGGTCCATATTATAATGATGAAGTCCACATAATAAACCAACTTATTTTTATCTCAGAATATGGCATTTACAAGTGCAAAAGGAAAAAGACAACAATGGGACAAAGATTCCATGCCAATGACCCATTTTTTTGTTCTTTTATAGCAATATTGCACTTGCTATAGAAGAAAAAAAAATGGGTTTTAAAAGCTTCCAAAACTTATGGTGTGCCTAAAACCACTCTGATTCGTTAATGGCAGAACAGAGATAGACCTTTGCAGGAAGTAACCACTATCAAACTCGGGAGAAAAGCGACAGGAAAAGCTAAGAAGAAAAAAAAAACTGCACAAAAGACATAAGTCAGCCTCTACTTCTGAAGATGATAATTATAGAGATTTGAAATTCAAATAAAAAATTGTTGATATTAAAAAAGGTCAATTAATTTAAATGTTTAAATTAAAATTGTTAAGTAGCGTTCGTATCAAAAATTGTTCTTCTTTTGTTTATAGATCTAGCGCATTGTTAATTGTTTAGTCCATATTAAAAACCTAGTGGTCCATATTGAATTACCTATTCTAAGAAGTTTATGTTTGACATATTTTGAAAAACTTAAGATAATTCATGAGAAGTTCCCCTTATGTTACTTTTTTTTCTAGTTTATAGTTACATACTAGTTTCTTGACTGTTTGAAATAATAAAGACTTTGATAGCTCGTATTATTTGAGTTTTATTCAAAGAAATCCTTATGGTAGTCCATATTTAGAGAACTTACTCTACAGTTGTAAATAAGATATCTCTTCTCCTAATTCTTCTTCTACGGAAGCTGAGCGAAGAGGAGATTTGGAAATAACGAAATCAGATTGGTTTTCCGAAACACATTCTGATCGACTTTTAATAAGACTGTAAAGTCTTTCTTATGTTTTCATTTTATTGTTTCAAATATTGGAATAAAAACACAGTTTTAGTGCAAATTCAATTTAATAGGTCAAATTATTAGCTAAATAAAACAACAGGATTGCAACACAGTACATTTATTTCCGCTTATACAAGTAGTGCTTTATTTGCTGCTAACATATATTCCGAATACATTGAAGAGCTTACACAGAACCACATGGATAAATTGCTATAGAAAGTACGGTACATCGAGATAGGGAAGGGAAAGAATAGACAAGAGAAATGAGAAGAACCCACCAAGTCGACAATACATAGAAAATAATAAGGGTAAGGTGAGGTACAACATCGAAACACCAAGACTTATTAGACTTCGAACAAAACAAGGCATACAATACATTTATTGCTAGAGAAGATAGCGATACAATAATACCCGTCAAACCTCATACGATACACACATTACACCGAAGTGCAACATCCTTACGATACATTCCGAGAAGAGAAGAGAGTAATACTAAATCATTATACAAGAGCAACAATATAAAAGCCTTCGCACGAACTTCTGAACCAGTCAACCTTTTGACTTATTTGACTTTAGTCAAATATAAAATCGCCGCGCCTTAGAAGTAAAATACAATAGAGGAAAATAATGTAACAACTTATACAAGAAAGTTACAATACTAAATTAATTAATAACAACACAGCTTTTGAAAATAATAACGTACTAAAATATACAAATGGAACTGAAGAAAGGGGGAAGTTTCCGTCGCTGTTGCCCCTCCATTCAGGTGTTGCCTTGTATGGTTCTGATGCAGCCGACGGAGCTGTGGTCTTGGCGAACGGTGTGCTGGTGCATCAGGACAGCTGCCCCGTCAACCTTCGCAGACCAAAAAAAGTATAGATATTAGTGCATTGCAGCAAAACAAGGGAAGAGGGCTGTGGGAGTTTGAGGGAGGGGGTGTGTGGGGGGAAGCTCCCCCGGGTTGACAAAGGGGGGGGGGGGTGTAAGGGAAGGGGTGAGGGTGTAAAAGAGGGACAGAGTTTTACCTTTTCCGCCAGGCTGACGTAGCCGCTGACCGCAACTAGCTAGCACCAACTGCATCAGTCGAGAGGGCGGTCGCCGTCGCATTTCTACAAATAATGAAAACCATTAGCAACATGTTGTACATAATAAAAAAAAACAGTTAAACAGATGACCACGGTGACACGTACCTTATAAGCGACGCGAGGCCCCTTGCCACTGCATCGAAGAGTAGCATAGCGGGCCTCGCAAAACTCCTCTTCGCCCCTTTACGCCAGCCGCCGCAGCGCCCAGACCGTGCAACCCATTAGAGTTCCAGATGGATTGGGAAAATGGAGTCCGGTTGCCACGGTCGGGGGAAACGCACCACCCGACCGCCTCCGATGAGAACGCTGCGCCGACTGGCGTGCCGCTAGCCCGGCCGAACCTGCTCAACTTGGGGCTTGTTGAGGGAGCATGCGCGGGTTATGGATTTTTCTAGAAAGGTCGGGTCACCGAGCATGTTCCATTACGTCTCTTTTCAGTTATGATGTTGCGCTCGCCAGACGATATCCTGATTTCAGTTTGTTTTTGCTGTGAATCAGAAACGGATTTTGATTTATGGCAATATTCTTGCCAGAACAGGAACACGCTCAAACTGCGTAGGTAGTGCTTTGGTCCCGTAGGCCATGGTTGGAGTTAACCAAGTAACTGCCCGCGGGTTTTCTCATACAAAATTAAAGTATTGTTTAAAATATATCATGATTCTTTTTTGGTAATACGATGCATCTTGAATCGGTAATGTATCGAGATAAGCTTTGGTGGTTTGGTGATAAGAAACAAATAAGCTATGGGTGTTGGATTAAAACTTTGCTACAAACACACCAACATTCTTAATTATTTTTACATGTCTATCAACCCCCGGATATTGGTAACTATGATTAAAATGACTTACGACGGCAAGTTCGAATGCTAAAATGGATCTTATTTGGGAGGTTTAAGGTTTGGAGTGGTTTTTGGCTCATTTTATTGATTTCAGCCTACGCAGTTCCCGTTTTACCGAGTGTTCTAGACTAGCAAACCCTGGATTTTATGTAGGTACCTACTTGGTATTTGTTATTTAGATAGGTGGGTATTTCAGATTTATTTGATGGCAAATTTACGAGTAGGTATAGCTACTTTATAAACTGGCCTTTTATACGTCCCACTGCTGGGTACAGGCCTTACCTCAACTATAAGGTGGTGCAAGCCACACTCCAACACGCGGGCTCAGTGTGGCTTGTTGAAGGGCCTACGGGGTGTAAGGTTCGTGAGCAACCTTAATGTCAGTAATGTCAGATGTCATCAAGCCGCCCGAAGGCCTCTGACTAGGCTTAACGACTGACTAACGTGCCTTCTGAAGCACGGAGATGCTTGATGATGATGCCTGTCGGGTTGGTCACCCATCCCATTTCCGACCCTGCGTGTGTTGCTTTACAACAACGATCGTCGCCGATTACTGTCACAACAGCGGGTACCTACATCCTGAAAGTTAGGTACTTTGTAATAACGACATTAGGTAGATACTAGATACCTACCTATATGTCAGATCCATATTAAAATTTGTCGTTTTCAAAATGCGTCTTGTCTATTTATAATTCAGCGGTCAAAATGTTCACCTAATACATTTTTTTTAATATTATATAATTTTGAGAGCTTTTAGAGTTATTTATTTTTGATGGATTGATTGTTCATGCCTTAGACAATATTTTTAATGCTCTAAGAATCATGCACACGACTGTTTACTTGTACTGTGCGGGGATCAAACCCGTGACCTTTCTTGTAGTAGTCAATTTCTTAACCATTAGGTAGGTACACCAAATCGGTCGTCTAATAAATAAATTACTTCAAGAACAAAATAATTAGCCAATTTATTTTGTTCATGAAGTAATTTATCAAGTAAATTTATTAGGTTTTTTCATTCAAATTTCATCTTCAAAACTATTGAAAGTTTAATTAATTGATCTAATTTTTAGATTCATACATAACATAAAGGTGTTAAGATACATATTTTTAACAGCTTTCAAAATGCTTCCTGTGGGAACCCCACTCCCAGCAGCGGTATTCCTCCCTAAAAGCGGCGACATCCGTGGTGTTGCGGTCTTCCATGGGCTGTGGTGATTGCTCCCCATCAGGTGGCCCTCAAGCCAGTTTGCTCCCTCTACCATAAAACATGTTATACTGCCCTGGGGCACACTGTAGAAATCGTTAGCCTACTCAGTCAAGCCAGACATGAGGCTCATTCATTGTATGAAAAATCATATTATCATAGCATGGATAATAAGGATTTAAGATTTTCCTTGTAAGTAGTTTGTTACAGAGACGATAGCATTTTTTCGTTGTTGAAGGACATAAAATGTCTCGTATATCCCCGCCAATTGCTAATGCGCCTGGCTGCCATTTTTTTGACGTATGTTTTGACATTGCAAGTATTGCAAGTATTGCAACGCTCAATACCGTTAGTGACTTAAGCTGTTAAGGACGCGAGATCGAATTGTGACCACGCACACACTTTTTCATTGTTATTATTTTTCGTTAGCTTGTTTTATTTGCTTTGCTAGTTAAGTTTTGTTGTTATACATTATTATATTAATCAAGGTTTTTTTTTAAATCTTTAAACTTTTTTTTTACTGCATCCTAATGTTCCAAGTTATTTACCTACAGTAATAAATAATTGTTAACAATTATGAAGAAACACATGATTTGAAAGCTTAAAATCATCTAATAAAATTATTTCAAAACAACTTTTCGAAAAAGGTATCGTTTTTTTGTGAACTGTAGTTTTTGGGGTCACGTGTCAATCAATCAATCAATCTAAAATAGCTTTATTTAAATAGACCTGTTACAGAGTACTTTTAAATCGTCAAATCTAATTAACAAACAAAACATACTTAATAATAGATATGAATACCATAATATTAAATGTAAACAATAAATATACTGTACTTAAATAAATGTGATGCTACTACCGGATCGGAAAGTTGTTTCTGTACTAAGAAGAACCGGCAAGAAACTCAGCAGTTACTCTTTTCAACTGTTTCTCTTTTTTACAATAATTGTTAGTATATTACAACAGAACTTAGAACAAGATAGCACAATAAAATTCATAATTTATGAAAAGAATAACACTCTTAGGTACATCGACGAGAAGCTATGTAAAACAAAACAAACATTGTTAGTGTCTTAACCTAAGTATGATTGTTGATATAACAATAGTTAATTAGACTCCGTCGGGAGCAGAGAGCTTATTCCCAAGCATTTCTATCCATGATATAATCTCTAGTGGTGTAATATCCCTTTTTCAGCAACGTAGCTTTAATGTGATTTTTAAATCTATGTAATGGCAGCTTACAAATCGCTTCCGGAACTTTGTTATAATAATGTACACCTTGCCCCATAAATGACCCTAAAACTTTCTGCAATCTGAAAAATGGTAGCGCAATTTTATCTTTATTCCTAGTATTTTTAGCATGAATATCGCTGTGTTTGGTGAAAAGATTGATATTTTTTCTTACCAAGACAATACAATTGTAAATATATTGCGAAGCTACAGTTAGAATACCAATTTCCTTAAAAAGTTCCCTAAGAAAGTTTGTGGTTTTAAGTTTTACAAGGTTCCAGGGCATTAGCAATTGGCGAGGACAATATTAGGTTTAGGTCATCAATAACGGCCACTATTGATACTTTTGGATACCAAAATGAAAGTGAAACATTTAAGTTGTTTTAAAAACAACATTTACGAGTAACGTGAGCGAATGTAGTGCTTCGCTTGGTGACCCACATAAGTCAATTCCATAAAGTTTTTACATCATACGTAGTAAAATTCCAAAAGAAACAATTCTTTTATCTCTTCTAAACATCTTCACTGCAGAAATAGATTTAAACTTTGGCTTGGGTTTAAACAGCGGATAAACTTCAGATATAAAGAAAACATTCGCAAATATATCAGACTTCATTTATTTCACAAATATTTATCTAAGATTACATTTATATACACTCATCTACAAAATCTACATAATTGATTTAAAATAAAAAAATATACACACAAGAAAATAAATTAAATTATTATTACATATTGAAATTTAAAATACAATATTTTTTACATAAGATAAGATTATTATACGATTTTCAGGTAAAGCGTGAACCACAGACGAAGGTAGCATAGAATACTAATACAACTGAGCAGTTTCAGAGAAAATACACTCAAGTTGCCATAAATATCTGAACATTCATTACTTCATAAATACCTGAACATGACTGGTGTCATATATGTCATGACAATGTGTGTACAGAAGATAGCGACTATAATTAGCTAGCATCTGTTCAGATATTAATGAAGTGATGAATGTTTAGCTTTGTGGCATGGTAACTTAAGTGTTATAAACTTTTTGACTGAGAAACCGATTAGAAGTATTTGGTCCCCTTATTTGCTTCAATATTTCTGATGCTGACTGTCCTAACGCCTGAATTCGCCGACGGTACTCAAATTAAAACAGCTCTTACAGCTTTAGTGTCACCCCCCTCATGGGTTCTCGCCTCGGCGTGGCGAGGGGGCCTAGTACCGGTGGTAGGGGCACCACCGGGAAGCGAAGAGAACCCAGGCGTGGCAGCGTGGTGGACTGGACACCCACCCGCTGCGGCCCGTAAGGGCGGCGTGGGGCTGCGGGGCCAGTGGGGCCTGCAGGCGCCTTGAGGCGCGTGGTTGGGGCCGCGGCGCACAACCGGTTGGTGGGGGCCAGTGATCCGAGGCTGATCCCCCCTGTGCGTCGCGGCCCGGCGAGGCCGTACCGTCGGTTACGGCAGCGGAGCCGCCCTTTGGGTGGCTCGCGGTTGCGGGCCCAGTAGGGTCGCTGCGGCCCGTAAGGGCGACGCGGGGATGCGGGGCCAGTGGGGCCTGCAGGCGCCTTGAGGCGCGTGGTTGGGGCCGCGGCGCACAACCGGTTGGTGGGGGCCAGTAACCCGAGGCTGATCCCCCCTGTGCGTCGCGGCC
Organism: Udea ferrugalis; assembly: GCA_950022985.1. NCBI lineage: Eukaryota > Metazoa > Arthropoda > Insecta > Lepidoptera > Crambidae > Udea > Udea ferrugalis. The sequence continues at coordinate 1,864,416 of OX465515.1, forward strand.
CGGCGGGGCCGTACCGAAGGTTACGGCAGCGGAGCCGCCCTTTGGGTGGCTCGTGGTTGCGGGCCCAGTAGGGCCTGCGTACGGTGGCCAGCTAGCGCGTGGTACGGGGGTGCCGCCGCCAGCATTGCACGGGTTTCACCGCTGCCTGGTAGGGACGGCTTGACATCCTCGGCTGTCCCTTCTGGCCTCCCCTCACGAAGGGGGGGTCGCTTCCGGCCCGCCGTGCAGGCGGGCTCCGTCCGGGGGAACGCGTAACAGGCAGGCGCTATTCACCGTGTTCCCCCACTAACGGACGATTAGAGGGAGTAGTAGGGGTTTTAGTCGGTAGGGCCACTGGTATACCATCTGTCCAGTGGTGAGTCCGACATAACCCGTCCGTCCCCCGGTGGACGGGTATGCGTAAGGCATTTCCCCTACTTAAAAAAAAAAAAAAAAAAAAAAAAAATAAAAAAAAAAAAAAAAAAAAAGCTTTAGTGTCACGCTCAGTTCCAAGTGACACTTTACGAGACCGCATGAGTCAGAAGGGGATCCTAACCTTGTCTTTTGTGAATTTATGTGAGCCCCTTTTATGAAGCGAAGGACGTCAAAAAGTAGATTCAAACCTGTGATCCGTTTAAATTCATTTTTTAAACCTATATTTAACCTAAAACCTTTTTTTTTAACCAAATTGGCTTGCGACTATTTTCGACTTTCTTTTTAACTATTTCACCGAGGCTTGGATGGTTCATTTTAGGGAAATTTTAGGCCAATCATAATGACAACTATTTTTTTATAGACTTGATATTGACAGCTGTACCTGTAAGGACTGCTTTAACTTTCAATACTTGAATAGAGATCTAAGTGAAGTTTTATGTTTTGACGATGTCGATCGAATCAATAACGAAAATGAGCCAAAAGAAGTTGGGGCATTAACGTCATCCATTACTACAATCTGTCTGTGTTTCAAGGTAAGACCTACTAGGTAGCTAGGGCGAGTTTACTCAAAACTCATCGAGAAAGTTAGGCATTCGAGGTGGCGCCTCTGGCGGCGGTCAGACGTAACCATTTTTGTTATACAAATTATCGTTGACTCTCTCGATGTGTTTAGTTGACGAAACTCACACTATAGTCCGTTCACGTGAAGAATGCAGTGATTTTTTTGCAGACAATAAAACTCAGATCCAGAACCTTTGCGTTCAATTGGTCACTGTAGACTTGACTTTTTGATTAGGAACGATTTGATTGGTTAGGGGGCGTGCTAGATCGAAGGACAAATATGAAATTACTGCATTCTTAACGCGAACGGACTATAGGCAATCTAATTACAAATTTTACTCTTAATGCCGACCATTTAGGGAAGAAGTACCAGTAAAAGTTCGACTTGTAATAAGTGCAGTAAATCGACAGATTTTTTGACTGAACAGAATGTATGTCCAATAACCTATAATTTTACTGCAGCTAATTAAAAGTCCTTGTTTCGTAATTGCCACTTGCCCGACCATCAATGACAATATTATAGGAATGTTTGATAATGATTACTAATGCTAGTTATGAGTTGTCTAATTCACGTTAGAACCTTCTACAAAGTATGAGGAAACTAAACAAAATGATGATTGGATAAATATTGTGGAAGGGACTGGTGGCTGGTATACGTTTGAAAAAGAGACCTTGTTCAACAGGTCAACCAGGTCCCCACCCAATAATGGAATAAGAGGATATATTACACCGATTACACCGCATATTTACACCGATTAACACAAATGACGAATAATCAAAATTTTGCGTGCAGAGTGGTCAAAAATATGTCTGAAGTATTTAGAACAAGCAGCCTTATGCTATGGAATTATGATAGTGATTCAATTGTCATTATGGTATAAAATTTTGCTTTTGTTAAACCATCAATAACGTTTTGACCAATGATATTGTAATAAGAAAGAGGTAGATAGGTTATGTCAGTACCTATCAGCTCAGGTGCACTAAACGTTCTGATTTCGGGTGTCACAGTAACCTCTTTACATCTTTTTTATTTTATATCATTGTTTTTGTCAACTCTGCTACACATAATTTTGATGCTGTATGTACCTTAACTATACCATCAGGTTATGATTTAACTTATTTTTTTTAGACTTAAGTGGTTTAAATGGACACTATAGAACGGTAATTCAATTCTAGATCCCTAACTGATTGAAGTTACAGTACCTAGTATTACATATGATAGGAACTTTTGATAAAACATTTTCCTATACTTTTAACTTTTACACAAATGTTTTTTTTTACTACGTACATACATACTACGTACTGTACTACTTGGAAAATAATGTTAGGTTCCAACTGGTTCGATTTCTTACTAAGAGAAAAGTTTCCAAAAATCTAAGTATTAAGTTTCGGTTCTGCCAAAAATATAATAACAGTACCAGTGGTCATTTTGTACTATTTTACAGGTATTTTCACGAAATCTGAGAATTCGATCTCTAGGTTAATTTTCTGAAGTAAATTAGATGTTATTGTCAAGCTCAAATAAGTATTTTTGCATAATTTCAATTGTAATGCGTTAAGTCTGTGGTCGTGGATTGTAATGGTAAGTAAAGACAAGAGCATTCAATTGTATCAGAACATCCGTGCATCCGCCATATAACTGTGAGGATTTCTCGCCAACCCATACTACTGTTTAGAGTTTTGAACCAGAAATGGCTAATGCTCGATGTTTTGATAGAAGTGAATGTTCTAGTCTATACTCCCCTTACTACAGCGCTGTTAAAAAAAGTAACTTAAGATTAAGATTGATAAAAAACAGTTTATTGCACAGTTTCTATTGCTTAATCCATAAGGCATATTGTTTTGCTATTGAAATTTGTAGTGATGATACGATAAGTAGTATAATAAAGGCAAAGTTATTAATTATTGTATAAAAGTGTAAGAAAACCTGCGATGTCTTACAATATGGGTTTATAATAACCTATTGAGCCTAAGTACTCTTCCGGGAGTTTTAGCAAAACTCCGCTTATATAAGACTTTTACCATTTTTCCAAAATATTGTGTGAAAATACATTAGTGTCTAGTAGTTAGTTTTTCCATTACTAACCTACGAATTTACAAACGCGAATTATTAACGATGAGCATCCCTCAGAAGTACAGCTGTTCCTTTCTGTTCTATTGACCTTTTACGAAACAGCATGAGTGTGTGCTTAGCGCTGATTGGCGTTTGGGAATTCGGGGGTAAGAATGTTTTTACGTTAGAGAATTGATTGATTGATTTTGATGAACTGATTTTAATACAAATATTAGCTGTACGGTATGGTAATTTTTTGTTTTCAATTTTGTGTGTTCTAGCTGTATTGCTATTAGATAACACAAGAGATTTGCTAAAACAAACGTGAGAGAAACTAGAGCTGCCGTTGCAAAGCGTTCTTGTTTAAACTATTAGAGGTGTGGCCAGTGTTACGACTATTCCATTAAAATTATGTATTTCAATGTAGTTAAAAAGTCTATAAAATGGCTCATACAGTTTCATAAATTTATTAGTTACTTATAACGGCTATAATATCTTAATATTTAAAAATATGATTCTGTGTAGGTTGTTCTATCAAATGCAAGTTGCTGCAGTTTCTAGTGACATGTCAAAATATTACATTCGCGGCCCCATATTCCCTATACCAGTATTTTGTACGTGGCATTATTTCTATTTTTTGGTTAACGATACGTCGATAGATAAGATGTTATTCTAAATGTACAGACAACCGCTAATGTTTCACAAACTGTCAAACGTTCGCATTCATTAAGAAGCTTATTGCATAGATTTTAAGATCGTGAGAAGTTTCGAGTTTATGGCAAATTTTAACTGAAAGTTTTAAAAGCATCATCTCAGCGTGTTAAACAAGCAACTTGAATCTCCAATTGATAAAACATTCCGACAGTACATAAAAGGTACAGTTTGGTTAAATTACAATTGTGTAAGCTGTCGTAAATTTAAATCTACGGTTTTATTACCTAAACTGGCCACACTTTAGAATATGATCGATGTACCCTATTGTATCTAGATTATAAGCTGCCTGGACACGCTTTTCTTCCATGTGTGTTTGTTACTTCTAAAGATCCGAAAACCAGAAAAAGACATTCGGTCTTGGCTTTAGGAAAGAATTGAACTCGCGTCTTTCACAAACCGGGCGACTGCACTAACCACTGTGCTACCGAGACCATAAACAGACCGGCCGAATCTTTCTGGTATACCTATGAGCCAGGGTTATCTTTTTCTCTCTCAAGGGTTTGGGCTTGACCCCAGTCTCGCCTGATTGGACCCAATGACGAGGCCAATGGCGGAGGAAAGATTATGAGGTTTCTTAAGTGAAAAATATCGTGTCAAGAGACAACAAACTTGGATTTTAATATTGTAGCAAAAGTCGCTATTATGGGACGATTTCGTTAAAGTGGCCGGTCACAGCAATAACACATATTTTAGATTAGCGAGAAGTACTCGAATCACCCTCATAATGTTGTTGATTATGTATCTTCATCATTGAGTAGCATTGTTACAAATAATAACATACTATGTTTATTAAATGATTTTATAACTTGAAATGTATATCAAATGATTTTGTAAAAAACAATCATTCGCGTAGTCGTACACAACGTATACTCTTATTTAAAGCACGCATGAAAGAAAATTGGTCTCACATTCACTATCATTCTATAATAATATATCGTTGCTCTACTTTAGTACTGCTATTTTCGCTATTAACTAGCGGTCGCACGTCATGAAAAGTTTCGTACAATGGCCCATATTTTTATCACCCATCTTTTCAATTTGAATTTGAGCGCGAGTGACAGAGACAGATAGTGAGTGGTCAAACAAACAAATAGTCTTTATAAGTCCCACTGCTGGGTTCGCCCGCGAGTGACAGAGACAGATAATGAGTGGTCAAACAAACAAATAGTCTTTATAAGTCCCACTGCTGGGTTCGCCTCTACTATGTTAGTAGGGTGTTATATCGATGATAAATAAAATAAAAATTAATAATTATCACTGGACACTATTCCACCTAGCGCCATCTAGCCCAAAACTAAGTAACTAAATGCTTGTGCTATGGAATACTAGGCAACGTAAACATACTTGAATACTTTTTTTTGTGAATAAATACTCAATATTATTTTACATACACCCAGACCAGTACAAACAGACATGTTCATGCACACAAATGTTTGTACTGTGCGAGGATAAAACCCGCGATCACTTGTGTAATAGCCCACTGCAGAACCATTACACCGAATCGGTCGTCTAACGGTTTTGTATGTAAAGGGATCGGCACCGATCGCCGCTAGAAAGCAAAGCACGTCTGGAACTGGATGGGTGAATAAGAGGTCATTGTATAAAATTCTTCATGGTATACTACTCGCACTGAACCGGACTTGACAGCTCGTCTGCGCTCGACCATCCACATACTACCCACAATGACAGCCAATAAGCAATATCTTTTATGTTGTTTAGCTCACTGCCCACTGGCGCCACCAATCGTTTTTTATTGATTGTGGTTTATTTGAGAAATTTCAACAGCTAGAATACAGTTAGAATACCAATTTCCTTAAAAAGTTCCCTAAGAAAGTTTGTGGTTTTAAGTTTTACAAGGTTCCAGGGCATTAGCAATTGGCGAGGACAATATTAGGTTTAGGTCATCAATAACGGCCACTATTGATACTTTTGGATACCAAAATGAAAGTGAAACATTTAAGTTGTTTTAAAAACAACATTTACGAGTAACGTGAGCGAATGTAGTGCTTCGCTTGGTGACCCACATAAGTCAATTCCATAAAATTTTTACATCATACGTAGTAAAATTCCAAAAGAAACAATTCTTTTATCTCTTCTAAACATCTTCACTGCAGAAATAGATTTAAACTTTGGCTTGGGTTTAAACAGCGGATAAACTTCAGATATAAAGAAAACATTCGCAAATATATCAGACTTCATTTATTTCACAAATATTTATCTAAGATTACATTTATATACACTCATCTACAAAATCTACATAATTGATTTAAAATAAAAAAATATACACACAAGAAAATAAATTAAATTATTATTACATATTGAAATTTAAAATACAATATTTTTTACATAAGATAAGATTATTATACGATTTTCAGGTAAAGCGTGAACCACAGACGAAGGTAGCATAGAATACTAATACAACTGAGCAGTTTCAGAGAAAATACACTCAAGTTGCCATAAATATCTGAACATTCATTACTTCATAAATACCTGAACATGACTGGTGTCATATATGTCATGACAATGTGTGTACAGAAGATAGCGACTATAATTAGCTAGCATCTGTTCAGATATTAATGAAGTGATGAATGTTTAGCTTTGTGGCATGGTAACTTAAGTGTTATAAACTTTTTGACTGAGAAACCGATTAGAAGTATTTGGTCCCCTTATTTGCTTCAATATTTCTGATGCTGACTGTACTAACGCCTGAATTCGCCGACGGTACTCAAATTAAAACAGCTCTTACAGCTTTAGTGTCACCCCCCTCATGGGTTCTCGCCTCGGCGTGGCGAGGGGGCCTAGTACCGGTGGTAGGGGCACCACCGGGAAGCGAAGAGAACCCAGGCGTGGCAGCGTGGTGGACTGGACACCCACCCGCTGCGGCCCGTAAGGGCGGCGTGGGGCTGCGGGGCCAGTGGGGCCTGCAGGCGCCTTGAGGCGCGTGGTTGGGGCCGCGGCGCACAACCGGTTGGTGGGGGCCAGTGATCCGAGGCTGATCCCCCCTGTGCGTCGCGGCCCGGCGAGGCCGTACCGTCGGTTACGGCAGCGGAGCCGCCCTTTGGGTGGCTCGCGGTTGCGGGCCCAGTAGGGTCGCTGCGGCCCGTAAGGGCGACGCGGGGATGCGGGGCCAGTGGGGCCTGCAGGCGCCTTGAGGCGCGTGGTTGGGGCCGCGGCGCACAACCGGTTGGTGGGGGCCAGTAACCCGAGGCTGATCCCCTCTGTGCGTCGCGGCCCGGCGGGGCCGTACCGAAGGTTACGGCAGCGGAGCCGCCCTTTGGGTGGCTCGTGGTTGCGGGCCCAGTAGGGCCTGCGTACGGTGGCCAGCTAGCGCGTGGTACGGGGGTGCCGCCGCCAGCATTGCACGGGTTTCACCGCTGCCTGGTAGGGACGGCTTGACATCCTCGGCTGTCCCTTCTGGCCTCCCCTCACGAAGGGGGGGTCGCTTCCGGCCCGCCGTGCAGGCGGGCTCCGTCCGGGGGAACGCGTAACAGGCAGGCGCTATTCACCGTGTTCCCCCACTAACGGACGATTAGAGGGAGTAGTAGGGGTTTTAGTCGGTAGGGCCACTGGTATACCATCTGTCCAGTGGTGAGTCCGACATAACCCGTCCGTCCCCCGGTGGACGGGTATGCGTAAGGCATTTCCCCTACTTAAAAAAAAAAAAAAAAAATAAAAAAATAAAAAAAAAAAAAAAAAAAAGCTTTAGTGTCACGCTCAGTTCCAAGTGACACTTTACGAGACCGCATGAGTCAGAAGGGGATCCTAACCTTGTCTTTTGTGAATTTATGTGAGCCCCTTTTATGAAGCGAAGGACGTCAAAAAGTAGATTCAAACCTGTGATCCGTTTAAATTCATTTTTTAAACCTATATTTAACCTAAAACCTTTTTTTTTAACCAAATTGGCTTGCGACTATTTTCGACTTTCTTTTTAACTATTTCACCGAGGCTTGGATGGTTCATTTTAGGGAAATTTTAGGCCAATCATAATGACAACTATTTTTTTATAGACTTGATATTGACAGCTGTACCTGTAAGGACTGCTTTAACTTTCAATACTTGAATAGAGATCTAAGTGAAGTTTTATGTTTTGACGATGTCGATCGAATCAATAACGAAAATGAGCCAAAAGAAGTTGGGGCATTAACGTCATCCATTACTACAATCTGTCTGTGTTTCAAGGTAAGACCTACTAGGTAGCTAGGGCGAGTTTACTCAAAACTCATCGAGAAAGTTAGGCATTCGAGGTGGCGCCTCTGGCGGCGGTCAGACGTAACCATTTTTGTTATACAAATTATCGTTGACTCTCTCGATGTGTTTAGTTGACGAAACTCACACTATAGTCCGTTCACGTGAAGAATGCAGTGATTTTTTTGCAGACAATAAAACTCAGATCCAGAACCTTTGCGTTCAATTGGTCACTGTAGACTTGACTTTTTGATTAGGAACGATTTGATTGGTTAGGGGGCGTGCTAGATCGAAGGACAAATATGAAATTACTGCATTCTTAACGCGAACGGACTATAGGCAATCTAATTACAAATTTTACTCTTAATGCCGACCATTTAGGGAAGAAGTACCAGTAAAAGTTCGACTTGTAATAAGTGCAGTAAATCGACAGATTTTTTGACTGAACAGAATGTATGTCCAATAACCTATAATTTTACTGCAGCTAATTAAAAGTCCTTGTTTCGTAATTGCCACTTGCCCGACCATCAATGACAATATTATAGGAATGTTTGATAATGATTACTAATGCTAGTTATGAGTTGTCTAATTCACGTTAGAACCTTCTACAAAGTATGAGGAAACTAAACAAAATGATGATTGGATAAATATTGTGGAAGGGACTGGTGGCTGGTATACGTTTGAAAAAGAGACCTTGTTCAACAGGTCAACCAGGTCCCCACCCAATAATGGAATAAGAGGATATATTACACCGATTACACCGCATATTTACACCGATTAACACAAATGACGAATAATCAAAATTTTGCGTGCAGAGTGGTCAAAAATATGTCTGAAGTATTTAGAACAAGCAGCCTTATGCTATGGAATTATGATAGTGATTCAATTGTCATTATGGTATAAAATTTTGCTTTTGTTAAACCATCAATAACGTTTTGACCAATGATATTGTAATAAGAAAGAGGTAGATAGGTTATGTCAGTACCTATCAGCTCAGGTGCACTAAACGTTCTGATTTCGGGTGTCACAGTAACCTCTTTACATCTTTTTTATTTTATATCATTGTTTTTGTCAACTCTGCTACACATAATTTTGATGCTGTATGTACCTTAACTATACCATCAGGTTATGATTTAACTTATTTTTTTTAGACTTAAGTGGTTTAAATGGACACTATAGAACGGTAATTCAATTCTAGATCCCTAACTGATTGAAGTTACAGTACCTAGTATTACATATGATAGGAACTTTTGATAAAACATTTTCCTATACTTTTAACTTTTACACAAATGTTTTTTTTTACTACGTACATACATACTACGTACTGTACTACTTGGAAAATAATGTTAGGTTCCAACTGGTTCGATTTCTTACTAAGAGAAAAGTTTCCAAAAATCTAAGTATTAAGTTTCGGTTCTGCCAAAAATATAATAACAGTACCAGTGGTCATTTTGTACTATTTTACAGGTATTTTCACGAAATCTGAGAATTCGATCTCTAGGTTAATTTTCTGAAGTAAATTAGATGTTATTGTCAAGCTCAAATAAGTATTTTTGCATAATTTCAATTGTAATGCGTTAAGTCTGTGGTCGTGGATTGTAATGGTAAGTAAAGACAAGAGCATTCAATTGTATCAGAACATCCGTGCATCCGCCATATAACTGTGAGGATTTCTCGCCAACCCATACTACTGTTTAGAGTTTTGAACCAGAAATGGCTAATGCTCGATGTTTTGATAGAAGTGAATGTTCTAGTCTATACTCCCCTTACTACAGCGCTGTTAAAAAAAGTAACTTAAGATTAAGATTGATAAAAAACAGTTTATTGCACAGTTTCTATTGCTTAATCCATAAGGCATATTGTTTTGCTATTGAAATTTGTAGTGATGATACGATAAGTAGTATAATAAAGGCAAAGTTATTAATTATTGTATAAAAGTGTAAGAAAACCTGCGATGTCTTACAATATGGGTTTATAATAACCTATTGAGCCTAAGTACTCTTCCGGGAGTTTTAGCAAAACTCCGCTTATATAAGACTTTTACCATTTTTCCAAAATATTGTGTGAAAATACATTAGTGTCTAGTAGTTAGTTTTTCCATTACTAACCTACGAATTTACAAACGCGAATTATTAACGATGAGCATCCCTCAGAAGTACAGCTGTTCCTTTCTGTTCTATTGACCTTTTACGAAACAGCATGAGTGTGTGCTTAGCGCTGATTGGCGTTTGGGAATTCGGGGGTAAGAATGTTTTTACGTTAGAGAATTGATTGATTGATTTTGATGAACTGATTTTAATACAAATATTAGCTGTACGGTATGGTAATTTTTTGTTTTCAATTTTGTGTGTTCTAGCTGTATTGCTATTAGATAACACAAGAGATTTGCTAAAACAAACGTGAGAGAAACTAGAGCTGCCGTTGCAAAGCGTTCTTGTTTAAACTATTAGAGGTGTGGCCAGTGTTACGACTATTCCATTAAAATTATGTATTTCAATGTAGTTAAAAAGTCTATAAAATGGCTCATACAGTTTCATAAATTTATTAGTTACTTATAACGGCTATAATATCTTAATATTTAAAAATATGATTCTGTGTAGGTTGTTCTATCAAATGCAAGTTGCTGCAGTTTCTAGTGACATGTCAAAATATTACATTCGCGGCCCCATATTCCCTATACCAGTATTTTGTACGTGGCATTATTTCTATTTTTTGGTTAACGATACGTCGATAAAGATGTTATTCTAAATGTACAGACAACCGCTAATGTTTCACAAACTGTCAAACGTTCGCATTCATTAAGAAGCTTATTGCATAGATTTTAAGATCGTGAGAAGTTTCGAGTTTATGGCAAATTTTAACTGAAAGTTTTAAAAGCATCATCTCAGCGTGTTAAACAAGCAACTTGAATCTCCAATTGATAAAACATTCCGACAGTACATAAAAGGTACAGTTTGGTTAAATTACAATTGTGTAAGCTGTCGTAAATTTAAATCTACGGTTTTATTACCTAAACTGGCCACACTTTAGAATATGATCGATGTACCCTATTGTATCTAGATTATAAGCTGCCTGGACACGCTTTTCTTCCATGTGTGTTTGTTACTTCTAAAGATCCGAAAACCAGAAAAAGACATTCGGTCTTGGCTTTAGGAAAGAATTGAACTCGCGTCTTTCACAAACCGGGCGACTGCACTAACCACTGTGCTACCGAGACCATAAACAGACCGGCCGAATCTTTCTGGTATACCTATGAGCCAGGGTTATCTTTTTCTCTCTCAAGGGTTTGGGCTTGACCCCAGTCTCGCCTGATTGGACCCAATGACGAGGCCAATGGCGGAGGAAAGATTATGAGGTTTCTTAAGTGAAAAATATCGTGTCAAGAGACAACAAACTTGGATTTTAATATTGTAGCAAAAGTCGCTATTATGGGACGATTTCGTTAAAGTGGCCGGTCACAGCAATAACACATATTTTAGATTAGCGAGAAGTACTCGAATCACCCTCATAATGTTGTTGATTATGTATCTTCATCATTGAGTAGCATTGTTACAAATAATAACATACTATGTTTATTAAATGATTTTATAACTTGAAATGTATATCAAATGATTTTGTAAAAAACAATCATTCGCGTAGTCGTACACAACGTATACTCTTATTTAAAGCACGCATGAAAGAAAATTGGTCTCACATTCACTATCATTCTATAATAATATATCGTTGCTCTACTTTAGTACTGCTATTTTCGCTATTAACTAGCGGTCGCACGTCATGAAAAGTTTCGTACAATGGCCCATATTTTTATCACCCATCTTTTCAATTTGAATTTGAGCGCGAGTGACAGAGACAGATAGTGAGTGGTCAAACAAACAAATAGTCTTTATAAGTCCCACTGCTGGGTTCGCCCGCGAGTGACAGAGACAGATAATGAGTGGTCAAACAAACAAATAGTCTTTATAAGTCCCACTGCTGGGTTCGCCTCTACTATGTTAGTAGGGTGTTATATCGATGATAAATAAAATAAAAATTAATAATTATCACTGGACACTATTCCACCTAGCGCCATCTAGCCCAAAACTAAGTAACTAAATGCTTGTGCTATGGAATACTAGGCAACGTAAACATACTTGAATACTTTTTTTTGTGAATAAATACTCAATATTATTTTACATACACCCAGACCAGTACAAACAGACATGTTCATGCACACAAATGTTTGTACTGTGCGAGGATAAAACCCGCGATCACTTGTGTAATAGCCCACTGCAGAACCATTACACCGAATCGGTCGTCTAACGGTTTTGTATGTAAAGGGATCGGCACCGATCGCCGCTAGAAAGCAAAGCACGTCTGGAACTGGATGGGTGAATAAGAGGTCATTGTATAAAATTCTTCATGGTATACTACTCGCACTGAACCGGACTTGACAGCTCGTCTGCGCTCGACCATCCACATACTACCCACAATGACAGCCAATAAGCAATATCTTTTATGTTGTTTAGCTCACTGCCCACTGGCGCCACCAATCGTTTTTTATTGATTGTGGTTTATTTGAGAAATTTCAACAAAAGCTGCCAAATTCAGATCCTAAAATAAGATATTTTCTGTACCTTATGATGTAAACAGAATAAATTATCTGTGTTACCGAAGATGGGCTAAATATGGCCAGTTTTAGCAAAAATCTCATATTGGTTCATTTACACATATATAATTCATTCTGTTACTATCTGGCAATACAGAAAATATCTAATTTTAGGATCTTAATTGAACAGTTTTTGTTCAAATATTTTAAATAAAGAACAATTAATAAAAAAACGATTAGTGGCGCTAGTGGCCCCTTAGACGACAGTACAATATCTTCACGTTAAGAAAGCGGCCGATTGCGAACGAGCTTTTAGAATATGCAAGACACTTAGTAATATTAGTTTCCTAACAACTGCTATTTTTAAGCTAGGAACAAGTAGTTACATAACTCGAATAATAAAATATAAACACAACAGATTATATTTACATGAAGGCGATGTGATGAGGTAATAAATGAACAAATAACAAAATTCGCCACTAGCTAATATTACAAAAACATGATAATACACTAGTTTTATACATGAACAAGGGTGTACTACACTACCCCTCAAATACACAAACGTCCATCAATGTTGAGCACATCCTAATAACATGCCGTCCCGTAAAATATCTATAGAATCGAAAGTAACAGCTATAATTGTTAGGGGTGCTGAACTTGTTAGTGAATTCGGGGGTAAGTCTGACAATAACTTTAAAATTATATTCTGAACAAAACCGACACACTTAGACAAGTACAATTAACCCAGCAAGTCTTTGATACTTATGTTCTAAACTTATGTCGCGAATATTTGATAGCACATGGAATCATGCATTTGTATGGCGGTAGTCGCTTAGAAACTAAATCGCCAGGTACCGAAGACTTGCGTTGGGAAGGAAAGCTTTTGATTGGCTTAGGATATTACATATTTCGCTAGCACTACGCTAAATGCACTTTTCTATGCTTTGTAATGCAAAGGACAATACTATAGTGTGTTCGCGTTAAGAATGCAGTGATTTTTAAATTTAATTTTGTTGCACACAAAAATAAACTCAGCTCCACAACCTTTGCGATCGGGAGCATGCGTTCAATGCGGGACACTGTGAACTTGACTTTCTAATCAGAAACGATTTGTTTCGAAGGACAAGTATGAAATTACTGCATTCTTAACGCGGACGGACTATAGTCGCTCAGCAGTGCACTATTTTCCTCATTAGCCCATATATGTGATTGAGGTAAAGTTCAAAATAACAAGTTTTCTGCACAGTGCTGTGAAAGTTTTCACAGATACAATTAGCAAACCTCACTAACAGCAGATATAACAGATTTAAATTTGCCTTCAACCATTATAATTATAGTATTGGTACGTTTCCGATCTCATTTATACTTAGTAGTAAAAAAAACTCAGGTTTTTTGCACATGTATTGTTTCAACGATGGGATAGTAAAAAGTAGTGTTTTTGAAAGGGTTTATTACAACAAGTCCCATTAGTTTTGTTGTTGAAATTCCCATCATGGAACTAATGGTGTTTTCTTCATTTAAGAACATTTAAATAAATCAATACCTACTAGTTCCATCGTGTAACTATAGTATGTTCGTGTATGTGCGTTAAAAATGCAGATTTTTTTATTTTAATTCCGTTACACGGAGAAAAACTCAGGTACAAAACCGTTGCGTTTTGAAAGAACTGGCCATTGTGAACTTGGCTTTCTAATTAGGAACGATTTGATTGGTTAGGGGGCGTGCTAGTTCGAAGGACAAGAATGAAATCACTTCATTCTTAACGCGAAAGGTGGCAATGGCTAGTAATGTTTTTATAAACGAAGGAGGTTAGTTCGGATAAACCACAACATATTTAAAATATTAACTTACACTGTTCAGACAATCGCACGTGTTCCAAAGTCTCGTCAAGCAGCAACAGAACTTACTTGCGTGATCAAACTTGAAGGACATTTAACATTACTGGTCGACAGTCTCATCGTTATCAGTGAACGAATTAACTTGTGGCTCCTGTGGCTGGGAGCTGTCCCATACAGGAGGGCCTGCGCGCTAGTTGAGCATTGTATGGCGGTCGTAGATGTTGCGTCGTTGCTCGCGAACCTAGAATTAATACACATATTAATATGTATGGTAGTATTGTTGAGTAGACAACATTATGACAGATTTTGGTGTTGACACCCATAGATTTGCGGTTAGACTACATTAGGACAGAATTTGGTTTGGACACCAAAATTTTACTTGTGAGCTTATGGCAGATTCTACATTTGACAGATTCTGAAAGGTGTGGGAAGTCAGGGACATTATTGTGGAATCAAACATATACTAGTAAATCGGTAGATTCTGTCCTGAGTAAGTCTGTTGTGAGTTGAATTAGTCGTGAGTAGAATCAGTAGTTAGCAGAATTTGCTGTAAGAGGATTCTGTTGTAAGTGTAATCTTTTGTAAGTGGAATCTGTTCTAAGTGGAAGAGGGTGTCAAAACCAGAATCTGGCAATAAATGTAGACTAACGAGAGATGTGTTTATCCAAGGCCAATAATATTACGCAAGTGGCGGCCTCATTGAAATAAACTGATATCATAGAATATGAAAATTAAAGAATTCTACGTTGAGTTGGTTAAGCAGGAGAAAAAGTATTTTTATGTTGGTACTACAGAACTCAAAATGTTTCGTATTCGATGTGGTTACTAAGTATCAATGACGGCCGAATTATTATATCAAATCAATGACGCTTTTTGACTTTTGGATATTATATTAAAGTGAAACATTTTGAGTTCTATTAGATCAATTCAAAATATCTTACACGTCATACTATATCCTGTTTGTAGCAAACAGTACTTATGACTCCTATTCTATGATTTATTATGTTTTATTTAATGAGGGCGCCACTCGCGGTATAGGGCCGGAACTCTTTCGCTCGTTGCATACAATTTAGATTAAAAAGTTAGAAAGGAGACAGGTGAAAGAGTATGTCTTCCCTCTTTAACTTTTCTTAATGACTGCGAAATAAGACAGCAACACTTTTTCAAACAGTAGTATGTACGGTATAGATTTGTAGACATATTAACATTTAAATAAATATTTTGTATCTACTTGAGCGGCCATATGACGCATGGGCAGAGGCTAGCAGATCACGTCAACGAGAGTGTTGGATTTACTCAATCTGACTCCAACCTTGTTACTATGACGAAAAGATTGAAAATCTGTTCAGGAAATGTCATTTCATATTCTATGATACTGGACTGTGTAGTCAGCATCAAACCAATGTGAGCGATCGTACCCATCGACTTCACATTCACTTGACTCCTAATAACAGGCAAGCGGAGCCTGTCAATGGATCAGATTTATACGTCTGATCACGGAATCTACTACCCATGAGACCTTATTATACGAGGGCCACTCTGTAATTAAAAGAAAAAAATTGCAGGTAGAGGTCATCGACAAAACATTTATATTGTTTCTCGAAATATTTTCAACTACAATTATTGCTCTTTTGCATTACAACGAACGAGTTATTAAAAACAGTCACGAGTTACCAAAACGGCCGATTCATAAGCCTCCACGGATGCATTTGGGTTCTAAAAACCACTGCGAACAATCTTTAATTTTTACGTAATTTTATAGCTTATCTCACAGACCCTATGCTAAGTTAAAAACCACCAGAAGTTTTTAATGCTTAAGCAAGAGATCAGTTCGACCATTGGTCAACAATCCTATTGATCAATCAGTATCGCTGGGGGCCTAGTTGGTTGATAGACTTAATTACTAACAAGACATCAAATATCAGGCGTCTAGTGACTGTTATGTCGATGGGTCGTAATAAGGTTTGAAAAATATTTGCTATAGGATTAACATTTTCTTGATATCCAACCACCGACTATTCATTTGTATAGTCATACTGACAGTTTCTTACAAGCTCTAGCCAGCATGCACTTGCCATAATAACTGGAAAAAAGCGAGTCTCAGTACGGCCACATCAGCATACATATTTACAGTATGACATATACAGTATGTATGGGTATTACCCCACAAGATCAATGCAGACATAGTTGACAGAGTAGCATGCGGATGCCATGCCATATCTTCAGACATCAAGAGATAAAACATTACTTATATCATACTAATAGGTAACACTTATTTTGTGAATATTACCAACCAGTGTTTTCAGTTACATATGTCTTGTTTGGCATCCCTACAAAAGAAAAGCTGTTATAATGGACTTTATAATTAAGTACATTTTGGTAATACTTCAAGCTTTTATTTAATCTAAAGCTGACCACCGACTTGCGACGGCCCATACAGTGGTCGAAGGATGTTTTTATCAATTACCATGCGGTCATGCAAACACCACCATGTGTATATATGTTGTTGGCGATGCGCCGGAACGTTTACGTCGTTTATTTAAGAAGGTGTGTGGTTTAATTAGCATTTTTGCAATTCCAAGTTATTATTTCGAAGAATGTTTGATGTACAATTATTAATTGTACTTGTAACAGTCTCTAATAATATGATTTTATAAGGCAGCTACTGATTTCACATTCCCCCCAAAACGGGGGCTACCCTAGCCACCGAGATCCCAGCTCGCCCGAGTTCCCCCCCACAGTGAAATAAAATTTGTAGGTTTGGTTAGTGTAATGACCAGAAAACTTTCTTGGTATTTCCGGGCTATCAACAGTGGCTCTTTGAGTAGCATAAAAAATATGTTTGCTATGTGTTGTGTATGTGTTAGAGCTGAAAGTGTTCTTTGTCAGTGGCGTATTGTATAATGTATGGTTGTCGATTACCTGTCGTTTCCACTTGTCTTGCTGGTGGGTCACGCGGTTGAGGACGTTGCCGCGGGGCCCCAGCTGCTGCGACGGACCACCCAGGGAACTCTCATCCTAAAACACGATAATCATTTTAATTCCAAATTCAATACATCCAAATTCGCCTATAGTCCGTTCGCTCCATGCAGTGATTTTATACTCGTCCTTCGACATAGCACGCCCCCTAACCAATCAAATCGTTCCTAATTAGAAAGCCAAGTCCACAGTGACCAGCTGAACGCATATTTTCGAACAAAAAGGTTGTGGATCTGAGTTTTTTGTGTGCAAAGGAATTAAATTTAAAATCACTGCATTCTCAACGCGAACGGACTATATACCATTGCACGATACTTTCGAATCGGCCAAATCCATCAGCAAAGTGGTATCATAATAGTTTGACCTTTCCTGTAGAAAACAATGATAAACTTACATCTTCGTTCGTATGCTCCTGGTAGGAAGCCTTGGCCCTCTTGTTGATGAGAGGGTCCAGACAGATCAGGAAGCCCATGTACACCACCAGCAGCATTATCACCCATATCACTATTATGACCACTACCTGTAACAGCATTTTAACGGAATTAATAAGTTCACATTGAGAGTTTCATAATTATGGTCTGGCGGTAGTATTAAAGGTTCTCCAACCAGAAAATGACCTGATGTCAAACGTATTGGATCATTAAAATTATCGCTAATACACGCCTGCATAGGTCTTGAATTCAGGCAGGCCTCTATCTGCGCCAAGACGGTAGACATATTTCTTGCTTTCTTTCTTTTATTAAAACTTCATAATTTTAGGCATCAATGGCTAAATTATATTGCTTTATTTAATAATACTATTTAAACAATTTTGTCATATTCAGGTCTATGTTGGGAATGTATTCAGGCTGTTTTGAAACTCTTGAGTCTAGCCACACAGGGCTATAGGCTAAGTCTGGGTACTGTTTCTGAGAAATACAGAAAAAAGATCCTACACACTCGTCAGTTAAGACATATTATAAAATGTTGAAATCTAGACCTGACGCAGCTAGTACGCCAGCCCACCCGGATACCAGATATTGTCGGTCATGCGCCCTCCCTATTGGACCTTCTGTTGACGAGCCACCCAGCTGGGTACCTAGTGTCGGTCGGCGCCCCTTTGGGCTCCTCCGATCACTGCCTGGTTGGCGCGACAGTGCCATGTGCAGCTCCCCCACAGCCTGTGAGGGTGAAGCGGCGGTTATGGCACTACTCGTCGGCGGATTGGGACGGTATGCGAGAGTACTTCGCCTCCGTCCCTTGGCGGCAGTGCTGTTTTGGGGAAAGAGATGCGTCGGATAGTGCATCTGCTGTCGCTGGCGAGATCAGTACCGGAATGGAATACTACATTCCATTTACTGATGTCGACAGCGCCAGCAAAGCTGGTCCCTGGTACAATCGCGAGTGTTCCGCAGCTGTTCAACGTAAACAGGCGGCATACCGTGCTTGGGCCAGGGCCCAAGCCATCCATGACTCTGACGTGGCTTCCCTCAAAACAGCCTTCAATGAAGCCACCAAGGCCACCAAGAGGGCATACGTTAGAGCAGACGCCCAGCGTATTGCACGTGTTGGCCAAGAACTCATCTCACACCCAACGGGTAGCCGCTCCTACTGGCGACTGGCCAAACACGTGCAATCTAACTTCTGTTCGCCTTCGCTGCCACCGCTGAAATGCCCTGACGGATCGTTGGCTCATCAGCCGCAAGAGAAAGCCGACTTACTGGTTAACCTCTTTGCCGCCAACTCCTGCATCGATGACTGTGGTGCACAGCCGCCTATAGCCCCGAATTGCGGCACCACAATGCCTGATATTCGTATCAGGCAGTGTGACGTACGTGCGGAGCTGCAGTCACTCGATGTAAGGAAAGCCAGTGGACCTGACGGTATTCCAGCCGTAGTATTAAAAAAGTGTGCAGCGGAGTTGTCTCCAGTGTTGACTCGCCTGTACCGCCTCTCCTACACATCAGGCCTCGTGCCGCAGGCTTGGAAAGAGGCGAACGTTCAACCTGTTCCCAAAAAGGGGGACCGGTCAGACCCAGCCAATTACCGTCCAATAGCTGTAACCTCAGTACTTGCTAAGGTGTTTGAGCGGATTATTAATGCACAGCTCACCCGCTACCTAGAAGACCACTCGTTGATTCACGACCGCCAGTACGGCTTTAGGCCGAAACGGTCCACGGGTGATCTCCTAGCGTACGTAACGCATTTATGGGGTGAGGCTATGGACAAGCACGGCGAATCTTTGGCTGTCAGTCTTGACATTGCCAAGGCTTTTGACCGTGTCTGGCACCGTTCGCTTCTTTCCAAGCTTCCGGCATATGGACTGTCTCCTCGCCTTTGTGACTGGATCGCTGGATTTCTGGAGGGACTTAGGATCCGTGTCCTCTGTGTCGGAAGTGAGTCGCGTTCCCTCCAGATTAATGCCGGGGTGCCGCAGGGTTCCGTCTTATCGCCGACTTTGTTTCTTCTGCATATCAATGACATGTTATCACTCGGTAACATTCATTGCTATGCGGATGACAGCACAGTCCACTCGCGTTATTTCGAGCGCCCTGTGGCAAAGCGAACCGATATCGAGGAGAAGAGGCGCTGTCTTGTCGTTGAGCTTGATGGAGTGCTGGACCGCATTTCCGAATGGGGAGAACGCAATCTTGTCGAGTTCAACGCCAAGAAAACACAGGTGTGCGCATTCACTGCCAAAACGTCGCCATTCCTTTCCCATCCCACTCTTCAGAACACCCCACTGCCAGTGAAAGATAGCCTTAACATCCTTGGCATGGATGTTCGCAGCAACCTCAACCAACGGGACTACATCGAGAGCGTTATCAAAACAGCATCCCGTAAACTTGGAATCCTGAACAGAGTGAGACGATTCTTCACGCCTGAGCAGCTCTGTCTTTTGTATAAGACACAAGTTCGCTCGTGTGTGGAATATTGTTCTCATCTCTGGGACGGTTCCGCCAAGTATTTGCTAGAAGCTCTCGACAGGTTGCAGCGACGCGCTATCCGCATCATTGGTAGCCCAGAGGCAACTATGGCTCTGGAGCCTCTCCAACTGCGTAGAGACATTGCCAGGTTGAGTGTCCTCTACCGCCTTTACAACGGCGAATGCTCTGAAGAGTTGTTCCAACTGATCCCGTCCTCACCCTTCCACTCCCGCACCACACGCGCTGGTCTGCGGCAACATCCACACACGATCCAGCGACTGTCGGTCCGCACCAAAAGGTTTGGTGATTCGTTCCTGTGTCGTACTATCCAGACGTGGAACGCTCTTCCAGCGCATGTGTTTCCTTCTTCCTACAATCCCGGGTTTTTTAAGCGGGGCGTGAAAAGGCATTTATGCAGGCCTTCAAAATGAGATTGACCAGCAAAGTAGTTCTCAATTACTGTGCTTGTCAACCCCATATCTGGACCTCACGACTGCTTCCCATCAGGTGGAGTGAGGTCATCTTGAAGACCACTATAAAAAAAAAAAAAAAAAAACTACTCTATATAATGGTTTTAAGTGGGCATATAGATGAAATTTTTAACTAAGTATTGGGGAAACAAACACGTTTTGTGAGCCTTATGCTCGTCTAGAATGTTCAACATTCCTTTCGACTACCTCTGGTATACCCCTCTGGTATACATATAGAAGCAAATTCATAAACGGTTTCAGCACAGACCACTTATGCAATAAAATACTTAGCCTTGCACACGACGTTACAATACTGCTGCTGATAGATAAATTGCAGTCTATTAATACTAAGAGGATTCGCAAAGGGGCGCACATACCTTGATAATGGTTGTGTTCCTGTTTTCATACTTGCACTCACAGCGGGGACAGAATTCTTGCTCCCGACCACCTATCTCGGCCCCGTCACGTGGGATAATCACTCCAGCGCAGTTGCTAAAAGTTTATCCATTATTGAAAATCATATAAACCTTAAATAGGCAATTTCTGGAATGTCTTAGAATACCTACAATGATTAAATTGAAGCTGTGACTAGCTGGAAAACTGATCTTCTAGTCAATTGAAAACTTCAAGTTAAGAGCCACAATCGTAGGCATATTGAGCTGACAAGTGAGGAAGTTACCACTATAGTATGAAAAGTATGTCCTGTAATTACTCCACAGGCTATGAAAACTAAGTAACAGGGAGACTTAGCAAGGTGTTCTTACCTTCTAGAATGATATAAAATAAGTCTTCATTGTAAATATAAAAACACCTTTTTTAAAATGTTTTGAATTGTCCCAAAAAGTAAGTAAATAAAGGATTACACTGATTTTTCATGCAGAAAAATAAACTTGTGTGCTAATATAGTGATGGAGGTGGATATTTTTCTACTAGTGAAGTAATTAGCCAAGTCTACTACAACAACTTAAATCACCCTGTATACAAGGAAGAGGCCTATTTTTGCAAATAACACTGGTAATAATCTAGCTATTTATTGATTCATGGTCACAAGGACATCAACAGATAAAAACAGTTTCCTTTGCATCAATATGTGGTACTAGGATGCTTACCATTTATTTGGCTGTACATTAGCAATGTAATGTCTGCGGTGGTCAGCGGTGTTGGTCAGGGTTTTATTGAACACAGCTGCTGGGCTGGGACAAACACACTTGCATCTTTTGTCTTCATATGACTGTCCCTAGATTAAAAAAACAAGAATTGCATTAATGTCATTTGTGTCAACTGACTTTCATTTTATTTACAATCTAAGTTTTTTTAATAGAAAAAAGAGATCACTCAGCGACCATACATTTTTGGGCTAATTCTAAGAGTGCCAGCCAAAATATAAGAATGCTTCAATTACACTGCTCAAAAGTGTCTAGGGATATCTCAAGCATTTTCATACAAAGTATAGTTATTTGGGAGGCTGTAAAAATTAAAATATTGATACCAACGTAGAAATTTTTAGAACACAGAAACTGCTATATCTGCCCTTTCAGATTGTATAAAGAAATTCAATGTAGTAGCATTATTGTACAATCGTAAAAGGTGTTAAAATTTTAGCAAAATCAAACGTTTTTTTTGTAATATTCTTAACCTTTATCTTATGCCTCTGTCCTCGCGTTATTCTGAGATAATGCTCAACTTGTAAACAAACTTAACTTTATGAAATATTTGAAAAATGATATCCCTAGACAGTTTTGATGTGTGTAGATAGAATTCAACATGGAAACAAAGCTGTGGAAGCTATAGCCTTGGTTTTCGAAATCAGAATCTGCAAAATCAGTATTTCCGTTGACATGTTCAATGTACGTAATATCATTCACAACACAAACAAAATGACAAATATTATTTATACTGGTTGATCTTTCCAGCTAAGCGTTGTTGGCTAAATCCTAACAACTGCAAGATCTATAATGCATAATTTGAGTTTTCTTCCCTTATCTCATTTTTATTCTCTTTGGATTCTTTAATTGTATTAGACTACTTTGTATGCACACATCATTTTGATGCTAAGTGTACAAGTAACCAATTGGAAGTATAGAATCAGGAGCCAGCGGTAAGTAGCCAGGACTCACTCAGGGCACCACCTGGTAAACCTTTTGAAGATGATTTTAACTAGTAAATTTACTTAAGATAAGCTTAAAAAAATGTCTACTAGCAAATACTAGATTTATTTGTAGATCTTGGGTGAGTATTAAATGTATTCATGAATATTTTACAGACACCCGTTTAGATAGCGCTATGTTCAGTTGTAATTAAATACATATCAAATATAGGCTATGTAGATTAGCTACGTTAAACTAATTGGCAAACTCAATATTGAATTAAACAATAGACAAGTGCAAAATATTTAAATAAATACAAAACCCAAAATCGATTGTACTTACCGAGGCAAAAGATGCTAAAGTTGCTACCACAAAAACAATAATATGCGTTGTATACATTTTTCCGATGAAAAGACTCTCAGGTATGATTGGTGTTTTTGGTAACCCTTTTGTTAGAAGTTCAAATTTATAAACTAAAACAACACAAAACACAAGGTAACGGCGGCAGACATTTTGTTCGTGTCTTGTCTATCTCTGTCAAAAACAAAACGTCAGTTCGGTTCCTAGTAGTGATGTAACGACTCTACTTTGCAAACCGGTTTAAGCCATGCCCAATAATGATCGACTTGCATCGGTTGATTTGATGTAGGTATCGACTTTCCAGCTACCAAGCACCTTAACATCCTCTGAAAAAAGTCCAACTTAATGTCGTCCTAAGTAAAGGTTGTAACGGTATGCAATGTGGACTACTGTAGATTAAACCTTTGAATATTATTTAGTGTAGTAGTAACCGACTTCTGACCTATTAGTCACCAAATTGGTCGCGTTAAATACTAAATTAGTTACAAACAAAAACTCCCTGCACTGTTTGTTATTGGCATTCACACATATTAAAGTGAACAATTATGTTAAAGTCAGCTAGCCTATTTTTTTGTCGGTTTATACAAGACATCCACAGTAACGGAAAAAACGAAATCACACCAGTTCAAGTAAACTATCTGCTTCTTGGCCATAAAGTCGATAATCCTGCTGCTGCAGAACACGTTGGGCTTTATGTCCCAAATAATTATATGCGAGGTGTTGGCCGCCGATGGCATCAGCTTTTTACCGCTCCAGGGGGTTTGCGCACCAAGCATGCTAGCAACTGCCCCACGGCCCGCGCTATGCATTTGCTAAATAAGTTTTTGGCGGAAGTTCACGATGCCGACGTATTTGCAGATTCCTTTTAGCACATTGTTACGAAGGTGCGACATTATTTGTCACATAGTAGTATTTAGTTATAATTTGATTTAACAGTATAAACGTGTTGGCTTTATTAAGCTGTCAGTTTGTATCTTGTTCTTAAAAATGAATTATTAAATAAATAAAAACTAAAGAAGGCTTGCAATATGAAGTAATCGCACGAAAGTGTTACCTACTTACTTCTGCCCTCTTACCTGATGAAAGGCCTGCTGGAACACGTCAAGTAAAATGATACCATTTATTTGAATTTATGACACTCTCATGCTTAAACAGATAACAGTGATACAAATAATATTGTTTGAAAGATTACTAGTTTTAATAATTAATTTTAGAAAGGTTTCTAGGTTAAAATGAGGGCGCTTATTCCTTTTGGTTTTCAGTGATTTTTACGGTTCGATTTCGAATCCGGGTTGCAGAATTTTCTAACCGATTCAACCCGGTTGTACCAAATCGTAGACCATACATCACTAGAATAATGCAACTTAAAAAAAAAATGAGTCGATTTAAAGATGCATTCATTCAGCTTCATTATTAATGGTGCAGTGGTATACATTTAAAAACTTTAATTACTGTCAAGACCAGCAAATAAAAATGCTAACGTATCCTTGTGGGAGATATTTTGTTAAACAATATATTGAAGGGCACATGACGGGTTTAGAAAACTGCTGTTGAACGCGTCAAAAACTTGTCTGTAGAAGTTAAATAAAAATGAACTAGATGGCGTTAAACTCGTTAGCGTCGAATGCTGTCTAAAAACATCGCTAGAGGGCTCTAGAGTATTTGAATGTCTCCGTCACGGGTGCCACAAAGTGTCAAAGTTCACCTCTTCGGAACTCCGAAAATTTTCTTCCTCATATTTTTCATCTTAAACAATGCCAATTCCTAACGACTCTTTTCCTAATCTTTTACTTCCGAATCATTGAAGTTCTTAAAGTCGGTAGCCATAAACATCATTATTAGTATTAGGTAGAGATCGTCTAAGCTAAAATGGCGCGCCCCTCCACCGTATCTACGCATAGGTACAAGCAAGCACACTTTTTTGCGCATATGCGGTAGAAAGGCGTCATTTCAGCTTAGACGATCTCTACCTATCTATTTGTTTTCCTACCTTTTGTGAACTCCGTATTTTACACTTTTATTCGAAGTCATATCATTTTTATTTAGATTCGTTTGTAGTCATATACACATAAATATACACATAAAATAGGTTTAATTATTTTAAGATAGGTAATACATTGATTACCTATGCGTAACTCTTACATTGTTCTTCACCATGAAGAGCTTAACCAATTTAACAATCTATGGATAATCGATTATCCAAATATTGTTTACTAGGTAGTCGAGGCGAAACCTTCCTGCCTTTTTGCCTTCCAGTTTTTTATAAACCAAAACCACTGCTTGATTTAAACGGTGGTAGAATCACATTATAACTTTTTTTAATTTTTATGTTGTGACTTGTCATACGTGCTTTTTAAGTTTACATGAATAAATGATATTTTTATTTTACTTTAACACTTTTGAATGTTATTTTCCAATGAATAATTATTATTAACGTGTGATACACTGGGAAAATGAATCTTTTTACCGTAGTTATATGTTGCAGAAAACCCGGTTTATTTAGTGTTTATATGAATCTTTTTTCTGAATAAATAAAAGGTAACCAACAAAAATAAACAACAATAATGATAATAACATTGGAAAGATCTGGGTTAGTTTCTCCGAATCATAAGGTCATATTATCACAGTAGGTATTACAGTCATCACCAGCTATGCTATTCCGGCGGACGCCGAAACTCCCTTCGCACGTGCGAGTCAACTTTGAAATTCAATTTCTTTGCAATTGTGGTCGTTTGAATAAAAAGGACTAAGCCAAATAACATTTTTAAATTATTTACATACAAAATGAGAGAAAATACTATTGCAAAGTAAAGCGTATTGATGATAAAGGTAATCTCATTTCGACATCGATGCTCGCACGTGCGATGTGCACCGCCGGAATAGCACGGCTGGGCGGGGCAAAGTGGATAGGCCATGTGTTTTAATTAACCCTCTGCCTAGTGGTGGGAATACCTATCTATGAAACTCTATATTTATTATATTTATGCAATACTTATAATACATGTACGTAATGTGACTCTTTCAAATCGTCCAATGTAGAAAGTGAATGTTTGGATTAACCAACAGAGTCAAGCAGTTTTGACCGTGGTTTTGACATGGAAATAAATAAAACCGAAAGTTCAGTTTTAATGGCATCGGGCATTTTCGTGCATCAATTCAATCTACCTATTTTTAATAGTAAATAGAGCAATAATTAATAAAGCTATAAGGAATAACAATTATTTCTGCTAAATGAAGTTCAGCTATGCCTAGCTAATTTAATATTTGATTTTTGTTGATTTCAATACTAAATAAATAAATAAATAATAATAGTTGAGGTGCCCGTGGCGCAGTCGTGACAGTGATCGGGGACGATCGCTGCTGTAAGGCAACACACGCCAGGTCGGTAATGGGATGGGTGACCACCCCGACCGAAATTTAGTGATGTATTTATCGGGCATCTCCGTGCTCCAGAAGGCACGTTAAGCAGTTGGTCCCGGCTGACGTCAGTCGTTTAAGCCTAGTCAGGGGCTTTAGGGAGGCTTGATAACATCTGACATTAAGTTATTTTATTTTTTAGCATTAGGGATAATGCATTATCATCTTCTAAAGATAGGAAACCAGGAAAAGGCATTCGGTCTTGGCATCTGAATGCCTTTTTCTGGTTTCCTATCTTTATCTGACATTAAAAGGTTGCTCACTACCTTTAACCCCTCCAACAATTCGCACTGAGCCCGCGTGTTGGAGTATGGCTCGTTCCACGTCATAGTTGAGGTGAGGCCTGTGCCCAGTAGTGGGACGTATATAGGCCGTTTATGTTATGTAAACGGCAGAATACAATCCTATTACCTATAGATTTTTATTTATAACTTAATTAAGTGTGGCAAATGATACTTAGTCATGTCATTTAACTGTACCTAGTTAAAAGTCCACTTAAAAGCCAAGCAAACTGACTGCCGTTTATTTTTCCATGAATTGCAGGCTATAGAGTAATTAGCTGTAAGTTGGTCCGCGAAATAATGACATGTAAGTATTTAATTAAGGACCAAGGAATGACTTTGTGAATTGCTGTTAACTGTGGGAACTTCTGAAGCTACTCTTCAATTGAACGTGTGCAGTTTCTTGAACCAACGACCTCTCAATCGTTTAATCGATATAAGTGGTAATTGCCAAGGAAGTCTATTAAGAATAGGAATACACATAGTGTTCGTACTTCTTTATTCAAACGTACAGTCGGGAACACAAATGTACAATTCCAAGACGGACCGCAGACCGCAAACTGCAAGCGATACACTTTTGAACCTAAGCGCGGCGCTGCAGTAGTGCGGCCACGCTAAGAATCACTTTGGACAACCTACTACAAAAACAGAGAGTGCTTGCAGGCACCTGAATGTCTCAATGACATAGTCAGATGGGGAAATTTTGAAGTCGCTTTACATGATGTGTGGACAAATATGCCTAAAGTATATGAGAAAAGCAACTTTTTAAATGGTGGGCTCCTGGTTTTAGATGTAAGTGTTAGTTGAGACCCGAGTGGCGTGGCAAAATGGTTGAACACTCTGGCTCGGAACACGGTGGTCCCGAGTTCAAAATGGTGAACCTACTTTGGGTTCATTGTAGGCGACTCTCAGGTGATGGAAAACAGAAAAAACCCCTCAGAAAATTTGGGTCCCAAATCCCTTGTCACAATGTGGGCTTCTGAATGTTTCGTTCCAACGGCAACTATCAGTGTGCCTCAGATTTACCCGTTTGGTACATGGTCCTGATTCCTGATAGACCAAACGGGTAAGTCTGATGCACACTGATTGTTGCCGTCGGAACGGAACATTCAGAAGGCTAACATAACAGGCTATGTTAAGTTAGATTTCAGTGACGATCCAAACGACATACAATACAATGCTTTTGTCATCTGACAAAACCTTTCGACCACTCGGGGAGCACATGTCATTTTATAACCGACTGTACTCGGGTCATTCCCTCGCCTCGCAGTTTTGCTAGACAGACATTTGCATGTGGCTAACGAGCTGATTATTTATAATAGTGAGGAAGTAGGTATTGATCCTCTGACAGAATGAAATGCTGTCTTTAAGTACTTATAGGGTATTTTCGCTGTCCTGTAAGTACTTTAAAACAAATGGTGGGCGGTATAGGTACCTTTACTTTAAAACATTTGGTGGGCGGTATAGGTACCTTTACTTTAAAACATTTGGTGGGTGATATAGGTACCTTTACTTTAAAACATTTGGTGGGTGGTATAGGTACCTCAACTTCAAAACATTTGGTGGGCGGCATAGGTACTAATCTTTACTTTAAAAAATTTGGTGGGCGGTATAGGTACCTTTACTTTAAAACATTTGGTGGGCGGTATAGGTACTTACCTTTACTTTAAAACATTTGGTGGGCGGTAAAGGTACCTTTACTTTAAAACATTGGTTGGGCGGTAATCTAACAAGACTGTTTTGCAACAAGATTTTGGTATCAAATGGGAAAAGGTAAGAAGGGAGAGACCAATTTCAATGGTCTCTCCCTTCTGTACTGCTGTTTTATAAAGGTTGGCTTCATATTATCAAACTTTGAAAGTAGGACTTCCCTCGCCAGTTATGTTGGAGCCAGATTTTGAGGACACTGATTATAGTGGCATCTTTTTCATCATTCTGTTTTTCAACACGTCGAGAAATGATGTAGGTAGATCGTCTAAGCTGAAATGACGCGCCCCTTAACTGCATCTACGTATATAAGCAAGCAACCTTGTTTGCGCAGATGCGGTGGAGGGGAGCGTCATTTCAGCTTAGACGATCTATAACAAGATGACAATTTTTCGGACGATAAAATGAGCGTAAATGAAGTTTTGAAAACAAAATGGCGGAATTCATTAGAGATGCTACTGTGTGTTTAATCGAATATGATTTGTTCATAGGAACATTCGGTCCAAAATGTATAATCCGAATATTCTTGAGCCTTGTCCTTTTGAGTTTTGCGGCAAGATCGCTTCTAAGCAAGACTGTTTTCTTAAACTGAATAGTTAGTCAATGATGAAACTTGTAGATTTCCAAGTTTAATTTAGTTTACACTATTATTTCTGGAAACAGAAACTTAAGTAGGTAAGCCATTGTAAGATTAAGTAGCTTCCAACAGATTTTTGAAGTGTTTTTTCATGTGTTTTAATACCTATGTGGTAGGTAAGGACGCGGGGTGTCGGAACTGGTCAGAAGCAGTATTTCTTTAATAACAAGATTTATGGAAATAGTTTCTGTAATAAATCATAGAGTAGTTACTATTTTCATTAATTTTACCCATTTGTAGGTATTCATTAAATCCGACGAACAATTAGTAAAAATAACCTAAAAGAAATGCCGAATGTTCCAAATATTCGAACCAAACATAATTAGGCACATCTCTAGAATATACCTACTCTTTAACGAGTAGGTAAAAACGCTACTCCGTGGCCAGTGCCCTTAGCCTGCGAGCGAGACCGCAGCGGAAATTCAAAACTTCCTCTCGAAAGGGCTGGCATTATTAAAATTAAAATTAAATTAGGTTTTTCGGCTAAAGCCGCTGTTCTACGACGTAATTACCTCGGGGGGTAGGATGATTAACCGTCACCTCTAATTCGATAGCTTGTGCAATATTCACAAGCGATCTCAACGAAACTGTTTCTGGTACGTTTTTGATTGCAGTTTAGCCCTGATGATAATTACTTTTGGGAAGGGGTTGCGTCGCTGTTCTACAGGGCGCTCTGTTTTGTTTTAATGCTTTGTTGCAATGGATAAGGATGATTGGATAGCTTGCGAATAGCAAAATGAGACTTGTTTTTTTTACTTTAAAGATTTATCATAAGGTTTTACAAAGGGAAAGAAATAAAGCTTTGTGGGCCCAGTAGTTGTTGTTTTGGTTCTCTTGTTTTCAAGTTTGAAACTAGCTGGAACTACTTTGAAGCAGCAGTTAGAAGTCGTGATTACTACTAAACTACATTGCTAAGTGCTAAGTATTTTCAATAGAAAACAATTAAGTATTTATTCTCGTCTGTAGATTTAATGATAACACCTAGCATGAGCTTAGGTTCCTAGCTGTTGTTGTGACTGATTTTGAATTTTTTTAACGACGTCTTTAACGATTTTTAAGTCAACGGACTTAAATATTAAGTCCATCTATTAACTCGGTTTCAAGTAGGTGAGTGTTTTATGGACTACTTCTGTGCTTAACTCAGTGTATAGCGTCGTGTGCCACATACGTTAAGCTTTCTCCAGGGAGCGTCTGAACTCGTAGCTTCGTGTCAATACATGGCGACGCCAAGAGGCTGGTCACGCTAAAGTGCAAAAAATAAATAAGTATTGAAGGAAATAGTTTTAAACAGCTCAGTATCAATGGTTTTTTTTATTGGAACTAGGCAGTCATTTGACCACAATATCACATAATGGTAATTATGACGATATGGTCGATAGTGGTACATGTCTGCCCAACAAGAGCCTATTCACTCTCTTCTTGAAGAGACCCTAGTTATATTGTTCCAGAAACCCATGCACAGGCAGCGAGTTCCACTCTTAGCCGTTCGCATCATAAATGAGTCAGCAAAACGCTTCGTGCGAATGCCGGAAACGTATGGATGGAAAGCCAACGTGCGTCTAATGGCCCGGTGGTGGAAAGGCGCCGCCAGACTAGCAACCTTCGCTGATGTCTAAGGTTTTGTAATTTTGAGGTGAGACCTTGGTCACCATCAGCCTCACCGCGTGTGTTTCCAACGAGTCCAATGCGTCCAGTTTGTTGTAGTCTAAAAGTGCTGAATCATCTGCGTTTCCACCATTATTAGTGGATTTTTTAAAAATCTTTTCATTGTGCTACATTGCATCTTGAAAGAAACCATTTTGTAAGTTCTAGGTGTACCTACGGTGAACGGCACATCATGCTACCTATTTTCGGTCAGTCCTTCTTGCTCTTCTGCAACGAAATGTCATTTGGCAAGAGCAGGATAAAAAACGGAAATGGGTAGCGTGATGTGCTGTTGACTGTACCTGTCAGGTTTGCCTTTTACATATTATTTTAAAGAAAGAATTATTTTAAAGAAAAATTGAGTTTATTGCTCTGATGAACCCATAAGTGTAGAATACAATTACACAGACAGAAAATAAAAAGGTAAATAGACCTGTTGGTGTTCTTTTCCAGGTAAAAGTCATATCAAATATGTTCTATTGGGCCTGTTTGGTGGCCTCGACATCGACAACTATATCTTAATGTTTGTCACTGTCATAGCAAGATTTGTAGGTCTTTATAAGTAAGGATTTTTTTCAACATTTCTAAAATTTCAGATAGCTTAAATAACGACTATTTAAACATCGCATCAATGTTCTGCGTTCAATAAAACAGCATTTGTTGAACGTTTCATTTAGTCTATTTAAATAATAATGAGTTGTCACTCAATGTGTTGCTAACCGCATAACGCGAGCACGTCTGAACTGATTTCTTTTTTGTTGTGTTAATTATGTCTGAGTTAGATTTATCGAATTTAAATCGTAGTTAGTAGTAAAAACAACGAAATGTATCGTGACGTAACTTCCGGGTTTTGAACCTGTCAATAGGAACGGGATGGACATTTGATGGTTAAATCTGTCACAGTTCACAGTCAAATAGTACGAGTATTAGAAAGAGCGACGTCTGTCGGTATATAATTCGTTCGCGTTAAGAATGCAGTGATTTTTCAATTTAATTCTGTCGCTCACAAAAAAGCTCAAATCCGCAACCTTTGAGTTCGGAAGTATGTGTTCAGCTGGTCTCTGTGGACTTGTCTTTATAATTAGGAACGATTTGATCAGCAAGGGGGTGTCCTAGGTCGAAGGACAAGTATGAAATCACTGCATTCTTAACGCGAACAGACTATAGTTACTTCAGAATAAAATCTTTCAATAATTTAACCCTAAAACGCGTACTCCCTGTACAAGTCAGTTTGTTATTGTTGTTATGATTAAAGGGCCAGTTAACCCGTCTGTGACAGTACGCTGCGTTTGCATTTATACATAATGAAGTGACATAATACAACCTCTATTGCTGTGGGCGCAATGTCGATTATAAGTTACAACTTGTGCGAGTCTAGTCGCTGGATTGTGAAGTTATTTAAAACAAAACGAACTGAAAACAATTACGAATTTATTTGAAGAAAAAATGCTGAGGTAAGGAAGCACCTTTAGTTCTACTGAGTTTTTTTTTTACAAATTACGTTGTTTTTTTTGTTTTTCTCAGTGTTGTTATGTTGTTCATACTTGATTGTGCCATGTAACAAAGATTTGTTGTTTAACCGCCAAAAAACAAAAATAACAAAATATAGTCATGAGTTCCAAACGGGGTACAGGTTTTCTGATTGTAACTGACTTGGTTAACTGAACATTCAGAAGCCCACACTAATGTTGTAACCAACCCTAGCCGTTTATCCTTGTTTGGTTTTCTACCGTTGTTTCACTACAGATAGAGTTAGCCATAAATTGTATAATCACGTAGTTCCGTCCAGCTATTCCGGCAATGGTACTCAACTTTACAATTAATTTTCTTTACAACTGTGGTCGTTTGAGAGAAAATAACTAAACTGAAAATACGAGGTAATTCAAAGTAAAGCGTATTGATGATTGAAGTAAGCGTGATCACCGAGATGTCAAGTGATGTTAGCCGGAATCCACTGCTGATTTCAAACTGAACATGAAAAACTGAGCCGCGATACTCGCATGTTAAAAAATGATACCGTTCTTTAATTTTATTAGAAAGAAGACTTTGTTTTTTATCATAACCTAAAAATAAGTTCGAGAGCCGCAGCCGGTAAACTGGCGGTCAAAGTTTTATCACCGACGCAGCCTCGGCCTGCGACAAATTCAGCCAATTTATTGCTGGCTGAAGTTTTTAAACTGCTCGTGGCTGCGCTGCTTCGCCCCAAGGTGCTGTTCACACTTCCTTGTTTTAAAAGAAATGTCGATAACGGATTGGTTGGGAAACTGCCCGTATACGCGTTATGAGGCGCAAGCTGAAAAAATATTATGTTACTTAATTACTTACGTGTCTTTTGTGTGTGTGTTCAACTGTTTGTTATTGGATAAACATAAAAAGTGACTTAGAATGAATGATCAAATTATCTTCTTAAAAGTTCAAGAGTAGGGAAATACTTTTGGTGTTTTAAGTAAAATAACAAAGGAAATACTTACTGATTTAAAGGTATAAAATAATGACAGATATTATATTTGACAATAACAATTATACTACAGAAACATAATCATTTACAATTTTTGTGGCCTTTTTTATAAAAATACCAATTCAATATAATCCAAAAGTCTAGTGCGATAACCATGCGTTTTGGCTTCTTTCATGCTCACTTCTTGGAAGTGCAAGAAGTTGTTATTACTTACTACTTTAACTTGCGAAGCCTTTAAAAATTAGGGAAAATAATAGTACTAGGCTAGGAGGAACCCCTCGTCTTGACGGTTTGGTGAAGCTATAAAGTTGGCTACTACACCAAAAGTCGTGGGTTAGATCCCCGCATAGTACAAGCATTCGTGTGCATGAACATGTCTATTTTTATTGATCTTGTTGGTTTTCTATGTATAGGTGTGTCTGAATTCACAGACATCAATCTAAGTTACCAAGTCTTCAAATAAGCGGACTGTTTGCAGAACTAAAAGTCCTAGCTATTCTTGTGAGAGCTGCTCAACTTTGATTTGGGTTTGTAATTTTGGCGGTCATTGGGCGAGTCTCGTTCTCACAGGGCGATTCGTATATTCAATTCATTACATTGCAGCACCACGATTGTTGAGAATCGGAACTTCTCAGTTCGGAGAACAGTAGTTTTAAACTTAGGCTAGTAGGCAGTAGGTAGAAGTGTAAAAAACAAAACCTTTAACACATTTTCTCCATGACTAGAAAGAAAGAAAAAAAATACGTTTATTTGGTACAGTATACAAAGTAACAACATTATGAGGCGACATTCTGAGCAAGTACCAAAAAGGTTCCCGCTCAGCAAATGTCGTGGCATGGACCATGCGTCCCTGCTACGACGCTGATAGCAGATTAGCTGATTAGCAGTTAAATAAAGGAACAAAGTCCAGCCGTTTTACGTCCCACAGCTGGAGACAGGCCTTACCACAACTATGAGGTGACGGGAGCCATACTCTAACACAAAGGCTCAGTACAAATGATTAGTTGGAAGGCTATATAAGGCATGGACCTTGCTGTATCAAGCTGCTGTGTGCTCAATAATGTTCATACATACATAAACGGCCTATATACGTCCCACTGCTGGGCACAGGCCTCACCTCAACTATAAGGTGGAACGAGCCATAATCCAACACGCGGGCTCAGTGCGGATTGTTGGAGGGGTGCAAGGTTAGTGAGCAACCCTAATGTCAGATGTTATCAAGCTGCCCTAAGGCTTCTGACTAGGCTTAACGACTGACATTTAGCGACGTCAACCGGGACCTGCTGCTTAACGTGCCTTTCGAAGCACGGAGATGTCCGAAAAATACATCCCTAAATTTCGTTCGGAATGGTCGCCCATCCCATTTCCGACCTGGCTTGAGTTACTTTATTACAGCGATCGTCGCCGAGCACCGTCACAACTGCGCCACGGGCACCTTCCAATAATGTTTGATTTAATTTATTTACCATTATTAACATTGTTATTAATTTATTTATTTGAAACAAAGCATTAGCCGCAGAGAACGTAGACAAAAACAAGGCGTTCACGTTTACAATCTTCGCAAGTACCCGCATTCTTTCATTTCTTTCTCATCCGGCATGATCTCGAGGCGTCTTCGCTTTTAAATTAAATAAATAATTCATACAATTTGAGCGCAGTAAACTTTGGAGGTGCGCGCTTTGCTGAATTTCGCTGGCTGGTCCGCGGGGAGCTATAACGGTGGGTCGGCGTAAAATGTAACCTTTGTGCGGCGTACTTGTACCTGCCTAGGTTTGCGCGCGAACTGCGGTTCGGAATGGCCGTTTGTACGCTGACAATTTTTTTTTTATTTACCATTGTGTATGCGTTCATGAAAACATGTGACGACAGCTTTCAGGCTGAAATGGCGTTATTGGTAAGAATGCAGTATTTTCTTAATTTAATTCCATTACACACATCAAAATTCAAGTACAAAACCGTTGCGTTTGAAAGAATGCGACATTTGTACACTGAACTTGACTTTCTAATTAGGAACGATTTGATTGGTTAGGGGGAGTGCTAGGTCGAAGGACAAGAAAGAAATCACTGCATTCTTAACGCGAATGGACTATGGTTGCTAACATTAAACCCGACCAAAAAGAAGGGCTTCTTACCGGGTCTTTCCAGAAGTTTGTTCTCAATCTAAAAAGCTTATAATCTGCTATCCAGCTCGAGATCGCCAACGATGTCATACGTAAGTGCTTTGTATCACATTGTAAATACAGTAAACAGCGGTAAATATTGCAAATCGGCAATAATCATATTTCACAACGAACTTATTTCGATGGCCATCAAATCATATTCATCGTTTATCAGTAGACCTAGCACGATAGCGGTTCGTCTCAAAGACATAGGGAAAAAAAAATGTATCGTTTACTTCTCGATTACCAAAACATTATCGGTTCGTGCTAGCCCTGCAGAAATTGATTTCAGATCTGAGTATTCTATTGTTGTTTTGTACAACACAAGAAATGCCTTACGAAGCCCAAATGAGCCGATTGTCTCTTTGTTTTCGATGTACCGGGCCCTCCCCAGTCTACTAACAGTAGGTTTTTTGATTTACGAGTATTTTGAAGATATATTTTAATAATTATTTGTTTTTAGGCCGTTCTATTTCCCTTTCAGTTGCTATTTAGCTGAGTATATTTCTGATTTTATGTGTAAAGTAATAAAAATATAAGTTCCTATTTTGATTTTAGGAGGTCATTGGAAAACTTTAGTAGATAATTTGTATCTTTATAATGTAACACCCCTATTTATATTTTGGTTATCTAAAATGATTAATATTTTATACAAATAAATGATACGAATATGAAAACCCGTACATGACCCTCTTAGCGCCATTGCCTAAGGAAATCTTAATTTTTGCCAGCTCCCTAAATATTGAAGGCTTGTAAGGACGCCGAAGTATCGTCTAATTGAAACATGCTACAGTATCGGAAGGTGATCGCGAGCTTTTAAGTATTCATGCAGTATTGCCGGAGTATCGCGAAGGAGAACACTAACAATTTAAATGTGCGATTTTTGTACAGGTGTGGCGTTGTTAGGGCTGCGAAATTCGCTAAGTTCGATTTAGCATAAAACGTCTTTAAGCCAATGATATTTCAATAAAAAAGACGTAGATAGGATATGTCAGTACTGACGTGAAGTCAATAATTGTCCACGGGGTACGACGTAGTTAATTTGATCTTGTTATAGCGTGTGAACAAGACAGTAAGATTATTCACTAGAGTGAAAGTTTAAAGAAATAATAGGTATATATTGTTCTTATTATTTTGTAATCAAAAAATGTATCGACTAGGCCAATGTTATGTTATGGTATGCCTGATATGGGATACGGGTTTTTGCGCCTCACTCTTATGTATTAATGAAAAAGTTCAAGTGATTTAAAAAGGTAAAATTCTCCCTAACGTAAATAAAACAAACAGGTTTTTTTTCAAAACTATAAAATTTATGCAAATACGATTTTTTTTTCCGTGGGTACGCAGATTCTTTATCTGGTCTTCAAGCTAGAATTTTACAAATTATGTCAAAGAGCTTTCAAATACTAAGGTTGTTTTCAGACATACGATTCGTTAAAATGGCAGCTTAAAAGTAGCCCCTACAATGGCGTGACGCCTAGTTACTGACGATTGCTTCAATTGCTACCTAAAAGTACCTAGTCCTGCCCTTTCGAATTAACTACATAGTCACGCGAGCGACTATCGTGTCGGAGAAGGCAACAAAAGGCCTTTCGACGCCTGGCATGTTTGTTCGTGAAGCGATCCTGAGTAAAGGTACACAGAGGACAGTAAACGTGCACAGTAAGACAGCACGGCAATTGCACGGCTCCGACCCAGCATATCTTGCCCTTAAAATTTGACCCAATGCCATGATAAATGATGGGTCAGTTGCCGTCCTGGCATAATGTGCTATAAGCTTAAGACGATAAAGGTCATACCCCATTTTACCGTCACGGCTGTGGCCTGCAACTCACGGTTTCTTGGAGGAGGATAAGTTGTTTCTCGCGAAGATGACAACTACCAGAGCTTGATGGTTAGGGGTTTCTGCTTCCGAGGTTATTCTAGGCTCTCTGCTACCTGCAGAGTCTAAATTACCACTGCAATATACACCAACTCAGATATAGTGAAGCAGACAAGGTGATGCGACCGACTACTTATGATGGTAGGAGTTTTGTGCCCCTAATATAAAAAGTGTACTGTGGACATGCATAATTGTGTTTCTCTTCTTGAAAGGTTTGCAGAGTTCGACAGAGTCGGCAAGCGGTAGAACGATATTTTACGATCGGCTGTTTATTCCCAATAGCAATTAAGCAGTAAAGGGCCATAATTATGATGTCTTATAACCTGACAGTTTCAGTCACAAGCCCAACTTTTGAGCTGCATATTAACTGTCGCAAGTCATATTTTGTGTCGTAAATAGTGTCTAAAAATCCTTAATTTATCCTCATTGCAGTAGCAACTTTATTTGCATGTTTCAGTCAAATTTCAATAAACGAAAAGACGTTGACTGAGCTAAAACTGAGCTGCCAAATGATCATAATAAGGCCCCATCAGTGACAATACTTCTGGTAGCAGCCCTACCCAACTGGTTCCATTTACCCCACACGGAACGCCACTTAGAACTCGGGCGCCATACAAGAGCGCATTAGGTACATACAAACTTTTTGTTATTTTCCTTATATTTGTTTATAGCTAATTCACAGCATATTCTGTACCTTTCTTAGCGGGAGAGGGAATGGAAAAGTAATATTAGCCTTCATTATGTCACAGACAATGCACCCTTAGCAGTTGACCGGTTAAGATATCATATATGCTATGATAGCCAATTCAGTGAATTGGATGGGTGATAATAATATAATACCAGAAATGATTCTCAAACCAAGAAAAGAGCACTACATAAAACGTATTTTTAACGCTTGTACGTATTTAGCATAAAGCTTAAAATGTTACTTCAATGCTTTGTTTCAAATGGATCAAAAATAGACGAAATTGGGACAAACCCCTTAACGTTGAGTGACGTGTCAGAATTGAGGCAGCAGAACGCGTTTCAAATGTTTCAAAGGCTGAATTGTTCGGAACGGATTTCCTACTCTTAGCGAATGCCCGTTGCTCTAAATATAAGAATCATCGACCAGATTCCCACGAAGAATCTATAGTTGGAAAATAAGCTCGATAGTTGCGATACATTGAAATTGCGAATTAAGTAAATTCTTCGGATTAAATGCGTGAACTCATTTAACATCATTATTCTAAATATTATAAATCTCATATGAAACAACTGGAAAGGGAGATACATCAAAATATTTAGGAAAGTTGCAAGGATTACTTTGTTAACACTGAAGTTTGTAAAACTTCACATTCAATATTCTTAAATAATAAGTAATTTTTGAGACACTTATTCCGAAAAATTACTGTTCGAGATTGAGATAATGTGTTCACTAATTCAATCTGTCGATTTTATTGCCATTTTTATGAATAAATTCAGTGCCATTTTTATGAATCATTCAAGTTTTTGGTATGTCAACGTTAAGATTCTCCGAAGAAAGGTTTGCAATTCAAGTGGGAAGCCCGTTCGCAACGGATTCTGCTCAAACAGTCCTAAGTCCAACTCAAAAGCGGCCCCCTCCAATCTATATTAAGTGGAATTGCTCTCATTACAGACAATAATGAGTTAGTTAACAGCACGATTGTTTTAATACAACTCCGAGTCGCTGTAATGGGAACGATTTGTTAGGGCGGAGAGCGAAACGATTCCTTTCCGGTAAAAGAAATGAACGTGCTTATTAAATACAAAGAGCGTTGTGGTCTAGTTCAGTACTCAGCCCGTGTTGCTCCGAGCCTGAGTTCAAATCTGGCTAGATGATCTACAGCCGGGGAATGAAAGGGTTGACCACCCTAAGATCTGTTTTTGCTTGCTCAATGATGACATTGATAAGTTAATTGGTTCAACTGTCAATCGTGAAGGAACATACGTCAAATCGAATTGTAGTTTTACTGTCAGACAATAAAGCATACTTTTTGGCATACTCCAGCTTGTTACACAGTTTAAAAAGGTAACATGTGCTTGCAACGCGTAAATTAATGTGTTTGAAAACTGGTCAACCTTTTCATTCCACGACTTTCCTTTTCTTAATTAATTAACTTCAACTCTCATGGATAGACAAAACATTAATTATTTTCATGAAACAACACACATAGGTCGAAAATCATTTAGAAAACAAAACAAAACTGACTGACTGCATGTGTGACACAGTGATGCAAAAGAGTAATGGCTCAGTAGTATCTTCGCTTGAAAAGCGAAGCACTGATTTTTAGCCACTGCCAGCATAGGACACGTTGCGTGCAATGCCATCGTGACGCATTTAAGAAAGTAATAATATAGTAAGAAAAATAAATATTGAAAAGTCTAAATAATATGTCATCGTGTATATTCTTTACCGCTTAGCATGAAATTGACGTTAATTATTGCCTTATTGACAATAAGCCCTTCTCTTGTGCCACAAAGAGTAAATAAATATTAATCTTTCTATTCACATAGGCTTCGAATCCGCTCGGCGAACTTCAAGCTTTTGATGTACCGTTCAACATTCAGTGTGCCTCTGACTGGCCGCGATTAGAACATAGTCTCCATGTGTGGCCTGACTAGAGCTTTCCAGGAGCTTTTGCTTTTGGTCTATAAAGCCCGCCGAGCTTTCTGAATATTTCAGCATCACTGTAAAAACTGGTCTATGTATTTAGTTCTGTGTGGGTACAAAATCTAGTTGTCAGTGGTCTTTGAACATATTAATTTATGAAATAGTAGATGCACGGTTAAGTTCCAAAAAGAACTAGCTAAAAATTATTTTGTAGTTTGCTGTTAGTTATGTAGTTAAGTTTTATTATCAAACGGAGTTTTTCAAGCGTCTCAACTACTTGTTTGACTATCAAGCTTATAGCTAATATCTATAACGAACTTGCATAC
Source organism: Udea ferrugalis (assembly GCA_950022985.1). Lineage (NCBI taxonomy): Eukaryota > Metazoa > Arthropoda > Insecta > Lepidoptera > Crambidae > Udea > Udea ferrugalis. Next base: position 1,904,693 of record OX465515.1, read on the forward strand.
ATTTTTATTGCGCACATTAGTTGTTGGTCTAATGTTGCAGATTATGCGTTTGAAGAGAACTCCGTCTTCCTTTGTATTTTTTTTATTTGTTTTTAATTTAACCTGATGTGTCCCACTGCTAGGCAAAGGTCTCCCCCAAAGCTCTACAACTATGCCTGTTATGGGCCAATATTTCCCATTCACTGGAGTGATGGCTCAAGTCGTCACATCATCGTTCACGGGGCCTTCCTCTAAAATTTATTTATTATTTATTTATTAGTTCGTACACAAAATAACAGTTACAATAGACAGACAATTAGAAGATTAAAAGTACAGGTGAGCTTATCTCTGCGAGTCTAATACGGAATGTCGACGGACAAAATATCGATGGACGCTGATACGATGCTACAAGACTGCGACTCACGTTACTACGAAAGACCATCACTACGAAGCCACTTTACTTCGATGCACGTTACCGCGAAAGGTTTTCACTGCGATAATACTTCAATTCGATGCAGATTACTGCGACAGATTGTAACTGCGAAACTGTTGGTCTAATGTGAATTTGTATACTTACCTTTTAATGAAAAAGTTATCTCCAAACTAAATGTATCTTTAACTGAAGAAATGTTACTTTGTCGAAGATACGATAAAAAATTATGTTTTTTTAAAATGATGTTGTGCTGAATGAATTGACAAGTCCTTTTCAAGGAAAACTTTAATAAATTTGTTATGAGGCTTGCACCGTTCGAAAGATAAAAAAAAAACCTCTATACCAAGGCACAGCCATTTACTAATATAATCCTTGCCAATTGCTAATGCGCTGGAACCTTGTCAACTAAAAACCTCGTGACCTCAAAAAATACAGTTCTCAAAAAACGATTAAATACGATACCAATTTAAATTATGTAAGTCATTATAATAATTGAAATGGAAGATTTTAAGCTGTCAAATCATGTGTTTCTTCATGGTTCCTAACAATTGTTTATCACTGCAAGTAAACGTTGGAACATTAGGATAAAGCGAGAATTATATTTGGTAAAAATATTTTAAAAGAAAGCATGATTACTGTAATAATCAAAAACAACAATGAAATAATAAGGCGACTCAGCATGGCAAAGGATAGTATGAACCGTTCCAACAACATCTGGAAGGAGATCCAATTGGTACGATTAGGGAGTGTAAACGTGGCAAGGCAACAGCAACTTGGAGAAATTGATAGTGGTAGGGAACACTGAAAGCAAACGATCGCGTTGGCGTTCGCCAACAAGATGGACCGATCAAATAAAGGACTCGTCTTCCTTCAAATTTTACACGGTGGTAAAAGATTCGCTGGACAGAAACCGGTCGAGGCAGATAATCCGCTCCATATGCAACCCTCAGATATGAGGGACCGACTACAGGGAGAATAACAACAAAACCTACAAAGTTATTAACGAATAAAAGAAGATGACGAAAAGGAATAACAATGAAAAAGTGCATGGCATTTCAATTTCGCGTACTTTACAGCTTAAGTTGCAAACGGTATTGACCGCTGAAATGTCAAAACATACGTCCCAAAATGGCGGCCAGGCGCATTAGCAATTGGCGGAGATTTACCAGGCGGAGCCAAACTTTAAAACTGGCAACATATGGTTTATACCTACCGTTATGTCCATATTTATTTCTGCCCTCGACCCATCGCAATACAAAATTATGTTTCATAACATTTTATCCAATTTTTGACAAAGTCACACTTTTTTAGATAGTCATTCATAGTTTCATTCTCATAGTTTGGAAATAACTGTTACCGTTAAAAGTATACAATTCACATTCGTCTTAGACCAACATTTTCGCAGTTACAATCTGTCGCAGTAATCTGCATCGCATTGAAGTATTATCGCAGTGAAAACCTTTCGCGGTAACGTGCATCGAAGTAAAGTGGCTTCGTAGTGATGGTCTTTCGTAGTAACGTGAGTCGCAGTCTTGTAGCATCGTATCAGCGTCCATCGATATTTTGTCCGTCGACATTCCGTATTAGACTCTCTTGGATATACAAATATTACTATTAATACTTACTACTTATTTACTTCGATGATACTCAAGCTGGCTATCCAGCTTGAGTATCATCGAAGTAAAGCAACGAGGTATTAAGAGCATCCCAAGATTGTTACCGATGGTCTGTTACCAGGTTATGCCAGCTGTCTACATTGATACCGATCACATTTCAGAACCAAATTGGTAAGCGGCTTACGCTTCAACCTGCTCGTTTGCTTTTGAAATGTCGCAGGCGGGAAATATCCTTGAAATCTCAAAGTCAAAGCATTTATTTGCAAACTAAGTGTTACAATGTAATAGTTGGGAAGGTACATAATAGAATCTTATAACTTAGTCGCCCTTAGCAGGCACAGCAAAATATTTTTTAAATATTACATTTTACAATTTACATTTCTTGCTATTTCTAAATAAATGATTCTAATTTTGGTAACATTAAAGTTTAAGACTAACACAATTATTATAATTTTTTATAATATATTTTGCCATTTTTGTAGTATCCGTGCTAGAGTAATAAATAAAAACAAAAAATAAAAATAACACGCACCGAAAATTTAAAATGTCACTTAAAAAAATACAATTTTAAAGTTTTTGACACTATCTCTGAATATGTATTGTCCCAATGGACAAACTTGTACCATTCACCGAGTGAAGGCAAACGACTTACAGCTTAAGTGAACTATGAAACTGCCATTCTAACTTATAAAGATGTACCTAATCAAACTTCTACAGTCATCAATCGTCAAGGTTTTCATGTAACGTCACTTTATACATCAACCTTGTCTTAGAGGACCGTTCCTGCCCAAAGAGGGACCAAACAACTATTCATCTTGCTCAAGAGGTGCTCGAACAACTCTGTATTGTTGTTGTAATTTGTTAAAATGAGGAGCCAACTTGGGGTTACACAACCAGCTCCACAAGACCCCTCCTATACTTCCAACGCTTCACAAGGCCGCACATTTAACAAAGGGATGTGGATTCAGATATTCTGGTCCAAGAAGAATGATGATTAGGACTATATATCATTTTAATACGAAAGCTACCCCTGTTAATAGTCTGTCGAGGGAATGAATAGGTGTAACATTATTTTCATAGCTAATTCTGTGGGTTTGCGCCTATGTTAATTTTATTACAGAGCCCTTGTAAAGCTTGACTTGACGGCAGATCATTATTCAAAAGTAATTTAAATGCGTTTAAAATTTGAGCGATCGTTTGGGAAATGGAGTTTATTTAGCAAAGAGTAAATGGTGATGGTTTTGGGCGGTTTGTTTGTGGAATGTGTCTGGTGATTGGATCAAAAGTTCCTTAACGTTATCAGATTTTGAATTAATTAAACCTAAGTACTTATCTAGTCTAGGATATGTGTCAGTGCCAATTGTAGCGAACTATTGACGTTCTGAACAGGTGCCACCTTTGGGAACGTCTGCTCAAGTTTACTTAAGTAGTTTGCCCAAATTAACTCATTGAATTTCTGTTTTATTTTATTTCATGTCAAAACTGCATGACTCTGTTGGTTTATTCATGCATTAACTTCGTTAAAATACTAAAAAAATTAAAAAGAGTCCTCAACTGCTGATTTTCTTGCCGGGTCTTATCAGTAGATATAACCTTGCTACGCCGGTGGTAGACTCGCATTATGGACATCTTTTTTTTATGTATATTATGTGTATGTTCAATATATGATTTAAAATAAGTTTATTGACTATTCGAAAGTACTGTGTCATGGTTAACTCGAATAAAGATAAGTATTGAATTGAATTGGTATTGAATTTGAATTTAGCTCTTGACTGGCCCTGCCCTGACCCTCGCTTAGTTACTAACAAACAATGTCCACGGGACTCAAACCAGCTTCTTCCGCATTCCGGGCGGTGCACTGACCACTGTGCTGCCAAGACTATTAGCAGACCATTCCACCCGGAATGCGAAAGACGTGTAACATGTCCACCAAACATTTAAGAAATAAAGTTTATAGTGTACTGTCAAAAGATGACTCAGGGTCATCAGTAATGTTCGGTGGGGGTCACTTTAACGCTGATCGGTAGTAGGGGTCACATTAACAATGTTCGGTGGGGGTCACATTAATGCTTTAGCTCAGAAGTAGCATCATGAACTATAAAATCTCATTATAACACATCCGTTCGTTTGTCTGACACTTACAGGCTAATGTGATTCTAGGCTAAATGCCAGCCTAGTTTAAAATGTTTCTAACAGGTTCGTTTTTTCCTATTTCAACTCTAAGTGGGTTTGTCAATCAATCAACCGGAAAGGTTGTTCATCAATTAAATCACTCCTCATTTATGGACTCATTTATTTTTAGACGCTTAAAGCGAGCACTTAGAACTTATGCAACATGCAAAATAACACCTTTAACAGTTAAACTCTTTTCCGTCTTTCTTCTCCTAATAGAGTAATCTTATGCATCAAACGAAATCAGATAACAGAGATCCATATAATTTGTTAGAAACATTATACTTAGACTTTGCTGGTAAAGAAAAATGAAACTTAAAAACAGCTTAAATACAACACAAATTGGCCTGCATCGTCACCCAGAGACATGACACCTGACCCAATGTCTCAGGATTGGACACTCCACTTACCTACTTTAAAATACCTACTGTTGGCACTACCCCGCACGCGATGAAGCAGGGAAGCGACTCTACTCCTTATGATGGTGGGAAACCCATCAGTTCGTGCCTCCGCGAACATACCGGATGCGCTACTCCTCCGTGGCAGCCCCAACAACATTCTAAAGCCATTGTTGTATTATTGTTGTTGTTAATGCCTCCGTGATGAAGCGGTTAGCTTTGGGCTCTCAACCCGGAGGTCGAATACCGCGCGAACCAACAACATGTTATGTTTGTGTTGTTTTTTCGAGTTGGCTAGGACACCTCGTGTCCGAAAAGTAAGATGATCCATGCTGTCGGATGGACATGTAAATGTCGGTCCTGCGCTTCACCTTTCTCCGGTCGTGTCAATCTGTCGTCCTAGACGAAGAAGGGTGATGGAATAGGGAGTGCACCTGTGTATTGCGCGGACACTTGAGCACTATAATATCTCCTGCGTACCTGGTTAATCTCGATGAGATTAGCCGCTGTGGTCGGAATCGACCACGAGGCCTTACTGTATCAGATGCGAAGGTTTCCAACATCTAGCGAAGTGTAAAGTTGCGCTTCTTTTAAAGTACAAAAGCAAAAAGAGGTTTTTCGTATTTGTAAGTTAGTGCGTATGCAAAGAGCGGGTTCAGCGGTGCATTAAACAGGCTTCGTCGTGACGCGGACGTGGCTTGCGTGCGAACGAGACGCAACGACACTTGTGCCCATCTAGATCGTTTTGATGTACATTGACGCTGGAGAACTGCTGTGTATTGCAAAAAGCTAGGGCAAGGAAGAGAGAGAACATTTTTCATTATTAAACGAACCAAAAAAAAAACCTCTATTCCGTTCCCTGACTTCTCAAAGACAAACAGGTAAGAAAGTTTTTAACAGTTGAAAGCGATTGGCGAAGGCAGTAAGCCTAAAGTTTTTGACTCGAGGTACAACCTACATTGAAAAAAAAATACATGTAAAAACTTAGAATGTTTGCTCCTATACTCGGATTTTTAATTGTAGTCAGTGAAATGACATTTTCAGTGTGGCAGGTTTTCAGTCCCAAATAAATAGTGATGTGGTAAATCGAGTTTTTACAATTAAAAGTTAGTCGACATTACAGCCTGGCAAAAAAGTCGTAGTGAATGACCACGTCCCACTTCCATATGTCATTACTGGCAACACACACTGGTCAGACTTTCGTTTTGAGACATAGAGGTATTTCGGTAAACTGTATTTAGTAAATAGATTTTCAGTTTCAAAATGTTTTGTTTCTGTATTATATTATTTACAGGTAAGAATTTCGTTTATTAACAGGTCATACAACTGGAAAAGTTTGGGAGGATACAACAGTAGAATCTTCCATAAAAGTGTTTTCTAAAGGTTTGACTACAGGCCTAAAGGGCCCAACCGGCAAAGGACGACGCCTTATAATTTCATATATAGGCAGTGATGAAGGCTTTGTAGATTCCGGTTTACTTATTTTTGAATCATATAATAATAGTATGGACTATCATGAAGAGATGAATTCAGAATCGGAGTCGGAATCAATAGCAACCGTAACGAATAAAAACGTATATAATTACTTGTATTTTGCTGACTTTCAAGTGTTAATTCCCCTGAACCTCTTTGAACATTTTTTTTCCAGCTATGGTTATAATTTTTTAGTGAGAAGTTTTAATATGGAGGTAGGGCCCATATTTCTTAAATCGTAATTATTTAATTCGTTTTGTACACTATGAAATATTTACAATTATTTAAAAAAGGCTTTGATACCTCATAAAATAAATCATGACTAAATGTCTTAGTCTAGTGATTGCCGAACGTCACTATTGTAGCGGGTCACCCTTTTTTGTATCAGTCACTGTTGAAGTTGTCATTTCGCTGACTACAATTATTAATCGTACTATAGTTGCGTTGCTTGTTTTGTATGACATTTCGTGCGACGGAGCAACGCAAAATGAGGCCGGTCGGATCCGGAGATGTAATACAACGCAGTAACTTGGGCCAACTTTGGCCTTTTTAAGAAGAGAGTGAGCTGACCATAGGCTGACCAGTAACTTGAACGACTTTTTTTTTTAATTGGTACTAGGCAGTCATTTGACCAAAATCTCACCTGATGGAAAGTGATGATGTGGTCGATGGTAGTACATGTCTGCCTAGCAAGTGCCTATTCACTCTTTTCTTGAAGAGACCCAAGTTATATTTTTCCGGAAAAACATGCACAGGAAGCGAGTTCCACTCCTTAGCCGATCACTTATGATCACCTATCAATGTTTTTTATTCAATGTCCTTTCATGACTAGACTATAGATGTCAAGTGGCTTCTGCATCCTACATTATGAATTTAAGGGTTAAAAAAGCTTCACCACCAGTCCTACGAGGTGAGTTGAAGCCGGCAATGTACTGCTCCACCGGGCTCGGTGATTCGTAAAACATGGCGGGTCGCCGCGCTGAAATACCGCCCAAGCGTGCGTCTTCGAACCGGAGACACAGTCTCACCTCACCTACAAATATTCTGACAATTCCTTTTGAAAATATTTGTTTAGTCTTCAAACAAAGGGCGAATTTGGCAATGGCTTTTCTTTGTATTTATGAATCACAATTCTAGGTGGCAAACAGTGGCAAATAGAAATTAGTTTTTTTTACCAGATATTCTATTTGTAACTACTTATACATACAGGTAGAATTTCCGGTGTAAGTACACTTTGTAAATATTGTTATTTATTTTTATAATTTAGTTCATAGTCATTAAATTAAGTTTAGTTTAGATATATCATTGTTTCATTTTTGCTTTCTTTGCTTTCAGTGAACTAACTAAAAATGACACCAGTTTCTGTCTCATGCTTAAGTCATAATATGAAAATATCCAAGTTCATCTCAATTTCTCTCCAGTCATTCGAAAACCTGTTTTGAACAGGGTGTTTTAAAATTGAATAGGATATAAGCCAGAACAAAGAAAAAAAAATGGCGAATGTAAAAACTGAGACATGACTTACAATGACGTATTAACGAGTCGCTGTTATATCATGAGTTTAACAGGTCCATTGGACATGTTTTTAGGTCCAGGGGCGATACGAAGATGCCGTATCTTCTTTAATTGATTTTATCTTCTTGGTCTAGCAATACGACGTTAAACTCGACAAGAAGCTCATTGCCACCACTATTTATTACTCTTTTGTGATAGTCAGAGGTAGAATTTCACTATACCTACTTCCTACAAAAATCAAAAAATGACTCACTCTCATCTTGAAGGTCTCGTTTATACTTTCCCTGTACCACCGCTAATCAAATCGATACAACCGTCCTGTCTGTATAACGTAGGCAAAACACACAGAAAACACGAGTTACATAAAAAAACGTTTACCGCAGTTTCTAAAGCCCACTTGCCAACTAACCGGGGCCCCACACAACAAGACAGCGGTAACCGCATGCAGCCGGGGGCCGTTTGCGCCAAAAATAGCATTTGCGCAAGCCAATAGAACACGCAATAAAAAAATAATTACATTTTTAATCTACGAAAACGTGAGCAGAGGAGAAGGTGGATTAGCGAGAGTTAAAGATGCTGGAAGTGGCATTGGAGCCAAGAACAAACTTGTACTTTTGTAAAGCATATTAATTAATCCAACCTCTATTGAAAAAAAAATTGTATGGGTGTACCTTACATAGCTCACAAAATCATTAAGACGTTATACCAAAAGGGATGGCCGTAAATAATTAATTTACTAAAAAACCAGTAATAACCAAAAAAAAAGTTTCAAGTGTTTTTAAATAAATGGAATCATAAATCATGTCATAATCATAATCATAATCATAATCAATCGAATCATGCACTGGCGGACCAAGACCCAAAGTTGATTTAGAACTCATCGCTACAAAAAACCCATATATCCCAGGTTATTTAACAATGATTATTTTATAATAAACAATATTCATAGATTGAACTTTAAAATATATTCATTCAGGTTTTTAAACTTTCTTGTTGCATTTTTCACTATAAAAACACTAAATAACCGGGTTTTCTGCAACATAGAGTCCGCTCTTTGACCACGGCACATGCAATTGTCGCCGAAATGTCGGGCAAATACAGATAAAATAGTAGTTTTTACCGTAGTTTATATGTTGCAGAAAACCCGGTTATTTAGTGTTTATATATTCATTCAGATGAAAAAGGTTAGGCGATGTCCTTTTAAAATTTTAATCAGCCTCATTACGAGTTATAGCACTTCCAGTTGTCATTTTAGATCTGCGGCATCCCTCTGAGGGCCCGAGGCGTATACCGAGCCCCTAATGTGATTTTATAGAGTCCATAGGATGCCGATTAGATGGCTCTAGTGGGCTCGAGCCACTGCCCTCGGTAATTCCATCTTATTTAATCTGTTGCAAGCTGTGAGAAAGACGTTGTTTTGCGTAATTTTTTTATTAGCCCAAAGAAATGACTGGGGACATAAACTTTAAAAAAGTTGCTTCTTTTTTAATGGACATTCAGACAGTGGCGATTAAACAGGGGAAAACATTGTTAAATATGTTTTTACGGTCCTTTTTACTTACTTGTCGGGGTTTTCGGGACAATGGAAAAATAAGTGCCGAATTATGTCAGAAATTCACTTTACTTTTCTGCTTCTTATATTCATTTAGATTTTGTTGTTGTTATTGAATAAAATGATTAGGACAGGATAAATAATTTTAAGTTGCTCTTCTGCTTAGCGTGCTTATTAGGTATCCCTTTTACTACGGTATTTAATACTTTTAGCTGTAAGTTACTAACGTAAGTAAGTCACTAAGTTACTGATTGTTTGTTTTGCACCCAATAAATATTTGCTTCCTTGGGTAATTTCTTTGACGTTTGGTTTTATACTTATTGTAGCGTCAATTCAAAAATGCTGTGAACAATTACCACCTCAATTTAAAATATCGCTTACATACACTGGTCTGACTCCAAATAAGAGTGTTACTTGGTATTGTAGAAACCAGAAAATTTGTGCCGGTTTGGAAATCGAACCCGCATCAAAGGCCTCCTACCGTTTTCACCAATATTCTTATTACCATGGCCCAAAAGGGTAAATGGTTTACAGGGTATAATTTGCTATATACTTTAAATAATAATATCAAAGTTTATTTTCTCACCACATAACAAGGGTAACAAGAAGATCGTTAACAGTCTAGAAAAGTACACGATAGTACAAATAGTCTAAAGTATTAGCAAAGTTTCAGAAAAACTCGAGGCTGAACAAAGAACTGATTATCCAATAACTCTGAAGTGGCATCAAACGATCAACTGTCACTCTTCAAACTGAATCACCAAACCAGATTTATCCATCGGCTGTATTATCTACGTCACAGTTCATTACTGACAACCGCCGTTACGTCATAAGCCACTCGCGCACAAACCCGAAGGTCGGCAACTTCAAAGCTCCCATCAAAATCCAACTAAGCACATTATTATACCCGTGAAATGTCTGCATCTGTTGGTTTTTTGCTATTAGATACAAATAAGCATTGATCTCTTGCCCTCCCTTGTATTTGTCAAATTTGATCCAGACTATTCGAAATTAAACTCTCTGCAAACGTACTAGTTGCGACATTTACTTGTCTGTACGAGGGGTCTATAAGTCTGGTATTATCAACGCTATTTGCATGAGATTAGAGTCGTTTTTTGTTTGAAGAGGGGTGCATTGGTGCTTGGGTCAAGCCCCTAATTGAATTTCCACTTGTTTCCCTGATCTGATTACGGGGTGCAAGTTGCAACGGTTGACGGCTCGTCGCTTACTAAACGCTCTTAGCGCCCTGTCTTTTTTAAAACGGGTTAGAAAATGCTGAGTATTTTACGACTGGCTACTTTGTTGCCACGTTAAAGAGTACCATCTCTGTTTTTTTAAAAAAATAAGCAAAATTGGGTTTTAACGTTAAAGCAACAGAAGCGGATACCCATGCTGGATGCATGATGATTATCGTATCAAATAGGTTGATACTTAGGACACACCTTTAGATTCTGTACCGTAACTCATAGTCAAGAACGCTGCCCAGCAGTAGACCAACAGGCTGATGATGATGATGACAGCACTCTTCAAGAGGCTTTCCGTGCAACCTAGTCTATATTTAATTAAAGCCTCTCGTTTTTTAAGAACTTTGACCAGACTTTAGCTCTGACTTGTGAACATTTCTAGAAAGCGGGCTGAAATAGGTACTACATAGGTATGTAGGTAGGTTTAAGTAGTTAAGCAATCATTGTTGATCATGTTGTGTGTACAATCTTTGGATTGCTGTCTGGCCTTTAAGAAGATATTTTTAAAATTGTGGATATGAAGTGACTGCAATCTGTCTGTATACCTTTCATAAATAAATAAATAATAAATACAATTCTTGTAGGTACTCTTAGAATGTAGTGAAAATTAACACGCTCACGATCATATCAAATAGGTATTTTGGTATACATTTAAATTTAACATGAACTACTTGGTGATATTTTTCCTCCTAACTCTCTCTGAGCGTATCTTGTTGAATCAGTATCTGATTCAGTCTAACAGACCAATTTGCATTAGACACATTGTTTGGAGAAAAATGTACGATGTAGCCTTGACCCGAGTATCAGTCTAGACCGAAAATAGGCACCGTCGGCTGACAATAGCCGGGAATCGAACTGTGTCACTGTGTCTCATGTAGGGCTGCCGAGTTCTTGAGGAAAATATTAATCACAAAAAAAACATAAATGGATGCATCTTTTATTGTTCTCCGAGAAAATAAACAATAAACAACACGAACATAACAATAAACGGAAGACAGTAAATTAAAATTGGTTCACCTTGTATTTATTTATTAAATGGTGATCTTACCATTTCTACCGATCTCATTGTTGTGCAGTGTCAGAAAAAGCATTCTATACCAGTCAAGCTTATAGCCAAAAATACCTCTTTTGAGCCATCACCCGGGAGGGCGAAGATAACCAACCTTACTTGAAAAAAAAAGAGGAACGAAAAAAAGCAAAACTAGCATTGAAATAATTCACACATTTAAACTAAATTAAAAGGTTCTAGTGAAGGTGAAGGTATAAATTATGTAAAACATGTTAAAAGTACTCAAATTATCCAAACTCAATAAAAATGATGGAAAGATAAAGTCCAGCAGCTCGCTTCGCCATTGTAAGGAAGGTTGATGAAAAACTTGGAGATTTGAGGCAGTTGAAGTACGTCTACGTCTTAGGACAAGGGGAAAAAAATCACTGACACAGTACATGCTTACGAGTATCAAAAAGTGAACTTACCAACAGAACTTGCAGGAATATAACCTTATTATGTTTCTTTTTGTTCACATACACTTAAAGCCTTATTGCACCCAATACACTGGTGAAAAACCCAAACTACCTGGATTATGATAGAAGCCTCTTACTACGTAGAGTGTAAACACACTTGGCAACGTGGGCACGAAAAATATTATACTAATTATTATTAATCAAACTAAATCAACAAGCTTAATTCCCATACGTGAACATTGCATCAGTTAAAAATAAACAAAGTTGCACTAACCCCAAAAATCAAACAACAAAAGAAACACTAGTAACAGAAGGGTTAAAGTACCAGTTGATCCGGGAACAAAAATTAATTTGATCAATCATCGAACTTAATCTACAAACAATCCTCTTCCTCTCAGCCATAATCCCATCTGTAACTGCATATAATAAAGCATAATCATAATCGATTATCCTCCCTAAAATTTATTCCTAACTAGTTTTGGGCCAACCATTGGTGCGGCTGGTGTATTTGTATTCGCCTTCACCGCAGCAAAATAAGGTTCAAGTTCAACGTTCGCTTATTTTGGGATCAGTAAATAGTTGGTCGGAAGGTTTTGAAACTCTGCGCGTGTAGTTGGTAGGGTTGACAAGTGTTTTTTTGAGAAAATGGCAGTTGCAGGTTAGATGACTTTAGCTAAAGTGTGCCACTCTTGGTAAATTTGCTCTGACCCACTAACCATCATCATCTTTATCGGCCTACCATTGAGATTTGTCCATATCGATATTCAGGTTGCCATTGAGAGACGATCCTGGCCCACTTTACCGAGCCTTTTCTGGATACCTGTCCCGCTCAGTCCCGCTTGAGTTTGATTTCTTACTTTTTCAATCCTTTTTAGTTTAAGAATGCTTCGTTTTGGAAGACAATATTCTTCATCTTTTTCTAAATACAGACAATTGGAATGGATCCGAGAGTATAGACTCATAAGCGTAGGTTAATTTTTTTTTCTTTTACTGGCACTATCTGTAGCTATCTTTTACACTATCTTTTACTAACTATATTTTGCAGCAAGCAGAAGTGTATCCCTTACTTACCCCAAAAAACTTGCGTGGCTAGCCCTGCATGGTCTCTCTACTAAATTCATGGGCGTTATGTTGACGGTCGCGTCTAATTTTATTGTTATTTCAATTCCATTTGCTCCCTCGTAGGGGCGTTTTTTGCTAATCATTATTGTAGTATGGCTCGTTGGTTCGTCATCCTCATCGATTGTCCTTGCTCTTTGTAACATTTGTTTAGAATGTGCGACATACTTTTGCAATATTTACGGCTTTTTTCTGTTTGTTGTTCGTTTATTGATTCTATTTATGTTTTGGATAAAATATGACAATGTTGCATTCATTGCTATTGATAGTATAGGCTTTTGAAAATCATTAAGTACCTACCTGAATGGCGTATTTTATATTCTGGTGCCATCTCAAACGGGGTGGTCAAAGGCACACGGAAAACGGAACGTCCAGAAGTCCATATTTCGTTGACCGAATGTAAACCTAACGCGCTAAGTGGCAAGCCTACTGCCGTTACTCTAGATTCTTGGTGTTTTATCGGTGTTTTCCATAGACGGAAAGTTAGCTGTAAATTGTACGATGAACACAAAGTAGGTGGTCTAGAAATTTTTCAAGAAATAAAATAAGATATTATTAATCATACATTTAATTCCAGCCGATTCGACAGATAAGCTAGCTTCGCATGAAACATTACTGCTCTGATATCTAGACTTCCAAAAAAATAAAGTTTTGCACAGGGTGATTTGATAAGTACTTGTTAAAATTGAAGGAGTGAGTGAGTAAAATCGTTACTTTAATACGTTCATGGACGATATTGTTGCAGGAGTTGGACTACAAGCGCATAAGCCCAATCCCTTAGTGACTTACCTTTTAGGGAAAACTTTAGATAGATACATAGATATTCTTTATTATTCAAAAACATTGCATTTCAGAGCACAATGTACAATTTGGGCGGTCTTATGGCTAGAGAGCGATCACTTCCAGACAACCTTCAGGTAGAGGATCGTAAGTGAATAAAATAAATCAAAAACTTTGTTTTTTTAAAAAAAAAAAAAAACTTAAAATATTCACGAAAACTGAGTTTAAATTGCTCTACAGAGCTTGTTTTAATAATTTGCCAAAGTGCTTGCAAAGTAACAAATCCGCTCACGACTATATCCCGATCGGGGCAGTCAGAGACAGACTAAGTGCTGTCATTCTTAATCATAAAGTTATAGTTTCGATGCAAAATTTCATCTAGCGGTTACGTTCACAAATGGTTGGTGTCGATCATAATCTAGGTCAACAGGTCCGCTTTAAAACTATCAGAAATATTGCTCCAGAACCGCAATCAGGTCACCACAATAATAGTCACGTACGAATTATCTTGCCTTTGTTAGGAATGGTAGCTATTTAGCTACTATTCCTAACAAAGGCAAGATAAAAAAATGATACCGGCAGTAATCTGCAGTATACAAATGTATGCTCTATCTCATAGAGATAGACCTATGTTCAGCAGTGGACGTCAGATACCTTATACCTTGCTTTAGTTTTTACAGAAATAGGTCTGAGTTCGAGCTAGTAAGTCATTTTGGCACCTCATCTAGTAGTTAGGCGAAGCTAAGTGAATTCTGAGAGGGTCATGAGATAAGAGACTGCACGTCTAGCAATACTATTATTTTACCAACACAATACAGATACACCAATGACTTGTAGATGGTTGCTGGATCGAACTGAACGTCTCACCATCCATGTCCCTTTTTACCCTTGACCCCAGGACTTGCTCTACTTCGACACTTTATTTGATATAAAGGTGGTAGCACACTTTGCAGATTCGGCAACTGCACAGCTTCGACCCAGCATCAATTTTGCCATTCAAATTTTGAACCTTAAGTACTAAGGATGCGAGGTGCGAGTTGAGTGGTATAGTAGCTGCAAGCGCGCTTTCAGCCCGCCGTTGGCTTTCCGATATTATCATATCGTATCCTTCACAACTTAAGGTTCAAATTTGAATAGCTTGGTAGGAGCCGTGCAATCAATATTTTGAAAAAGCACATTTCAGTCTACTTTCAGTAGACACAAAAAGACAAAGTACACCCTTTTTAATTTAAAAGTTAGAATTGTGATTTTCATCGTAGTTCTCTGATTTTTCCCGACCGCGCTGCGAAGTGCGGATCGCTGTTTTTAGAACGCCTATTAGGTCAGTAGATTTTGATTGAAATACTCGTAGTAACGAACCTCCCTCTACGGATGTATGTATGACATTTTTTCGCATTAAAGTTCAGGTTCAGAAATAATTATTGATAACTTCTTGATTTTTGAAATGATTTCAATTTTTACTAGCTGTCCCAACAGACTTCGTTCTGTTGCCAAACATTTAGTGTCAAGTGACAGGTAATAACAGTTACTAAGAGGAAACTAAAATTGTGACTTTTACTATTTTCCCAGCATTTTCTCATGTTTACTCACCTTATAAACCTTCCCTGTACCATTACAAATATTCCAAAACCAAAATTAGCCTAATCGGTCCAGCCATTCCCGAGTTTTAGCGAGACTAAGGAACAGCAATCCATTCTTATATATAGAGATACCATGAAGTTTGTTAACAGGGTCGCCAACGCTTGATGCTCTTGATTGACACTTGATTGACAAGCTGCGGTGACCGCTTACCGACAGACGTCTGGTATGCTGGTGGAACACCTCAATGAGAAATCGCAGACATTTTCCAAATTGCACCGCGTCTGCCGGCCAGCCAAGATATTTGTCAAGTAAGGCTCTGAAATATAAAACGTGGGAGCGAAATTAAATTTAAATAAACCCATTCGAGGATTGGGCAGCTGTTTGGAAAGTTCGCGATGAATGAGACACGAATCTACGACTATTTTAACAACACTTGCATTTCTGTAGGAGTTTATTCAATTCAAGTTTAGTTGAATTTATAGTTTTAACGTTAACGGTATCATGCCTGCTGAACATACATACCTCTATACGACCTAATTCTGAGCACAGGCCTCACCTCAACTATGAGGTGGAACGAGCCATACTCCAACACGCGGGCTCAGTGCGGATTGTTTTAACCTTAATGTCAGATGTTACCAAGCCATCCAAAGGCCCCTGAAGAGGCTTAACGGCTGACATTAAGGTTGCTCACTAACCTTACACCCCTAAAACAATCCGCACTGACCCATGGCACTGAGACATGGGACCAACTGCTTAATTTGCCTTCCGAAACAGGAAGATTCCCGAAAACTACATTCCCAATTTCGGTCGGGGTGGTCACCCATCCCATTTCCGACTTGGCTTGCTCTTGACTTGCTTTACAAAAGCGATCACTGTTACAACTGCTCTACGGGCACCTTGTCTAAAATTAATTAAATAATTAATTATCCAGCCAGCCACTTCAAGTTTTACTAACCTTTTTGAATACGGGTAAGTATACCTAGGAAAATCTGACAATCGATACAAACGGCAAGCATGTTTTTTTGACAGATTTAAAACAAACAGTCTTTTAACAACCCACTGCTAGCAATGATATTTAGAAGAGGTAGAAACGTTATGTCAGCAGTACTGATGCGAAGTCGAAAATTGACCCCTAGTGTACCTACATACGACTCGTACCTATAATTTGACCGTGTGTACAAAATAGCATGATTGTTATCTAGAGCTTAAAAGAGACAGATACATGTAGCACAGTGTTGTCTCAAACTGTCAATGCTTTACTCAGGTGGTCGAAAGTCCTGATTTCGGGTGCCACTTTTTTAGCACAAGTAACTTATAAGTCTTTTTATTACAATATCATTGACCACATCGGTCGGGTTGGTCACACATCTCATCATTACCCAACCTGGCGCGTTGCTAAGCAACACGACCGTTTAGTTTCCACCATGTGTACCGAAACTACGGATATTCCGCTAAAGTGATGACCCCTCGTGTGCGTTATAGGCAACATACCTACATAAGTAGAACGTATTCCGCCAATCGATTCGTAAATGGGACTAGGTCCCCTGAGGTCAGTTGACCAAAATATCAGCATCCAAAATAGATTGCCTAGTCCGATAATTTAGATTCGGACCGCAACCTGACCTATGCCACGATAAAAACAATCTATTAATAGACGCACAATTCACGTTTAGAATATCCTGTTGGCCTTACACAAACCGCTAACGTTTTGGTAATCGAAAAGTAAACGATACTCTTGTTTCTTCTTGTTTGTTGATTTTTCCTATGTCTTTAAGGAAAAAAAAAGTTTACTTTTAGATTACCAAAACGTTAACGGTTCCTGCTAGGCCTACTGAACAACGAGTATACTAACGTGTGGGAACGTGTTTTTTTAAAATGGTGATGAGAAAACTGGGGCCTTTTTGGCATCCAGTTGGATCAGATCCAGGTCATTTGTGCATTCAGCTGGGTAGAGGGAGGTCCCCATACAATAAACCTGTTTTTTTACTTATTTGATCTTTAACAGTAACAGGTCTTAAAATTTTTAAAGAGTATTTCGTTGTAAATCATCTTTTAAAATAAAATATTGAATGAAAGTACGGTGAATACTGAACAAACGTGATTTTCTTCTACGGAACCGCGTGGCCGGTTTTCTCTCCTTGTACTATCTTTGGTGATGGAGTACTTAAAAAAAACCCAGGCAATACGGTTAGTGCTGCTGTACAGACCGTCTACTGTAACACTTTAGTATCAAATTCGCTCGACAGCAATCACACTGCAAGCTGACAAAGTCGTGAGTGTCTATTAATAGTCTCGCATTTCGTGTCCATGATTTGAAAGAAATAAAGATAAAACGTTTATTGAAGCTGATTCTTTGCCACCGTCTGTCGGTTTGGGCTAGGCAGGACGCATCGGTCGAACTCTTTGATTTGAAAATATTGCGGTTCTTATATGCAACGCTAAGTTTGTATTGCACAGTGAAAATGCCTGCGTTCTTCAGGCGGTTTCGTGGCTTCCCTCTTTCGTTAGTTATCCTGCTAAAAGTTTGTATGAGTGGATGTGCCGTGTTGCTCTTTCACGTAAAAACTACTTCATGGATTTTGAAGAAACTTTACAATAATAAAGCTTATGCATCTGAATAGCACATAGCTACAATTTTTTTAACCTAAATCGAATTAAAAAGAAAAAGAGAAATTCTATTCAAAATGCTTTAAAAAAATATCACTTTCCTTGCATTATAGGTTCAATTCAACTATTAGTCGATCAAAAATCTAGAAAGCGCGGGCTCTGAGCCAACAAAAGAATAATAAAAGCCCTGTGGAAATGCCGCCCAGCCGCCGCCCGCCCAGCTTGCCGCCCAATCAAGCCGCCGGATATATGGCCCGAGCCAGGTGCAGTAAAGTTTTCTTCTTTGTGATTTCTTCTTAATAATTTATTTATAGGATTAAGAACGCGCAGTTCCTCCATTAATAATGGGGCCAAATTTCTACAGCTTTAAGCGGGATATATCCTTGTGTGTAATTATAATTTACTATTTGGGATGAATAGAATGTTTTCTGTCGGGTTTTCTCAGTAGAAACAACTTTCCGACGCCGGTGGTAGAGTCACATTTTGTACATGTACTTTAAGTATTGTTTAAATATTGTATTGCTGCTTACATACTGAAATAAATTATTTTACATACATACTCGAAATAAATATTACCTACAATGAAAAAAAAGGGACAGAATACAGTTCTTTCGAAAGCAACTTTACTCGGTGCCATTTTGAACCTTTCAGGAGCCTATTCCATAACTTGATTACTAGACTATTCTAAAGAAAACCAGAAAAAGACATTTGGTCATGTTGGCAACATGCAGGACTTGAACCCGCATCTTCTGGTTTTTCTGTTTTTCTTTAGAAAGATACTGCATGGAAAATGCTAAAAACAATAATAAAATATACTAGACTATTGTTGAACATAACTTGGATGGACAGTCCACAGTTTCCTTAGCGTCTGGGCATCGCGTTCATGACGTCATTTTACGCAGCTTTTCAGAGCTTTCAGAGGAGGCGGCGTGATTGTCGGGAGCTATGGCTTTTCCGAATTTGTACGATTGTTTCCAGGCAATTTTGCCTTCCGAATTTCCGTTAGCACTCACGTCTCTGAAGCCTCTTTTAGCCGATGCATTTTGGGAAGTTTAGACAGGCTATATTTATAGATTGTCCCACTAAAGGTACAATCCTACTATGAAACATGTTATTTATAAATTCATCTTCTCTTATCAAAGGTAAAAACGATGCAGCATAAAAATTTACAACATTAGAGATCGCTTTGTAGCGATAAGATCGCCTGAATTGTACTAAAGAATGTTCTTTCACTGATTTGTGTAGTGCAATATGTTTATTTATTTTATCTTATTTATAATTTTGTGGTGATTTGAAATTGTGTTGCGTAGTTCACAGACTGTTAACGGTCTCGTAGCAGAGCTGTAGCAGATGATTTAGTCGTAGCAGTCGTAGCAGTCGTAGCGCATTGGATGAAGAGTTGATTATTGGTGATTGCTGATTACGTTTCAGCGGTGCCAGAGCGAGAGGCTGTAGCATGAATGTAGCGCTGTGCTAGTTACTCTCGTAGTTTATGTTGTGTTGACCGATTTTGTAATGGTTGAGAAGTTGTCTACTACACCAGAACTCGCGGGTTCGAACCTTACACAGTGCAGATAAAAGTATAAGAATTTGAGTTGATCTGGGTGTTTCCTAAGTATTTTAGATGTGTATTGACCAAGAAAAAGTACGAAAGTATGTTTATCCTATGTCGCGTTTTATAGGACTAGACGGCGCTGTGTGGATTTATGCCAAATGGAAAAAAAATATTTCTTTGTTTTGTCCGTGTTAGGACTGCGCGTTACTACAGTGCATCTTTTAAGTGTGAAGTCAGACCCAAAAGTTAAATCCTTTCTATGAGTAAAATGCTCGTTTTTGCAGTCACTTAATTATTATTTTTTAGTTTTATTAAATTTTTTTATTGTTACAGATGTGATGGCTGCCACAGCTGGAGGTATTTACCGTGTATTGCCTCGCAGGACAAATTGGGTCCGCAAATACGAGTGCGTGGTCTTTTGTCCACCAGCCGTCTTCGTCCTCAAGGACCATCAATTATTCCCTGTTCTTTCCGTTACAAAGACATAATTAAACCCCACGGATAACAATTCGGTTAAACTCGCCTATTTCTTTATTCCCTTTAGCACTGAGTACTTTAGCTAAGCTTTAATTTTAAATGCGCACACGCTGCTGAAAGTACTAAAGGACACTTAATTGGTAGCCTGTACAATGCATTTTTCCCTTTGTAATTCTTTGATTATATTACAAAATCAGGTAGTTGCCAGTTCCTTTATGGAAAAAGGCTTTGGGGTACGGTTTTTACCACTGATTGATTGGAAAATTACAGATTGAAAATACAAGATAATGACAAAACGATGTCAATTTGGATAATGCTATAATAATTTTCAAGGCCTTAATTGGAAATACCGATCAAAGAGGCTTTTTTACAAGGAGCTATGGGAAGGAAAACAGGGAGAATTATTTCCCATAATGTGGGCATTTATATTGAACGTAACAAAATTTAATTTAATTTTGGATAGCATTTCAAATTTTAATTTTTTTTTCGGTAGATGGCGCTGGACCCATAGCGCAGTTGCGAGGAAACCGAACGTAGGGGGCGCCACGACACTCTACTGCGATACAAAGATGGGTCGCGAAGGTGAATGTAACCGGGGTTGTTTAAAAATGTTTAGTTCCTTTTCCGTTCTAGGTTTCATTAAACAACAATCAACTTAATAAATAAGTTTTATAACTAATTTTGGTCAACATTATGTCCGCAATAGTAGTGTCAGTAGGTCTACATTGAAAAGGAATAATGATACACTACCGTTTTGTTTCCCTTTAATGTTGAACTGTCTTTGAAACCTAACTAGTTTTTTTTTCATTTCATACTGTTTTTTTATATAGTCCCAATGATATAATATTTTTTTCTTCAGTACACAACGTTAAGAAGTTATTTGAACATCCTCATTTCAAATTACAATAGTAAATAGTGTAATAATTATATCTGCGATAAATCGCCACGTCTGTTTGTTTGACAGTCTGAATAGTCAGCAAACATTGAACATCATTTAAAAAATCGTTAAAACACTTCACCAATAAAAAAACACTTATCTACGTTCTCATAAACACTTGAATCGCCCCTTAAAATTACAACAATACAAGTACTCTTACCTTACGATTGCGTCCAGTTTACCGAGGCCTATTCTCACTCGTGTGTTGGCCGTTATCTCGTTTAGTTTGGTAGAGTTGAGAGGGGTGTGGTAGCTCTGGGTGTTTTGGTTGAACTGTGGTGGGGTAAAGCCCCAAAATTTGTTTTCATGATGTACACGTGCCATCCGTCCTATCGGCCAAAGTTTACATCTGAATTACTGTCAACCCAGTAATTGTTGACGGCGGTCTGACACAAGCGAAACTCGCAATTCGAATGCCTACTTTAACTTGTTAATTTAGTTCATTCTAAAATTTCCCGATACCAATTGTCAGTTGTTAATTGCTTCTATTGAAGGAGCTAAATTGAATTAGTCATTGACCGAATTGGAATTGAGTAAACATACTGATTTTGATTGATTTATTGTAATTGAAGTTTAATTTCCAAGTCTATTATCTGTTTACCGTCATTTACTACCAAAAGGATATTGAAGCTGTTGCAAATCTATTATTATCTATCTTGACCAGAAATATGAAAACTCTATTAAGTATTGCATTTATTTAATTTCAGTAATTTATCGTAAAACTGCATTGAGATCCGACAAGAAGGCTGGCTCTTGATAAAAATATATATTCTTTAAACTCAATTTAGGAACAGTTTATATAAAAGAAAAGAGAGCGTCGTGGCCCAGTGCATAAACATTCTGGCTTTAATTTATTTCTTCTCAATGCAAAAAATCGATTGCTCTATCTAGGCCTAATAAAATGTGAATATCTTCAGAATTTTGTTTTGTTTTAATGCAGAGGACTCAGAGAATATACGTACATACATACCCTCACGACCATATCCCTAATGGGTTAGTCAGAGGTACACTGATTGTTGCCGTCACTCAGAAGCCCACATTTCGCCGTGGGAATTTGAACCCAACGTGCTTTAGTTGCTTAGGTGTTTTCCATCACTGTAGAGTTAGCCACAATTATACAATGAGCTCAAAATAGTTGTATTGTGGCCCAGATTTGGTTTATCTGGGCCACAATGCTCTCGGATAGACTCATAAAATAGCCATGTACATTAATCCACAAGTCGTCAACACTCTGACTTGCAACCCGATGCTCCCGAGATCAAATCTGTCCGGAACGCACCTTCAATTTGCGGCTAACTCTTCGGAGATATAAAACCCAAGCAACCCGGATAACGGTGGTACGCTTGCCCCTTACCACGTTGGGTTTAAATTCCTTCGGCGAAACGTCGGCTTCTGAATTTTCCGATCACCATGACGGCAACAATCAGTGAGCCTCTGACTAACCTATTAGGGATATGGTCGTGAGGGTATGTTATATTATGTTATGTTATTAATCCACAAAACGCCTTCTAGCAATCCATGAAGCAAAATTTCAACAATTGAAACTAGACTACATTATTAGACTTAGTATCCGAGATCCATATTGTGATCCGTCAATATATACTGCCGGATCACGATATTTATTGACGCGTAAGGTAGGGTATTTGACGTATCACAATAATTATCGCTAGATTTCCGGATAACCTTGATCTGATCCCAGATCCTGGATTGTGATATTTATCTTGCATGTCGCGTCGCTTGTCAATATTTATTGCGTCAGTATCATGTCTATTTAAAGCCGTTTGGTTAATGGCCTTACATCCATTCTACCATATATCTAGAAACAGCCTCAGCATTCTCATCTAAATTTCGGTGAATCTACTATACGTATTTTCAAAATTAAGTGGTCCAATAGCGGTCACCTTGCAGGCTTGCTCCTTATTTAATTTCTATAAAAATTAAGTAATATAAGGGGCTATAAGCAACTTCCTCAAAGAACCCATTCATTTTACGAAGACCAACTTAAGTACTAGCCGTTTTCAACGCCCATAAGCCTCAATTAAGTATTCTATTGCCTTTGTCAGTGAAAACCAGTGTAGTATAGATAGATAAATAATATTATTCATTGCACTCTAACAGAAACTTACAGTCGGGTATATACTACAATTAAAGCAATACAAAACTTAGGATGATTTACCGCTAACAGCGATCTTTTTCAGGCAACCTACAGGTGAAGGTGAAATCAAAAGTAGGGGCAAAATGTTGATAAATAGAGTAGTTCATAAATACGCCTATGCTCACTAGTCAATGCGTCATCTGATGATGATGATGATGATGATTGTCATTTAAATATTCCTTTTAAACGAATTAATTGCTGTTCGTTAATCTCGCTTAAACTTAAGAACGGCTGGACCGATTTGGGTAATTTTGGTTTCGAAATATTTGTGGCAGTTCAGGGGTGAATAAACACAAAATGTAGTACTAACCACAATTTACCCCCTTATTCATAAAAACAAATGCAACGCTAAAGCATTGTTTAAGCAATTAACGTCTCATGTCACTTACTCGCAAATGGCGGCAGCAACGAGAATGAAAGTGACAAAGCGATATAAAAGTTATCGTGTTGTTGAAGAGCTGTTTAAGTTTTTATGAATAAGGGGGTAAATGTTTGACAACAGAACAATTAAGTATGCCGGGACAGTTAGTGATTTATAAATCCCTTTAGACTCTATAGCAACTGCAAAAGACCAAAAACACACTTTCCTTAAACCTTGGACTGTAAAGGACTGTAGGAAAACATGTCTAAACCCCCAGTGACAAATACTTCAAGAGTTAAGACATTCCAGTCAATATAACGAGATAATCGTCTCAATACAATCCTGAGCCCCATCGCTAATTTTCAAGAGTGCGACACGCGCCCGCGCAGACCCCCCCGTCCCTCCGGCCCCCCTCTGGCCCCCGCGCACGCGTCGCGACCCCCCGGGATGGTTAACTTAATTTTTATTCAATTTACTAGTTGATTTGTAAGAGGATGTTATTGGATAATGCCAATTGGTGTTGTTGAGGAATTTGGGGATGGTGTACAGCACACCAGAGGATTGTAAGTTTTTATGTTGAGGTGGCCCCATAGTTATGGATCCTTGTAGTACCTGAGCCACGTGCAACATAATTAACGGAAATTTATTAGAAGAAGAAGAAAAACTTCTACTGCTTTCAGACATCGCTGATTAAAACAAACAAACAAGACATAAAAAACGAAAGAAAAGTAAACAAAATTTCCACCAGACAGCAGGTTCACGATGTCCAAAATTAAATGGCCTACTCAGCTAATACCTGGACCTGGTCCAGATCTCCAGACGCTGATTTTCATTTCAGTGGGACAACTGAAGGGACTGATTAACTAAACATGACCCACTTTTTTCTTTAATCTTTCATGGTCACTAACACTTAAATCGTAAAATACAGGAGTGCTACCATCACCTTTTTGTTTTGAGTTTTCGATATTTCGGCACTGTTACAAGCGCCATGGTTACGGAGTAACTGGAGATCTTGCGGGTGAGATGTTATTGGCGCCGGTGAAGGTCTTGAAAGGATTCGAAGGAGCGTAGTCCGATATGTCTGCCAATAACATCTCACCCCGCAAGTCTCTAGTTATTGCGTGACCATGACGTTTGTAACAGTGCCGAAATATCGGAAACTTAAAACTAAAAGATACATGGTAGCAATCCCGTATTTTACGATTTAAATGTCCCACTTTTCTCAACAAATGGATTGTTGAAAGCGCTGTATTTAATCAAATGCTCTTTATTTATATCGATTAAAACTTGTCCGCTGTCAGTGAAGCAGTTTATCAAACTGCCGAGGATCCAGATCGAATGCGATACGGAAGCGCCACGTGGCGGTGACCACTATTTGACAGCGCCGTTTCCGGACATTTCCGTTTATGCACTCGTTGTGTTTTTTCCTTCTATGGAAGTTTGAAGGGTGAAATGTGTAATTGTATAAAGTGTTTGGACATCGATGCAGCGATAGTATGGCAGTGGAACGGGGGACGTTTTGAAGGGGTTCTGTGTAATGACAAAGAGTTTGCTTTTTTCCTCGTTTCGAAGGTAGGACGTTGTGGGGTGACATTTCTCAATAACGCTTTAAAGAGCTAAGCCACCCGCGCTGCGACTCGTTTGTTTTGTTAAACAGTTAATAAAAATAAATGGTATAATTTTACTATATACAGATTTTTAAAATTTCATTCAAATAGCACATGCTGGCCAGTGTATCTTTGCATTTCAAATCGAATGAAGAAAATTGTACTGTATAATGATTTTAGTTCGATCAAGAACTGTTTACATATTAGTTCAAATACCTAGTTCAGCTGCAGATTGATCCTAGTTTATCACTTCAGTTAATAATCAATTCACAAAAACATCAGCGCAGCCTAGCATCAACTTGTCATATGGGATACTATATACAACGGATAAATATATTTTTTTTCCCCAAAACCATTAAGTAAAATACGAAGGATACAACCACACAATATGTTATACACAAAATGACCATGTCTGTCGTATCAATTGAATAATGTCAATTTGAAGTCTTTTAAATTTTATTTCCTCTGAATTGACAAAGGCCAATCAATGTTAAGCGCTCTTTAAAATTCACGTCGTCGTCTCGTAAAATGTCTAAGTTTAAAGTGACAGCACGTTTTTATTCTTTAATGGCCTGTACCCTCTATTAGTGGGTTGGTATCAACTCGTCTAAAAAGCAACTGGTCTAAAGAGCAACTGGTCTAAAATGCAACTCGTCTAAAGAGCAACTGGTCTAAAATGCAACTCGTCTAAAGAGCAACTGGTCTAAAATGCAACTCGTCTAAGGAGCAACTGGTCTAATCCACTGTATCTTGAACTTTTGTAAAATTTTTCGGCATTTAAAAAAAGGACAAATTTGCGTCCAAAACCAAAACTATTTTAAACATAATTGAACATAATAAAAATAATATTTTCAGTTGCTTTTGGTGAATCAGACCGTTGTTAGATAATTTTCACACATAGTAGCGACTTTTCATGATCGCAAAATTAATAAATAGTCTTTACTTTTAACAATGTCGCATAAGGGCTTGAAAACAGGTCCTATGGACCTGTTTTCTTGTTTGGTCACATTTGGTTCGCCGATACCTCCTGTGTATACTACATGGCTTAAAAGGTTGTTTTTTTGAATACAAAGGACATGATCAAAATGTCATAGACAAATGACCCAGAATCGCCAGCAACGAAATGTGTTAAAATGGGATAACTATAGTAACCCTATAGCATATTCAAAAAATCAGCCTCCTAAACTATGTAGTATAGAAGTTATTGTACCGTATAACTTCATTGATAAAAACAAAAAGATGAGGATACGGCATCCGCGCACCAAAGTTGGCCACACAAAAAACAGGTCTAATGGACCTGTTTTCAATTCAATATGACAGCGACTTGTTCGCGTGCACGTCAATGTTATGTGCCAGTTTTCGAATTCCCGTAGTATGAACGTAACGTATCTTCCTCTTTTTGTTAATATCAATGAATTTTTTACACTTGAGTTACAAGTGTAATAATAAACACTTGATTTTACAATGTTGTTTGTGTGTATGTGTATGTAAAAATCATATGTCAAAACACAAGCTGAGTTTTTATTTTAATATAAGAGTTTTCCTTATCTAAACATACAGGGTGTCATTTATTTCCAAAACCAACTGTTTCGAACCCTGGCTAAAAAAAGTAAGAAAAAAAACAAATATGCAGTTTTAGTTTTTGCCAAAATTGGGCTAAGGCTAGTTTGTCAATCTTTCTAAATTCCTCATAGTTCAGGATTTGGCCTACCACGCTTACTTTTTTTATGATTGCATTAATTTTTTTCGCTAAATCTTCAACAGATTTCCGCGTGAGTTCAAGAAAAAACACGATTTATTAATTTTTTGATCATGAAAAATCGCGATCTGAAAAGTCGCTACTATGTGTGAAAATTATTTAACAAATCATAATTATTAAAATTTCATTCCGGTCTGATTCACCAAAAGCAACTGATTTTTTTTATTATGTTCAATTATGTTTAAAATAGTTTTGGTTTTGGACGCAAATTTGTCCTTTTTTTAAATGCCGAAAAATTTTACAAAAGTTCAAGATACAGTGGATTAGACCAGTTGCTCCATAGACGAGTTGCATTTTAGACCAGTTGCTCTTTAGACGAGTTGCATTTTAGACCAGTTGCTCTTTAGACGAGTTGCATTTTAGACCAGTTGCTCTTTAGACCAGTTGCTTTTTAGACGAGTTGATACCAACCCCTATTAGTACCTAACTGTACGGGTTGGTATCAACTCGTCTAAAAAGCAACTGGTCTAAAGAGCAACTGGTCTAAAATGCAACTCGTCTAAAGAGCAACTGGTCTAAAATGCAACTCGTCTAAAGAGCAACTGGTCTAAAATGCAACTCGTCTATGGAGCAACTGGTCTAATCCACTGTATCTTGAACTTTTGTAAAATTTTTCGGCATTTAAAAAAAGGACAAATTTGCGTCCAAAACCAAAACTATTTTAAACATAATTGAACATAATAAAAAAAATCAGTTGCTTTTGGTGAATCAGACCGGAATGAAATTTTAATAATTATGATTTGTTAAATAATTTTCACACATAGTAGCGACTTTTCAGATCGCGATTTTTCATGATCAAAAAATTAATAAATCGTGTTTTTTCTTGAACTCACGCGGAAATCTGTTGAAGATTTAGCGAAAAAAATTAATGCAATCATAAAAAAAGTAAGCGTGGTAGGCCAAATCCTGAACTATGAGGAATTTAGAAAGATTGACAAACTAGCCTTAGCCCAATTTTGGCAAAAACTAAAACTGCATATTTGTTTTTTTTCTTACTTTTTTTAGCCAGGGTTCGAAACAGTTGGTTTTGGAAATAAATGACACCCTGTATGTTTAGATAAGGAAAACTCTTATATTAAAATAAAAACTCAGCTTGTGTTTTGACATATGATTTTTACATACACATACACACAAACAACATTGTAAAATCAAGTGTTTATTATTACACTTGTAACTCAAGTGTAAAAAATTCATTGATATTAACAAAAAGAGGAAGATACGTTACGTTCATACTACGGGAATTCGAAAACTGGCACATAACATTGACGTGCACGCGAACAAGTCGCTGTCATATTGAATTGAAAACAGGTCCATTAGACCTGTTTTTTGTGTGGCCAACTTTGGTGCGCGGATGCCGTATCCTCATCTTTTTGTTTTTATCAATGAAGTTATACGGTACAATAACTTCTATACTACATAGTTTAGGAGGCTGATTTTTTGAATATGCTATAGGGTTACTATAGTTATCCCATTTTAACACATTTCGTTGCTGGCGATTCTGGGTCATTTGTCTATGACATTTTGATCATGTCCTTTGTATTCAAAAAAACAACCTTTTAAGCCATGTAGTATACACAGGAGGTATCGGCGAACCAAATGTGACCAAACAAGAAAACAGGTCCATAGGACCTGTTTTCAAGCCCTTATGCGACATTGTTAAAAGTAAAGACTATTTATTAATTTTGCGATCATGAAAAGTCGCTACTATGTGTGAAAATTATCTAACAACGGTCTGATTCACCAAAAGCAACTGAAAATATTATTTTTATTATGTTCAATTATGTTTAAAATAGTTTTGGTTTTGGACGCAAATTTGTCCTTTTTTTAAATGCCGAAAAATTTTACAAAAGTTCAAGATACAGTGGATTAGACCAGTTGCTCCTTAGACGAGTTGCATTTTAGACCAGTTGCTCTTTAGACGAGTTGCATTTTAGACCAGTTGCTCTTTAGACGAGTTGCATTTTAGACCAGTTGCTCTTTAGACCAGTTGCTTTTTAGACGAGTTGATACCAACCCAACTGTACCTTAGACAAGATATGAATTTATTCTGTCAGTCTCAAGTTATATTTGAGTTTGCATGTAAACGTTGAAATGCTGGTACATATTGTGTATGTTCATGCTACGTGAAGTTTCTTGCGGGTTTTCACGAAGCTGCAATATAATTACCTATCTTTGAAGCGTTTAGTTTATATGTATGTGTTTATGTCCAATAGAAATACGATTCAAGAACTGTGACTTGACTTTTGAGCCTGACAGAACCCTTTTAGCATTGCAAAAAGTTTAATTTCTATGACACTGTAATATCTAAATATCTGTTCTAAGTACTTATAAATTTGTTATAATGAATCAAGATAAAGCGCATCTTTAACATTGCTCAAAACTATAAGATAAGCATAAATTTTATCCTACTAAATTATGTTTTGTGTAAGTCTAACAGTGTCAAAGTGAACAGCTATAATAACTGGTAAGTTTGATTGATATTTGTGGATTTTGGTGTAAATTGCAAAGTAAAAAAACACAGATAACCAACTTTTTTTTTATGCAAGTGGGAGCAAACGAGCTTGAAGGTCACCTGATGGGAAGTGATCACCTCAGCCAAATGGACAACCGCAACTTTCTGTCACAAAAGTCGTAGATAAGAATTACCATATTTAGTAAGTAGCTAGTTTGCTTGCCTAGTTGAAGCAACAGGAAAATTATAATTTGAGATTACGGTAGCTTTTATACAGCCTTAATGAAGGTTTTAATTGAGGTCACGTGAATAACATATTTTACAGTTTTCATGAGGACGAGTATGTACGTCCGCCCGAAGTACGAACGGCATATTACGTTCCTGTTTACGCATTTTAATATTATTTGTTTTTATAAACATTTTAGATATTCCCAGAAATCTCTGTTTACCACCAAACTGATTAGATTCTTAATGAACTAAAATATTTGCTTCTATTTGCTTAGCTACTACAGTGTTTAGTGTTTACTTTTAAATTGAAGTTTCAGTTTTAGAATAAAATATACTACTAATTTTCGATTTGATAGATCACCTGTGATTTTAAGTATCGAATCGAGTATCTAGGCGAATGACGTTGCAGGCATAACCTATAGCATTAACCCCCGAATTCACTAACGTCAATCAGCGCCCTCACGCTCATGCTGACCCGTAAAATGTCAAGGGATCTCAAAGAGACAGCTATACTTCTGAGGGACGCTCATCGTGGATTTGCGTTAGTGATTTCGAGGGTAAGTTTGTCTATTTGTTAAATGGATCAATACTCAATCTTCACTTATAGTTAGGGAGCTTATAAAATGAATACTCAACTGATCAGTGCAAGTGATAATACGTTATATTTTCTTTTTAATTTACTAAATAAATCAACCCAGAATCATAATTCAAGACTGGCCGGAACTGCTACTTTGAGTTAATTCTACAATTGGCGGCTAACTCTTCGGTGATGTAAAACCCAAGCCACCTGGATAACGGTTGTAGGCTCGTAACTATGTTGGGTTGTCTTAGCCTAATGTAGGTTTCTGAATGTTCCGTTCGCCATGACGGAAATAATCAGTGTGCCCCTGACTAAACCGTTTGAGGTATAGTCATGAGCGTATCTATGTATGCAATAAATAAATACATAACATAGCATACATACATAAACGGCCGCGCCCCACTGCTGGGCACAGGCCTCACCTAAACTATGAGGTGGAACAAGCCATACTCCAACGAGCGGGCTCAGTGCGGATTGATGGAGGGGTGTAAGATTAGTAAGCAACCATAATGTCAGTTGTTATCAAGACGCCCTTAGGCATCTGACTAAGCTTAATGACTGACATCTAGCAACGTCAATCGGAATAAATAAAGAAACCTTAGGCATCTGACTAAGCTTAATGAGTGACATCTAGCAACGTCAACCGGAATAAATAAATAAAAACTGTATTTATTTTTCGCTACAACAATGTTTTCAAAACCTTTTCTCAGCAGCTCGTACTCAGCCCTAAAGTTCTGCTTACCTCGACAACTGCGAGTATAACACTTTTCAGCCTAATTTAAAAGCCAAACTTTTAAAACAATTCTTTAGGTAAGTACATAACGCAACTTTATCCTCCAACGCTACCGAAGGGCTTGCTTCCTGGGAGGAGGGGGGAGGGCGGAGGCCACATCCGCCGGAAGCTGCACCCCCTTTTGTCTTCCCGAGGTACAAAAATATTTTGCAGTGTGTGCTCGCTCGCTCAACGGATTACACACTTGCTTTTTATTTTTGTTTTTATTCACTCAACTCCAATATAAAGTTCAAAGGTTCAAAGTCGTTTGTTAATAGTCTGCACTTGTTGTTTTGTACGAGATTGTGACGGTAGCCATTTTTATTTGTGATATCAATCGGAAACTAGGATTCAGCGGAATCAGCGGATTTGAGAAACAGATTAAGTTGGATTCGCTTTAAGATTGCGAATGGGGAGATTAGATCTTGGGAGGCGACTTTTATGTCATTTCTGTACAGCAAATAAATTGAAAATTATCTTTCCTGAAAACAGTTCGGACTTTGTCTGACCTATAAAATGCTAGCTCTTAATATGAAATGCTGTTAAAAGTATTTAAGTCTTGTTCTTTTTTATTTTGGATAATTCATTCTTGACGATTAGAAAATACTTGTAACAGGTTTATTTGAATATAGACATTTTGAACTTTGAACATACTCCTATGCTTCGCTCTATCCGATACCATAGATCTTCTCTCTAGATTTCCTTCTAACAGCAGATAATGTTTCTAATTGCTTAGTTTAATTTCCTAAGAACATACTATGCCGTGTAGTGCCGGCACGTTAATAGAATAGCACTACCCCCTCTCTTCCCGTGGGTGTCGTAATAAGAGCCGACTGAGGGAAAACAGCCACCAGGAGATGGGCAGCAGCGTCTCCACACACAGCAGGCCATACTGCGATCGCCAACCCGCCTGCCAAGCGTGGCGATTATGGCAAACCCCCCCCAAAATGATGGCACGACATAAAAAACGGCCCCCAGTCCCCGGCGGCCCCGCTATTCCTGGCTACGGCAGCGGTTATGGTAACGGCGGGGCAGGGGGTGCGAAGAATCCCCGGGTGAGATCCGGCTGCCAACACCGACGACTCGACCTGGCAACATATAACGCGCGCACACTGAGGCTCGACGCGAAGCTGGTTGAGTTGGAAGAGGCAATTGGTAAGTTACATTGGGATATTATTGGGTTATCTGAAGTCCGAAGAGAGGGTGAGGACTCGATAACCCTGCAATCCGGTAACTTACTATACCACCGGGAGGGCGACCAACAGTCCCTAGGTGGTGTCGGGTTCATCGTCCACAAGTCCCTTGTCAACAACGTGATAGCGTACCTGATACTCAGAATATCAAAACGATATTCGCTGAATGTCATTCAGGTCTACGCTCCGACCTCAAAACACGACGATGTTGAAGTGGAGGCTATGTATGAGGAGATCTCTAAAGCCATGCATAGCCATAAAACCCACTACACAGTTGTGATGGGGGATTTCAATGCGAAGTTGGGGCAACGTTGCGGTGATGAGCTGAGAGTGGGGCAATTTGGATTTGGGCAACGGAACAACAGGGGCCAGATGCTGGCAGACTTCATGGAGAAGGAGAACCTCTTTATGATGAACTCCTTCTTCAAGAAGCCCGTAAGCCGCAAATGGACCTGGTCAGTCCGGACGGTAAGGTGAGAAACGAGATCGATTTTATCATGTCGACGAAGAAGCATATATTCAAAGATTTCGCTGTGATCAACGCTGTTAAGACAGGAAGCGATCACCGCATGGTCAGAGGCACATTGAATATCGACATAAAGCTTGAGAGAGCGCGACTGATAAAATCCACGCTCCGACCAATACCGGCTCAGATTCAAAACCCCGAGTGCTTTCAGCTCGAGCTTCAAAACCGCTTCGAAGCCCTTGAGAACAGCATCGATGTGGACGATCGATACAACATGGTGGTGGATACTGTCCATACGGTAGGGTCCAAGCACTTTAAAACCCGCCGTACAAAAACAAAGAAACTCTCCAGCCATACTCTCCTACTCATGGATCAGAGAAACGAAATGAGGCTACAGAACTCAGTGGATGCCCATCGTTATCGGCAACTCAATGGACAGATATCTAAGTCTTTGACGAGCGACCTCCGCCAATTTAATACCCAGCGTATTAAAGAGGCCATTGAGCGGAACAAAGGCTCCAAAGTGTTCGCCAGAGATCTGTCTATTGGGCAAAGCCAACTGACGAGGTTGAAAACGCAAACACCTGTTGAAAGCAAGGCTAAATACCCTAGAGCCAAGCTTACCCGACACTATACCGAAGATATCCCGGACGTCAGCCTGTACGAGATTAGGATGGCTCTCAAGCAGCTGCAAAACAACAAGGCGGCGGGTGATGATGGAATCACAACAGAGCTTCTGAGAGTGGGCGGTCGGCCGATACTTAAGGCCCTCCAGACGCTCTTCAATTCTGTCATCCTCGAGGGCAGAATGCCAAAGGCATGGGGCAGAAGCGATGTGATGCTGTTTTTCAAGAAGGGTGACAAAACTTTCTTGAAGAACTACAGACCCATCTCGCTTCTGAGCCATATCTATAAGTTGTTTTCGAGAGTCATTACGAATCGTCTCGCCCGCAGGTTTGACGACTTCCAACCTCCCGAACAAGCCGGGTTCCGAAAAGGCTATAGTACCATAGACCACATTCATACGCTGCGGCAAGTTATACAGAAGACCGAAGAGTATAACTTGCCACTTTGCCTAGCGTTCGTGGACTATGAGAAGGCTTTTGATTCGATTGAGACCTGGGCAGTGTTGCAGTCTCTCCAAAGGTGCCAAATAGACTACAGGTACATCGAGGTTCTTAGGTACCTATACCAAAACGCCACCATGTCGATCCGATTACAGAACCAGAGCTCTAATCCGATCCAACTACAGCGAGGTGTGAGACAAGGAGACGTTATCTCTCCGAAATTGTTCACAGCTGCGTTGGAGGATATTTTCAAGCTTCTGGACAGGAAAGGACGCGGCATCAACATCAATGGCGAGTACCTAACACACCTAAGATTCGCCGATGATGTAGTTCTTATGGCTGAGACCTTGGAAGACCTGAACATAATGCTCGAAGATCTCGGTAATGCTTCTCAGAGAGTGAGTCTTAGGATAGACATGGACAAGACCAAAATCATGTTCAATGCCCATGTTGCACCCGCTCTAGTTAACGCTGGGAACATTACACTCGAAGTTGTTGACCACTATGTTTACCTGGGACAGGCAGTCCAGTTAGGTAAGTCCAACTTCGAGAAAGAGATCTCTCGTCGAATCCAGCTCGGATGGGCAGCGTTCGGGAAGCTCTGGCATAATATATTCGCGTCCGAAATACCTCAGTGTCTCAAGACGAAAGTCCTTGACCAGTGTGTGTTGCCAGTAATGACATATGGGAGTGAGACGTGGTCGTTCACTATGGGTCTCATAAGAAGGCTCAAAGTCACCCAGCGAGCAATGGAGAGAGCGATGCTTGGTGTTTCCCTGCTTGAGCGAATCAGAAATGATGAGATCCGCAGGAGAACTAAGGCAACCGACATCGCTCGAAGGATTGCATCGTTGAAGTGGCAGTGGGCGGGGCACATAGCGCGGAGAACCGATGGCCGTTGGGGCGGAAAGGTTCTCGAATGGCGACCGCGTACCGGACGACGTTCCATGGGCAGGCCCCCCACAAGGTGGACCGACGATCTTGTCAAGGTCGCGGGAAGCCGCTGGATGCCGACAGCGCAGGACCGATCGTTGTGGAGATATTTGGGGTAGGCCTATGCCCAGCAGTGGGCTTCGTTCGGCTGACATGATAATACTATGACAGCATCTTTAGAGAATTTAAGACCCGGTATCAACCAGAATGGAGCGTAAACCACAAATCAGATAACATAATTTCCACTTAGTAGGCGTAGGATTCTAAACACTATATCCACCGCACTGGATTTACTACTTCCTTTAACTTAGCTCCTTCAAACACATCAGCCCATTCAGACGACTTACCCCCGAATTCACTAACGCAAATCAACGTTGAGCATCCCTCAGAAGTATTGCTGTCCCTTTCAGTTCTATTGACATTTTACGGGACAGCACGAGTGTGAGCGCGTGCTTAGCATTGATTGACGTTTTTGAAATTAGGGGTTAGCTCGCTGTTATGTTCTACCTTTAAGTAAACCGCCAGTCACCATCATAAGTACCCTAAGAAAGCAGACCTTTTGTCGTTTTGAGTCTTCCCGACACTTTCAGGAGCAATATCTTTCAGGCGAAATTTTTTAATTTATCGCACCATTTTTTGTGTTTGTGTTGTTCCAGAACACGCCTGAAAAGTAAACAAGTTTTGGTTGATACTCTAAGAAATGGTCTATTTGCACTTACTTACGAACCAAAATTTCATTACACTTAAAAAAAAAGCTTTTAAGATGTAGTAGCAAAACATTTTACGAACAGGAACAGAGCAGGGCGTCCGCGACGACCGCAAACTCTATTCCTAGATAGTACTTGAATATAACTGTCACTTTTGACGTTTGTAAATTCGCAACTCAACAATAATTCAAAGCTAACCAGCTTACATTACAAAACAATACTTTGAATCAATTAAGCGAAGAGCAAACAGACTCCGGATCCCTCCCGGGCCGAACAAAAGCGGCAAATTGCACTATCTTTCCTGTAAAAAAACACAATAAGTAAATCTGCGTTTCATTATCCCCCTAATTTGTCGGGAATGGCTAATGTCGAGCTGCTGTTAGCTCGAGCTGTCTGCGCCGTGGTTCCGCGATCTGCGAGCCCTAAAAAGGGTACGCGTTTTCGGGGCGTCTTGAAGCATGAGCGACGAGCGGAATGGACCCTAATACATATGTATTTTATTCGGATTTTGTTTACTTCTGCTCCCGAAATGTTTATTTGACTCCACAGACGTAAAAGAAAGACGGTCAGAATATCACACTAAAAAAATGTGAAGCATGCAAGGTGCTACAATTTTGTTTGTTGTACACGACCTGCTACATTCGCGCAAACACACTAGGTGCGACCACTACGCCATTTTACTCCGTATGTACTCTAGCGCCAATGATACGTTCTAGCCACGCTCACACCTAAGCTGGCAGCTGATAATATGCTTCACTCATGATCCGTCCGTCCGTCTTTCTTTTACGTCCGTGTTTGACTCTTGGTTTTTAAAGTTTGTTTAAAGCTAGCGATTTGATTACCGTGCATAGAGTTCGTAGCATTAAACATTTTTTACACGAGTCTTTATTAACAATTACACAGCAATACTTTAGTTAAAGTGGAGACTATTTGAGGCTCAACGTAGCGTGCGACGCCTACCAGCAAGGCGGACGGATGACCTCATAAAGTTTCAGCGGACGTATGCCGCCTATAACCGGCTGCTCTGTAAATATATTTGGGTGGCCTATGTTCAGCAGTGGACATCATGTGGGTGCCGATTATGATGATGATGATGACTTTAAGTAATTTGACTTTCCTTTTTTATACAGGGAAATAAAATATTAAAAAAATTAAAGTAAAATGAAAATGTTTCAGTTGCATTAATATGCAGCTTATATATTTTCATTTCTCTTTTATCGACCAATACCCACCAGTATCAGTCATTGCACAATTATTATCGTCAAAGGCAACTCATTTTCTTAAGCACATTAGTATGTGAAGTCGTCTATGAAGCAATATCGATACTGTCGTGATATTTATGTGAGGACACTTCAGCTACATATGGTTTTTAAGAGGCACTACGAGATGACATAATTAAGCAATGCATTTAAAAACATATTTTATCATTATCATATCAAAACTTAAAATTCTCACGTGGGTGTAGGTCAGGCGTTCATAAAAGATTATAGGACCACTTCTGCCCAGTCTCCTTCCCGCTACCTCCCATGCCTTGCCCCCTTCCCATCAAGTCCCTCAGGTACCGCAGCGAGCGATAAAAGCGTCATGCATAATGCAGTCGCGTCCGAAATCGAAAAATTAAAACCCCGCCATCTGCCGGCCGAGCGAGTAATTATGGGGGCTGTTGTGACGCAGCTCTGGTTATGATCCGGCCGATTATGCCCGGGTCGGGTGTCGGCCTTTGACGAGTTTGTGCTTAGGCGCGTTAATGGACTGAGATAAACCAGGGTTCATTTACTGGAAGAAGTTACATAACGGTTGGTATTTGTTTTTTGAAATAAAGCTGCGGATTCTACTCGCGTTTTATATTTTTTATGTTGTTTTTTTCAATGTATATGAGTCGTGTTCGCGTCAATATAAGAAAATAACCGTTCTAAATTTTATTCATTTTTAACTAGCTGTATCAAAAAGACTTCGGCCTGACAAATTCTGTTATACTGTGACAATTCAATTAGTAAAAAACTGCTGCTAGTAAATATTATGTTGGTGGACAGTTAGAAAACTCAAAAAAATAGGTAAAATATATCATTTTAAGGGCTGTTGCATTTTATGAATTTATTATAACATAACATACCCCCACGACCATTTCCCTAATGGGTTAGTCAGAGGCCCACTGACTGTTGCCGTCATGGTGAACGGAACATTCAGGAGCCCACATTTCGCCGAGGGAATTTGAACCCAACGTGGCAAGGGGCGAGCCTACCGCCGTTATCCGGGTTGCTTGGGTTTTATATCGGTGTTTTCCATCACCGGAGAGTTAGCCGCAAATTTTACAATGAACACAAAGTAGGTGTGTTCCGGCCGGATTCGATCTCGGGACCATCGGGTTCCGAGTCGGAGTGTTTAACCACTAGGCCAAGACGATCTCTAATTATTATAACTACCTAAATTTAAGTAAGTAAGTAAATATTCTTTATTGACTAAAACAACGACAATATTACAGGCCAGTAGATGAAGTAAACACGTAAATGTACAATTTGGGCGGTTTTAATAAATAGATAGGATAGGAATTTAAATAAATAGGAATTAAAAAACAGAAATCAATTACCGCCATGTTAGTTCTTTGTATGCATGAATATGATGTTTAAAACAATTTCTAATAAAACTGTAAGTAAATATTTCAGACATGGTTTCACGGAAACTACGTAATTTGTTCTTGAGTTTAGAGCCTCATTTACCGCATCAACCATGACATAAAGCTGATATATATAACGGTTTACCCTTGTTTGATCGAACAACGTTTCGTCGAAAATTAGTTGGTCGAATTTCAGTTGGTCGAATTTCAGTTGGTCGAATTATTCATTTGACCGAATATTT
This sequence comes from Udea ferrugalis, assembly GCA_950022985.1. Lineage (NCBI taxonomy): Eukaryota > Metazoa > Arthropoda > Insecta > Lepidoptera > Crambidae > Udea > Udea ferrugalis. The sequence goes on from OX465515.1 coordinate 1,942,731, forward strand.
AATTGGTAAATTTTTATTTGATGTAATTATTTGTTTGAACGAATTTCATTTGAACTAATTTCATATTATCGAATTTCGTCACTGCCCTATACTATAGTTTGGGCGGAACCGACTCGGTTAGATTAGGTTAGAAGGTTTAAGGCGGGAGCGAAGCGGAGCGTAGCTCCCGCCTTAAGCCTTCGTGGTTATTTTTTTTTTTAACCCAAAAAAACGACTTGCCTCATTACATGCTGCTTGGCATGTTATTATACCATCTGAAAATTACATCAAATGAACATTCTACCTTTTGATCATTAGTGCAAACGTTGTTATAGCAAATAAACATTCGACGAACTGAAAATTCTATCAAATGATATTATACAAAGTGATGATTTTCTCAAACGTTGTTCGACCAACTGATTTTCGACCAAACGTTGTTCGATCAAACAAGGGTAAACCATATATAACTCACTAAAAATCGGACATAATAGACATAAGTATTAGGTCTTTTTTAAACTTTTTTATTTCTATTCTCAAAAGGTGTTTGAAATGTTTCTGGTACTGGAGGACTGATCATATTCAGCCTTGATTTATCGACCACCTTCAGATGAATGATTTATTACTATGGGTTTTTTCAAGTTATACCCCCTTGTTTATAAAAACGAACGCAACGCTAAAGCATTGTTTAGCAATTAACGTTTTATGTCACTTACTCGCAAATGGCGGCAGCAACAACAATGAAAGTGACAAAGCGATTCAAAAGTTATCGTATTGTTGAAAAACTGTTTAAGTTTTTATGAATAAAGGGGATAGTAAATACAATTTTCAACCCTATAGTTATTTAGGTACACTTCTTACCGTTTCTGTTATTTTCCCTCTACCAATAAGTTGTCCCGAAGAATGCTTCTACACAACTAAACACTAAGAAACTATACACAACAAACAAAAAAACAAACTAAAACTATACATAATACAATATACACCCGTATACTGTTTGATTTGTGCATTTAGGTGTATTTTTTGGTCTCGAGTCCTCCCACACAAGCTCTACAATAAAAACGTATCTTTTTAATCGCTACACTTTCAGAGTAGTTCCAACAGGATTATGCCACGCTTTACAATCGGCAACCACTCAGCACGCTACACCCAACACAAAGTGGTTAATTGTCATCTATATAAGTACCACACTACTACATTCTTACATTCATTGATATGCATACATAGCTGTATGTTGTCATTTTTCTACTCAGAATATTTCTTAGAGATCGTTTTTTTGTTTTTTTTTTATGTAATCTTGACTTGACATTTAGGTTTGTATGATTGTATTTCATAGCTATCTCTATCATAACTTTAATATGTAATATAAAATAATGTTATTTAATATAAACTCTTCTTGTATTATATTATAGTATTTATGTGTAATAATATACAATATATATTTAAGTAGACTTTTATTTTGTATCTGGCTGGTAATAGATTTGCAGTCTGTTCACTGCTGGGCTACGCGCCGTTCCTGTCACATGGCATCCGCAGAATACCAGCTCGTCACGACTCTGCCGTCACGGCCATACACTGAGCGGAGACCATTTTGGTACACACATTTTTGTAAACTAGTTTAAGTTATTATTGTTTTTCCTTTTTGCTTTTATTGTATTTTTTTATTTTTGTTTTTGTGGTACCCAATAAACATTTTTCTATTCTATTCTATTCATAAAGATACGAATACCAGAAAAAGACAATCGGTTCGATTCCCGCCTGATGCCAAGACCGATTGTCTTTTTCTGGTATTCGTATCTTTATGAATAGAATGGAATAGAAAAATGTCTGAAAAATTTCTGGTTTTCCTATCTTTAGTAAGATGATAATGCATTATCCCTAATGCTAAAAACTGAAATAACCTATCTCTATCATGTTTCTGTATCGTAAGAAATTCAGAAGAAATTTGAAAAAAGTAGGTGGTGCAGTGGCGGCTTGGCGCAAAAAGCTCAATAGAATTAAAAGTCAATATATTTGTATGACTACAGCAATCACACTACGAGCATTGTATGATGATGATGTTTTCCCAATTATGGATTGTGTAGGTTTTGAAACATTATGAATTATAAAAAAGTACTTAGTTAAAAAGTAATTAGTCATGATAATATTAGCGGTCAACAAATAACTTGAAGTAGACATTTGAAAAAGTGTTTTTGCCACTTCAAACCTTGAAATTGAATACCAGTAGGTACTAGCCGCATAGTTTGATGCGGCTAGACGGCTGTGTGGAATAAGTTCCAATGTTATTTATTCAAACGGCAGGGTAGTTTACAATAATGATATAAATAGCCTATTTAAGAAACTTCACACAGAGTATACTCGCAGTCTACAAATTGACTTATGACAATTTGTGGCCAATCTCGTGCTGCGACAAAAAGAGATCTTACAGGCCACTTTCTAAGCAAGCGTCGATCATGAGAGCTGATCACTGTCACAACTGAGCCTCGGGCCCCTAAAAAAAAACACACTGCGTGTAGTAGCGTGTGTAGTAAAGCAACACACGCCGGGTCTGAAAAGGGATGGGTCACCATTCCGACCGAAATTTAGTGATGTATTTTTTTCACTTTACCCCTCCAACAATCCGCACTAAGCCCGCGTGTCGGAGTATGGCTCGTTCGTCACGATAGTTGAGGTGAGGCCTGTGCTTAGCAGTGGGACGTATATAGGCCGTTTATGTTATGTTATGTAGTATTCAGGTTGTTGGCGTCGTTCTGTGAAGAAAAGTTGGCAAAATCTGTCGGCAGTTTTATTATGAAGAGGCTCATTTCGTTAGATTGCAAGGTTGGATGTAGGATGTAGGTATTATTGAAATCGATTTATTTGGTTTTTCAAAAATATTGCACCTTAAGATTCGGTAAAAAGTAAACTTTTGCTATAAAACATGATATTCGTTCACCTAGAGGTGAATTTAATTCCGGAAAATTCTGATGTTTCCACGGCGACGCTTTTTTTGACAAAGAAAATCATTTTTTATCAAAATATTACTGTTTATTCTCAGTTAGGTTAAAATAATATTGATTAATTTTACTGCTTAATTGTGATAAAATGGCTTAAATCCCTTAAATCGTGTCATTTCAGCTTTTACCTATTTAACAAGGTTTAATACAAATACAAACGATAGGATGATTTCTAGAGCTGTTTTCCGAATTAAATCACAGAATGTTATGTTATGTTATGTATGTTGATCTTGATGAAGTTTTTAAAGAATAGAAGAATAGTCAATCCAACTCGAATAACGATTAAAAATAATAAAAAAAAGTCTTCATTCAAATAGGAAGATTTTTTCCAACCGGTAAATCGAACGTACTTATCCATAAATCAATAGCCGTTCTTACTAGAACAGTACCGAAGTGTAAGTACCTATCTGCATACAAAATTTGTTTTTAGATGAATGTGAAACCGTGCAGTGACAGTACTGAGAGAAAACAGCAAGAAATTTCCGCTATAAAAAACGAACACGAAATATTAGCTAATGTAAATGAAAAATTAGAGTAGAAGCTAAACGCTAACTTGCCATTTTCGTCAAACTTGACGTTGACGAGGAAAACAAAAAAGCTAAGAGCGAGAGCTTTTAAAATGTCTGTTATCTAAGTAATTATCGGCAGCTATTATCTGCTGTGAACTTGTGAATTTGCCGCCAAGTTATTGATTGGGTATAATTAGAAGTTATCGGATGGCGTCGCGGACTATCCGTCAACCTTTGCTTCAGCGTGAAAAGGTAACAGCCAAGAGAGTGAATGGACTAATTAAATAATTCAGTAATTCGTAGCCACCGGCGACGTAAACATGCGTGAGACGGAGGGATCGGCGAGGGGGGGGGGAGGCGGCCTGGAGGGGCGTGGGCGTGGCCGCTGACGTCACGGCGCGGCGCGCTCAGTCGGTCAACACCCGGCGGTCCAGACGGTCGCGGCGACCCGCTCGCCTTTTCATCCCGAAAGTACGATACAAGACGGCAAAATTTTCGACCGGCAGTACCACTCACCCTCCAAGGTGTTGAAGTTGGAGGACGACCCTTGGGGGTCATGTGCGATGTACTCGCCGGACAAGATGAAGTCCGGCGGGGGGCTGATGGGGCCGCCGGGGTGCTTCCCGACGCGGTACAGCCCGACGTACCGCACCAGCGACCCGCGCCGGTGCGTCCCCAACCCATCCGTGAGTACCTTTCAGTTTTAACACAACACAGTGTCTCACAAACAAACCTCAAAAACTGATTTCCAGGTTGTGTCTTTCAGTGTCTTTCAGGTTCTACAGATGTGTTTCCTAATGCTTAGCGATTGTTCTATTTACCCGCTGGCGTCTGCGAAGGCGATTTCCATGGAGCTCCATGAAAACCTCATCCTAACCTTTCCTTCTTCCCATAATTTGTTGTGCTCAGTTTCCGGTAACCATTGGTTTAACTGTAAAGTGTTTATTGAATTTAATTAAATTACAGCATTCAGTTCGGTTTCGTATGAATCTATATAATTTAACGTTGAAGATTACTGAACCATTTAAAGATTTAATAAAAATATATAAGTAATTGACGTCAAAAAATCGTACAAATTATTGTTAACGCCAAGGAACATTATAAATAGGATTGTAAAAATAAGTATATATAATTAAACAGACAGACGCGTGTTTTTCCTTTAATCAAATAAAATTCAAACTAGACCCAGAAATATAAAACCAAACAAACAAAAACCAAACAAATAACGTTGAAATTACTTTCCGGTAAAACAGATATATTTTCCTCGTTAAATTATAAATAAACCTATGTAATAAATGTTTCAAATATTATTCCAATTGGATATATGACCATTTTTAATTGAACAATTTTTATTTGAGTAAATAAATAGTTACAAGTGCTTGTAAGCGTTACAATGGACCGGTGGTTTTTGCAGTTAGGAGGAAAAAGCGATTAAATACACTAAGCAAAAAACTATTAAGACAATAATTCATAACTCACTCATTTAAATGGCAGAACATAAACAATTCTTAAATCATTATTATAACATTCAAAAGAAAAAGATGAAATGATCATTATTGAAACATTCAGGCACGTTAAATTTTAATATGGTATTAGTAATACAACAACTTTATTTTTTTTAGATGTTTCCTTTCATCAGAAAAATACACCACAAATCAAATACCAAAATAAACAAAAATAATAACAGTTAAGCTTTTAAAACCACACAGTTCCCGCTAGCGTTGTTAATTTTGGTTATAAAATACTTAATGGCTTTCATTTTACAGAGGTTTTAAATTTTAAATGTATTTCTTTGCTTCAATAACAGAGCAACACAAGAACATTAAAATAAATAATCAGTTACATGTTGCAATAAAGTATTCATACAATAACACTTCAGTGAAGTGCAGAGCTTTTAACAGCTTATTTTATATTATTTTTTCAGTAGCTTTTTGCTTTTCGAAACAGTTCAAACAGAATCAACAGTGAAACAATAAAGTGATGAAGAAAATTAATCTCAATAGTTTACTCTTTATTTTATTTTACTAAACTGTAAATAAATAATGAAAGAACGTAGTACGGAATACGGCTGGAGGAAACTCCGTAGCGGCTACGTCACTACAGCACGGCTACGCGCTCCGTCGGCGCTACGTGCTACCGCGGTCGTAGAGCGCTACGACAACGTTTCTACTACGGTGTTTTCTAGGGAGATACAAATATACTACAAATACTACTAAAAAAAACATTTGGTGTTACTACCACTAGATCAATTGATAATTATGTCAGCAGTGCTCTCAAACTCATGAGTAAATAAAAACAAATCGTATGTTTTATAAAATTTCGAACGTTCAAAATATTATAACTTAAGTTTTATAGCAAAGTATATTTAGGGAAACATCACCAATGTTATTAAATTTTAACACTATTCAATGTCGTTTTATGTTAAAAAAAAGAAATACAGAACCATTTAATAGTTAATAATAATTAAAGGAATAAATTAATAAACATGATATAATTACAAGAGGTACTAATTAAAATACACTCAGGATCACCAATTTTAAATAGATACAAAACTTCACTAAGTTTATTTTATTTGATATTTTTTCCACTTGAAAACAGTTTGTCACCAAAAGAAAATAATATTTAAATTTTCCGAATGAATTATTAAGGTCAAGTGAAAGTAAATGTTTCTACAGAAATTCTTGTAATTAATTATTGATGGTAGCCATTTATAAAGAAATACACAAAAGCTAATTATACTAACTTGTAATTCATGGCTTTCATTTAATTTTAAAATAAGAAAAACGTTAAAATGAATTTAATCTTGCAAAAAATCTTATTCTTCTGACCATACACGAACAAAATGCTGTTGTTTTATTTTTATTACTAAATTATAATTCTTGTTCAGAAAATGAGTACAAATAACAGATTTCATATTTTTGGGCTTGTTATTTCAGTATTTTTCAGGTGAAAGCCGATTGGAGCACCGCAGCCGACGGGAATTCCGGAGCGACTAATATCATCATTTGTTTAAATTTTAAGGAACTCTGACATTTATTTAGACCTGTTTTAGCATTATTAAATAAATATAAAAACATTTTTTAACTATAATCTAGGCTCTAAAAATTAGGTTCTAAAGTTAGTAAATGAAAAACATTCACATAGGTTTCAAATACAAAAGTGATGAAAATAGCTGAATTTTTCTTGAATGAAATCTGATCTGGTCATACCCAACAATCATTATTTCGGAATTGAAAGTACCAATAATATGACAATAAAAAACGGTGTTTATTTAGTGCTCGTATGATCAATAAATTAAAGTAATAAATCTCATTATTATCCTTAACTCAATCAACAAATATAACTAAAATGCGCGTTTTCTTATTTTACACCTTAAGTTACACAATGACGTTTCGTATAATTAGTAACTTCAACAATCTTAAACCTCATATTTGTACCTTGTAAATAAGGTTATAGTTATCTAACTGATTAGCTAAGCAAAGCTACTTATTAAGTGTTCGTATGATCAAGAAATTAAAGTGATAAATCTAATTATTAGTCTTAACTCAATCAACTTATGAAACAAAAATGCGCGTTTTCTTATTTTACGCCTTACGTAACACGATGACGTTTCGTATAATTAGTAACTTCAACAATCTTAAACCTCATATTTGTACCTTGTATATAAGGTTATAGTTATCTAACTGATTAGCTAAGCAAAGCTACAATAAGGTTTAATTCTGAATGCATCTCAAGCTGCGGCCTTTGTCCGCTATAATTCAGTTCAAAGTATAATAAACAACACCCCTATTTACATTCTACGTGGAGCCTGTGTTTCAGTAAAATCGATCGCTGTTTATCCAGCTTATGTAAACACATTCGCTGTACGCTAGAGCGTGTAAACTAAAAGTGGTATTTGGTATGGTAGTAGTACATAAGTGTTAGTAGTAGCCGTGTCACGACCTAGGTTCAATTATGCTCTCCCAGTAACGCCCTAAGCTGGGTTCCATGACCGCATATGGGGCCTCTTACAGTTGGCTCAGGCTGTCCAAATCATGAGCGGCTAAACAGCTATTAGTTGTCATTTATAAGAATACGACTTTTGTATGTTTTTTTGCCCTTTGTCCTTAGTGGACGACCAAGATGCGATGCGACGCGATGCGTGAGTATCAAATGGACGTTGTGTTATGACAATGTCCTACGTAGTCGCTTTTGTGACGGCAGCGGATGTATACGTCGCGTCGCTACATGCCGTTGTTCATCTAGAACAAAGCCCTAGGCCAATTTCAGCTTGTATATGGACATCAATTTTCGTTCTACCACAGCACATGGTATAGAAAAGGGGAATAAAAAGACTTTTACATCATTCAAATATACAAAAAGCAAATTTTGTCTGACTCTGACTGCTACTGTAACTAGGAGCACTAGAAAAAGGATTTTCAGAATTTCAACCCCTAAGGGGGTGAAATACTGAAAACTTACTTACATAGTAATTAGCTACTTAGCTACATAGTAAGAACGTTTGAAGTATCAGAAAAAAGGTTTAGTAAAATCATTAATTAGATCACATAACAATTTAGGTTAAACAACTTTAACTGCAAACATGTCTTGACAGTACTACATAGTATTCTGCGGCTAGAAATTTCCAGAAAAACATTTTTATGGTACTTATTTGGACATTGCTGACGTTAGCTAATGTGAAAATTAATTTAATATTAAAACGTCTTCTATTGGTTATGCCGAAATGAATGTCCTTAGTTTATAATGCAAGTAATGTTCATTTCTCGGGTTGTGTTGTCGTATAGAATGGGCTTACCTACCAAACAACACACCTAAAAAAATTACGAACATCTATTTCGCATACACACTTGGCACTTAAAGCATGCAATTTTTGACTAACCCTAAGCAAATCGTTTCTAAGAAAGCAGTTTCAAAGTCAAAAATACTCCAGTCTGACCTGCCTATTCTATTTTATTTCTATTTCCGACACTTGGAATATTGCTTCAAAAGTATGACCTCCTTTGCAATGTGAATACCTATTCGTAGCAAGTCAGTATTCACCTTGAGCAAACACTACTGTAATCCTATACAGTCTCCCTTACGGCTTTGTAGAACGCCTTCTCGAAATTGATAGGTTTTAATATCATCCTCCACGCTGCTCTGCTGTATCACTGCAACAGAGATGTGTAAACCACACACGTTGCTCTATTGCAGTAAATACCACATTTATAGCTACCAGTGTCTGTAATTTATTGGAGAACATTGTAGATTGGAAGAGACAGATAACATCTAGATTGTGTATGGTTTTGTCCGCTTTTAGCTAGTGTTAATTGTCTTAGTTGTTATTGGTCTTCGAGGCCCCTCTAGTGTTCTGTTGTCAGCTTTTTACTATTTTGGTGTAACAATGCTCAAATAGGCAAAGTTTAAAATCACTGACTAGACCGGAATAACTTTGTCACAACTTTGTATCAGTGGCAAAAAACACAAAAAGACGTTTGATCAGTAATTATGCCTTTTTGTAATTCATTAGAATTTTTCTGAGACTATTAAAAAAAGATGGACTGAAGTTTGAAAAACGCAAACTGTTCAAATGTGGTTGGAATCGTTGTCAAAATATCGAAGCAAAAGTTCTGTTTTATATTGAATACTAGTCCGATAAATTTAAGGATATCATTGGACTAGATAACAGCAATATACTTAGGTGCACTATTCTTGTTTGTGTAGCTTCAATTGAAAAATTATTTACCTTTCTACATTACTATTCGTTTCAATGTCTGTTCATTATTATGTAACTCAAGTTTCTTTACATGATGCTTATATATGTCATTACTGTACGTGCGAAATAAAAATGTGCAATTGTTAAAAATGACCTATCTGTCCACTCAGATATTCAAACAAAAATTCATGACAGCCTCGAAGAAAATGACGAATCCTATAAAGCAAACAGTATGGAGTATTTTTTTCTATTTTTAGACTTGTAATAGACTGGTAGCGTGTCCTGCAGTGCATCGCGGTTCTCCTCGAGCAGTTGTCGTGACCACTGAACTAATTCTTCATTCCCTGTCTAGCTTTAAAGAGGTAGGGAGTTACTGTCCGTTATCGAAGGTGTTCTTCGGAAAATTTGATCAGATGGTTCGTATATATTTAGCTTTAACTGGTTGCTTATTGTACTATCCTAACTGCATGTCGACACGTTTTTTCGCCGGTTAGTCTTATGTGTACAATTCTCGTGTTTGTTGCCAAACTCGTCAGAAACGGCTTGACCGATTTTGGTGAATTTTCTTGTGTATGTTTGTTAAGTCTGAGAATAGGACGTATTTTTTTTAACCAAAGTTCACGTGGGCTAAGTCGCGGACGGCTGATAGACGTATGCAAAATTCTCGTGTCACAGTGTCACGCCTCGAAAACGGCTTGACCGATTTTGATGATATTTTGGAAATATTTGTTAGGTCTTAGAAAAGGCCATAATTTTTTTTAACTTACATCCACGCGGACAAAGTCGCGGGCGGCCGCTAGGGGTTGTATAATTATTTGTGTGAGATTATCGCTTTATATAGTGGTTAGAAACAAAGCGATACAAGTGGTAGAGACACATCATACAAACAAACCTATATACTTTGTTAACTTTTTTAATAACGTTTTCGTATTCTGTCTATACAGATGAAAAAATAAGTTGACAATATGTGATTCTGAACTGTTGCGTGCAATAGATTATATCTTACCTTAACTTATTGATAGAGATGCCTAAATGTTAGGCTGCATTTTTGTATTCGGTGTATTAGGCGTTTTTTCCTATTCGGTATTTTTTTTGCCTCATTTATCTAGCTTTCTTTAATTAATGTTTTATATATTTTTTTATAAAAATATTTTTCGTGTCTAAAATATTTATTGACACATTAAAAATATTAACTGAAAAAACAGAGTGTTACTTGCTTGTTGCTCCGCATAAAGTTTAAACGAGCACCGTTTTTAAAGTCTTATTCATTCGAAAGCATTGTAATAGCCTTTATTTGTTTTTCTCTATAGTAACAGTGAATTTACGTAATAGTTAAGGCTTTTATTTAATTCTGTTTTATCTATAATAACACTGAACTACGTAAATTGTAAATTAAAAAATACCTCAGGAGATGACGTTTGAATTTCAAAAATAGCTTCTCATTATGTAGAGTATTCCTACAGAAAAACATAATTAAGTTTTTTTTAAGAGTAAGTAGTGATTTAAGGAAGCTGAATTTAATTTCTAGTATGTCAACAACTTGCCGGCTGAGAGAGTGCAAGTAAAAATTGAAACAGACAATTTGTTTAAATGTTTTGAAATTTGGCAGAACTTCTAAAACTCAAATTAAAATAACACAATTACTATCAAAAGAGATATAAAGTCTTTTCTAGTATCCTTTCTATCCGTGATGTGGACAGAGTGATTTTTCAAGTAGGTAATTGCCAATTGTTCAAGAGCGACTTGGTCTCAAGAACTGAAAAATAAACTTTAGAATTGGTTTTCATTATGTGCATTTTTTAAATTCAGTTATTTTACCTCATTCAAGAAAAATACGCCAGCATACGTCATAATATCTGTGCATGAGTTGATCTACTAGTGTAGAAGGTCATTTCAGTAGCACAAATAAGCCAAATCCTTAATTGACTTACTTTTAACGACATTTTAATAAATTTTAAAAAAACAAAACGAAAGAAGATTTTTTAAGAGGTAGTTTTATATTTTTTTAAAGTCTTTAAAAAACATAGCAAGTACTGTATTTAGTATAGAGCTAAGTGCAGGTGGGTCGCGTGATGTTTAAGCTCGCCTAAAATAATGTTTGAAAATTGGAACACCATCTAGACTAATAGTAAGCAGAAGTGACAGTGGGCACTTAGCAAGGAAATGGACTGTCGCACGGAATTGTATTACCATGGCGACTGCTTCATGGAGCTTACTGCTTATAAAATAAGCTTTATCAAATTGAAAATAAACTTAACCAAATAAAAGTACTTCTGTTTCTATATGCAATACCGTAGCTGTCTTGAGCTTTGACCACTATTTTGTTATAGGTAGGTAATGTATTTCTAGAAAGGCTAGGAGGAGGGATAGAGAGTACTATATTAAATGAAAGTACCTATATCATGTGAAATGAAAAGAACAAAAAATTAATGTGTTGGTTAAACAAAAGACAAATGACGATCAAAAGTATGAAAGAGCATCAATGAGGTCGTTGCACTCACATTTCAAAACAAGCGCAACGCCTTCAACAACACACCATATCAACATCAGCTGGAGATTTGCTAACCAAAACCATAAAAACGAACCTAAAAACGCAATAAAACTAACCGATCTATGACACATTTTTAAATTAACTTCAAGCAGGAAGGTATTATACAAGATAGAGCAATGCTAACAAAATTCCAATCTACAGAACTGGATCAAGTTCAATCCCATACTAGCTAGGTCTCCTGTTAACACTCTAACGCCCTATTTTTAGCCTAACAAGTCCAATCCATGCCCACTTCTTCCCACTCGAGCTAGGCCAAAGCTAACTAAGTTACGGCCCGAAAATAGCTCCCTCGCGAAAAGCCCAACTCCGTAACTCCACGGGATTTTTTACCAACATCCAAATGAAATAAGCAACATCATTATCCCAAATTAAACGGAAATTAACACGTGAGCCGACCAACGGACTAAACAAATAAAACAACACATCTATACAGTTACAACTCCCTACACAGATACATATAACGACAAATCTCCCGGCAGGCAGCCGGTTTATTGCATTCCTGCTATACTGCTCACTCTGTCCTGCATGCGGCGACAGCCTTCAACGGGAACGGGACGGGTAGTCGCCGCCGGTGCTGTCTTATTTTATTCATGGTGGCGCGAAACACGCCGCGAGCGAGACAGTGATACCATTTTGGGTGTGCGAGAGAACAGCACGACAGAGGCCACTCAAGACCGTCGGCAAACAAAATGTAGACGAGGGTGAGTGGCCACCAGCAATTGTTATTCGAGTTATGTAGTAACGTCTAGTACTGAAGTATCATAAAAGGAATGATAATAATAATAAAAGAGAAGAATGCATCTATTTGGGCGTAGGTGGGCGATATGTAAACGAAGCTGGACGCTTTAAGGTGGATTGTACACTGCAGATTGGATTTGGGTAGACGCGGGCTGAAAGCTCCTGGAAGCTTTCTCAATCGCGCTGAGTAAATGCATCAGGGGCCTTATTACGATCTTTTTACAGCTCAGTTTTAGCTCAGTTTACGTCTGTCATTGATTGAAGTAAGTTACTACAGTAATGAAGAAAAATCAAGGTTTTTTTTGACACTATTTACCACACAAAACACGACTTGTGACGGTAAATATGCAGCTCAAAAGCTGAGCTTGTGACTAAAACTGTCAGATTATAAGAGATTGTAATAGCCTCAGGCCTCAGTCCTACGAAATCAGCTCACCTAAAAAAAAGAACCGGAACGTTTTACCAGTTATAGGTGAATTGGAAAATAATAAATGCAGCGGTAATTATGCAGTTGCGGCCAATAAACGTAGGGTGGCATTTAATAACGGATTTCGAAGTTAATAACACATTCTATAGCGGTTATTTGGTAAAAATGGTTATGCTAACTCTAGTTAATTACACTCAATACTTCGCTGTGTGAAATAATAGTCTATTTATAGGGTGTTGATTTAATCGATTTTAGTATTACTAACTATGACAGTTCAGTAAAAAAAACTTATTTAGCAAATATTAAGTCGATACCGTCCTGTTTGACCAGCACAAAATTTGTTTTTCCCCACCGTTTTTCTTATGTTTATTTTCTAATTCGAAGTGGAGACAAATCCAGTAAATCCATGATAATCCAGCTTTTCTCGAGTTTTAAGAGCTCGAACGAACCAGACTTTGTTTCATAACCCGCTTCATAGGGTTTCATGGGTACTTTTGATGATAAATGCAGCTGTATTTAGTTGTTTGTGTATTTGCTGTTCATTAAAGTCTTAATTTTTTTAATGGAAGGTGTTGGGTGGTTGATCACGTTGATCACCACGCTTGTCATCTTTCGAATTGGGCTCACAAAGGAGTTGGTACATATTACTAACTCAACTTTTTGCTACTGGTGAAACGTAAACGGGTATTTGGGGTGAATTACAACAACACCTTGGTTTGTCTTTACCAAAACAAATTAAAAAAAAATATTTAAAAATATAACCTACACAAATAAGTAATGTTTTTAAAACCTATTTTAAGGGCGGGTTAGAATCGTGCTTGAGATGAAACATATTATTTGAATTATTTTTTTGGTTAAATTAGTTAAAAACACTCCATAATGATTTTTAGAATTGGTAGGATAATTAATTTAAAAAAAACCAATAGGAAATAGTTGGATCATTTTTGCCCTCCGTCCTCGGCCGCCGGTCCTTTACATTTTCACGTTTAAAAATGATACATTTTTAGAGCATTTTTTTGGCTTTACTATAAAACTCTAACTGAATACTTAGTTTTTATTTGCTTTATCATTTCCCCAATTTAACCTTAACGGTTACAGTTTCGATTTTTATTTAAAACACTTTGTATTGAATATTCAATTCGCTAGTATTCGACATCGCTTTAGGAGTATAGCTTGATACCCTCGTATTATCTTGATAACCATCGCTAAACCTATACAAGTCTCACCCTCGCCCGGCCCACTACTGGAACCTTCCAACTCACCTACAACCAGTCCTCAACCACTACACCCGTGTACCCTCACCGAACTACCCCCAAGCCAAATTAGAACTTGCCCCACCAACTTTACGGCTCAGACTGGAACGGCGACCGCGAATCTTAACATAACTTCGGAACAAAAGGAGGCTTTGTCTATAAGCCCATTGTTATGACCGGCAAAGTCGACTATCGCATGACACGACTCAAACCTAACCATGGTATTCTCTACTGGAACCTTCGTAGCAGTGCGCGCGAATTTTGACTTTAAAACGGCCAAAATGGCGATTCGGTGAAAGGGGAAATAATAAAAATATCTCTATGTAAGAAAAGTCACTCGTTCATAAATAATTTATGCTAAGTTTTGTGTTTGCAAAAAGGAAGTTGGAGGCCTTTGAAGTGTGTCTCGATACGGCGGGGCCACGCTATTAGTTTAAATTCGGATCTAGGGGGCGCTGCAAGCACCCCCCTCCAAATGTTATGGAACTATAACGTGGTTCCGCTAACTCATTTAAAGGGCATTCCCTAACGATTAAGTTACCTGTTTATTCATTTTATTCACTTTTATTCCATATTAGGTTATTATATATTAGGTTCACTGTAGTTATATTAAGAACGTTACTTTTTTAAATATCTCTACACGGCTCTATGTAACTTTAAAAAGTTCAAATATATTACGGACTAGCGACCCGCCCCCGGCTTCGTACGGGTGCAATGGTATGTTATTATACATCTAAACTTTCCTCTTCAGTCCCTCTATCAATCAAAAAAACCGCTTCATGATCCGTTGTGTATTTTAAAAGATTTAAAAGTGAACATAGGGAGAGAGTAAACTACTTTGTTGAAAGAAACTTAATATATTTTCGTAAGCTATTTTGCAAAACAAAGTTTTAGCTTGTATTAGCTGAAACAGAATTAGTTTATTATGACATTGCTTGCATCAAGTAAAAAAAAAGTTAAAAAACACAGTTCGCTGAAAAAACCCATTAGAATGACCTATTTTATTTGTTTAAGTATTTGTTATATAATTTAAAAAGTAGATTTCAACATTAGGATAAAGTGAAAATTTGAATGTTTAAAAAGATTCGAAAGAAAGCATGCTTACTTCACTAAGGAATAACAACAAAACTTAACAACTTAGTAACAAATAAAACAAGATAACGAAAAACAATAACAATCAAAAAGTGCGTGGTCACAATTTCGCGTACTTGACAGCTAAGTTGCAAACGCTACTGAGCGTTGAAATGTCAAAACATACGTCACAAAAATGGCGGCTAGGCACCTAACACCAAATCAGCGTCTGAGCCTATCAGGTCCAGGCATTAGCTAAGTGGGGTCCATTTAATTTTGGATATCGTGACACTGCTGCCTGGTGGAAATTATTCTTTGTTTTTCTATTGTTTGTTTTATTTTTTTGTTTTTTCCTAACCACTTTGTTCTGTATGTTTCTTTCTGTTGCGATGTTCAGAATCAGTAAACGTTTTTTCTTTCTTCTAACAATTGGCGGGGATTATAACCAAAAATGCCACTGAAATGGATTCAAAGTCAGTGTTCTTACTTACCCGTTTGGAATATACTCGTAGTCGTGAGCATATATGTTATGTTAATTAATTTCGACTACGTACCACGTTGACAGCTTGATCTCCTAAATCTCCTGTTATGTCTTGCAAGATGATTGACCACAGTTTCCAACGATGAATATTACAGAGATGCATAATATTCGGCTGGTGATTAAATGGTAATTGCAGCTACTTTAATTAGTCTGATATTAGCAAGCATATAGAAATAGCTTAGAAAGCGTCGCCCAGTGGTTAAACACTCTGGCTCGGAATCCGATGGTCCTGAGATCAAATCTGGCCCGAACACTTACTTTGTGTTCTCTGTAAAATTTGCGGCTAACTCTCCGGTGATGGAAAACACCAACACCGCTTGTTAAAAATTACCTCGGCGAAATGTGGGCTTCTGAATGTTCCGTTCACTATGACGGCAACAATCAGTGTGTTTCTGACTAGTGAGGGTATGTTATGTATGTAGGTAGCAGGTAGGTACCAGACGGCTCCATCAAAGCAAATCTGATCGATGTCAACGTTACCGAACGTTACTGAACGTTACCACGTTACGTTGCGGCGGCTCAGGTCTTACTCACAGCGGATACCTAAAGCAAAAAATGAACTAACGTAAGCAGCATTGATTATTTAGAGATGGAAAAATACAATTGTGGCCTTAAAATGATGCTTTAACATTCAATTCATAAATAATTAAAAAGAACTCTTTAGAGTTAAATTGTCACCAAAACTTCGGCGGGATGTGAGTGGTGAGCAGTTGAAAAATAAGTGTTTTATTCATTTTTTAATCAAACCATTGAGTATTATCCGGCAAAATACTAAACTTTATTTAGAATCAAATCTGTTTTGGTCCTGGGTAATCAATATTGAATACCGATTAATGAAGATTTAAAAAATCTATCTGATTGTACGTTTGTCTTGTAACTGTCTTTTCACCTTATTCCGTTCACCAAATCAATCCCTAAAATATCAAAATTCTAAGTGTGTAAAGCGAAAAGACTCACGGTTGTTCTTGACCAGTGTCCGCTCACAGTGTGACCACACCCGTTCATTAAGGATTCTCAGTGAAGCCAATGTGTCCCAGACAGAGCGGCCGCAACGCTATGATTTGGACCTTCGAATTAATGTCTCTTTCCAAAGGCTATTTATAATAACATGGACATATTGTGCGCTTTAGCAACCTCAAATCGTAACATTATACGTTTTTTGTAGAGACGCTTCAGAGTTAAGTGACCCGAAGACGCCACTAATTAGATGGGTCACTTAAACCAAAAGGCCTTTACATAGGCGCACCTTATACTACTGACTTAAGACACATTTTGCAATGTTTTTGTGAAGGTTGATGGGAATGCCTCTGTACTTTACCGATTTTAGTAGCTCTTTTTTAATTGTTTATTAAACGCATCCCTTATATTGCTTTAACTGTGATCACGGGAAGGCATAGTAGTTCATTTATTTATTTATTTAGAAGAGAGAGAAAAAATGTAAGGGAAAAATCTCCCAACGCATTAGAACAGTAAGAACAAAAAATATATTAAAAAAGCGGTAATTTACATATAATTTTATTCTATTATAAAAGATTACATAAAGAAGAAGGGTCAATCATGACCCTGGGTCTGCATCCAAAAAAGGCAACGCACCAAAATCGATCGACAAAAATGAAGACCCAATACTGGACAAGCTATTGAGCTTGATCAGTATTGAATCTATTGACATTATCATAATACTGGGAAAAGAAACGAACAGTTCAATCAACATTGCGCCTAGGGTCAAACTACTTAAAGCTCAAACTGCCTACTAGAGTAGTGCAACACTCCTGAATGCAAAAGGTCGTTCGAAGTTGGTAACGTGCCGTCCCGTATAGTGTCCATAGAACTGAAAGTGACAGCTATACTTGTGTATAACTTGCAGGATTCAGCGGTGAACTCATACAAGGCACGCTGCCGCTTCAAGACATTGCAACTTTCAAATAATTAAGGACTAAAAAATTACAAATGTTTAATTAAAAAAGAATCCGACTTGCTCAGCTAGGGTTCAGTACAAAATTGAATTTTTTTCATGTTTTGTGTAATTTTCGAATTACGATACTTACGTATTTGGTACTTGTGTGTCATTTAGAAGTTCATGAGGCATAAACGAAACATAAACGGCTTATGACTGCTTGAGAGTATGATTTTCACTGCTTCAAAAGACTGGAAAATTTGTTATTTGATATTAATTTAATGTTTAAACTACTTTTATGCCATTTGTTAATATTTTGTTTGATTGGTCGATTCAGCGTGGTAAGCAATGAATGCATCTATCCTTTTTGCTCGCATTCGGACCTTTCATGTTCAAGGAACGACCGTAAAACGCGAGAGAGTGTACAACATCAAAATGACATAACTCAAAATGTTCCGTTTGATTAATATAGACCCTGTTGTTAACTTTTAGAGTTCATTATCCAATGGTCTTTATTGAGCATCATAAAATTTATTACCTAATTTTGACATCCGTTCCTAAAGATATTAAGCAACGAGCTTGCTTGGATTTATTTCGCTTATAATCTGTTGTGTTAGGGTTTATATTGGAGTGAAGATTATTCAGTTGAGTGGTAGAGGTTTACGTTTTTTTTGTTTGATTTGCAAAGAACAATGTATGCCCATCTAAGATATGAAAAAAATGGCAATTTTGAACCCAATCTGATTAGTGGCATGTTTAGGTTTTCTTTTAGCGGAGAGTTAACTGCAAATTGTACAATGAACACAAAGTAATGGATTTTGGGACCACACGGGTAGAAGCCAGACCTAAACCACTGGGCCAATAACAACGGTTACTCTTTAAATAAAAAATGGACTGCCGTTTGTTAGTCTCGCTAAAGCTCGAGAACCACTGGACCGGTTTGGCTAATTTTGGTCTTGAAATGTTTGTGGAAGTTCAGTTAAGGTTTAAAGGTGAGAAAACATAAAAAAAATGCTAGAAATATAGTAAAAACTACAATTAAGTTTCCTCTTAGCAACCGTGTAGTTCTACTTGTCACGTGACACTGAATGATGACAAAAGAATGAAGTCTTGTCAAGTCAACTGGTTATTTATTTATTTTATTTATTTATTATTTATTGCACAAAGAAATAGTACAATTGGCGGACTTAATGCCTACAGGCATTCTTCGAAACCTTGTTGGTTATTATATAAAACCAAAGCGTGGAACCCTAAAAAAGCAAACTGCAACCTCCATGACACCTGCAGCTAATCCCGGACCGCTCAGAAGCCCATTTATCCACATTATTACATCGCTGGCGGCAACAATAGCGCCGTACTCATACCACACACGTCCCCAGGGCGCAAAGTTAATTTGAACTTTACGAGCACGCCGTACATACACTCAGTTATTAAAATCCCACCATCTTGAGCTTAATAGGTTTTGTGAACTAGCAGCACAAAAGTTGGCGAAACTGCTGCGTTGCTTTGTTGCTCCTTGGCGTATTGCTGGAGTCATCAAAGTTTGCCTTGAGCACCTTAGTTTGGGAGCTGATCGATATGCTGAAGGGATTCTACTGTATTTTATACATTGGCATACAACCTTGGTGTCTTCAAGGCAAGAGTGAATAGGCATTTTCTGGGTAAGCGTGTTACACCTTCGACCTCGTCAACGCTTACCGTCAGCCGAGACGGAGGTCAAACGCAAACCCATATTAAATAAAAAAAGCAAGGTTTCCAATTTATATCTTTCACTACATTACAAGAAAAAAAAAGACCACTTTCGGCAGACTGCTTAGAAGCATTCTCTACCAATCTACCGCGAGGCCTTATACACATATCATAGACTTACCCCCTCATTCAAAAAAAACCACGCTGAAGCATAGTTTAAGAATTGAAGTGTTTTGTCTCTCTGATGGCGGCAGCAACAAGAATGAAAGAGATAAACCAATACAAAAGTTAATGTGTTGGATAAGGGGTATGACACGTCAACATGTTCCACAGAAATTTTCGAACTTTAACGATGAAAGAAGTTTAAATACGTTAATTTTTGTAGTCACTTTATTTTAGTAATTATTCATGTTTAAACAACCTTAAAACATATTCCTCAATTTCTGTATGTAAATGTAAAAACAGACGCATGTTTAGTTTAAATAATACCCTTGTACTTATTCTGTCCCACCAGCCCAGCTGGCAGGTCACAATCAAACATGAAACTTTTTTTTTGGTATTTCCACCACAGTTAATAAATAATAATAATCTGTTTTTCAGGTTTCATTATTTCCCCTTAATATTGAAAGTTAATTCATGTGTTTTCCTGTGTCCTCTCGTAAATAAGCATGGCAGAGACAAAACATGACAGTAGTTGAAGCGGTGTTGTAAGGCCATTTGGGTTCTCATGAATTAGTATAAATGTTACAAATTTAACATAAACGACCTATACAATACGTCCCACTGCTGGGCCTCACCTTAAGTATTTGTTGGCGTGAGCCATACTCCAACACGTTGGAGAGGTGTAAGGTGAGTGAGAAACCTTATGTCAGATGTTATCAAGCCGCCCTGAGGCCTCCGACTGACATTTAGCGGCGTCAACCGGGACCAACTGCTTAACGCGCCTTCCAAAGCACGGAAATGCCCGAAATAAACATCACTAAATTTCGGTCGGGGTGGTCACCCATCCCATTTCCATTGCGTGTGTTGCTTTACAACAGCGATTATCGTCGATCACTGTCACAACTGCGCCACGGGCCTATCTCTAGGTATTGTAACGCAAAGTTCAAAGCCTCTCTCGGTGTGTGAGCTCCTTAACATACCGCTACCACAGTATAAACATACAGTAGGTTATCTAAGGCCGCTCGCTGAGTTATTAGCCTAGCGTGCACACAGACACGCGGCACAGCCCGTCCGTACTGCCGCCTCCTTTTGCCTCCCTATTTTATGCTAGCGTGTGCGTGAAATCGCGACATGGCGCGCGACGCGCACCCACACATTCAAACCGAGAGTGGCACGTTTGTATGTAGATGTTCTACTGTATGTTTATACTGTGCTGCTACCATTTGACGACCCAGGCTCTGGTCATAACCTGTCACTTCCCGAGCTCATTCCAGGGACATTATCAAGAATATGCTTTTTAAGCAACCTGTTGCCTCTCGTAAAGTGCTCGAGTTTCATTAACACTTCGGTTCTGAGCTTCGCAAGAACGATTTAGTGATGTTGAAAATTGATTTAGACATGCTCTTTTGGAATATTACGACTAACATAATAATGTTTGAAATGGTGATATGCTTCAAAGCAACTTTCTGAATTGTATTGATAAGATAAATTCACCTTTTTGGTGTTTATTTTTAATTTTGCAATGAAGAATTTTGATTAATATATATTTTTTTCAACATAATTTGGGAGAGTTTTGGGGGAGACCTTTGCTCAGTAGTGGGACACATCAGGTTAAAAAAAAAAATAGTTTATTTTAATTTATTTTATTTTGTATTTTTTTTGGTTTTTGTATTATTATTGCCGTCATGTGTCAAATAAACTTATTTTATTTTCATAACAGTAAAGTCTATCCAGCCCAGTGCTGCAATGTAATGCTGTAATTTTTATGGTAAGTTTATGGATAACCCTGAATCGTATGATATCAATGTGTGTTTGTAAACAATGTAAACAATAAATGTGATGAAATGCATTAACTAATTGATAAACCATTTCAGTGGTAATTAATAACTACTAGCGGCCGCCCGCGACTTCGTCCGCGTGGACTTAGGTTAAAAACAATTGTAATATATCTTTATGCATTTTAATAAAATTTCATTAAAATCCATCCAGTAGTTTTTATGTGAAAGAGCAACACGGCACATACATCACACATACAAACTTTCGCCTTTATAATTAGTATGATAGAATTAATCTGCTTTTATGTGATGAATTGACTAACAGAAGCTTCGTTTCATTTTTGTGAATTTCCAATGATATTCTAAGGAAATGAAAAGTTTGTCTTCCGGAAGCGTAAGGTTTGCCAAAACGTCATAAAATCAAATCTTTTAAATAATTCTAGACGAATACGCTATCAAGTTTACAGCCACATCGACATGGGATTCGTATCCCGTTGACTTACTCGTATCCCTTCCCTGATCTGGAAATATCGGTTGCATTATGGTATGAGGTTTTTATAGTCAGTTTGTGACATTTTTACGGCCTCGAACGTCGGCTGGCTCATCGGTTTCATACTTCAATCAAACATGAGGTATTCGAGGTTGCGTGTTAACGCGTACGAAAGACTGATATTTTTTCTGTATACTTATATGTTTATATTCCAGAATTCATTATGTTTGATTTCGCTTTTGTAAATAATATCACTGGGCACTGAAACCCGCGACCGCTGGTGTAATAACCCACTTGTGAACCATTACATCATATCGGTCGTCCATGTTTTCAGCTAGGTTTTGTTTCTTGAGAAGTCTTATGTCGAACTGGGTTAAAATATTAAGGAACCTCCGTCTACCTAAAGGTAATCTACTTATTGCAGCTGTATGTGGCTGACTTTAGCCAAGAAATATTAAACAACATAACATTACGGAGTAGTCACAGGTACTTTCAGAAGCCCAATGGCGTTTTTCTTGTAGTTTTCATATGGACTCGCCGCACACGGTGAAGCCGAAAGCTGCCGCACGCCACAAACTACAGAAATATGACAAGTGCCACAAAACGCCTGTCATCGTTAGATGTCAGTCGTTAAGCCTAGTCGAAGGCCTTAGGGGGGCTGGATAACATCTGACATTAAGGTTGCTCACTAACCTTTCACCCCTCCAACAATCCGCACTGAGCCCGCGTGTTGGAGTGTGGCTAAATCCATCTTATAGTTGAGGTGAGGCCTGTGCCCAGCAGTGGGACATATATAGGCCGTTTATGCACAAAATGCCACGTGTGTGGAGACGCTAAGCATCGTGACATTCAAGGGCTTCCCCTAGAGTTAGGGAGGCAATTATAGCCAAAAAAAAAATAGTTTCTAATATAACTAAACTTTCTTAGCTAATTCAAATCCCTGACGTGTCCGATTCCAGTGACCTATAATCGAGATGTTGACGTGTACGGCCAGTGCGTGACCAGCCGTGGGACTGCGCAGGTGTCTCGTTGTGCGATGAAAACACCACTATAATAAACCGAATAACAGACGCCAATTCACCCTGTCACTGTAATCGATATAGGGAAAGAGTTCCATTCGAGAAGGTTCCCTCGATTTTGTTGTATCATTGTTTTTGCTAGAAAATACTCGGGCTTCAATAGTCTGCTAAAATTGCTACTCAATAGGGAACTTGCAAGAATATGTTTAACTGGAAGTCTTAAGACTAAGACATAAGACTAAGAGCAAAAACGAATGAAACTCCATTGGTAAAAAAATATATAACACAGATATTAAAATGACAGTTTAAAATTAGATTTCTAATAGCACACAACACAGCTTTAGCGTTTTCACATCACCCGTGTTCTTCCCGTGTTGCTCAAAGCTAGCCCTTAAAGTTACAACAAGCTGTCAAATTACTTCAACAATTTTGATCTTCACATCAAAGTAAGGTCCAAGTCATATTATTGTGGTAGTTCGACAGTCATCACTTATATATCTGTTGACCAAATATAACTTGACCCCAAACTCAGCATTATAGCTCAGAGAATTTTAGTAAAAATACACTTTTAAACATTATTTAGTCACAATTTCTGAAATGAATTTATTTCTCAACCTTTATGTAGAGACTCATAAGTTAGTATGAGAAAGCCCACACTGAATAGAACCAATTTGTAAGCTGAAACAGCGGCATTTTGACGATCAATACGAGTCAAACTATCAGAAGTTGAGCTTTTCGAACTACTTCAGGATTCATAGCCCAACTTGAGAACTACTGCGGCACTTGCGGGCAACTTACAGATCTCTACTGCCCGCACTGACGTCGCCACCGCCAGTACATTTAGCCGGTAACAATACAATTAATTTAAGTCTGAAAGTTGATTAGACTAGAACACTTTTTATTTTGTGAAATAATTGGATGTAAAATACAATTCTTTAAGCCTAATAGGATATAGGCTCAAGGAATTGAGAATATAAACGTGTTGGGTGAATAGTTTTAATTTTTTTCTAAAATGAATAAATAAATAGGCGTCAATTTATTAAAAAAAAAACTTTTTTTAAATTTTGTCCAGGAGTACAAAGTCAACACTTAGATTATAAACGTACACATAACAACAATATATAAACGATACATAAAAGGCATGTACATAATGTGACTCTACTACAGCCTTCGGAAGATTGTTTCTACTGAGAAGACCCGGCAAGGAACTCAGCAGTTAGGTACTCTTTTTAAATCGTTCAATATTTTACAGTAAATACAGTTTTGACATGAAACACATTTTCAAAATGAGAGATAATCCTAATTTAGAGTCATCCCTCTAAATTAGGTATAATGGTATTGATGATATTGAAGTAAGCGTGAAACATGTCCGCCGGAATGCTACCCCAGTTCCCGAAGGTAGCACCTGTTCACAAGTTGTCGTGTGAGCCAGCCATCATCTGATCCAAACTAAACCATATTTTAGGTAGTGGAATGAGCTCCATACTTTAAGAATCAACCATATTTTAGCTTTGCACCTCATCCTCGCACAGCTTAGCTACCTATATAATGTTGAGCACAAGATATTTTCTTACGGATCCCTACAGTACCTTCCCCCAGACAGACAGGTATTGAAACAACGGTTAAAATAGGAACAAATATAAAGAATGAAAAAACAAGAACGAGCGATTACATTAAAATGTAAACGCCTTGAATATTTCAGTACACTGAATTTAATTGTATTATATTATTTAAAATCGGGTAATTTTTTGTTAGTGAAACACAACATAGCTGTCTCTTTCATTAGGGGAGCATTTAAATCGAAAATAAAGGTTTATTCATGATTATATTCAATTCCTATAGTTAACTAGCAGCTGCCCGCGACTTTGTCAGCGTGGACTTTATGTACTTAGTTTAAAAAAAGGTATAAATAATAGATTACAACCTACTCTCAGACTTAACTAACATACATATTATTCATATTAATAGAAACAAGCTGCCCAGCAGTGAGAGGGCAGAGTGCACTTTAGTATGAGAGGGAGTAATAAAAATAAAAACATACATATTATAAGATTTCGTTAAAATCGGTCAATTGGTCGGTTTTGGAGGAGTTTGGCAACGAACACTGTGACACGAGATTTAAATGAAGCGTTTAAAGATTATAAATTATTATTATTTGCGTTAAAATATGATTACAGAACAAAATCATATAATTAAATTGAAATTCTGGGATAGAGTTAGTACAAGTTATTGGTTGGTGGTGGTAACTTTTACATAATGATCTTACCAAATCCTAAACAGGAAAGTCAGAGTCAGGCTGACTGTTGCTATCATGGTGAACGGATCATTCAGATGCCCACACTTCCACTTCCGAAATTGTACTGTGTGGTAAAAGGTGAGGTAACCACTGTTATCCAGGTTGCAAGGGTTCTTATCAGTGTTGTCCATCACTGGTGAGTGATAGTGATTTAGACGCAAATTTTACAAAAATCCAAACTTGGTGTTGTGAGCAGAGTTTTTCATCTCATATTTTCAACATAATTTCCGAGCCAGAGTGTTTAACTAATGGGCTTCGACGTTCTCAAACATTTAATAGGGAATATGCACTGTTCTTTTTTATATGTTTTTATGATAGCTTATATCGTTTTATGACTGATCAAGAATATTCATCACCGAAAATGCGAAATATTATTAATATTAATAAATTGTTAAAAACTTCAAACTTTTTCAAGCGTTTCAAACGCCACCATTATGGCCCGTTCGGTTGTTATGGACTCTGACGTCACACAAGTCTATGACAACACAAATATAACCTACAAACTATTGAATTCTTCTTCTTGTCGCGCTTTTGTCAGTGACATACGCGTAGACTTGGACGTCACACTTAAACGTGACTTTTTTGCACTTTTCAGTAATTATTTTTTACATTGACAGAGGTAAAAATATTGATAGAGACGTAACGAGAATTCAAAATAGTACTCAAAAAATAATATGACCCTTATCTGTTCCAAGTGCATATTCCCTATTTCAGGAAGTGCATAAAGCTTTATGCTGGTTAGGCAGTTTCTATCATCACCCATAGACTCCACATATTCATACAGTCCACACCCTGGAGAGCATAGTTAAGTGATCCCTGTAACGATAGGGACCAAGGCCAGAGAGCCTTATAGGTATCCACATTGAACCATCTACGGAAAACAGCCCGTGTCACTTCAAAGTTAAGGTATAGTGTGGCCTAGCAGTCGGATTAAGGCCATAGTTGGTTAATTTTACTAGCGACAGATGACAGAAATCGACTGCCATTTTATACAATGATATTATAATAGAAAAGACGAAGAAAAGTTACTTGTGCTGGAAAAGAGGCACCCGAAACCAAAACTTCGAACACCTGAGCAAAGCATTGACAGTTTGAGGCGACACTGCGCAGCTTGTATCTGTCTCGTTTACGCTCTAGTAAAACTTGTTTACGCTCTGAGTGGTAAATAATCATACTATGCACATGGTCAAATTATATGTACATTTTTCGACTTCGCATCAGTACTGACATAAGGTATCTACGGTCTAAGGTTTTAAATATAATTGCGTACATAGCCATACTCAATTCCCTCTGGGTCTACGACAAAAACCTTAGACCTTAAGCGGAAGCGTCACTGCAATAGTTCCATTCTTCGAACCCAAAGCATTCAGCAGAAGTGTCTGAGCAGTAGTTGAATGCTCTCTACCATAAGCTACAATTACTCACGATATGTTGTGTTAATTAGTACCAATGTTCATGACTATTGTTTGTAGAGATGCATAATTGACTAAAGATGCTGATCAGTAATTCATAAAGGCAGTTGACGATGACGCAAGCCCCGAGGGCGCTGCGTCAATTACTCCCACATAGGTATAACGATTGGGACAATCAAAATTATAGTGAATCAATAAAATGCACTGACTGACTGCACGCAATCATACTATAATATGTTCGCGTTAAGAATGCAGTAATTTTTCAAATATCTGAAAACCAGAAAAAGACATTTGGTCATCTTGGCGGAATCAAACCCGTATCTTTCGCTTTGAAAGTGGATGCCCTTAACATTGATGAAATCACCATAGCTCATAGGGTAAAATATACCAGAAAGATTCGACAGGTCTGTTAGTGGTCTCGGTAGCACAATGGTTAGTGTAGTCGCCCGTTTTGGGAAAGATGCGGGTTTGATTCCTGCCTGATGCCAAGATGACCAAATGTCTTTTTCTGGTTTTCAGTTCTTTGCTAAAGATGCTAAAAACAGTAATAACCATAGTATTTTTTTTATTTAATTCCGTTACACACATCAAAATTCAGGTACAAAACCGTTGCGTTTGAAAATATGCGTTCATATGGGTACTGAGAACTTGACTTTCTAATGAGTAACGATTTGATTGGTTAGGGAGCGTCTAGAGAAAGATCTAGGGAAAGACAAGAATGAAATCACCGCATTCTTATTGCGAACGGACTATAAACTAGTGAACAAAATATTGAGGTCACCCTTATTTTTATGATTAAATGGTTGATTAGGACCTGTTTCAAAATGGAAACCAATTATGTATTTCCGAACGCTAAAGAGAGTTATGTCGACAAAGTTATGAAGTGGAGATGAGTCAATGTCAGAAGAAAATGGTTTCTTTAGTGTCAGCAAGCCTCAGAAATCGACATCGCTCTGACTTAGAATTGTAACACCTACTACAAGACGTACGAGATGTTAACTAAAGTGATAGAACAGTGAGCAGATTACTAAAATAACGTGATTTTAAACAGTACAGACCTGCAACAGGTCCCAAACTTAACAAAACAAAATCATAAAGATATAAGATTCTATGACTCCCACACTAGGCAAAGCCTGTCTCGTGGGGGTCAAATTCTAAATGGTAAAAAAATAAAGATGAATCAATCGTCGAATCTAACTCGACTGGGCAGCGTTCGGGAAGTTGCGTAACGTCTTCTCTTCCAATATACCTCAATCCCTCAAGACGAAGGTCCACAACCAGTGTGTGTTACCAATGATGACATATGGATCTGAGACATGGTCACTCACTATATTCTTCATAAGGAGGCTCAAGATCGAATCAGAAATGAGGAAATCCGTAGGAGAATTAAGGTCACCGACGTAGCTCAGCGTGTTAGCAAGTGTCAGTGGGCGGGCCACGTAGCACGAAAGAGTGATGGCCGTTGAAAGTCCTCGAGTGGAGCCCATTCGAGGCCAAGCGCTGTGACGCCCACCCGCAAGTTGGACGGATGGCCTCATAAAGACCGCAGGGTTTCGGATGGATGCAGGCCGCCTACAACCGGCCGCTGGAAATCTATGGGCCTACAGCCTTCCCGTTCCACCGCCTCTTACCAAAGGCGCAGCCAAGTGTTTTTACATGGACTAAAGACCATACTTATACTTTAAATCAGTGCAGTAATGACAGGTCATTTGTCTGAAAATGACAGATTTCTCAAGGAAAAGATAGCCCTTCTGCCATGTTTACTGCACCTAATCACAAGTCCAAGTATACACGATCAATTCAGGGAATTATCGAACTCTCCAGCCTTGCCGGCTCGTGTCAAGGCAGCACAACACCCTTCAGTCGTGAACGTACGGTCATTGAGCCTGACCCTTGGCTTTAATAGACCACAATCGTTCTATAACGTCCTTCAACATACCTCCCTTTGAAATGATACTAATTGCAATGTATACAATGCCGTAATATCGTCCACGTGAGTCGTGCCACATGCGATCGATCGTCTATCGTTCTTGGATATTTGTCTGGGTGAGTTAGATATTTAATAGACGAAGTGATGTTTTTAAGTCTAAGTAATTAAGAAAAGAAGATCTTACTTGATCTCAATCGTTGATCGTATCCTGTCACCATGGTCTGCTGGAAGAAATCTCTTATTAGAGATAAGCTCACCTGTACTTTTTGTGTTCTAATTATTTTCAATGTTACTATATTTTTGTGTACGAACTAATAAATAAAGTAAGATTTTTGGCTAGGCCCATTTTTGATTGTCGTTTCCAAATTTGTTGAACCTGACTAAGAATTTAGTAAGGTAGAGTATTTTTATTTTAAAATGAAAATAATATGTTGAACTCTGAAACCTTCATGTTATAGAACAATTCCATTTCTGGGGCGTTTCTTCCCCATTACACCTGAAATAGATTGCCCAATAATTGTGTAGCTTTGTCTCATGTGTCTTCATATATAATATGAAAATTACAATTGAATAATATGAAAAAATTAAAATAATTGGAATAAAATCTATCCGGCTGTTACTGTTAGGTTTGTTTTTTGGTATAATTAAGTCCACATGAGAAGTTGCGGGCAGAAGTTAGTGAATCTATAATTCAGTACCAATCATTCAATTTGTAAAAGAATACATTACTTATGCTATAAAATCTACGTATTTCATTGTTAATGCATGCATCAACCGACACGTGGCTTACGTAAGATTATTTCTAGGAATTTAAATTGTAGCTATTTCAAAGCAGTTTGCCTTTCAAGTTAGTATTTGCTTTGCAATATTGAACAAATGAATTACCCCTAAACAGCCTATTTGTAACCACCTGATATACGTTATGACATGAACTTTAAAGAAACCTTAAACGTTTTATAAATCGTTTATGGATAGGGGGTTAGACTATTATGAGTGCTTTTTTTAGAACAATGACTGTGGCTAACAAGAGTTCGAAATGTTAAACAGGGAGTAATTATCTAAGCTGTGGAACACCTGTCATCACTCATGTCTTGCTAAAACTGTATGATCGAGAGTATGGGTGACGATTTAGATTTGACCTTTTAGTCAATTACTATAAACAAAAACATAACATAACATACCCTCACGACTATTATCCCCAATGGCGTAGTCAGAGGAACACTGATTGTTGCCGTCATGGTGAACGGAACATTCAGCTACCCACATTTCGCCGATGGAGGCGAGCTTACCGCCCTTATTCGGGTTGCTTGGGTTTTTATGGGTGTTTTCCATCACCAGAGAGTTAGCGTTAGAACGTAGGTGTCCAGTTCAACGTCATGTTACCTAGAAGGATATCTATGGGCAATAGTGCACTGTGAAAATACTGCCTCGGTTTGATAAAAAAAACAGATATTCGTATGATCTCCAGACATCAAATAGTGTTAATTCCACCAGTTCTGACGTTGATTCCACAAAGAGGAAGCAAAAGTCTATCCAATTAAATAAAACTTCGAAACTAAAAAAAATGTTAGCCACCAAAGGTAGGCTGTAGAGAATACCGTAAATTAACTTTAAAATCTATTTACAACCATGAGCTTTCAAAAATGAGCTTTCAATTGTCCACCGGAAACCGCAGACACGAGTAATCGTATTTATATATGTATTTACAGAACAATTAATATATTGCAGTGGTGGAGACTCCCGCATGCGGTTAACGTTGTGGTAATCCTGCGGTTACCCAAATAGGACATGTTAACCACAAAGTCTGGAAGGTGTTGCTCACAAACGGATGAAAAACGTTTACTCATGGTTTTGGTGAATTTTGAATGTAGAAACTGAAAAATTTCAATTTATTGATAACTAGCGGCCGCCCGCGGCTTCGTCCGCGTGGACTTAAGTAAGAAAAATAAGGAATATTTTTTTGTAAATTGTAGCCTAATGTGGCTATTCATCAAATTTAATTCAGTCCGGAATACCTACTCTGAGTTCATTGCACAATTTGCGGCTAACTCTCCTGTGATGGCATATGCCGATTAAAATCCAAAGCAACTTTAGTTCGCCCTTAACAACTTGGGTTCAAATCGCTCGGCAAAATGTGGGCTTCTGAATGTTCCGTCACCATGACGTCAGTAATATTTATGCCTCTTATTACTTTGTGATCTAGCATTGAGCATACGATAATTCAAAACTTAAATCAAAATCAAAAAACGTTCATCAAACCTGTCTACCTCAACCCGCAAATATGAAGTGGTTCCGACGTGAAGGGAGTAACCACTGTGCGCTACGTGTTGTCGTAATTAGCTGCACGTGCGTCCCTCTCTGCAACGATTTGGGGACAGCACGTTTCCGGGGCCCAGCACGCGATTCGGACGATGACCGGCCAGTGGTCGACAACATTTTATCACGTACATTCGGCAAAATAATAATAAACTGTGCACTTGTGTATTGCGCACTTTATGCACTACCGGTCCTTATGGTCCGAGATAAAACTTAAAATTTTATCAAATTATTATTACATACTTAGTAATTTAATTTTGCAGAATAAATGCAACATTACAAAAGGTACCTTTGTATCGAATCGTATTTTTTATGACGAATCAATGGCTTAAAAATCAGACTGAAAAGTCAGCAATGGTAACACACACGTTTGTAAAACTTTGTTTAAAGAAATTGTGGCTCAAATTCGGTAAGAAAGCGTTATGTACGTAGTATCGTTACCGTAAGGTGAGCAAGTCTTGGTCAATAACGTAGGTCACTTCATACCGATAGCATTCATGCATGGCCCTAATTGTAACCATTCTTAAGCACATTTTGTTTCATATCATTTTCCAGAAATAGCGCAGATTATTGTAAACAGAGTTCAATTTCGCCTGTTGCGGCATAAATGTTCGCGGCGAAACTTTTTATTATTTATGGGCAGGTTCGGACCACAACGAGCTCGAGTAAACTTCTGGCGACAGCTTGTCAATAAACCCAATAAGCTGATCCAAACTTCCTTAAGTAGCTGAAGAACACAATTTATCTATTCCGATACGGCCTTTGCCACCCCATACGTCAGTTTACAACCGATATTGATAGTCAGTGACAGCCGCCTTGGTGACATCCCCCACGTCAAGTCGGCGAAATATCCCCGAAAATACAACCCCTTAAATGCAATCTTATTCCCTAGCAATACAGTCCAAAATACGTTACAGTGGATGTAAGAATAAGTTTGCAAGTTACACTTAACTTACGCGGCAGCCAAGAAAATATTTTCTTTGAAACGTACTGAGGTTTTCCCGGTCGCGGGCTTAGGTGGATTCCCTTTTTAGAGTTCCGTGAGAATGAACTACAAAATAACGGCTTCAAACTTTCTTTTTGGAGAAAGTAGTATTTTGAGAGGTAAAAGGATAGGTACTTTTTAATTTTAAGTAAACACGGCCAGTTAGTCTTAATTTAAAACTAATACGGCTTTAGTTGTCTTTTTTTAGTAATTTAGCTCAAACGTCGAATGTAATAAAAAAATAGATGAAGCTTCGACTAAGAAAATGATACTAGCTGATCGGGCATAATTGGTATCGCCACAATTATTAAAGAACATTAATAAAATTACATCGTGCTTAATGAATTAACAATTAGATGAACTAGTAGTTTATTCACAACGTTGATTATAGTTCAACATTTAACAATTATTCACTTCATTTGCCATTGTATCACTGTGATTCACACTGAGTAAAGTGTTGTTATTAACACTAAACGATTCTGTACTTTATCGTGCAGTTTAAAAAAAAACCTGAATTAATTATTAAAGCACTAAATCACTTTAAAACTCATATCAATTCAACAATAATTATAATTTTTGAGAGTTTACTAATACTAGGATTTTGCTCCGCAGTGCAATAAATAGTTTTTACGGGACCTTTTAGTTTGAGGACTACTCACGCTTGTCTGTTTTCTTCACTCGCAGCTGCGGCCTTTTCATAACTGTCGGGGATCCACCCGGTCAAGAGATTTGGTTCCTAAAGCCGGCTTCATCCGGTTAGTGTGGAAAGTGGGTGCAGAGTATTATAGAGCATTGCCAGGATTTACCGCCTTATGATGTGTACATACACTTTTAGGTTTACAGAATTTCTAGGCCCCTACTTGCTTACTACTGTTAAATTCATGTCATTTGCCTAATCGTCTTTGTTTTGGCATTTTGGCTTTAATTATTCGCATTAAAACTGTCACGTTGTGCTTACAGTATACTTCATTACTATAATCTTTTCAAACTTATACTTTTTGTATTGAGTTCAACATAACTTAGTGCGTTAAATTATACGCAATGAAATAGCATACTGAATACCTTTTGTAATTTAGAAACATAAATATTTTTTAACCTTTAATTCTGAAAGTATCTGTGGATTCGAACTTTAAGTGTAAGTAAGTTTAGGAAATGTTTATGACCTCTGCAATACCGCCGGAAACGCGTAGTTATGCAAGATGGCTGCCGGTCACGTGACCGCGGATTCACCCCGACTTCCGGCGCTCTTACAAACATGTCAAGTGTATTGTGGGTAGTTTGATAATTATCAACGCCATTAAATCTACCCTTATTTTTAGAGCGCGCGCCACTAAAGTACATCTGTTGTCTTTTGCGGTTTTAATATTTTTTTGTGAACTGATTTGATTCATCGTAAGGTACGTTGCGGTACGGTAGACAGCACGACAGGACACCCATTTCCGGTCGGTCCTTCTTGCTTTATTTCAGAGAAATGTCATTTGGAATACAAATGGAATTGGGTAGCTTGATGTGCTGTTGACAGTACCTATAAATGTAGGATTCAAATTTATCAATCTAATGTATGTGTGTAATGTCAATCTAGCCAAGAAAATTAGGTCCTACAAATTAATAAATATTTTGAGTTAATTCTGTCTCTTGTCTCTTTCACCTGAAAAGCGTTAGATGTGTCATTCCTACCCAGTCTTGTTGAACCAAGACCTATTATGATCATTAAACAGTTCAGTTTTGTGGTCAGTTTACATCTTTTCATTTATTAAAATTTGACTAAAACACGCAAAATAATTTACTACAGCAATGAAGAAAAATTAAGGTTTTTTTTGACACTATTTACCATACAAAGCATGACTTGCGACGGTGAATATGCAGCTCAAAAGCCATCTTTTGTTTCAGTTGTCACAGTTTCACAAGCATGGGCTTGTGACTGAAACTGTCAGGTTGTCTGTTTGTTTGTATTTGTTTGTTTTCAGTGATCATTTACTTTTTTTTTTGTGTCAACGTTATGCCACTCAAACATCATCAATACCGGCTTAACATGAGTTAGTAACTATGATCTCAAGAGCTCATAGGCGCGACGGAACGCAGTATTCGGAGCTCCGTTATATTTGTCTGACTGTACAATAAATGTATGACGAGTTGTATGAGTATTCAGCATTCGGTAGCTTTTAGCCAGTGACAGCCGATCCCTGTCTGAGCTCGTCACAACACCTGACAGTGAGTAGGTACACGGTTCCGACGCGAGACAGGGAACCATGGATGGGCGCGTTGGAGCGGGTTCCGGGAGGTAGGGGTGGGGAAGTGGGATCAGTTTATTAACCTGTTATTTAGCAAACATTATCCTTTTTAGTATCATACGTTAGTACTTACTGAAAAAATGCCTACTTTGAAACTCTTAGAAACGCTATTCCAATAAAATTTCAGAAACAAAATAATTGCACACATACTACAGCCTACCCTTATACGTTCCACAGCTGGCCACTGGCCTCACCGAAACTATGAGGTGGAACGAGCCATTACTCCAACATCCAGGCTCAGAGCGGATTGTTGGAGGGGTGTAAGGTTAGTAAGCAGCCTTAATGTCAGACGTTCTCAAGCCGCCCCAAGGCCTCTGACTAGGCTTGACGTCACACACATACTTTAATTATGAAAAAACATTGGGCTTATAAAAAACGTTTTCCAAACAGCCTACCTATTTCTATATCGAGTAATATTTAAACGACAAATCGCGATTGTTAATACTGGCGTTAAATTTTGAGTGTGACCAAATTGAGTCTTTCCCTTTATTTGACGTTTGATGGACTTATTTTAAAGTTAAGTAATTTACATTCATTATTCATTCATGCGCCATTTATGGCTGTTCAAAATCATAGACGTGTAACATGCTCATATTTAAGCAGCTAATTGCCTTTCATAACGTTTTATGCAATTTAGATGCAACTCAAAAACAGCTTACCTTGAGTTTTATCAATGGCTTTGTGTAAAAAACAACATAATTTATTCGAGTTAAATGAAGATTTTCAAAAAATAACTAAGTAAGTAATACAGTTCTTAACTGACTTCAAAAAAGGAGGATACTGTTAATTGGACTTTTTCTTTTAAAAAAAAAGAATACGAGTTTGTGTTCATTAGTACAAATGAAAGAAAGAAAGGAGAATCAAAGATATTTTTTGGCCGCAGTTTGGACTTCTGGATCGGCCGGTTGGAGTATATGTGGGCGTGAGTCGATATTCACGTAAGCTTTGTGCACATACAAACATACATACCATCACGCCTTTTTCCAACGGGGTAGGCAGAGACCACTTCTATCTACTTGCTACGATCCTGACACACCTTGCGCTTCCTCTACTTTCATGAGTCCTTTCAAATATGCTTGTCGGATAAAGGTACTCGTGACCTGACCCCTTCTGAGTTTCTTTGTGACTGAATTATACTGTGACGTAGCATACGAATAAATCACCACCTATTTGGTAGTCCAATCCACCGTGAAGACTCCGCAAAGAAGATAATTACCTCTTTACAACCGTGGTTGTTTACAAAAATTGCAATTAAACAGCTGTGATGCTCTGCAGCAGCTCGGCAATCCTGATGTTGCTTCTTCGCTTCGTCATTATGCTCTAAATAGCGTCAACTTGACCTCCTTAGAGCAGCGCTAGAATCTGCGTGCAATCATATCCCTTATAAGGCGAGCTACATACTCAACTTTACGTAATCTCTTTGCAGGCATCATTCAATTCGTCTCAGACGCAAAACGAGCTTTCCACACTCGGTGAATATACAATAACTATCGCCCTATAAAATAACTCCTGCACACATGATAATTTTTATTAATTAACGGTTGCCGGCGACTTCGCCAACGTGGGTTTTCACAATCCTATTTATCCCCCTAGTCAATGATATTATATTATAATAAAAAAGACGTAGATAGGTTACTTGAGCTAAAAAAGTGGCACCCGAAATCAGACCTTCGAACACCTGAGCAAGGCATTCACAGTTTGAGATAACACTGCGCAACATGTATCTGTCCCGTTTACGCTCTAGTAAATAATCATACTATCTTATACACACGGTTAAATTATAGGTACGTACGCCAGGGGACAATTTTCGACTTCGCATGAGTAAGTACTGTTATGTCAGTACCTTTTGTTCATGTTCAGTATCTTTTAAATATCATTGCCTCTAGTGACATAAAAATGATGTACGGTGGCCGGCACATCACGCTAAACATTTACGGTCAGTCCTTGCTCTATTGCAAAGACATGCCATTTGGCAAGAGCGAGAGAAAAAACGGAAATGGGGTAACCTGATGTGCTGTTAACTGTACGCGCACTGCCAGGTCAGTAATATTTGAAGTATTCAAGAAGACAGCAATCTTATCAAAAAAAAAAAAACTGCGTTTCATTTGTTTCATTTTATTGACTCTTCAAACGACATACGAGACAGTCACTGTAATATTGGCACAGATCATTTTGAAGCTGGCTCTAATACTTTTGTGTGGTTATTTGGTGTGTGGCCCTCCTAAGCCGAGCAAGACAACGGGTGATGAAGGGGGTGGTGGAGAGTACTATGGGTGAGGCGGGGGGCAGGTGACGAAGGGGGAAGAGAAACGCGTGCATTGCGCACTTAGAAATGTCACTCACCTAAAAGGCACAAATGTCACTGTCATTAGCAGCTCGTTCGAGACTAGAAATCATAGCTATTCCAAACATTAGTGTGGACAAGTTTAAGATACTCCAAGTAACAACGCTATGACAGTAGTAAATTTCAAAATTTCATGTTTTCGTTCTCTACAAGTTTAACTTTGTAATAGTAAATTAATAAAAAAATCAGTTCAATAAGTCTAAATTTTTAAATTTTTAGATGGATAGTCACACGTAAGAGTTAGACTTGGAAGTACCTACGTACTTCCAAGTCTAACTCTTACGTGTGACTTTATTTAATTAAATCAAACATAATCAACATGCTTAATATCTTTATTAAAATTGACCTGGAACCTGTACTTTGAAATGGTCAAATAAGCCTATTTTTTTCTTAATAAAAAGAGTGCCGCGGGCTTGCACTGTTTTTTTCTACTAGAAATAACCTGTACCTGCTGTATGTCTGCTTCAAAGGGACGCATGCGTACAGGGCGGCCAGTAAGTAGGTACTAAGAAGAGCAACATTATCGAAACTTAAAATACACATATCAAAACTGTCTAGGGATATCATGGGGATATAATTTTTCAAATATTTCATAAAGTTAAGTTTGTTTACAAGTTTTACAAGAGCATTATCTTAGAATAACGCGAGGACAGAGGCATAAGATAAAGGTTAAGAATGTTACAAAAAAAAAACGTTTGATTTTGCTCAAATTTTGACACCTTTTAAAAGAAAAATCGTTTTTTTACAATATTTTACAATCTTACGATTGTACAATAATGCTACTACAATGAATTTCTTTATACAATCTGAAAGGGCAGATATAGCAGTTTCTGTGTTCTAAAAATTTCTACGTTGGTATCAATGTTTTAATTTTTACAGCCTCCCAAATAGCTATACTTTGTATGAAAATGCTTGAGATATCCCTAGACACTTTTGAGCAGTGTAGTTTTCCACGTCTTTTACATTTTAGTGCTGCTTCAAACCACAATACGACTGTGTCATAATTTTACAATTGATTTTGACAAATCAGCATGTTTTGCCTACTCTGTTAGGACACACAATTTCGACACTAACTATAAATTACGACAGCCAGGCCTATGCTGTAGAAATGATTGGCATTGATCAGGTTCATCCATTTGTTCAGCCACAGCCCTGGCCGCTAGCCCCCCTGACGCGCCGTCACTTGTCTCCGGATGTGACGTCAGACCAGCGGCCAATACACAGCCTTCACACAGCCAACCAGAAGAGTCGACCGCTTCATTCACGTGGATTTGGCCTTCTAAACTTTGGATGCGTTTGAATATGTTTAACGGGGACGTTTATGTCTTTGTTAGTTCATGTGATTGTCCCTAACCCCAAAATGTAAATCTATAACCTGAATCAGCCACTCCGCCTCACTGCAGGGCAAAGGCCTACCCACCCAGTCTCCATCCCATACGATCCAAGGCCAATATCTATTAATCTTTCTCACAGGTATCCAGTCCATCTCGCCACCTATCCTAGGTTTTTAACTATAATGAACATAACCAATACAGACATACAATTATTTAAACATTCACATGGAACAAAACACAATCATATCGTCACCGTCGTGTCAAAATTAAATAACTGACACCTTTACCGAAATTCACTTTATTACATTTTTGAATATTGGAAAGTGTAATCTACATTTCAGTCTTTAGCCCGTTGCGATATGTATAATACTCGCTTAGATATCTTCGTTTTAGTAAATCTATTGACCATATATTACAACAAGGTTTGTACTAGAATTTCCGTGGAACAATTGAATAACTGGTAAATAAATTAAATAACTACATAATAAGGTCAATAAGATACTTTGTTGAATTCTGCCACAACTCACTCCAAAACATTGTTACAAAATTTAGTTGTGGCAAAATTGAATAAATGCGCTTGTTAAATTTTTCATTATAAAAATGATACTTAAACTTATTTTTGAGATTGATAAGTGTGCTTAGTCAGTTTTTCCTCTTTAAAGTCGTGAATAAAAATCAAGCTTATATCAAGCAAACTAAATAGGTAATCCAAAAACAATAAAATTGTAACATGTATCTGAATCCAACCTTTGACAATCAACTTCAGATTACACAAAAACAAATATTCGAATATGAAAATTAAAATAAATCAAGATGACTATTCCGATTCAACATCTAGCTCATTGACGTCAAGTTGAGCTGATGATGCAGGCAAACTTTTACGACGATACGATGCATGTAGTTCACGATTTTGAAGGCCATATTCAGTAATTGCAGCAGCAGGTGTACTTCTTGTTTGTAGACTAGGCTTGTTTATCGTATCTATGGATAATAATGCCTGGAAATTGATTTTCAAAACGTAAGCATTTGATTCTCAACCAAGCGTGGCGATTCCTGGCTACGGGGACGGTTATGGTAACCGCAGAGCAGGGGGTGCTAGGAATCCCCGGGTGAGGCTCGACGCGAACCTCGTGGAGTTGGAAGAATTGATAAGTTACATTGGGATATTATTGGGTTATCTGAAGTCCGAAGAGAGGGGGGAGGGGACTCGATAACCCTGCAATCCTGTAACTTACTATCCCACGGAGAGGGCGACCAACAGTCCCTAAGTGGTGTTGGGTTCATCTTCACAAGTGTGTCAACAACGTGATCACTATCGGAAGTGTTTCGAGCAGGGTAGCGTACCTGATACTCAGAAAATCGAAACGAAATTCGCTGAATGTCATTCAGGTCTACGCTCCGACTTCGAAACACGACGATGTCACGGTGGAGGCTATGTATGAGGAGATTTCTAAAGCCATGCATATCCATAAAACCCACTACACAGTTGTGAGGGGGGATTTCAATGCGAAGTTGGGGCAACTTGGATTTAGGCAACGGAACAATAGGGGCCAGATTATTGCTGGCCGACTTCATGGAGAAGGAGAACTTCTTTATGATGAACTCTTTTTTCAAGATGCCCGTAAACCGCAAATGGACCTGGATCAATCCGGACGGTAGGGTCATAAACGAGATCAATTTTATCACGACGAAGAAACATATATTCAATGATGTCGCTGTGATCAACGCTGTTAAGACAGGAAGCGATCACCGCATGGTCAGAGGCACATTGAATATCGACGTTTAAGGGAGCGCGACTGATGACATCCTCTCCTCCGACCTATACCGGCTAAGATTCGCAAACCCGAGTGCTTTCAGCTTCAAACCCGCTTCGAAGCTCTTGAGAACAGCAACGATGTGGATGTATACCAAAACGCCACCATGTCCGTCCGATTACAGAACCAGGAATCGAAACCAATCCAACTACAGCGAGGCGTGAGACAAGGAGACGCTATTTCCCGAAATTGTTCACAGCTGAGGATATTTTCATGCTTCTGGACTGGAAAGGATGCGGCATTAACATCAATGGCGAGTACCTAACACACTTGCGATTTGCCGATAATGTAGTTCTTACGGCTGAGACCTTGGAAGACTTGAACATAATGCTCGAAGATCTCGGTAATGCTTCTTAAAGGAGAGAATCTTCGAGCATGTTGGGACACCTGGGACAGGCAGTCCAGTTAGGTTAGTCCAACTTCGATAAATAGATCCCTCGTCAAATTCAGCTCGGATGGGCAGCGTTCAGGAACCTCCGGCATATATTCGCATCCGAAATACCTAAATGTCTCAAGACGAAAGTTTTTGACCAGGGTGTGTTGCCAGTAATGAAATATGGGAGTGAGACGTGGTCGTTCACTATGGGTCTCATAAGAAGGCTCAAGGTCACCCAGTGAGCAATGGAGAGAGCGATGCTGGGAATTTCCCTGCTTAAACGAATCGGAAATGTTGGGATCCGCGGGAGAACTAAGACAACCGACATCGCTCGAAGGATTGCATTCTTGAAGTGGGCGGTATACATAACGCGGAGAACCGATGGCCGTTGGGGCGGAAAGGTTCTGGAATGGCGACCGCGTACCGGACGACGTTCCGTAGGCAGGCCCTCCACAAGGTGGACCTACGATCTGGTCAAAGTCGCGGGAAGCCGCTGGATGCGGACAGCGCAGGACTGATCGTTGTGAAGATCCTTGGTGGAGGCCTATGTCCAGCAGTGGGCGTCGTTCGGCTGACATGATTACAGACTTTTTCACCAAAATTGCATAAATAAATGGATAAAACAAAACGAATAAATCAAAAATTAGGTCAGTAAAAGTGAAGCAAAATTAAATAAGCCCTCTTATTCACTGGAAATATTCCTATTTGTTACTTCTTGGGTGTGGCAAAACTTGTTAAGTGACATACAAAAACTTGATAACTGCAACTTAGTTGTAAAAAAAGTGTGTGGCAAAACTATATAATTACTTTTTTATTTTTCTATTTAAAACATTGAAAAGTAATATCATGGCAGACTTCTTAAATTATGAAAGTCAACCTGCTGTATAACATATCGAAAGATCCACAGTAAATTTTCTTCACCTTAAAAAGTTATTGCCATTTTTATGGAAAAAAAACACAAAAACGTGAATATCTCAGAGTTTTGGTTTTGTCAGTTATTTAATTTTGACACGACGGTGACGATATTTAAGTTTATGTAGTCGATAAGATAAGATCATTACTTTACGCAAAAAAAAACATCAATTGCGCTACAATGCCAAGTGAATAATAGGTTTTTCATTTATAATGATATAAAAGGTGGCATCTCAATTAACTATTCAAAACTGCAACATTTTAAATTAACAAACAAATATTTGAATAGATTAATTGGTGCATGTGTCAATTTTTAGGTTAGGTATAGTTACTATAGATTAAAAATCCAATTTAATAGTTTGCATACTAACATAAACATACACTAAGCAATTTTATACCGTAAGATGAGGTTACTTGGTATCTTGGTCTTAACTGGTACAAGACTTTGAAGATGTTTCAAAGCTAATTGAAGCGCTATGTCTTTTATTTTTGGGTGTTTTTTATCTGCATTAGATAATAAAAAAACACCCACAGACAGATACTGACTAACCCCATCTTACCGGTACGTTAAATCAAACAAAAAAGTAAAAAACAAAAGCAAAACAGTACCGCGCATTTTCATAAAAGGAACGCACTGTTGCAACATGCATCGCTGACGTCACGCCGCCAAGCGTGCACATCAACGCAATCACCGCGCGGAGGATACAATAAAAAGTCCGAAGAGCTAGTGTCCGTTGGTGTCAATCAATTAGACTGCTAGCGCAGGGCCGTACGCAGCCGAATATGGGCCCCGCCCTCTATCGATCGGGTCCGCCCCGTTGCGCTAAATTTTGTGGCGTACCATCCCGTGTAACGGAACGCGCCGGTCCTCCTGTCATGAATTCGAGTTTTTAAATGCTACACAACGCGCTGCACAACATAAACGAAGGCAACATACACAATTTTCTAATAGATTTTCTACTATCGAGTTTTATTTTTTTAACGGAACTGTAACTTGAATTAGTCAAACCAAATTTTATTTTAAAGTCAAGACTGTTCGGTCTATTTAACCAATAACATTCGTCAACTTTTCTCAATTTATCAATGTAAAAGTAAGTTTGGTTGGTAATAAAGAATAGCATAAAGTTAAAAAGTAACTGTAGGTATATGATTTTGGGAACTCCGACTTTAACGATGCAAAATGGGGGAATAAACAGTAGTTAATTTTCAAATGTCATTTTATTGTCGTTGTTTTAGTAAACTTTATGAAACTAGCAACCAGCCCCGGCTTTGCATGGGTGCAATGGGATGTCATCATACATTTTAACCTTCCACTTTAATCACTCTATCTTTTAAAAAAACCGCATCCAAATCCGTAGCGCAGTTTCAAAGATTTAAGCAAACAGAGAAAGCGACTTTGTTCTAAACTATGTAGTGTTGGTATATCGTTTAAATTCAATGTATTGTTTTGACGAATACAGAACGGAGTATCATTATGTCAGAAAATGAAATTTAAATGATTTACTTCATGTAACTCTCACAAGTGTTTATGAAAAGCCAGTAAAATCATTTACAGTATAAAAATAAAATGATGTAAGAAACACTTATTGTTACTCTATACGTCGACGTCGACGAAGTTGCTTCTATCGAGAAGAATCCGGCAAGAAACTCGATAGTTACTCTTTTCAACATACATGGTTTTTTCACAATTATTGAAGTAACATAGTACAGAAACAATGTATGTATTATTTATTTATTGATTTATTTATTATTTGGCACAGTTACAAGATACAAACCATTAAGAACACTTAAATCAAAA
The DNA here is from genome assembly GCA_950022985.1 of Udea ferrugalis. Taxonomy (NCBI): domain Eukaryota; kingdom Metazoa; phylum Arthropoda; class Insecta; order Lepidoptera; family Crambidae; genus Udea; species Udea ferrugalis. Next base: position 1,985,325 of record OX465515.1, read on the forward strand.
AATATATAACTAATACCTTTTAAATTTGTACCTCAATTACAACCGCGCACAGCATGCAAGTAAAGTTATACAAACACCTTCTTTATGTACGCAAACATCTTCGTTAACTTTGATAAACTATCATTTATTTATTTATTTATTTATTTATTCATAACACTTGTAAACTGACAGCATACACCAAAGCGCATACAAGCTTAAATTACAATCACGTCAAAACACATAAAATATTTAGAATAGTACATGCAGGAAAAACATAAAAAAGATCAATTCAATTAAAATAAAATAAAATAAAATAACCTGGCTTGATTAAACTAAAATAAAATGTCCGAATCTAAATGTGAAAAGCAAATTTAGAATAATAATATTAAAAAAAACGTTTGAAAGTCCTCACAGCAATTAAAAATTAAGATAAAAATAAAATAAAAACATTAACAACATAGTATTATTATATAAAAAAGAGTTCAAGGTCAGGTTTAAATACTTAACAATAATTATGATTAGATTGCACAATAACAATGATATAATAATAACAATCATTGCTAAGTCTTGTAAGCTTTACAAGTCGAGTAATGCCCCCGAACTTGCAAACGTCAGTCAGAGTTACGCATGCCTTCAAACTCTTGCCGTCCTGTACAGAGCTTAGAGGAGCAAACGTGACAGCTGAACTTGGGGCTGCTCAAACTGTGATTGACGTTTGTGAATTTGAGGAAAAGTCTACCAACTTGTAAAATGTAACTGGGAAAACATTGCTGAAATTCCATAATAATTCCTACCCTTATGACTTAGACCTCCAATCCAAACGGGTTATTCAGAGGCACACTGGTTGCTGCCGTCGTGGTGATTGGAACATTCAGAAGCCCACATTTAAATTTAAACCCCACGTGGTAAGGGGCGAGCCTACCGCCGTTATTCGGGTTGCTTGGGTTTTTTTATCGCCGATTTCTATGCGCCGATACTTTTAATAGGAACGATTTATGAACATTCAAATCATCAATGATTTGGTCTAATGGTTCAGAAGTGGGCTATAACACCAGTGGTCGCGGGTTCGATCCCCGCAGAGTACAAGGATTTGTGGGCATGAACATGTCTGTTCGGACTGGGCTGGGTGTTTCCTATGTATTGTATGTATTTACAAAAATAATATTTTAAGTATGTTAATCCGTTGTCTAGTATTCCACAGCACTAGCATTTAGTTGCTTAGGTTGGGGCTAGATGGCGCTGTGATAATGTCCTGTGATATCAGTTATTCTAGCGGTCAGTCAAAGTTTTGATAGCCCGAAGGAAAGTTCTTTCAATTGTCAAGCTCACCATTATACTTGTACTCTTCAGAAAGTATTGTATTCGAAAGAGCGAACAAATCATATTTCGTCTGCCAGGCAGACAACCTGTCTGGAAGTGATTGCTTCAAGCAATAAGACCGCCTAAATTATACATTCATGTGAACATGTATCACTTACAAATGTGTTAATTTAGTGTGCAATAGGTAATGTGTTTATCTATCTATCTTAATACACAAGCAAACACTAAATCTACCTGGATATCAAAAACAGGACATAGAGTTGAGTTTTATAAATACGCTACAGTTGCAAGCCCAGATTTTTCCAACAATGTAATAAGAAAGCAATTTTCTACACAAAAGCAGTTATAAGTAGCTCAGTGACTCCCCCAGTGGTAAATAACTAGAAGTACAGTCGGCACATAAGGAGGCTCAATCCGGAACGTTATTCGTTGGGGCGCGATAACAATTAGCAGTAACGATAACGACAACGGTTACTGCGCGCGCTAATGCAACTCGTTATTTCAGTACAGGGAGGAACTAGTAAATGCTTTGAGTATACAGGGTGATTCTTTCAGGGGTGACCACGTAAACTAGAAGGAACGTCATTTTGACAAAAACTAAATCTAAGTGCAGTTTGAGTTTTTCAAAAAACCTGCTTTAATCTGAAAAATCCATTTCCCCTAGTCAAGATTTGAATCCATTAGCGAGGGAAAAAATCGCTCAAAAAGAATCAAATTCTGAAAAGTAATATAGCATGGCAAACTAGAGGAAAATAAAATAAAACACTATCGTGGAGCTTAAAGGATCAAATTCTGAAAAATATCCAACATATCTAAATTTAAAAATCACTGCATTCTTAACGCGAACGGACTATAAGGGCCCATTTGAAAAAACTTACAGAAAGAAGTGCTTCTTTGGAAAAAGTGGAATAACAGTCCTAAGCCTCTATGCATTCTAACCCACTGTGTGTTATACAAACTTTATTTGTTTAGGATTCATCGCAAGTGGTGAAAAAGGTTTAATTTGAGGAAGTCATTTACTTTAGTCACTCACACAGTTGACCAGCTGTTATAACTATAGCCGCTCTTCTTTGTTCTATCTAGAAATTAAATTAGGTTCTGGAAAAGAAACTAAAAACGATAGTTTATAAAAAAATGGTAGTTATTTTATGTCAGTACTTACTGATGCGAAGTCAAAAACGGGCCACTTTTAATTTGACCGTGTTGAAACGTGTGAACAGGATAGTGTTATTTACTACAGAGTTAACTAGGCAGATAGGTACATGTAGCGCAGTGCCGTCTCAAACTGCTAACACTGTCAATGCTTTGCTCACTTTTTAGCACAAGTAACCTATTTACCTCTTTTTTATTATAATTTAATTGATAAACGATCCTTTTTGTTTAAGTATTTTCGCATGGCAATACCATGTTTGGAAGATAAATTCACATCCGTGAAATGAACAATATATTTTAATCGCTTTGTGAAATCCAAAAATTCTTCTCACGGTTTCAGGGTTCCGTAATCAATATGGAAATCGTGTAAAGTAAAACGCTGCCCGGCTAGGACCAACTTTTTATAGGACGGATAAGCAGTCAGCTTATACGGCTTAATTTCTTACCGACTTTTCGTATGACGTGTACGTTGCAGTATGGTCATTTTTCTCCTATAGAAAGTCGGTCACCGATTCTAGGTGGCGGGCGGGTAGCTTAAGAGTATGCAATAACCGTCTGAAAACCCTGAGACTCTTAGTATCTACTTTCTGATCCGTTTTTTTTTCTAATGGAGCGGTCTATAGATTTGACAACTTTCAATAAATGCAAAATCCAGCTAAGTACCTTTAGTCCGTTCGCGTTAAGAATGCAGTGATTTTTAAATTTAATTCTTTTGCACACTGAAATACTCAGATCCAGAACCTTTGCGTTAGAAAGTGTGCGTTCAACTGGTCACCTTGGACTTGACTCTCTAATAAGAAACGATTGGATTGGTGAGTGGACGTGGTAGGTCAAAGGACAAGTATGAAATGATTGCATTTTTAACTCGAGCGGACTATAGTCAGATATCGACCGAAAACAGCAAAACGTTTGACTAGTTGACAAACGAATGAATCTAACGAAACTGATTCACAATGTGATTCCACAGGATTAATTAAACCACCGGCTTTTGGTTTATAAATGATTCGCAGCCAGTATACAAGTGGAAAATTAAAATGAACCGATATTAGGGGATGATTGGTAGTCTAGTTGCAGCAAGTTTGTATACTTACCCTGTCTAGAGACATTATTATGTAGATATGAATAGATTCTTAGCTGAATGCCATCAATTGTTTCTTTTAAAGAGATGAATCGAATCGAAGTCGAATCCAACTCGGCTGGGCAGCATTCGGGAAATTAGCGACGTCTTCTCTTCAAACATACCGCAGTGCCCGTAGACGAAGATTTATAATCAGTGTGTTAAAAGTGATTACCTATGGATCGGAAACGTGGACTCTCACCATTGGCCTTATGGGAAGGCTCAAGTTCGCTCAGCATGCTATGGAGAAGCGAGCGAACTTTTTTGAAACCCTAATGTGGTGCTTTTCCTAAAATTGTTTCTAAGTACTTACTTACATCACAAAACTAACTCCTGAGTAACCAGTAGTTTTGAAAATTCTATTACTACAGTCTCTACAGTGACAGAGCCGTATGTTGTTAAAAGAGTCACTTACTAGTAAAAAAAGTGAAAGACTTTTTTGTTTCTGCAGTTGGTACATAATTTTCTTGCTGACTGTAGGTACAGCATTTACCTACCGCTGTGTGTTGAGATTTCACTCAGGCAAAGCCTTTTTTAAGTATTGTATAGACAGATAAAAGAGGTGCCCGTGGCGCAGTTGTGACAGTAATCGGCGACGATCGCTGTTGTAAAGCAACACGCGCCGGGTCGGAAATAGGATGGGTGACGACCCGACCGAAATTTAGTGATGTGTATTTCGGGCATCTCCGTGATTCGGAAGGCACGTTTAGCAGTTGCTCCCGGTTGACGTCGCTAGATGTCAGTCTTTAAGCCTAGTCGGGGTCCGTAGGGCGGCTTGATAAAATCTGACATTAAGGTTCCTCATTAACCTTACACCCCTCCAACAACAAGCCCGCGTGTTGGAGTTTGGTTCATTTCACCTCATAGTAGAGGTGAGGCCTGTGCCCAGCAGTGGGACGTATTTAGGCCGTTTATGTATGTAGATAGATAAAAATAAACAAATAAGTAGTGTAACTATTAAAGCTCTAACACTCGTAATTACCATCTTTTAAACCGTCAGCCTATCGTAAACTCGAATTAACATTCACCGATCTCTCCTATAGAGTGCGTCCAATTATCAATTCACAAATCCACCCCAGCCACCCTTCCAAACATTAAATACAATATCTTTAAATTGCTCTTAAGTACCCCACCCTCATTCGGTGTTTTTATCGCCATTACCATAATCTGGAGTTTGTCTCTTTCGCGCGTTAGTAAATTGCATCTAGCTGTCTCTGTCGGGGAGGCTGTCGAATAAAGCGCATAGCGGAATGATTTAGCCAAGATTGTTTGAAACTCTTAGGTACTTTGGCACGTTTTGGGTATAATTGTGTAGAATGGCGGCCGGAGTGCTCGTAATTTTTTACAGCTGGGTCAGATGCAGGTGCCAGGTGGTAATTATGGTTCTTGTGGGATGATCTTGTGCCTTTTACTATATTTGGAAGGAATTTGGAAATTATGAAGTAGAGGAGGAGGATCCCTTTTTTCGCATTTTTTGTCCTACCTAATGCAATTTGGCAACTAACTGACTAATTAAGCCAGCTAACTAACTGTTTTTGCCAGTTAAATTCTAGCTACTGCCGAATACAGGTGAATTTGAATATACGAGTAAAGGATATTTTTTCAAAAATTAGAAGAAAGAAGACTGGCGAAGTTCCTAGAGTTTGAGCCCCAACTATAATAGGCCTCCTTCATGAACGAAACTAACCAAGATTTGGACAACTAAACACTGCTATCGAAATGATACTAAAACTTACCCTTTAAAAGTTAGGAATATAGAGATTTAAAAATAATAAATTAGGTTTAGGTTTAAAGATATTTATTCTCACTTATGACATAATAAGTCACTTACATGAGAACACGGCACAAAAAAGTAATGGATAAATGTTCGTCGCCACAAAAACACATAATCAAAATTATTATTAATTGTCGAATAAAGCGCATAGCAGGATGATTTAGCCAAGATTGTTGGAAACTCTTAGGTACTTTGGCACGTTTTGGGTATAATTGTGTTGAATGGCGGCCGGAGTGCTCGTAATTTTTTACAGCTGGATCAGATGCAGGTGCCAGGTGGTAATTAGGGTGTGGTTCTTGTGGGATGATCTTGTGCCTTTTACTATTTTTGGAATGAATTTGGAAATTATGATGTAGGTAGAGGAAGAGGGATCCCTTTTTTCGCATTTAACTGACTAATTAAGTTAGCAAATTCTAGCTATTGCCGAATACAGGTGAATTTGAATATACGAGTAAATATATTTTTTCAAAAATTAGATGAAAGAAGACTGGCGAAGTTAGTAGAGTTTGAGCCCCAACTATAATAGGCCTTCTTCATGAACGAGACTAACCAAGATTTAGACAACCAAACACTGCTATCGAAATGATACTAAAACTTACCCTCTAAAAGTTAGGAATATAGAGATTTAAAAATAATAAATTAGGTTTAGGTTTAAAGATATTTATTCTCACTTAGGACATAATAAGTCACTTACATGAGAACACGGCACAAAAAAGTAATGGATAAATGTTCGTCGCCACAAAAACACATAATCAAAATTATTAATTAATTAATTATTATTAATTGTCGAATAAAGCGCATAGCAGGATGATTTAGCCAAGATTGTTGGAAACTCTTAGGTACTTTGGCACGTTTTGGGTATAATTGTGTTGAATGGCGGCTGGAGTGCTCGTAATTTTTTACAGCTGGGTCAGATGCAGGTGCCAGGTGGTAATTATGGTATGGTTCTTGTGGGATGATCTTGTGGCTTTTACTATTTTTGGAATGAATTTGGACGTTATGATGTAGAGGAAGAGGGATCCCTTTTTTCGCATTTAACTGACTAATTAAGCTAGCTAACTAACTGCTTTTGTCGGTTAAATTCTAGCTATTGCCGAATACAGGTGAATTTGAATATACGAGTAAAGGATAATTTTTCAAAAAATAGATGAAAGAAGACTGGCGAAGTTCCTAGAATTTGAGCCCCAACTATAATAGACCTCCTTCATGAACGAAACTAACCAAGATTTGGACAACTAAACACTGCTATCGAAATGATACTAAAACTTACCCTCTAAAAGTTAGGAATATAGAGATTTAAAAAAAAAATAGGTTTAAGTTTAAAAATATTTATAATAAGTCACTTACATGAGAACACGGCATAAAAAAGTAATGGATAAATGTTCGTCGCCACAAAAACACATAATCAAAATTATTAATTAATTAATTATTATTAATTGTCGAATAAAGCGCATAGCAGGATGATTTAGCCAAGATTGTTGGAAACTCTTAGGTACTTTGGCACGTTTTGGGTATAATTGTGTAGAATGGCGGCTGGAGTGCTCGTAATTTTTTACAGCTGGGTCAGATGCAGGTGCCAGGTGGTAATTATGGTTCTTGTGGGATGATCTTGTGGCTTATACTATTTTTGGAATGAATTTGGAAATTATGAAGTAGAGGAAGAGGGAACACTTTTTTCGTATTTTTTGTTCTAATTCAATTTGGCAACTAACTGACTAATAAAGATAGCTAACTAACTGTTTGTCGGTTAAATTAGCTACTGCCGAATACAGGTGAATTTGAATATACTAATAAGGGGTAATTTTTCAAAAATTTGATAAAATTTATCAGACTAAAAAATTACAGGTCAACAGATCTGGAAATGCTGGAGGTTGAAATCTATAACTGTGTCCTAAAAATAATTGCAATATATCGTTTTGACATACATTTGAAAATCTGCCGAGTTGTAATTTATTGGTCTGGTAATTTCTATCTGGCTATTGATATAATCGAATCCTCCTAATCGAATAATCTGACTTTTATTCGATTTATATTCAAGCGAATCGATATTCGCTCACCTAGCCGTGGATAACATTTAACTGAACTTTAGAATGATTGCCGTAAACATGATTGTTTATTTATTTACTGCTTTTTCACAATCAGTAGGTAATATATGAAAACACTAAGGGAAAAGATCATTTATAACGATGTTGCCTGATTTTAATATTTGAAAGATTTCTGTCAAAAAAGAAACCTGGGCCCCACATCTGCTAATTTTAGAATGCTTCGATTGAATCGTAATTGAGTCTCAAATATCAAAGTTGACATATTATTTATAGAAAATGTCTCAAATTAGCCGACTGAGACTAAATTACGATTCAATTGAAGCGTTCTAAAATTAGCGGACTTGGGGCCCCGACAGTGAAAGACACAACATTTCATTACGACTTCATACGTTTGAACTTGAAAAGCATGATAGACATTGCTTGCATCTATATCGTAACTATGACAACGTCAACCAAGTCAATGCGACTTAGTTTCTAACCGCCTACATAAAAACAAACGCAACGCTAAATAATTGTTTAGGCAATTGACGTGTTATGTCACTTACTCGCAAATGGCGGCAACAACAAGTATGAAAGTGACAAAGCGATACAAAAAATATCGTGCTTTTGAAGAGCTGTTTAAGTTTTTACGAATAAGGAGGTAAGTGTTTAACTTGTTTTCATGCTGATTGTACATAAACCACAACTCTCAGTTCAAGCCTTTGCTACTGCCATATTCTTTCAAAAAACAATAGGGTTGAAATTCTCGTCTAAAAAGTTTAATTCTGTTACGAGTAGTTAACGCTAACCACAATAAATTACACTGTGATAAATCGTCATACATTTTCAAATTTCAAACCACAAGTTTTGTGTTCTATTCAAATACCAATTGGTTAATAAACAGATTAAATGCTTAGTTACTCATTAAAGTAAGCTAATGTAGCTTACATTTAAATGGAATTCAAAATATGGTTTAGTTTAGGCAAAACGTTTCAAGGTTTGTTTTATTTTAATTTACGCAGACCAACAGTGATATAATTTGAAAACCTAGAAAAGCTAAAAAGCATAAACGTTTTTATCAAAATGTTCAAGTAAATCATTTATTCATTTATATACTACCTGCTCGTCAATGTCGTCGTTTATGTGACATTCAAACCTTTCCTAAAGTAAGTCATCATGTAGCCCTACGGTCTAACCGGGACATAATGTTGTATACTGAATTTCATTATTGCCCTTGTGCATAAAGTGATTCGAATTTGGAATGCAACCGTGCAGTCAAAAATGTTTAGTTGCAATGAGATTTAACTCTGTGTTAAGCTGTATATTATTTTTTTCTTTGCACATTCAAAAAACATGAACATTCACTTCAATGTAGCGCCCGGGACACAATACACTTCTTTAAAATACGCCTTTGTTGCATAATCTACTATAATTGCAATCATAAGGGACGAAATCATAAACAACGGAATCGGTACCTATTTAAGGTTAAATGAGCTTACCACGCTACCTACCTATTTCCGGTCAATCCTCCTTGCACTATTGCAAATAAATTTTAATGTCATTTAGCAAGATAAAACCGTAAATGCGACCAGCGATATTCATTCAATAACACTGGCGTCACGTCTGAAAAAGGAATGATTTCTTTAAAGATAAGAATGGCATAATTGTATAAAATTCCCAAAACAACAATGGCGTAATAGTTTATCAACAATAAAGGTCAATAAAGTCAGAACAGCACAATGAACGAAGCGAAGCACGAAAGAGAACACGTAATCACACACTGAACCAAAATTCGACGGTCCTAATAAACGTACTGTATTAAAAGTTTGTCGGGAGAGCGAGGGGGGGGTTGGTCGCCCCCTGTTTAGTCACGTCATTTAGCAGCCGGCAAAGGGCTAAGGATTAATTATTCAAGGACCGACAAGAGTGGAAGATGGCGCGACACGGCACTGATGCATATTTTGATCCGTTTTTCGGCTTCAGACTTTCTATACGTTAAATTCAAGGGAAAATTCACTCGCTGGTGCCACTTTTACGTAATGTATGACAGGGGTGCTTACTAATTAAAATGGTTTCATTATTTTATTAGATGCTTTTTGTCTGCTTTTGAAAGTATGTGTATGTTTCTCGGGAGGCTACTGCTTGTGCTTTAAATTCAGCGAGATACTTTTTTTTTTAATCAAAATTACACTGACGACACTAAGGTTCGGTTGCACCATCTGACTTTAACAATAACAAACATCAAAATTTCAGTTAAAGTACCGGTCAGGTAAGCAAAAATGACATCAAATTGTCAAATTTGACAAAAACTTTAACTTTAACTTCTACTATGGTGCAACTTACCCTAAGTTAGCTTATTTTTATTAGTTAATTTTCGTCATCTGTTTACATTTGAACGCAATGTTTTCGATAGGTAGTTCAGGCGTTTTTATCCAAAATCTACTTGTCCCACAAATTCTTTGGCATTCCTAAATAGGTTATAAACTATCGAGAATTACATTTTAAAATTATATTTTAAAATTTCAAGCTGTTTTGATATCGGTATTTATTAAAATGAATGGTTATTAGGAGACCTAAAGGGCAATAGAAATTATTTATTCAATACGTACATTATTTAACTCCCCAAAACTTATTTGTTTGTCAAAAAAAAAAACAATAGAAAATGCTATTTAACCAAGATGCACAGTTCCTTCCCATATCAAACAAAGTTTTGTCCCCGCGTAATCTTCAATCCCTATATAAATCTTAAAAAAAACAAACAAAAAGTGCAAAAGCGAAAAATTTCATAGTAGTCGAAAAGTTGTTTGAAAATGGAACCTTAATTATTACAACAAACCTCCAAACGGCTTCGAGAACTTGGCGAGTATTTTTCCTGATTTTATAAAATGAATAAATGGTAAACGAAATGCGGAAGAGCCTTCGATGTGCCCGAATTTCGAAATGAGGCGGGATCTGTTTGACAGCTGCCATTACAGAAACTGAACTGGCACCGCCTTGAAAATTACTTGTAACCCGAAGGAATATTGTTATTCTATTTTGTTTTATATCAGGTAGGTATCTTCACTACCTAATATAAAACAAAGTCGCTTTCTCTGTCTGTATGTATGCTTAACAGGTTCACTGTCCACAAATATATAAAAATTAAAAGTTCATTGTTCGCAGCCCACATGTGGGCTGTGGACTGTGAACCTGTTAAATCTTTCAATCTACGCAATGGATTTAATGCGGTTTTTTGAATAAATAGAATGATTGAATATAAGGGGTTAATATGCAAAATAACATCGATGATTTCAAAAAATTCTAAAATGAAATTGGTATCACAAAAGACACCTGGTGGTAGAAATCTTCGCAAATTGTAATGATATTTACTAATTCTTCATACTCCAAAATGTTTCATTTTTAATGTCTTTATGTAATTATACAGTAGCTTCAGTAGCCTGATTGCTTATAAACCTATAAAGTACCTCAAGCCATAAGCGAAACGCCGCCCAGCAACATGCAGAAAGAGTCAACATTGTATTAACATGCATACCATCACGCATCTTTCCCAACGTGGTAGGCAGAGACCACTTCTTTACACTTGTTATAAAATATAAAACTCTTAAAGCCTTCGAAAACATTTATTTTGTTAATCTTCTTAGCTATTCTTCCTCCCATTACGGATTCATAACATAGGCATTCAAACGATTGTATTCGTGTTGCTATTCAAGTATTTTAACCGTTAACTTAATTAAATTTCCGACTCACCTTCTGACCTAACACAGGAAGGCTGTTACGTAAAAGGTCGCGAACTCTAGGCTTTAACTAAACTTTAAAAATAGAAACAGTTTCAATGACCTGACCGAACACAATGCTATCGTTTATTGCTCTCTGCATTCAAAACACTTTTTATCCTAAGCTGTGTGCATATAAAGATCAATTTACTAGTTACACACGAGTATGAAATCGCCAGGAAAATAATACCGTCGATTTTAAGTGATGGGAAAATTGGAAAATTACAGCATTTGTCAAAGTTGGTGAGGAATTATACGGGTTTGAACAAGGGGCAATTTGCGTTGTGTATTTTCTGGTGGATATTGTTAGTGTAACTGAAGGGGGGTAGTATGATATATGAAGGCAGTCATTACGTTACGACATGCCATTTTTAAAGTTCTAAGTCTGCCCGCGACTGGCTCGTTAGCAATCATTAAGTGTAGCTCGAGCCACGAGGTACGATCGTACCTATATACCAGAGCAAACATTCATGTGAATACATTATGTGTTAGGTCTGTGCCTCGCGCATTCTAGCTTCGGCTCAGACTAGAGTTAGAGGCCTGCACTTCATACAAGAGTGCAGTGTTAGAAAACCGTAGGTGAAAATTGACCGGAACAGAAGATATGGCGTACGAGGCAGCATTCTGGGCCCCACCCTGTTACAGGTTCCGGGCCCCACTCTATTACTGGTCATGGGCCCCACTCTATTACTGGTGCTGGGCCCCACCTTGTTGCAGGTTCTGGGGCTATCCCTGTTACAGGTTCTGGGCCCCACCCTGTGACTGGTGTACATCGATTGCCTATGCCAACTACAACTACAGAATGGTAAAGCTCTCACCTTTTATTAAATAGACTGATGTCTTTCTGAGACTTTCTATTTTGATTTTAGTTTTCATTCTCGACTGCTTTCTTATTATCTGTCATCACCTCAAGCTTTTTTCAACCATTTTAGTGTAAACCGTCAACCTTTTTTAATTCACTCAATTAATTAATTAATTCATCTGCCCTGGGGAGACTGCCCATCAAGGTCTTGCCGTTAACTTGTTCTGTTTTTCTTTATTCCTTAATCAGCAATATTTTACCATATTTCAACCATCCATATTTTTCATGTGTCTTTACTTTGAGTCTGACAGAACACGTTTGAACCCTTTTAGCATTCAATAAAATTCAATTTCCATTGTCACTCAAAGCCGTCACAATGACCTTCTCATATTATTTCAACTACAACGTAAGCTTTAAGAGCGCATTGCGCGGCAGCTGCGCTGCTTGTGACCTAATGTGAATGAGCTCTAAATGTGAGTATAGATTAGACCATTTACTTGTATCAAAACATCGATCATTTGCCATTTTCAAATTATTCGAACTGAGCTTTTGCCTGTAATATAACATTCCTTACATTACACCGAATCGCTCGCGGAAATGCTCAAGTTTATAGGTGGTAGTTTATAGTCAGGAGTGTGATATTAATAAAATTGTAATTGCTTCTCAATTAACTATGGTTATTGTCTGCACCTAGTTTATGAATAAATAAGAAGAATGTTTATGACTTTTCAATTATGAACCTTAAGAGTGAGATAATAATACGATGGTTTACTTACCTTTTGACCGGTTTTTTACCAATTCTGGTGGAATGGAACTTAGGAGTACCACCTTTGCGTGTTTTTATACTATTCGATCTAGCACACCAATCGTTCTTAATTAGAAAGTCAAGTCCACAGAGAACAGTTGAACGCATACTTTCGAACGCAAAGGTTGTGGATCTGAGTTTTATTGTGTGCTTATGAATTAAATTTGAAAATTAGAATGTGTAGAATCTGTAGAATACATTATTCATTTTATCTGCAACAAGATTTTCAGACTTTCAGAGTGTTTCCTGGAGGTTCGACATCCTGACACACATGTTACGATTCCTTCATACATAAGTAGAGAAAAACAAATGTAAATCTTAAGCATGTTCTCTTATAATATCTCTTTTTAAATTTCCAAGGAAAACATAATAGAAAAATGAGTTACTGTCAAATCAAAAATAGACAGTAATCGCTTATTTCTACCAACAAACCACAATCATTCACTTCATTAATAAGCTTTGTTTTAACCTCATATCACGAGACAAGTTAATCGCTTGAACCTATTACTCGTACAAAAGGAATGACCAATGTGAAAGAACTTGTAAACAAAAATGTTACGGAACAGCTAGAAATTAAGTATAACGGCTATTTGTCGAAACGGTGACTCTTTAAGAATTCATAGGCCGCGCAAGGCGTGTGGTCGATGCATTTGTAATGACCGGTTGCTATAACGATCATAGTTATTTACTTAGCACTTTCAATTAGTTCAATTGAACGCTTTTGGAGTTTCTGTCATTCATTTTTACGAACATTAATTCTACTGTGACAGCTTTTTTACTTCAAAACGCCGCGCGGCGGAACGCCTAGTTACGTTTTCGTATTTGATTCGTTAAATGTAATGCGTTTTGGCATTATTTTATTCATAGGTATATCTAAAACATGTTTAATTAATATCATGACCAAATAAAAAGAAACAAACCGCAACCTAACTAATTTTAATGTAACGCCTCGAGTGGAAAAAATAAAATTGTACTTCCTAAAAAAGGGGCTTTTGTCCTTTTTTCCACTCAAGTATTATGATCAAAAAAGTAAAAAAGAACAAATGGTATGACCAGAACAGTAATGCAAGAACAAAAAAGTGTATATCTTAGCAAAACAACAAAAGCTATAGTAATTCTAATTTAATATGGTAACAATACGAAAAACTCAAGTTATTGGATGAATTTAAACAAACTTAACATTTCTTATCATCATCAAACTTATCGTTTAATCGAAACATGCATTAAATCAAAAAAGCAACAAGTGTTTAGTAAATAGAACACGTTATTTACAAAAACTTAACAGAAAAGCACTATACTGCCGTCTAGCAAAACCATGATTGTGATTCTTGTGATTTTTAATACAATTAAAGATTTTTCTTTCCAGAGTCGAATACTGGAGGATGCATCCCTGATGTGCAACTCGTGGTCTCCACGGCACAACGTAAGTTACTAACTTAATGACGTTTCTAGACCATTTCAGTATTGTCTGATTTGCACACTTACCGTACCATTGCTTGGCGAAGGCGGCTGGCGCATCTTTGGCCAAAGATGAACTTCTCATTGATTTTGTATGGCTATGCGATTTGTTAATTTGCATGTAGTTTACTATATTAGTTTACAGGAATGATAATAAGGTAAGTGAAGCCATGAAGGACCCTGGAACAGCCTGAAAAAGCCACGAGTGAGATAAAGGACAGTGTCATTGTGAAAGCCGCAGGTAGGGAAAAATTTTAGCAACTGAACAACTTGCCACTCGTTACATTGATTCGTGGAAACGATCTTATTACTGACGCATAGTTTGGGCACCCCGTGCAATTAAGGTATGAAGAATGCACCAGTGTTCAAAGGCTTTTTTTTCATCATGAGATTGATCTATCAGTCTATTTTCTTCAATTGATTTTGATTTTTAAGTTTTGGCAGGTAGGGTTCCATATTTAGCCAGTCAAGATTGTTTCTACAAATAAAACATATATGGGGAATTGTAATTGCACTATAACGACGTAATAACGCAACAACTACACTTTGTACTTTAATGATTTGTCTAGGAGTGGTTTGAAAATGTCTTCTATCGTAAGTGGTCACTTAATACAGTCACTTATTTCTAGATAGTTTAACTAACTGAATAGTTAAATGATGCCTAGAAAGTTTTAGTTTCGAAAGAGACATTAGCTAGGGTTTGATACCTAGTTTCTGTTATTTCGCATTCAAATGCCGTAGTTTTTTGGTAGAACGTCACTAGTTTGTCGTATTTCTCTTTTTAGTACTGTAACACTTTGACTGTTTTTTTGGCCGTCCACAATGTATTGTGTCGATACTTTATATGAAAACAATGACACTTTTTAGCATCGCTGGAATCATAATACGCTATATAATCCAAATAAACTTTTACGTAGACTTTTAGATATAATATTACTTTACAAAGTCAAATCGGTCCAGAAGTTCTCAAAGTTCTATCTAGACTAACTAACAGCAAGTAATTAATAGTTATACTATAGTAGGAATAATAATTGTAGTCAGTAAAAAGTCATTTTCAGTGTTTTTAGTCCCAAATAAATAGTAAAAACTCGAAACGCGCGCGCGTACGTCAAGGACGTCAAGCGATTATAATATTAGCATTTAAAATTATTGTTGTTTTGAGCGTTTGATTTTATTAAGTTTGTGAAGAAATATTTTGGATACAAAATGTCTGACATCACGCGTCGTTTTCGGAAACGAACAACTCCAATGACAGTTGCAAAATCAAATTGACGACGAACAATAAATTGAAACGCTACGAGTTTATTTTTTAACTATCTGAGAATACTTAATTAATGTGTCATGCAATGGTCATGCATAAGTCATAAGGTCTTTAATTCAATGTTTCCATCATTCAGGAAGTGTATATCAGCCAAAGAAAAATACTCTCATTTGTGAATCGTACCGCTTTGGAACCTGTCTTCGGAAATATGGAAGATTAGTGGCCGCCAACGACGTCATCCGCTATGACTTAGGTTATAAAAAGGGAATTATTGGCCACAAATTGTAGCCTATGTCCTATCCAGATTTAGAAACTATATTATTGTAAAGTTTCATTAAAATCCATTAAGTGTTTTTTACATGAAAGAGCAACACGGCACATATGAGGACATTCATCCACACCATCAACATCCAAATTCATCAACATCCATACAAACTTTCGCATTTATAGTACTCGTATTGTAGGTTAGTCTTTGACAGTAAAAATAAGTTTTAAAAAACGTTTTAAGCAGTGCGTCTTCGTAAGGATGTTTCAACCGGTTGAGAATATGGTAGAGTAAGAAAATCTTTGTTCTTCGAAGTTAAAAGGGAATTATCACGTTTTCTAAGTCACAAGTAATGCTAGAATTCTTCAAAGTATTCCCCGTCAGTTGTTTTTTCGAGAGTACAACAAATAAGAATTTCGACTTAATGTGATCAACATTTGTGTTTAAAAAAAAGAATATAAAAATAATTTGTTTATCAGTATCTGATACCCATAATTACCTACTACTCGTATATAAAACTACTAAAAATGTACCTAATTAAGTTTCAAATGCACGAAAAAATTTCAACTCTAACATTTTAGGCGAACTGATCAAGTATAACTGACCTATTTAACTGCTCAAGGTTCAAAAGCGTCCATACATTGACATATCACGATACTGATCAAATTTCCTATTTAATACGTCTTTTTACCGACATTTTGGTGGACGTGGTATTGCTGGCCTTTAGATATTTCCACGAAGCAGTCTTTAATAACTCGGGTATCAGTAATTTTTAGATGACCCACATGTGAAGTGAGTTGGTTGGTCACTATTTATTAGCTTCGACCAGTTTCGGTCGGAAAAGCTTAATATTATGATTCGGAGCCGAAACGCTGATTGCATTCGTCAATAATTTGCAATGGCTTCCGTTAAAATCTTGTTATTATGTTTCCAGTATTCGTTTAGCGTTTATATGAGCACTTTCTCGTTAGAACCTATCACTTGGCTTTTTTTAATGGTTGATATTCAAGAGTCGTATTATTCAATATTAATCTGAACAAAATATTTAATTTCGGAGTAAAAAAGGCATAGTTGATGATTTTGAGATTTAACATTTTAAATCTGCAGAGTTGTAATTTGTTAATTGGTTTGATTTGTATCTGAATATTAAACAATCCGTCAAATTTAATAAAAAAACATGTCATTGAATAGTAAACAAAGATTAAAGAATTCATCAACCTAACTAAGTTTGAAAAACTAGATTCAAAAAGTTTCGCATTTTATAAGTCAAAAGTGTCAAGGCCTATTTTGGAACTTTTAGTACTTTGATCGCTATGTATTTGCCCAAAATCCTAATTCAATCTAAAATAACATTAACCAGACTACAAACGTATTAAATATTATTTTATTCTAGAGCAAGCCCCTAAATATGGTTTATCCTGCGAACATATTTCTATTTTCTTCAACAAAGGTTAATTTCTTCATTAACGTTATTAGACTTCATCCAGCAACTCTACATCCAGAATTGGACCGGACACTTTGATGTTCCTGTTCTGTCCCTCCGTCTTAATTTACGGGACTATTTTAGCATCAAAACGAAATTCTTGGATTATAATTTTAACCCCCCTCGCTCCCTACCCACTTCCGCCGCCATAATCGTAGCGGCTAAGTGCGCGTAGCATAATCCTTATCTGTTGTACTATCGCGTTGTAAAGCGTTAGAATGGAAGGAACATGTGCAAAAAAATATCGGATGAATTGCCGGTGTGTCAAAATACTGTCTAAATTAAAAAATATAATTTTGTTTTAGCAGGTGAAATTGTGCAAGAGAAATGATAATCATTTTTAGACTAGACACAATCAAGTTGATTAAAACAATATCGTCCTTTTTTTAAATCCATAAAGGTAGGTATGGTGTTAACTTTTTCAATCAAGTGCCTAAATTTCTTGTTGAACTACCTTTGAAAAATCTTATTTCGCGAATAATCCAAGTTGTTATTGAAGCAAGGGAATGTTGGAGATGATTTTTAAATGACAAAAATTGTTCCACTGCATGACTATACTCTGTTACTTTATTAATTGTAAACAAACTTTAAAAAAAGTGAATTTCGAGTTTCTTGGCGACTTCTTCTCAATGAAAGCGGTGATAGAGTTCACATTAAGTTTTGCTCATTGCCTCATTTTTAGTACTGTAAATTATTTAGTGACTCCTTGGCCCCAAGTCTGCTAATTTAGGAATACTAAATGTGTCAAATTAGACGATCCTATATTACGATACAATCGAAGAATTCTTAAATTAGCAGACTTGGAGCCATGGTTTTACTGATGTTTCTCCGTGAATACTGCGTTTGTAACAGTACCAAAATATCAATAAACTCAAAAAAAAGTTGTTTTTTAGTTTAAGTTGACATCAAAAGGAACTTATTTTAAGTTTGACTTTGTTGTAAAAAGCAACAGCGCTTTCGTGCTTGTTTGTCCATACTGCGCATGTACCTAATCGCTCCAACCCTCTCTGGATCTCTGTCACTTGAGCCGACAGCGCCCGACGCCGGGGGATTAGACGATGTCGTCAGTTAACCCGAAAACGCCCGATGATAAGTAATAATAGTAATGGATTACTCGGGCCTGTAAGACCTTGGTTTTGGGAGTACTGAGATAGAAGAGGAGCGCTGTCATCTCAGTATTAACTGGAATAATTAGTTGGAACATTAAATACATTATTAAACATTTTAAGCAAAAGATTTGAGGTAAATAATAAGAATTTAATGATATTCTGACACCTACACAAGAACCATCACGTCATCAACAGCTAAAATCCATTTAAATTTCACATGGCTCCTTAGAAAAATTCGTTTTCTTAAAGAATGCCGCCTTACTCAACCGTAGGCTATACAACTCTTTGCCAATTAATTATGAAGGTTTAATTCATTCAATTATTATTCTGGGGTAAATCTGCTATTGTCAAACTGGATTTTATATAAATGAATGATATTCATATATTTGCAATGACAGCGGAAAAGTGTCATAATAAATAAATAAAATTATGATAATTGATTATTTTAAAAATGTACTAAATTTAGTCATGTCCGATTTGATTGTTTAAATAAAATCGGTCAGTTTAGAACATACTGGCTTTAAAATGAAGTTTTATAACGTTTTAATCACATTACTAGTTATCATACATAAAAAAGGTTGAGCACGCCTTCAATGTCATGACGTTCTGTATTTTTTTCATAGAACTGAAAGTGACAGCTATACTTTTAAGGGCTGCTCAACTTTAATTTGCGTTTATGAAAAAAAAACGCGAAACACCACTGCCAATCCAACTACTACTGCCATTTTACTACACCCAAAACAGCTAATTCTTATTACCAATCCCTTATTAGATCACAGCCATTTTGCTAATCAAAAAGCGCAATAAAAATTTGTACCCGCCACGAGTCTTATAATTCAGGCGATTGTTTTCCTATTAGAGGGGTTGGTGCATTGGGGTCGCTGGGACCCGGTGTGGCGGACCCGGTGTGACGAACCCGGTGTGACGGACCCCGTGTGACAGACCCGGTGTGACGGACCCGGTAATGTGACACCAGTTTTGATGTATTTGACGGCTTTTATGGAATACTGATTGCTGTCAGATTAGCGTTAATTATTCTACTACAAAGTAGACTATTTTAAAGAAGATTTGATTATTATAAAATAATTGAATAGGCTCTGAAACTACTGGAACGATTTGAAGAAATGTTTTTTAAAGCGATATTATCCCTTATGAAAAAAAAATAATGATTTATTTTCAAAATGATTTAATGTTGATAATATGATATGATTCGAATTCTCGGGTGGTTGCTAGCGTTGAAATTAGGATTTTTTTGACTCTTTTTAAAGATATCATGCGCTTACCAATGTATCCCAAACGGGGTAACCAAATTCTATATTTTATAAGTAGTCTTACTTATTAATTATTACTGCCACTTGGTACATTCATTATTATCCTCTCTCATAGGAGACATGGACACATAAAAACAGACTTATTGAACAGAATATTCAGAAGCCCACATTTCACTTAGCTAACTCAAACCCAACGTAGTAAGAGGCGAGCATACCACCACTATCTGAGTTGCCATAATTCTTCATTGGTGTTTCCACCAACATAGAGTTAAATGAAGGGCTCTAAGGACGAGTGACACCCTAATGTACAGAGGCGCTCACATCAACCTTTAAATAGAGACACCTTATCCTGCTGACGTAAGACTCATTTTGCACAAGTTTTGTGAAGGTTGATGTGTGCGCCTCTGTACTTATATTTTGCAAATTAATTACCTTGACTTTGACAGACCGCCTAATGGTTAGCGGTTACCAGCCGCCTTAAGATGACCGCCTATAGACATCTCACATTATCAGAATAATTGACGTCTAACATCATCACTATCATAATAAACAGCCACAAATTGTCCACTGCTGAACATAGGCCTCCCCCATAGAGTACCAGGGCGAATCCAAAAACCATCTACCGAAAACCTGCAATCAGGTCATCCGTCCACCCTGGGAAATGTGTCCTGCTTACTACCACTTCAACCTGCTAACCCGTTGTGCTACCTTGGTTCTCCTACGGGTTATACTTGAATCGATCTCGTAGCTAGTCCTGGGATCCTGTAAGGATCCTGTAAAGTCCTTGTTGAAAATGAAATTAAAACCTTGGCATCAAAGTTCGTCCTATAGTTTAAGTATTCTAGCAGAAACAAATCCTACTACCTACTTAAAATTATTAATGGGAAAGTTTGTTTAAGTGGATGTGCCGTGTTCAGTTGCTCTATCAAGTACAAACTACTGAATGGATTTTAATGAAACTTTACAATAATCTAGCTTATACACATCTGAATCGCACATATGCTACAAGAAATATTACTTTTTGTTTTCCAACTTAAGTCCACGTGGACGAAGTCGCGGCTGCTAGTAACTAATAATACCAAGCAGTTCCTGAGATTCCATATTCTCAACTCGGGAGCCTCCATGATCTCTTGACCACGGTGACTCTACCATTCTCGACTAGACAATTCTTCGCAATAATGAGCAAAGGGTCTGACCTGAAATGTTAGCCAAATGTGATGTTGACTGCAACTATCCGTCATTGTAAAACCAAAATGAGAACCATGTTCTAATAAGTTCTGTGCCAGTCAATTCAATTGAAAAAGAGGAAGACAGGTTTCTTGTGCTAAAGAAGTGGCACCCGAAATCAGAAATTGCACCTGACCAAAGCATAGGTATACCTACCTGTCTCGTTAACGCTTTAGTAAAATAATTATCTTGTTCAGAAGTTTACAACATAATAGGTACGCACGCAGTGGTCAATTGACTTCTCATCAGCACTGACATAACTTATTTACCTCTTTTTGTTATAATATCATTGGTGCCAATAGCTTGAAATAAAATGGTCAACCAGACGGTTGACCATTTTATTTCAAGCTATACGATTGGCATTTGGCATTGCTATGCCACCCCTAATTGCTCCCCCTAATTCAGTCCAGGGGCGTGTTCCCACGCTTAACTGCGTCTCAGTTTTCGGGGCTCGAGAGATTGACAGTAATTCACGCTTAGCGTCGCGTGCGCACTTCAGTTTTTTACTGGCACGAGTGGGATCAGATATCGTGGAGTGGGTAATGTTATAAGTGCATCAACTTGTCGCGATTCGCTATTGTGCAGTGACATGGATAGAAATATGTTTGTAATTTAATTGAAATGGGTTTTTTACACAGACTTGTCGGTTCAATTGTTGACTCATCATAATTTGAAGAACAACAAATTGAGATATCTTTTTTTTTTGTTCTACGTTTCAAAGTCGAATACGGAAAGACAGACAGACATAGCTACAGGACTGTAGCTACTGATGAAACTTGGTAAGTGTAGATTTGTTTTCTGCGAACCGCACTGAGATTTTGACACAAAAAAATAACAACAACTTTTGGGGGTTCCCCATACTGAGAACTGAAACTCAAAATTTTATCTTATCTTCAAACCAAAAGTTGTGGGGTTATCTATAGATAGGTCTTCAAAAATGATGTTGGTATATTTTTTTTTCTAAACTGAATAGTTTCCTCGAGAGACACTTCAAAAAGTGGTTGAAGGTGTGGATCCCCTTCTAAAATTAAGGAAAAGATAAAACTGAAAAATAAATATGATGTACATTACCATGTAAACTTTCACTCAAAATTTGTTTGTACGAAATCTGGTAAAAAGTTTTAAAAAAATGCTATGGAACCCTTCATGGGCGAGTCCAACTCGCACCTGGCCGGTTTTTTATAAAAGTAAAACAGTCTAGCGTAGCTTTCGTGTAGCGAGTAACGCCCCGTTACCCGAATGCATCCAAGCAAATGGCCCCGACTTGTCTCAGACGGTTTTTATTGCAAGAAGAAACTCAGAAATAGGCAAGTGACAGACAGTCAGACAGGAGACGCCATAGGGAACTGCTGAGTTTCTTGCCTGTGCTTCTCAGGACGGAAACCACTTTCCCAAGCCAATAGTAGAGTCATATTATGTTTGTATTTGTATTTAAAACTATTTTTAATAAAGCATTTAAGCATTTTTTGGTTAGTTTTTTTAACAGTTTTGTGAACTTTGCAGAATAGATTGATAGAAACTTACCAAAAAAAAACTACTAATAACAAATATGAATTAAAACTAGACCGGTCATGCTACGGGGCTGCCTAAAAACGAATACTAAATATTACAATGAAATATTTCTTCGGTAACAATGTCAAATAGAGCTTTTATTTTTAACCGCTTTTTAACAAATATTTGACTGTAAAAATATCCAAGCCTAGTTTTTGTTTACAATTTACTCCAGAGTGCATTTCCACAAACCAATTTTGTTGCTGTTTCCAAAAGTTAAAAGTGTTGGATTTGTGATGCGGGTTCCATTCCTATGCCGTCTGAATAACTAACGCGGACTGTAAAACCCCTCAAACGTGTGTACCACCGGCAAATCGAAAAGAGAGACTATCACTTAAAAACAGACCAGTTTAGAGTCCGACTCGCGTACTGTGGGTTCCGTGTAACTTATAACGTATCGGTCGAGCAAAACTGTGTTATAGTAGAATCTTCTAGTTTTGAAGAAATACCATTTTTACGTTAGGGAGACAAGGTGATAAACTAAATCATGGTATAGAAATGTAACAAAAAAACCACTTTACATTTTAGCAGTGGCTAAGCCGGAGGAATCAATGATGTGCTGTTTTAAACATGAATAAAAACCAATCCCTTAACAAAAAAAACGGGAAATTAAAAATCCTCACGATAGCGATTACTCTTGAAGTTCTATGAATCTAATCTAAAATGGTGACTCTCATTGACCGTATTTTGATCAATCAAACTGAGTTTGATTAGACACATTAATGACGGAGACGTGACGGAAAAGAGAGAAAAAATCAAGTGGACTGTATTCATAATAGTATAAAATGCAAAAATGACTAAAGGGCACTTAAAAGTTATACATTATTAGCCAATTCAAACATAAACCAAAATGAAAACAGCTCTAATATGTCAAACGATACATAAGACAATAGATTTAACAAGTGTAAAAGAATTTACTCTGGTAACAATTATATTTCATGCTTCACGTCCATTGCCCAGGCATAGGTAATAGATTCAGTTTTAAGGCCTCATTTATTTATTTATCCTTTATTGCACAACAAGGAGATTGGTAAAAATGGCGGAACTAATGCCGAAAAAGGCATTCTCTACCAATCAACGATAGGGCTTAGCAGAAAAATAAAGTAGGTTAAAGTAGGTGCAACAGTGTTAAACTAGTACTGAATTTCAACAATAAAGATATATTTAAATTTGGGAGCTTGCTCCTGTCGTTTTTATTCACCTACCGCCAAAAAAAGTCTTCCTTGTAAGCAACCTTTGCCCAGGGAACCCTAAAATTCACCGCCTATAAACCGTCTGTTTTGAAGTCGGGCCGCGCAGATCGACCGGGTCAGGTACACTCAGCCTCATAGACCACCACTTTTGTACTTACGTGCTGGTGGTAAGACTTAAAGTTGTTTACGTCTTTTCGGGACTGACCGTACATTCTCATAAATAATTTAAAGTGATCCAGAAAAACCGTGTCCGCGGTCGACGCCATGACTATTTAATGTGTGACGTATTGCGTCTTAGAATTAGTTAGACTAAAATGGCTTTATAAAATTATTTTCGACAGGACAGGACAGGGTAAAGTCTTAGATCGAGGTCACGGTACAGAAATATGAGGTTTCGCTTAATACTAAAGTAGGATGATCGGAACTAAGTAGCTTTGTTAAAAACCATCTTCTTATAAATGAACTTTCAAGGGTAAAAATAAATATATTACGTTTTTGTGTAAGTTACACACGTGGCGTGTATTGTGTGTAGTTATTTGTGCTACTCATGAACGATTTTTCGAACGAAGGGAGAAATTTGTATTCAATAATTAGTTTTAAAAACAAGCAACAAGTCAACAAGCTTGTTTTGTCTCAACCTACTCACAGTTGAAATAACAAAAAGAGTTTACTTGTCCACTTTTGTCAGTGCCTGTCGTTAGGATATCAAAAGGCACTGATTTAGTAAAGCCGCGGAATTAAAGGCTTGACCTGTTTTCAAATGAATTCATTTACGAGTTGCAAGCACATGTTACCTTTTCAAAATGTGTTACAGGCTAGAGTATGTCGAAATGTCCACCGCCAACAAGGTTTCTGCTTTGCCCGATGGTTGATTGGTAGAGAAGGCCTTTAGGAATTAAGTCCGCCAATTGTACTTTTTCTTTGTGCAATAAAGAATAAATAAATTAAAGTTTGAAAATAAAATTGAAATTCGATCAGACGTGTGTTCCTTCACGATTGACAGTTGAACCAATACTTTTGTCATGACATCATTGAGCAAGCAAAAACGGATCTTAGGGTGGTAGCCCTTTCATTCTTCGACTGTATAAAACCATAAAACATTTGTCCACATTGACCATGTCTATCACCATAATTTCCTCATGCAATTCAAAATTTGCATGCCAACTGCCCATCCAATAACCGCGACACCAATAGTCTGATTTGAAAATATCCTTAATCTATTATTCAGTCTAGGCACAAATTGCGAACGTCCGCCATGTCAAAATGCGGAGTTAGACTAAGAATTGAATCTATGCAGAAACAAGCTAGCTAATGCTACTATTCTGGTCTGAGTTTCCTAGTCCGTTTATTTTGTTAATGCAATAATTAAATCTAATTGTAAGTGGCAAACGAGTAATGGACCGAGCTATAGAAGAGAAAGGAGGAGTCCGCCGCAGGGAATGTGTTACAAATGTTATTTTGTGGCTTACATAAATGAGACGGATGAACATTATCGCACTTATTTCTATGCATACATACATACTTAAACATAAACGGCCTATATGCGTCCCACTGCTAGGCACAGGCTTCACCTCAACTATGAGGTGGATTGAACCATACTCCAAGACGCGGGCTCAATGCGGATTGTTGGAGGGGTATAAGGTTAGTGAGCAACCTTAATGTCAGATGTTATTAATTAATGTCAGACTGACATCTAGCGTCATCAACCGGGACCAACTGCTTAACGTGCCTTCAGAAGCACGGAGATGCCCGAAATACACATCACTAAATTTCGGTCGGGGTGGTCACCCATCCCATTTATGACCCGGCGTGTGTTGCTTTACAACAGCGATCGTCGCCGATCACTGTCACAACTGTGCCACGGGCACCACGAACACAAGCATTTACTTAAATTATTTTTATCAATCATCCTCTTCACAACGTAGCTCAATATTTTGAGCTCCTCGTTTCTTACCTGCATTTTGAATCATCATCAATTTCCCGAAATGTGATTTGCTTTTTTTATTTCATTCTCTAAAACTGAAAATGATGGCCCTAATTTTAAGTAACTTTTCATTACTCATACTCTGAAAGTAGGTCATTACTGACCTGAGAAGCGGGCTGAAAGTAATACTTTTCATCCCTGGGGAGAATCACTTTCAACTGACAGCTGTCATATCATTTAAAAAAAAACTAGTTCTTTTTCACTTAACTATTGAACCATGTTCCAACTTTCTATACAGCCACGATGTAAAATTGAAATAACTTAAAGTTAAGTATTGATTAGAGAATATATATTTTTTAAATAACTTTATTATAATTAAGTTTCAACAATTTCTTTAAAATAACGTAGCTTTGAGCAAATTATTTACCATTTTTCCAATGATGAAAATAAAAAATAATGGCTGAATAGCGGGCCGGCCACAGAAAAAAAACAAACAAAATAGGCGGGAAAGCGGCAATTCGATCTTCATGAATTAATTCATGTTTTTATTTTTACTTTCCTCGTATTTGTAATGAAAAGCACAGTGTTTACCTCGGGTTAAAGACTTATTTAGTCCCTCGAACTATTGGCGCCCTCACTTCGTTCCGGGCGCCAAACCCCGTCTCGGGACTAAGTAAGTTACTTTCACCCCTAGGATAACAATGTACTATTGTATCGTATGAGTATCAATGTTATGCAATGTAATAAAAGTGTGAATAATTAAATTGAATTTAGAGACAAGCTTTTAATAACACCACTCACTCTATTCTACCAAGCAGATTTATGTCACGTCAAAACTTGAGAACGACTACACTGACTTCCTAATTTTTTAAGTTGTATTCAACTCTCACGAGAAGATAAACTAATAAATGTACAGTTTAAAAATCAACGACTATTTATCTTGGCGTTTTGACAGTTCTGGGTCTGACAAAATAACTTCTTTGGAGTCTTTGGGTCTGCTAAAAACTATAGTGAACTATTAAGACTTTCGTAATAGTCATAAAATGGTCCATAATTAAAAGCTGGAGATACTCTTTTGACTGGGATTGAGATGACACTCTCTTTATAAGTGTTTATTTTTCGTGAGATGTTCATCATGAGTGGAACGCCTAGCCGGCGTCAGTGTTTCCCGAAGAGTACAATTTAGGAGTCTTCAAGCGAAGAGTGGATAGGTTTCTACTAGACAAGTATGCTCCATCGTAGACTGCATCGTCGCTTTCCATCTGGTGAGATCACGGTCAAATATTTGGCATACCGTTTTTTGGCCGTTTTGACGATGGAAAACGGTGATCGGGCCTGATCTTGATAGTGTCATGTCGTGTCGGTCTTTTTGGCCAGTATTTAAGAAGCTTAGGGAGATAATTAGACTCTAAGATTACTTAGTGGTTCGAGTAGGTTTTCGGCAGAGTGGAAGAAATTGGAGAAAACTGTTTTATTATACTTTTGCTAGTCAGAAAATGTAAGTCTTTTCTAGGATTGCATTAATACCACAGTCAACCCTTTGGATGTGGAATGATGACTGCCGTCACTAGGCCGTAAGTGCACGATCCCAGCTACAATCATGGTTTGTAAGTATTTCTATAAAATGCAGTAGGCGTTAGCAGGTTCACTCGTAGTCAGCCGTTGCAATCATTAGCATAAGATAGAATTATCTTTCAGAAAACAGTAATTAATAGCATTTCAATAAATTTAGTTTTGGTTTGTGAGCCTGGGGGCTAGTCAAGAGTTTACTAAGTTTGGACTTAAAACAAACCTACCTAAGAGTAATGGTGTTAAGTTTGCCAATGTCATTACAGAAGATTGTTCTCTAAAGTTATCTAAAAGCCGAGGTATGTTACTCTTTGCTAGCCCATTTGATGTTTTTTGTTGATTATTTGTTTGTTAGCATTTTCATGGTTTATGACTGAGTGAATAAAAAAATACGATCTTGTGATCATCTATAGATCAAACATTTCTTAGGCCAGATTTTTCAATGTTCCAGTGAAAATCAGATAACATTTTGTGTTTGAAAAAGTTGATTCATCAAATTAATTTAATCTGACCATTGAAAAAGCAGCTTTAAATGTCATTTGTGGTTGTGAATCAACTTTTCTTAAATCCTTTGTAAATGTTAACATGTTTTAATTTCAATTTGGAAATATATCAAGTTTTAAGGAAGATTCCGAGTAACGCTTACAAAAGTTTAACATTACAAATATATTTTTTTATAATGTAAGTCCAAATGTGTATTGAATACAACTCAGAACCTTCCTTGAAAATGAAAGATCTAACAGTCAGCATCAAATCTAAATTAAGTGAAATACTAGAAATAGTACTCACTCATAATTGTTTTTCTACTGTGGAATTGAAAAATTCCAGAGGAGGTAGGTTCCCCGAGTTTAATAATATCTTAAATATTATAAGTCGCTGGCGCTGGTTCGATGGATGATGATGAAGGAAAAGGTCTCAAATGTTTGATGCTGACTGTACCATTTGATAGGAAAAACTGCCCTAACGATTGCCCCTAACATTCACACCTTCTCCAGGGGGATCTCTTCAGCGGGCTGAACGATGGCCTCCTCAGCAGAGCGGAGGCGCTGGCGGTGGACATCAGCAAACACCAGTCAGGCCCGCAGCCAGGGCCCCCCCTGCCACAGCTCAAGCACGATATGGTGTACCACCACGGCGTCGGCGGACCACCTCCTCACAACGCTAGGCCGCATCAGGTATTATTGTTTCTTTTTACAACTAGTCTGAACACAGCTACTTTGTGCAATTTGCGGCTCACTCTTCGGTGATGGAAAACAACGATAAAAACCTAAGCAATCCATAAAAACGGCTCGCCTCTCACCATAACATAACATAAACATAAATTGCCCATATACGTCCCACTGCTGGGCACAGACCTCACCTCAACTATGAGGTGGATTGAGCCATACTCCATCATGCAGGTTCAGAGCGGATTGTTGGAGGGCTGCCAATGGGGAGCCTCTTACCATGTTGTGTTCAAATTCTCTCGGCGAAATGTTGGCTTCTGAATGTCCCGTTTACCATGACGGCAACAATCAGTGTGCTTCTGACTAACCCATTATAGATAATTTGGTCGTGAGGGTATGTATGTTTACAACTAAGCATACTGTCGACGAATGTCCTAAAATTACTAGTTCCGACTAGGCTTAACGACTGATATCTGACTTGATGTCGACCGGAACCAACTGCTTAACGTGCCTTCCAAAGCACGGAGATGCCCGAAAAATACATTACTAAATTCCGGTCGGTGGTCACCCATCCCATTTCCAACCCTTCCTGTGTTGCTTACAGCGATAGTTACAGATCCACTGTCCCAATATCGTAAGCTCCTAAACATTTGTGTTCTCTTCCCCATTCACAATAATATCCATACTTTAACATGCCATAAAATATGATAGAGAAAAATAAAAGAAACAACTCCTGCGCCCTCGGTATCAATGTAATATCTATCCCATCGACTTCATCTGACTGAGCTCAATAAAAAAAAACTTAATCAAATCAAAAAGGCCCCCAACATGGGAAGGCTGGTCCCGACTATATTTACAGATTAGAGACGTATACGGGACCCCAAACGGGCGCGTTCGGGTTCCGTGGGCAATAAAGCACGCATTACGCGGGTTCCGGGGGTAGGCGAATTGGGGATTCCCCTTTTTTTACGATATGTTACAGTGGTGACTCTTTATGCTCCGTCTTGTGAGGTTGCGAACTAAATCTAAACTCAGACTTGGACGGATTTTAGGTGGAGACAAATATAGACGGCCTATATACGTCCCACTGCTGGCACAGGCCTCACCTCAACTATGAGATGGAACTGTTGGAGGGCTGTAAGGTTAGGGAGATGTTAACGACCGATATCTAGCGACGTCAACCGGAACCAACTGCTTAACGTGCCTTCTGGTTTGGGTGGTCACCCATCCTATTTCCGACCCGATGCCATTCCCATTTCCGAATTTTAGGTGTAGAAAGGGGCTTTATTTAGTGTTGGTAAGAAAAAACTGAATGTTAACCCCCTAAATACTACAATATTGTTTTAGCGAGAGTCACCTGACACTTACTCCCAAATTATTATATCAAAGGCTACATGAATGAAGGAAACAAACGTTACAGAAGTAAAGTGATGCTGTAGGAAACGTTTAAGACTTGATATGATTTGGGGGTAAACCTTCCTGTGGACCATCGCTTATTAAGGAATTAATTCAGAAACAATGTTATGTCACACAAAAATACAAAAACTCGTCATACACCTATCCCCAAATTCTCAAACGTCAATCAAGGTCCACTGCTTTCAAACACCTGTCCTGTAAATTGTATAAATAACTAAAGGTGACAGCTACACTCAAATGTGATTTGTGTTTGTGAATTCGGCGTCTAGATTTCTCCAACTCAGTGATTTTTTGCCGATAGCTTAAAACAACAGCATGTAAAAAGTCGGTCCTGCGCCTTACCTTTCTCCGGTCTTGTCGAACTGTCATCCCATCAGGTCATAGAAAGGTGATGTCAAAGGGAGTGCACCTGTGTATTGCGCGCACACTGCATTATAATATTTTCGGCGTAACTGGTTCATCTCGTTGAGATTAACCGACTTAACTTAATTTCCTACACTGAAAACCTAACAAAACGTTTGCGGTTTAATAGTTAACCAGTCGATTTTAGCGATGATTTTAAATCGAAAGACATTCCCAAATAAATAAAAATATGGGTCCATTTGTACTAAAAAAGAAACTGAAGCGAACACTAGTCAAAACTTAGTTATTTTGTAATTGTATATACTCAATTTAAGTCTTTTTGTAATAGACGAATGTTAAGCATATTTAGTTTTAGGTATACATTGATAAATAAGAAATGAGTGCAAACTTGTCAACAAACTGCTTCTGCAGTTTGGCGAGATGTTAAATGTAAAAATGTGTAATGTATACTTGGTAAATTAATAAATAAATAAACACAAAGGTTTTTACGTGCATAACCGGATGTTTAAAGGGACCAAGACTGTCCAAGACGGACCGCCAACCGTAAACTTGTAACCTCAAACTGCAAGCAACTTTTATTTTGACATAAGATACCTACACAATGTAATTCAAAGTTCTCACTTTCTTTATTTTAATAACGGATACTTTTTGAAACTAAACGTTTAGAAAATCAACTCACTAATGATTGGGTAAAATGTTACTGAACTTGGCAATACTTACTAGAAATCAAACAACATACCAAGTTTGTTTAACTCTTTACTCTAACAGTATATAAGTAAATCTCTCGAGAAAGATGCTTTCCCAACAGTGGTAAGAGTATATCTTTGTCTCATGTTTCAAGTTACTTTTTTAGTATTTCACAGAATTTTACTACTAATTACAATACTTAAAAAAAAATACAGCACGTTTAGAGTGAAAGCCTGCACTTAAAGCTAGAAACACTAAGAAACAGCAAAAGACGAAGCAATTTCCGCTGGAAAGCAATAAAGGAGGAGTGTGTGTTGTGGGGCACAATCGCCTACATTACAATTGGAATAGTGCATAAAATTACCCCGTCTTACCCCCACCCTCCCTGAGGACCTCTCCCTCCCGCGAATTAAAGTACGCGACGTGTGTAGCTAGGATGGAATATTACGTGGGAGGAGGCTCTTCAAATTGAACCCTATGTTTGTATAGGAACTAAATAGATCGACACTTATCAATTTTTCTTTTGAATTTGTGTAATTTTTTAACGAAGGAGGTTTTTTCGCGTTGCACTTTCTCTTTGAGGTTCCACAGAAAACCTGTGCCGTGGAGTCTTGGCTTGAAAGCTGAGTGAAAACCATTTCAGTTGTACTACTATATTTTCCTTTTTATTACATACTTTTTTTCTATTAAATAATCTATGAAATGATGTTGAAAAATCTGGTACAAAAAGCAAGTCAACTGTGTAGACTTTGACAGTTCGAATCACCCTAAGTGAATGATTAAAGGTCGCCGTTGGTTAAGCTTAACGTTCCGTTCATTGTACAGTCAGCGTTAAAACCATGTAAGCTGAGCTTACAGAATGGTCAAAAAATAGAAAATCGAAATATTTGAGAAAAGCATTCTTATTACTAAAAAAATGTAGTAGTATTTCACTTGTTTTGAATCTGAGTGACGTTACAGACAACATTACTCTATTCTTGTAGAATGCAAGCTGATTTTGATTTGCAGAGAGGCAGACTTGTGCCTACA
The DNA here is from genome assembly GCA_950022985.1 of Udea ferrugalis. Lineage (NCBI taxonomy): Eukaryota > Metazoa > Arthropoda > Insecta > Lepidoptera > Crambidae > Udea > Udea ferrugalis. Next base: position 2,017,043 of record OX465515.1, read on the forward strand.
GCCCCATAAATATTGTTTGTGCTCAAAATTTGGGATTTGAGGATTTTTAAAAAAACAATCGTGATTGTGACAAAATCGTATGTCGTTTGAAGCGTCGCAATAAAACTAAATCAAGTAGTACATAATTTTAATTCTGTACAGTGTGGTTGCTTTTATCAAATACATTGGCCATATTACTTGACCACTCTTCCTATCCCACAGTAAAACAACTCTAGTTTATTCAGAAGTACTGGCTGAATTTCTTTAAAACCGTTTTTTATTAGTTTTTATCACCACAACTATGAGTCTAAACCTATCCTATACACTTTATAGATGGGTTTCAAAAATGTATTCGTATTTAAAAAACCACTATGCACTAAGCTCTGAGAAGTAATATAACAATAGGGCAAAATAATGTTTTTTTTTATTTAACACAACCAACAACAAAATGAACTGTTACGATCCAAGTCTTATGCACCAATTAAAAGAAACTACAGTTTTGTATGAAAGCCAAAGATTTCATGAAGACGGCAAAATTTTCCTTAAAAAACCGTTAAATGTTTTGCAGTATAAGTGACAATACTTTAAGCATATTTTCAACAATGAAAAGATTAAACTAGATTCATTTATTTCTCAAAATTAAAATAACATTATACATTACATTAATGTCCTATATGTATAAGTGATCAATATTAAGATCGTCAAATAATATGAAGTTATTACAATTAAAATAAAGAATAAAATATGATGTCAAATAATAATGTCAAAAACAACGTTAAAAACAAAAGAAATATTTAAATTACAAAAAAGAAAGCACAGTGGATAAATTCACATGTCAGTAGTATTGCACCTGTAGTTTTGAGTTCTCTCATGAAAAACATATTTTCAAAAGTAACCTTCATATTTTATTATTATTCACACCCATAGAGGTGTGAAGGAGATCAATTTCAAGACGAGTTTATGTTCAGGCCTTAGTTTTATGGAGGAGCAACCCGATTTGTATGATTGGTGTATGGGTTTGTATGATTTGTGTATGGGTTTGTATGATTGGGGGGCTGCTGACGGGTTTATGATGGAGTGGGGATCGGTGGTGATTTTAAAGTCCCGGAATTTGATGTTATGCGCAATAAGGGTTAGATCTATAGCTTAAAAAACATTTTACAACTAGAGGCCGCCCACGATTTCATCTGCGTATATTTTATTTTCTTGATGACAATAGCCTGCCTTAATTAATGAACTTTACACCACCAAAATAATGATTTAATTCCAACTAGAAAATTAGCGCGTTCAAACAAACAAAACAAACGTTTTAGCCTTAGATTATTGGTAGAGATAATATGATGAACAACCAATGCAGTATCCTGGTTACCTCTCAAACGGGACGGGATTGACATTCGTTGGCTGACAAGTATTGTTTTTTAATGAACTGTCACAGTCCAACATACTGTCAAATAGTATTTTATTTGGCACAACGACGTCTGTCGGGACTAAGAATAAGTAAGAAGTGGTAAATATTTCTGAAATTGCAATTAGAACTGTTCAGAATTAAAATTGTGTTTCACTAGATTTAGTTTTTTGTGACGCTACAAACGACATACGGCTCCATCATTGTAGTATTACAATTGCTTTTGTCAACGACGTCTGACGGAATTAAGAATAAGTATTATTATAATAGCAACACCATTTTTTGACTCCGTCGAACACTATCGTTAAGTAAGGTTGCGTTGAAATTTACTATAGCATGTTTCCCTTATAGACATTTTCTTAAAGATTTACAAAGCTCTCGAGTGGAAGTTGCCACGCTAAATAGGTTTGAATGAGATCTAGTTGGTAGTTTATTAAAAGAAAAATGCTACGTAACCCTTCATGGGCGAATCCGACTCGCATTGGCCGGTTTTTTCGTTTATTTAATTGATCGGTAAAGCTAAAGGTGAAAAAGGAAATTCAATTTCAGAATCTCGTCGCTCTTTGCCTTAAATAATAACTCATCTATATTTTCTCCCACTAATTTACCGCTAACGCAGTCAGTTTTAATCCAGATTGAAGTTAAGCTGGTGAGAGTTCATTTTAACGAGAACCAGAAAAAACAATGAAACAATAAGTCCATAATTAATTTGAATGTTGGTATTATTTGAGTGCACAAGGCTTAATAAAGCCAAGATAAACATTAAATGAATAAAGTAATACAGTGCTCTGATTATGTTTTTGTGTCAATAATATTATGATGAAAAAAATGGGGATAGGTTACTTGTGCTAAGAAAGTGGCAACCTAAATCAAAAGTTTTAGTAAACCTGAGCCATTGAAAGTTTAAGACTACAAGTTTAAACGCTCTAGTATAATAATTATATTATCTTGTCCACACGTTATAACACGGTCAAATTATCTACGTCGTACCCCGTGGACTATTTTTGAATTCGCGTAAGTACACAACTTCTAAAGTATTGATTTTTGCGGGGCTAAACCTTTTTTTAAAAGACTTGCTATGAAGCACTCTACCTTAAAAAAAAAAATTGTACTACTGTCGCTAGGCCACCCTGTATAACATTGTATTTAAGCCTAAGTCTACGCGAACGAAACCGCAGGCCGCTGCTGGTACTGTTTAAAGAAGCCTGTTTATGAAAAAAACAGAAACCCAAATAAATGTTACTAAAATCCTATTTCAATTTAAATTCATTTATTCATCAACAAAGTACATTGTTAAGTACATTTAAAAGGCAAAAGTCAAATTCTGCGTACAATAATGTCATATGAGGCGTTTTATAAGCCAATAGTCGTTTAACAAGTGGTTAACAGGTCGTTGCGTAACTTTATGATAACATTCCTATCGCTAACCCGGTGGAAACATTCATGATATAGGCAAATGAAATGACATGAAAATTATTTATTTCATGTAAACTTTATGAAAAGTCGGTAAAATAATTCACAGTAAAAAAATAAAATGATGCAAGAAACACTTAGGGTAAGTTGCACCATAGTAGAAATTAAAGTTAAAGTTAAAGTTTTTGTCAAATTTGACAATTTGACGTCATTTTTACGATACTAAACGATACTATAATTGAAAACTTATTTAAATTATTTGAGTAATTTTCAAATAGTTTTATTGGAAGATTTCAAGCTGTCAAATCATGTGTTTCTTCATGGTTCTTAACTTTTTTTTGTAAGTAAGTAAGCAAGTTGGGAAATTAGTACAAAGTGAAAGATATAATATTAAAAAAGATTAAAAAAAAGAAAAGCATAATTATCACAATAACGAATAACAACAAAACTAAGTTGTTAAGCTTACTTAGTAACAAATAAAACAAGATAACGAAAAACAATAAAAAAATGCGTGATCACTTTTGGTTTTCGCGTACTTGACAGCTTAAGTTGCAAACGGCAGTGAGCGTTGAAATGTCAAAACATACGTCACAAAAATGGCGGCCAAGCGTTAGTTACCATTAGCTATTGGCAGGCATTATAGTAGAATCTGCCACTGACTGATAATAATATACCTAATAAAGTAATAGGGTATTTTGAAGCTGTGGTAACAGTTAACGGAATATATAAATAAGGCCTCCTAGTCGATTCCGACCACAGCGGCTAATCTCAACGAGATTAACCAGGTACGCAGGAGATATTATAGTGCTCAAGTGTGCGCGCAATACACAGGTGCACTCCCTATTCCATCACCTTTCTATGACCCGATGGGACGACAGTTCGACACGACCGGAGAAAGGTGAGGCGCAGGACCGACTTTTTACATGCCCATCCGATAGCATGGATCATCTTACTTTTCGGACTCGAGGTGATCGGCCTCCACTGTCCTAGCCAACTCGAAACAACAACACAAACATAACATGTTGTTGGTTCGCGTGGGATTCGAACCCACGACCTCCGGGTTGAGAGCCCAACGCTCTAACCGCTACACCACGGAGGCAGTTTAACGGAATATATACATACATACGCTCATGACTATATTCCAAATAAATCACGTTTTTTTTGCCGTCATGGTGAAGGGAACATTCAGAAGCCCAAACGTTGCCGAACGAATTAGAACTCAAGCGTCAGTTATTTGGGTTTGACTGAGAGTTACTCATAGATGTAAGATCTGGGAGAATTGAACCGCAACATAGGTTCTGAGCTTGGGCTATAAAAAGAGCGAATAAAACTTGGAGGAAGATTATCAACATCACGTTTGACAGCAATAATAACAGAAACACATCACAAACATTGTATTCCAACAACAGCAAATGACCCCCTTGCCGGTCCAAACTTTTCATACCAACGAATTGTCACGGAGTTGTTTTTAAACAACGCACAGTGGTGCCCCCTGGGACTAGGGCGACAATCGTCAAAACGGACTAAAATGCTCATATGTCCCCGTCCCTAAGGGATGGCATGCCATGTTACCCCTGCCTCATGTTTAACTTGCCCTGTTTATTTTTTAGGGTCGATATTTCGTAATGGACAGCCAGGGGAATATAATTTCCCTTTGAAGATGTTAGAAGGTTCGCAGAGCTGCCATTTAGCGCTAGTAGGCTTATGACGTAGGGTTCGGCGTGCAGAGGTCTTAAATTCTGTTAATCCAGTTATACTCATAGTGTATGAAGACGTACTTGTGTGTCTAGGCTTAAGGGGCTCATATTTCGTCACGTTTTTTGATATTTTTATGCATACGACTACTTAGTTGGGTACCAAGCAACAACAAATTCTGGACAAATGTATTTAGATAAAGATACTTTATTTAAGTGAGAAAAGAATTACACAGCAACAGATATTTATGTCAAAAATTAAAAGCTTCCTGAAAGTGCCTCATTGTTTAAGCTCTAATGAAATATTTAAGCTGGCATGTGGTTTTGGGATTTGTAATAAGTTAACATATTATTTTCTAGAGTTATTTTCTATTGTATCGAATCAACTACTAATTGGATATAAAAAGGGTAACGGCACCGCGGAAGCCTTTTTTCCAAAATTTAGACAACTTTTTAGTGGGTGAAAAATTCAATTCCCGAAAGGCAGTACAAAATGCCTTTAAAGAGTAGGTTGCCTCATATTGTGGTTTTTACTTCATTTCTTGTGTTTTTTTTAATGTTTACTCTGTTTTTTAATGTGAACTTCCACAATCATTCGAAATCATAAAATTTGGCAAAGCTGTCCAGCCATTCTCGAGTTTTATCCATACTAACGGACAGCTATTGTTTTTATTTTATTTAAAAGAAGATTGTAGATTTCGGGTGGTTTTATCGCAACAAAGCGATGTTTCAAACAAGCTATATAGGTAGAAAAAAAATCCTGCTATTATTTTAAAAGTGATGCGTGAAAGTAGTACACTTTGACGTAAAAACTGCTGGATGGATTTCAATGAAACTTTAAAATAATATGACTAATGCATCTGAATAGGACAAAGGCTACAATTTTCAAACAAACTTATATTACTTTTTTTAAACGAAGTCCACGCGGGCAAAGTCGCGGGCGGCCACTAGTAAAATAATAATGATTGATTGTGCAAACAAAATATACAAAAGCAAGATGTTACATTGTCTTTGTCTCGTCCTCAGTAAAGCAGAAGCAAATATCGCCAAATCCACTAATCGGGAATATAAAAACCAAGAGGTCATCCCATTTCATGCTCACTCGAGCACTGAGGGTGTCAAACATTATTACTTATTAATTACTTGTTCCGTGTGTTAGGTGGATCCACTGGCCATCAAAACACATCATGCAGCGGACATAATGCATATCATAGGAGTACCGTCAAACCACTCAGGCCACCCTACGCTGGGGGCGGCATGTTGGGCCAGGGAACCAGCGGGATGGTTTAACATACTATGGTCATAGTCAGAGTTATCTGTTCTAACAGAGTGGACATAAAGGTATTAACGGTTGCGGGAATACCTAAGATTAGAAGGTGAGGTAAACTTAAGAAAATGCTATAGTGAAAAACAACAATTTAGGTTGGGTTGCACCATCTGACTTTAACAATAACAAACATCAAAATTTCAGTTAAAGTACCGGGTAGTATGCCAAAAATGACGTCAAATTGTCGAATTTGACAAAAACTTTAACTTTAACTTTTACTATGGTGCAACTTACCCTTAGTTTTCCTTAGCAACCATTTCTAGATGTCAATGATGACAACAGAACAACGTCTGTCGGGACAGCTAGTATTTAAAAACCTATATGTATTACACGTACAGTGTACAGCAGTATCAACTTTCACTGATACTCATCTATTTATTTATTTATCTCTTTCGCATCTCTTTGATGCTGTCTGTACAGTGAGTTAAGGCGTGCCTGCTACCCTTTTTGTCATCTTCATTTAGGTTGTCTTCTTGTGTATTTCTGCTTTTCGCGATAAGACCGCCCAAGTTAAACTTCATCACTCAAATGTGTAATTTACCTAAAATCACTTTAATTTTGTTTGCAATCAAATGTTTCTTATCTTGTTTTATTTACAGTCAACTTTAAATTTACATTAACTGGTATTAACATTATACGCATTCCTCCCAAATAGTAACATTCAATTTGTCAACATACCTAATATTCAAACAATAATTTGTAATATCTGTTCAAGTAAGTGTATATTATCCTACAAAAACGTGTTTCAATTATAACAAAAACACGAACGAAGGGTTTTTTAAATCGCTTTTTTCGTGGCCCCATACTCACACCCCAAATAAAGTTCGGCCACTTGTCCCAATCATAACGTTGTGATACAAATCACTATTAACGGAATATAATTTATTTAATATCTACTTGCAATCGCGTCATACGCTGCTCTAGTGATGTTTCTGATCGATATCGATGCAATGCCTGGTGTAACTCCGTAACTCTTATTCAAGTAGTTAATCTAAATTCTTTCAAAAAAAATTAAAATGAACGAGTACGATTCTCTCTCTCGTTTCATAAAATTTTAGCTGTCACGGTGGTGGGCTGGAAGAAATCTCTTATTAGAGAATTGCCGTACCCACTCTGTTAAAACTATAAAACCTGTCGATTTGTGTGAAAACTGAGTTGTGAATAAAACATAAATAATATTAAATTCACTAATTAATTAATGTTTGCAGACCACACAGTGGTAAAATTTGAGAACTTAATTAAGTAAATAGCATAAGAACTTATGTACCAAATTTATGTGCAAATAAATCATTCATTCATTCATTCAATATAAGTTTTAGAAAACTGACAATCTCGAACGGTCGTCTATATACAATTTCAAAGCCATAACAACATTTTAATGTGATTATCTACTAACACTATTTATAAGATGTAGGTAGGTATATTTAATACATGGGTCCACCTCCAGCACCTTAGGGCACCTACATACATTTAAGATTTAAGTTTGAACCTTAGTAAAAATATTTAAGAATGTTTATCAGAGTGATAGCCACATCAAAAGCCCTACTCAGCTTGCGGTCAGAGGATTATGTTATAGTCATAAAAATGTTGTATCGTTAAAATAAAATATTTGTTTTTAATGATCCGTCTCTATAATTACCAAAGCTCAAGTATTGCTTGCTATGTTTGGGTCCTTGAAGAATTCCTCATAAAACTTGAAAGTCTTGAAACTATCGTTGTAACTACGATATCGACACATGCACTGTCACATCACTATTCTACAAAATGACGCGAGGGGTTGAATTGGCCCCTTATTATTACACAATGACATAGAGTACGGACCCCGGCCTGCAAACTGTACAGTCAGCTCCATATGCACTATAGCTCTTTCTGCACGGCAATAAGGTATAAAATTGGATATTTTAACGATAGTGGTCTAGTACTATCGCACATCTATGCACCTGTGCTCGATATTTGCGGTTTTTCCTTGAAAAGGGTTTGGTTGGAAATTAATTTTCTAACGGTACTATGTTTCGAGGCCCATGCCATAGTTTTGGTAGTGAATATTATAGTTTAGGGGGTTTCTTTCTGATAAAATATACTTAATACTACTTTCATAGAGGATACTTTCTACACACATGGGCTATAATATGTTTCGTTTGTAACACTCGTTAAACTATCACAACAAAAACCAATACTAATAAAGCAGTTAATATCAAAAGAGAGCGTCGTGGCCTAGTGATAAAATTCTCTGGCTCGGAACCCGATGGTCCCGAGATCAAATCTGGCCGAAACACACCTACTTTGTGTTCACTGTAAAATTGCGGCTACCTCTCCGGTGCGGTGGTGGAAAACACCGATATAAAACCCAAGCGACCCGGGAAACGGCGGCAGGCCTTACCACTTTGGGTTCTAATTCCCTCGGTGAAATGTGGGCTTCTGAATGATCCGTTCGCCATGAAGGCAACAATCAGTGTCCCTCTGACTGACTCATTAGGGATATGGTCATGAGTCGTGTGTTATGTTATTTTAATAATTGTAAAACGAAACTGGACACAGCGTCACGCCCTTTGATCCCTTTGGATATTCGATAAGTTAATAAAAACACATAAAAAATTCTACGTTAAACGACTAGCTGACCGGCGTCGTCCCGAACACCCTAAATTTTCATATAATTTAAAAATAGTGGAAAAATACAAGAAACGCAATGGAGGAGGTCTACGTGCTAGAACCAGCCAGTAATTGTGATATACGGCTCCCAAGATACCAAGACCTGTCGTCCGAGGATGCTAACATGTAGCCCCTATTCCCTTAGGGATATGGTCGAGAATAGATAGCTAACATGGGCAGTGGCCCCTTCGGAGGGAAAGGAATTGTCAGAGATAGAGTTACGAGTCGTTCAAGAAGCTAGTGAGATATACGGGCTCGGTTTGCCCGTCAATTGTTTGGAAGACTGATGTAAGGGTATAATTACTGCTTTTAGTATCTAATAACTTTGTAAAACTACTGAAATAACATTTTTGTACTACAAAAAATTGCCTTTCTGTCGAATCACTAGGAAGCAATGCCGTGGCGCACTTGTGATCGGCAACGATCGCTGGTTTGAAGCAACACACGCCTGGTCTGGAATGGGTTGGGTGGCCATTTCGACAGAGATTTAGTGATGTATTTTTCGGGCATCTTCGTGCTTCGGCACGTGAAGCAGTTGACGTTGAGGTCCTGGTTGACGTCGCTAGATGTCAGTCGTTAAACCTAGTCGGAGGCCTAAGGGCAGCTTGTATACCTCTGGCATTAAGATTTCTCATTAATATTACAACCCTCCATCAATCCGCACTGAAACCACGTGTTGGCGTATGGGTTGCACCACCTCATAGTTGAGGTGAGACCTGTGCCCAGCTGTGGGACGTATGTAGGCCGTGCATGCCTATGCACAACCTGAGGGAAGCTTGAGGGAGTATTTAAAAGGAGATAGATATTTTAATTTAGCTTAGCTAACATGGAATTCGGTATATCTCAAAAATTATTTACTCAAAATTAGTATTACATCCCGATGTTAAATAAGGATTAATACCATGTTTTAAAACACCTTCTCAAACAATATATTGTTTAAAAAATACTATTAAGCTTCTCATAAAAGGGTAGTGTAAGTCTACTTTAGAAGAAAGACTTAATATGCTGTTGCCAATTTTTATTATGGAACTTTATAAGAGAGCGCTTTTAAGCATTTACCCAGCGCAGGCAACGCGAGCTTTCAAAAGGAATAATTTCTTGTAGCTAGGGTAATACAATGTAAAGGTTTACTTAAACGACATTATTAGATAATAATAAAGTGTGCTTTACTGCACATAGTGTATCTTAGCTGTGTTGTTGTTATTGTTTGACAAACAAGGTTCTGTCTTTTGCCGGGACTTCTTCTGTAGGATTTTCTTGATTTAGCTTGTAAAACTTATCATGAATAAGGATGCTTTTTACAACGAATTTAGTAAGCATTGAAGTAGCAAACTAAGCTACTATAAGCAAATAATAAATAATAACCATTTACCTAAATTGTTGAAGCACCACAAAATTTCCAAAATCGTTATACATTTTTGATAAAAATGTTAGAGATTTATGAGTACGGGTGCAGGAGCCAGAAGGAAAGATAACCGTGGCACGTTAATTATGTTACTAGGTTACAATCAATCATTTTTTGATCAAAACAAAAAAGCTATTTTCATTTTTTAAATAATACAGTATCGAAAGCATCACTAAAATCCGTGGTGTTCCAACCGTCCGCCTGTCAGGATGCATTGTCCAAAGCAGAAATCAATAACAATTCAAGTGCACATGTACTCGAAACACTCATTTGCGCAACAAAGCCCCACCATATTGGTAAAACACTTGCAACCAATCAAAGTCACAACAGACTCGCCCCCCATGCAAAAAACAAGTGTTTGCTCGCATAAAACATGACTGCAAATCTGCACAGAGATGATTGTTTATGTTTCCATAGAGTGGAGCCATTGTGCTCAACCCCTGCTTAAAATTAGTCGTCCGATTGAACACGAATGCGAGAGTTAATTCAGCGGGAAATAATAATGGTATAGGGTCCTCTGGTAATCTTCTTAATCAACTGGGATTCGGCAGTACGATAAAACGAATTACAAAGACTTTTTTCTCGCAGATGGGGCACCACGGTATGGAAGGGCTGGACATGCTGGACCCGCTCACATCATCGTCGATGACGACCCTGGCACCCATGGGCGAGGCTGCGCCGCCTCATCACCAGCTACACGGCTACGGAGCCATGAACCATGTCATGAACCATCACCACCACGCCGGCGGGCTCACGCACGCGCCACCAGCTCACCTCGGCCACCCCGCTGCTGCACTCCACCCAGACACCGACACAGATCCACGCGAACTCGAAGCGTTCGCAGAAAGATTCAAACAGCGCAGAATCAAGCTCGGCGTCACCCAAGCGGACGTCGGTAAAGCCCTAGCCAACCTCAAACTCCCCGGAGTGGGTGCACTATCACAGAGCACGATCTGCCGCTTCGAGAGTCTCACGCTCAGCCACAATAACATGATTGCGTTAAAGCCAATACTGCAAGCGTGGTTAGAGGAAGCGGAGGCGCAGGCGAAGAACAAAAGACGAGATCCAGACGCGCCGAGTGTGTTGCCTGCGGGAGAGAAGAAAAGAAAGAGAACTTCGATCGCAGCGCCCGAAAAGAGGAGTTTGGAGGCTTACTTCGCAGTGCAGCCGCGGCCGTCGGGCGAGAAGATCACGGCTATCGCGGAGAAACTGGACTTGAAAAAAAATGTGGTTCGTGTGTGGTTCTGTAATCAGCGACAGAAACAGAAGCGTATGAAGTTCGCGGCGCAGCACTGACCGGCGGGCGGCGGCGCGGCGCTCTTCTACCCGGGATCCGGGTACGGGTACTGAGCCGCCGGCCGCGTCCGCGCCTCGTCCGGGCCTCGTCCGCGTCTCGTCCGGGCCTCGTCCGCGCCTCAACCGCGCCGCGCCATCTAGCGCCCACAGCCACCAACGATCTCACCTTGATCTCAAGTTTTCAATGCGCCTACGCAATTAGTGACTAGTGTAGATATTGTACATGAACCGACCTTTATTGCTTTGTCTGTACGACTTCTTATATATTTTTCGAGACACAGGGTATATAATTGATTATATACATATCATAACAATAAATAGAAGTCGCTTCGTTCACACATTGTTCCTTTCTGAAGCCGTGTTTTAATGTTTTCGGAGCATTGAATATTATGTACGAGAAAAAATTGAAATTCAGGATTTTTAAGAGAATGTGCCTTGCAAATAATCAATATTCTGTGTTTAATGTTAGTAACTTCATCGCTGCGAGTCGCAGGAACTGAGGGCACCCCGGCGTGCCCTGTCGACGTACATCGAAACCGTAGAGTGTAGGCGCGGCGGTAACATGCGTGATACCCGTCGTCCTAAGTGAACGACCAACGCGACAACGCGTCGAGATGCGCGTTAAAATAGGCGTTGAGTTGTAAAAGTGTCCTACGTAGTCGCTTTAGTGGCGGCAGCAATTTGTATAGGTCACATAAGTCGTCGCTCACCTAGGACAGGGCCATAGACTCACTTGTAACATAATTACATTTTGAAACGTTATCATTTCAATCTGTCACTTTCTTCTTGTTTCCTTGGCATGTTACTCGTCTGACGTCTGCACGCAGTAAAACTTTTTATAAAATATTTATTAAAAATTTGTTAAAGTTTCGTGCTTTTATAATTGAATTGTACAAAATAATGATAAGAATACTTTCGCTTAAGTTGTAGATAGTACTCAGTAGAGTTATTTATTCTGTTTGTTTGTTCATTTTCATTAAAATATTAATTAAAATTTCACAAAATGGCACAATTTTAGATGTAAGAAGTTATTAGCGACATTTAGCCAAAATAGTGTTAAAACCATTTGTAAATAAATCACATTTCGATTTACAACTAGAAATTAGTTAAAAACATAGTTACTAAATTAAAAGGAATTAGTACAACGCTGACGGATTCATGCAAGGCAAATAATATTACTTGTACTTTCTATACTTGATTACGATCTAAAGGTATTATGTGAAAATAATTATTATCATTTTAAAACCAAATGCTCACATGCCAAAGAAAATTGAGCACTTTGCTAGTGTTCAAAACTGGAATAGGCTCTTTAAATGTAGACCAAATAGTAATTTATAAAAATGATGGCGCCATCTTGCGTGAATCCAGAGAAGCGACAAAATGGTCGCGGCTTGAAATGAAACAAACAAAAAAATAATAAAAAGTTTGCGAATTATAAATAATATTTTTAAAAGATATTTTGTAAATATAGGATTAAATGAATTAAGTTAATGAAACGTGCAATTTAGACCTCGGTAATTACTAATTATAATTAACTGCTAGGAATTTATGGATTTACAACTGAATTTGATCTTTTATGAAACATTGACTTGTGATACAGTTGAGAGTTTGAAGACTTTGACGATTTACCACTTCATGCTACGCCATCATATGTCTTCTGGTTTCTTTTTGATGATCACAAATTAGGGTTAAAATCAAAATCAAAATTAACGAACCCACTCATCTGCGCATTCAATTACTGAAAAAAAATTGCTAACACAAAATAAGTCGTCTGAACCAGACGCAGAGGCCATTATCGATCTAATCACTGCCAAACTATTACTACTGAGTATCGATATTATTTGTAAAACTATCGAAATGGGACTTGGATGGTTTCCTAAATTATTATATTGTAATAATGTTGTTCTTATGTCCGATTTACTGATTTTAGGAATAAATACTTCATTCTTTAAGCTAAAGATTTATCTAATTTATTCACATTTTGCCTGGCCGTATGCGAAATCTATATCAGTTTGGAAAAAAGGTCGCATCCTGGTAGTAAAAATGTATTTATTTGTCATTTGTAGCACAAGTCAATGTCATCAACGCTTTACACAAGAACTAGTCATTGCTTTTAGTTAACTTGTACTTAACGTATGTCAAGTTTTGTGATAATAAATTCACCATTCACTATTTATACAAAGAATATTTATTTACCAATATTAGGATGTATTTTGCTTCACTTACCTTACAGCTTAATTTATTTTTATGTATGTTTTCAGATTTAAATCGAGTTTTATTTTCCTGTAACAAATACCTAATGCAATATGTTAAAAGTTTGCTCAAAATTATTATCTTAACTTCAAAATTAGACACAAAGTAATATTTCTATTTAAATAAAAATGTTTTATTAGGAAAATTTAAAATGATGATTTTATTACCTCTTTTGCTGAGTGACCTAAATCTTTAAATAAAGCAATATTAAAATGATTTGACTCTGAATTGACGTCTGCATATCAACCATTTTATTCAAATAAAACTACAAATACGTTGAAGTATGACTATAAGAATTATATTACTGCTTAACAAATCGAATCATTCGCAATTTGGTGAAACAAAACAAATTAATGGTTGAACATTATTCGTCATATTTTCATGTTCACTGTAAAAACTAAATTTGGACCAAGATTACTACTAACAACTATTATAATAGGTCCAAATGATGCTGAAAAAGCCAACGTGTGTCAATGATTAAATCCTGGAAAAAACTTATACAGTGTGTTTGGGAACCGGTGTCCGACCCGTTAAGGTGAAGTAATATGATCTATTTTATGAATAAATCCACCATAATTAAGCACTTTTAATTAATTTTTTTTTTAATTTATTTCAGGTAAATTTTACCTGCGTTTCAAAGGGTCTGTGATGACAGGGTGATATTCAATTTGTCACAACTTCTAAACTATTTTACTTGGAACTTTGATTTTTGCTTCAGTGCTTAGGTGATGTCTTTGGGTATCCAAAAAGTTAAAAATAAATGTATGTTGACAGTTTAATTTTTCTGAAAAAAAAAAATGTAAAAAAAACTAACAAATTATATCACAATTTTCAAGTTCAAACATTTTTTTGAGGTATTTTAAGGGAGTTATGAAAATATGCTTTTTTGTCAGCTTATTGCCTACTTTTGTAGCTGTCCAACGATACCACTTTTGTGACTGTAGGACCTCTAAATCGGCAGATATTGCAAGCTAAAATAACCCACCCGTACTCCCGAGAAAAAAAATTAAAATGGCGGCCATTTTAAAACAACTGGGGCAAAGTGCTTAATTATGGTGGATTTATTCATAAAATAGATCATATTACTTCACCTTAACGGGTCGGACACCGGTTCCCAAACACACTGTAGAATTTGTACAAAAAGGTTTATATTGGTTAAATGCGATTTGTAACAACCTGACTGAGTTAATACACTGCAAACTATTAACCGCATAATTAAACTAATTTGAAGCCATTGGCTAGCTAGGGGGCGGGAGGGGGGGTGTTTTCCAGTGCAAGTTGCCCCCTTGTCTTGCAGGTCAACTAACCCAGCTCAACAGCTAAGGTAATTTACTTGGAAATAAACAATAAACATTAGTAAATAAAACAATAATAAACATTACAATACAATAAACATTGATACCTGTTCAATGCAAGCCATGAAATACATGATATTTACGATAGGCGGTATTGGCACTATTTTACTTCATTGTCATGGTTTTTTAGCGGAAGATTTTCCCCCTTTTGGCCTGAGTCCACCCCCCTCTTGAGCCCAAAGTGTTTAGAATGTATGCTTTTAGTTACATTACTTTTCCTCGTTTTTTCTGACGGGATAGCACAACTCAACAACGATAAACCCCCTCTTTATTTATTTGTATCAAGTTTGACGTGACAGTATCATTTCGATAATTGATTCACAAAGAACTTAAGAGAGAGAAAAAACTTCAATTAAGATATCTTGTAGATTAAGTTATTAAATGTTACGCAGAAACGTGACCTTTGGTGCACATTTCATGCTAAATGTTGGCTGAATTTGTATAGGAATAAGGCAGCCATTCTCTAACTTGAAGGGCTCTTATATCTGTCACCTTTGGCAACTTCTTATATGAGATTTAGTAAGCTTTTGATACCAATATCCTGCATTCATGTCGTGCGTTTTTGACACCGATATGAGATGTCTGTCTATGTACGGAACCGTATGTATTTTTTCACCGTTATTTTACTAGGAAATTTTTGGTGGATGCCCAAGAACAGATACAGAAGATTCTCAACTAGATTCAAGCAAAAGCTATCCCGTTAGATTAAATAATGATGTTTTTTTTAACAAATGTTTATTGGTAAATAAAAAGAAAATAAATATTTATAAATAGACCGAACTTAACAATTAGTTTTCGGAGTATCGCTTATTGGTAGTCGAGATTAACTAATATACGATCGAACTTTTAATACCTACTTACTTTTGAAAATTGATTATTAAGTTTAATTTCGACTATTAATAAGAATACCTATCAATCGACGATAAGTTAAAAGTAGACGTTAGACATTCTCTTGCAATTATTATTCTTAATTAATTATTATTATTAATGATAAAAGGAGACGATCTTATTTCGAAAACCAATAAACAATAAATTGAAAATAGAAATATTAGTAAAAAAATGTGTGTTGTTTTATTAACCCTTTGGTATCGTCATAGAAGTTACTCTCATCATCGTTAATCTAGGAAGAGTAATCAATTTTTATAAAATTAAACCCTAAAGATAAAGGGCGCACCCTTTATCTGATCAGGCACACCAAAAAAGGAGAATTAAGGACATAAAAGGATTTTTAGAGGAGAGAAAGAAACACCTGGCGACATCTAGTGGTGGTAACATTTATGCGTTTTGTGACATATCAGGTTCATACCAAAAAACCTCATTTACGTCCCCGTGGTTTTATTTCATATTTTCAAATGAAATTGATATTTTAAAAAATCGCGCACTGTAGGGTTAAGATAGTTTATGACCCTTCGACAGATTTCTAACGACTTTTGATTCATTTCAAATAGCCCAGCAATGATAAATAAGAAGGAAAATATAGTCGAATTGACAGCCTTCCAGCTTTTTTGAAGTTTGAATCAGTTTCTGTGGCGCTAAGGAAATGTCATTGGCTTTTTTGACACTAAGTATATTATATTGCCACATGAAACAGTTTTGAGGGTTCCGTAGATAAATGGTAAAGAACGAATTCGACATGTCTGTTTGTTTGTCGGTCTGTATGTCGTAGAAACTTTTTTAGGGTTCCGTACCTGAAAGGTAAAAACGTAACCCAGAGGGCTGTCTGTCTGTCACCAGGCTGTATCTCATAAGCCGTTTACAAATCATGTATTTCTGTTGCTTCTAGATCAAAACAAAAGAAAGAAGACACAGAAACCGCGTATCATGCTCGGCAGCAATGATATTTCACTTTTAAAGTGTAGATTTGACCGTGTGTACAAGGTAGTATGATTATTTGGTAGAGCATAATCGAGACAGATATATGTTGCGCAGTGTTGAGACGACACTGCGCAACACTGCGCAACTCAGGTGTTCGAAGTTCTAATTTCAGGGTACCACTTTTTTATCACAAGTAACCTGTCTACGTCTTTTTTATTATAATATCATTGCTTGACAGTACGAAAATAGTTCCAATGGACCTATTTTCAAACCAAATGACAGCGACTCATTTACGTGCACGTCATTTTCATGTCCTAGTTTTCGAATTCGTGAAGTAAAAACGTAACGTATCTTCCTCTTTTGTTTTGATCCTGTAAAAGTTACAGGTAATAAAAAACCCTAAGAAAAGATAAAAACCCAACATCAGTGCTAGTTGTGTCAAAAATTCAAATTGGCGAAGTGACTTTTCAAATATTCTCATAATTCCCTGTACCGTCAACGGCATGACAGGCTACCCATTTCTCCTTGCCCCAGTGCAAAGAAACGTCATTAAAATTGGTCAGGAGCGAGCCCATAAACGGAAATGGGTAGCCAGGTTAGCCGTCGACTGTATATTCGTATTTAAGGTACCGCTTTCAGAAACGAAGTCTGCAGGTAATTGATCATACTGACGATTTAAGGTGAGATATATAAAGTTATTTTATGTTTAATTTCTAAAAATTAGTTGTGCCAAAACCAAAATGGCTACCACTCAGCTTTCGTGTGATGACAAAAGCCACGACGCTGCTTGAAACTGAGCCCTGGGATGGCCCAATGCCCAGTTTCAAAGTGGGACGAGATGTGCACATCGCACAGTGTTCGAACAGTGAATTCGAAGTGTGTTTGTATTTTGGAGTTTATTATAACTCAATTAAAAAACTACGCAAATGTGATCGTTTGAGTAAAGCCGTATAACATTTTAAAATTATTTCTTTAGTGAAGAAGAATACCAATTCTAGGTGAATAAAATTATAGACGATTAAAGTTGGCGTTTTTTACTGAGTGAGGTTGATATGAGATTTGGCGTTAGCCAGAGCTGGGATCTTGGGATACTTAGGGTGCGCTAATAATTTAGTCAAAATAGAAAATAGCCCCCTCACAAGCGTCCCGAGTTGATGATATCGCGCTAACTTAACGCTAATAGATGAAGCGTCAAACAGACTATTCAGGTAGATGCCTCAGAATTAATATCTGCCTGAAAAATCTTCTACTATAGCTTTACAGAAGCCGAGAGAGAACTGATAGCGGTCCAAATCGATTTTGACGCTCACAGCGCTGTGAGTGCTGTGGACCACAAATTTAGATATAGGCTTAAGTAATACATGTCAACATCAACGATATAATCATATCGGATATCCTGCTCCAACAATGAACCAGACAACTAGGACCCAAGAATTAGCATAACAATATTGAAGTCTAGACATGACGTGAGACGTTGTAGACTTGTATTGTTAGCTAGGTAGTTTCTCCAATATCGATAGTGGACCTTGAATATCACTTAGGCTATAAATAGCACTATCACTTGTATCGATGAAACGTTTGCTTTTATGCTGAGAATATGTAGTGAGTTGTGTAATAGGAATAATAGGAATTATGCTTATTTATGAGGATTTTTTTAAAGTATGATAATACTACGTTCTGTTTATTTTTATGATTATACTCGTATGTGTAACTGTAACTCTTGTCAATGTACTTATACAAGACAACTCTGACTGAAAATTGTATTACAAGTTAATGTGTATGGTATATTCGTTTATTAAAGGGTAGTTAATGTTAGTACCTATAATGAATAAGTTCGCAGGGAAATTTGAGTTACAGTTGCGCTATCAGATCAAACCACGCTAATTACATAGTAGTCTCTTTTTTTTAAATAAAAAAACAATACCTACCAAGCTTGAAAAAATACTACTTTTATCTGACAATTGTAAGAAACACAATTTTTATAAGTGAAGGGGAATGGACTGTATTCAAAATTTAAACCGACGCGATAACGAGAGCGAGAAATTGTGTACGGTTGTGTTAACAATAGTTGATCGAAGCTACTCACTTTTATGGGCGCTCTGCAACCTCGTGAACCAATTCCGGCTTACGGCGGTGATGAGAAGGCACTCTCGGCGGAACTATGATAAGGCCAGCTGGACTTACCGGTCTCCCGCTTCCTTTACCTCTCATCGACCTTATCGCCTAGAATTGGGCTGTTGCTCAGTCGCAGATGTAACTCCGATCACACATCCACGCACACATACACGTCACACAATAACACAATGAAAGTAGGTAAAGACCACGGTAAAAACTAATAAAATATTATAGAATAACGAAAAAAATACGACAAAGAGCTGAATTTGACTGCTCGTCGGTGAGCCAACTAATCGATAACTAAATAAAAGAAGAACTATCATTTTTTTTTAAATTTCAAAAATAGAGATCTTCAACAAAAAAAGTTTACTTCTACCATAAAGTATCTAAATCGAACATTCCGCCCACCAAAAATGCGAAAGTGTTTTTCAAAAATACAAAACTAAACTTGACTCAACAAAAAAAAAAAAAAAACTTACTCAAAATCTATCCAACTAAAAATCTATCCAACTAAAAATCTATCCAACTAAAAATCTATCCAACTAAAAATCTATCCAAGTAAAATCTATCCAACTATAAATCTATCTAACTAAAAAATATAACTATTCACCTTGCACAGGTAAAGGGCAAAGTTTCACAACAGGTCTCTTTAACTGGCCAGATGCTGTCTTCAGAGTAACGACTCTACAGACACCATCTTTACCAGGATGGAGGGCAGTTACGCGGCCCATATTCCACTTGAGCGGACTAGTCTGCTCATTTACGATAAGGACCAAGGTTCCGACAGTTATTTCCCCTTGGTTCTTGTTCCATTTGGCCCTCTGCTGAAGGGTATGGATGTATTCAACATGCCATCTGCGCCAGAAGTCTTGGTGCATTTTCTGAACCAATTTCCACCGGTGGAGAACACTAACATTTTGATCGACAAAGTTTTCCTCCGGTAGAATCGATAGTGGTTCTAATGTTAAAAAATGGCCAGGTGTAAGCGCCGAGAGATCGTTAACATCCGAACTAAGCGGAGTCAACGGGCGAGAGTTAAGTAGTGCCTCGATTTGGACGAGCACAGTGTTGAACTCCTCGTAAGTAAGCCGTTGAGTGCCGATGACACGGGTGAGATGTGACTTGACCGACTTAATACCGGCCTCAGCCAATCCATTGAAGTGTGGACTTCCGGGGGGGTTAAAGGCAAATCTAATTTGTAGAGATTCCGCAGCATCTTTCATTAGTTTCTCCAGATAATTACTGGCACCGACAAAATTCCTGCCTTGATCAGACACTATCATGTTGCAGCGGCCACGTCGTGCGATGAACCTTTTCAGAGCTGCTAAAAATGCTTCCATCGAGAGTTCCGAAGCTAGCTCTATGTGAATGGCCTTAGTACTCGTGCAGACGAAAACGCAAATATTCCCCTTGAACGTTTTGACTCCGCGCCCACGACCGAGAGCAATATCGAAGGGACCACCGTAGTCGATAGCGACAGAAGAGAAGGGCTTGACCTCTCTGATACGGTACGACGGCAGATTTCCCATAAGTGGAGCAGGAGCTGGTTTAGGGTTTGCACGAAAACACTTGACACACTTCGAAACTACAGATCTGATAGCACGTTTTGGCGAAAGTATCCAGAAGCTTTGCGCTAACAAGCTCTGCAGAGTCTGAAGTCCTGGATGCATAAAGCGCGTATGATAGTCGTCAATTATCAAGGACGTGAGACGATGGTCACGAGGGAGCAACAACGGGTGTTTAGCGTCGTAAGCCATACGACCGTGCGTGAGGCGACCGCCCACCCTCAACAAACCCTCCTCGTCCACGAAAGGACACAATTTACGAAGAGGCTTCGACAACGAATTATTCGAACCGTTCTGAAGAGCACGGATCTCTGCAGCGAAAGAGCATTCCTGAACGTGCTTGACAAGGAAGAGGAGAGCCTTCCTCTTCTCAGAGCACAACAGTACTTTACAGGTAGGTTTTAACTTCCTGAGACTATCGAGGTATCGAAAACAATAGGCGAGCACGCGAGTAACTCGTTCGAGAGTTGAGTATTTACTCAGAATCTCGTCGACAAAGTCTACATTTGTAGATGTAAACAGACTATAAATCTTCTGTTCGTCCAACGCTGTTTGTTCTAAAATCGAAAGAGACTGGGGCCAAGATTCTTCAGCCTCCGCCAACCAACTGGGCCCCGCCCACCATGCGGTATGCTGGAGCAAATCAGCGGGGAGCAATCCCCGAGATCCGCAATCCGCAGAGTTATCGTGGGTAGACACGTGGCGCCAGCAAGTCGGAGGGACCGAATCTTGAATTTGAGCCACCCGATTGGCGACGAAAGTCTTCCATCTGGAAGGACAAGATTTGATCCAGGTCAAAGCGACGCTGGAATCAGACCAAGCGAAGATGTGATCGATGGCGTACAGATCTTTGAGGCCATTGACCACCGATGATATCAGCTCCGACAAAAGAACTGCTGCCAATAACTCCAACCGAGGAATCGACCGCTGCCGAAGAGGAGCTACTTTGGATTTTGCACAACAAAGACGCACGCATATAGAGTTGTTCAAATCGACTACACGAAAATAAACCACTGCGCAGAAACCCCGCTCTGAGGCGTCGCAAAATCCATGGACTTGTAAGGATACGAAGTCCTTCACGACACGACGAGGTATAGCCAAGGAACGCAACGACGGTAGCTGGGTTTTGAATTTCGACCATTCTTCGCAGATATTCTCTGGAGCGTCGTCGTTCCAGTCGACACCAGACATCCACAGGAGCTGCATGATGAACTTAGCAAGGAACACGACAGGCGAGAGCAGTCCTAGTGGATCGAAGATGCGGGCTATCTCCGAGAGAATGGTGCGCTTCGTACAACGGTTTTCAAAAGCTGATGTGTCGAAAGTAAAGTGGTCAGCCTTCGGCAACCAACGAAGTCCTAACACTTTCAAAGAGACGTCGTTGAGGCCCTCAAATTGACGGAAGTCCTCCGAATACAACTCCGACTCTGGCAGGTCCGCTAGAAAAGATTCACAATTGGAAGTCCATTTTCGCAAGTGGAAACCTCCCGATGACATAATTTTCGTCAATTCAGAGCGGAGCTTGACAGCGTCAGAGAGACTAGACGTCCCAGAGACCACGTCATCCACGTAGATATCCCTGGCCAAGACAGATGACCCAGCAGGGTATGTATCCACAGAATCCTGAGCGAGCTGCGCGATAGTACGAAGAGCTTGGTATGGCGCCGAAGAAACCCCATATGTCACTGTAAGCAACCGATAATCGCGAATGGGTTCTTCGGGTGAAGGTCGCCACAGGATTCGCTGGTAGTCTGTGTCTTCGAAAATAACACGGATCTGCCGGTACATCTGCTTGACGTCAGCAGTGAACACTACGGTATGCCAACGAAAACGAAGAAGTATATCGAAGATATTTTTCTGGAGCTTCTGACCAGTCAATAAGGTGTCATTCAAACTGACGTTTCTAGCATCGCCGGCACTAGCATCGAAAACGACACGAAGAGGAGTGCTAGTCGACGACGGACGCAAGACTCCGTGATGTGGAATGTAGAAGAATGCTCCTTCATCACGTTCAGGAGGTGCACAGGCTTCCATATGGTTACTCTGCTCGTAGTCCTCCAAAAATTTACGATAGTTATCCGAGAATTGTTGGTTAAGATGCAGTTTCTTCTCCAACGACGAAAAACGCTTTAGAGCAATAGCTCGAGAGCCGACAAACGATGGCTTATTCGAAGGATCCTTGAAAGGTAAGGGAACGACAAATCTTCCTTCTTCCAAACGACGATAATTCTCTGTGTAGTTATTTTCACAGAGCTGATCCTCCTTCGATAGGTGTATGACGTTAGGAGAGACGACATTCTCCACGTCCCAGAATCTTTTAATAGATTCATCCAACGAAAAGTTAGAAGTGACAAAGAAACAACTTTCTATGTTACCACGAGAGCGAGAACGAAAAGAGTTTTCGAAAGTACAACTACCCATCAAAATCCAACCGAAAACTGTATTGATGGCAGTAGGCTGGCCCGCCTTCCCACGAACCAGTCCATTACG
Organism: Udea ferrugalis; assembly: GCA_950022985.1. Taxonomy (NCBI): domain Eukaryota; kingdom Metazoa; phylum Arthropoda; class Insecta; order Lepidoptera; family Crambidae; genus Udea; species Udea ferrugalis. Next base: position 2,039,804 of record OX465515.1, read on the forward strand.
AAGGGACGAAGCAAACACATCAGCACTAAGAAGCATATCTATTGGCCTGGGATGATGTAATTCAGGATCAGCCAAGGTAAGATCTTTGACATGACTCCAAGAGGACCTGTTTACGAAAGACGAAGGCATATTGTGGCAGATATTAGGCAGAATATAAGTCTCCAACGAGAATGACTGTAAAACAGTTTTATTAGTCGACTTAAGTTGACAAGTCACTTTACCACTTGGTTCGGTGGTTGTCTGCCCTATGCCATTGACAGGTTGACACGAGTCTCTAATCCTCAGCCCAAGTTTCCTAGCACACGCCTCTGTCATGAAGTTGCAGGCACTCGCACAATCTAGCAGAGCACGCACCTCAACATACTTACCATCTCCATTCTTTACCAATACTATGGCTGTCGAAAACAAAACCGAAGAATTTACATTGGAAGATGTCAGTGCTGTACCCAAAGATGACGCATGAGGCAGGTCTTTGCCAGGAGCAACCACAGTTGTAGCTGGTCTATTAAAGTGTAACAAGGTGTTATGAGAGAATTGGCAATGTGTGCAACGCTCCTTGCTTTTACAATTTTTTACAGTGTGCATTGGTGAAAAGCACAGAATACACAACCTATTGTTTTTAACTGTTGTAAACCGAGATTGTGGATCTAAACTCAAAAACGAAGGGCAATCAAGCAGCTTATGCTGTCCAGCGCATGAGATGCAACTTTCAGTTGAAGCCACAAACACAGGTTTAGGAGGTGGCTTCCTATCTACTTTAGGTGCAAAATGAGTTGTACTAGGCATCGAGACTGTATTGGCTGCTTCAAGTGCATGAAACCGCTTTTTTATGCACTTAATACTTTTAACCATTTTATCGAATTGTATGGTGTACCGCGTTTCCTCGGCTCGCAACGCTTTAGGGGTCTTATGGAGTACCTTTAGCTGGGCACTGTGAAACGACTCAGCAATTTCGTTCACGTCCGACAAAGTGTACCCATCCAAATCAGTAGAGGACATCCATTCAACTCTTGCATACGCATAGTCGCGGGTAACGCGACTCATACTCTCGGCGACTTCACCAGAAGCCGACGAACTTTCTTGCGTCATTTTTAATTACAATAACCGAACGAAAGAATTCAAAATAACAACGCAAGTTTATAAAGTAAAATGTAAACAAAATTGAAATTAGCGAAAAGTTCGATGACCGATGTCACTCGTCAAACCTGACACTTGACATCCGTCAGAAATTAAAAGCGTTCCAAAACTACTTTTTTTTACAAAACTAACGACAACGAAAAAACGAAACAAAACCGACTACGAACTGTCAAATTCAAAATGCCTTCACACAATAGAATAAATTCGCGACAACGAAAACGAGAAATTGAAACGGTTGTGTTAACAATAGTTGATCGAAGCTACTCACTTTTATGGGCGCTCTGCAACCTCGTGAACCAATTCCGGCTTACGGCGGTGATGAGAAGGCACTCTCGGCGGAACTATGATAAGGCCAGCTGGACTTACCGGTCTCCCGCTTCCTTTACCTCTCATCGACCTTATCGCCTAGAATTGGGCTGTTGCTCAGTCGCAGATGTAACTCCGATCACACATCCACGCACACATACACGTCACACAATAACACAATGAAAGTAGGTAAAGACCACGGTAAAAACTAATAAAATATTATAGAATAACGAAAAAAATACGACAAAGAGCTGAATTTGACTGCTCGTCGGTGAGCCAACTAATCGATAACTAAATAAAAGAAGAACTATCATTTTTTTTTAAATTTCAAAAATAGAGATCTTCAACAAAAAAAGTTTACTTCTACCATAAAGTATCTAAATCGAACAATAAGCATAATCACTGAAGTGGATGTTTTTGGGTTATTTATGTAAATAAAATACTTAGGTATCGAAATAATATCCTCAAAATGCGTCGACGGCACCTCTCAGCCGGCACTGAATGAATTAGAGCTGTTTTGTCAATAGTCAGATAGAAATTATCAGACCAAAAAAACACACCGAGCCGAGCAGATTTTAAAAGGAATGACAAAATTACATATTGCAATTAAGGCCACAACTAAAGATTTCAACATCCAACATTCCCAAAACTGTCGACTTGTAAATTATTGGTATACGCACAGCCGGAACTACTGTATCTAGAAAATGAAATTCGGTACAGGGGTTCCTCACATGGTGTAAGTACGCCTTTAGACTTAAGTTACCCATCTTATTAGCAAAATCGCGTATTATGCTTTCGGTTTCCTTGTAGATATGTGTGTAAGGCCCAGACTCCACCAGAGCTGAGCGGAGATGTGCGGCGTCGAGCTGTGTTTTCAACAACCAATAGAATTGCGTTATTCACACATGGAGATGTGGAGATGTGATTCTATTGGTTGTTGAAACACAGCTCGACGCCGCACATCTCCGCTCAGCTCTGGTGGAGTCTGGGCCTTCAGTGTGAGTATATGGGTATGTGTGTGATAAGATTCCTACCTATGTTCCCATGTTAGTTATCTACTTATCTATTTCGTCCTCGTAGCAACAAGCCGCTTAGCTCAACGGCGCAGGTGCCAGGCTCAGATTATGTTGTAAATCAGTAGTCCTGGGTTCGAATCATGGCCAAGATATGTAGATATGCTTAGGCATCAAATAAGGATTTTTAGGATTGAACCTTAAGTGGCAAAATAGGGGTGAAATTCCACACAGACAAAGTCACATATTAAAGTGATTAAGCCTTCTTTCAGCTGTAGGAGAAATTATAGCTTGCGTTAAAAGTTTTAATATCCCCAACTTAATTCTATACTAAAATTTAGAGTTGATTTCCTAATTGTATGTGCAGTAGATAAGTGTCACTCAAATAAGCCCAACAGCTAGCCAGGGGAAAAAACGTTGACATTTTAATAGACGTATTGACGTATCTAAAACTACAGAAGGCAGAACTAATAACGATCTAGGGAGTGGCGTGTCACTGAAACGTCACTCAAAACGAACTGAAAAAAGACACCTATTTTAAAAACGCTACTGAATTCTTTGTTGAAATGGTATTTCAACTTCATTAGATGTCTGAATACTTCAGTAGTGTGTAATTGCACTTGATTTGAAATTCCCATCCCTGAGAAGTTTAATAAAAAGCGAACTAACCGACTAATAACAGATACATTTGTAATAACCTACTACACAATTAAAGTCCTTTTCTATTCTATTCTAGATTTGAATGACACCTTAAACCAGAAATGCTGTTAGAGTTGCTTTCCTTATATCTACATTTAATATTTGTCTCGCCCTTATTTAGAGCTCATATAGTTTGACACTGACTGTACCAATGATATTACAATAAAAAGAGAGTAGATAGGTTACTTGTGCTTAAAAGTGGCACCCGAAATCAGAACTTTTAGTGCACCTGAGCTAAGCATTGACAGTGTTGGCAGTTTGAGATGACACTGCGCAACCTAATGTACGAGTATCTGTCTCCTTTACGTTCTAGCAAAAATCATACTATCTTGTTCACACCGTCAAATTGCACGTACGTACGCCAGGGACAATTTTTGACTTCACTTCAGTACTGACATAACCTATCTACTTCTTTTTAGGGTTCCGTACCTCAAAAGGAAAAAACGGAACCCTTATAGGATCACTTTGTTGTCCGTCTGTCCGTCCGTCTGTCAAGACCCTTTTTCTCAGGAACGCGTGGAGGTGTGAAGCTGAAATTTATATCAATCACTCAGGTCTACTGTCCCTTGGAGCTGTGAAAAAATCAAACTTCTAAGCCAACGCAATCAAAAGATACAGCCGTTTATGCCGCAAATTTTCGACACTTGCAAGGGAATCAAAACCTACAGGGTGCTTCCCGTGAACTCAGAATCTTGAAATTTGGTACGAAGCAACGTCTTATAGAATAAATAAAGGAAAAATTACGAAAACCATAAATTTTTAGTTACATCACATAATATATATTTTTTTAATAATTTTAAACTTACTACCCATTTCCTCATAAACGCGTAGAGGTATTAAATTGAAATTCATACCAAATACTCAGGTCTATAATACCTTTAAGCTGTAACAAAATCAAACTTCTATGTCAACGCAATCAAAAGAAACAGCAATTTAAGCTGCATATTTTGAAACTCGCAAGTACTCGCAAGGGAATCAAAACCTAAAGGGTACTTCCAGTCGACCTAGAATCTTGAAATTTGGCATGAAGCAACGTTTTATAGCACACATAAAGGAAAAATTCCGAAAACCTTAAATTTTTAGTTACATTACAAAATATATATTTATTTTTTAATAAATTTTTAATTTGAATTTTTTAGTGACTTTGAGCCTTCTATTGAGACCCATAGTGAACGACCACGTCTCACTCCCATATGTCATTACTGACAACACACACTGGTCAAAGACTTTCGTCTTGAGACACTGAGGAATTTCGGACGCGAATATATGCCGGAGCTTCCCGAACGCTGCCCATCCGAGCTGGATTCGACGAGAGATCTCTTTCTCGAAGTTGGACTTACCTAACTGGACTGCCTGTCCCAGGTAAACATAGTGGTCAACAACTTCGAGTGTAATGTTCCCAACGTTAACTGCAGCGGGTGCAACATGGACATTGAGCATGATTTTCGTCTTGTCCATGTTTATCCTAAGACCCACTCTTTGAGAAGCATTACCGAGATCTTCGAGCATTATGTTCAGGTCTTCCAAGGTCTAAGCCATAAGAACTACATCATCGGCGAATCGTAGGTGTGTTAGGTACTCGCCATTGATGTTGATGCCGCGATGATCCTTTCCAGTCCAGAAGCTTGAAAATATCCTCCAACGCAGCTGTGAACAATTTTGGAGAAATGACGTCTCCTTGTCTCACGCCTCGCTGTAGTTGGATCGGATTAGAAGTGGCAGTGGTTGAAGTGGCAGTGGGCGGGACACATAGCGTGGAGAACCGATGGCCGTTGGGGCGGAAAGGTTCTCGAATGGCGACCGCGTACCGGACGACGTTCCGTGGGCAGGCCCTCCACAAGGTGGACCGACGATCTTGTCAAGGTCGCGGGAAGCCGCTGGATACGGACAGCGCAGGACCGATCGTTGTGGAGATCTTTGGGGGAGGCCTATGCCCAGCAGTGGGCGTCGTTCGGCTGACATGATGATGATGATAAACTTATTACTTTTTTCCTCATGAACGCGTAGAGCTATCAAGTTGATTCATATCAAATACTTAGATCTGACTAAAAAACTTAGTAAATAAATAACTTTAATAAAAGAACTTTCGCAAGTCTGCTGCAAGGGTAGTATAAGTGTTTCAGTCATATTATAGATAAATGATATGTGTTAATATAAAATAAAGGATTACTTAAACGATAAAGAGATCTTTGTCTTAAATTTATGCTCCTCCATCTTTCCCTATTGTAATGTTATGAATTTCATTTTGCAATAAAAATACCATAGTTATGACTCGATTGTCGTAATGAACGAACTTTGTAAACCTTGCAGGTTTGTACGGAACCCTCGGTGCGCGAGTCCGACTCGCACTTGGCCGGTTTTTTATTTAGTTTGTTAGTGCAAAAGACATAGATAAAGACATAGACAATTAGCCGTTTTTTATAGAATATATATATATTTTTTCAAAGTCTCGTTTGCATGATAAAAATTATATATTTCATATTTTTTTTAGTGTTGGATAACCCTTATAACTTTAAATGAATGCTGGTAATAATAAAAACCTTTTCTTTCAACTGGAGACTAAAATATTTACATATCTTCAAAGGGTCAAATAGACCCAACCCCCACGTCCGTGTTACAATTTTTAACCCCCATGACGCCGGGTTAAGCTGCATATTTTGAAACTCGCAAGTACTCGCAAGGGAATCAAAACCTAAAGGGTACTTCCAGTCGACCTAGAATCTTGAAATTTGGCATGAAGCAACGTTTTATAGCACACATAAAGGAAAAATTCCGAAAACCTTAAATTTTTAGTTACATTACAAAATAATGACATTATACAAAACCGCATGAACGAACTTTGTAAACCTTGCAGGTTTGTACGGAATCCTCGGTGCGCGAGTCCGACTCGCACTTGGCCGGTTTTTTTTATTATAATATCATTGGACCGTACGATATAACAATATTACCATACGAGTTCATCATACAAAAGTATTGAATAAGTGTGTGGTTTCCGCTTTGTTGAATTTAATTATAGCAAGCCCTCCCTCCCCTCACAATTCGAATACGGGGTAGGTCTCGTAGCCCGAGGCTTCGATACGAACTCAATGCAAACACATAAAGTTATGTTGTTTTTAGTTAGGCTTTGAACTGATTACTTGCACACATTGATTTAATTAAGTTAAAGCTGCTTGTATTGACACAAAAGCTAGATTAAAGATTAGACATTTGGGCAGCAAGTTAATCCATGCTTTACTGATTTTAGTGAAATATAGAAAGTAATCGTACTTAATACTCATTCTATTCGCAGGCCGCCGGTGCCGGTGTGGCTGGTCCTTCTAAGGACAGGTCACCCGGCCCGGCTTGTACCTCGGTACCCAAACCGGCTGCTGGTTCACCCAGCAAGCCTGCCTCCATTGTCTCGGGCAGCAAATTCTTTTGCCCCGAAGACATTGAGATGTCCGACTCGGATGTCGGAACGTCTGACGCGGACTCGATGGTAAGCGATGCCGATGGCATTCGCGGCAAATACCTGAGGCCGCGCAAACGCGTGGCGCCTGCGTCTCTCTCCGACTCAGGATCGACGAAATCCCCGTCGAAACTGCCGACGGCCAAGCGCGGTCGTGGTCGTGCGGTCGGTGGTCGCACGATTAAGTCGGGCGACGACGACAAGGCGGTAACCGCTAGTAAGGCCAAGCTAGCGGCAAAGCGCTCTTTGCTGGCGGCTGAGCTCAAGGAGCAGGCCGTCGCAATAGAGCGGATAGTAGCGAAGAAGAGGAGTAGTAAGGTGGACTACTCCTCAATGGCGGTGGCAGACCTTGAGTCTTTCGCGAAATTGGACGCGGAAGATATCATTGCCATTGCCAACCAAGCTGGCAAGGCCTCGCTCAAGAAGGCCTTGAAGGAGCGCGCTCTGTCGTTCCTTGGCATCTCCACTGAGATGGCGAAGAGGAGCGTCTCTGACGAGACTGCTGCCTTGAAGGCGACCGTCAAGCGGCTCTCGGAGGAGCTCGCTAATATGGCGAAAGAGCTGGCCGCCCTGCAGCGGCGACGCGTAAGGCGCCTCCACCCATCCCGGAGCCGATCATCCCGGTTCCGGCTTCAATGGGCATGGAGGCCAGACTAGAAGCCTTCCTGGAAAGGAAGTTCGCGGAGGAGCGGAACTACACCCGTACCCGCTTGGCGGGTATCGAGGACCGCCTCCTCCCGGAGAAGAGGCTCCGTCCGCCGCTCTCTCACGAGCTCAGGCAGGAGGCTGCTCAGCAGAAGGCTGCTGAGCCCGTGACGGCCGTGCCAGAGGTTTTCAAGCCTCCCCCACCGCCTAAGGGCAAGGGCAAGGGCAAGAAAACCAAGGCCCCCACTTCGGTGGCACCCAGCGCAGAGGTTCTGCCACTCGTCGTCGCTGAGGCTCCGAAGGCCGTACCGGCACCGCAGGTGCCGATGGAGGAGGACGTGCTCCTCCCGTCGACGACCCCAGCCAATGAAGGCTGGAATACGGTCGTCGGCCGAAAGGCCAAGAAGGCCGAGGCCCCCAAAGTGGCTCCCGCGTCCACTTCCGCGGCGGCTAAGAAGAGGCAGGGGAAGAAGGTGGCGGCCAAGCCTTCCCCTGCACCGGCGGCCAACCAAGCCGCCAAAAAGAAGTTGGTCTCACCCCGATCGTCCGCTGTCATTGTGACATTGACGGACGAGGCGGTCAAAAAGGGTGAGACCTACGAGACCGTTTTGAAACGGGCTCGAGAGGCCATCGGCGATGTCGCTGCCTTAGGCGCCACGCCGAGAAGGTGCCGCACCACTCAAACGGGCGCTCGCCTGTTTGAGTTCCCGGGAGCACAGAGCGGCTCCCAGGCGGACACCTTCGCAGATAAGCTGCGACAGGTGGTGGCGGGTGCGGCCAATGTGGTCCGCCCAGAGAAGTGCGCCTCCCTGCAAGTTGGGGACCTGGATGCGTCCGCAACTGTAGAGGAGGTCACCGCTAAGGTGGCCAAGGTCGGTGGCTGCTCGGTGGAGCAGCTGAAGGTCGGTGCAATCCGCACCGGCCGCAGAGGCGCTGGGACATTGCGCGTTCAATGCCCCATCGCAGCCGCCAAAGCCGTGCTGAAGGCTGGTCGTCTGGCGATCGGCCTGAGCACGGCATCCGTCTGCGCCATCGAGGACGAGCCGCTCAGGTGCTTCAAGTGCCTGGGCACCGGCCACACCAGGCCGCACTGCCCGTCCTCGGTAGACCGCTCGGAGCTCTGCTTCCGGTGCGGAGCAGAGGGGCACAAGGCGAGGACCTGCAAGGCGGCCGAGCCCAAGTGCGCGGTCTGCGCCGTGCTCCCCCCCTCCCAAGAAGGGAAAACAGCCGGCGCCGCCTAAGGCCGCCGCTGCTGTTGGTGCCGGCCCGTCGTCGGCGCAAGATGGTGCAATGTCCGAATGATGTATCACGTCGGACATTGCAAATTTCTTCAGGGTAACCTGAATCACTGCCGTTCGGCCTAGGATCTGATGGCCCAGACCCTGGCCGAATGGCAGGTGAACATCGCGGTGGTGGCTGAGCCGTACTACATCTTGGATCGCTGGTTTGGCGATCTAGATGGAGTAGTGGCCGTCCTTACCCGGCCTGCCCCGGGTTTTCCCCCTCTTTCCTTATTGGAAAAGGGGTCCGGGTATGTCGCCGTCTCCGGAGGGGATTTCGCTGTGGTGGGAGTGTATTTCTCCCCCACCCGGCCTCTCAGGGAGTTCGAGGACTTCCTCGTCTCCCTGTCTGCGGTCTTGAGCCGGCTGGCTCCAAGACAGGTGGTCCTCGCCGGAGACCTCAACGCGAAGTCGGCAGCGTGGGGTAACCCAACCACAACCATCCGTGGTCGGGTCCTCCAGACGTGGGCGGTGTCGTGTGGCCTGGCCCTAGTGAATAGGGGCACGGCGCACACGTGTGTCCGCTACAATGGTGGGTCGGTGGTGGACGTCACCTTCGCCACCCCCGCATTGGCTGCCCTCATCGCAGACTGGCGTGTGGACCCGGTGGAGACTCTTTCGGACCATAAATACATCTGGTTCGAGATCTCCAACCGGGGCCCACAAGGCAGGGCTCCGAAGCCGGACTCTCCCTTCCCTCGTTGGGCCCTATCGCGGCTCGACCGCGGAATGGCGAGAGAGGCTGCGTTCGTCCAGGGGTGGTTCTGCCCACCCCGACCCGACGTCGACGTAGAGGAGGCCGCGTCCCAACTCAGGGACTCCTTGACCGAGGTGTGTGATTTCTCCATGCCTCGGTCCCGCCGCCCCGATCCCCGACACGCCGTCTATTGGTGGTCGGAGGAGATCGCGGGTCTCCGGGCTGCCTGCGTTGCGGCCCGGAGAGCGTATACAAACTGTAAACGCCGGCGGAGGAGGGCCGACCCCAACGAGGAGGTCAACCTCTACGAGGCGTACAGGGCGGCACGGAGCACCCTGAAGTACGCCGTCAGGCCAAGGATCGGGCCCGGGCAGAATACTCGAGAGTCTCGATCAAGACCCGTGGGGGAGGCCATATAAAACTGCACGCGCCCAGCTGCGTCCCATTGGCCCTCCCCTGACCGAGACTCTCAACTCGGCTCTCCTGGAGCAGGTGGTCCGGGTTCTGTTCCCGGCCCGCTGCGAGGACTTCGTCCCGCCGGCGATGCCTCCGTGTCGCGGCGCTCTTGACGAGTCCGAGGAGGTCCCCGCTATCTCTGCGGAGGAGCTCGGAGCGGTGGTGCTCCAGTGGCGGGTCAAGAAGACGGCGCCAGGTCCAGACGGATTGCCAGCCAAGGTCGTGGCCATAGCGGCTGGCCCAATGGAGGGCAATTTTAGGGACCTCTTCGACCGGTGTTTCCGGGAGATGAGGTTCCCCGCGATCTGGAAGGTGGGTCAGCTCTGCCTTATCCAAAAGGCAGGGCGTCCAGTTGACTCGCCTTCGGCCTACCGTCCGATCATCCTTTTGGATGAAGTAGGGAAGATATTCGAGAAGGTGGTTTCTTACCGCCTTTTCGAGCACCTACGGGAGGTAGGCCCGGACCTGGCAGGCGCCCAGTTTGGGTTCCGGGCACGGCGTTCCACCATTGACGCCCTGGCCCATCTCCGGGAACTCATCCTGGAGGCTGAAGAGTGTGAGCAGGGAGTGATTGCGATATCGTTCGATATCAAGAACGCCTTCAACTCCCTCCCTCACGCTACAATATTGGAGGCCCTGAGGTACTTCCGAGTACCCCTGTATTTACAGGGACTCGTTGAGAGCTACCTCAGAGATCGGGCAATTGTCTTCTCAGACAGCTCGGGCGCCATCCGACGCTATAGCGTCGAGTCCGGGGTTCCACAGGGGTCGGTGTTGGGGCCGCTCCTGTGGAACATAGGCTACGACTGGCTCCTCCGCGGCGCACTCCTTCCGGGCATGAGCGTAATCTGTTACGCTGACGACACGCTCGTCACTGCCCGGGGGAAGTCCTTCAGGGACGCGGCTCCGCTTGCGGAAGTCGGAGGAGACCTCGTGGCCGACCGAATCGGTCGGCTCGGACTCACGGTGGCGCTCGAAAATACCGAGGCCATCTGGTTCCATGGCTCGCGACAACCTCCGGCGCCACCTGACGCACAAATAGTGCTCGGTGGCGTCCGAACGGTGGTGAAGACCGAGATCAAGTATCTCGGTCTGATCCTCGATTCGAGGTGGCAATTTCTGCCCCACTTCCGGGTGTTGTCACCCAGGCTGCTGAGAGCGGCAAACAGCCTTAACTGGCTGTTGCCGAATATCCGCGGCCCGGGGTCCAAATGCCGGAGGCTCTACTCCAGCATTTTGAGGAGCATGGCTCTCTATGGCGCCCCGATCTGGGCGGCGGCCCTGTCTAAGAAGATGAACGTCCGCCTCCTCCGAGCGCCCCAGCGGGCGATAGCACAGCGGAGCGTGCGAGCATATCGCACCGTTGGTTTTCCCGCGGCCTGGCGGGAAACTCTCACTGGGAGTTAGATGCGGACGTGTTGGCGGCCATGTACCGCTGGACGGCCGCCAAGAGGGCCGCGGGTGACCGCTTCTGTCCCGAAGAGCGGGAGGCCGTCCGCAAGGAGGCTCAGGCAAGCCTGGTCCGGCTGTGGATGGCGGACCTAAGAGCTCCGGAGTCTGGCCAGCGGACGGTGGAGGCACTCGCTCCAGTGCTTGATAAGTGGCTGGAGAGGCAGCATGGGTCCCTCTCATACAGGATGGTGCAAATCATGACCGGGCATGGGTGCTTTGGCTCATTCTTGCACCGCATCCGCCGAGAGGCAGCCCCACTCTGCCATGAGTGCGGCGCTGTGGAGGACACGGCGCACCACACACTAGCGGTGTGCCAAACGTGGGCTCCACAGCGCATGGCGCTAGTCGCCAAGGTGGGCCAGGACCTCTCTCTGCCGAGCATTGTGATCGCAATGCTGGCAGACAAAGAGGCTTGGCGAGCGTTCGCCACCTTCTGCGAGGAGGTGATGACCGCTAAGGAAGCGGCGGAGCGGCTGCGGGAGATTGATCCTGCAGCCGATGAGCTCCGCAGGCCGAGGAGGGGGGGAAGACGGCGCGCACCTGCTCGCCGTGTCGCACCCCTCCGTGGTAGAGGCCAGCCGGCGCGCGGTACGGGGGTACCGTTGCCGGCATTGCACAAGCCTCCACCACTGCCTGGTAGGGACGGCTCGACACCCTCGGCTGTCCCCACTGGCCCCCCCTCTCGAAGGGGGGGTCGCTTCCGGCCAGCCGTGTAGGCGGGCACCGTCCGGGAGAACGCGCACAGGGCTTATAGCTATACGGCGTATTCCCCCACTATGGACGAAGAGTGGGAGTAGTAGGGTTTTTAGTCGGTAGAGCCACTGGGTAGAGCATGCTCCCCGTGGAGAGTCCGACATAACCAGTCCAACCCCCCGGTTGGCGGGTATGCGTAAGTGCATTTCCCCTACTAAAAAAAAAAAAAAAAAACAAAAAAAAAAAAAAAGGTGTTGACTCTCAAAAATAGAAAACTGATTCAACATAGACAGCAGCAAAAAAAGACAAAAATACTTTTAACCCTATCCTAATATTATAAATACAAAAGTTTTTAAGTGTGGATGCAACGGCATTGCTCTTTCACGTAAAAACTACTGAATAGATTTTAATTCTCTCTAAAGAAAACCAGAAAAAGACATTTGGTCATGTTGGCATCAGGCAGGACTTGAACCCGCATCTTTCGCAATCCGGGCGACTGCACTACCAATTATGCTACCGAGACCATTAATTAGGGTAAAATATACCAGAAAGATTCGGCCGGTCTGTTAATGGTCTCGGTAGCATAATTGGTAGTGCAGTCGCCCGGATTGCGAAAGATGCGGGTTCAAGTCCTGCCTGATGCCAACATGACCAAATGTCTTTTTCTGGTTTTCTTTAGAAAGATACTGCATGGAAAATGCTAAAACAATAATAAAAACATAGTAATAGCTTTTTCATCTTAATTGGAAGTTAAATATTTGAAAAAATATTTCTTCCGAGTGTTAGAGGTGGATGCCTATAACATTGATGAAATCACCCTAGCTCATAGGGTAAAATATACCAGAAAGATTCGGCCGGTCTGTTAATGGTCTCGGTAGCATAATTGGTAGTGCAGTCGCCCGGATTGCGAAAGATGCGGGTTCAAGTCCTGCCTGATGCCAACATGACCAAATGTCTTTTTCTGGTTTTCTTTAGAAAGATACTGCATGGAAAATGCTAAAACAATAATAAAAACAGATTTTAATTCGTTTAATAAATTGATATGGGAGTGAGACGTGGTCGTTTACTATGGGTCTCATAAGAAGGCTCAAAGTCACCCAGCGAGCAATGGAGAGAGCGATGCTTGGTATTTCCCTGCTTGATCGAATCAGAAATGATGAGATCCGCAGGAGAACTAAGACAACCGACATCGCTCGAAGGATTGCATCGCTGAAGTGGCAGTGGGCGGGACACATAGCGCGGAGAACCGATGGCCGTTGGGGCGGAAAGGTTCTCGAATGGCGACCACGTACCGGACGACGTTCCGTGGGCAGGCCCTCCACAAGGTGGACCGACGATCTGGTCAAGGTCGCGGGAAGCCGCTGGATGCGGACAGCGCAGGACCGATCGTTGTGGAGATCTTTGGGGGAGGCCTATGCCCAGCAGTGGGCGTCGTTCGGCTGATATGATGATGATGAGATTTTAATGGATCTCTACAATAATGATATTATCTGAACAGCACATAGGCTACAATTTATTTATAAATAATATTTTTTTTCCCACTTAACGTGGACACGAAGTCGCGGGCGGCCGCTAGTCTTAAATAAGTTTACCCATTCAGTCAGCAGAGTATTCAATATCGATTCCAACTCTGATACTGGGTTCAAAATGGCTCTTAACAGACCGAAAGGCAATAAAAAATCCCGTTTTTACTAAGAAATGCAGAAACATAATCGAACTCGGTCTATATACACTGCAGCTAAGACGGTATTAATTGCGAATGAGCCAGTAGCCGGCGGCTGTGTGCTCGCCCCAGGCCTAATAACCAATGTATGGCTCGCATTGTAAGGAGTAAACAATATTTGGTTAATCTGACTGTTTAGCTTGCTCCTAATTGGATAAATGTTTGCGGATGGATCGGCCAGCCGGCGCGCCGAGCAGGACGGGAATGGCTTATTGTTACTGAGAAGTTAGGAAAGCGTTTATGTGGATAACTTTTTTATTTATATGTTTAATACGATTGAAACGACTTTATGAGTCGTTTTAGACATTAATTGAAAGAAGATTGGTAATTAATATTGAATTCAAGTTGATACTCGTCACGTTAATGTTACCAGGGTCATTATGATGTACCTACATTTTAGATTAAAAAAGAATGAATCTACGTGTTACAATAAGGATTTATGATTTTGAAGAAAGAAGCTGAAATCACCACTTAAAAGCTAAACTATTTGGCGGTCATCACTTCCTAAATATTAGTTCTAAGTTTAGGCAAAATAAGAAGATATGATACGCACTTCCTTCCCACATCGCTACAGAGTATTAATACCGATTCCAACTATGATACTGGGTTCAAAATGTATCTTAACAGACAAACCGAAAAGCAATAAAAATCCCGTTTTTACCAAGAAATCAAGTATCATAATCGAACTTAATCAATATACAGTGCAGCCAAGACGGTATTCATTGCGAATGAGCCAGTAGCCGGCGGCTGTGTGCTCGCCCCAGGCCTAATAACCAATGTATGGCTCGCATTGTAAGGAGTAAACAATATTTGGTTAATCTGACTGTTTAGCTTGCTCGAGCCGGCACGCCGGCTCGAACGGGAAAGGCTTTTAGTTACTGAGAAGTTAGGAAAGCGTTTTTGTGGATAACTTTTTTATTTATATGTTTAATTCGATTGAAACGACTTTATGAGTCGTTTTAGACATTAATTGAAAGAAGATTAGTAATTAATATTGTATTCAAGTTGATACTCGTCACGTTAATGTTACCAGGGTCATTATGATGTACCTACATTTTAGATTAAAAAAGAATGAATCTACGTGTTACAATAAGGATTTATGATTTTGAAGAAAGAAGCTAAAATCACCATTAAAAAGCTAAATTATTTAGCGGTCATCACTTCCTAAATATTGGTTCTAAGTTTGGGCAAAATAAGAAGATATGATACTCACTTCCTTCCGACATCGCTACAGAGTATTTAAAATCGATTCCACCTCGGATACAGGTTTCAAAATGGCTTTTAACAGACAGACCGAAAAGCAATAAAAAATCCCGTTTTTACTAAGAAATGCAGAAACATAATCGAACTTGGTAGAAATATATAAGTACATTGCAGCTAAGACGGTATTAATTGCGAATGAGCCAGTAGCCGGCGGCTGTGTGCTCGCCCCAGGCCTAATAACCAATGTATGGCTCGCATTGTAAGGAGTAAACAATATTAGGTTAATCTGACTGTTTAGCTTGCTCCTAATTGGATAAATGTTTGCGGACGGATCGGCCGGCCGGCGCGCCGGGCAGAACGGGAATGGCGCTTTGTTACTGAGAAGTTAGGAAAGCGTTTTTATTGATAACTTTTTTATTAATATGTTTAATTCGATTGGAAAGACTTTATGAGTCGTTTCAGACATAAGTTGAAAGAAGACTGTTTTTACATATTGTATTTAAGTTGATAGTGACAGGGTCATTATGATGTACCTACATTTTAGATTTGAAAATTTATGAATCCGCGTGTTACAATAAGGATTTATGATTAAGAAGCTAAAATCACCATTAAAAAGCTACATTATTTGGCGGTTATCACTTCCCAAATATTGGTTCTAAGTTTGAGCAAAAGAAGAAGATACGACACACACTTCCTTCCTACGTGGCTAGGAGTCAGCCTTTAAGCCTAGTTGAAGGCTTTAGGGCGGCTTGATAACAGCTCTCTTCTGGTAGCAAGGTTTATTAGTTATCACAAATATGACTGAGCCGCTGTGTTGAAGTTTGCCTCGCACTACCCTGAAACCTTTAGACGAGACATGTGCCCAGCAGTGGGACATGTAAAAACTGTTGTTAATTTATGGTGGTATGTGGTTATAGTCCATTCGCGTTAAGAATGCAGTAATTTCATACTTGTCCTTCGATCAAGCACGCCCCCTTACCAATGAAATCGTCCCTAATTAGAAATACAAGTCAAGAGTGACCAGTTGAATGCATACTTTCGAACGCAAAGGTTGTGGATCTGAGATTTTTGTGTGCAGCAGAATTAAGTTGAAAAATCACTGCATTCTTAACGTGAACGGGCTATTGTTTGAAAATGTATTATCATCTGGCCTGGCTGACGAAACATCCCAAACACCTATGCTTTAGCATAGGTGTTTGGGATGTTTCGTCAGCCAAACAAAAAATAAGGAAATAGGTAATTTATTATTTCCTTATTTTTTGTTCGTGCTACTTTAGTTCTTTCCTTTATTTATATGTCAACTCTTACAACTGACACTACAGTAAATAATATTAGGAGGATTTTATCTATCCATCTGTACTAAATTATAAATCAAATTAATAACATTTAGCGCAGACACCTATATAAATTCTCAAAATACAACTAACATTTAGAATTTCTGATATCCATTACTTTGACCACTCGAATGTTAAATCTACAATAATAATGATTTAATGACACCGAAAGTAGATTTAGGGTTCCCCAGGCGCGGTGGACACCCCCGTGCTAGTGATTTATAAGCAACGTTGGGTGCCGTACCAGTTATACCACTTAGAAGCCCTCCGTCTTTGTTTTGGGCCTCTTGGACTTGTAAATTCATTTTATATAGCAATCAAATGTTTTGAAATTAATAACTAGCCCTTATTGATTTTAAATTCGTCGATTGCTTAGTCATAATATCTTTACTAGTATGTCATTAATGATTCATATCATTGGACATTACTCCACACAGCGCCATCTAGCCCCAAACTAAGCAACTGCTTTGGGATACTAGACAACGGATAAATACCATATCTTTTTTGTAAATACAAGCTTACACAAATGTTTGTACTGTGCGGGGTTCGAACCCGCGATCACTGGTGCAGTGGTGTAATAGCCCACTTCTGAACCATTAGATACATCAAGACGGTCGTCGTCATCAATGTGTTTAGTTATTGAATAGCAACAACGCTGAAACTCGGAACTTGTAAGGGTCATCTATTATATAAAAATAAGTCAGGTTTTCCTTCCTGACGTATAACTCCAGAACGCACGAACTGATTTCCAAGGTTTTGCATTCGTTGGAAAGGTCTTGGGCTCCGTAAGGTTTATAGCAAAGGAAATTCAGGAAAATTTCAACAAAAAAGCGGGAAAATCTTTTTTAAAGCTGGAAAATCTTTTTTCACATACAGCTAAGTCCACGCGGACGAAGTCGCGGGCGTCTGCTAGTCTTTTTTTAAATATCTCGGTAGCCGCATAGAAATCATCAATTCAAATAAGTATAAGTTTTAAAAAATAGATAGGCCAAAAGTTTTGTTCGTTTGTTCGAATGTCTACACATTCTCAACAGCCTTTGAATGAATAATGTAAACAAAGAATTGACCATATGCCTGTAAGAATGTAGAAGAGTGTAACCTAGCACAAGCAACTTAAATTTAGTTTACACTTAGTTAAATTTTATGGAAATTTATCTGAACTAAGTGTATTGTAAGATATGCCAAACCTTCCCTTTTGGGAACACATAATGTTTTAGTGCCTTAGTGCTTGTTCGGTTAACATTTTATTAAAACGTTGGTTTGTTAACATCATAGTCCTTTGTTTCATAATAAGAACCTCTCACCCAGCGTTGAAATTATCTCCCACCATCTGTTAACAGCCAATGATATTATATATTATATATATAATCGTAGATAGGTTACTTGTGCCAGAAAAGTGGCACCTGGAATCAGAACTCGAATACCTAAGCAAAGCATTGACAGTTTGAGACGACACAACTTGTATCGGTCTCGTTTACGCTCTAGTAGTACACACGGTCGAATTATACGTACGCCAGGGGACAATTTTCGGCTTCGTATCAGTACTGACATAACGTATCTCTTTTAAATATCATTTTTAACAGCCAAATATACAGTGTGTTTGGGAACCGGTGTCCGACCCGTTAAGGTGAAGTAATATGATCTATTTTATGAATAAATCCACCATAATTAAGCACTTTGCCCCAGTTGTTTTAAAATGGCCGCCATTTTAATTTTTTTTTCTCGGGAGTACGGGTGGGTTATTTTAGTTTGCAATATCTGCCGATTTAGAGGTCCTACAGTCACAAAAGTGGTATCGTTGGACAGCTACAAAAGTAGGCAATAAGCTGACAAAAAAGCATTTTTTCATAACTCCCTTAAAATACCTCAAAAAAATGTTTGAACTTGAAAATTGTGATAGAATTTGTTAGTTTTTTTTACATTTAATTTTTTTTCAGAAAAACTAAACTGTCAACATACATTTATTTTTAACTTTTTGGATACTTAAAGACATCACCTAAACACTGAAGCAAAAATCAAAGTTCCAAGTAAAATAGCTTAGAAGTTGTGACAAATTGAATATCACCCTGTCATCAGAGACCCTTTGAAACGCAGGTAAAATTTACCTGAAATAAATTAAATTTTTTAAAAAAAATAAATAATTAAAAGTGCTTAATTATGGTGGATTTATTCATAAAATAGATCATATTACTTCACCTTAACGGGTCGGACACCGGTTCCCAAACACACTGTATAACATTCATTAGCACGGTAGCTTAAGCATTAGCTTGAACATTTCTAATGATTGATGAACATTGTCAGCAGCACGAATCCACCGCGTTGAGGATCAACTGAAGTGTCTCTTAAATTTAAATGGAGTATGTCTGTTGATGTAAAGCCAGTTAAAGTACCGTTATTTTCTAGCACAAGCATTTAGTAGCTTAGTTTGGGGCTAGATGGCGCTGTGAAGTATAATATCCAGTGATATTTATTTAGCTTTTCTCTTTTACGAAACTCCCTTAACTGGAATAAACCTGTATAATTTGAAGCATAAACGATGCATCTGCAGTTAACAAATTCTGAAGAGCTTATTCAGTTTGGGGGCTGTACGGCCGGCATCCGGAAAATCACAGGCAACCTGCTGAAGTATTCACAGAAAAAACTGGTAATGAGGGGCGCTTATCAAACTTTCATCGCTAGGGCGGCCAACTGTCGATGTCGAGGTTACGATAAAAAAATAATTTTATTTATTTTTCGAATTTATGAAATGTTCAAACTGCCGATCCACAGAAATACTCAACAGAAGGAGAGAGTGCTACTTTTTTATTTTTAGAGTTAGAAATAAGTAACAAACTAAGTCCTCTTTTTCTCCATGCTCTCTGGTTCTAGAATTTACCAAGCCTCAATTAGCTCCCACTCCATTCATTTATCAACAAATATTGCTCGACAAATGATTAGTTTACGTTTCCTTGATATAAGCAATGCAATCCTTTCATGACTGTTGGATAGTTAGAGAGTGTAACAGTATGATAAATTATTTTATGCTGTTGAGAATTTAAACGTGTGGTCCCGAGTTAAATCTACTATTAGTAATAGTTTAATTGACTAACTAGCCTTCCTCTAATGGAAAACACCGATAAAAGCCCAATCAACCGCGGATATAGGCGGTAAACTCGCCTTTACCACCCTTCAAAATTAATTCTGCGGAATGTGGGCTTTTGAATGTTCCGTTCACTAAAACTACCTCGTTTGTAAAATAACAGTCGTGGGCGTAGTATGATAAGAATTTAAAAAATATCGCCAAGTATCGATAGTTCAAAGTTCAAACCTTTCCCATCCCTTCCGCACAATGCTTCGGGGTCGACTGCAACTCTTGCAACCTGTCTCACATCACAAATGATATTAAGTCAGCGCCGTTAGTTGCAATATACGCTTTATGCCTTCGGAATACGACTCCACATGTCGGTCTGAGCAGTTATGAAAAGATCAGCCTATTATTGTTCGCGTCGAAACTGTTTCAAGACAACGGGGGGATTGAAAAGCGATAGCCTGTACATACTGGAAACTTACCTACTGGAATTTTAAGCACTGCTTCTTGAATGTGTACTTTATATATGAATACTATAACCTGCTATACATATGGAAATATGAATACTTATATAAGTTTTTCAGTCTCTTAAGCTTGTAGTGTTCTAATTTAATACCTACATTGCATTCTACGCTTTGTGTCTACAATTGTTAGTCTGTCTGATACCTTTGCGTCATAAAAAAAATTGTAACTCAAAGTTTAATGTTGAAAATTAAAAAAACGAAAGTTTCCTGAAATTTATCGCTGAAACCGTTTTGAAACACTTCATGAACTATCGGCTCTGTAAATTTCACCGATGCATTCCTACGGCATCATGCCAAAAAATGATTTCAAACTGCAGTTGGTCAAAAAATTATATACTTAACAAACAAAATGTATGGGAAAAACCGTTCGGTCAATTTGGCTGAAATTTTCGGTAAAAATTGTCTGTGAAATGACTAAGCAAAGCAGAATTGAAATTAACCTGCTTCAACAAAGCTTTTCAAAATATGATTTTACAATTTGAAAATGTTCAGTTAGTTAAAACAGTTTCAATCAGTTTTAACGGTAACTCGTTTTTGCTTTACGGTGACGGTTTTATTAACTTTTAATTGAAACCTGTTTAACAATCGCGTAAAAAAAGCGGTTAAACTTGTTAGTACTTATCAAATTTTAATTTAAAAACTCACATACCAATTGCTACGTTGCTCCAGCCACGTTGCTACAGCCCCCTTTCTCACTCCTACCTAAGGGGTCACTTGCTAATTAATTTTTTTAAGTACAAATTTGGGGGGGACTCGGTGCTCGCTCGTGCGAAAATTGAGAAGTTTACGTGCTACTTCATTACTTGGGATCCTTAATCACTTTTCTTTGAGTGCTCGTTTGGTCGCCCGAATGCTCGCCGCGATGATATTGAGTTTTTTAATTTAGCTTTCACGGCTGGCTGATGTTTTAACGGAGGTAATTTCTTTATTTTACTTGGGCGTTAGGTTGTATAAAAAAATATCGGTGCGTTCGAGGGAAATGGAAGGCAAAATAGCACTTTAGCGTCTGGTGGTCTATATTTGTTGATCGTCGAGAAATATCATGTTATCTATCAGTCTATACTCATTCATCAAAAGAAAAAGTTGGAATGATTGTGTTAGAAGTGCGTTTTGATCGAGACCAAATGAGCCTGCTAAAAATGGGGCTACTTACTAACAAACTACAGCAGTGCTGGTAGCACCAGCATTGCTGAAGTCCGCTTGCTACAGCTCACGTCTCCTTTTCTACAACCTACACCAAAAACTTCTTTTCTACAGCGAAAAGAAAGCATGTTTGCTCTTGATTTCTTCAGGATCCCGTCTGATAAGACTATACTCGTAGGTTAGGTCTTCCTGTGAAGAACATACTCAAATCTTGCCAAAAAAAACACTTTTCCAAATCGACAAGGCATTTTAGAGTAATGAAAACACTAGCGGCCGCCCGCGACTTCGTCCGCGTGGATTTAAGTTGAAAAACAAAGAGTAATATTTCTTTATAAATTGTAGCCTATGTGAGGCTACAATCCCATAGGCTACAATTTATAAAGAAATAATCCTTGTTAAACAACAAGTTTCATTAAAATCTATTCAGTAGATTTTACGTAAAGAGAAACACGGCACATCCGAACCATCCACATACAAACTTTGCTCTTTCACGTAAAAACTACTTAATAGATTTTAATGAAACTTTGCAATAATATAGCTTATGCATCTGAATAGCACATAGGCTACGTTATAAAGATATAAGTATCACTTTTTTTAACGTTTGTCCACCTGGACGAAGTCGAGGGCGGACGCTAGTCTCATCTAAATAAAGATTATTTTCACTTCAGTTTACTTTATAAAGCCCTGATTCGGATATGCTAGTAGTTATATCCGTATCCGTTGTATCCGTATTCCGTAATCAGAGCGCGATTTCGGCGCTTGCGTGGCGCTTAATTCGTTTTGGGAGTTAGTTCCCGACAAATGTAATTAAGGAAAGTTTTCGGATTAACCGGTGTTTTTCCACTCGAGCCGACCAGCGTTAACTGACACGTCGCGTATATACGCGTTTGAAAACGTGAATTATTCGCGATGGTACACAATCGTGTTTCGTTAGCTTTTTTGCTTAATTAATTCGCGGAAGAAAAGGACCTAATCGTAGAAATGAAGGAAAGGTTGCTGCGTCGTTTTGGACATTTTTATATGGTCACATGCGTTGCAACGTCCAACGCAATGTTATACAAATCAAACAGCGCAGCTCAATGCACTAGAGAGCTTTGGGACGACAGAAAACAAATACCAATTTAATATACGATTGTAACGAAGTATAAATACTGACCATAGTTTAAAAAGGCATTAAACCAATACCTCCTTTTGAATTTAATCAATTGAGAAGGAGGTGCGTTGCGTTGTGTCACTCGATCTGTTGTAACACTCTGTGCGACGGAACGCATTTTGACATGCCAAAGATAAGCAATTGGCGCTTTTACAACGCCCTTACCCCCGAATTCACAAACGCAAATTAACGTTGAGCATCCTTCAAAAGTATAGCTGTACCTTTCAGTTCTATTGTCATTTTACGGGACAGTACGAGTATGAGCGTGAGCGCGTGCTTAGCGTTGATTGATGTTTGTGAATTCGGGGTTACGGAAAATGCTTAGTTTCAAATGTGGATACTTTAATAATGTTGGAGAACGTCATGTGATGTATTTGTGCGAAATAAAATAATATTTACTTATTATGTGCGCTTTGTAGCATTGCAGTTGAACAGTTACCTCGAGTTGTTTAGCAGCATTTTGACCGCGATCTCAGTTGATAGGAGGTGATGATGACGTCGACCGTGCTTGTCTAGAAAGTGTCTGTTCATTATCATTAGAAAATAAAAAGAATAATTTTTATTTGAAACAGTCTAGTTAATATACAATATAAAACAATAGCACGATAGTAGCTATATTAGTCCGCCGTAGACGGTCCCAAGCCCGGTTTGTGAAAGGAGGAGGGTTGGCATGTGAGTAGCGTACACCTACTGTCATCTGGATCAAAACAGCCGTAAAAGTACGCCAACGCCGAGTAGTAGGCGGCGGTAAATTAACCTACTCAGTTCAGAGGTTCCAGAGACCTTGGGAATTAAATACCCCCTAAACAATCTGACGTAGAAGGTAATGGGAACCCACTACGTTCAACCTCCCAAGAGAACTCTATGAAAACGGCTAATAAGAGAAGTACTTGTACGTCGGACGATCCGACTGACCCCCGGCGCTCGTCGATACCCGGGTCGACAAGTGTGAAATATGCTACCGAAGACCCCTCGCCAGTGTGTCAGCAGGCTGCCGAGGCAAGTAATGTGACTGAGGACAGCAATGGAAAACCGTCTATTCGTTCCAAACACAAAATAGGCACATGGAATGTCAGAGGACTGTTACAGGCGGGCAAACTCGCAATCATTGAAAAAGAAATGAGTAAACATCAGCTCGTAATACTGGGATTATGTGAAACTCACATGAAAGGGAAGGGCCATTTTAAGACATCGAATGGGAATACAATATTCTTCTCTGGTCACGAGTCAAAAAGCAAGAATGGCATAGGCGTTATAGTGTCTGGCAAGTTGGCTCATTCCGTCACGGGTTACAATACCGTAAATGACAGAATAATGACCATCCGCATAGGATGCACCCCACTTCCTCTAAATATCATCCAGATCTATGCGCCAACGGCTCAGTCAACGCAGGAAGATATCGACACTTTCTATAATACCTTGCAAATAACGGTGGATGGTATATCCAAACGTGAAATAACGATGATCCAGGGAGATTGGAATGCTAAGGTCGGAAACACAGAACAGGACGACCATATCCGACACATCGTCGGGAAGTACGGACTTGGTGTACGAAACGAAAGAGGCGAGCGGTTCATGGATTTCTGTGTTAGCAATGATCTCAATATAACAAACACCTGCTTTAAACACCATAAACGTAGGTTATATACCTGGATATCCCCTGGCGATCGTTACCGTAACCAGATAGACTATATCACTATTGCAAACAGATGGAGATCGTCTATAACAAACATAAAAACGCGTCCAGGTGCAGACTGTGGGTCTGACCACCAGTTGTTGGTCATCGATATTCGAATACGTCTTAAGTCATGTCGCAAGAAAACGAATCGCATTTCAAGACTCTCACCAACGGAATACGACATTTTCCAAAGGAAGTCCGAGCCTGAGCTGTCGGAGTTGTTGTTGTCAGGACTCGCGTCCACTGACCCAGATGAACAATGGCAACAATTTAAATTAAAAATTACCAATACAATGAGCGGTTTGGCTAAGAAGTCCATAAATAAAAGAGATTGGATGTCCAATGAGGTATGGTCTAATATAGAACTGCGCAAAGAACTGAAGAGTGGCGTGAAATCGGACAACTTCGCAGAAGACTATTCACAGTTAACCAAACTGATTCAAAGACAGTGCAGAAGGGATAAAAATCAGTACCTGGAATCAGTCTGTAACGAAATTGAACGCCATGCAGAAAAGTACCAAACTGCTGATCTCTTCAGAAAGGTCAAACAAATAACACGCGAATTTAAGCCATCCTCATGGGTGATAGATGACAAAGATGGCAATCCCATACATGAAGTCGCCGAAGTTGCTGAGAGATGGAGGGAGTATTGCGAGGCACTCTACCAGGATCAACGATCCCACGCCCCACTTTCGAATGAACCTATATCAGATGTCGAACCCAGTATACTTCGCTCGGAGGTTGAAGACGCGATTCGGAAACTCAAACGGAACAAGGCGCCGGGTCCTGATCAAATTACAGCGGAGATCTTAAAAGGCCTAGGCCCCAACGGAATCACCTATCTACATAACATCTGTAATGCGATATGGCAGACTGGACGTTGGCCGTCTGACTGGGTGCACTCCTCTATCCTTCCTCTGCATAAAAAGGGCTCGGTACGCAACTGTAACAACTACAGAACTTTAGCTCTAATATCACATGCTAGTAAAATCCTGCTATACATCATCAATGCCAGGCTAAGATCTTACCTGGACTGGCAAATACCTCAAGAACAAGCAGGATTTGTCAAGGGAAGAGGTACTAGAGAGCAAATATTGAATCTGAGACTGATAGTGGAAAAATGCTATGAATACAACACCCCAATTTTCATATCTTTTGTTGACTACCAAAAAGCTTTCGACTGTGTTCAATGGGACAAACTGTGGGAGGTTCTTAGAGAAACAGGTGTCCCCGCTCACCTTGTCATGCTGATTCGCAATCTGTACGAATCAGGATATGGCACTGTTACAGTAGGAGATGCAACATCAAGTCGTTTCAAATTCCATAAAGGCGTTCGTCAGGGTTGTGTTATATCTCCCATATTATTTAACATGTATGGCGAGTATATCATGCGCCAATCGCTTGAGAACTGGGAGGGTGGCATCAAAATAAACGGAGTCAACATATCCAATCTCCGCTACGCAGATGACACTACCCTCTTTGCATCATCCGAGGCGGAAATGGCAGAGTTGCTGAAACGTCTGGAGACCGTAAGTCGAGGCATGGGACTAGCTATTAATAAATCGAAGACCAAGGTTATGGTGATTGATCGTTTCGCAACAATTCAGCGTATGGACCTCCTACAAGCGTATGACACCGTGGACCAGTTCCAATACTTAGGCTCAGTCATCAATAACACCGGCAAATGCGAGCCAGAAATACGCAGACGAATAGGCATGGCGAAGACGGCAATGACTCAGCTGAACAAGGTGTGGAAAGACAGGAATATCAGAATTCGGACTAAAATACATCTGGTCCGTACACTAGTCTTCCCCATTGCTTTATACGGCGCCGAAACTTGGGCGTTCAAGGCCGCAGACAGGCAGAGAGTTAACGCTTTTGAAATGTGGTGTTGGCGCCGTATGCTGCGAATACCATGGACAGCCCATCGTACAAACATCTCCATCCTGAAACAGCTCAAGATAGAAAATACTAAGCGTCTGTACATAGTCTGTTTGGAGCGCATAGTGCGGTACTTTGGCCACATTGCACGCAGAGGTGCTGACAATCTTGAGCGCCTGATGGTGACGGGGAAAATCGAGGGAAAAAGACCTCGAGGCCGAAGTCCTCAACGATGGGCAGATCAGATATCCCATAGTTTGAACATCCCCATTAGCGCTGCCCTGCACCAAGCGACGGACCGAAACCGATGGAGACAGCTCGTTGGCCGCTTGATTAAGAGTCACGATCCTCAGCAGTGAGGGAACGACTAAGAAGAAGCTATATTAGTCGTAAACTGTGTCACAACTAATAACACCTCCAAACGAATACGAACTATGGAATAGTATAATAGTTCCAGGGTTTTTACCCTGGTTTTTTTTATCCTTAAGTTTTATTCCTTAGCAGCAATGTGTGACCACACGTATCTTTTGGGCGTCTTAAACACGAGTACATGCAACCGTTAAAAAGTAATATAGTTAGGTGTTTAATTTTCATTTCATTGCATTCTTATGTTTTGTATAATTTGCTTCTCAGTTACGTCGCCTAGAGTGCATCATCTGTAAACTTATTTTGATATCAGAAAACTAACCAGTTGAGTTATATTTTGAGGCTCGTATTTGAGCGTTACTGGGAGATGGAAATCGGACGAACTCTGCAATCCTCTGCATTATTAGTTCCTGCTAATATGAAGGAGGGAATTATAACTAAACTACGACTTCGTCCGCGCGGACTTTAGTTGAAAAACAGATGTATAAGCTAAATTATTGTAAAGTTTCATTGCAATCCATTCAGTAGTTTTTACGTGAAAGAGCAACACGGCCTATCCACACATACAAACTTGCCCCTTTGTAATTTTTGTAGAATGTGATAAATGACATAAATTACCAGAAAAAAATAGTAGAAAATATACCCTGTTTATTCGAAATGTAGTTCGGGATGAGTTTTCAGAGTTATTCTACTGCCTTGTTGGGGATCCCCGCTGACCGGTGACTGAACCGCATTTTTCGGCCACTTAGTTTTAGTTCGCCGGTAGGGGAGCCCCTCTGGACATTGAGATATTCGCTAATTATATTGTTGTAAATTTGTTTCGTTGTTGCAGAGGTGTCGTGCACTGAACGTGTGCTAGCAATTTACTATGTAGGGCACGGGGGGACCCTAAATCGACTAGTTTGTAGCAAACTACAAATGGCTGTGATATTGTGGCTGTCGGCTAAAATTGTTAGTTTTTTGGCTGTTTTCCTATGTTTTCCATTGAGAAGCGTGAAAATAAAACTTGTTAACCATCACTCTCATTCAACCCTTGCCTCTATAAATAGGACACCAAATGATATTTAAAAGAGGTATATGCGTTTTGTCAGTTCTGATGCGAAGTCGGAAATTGACCCCTGGCGTACCTATAATTTGACCGTGTGTACAAGATAGTATGATTATTTCCTAGAGCGTTAAAGATACAGAGACATGTTGCGCAGTGTCGTCTCAAGCTGTCAATGCTTTGCTCAGATGTAAGTTCCGATTTCGGGTGCCACTTTTTTAGCACAAGTAACCTAGACGTACATACTTAAATCTTTTTTATCATAATATCATTGGGTACACCAGGAACACAGGGCATGTACATTACTGGACGCGAGTTCAATATGTTTTCAGCGACATTGGAGAATAAATCGGTCAGTTTGTTCAACTTTTTTAGTGTAAAGGTATTTTTAGGTAATTTAGGTTTTAAATGATAGTCTGTGCCCGTATAATTACAGGCACAAACCACCGGGTTATTTGAACTCCTAGCTCGATGGCAGTATTAAAAGCCGTAATAATTATCTTCTCTTGTTGAATGAAGAGTTCAATTTTGTTTGCTTTGCTAGGACGAGTTTGGTTTTACAGATAAGTATCAGTTTTGAACTGAAATAAAATCTATTAATATAGAATTGAGCTGTTCCTAACCTTTACAACATCAACAAAGTTACAACATAATTTCCAGTGATATGTTTGTACATGGTATTAAAGCCAACATCCTTTTATCAGGATAGCGTCTTGGCCTAGTGGTTACACACTCTGGCTCGGAACCCGGTGGTCCCGAGATCAAATCTGGCCGGAACGCACCTACTTCGTGTTCATTGTACAATTTGCTGCTAATTCTCCGGTGATGGAAAACACCGTTTAGAAACCCAACCAACCCAGCGGCACGCTCGCCCCTTACCACGTTTGGTTCAAACTCCCTCGGCGAAATGTAGGCTTCTGAAGGTTCCGTTCACCATGACGGCAACAATCAGTGTGCCTTTGACTAACCAATTAGGGATATGGTCGTGAGAGTTTGTTATGTTATGTTATCCCTTTATCAGAATCTTCACAAAAACAAGCTCTAAGCCACTCCTCCATATTTATAATAATTATCCGCTATGAGTCCCACCTGCGTGGGAGTACCACACGTGTAGCATACGTCACCCCGTAATTTGGTAATACCTTTACAAATGCTACTACATTAGGTGAAATTGCAAGCGTGTGCATTACTTCAATAGTAACGTGCATATTTATCAACCGAGCGCCTTGGGGCCGAGGTAGGTAGGTATACTTCTCGAAGGCGTTGGAAGCTTTCGGAAAAACAAAGAAATTCCCTGAAATGCTTGCCATAAATTTGGCGCCGCGCGGGACTAGTAGCGTTTGCATACGGCCGGGTAGGGCGACCATGCGTGCCAATGTTTAGTAATGCAAATAAAAGTATGTAGGTCCAAATGTGAAGTAAAGTGAAAGTTGTCTTTAATACTGAAACTTTAAATTTGACATAAGAAAAGGACTCTAGAGATCGTCTAAGCTTAAAGGACCCGCACTTCCAAGCGTAGCTTACACGATCTCTACCACCGGCTCGGACGTTGATACTCGTTTCAACCTCCAAACTTTAACAGAGTAAATTCAACATACATTACTTGCAAAGGAGCCGAGTATTTTTCCGATGACCACAAATTCTTGACGTTTAAGTAATCAACCGTGCTTTGGTTGGCGATTTACAATTGTAAAGAGGTAGGTAGTTCAACAAGAGTTTGATGTCCTTCATGATTCAGATTCACAAGTTAGGCCTCGTTTTTGAATTGAGTTTATGATTATCACTGTATAGTAAATATTCATTATAAGTGACAGGCATAGCAAATCAATACGAGAAAGAAAAGTAAGAGTGGTTATTCACGTTAGCAGAATGCAGCCTAGTAAATGGCATCAAATTGTTTTACTCTGGTAGCCTATAGGATTTCGTTGTGGATAAGGATCCAAAAAAGACTTACTTGATTGAAACATACATCATAATCGTAGTGGAATATGGGGTCCTACAGGATAAACATACTACCTACTAATATTATGAATGCGAAAGTTTGTATGTGTGACTGTGCCGTGTTGCTCTTTCACTCAGAAAGTACTGAATAGATTTTAATAAAACTTTACAATAATGCTGCTCATAAATCTAAATAGCATAATAAACGCTAAAGAAATAAACCCACAAAATCCTCGAAAGAACATTGTTTACTGTCACCACAAAGTCCCCCACACGAGGCACCTGCGTTAGGGCGGCTACACACACGTTCGGCCGCGACGAATTGGAATTCAATGCGAAGTGTGAATTCACCTGCCTGAAACTGCCTCTATGATTTCAAACTCGATTCAAATGCAAGCTGCAACTCTCAGATGTGCCAGTGAATGGGGGATGGGAAATAACTTGCGCTTCGCAAGTTTAGCTTTTCATATAGTTTAGTTTCCACTTTTTAGTAAAATTCTAGCAGTGAGTACTACGAGTGTTGCCGCAGTAATAAGGGCAGAAAAACGAAACGGAAAAGAATAACCGCCTTATTCATAAAAAGGAACGCAACGCTAAAGCATTTTGTAAGCAATTGACGTGTTGTGTCAATCACTAGCAAATGACGGCAGCAACAAGAATGACCGTGACAAATCGATACAAGGGTTAAAGTGTTGTTGAAGAGCTGTTTAAGTGTTTCCCTCTAATTCATAAAAACTTAAACAGCTCTACAACAACACGTTAACTTTTGTATCGCTTTGTCACTTTCATTCTTGTTGCTGCCGCCATTTGCGATCACACGTCAATAGCTTAAACAATGCATTAGCGTTGCGTTCGTTTTTATGAATAAGGGGGTTATTAATGAATAAGGGGTAAAGGTTTAAACAACTTTAAAGTCGTTATAATATCGTCACACGAATGCTTGTTTCTCCGATTTCCATTTTCAAATTTACACCAGAGACATTTCATTGGTCATTTGAAGCAAATACTATAAAAAAGAAAATACTAATACTACTTTCTCTTAATCTCTCTCTTTTTTTTAAAATTTAAAATGGGTTTGCTTTTGACCTCAGACCGCCTGATGGTACTTAAGCGATGACGAGGTCGAAGGTGTAACACGCTTACCCAGAAAGTGCCTATTCACTCTTGCCTTGAAGACACCAAGGTTGTATGTATCCGGAAAAACAGACGCAGGGAGGGCGCTCCACCCTTATCGGTGTGGACCAGAAAGGAGGCACAAACCGCTTAGTTCGGACCGCTGAAAAGTCGACCACATGGAGGTGAAAGCCCTCACGGCGTCTTGTGGTCCGGTGGTAGAAAGTAGAGGGTGGCATCAGGTCATGAAGTTCCTGCGCACACTCTCCGAAAATAATAATGCATATTATTCAGTTAATCGTCGGTCTTCATGAATTTATTCATCATGAGAGAATACGGCGGAATTGTATGAAAAACACGAATGGGGTTTTTGATAATTACCAAGCGTCCAACTTTATGTCCATAACTGAAACTTTTGTAGCTTAGTTAAAAGTTTTCAGAGATCAATGGGGAAGAATATATTATCTATAGCACGTCGGACACAGCACGAAAGACTGAAGGCCGTTGGAGCCGGAAAGTCCTCGAGTGTAGACCATTCGAAGCCAAGCGTAGCTTGGGACGCCCACCTGCAAGGTAGACGGATGACCTCATAAAGATCGCAGGGTTTCGGTGGATGCAGGCCGCCTACAACCGGCCGCTCTGGAAATCTATGGGGGAGGCCTATGTTCAGCAGTGGACATCATGTGGCTGCTGATGATATTATCCATCAGGGCCTTTAAAGAGATAAAGTGGGCTTCACTTGTTATTACTTAAATTGTTGTAGCTATCAAAAAGTACTATTTATAAGCGTCCTTCATTGACTTGTTAAGTCCTGTTTTAACATCACAAAAATGCTTTATCCTCATTGTTACAATGTGTTCACAGGATTCTTTAGTATCTCCAGCCTCTCCTTCACCAACGCATTCCTCACTAATTATCCCATTGATAGGTCTACGTAAAAATCAATTCATCCGGGCTTTTCGTATTTGTGCTGTAGCAACTTGTGCTTAAAGTTGTGTTTATCTTGAATCGGTTTACTTACATAAGGTCATAGCACATTATGCCAGCACAGCGACTGCAACGAGCAATTTTCTTGACATTCTAATTTGAACCCTAAGTTGTAAAAACGTGAGCTGCGAGTTGAGTGGTATAGAGCGGCGAGCGCGCTGACAACTCGCTGTAGTACCTAAATAGAAGGAAAATTTATTTTATGCTAAAAATATTTTTGCTGTGCCCGAAAAGAGCGACTAAGTTATAAGATCGTAATATCTCCAAGCTATTATGTAACACTTCGTTTGCAAATAAATACTAGTCCAGTCATGATAGTAAGTTCACCTCGGAATTCGAGATACCCAGCTGTAAGTCTGTAAATACTTGTATATTGACACCCTAAAAGTTGTCTCAAAACCTACATTTGGTAGGGTGTACGCAACTTTTAAATTTCAAGGTCAAAAGTCACATAATTCGGTTTTTTGCGCTTATTTTGTAAACATCTCATTACCTATGGGTTTTTTGCTATTTGTATGTTAATCAATATTGTAGAATACAAAATTCTCTACAAATTTTGTTTGAAAAAAAATTTCATACGGTGAACCGTTTTCGAGATAGAGGGCGGAGAGCGCGCGGTCACAGCATCACTTCAGGTCAACCGGTGCCTCCGGTCAAAAACGATGATGATGTGACCGCGCGTTCTCCGCCCTCTATCTCGAAAACGGTTCACCGTATGAATTTTTTGACTGGACTATACTTACTTTCCCCTTTATTCATAAAAATAAACGCAAAGCAAGCATTGTTTAAGCAATTGACGTTTTATGTCACTTTCCTACTTGCAAATGGCGACAGCAAAAAGAATGTAAGCGACAAAGCGATACAAAACCTTTTTTAAGTTTATATTTTTTTTTATTTTTAAATTTTAGAACAGAATCTTTTTTATATTTTTGTTTCAGTTCTTGTTCGTTCTCGTTCTTTGGTGTATAGATGTGTTGCTTACAAATGTACATGAAATTAATACAAAATAGACTTGTGTCCTATCTGAGTGCGTGCGTTTCCCTCCGTCATACGACTGCTGCCCGGCCTGCCCTTACTCAGTGCCCTTCAGGTATTTCCACTCTTTTTAGCACTGTTTGAGTTTTTTTGAATAAGGAGGTAGACTTTGAGGCCATTGTAAGCTTGCTTTTAAGCTAGATCTGATGCAGCGAGGTATGACTACGGTGCAAGAGATTTGGTTTTGTGGTTAGTTTGCTACTATACGTTTGGTTGCGGGTTTGATTCCCGCACAGTAGATACAAAAGGTCGTGAGCACTTACATGTCTGTTTGGATTGGTCTGGATGTTTCCTATGTGGATACTTACGAGTAGTGTTTGTTTTTAAAAATACTAGTATTTTTGTATATTCATCCGCCATCTACGTCTATTAGTTTGGGGCTAGGTGGCGCTGTGTAGAATAATGCCCAATGATGATTATTTATTTTATTATTTATTTCAGTACCAATAAATAACTAGTTTATAAACGGTTCTTCTCACAAAATTGTTTAAGGTAAAATACAACAGTAGGCAAGAAACATAATAAAAAACATAATAAATGCGTCTTTGGCGAATTGTTCAGGGAATTTTAATAATGAAACAATTGAAAAGTGTTTTCAAACATAATGAAAGTATTATAATGTACTTATTTGTATATTTACATTTTATTATAATATTTACAATTGTACCAAAGCTACGACACTATTAAAATAATTTAAAGATACCTACAATGAAAAAGGCTCATCATCCCTCGTTTGCTTCTTTAGGTTTATATTTATGTACTTAGTTATAATTACCAAATCAATACAAAATATGTTTTTAAGAAAAGAAAAAGATTAGAAATCGCTAAAGAGATTCTGACGTCAAGTTGGCGATCATTCAAACTCAAAATTCAAATTAAAAAAAGGAATAGGAACATAATGTAGCCTCTATCCAATATAGGGTTGGATTACTTAGATTACCTCCCATTATTTCAAAAAACGAGGAACCAATGAGAACTGAAGTCCTTATGAAGCTATTCTAAGTACGAAAAATGCAAAATTAAATGCAGTTTGTCGGTATCGTCGTAAGTACAAAAATTATAGAATAAGAAAAATATAACTTTGTTTATGGCACTTTTTAACAGTAAAACAACGTCTCGAAAAACACTACTGCCTAAATTATCACTTATCTATTAGATAAGACCACTAGCATGGTCTACTATTACATAATAATAAGTGTTATAATAATATAAAATTATGTAATTAATAAAAATATTTCAAAAACCTATCAATGTATTGGCAAACTAAACTGATAGGAAAGGTCTCATTAAGGCTTTTTTAGAACAATAAAAAAACTTAAGTTAAGCAACTTATGAATAGTACCTACGTACACATGAAAACACTTATTTTAAGTAAGGCACATTTAACTATAAGAGGATTATTTTGATCTGATTGCCAATAAAATATACTTTATTTATGGTTCGAAGGTCATTTCACTTAAAAAAACTCCGCAAATTGGATTTTTTAGTCAGTTAATTAGACGCAAAAAAAAAATGAAAATATTTAGCATTTCGGAATTTTTAGCCAGATTAAAACTATTTTAAAAGCCACGAGTTCATTTGTGTATCAATTAAAATGAAATAGCGTTGTTGAAGTCTTTGATGAGAAACTGCTTTGTCATGACTCCTCTCAGCTTCAGTCAGCCCTCAAACTCTTCTTACTTATCTTCTCTACCTGTAACGGATGTGAAAATTCAGTTTCAATTCTTTTTTTAAAACCAGACACTTGACCCACCAATAAGAACACAAACAATGCAAAGGAGAACATTCAGGTCTGGAACAAATTGTACTCAAAAGTGAAAGTGTTGCCCAGACAAAAATAATACTGGATTCTTATTGGAAACGACACCCTTACTAGGACAGGATTTTAATCTAACACCACCCCTCAAGCTAAAACCCGTCAAGCCGCTTAGGCTATTGAGCGTGAAAACATTCAATTTGGCGCAAAAAATACCCCATTTTGCTTTTTTTATTTTATATACCGAGTGTCACTCTCACCTCACAGTAAATACGAATCTAACGACACCTAAAAGCTGAAATCTGTTAATCCATAAATCCTAGGAAATAACAATATTTTTTTAAATTTCAAACTCAAATTGCAGTCTAAGGGTTAATTGTAGACGGTTCTTGTGCCAGAAAGAAACTTTCAAGGCATCATTTTCAACAAGATTCCAGTATTATTTTTGTCTGGCCGGCACTTTCATTTTTGGGTACGATATGCATGATCTCTTTTTTAATGGGAATCTAGGTATATTAGGTAATAATCATACTTTGGAATTCCTTTGTTACTAACACTATCTCAATGCCTGAAATGAATATTTTTTCAATGAAATATTTACCTATAACTAAGCCTTCCAGGGCCTTCCGTCGGCTCCAGGACTATGCGCTTGTAGCACCCATCAGGCAGCTGTTCCAGGATATCCTTCACGTTGTCAACCTCACTGCGCAGGGAACTGTGCTCCTCTTGGTACTGCTTTATCCATCTGTCGGCAAACAGGTCCATTAGAAATGTGACTTTAACTAACTTTATCCCTCTTTTAATATGACTCAATCAACAACAAAACTGACTGAGGTACACCAAGGTAAGACTTCTAACAAACAACATAATCTATCATATTTTATATATAAAAATGGATTGCTGTTCGTTAGTCTCGCTTAAACTCGGGAACACTTGAAACGATTTAGCTAATTTTGGTTCTGAAATATTTGTGAAAAGGTGCAGGAAAGGTTAAAATGGTGAGTAAACATGAAAAAAATGTTAAAAACAACAACTTAGCTTGACAACAGAACAACGTCTGTCGGGACAGCTAGTCCTTGATTACTAGTTAGATACGGTCAAAGACAGCGCCACTGATCACCTTACAGTCGACCGCAAAAAATAGAAACAAAAAGTATTGCTAACCTCTGGTGGTTGTTCTTTGCTTCCGTAAGAGACTTGATCTTGCCATCTAAGTCAGCTGCACGTAGCGAGGCCTCAGCCGCATCTAAGCTCTCCTCTGTAAAACAAATAAAATTGATGAAACAACTGTAAAATAATTGAATTGTAACAATACAAAAAGAGCAAAAACTTTTAACAGGATCTTATCCGAATTAGTCAAAAACTATGCCACAAAACTATGACTCACAAAATAAATCATCAAATTCTGTTGTTCCAGTGTAGGGGTTTAAAATCTAAATGTGTATCAGCACGCAGACAGAAGAGAACAGACCTAAACCATCTATAAACAAGATAAGTTCAGGTATACTCCCTTGTGGCACACCAAAAGTAACGAGTATAAGCTTTATTTAACATTGTCTATGACGACACTCTGCACACTATCACTAAGATGATCCTCAAAAATTTCGAATGATAAGCCTCGAATCAAGATTCGGACTTATGCATGTAAGAAATATAAAACAGGGAACAGTGTCAAAGGCATTAGAGGGGTTAAAAAGATAGCTTTTGAATTAACACCTGTAAGAGTGCATCCCAAGCCCCATAGGAAACGCCTTGGTTGACATTATTTTAATAATGTAAAGTAAGGTGTTTTATTGACACTGTCTGCTTCCACTCTTGAATATTGGATGCACTAACGAAGGTTTTGTTTAAATTTCGTCGGAAAGGTGCCATAAATACAAAGACGGAAAGGTATCAAATTGGAGACTAGTCAAAGCCAAAAGCCTAAAGTAAAGGAGTAAATAGGTAATAGCACGGAACAGAAAAAAACAGTGAAAGTGCAATGCAACAACATTAGTGAAGGAACTACTGTCGTCAAACTCACACAACTATATTGAAAGTCATATAATGAACTACAAAGTAAAAAGCCGTTTGATTGGTCGTTTCAATTGTAGCCCAAATTAGCTTAATTCACAGATCGTACATCCGGAAATAAACCTTCACACTCTACAGATAATATTTGTTGTGCTTTACTACTGACAGTATTTACGACTTTTTTTAGTCTAATGTCAATTTAGTTTCGATTGACGAGTTAATTCCGTTGATCGACCATAGATGGCGGTATTCTCTATTGGTAGCAATTGTACATTTAATTGTATAAGCATTAAGATTGAAATTTGCGTTATAGGTCGATATCTATCTGTTCGATTTAGATACTTTTTGGTTAAAGTAAACTTTTTTTGTTGAAGATCTCTATTTTTGAAATTTAAAAAAAAATGATAGTTCTTCTTCTATTTTAGAGTATCGATTAGTTGGCTCACCGACGAGCAGTCAAATTCAGTTCTTTGTCGTATTTTTTCGTTATTCTATAATATTATATTAGTTTTTTACCGTGGTTTTTACCTACTTTTATTGTGTGACGTGTATGTGTGTGTGTATGTGTGATCGGAGTTACATCTGCGACTGAGCAAGAGCCCCAATTCTAGGCGATAAGGTCGATGAGAGGTAAAGGAAGAAGCGGGAGACCGGTAAGTCCAGCTGGCCTTATCATAGTTCCGCCGAGAGTGCCTTCTCATCACCGCCGTAAGCCGGAATTGGTTCACGAGGTTGCAGAGCGCCCATAAAAGTGAGTAGCTTCGATCAACTATTGTTAACACAACCGTACACAATTTCTCGCTCTCGCTATCGCGTCGGTTTAAATTTTGAATACAGTCCATTCCCCTTCATTTTTTTGGCCCTGCGGCCGGATTTCTTTGTGAACAGTGACCTTTTATTGCAGTAGAATAAATTCATTTCTCGTCATAATTTCTCGTTTTCGTTGTCGCGAATTTATTCTATTGTGTGAAGGCATTTTGAATTTGACAGTTCGTAGTCGGTTTTCTTTCGTTTTCTCGTTGTCGTTAGTTTCGTAAAAAAAAGTAGTTTTGGAACGCTTTTAATATCTGACGGATGTCAAGT
This sequence comes from Udea ferrugalis, assembly GCA_950022985.1. Taxonomy (NCBI): domain Eukaryota; kingdom Metazoa; phylum Arthropoda; class Insecta; order Lepidoptera; family Crambidae; genus Udea; species Udea ferrugalis. The sequence goes on from OX465515.1 coordinate 2,076,675, forward strand.
GTCAGGTTTGACGAGTGACATCGGTCATCGAACTTTTCGCTAATTTCAATTGTTTACTTTTTTACTTTATTTATAAGCTTGCGTTGTTATTTTGAATTCTTTCGTTCGGTTATTGTAATTAAAAATGACGCAAGAAAGTTCATCGACTGCTGGTGAAGTCGCCGAGAGTATGAGCCGCGTTACCCGCGACTATGCGTATGCAAGAGTTGAATGGATGTCCTCTAGTGATTTGAATGGGTACACTTTGTCGGACGTGAACGAAATTGCTGAGTCGTTTCACAGTGCCCAGCTAAAGGTACTCCATAAGACCCCTAAAGCGTTGCGAGCCGAAGAAACGCGGTACACCATACAATTCGATAAAATGGTTAAGAGTATTAAGTGCATGAAAAAGCGGTTTCATGCACTTGAAGCAGCCAATACAGTCTCGATGCCTAGTACAACTCATTTTGCACCTAAAGTAGATAGGAAGCCACCTCCTAAACCTGTGTTTGTGGCTTCAACTGAAAGTTGCATTTCATGCGCTGGACAGCATAAGCTGCTTGATTGCCCCTCGTTTTTGAAATTAGATCCACAGTCTCGGTTTACAACAGTTAAAAACAATAGGTTGTGTATTCTGTGCTTCTCACCGATGCACACTGTTAAAAATTGTAAAAGCAAGGAGCGTTGCACACATTGCCAATTTTCTCATAACACCTTGTTACATTTTAATAGACCAGCTACAACTGTGGTTGCACCTGGGAAAGACCTGCCTCATGCGTCATCTTTGGGTACAGCACTGACATCTTCCAATGTAAATTCTTCGGTTTTGTTTTCGACAGCCATAGTATTGGTAAAGAATGGAGATGGTAAGTATGTTGAGGTGCGTGCTCTGCTAGATTGTGCGAGTGCCTGCAACTTCATGACAGAGGCATGTGCTAGGAGACTTGGGCTGAGGCTTAGAGACTCGTGTCAACCTGTCAATGGCATAGGGCAGACAACCACCGAACCAAGTGGTAAAGTGACATGTCAACTTAAGTCTACTAATAAAACTGTTTTACAGTCATTCTCGTTGGAGACTTATATTCTGCCTAATATCTGCCACAATATGCCTTCGTCTTTCGTTAACAGGTCCTCTTGGAGTCATGTCAAGGATCTTACCTTGGCTGATCCTGAATTACATCATCCCAGGCCAATAGATATGCTTCTTAGTGCTGATGTGTTTGCTTCGTCCCTTCGTAATGGACTGGTTCGTGGGAAAGCGGGCCAGCCAACTGCCATCAATACAGTTTTCGGTTGGATTTTGATGGGTAGTTGTACTTTCGAAAACTCTTTTCGTTCTCGCTCTCGTGGTAACATAGAAAGTTGTTTCTTTGTCACTTCTAACTTTTCGTTGGATGAATCTATCAAGAGATTCTGGGACGTGGAGAATGTCGTCTCTCCTAACGTCATACATCTATCGAAGGAGGATCAGCTCTGTGAAAATAACTACACAGAGAATTATCGTCGTTTGGAAGAAGGAAGGTTTGTCGTTCCCTTGCCTTTCAAGGATCCTTCAAATAAGCCATCGTTTGTCGGCTCTCGAGCTATTGCTCTAAAGCGTTTTTCGTCGTTGGAGAAGAAACTGCATCTTAACCAACAATTCTCGGATAACTATCGTATATTTTTGGAGGACTACGAGCAGAGTAACCATATGGAAGCCTGTGCACCTCCTGAACGTGATGAAGGAGCATTCTTCTACATTCCACATCACGGAGTCTTGCGTCCGTCGTCGACTAGCACTCCTCTTTGTGTCGTTTTCGATGCTAGTGCCGGCGATGCTAGAAACGTCAGTTTGAATGACACCTTATTGACTGGTCAGAAGCTCCAGAAAAATATATTCGATATACTTCTTCGTTTTCGTTGGCATACCGTAGTGTTCACTGCTGACGTCAAGCAGATGTACCGGCAGATCCGTGTTATTTTCGAAGACACAGACTACCAGCGAATCCTGTGGCGACCTTCACCCGAAGAACCCATTCGCGATTATCGGTTGCTTACAGTGACATATGGGGTTTCTTCGGCGCCATACCAAGCTCTTCGTACTATCGCGCAGCTTGCTCAGGATTCTGTGGATACATTCCCTGCTGGGTCATCGGTCTTGGCCAGGGATATCTACGTGGATGACGTGGTCTCTGGGACGTCTAGTCTCTCTGACGCTGTCAAGCTCCGCTCTGAATTGACGAAAATTATGTCTTCGGGAGGTTTCCACTTGCGGAAATGGACTTCCAATTGTGAATCTTTTCTAGCGGATCTGCCAGAGTCGGAGTTGTATTCGGAGGACTTCCGTCAATTTGAGGGCCTCAACGACATCTCGTTGAAAGTGTTAGGACTTCGTTGGTTGCCGAAGGCTGACCACTTTACTTTCGACACATCAGCTTTTGAAAACCGTTGTACGAAGCGCACCATTCTCTCGGAAATAGCCCGCATCTTCGATCCGCTGGGACTGCTTTCGCCTGTCGTGTTCCTTGCTAAGTTCATTATGCAGCTCCTGTGGATGTCTGGTGTCGATTGGGACGACGACGCCCCAGAGAATATCTGCGAAGAATGGTCGAAATTCAAAACCCAGCTACCGTCGTTGCGTTCCTTGGCTATACCTCGTCGTGTCGTGAAGGACTTCGTATCCTTACAAGTCCATGGATTTTGCGACGCCTCAGAGCGGGGTTTCTGCGCAGTGGTTTATTTTCGTGTAGTCGACTTGAACAACTCTGTATGCGTGCGTCTTTGTTGTGCAAAATCCAAAGTAGCTCCTCTTCGGCAGCGGTCGATTCCTCGGTTGGAGTTATTGGCAGCAGTTCTTTTGTCGGAGCTGATATCATCGGTGGTCAATGGCCTCAAAGATCTGTACGCCATCGATCACATCTTCGCTTGGTCTGATTCCAGCGTCGCTTTGACCTGGATCAAATCTTGTCCTTCCAGATGGAAGACTTTCGTCGCCAATCGGGTGGCTCAAATTCAAGATTCGGTCCCTCCGACTTGCTGGCGCCACGTGTCTACCCACGATAACTCTGCGGATTGCGGATCTCGGGGATTGCTCCCCGCTGATTTGCTCCAGCATACCGCATGGTGGGCGGGGCCCAGTTGGTTGGCGGAGGCTAAAGAATCTTGGCCCCAGTCTCTTTCGATTTTAGAACAAACAGCGTTGGACGAACAGAAGATTTATAGTCTGTTTACATCTACAAATGTAGACTTTGTCGACGAGATTCTGAGTAAATACTCAACTCTCGAACGAGTTACTCGCGTGCTCGCCTATTGTTTTCGATACCTCGTTAGTCTCAGGAAGTTAAAACCTACCTGTAAAGTACTGTTGTGCTCTGAGAAGAGGAAGGCTCTCCTCTTCCTTGTCAAGCACGTTCAGGAATGCTCTTTCGCTTCAGAGATCCGTGCTCTTCAGAACGGTTCGAATAATTCGTTGTCGAAGCCTCTTCGTAAATTGTGTCCTTTCGTGGACGAGGAGGGTTTGTTGAGGGTGGGCGGTCGCCTCACGCACGGTCGTATGGCCTACGACGCTAAACACCCGTTGTTGCTCCCTCGTGACCATCGTCTCACGTCTTTGATTATAGATGATTATCATACGCGCTTTATGCATCCAGGACTTCAGACTCTGCAGAACTTGTTAGCGCAAAGCTTCTGGATACTTTCGCCAAAACGTGCTATCAGATCTGTAGTTTCGAAGTGTGTCAAGTGTTTTCGTGCAAACCCTAGACCAGCTCCTGCTCCCCTTATGGGAAATCTGCCGTCGTATCGTATCAGAGAGGTCAAGCCCTTCGCTTCTGTCGCTATCGACTACGGTGGTCCCTTCGATATTGCTCTCGGTCGTGATCGCGGAGTCAAAACGTTCAAGGGGTATATTTGCGTTTTCGTCTGCACGAGTACTAAGGCCATTCACATAGAGCTAGCTTCAGAACTCTCGATGGAAGCATTTTTAGCAGCTCTAAAAAGGTTTATCGCACGACGTGGCCGCTGCAATATGATAGTATCAGATCAAGGCAGGAATTTTGTCGGTGCCAGTAATTATCTGGAGAAACTAGTGAAAGATGCTGCGGAATCTTTACAAATTAGATTTGCCTTTAACCCCCCCGGAAGCCCGCACTTCAATGGATTGGCTGAAGCCGGTATTAAGTCGGTCAAGTCACATCTCACCCGTGTCATCGGCACTCAACGGCTTACTTACGAGGAGTTCAACACTGTGCTCGTCCAAATCGAGGCACTACTTAACTCTCGCCCGTTGACTCCGCTTAGTTCGGATGTTAACGATCTCTCGGCGCTTACACCTGGCCATTTTTTAACATTAGAACCTCTATCGATTCTACCGGAGGAAAACTTTGTCGATCAAAATGTTAGTGTTCTCCACCGGTGGAAATTGGTTCAGAAAATGCACCAAGACTTCTGGCGCAGATGGCATGTTGAATACATCCATACCCTTCAGCAGAGGGCCAAATGGAACAAGAACCAAGGGGAAATAACTGTCGGAACCTTGGTCCTTATCGTAAATGAGCAGACTAGTCCGCTCAAGTGGAATATGGGCCGCGTAACTGCCCTCCATCCTGGTAAAGATGGTGTCTGAAGAGTCGTCACTCTGAGGACAGCATCTGGCCAGTTAAAGAGACCTGTCGTTAAACTTTGCCCCTTACCTATGCAAGGTCAATAGTTGTATTTTTTAGTTAGATTGACTTTAGTTGGATAGATTGTCAGTTAGATAGATTGTTAGTTGGATAGATTGTTAGTTGGATAGATTGTTAGTTGGATAGATTGTTAGTTGGATAGATTGTTAGTTGGATAGATTTTTAGTTGGATGGATTTTTAGTTAGATAGAATTTTAGTTAGAAGTTTTTTTTTTTTTTTTTGGTTGAGTAAAGTTTAGTTTTGTATTTTAGAAAAACACTTTCGCATTTTTGGTGGGCGGAATGTTCGATTTAGATACTTTTTGGTTAAAGTAAACTTTTTTTGTTGAAGATCTCTATTTTTGAAATTTAAAAAAAATGATAGTTCTTCTTCTATTTTAGAGTATCGATTAGTTGGCTCACCGACGAGCAGTCAAATTCAGTTCTTTGTCGTATTTTTTCGTTATTCTATAATATTATATTAGTTTTTTACCGTGGTTTTTACCTACTTTTATTGTGTGACGTGTATGTGTGTGTGTATGTGTGATCGGAGTTACATCTGCGACTGAGCAAGAGCCCCAATTCTAGGCGATAAGGTCGATGAGAGGTAAAGGAAGAAGCGGGAGACCGGTAAGTCCAGCTGGCCTTATCATAGTTCCGCCGAGAGTGCCTTCTCATCACCGCCGTAAGCCGGAATTGGTTCACGAGGTTGCAGAGCGCCCATAAAAGTGAGTAGCTTCGATCAACTATTGTTAACACAACCGTACACAATTTCTCGCTCTCGCTATCGCGTCGGTTTAAATTTTGAATACAGTCCATTCCCCTTCACTATCTGTCTATTGAAATTAACAAGATTTTATTAGAAAACCAATAAAATAGTACTTAGCGATGGTAGGAAAGACCTACATTTTCAAGTTTTTTTTATACTACTAGGTATCATGATTGCACTCCAAAATGGAGCAATACGGCATAACTACGGAAATATGAAGCGGAAATATGGGCGTGCCACGCCCACTTCGCACTTCCACTGTTTTTTCTGTTCCGTGGGTAATAGTGTCAGGTGTTTATTTATCTTTTTCTTTCCTTACGATTCCTAACAATAATATCGTGGTAAATTACTATCAAAATACTTACGCAATCGGTCCAAAGCCTGATCATCGAGGGTTGGCAAATTTTGCAGCTCATCCATAATGACCTTCAGATCCTCCAGACCCTGAGATACCTGCTTTTCAGCTTCCCTGGCATCTGTGTTTGCTTGACCAACCTTAACAAAAATAAATAGGTATAACTTGTTTAGCTATTTCTAATTCAGCAACCAAATATTCAAGAAATACTGTTATTTGTTAGATTTCAACCTAAGCATGGTTTACATTTCTCTGTTTTAAATATTGACAGCCACATTTTAGAATCTTATACGTTAAGGGGGGTTAGGCGGTCAGCGAAAATTCAGATTTCGTAGCTCTTCGCGCCTGAGGTGAGGGGGGTTGGGGTCCGCGTTTAGTATGGAATCAACGTGCTCGAAACTAAAAATCGTTAATCACAACTGCTTAACTTTGAGGTTTGTGGGTCTCAGGAGTTAGACTTTTTATTCACAAATGATAAACCTGTTTTAGTTTGAATTCTACCAGCTTTTCAAAATAGTTCCACTCCTAATATTCTTTACTGACCTTAGTTTTAGCATCGCCTGTGAGCTTCATATTTTCATCGGCTTCGGTTTCCAAATCTGCAATCTGGCTAGCAGTACCCTGGACACGCGCTGTCAACAAAGAAACCTTCGTTTTCGTTTACTTGTCACAGCTAGAAACCCTAACGTCTAATTTTATTCCGCCATGAGAGTTATTTATCTCTTGAGATTCAAGTTAGGAAGTTGAAAGAGTGAACTCAACATTTTGACGAATCTCGTCAAAATGTTTGAGTAAAGAGTCTAATAAGTAATAGAAAAATCACACGCCGGTATTTAAGTTAAGTAGCGATCACGGAACGTTTTTCACTTAAGTATTTGGTTCAGTTCTGGTTTCTATTTTAGTTTCCATGGCATCAAAAATAACCCGACAAATATGAATTTAAAAATACTCACAAGAAAGCTTTTCAGTTTCGTCTCTAAGCTTAGACGCATCAGCTCTTGATGTTGACGCCTTCTTCCTTATTTCGTGAGCCGCCTGAAATATTATAAATCAATTTTTTACCTCATTTGCTTCGTTCATTTAGTTTCTAAATCACTTTTAAACTTACACAAGACCTGAGTTTTATGACCTTGCTAGCCTGATACCTGACTATTATTGTTTCGAATAGCCGAATGATAAGGCTAACATAAGTTAACTCAATCTCACGACGAGTTTAGATATCAAAGTAAGGATCAGTTCTCTTACCTCTGATGCCTTTTCGGCGAATTCTTTTTGTGCCTGCTGGGCCAGATCCCTTGCCTCCTTGGCCTTGTCACTAGCAGTCTCCAGCTCCTCTGTGATGCTGTTGATACTCTCTTCAGCTGCCGCTAGCTTTTCTTGGATGTTGGGCACCTCTTGCGCAGCCTGGTTAGCTTGCTGCCTCGATTCTGTTACTTGGTCACTAAATTCTGTAATTGAGTTATTGATTTGTTATTATTGGTGTCATAGAATGGCTGCAAGGTAGTAAGCTTTGTTCAATTCTATGCCTACACCCATTATTAGGTCATTAGGTTTTTAGACACAGAAATGTATTGTTCATAGAGCTATGCAAAAATCATCAAAATATTGAATTTAAGTTTAGTTAGTTAGCAATTTCTCCAGGATACGAAGTGATTTATAACGTTGTGTATGGCTATCCTGATAATTGATAACTCTGAAATAATGGTTAAACCTCATTTTATTTCACTTTGTCCAAGATAATGTTCTTCCTAAGTCTTAATTTGCTGTGCGTAATACACGCTGGTTGGCTTCAATAAAGTCATGTCATCACCTTGGTTTCATTTATATTGATTGACCACATCAAATGATTGTGTAACAATAAAATAACCAAAATAATACAGCATTGCAGCTAATTGTAGGCAAGAGAAACTGTCTTTCAGGCTATAGTAATAAAGAGAAAAATTGAATAGGCTACCTGAAATAATAATTTGTAACAAATTCTCATGTACCTTTCAAAGTCTTGTAGATTTCATTGGCTTCTTTCAGCGTGGCGTTTGTAAGCTCGACATCGTGCTGTGCTTGCCCTTGTAGCTCATCCAGTTTGGTGAGGAGGTCGTTCAGCTCATCCTGGCGGTCATGTCCTTGATCCAGCAGCTCACGACCACGAGCTACGGCTGCGTCTAAGGTCCTCAGCGTTGCCTCGTTATCAGCAATCAAACGGTCCAGCTCGGCTGATTTGCTGTCAATCTGGATACAGAAGCAAACACATAAATTAACCAAAAACTACACGATGACAGCACTAGAATTTCAGTGGCTTCAAAATATCTGGTCTAATGTTGTAGTAACTAAAACACGAAGCTGCCACAAACGACATCGAATTTCAAATTGTGATTACTCGAACATCACACTCACAAAAGCTGGAATGAGTAAATAGCAAATCATTCACAATGTCCCTTACGGTCTTGTTCACTTCTGAAGCGTCTTGCTTGAGGTTTCCAATCTTGATGTCTGGCAGCAAGGTGGTGTTGACTTCCGCGTACAGGCCTAGAGCCTCGTCGTAGACCTTCCTGGCACGGTCCAGCGCTTGCTCGGCCAGCTCGGCCATGCTGCTCAGCTTTCCGCTAGCTGCGTTGAGCTCGTTGCTCAAAATTTGGATTTCGTTGCTGGAATAAAAATAAAAACGTTATATAGAATTAAATGTAGACTTTTCAATCAACCCACACCAAACCCGAGAAATCCTCTCTTTAATCTTGAATCAAGTGAACATGGATGACCAACGCAGTTACGTACCTTGGTACTGCGTAGAGACTTGTCAATGCTAGTTTGCAAGTAGTAATCTTGCCAATTTCAAATCTAGGCCTCTAAGAGGTTTTTCTTCACCTTAAGCCTTAGAACTTTTCTTCAATACCTTGATGCCATTCATGGTGCAGTATTTTTATTTGAAAACTCACCTTATATTCGCTTGCTTCGTGATTCCATCTTTGGCAATTTTATTGGCGGCTACGGAAGTGTTGAAGGCCTTCTCAGCAATCTCGCGGATGTTCCTCGCCTCGTTCTCCAGCTTCTCCGCCAGCAGACGGGACTCCTTGGCCAGCATGGACATCTCTCCTGACTGCTTGCCGAACTGGTCAGAGCGGTCACGAGCCTTGGCCAGGGCGGCTGCTCCTTCGCCCTCAAGGTATTCTAGGGCACTCTGGAATACAACAAAAACACCAAATTTTATTAAAACTGCTAAGAAATCTTAGCTTGATGGTTTAGTTTAAAGCCACCACACGATACACATCTCTATAAAGGACATAAGTGATACCTTTCTATTCTACCTACAGTCCGTTCGCGTTAAGAATGCGCACACAAAAAACCTCAGATCCAGAACCTTTTCGTTCGAAAGTATGCGTTCAACTGGTCAATGTGGACTTTCTAATTAGGAACGATTTGATTGGTTCAGGGGCATGCTAGATTGAAGGAAAAGTATGAAATTACTGCATTCTCAACGCGAACGGACTATAGACCACATCTAACATTTCAAGATGATTGCTTACATTGATCTCCTTCTGTGCAGCCTCTATGGTGTCCTCAGCTTTGGAGACGTTGCCTTTGCTCCTCTCGACGGCCTCGAAGCCTTCGTAGCTTTCGTCTTCTATCTTGAACAGCATATTCCTAGAGAAAGAAAGATAAGTTAAGTATTTATTGACATTGAAGTTCTCAAACGATTTGTTTAAATTTCATAAGAAGGTATTACTGTTGTCATAATATGTGCATGCATTTGCCACATAAGCCCATTTTTCAAACTAGTCTTTCAAATTACGTACAGCAATATATAGTGAACATACTTAATTCCTATTATAAAAGTGCTTCTACAAGCACTTACAATTGAATAAAGATAATGTGACTCTAAGTACCAAGAGTTTCAACGTTGCTCCCTCTATCCAAGACTCCTTCAAGAAACTCGATAGATAGGTACTCTCTCCAACATAGCTTCGTGTACAATTTTGATGATAAAATATGTAGAGTAGCAGAATGCCCTATGGCGACCACAAATTTTGTCATTCATGTAATCGGCACTCATTTGTAATGTCTCCGGCTTCATCCAACAGTTGCGATTGAATATGTGCATCATGTCATCATTTGTAAAGAAGCAGTTCAATAAGAATTTCACCCTACTTTATTGAAAGCCGTTGATTCACTCTTGACAAATCAATCTGTGAGTTAGGATTCTAACTGCCGCACTCAGAGACAAAATTTGACATTCTGAAAAGTTCTTTAGTCAATTTGTTATAAAGTCTCTTTTGAAAAATGGAATTTTAAAGTAAGTGTTGTGTGTATGTAAGTGTTAAGTAAAACATTTGAATGTCTCAGATTCATTAGCACGATTACGAAATGTTCCCACTAAATCTAATGCTTTCACTAATCCGAAAAAAAACCTAGGTATTTCCTTTCATTGAAAATATGAACCCCTGAACAAAGAACCCCTGGAACATATTTGGGTAATGTTGTACGTTTTCTAACCCCCACATGTTGTTGTCCGCAATAGGTGAAAAGTTCCTAGAGTAAACATTAAGAGCACTTTATTTTGATACATGACAGACCGTAATCGTAACCTGTCATCATGACAGAACCAAAAACGCCGGCAAAAATTCGGTGTTCGGCAAAACCACTATCTCTATTATTGTTTTTGACTTTACGACTCGTGATTGCAAGTGTATTTGTATATTTTATCTTTATAAACTAGAATTATTAGGTTTTCGTGGATTTAAATGTATAAAGAGGTGAAAAGCTCTTTATTTTCTCCCCGCGTCATACGTCACTAAAGCTCGCGTGCTCGTCGCTTCGAATCATTAAAACCTTCGTCTATTTACACCCTTATTATTTACTCTTCTGTTTTGGCCAATCAGTCTGATACCCATGTACAGTCCTACCAACTTATCTGTGAAATGGCGAAAATTGGAACTACGACCGCCATGTTGAAATGTCATTCGATTGTCCGTGTCAACAATGTTTGAGTACTATGGTTGTTTTATTGTGATATTTCGGAATTTATGAAGTTGAATATGCCGAAAGCCATTAAGAGTGATGCTCTAAACAGTATTCTTAAGGTTGAAACCTTTTTTAAAGAAGAAGCCTGGGGCTCGGACCCCGATTATTCCGTTTACCAAAATATACAAAGGAATTTCGGCTGCAACAGGTTAGTGTTGTCAGCTTTATTTTTATAAATACCTATATTCTTAACCAAATATTTAAGTCCACGGAATATTTGTATATATTCTTACTGTAGATTAACGTAACGGTACATAACGCACATCTAATAAGTTACGTGTTAAATGGGTGAGCCAAATAACCTGCTGGTTTTTAAATTTCGATGAAAAAAATAGTCCTATGTTTCAGGTGTGAGTCAAGAACTTATTGCAAAAATAGATAAAGGAGGGCATGCAGCAGAAGACACTGTTACTAAAATTCGGACACAAGGCAAGGATAGAAAACGCAGAAGTGGAATCATACACGTTGATGATTTTGACATGGGAGTTATACGGAGGAGAGTACATGAATTTGATTCTGCTAAAAACGAGGTGCCTACTGTTAAAAACCGTCTAGAGGTCTTAAAGAAAGAAATAAATTACACAGGACAGAGCTGATGATGTCGGTAGTGCAGGTTCATCTAAAGATCATAATTACTGTAAATCTGGTTTTTAATAAATAATTGTAAAGCAATTTGATTTTTTTATTACATCCATTAGGTACTTACCACTGCGAATTATGATTAGTATATCGTTGTTAGTGGTTAGGTAAAGTCTTAACTAAATGCTGCAAATAGTACCAGGTACCTGATACAGGGAGGGTACATACATCACATTGAATAAAAGTTTTGAGTGTGGAACATTTAGTTTGATTGTTAAGTTTTCCATATTCTAGTTTATCTCTCTAGTAACTGTTTTAGCTATTAAACCTTAATATCTGCAGGATTTCCATTTCAAACAAACTACTTATTTCAATAGACCTGTTACAAGTACCTTCAAATCGTTAAATCTAATTTACAAACATTTCAATTCTTCAATTCTTTTCAATGATTTCACTGGATCACTTTCTAAATAAAGCCATTTTTTAATCCTGGAGGACAACTGTACCTACTTAACTACAAATCATTTTTTTTTATTAATAAATAATTACAATATTTAATTTTATTATTTTTATTTAATACTTATTTCTTATGACAAATGACCTACTTGTAAAACTTGCTCAATTTTAGGCACCTTATATTAATTAGCAACACTGAATCGACGGTGTCGTCCTCCTTCAGTTCACAGATAAGTTGGTAGGTCTGTACCGCTTTTCATTCCTAGCACTGTCAATGTTTTGTCAAAAGTTAATAAGTTATCAGAATAGTGCATTTTTAAACAACGCTTCAAACTAAAGCGTCAGGTGAAGCCACAGATTGAAGCTTTATTATAGATTTAATAAGTTGAATGCTAAAAAATACAACGTGACAGTCAATATTCCCTAATATACCATTTAATTTTAAAGCCTTTATTTTTACTCATCTTTTCTCAATAACCCTTACATGGTTTGAGAGCAAATCTACTTCTCTATCATAGCTACTTCAGTCATCATAACTGTCATCGACGATAAAAAAGCATTAGCTAATATATCGTATACTCGAGTCTATTGTCTCCAGGATCAGTCCCCTTCAGCGCATGCGTGTGCAGTCCAGACTGTGTCGCGGGGGGTCCGGGGGGTCCGGCAAGAGCATAGTACTCCTTGGCTCGGTTCGGGCGAGAGCTCCGTCAGTGACAATGAAACGGTGCAGCCGGATGCACCGTTTCATTTTCACTGTCTAAAATACTATTATATTGCACTTTTGGTGCAATGGGTATAGCCTGCCTAAATTTATATTTTAATTAAATTTTTGGAGCGACTTGGTATCAGGAACTAAATAAATTTCCGTGGTTTTTTAATTTTTTGTTTTTACCATGTGGTATTTTTTTTTAATTTTTGTTAATAATATTTCATTCGTCACGATATTATTGCAACAGTTGAACTACAAGTGTAGAGGTCATTCATGTGCACGATAATAAGTCCAATCCTTTAATGACTTACTTTTTAGGATATGTTAAAAAAAAACCACTACCTGCTTTAAAAAATACGGTAAGGCGTAGATTTATCTTGTTCTATGCTTGAGCTTATTTTGAAAAAAAACGGCTTTTACCTGCAAAGTCACCTTGTAATGCGCTTTTGGTGCTATGGGTAGAACCTGCCGCCAAAGGTTCGATTCCCAGGGCAAACATTAATGTAATGATGAGCATTTGCGACTGACCTGTCTGAGCGTTGTTGCTTTTTTAAAATTCGTTTTTTTTGTGTCTAATGATTCTTTCTTTTATGTAAAATAAAATACCTGTGCTAAGCAAAACACATCATCAAATTTTAACACATTAACACTTAAAGTACACCTACAAAAATAAATTAAGTTAAGAGGTATTTATACCCATAACATACCATAATTATTATTCAGTAATGATAATGATTCACAAAAGAGGCGAAGTCACATAGCCGAAGCGCTTCGGAAGACACGTTAAGTATCAGTCATTCTCAACTCGGACGGCACGGAGATGCCAGAAAATACGTCACCAAAGGAAAACATGCATTTCGTATCCAAAAACGAAAGTGCCGGCCAGACAAAAAAAAAACTGGAATGTTATTGGAAATGACGCCCCTAAAGTTTCTCTCTAGCACAAGACCCGTCTACAACTAACCCTTAGACTGCTATTGGACTTTGAAATTAAATTGCTTAAAATCCTACTAATATTATAAAGGCGAAAGTTTGTATGTCTGGATGTGCTGTGTTGCTCTTTCACGTAAAAACTACTGAATGGATTTTAATGAAACATTACAATAATGTTGCTTATACATCTGAATAACACATAGGCTACAATTTATAAAGATATTGTGTGAATTGTTGAAAATATCAAGTTAAATATAAAAATGTACACGGCATCACGTGGTATGGTATGACAGTTGATGACAAAGACAGACGGCTGCTGTCATTAGCGTAACTGTGGGTGCGTTCCGAATAAAGACAAAATCGAAAATAGCGCGTATTTAAAAATATATTGCTTTTAGTTTCTCAACAAGTCCACGCGGACGAAGTCGCCAGCGGCCGCTAGTGATGTATAAAAAAGAATGATGAATTGATAATTTTTGAAAATATTTGTAAAATATTCATCACTACGAAACATTATCGATACAACAAAAACACATCACTAGCAATTATGAATCTATTGATTGGCGCAGTCGGACATGCGTCACGCTATCCCACCTGATACAGGCCGCGACTGAGCTATAAGCGAGCGGGCTAGAAAGCCGCATATTTTTCGCGTTTACTAGAAACTAAGGCGAATTTTAATTTTAAGATATCCATATTTAGCTTATCTTTAGAAGAACAAGAGTGAGTCAATGTTGTTAGGTTTTTAGTTTTTTTTTTGGGCCTGATGACTGTGGCCGTCAGAAATATACTACTACTTAAACCTTAAGTTTAAGACCTTAGGTTTAAGTAGTATGAGATACTGAAAAATATAAAATAATAATTCGTGCTGAATTCAAAAATAAAAAAAAAACTTCTAAGTTTGTTCGGAAACGATACAAAAGCACTCACAGAAATCATTATTTTTTATCTACTGCCCATTCTCCTTTGTCCGTTTTTCTGCTTTATTTTATTTTACACTAAGTCATAATAAAAGTTTGCTAACTATCCGCTGTAAGTTTGTGAAATCGCTAAGCTGATGTCTGCGTCATAGGTTTAAGTTATGACGCAGATGCGCTATGACCTGACTACAAATATTGAAGTCTAGACCAATCCTAGGCCAACACGTAACCCCCTACCACTACAGGACTCCAAGCATGCGTGGTGCACTCCGCTGCAGCGCCAGATAATGCCAGGCCAGCATGCGGGATGGTCGTCTTCCACTTCAATTTTACAAAAACTATGTCTTTCTGTACTGAAAACAATACACTTTTGGGCGAAATGAGGGTGCCAGACCTGGATCGTGATTATTTCGGATTGTATTTAGTCAATTGGTTGGCACGCTTGTTTCACTTATAAAGTATTGTCATGTAGTATTCAAGGCCTGCTTGCACACGCGTTGATCCAGGTTTGAAGATCGAACTGGACTATACGCTGTCTGCCAGTGGGCCTGAATAGGAGTAGTCTATAATGCTGTACGCGGTACACGTACAGCATTAGAGATTCAGCGTACGTAGTAGCGTACGAAGATCGTACGTATGATCTGTGTACGTAATCTAGCGTACGTGAATCATACGTATAATCCTTCGCGTTACGTTACGGCTCGTATGCAATTAGACGATACGGTGGGTATCGGCACGGTAGAACGTCGTGTCCTGGGTATATACTATGAGCAAGAGCGATTCTCACAATGCCGCGTTGTAGCACGATGCGACGCGACGCCGTATCGTCTAATTGTGTACGAGCTTTAACGTGCGATACATCACGTACAGCAACGCTCTAGACTGCATATCGACATTCCTATTTGAGTTGTCTCTCTCTCTCTCTCTCTCTTATCTCATAATCTTAGGTATGTACTCGGCCGGAACACCTGTTTTGTGTTTTTGTACAATTTACCGAACACTTCCACGATGGAAACACAGATAAAAACCGAAAGAACCCAGATAACGGCGGTATTTCCGACCTGTTTCACGTTGGTTCCAACTTTTCAGGGCTCTAAATATTCTGTTGACCACGACAAACTGCAAAAGGTAACACTGAATGTTCCGTTCACCATGTTAGCTCCGATAAGTATGCCTCTGACTGCACCGTCTGTATTCGTCAGCGTCTTTTCAGTGGAAACGACGAAAGTGGTAGACATGTGGTATTATATTATGTGTGTGTTTATTAAGTGCTAAAAATGATCTTATGGATAATTTACAAAATTCTTCTGCATCAAGATCTGCGAAGCATAAAATATTATGCACTATAAGTATTTTATTTTTTGCCAGAAATATATGAACAAACTTAGAAAAACTACCCTCGCACACACAGTCATTAGTATGAATTTTATTAGGAATCTTATCTCGCATAGGGCTAAGGACAGATATGGAAATATTCTTTTCGCAAAGCACACCCATCATTAATCTTAAAAAAAGAATTAAAATAAGTCAGCCACTAATCTGGCAGCAGATAGAGATTAACAAACGCAAATCAGAGTTCATTCAATAGTTTATACGTGAAAGAGCAAAACGGCCCATCCACACATACAAACTTTCACATTTATAATATCAGTAGGATTAATCTTTCAATTGGCTTTAATTTAATTTGAAAAATGTAAAATAAGCTGTATTTAATCTCATTGTAAGTGAACTATTTAAGTTTTTATGTGAAATAAATTTCTCTGACCCGACCTCCAATTTTAGAGCCCCACGCTCTATCCACTATATATTTGTGTGGGATTCTACCAGAATAGAGCCAACCGTCGCGGGACTCTGTTCTGGTAGAACTGACGGAGGTATTCGCCGGTCGGAGCATGCATGCCCCGTACTGAGAAGCGCGCATGCGCCCAGTAAACGTCTGGTTCGGGGACATAAAAGCAGGGCTTTGAATAACGTTAAAATTGGGTATCGTTACTCCTTTCAAACGCAGGTAACGTTATACAGGTGACCTTTAACCGGTAACTGACTTATCGTCATCCGTAATCACATACTCTAAATAGCGTTTAGTTACGACTTTTATAGTCCAACTCTTTCCTTCGTTTCTTCAAGATACGAGTACATCACATACAGCGTGGCACCGCTAAACCGCTTAATTTACAAGTAACGAAAAAAGTATTGATACTTTTACCGTTTATTCAACGGTATTTTATAAAATCGATACTAAGTTACCACTATTTTTGTCATTGTTTAATTTTTAACGTTGGGATAATAACGTTACATAACGATTATTTTAGTGTTAATCTGGTATCGTAACAAAGCTCTGCATAAAAGACACTAGCGGCCGCCCACGACTTCGTCCGCGTAATCTTTCAACCCCAATGTTGAATTTTAGGAACCCCTGCACCAGATTTTAAGTTACTAGATATAGATAGTTTTAGCTCAGTTTCAGCAAGTCAGGCAGGTTTGCTTTTTGTGTGTAAATAATTTACATAATCATTGCCTGTTCTATTTTTTTTAATGTCCAAATTTAAACTTATAAATAATATTTATAGCTTATAAGCAAAAAAACCAGCTGACTTGACAGCTCAACATAATGGCAACAGCCTGAGCTATAGCGCAGGTTTTCAGCCAGGGCCGGTTGATGATTCGTAACATATAAAAAATAGCTAAGTGAGAGCTTGTTTTTTTTAATAAAGGCTATTTTTTGCCTGTATTTTTTTATAACTAGCTGTCCCGACAGACTTCGTTCTGTTGTCAAAAATTCAGTGTCACATGACAGGTGGAAATGTTTGCTAAGGAAAGCTAACTTGTGTTTTATCACAATATTCCTTGCATTTTTTCATGTTTGCTCACCTTTACGACCTTTCCTGAACTTCTACGATTATTTCAAGACCAAAATTTGGCTAATCAGTCCAGAGGTTCTAGAGTTTTAGCGAGACTTTGTTATCCACCCATTTTTATTATAGAAAAAAATATGCTGCCTCTTTGTTCGAGAGTGTATGAATGAATGAGTATTTAGTCAGGAACAAGAAGAAAAGCAGCCGCTCGGGTGCATTTCCTCTTGCAAACTGACGCTCGCATCGGAGTCACCGCCGTCGCCGGACTTGCCGGACTCGCCGGACTCGCCGGACTCGCCGGACTCGCCGGACTCGCCGTATCGTCGCCGAAACATGTTTCATGATAGAATAACAAGAAGATTTCGATTGCATTTTGTAACTACCCAGTTTCGTTTTAATAATTGAAAGTACTTGAAACCCTTGATTTAATTTAAAAACATTATTACTGTTACCTAACAACTAAATGACAAATGGCCTAGGTACTTAAAAAAAAACTAGCTACTGACTAGCGGCAACACTGCCTAGAGTCCACAGACTGAGCACAGCGCATGCGCTGAGGGAAAATTTGCTAACGCAACTGTTTGGGAAAAGCAACTTTAATACTATAACAGTAGGGTATGCTGATTATATTTAAAGCTATAAGGTTGTTTTTCTCAAATATTGTAACCCTATTTGAACACTGCACCTAGGTGCACTAGATGCTTTTAGGCAACCTGTAAACAGTTTCGCCGGTTTGGATAGATGGCGTTACAGCTCAGGCTGCTGACCGGCGCTATTAAGATTTTTCCCTCAGGAACGACCACTCCCCAGTGAAAATAATGGACATAGCCAAAATGACCCTTGCACTTCCATATTTTTGGGAAGCAACACACTGCATATTTGTGTGCATAATGTGTTGCTTCGATTTAATTTACTGAAAGACTAGTTAAAGAAAAATGACGGTTTCCTTTTTCTGTAGGTTGTTTGGAAGAGATCGCTCTTAGGTTAAAAACATTTTATATACTTTTATAAATTGTAGCCTATGTCCTATTCAGATGCAAGAGCAATATTATTGTAAAGTTTCATCGAAATGCATCCAGTAGTTTTTACGTGAAAGAGCAACACGGCAAATCTATACATAAAAGCTTTCACATTTATAATAATTGTATGAAGTACCTTGATTGCTACAGCGAAATCATACATTATTTTTGAGCGAAACGAATCCGCTGTGAAACTGTGAAAATTAGTGCATTTCAAACAGCTTGTTTCTTTTCTAATTATTTTTAATTTTTAAGGAAAGCTTCGAAACTTATCATGCCAGTGGGAACCTATTATGTTTTGCCGCTTTCAGTAGGCATTTCATGAATATTTTATTAAAAAAACAATCAATTTAAATTCATGTTCCTCATTTGTTTTTGTTTTGATCATGCTTTGTGACGTATATTTTTTGGGAGTGTCGTATTAAAGAATGGATGGAGAGACTCAAAGAACGTGACCTGGCCCTCGATGACTCTCGTGGTTTATTCAACAAAACAATCATCTTACGTTAGCTAGTCTACCTGTCACTCTACTAGGTTCTCGGAAATAGGTAACTTATCACCAACCAGACTTTTGGGCAGTTATTCCAAGTTTTAAGTGTGTCGTTGGGTAAAATATCGCTTAATTATTATAGCTCTAAAAATCTTGCTCACTGTCATCACAATATTCACAATGTCCTAAAAAAATGTGGTGTATTTTTGTTCGGTCTAAAGTTTTGTCACCGTATTTTCACTGCCCAAGATCTACATTAGGCCGATAAATTCGTAACGACTATCATACACACAATACACCATAATACACAAAAATCCGAAATTACCTAGGATCGCATAAAATAGTAACGCCCATTTAGGCATTTGTACACAGCAAAGTTAAACTATCATAATATGATAAATCTGACTGTTATACATATTATGTATAACAGCACAGCTGAAACTACTGTTTCTACCTAGAAAGTGGAAATTGTTACATTTAAAAAAGGTTCGAGGATGACACCTACCTGTCAGTTGTTACTCGTATATCTTTATTTTGCAGTCCCATTTCATCACCACTTAGTAGGTAGTTAGGTACTTCAAAAACAACTGTTTTTAAATTCAATGTGATATTTAGAAACTTTCTCAGGCTTGATGTTTAGGGCAGGGCCACTAAGTTTCTGGTAAATGAAATTAGGGCTCAGGCGAGCCGATACACCTGCTTTTGGCTTGGTGTCAAGCTACACCTATATTTCTGTCGTCATCTTACCCCTCTCTTGCTAAAGCCGGCTCCACACGTCTGCGGACGCATCTGCAGATGGCATCGGCAGAAGCATCTGCAGAAGTGTGGAGGAGTAGTACTGCGCATCTGTGGTAGGTATCTACCACCACGCGTCTGCAGATGCGTCTGCCACCAATCTGCCTGTTGTCGGTTTTTTGGCGCACATCAAAGGAATTCCAGGGAGATGCCCGATGTGTGTCCAGATGTGTTAATCCCATTTGCTTAAATCACCATGAGTACTGAGAAAACATATTTTTTTTGTACCTAGCAGAATACTGCCTTTTTTAAATGTTTTATAGGTACATGTTGCGTCTGGCGAGAAGTAACAGACTGATGGGACGATAGACGTGTGGACGGCTCGAAGGATCCATCTGCTGACGCATCTAGCGACGTCCGCGGACGCGTCCGTCGACGTGTGGAGCCGACATAAAAGAATAACAGAACGCAATGATATTATAATAATTAAAAATACGTAGGTCACTTGTACTAAAAAAGTCCCAAAATCAGGACTTTTGCCCACCTGAGCAAAGCATTGACAGTTTGAGACAACACTGCGCAACATGTAAGTATCT
The DNA here is from genome assembly GCA_950022985.1 of Udea ferrugalis. Lineage (NCBI taxonomy): Eukaryota > Metazoa > Arthropoda > Insecta > Lepidoptera > Crambidae > Udea > Udea ferrugalis. The sequence goes on from OX465515.1 coordinate 2,096,723, forward strand.
GTCTCGTTCACGCTCTAGTGAATAATCATGCTGTCTTGTACACATAGGTACATACGCCAGGGGACAATTTTTGACTTCGCGTCAGTACTGACATAACGTATCTACTTACAGTCCTACCAACTTATCTGTGAAATGGCGAAAATTGGAACTACGACCGCCATGTTGAAAATGTTGAAATGTCATTCGATTTTCCGTGTCAATTATTTTTGTTGTTTTATTGTGAAATTACGGAATTAATGAAGTTGAATATGCCGAAAGCCATTAAAAGTGATGCTCGAAACATTATTCTTAAGGTTAAAACCTTTTTTAAAGAAGAAGCTCGGGCGGGGTCTCCGATTATTCCATTTACCAAAATATACAAACGAATTTCGGCTGCAACAGGTTAGTGTTGTCAACTTTATTTTTATAAATACCCATATACTTAACTAAATGTTGAAGTCCACGGCATATTTGTATATATTCTTACTGTCGGTTATCGTAACGGTAACGCACATCTATTGGGTTACCTGTTATGTGGGTGAGCCTGTCGGTTTTTAAATATCGATGAAAAAAATTATCCTGTGTTTCAGGTGTGAGTCAAGGACTCATTTCAAAAATAGATAAGGAAGGGCATGCAGCAGAAGAAACTGTTACTAAAATTCGGACACCAGGCAAGGACGCAAAAGTGGAATCAAACACGTTGATGATTTTGACATGGGAGTTATACGGAGGAGAGTACATGAATTTTATTCTGCTAAAAACGAGGTGCCTACTGTTAAAAACCTTCTAGAGGTCATAAAGACAGAAATAAATTACACAGGATGCGATGCGATGTTGATATCGATAGTGCAGGTTCAACTAAAGATCGTGATTACTGTAAATCTGGTTTTTAATAAATAAAAGTAAAGCAATGTGTTTTTTTATTACATCCATTAGGTACTTACCACTGCGAATTATTAATAATTCATCGTTGTTAGGGGTTAGGTACGGTCTTAACTAAAAGCTGTAAATAGTACCAGGTACCTGATGCAGGGAGGCTGCATTAATCACATTGAATAAAAGTTTAAATTTTGGAACATTTAGTATGATTGTTAAGTTTTCCAGATTCTAGTTTATCTCTCTAGTAACTGCTTTAGCTATCAAACCTCAATATCTGCAGAATTTCCACTTCACTGGATCAGTTTCTAAATAAAGCCATTTTTTAATCCTGAAGGACAACTGTTTAGAGTACAAACCTAAGTACAAATTAATATTTTTTATTTTTTATTTATTCATAACTATAATATTTCATTTTATTATTTTTATTTAATACTTGTTTCTTATGACGAATTACCTACTTGTAAAACTTACCCAATTTTGGGCACCTTTTATTAATTAGCAACACTGAATCGACGGTGTCGTCCTCTTTCAGTTCACAGATAAGTTGGTAGGTCTGTACACCTCTTTTAGATATCATTGACAGAACGGGGGGGCTAAAACAGCAACATTTTAGATGATTCATATTATGAATCATCTAACTGACGTTTCATCTAGGCCGCGGTCCGTTTCGAGTCAAAAGTGAGTAACAGCGCGCTCACACGCGTCCCGAATTGATAAATTGTATGAACGTGAGCGACGTCAGCGCGCTATTACTCACTTTTGACTCGAAACGGACCGCGGCCTAGATGAAACGTCAGTTAGATGTTTTCATAATATGAATCATCTAAATGTTGCCGTTTTAGCCCCCCAGGTTCGAACGCCAGGGGACAGTCTTTGACTTCGCGTCAGTCCTGACATAACCGTATACCTCTTTTAAATATCATCAACAGAACGTTAGCCACTAACCTGACATCAGCCAGTCTGTTGGCCAGCTCTTCCAGGTCGTCGGTGACGCTTGCGCCGGAGCCGCTGCCAAGCTGCGCCTGCGCGTCCTCGATGAGCCTCTCGATCTCGCCTCTCACTCGTTGCAGCTCGTTGTCGAAGTCGGCGTTCTCCACCACTGTTGGTGTTTTTGATATCTTCGCTAGAATCTGTTCAGACAAACAAAGACGGGGTTTTAGCATCAGCAGAGATCAGTTATCATCAACTGTATAGGAAAATCAATATCAAGGCTCATTTCAAGCTCAAAGTCAAGTGGCGTCCTCTTTGTCTAGAAAATATGTCTTAGCATAGTGAAGTGGACTGTATAAATAAAACTCTTCTTCGATTTGTTTCCGTGTTTATTCTTGTTCCTTATTTCCATGTATCTTGATCAACCTTGAGCAGTCTTAATCTTGAGCATTCTTAGTCTTGAGCATACAATTGCTTACAAATCGCTCATTCTTAAATATTTACATTTTCCCAACTAGTAGGGTTTTAGCGGCGTACAAATTTCCTTAATCTATCAAAACAATAATCTTACACGTGTCACTATACCCTACTCGCTCTAACATTACATCTTACTCTAACACTTATTCCTATCTCATTCTAACCTATGTACATCTCATTCTTATTCTAAACAATGGATCCTTAAACCTAACTTACGTTTAATTCACTTATTGTTCGCACATAGTCAATTTATTCACAATCACTTATCACTGGGCTCGGCGTCCTTTACATCTCTCCCCCCGGCGCAGCTCGCGTAGCCTTCTCCTTCCTTCTGAAGGACGACGAGTTTGCTGACGGGACGCTTGAAGACTCCGGTTCTCGTTCTGACGTCTCCAACTCGTATGCCGCCGTCAGGTCCCTCGTAGGTGCGCTCGACGATTCCCATCGGCCAGACGTTCCTTGGTAGTGTATGGTCAACTACCACGACGACATCGCCAACTTGCAGTGGAATCTTCGTGTTCTGGGTTTCGCCTCTGGGTACCAGTGTTGGTAAGTATTCTCGCACCCACCGACGCCAGAAGTGGTCGGCGAGTGCTTGGCTGACACGCCAAGTCCTGCGGTCCGCTGTTTCGCAGGGTCCCGTGGATGGGAGTCCAGTTGATGACCCCATCAGGAAGTGGTTGGGTGTGAGCGCCTCTGGATCATGCGGGCTCACGCTCACGTGGGTCAGCGGTCTCGCGTTGATGGAGTATTCCGCTTCGGTCAGCAGAGTTCTCAGGACTTCTTCTGCTGGCTCCCTCTCTTGCAGTGTGGCGCGGAGTGCGGCTTTGACTGAGCGCACCAAGCGTTCCCATGCGCCTCCCTGGTTCGGAGCTCCTGGAGGTATGTAGCGCCATTCCATTCGGTGAAGTAGCCCTTCTTCTCGTAGGGCGGGTGCCCACTCGGTGTAGGCTGCTTGCAGTTCCATGTCTGCCCCACGGAAGTTGGTCGCGTTGTCGGAGTACATCAGTCGGGGCCATCCTCTTCTTGCAGCCATTCTTCGCAGAGCCATTATCGCTGAGTCGGTCGAAAGCGATGTGACGAGCTCGATGTGCACGGCGCGTGAAGTGAGGCATGTGAATAATGCGCCCCACCTCTTCTCTCGGCGGCGTCCCACTCGAACGATCATGGGCCCGAAGTAGTCCACCCCACAATTGGTGAATGGGCGGTGGAATGGGTCAAGACGCGCTCGTGGTAGGTCTCCTGTGGCTGGCGTCTGTGGCTTCCCGCGTCGTACTCGGCAAAGAGCACAGTTTCTTTCCACTGTGCGCACTGTGGGTCGCAAGTGAATAACCCAATAGCGTTGTCGTAGGTCATTCGTCACGCGTTCTCTGTTTGCGTGTCCCGCAGCGCAGTGTTCTCGATGCACGATGAGCTTGGTGATGTGGTGACGTCCGTCCATGATAAGTGGTCGTTTGGTGTCTGCGGGCGCAGCGGATGCTCCTATTCGGCCTCGCACGCGCAGTACCCCCTCTTCAAGTACTGGGTCCAATTTGAAGAGTCGACTCGATCTGCTTATCGGTCGTCCACACTTCATCTTCTTTATCTCTTCGCCGAAGCTCTCCTCCTGTGCATAGCGTATGAGCTCCTGTTCCGCCTTCTCCAAGTGCTGGCATTCCATGCGTGTTGCCCTGCGCCTGCATATGTCGATGAAGGCTAACACTCTTGCCACTGTTCTCAGCAGTGTTTCGTACTTGGAGAAACGCGTGTGGTCCGGCAGCCAACTATCACGTCGTTCCTTTTCTGACGTGTGCAGAACTTCTGCTTCTGCTATGTCGGGACTTATATCCTGCGGCCACAGCTCTTCCGGTTTCTTTAGAAATTCCGGTCCTTGAAACCATCTGTCTTCCTCGGTGATCGGTGTGCGCGCGAACCTTGTTGCGTCGTCGGCTACGTTCTGGTCTGTAGGTAGCCATCTCCATTCATCTCGTTGCGTGAGTTCTGCTATCTCGCTGAGCCGATGTGACACGAAGGGAGTGTATCGTCGCGTGTCATTGCGAATCCAATGGACGACAGTTGACGAGTCAGTCCAGTAGATTGTTCTAGCGACTTCGATGCGATGCTCCTTCTTGATGGTGTCGGCGAGTCTTGCTCCGATGACGGCGGCTTGTAGCTCCAGACGAGGTATGGTTTGTGTGCGCTTTGGTGCCACTTTAGCTTTGGCAGCCACCAACACAACTCCGATCTCTCCATTTTCTTTCTCTGTCCTCCAGAAAGCCACAGTTGCGTAGGCTTGCTCACTCGCGTCGCACAGCACATGTAGTTCGACGTGCTTGCAGCTACTCAGCGCGTAGCATCTCGTGAGGCGTAGTTGTGCAATCTCTGCTAAGTGTGACAGCCACGATGCGAATAGTTCTTTTTCTTCTGCAGGTATCGGTTCATCCCATGAAGTTTTGAGACGCCATAGGTTCTGCAGGATGATCTTGGCTCGTATCGTGTAGTGACTTAGCAGCCCCAGAGGATCGTAGATTGACATCACGGCGCTAAGTGCTTCTCTCTTGGTCGGTGCGCGAGCTTGTGTTCTTACTTCGGCTGGGACTCTGCTCATTGTTGTGTTGAAGCCCAGCTCATCTCTGTCGGCGTTCCAGAACAGGCCGAGTATCTTGTTCTCTGGACGTTCTCCCCCCAGTTGCGCTGGTGTGGTAGCAAACAACTCTGGTGGTATGTCCCGTAGCACGTTCTTGCTATTTGCGCTCCATCCGCGCAATGTGAAGCCTGCGGTTGCGTGTACCATTCTCGTTTCTTCTATTGCAGCGTGTGCTTCTGTCTCATTGTCGAAACTGGCTACCAGGTCGTCCATGTAGTGACTTCTGGTGATGGCTTCCAGTGCTCGAGGATGCTGCTGAGCGTGTTCATTCGCGTTGTGGTTGCGAACGAAGTGTGCCATGAATGGTGAGCTTGCTGCCCCGAAGATCATGCTTGTCATCTTGAAGTGTTGAGGCGGATGCTCTCGGTCGCTGCCTCGCCACAAGAACTGTTGTGCTGGCTGATCTTCAGGTCTTATCTTGATTCTCAGGAACATTTCTTGGATGTCTGCTGTGATTGCAATTGCCTTCTCTCGGAATCTGAACACTATTCCTTGTAATGACAGCAGTAAGTCCGGTCCCTCTAGCAGATGGTCGTTCAGACTCACACCATGACTCTTGGCCGCCGCGTCGTATACCAATCTCTGTTTACCGGGCTTGTTTGGGTTCTGCACGGCAAAGTGTGGGAGATACCAGCAGACGGCACTTGCTCGTTCTGAGCCGTCACACGGTACTGCGTATCCTTTCTCCAGCAGGTTTTCTATCTGTGCGGTGTATTGCTTGGCAAAGTCGGGTGATCTGTCCATCTTCTGCTCTATGTTTCGAAGTCGACGAAGAGCTGTGTCGTAACTTGGTGGCATGATCGTTCTGTCTTCTCGCCATGGTAGTCCCACCTCGTAGCCACTGTCGATCTTCTTTATTGTCTTCTCGACGATGTCGATGGCTCGTCGATCTGCGTCGCTTATTCTTTCTTTCTGCTTGACGCCCAATGATTCTATCTTGAAGTGCGTCTCCACCAAGTTGTGAAGTTCTTGGTCTCGTTGCTCGTTCGTGTCTATGTTTCGTTCGGGTTCATAGACATGTAGCACACTTTCTTTGTTGCATGTGATGCTGCGTGGCATTGTTCCGTGCACCACCCATCCGAGTTGCGTTCTTGATGCAGCCGGTTGATTCGGCGCACCCACTCGTAGCTTGCGGGATACGATGCATTCCCAGTGATCTGTTCCAACTAGGATGCCAGGTCGGGCTTGCTCGTAGCAGATCTCATCTTCTTTCAGACTTCGAAGATGTTTGTACTTCATGAGCGTGTCTGGTATCGTTTGCTTATGAAGTTCCAGATTCTTCACAGTGCGGGCACGCAGTTTGTGTTGCGCACTGTCTTTCTTTCCACGCACTTGCACAGTTACTAGTTTGCTGTCGTTCTCTCTCTGGAACATGTTCACACCATGCAGGTTCAATGGTGTTGCAGGGCCTTCTGCGCCGATGCTTTTCGCCAGATCTTCATCTATGAGAGTGACAGTTGCTCCTTCATCTAGTAATGCGTAGGTGTTCACCTCCCCCCGTGGACCGGTGACGACGACTGGACATATCTTCAATAAGACTGTTCGCTGCCCCGCCGAAGACTTAGTTGCCACGGACATGACGGTTGCGGTGTTGCTTGAAGTTTGCTTCATTGTGTTCGGTTCAACTTCTTTTTCTTTTCTATCTTGATGAAGCATTGCGTGATGTGGTCGACGACACTCTTTTATTCCGCATGATTTTGCGTTGCAGAATATACGCCTGTGTCTCTTGCTGATGCACTTGAAGCAGAGTCCTTTTTCTTTCACCAAGTCCCATCGTTCTTCCATTGTCAGTGCTTTGAAGGAAGGGCACCGAGGCAATGTGTGGGCTTGTCCACAACTTAGGCATTCTTCACGTTCTTCTTTGCTTTCGGTTGTGTATACTGCGTTCATTCTCTTTCTTTGTGGCGCAGCTGTAGTAGGCGGTCTGACTTCTCTTCTTATTGCGTTCGTCGCGGTCGTGTTCATCTGAGGAGCGTATGTGTATTTCAGCGCTCGATCCGCTTCTCGCATAAGAAAGCGTGAAAGCATGACGATCTCAGGATCTGCAGTTCCTTCGTTCTCACTTGCGTAGTCGCACCAACGTGATCGTAGATGTGGGCTAAGCTTGTCAAGTACTTCTCGAGCCAGTAGAGGGTTATAGAGGTATCCTCGTCGATCGATGGCCTTGAGTATGCATATGACGTTCTGTAACTTGATCGCGAAGCTGTTGATCTCTGTTGCAGATGTTCCTGGTTTCGGTAATCTTCTTAGTTCGTCGAATGCTTTGTCGATGATGATCTCTGGTCTTCCGAAGCATTGTTCAAGTGTCTTCATAATGATTCCAGGTTCAGTTGCGGTGTGTAGCAGTGCAGATACGACGTCTCTCGCCTCCCCTTTGAGGCAGCTTCTTAATCGTTGAAGGTTCTCAGCAGCGGAAACGTGATAAAGTTTCGTGGAGTCTTGCATAGCTGCTTTGAACGGCAACCACTCGTTGATCGCTCCGGAAAATGATGGTAATTCAGCTTGTCGGAGACGTGGTCGCGCCATCTTCTCCAATGTTTCTGCTAACTGCTCGATTCCGCCTCTTGTTCTCGTCGGCGTAGGTGATCTGCCTCTTCCTACGTCGAAGCGGTGTCTTCTATGCTCTTCTCTGTCTGCAGTATCTTCTTTCCGAGCGGTGACGGGGTTGGTTCGTATCCAGTCATCCACTCGCTTGTAATCTTTCCCGGCGATGGGATGTTCATGCAGACTTTCCTGTTCATCTTGAAGCGCAGATACTTCAGCTTCGTATCTCTTCCTAATAAGATCGGCTTCAAGTTCCATTTCTCGCTTCTTGATGGCTGCTAGCCTCTCAGCAGCTTCCAGCTCAGCTAACCGTAGCCTTGTATTCACACTTGCCATTGAACGGTGAGATCGTACTGAACGCGTAGGTGAGGGTGCTCGTCTTCCTTCTTCAACTGCCGGCATATTGGACGAAGTACCCCTGACCGCCATGGTGTCGATCGTAACCCCCGGGGTAGGTAGTCGTTCCGTCACGGTGTGCTCTCTCACAGGTGAAGCTGGAGCCTCCAATGAAAGTCTTCTTGCTCGTTCGATTGCAATAGCTCTCCTTATTTCCTCCCTATGTTCCTGGATACGTCTCTGTTCTTCGGTTTCGGCCGCTTCGCCTTGGCTTCTTGTAACAACCATCTTCAATCTTCAAATCTTCGTTCGTAGAAGTAATTCCGTCGATAATTCGTTGTACGTAATCCGGTTTCAATGTAAACCACAACGAAATCTTCAATTCTTCTTAATTTTGATGCTTGCTGAATTACGGATGTGCAGTTCTTCAAATAAATCTTGACCCGATGGATTCTTCTTATTCTTGATCCGGATCCTGAAGGACCACAGCTGAATCTTGATCCGGCTTCTCGAAGGACCACAGCTGAAGTGGACTGTATAAATAAAACTCTTCTTCGATTTGTTTCCGTGTTTATTCTTGTTCCTTATTTCCATGTATCTTGATCAACCTTGAGCAGTCTTAATCTTGAGCATTCTTAGTCTTGAGCATACAATTGCTTACAAATCGCTCATTCTTAAATATTTACATTTTCCCAACTAGTAGGGTTTTAGCGGCGTACAAATTTCCTTAATCTATCAAAACAATAATCTTACACGTGTCACTATACCCTACTCGCTCTAACATTACATCTTACTCTAACACTTATTCCTATCTCATTCTAACCTATGTACATCTCATTCTTATTCTAAACAATGGATCCTTAAACCTAACTTACGTTTAATTCACTTATTGTTCGCACATAGTCAATTTATTCACAATCACTTATCACTGGGCTCGGCGTCCTTTACACATAGTAATTGAAAGAAGAATCAGGAAACCAGGACTCAAATATTTTGGATATACTTTGTAACCAAAAGTGCCGGCTGATTGTGGTACTTTTAGATACTGCAGTGAAGGTGAAACATTGCGAGTGCTGTTTAACAATGTTATAATACATTATTTTCTCTCAAACTGTGAACAGGATTCTAGGTAAAATCCTTATTTGGCGCCTGTGTGGGCCTAAGTTTATCGCTTTGCTTAAATTCTGTTATATACTTAACCAAATCAATAAATTACCCCACAATTATTATAGTGTGTTCAAATCTTTCAACAAAAAAATCGTTATCCTTTGCCTTACCCGTCGCTTTTAATCCTACCTGCTCAAACTGGTAACAAAGGGTCATTTAACCAGGATTATATCGATTTGAATCAGCTGTGTGCCTTCCACAAGGGTTGCTTTCAACCCTCTTCAAATATAACACTTCAGATCAAACAATACGGCATGTTTCTACTTTTCAATAACTCAACGTATAACAACAGGACCACGTCTGTTAGGACAACTAGTCATTAATAAAATTGACGTTGGTGAATTCAGGGATGAATTTCATATCAGAAATCAAACAGAAGGGATCTACAGTCCATTCGCGTTAAGAATGCTGTGATTTCATTCTTGTCCTTCGACCTAGCACGCCCCCTAACCAATCAAATCGTTCCTATTTAAGAAAAACAATTTCACTATATAAACACTAAAAAACCGGGTTTTCTGCAACATTTAAACAACGGTAAAAACTACTATTTAACCTGTATTTGCCCGACGTTTCGACGATGTGTGCATGTGCCGTGGTCACAAGCGGATACGGCACAGGTTTTTAGTGTTTATATAGTGAAAAATGCAACAAGAAAGTTTAAAAACCTTTTAAACAATTTCACTGTTGAACGCATTCTTTCAAACGCAACGGTTTTGTGCCTGAGTTTTGATGTGTATTACGGAATTAAATTAAAAAAAGAAATGCATTTTTAACGCGACAATAGGTACTATAGTGGCTGTGAGTTCGATGATAAAACCAAGAAGATTATCACCTCGTCCAACTGGCGAAGCTCCTTGCGGTGGTCATTGACGGCGTCCAGCACCAGGTTGTAGCAAGGAGGGCAGTCCTCGCAGCCCTGGCCATCAGCTCGACGCTTTTTGTTCTCCATACATCTGCAGAACATCCACATGGTAATAAACACTGACAAAACGAACCAAACAATAATTATAACGTGCCTTCCGAAGCACGGATATAGAAGCGAAAATGAAGCCCTTATAATCCACTTTCAATAAGTTGCAATGAATTGTTGACAGAAAATAAACGATGGTTTAAGGAATTTACCATTCCTAGTCAAACTTCTTGTCATTTGCCACGCTTTATTAAAAGTCAGAGAATAGTCAGATAGGCAGCTGGTCACTACTGAATAGAGCTGTTGTATCCTCTTAAGGTTTTTTATGCAATACAAATGTACAGTCAACAGCACATTAGGTTACCCCATTTCCGTTTTTTCTCTCGGACGTGCCAAATTTTATCTGACCAGAAATGGGTAGAGTGATGTACTGTCCACTGTACGAGTAACAGCAGTTTGGGTTGCCACCAATTAAAAGTTTACCTGTCACATCTTCTCCCCTCCACGTTTTCCTGGCAAGAACACTGGCCAGCGATGTCACACTGGTAGTTGGTGGAGCCCCATTCGTCGCAGTCACAGTCGAAGCAGCCTGTGCCGGAGAACCCGTAGTGGTATGCGCGGCAGTGCTCGCAATGTTTCCTGGGGAAAATAACAAGGCGTTGCATAAGCGTTTTCAACGTATTTTACTTTTGAATCAGAACTTTAAAACTACGTTAATCAAATGCTACTATTTCTACTGAAATACTAACATAAAACCTTGAATAGGGTAGCTTGCTGTCTCAATAACTTATTATATTATAATGATATGAATCAACTCTTACTTTTGAAATTGGGGACATCTTTGCTATTATACTACATTTCCCTAACAATATAATTTGTATATCCTGCAACCTGTTCTTCAAGTTTATCTAGATACTCCTAAATTCTGGTTAACTAGAAATTTTCCATAAAGTGAATACAAGAATAACTCACCCGTCAATGCCAGGTTTACAGTAGCATTGGCCGCTGTAGGGGTTGCAGGTGGCGTTGAATGATCCCTCAAGATTGCATTCACAAGGTGTACACCCTTCGCCAGACTCGATGTTGTAGTAGCCATCCTGAACAAAATAACGTTGCAGTACATTTTTGGGTATTGCAAAAGAATGACAAGAGTTTAAATTACCGTCTTAATATTATAATAACTTAATAAATTAACTGATAGAATTTCAAATAATCAACAAAGCCGCTACCAGTAGAGCAAAACAGCTAACAGAAATACTCGAGTTTTGACACGATCATCATCATCATCAGCCGCATGACGTCCACTGCTCAACATAGGCCTCGCACATAGATTTCCAGAGCGGCTGGTTGTAGGCGGCCTGTACCCACCGAAACCCTGCGACCTTTATGAGGTCATCAGTCCACCTTGCCGTCTGTCACACGCTGCGCTTGGCCTCAACTAATGGTCTCCATTTGAAGACTTTCCGGCCCCAATGGCCTTAAGTATTTCGTGCTATGTGCCTTGTCCAGTGCCACTTTAACCTGCTGATAGGCTGGGCTACATCGGCGACCTTAGTTCGCATCGGATCGCACATGATACGTCATGATTCTGATAAATGAAAGCTTACCTCGCACTTGTCACAGTTCTTTCCAATGACGTGAGGTCGGCAAGAGCAGTAGCCGGTGAGTCCGTCGCACAGCGGCGGTCCCTCAACACTCTCTAGAGTTCCAGCTTCATGACACTCGCACTGTTTGCAATCCCCCTTCTTCTTCTGGTGCAGGGCGTCTCCGTAAAATCCTGTAGGGTTAGCGGCACAACTTTAATATCACTCATACTTTCTCGACTAAACAATATGGATTCCGCAAAAAACTGTCCATACACTTTAAGCTTAAGTATACACTGGAAATTCAGAATGCATCAGAGATAAAAAATAAGCAGCTGGATTGGCACTGGACGTGAACCAGGTTTACGGCTAACCCTCAATACTACGTGAGAAACTGCTTTTTTTTTATTGTATGATGTTAATGAAAATCCACTGTTATGGCAATTATTCCTATATTCTTGCTGTAAGACGTTGCTTTGTACCAAATTTCAAGATTCTGAGTTCACGGGAAGTACCCCGTAGGTTTTGGTTTTTTTGGGAGTGTCGAAGTTTGCGAAAATTTGCATTATAAACGGCGGTATCTTACAATTGCGTTAGTTTCGAAGTTAGATTTTTTCAAAGCTCCAAGGGACCGCAGATCGGAGTATTTGGTATAAATTTCAGCTTGATGCTTCTTTGCGTTCTTGAGAAAATGGTTTTGACAAACAGACGGACGGACAATAGGAAAATAAAATCATTCTCTTTGTTTAATTTACATCCTAAAAGCATTGTTTGTCGAAAAAACCATACACTATTCCTATTTGAATAAGATAAACAGAGGAAAGTTTAGGGCCGGCGCCCACTATCGGCATCGGCACGCTTCAGGATTTTAAGGTGGCAAATAGCAATATACTTTAACATTATGGCAAAAAAGTAGAAATTTCCGTGATGTGTTCTCGGAAAAACAAAATGCATTTGTTCTGTTTCTGTTTCGGCATTTTCTACTTTATTGCTATTATGTTAGAGTATATTACTATTTGCCACCTTAAAAGCCTGAAGCGTGCCGATGCCGATAGTCGGCGCCGGCCCTTATTTGACTTGGGAGCCGGGATGGCGTTTGGGAAAAAACGCTTCAAGCAGCTTTGAGAGAGTTTACAAGCACTCTCACTAGATGGCGTTATACGTCATTCTGAATCGCGCTAACAATGAGTGTCCGCAAACGTATATAAGCTCTGGCTGCCTTTATCACTTCGGTCAGTCCTTTAAACACCCGGTCTTCACGGCCATTCAATTTTTGAAAACCGCTAGCTAACTGGGCTAGCGGTACAAATTACACTATCACCTATGCAGTGAATGCACTTGAGTTATCAGATAGCCATGTGTTTTTCTGCATACCTACTTAGCAAATTGGATCTGCATTATATGAAACAGCTCCAATTACTAAGTAGGTGCCGAAGGAGCTTGTTTGTGGAAAACAACAACAAACTCAAACATATTTTTGCTTGAGTATTAAAAACCCAGGGTACTAGACCCTGGGTTTTTAATATTGGCATACATTCAATAAGCGAACAGAAGTTTACAGTTGACTAAAGTTGGTAGTCTCACAACTATTAACACAGTTTGTCTGTGGGATGACGAGTCTCTAACTACGAAGGAAAAGGGTTCTAAAGGTATGTTTTAATAAACGGATAAATTGGATCAAGGTTTGATGTATCATCTGCCAGGCTGATTGTTATTAATAGATAGCCGTAATATAATTTTCAGCTGAGACCGAAAATAACCTTGTATATTTTCTTCATTCTTAAGCAGTTAGTTAAAATGTTGTACTGACCACTCTTGCACTTATCGCAGTGTGCTCCAGCAGTGTTGAATATGCACTTGAGGCATTCTCCGCTGGTGCGGTTGCAGTTCCCGACAGCATTAGGGTCCACGTTACCGTTGCACTGACACTCTTGACACTGCTGAGTTTCACCAAATTGCCCTATTGGATCACCAAAGTGGCCATCAGCGCACACCTCGCACCTGGGTCCTGGAAAACAAGTCATCATAAAGTTACTTACTTACTATGCAAACGTTTTAACTTACGAAACATGAACGTACTACATATTTTGGGGTAGAGGTCCACCACAAACAATTCTATATTTCTTGAAATAACGTAGAGCAGAGCATGGCCTAAGTTTTCGGATAATTATACATCTGAGAGCATATCACTTCAAAATATTAACCAGTTTCTATAATAAAATTTATAGGCACCGAACAAAAATCGTATCATTTAGGTCTAGGAAAAATGGTGCACGAAGTGGGCCTATGTGTATTACTTTTATCAAGGTATTTTTAGTGCCACGTCTTGGTTTCAGAATTAATAGCCTTTTTTGCGAAAACGACAGTGTTCTCAAGTTTGACAATTATCTTACCAGCATATCCTTCGGGGCAGTCTGTGCAGACAATGTTGCCGTCCATAAGCTGGATGCAGCCGCTGTCTGGAGGACATGGGCAAGCCTTGCAGTCATCAGGCGTGCCCGATATTGCATTTCCGTAGAAACCCTTGGCACAGAGCTCGCAGTTACTGCCTGTTGTGTTGTGCTTGCAGATACAGAAACCTGAGAGACGCATGAAGAAGTGAGAGTTGTTCAAGAAGTTGGAAAGAAAATATGTTATTAAATTATGGTAGATGTGACAATTTTCACAGAAAAAAAAGGGAGGACACAATTACCCACCAGTAGCAGTGTCACAGATATGCGCGTGACCATTGCAGTCGCAAGGTATGCAGGCAGAGTAAGGCCCCCCATTGGCGGGCTCGTGCTTGAACCCTGGGGCACACTCCTCACAGTAGTCTCCGACATAGGCCTTGGGACAGGAACACTTTTCTACCCAATTCGCTGGTGCAAATCCTCTTTCTCTTCCAACTTTTGCAGTATCTAATTTGAAATTCATGAGATATCCTACTCCCCCTTTGTTATAAGTGCCTCTTATCTTGATAGCCGTCAAGTTTTGTAGGATGGACATGAATTCAAAATTTGATAACGTCGGAGTCCATCCGTAGCGTGGGTTTTCGTGCAATCTGAAACTGTATTCTTGAGCCTGAAACAACGGAGTCATTATTGTAGACGTTTAATAATACTGGTATTTTTATATGGTAAGACATGTCTTTCAAGTCTCACCCTCATTCATAAAAACGACGGTCTAGTTGCAGAACTAGTTTAACTAGTGCTGATTTTGTTTTTATTAATAAGTGGGTTTGAATTCGCAGCTGCTTCAAATTCTTTTTTCACTTTGAACCAAACCATCGCTCAGCGCACCAGAAATATTTTATTCTTTCATACCTGATCAGATGGTTCAGGGTTATTCTGTCCGTAGATGTTCATAGAAATTGAAGCTCTGGCTCCCTCTAGGATGATGTCCTGCGCTGATGGATAGCCTCTTGCTTCCCCGAGTCGTAAAGTGAACTTCAAATCGTGGTTGTACGAAGGCCGCTGGTCTCCGAGGAACTGGTGCGAAGCCACAAAGTACAAGACTTCTATTCCAGGCGATTGAACAGCTGTAACGTAATTGTAAGTAAGTTTTGAATCAAAATCACAATACCTTTCAGTTATTTTTATGATCGGAACTCCATGTTTTGTTTTGATTCTATGCTTAACCCCTTCAAATTCATCTACCTATTGTATCCTAGCATTTAAATATTATTATGAACGCGTTCTTGTCCAACAAAAATACTGACCTATATTCTGAGTGTTAGCATTGAACATGAGCGAAGCAGATCTCCTCTGATCATCTTCAGCACCCCACTTCTCAGAGTCTCTGATAAAGTGAGCACTGATCTCATGTGCCTGGTACTTTGGTGCGGAACTGCACTGTGAAGAATGGCCGAAACAAAAGCATGGGGTGCATCCAAACTCGTTGTTGACGTCCAGGTTGAAGAAGCCAGGTCGACATCTGGAAGTAGAGAGCGTAATTTAGAGGAAAATGCAAAATAATTAAAAACGCGACCTATAAGTCAAGATAATATGGGTACCTGAAGTTCTTGGTATTTCGTGAAAGTGAAACTTAGAAAAAACATTAATTGCAGTCACAAGTAGGCCACTGCTGAAAAACAGGTCTCCGTCATGGACGAACTGGTTGCGGATAGCCTGCATTCACCAAAACCTTGCTAGTTACATAATTGAGGACGTTCCCTTCCATTCTCTGCTTGCCATTGCATAGTCTTCATCGCGGTGTTCACGCGGTAAGGAAGACGAGGAGTCCATCTGTGGCAATATCCACTTTCGATTATATCAGACGCCTACTGCAGCAGCAGTAGAGATGTTACTCTGTGCCTCAAGCCAGTATTATTAGTATGATCTTGTACGGATGTGGCCAGGCCTGGGTCTCCTTGGTGGACGAGGTTGCGGGGTAGAGCTTCAGAGGGAGCTTCCGACCATTGCAGTCGCCTCAGTTGCGGGAGTGGGAATGAGCGTAGTCTTGTTGTTTTAGCCATCTTGGCCACACCATTTCAAACCTCGTCAGCTGGGGCAGGATTTAGTATCGGCAGAGGCTAAGCAGCAGCGGGTTCAGGTGCCACGGCGGTTCTGGTCTTCTTCTTGACTTTTACCCTCTTGGTTGCCGGCCGAGTCTGGGCGAGCAGGGGCATGAGTGTCGTGACTGCCACCGTCAAGGTCACCGCTTGGGTTTTCCACCTGCCCGAAGCTAGTGGGGGTTGGTAGAAAGGGAAATGGAGCAGCCTTTCCTCCAGTTCAGTCCTAAACACCTGAAACCACGCGTTTTTAACTTCACCCAGTTCTCTGACTGCCAGCTATAACATGGCCGGTATTTCGGGCCCTGTAGCCGCCGTGCCGTGTAGTGCCGGCACGTTAATAGAATAGCACTACCCCCTCTCTTCCCGTGGGTGTCGTAAGAGCCGACTGAGGGAAAACTGCCATAGGAGATGGGCAGCAGCGTCTCCGCATAACAACAGGTCTCACTGCGATCGCCAACCCGCCTGCCAAGCGTGGCGATTATGGCAAACCCCCCTTAATGATGGCACAACCGAAAAAATGGCCCCCAGTCCCCGGCGGCCCCGCTATTCCTGGCTACGGCAGCGGCTATGGTAACGGCGGGGCAGGGGGTGCGAGGAATCCCCGGGTGAGATCCGGCTGCCAACACCGACGACTCGACCTGGCAACATATAACGCGCGCACACTGAGGCTTGACGCGAAGCTCGTCGAATTGGAAGAGGCAATTGGTAAGTTACATTGGGATATCATTGGGTTATCTGAAGTCCGAAGAGAGGGGGAGGACTCGATAACCCTGCAATCCGGTAACTTACTATACCACCGGGAGGGCGATCAACAGTCAGTAGGTGGTGTCGGGTTCATCGTCCACAAGTCCCTTGTCAACAACGTGATCACTATCGGAAGTGTTTCGAGCAGGGTAGCGTACCTGATACTCAGGATATCGAAACGATATTCGCTGAATGTCATTCAGGTCTACGCTCCGACCTCGAAACATGACGATGTCGAAGTGGAGGCTATGTATGAGGAGATCTCTAAAGCCATGCATAGCCATAAAACCCACTACACAGTTGTGATGGGGGATTTCAATGCGAAGTTGGGGCAACGTTGCGGTGATGAGCTGAGAGTGGGGCAATTTGGGTTTGGGCAACGGAACAATAGAGGCCAGATGCTGGCAGACTTCATGGAGAAGGAGAACCTCTTTATGATGAACTCCTTCTTCAAGAAGCCCGTAAGCCGCAAATGGACCTGGATCAGTCCGGACGGTAGGGTAAAAAACGAGATCGATTTTATCATGTCGACGAAGAAGCATATATTCAATGATGTCGCTGTGATCAACGCTGTTAAGACAGGAAGCGATCACCGCCTGGTCAGAGGCACATTGAATATCGACATAAAGCTTGAGAGAGCGCGACTGATAAAATCCACGCTCAGACCAATGCCGGCTCAGATTCAAAACCCCGAGTGCTTTCAGCTCGAGCTTCAAAACCGCTTCGAAGCCCTTGAGAACAGCATCGATGTGGACGATCAATACAACATGGTGGTGGATACCGTCCGTACGGTAGGGTCCAAGTACTTTAAAACCCGCCGTCCAAAGTCAAAGAAACTCTCCAGCCAGACTCTCCTACTCATGGATCAGAGAAACGCAATGCGGCTACAGAACTCAGCGGATGCCCATCGTTATCGGCAACTCAATAGACAGATATCTAAGTCTTTGACGAGCGACCTTCGCCAATTTAATACCCAGCGTATTAAAGAGGCCATTGAGCGGAACAAAGGCTCCAAAGTGTTCGCCAGAGATCTGTCTATTGGGCAAAGCCAACTGACGAGGCTGAAAACTGAGGCAGGTAGCATCATTACGTCAACACCTGAAATCCTGAGGGAGATTGAGAGTTTCTATGGACAGCTGTATTCCACGCAAACACCTGTTGAAAGCAAGGCTAGAGACCCTAGAGCCAAGCTTACCCGACACTATACCGAAGATATCCCGGACGTCAGCCTGTACGAGATTAGGATGGCTCTCAAGCAGCTTAAAAACAACAAGGCGGCGGGTGATGACGGAATCACAACAGAGCTTCTGAGAGCGGGCGGTCGGCCGATACTCAAGGTCCTCCAGACGCTCTTCAGTTCTGTCATCCTCGAGGGCAGAACGCCAAAGGCATGGGGCAGGAGCGATGTGATGCTGTTTTTCAAGAAGGGTGACAAAACTCTCTTGAAGAACTACAGACCCATATCGCTTCTGAGCCATATCTATAAGTTGTTTTCGAGAGTCATTACGAATCGTCTCGCTCGCAGGTTCGACGACTTCCAACCTCCCGAACAAGCCGGGTTCCGAAAAGGCTATAGTACCATAGACCACATTCATACGCTGCGGCAAGTTATACAGAAGACCGAAGAGTATAACTTGCCACTTTGCCTAGCGTTCGTGGACTATGAGAAGGCCTTTGATTCGATTGAGACCTGGGCAGTGTTGCAGTCTCTCCAAAGGTGCCAAATAGACTACAGGTACATCGAGGTGCTAAGGTACTTATACCAGAACGCCACCATGTCGGTCCGATTACAGAACCAGAACTCTAATCCGATCCAACTACAGCGAGGCGTGAGACAAGGAGACGTTATTTCTCCGAAATTGTTCACAGCTGCGTTGGAGGATATTTTCAAGCTTCTGGACTGGAAAGGACGCGGCATCAACATCAATGGCGAGTACCTAACACACCTACGATTCGCCGATGATGTAGTTCTTATGGCTGAGACCTTGGAAGACCTGAACATAATGCTCGAAGATCTCGGTAGTGCTTCCCAAAGAGTGGGTCTTAGGATGAACATGGACAAGACGAAAATCATGTTCAATGCCCATGTTGCACCTGCTCCAGTTAACGTTGGGAACATTACACTCGAAGTTGTCGACCACTATGTTTACCTGGGACAGGCAGTCCAGTTAGGTAAGTCCAACTTCGAGAAAGAGATCTCTCGTCGAATCCAGCTCGGATGGGCAGCGTTCGGGAAGCTCCGGCATATATTCGCGTCCGACATACCTCAGTGTCTCAAGACGAAAGTCTTTGACCAGTGTGTGTTGCCAGTAATGACATATGGGAGTGAGACGTGGTCGTTTACTATGGGTCTCATAAGAAGGCTCAAAGTCACCCAGCGAGCAATGGAGAGAGCGATGCTTGGTATTTCCCTGCTTGATCGAATCAGAAATGATGAGATCCGCAGGAGAACTAAGACAACCGACATCGCTCGAAGGATTGCATCGTTGAAGTGGCAGTGGGCGGGACACATAGCGCGGAGAACCGATGGCCGTTGGGGCGGAAAGGTTCTCGAATGGCGACCGCGTACCGGACGACGTTCCGTGGGCAGGCCCTCCACAAGGTGGACCGACGATCTGGTCAAGGTCGCGGGAAGCCGCTGGATGCGGACAGCGCAGGACCGATCGTTGTGGAGATCTTTGGGGGAGGCCTATGCCCAGCAGTGGGCGTCGTTCGGCTGATATGATGATGATGATGATGTAGCCGCCGTTGCTTTTGGTGGGGCGCAGGGCATATTGTCATCATCTGTTTCCTCATTGTTTTGAGCTCCTTAAGCAGAAAGTCTATCTCAATCTGCAGCCTGAGGGAGTCGGTCCCTACTCTTTCCTACCGGGTAATCAGCAGCTAGATATTGTTTTTTAACACGGTACCCTTCAGATTTTTGAACTTGTCAGCCTCAATCCGTTTGCCGATCATGTCCACTGGAAAATCAGCGGGAGCGTCGTCTCACGTCGTCGTCGTCGTGAGAGTAGTTGCGCGCGGGAGTTATTCTCGTTTTTCTCAATCTCTTGATCCAATTCAAAGTTCATTACGGCCTTGAGGAACTCTTATGTGGCTTTTGGCAGGCTGACGTATTCACCGTTCGTGTGAGGTCTGCCTCTACCAAGCTTGGACGCGGTGGTTTTACGCTGCGGTGATTCCAATAATGCTGATTTACTGCTAGAGTCTCCGCTACCGTTGTTAGGCCTCTTAAAGAAGCGGTAACGTGACTAAGTAGTTAGTGTTTTTAAATGTACAAATCAATGTCGTCAAGGTTGCTTTATCGAGAAACAGTCATACTGGACACCCTGCCGCGTGTTCTTCGCTTCCCTGGAGCAAAACGTGCTCCAAGTAATGAGCCCCCCTTTTTTACGGGAGGAAAGGCGTTTATGCACTTCCCGCTCTCCGGGGGAAGGGCGAAAGTGGGTGAGACTCGTCGAGACACTACTCAAACCCCCCGTTGACCATCTTATGCGCTCTTCTCAAGGGTCCCCGAGATCTCTTGTCAGGAACCCTGCTGGTCGACCCCTGGGTCGCCATGCAGGCAAATCCAGGCCAAACTCGAGAAGAGTTGAACCTCCCCTCTGCACCTACTGGTATGTACGGTGGTGTGAGGTCACTCCTACACCGCCGCCCTTCCTCGTGATCACTTGTGCAATGTAGGCACACAGCCCCCGCCTTGTGCTCTCCTAGCGACGCCAAGGGCCCCCTATAGTCGCCTTTTACGACAGGCGGAGGGGACTGTGGCCCTATTCTTACGCCCCAAACAAGGCGAAAGGGGCGCACTAAGGCATAATGCCAGTCAGCCGGCTAGGGTCTGCGAGCTCCCCCGAACGGTCGGCAGATTTTTGACCGACATTACGGTCTCGCAAAAGTCAACCATTGCCGTCCAAGCTCTGCGACTGGCTGACACTAATCTCCTCAGCAAGGACGCTTCGCTGCTGGGCCCACGCTGGACACTCCTCGAGGGTGTGTTGGGCGGTGTCACTAGGGCTCTCACAGTCGTGACATCCGTGCTTTGACTTTCTCCCAGGTACTTCCCAAAACAAACGGTCCCCGAGAGAACCTGTGTCACGTGCAAGGTGTGAGAGCCATGCTGCCGCTCAATCCATAATTTGAGTGTTGGGCGCATCGCCTCAATAATTTGAGTTCCCGCTCCCGGGATCTCCGGTCTCTCTTGCTACTCTCCGAAGGCCTGGACTGAGAAGTTGACCCGCTGACTGTCTACTTCCTGAGGAGCTGGTCTCCTGCTCGAGGTGAACAACGAATGAACACGGCACTGAAAGCTCTCGCGTCTATATCCCAGGGCAAGGACCGCGCCAAAACGTATGAGACCGTGCGGTACCCCCGTATTGCCCGAATAGCCATCAGCCTCTGGGACCGGCGTAAAATGGCTGCGGACTGGCATCCCAGGGCATTTGCTCATACGGGGCCCCCGTATAGGGCAATGGACCGAACGGTACCCTACAATGTAGAGTCACGTTCAGTTCTACCCCGGTCCCCTGAATTGGGCAGCACCCTGCACAGGGCATTGGCCGTCTTTGCCAACTTAGGCACTAATTGCTTGAAGTGGGGGTGGAAACTCAAACGCCCGTCGAGAGCAATACCGAGATATTTCATAGTCAACTGGACGGCGAGGGTAACTCCACCCACTACTATATGCGCTCCAGCCGTAGGGGCTTGCCAAGGTCTGTGAAAGCACAATACCTTAGATTTGTGCAACGCTACCTCCAGACACGAACGCCGGATGCGACCCCCAACGTGTGTCGTGGCTGCTAGCGTAAGCGTAGCTGCTTCCCTGTATGTCTTCCCTAGGGCAGTGACTAATGTGTCATCTGCATAGGAGCTGACATTTATGCCCTGCAGATTCGCGTCACGTAAGGCCCAATAATAGCCAATGTTCCACAGGAGTGGACCGAGGACCAACCCCTGTGAAACCCCGCACAACATTGGCCGGCGAATCCACTCTTCGAGGTAGGAGGCTAATCATCGCGGTGGTGTTTGAGAGCCTCCCTGATCAAAGTCTCTTTGGCTTTTTTATTGACGTGGAGTACGGCGTGCACAGTAGAACGCCCCCGCCGAAAGCCAAACTGGCTTTCCGCAAGGTTTGGACCAACCTCCTCGAGATGTTTCACGAGCCCGAACGGAGAGCTCGTCCAACTTGTCGAGAAAATCAGCCGGTCGACCCTCCTTTCTGAACAAGAAACAACTCCGAGACTATGCGGTCCAAAGACAGGGGTTCCAAGCTCTCCGTTAATGGGGGGCCCACAGACGCAATTTGGACATTGCAATACGGTACGGCTGCCCCCACGGATCCCTGTCTAGAGTTGCGAGGAACTCCTCACGCGCATCGGTCTTAGCTTTGTAAATGGCTGCCTTTGGGCTCGTCTTGGCCCCTCTGTATCCCCGTATGAGGGCCTCCTTTTTTCTCATAACGGTACGCTGTGCGCCGGGACCGGGTGTACTGGCGTCAGGCTGCTTGGGCTGCGTCAGGTCTGCGGTCTGCGGTTATGCCCCCCCCCCCCCCGTGCACACCACTCCTACTATGGCTCCTCTTGTGCCTGCCTTGGCCAACGAGTCGATCCCACCAGTAATCGACGAGGAGATGGCGGCGTTGGTGGATCGGCTCATCGGGGCCTGATGTGGTGCCTGGCAAGGTCTTGGCCATGGCCTTGACCCATCTGGGGGGCAACTTCGGGAATTGTTCGACGCAAGATTCCCGAAGCTGTGGAAGGAAGGGCGCCTGTGCCTTCTCCCGAAGGGGGGGAGGCCTCCGGGTGAAGCCGGCGCGTACCGGCCAATTGTTTTGCTGGATGAGACGGGGAAGTCTTTCGAACGAATCATTTCCTTCCGTCTCATCCAGCACCTGAAAGAGATGGGGCCGGATCTGTTGCCGGTGCAGTTCGTCTTCGGGGCAGGTCACCCGACCATTGACGCCCTATCACTCCTGAAGGAAGAGATGGTTGCGAACTCAGGTCGCGGAGAGAGGTCGTCGGCGATCAGTTTGGACATCGCCAACGCCTGGGGGATTGGAGAAGCGCTCCGTTATTTTGGAGTGCCGATCTATCTGAAAAGGCTGTTGTGTGGCTTAAAGGTAGCTCTTCGCAAGACCGAGGTCCTCCTTTGTCATGGTCCTCGGTAGGGACCACTTCCCGGCGCCTTGGTTCGAATTGATGGCGTCGGCCTAAAGAAAAAATCTGTTACGCGGTCCGCAGAGGACCATGGCAGTGTCTGTGGGGGCTGCTTGCGTTCTCGCAGGCATGCCCCCGTGGGAATTAGAGGTGCAGGTACTCAACTCTCTTTTCAGGTAGCGAGCTGCCGTGAGAGCCAGGGGTGAGCGCCCCTGCCACGAAGACGTCGAAGCTATTAGGCGACGTGCACAGGAGGCGGTCCTGCATCTTTGGGAGGAGGACTTGGTGGATCCGCTCTTCGGCCAATGGCCGATAGACGCAATTCGTCCAGTGTGATGGTGCCTCTCCTACGCAGACGGCGGGGGGCAAGAATGCGGCGGTTTAACCGTCACATTCTTGCTACCTAAAAGCGACACCAGGGATGCGGGCTGGAGAGCCCAAACCTCATTGCACAGTGTCCTCGTCTGGGAGTGTCCTCGTATATCAGGCCCCGTATGACCCCTGTAGCGTGAGGAGGCCCGGCCGACGATGTGGCAATCAATCAGAGCCATGCCGTCCCGTAAGCGGTGATGGTATACCGGAGTAATTTTTAGCGCGGTATTCCCACCTCCTTCAGAGGTAGGCAAGTCCCACACACCCCCACCGCCTCCCCGGGCGGTGGGATAGTGCGTAAATGCATTATTTGACACCATGAAAAAGAAAAAAAAATCTGCGGTTCACCAAAAGACCTGGCGTTTGGATGGAATCAGCATCCAAACGCCAGGAGCATGAGCAAAGCATCTTCTCATCCCTTGTCAGTGGTGGGTGGACTACAGCTTTGCGGGCTTTTGGGGGCGCGATGGCATCTTTAGGCAGTGCCTTTCCACCTGCATCAGCTGTGGCTGAGGGCGGCTGCTTGGTCCGGGAACGGTACTGACGCTGAGACAAAGGCGGTGGCGACATCGGCTGTGCACTTGGGCGTATGTTGCCTCTCTGGCTCTATCTACGGCCACCGATGGTCTCAGTCTTGGGAGCGAAGGGTCCGCTGGTGGGAGTAGTTAGCGGTCCTTCATCATTGTGCCTATTCGCCTCGTGAAAAACAGCAGACGGACCGCATGCAAGAGATTAAGCATAACCGGTCCATCTGCTGTTTGAGGAGGTCCTTCATCTCTTTGCTGAAATCATCAAGCCGTGACTGCAGGCGAGCATTTTCGCCAAGAACGCGAATGATCTTTTTGTAGGGCCTCATAGTCCCTCCTCAGCCTCAAGGTCTCGTTCTCGCCAGACCTTCGGCTTGATCGTGGGCATCTTAAAAGGCACATAAGTAGGTGCCTTTTAGTGCTTCAATGTCTTGCCCATATTTTGAATAACCAAGGCTATCTTCAGAATGTTTGAGTTTATGGCCAGAGCGGAATTATTTTCCCCCTCCTCCTCTGACAACGACATTAATGATGTCAAGCGAACAGCAGGCTGAAGCAGAGTTAGAGCAGATGTCTAACTCTGCTTTAGCTTGCTGTTCGGCTTCTAACCTACGAGCGTCTTCAGTCTCTTTTCTAAAGGTCATTTTTGCTTCGGGCCCACATTTTACCCACGGTGAGTGGGCGACCTCTGCCCTTCTGTGTCTTTTGCAGTTTAGGAGCTGATACTTCATCATTTTCCGTGACATCCGCCGAGTTCAAATCGGAACGACTGTCCGACCGGTGGCCGGACCAACAGCGCCTTCTCGGGGATGCCCAAAGTCTAACACGTCCTTTGCCCGCAGACAAAAATCCATCAGAGCTGCTGACTTCCAGCCTCGTCAAAACCACTTTCGGCTGAGCCAAAAGGTCATCCATAATCGCCATACCTCTCTCCCAGCGATGCGCAAGTGTCACGGGCTGATGCTGCGCCCGATGTCTCAATCACACCACCACCATTTCCTCTACTACTCCCATGATACCTATGTCCCCAGAGCAATGTTCTTTGTCCCTGCCCAGAGCAATGTTCTTTGCCCCTGCCCAAATTACGTGGGTGGCTACCCGCCGGAGCAGGGAGGGATTTCCCACCGTTGGAGACGATGGGACCCTCCTGGGTAGAAATTTCGAAATTGCCTGAATCCAAAATACGTAATAAGGCCCTTAGGGTGAACTCAACCCTTTCTCCTCCCTCGCCTCTGCTAACATTTACCCATACTTGGCACGTGAGACCGCAGGCTTCTTGCCAAGGGTGTTCCACAGGTGGTATTCCTGCTGGAGTTTTCAGGGAAACCTGGTCTCACACAGATGACAGTCAGCCCAGGGTATTCTCACTTTTTTCTGGGGTGGGTGAGTCCCGTACATATGTCGGCTGCATTTGGAGTTCGCTTGATTTTCTTACTTTTATATGACGGACGTTTTGGGCCTACTTTTTTTTTCTGGTGGTTGTCTTTGATTTCGTCGAGATCAGTGTTTTCAAGCATCCCTCTCTGATGATTACTTTTAGGTGTCGCTACGCTGTTATGGAATAGTAGAATGAGGATATCCTTTTCCAGCTTATACCTTCGATTTTTTTGGTTTCGTCTGTTTTTGATGGCCATTCCTATGCTTCCACTATCATTATTTTTGCTTTGATGCAGATAGGACGAGCACAATCGGTGGCGACCTAGGTGGGGTTGCAGGGGTTGCGGGCGGATACTGGGAGTTGCTTTTAAAGTAATGTGGCGCAAATGGTGTCATTTATCGGCAGCGCGTGTAGCGTAGATGGTTTGATGTAAGTCAACGCGGCGTATGAGACCCGTTAAAACTGGTTACAGGTTGACCCATACCAGCAAATACAGTTTTAAAGTGGTAGACTCTTGTATAGCAAGATCATAACTATTAAAAAATGTTATTCAGGACTTACTCTCTGCAGCGCTTCCCCTCCACATTCTGCTTGCAAAGGCAGGCGCCTGTCTCCGGGTGGCATTGTGGGGTGTTTCCATAAGATCCTGCTTCATCGCAGCCGCATGGCTTGCAGCCCATGGTGGTGAACTCGTAGTGGTTGGGTGCGCAAGCGTCACATTTGTCGCCAGTCACGCCCGGCTTACACTGACATCGCCCTTCAGCATTGCACTGGAGACTGCGAGAGCCTGAAAGTGGACCACAAGTTCTGATTAAGTTATACTTAACAGATAATTATCAATTTATCTGAATTGGGATAATATTTTTCATAACTTTATTGAATTTGACGGGAAACAACAGAAGAAGCTTTGTAAAACCCCATACACTTGGCGAAAAGGTCTGGACCTTGGTAGCTCTGAAACTCCAAAGCTTCGAACTCTGAAGCTCCTATACAGGACGCGATCAAGATTTTATCCTTCTACCAAAGGCTTAGCCCTTGATCGTTACGTTTCAGAATTACGTATACCTGAAGCGAAACGTTAGGTATCTACAGCTATGAGAATCATAATGAAGTATCCAGAAGAGTCCAGCTTGGTTCGGGGGGCTTGTTATGGGAACTTGCATTACATTAGCGAATCATCTCTGCAACAGTGCCTAAATACTAAGGTATCCAATAAATGCTTCCTACCAGCCACCACTACGTACGGAGCAGAAACGTGAAATCTGTCAGTAAAACAAAGAAAGAAAGGGATGGGGGTGGCTTGGGATCTCGCTGAGAGGCCAAGCCCAGAATGAGATTAATTATTTGACTGACATAGTGTGAAACTGTGGCAAAACGGAGATAGCAGTGGGCTGACCACATCTGTCGAAGAACCGATAGTCTGTGCCAAAAAAGCCTGCCGCAATAGCTGTGACCTATTATATGGTCCCTGACGTAGTTTACATACCCCTTGGGCTACGTTAGCAACTTTGGCTCTTCTAAGGAAGCTAAAGAATGTCCAGAGGCAAGCTTTTGAACATGTTCATGAACGACGTGGTTTCGAGTCCACGTTAATAAAACAATTTTGGCACTCTGGACAGTTAAAATATCCTAACTCTGAACAACATCTCAGAAAAGTAAACTTTAGGCTCCATCAGGCACTTGGTCTGCAACGTTTACGTTTGCCACTGGTCCAAACTTAATATCCACACTCTTACCTGTCGGGTCACAGTTGCAAGGCAGGCAGATATCTCCAACACCCTGGTAGAAGTTTTCTTTGCACCGCTCGCAGTTCGGTCCGTCGCGGTTCTCTGAGCAGTCCAAGCAGTGGCCTCCGTGGCCTGTGCGCTCGTACAGCTCCTTGTCGAAGGAGCATTTGTTGGAGAATCCATTGCAGTTGCAAGCTGTGGGGGGAAGCGGTTGCTGAACATGTTTAGATAATTTGAACATACTTATAGTAAGTCTTAAGCCTGGCTTGCAGCAGAGATAAATACAATGCAGTTACTACAAACTTCACAAATTCTACTTATGGGGTCTGCAACGGCTTGTCATGGCTCGCTCATGAGAAGGGGGATGCAAGAAGAGTATTCCTCTTGTTGATGGTAGAGAACATATGACGCATTTACGTTTCGTTCTGCTCTGATAGAAGCCGGGCTTAAGTCAAATAGATGACATTGAACAAATATGAAGATGAATTAGTTAATTTGGTTTAACTGTGAGAAAGTAAAAGCAGTTAAACAAATTACAGTGCTGAGCTGAAAAAGTCCACTTACAATAATAATAATGTCAACAAGATCGCTAAAAGCAATTTTCTTAAATAGTTTTTTGTTATCAAATATCGATAATGTTTAGCGTTCGCGGAATTTTAACAGCGTATACGCATAACTGAATGATGATGGCACGGTAGGTGGCGTTACATTCATGACAGATGGTATAGAAAGCACGAGGACCCAACCAAGGAAGGTCTAAAATAGGTGCGTTTTAAATTCGGAATTTATTGTAAAAAAATATGTACTGCAACGTATAATAATCAGTACGGCACCGCCGCGGCTGCACCAAGCTAACCAACCTAACCGAACAATCTAATTCTTATCCCTTTCAGAGTTGATGCGTGTGTCATTAAATCTCTCCATCGTATCTCGTGTCATCGTAGGCCATCATATCAAAATTACAGATTTACTTATCCGAGTATAGTGTACTCGGATCAGTAAATCTGTAATTTTACTGCACTTAAGGTCCGAGTGTAATAATTATCCAACACCCATGTTAAGTAATATGCTTGCTACATTAAATTAACAAAAATAAATGTGTAATCACAATACAAACAATTCATATCGCTTGGCAGAGATCTCGTATTTCGCTGAGAGTGAAAAAACACAATACGATCGCAACATACATGCACAGCTGAAGAATATTTTTGTATTCAAACATAACATTTCATTTCATTTCATCATAACATTCATTTTGTAATTGTTATGATAACGTTATAATTGAAGTATAAATAAAATAAATAACACACTTTATGGAACTTTTTGCCCGCTATAACTTATTAATATTGAAAACTACTCAATCGCCAGCATTTCAAATAACGGTCATTCTAGTATTTAGTCATGGTTTCATGAAAAGTTCAATTATTCGATTAATGATCAGTTTTACGAACAGTTCCATAATCATTTATTGAACACTAGCGGCCGCCCGCGACCTTGTCCGCGTGGACTTAGGTTAAAAAAAGTGATATATCTTTATGAATTGTAGCCTATGTGTTATTCAGGTTCATAAGTTATTGTTAAGTTTCAATAAAATCCATCCAGCAGTTTTTACGTGAAAAAGCAACACGGCACGGCACATCCACACGTACAAACTTTCGCATTTATAATATTAGTAATGAGACTGATGAAGATGAGATTTCGATAACGATAGGATAGGCGATAGGTACTCAAGTTTGGGGAAATCGTGAAATAGAATACATACTACGATAATTTTTATTTTAATGAATACAGCAAAGTTATCCCTTGATCAAAAAGAGGAAGATACTGCACTCGTGCACCGTGTGTTGTCCTACAAAATTAGGTCTAATGGACCTGCAAATTTCAAGCCAAAAGGACAGCGACTCGTTTACGTGTACGTCACTCATGAGTCATTGTGAGTATTGTTATGTCCCAGTTTACAAACTAACGAAGTAAGAACGTATCTTTCTCTTTCTGTCTCAACCAAGCTGAGCCATTTCTTGAGGTCTACCTTTGCACTCGTGCGTATTAGTGGGTGAAGCACGTCCCCAAGGAGCGTCGTTGTAGAAGTCCAGACAGCGCTCGCATTCCCGACCCGCTGTGTTGTGCTCGCATCTGTAACACAATGGATCCTACTCATTACCTTGCCATTGCTACCAGCATGCAAGTTCTGGGGTCAGAGCTTGGCTGGTGAATCTGTGAGAGCCAAAGTTTGATCTAACACGCAAGCAATTCTTCTCATTTGAATTTTAAGAAGGTTAGTGACATGACCAATTTAAAGATCAGTGATTGGTATTTTTCTGAGTGAGAACATTCTATTAACACTAAATAGTTGAGTATGAAAACAATCAAACTACGAACTTCACCAAGTGGTCTAATAAATAATGGTATCCGTAGGAACTTTTTTATATTCGATCCAAATTGTTTTTCAAGCCATTTTAACATTCACTGTTATAATACTATAACTAGCTAAACTATTGAATCATTGATTGCTCATATTACAACTTAGATTGATTGCTCAGTGAAATATACTCACCAGTAAGTTGTTTTCAATCGTCAAGACAGTTGACGCAAAAATGTTAGTGTTAATTTCCAAAGACGAGTGGAGATCAATATATTATTTCTAAAATACTAATCACGGGATTAGAATGGCTAGGCGATCATCGGGATGTGGAGTCCTACGTTCCTCATTCTGCTCAGATCTTACCTGCAAGCCCTGGTCTTGGTTCCGTCAGGCAGCTCGTCAGTGTCGCAGACGGAGGCATGGCCGTTGCACTTGCAACGCGCGCCGACGGCCACGTCAGCGATGGCGTACCAGTACGACTGCAGCACCTGGACGTCGCCGAAGATCTCGTCTCCAAACGTGTTCAGCCGGTCGAGGGATATGCGGAGGTCGGTTGCTGTTACCCATTCCTGATGAAAGACGGTTGAAGGTTTGCTTTTATTTAGTTTTTACCTAACATTGCTTATTAAGGGTCCGCGAAATTTGAACTGCTTTAAAATGGGATAAATACTGCTTAACTAATGGAAGCAGTATTTTTAAAAGCGTTTTGAAATGGAGCACATTGTAGAAAATATCCTCTGGTTATTTAAAGTTGATTATTATGGTCATGCCAGAAATGCTAAAGAAGACCATGGCCAATAAAGTTATAATATGTAGTAAAACCATGGGAGTACATATCCCAAACTCTTGAAAATACAGCACTTTTGATTTTTTTCGAATTTATACCATTTGGAAATTAAGATGTCATAAGTCTAGCTGGAATACGTGACTAGCTGCTTAACATTCTTGAGTTCAAATGATAAAGAGAAACTAACCTGCAACTCCGGGCTACTATCGAAGGTGTAAGCCGAGGGACGTCCTTCAAGAGTGGAGAAGAGCACGTTTCCTCCCGAAAGAGGAGATATATCGGAATACTCGCTGGTGCAAAGTGCTCTGGTCTCTGCTCCCAGTTCTGCTGCCCGCTGCTCCTGAACGCCATAGGTGTCTCGGCATGATGCACTGGGAGAAAGAGTTGAGAGTTAACAGTCTGTTTAGGATTTCAGTGTCATCGTCATCGACATGATGTCCACAGTGAATCTGGCGACTCTTGCAAACCAGTTTGGATTTAAGCAGTGCTTGAATGAATATTCATGAAAATACCGGCCTATTTAAAAAAAAACCAACAGCTCTACAGAATGGCACCATTTGGCCTCTTGAATTCTCATTGCTGTCAATTTTTTGCGAGGAAGTGACAGGAGACTTTAAATGCTAAAACAAATGCTGCAACACTGACTTGCTTTTTTGAATAAGGGGGTTGGACCATTCATTAATACTTACTTAACATTTGTGAATATGATAATATATTTCTGTGTGCAAGGTCTACTACTTTCCGTCTCTTCCGCCTCTCCAACAATCATTAGGCCTGCTGGAGTATGACCATAGTTGAGAGAAGGACTGTGCCCAGCAGTGGGACGTGTAAAGGCGGTTGTTTTTGTGATTATTATAATACCTGAAGTATTGATACGGTTCCCAGTCCTTGTCTTCGCTCGTCTTCTTATAGATGGCAAAACTCTGCGGTCTTGGGGAGTAGAACACGATTCTCACGTAGGTGATGTCGTATGCTTTACCTGTAAATACATATTTTTCTACAGTTTACTGTCACCTTCGTTTATATTTGTATTTGTTCCTGTTCTTTGTATCCCTTATTTACTAAATAAAATTGATGCAGCGTGTATAGTGACATTTCACTAAGCTAACAACATTTAATTAAAGGCTTGTCTCTAAAATTGGTAATGGTTTCAGAACCTGCGTTCAGTACAAAGACCGTACCGTAGACCAATATAAAAACATCTTGCCAAAAATTAAACAAAATATCGACTTACCTAAGTGCAAAGTAAGGTTGACTTGGTTTGGGTACTGGATGCCCTCTTTCATAGTCTCAGACTGCCACCAGGTCTGGTTGTCCGTCTCATGATGCAGGTCCGTCAGGTAGTAGTTGGAGAACTGCCCGGGCTGACAGTAGTCACAAGACCTGGAAGTACAAATGAGGTTGTTAGGCACGTTTACATCGAAACGTTAAATTCGGAGTTACCAGGCGCCGAATAGTTACCCAATATAACTGCTGTATTGTGATATTTTCAGTTATATGAAGATACGTATCTTCGTGTCTTTAAATCGAACTACAAACTAATCTCGTGAAATGAGTTTTACAAAATGCCAAAGCTGAATTCGAATCCGCTCTTGAGACATTCGAGGTACGCGTTGAGAGTCGCTCTCCTGGTGTAAATTCTAGTACACGTGTAGAGCAATCAGTTAATTTGTAAGTGGTGACGTTAAAAGAACAATTCATAACTGCAAAGATGAGTATTAGTCAGGTACCTAGTGGCTGACTCGAACCAGTCACCTCATTCGACGCACCATGGCCAATGAGAGGGAGTCACTGAGGTTTTTAGTCGGTAGGCCACTGGGTTGACCTTCCCAGTAGGAGAGTCCGACATAACCCGTCCGCCTCCAGACGGCGGGCATGCGAAAGGCGAAAAAAAGGTAAGTCCCTAGTGGATGTTCCAGCTTCTACTAGCCAGATACCTACCTAGTGGATGTGCCAGCTGACGTTTGGATGCAGTACATCCTCACGCCTTCGTCTCCGCAGGTGTTGGTCGCCTCCATCTGCACCATGAACGCGGCGTTCTCGAACTCCGGTATGCATCGCTGGAAATAACATAGAAAGAGATTCATTAATTTTAGCACCATTTATCTTAGTTTCTGTGTAGAGTACATCTCATTTAATGTGTTTTTTCGGAACTTAAGATAAAGAACCCGTTGAGGTGCCCGTGGCGCAGTTGTGACAGTGATCGGCAAAGACCGCTGTTGTTAAGCTCAGTACATTAAGGTTGCTCACTAACCTAAAACCTTACACCCCTCCAACAATCTGATCCGCACTGAGCCCGCGTGTTGTAGTATGGCTCGTTCCACTTCATAGTTGAGGTAGGACTGGCATCTTTATATTCGTTGGTCACGTTAATTAACATAAAAATGAGCCTTTGCGGTAGTTCTGAAGTTTGATCAACGAATGCATTAGAAGTTCACCAGAGGTAAGGTAGTTGAGACAAGATAAGATAAATAATCTTTATTGCACAAAAATACAATTTACAGGGTTTCGGTAAAATAACTTTTTTTATAGAGGTCTTCAAGACCTCACTCCACCTGATGGGAAGCAGCCATGAGGTCCAGATATGGGGTTGACAAGCACAGTAATGGACAACTACAGTACTTTGCTGGTCAATCTCATTTTGAAGGCCTGCATAAATGTCTTTTCACGCCCCGCTTAAAAAACCCGGGATTGTAGGAAGAAGGAAACACATGCGCTGGAAGAGCGTTCCACGTCTGGATAGCACGACACAGGACCGAATCAACGAACTTTTTGGTGCGGGCCGACAGTCGCTGGATTGTGAACGTGAAAAGAAAAAAAAGAACGTGGTTCTGTACAATTCAGGCGGTCTTATTGCTACAAAGCGATCTTTTCCAGACAACCTTCGATAGAGGATTAGGAGGAGGAGAAGGCAATTCTTTGGATCTGCAGATCATTTGTCATCAAACTGGCGACTTGTGATTTTTGCCGCTTTTAATATTATGTCCGGGAAATTTTGAATTCATGCCGAAGACCTGAAAGCGTTGTAGAGGACTAACACTGTTTATATACTCGTAGAACGTACCGTTTCTGATTCTAATTCTAACATTTAACAAACTATGTTAAGATGGAAAAATACTGGCCTCTTGTTTCACTTACAATAGCAAATACCTATTTTAACTTTATGCGATAGATAGGACGCTAACAAAACTTATAATTTAAGATAACCTTATGATCTGCCAAAATATATTCTAATGGTAGAGTTGGTATTTTTACTTAATTTACCTAGTAACATAGCTTATCCCTATTGGGTTAGTCAGAGGCACACTGATTGTTGCCGTCATGGTGAACAGAACTTTCAGAAGCCCATATTTCGCCGAGGGAATTTGAACCCAACGTGGTAAGAGGCGAGCCAACCGCCGTTTTTCGGGTTGCTTGGGTTTTAGATCGGTGTTTCCCATCACCGGAGAGTTAGCCGCAAATTGTACAATGAACACAAAGTAGGTGTGTTCCGGCCTGATTTGAACTCGGGACCATCGGGTTCCGAGCCATACTGCTTAACTACTAAGCCACGACGCTCTAGTAAATAAGTAACTTTATCATCGATTCATTTTTTTAATCCAACTGTCGATAGTTACTAAGCCAACTATTTTGTGATATCAAAATACGAAATACCTAATTGTTCATCATCAAAACCATCTTGGTCCCTCATCTCATTTCCCTTTCGACTAATTTGTAAATCTGTTTTTTTTTGAGTATCTTCTTAAAATATTGTTTTTTGTTTTTCTTCTTTATAATGAAATCATCTGTTATCTATTGTGTATTTTTTAGTAATAAGATGTTGTAGTATGCCCTTAGTTAGTAAAACGTACTCTATTTCATTCAAATATGCAAACTCTACATATCTGTGTGAAAAATAACCTAAAACATTAGTGAATGCATAATCAAAAGCTAATTTTATACAGTTAGTGGCCACAACTAAACGCACCCTAAAACCCACGTGTGGTTTCTAGAATAGACCACGTGACACTCCAAGCTGATCGACAGAGCGTCTTGCGCTGAGTCAGCGAGTGCATTAGGTCATTCCAGCGGCTGTCCTGCTCACACGCATGCCCTTGTCTCTGTCTAGGGCTCCGGTGACCGCGTCGGACCTCCAAAGAAGATAGTGATAGTGGTTTCCCTAACACCTAGTTTAGTGATTTGCGTTGAAGCTACGTTTGACAATCTGTTATTCGTCTAAGGGTTAATGATTTCTGGCAGAAATTATTAGGCATTAAAGCACTATTATTTGCATCGTTATAAAACTTTCGACATTACTTTTTAAAGTTATTGATGGGGGTTCAATCAGTAAAGAGCCCTGGCCCGCGAGTAGAAAAACACTCAGGATATTCCGAACAGTTGGACCTACATAAATATTTCAAAACGAACGTTAGCCAAATCGATCCAGCCGTTCTCGAGTTATAGCGAGATCAGCAATCCATTTTTATTTATAGAGAAGAAGATATCAAGGTACAGGTTTATGTCAATGAATAATGATTATGGACTATCAGTTTATAAAACCATACGTTATGCGTTTGAATAGGTAGATGACCATAAACTAAATTTTAATAAAGACTAGCGGCCGCCCGCGACTTCGTCCGCGTGGACTAAAATTGAAAAAAGATTTCGTATGTTCAATAAATTGTAGCCTAGTGCTATTCAGATGTTTAAGCAATATTATTGTAAAGTTTCATTGAAATCAAAGAGCAATACGGCACCCACACGTAAAAACTTTCGCATTAATAATAAGTAGGATGTTAGTGTTTCGTTCACTACTTGTAAACAAACTATCTACCCTAACAGTTAAAATTACTAATTATCAGTAAACCGACAGGGAAAGTGACGAGAGCAAAAGAGATGGCTATCAGTTATTGATTGCGCCTCAAATGCCATGTGTAGCTGGAAGAGTAGCCTTTTGCCAGCTTCTAGTGGCACACTTTAAGTTGTACAGAGGCGCCCATATCAACCTTTACAGAACCGTTGCAAAATGGGTCTTACGTCAGCAGCATAAGATGCCCCTATGTACAGGTTGATGTGAGCGCCTCTGTACATTTCTGGTTCTTATACCCAGTTAAATGAGGGTAGTGGTTAAACGCTTTGACTGCATCTAAGTTGTGCTTAGAAAGGCTTAAAGTAATGAGTAAAAGTGACATCATTACATATTTTAAAGCTTGGTTTAAAAGAGCAAAGAATTGGTCTTGTCATTTTGTGAGTATTGAGTCCAGTGATAAGGGGTCGTGGGGCATTTGATTAATTTCGTGCCTTTGTACTTATGAGTAACGTAAGTGTCACAAGTGCTTGTATCACTGACTTATTTCTCACTAACGGGGTCATTGACCACAATTTGATTGCAAAACTCTTAACTCTTAACTACTCTCTGGTTTCACCAGAGGTAATCAGAGGTTTGTGAAGAATTTTAAACAACCAACCAGCTATCTACAAGTATTGTTACCTCGGACCTGCATTATACTATCATCATCAGATGTGGTGGTGACCTGTATGTACCAAGCCTTGCTTCTACCAAAATAACGCAACCTTTACCAGGCCTCGTTTTCAAAACGCCTTAAAACCAAATCATACCATAAAAACAATAAAAATTTTACAATTCAATTGCAGTATGACATGGAGCTTATTTAGATCCACTCTTCATCGTTTCGCATTATGGCAAACTAACCAGAAACTACAATTCAGAATGCTTGACCCATTTTGGACAGTCTTTTGAGCCCCTGATTGGGTATGTTCACTGAACCAGTCACTATACCTAAACGTGCATGACATAGTTCAACGGTTATTTTAAAAAAGGCAGGGGTTCTAAGGCTGAGCAAAGACTGGGAGCTGGAATAAGAATATTTCTGGAGTTGATAAATTGATAGAAAACGCAGCGTATAACTGCCATTCAAAGCCGTGGTCCAGTGGTTAAACACTCTGGTCCGGAAACCGATGGTCCTGAGATCAAATCTGGCCGGAACACAGCTACTTTGTCTTCATGATACCTACAATTAGCGGTTAACTCTCAGATGTGACGAATTTAGTAAAATCTACGGCTTAAGCCAACGGTTACACTTAATTGTTCTCATTTAAAGTAAATAACTTCAGAATTTATGAGGTTTTTACTAAAGTAAATTATTTTGTCTTACGTGAAACTGTTGTCGATCTTAAAAAGAGGCAGGGGTTGTGTATTTTGTCTTACTTATGTGAAATTATATTGCCAATCTTAAAAACCTAAAAGAGGCAGAGGTGTTTCCAATCGTGCTTTTACTGTTATAACTCTACCAAATCAAAATCTTACTAAGTCCGGAGGGACTGACGTATGGAGACACCTGGTGGCGGAAGAGCTTTGCAATTTACCAGGTGATACAAATTTGTCAGCCGGCAAAAGTCAGCGCGGGCCATACCTAGTGGGTGTTTAGCTACAATGCTTCTATGAGCCTCTTTTTTTCTAATGTTATAACAAATGGAGTATAGTAAAGTTCATCACGAGCTCTCAACAGGCTCTATCAACTGGAGTGGTGGCAACAGGACGTCAGATACCATTTTATCACCGCCATGTTTATCTTGGTGACTAGCTCTCCGTGCTTGGTTTGTTCATGTTGACACGAGGAACATGAACATAGTAAACCATGGGGGCGAAACTGCCTGAAACCTGTAGGCCTAGCACGAACCGTTAACGTTTTTGTAATCGAAAAGTGAACGATACTCTTTTTTCTTTTCCCTATGTCTCTAAGAAAAAAAAGTATCGTTTACTTTTCGATTACCAAAACGTTAGCGGTTCGTGCTAGGCCTACTGAACGCAATTTGCATTTGCATAATCATCATTTGGTATAAGTATTTATAGCATAACTTTATAAGCCGATTCCCTCCCCTCCCTCGGCGAAATGTGAGCTTCTAATGTACCATTCGCCATGATGGTTACAATCAGTGCCTCTGCCTAACCCATTAGGGATATGATCGTGAGGGTATATTATGTTCATTAGCTGATATCATAAAGACATATTCATGCAGAGTCAAATATACAGTCTTGGGAAAACATCTATAGCTTATAGTTCATGGTTCATTCGAAAGAATTTTATTCCATTATTGTGAAAGTTCCATTATCTACCTACAAAAATATAATTTCTGGTATTTCTTCAGCGCTGCCTTGAAAATAAGCCCAGAAAGAACTCATTAAGTCCAAATGAAACCGCATAAGTAGTTAAATTGTGGAAATAAAAGTGTCTAACACGGAAACCGGTTGCACCGCGTCCCAGATGGTAGTACTTTTGCCGCCAAAATAGGTGTTCTATATTTAGAACAGCGGGCGTTCACATCGCTCCTATAAACATAACTTTAGTCATGCTAGTCTTACGTCAGCTTAGGCTAAGCATGCACTGACAGACGAATCAAAACATCTTGACAGTTTTGAGAAACATAAATATTAACATTATACACCCTACTGGGTGTATGTACATCTTAATCGTATTATTGAATGTAGGTTAGGTATAGTTAGAGAATAATGATGTCTTCTACAAACGTCCTTCTGTCAAATACTATTGGACTCTACTAGTTCACTAAATACAGCATTGGAGTTGAACAGGTACAAAACTCTACTATTTTCCACGTATTTTTCTTAAAAATTAGGCAAATCGGTTTAGCTGTTGCGATTTTTAGCGTATTAGTGCACCTGAGAAAAGCATTGAAAGTGTCGACAATTTGATACTGCGCAACATATCTGCCTCGCTTACGCTACGCTCGCATCAGTACGCACATAATAACCCATCTAACTCTTTTTGTCTAATATCATAATTCGTACCAACACTATCCTCCTGTCATGTGACAAGTTGATGACAATTACTTACTCGTAAATAAAATCAGAGCATGCATGTTAAAGTCGCCAGTGTGCAGGAGCCCTGTTGGCATAGCAACTAGGTCGAGAATCGTTCGGAAACTGTGATATACTCATTCAGTTCATAATACAACAGGAATAAACAAACGGTGTTTTAATTTACTACCTCCTGTATATTAAAAAATAGGGTTGGTGAAATGAGAAGACATGCTTGTCAACAGCATGCCAGGCTACTTTCCAGTCATTCTTACTTGCGCTATTGTGTAGAATTTTATTCTTATTTGGCAACATTAAGTCGAAATACGGATTTCTGTAGTTCCGTTTACATTCGAAAAGCCTGATTGTCGTAGTATGCGCGAATAAATAATTATTCGCGTACATAACGGATTGATTTACGCAGTGTTATCAGGTAATACTGCTTTTGACAGAGTGGCAACTAACGCCAATAGGTAAACAACAGGGGGTAACGAGAGGGTCTTTCCGGTAAGTTTTCTGCAAAGTATTTTCAAGTTTCAATTAGATACAAATTTTGGCTGATCAACGACCTATAGCAGTCATGGAAGATAACTTACAAACTCTACCAGAACTGGCACTCTTGATACACCCCTTAGATTGACCCTTGAGTCAAAGTGACGGAGTTTGTTAGGTTTAGCCTACATTTAGTATTTACAAGCGATAGGTATTAGTCATAGATAAATACTGTTATCTTTTATCTACGTCTAAGACTGCAACTCATTTTGCGTTCATTTTTACGTTTCAATCAGTAGAGAGACGTGAAAAGGAAACTTATTAATATAACAACCTAGAAAAACGTTACGTGTCGTACCATCAAAATCGCTATTGCAAATAAAAATTGTTATTGCGAAATTGTCAACATTCAGCTTCTAAATGATACGATGGTAGAATACGATGTTCTTCAAAACACCACCGTCATGCTCTACCGCTTTCGCCATAAAATCTGACATTTACTATAAACCTTTGCGTATCCAGTAAAATATTTTAACAGTGCCATTTCCAACTTACCCCCTTATTCATAAAAACTTAAACAGCTTTTCAATAACACTTCAACCTTTGTATCGCTTTGTGTCTTTCATTCTTGTTTCTGCCGCCATTTGGGAGTAAGCGACACAACACGTCAATTGCTTAAACTATGCTTTAGCGTTACGTTCGTTTTTATGAATAATGGGGGTTAATGTTTTACCCCGTTATTTCTATGAACATAAAAATAAATAAATAAATATTCTTGGACATAATCCACACCATGCCACCTAGCCCCAAAGTAAGCCAATTAATGCTTGTGTTATAATAGAATACTAGACAACGGATAAACATACTTAAATACTGCTATAAAGTAGGTACTTAAACTTAAACCTTAAACTTTTAAGTTAATTTAGCAAACAAAGTGTTCGGTAGCTGTCTCGCAAATGTCGACAGCAATCAGAGTGAATTAGACAAAACGCTACATTATTTAAAGTGATGCTGTAATGCTGTATCAGTTTTAAGAAAAAGGGGTTACTTAAAATAAAGCAAGCAGATAAGGTGCTTGCTTTATTTTAAGTAAATTACTTCCCAGTTAAGAAATCCGAACTTGCAATAAAACATTTAATTTATCGTCCTGCGCACATCAAAGGCCCCTCAGAAAATAAAAACATGAACAACTTTTAATGCTCGTCAGGTTAGCCATGTTGTAAGGGGTGAGCTTTTGTTCCGTGACAAGCTTTTTGTATGGCTTTTGTATGGTATTAATTGTCCGAATCATATTCAAAAGTGCTTTGTTGATGTACCTATTGCAAATTGATAGAGCGCATCGGTGCACCCTTAGACATGTTTCCATGTCAATTAAATCGGGTTTTATTTGCAGCTTGAATTAGCAAATGGTCTACCATTTATTGTTACCAGCTCGAACATCTGTGCTCAAATTTCTCTCTTACTCGGAACCGGTTTCACGTTGAACACATTTTCTTAAACCGTTTGCGGATTCTGGACTTAATAAATCGGAGCAAGGGCTTGATGCTGTCATGATGAAGACCTAAGATCAATTGTATAATCTGCTAAACTTCATTCATGTATCATATCTTAAAATACAGAAAAAAAGGTTTTGTTAGGTAATTAGTGTTTTCAGTTCTTTGTAATGACCGTTTCAAAACATCGAAACAAGCCTCATATTTCACCAAGAATGGCTTAGCCTATAGCAAAAAAAGTACAGTTAAACAGCTACCAAAACTTTTGCAAAGGGCCTGTATTTTAGGACCAGCATTGACTTTTAAAGTAGCCCGTTATCTTAACACAGACGTCACGTGCCATGCAGAGGTCACAGAACGATCTGATGTCCAAAAGTAATTATAAAACTTTTGATATAAGTTAAATAAACAGTATACCACACAACGGATGGGAGATAACTTAGTTCCGCTGGGTAATGATAAGAGCCGAGCCTAGAGTAAAGAACCCGTTGCGGTCCGCTTACGACATGTTAAGATAACCTCACGATCTACCCAAATTGCCAGTAAAAGATATATATGGAAGCTGTAATTATCGCTAAACAACAAACACTATAGTACTTGAGGTCGTTGTGCTCTAAATCTAGATTTGAACCTGTAGATTAATAACAAAATAGTACTGCAACTTCCACAGATTAAAAAAACGATGCAACCTTCTCTAAAGCTGAGTGTAGAAATGGTAAACACTTACAAATTCTCGACAGCCCTAAGCGGTATCACATCACAGGCATACCAAGGATAAGCACTAGGACTCACTTGTGGTTGTCCGTTATTAACACAGGAGGCCAGTCGGGAGGGCACGCGGGAATGGTAGTAGTCCTGTGCCTGCACCGCTGCAAGCGCGATCAGAGTTAGAAAGTGCGAGGAGGTGACGCGCGGCATGGCGAGCGCGGGGCGATGGCGGCGGTCGGCCGGGCACTGAGCCGCCTTGTTTCACAACACGCCGCCAAAGATTGGGAACGGCAGACGAGATGAGCTTTTGTTTAGTTGCCAACTGACAATTTAAACGTACTTAAAGCGCGTTTAGTGGGTGTAAACTTTAAGGTAGAGCCGTCAAATCAATTGGTTGATGGTAGAGTCACTTTAAGCTTAAGAAACATCTAAATATGTTTTTTTTAAACTTACTAAAAGCGCGTTTTAGTAGTTGTACATTTTAGGGAAGAGCCATCAAATCAATCGGTTGATGGTAGAATTACTTGGAGTTAAAAAAATCTAAATAGCTGTTTTTTGTTTTCACCATATTACAAATGTTGTTAAAGGGCTTTTGACTTTTAACTTAAATTAAATATTAAGTTTAGTTCCAGGTAGGTCGCAGAGACTGTGCACGGAGGATATCACCCTGCAGTGGGGCAAAATGCGTAGATAATAAGTATATTAATTTCTAAGAATAATCAAGGTAATCTCTTACGCCAATATTTATAAAATGAGAGTTAGCCATTCATGATTACGCGTTACACTTGAAAATTTTAAGTGTGTAGTTATTGTGAAGTTATGTAAGTTGAAAAAAAAAGTGTCAGTGTCGGTCAAGAGCTTTACAGCATTTTCAGACTGTTTTTTAAGGCCAGTTCAATGTTAATTATATCATACTGTAACATAGGTACAATACGAATAAAATGAGCCATACTTAGAATACAGTGTTTCATACATTGTATTTGATATGTTTTTTTTTAAATTTTTCATATTATAATTTAATTTATCATATTCATAAGTAGTATCTAATAAATCAAGCGAATCCAAAATTAAAGCCTATTTCCCGCTAGTTGTCATATTTTTTCTCTCAAAGCGATAAGTGAAATAGGCAATAACCTGACGTTAGTTCCTCTACACATCTAATCTTTGGTCGTCTCGGCAACCGATCGTGGCCCCATGGCGCGGCGCGCGGCGTTTTTTGTGCCGCGCCTGAAAGCCGAGCTTTGTCCTGCCATGTGCGGATTGTGCGAGGACCTGCCAAGGGCCAGTTAGTGGCCATGCCTCTAGCAGAACCATTCTCTAAACTCCTCTGGATGTTAAATCTAGAAAACTCACGAGTTCTTCCGTCATTTTCAGACGCGTGAAGTCCAATTCTCACTCTCCTTTTGAATAACTTTGTGTAAGTTGTCCGATAATAAAAAAAAACAATTCAATCAAGTCGTTTATTGCAAAAACAAAAGCAATGTACCTACATGAAGGTGTTACATATGAAGTGAGAACAGTAATTTATCAGTTTTACATTTATGCAGCCTCAGCATCAAAATAGAGACTTTTCTGTTCGAGTTTGAGTTCGAAGGGAGTTTGTGGAATTGCTCTACTATAAGCTCAATGAAAATATGATTATTTCGTTACACATCTTCTAAACCTGAGGTAGAGCAATAGCTTCTTATTACAGGAAAAAAATCAGCCATATACTTTCCGAGTCAAAGATCGTGAAATGTGGTCATGTTCATTCATAAAATTGCTGCTACTAGTGACAAACAAGTTATTATTTGATGCACGAAGAAATCAATTATACAGCAAAGTTTGCAGCGATTTAGGACGTTTAATTTAGACGTCCATATAAAACGAATGATTACTGATGATCTGAAGAAATTTCTCTTACAACAGTATTGGACTAAAAACACGAGACGGGACGAAAACTTGGAGTTGTAGCACAACTTGGGAGGGGCCTATGTTCAGCAGTGGGCTTCAACAGACTGATGATGAATTTGTAGAGCTGAAAAAGCTATCTCTCTCGGAAAGTACTTTTAGATATTGTTTTTTTCCCATGAACAAAAGAAAACTGCAAACATTTACTTTTTCATCAAAACCCAAACCCACAACTTCAACGAATGTCTGCTTCTTTGACTCCTTCAAAACTCCTTTTGTTGTGTGGGAAATGACGGTATTACAAATAGCAAATCACCAGACTGAGGACAACATTTGTGAGGTATAAACATCTATTTTATCAACGATTATTTGAGCCGGTGCAGGAATCAAACCCTCGAGTTGAGTCCTAATGGGCTCTCGTTACTACTGCTCCAAACGGGTCGTCAAATAAATCAGAGCATGCCGCCATTTGCAAATAAGTGACATAACACGTCAGTTGCTTAAACTATGCCTAAGTGTACGTTTTCATAAATAAAGGGGTTGAACAAAAGTAATGACAGCAAATATCAGCTGCATGTAACTACGAGCTAACCGACAGATAGGCTGAGTCAGTGAATGCGTTAGGTCATACGAGCTGCCGTCTCGCTCTCTCACGTATGACGACTGACTCTAGGCTCTTGTGTCAGTCCTGGTGGAATCCCCTAGACCGTGGGTAACCACCTTCGTTGGTCAGCAGAAATAATGAAACTTGATGTTATGATCAGCGAGATTGATGGTCTCTAGATCATGTTTTGTATGGTTTTATATTACAAACTTCTAAATAAGCTATTTTTTCTTAGTAAAGCCCTTTCAACCCATCCTTAAAAAACTTAATGTGTTTATTTACTTTTTGAATTTTAAGTTCCTACGAGGTTCCTGTAACGTTATTTTAGAGCATGAAGTACCCTACTTTAGTTATCTTTTCTTATCAGTTATCAAAATTTAAAAAAGCAAGGATGGCCAAATTGGCTGCATGAAATTTGAGTTTCTGAATGTTTCACCTTTGACCATCACGACAACATTAGATTAGATTCATTTATTTCTCAGTATTTGATAACATTATAAATTACATTGATGTCCTACATAAGTCATTAATATTGAGATCGTCAAAAAAAACAAAACAATAATTAATAAGATTACAATAAAAATAAAAATTTCACAATAAATAAAATAAAAAATACCATGGAAAATGTCAAAACTAGATTTACAATAATACAAGAAAATAATGATAACGAAATAAAATAAATTCATTGTCAAATACAATTAAAACAAAATAAAAGAAGAATACAAGATGTCAAGTTTCCAACAAAAGGTTCCTCAGTTGGCGTTGAAATGCTTCGTCAGAAGGCTCATCCCTTAATGCAGCGGGCAGATGGTTGTAGAAAGTAGGGCGAATACCACGTGGGTTCTTTTAGTGGGCCTGTGAGTACCCCGTCTGTGGTTAAAGTATCAGTGGAAATGACCGTGGCATAACAGTGTTGACTATTTAGACAATAATATTTTAATAAAAAAATACGTAGATAGGTTTTGTCAAAAATTGACAATTAGCTCAAATAACCTAACTACCAACTTTTTTAAAATTTAATTTTATTTAGAGGGATTTGGAACAAAAATGTGAAACATACTCGTACCTACC
Source organism: Udea ferrugalis (assembly GCA_950022985.1). Taxonomy (NCBI): domain Eukaryota; kingdom Metazoa; phylum Arthropoda; class Insecta; order Lepidoptera; family Crambidae; genus Udea; species Udea ferrugalis. The sequence continues at coordinate 2,140,766 of OX465515.1, forward strand.
CACTGAACTCTCTATACCGTTTTCAACATCAAAGAGAACTTCATATTTAAAGAGTTTAGAACGACCTCAATAATGTAATTTAATTACCTTTTTTGAACTCGGCCAGGTCGTCAACCCCCAGGATCACTTTTGGCGCCAAGCCAACAGAGGGTTCTATTAATAGGTTGTTCTATGGGACATGACGTTTTCGCTCATTAAATACGAGCTGAAGATTAAAGGATAGTTAATTATAAACTATTCAGAAACACTTACCTTTTACATGTGAAGTTTGAGGAGAGAATTCGCCTTACTCTATCATTAAGATCAGTGGAAATCAATCCACACAGCGCCACCTAGACCCAAAATAAGCAAAGCTTGAACTATGTGGTGACCAGATGACGAAAAAACATTAGTTTTGGTAAATACATACTTACCCCCGAATTCCCAACGTCAATCAACGCTAAGCACTCGCTCAAGCTCATGCTGTCCCGTTAAATGTCAATAGAACTGTAAGGGACAGCTATACTTCTGAGAGATGCTCGACGTTGATCTGCGTTTGTGAATTCGGGGATAAAGCTACCAGTGACAGTTGAGACGACATTGGTATTGTAGCTCAAGTTACCAGTGACAGTTGAGTGGCTGGCATACTGGTTTACAAAACGTCGATTCATTTGACTGTTAGATTTATTTATTTATTTGTTGGAGAACGTCGTGGCCCAGTGGTTAAATACTCTGGCTCGGACCTGGTGGTCCTGACTCCTGACCTACTTTCTGTTCTTTGTACAATTTGCGGCTAACTCTCCGGTGATGAAAAACACCGATACAAAACCCAAGCAACCCGGATAACAGCGGCAGGCTTGTCGTTATACCACGTTGAGTTCAAATTTTCTTGACGAAATGTGGGCTTCTGTTGTCTCTCAGCAATCAGTGTGCGTCTGACTAACCCATTAGGGATAGGGTCGTGAGAGTATGTATTTTATGTTAGATTTATTACATCTAGATGAAATAATCTAAAATAGATTTTCATGAAAACATATCACTTTTAAACTAGTTTCTGGTTGTATGAGGTAATTTTATGCGCAGTCTGTAATTAGTTTTATGGGACCAAATAACAAGAAAATCCATGACCTTGGAGTAAAAACACATGGCTGCCATATTTACTCGTTAAAATCCCTATCACGTCATACATTATGTTAGTTTGTGGGTGTTGTTAGCCTAAAGTTAAACGGCTGAGGAATTACACATGTATTAAAATGTTCAGAAAGCCTAAAAAGACAGTGGGCAGGGCACATAGCACGGAGGACTGATGGCCCTCGGGGCCGGAAAGTCCTCGAGTGGAGACCAAACGCAGCGTGTGACGCCCGGCGTAGCCTGGCTCTCTGGAAATCTATGGAGGAGGCCCATGTTCAGCAGTGAACGTCTTGTGGCTGATGATTATGATGAAGATAGCTTTCTCGGATGAACCTAAATTTCCACCATATAGCAGATCCTAAGAAGCACGAGTATTAAGCGAAAGTTTTAAGTGGTCAGCTTGAGAAGAATACTTGTATTAATAGGAAAAAAAACATCTTAAATACACATTTCTGAATAAACTACGCGTACCGATACACAGGAACATAGATAACACCCTTTGTACAAAATTATTCTTTCAAAAAAGGCTCAAGTCTTCGTAAAATAAATACCTAATTGAATTTCAAAATAAAACACCACCCTTTACTAAAGATTTGAAACCAGAAAAAGACATTTGTTCATGTTGGCATCAGGCGGGAATCGAACCCGCATCTTTCACAAACCGGGCGACTACACTATACTGAAGATACATGGAATGTGCTAAAACAATAATAAAACAAAACACCACCCGTTTGACTCAGTCTGAAGTATTCTTTATGTATCAACGGTATGACAGGTTACCCATTCCCAGAAATTCGTCCTTGCTCTGCTGCAAAAGAATGTCCTTTAAAAATGAGTAGCCTGATGGGCCGTTGACTGTACCCTGGATTTTTTTATCTTCCAAGATTAACGGAGCCAGGGCACGTACAGCAACTTCGTGTGAATAGCTTAAGTGTTAAGATACTGTTGTTGTTTTACTGTACTACTTATCACACACTAGCGGCCGAACGCGACTTCGTCCGCGTGGTCTTAAGTAAGAAAGTAATATATCTTTATAAATTGTGGCCCTTGTCCTATTCAGATGTATAAACTATATTCTTGTAAAGTTTCAATCAAATCCATTCAATTGTTTTTACGTGAAAGAGCAACACGACACATCCATCCACACATACCTACCTACAAACTTTCACATTAATAATATTACTCGTAGTAGGTTCACTTCATTAAGAGCAAGACATTCATTGATAAAGGACATCGTCCGCTCCACAAAGCAAAGATTATACGCTTCTCGCTTATCTCTCGAAAGGTCACTGACCTCTTTATCAACAGCTCTTTCGGTTACGAAACCCGCTTCCTCTTCTAAGGAATTCGGTGTTAAATAGGTTGCTGTAAAAATTAGGAAATATTCTGTGAGAAAACACTTTAAGTATTACATTACCCAATAATTAAGCTACTACTAGTAATATTAGCCAATTTAAACAATTTTTAAATGATTATGTGATAAAGTAATGTTCTTGTGTGTGTGTGTGTGTACAATGATAATTTTCAGATGATCATTTTGTCAATCGTTCTTCATCAGCTGTGTATTCTATATCTACAAAAAACATAAAATATTTGACTCCAACCCTGTAAAAAGAATCACCAAAAAAAAAGTAACTTTGACAATAGCAACACGAAGCCTTCGGCTATCTAACGATTTCGTCAACTACCGGTAAACTAACAGTAAACTATATTTTACGAGTTGTTTTTTTAACGTCAATATAAAAGCTACTGAACTGCATGGCCAGTTACCATGTGCAAAGTTGCTCTTTTCAAAAATAATTGATGGTGTCTAGAAACCTTAGGCTTGAGGTAGACTTATTTTTTTTAAGTTAAAAAACATATCAACATTGTGAATATCCTACCAATGTTATAAATGCAAAAGTTTGTGTGTGTGGATATGACCGTGTTGCTCTTTAACGAAAAAACAACTGGATGGATTTCAATGAATCTTTCCAATAATATAGCTTATGCATCTAAATAGGCCATAGGCTATAATTTATCCTACTAATATTATAAATGCGAAAGTTCTCTTCAGGTGAAAGTGAGGTATGTATACCTTGGAAAACGCTGAAATAAAGACACCTGACGCAATATTAGGGCCGGCGCCCACTATCGGCATCGGCACGCATCAGGATTTTAAGGTGGCAAATAGCAATATACTTTAACATTTTGGCAATAAAGTAGAAATTTCCGTGATGTGTTCTCGTAAAAACAAAATGCATTTGTTCTGTTTCTGTTTCGGCATTTTCTACTTTATTGCCATTATGTTAGAGTATATTACTATTTGCCACCTTAAAAGCCTGAAGCGTGCCGATGCCGATACTGGGCGCCGGCCCTTACAGAACTTTCATGCAGAGTCAGCGCTGAAAGGTTTTTACGAAAGCCTATAACATGTTTGTTCCGCCCCAATGAAATAGATGGCTCTACAGGCTAGCAAGGGTGGTCAGGTACAGTCTAGTCTAGTCTCCTAAAACTTCTGCCTTAAGTTGAGCTCTCAAAGCTAGTAGGCCACATACAACGCTCGGGTCTACCCAGTTGTTGCACGCTATAGCGGTTCACTGTACCAAACGGAGGGAAAGTGATATTGCCGACTCTACCTACTATTACAAGTATGTATCATAATGTTATTTATTCCAAGGACTGTTGATGTATAGTTTCGGTGGGCTATCATTATAAGATGTCTCGATAACGATTACTAAAGGTTATTAGTTCGCAGAAAGGTCCCTTACGATTCCCTATTGGGTGATTTATAATTAATTATTGTGATAACTTGGATCAAATGGTTTTAGCTCTGATCACATCAAGTATTTTATAGTTGTAGATAAATAGACATTCTTTGTACAGAAACATCACGTTTTAAAATATAAAATAGAGAACAGTGTACAATTAAGGCGGTCTTATCGTTAGGGAGCAATTTCTTCCAGACAGCCTTCAGGTAGATGATCTCAAGTATAAAGTAAATCAAATGGTAAATAAGAAAAATGAGGTGAGATGCTAGGACCAAACACCACAGATCCATAAATTAATACAATCATACATATACCTACTTAACAATAATATTTATGTGTACTTACTTAGTTATTATTTGTAAGGCTTACAACTAAATCTCGATTGCGGTGATTAACCATCCTATTCCCGACCTGGCGTGTGTTGATTGAAACAGCAAATCTTTGCCGATTCACGTTCACAACTGAGGCTAACTGTAAAAAAAAAACTTAACCTGATTTGCGAAATCATAAACAAAAGAAAAGCTCCACAAGTTCACAGACCACCCTTGAACTAAAGTGAGAATTGAACTCCGGATCTTTTATCCTAACCGACGCACCACACCTACTTACTAACTGATTTTGGTACCATAATAATGCCGTTGAGGTGCCCGTGGCGCAGTTGTGACAGTGATTGGCGACGATCGCTGTTGTAAACCAACACACGCCGGGTCGGAAATGGGATTGGTGACCACCCCGACCGAAATTTACTGATGTGTATTTCGGGCATCTCCGTTCTTCGGAAGGGATGTTAAGCAGTTGGTCCCGGTTGACGTCGCTAGATGTCAGTCGTTAAGCCTAGTCAGAGGCCTTAGGGCGGCTTGATAACATCTGACATTAAGGTTGCTCACTAGCCTTACACCCCTCCAACAATCCGCACTGAGCCAGCGTGTTGGAGTATGGCTTGTTCCACCTCATAGTTGAGGTGAGGCCTATGCCTAGCAGTTGGACGTATATAGGCCGTTTATGTAATCATGCCGTTAACTACATCGCTTCGCAATTTCCTACCAATTAAACAATTTAACATTAACTAAGTGATTTTTCCTGGTAGCAAACCATGAAAATTAAGTAAAGCCTGGCAATGCCCCCTAATGGGGCAGTAAACTGAGCTGCGTCTCACCCCTTTTAAAAGCACCTTTGCTTTCTGTTCACTAATTACTCCACGAATGCGGCTAAAACCGTGTAAGTCAAATAAGCGAAAAATAACCAAAAATTGAATTTCTTTTCAATTGAACAGCAACTGTTAATACCAATTAAAAATGACACAAAGGCGCTTGAGAATAAGAGCGCAACATTCTTTCTTACAAAGTTTGCCAATTTGTTGGTAATAAAAGACTAGTGAAATCGCTCCATTGTTATTTAAATCTAAGATAAAATAGACATGAAATTTTCATTAATTCTCAATAAGCTAGATTTTTTCCGGGTGGTGAATAAGACCTACTATTGTGCATCGCTTTTTATCCGGAATAGTTTTATACTACGTAAGTTTTTTATATGGCACTAGCAGCCGCCCGCGACTTCGTCCGCGTGGACTTAGCTGTATGTGAAAAAAGATTTTCCCGCTTTTCTGTTGAAATTTTCCTAAAATTTCGTGGCTATAACCCTCAAGGAGCCCGAGACCTTTCCAACGAATGCAAAACCGTGGAAATCGGATCATGCGTTCTGGAGTTATAGCGTCAGGAAGGAAAACCCGATTTATTTTTATATAGTAGAAGATAAAAATAAAGGAGTGAATTTTACAAACTTAGTAACAACTGCGCCTTTAAGACATCACCGTGATTTAGTTAGTCCCATCTAACGTCGATAGATTATAGTTGTTTAGCTTCGTCGGCGGCAATTTTGCACCGCCTGACATTGGTGGTCCAACTACCTAACGTGACATCCGATGTAGGGAGACGTAAACCTACCTCAAGGCCTAACACAAAGGAACCTCCAGTGCTTGCCTCTGATGGTAACTAATTCTCATAAAAACTTGATACAAGAACAGTCAAAGGCAAGTTTTCGTTTTTGCCTCAATGACAAACATTGTGCTTATAAAAATTTATATTTATACTTATAACTCGTTGGTGATTGTTTGGCGTCTAATTACCTAGTTGTTGATGTGTTAGAAAGTGTAAATTCAATCACCTGCTCACATGATAACGTCACTTATTCATGGTCGACGTGTTACTACACGCCACAATAAACGTTTTAATCAAAGTAATAGCGCTAAGTACACGATAAGATCTCACTGTCCAGTTTTTGACGTGCGAATAATTTTAATAATCGGACTTGGATGGTTTTGCCTTCAGGTGGCACGCGAGTGTTGTCGTTCAGTTGATTGCTGAATGTGGTCGCCTGCTGACACCATGGACAGTAAGGTAACTCTTTCACTTTCATAATACCAGTCATGAAAATCGAAGTTTATTTCCTACTGAAATATTCAGTCATGTTTCGAAATGCTCTGTAAGAATGTAATGTTTTGGAAATATCAGCAACTCTCTGTTTTCTATAACAGCTGATGTACGCTATCGCCTTTTAAAATAAGCTCGAATGAGCTATGTACTCGAAGCTCGCTAGCCAAACGTGCGAGAGCGCTGCAAGGCAACACTGAAAAAATGTTTGGGAGTTACTTATTCAACTGTGTTACTGGTTACCTACTTATAAAAAGTGATATGGCCCGTGGCGTACGTAGTTGTGACTGTGATCGGCGACGATCGCTGTTGTAAAGCAACACACGTCGGGCTGGAAATGGGATGGGTGACCACCCCGACCGAAATTTAGTGTTGTGTATTTCGGGCATCTCCGTCCTTCGGCGGGCACGTTAAGCAGTTGGTCCCGCCCCTTACGGCGGCTTGATAAATCTGACATTAAGGTAGCTCACTAACCTTACACCCCTCCAACAATCCGCACTGAGCCCGCGTGTTGGAGTATAGCTTGCTCCACCTCATAGTTGAGGTGAGGCCTGTGCCCAGCACTTCAACGGATATGGGCCGTTTATGTTATGTAATTGTGTTATTTTTGACAACAACATACTAAAGTGTGTTCGTTTTAATGAATACGAGAGTAGATACTCATGTGATGATGGTAACTAGGGTGTATTGAACTGTATATTGGCTGTGCAACGGATCAGTAGTATTTGGTCACTTTGTTTGCTTCAATATATGTAAATGATGTCAACTGTACACATGGTATGATTTAGATACAGGGTGTTCCGTAATAAGTGGTTCAACCGTAAATCCTACTCGTAGATAGTTCATTTGATCAGTTGCAAATATCAACATTTTCCAATTATTTTAACCCAATCTCATGTGTAGTTTGTTGCTAATTGGACTAAGTATTTTTTGCGTTGTTAAAAGATGATTCAAAATGTTTCAAATGCAGGTAGGAACTGAGTGTCTCCTCGTATTACGGGCGAAATACTCAACTATGTCGCCACTCGACCCCTATATGTGCCTTAGTTTAGGCAAACATAATGTTCTCGAAACTCCGCTTCAAATGAAGCTGATATTTATCATATGTCACCAGGGTCGGGAGAAGGGAATCCTGAAGTTAGAGCCACGCCCGAGGATCGTCGTCGAGGCTCGCTCTGAACTCACTCCACAGGTAAAGATCGTCTAAGCTGGAATGACGCGCCCTTCCACTGCATCTACGCGCAAGCAAGCATTCTTGTTTGCGCATATGCGATGGAAGGGCGCGTCATTGAAGATAAGACGATCTCTAACAAGTTTTTTGTACAAATTCTTATCTATCATAGTGTGACATGAGATTATTAAGTTCTTGCATGATTATTAATTAAGTATTAGGTTATTTTAGTATCAATATCAAGAGCACTATGTTATCTTCGAAATACGTATATTTTACTTAAGGAATAAAATAAGACAAATGCGAACCGCAGGCTCACTAATTAATTTTATGCATAGGTAATGTATACATTGTCATAATAAAACCATGCTCCATATTTGATTTTCCTAATCGTCTCGTCATTGTTTTGTTTACTATACTTATACTCGAAATTGTTTGGCATTATTAAAGCGTATATACTCGAAAAGCAGAATGATAATGCGTGATATTATGAAGCATAAATCGTCCCAAAACAAAAAACAGTTCGGTTGTATTTTTTCGAATGTTTGTTTCCTAGCTATGATAATTATTATGTTTGGTTTATTACACTATTTAGTATTTAAAAAACAAGGTTTGGTTGGTGGCAGCGCGAAAAAAACGGTCCAATTCTGACATTGGCTTTAACAAAAAAAAAACACGACATGATCAACCCCTTTTTTTTCACGTCTACTCAGTTCCTGATTGTTCCTAAAAAACTTGCACCTACTTGCAATATCATCCAGTTAACCGATTTAAAAACCATTGTTTTATTTGGAAGTAGGTATATTTGTCCATCACATGGTCTGCAGTTCAGTTTTCTGACAGTTACCTACTTCCTGGGACACTTACCAAACTAAGTTAAAATTGTGTTGTGGGATACTTTTTAAATACTTCTTCAAATACTCCTGAATAAATTTTAGCCTATGTGCCATTCAGCTACTTTGTTGTAAAGTTTCATTATAATCCATTCAGTAGTTTTTACGTGAAAGAGCAACATGGCACATCCACACATACAAACATTCGTCTTTATTGTATTAGTAGCATTTACAAAAGACAACAATAAAAATACGTAAAAAGTATCTAAGCAATATCTGAGCACATATCCATAGGCCACCACTTTTAATGAAATAAACACTGCTCCAAATTGCCCGCGTACACCCCGATGGATTCCCTTGATTGCGTACCGAAGTGTAAACGCACAATACACACCCAGTACAAACACGAATATTTAATGTTACAATAAGTACGTAGGAAATGTTACGCGTACAACTGGTCAAGTTATTTCTACAGATAACCCAGAAATTTGCATATAACAGCTGATTCCGGGACAAAATGATTTGAGTTCTATAAAAGTGCTTTTTTTCATTTAGAGGCTTAATGCAGACCTGCACTCTCCAGCACATGTCCAACTTCTCGCTCCTTTATTCGTTGCAGTTACCACGAACACTAAACTACAGATAGAAAAAGCCTTTGAAATTGCACTGCTAGAAAGCACAAATCAAACACAAGTACCTAAGTGCGTTAGTTACTACTTTCTTTACACAAAAGTGGGTATTACGAATCCTTACAAAATAAGGATTAAGGAAATTGAAGGCAATAACCCCCGAATTCACAAACGTCAATCAACGCCAAGCACGAGCTCATGCTCATGCTGTCCCATAAAATGTCAATAGAACTAAAAGTTATAGCTATACTTCTGAAGAATGCTCAACGTTGATTTGCGTTTGTGAATTTGAGTGTCATAAGCTTAAGTTCCACTCTTATCACCTGGATGGTTGGCGCTTTTCAACTGTGCGATTCACGCGTCATTTTTTACCGCGTACAGCTAAAATTTGGAACGGTCTTCAAGCGGCAGTGTTTCCGAAAGGGTTTGACATCGGGGCTTTCAGGAAAAGAGCATATTCCTCATTGAAAGGCAAGCAATTAAGCAACGCATCCTATAACACTGTGGTGTTGCGGGTGTCTATGTTCAGAGGTGATTACTCTCCGTCAGATAACCCTTGCTCGTTTGCTCCCTACCTCATAAAACAATCTTTACCTTAAAATGCAATTGAATAGAAACTCATTTTATAGAGTATTAAGTTACAATAAGATCCTTTTCTACTTACGTAATGCAACTTGCTGACCGAATGATAAAGCAGAACAGCTAATTAGATAAGAAATAGTGCCGATAAATTACCGCTGACGACACCTGAAAAATCTTCGGTTAATTATTCTACCACTAATGGAATGAGCACGCAGGGCTGTGCACTAAAATATAAATCAGTAAGGTTCGATATTTTAAAGCCTTAGCGTCCTAGCACACGGGCCACGCGCCAAGCGCCACAAATTGCCTGTTTTCACACCTATATTCCGTTTGTTAGACGATTTCAGGGCGAGGTGATCTCGCAGCTCGCGGCGAGCATGCGGCGTTTATTTTATCGCAGCGCTATCGCTGCGTGATCGCGGCTTGCGTGGCGCTAGGTGTGAACAAGCTCAAAACGCCACCACCGGCATATTTCCTGTAGTTTTCATACATTTTATATGGACTCGACGCACACGGTGAAGCCGGAAGTCGCCGCACGCCACGCGCTACAAACTACAGGAATATGACAGGTGATAGCGCGCGGCGTTCTGTCCACAAAACGCGTAAACTAACAACAATAATATCGTAGCTGATTGACCAATTTAATCGATTGAATTGATATTATCAATTTATTCGATCCAAACGTGCTCTCGATTAGATCGCTGAAGAATCTATTAATCAATTTTAAACGATACTATTTGCAATAAGCTATAATTGATACTATTGACTATAAATATATTATTTTAGTTAATTGGGGTTGTCGACTATAATCGATACACTATCAATTTTATTCGGCAACACTAGCACACGTCAACTAGAAATCACAGTTTCAGCTTCAGTCAGTTCTAAAAGCGTAAAAAAAAATCCTCGTCGCATTTTAGGTTTTTCACTTGCTTTCAATAACTTGTTCTTATCCAAAGGTGATGAATAGCGCGCGCAAAGCATATTAAAAAAATACCTACACCAATGAGGATCCGAGCCTGATTTTTTAAGAAATAAAAGAAAATGTATGATAAATTCGGCACCATGGAGGTAGAAGTTAATAGGTTTAATGATGTTTTGAATTCACAAACGTTGTGCACACGACGTTCTAAATTCAATTTAACTTGACCCTCAAGAGGGTAAAAACGGCTTTTTCATTACTCATACTCTGAAAGTAGGTCATTACTGACCTGAGAAGCGGGCTGAAAGTAACACTTTTCATCCCTAGGGAGAATCACTTTCAACAGACAGCTGTCATAGTAGATTATGCCACAAGGGCTTAAAGAAGTGTATTATGTCCCGGGCTTCATATTGAACCCCGAGGATGAGGGATTCTACGGTTAACTCCCGAGCGGAGCGAGGGAGTTAAAGTTAGAATCCTGAATACGAGGGGATCAAGACCGCCCAAGACAAATACACTTTTAAGCCCGCGATGCATACTCTACTTTTTATACTTTCTGCGAGGCAATCGAAATTAATGGCTGAAAAAAATAAGTGTTTAAGTATTTATTTCAAGTGAAAATAGGTAGGTAATTAAATATGAGAAATTAGTATTTATCAAAAATTAAAAGTGATGTTATAAACATAAGACAGTTGTGCGAAGACATTGGAAAGATGAATTACAATCTTTGGTACGTTTATTTTATCAGCACAGGACTCAGGAGCTATTTGAGCCGTTGGCGCCTTTTTTCTTTCTTTGGCATCTATTTTGTTAGTGGCCAGTACGACATTCGAACTCAGGATAAAATCTCATTGCACCTAAACATTTTTGACTACACGGTTGCATTCCAAATTCAAATCACTTTAATCCCTAGGGAAATAATGAAATTCAGTACAACATTATGTCCCGGCTAGACCGTAGAGCTATAATGACCTACTTTAGGACAGGTTTACATGACACATAATGTCCCATTGACGAGCAGGTAGTATAAAAAATATTTTTTTTAAAAACTAGTTCTTTTTCACATTATCTATTGAACCATGTTCCAACTTCTTATACAGCCACTATGTAAAATTTGAAATAACTTAAAGTTAAGTAATGATCAGAGAATATGTATGTTTTAAATAAGTTTATAATAATTTAGTTTCAACAATTTCTTTAAAATAACTTAGCTTTGAGCAAAATATTTACCATTTTTCCAAATAAAAAATTATGGCTGAATAGCGGGCCGGCCACAGAAAAAAAACAAACAAAATAGGCGGGAAAGTGGCAATTCGATCTTCAATTATTTTCCTCATTTTTACTTTAGCTAATTCATGTTTTTATTTTTACTTTCCTCGTATTTGTAATGAAAAGCACAGTGTTTACCTCGGGTGAAAGACTTATTTAGTCCCTCGAACTATTGGCGCCCTCACTTCGTTCCGGGCGCCAAACCCCGTCTCGGGGCTAAATAAGTTACTTTCACCCCTAGCGTAACAATGTACTATTGAACTCAGATAACGAATAGCAAAAACGCGCTTTCCGAGATGGTGGGATGAAAAATAAATCTGTGAAAAAGCACTTGCAGGGTTGATCTAAAGACTATGGGGGTTCATGGAATTCAGAGGTTTTTTTTAAATATTATGATATTATTAAACTTAAAAATTCTAAGCCGTCTTGCAACTAGTAAAATTAGTAATACTTTTTATTAGGAGCAATAATGCTATTAAAATTGGTCTGGCTATGCACTTATGAATTTCTCAAGTTTTTTTAGTACGAATTTTAAATTTTCGCTCACATTTTTAATTAGGTTCGTTTAGACAGCCCTATTTAGAATAGTTAATCAGAGTCACCGATGGCAGACTCATTGGCGGTCGAAGACTGACTGACCTTAGTCACGACACTCAGGGTGTGACTACCCACCCATCTTTGATTTACTCAATTATATCATCCAAAAACGTCGTGACCCAGTGGTTGAGCTCTCTAGCTCGGACCCCTAGAGGCTCTTTCAAATCTGAACGCAACCTACTTTGGGTCCAATATTACAACTTGTTACTCTCCATATACCTACGTAACAAGTCAGTGTTTTTATTTGTAAATATTCCTTATCAAAAACCGATTACAGAGTTTGATGTAAAAACTGGATGCACCACCATCCTACCTATTATTCTGGATATGTAGATATTTATAAATTATAAGATCCAGTACAAATTTAATAGATCGCCAAATAACTAGGTATGTACCCATTAAACTGATTTTATAAAACAGTGTATGTGTATAGCCATACAAACTTCAGTTGTTAATTTTTGTTGCTATTAGCCGTTCAGATCCCACTGCTGAGAAAAGGCCTTTATCCCACTTCTCCAGCCTATAATCCGCCATTCTTTCAGAAAGGTATTGAAGTAAAATCCTACTAATATTTTGAATGTGAAAGTTTGTATGTGTGGATGTGCCGTGTTGCTCTTTCAATTAAAAACTACTGAATGGATTTTAATGAAATTTTACAATTATATAGCTTAAACATGTGAATAGCACATAGCTACAATTTATGAAGATATATCACATTTTTTTAACCTAAATCTAATTAAAAAGAAAAAGAGAAGATCTATTTAAAATGCTTTAAAAAATTATCATTGTCTCTGTGTTATAGGTTCAATTCAACTATTGGTCGATCAAAAAAACACTTTTTTTTCTTATTCAAGTCCACGAAGTCGCGGGCGGCCGCTATTCATTGATATTGTTATGTTGGCATGAATGTAATTGCTCGCGTTTCGTTTTTCCTTTTTGATGATGACAAATAATGATTATGATGAGATCCATAGCTATAAGGACAGCCGTATCTGATGTGAGCATTGGTCGCAGCGGGATGTGGGGTTTGCGTGATGGGCGCCATCGCCTTTCATTCATTGTGGACAGTCTGCGACAGAAGTGTTGGGACCCAACATTTACAATTAAGTCTCTCTCTGTCCTGCCTGAAAGCAGTATCTTTGCTGCTATTAACAAGAAGTCCAAGTTTTGTACTATTTGTGTTGAATTTTTTACTATTCATTCAGATTTATATGGAGATACTAGAAATAGATTAATGAAACTTAAACCTATCAGTACAATAATTGAATGTACAAGGTGTTTTTAACTGAGCCAACAGTTGGATGATGAGTGATATGGTTAAATTATGTTTTTCTAGCTAGGCCATTAAAAACCAAACGGAACAATAATGCTAAGGCAAATTCAGCAATGACTTCAGGATTTCTCTTGAAATAGGTAGTAACAAGATAAGTAGTATACTATGCTACAACACTAATTTGATCTAACAGCTTCATGTGTCTGGCTGTGTGGTTGACTGGTAAATAATGTGTCCTGCCATTATTAAGACCGTCCTAACGGAACTGTCGACGAGTAGGCCTCGTGCCGGTCACCGCAGACCCCCCAGGTGGACGATGAGGGAAAACCGTTGGGGCTTAGTCCATATTTCCACTGGGTTAAGCTTCCCAGTGGAGAGTCCAACAAAACATCTCACCCCCCATCTGAAAAGTATGCGTTCCACCAAACGTTAAAATAATAGTTTATTTTATTAAGTTAATAAAAGTATCGTCCAATATTTTTTCGATCACTTTGTGTGACCGAAAGTACAATTGTTAGAGATATATTTCCTACCGCACCTCAGAATGGCGAGCTAGTGGTCTATATTAATTTTCAATAATAAAGCTGCGACTACACTAAACCACAATTGTGAGAATTCGACAACAAAACATTATCAGCAAGTACCTACCCCCCAGCGAGGACTGGTGCTGGTAGTAGTGATAGTACCATTTGAATTTAAGGAGACTGGTTAATTAATATGTTTTTGAAAATAAACGTTTTTATTTTACTCGGATATTTATTTACTTTATATTCATTAGTTATGTTATTAGTTATTTTGGGTCAATAAGCGCTTAATTTCATCTTAAACTACTTTCGTATGCTCTGAATTCACATACCTACTCAGTCATTCAATACGCAAGTATAAGTGACGTTATTTTCGCCCACGTCAGTTTTTGTGCCATGGTAGTGGGAAACGTAAGTGAAATTCCTTTATAGGATTTAAAGCGTCTTAAACCATCATCCCTCAAAAGCTTTAAAAGATTCTAAGAAAAATAATAATTAATAAAAAGGACTCATTTCCTTAAATATGCCTTTGGTGTACAATTTATGATCCTGTCATTGGATTTCACGATTTAACTGGCTCATTTCCATTCTAGTCCCTATTCTAGCGGCTATTTCTTTGCTGCAGCTAAAAATAATCAAATCGATACCATTCCACTAACCGTACTCTATTCTCTCCCCACGAAGATGATTAGCCACTCGAACGGCGATGTCACGTGACGCGCGCCATGCAAAACAGTAAAACACATAAATCGTTGAATTTATGGCGTTGGTGTGCCCCAGCCTTGCCTCGGAGCGCCGCGGCCTCGCAGTCAAGCCGCCGACCTGTTGGTCTCTGCACAAAACGCGCTGGCCGGAAAGAAAACGTAAAAAATAAAGTTCCAATTACGTGCTTTTACAAATTTGAATTTGGAATCTTACGTTAATTTGAATGTTTTCGCACAAACACGAGAGCTTGAAACGTTTTGTTATTCGTAAACTATTCTTCGAAAAATGGCGGGAGTTATTAAGTTTTAACAGCACTTAAAGAATTAACTTTCGTGAAAAGCTATTTAGCGAAAGCACTATTAGAATAATTAAAATCTGTAATGTTTAGTGGTAATAAACAACTGTGTTTGACTAATGAAAGTGGGGTTTCAACTCGTTTAGATTATAATCAACTGTTTCACTGTTTGTAATTTATAAATGGCCAGTAAAATGTTCGTAATCTATACACTGGATTAGAATGAACTAGAACAGTGTAATTTGTTGAATCCACTGCACCTATTTCATCGTTTAACTTGATTGTAAACTTTTCCATACTTATTCGAAGGTTCTAAAATTGATCATCCCAAGGGTTTACTTCTCGAATTACAATTTCGATGAGTAGCTGCAATGTTAAGTTGAGCTCACTGCATTTTTAAGTTATGAATTATTTACCAGTAATTAAAATCAGTTGCGTTTCAATTGGTGTTACCAGTCTTAATGATTTTATTTTACATGATAACTTTAAAACTCGTAATGAATTATGGTTAGTAATAACGAAATTATTGTTAAAATAAGGGAAAAAAAATACTTTCGCTTGTGCTGTGCCTAAAATATAAAATAATGTCGTTCCTAATTAGTAAGCCACACAATAAGAAGTCCACAATGACCAGCTGAACGCATATTTCCGAACGTTGTGGATCTGACTTTTAGTTAACGACAGAATTAAATTTGAAAATCACTGCATTCTTGACGCGAACGAACTTTAATTTGTTTTTTTTTTCAAGAACTGGCTTGGGGATTTCATCTTAGCTAATATTTAGCGACCTACTGCTAAAATTAACTGTACCTGTGATGGTCTGTGCGCAGGGATCCTACGAGCACGCGCCAGTTTCGCCGCAACCCTCAGTGGACCGGCTGTCAGTGACCTGGGCAGAGCCAGACCCTGGCTGCCCAGCAAGCATGACCTCCACTGGGTCCAGTCTGTTCCACCTGCCTTCGGAGCCCAGCAATGAGGTCAAGTTCTCGCCTGGAGGTGAGTTCAGTAATGAAAGTCGAGAAAAGTTTACGAAATCGAAACTTCCGAAACAAGAGTATCCATTGCGACATCATCATCATCATCCGCCTGTCATAGTATACTGCCGGACATAGGCCTTTCCCAAAAAGCAAGAATTATTATTATTATCCCATTTGCATTGTGACATGAATCCTTATTCATAAAACTCTAGAAAATCTTTGTCATATTCTGAACTACATAGTAATCTTTATTAGACAAATGAGGTGTCGTTGACAGCCTCTTGATAGCCCAAGTTTGTCGATTACAACGCCCTCTAGAAGACTTAGAAAGAAGAATTGAAAAGAACTTTACGACGGTGTTGTGAGTGATTTTTTTAGCACATTTCAAACTTATAAGCATAATTAGCTGGTGCTCACAGCTTTGCTTGCAATCACCTGATAATTGACAAGAATTCATAATGTCACTTCTAAACTCAATATAAAATTTTAATAATAAAAACTATAAATTATGCCTAAAAAGAATTCACATTACTCCAAAATAAGTCAAATATAAAAAAAGTTTAAAAACTAAAACCCAAATACTAAAAGCCCGTCATAAAATGTACCTACGAACAATGATATTACAATAAAAAGACGTAGATAGATTATGTCAGTAATGACGCGAAGTTTTTTTTAAATTGCAACAAGAAAGTTTTAAAAGCAATTTATCATCTTCATCATTAGGTCCGCATTGAGAAAGTATTAATCAAATGAATTCAACTTTTCGGTTTGAAACAGAAGTAGTGACCAAATACTGGGTTGTTTACAACAACACCTTGTCTTCTTTTCAACAAAATATGGTTTGAGAAAAACATTTGTTTTCTCTGAGCCAATATTAAAATAACAGAAATTGCTCATGCGCCCTGCACCGCCAGAGCGATTACGCACTCCGGCAAGTCCGGCGACTCCGGCAAAGTCCGGCGATTCCGGCAAGTCCGGCGATTCCAGCAAGTCCGGTGACTCCGGCAAGTCCGACGACTCCGGCAAGTCCCGCGACTCCGGCAAGTCCGGTGACTCCGGCGACTCTGGCGACTGCGGCAAGTCCGGCGACTCCGGCAAGTCTCGCGACTCCGGTAAGTCCGGCAACTCCGGCAAGTCCGGCGACTCCGGCAAGTCCGGTGAATCCGGCAACTCCGGCATGTCCGGCCAGTCCGGCGTCTCCGGCGGGAGCGTCAGTAAGCAAGAGGAAGTGCACCAAAGCGGCTGCTCTTCTTCTCGCTTATTCTGCACAATATGATATTAGTATTATATATGATCGCAAATTGATTCCCTTAAAGTAGGGATTTTTCATAAAGCGGTTATTTATCACTACATAGTATAAAACAAAGTCGCTTTCTCTGTCCCTATGTTTGTATGCTTAAATCTTTGAAACTACGCCACGGATTTTGATGCGGTTTTTTTAATAGATAGAGTGATTCAAGAGGAAGGTTTATCTGTATAATAAAATCCTATTGCACCCGTGCGAAGCGGGGGCGGGTCGCTAGTTAATTTATAAACATAACAACAGTGTACACATTAAAACTTCACCATAATTAACTACATACTACACAGACTTATAAGTACACCTATTAAGGTACTAGGTACATCATTCAGCGTTTTATAACGTTTACGTTTATTTTCTTCGCATCAGCTACCTGCGGAATATTTTAACACTCGTGTATTATGCAGCCAAAATGTTTTCTTTTTGTGCACGACATCTCACGGTTGGACGAAAATGTCGTTTTGTGCAATGGGAGAGTTTAAGGGTTCTTAGTTTGTATGAAACTAGGTGACAAAAAACAACTTCAGATCACCCGGACGAACTCGTCCCAGTCACTAGAAAACCAATAAAATTCAAGTTCAAAGTTCAAAATATCTTTATTTAAATAGACCTGTTACAAGTGCTTTTAAATCGTCAAAAACTAAATCAAACAACCAAAAATACTCTCAATAATAGACTTAAATACTACTTTATATGATTTTAAATCTCGGCATCGGGTCCGCTGGCACACCGCGCATGCGTCGGCTCGGTCCGGCAACGCAGAGCCCGCGTCGCGCGAGCTTTGCGGCAGCGGTCGAGGAGAGGTGCACCGCGGCGGTTGCTCCTTTTCTCGATTGCCTCAATAATATACCATCAATATATTAAAATATAACATTACATCTATTCTGTTATTAGTTGGATTTTTCTACAACTTGAATAGGAGAATATTAATATAAAAAAGGAAAATAAACGTTGATTTCAATATTTTCCCAAAATTTTTACCAAATTTCCTGCGCGTGACCAACTTATTTCATGCATAATCTTAGAGATTATAAATTTTAAGGATGAGCATGTGCAATGGCTTTGCGAAAACAATATTGCTATAGCGGTAGATTATAAGCTTTATGCGAGATATGTATTCTGAATATACAGGGTGGCCCAGCGACAGTGGTCCAAAAATTTTTTTTAGGTAGGGGGCTTCATAACAAGTCATTTAAAAATAACATTAGTTCCGCGAAAATCAATACTTTAGAAGTTATGATTTTTTCAAGTTTCTTTTGAAATTTCTCAACTCCAATCACTTAATTCCCTCTTGTTTGGAAACTATCGCACTGAATCAGTTCAAATTTGGTGTAGATGTACAATAGTAATGTAGAAACCATATGATGTGCGAGTTTTGAGTTTATTTTAAGACAATTTGTTTTTTTTTTTAACTTTCGTCAATAATTTTTCGCTATTTCAAAATCTAATACAATTTTCAAAAAATCACCGCTGCAATGTTTGTGCACTTGATGATTGGTTTATGATCTTAAAAACTGTCCATAAGTATGATGATAGTCTATGCAAAAACTTGAAGTGATGCCACCAATGGAACACATTCAAAATTAACATCATGTACGGTAAGTCGCTAAAACTCAGAATGGGTCATTTCTGCACTAACCCTAATTTAAAAAAAAAGTAGCCAAAATATATTTTTTTCGGATAGAGGCAATCATAGCAACTCATTTAAAAAAACATTAGATAGTCTAAAACCAATAGTTTAGAAGTTATTATTTTTTAAATTTTTGGCTTAAGTGGTTGAACTTCAGAGACATAAATCACTTGTGTGTGTAAACTATCCGACTGACGAGCTTCAAAATGAGTAAGAATAGAAGAGAGTGAAAAAGGATTTATCTCATTTATTCATTACAATACAATGAGTGTTAAAAAAAGCGGACTTAACGCTGTTAAGGCATTATCTACCAGTCAACATAAAATAAAGCGAAGGCAATTAAAGTATGGGGTTAATTATTAAGTCATCCCATATTCGAAGTTCCTTAGTAGGATAGTTTACGAACAAAAGTGATCTATGTCTCTGAAGTTCAACCACTTAAGCCCAAAATTTTAAAAATTATAACTTTCTAAACTATTGGTTTTAGACTATCTAATGTTTTTTAAAAAGAGTTGCCATGATTTCCTCTATCCGAAAAAAATATATTTTGGCTACTTTTTTTTTAAATTAGGGTCAGTGCAGAAATGACCCATTCTGAGTTTTAGCGACTTACAGTACATGATGTTAATTTTGAATGTGTTCCATTGGTGGCATCACTTCAAGTTTTTGCATAGACTATTATCATACTTATGGACAGTTTTTAAGATCATAAACCAATCATCAAGTGCACAAACATTGCAGCGGTGATTTTTTGAAAATTGTATTAGATTTTGAAATAGCGAAAAATTATTGACGAAAGTTAAAAAAAAAACAAATTGTCTTAAAATAAACTCAAAACTCGCACATCATATGGTTTCTACATCACTATTGTACATCTACACCAAATTTGAACTGATTCAGTGCGATAGTTTCCAAACAAGAGGGAATTAAGTGATTGGAGTTGAGAAATTTCAAAAGAAACTTGAAAAAATCATAACTTCTAAAGTATCGATTTTCGCGGAACTAATGTTGTTTTTAAATGACTTGTTATGATGCCCCCTACCTAAAAAAATTTTTTGGACCACTGTCGCTGGGCCACCCTGTATATACTAGGTGCGTGTGCGCGTGATAAAACTTTTTTACTTAAAATCCTTAAGCGAAGGTAATTTTGTCAATATGTTTTTTTGATAATAAACTCTTATGTCACCTATAAATATTTTATGACAATAAAGCTTATAGGTTATTGTTAAAATAGTTAAAAATAAATATTATAGCTATCGATAAAATTAACATCAGTTAAATGGCTTCCGAAATACTAAACGTAAGAAACCTCAATTAGGGTTGCGCACCAGTTGTGTTGTAGTCTGTGACATTTAAAAAAAAAACAGAAAATCTGAATTATAGAACTGAAATTGAATTTAGTTTTTACAGTTTGTTTTCCATCGCTGATCCTCTTTTTTGACGTCATGACTAACCTCAACCGTCGAACCTGAAATGCCGTGGCAACCAAATTAGTTTGAGATGCTAATACATTAACAACATGCCACTACCAAACTCTGGTTTTTGGTTGTTTTGAGAATGGTCAAGAATAAAAAAAAAACAATAAATAAAACGTAGGCCACGTTATCGATCTTATTGTTATGTCAGAATGTAATCATTTAATTTTATCACCAAAACAGCCCTTCGTGTGGCTGAATGTGTGGATGTTACACCAGTTTCAAACTCTAAACTGTACAATTCATATTTAAACTTTAGCGATTCAAATAGTCGGCGTTTTAACTACCTGCACTAAAATGACCCTTTCTCACTGTCGTTTCCTTAAATTCTGTCATTTGACTGCAGCAAATTTTCTAAATTATATCTCAACTGTCGACATAGGCAGATTTACGTGCTAGTGTCATGAATGAGTAAGTGAGAAAGGTAACAATAATGAAATCTTTTCAGGCAATTTTGCTTAGATTATGCAGTATTCGGCTGATTACTCTTCCACACCGTTTATGATGATAAAAAATTCAAAACATATGTTATCTTACCAGTCTAAGAAAAATACAAAAATCCTAAATTTCCATTCAATCCACAACCTCGGTCTCAAAATTACAGGCAGAGCTTTTTTGTACCTTTTGGAACCTGTCAAAAGCTGAGCTGGCTCGTAACTTTCCTAAAGTTGTTCGGTACTTTTAATAAGCCTTTCGGCTAAGAAACAGCTTGATTTTAAATAAATGGCAAAATGTATTTTTAAACGTTAGGTACGTTCAGTGAGTACTTTGAATAGAAATTGTACAGTTAAATCTTGCACATTTTTTTTATAAAAAGTTACTTAATAATGGCTTATGTGAGATATATTTTGTCATCTAATTTATGTGATTTGTTAATTTCTTTGCTATTGCAAGCAAGACAGATTTGCTCAATATGAGACCTAGACTTACAATTTGATGCCAAGGGCGATTTCAGACCACGCACTGGCTTATATGCGCGCGCGCGTTCTCAGAAGCGCGTATAGCCCCCACGCCACACGCGATACTCGTGATTCCGTTGGCGTGCTTATAAGCTCGTATAAGCGCATGCTAATGTTTCTTCGTCAGAATCAGACTTATTCGTCTGTCGTCGTCTACATCAAAATCAGACTCATTCGTCTGTTGTCGTCTGATCCGCTTCGCTTGCACTGCCGGTTTAAACATCCGGCAGAATAAGCCCGCTTATAAGCGCGTATGCGGCAACTTATATACACAAAATACCTACGTGCTTGAGGGTGAGGCCTCATTAGCGCGTTGCGTCTCTCGATACGTTCAGCATTGTGACGACGCAACGCCTAATGAGGCATCACGCCAACGTAACGCGTAAGATCACGTATGATCTTCATACGTTACTTATTTTTCAGGCCTTCCTGCACACAGCGCATAGTCTCGATTGAACCTCAGCACGTGTGGAAGCAGGTCCTGAATATTTAATGACAATACTTTATAGGCGAAATAAACGTGCCAACCAATTGACTAAATACAATCCGAAATAATCGCGATCAGGTCTGGCACACTCATTTCGCCCAAAAGTGTATTGTTTTAAGTTCAAAAGACATATTTTTTTTGGAAAATCAAAGTTGAAGACGACCATCCCGCATGCTAGCCTGGCATCATCTGGCGCTGCAGCGGAGTGCTCCACGCATGCTTGGAGTCCTGCAGTGGTAGGGGGTTACGTGCTCACCTAGGATTGGTCTAGACTTCAATAGTTTTGCTCAGGTCATAGCGCACCTGCGTCATAGCCTAAACCTACGATGCAGTCATCAGCGTAGCAATTTTACATGCTACAGCGGAAAGGATAAGACTAAGTTATTTTTATTTAGGCCAAAATTGAAAAGGTATCTGAAAAGACAAAGCAAAAAGATCGATGAATTGATATTAAACAAAGTTAATTCAATAAATGAACTAAAAATAAAACAACATTCACTCGTCTTCTTTTAGAGATGAGGTAGATATGAAAATGTCATATTTCAACCATAATGGTTTCAAGCAAACTCTCAAAATAGATGGCTTCTAGCCCGCTCTCCTATGGTGCAGTTGCGGCCTGTATAGAGTGGGATGGCGTGACGCGCTGTCTGCGCAAATCAATAGATTATTAATCAGTTTGTAATGTATTCCACTCATTGTACATCTATATTTGCCACCTGAGTATTTGGTACTCGCAACAGTTATTGAGATGACTGCCTAGGGCCTAAATGTCACCAGAGCAAAGTGGAAAAGAGATGTGCCGACACATTCAATCTGTATTAGGCCAAAAATTACATACTCCTTTTGCTTATCCGTCAGATAAAATTTATCAGAGGAAAATAGTAGAACTCTGAAGATTAAAATATTGAACGTCTAAAATGATTATGTCTTTTAATACAGAATGTAATTTGAATGTTTATTTTAAAGGCAGCAGGCACGCAGCAGGCTCATTGTTTATTCCTTGAAAAAAAAACAACTTATGCAAGATCAGCCATAAGTATATTATGATGATTATTTTACTAAACAAGACCACTTTTATTGATAAGTTGGATTTAACGTATGACACGGCCAACACTGCATCTTTGCCACACCTATTTTTTTAAATGACTGCCGCTGTTTAGCCGCTGATGGTTTTGACAGCTCAGTGGACTCTCAGCGCAGACAAGTCTCTACTCTAGGCAGAGGCAGAAGAGGGGTCTTAGCCCTGAGCGTCTCAGGCGCCAACAAATCAATTCTACATCTGATCTCCGCCAAAAAACGCATGGCTTTATTGTAAACTTGTAATTTAATCAAAACTAGAAACAAACCGGCTCGGTGACTGTCAGCACGGTTTCCACCGTTTGACAAGATTTAACATGCCGGCGAATGTGAGGTCCACATAATTTCACGTCTTGCTTAATGTACCCGTCACAATAATACGAAAAAGGAAGCACTATCGTTCTGAAAGAACGTCTGGATGGTATGTACCACACGGATGGTATCAAAATGAATCATTGAACTTTCTGTGTGCGGGTCAACTGTTGCTGGCTCTTAAGTGGATGTCGACTGTGTCTAACATCGTGGTAACTTGACAGATCCCCATCTTAAAGAAGTTCAAGAAAATCAACATCCACCCTGTGGTGTTATTGTGATGGGCACACTACAAGCAGCTGTTCTCTTCTTCCACAGCCGAGGGCTCTGATGATGAAGACTACTCTGCCAGCCTGAGTGCCGTGCTGCGTCAGCGGCGGGCCAGTGTGCGACGCTCTCGGAAAGGTCGCGCACGTAGACCATCATCACCCTTCTTGGCTGATGAGCCTAGGCCTAGGAGACGGTCTTCTGTATTCACAACCAGTTCTGGAGAGTAAGTTACTACCATTTATTTATTAGGGACACAAATCTTTATCATTTTCCGTAGCAATTAAAACAACAATAGCTTAGAACTACGTATTGTTTTGCTTTAAGCTCTCGTAGAAGTATTAAAACAATTGTGCACCTAGCACCTAGTTGTAACTTTTACACCTCAAAGAACACAATAAAAAATATTAATTGGTAATACAACATGGTTGGTACATTTTTCTTACGAGTGAAACAACTTTTATTACTGATAATACAGCACAGCCATATCAATGGAGGATTGTCAGCCAGCTATTGTTACTCAAGAACAAATCTTCGAGAATATCCACCTGCACAAAGAGGTCCTAGGCTCCGTCAAGCAGCAGCCTCTGGGGATGAGGCGCAAGCTGAAGATCGTTCATCAGGTAAGGTACCTCATCATCATTTTTACTCACATGACGTCTATTGCTCAATATAGGCCTCCCCCCATACCAGGTCGTCAAAGTAACCGTCCCATTAGCCAGCCATCTATCTGTTCGGCCCTTTCATGGTGGCCTCAGGAGCCAGCACGCGGTTAGCCTCTCTATAATAGCTGTGCCGTTATTTCCATCGCCGATCATTTTTCATTTTCTTATTCATGTTTGCAGGCTAAAGCATACGTCAAGAGGCATGAGGGTCAATTGCAGGAACGGCTGGCGCAGTCTAAATGCACCAGAGACATTTATGCACGTTTTAACATCGTCCTAACTAAAGTAAGTAACCCAAGAGTATTGTTTCATAAAAGTATTTGATGAGCTGAAAAAAGTACAAGTAATACAGATCAGTAGCCATTGTAGTAGCTTGCACGCAGAAAAGAGAATCATTTCAGTCCACAGTGAAGCCTGGAATAGCATTTTAAATAAAGTTATAATTTGATCTCTAGAAATGGCAGCAGTTGAAGCGCGAAGCAGCTAACACTTCAAACTTGCTCATCCCGTGGGAGCTGCGCATCAAGGAGATCGAGTCTCATTTCGGCTCCGTTGTGGCCTCCTACTTCACCTTCCTGCGGTGGCTTTTCTGGGTCAATCTGGTCATCGGCTTCATCCTGCTTGTCTTTGTTATCGTGCCTGAGGTATAAGCTATTAAAAGTAGTATTCGGGATGTGAAAACCTTTTCACCCCTCTCATGATTGGTCCTGTTTTAATATCATTAAGTAACAGGTGGGGCTGAAAATGGTTACTTAAGTTTATTACGCCAGATAGTGGCCTATAAGGTTGTGGGCTTGCAGCACAATGCATTGCATGGTTATGCTCGTCTTCAGTCTTCTTTGACTTTTTTATTCAGAGACCTGACTAACAACTGGAAAATTGCATCAATAGTTTACGATAAGAACGTACTAATGACAACACTAATGGTCTTATTGTTAGGTACCTACGTACCTATACTACGAATTTTAACAAGTCGTGAGTCCAATAAAAAAGGGCAAAAAGGGTTTGCAATTCAATGGTATGATCCACAATTTGGCTATGGAAACTTATTTTGTGCCTACTCATCATAATAAGTTAACCTACTTTTTTGTAGTGCCTCACAGCACACCCAGAACAAGATGGTGAAAGGAAAGTTATCATGAAGGAGGAACAAGGCAACGCCACCAACTTGCTGATGCTGTGGGAATTCGAGGGAATCCTCAAGTTTTCACCGATCTTCTATGGGTACTATAGCAACGTGGAGCGGCCGCAGTATCGCATGCCTCTAGCCTATTTCCTGACGGGCCTGGTCGTCTACATTTACAGTTTCGTCGCTATATTACGGAAGTAAGATTTTAGTTTGTTTTATTTGATGATAGAAAGTACTCTGCCAGCGTAATTTAGAAAGTAGTTAGAGAACTACGTCCTGTATTAATTAATAGCCTTTTGCAACTTGGAAAAGGCTGTTGCAAAAAAGTGGTTGCGTTGGCAGGACCTTGTGTAAGTACACAGGGTCCTGCCAACGCAACCACTTACCACAATATAATCATCAGGCTGCTTCCTTAAGCAGCCTGATGATTATATTGAACATTTATTTTATCTTCTTAAGACCTCGTACTCATTTTCAACTATAGTCGCTGCTTGACCAAGGCTTTTCTTGTTGAAATTAAGTCATTGCCACAACTAATGGGTAAATGTTTGCAAATACCTACATTTTGTCTGTTTATTGTAATTGTCTTTTTGTGTACGAACAAATAAATAAATAATGTTAAAAACCTGCTACCCGATGTGAGAATCAAGCCCTGAATGTTGGTGCTCTTCAATCTTTCATCATTACGCTACCAGTGCCAGAGGTTATCATTCGAAAACACAAAGAGATCCTAACTTTTCCTCTCGAAATGATGTATGACTTACACATCTTAGTTATTTTAATCACCATATTGAGGAAGTAGTTAAAATTCGTTTTATTGGGGTGAAATGAGAGTGAGAGTGTGATGTTGTTTTTGATGTACCTACCAAGCTTGTGTTTAGAACAAAAACACCTAGTAGAAATCGTTGCATAATTGATATGACATTGTAATGAAAGTCATTAAGTTTAGAGCATTGAGATTGAGCCTAAGATTAAGAATGAACTAGCAATGTAAGAACACTCCATGTCGGCTCTGAGGTCCCAACCAACCTTTTACCGTCAAGAGTTTCAACAACCTAAATACAGTTATTTAGACTAAATCGGTTATTTATAACACCACTCAGATGTAGAAAACCTATAACATCCAAAATTGTTCTGTCAGGTTATGGTATTAAAAAAAATGGTATTTAAAACAATAATTGTATCGTTTTAGAATGGCGGAAAACTCAAGAATGTCGAAGCTATCCGAAAAAGAAGACGAGTGCATATTTTCTTGGAAATTGTTCACCGGGTGGGACTTCATGATTGGGAATACGGAGACGGCACACAACCGAATAGCATCAGTGATCCTCGGCTTCAAAGAGGCTCTGCTTGAAGAAGCTGAGAAAAAGAAGGATTTGGGAAAGTAAGATCATTCATCCTTCTACAAGTCAGTAATGTCATCATCATCGTCAGCCTATGCTGGTCCACTGCTGGACGTCACCATATTCAAATTTAGGGCACAGAGGGCAGAGAGCTATCACCATACTAGAGATAGGTCATCACTCTTACCGTTTCCTAGAGGTACCCTTAAAGAGGGAGTTTTTCAGTTTTTGGACTCAAATATCTCAAAAACCTTATCACTTAGATAGATGGTCCCTTTACATTTTTGCGGACAATTGCGGACAAATAGGTATGCCAGAGCTCATACAAAAATGTTGGATCCTCTTTCCAAATTGAAATGTTTGTAAAGGATTGGGAGAGACCTTTGCCCAGTGTGATGATGTAGGTTAGAAAAAAGAAGTTACAGACTGGTGAATATATCAACAGGCACCTCCGCGAAGATCGCCAGCGCTCACACACGTCTGAATTTTTGTGGCTTATCAAATAAAGATCACTTCCCCTTAATATGAGGCTCGTGGTTTCAAAAGTTAGTTTGAACATAAAAACAGTCTATCCTCAAACCATAATATAATATACCTCCCGTTTTATATTACATAACACACCCTCACGACCATATCCCTTAAGCGGTAGTCAGAGGCACACTGATTGATGCCGCCATGGTGAACGGAACATTCAGAAGCCCACACAATAAAATAATTTCTACCATGTTTCATAATAATAGAAGTTTAATTTATTTTAGCTGGCGGATAATATCCCTTCGGGCACTCGTAAACATATGCGTGGTGATACTTCTCGCAGTTTCGGCATTCGCTGTGGTGACAGTGGTATCCCGTTCCGATGACAACACGAAGGTTCGCAGCTGGTGGCGGGAGAACGAGACCACAGTGGTGGTGACCGTGATCTCCATCACATTCCCCGTGTTCTTCGAGCTGCTTGGCTTCTTGGAGCATTATCACCCGAGGAAGCAACTTAGGCTGCAACTAGCTCGGTATTATTAGTAAAACTCTATTCATAATCAAATCTATTTATCAATCAATCATATCCATCCTAAATAACTGTACTTTGATGTTTTGATTGTTTTCTTTGTGCAATAAATATAATGCCTAAATTAACTATGTACCCTTTATATTGTCTATTTGTTACAGGATTATGCTACTCAATCTTCTCAATTTATATTCATTAATATTTGCATTATTCAGTAAAATAGAGGGGATGAGCGATGAGTTGAATGGACTAAAACCTCCACTGAACTTGAATGTTACCACAGTCCCAAATAACACACTTAATATAAGTGAATCTTGGGTTTTAAATTTACCGCTGACATGTTTTGAAGAAAGAGTTTCTTGCGAGCCATGTAATATTTTACCAACCATTGCGGTAAATTTAGCAGTTAATGAAATAACTAGTTTTAGAACTAAAAATATGAAATCTTCTCATGTTCTAAGTACTAGTATCGAAACCCAAAAAGACGTGGAAAATTTCAAAAACAATTTAATTTCTGACCAATCAAAACTCAATCTGCCTGCAGAAAATTTGATAGAACTTACGAGCACTGAATCAAATATTGAAGATAATAGTAAAGAAATAGAAACTACAATTCCTAACACCAGTGAAGTCGAAACTATAACTCTTGATAACAGTGAAAAAGAAACGACAACTTTGAACGTTATTGAAATGGAAAGCACAGCCATCAATAAAAATGAGGAAGAAACTACAACGAACAATAGAAATGAACTAGAAACTACAACAATTGACAGTATTTTACTGGGGTTAAAGGAGCTAGAAAGGTTAAGAAATATTAGTCAACTTAATGGAACTTTAGATTTAAGTGAGCCTGTTACAGAAGCTTATGACGAAGATGATTATATCTCGTATGATTATGAAAGTGGTAGTGACATTACATCTGATATACCACCTACCACCGATCTGACAACTGCATACACCTTCAATCTTGATGACACATTTTTTCTTCAAACTCTTGAAACAGAAACATGGGCCACTGAAACTGTAACCGGTGACACTTTATCAACGCAATTTGATAGTATTGTAACTGATACTGCTGAATTTTCGGCTGATACTGAATCCACAGAAACTAGTACACCTAATACAAAATTGAATTCTGACTTTGATACAGACTTATTTACAACAATTCGAGAAACTGAAAGTCCGTACTTGAATACTCATTACACATCTACCGTGTTTAATTTGAGTGATATGACATCAGCTACTTATTCAGAATCCACGTCTTCAACTTTAGAAATGAGTACAGATAATAATTTGGAAGTGATATCAACTGAACCTGCAGAATCAGCGGATGCTCAATGTCCTAATTTTTTTAATTGCACAATCAATTGTGGCGGCCGTAACATAACACAGGTGTTTTTTGTTTCTCATTGCAAAATTGTGGAAAAAAGATGTTACGTAACAAAATGTGAATATTCCAAGATAATAGAAATAGATAAAAATAATCAAACATCAGTTGACATAGCGTTCATGGACAAAGAGAACAGAAAAATGTATAATTTGACTAAAACTACCAAAAAGAAATTGCTAAAATTATGCTGGGAAACAATGTTCGGACAAGAACTAGTGAAACTTACCATGATGGATTTGGTAAACATACTACTAAGTACCCTTAATATTTTTTTCTGGTTCCAGCTTACTTTTACTAAGTGATTTTTTGTTCCAGGTGTTTGTGTTACTAGGTACACTATTTATGGACTTTTTCAGAGCCCTTTTCGTAAGATATATGAATCGTTGCTGGTGTTGGGATTTAGAGAAGAAATTCCCTGAATATGGAGATTTCAAAATTGCTGAAAATATATTGCATCTAATTAATAATCAAGGCATGGTTTGGATGGGCATGTTCTTTTCACCTGGTCTTGTTGTTTTGAATGTTGCAAAACTAATGATAATGATGTATCTTCGGTCCTGGGCTGTTATGACTTGTAACGTCCCACATGAAGTAGTCTTTAGGGTATCAAAAAGCAATAACTTTTACTTAGCCCTGCTTTTGACGATGCTGTTTCTGTGTGTCTTGCCCGTAGGGTATACCATCGTTTGGGTACGGCCATCTTGGCATTGTGGGCCTTTCTCAGAATATGACAAGATTTATAAAATTCTCACCAATAACATTTACAAGATACTTCCAAAATCTCTCAATTTTGCGCTAGAATATATAGCTTCACCTGCAATCGTTATACCATTACTAGTTTTGCTCATACTAATTATTTACTATCTGACTTCCCTGACAAATTCTTTGAGAGAAGCTAACAATGATTTGAAGGTATGTGCTTTACTAATTTTTAGGTTCTAACATAAAAGCTTAGCTAAGTTTATAAAAATTACTTAAATTTTTGATATTATTTAATTACGTAGATACAACTTCGTCGTGAGAGAACCGAAGAAAGAAGAAAAATGTTTCAACTCGCTGACACTAGGCGACGTGTCGGGTCTTCAGCATTGGATAACACTCCCTTTGCTAGGTGGAAAAAAGCTCTACCTTCTCTTCCTATTAGTAAATCTATAGACTCTGATGACCGTAAGACAGTAACTACTGAAGATAACAGACAACCACTCAAAGCTGTTAAAAAACGAGGTTAAGAAAATAATCAATTAAAGGAAAATTATATCATAATGACTTATTAGACAATACTTTTAAATGATGATGTTGTTCACAGGAGGAATATTTGCGAAAATTGTTGGAATGGCCTTAGACAAGAAACCAGAGGTAGACATTGCATGTGAAGTTACCAACAAGTCACAACTATCAAACAATATCGACGAAGAGACCGATACAGACTTTCACGAAACATTACCAAAAGAGGTTTTAAAAATAAAAGACATAATTTTCAAACATGCTGACATTCAAAAAAAGGGCAATGTGGATTTCAAAACAGACCATGCTAAGCCAAAACTAATTGATATTATGGGACTGAAAGTAAAATTGGAAAAGGAAGACGATCGTTCTGAAAAAAAAGCTAACATAGAAAAACAAAAGAAAGATCATAGTAACGATAGGACTGTATCAACGTTTAATAAATCTACTGAAGACGTGAACAAGATAAGTAAAAAGATGGATAAAAAACAAACATCGGAAACTAGTACACAATCGAAACAATCAGATTCAACTGTTGGATCAGTCATACCAGTAATAACAATTAGCACTACTGAAAGCGATGAAGAAATATTACAATCTAAAAAAAAACAAAAGGAAGTTCATAAAGAGATAAGACATAAAACAAGGGATGAGAAGGATCCTGAATCCGCTCCGGAAGGCTTAAAAAGAATGAAAAAAAGTTCTTCTGATCTAAAATCTCTGAGGAGACAAAGCTCTGTCGACAGCATAAATGAACAAAAATCCCCTAAAGAAAAAGCACCGGAGGAAGGTCATAAGTACCAATATTCGTTGTAATACTGACCCTGCTATTAAAAAATCGTTATCTCTATTACTCCTTTGTTTCACTCGATATTTGTATCCAACATTTTCCCAAAATCGATGCTTATTAATAATGATGATCTGAATTAATATGATAAGTATAACGAATTATCCTACTTTAATAATATTATAAATGCGAAAGTTTGTATGTGTGGATGTGCCGTGTTGCTCTTTCACGTAAAAACTACTGGATGGATTATAATGAATCTTTACAATAATGTTAGCATAAACATATACGCTGAATCGCACATAGGCTACAGTTTATTAAGAAATAATCCTTATTGTATTTCAACTTAAGTCCACGCGGACGAAGTCGCGTGCGGCCGCTCGTTCATAATAAAACAACAGCGAGCTTAAACGCGCGTTATTTCGCTGTTGGTCTGAATCCTCCTTAAGAGCCGTACTTTACGCGGTCTGAGGTCCGCGGTGCTGGAGGTGGTGGCGTTCAGTTGTGATAGCCTGAATTATTGCTTTGTACCAATTACTTGTTATTGATCAATTCAATCTATTCTAATACTCGTACATTGATTGCTCTATCTATACTTGTACAGGTCTACTTCTGAACACCAACCTCACTTTGCATCAGAATTTAGGTTAACATTTACAAACTCAGTTTTAGTGAAAAAATAGGTAGGACAACCTATCCTTAAATCAACAATTTTTGCCAGAATGTTATTCAAATCTGTGCGGTTTCTTGAAACATAGATACCTACTAGCGCTGAATGAGTAAAAAGGAAGCCGCATGGGTAGTGGGCAGGGGCCTTAAATGGTCAAATGCTTTTATCTAAGCGTGCAGTTATCAGAAATGACGTATTCACAACCAATTTGATAAATGATTAAAAATCCTTGGACATTAATCCTCACAGGTCGCGGGCGGCCGCTAGTGCTAAATAAAATTGTTATTGAAGACGTCTATAATATCCTGATCATTGACATGGTTTTACTGACGGACAGCTAATATATATAACTATTATGCACAGAAGGAATAACGACACTTAAAACCTGGGCTTGAAAGCGACAAATTGCGTTAAGTTGTGTCATATTTCCTTTATTTTATTGAAGACGAGTATAAATAAGACACAGTAGTAAACAGTGCTTGTTTGTAGTGTAAAATTATTCCTTAGCGCCGAATTACAGTATCGCTGACTACATACACAGACATGATAGTGGGTGTACAAAGATATCGCTTTGTTGAAAGGGGTGAGAGACGCAGACGGACTCGACACGCAGCCATCTGGTTGACCTTTAAGAACATACTCGAGGCTTCTTAACCTTTTCGAAGCAAACGAGCTGCCTCGCGTAGGAGGGAACGTTCGACATCCTCTTTCACTGTACTCGAATCCCACATCCAGATACCTGAGAAAGCAGCCTCGCAAATACTGTTTGTCATCGCATTTTGTCTGAAATGAATGCCGTTTATATCTGTACCGTTGATCTAAATCGTTAAAGAAATGGTAGCACTGCCCGCTGCTGAGGCCTTTGTGGTTCAGACCACACTTGTAACACCTCCCTAATTTTGGTTTGCTGGTGGTTGTGGTGGTTGTGGAAGTGGTACTTTCAGTAGTAGTAGAGGTAGTAGTGTCATTGTCGTCCGGAGGATCCCCACCGAGCGTCGGACTGGTGTCCTCATCATTTTCATCCTTATTTTCGTCCTCATTTTCGTCCTTATTTTCGTCCTTATTTTCGTCCTTATTTTCGTCCTTATTTTCGTAATTATTTTCGTCCTTATTTTCGTCCTTATTTTCTTCCTTATTTTCTTCCTTATTTTCGTCCTTATTTTCGTCCTTATTTTCGTCCTTATTTTTGTCATTATTTTCATCATCCTCTTCATCATCCTCTTCATCATCCTCTTCATCATCTTCTTCATCATCCTCTTCATCATCCCCTTCACCATCCGTATTGTCGTCCTTTTTCCTATACTCTTCAGCGGAATCTTCACCATCCTTTTTGGCATCACCATAACTATCCTCTTTGATTTCCTTCTTAGCACTCTCCTCACTGTTGTTTTTCACATCTTCATTATTATACTGTTTGGCGCCTTTCCTCCTTGAAAATTTCAGATTTGATGGTGTGGTACTGTGAGTTTTAATTTCTCCTGGTTTTAGTTTAGCTCGCATTCTTATCGTCATTATATCGCCATCAGCTGTTCCGATCATCATTGTTGGATTCATTCTAAATACAGGATGAAAGAACGAGGACCTCGAGGTTTTAATTTTCTCTGTAACGTTATTTTTCTGCTTCAAGTATTTTCTTGTCGTAAATGTTTTTCTAGGGTATTTAATTTTGTGAGTAAGCTTTTTACTCGTCTGAGTACGTGATTTAATTAATTTTCGTGAAGTAACTCTACGATGAGCCTGTAGGCGCTGTTTCCTACGTGTACTAACTCTACGATGAGCCTCTAGGCGCTGTTTCCTACGCGCACTAGCTCGGCGTTGGGTGCTGGATATAATCCAATAATTAGTCTTTCTCTTAAGGGTTTCATTTTCTTTTTCCTTGTATATAACTCTTAACCTCGCACCTGGATGTTCACTAAACGATTCGTGTGTAAGCGGAACGCGTAAAAAAAAAGGACGAGTATTTTTAAGGATCACTTTCTTTTCCTCTGGAATATTTTCTCGGAATTTTAAACTGTACCGGGGTGGTGGATATATTTCTTCATTGAAATTAAAACTCACTAGTTTTTTTTCGGCTTTGCTGGGGAAATACGGTCTCCAGGATCGCCTGGTAGCTGAATTGGATTGAGTAGGGGGTGTGATAGTCAGCTTCTCGGTTGTGCTCCTGATCTGCAAGTGTACCCAAGGGAATGTAGGCCAGGTATCGTCTGGATGCACTTGATATATGTCTGTAGTTTGTCTAAGTTGCGTAGGCCTGAAGCGTAGTTTAATGGGTTTCCACAAGTTCTCTTCTTTGCTCTCGTTGCCTTCCCAGAGCTCGCTGAAATTCTGCCTAGCCATGGTGGGGTCTTCACTAGTTGAACTGGAAGTTATTGGATGAAGCTCATCGATATAGTCCTCGGGCAGCATTACAAGTTCGCTGGAAGTTGCGCTATACATGTAATTATTCTTCAAGCGTGACAAAAATGCACAATACGCCACTTGTATTGTAAAGGCACAAATTAAAACGAAGTAATTAACGTTCCTAGAAATATATATCATTGTAAAAACTATAAAAATAAGTAAATAAAGTATCAAAAGAATAAAGGTTTATACATTTAATCAAAAATGACAGTTCGAAGAAGAATGTGTTTTTTTTATGTTTTCGTGCCTTAGACACAACAAAGCTTCGTTTATTTCGATGTTTTAACTCATCGACCCATCGATCTGATAGCCAATAGACCCTCTGTCCTACTCCTAATTGCTCCTAAATGGTTCCATGGCTCCTGATGAAAGACGAGAGGCCGTCACCGTGTTAGAAAAAAGGGTTAGACAATTTAATTCCCTATGCATGTTCCCTAAATTAGGGAACTTGAAACAGATGAGCGTCATATTATTTTTTTGAGTAGTATTTTGAATTCTTATTACGTCTCTATCAATATTTCCTCATTTTATTTCTTTGTAGACGTAAAAATAATAATTGAAAAGTGCAAAAAAATGTGGGAAATTCAAAGTGGTTGAAACAGAGTAAGTCGAGTGTGACGTCAAAGTCTAGGCGTATGTCACTGTCAAAAGCGCGACAAGAAGAAGAATTTAACAGTTTGTAGGTTACATTTGTGCTGTCATAGACTCGTGTGACGTCCAAGTCCATGACAACGGAGCGCGCCATTATGGCGGCGTTTGAAACGCTTGAAAAAGTTTGAAATTTGTAACACTTTATAAAAATACTACATTTTGCATTTTTAGTGATGAATATTATTGATCACTCATAAAACGATATCAGCTATCATACAAAAATATAAAAAAAACAGTGCATATTCCCTATTATGCTCTCGGGATAAATGCATCGGAATCAGCATAGACACCAAACCCATCCGATCAGTTTCGATCACTTTCTTATCAATACTATTCGCCAATCAGAGGCGTTGTCGATGATGTAAACACTGCAATTTTTATTTTTCGCCCTAAATGTTTGAAGGTTTTGGTAACAAGGCCTCCAGTTTCGACCCGTCTATATAGATAGGCGAACTATAGTACGATTAATAATAAAATTGTAGTCAGCGAAATTACAACTTCAACAGTGACTGATACAAAAAAGGGTGACCCGCTACAATAGTGACGTTCGGCAATCACTAGACTTAGACATTTAGTCATGATTTTTTTAAGAGGTATCAAAGCCTTTTTTAAATAATTTTAAATATTTAATAGGTACAAAACGAATTAAATAATACGATTTAAGAAAAATAGGCCCTACCTCCATATTAAAACTTCTCACTAAAAAACTATAACCATAGCTGGAAAAAAATGTTCAAAGAGGTTCAGGGGAATTAACACTTGAAAGTCAGCAAAATACAAGTAATTATATCGATACTTGTAATCTCAATTGACGTAAGGCACATTTTGGCCAAAATGAGCTATGAATGCCACCTTACTTGTTTTTTTTCTCTATTT
Source organism: Udea ferrugalis (assembly GCA_950022985.1). Lineage (NCBI taxonomy): Eukaryota > Metazoa > Arthropoda > Insecta > Lepidoptera > Crambidae > Udea > Udea ferrugalis. Next base: position 2,176,477 of record OX465515.1, read on the forward strand.
TTCTGTCTCATTCACGTAGCTCTGCGGCCATAAACAACGATTTTAGACACATTGAAAACGTAACATAAAGAACGTTTTTATCATTAAATTGTGAAAATAGAGGTCGTATGAAACATCCATAAATAAACGAAGACGTAAAGGACGTAAACATTTTGATGTGTTTTTAACATCCCAACTAATACTAAATTAAAAAATTAAATAAAACTAATTAAACTAATTAATTAAATTAAACTGAAAATCTATTTACTAAATACAGTTTACCGAAATACCTCTATGTCTCAAAACGAAAGTCTGACCAGTGTGTGTTGCCAGTAATGACATATGGAAGTGGGACGTGCTCATTCACCACGACTTTTTTGCCAGGCTGTTATGTCGACTAACTTTTAATTGTAAAAACTCGATTTACCACATCACTATTTATTTGGGACTGAAAACCTGCCACACTGAAAATGTCATTTCACTGACTACAATTAAAAATCCGAGTATAGGCGACCGCCGTGGGGCCCTGGGCTTTGGGGGTGGCAAATTGGTGGCATAACAAATGGGTAGTGTGACAGAAGCACCACCAAACATGACGACAGTGCAGAGGGCGTGACGGAGTGGTGTCACAAATGTATGTCAAACGAGTTTGGTAATCACTCGCATTCGCTTTAGGGATAGGATACGATTCTAAATACAATTAATTAATTAGGCAGTCCATAAATGATGGGCCCAATAGGCCGACCGCGCAGTCATCCATTAAAAGTATGGAACGTCAAGTCAGTATGAATATACTGCCTTGAACACTGCACACCACTACTACAGTACGTAAAGGATACATTATGTTTCATTGAATACAAATATTTGAGGGAACTTATTCATTAACATTAGACCAGACACAGACAAGCACGGTTTAGTACTTATTGTGCCAAAAGATCCTTTTGTAAAATCTTACAGTAAAGTATTTCAAAACAGCCTATCACCAACAGACTCAACGGTTAAAATAACACGTTGAATCCCAATACAGCAACATTGTAAATCCCCGCAGACTCTACGATCCCCAAAAAAAATGCCTTAAGCAGGCAAAAATATCAGCGATCCAAACAAACCCTCCAATTATCTTCGCCCTCCGCCGCCATTCCGCGTCGAGACGTCGCCCGCGCAACATGCTGCGCGCGCTCGTGCTCGTGCTCGCGCTCGCGTGCGCGTGCGCCGAGATACTCACGCCGCCCTACGTGAACCTGGCTCTGGGCAAGAAGATAACGGCGACGGCGACCTGCGGAGATGAAGGCCCTGAGCTGTACTGCAAGCTCGTCGGGGCCAACGCTGATCATGATGAACAAGTTATACAAGGACAAGTAAGTTTGTTTTGATTGCCGAAGCATTGGATATGCTTTCGGTTTTGTTTACGTCGTTGCATTTCTGCAATCTACTTTAAGATAAACGGTTACTACTGTCCACAGAAACAAGTACCCACCCCAAAAAATGTGGAATTTTGTTTTCAGTGACTTCTAAAAATGGCAGGCATTTACCAAGTATCAAATAATAGGTATGAGACAGTTAGATACTTTTATTGGTTAATAACTAATAGGTATTGTCTTGGTACAAAGGTTATACTTTCCTTTATGTTTCATCCCATATCTAATCTAAATCAACCAATGCTGTCATTGAAAGTTTTAGTTCAGTAATTGTACAGTCAACGACACACCAGGCTACCCATATCCTTCTTCATCTTGCTCTGACCAGAAATGGGTAGCCGATTATGCCGTAGACCTTACGATAAGTAAGTGGTTTGAAGGGATGCCATTCTATGGGATGGATCTAAAGCTAAATCTGACGTTAGCGATGGACATAGGTATCACATTTTTGTATCAGTAGGTACCAGATCACTAAACAAACACAGTTGGATTTCTGTTCCCTATCTAGTTTGTGGTTGGATTAAAAACAACGTTTTTTATTCCAAATTAATGCTTGTCTGTATTCGTTAACTGTCATCATTTCGTTAGTAAGCAAGCATGCGGGAGTTGAACATTCTCACAATGTAGTACGTTTTTATCTCCAAAAATAAACTAGTTAATTCATGTAGCAGTAGCACTCTGACCTCTGTTATCAACGACGATAGGGTTAAAAAATAGAGCAGATACTATGTCCAAACTCATATCTAAAGTTTCTAATGAGAAGACACAGGTCAAAAGTCTTTTTCAAGCTAATTATGTCGGTGGCCGACAAGCTCAATCCGTATGATAGTATAAATTCACGAAGTATGAACGTAACGCAGGTACCTAGGTAAAGTTTCTTTGCTAGTAGGCTAAGCAACACACTCACAGCGAAAGACTATCTTTCAAGAACTGTCAGTTCTCGATTTATTTAGCGTTGACACTTAGTTGACACATAACCCGATGAAGTGGTTGTTGTTTACAAAACACCGACGCAGCGGCCACCAGTGTGGCGCGAGTGTCAATTTACCTTCTCAGAAAAGTTAGCAAAAGCAATCTATCTATTCATGACAACCTATCTATACAGCCAAGAGCAACTCGCCAGTTTCTGCCTGTCGAGATAGAAAAACAAATATCGGATGATGTTCGAACTCTGCAGTTCTGCGGCGAAGCTTGATGCTTCTAAAAGGATGCATTTAGCAATGTATGATAGAGGCCTTCAAGCTATTAGACCGCCCCAAAGCCACGGACTAGGCTTAACAGGATCAACAAAAACAATGATATATGCCAGAATTAGACATCACTAAATTTTAATCTATTAACCAATTCCATTCCCGACCCGTCCTGTGTTGTCTTACAATATCACAGCTGAGCCACGGGCACCCCTAGCAGGTCAATCTTGGTTACCCTGTAGATCAGGGTAACCAGGATTAAGGAGGTGTTATACGTTGAACGAGCTATATACATGACGTGTCGTCGTAGCTAAAAAGATAAAAGGCTTCGTAGATTCATCGAGACTAGTCTTAGCTATGATTGAGAAAAGAGTCTTGAAGGCCTTTTAATTTTGTTAGTAATGATCCAATTTTTTCAATTGTTCTTCAATTCAACAAATTTACTGAACCGGCAGAATCTCTCTCCGGAGTAGTCTCCCAGATAAACGGGGCAGTGATAACGTTATCTGACGTCCTGTTGCCACCACCGGCCGATAACGGGTTCGACGCTCGGGAGCAGCTAGCTAACGACGCTTAGGGACAATTAGGTCTGTTTGATGAGCTCTTGCGTCATAATTCGTAACTTAAAAGCCGTGTTTCCACTAGACAACCATAGACGCGCAACGCGTACGGCGACGTTGCACAACTGCGCACGTTATTTCCAACATGAGGCGCGACTTGCAGTTTGACAGAATACGCACCGATAGTGTAATTGCCCGTCGCGTTGATCAACATGATGAGCTATATGTTGCACAACATGTTGCGCGGCAAATGTTGCCTAGTGGAAACGTGGCTTAAGTTAAACCACATTCGCAATCCTTCAAATACTTGCAAAGCATTCATGAGAAGGAATCATCGGTTATTATGGGCCTTCAACTCATAATCGTGGGTTCGATCCCCACCCAAAACAAACATTTATGTGACAAACATGATGTTTGTTCTGTTGTGTTTTATTTTTAAGAATTTATTTAAGTTATCTTGCGTTACTCAGTAATTCTCAAAAACACAATAGGTTTTATCATAGCGACCAAGTGACAAGACAGTTACTCTTGAAGTTTTTATGAACAAGGGGTCAGACCTTACAAGCTCTGTTCGTTTTAGGTGAAATAAATATTTCAAGATGTAGGTACGTGCTGGCTTGTCCCAAACCAAATTATCAAATGACCTACGAACCTACAATCGCTGACCCCGATCAGTTCCCTTAAATTACGTCAATCATGTACTGTTTAGGCGTGCTTCAATATCGGAGATGTAGGTATTTAGTGTGTTTAAACATAATTTATACTTATATTAGCGAGCACGCCATGACTGCACTCCTGGGGTGGCATTCCGGCTAACATCACTTGACATCTCGATGCTTCAATACTTTTCACTTTGAAAAAAAATTTTATTTGGCTTAGTTATTTTCTCTCCATCTCCAAAAACTGGATTTTAAAGATAACTCACCACGACCGAAGTGAGTTTAGGCGCCAACCGGAATAGCATTGCTGCAGTCAGTGGCGAGGTGAAAAGCGGGAGCATCTTCCCTTCTACCCTCACACCTCCTTCCACGCACCCTCACCAGCAGTTGCAGGCTACGACTACGGTCCTGTAGGTTGTTTCATGAGACTTTCAGGACATTCTGTTAAAGCAGTGTTTTAGAAATAGAACACAAAGCTACACTGCTTCTGGCAGCTCGCATTATGAATAGAACATGAAACCGACTCTATATTGACTGTCTGGTCAATCATACGTAATTTTGTCATTTTTCAAGCTATAAGCAGGCGTAATTGAACTCATGCGCAGGGTTTAGACCCACCAGTTCAAGATGCATCGGTAGCGTCCCTCCTTCGTTAGGGGATTAGCTTTTTCTAAATGACTGCTGCTGTGTGGCCTTAGATGGCCTTGACAGCTTTACCGGACTGTAGGGTGAGCGCTGAGGGCTCTCAACCTCAAATATTTAGAGTAACGTGGTAAGGGTACCCCAGAGTGAGAGGGGATTAGCTGTCAACATTTGCTAGCAACAAAATTATTTTTCATTACTCATACTCTGAAAGTGGGTCATTACTGACCTGAGAAGCGGGCTGAAAGTAACACTTTTCATCCCTAGGGAGAATCACTTTCAACTGACAGCTGTCAAATATATTTTTTATACTACCTGCTCGTCAATGCCACATTATGTGTCATGTAAAGCTGTCCTAAAGTAAGTCATTATAGCCCTATGGTCTAGCCGGGACATAATGTTGTACTGAATTTCATTAATCCCCAGGGATTAAAGTGATTTGAATTTGGAATGCAACCGTGTAGTCAAAAATGTTTAGGTGCAATGAGTTCTGAGTTCGAATGTCGTACTGGCCACTAACAAAATAGATGCCATAGAAAGAAAAAAGGCGCCAACCGCTCAAATAGCTCCTGAGTCTTATACTGATAAAATAAATGTACCAAAGATTGTAACTCATCTTTCCAATGTCTTCGCACAACTGTCATATGTTTCTAACATCACTTTTAATTTTTGATAAATACCTAATTTCTCATATTTAATTACCTACCTACCTATTTTCATTTGAAATAAATATTTAAGCACTTACTTTTTTCAGCCACTAATTTCGATTGCCTCGCAGAAAGTATAAAAAGTAGAGTATGCATCGCGGGCTTAAAAGTGTATTTGTCTTGGGCGGTCTTGAACCCCTCGTATTCAGGATTCTAACCTTAACTCCCTCGCTCCGCTCGGGAGTTAACCGTAGAATCCCTCATACTCGGGGTTCAATATCACGCCCGGGACATAATACACTTCTTTAAGCCCTTGTGGCATAATCTACTATTTATAAACTGTTTTTTTTCTACTACTTTCTATACAGCCACGATGTAAATTTTGAAATAACTTAAAGTTAAGTATTGATCAGAGAATAAAAATGTTTTAAATAACTTTATTCCAATTTAGTTTCAACAATTTCTTTAAAATAACTTAGCTTTGAGCAAAATATTTACCATTTTTCCAATGATGAAAATAAAAAATAATGGCTGAATAGCGGGCCGGCCACAGAAAAAAAACAAACAAAATAGGCGGGAAAGCGGCAATTCGATCTTCATTTATTTTACTCATTTTTTCTTTAGTTAATTCATATTTTTATTTTTACTTTCCTCGTATTTGTAATGAAAAGCACAGTGTTTACCTCGGGTGAAAGACTTATTTAGTCCCTCGAACTATTGGCGCCCTCACTTCGTTCCGGGCGCCAAACCCCGTCTCGGGACTAAATAAGTAACTTTCACCCCTAGGGTAACAATGTACTATTGAAGGGATCCAGATGAAAATAACTGAAACATACCTTGATTGAGAATGAAATTGACGAACAAACCAGATAGGTACATTTCTTAATGGATACTTAGTTTATAAAAATCTCAAATTCGTAGCTGTACGTTACATAACATTACATACCTCAGATTAAGAATGTATCGTACCTACTAATTTGAGATTCTTACCAACAATATGAAACTTAAAGACAACAGTTACGAGTTAATCATAACCGAGATGCCTAAAAGGAAGTAGTAATAAGACACTTGCCGCTTGCATAATGCATAACAAATTATTACTCATAAGTTTTAGGTACAGTCAACGGCGCATCAAGCTACCTTTAGCCGTTTTCATCTTTTAATATTATATTGTTATTATAATCAGCCTGCACTATCCCACTGCTGGGAAAAGGCCTCACTATCCCTCTTCCACCTCTTCCACTGACTGCGATCAAGACCCATGCTGGACCAGCCTTCATCTTGCTCTTTTTAAATGAAATGACTGAGGACTGACCGGAAATGGATAGCCTAATGTGCCGTTGACCGTACATTTAGCATCAAAACAATGTGAAATTACAGCGTATTGCCACAAAAACAACAAAGAAGTAATTTACAAATCTTAAACAAGTGAAAAACCATTTACAGACTTTAAGTAATAGAAATAGAAAACGTTTATTCAGCCACCACTATAAGTATAAATATAATAGATATACTAGAGTAGGTTGGATCTTTAACATACTTTAGCGGTTTGTGTTCTGGGGTGAAACTGACGCAGGCTTATGAACCTACCGCACATAAAAATAAAAGTTATATTCCTCTTAGACATTTTGAACTATGTCTTCTTTGGATCTGCTTTGCATGTAGACATTTAATTTAGATACTTAAAACTTTGTAACCGCGTGTAGGTAATGATTTAATAATGCTACATAACAAATATTACAGAAATATTTGACAACTCTGAAAGGTCACTCACTTCTGGTGCTGACTGTACGTTATACCTAAATCTTAGTCAGTCTGTGCAAAGCACATGTGCGATCCAAAGATGTGTGTTCGGCAATCTTCGTCAATCTCCGCTGGTGACCTTTTTCGGGGTTCTGCACACGTCAACATCAATCAATGCAAAGTCCCGATTCAAATTGAACTCTTTTTCGAAATGCATGTGGTGTTGATCTGTAAATACTTATGTACAGTCGCGGGATATAAAGGTTGACCACCTAAATATCTGTTTTTGCTTGTAGTTTTAATCATTATAAGCAAAGAGGATGTAATTATTCGATTTATCAAACTCGATACAGCGTAATGGCAAGATCAAACTAATAAAAGGTATTGGTTCAACTGTCAATCGTGAAGGAACATTATGTCTAATCGAATTTTAATTTTATTCTCAAACAGTAAAGCATACTTTTCGACACAACACTGTAGCCTGTTACAAAGTTTAAAATGGTAACATGTGCTAGCAACGCGTAAATGAATTTATTTGAAAACTGATCATCCTTTACATTCCGCGACTGTACATATTTTATTTTTGGCTCCAATAAATGGTCTCAATAATAAGATCATTTATTGGAGCTTTCATTGGTTCACCAATAAAATAAAATAATAAGTGTTAGTTTCTAGCACGGAACCCAACAGCGTGCGCCTGCTCACGTTTTGTTTTTTGTTTTTTTTTTGGACATGTGGCAGCCAAATGCGCATCCCGAAGACCTCTCGTTCGTTCTTTGTTCACTCCCATTCCGCACAAAAGCTTCAAAATCTGAATGGGTGGTTTTTTTTCTTCGGAACAAGACTTTGGCGTGTCTGAGCTTGTTTTGTTCGTGGATCGAGCCTTTACTAAGAAATTGGTTTGCCATTTATCTTATGTAATTTGTCTCGTGTTTCATGTTAGTGTTGTAAGTCAAAAGGGTGTAAATAATCTCGTTTTAGACCAAAAGATTAAACTTTTAATCGCCTTAAAGTTTCCTCATTCTCGTTTATGATTTCACCATTGAAGTTAGAGTTAGATCAATCGAAACGAAGATATATTTTAAACGTCAGCTACCTTATTATTCTCAGAAATTAGATCATAGCTGCCTGCAGCATTGATTTAGCGATGAGAGTATTCTGTCACTGATTTTTATACCTAATACTGTAATGAAAATAATATAACAATAGGTATAATAGGTAGGTACACCATAATTAATGGCTCTATCACCGAAATCAGAAAGTTGTAAGAATGGTATATTACTCGTATGTTTGAGTTTTTATGAATAAGGAGGTGAATGTCATATGAGTAAAAAAAGCTTAGTTTAAGACAATATGCGGAATATGAAAAGACACGGTGAATCATAGCATAATGGTGCTTGAAAGGATTTGTTAAATGTATGATTTGAGCCTTGAGATAATGCATAGAGTTTTATCGCATCTTACGTTCTATCTAAGCCTAATATCTTAAGTCCAATGCAAAGTCAATTTTAGCATACCTGAATAGTATTTTTTGGACCTGACAAGATACTCTGTTCCAGGTGTGCGACGTCTGCGACATAACAAACGATGCCAAGAAGCACCCGCCGGAGTTCGCGGTCGACGGGATGGAGACCTGGTGGCAGAGCCCGCCCCTCTCCAGGGGGATGAAGTACAACGAGATCAATCTGACCATCGATCTGGGACAGGTACGTGAACCTAGACTCCTTGACAACTGCAATGCGATGTTGCGAGCACATTTAATTCAGGATCGGATAGATCACAACATTTACTAGTAACGGAACTTCGAGCTATCGCTGTTTTTAATAAACGTGAACCACACTTAGAACATTCGGAACCTAAAAATGGTGGTTGTTCCACGTTCTGATACAAGCAAATGCTCTATTCTATACCACGTTTATACTCACCTTTCGAGACTTGGGTGATTCGAAGAAACAATGTGACATGACACCAGTGTTAGCTGAACACTAATCCGAGGACATTCACATTTCCTCTTTTATGCATAAACATTACCGTTTATAAATAAGTAGCGAATGAAAAGAAACAGTAGGTAAACATTAGCCTTTTTGTTTTATGGGATCAATTTAGTATATTTTGGTGGGGCTTTTTCTAGGTCTTCTGAACTTTGAGAAGCCAACTTTCCTTAGCTTTTTCAGTGTTCTCTGCTAAAATTAAGTTCCAAATTACTTACGAGTACATTTAGGAGACCATTATAAACCAACTGCATGTGACATCACTCCTGTCCGGGAATTATCCCGGTCTGGAAATAGGCTATGGCGAACGTCGACCCCGGTTACCTCATGGAGGGACATAAAAATAATTATAGACGCAGTTTACAGCTGCATTTCCACATTTGGAGATGGTAGGTAGCGGATCGACAGCTGGGATAGGTTTACTCGTATTGCTTAATTTAAAAAAATATGATGATGCTGCATGATGAATTAGGGAACAAGACTCCAGAGACTTCAGTGTTCACCTCCAAGGATGCCTCCAAGATCAGATTCATGTACTCATAGAGACAGGTTGGCTGACGCCAAATACATCTTGTTGTAAGTCAAATAGATAACACTGAGGGGAAATTCGAAGGCAGGTTGCGATCTGAGGTTTACCTGTTGTTAGCGAGTACTTTCACCCCAGATGGGACTTCTATAGCCAAACTCCTAATAAAATACGGCAACGGAACCAACTGGAGTTCCGTGCAATGACAGCATGAGTACCTAACCCTGCACTATAGCCCACTGGCTTCCACCGTGAGCGGACCCCAAAATACTAGGGACTACGAGTCGGCTCACATGCAACCACGTTCTTTTGTTTTTTGCCGATGCCCGCGTTCAAACCGCTCTACTAAAAACTAAAGGAAAATTATTTTGGCTGGGTCTACTGTCACAGTAGACCATAATGTACCTACTCAATTATTTGTTAAGCTACTGTGTTTCATTATCACTTGAACTTGTATAATAATATGTATGTGCATCGCCTGCAAAATGCGATAGAAAATGGTATGGTCATGTTTCTGCTAAGCGAATGCGTAATTCAACACTGGTGTATGATAATCGGTATGTATCAAACTATACATGTGCCAACCACTATTGCTAAGTGTGAAGTATTTTTGTGTGAGAAAAAAATTCATGTCTATTGAAATGTACAGTCAACTTTGAATCGAGTGTCTATTGTTTCCCTATAAAATCATGACGTCAGTTAAATAATTTCATGTTTTTTGCTATGCGATTGTCGAACTGCTCAAAGCTTTTGCGTAATCTACTTTACTCTAAAAGTTTGTAACAATCCGAGTTACTGCATTTCCATTTCCTGTGTTGAGTGTATCAGTACCTCTTTGGTATGTTGGATTTCAATATAGACTTTATAAAAAACTAACTAGATAGTTACATGCATACAATTACCTTTAATATTGTGTTTAAAACTCATATTAACTGCATTCACCTCACGAAACAACAAACGTCAATCAACGCTAAGCATGAGCTCACACTCAAGCCGTCCCGTAAAATGTTAAAAGAGCTGAAAGGGACCGCTATCTATATTTTTGAGAAATGATCAATGTTGATTTGCGTTTGTGAAATAATATTAGTGATAGGCAGCTATGGAAACTTCCACACTGCATAGCAACAGAATTTGAAATCAACTCTGATAGGTAGATACTTAGATATCAAATTTAATAGAATTAGTTTTATTCCATTTTTACAAACATTGCATCAGCAGTGTGGGTGTTTTGTTTATATACGAGTAGGTTTTACCTACGCGTAAATGAAACTCATCAATGTTATGTATTATTAATTTTTAATGAAAACTTACATATGATAATTTTGTTTCGCGACAGGTTTACGTAATTTTAATAATTATGTAAGTTTCATTACAAGTTTATAACCTATGGTTGTAAAAACTTTTATGTTTTTTGGCATACACTAACATAGTGTGGTCAAAAGAGTCATGTCATGAGTTATGGTTATGATGAGAGATTGCCTAAAAATATCCCTACTTACTGTAGACCTAAAACAATGAAAAAAGTTAAAAATACTTATGTTATCATAATCTTTCATTTTCAAGTTGAAAGCTTTATTTTTAAAAATGAATGAGCTTATTATCTCCGAAGATCACGGGCTAAGCTGTGCGACTGCTTACCAACATAAAAGACAATTTAATTTCATTTTTGAAGCTGCTTTGTTTGTTCCTACAGGAGTTTCACGTAGCCTACGTGTTCTTGAAGATGGGTAACTCTCCCCGACCTGGACTCTGGGCCTTGGAAAAGTCTACTGATTACGGAAAAACCTTCAAGCCTTGGCAATATTTCTCCGATTCCCCTCAGTAAGTTCATAGTCCATTTTATGATTTTCGTGAGGGAACACTATTCACTGACCCTAGAACTCAGTAATTAAAGGCAACGGCACATCTTCAGGCTACCCATAGATTTTTTTTATCCCGCTCTTGCCAAAAGACTAACCGAAGGGGTAGGCTATCATGCTGTTGACCACCTATACCACCCTTGAGTGGGGGTTTCTGAAATCTGACAATGTTTTTGTTGCTGACTCTACATAGATAGATAGATAGCTACCCTAATGTGATTGAATAAATTAATTGATTGCATATTTTTCAGGGACTGTGAAAGATATTTTGGGAAGGAAAGTTTACAGCCTATCACCAAAGATGACTCCGTAATCTGCAGTACAGAATATTCAAAGATCGTTCCCTTAGAAGGAGGAGAGGTTAGAACCTTCGATTAATCAATCTCTGAAAAGGATTTTTAAAGAAACTGTTCCTAAATTAGATTTATTTTCTTTCTAGATCCCAATCTCTCTTTTGAACTATCGTCCATCGTCAAACAAATACTTCAGCTCCCTGGTACTGCAAGAGTGGACGAGGGCAACGAATGTGCGGCTACGTTTTTTGAGAACCAAGAACTTGTTCGGGCATCTCATGTCAGTTGAACGCCAGGATCCTACCGTTACGAGACGTGTAAGTACCTACCTCTCCAGTGTGCCTAAGGGCCGGCGCCCACTGTCGGCATCGGCACGCTTCAGGCTTTTAAGGTGGCAAATAGTAATATACTCTAACGTAATGGCAATAAAGTAGAAAATGCCGAAACAGAAACAGAACAAATGCATTTTGTTTTTACGAGAACACATCACGGAAATTTCTACTTTATTGCTCTAATGTTAAAGTATATTGCTATTTGCCACCTTAAAATCCTGAAGCGTGCCGATGCCGATAGTGGGCGCCGGCCCTTAAGCAGGCATCAACAAAGTTGGCCACTTTTCTTTGCGACCAACATATTGTGTTCACAACAAAAAAGTCGCCAACTGTTTGACAACAGCAGCGTGAGCGGCATAAACGCACTTTTTAAATCGGACCGGGTCCCGCCGAGTGACAAAAGTCGCCCTCGCTTTCACCGCTACAAGTAAATTCGGAACGCGGCCTAAAGAAACAAGCTGTCAAACTTTGTAACTTTGACAGTTTGTTTATTATTCCGACGAAAACAAAACAAACATCTAAAGTTCCAAACCAAAACATATTTTTACTAAAAATTCAGCAGTCCATTTCTATTTATCACCAATTAGTGCTCAGCCTGAAGTTGAAGATCAATCCCAAGTTTCCAGCAGGATGTCGAGTTTACGTCCGGCTCAGCCTTTGCACGTTATCGCAATGCGTTTTGGGCCCAGCATTCCCAGCTATAGATTCTGTAAATATCGTAAGATTGTCGTCTAGATAGCCAAATAGTCGAAAGAAAACAGATAATATAGTCCCTACTTGGATGTTACTAGTACTATAATAATAGTCATCGGCCTGCATGATAATATTCTTCACAACAGCTGTTATCAAGTCTTTCGAACAAGAACCTCTTTTAATTCCATTTATTCATCGTCCGTTAAATAGTGGTGCGGTATCACTCATCTGTACCAAACAATCCTGTAGGCCTAGCACAAACTGCCAACGCTTTGGTAATCGATAAGCAAACAATACTCTTTTTTACCATAACTTTACCGGTTCGTGCTACCCTTGTAGGTTCGTGCGGCCTGCTGGACTGTTTTATTCATCATGACCATAGTGTGTTGTGGTGTGCATAGCAATAAATTGAGATAAATGTATTTTGTAACGATAAAAAGTAACTGAAGCCATTTACTTTCCTATCCAGAACTAATTGTGAAGTAGAAGTGGTTTTCCTCAAAACCTTCCCTTTTTTGACAACTTTTGTCTGTCTTCATCAAAGATATCCGCCCGTTATACCATATCATTCCTAGTAATACAAATATTATTCTTATAAAAGTACCACACTGTTTCCTCTAGACTCTGCTGTAACTGACCAACACCATGGCATATCATGCACAGTTTAATGTTAAGAATATTTTGTTGGTGCCAAACCACCATGTTCCAGTAGTGTGTAGACTGTAGTTGAGCACACAGGGTGTAACTGTGTATGATGACATGACCATTATAAAGACTGTGAGCCCATTGCCGCAGCTGAACTATACAAACATACTTGAGTCACATAACAGGTTGCATAATGACATACAGGCACAGAATGCTGTGGATTGGTTCAGTGGACATATTATCATATTTCTTTAATATTCATACAGCAAAATGGCCAACTACAGACTACAACGAAATAAGACAAATAGATAAAATCAAATAGAAAAAAATCCTATTCAAAAACTAGACAAAGTTAAAATTTGTTTGTTTTTGTCCACAGTATTTCTACAGTATCAAAGACATCAGTATTGGAGGGCGATGCATGTGTAATGGGCACGCCGATAACTGCTACCCCGCGGACCCTGAGAGTGACACGAGCATCCTGGTGTGTCGTTGTCAGCACAATACTTGTGGCCCGCAGTGTGCTAAGTGTTGTCCTGGTTTCGAACAGAAGAAGTGGAGAATATCACAGTATTGGGACAGGTTTTCTTGTGAACGTAAGTTGAAAAGATTCTTAATCTTTAGACTTCCAATCTGCTATATTGCAGGCTCTACTAGTGATAATTATGCTTTTTATACACACTAAATATGGCTTACAGCCTACTTATCCTGCTGTTGTCTGCCCAGGTAAGAAACACTTAAACTGTAACCCCCTTATTCATAAAAACTTAAACAGCTCTTATAGAACACGATAACTTTTGTATCGCTTTGTCACTGTCATTCTTGTTGCTGCCGCCATTTGCGAGTAAGTGACAGAACACGTCAATAGCTTATACAATGCGTTAGCGTTGCGTTCGTTTTTATGAATAAGGGGGTTAGATGTTATTGTTATTGTAACTTGTTATTTTGATTTGCGTTGCGTTGCGTTACTGGTTACTGGACAGTAACGATAATAATACACGTATGAACTGATGTAAAGAGTTGCAAATGTAAGGGCTCTTATAGACAGATAACACTGTCACAAAAGCATACGTAAAAAACTACTATTGTCTCCTTCCAGCATGCAACTGCCACAACCACACCACAGAATGCGAATACGACCCGGAAGTGGACGAGAAGCGGCTCTCATTGGACATCCAGGGCAGGTACGAGGGTGGGGGTGTCTGCAAGAACTGCCAGCACAACACCGAGGGCATCAACTGTAACAAGTGCACACCCACCTTCTACAGGCCTAGTGGCAAGCATTGGGATGAGATTGATGTGTGCCAACGTGAGTTTGCAAGATTTCAGTTTTGGTAATAACTTATAAAGTGAGATACAGTGTAAGTGAATAAATCTGAGAAAGAATCAGTATTAGAAAGATTGGCTAATCTATTTCTACTCCATCTTAGTAGAAAAGATTAATGACTTCATTGAAGTATCTTTTATCATGTTTTTTAATGTCTTGGTCAGAACTTTTTATCAGTGGCTCTCACATTTCACAATCTAGTTTAACATTAATTCACAAAACAGCAGACCATCAGTTACCAGTGAAACGGAGCTTGTAAACGTGATAGATTATCCAAAAACATTTGTTTCTTGAAATGGCTTCAGCAAATTACACTATTTGTCCAGCTTGCCAATGCGACCTGCATTACTCGACGGGCAACTGCGAGGAGGAGACGGGACGCTGCGAGTGCCGCAAGGAGTTCAACCCACCTCTGTGCGACTCTTGCGCTTACGGGTACTTCGACTACCCGAACTGCAAGCCTTGCACTTGCAATCTGAATGGAACTGAGGGACAACACTGCACTCCTGTTGGTGGATTGGTATGTATAAGACATACTGTGCTTCCAACAGCAATCAAATAACGATGTTGAGATTGTCTAAGCCGAAATGACGCGCCCCTCCACACCGGGACACAAGGCGACCGCGACCGCGACGACAGGCGGGGGCGACCTTGGCTGTATTCTTACGCCCCAGACAACAGGGCGAGCGTAATTTCAGCTTAGACGGTCTCTACCTATCTACGAGTATAGCATGTTTTAGCAATATTTTATTTTATTTTAACTGTTATGTTCGTTGAATCTTATGCTAAGTAATATCTTTATTCCAGTGTCCCTGCAAATTCAACTATGATGGTAACTCGTGTGAGATTTGCGCCGATGGCTACTACTCGACCGAATGCAAAAGTAAGTTTCTAGTTATTTGCATAATAAGACAGGTAAGGATGTTTGTTTTCAACAGCCTTTACACATCCCACTGCTGGCCTCAAGATACATCAACGAACTGTAACCCTAAGAAGACAATTGAATATTGACCAGCAGCATATGAATTCTCACGGCTTAGTCTTAAACACTATAGTAGGTTCGCGTTAAGAATGCAATATTTTTTTAATTTAATTCCTCTACACGGAGAAAAATTCAGGTACAGGCCGTTGCGTTTAAAACAATGCGGTCAACTGGGTAAGTTCACACTTGGCTTTCTAATTAGGAACGATTTGATTGGTTAGGGGGCGTGCTAGATCGAAGGACAAGTGTGAAATGCATTCTTAACGCGAACGGACTCTAGGATGAGCAACTCGTCTTTTGTAAGACACAAGTTCCAAGAGATGTATCTTACAAAAGATGAGTTGCTGTGTGGACTTTTGCTCTCATTTGTAGTACAGTTCCACCAAGTATTTATTCAGAGGCAACCATGACACTCAAGAGTCTTCAACGCCGTCGGGATATAACCTAATTGAGCGTCCTTCTTCATATCCATTGTAGGGACGTAGGGACGATGTTCTGACGAGTTGTAACAAACGCAACAAAGGATTTTTTAATCTTTCCTGTTGTCTTATCGAACGCAGAACTGTCGAGGCAAAGTTTGTAAAATCGTTAGGTTTTTTTTGTGTCCTGTGTCCGTCCTGAAAATAACAAAAGAAAATCTTATCTAGTGCAGTCACGCACAGTAGGTACATACATTTCGCTGATTCTTTTTTGTTTATAAAGATTCTATGATATGATATTTGATTCATCGAGAGTGTGACTTGCTTGGCAAGTAAATATTTTCTAGTGGGATAGGGGTAAACGAGCTGACAGATCACCTGATGGAAAGTGAATACCCATGGACATTTGCAACACTAGAGGAGCTACAGAATGCGTTGCCGGCCTTTTTAATGAGAGTACGCTCTTTTATTGGAGGTCTACAGGTTCCACAATTTCGTGGTGCGGGGCAGAAAGTTTCTGAAGAAACGCACAGTAGTGCGCTATGGTTTTCCAATTGTGATGTTTAATGGACAGGGAGCCTGTTAAAATAAAAAATACTGGCCCTTAAAAACATGCCTCTAAAGTTGTAACTGTTGAAACGTGTTTTCTCAAATTTATGCATCTCAAATTTACCTAATCATTTCGCTATAGATCCTCCACAAATGCTAGATCTGGCGAACGCTACCGACGCCCACAGGCCGACATAAATGCATATAAGTGCCTTTTTACCAAGTACTTATTTCCTGTAATGTTTTCCAGACTGCGAATGCAACTCCGTGGGCTCGGTGTCGCAGGTGTGCGACAAGAGCTCCGGCAACTGCACCTGCAAGAGCAAGTACGCCGGCCGCACGTGCAACCAGTGCGACGCTGGCTACTACGAGTATCCTTCTTGCAATCGTAAGTGCTGTTTCTGCTGTAGAAATAATAATAGTGGTCCTCGCACTCTGTCCACACTCCATGCGCCACAAAACGCCGCCACTGGCATATTTCCTGTAGTTTTCATACATTTTACATCAATAATATTACAATAAAAAAGACGTAGATAGGTTATGTCAGTACTGACGCGAATTCAAAAATTGTCCACGGGGTACGACGTAGTAAATTTGACCGTATTATTACGTTTGATCAAGGCAGTACGTTTATTTACTAAAGATTAAACAAGGCAGATACATGGTGCGCAGTGTTGTCTCAAACTGTCAACACTGTCAATGCTTTGCACAGGTACACGAAAAGTTCTGATTTCGTGTGCCACTTTTTAGCACAAGCAACCTATCTTCCTTTTTAATTATAATATCATTGGCTCTAGTGGCATCAACCTGCTGCTAATCTATGGATAATGTCAGTTAAAATTAAAACCACTTGATAAGCGTCCTCGCACGCTGTCCACTCGCCACGCGCCACGAAACGTGGCGTTTCGTGGCGCGTGCACCGGCATATTTCCTGTAGTTTTCATACATTTTACATGGACTCGCCGCAAACGTTGAAGCCGGTAGCCGACACACGCTATAAACTGTAAGATTATGGCAGATAGCGGCGTTTTGTGGCTTCATTTTGTGGTCCGTGTGGGGACCGCTTACAGTAGCCATTTGGGCTAATATTCATCACTAATATGAACCTTTAGTAGGTACCTAAATCTAGGAAGGTGCCGTTTAAAAGGTTACTTAAAAGTTAAAAACTTCCCAATTGTGAATTTTGACCGGATAGTGCGTTTTAGATGGAAATCGTTGTTCGACAGGTATGAACAGCTTCATATTGGGTCCTGTAATGGAAATTCAAAAGTCGTTATGATAACTACACGTATAATACAACCAAGGTTTTATTTTATAAAGTTACTCTATTTATTTAGTTTTTGGTATCTTCAATGCAAAGTTTTTGAAATTAAGTTTAAAGCTCATAACACATTATAATGCGTGCTCCACACTCGACAAGTGGGAACTCTCATCCGTTAGCGAATATGGATTTATTATCAGTAGACCTAACACGAGCCGCTAACGTTTTTTCAATCGAAAAGTAAATATACTTTTTTCTTTTTCCTATGTCTTCAAGAAAAAAAAGTATCGTTTACTTTTCGGTTACCAAAACGTTAGCGGTTCGTAATAGGCCTACTGTAAATACATTTTAACTTACTCCGCTTTATTTTCTATCATCCTTGATTGCTAGAGTGCAATTGTGACACGAGCGGCACCCAGCCCAGCATCTGCGACGACATCACCGGCCAGTGCATCTGCAAGGACGGCTTCGGCGGAGCTCGCTGTGACCAGTGCCTTGCCGGGTAAGTACAAACAAACTAATATAAGAAATACATTTTTATGTATTTTATGAATGTCTATGGTTTTTTGTTTTTTTATATTTCAAAGACACCGACAACAAGTTTTCCGCCTCGCCTGATGGTTGACTGGTAGAGAATGCCTTTATTTTTTCTTCCTTGTGCAATAAAGAAAAAAAATACATTATGTCTGCGAAATCGCGTATTATGCTTCCGCATTCCTTGTAGGTAAGTGTGTAGCCGTAAAGATGTCTACCTACGTTCTCGCGTTAGTTAACTATCTATTTTGTCCTCGTAGCAACTAGCCGCTTAGCTCAGCGGCGCAGGCGCTAGCCTCAGATTCTGTTATAGACGACCGAGTCGGCTACAACACCAAAGGTCGCGGGTTCGATCCCCGCACAGTACAAACATTTGTGTGCATGAACATGTCTGTTTGTATTGGTCTAGGTGTTTCCTATGCAATATGCATAGGAAACACCCAGACCAATACAAATGATAGGATAGAATAGATAGATAGATAGACATGTATTTATCAAAGAAAAAGTATTTAAGCATGTTCATCCGTTCTTCGGGCTAGACGGCGCTGTGTGGAATAATGTCTAGGCATATTTAGGTATATTTATGTGTTGTTTTCGGGTAAAAATTTTGACAGCCGTTATGTTATGAGCGACTGTTGCGTGAAGTAAGCCCACAAGATTTACAGTTATTAATACATGTTATTTTCCTCCAGCTACTACATGGAAGTCCGCGGCCGCGAGCGTCAGTGCGTGCCGTGTGGCTGTTCGCCCACCGGTTCCACCTCTACCAGCTGCTCCGCCGACGGCAAGTGCAACTGCCTCGCCAACTTCGGCGGCAAGCAGTGCGACCAGTGCTCGCCTGGGTACTACAAGTACCCCGACTGTCTGCGTGAGTGTCTGCGTTAGCGGTTTTGGTAATCGAAAAGTAAACGATACTTTTTTTGCTTAATGACATAGGAAAAAGAAAAAATAAGTATCCTTCTTTTTGCTATTACCAAAACGTTAGGGGTTCGTGCTAGGCCTACAGCAGCAATTGCATTTTTAAAACAGTAGCCCATTCAGAGTTGTCTAATATTTTTTAGAGTGCAGGGATTTTAATTTCATTTCCCCTTTTTGTTTTTTTATTAACTCCAACCACATAAAACACTCTTGTTTATTATAAAAGTAGCGGCCGCCCCCGACTTCGTCCGCGTTAACTTAGGTTAAAAAAACAACTTCGGCGGCAAGTGTTTGGACCAGCAGCAATGTTATTTTTGATACTGGCAGGGGCCGCTGGTTCTGTTCCTTCCTGGGCAACCCTCAAAACACAATTATTAGATTCTACAATGTTTAAATAAAATAACTCCACTTACCAAACCGAACTCCCGTACATAATGTGACGCGTAAATGACATTAGCTTCTTCAAATGATCCTGCTTCAATTAATTCTTATTTGCAATAATATTGAAATGTGCGTGGCGCGGGGACAGTTTTCTCTAGCGTGTCAGCGGCAATTGTTTTTTCTCTTCTCCTTTTGGCGCGGTGACTGCGCGTCATGCTTCCAGAGGCCCTATTACGATCTTTTTACAGTTAAGTTTTAGCTCAGTTTACGTCTTTCATTCATTGAAATTTGACTAAAACATGCTAAATGCACATTTTTTTAAATGTTTGGATGGTTACAATTGGATTCGGTTATCTATATTACGTGAGAGGTGCCCGTGGCGCAGTTATGACAGTGATCGGCGACGATTGCTGTTGTAGAGCAACACACGCCGGGTCGGCAATGGGGTAGGCACAAACTAGATAGGGAACAGGTTCAGACGGGTAACTTCCGTAGCAAAAAACTCGCCTTAGGATCCATAGAGATTTCCGCATGTAAAGATTTTGACAGCTTTTTTTTTTTAATTGTTTTTTCATAATGCGGCAACGATGTTAGTATAATCCACAAATATATACAAAAAGGTTTTATGTTAAACCTTTTTGTATATATTTGTGGATTTATAACGGTACGGTATATTATAGGTACCTACCTAAATTCTGCTTGTTTTCTTTGGAAATATAAATTGGGTATAAATTAAACAATTTTCACTTATTATGCCTTTTATTTCTTAATTTTGTTTAATATTTAGTAAATGCTTTACGCTGCATACAGGGCAAAATCTTATTTTCCAATCTACAAACATCCGTACCTTGAGATTTTTGCTTATAATCTTGCACCAATTGAACACAGTTAATCGCAGAGTTAAATCAAAACAGCTTTTCGCAATTCTACACTTTTGTGTTGCTTACAACCCAAAGAATCATATGAATGCTGATGAATGCTTGGACTGAATCCGTGGACTGAATTTGATGTTTCAACTCTTTTACTAAACCCTGTTGATGTGGGCTATTTTCTAAAACTTGATTGTCTTCTACAATTATGTTTCCAAACAATCTTACCGCATTTTCTGATGGGTAGGTAAGTTTATTTTCTTTTAAGCATTTATATTTTCTGAAAAAAATATAATTGTTGACACAATGAAATAAAAACCAACCTGACAATACTTGACACAAATGACAATCAACAAAAGCGTAACCTAGGTTACAAACCAAAGACAATCCTTAGACTAGAAACCTCATCATCCGCGGGAGGAGGGGAAGCTGCCATTTTCTATAAAAGCATCCATAGACAAGCTTAACCTTAATGCTATTATTTCTTATAGGAAGAAAATCGGCCGTGGGGGTAGGTGACCACCCCGACCGAAATTTATTGATGTGTATTTCAGGCATCTCCGTGCTTCGGAAGGCACGTTAAGCAGTTGGTTGGTTAATGTCGCTAGATGTCAGTCGTTAAAAGCTTAATAACATCTAACATTAAGGTTGCTCACTAACCTGACACCCCTAGAACAATCCGCATAGAGCCCGCCTGTTAGAGTAGGTAGGTGTAGGAGGTATAAAGGCCGTTTATGGTATGTTATGTCAGGTTTTTTTAATATTTTTTAAAAATAAACTTACCTGTACTTATTCTGTTATTAATAAAGTTCTTTTTTCCAGCCTGCAACTGCGATGCATCCGGCTCGATTGGTTCCACGTGTGACGAGCGCGGCAAGTGCCACTGCAAGCCCAACTTCGACAACGAGAAGTGCGACCGCTGCAAGGAGCAGTTCTACAACTACCCCGCCTGCGAGGAGTGCAACTGCGACCCTAAGGGTGTCGTCGCTTCTTTTGCTGGTGATTTATCAGTTATTTAACATAATATACAGTAAGGGGAAGGCCTAAAAGCGATGGTGCGATTGCGGCAAGTGCCACTGCAAGCCCAACTTCGACAACGAGAAGTGCGACCGCTGCAAGGAGCAGTTCTACAACTACCCCGCCTGCGAGGAGTGCAACTGCGACCCTAAGGGTGTCGTCGCTTCTTTTGCTGGTGATTTATCAGTTATTTAACATAATATACAGTAAGGGGAAGGCCTAAAAGCGATGGTGCGATTGCAGCAAGTGCCACTGCAAGCCCAACTTCGACAACGAGAAGTGCGACCGCTGCAAGGAGCAGTTCTACAACTACCCCGCCTGCGAGGAGTGCAACTGCGACCCTAAGGGTGTCATCGCTTCTTTTGCTGGTGAGTTATCAGTTATTTAACATAATATACAGTAAGGGGAAGGCCTAAAAGCGATGGTGCGATTGCGGCAAGTGCCACTGCAAGCCCAACTTCGACAACGAGAAGTGCGACCGCTGCAAGGAGCAGTTCTACAACTACCCCGCCTGCGAGGAGTGCAACTGCGACCCTAAGGGTGTCGTCGCTTCTTTTGCTGGGGAGTTATCAGTTATTTAACATAATATACAGTAAGGGGAAGGCCTAAAAGCGATGGTGCGATTGCGGCAAGTGCCACTGCAAGCCCAACTTCGACAACGAGAAGTGCGACCGCTGCAAGGAGCAGTTCTACAACTACCCCGCCTGCGAGGAGTGCAACTGCGACCCTAAGGGTGTCATCGCTTCTTTTGCTGGTGAGTTATCAGTTATTTAACATAATATACAGTAAGGGGAAGGCCTAAAAGCGATGGTGCGATTGCGGCAAGTGCCACTGCAAGCCCAACTTCGACAACGAGAAGTGCGACCGCTGCAAGGAGCAGTTCTACAACTACCCCGCCTGCGAGGAGTGCAACTGCGACCCTAAGGGTGTCGTCGCTTCTTTTGCTGCTGAGTTATCGTAGCCGAACAACGCTGGGCATAGGCCTCTCCAGGGATCTCCCTAACGATCGGTCCTGCGCTGTCCGCATCCAGGGGCTATCGGATTAGAGCTCTGGAAGAACCGGCGTGGGCCTACCACTGGCCTAATCTTAAGATATGAGGAATATAGAAAAAAGCTATAAGTAGTCTCGAGGCCGATATTTAGAAAAAATAAAACTGCACACTCAAATTGTTTTTAAAACTTTTTACCTAGCTATTGAAGTGTCTTATTTAACAATTCATTTGTGAAATTCATCGACCTAACAGCCCCTAGACTTCTGATAAGAAGCGAATGGCGGCTGTCAGTGAGTCAGACTAATACGTCTATCATCGGTATCTACCACCTAATGAGTTGCTACGATTTTGGACAATAAGCGCATAGATCGTCACCATCAATCAGTGACGTTGCCCCTCGCTTCAGATAGTTCACAGGCTTAGTTTTATACAAGAAATCAAAGATCAGGTGTTGAGGTCGATGATGAAATGACTGCATAGCCCGTTCGCGCTAAGAATGCAGTGATTGAGTCATTCTTGTCCTTCGACGTAGCACGCGCCCTAACCAATCAAATCGTTCCTTATTAGAAAGTCAAGTTCACAGTGGCCAGATGAACGCCATCTTTCAAACGCAACGGTTTTGTACTAGTTTTGATGTGTGTAACGGAATTAAATTGAAAAATTAATGCATTCTTAACGCGAACATACTATCATCAGCCTGACCACTGCTGAACATAATTATTATTATAAGCCTGTCATTTCCCACTGCAGGGCAAAAGCCTCCCCATCCCGTTTCCACTGTTGGCGATTCTCTGCCTTATCCTGCCAATTGTTCAAAAATGAGTCCAGCTCGTCCCGCCATCGCATTTTCGGCCTGCCACGAGGACGCCTTACGTCTTGAGGCACCCAGACTGTGACACTCTTAGCCCAGAGTTCTTGCGAAATAGTTAAACTCCTTCTTTACTGTTGAACATAAGCCATTACTTACTATAGGGATATATATTTATTTTATTAATTTGTCCAGGCTGCGGAAGCGTGCCGGCGGGCGAGCTGTGCCAGTGCAAGGAGCGCGTGCAGGGCCGCATCTGCAACGACTGCAAGCCGCTCTTCTGGAACTTGCAGGAATACAACCCGATGGGCTGCGAAGGTAGGTCTTCTATTTCTTGTACAGGCTGCATCAAAATTATGTGGGCTAACAAAGTGCTCGAAAAGACATCGATGGTGTGACAAAAGATGACAGAGTCGTATTATGTGTGTGCCACACGGGCGGGCCACAAAACGCCGCGCATATTTCTATAGGTTGTAGCGTGTGTCGTGAGGTAGTCACCGGCGTCACAAGTCCATATAAAATGTGTAAAACTACAGGAATAACGTCAGTAATGGCGTGTAGCGAGTGGACCATGTACGCTTAAACAAGGGTAGAAAGGACAACTTTGACACTCTTGAAGCAAAAAACATTTTGGTGCTGACTGTACGAACGTGAATTTGTTTACGAAAATGAGGTGCTTAAATACTTGTGGTGTGTCTCCAGCTATACGGCCTCCTGGATCCGGTATATCGCCAGTAATAGTCGAAAACAGAAACAAAAGGTTTTGGAAGTAACATTTATGTAAATAATATTATAGAGTGATCACTTTTTCAGCTGTCGATTCTCTCATACTTCGTCAAAGCATAATGCCTATTAAAGTACGCAGGACGGTTAACTTGCACCAAAATCGAATTCGCTCTATCAGTCAGAACAACACCAAATTCCTTTTTTTTATTTACCTTTATTAATCAATACCCAAGTTTATTATCCAAATCTCAAAACATAAAACATATGGATCCAAAAAGGTCGTAAAGTGTACTCGATTCAGTTGCCATTGTAATGAAAACAGCTAATTCCCCCATCGGTATAAATAGAAAAGGATCAATACTTGCTAGCGGAAAACGACGTACATTACTCGAAGGCAACTAATTTTGTCGAACAAAGCAAAACATACAAGTGCGCAATTTGCTGAAACGGTTACGTCTTTGACTTGTTATTGCTCAGTCAAACTTGCTAAATGTTCTTTTGGTACCTTTCACATATTTCACTGTTTAATTACGTACTTAGTTACATTTTTAATATTAAATACTAATATTCACAAAGGATAAAGGATCTTTGTTACATCTTGTGGTATGATAATGCCAGTAGTGGATTTCCAAGCGCTATTTACTATCTTTGAATGCTTCAGTTTTCAAAGTTTTGCTTTTTACGTCTTTAAAGTAAAGGTGTGATCTTTGCTCTTATTCATTAGTGAGAAAATGACGTCACTGCGTCTACTCAACCGATGATAATAATATTTAGTCAACTTTGAAATACGCATTTTGAGCCCATGATAACCACGGACATTATTTTGTATTGTTTAAGATTATTTCCCATTCGTAATTATAATCGCAATAATTTATTTTTTACAATTTTTCGGAATAATTTATTTAACCTTTATCAGTTCCTATGCAGAAAGAAAGCTAATGATCAATTTTTCAAGTAAATAAATACGCGATTTTGAATTTTTTTTCAATTATGTGGTACGTTTTTTAAAATATTGTTTTTGCCATAAAAAAACAAATCGCATCAAGTGTGTCAGTAAAGTTTGGACAGTTACCTCGATTATGTGTATTATACATCATTGAATGAAGGTACGAAAATTGCTCTCGCTATATAAAAATACGCTTCATATATTATGGCACCCATTTTCCATCACTTTTTAAAGAAACCACCTTTAGAGGCGATTTCGAAATAGATTTTGTAATAGTTCATGATATTAGACGCTGGTCTTTAAATCCAATAACCTAACTGTTTTCTGTCCTAGTTACCGACTGACCCAATTTTAGTCCAGTCCCAATTTCTCCGTTGACCCCTTACTAACATGAAGTTCCTTGCGTCGCAGAATGACTGATCGGAACCTTATCTTGTAGAGTTAGAGTCTATTTTTCTAGACCAGTTGGCGCGTGCTCAGTTCGCCACGTCTGAAATCAGTGCCTCTGTTCACTGCGAATTGAGAGGGTTCGACTGGGATGTAGTGGCGACTGTACTAGAAGTGGCTTTTCTTTGGTAAATACCTAATAAAACAACTTAAAACGACATGGTTATGGACAATTAAAAACCACGACCCAATCCTTATATTTTAGGGCAATATCATTTATCATTATCAATAGGGAATATGCACTGTTCTTTTTTATATTTTTTTATGATAGCTTATATCGTTTTATGACCGATCAATAATATTCATCACCAAAACTGCGAAATGTAGTTTATTTATAAATTGTTAAAAACTTCAAACTTTTTCAAGCGTTTCAAACGCCGCCATTATGGCGCGCTCGGTTGTCATGAACTCTGACGTCACACAAGCCTTATGACAACACAAATGTAACCTACAAACTATTGAATTCTTCTTCTTGTCGCACTTTTGACAGTGACATACGCAAGAACTTGGACGTTACACTCTCACGTGACTGTTTCAACTACTTTGAATTTCCCACATTTTTTTTCACTTTTCAATAATTATTTTTACATTGACAAAGAAATAAAATTATTAAATATTGATAGAGACGTAACGAGAATTCAAAATAGTACTCAAGAAAAGAATATGACCCTCATCTGTTCCAAGTGCATATTCCCTATTGTTAATCGAACTAAGTTCCTATGAGAAGGCATCATGCAATCTTTGCCTTCAGAAAATCAACCGCTCGAATAATCGTTTGATAAAAATGAATATTAGAACTTTGGAAAACGACATAGGATAGTTAAAATTGCGAAATTTAGGCTTGAAATAAGTTCGCCACGAAGGGCGATAGTAACCGAATTCCACACGGGCGAAGCCGCAGGCGGAAAGCTAGTACGCAAGCAGTGTAGTGTACACGCAGTGCCACATTCAGTATTTATTTCCTAACAGTTATTCTGTGTTTTTTGACGTTTGATCTGCGCATGAGCGAAGTATGAACGCTCCGGCATCGCGGCGGGCGGCATCCGGACGGAGCGTCAGTGGGCAAATCTAAACCGCAGAGAATGCTTGCGTTTTAGATTTGCCCTGCTCTTAATAAAACTTGCATATTGGGTTGCAATAAACCTATATTGCTTTGTGTTGGCAAAGCAAATAGAAATAATTTAAAATTTGTTACCAATAAATTAGTATTTAATATTGCGGATTTTATACGTATTTTTGTTTTATCAAAATATTGATATTTTTTTTGGCGACGCGTGCGCATCTGGCTTGGGAAGGGACAGACTTTAGCGGGCGTGAGAAAGGCGGATGATGTACAGGGGAAGCGTAGGTATTTTCCGGGTGTTTTAAATTCATTGGAGTTATATTTGTTAGTTTGCATTGTGATTTATTGATTTTGAGCGCTAACTGCGAACGATGATGTTTGTTGCCTTTTGTTGTCTCTCAATTTTGCTTATTTCTTTACTATTTATTCTCGATTATGAAAAGTGGGTTTGAGAGTGTTCCGTCCTCTAATATGACAGAGAGAAAAAGAGACTGGTCAAAATTCCCAGATCTGGAAATGTCAACGCCTTGCGAACAAATGTGGTGATATAGAGAACACCAAGTTCACTTATTTTTACTATTACTTTCTATTTAGTTAAGTGAAAGTAAACTGTTACTGAATCGGAGTTTTAAACAGGAAACATGTTTTTGGCTGAATCTTTAAAACAACATGCTGAATAAGCCGATATTACTTTGTCAGCAGTAAGTCGTTCGGAATCTCAATTGCAACAATAATTAAAAATAGTTATTTAACACAACTTTGCTCTCACAAGTTCTATTTACGTATCTGGTTTTATAAACTGTATTTTTTGAAATTATAATTGTTAAAAAACCCTGTTAGTTATAATAACACGGGTCAGAAAGTAGATCTACTTATTTGTTGCTTAAAAAAATAACTATTTCTATTGTTTGCTTTCTTTTTTTATGTTCAAAATAAAATCTGTGATTTGCGTCTGAATACATATTAATAATCAAAGACAGGACACCGCAACGTACTTATAAAATAACAAAATAAATTATAACATAGAAAAAAACAAAGTAATTTAAACAAAAAACAGCGAAAAAATACCATGCAAATAGTTATTTATTTATTATTTATTGCAATTGGGATTATTATACTTTATAAATTATTTAAAGGTAAAAAATTAGCAATCATAATATTTTCTAATCAGATCTAGTTGTCAGAAAAAAAACTGCAAATAACCTATAAAATATCTGAAATATATCACGTAACATAGGTATTCAGGATACACATCGAGATAAATTTCAAAAAAAATAAAATCAATTCAAACAATTGATTTTATTTCCTAGTATACTAGGAGTGCTAAGTGTATTTAGTAAAAAATGCGGACCTAAGGTGACTTGTTGACTGCACCTTAGTTCCGCATCTTCTGGCGCTCCGGCCGAATGTGTCCCGGCTCGAGCCCCTGTTGCGCTTGAGGTGCAGTGGGGGCTGCACTGCCATTGGTCTAGACTTAGTGCATGGGTTCAGGTCGGTGATGTACGGCTGCAACGAGAGGGTGGGACGAGCGATTGTGTTCGCCATAAGCTGAAGCGAGAACAACATGAATCTGGATTTACAAGAATCCAAATTTTTGTATTATTTCAAATTTTGACACATTTTAATGCTTAGTTAGTTTTTTTCTTACATAATGTTTTAAAAGATGATGATGAAAAGAGTACCTTTAAATGCTTTGTAGTTGGGATTATGTGGGAAATGAATACTTTTTACTGACTAAAATATATACAAAACTATTTATAAAACTTATAAATATTGATTTTGAGCAATCTGAAAGATCAAATGATTGTAATGTCCTTTGAGGTAACTGGCACATTGATTTCTTTGGCTCGCTGGCCGCGGTACTAAGGCTTGCATATTGTAATTTGGCGAGAAATTACCTAGGTAGAGACCCTTATTTGGATTCTTAATTAATTCTTGTTCTTCTTCTAAGTTAATTCTTGTATACAATAACGACGTGATCCAATAACGTTTTTTTCTATAGTCCTAGTTACTTGCGACTCAAAATTCAGAGTGCCGTTGCGTTTGTTTTATTTTCACTTACAACCACCCTAGTAAAATATATCCTAGTCGTGTCAAGCCAGGAAATAACAACAATGGCATAATTATTAATTTATGTTCCACTAAATTTAAAAATGTTTGAAATGCAGTGAGCATACTTTCTGGAAGTCATCTCTATCATTGAATTGTGGAACGTGAAAGGTGATTGATAGATTTGTTTTGGACTACAGACAGTGTAAGTTCATCTTTCAATATTCGTCCTAAGAAAACCGCTACAGCGCTGTTCCCCTTCCCGCTCCGCTTGTGACTGGTCGCGCCCTCCAGACGGGCTTGAACGCAGGCACTAATCTAGACTGCGCGGAGGGGTGCGCAGCAGGACCTCCCCTCCTAGACTGTGTCAAATATCAACAAAGCAGAGAGTCCTTTTCCTATTGGTTTAATATATGCCTACTTGATCGAAAATTACAAAAAATATCGTTGGCCACCATTGTAAAAATTGAAAGTAAAAAAGACGTAAGTAAGCATATTATTTTTGTTGACTGGAGTGATGACGGTCACACGTTAAATAGGTTACTTTCGTTGCGAAATTAGACAACTTGTTTCGTAAAAAACAAATGTCCCTTCATCTATATTAAATTTACCACTTGTATTTGGTCTTATGTGGGAGATAAAGTGTTTACTACGTTACTCAACATAATCGGCCTATATACGTCCCACTGCTGGGCAGAGGCCTCACCTCAACTATGAGGTGGAACAAGCCATACTCCAACACGCGGGCTCAGTGCGAGTTGTTGGAGGGGTGTAAGGTTAGTGAGCAACCTTATTGTCAGATGTTATCAAGCCGCCCTAAGGCCTCTGACTAGGCTTAACGACTGACATCTAGCGACGTCAACCGGGACCAACTGCTTAACGTGCCTTCCGAAGCACGGAGATGCCCGAAATACACATCACTAACTTTCGGTCGGATGGTCACCCATCCCTTTTCCGACCCGGCGTGTGTTGCTTTACAACAACGATCGTCGCCGATCACTGTCACAACTGCGCCACGGGCACCTCTACGTTACTCAAAAAAGCCTTAATAATAATCATACGTAATATCACGGAAAATGGGAACCGTTCCTCAGTCCTCTGCCTATCTTTTTGTAATTCCCAACGTATAGCTTGGTCGTTCTGTACCTATTAGGCTTAGTTCGTAATTTGCTATATGCGATTGCATTCCCTACGCCTAGAGGTAGAGCTTCACAAACATATTCCAGAACGGATGCAACGCTCGCGTACTGGAATACGTTTGTCTACCAAAATCAATGTTTAAATTTAATATGCATCGCACTTAAGCGAAGTCTTCAAGGAATGATCAGAAATCTATATTCTTAATTTGTGGCTCTGCTTACACTACAGCTGGTATTTTATGGATTTTGTTGTCTTTAGTCAATAATTAAACATTTGTTTGGGTTAATTTTACATTAGGTAAGGTAGTATCTTCGTAAGTTTAGCAAAACCTAATTCTAGTAGAAAAACTTCCTATTTACAAAATGATGTTGTAAGCAATTAATGTTTTGTTTAACATGAAGCACCGCAATACATTTTAGTTTTATGTTGGAGCTTTACGCGACGTACAGGGCTTAACGAACGTGACGTGAATGCAGATTCACGCACAGTCTCCGTACGCATAAGGCGTACAACAGACTACACATATCCAGGCCTGCCTGCAGACAACCCATAATCCATACTGAACAATAACCTGGATAAATGCGTTGTCTGTAAGCAGACTGAATAATCAGATACAATACTTTAATGTGTAATGCTAGGTTGCCAACCTTTTTTTACTTTTACCGAAATATTGGCAATGTAATCGCGATCGAGGATAGCATACTAGCATTACGGTCTATATTGTATTGAATTTAATTAGGAAATGGTTATTATTAATTGGTTATTGTGTGGCTTAAGCATTCGAAATGGGACAACCATCCTGCACGATGGATCCGTTGCATCTGGTGGTTCGGTGGAGTGCAATGCATCACGCATGCTCGACCCCTGCGAGGGGTGAAGCCGACGAGCTTGCCTAGGATTGGTCTAGACTATAGTATCTGATTTTAGGTCGGCAGTTTAAGACTATGACGCTGTAATGAGCGTAGCGTTTTCACGTAACTAGACTTAAGCTAGTAAGACAAAGCGCTAGGCTTTTAATGAAACCCAATGGAAAAAGTAGAAAAGTAAATTCAAATTATGTTAATTAATAAAACCGGTTAAAAGTATTAATATCCTGCAATCGGTCGCTCTGGAAAACTATGAGGATTCCTGGCCAGATATTGCGTTTGGGTATGAATCACTTTGAGAGTCAGACCAAGAAGACCATTCAGCTGGGCTAGGCAAGGTGCGGGAAACGTAATGCATGAATGCAAAAATTTTGGACTAAAGCGTCTAACCGTTCTGACGAATGTAGCCGAAACGCTGGCAGCGCCGTAGATGCTTAAGTTTAAAGTCGCTTAGCTAAAAACAAGAGTCATGCTCAGAGTTTCTCAGATGGTTAAAATCTAGAGTGGGGTTATCATACGTAGCTCGCAGAATTAGCAAGCTAATGGTAAGGTGGCAATTTGCTGGCCAGAGTTGCTGTTGATCCTATAACCGTAGCAGTTAACACATTCTTGAAGGGAGAACTCGTCACGACAAGCGATGCGTTTTGTGAAACTGTTGGCAGGAGATGAATGCGTCTAGCTGAAGATAAGGCGCCATAGCGCGTATTAGGGGAGGTGTAGGTCCAGATGATTACTACAGTAATTCAAATTACCATTGGAGTTATAGCGTGAAAAATATATGATTTATAGTCCGCTCTCTCGAAGTTCAGTCGCTGGACGTGCTGCTCCCCTCTATATTCAGTCAAGGTCCTCAACAAGTTGAACATGTCAATCTACCTTTAAGTGAACTATGAACTGTGAAAAGTGATCTACCCTTAAGTGAATCTCGAAATCCCACATTTATTTCTCTCCACTATTGGGATGTCGTGAGTGGAATGCACATGCAAGGCTGAATGCCGCATGCGCGAAATTGGACAACTCAATCGATTTGCTTGCAAACAAGTACATTATATTGCATCGTTAGGAATTGAACACATTTTTGAAAATATAAAATGATACCCAATCATGAATCAAAATGTAAAAATGACGTTAGCCACGAATGTAATTGTATGTTATGGATAGACTTCGTAAATACAAGCTACACAAAAAAATATTGCTAAATTTTAACGATGTTTTTAAGGTACCTAGTTTTATTGATTATTAAAAATAACTACTCTCCTTCAGTAACATAATACAGGGTGTCCAAATGTTTTTTTTAGATTCCTCAGACTTTAGTTAGGTAGTTCTAAAATGTTACGTATTATAGTCAGGCCTATAATTATGGCTACATTTCTACGCGGTATGGTGTGCACTTTATTTCAAAATAAACTTGAGTAGCAGTCCTGCAACTGTGAATTCTTCCTGGCTCATTTACGTTCCGTATTTGCATAGCCGTCGTCCTGCCAGTGCCAAACACTTACACGTCAGCTCACTAAACAATTTGAACCGTGGCCTCATGTATTCTCAGTCAAGAATCATTTACCACTTGTCTTACCCTTTTTCACTCAAGGTGCTGCCAAAATGTGGGTGCATAAATTCAAACTACCGAGGTTTATATGTGTTACAACCCCTGTCCATCTCGTCACAAGGGCTATAATCAATTACCATTTATTATCCAGGGCGTATTCGTAGAAACTTGCATGGTCAGACACGCATGCGCGTAGAAATACAACCCTCCTAAATTTAAAATCTAGATCTAGGCATTCGCTTCGGTAGGATATATTTCAAGGGTGTTCTAAATATATATTCATCGTTTTAATTTTAATTTAAGCTTTATCAGCAGATACATACATTTATTAAGAAATACAACACGTGTGAAAACCGACGAATAAAAAATGCTAGAAATACTCGACCTAGCAAAACATATATTTTGAGCCCGAACTGAGTGACTTGATCAGTTTCTCCTTTAATAAACTGGTGGACAATTAATTTAGGCCACCCCAATTTTTAGGATTTATTGAAAATAAGGTCCTATTTTAAAATAGGAAGCAATCGTGTGTATGTTGGCAAATTTATAAAGTGGAGGAGCTGTGTCAAATGTCAGAAACAACAGTTTTCTTTGTGTCAGCAGCCTCATAATCGGCTACCTAAAGAATATCGAGCTTAGAAAGGATATTTAGTAGTATAGTTATACTGCAACCACTTCATTAATCTAGAGAGATACCTTTAGCAACCCGGATAACGGGCGGTAAGCTTGCCCCCTACCACGTTGGGTTCAATATTACCTTGGCGAAATGTAGGCTTCTTAAAGTTCCGTTAATAATGGCGGCGATCATAGGATATAATAGTGATATGTGTGTTGTAAATAATGAGTATTTTCAGAACAGCCTCTACTGTGTCAGAATGCGCGCATGCGGGGTAGTCACAACGCAAGGACTAGACCCAGCCACCCTCCGCCAGCCGCAGCGGCACTAGGGGAAGCCTAGTCACAGTAACTGCTTGTGTTGTGACGTTTCAAATCTCACATCAGTCGGACTTTTTGTAAATAATTAATTTGGTGTGACAGCCAGTTTAAACCATAAACGATGAACATGGCATCACAAGGTGGCAAAAGCAAATTAAAAATCAAGAATACTATTCTATGTTTCATTTGTAAGAAGCGATATGAATATGGTTTAGCTGGTGTTTCCGAAAAATTATACCGGCTTATGAGAGCGGAAGGCAAAAAAACTTGGAAATGTAAACAGTGCGTTCAAGACAAACAATTTAAACATAACACCACACAAAGTAATGCGACACAGCGGAGAAAAAAAATGGTACCCTCTAACAGTCAACCAAATGTATCAAGAGGAAAGTGTGGGGGCGACGACAGTTCAAACTTATTCAATAATGAAAATAGTACACAGTCTTTAATTTGTAATTCGCAATCACCTGATCTGAATTTATCGGATGCGGACACGTATGAAGATTCTGACATTTCTGTAGAAAAAATGTCGCGAAGTTTAGTAATTGGAAGTTCTACATTTGAAACTCAAGATTCGAAGGAAGAAGTAAAAAAGCTTACCATTGATTTGATTTGTACTCAGAATGATTTAGAAAACAAAATTTTCGAAAACAACAGCTTGAAAAAGAGAATAGACAAACTTACACAGGAGATTTTTGTTTTGAAAAACGTTTGTCAAAGCCCAGTTGCCTCAACGTCTAAGTCTTAGTGCTAAAAAATCAAGAAGTAACTCGGTGATCTTTCAGCAACAACAAAATTCTACACCAAGGTCTTCAACTCATAATAGGAACAAGCACTCTATAACCGATTTGATACGAGAGCCTGATAGTTCTGCCACTAAGAAACAACTTGAACTAGAGTTATTAATTACTTGTTTCAAAGAACAGCTATTGAAGGCAAACAGGGAAGTGTACAGTTTGCAGAAAAAGCTCAAGGTACTAGAATTAAATATAAGACAACAACAGCTATGCCCCATGTCAGGTGGGGGTCGAGAGCTTTCTAATGACACTGCCAATCAAGATCAAATAGTCCCATTCAAGTTTGTTATAATATGCAGTGACGGTACTTCACCAACAGTTAGGGTATATGGCGCACAACAAAGTATGGGGCTTGCCGCGGCTTTAATGTATTCAAGAAAGAACAGAAATTATAAAGTGTTCAGTCAAGTCAAACCCAATGCACTTACTGCCAGCATACTTCAGGACTGCTACTGCAATAAACCTGGACCTAAAGACATAATTGTTATAAATGTAGGTGAAAATGACAAGAACCCAAAAACCGTGTTGTCAGAAATTCACCTATTGTTAAACAATTTTCCGAACTCGACTGTAATTGTACTGGGTGTGACATGTAATGAATATGTAAATGAATCTTTATTGAATAATGAAATCAAATTAACAATGTATGTAAAAAATTTAAGAATAGTTATTTTGTCGAACTTAACACAAGCTCAATTGCTCACATTTGCAGCAAAATTGAATTTGTGATGGCAATCCATCTCGTAAAATTTATAACTTTGTTTTTTTTTAAGTACAAATTTAATAAACCAACTCAAAATGCATTTTTAATGAACACATCCTTTTTTCATTCACATAGAAATTTCATTTATTTAAATAGAATTACAATATTTACCATCACAAAAAACAATTTCAAAACAAGAAAGAAACAAATATCCGGATGTTTTAAAATACTACAGGCGGTAGCCCTATCGCGTGACGCGACGGACCGCGTGGCTGTAGGCACTTAACTCAAGGACGGGGCCGAGTCATATTACTGTTATATTCCTTTACCGTGCCATTATTAACAGAGCTGCATAAGGCCTTTGTATTTTGGCAATGATAAAGGTATTTTGTTGAGGTAAAGAGCCTTCACATTATATCTTTCTTGACACGTACTTTATACATTTTCAATAGTACATTGTTACCCTAGGGGTGAAAGTAACTTATTTAGTCCCGAGACGGGGTTTGGCGCCCGGAACGAAGTGAGGGCGCCATAGTTCGAGGGACTAAATAAGTCTTTAACCCGAGGTAAACACTGTGCTTTTCATTACAAATACGAGGAAAGTAAAAACATGAATTAGCTAAAGAAAAAATTTGATAAATAAATGAAGGTCTAATTGTCGCTTTCCCGCCTATATTGTTTGTTTTTTTTTCTGTGGCCGGCCCGCTATTCAGCCATTTTTTTTTATTTTCATCATTGGAAAAATGGTAAA
The DNA here is from genome assembly GCA_950022985.1 of Udea ferrugalis. NCBI lineage: Eukaryota > Metazoa > Arthropoda > Insecta > Lepidoptera > Crambidae > Udea > Udea ferrugalis. The sequence goes on from OX465515.1 coordinate 2,211,681, forward strand.
TAATTTGCTCAAAGCTAAGTTATTTTAAAGAAATTGTTTAAACTAAATTATAATAAAGTTATTTGAAAAATATATATTCTTTAACCAATACTTAAGTTATTTCAATTTTACATCGTGGCTGTATCGAAAGTTGGAGCATAGTTCAATAGATATGTGAAAAAGAACAAGTTTTTTTTTAAATAATTTGACATCTGTCAGTTGAAAGTGATTCTCCCTAGGGATGAAAAGTACTACTTTCAACCCGCTTCTCAGGTCAGTAATGACCTACTTTCAGAGTATGAGTAATGAAAAGTCTTTTTCATGCTCTATTTCAACTCCTTTAACTTTTCCCTTATCCTTGCCTTTTCCATTTCCCTTACCTTTACCTTTCTCTTTATGCTTGACGTTTCCTTTATGTACTTTCACATGATGAAATAGTAACTTCTTGTACATATTTCATGAAGTATTTAACGTAGATTACATTGGGATTTTTCATCTTAAATGTATGTTTTTATGTCTCGTCTAACTCCACATTTCTTACAACATGGTTGAAACGACAGAACAAACAGTGTATTTTCTTAATTCCATGGGTCGTAAACGCCAAATTAAATGTAAGAATTAACGTTCTTATATTTAATTTGGCGTTTACCCCCTGATAGTTATTTATTTTATTGAAATTCCTAAAATTTCTTGAGTCGTAAACGCAATTGTTAAGCATATCAGTCCTGTACGTCTAACTCAATAGTCAGTATTTTTCATATCATTATAATTTTCACTGGTGTATCGACCAAAATTTAGGGATTGTTTTCTTAATGGTATTTACGAATGAAAAATAAGGAAATCCTTGTCTATCAAAGCAAAAAACGTGGGCTGTAATCACCACTTTTTTGCGAATTTCGAAACTCTGATAAGACAGATCGAAAGAGAAAAAAATAATAAGTAACACTGCATTCTCTGACAATGACTTTTATTCAAAAGTAATTTTGGCCAAAATGGTGATTACGCCATTTGAGATTTAAGGTATCGATATTATAAATAAAAAGATTGAACTGTAGAATAACCGGTAAATCCTACGTACAAATATGACAAAGTATTATTGAATTGTTAAAAAATAAAAATAAATAATAAAAATATCTTTGGACATTATTCCACACAGCGCCATCTAGTCCCAAGTGGGCTAATTATAGTCCGTTATTATGAATACTAGACAACAGATAAACATACTTAAATACTTTTTCTTTTGTAAATACATACTTAATATACATAGGAAACACCCAGCCCAATACAAACAGACATGTTCATGTACACAAATGTTTGTACTGTGCGGGGATCGAACCCGCGACCCTTGGTGTAGTAGACTTCTCAACAATTACACCAAGACGGTCGTCAAAAAACAGAACAATGTTCCCTTTCATTGTGAAATATCTAAAAGTACACTTGGTTAGTTCATCAAAAACTAGAAATTTGAAGTCAAACTGTACATGGCATTCTTTGATCTTTATTTCCTATTGAATGAATTGAATGATTTTGCATTCAATGATAGCGCCACTTGAGCTTGCAAACTAACCTCGTTGTTGCCCCTTGTAGGCTTCTTCAGGGGCTTCTTAGCTACCCTTTACTTCACGTAGTCAACGGTGCAATTCCAAGACGGACCACAAACTGCAACCGCTAACTGCTAGCGACACTTCTGGTTTCTATAAATCTCTATGAAGGTGATTCCAAGCGTGGCCGCACTGCAGCGCCGCATTTGGGGACAAAATTATGTCGCAGTTTGCGGTCCGTCTTGGAATTGTACCTTAATCGTCCTGGCTTAGGTAAGGTAATGTGATAAGGCTAGGTACTCTTAGTAAGCTTGCACGCTGTGGATCTGCTTGCAACTACTCACCTGGTTGCGCCTAAACCCATTTTTATGTTTAATTCCAATTTTTTTGCATTTTTTTTTTACTTTTAAAAAATGTTTTTTTTTTTTAATACGGCCGTTAAGTGTTCCACGTGGTTATTCGTGTGATCTGAAATAAAAGTTCCTGACTGGAGCTGGCAAAAGTAAATTAGAACATTTATTGTGTTCTGTGGTGTAAAACTTTTCTGATTTGTCTCGTTCTCGTAGCAAGACGACGAAGATGGATGGCCGGATGGTTCGGACAATTTATCAATTGATGCAAAAGACCTGCACGTTGTATGAGCGGCAGTTGCATACGCAGCAAGGTCTTATTTAAATTCAATTTAAACGCAAGCAATCAAAGTATTCGCTGATGCAATTAGAAGTTTGCTACAGTTTTTTCCAGCCTTCAAACAACATTTTGCGCAAAAATATACTGCACACAGCCATAACAAATAATTCAAAATAGTACTAAAAGGACCTACATGGCATTGCTACCCAAAATTGAATAAGGATAAATAGGATGGGATAGATATTTTTTTTATTAATTTCAGTTGATTTCGCAGTTACACAATGCACACATTATCTTATTTTTGGATTGACAATATTTTTTCAACCAAAAACTATCAGCTGGGTCTGCTTATTAAAATCATAACAATAAATCTTATATTTTTTAATTCGTCTAAAATACCTAAGAATTAATATTTCGCAAATAGCTTCACAATACACTAGAAAACCTAAAAGAAAACAGTTGATTGATACAATTTTTAACAAAAAAATCGTTTGAAGGAGTTTTCTGCGAGTATAACCTACTTCACACATCTCCTTTCACGCAGATAAACACTTTAATTACACATTATAATAATATACTTCAATCACTCTGAAGTTCAATTTCAGTACTTCATCCAGACTAACTGCAGCCACGAATAACTAGGCCATAGGCGAGCATCACACCATGGATAATTATTAGTTTCACCTCAGATGTATAAACATGCCGTAAAGATAACGGAATTTTGGTCGCATAGAATTTAAGTTAACACGAGAAAAGGACCACAGATATATATTCGAATAATCAAGTATTTAGACAAGACACCGCCTACTTCACGTTATGAAACGGTTCGTGTGAGGGTTAGATCTAAGTGGTAAGGGTGATATCCCCTAGCGAACAGAGGTTCACGCATGCGCAGTCGCTAACTGTCTCCCCTCAAATGTGAGTGGTGCCTATGTTTGCAGCGGTTTAAAGCCGCAATTTGATCATAGGAGCAGCGACAAAGCTGAAGCGGAAATGCTTTCGTTCAAAAAACTGGCAAAGGGTCTCGAATTTGATTCCCTAACCAGGACAAATGTTCGATGTTGAAATACTTACTTACTTACTTGTAGATATTTGTGCTTGATCTGGGTAGGTCTATGTATTTTTATTTATTTTGGGAAACAGCTTATATGAAGTGAATTAGTAATATTTAAGGTTTCGTGCTACAAAAGAACAAAAACGGAACTCTTTGTTTTCCGTCCGGCTCCCAACTGTCATCGTTCCACCTTCTCCTCATTAACGTGCGGAGGTCCAAGGAACGAAGTCTTCAAAGTTTCGGCCGTTTAAGCTACATACGAGCACATTATATCGTTCAAATCCTTAAAATTTTACGCAGTTGACCTGTTGTCTTATGTACCTATGTGCTTATAAATGTGGCAGACATTGTTTGAAACCGATTTGAGCTTTAACTGCCTATTCTGACCATCCCACTAAGGTAGTAGCATTTACACACGTGAAGCTAGGTACCTAAACTGTTCTTAATTCCCAACAGCGCCCCTCTTAACCCTATTTGCTGTGAATGTGTACTGTTGCTAAGAAGGAGGCACGTGAAAGGGATTGCTTTTGTTCATGGAACAATGTTTTTGATGCCCTACCCCTCATTTGAGATTAAATGATGCAGCTTTACAAAACGTTAAGTATATTAATTGGACCATGAATAACTCTTTTCAATTTTGTTATTACTTTTAAAACCGGCCAGGTGCAGTTTTGTAGTATGTACTCGTAGGTATCGCGTCGTTTCGGTTTGTTCCATGTACACACATCAAAAGTGTCTAGGGATATCTCAAGCATTTTCATACAAAGTATAGCTATTTGGGAGGCTGTAAAAATTAAAATAATGCTACCAACGTAGAAATTTTTAGAACACAGAAACTGCTATATCTGCCCTTTCAGATTGTATAAAAAAATATATTGTAGTAGCATTATTGTACAATCGTAAGGACGTTAAAAAAAGACAGATTTTTCTTTTAAAAGGTGTCAAAATTTTAGCAAAATCAAACGTTTTTTTTTTGTAATATTCTTAACCTTTATCTTATGCCAGTGTCCTCGCGTTATTCTGAGATAATGCTCAACTTGTAAACCAACTTAACTTTATGAAATATTTGAAAAATGATAGCCCTATGATATCCCTAGACACTTTTGATGTGTGTATCCAAAAACAACCCTTTGTTCGCCAATTTACTCATCATTTCAAAAAACATACCTTCCTAACTTTCCATGTAGGTGATATCTACTTAAAACTAGTTTTTATTTTGGTGAATATGTATTCCCATGCCTAAGAACAGCTTTCTGTTACTAGCTCCCGTATTAAGAAACAATATAATTTGAGGAAGAGAAGAAAGACACTTTAAGAACGAATACTGGTGGTAATATCCTTTACTCAAACATTTTATGGTTGGGGAGGTGAAAGTATCTGAGCTGAACCCCGGACAGAACTAGAGTGCTCCTTGTTGACTACAATCCATCTCTATATAAAAATGGATCGCTGTTCGTTAGTCTCGCTAAAACTCAGGAACGGCTGGACCGATTTGGCTAATCTTGGTTTTGAAATATTTGTAATGGTCCAGGAAAGGTTTAAAAGGTGAGTAAACATGAGAAAATGCTAGGAATATAGTGAGAAACCACAATTTAGTTTTCTCTGAGCAACTGTTCCTACCTGTCACGTGACACTGAATGTTTGACATCAGTACGAAGTCTGTCGGGACAGTTAGTTTTGTATAAATAAGACTTAGCTTATCGTTATTTCCACTAACTGCATGTCTTATACCTAATATCAGACCAACAATTATTTTTAGTTATTTGAAATACAGCTACACACGTGGATTATGTGTGGTCAGGGCCGCGCCTTTCTTTTGTAAAAACAGACCCCACCTTTGAGCCATGGCCATCATGACCCTTCATTTCATTCGGTAATAATAAACTGTATGCATTCAATATCATCGGATACATGTTAAGTTATAACAGCTTGTCAGTCACCCCAATACGGAATAATGAGCCTTTATACCCCTAGCAGTCGTGCCTGTCGTCAATCAAGTTACGAATCTCATGAGTACTTAGTACTTCGCGTCAGTTCGATAGAGGACATGGAACGGTTTAGTTTTTTGAAGTTCTCTACAGTTCATACCATCCACTTATAGTGGCAGTGTTACACATGAAGCAAATCAGTGATGGGTTTATGTCCAGTGTTTGACAAACCCAGGAACGTTAATGAGCAAATATGTATAGAAAAAGAAAGTTGTTGTTAGCTTTATATAAAGCACTTATGACATAGTCGTAACACAAAGATTAAAAAACAACCAATAATAATGTGATTCTACCCCCGGTTTGGACGTTGATTCGACCGTGAAGAAACTCGGTAGTCACTCTTTTCAACATTGTTTACAATAAAAGCGGTATCATAGTATAGTCAACAACCAACATACATCATGTGCAGAGGAGCAGACTATATTAATGATTACCACAAATTCTTGTCGATCTAGTAATCTTATACATTGTTATACCCTTGCTTGTTCATACTTCTTCTTCTTTGCGTGTCGATGGCAGACATAATTCTAAATTTGGTGAGGCCAGTATTCTGCAACCCTTACAGCATGAGTACTAGCGCTCATCAGGTCATCCCGTGTGCAGCTGGTTGGACACATCGGGCACGATATTAAATGGCTCATGGTTTGGGGGGAGGCCCCACATTCACACACATTGTCAGCTATACTTAAAACCCTTGTGGTAGCAAATGTTAAGAAACGTTAATGAAGCAAGGCTTTTACAATGTTAAGAACTACGTGAACGACAAGAGTTAGTAGTCATCAAACACAACAAGAGAAATATCAGTCAAATCAGATCAGTTTTATTGTTTCATTTACGTGTTGTTCGTATTTGATCGCTAATAATGAATTGTTTATTGCAGAATGTAGCTGCCACCTGGCGGGCACGCTGGGCGGGCTGGGCGCGTGCGACACGCGCAGCGGGCAGTGCGCGTGCAAGTTGCACGTTGGCGAGCGGCAGTGCGACCAGTGCCAGGATGGGTTCTACCAGCTTGAGAGCAACAACGTGTTTGGATGCACTGGTAAATTCTGAATATCTTTTTTCTAGTATATTTGAAGTGATGTCACTGAAAAGGTGAGAAAGTCACCGGCCAAGCTGTAGCTAACTTTGCAACGCACGTTAAGCAGTTGTTGCCTGTCGCTAGATGTCAATTGTTCAGCCTTGTTGGAGGCCTTAGTTCGGCTTGATAACATTTGAGTGCAAAGACTATCACCAATATCACATCCCTTCAACACAACGCACAAAGCCCGCGTGTTGGAGTATGGCTTGCGCCACCTCATAGTTTTAGTGAAACCTACCTGCGCACAGCCGTACGTCCGTATACAGAAAGTTGTTGTTGTTGTTGAACGAAATATTAAAACAAGTGGTTCTCCCTTATGAATTGAAATTGTTGTTTACTCCAGAGTGCGACTGCGACATCGGCGGCTCGATCGACAACAACTGCGACAAGCTGTCAGGCCAATGCCGCTGCCACTCGCGCGTGGAAGGCCGTCGCTGCGACCGGCCCATCCGCGCCCACTACTTCCCCACCCTCCACCAGTTCCAGTATGAGCTGGAGGAGGGCCTGACTCAGTCTGGACCGGTTCGGTACAGGAACAGCGAGCAAGCCTTCCCCGGGTACTCGTGGAAGGGATACGTCGTCTTCTCGCCTTTGCAGGTTAGTCTAATCAACAACCAATCGATATGGTGGCACGATTGACCTCAACTGCCACAATCTGTCAGGCTGATGCCGGTCCATTCGTGCCCACTACTTCCCCACTCCCCACCAGTGCCAGTAAAAGCTGGAGGAGGGTCTGACTCAGTCTGGACCGGTTCAGTACAGGAACAGCGAGCAAGCCTTCCCTGGGTACTCGTGGAAGGGATACGTCGTCTTCTCGCCTTTGCAGGTTAGTCTAACCATCAACCCATCTAAGTAAATTGTTGCCTAAAGTGAGCTAAAATTAACTGTTGACGTGATAAAATAAAGGTTACCAGTGAGGTCGCAAAGCTTTTTTTGATGCCGTCATTGTTTGTGTTCGTCCTCAACCCGTGTATTGTTTCTGATGTCTAATATTAGTATATTTTTCCAGAATGAAGTGATAAATATCGTGCACATCTCCAAGTCTTCGCTGTACCGCATGGTGATCAAGTATGCCAGCCCCCTGCACGACCCCATCATCGCCACCATCGTCGTCACGCCAGAGAGCGTCATCGACACTCAACAGAAGTGAGTAAAATTCGGACCTTCAGACACGTGCCCCCATAACCTCAAAATAAGAGGTTCACCATTTACTTGGTGATGTTTATAGATTCTGTCACTCAGAAGAACAAAAATGAACTTTCTTGAAGAAAATAAGGGATGAAGTTAACTGACATAAAATTCTTAACCATGACTCAGTGGAACTTTTTTTTCATTGAACGTACATTTTTTACTATCACATAAGTGATAGTACAGTCGATCAGTCGATAGCATAGGTTATTAGGAAGACCCAAAAAAAAGCTGCGGAATTTGAGAATTTCTGACAGTACAAGAAACCGTGGTCAAGGGTGTCGATTTTTTTTTTTTAATATTAAATTTTTACTAAACCAAGTGACAGAGATTTTTGTCCTTATTTTTCCCAAAAACCGGTATAACTACCCATCATTCCATCTATCACTTCGTGATCACTTGACGTGTAGTTTTGGGACACCCTATATATTATAATTTTTAAATTATTTTTAATAACGACATAATAATGAATCAATGATTCTGCCTGTGGCAAGCAGTAAGTCTTATAAAGACTAGTTTCACTTTGTACTAAATATCGAGGTTGCATCACTTTCAGGTTCAGCGTGCTACTGCGGCCTACCATGGAGCCTCAGCTGGTGACCGTGGCCGGGGAGAAGGGCGTAGCTCCCTCGCCCTTCGTCATGAACCCTGGCAACTGGACTGTTACCATCAAAACCACCAAGGAAGTTATGCTTGTGAGTCAATTATTGTATGTTAATATCATTTTTAGCATTTGCCATGCAGTATCTCCACTAAAGGTCCGAAAACCAGAAAAAGACATTCGGTATTGGCTTCAGGGGGAAATGGAACTCGCGGCTTTCGCAAACCGAGCGACTGCACTAACCGCTGTTGCTACCGAGATCATTGAGAGACCGGCCGAATCTTTCTGGTAAATTTGCCCTATGAGCCAGGGTGATTCCATCAATGTTAAAGGCAGATACACCTTCAACCTTCTGCCTTCACCATTGATGGAATCACCCTGGCTCGTAGTGTAATAATACCACAATTTGTATGTTACAAAATAAAATATCACATCTGTGGTAGGTCTTATTCTTTCTTTTTATTGACTTATCAAATACTTACCACCCAGTTAACAAGAAAAAGAATATGTGTGTGTATGTAGAGAGGTGACTGGGATATGTGCGTGAAGATTTAGGTTTGTCTTACTGTGTGCGTACCCATGTGCTGAGATTACTAAAATAGTATTTAAAGTACAGTCTTCGGTTTCACTATAAACTATGTAACTAGATGAAACATGTTTGCTCATTGTTAGTGTTGAAACTCTGTCCCAAGTTTTTCATCATTCATGTCATTAAAAAATAGTTTTATCACCTTTTCCCCTAGGATTACTTCGTGCTAGTCCCCGAGGCGTACTACGAAGCAACCGTACTGACCAAGCTCGTGGACAAGCCTTGCGTGGTTGGAGACCAGAAGCTGTGCCGGCACTTTGCCTACCCCAGCCTACAGGGCAGGCCCACTGCTGAACTGGTGTCGCCTGTGACGGCCTATGTGGAAGATAGCGAGGTGAGTCCTTTCTCAGGTCTAGCTTGTCTAATGTTTGACTTTCGACCAGATGGCGGAAGATATGGTAGTTGCCTTAAAATATTTAATTTTCATCCAAAGTAGTTACTGACAAATATTTTAAATAATAATTAACAAATCCAGGTACCCTCAGCATCAAAATAATACATGCATACAGAGCTTTAAAATATGTTAAAAGAAAAGCAACTTTTATCGCGACAGAGTCAAAATTGTCTTTTTCTTAGATTTTGGTAACCCCTCGAACGACATACGAATGTGTTATTCAACTATTACAATTGCTTTTTGACTTCCCTGTGGGCGTACATTATTTTGGTGGTGATTGTACCCACTAACAATATCATCTTGTCTAATGACCTCAGTAAATCCTACACATTTTAAATAATATTTCAGCAACTAAAAGAACTGATGGCTGAACCGAACTCCATCCCGCTTCTAAACGACGACCAACCAGAGCTGGAATTCAAGTTAGACATCGACCAGTCCGGCCCCTACATCCTGTTGATTGAGTACGTGACTCCCGTGAACCGTAGCGCGAGCCCAGCTGTGGACTACTCGAACGAAACATCTCTATTCAGTCCCAAATGGACCGTGGCCGTGAGGTTCCAGAGCGGAGACGCTCCAGAAACGGCAGCTATTGTTAACCTGAATGAGTGTCCCTACACTACCGCTTGCAGGCAGGTTGTGGTCGACAACTTGGCTAAGATATACATCGTGAACGTTCAGAGCTCGGATAACGTCGTCCACTTGGATGTAAGTAACTATCTAAAATACTTTCACAGTATTTATTATTTATTTTTGTTGCCCGACTAAGATAAGATCTTAAATAGATTTATGCAACTTTATCTCACTTGTTAATAATATCATTCTTTTGAATTTTCTTTCGTATTTATGTGTCGCAGGAAATTTGAAAATTTCGCCCTTCTTATACAAATGGCATCAGCAATTTACAAAGACTAATCTATTTTAGAAAATGCCTGATGCCGAATGTGAACTGTCCTCATTTTCGGTAATGGTGATCGGCATAATTACAGCCACTTACTAACCTTAATGTTCGAATTAGTACCACACGCGATCACGAGTGGCGCTGCACGTTATAACCGTAGAAACCATAGAAAAACGTTATCTATTCAAAAATCTGAGTATGACGGATTGCGCTTAATTAAGTGTTACAATTAACTTAAATGTCCTTTTAGAGACACGTTCCAACGAAATTCGGACCCAGCTAGTGATTATTTTAGAACACGCTTATACTTTTTCAGGGTGAAAGAGACTCTCTGACTGGCATCAAGTCGATCATAGCGATCCCTGAGGAAGAATGGCACATGGACTACATCACACCGCGGCCATACTGTCTGCGGAGGGACGGCCAATGCGACCCGGCTGTCTTCTCGGCGGCTGTAGACTCCAAGAAGGTTCGTGTTCGTTGTAGAGAACAACAGACAGGGTAGAAAGTGGTCATGGTAGAAAACTGGCTTCTGGACTGAAACAAAAAACAAACTGCTTTTCTAAGTCTCGATGCTGACAGATGTTACGGCTGACAGCCAGCAACGTCAGCTGACCACAGACCACACCTCAAATCACTACATAATATAAAACAAAGTCGCTTTATCAGTCCCTATGTTTGCTTAAATCTTTAAAACTACGCAACGGATTTCGATGCTGCTTTTTTAATAGATAGAGTAATTGAAAAGTACGGTTTCTATGTATAATATAACATATCCCATTGCAATCATATGAAGCCGGAGCGGGTCGCTAGTATGAAATAGATACAAGCATATTCTTCATACATTACCTGTCAATCCTGTCTGTAATGTACCTATCCGAACTAAACGAAACAATTTTCCTTCAGGTGGAGATAGAATCAGGCACGGGAGGCGACCGCGAGGTGCGGCCACCCATCCTGGACAAATCCGCAGTAGTGGTGTATCTCACTCCCGATGCAGACCCAGTGACCATCGAGTCTAAGGTGCCCTCGCCGGGAGAATACCTCTTCCTCGTACATTACTACCAACCTGACCATCCAGGTAAGATTATTTTAAGACTTATTAAAAATAAGATTAATAAATGATTAATGAAAGCGTCGTGGCCCAGTGGTTCAACACTCTGGCTCGGAACCCGATGGTCCCGAGATCGAATCTGGCCGGAACACACCTACTTTGTGCTCATTGTACAATTTGCGGCTAACTCTCCGGTGATGGAAAACACCGATATAAAACCCAAGCAACCCGGATAACGGCGGTAGGCTCGACCCCTTACCACGTTGGGTTCAAATTCCCTAGGCGAAATGTGGGCTTCTGAATATTCCGTTCGCCATGAAGGCAACAATCAGTGCGCCTCTGACTAACCCATTAGGGATATGGTCGTGAGGATATGTTATGTTGTTATTAAAAATAACAAACTATATCAACATTTTGCGTTCTTTGTGGTAACCACAGAAAATCCACAGGATATTACCCTACACAGCGACACACTGTGTGGGGTTCGAAGCCGCGACTTCTGGTGTAAAATCTAACTCCTTAACTATAACACGAAATAGGTTTATGAAATTGATACCTATCGTTACAGAAATTGATTTATTTAGAACCGTACATATAAAATTCTCGTGTCCCAGCGTTTGTTGTCAAACTCCTCCGAAACGGCTTGACCGTTTTAATGAAAATTAGGTTAATTATTCCGCGGACACAGTTTGGATGTACTATATAAAATTATTTTTCCAAACTCCTCGTTAACGATTAATAGTATAGCCAGAGAGATTTTATTACAATTTTATACATACTAAATACGAAGAGGCTTTTTCCCCAACCTTATAGTAGCCGGTTCAAACCATCGCCGCTAGATGGCAGTGGGGGTAAGTTAGATCGCGCAAACATTGCGTTCCCACGATTCTACTACGGTTTTAGGCTGGATGTCAAACACTGCTCTTGGATTCAACATTTTTTGGAAGCAGTAGCTTACCCCTTTTAAAGGTAAGTTGCTGCAGGAACCAGCCCGGGGGTGAGGCCCCATTAGTGCGTTGCGCTGAAACGACGCAGCACAACACCAACCGCTGCGTCGTTTAGTTTATATTTTTCTCGCTGCGTCGTCGCCCGCAAGATCGTACAAATCGAGCAACGCAGCGCACTAATCTTTCTTATAAATAAAATTTTCATGTCACAATGTTTGTTGCCAAACTCTTCCGAAACGGCTTGACCAATTTTGATGAAATTTTATATGTATGTTTGTTATGTCTGAGAATCGGTCGGAATTTATTTATTTATTTACAATTGACAACAGTGAACAATCGATACATTTATTTATTACAATAATGGTACTGGAGACGAACTAGATTGACAACCTAAACAGCATACGCATGACATGTTATACATTAGCGTTTATACAGAATAAAAATCGAAACAAAGAAAGATAAACAGAGTGAAGTCTCTCGTAATATATTTTTTATTTCTTAATTTTTCTTCTGAAATCCACGCTGACAAAGTCGCGTTTTTCCGATAGTCTTATATTTAAAATTCTCGTGTCGCAGTGTTAAATGCTAAACTGACAGTAATAAAATTAATAAATTATAGTCCATTCACGTTAATAAAGCACTACAATGCAATAAAAAAAAACTCAGATTCACAACCTTCGCGTTTAAAGGGGGGGTTCTACTGATCACTGTGGGCTTGACTTTTTCTAATTAGGAACGATTCGATTGGTTAGGTAGCGTGCTGGATCGAAAGACAAGTATGAAATTACTGCATTCTTAACGCGAACGGACTATTACATCTTCTGCTAACATTACCATTCGTCGTTCCCAGGTAGCTTCGTGGACGTAACCCTAAACCTGGACGGCACCAAGTACGAAGGTCGCATGAGCGCGGAGCACTGCCCGGCCAGCTCGGGCTGCCGCGCGCTGCTGAAGCCGCTGGACCCTCGCCAGGGCCTGCCCGTCAGCGAGAACGTCTCCATCACCTTCCAGGTTAGTTCATATTTATAATATTCTAAGGTATCCGTAGATAATAGGCTAGATGACGGTAATTTTATTGTTTATTATCGAAAGACCTTACATTTATGTAAACAATCGTAAAAGAATCACTTCATTAGTATCAACACTACCCGAGATATCACAATTTGAAATGCACACTTTTTGGACTTGCCCAAAAATGCTTCGTACAAACGGGACTGATTATGGCGTCACGTTCACTGTTTTTGTAAAGAGCGGGTATGAACTTTGTTCGACAGCTATAGTAAATATTTATGAAAAGGGTCTCCTAACATAATTGCCTCATAATATAGTAATATTGTTCTACAAAAATTTAACTCTTTTAAAATGGACCTGCCCACCCAAATTTGCAAGCCTCATTTTGAAACAATTTTCGATTGTGGTTTCACAATAACATTTGAAATCAATTATTTTACTATTATTTTTAGGGAACATAAAAAAACATGCAAAATGACTCATAGTCATCTACCCAATTGAGATAAGTCCTCTTGCTGTTTTGACACTTAAAATTCTTCAATCACACCTCTTTAATTACTCCTTTTAACCCCATGGAATCTCTTGACCATTCATCAAGTATATCTTTGCTGCTGATAATAAATACACCTTCACTATTCGAACCCTGAGATGGCATAACCGCACGACCCAGTGTGCCAGCCAAGTCGGTCCCCACTACTCTTCGTTCGGTGTTGCCTGTTCAAAACTACCATCTCTAGTAGATTTATTTAAGATTGTGTCACAAATTTGAATGTTTAATTTTGTAAATAGTTAGACGTGAATATGCATTTACATACAACCCAAACCATCACGCCTCTTTTCCCACGTGATAGGCAGAGACCACTTCGTTCCACTTGCTACGATCCTGACACTCACCTTGCGCTTCTTCTACTCTCATGAGTCCTGTTTAATATTCGGTCAGAATATGTCCGTTATTTCCGGACATTGTGCTCTACAGGAAAGTGCCGCGTTTACCAGTTGTGCCTTTTATTTGGCTTTTTTTATGGCACTATCCAAAACTAGGTTCATTTTAGGCTCAAAGCAGTATGTTAAACAAACATTTGTATGAGCTGAACACCTCTAAACGCTATCCCTACCGAGCTACAAGTGACAGCAGTTTGAAAGAAGCTGTTTCAGTGTTTCAGTTCTCATTCTTGAAGTTTTTGACTCTTATACCCCTGGAGTGTTGGAGGAGCTGATTCAGCTCATCAGGAAATTGGAGCAGTTCCAAGCGGCAAATTTAGGCCTAGTATAATTATGTCTTTCGCGCTAAAACATTTACCATTTTGGCCATTGGCATTTTGGCATTTGGGCCATTTTGGTGCCAAATAATGACGCGCAACGATCTACCGTCATTTTAGTACGATTCAGCGATAACGCGCCTGACAGCTCGTATGTCTCCGACACTTGATGGTTTAAGTCGAATACCTGTCTTACTATTGATGTTATCTCCCCCAGGGCGACGAAAGCAACGGCGTGTGGCTAGACTACGTGCTCATAGTGGCCACATCAGACATGACCGAATCCGCTCTGAAGGAGGCCAACATGCTGGACTACACGCGCGAGTTCATCGAGTCTTGCGCCGCTAACCACTACTCCATCACGCCTAATGACACTAGTCAGTATAACACTTTTTCAAATCATAATTATAGTTTACTTTTGAGATTTTCTCGTAACAAATAGTAACAAATAATACGTAGGTAGGTATTAACTTATTCTACTTAACTTAATTTTGTAATTTGCTAAGAGTAAAATTCGGTCCCCACCAAGGGTAACTGCTACTATACAACACCATTGGGAACCCTTACCCTTGAATCTAGAAACGCCTTCAAACTCATACGTTCACTTCTTACTTCAAACTCGTTGCGCAGAACACAAATTAAGGTGTCAGCGGGTTGCGAGGTGAGGTCAATCTTGCGCACACAGCGCTCGCACCTAACTTCCGAGCCGCCATTAAGTTTGAATCGTGCTATACCTATCTGAAAATCTCCTATGTCAGATAGTTGTTGTATCTTTTCTAACCATTGTATTCCTTTCCAGGCTTCTGCCGCGACGCAATGTTCTCAATAACGGCGGAGTACAACAGCGGAGCCCTGGCCTGCTTTTGCGACTTCATGGGTTCCACCGAGTTGGAGTGCGACGTCTTCGGCGGCCAATGCCCTTGCCGGCCAAACGTGGTCGGCCGGACTTGCACGGCCTGCAAAACGGGCTACTACGGCTTCCCGAACTGCCGGCCTTGTCATTGCCCTTCCACTGCTATCTGCGATGATAATGGTAATTATATCTTGTATACATATGGATACAGCACTGCGTACAATTAAAAACTCAAAAATGGCACACATTTAAAATTTCTTCTTAATTAGCTAAAAACTAGCTGTGGCAAAGAGGCCTCTTTTCTATAAAGTTATAGTTTAATTAGTAAACTTTCCCTGTTCCGTTATTTTGCTTTACGTGTCAAAAATTACTTATCTTGTCCTTTTGTATGTGTTTGCAAAATCATATTATATTTTTACTATCACTATTTTAAACGTTTGCTTTGTTCTCTGATCCTTTCACGTCTGCAATTAATAGTGTTTAAATTCATACATTGCAGTTTACGCTTAGGGTCTGAGTTCGGTCATAAGCATCAATGTACACAATTACCTAGTTGCAGCTATATAAGCTGTTTTTGAAGGATCGGTAGAATGAAGTTAACGACGCGATCAACGCAGTTTTGGCCATTAGATTTGTTTTTGATTTCTTTAAACTAGGAGATATCGTCTCTATTATTTCCTTATTTGACTATGTTCTTATAACATTTTGGTGTGCTACAAGCACACCTGTGTTGTCGTACCGTGAACAGTGCGTATAGGTGCTAAGTTAGTGACGGATGTTAGTCACTTGCCTACCATCTGATTACAAATTAATGAAGTAATGAATCTTCAGATATCATTAGTAATTAGAGTGTATTGAACTTATTGACGCTGAAAATCATTATAAGTATTTGGTAACTTTGTCAGTTTCGATATATCTGATGGTGACTGCACTGTACGGGGATTGCAACACCACGGGTTCTTCTAAGCCATTTCACCAAATCGGTTGCCCACCATTGAAATCTCTCTTTGTTAAAATTATGAAATTGCTGTTAAATTAGTCAGTCTGACAAAGCACTCAATCGCTTGTATAATATTGATGCAGGCTGTATAGGCTATTTATACATGAACACGAATAATGTCAAAATGACAATTATACGAACCGTTCTGTGCATGTGTATCAAAATCCTCATTCTCAAATCTATTCCAGGCATGTGCATCTGCCCAAAGAACGTGGAAGGCGAGAACTGCGACCGCTGCAAGCCTTACACGTTCAACTTCGACGTGCACCGCGGCTGCGACGACTGCAACTGCAGCCCGCTGGGCGTGCGAGACGACCGGCTGCAGTGCGACAAGGACAGCGGCAACTGCGAGTGAGTGCGCCATTCTAGCTCTTACACTCATACATATAGGACTGAGACTGCAACTGCAGCCCGCTGGGCGTGCGAGACGACCGGCTGCAGTGCGACAAGGACAGCGGCAACTGCGAGTGAGTGCGCCATTCTAGCTCTTACACTCATACATATAGGACTGAGACTGCAACTGCAGCCCGCTGGGCGTGCGAGACGACCGGCTGCAGTGCGACAAGGACAGCGGCAACTGCGAGTGAGTGCGCCATTCTAGCTCTTACACTCATACATATAGGACTGAGACTGCAACTGTGAGTGCGCCATTCTAGCTCTTACACTCATACATATTGGACTGAGACTGCAACTGTGAGTGCGCCATTCTAGCTCTTACACTCATACATATAGGACTGAGACTGCAACTGCAGCCCGCTGGGCGTGCGAGACGACCGGCTGCAGTGCGACAAGGACAGCGGCAACTGCGAGTGAGTGCGCCATTCTAGCTCTTACACTCATACATATAGGACTGAGACTGCAACTGCAGCCCGCTGGGCGTGCGAGACGACCGGCTGCAGTGCGACAAGGACAGCGGCAACTGCGAGTGAGTGCGCCATTCTAGCTCTTACACTCATACATATAGGACTGAGACTGCAACTGTGAGTGCGCCATTCTAGCTCTTACACTCATACATATAGGACTGAGACTGCAACTGTGAGTGCGCCATTCTAGCTCTTACACTCATACATATAGGACTGGGACTGCAACTGTGAGTGCGCCATTCTAGCTCTTACACTCATACATATAGGACTGAGACTGCAACTGCAGCCCGCTGGGCGTGCGAGACGACCGGCTGCAGTGCGACAAGGACAGCGGCAACTGCGAGTGAGTGCGCCATTCTAGCTCTTACACTCATACATATAGGACTGAGACTGCAACTGCAGCCCGCTGGGCGTGCGAGACGACCGGCTGCAGTGCGACAAGGACAGCGGCAACTGCGAGTGAGTGCGCCATTCTAGCTCTTACACTCATACATATAGGACTGAGACTGCAACTGCAGCCCGCTGGGCGTGCGAGACGACCGGCTGCAGTGCGACAAGGACAGCGGCAACTGCGAGTGAGTGCGCCATTCTAGCTCTTACACTCATACATATAGGACTGAGACTGCAACTGTGAGTGCGCCATTCTAGCTCTTACACTCATACATATAGGACTGAGACTGCAACTGCAGCCCGCTGGGCGTGCGAGACGACCGGCTGCAGTGCGACAAGGACAGCGGCAACTGCGAGTGAGTGCGCCATTCTAGCTCTTACACTCATACATATAGGACTGAGACTGCAACTGTGAGTGCGCCATTCTAGCTCTTACACTCATACATATAGGACTGAGACTGCAACTGCAGCCCGCTGGGCGTGCGAGACGACCGGCTGCAGTGCGACAAGGACAGCGGCAACTGCGAGTGAGTGCGCCATTCTAGCTCTTACACTCATACATATAGGACTGAGACTGCAACTGTGAGTGCGCCATTCTAGCTCTTACACTCATACATATAGGACTGAGACTGCAACTGCAGCCCGCTGGGCGTGCGAGACGACCGGCTGCAGTGCGACAAGGACAGCGGCAACTGCGAGTGAGTGCGCCATTCTAGCTCTTACACTCATACATATAGGACTGAGACTGCAACTGCAGCCCGCTGGGCGTGCGAGACGACCGGCTGCAGTGCGACAAGGACAGCGGCAACTGCGAGTGAGTGCGCCATTCTAGCTCTTACACTCATACATATAGGACTGAGACTGCAACTGTGAGTGCGCCATTCTAGCTCTTACACTCATACATATAGGACTGAGACTGCAACTGCAGCCCGCTGGGCGTGCGAGACGACCGGCTGCAGTGCGACAAGGACAGCGGCAACTGCGAGTGAGTGCGCCATTCTAGCTCTTACACTCATACATATAGGACTGAGACTGCAACTGTGAGTGCGCCATTCTAGCTCTTACACTCATACATATAGGACTGAGACTGCAACTGCAGCCCGCTGGGCGTGCGAGACGACCGGCTGCAGTGCGACAAGGACAGCGGCAACTGCGAGTGAGTGCGCCATTCTAGCTCTTACACTCATACATATAGGACTGAGACTGCAACTGCAGCCCGCTGGGCGTGCGAGACGACCGGCTGCAGTGCGACAAGGACAGCGGCAACTGCGAGTGAGTGCGCCATTCTAGCTCTTACACTCATACATATAGGACTGAGACTGCAACTGCAGCCCGCTGGGCGTGCGAGACGACCGGCTGCAGTGCGACAAGGACAGCGGCAACTGCGAGTGAGTGCGCCATTCTAGCTCTTACACTCATACATATAGGACTGAGACTGCAACTGCAGCCCGCTGGGCGTGCGAGACGACCGGCTGCAGTGCGACAAGGACAGCGGCAACTGCGAGTGAGTGCGCCATTCTAGCTCTTACACTCATACATATAGGACTGAGACTGCAACTGTGAGTGCGCCATTCTAGCTCTTACACTCATACATATAGGACTGAGACTGCAACTGTGAGTGCGCCATTCTAGCTCTTACACTCATACATATAGGACTGAGACTGCAACTGTGAGTGCGCCATTCTAGCTCTTACACTCATACATATAGGACTGAGACTGCAACTGCAGCCCGCTGGGCGTGCGAGACGACCGGCTGCAGTGCGACAAGGACAGCGGCAACTGCGAGTGAGTGCGCCATTCTAGCTCTTACACTCATACATATAGGACTGAGACTGCAACTGTGAGTGCGCCATTCTAGCTCTTACACTCATACATATAGGACTGAGACTGCAACTGCAGCCCGCTGGGCGTGCGAGACGACCGGCTGCAGTGCGACAAGGACAGCGGCAACTGCGAGTGAGTGCGCCATTCTAGCTCTTACACTCATACATATAGGACTGAGACTGCAACTGTGAGTGCGCCATTCTAGCTCTTACACTCATACATATAGGACTGAGACTGCAACTGCAGCCCGCTGGGCGTGCGAGACGACCGGCTGCAGTGCGACAAGGACAGCGGCAACTGCGAGTGAGTGCGCCATTCTAGCTCTTACACTCATACATATAGGACTGAGACTGCAACTGTGAGTGCGCCATTCTAGCTCTTACACTCATACATATAGGACTGAGACTGCAACTGCAGCCCGCTGGGCGTGCGAGACGACCGGCTGCAGTGCGACAAGGACAGCGGCAACTGCGAGTGAGTGCGCCATTCTAGCTCTTACACTCATACATATAGGACTGAGACTGCAACTGTGAGTGCGCCATTCTAGCTCTTACACTCATACATATAGGACTGAGACTGCAACTGCAGCCCGCTGGGCGTGCGAGACGACCGGCTGCAGTGCGACAAGGACAGCGGCAACTGCGAGTGAGTGCGCCATTCTAGCTCTTACACTCATACATATAGGACTGAGACTGCAACTGTGAGTGCGCCATTCTAGCTCTTACACTCATACATATAGGACTGAGACTGCAACTGCAGCCCGCTGGGCGTGCGAGACGACCGGCTGCAGTGCGACAAGGACAGCGGCAACTGCGAGTGAGTGCGCCATTCTAGCTCTTACACTCATACATATAGGACTGAGACTGCAACTGTGAGTGCGCCATTCTAGCTCTTACACTCATACATATAGGACTGAGACTGCAACTGCAGCCCGCTGGGCGTGCGAGACGACCGGCTGCAGTGCGACAAGGACAGCGGCAACTGCGAGTGAGTGCGCCATTCTAGCTCTTACACTCATACATATAGGACTGAGACTGCAACTGTGAGTGCGCCATTCTAGCTCTTACACTCATACATATTGGACTGAGACTGCAACTGTGAGTGCGCCATTCTAGCTCTTACACTCATACATATAGGACTGAGACTGCAACTGTGAGTGCGCCATTCTAGCTCTTACACTCATACATATAGGACTGAGACTGCAACTGCAGCCCGCTGGGCGTGCGAGACGACCGGCTGCAGTGCGACAAGGACAGCGGCAACTGCGAGTGAGTGCGCCATTCTAGCTCTTACACTCATACATATAGGACTGAGACTGCAACTGTGAGTGCGCCATTCTAGCTCTTACACTCATACATATAGGACTGAGACTGCAACTGCAGCCCGCTGGGCGTGCGAGACGACCGGCTGCAGTGCGACAAGGACAGCGGCAACTGCGAGTGAGTGCGCCATTCTAGCTCTTACACTCATACATATAGGACTGAGACTGCAACTGCAGCCCGCTGGGCGTGCGAGACGACCGGCTGCAGTGCGACAAGGACAGCGGCAACTGCGAGTGAGTGCGCCATTCTAGCTCTTACACTCATACATATAGGACTGAGACTGCAACTGCAGCCCGCTGGGCGTGCGAGACGACCGGCTGCAGTGCGACAAGGACAGCGGCAACTGCGAGTGAGTGCGCCATTCTAGCTCTTACACTCATACATATAGGACTGAGACTGCAACTGCAGCCCGCTGGGCGTGCGAGACGACCGGCTGCAGTGCGACAAGGACAGCGGCAACTGCGAGTGAGTGCGCCATTCTAGCTCTTACACTCATACATATAGGACTGAGACTGCAACTGTGAGTGCGCCATTCTAGCTCTTACACTCATACATATAGGACTGAGACTGCAACTGTGAGTGCGCCATTCTAGCTCTTACACTCATACATATAGGACTGAGACTGCAACTGTGAGTGCGCCATTCTAGCTCTTACACTCATACATATAGGACTGAGACTGCAACTGCAGCCCGCTGGGCGTGCGAGACGACCGGCTGCAGTGCGACAAGGACAGCGGCAACTGCGAGTGAGTGCGCCATTCTAGCTCTTACACTCATACATATAGGACTGAGACTGCAACTGTGAGTGCGCCATTCTAGCTCTTACACTCATACATATAGGACTGAGACTGCAACTGCAGCCCGCTGGGCGTGCGAGACGACCGGCTGCAGTGCGACAAGGACAGCGGCAACTGCGAGTGAGTGCGCCATTCTAGCTCTTACACTCATACATATAGGACTGAGACTGCAACTGTGAGTGCGCCATTCTAGCTCTTACACTCATACATATAGGACTGAGACTGCAACTGTGAGTGCGCCATTCTAGCTCTTACACTCATACATATAGGACTGAGACTGCAACTGTGAGTGCGCCATTCTAGCTCTTACACTCATACATATAGGACTGAGACTGCAACTGCAGCCCGCTGGGCGTGCGAGACGACCGGCTGCAGTGCGACAAGGACAGCGGCAACTGCGAGTGAGTGCGCCATTCTAGCTCTTACACTCATACATATAGGACTGAGACTGCAACTGTGAGTGCGCCATTCTAGCTCTTACACTCATACATATAGGACTGAGACTGCAACTGCAGCCCGCTGGGCGTGCGAGACGACCGGCTGCAGTGCGACAAGGACAGCGGCAACTGCGAGTGAGTGCGCCATTCTAGCTCTTACACTCATACATATAGGACTGAGACTGCAACTGTGAGTGCGCCATTCTAGCTCTTACACTCATACATATAGGACTGAGACTGCAACTGTGAGTGCGCCATTCTAGCTCTTACACTCATACATATAGGACTGAGACTGCAACTGTGAGTGCGCCATTCTAGCTCTTACACTCATACATATAGGACTGAGACTGCAACTGCAGCCCGCTGGGCGTGCGAGACGACCGGCTGCAGTGCGACAAGGACAGCGGCAACTGCGAGTGAGTGCGCCATTCTAGCTCTTACACTCATACATATAGGACTGAGACTGCAACTGTGAGTGCGCCATTCTAGCTCTTACACTCATACATATAGGACTGAGACTGCAACTGCAGCCCGCTGGGCGTGCGAGACGACCGGCTGCAGTGCGACAAGGACAGCGGCAACTGCGAGTGAGTGCGCCATTCTAGCTCTTACACTCATACATATAGGACTGAGACTGCAACTGTGAGTGCGCCATTCTAGCTCTTACACTCATACATATAGGACTGAGACTGCAACTGCAGCCCGCTGGGCGTGCGAGACGACCGGCTGCAGTGCGACAAGGACAGCGGCAACTGCGAGTGAGTGCGCCATTCTAGCTCTTACACTCATACATATAGGACTGAGACTGCAACTGCAGCCCGCTGGGCGTGCGAGACGACCGGCTGCAGTGCGACAAGGACAGCGGCAACTGCGAGTGAGTGCGCCATTCTAGCTCTTACACTCATACATATAGGACTGAGACTGCAACTGCAGCCCGCTGGGCGTGCGAGACGACCGGCTGCAGTGCGACAAGGACAGCGGCAACTGCGAGTGAGTGCGCCATTCTAGCTCTTACACTCATACATATAGGACTGAGACTGCAACTGCAGCCCGCTGGGCGTGCGAGACGACCGGCTGCAGTGCGACAAGGACAGCGGCAACTGCGAGTGAGTGCGCCATTCTAGCTCTTACACTCATACATATAGGACTGAGACTGCAACTGTGAGTGCGCCATTCTAGCTCTTACACTCATACATATAGGACTGAGACTGCAACTGCAGCCCGCTGGGCGTGCGAGACGACCGGCTGCAGTGCGACAAGGACAGCGGCAACTGCGAGTGAGTGCGCCATTCTAGCTCTTACACTCATACATATAGGACTGAGACTGCAACTGTGAGTGCGCCATTCTAGCTCTTACACTCATACATTTAGGACTGAGACTGCAACTGCAGCCCGCTGGGCGTGCGAGACGACCGGCTGCAGTGCGACAAGGACAGCGGCAACTGCGAGTGAGTGCGCCATTCTAGCTCTTACACTCATACATATAGGACTGAGACTGCAACTGCAGCCCGCTGGGCGTGCGAGACGACCGGCTGCAGTGCGACAAGGACAGCGGCAACTGCGAGTGAGTGCGCCATTCTAGCTCTTACACTCATACATATAGGACTGAGACTGCAACTGCAGCCCGCTGGGCGTGCGAGACGACCGGCTGCAGTGCGACAAGGACAGCGGCAACTGCGAGTGAGTGCGCCATTCTAGCTCTTACACTCATACATATAGGACTGAGACTGCAACTGCAGCCCGCTGGGCGTGCGAGACGACCGGCTGCAGTGCGACAAGGACAGCGGCAACTGCGAGTGAGTGCGCCATTCTAGCTCTTACACTCATACATATAGGACTGAGACTGCAACTGTGAGTGCGCCATTCTAGCTCTTACACTCATACATATAGGACTGAGACTGCAACTGCAGCCCGCTGGGCGTGCGAGACGACCGGCTGCAGTGCGACAAGGACAGCGGCAACTGCGAGTGAGTGCGCCATTCTAGCTCTTACACTCATACATATAGGACTGAGACTGCAACTGTGAGTGCGCCATTCTAGCTCTTACACTCATACATATTGGACTGAGACTGCAACTGTGAGTGCGCCATTCTAGCTCTTACACTCATACATATAGGACTGAGACTGCAACTGCAGCCCGCTGGGCGTGCGAGACGACCGGCTGCAGTGCGACAAGGACAGCGGCAACTGCGAGTGAGTGCGCCATTCTAGCTCTTACACTCATACATATAGGACTGAGACTGCAACTGCAGCCCGCTGGGCGTGCGAGACGACCGGCTGCAGTGCGACAAGGACAGTGGCAACTGCGAGTGAGTATATTTCTTTAAACTTTCATGGTCACTAACACTTGAATCGTTAAAAACGGTATTGCTACCATGTATCTTTTTTGTTTTGAGTTTCCGATATTTCGGCACTATCACAAGCGCCATGGTCACGGAGTAACTGGAGAACTTGCGGGTAAGATTTTATTGGCAGACATATCGGTCTCCTTTTGACGCGCGACCCCATATTGCACAACAGACAGTCTTCAAGCTGCAAAACCTGGGGTTAGAAAAACTTTCCCTCATCCGCCATACTCACCAGACCTTGCACCTACCGAATATTACTTCTTCAAAATTTTAGACAACTTTTAAGTGGGTAAAAAATGAAATTCCCGAGAGGCAGTACAAAACGCCTTTGAAGAGTTGGTTGCCTCCCATGCATCTGTGTTGTACAGGAAGGGCATCAATAAACTGCCAATGCGTTGGCAAAGATGCGTCGATTGCATATGTGATTACTTTGAATCTCTAGAAATAAGAATTGATTGCTCTTCGTTAGTCTCGCTAAAACTCGGGAACGATTGATTTGACTCCGATTTGGCTCATTTTTGTTTTGAAATATTTGAGAAAGTCCAGGGAAGATTTAAGAGGTGAGAAATCATGAGAAAAAGCTAGGAATATAGTGAAAAACAGCAATTTAGTTTTCCGTAGCAACCAGTTCTACCTATTACGTGACACCTAATGTTTGACAACAGAACGAAGTCTGCCGGGACAGCTAGTAATATA
The DNA here is from genome assembly GCA_950022985.1 of Udea ferrugalis. Lineage (NCBI taxonomy): Eukaryota > Metazoa > Arthropoda > Insecta > Lepidoptera > Crambidae > Udea > Udea ferrugalis. The sequence goes on from OX465515.1 coordinate 2,236,425, forward strand.
ATAGCTCATTTTTGTTTTGAAATATTTGAGAAAGTCCAGGGAAGATTTAAGAGGTGAGAAATCATGAGAAAAAGCTAGGAATATAGTGAAAAACAGCAATTTAGTTTTCCGTAGCAACCAGTTCTACCTATCACGTGACACCTAATGTTTGACAACAGAACGAAGTCTGCCGGGACAGCTAGTAATAGAAATAAAAAAGTTAAAAAAAGTTATTACTTTGACTTATTCCATACAAAACGGCAATTTCATAATTAAAGACCTAATACATCCCTAATTATTTTCTGTTTTCTATCTGTGTGAAACAGCTGTTTTAAGATAAAAATAAGAATAGATGCTCTGAGCGGAATGAATCACATACCAAATAGGTATTATGTCATTGAATCGCCTAGCCGCACGTCCTACAGTGATGATAGGTGTGAAAGTTGGGGAAGAATGCGCCTCCCTTCACTGGAGTAAAGGCCTTGTTCACTAAATGTCAATACTAAGGCCGCGATTGAGACATAAGCGAGCGGGCTAGCGCTTTATACTCGTATTTTCAATTCATGTACACGCTGCATCAGGTCAATTAAATTTGAAATTTCATGAACAAGATTTCCATTATATCATCTTTAAATAGTAACATTGTGTCCGTTTTAATTTATTTGTAGTTAATCCGATAAATTATTTGTTTTTTTCATTATAATCAGCGGTATTTTATTATAATGTTTTAATTTTATAGCGTTTTATCACCAAAAGTAATTAAAAGTAGACTGCCTTTAAGAAGTTGATCGCTATGCTCATGACAGCGTCATGCCTATTTACGATAGAATCTATATCCTAGCACCTGAACATAGGTACACTGAAGCCTAGACCAATCCTAGGCTAGCTCGCAACTGCATAGGGCTCCGAGCATGCGTGGAGAGGTCCACAGCCGCGCCACACGATGCGAGGCTTTTTTTTTTTTTTTTGACGCGGAGAATGCATTTACGCACTGTCCCGCTCCCAGGGTAGAAGAGCGGGGGAGTGTGGGACTCACCCACCCCAATAGGAAGGAATACCCACTAAACTCCGCGGAGGCCATCTTCTGCGCGTTACTGGAGGTCCCCGAGTACCACCGTGAGTGACTCTACCGGCGGACCCCCGGCGCGCTATGCCGGTTTCCCAGCTCAACTCGAGGGGAGCTATACCTCCCCTCGTACACCCGCCGGTGTTAACGGCAGTGCGAGGCCCCCCCGCACCGCCGCCCTCCACGGAGTCACATGTGCAATGGAGGCGCACGGTCCCCACCGTGTGCACTCCTAGCGACCCCGGGGCCCACCTTTAGTCGCCTCTTACGACAGGCGGGGGGAAACCATGGCAGTATTCTAATGCCCCATACCATAGGGTAAACGATGCGAGGCTGGCATGCAAGATGGTCGCCTTACAAAACTGATCTACAACAAATACACTAATTTAAAACTTAAAGCAAATACACTATAGATACCGCAACTACTGTGCCAGACCTGATCTTACATCGCCGATATAAATGTTCGGTAAAAAGGACAAATAGGTTGGCAGAGTGCTTGCGGACCTATGAGATTGTATTAATTGTTCAAGTCACCCTGACATCCACGCACTCGTTCAGTTTGAAGACCAATCTGGATTATGCGCTGTATGCTAGTAGGCCTAAATATGTGCAGTCCATGATGTTATACGTGTAGGTAATACGTATGAAAACCGTCAGTAGTCGATTTGGGCTTGCTGATGTACTAAAACAGGGTACCCAGAAAACAGAAGGTTTGTGAGATGTTACGTCAATAGAAAATTGTCATGTCAACCAGTCGCGTACGATACACAAACTTAGAAGACTGATCACCAAAAAGCTTTTATAACAGGTGCTTCAAAGGCTTTTAGTATCTAAATAGATCATGACTCTTTGGGCATCACTATCCCGTAGGTCAAGATTTGACAACAAAACTTAAAATCGGGGAATGGCATTTTCGGATATACCGAAGTGTGAGTATTCGAAAAGAATTATCTGAAAGTAGACTGTATTTTATTAACAATTCGCTTTCATCACTTTCTTAAATCGCTGCGCTAGTGAAATCGCTACTCTCATGACAGCATCCTAGACTTACGGTAGCTCGAATCTATAACGTTGCACCTGAACATAGTTACACTGAAGTCTAGACCAATCCAAGGCTAGCTCGTAACTGCGTAGGGCTCCGAGCATGCGTGGAGAGCTCCACAGCCGCGCCAGACGATGCTAGACAGGCATGCAGGATGGTCGCCTTACAAAAATGATCCACAACAATTACACTTATTAAAAACTTAAAGCAAATACACTGTAGATACCGCAAGTACTGTGCCACGCCTGATCTTACATAGCCAATATAACTGTTCGGTAAAATGGTCGAATAGGTTGGCACAGTGGTTGCGGACCTATGAGATTGTATTCAATTGTTCAAGTCCTCCACACATCCACGCACACGTTCTGTTTGAAGATCTATCTGGAATATTTATTTATATAGATTTAAATGTCCACAATAGCAGCTAAAATTTATTTATATAGCTTCTAAATATCCACAATAGCCGCTAAAAGTACAGTAAGAAGGTATTGACAAGCTACCACATATAGAGCGCTGTATGCAAGTAGGTCCAAATAGATGTTACTTACTTTTTAATGCTATACTTGTAGGTGTTACGTATGTAGAACATCAGAAGTCGAATTGATCTTTCTCAATGAACCAATTCTACTAATGTGTGGTCAATAGGTACGCGCCTGTTTAAACATGAAAATATGATTTTCACCATACCCGTTCGTAGCTCCGGCCCATTTTGACTGAAGACAATACGAAATACGTATGATATTTCGCATTAGGTTATGCGCAGGCTATAAATCGTTCTCAAGACGCACATCCGGATTCACATGGAAGTTTGCTTACAGCTTTAACATAGCTAAGAAATATTTCTTTTCGGCAAATGTATGCCTTGAAGGCTTCGCATTTTACTTTACGCACTGAGGTATTTATGTTGCAAGACATTGAGCTCTTAAGTATGATGTTACAATTGCTATTTGTTCTGACCACAAGCCTGTGGAAATTTAACCCGAATCACTTCGGAGATTATTGTTCAATCAATATATAAATAATAAAATAATATGATAGTTTTCTCCTTTGCCCCGTTAGTCCAATGGGAAGAGAGAGATCCTCGTGTAACCAATATTTTATTTGGGTTTTATATGGGTGTTGTTTATCTATTCATGTAAGCATTTTAATAACATACTATTAATATATATATATTAATAATATACTTTAGTATATTTATCAGTCCCTGATAATACAAAGTTTGCTTAGTCTAGGGTCAGATGATCTTGGTGATCTTTCTTAGATATTTAATATCAAGACACGTGTACATTTAAATAAACAAAGGAACACCGAGTAGACGTATATCTTTGGTAAATACCGAAGATTTGTTTTTTTATGAAATTGGGGTCCGCTCATGTAGGGTAATCACCTCTGCTCATGAACACCACAGGTGTACGAGATGCGTTGCTTACCTTTCAAAAAAGAAAACGCTCTTTCGCCCGATGGGCGAAAGGCCCCGATGTCATGTACGCACTCCGAAAACTGTCGCTGAGAGATTGCTCCATATTTCAGCAGTACGCGGTAAAAAGTGACGCGTCAATCGCATAGTTGAAGATCGCTAACCTTTCAGGTGATGAGCGTGGAACTTCAGCTTGCCTAGATACCAAACTTAAAAATATTTTAAATAATAATAAAGTGAAAAATGTACTAAATTTGAATACCTTGTGTGCTGATTGTGTTTTTATCTGCAGATGCAAAGATAACGTGGTAGGGCGCGTGTGCGACCACTGCGTTCCCGGGCACTACGCGTTCCCGGAGTGCCTGGCGTGCTCGTGCCAGCCCGACGGGACCACCGACGACGTCTGCGACCAGAACACGGCGCAGTGCTACTGCAAGAAGCATGTTAGGGGACAGGTGAGTTACTTAATGTTGTTAGTTAGTTACGACTGATTGCCATCTCCCAGTTACGACCCACGCCAAACCTGGGCCCCCGGAGGCACGACCACTGCGTGCCCGGGCACTACGCATTCCCGGAGTGCCTGGCGTGCTCGTGCCAGCCCGACGGCACCACCGACGACGTCTGCGATCAGAACACGGCGCAGAGCTACTGCAAGAAGCATGTCAGGGGACAGGTGAGTTGCTTATTAACTCTCGTAGTTGCGACTGATCGCCATCTCCGAGTTACGACCTACGTTGAACCTGGGCCCTTGGAGGCACGACCACTGCGTGCCCGGGCACTATGCATTCCCGGAGTGCCTGGCGTGCTCGTGCCAGCCCGACGGCACCACCGACGACGTCTGCGACCAGAACACGGCGCAGTGCTACTGCAAGAAGCATGTTAGGGGACAGGTGAGTTTGTTATTAGCTGCTTTTAGTTCAGACTGATTGCCATCACCTTGTAACGACCTACGCTGAACCTGGGCCCCCGGAGCCATCCTTAAACACGTTACTTAAATATTAGGGTTTTTTGTTCACCCCTTTGTCCAATGAAACTGTTAAAGCTACAACTTCGGCTAATAACTAGTCAAATAAAAAACAAACGTCTTAAGCGAAAGTTACAGGACATAACTATTACAAAGTTCAGTAAAGTAATACCCGATAGCTATCAATAGATTTCAATTGAACGACCAAGTTGGTGTAAGAAATAATAAGTTCAACCATAGGTCGCGGGTTCGATCCCCGTATAGTACAATCATTCGTATGCATCAACAGGTCTGTTTTTTATTAGGCTGGGTGTTTTCTATGAGTATTGTGTGTATTTTCCCAAAAACTCATTATTTTAGTAGGTCTGTTGTGACCGTGTATTAATATCCAATGATGTTTATTTATTTCATTTGATTATTATTAATCAACTGTAATGTTTTGTACAATAACGGATAATCTATCTATTTATTATTTTCGTTCAGGCATGCATTTGGAAAAGTAAGGATGTGGTGACCAAATCTAGGTCCAAATCTAGGGCTAATCAGTCTCAGAGATTATGAACCGACTTGAAAAAAGTAGGAAAAGGTTGTATTGTATAATTATAAAACATGAATGATTGTTCCAGGCGTGTAACGAGTGCAAGGAGGAGTACTTCAACCTGCAGGCGAGCAACCCCGAGGGCTGCTCCAAGTGCTTCTGCTTCGGGAAGACCACGCGCTGCACCAGCTCTTACCTCTCTTGGGCAGCGGTTAGACAATTTGCTTTTATTTATTTATTTTCTAAGGATAGCTAACAGCTTACAAAAATCAACAATAGCAGCTAAAAAAACTAAAAGCTATTGACAAGCTACTAACTATAGAACTTAATTGATTCTTATCTAAATGAATGAATGCAAAGTGAGCTAGTTAATACAATATTATTGCAATTACTTAGTAGGTGAGTTTAAACAACAATGTATGTTTAAGTATTTTATAATGTATGTTTAAGTATTTTATTTGAATTATATTTTATATTGAATTTATTATATTAATATATATTATTATTGAATAAATGTATGTAAGTATGTTTTATTGTGAATTGCCGTCAGTTTCAGTTACTATTATTATTTCTTGTGCACTTACCTACCCTTCTCGTCAGTTTTCCTCTACCTGTGGGTTGTTTGGAAGAGATCGCTTTTTAGCGATAAAGCCGCCCAAATTGTACATAATCGTTAATCTGTGTTTCTTTGTTGTTGATTTCTGTTGTTTTTGGTGTGCAATAAAGAATATCTATCTATCTATCTATCTAACAATCTTATTATGACAATCTTATTTTAACTACCATTGATCTACCATACCATGCCATTGATTGATTTATCATTGACTTCAGATGAGATTGACCAGCAAAGTAGTTCTCCATTGATGTGCTTGTCAATCCCATATCTGGACCTCACGGCTGCTTCCCATCAGGTGGAGTGAGGTCATCTTGAATCCACTAAAAAACTGTCTCAGAAATAAACAGTGATTGATGATTTGGAGAACACCCTTTGCTAATATGCTTGTTCTCCGATTATATCTACGTAAAAGATCTACTGCCGCAGTCAGGAGTTGTGATAACAGATAGTTTATTAGTGATAAAACAAGGTTTTCTGATACAAAAAATAATCAAAAAAATACATCGCAATCAGCGTGCAGGGTTTATTGTTTAAAATACGAACTTTGCTTTCCGATTCTCCTCTAACTATGATCTAACAGTTTATCTGAAACACATTTGTATTTCCAATCCCTCCAGATCAGCGGCATGAGTGACTGGACCCTGGTGAGCGTGGAGTTCAACCGCACGTTGACTGTGACCCCCCACGACGAGCTGCCCACGCCCTATGGCGAGTCCACCATCGAGATCGACCTGTCCTCCACTGAGAAGACCTTGTACTTCGCAGCACCTGAATATTACCTTGGTACGTACAGTCAACAGCACATCAGGTTACCCCATTTCCGTTTTATCCTTTGCAATAGAGCAAGGAGGACTGACCGGAAATGGGTAGAGTGATGTGCCACTATTCATACATTGTTTATTTATTATCAACTGTTGTTACATTATTTCTCAATCTAGCATGAAATGAATTAATTGATACTTAATTTAATTGCATGACATGTTTACAGATAAACACAGCCTGCTCTCTGGGTCATACTCACACGTATCAATAAGTGAGGGTGGTAGGCCAATTCCTATATGATATCCTAATCCTAATCAAATATGGATAAGGGGTCCAAAAAAGACTTTAGTTTCTTTAGTGCAGACGGTTTGGTATTCGAAAAATAAGCGATACATTTTTTTTCTTTTTCCTATGTCTTTAAGAACAAAGGTTACGTTTACTTTTCGATTACTAAAACGCTAGCAGTTCGTGCTGGGCCTACTGGTTATAAAACATTAGAAATTTTATTAATAAAGTCCTGCGATGAAAGATTCATACGAAAAAAGTTGTTAATAGTGTTTGAAACGTGATATTACAGGCAAACGGCTAACGTCTTACGGCGGCTACCTGACCTACTCGATCTTCTACACCGCCGTGGAGGACGGGCGCGCCACCGTCGCTCCTGACGTCATTTTAGCTGGACGAGGGGGGCACTTAGCCCACTACAGGTAATAATCATAATCATCATAATCATAAATATTTATTGCAACATGTGGTTTAACAAGCTCTTAAATCTAAAAATGTACATGACCCTGTTAGGTCATTACAACATTAACACTTGATACTAAACATTATCTATTCATCTACTATACAGTGTGTTGGGGAACCGGTGTCCGACCCGTTAAGGTGAAGTAATATGATCTATTTTATGAATAAATCCACCATAATTAAGCACTTTGCCCCAGTTGTTTTAAAATGGCCGCCATTTTAATTTTTTTTTTCGGGAGTACGGGTGGGTTATTTTAGTTTGCAATATCTGCCGATTTAGAGGTCCTACAGTCACAAAAGTGGTATCGTTGGACAGCTACAAAAGTAGGCAATAAGCTGACAAAAAAGCATTTTTTCATAACTCCCTTAAAATACCTCAAAAAAATGTTTGAACTTGAAAATTGTGATAGAATTTGTTAGTTTTTTTTACATTTTTTTTTTCAGAAAAACTAAACTGTCAACATACATTTATTTTTAACTTTTTGGATACCCAAAGACATCACCTAAACACTGAAGCAAAAATCAAAGTTCCAAGTAAAATAGTTTAGAAGTTGTGACAAATTGAATATCACCCTGTCATCAGAGACCCTTTGAAACGCAGGTAAAATTTACCTGAAATAAATTAAAAAAAAATTTAAAAAAAATTAATTAAAAGTGCTTAATTATGGTGGATTTATTCATAAAATAGATCATATTACTTCACCTTAACGGGTCGGACACCGGTTCCCAAACACACTGTATAAAAATAAGTCGGGTTTTCCTTCCTGACTCTATAACTCCAGAACGCACGAACCGGTTTCCACGGTTTTGCATTCGTTGGAAAGGGAGCTCTGTGAGGTTTATAGCAAAGAAAATTCAGGAAAATTTCGACAGAAAAGCGGGAAAATCTTTTTTCACATACAGCTTAGTCCACGCGGACGAAGTCGCGGGCGGCTGCTAGTTAATATTAAAATGTAATTTCTAAACATTAAAAACTATGCATTTCAAATTACACATTATGTTCTTCAAGGGTTCACTAGGCTTATAGGTACCTAGTTAACTCGTCAAGAATTCATTTATACTATAAAAGCATTTAGTTATCAGGTTAATCTATTTTGCTCAACTCAAATCATGTCGATCTTTTTGAAGAGAAACTTATTATTACTGAAGAAAAAAGTCTCACTGACAATTCTATTGTCAAGTATTTCCGTCAATGAAATATTTATCATCATCATCATCATGATCTGTTATTTAATTATGATTCAAACTTGACACTTGGCATGACGTTATATCATAAATGACAAAGAGAGCAATAGTCTTACACAAACTTATTGCCAGGGAAAATTTACCTTGTTGTTTCATGACGTCCAAACGAATCTCAACCGTAGGGTGGTAGACCAAATTTTTGTTGACTGTACTTTTACTGTTCTTAAATTGTGGATTCAGTGTTACATTGAAATTCTAAGTTACCGAACTTGACTGTAATGTTTGTTTATTTAGTGTGGAGCAACCTCCATCCGACGATGACTGGCTGCACGCTGCTCGCATCTCCGAGGAGGAGTTCACGGCGCTGGACGGGTTCCCGCTGACGCGCGACCAGTTCATGAACGCGCTCGTCAACGTCAGCGCGCTCTACATACGCGCCTCGTACGTGCAGCACGCCGTGCTTGCTAGGTCAGGACACTTTAATCCTAGCTAGTATTATTGCTTTATTGTATTTATTTATTTTTCTTTTTTTTATTGCACAAAATTACAAAAAAAAGTACTATTAGCGGCCTTAATGCCAAGAGGCATTCTCTACCAGTCAACCGCAAGGCTCAACAGAGAGTTTAGGGAGTTTGGGTTGTACAACTTGCTAGAAAAACAAAGATATTTCAAAGGTATTTGTTGAAGACATATCTTTTTGTATTTATTTTAATTTGGTAATGTGTTTTTATGACGTCTGTGTGTTGTTTTGTCCAACCTGATCTTGTAAGTTGCCTGTACAGTGTTTTGAAAGTGAAAATGTAACTTTAACCCTCTTTTACTTCCTAAACTCCTTTTTATCTCTCTTTCCCTTTAATGCAGTATTTGCTATCCATTTTTAACAGTATTTTCAAGTTAAACTTAAACAGCGTTGTTCTTTCAATTGAATTGGGCTGTGTGATAGTTCAATAAAGAGCAATATTTGACAGACAACTCAAATAGCGTTTTCTTCCCAATTCACAGGTACAAAGCTAAGAAAAACGTTGAGCAAATGTCATTTTGTTTCCTAAATATTTAAATATTTCTTCCTTTAAGAGACCTTTTCAAGTGTGGGAATATATTAAACAACCTTATAACTACAGACATTGCCACTCGTAAAATCAAATTTAACACAGTCTGTCAGTTCAACAACGTTAGATGAAAAGGGTTAACGAACACTAAGGTGTTAGTATCTGCAGTAAGAAGGGTTGAATAAACTCTGACGCCATACTAAATCGCATAAAGTTTCTGAACGTACCTTATTATAAATTAAGTTTTATTATTTATGAAAAGTTTTTTAATTTTTTAGTGTTGATATTTATGTTGAGGACGAACTTACCTCCACAGGCCCTGCCAGAAAACCAGCGCCTCTGTAGTTAAACTGGAGCGGCACATGAGGGAAGGTCCTGATTGTCCCACAAATAAAATTGTCATCATGTGTTTGTTTTTTACGAATTTTGTAAACTTGTTTGGCCAATAAGTTATTTTTCTTTCTCCTTACCTTTTAGATTGACCGCGGCCGCCCTCGACATCGGAGTGGACGACTACGCCGAGGGTTCCCGGCGGGCGTCCTCCGTGGAGGAGTGTCAGTGCCCTAAGGCGTACAGAGGCATGTCGTGCGAACAGTGCGCTGTGGGGTACTACCGGCTGAGCAGCGGGCCCCACGCGGGCCTGTGCGTGCCTTGCCAGTGCAACGGGCATGCGCAGCAGTGTGATGTTAATACTGGAGTTTGCTTGGTGAGTAGACATTCAAAATATCGTTGTTAAAAAAGACCTTTTATCTTGAATATACCTTATTTTGCTTCGAGTTTCCAATATTTCGACGCTGTAAAGTAACAGATCAGGGCCCCAAGTCTGCTAATTTTAGATAAATAAGTCTCAATTGTCAAATATGATATATTTTTATTAGAAAATGTGTCAAACAGGCCGATTGAGACTCAATTACGATTCAATTAAAGCGTCCTAAAATTAGCAGGCTTGGGGCCCACTTACTTCCTAATATAATGTTATTTTCATAAAATGTTAGTAACTTACGATTTTAAAAAAATAGTTTGCTATAACAGAAAACTGGACATAATATGTACACATCTGACATCATTTTAGTTTTTTAATGAATTTCAATAATCAATGAAGATAGTTCTGAACGTCATTGAATAGTAGCTTTTTAAGAACCCTCTAAGATATGAAGACGGCTAAGAACGTAAAAATCGCTGATGTACCCCAGCCATAATCCTAGCCTGGTTCATAAGAGCTACGAAACTCAATATGGAAAGGTTTACTTATACATCTAATTTTAACATCTGTTTTTGGAGTTGGTTTGTTTTTAAATTATTTTAAAAAGGAGTTTATTAGTTATTTTCTTGCTTTGCATTTGTAGGCCAATAAACAGGTTTCATTCTTCTAATGATTCTTTGTATGGTTTAGGACTGTAGCCACAATACTATGGGCGACCACTGCGAACACTGTATCGAGGGCTACCACGGCGACGCTCAAGTGGGCACTCCGCGCGACTGCCTCATCTGTGCTTGCCCAATGCCCACTGCTTCTAACAAGTAAGTGTGCAGCTTTGTTATGCCATACTTGAAAATTGACGACGATGAGGTGTAATGGTTCAGAAGATGGATATCACACCAGAGGTCGCGGGTTCGATCTCCGCGCAGTACAAACATTTGTGTGCATAAACATATTGTCTGTTTGTATTGATCTGGTTGTTTCCTATGTATAATTATGTATGTATTTACAAAAAGTATTCAAGTATGTTTATCCGTTGTCTAGTATCCCATAATACAAACATTAGCTTACTTTGCTTACTTGCTAGACGGTGCTATGTGGAATAATGACCAGGGATATTTATTTATGTATTTGTATTAATAGATCGTGTGATTGATCGATTGTCGATCGATGTCGATTGTGACGCACAGAGTCGACATGTTTTGTGCGCTCAATTAAATCGTAATTAAGTCTTAATGTCTAATTTGACAAAATTAGCAGACCTGGGGCCCTTTCTTATTCACTCTGTGCACACTATGATCATTGGAATAATTCGTTGTTTTTTTTTTTTACGACGGTATCGCATGGTATGTTTACCCGTAAAAATAAGATATTTAAATTATTGTAACCTAATAAAAGGCTAATAAATAAAACTAATTTCCAGCTTCGCAATCGGCTGCCAGCTGAGCGACAACGGCCTGCTGATTGCGTGCGACTGCAAGCCTGGCTACGGCGGCGCGCGCTGCGAATACTGCGCCGCTGGGTACTATGGCGAACCGGAGAACACTGGTAACTACAATCCCACTGTTATCTCTATAAAAGTTGCTGTTTGTTAGTCTCGCTAAAACTCGGGAACACCTGGACCGATTTGACTAATTTTGGTTTTGAAATGTTTGTGAGGTCTAGGGAAAGTTTAACAGGTGAATAAACATCAGTAAAATGCTAGGGATATAGTGAAAAACAACAATTTTGTTTTCTCTTATCACCTGTTTCTACCTGTCACGTGACACAGAATGTTTGACAACTGAACGAATTCTGTCGGGACAGCTAGTAAGCAATGTATTTTGACAGCTGCCAGTGTCATTGGAAATTGTACTTTGAACCAATAGAAATACGATTCGTGAGCTTGATTTTTGACGCTGACAGAATACTTGAGCCCTTTTAGCATTGCATGAAGTTTAATTTATAATGCCACTGGCAGCTGACAAAATGCATTTCTTAGATTAGTTGGACTATAGCTTTTTGTTATCTTTCGGAGATCCTTGGGAATTGCTTGCCACCTTGAAAAGGTGAAACAGCCATAACATTAGCGAATCAAAATTTGCCGGCCGGTCTGGTTGGGTCTTCGACTCCGCCCAGTAGTCGCTGCGAAAGACGCTGTTTCGACTCCTACCTAAAACCTAGACCGTTTTTTTTTTCTGATACTTCGGTGCTTATACAAATCAATTTCGATAGTGTCGCTAGTAAAATCAAGCTGAAGAAACACTTGTTATACAACAGGCTATTCATTTTTGATCAGTCCGCCTTACTCTGTTGCAAAAAAAAGTAATTCGGTAAAAGCAAGTTGAAAAACGAAAATGCGTGTCGTTGGACTATCGTTATAAAATTGTCCGCAGAATACTGCCGAGCTAAGTCTCTTGCAACACTACCATACATAGTACCGACACCACCCACATATTTAAATCATAAGAAACTGACTACATCTTATGATAATACAAAATGCCAAAATGCCAATGGCCAAAATGGTTAATTTTTTATAGCGAAAGACATTATTCTAGGCCTAAATTTGCCGCTTGGAACTGCACCAATATCCTGATGAGCTGAATCAGCTCATATTTCCCTCGCCGACACTCAAGGGGTTATGTTTCCAGGTGACTACTGCAAGCCGTGCAACTGCTCTGGCAACATCAACGCTGAAGACCCGAGCTCGTGCGACAGCATATCAGGCGACTGCCTCAAGTGCGTCAACAACACCGCCGGCGCCGCCTGCAACCTCTGCGCGCCAGGGTTCTACGGGGACGCCATCTTCAGCAAGAACTGCACAGGTAACGTCAAGTTGGGTAACTTTGAATTTCAGTGTAACATTGAATCTACTGTTTAAGAACAGTAAAAGTACCTACATGGTTTTACAACTGTGGTTTATGGCTTGTTTTTGAGCTAATTGATCATAGATTCAACAACATCTTTTAGTTGGAGCACTTGTCAATAGTAACTGATCTAATAGTATCTGATCTGGTACTAATCTGATAGTATGTTGCCGCGGTAACCAGGCTAGGGGTGATGCCCCGTGTCAATAAGGCATAAGTATGTACTTCTGTTATCGGGGGTGTCATCCTGACTTGACTTTCATTCTGACCTGCTTTGAAATTGAACCGTGGGAGACGCCACATCCTCTCCAACCAAAACCGTCCTCAGGTATTGGTGACCTGTAATACCGGTAGAACCAGTGATATTTAAAAGAGGTATAGATACGTTATGTCAGTACTGACGCGATTTCAAAAATGGACCCCTAGCGTATATAATTATGATTTGACCGTGTGTAATAAGATAGCATGGGTATTTGCTAGAGCGTAAACGAGACAGATACATGTTGCGTAGTGTTGTCTCAAACTGTCAATGCTTTCCGCAGGTGATCGAAGTTCTGATTTCGGGTACCAATTTTCAACACGTAACCTATCTACGTATTTTTATTATAATATCATCGGTTAGTACATGTATAAACAAGGTTGATGTAATTTCCAGCGTGTATCTGCGACGAATACGGCATGGACCACTGCGACCCTTCGACGGGGACCTGCGTGTGCCGGCCGGGGGTCGTGGGGGCCAAGTGCGACCGCTGCGAGCTGAACCACTGGGGGCTGAACAGCGGCCTCGGCTGCACGCCTTGCGACTGCGGACTGGCCTCGGAGGCCGAGCAGTGCGATGATAACACTGGACAGTGCAGGTAATGTGATCTTACTTAGCTTTCATACAAAATTCAGTACGTATAGTTAGCTACAAAAATATTAACTATAGAACTTTGTATGTCACACAAACTTTGTTGACGTTTTTTGTCATAAAAGTGAAGAAGATTGTATTATATTAGTCAGAATGACAAAATACTAAGTGATTTTTTTTTTGACGCTGACTAGGCAATTTAACTACTTTGCTCACAAACGCTTTGCATACAAAACACACGGACTTAAATATACTTAGTGAAAGTGAATATTTGTTTTTACTCAATAATGCGATAGGTATTCGACTTCAAGAATCCTTCAATAGTCAAACTGTTTCGTAATTATTTACAAAGCACACCAACGATAAAAACAGTCCCTGATCGCCGTTTTCTTTTCTGATGAAAGCATCTATTTCCATCAGAAATTATGGAAGTAAACGCATCGCGGCCACTGACTAAGTCTGGTTCGACCACTGTGTAGAACTAGAAATACTTATCACAAACAGTGTACGGTCCGCATTTGTTCATTGTTATTTTCCCAAATGTTTATTTATTATAATTTCACAGATGTGCGAAAGGCGTGACCGGCAAGCACTGCGACCAGTGTGCCGCAGGCTACTGGAACTACACCAAGGCAGGATGTGACCGTAAGTCTAAACTTCATCAAGTAATAAAGTCAATAATAAATTTACTGATAATTTAATCGCTTTAAAAAATATGTTTATGGAAAAAAATGACGTATGAAACATGATTACCTAATATTGAGGTTATTGCCATCATGTTCGTAAAAAGGAAGGGGCAGTTCTACCGCGACAGACGCACTCCTGGACGCCGCGTCAAAACCTTGCGTTTACGTTAGCGCTGCGTACTTAAAGAGTGCGTTTTTAAGAGCTCGCGGCGATTGCGCAACACGATTACCCGTTCAGCTTAAACGTAAATGCATACTTGGAAAACTGTTTAGTTAAGTCATAGCCTAACCTATTCATGGTCCATCAAAAGAGACTAATACAACGCGTTACAGCTGATCGTGGCATCCCATCAGTGTAATAAAAACTTTTCCTATTACATGTTATGTACATATATAACATAACATAAACGACCTTTATACGTCCCACTGCTGGGCACAGGCCTCACCTCAACTATGAGGCGGAACGAGCCATACTCCAACACGCGGGCTCAGTGCGGATTGTTGGAGGGTGTAAGGTTAGTGAGTAACCTGAATGATTTTATCAAGCAGCCCTAAGGCCTCAGACTAGACTTAACGACTGACATCTAACGACGTCAGCCAGGACCAACTGCTGAACCTGCCTTCCAAAGCACGGAACAACAGTTACGGATTATTTTAAAATATTTTGTAGTATTTCCTGCATTTCCGTGTGTTCCGGCGTCAGTTTAAAGTCTTCTCGTGTGTAGTAGTACCGGGTGCGGCAATTGAACTGTCCATATTAAAAAAATAAATATTTTTATTCACTTTGAATATTTATTAATATATTTTTTACATATGAAAATAAAACGTCTAAAATTATATTCTTATTTATTCTAATGGAATACAACTGCCTTTAGCCTGCACTACAAGCTTGAGTCTCTTTCTGAATGAAGCGCAGGCTGCTCGAATAACGTCGTCATTTAAACGGTTCCATTCTCGTGTAAGAGTAGTTTTGAGCGCCTCCACTGATGTGTGTTCTTTAGCACAGGCCTTCGCTTGTAAAACACCCCAAATACAAAAGTCTAGAGGGTTCAAGTCGGGCGAAGACGACGGCCACATATCTCGGTCGATCAGCACAGGAACGTTCGCTTTTAACCAATTTTGCGTCCCAGTTGCTCTGTGCGATGGCGCCGTGTCTTGCTGGAACGTCCAACGCTCCGAACCAAATGTCTTGTGTGCCCACGTCCTTTCAACCACACACGGTCATTTTGTTTGTTAAGAAACTGCTCAACACAGAAAGTTTTCTCATCTGGAAATACCAAGTTGGGAAGCTCGCCAGTGTCGAGCAAGCGAATCAGCTCCTTTGATCGAGCCAGCCGTTTGCTCTTTTGCAAAGCAGTGAGTTCTTGCGAAAGGTTTTTTTTTAATGGTTTAACCTTAAGCTTTTCCTTTAATATACGACGAACGCTGCGGTCGCTCATCTTAAGATCCTGGGCGAGCTGATTTGCTGAGCGCTCTGGATTTCTGCGTAAACGATGTCGCACCTTTTCGACAACTGCTGGCGCCGTTGCAGTACGGCGTCGACCGCCCCCGTAGCGTTTCTTAACACTCCCAGTCTCGTTAAATCTTTGGATAGTACGACGCACAAATTTTTCGTTCAATTGAAGATTTGGTAGCGCTCGACGAATGTCGATGTTCGATTTTCCCTCCAAAAAAGAGCAATCACTGAATTGCGTTTTAAATCCATTATTTTAAAATTGGAACGTTTCTTCTCACGACCGAATAGTTTTGAAGTAACATAGATAATGTGTCACAGATTATATTTTCAAATTTTTGCCGCGTTCGATTCAGTAGTTCGAATTTTAAAATAGTTACAAGGAGGCGGACAGTTCAATTGCCGCACCCGGTACAGCTGTGTGATGTTTTAATTTGTTTTGTTAAGTGGTTGACTGGTAGAGAATGCCTCCTGGCAGTAAGTCCGCCATTTGTATTTTTTTGACGTGATAACGTCTGTAAACTCGTTTTAGTCGGGTGACATGTTCAGAAACTTGTGTCACACCAAAACCTCACGAGCGCGATCGCAGGTATAACGAGAGAGAGACGGACCGATCTCCCGTCTCATCTCGAGCGCTGCCAGTCATTCCGTGAAATGCCGTTATCACGTAAACATCTCGATCGTAAACCTACTTTACAAACAACCGATTTTTATGTGCATTAAAGAATAATTAAATAAATGTTTTTCTAGACTGTAACTGCAACACGGGCTACTCGCTCGGCTTCATGTGCAACGCCGCGGGGCAGTGCGAGTGTCTGCCCGGCGTCATCGGAGAGAAGTGCGACCGCTGTCCGGAGAGGTACCTTTATTTATATTCTTTTTAAGTTAAAATTTATTGTTGTTTGTGTGACTTGCTGAAACTTGAGAGTGAGAATCATTAAACGCTTTAGTTATATTGCTATATGTATAAAACGCACTCGCACTCATATACACACCTAAGACTCTCAAGCACACACACCGACGCACGCGCGCTTTTGCGCGCACAAACTCTTTCTTTCTCTCTTTCTCACTCACACTCGTACACGCCTATAAGTCGTTGACTCACCTTGCTTAGATACAAAGACACTAATACCTTAACATAATAGTTATCTAACCCTCAAGAGCACATGCTCTCATACCTACAATTCCTGCTGGTTTGTGGTTATGTTGTATCACTCATCATTCTCATTCATCATAGTCTTTTTTTTTGTTTTCCTAATAGTCTTTTACTTAAATTTAAATGTTACCTGCTATTGAATACTAGAAAATAATAACCCTATATCATTGTACAATGCATGCCGTGGCAACTTGTAATTAAAGCAATGTAAGTTGTAAGTTGTCCCCAACTAATAAATAGAATCGAATATAACCATTCATGAAATAGTCGAACGCATTAAGCAATTACTAATTTCAAGATCAGACCATGGCCTAAATAACACGTCACTTCTTAGGCATATTATGATGTGATATGTCATTTTGTCAGATGGGTGCTAATTCCGCACGAAGGCTGCCTGGAGTGTGACGAGTGTACCGACGCGCTCATCTTCACGGTACAGGACCTATCGCGGCTTCTGTCCAACGAGACCCAGGACTTCAAGGTAGGCTACTGTCTTACCCCCTTCTTCATGAGAACTCTAACAGCACCACTTCAACTACAGGCTGTAAAGTTTTGTCTCTTTGATTCTTATTGGTGAGTGATATTTGCGATGCTACATCTCCTTAAAGTCCATATTACAGTTCTAAACAATTAAATTACAGAAAGTGTTACAATTTGCCTTCTGTGTGGACTTGTGTGGTTTTGGTTACTTCATTCAAGCAGAAATAATGTAGATAGCAGTTTTGCTTAGCCAAGTGATCGATTGAACTACTCGATTTTGAAGCAATTGGCTCAGTTAACAAGAGCTAGTGTGTTTTAGGCTCTTTTCCCCAAATAGGGGCATCTTTAGACGGAACCTCCCCTGGGGTGTTCTAGTGTAGTAATTATAGCGTGGTGGATAACAACCCTCCATGGTTTTTGATCGGTACCCTTAGCTAAATAGTGTCACTAAAGCCCGTTCGTTAGTAGTTATAGAACGATTCAAACTTAATGGCGGCTGTGAACTTCGCACGAGTCGGTGCGCAGAACACAAATTAAGGTGTCATCGGGTTGCGAGGTGAGGTCAATCTTGCGCACTCGGCGCTCGCAGCTAACTTCCGATCCGCCATTAAGTTTGAATCGTACAATACCGGGATCTCATAGATTTTATTGTATGACCTAAATTAAGTCTATTTGGTAATGTTGTTCTCTAGTTTTATAATCTCGAATTCAGGACAAAGCAGACTCTTTCTTCACGACCCAAAGGCTGAACTACATCGCGAACCAGACCGAACTAATTCGTCCGAAGCTGGCCGAGCAACAGCAAGTGAATCTGGAAACTGTCACTGCTGCCTTCAAGAACCTCGAGACCGGCGCTAAGAACCTACTCAGATCTGTAAGTTTACTTAATTTTTGAATTAATATTAAAAGATAGCTGGAAAACTTCATAAGACCATGAGCCTTCAGAGATCGTAGCAAGATTAGTTTTGTTGTATAACTCATTTTATAAATAATTAAGTTTGCTACCTATTTATTTGTTTTGTGTTCCTAAGTACTTATTGAATTATTGCTTTCGTGTAGTCGCTCAAAAGACAAACTTGAAGCTGATGAAACAGTTTCTGTCATCGATGGTTTCGGAGTTCTCGTGACCCGTTATTTTACTCAAATACACAGGGCGCAAATATTCCCATCAGTGTTGCCAATTGGTTCTAATTTACGATACGCCCAGCCATATCACGATCTAGCAAATCGACAAATAAGAGTTATCGATGTAGTCAACGGCTTACGCCATCCATTTTTGATTTCTATCTTGCTCGTGCCATTATGAGTTTCACTTCAATAGAGCCTGAACTAATGACCGTAAATGGTTAGCCTCTCAAAATGTTGACTGTACTTAACAAACTTTGTGAAATGCCGGCATATTTTACTTTGTTACTATTATTTTTAGCATTTTCAATGCATCTTGACTATAGATCCGTGAACTCTGGCTTTCATACCACAAATATCCGGGCAGTCTGTTAAATGGTCCCGGTAGCTCATTTTTAAAAGCAGCCGCTCAAGACCAAATGTCTTTTTCTTGTTTTCGGGTTTTTTTACCACGATTTCAGTGTAACGTTGAATCCACTGTTTGAAAACAGTAAAAGTACCTACATACTGTTGTTTATGGTTTGTTATTGAGCTAATGCCTCATAGACTCAACAACATCTTTTAGTTGAAGTACTTGTCAAAAGTAACTGATCTAAAAGCGTGGATTCAATGTAACACTGAAATTCAAAGTTACCCAACTTGTATATTTCCTTAAACTTTATTTATTTATTTATTCTTTATTGCACATAATGAATTGGTACAAATGGCGGACTCAATGCCAATAAGGCATTCTCTACCAGTCAACCATTCTTTCAACTTTCATGGCCACATTTAAATCATTTAAAACGGGATTGCCCAACCCCAAAATTACCCACCTTGAATTCACTTCTTAATTCTAGGCGGAGTTCGCAGCCACAGACAGCGACAAGCAGATAACCCGCGCCTTTGACGTGGCTGTAGACGCCGTGAAGACCCTTTCAGCGGTCCGCGCGAGCAGCGCCACGGCCACCGAAGTGGTCGCGCACGTCAGCGACCTGGCCACCGGCCTGGAGACCAGCCAGCAGCCCAAGGCGGATACTGCGCTCACTGAGGCCAGACAGATCAACAGCGACATCGCTGGTAAGCCTTAACTAACAGCGACATCGCTGGTAAGCCCTAACTATGAACAACCAGTGAATATGGCAGTAGATAGCAGGCCTGGAGACCAGCCAGCAGCCCAAGGCGGATACTGCGCTCACTGAGGCCAGACAGATCAACAGCGACATCGCTGGTAAGCCTTAACTAACAGCGACATCGCTGGTAAGCCCTAACTATGAACAACCAGTGAATATGGCAGTAGATAGCAGGCCTGGAGACCAGCCAGCAGCCCAAGGCGGATACTGCGCTCACTGAGGCCAGACAGATCAACAGCGACATCGCTGGTAAGCCTTAACTAACAGCGACATCGCTGGTAAGCCCTAACTATGAACAACCAGTGAATATGGCAGTAGATAGCAGGCCTGGAGACCAGCCAGCAGCCCAAGGCGGATACTGCGCTCACTGAGGCCAGACAGATCAACAGCGACATCGCTGGTAAGCCTTAACTAACAGCGACCAGTAACAGCGACATCGCTGGTAAGCCTTAACTAACAGCGACCAGTAACAGCGACATCGCTGGTAAGCCCTAACTATGAACAACCAGTGAATATGGCAGTAGATAGCCGGCCTGGAGACCAGCCAGCAGCCCAAGGCGGATACTGCGCTCACTGAGGCCAGACAGATCAACAGCGACATCGCTGGTAAGCCTTAACTAACAGCGACATCGCTGGTAAGCCTTAACTAACAGCGACATCGCTGGTAAGCCTTAACTAACAGCGACCAGTGAATATGGCATATGGCAGTAGATAGCCGGCCTGGAGACCAGCCAGCAGCCCAAGGCAGATACCGCGCTCACTGAGGCCAGACAGATCAACAGCGACATCGCTGGTAAGCCTTAACTAACAGCGACCAGTAACAGCGACATCGCTGGTAAGCCTTAACTAACAGCGACCAGTAACAGCGACATCGCTGGTAAGCCCTAACTATGAACAACCAGTGAATATGGCAGTAGATAGCAGGCCTGGAGACCAGCCAGCAGCCCAAGGCGGATACTGCGCTCACTGAGGCCAGACAGATCAACAGCGACATCGCTGGTAAGCCTTAACTAACAGCGACCAGTAACAGCGACATCGCTGGTAAGCCTTAACTAACAGCGACCAGTAACAGCGACATCGCTGGTAAGCCTTAACTAACAGCGACCAGTAACAGCGACATCGCTGGTAAGCCCTAACTATGAACAACCAGTGAATATGGCAGTAGATAGCAGGCCTGGAGACCAGCCAGCAGCCCAAGGCGGATACTGCGCTCACTGAGGCCAGACAGATCAACAGCGACATCGCTGGTAAGCCTTAACTAACAGCGACATCGCTGGTAAGCCTTAACTAACAGCGACATCGCTGGTAAGCCTTAACTAACAGCGACATCGCTGGTAAGCCTTAACTAACAGCGACCAGTGAATATGGCATATGGCAGTAGATAGCCGGCCTGGAGACCAGCCAGCAGCCCAAGGCAGATACCGCGCTCACTGAGGCCAGACAGATCAACAGCGACATCGCTGGTAAGCCTTAACTAACAGCGACCAGTAACAGCGACATCGCTGGTAAGCCCTAACTATGAACAACCAGTGAATATGGCAGTAGATAGCAGGCCTGGAGACCAGCCAGCAGCCCAAGGCGGATACTGCGCTCACTGAGGCCAGACAGATCAACAGCGACATCGCTGGTAAGCCTTAACTAACAGCGACCAGTAACAGCGACATCGCTGGTAAGCCTTAACTAACAGCGACCAGTAACAGCGACATCGCTGGTAAGCCTTAACTAACAGCGACCAGTAACAGCGACATCGCTGGTAAGCCCTAACTATGAACAACCAGTGAATATGGCAGTAGATAGCAGGCCTGGAGACCAGCCAGCAGCCCAAGGCGGATACTGCGCTCACTGAGGCCAGACAGATCAACAGCGACATCGCTGGTAAGCCTTAACTAACAGCGACCAGTAACAGCGACATCGCTGGTAAGCCCTAACTATGAACAACCAGTGAATATGGCAGTAGATAGCAGGCCTGGAGACCAGCCAGCAACCCAAGGCGGATACTGCGCTCACTGAGGCCAGGCAGATCAACAGCGACATCGCTGGTAAGCCTTAACTAACAGCGACTAGTGAATATAGCAGTAGATAGGAGGCCTGGAGACCAGCCAGCAGCCCAAGGCGGATACCGCGCTCACTGAGGCCAGACAGATCAACAGCGACATCGCTGGTAAGCCTTAACTAACAGCGACTAGTGAATATAGCAGTAGATAGGAGGCCTGGAGACCAGCCAGCAGCCCAAGGCGGATACCGCGCTCACTGAGGCCAGACAGATCAACAGCGACATCGCTGGTAAGCTTTCAACTGACAGCATTTAGCAAACATGTCCACTCCACTTCCGCACCACACGTCCTGGTCTTTTTTTCATTTTTTTTTCTTGGGGTGTCCTTTTACGGACTCGTCTGCTGTGAAGCGGCAGACACTACTGACTAAACCCCCCGGTAACCTGCTTCAGCGCGTATCCAGATGGTCCCCGTGATCTCAGGTCGTGAACTTCGCCGGCGGACCCCTGGCACTCTATGCTGACATAAACGGCCCCCTTCGAGCGGAGTGACACCTCCCCTCTACACTCTCCGGTGTTAACGGCGGTGTGAGGTCACTCCCACACAGCCGCTCTTACTCAAAAGCAAAACGCGCTGGTCTGCGTCAACATCCACACACGATCCAGCGACTGTCGGCCCGCACCAAAAGGTTCGGTGACTCGTTCCTGTGTCGTGCTATCCAGACGTGGAACGCTCTTCCAGCGCATGTGTTTCCGTCTTCGTACGATCCAGAGTTCTTAAGCGCGGCTTGAAAAGACATTTATGCATGCCTTCAAAATGAGATTGACCAGCCCAGTAGTTCTCCATTACTGTACTTGTCAACCCCTTAACTGGACGGCTGTTTCTGATGGCCGTCCATATGAAGTTAGGTCATCTTTAAAACCACAGTGAAAAATATATATGCCTCTGTTCCATTTTACTATATCATACTATGACTATGCTAGGAACGTACCGTCTTCCGTACCAGCAAACGAAAATCAAAGATAGAGATCTAATTCAAATTGTTGATTTGCATTCACGAATTTATGTTACATTATGTTACCCGTTCGGGCATTGCTTTACCTTATAATAAAATACTTTAAAACTCAATTCTAACCCCCCAACTCAGCCCTACAACGAGCCTGGTTGTTAAATATATTAATGTAATCGCTTAAAATATTAATTTTTTGGTTAACAGCAAAGACAGTGGACCCGAACCAAGCGAGCAGTGTCTTCGGCAATGCGACTGCGCAGATCGAGCGGATGAACATCTTCGTGCAGCCTGTCTATCAGCAAGCGAAGGTATGGAACAAACAAAGTACAGCTTTAATACGTCCCACAGTTGGGCATAGGCTTCACCTTTACGTTTTTAATATTTACTTTGGGCCAATAAATAAACAATGATGGTTTACAGACGATTTGAATTTTGAATGAGGGCTTTCTGACAGCTGTTTGGACTAGACTCCCATTAAACGCCGCCTGGTGACAATAAGTATCAAGTGTAACAGAATGAGGGTTTTTTACTTTTTGTACCACCAGACGGCGCCTTGTAGCCGTTGAGTCCAAACAGCTGTCAACTCAATGAGGGTTTCCGAAGCGCTTTCTGGTGGCTAAAAACGTATTGAATCCCCTCAGTGCACAAATCGTCAATTACACCATTACTCTATTCGTACATATAACTGTCTACTTGTATAATTCAAACCAATTGATATCCTCCAGACCATTCAATTCATAGGAAACTCACGAAGCTTTTTCCGTCGCACTTATTGTTTGCTATAATTTCAGAAATTTGAAGGTCTTGTAAACTCGACCCGGGATCTGAAAGACAAACTAGAAGACCTGCTCGAGTTCACTGACCTCGCGCAGCACACCGCCGCCGCCGCTGATACTCTCAACGAGAAGAATAGGTACGGTACAGCCTTTTGTTTGTTTGCCTTTCTTTGTTTGGGGCCAATAAACAACTTTTGTTTCTTTCTTTTAAAAAAGTTGCTACCTACATTAAAGTTATGGGTGTGTGTACTATCATCAGCTTGAGCAAGTTCAATTCAATAATTAATTGCAAAACCATAATTGTATATAAAGGTGTTACAGCTAAGGGAGAGGACTAATTAAGTTTCCTATTTAACTTTTTGTTTTATTTATTTTCATGTCAAAACTGTATAACTCTGTTAGTTAGTTCAAACATTCACTTTGTACTGTAAAACATTGGACGATTTAAAAAGAGTGGCTGCTGAGTTTCTCGCCGAGCCTTCTCAGTAGAAACAACTTTCCGACGCCGGTGGTAGAGTCACATTATGTATGTATATTATTTATTTATTTATCATTTCTATTTTAGTATTTAAGTCTATTATTAAGTGTAGTTTTGTTTGTATGATTCAGTTCTTGACGATTGAAAACACTTGTAACACTTGTATTTCTGATTCTGATTCTGATAAATTAAGATTCTTGACGATTCAAAAGTACTGTGTAATGGTATTCTTGAATAAAGAAGTAACAGGTCTATTTGAATAAAGGTATTTCGGATTTTGATTCTGATTTTGATAAAATTAAAATTCTTGACGATTCAAAAGTACTGTGTAATGGTCTACTTGAATAAAGAAATATTGAATTTGAATTTTGAATATTCGCGCGCTCGCCTAGTCGCTTCTGTTTTTAATTCTGTAATAAGGTGTAAATACCTGTATAATTAAATTAAATAATAAATAATTGGTACTTTTTCGTCCCCAGGCAATCAAAGTTCGGCAACAAAGTCCAATCCGTAACAAAGCTGAACGCGGCCGCCATGAAGGACCTAATCGACGCCGCCGAGGATGTCGGCGCCGCCGCCAACCTGTCGGCCAGTTCCGTGGCGTCGTCGGCGGCGAAGGCGCTCACCGCCAACCGCGACGCCAACATTAATATGGACGAAAGACTTAGCAATATAGAGAAGGACCTGCCGGAGTTGGCCGCGGCTGTCGATGAGGCCACGCAACATGCTCATAGCCTTAGAAACCGGGTGAGTCTGACCTTCTTATAAGTTCTAGCAGATCAGGTTTGAGGCGTATCTAAATCACCCAAGGTGTACCCCATGGCACAAATCAAACCACACCATGAGAAAATTAATGTACGATTTTCAAATAAACTCACTTATGTTACTGATTCTCAAAGTTAGCACCTAAATGCTACTGGCTTGCTAAATATTTCTATAGGCAACGTGGATGCTGCGCGCACGTTTATATTACTTACTCGTATCTACTTGGCTGCCCTGAAGAAAAGACGTGTCTCCTGAGACTACAGTACAGAATGTACTGAGTTTTCCGTTACGCCTGCAGCCCGAAAATACCTAAACTCTCTGAAATGTTCAGAGATTTATCTTTATGCGTGTCGATTCTCCAAAGGGGACCACTACCGGGGTTTGACCCCGAGACCTAACCAATGGCACCTCAACTACTTACTCAATTTTCTCACTTCTCCGTTCTGCTGAGAGCTCTTCATCTTGAGCCACCAACTAGCCAGCCAGCCGACAACAGTTGCCTCTTTAGTTCGGCAGGTCAGCAAACTTGTTGTTGTTTAAAGGCGCCATCTGATATATTGAAGCAGAGGAGGTGACTGAAAACCTCTGATTAGTTCCACCCCCAATAAGTTTAATGAACCCAAGCTACTGTTATATCTTAACATTAATTACTTCATTAGCATCTTAACAGATGCTAGTCATTAACTTTAATACACAATGACATCTGTCATTCATTAATGAATGAATGATTTAATGAATGTTCATATAATAATGGTAACTTGGGTGTATTGAACTTATCTACTATATAAAAATAAGTTGTTTTCCTTCCTGACGCTATAACTCCAGAACCCACGAACGGATTTCTACGGTTTTGCATTCTTTGGAAAGGTCTTGGGCTCCGTGAGGTTTATAGCAAAGAAAATTCATAAAAAATTTCAAAAGAAAAGAGGGGAAACAAAAGTCCACGCGGACGAAGTCGCGGGCGGCTGCTAGTTGGCTATAAAGTTAGTTCCACTGAAAATCAAGGTCTGCCTATCAGGTCCAGGCATTAGCTGAGTGGGGTCCATTTCATTCTGGACATCGTGACACTGCTACTTGTTAGAAATTATTCTTTATTTTTCCGTTGTTTTTTTTTCCTATCTATTTTTTTTGTATGTTTTATCTGTTGCAATGCTCAAAATCAGTAAACGTTTTTTCGTTCCTTCTTTTTAAAATTGATCAGAAGTATTTTGTCACCTTGTCTGCGTCATTATATCTGGCTATGTCAGTACATAATTATTGCTTTTACCAATGGTTTATCTTTATTTCCCCGTCAGGCGGACAACCTACGCGCGGTAGCCGCTCGCGAGAACAACAACACTCGCACGCAAGACGCGTACAGCGCGGCGTCGGCGTTCTCCTCCATCGTGCAGGAGATCAACGACGCCAGGAACGCTGCAGATGACGCCGACGCCGCCGACAGGAACGCCACCGACGTTGTGAGTACTTCTTGTGGTCTAGTACGATTCAAACTTAATTGCGGCTGTGAACATCGCACGAGTCGATGCGCTGAACACAAATTAAGGCGTCAGCGGGTTGTGAGGTGAGGTCGATCTTGCGCACTCGACGCTCGAAGCTAACTTCCAAGCCGCCATCCAACGCCACCAATCTCGTTGGTATTAGCTGCTGTGGATTGACTCGACCAGACACATTTTTTTTTATTTCATTGAACAATTGGTGTTTTATAACTTTCAGAGACGATATTCCAGTATAGAATTCGATAGTTGTAAAATTCGAGTAACAATCTTGTGTTCTCGTTTTTGTTATGATTCCTATTTCATTGCCAGTAGCTTCTTAACGTATCAAAATATCGCACATTCGTAAATCATCCGTTCAACCTCTTAACGCCTATGCGCGGTTTTTACTGATCTTTAAAGATAATTGCAATATTTGCAATAGATACAGAAGCTTTGTACTCATTTTTTACTGAAACGTACTAAATTACATGCCACAATCCAATTATTGCAATTTTATTAGTATTTGTGACTGCTGCCATCACTTGCATGACCATGACACACACCCTTCGCTTCTTGCAAATACCTACAAAGTAAAACTTGAAAAACTCATAAAATGGTGAAGTGTATAGAATAAATAGAGCCTACCAAGTATCTGAAAAATCTTTCGTGACGAAAGGTTAGTGGTTAGTTTATTTTCATTTTAATGCGTTATCATTTGTTTAAAGAAAGGAAATCCGGAAAAGTCAGTGCAGTCGCCCGTTTTGCGAAAGACGCGGGTTCGATTCCCGCTTTTGCCCGATTACCGATTTTCCTATCTTTAGGTTAGTGATTGTTTTCTAATCACTTGAAATTGTTAATGTCCTATAGAAAAACACGTTAAACGAGCGCGTTTCCCCGGCGCGCGAGCACGCGGAAGAGCTGCTGAAACGCGCGGCTGCCGCACGTGATGCCGTCGAACGCGCGCTGCGGCCCGAACACGAACGCGCGGCTGCCGCGCTTGCCGTCGCCACGGACACGCTCGCCGCTGCCGACGACGAGAACAACGCTATACAGCTGTGAGTACACTCATCTCTGTGCAGGAATACAAGTTTTATTACTATTATTTATTTATTTATTATTAGGTTGAAAAAATGAGATAAATCTTTATAAATAGTATCCTATGCCCTATTCAGATGCATAAACTTCATTATTGTAAAGTTTTGCATTTATATTGATAAAACGATGAACAACTAAACTTGCATATATAAACTAAATAATGTCCCGCAAAACAGTTTGACTGCAGTATCAGCGAGTTGACACACTTAAACCACAGATTATAAATATACTATCTTATACTAACTATTAGGACCAAGTATTTATAAAGTTAACCACGCGGTGGTAAACACATTAAATGCTTTATAATCATATTTTTGAACCTGATTAATTTAGGTTCATTTCTAATGCCTTCAGGTGAACTATTGAGTAGACATGGAAGGCGTTTCTTTAGTGCACGGTCGTCATAATTGTTAATTCTAACCACGTCAAACTGACTACTGTTTCTGTGAACCGTTGCTAAAGGCGTCCAACCATAGCCTAGCCCTCGAGCCAGACAGGCTCAATCGGCTCAGGAGCACGATGCCCTTTTCTCAAAATTACACTAATACATCAAGCCTTTTGGCTGTGAGATCGATAGTAGAAGCCGCGGAGCGATCTGGCGCGGAATGTCCTTTTCATAACATGTCTATCGGTCGCAAAAGGTCCCTTTCGCACCTTCAGGTTACCAAAAGTTCTTTTCTGAACTATAATTTTATCAGCTTGGTTGAAATAAAATCATCTGAGTAGAAAATAAGTGTAATTATATGTCGTACATTAAATCTTTCAGTTCCCTCCCGACCCCGCCAAGCTTCTCCCTCCAAGAGGAGATCGACAAGGCGGACCGCGTGAACGCGACAGTCAAGAGTGCCCTCGACATCATATCCAAGTTCGGAGCCGACCTCGGAGCCAGCAAGGACTGGGCACAGTCGCTGCCCAAGCAGGCTGACGAGGGACAGAAGATGATGTCTAACGTTGAAAGCTACTGTAAGTAGTGTTAATAATAATAATAAATAAACTGGATATGCATTATAGGAACTAGAACACTACCTTGAGGAACTCCAAGCAGGTTTAGGTAAAATAGGTAAAAGAACATGCTGTTAAAGTTAAATGTGCTTTAAAGGGGTGTCTTGTTGTGTGCTAGCCATGCGCCATTGAATCTATTTTTTGATACAATTGACAAAAACACGATGGTAAAGAACATTTTTGAAATTGATTGGCTCATGTTTTATATCAAACGCTGTTGTTATATCAAGAGGTATTGTCGAGAGAGGTTGTCTAATACCCGAACGTAAGTATTGTAATGGACTGAACAATACTTAAATTGGATTTCCTCTTTCTGTAGTCTCTCTTACAAAATCATATTGATGTAAATGAACCATCTTCCGCAGTGAACGACGTCGAAGGTATGGCTCCGCTGAGCCAGTCGAAGTACCGCGCTGTGAAGACGATGCAAGAGGACTTGGAGCGGCGACACGCTGACGCTGACGAGAAACTGAAGAAGCTGAAAGAACTCATTGAGCAGGTAACGAATACTGTTAATGATTATACAAGCTCATTGTGTTATTTTATTTGAATGTTTGCGTTTTATTGCAACAAACTAATATTTGGACAAAAGTTGGTACTTTTGGTTGTAATAAGGTTAGTGTCAATGTGTTATTAGGCTTTTACATGAAAATGCCGTCAGGGTATTAATTATAGGGGGCGTCCATAAATAACGGGAGGTGTTTTTTAAATTCCCCCCCTCTTCCCTTGGTGAGATGTCGTAAGATTTTATTCAACCCCCTCCCCTAAACGCGTTGTATTAATTTTGAAAAAAAGAAAAAAAAACCGTTTGCCTTGTGCTTTTATTTACGACTAGTTAAGACCAGTAATCAATATTGCTGAGAATAATAAATATAATAAAAATTTAACAAAAGAATACTTGAATATGTATGTTTCAATCAGAAAAAAAAACGTGATATTTGTCGAAACCCCCTTCTCCCCAACGTGAGAGCAAATGAAATTTAACTCGACCCCCTCCCCCCCTAAATCGTTTCACGTAATTTATGGACGCCCCCTTACAGATCGATTCAAACTTAATGGTGACTGTAAACATCGCTCGAGCCAATGCGCAGAACATAATTTTAGGTTTCAGCGGGATGAGAGGTGAGGCCAATCTTGCACACCCAGCGCTCGCAGTTAACTGCCGAGCCGCCATTAGTTTGGATTGTATAGTTATGATGTTAATGTTTATGAATTTTGACCCCTTTATTAAATACTGTGAATTGGTCAAAACCAATTCACAGTATTTCTAAACTCTTCCTTTGTAAGAACCCTTATTACTTTATTTAAATTCATGTTTTAATCCGATAGGCTCTGTTTGAATTTTCATTTTATTTCACTATTTAAAGAATCACACCTTCAAATCTGTTCTCAGTGTCTTTTCAGCATACATACCTCAAGTTGTTATTTAGACATCCAAATTCACCGACTTTCTCGTTCCCAGGCGCGATCAGTAGCGAATCGCATCCAAGTAGGCGTGACCTTCGACCGGCGCTCGACCCTTCAACCACGCCTGCCGGAGTCCGTCGACGAGATGTCCACCTCCACCCACGTCTCGGCCTACTTCCGGACCAAGGAGAAGGACGGGTTCCTGCTCTATCTCGGCAATCCGGAAGGCTCGAAGATCAGGAGGACTAAGTCGGTGAGTTTTAACTGCCAAACTGGTCTCTTGTTATTAATATAATGAAAAAGAGGTAGCTAGGTTACTTGTGCTAAAAATGGCTCCCGAAATCAGAACTTCAGTGCACCAGAGCAAAGCATTAATGGTTTGAGACGACACTGCGCAACATGTATCTGCCACGTTTACGCTCTAGTAAATAATCGTAGTATCTTGTTCACACGTTACAGAGTTACGGTCGCAGTGGAAATTTTTTGACTTCGCATCTGTGGTGACATAACCTATCTACCTGTTTTTTATCACAATATTATTGGAACCAAGTTATTGATGATGATGAAGTTACTGGTATGGCTGGCGTTTTGGTCTTCATACTCAAACCTATCCTGGACGATACTTACTGTCATTGTTAAATACAAAATGCTCGGGCATTATGAAAAATGACTCGATGATCACTTGGTCCATAGCATGTATTCGAAATTAAATGAAGCACTCCTTGCGCAGATGGGACACTTTTATTGGCCAATTGCTTTCTCGCGATACCATATCGATTGGAAATCCAAGTCCATCCAAATCCGTCACCTGGGTCCATAAAATGAACATTTTTAATCCTGCGACGGGGATCCCTTTTTTCCCTCCCGTCCCTTCCCTTCCCGTTGAAAACTATAGTTTTTAGAGTTGCTTGCCGGATTCTTCTCGATCCTAAACCGGTGGTAGAGTATTCTTTTACAATAAATTATTTACTGACTATCCACAAACTCTTCTAAAATGTGTTTGAGTTTTAAGTTTTTATAGCTGTGCCCGTGCGTATAACAATTGTCCGAGATTTGCAATGTGCTTGTTACTGATTATTATGTCGCTGATGTATTCCAGGACGACTTCATGGTGGTAGACATCCAGAACGGCTACCCGTACCTGACGATGGACATCGGCGACAGCGAGTCGGGCCGCGAGCCCATGCGGATCGGCAGCGACAAGTTTGTTGCTGACAACCGCTGGTACCAGGTCGTCGTGGATAGGTGAGATACCGCAATTATATTATAATAAAAATACGTAGGTAGGGTACTTGTGCTAAAACAGTGGCACCTGAAATCAGAACTTCGAACACCTGAGCAAAAATGGCAGTTTGAGACGACACTGCGCAACATGTATCTGTCTCGTTCACGCTCTAGTAAATAATCATACTATCTTATACACACGGTCAAATTATAGGTACGTAGGCCAGGGGTCAATTTTCGGCTTCGCATCAGTACGGACATAACGTATCTTTTAAATATCATAGAGATACCGATTTTTCAATAGTTCTCAAGTTTAGAAAAATGCACTTGAAAAATGTTTAACTTTGTACTTGAAAAACTTTTAGCATCAGAACCATGTAAGCATTCAGATACTTCCAAAACATCTTTTAAAAAGGGATACTACACAGTCGACCAAGAAAGTTATTTTAACAGGTTTGGCATAGGTTTCTCTGATCTCCAATGGTCGCTGAGGTTAACTTTCTAAGAGAGTGTATGAAGTTTTCAAAATTATGATTTACATAATTAAATAACGCAATATACGCATTATGTTATTATTTAGCACAGAAACAGGTGTTTGCGATACATTTGTTTTTTCTGGTTCCCATAACACAAGGGCAATCCTAATTTTGTAACCAGAGCAATGTATTTCATATTGTCTCATCTTTACATTCATTTCTTATGTGTACAGAGTGGGCCGCAACGTGAAATTCGCAATCCGCGAAAGCCTCGACAACGGTTCCGACATAACCCACTCCAAGGAAGCAGTTCTACCTGGTCAGCACACGATCTTCAACCTGGACCGCGCAAAGTCCAAGCTCTACGTGGGAGGAGTCCCCTCAGACGCTCAGCTGCAAGGCGTCAGCTTCCCGGCCTTCGAGGGGCAGATCGAGGAGCTGGTCATCGGAGACACTCCTGTTGGACTCTGGAACTCGATCAGCTCGGCTGACTTGAAGGGGGCGAGGCAGAGGTGAGTTTTGATCGCGTTATTACAATGTTTGGGTTTCATTATTTGCTGGTCTTCTATAAAAATACTATTAAAATGCTCACGGTGCTCTTAGCGCTGAAATTTTTTGTCAGTAGACCAGCACTGTTACATTTGGACCATAGCTACTTTTAGATCACATTTTTTTCTTCCCAACACATAATAGAATTGTAAAAATTATAATAATAGTGATACCAATTTCCATAAAAAGTACCTTTTTCATCTGCTTTCTGATTTCAAAGTAATGTGCCGTATGACTGTAGAATGTAATCCTGTAGAAGAAGCTAAAATTAAGCAAACGGTAACCACTTTGTCAATAGCTTTTTAAATGTGGAGTCCACAAGCTCCATATTTGTCACCATTCATTTTTTAAACTATGTTGTTTGTTCCTTACTTTTGCAAAATAAAAAAGGGAGGGTTTTTGATTCCTTTCAATTTTAAAAAGTAAAGATGTGTAATTTGCAAACAATACTAAATCGCATAAGACTTTCGCGTATAAAGGTCAGTCATAAACGAATACAAATAACAGGAATAAACCTAAAATAGATCCTTGTCGAACCCCTGTTATCCCTGCTGATCCAGAAGATAATACGCCATTAAAATGTTTTTTGTGGGTTCTAAAACTAAGTTGAAAGGATCTGATCTAACGCAGTATCCTTTTTACGCCAAGTTTCCGTGTGAGAGTTCCATGATCGACGCAATCAAAAGCTTCAGAGAAGTTAGAGAAATTTCAAGAGCGTTCTTTGAATTCTCGTACGCCTTAAATATGTGTTGTTAAGGCAATACCAGCATCAAAAATCTCATTATGAGCTGGTAAGATAAATAATAATATAGGTCTAAAGCCACCAGGGTCCTGTTTACTGCCAGATTTGTAAAGAAATTAACCTACCTTTACTATATTTCTATAGCTCTGTAAATACTCGCTCATCAGCAAAATCATGGTTGACTACCGCTAAGTAAGCAATTACTTCTATGATATAACTAATAGTATTCACTGTAATAGCCCAAAGGTCGGCGGAGCTTACTTTTGGTCCAGTGCACCGCCTTAATTTTTCTGTCTGACTGTGTGGACAGGGAATGTCTCTAGCCATTAAGTCCGCCATTTGTACGTTACTTATGTTCAATAAGAATAAATCAATAAAATAAGTTGTTACTCAACTATATTCATTGTTTAAATTAAGTTCTAGTTTCAATTATTTTGTTTTCTTTTATTAATGTTTATTTTCTAGGTATATTGTATTTTTTTTTCAAACACTGTTGCACCGCCTACCTAATTTTTCTGCTTAGGCCTATGGTTGACTGGTAGAGAATGCCTTTTTCGGCATTAAGTCCGCCCTTTGTAACAATCTCGTTGTGAAATAAAGAATAAATAAATAAATAACTTGTCTACAGAGACAAGCTGATAACGTCCCACTCGGGCCCGCAAGAGTACCGCTTCAACGGGCGCTCCCACGTGACCATGCCGGCCCGCGAGTACATCGTCCCCCAGAGGAACCACGTACTGCTGTACTTCCGCACTTACGCCCCAGACGGACTTATATACCTCGTTGGCGAGGGCGACCACTTCTTCAGTGTCGTGATGCAGGATGGAGGCGTCTACTTGCAGGTCAGGAGACTATTATGACCAATAATAAAAAGATAGGTTACTTGTGCTCAAAAAGTGGCAACCGAAATCAGGACTTTCGACCACCTGAGCAAAGCATTGACAGTTCTCGTTTACGCTTTAGTAAATAATCATGCTATCTTGTACACACGATCAAATTATATATAATATCATTGATTATGATCAATTCTACAAGGCAGTCTATGTTATCTGACATTTTTGCTTTCTGTACATCCTCAGGCATGTTATTTCTTTCCTATTCTATTTTTTTTCTTCATAACCACCTATGATATCGGGGCCAGGTGACCCATAGCACACACAGTACAGCCTAGTATGGGTAACCTTTTGCTGGCTTACCGTATTTATTCTTATCTTACCATCTAACACTAACCTACTTCTGGTTGTTCTGCGTTTTAACACTCTAGCCATCATACAGCTTAAATTATTATACATTGCTCTCGGTTATTAAGTAAGTATATAGATGTAACTAACTATATTAAACATATTTAAAATCATTTTGAAATGCAACATTTTATGAATTGTCACAGGCAAATCACCCTACCTACCCTAGAGTCCCCGATGTTACCCAAGATTTGGTTTCCAGGTGTCGCTGGGCAACCCTCAGGACATGGTGATCATCGGCACACACAAGACCTACAACGACGGCAAGTGGCACAAGCTGGACGCTGGACGATACCTGGCCAACTGCTCGTTGAAGGTAAGCATTGTAGCTTTTAGTGTTTCAAAAGGCATTGTTTAGTAAAAAAACATGAAAAAAGAAACGTAATAATTGGTTTGCGGTAAATTTCCAGTTCTCTGGGTTGCTGATCTAGCTCCACTTTTTCAAAAATGGTATTAATTTTATTCGTAATATGGCGACCAGAGCAGCAATTTTTGCCGCGGCTTTCGTTGCATTTTTCCCTCTTTATAGTAACATTTCAAAAGTTTCGAATTCCATAATTACTTTCACCCGTCTTGTCAGTAAGAAAAACAAAGAAAATCACATGTTCCAAATTTGAATTTAGAATTTTCTTATTAAAAATGTAAACTTCTAATGATACCAAACATCTAGATGCAAATAGTATAGCCAAAGAGATTTCATTACATTGTCGTCACTACATAGTATAAAATAAAGTCGCTTTCTCCGTACCTACATCCTTATGTATGCTTAAAGCTTCAAAATTTGTTGTTTTTGAATAAATAATATATTTTTTTTAATAGATAAGAGTGATTAAAGGGGAAGGTTTATGTGTATAATACAATCCTAATGCACCCGTGCGAAGCCGGGGCGGGTCGCTAGTACATACTAAATGCGAAAAGACTGTTCCCCAACCTAATAGTTACCGTTTCAAACCATCACCGCTAGATGGCAGTGGGGGTAAGTTAGATCGCGCAAACATTGCGTTCCCACGATTCTACTACGGCTTTAGGCTGGATGTCTGGCACTGCTTTTGGATTGAATTATTTTTGGAAGCAGTAGCTTACCCCTTTTAAAGGTAAGTTGCTGCAGGAACCTGTCCAGGGGTGAATCCCCATTAGTGCGTTGCGCTGCAACAACGCAGCAGAACATGACCAGCTGCGTCGTCGTCTGTTTTTAATAATTTGCGCTGCGTTGTCGCACGCAAGACATACAAATCGAGCAACGTAGCGCACTAATTAGATAAAACATAGGTACCTACATCGAAAAATTTGGTACTTCAATTTAGGGCTTATCGGTAAAATCTATCTCTTTGGCTAATTTTGGTCTTGAAATGTTTGTGTCAGTTCCGGGAAGGTTGGAAAAGTGAGAAAACATGAAAAAAATACTAGGATTATTGTAATACATGCACATGTGTTGAAGGATATGTTCTTTACCTTACAGGCAAATGCTCCAAGTGTAGCACTTAAACGATTCTAACCAATGATATAATAATAAAAAAGAACAGATGTGTGTCCATGTGCTAAAAGTGGCGCCCGAAATCAGAACTTTAGTGCACCTGAGCAAAGCATTGACAGTGTTGACAGTTTGAAACGACACTGCGCAACATGTATCCGTCTCGTTTACGCTCTATTACTAGAGCATAAACATACTATCTTGTTCACACGTGTTCAATATTATAGGTACGGACGCGACGCAGTGGACAATTTTTAACTTCGCACCAGTACTGACATAACCTATGGCTCTTTATTTTTATAATATCACTGATTCCAACTTTAACTAGACTTTAATAAAAAAAAATTGGTTGTTTGTAAAGTAGGTTTACGATCGAGATGTTTACGTGATAACGTCTTATTGGTGATTTTTTTCACTGTTAAACATTCAACGAAAACTTAACCTCACGAGAAAATCTCCATTCGTTTGTATGCCGCTAGAGTGAAGATCGGTCCACTCACTCGAACGCTATGCCTGCCTCCGCTCGTGAGGATTCCGCGTGACAAGTTTCACGGAATGGCTGGCAGCGCTCGAAATGAGACGGGAGATCGGTCCGTCTCTCTCGTTATACCTGCGATCGCGCTCGTGAGGTTTTGGTGTGACACAAGTTTCTGAACATGTCACCCGACTAAAACGATTTTAAAGACATTTTCACGTCAACAATGACATAATCGCTGCAGAATGATAATCTTGCATACCCAGGTGGATGACGAGGTCCTCCGCGCGGTGTCCCTCGCTCCTGGCATGGAGATCACCGCCGTGGACACGATGAACTTCGGCGGGAACAACAAGGGCATCCTGTACGTGAAGGACGCCGGGTTCGACGGCTGTCTGCGCCAGATCAGCATGGAGGGGGTCAACATCGACCTGGGGGAGAACATCGAGGCTGTCGGCTTGGGCTACGGGTGCCAGGTAAGGCATGGCTTAGTTATAACTTTTTTCTTTAATGCATTATTGACAGCATGTTGAAACGGAGTTGAAGACAGTCGCCGTGGCCGAAATCAGCCGGGATCACATCATCATAATTGTGTAGTTTTTTTCAAAAATAAGAAATTGATCCTTCGGTGCCAGAGACTGATAAGCATACTGAGGTATATCTAAATACATACCTACTCAAATAGTTAAAAACACTTGAGCACACAACAGACTCTCAAACAAATGAGTGTTTTCCTTTCGGGGCATCCAACTCACTAAAATATTCGGAATTTGGGAGGCAGAACCTCTACCTATAGTAGCCATTGAGTAGTCATTAATGTTAAAGGATATCTGGAAATGTCACTTTGTAGTGTTGTGACAGCCTGAGTTGCGCAATTATTAAGAGTGCGTATAAACCCAGCAAATTATTAAAATTCACCCGCGCCCCCCTCTCTGCGAACACTATCGCCCGCCGAACCACAATACATCTCTCTCGCTCGCTCAACGCGTAGCTTCCGTAGTATTCGTAAAACAATCAGATAACACAGTGGGCATTATTTTTGTGAATACATTACCTACATTTTGATCACATCTGTCAGATTGTGAAATATTTTGAGATACAGCAATTCTGAAAATTAAATATTATTTGAAAACAATTTACTTACAATAAATACCTGGTGGATTGAAACAAATTATTTCGAAATCAACCTATTATTTGAAGAGACCAACTAAAGTCATGTGATTACTTAGCATATACTTTACACCATCTGTTTACGTCATCTTACTAGAGCGACTCAAATGAATTTATTTCTCTTAAAATACAATACAACATACCTTCGACAATCAGCCATCCTTTCAGTTTGTAACTTTTTTAGCTCTCGTTTACTAAGTCTTTTTAAAGTCCTTTTCTTTTTCCCCATTTCACTATTTATTTTGAAACTCGGAGCAGCTAAGAATTTGAGCGTAGTCTTCTCGTCTCAACGGAGCGATCGGTACTGATGTGTGAAATAGAAATATGTGTCAAGCTTCACAAACGTGCGACGGGAGATGGCTTTTTCCGCGGAATCAAAACGTATTAAGTGCCAAAAGTGTTTAATCGTTATAAATCCAAAACTAAAAGGAATTTTAAAAAATGACTAGACATAGCCCTTACTTATTTTTCAATATAATTATTTATAAAAAAATTGTCATCATAGTAATTGCCATGTCCAGTATAAAACGAAAAAAAGGGAAAATCAGACGTAACTTCGTGATTTTTTTTTATCGAGATAACTTAATTATTTTATGTTTTTGATCAAACACAACCCTTGAAAATATCATGTAGCGTAACATTTAATAAATTCATAAAATTTCATTTAGTATTTATCACGTACAATCAAGAAAAAGATTGGTAGTTTTGCTTTATGCGCACTCTTAATCATATTCATCATTTTTTGCACATTTAAAGAAAACCGCACAAATCTTCTTGCTGTTAGTTATTTACGAATGTATGATTGTGCATTACACACTATTAATCTGATATATTTGTTCCCAGTTCGCGTCGCTAGTGTCGCTATCAGGCTCAGACAGCTACCTGCGCTACGTGGACCTGACCACAGACAACCTCCAGCTGACGCTCAAGTTCCGCACGGCCCGGCCGGACGGGCTGCTCTTCCTCTACGTCAGCCGGACGCAGACCGCCGCCATGCCGGACAGTGTATCTCTCTCGCTCATCAACGGTCAGTATTTCTCATCTCATCATCGTCATATCAGCCGAACGACGCCCACTGCTGGGCATAGGCCTCCTCATAGGGGGGTTTGCCATAATCGCCACGCTTAACAGGCGGGATGGCGATCGCAGTTTGACCTGCTGTTGTAAGGAGACACTTCTGCCCATCTCCTGGTGGCTGTTTTCCCTCAGTCGGCTCGTACGACTCCCACGGGAAGAGAGAGGGTAGTTCTATTATATTTACGTGCCGGCACTACACGGCACCATTTCTCATCTACCTCAAAGCTAATAGAATCCTAATGATAGGCGAGAGCCTATGGGTACGAAGTCAGACAAATAATCGGAATTTTAATCTACCAACCAATGAGTTTCAACCATTTTCGTGAGCTGAAAAAGAGAAACAGTTGAACAGAGTAACTGCTGAGTGTCTTCCCCAAATAAGAAATCAACATCAGGCGTCTAGTGGCCACAAAGTCGATGATATTACTGAATAATGTACTGACATGACGTTTTTCGACTAAGTAGTTGGTGATTCCACATTGTTAACAAACATTTGTAAACTTTTCATAGTGAACATTTGATCACAATGTTAAGGAAATGTTCCATGTAACCGTGCACACGCGGTTCTTGCGGTGATAAAGATACTGCATGGAAAATGCTAAAACCAATAATAACCACTGTATGTATGTGTCTTCCTCAGGCCGCTTGGTGCTGATGAGCCAGCGCGAGCAGCTGGACACGGGCTCGAGCACGTACAACGACTCGCAGTGGCACGTGCTCACTGTGACACACAACACTCAGGCGCTCAGGCTCGTGCTCGACGACTTCGACTACTTCAGGTGAACTATACAGGGTGTTCCGTAATGAGTGGTTCAACCGAAAACCACTAGATAATTCACTTGATTACCTTTGAACAGTTTTTGGAAATTCCTCAGGGATGGCATAAAGAATTAAGAGTACTTCTTTCAAATTTTCTGTCTGACAATGTTTCTTTTTATGCCAAGGGGGCAAATGTCAAAATTTTTTCGTCGAAGTGTAGCCTGATAAATTGTCTATCAATTAATTTATCATCTTTGCATTATGATGTTGAAATTATACTATTTTAATGAATATTGTTTTTATAACTAAAATTTTAAACCTGTATGTTCAACATATCACTGGACATTATTCCACACAGCGCCAGTTAGCCTCAAATTGAACTAACTAAAGTTAGTATCATCGGGATGCTAGACAACAGCTGAACTGAAATACTTTTTTGAAAATACATGCGTCATATACATAGGAAACACCCAGACCAATGCAAGGAGACATGTTCGTGCACACGAATGTTTGTAGGTACTGTGCAGGAATCGAATTCGCAACTAGGCCTAAGTCTGCTAATTTAAGTTTTAAGGAATCGTAATTGAGTCTCAATTAGTGTTAATAATAATAATCGGGACACGCCCTAAGTTTGCGTGCGGCCATCATACGTTTGGTCTCAAATAGTCTCCATTCAAGAACTTCCTTCATTGCTAAAGATAGGTAAAACCAGAAAAAGACATTCGGTCTTGGCTTCAGGCGGGAATCGAACCCGCGTCTATCGCAAACCGGGTGACTGCACTAACCACTGTGCTACCGAGACCATTTTTTCATTTCGGCTAG
Source organism: Udea ferrugalis (assembly GCA_950022985.1). Taxonomy (NCBI): domain Eukaryota; kingdom Metazoa; phylum Arthropoda; class Insecta; order Lepidoptera; family Crambidae; genus Udea; species Udea ferrugalis. The sequence continues at coordinate 2,276,208 of OX465515.1, forward strand.
GGGATTCGAACGCTCATCTTAAGTTTGATCGTGTATATTCCAGTTCTGACACGCCGCCAGCGCCTCTGCAGATCCTGGACGGCGTGTTATTCGTGGGCGGGCTGAAGGGCGGCTACGTGGTGGGCGGGCGCGTCGGCAGCAAGGTGCCGTTCCAGGGCTGCATCGCCGACGCCACCATCAACGGACGGATCCTCAACCTGCTGGAGCCGTACAACTCTAGTGGAGTCACCTTTGGGCGGTGTGGGGATATCACTAGCACTGGGGGCATGCCACCAGGTAAGACTATAGCGTATTTGACTGGATATGACTGACAACTGATGTAAGCAATGATATTATAATAAAAAGAGGTAGATTAACTTAACTTGTGCTAAAAAAGTGGCACCTGAAATCATAACTTTCGAACACTTGAGCAAAGTGTTGACAGCTTGAGGCGACACTGTGCAACATGTATGTGTCTCGTTTACGCTCTAGTAAATAATCATACTATATTTTTATTTATTTTCAAGTAGGGGAATGCTTGTCCCGTCCATCAGGGGGGGGGGGGTGGTACTCCAGTGGCTTTACCAACTAAAACCCCTACTATTTCCTCTCATTGTCTTTAGTGGGGGAACACGGTAAGTGGCACGAAGCCTCCCACCCTTGCCCTCGGACGGAGCATGCCTCCACAGCGGGCCGGAAGCGACCCCCCTTTCGTGAGGCGGGCCAAAACCCACCAACCACCCATAGACTGACCAACTGTCCTGTACGAGCTGAAACGCGAGGGATGCGCGCAGCCAATTGCAAGTGCAATGTTTGACTCTCTACAAGTTCCTTTGAATCTATTTCTTTAAACTGGCATGGCCACTCACACATTTAAAACATTAAAAACGGTATTGCTACCATGCAAAACAAAAAAGTATCCCCGTACCGCGCGCCGGCTGGCCTCCTCCACGGAGGTGACATGACGAGCGGCTGTTCGATGTCTTCCCCCCCCCCCCCCCCCACTCCTCCTCGCCCTGCGGAGCTCATCCGACGCTGGATCGACTTCCCGCGCACGCTCCGCGGCTACCTTTGCCGTACCGGTTTTTTTACGTAGCAATTTTTAGCCTCGCCTCGCATTATAAGCTATTTATTACAAACAAAAGATTTGTAGGCCAGAAAAGGTTAGAACTCTGTAAATAGTTAATCCAAATAGTAAGTATTTGTGAAATGCTTGCAGACGGGCCGTGGGTGCCGCAGACGCCGCCGTCCAACGTGCTGCCGCTGCCGACGCAGGCGCCCCCTGGCCAGCCGGAAACGAATGTTGGCAAAGGTAATTAAATACACGTTAGTTATTTTTTATACTACCTGCTCGTCAATGCCACATTATGTGTCATGTAAAGCTGTCCTAAAGTAAGTCATTATAGCCCTATGGTCTAGCAGGGACATAATGTTGTACTGAATTTCATTAATCCCTGGGGATTAAAGTGATTTGAATTTGGAATGCAATCCTCAGCCTAAAAAAAATCATGGTGAAGTGTGCTAAATGTTCAAAATTGATTAATAAAAAGTCGCCTGGACTACAATGTGGAAAATGTAATAAGTGGTTTCATGCTATGTGTGTGTCACTATCAACCGAACAGCTGAACTCGCTGTCTTCGACCGACTCCATCGACTGGAAATGCAAAAATTGCAACGGAAGTGCGAAACCGAAACGCCTTTCGTACATTCTACCTGATGAGGACGGAGATGATAACACCGACACGGAAGCGGCCCCAGTGGCCACCACAATGACGCAACAAATGCTGCACCAGATACGTATGGAGGTACAAAGTATTCTCAAGACTGAACTGCAACGAACACTTCAATTCTACTCAGAAAAAATTGATGACTATGAGAACAGACTTAGGGAAAACGACAAGCGCGTGAAGGCCCTGGATAACCAATGCAGTGATTTAAGAAACAATATCAAACACTTGAAGCTGAAATGTGACGCCCTCGAGAATAAGTTCAATCAGGTGGAACAGCAGCAGTTATCCCAGCAACTGGAAATTTGCGGCCTTAAGGAAACAGATTCCGAAAAACCGGAAGAATTGGCAAAATCCGTAGCCAAAATCATAAACCAGAACCCCGAGGACGTCGTGAAGGCATACAGGAAGAAAAAGCGGCAACTACCTGCTTCGAAAAGAAGGGATTCCAGTGCTATCACTGTCATTTTGCGGGAAGGCTCGAGTGACCTATGGCTGGAGGCAGCAAAGAAGACTACCATCTCGTCAGTTGACGTTGGAATCCAGGGCAGTGAGAAAGTATATCTACGGGAATCACTAACTCCAGCCACAGCCTTCTTGCTATGGAAGACCAAAGAGGTACTGCGAGGTCGATATAACTACATCTGGTGTAAACACGGCTCAGTTCTAGTGCGAAAACAAGAAAAAGAGAAAATAATTTCAATTCGCTCCTTAGAGCAATTGGAAAGTATGAGTGCGGCTGTAAATGTAAGTAAGGTGCCTACCTGAACGATTGCTAGTTTAAACTCTCAAAGGTTTTAATTATTGTGTAAACTTTTTTCTATTTACTTTTATGGAACAAGGTAACAATAACATCTTAGAATCAAATTGTAATACTTGGAACGACTTTGCAAATAAGCTTCCACTGTCTGATAATTTATTGTTACTGTTTCATGTCAATATAAGATCATTAAGTAAAAATTTTGAGCAACTGGAATACACTGTTTTAAAATCCAGTAGGGTAATCCATATAATTGTCATAACTGAAGCTAATATAAGCAGGGATAGCCTATGTTTTTACGAATTGCCTAATTATTCTGTACATTCACAGTTGAGAACAAACAGAACACCATCACATTTAATAGAAATAATAATATAATCACAAAAGAATTTGAATGTATATCAGGTGAAATAATCCATAACAACTTTTTTAAGACGGGGCTATGTGCTGTGTACCGACCACCAAACACAAACAAATACAAGTTAATTAAAGAACTCGGAAATGTTCTATCAAGCTATTCATTAAAGTGCAATTATGTACTAATTGGAGACATAAATGTAGACTTAAAACGTCCAAATGGTCTAATCTCGAAATACCTAAACTCATTAAGTGCTTTAGGTTTAGAATGTGGTTTGAGTCAGTACACACGCATAGAGAAATACGCGGACTCGATATCCAGATCATGCTTAGATCACATATTTGTTCGTAATGTTAGTAACAACGACGTGCATACAAGTGTAATAAACATCGCGCCGGCCGACCACTGCATAACGGGCTGCGCCGTGCTCGCGGCGGGCGGCGGGGGTGACTCACGCGCCTGCGACCAGCTGACGCCGCGGATAGCAATAGATAACAAAAAACTCCGCGAGGAATTGAATAATGTTGACTGGGAGGCACCGCTGTCATATAGCGATCCTAACGATATTGCTGACTACATGAGCAACAAATTCAATCAAGCGTATAATAATTGTAAACGCAAAGTATCAAATAAAATCGCAGAACGTCAGTTATGTCGATGGACGGACCAAAAACTTATAGGTATGTGTGAAAAGCGTGATCAGTTGTATCGCATATGGGCCTCGGACCCTTTTAATGTTAAAAATAGACTACTGTACAATAGATATAGAAACAAAACCAATAAATATACCCAACATGTAAAAAATAAATATATACAAAATGAAATATGTAATAACTTTAGAAACTCAAAGAAAATATGGGAAATAATTAATAGGATATCAGGTAAGATAATACAATGTATAGATGACGTCATCCTAAAAGCATTTAAGCTTGAGCCTCCTGTCCTGGCAAATAACTTTGTAAAAGAGTTTGATAAAAATACGAAAAACATATGTAACTCATGTAATGTGCCCCTTTTGGACCAGTCTACGTATCTGATAGAACCCGATAGAACCATCAGATTAAAACAGGCAAATGCACATGAAATTAAACTTATTGTCAAGCAGCTCAGTGGGAAAAAAAGTCCCGGGTACGATGGGATTCGGATGAAAGATATTCAATACGCATCTGATATGCTCGTACCTCTAATTACACACTTAATAAATCAATGCTTGAAAACATCAGTTTACCCAGACTTGTTCAAGATAGGTGTCATACGTCCAATACATAAAAAAGGTAAACATGTTAACTATAACAACTATCGTCCCATCACAATCCTCTCCTGTGTAGATAAAATCATAGAAAGATATTTATGTAATCAGTTGAATAAATATTTAAGTAACAATAATATCATAAATCCTAAGCAGTACGGTTTTCAGAAAAATAAAAGCACTACGCAACTATTACGTACGTTCACTAACCAAGTTAATAATCACTTAGACAGTAAGATGCATGTACTTGTAATATTTATTGATTTTAGTAAGGCATTTGATGTTTTACAATATGATATCTTGTACGATAGGCTGTCGCGGACAGGTATACAGGGCCCTCTTCTGAAACTGTTAAAAAACTACCACTCTAACCGGTACACAACAGTAAAAATAGCAAACTCATTCAGCGACTTGATGCCGACCGAGCAAGGTACGGCACAAGGCTCGATTATTGGTCCGACTGAATACCTACTGTACGTTAACGATATGTGTAACGCCATTGAAAAGGGCTCTGTGTTCCAGTTCGCCGACGACACCTCTCTGATGGTAGCAAATAGGTGCCTGAGGACGGCTCAGACTGACATGCAAGACAACTTCAATCAGCTATGTAAATGGGCTCATGATGTGAATTTAGTGGTAAATGCACAGAAAACTAAAATAATTCACATTCACTCATCACATAACAAGGCATCATACACACCAACCATCATAGCCCATAACCACCAGTGCTTACACACCCCTGTGCGTAACTGCTTGTGCCAACCCCTGGAATTAGTGGATAAACACATGTATATCGGCCTTATCATCGATACTAGACTCGGCTGGGGACCGCACAAGGACCACGTATGTGCCAAACTGAGATCTATCCTCGGCAAGTTAACAGTGCTGAAATATAAGCTACCATATAGAACTCTTCGTTTGATGTATATGGCCCTAGCTGACTCTGTTATCGGGTATGGACTGAGTAGTTATGGTTTGACATACAAAACATATTTAGAAGATGTATATAACTTGCAATTGAGAATTGTGAAAACTATTGTGCCAAAATATATTAAAATTAAATATAAAGATGACGATATTGGCTTATTTAAGCACTGTAAAATTATGAATATCTATGATAAAGTCAAATTTTCTGTCTTAACTGAATCCAGCTATGATGAGAAATATTTAAAGTTGTATAATCGACCGAAAAATCTGCGGACTGTTAGAACTAAGAAATATGTACTACCTCAAACTACGAATGTATACGGCACTCGACAGCTAAATTATGTTATCCCTAGTTTTTTAAATGAACTGCCTGCGAGCATACAAAGTTCATTTGAAAATAACAAATGTAATAAAAATAAACTTAAAAAATACCTATTGAGTGACTCGTTGTGGACAGATAAACCATGATTGGTTTGTGAGCCACAGCTTTGTAATTATTTTTTGTAAACTCTGTAACTGTTTTGAACAATAAATAAATAAATAAAATAACCGTGTAGTCAAAAATGTTTAGGTGCAATGAGTTCTGAGTTCGAATGTCGTACTTGCCACTAACAAAATAGATGCCAGAGAAAGAAAAAAGGCGCCAACCGCTCAAATAGCTCCTGAGTCTTATGCTGATAAAATAAATGTACCAAAGATTGTAACTCATCTTTCCAATGTCATCGCACAACTGTCATAATATGTTTCTAACATCACTTTTAATTTTTGATAAATACCTAATTTCTCATATTTAATTACCTACCTACCTATTTTCACTTGAAATAAATATTTAAGCACTTACTTTTTTCAGCCACTAATTTCGATTGCCTCGCAGAAAGTATAAAAAGTAGAGTATGCATCGCGGGCTTAAAAGTGTATTTGTCTTGGGCGGTCTTGAACCCCTCGTATTCAGGATTCTAACCTTAACTCCCTCGCTCCGCTCGGGAGTTAACCGTTCAATATCACGCCCGGGACATAATACACTTCTTTAAGCCCTTGTGGCATAATCTACTATAATAACACATCATGTTTCTAATGTTGTAATTCTTGTGTTTTCAGCAATTTTCGTTTAATATTTATTTAAAGAGGACTAATACCTAACTGACACACGCCTGCGCATCCATGACATTTGGCTCTGTACTGCATGGAGCCATAATAACGATTTATGTTAAATAATTTCTGGATTTTGATTTCTAAATTTTTAATAGCACATTATGTGTATCGAATACCCCATTCTTTAAAATTACAGTCAAGTTGGGTAACTTTGAATTTCAGTGTAACATTAAATCCACTCTTTTAGATCAGTTACTTTTGACAAGTACATACATACCCTCACGACCATTTCCCTAATGGGTTAGTCAGAGGCACACTGACTGTTGCCGTCATGGTGAACGGAACATTCAGGAGCCCACATTTCGCCGAGGAAATTTGAACCCAACGTGGCAAGGGGCGAGCCTACCGCCGTTATCCGGGTTGCTTGGGTTTTATATCGGTGTTTTCCATCACCGGAGAGTTAGCCGCAAATTTTACAATGAACACAAAGTAGGTGTGTTCCGGCCGGATTCGATCTCGGGACCATCGGGTTCCGAGTCGGAGTGTTTAACCACTAGGCCACGACGCTCTCAAGGTCAATTCAATTTTACACTGAAATTCAAAGTTATTGGGTGACTTTGAATTTCAGTGTAACATTGAATTGACCTTACTCAAAAAGTAGTTAACACATACTAAGCCTCTGACGACTTCTAAAGTGAAACTATTCTCGGATCCGCAGTAGACATATTCAAAGAGTCAGTGACGTCCCCGCCGACCACAGCAGCGCCGCACCAGCCGGTGGTGACCACGGAGCGAGCCGTGACCACACAACGAGCCACCACCACCGCCCGGCCACCGCCACAGCCCGAGCCCGGCTGTCGGCTCGCCTACGACCCCTACTACGACATCGGGGACCCGGATGAAGGGTACCGGTTCGGTAAGTTCACCTTTTAAACATACCCACACATTTGTGACACACTAGAACTACTCGTTCTACAGTTATCTAATGCACAAAACGGCATTTTTGTGGAGCTCTTTACTCATTGAAGATAGAAGCCTTGTAAATGCTACTGGCTTTCCTCGGATCAGATATTAATCTGAACCTCGGATTGAGTTTTCACACACCGCAAATTTCGCTGGTTAGCACTTTCAAGGCAGTTTGCCGTATTTCCGCCGTGTGTCGATATAAACATAAACAAAACCATAAAAAAAGGAGCCCTACACTCACCCAAAACGCCGATAATTCACAAATATGCAATATTATCCAATATCTTGAATTTCCAAATAAATTTGTTAGTAAGGTGGCCGCCGCGGGAAATCGTCCCTTTGTAGTTGTGAAAAACTCTTCAGTGACAGCAGATTTTGCCGCCAAATTTAGCGTTGCCCGCCCATAAAGAAAGGAGTGCGGGAGGGAGATAGAAATACATATAAATGAATACTAGAAAAGGACAGTAAGTGTGTTGTGTGGATGCCGCGAAAATAATAACTTTTTAATACAGTACGATTGCTAACTAAAGGCAATGATATCAATAAATCCAAAGCCTAAAAACTAAACATCCCCCCGCCCGAGAAAGGCTTAAGCCTTTATCAACACCGAAAATCTTCAAATAAGATCACAATACCGCAATAAACAAAATTATAAGAACTCAACAAAAGAACAAATTAAAAAAATTAAATCCGCAAAACATAAAGGGTCGAAACACCGTAAACGAAAAATAAAAAAATATATAACACCGCAAAATACTAAAATATCTATTTACTTACAAGAGAAATGGATAAGCATTTAGTTTACCGGAAACCTACAAATCTTTACAACCGGACGTAACATTGTGCCCGAAGCAGTCTTTAATTTGACTACCCTAATTACACCATCTTTCCCAGGCAATAACTCGATTATCCTACCGCGTTTCCATTTAAGTGAAGATACATTTTCCTCTTTGATAAGGACAAGATCACCAATTCTTGGTGGATCGGTAAGGGAAGTCCACTTATTCCGCATTTGAAGCGTGTGGAGATACTGATCACTCCATCGCTTCCAAAAACGTTGAGACATGGCCTGCACTAATTGAAATCTACCTAGCCGCGTTTGAGGGGTATCATTTAAATCATATTCAGGTACTGCTAATAATGACCTTCCTATTAAAAAGTGTGCCGGTGTCAAAACCTCAACATCACTGGGATCTTGAGATAAAGGGTACAACGGACGAGAATTTAGCACCGCCTCAACTCTTGTAAACAAGGTAGTAAGTTCCTCATAGGTCAACACCTGTTCACCTATGACCTTCCGTAATAAATTTTTAGCAGACTTTACAGCTGCCTCAAAAAGACCGCCAAAATGTGGCGCCGCAGGCGCATTAAAATACCAAATAACGCCTTGTTTAGAAGCGTCATTTCCTAACGCTTCCTGGTTTTCACGACTAGATAAATATTTACAAACATCGTTCAGATGACGATTGGAACCTACATAATTGGTACCACAGTCCGATCTAATAATCTGTGGAAGACCGCGCCGAGAAACAAAACGTGCGAGGGCCGCGAGAAAAGCTTCTGTGGACAAGTCACTCACCACTTCCAAGTGAACTGCTTTAGTAGAAGAACATATAAACACACATAGATATGCCTTAACTATTTTGGCATTCCGTAATTTAGAACATTTAATTTCAAAGGGCCCTGCAAAATCTGTTTGTACGGTATGAAACACTCCAGTGGCTTTAACCCTGTCACTAGGAAGAGCAGACATAACAGGTTCGACGGGCTTAGCTTGAGTCCGAAAACAAAATATACATTTAAAAATACGACTGCGAATAGCTTGTCGTGCCGAAAGAATCCAAAAATCCTTTTGAACAATGGCTTGTAAAGAAGTTGCACCTACGTGACAGTAAACTTTGTGAAAATGATCTATGATCAGAGCCGTAAGAGGATGATCTTTTGGTAAAAGCAACGGATGTTTCACATTGAAAGACAAATTCGAGTTTTCTAAACGTCCGCCTACTCGCAAAAGACCGTCAGCATCTACGAACGGCATTAGCCTTTTCAAACGCGTGGTGCATTGTTTATTTTGTCTCAAGCAATCCAAATCAGTTGCGAAGCTATCAGCCTGCGCTAATCTAACTAATGTCCGCAAAGCCGAATTGCGTTCTGCAACGGTTATGAAACCAACAACGCGTTGCGCAGGATTTCTAGCATTGTTAATGAATCTCAAAGAATAAGCTACTACCGATTGCAGCTTTGACAATGAACCAAACCTTTCGAACAAAGAACTAGCATCTAAAGAGGTGACTAGAACTTTAGGTGATTTGTTACTAGAAGGCACTTTCCGCAGGCCAGGTAAATCTTTTTCTTCTTTGTCAACAATATTTCGTGGCCAAGTTTCTGCTTGATGCAATAGCCACGGCGGTCCCCACCACAAAGGATGGTCAAGTAATTCTCTCGCACGGCAACCACGACTAGCCACATCAGCAGGATTCATTTCTGAAGGAACATGTCTCCAAGTAAGTAATAACCCGCAATCATTTATTTGAGAAACCCTATTTCCTTCAAAAACTTGTAAAGTATGTGGCGGCAATCGCAACCAAGAAAGAACGATGGTACTATCTGACCAACAAACAATATCCGCAATATTAACCTTGTCATTAATAACTGCCACAATATACTTTACAATCCGGGTTAGTAAAATCGCTCCGCACAATTCCAATTTAGGAATGGTAAGTTTAGATTTGACCGGTGCAACACGAGATTTTGCCATCAATAAACTCAATTTAACCACGCCTGTCTCATCTACAGTCCTAAGGTATACCGCTGCCCCATAACCGCACTCTGAGGCATCCGCAAACCCATGTAAGGAGCACGACTTTGACCCGGATAGGACAAAGCGCTCCAGTTTGATATCTGTAATTGCAGATAACTCTCCAACAATGTTGTTCCATTCGTTAACTACTTCCACGGGTGGTTTATCGTCCCATGACAAGTGTAATAGCCAAAGGCGTTGCATCAACACCTTGCCTTGAAATATAACTGGCGATATCCAACCTAAAGGATCAAACGTGCGTGCTAAAGTGGACAAAATGCTACGTTTTGAACAATTGTTGCTCCTGTCTAGATTAAAATGATATGAAAAATGGTCTCCAGTAGGGTTCCACTGGATACCCAAGATTTTGAAAAATTCCGTGTCATCCGTGTTGTCAAATTTCCAAGGCTTTTCCAAATCTTCGGCCGGAAGATCTTCCAAGATTTCATCACAATTAGACACCCACTTACTAAGCTCAAATCCGCCAGAACGCAGTAAGTTAACAAGATCATCTTTAAGTTTTTTAGCAGAAACCAAGGAATCCGCCCCGCCTAAAATGTCATCCATGTATACAGAAGTCTTCAACAGATTAGCTGCTTCTGGAAACCGATGGGCCTCATCATCGGCAAGCTGCCGTAGCGCTCTTATGGCTAAGTACGGGCTCGATTTAATTCCATAAGTAACAGTATTCAATTTAAATAATTGAAGAGGCTGGTCTGGGGATTCGCGCCATAAAATCAGCTGATAAAGCCTATCAGCTTCCTGTACCTCAATACAACGGAACATCATCCGTATATCCGTGGTAAAAACTATTGGATGCAACCGAAACTTACAAATGACTTCCGCAATGTCCTTTTGTAATTTCGGTCCCACATGCAGGCAGTCATTCAACGACACCCCTGTCGAAGAAGGACAACTTGCATCGAATACAACACGCAGTTTATCCGATCCTGATTTAAAAATACCATGATGAGGTATTATAAAGTAACTACCTTCTTCTAAATCACCAATTGCTATAGGAACCGGTGACATATGCCCTAGATCAACATATTCACGCATAAAATTGACATATTTGTCCCGCAAAACCGAGTTGGATTGGAGCCGCTTCTCCACATTTAAAAAGCGCTTCTTTGCTACCTGGACACTGTCTCCTAAATTAGGCTTCTCAGATAAAAAAGGAAGGCCAACTACATACCTACCGGTGTCATTACGATTTTGAGAGTGTTGAAATATATTCTCACATTCCAGATCTTTTGGGTTTTTAATGTGATATGGAACATCCTCAACCTCCCAAAACTTTTCCAAAAGTTCATCCGCAACAACATTGGAGTGAAAAGTTTGATAAATATTTACATTCTTTACTACAGGCGTAGATACCTCATAAACGACAGGTCCAATTAAAACATGCCCAAAAATAGTGTTTTGTACACAAGGCAAATTATTATTGATTTTAATTGACCCGCCCAAAACAATATCTCCCATGAGATCCGCACCAATCAAAATGTCAACTTCCCGACTTAAATAAAATTTCTCATCCGCAAGGTTAAACTGTTCATAATTATTCGCCATTGAAGCAGGTAAGTTGAAGTTAGGTAAATTAAACGTGATTTTTGTCAAAACTGTTGCCGGAGTTACAAGAACAGGCTTATCCGCATAGCAAGGGCTAATGGACAACATGACTCCACCCCTGCAACCGCTAACAGGGGCGCCACTAAGTCCTGTGACCGTAACGACGTTCGAACTAAATCGCCGCAAGCCTAATCTTTGAGCACAAGCTTCCACAATGAATGTGCTCTGACTACCCGGGTCCAGCAGCGCGCGCACAGTTTGATAGGTTCCGCAACCATCCTTGACGCGCACCATGGCCGTTGAGAGTAGAACAGACCGCTGATGGTAAGTGGTGGGCAACGTAATATGGGAAGTCAAAGCCGTCCCGCTACTGCCCGGTACTGGGGCGTTCACCCTAACCGCTTGGGTGTCCGTTACTGGGACATCCACCCTAGGAGTGGTTGTCGTCATGTTAATTTTATCGAAATGTAACAAACGGTGATGTTTGTCTGACTTACATTGGAAACAATGAAAATTTGAACTGCAGTTAGAAATATGATGGCCTCCTAGGCACCTAAAACACAACCTACTTTTAATAACGTACTGCTTCCGTGCTGTAGGTTTCAAAGACAAAAACTCATTACATTTAGATAGATAATGGTTACCCTTTAAACAAAATTTACAACCAGGTGGCGCCGACACACTCTGTTCGTGAGAAACATGTGACCTACTAGGAGTGGTGGTCGGTTTGCTCACCCGCACATCCGAGCTAGTCTCAAGGATGCGCACCTCATTTTCTAAAAAGTTAATTAAATCTTTGAAACTTGGTAGTTCCTTACCAATATTTCGCTCTTCAAATTGATTTTTCAAAACAGCATCTAGTTTTTGAAAATTAATATAAAATAATAAATAAGACCAATGCGATACTGGGAAATCCATCTTCTCCAGCGCTTTGGTATTTTCCAACAGTGAATTCAAAAATCTTTTCAAAGAATTCAAATTACTATTTACATGGGTAAAATGCAAAAAATTGTTCAATAATTTGTCCGCTAACAATCTTTTGTTGTGGTACCGTTTCTTTAATAGCTCGACAGCAACTGAATAATTTTCCCCAGTAATTGACAAGTGCTGGACTAAAGTTTTAGCCTCGCCTCCTAAGGAACTGACCAAATAATATAATTTTTCAGTCGCAGACAAAGAAGAATCACTACCGATGAGAGATTCAAACAAATCAATGAATGAAACAAACTCTTCAAATTTACCCGTGAAAGTGGGTAATTGAATGCGTGGGAGGAACACGTTCCTAGATTTAGTATGCTCATCCCTAGAGCTGGTGGATTTAAAACTCTCTTCTAATTTTGACTCAGGGAACACATCTAAATATTTACACTTAACAAAATAGTACAGTTTGTTCCACCTTTCATAACTTAATTTATGTTCAGCCAAGTTGAAGTTCTCATCCGAATGTAACTGTATTTCAAGGTGAGAAGCTGATAAGTCTTTAAATAATTTTTCTATGTTCATAAACCTCAACTTGAATTCAATAAGATCACTTTCAACATCAAGTGACCTCTGGGAAAGACCGTGAATCATTTCTAAGTCCTGCAAAGCAGTTTGATATTTGATTTTGGCAATATTTAATTTCCTAGCAGCCATTTTCAATATTTATAGAAACACAAAAAATATAAAAATGATGTTACTTTTATAAATTACAGGCACAAAGTTAAATTATGAAATTAATATTTAGACCACTTCAACAAACAGAATATACGAAAAAGCAATGAAGTGAAAAATGAATTATGTAGTAGATATTACAATACTTACTATCACTAACCATCAATTTAATGTAAACCGCAATACCTAGGTATACTCGTAGATATGTAAGCAAAGGTATACCGCAAAACCTTCCTTTTACAAGTCTACGTCAAACCAAATTTCAAGAAATTAAAAAATAAGATAAAATCTCAGGTAAACCGCAAAACCTAAAGTAATTATCTAAACCGATAAACCTTTGTTAATTACAACAAAAAAACAAAAAAGGCAAAAATACAAAACAAAATAAAATTACCGAGAACCGAACCTACAACCTATGGACTCCGCGCGACTAGCCTACACCTAGTTAAAATAAGCAAAGTGTTTCCGTACACATTGATGCAATTCCGTCCCTCTTGTAAGTAAATTACAATAAAAATTGTTAAATGAAACATAAAAACCGCTAACAAACACAAAATAAACAAAAATCGTAAGTAACTACAAACGCTAGTTACGCTTCCAAAACAATAATCTCGTAATAAGCCGCAAAATTACAAAATTAAAGTTAATATCATTGTCCGATTTAGTTAGTAACCGCACGCATAGATGGCGCTAGTTAACGTATGTAATGTTTGTGGGTGAACAAAAATGTGAATATTTGGAAATTATAACAAAACAATAAAAAAGGGACTATTGGAGGGCATTAGTAATAAAATAATGAGTAACCGTGTGCAGTGTAAAAGGTGTGTATCACTTTTTTCACGCAAAGTTGGAAAATGTATCATACAAATTTTCCGTGTATTTTGTTACGAACGAAAATACGGGAAAATGCATCGAAAATGCTAATCCACGGCTCGAAGGACCAGATGTAAATGCTACTGGCTTTCCTCGGATCAGATATTAATCTGAACCTCGAAGAGTTTTTCACAACTACAAATGGACGATTTCCCGCGGCGGCCGCCTTACTAACAAATTTTTTGGAAATTCAAGATATTGGATAATATTGCATAGTTGTGACTTATCGGCGTTTCGGGTGAGTGTAGGGCTCCTTTTCTACTGTTTTATTTATGTTTATATCGACACACTGCGGAAATACGGCAAACTGCCTTGAAGGTGCTAACCAGCGAAATTTGCGGTGTGTGAAAACTCAATCCGAGGTTCAGATTAATATCTGATCCGAGGAAAGCCAGTAGCATTTACATCCGGCTCGAAGGACCCTACACTCACCCAAAACGCCGATAATTCACAAATATGCAATATTATCCAATATCTTGAATTTCCAAATAAATTTGTTAGTAAGGTGGCCGCCGCGGGAAATCGTCCCTTTGTAGTTGTGAAAAACTCTTCAGTGACAGCAGATTTTGCCGCCAAATTTAGCGTTGCCCGCCCATAAAGAAAGGAGTGCGGGAGGGAGATAGAAATACATATAAATGAATACTAGAAAAGGACAGTAAGTGTGTTGTGTGGATGCCGCGAAAATAATAACTTTTTAATACAGTACGATTGCTAACTAAAGGCAATGATATCAATAAATCCAAAGCCTAAAAACTAAACAAGCCTTATGTCAAAATTTCCGAGATTCTAGTCATTTTGTTCAAGATTCGGATTTTGAATCGGAACTTTTGGGCAGCAGGGTAAAGCAAGTAGGGCATCTCCAATAACTTAATTCATGTTCCAAGTTTAATACATACTAAATACGAAAAGACTATTTCCCCAACCTAATAGCAGCCGTTTCCAACCATCGCCGCTAGATGGCAGTGGCGGTAAGTTAGATCGCGCAAACATTGCGTTACCACGATTCTACTTACGGTTTTGGGCTGGCTATGTCTAGCACCTACTTCCGTGTCCTGGAATTACATTTTTTGGAAGCAGTAGCTTACCCCTTATACAGGTAAGTTGCTGCAGGAACCTTTCCAGGGGTGAGGCCCCATTAGTGCGTTGCGCTGAGACGACACAGCACAACATCAACCGCTGCGTCATTTTGTTCATTATATTTTGCGCTACGTCGTCGCCCGCTAAATCATACAAATCGAGCAACGCAGCGCACTAATATTTTATAATTAAAGTGAATTGCTGTTCGTTAGTTGGATAAAACTCGAGAACACCTGGACCGATTTGGCTTATTTTGGTTTTGCAATGAAAATCAAAAACAACAATTTTACCTTTGCTTCCTTGGTTTCGTTCTTGTCAAGCGGGGTGGGATTGACCTGTATGGCTGTCAAATATTGTTTTGTCGAGTGTTGCAGTTTAAAAGTATTAGACAGAACGACGTCTAGCGGGACAGCTAGTAATGAAACGATATTATAATACGGTCATTCTCAGCAGGCCTGGTTTTGGTGCGTCCGTGCAAATATCTGATTAGTTTGTTATATTTTGAAGCTGTCAATTTTTTACTAACTAGATCTAGTATTCACCTTTTAGGAATTTGAATTTGAGACACATCCTCTTGTAAAAAAGCACTTAATTATTTTTTCTTAGGTCGTTCTCCTAAGTTCCGTTCGCTGTCCAGAACCCCGATTCAAGTACAAAACCTTCAATAGTGTCAAAATAAGTTATGATTGGTTCATTCCAGTAAATACAATTGTAAGATCAATAATTAAGCATTATTATTCACTTAAAATATTCTGTTTAACTTGTGTATTTTCTTAGACAGACCGAAAAATATGTTTGTCCTGTCGTCATGCCTAATTTCAGTCACTAGTATAAAAGTAGCGAATATCTTGCTCGCAGAGTAAGTAATTCCTTTCCCTAGCGCAACGTCGTATTTGATATGTTGCGCCGCGGCAGGCAACCGAAGCGATCCCGTGTCACTTGCTCCGTTGGCGATCTACGACCGTAAGTACCTAATTTCTATTCGCTTGGTTCACCTCTTTTCTAATTTCCGTTCGCTCTTTTAATTAATATTTTAAAATGGATACAAACTGGTCTGTGATAATATTATATGCAGGCATTTGTTGGCTAACTCATACTTGTAGCAATATACTGTATTGTTTACCATTTAATCAATATCTCATAAAAACCATCGTGTTCCTAATTTCCATCACCCTATTCCATCACGCTAAACGTGACGGAAATTATATAATACTTGACAGCATTTGTTTTCTTAATGTTTTTACCTTAAAACAGGTGCCTATTTAAAGTTTTTTGGTAGGTATACATAGCTTAAACCATAATGTGTATTCTTATTTTACAGAAAACATGGGTAAGCCCAAAAGGAAGTCGAGAGGAGATTTTGGAGCAACAAAGACAGCAACGAAGAAGAGAAAGAATCAAGAATGATCCCGATCTATACGCTGTGTCTAAAGAAATAGACCGTTGTTTACCCGTTGTTTATCGTCCGAGTTTCTAATAAATAGACAGCCAAAATGGTTCATTTGCATATAATATAATTATATAAAATGTTTGTTTTTTTTTTAAAATTATCAGTTGCCGGTAGGCTACCGAGCAATTTTTTTGTTTTAATAAAGAGGTTTTTTTGTTATTTGTAGACTGTACAATAACTTGTGAGGTTTACTTTTCATTAAATTCTGTTTATTTTCTATTTGAGTTTTATTTCAATACAATATAAATTTAAGTAAACTATTTTCTAATTTCCGTCACACCCAAAACTTTGTCACCTCATAACTCCATAACCAGTCGGCACATTGAAGTGCCAAATACATAATTCTGTTTATTTTATCGTCTTTTCTTAATTAAATTGCCAATTAAACGAATTTCTTGCGAAATAAAAATCGTGACGGAAATTATACGAAGAACACCTTATCGTGAGAATGACCGAATAAAAAGACGTAGAAGGTTACTTGTGCTAAAAAAGGTGGCACCCGAAATCAGGACTTTCGACCACCTGAGCAAAGCATTGACAGTTTGAGACAACACTGCGCAACCTGCATCTGTCTCGTTTACGCTCTAGTAAATAATCATGCTATCTTGTACGACTACACACGGTCAAATTATAGATACGTACGCCAGGGGACAAGTTTTGACATCGCGTCAGCACTTACATAACCTATCTACGTCTTTTTTTATAGTAATATCACTGTAGTAATGTATATTTTTATTAGCCATTTATTGACTAATTGTGATATCCTCCAGGTACCCGGGAGCACAGCCGCATCGAGTACGGCAAGCTGCCGGGCCGGCAGGTGGGCGGGTTCGACCTCACGGTGGGCTTCCGCACCTTCGACAAGCACGGCGGCCTCATGTTCTACGCGGCCGCAGACAAACAGCCGCAGCACTTCCTGGCGCTTTACATGAGGAATGCTATGGTCAGTGACAACTACTAATTGTTCAAATTCATACATCCTTCCTACTACTACTCTACCTATTTCCATACCTGTCGATCGAGTCGGTGACACCTGGAGTCCTGAAATACAGGGCCACCCTAGTTTAGGCTCCAGTTCACACGTTAAATTGTGTAAAAGCTGACGTAGGTCGTGTCTTGAATAGATCTAAGTTTATTTTAAGTGTGGAAAATAACATTTATTTTATTTTTTTGATTTATTTTAACTAGTTACTTCTTTTTTTTGTCAAATCTCAAGGTTTGGCAGGCCAGATCTTTAACTATAAGGATTATTTAAAATGCTTAATGTGGTCTCATAGCTGATTTAAACATTAAATAAAACTGCTTACTCCAATTTAAAAAAGACAGACCGTTTGATTTAAAAATAAGAGGTATCCTTTACTTTTGTAGTGTCGTTTTAAGTAATAAATTCTGGGAAATGTCATTATTTGGCGAAATAAAGGAACGTTTTCATTTTTTTATCCAATATTTTTAATTTCCTGCCTTTCAAAACTACTTCGAGCATTTTCCTGAACTCCTTATAGTTTATAATTTGGTTTTCTATGCCCGCTAGAAAAAAACACCCTGTATATTCTTTGATACTTTGATGAAATCTACCTTGTTTATAGTCTCTCGTCTCCCTAAGCTATAAGTTAATATTTCAATCAAACCTCATGAATCCGTTATTTTAGATAAACTTCCTGTTCAACTGCGGCGGCGAGACCGCGCACATTACCTGGCCCCAGCGCTACAACGACACCCAGTGGCACTCGGCCACGTTGGTCCGCAGTGAAGGCCACGGCAAGCTCACCGTGGATGGCGAGCGCGTCGGCGAGGCCAGTGTGGCGTGCGGGGAGCCCGCCGTGCTCACGCCGCCTTACTACTACGGCGGGCTGAGGGCCAACAACTCTGATGTTAAGCATTTGCCGGTGAGTCGCTTTTGCTAACTATATCTTAGTTTGTCGTTTCTACTGTAAAACTGACAACAGTTTAGTGGTTTTAGTATAGTATAGTATATTAAGTACGTTATCTAGTTTTTAAGTGAAACTGTCCTAGAGACTATTGCAGTACCCGCAAAGGGTACAATTACAATTTAGATTAGAAAATAAAAAAAAAAGTTTTGAGTAATTTCAAAAACTGCTCAAAACCCTTAGCTTTAATAATAATAAAAAAACGTGGTGCTTAATAGGCCTTTTTTAGCCGAAACTTACCTTCAAGTTAACAAAGTTGGAATTTTCTAAATTAATAATTTGTTGTTAAGTTGAAATTAACTTATCTTTCTAACCCTGTTTTGTGTAAAATTGATTGTATCTTTTTAGAAACTCGTAGATAGATAAATTCTTTATTGTACACCAAAACAACGAAAATGCTTTAGATTTATGATGTTGATGAATAGTTTGGGCGGTTTTGTCGTTTTAAGTGTTAATTTCCAAACACCCCACATCCTAAGCCTTTTTAACGTAGTGGCAGAATAGTTGCCGTGTTGTTTTAAACCTTTTGTGATTGGAATAGGATCCAAAACGAACGGAATTATCTGCCGTGCAAAGGCTAAACCGAAAATGCCTTCAAAATGAGATTGACGAGCAAAGTAGTTGTCCATTACTGTGCTTGTCAAGCTCATATCTGGACCTCACGGCTGCTTCTCAGGAGTGAGGTCATTTTGCAGACCACCATGAAAAATAATAATCTTTCTTGCCGGTTCTTCTTAGTACAGAAACAACTTTCCGATCCGGTGGTAACATCATATTTATTTAAGTACAGTATATTTATTGTTTACATTTATTATAATGGTATTCATGTCTATTATTATGTATGTTTTGTTTGTTAATTAGATTTGACGATTTGAAAGTATATGTAACAGGTCTATTTAAATAAGGCTTTTTTTTAATTTTGATTTTAATATTAATAAGGTATCGTTTGTGTACAGTTCTACCAGCCGTTCAAGGGCTGCCTGAAGGGTCTGGTGATGAACGGTCAGCGCGTGAGCGAAGTGCGCGCGCGCGTCAACTCGCTCCGCTGCAGCGACGCCGTCGAGTCAGGCGTCTACTTCGGACCCTCGCGCTCAGCCACAGACAGCAACTACATCAAGGTATGTTTTGATACTGTTTTAGCACTTTCCATGCAGTATCTTTACTAAAGATCTAAAAACTAGAAAAAGACATTTTGTCAAGTTGGCATCAGGCAGGAATCGAACCCGCATCTTTCGCCCACCGGGCGACTGCACTAACCACTATGCTACCGAGACCATTAACAGCCCGGCCGAATCTTTCTGGTATATTTACCCTATGAGCCAGGGTGATTTCATCAATGTTATAGGCATTCACCAACACATCAAGGTACTCATCACATCACCATATTATACACTGTCTCATACCATCATCATAGCTCGTCTACAACGTATCCGGCGACGGCAACTATAGAAACCAAGCGTTTTTGGAATGACGTTTGGTGGTGAAAAAATTTTGCTGGTACATACATTCTTTTTTATT
This sequence comes from Udea ferrugalis, assembly GCA_950022985.1. NCBI lineage: Eukaryota > Metazoa > Arthropoda > Insecta > Lepidoptera > Crambidae > Udea > Udea ferrugalis. The sequence continues at coordinate 2,296,134 of OX465515.1, forward strand.
CCGCTGGGTTCAATACGTTAAGCCGCCGCATTTCAAAACAGCTAGCCGTAATGTAATACGGCGGTTATACAATCCGCCTACGACAATTATACAATACACATAATGTGGCTCTACTAACATTACACTGAAGTCCTTTTTTTATCTTCGTTTTACGTTATTTTCATTGTTTTATAGACGTTGTATAATTTGTGTTTTGTCATATTATTGTTGTGTGTAATGTTGAACAACAATACTAACTTTACTTCAAAAAAAACTTCAAGATGACTAATTACATACAGGGCCCTGCGCACTCAATATAATGACGCATTTAGGATGCTGATGGGGCTGCGACGACACTGCAATGCTTCAGGAATGCTTGCGGACGCTGGAGTCGATAGCTTTGCGACTATCTTAAGAAAACGTATAGCATCCCTGATCCACCGTGTACGGGGCAGCTCCAATAGCCTCCTACAGAGTGTCGAGGCTAGGCTGGATGTGGACAGTGCTATTATGCAGCACTGGACGCGCATGCACCTAGTTAAAGACACAAAAATATCGTATTTTTGTAGTGTTAATTAGTTTACTAACATAGATTATAAGTCCTTTGTTACTAACACTATATGGGCAATGCTCGAAATAAATGTTTTTTTTTTTTTTTACTAATTAAACAAGTATTTAAATAGAACAAGTAAAGAAACCACTCTTTTAGTAACTAATGCAATCTCCAAACGTTCCAGCTGTTCAAAGTGGGCAAATTCAAAGTGGGCCACGAGATCTCCATCTCGATGGAGGTGAAGCCGCGCAACAGCACCGGCTTGCTGCTGAGCGTCCACGGCAGCCAGGACTACATGGTGCTGGAGTTGTTGGAAGGAGAGGTGGTGGCCCGCGTTGAGAACGGCAAGGGGCCCTTCCAGGCCACCTACAAGCTGGGCAGGGCCACCCTGTGTGACGGCAACTGGCACAAAATACATGGTATGTAGTTTTTTAACCCTTATAGGGCCGTGTTGCAATTTTTCATTGGTTTTGGACCTTATTCCCATGGAATAAGAGTTAAAAATATGGTGTCCAACATATGGACAGAGGCTCATAAAGGGTTAACTATTTAAATTCCCCTCCTTCGCAAAGATCTCAAGTTCTTTAGACTCATTTGCAAAGTCATCGCATCATCGTATTTTAGGCCTTCTCCTTCGATGATGATTGTCTGTGGTAAGCCATGAAGAGGTGATTCATTTAAAAACAGGTACTCTTAAAAGTGACAAAGTCCTAAGTTAGAACGACATAACTATAGTCCGTTCGCTTTAGGAATACAGTGATACTTGTCCTTCGATCGAGCACACCCCCTTACCAATCAAATCGTTCCTAATTAGAAAGCCAAGTCCACAGTGACCAGCTGAACGCATACTTTGGAACGCAAAGGTTGTGGATCTGTTTTTTTTTTGTGTGCCTTAGAGTTAAATATAAAAAGCACTGCATTTTTAACGCGAACGAACTATAGTTAATAACCATTTCATCCGGCTCGAAGGACCATGAAACATTTTCAGGTTAGGTCTTGGTCGGTTGTTTGAACCTATGAATAAACGTAATTTTCCCTTCAACAGCCGTGAAATCCCGTCACGTGGTATCAGTGGGCGTGGACGGTCACTTCTCCGACGCCGGTATCGGCCTGTCCAGCTCCACCGACACTCGGTACCCGCTGTACATCGGCGGGCACGAGCGCGCCATCGGCAAGCTGCGCGGCGTGCAGGCCAAGCACGGCTACACCGGCTGCGTCAGGAACATCGTCATCAAGGAGGCGCCCGTTGAGATACCGCTGTCTGCTGCGGGCAGGAACGCTCATGTTGGCGTTTGCCCGCTTGATTAATAAACAATATAGCCCGTTTTCTGGTTAGGGGCCATCCATAATCCAACACACATTTCATGAGTTTTGGACCCCTCAAATTTCCCTCCCTCAGTGAGGGGTCACATGTGAAATACTTTATGACTAGCCCTTTAGTGCAGAACACTCATAAGTTTCTATTACTCGAAAACTTGATAAATTTTTGCCCTTTTGACACGCGAGCAAGGCACAATTTACGTAAAAATCTACTCTCTCAATAAATGTCAGAAACTCTAGTCTCAAGTCCCTAAATACAAAGTTTTATATTTTTCATCTTCGGCCATGATGAGTTTAGGCATGAAATCGCCACAAACAGTTACTTTTAGCATTTAATATAATATTTTGATATTTTGAATGACCTGGTGACTTCATAAGCCATTTGTGACGCATTCTGATAGAAACTTACTGTCGTTTCGCACTTGAATTATAGCGCTATTGAAACTAATGACATTTAAATATGAAGATAAATATATCAGACCTTATGTAAAGCGTAATGCATACTACATTTCAATCTAAGAAACAGTCTACTCCATTGTGTTTCAGGTCAGTGATTGAGTCTAAGATAGATTCAAAAATACCATTTCGAAAATATAACTATTTCGTTTTAACTTAAAAAGATGACATAGGTTGCGTCCCCTACATAGTATTAGGCGAACGTTACACGAAGGTAAATATCTTGATCCGTCAATATTATACTGACGAATCAAGATATTTGTCGGCATGTAGGGTAGTGTATTGATGGATCACAATATTTATACACCTACATTTTGATGATAAATCAGTTAATATCAGGAGATTTATCTAGATATTTAACGTGTAGCGTTCGCCTTACAGTTAGCTCAAAATATGCCTGAACATTATTGTGACACATTTAGGTTCCTCGCTCACGAGCGTAATAATCACTGATCGATATTTTATCAACTTTTAGTAGCCCGTAGACGCTCAAGTACCTATAGAACTCTTTATATACTGTCGTTCGTGGGCGAACACCCTCACCTATATTTATGTTCAAGGACTATCGCAGACTTTACATGTAGGTACTAGGTATACCACAAATTATAACAATAGTGTACGGTGGCCGGCACATCACGCTACCCATTTCCGGTCAGTCCTCCTTGCTCTATCGCGAACAAATGTCATTTGGCAAGAGCGAGAGAAAAAACGGAAATGGGGTAACCTGATATGCTGTTGACTGTACATCTTCAAGCTATTTCCATAAATATTTTATGTCAACATACCAAATAGAAGTTCAATGCGATGTAGATGAACTATGTAGACAAAAAACTATAATTATTAACCATTTGCAACCTACATGTTTACAGTTTTAAATAATATCGTATTTTTAAGATTAAAATGCTCTCAAGCCTAAATATTAAATCATGTGTATCAGTATTTTTATGTTTATGTAGCCTGTGCCCGTAACTGATTATTATAATACTAATATTTATGCATTTATATGTATAGCAGCAATCCATGAATAATAAATAACTTATGTATTCTTTTTGTAATGTGCCATACGCTAAAGCGACGTATTTTCTTAAGCCATAATTGTAAAACTCTATCAATGTATAAATATATATTCCTCAATTATAAACATTGTTTTCTTTTTTACCTAGAAGTTCCTACAAAGTGAGAAAAAATGTTAGGCAGTCTGAACCACATACTCGAACTTCTTCAAGATTGGTAAGGAACTGCATCCACCCTCTACTTTCCACCACCGGACTACTAGACGCCGGCAGGGTTTCCATTCGCAGATGGTGGACATTCCCCCTCAACGTCAATCAACGCGCACGCGCTCACGCTCATGCTGTCCGGTAAAATGTCAATAGAACTGAAAGGGAACAGCATGAGCGTGAGCGTAACCTTGTATAGATTACTTAGAATCAGTCTTGCAGCCTCATTGTGATCTATTAGAATAACGATTCTTATGTTCTAAAATAAAAGTATTCTATCACCTTATTACAAATATTATATTATTTCGAAATCAGTCTTTCAGCCTTATCATGTTCTATAATTACAATTCTGAGTACTTACAACAAAATTAGAAGATAGGAAAACCAAAAAAAGATATTGAGTCTCATGGCGTCAGGCGGGAATCGAACTCGCATCTTTCGCAAACCGGGCGACTGCACTAACCACTGTGCTACCGAGAACATTAGCAGACCGGCCGAATTTGTGTGCGTTACTCCAGCAGAATGTTGACGCGTATCGAAATAAAAATATATAGAAAAATTAGAACCGTACGAAAAAAACATGTGCCCCAAAAATAAAATTTGTGCCTACTAAGGTTTCTGAGTAATTGAAGAAACTAAAATTCTGCTGGGGTAACGCTTCCAAACGTTACTGCAGCAGAATACTTTTTACCTATTGGACTCAGCCAAAATTCAAAAACCTTGGAAGGTAGCTTAAATTTGTGCCAGCGCTTGGGCACACAGCAAGATTTGTGCCAGTTGTAGTTTTTGAATTATTCAAAATTTTGCTGGGGTAACGTTTGGACGATTTCCAGATCTCCGAAACTACTGGACATATAGTTATGATATTTTGATGGTAGGTGTGTACCAATTCGTACCGTTGGTACAATCAAAATGATTCCAAAAAAGTGCGTAATGTATGATTTAGAAAAGTTTTTCTGAAAATCGAAAATAGCCCCTAGCTCTTAAATTTCTAATGATAGATACAAGGTGATTGCAATAGCGGATGCCTATTGGATATATGTATCGTCTGGCGAAGTCATTTAAATCTACATCTTATTTTTAACAAATTAAACCACTTTTACTACTGAAATCTGTTACAAATGTTTGAGCCTCAAATACGGGGGTTTTTACTAAACTTACAAGTTACATGTTTTGTCACTAATTTAAACTCATATTCAAATAAACTCACACAAAATTTCAGCTCTCTATACCTTCTAATTAACTGTTAATGAATAAAAATAGCCCAGCAAAAACTTTTCAGTAGTTACCCGACCAAATACAAGAGGTCATAAAAAAGCGATCGGTTCATACTTCAAGACAACGATTTTAATAAGTTGCATTATACATGTTGAAGTAAGGTACACTTGCAAAGACAAGTTTTACAGTAGGATTAAGTTTTATTAGTGTTGCATGAGACTTAAAATTTTATGTATTTAGTTAATTTTATAGGTCTGCAAGTCAATATTACAATATTTTTTATTAGTATCGGCCTACTGCAATCCCCTCGACCGCTGTTCGTCATTACCAATTACCTATTTATAATCTATACTTATAATAAATCTGTAGAGAGGCCAATTCTGTACATGAAATATATTTAAAAAATAACTATCAAGGGGTGATTAGAGATCGCTACTGATGCCAAAAATGCAATCAGTAAACATTTTGTCTGTCTGTCTGTCTGTCTGCTGTATGTTCGTTATAGAAACAAAAACTACTCGAAGGATTTTAACGAAATTTGGCACAAATTATTCTTCATACTCTCAGGCAGGTTATTGTATACTTTTCATTACGCGACTTAGCCCGCGTGGACTTGAGTTAAAAAAATGTGATATATCTTTATAAATTGTAATTATTATGTCTTATTCAGATGCATAAACTATATTACTGTAGTTTCATTTAAATCCATCTAGTAATTTTTACGTTTAAAAAATGGAGCAACTTTTCCCGTTTTCCCAATATTACCCTTCACTGCTCTGCTCCTATTAATCGTAGCGTAATGAAAAGTATACTATAACCTGTGAAAGAGTATGAAGAATAATTGTGCCAAATTTCGTTAAAATCCGTCTAGTAGTTTTTGTTTCTTTAACGCACATACAGTAGACAGACAGGAAGACCGACAGACAGACAATTTTTTTTCTTAATTTTTTATTGTTTAAATCTATATATTTCAAGTTTATTATAACATACAGATTTATTATAAGTATAGAATGGATAAAGATTGTCGTGACAAATATGTCCACTTTTGAACTGTTTGCAAATAATTTTGTTTATTGAAGCTAATTAGGGGTAGGTAGTAATTAAATTTTGCCACAATGACAATTAATAAATCTTCAGTGCAACTAAGATTGGTTTTGCTTTTAAACTCTCGAAAATTCTGTCGCCTGTCGGTTTAATTGAACAGAAAAATTGGCGAATTGTCACTTTTCGACATTATGTCAAATTGTGACTTTATTGAACAGGGCCCTGGTTGAATAATTCTGAGCTGTAGGCTAATAAATGCAGGGGTTTGGAATGATTTCATTACATTATCTCAATATAAATGTTGCTATAAAACAAAGGATTTTCTAAGTCTAACAGTTTAGACTATATCATTTGCAAACGAATAAGTACCTTATAATAAGTGTAAAGTTGGAACCATTTTGACATAAAAACTACTCAACATCGTACCTCTTTCCGCGTTACATTTGAAATGAACGTCATGATAAATGAACTACCATAACCGGAATAAGTTTTCTACACAACTGTCCGAATAAAATAAAAGTTGTTGAATAAATTAAGAAGGTCAGATGTTGTTCCTAATGTCGGCTTTTTTATGGCCTTTTGTATTTGGTCGGGTAACTACTGAAAAGTTCTTGCTGTGCCATTTTTATTTATTAACAGTTAATTAGAACGTATAGAGAGCTGAAATTTTGAATGAGTTTATTTGAATATGGGTTTAAATTAGTGACAAAACATGTAACTTGTAAGTTTAGTAAAAACCCCCGTATTTGAGGCTCGAACATTTGTAACAGATTTCAGTAGTAAAAGTGGTTTAATTTGTTCAAAATAAGATGTAGATTTAAATGACTTCGCCAGACGATACATATATCCAATAGGCATCCGCTATTGCAATCACCTTGTATCTATCATTAGAAATTTAAGAGCTAGGGGCTATTTTCGATTTTCAGAAAAACTTTTCTAAATCATACATTACGCACTTTTTTGGAATCATTTTGATTGTACCAACGGTACGAATTGGTACACACCTACCATCAAAATATCATAACTATATGTCCAGTAGTTTCGGAGATCTGGATATCGTCCAAACGTTACCCCAGCAAAATTTTGAATAATTCAAAAACTACAACTGGCACTAATCTTGCTGTGTGCCCAAGTGCTGGCACAAATTTAAGCTACCTTTCTAGGTTTTTGAATTTTGGCTGAGTCCAATAGGTAAAAAGTATTCTGCTGCAGTAACGTTTGGAAGCGTTACCCCAGCAGAATAGGCATGACGACAGTATCAAATAATCAACGATTTGAATATCTTAGGGGAAAATACATATTAAAAGGATTTAAAAGACACATTTAGTTTTATTTTAAAATCTGAGATCAATCAGATTTTCGATAAAGTAAAAGGATAAAATACTGCAATTCGCCATTTTGACTCAAACGTCAATCACGCACTATGACGTCACTCTTATGGAAATCAACAAATGTCACTGTCGTATTTCATACAAGTGAGTTTGACAGACACGTGATGTTTACATAAGAGTTACGTCAAACGGACGCCATGACACCTGCGAGCTTTTTCGAGCGCTCTTGATAAAATACTAGAAGAATGTCCTCAAACTTTGTTAAACTGACCTTTGAAACCGAAATAAAGCTTTTTTAGTATACATTACATGTGTACCTACATCACGAAAGAAGATTTCAAAATTGTTCGTCATGCCTATTTTAGTTTCTTCAATTACTCAGAAACCTTAGTAGGCACAAATTTTATTTTTGGGCACATGTTTTTTTCGTACGGTTCTAATTTTTCTATATGTCGGAGTCGAGGGACGTCGATCGCAGCAAACCAGCCAGATACTTCGGCTGGGCTCGGCTACGTTCGGATGTAATCGGCGCGCGGCCGTCACTTTTGACAAGAGAGGTTAGAAAATGGAGGACAGGAGCGCACGCCGGGAACATCGCGTGTTCTCGATTCTGATTTTGTAGCTAAGAGTGATAATTACCTAGTGTTTATGCGCATCTAATTAGTTTTGATAGTAACCATGCTAAGTCAGTGTCTTTTACAAGTGTGATTTGGAACTGTGGGATTATATTGTCGAAAAACTTACAATATGAACACTGATACTGATGACCCGGGGAATGTCCTTGACTCATTCCCCGACATCAGAAGTGGGATCCAACCCCACTCGGCCCACTTCAGAAGCTAAAAATCCCGACAGGTGGAATATGTAGTGAGAACAGCAGAGCAAAAATTTTTTAGCATTGTTGGGTGCAATGACCGCTTCGTCGAAAGAAAACCGAGGCAAGATCATGGATTACGACTACGACCGCTGACATATGCATGGCGGATAATCCAGTTCAAGGATCATCGCTTAATATTGCTCAAAGGAAATGTGGTCACCAGGGGCACTACGCTTCGAGGTGCCCGAAGCACACCTGGCCCTAAGGTTGGCGCCGGAAGAGCCAGGTTTTCAGCTGAAAAGAGGATGGACGAGTGCGCAGTCAGCGTGCCTGTCGGTCACCTCACACATTCCGGTCAGACTGTTGATTTTTGTTATGATTCAGGTTCTGGATGTTCACTGACTAGATCATCCGTAGCACCTAAATTTAAAGGCAAACCTTTTAATAACATTGTAATAATGACTGGTATTGGTCAATCCAGAGTAGAAAGTAAACATCAGATTTTGGCAACTACTGGTTATGTAGTAGCGTAGATCGCTGGTTAAGCGATGTTAGTTGGTTACTACTGGTTAAGTAGTAGTGTAGATCGCTGGTTAAGCGATGTTTGTCGGTAGCTACTGGTTAAGTAGTAGTGTAGATCGCTGGTTAAGCGATGTTTGTTGGTAGCTACTGGTTAAGTAGTAGTGTAGATCGCTGGTTAAGCGAGGTTTGTTGGGTACTGCTGGTTAAGTAGTAGTGTAGATCGCTGGTTAAGCGATGGTTGTTGGCTGCTACTGGTTAAGTAGTAGTGTAGATCGCTGGTTAAGCGAGGTTTGTTGGGTACTGCTGGTTAAGTAGTAGTGTAGATCGCTGGTTAAGCGATGGTTGTTGGCTGCTACTGGTTAAGTAGTAGTGTAGATCGCTGGTTAAGCGAGGTTTGTTGGCTGCTACTGGTTAAGTAGTAGTGTAGATCGCTGGTTAAGCGATGGTTGTTGGCTGCTACTGGTTAAGTAGTAGTGTAGATCGCTGGTTAAGCGATGGTTATTGGCTGCTACTGGTTAAGTAGTAGTGTAGATCGCTGGTTAAGCGATGGTTCTTGGCTGCTACTGGTTAAGTAGTAGTGTAGATCGCTGGTTAAGCGATGGTTATTGGCTGCTACTGGTTAAGTAGTAGTGTAGATCGCTGGTTAAGCGATGGTTATTGGCTGCTACTGGTTAAGTAGTAGTGTAGATCGCTGGTTAACCGATGAATCTTGGCTGCTACTGGTTAAGTAGTAGTGTAGATCGCTGGTTAAGCGATGGTTGTTGGCTGCTACTGGTTAAGTAGTAGTGTAGATCGCTGGTTAAGCGATGTTTGTTGGTAGCTACTGGTTAAGTAGTAGTGTAGATCGCTGGTTAAGCGATGGTTGTTGGCTGCTACTGGTTAAGTAGTAATGTAGATTGCTGGTTAAGCGATGGTTGTTGGCTGCTACTGGTTAAGTAGTAGTGTAGATCGCTGGTTAAGCGATGTTTGTTGGCTTCTACTGGTTAAGTAGTAGTGTAGATTGCTGGTGAAGCACTAGAGTTATAGCCAATACAGTAAACAGTCAGCCGCAAGATAGTTTATGTTTTCCTGTTAAAAAAGGGTTCTGATTTTCAGTTAACTAAGTTTTAGAGTTTCAGTTAAGATTGTGCGATTAGTAGTCTTGAGTTTCAGTTGAATGACCAGTTATTCTGACCTTTTGACCTGTTACTCTGAAGTATGTTTGTGTTCATGTGTGGGCCAGGAAGGCCGAGTGGTCAGTCTATTCTTGTTGCTTTTGGTCCAAGAATGTCATCCGAGGACGAATGACAGGTCAGAATGGCCGTGTCGGAGTCGAGGGACGTCGATCGCAGCAAACCAGCCAGATACTTCGGCTGGGCTCGGCTACGTTCGGATGTAATCGGCGCGCGGCCGTCACTTTTGACAAGAGAGGTTAGAAAATGGAGGACAGGAGCGCACGCCGGGAACATCGCGTGTTCTCGATTCTGATTTTGTAGCTAAGAGTGATAATTACCTAGTGTTTATGCGCATCTAATTAGTTTTGATAGTAACCATGCTAAGTCAGTGTCTTTTACAAGTGTGATTTGGAACTGTGGGATTATACTGTCGAAAAACTTACAATATGAACACTGATACTGATGACCCGGGGAATGTCCTTGACTTATTTCGATACGCGTCAACATTTTGCTGGAGTAACGCACACGCCGAATTTACCATGGCAGCCAGGTGGTTAGTGGTTTGTGCAGTTGCCCGGTTTGCGAAAGATGCGGGTTCGATTCCCGTCTGACTGACGCCATGAGACCAAATGTCTTTTTCTGGTTTTCCTATCTTTAGTAAGATGATAATGCATTATCCCTAATGCTAAAAATATAAAATAACCTATTGAAATTAGGAGATAACTATATAAATAGATAAATTAGAGATTTTAACTTTCCTCATTTTGTCTTCGGTAAAACAGTACCTTTTCCTTCATAAGTTCGCATTTTAATTTCAAGCTCATTTGTTTCAAAGCTTCCGTCTCCATCTGGCTCTGGTGCAGCTCGTTCCTGCATCGGAGCTCATTCCTTGCTATCAGTAAAAGCGCTCGCCGTGCTTCTGATTTACCTCTGCTTTTCTGCAATAGAAACAATTTTACATTGTGTTCCTTTTTCTATTCAAAGTAAAACAGGTCAAATATATATATTAATAAAAAGAAAAAACTTACCTTTTTAAGGACATTCTTGTGTTTTTTCTTCATAATGATTCTTGGCTGAACATTCTGTAAAAAACAAACAAATTATGAATTACAGAGCAAGCAAATGGTCTTTTATATTTTCTTAGATTTTCCCTCATTACTATTTGTGTCACTAAATAATTATTTAAATCTTTATTCAGGCAAATTACACCCATACAAAATTTTGAAATACAAGTCAAACACTATGGATAAGATAGTAAATAAAAATGCAATACACACACAACAAAATAGACATTTAAAGAAAACAACATTTATTATATAAGTGTTAAAAATTTAATTGAACTGAAAAAACGAAATACAAACTCAAAAATGAGTTAAATAAAAGCTGATATGGGAGACTGGAGGGCCCGTGGCGCAGTTGTGACAGTGATCGGCGAAGATCGCTGTTGTAAAGCAACACACGCCGGGTCGAAAATGGGATGGGTGACCGAAATTTAGTTCTGAGTGTAAGCAGTTGGTCCTGGTTGACGTCGCTAGATGTCAGTCGTTAAGCCTAGTCAGAGACATAAAACCCCTTCAACAATCCGCACTGAGCCCGCGTGTTGGAGTATGGGTCGTTACATCTCATAGTTGAGGTGAGGCCTGTGCCCAGCAGTGGGACGTATATAGGCAGTTTATGTATGGGAGACTGCCATGATCCTTTGAAGTTGCATACTCTTACAGATCCCCACAACATACCAAACATGCAGAACGACATCATGCTTTGCCAATTTAGCCAATTTAGCTCTTTTTTGGCCTAATTCTACTGGCCTATTACTGCAAACTCGCTCTATGTAAGAAATATTTTTATTTGCAGAAACGGCGTCCTTCCAAGGGGAATTTAATTTTTGCAATTCTAAAACTATATATTTGATATTTTTTCCCTGAAATCTGAGATGCACTGCTTTGGCGCCGGAGCTGGGGTCAATTTGGCGGATCGCCTTAAATCGCATTTTAATTGCATATAATGCATTTATAACAATAACTACTAACATTGCAGAGGGTCTCCTCAGCGGCTGTGGCAGGAGTAGGTCGTAGAGGCTGAGCCACAGAAACCTGACAACAATTAAAGACATATTAAGATAGAGAAGATTGAGTTGATATAAAAAGGAATGAAAATACAAAAAGCTACCAACCTGGCTGGTGAATCCAGCTAGTGGTATATCTGAAGATGAGGTGGATTGAGACAACTCTCCAGAAATCTGATGTTTATAAAAATATTTAAATCACAAAGTATTGCAACATTCATTCTAACTGAATTGCTCAAATTACCAACCTGTCTTTTGGTTAAACATGGTAGAACCTCAGCAGTAGCATTTATGAAAACCTGAAAATGAATAATAGTTACAGTAAGATGAATTTGTTGGCATCTGTTTGATTATAATAGTTTGATAGTACGTAGGGTAACTATAAAATTATATAGCACTTACTACCTACCGGAACTTCAGATGGTCCTGTTTCTGGTGACATGTCCGACCGAGTCAAATCCATCTGCAAAAATGAGAAGTCATATTTCAAACTTCTTGATTAATTAATTCATTAATAAAAAAAATGCATTTAGTACCTGGCTGTGATCATCAGAGGATGTTTCCCCGGCTGGATAGACAGGCTGATCAGAAGTATCCTGTAGGAAATAAATTAAACAAATTTAATGAACAAAGAATTACCTATGTTCAACTATTGTTAAAATAAAAACATACATACCTGGCTCTGATTGAGCCCAAAAGAAATAAATGAGTTAACATCCACAACAAACTCATAGGGGAGCCATGAACAAATATCTTCAGCCGTCATAGATTGTGGTCTGCACACTGCACAAAAAAATTATCAATAAAATGGCAGGTTAGTAAATAAATGAAACTCTAAAATATTAAGAATACTCACCTGTCTTCATCTGGGTCTGTCTTGAAAGAGATTTTTGCTTCTTGGCAATGATTTTTATAGCGGTCCATTTAGATTTTAACTGGGATACGGCGCGATGCGCCCCGGTGCACATTGAATTAAAACTAAAAAATAGGCACCAGTTACAATAAAGTGAAGTGTAAGGCTTCTCATAACTAACTCATGAAATAAACTGTACTAACTTGTGTTGCAGGTCCAGCCACGCTGTTGCCTTCCTTTTATTGTTATTACTATCAGTAGCCTTACTTTCAATGGTCTGGACTCTTTCTTTCACTAATTCTTTTAGTAAGATCTATAAAACAAAAGTGAAATCTTTTGAAAATTTATCATTTAACGACATAGGTGAACGCTCACCATCAATAATAATATAAGAAAAAGAAGTAGATAGGTTACTTGTGCCAAAAAAGTGGCAAACGAAATCATAAATTTAGTGCACCTGAAATAAGCATACTATCTTGTTCACACGGTCAAATTATAGGTACGTACACAAGGGGACAAATTTCAGACTTCTTTCGGTACTGTTATAACCTTTCTTCCTCTTTTTATTCCAATATCATTGCTCACCATATCTTCCATAAGCCAATTTTCGGTGCGTTGTCTCTTCTTCGTTGATTTGTTGTTCAGGTCCTGATCCATTGTTTTGAAAACCTAGTCAGACTGACTTATCATTAATTAAATTCAAAGCGCAATATACCTATTACCTATTTTTTGAAATTACTTGAACTTTAACGATCGTCGATTCGTCGTTTGGGAAATCTGCTTTGCTTGCTTTGCTTTGCTTTGCAATAATTGGCAATTTGACAACAAGCAGTGAGTGACTGAGTGATCTGCTGAGTGACAACTGACATGACTGACATAAGACTAAGGATGCGTTCCGAGTTGAGTCAAAATAGAAAATAGCGCGCTAACAGGCGCGTCGCGTCCCGAATTTTTGAGACTCTAGCGGCCACCCGCGACTTTGTTCGCGTGGACTAAAGTTTAAAAATAAAAATATTATTTAGTAATATTTAAATTGTAGCCTATGTGCAATTCAGATGTATATGGTACATTATTGTGAAGTTTCATTAAAATCTATTCAGTAGATAACCCCCTTATTCATAAAAACTTAAACAGCACTTCGACAACACGTTAACTTTTGTATGATTTTGTCTCTTTTATTGTTGTTGCTGCCGCCATTTGCGAGTAAGCGACTTACCCCCGAATTCACAAAAGACAATCAACGCTAAGTACGCGCTCACGCTCATGCTGTCCCTCTCAGTTCTATTGACATCTTACGGGACAGCATGAGCGTGAGCGCGTGCTTAGCGTTGAATGACGTTTGTGAATTCAGGGGATAACACGTCAATTGCTTAAACCATGCTTAGCGTTGTTTTCGTTTTTATGAATAAGGGGGTTATATTTCAACTGTTTCTGTATACTACCTATTGGTGCGATCAAACGTTTATGAATAACGTTCTTTACAGAGGCCTTCAAGGACACTTTAGGCTTACTGAGAACTTTAATAAACGTTGCCTTTAGTTCACCTTTAGAGAGTAGGTATATAACTAGGGAATATTTACCGTGTCATACGATACGGAAGCAATTTTATAGCTTAATTACTACTACTAGTTGTCCCGACTGACGTTGTTCTGTGGTCAAACATTTAGAAATGGCTGCTAAGAGGAAACTAAATTGTGGATTTTGATATATTTCTAGCGTTTTGTCATGAAACTCACCTTTCCAACCTACCCTGAACTTCCACGACCAATATGACCAAAATCAGCCAAATCGGTTCAGTGGTTCTCGAGTTTTAGCGAGACTAACGAACAGCATTCCATTTTTATACAGGTTGTTCCGTAATGGGTGGATCAACCGCTAACACTAGATAGATCACATGATTACCTACAACTGGTATGAACAGTTTTTATAATGGGTCATAAAAATTATAAATCTCTAATTAAAATGACAATTTGAAAATTAGTCGTAAAATGAAAATTATAAGCTTTGTGCTTTTGTGTGTTTTTTTTATAATACCTAGTGAGTAAAAAAACCAATGAAACACTAATTTAAGGAATTGCTCATGAAAATGCCCGGTAACCCTCAAATTAGTAAGTAGTAAATTAGTAGTTAGTAACCCTCAGAGTAATAGTGAACTCAATAACTGCACGTGTGTTTAAAGTAATGGTCCACTTTAGTGTTCCTGTGCATGTGTTTCCGGAAAAATATAATTTGGGTCTCTTCAAGAAAATAGTGAATAGGCACTTGCTGGGCAGACATGTTGTACCACCATCGACCACATCATCCCTTACCATCAGATGAGATTGTGGTCAAATGACTGCCTAGTTACAATAAAAAAAATTTTTTTTGTCATTATTTGCCACATAAATGGCCCAAATGCCAAAATGCCAATGGCCAAGTGTTTATTTTTTTAGCGCGAAAGAATTAATTATACCTACTAGGCCTAAATTTGCCGCTTGGAATTGCTCCAATTTCCTGCTGAGCCGAATCAGCTCCTCCGACACTCCAGTTGAGTCATAAAACGAAATTCATTAAAATCGTATACATATACATTAGGTACCTTATTATTTAAAAAAAATGAACGTCACTAAGCAAAAATTATTAACAAATTAATATGCAATTTATTGCATAGGAGGTGCCCGTGGCGCAGTTGTGTTAGTGATCAGCGACGATCGCTGTTGTGAAGCAACACACGCCGGGTCGGAAATGAGTGGGTGCAATTAGTGATGTGTATTTCGGGCATCTCCGTGCTTTGGAAGGCACGTCAAGCAGTTGCTCCCGGCTGAAGTTGTAGATGTCAGTCGTTAAGCCTAGTCGGAGGCCTTAGGGCGGCTTGATAACATCTTTTTTTTTTTTTATGATTAAGTAGGCGCGCATTTGACCACAATCTCACCTGATCTTAAGTGATGATGCGGTCTATGTTGGTACATGCCGGCCTAACAAATGGCTGTTCACTCTTTCATTAAGGACATTATCTGACATTAAGGTTGCTCACTAACCTTTATACATCCCTCCACCAATCCGACCTGAGCACGCGAGTTGGTCCGAGTCAGGTTCAATCCACCTCAAAGTTGAGGTGAGGCCTGTGCCCAGCAGTAAGACGTATGTAGGCCGTTTATGTTTTTATGGTATGCAATAATTGTGGTTTTTACTATGTTCCTAGCATTTTCTCATGTTAAACCTTCCCTAGACCTTCACAAATATTTCAGAATCAAAATTGGCCAAATGGGTCCAGCCTCTCTCGAGTTTCACCGAGACTAACGAACAGCAATCCATTTTTATATGTATACATATAGAGATAGGTACTGTTTAAGTTTAGCGATATAATTATTAATTATGCTACTTAATTAAGTTTACTGAAATGATTGTAGAAGTGATGAAAGTTACGAATCGCAGCTCGCTATTTGTGCAACAGCAAAAACATTCAGGACCAAAGATATGAAGCTACCAAGAACATAAAGTAGACTCAAACACCATGACGGCAACAATCAGTGTGCCTGACTAAACCGTTCGGGATAGTGTAACTGGTAGAGAATGCTTTTAGCATTAAGTCCGCCTTTTGTACTTGTTTGTACATAAATAAATAGTCGTAAGCGTATGCTATTATTTAATTAAGTTCAAATCGCCAAATGTTTAGGAACAATGACAGGTTGTTTTGCATGGTCTTATGAATCCAGTTCAGAACAAAACCTCTCATTACGTACTGCGGTCTAAAAAAAGTTTTAGCGCCCCATTGTAAAATCACAATAGCCTAGCAGGTGCACTTTTTACAGCCAATCTCAACAGTTAAATACTTCCAGTTTAAGCTTGTACGGTACAAGAAATAGTGGCTGATTTGCAATAGCATTAGATTGTTGTATGAGAAACAATGCACAAGACCGTCAGTTGAAAATTGCTTTCAATCAAATTTAAACGTAGCAGAGTACGCAAGTGTAATGTTCGTTCGGTAACAGTTGAGTTTGCATTACCTAGTTATAATATTTATCCAAACCACTTCAACTGACCGCATGGACCATGTACTATATCTTGCTGCTATTTGTAACCTTCGTGCAAGCGAGAATGTTTTGCGAAAAGACCAAGTTGCCGCTTGAAGTAGGCGAGTGGAAGCCGGACCTGCTACATATAGATTCTGCAGTTGTTGAAAACAAACCCGTCACGATAAATGAAGGTCAGGTATACGTGTACGAGAACTACTTCCCTGGATATATAATAAAGTATATACACGTTGACAACGTGGCTATTCGGTCGTGTGGAGCAAGTGCGTCCATCAAAAGTGGAGGCCTCGGAGACTCGACAGTGCTGGTTGTGCTGCACGCAGAATCGAACCAGGAGATCAGGTCTGTGGTAGACGTGTGGGGGATCAAGAAACCGGTTAAAGCACTCACGAAGAAACTCCCTGCAGAAGCGAAGAACATGAAGTCATTGTATTTGTTTGATAACGTGCGTGCCGTCAACCATAATCGAGGGTATTAAATAATAGTATAAAATTCTCTTGACACAGTTGTTGCCAAACTCTTCCGAAACGGCTCGACCGATTTGGATAAAATTTGATATGTATGTTCTGGCGGATAACTGTTATAGTTGAAATAAATAATTCAAGAAGTTCACTTTGAAACTTTAGTTTCATTGGAAATTACACTTTATTTAATGCTCAAAGGGTTCAAGTGTTGTGTTAGGTTTAAAAAAGACACAGCTTATCAGATAAAAGTAAACGGTGTTTATCGTTTACATTACCGCGCGGTTATGTGAACTTAGCCTTAAACGTAGGTAACGTAGGTATCCGTCAATACACGTCGTTAAATATCTTGATCCGTCAGTATATATTGACCGATCAAGATATTTATCTTGCGTGTAGCGTTCGCCTAATGACACTGGAAGCTATCAAAATGAACCTCACAAATTCATTCAACTTTATCAGGTGATTTTAGGAATTACATGTTTTTTTACAATTAGGTGTTTTTAAATTAAATTTTATTAACTATACCACAATAAACGATAATTTAGATATAGCGATTTTCGGGGTTTACTCTGTTATTTACAAAACAGAACAAGGGGAATAAAAAAATTGTGTTCTCAACGGCATAATTTATTGTCTTATAAGCTGGCCCCTAAATAATTTTATACACTTTGAGACTTAGCTATAAGTAACTACAAGTAGTGTTGCCAGAACTCTAAATTGAAGTCTTAGTCCCGATATCGGCCTCGCAGTCGCGTCCCTGTTGACCTCCGATCGGGACGTTATGTCCCCATTTTAGGGTTACAAATCGTTGGAGCTATATCATTCTAGAGTTTGGACTATTTGATTGCACAGCGCGAATGGCTATAAATATCCTTGGTGTATTACCACTATCGAGAAAGTCTGCGTGCTAATTTGGCAACACTAATAAGATAAGTGTCCGATAGAATTGAACAGTATCCTCAATCAACAAAGTGCGAAAGATCAAAACAAAACAAAATTCAAGTTCACAGGAGTTTCATCATTTACATATTTTCTGAAGATCTTTGGTGTAAAGGTCTGTTTACATGAAATCCAAGATCATAGTGAGATTCTTTACATTGCACAAGTGAAAAAATATGAAATTAATTAATAGAGATTTACTTTACGACAATATAACATAATATTTTCATACATAATAATATCACCTATATTCGTAAAAAATACCTTAACTATTTGAACCAAATTATTGTAATAATTAAATAATTTTGGTCAAGCGTGTACTCCGTACACAATACTAACAAGAGTTCCGTAAGACCATTTTATAATATAAATATACAAACTATATCTAAGTAAATGTAACGTCAATAGATTTAATTATAAGGACAGATAATAATTAAGGCGCATTTATAATGCTTTAAATGGTCGGAATTGTGAGGTGCGAGCGAGACAGCTGCCGTCAAGTCTTACAGAGGATATAAAATACAACTCCACTGAGTTATTTCAAAACAATTTAGGTGACATTTTCATAAAATCTAATTTTGATGTGTGGTAGTTGATTTTAAAATTATACAGTTTAGTTACATTTAAAGATTGTATAGAAGTATTCGTAAAAGTACTTGATACTAAACGTTACTATGATGAAAAATAGGCTCTAAATTGTTAACATAAAAGTACTTTAGTTTTAACCTTGGTTAAGATTGTTAAAAACTGCCACGTTATACTTGATTTTGGCGGTTTATATTAAACATGATAACAGTGATAATATAACACAAGCTATTAGTACGTTATGCTAACACAACTATAACTACGAAAATTTACATATTGATATGATTTTAAAAACACATAGTATGATTGAATTTTAATAGTTAATTTATACATTCTTGATATGACGTATTCTTTTTTATGTAATCTTACCACAAATAAAGATGATTTTTGTACAAATAATGTTCTTATTTATTACAATGCAAGTACGGACGCCACAGGTCAAGCATACTCAGCCCAAATTGCCCCATCACAACTATAACTTTTGAAAATTGGTTGTCAAATAATGACACTCCTGAACGATTTATTCTTTAATTTGTTGTCAATAAAAGGAAAATTTGTGGCCCGTAATCATCATAAAAAAACTGATCCTTTAGGACCGAATGTAACTGATGTATTGTTAACCTACTAGGCGACTACCATCCACTTATTATTAATTCATGTTAGATAGTGCCACTTGCACTTGTTTGAAGTACATGTTATTTTTTCAGTATTTCTTTTTCTTAGCAAAAAATCTAACGGCTGCTACGCTTGACGTGTCTTCGTCTGTACGCAACGTCGAATATTACATACAATGCCGGTACCCTTTGTCCGTTTAAGCTCCTTAGTACATGGTACGCTTAATTGACTGCCGCACGTGTTAAGAACCGCACTTATAAAATACATGATATTGTAGACGAAAATAATTTCAGTCCAAAATACAATAAGTAAATGTATTTCAGTCGAGAATATACGTATTATTATCAAATGTTATAAAGAGACCAAAAGACATCGATATAATATTAAAAAACTTACAAATAGCCCAGATACAGTAGATAATTAATTTATTGTCATATGAACAGAATTTCTTAAACATATTTAGAAAGCGCTGCCTTTGTAAGGGCGCTCGGACGTGTTCATATACATACAAATTTGATACATATTATGACGATGATATACGGAACTCTGATGTTAAACCTCATTACATAACATCAACTATAACAAAAGCTGAAACCAACAAATTATTTCTGATATTAATTAATTTATGTAAAACAAACTTTCGCATAATAATTAGGTTTGATATTTGTTAGAAGTTATCAATATAAAGATTTATGAATCAAAATATAAATAAAAAAATAATAAAGTTTATGATATTTTATAAAAGCATCGAACCAATAGAGATCAACACTAACCTCTGCCAATATGCATCGTATAATATAATATAGATTTAACAAATTATTGTCAAACAACAACAACCAAAGTATAAAGCTAAATAAGATAAGCTCTTTGTATAATATTAAGCAGAACTTACAATTATAGCTGTCAGTTTTATTATGGGCAGTTTAAAATTACGTCACTCTGAATTAGGAGTGCCTGAATTGTATCTTCGAAGTAATCACAGGAAGTTCAGAAATCATATTTTATTGTAGGATGGAATCTGTTCCAAGACCTCTTATTTTTACATTGGGGAAAATTGAGCTCAGAGATATAACTGTTATTACAAGGTAAGAGTGTTTTACTGAAATCACTAGTTTGTGGAACACGACAGTTCAACCCCCGATTTCACAAACGACAATCAACGCTAAACACGCGTTCAAGCTCATGCCGTACCGTAAAATGTCAATAGAACTGAATGGGACAGCTATTCTTCTGAGGGATGGCCAAGCTTGATTTGCGTTTGTGAATTCGGGGGTAAGTCCAACAAATCTATTGTATACCTTTTGAAAGCCGACAGATTAAATGGCTAGATTCTCACGATATATCGATTTCAATTCTGCCACAGTAAATTAAAACCAAAATGGAAATTTATCAATTTATAGCTTCTAGTGCCGATCACTAATTTCGCAGAGGAAATCGTGGTGTTTCGGTTAATAAAATTGTTTTACTTCTACTTTTACTGAACACAGAGATATTGGAGACTATTAGTTTATTTAGGTTCTTTATTTGCGATTGGAATTGTGTAAGCAAGCGGTTCCGCTAGTTAGATGTTTTGAAAAGTAATATGTAAGATTTATTAGACTACAGTACAGAAACGTTATGGAGTTCTCAGTTCAAGACCAAATACGGATACAAAAGGGGTGAAATGATCTACAATAGGTAAAGTTATACCTTTGCTGTGGAAAACATGGCACTGTTATTAAATGAAGTCTGAAAATGGTGAATAACTATTTATGTAGAAACAGTTCGCACTTAAACATACAATGCAATTGGCAAGATGGCTTGCATATTAATTTACAATAATTTTCGATATATTTTCCTAAGTTGTACAGGAGTAACTAGACACGAACTTGACCGCGTTGTACCTTTAACTTGGCTCTTCTCTGTACCTTCCTGGAAAGGACATTGACTTTAGTTAATAGTTGAAAAAGTAAAGGCTCCTGGTCGAGTTTAACTACGGTGGATAATATCAATGAGATTATCCAGGTACGCAGGATATGTTATAGTGCCTAACCCCCTTATTCATAAAAACGGACGCAACGCTAAAGCATAGTTTGAGCAATTGACGTGTTATGTCACTTACTCGCAAATGGCAGCAGCAACAAGGATAGAAGTGACCAAGCGACACAAAAGTTATCGTGTTGTTGAAGAGCTGTTTAGGTTTTTATGAGTAAGGGGGTAAGTGTGTGCGAAATACAAAGGTGCGCACTTTCTTCCATCACCTTTTTATGACAGGGAGAGAGAGATAGACTTTTTGAGACAGATAGACACAACAGTTCTAATTAAACGCATTGCAGTTCATGCTTAGGCTCTGTCAAAACATGATCGGTCATAAGCATTAGTGTACACAATTACCTAATTGCAGCTACATTCGGGTGATTTTAAAATATCTGTAGAATTAAGAACCAACGGATTTATCCTAGAAAAAATTAAATGGCGAATCCAAATTTTCTCTATTAATCTGCTTGTGACATTTTGGTGTGCTTCAAGCGGACCTATGTTTGTACCGCAGATAGTGCGTAGATCTTTGTTGGTTGTGAAGTGAATAGAAGGTAATAGGCTAGATAACTTTTTGTAAGGAGCGCGTGAGAACTTTGTTTGACAGCTATATTAAATATTGCCTTTATGAAAATGGTCTCCTAACATAATTGCTATTGCAAAAATTCAACACTTCTGAAATGGATTTGCCCACCCAAGTTTGCAGGCCTAGTGTGGCCTCATTTTGAAACAAATTTCGATTGTGGTTTCATAATAAGATTTGTATTCAATAATTATTTTGGTAAACATGAAAAAGCATGCAAAATGACCAAAAGTCATCTAGCCCATTGGTGTTGAAGGATGGCATGTCTTACCATGACGTCATATGGATGTGTCAGTCTACATGTGGATAGTGGCGGCGGTGTAGCGAGCCTCGCCGCGGCGCCAGCTCCACTGCGACGGCCGGTACTGGGGACGACATTACACATTACATATTTCATTTTATAAATAAACATCTCTGGACATCATTTCACACAGCGGCACCTAGCCTACAAACTAAGCAACTACATGCTTGTGCTATAGGATATTGAACAACGGATGAACATACTCATCATCATCATCATCATCAGCCTGTTGTAGTCCACTGCTGAACATAGGCCTCTCCTTTTGCACGCCACTGTACTCGATCTTCGGCTGCTCGCATCCAGCTCCTGCCAGCCATCCTGCGCAGATCATCACTCCACCTTGCCTGAGGACGTCCTACACTACGCTTGCCGAGACGCGGTCTCCACTCAAGAACACGTTTACTCCAACGGTTGTCGGTTCTACGGCTAACATGGCCAGCCCACTGCCACTTCAGCTTGCTAATCCGGTGGGCTATGTCGATAACCTTGGTTCTCTGCCGTATCACCTCATTTCTGATTTGATCTCGCAGAGAAACGCCGAGCATAGCCCTCTCCATAGCCCGCTGAGTGACTTTAAATTTGTGGACCAGCCGTGCCGTTAGTGTCCACGTTTCGGCTCCGTATGTCATGACGGGTAGGACGCACTGATTGAAGACTTTTGTCTTTAGGCACTGTGGGATCGACGATGTGAAGACTCGACGTAGCTTCCCAAACGCTGCCCAACCCAACTGAATTCTTCTGTTCACCTCGTCCTCGAAGTTGTTTCTACCTAACTGCAATGTCTGCCCGAGGTATACATATTTTTGAACAACTTCGAGAACGGCGCCTTGTATCGCAATCGGTTCCGGTAGTAAATGTTCATTGAACATGACCTTGGTTTTGTCCAAGTTCATCCGTAGACCGATGCGCACAGAAGAGTCAGCCAGGTCATTCAGCATCTGTTGTAGGTCCTGCAGCGTTTCTGCCACGATGACGATGTCGTCAGCAAATCGCAAGTGAGAGATGTACTCGCCATTGATGTTGATGCCACGTCCTTTCCAGTTCAGCGTCTTGAACATATCCTCCATTGCATTTGAGAACAATTTCGGGGAGATAACATCCCCTTGTCTCACACCTCGATGCAACGGTATAGGACTTGTTTGTTGATTCTGGATTTGGACGGACATAGTGGCTGCTTCGTAAAGGCATCTCATCACTTGGATGTATCGCCAATCTACTTGGAATCGCTGCAGGGACTCCAGAACAGACCAGATTTCAATCGAGTCAAAGGCCTTCTCATAGTCCACAAATGCTAGGCACAGGGGCTGATTATATTCTTCAGTTTTCTGTATAATCTGCCGCACTGTGTGGATGTGGTCTATGGTGCCTTATCCGCTCCGAAACCCAGCCTGTTCCGGTGGTTGGAATTCGTCGAGTCTTCGCGCAAGACGGTTCGTGATCACTCTTGAGAACAGCTTATAGACGTGGCTTAGAAGGGAAATGGGTCGATAGTTCTTCAGTAGGGTTTTGTCTCCCTTTTTGAAGAACAGGACGACCACACTCCTACTCCACGCCTCTGGAGTTCTCCCTTCAAAGAGGACAGCGTTAAAAAGCTTTTGGAGCTCCCTGAGTACGGGTCTGCCTCCTGCTTTTAACAGCTCTGTTGTTACGCCGTCCTCTCCAAGGGCTTTTCCATTTTTAAGCCGCCCAAGAGCGATCTCGATTTCGTCAATGCTGACTTCTGGCAGGTCTTCGGTGTAGTGGCGTGTAAGAGTGGCTCTAGAGTCCTCATTTCCGGGGTCAGGTCGAGATGCATGCGAAGCGTATAACCGGCCATAGAAGTTTTCTACTTCCGAAAGGACTGCCGGCTTCGAGACAACGACTTCTCCACTTTCTATGGTCAACTTCGTCAGGTGGCTTCTTCCAAGAGATTGTACGAACACTTTTGAACCCCGGTTCTGCTCAATCGCTCTCTCAATAGAGAGAGTACTGGAGCAACGGAGATCGCGTCGCACGTGCGTACTAATCTCTCGGTTTAGAGTCCGTTTCCCTGACGAAGTGACGGGTGGGTTTTCCCGTCGTCTCTTCATTAGCCCCAAAGTCTCTTCGGAAAGCTTCGACTTCTTGCCTTTACGCTGCATTTTACAAAATCTCGTACCTTCTTCCCTGAGGACTCGAACCACATCTTCAAGGTTCTGGTTAACGTCAGTTGTGGTTTCCACGGCAGCAAATCGGTTCTCCAGATTTGACTGGAACGCTTCAGATCCCATGATAGTTTGAAGCAGAGTTGGTCGGAGCCTGGCCTTCATCAAGCGGACTCGTTCAGCTCTCAAATCGATATTCAGAGAGCCTCGAACGAGTCGGTGATCGCTACCGGTATTAAACCTATTGATCACGGAGACGTCTCTGAATATGTGCTTTTTGTCCGCCATGATGAAGTCGATCTCATTCTTTGTCATAGTGTCGGGGCTTTGCCACGTCCACTTCCTTTGGGGTTGCTTCTTGAAGAATGAGTTCATCAAGAAGAGCCCCTCCCGTTCGAGGAAATTGACGAGCATTTGCCCCCTATGATTTCTGCTTCCATATCCATGGGATCCTACTACCGATTCACTGCAATTTTGTACTCCCACTTTAGCGTTAAAATCCCCCAATACAACGGTGAAATGGGTCTTGGTAGTGGAGTGGAGGGCTCTCGATATGTCATCGAACATATCCTCCACCTCATCGTCCGAGTGTGACGAGGTCGCTGCGTACACTTGCACCACCTTGAGGCTATACCTCTCGGTGAGCTTGATGATGAGGTACGCCACCCTGTTCGACACACTGGACATTTCCACAACGTTGTTAGCTAGGGACTTATTAACCAGAAACCCAACGCCACCTTGGGATTTTTGGTCTCCCTCTCGGAAGTACATCAGGTGGCCTGAATTGAGAGTTATGGTGTCCTCTCCCTCTCTTCGGACTTCACATAACCCAAGTATGTGCCACCTGATGTTCCCAAGTTCCACCTCGAGTTGCGCCAGATGCGAGTCAAGCCGCAGCGTGCGTCCGTTGTACGTCGCCAGGGTCAGTTGGTTGTGGTGGCCTCCCGTAGCCCGGAGATTCTTTGCACCCCCCGCCCCACCGTTACCATGGTCGCCACCATAACCAGGAATAGTGGGGCTGCCGGGAACTGGGGGCCGTGGCCTTTGTCGTGCTTCCATAGGAGGTTATGCCCATAATCGCCACGCTGGGCAGGCGGGTTGGCGATCGCAAGGCGAAGCTTCTCGCACCGGTGACGCTGCTGCCCGTCACCGGTCTGTGGTATTTAGCTCGCCTATTCAGGACGGATATACCGCCGTCGGTCGGTCGCCAGAGCCTCGTTCGTTGCTCAGCAGGATGCACCGCGTGCAGGTGAGGTTGACTTGGGGCGATAGATGGAGGTTCGCCCCCTTACACCCCAACATACTCAAATACTTTATTTTTGCAAATCCATACTTAATATTCAAAGGAAACCTAACCTTTTTTTTATAGTAGGGGAATGCCTTACGCAAACCCGCCCATCGGGGGGTGGACGGGTTATGCCGGACTCTCCACTGGAAAGGTGGTATCCCAGTGGCCTTACCGACTAAAACCCCTACTAATCCCTCTCATCGTCCATAGTGGGAGAACACGTAAAGTGGCACGAAGGCTTCTACGCGTTTCCCCAGATCTAACCCGTCTATGGCGGGCTGGAAGCAAAGGTAACCTAACCTAACCAGTACAAACAAACATTTTCATGCACAGAAATGTGTGTACTGTGGTCTTAACATAACATAGGAGACAACTGACTGAGGTGAAAACGTTGTTCTGGCTTATACTCCGGTCAACAAAAAAATCCGTGTTTGTCATTTACAGATTGACCACAGATAGGAAGACAGATAGACGCCAGACGTCCTGGTGTTTTCAAAATAAAAGTGATTTATGTTTCTGAAGTTCAACAAATTAAGCCCAATTTTTTTTCTTTAATTTTTCATTACCTTTCAAAAAACTCATGTTTTTTAAAATGAGCTGCTACGCTGGGTGTACAGGGTGGCCTGTATGTGCAAATATGTGCATGTGTATCTAACCTTAATGAGTATCTGTCCGCTGCGCGTGTGCGGGTTCTTGAAGGCGTAGAGCGTCCAGCCGGCGAGCGCCAGCACCAGCGCCACGGCTAGTAGCTCAATGTGTGTCTAACCTTAATGAGTATCTGTCCGCTGCGCGTGTGCGGGTTCTTGAAGGCGTAGAGCGTCCAGCCGGCGAGCGCCAGCACCAGCGCCACGGCTAGTAGCTCAATGTGTGTCTAACCTTGATGAGTATCTGTCCGCTGCGCGTGTGCGGGTTCTTGAAGGCGTAGAGCGTCCAGCCGGCGAGCGCCAGCACCAGCGCCACGGCTAGTAGCTCAATGTGTGTCTAACCTTGATGAGTATCTGTCCGCTGCGCGTGTGCGGGTTCTTGAAGGCGTAGAGCGTCCAGCCGGCGAGCGCCAGCACCAGCGCCACGGCTAGTAGCTCAATGTGTGTCTAACCTTGATGAGTATCTGTCCGCTGCGCGTGTGCGGGTTCTTGAAGGCGTAGAGCGTCCAGCCGGCGAGCGCCAGCACCAGCGCCACGGCTAGTAGCTCAATGTGTGTCTAACCTTGATGAGTATCTGTCCGCTGCGCGTGTGCGGGTTCTTGAAGGCGTAGAGCGTCCAGCCGGCGAGCGCCAGCACCAGCGCCACGGCTAGTAGCTCAATGTGTGTCTAACCTTGATGAGTATCTGTCCGCTGCGCGTGTGCGGGTTCTTGAAGGCGTAGAGCGTCCAGCCGGCGAGCGCCAGCACCAGCGCCACGGCTAGTAGCTCAATGTGTGTCTAACCTTGATGAGTATCTGTCCGCTGCGCGTGTGCGGGTTCTTGAAGGCGTAGAGCGTCCAGCCGGCGAGCGCCAGCACCAGCGCCACGGCTAGTAGCTCAATGTGTGTCTAACCTTGATGAGTATCTGTCCGCTGCGCGTGTGCGGGTTCTTGAAGGCGTAGAGCGTCCAGCCGGCGAGCGCCAGCACCAGCGCCACGGCTAGTAGCTCAATGTGTGTCTAACCTTGATGAGTATCTGTCCGCTGCGCGTGTGCGGGTTCTTGAAGGCGTAGAGCGTCCAGCCGGCGAGCGCCAGCACCAGCGCCACGGCTAGTAGCTCAATGTGTGTCTAACCTTGATGAGTATCTGTCCGCTGCGCGTGTGCGGGTTCTTGAAGGCGTAGAGCGTCCAGCCGGCGAGCGCCAGCACCAGCGCCACGGCTAGTAGCTCAATGTGTGTCTAACCTTGATGAGTATCTGTCCGCTGCGCGTGTGCGGGTTCTTGAAGGCGTAGAGCGTCCAGCCGGCGAGCGCCAGCACCAGCGCCACGGCTAGTAGCTCAATGTGTGTCTAACCTTGATGAGTATCTGTCCGCTGCGCGTGTGCGGGTTCTTGAAGGCGTAGAGCGTCCAGCCGGCGAGCGCCAGCACCAGCGCCACGGCTAGTAGCTCAATGTGTGTCTAACCTTGATGAGTATCTGTCCGCTGCGCGTGTGCGGGTTCTTGAAGGCGTAGAGCGTCCAGCCGGCGAGCGCCAGCACCAGCGCCACGGCTAGTAGCGCCGCCGCCGCGCCTCCAAGCGCCGAGTGCGCCGGTGCAGCTGACTCCGAGGGCATCGCGAACGACGACGGAGACGGGGGTGGACTGCCCTTGCTGGCTGTGCTGTTCACTGGACCGACAAAAGCTTGTTCAGAACATAGCAATTAAGAATGAAAACAAATCGGTTAGGCATATAACCACAAAAAAAAAGTTCTCTCACTGAAGTGACTGTAAGACTCGACTGACTAGTCACAGGAACTGGAACTGGACTGGTACTCATTGCCAGCAAAGTTTGTATGTATAACTCTGTTTGATTGGATTATCTCTTTTATATTATATTAGTTTTGATTCCAACTTGTTTCCAATTTGTTTTGATTTTAAGTGTTTTTTTGGCAATAAAGATTGTGTGTGTGTTGGTAATGCCAATGTGCTGGTAATTTTTTTCTTGTAGTTAAAAAGTTCCGATAATTTGCTGTATAAGGTATCAACATCAATCCCTGAAAAGTTATTTATTTCATGAACACGTTGGATGAATAAAAATGAATCACTAGATGCTGAAGTCTGGGAAAGGTTTATTAAGAAAAAAATGGTAAAAAATAGTATTTATGAAAACAGAATAGTAAAAAAATAGCAATAAAAATTGGTTGTTTGTAAAGTAGGTTTACGATCGAGATGTTTACGTGATAACGGCATTTCACGGAATGACTGGCAGCGCTCGAGATGAGACGGGAGATCGGTCCGTCTCTCTCTCGTTATACCTGCGATCGCGCTCGTGAGGTTTGGTGTGACACAAGTTTCTGAACATGTCACCCGACTAAAACGATTTTAAAGACGTTATCACGTCAAAAATCAACTGAGAAAGGATTTACATATTTGTTGGTTGTCAAATATACTTTATATTTAACTGTCACAGACTCAGAGTAGAATGATCCATAAAAGTGAGTAATCATAAGTATCTCCCCTCCCTGGAAATATTCCTCACAGCGCCATCTAGCTCCAAGTGAGCTTATTAAGGCCCGTTTTTATGGTATCACTACATAGTATAAAACAAAGTCGCTTTCTCTGTCCCTTTGTATGCTTAAATCTTTGAAACTACGCAACGGATTATGATGCGGTTTTTTTTAATAGATAGAATGATTCAAGAGGAAGGTTTATATGTATAATAACATTATTTTGCACTCGTGCGAAGCGAAGGCGGGTCGCTAGTACTAAACATACTTAAATATATAACAAGTAGCTATCTAAAGTGTACTCACGTGTGTTGACGACGGACTCGTGATGGGGGTCGGGCTGAGTGTCGGTGACGTAGGCGGCGTCGGGCGCGCGCGGCGCCGGCTTGGCCGGGCACTGCGACGCGTTAGACACCAGGGACGACTCGCAGTCTGGTACACAATACACAATTATTCTCCTCTCTGCGAGCTTTCGGCACAGTATAAACAGTAGGTCATCTAAGGCCGCCCGCCGAGTTATTAGCCTAGCGTGCACACAGACACGCGGCACAGCCCGTCCGTACTGCCACCACCTTATACCCCCTTTTTTATGCTAGCGTGTGCGTGAAATCGCGACACGGCGAGCGACGCCCACGCACACATTCAAACCGAGAGCAGCACGTTTGTATGTAGATATTTCACTGTTCTGTGTACTGCGCTTTCGGCGGCAATTGGAAAGTGCACCCATTTAATAGTAATAATTATTTATGTCTTCAGGACACATTGGAGCATATTGAAGCTCGTTGATTCTGCGATATCACTATTAATCAATTATTTTGATTTTTACAAAATAGCAGAGACGACGAGACGTCCTGCATGCCCCTGCAGAAGGCCCTGACAATTTATTCAGTATACTTGGTACATCTTAGACAAATACAATGAAAAAACTTAGCATAGAAACATGACAGTGCAACTAGAGCGTGTCTTGTGGCATACTCTGGGGATACCCTACAATTGCAAATGAAACATTGCACACAAAACAAAGTATTCCAGAAGTAGGTCATATTACACATCAAAGTATAAGTTATATAGTTATATTTTCACTGTTTATTCCACTCCTGACATAATATGATGTGATATGGTCTAGACTGCATTATTTCAACCATCAGTAACTAAAAAAAAACAATGGCTATTGAAAAATTGGATTTTCAAAATGGTTTTATTTGAGAAAAAAAATAACTTACTTCTTAGCTGCCAATCTTGCTTATTTCTATCAGTTCCACTCGAGCACTTCTTAATATTTTCGCACCAAGCACACTGAGGGTAGAAACGAAATTATGCATTAAAATCAACTTTTAAACTTGCATTAAACAAGCCTAGGATAATATTCATTATTATCGTACAATTATTGTTAAAAAACATAGTGTTACGTCTATCATCATGATTACCCGTTTCGTTTTAAATACCGTGAACTGCTTAGAAGTGTGTAGCATTATTCACACCATATACAGGGAAGCTTGGAAGTTTTTAGAATCGGCATTTAATCAGTAACTGAATCGATTTACGAAAATAACTTTTGTAGGTTCACGCAAATAGTCACACTGCAAGTGTAGAAGTCATAATGATGAGCGAGAAAAGGCTTCTTTCCTCCTTTATTAACTTTGAGATTATTTTAAAGTTTTCTTTTTAAAACTTCTACCTACATTTACATATAACGATAAAGACGTAGTTTGAAACTAGTCTAAAAAGCTTATTTGAAAATTTTGTAGTGTAAAAAACAAAATTTAACAAATTTAATTCTTTTGCGGGATACCGCCTGGAAAGGCGTATTTCCCGCAAGTTTCCACCAGATAAAAAAACTAGGGTATTGACAGTGAACCTTGAGGAAGGTGAACAAAATGTAGTCATTTAAGGCACAATCCATAAGTTCGGGACACTCACATTGAAACTGGTGTTGTGGTTGAGGCAGGAGTCACAGTCATCGTAATGGAGGCAGGTGGGAAGGGCCACCAGTTTCAGCATCGTGTTGTTGGTGATCTCGTAGTGCTTGAACGACACTCGATGGTACTCGTAGATGGTCTTGCGCCTCACGTCTGTAGGGGACAGAATACTGAGATACAGGCGTGCTCTTGAACAAATGTAAAAAAACTGAGGTGGCTAAACCCAGATCCCATCTAGCCCCAGATTAAGCAACTAAATGCTTGTGCTATAGGATACTAGACAACGGTTAAACATACATAAATATTACTGTGACTTTTACATCAAAACTGACGCGTTAATTAATCACCATCAAGTCACCATTATCTATTTTAGCTAAGTGACGTTTTAAAAATTATGTAGAAAACTAGACACTGGACACTTTCCCACACAGCACCATCTAGCCCCAAACTGAGCAACTAAATGCTTCTGCTATTGGACAACGGATAAACATACTTAAATAATTTACGTTAAACTTGTCTGCTTAACTGTAATATGCCAGCTTTTATACACATTACCGGCTGCGCATTGGGCATTGTATAAAATGCGTATAGGAAAAGTATAAAATAAACAAACTTTCATCCATTACCTAAGCGTTTTAGGTATTCTTCACATTGGCTAGAATAGCAATCTTATAGCGGATTATACCAGATTGCCGGTAACGGGTGGAGCGGGCGGATTCCACTTTATTCATGGATATGATAATGGGAATCCATAGGTTCCACAGGTGGTCCATAACGGAATACTTACAGAATATGACCCTGTCGGTGAGATAGGCGTCGCTGATGCCAATCTTGACCGGATGCGCGGTGTCGTCGATCTCCTCGATCAGCATCGGCACGTGCTTGTACGCGAACACGATGTCCCCATTCTTGTACAGCGTCACCGCGAACGTGAACGGCTTCGACGGACTCTCGCGAAGGGTCACGTTCTCCCAGAATGCTGTGAACTTCTCGCCTGTAATCAAAAGTTGAATATTAAACAATGAAAACAACAGAGCGTCATCTAGCCTCGAATTGAGCAAACCTTGTACTGTTCATGTACCTCTGGTGTAACTGCTGACTCTTAACTATTCACGACGTCCATTGATTGTTTTTGCATAAGGTATTTTTTATTCATTTATTGTTTTTTATTACTTCACTTCTTAATATTATTGTGACTTTAACATCAAAACTGATTTGCTGATTACCTCTTAACATAATATGATACATACATATGAGAAGGTGTTCATATGTATGCCTGCAATATTGTCGGAATTTGAAAATTAAACTATTTCAAGTCATCGTCATCAATTGTAGCTAAATGACGTCTTCTGCTGATCCTTATGCAGCCTTACAAGCACCGCACCGTAGGAAAAAACTTAAACTTCTGATAATTATCGAATTTTACTTTTTAAGTAACGATTTATTGAATAGTTTTAGCATAACTTTAAAACTACCAGTGAAATGAGAGTAATATAGGTCGCTGACATACGTCTCCCTTTGTCTAATTATTGACGTCATGTCGTGTCTCGTCAACTGATGTGCCAGCATGTCATGACACCTTAACCTGATTATAATGATGACCTAGTTCTCGTCGAAGGGGTGCCGTTCCCGGAATCGATGTCCAACGCGGGCAACCTATAAACAATTCAGCCCTCGACCAAACACTTATCACTGTTGAATTCATACAATTTAGGCCTTCTTGAAGATTAGATTTAATAATTAGGGATTTTTAGTGCTACTTAAATTCGGCTATTGTTGTTTTACTAGCGGCCGCCTACGACTTCGTCTGCGTGGTCTTAATTGAGAAAAAAACCGTTATATTTTTTTATAAATTGTAGCCTATGTCCTATTCAACTGTATCACTACATAGTATAAAACAAAGTCGCTTTCTCTGTCCCTATGTCCCTTTGAATGCTTAAATCTTTGAAACTACGCAACGGATTTTGATGCGGTTTTTTTAATAGATAGAGTGATTCAAGAGGAAGGTTTATATGTATAATAACATCCTATCACACCCGTGCGAAGCGGGGGCGGGTAGCCAGTAAGCTATATTATTGTGTTTAATTAAATTTTACGTGAAAAAGTGTTGCTCTTTCACGGGACATACATCCATCCACACATACGAACCTTCGCATTTATAACATTATTAGCATTCAATTGCATGTGGGACAGTAAGTTCCATAATCTCGATAAACATTCAAAACTCTCATGTTTCTTTTTTCTACTGATGTTTTTAACTAAGTGGTGTGTTAAAAACACCAGTAGAAAATGAAACTCGATTTACCAATAGTACCTATTTCAAAAATATTGAAATACTTATTTATTAAAGAACGCAGATGTGTCGCAACATTGTTTACTCTTAAAAGGTATGTTTGCCTTGTATATTTGAGCAAGTGTTATCCGATGGCCAATTCAATTCGTGAGTCTTGCTACGTGTATGAAGATTCTAGATGCTCGTATAAATTAAATTTAAATATTTAGACGTAGCCTCATTCAGAGACATGTATTATTCACAACCTGACCGAATTCGGTATTTTTTATGAAGTGCGCGTGTAACTGATAACAGCATTTAGATCGTATTTTTGTTTATGTTCATTTTTGGTTCTGACCAACTATTAATTATCATGTATTTTCAACAATTCTCTTAAATTGTTTACAGGTGACGTAGCAGCTCACAGATATGCAAGAAATACGACAAAAATATTGTAGGAACACTAAAGATGTAGAGTAAAACAAAAAAAAGTTTTATTTAAATGAATGAGATGCACCGGTAGGTGTTGTTAAGAAATTGGTGGACAGGGCCACAGAGATGTCACCATCTTCAGAGAGGACGTACAGTCAGCATTCAAATTATACATATGTGCGCACTAAATGGTGAAAAAGTCTTAAAGAAAAACACTTGCTTTAGTTTTTAGTAACGCTACGAACGACAAACGACTCAGAATCTTCACAGCGCCACCTGCCCCTAAACTAAGCGTAGCTTGTACTTTTGAGAACGAGCCGACGTATAAACATACTAAAATATATATTTTTAAATGATATCCTCAGGGTAGGGAATAGGCAACACAGACAAATACAAATAGACATGTTCAAGACAGGAATGTTTGTACTGCGCGTGAATCGAACCCGCAACCTGCCAGAATTTGCCAGGGGCCTTATCCGGGATTGATCAGCACTGGTATAGTAAATGAATAAAAAAATAAACTGCCTATTATACGTCTCACGGCTGGGCACAGGCCTCATACCAACTATGAGGTTCAGTAACAAGCAAGCTCAATGCGGATTGTCGTAGTGGTGTAAGATCAGTGAGAATGAGCCTCCACCTCCTCCTAGCAACGTCAACCGGGACCAACTGCTTTAGGTGCCTTCCGATGCACGGAGATGTAAGATCCTTAAGTTACGCTGTGAAATGCAATAAATGATTGAGTATTGAGATGCCCGAAAATGCCCATTTCCGACCCGGCGTGTGTTTCTTTACAGCGAATGTTGCTGATCCACTGTCACACGGGCACCACTGGTAAATTCATCGACACTAGACCAGCCACTCACCGTCATCAGACAGTCTGACGAAGCTGTCGTTGTCGAACGAGGTGTCGAAGTTGGCCATCAGCGGCGCGATGTACTGCGTGATCACTGTGACACTGCCGATCCTGTCAGTTGACACTAGACCAGCCACTGTGACACTGCCGATCCTGTCAGTTGACACTAGACCAGCCACTGTGACACTGCCGATCCTGTCAGTTGACACTAGACCAGCCACTGTGACACTGCCCATCCTGTCAGTTGACACTAGACTACACTCACCGTCATCAGACAGTCACTGTGACACTGCCGATCCTGTCAGTTGACACTAGACCAGCCACTGTGACACTGCCGATCCTGTCAGTTGACACTAGTCTACACTCACCGTCATCAGACAGTCTGACAAAGCTGTCGTTGTCGAGCGAGGTGTCGAAGTTGGCCATCAGCGGCGCGATGTACTGCGTGATCACTGTGACACTGCCGATCCTGTCAGTTGACACTAGACTACACTCACCGTCATCAGACAGTCTGACAAAGCTGTCGTTGTCGAGCGAGGTGTCGAAGTTGGCCATCAGCGGCGCGATGTACTGCGTGATCACTGTGACACTGCCGATCCTGTCAGTTGACACTAGACTACACTCACCGTCATCAGACAGTCTGACAAAGCTGTCGTTGTCGAGCGAGGTGTCGAAGTTGGCCATCAGCGGCGCGATGTACTGCGTGGCGGCCAGCCAGGCGTGCGTGTGCTCGCCGGTGTAGATGAACCCGCCGGTGGCCACGGTGATGCTGTCAATCCAGTTACCGTAGAAGGGGAACTTGAACTTTAGTTGCACGTTCTGAAAATTCAAAATTCGTTATAGAATTTTTTAAGGCACTCGTCTCACCGGGACGTTCGCGAATGTATCTTAGACCATTATAGTATAATTCTACCTCCTTGACTGACGACTGGTTGAGTTAAATGTAATTTATAGATTCGACTTTGACCATTGCACTAAAACACTACCTCCTTGATTGACGAGCGGTCGCGTGTAATGTAACATTTTAGATTTGAATTAACGAATATTCACTATTGAGTCACTATTCAGTTCGCTCGTGACTATAGCACATGCAATTGTCGCCGAAAAGTCGGGCAAAAACAGGTGAAATGGTAATTTTACCGTTTTAGGTAAAATGTTGTAGAAAACTCGGTTCTTGGTGCTTAAAAAATGCAACAAGAAAGGTTAGTTTAAGTTTAAGACTTATTCACTTTGGATTGAGATGATTGATGACGTTGTATCAAGATTTTACAATTGAATCATTACAAGGGGCGCATTATAATGCTAGGTTCCCCTCCTTCACTATTGTAACCTCGTTTTGTGAAAATATAACTGGGCACAGCACTAGACATTAACCCCCGATGAGATAGCACCTTTAAACGAAATATACACGTATTCGAACACTCTAAAATATCACGTAGTTCGCATCCTGACTGTACAGTACACGTGTCTCATCTGGTAAAGTTGATGTATATTTATGTAACAACCTCCGAGGTCTGGGTTCTTTATCTCCTTCTTGTTTGGCTAAACGATAATGGACTTTGCGAAATGGGAATAAACGTCTCGTTTAAACTCTCATGTCACTGCTAAAATTGTAACGAATTCAATTGGTCACCTAAGCATTTGTATATAAAGCAGAAATTCATCTTAAATACTAGTGCGTAAAATAACAAGTGGTAGTTTGTTGACTGGCTCGTTAGCGCAGTGGTAATGCCTTCTCGTGACGCGTTTTTATCTATTCAAAAATATTCTAGTATGTTTATCAGTCTCTGTCTGATGCCCAGTTTAAGCGGCGTTCTTTAACTTATTTATTTGCTTACACAACAGTTGACAATCGGTACATTTATAAGTTATTTTTCTAGGCATGAACTGGATTGACAACCAAGAGTTGCGTCACACACAAAATTAAAATATAAAGAAATAAAGTTCCTAACCCGAAAATAAGTAAATAAATTTTAACAAATTTATATTAGACAACAACAGTCCGGAAGAAAACACCTAGTAAGCAAACGGGTTACTATAATGATCATGTCCACAGACACCGCGACTCTATCTCTTGGTGTAAATAAATAGCTTGTAATAAAACCTAGTTTGTTTTCCTTTAGAAAACCATAGAGATGGCGCGGCACTGCTTGCAAAATTGTCACTTCGACTAAACCCAAAAAGACGGACAAGAGAATTTATTTTCACTTCCAATTTCCCAATTTCATTAATATTCGTATTTACAGTTCCAAGTACCTTGTTTAGATGACATGATGTGACATGTGCCAGATATTCGTTTATTCATTTATTTTTATTCATTACTACTATACTAAACGAAACAAATGCCCACACGAAACTAAATGGCTACTTATTGGCTGATCCGAGACACTATATTATAATTATATTCTTCGCGCGTCATAACGTCCGTTCAAAATTACAGTCAATCATTAAAACATTAAATAAGTACTGCAATAAAAGTAGCTTCAAACAAACACCTACGTTACAAAGTAAGGTAGGCTTCAAGGTTAACAATTTAAGAATTTGAAATATTTAATTCATTTAATAGAAGTCTATTGGTAGATCTAAAATATCGAATCTTTATAACCGAATCTTTATAACCCTGCAATTTGTGTTACTGGTAACACGAGCTCAATATGTCGGATAATTTCTTATGTAATGTGAACGAGTGTAACTGGTGGACAAATGCCCTAATAAAACGTTGAACTGAATATTTAAAGTGATACTAATTGTTCCCCTTCGTTCAATAACCAAGACCACAGTGCAGTGGGAAGAAAGCAGTAGGATGCATAGACATTTGGACTGTGCGTATTACGATCTCATACATCCAGGCAGTTTGAAACTAGCCTGCTTATATGTTTAGCTGTTTACCTGCTGTACAAATACTGTTACTTAAGTCGAATTACTAAGTATTTTTTAAGAAATATGTAAATGAAAATATGGTAATAAGGGCCGGACATAATATGTTTGTTATGTAAGTTACGACTGTCATACAATATGTATTTGAAACAAACTAAAAATATTAATCAACTGAAAAGTATTTTAAGCTTCAACATCTGACTGTTTCAAAGTAAAAGCATTAAAATATCTTTAGCCAAAGAGCTTATTACAGGCACTTATAGTATATTTTCTATTGCATAGTGCCTACCCTTGACGGACTTTTACATGTAGCTACAATACACATACAGAAATTGTGCAAAATAACCGCCAAGAAGCTGGCTGGTTGACTAGTAGAGAATGCCATTAAGCCCGCCTTATAATGTGCAATATAGAAAAATACTAATAAATAAGAAGCATACATCATGGCGGACGCAACAACGTATGTTTATACATATCACCTATTTGTATGAGCAGTACAAAGCTAACCTACTGACTGTTGCTACTATGAGCCAATTGTTATCTTAATGACATGAGAATAACGAGGGTGTCGCGTGGCATAGTTCGATGTCGTTGTCTTTCACGCATTCACAATATATTCAGGTGTGGTGTAGCATTTAGAATTTGGCATATGTTGTATGTGAATAACTTGATAACCACCTCAAATTGTACGTTAACAGTATTAATGAAAATACACCAGAAATTTGTTTTTTGGATATCCTACATACACACTACTTCCATACAAAGGCAACAACCAATTGTTGCCCTCATGGTGAACGGAACATTCAGAAGCCCATTCTTCAGCGAATTTGAACCCAACGTGGGTGGTGGTTAGGTGTTAAAAAGTATATTCCGTCCCCAGACGGTAAGGCGCAAACTCAAGTAGGTATTCAGAACATGGTTCAGCCTTTCGCGCAATGAATCCTGCATAAAGCTAATGTATGTACTAAAACATTCGAAGGAGAACCGAGTATTAAAATGCGCACCTTGGGATAACAACACGAGCTTAGATCAGTGAAGGACAAGAGCCGAGCATTACAAACTGGACATGCGCAAATTGTGATGTGTAGTATCATGATACAAATTGTAACATCAATCTACTAAATCAATCTACTCCCAAAATCAATTCTACATTATACGCAAATGCTCGTCAATCAGGGAGGTCGTATTGTAACGCAATGTTTGAAGCTGAATGTATAATGTTACATTACACGCAAACGCTCATCAGTCAGCGAGGTAGCATTTTAAATTAGTGTTTAAAGTCGAATCCATCACACAATATACAGTTTTTGAGAACTGTTTTTAACTATGTATGTAAGGACGATCGTTTACGACCAATGATTTTATTATAAAAATAGGTACGAGTAGATAAGTTACTTGTGCTAAAAAAGTGGCATCCGAAATCAGAACGATTCGTACACCTGAGCAAAGCATTGACTGTGTTGACAGTCTGAGGCGACACTTCTCAACATGTATCTGTCTCATGTACGCTCTAGTAAATAATCGTACTGTCTTGTTCACACGTTAAAAACAAGGTCAAATTAACTACGTCGTACCCAGTGGACAATTTTTGAATTCTCGTAAGTACTTACATAACCTATCTACCTCTTTTTTATTATAATTAAGTATGTGTTAGGCTTTATTATGTGGTCGTGTACGTTTGTACTCACAGTGGCCCTTCGATGTGAGCTGCTGAGCATGATGTGGACGTCGGCTGGAGTCTGGGAGATGTTGGCCCAGTACTCGTTGAAGTGGGTGACGTTGCCGATGAACGTGCTGTTGTAGAAGTCGTGCTCATCCTGCCGGCAACATTCTTATGTTTAATGAACATAACATCACATAACATACCCCCAAGACCATATCCCCTATGGGTTAGTAAAAGGCACACTGATTGTTGTCGTCATGGTGAACGGAACATTAAGCAGCCTACATTTCACCATGGGGGGAGTTTGAACCCAACGTAGTAAGGGGCGAGCCTACCTCTATTATCCGGGTTGCTTGGGTTTGGCATCGGTGTTTTTCATCACCGGAGAGTTAGTTAGTTATGAACACAAAGTAGGTGTGTTCCGGCCAGATTTGACCTCGGTACCACCGGGTTCCGAGCCAGAGTGTTTAACCACTGGGCCACGACACTCTCTTTAATAAAATTGACTAAATAATTATACATTCAAATACCAATTAGGTAATTATGGAGATATGAATGGTGTTTTTTTTTGAAGCTACTGCTCATTCACTGAAATTAAAATCAAGAGTTGTGATGTCAGTTTTTGTGCGGGTTTTAAGTGCGGTCTGCCATCCTGCGTCTCAAAACGACACTCAGTCCTATCGAATCCTCCTCGAATCATGGATGGTCAGTCTTGTTTTTGGTCTTGCTAAAATTAGGCGGTCGTTCTTGCCATTTCGAAAGAGCTTGGTCTTTCTCGGTCTTGACCGCCTTAAGGTGGGAGTTCCAAGCAGTTATTGCCGCCATAGCAATGATCTTCATTCAAGAACATTTCGGCGCCAACTGCTGTATGCCTTCTGTGCTAAGAGATCGTCTATGCTGAAATGACGCGCCCCTCCACTGCATCTACGCATACAAGCGAGCACTTTTGTGTAATTAGATCTATGCGGTGGAGGGGCGCATCATTACAGCTAAGATGATCTCTACTAATACTATAATTATATTGAATACAG
This sequence comes from Udea ferrugalis, assembly GCA_950022985.1. Taxonomy (NCBI): domain Eukaryota; kingdom Metazoa; phylum Arthropoda; class Insecta; order Lepidoptera; family Crambidae; genus Udea; species Udea ferrugalis. The sequence continues at coordinate 2,335,752 of OX465515.1, forward strand.
CTTACGTATGTCAAATTGGCTAAGTGATGCTGAGCCTGTACTTTCTCTGGTGTCTCGAAAACATCAGTTAGATCTGAAACAAGAACGAAAATGTTTTAATCAGCTGTCATATTATCAAAACATCCACTGACCAAAACAGATATTCGAATAACATAGCTTTTAGAATAAAGATATTCGTTTTGATACCATATTCATTTTAGTGCACGAGACAAAGAGATACAGAAATTGAAATGGTAATTTACTTTGACTTGACCTAATTCCAAAGAGTGGTCGTATACAGAGAAATAGCTCTTGCATGTATGTAGTGATTCATAACAAGATTAACTAAAGATATTTCCCTTCCAATTTAAGACGAGACCTAATTATTATAATTGTGCCTAATATTAAAATGCTATTGTTAATGGCTGGAGAGGTGGCCACCTTTTGTTATTTACTTATTTTAAATCTTCTGTACACCCAGTCAGTTCAGTCACCGAGCCTACTGAAGCGACATCTATCTCGCCACATTGGAACTACGACTACAATCCTGAAACGCGCTATCAAAGTTTTCGGAGCGATTGCGCATAGATAGAAAAACCCGACAACAACCGTCGGGCAGTAGCCCACCAGACATAACACCCGTCTGGTCGGAGGATCCTCCCTTTTCAATGGGGGATGAGGAACTTCACACCCTGTTCCTCATATCCCCAAATTACCTAGGATTCGCGTCAAGTCATTAATAAGCTTTTTAATTACTCTAGGTTTGATAATGTGCATGTACCTACGCGTATACGAAATTCAGAATAATTCATCAAATCGACTAATCATTGAAAAACAGCAAATTAATTAATGGTATTTTGTGAAAAAACAAATTAACGCAATATAAGTAGGAATTTCCTCAGTTAACTATAGAAAGGTTATTAAGGCTTACTTTATGTATTTTGAGGTGCCCGTGTCTCAGTGGCGGCAGCATATCTATACCTGTTAGGCTTCACACGGCAATGAATGGGATGGGTCACCATTTTGACCGAAATTTAGTACTGTACCCATGTTTCGGGCATCTCCGTGCTTCGGGGGTGCCACAGTGCCGTATATCACAGAGGAACAACGCCGATGATAGAACGGCGGTCACGGTATACTAGCATACTCGCTCAAACACAATTAATTAGGTACAGTCTGGGAAAGTAAGGATACCACCCTAAGATCTGTTTTTGCTTGCTCAATGATGACATTGACAAGATAAATCCCATAAAGTATTGGTTCAACTGTCAATCGTGAATTAACATACGTCTTATCGAATTTTAATTTTATTACCTAACAATAAAGTATACTTTTCAACATGCTCTAGCCTGTTACACAGTTTAAAAAGGTAACATGTGCTTGCAACAAACAAATAATTTATTTGAAATCTGGTCAACCTTTTCATTCCGAGACTCTACATACTCCTTTTGGTGTAGGTCACCAATCTTAGTAGCGATATTGCGTTTTATACTTTTGCTTTCCTTGTAGGGAAGTGCCCTATATCTTATATGAACATATTAATTTGATTGTTATTTTATCTCTTAGTTTAGGACAAAGCTGTACCATTTTTAGGCAATGTTAATCTTTGCCCTGTTTTAACCGAAGATTGCGTGACAAAACGGTTCCCGCTGCAGTTATGTTTTTCTTTTTTTTTAATACCAGATGATACGTTTTGCTTGTTATAAAACTTAAAAAGTTGCATTTTCACCATAATAATCCATACTTCACATTTAACATGGATAATTGGTTTCCATTCACCATCAGAGCGAATAATGGTATTCATGTTTATTAGTACCGCGTAATGGCACTACAGTTTCATGTCATTATTCTTATTTAAATTATGTTTATCAGCAAAGAACGCGTAACAAAAACAACCATGATGAATCATACAAGGTAAAGGTGATATTTCTTATTTTTTCTAGTTTCTTGAACTCATTTTTCATATTTTGGGTACGTTGTAATAAAAACAACTAATAATATATTTTCGTTCCGAACTTTATTTCAATGGTAATATCTTGTTAATCGCGTATATGACCGAATATGTTTATCGCTTTTTTTTTTTTTTTGGTTGTCAAACATTTTTTATTTATCTGCCATACCTACAGCCCAACATCATGTCACAGAACGACGTCTGTCGGGCAGTGTCGGGTCACCTGTGGAAAGATGAATTGCAACAAGAAACTACGTTCACCGCCGCGCGAAGCCGGGGCGGACCGCTAGTGTTAATAATGCAAGCAAAATAACTTTCACTGTAAAATTGTAATCTCGATCCATGTAAAATGGAAATCGCTAAGATTAGAAACGCTCTTTTGCAATGATCACCGCCTCGTTATTCTAAGCGTTAGTTGGGAAATAATAAAGTTCCTTTTGAGTTTTAGTATTTAAGTGTTTTCACAAAATATATATTTATAACATAAAGTTAGATATAATGTTAACAATGTTATCAAAGAAAATATAGACAAGTGGCTTAACCTTTGTTTTAAAATTAGGCAAAATAAAGAAAGACGTTGGTAATTTTAAATGATTAGATGATTTACAAGACATTATTAATTCCTAGTTTATTTTTACTGAACTGCATAAGAGAATTTCTCAAACTGAAAACTGACTGGGGTGAGAAGGATGTTCTGATACACCAGGTACTGTATGTATACCTACATACTGATTCGTCTCTTGTTAATTTTGAACTCAATTTATTTCATCAGCCTGTCGTAATCCACTGCAGGACATAGGCCTCTCCCAAAGTGCGCCTCAACTCGCGATTCTGAGCCTTCCGCATCCAGTCCATTCCCGTCACCGTTCAGGACATCGGTCTATCCCGCTTAACATGACATAATTGCCATGACTCATGTGAACTGCATTAGACAGAACGACGTCTCTCACAGCCATTTTGAAATGAAAACAAACAAGTGAATACTCACTGTCGTCAGCTGATGAGATGGGGTCGCTGACCTTGGGCACGTTTTCCGTCAGGTTCGCCCAGCGCTGGCCAGTCCCGTTAGCGCCCAGGATGGGCACTTGCGTCACCACCGCCGTGGCCGGTGTGGTCACATTGGATTCTGGAAGAACAATTCCTTTATTCATTATGGAAAAAAACAGGAGGAAAAAGCGGACTTACCCCCGTGTTCACAAACGTCAATCAACGCTAAGCACGCGCTCACGCTCATGTTATCCGGTAAAATGTTAATAGAACTGAAAGGGACAGCTATACTTTTGAGGGATGCTCAACGTTGATTTGCGTTTCAGAATTCGGGGTTAGTGTTTGAAAAATCCAGGAAGCACAGCCCCAACGGCTGTGCTTACTCATAGAATAATATTAATAAGAGAAAACACACAAAAACACATGACAATCTAATGAATTGAAAATCTTGAAGGTTTATTATTGCTAATGTGTCTTTAATAATAACTGGTTATACAACAGGAGATATTTTTGCATGATCTTCTAAAACATGTACACACCGCACAGGAGCAAGCACGTTTTGGTGTGGTGAAGATAATATTAATATTACACATTTCTAATAAAGAAACAAATAATATTTACATGTTTTCACACAACTCCGATCAACCACAGTCTGTTCAAAGAACTAGAATTATTTAAATTAGCAGTTACTTTCAGCAGTTTCATTGCTTATTAAAATACTGGTATGTTATGAAAGTGTGAAACTGAATCAACATTACATAAACTAAGCAACACTACGCAGTAAGTAAGATGTATTTAATTTCGAATAAAAATATTTCGCAATGCTAACATATTACGTAGCGTATTTAAACATAATTAGCTTAAAAAGCTAGCTTAAAGCAGTAAAACGATAATGATGCATTCGCTACGAAAATAAAAAATAAACGGATTCGCAAAAACAGTCTAAATTAAAACCAGGTAACTACCTAAGATAACTACTATTGGTTACTTTGTGTTACTTAATTGTGCAATAAAGAATAAATAAATAAATATTATAACTGACAATCACTCTAACTTCATGACACTGATAAATCGCGAGCGAAACGAACACAGCAGAAATAAAGGAAGGCTTCCTTGCTAACCCTGGACGAAACTCAGAAATGGCATATTTGTAAGATAAAGTTCACTTAAAATTAATTCAGCAGAAACAAATAAAGATAGAGAGAATCTGATTACCAACAAAGTAGAATCGACATCCAAGAGTATGTGTGGCGAACAGGACAGCCCGTGGGATGACCAATGAGGAGTTGCTATAATCCCCGGCGATTGCTAATGCACCTGGTCGCCATTTTTGTGACGTATGTTTTGACATCCAAACGCTCAGTACCGTAATCATAATCATACCGTTTGCAACTTATGCTGTCAAGTACGCGAAATCAGATTGTGACCACGCACTTTTTATTTTCATTGATTTTCGATATCTTGTTTTATATTTACTGAGCTGTTATGTTTTGTTGTTATTCGTTATTGCAGCAATCATGCTATAATTATTTTTTAAATTTTTTATACTACCTGCTCGTCAATGGGACATTATGTGTCATGTAAACCTGTCCTAAAGTAGGTCATTATAGCCCTACGGTCTAGCCGGGACATAATGTTGTACTGAATTTCATTATTCCCTGGGGATTAAAGTGATTTGAATTTGGAATGCAACCGTGTAGTCAAAAATGTTTAGGTGCAATGAGATTTTATCCTGAGTTCGAATGTCGTACTGGCCACTAACAAAATAGATGCCAAAGAAAGAAAAAAGGCGCCAACGGCTCAAATAGCTCCTGAGTCCTGTGCTGATAAAATGAACGTACCAAAGATTGTAATTCATCTTTCCAATGTCTTCGCACAACTGTCTTATGTTTCTAACATCACTTTGAATTTTTGATAAATACTAATTTCTCATATTTAATTACGTACCTATTTTCACATGAAATAAATACTTAAGCACTTATTTTTTTCAGCCATTAATTTCGATTGCCTCGCAGAAAGTATAAAAAGTAGAGTATGCATCGCGGGCTTAAAAGTGTATTTGTCTTGGGCGGTCTTGAACCCCTCGTATTCAGGATTCTAACTTTAACTCCCTCGCTCCGCTCGGGAGTTAACCGTAGAATCCATCATACTCGGGGTTCAATATGACGCCCGGGACATAATACACTTCTTTAAGCCCTTGTGGCATAATCTACTATTTTAAAACACTATAATTTTCACTTTATCCTAATGTTCCAACTTGTTTACTTGCAGTAATAAATTATTGTTAAAACCATGAAGAAACACATGATTTGATGGCTTAAGATCTTCCTTTTTTTTTAAAATTGAAAAATGTAATGTTCTTATTTAATCGTTTTATTGCGAACTGTATTTTTCGAGGTTACGTGGGTTTTAGGTAGGGTTTCCTTCTATCTGGCAGATTTTTTTTTCGCAGAATTTCATTTTGCAGAACACACTTGGCATAATCTTCTTTGGCCGAATATGTTCAAGGCAGAAAAAATACTTAGCATAATCATCATTTGGCAGAAAATTTGTATGGCCGAATTTTCAATGGCATACTTTTATGATAGCAGAATTTTATCTGGCAGAATTTCATTTGGCAAAGTTCCATGATGCATAATTACTTTTTGCATAATGTTTATTCGGTAGAATTTCACTTGGCATACTATTGTCATTCAATTTCTCTCGTGGTTTCGTGGTATTTGTTATAACAACAAATTGGGATACTGGTCTGCCCTACACTAGAGTCGGGGCGAAACCGACACGGATAGATTAGGTTAGAAGGTTTAAGGCGGGAGCGAAGCGGAGCGAAGCTCCCGCCTTAAACCTTCGTGGTTATTTTTTTTTTTAAACCCAAAAAACGACTTTCTTGATTAGCTTGCTGCTTCGTTTCCTATTTTTTATATGGATATAAAAAAGTATGCCATAAGATAATTCTGCATATTAACTTTCTGCTATGTGATGTTTCTGCATGTTAACTTTCTGCGTTACCATGGTTCTGCTTTTTGATTATTATGGTTAATAAAATTATGCCAAAAGATGATTCTGCCATGCAAAATTATGCTTTTTGAATGTATGCTAAATGAGTGTATGCTAAATGAGTGTATGCGAAATGATTTTCTGCGAAATGTAATTTCTGCCATCCGTTGTTATGCATTATAAAATTATGCCAAAAAAAGTTCTGCGATAAAGGGTAGACCCTTTAGGTAGACAAGGTTCTACCGCATTAGCAATTGGCAGGATGATACTGCACTATTCGGGAACACAAAGAATGCACACACGATGTGATCAGATGCCCTAGTGTTAATTTCTTGGGAGTGATCTACAGGTCATCACAGAATTAGCCGCTGCAAGCAGTCTTCTGCAAGGCATCCAAAATAGGAAACCCTTGAACTTTTGTCAGGCCCAACTAAGGCAATACTATGGTCGTTACGCAATATCGAGCTTTTTTAATACGGTCTAAGGTTTAATTGTTATTGCACTAGTAAGAGACCTAATTATATTGCGCTGAACACAACTATATAATTGGCCGATCGATGACGCTGATGGTGCCTTTGTCGAGGTTCGAGTAACTTGAGGCGCAAATATATAATCTACTGGTTCTTCTCCTACACACAATTGCAATAAGGATGAGCAGTTAACGCTATCAAAGAAGGTCTATCTTTGGCATTGCAGCTTACACTATTATGTTCATTGTTGAATATACTGCACATCCTAATAAACTGCGGGCAATGCACGCCAAGCGGAATCTTGCCACTTAGCCTTGGTCACTGACATACCAGCTTCTGACCGATATAAGAAAGGCGAGATTCATTTTAATAGCATAGGTTGACTTGAACGTCTTTATTTGAATCAATCAAATCAAAGGGCCTCTTTCATGAACACCCCGCAGTGAAGAGTCTTAAACCCTCTCAAATTTTGGGGAAATACAGGCTGTAACATGGAGATCGATTGCGTTATACAGCTTAATGCAATCGATCTTGCATAACTTGCCTGAATAGTAACTATACTATATACATATAATAAATTGAATAAATACCAAGTTTGGATTTACAGAACGGAACGGGACTGGTCTAAACCGTACCTGGAGGTCCTCTCTTTATATCGAAGACTCAAACTCCTTAATTTTTTGTAAACAAACAGCTGTGTTCAGTAACTTTTAAAAGTAAGTACGCTTGCTAGATCCAAAACATAAAATAACAAAGAAAGTGTATAAAGGCGCACTTGAGCAAATATCTTTTTAGTTTCATTGTGGACATTTTACCACCAGTTTAACGAATCATGCGTTTTGAATGTCTTATTAATATTATTCTTAAGTTTTTTCCTTGTCTCTTCAAAGTCCTTTTTCCATGAGTATTGAAGTTTGCATCGGGTTTAATTCTAAAACGCGTTGATGAAATATCTGCCAAATTATGTTCCGAATGGTCAAAAAATCAGTAGAAGTTTTAAAATTACGAAATTTTAATAATAGTTTTGTATAGCTAATACATTATCGTACCCATTAATATTGGATACGTCAGTTAATGGCTGGCGACGTGAGTAATCGTTGTAGAGGAACCTTCTGATGTCTCATCGAATAACAAAGACAATGGCCAAGTTAATGATGTGACGCGTTTGATCCAGTCATCATCTTTGCCAAAACGAGGGTCTCCATGCCTGACCATTTGTATTCACTCGTATTCCGCCTAGGAACTTGGCTATGTTAAGTGAAATAGATTTATACCATTGAAGTCGCTGTCATATTGCCTTGAAGACAGGTCCATTGGACCAGTCTTAGTGGCGAGTTTTGGTACGCAGATGCCGCATCTTCCTCTTTTTGTTTATTTCAATAGTCAATACAGTGATTGCTTCTTCTGAGCTGACTTGTGTTTTAGACGGTTCTGTATATTTTTCATTAGTAGGTAGCTTTATCCACGAGGGTACAATTTATTATGGTATCTAATTTGCCACATTAAGGCTTCAAGTGGCACCCCCATTGAATGAAACATCATATCAAAGAATCTATACCTATCCCTATATTTAAAAAATGTATTGCTGTTTTTCAGTCTGGCTAAAACTCAAGAACAGCAGGACCTATTTGGCTAATTTTGGTTTTAAATTATTTGCGATGGTCCAGGGAGGGTTTAAAAGGTGAGTAAACATGACAAATGCCAGGAATGTATCAAATGTAGTAAAAGTGGCTATGCAAAAAGTAAAACGACAGGATTCTTTTTGAATTTAGTGATATTTCGTAAGGCATTTATGGACCCCTCCCCTCCCTTCCGAGCCTCACGTGATTAATTATTTTATTCTTCAGGAAACATACAGTTTTTAAATAATCTACAGTTAACACTTAGAAACTTCACTTAAACCAATAAAGTTTCCACTTATACATACAATACATAATACGCTAAGATATACAATCAAAAAAATGAACAATCCTTAGCTCAAGATTCAAAATAAATGTGTGTTATCATAACAAAGTGATGAAGATTTGTGACCTGCTAAGCAGTTCATGCAACTAACGAGTATATGATGTATCCATACTACATATTTATCACATTATAACTAAAGTATTCAATGAACAGTGAAGTCACATAATTATCAGGCTTACGTATAATGAATACAAAACATACAATCGCCTTGAGGGTACTTTAATTATGTTATGTTACATGTTTGTCTAGTCAGTGAAGATTCCGTCTAAGCGTTACTAGCGGCAAGATACAATATACTATGTTATATTTGTTTTTGCCATTGAATATTTCATTATTTATTATTACAAGCAATCTTCCTCAGAGAGAACATTTTAGTGAAAAAACCCATTCGTTTAAAAGAACTGATATGATAGTGATGCAATTACTGTTTAAACTGTTATTTTACAGATTATCATCACATTGAAACAGCGGCATAAATGAATGGAAAAACACAATATTGGTTTACATCAAACTTTTGCAGGCGGCCTCAAAAGACAAACAAGTGTCATCGTAACATACAACACATTCTCAGAAAAAGACACAGTATGAAAAATTCGCGGAACAAATCAATTCAAAAAGCAAAGCAGGTGATTGCAAAACATGTATTACAACTTCGCTTTAGCAGTAGCAGTTAAGATCATTAAACATAGCAACATAAGAAAGTCCTTACTAGGCCAGCAGGGCTATGATTGCACATCGGTAATTAAGAGCAAAAATAAACTACTTAGTACTTAGCAAGACAATTATCCTGAGATAATGGAAAAATGAATTACTCTATTGTATTATCATAATACCAACAAACAATTAGTTAAAAACATATCTATTATTATTTATTACCATGGTCACGCCACAGCTTGAGAATAACTTAATTACTTACAATCTTGGATTAAAGTGAAAAGCCTTTCCATGCATATTTTCTTCTTTTGCTTTTCTAATACTTTTCTAGGAACTATTTTTTAGGTTATATTTTGAGCGTCCTTGTACAGTCAACAGCACATCAGGTTACCCCATGTCCGTTTTTTCTCTCGCTATTGCCATGGCAAGGAGGACTGACCGGAAATGGGTAGTGACGTGCCGTCCACCGTACATACACGGGCCAAACACCACAAAACGCCGCCTCAGGCATATTCCTACAAGTTGTAGTACACTGGCGACCGTTTGCGGAGAGTCCATCTTCCAAATTATTTCATAACTAGCTCACCCGGCAAACTTTGTTCCGCCTTAAGGGTAGTAAATAAAAAAAAGTAACAAATAAATAAATAAAAAAAGTAAAATAAATAAAAGTATCCCATGTCCTTCTCCTGGCTCTGAAGTACCTCCATGCCAATTTTCAGCTAAATCGGTTCAGCCGTTCTTGACTTATAAGTGGAGTAACTAACACGACTTTCTTTCATACATATATATAAAAATATAAGATCATATCTTATGGCTTCGCGTAGATCACTTTTAGCGATAAGGCCTACATCTTTAAGTTAAGGCCTTTAGTTCTTATACTGTTTAGTGCAAGAAAGTATATCTTATCTAATCTTAAATCATGTTTAAAACTACAAATCCTCTTTCACACGGCCGCGAGAGTGTAAGTGAGAAGCATCTCGGATTCACGACGCGTCGCCGGACAATGGACTACATGATGTAATGTGACGCCTTGCGAATTATGCGGTGAGAGAAATTACTTGTTTACAGAACCCACGATGTCGGTTTATAAAATAACTGATCTTATTTTATTTTGCTTTTCCAAGCAACACAATCTTTCTCGTTTTTTGAGTTTGATCTTTCAAACAGGTAAATAAAATGGTAAGTACCTACCTCTATTTCAGTTTTGTTATTTATTTACGTGTTTTACTTATTTATTACGCATTACATATGAATAAAAATAATAGTGTTTTGATTCAGCTTTTACAACTTGGTTAGAAATAGAAATAGGTAGTAGTTATAATAACGATAATTATAATACAATCTAAAGTTAAACGACTGGGAATCCCAACACGTTTTGTGAGGAAACTCAACCTGCATACAGCAGTCTGCCTATTAGTCGCCCGTCTGGTCAGTCACGACCGAATGGTGTAATGGCTAAGAAGTTGGCTACAACAACAAAGGTCGCAGGTTCGATTCCCGAACTGTACTAACATTCGTGTCCATGAACATTTCTGATTATACTGGGGTGTTTGCTAGGTATATTAAGTATGGAAAATAGTTTGTTTATCCGTTGACTAGTAGAAGTTGATAGTACAAGAATTGCTTAGTTTTTGGCTAGGTGGCGCTATGTGGATTAATATATCAGAATAAATAATGCAATAGAAATAAATAAATGTCACATCTGCAAGACTGAAATTCATCGCTATCGTAAAAACAATGGTCAATCAGAATCCTCAATATAAAATAATTCGTTTGAGTCGCGTATTGAATGGCATTACTAAAACTAATGCATCGTGCGCAGATCTTAATTAGGTTATATTATGCGCGTTCTGCGCAGAGTTAACTATGCGTAACTTATTTGCTACAGCGCGCAAACGTTTAAAGATTGTAGCTGCAGCGAAGGTCGGCCAACAAAGGATCGAATTGGTTTTAATGGTTAGCGCACTTGATCTTATTACTCGGTATATGTGTTGTGTAACCCGCAATACTATATGTGCTTCTTATTATTGAGTCGCGCGCGTCTGTGTTTTTTATTTTTGTCTTCTATTTACCCATATACCCGAGAGGTGCCCGGGGCGCAGTTGTGTGTGATAGTGGATCGGCAACGACTGCTGTTGCAAAGTAACACACGCCGGAAAAGGGATGGTTGACCATTCCGACCGAAATATAGTGATCCAGCAATCCGCACTGAGCACCACCACCTCATTGTCGAGGTGAGGCCTGTGCCCAGCAGTGGGACGTGTATAGGCAGTTTATGTTTGTTACATAGGAAAGACAAAACCAAATAGAACTTGGCTTTAATTAGCTAAAAATGTTAGGAGTAATTAATTGACACATTAAACATTTAGACATGTTATACTTCGCACGCCGAATGATGATCCCTATGACAGTTCATTGGCGCTAACTTTGTACTGACGTCCTGTCACAGCAAATCCTTTAGAGGTCCATTAAAAAATATAAAAAATCATAATTGTGTACATCTGTAAATCAGAAAAATGAATATTAAGGAATTATAACGTAACGTTCGTAAATAATGGAAAAAAACTCAATGCAAATGTACATGGTACGTGCTGCAAAAGTTACGTCGTCAAGCTGTTATCGACTAAGAAGGGACACATCGATAGACAAAATATCGATAATGTTGGAAAAAATTTAACAAATGCTTTGAGTTTGTATTTTATTTATATCAATCTGAATCTGATACAGGGTCAAGCGGAACTACAAAATCTGAGTCCGACCTGCAGCTATCCGTGACGTTTATTATTAACGGTTGGTCAATGATATTGACGTATTGTACATCTCGATCCTAGTCTTGTCGTATGACGATGTGATGAATCATGACATGACTCTATTAAAAACATACGGTCTTAGGTCTGTGGCCTTTGGTGGTCTCCTGAATATTTTTCCATAAAGCTGGCAATTATGGATTCTTCAAAATTCAATTCAAAATGAATTCTAAACTCTTTAAATAATGCAATTTGAATAAAAATTCAATTAAAGGAAAATAAAATATAATGAGGCTGTTACTTTTTTATCTAGTGTTTTATGTCCATCAAGCGCGTAATCTTTTTTTTTTCAAATAAATATTGCTTATTATGTTGAATGACCTTTTTTTTTTTTTTTTTTTCGTAGGGTGAATGCCGCCGACCCGAGATGTTATGGGCCGACCCTGTGTCCTTTTGCATACCCGTCCACCGGGGGGCAGACGAGTTATGTGGGGCTCACCTTCTGGGGGAGGACTTCTTGACAAGAAGCCGCCCAGAGGCATACCCACTAAACACCCTACGGCTTCCTCTCATCGCTCTTAGGTGGGGGAGTGTTGTGGGGCTCTAGCCAGTGGCCTTCCGCCATAACAACCCCCGAGCGGGGCCCGCCTACACAGCGAGCCAGGCGGTTCCTCTCCCTGGATTTCCAAGGGAGGTGGCAGGTACGGCCGAAGACGCCGAGCCGTCCATACCGGACTGCGGGAGAGGCCTGTGCAATGCCGGCGCGGGAACCCCCGTTCCACGTGCCAGCAGGCCTCTACCGCGGAGAGGGCGGAGACCGCGGGCGATTGTTCGCCGTCTCCTCCCCCTCCTCGCCCTTCGGAGCGCACTAGCGAGGGGATCGTTCTCCCGCTCACGCTCCGCCGCCTCCTTCTCTATCATCACCTGCTCGCAGAAGGTGGTGAATGCCTTCCAGGCCCCCTCACTCGCTAGTATAGCTTTAGCTATACTAGGGAGTGTGAGGTCCTGGCCGACCCTCGCCACCAACGCGTCTCGCTGCGGAGCCCACGACAGACACACCGCAAGGGTGTGATGTGCTGTGTCCTCCGCAGCGCCATGTTGAATGACCTGGCTGAATGACATGACATTTGCCTAATAAAAGTATTTTATCGAAATTGTTTGAAATTGTTTCGCATCACTAATCCAACTGTCAGTAGAAACGTCATAGGGATCATCATTCGGCGTGCGAACTATAGACAATCGATATTGTACATAGACAATATATGTCATTCACCCCCTCCCTATTTGTTTTAGTCCAGTCATTATAGTAAGTTCACCTCGGAATTCGAGATACCCAGCTGTAAGTCTGTAAATACTTGTATATTGACACCCTAAAAGTTGTCTCAAAACCTACATATGGTAGGGTGTACGCAACTATTAAATTTCAAGGTCAAATGTCACAAAAATTGTTTTTTTGTAAATATCTCATTTCCTATGGATTTTTTGCTATTTGTATGTATTATCAATATTGTAGAATACAAAATTCTCTACAAATTTTGGTTGAAAAATTTTTTCATACGGTGAACCGTTTTCGAGATAGAGGGCGGAGAGCGCGCGGTCACACCATCACTTCAGGTCAACCGATGCCACCGGTCAAAAACTTCATCATCATCATCATCATATCAGCCGAACGATGCCCACTGCTGGTCAAAGGCCTCCCCCAAAGATCTCCACAACGATCGGTCCTGCGCTGTCCGCATCCAGCGGCTTCCCGCGACCTTGACCAGATCGTCGGTCCACCTTGTGGAGGGCCTGCCTACGGAACGTCGTCCGGTACGCGGTCGCCATTCGAGAACCTTTCCGCCCCAACGGCCATCGGTTCTCCGCGCTATGTGTCCCGCCCACTGCCACTCAAGCGATGCAATCCTTCGAGCGATGTCGGTTGTCTTAGTTCTCCTGCGGATCTCATCATTTCTGATTCGATCAAGAAGGGAAATACCAAGCATCGCTCTCTCCATTGCTCGCTGGGTGACTTTGAGCCTTCTTATGAGACCCAAAGTAAACGACCACGTCTCACTCCCATATGTCATTACTGGCAACACACACTGGTCAAAGACTTTCGTCTTGAGACACTGAGGTATTTCGGACGCGAATATATGCCGGAGCTTCCCGAACGCTGCCCATCCGAGCTGGATTCGACGAGAGATCTCTTTCTCGAAGTTGGACTTACCTAACTGGACTGCCTGTCCCAGGTAAACATAGTGGTCAACAACTTAGAAGTGTAATGTTCCCAACGTTAACTGGAGCAGGTGCAACATGGGCATTGAACATGATTTTCGTCTTGTCCAAGTTCATCCTAAGACCCACTCTTTGAGAAGCATTACCGAGATCTTCGAGCATTATGTTCAGGTCTTCCAAGGTCTCAGCCATAAGAACTACATCATCGGCGAATCGTAGGTGTGTTAGGTACTCGCCATTGATGTTGATGCCGCGTCCTTTCCAGTCCAGAAGCTTGAAAATATCCTCCAACGCAGCTGTGAACAATTTCGGAGAAATAACGTCTCCTTGTCTCACGCCTCGCTGTAGTTGGATCGGATTAGAGTTCTGGTTCTGTAATCGGACCGACATAGTGGCAGTCTGGTATAGGTACCTTAGCACCTCGATGTACCTGTAGTCTATTTAGCACCTTTGGAGAGACTGCAACACTGCCCAGGTCTCAATCGAATCAAAGGCCTTCTCATAGTCCACGAACGCTAGGCAAAGTGGCAAGTTATACTCTTCGGTCTTCTGTATAACTTGCCGCAGCGTATGAATGTGGTCTATGGTACTATAGCCTTTTCGGAACCCGGCTTGTTCGGGAGGTTGGAAGTCGTCGAACCTGCGAGCGAGACGATTCGTTGAAACAACAACGTTGTCGAAAATCCTTTCGCATTGCCCAACCCCATAGCTGGGGTTCCAAATCATGCCCTAACCAAGTTTGAACTTGATAATATACACGTTGTTGTTTTTACAATGTTGATGAGCAGTTGCACTTGTTGGTGGAATATTTGAAAGCTGCACAGCTTTATTAAGTTCTGTAGACTTGACGTAATGCAGATAACGAAGATGATCCGAGACTTTTCACATTTTTTCACTTTTTAAGTTTTTGACCGGAAGCACCGGTTGGCCTGAAGTGATGCTGTGACCGCGCGCTCTCCGCCCTCTATCTCGAAAACGGTTCAACGTATGAAAAAATTTTTGAAACAAAATTTGTAGAGAATTTTGTATTCTACAATATTGATAATACATACAAATAGCAAAAAACCCAAAGGAAATGAGATATTTACAAAAAATCGATTTTTGTGACATTTGACCTTGAAATTTAATAGTTGCGTACACCCTACCATATGTAGGTTTTGAGACAACTTTTAGGGTGTCAATATACAAGTATTTACAGACTTTCAGCTGGGTATCTCGAATTCCGAGATTCTTACCTAATTTAAGCTTAAATGACTGGACTATTTCTGATATGGTAATCTTCCAAATAGTTAGGCAGTCGTCTTTCTCTTGTTGATCTTCTAAGAGCTGAAGGCTGGTGCTCTTGAGTTTCAGAACTATGTTCTTCTGCATCCAAATAGTGCTCAATTTCTACAGCCTCTGTAGGTAGCTGAGTTGCTGTTTCTTCCACATCAGGAATAGGAACATTGGAATGGAGTGGAGGTAGTGGAGCTAATTGCCTGCTCGACACAGAAGACTCTCGTCCATCTCTATGTCGGACGAATGAGTATTGTGGATTACTTTGTAAGAGCTCCACTTCCTCAACATATGGGTCATTTTTGTTTCGCACATTATTTTTCTTAAGAACCGGACCAGGTACTAACCAAGTTGGCAGAGACTCGCCCGTTGGAGACCTTCGGTCAAACTTGAAAAACCTTTCATGAGGTGTGGTGTTAATAGGCGTACATAATAGGGAGCGTATTGAGTGGAGCGCGACAGGCAGCACTGTTTCCCACTGCTCAACTGGTAGGCCTTTAGTTTTGAGCGCAAGAAGTACTGTTCGCCACAAAGTACCATTCAGACGTTCAACTTGTCCGTTACCACGAGGGTTATAAGGCGTAGTATGGCTACAGGAAATCCTGTGGGTGTTTAAAAACTCTTGGAGTTCAGCAGACATAAAAGCTTGACCTCTGTCAGAGTGTATGAAGAGAGGTGTTCCGTACGTATATATTAGGTCTTTCAGACATTTGATAACGGTAGCCGATGTCATGTCTTTGCAGGCATAAAATATGCAAATGGAAAACGACTGTATTCGTCTATGATAGTGAGTATATACTTATTAGGCGAATTTGAAGGTAATGGGCCTTTAAAGTCTAGACTCAGTCTTTCAAATGGTGACAGAGCTTTAATAAGATGTCCTTGTGTCTTCATATATCTCGGTTTTATTTCGGCGCATGCTGGACATGATGAAGTAACTGACTTTATTTCGTTGATAGTATAGGGAAGATTTTTGATTCGTATCCAATGCGCCATCCTTACTACACCGGAGTGACATAGTAATTCATGTAGCAGGCGTAGCTTACCATTGTTATTCATGTGAGCGCAAACACGTGACAAGGCGTCTGCAGCTGTGTTTTCTTTGCCGGGTCTGTACACGATGTCATATTTGTAACAGGAGAGTTCTAAACGCCATCTTTGTATTTTGTCGTTCTTAATTTTGCTGGAGTGGTCTTGGTTAAACATAAATCCGACTGAACGTTGATCTGTATTTAGAAGAAAGACGATGAGATGACCGATGAGATTGTGACGCCACTTACGGATGCTTTCCACAATGGCGCATGCTTCCTTTTCTGTGGAAGATTGTTTCCGTTCAGAATCAGAAAGAGTTCTTGAAAAAAATGCTACTGGGCGCCCTTTTTGAGTCAAAGTAGCCGCTATTGCATAATCAGAGGCATCCGTCTCGACAGTAAACATCTCATTACCATCAATAGCTACTAGCGCCGATTTACTGATTTCTAATTTCAGCGAATTAAAACAACATTTTGCGCTGTTATCAAGGGGAAAGTCTTTCACGGTAGTCAAAGGATGAATCTTTTCAGAAAATACACGTACCCATTTAGCATAGTGTGCAAAGAGGCCTAGTGCTCGTTTTAGTTCTCTTGCATTATTTGGGACCGGAAGTTCTGTTGAAGGTTTTAGTCTGTCATTATCAGGCTTAATTATGTTTTTATCTATGGTGTAGCCTAGAAGACTTATTGAGGTAGCACCAAAGACACATTTGTTTTCATTTAGTGTTAATTTATGTTTGGCAGCTGCTGCCATAAAATGTTTTAGGTTTTCATCATGCTCGTTTTTATTCCGTCCACATTTGGTAACGTCGTCAAGATAAGCATAAGCACCCTTTAGTTGCTCGGATTTGATTACATATTTGAGCGCTCGTTGGAAAGCAGCTACACCGTTAGTCACACCAAATGGTATTCTATTGAATTGGTAAAGATTCCCACAGGCTTCAAATGCCGTATATATTCTTTCTGTTTCTAATATTGGTATTTGATTATAAGCACTTTTGAGGTCGATTTGACTGAAGTAATTATACTGTGCAACTTTGGAGACAATATTTTCAATATTTGGTAAAGGATATGCATCTATAAATGCTCTATAAATTTATTGATCGTTTGTGAATAATCAATAACCAAGCGTTTACGATGGAGACCACCGCCAGCTATAAGTACTTGAGGTCGCCATGGTGAGATGCTAGGCTCGATAACCCCATCTTCTAGAAGTTTTGAAATTTGTTCCGATATAAAGTGTCATCTTCATTATGGCGTCTTGATTTAATAGCAATAGGTCTAATATCGGCGCTTAAATTGGTGAAAATAGAAGCTGGCGGTACTGATGCTGACATTACGTTGCAAATTCTCAGTGGATCTCTTTCGCCTCCAAACTCTACTTCAAGTGTTGAGTGATTTTTCATTATGTCATGGCCGATGATCAAATCTGCACAGAGATTGTTAACTAAAAAAAAAAAAAGTTAGCTAAAAATCTTGAGTAATTAATTGACACATTAAACATTTAGACATGTTAGACAATCGATATTGTACATAGACAATATATGTCAATGTTTACTGATGTAAGTGGCTGGGACACTTGGAAGCCAACACTTAGACGAGCTTGTTAAAACGAAGCGGATAGCCAACAGCAATTACCTAGGATTTAAAGCCATCGTGGTTTTCCGGTTGCTTAGGTTTTTATCGGTGTTTTCCATCACCGCAATTCTACGTGCATGCTGTATAATGAACAAAACAATAAAGTTCATTAAGTAGTTGTTCCGGCCAGATTCGAACGTGAGACCATGCGGGCTCTGAGACAACGTATTAACCCCTAGGCCACGGCACTACGCTCTAGAATACATCGTAAGTGAATAAATAACACTTTATGAGAAGATATTATTACTCATCATTATGACAGCCAAACGACGCCCACTGCTGGGCATAGGCCTCCCGCAAGGATCTCCACAACGATCGGTCCTGCGCTGTCCGCATGCAGCGGCTTCCTGCGACCTCACATGCTACTCATACCCCCGAATTCGCTAACGTCAATAAACGCTGAGCATGCGCTCACGCTCATGTTGTCCCGTAAAATTACAAAAGAACTGAAAGGCACAGCTATACTTCTGAGGGATGCTCAACGCTGATTTGCGTTTGTGAATTTGAGAGATACTGAAATACAAACTAAAGGTGAGATATAAACTTGAGTATTTTCTCGTGCGTTTCGGTGTAATGTACTGGTCTTACAAGTGGTACAATACAGGCAAAACTAAGTTAGCCTAAGTATTCTATCTTGCAAAGGCTCGACGAAATGTTACATCAATATGCTCGATGTTCTGATACAAATCATTGCTCTAACCGATACTCACCTTAAGTATGCTGCATATGAAATAAACGCTGTTTACTGAACAAAATAGCTCCTCGGATAAAATTTCAAACAACAAAAGATAGATAGATGCCTGATATTCTACGAGCAGGATTTCTCTCTAAGAAAACTTTATTGGATGAATCACGTTTGTTTTGAAATTTCCGTGCTTCGAAAGAAAAACTGGATAACGGAAAAATATGACTTCGTTCTCGGTCTGCCGAGATATAAAGCTGAAATTAATATCAGATACTCAGGTCTGCAATCCATTGGGGCAGTGTAAAAAACAAACACAATTTGTTAGCCCTCGTGAGTTTTAGTAAATAACTTTTCTTCTTCAGCAGTGTTTGCCTTGTTTATATACTTTAACTATCAATAATCTCACTTTGTGTGCGAATCTCACACTGCGTGTCTGTGTGCACGTGTGTGTGTGGCTAATAACTCGGCGGGCGGCCTTAGATAGCCTACTGTATGGTTTATACTGTGACCCGGCCCACTGCCTGTGTCCCCAATATAAAATAATAATAATCATCGTTCTATTGCGGAACTATTTAAAACTTCAATATCTTACAAGATTTGTTTCTTTGTTGTTTCTTTCTGTTTTTTTTTTTGCATAATTTTTCTCTTCTATGGGGCGTAGCGTGATGTTAAATAGTCTAAAGCTTTTCTTAACAAATGGACAATCTATCATAAAGTAATGTTTTTTTAACCAGATACTTAGATTAGCACGTTCAAGCAAACAAACAAGCGCCTCAGCTTTATAATGATACTAGCGGCCGCCTGCGTCTTCGCCTGCGTGAACTTTAGTTTGAAAAAAGTGATACTATTCTATAAATTGTATAGAATAAGACATTGGTGCCAATGTCTTATTCTGATGTATAAGCTACATTATTAGTAACGTTTTAACGTGAAAGAATAACACACATCCGTCCACACATATAAACTTTCGCATTCATAATATTATAGAAATCCGTATTAATTTCATCGAAGTCAAAGTTTTCTTGTGAATAGTTTACCTAACCTCATACCAGCGCAGATTATAGCATGTTATGCGAGGCGCATTTACTTAATTTCACAAACATCCTTTCGCATTAGTATAATTTAATCCCCGACTGGTTCGTAACTGTACTTAGCCTAAGTTAGCCAGGCTTATGGAACCAGTCTAGACTGGTTTGCGCCAATTGACAGGTTCCTTTATGAACATGTGTCTGCTTTTGCCTTTTTTCCATTTAGATCATGAGTTTTGTGTCCTTTTTTTATTGAAGGTCGAATTTTATTGATCGGTCCAAGTGCTTAGGGTTTTTTTAATTAGTAGGTTAATTCAATTAATCGCGTTTCAATGGAAATTAACACAGGTTTACATTTTGTTTAAATCCAAGGGTTGACGACTTGAACTGGTCCGTAGGGTGAGCGAAGAGGGTTTGAATGTACCTTTTTTTTAAAGTGCCCAAAGGCCTCCTCGGCCTGGGGCGTAACTTGGAGAGGACAATCTGATATTTAAAACGTAAGCTGCCGATAGTTGCTGTTATTGCCTTCCTGCAGTGGAACTTTTCCCACAGCTGAGCACAGGTCCCACCAACTATGAGGTAGCGCAAGCCATACTCCAATAGGCGGGCTCAGTGCGAGGAGGGGTGTGAGGTTAGTGAGAAACGCTAAAGTCAGATGGTGTCACGCCGCCCTGAGACCTGCGAGTCGGCTTAAATACTGCAAATATCAGTGCGACCCGGCACTTGCCGGTAGCGATTATAGCGAAAAAAGTACCAAATACAATCAGTCTCAGACTGAGATTGATTGTTTTCGTAACAGTATATATGAGATTCAATGATATTACAATAAAAAAGACAGAGATCGGTTATGTCAGTACTGGAGCGAAGTCAAAAATTGTCCACGGGGTACGACGTTGTTAATTTGACCGTGTTATAACGTTTGAATAAGACAGTACGTTTACTTACTAGAGCGTAAACGAGACAGATACATGATGCGAAGTGTCGTCTCAAACTGTCAACACTGTCAATGCTTTGCTCAGGTACACGAAAAGTTCTGATTTCGGGAGCCACTTTTTTAGCCCAAGTAACCTATCTACCTTTTTTTATTATAACATCATTGATGAGATTAGGTTATGTAGACCAAAGCAATGTAAGTTGAGCCGATAACCTCAAGTTAATAGGAACAAAGAACAGCGTCTTAGATAAATAAGTAGGTATCGATACAAACTAATTAGTATTCTATTGGCTTCTGCGCGTGAGCACCTACAAAGTTTGTTGGAAAATCAACCTTACTGCATTGACATAAGGTGATGTTAACTGTAATTGACCATCCGCGTAAACTGTTGCTGTTTACACAACATTAAGTCACTTTTCTAGGAAATGAAACATTTTCTACAACGTATTTAATGAATAAAAAAGGGAGAGATTCTCAACATGATCTAATTCTTATTTTACCCGACTGCGTCAGGGGAAGTAATGTCTTTCGAGTATTTATAATTTTTACTTGTTTAGCAAGCCGGAAAGGCTGGACGTATTTGAATCAAAGAAATGTCTTTGAACTATTTAGGAAGCCTTATCACGGTAAGCGATATCTTAAAGTAAAAAAAAACACAAAGGAGATGTATAAGTTAGTTTCGAAGCCTGGTTTAAAATATTGGTAGCATAGTAGTGATAACTAATGCTTTGTTAAATTGTAAAGATTTCCTTGTGTTGTCTCGACATGACGTGGCTAATTGCTCGTTCGGCTTGTTTGGCTTATGCGATAAGTTATAGTGATGTGCACGAACCGGGGTTGTTAAGCAACTCATGCTGGGTCGGGGAATGGGATGGGTGACCACCCAGAACAAAATGTAGTAATGTATGTTTCGGGCTTTTTTGTGCTTCAGGACTAGAGGCAAGTCACTAGATGTCAGTCGCTAAGCCTCGTCGGAGGCTTTGGGGCGGCTTGATAACATCTGTCAGAAAGGTTTGTCACTAGCCTCACACCCCTAAAACAATATGCATTGAGCCCACGTGTTGGAGTATGGCACGCATCACGTTGTTATTAATGATGTGGTTTAGGCTCTGCTGGTAGTTAAATCATAGTGACTTTGAAATCACTGACTTCATTCACGACAAGATCATATCCCAAGCTGAGAGCACAGACTGATAAGATAAGAAAGACTTAAGTGCACGAAAAACAAAGTAATTTACAGATAAGTGTAAAAAAAGCCATCACTCCCAAGCAACCTACAGGTAAAGAAAACAAGACAACGGATAAGCAAGCACAAATACTACAGGATTGTCATCTGTTTTCACTATCAATTACATGATTACACATACAGAACAATATTATTAAACATCCTATACTTTAATAATAACACCCTGACGAAGAACGATTGAATGGACACGGCAACTGCACGGCTGCGACCCAGCAATAATCTTGCCATTCGAATTTGAACCTTAAGATGTAGGAAGCGAGCTGCGAGTTGAGTGGTATAGTAGCAGCGAGCACGCTGACAGCCCGCCGTTGGCTTTCCCATATTACTATTTAAAAATTTATTGTAGCGTTCACAACTTAAGGTTCAAAGGTGCTGGTCTAGTGAGCTACGACGGGTGTTTTGTGGCGACTCAAAACGCCGCCATGGGCGTTTGTAGCATGTGTCGTAAGCCACAAAGGCCACAAAACGTCGCCACAAAATGTGGCCATCTGTCACCAAGGTCATATTCATAACACCTAGATTTTACAAACTCTACGAATAATATGACAGGTGGCGGTGTTTCGTGGCGCCACAAAACGTCCCGTGTGCGCGGATGCTAAAGCGGCCACGCGCCACGCGATACAAACTATGTAGCGAGATGTAGCGGCGATTTGTGACCCGTGTGTGGGGACGGTTAGGGCTCTTCCCATAGAACGTCCGTTTTGACGGATCCGTCGCTACTGGAGGTAATGTTCGCAAAGACTTTACACTGAATTTACAGGACCGATTTCAGCAGAACCGAAGCTTCAGTCTTTGCTGGATCCGGAATACAACTACATAGGCAACGCATACGCTTTATGTCAATACTTATATGGGTTAAGACGTCTTAGTGTTGTAGTGATACTTATTGCAAAACTATTTTCGTTTTGTTTTTATCGCTGGGATAAAAGAAAAAAACAATTATTATTTAATTTCTCAGCAGCTTAGCTTAGTTAAGTAGTCAGTTCAGTCAGCGAGCAATGCATCACATTTCACAATGTACGGAATTATAGAACACAACCGGATCAGTATTTCCTTACAATATTCGAACCACAGTGTTTTCGTTTCTGTTGCGAAAACGAAACTCATTTAGGGATGTGCTACTCGTATACACATCGTACAATAACTATACTAGCTACTAAGTAACAATTCACCACGCAAAATGTGCCAATAAATATAACCATAATAGTTTATTTATCTAATCAATCTTTAATGCACAAAAAACAAATAGTACAAAAGGCGGACTCAAAGCTAAACATTCCCTACAAGTCAACTAAGTATTGGGCGAGACAGAAAATATTGTTGGCGGTGGTGCATAATTCTACTAAGACAGAAGAACAAATATTACCTATACATCAACTTAATAACACACGAGGAGTTACACGCTGACGGAAGTCACTATTCCACGCGGACGAAGTCGCTGGCAGAAGCTATTAGATAATAAAATATAGACAATTTAAATTACAGTCCACGAAGTGTTAAGTGCAGTGGTTACAAAGGACCGGCTGAGACGCCAACGTTAGCGAGTTTGATTCCCTCACTATCATATATAACTTAACGTACTATTACAGATACGAGTATTGGTGTAGTAGTTTCGATTCGATTCTTTTCAAAAGCAATCATACACATCCCTACGCTTCAGCACCTGTACAAAGCCAGCCTGCAAACATAGTTACTCACATACATAGTTATTTCGGTGTGTGATATCAAGTAACGCGATATCTGTTGACATTCAGACAAGACACAAGATGTGTTACTCAGTTGTTTTCAAGATAATTAAAGTAAACAATGAACAGAGACGATAATGAATGAATCGTGAACTATGAAAATAAGCTGAATGTGATTTTAAAATAAAATCGGTGATGCTCAAAATATTGAGATCATATTGACAGTTAAGTGAATTGGAAACAAATAAACATGTGAAGCATAACAGCATATATCATTTATCACAATTAAGATCAAACAGTACCCTTTATACGTCCCACTGCTGGACACCTTTTTTTTACTCCAACACGCGGGCCAAAATCGGGTTGTGGTCAAGAGTTGTGTAAGGCTAGAAGACACGTATAAAAAACCCCAAGCAACCCGGATAGCAGCGATAGCCTCGCCTCTTGCCACTTTGGATTCAAAAATCTGTGTTCAAAAAGTGGACTTCTGAATGTTTAAGTCACCATGACGGCTACAACCAGTGTATCTCTGACTGTTGAGAAAAAAAATATAGAAATCATAAAAACAAAATAGAGAGCAGTGGTTTAACACTCTGGCTCGGAACCCGATGCTCCTGAGTTCGAATCTGGCGGAACACGGTTAACTCTCCGGTGATGGAAAACACCAATATAGAAACCAAGCAACCCGTATAACGGCGGTAGGCTCGCCCCTTACCACATTGGGTACATGAATTACCTCAGCGAAATGTGGGCTGCTGAATGTTGACTCTGACTAACCCACTAGGGATATGGTCGTGAGGGTATAGAAAATCAAAATAAAATCATAGGTTGTGTACAAGCAAATAGAAATGAAAGATTAGGTCACTTGGTCAACCGGTCAAGGCGTCGACACCCAGGTATCAGAGCCTTTTGCGGCACGACTGGAGGAAGGTAGGTTATGGAAGTTAAAAATTCAATTACCTTTATTTTCCTTAGCGGGTTTGTCCGTAACGATAAAAGACGAGTCTCTTACTCGTCTATTTTTCCTCGAGAAGAACCTATGAGTCAGTCAGTTTTGGTCGGACAAGACAAGTTAAGCCATGATTCAGTAGCGGCGAACCGGGGAACTCAACGTGAGCGAGGAACATTGGCAAAAATTGTAATACCTAATTCAGTTGCGTAATTCAAATTGTCGTCATACCCGGGCAGGCATAAACCATATATCCAAACCCCTGCGGGACTTATGAACGAAATCACAGACATGTGCAGTTTGGGGAGGCCATTAGATGCAGACGGGTCAAAGATGCTAGCTGTTCTTTGATGGAGGCCTACACCCAACTGTGGACCTGATAATGATAAAGATGGCACAAGACATTGATCACGCCGACTAAATGAGAAACAAGAAATAGGCTCTTGTCATAAACTAGACATTCTATATATCCTCACAATTCAATGTCCGCCTTTGTCATTTTTAACAACATCTAAATTTTAATAAGCCAGAAAACAATTATCTACTACCTTAGTTTGCGAACTACAAGTTCTTCAGGTATCTAGTCAGTTTTGCCTTTCCTACCTATGCAGTGGCTTAATTCCCTTTCAAAGTATGAATGACTAACCTCAAGCGAATGATTTTGTCTCTAGCTTCAAATCGCTACGCTCATCACCGCAGTCCATAGAAAGTTCGGGGCACCGTCGCTCCGTGCCGGTTCGATGCTCTGGTCATTCAGGGTAATGGGTACCCAATGGGCACGCGCATTGATGACTAATTCATTCATTGTGTTCGTGTCCTCTATTAAAATCCGATAGACAAAACATTGTGCTACCTTTTTACCGACTTTAAAAGAAAAGAGGACCTCAGTACTGAAGCGAAGTCAAAAATGTCCCCTGGCGTATGTACGCTATAATTTGACCGTGTGTACAAGATAGCACGATTATTTACTAGAGCGTAAACGAGACAGATACCTACATGTTGCGCAGTGTTGTCTCAAACTGTCAATTTTTTTAGCACCTGTAACCTACCTACGTCTTTTTATTATAATATCATTGGCTGTAGGTAAGTTTATGAATGTGCAATGTAGAATATTATCTATTTTCCATAAAGGAAATAGAGAATAATCCTACGCTTTAAAAATATTCTCCAGCGGAACTTTAGATGAGTTCCTTTAGCTGGCTTCTATCCGATTAAAATGAAATCAAAAGATTTTCCATTTTCCTGACTATTTTTCTACCTCCCATCCCACCCACAGGATTATCGGAATCCCCTTTAGAGCTTTAAGATTTTAAAACTCCCACTGATTTTCAAAGTAAATTGGATGAGGGAATTATTAATTTATTTTCATTCTTTTATCTTGGCGGTTTTAACTATCCATCATCTGATCATTGCTCAAATTTATTCATGATCACGTTTCAATTAAAAGTTCAAACATAATCAGAGCTCGATAAAAGCGAGTCTTCAGAACTACCCCCAATTCAAAAACGTTCCGACGCTTAACTATGAGTTGGACATTTGTGAGTTTCAGTTTTGGTGGTCATCAAAAAGATTTGAATTTGACCTGGTAGGATTTCGACAGATATTTTTGCGGCATAGGGTACAACCACGACTGCGTGTGCCCGGAAGCCAGAGGGCGGCAGATACTTAAATTTAATTTTCCTTCACAATATAATAGTTATTTAACTCGCTCGTAGCGAACATAATAATTTTAGGCATGAAATAAGCTGTTTGTTGGCATAATTCAATGTACATTATTTCCATTCCACGTATTCAAAACATGGCCCAAAATAAGCTGTTTGTTGGCATAATTCAATGTTTCCATTCCACGTACTCTAAATGTACTAATTAATTATCACTTGCGCAGGTCAGGAGCCTTATCTAAAATCGGCACAATTTAGTTCTAACCAGCGGATAACCCCCCGAGAGTCGCGACAAATTGGCGAGCGCCAGCGATAACCCTTTCCCCAACAAGAAACAACAAACAACTGTTGTTATAAAAATACATTTAACGAGACCTTCAACTTTGACTAATTAGATGTTTGAAAAATCAATAGGCATGACGAACAATTTTGAAATCTTCTTTCGTGATGTAGGTACACATGTATTGTATCCTAAAAAAGCTTTATTTCGGTTTCAAAAGTCAGTTTAACAAAGTTTGAGGACATTTTTCTAGTATTTTATCAACAGCGCTCGAAAAAGCTCGCAGGTGTCATGGCGTCCGTTTGACGTAGCTCTTATGTAAACATCACGTGTCTGTCAAACTCACTTGTATGAAATACGACAGTGACATTTGTTGATTTCCGTAAGAGTGACGTCATAGTGCGTTATTGACGTTTGAGTCAAAATGGCGAATTGCAGTATTTTATCCTTTTACTTTATCGAAAATCTGATTAATCTCAGGTTTTAAAATAAAACTAAATGTGTCTTTTAAATCCTTTTAATATGTATTTCCCCCTAAGATATTCAAATCGTTGATTATTTGATACTGTCGTCATGCCTATTGTACCCTTCTAACATAACTAAGTACTGTAGTCGGAGGCAGAATGACTGTTGCCGTAATGATGAACGGAACACTTCGAAGTCCACACTTTATTTTTTTTAAGTAGGGGAAATGCCTTACGCATACCCGTCCACCGGGGGACGGACGGGTTATGTCGGACTCTCCACTGGAAAGGTGGTATACCAGTGGCCCTACCGACTAAAACCCCTACTACTCCCTCTTATCGTCCGTAGTGGGGGAACACGGTGAGTAGCGCGAGGCCTGTTACGCGTTCCCCCGGACGGAGCCCGCCTGGACGGCAGGCCGGAACCGACCCCCCCTTCGTGAGGGGAGGCCAGAAGGGACAGCCGAGGATGTCAAGCCGTCGCTACCAGGCAGCGGTGAAACCCGTGCAATGCTGGCGGCGGCACCCCCGTACCACGCGCCATATGGCCACCGTACGCAGACCCTACTGGGCCCGCAACCACGAGCCACCCAAAGGGCGGCTCCGCTGCCGTAACCTTCGGTACGGCCCCGCCGGGCCGCGACGCACAGGGGGCATCAGCCTCGGATCACTGGCCCCCATCAACCGGTTGTGCGCCGCGGCCCCAACCACGCGCCTCAAGGCGCCCGCAGGCCCCACTGGCCCCGCATCCCCACGTCGCCCTTACAGGCCGCAGCGACCCTACTGGGCCCGCAACCAAGAGCCACACAAAGGACGGCTCCGCTGCCGTAACCGGCGGTACGGCCCCGCCGGGCCGCGACGCACAGGGGGGATCAGCCTCGGATCACTGGCCCCCACCAACCGGTTGTGCGCCGCGGCCCCAACCACGCGCTTCAAAGGCGCCGGCCCCACTGGCCCCGCAGCGCCACGTCGCCCTTGCGGGCCGCAGCGGGTGGGTGTCCAGTCCACCACGCTGCCACGCCTGGGTTCTCTAATTTATCCAAAACGGAGTAAGAGGCGAGCATAGCACCGTCACCTTTTAAGGGTTCCGTATTAAAAACCGAACCGCCACTTTTTTCCGAAATCATAAGAGCTAGCACTAGCAAGCCGCTTTAAGATTTTGACACAAAAATAGAAAAAAAAATTTTTTTGGGGTTCTCCATACTTAAAACTGAAACTATTTGTTTTCATCAAACCCATACGTATATAATGTTGAGGTTTGTGATGTATTATTTCTTGAACTGAATAGTTTGCGCGAGAGACACTTACAGAATATATACAGGATGACTTTTCTAAGAGGGCGTGGTAGGCCAAACCTAAACTAAGTGGAATAGCTGAAAATGCTGAAAGGAGTCTCGAGGCCGATAATGGCTAAAACAAAACAACAGGACTGACAACACTGTTCTAAATCTCTCTCAACCCTCCTGATCGCTTTTACCCCTTTTTAGCGTGACTCTGACCCCTCACATATAAAGGTCAGTACATGTGACCTTTCACATGATGTTGTTTTTAGAAATACAGGTAAGTGTTCTACGAACAAATCATACTGAGTATCCTTAGCTGGGTTTTCAATTAGGGTACCTGATTCATTTTAGATTAAAAACGTGAGGAATTTAACTACTCATTACGTTTTTAAATCGTTTCTTTTCCAACAAACCATTTTAATACGTACTTTTTCAGGAAGGTTTAGACTCCTTTAATGTTAATAATGAATGGTTCGACTAGTTTTCGTATTTCAACTCGGCGATTTTCTTACCAAAGCTTCAGCAATTGTAAAATTTGAAAATCACAGAGACCAAGTGCTGAGTACCATGAATTAGTTCACAAATAGTGTAGTTAGAATTGTGTTTTAGTTATTAATAGTTAAGGACTTGTAACAGGTGTGAAGATTATACAATTTAATTGGGAGTATCAGGGTTGAATTTTAAAAACACCTGAAGTTTGATTTACTTCAGGTGTTATTAAAATTCAACTTTTACTTTACATAGGTTACTCAGTTATCTACAGTTGAGTTTGTCTCTGTTCCTTTTTCATATGGCGTCTGTATGAATGTGTTTTATGGAAGCATTTTTGTAGTCGAATATATTTCAGAATTCTCACTCGATGCCAATGATTTCAATAGTTCTGTCAAGACGGTCGACTCTCTAATGATCATTGACAGAAATTACTTGTTGGCTACATAAGTATACATCCCTAGGTACCTAGGAAGCCTCAGAGGATTGGACAATGGACACGTGCACCACGTAGAGCTTTGATTGGGGGACAATACGCGCACTGGGCGACAATCAACCCACTGCACTCCGGCAAATTAACAAAGGCATATATTACATATCTACATAATTATATCTCCGTTATATGTCATGTGCACGTGAATGGGAATTTCCACATAAAGGTTCAATAGAATAAGAAAAGAATAGTTGACATTCAACAAAAGGAAATAGAAACAATTAAGTAATTTTGAGAAACAACTAGGTACTCTAGTCCGGTGTGCCGTAATTTTTATCACTTCAAAACCTGAAGAACGAACTGCCAATGTCATTAGTAATTTGTCAAAAAAGGGCTACGCACAGCATGATGTCATTGTCCCCACAGAGAGCAGTAAGGCTGGTTTTCAGCACATTATGTCGCAAGTACGGTAAACGCAACATCACGCTACTTATTTCCGGTCATTCCCCCTTGCTCAAAAATATTTGACGATAGAATAATCGGAATTGGGTTGCCTGATGTGCCGTTGACTGTACATAAATCCCACTACCTAATTCTTACTTACTTGCTACATTGGTGGCGTTCGACGTCGGAGTAGTGACGTTGACAGCTGTCGGCGCAGTGGAGGCAGGCTCGGCAGCCGCCGGGGCCGCTCCCAGCGCTGTCGGCGTCGGCGGCACTGGTGCGTCAGAGACGGCACGCTTCTGTCTCATGTGGTCCAGGCTCACGATGTGGGGAGCACCCAGGCTGTACGCTTCGCTGTCCAGCACATATTGCGTGTCGAATGCTGCAAAGGAAATTGCAATCAGTTTTCGAGACTATAAAGTCGGTTTTACAAGTTTCAACGGAAACTGCTAAATACGGCTAATCGCTAGACAGCAATTTGATTATTGGCTTTGGAAAATGTAAAATTGCAAAAGGTCATGTGAAAAAAAGACCGATTCGCAAAATTTCGTTTTCGCAGAAAGTCTTATACCGCGAAAAGTGCGAAACAGTTTCATAATCTGCTGTCATTTTATTGATGCTTCCCATTTCCAGACATTGCCAATAGCTTCGCACTAGGCCCATTTTGGTGCCTAAATAGCCATAGGTAATCAAATCACTTATCAGCAACTGAAGTTGTAAATTAAGAAGAAAAATAAGAAACGAACGAAAGTATTTTTTTTTAATCGAAACAAACTGGCTGGACGATAGGAATCAGAACTTGGACAGAACTATTCATTATTCACGG
This sequence comes from Udea ferrugalis, assembly GCA_950022985.1. NCBI lineage: Eukaryota > Metazoa > Arthropoda > Insecta > Lepidoptera > Crambidae > Udea > Udea ferrugalis. Next base: position 2,366,070 of record OX465515.1, read on the forward strand.
CAAAATTACAAGGCGTATTGATCTGTAAATAAGTTTGTTCCAAAACTTCTTTCGACTTGTTTTTTTGTTTAATACTAAGTACATTAATGATTAAAGAGTTGTAATGCAATTTGATTATACGAACACACGCGACATATGCCGATACTTAGTCGAAAAGAGCCGTGACAAGCCTATTGTTTTTGTCAACGTCAAGATTTGGCCACTCTGTTGGCATCCATAATTTTGATGCTGGCTGTACATTCATTTTATATATCATAATATTACATTTATATTTACATTGTTAATTATGTGGTTAAAGATAAGCTTTTTTGGCGATTTATGAGTAATGTGTATTTGTTTAATTTGAATGAAAAATATGGAATTTTAAATTCATAGCGGTAACTAATGCAGTGAGCTGCACAAAACCATTGAAAAATAGATCTTATGACAGCAGCATAAGGTGTCCCTATGTAAAGGTTGATGTGAGCTCGTCTGTACATAAACAGTCTAATTTCAAAGAGCTCTTAATGTAACTGTAAATGCCCTCGCGCGGGACTAATTCGCGATCACGTACATTCCCACACCAAAAACACAACACTTTACGACAATCGTAATAAAGTTCAGAATCGCTCAGATATTTCCGTACGTGACCGATTTGTAATAGCGTAGTTATTAGCTTTTGTCTATTGTCATGTGGAGAGTACTGTGTGCAATATTGGGTGGTAAGCACCTCACTCGTATTATGTTTGTTGGTAATAGTGTCGGCGATTTCATAGACGGAAAAATAATGTATTTATTCATTATTTAATGCACAAGCAAAAAAACCGGCGGATCTCATGCCTGGAGTCATTTTCTAGTCCAATCATTGGACTAGCAGATACCTACATAAAACAACAAAAAAGATACTAGAGACTGTTATTTTGATTGTTTTGTTAAAGGTTGTTTTTTGTGCACTAAGCTGATAAGTAATATTTCATTCGAAGCGAACTAGGTATTACTAGCGGCCGCCCGGACTTCATCCGCGAGGAATAAGGTTAAAAAAAGTGATTTAACTTAATAAATTGTAGCCTATATGCTATTCAGATGTTTAAGCTATTTTATTGTAAAGTTTCATTCAAATCCATTCAGTAGTTTTTACGTGAAAAAGCAACACGACGCATCCAGACATACAAAACTTTCACATTCCAAATATTAGTAGGATAAGTGAATAATTTATAATCTTTAAACCCGATACGCTCGTTTATACATTTTCTCGCTACTTTTATAACTCTAACAAACAAAACACCGTCATAGTAGGATGTTATCTTTGTCCTATGGGGTGGGGTGGTAGGGAGAGGCTCCACGAACAAGTTGACGCGCATTCTCGCTAGATGGAGTTATACGTATTTCACTCGCGCAAGCATTACCTCGCCGCAGCTGGATATAGGCTCTGCCCGAGTTAGATGGACGTACCTCATTGACCGTTCATATTGGCACAAACAGATAATATCAATTTTTGAAAACCGCTGACTGCAGGGTTAGCGGTTGTAATGACACTGTCTCCTATGCGGAGAATGCACAAGTTACAAGATAACCATGTGTATCTCAGCATACATATTGGACCTGTAGTAAATGTATTACAGCTCCGATTATTAAGTGTCAACTGTCAATTCAGTTTATTTGTGGAAATGTCCAACAAACCAATTGACACAAGTTCACACAACCCTTCTTACACCAAGATTGTCTGACCCTTTAACTAAGCTGAGTTTGCACCATTTCATTAGCAAACAGTAGTGCTCTGTTGTGAATCTACTCCGCGCACTTTCAGCTTCATCTCGTGCACGTAACCACTGAGCTAAGCAGGTCGTCAGTGTACTTTTTGTAGTTTTTATTATAAAATATTTGCATTCAAAAATGACGACATCTACAAACCAATTAAAAGCTACGAAGCAAAGCAGAAACAGGAAAATTACGAGAAAGAACGATTCTCAGAGATCAGGTTTTATCTATATGATAAAAAGGAAAACCTGATTACCTGACTGACTTATACAGTATGCAGGACGACTATGAAAGTACTTGCCAATTTTTTAGAACAATACAAAATTACGTCTTAATCGTATTTTATTAAACTTTGGGTTTTTTTAATGAACTAATATATCCTTAAAGATAAGTCGTTAGAGGATAAGACTTATTTTCGCGCACAAAAATGACTTCTACACTACTTCAACTCGTGCAATAAGATCGATCGTACTCCATTAACATGAATGGAGTACCTAAATTAACTAATTAAAAACCCAAATACCACATGATGAAAAGTTGAGAGCCCAAAATATGAAAAAAAAAAACAAAATCACCCTGTATACTCGTATCAAAGCCACTGAGAAAGGATTTGAACCCAAAAATTAATCCCTAGTGTGGCCACATAGTGATTGATTTGATTTACGTATTATGTATACAGAATATATAGATAACGCTGACGCTACTCGATACGATATGTAGGTCACCTGTTTCGGGGAATCTAAACTCTCGGACAGGAACTATTCATCGATCGTCGCTGCATTGTTTTTGTTTTATTAACCCGACGCGCGCAAATAGCTCTCCTTTCTACCAAAGAGGGGGTAGAGGGAGGTTACTGCATGTGCATCGAAGATAATTAGGTTCCCTATAAATAAAAGCAGGATCCCGTATAATGACGACAAAATTGCTAGTGTCCGACCGAACTTTCGGTTTCGGTTTCGGTTTCGGCCAGTTTCGGCCAAAAAAACGAGTTTCGGCCACAGTTTCGGTTTCGGCCAAAATCGGCCGAAACTTTGGCCGAAACCGAAACTCAATTCGGAAGATGTCGAGCGCGGTCGTATAACTTCGTTTCTCGCGGCAACGTTATGGCAGAGCCTGGCGACCTCCACAATCTTCGGGAATTGTCTTGGGACCTTCGGATGGCTACGTAGGAACACTAAAATTGGTCAGTGCGTAATCGCCAGACGCAAAACTTCTTTAGAGGTAATGTTTTGACGGAACTGATTACATGTAAGTTTTCGTTGAGACTGTTCTGTTGGGAGCTCGATTCTCGAAGTTGTCGACGAGTATGGTTTGGCCAAATGATTCAAGTAGGCAGGTCCACCTTCGAGAAAGAGGTTAATTGTTGCATCGAACACGGCTGGGCACTAAGGTAGGTTGAAGTGTCAGTTGGCAGGGCACATTGCACGAGAAACCGGGCCATCAGTTTGGGGTCGAAAGGTTCTCGAGGGGATATTGTTTGAAGCCAAACGACCATATAGAGATCGCAGGGTTTGGGTGGATGTGTTCCACCCATTACCAGCCGCTCTGGAAATCTAAGGGGGAGTCCTGATTCTCAGAATTGGACGTCGTGTGTGTGGTTGTTCATGAAGTTTCCGTTTCGTTTCTGTACTTGAATGATTTAAATAGTTTAATATTGGATCACTCAGATTAATTACTATCGCATTGGCGAAAGTTTTGAGGCAGTTGGCAAGGCCCTAGTCTACTGAAGTAGTCGATATCGAATTTTAGAAATCGACTAATCATTATGCCGACGACATCGTGCTTTTCGCCAAGACATCCGCCGAGTGGCAGGGCAGACAATGTTCAAAGAACTAAGTGTAGCATGCTATCGCATTGGACTGGTGATGAACCAGACGAAAACGAAACTGACGACCAACGGCACACGAAGTAAGGAAGGGGTAGACGGCAGACAATGCTACTTTGATGAATATTCATATTGACTTGAACCAGATTGTTTCCTTTCGCCTTGTGGTTTGAGGCGTTAGAATTCTGGCACGGTTCTCCCCCGCATGTCGTAAGAAGCGACTGAAATAGGACCTTCGGGGTCACTGGGAGTGCATACGGCGGGGGCTGTATGCCTCCATTCCAAGTGGCCTCGAGGAAGGGCGGCGGTGTAAGAGTGACCTAACACCGCCGTACACACTGGCGGGTGTAGAAAGGAGGTGTAACTCCCCTCAAGGTGGGCTAGTTAGCATAGCGCGCCAGGTGTCCACCGGCACAGAGTTCTTGACCAGAGATTACGGGGAGCTCTGGATACGCGCTGAAGCAGGTCACCGGGGGGTTTAGTGAGTAATATCTGCCGGATCTGGCTGGATCGTCTATGACCAGTCCAGTCCATAAACGGATTCCCCCCTGAAAAAAGAAGATAGTCTTCTTCGAGAACAGGCAGGATGAGGAAATCAAATGCCGATGTCGAATCACCTAGAGGAGATAACTTTTCAAGGCACAAGCCTTGAAAAGTTAGCTCAAATAAATGAAGTGCCACCTTCCTATATCTTTAAAGCGAGAACTTCTCGACGTTTCTTAGCATTCTGCCCACAAGCCTGGTTGCTCATGGAACACCCTAAGTCAAAGCTCGGAATGGGTCCAAGGGTAATGGAGTGGAGTGTGTTAGGCATTAAACACACAGACAAAAAATGGTCACCACGATCCGCCCCAAAACTGACGTTCAAGACGTTAGGCCAGAAAGTCGCAAAACTGACAAAATGGGAGAGAGCACTGAGCAGTCTGTAAGATGCATCCGGCCCGAATGATAACCCAATGGCTCCTAAAAGATTGATTTCATTGAAAGACGAGGCCTAAAAAGCGATGGTGCGACCACCTGGTAAATTACTCTGGTGAATGGCTGACTTGAGCAAAAGGAAAGGGTAAATTGAAAAATTTGGGAGACCTTTGCCCAGCGGTGGGATCATGTGTGGAAAAAAAAATAGTCTGTAACTTAGTTTTGTTGTTATTAGCAGAATAATGAGTAAAATTTTTCAGAATTTAGTAATTGTAGGTATTTTATATTTGACCACGTGAGTTTCGGTTTCGGTTTCGGTTTCGGCCGAAACTGAAGCCTAGGCCGAACATTCGGTTTCGGTTTCGGTTTCGGCCGGAAAACCAGTTTCGGTCGGACTCTAAAAATTGCGCATTTATTTTGCAGTTTTTTTTGCTACATTGTTACTTTATTGGAAATTCTGAAACGTTTGGATCTCGGCCTAGGGCGTTACAATCTCCCACCTAAATGTTTGTTCTTGTTTGAAAAACACGACCGTAGTTTAAAACAACAGTGCCAGATTACGTGGGGAACCAACCAAATTGTATGATTTGTTATTCATCTGACTAATTGGTCAGCAATTTAGTTTCTAAGCTGAAAAACATAGCTATTTTCATCACACACGTGACGTCACTACGGTTAAAAGTGCAACCCTGTTTTGGAACAGCAGTTTATGCATTAAAAAGTTTTTTTACCCATTTCTGTAACCTTGCACGTGAGCCAACGTCGATCCGTTCCGATCACACCAAGCTCATTCGTTTATCAACAAAACGGGTCCAATTATGATATCTGCCCAGCTAAATGGTTGTTTCCTGCTCTCCAATTAAAACAATCATCAGCGAGTGAGCTTAATCAGTGATGACGCTGTACAATCAGGACCAAAAGGCGCTGAACACTTCAGATACATATCGCATTAAAATTTAAAACGGTCATTGAGTTAACGCCTTGATTGTACTTTCTTATTCTTTTAAGATTTGATGTTCCTGGTTGTGTACAGCGTCTTTTCATTTTTTTTATACATTTTGATGTGTTTAGTATTTAGGTACTTATTATCTTTGGGTAATTCGTCGATTTCTTAAGTACTGGATTGGATTACGAAAACGCCACCGTGCGAAGAGACTCGGCGTTTTCGCACACGGGCCACAAAACGCCGCCACAATTCCTATAGTTTGTAGCGAGTGGTGGCCGGATGGTGAGCATGGTCACTTAGGCAAACTTATGCCTTATGCGAGCAAAACCCAAATCACACAAAACTAACTGCTGGAAATGGCACCCTACGAACATTTTGTCCCTGAATTTGGTTACAATCACGAGACACGGCTGATTGCAAGATTTCAAGGGAACAAAAGGACTTGTTTGAGTTAACTTGTGTAATCAATTTCATCTACATAGTTCTCACATACTACGCGTAAATTGTTTTCAATCGTATCCACATTTTACTGGCAAATATTGCGTAAATAAAGTTATATTGAAATTTAAATGTTTATGACCACATGACTCACCAAGTGGTATTATTACCTATGTATGTATGATGTATACAGGTTGTCCCAGTAGCAGTATAAGCCAAACCCCAAAGGTAGAGCATCTTGTTTTTCTTAAATTTTGAGTTACGAGACAGTATTGCTGACAAAGACATGAAGTTTTGAGATAAAACCCTGATTTACTTTTTCATATTTGATAAATAAAATAACTTGCAGGCCTGAAGAAGTAATTGCACTCCAAGTTTTTAAAGACGATTTTAAAATGTACCATACGTTATTAATTCATTAATAAGAGTAGTATTATTAAAAAATATTTTCAAATTTCTATTTTATACTGTGAAAACTATAGAACAAATTATTAAAACATTATTGTTGCATAAAATAGGTGGTTAGTGGCTATAATTTTGAAAAACCTACATGTCTGGTGGTTAGGAGCTACTTTTTCCAGACTCCATAAGTTAGAGTTCAACCTATTTTAGGGAGAATTAGGGAAAACCATCCAAGCACTAATGGCACTTTATCCGTTCATGCCACCAATACCAATGATATTTTAAAGAGGGGGACATTATGTCAGTACTGACGCGGTGTCAAAAATTGTCTTCAGGTGTACGTACCAATGACTGTGTGTACAAGATAGCATGATTATTCACTAGAGCATAAACAAGACAGATACATGTTGCGCAGTGTTGTCTCAAACTGTCAATGCTTTGCTCAGGTGGTCAACAGTCTTGATTCGGGTGCCACTTTTTAAGCACAAGTAACATATCAAGTTCTTTTTATTATGATATTATAATAAAAAGAAGTTGATATGTTGCTGCAAATGCAGTGGTCACAGTGTGGTGATGTGATGTGTCAAAACATATTGCTGAGCAATAAAGAGTGAACCACGGTGAACCCTGCTTGAGACTAGCTCTACTCGTCTCAGCAACACCAAACCTGACCGTTCAGTCTGTTTACAGTAGGCAAGAAAGAATTTATTCATGTGGGCTTATTACTAGAATTTATGTTATTGTAACAAATCGAAACAAGGGGTTGTTTTTTAACATTATCAGTTAACCCTTTCAGTTTATTTTTTTGTGGTACCTATGCACAATACAGTGGTGCCAATCATCCTATATACCCGTCTATAACTGACCTTATCCTATATGCAGACTATTGTTATTGCCTGTTTGAATTACTTTGAGGCCATACTAGGAGTAAAGGTAAGGTGTCATACAAATTTTAAAGATAAAAAAAAGTTTCATACAAAGCCAAGGAGCCAAAGGAATTGGGATTTGCTTGGCAAAAGTCTTGTAAATATGAATTTCCATCACCAAGCAAACTTCTTATATCAGCCTATGCATTAATCAACCTGAATATTACTTTGGAACTATATCAGCTAATGTGTAAATCAACCTGAATATTACTTTGGAGCAAAAACTTTGCAACAACTTTGCAAAACAAAAACTTTGCCAGGGACCACTTAGAGCCCTAACACAGTCTATCAAAGTAGGTAATGTGCAAGGAAAACACATGTCACATTATACCCACTTGCCTGCTAAGCCACAGGTGTCATCAACCAAACTTGTTTCTAAAACTTTTAAAGTTCTTTAAAACAGAAACATGGCAACTATAGTCACCCTTAAGTATAATTAAAGATTAAACAAAGTGTGCACAACTTGTAGTTTTGCAATATCTCTTATTTACGGAAAGACGTCGTGACCTAGAAATACTTTTTTGTCACACGACTTCGAGAAACACCTCGAGGGCCTTGGGAGGAAACAAAATTAATTAAACTAGCCATCCGGTTCTTCGAGATCCTACGTCATCACCAGGTACAGCCTTAAGACGAAAAGGCTTATGCTCGAAGAATGACTAACGAAAGAAAGACGACACTTTGTTTTTATTACGTGTGGGCTGAACTTACCTCCTGCGCTGATGCTAAAATATATCAGCAGAATCACTGCAACAGGCGACGATTTAATCTTCATTGTCACTTGAAAGAAATCCATAGCACTTAGTACGAAAACAAAAGTTAACTTCTTCTATCGTCCGATAATCTTTGTTAGGAAAGTCATTCAACTAACGACTTAGCACTCAACTGACTGACTGACTGCATCACAGGCGGAACGGAACGTAATGAAATGAACTGCTGAACAAACAAAACGAAACGAAAACGAACGAGCGAATGAGAGCCGTGGAGCGTGGAGCAAACGAACGTTGGTTGAACGATATGGCTGCCTGCGGTCCGGAATAGGACAGAAGCAATATTCTCGCGCTCAAACTCGTCATTAATAATGATGAAAGCACGTAAACATACAACGCATATATGACAAATGGCTTATAGTTTTAATGAGTGATGCAACCATTAGCACTATATCCTATTGACGGCGATTATGCTATGAAGCGAAATCACCGTTAGCGTAACGGGGATTTATAGCGCTGAATTTGCATTTCGGACCGCAAACCTTTGTTTTTTTTAATACTTTTTATATCCCTGGCGTAGAGCACATTTTCATGGTAGGTAGGTACGACGACTTAAGATTGGATTAGATTTTGTTATTATTCAACACACTTAGCTATTTTCAGAGCGTCGTGAAGTTTGAAGGTGCCATATTGCATGTGAACTGGTTGTGCTGATTCAAACATCCATGTTAGGAGGAGTATCAGTATTTTGCTTAATAGTTGATAAACGAAGCCGTAATACAACTATTACAACAAAAAAAAATTGACGTTGACATCATACGTCAATTAAGCTAGAGATGTTCAGCATGCATGAATCGATATGAGTCGATGATTCTAATTCTATGTTAATTCAACAAATACAAAACCATCATTATGCCTTATTGTCAATGTTTACCTACCCTTTTATTGTGTACCATTTTCATTTTTCGGTCCACCTGGGCGGATTTCTTGACTGAAAAGTCATCCAGACGCATACCCACCGAACACCCAACGGTTTCTTCTCCTCGCTCCTTGTGGGGAAGTATTGTGGGGCACAGCCAGAAGTCCACCGCCGTAACAACCTTCAAGCGGGGTCCACTTGCACGTTGGTAGCTTGCCCAGGGTGGTCAGGAGAGATGGAAGTACGGCTGATAACGCCAAGCCGTCCATAACGGCCAGGCCTGTGCAATGCTGGCGCACACCCCTGTACCACTTGGCAGCAAGTCCCCTCCCACGGGGAGGGTCTTTTTTCTTTTTCTATTTTTTTTTATTCTTCTTTCCCTCCTCAACCATTGGAACACTATTAAAGTGAATGAATCCTATGCTTAGTTTGCAGTTGGATTACCTCCCCGGAAATTCAGTTTACTTATTTTTGAAATTACAAACCTACTTTTGTTATTTTATACTACATAATATGATAGTACATAATTTGATACATGTACAAATCAACTAATTTTAATGATCTTGATAGACGATTGCTTAAATTTTCAAGTGCGATGACAATTGCACATTTTTTTTTATCGTGCAATCGTTCGTTATCATAATTACCCATCACTATTCGAGTTCATTCATCTGCAGAGAGTGTAATATTTTGCTTTCACGTTTTGATATTTTTATTCAATTAGTTTTTTTGTAGAAACCTAACTGTTTTTTGTGCTCTGTAGCAAAATACTTTTCATTTACCTGTATATCATAATTTAACCCGGTAGATAAAATTTTGTGCTTATCTTTTCTTATTTGATAAATAACATGTCTGAGGAAGAAGTGGAGAAGTGGACTAGAGAAGTTCGAAATAAAGGTAAACACGCCACAGACATTCCTATCTCGCTTTTTACATAAATACTCTAGTATGTAGGTACAGTCAACGGTACATCAGGCTCCCCTTATCCGTTTTTCATCTTGCTCTTGCTGAATAACATTTCTTTGCAATAAAACGAGGAGGACTGACCGAAAATGGGTAGCCTGTCATGCCGTTGACCGCACACTACCCTAAGTTCAGTGACTTGTATGTTGTGTCATAATTTAGGAGGTCCAGTGGGTGTTCCTGACCAAATCCATAGCTAGGAGGTTTGGATGTTTTTCCAGAATGAGGAGGGGTAATTCGGGAAAGCTCATGGTCTCTGACAAGTTTGTGTGGAAACAGCCTAGCGGATGAAGCCTGATAAGACAAAACGAATACACTCCACACACTCGAGTCTACAATCCACAAACCTTTCCACACTGCTGCAGATTGAGACCAGGGGCAAACAACAACAAGGCACAGGGTGCTGCAGAGGATAGGTCACAATACCAGTAACATTTGTATGAACCCAAGAAGGGACAGGCTTCTTGATCTTCTGTGCATGAGCCAGAAAATGTGTCTGTATAAAAATATGTTTATGCCATGTTATCTGGCAGTCTTAATTTATTCTCAGATAGTGCAAATGGTTATCTTGGGGGATTTCAACCCCATTTAGGGACGTAGGTGGACTCTCAAGGACCTTGGAAGGTACAGATGTGAAGGGAATTGGGCTATTTACATGAATAAACAGGCATGTTTCCTGTTTTATTTCAAAAGTGAGCATGAATGATGCATCCAACCTCATTAGCATACTTATTTGTCTGCCATTTTCAACAAAATCGTGTTTTCGGCGGCCAGTGGTGAAACACATGTTAATCAACAGAGTAAGTGATTGCAAACAAAAAATGTAGGGTGTCATATTATGTCTAAGTGGACAAATAAAGCACTTGAATTTGCACCTTCTGTTGTTCTGAATGGGTAAAAACTAAAGTATCTCTTAAAGTAAATAAATAAGTGTGTTGATATCATTCCAGAAATACAGATGTCTCCAAGTTGCTCCAGTTTTGAGGTGCTGGACCCGCACGACCCCATCATCAGTCGGCTGGCAACACAGCTGTTCAAGCGCACCAATGACTATTTGCAGGGAGAAATGTCGGCAGGACAGGTGATGTTTTGCTTTTTACATTATACCTCACTACTTTGTGTTCATTATACTGTTTGCTGACCCTCAGTGGTGGGAAAAACTGTGGGAAAGACTTTTCAAAAACCACACGTGTATGTGAGTCAAATACTATTGCAGACTGTAAATTGTGTGTGGTGTGACTCTTCAGTTAAAACAACAATCATTGACAGCCAACAATTTGATCCCGTCCTATTTGACAGGTACAAATCCTAGCATAGCATTAACCCCTTATTCATAAAAACGAATGCAACGCTAAAGCTTACTTTAAGCAATTGACTCGCAAATAGCGCCAATGACAAGAATGAAAGAGACAAAGCGATACAAAAGTTAACGTGTTGTTAAGCACTGTTCAAGTTTATATGAATAAGGGGGTTAGCGAATAGTTTTTGTATTAGACTAATTATTGGCTTAACTTTTGTTTACAGGATCATTACAACCTTCTCGAAGAGATCAACAGGCTGACTATAACCAAGTATGCTGACCTGAGAAATTTGGCGGTGAACCTTAACAAGACACTCACGGAGTACAATGAAATGTGTAAGTTTATGTAGCATGGTTTAGCAGGTGGAAGTGGCTGTAGGTTGGGCATATAGCACGATAAACGGATGGGCGTTGGGGCCGAAAAGTGGGTTAAAAATCCCAGGGTGCAGTGCGGTAATACTTTCGGTAGGATCCAGCTTCGCCGCCAAAGTGCCACGGTTGCATGCCGTGGGGTTGCAGTCGGTAAGCCAGTCACCGTATTCCCCACCACCATGGACGATTTGAGGGAGTCGCTGAGGTTTTAAGTCGGCGGGCTACTGGGTTATCACCTTCCCAGTGGAGAGTCCGGCATAGCCGGTCGGCGGGTATGCGTAAAGCTTTTTACTCAGTGAAAAAAAAAGGTTGCTGACAGGCTTGGTAATTTCATACAGGGAATCAAACACCACCGTCTAATGGTTGGTTGTTTTTCCAGATATTTACGTATTTGATTGACTTTCCAGACCAGCAGCAGATCAAGCCCTTGCTGATGCAGATTGACCAGATAGACGCCCAGGTGTCGCAGTTCGAGGTGAACGCGTACCGGCTGGACAGCTACACCAAACAGCTGAAGGCGCGCTTCAAGGAGCTCGAGGAGAAATAATGGTTCCCTTGCATACATACTTACACCCAATGTTATTTTAAAGAGATACGTTATTTCAGTACTGATGCGAAGTCCAAAATTGTCACCTGGCGTACGCACCTATAATTTGACCGTGTGTACAAGATAGTTTAATTATTTACTAGAGCATAAACGAGACGTATACATGTTGCGCAGTGTCGTCTCAAACTGTCAATGCTTTGCTCAGGTGTTCGCAGTTCTGATTTCGGGTACCACTTTTTTAGCACAAGTAACCTATCTATTTTTTAAATTATAATATCATTGTTCTGAACCCAAAGTTTATCATGTTCTATGGTTACGTCAAAGCCCGAATTAGTATCTCTTATTGATGTAAATACTATTTAGGTGAAAAAGTCCTTCTTGAACATCTACCGTTTTACTTTCTTTCTTGTCTTTTCCGTTTTATTTATTACTAGACCTAGAGCCACTGAAGGTCCAGCTTAGGCGTAAACTGCTGTCGTACTTCCACTAACTGCTGCTTATATCTTTTATTCCTATATTTCCCACTTATGTTTGAGCATATCTGTCAGACATTATGATAGGTACTTGACACACTTATATTGCTGAACACAGCCTAACATGTTAGAAACTCATATCCAATCCATAATGTTACAAGTCATTCCAAAGAAATATGTAAAGCGACACTGCGAGAACTCAACGCACTAATGTTGCGTCGCCCTAAGGCATTGCAACTAATATAATTAAAGAGTACCTAGAAATAAGGTCCAATTGATTTACATGTTACTACACATGCATGTAACATTTTATGTAAGGCTCAATTTATTTACATTTAAATGGTTTTCCTAACATATCAATTATTGTAGAAGAAGTAACTAGTTTTTGGTCTGTAATGATTCGTTCGGTTGCTGTGGCGTAGTAAGTTTTGGTCACGTTAGCTGTTTCAATGTTTTCGTATTTACTAGTACAATCAATAGTGACACCTCTTACTAACGAAGCAAACAACTGTTTAAAAAACCATTCAATTGCACACCTAGCCTATTAACACAACACTTATGTGTTGACTAGCTAGTCAACATATAAGTTACAACATACATCAGTAATTGCTGTATGTTGTAACTTACAGCATACAGGAGCTTACAGTTAGTCTAGCTAGATTACCGTCACTTTGTTAGAGTGTAGTGTAGAGTAGAATCAATGATATACAGTAAAAAATACGTATGTAGGTTATGTCAGTTCTGACTCGAAGTCTAAAATTGTCCAAGGGGTACGACGTACTTAATTTGACCGTGATATAACGTGTGAACAAGACAGTACGATTATTTACTAGAGCGTAAACGAGACAGATAAATGTTCCGAAGTGTTGTCTCAAACTGTCAATGCTTTGCTCGGGTGTTCGAAGTTCTGATTTCGGGTGCCACTTCTTTAGCACAAGTAACCTATCTACGTCTTTTTATTGTAATATCATTGCATACAAATAGCAAATTTAAGCGACTGTGCCTGTTGCGAGACCTTTACTTTACTTAATATCCAACAACTCTCAATAAAATTGGCTTAAGTCAGCTAGATTTATTTTGTTAGCTACTTTTGATGTGTGATTTTAATACTACCATTGCTAAACGAATGATAATAATTCTGACTGAGTATACATTTTAGATAATGGATGTTGACGCTAAGCGCGCCTTTTTTTCTTATTCATGTGCAATAAATATAAATAAAATAACTAAAGTCCGTTTGGTTAAAATATTATAATATATTGAAAGATGAGATAAATAATAGACTGATCCCCGAATTCACAAACGTCAATCAACGCTAAGCACGCGCTCACGCTCATTGTGTCCCGTAAACCGTCAATAGAACTGACAAAGACAGCTATACTTCTGAGAGATGCTTAACGTTGATTTGCTTTTGTGAATTCGGGGGTAAGCTGACAGAGTTTTACCTTATTCGTAAAAACGCGGTCAGTCTTACAACAGATAAGTTCGATAATTGACTATCAAACGTCAAAATGCTACGTCTCTTGTTGGAGCTATGACAATGTTGGCGAGGAAGTTTATTAGCTAAAGTAATAATTCAGTTTCACAATTAAGATGGTTTCACACGCGTCCTCTAAATGAGGAAATGAAGAGTGCGTTCCGAATTGCCCACGCCTCATACAAATCATTCACTGGTGAGCGCGTTAATATCACTGTTGACTCAAAACGGACCGCATACGAAGTGTAATACCCTGACATCATTAACATCTTTACTAAAGTTATATTTTGAGACGGTGCTTTTTTGTAGGGGTAGCTTTGTGGTTATGTAATATACGCCTCACGAGCAATAATCGTTACTTTGTAGATTTAGTTAAGTAGATTTAGCATTTTACTTTTATTTGTGTGTTTATTCAAGTAAAAAGCACGGCCCTAAATTGAAGAATAATTATAATTAATTGTTGTTATTGTTTTATCAAAATCCGAACGACTGAACTATTGTTTTAGAACGTGGAAAGTAGTTAAAAATCGCAATCGATTTCGTGTTTTTGAAAGCTGTGACACACATTTCCCTTTGCAATTAACTTCCATAAGAAATCCCCATTTTAAACAGACCTTCAGGTGACACAGCATGGCTTTGAAAATAAAACTAATTATATTTTTTTGATTTTGATGTTTAACATATTCATCGCCGGCTTGGCTTCCTTTAGCTTACTACGAATAATATTCTCAATTTGTCATTGACACAAGCGATTGCTTTTGGTCCTAATTATAATACTTTTTATATTTATACTAGAAGTTCGAAGCCTTTTATTCCACTGCTTCACGCTTCCCTATTGTCAGCCACTTCCGGCCGTTGCTTTGAAAAGGAATCGAGCTCGTCTCGCCATATGCGTCTCGGTTTGCCACGTCTTCTGGTTTGTTTTGTTGGGCTGCAATCTATTACTACCTCAGCCTACATGTCATCCGGCATGCGACCTGGCGAGCCCAATCCCATTTCAACTTAGCTGTGATTTGGCCTACCTCAGTAATTTTTGTTCTGGTGCGCAGCGTAGAGTTCCGAATACGGTCCACTAGTCGAACTCCCAGGTACAGACTCTATGGCCCTCTGGCAAACCCTAACCTGGACTTTTGAGGTTTGATCTGGGACCTTAATTCTCTTGTACGCTGGGGGCGCGCTGGCCATATTATCTGCGTATCGTCACCCACCTACAGCTTATATGGACATCGAAAAGTTAGTCATGTCGTGCCGGTGCCGAGGGTTTGACCCTCCACGGCCTTTTATGGAGCTGTTGCCGGACAATTCAACCCGCCATGGCGATGAACGTGTTATTTATTTATTTATTTAAGGAAAAAGGATCGCCAACAGTACATTTATGGACACAATTTACAAATAACATTAAAATACAATTTTCTCATAAATATACCTATTACAGGCGAACACAACATTTAAAATAACAAAAAATATTTGCATAGAAACTGAAAAATACAAACGTGTAACGTGTGTGTAAACGTGTGTGTAAAACTCAAAACGTGTTGAGAAAAATCCACTATACTTTCAAAACTAGGCCCAAGGGATTGTAAAATTATTTAAAACTCCTTGCATGGAAACACAATATTTATTGTATTTATTACGAGATGTACATATTTAATAATTTAAAATAAAAGTGTTGAAAATTATATGTAACGTTAAGTATAAGAAATAAACAACAATAAATCACAATATTATATCCATTTTAGTTTTTAACATCCCATTTATAAACTAGATTTACCTAAAGGTTGTTTATACTTTCAACATAATCTGTAAGTGGAATGAGAGCTCATATTATCTAAGCCCTGCCTGTTTGTCTGGCTCGAGGTCCTTCAGAAGGCCACATGTCAAGTGTAGTAGGAACTACCTAATGCATGAATCATTGTCAAACTATAAACGGACGTTTTCGTATGTAAGTTTGCTAGGTCCAGGTATTTGTACCTATCCTTGGTTCCTAACAAAAATATGCGATCAAAACATACCATACATTTATCTTGTAAGTATATCTAGATTTATTTAAACCGTGGTCATACCTCTATTTTAAAAATAATAAAACAACGCATTTAAGAACTGGTTTATTGCACTGAAGAATGTGAACATTTGAAAAAAACAGATTTCAATAATTCAATAAACTGAATAAACATTTATTTTAAACTATCATAGAATGACGGCCGTGGGGTACTAAATAAAAGGCAAACAAAAAAGTTTTTAGTCTTAAAGTATTTCGGCCATTGTAATGCAATTGGGAAGCAAAAGATAGCAAGTAAGTGTGAAGATCTACGCTAAGAATTTTATTTTATTGAATGTGACTAACTCACTAAGTTTATCATGAGACCATTGTCTGCATAACTGTCTAGGATTTATAAATATGACTACAATATACACTAGATTTTTATGGTCACTAAATCCAAGGACATGTAAAACTCACTAGATATGGTCACTAAAATGGCACCACTGGCGGTCATAGACAACGCAAATGAACGACTCCTCTGCGCTCTGTAGCAGTTAAGAGCGTGTGCAAAAAAATAATTTAGAAATGAACGATATTGTTTTGAGATCTTAAAATAACTGCATGAAATGGCTACGAAATGAGCATTTTGACCGATCATAAAGTAGGGACCTAGAACATAAAATCAAGGTCTATGCTCTTGGCGATAGTCAAGACTGTTGAGTTCGGCGCTGGGCACTTCTCAGGCTTGAAGACCACGTTGGTGCGACCTGAAAAATAAATTACTATTTTTATACGCCACTTCTTTGATTACATACATAAACTGCGTATAAATGTTCTACTGTTGGGCACAGACCTTACCTCAACTAAGAGGTAGCAAGAGCTATACTAAAACACGCGCGCTCAGTGTCCTACTAGGCAGTCATTCGGTCTATGAAGATGATATTTGTGCTAGGTCTGGGAGTTGTATTATTGTGACCTTACCTTGGGATTACAGCAATGGGTGTGATCTAGTTCAAATAAGCCAATTTTGTTATTTGTTGCAATTTTTTGTGCAATGAGACTGTTCTTTGTAGCGATGTTAAACAGGTTTTTTAGGAAACCGCCTCTGTTGCCAACCAATGTTTCACCTCCACTGCCAGTATGTTCACCCTGATTGTGACAAGTGTAGGTTCAATTCCCATTTGAGCATATTATTGCCTATTTATTTAAGAATTTTATGATTAACTTACACCACTTTTGGAATCTTCCGTAGCTTGCATCCAAGCCTCCCGAACATTCGTCGATTAATGGGCACCATTGACACTGAAATCAAATGAATACTTATTAAGATTATTTTAGAATACCTACAACAAAAACATTTGTTCACTAAGCTGACACCACAAGACCCAGTGATGCTAGAAACACAATAAAAGTAATAATAATCAGGTTCTGGTTGCGTCTTTATAGTTATTGGTCTTCTCGTTTTCTTGGTAATTCTTTTGAAGGACATTAGTTGCTAAACCTTCTAATCAATTTTATTATTGCATACGATTCAATGAAAAAGTAAGAACCCCCTGTTCTTCTATTAAGTTTATTATTATTGTATAAACAAACATCATCATCATCAACAGAGAGAGAGAGAGAGCGTCGTGGCCCAGTGGTTAAACACTCTGGCTCGGAACCTGGTGGTCACGAGATCAAATCTGGCCGGAACACACCTACTTTGTGTTCATTGTACAATCTCCGGTGATGGAAAACACCGTTAAGAAACCCAAGCAACCCGGATAACGGCGGTAGGGTCGCCCCTTACCACGTTGGGTTCAAATTCCCTCTGCGAAATGTGGGCTTCTGAATGTTCCGTTCACCATGACGGCAACAATCAGTGTGCCTCTGACTAACCCATTAGGGATATGGTCTTGAGGGTATGTTATGTTCTCATCAACAGCCACACAACGTTCACTGCTGAACATTGGCCTCGCCCATAGATATTCCAGAACCGGTTGTAGGTGGTCTGGAACTTTAAGGTCACCTGAAAGGCTGTCTTGGCAGTGGTGCAGCTCCCGCAATCCCTCAGCTCAGCGCAGGTCGGGAGGCGGATCAGCTTCAAGATGGAGTCGCTTCTGATGTCGTAGTCTTGGAAGAACAGGTCGCTGTACGGCGGGTACGAGACGAGGGTCTGATCTGCAATGCAATATTTGTAGGGTGTTAATTTGATGTCTAGAGCATATTTATTTGTTTAGTTTCGAAACGTTTTATTGCATTTTTCACTTTAACACTAAACAGATCCTAACGTTGACTCTACCAAGTAATCTACCCAGTTGGTTGGTTGCCTTAAAACCAATTAAGTGCATTTTTATCATGTTTTTTTCTGCATTTTATTGGTTTTTTGCCATGATGATTGCCATCGATGGCAAAAAACCAATTTAGTTCTTTAAAATGTAGCCTAGTAGATTGCCCATCAACTATTAATCGTTTTTGCTTAATGACATAGCATTTCTTTCAGAAATATTGAATGTATTTGTCTGACCCAAAGATTCCACATGACTGTAGAAAAATAATTAAAAGTGAACTATCATTCAAAATCCCATGAGCAGTTAGTGAGGTACCTTTTTATCCCTTTAGGAATGTTTTTAAGTTATAGTCCAACCGATTTAAGAAATACACTTTGACAATATAATTTCTTTAAACTTTCATGGTCACTTGACTTAAATCGCTAAAAACGGGATTGCTACCATGTACCTTTTTTGTTTTGAGTTTCCAAACGCACACGACGCTTTGACACCACTCGACACTTTGACAGATGCCAGTGTCATTTGAAATTAAACTTTATGCAATGCTAAAAGGGTTCAAGTGTTTTGTCAGGCTCAAAAGACAAGCCACAGTTTATGACTCGTATTTCTATTGAATTCAAGTACAATTTGCCATGTATTGTAACAAACACACAATGTATTTCTTATGTAAGTGGGACTGTAGTGTTGCTTCACAGCGGCGATCGTTGCCTATCCGCTGTTGCCACCTCGCCACGAGCACTTTTGTGTAAACTATAGTCCGTTCGCGTTAAGAATGCAGTGATTTCATTCTTGTCCTGCTACCTAACACGCGCCCTAACCAATCAAATCGTTCCTAATTAGAAAGTCAAGTTCAAACTGCCCTAATGAATACATTCATGCAAACGCAACGGTTACCTGAGTTTTGATGTGTGTAACGGAACTAAATAAAAAAAATGAGTATTCTTAACGCATACTTACGGTCAATGTTTGCGAATTTCGTTACAAAAACATCTTGAAGACCAACGACGACGGGGGCCGCGTCCCTGATGGATATCACTGGCTTCGGGATGTCCTTGTACGCGAATGTTATGTCACCATTCTTGTACACGGTTACAGCAAAAGTGAATTTGTCATTCGGCTCTTTCTTGGTTGCTACGTTCTTCCAAACAACTGAGAAATTGTTAGCTGCAAAGGAAAAAGATAATCGTTAAGTATTTGAAAGTTTGTGGAGGTTAAACATAAAGAAAAGCCATGTTTTGGGACCTACAGCTAACACAATTTTAGAACTGCACCATTCTCCAATTGGACAATTTATGAATTGGACAATTTGAGAATTGGTCATTCTGAGTGTTTGACATCTTGGGCGCACTGGACCTTTTGCGAAATGGACATAAAGCATGAAGAAACAAACAGTCTTCATAGACGTCATACTGTTCTGCCTCCCTTCCTACGAGCAGTGCTAGAGTGGATTCTGAGTCAACTGATTCTGGGCACTAAACCTATTGCCTTACACGCACCCTCCCAAACTCACATACACGCATAAAAGCAATTGTAGTGTAGTACCTATACATACAATAGCCTAGGCCGTTTGAACCCTCTTAAAGTTCGTTCAAGCTACAATGACGCGCCCCTCCAGCTCATCTCCGCATACAAGCAAGCACTCTTGTATTCGTAGATGCGGTGGAGGGGCGCGTCATCTCATTGTTGCCGCATACAATAAAGCTCACCAAATTTGTAGAAATCAAGGGATGATCGGCCCGGTCCTGTAGGACCGCGAGACAAACTACTGTCTTTTTCTCGCGGAACTACAGGACCGCGAAGCAAACGAGTGGTTACCCTAGTTATTGTCCGGACACAACAGCTGAGTGGTAACCAGTTTGGTTCATGCGTCACACAATTATTGGATAGGTAGTTTTAGTTTATTTTTATTCTTTTTTGTTGTTTTCGATGCCACTAAACCCTACCGAATACCTACGCTGACAAGATTGAGTGTGGCGGCGAGGTATATATGAGGATTTCCCACGATAATAATTTATGATAATAAGATTGCCCTCTGTATTCAAGACCTGCACAGAGGAGGATCTAAATATGGCAACGAATGACGCAGTCGAGATCGCCAAGTTTTGTTTGGGTTCTTGATGTCTTTGATATGAAAGAAGACGATAATAATAAAAGACAGTGCAATTACTTACACTGCTGGTAGACCAGCACGGAGCTGTCGTCGTCAGGGTCGATGTGGAAGTGAGCCCTGAGCGGCGCCGCGAACTGCACCGAGTATACTATGTCAGGCGTCAACGCAGCCATCGCAATGAACCCTTCCGCGTTCACCGCGACCGCACTGCACTTGCGGCTGTAGAACGGGAAGGTGAAGTTCACTGGAACGTACTGGAAAGTGGAAATAACAATACATTTGAAGTATTTGTTAGTTCAAAAGCAATCTTCAAGGAAAGCAGTAGGTAAGCAGGCAAAAAAAACAAGCAGTAGTGGGACTTTTCTTTCTTAATTTTACAAAGCTAAGATGTGTAAGAAATCTTAAAAAAATTACGAAACTGCCTTAAACCAATTAAGTACCAACTCTAAAACGATGATGATCAGCTATGCTATTCCGGTTAGCGCCAAAACTCACTTCGGTCGTGGGGAGTTATTCTTTAAATTCAGTTCTTTTTGCGACTGTGGTCGTTTGAGAGAAAAAAACTAGGCCAAATAAATTTTATAATTACTTACATACAAACTGAGGTAAAATATGTGAAGTGATGTTAGCCGGAATGACACTCCAGCTTAGATAATCCATCAGCAACTGACGATGGACTTTGACAAAAACTTTTAATTACTGCATAAGCAACGATAAATTTAAGACAGTGCTTTTCTTGGGTGAAAACGGAAATCCAAGTTACTCAAAAAAAACTTACGAAGGAATCTCTGAATCCAAATTTAACTAATCTTGAATCACCGGTGAAGACGAGCGAATCGTTGTTAGCGATGCTGTCCCAATGCTTCGAGAAGGTATCTTTGTCGCCTATTAGGGCGCTCCTGTAGAATTTGTGGTTCGTCTGAAACATTAAATATGGTTGTTGTTGCAAAGAAAGTCTGTTTATTTACACTTCTTGTCTCATTTAAACAATCTAAACTTAAAATTAGATTAAAATGAATGAACAAAACGGTCTGACCTAAATATTCGTGCAAAAACTTTGGCAAACTAAACTTCTGGAACTCGCTTCCAAGTCCCCACGAATATTTCTAACTAACCATAGTTTCATTTCGTTTCATTTGATTTTAGGAAATCGCTTGTTTAGCAAAAACGCTTGAATTTTGTATATGTTAAAGCCAATGGCATCTACTTAAATAGTTAGGAGGATAATACAGATTCCTCCCATATTAAAAAAAGGATTTATAATTTAATGAAAATTATCGATTCGTACGATAACTCGGTTGTGAATCGCTACCCTGATTCACATACGCTAGTATGCTGTCGCGAGCCGATTGTTGAATAAGCCGATCCTGATCTGCCTGGCTGCTAATGTGCACTGGCTTGCTATGCCTGTCTTACAGTGTTGCCAGAGCACTCGCACCCAAAAGCACGGTCGAATGGCTAAAAAAGCACGGTTTTAAATAAAAAAGCACGCATTTTTTCCAAGCTCAACAATAATTACAAAAATTAAGAAATAAACCTAATACCATGAGAGGTTCTGAAAAGAAACCATTTCTTATTCATGGTTATTTCACTTTAGTCAGTTCAAGTACGCTCTTAGCAGCCTTGGGCAAATGCTCTAAGTTAGCAGCAGATCACAAGCTTGCCGGCGCTATTGAGCGAATATTACTGCACCAGTAGCAAAAATCTCTCCACTTTGTCCGTACTTGAACTTGATAAAATTGAACTTACAGCAATGAAATGAAATTAACCATCATCCACAGCGGCTCAACTATGAAATTCGAAAATCGAAGTTCGTATCGTACCGTCCCGCTCACTCTCGTGGTGAATATTATTAGCATGACAGGGATGGCACCGAACGAAGTTCGAATTTAGCACTTCGTAGTATAAGGCCTGATCGACACCGGCACCACAGACAAGGTATACTTTTCCACAAATAAACAATGTAAGATTAAGATCAAGTTGTCAGTGTTGTCACTGTTCTATTGAGTGACTTTCAATTAAACAAACAAAAGGAATCTATTTTTTTTGCCTTACATAGAATCATAAATAAAAAAGCACCGTTTTAGCACGCTTTTTGTCGAAGCACGTAAAAAGCACGGGTGCCTCTCAAAAAGCACGTAAAACCGTGCTAAAAAGCACGATTTGGCAACACTGCTGTCTTATCGACATATTGTTCAAAGCAAAGCTTGCCGTTTACCATAGGCAAATCGATTCATTAAGAAGTTCAAGCTTTTTCGACCAAGTACCTTATTTGGTCGACTAGCACGTGTAATGTTACTGTCCCTCGTAATTCCGTTCGAGATCACATTTATTGCTTTCATGTTATCTGTCTGAACGAATCCAACACAAGAGCAGAGCGCAAACTACGAAAGTTGCTAAACGAACAGACAATACGATGCGTTCAGCTACATGAGATGAGAGCTACAGGTGACTCAGTAGTGGGGCAAATCGACAAATTGTCCTTATCGATCTGCCTATGCCCTATAGTGTGTTCGCGTTGAGAATGCACTCATTTCTTAATTTGATTCCGTTACACACATCAGAACTTAGGTATAAAACGGTTGCGCCGAAAGAATGCGCTCATTTGGGCACTGTGAACTTGACTTTCTAATTAATTATGAACGATTTGATCGGCGTGCTAGGTCGAAAGACAAGAATGAAATCAGTGCATTCTTAACGCGAACGGACTATAATCTTTATCTTGGGCACAATATGAAATGACCAAGCAGATCATGATCCACTCACGGCTTACACCTAAAGTATGCCTTATGTGACTACGGCATAAGTTTCAAACTTACATAAATCAAATTGTCCATGTCCGTTTGCGGCGTTGTTATGGCATCTGTAAATAATAATAAACAATGTACGTTATTATACTAGGGGCAGAAATACATCTGACATTGACTTTTTCCCTTAACATCACACACACATCTGACATTGAATACTTTCAACCTTGGTGTCTTCAAGGCAAGAGTGATAAGGCATTTTCTGGGTAAGCGTGTTCCACCTTCGGCCTCGTCATCGCTTACCATCAGGTGAGTCTGAGGTCAAACGCAAACCCATTTTAAATAAAAAAATAAAAAAAAAACTTACTCGAAGGATCGACATCAGTTTCTCTGGGCGAGTATTCAGTGGTACTAAAAACTGTAGAATCATCGGAATCGCTTGTTTTTGTGTTATCAACTTCATTAGCTTCTTCAGCAGCAGTTTTTTCTGTGACATGATCAGGAACTAGCATGCTGTCACGATCTAACCCTTGCAAATTATCTATATCATCAGTTACAACAGTCGCTTTTGGAGCTTTATTTGACCCTGAAGATTTATCATCGATGGTTTTCGTTGATCGTTTATAATTGAATAAAGGTTTGCCATTCTTGTCCAGTTGTTGGAAGCTTATTTTCTTTTTGGACAAGTAAACATAATCTAGTAAAGGTGCTTGTATAGTTTTCGTGGGAGCTGTTTCAGATCTTTGAAGCTTAGGAGCTACTGGTGGGGTCTGTTCAGGCGTTTCGTCGGTTGAATATAGATTGACAGCACTTTCAATAATATCTTCTATCCTGTTTTGATCATATCCGACGTTCTTTTTTGTGACTGAAACAAATACGTGAATATTGGGAATCTCTATAGATGGTGGTAACAGTGTCTTGAAATACTTGAATTGGCATGACATTTGTGACTTGTGTGTAATAGAATCAAAAAAAACTCCCAGACATATTTACGTTAGGTCTTCAGTTCAAATATAGTTAACCGTCAAAGGAGCATGGCCTTCCATGATCCATCCATCTTATTCAGGTCATTAATAAACAGGTAACATTGATAAACAATTAAATGTCTGATATCAGTTATTCATTCATAACTGAGAAGGAAGCTTATCTTCGAAGAATTCGTATACTGTTTTTTATACTGTAAGTAGAGATCTTCTAAGCTGGAATGACGTGCCCCTATACCGCATCTACGCATAAGAGAATGCTTGCTTGTAAGCGTGGATGCAGTGAGAGGCATAGGTGAGGTAATTAGCAAACCAGCTATTAGTTAGAAAATAAAACAGTAGATACTTCAGCTTGTGTAGTTACTATGAGCTAAAACATTCCAACTGTCTATAGTTACCCACATTTTGAATGTAGACTACATCGGCATCACATCTCCACGTGAGGGTTATATTATAGATAGAGATATTGTGATGTTAAGAAAACATTAGTTATCGGATCTTATCGCGTGGGGCCACAGTCCGCTGACACCCAGACCATTCTTCATTAGGTTTAAATATAAACAAGGAAATTTGCAATAGGGGACGACGGGGGAGTTACGACTCGCAAAAATTCAAAGTTTGTGTTTCGCAAACTGTTAGCAAGAGTTTTTCTAACAATTGGACTTATTCCTGGAAGAAAACCTACAAATAACTTAACTTACAAATTCTTGGAAGAAAATTTTCACAATCAATTTCATTTGAAATGCCGGATTCACGTTACCCAATTATAGAAAATTTTGATATCGTATGACTTCTTGGAACGAACAATTTTTTTCGCTTTTTTGTTGTTTTAATGGTTCTGACGCAGTTTATTCGGATTCTTTCTTGACTTATTTCAACACAATGGAGCCTTTTATAGAAAACGGTTTTAAATGATGTGCCAACATTTCATGCTTTATTGCAATGTCGCAAAGGATAATCCTTGGTTTTTATAAGGAGATTTTGATAAGGAGATTTAATCTAAAGGAGATTAATCAATTAGACTCTGAATTTGGTAGAATAGTTCAAACACGTTCGCTGCTTTTTGTCTTATCCAGTCGTACAAATATTAAATCGGAAACTTTAGAGCTGAAATGCCTTCGAAAACCTTCCTTTGAACTCTTAAACCTTATTAATTAAAAAAGGCGGTTGTTTTTTGTATGTCCGTTGTTTATATTAAAAGTTTCAATTTCTAAATTGGCTCATGGATTAAGTTAGTTCTTAATCGCATTTCTCCACGTCTCTCAATTTCGAGACAGTCCAACTCACCCCCGTGCCCCAGTGCCGTAACTAGACGATACATTGTGAGGCTAATAGGTTTGGTTTCTTGGTACTCTATTCGGGTAAACAAGTTATTACGGTCAGTCTAGGTGGGATCTAGGGGCAAAGGCCTAGGCCCAGGCTATCAGTGATAGTTAAAAATTATTACATTGTATTTCTGGCAACATTAAAATAGAATGCTGATTGGTTTGACACAGAATGTGGAGCGATAGAGTACGTGGGGGAGCAGACGGATGTCAGTCGGCTGTTGAAGGGAAAAAGGACCCAATTGTGTCGAGTTTGCTGACTGCTAATCGCTCGACTGGTCTACTGCATCCAGTTCGAAACCAGGTCAGAATCATATAGGTGTCCTTTTTGTTTATGGCCTGTACCCTTTGTAAACAAGGTCATTATGACAATGTCAAGCATAATTTGCGGTTTAATGTTAACATTATAAATACTGCTATCGTGGTTGCTCCGCATATTATTCGGCAAATTACTCACGCGAGTGTCTGTAATTCCATGACTGATTAAATGCTGTCTTTCGCCCATAAACCGCAAAGTTTTTGGAGGGGTAAGGCTAGTAAGAATCCTTGTTGTCAGATGTTAATAAGCCGCTCTAAGGCCTCCGACAAGTCTAACTTATATCTGGCGACGTCAGCCTGGGCCAACTGCTTAATGTGCCTTCCGAAGCACGGATATGCCTGAAAAATACATCACTCAATTTCACCCATCCGACCCGGTGTGTGTCGCATTACAACGGATAACGTTACCGATATGTCATTGGCACTGCGCTACTGGCACCTCAGTTGTGTGTTTGTCCAACGTTCTACCATAGTGACACCGTATGAATCACTATATTAGTCTAAAACACAGTCGCTTGCTTTGTTCCTATGTATGCCTAAATTTTTAAAACTACGCAACGGATTTTGATGCGTTTTTTTGTGTGGTGCTCTACCGCAGATTCACCCCCTTAGAATCCGATATTTATTATCTTAAAAGGATGGTCATCAAACGAATATAACGTACGTATGCCTTTTTCAGCTGTTCATGCCTTAGGTGATGATAAAACATACATAAATTGTTGCTAAAACACTGCTCAGGAATGTTTGTGGGTGGTGGCGTTGTGTGATGGGTCATACCATTCCCTAAAATATGGTTGAGTGGGATGGGCTTACATGTCAGCTTGTGAACAGGTGCCACCTTCGGGAACTGGTCTCCTCATGTTCATTAACTTTGTTTTATTTATTTTCATGTCAAAACTGTATGACTCTGTTGGTTTATTCAAACATTCACTTTGTACTGTAAAACATTGGACGATTTAGAAAGAGTAGGTAACTGAAGAGTTTCTTGCCGCGTCTTTTCAGTAGAAACAACCTTCCGACACCGGTCGTAGAGTCCCATTAAGTACATGTATTTTAAGTATTGTTTATAGGTATCCTGTATTTTTATGCGTACGTTTAATAAGTGGTTAAAATTAAGATTCTTGACGATTTGAAAGTACTGTGTAATGGTCTACTTGAATAGAAGAAATATAGAATTCGAATGATAAACGCAACTGTTTTTGAATACAAACTGGTTTACGAGTAGTCTTTACTATGTACGTGTTTAAAAATATAGTTTTAAGACAGCGGTGTTATGTACTTAACCTTGAGTGAACTTAACGAAAAAAGCGCCTGGTTATTTCAATTCTATCAAAGGCCATTTACAGCGAAATACATTGTTGTTAAACTAACAACTTTACCTAACCCATAATTTAAATCTAACATAGTGAAAAAGGTTAGTTTAAAACTAAGGAAGAAATCAAGTAAAAATAGGTTTTGCAAAAAATAAGAAGAAGCGAGTTATTAGACCCATTTAGTAATATTTAAAAGCTTCACGGAATGACCTCACTTGGAGCTCGTAAAGGAGACACGTGGCGTGTGGCTTATCGCGGGGTGTTCAGTCGTTCAGTGCCTGTTATGGTGAATCGGGGCGAAAAACGGCCTGCCACATCACACGCTCAAACTCAAACATACAGAAAAGTTAAAGTTCATCGACCGAGTTCCCCGGTTGTGAAACTTGCTAGTCCACCCGCTACATCCTTCGCTGCGTCAACAGTCGCTTACGGACCAACCCACACGTACCACAATCACATCGCAGCGTCAAAATGTAGACAAGCAGTGGCTACGTGTGAATAGTGTCGTTCTGTCGTTGCAGCTTTTTGTAGTGGCGTTGTGTTTCCGACAATGTTGATGTGGTTGGGTTGACGTTGCGATGTGGTTACGTCGCGTTCACGCGTTGTCTGAACAAACTCACGGAATCGGAAGGGAAAACATTGGTGACGCAACGTTGTGTCTGTTTATACTGACTGATATATCCACTATACAATTTTGGTAAGTGGTCGTGGAATCCTAAAAGTCGGGCCGTAACCGACTCTGTCGGTTTAAAAAAAAAAACAAGTAATGAAGTTAGCCTGCTTGACGTTGAGTTTGAAGAGCAAGTATGAGGTGGTACGAGCCACGCGTGCTCAGTGAGGATTGTTAAAGGGGTGGAACGTAAGTGATAAACCTTACTAACAGATGATATAAAGCCGCCCAAAGGCCTCCGACTGGGTTTCACCGATGACATCTAGTCAACGTCAACCGGGACCAACTGCTTAATATGGTTTCAAAAGCACGGAGATTCCCCTAAAAGACATACCTCACTTACGATCTGGATGGTCACCAATCTCATTCACGGCCCAGCGTGTGTTGTTTTACAACGGCAATCGTTGCTGTGCATTATGGTCCATTCGCATTAAGAATGCAGTAATTTCATACTTGGCCTTCGATCTAGCATTCACCCTTACCAATCAAATCGTTCCTAATTGGAATGTCAAGTCCACAGTGACCAGTTGAAGGCATACTTTGGAACGCAAAGGTAGTGGATCTGAGCTGTTTTGTGTGCAAAAGAATTAAATTTTAAAATCACTACATTCTATTTATGGGAGGCGCCTGTGGCGCAGTTGTGACAGTGATCGGCGACGACCGCTGTTGTAGAGCAACACACGCCGGGCCAGAAATGGGATGGGTGGGTCCGACCGAAAGGTCGGAAAAGTTGCTGATGTATTTTTTTCGGGCATCTCCGTGCTTCGGAAGGTAAGTTAAGCAGTTGATCCGGTTGACGTCGCTAGGTGTCAGTCGTTAATCCTAGTCAGAGGCCTTAAGGCGGCTTGATAACATCTGACATCAAGGTTGCTCACTAACTTACACCCCTCCAACAATCCGCACTGAGCCCGCGTGTTGGAATATGGCTTGTTCGATCTCATAGTTGAGGTGAGGCCTGTGCTCAGCAGTAGGACGTTTTTTGTACCTAGGCCGTTTCTGTTCTGTTGTTAAGTTTTATCTATAATATCGAGGTAGGTATTATTGTTTTTTCCCGACCTGTGGCTTATACAAAATATTCAGCAGAGCCAGTTAAAAAAACAAAAATGACTGCCATTTCGGGAAGGGGGTTTGAATTTGGACGCTTGGTGTGAAATTGAAGTGCCCTATATACACAAATCAAAAGTGTCTAGGGATATCTCAAGCATTTTCATACAAAGTATAGCTATTGGGGAGGCTGTAAAAATTAAAATATTGATACCAACGTAGAAATTTTTAGGACACAGAAACTGCTATATCTGCCCTTTCAGATTGTATAAAGAAATTCATTGTGGTAGCATTATTGTACAATCGTAAGGATGTTAAAAAAAAGACAGATTTTTCTTTTAAAAGGTTTCAAAATTTTAGCAAAATCAAACGTTTTTTTGTAATATTCTTAACCTTTATCTTATGCCTGTTTCCTCGAGTTATTCTAAGATAATGCTGAGCATTATCTAATATCTTTGATTTTGCTAAAATTTTGAAACCTTTTAAAAGAAAAATCTGTCTTTTTTTTAACGTCCTTACGATTGTACAATAATGCTACCACAATGAATTTCTTTATACAATCTGAAAGGGCAGATATTATAGCAGTTTCTGTGTCCTAAAAATTTCTACGTTGGTATCAATATTTTCATTTTTACAGCCTCCCCAATAGCTATAATTTGTATGAAAATGCTTGAGATATCCCTAGACACTTTTGATGTGTGTATAATCATATAGGGCACTTAAATTATCAGCATCTTTTTTTTTTTGGTAATAAGTAGGTCTCCCAAATCTAAAGGCACCCTAACTTATAAAAAAAACATTAACACATTTGTGTAGAATTAATCGCGTTTGCAATACATACAATAAATTTTCATTCGCTTACAAATCACTTACTAAAGCTTCTCAATCACAGTCTAATTCATGCATTTTTAATTCTTTTTGTGGAAAAAAGTTTTTTTTTCCTTTTTGAGTTAAGTCTGTTGACCCTCTTTAGGCTTAGACTTTTCCATAGCTTCTATTTCATGTTGGTTTATTAGGCAACAAGCAATAATATTAAAATAAAAAGAGGTAGATAGGTTACTTGTGCTTAAAAGTGGCACCCGAAATCATAACTTTCGAACATCTGAGCAAAGCAATGACAGTTTGAGACAACACTGCGCAACATGTCTCCGTCTCTTTTATGCTCTATTAAATAATCATAACATTATCTTGTTCACACGGTCAAATTATAGGTCCTTACGCCAGGGGACAATTTTCGACTTCGCATCAGTACTGACATAACCTATCTACCTCTTTTTTATTATAATTTCATTGGCAACAAGTGTGTTATTTATTGCTGTTGGTTCTGTGACCGGTCGTAGGTTTTAATCTCACCCAGGACAAACATTCAGATGACGAACATTTGTGTTATTCTATGTCTGGAGTTAAGTATTTTTTGATTTTAAGTTAGTATTTATTCAAAATCAATAACTTTCAATATTGGACTCCTCTGACATAAGCAGCTTCATTTGATCATGTGTAGAGATATTCAATAATATTGAAATAAAGCAGAACGCTAGTATTCTATTCGCAGATTCAAATTTTCTCTCATCTTCTAGTTTGACAATAGAAACTGTGCAGTTATTATATTTCAATGTGAAGAAGTCGCATGAATATCACTATACAATATCCTATTTAAAATAATATTTTCTGTCAAAACAGAAAAGAATGCTAATTTCGCAAAATAATAGCATGCTAATTTAGGGAAATATAGAGTTAACTAAATAGATACCCACCGTACGCGCAGCAAACCCCACTGAGGGCCAGCAACGCCGGCACAAGAGTCGTCCACTGCATGGTGACCGCACTGCAACAGAACTGCAACAGAACTGCACTGCCGACGAGTAGACCCGCCAAGACCTCTCCACACACTGCCCGCTGTTGCTCGCGCCTTCAAATATAGACTAGCTCAGATCTTGATTAATCTAGAATACATATATATTCAGGCCATATTACATATGTTCGACTATCACCATCCCTTTTGGTTTCTATCGCTAGCTGACCTGACCCGTGTCATTACATATGTGCTCGTAAAAACTTACACGCATAGGTACAATATTTTCAATTCTTTACTTTGCTAAATACTGATTCAGACTACTGAACATTTAATCGAAAAAAACGGGTAGTTTTTTTAGTAGGTTTACTACTTTATCGGAACCCCTCGTAGGCATATTCTTTCACTGATATTTCTGCCACTTTGTGACCACCCGAAATCCACAAATGTCACCACAAGTTAAGCATCACTTACAACACTCACATACGAGCAATTAAATTTTAATAAAAAAGACGTAGATAGGTTTTGGGGCAACACGAAGTGGCACCCGAAAGTAGAACTTCGAACACTTAAGTAAAGCATTGACAGTTTGTCACTGCGCAACATGTATCTGTCTCATTCATGCTCTAGTAAATAATCATACCATCTTGTACACACGGTCAAATTACAGGTACGTACGCCAGGGGGACAATTTTCAACTTCGCATCAGTACTGACATAACGTATATCTCTTTTAAATATCATTGCATACGAGAATTTTCTGTTACCTACTTTCAGTTCTATACATACTTTATGGTATGGCATGAGTTTGCAGGGGTGCTCCACCTCGATTTCGATTTCAAGACTGAACCTATGTGTTCCGATGAAGGAAGAGGAAGGCTTTTTCTTCCGCCTAAACTTGGTTGGAATCTGTGGCAGTGGGTTTCTGCCGTCCGGAGTCGATCGGAAATTCACCCCGTCTATTTTTTCTGATGAGCTTCCAACTACACTCTATTGTACATCACCCGTTGCCCTGTCCACCTGATACCTCTCTTGTAAAGTAAAGTTACCTGTATATGAAGATCTAATTAGACAAAATGATAAGTATATATCATTTGTAGCACGGCTTTGCACTAGGGATAGTTTATTAATATTCGAAAGAGCTTTAAAAAAACTGTGACATACATTGGTCTTCTAATAGTGCTTGATCCCTTAAAGTCGGGTTGATCAATGCATTGCCACCACGCACTTATACAATACCTTGGTCATCGCACCAATAAATTCTCTAGTTAAACCCATTGTGATGCTGACACGTAATTTCCGAATTCACAGTATTGAAACAATTAACAGTCGGATGAACCTTAATGCATTCTACAGCCACAGTTTCATTTTCGTATGTAACTAATTATTAATACATGTATTGGCCAGTACCGGATTTTTAAAAATCAGCTAGGTATTAATGCTCGGTTTGCCTCCGCGTCTCACTTATACAGGGTGTCCCGAAACGTGACGTCAAGCTGGCACGGGATGATAGGCTAAGTTATACCGGCTCTGGGAAAAATAAAGAAAAAAATCTATGACACTTGGTTTAGTAATAATAATAATATTTTTAAAAATTTGGGAAATCGACACCCTTGACTATATTTTCATGTACTGTACTCACAAATGACCAAATTTTGCAGAGTTTTATTTTTTTATGTTATCCCAGAAAACTATGCTTTTGATTGTAGTCACTTTAATGATGATCAATATCGGACATTTAGTAAAAAAAAAATAAAGTTCGACTGAGTCATGGTCAAGAATTTTTATGTCAGCTAACTTCATCCCTTATTTTCTTTAAAAAACATTACTAAAGCATCCTTGGCAAGTTGTCTAGAAAAATAGCCCATTTAATCAAGATTTCAAAAAGGTGAAATAATAACTATTTCCTTGTCTTATGTTTCCATGAAAAATATTATGAACCATAATGGGTCGTTCAAAACTTGAACTAGGTGAAGTCTAAAGTATGGTATTGTTGGTTAATGAAACAAAAAGTGATCGTGGGTTAGTACCGGTAGCAAATACGAAATGATTGCTATTGCTAAGCAGTCCATGCCTGGTCGGTTAATGTGATGGGTGACCACTCCGAACATTTTTTTAATATCTTTTATAGCTTCTCCGTCCTTCGAAGGCACGTTAAGCGGTTGGTCCCGGAAGACGTGTGCCCAGTATTGAGCATAAGTGTCTCTACTTATGCTCAACGTTTACGCCTACGGTCAACGCAACTATCCCGTATTGCTACAACGTCATACTCTAACATGTGGGCACAGTGAGCTAAGTGTGGATCGTGGTACAGTCACCGGCATCTCAGGCTACCTATTTCCACTTTTTATCTTGCTCTTGCTGAATGACATTTCTTTGCAATAGAGCAAGGAAGACTAGTAATGTATTTTTCCGCCATTTTCGTACTTCGGAAGGCACGTTAAGCAGTTCGTCCCGATTGATATCGCTAACTGTCAGTCGTAAAGCTTAGTCAGGGGCCTTTGGGCGGCTTGATGACATCTGAGATTATTTTTTTCACTGATTTTACACCCTTACAACAATCCGCACTGAGCCCGCGTGTTAGAGTATGCCTAGCGCCCACCCTTATAGTTGAGGTGAGGCCTGTGCCCAACTGTGGGACGGATATAGGCAGTTTATCTATGTATTTATGTAAGGAGGACTGAACGAAAATGATAAGCGTGATGTGGCATTTACCGTAAATGACCAGAGCTTCTATTGAGCCATGTAGTCAGATGTCATTAAGGCGCCCTAAGGCCTCTGAATAAATTTCGCGGCTGACTTCTACTAGCAACGTCAGCTTGGAACAACTGCTTAATGTCATGTGTACGGAGATACTATGAAAAAAAAAAAGAAATGGTCACCTATCACATTAACCGACCAGGCATGGAATGCTTAGCAATAGCAATCATTTCGTATTTGCTACCGCTACTAACCTACGATCACTTTTTGTTTCATAAACCAACAATAGCATAGGTACTTTAGACTTCACCTAGTTCAAGTTTTGAACGACCCATTATGGTTCATAATATTTTTCATGGAAACATAAGAGAAGGAAATAGTTATTATTTCACCTTTTTGAAATCTTGATTAAATGGGCTATTTTTCTAGACAACTTGCCAAGGATGCTTTAGTAATGTTTTTTAAAGAAAATAAGGGATGAAGTTAGCTGACATAAAAATTCTTGACCATGACTCAGTCGAACTTTATTTTTTTTTACTAAATGTCCGATATTGATCATCATTAAAGTGACTACAATCAGAAGCATAGTTTTCTGGGATAACATAAAAAAATAAAACTCTGCAAAATTTGGTCATTTGTGAGTACAGTACATGAAAATATAGCCAAGGGTGTCGATTTCCCAAATTTTCAAAAATATTATTATTATTACTAAACCAAATGACATAGATTTTTTTCTTTATTTTTCCCAGAGCCGGTATAACCTAGCCTATCATCCCGTGCCCGCTTGACGTCACGTTTCGGGACACCCTGTATAGTGTTTGAATTATATATACCTTTGCCTTCTAGTACATTACAGGCAAATGCCCCTAGCTAGCCATATACACCAGTAAGTTTCTGCTAGTAAAAAGCGCTAAAAATTTGCATGTTATATCAATGTGTACATCTTAATCAATCATCTTTCTAACATGCAGACACAACTTGTCTTTTCACCCTTGGATTTGAAAGCGCCCAGGTGAAAGCTTTATGAACCTTATACAGAATAGCTGGAATTAAAAAGCTGGAAACAAGTTTAAATGTAAGTCAGTTCAGTTTCTTCCCCACTTTCATTAATTTCAATAAGCTGCCTATGTCATAACATATACTTAGTTTGGGTTTCAGACAAAAAGATGCACTACTGATGCGGGTGTTGCGTTCATCAAACGCATGTTTGTCACCTTATCAGCAAGGTGCAATAGGATTTGTAAAATCATTGATTAGGTCTATAATGTAATCTTCTTGATAAGCTTGGACAATACGATGTTTCAGGTAGTTCAATTAGACTTGTAGAGTCTTATGGCACGGATAGAACACAAAAAGTGAGTTTGAACGGAACAAACTCTCACGGTGCCACCATGTCTAAGGGAGCGCCACAGGGCTCCATATTAGGACCCACACTCTTCTGATTTATGTGAATGATGATGAAAATCTTCCTCATTTATTCTAATATTTACTGATGGCACTTCTTAAAAAAGTTACTTTGTTTTACGAGTGAGAATTTATTACTTAATTATTTTAAAGTGTAAACATGAATGATGAACCCTTAGCAGTTCTTCTCACTGTATTTTTGGTAGGTAATCACTTTGCACTCTCAAGTTGCAATGGGGTCGCATATTACGGCTCTTGCAGGAAGATTTTGTTTAGCTGCTATGCAGTTAGGAAAATAGACTGATGTTGGAATAGAAACGGCATGATTCGTTTAATGAAGTAATTTTAATTGTGTTACGGTCTACTGTTGTTGTAGGGTGCAGCAGTGGATCTCAACACCAAAAGAGCCATCTGCCATGGCGCAGATGTTAAATAACTCCTAGGATTTTTAACATCTGACGCGACTCGATACTGAACCATGATGTTAAAGATTATTCAAAAGACAAGGGTTTGGGGTCAACATAGGACAATCAGCTCCTCTGCACATTTTTCATGACTAAATTCTTCAACCTAAACAATGGTAAACAAAATATGTGGAAGAAAGTAATTATCGAGTTTCTTGCCGGATTCTTCTCGATTAGAATCAACTTCCAAACCGACAGTAAAGTCACATATGCTTCTTGTACTTATTTTTACTGTATCCCAGTCACAGTTCTCGACTAATCTTATGCACTTGCTGAGTGCAGTTAATCGTAAGCTTTTGACACATTTCAAGTTGCAAACTCTGATATTCCCTCTACCCGAATTAATCCGTATTTTTCCGCCACTTTGATGAAGGTGACAATCATCAAACGCACTTGTTATCATGCTAATAACAATAGTAACTAGAATTTTCTTTTTAAACATTCTCCAGAAGGCTGGCTACTTAAACTGGACTCGTTAAAATATTTACCTATCTCTTGCTTAAATCTAAATACGTGTACTTCACCTACAGTTGGGGCCTACTTTTCTTCATTACTAGGTAATCAATTGTGATTCGTGACAAGTATGTTGACTTACATTATCATGCAAATTGTTCAAGTGCACTATTCACACGCCAAGTGTATAGACTGCTTGTGTACAATGAGTAGGTATAAAGAACTCTGGCATTTTAACACTTATTATATGTATTAAGAATTTTTTAACTTTTTTTATTTAAGTATATTTCTGACTATATTGTAATTAAATTGATGTCTTTTGGCCTGTCTGTTACTTTTTCATGTCTACTCTGCGATTCAAATAAAACGAAAGTTTAGACGACATTTATATTTAATCATTTACGGTTATATTCTAGACATTAATATTCTAAACCTTATATAATATTGTGAACCTAATCAAATTAGCCCGAAAGAATTTAACATAGGTATGATATTTTTTTAACTTAATCTTTATAGTAAAACTATAGGAGATAGAATAGAATATCAACACAAGGATTATACAAACGACGAAAAACAAGGAAGATAGAGTCATAATTTTAAACAATGTTGTAATACAAAAAAGTAACATAAACTTTTAAAGACACTTAAGGTGGAGATCAAGAAGAATAACAACAATAAGGATATTGAAAACTTGACGACATTTTCTTAACTATGACTACCTAATATGATATAGGTATTGGATACCTTAGACATTTATAATTGAAGACGAGCTTTATGCTTTTCAATTACGTAAATAAAGTATATTCAACACAAAGAAGTTTTGAAAATAAAGAATAATTCTAGTAAACTGTTGATTACACAACATGTTTTGAGCTGAACTATATAGCGACAGGACAAAGTAACAGTATCTTAGCAATTAGGTGAAGACACAACATTTAGATGTGATGCACAATATTCACTTTATCGAAAGTACAACATTCACTTTATCAGCTATTACTTTATTACTAAAACATTCATTTGATAAGCAGTTAAATGGTGAAACTAAACTTAATTATAACCAATCATACATAAATATAACTTATATAGAAGTTTTACAACCAAATTCAAGATTGGCTTTACTACGCCAATACGACGAAATAAAAGAAGACGAATAAAAAGACGCAATGAGTATTCAAGTAGAATTTTCAAGTAAATCAAATAATGTAGGACTCGCGGTTTCGACACTAGATCGAAGAAACTTATTCAACTAGGAAAGTATTTGCTGACTGCGCACATCAATGTGGTTTTTCACTTTAAAAAGGCAACAAGCACCCAAGTGACTGCAGCGTTACGTTGACATCTGTAGCCAGCAGCGCCTCCAGTCGCAAGAGTATAAATGCGGCTGGAGAAAACGGTTAGTATTACGACAAATATACCGAAACCTTGCTCAGCAACCTGGCTTGCATTAGGCCCGGCTTTTCTACTTCAAATAGCCCTTTTACGATACTAAGATAATTTCGGCAAACATTCTGCCAAGGTTTATCAAACCTTTAACTTAGGTCAAAATACAAGTAAATGGGATGAAAGAAAGAAAATTACAGTTTAAAATCGAATGAAAGATGGAATTAAGAACCGTATGTGAACTATTTTCGATGTTTTATACATACCAAATCCTATGCCATATTCTTACCTAACTTTCCATATAAAATCTAGCTTACAAACTCTGTGTTACACTTATCTCAACGCTATCTTATGTTACATAATGACAAGCACACGTGGAAGAGATTACAAAGTAGTTCCAGATTAGCTTTCCATCTGCAAAACACACCTTATTAGATTTTATTAATTTCTTTAATTATCTCTTCCACATGCGTTTCACATTCTAAAAAGTCTTATACATTTTTCAACCATACGAATACACGTATCCTGCGTCTGAATCTTACGGGGCTTGAAGTAGTTTGTCTCCGAATCTATCAAGTAGAACCTTCATAGTTGGGAAACGGTTATTCTTCTGGCTTTGAGTTGTAGCTACAAGCAGAAAGCTGCAAAGTTCGGCGTTTCCCACTTATTTAAGTCTTCCAAATAGATGCAGTTTACTACGATGTTTTTTACAAGCCACGCTCATTTCCGTACTCAGCCTGCTTGAGTGTATTTTATTGGCTACTGCGGTAATTCAATATGAACTTATAAAGGTATCCTTCTCATTTCATAGACGTAGGATACGTGGATCGAAACGTTTCAAATTCAACCTCATGCTTTCTTCTAACTTTCAGTGCCACCTCTAGAATTTCACAAACAGACCAACTTGGTCAAAATAAAGTAAACTCAAATTCTTTAGGTAGGTGACCAGAAGTAATTTATCTTAAACAAGTTCGGTTGATTGAGGTTGAATAGCTAAAAATGGGAAGTTGAAAATTAGGAAATTGAGACATATTATTTTGAACAAATGATAAATAAATTACAAAAACATGAAAATTACCTTTAGAATTTAAAAATTGCCCTCAAATATTCTCTGATACTGACTTCAAATTCACGCGTAGGATTTTTTTTTTCACAAGGTTCAACCAAATTTTAATAAAATTGTTAATATGGAATACATGTACATAAATTTTCAATGTGAAAAAATAAATATACGGTAAAACAAGTTACTTAATTAACAAGGGAACATTATTATGTAAAAGTACAAGTAAGTTGACGAAATAATGAAGGAAATACAGAAGAAAAATTAGGAATTATTTGAGATTAGCAAAGAAGTTCCAGAAACCTCAAGAAATACCAATTGAAAATTAGTCCAGGGTTGAATTTCGTAGCTTTTAGCAAATGTTTTATTCTTATCTTAACCCAACCCGCCATGTAAAAGCTAACTTATGTTGAATGTTCTCGCGTGCCTCACTCTTTCATTAACATAATATCTTCAGAGGAAAGAAAGTCTGATGGCAAGATTGCACTGGATCTTTCCTCGTAGCCCTTATTCCAATTCAGTACTTCTTCCACACAAATCTGATTTGCAGACGATTATGTGTGATTCCACCTGATGCCACTGCGGCCCCCGCTGCCCTGTCCACCGCCGTCGCCGAGTCTCGGCAAGTTGATCGTCTTCACGAGCTCGCTTGGGAGCCTCTTTTTGGAACGTGAAGCCACAGAAGACGACTATAGCCTCCCACACCTCCCGACTGCGTGCCACAGCTTTGGCAGCGTCAGGTTCGCACCACTGTGACGAGGGCCGCGAGTTGGGATGCTCAAGCTGAGCAATGCACCAACGTGTGCAATGCGGTGTCCTCGTTGCAGGCGCAGTGATGGCATGTGGGAGTTGGCTCCTTCTGAATCGCCTTCCACAGGTACCGACCAAAGAAACCATGCCCGGTTAGCACCTGTGCAATGTGGAAGGTGACTGAGCTGTGCTGACAGCCAATCCACTCGCCGAGTACTCTGGGCTTTTCAAAAGCTATTTGCCCCCCCCCCCCCCCTTAACTTACCCCTTAACTGCGGAACCTAGCTCGTCCAAATTCTAACAACCCTACCTTCGGAATCCCAACTCTTTCTCGAAATGAATCCACGCGTAGCTAAAAATAATATAAGATATAACAAATGGGTCGTATAGGGATGGAAGTAAATAAATAGACTAAAATAAAAAAAATAATTTTTTTTTTAAATAATTATTACAAATAGAAAATAACAATTACCATTGCTGATAAATGAAATGCAAGGAGATACATAGACATGAAAGTGAATAAATAGAAATACAAGTCGGTACGAGTATACTATCGGACATTTAAATAAATAATTACGAATACAGAAGAATAGATAGAAATAAAGAAATTGTAATGCAAGGAAAGAAATTAAGGAAAATACAGTGAGCAAATGACAAACTCAATAAAATAATTAAATAAATATCCATTTCAAGGACGAAGGAAGACTAAATAGATGTAACAATATAGGAAATACAAATTTAAAAATATAAGGGATTTATTTATTGGGAATGCTAAATAAATAACAAAATTCATCATTTCATCCAGCTGGCCCAACATCAGCCAAAATCCATACCATCTGAACCACACAAACAGAAATGAATAACCTATACTTACTTATAAATTAATAAGACCATTGTTGAAATTTCAAAAACGTAGTTTGGTTTATCGGAGTAGGTTTAAAAAATATGTAACAAGTGGAAAAGCGGAAGCGGAAATTTTCAATATTTTGGTTTTGGTAAGAAGAAGGCTAAATAGTAACCCACTGTGCTAGTCATCTGCACATTTGGTGAGTGAACAGTAGGCCTACTAACTCAGCCTATGGGTGCCGCCGTAGATACTCTGATGTTATCAAGGTATATTAACGCCGCCACCCTGAGTCGATACCCTGTTCTGGTACCAACTGTTCCAATCAGACCTCCACAGCGCTTCTGCGCTTAGCTCTTAATTGGCTGGATACGTCCGATCGGACGCACGACAGTTTATAGTCATGTCGAGGACTTTGCCTCTCCAATTTAATTTTCTCCCGATAGTCCTTCATTTTCTTTTTCCCGTCAATATTCACGAGACCACCAATCCGTAACACTGTGAGTTGCTAACGTCATGCTCATCAATTTCTTCTCGGTCCTCCATTTCTTACACCAATTTAATCATGTATTTCCACTTCTATTGGATATTTTCTTGCCATTCGTCAAAACAGTGTTGAAAATCTCTACCACTTGCTTGTTTGGTCTTTTCAAGTCTCTCGAGTTAGAATCGGTTCGCACTTGGTTGGCTTCACAGTTTTTGTTAAGTTGGTGTCCCCAATCGCATTTCTGCAATACTGGTCTGAAATAGCTTCAGTAAAAGCCCAATCACTAGGTGAATGGATGACATGACTAGGTGAATGCAGACTGAATACAACTGGCCGTTATGGAAATCTTCGGCGGAGTCGTAAGCTTAGGAGTGGTCGTCATGCGGCTGCTGATATTGATGATTGACAGCCATCCAGGCATTGCTCGTTCCACATTTCTGTTCGAAGTCTAACTCGTTAAATAATTCTGCTCCCCCCCTTCACTTCTCTATAGGACTCAGGCTTTTCCTTCAGATGTTGACCAAGTTCTATTCTCCAGATGGTGCATTATCTCCAAGGAGAGGCTGGTAACCCACGCGCCCTATTCGCGACGGGTGAACAGTAGACCTGCTTACTCGGTCTATGGGCGCCGCCGCAGTTGCTAGCAACAACGTCACCGCCCTAAGTTGCTACCCCGTCCTGGCACCAACTGTCCCAACCAGACCATTGAAACGCTCCTGCGCTATGCTCTCGGTTGGCCGTAGATACGTCCTGGTGGACGCACGACAGTTTATAGTCATGTCGAGGACTACTTAGCTTCTCCTTTGTCCAAAGTAAAATAAAGAATCACCAGATGTCTATCCGAAATGGAATGTGATGTATCCATGTCGATAAAAAAAAGTGTTTTCCACATCCATCCATTCCATTATTACACATTTCCAGCTCTGAAATACTAACGATAAACCAAACATGTTCAACTCTCTCAAAACGATTCCGTCGAGCATTATTTTGAATGTACCGAACAGTACATATTTTTTAAGTTCCGATAAGCAAATTGTAATGGTATTCAAATATATGAAGACACAAAATAAAGCAGGAATAAAAAAAATACTTTGAGTAACTTGAAATGTTAGTTATTTTTTTTAAGTATTTATATTTCTGTGAAAAGAGCGAGGCAAGTCGAGGCAAGGCGTATTTTTCTTGCTCAGCTTGAAGCATTTTTTTGAGAAAATTTGTATCTGTCGTTTTGTTCGAGACCTAAGGATAATACGGCTAATATAAAAGTAATATTAGATATGCAAGAAGAAGGTATAGTGATCGAAAATTTTGTGTTTACTTTTTCACGAATTATTCCTTTAATAAATTCGTCGGTTACTTCTCAGTACGTTTTAGGCCTTAGGATAGAAAAATACTTAGATTTAGGATTTAAATAAAATATAAAGATTTAAAAAGTATTAAAGGACATTGTATCTATTTAGTATCTTAGCTTTCTCAAATCTCTTCAGAACGCTGAATAGAAGAAGATATGACAAAGCCTAAGTGGATTTCATTTAAAACTTACACAATTAGGAACGCATCTTTTTTCTGTTTAATTTTCTTATTGTTACCTAAACGCGTTTCGATGCACACCGTCGTTACTTAAGCTAGTTTATGATTTTGGTAAAGATATACATATACATTTAATAACAACAATAACAACATTCAACATCCAGATAGGTACTAATGCAAAATTGAACCTAAAAAACTTATAGACTAGTGGACGATCCCGATTCGAAGTTGTGTAGTCGTCATTCCACCATTTTGATTCCTGAACTTCTGTCAGAAGATTTTCTGTTGATTTTTATCCGACCCTCAGACAAGTGGCGTTAACGGAAGGTCCGCACGCTAGCGAGGACCATAAGCTGGCAGATTGGCAGATTACCGGTCCGCCTGCAAAAAAATAAAAAGTTGAAACACAGGTGTTTTTGAGCTTTCTATTTCAATTTGAAATTTAAGGCAACTAAATTAATATATACTTACAAGTAAAAGCGATCTTATGGTGGCATATAGTCGAAATCGTCCACGGGCTGCAAATAGAACAGATAGTGAGTATAAGATAGTAAGATATAAGATGAGAAATGATAATGTAAAATCCTAACGAATTTGGCAGAGATTGTCTTAAGATGTGTTTTGTTGTCCAAAGCAGATGTCTAAACATCGTTTGTTTAAAGTACTAGTTGTCATCAGTCATTCAGACTCTAGATAGACACGAAAGTAAGCAAGCTTCGATCTCACCCCAACAATAATCAAATTCAACAAAAAAGCTTATTATTATTAAGTTTTGAATAAAGCAAAGTCTATAACAAAATTCATCACTTACTCTGCCGTTTTCTTGTTTGGCAAACTCAAAATATTTAGACGTTGCGGGAAGCATTGTTCCTTGACGCTGCAAAGAAGAAGAAAAAAACGTTTAATACAAATTAATAAATCAAGTACTTCAAGGATTTGGTATTTTA
Source organism: Udea ferrugalis (assembly GCA_950022985.1). Lineage (NCBI taxonomy): Eukaryota > Metazoa > Arthropoda > Insecta > Lepidoptera > Crambidae > Udea > Udea ferrugalis. The sequence continues at coordinate 2,408,591 of OX465515.1, forward strand.
TTGTTATAAGGTCTAATAGATTAGATTCAAAATCATTCAATAAGTTTTAAAATACAAAAGTGTTATTTTCCGTTCATATACGAGGAGTACCAATTTTAGCACAGCCACAAATATTGCTTTTCACCACAATTGAGTTGATTTTCCTAAAATCCTTCCTTGGGGGACGCCACAGTCATATACGGTTTACGTCACCTGATCAAATTTGTAGTGCGCCCTGGTTTATAGGCTGAGAGTTGATAGTTAGTTGTTGACGGCAAATACTTAATTGAATATTGACACGATAGTATGAAATGCCATTTCCTTTTTAACTAAAACTTGTAGCATAAATATCTTACAATTGGTTCTCTAGTGAGTGTCTAGAGAACCAATTTCAGGGTTTCTAAATCCTTAACTAAACAAAACGTCCATACTGGCCTAAGGGTCGAAGATAAACGCCGGTATAAATTAGGAATAATATTTCAAGGACTACCTAGATGTTGATTTTACAATTATCACACTTTGACGATGACTAATGTCAAAAAAAAAACTATAAGTAGGAGTAGGAGATTGAGAAATTTTTCGAGCTTATTGCATCTCGAGTTTTTGGTTTTGTTTGCTCGCAGTGGGTTTATTCATTGGTGGCTAGCCATCAACGCTTTCCAGGCATGCATTATTCAAGTATAGGGTCACTATGCACATTTTTATTAAACATGAATTTAAATTATTTGTTTTTGTCGTGGTTTTCTAGCTTGGATGAGCATGGAAGAAATCTTCCATCATACATGAAAATGGGCTTGTCATGATGCTTAGCAATTTAAGCTGTACATACACGACCAAAGTCTTTAAGATTTAGAGATTACCCAAACTCAGTAAAGTGTAAAAATTCAACTAAAAATAAGTAAGTATTAGGGACATGTTTTGTACCAGACATCTTTGAAACATCTCAACTGACGATTCTACGTTAAATAATTTACTTATGACAAAGGTTTACATCTTCATCCTCATCACCCTTATTTGTCACCCCACCCCACCCTTATATTATTATATCAATATTTATATATCAGTCGAAATAGTGCAAGCACAGGACCTATGCAGCGTTACTCGTTTGCAAGTGCATTAGCAATTAATGGGAAAAAATCGCGAAAGCAAAATTCTTTTATCAGTGTCACTAACTTGTTAGGTTGTTATAAACTTTTTGCTTCATTTATTTAACTCTACATTTTTTTATTTATTTTAAGAGTTAATAATGATTGATGTACAATCACGGAATGCGTATGTAGCTATTGGCATCGGTTACAGTTTTCATTCTTACCACTCGGACTCGGTATACTCGTAAATTGTCGGTGGCATCATTCTTCCTCGTTCATTGTCCCTCGGGACTCCCGCGTATATTCCTTACGTTACAATACTTGTAGTTTTATTCAGTAAGTGAAGGTTTAGGTAACCGATCGCCAGGTTCGTCTGGAATTAGTATAGGTATAGTAGAAGCGACGTCATAAGCTCGTTTTAGTAAGTGCTTTGTTTCACTATTAGCGTGTGTCAGTGCACGTATATGGTCTAATTAATATTTTATTCTAATTCCATTCTTTTTCCAGAAACTGATTCTTTTGGTCTACATTTACCTACTATATATACTGTGCTATACTATCACTCATAAATTCAAATCGTCACTACTTGTGTTTGGTCATTGCAACCTACCTTCTTTACTTGAATGGAGGGAGCGTAGCAACAGGCGGATTACAATAAAAACGTAAATAACATATCCTATTATTCTCATTGGTTCGATTCTCCTACGGTACGGTCTGATCCATCGCTCTTGGCGCTCTGGGCGCTGTTGGCGCTCTTGGCGCTCTTGGTGCGCCAACTGTTGGCGCTCGTGGCGGTCGCGGTGCTGCATTTGCCTGGGTGGGTTATTTTGTTGCAGCCTTCTTATTCGGCGTCGTTCTTCTATCAGCCGTGCTTCATTCTGGCGTCTTTCTATCAAATATCGTCTGTCCCTTGAGTGTCTGGAGCGAACTGCATTCTCATTATCACCAAAACGTGTCTTATTTTCTTCACGCTGCCAGTTTTCTGTACGCAGCCAGTTTTCTGCAAACTGCCTGTTTTCTGCACGCAGCCAGTTTTCTGCACGCTGCCTGGCTTCTGCACGCTGCCATATTTTTGTCCGACGTCTTTCTCCTGCTGGCTGGATATCACTGTCGTCGGATTGTCGGCTATCAGTGGATTCATAATATGGCTCACTTCCATAATCTGTTGATGAATCTGAACTGTCTATCATCATTTTGCCTTGTTCTTCAATGTAGACTCTGTTGATAAGTGGTTATTGTACTTGTAAAAGTTTTTCGTTGTTTCTTGAGCAAGTTTTGTAAGCCGTTATTTATTTCGGTTTCCTGTAGTTTCTTATTTTAACAGTTCACAAATTTAGCGTTGTGCGTTTCGTATACAATCTTAATCATTGTGCGTTCAGTTATGCTTCTGAGCTATTAGCTTGAGCCAATTATGTAACTTGTTAGATAAATAAAATTATTGTAAATGAGATGTGCGCGTAGTTTATTGTGTGTTCTGCCCCAGAATAACATCATACACATACACCTTTCGTCGTTATGCAGTTTTTACGATACAATTTTGGTCAAATCCTCTTTTTTTTTAAATGGGTGTAGTCCTTCAAATTAGCTGTCAATACTGGATCAGAATGGTTTATGATGAATTTCGAACTTATGACACTGCCTACTAAACCTTCGAGAACTCGTTAACAAAGCTGACCGTCATGTTTTTTTATTACTTTTTGTTAATACACCTACACATCGAAATAAGCCTTGTTTAATAGTCTAATAATGGTTTCAACAAAGGACGACTTATTTAATTTTGGATACTGAATTGAAATTCGAATCGAGACATGGGGTGCGGCAGCCATTCTGTGTCGCACGGGCCCGGGCGACGCATGCGCGCAAGCCGCAAACAAGCAAAATGGCGCCGAGGTCGGTGATTTCATTCACACTTAAAAATACTTAAATATTTTCAGCAAGTGCGTCAATGTTTTTAAACTAAACCAAAATAGTAAAACAGTTAATTTTATAAATCGAGATAAGCTGGTCAGGATACATTTAGAGAGTGCTTTCGTTTTTTAGAACATTTTTTCGAACACCTAATACCTCTTGGCAAAACTACTTAACACCTAAACCATCACTGTCATGTATCATTCAACGGCTAATTACTAAATTACGAACAAACCCTGCCTGTCACACCCAACAAAAAAAACGAACACATTTTTAACCCTGTTAAACTGTCACTTTCTTAAAACAAACCAAAAACAAATGTAACCCAAATAAGTTAACTTTAACTCCTTTTTTTTTCACTTTGGCGATTCGCCAATATTCGTTGACGCTGACGCAGCGTAAGACAACGCGGCGATGGTAACACGGATAATCATTTTGGCATACTGTGAATCTCGATAACTACGCGACGGTGATTGTAGGTGTCTAGTCAAAGGCTTTAGGGCGGCTTGATAACATCTGGCAGCAAAGGCTGTTGTTTGTGATATTTATGGTTTATGTATAGTATTATTATTAAATGATGGTATCTTATCTATACGGTTAAAACTACGATTGTTTGACGATTCAAAAGTCCCTACTATGTAATGATGGTTAGCATAAAAAACAAAATATTTAATTTTGAGTCGAATGAATGTAATGAATGAAATTCTTAACCGTTCATTGGTTGCGGTGGCCATTTTGTGACGCACGGGCCCGGGCGACGCATGCGCGCAAGATCGTCCAGGAAACATCGCGATACGAAAATGGCGCCTTGATCAGGGATATTATTTACACATAACTATCGATTTATTTTCAGTAGTGTGTCAATGTTTTTAGACGGAACTAAAATATTCAACTGTCAAAATCAAGAAAAGCTAGTCAGTATCCTTTTAGAGGGAGTTAGCAAAATCACTTCGCTATGTAGGTTAAGAACTGGTTCAGAAGTTGACAAAGTTTTTCATAACACTTTGACACTTTCAAAAAGAAAAAACGCTCAGCGATCAGAAACACAGATTTAATTACAGGTATAAAAGTTAAGAATTGTTTAGGAAGTTCGCAAAGTTTTCCGGACATTAGGGGGCTTGGCTATCAGAATTACTCAATCTTGCTTGGTATTTGTTGGATGATTAAAGCAATAACGGTCAGAGCAGAATTAGAAAGGGTTAAGAAGTTCTCAAAGGCTTTCAAAACACTTAACACAGAGCACTTTTTGGAAAATTGTGTCCGCACAGAGCACTGGTCACGGAAGTGATTGCAAAAATGCACTCGAAGGACAGTCAGGTATCTGCGCATGTGCGAGCCCGGCCTAGGCTTGGTCTAGACGCTCTAGATATTGGACACATCTCGATTGATTCAGTGCGCAAATTTATGCGCGGTGCACCAATTCATTGCATCCATGTACCATCCATTGAAATCAATAATGCCCGACCCCTGTTCGGAGGTCTATAAATAGAATGGTCCGGGAACGATATATATATTTATTGAACACACTTCAACAACAAATATGTAATCAGATATGGCAACAACTTAACTCAATGAGATGACAATGGTGATGGTAGCGAAATTAACATTTTACACGAGCAACTTACGGAAGAAGCACGGCCCCTGCATGGTAAAGTGCGTTTGCCTCACGTGATAACGGTAGTGAAGTTGCGTGACGGTGACGCCCTTCTTGGGATGGAACACCTGAGATGTCACGATGAGCTGCTGTTGGCAAGCGTAACGCGGGGACATCTGGAAGCTCACGATCCCCGCCTGGGGCTGGTCCGTACTCAGTTGGAGACTAATGGAAGTGTTATCGGACAATCCCCTAGGAACGTAATATGGGAATACCACTTCCTTCATAGCAACGCGAGCTGTTAGCGTCTGATAGCTGAGCACGCGGCCATCTGACGTCACATTGAGTTGCGCTTCGTAAAACGTGTCAGTGATATAAATCTTGCCGTTGTACTGCGAACCGTTGCGGCCTGACCACGCGCGCGTTGGTAGCGAAGCCATTGCGGAAGCTTTCTTGATGTTTCGGTTTAGATAAGCGAAGCACAACAGACGATGCTGTCGCGATACTGCACGGCGGATGAGTGACGCGTTGGCCGTAGGTAAATCAATATAGGCGATTCGGATGCATTTATTACGCATGCACCTCCAGATTCTAGGTCCCCCCCATCCCCCATCCCCGCTGACCTGTTTATAGCCCATCGGACACGCGCAATGGAAGTCCCCCGGAAGAGCAAGGGTGATGGCTAGTTCGAGAATGTTCTGGACAAACAAAATGGCGGACGGGGTGCCTGGGAATGCTAAGCGCTGATGCTGCGGCGGCGGGCGCGCAAATACGACAAACATGGCGTACCTATAGGTCACGATGTAAAGGTCTTTCCAAAATTTATATTCAGTGTCGTTAAGACTTAGAAATAATATCATAGATCTAAGCCAAACAATATTTTAAAATTATTTATATTGATTCAGGAATAAAGTAGGCTTTTTCTCTTGAGTGAGATGGAGATGAAATTTGATGTTAACGTGACTAGCATAGAGGTCTGATTCATTTAGTGAGAAAGTTCATGTTTGCCGAAAGGTATTCTTACAACTGTTCCTTTTTCTTCTTACTTACGTTAAAGACTATCACAATGATGCTGCCTGCTAAGCGATTACCGCAGCTTATATTACAGTAGGGCAAGAGTCGTGTGTTGCCGATCCTGTGAGAAGCTTTACAATTCAATTTTATTCAAGAAGAACTGCATAATTACTATAGCTCAACGAGAAAACCTCGGCAAGGAGTTCCTTCCGTAATTTAATTATTTAAAGGGGGTCTAAGGTATTAGGTACGGTACGGTAAGGTATGACGTTAAGTCATGCAAAATTTCCAAAATAATTGACGCATTTACTTATGAAATCACTTTATTTATTGTGTTGAAATATTAACTTTAACATAAACATTTTCAGGTTTAAAAATTTGATAAACTTTCATACTCCCAACGATTGTCCAAATGGCGTAGTCAACAGCACACTGATGTTTGCCGTTATGGTGAACGGAACATTCGAAAGCCCACATTTCACCGAGGGCAACGCTATCACCAGTATGAGGGTTGCTTCGCTTATTTCTCGGTGTTTTCCTTCATCAGGAAGTTAGCCACCAATTGTACAATGAACACAACGTTGGTGTTTCGGCCAGATTCGAACTCAGGACTTCAAGAGTTCCAAGCCAGTTTAACCTGGGCTAGGACACCAGACACCTTAGTTAGATCTTTCAACTATTTACTCATTCATACACTAAACAGTTACCTCCTTATTCAGAAAACTTAAACAGCGCTTCAACAACGTTAACTTTTGTACCGCTTTGTCTCTTTCATTGTTGTTGCTGGCGCCATTTGCGAGTAAGTGACTAAACACGTCAATTGCTTAAACTGTGCTTTAGCGCTGCGTTCGTTTTTATGAATAAGGGGGTTAGTAGAGGTAATGGTTAACCTGTTGAATAAAACCGGCATGTTTTTCCAAGATTCATATAAACTTTAAAAGAATCTCATGTCCGTCTCCTTTGAAGGAAGTTTCAACTAAATGTTTTTTCTCTTTTGTCGCGAATATTTAGTAAAGAACAATTTGTATTTGATTTTTAAGAGATTTCCAAAAACGTCATCATTTCGTAAACTTTTTTGATATTGAGAACGGCAAGCGAAAAACAATAGGTACGCAAAAAAATGCAATCAAGAGTGAATAAGAATAAATACGGAGAATTTGAACACAGTATTTACTTTTATCATTATTTTACATTTTCTAATCTTATCCCTAATCGTGTTCTTTTAATTTTCTGTTCTTATTTTATTTATCAATCAAGCAAGAGAGTGGCTGGTAAAGAATGCCTCTTGGCATAAAGTCCGTCAATCTGTACTTTTCTTAATGTGCAATAAATAGTTAATCTCCAATGACAAATTAGTGAAGTAAATACTACATACTAACTCAGATTCGATACAAAGTAACTATCTCACTCAAACCTTTCAACCCGGCGCGGTCAGCCCCGTGTAATTTATAAATAACAACATCACGTTTAGCAGAACATACCTAATTAGTTATAATTTAATTGAAATACCTACCATTTAAAACAATATTTAGGTATCCACTCTCAATAACATCAACTCAACACACGTTATTAAGTACCTGAGATAATTATCAGAACAAGCTCAGTTTGACTTTCTTTTTTTACATACGGTCCGGAATTTATGGCAGACGGGATAGTCAGAGGCACTTACGTCATGGGGACCGAAACATTCAGAAGAATACAAAATATAGAAGTCACAGGATATTTTTCAACACAGCGCCATCTAGCCACGAATTGAGCAGTTAAATGCTTGTCCTATGGGATAATAAACAACGGATAAAGATTCTTAGATACATTATTTTCTATATATATATATATAAAAGAAAGTCGTGTTAGTTACTCCACTTATAACTCAAGAACGGCTGAACCGATTTAGCTGAAAATTGGCATGGAGGTAGTTTAGAGCCAGGAGAAGGACATAGGATACTCTTTTTTTTATTTATTGCCCTTAAGGCGGAACAAAGTTCGCCGGGTGAGCTAGTTGTTAATAAATACTTGATTTACATGGGAAACACCCAAACCAGTACAAACAGACATGTTCTTGCACGCAAAATGTTTGTACGGTACGGGGATCGAACCCGCGACCACTGGTGTAGTAGCTCACTTCCGAATCATTTCACGAAAATGGTGAAATTTAGTGAATTAGAACCCAAAGTGGTAAAGGGCGAGCCTACCGCCGTTACCCGGGTTCCCTGGGCTTTTTATCGGTATTTTCCATTACTTACAAGAGAGTTAAATTGTACAAATAACTCGAAGCAGATGTTCCGGTGAGTCCTGAACTCGGGACTACCTAGAGTGCAAAACCACTATGCGACGACGGTGCTTATATTTTAGAACTGTTGATTTAATAGCAGGCTGTATGAAATGTATCTCTATAGTTTGTCCGCGTTAAGAATGCAGTAATTCCATACTTGTCCTTCGATCTAGTACGTTCCCTAACCAATCGAATCGTTCCCAATTAGAAAGCCAAGTCCAGAGTGACCAGCTGAACGCATACTTTCGATCGCGAGGGTTGTGGTTCTGAGTTATTTTGTGTGTGAAAGAATTGAATTTAAATATCACTGCATTCTTAACGCGAACGAACTATATTCATTCATTCGTAAAATAGTAGAGTTACCTTAGTTTTATGAAATCTTATACACTACTTGAACTACTGTGAAGTTTTGTGAATGAGGTGGTAAGTGTTTTATGGCTTAACTCGACCAGGATATTTAAGAGGATCAATAAACGTAGTTAGATTTCGTCTATATACTCGATCTTTCGACAAGTCCCGGGACTAACATGGACATGGAGGCTTATATTGAACACTTTCTTCTTTTTCTAAAGCACTGGCCATCAAAATGATATGTGTATTTTTTCGGAAATTTGAACGATAACATATTGAGCTGAACACTTTTTAGTGAGACAGGCTTAGTTAATTCGTAAAAAATGGATAACAACGAGAAAGTTTTTTTGGTATTTAGTCCCGAGACGAGCCCCAGCAGTGGGACGTATAAAGGCGCTTGTTTGTTTGTTGCTATTCGCACAAATGGTAGAGAAGTAGAGCAAACTTCCCGCCAAGTGTTTCCAAAGAGACTAGTACATCAATCTACAAAATAAGATATCGCTTTTTAGCGATAAAGCCGCCCAAATTGTACATTAACGTTCATCTGCCTTTCTTTACCGTTCATTTCTGTTGTTTTGGTGTGCAATAAAGAATATATCTATCTTTTTATCGTAGACATCGTGCACCGTCATGAAGAGATTAAATAGGCTATGCATAGGCGAGTCTTCATAAGCCAATCTACGCGTAATCTAGGTGTGTTGAATACGCGTTCAGGTGAAACTGAATATGACGCGTAGCTGCAGGTACAGACTAAGCGTTTTTATCTCCGCATACCAACTAGACGTAAGTTTTTTCAAATTTAGTTTTTTGTCGCACTGTCTAATTTCATAGCATCTTCATCATTTCCATGACAACGCTAACAAAGTTAATGTGACGCAGTACTTAAGTATTTTACATTTTTTTAAATGTAAATCAAACATTCGTCCATAACCCTATCCTCATTCTCTCTTGTGAGATGGTATAAAAATTGATTAAAGGAGAAAAAAAACATACGACCCGTAAAATATAAATTTACCTAACCTGAAAAAAGTAACAATGTTCTGTTTTTTTATTTGGCTTTTAGTAAGTTACTGTCAATTTGTTGCGATTGTGTTTTTATAGACTTTTTCCATCGGCCTTTCATTTATAATTTCATTATTTACAGTTCGTCTCGGAAAAATATTGTCAATAAACGGTTTCAGGTCCAATATAATCATTTTAGATCACTGAAGTGTGATTGTAGCCAGCATAAAGTGAAAAGATTGAAACAATAGAAAAGAAATTAAGGAATAAAGTAGAGGCAACAAGAAAATAACTGTCAGTGTTTTTAGACCACTCTTTCAGACAGCAAGTGGCAAATTAAATAGGTGAAATAACCATACTTAAGATAAAACCACGTAACGCATGGGTCAAAAGTTATACCCGTAGAAGTATATTATTTCTCAAAACATTTTTAATACAGTTATTGCTTGCCAGTGGTGGTATGTTTCCTTTCAGTTAATGCCGTTGTCAGTAATTGCCTAAACACTTATCTTCATGGCTCTTTGGAAACACTTGCGCAGTCAGCGAATTCCACTCCTTACCTGTTTACGTTAAAACAGTCATATTATTATTCAAACCAGAAAGTTTCAATGTGAAGACAAAATTGCATTTCAAAATTGACAATAGTAACGTACTTTTGAACTCAATTCGCAGAGAAAACAAAATGGCGGCACAGCACATAATACATGAGTTCGTAGTTGCAAGGATGCGCACAGCTTCATTGCACAAACAATACGTTTTTGAAAAAAACGTACCTTTCTATTGGGCTCAGCCGAAGTCGCACTCACTGAATTTAGTTTAAAATTCAAAAAGTTGGTTTTTAAAAATGCTTAGCAACTGTCGTTTTTATGAAAATTTACTGTTAATACAGAAATGTCTTCTCCCCTGGATGGTCTAGAAGCAAATGGAAGAGTTCTACCGCCCGAGATGTACATATAGCCTCGGAAGCAAGGGGGGCGGCCAGCAGGGGACGCCCTAGGTACCCTAGACAGGGTCGATAAAACTGATTCTGCGTGCTACGCTTTAGCCCAATCGATATGGCAAATTCAAGCAACGCTATTGGTCAGCATCCCGAACAAAGGATACCTACCAGTGATGTTTGAATTTCAACAGTTATTACTGGTGCTGGTATTTAAAGTCACTGATGGAGAAAAAGGTGCAAGCAAGGTGGAGTGATGATCTGCGCAGGATGGCTGGCAGGAGCTGGATGCGAGCAGCCGAAGATCGAGTACAGTGACTACAACAGGCTAATGATGATGATGATGGAGAAAAAAGCCCCTTCTCTATCTGATCATATTAATCTCTCCTTCTCGTTGTTGCCTGGTGATGCCCTCCTGAAAACCCTCGAAACCCCTCTTCGATGGAGACAAAATGGTCTGTAGCTTTTAGTAATCCTTAGCCAACATTCGAAATACCGTGTGTTACGTAAACACAAATTAACAGAAAAAATTACAATGAATCAATATTGAATCTACAACCCAACCCACTACCGGTGTGAGTCTTTATGTATCACACCAAATCGGTCACGTTGATTTGATGTAATACACTCAACAACATCCACCAGTTCATTAATTTTCATCAGGCTTACTCCACGGACGTAAAAGAAAGACGGACGGAACATCACACTAAAAAACTGAAGCATTCAAGCTACTACAATTTTGTTTGTTGTACACGACCTACTACACTCACACAAACACAATAGGGCCTGACAAACTACGCCATTTTACCTCGTGTGACAGCGCCAATGACACGTGTGCTACAGTCCGGCAAGTTCGTGCGCGACCGTCCCACGGGGTGACAGACGGTGGCGGGGACGAGGTACCCAAGATCTCAGCGGGTAGCGGGTGGTGTAGTGGGGAAGGGAAACGCGTGCATCTGCGCGTCAAATACGGCAGTCTCGGCCGCGCAGTCGAAGCGGCAACACGTGCTTAATAATCCGTTTTACTTTGAGTTCAATGCACACGAGATTAAGATCTCAGGATGAGTAAGGCTATCTCAAGACAAATTAAGGAAGTTGTACATAAAGTGTACAAATTTTTTGAAAGGCGGAAGAATGACCGAACGTCTGCCGAATATGCAAACGACATTAATTTAGCTAAAACTGTTGCTGAAGCCACAGGTTTGTCGGAAACCAGCGTTAAAAAAATAATAAAAGAAGCTAGAACTATGGAAGCACAAGGCAGCACAGCGACATTCAAGTCACCACGAAAAAACCATTTTCCTAAAAAAAGGGTTGAAATCGACAGTTTCACGGAAGGCGTCATAAGAAGAAAAATTACACAATGGTATACTGTCAAAAAATGTATCCCGTCATTGAAAAACTTGAATGCGGAATTGAAACAAGAAAATATACTTCATTGCTCACGTGAGTACTTGAGACAGACAATACGTAGGCTTGGTTTCAAATTTCAAATATCTAAAATGCCAGTCAAAGAGAAAACTATTAATTGAACGTCACGACATAACGCGCTTAAGGTGGCATTACATCAGAGAAATTAAAAAATACCGCCGAGACGGTAAGTCAATAATTTTCTTGGATGAAACCTACGTGAATCAAAACCACGTGACACAAAAATGCTGGCAGTCTAATTCAGAACGCGGAGCTATGCAAAACATCGGTAAAGGATCTCGTATTATTATTGTACACGCTGGCAGTCGCAGTGGCTTTATACCTAATGCTTTACTGATGTTCAAATCGCATTCCAAGACCGGGGATTATCATGGAGACATGAATGCTACAAATTTTCGAAAGTGGATCGATGAAAAATTGTTACCAAACATTCCTCCAAATTCTGTCATCGTAATGGACAACGCCGCTTACCATAGCACTCAGATCGATAAAAAACCTACAATGAGTTCCCTGAAAGGCGCAATGCAACAGTGGTTAGAACGGCGAGGTATTCAGTATGATAGCGCTATGCGTAAATGTGATTTATTGAAAATTATTAATGAGCAAAACACGGAGAAACAGTACAAAATTGATAAAATATTAAAGGAAAATGGACATATCGTACTTCGCTTACCCCCATATCATCCGGATTTAAATCCTATTGAACTCGTGTGGGGGTACGTAAAAGGCGAGCTCGCAAGGACTTCCATTGATTCGAACTTAGACAAAAAGTTAAAAGATTTAGAATTGCTTTTTTCTAATTATTCAATTGAACAGTGGCGCGATTGTGATGATCACGTCATAAGAAATGAAGATGAATATTATAATTCTGATAGAGTATTTGACGATGAAATGGACAGGTACGTTATTTCTTTTACATGCTTGATTTTCAAGCTTTAATTCTCGGAATCAGGTCATTGTATGTGAAGTTGTCTGATATTTTTATAGTAGGTAAATAATAATTAAACACAGCATATGTTTTATATTTTGTCTTTTTAGATTTATTATTCAACTGAATGAAAACGACGATGATAATGACGACAAAACTGATGAAGAAGTTCAAACAGAGAGTGAAGATGAAAGTGACATGGAAATTGATTTATAATAAAATAATCTATCATTATTTTAGTTCTCCTAATAATCTGTCCTCAAGCATAATAAACATTTATATGCAATAAAAGTTGTTCCATCTTTTTATTACTTCCATATTACGTCACAAATAAGTACAACTTATCGCAAGATTTATCCTGGCACACTTCTCTACGTGTGACACCGTGTGTAAGAATGACGCGCTACCTCGTCCCCGCCACCGTCTGTCACCCCGCGGGACGGTCGCGCACGAAGTTGCCGGACTATAGTCACGCGCACACCGTAAACTGGCAGCTGATGATAATGCTTCACTCTCCGTCTTTCTTTTACGTCTGTGGCTTACTCATTGTGACATAGCAGAATTCAATCTTACGGAGGTGATATCGAACCTTCTTCCATCCTCTTAAATTGTACAATTTTAACCCTAAATTCAAACGTCCATCAAAGATAAGTTGGCTTTCAAACTCATGCTGTACCGTAAAATTTCCATTGAGCTGAACGTGACTCCTAAATTTTAAGTAACTTTTAACTGATGTCACATAGAAACTGTACGGTACAATAATAATCCTTTTTCTGCCTATGAAATCATGCATCACTGACAAAATGGCGGGTTTACGCAAAAAGGACATTGACATTCCGTAAATACATTTATTTATTATTTGGCATACACAACATTAACATAGTACAACGCTTACTTTAAAAGCTACAATGAAACTGCACTTTCATGCACAGCGATGTTAGACACGACTGTATTCATATGCGTAAATCATTTTTTAAAAACTAACATTCAGTTCACTGCCCACTAGCGCTACCAATGGTTTTACATTAATTGTGGTTTATATGATACCTATTTTGAAATTAAATATTTTCTGTTTCATTAGATGTTAACAGAATAAATTATCGGGGTGTAAGTAAACCAATTTGTAATTTATGCTAAAAGTGGCCAATTTTGACATAAATCCCAAATTGGTTCGTAAAGGTATTTAACGCGAACCAAAAGTTACCAACCATAAGACAAAATTAATGGCATGTTGGTCAACAGTCATGTAAGTTCAATGCTTAGAATTGTCTCTGAGTGGGGTAACCAATGATGAGTGGGAAACACGGACTTTAAAGCTCTATGGGGGTTACTCAGTTGACATGAGCCGTGCCATGCAGAGGCTCAAAAAAGTTAACTGTAAAAGGGTAAAGTTAATCTAAGAAATACAATTTGACGGATGTCAGTGTCATTAGAAATTGTACTTCAATCTAATGGAAATACGATTCATGAGCAGTGGTTTGACTTCTGTTTGAGCCTGACAAAACACTTTATCCCTTTTGCATTGCAAAAAGTTTATTTTCCACTGACACTGGCAGCTGTCAAAATATATTTCTTAGATTAGTCGGACTGTAATCTGAATTTCAATATACCTGAATCAATGTTCTACGTTGTTCAATAAAAAATATCTAAACATTTGCCTACCGTCAGAAGAAAGTAAAGAAACCCGCATGTCCCCTCTATTATCTTTAAGATTTTTTTATATTTGGACGGTACATACCGTGATTCTGCATATAAATAAATCAATTCATTCATACCATGCTTCTGTGGTTGTAAAATACTTAAGGTATCTTATTGCTTAGCAAAGCCGGGAAAGAAAAAGTTTTTTTCCTTTATGAACAGGACTGAATAAATTATTATTGAACAAAAATGATGGACCCTTTTTTGAATATATTGGTTGAGGTTGTACAACACATTAAAAACAAAAAAAACAGTGTTTAATTATAAAAGCACTGAGCACTGCACAGCACCTACTCTACAGATGCTCTTGATTTCTGTAAGAGCTTTAACAAGGTTTATGTGCTATGGTCCTGAAGTGTTCACATGTTTTCAAAGCTCACTGGACAGTCAACAGCACATCAGGTTACCCCATTCTTGTTTTTTCTCTCGCTCTTGCCAAATGTCATTCCTTTGCAATAGAGCAAGAAGGACTGACCGGAAATGGGTAGAGTGACGTGTCATACACAGTACAGTGTTATTCGGAGTCTTCAATTCATGTGAGTGCATTATCAAGAAAAACAAGCTACAGAAAAAAAGCATCTAACCTGTTCGAAGTCAAGGAGCTAAATAATTCAGGACAGGTCGAAAGCTACCATAGTTACAAAACATGTACACAAAGAAACACCTGTCAACCTGTTAGATGGCTATATAGTCCGTTCGCGTTAAGAATGCAATGATTACATTCCTGTTCTCCGACCTAGCACGCCTCCTAACCAATCAAAGCGTTCCTAATTAGGAAGTCGTTTAACTTTCTAATTAGGAACGATGAGGAAAGAATGCGTTTATGTGGGCACTGTGAATTTTCACAGTGCCTTCATAAACGCATACTTCCAGAAGCAACGGTTTTGTACCTGTGTTTTTCTGTGTGTTACGGAATTAAATTAAAAAATGTCTGCATTCTTTACGCGAACATACTATAGTTATCTTTCTGTGTGCTAGCATTTATCACTATGGATATGAAATCGATTCAGAAGGGTTGGTGTTCACCATTCCCACCCGCCTGAAGGTTCCCTTCAAGCGTCTGAAGGTCAGACAGGGGGAGAACCCCCCTCTTTCACATCTGCGCAATTGCGTTGTCGAATGAGTCGATAACTCTAATTAATTGCGCTCCGTCTAGCTTCTTGTTTTGTTACCAATCTCTCATTACTGAGGAAATTTTAATTATTGTAGCCATAACGAAAGCTGTTTTGCTTTGATATTATGTTGGTGGTCAAAGTCAAGTCCAGTCCTTCAGCAGGGCAAAGTTTCTTGTTTCCACTTTCAAATGGTCGTGATTCACACACATCATCACAAAAAAAGAAAAAAAAATTAAGAAAATAGATTTAAAAAATAAAGTGTCTGCTGCACTAGCGACTTACAAAAATCATAAAATCACTCAACAAAGAGGTTTGATATCTGACAATATCAGCTGTCTTGACATGATTATCTTCGTCAAATACATAGATTTTACAATATCATGGGTGTGCACCAGACTAGGTTGTAACATCCAATGTGTGCTAACATAGTGGTGAAAAAGATATTGAGGGAATAAAGAGAGCAGTCGTATCGTATGTCGATAGAAGTGTCACTTAAAATCTAAAAGAAGTGATGCACTATTTAGATTCTGTAGTTATAAGGCTGTTTCTCCTGACTTCAGATATATTGGGCTACTCTGTTTGTATGAACTCTGTTTTGATGCTTACTGTTATACATACATACCCTCACGACCATATCCCTAATGGGTTAGTCAGAGGCACACTGACTGTTGCCGTCATGGTGAACGGAACATTCAGGAGCCCACATTTCGCCGAGGGAATTTGAACCCAACGTGGCAAGGGGCGAGCCGTTATCCGGGTTGCTTGGGTTTTATATCGGTGTTTTCCATCACCGGAGAGTTAGCCGCAAATTTTACAATGAACACAAAGTAGGTGTGTTCCGGCCGGATTCGATCTCGGGACCATCGGGTTCCGAGTCGGAGTGTTTAACCACTAGGCCACGACGCTCTTACTGTTATATCCTTCATTATCCTGGCTGAATTTGTTCAAGTGAGAGTGGTGGGCCAGATCCCTAAACTGTAACAAATACCTAACTATAGGCCTAGAGTCTCTAGGCCGATTTTGACCAAAACTTAAACTGCATACTCTTTAAAAACAAGTGTTTCCCTATCTGGGAATTGGACTTGTTGATTTTGGCGAAAAAAGTCACTCTGTATTATTATATCATCTCTTAGCATCGCTTTTAAGGACCCAAATATGTTAAGTAATATTATATGGCAAACTAAAGTACAGCTATGGTATTCCAGCTGGCGCCTAAAACTCACTTCGCTCGTGGGGAGTCATCTTTAAAATTCAATTTCTTTGCGACTGTGGTCGTTTGAGAGAAAAGAACTTAGCTAAATAACATTTTTCAATTATTTACATACAAATAAAACGTATCATACAAAATATGAGGCCCATTTTTATTTTCCTTGCATTCACAAAAGCGATCGAAAAGCTAATCTTTACCCTATTATTAAACATAGCTGAAACACAACTTTATTATCTGAAGGCAATATGAAAATTAAGCTTGCCAGATCGAGTTCTGAGGTGATTAAAGCCTCCGCGGTCCCCAGCGCGACCAGGCTGGCAGACAGCCAGGGGGGCTAAAACGGTAACATTTTAGCATTTCATATTATGAAACATCTAACTGACGTTTCATCTAGGCCGCGGTCCGTTTCGAGTCAAAAGTGAGTAATAGCGCGCTGACGTCGCTCACGTTCATACAATTTATAAATTCGGGATGCGTGTCAGCGCGCTGTTACTCACTTTTGACTCGAAACGGACCGCGGTCTAGATGAAACGTCAGTTAGATGATTCATAATATGAAATGCTAAAATGTTGCTGTTTTAGCCCCCCAGAGCTCCAAAAAAGAAAGAATAAAAACAATTGACGGCGAGACGGAGAAAATCGTCGCACCGCGCCGTCACCGTGCACTTTTTGAAGAGTACTTTGAAATAATCTGTGATTGAAGTTAATTTCATGGAGCCGTTATCAAATTACGCATTGTGAAAATACGGAGATTGGTTTGGTAAGGGAATTCTGTTTTTTTATTATATCCTAACATCTAATGATTTTGTTTCAAAACTACCAAAGAAGCTTGCTGTTGTTAGAGGTTTTCCTACCAGCTAATCTGATCTTTATCTATATGTTTAAGGATTGTATTTAGTTTTTCCTCTGGATTTAGTGGGACGTAGTTACGAACATTCAATCTCACTACCTATTTATGAATAATAAAATTTATAAAGTGGGATGTTATCATGTTGTTTGGAAATCTCAACGCAATTAACCAAGTCAAAATTTAAGATAAAAAAATTAGAAAATATTTATCCACTATATAGTTATTGTATGTATCGTTATATTTATTTACTGCTTTATGAATGTTTATCTCATGATACCTATCTATTGGAATATACTTTTGTTCGTTAGCTTTTAATATCTTTGTTTTTCTCTCTAAATTAGAATTTTACACTGCCAATAGCATTTTCTGTCTCGCCCAAGGGTTGACTCTTAGGTAATGCTTTTAGCATTAAGTCACCCTTTTTACTATTTTTTGTGCATTAAAGTTTGAATAAATAAATATAGGCCATAATTATGATAAAAATAAAACATTTATGGTTGCAGGTACACAACAGGCACCACAAAAAAATGCAGTGATATTCCCCAGGAGGGAGGCCTGTACCCATCAAGGAGATTCAGTAAGTTAGACTACATTATTTGGAAGAAAAACTATATTTTAGTAGTAGTAGTAAAGTAGAGTAGGTTTGCTGCCTGCTGCTGACTAAAATACCCCGGAATTCACAAACACAAATCAACGTATAGCATTCCTCAGAAGTATAGCTGTCCCTTTTAGTTCTATTGACATTTTACGGGATAACATGACCTTGACGGCGTGCTTAGCGTTGATTGTCGTTTGTGAATTCGAGGAATAGTCTATTGAATTATTTTTAATAGCGGGCGCCCGCGACCTTTGTTTTTATGATGTTTCTTCATGTGTCAGTATAAAGTAAACTGCTAAAATAGGTCCTGGGGGGCTAAAACGGTAACATTTTAGCATTTCATATTATGAAACATCTAACTGACGTTTCATCTAGGCCGCGGTCCGTTTCGAGTCAAAAGTGAGTAATAGCGCGCTGACGTCGCTCACGTTCATACAATTTATCAATTCGGGATGCGTGTCAGCGCGCTGTTACTCACTTTTGACTCGAAACGGACCGCGGTCTAGATGAAACGTCAAATAGATGATTCATAATATGAAATGCTAAAATGTTGCTGTTTTAGCCCCCCAGCACTCTATGATGATTGTCAAAATGGGTGAAACAAATCCCTTCAATTTTAAACGTCAATTTTAATCAACTTTCTCATTTTTATATTAAGTAAAGTGAACGAAAAACCCGGTTAGTGATTTGTGTTTTCCGTGATTTTCTTAACAATATTAATTTTTTAGTTAATACTTTTTACGTTTATTACGGCGAATCATTTTGGAAATATTTTTCACTAGGTTAATCTACAGCTTGGTAAAAACTTCTTTTACAATAACGGTCTATAGATTAAGGTGAACTGGGGCTATTGTAACCACAGGGCAACTGCAATGATATAATACGTTGATGAAGTTATGAAAAAAATATTCTGCAGTTTAACCAAAAAAAATAGGTATAACTATAAGCTTTTCAAAAGCAAACCATTGCCATTTTATTGCAACCGGATAATATTAATATTTACTGTTGTCAAAGTTGCGATTTAATCTAAATCGCCATAATTAAGTAGCCTGGTAGCTACGAGTAGTAATAAGGCCTACTTACCACTAAAAATATACAATTCTTTGATCCACTGGTCATTTGAACTTTCAGAACCATTTAATGTTAAGAGCAGCCACCTCATTTTTTGCCAAACTCAAAGTTTGTTACCACTCATTTTCACTTAAACCAATAACTATCACTGTTATGCACAGTAATAAGTTTAGATACTATTTGTTTCACTTTGTTCTTGTTTTTTGATCCTGATGTTGGTTTTACGATGTCAATACACCTCTAATGTTAAAACTGATCTCAATCTAGAGATATTGTTTAAAATGATTATGTCTTATTATTTTTAATACGCTCCTTTGGGACTATTCACTTTGAACTTCTGGTATATTGAACAAGATTGCCTTGCAACAGATTTTCCACTATCAAGCAGTTTGCATGCTGGTATTCCACAAATGTTGTATAAAGGTTCCCAATAGATGAATGAGCGCAACATTTTCAAAAACTATGTCCACCATTTTGTATTCCAGGTTTTTCTTTCTACTTTGATAAAATCCGTCTACACAGCCTATTCGTTTCAAGGCTGGTCCCACACTGCACGAACAGCGCCACCCTCTTATACTACCCTCCTACCCCAAATTTTATGACCCAACACAAGGGATGATGACCTCAGCCTAATCAATACATTCAAGTAGCTGCGTACCGGTTTTGGTGCTACACGTTATTCTAAAATCGTTGGAATTATATGTTTCTAATCCTTTCTGAACCTCATTCTTCGTTAGATACCAAATCCTGAGTGTAACCTTAATACGTGAAAAAAATGACTGACTCACTAAAATATTAGCTTACAGCTTGAATAACTAAGTGTACAAGTACAGGCCAATAAGTATGAAAATAATACAATCCCTACAAACTTCTATCTCCGAATTTACCCCATTCAAATTTCATTTTACAACAGATTCCTTTTTCAATGTCCCATCTATCTCCTCGCGATTTAGACAGTGGTCTATCTCTCTCAGCTAACAGGTACTTATGCTACTTCTGACAGAGACCGCATTCAATAATAGTGAGGAGTGATATGTATGCTTCTTTTTGTTTACATCTGTATATATGACAATCATGCTTTTTTAAAGTAACCTAAAGAACAAATAGATAAGATTGTTAATATTACAGAAATAAATGTAACATGTTACAACAAGAAATAATGCAGTCATCACTAGAATTAGTAGTCATACCCCCGAATTCGCAAACGTCAATCAACGCTAAGCACGCGCCCACGCTAATGCTGTCAAAATGACAATAGAACTAAAAGGGACAACTATACTTCTGAGGAATGCTTAACCTTGATTTACGTTTGTGAATTCGGGGGATATTCTGGTAACAGCACACGCGCGATTCCGCAAGCATCTGCCGAGGCAGCCCAATTAAAAGCCTGACTAGACCTAAACGTATAATTATAGAGCACACGAGGGCGCTGTACTGTTCTTGAGTATATGATACAAGCTATTCGCATAAAACGTGATACAAAATACTTCTAGAGTCATTTTCATATCATTCGTCAATGCGAGTATGTAGAGTCAATACTCTACCAGACAGCACGCTTCGTTGTCTCTCCATATCTGAATCGTCTTCTAAGTCAGAACTAACTAAACATTTGTAGAAAGCTTACATGAATAAGATTAAGTTTTCCATAGTCAGATATTTACCAAACATAAGAATATTACATTACTATCGAGTTGTAGTGGTCTGATTCTTATCAGTAAGTTAAGGTAAGACAAGCAATTGCTACACAAAATCCAGTGAATAAATCAAATACAAAATCTTACATCTCTAGAAACATTTATTTCCACTAAACCTATTTTTAGAATCCCAAACACCCAAACACCGACGACAATTTTTTTTAAAAGGTAAAGGTTTCTTAATGGTGAAATATGAATAAAATATACATGGCGAGCCCCATGTCCAGCAACCAACTCTTTAAAGGTGCTAATGTTGTGCTCGAAAGAAATTTGCTTTGAAGTAACGATGAAAGAAGCGAAACGAGCCGGGAGCTTCCGAAGGTCTCAGTGCAGCGGTTGGTGAAGTGGCACCTGGAAAAGAGAACGTAAAGCAGGAGCAAAATAATCTTCACCCGACCATTCCTGACATCACTTGGCGATATCCATAAAGTCGTAGTCGTATACTTTTGGAAACAGGTACAAGTAGGTGCGCTGACATACCTAAACGGGGTAGTCAGAGGCAGGCCGGCTGTTACCATCATGGGGAAGGGAACATCCAAAAACCCATCCTCCTTCCCCAGTACGGTAAGGGGCGAGTCACCGCCAGGGAAAAAAAACCCAAATTACTAAGACGTTCCAGCCAGATTTGAATTTGGAGCCGCACAGACTCCAAACCAGAGGGCTTGATACTTGGCCGTGACGCTCTTTTTACTGCATTAAAGGTGTACAATAAAAAGGCTGGTGTGTTGAAGGCATCATGTAGATTAACGTATAATCAAATTCTGCACGCATAAACTAATATTTTCAACAGGATTTCAACTGATAACTGATTGAGTAAAAAGTCTGTTCCAAAGATATACGAGATGACAAAGATAGCGAACATGAAGACAAGAATGGCAGTGGTGAAGATCATTTTGCTCCGTAAGAATTTACGAAGAATAATGAACTAAAGTTGCGGCAGTGTGGCTAGCCAATCTAATACTACTTACTTACTTTGAACGTTTGGTTTTACTCCTGATGAGCGGCACAGGCGCTGCCGGTCTTCCAGATTCCAGGGGGGGGGGCATGGGGCAGTGGTGTCCTTGAGGCAGTGGGGTGAGCTGCTCCGCTCGGATGGGTGGGTGGTTACGGATGCATCTGCGCTTTATGAGAATTGGCAATCTGGAAAAGAAAAAGTAGGGCAGGAGCAAAAGAATCGTCACCCAACCGCCGCGCTGACAACCTCAGGCGATATCCGTGAATTCGCATTCGTATATTTTCGAAACAGTTACTAGAAGATACGCTAACCCAATACTAAAAGGCAATAGTCAATGACAGTACTCGGTTATTTACCGCTAGCTGCCTTACCCTTGGTTAGCTCTTTACCTTCCTTTAATAATATTTCTTTTCGGAAATGAAAATTGCAATCGAGTATGTTGGGATGACTTTAATCTAATGTCTTTAGGGGCTTAGGCTAAGGTCAAAAATTAGATTATGGACATAGTAAAACATTACCTCAACATCGTTTAAGTGGATACTAGAGTACTAATCAGAGCGTTGTGACATTGCTAGGATGCAACGATACTGTTTATTTGGGAATGGCTTTATAGACGGGATTTATTAAAAAGCCTGTTTCGAAAATATACAATGACATTCACTGATATGCCAGACGGTGTCTAGAACGGTTGGTGTGAGGACGATTAAGCTCCGTAGGAACAAACAATTTTGATGTTATTTTTAGATGTTTTATATTTTTGGGTGTTTTTTTCGGTCGGTTTCGGTCGCTTTTTTTTTTGCAAATCATCCTGCTCCCATAGTTTCTCCTCCTCCTTTGTTTTTAGTAGAGAGCCAATGATGACCAGAATCTCCAGTCTGTTGCCGTCCAGCTCGTCCCAACTATGGCAAGTCATCGTACTATTGTCAGGTTTGGGAAGGCAGTTTGTAATTTGTGTCCATGGTTCAGTTACCACTCAAAACGATTTGAGATTTGAAGGTTGGTTTAATTGCGATAGTTACGTTGTTATAATTGGTCCACTTCAGCCAGTTGGTTCAGGGTGGCAAGGCGTCTATGGCGCATGATACATCTCATCAGATCTGCATCTCTGTGTACTCTTTTTTCTAAATGTAGAACCCTCGAGTACACTATCTGATCATCAAATGTTTCATAGAATTGTTTTAGATTCTATTGTGGATTTTTGTTTTTTTTGCTATCACAGCACAAGGCACAGGCTATGTGGACGTCGTGCTTAAATTAATATTAGGATTATTGAAAATTTAATACTACATTTCAATTGGGAACATATTATTTTTAGCCACTTTGAACCCATCTAAATAGTTAATATAACTTACCTATATACATTCTTACATACTAATATTGCTTTTGGAATGCGCGTGAAAAAAGTCTCTGACATGTACTTTATCGTTCTGATAATAGTTTGAGGTCAGAGTCTTTTTAAATTATGCCATTGCCGTTGCATCACCTATCTCAGTGGCGACATCTAGTTTGATACTTTTTGCGTAGTTCCATCTTGCTTTCTTTGTACGTGGATAACTATGCAGGGTTATACCTACGTTCTCGTATTGAGTAAGTAATTACTTAACGACCTCGGAGTTACAACGTTTGAGACTGGTACCTGCCTTGTGTTGTAGACGAAATACATACTTGTCTATTTCGTTCACCTCCTAGCGAGACGATTAGCTTTGCAGCGCGGGAGCGAGTCTTAAATTGTGTCGTTAATCAGAGTACGCGGGATTGAACCCTGGCAAAAACACAATCTTTTTTTTTCTGTATCACTTAATATGACCGGATGACATGAATAGTAAAACAACTAATTTGGTCAATATCAATAGTAAATACAAACATGTTTAGATCCCAGAAAAATAACAAAACAACATCATTTAAAACTGGAGCCTGCGCCACTGAGCCAAGAGACTCGTTGCCTGGTGGATGAAATAGGTGGTTACGGAATAATACGAGAACGTAGGTAAGAATCTACGCGGTTACACACATACAAGAAAAGCATGATGGCAATACGAAAAAAGCATGTTACAAGATGTCGCTACTGACATGGGTCATATAACTCCAAAGGCGCCTGTACTTACTATGTATGTAGAGCACCATGAAGATGTAACCTAGATTATCCTATAGCTATTCTAAAATTAAAAAGGAGTTACTTCTACTTCCACATCAGAAATGTGCTTAGTCTAAAAATACACTTTGGAAAAAAATATTACTTAGAATAACACGATAAAGCAAGTAATGTTACTTACCTGCATAATTGTACTAATGTAAACGAGCTTACGTAATTTATACGGGGTTTTTTGGCCCTGTGTCACACTAGAAGGTGATTTTTACATCTAGTAAAACCCAGGGACCATAAGACACCGTATATTTTTGAATGGTCCTCTGTTTCTTTGTTTGACTAACAACGCAAACATATTATATTAAATTAGAAATAAATTCACATATTAAAAACAATACAATAAAAGTTGAAGATGTCAAGTAGAATTCACATAGAAACGTCGAGCTACAAAGTGGACGCCAGCGTCCATAAGACAGTCAGCGACATATTATTATGTTCTTCATCCGTTGGTCGTATTTCACTCATCCGTCGCTCAAATGTCACTCATCCATCGCTCAACACCATGAAAGTAATTTTTGGACAACAGGTTTCCTCAGATGTCTTTAAAATGTTTCGTCAGAAGCCTCTTTTTAAAGCAGCAGGCGTAGAGACAGTACTAGGGAAGTCCAATAACAAGCAGGTCATTTTCTGAAAGTATCGTACAACCAGGAACAGCGTATAATAATGCGTTCGTTTGCCACGTTTCATGGCCCGGAAATCCGCAATGTTGTAAAACTTATTTATGGATGTTTTCGGAAATTGAATTATACTTAAACTGTAAGCCTTTTAGGATTGGCCCACATCTCAAATGGGGCTTCTTTAAGGATTGGCTTTAATATTTGTGCCTTAAATCTGACACTGAGAAAAAACACCACAGACTTACCACCGCACATACAGAATAACATCAATGAATACAATCTTAATTAAAACAATAATCAACATCATGAAAAATTAATGAATATCATTTCGCGCACACATTATGAAAAGGATACGTAGGGCTTAGTTTTCTTAGCCTTATTGTGCCGTTGTGCCGTATTGTGTGAAATTATAAATTCTATAACTTCAAAAGATCACCATATTTATTTATTTTTAGTTTCATTTCTGAGTTAAATATTATATTTTAAAAATGTTGTTAGTTATTTATAGTTTTTGTTTGAATTTATCATTTTAGAATATTTTGTTCCAATGAATAATTTTTCATAATTTTCGTTTGTATTTATTATTTTTATAAATTTTAAATGTAACCTACCTGTCAAGTAAGGATGGTAGAAGTCGGCGCCGCCTGTGCATTCCCCGAAGCTCTCACACCACGTACACTGAAAGAATAAGGACATTTAATGACGCGGCAAATGCTCCGGTGACATTCACAGGCAACAGATACCTAAGATCGCGAGCACATTTCAAGATAAGGAAAATTAAATTCAGCTTATTTTTTATGCTTAAATGATAAAGTTCTGTTATGACATTGATGCCAATGCTTTGATTGACCTTTGCCCTCTAGTTTGTTCTGTGCTGGCGCTGCAGGTGTTGTGCCTTGGGTAGCACTGGAGAGCCATTGACTGCTATAGAAAACCCATTATGAATCATCAACATCAGCAGCTTATTCTGGTCACTGCTTGACGTAGGCCTCCCCTAATGCGAACCCTGTCCTCAGCTAGACCCATTCACCCCCTTCTTACAGCTTATTGCAGCCTAACCTTACCTAGCCGAAGGGCGTTCCACACTACGACTACGCTTGCCGAGACAAATTCTCACTTAAGAATGCGCTTACCCCAATGGCTATCCTCTTTACAGCAAACGTTGCCAGCCCACTTCAACTTTAGCTGACTTATTTAGTGAGTGATGAATTGCTAGGTAGCATTCAGTTCTCGAATCAATCATGCTTTGCACTTAGGATGCGCTTGAAAAAAGCGTAATGAGCCAGGAATGTTTCGAAGGTCTTCTTGCTGTAGTTGGTGTAGTGGCAATCTGCAAAAGAAAAAGTAGGGCAGGAGCAAAAGAATCGTCACCCAACCGCCTCGCTGACAACCTCAGTCGATATCCGTGAAGTTGCAGTCGTATATTTTAGAGACATGAATAGTAAAACAACTAATTTGGTCAATATCAATAGTAAATCCAAACATGTTGAGATCCCAGAAAAATAACAAAACAACATCATTTAAAACTGGCGCCTGCGCCACTGAGCCAAGAGAAGATGAAATAGGTAATTACGGAATAATACGAGAACGTAGGTAAGAATCTACGCGGTTACACACATACAATAAAAGCATGATGGCAATACGAAAAAAGCGTGTTACAAGATGTCGCTACTGACATGGGTCATATAACTCCAAAGGCGCCTGTACTTACCATGTAGAGCACCATGTAGATGTAACCTAGATTATCCTATAGCTGTTCTAAAATTAAAAAGGAGTTACTTCTACTTCCACATCAGAAATGTGCTTAGTCTAAAAATACACTTTGGAAATAATTATTACTTAGAATAACACGATAAAGCAAGTAATGTTACTTACCTACATAATTGTACTAATGTAAATGAGCTTACGTAATTTATACGGGGTTTTTTGGCCCTGTGTCACACTAGAAGGTGATTTTTACATCTAGTATAACCCAGGGACCATAAGACACCGTATATTTTTGAATGGTCTTCTGTTTCTTTGTTTGACTAACAACACAAACATATTATATTAAATTTGAAATAAATTCACATGTCAAAAACAATACAATAAAAGTTGAAGATGTCAAGTAGAATTCACATAGAAACGTCGAGCTACAGAGTGGACGCCAGCGTCCACATGACAATCAGCGACATATTATTATGTTCCTCATCAGTTGGTCGTATTTCACTCATCCGTCGCTCAAATGTCACTCATCCATGACACTCAACACCATGAAAGTAATTTTTCGACAACAGGGTTCCTCAGATGTCTTTAAAATGTTTCGTCAGAAGCCTCTTTTTAAAGCAGCAGGCGTAGAGATAGTACTAGGGAAGTCCAATAACAAGCAGGTCATTTTCTGAAAGTATCGTACAACCAGGAACAGCGTACAATAATGCGTTCGTTTGCCACGTTTCATGGCCCGGAAATCCGCAAGGTGGTAAAACTTATTTTTAGGATGTTTTCGGAAATTGAATTATACTTAAACTGTACTTAAGCCTTTTGGGATTGGCCCACATCTCAAATGTGGCTTCTTTTAGGATTGGCTTTAATAATTGTGCCTTAAATCTGACACTGAGAAAAAACACCACTGACTTACCACCGCACATACAGAATAACATCAATGAATACAATCTTAATTAAAACAATAATCAACATCATGAAAAAATAATGAATATCATTTCGCTCAGTAATTAACCATTCAAGCGAGCGTTATCACACATTATGAAAAGGATACGTAGGGCTTAGTTTTCTTAGCCTTATTGTGCCGTTGTGCCTTGTTGTGTGAAATTATAAATTCTATAGCTTCAGAAGATCACCATATTTAATTATTTTTAGTTTCATTTCTGAGTTAAATATTATATTTTAAAAATGTTGTTAGTTATTTATAGTTTTTGTTTGAATTTATCATTTTTGAATATTTTGTTCCAATGAATAATTTTTCATAATTTTCGTTTGTATTTATTATTTTTATAAATTTTAAATGTAACCTACCTGTCAAGTAAGGATGGTAGAAGTCGGCGCCGCCTGTGCATTCCCCGAAGCTCTCACACCACGTACACTGAAAGAATAAGGACATTTAATGACGCGGCAAATGCTCCGGTGACATTCACAGGCAACAGATACCTAAGATCGCGAGCACATTTCAAGATAAGGAAAATTAAATTCAGCTTATTTTTTATGCTTAAATGATAAAGTTTTGTTCTGACATTGATGCCAATTCTTTGATTGACCTTTGCCCTCTAGTTTGTTCTGTGCTGGCGCTGCAGCTGTTGTGCCTTAGGTAGCACTGGAGAGCCATTGACTGCTATAGAAAACCCATTATGAATTATCAACATCAGCAGCTTATTCTGGTCACTGCTTGACGTAAACCTCCCCTTATGCGAACCCTGTCCTCAGCTAGACCCCCTTCTTACAGCTTATTGCAGCCTAGCCTTACCTAACCGAAGGGCGTTCCACACTACGAATACGCTTGCCGAGACAAATTCTCACTTAAGAATGCGCTTACCCCAATGGCTATCCTCTTTACAGCAAACGTTGCCAGCCCACTTCAACTTTAGCTGACTTATTTAGTGAGTGATGAATTGCTAGGTAGCATTCAGTTCTCGAATCAATCATGCTTTGCACTTAGGATGCGCTTGAAAAAAGCGTGATGAGCCGGGAATGTTTCGACGGTCTTGTTGGTGTAGTGGCAATCTGCAAAAGAAAAAGTAGGGCAGGAGCAAAAGAATCGTCACCCAACCGCCTCGTTGACAACCTCAGTCGATATCCGTGAAGTTGCAGTCGTATATTTTAGAGACATGAATAGTAAAACAACTAATTTGGTCAATATCAATAGTAAATACAAACATGTTGAGATCCCAGAAAAATAACAAAACAACATCATTTAAAACTGGCGCCTGCGCCACTGAGCCAAGAGACTCGTTGCCTAGTGGATGAAATAGGTAATTACGGAATAATACGAGAACGTAGGTAAGAATCTACGCGGTTACACACATACAATAAAAGCATGATGGCAATACGAAAAAAGCATGTTACAAGATGTCGCTACTGACATGGGTCATATAACTCCAAAGGCGCCTGTACTTACCATGTAGAGCACCATGTAGATGTAACCTAGATTATCCTATAGCTGTTCTAAAATTAAAAAGGAGTTACTTCTACTTCCACATCAGAAATGTGCTTAGTCTAAAAATACACTTTGGAAATAATTATTACTTAGAATAACACGATAAAGCAAGTAATGTTACTTACCTACATAATTGTACTAATGTAAATGAGGTTACGTAATTTATACGGGGTTTTTTGGCCCTGTGTCACACTAGAAGGTGATTTTTACATCTAGTATAACCCAGGGACCATAAGACACCGTATATTTTTGAATGGTCTTCTGTTTCTTTGTTTGACTAACAACACAAACATATTATATCAAATTTGAAATAAATTCACATGTCAAAAACAATACAATAAAAGTTGAAGATGTCAAGTAGAATTCACATAGAAACGTCGAGCTACAGAGTGGACGCCAGCGTCCACATGACAATCAGCGACATATTATTATGTTCCTCATCAGTTGGTCGTATTTCACTCATCCGTCGCTCAAATGTCACTCATCCATGACACTCAACACCATGAAAGTAATTTTTCGACAACAGGGTTCCTCAGATGTCTTTAAAATGTTTCGTCAGAAGCCTCTTTTTAAAGCAGCAGGCGTAGAGATAGTACTAGGGAAGTCCAATAACAAGCAGGTCATTTTCTGAAAGTATCGTACAACCAGGAACAGCGTATAATAATGCGTTCGTTTGCCACGTTTCATGGCCCGGAAATCCGCAAGGTGGTAAAACTTATTTTTAGGATGTTTTCGGAAATTGAATTATACTTAAACTGTACTTAAGCCTTTTGGGATTGGCCCACATCTCAAATGTGGCTTCTTTTAGGATTGGCTTTAATAATTATTGTGCCTTAAATCTGACACTGAGAAAAAACACCACTGACTTACCACCGCACATACAGAATAACATCAATGAATACAATCTTAATTAAAACAATAATCAACATCATGAAAAAATAATGAATATCATTTCGCTCAGTAATTAACCATTCAAGCGAGCGGTATCACACATTATGAAAAGGATACGTAGGGCTTAGTTTTCTTAGCCTTATTGTGCCGTTGTGCCTTGTTGTGTGAAATTATAAATTCTATAGCTTCAGAAGATCACCATATTTAATTATTTTTAGTTTCATTTCTGAGTTAAATATTATATTTTAAAAATGTTGTTAGTTATTTATAGTTTTTGTTTGAATTTATCATTTTTGAATATTTTGTTCCAATGAATAATTTTTCATAATTTTCGTTTGTATTTATTATTTTTATAAATTTTAAATGTAACCTACCTGTCAAGTACGGATGGTAGAAGTCGGCGCCGCCTGTGCATTCCCCGAAGCTCTCACACCACGTACACTGAAAGAATAAGGACATTTAATGACGCGGCAAATGCTCCGGTGACATTCACAGGCAACAGATACCTAAGATCGCGAGCACATTTCTAGATAAGGAAAATTAAATTCAGCTTATTTTTTATGCTTAAATGATAAAGTTCTGTTATGACATTGATGCCAATGCTTTGATTGACCTTTGCCCTATAGTTTGTTCTGTGCTGGCGCTGCAGGTGTTGTGCCTTGGGTAGCACTGGAGAGCCATTGACTGCTATAGAAAACCCATTATGAATCATCAACATCAGCAGCTTATTCTGGTCACTGCTTGACGTAGGCCTCCCCTAATGCGAACCCTGTCCTCAGCTAGACCCATTCACCCCCTTCTTACAGCTTATTGCAGCCTAACCTTACCTAGCCGAAGGGCGTTCCACACTACGACTACGCTTGCCGAGACAAATTCTCACTTAAGAATGCGCTTACCCCAATGGCTATCCTCTTTACAGCAAACGTTGCCAGCCCACTTCAACTTTAGCTGACTTATTTAGTGAGTGATGAATTGCTAGGTAGCATTCAGTTCTCGAATCAATCATGCTTTGCACTTAGGATGCGCTTGAAAAAAGCGTAATGAGCCGGGAATGTTTCGAAGGTCTTCTTGCTGTAGTTGGTGTAGTGGCAATCTGCAAAAGAAAAAGTAGGGCAGGAGCAAAAGAATCGTCACCCAACCGCCTCGCTGACAACCTCAGTCGATATCCGTGAAGTTGCAGTCGTATATTTTAGAGACATGAATAGTAAAACAACTAATTTGGTCAATATCAATAGAAAATACAAACATGTTGAGATCCCAGAAAAATAACAAAACAACATCATTTAAAACTGGCGCCTGCGCCACTGAGCCAAGAGACTCGTTGCCTAGTGGATGAAATAGGTAATTACGGAATAATACGAGAACGTAGGTAAGAATCTACGCGGTTACACACATACAATAAAAGCATGATGGCAATACGAAAAAAGCATGTTACAAGATGTCGCTACTGACATGGGTCATATAACTCCAAAGGCGCCTGTACTTACCATGTAGAGCACCATGTAGATGTAACCTAGATTATCCTATAGCTGTTCTAAAATTAAAAAGGAGTTACTTCTACTTCCACATCAGAAATGTGCTTAGTCTAAAAATACACTTTGGAAATAATTATTACTTAGAATAACACGATAAAGCAAGTAATGTTACTTACCTACATAATTGTACTAATGTAAATGAGCTTACGTAATTTATACGGGGTTTTTTGGCCCTGTGTCACACTAGAAGGTGATTTTTACATCTAGTATAACCCAGGGACCATAAGACACCGTACATTTTTGAATGGTCTTCTGTTTCTTTGTTTGACTAACAACACAAACATATTATATTAAATTTGAAATAAATTCACATGTCAAAAACAATACAATAAAAGTTGAAGATGTCAAGTAGAATTCACATAGAAACGTCGAGCTACAGAGTGGACGCCAGCGTCCACATGACAATCAGCGACATATTATTATGTTCCTCATCAGTTGGGCCCTAACCATGAGCTCTTATAGCAAGATTATTTCAATGTTACTTTGCTTTTTCGTACCATGACGTCTTCAAAACAATACTTATTAAGTCCTGCTATCCTTGAGCAATATTGCTGTCAGAGCCCATACAAAATTGAGAAATTGGTACCATGAAGTGCTATTTGACAATCAGCAATATTGTTTTAAGGCATCACGTGATCTGTTGCCATGACAATTAAAATTTTGTTATTACGTGAAATTTGGCAACAGCGCGTTCACACGGGTTACTTTTATTCATTAATTTACATAACAAATTCTATCGTTAGAAAAGTATTCTCTTTAACTAAAGGTAGGTTATTATTAGGTAAAAAAGTTAAATAAAAGATTATTCATAATGTTATTTAACTAAGTTAACTAAGTAGACAATATTGTTTCATAAATTTATCTTGAATACATTTCGACGATGAGGTGCGAGTCTTCTTCACCCTACTAAATGTTCCCATAAAACCGATTTATTCATTTCAACTAAGCAAGAATACCTATTAAAACTAAATGCTTTTAAGCATTCCCTAAAAAAATATAGAAACTTAATAGAATAAATTAGGTCATAAAATAACAAACTAAAGTTTGCGTTATATTCGAATACAAATAATAAATTCTGAAAAATAATCCCTAGTGTGATACACAATCGCTTGTACAAGTAAGGTTGCGTTACTTTTGCAGCAAGCTTAATTCAATATTACTTTTATTGACATCAAATGACATCCAACAAAGTAATCTTGCGAAGTGTGGGGAAAAAACGAATGATGATTCTGGTTGTTCACTCTTAAATATGTACTTATCATGCCAAGCCGTTACTGAGACTGAAATCAATTAAAAAACCAAATGCCATGAAAACTAAGCTACGTCTGTCAGTCAAATTGAGATTCATTTACCAAAGCTAAGCTGTTTTGTATTTGTATATTTTTCACTACATAAATAATAAATACTACTCTTAGGTATACCATAAGGGGATAAGTTTTATCTCTATTTTAAGTTGCTACCAAACGTGTTTTGTTTCATCAGCCTTCCTGAAAGTACTTTTCAGTTCATTGAAGTGCACCTTTTTTTTTTTTTTTTTTTGTTTACGCTGAGGGAAATGCCTTACGCATACCCGCCGCCGGGGGGCGGTCGGGTTATGTCGGACTCTCCTACTGGGAAGGTTGACCCAGTGGCCTACCGACTGAAAACCTCAGCGACTCCCTCTCATCGTCCACGGTGGGGGGAATGCGGTGACTGGCAAAAAGCCTGCTACGCGTCCCCCCGGACGGAGCCCGCCTTACACGGCGGGCCGGAAGCCTTTGGTTATCCCTTAACATTCTTTTAAAAAATATCCATTGCTGAAGTAAAACTTACCGTAGAGTTTGTTAGGATGCCTTTAATCTAATTTCTTCGACTAGGGCTCGGATCAATCATCAGAATATGGACATAAAAGAACATAATTTCATCAGCGTTTAAGTGGTTACTAGAGTACTGATTAGAGCGTCATGACATTGGTAGGATACAAGGACACTGTTTTTTTGGGAATGGCTATAATAGGCGGGATTTATTAAAGAGTCTGTTTAGATATCCATTGACATTCACTGATAAGCCATACGATGTCTAAAACAGTTGGTGTAACGACGATAATGCTCCGTAGGAACAAAAATGTTTATATTTTGTTTAGATGTTTTAGAATTTTAGGTGTTTCTTTTTTGTGCAGGTAAATACATTATTGTTTTTTTTTGTCAAACGTCTTTTTATCTTTAGTCTATCAGTATCTTTCTCCTTTTTGTTATCAGTAAACAGCCAATGATGACCAGAATCTCCAGTCTGTTGCCGTCCAGCTCGTCCCAACTAAGGCAAGTCATCATTCTATTGTCAGGTTTAGGTAGGCAGTTTTTGTGTCCATGGTTCAGTTCGTACCACTCAAAATGATCTGAGATTTGAAGGTTGGATTGATAACGTTAGTTTCGTTGTAATGATTCGTCCACTTCAGCCAGTTGGTTCTGGGTGGCAGGGTGTCAACGGCGCATGGTACATTCCATCAGATCTACATCTTTGTGTACTGTCTCATCTCTATCTCTTTTTTGTTGAACCCTTAAGTACACTATATAATCATCAAATCTTTCATAGAACTGTATTAATTTTGATTATGGATTTTTTGTTCTTTTTACTTTCAGAGCACAAGGCACAGGCTATGTGGCGATTAGGAGTCCTGCATAAATAAATACATAATGAGATTACTGAAAATACTAAACCTCAAGTAGGTACATAATATTTTTAGCCACTTTGAATCCATCTAAGTAGGTAATATTACTTACCTAAATAAATTCTTACATGCTAATATTGCTTTTGGAATGCACGTGAAAAAAGTCTCTGACATGTACTTTATCGTTCTGATAATAGTTTGAGGTCAGAGTCTTTTTAAATTATGCTAAACGAACTTACTATGTAGAGCACTATGTAGATGTAACCTAGATTACCCTGTAGCCGTTCTAAAATCAAAAATAAACCAGTAATACTTTCACATCTGTAATGCGCTTAGTCTAAAATACACTTTGAAAACAAATATTTCTTGGAATAACACGTTAAAGCAAGTAATTATGTAGAATTGTACTAATGCAAATGAGCTCACGTAATTTATACAGGGTTTTTTGGCCCTGTGTCACACTAGATGGTGATTTTTACATCCAGTATAACCCAGGGACCATAAAACACCGTATATTTTTGGATGGTCCTCTTGTTCTTTGTTAGACTAACAACAAAAACATATTATTATATACAATCAATTCACATGTCAAAAACAGCACAATAAAAATTGAAGTGTGTCAAGTAAAATTCGAAACGTTGAGCTATAGAGTGGACACTGGCGTTCACATGACAATCAACGACATACGAGAGATGGATGAGTAACATATGTGCGATGGATGTGTGACATATGAGCGACGGATGAGTTATTTTAGTATTCAAGATTTTGTACCACATGTAATAATGAATAAATATGAATAAGAATATATAACGGACGGGTGAGTGACATATGAGCGATAGATGAGTGACATATGAGCGACATAAAAAATAATGAATGTGTAGACGAAATAACATCAATCTCTACGTAGCCTATGTTATGCTGCTGTCATAAGACCCATTTTGCTGTTTTTTTAAAGATTTATATAAACGCGTCTGTATGTGACAGAACGTGTGTCAGAAATTATGACAGTGTATTTTAATCGATTTCCTGCCGCCTGAAATATATCACCATGAAAGTAATTTTTCAACAAAAGGTTCCTCAGCTGTCGTTGAAATGTTTTGTCAGAAGGCTCATTTTTCAAAGCAGCAGGCGGGGCGATTGTACTGGGGAAGTCACATAACACACAGGTTATTTTCTGAAAGTATCTTAGAGCCAGGAACAGCAGAATAATGTGTCCGTTTGCCACAATTCATGACCCGAAAATCCACGATGTTGTAAAACTTATTTATGAGGATGTTTCAGGAAATATAATTGAAACCAGCCTAAAAGATAACTTAATAACTTTGTGAAAAAAAACAGTATTATCAAAAAGTGATTACCTGCCATTTCTATCAATACCTGTTGTTTTGGCCTACGCGGAGCATCTTTAATTTATTTCAATATTCTTATTCCAACTTCAAGTTAAATCATGTATGCATATACACAACACCATATCACAAGCAACTCGAAAAAAACATGATATCTGTTACCTTGGCCCGCAGGAAGCATCTTTTAGGATTGACATACAACCCACATGGGGCCTCTTTTAGGATTGGCGCGTAAGGAGCATCTTCAGAGTTTTAATAATATTATCTTAAATCTAACACTGATAAAAAACACCACTTACTTACCACCGTACGTATAAAATAACATCAATGAATACAATCTTAATAATAACAATAATTACATAATGGAAAAATAATGAATATCATTTTGCTTGGTAATTAGGCTTTCAAGCAAGCATCACACATTATGAAAAGGATACGTAGGGCTTAGTTTTTTTAGCCTTTTTGTGCCGTTGTGCCTTGTGTGATGTTTTAAATGTTATAAACCTTATAACTTCAGAAAATCACCATGCTTTTGGCGCTTTCTTGTATTGTTTCTTTTATGAATATTGATTATTAATAACTGGGGCAGTCATTTGATCACTCTCTCACCTGGTGCTAAGTGAAGATGTAATCTATGGTGGTACATGACTGTCCAAAACTCACTGAATGTTTTTTTTGGGTCAGTTTAATAAAACCTTTTATAAAATATCAGGGAAGATGGGAGGAAATAAAGAGAAACTGGGTTTCAATCTTTATAATATTGTATAATTCTTTCGAATGTTACAACCAAATGATCGCTGAGACAGTCGATCCAAGAGTCCCAATTAGGAACCGGCGTCCCTGTTTTATACCCATCTTAACGGAAGTTCTGGTAACCGTTTCTCAAGAAATTATAACAGCAAATTCAATAGGAAGTCAACATTATATCCAAATCACTAAAATTAATATTATACCGGAACTTCCGTTTTACAAATACATCAACCAAAACATACAACTCTTGTATCTAAGTAACAATAGTATTTTAAACAGTTTTAACTAGGAATTCTGAATTTACATCAATTTAACCAACTCGAAAAACAGTACCAATTACTTATAGATAAATAATTCACAGCGGAAATCAACTGACCATCATTTATAACCTAATATTTTGTACAGGAAGTTGTCACTAAAATATCACCAGTTCTGATTTGAAAACTATGTGCACCGGATGTTGAGAAATAATTGACTAAAAATCTAGCTAGCCGGAAATATGATTTTTACCGTCTACGAACACTAGTCCTAAACGGAAATCAAATAAATATCATTTAAGTATTCGCAAAGGAAATAGACAACTAACTTATAAATCCTAACATTCGGCCTTTCCTGACCATTAGGTTTCTCCTGAAACATCGTTATGAACCAATCAATTTAAAGAAAAACAAAAACTTTCTACTAGCTTTTAGCCATTGGATATCTATGATAAGTCCACCAAATCTATGATAAGTTAACCAAGACACTGACCATCGGATCTGTCGACGATAAGTCAAGTGCGCCTATTTTTTTGACCATCGGATAATATGTCAACGATAAGCCAAAAAAAAATCACTAACACATTGACCATCGGATCTGTCAACGATAAGTCAAGTGCCACTAACTTTTGACCAACGGATACATCAACGATAGGCCAAACCAACTAACACACTGACCATCGGTTAATATGTCAACGATAAGTCAAGTGCAACTAACTTTTGACCAACGGATACATCAACGATAGGTCAAACTAACTAACACACCGACCATCGGATAATATGTCAACGATAAGTCAAGTGCAACTAACTTTTGACCAACGGATACATCAACGATAGGTCAAACCAACTAACACACTGACCATCGGATAATATGTCTACGATAAGTCAAGTGAAACTAAAATCACAAACGAAAACTGATTTAATGTTAATACGATTGTTAATTTTAAATATCCTTTGCTGATTTGTTAAAAACGAGTAAACTTACATCTTAATTACCATTCTGTACAATAAAGGGATACATACTAAATATTATTAAAGTCAATTTACACTGGTACTATAAACTGATACTGTACTTACACTGGTATTATAAACTGATTTTTATGATAAATTAAGATGAATATTAATTACGATTCTATACAAAAAAAAATAGAACACGCAAGTAAAACTGAAGTGAAATTTTCGATCCGATCCAAACAAATCAACCATTAGTTATCGTCTGAATCACTACTTTTGCTGTCTGTGTCACTATAAGTGGTTATCCATGGCTTTATGCGATCTGCTGCCCAAACATTACAATAATCTCGCTGCGTAATTTTGGACCCCGGAATGCTTGAAACTTCGTATCTATCGTTTTCCAAAATCTTTGTTACTTTGAATGGTCCTGTGAACTTTGGCAGCAACTTTTTACTTTTCCCATCATTACTAGAAACAGGTTTCAGTATCTTTACCAGGTCTCCTAACCTGTACGTTTTTGCTTTGATTTTATTCCTATCATATCTTTTTTTTTGCGCGCACTGATCCTTTTCTATGTGTGTACTCACTTGTTGCCTGATTTCGTCTAATGATTTCTCAACCCGTGTTTCGTTTAATATATCACTGAATATATTGTCTCCCTTACTTATTACTTGAAATCCAAATAAGACCTCTGAAGGAGTTTTGCCTATTCCTTTATTTAATGTGTTATTAATTCCGTATTGGAGTTTCCCTAAAGCCTTATCCCAATATTTTTCGCCTAGTTTTACTGTATAGGCAGTTAAGGCGTCTAACACTGTTCTGTTATATCTTTCCACTTGTCCGTTTGCTCGTGGAGAAGCAACTGCATTAAGGCAATGTTTTATTTTTGATTCAGTGCAAAATTGCCTAAATTCGTTAGAAGTGAAGGAAGACCCCTGATCAGAAATAACTCTGTTTGGATAGCCAAAGAGACAAAATACATCTTCTAAAGCGCGAATTGAAGGCTTTGATTTTAAATTTCTCAATGGTTTAAGCAAACAAAACTTTGTGAAACCGTCCACGATTAGTAACAAGTATGAATTTCCATTCGCACTTTTAATGAACGGCCCCAAATGATCGATATGAACTGTTTCAAATGGTTTCTGAACTTTAGGTATGGGATGTAAAAGTCCTTCCTTAGGTCCTGTAGGCTCTTTACTATAGGCACACTCAAGACAGGAACGGACATATTTCTTTATAAATCGGTTCATTTTAGGGAACCAAAAATCTTTACTTATTTTATCAAGAGTCTTTTGAACGCTAAAATGGCCTATGTCATCGTGGTTCAGTTTGCATAGTTGAAACCTCGCGCTTTTGGGTACCACCCATCTAAGTTCCTCTCCAATTTTCCTAAACAGCTTATTATTTTTGACAGTGTAGTTTTTCTTTACTTCTGAATACTCTTTATCATCTAGAATCTTTCTGATCCGTTGAATTTCCGAATCATTTTGCTGAAGGCTCAGTAACCAATCTTCTTGAGTTATTTTCAAAATAGAAGGCAAAGGATCTTTATTAAATTCGTTCGTAAATGGTTGAGGATTCCTGCTTAAAGCATCTACATGTGTCATTGTATGACCAGGTTTATACTCTATGTCGAAATGAAATTCCTGTAGGGCTATCCACCATCGCGCAATGCGTGGAACTAGGTCTCGTTTTGTAAATGTTGTTCTGAGAGCGCTGCAATCAGTTACTAAAGTGAACTTAACACCTATTAAATATACGCGAAGGCGTTGGAGAGATGCTACAACTGCAAGGGTTTCTAACTCGTAAGCATGATAGTTTTGTTCGTCGACAGTAGTTTTCCGACTAAAATAAGCGATAGGTTTCAGTTGTTTAGAGTCATGCTGCATTTGTAATAATATGCCAGCTAAGCCATGCTTACTAGCGTCAGTATGTAAATAAGTATCACTTTTGGGATCGTAAATTCCTAGCAATGGCCTTTCTGCCAGGGATTGCTTCAATTGTCTAAACGCGGTCGATTGTGCATCATCCCAATGCCAGACGCTGTTTTTCTTCGTCAAATCAGTAAGTGGTCTAGCGATAATAGCGAAATTTTGGATAAATTTTCTGAAGTAACTAGCTAAGCCTATGAACTGCCTAACTTCATGGACATTGCTTGGTGTAGGGAATTGTTCGACCGCCACAATTTTGGCTTTACCGGGCCTAATGCCTTTTTCACTTACTTCGTAGCCTAAATACTCTAGTTCTGTTTTGAAAAAATTACATTTTTGTAAATTTAAAGTCAACCCAGCTTTTCTTATCAGTTTAAATGTATCTTCTAATCGCTTAAATTCCTCATCATAATCCCTACCGGGAACCAGAATGTCATCCATGTAAGCAAGAGCCGAGTGGAACCGGGAATTTCCAAGGACTTGATTCATTGTACGTTGGAAAACGGCCGGAGAATTGACTAAACCAAATGGCATCTTTTTAAATTGATATAGTCCATCAGGGGTAATGAAAGCAGTAAGATTTCGACAGTCTGGCTTTATGGGTATTTGATAATAACCACTGGCGAGGTCTAAGCTCGTGTAAAATTTGTTCCCTTTCAACATATCTAATTGATCATCTATCCGTGGCATTGGATAATGGTCTTTCTTAGTCTTTCGATTAAGCGCTCTATAGTCTACACAAAGACGATAGCCACCAGTCTTTTTCGGTACAAGTATGACAGGACTTGCGTAGGGGGAGTTAGATTCTTCAGCAATGTCACAGCTAACCAGTTCATCAACTATTTCTCTAACTATCTCTCTTTCTGAAAAACTTAATCGGTATGGTCGATAAACCACTGGGGTGTTGTCTTCCAGTTCGATACTCATTTCTGCTACTTTTGTGCAGCCAAGTTCAGAAAGATTTTCAGCAAAACAATCTCTGTAGCTATTGACTAACTTGGTAATGGATGTTTTCTGAGAAGTGGTTAAACTAGGGTTTAGGTTTATTTTGTGTTCCTCAAAAGGTTTTATTTCAGAATCAGAGGATATTTTGAGACATTGAGTATCAAATTTATGCTGTTCTAACTTAGGTGGTGATAGCGCATTGGCACGTGCAAATACAGCATTTTCAGACAGAATTAAAGGTCGCTTGGCAAAGTTAAAAACGGCGATTTTACAATTCCCTTCTTGAATGTTGTAAACGCCACCCATAACACAATATTCAGTTAGACCAATCTTACGATAAGAGTTCTCTACAACAATTGTGCCGTCGTGTCTATTGTTTTCTATACATGGCACAAGATCGAAATTGTTAACAGTGCTATCAGCTTTAATTCTCAGGACTACTTTATCAGAAGAAATACTATCAACTTGCAAACCCATCATATCTTGTGAGAATTCCCGTTTGAGAATATTCAAATCTTCGCGAGTTTTCACAACGAGAACATCACTTCGCTCAGTAAAATCTTGACCTACCAATAAGGGTTCGGGTAGCAACCCTGGTTCCACAATATAAGCACTCACTTCAGCAGTTACTTCACCAATGCTTAAATTTATTTTTGTTGAACCTAACGGTGTATAAGACATATTGCCAAAGCCACGAATGTTGGGTACTTCGCTCTGTAGTTTTGGCAATGAACATTTTTCGACTAGATCCATACTTATGAGAGTGCAATCGCTACCAAAGTCTATGTAGCATTGAATATCGATAGTACCGTTTAATTTTGCTTGTTTATGATATTTGGAATCGGATAAAGATGTCTGAGCAAATAAAGTCTTCTTATCAGATGATTTTAAGGCTGCTGAATTAGAAGACTTGAAGCAATCGGCAGTTTTGTGACCGACCATCTTGCAATTGTCACATTTAACCAGAGGCTTAGGACATTTTGGTGACGTATGACCTTTTTCTTTGCAGTTATAACAGGTAGGTTCATTGAAGCGACAGTTAATGCTTTTATGTCCGGGTTTACTACATTTGAAACATATCAACTCTCTAGTTATGTTTGTACTTATTGGTCTCTTTTGCATCTTTTGAACGATATCTCGACTCTGATCTTTTAAAAACTTTAGTAAATCATCAGGGTCTACGATTCTGGCAGATGAAGCACTGGCCTTAAGCATTCTATCTTCTATGCCATATATAAGACAGTCGACTGCCTTTTTACCTGTGATGCCACAAGCATTTAATAAGATGATTTTGTCATAATAGTATTCGTCTACTGATTCACCTATTTTCATTTTCCTATCTAGCATTTCTGTTAATAAAGCTCCATAGTTACTTTCCGATGGAAACGCTTTTGTCAGCCTATCCTGCCACTCAGACCACGTTAACAGAATTGTATCTAAGCTTTCATACCACTTCCTAGCATGCCCATCTAATTTAGGAAGAGCGTAGTGTGTAGTCTGCTCATCAGACCATTTGTATATTTTTGCACATTCGTTGACTTTACCTATCCAATGCTCTATGCGTTGATTTCTTTGTGTCGGATCGAATGTTGGTATCATATTTTTATCAAATGACATAGAATTTGGCCGCATGAAACTTTGTAACATTTGTGAAAATTGACTGGCACTAAAAGATAATATATTAGCGTTCGAATCGGATGGAACACTCATACCGACATTGGGTTGGTTGCTGGTTGTTGAAGTACCCGCTGACAACTGAGGCTCTGCTTGGCCTCGTTCGTCCACAGAGGCCATTCGTCTCGACACCAGCGGTGTGCTTGCTTCTTCACGAACCACGTCTCGAGAAGAATCGTCGTCCTGCAATTAATTTCGAACGGTAGAGTAACTATAGTGAACTGTTAGCCTAATATTGGCATTCTGGTGCACAACAAAAAGTTAGTGTTCCAGTTTACATATTCATACAACTACTAAGCGTGGAACTAGCTGGCGGTACGTAAGCAAAGAACTAATTTAGAAATTAATAGATAATCAAGTATTATGAAAATGCATGGCAGTGCTATTTAGACTTGCTTCCTTGTGTAACTTTAATTTTTACTTAAGGGAAAGAGAAGAGAGACAAAAAAAAAAAAAAAATACCCGCCTTGTTTGTCGAACGACTTCGATTTCTTCGTGACCGTTTCGTTCTGGAGCGGTGGTGAACCGGTTGACTCCGATCTCTTCTCCTTGATGCACGGCTTACTTCAGACCCCGACGTCGCATCGCTGCTGGAACTTTGACGCCGACGGCGTTTGCGATGCTTGGAGCGTCGGCGACGGCGAGAGCGGTGAGCTACATCGCTTTTAGAACTGGCGTGATCGCTGCAGTTACGCATATCCGATCCCACTTCTGATATAAAATATCAGGGAAGATGGGAGGAAATAAAGAGAAACTGGGTTTCAATCTTTATAATATTGTATAATTCTTTCGAATGTTACAACCAAATGATCGCTGAGACAGTCGATCCAAGAGTCCCAATTAGGAACCGGCGTCCCTGTTTTATACCCATCTTAACGGAAGTTCTGGTAACCGTTTCTCAAGAAATTATAACAGCAAATTCAATAGGAAGTCAACATTATATCCAAATCACTAAAATTAATATTATACCGGAACTTCCGTTTTACAAATACATCAACCAAAACATACAACTCTTGTATCTAAGTAACAATAGTATTTTAAACAGTTTTAACTAGGAATTCTGAATTTACATCAATTTAACCAACTCGAAAAACAGTACCAATTACTTATAGATAAATAATTCACAGCGGAAATCAACTGACCATCATTTATAACCTAATATTTTGTACAGGAAGTTGTCACTAAAATATCACCAGTTCTGATTTGAAAACTATGTGCACCGGATGTTGAGAAATAATTGACTAAAAATCTAGCTAGCCGGAAATATGATTTTTACCGTCTACGAACACTAGTCCTAAACGGAAATCAAATAAATATCATTTAAGTATTCGCAAAGGAAATAGACAACTAACTTATAAATCCTAACACTTTATTCGATTTAATGTTTGAGCTTACATTTTTTTTAGTTTTAATTCGAATTCATACTTTTTATAGTCTTGGTTTGAATTTTTTATGTTTTAAAAATCTTTTTTAACCTACCTGTCAAGTACGGATGGTAGAAGTCGGCGCCGCCCGTGCATTCCCCGAAGCTCTCACACCACGTACACTGAAAGAAATAAGGACATTTAATGCTGCTGCAAATGCTCCAGTAGAACCATACTCTACTTATTACCGGTGAGCATTAACATAAACTCGGGCTGTGCCGCCGTGTGTATTGCGGCTTATTCATTTAAACTTTATGAAACAAATAAGGCCTCCGACCAAGGCCCAAAATTATTAAAACTGACGTATGCGTGTTTTCCGAAGCAAGAAACCCAAGACAATCACTGGCAACAGATATGATGGCGAGAACATTCAAAAGAGAGAAAATTCAATTCATCTTATTTTTTTATGGTAAATGATGAGGCTACTGTTCTGACGTTGATGCCAATTCTTTGATTGACCTATGCCCTTTCGTTTGTTCTGTGCAGGCGCTGCAGGTGTTGTGCCTCAGGCAGCACGTAGCGGAGTG
The DNA here is from genome assembly GCA_950022985.1 of Udea ferrugalis. Lineage (NCBI taxonomy): Eukaryota > Metazoa > Arthropoda > Insecta > Lepidoptera > Crambidae > Udea > Udea ferrugalis. The sequence goes on from OX465515.1 coordinate 2,452,076, forward strand.
CCATCGACTGCTATAAAATCCATTATGAATCAATCATCAACATCAGCAGCTCAAACTGGTCCACTGCTGGACGTGGGCCTCCCTTTATGCGCGCCCTATCCTCAGCTAGACTCATTTACTCCCTTCCAGCAGCTTTTCGCAGCCTAGCCTTACCTAGCCGGAGGGCGTTCCACGCTGTCACAGACAAGGTCTCACTAACTTATCCTCTCGCTTACCCCATTGGTTATCTGTTTTACAGGAAACGTGGCCAGCCCACTTCAACTTCAGTATTACTCATTCAGTGAGTTGTGTCGATGACCTTGGTTCTCAGTCGGAATCATTTTGTATTATAAATTTTGGGCATGGCTTGTTGTGGCAATTGCCCTATCCGGCTTTAGAACCTCACATACTGATACTTACAGGACAAATTGACTCAGAGGGGTAACCCTTTTGGTTACCTCCTCTCGTTATTCCCTCCGCTCACCCCCTGCGTGCCGTTTAACTTCCACTCTCACTCTAGCTAAACTATACATTTGATTCTACTCATGTATTTACGAAACCTCATTTCATTTCACTTCCAAATCTACAAAAAACCTCTACTTTCATCTTTTAATCACATCCATAGAAGAGCAGATATTACCAGCAGTAATAATTCGATTCATTCACACTATTTTCGGATAACTGCGTCTTTTGCGACAATATTGCCTTACAGCCAATTTTTTTTTCATAATCATACTTATTTCCAAATTTTGAATACCTACATCTGCTCAAAACGTACATTTATTAGATTTACTCAACCAATGTACAACACTTACATTGGTTGAGTTAATCTAAAATTTAATCTTTTAAGATGTACATTTCACATAATTTCAGTACATGAAACTGTTTTTGAACAAACTCTCTATCTTATAAGGTATAGTATAGGTCAGACTGCGATATATAGCAATATCTTCCGCACCAGGTTATTGTCAAAATGGCCGGTATTTTGATAATGTTTTAGTAGCTGAAGAAATTGTATTAAATTACATCTTGTTTTCATGGAATGCATGTAATTCCATTTTCGAAAATTCTTGCTCGATCATCGTTTCCTAGTTTAACCTAAATACTTAGTATTTAATTTTTGGATTTACATGGACCCTATTTAAATAATTATCAACTACTTACCTATTTACTGTTAAGGAAATGAAACTTGCCGGGCTGGCTAAAATGCTAATTAGTTAGACATTATTATATGTCTCGAGTTTCTAAAACCCCACAGTATGCCTTGTGGTGTAACAAAGAACCATAGACACTCCGAGAAAGACACGCTCTAGATATTAGTTAAGCACCAAAATGAACTTTATAATAATTGGAGCAGTTAATCAAATTAAGCGAAAACACGGATAAATGTATGTAAGCTCTCGAATTAATCATGCTTTGCACTTGAATGCGCTTGAAGAAAGCGTGAGGAGCCGGGAACGTTTCGAAGCCCCGTTGCAGTAGTTGTCACCAAGTGGCAATCTGGAAAAGAAAAAGTAGGGCAGGAGCAAAAGAATCGTCACCCTACCGCCGCGCTGACAACCTCAGGCGATATCCGTGAAGTCGCACTCGTATATTTTAGAAACAGTTACTAGAAGATCCCCTAACCCAATCCGAGGCAATCGTCAATGACAGACAGTACTCAGTTATTTACATCTTGCTACCTCACCTTTGGTTATCACTTAACATTCTTTTAAAAAAATATCCATTGCTGAAATAAAAATTGACATAGAGTTTGTTAGAATGACTTATTAAATCTAATTTCTTTAGGGGCTATCAAACATAATTTCATCAGCGTTTAAGTGGTTACTAGAGTACTGATCAGAGCGTCATGACATTGGTAAGATTCAAGGACACTGTTTTTTTGGGAATGGCCATATATAATTGGCAGGATTTATTAAAAAGTCTGTTTCGAAAATATCCAAAGACATTCACTGATAAGCCATACGATGTCTGAAACGGTTGGTGTGACGACGATAATGCTCCGTAGGAACAACAATTTTAATGTTTTTTTTGCATGTTTTAGATTTTTAGGTGTTTCTTTTTGTTTTATTTGCCAAACGTCCTTCTATCTTTAGTCCCTCTTTCTCCTTTTTGTTGTCAGTAGAAAGCCTATGATGACCCGAATCTCCAGGCTGTTGCCGTCCAGCTCGTCCCAACTAAGGCAAGTCATCGTTCTATTGTCAGGTTTAGGCAGACAGTTTTTGTGTCCATGGTTCAGTTGGTACCACTCAAAGGATCTGAGACTTGAAGGTTGGATTCATAACGTTAGTTTCGTTGTATTGATTCGTCCACTTCAGCCAGTTGGTTCATTGTGGCAAGGCGTCTATGGCGCATGATACATTTCATCAGATCTGCATCTCTGTGTACCGTCTCATCTTAATATCTTTTCTGTTGAACCCTCAAGTCCAAATGATCATCACATTATTTCATAGAATTGGTTCATTTTAGATAATGGTTTTTGTTCCCTTCACTATTAGAGCACAAGGCATAGGTTATGTGGCGATAAGAAGTCCTACTTAAATTCATACATAATAAGATTATTAAAAATACTAAACCTCAAGTAGGTACATAATATTTTTAGCCACTTTGAATCCATCTAAGTAGGTAATATTACTTACCTTTATAAATTCTTACATGCTAATATTGCTTTTGGAATGCACGTGAAAAAAGTCTCTGACATGTACTTTATCGTTTTGATAATTGTTTGAGGTCAGAGTCTTTTTAAATTATGCTTAACGTACTTACTATGTAGAGCACCATGTAGATGTGACCTAGATTACTCTGTAGCTGTTCTAAAATCTAAGATTAGATATTACAACTTTCACACCAGAAATGCGCTTAGCCTGAAATACACTTTGAAAAAAATATTTCTTGGAATAGCACGTTAAATCAAGTTATGTTACTTACCTACATAATTGTACTAATGAAATGAGCTTACGAAATTTATACGGGGTTTTTTGGCCCTGTGTCACTCTAGATGATGATTTTTACATTTAAAATAACCCAGGGACCATAAAACGCCGTATCCTCCGAAAGGTCCTCTGTTTCTTTGTTTGCCTAACAACAAAAACATATTATATAAAATTAATTCACATGTCAAAAACAGCACAATAAAAATTCAAGTGGTCAATAAAAATTCACATCAAAACGTTGAGCTACAGAGTGGACGCTGGCGTTTACATGACAATCAACGACATACGAGAGATGGGTGAGTGACATATGAGCGACGGATGAGTGGCATATGAGCGACGGATGAGTTATTTTAGAATTTAAGATCTTTTTACCACACGTAATAATTAATAAATATAAATAAGAACATATGACCGATGGATTAGTGACATAATATGTCACTAATCCATCGGTCATATTATGACCCACGGAATCCACGGATGAGTGACATATGAGCGTCAGGTGAGTGACATATGAGCGACATCAAAAAGAACGAATGTGTAGACGAAATTACATCAATATTTACATAGCCTAGTATTTCATAGTTATTTCATTTCATTTATTGCATATCACATTGCGATACATAGGTTTTACATGAAATGGTAGTGTACATGTGACGCCCTGCAAGGGCATAGCAAATGGAGAGATAAGTTTTACAGCCTTACATAAGACTTACTTAGGTAAGGCAACTTATGCTGCTTACTTACTTATGCTGCTGACATAAGACCCATTTTGCTATGCCCATTTAAAAATTGATATAAACGCGTCTGTATGTGACATAACATGTGACGGAACATGACGTGACAGAAAGTGTATTAGAAATTATGACAGTGAATTTAAATCGATTTCCTGCCACCTGAAATGTAACACCATGAAAGTAATTTTTCGACAAAAGATTCCTCAGAAGGTTCATTCTTCAAAGCAGCAGGAAGAAAGATTGTACTAGGGAAGTCCCATAACACCCAGAACAGCGTATAATAATGCGTTCGTTTGCCACGATTCCTGACTCGGCAATCCACAATGTTGTAAAATTCAGTTTTAAGGATGTTTCTGTAAATTGAATTATACTTAAACCCCAAACCTTAAAGATCACACCATTTCTTTGTGAAAAAAGAAAGTATCATTAATAAGTGATTTCCTGCTATTTTTATTCATTAGTACATGTTATTTTGGCCCACGCGGAGCATCTTTTATTTATTTCAGTATTCTTATTCTTACTTCAATTATGAATACACAACACCATATCGCTACTGACTCGAAAAAAACATGGTATCTGATACCATGACCCACAAGGAGCATCTTTTAGTATTGGCCCAAATCCCACATGGGGCCTCTTCAAGGATTGGCTCACATGGGGCCTTTTTTAGGATTGACCCGCGCTGGGAGCATCTTCAAGGTTTTTTGTACAGTGAGCATCTTTTAATAGTTGTGCTTTAAATCTAACACTGAGAAAAACACCACTTACTTACTACCGTACGTATGGAATAACATTAATGAATACAATCTTAATTAAAACAAAAATCAACATCATGGAAAAATAATGCATAACATTTTGCTCAGTAATTAAGCATTCAAGCATTATCACACATTATGAAAAGGATACGTAGGGCTTAGTTTTCTTAGCCTTTTTGTGCCGTTGTGCCTTGTGTGATGTTATAAATCCCATAACTTCAGAAGATCACCATGTTTTGGCTTTTTCTTGTATTGTTTCTTTTATAAATTTTTAATATTTCGGGCTGGAGCAATCATTTGATCATTTTCTCACCTGGTGCTAAGTGGAGATGTAGTCTACGGTGATACGTGACTGTCCAAAACTCACTGAATGATTGTTTGGGTTGGTAATGTTTCATTCATTGTTTGAGCTTAATTTTTTTTTTAATTTTTTTCGAATTCATATTTTTTTATAGTTTTATTTGAATTTATTGTTTTAAAAATCTTTTTTGAACCTACCTGTCAAGTACGAATGGTAGGAGTCGTCGCCGCCCGTGCATGCAAAAAAATAAGGACATTTAATGCTGCTGCAAATGCTCCAGTAGAACCATTCTCTACTTATTACCGGTGAGCATTAACACAAAAATACTGGGCTGTGCCACCGTGTGTATTGCGGTTTAGGCATTTAAACTTTATGTAACATATTATGCCTCCAACCAAGGTTCCAAATTATTAAAAACTGACATAAACGTGTTCTCCGAAGCAAGAAATCTGAGTCAATCACAGAGAACAGATGTGATGGCGAGCACATTCAAGAGAGAGAAATTTCAATTCAGTTTATTTTTTTATGCTAAAATTATGAGACTGCTTTTCTGACGTTGATGCCAATTCTTAGATTGACCTGTGTCCTCTCATTTGTTCTGTGCAGGCGCTGCAGGTGTTGTGCCTCGGGTAGCGCGGGAGTGCCATCGACTGCTATAGAAAATCCATTATAAATCATCAACATCAGCAGCTTAATCTGGTCCACTGCTGGACTCAGGCCTCCCCTAATGCGTGCCCTGTCCTTAGCTAGACGTATTTACCCCCCTCCCTCCCTTGCAGAAGCTTTTCACAGCCTAGCCTTACCTAGCCGGAGGGCGTTCCACACTGGCACTAACAAGGTCTCACTTATCAACTCGCTTACCCCAGTGGTTATCCGTTTTACAGCAAGCCGACCCACTTCAACTTTAGCTTACTTATTCAGTGAGTTGTATCTATGGCCTTGGTTCTCAGTCGGACTCATTTCGGATTATAAATTTCGAGCATAGCTAGTCGTGACGATTGCCCTCTCCGGCATTAGAACCTCAGATACTGATACTTATAGAACTAATTGACTCGGAGGGGTATATCGAGAAATTCACATCTTATCTTTATAATACAATTCTGGTACCACTAACCAGCCCGAGAGGAACCTAGGTATGTTCCCCTCACCACGGACAGGCTGGTCACCATCATCGTTCTTAAACTCACTTTCGAGACTAAAGGTCTCTTAAGAGTGGGCCCCTTCTTGGGGCCCACACAGGCCTCCATACCTCCCCTCACAGCCTGCCCTTTCCGCTCGGCAAGGTATTACTCTTAATTGTAATATCTCGATATACACCTCTGTCTATCTAACTCTTATAATCTTTGTGGAACTCACCCGGTGGGTTCATCTCATCAATTTTGTGCAACTCACCAAAGGGTCGGCTTAGTCTTATGGTTACCTCCTCTTGTTATTCCCTCCGCTCAACCTCTTGATTCTACTCATGTTTTTACGGAACTTCATTTTATTTCACCGCCAAATCTAAAAAAAACCTCTACTCTCATCTTTTAATTACATCCATAGAAGAGCAGATGTTACCAGCAATAATCATTCGATTTATTCACACTTATTTCGGATAATTGCATCTTTCGCGACAATATTAGCTTATAGCCCGAAACACAAAGCATATAAACGATGCACCTGAAGAGAACGTGACGAGCCGGGAGCTTTCAGAGGTCTCTTGCTGGAGTTGGTGGAGTTTGAGCAAACTTTCCATCTTCTCAGAGTGTTGTCGGTTACTATGCTTCCACACAGACCAGCCTTCAAGGTATGTAAGGTTTAGGTCAGTCTGCGATATATTATAGCAATATCTTCCACACCAAGTTAATGTCGAAATGGCTGGTATTTTGATAATGTTTAGTAGCCGAAGAAATTGTATTCAATTACATCTTGTACTACAGGCATTCCATTTTCGATCTTAAGTTCTTGCTCGATGATCGTTTCCTAATTATTGAATTAACATGGACATATTCATATTAAAATAATTATCACCTACTTACCTACTTACTATAAAGGAAATGAAACTTGCCGGGCTGGCTGAAATGCTAATTCCTAGTTAGACATTATTTTATGTCTGAAGTTTCTAAAACCCCACAGTGTGCCTTGTGGTGATACAAGAAACCATAGACACTCCGAGAAAGACACGCTCTAGATATTAGTTAAGCACGAAAATGAACTTTATAATAATTTGAGCAGTTAATCGAATTAAGCATAAAACACGGATAAAAGTGTGTAAGTTCTGGAATTAATCATGCTTTGCACTTAAAATGCGCTTGAAAAAAGCGCGATGAGCCGGGAACGTTTTGAAGGTCTTGTTGCTGTAGTTGGTGAAGTGGCAATCTGGAAAAGAAAAAGTAGGGCATTAGCAAAAGAATCATCACCAACCGCCGCGCTGACAACCTCAGGCGATATCCGTAAAGTTGCACTCGTATATTTTAGAAACAGTTACTAAAAGATCCCCTAACCCAATCCTAAGAGGCAATCGTCAATGACAGTACTCAGTTATTTACATCTTGCCACCTCACCTTTGGTTATCGCTTAACATTATTTTAAAATTCAAGTAGGTACATAATATTTTTAGCCACTTTGAACCCATCTAACAAGGTCATATTACTTACCTATATAAATTCTTACATGCTAATATTGCTTTTGGAATGCACGTGAAAAAAGTCTCTGACATGTACTTTATCGGTTTGATAATTGTTTGAGGTCAGAGTCTTTTTAAATTATGCTAAACGTACTTACTATGTAGATCACCATGTAGATGTAACCTAGATTACTCTGTAGCTGTTCTAAAATCTAAGATTAGATTCATTTCTGGTGTGAAAGTAGTAATGCACTTTCACACCAGAAATGCGCTTAGTCTACACTAATACTACACACTAATACACTTTGAAAAAAATATTTCTTGGAATAACACGTTAAAGCAAGTAATGTTACTTACCTACATAATTGTACGAATGCAAATGAGCTTACGTAATTTACACGGGGTTTTTTGGCCCTGTGTCACTCTAGATGGTGATTTTTACATCTAAAACAACCCAGGGACTATAAAACGCCGTATATTTTAGAAAGGTCCTCTGTTTCTTCGTTTGACTTACAACAAAAACATATAATATAAAATTAATTCACATGTCAAAAAAAGCACAATAAACATTGAAGTCGTCAAGTAAAATTCATATCGAAACGTGGAGCTACAGACTGGACGCTGGCGTTCACATGACAATCAACGACAGACGAGAGATGGATGAATGACATGTTAGCGACGGATGAGTGACATATGAGCGACGGATGAGTGGCATAAGAGCGACGGATGAGATATTTAAGTTTTTTTTTTATGGTTAATTAGGCGCGCATTTGACCACAATCTCACCTGATCTTAAGTGATGATGCGGTCTATGTTGGTACATGCCGGCCTAACAAATGGCTGTTCACTCTTTTCTTGAAGAGGCCCAAGTTATACTGCAGTGGAAACACATCAGTAGGAAGCTCATTCCACTCCTTTGCCGTTCGCATTATGAAGGAATTACCGAAACGGTTGGTGCGAATCGCCGGAATATCAACAATATAGGGGTGGAAGGCCAGTCTGCGCCTAGTGGTCCGATGCAGAAAGGGAGCTGGTGGGATCAGGTCATGCAACTCCTTCGCACACTCTCCGAAATGCATTCTGTAGAACACCGATAGACAAGCGATCTTCCGGCGGTGCTCAAGGCCTTGCAGATTTTCTGTGATGGCAGGGTCACCCACAAGTCTCAAAGCACGTCTTTCCACTGAGTCTAAAGGGGCCAATTGGTACGCGGCGGATCCGTCCCAAAGATGACAGCAGTACTCAATACACGGACGGATTTGCGCTTTGTACAGTTGGAGTAGCATAGCCGGTGAGAAGTACCGCCTTACCCTGGACAAGATACCGAGCTTCTTAGCGGCAGTTTTAGCTATAGACTATAGAATGTATTGGCGGAAATTCAGTTTTGACGACATGTCCATACCTAGGAGTTGTAGGTTGTCGGTTATAGGTAAAATTGCATCTTGGAAAGATGGTGCCAGCTGGAAAAGACTCCGCTTACTGGAGAACAAACACGCCTGCGTCTTGGCAGCGTTGAAATGGACGAGGTTAGCCTCACCCCAGTCGGAAACACGCTTTAAAGCCTGATCGAGACGCTCAATCATACCCTCGCGACAGGACCGGGTCTCCTCCGCAGTGGCCCTTGCAGTGGATTCATATTTGTCCGCAATTGTGGTATCGTCAGCATACCCAAAGGTACCGGGCAAAAGTAGGTCGTTTATATGCAGCCGAAACAATGTAGCAGACAAGACCGAACCCTGCGGAACCCCAGCGTTTATCGAGTACAGTAGTTTTAAAGATCTTTGTATCACATGTTATAATGAATAAATAGGAAAAAGACCATAATGACCGATGAATGAGTAACATATGACCGACAGATGAGTGACATAGATGAGTGGCTTCTACCCCTCTTGAATCAAGCGACGTAATAAATCGCTACTTTGTGAATATTGGTGAACAGCTTGCTCAAAACTTCCCTAACCAAATACAATTTCAACAAGGTTTTCCAGCAATAAGACAAGCATCTTCTTTTGTCCTAGCTGATACTGACTCCGATGAAATAAAAAGTATTATTTCTTCACTTAGATCCAATGCTGCTACAGGTTGGGATGATATTCCATCTCTTGTTTTAAAACGATATTCAAATTATTTTTCTCCGATTCTCTCTTATATATTTAACGTATGCTTTCTCAAAGGTGTCTTCCCTACATCACTGAAGAAGGCTATAATACATCCTATCTTCAAAGGTGGCGATGGAAACCTTATCTCTAACTACCGCCCCATTGCTATACTTTCAGCCGTATCTAAAGTACTTGAACGGGCAGTAAATAATAGACTCGCTAAATATCTTGCCCATTATAACATTCTGTCTCAGCAGCAGTTCGGTTTTAGAAAGGGGATCTCAACTTCTACCGCCTTTCAAGAATTACAAGATGTAACTGTCAAATCTTTAAATGTAAACAAGAAAGTCCTTACAATCTTCCTTGATCTCACAAAAGCTTTTGACACAGTTCCAATCCACATCCTTTTACAAAAGCTTGAAAACATTGGTGTGAGAGGCTGCCAACTAGATTTTTTCAGTAGCTATCTAACAGATAGGAGTCAGGCCGTTAAATTGATTAATGTCACAAGTGGTGAACTTCCTATCAACTACGGTGTGCCCCAGGGCAGTATCCTTGGGCCTACCTTGTTTTTGATATTCATTAACGACCTCAGTAATCTTAAAATACCCCAATGTCACGTTATCACGTATGCTGACGACACAGCACTCACTTTTACAGCAGATTCCTGGTCTGAGCTACAAGTGATCTCACAGGCTGGATTTGACACTGTTTTCTCCTGGCTAAACCAACACATGCTCACGCTCAATACCACCAAATCAAAGCTCATAACCTTTTCAATTAGCTCGAGCACCCAACCTCTGACCCCTGTATCCATTAAAGCCCATTCCTGCTATAATCATTCACCTTCGTGCCAGTGCCCACTAATCTCCTCAGTAGATACAATAAAATACCTAGGCATTACACTGGATAAGGTACTTAATTTCAAAACCCACATACATATACTCACTGGTAGAATGAGGAAGCTTATTTATATTTTTAAAACCTTAAGACATGTAGCAAATTCAATCATCATTAAAAATGTCTACTACGCTCTTTGTCGCTCTATTCTGACCTACTGCATTTCGTCTTGGGGTGGAGTCCCGAAAACTACACTTAAGCCGCTGGAAGTTGCTCAAAGAGCGGTTCTCAAAGTAGCCACGTTCCGCCATATTCTATTTCCGACTAATGAACTGTATAAAGCGTGCAGAGTTCTAACCGTTCGACAACTTTTTATTCTGGAAACAATACGTCTTCAACATCAACGAACACCGTTCAAGCAAGTCACAAAACGGCTTAAACATAAAAATTTGCTCTGTCCCTACCACTGCTTACTCTTTCACACAAAGGTTCTTTTACTACTTAGGTCCGTTTCTGTATAATAAAATAAATTCCGAACTTCCATTACATAACCAGTCTTCTTACGATTGTAAAAATAGTTTGCGTTCCCTTCTTCTCAATAAATCGTACAACGAAACCGAACAATATATTATACACATGTTATGAAATTATATGATAAAACTGCACACACTCTTATACTTACTTATATGGACATAAATAAAACACACAGTTGTACGCATGCACAACACACACATATACATTCACACACACACCCAAACACACGCAAGTACACACACCCAAACAAACACACACACACACTCACACACACACACCATGAGTAAAACGCTTTTCTCATTCATAGATGTACCTACTATTTTTAGGCGACTACTTAATTGTATACTTTTAACTCAATCCGTGGAGGTGGGAGCCTGATGTCCTGTACAAACAGGTATGCTTGCTCATACCTATCACAGGCGTCAGTCTCACACAAATTCTAATTTAGTTGCAATATTGTTTTGGCTTCTTAGGTTACAATATTTGTGTTGAGAAAATAAAGAATTTTTATTATTATTATTATTATGTTGGTACTTTTAAATTCACGGATCCATAGGGATCCGGTCCTTTGAAGCTTGCGTGGGGCCGAAGCCAACACGTAGAGGCTTTTTGGTACCGTATACTCTAATTTGCAATGTGTACATCTGCCGGGTTTTGTCTCTTGATAAATTATGAAAATCTACCCAAAGACAACACCCGGAAAATGCAAGGACTATTGTGAAAATAAGTAAAAAGGGCAATAAAAACCAGGCTATGGAGGGGAATATTTGGTGGACCGGTTAACTGGGCTATTGCCTGAGACAACGGACGTCTGCCATGCAAAATGTCTCAATTTTTACTCTCCTGGCAGACGGTGACTAGCCGCTCACTAAATGGGCCACCCATACGTGCTGACGCGTAAGGTCAGCAAAGGCGGCAACATGGCCGTGAGCGGCTCAGGGTGTCGAGAGGTGTGCACCGCTTTCTGCTCGGTGGTTTCCCACCTCACCAACTCGCGACTTAGGCATCTTTCACTTCCACCCTGCGAGCATTATTATTATTACATACTAGCGTCGGGTGAGTGACATAATAATATGAGCGACATAAAAAGGAACGAATGTGTAGACGAAATAACATCAATCTTTACATAACTTATGTCAGGGTAGGCGAACCAATGGCACGCGTGCCATTGATGGCACGCGACACAATATTTTGGGCACGTCGCAGAATTAGGTATTTTAAGACGATCGAACGCGATGCTTTAATCAAGGAATTTTTAGGGAGATTTTCTCAGTTCAAAGAATTGTCGGAAATACTCAAGTTCATTATGTACCCAGATGTGACGTCATTTCATAAACTGAACTTCTCTCAATTTGATTGGTTGGAAATTGAAGAATTTGAAATGCAGCTGATTGATTTCCAATCTAGTTCAATATGGATTCAAAAATTTATTGAAACAGGGAAAGAGTTGGAATTAATTGAAACTGAAAGATCGACAAGTAATTTAAGTAAAAATGCTAATAATAAAATTCCGGAAACATGGAATGCGTTACCAGACACATTTAACTGTTTGAAGAAGCTGGCTCATGCTATTTTAACCATGTTTTTATCTACATATGCCTGCGAGTCATTATTTTCAGAGATGAATAACATTTCAAAACTCGGTTGGAAACCGTTTGACAGATGAATCTAGTTCAGCATGCATTTTGCTAAAAGTAACATCTTACAACCCTAACATAAATTATTTGTCATCTAACCTGCAGCAACAGAAGTCACACTTTTTTTACTGAAATTTAATATAAACATACCAAAATGTACCTCTTTTGCTTACTTTATTTAATAAAGAGTTTTGATAGTATTTATAATTATTATTTTGCCAATAATCAGAAAGTCAAAATTATTTGATGGCACCCAAATGACCCCATTAAACTTTTTTTTAGAAAAAATGGCACGTTGATGCATAATGGTTCGCCTACCCTGGCCTATGTTATGCTGCTGTCATAAGACTATTTTTGCTATGGTGTTTAACCGCTTGAAGGCCCGTGGGGAAACGTTGTCCCCAGATTTTTGATTTTGTTTTTTTTGTTTTTGATTTTTTTTCAAAATTGACGAATCGCCCGAAATGTAATAGGACCTGTCAATTTTTCTGTGTCCTATTACATTTCGGGCGATTCGTCAATTTTGAAAAAAAAAAAAAAAAAAATCAAAATCAAAAATCTGGGGACAACGTTCCCCAAGTGCCTTCAAGCGGTTAAAAGATTGATATAAACGCGTCTGTATGTGACACAACATGTGACGGAACATGTGACAGAACGTGTGTCAGAAATTATGAAAGTGAATTTTAATAAATTTCCTGCCGCCTGAAATATAACACCATGAAAGTAATTTTTCGACAAAAGGTTCCTCAGCTGTCGTTGAAATGTTTCGTCAGAAGGCTCCTTTTTCAAAGCAGCAGAAGGGGAGATTGTTCTAGGGAAGTCCCATAACACGTGGGTTATTTTCTGGAAGTATCGTACAACCAGGAACAACGTATAATAATGCGTTCGTTGGCAACGATTCCTGACCCGGCAATCCACAATGTTGTTAAATTCATTTTTAAGGATGTTTCTGTGAATTGAATTATACTTACCGCCGCACTCAGAGACGTCAATTAACGTTAATGGTTGATTAGCGTCAAAACTCCATTTTTGAATATAGACTTTATAACAAATTGAATAAAGAACTTTTCAGAATGTCCAATTTTAACTCTAATGAACCATTAACGTTAATTGACGTCTCTGAGTACGGCAGTTAAACCCCAAGCCTTAAAGATCACCATTTCTTTGTGAAAAAAGAAAGTATTATCAAAAAGTGATTTCCGGCTATTTTTATTCATAAGTACTTGTTGTTTTGGCCCATCTTCTATTTATTTCAGTATTCTTATTCTTACTTCAATTATAAATACACAACACCATATCGCCACTGACTTGAAAAAAAAACATGATATCTGATACCACGGCCCGCAGGGAGCATCTTTTAGGATTGGCCTACATCCCACATGGTTCCTCTTTAAGGATTGGCTCACATGTGGCCCTTTTTAGGATTGACCCGCGCTGGGAGCATCTTGAAGGTTTGGCCTACAGTGAGCATCTTTTAATAGTTGTGCCTTAAATCTAACACTGAGAAGAAACATCACTTACTTACCACCGTACGTATAGAATAACATCAATGAATACAATCTTAATTTTAAACAATAATCAACATCATGGAAAAATAATGCATAAGATTTTGCTCAGTAATTAAGCATTCAAGCATTATCACACATTATGAAAAGGATACGTAGGGCTTAGTTTTCTTAGCCTTTTTGTGCCGTTGTGCCTTGTGTAATGTTATAAATCCTATAACGTGAGAAGATCACCATGTTTTGGCGTGTTTTTGTATTGTGTCTTCGTTTTTTTAGATTATTAGGGACGTGGGCAGTCATTGGATCACTTTCTCATCTGATGCCAAGTGAAGATGTAATCTATAGTGGAACATGACTGTCCAAAACTCACTTAATGTTTTTTTTCAGTAAGTTCAATAAACTTATTTTTTTTTTCTCTATTTTAGTTCGAATTCATTTTTTGTATAGTTTTTGTTTGAATTTATTATGTTTTATAAAAGTACGAATGGTAGAAGTCGTCGCCGCTCGTGCTTTTCCAGAATCACATAAACTGAAAAAAAAATAAAGACATTTAATGCTGTTGCAAATGCTCCAGTAGAACCATACTCTACTAATTTCTAGGGAGCACAAACACAAACTCGCTGAGCTGTGCCGCCGTGTGTTTTGCTTTCAAGGCATTGAAGTAGCATATTATGCCTCCGACCAAGGTTCAAAATTATTAAAAACTGACATAGACGTGTTTTACGAAGTGAGAAAACCGAGACAATCACAGGCAACAGATGTGATGGCGAGCACATTCAAGTGAGAGAAAATTCAAGTCATATTTTTTTTTAAGCTAAAATGATGACGATGCTTTGCATTTTGCATTGACCTGTGCCCTCTTTTTGTTCTGTGCAGGCGCTACAGGTATTGTGCCTTGGGTTGCACGGTAGTGCCATCGACTGCTTTAGAAAATCTATTATGAATCATCAACATCAGCTTAATCTGGTCCACTGCTGGACGTAGGCCTCTCCTAATGCGTGCCCTGTCCTCAGCTAGACGCATTTACCCCCTTTCAGCAGCTTTTCACAGCCTAGCCTTACCTAGCCGGAGGGCGTTCCACACTGACTTGAAAAGGTCTCACTAATCCTCTCGCTTACCCCAGTGGGTATCCGTTTTACAGCAATGCGGACAGCCCATATCAACGTCAGCTTACTTATTCAGTGAGTTGTGTCGATGACCTTGGTTCTCAGTCGGACTTCACTCAGTCACTTCGGATCATAAATTTCGAGCATAGCTTGTCGTGACTGTTGTTCTATCCGGCATTAGAACCTCAGATACTGATTCTTACAGGACAAATTGACTCAGAGGGGTATATCGAGACATTCACATCTTGTCTTCATAATACAATTCTGGTACCACTAACCAGCCCGAGAGGTACCTAGGTTGTATATTCCTCTCACCACTGACAGGCTAGTCACCATCATCGTTCTTAAACTAACTTTCGAGACTAAAGGTCTCTTAAGAGTGTGCCCCTTCTTGGGGCCCACACAGGCCTCCATACCGCCCCTCACAGCCTGCCCTTTCCGCTCGGCAAGGTATTACTCTTAATCGTAATCTCTCGATATACACCTCTGTCTATCTAACTCTTATAATCTTTGTGCAACTCACCCGGGGGCCAGGTTCATCTTATCAATGTTGTGCAACTCACCAAGGGGCCGGCTTACGCTTATGGTTACCTCCTCTTGTTATTCCCTCAGCTCACCTTCCGCATGCCGTTTAACTCACACTCTCACTCTAGCTAAAATCTACATTTGAAACATTTGATTATACTCATGTATTTACGTAACCTCATTTTATTTCACCTCCATATCTACCAAAAAACCTCTACTCTTATCTTTTGATCATATCCATAAACGAGCAGATATTACCAGCAATAATCATGCGATTCAAATAATCGTATCATATATCGTTCGGATAATCGCGTCTTTCGAGACAATATTAGCAAATATATTTAATACAAAGCATGCAAACGATGCACCTGAAGATAATGTGGACGAGCTTTCAGAGGTCTCATGGCAGGAGTTGGTGGAGTGGAAACCTAAAACAATTACGTAAGGTAGGAGCAAAAGAATCTTCACCCGACCATTGCTGACATCTTTTGGCGATATCCGTGTAGTCGCAGTCGCATACTTTTGTAAACAGGTAGCACAAGTAGGTAGCCTGACGCTTCACTAATGAAATCAGAAACAGCCCCTTATGGTATTTCAGGACCCCTTTAGTTTTTTGCATAGTCTTTTGTGAAATATAAATTGCAATTTTTTAAAGCTGGTGCACTCACATACTCAAACCGGGGTAGGCAGAGCCAGGCTGACTGTTGCCATCATAGTGAACGGAACATCCGGAAGCTGAGTCGTCATCGAATGCATTTGTACCCAGCGTGGTAACGGGCGAGCCCACCGCCGATATCCGTGTAGCTTGGGTTCTTTCATCGGTGTTTTCCATCACCGGACAGATGGCTAATCATCCCCAAGAAGTGTTTCGGCCAGATTTGAACTCGAGGACGCACGGATACCGGGCCAGGGTGCTACTACTTAGCCGTGACGCTCTCCTCAATGTAAAATGTTCAGTAAAATGGCTGGTTAATCTTGGAGCCATTATTGTAGATTAACGAAGAATCAAATTCTACATGCTAAGGCTGATACTTTCAACCGGGTTTCTACTGATTAATTGATTTACTACAAACTCTGTTCCAAAGATATACGAGATGGCACCCACAGATAACAAACATGATGTCAAGAATGGCAGAGGTGAAGATTTTTTGCTCCGTAAGTACAGAACAAATTAACTAAAATAGTGGTTTCGGCAGCGTGGCTAGCTTAGTCTACTACTACTTACTTACTTTGAATGTTTTGTATTCCTCCATGTATGCGGTGCAGGCGCTGCAGATCTCTCAGGTTCCAGGGGGTAGTGGGGGGCAGGGAGCAGCGTGGTGAGCTGAAGGATGCGTCTGCGCAGTATCTTTCACTAAAACATTAATAAATCAATGTTCTGAAACTGTACTTTTAATGTAAAATGCGCAGTAAAAAGAAATAAGCAAAATTTTAAAAAATGTGAGTGTTTTGTCTTAAAACTTATTTCATTTTGTAATGAATAGGTCTGTTGTATTACACCAATAGAGACAAATTACTTGTTCATTTCATGCAAGGTTGTAGCTTAGCTAATACTCGTAATCCTTAACTACGGAGACTTCGTGTTTCTACCAGATTGAGATTCATCTCATAGTTTGCATAAAGTTTATAACGCAAATAAGAATGTAAAGTCCAAAGTGAAACTAAAGTTTCACATTACGTGTCTAACGTATGTGAAATGCCTCTTACCTGGACAAGGATCATAGATCTCCTTGATTTGAACTTGATGGGCAAATCCTGGTGAGTGGTGGATCAAAGAAGAAAATGCAGAACAGCTTAGCAGTGAAGGACGTGCTCTTTATTGGAACCGATCACGTTTTCCCTGAAAAGTTTACGATGAAGCGCTCACCTAGAATGATTAATAAGGCAGTTTCATTTTTCATAAAAATCGAATTAGTAAGTTGTGTCAGCAATGTGTGCAGGTAAAGCAAATCCTTTATCATCACGTCGAAAAATATAAATTGTTATGTTTTACCTTTAGATTCGCCATAAATATCCGGTATCCCAACTTAGAAAGTGCACCTGAACCTTATGGGGCCCAAATCTATAATGCAGGTAGCAAATTATGAACAGTCAGTAATATATAATTTACCTACTTTTATTCAATGCTTTACTTCATCTTCATTGTTTATTGACGGTTACTACTAATATTTGTAACGTTACATTCATAAGGCCTCTTTTTCTCTGGAACATCACATCAGTGATACTGCTTACGGAGTATTCAGCTTTTCCAGGTATACAATTTTAATAATATTGTTTGGTTGGCAATTCACGAGCCACACTAAGTATGGGCTCGTCTGGTCCTTTAAGGCTTGTGTTTGTAAAATATTTGACTTGATTTAGAATACTTAATTCCGTTACCAAATACTTTAATTCATGTGTCTACACCCAGCGGGATCCCCTATCTGGGAGACTTATGAGTGATACAGAGAATTAGATCTGAATATGTTCTACTGAATTATGCTGAAAACAGAATTTGTTCCGTAAAATAAGCGGAAATATTCGCTTCTTTAACCGACCTCCAGCCAGCGGGATATTTTCTTAAACTACGTCTGATGAACTATAAATTGATATCAACTTTTAGATCTATGTTTATTCTGTTTATTTAAAGAAAAATCAGTCTCCTAAAGTCCGTAATTCGGTCACAATCAAGCTGCAAAGAAACCTCCATTCAGCGGACTTTTTCGTCTAAGGATGTTATTATTGCAGCTTTTACGATAAGATAGATAGATAGATATTCTTTATGGTACAAAAACATTACATTTCAAGCAAATAACACAACAACAATGAGAACAATGTACAATTTAGGCGGTCTTATCGCTAGAGAGCGATCTCTTCCAGACAACCTAATACAATTTAAACTATTTACGGCACATTTTACTAAAATTCCCTATTTGTTCATCTTTCATCATCATTTGTAAGCTGTAATTAGTTTAAATTTTATTAATTTATCGTAAAAGCTGCAATAATAACATCCTTAGAAGAAATAGTCCGCTGAATGGAGGTTTCTTTGCAGCTTGATTGTGACCGAATTACGGACTTTAGGAGACTGATTTTTCTTTAAATAAACAGAATAAACATAGATCTAAAAGTTGATATCAATTTATAGTTCATCAGACGTAGTTTAAGAAAATATCTCGCTGGCTGGAGGTCGGTTAAAGAAGCGAATATTTCCGTTTATTTTACGGAACAAATTCTGTTTTCAGCATAATTCAGTAGAACATATTTAGATCTAATTCTCTGTATCACTCATAAGTCTCCCAGATAGGGGATCCCGCTGGGTGTAGACACATATTTAATTCCCCAGTGCCCGTACTTCATGTCAATAAATAAATAACAGTTCAGGCAGTTATCTTTATAATATTCGACGAGTTTTTATTCTGCAAAAACGAGCAATCCGAACAATTCGTATACATCAACAAGAACCGTGTAAGTCGTGTCGCGAACATTTCAGGACACTTTAATTATTAACTATATCCTTGTGATGTGGTATTTTGCAAAACATACAAATCAAATTGAAACAGGATGAAGGACGCAGAAGAGAAAACACTAGTAGGAAAGGAAAAGGAAAGATTTCCAAAAAATCTTGAGGACTACTTAAGTTTAATATTGTAAAACAATGCGCACTTCATCAGGCGGTTAAATTATTTAACAAATTACCAGCAGAAATCAAAAGTTTAGTTTCCCACACGAGTTTTAAAGATGTCCTCAAATCATTTCTCTTGGAAAGGTGTCTGTATAGTTTAGCAGAGTTATAGGTTGTTTTATTTAGGTCAATGGTGTGTAATTTTTGACATTCACTCATTATAGTATTTTAGTATCACTGTTTAAATTTTTATTATTGGTATTCCAATGTAATAAATTATAATTATTGTTTAGTATCCTAATTCTGACTTTAACCTTATTATTATTTGTTATTACATTCGCTAATTATACATCCAGACACAATGCACTTTGTTATTAAATAAATGAATTGAACAGAATAGAATAAAATTAAGTAATTTGACTGAACAAATAATACGCAGGTTCATACATCCGAAGACACATTTTATTTTGTTTAACATTAACATTCAATAACTTCCTTACAGGAGAACCTTATTTTTTATTATCATACTTATTTCCATAATGTTGAATACATCTGCTCAAAACGCATCTTAATTTATTAATTTAATTTAATAACCTTTTGTTTTTAAAAATGGAATATATGGTCTAACACTTAGATAGGTTGAGTAAATCTAAAATTCAATCTTTTAAGATGTACATTTCACATAATTTCAGTACATGAAACTGTTTTTGAGCAAACTCTCCATCTTCTCAGAGTGTTGTCGGTTACCATGCTTCCACAGAGACCAGCCTTCAAGGTATGTAAGGTATAGGTCAGACTGCGATTTATAGCAATATGTTCCGCACCAAGTAATTGTCAAAATGGCTGGTATTTTGATAATGTTTAGTAGCTGAAGAAATTGTATTCAATTACATCTTGTACTACAGGCTCGATCTTAAGTTTTTGCTCGATGATCGTTTCTTAATTTACCCTAAATACTTAGTTTTTATAAATGGATTAACATGGACACATAATAATAATTATCATCTACTTACCTACTTACTATTAAGCAAATGAAACTTGCCGGGCTGGCTGAAATAGTTAGACATTATTTTATGTTTGAAGTTTCTAAAACCCCACAGTATGCCTTGTTGTGTTACAAGGAACCATAGACACTCCGAGAAAGACACCTAGACATTAGTTAAGCACCAAAATGAACTACAAGAATTTGAGCAGTTAATCGAATTAAGCATAAAACACGGATAAATGTATGTAAGCTCTCTAATTAATCATGCTTTGCACTTAAAATGCGCTTGAAGAAAGCGTAATGAGCCGGGAACCTCTCGAAGGTCTCGTTGCAGTAGTTGGTGAAGTGGCAATCTGGAAAAGAAAAAGTAGGGCAGGAGCAAAAGAATCGTCACCCAACCGCCGCGCTGACAACCTCAGGCGTATCCGTGAAGTCGCACTCGTATATTTTCGAAACAGTTACTAGAAGATCCCCTAACCTAATCCTAAGAGGCAATAGTCAATTATAGTTCTATGTTATATTATCCCCCTTGCTAGCTCACCTTTACCTTCCTTTAATGAATATCCTTTTCGGAAATGAAAATTCCAGTAGAGTTTGTAAGGATGGCTATCGACTTGGGCCAGAAAAACATAATCTCAGCAGTGTATAAGTGGATACTAGAGTCATGACATTGGTAGGATACAACGAGATTGTTTCTTTGGGAACGGCTATAATAGGCGGGATTCATTAAAAAGCCTGTTTCGAAAATATACAATGACATTCACTGATAAGCCAGACGGTGTCTAGAACGGTTGGTGTGACGACGATTAAGCTCCGTAGGGACAAACAATTTTGAAGTTATTTTTAGATGTTTTAGATTTTTAGGTGTTTTGTTTTGGTGAAGTTAAATATTTTATATTTATTTTTACAAAACGTCCTTCTGCCTGTAGTCATTCCTCCTCCTTTGTTTTTGGTAGTGAACCAATGATGACCAGAACCTCCAGTTGCCGTCCAGCGTCCAGCTCGTCTCAACTTTGTCAAGTCATCGTATGTCAAGTCAGGTTGTGGCAGGTTGTTTGTAATTTGTGTCAGGTTCAGTTAGTACCAGTCAAAACGATCTGAGATTTGAAGGTTGATTTTACTGCGTTCATCATCATCATCAGCCTGTTGCAGCACATTGCTGGACATAGGCCTCTTCTATTACACGCCACTGAACTCGATCTTCGGCTTCGCATCCAGCTCCAGTCAGCCATCCTGCGCAAATCATCACTCCATCTTCCCTGAGGACGTCCTACACTACGTTTGCCTAGACGCGGTCTCCACGGTCGCGGTTTACTGCGTTAGTTTCGTTGATTTAAAGATTTGTCCACTTCCGCCAGTTGGTTCAGTGTGGCAAGGCGTCTATGGCACTTGATATAATTCATCAGATCTGCATCTCTGTGTACCGTCCCATCTCTATTTATTGAAAATCAGCCTCTGACCCCCGAATTCAGAAACGTCAATCAACGCCAAGCACGCGCTCACGCTCATGCTGTCCCGTAAAATGTCAATAGAACTGACAGGGACAGCATGAGCGTGAGCGCGTGCTTAGCGTTGATTGTCGTTTGTGAATTCGGGGGTGAGGCATTCAGGTCCAGGCATTAGCTGAGTGGGGTCCATTTCATTTTGGACATCGTGACACTGCTGTCTGGAGGATTTCTTTGTTGATTCGTCTTCAAGTGTTTTATTTTTGTGTAAGAGTTTTGTTTTGTTTGTTTTATATTTTATGTTGCGATGTCCAGATACAATGCACGTTTTTTTCATTCTTTCTGTTTCTATTTCACGCACGTTTTGTTTGCTCAGATGTTCTTAGTCAGCAAAAGCTTTTTTGTGTTGTAAAAACCCTGAATTATCACTATTTTATCAGCAAATGTTTTATAAAATTGGTTTAATTTTTTGTTTAGCATTTTTTAAGTCTTTTTAGTATCACAGCACAAAGCACAGACTAAGTGGCAATCAGACACAGTGCTGAAATCAATGATTACTGAAAATGTTACACATTAATCAGGTGCATGCAAGACTTACTATGTAGACCACCATGTAGATGTAACCTAGATCACCCTGTTGCTGTTCTGAAATCAAACGAAGTTACCTACTACCACCTACACAACAGAAACACGCTTACTTTTTGAAATGATTATTACTTGGAATAACATGTAAAATAAAGTAATGGGTTATGTATCATAGATATCCAAAGGTCTCTGAAAATTAAGGATTAGAACACAATACTACAAAATCACAAAGACAAATTGTAAATAATGATGAAATTCAGTATACAACATACATCATCATCATCGGAAATGGCTGAAAATAGGCCATCCCCCATAGATTTCCAGATTGGCCGGTTGTAGGTGGCCTGCATCCACCGAAACTGCGATCTTTATGAGGTCATCCGTCCACCTCGCAGGTGGGCATCCCACGCTGGGCTTGACTTCGAAGGGTCTCCACTCGAAGACTTTCCGGCCACATATATAACATACATTTATAGAAAACTAAATTGTAGTTCTTACTAACTTTCCTAGCATTTGTTCATGTTTAATCAACTTTTCAACTTTACCTAAACTTCCACAAAAATGTTATTTACGCACAGCAATTGATTTTATATATAGACAAACTTAGCCAAATTCTAAAATTTTAAGTAGTCCTACGCTCAGCAATCGCACAGCAGAGAAGATGTCGAGTGATATTTATTAAAATCGTCAAAAACATATCAATGAGTTACCTTTCATACTAAAGGATTCATCAAAGAAGAGAAAATGTATTCTACAAGTGACACTGAAGTTAATAATAATGCTCACAAATGTTTGTACTGTGCGGGGATCGAACCCGCCACCAATAGATGTTAGATGTCAATTCTAAATAAATATTGCTATTGTAAGACGTGAATTATTTGTACATCAAAACAATAAAGAAACAATTCAATTAATTAAAAATAAATACACATCAACAAAGTCATTCACAGTATAAACGTTATTTAAAACAAAAGGCCACTCACCTGTCGTTGCAATGTCTCGTCCGAAGGCTCCTTCTTCAAAGCAGCGAGCGAGCAGACTGCAGCAGGAAGGTCCCATGACCCGCGGGTTCTGGAAGTATCTTGCAACGAAGAACAGCCCCGGCAATCCTCATTGTTGATAAACTAATTTCTAAGGATGTGTTCTGAAATTTGATAATACATTACTACAAGCCTTAGAGACAACATCATAGTATCACTTTCTGAAAAAAAACAGTTCTCTCAATACCCGTTGTTTTGGCTCACGTGGAGCATCTTGATCTTTCTATTATTTCATACTTACAGACTTCGATCTGTTGTCAAACATTCAGTGTCACGTGTCAGGTAGAAACAGTTGCTGAGATATAACTAAATTGTGTTTTTTACTGTATTCCTAGCATTTCTTTATCTTTCTCACCTTCCAATCTTTCCTGAACTTTCACAAACATATCAAAACCAAAATCATCCTAATCGGCCCGTTCCTGAATTGTTACGAGACTTATCAACAGCCATTGATTTTTACATATAAGAAGAAGAAGACTAACTGTCCCGACAGACTTCGTTCTGTTGTCATACATTCAGTGTCACGTGACAGGTAGAAACGGTGTTTTACACTATATTCCTAGCATTTTCTCATGTTTACTCACCTTTTAAACCTCCCCTGGACCTTCACATTTATTTCAAAACCAAAATTTGACAAATCGGTTCATTTTTACATACAGAGACTAGCTGCCGCCCGCGACTTCGTTCGCGTGCATTTTAGCTATTCTGATTCTGACAGTCTTCGTTCTGTTGTCAAACATTCATTGTCACGTGGCAGGTAGATTAGTAAATTGTGTTTTTTTCCATATACCTATGACGTTTTCATATATACTTACCTTTCCAACCTTCTCTGAACTTCCACAAACATTTCGAAACCAAACTTAGCCATATCGGTCCAGCCGTTCCCGAGTTTTAGCGATACTAATGAGCAGTGGCTCATTTTTACATACAGATACTAGCTGCCGCCCGCGACTTGGTCCGCGTGCATTTTAGCTGTTCTGACAGTCTTCGTTCTGTTGTCAAACATTCAATGTCAAGTGACAGGTAAAAAAGTTGCTAAACGGATTAGTAAATTGTGGTTTTCACTATATTCCTATGACGTTTTCATATTTACTTACCTTTCCAACCTTCCACAAACATTTCAAAACCAAACTTAGCCATATCGGTCCAGCCGTTCCCGAGTTTTAGCGACACTAACGAACAGCAACACATTTTTATAAATAGAGAAGAAGATTTCTAATTCAAATACACATTCACAACTTCATATCCATACGATCTATTTGACAACAATCATAAAGTATCTGTAACTTTGGCCCTCAAAGAGCATCTTTTGAGATTTGAGATATCTTTTTATATTTGTGCCTCAAATCGAACACTGAGAAAGAACACCAATCACTTACAACCGTGTACATAGAACAACATCAATAAATACAATAAATACATCATAAACCTTAATTAAAACAATAATCAACATCACTTAAAAATTATTATCGTCTTGCTTATTTTTAACACATTTATTATGAAAAGGATACGTACGTCACAATTTGTTTTTTTTGTGCCACTGTGCTTTGTTTTGTGATTAATCCTATAATTATGTATATTATGTTTTTTTGGCGTCTCGTTCGTTTTTTTTGGATTAGTTTAAAACCTATAGTTTAAAAATTGTTCGAGTCATCACTTTTTTTTAGTTTTGGTTTGAATTTTTATTTTTTTAGTTTTTGTTTGGTTTTTTTTTTTACAACGTGTTTGTTGACCTACCTGCCAAGTAGGGATGGTAGAAATCGGCGCCATTCGTGCATTTCCCAAGGCTCTCACACCACGTACACTGAAAAAAAGAAGAATATTTTATGCTGCGGCATATGCTCCGGTAGAACCATACTCTACTTATTACTGGTGATTTACTGGCTCTACATCAACTGGGAAGGTGATCCATTTTCCTACATGTGGGTTCAGAAGGGTGAATGTGAAAAAACACCACAGCCAGCTCAAGATCACGGTATTTTTGCACATACTCTGCAAATAAGATTGGCAACACATACTCGCTGGGCTGAGCATTTCTACGTCTGTATTGCGTTTAAAGCTAGTCACTCAAAAACCTTCAATAGCATGTTATGGCTCCGACTAAGCTTAAATTGTATTTTTAACTGTCATTTATACGTGTTTTCCAAAACTAGGAAACCGAGACAGTCACAGGCAACAGGCGCTAAAATTAAATTCAGGCTATTTTTTTAATGCTTAAATGATTGGGCTGCTGTTTCGTCGTTGATGCCAAATCTTTTATTGTCATGTGCCCTCTCATATGTCCGATACAGGCGCACGTGAGTGCCATCGACTGCTTTAGAATAACCATAATGAATTATAGACATGAGCAACCTATACTGGTCCACTGCTGGATGAGGAACTCCCATAATCCGAGCTCCATCCTCAGCCCGCATTCACCTCCTACTAGCAGCTTTTAGCAAATCGTCACTACAGCAAGCCACAGGGCATCCCTTACTACGTTTACAACGAAAACTCAGGATCGCGCTTACCCTAACGGAAAGTTTGGCTAGCCAACTGCCATTTATTTTTCGAATCAATCTCGAGCACAGCTCGCTGAGTGACTTGGAACTTGAACTGGTAATGGCGCACAATGAGTGTCTACGTTTCGACTCCGTATCTTTGTCATGAAGGATAGGGCGCCATTGCCATACTATTGTGAATACTTACATTGAATGATCCGTATTTCTTCTCATGAGCGATGCAGTCGTTGCAGTTCTTGTGGATCGGGCAAGATGGCAGGGCGATCAGCTCAAGGATGCAGCTGCTCTTGATATCGTAGGTGGTGAACGGGATGCGGCTGTAGTTATTGGTTATTTTTCCATCTTTCACTAAAACATTAATAATTTATTTAGATTTATCACAAGGTAATATAAAAGTTGATTAATTTTAAACGATACATAGAAATTGACAAATATAAACACATTTCAAGTTACATATCAGCTTTGTGTTGCATGTTGAACGCACACTACAAAGACATTATTTAACCTGGAACACTTTTCAAATGTACTGTTATCTAATGCTGACTGTCCTGTTTGTACCTACATGTATTAAAATATACAGTCCGCGTCATCATCATGACTAACATGGTCTTTTTTTTTTGGTTTTAGATTTGATTTTTATATGATTTGCTTTCCTCAAATGGTTAATTATATCTGACTGGCCAATTTGAGAGTTAACATGGTTTTGATGCTGCTGTACCTCTTACGTGTGTAAAGAAATACTCACAGTAGGGTATTTTATTCAGAAAGTAGGAGTCACTGATGCCGACAAACACTCCATCTGGTCTGTCACTGATCTCTTGGACCGCAATGGGCAAATCCTTGTATGAGAGAAAGATGTCACCGTTACGGAACATCGTTGCAGCGAAGGAGAATTTCAAGTGCTTCTTGTCAGGAACAATCATGTCTTCCCAGGATACCGTAAAGCTGTCATCTGGAATCACATTGGATAAGCCTTTGTTTTTGCTATCTTTTTAGCTAAACTCAGTATCGAGCTATGGCACTTTTAGAATCAATCTTCAATCATATTTATGTATTATCTGTATAGGTACTTACGGCTTTCGTATAGCACGACAGCGCTTTCCTCGTCCAATGATATATCCCAATCGCCCATCAGTGGTGCAATGCACTGGTCTCGTGCATGGAACTTCTGGCTAGCTGGTCCGGTGAGTATGTACCCGCGGGTGGACACAATCATCCGTTTGAGATAATGCCCGTAGTAGGGGAAGTCGAAAGGTAGGCGCATGTCGTACGCGTAGTCACGCTGTCACAGAAATGTCGGTTAATGTAAATGTTAAAACATACTTTATTTTGGGTTATTGGAAAAGAGAAATCAGTCAATTAATCAATAATTTTATAATATCTGATATTTTTTAAAGTAAGTTTTTGAAAAAAGCATTTGCATTACCACAGTGACAAAGTTGAATTGTTTGAAGGGCCTTTTGATGCTGATTGTACTCATAATTTTATGTGAACGGTAACATCGTCTGAGACTGAAGTTTTTTGTCAGACGCTTTAATCACAGATTTAATGCTGTAGAGAAATTCCAAGAACAGGATTGAAGTATCTCAGGTTGCTACGGACTTACAGGAGGATAAGAAAGCTCTAGGTTAGTGGAATTTTAAAGGCCAGTTTTGAGGTCTCTGCTCACCAGACCGTTATTATACTGTCAAAGCCGATTTCGGCTACAGCAACTGCTGGACGGACTCGGCGGCAGCGCCTCACTGCCCAGCGCGACCGTGTGCTCGCATATGACTGTTATAGCCAATTGTGGCTTAATGAGCAAGTGACCACCACCACCGCAGCGATTGTAAATTAGAGCCGTAGGTCGTCTGGCTTTTAACTGGTCTCTCTCAGCTTCGAGTTCATCTCTTCGCAAGCACTCAAAAGCATCGATGTTCTGCTTTAAGGGACGTCTCTATTACGGGCGATTAACAGCAATTTGACTTTGCAAGTACTCGCCAATTTTTTAAATAAGTTCTATGGAACAAAGCAGCCGCCACAAATAGCAATATTCTCGTAATATATGTTACTCTCGTATGGGTAAGTATTTTGGGGTGTTTCCTGCTGACACCGACTCCAAAAAAAACAATAGTTGATGAGTAGAACAATTGAGTTGGTTATAACGTAGGTAACAGGATTATTTGTAACTTTTTAGTGCATATTAACTTTACTTTGGAAGTGTTTTCTTAAGTTTTTTTTTGTTACTTATTTTGTGATTTTTAGTGAATCTGATTTGGATTTGACTGTTTTTTCTGATTATGGATAGACCTATATTGAGACAGCATAGTCCAAACCATTAGAAGTTTAGCCACAAATCGCACCATTACTGTACGTCGTCGTTGGGTGCCATGTGTCCAATGTCCTGCCTCATTATTTATGAACTTGGTATACCATGTGGCGTGCAATAGATAAATGAAAAGGGAGTTCAATTGATCATCATATTCAACTAACACAATTAATTGAAGTATAGTACAGTGTAGTGGTAAAATAACTTATAGTATGAAAGAAAGTACTTACATAAGCTTGGCGCAGGATATTGTGGGAGACCCTCGGATGGAAGCGGATCCGGTCGCTCCCGTTTGTAATGTTAGTCCAAAATTCGGAAAAATAGCTCTCGTTACAGACGAGGGCTGATTTGTAGTAAGAATGATCAACCTAGATCACATAATTGGCAAAACTTAATGTTCATCTTAGACATAGTTTTCTATTTCACAGAAAAACACTATAGTGGAGAAGTGAACATTTCAATGTCAGTAACTGGTTATTTTATATGGATGTTCGTGAAACCTTTTTGATTGCATTGCGTAAGAAGCATAAATGAAAAAGTTTATCCATCAACTGTTTCGATCTGCATAAACAATCTAAGTATACCAATGAATAAATATTATAAAAATATAAGACTGTTTCTGTTAAACGATTTTATCCCATCGATGTAGTTTTCCGCATGTGTTTTTTCTTATTTGTCTAGTATTTCAATGGAGTTTGACTAACTAAGAAAATATAAATTCATAATGGTAAATAAATGAAGATAATCTGTTCTCCTTTTGCAACTAATATCCCTTGAGCCTTTGGCCATTAGTGGGACGGAATGAAGTGATTTAGACTAAGATCTCCTGAGCGACCGATTTAAAATAAAAAGGGTTCACAATTATCCGTCCAGTTCAGCACTCCACTACTAACAGCATTGGGCAATCTAAGCTAAGCAACTTCTAATGTTACGTTAGTCACTACTAAAATATTACCTAGACGCTCATTGACAAGGTTAAACATTACAATAATACTACAAAATACAATTTTTACCTTAAATTCTAACATAGCTGATTAAAATATTTTAACAATTTCGTTAAACGAGTATACAATCTAAATCAATCTTGGGGTGGAGCCGATTTTTCCAACGATGCAATTTCATGCTCAAAAGGACAAAAAAATATATTATATGTATTAGTTTTGTAAACTTATGAAAATGCGATTGAATTTTCACAAGTTGAAAATTAAGTCTATTTTTTCTATAAATTGAGCATTTAACAAACAATTACAACAATTTTGTGACGTTTCTGAAGATTACTGAATGAAGGCCATGAAAACTAGCCGGTTCATCAGTAAAGTAATTCTGTAAACTTCTTTCTGACTTCTCAATTCACTTGATGGGGAGCAGCTGTGAAAAGACGGTAGGAAGGGAGAAAAAGGTTGACAAGTCAAAAACTTGAAAAATCCGGGATAATATGTAGAAAGAGGGCAGCACATATTCTGTAAGTGCGTTCCACGACTGCATGTTAAGGCACAGAAATAAATCATGATGGCCAACAGTTGCTGTTATTTAATTTCTTTTCTTCTCATTAAATCAAAACATCAATAATTATTTATAAATGTTTTAGTTTTAACCAAATTTTGACATACGACATGACATTTTGTTTTTTTTCTGTCTGTTATTTATTTGAAAATGCATTTATTAAATTATTTTCGTTTCGTTGTATTTCAGATTGATATGGTATATTATATATTGGTATACGATATATTGATTTATATTATATTTATATCATTTTTTGTGTAAATTGTAATGTACTACCTGATGTGCGGTTTTTGTATGTTTCTGTTGCATTGGTGAATAAATGAATCTGAATCTGAATCGTGTCATATTTTTGATGCCTCATGACGGCACCCACCATAGCATCCGTCAAAAAAGTTGCCTCTCAAATTGAGGATACTTATTGAATTATAACTCTTAATATTGACGCAAGAAAAATCGGCTTTTACTATAGGTACTCGTACAGGCTGAATTTTTAACTAGGTGACGTAGGCTTAATCCAGTAAGTTTAGGTTGAAGAAGCTCATAAGAGCTCAAAAAAGGCTTTGCCCAGCTACTTAGAGTTGATGAAAAATCCAGGAATCGAATCAGCAAAATAAACCCCCGTATTATTGTACCCTACCAGTTGAAAATTCACCCTGTAAGTATATTACTCACCTAATAAATTTCTAATCAAAAAGTTAAGTACCTAATTTATATTTTAAAACTTTCATATAATAAAATTGGTCAATATTATGTTAATAACACCAAGTTCAATTGAAATAGATTTCGTTTTTAAAAATTTAAAGCTCAGTATAATAATCTTAAATTTCGTTATGTAATTTGAATTTAGTCGATGTTTTATTGGAGAAGACGACGGAAGTAATAATTAGATATATAAATGAAAATATAATATTGATCAATTAAATTTTCGATACATTGATTATTGTTACAGGTGGCTTTCTTGGAATTTAACGGTTTTTGTAATTCAAGTACATCAGGACGAGCAGGCAAGACACGTGCAAGTGGTGCCGAGCAACATCATAATATACTTGATACTTCAACCGCCACAGTACCTAACAAGCAAAAAAAAACATGCTTTATTAGTGCAGGTTAATAAAATCTAACTGTGGATACGCCAAATGCCGACCTACAGATTCAATCTATCAAAATTCAAAAGAGTCAGAGGTAAACCATCGCTGAATTCTGAACTGTGACTTCTGATTCAAAATTAACGCATCATTTCGTCGATAGCTTATAATCTATCCGTGGCAAACCGGCCAATTGTAAACTTATGAATATTATCAACTTTTAAATTTGGATGACAGGCCTTGTATACTTGCCCGCCCAATGCTAGAGCCGAGGTGAAACCAACCTCAATTAGATTAGACTGCTTAAGGCGGGTAAAAACGATACAAAGTTCACACTTAAGCTTAAATCATCGTGTTTTTTTAAAACCAAATAACGACTTGTCTCTCAATTTGTCGCTTAGCCACGATGATCAGAATGATACGGTGACTTAATGTGTTTACATTATCAATGGTAATGATGAAATAAGTGCAGTTCTGATGATAATGATTTACTTTCAGCTTTTAGCTGCCTCGAACATCGGTTGCATGTGACGTATCCATAGCAAAGTATCATTAAATGAGATTTAAGAAGTCGTGGGCCGAGCGTTGAATAGGGCATATCGAAATCTTTCTGTCTGGGCCAGTCTGGATATGGCTGGGTAAGTACTTAATGTAGAATATTGAAGTTCATGTTGTATTGCTTCATGTTGCTATTTGCTCTGTCATCTGGGTTCCTTTAGTTTCGCCTAATGTTCTAGTCGGGCAAATTCAATAATCGGCCCATATATGACAGTCTATATTAAAAATAATAAATGGTTATTAATATTGTGTTGTAAAAAACTGAACGATGTTTGTAGATTTTGAATAAATTTAATTACTTTCTCGATTTATAGTTTTTTGAAACAATTGTTCCAATAACCACACATTTATCTGTGTTGCAAGTTAATATATTATTAAAGCCAAAGATTCAGGGTAAAAAAACATCACGCAATGTAGTCATAATACCTACTTTGCCAATATTCATTAGTGCGTTGCGTTGAGAGCAAGGCACTAATAGATCCCCACCTTGATTTTGAATAGTTCCCTAGTTATGTTTTTTTTCTCAAATGTTTGCTTACCGAGACAGTAGTGCTGATAGAAACATGAATTTTTAGCGGCACTCCATTTTTTTTCTACATCTTCGTGAAATGATAAATTATATCCGGCAGCCACAGAAACAATTGTGGGTCTATCTGATACCATTGCGTAATAAAAAATAATTGAACTTCAAAGTTTGTACAATTTCACTACTTTCATTATTTTTGACACTTATTTGAAACGAAATTTGCTCCCGACGGAGTCTAATTAACTATTGTAATATCTACAACCATCCTTAGGTTAAGACACTAACAATGTTTGTTTTGTTTTATATAGCTTCTCCTCGATGTACTAACTTAAAGAGTGTTATTCTTTTCATAAATTGTGAATTTTATTATGCTTTCTTGTTTTAAGTTCATGTTAAAATACTAACAACTATTGTAAAAAAGAGAAACAGTTGAAAAGAGTAACTGCTGAGTTTCTTGCCGGTTCTTCTCAGTACAGAAACAACTTTCCGATCCGGTGGTAACATCACATTTATTTAAGTACAGTATATTTATTGTTTACATTTATTATTATGCTATTCATGTCTATTATTAAGTATGTTTTGTTTGTTAATTAGATTTGACGATTTGAAAGTACTTGTAACAGGTCTATTTAAATAAAGCTATTTTTGATTTTGATTTTGATTTTTGAAAGTTACATCAACTTTTTACCTGAATTTTTTTTTCAAAACTTTTCTATTTAATTAACTGTTTGCTCTGTAAATTTCATTGGCTTTTGCCATGGCATCATGGCAAAAAATGGTTTCAAACTACAGTAGGCCAAAAAAATATAGGTAGTAGGCCAATATAGACAGATCCTTGAACTGGAGCCAGCAGGTGAAAGAAGTGAGCAGAAGAGTCACTTGGTCACTGCGTGCTTTTTATCGCTTCAAGCACTTTCTGCCTGCCAGTACTAAAACCCTGCTCGTTCAGGCTCTTGTCCTTTCGATCATCGATTATGCGGATGTTTGTTACACCAACATTTCTCAGGAACATCTTAACAAGCTTGACCGTCTTCTGAATAACTGCATCCGCTTCATCTTTGGTTTGAGAAAATACGACCACGTCTCTCCCCATCGTTTGAAACTCAATTGGTTACCGATCCGTCAGCGCAGAAAAGTAAGAATCATATCCGTCCTTTTTTCTATCCTATTCGATCCTAACTCTCCAACATACTTAAAAGATAATTTCCAATTTCTTCATTCTTCTCACTTAAGAGACCTTCGTTCGCGCAGCACTCTTGCTCTTTGTACTCCCCTTTTCTCATCATCCATGATGTCGAACTCCTTTAGGCTATCCTCAATACGTCTCTGGAACTCACTGCCTACCACCATTCGAAAATCCACTTCCAAATTTACACTGAAGAGGTCGTTACGACAACATTTTAAGTAAACAGACAGCTTTGTCACCCACGCACTTTTAAACGTCATCTAAATACATTATTTTGGCAATAGATGTATTTATAGGTATTAGTAAATATTTAATGTATTGTATAGTATGCATTGTATATTATATGTATATATATATATCTACATTTATGTATATATAGTACATGAACTTATTTGTGATATTCTACGTGTGTCTTATGTATTATCTTTAAGTACGTATTTTTATCATTAATTAAAATATCTTTGTTTTTATAGCAAGTTGCACAACCCAAACTCCCTAAACTCTCTGTTGAGCCTTGCGGTTGACTGGTAGAGAATGCCTCTTGGCATTAAGTCCGCCATTTGTACTTTTTTTTTGTTGTAAATTTGTGCAATAAAGAATAAATAAATAAATAAATAAATAAAATGTATGGGAAAAACCATTCAGCATAATGTAAGCCACCAAACTTCAAAAACATCCTCTCTGAGTGACTAGACTAGGCCTTGACAAATAAATAAGCAGTACTTTTTTCTTTTTTAATTGTTTTTTGAAACACCAAAACCAAAAGTGTTGAAGTCATTTTATAAAAGTAAAAATATTTAGTTGTACCGAATACATTAAATGCAAAAGTTTAAATAGGTAGTTAGAATATTAGATATAGTTATAAACAGCTGGTGAGCTGTCCTGATTTAATGAAATTATAAACACATCCTAAATGATTAATTTTAAACCTAATCAATATGAACGTGGTACTGTTTCGCTTAAAATAAATATGTTAGTTTTACAATTTAATTTAAATGTTTTAATTTGATTTCCTGAATTCAGAAAAGGCAATTTCAAAGTGGAAGTAGTCTTGTAACGATATTAATTTTTCAACACGATCTAAATGATTCATAGCATAGTTACATCCTACTAGTTTCGTAGCCGAAGGGTGTTTCCAAATTTCTCTACCATAACAGTAATTCATTAAAATTTTGAAAATATGTGTTTTTGCTTTATAATTATTTATTTTTCATGCTTTTAGAATGATGTGTTTTTACCCCAAACGATACAGTCCAAGTTTTTACAACCCTTGTAAGTAGACATCGACTGATGGGTGCTTTACAAGCAATGATTGCTGAGTTGGTTATGTCGCCTCCATATTATTATTATAAATCATGAACGGTTTTTTAGATTGACCCTACAGTCCGGTAAAGTAACCATCTTATCAAGTCAAAAACGAATTTAACTTAAATTTCAATGTTCGTATCGTTCGGCGACAAACACGCTCAGCGATAATCACTTCTTATTAGCAAGCACCCTTATGATTTATTTATGAAATTCCTTATACAGGGTAGCCCATTCACAGTGGTCAGAATAATGTTGCAGGTGTTATTCTTGTACAGAAGGCATCATTACAACTAATGAGTTTGGGTCGGTGAGAATCCATATTTTAGAAGTTTCTTTTTCTTCTGCATTCGCATAACTGAAGTAAATTTATTTTTCGTTGTTAAAATCCTGTTATGTATTGAGCTATTCCAAACTTCTTATCAAAACGCGTCAATGATTAGTTTAATTTAGGTAGTTTTTTAAAGATTTTTTTATGTATTGTACATAGGCAGGTAATGGCAAACATTTACAACGCAACAAACAAGGGTATACAGACAAAGATCAAGCGAAACAAGAAGTAGTATGCAAACACTTATACATTCATTCATTCATTCAAGAGCAGTTGGCAGGATAGAACAAGTACAAGTGACCTTATCTGTAAAAAGAGATATCTCTCAACAGTCCACGTCCTAGTTTGGACCATACATACAAACAGACTACATATTCAAAAGCAAAATATACGCTTATAATACAAAATAACCCTACCTGATACATCATAATACCTTACATGATACTATATTTACAATGAAAAAAATCTGATTAAATATACAGGGTGTTTCTTTTAAGGTGTCAAGCCGGCGCGAGCTGATAGTAGGGTACTATACCTATTGATTTAACCCCCATGTATGTTCTACGATTTTTTGTAGTTTTCGAGATAATAATGTTTTTGTTATTTTTTAAATTTTTGTGAGCACTTGGCTTTAAATAATTATAACTTTTTTTTTGTTTGACTTTTATTGGATATTTTATTTTTATTATAATGTCTATTGATTGCAGTTTCATGGTTAAAATAATCCCTGTCCTAACTTTACTACAAGATACAAAAAATTTGATTAAAAGTGAAAAAAAGTGAATCATGCAGAACCTAACGAAAATTCAATCGTAAATTAAAAAAAAACAAAAGGTATTTCATAGCTTCTTACTAATTTTAAAAACTGCGCAGCATCATAAGCTTCCATAATAATACAAGAAAACATGTCCTTCGTGGGGCATTATTCGCTGTAACTGACGCTCAAGTCTTGAGTAAGTATCGGAAATAGTGTAATTTTCATACTTAATAATTTTCTAGTATTTTGGCATAATTTTGTCATTTCTGAGATTTATTGTCTTTTACGTTTAAACAAAGCTCATATGTTAATAAAACAGACATTTTATAACTTCCAATCATTCGAAAGTCACAACTGCTGGTGTAAAAAAAATATTAAAATTGAGGAAACCGGACCTCGTTTATGTACGCGAATTTTGAGCATAGTAACTCAAAACAGTTCGATAATCAATTCAAATATGTTCCGGTTTCCTCAATTTCAAAATTTTAATTACAACAGGAGTTGTGACTTTTGGGTGATTGGAAGTTAAAATGACTGTTTTTTTAACAAATGAGCTTTGTT
Source organism: Udea ferrugalis (assembly GCA_950022985.1). Taxonomy (NCBI): domain Eukaryota; kingdom Metazoa; phylum Arthropoda; class Insecta; order Lepidoptera; family Crambidae; genus Udea; species Udea ferrugalis. The sequence continues at coordinate 2,487,909 of OX465515.1, forward strand.
TAAACGTTAAAAGACAATAAATCTCAGAAACGACCAAATTATGCCAAAATAAAAAAAAATATTAAGTATGAAAATTACACTATTTCCGATACTTACTCAAGACTTGAGCATCAATTACAGCGAATAATGCCTCACGAAGGACATGTTTTCTTGTATTATTATGGAAGCTTATGATGCTGTGCAGTTTTTAAAATTAGTAAGATGCTATGAAATACCTTTTGTTTTTTTTTATTTACGATTGAATTTTCGTTAGGATCTGCATGATTCACTTTTTTTTCACTTTTAATCAAAATTTTTGTGTCTTGTAGTAAAGTTAGGACAGGGATTATTTTAACCATGAAACTGCAATCAATAGACATCATAATAAAAATAAAATATTCAATAAAAGTCAAACAAAAAAAAAGTTATAATTATTTAAAGCCAAGTGCTCACAAAATTTTAAAAAATAACAAAAACATTATTATCTCGAAAACTACAAAACATCGTAGAACATACATGGGGGTTAAATCGATAGGTATGGTACCCTACTATCAGCTCGCGCCGGCTTGACACCTTAGAAGAAACACCCTGTATATTTGTTCAAAAAATTACACTAAGATACCAACTTTATTTTATAAATCATAACTTCCAAGGGGTAGTGGGTCTTTCGGTTTTAGTTTTTCTGTGGAAACAGTTCAGATTACCGAAGTAGAGCTGTTTTCAAACATAACAGGTTGAATAATATAAATATAATACATAATTCACATTGCTTCAGGTGTTCAAAATTAGTGTTGATTTTTCGAAATCATAAAACTCATCGTATTGATTTACACAGCAACGAGGTTTTTTTAAGCAAAATTAACAATGACTTCAAAAACAAGCAAGCTTAGTTAACCTCGGCAATTTCCACATAACAGTCCCCCTCGATGGCTATCCATCCCCATGCCCACTCCCATGTTTCACATACGAAGGATAGAACGACAAAAATGGGTTTTTTATTGTTATTTTTTCTTGCCTCCCTGTCCTGTAAATACCAAATAAGAAACTCAGTAAAATTTTGTTCATTTTTATCAATAAAACTAAATTTGTTATTTTGAAGTTTTTACAATGCCTGTAAAATACCATTGGACCACCGAGAATAGGCTATCCTGTATAAAATTATGTGTGTGAATTTTACCTAATGAATGATTAGCACGTTAAAAATCGATGTTCGTTACTTGTTTTCATTAGCAAGAAATAATGCACAGTAAAGTCGAATCCGTAAACAATTAATTTGAAAAAGCAGGATCTTATTGTCACACTGTCGTGTCATAGTGTTGGTTTGTTCTGAATTCCCTACCTAATAATTAATTACCTATGATCCACAGTAGAAAAATAATTATTTTTCTTGAAATTGCCTCCGATTAAATGATAGCAAGACCGACTTAGCAAACGACGACTGATTTGCATCTACTATTATATTATACTCGTACTAAGGGGGAAATCAGCCTAGCGATTCTCACTAACACCATAATAATTGTTCACAATATACCGATCTTCCTTCAGGAGAGCACGTTCACTTCAATCTGCTATTCTCTTCACCTGATTGAGAATCATGTTATCTGAACGACCCACTGAAATAGTACGTAAAGTACGGGATTTCACTAAACAAACAAAAATGTATTTATTTCATTAGTCTTTGCAAGTTTTTTCGAATTGTCAGTAGGACCAAACAAATTATAATAAAAAACTTAAGATATTATATTTTCCGGATTAATTTCTATCTGACGGTGTTCTTGACTGGTGGAGAATTGTGTTAGAAATTGTATCTAATAAACTTGTAACAAACAACGAACAGTTTCTTAGAATTATGTTGAAAAAAACCTTCGGAGAGTCAGCGTTATGAAGGCTGGCTGGTTTCTAATCGAAGAGTTTTTTGTTTCACTCGGAAAGTTCTACACCCTAATTATAACCAACCTACGTCCGTGTAACCAACCTAGAACCTAGGCTTTGTTTTTACTTATTATACTGGTTCTTAAGTGTGTCGTAAATCTGTTCATCGTGTCTTTTGTTTAGTTAATTGTTCTCTACAATTTAAGAATATCTGTGAAAGGTTTATTCAAATAAAGATATTAGTGATTCGGTTTGATTAGATTACAGATTTGACTTTAAAATGCGTTACTACATTAGACTGTGACAATGATGCTTGCGGACTTAAAAAGTTATATGCATTGTTGATTTAAGCGAAACTATAATATAATACGTACCAGTTCCATTATTTGTGTAATTTCGCCGTAGTCAAGAAGTTCGTTGTTCCATGTTGATCCTTTAGGCTGTTCATCAGCTGTTGAGCAAAACAAATAACAACCATGGTGTTACAATAAACTACAACTTCTATGGAATAACCTTCAGTTATAAACATTTATGACACCCCAATCCACAAGGACTCTGAGTAAAGCAGTCCTTAGAGCTGAAAAATAAAAGTATGAAATGCAGAGGAGCTTCTATAACATAATAATATTAATGCCCAAATAACCTCAAGAGCAAGAGCAAGCGCTCTAGTTGATCAAAAGAGGATGTTATAGAGAGCGCAAAGGTTAAGGGATCTTTTTAATATGTACAGTTTTTCATAATGTATTTTACTTTAATAAAATGGGTGTTGGGTCGTTTCATACCACGAGTGGATCGGACCGCAGGATGAATCGCCCAAGTGCTCTTATTGAATGGGGCCTTTCGGACCGCACTGCGGTATGAATTGCATAATAACTTTTTAAAATGGATCGATTCAAACCGTGGGAACTAAATTGTTATCTTCTTTTACTGGTAAGTCAAATAACGAATGATTTTTTACTTTACATCCAATAAAATACAATCAGACACAAACTAGCAGAACTATTGATATAATGTACATGATTTACAAATGACTTGAGGATCACTATAAGTTTCCGTTCTTTTGGACCATGTAAAGAAGCTTATGGAGAAAAGCTTGGCGATTGGGAATGATTAACCGGAACAAGCTAAGAGTTAGGTAATTGTAAAATTCATATTACTTCAGAATGTTTATTGGTTGAGCAGACAGGATGTGAAAAAGTAGACTCCTAGTTAGATTGGACTACGCAAACTGTGTTTATGTTATTGAATGCACAGTCTGTGGATAAGCCACATTAAAAAAAAACATCATACTCACGTAAGGTGTGTTGGGGAATGATAGCAAAAGCGGAAAGATCGCTTTTTAAAATTATCTACCTACCTACCCTAGTAGTCATTTTCTTAATCTGGCAACATTGTGCAAGACGCCATCTTGTTTTGAACCTCGGCTCACTCTGCGTCCGTCATTCAGTCGCGTCGGTTGAGTGTTGTCGCTGATTTGACAAAACTCGCGTGTTTTTGCAAATAAATAGTCATCTGATGTTACCCTCTGCTTCTTTAAATAGTTTTTTGGTGAATATTAACTGTTTTTTAATTATATTAGAACTATAAATAGTCGGAAGTCATAACATCTCTTGAAAAAATCATTTAAATCAGGCAAAATATGCCTATAAGCTTAGATCCGAACTCTCCCCTCATAAATATTCACGGGTGAAGTTCGGACGAAAAATATCTTATTTTAAACTGTATTGAAAATGCATGTGGTTGTCAAACTTTGTCCGTAGTCCGAACTTTAGACCGCGAGCTACACTCAGGACTCGTCCTAAATCCCTCGTTTCGCTCGTGATTCAATTATTTAACACATTCGCTACGCTCGGGAGTAAACCTCGAGTTCTTTGTTGCGCTTGCAATTTAAGTCGTCACCCGAGATAGAAGACTTCTTTATCTCCTAGATTAATAATCAACAATTATTTTATTCATGTAATAACATGTATGTAGTATTTGTATATTCATGGCATGCTTACTGATTAGAACGTAAACAGGTATAGTGGGTAAAATTATTCGTTAAAATATCGTAAAAAAATATTTTGTTTTTAATACTCATATTTTTTTCTAGATGCATCATCACCATGCCACGCCTGTACAAAAGAAAGATCACAACAAACAAATTTTTGCTTTGATAATCATAACAAACGCCGATGCACGTTTTACACAGATAAAGAAAACAAACCAGCTAAGATACCAAAAAGGATGAATGATTTTAAAGATTTTAATGATTTTAAAGATTGGTAAATAAAATTAAAGATAACGAGGGTTTTGAAGAAGAAATTGATATAAACGATAATAAACAAGACCAAAAAAGCAAGGGGAGACCACGAATATAGATTAAACATGAAAAATGCGAGAGGAACGCACAAGAGCATACACTACGGACAGAAATGAGTGCATTTAATGTTGGAGACACAGGTTTGACACGTAACTGTACTAAAACTTGGAAGTATTATGTTGAAATCATTGAGAAAATTAATCTTGAAACTAAAAGAATCTCTGTGTTCGCTATTACAGAACAATTGGCAAAAAAAGTAATGTGAAATTTTTGATTCCCAAACGGAAGGACCAAGACTGGGTACCGTACCAGAAAATTTGATTGTGGAACAAATCTAATTACTGCAAATAAACGAGAATCCAGTGGAATGCACTCTCTTGAATGACGAAGCAGACGCTACTTACTTTTAATTTATTTTTATAATAACTGATATCGCTTATTTGAAGAGTTCAAATTTATTTTTAAATATGTGATTATTTTATTAGAAGTTTATCAGAGTTATCTTATTGAAAATATTAAGAATTATTGTTTCTTGATGAATGTTATTAAGCGGCAACAAAGCTTATTTTTAGCTTATGCTCAACATCTCGCCTGGGTACTCATTAAGTTTAATACTGAGTTCAGTATTATTATGTAATTATTTTAAGGATTTTTATAAGTTACAGTCTTCATCGCCATTTTTAATTGTCGGTTAAAGTAGTGAACTATAAATAACCTTGTTGAAATATGAGTATGTTGAACTTTTTCTATTTGTATAATTTCATTAAAAGACTGTAAAATATAATAAAACTGATCCGATAGTAAATGTTTAACGAGGAAAAGGCACTTTTTACTATCCGCATGCAGAAAATTGAACCTGATTATTGACTACACTATCTATAAGAAAATGTTTCTAACTTTCCGCAATGTTAGGAAGCTATTAACGGAAGACAATGTTGAGGTTTCGGAGAGGCGCGATGCGATGGTAGCACTCTCTGAAAACATGGGACTTGGTGAGGTAAGCTTTTTTCGTCAGTAGCTGTGTAGATCCTAGAACTAACCTTAGAATCCTGCATCAAAACGTTGCCGGCCTATTGAATAAATTAGACATACTAAAAATAACGCTACAGGAGTTCCACGATAAGGGTAGAGGCATTGATATGTTATGTTTGACTGAATCGTTCTTAAGAAAAATGGATGAACAAAACGTACAGATTGAAGGGTTTGACTTGATATCTTCTTATTCCAGGCCAAACCAAAGAAGAGGAGGTACATGCATTTTGGTTCGGAAAGGACTTCAATGTAACCAAATTAACTTGACTGATTTCACTTCTTATAAGAGTTTCGAATGTTCTGGGGTAGAGATGTCACACAATTATCTTATTGTTATTTGTATTTATCGCACACCCAATTCCGACATAGACACTTTCTTCAGCAACTTGGAAAACATATTGAACAGGCTCTATAGGAAACAAAAGAAAGAAATTGTTATATGTGGAGACCTCAATATCGACACAAAAAAAAACAATTCGTTCAGCAAAAGGTTAAATGATATCGTTTGCAGTTTTAATATGAAATACCACATTACATCACCAACGCGACAAACCTCATGTATCGATCACATGATCAGCAATATTCCATCGGCAGTAGGAATTGTACACAACTTAGGCATCTCGGATCATACGGCTCAAACTTTAGAAATAAACAAAAATTTAAAGAATGTAATAAGCCAATGGTTTGAAGAAAAAACCGTGTATAGCCCCGAGAACAAAAATAAGTTCTTCGAATGCATATCTGCTCTCAGTTTCTCTGATGTTTGGAGCTGTAGTGACACAAACAAAGCCTTCACTTTGTTTCACGATACTATAACGTTGTACCACAAGTTGTGTTTTCCAAAGATTCGGATTAAGGTAACGAACAAATTTAATAAGGTTCGTTGGCTTACAACTGGCATCAGAAAATCCTGTCTTGCAAAGAGGAGACTCTACCAAGAACTAATGTTGGTGTCTAAAGGGAACAAACATGCCTATGTTAAGCAATACAAGGCTTATTCGAAGATACTGAGAAAATGCATAACACTTTCACAGCGTATTGGTAACAGGAATAATATACATAGCGCCAAAAACAAATGTAGGGCTACCTGGGAAATTATTAACAAAAATTTGCAAAATTGTCAAAAAAATGAAATTGATAGTCTTAAGATAAACAATAATATAATTGATAACCCTGTTGACATTTCCAATTTATTTAATGACTTTTTTATTGACCTTACTAATAACAGTACTGCTAGCGAATCAGAAAACACATATTTTAATACCTGTGACCATACATTGTTTTTCTACCCAACAACTAGCGAAGAAATGTATAAAATAATAATGCAATTGAGAAATACAAAGTCGGTGGGTTATGATGAATTAGCGACAGATTTATTGAAAGGCATAGCAAAATATATTGCACCTGTACTGAGTCACATTTTAAATCTTTCTTTCACTCAGGGTGTATTTCCGGAAAAAATGAAGTTTTCCATTGTCAAGCCATTGTTTAAGAAGGGCAATAGGTTAGATCCCAATAACTACAGGCCGATTACACTTATACCGATTCTCGCGAAGGTAATAGAAAAAGCAGTTTACAACAGACTTTGTAGTTTTATTGATAGGTTCAAAATACTTCAGGATCAGCAGTATGGGTTCAGGAAACAACGGAATACGACATCGGCAATCTTCAAATTAATAAAGCTGGTAATGGAGAGCCTTGATGATGGTATACCGGTGGTAGCTCTCTATTTTGACATGAGTAAAGCCTTTGATTTTGTAGACCATAAGAGACTACTAAGGAAACTCTACAAATATGGCATCAGAGGAAATGCTCATGATTGGTTCGCTAGTTACCTACACAATAGACGTCAATGTGTTCAAATTACCAGAACCAGGAAGATGACGAATAATACGTATTATAAGGAAAATTGCCTGTCAAACTCTAGGACAAATGGATGTGGAGTGCCTCAAGGAACTCTACTGGGACCAATCCTGTTTACTTTGTACGTTAATGACCTACCTAATATCACAAACCACGAATCAATATTATTTGCAGACGACACAACGATTCTAGTAAAAGGTGACACAAGTTGGAGCAAAATAAATATAGATAATTTTCAGAATGACATAAATGCAACAATTAGAAAAGTTATTCACTGGATGAACATGAACAATTCGAAAGTTAATATCGAAAAGACAAAAATAATGCAATTTAGGACATATCATAGAAATAAATCATCACTAAACATTCTGTATGACGACAAAAAGATTGACATGGTAAGCTCAGCCAGATTCCTCGGGCTTACCATTGATGAACATTGTAACTGGAAGGGTCACATTGACACTATATGTGAGAAACTGGGTAGATTTTCGTTTGCCTTGAGGCGACTCAGAGAAATTTCGTCTGTAGACACAGCTCTATTGGCTTATCATGCACATGTAGCGTCAACACTGCAATATGGGGTAATGATATGGGGAAATTGTACGAACATTCAGACATGTTTCAAAGCACAAAAAAGGTGTCTCAGGGCTATTTTTGGAATTTGTCGTAGAGAATCATGCAGACCTTTATTTCTTAGGCATAAAATACTAACCTTGACATGTTTGTATATTAAACAGATTTGCGTATTTGTCAAAGAGCATCCAGAACATTTCAAAAGCAAGACAGTCTCTCAGGCAAAAGCGTTCAGGAATAGGCCGAAGAACAAATTAGAAGTCCCCATAACAAAATTGGATACAGTGGACAAGAATGTGTTTAACATGGCGGTGCGTATGTTTAATGCTCTGCCGGAGGGTTTACGGGGATTGAGTGGGTTAAAATTTAAAAAGAGTCTGCACAGCTACCTTGTCGAGAACTGCTTCTACACCATCAATGATTTTTTGTCCAAATCATAGGCCAGTTGGATGTTTGCCAACATATTTAATGCTCTACACATTTGCACGCTTAGACCTAAGTAGATTTTGACTGGACATCTTGACACAAACTGACATCTTATTTTGTATTTACTCAAAATCTAGCAAATAAATAAATTTCATTTCATTTCATTTCATAGTCCTTTTCTATAATAACAATTTTCATTGTGACTCAATACAATTTTTGAAGTACGCGCCTAGGAATAAAAACGTAGCCCTCACTTGTCAAAAAACTGTCCGAACATACCCCAACCCACCTTACTACATCAATACCTCCAATAATATTTTTTTCTACCAAACCATTTTTCTACTAATGTGGACTAATGTTGAAATCTGAAAAAAACAAAATGCAAATATGGCCATTTTGGGACCGTGTGGTCCAAATCGACACATCCAAAAGATGACTTCTGCCATCAAAAAGAACTCTTGGGCGTTTCACACCGAGCAGCTAGGATCACTGGGAGCGTTTCACACCGACAAGCTGGAATCACTGGGAGCTCCGAGATCTTATTCAAGCTCAGATGAATAAAAGACACATTGATAGATAATAACATTTTTTATTGTACATAAAACCTTACAGCTCTATTAAATTACAAAGACCAATATAAGGTTTGGGCGATTTTCTAACTAGGTATTGATTTCTTCCAGACATCCTTCAGGTAAAAAATTAACGTAACAATAGGAAATATGCATTTGGAACAGATGAGGGTCATATTATTTCATTGAGTACTATTTTGAATTTTCGTTACGTCTCTATCAATTTTTCCTAATTTTATTTCTTTGTCAATGTAAAAATAATTATTGAAAAGTGCAAAAAAAGTAGTTAAATTCAAAGTGGTTGAACAGTACCGTGTGAGTGTGAGGTCTAAGTCTTCGTGTATGTCACCGTCAAAACCGCGACAAGAAGAAGAATTCAATAGTGTGTAGGTTACATTTGTGTTGTCATAGACTTGTGTGACGTCAGAGTCCATGACAACCAAGCGCCATAATGGCGGCGTTTGAAACGCTTGAAAAAGTTTGAAGTTTCTAACAATTCATAAATATACTACATTTCGCATTTTTGGGGATGAATATTATTTATCAGTCATAAAACGATATGAAGCTATCAGAAATAACAGTACATATTCCCCATTAGGTATAGAACTGAATGTAATAACTTTTTCTGCCAACAGGCGGTGCTTCGTAGGCGTCAGGCAGGTCCAAACAGCTACCCGCACAAAGAACCCTCATTTGTCCAAGTGTGGCAAAGTGGCGAAGAGTCTGAGGAGTCACATGCCCACACACCCCTGTCGTCACTTCGTACGTATTATATTTTATATTTGTAAGATCTTGTAATTTTTCGTACGGTTCGCCCAGAAGTCTTTTGGCATGTGGCACTTATCACGGTAAGCTCAGTTCCTAGTTGAGGCTGTGCCCAGTAGCGGGACGTATATAGGCAGTAAATTTATACTAACAAAGCATCTTAACATCATTAAAAGCCATGTGACATCCACTGCTAAACACAAGCCTGCCTCATAGATCATCAGAACCAAAGGTCGTTGTGGTCGTCCGGGTTCACTACAAGTACTAAATGGCATAAACCAGGATCGAAGCGGGAATCAAAGCCTTAGTGCTTTGCGTCTCGAATATCCACCGGTGCCCATAACAGGATCGTTAAAAATGTATTTAGAACACTTACCTTCATCCGTCGGGGTTGGTTGTGTTGGTAGTTCAGCAGGCGCTGCTAGGCAAACCGGATTCTGGACAAAGATCGTATCTATGGCCGGACAAGAAGGCTGGCTTTCGGGCTTTGTCGCTGGTGTTGGAACCGTTTCATCTTTCCCAGGAGTAGGCGTGGTCATGGCAGCCGAGGTCGGGGCGGGTGACTTGAATGGTCTGGACATCAGGCTGGTCGCGGAAGATGCTGCCACGGTCGTAGTCTCTGTTGGGAAACCAGACGGCACGTGAGGTTACTACAATTTTTGTATTATTATCAAAGTATTATCAAACCAATGGGTACGTAAAATTATTATTAAAAATAGTCTGAAAACTGTATAATACCGAAAGGACACCTGTGTGTGAGTGAACTAAATCCTGAAGCCCAAAATGCCGAATAGTGTAAGGGCTCGTCGGTTCCAACCCGACTCTAGTATAGGGCAGACAAGTACCTAACATGGCAAGTAAGGTAGATAATTGAGTGATTCCTAGATTCTTCTGAGTTTACTATAATTACTTAGTTTTATGTTATTCTCTAGGGCATATTTTGAAAACTTGGCAACACCTTGCAAAGTCACGATGTATCTCAATCATAAAATATTACCTTCATCTGTCTCCGGATCATCTGTCGTTTCGGGTTCCGGGTAATCATAGGTCTTATAAAGTTTAATTACTCCAACTGCATATTCCTCGGTCGTCGTCTCCGCTTGTTTGGGTCCTGTTAACAAATACCTGTTTGTACTAACGATACTTAGTTGAAGCGCAAGCTGTCTGCAGCTTTACTGGTCACTACAGGGGCCGAGCTTATTTTATCTATCAGTCACTTTTTTACAATTCCGGGCCATTTCGCTGGGACAATACAGTTTTTCAACACATACCCTCACGAGCATATCCCTAATGGGTTAGTCAGAGGCACAATGATTGTTGCCGTTATGGTGAACGGAACATTCAGAAGCCCACATTTCGCCGAGGGAATTTGAACCCAACGTGGTAAGGGGCGAGCCTACCGCCGTTATCCGGGTTGCTTGGGTGTCTTAACGGTGTTTCTCATCACCGGAGAGTTAGCCGCAAATTGTAGAATGAACACAAAGTAGGTGTGTTCCGGCCAGCTATGCTATTCCGGTGGTCGCCAAAACTCACTTCGCTCGTGCGAGGTAACTTTGAAATTCAATTCCTTTGCGACTGTGGTCGTTTGAGAGAAAAGAACTAAGCCAAATAACATTTTTTAATTATTTACATACAAAATGAGAGAAAATACTAATTCAAAGTAAAGCGTATTGATGATTGAGGTAAGCGTGAAGCACCGAGATGTGAAGTGATGTTCGATGTGCGCCGCCGGAATAGCACGGCTGATTTGATCTCGGGACCACCGGGTCCTGAGCCAGAGTCTTTAACCACTAGGCCACGACGCTCTCGTTTTTAAGAAAACTATCAAAAAAGTATGTGTTCATCCTATGAGGTTTTACCCAATGAAACATAAACGTACGCTCTAGACTTTATCCCAAACGGGGTACTTAAAGGCATACTGATTGTCACCGCCATGTTGACTAAATGAAACATTCGGAAACCCACACTACATCATCATCATAATTATCAGTGTTTTCCATCGCCGGAGAATTAATTGCCCGCAAATTGTATAACAGTTTCTTTTTAGTCTCGTGGACGTTAGAACCTTTCAGCTGCTGCTGAGCTGAGTTTCAACTACTAAATTGACATCAAAAATAATAAGTGTCTGCCCTTCCTAAATTTAATTTGAATTTCGTTCCGCGTGTGCTGCGTAACTTTCATTTTTGATTCAATCTTACAAAAACCTTCGTAAGCTCTGTACAACATTTTTTGCAATGTAATCAGCCTATTGCCATAATCCTATATTTTTTGTAATTTCAGTTTTGTTAATCTCTGCTTTTTCATTTATGAATAAAAAAACGACCAAGAAGTTTTCATTGTAATAACTTCTGTGCAACGCGGGCTGGTCTTCCCTGGCCCTCAGTAGGTAGAGGACGGCAAGGTGAAGCCGTCACACCTACCCCTCCAATCTTCACATAGCGAACGCATTGTAGTACACAGTGAGTGTGTGTGTGTTTTATTAATAAACAAGTCCCGAATATAGAGCCTTCCTTCCGTTGAGAAGATTTGCTTATTATAGCTTAGTAGAGCATATATAATATCAAGGTACTTAGGGAGAAGAGTAGCTTTCCGCCCGGGCAATGTCTAGCCTAGCCTTGGCTGAGCTGGGGTTGGTGAAGTGAGGCGGAGGGGGGGGACAAAGGGAATGAGAGAACGGACCGCGCATGTGTCCTAGATGCACTAGATCGATCATCGAGAGCTTTCCAACAAACAACCCCCCCATTTCACCCACCCCCTCTACCCAAGCATGACGTGTTTTGTGTCGGACGTGTGAGTGGAAAAGGGACGGAGGGACTTCTGTCCCATTTCCGTACACGACAAGCTAGACTTTCTAGAATTTACGACGGCTGCCGAACGAATGGCGATAATGTTTTAAATTGACATATGAAATTAAATAGAATATTTTTTTTATGAAAAATAAAAAAAAACTAATTCATAAAACGGTGTTGAGTGAGAGAGGAGATGATTTTCAAAATACAAGATTATGACCTCTTGAAAAACTGTCCAAGACACTCAAAACAAAAACATGACGACAAACTGTTTTCTCTCAAGCTAAGAATGTCTGTATTTAATTTTAAGTTACAACGTTTTTTGAGATTTTAGTTATTCGAACTTAAACCTATCAATAGCAACATAATGCTTTCTTGGGCATAACACCCAATGTGCACGGAAAGCTAAAACGTTAATGTGATGAGTAGGTATAATGCATAGAAGTAACCACTACGAAAGTTTAATACCAACTTTGGAGGCAGCACGAACCTTAACAACAAGTTATTCAACCTTACCACTGCTTAGTGAAAGCTTTCCGACTCTTGAATGTTGGAGCCTTCCCATAGATGGCGTTTCTAACACACTCGCAAAAAATATTTTCAGAAACTTTGCTAGGCGGCGCTTCACACATAGAATTATTCTCAGCATTTTAGACCAGAATCGCTGCCAGAGGGCGCTAGCGGCGTGAGAATTCGCAATGTAGAGTTTGAATCGCCTTACAAATTAACTTACAGACGGCGTCCCAGGTCGAAAATAATGTACAATCTGGTCGCTAGGTGGCGCTTTTAACCTGAAGTTATTCTCCAAATGTTAGATCAGTAGCGCCGCCAGGTGGCGCCAGTGTACATTCACCGGGACAAAGTTGGGACCGGGCGACACAGCTCAAGAATAACGTACAATGTTGCCGCTAGATGGCGTTCGCGGATCAAAACGGTTACGCCTTTATCATTTTATCACTAGAGAAAATTTTTAATTTTCTGAAAACATTACATTTTATAACAAACATTGCAACAAATTATTATTTTATCAGTGAATTTTTGGTTTTGTTACATAACAATTATCTGACTGCGCATCCGATGTCAATCAGTTATGAAATTCTATTTTTAGCTCTGCCCGGGGCCCGCGCCCGTTATCGATTTTCCGATGTACCTATAGGTTCCAGAATTTTCCTAACGACGTCACAAGGATAATGGAATTGCGTCATAGGTTATTTAGCTTTTTGATGATTAGGACATTACCTTTTCATCATTAAAGTCAAACAACAAACAAGGATTTAAAGGTTTTTTTTCACTTTTATATAAATTGTTGAAAATTTCAAGTTTTTTACTTGACCTTTTCAGTTGGTACATTAAAGAGTTATTAAAATTTTGAACACACAGCTAATTAAGTTAAGTTAATTAAGGTCCCCCCCCCCACATAGTTGGGGTGTACAGGCCACACCCGCCTTAAGATGATTAAGTAAACTTAAACATATTTTGAGCGCGCACACAAAAAACAAATCGCAAATTTTCAGAGCGCAGCAGGGTAGCAAGTTCGTTACATTTGAAAATTGAAGTCGCCAATGTCAAAAAAAAACATCAAAAGTGTTGATATTGCATTGATAAAGAGTTACTTACTCTCATTGTAGGCGTAGGCAGCCACAGCTAGGAGCACTAACACTTTGAGCGAATACATAATTGATGTTGCCTCGATGCAATCAAAGAGCGAACTGCGTCCCACGAAACGCAGGTCTAGGCTAGCCCCGGCCGGGTTGCACCTACATCTCACGTTGCCTAGCAGCAATTCCAGGAATTGCACGTCAATAAATCCTATACCTGTGTTCAACAGGTACTCAATCAGTGCACGCGTGTCTGTACTTGTTGCATGAGAGTGTAGTAGTCTAGGGACCGTTCAGTCTTCGCTAACTGCACATAAACCCTAAAACTGAATAATTTATGATTTGACTTTTCGAGATTTTGATTAACGTCACTGCATGGTTTTAGAATATAAACTATTCGCTCAGACATACTTACGGCTTAACACCACCTTGGTTTTCAAACAGAATTAAACTATCTCAACTACAAAAAAAAACTTTTTTTGAATATGAACATCTCATCACTATGAGATAAGTTGATCATTGTTGAATTCAGTAACATTACGCAAAGTTACATAAAGAAATCACTTTTAGTTCTATTATTACTGTAGAAAACCGTGTTTGTTTGAAGGGTATAAATGTAAATACATTTATCCTGTTGCGATTAGGAGACCGTGACCCTAAAGGTGCGAGCATGCCCTTGAGGAAGGTCAGTAAGCAAAGCTATAAGACGGCGGACCCCCTGGGGTGGCACCCGGTAGAGCCTAAGCCACCCCCCGGGGTAGCGAGGCGCTTCCAAAAGTACAGCGTTGAAGCCGGAAAAGCTTTAGGCTGACGCGCATTAACCGTGCGGGTTCAACGGCCTATTCTACTATATAAAAATAAGTCGGGTTTTCCTTCCTGACGCTATAACTCCAGAACGCACGAACCGATTTCCACGGTTTTGCATTCGTTGGAAAGGTCTCAGGCTCCGTGAGGTTTATAGCAAAGAAAATTCAGGAAAATTTCAACAGAAAAGCGGGAAATACGCGGACGAAGTCGCGGGCGGCTGCTAGTACCAATATAAATATTCATTGTTATACCATAACTACATTTACTGATTATCGCTGCTAAAGTACTGGAAAAATGTTTAAGTTTAAAATATGTAAAAAAAAATTTTATGTATATATTACTATATAAAAATAAGTCGGGTTTTCCTTCCTGACGCTATAACTCCAGAACGCACGAACCAATTTCCACGGTTTTGCATTCGTTGGAAAGGTCTCAGGCTCCGTGAGGTTTATAGCAAAGAAAATTCAGGAAAATTTCAACAGAAAAGCGGGAAATACGCGGACGAAGTCGCGGGTGGCTGCTAGTACCAATATAAATATTCATTGTTATACCATAACTACATTTACTGATTATCGCTGCTAATTACTATATAAAAATAAGTCGGGTTTTCCTTCCTGACGCTATAACTCCAGAACGCACGAACCGATTTCCACGGTTTTGCATTCGTTGGAAAGGTCTCAGGCTCCGTGAGGTTTATAGCAAAGAAAATTCAGGAAAATTTCAACAGAAAAGCGGGAAATACGCGGACGAAGTCGCGGGCGGCTGCTAGTACCAATATAAATATTCATTGTTATACCATAACTACATTTACTGATTATCGCTGCTAAAGTACTGGAAAAATGTTTAAGTTTAAAATATGTAAAAAAAAATTTTATGTATATATTACTATATAAAAATAAGTCGGGTTTTCCTTCCTGACGCTATAACTCCAGAACGCACGAACCAATTTCCACGGTTTTGCATTCGTTGGAAAGGTCTCAGGCTCCGTGAGGTTTATAGCAAAGAAAATTCAGGAAAATTTCAACAGAAAAGCGGGAAATACGCGGACGAAGTCGCGGGTGGCTGCTAGTACCAATATAAATATTCATTGTTATACCATAACTACATTTACTGATTATCGCTGCTAATTACTATATAAAAATAAGTCGGGTTTTCCTTCCTGACGCTATAACTCCAGAACGCACGAACCGATTTCCACGGTTTTGCATTCGTTGGAAAGGTCTCAGGCTCCGTGAGGTTTATAGCAAAGAAAATTCAGGAAAATTTCAACAGAAAAGCGGGAAATACGCGGACGAAGTCGCGGGCGGCTGCTAGTACCAATATAAATATTCATTGTTATACCATAACTACATTTACTGATTATCGCTGCTAAAGTACTGGAAAAATGTTTAAGTTTAAAATATGTAAAAAAAAATTTTATGTATATATTATTATTATAATAAACAATAAATGTTAACGATTAATTAATACCTCTAAAGAATAAAATTAATAATGTGAGCTTTACCTACCTGAAAACATTCATAATAAGGATGAAATAATTCAAAATTTTAACCTTTTGGCAAAAGATATCAAAATTATTGACAAAACTTCTCTTTGTCTCCTAGGGTCTCCAATTTTCCCAGCTTCTTTTGAGCCTTTCATTGAAAATTCCATTTCAAAATTTAAAGAAAATTCCGACCGCTTGGTGAAAATCACCCCCCATTCGGCAATGTTTATCTTAAAATTTTGTTTGTTTGTACCAAAATTTACATATCTACTCCGATCAACTCCTGTTTGGTCCAGGACAAATCTTTTGCACTCTATTGACAACCTAATCAGACTCTCTTTGGAAAATATCATTAATATTAAACTAAACGAATCGTCCTGGACCCAAGCCTCTCTGCCTACGAGATATGGCGGTCTAGGAATTCGCAAAATTTCTAGTGTGTCACTTCCTGCTTTTTTATCGTCTGTCCACAGCACATCTGACCTAACAAAAAAAATTCTTTCTCGTTCATTTCCGGCTTCCGAAATCTTATTTTTAGACGACGCTAAAAAAGCATGGCAAATGGCCTGGCCAAACCAAATTCCCTCGTGCCCTAACTCCCAAAGGAGTTGGGATGATCTGGCCTGCAACGTTGTTCACACGGGTTTAATTTTAGACAGCTCAGGCTCCGAGCGTGCAAGACTTGAGGCAGTTTCTCGTAGAGAATCTGGACACTGGCTAAATGCCTACCCGTGTGTTAATACGGGTAACTGCCTCGACTCGAACACGCTACGGATCGCTGTAGGATTGCGCCTTGGAGCCGAGCTATGCGTGTCTCACACATGTCCATGTGGTAGTAGGGTGGATGCATTGGGGCACCACGGTTTGTCTTGTGCTAGGAGTGCGGGCCGCTTTTCTCGCCATGCCGCACTAAATGATGTCATCCGTCGGGCTTTTGCCTCCGTCAACGTACCGGCCGTATAAGAGCCGCAAGGTATCGTACGTGACGACGGTAAAAGGCCTGATGGTATGACACTCGTTCCATGGAGCATGGGCCGGCCGCTGGTGTGGGATGCAACTTGCGTCGACACACTAGCTCCTTCCCATGTGGCCGGAACGAGTAAACGGGTCGGTGCGGCGGCTGAAGCGGCCGAAACAAAAAAAACGAACAAATATAGGGACATCGGCTTCGAATACATTTTTGTACCATTTGGAGTCGAAACCCTTGGTCCGTGGGGTCCCAGTGCTTCCAGCCTAGTTGTTTCTCTATCGAAAAAACTTATAGAAACAACTGGTGACCCAAGAGTTGGTACATTCCTTGCACAGCGTGTGAGTCTAGCGATTCAACGGGGGAATGCTGCCAGTATCTTGGGTTTACCACATGGACACAATTTTTTAAATGATTTTTAGCTTTAGTCTAATTTTTAGTTTGTATTATTTAGTTATTAATTATTATAATTAGATTGTCCATGACAATCTTGATGTAAATCCTATAATTTGCCACTGTAAATTGTACTGTCTTTATATTAAGAAATAAATTATCTATTCTAATCTTATGACAGTTGTTTTTTCAAATAGACAATTATAATGTATCTTGCAAATGTTTGTATTAGATTAAAAAAGGTCAGAGGTATACAATTTGGTTCAAATTAACACAGAGCTGTCTAAAAGTACTACTCAACATATTTTTTGCCTGCAAGACATCGTAATAATATTACTAAATATTATACAGTAAACTAGACTTTTGACCCTAGATTTCACTTAATTGCCTCCTGCATGAGGCGAGAGTTCCAGCTTTAGAGGTCACGCCTCTCTAAGCTCGTATCAGCTCCAGGTTCTCACCCGGCAGTTGGGACTTCATAACTTAGGTACCTATAGATTGCAAAATTGATTTGAAATCTTCCAGTTCTAATGATGGTGCCATTTTTTTTTGTGTTGCACCAAAAACACCAAAAATTACGCACCAAAATTAGAATTTTGGTAACAAATCTAGTTCTTTCCAAGTCGTGTCTGGTTGATCATTATTGTAAAGCTCATCCTGAAGGAAACATCTTACAATGCGGCAAGTGTTCAGAATGCAGGTGTAATATTGTGTCTCCTTCTAATTGGGTCAAATGAAAGTATATGCGTAGGATAAATTAATTCATTTGCGTACTCCATTTCTCATGTTACCATTTCTCCTGTGCTGCGGGAGATGGGTGCAGTATTCGTGACAAGTGTCTCCTACACAACATCTTCCTTCGGCATACTACTTATGGTTAAGAGAATGGGAGAGTATTTGTACGATGGATTAGTTCCGGAGCATGCTGAAGGTACGGGACTTTTGCCAGAAACAGTTCCTATTGCTGTTCAGGACACGCGATATGCCCGAAACTGGCTGAGACTTTTTACACGGCATAGGGTTATCTAACTTTATTGTATCAGTAGCCCCGTACTGTAAGTGAGTTGTCTGGATGGTAGATAATATCGAATTAATATCATCACTCGCTTTGGATGATGGTTATTATACTCATCAACCCCATATCTGAACTTCACGGCTGCTTCCATCAGGTGGAGTGAGTTCATTTCGAAGACCACTGGTCTGTCATCAAGATTAAGTAGGCTGGGTTTCATAAGGGAAGTAAGGAGGAGGTAGACCATACTTATCATACATTCATGCTCGGCAGGTTATACAGAAGTCCGAAGAGTAAAACTGGCCTCTGGCTCTTGTTGACTACGAGAGAACCTTTGACTCCATCAAAATCTGGGCTGTTCACGAGTCGTTGTGTTTCGTAATAGAAGAATCTTAGCCCTCTGCAACAGTTTTCAGGATACTGTTGGAGCTGGCCCGTACTCTCTTTAGCATTGAAGCTGTTTTCTTGCGTAAGACAGCGTAGAAGCCGTCTGTATGCGTCTGAGCAAACATCTGCTTTAAGTTCTTTGTTACATTGCATAGACAAGACGTTCAGCGATCTTTTTGTTCAGCTGGTCCACTGATTATCAACTTTGGCCTTAAACAAAATGATTGTCACTTGATCAGGGCAGCGGCTAGCATTTCCACCTGATTGCCAACGCCCTACGTTTCCTCTCAATATCTACATGGTCTTTAAAGTCGTCTGTAACGTAGTGACGGAGAAATTTAAACAGACCCGTTCTTTCGTTCTTGAACGGATTTACCGTTCAAAACGAGCTCGGAAACTTCATTAGGGCATTCACCGGCAGCCTTAGAGACCATAAACTCACTCTGATTAACATTGTAGCAGAGGCCAATATCAAGGACTTATTCTCACATACACTTAACATTTTCCTGAGTGCACCCATCGTTGGCGCCACCAGCATCGTGTCGTCCACATTGCTGATGTGGTTAGCCCAAACACTAGCAACTCAGCAGCCAACACGCATGCTGCTGAGGGCAACGATGAGTTCGTTTATGTATAAGTTGAGAATCCTGGGAGATGCGCATCTCAACCCATATCCATAAAAAAGCGTAAGCCCATTTTACAGCGTTCATGGCTTGGTTCCTCAATTTTTCACAGAAGGTCTTAAGATATCAGATCAAATGCACTGGAGAGATCAAGGGAACAGGCGTAAATCGGAGCCTGCCGATCCGAGTAGTGAAAACGACTTTGGCTAAACCCAAACTGAGCCTCATGTGATTTACTTATCTGGAAGTTGAACAAGCAAAGCATTCAGTTCTTAAGCTGTAACTGAAGCCAACGGGATCGGCTTATAATTATGTATATCCGAGATATTAAAAGTTTTGTTTTTATTAATTACTTTTTTTATAAGGTCCCACTAAGTAGGTAGAACTGGCTTAAGCAGAGTGAGAAAAAAATAATAAAAAACCAAAGGTAAGTGAATCCCAGCATGGTTGGAGTGCTTAATGTAAGCCCGTCACGCCCAGGGGATTTACCCTTCATCCTCCGGTTTTTGATCGCTGCCACTTGCTTTGCAGAAAAACGAATGGGTTCATCATGCTTGTTAGCACGATGCGTTAAGTGTCACCAGACAAGATCCATTCAGTTGCTTCTAGGTGTAATACTGGGTGACGTTTTACTCCCGAAACTCTTTAAGAGCGCGCTGGATGATCTCTTCAAGAAGCTACAGTTTGAATTGAATGGGCATCAGAGTTGATGGTACATTTCTCAAGTTTCATCGCTATGCTAATGATATTGTCATAGTGGCAGAATCGCTGGAAGACCAGCAGAAAATTCTGTCCAGTCTCAATGCCTACGTCCTGGGCTTAGGATGAATTTGAACAAGACAAAGTTTGTGTCCAATGAACACAATATCATTCCGGAACCAATTTCTGTCTAAAGTGTAGCCATCGAAGTTCCTTTATTCATATATAAATGCACAAACTGGCTTATCGTTGCCCAAAGTTGACCAGTAGGTAGTACGTATACCTGAGCCGGAAATTGCAGTTAGGTAGATAAAATCTTGAAAGTAAAGTCTACAGAAGGCATTTAGGTTCTTGTGTCACATTTTCGAATCACCTTCGCTACAATGCCTTAAGATTAAGGTATTCGGTCAATGCGTTCATTGAGTCATGTCTTACGTAGCTAAGACGTGAAACCTGATGGTGAAACTAGCCTACCGACCACTTGTCACTCAGAGAGCTATGAAAATGTGTATGCTAAGAATCTCGCTGAGAGACAAAGTCCGAAATGAGATTATCAAGCATGAGACCATGATACAGAAGTGTAGCAAACAGAAGTGAAACGGAACTGATCTTTAGCAAAATTTATCGTGTTGGTGGAGTAAACAGGTTCTCAAATGCGGGCCACGGATTGGTAGCGGACTGCAAGAAGCTGATAAGATGAAGAACGATGTGAAAAAAAGGATTTCTAATTTCTTCATTAACAAATACCTATTTTTCAAACCATTAATTTTGGTGACCAGACTTAATAACCAAGTTATTTTAAAAAGTAAGAGTTTCTGATCAATTTGTTCTTATAAAAAAAAAAAACCCAGAAATGAAGAACATCACCAATATGAGGCAATAACCGGTAGATATTGCCAAAGAGTTTTAATCCAACAAACATATCAGTATACATCACTAAAAACATTGATCAACGTAGGTGTATTACATTTAAAATTAGTGTTGTTTATCAAAACAAGTTATAAATACAGCGTTTGCAAAATCTTTTTAATCGCAAAAAACTCTACTCTCGCCATTCCAAAGCATCAACAAGTCCTCGAACGCGACCCTTGAGTAAACACTTGAAGAGCACTCATCTTTCATCTTCGCTCGAAACACATTAAAACGAAGTTACACCGATGTGGACGGGTCCCGTACCCCTATTCTCAACTATCATTGCGCTTCTGAAACCAGACTCACAGCATTAAGTCGAGGATAGGTTCCCTGCACACAGCCAGAGGCTTTGAATGTGTGTGTG
Organism: Udea ferrugalis; assembly: GCA_950022985.1. NCBI lineage: Eukaryota > Metazoa > Arthropoda > Insecta > Lepidoptera > Crambidae > Udea > Udea ferrugalis. Next base: position 2,509,327 of record OX465515.1, read on the forward strand.
TTTATAGTTGGCCCACTCTAGCATCTGTGAGGGAAAGAGATCGGATGCTGGAAAAGCCCGGGCCGGCGCGGATGCGCGAAGGATTGAGGACACAAGGACGAATGAATGTTAACATGTACCTATCTGTTTGCTTCCGATATTTCATTTTATTACAAGGTACTTACGTGAGATGTACTTTATTATTACATAAACACCTTCATTCTTTAACAACCAGATTAAGAGTGCACAGTCGTCTAAAAAGATGTCAAGCTTAAAATAAATTAACAAAAATCTGAGTTTTTTATTTTCGAATGTTGTGAATTTTAATTCTCTTATTGCGTCTGAACGACGTATACAATATTTTGTTAATAAACACTTAAGGCTTCTGGCTAACACACAGAAAAAAAAGATAGCTTCCGCTGAACGGGTAATTTATTAAAATTAATAGAAACCGGATGGATCGTCATGCAATACGAAAGGGCGCGGTCGCCCTTTCGGAGTCAGGCACGTCTTGCTTTAGTGTGAACTGTGTTGTCGAACGATTAAGCTTTTCATCTTATTTTTCACTATGGATGGTACTAAAGTTGATTTATAAATCAAGACTAGACCCTTTTGTTTTCCATAATATACAAAATTCAAAACCTGTCGCTGAAGGAGTAGTTAAAATAATTTAAATTGCGATTCTCTTGGTCTTCAGTCTGATTTATTTCATCCCTTTTATAGATTTCAATGGCAAACTGCTTGCTGTTTCAATGACATCAGGTCAAAATTACAACTTCTTTCAAGAAGATGTAGACTCTTGTGTAATTTAAAAAAAAAGGACGACATTGTCGAATGTCCGGGTTTTGTTTTAATACTATCATATAGTATGAACGGCGTCTCGTTCAACTATTATGTTAATAAGCACTATAATAAAATTATAAAAATCGGATGAAACGTAACCATATAAAAGGGCGGGGTACTCCTTTCGTCTTCAAACGCACTTTGCTTCGAAAGTTGCCGAATTATTTAGCAAATGAAACATTCTAGTGAAACACGACACGTCGAGTTGAAAACGCGTAAAAGTTTAAATGAAGTAAAAGTTTTGTCATGTGCTTAATAAATAATACATTTCATTACTTTATCTATTTGCTATCACTCAGAGTACTCTTGCTGTACGGCCACAGTATAAAACATACAGTAGGTTATCTAAGGCCGCCCGCCGAGTTATTAGCCTAGCGTGCACACAGACACGCGGCACAGCCCGTCCGTACTGCCGCCTCCCTATGCCTCCCTATTGAAATTGCGTGAAATTGCGTGTGCCTGAAATTGCGACACCGAGAGCGGCACGTTTGAATGTAGATGTTCTACTGTATGTTTATACTGTGGTACGGCCATGAGCTAACGCCCGCCCTCACACGGTTGCTAGGCTACAGCCCGCACACAGTACGGCCCGTCGCCCACTATCGGCATCGGCACGCCTCAGGATTTTAAGGTGGCAAATAGCAATATACTTTAACATTAAGGCAATAAAGTAGAAATTTCCGTGATGTGTGGTCGTAATAACAAAAATACCGCTTTGGTATGCTTGAGGCTGCTGTTTCGGCATTTTCTACTTTATTGCCATTATGTTAGACATTCAGATTCAGATTCATTTATTTCTCAAAATTAATAAAACATTATACATTACATTAATGTCAAATATAAGTAATTAATATTGAGACCGTCAAATAATATGGAATAGTTGCAATTAAAATAATAAATAAAATATGATGTCAAATAATAATGTACAATGTGTGTGTGTAATGTGTGTGAGTATATTACTATTTGCCACCTTAAAATCCTGAGGCGTGCCGATGCCTATAGTGGGCGCCGGGCCTTAGACGAAACGGCGGAGTAGTCCAGTCATTATAGTAAGTTCACCTCGGAATTCGTGATACCCAGCTGTAAGTCTGTAAACACTTGTATATTGACACCCTAAAAGTTGTCTCAAAACCTACATATGGTAGGGTGTACGCAACTATTGTCAAATGTCAGAAAAATCGTTTTTTTGTAAATATCTCATCTCCTTTGGGTTTTTTGCTATTTGTATGTAAAATCAATATTGTAGAATACAAAATTCTCTACAAATTTTGTTTCAAATTTTTTTTCATACGGTGAACCGTTTTCGAGATAGAGGGCGGAGAGCGCGCGGTCACAGCATCACTTCAGGTCAACCGGTGCCACCGGTCATAAACTTAAAAAGTGAAAAAATGTGAAAAGTCTCGATCATCTTCGTTATCTGCAGTACGTCAAGTCTACAGAACTTAATAAAGCTGTGCAGCTTTCAAATATTCCACCAACAAGTGCAGCTGCTTATCAACATTGTAAAAACAACAACGTTGTCGAAAATCGTTTTGCATTGCCCAACCCCATACCTGGGGTTCCAAATCATGCCCTAACCAAGTTTGAACTGGATAATGTACACGTTGTTGTTTTTACAATGTTGATGAGCAGCTGCACTTGTTGGTGGAATATTTGAAAGCTGCACAGCTTTATTAAGTTCTGTAGACTTGACGTACTGCAGATAACGAAGATGATCGAGACTTTTCACATTTTTTCACTTTTTAAGTTTATGACCGGTGGCACCGGTTGACCTGAAGTGATGCTGTGACCGCGCGCTCTCCGCCCTCTATCTCGAAAACGGTTCACCGTATGAAAAAAATTTTGAAACAAAATTTGTAGAGAATTTTGTATTCTACAATATTGATTTTACATACAAATAGCAAAAAACCCAAAGGAGATGAGATATTTACAAAAAAACGATTTTTCTGACATTTGATCTTGAAATTTGATAGTTGCGTACACCCTACCATATGTAGGTTTTGAGACAACTTTTAGGGTGTCAATATACAAGTATTTACAGACTTACAGCTGGGTATCTCGAATTCCGAGATTCTTACCTAATTTAAGCTTAAATGACTGGACTAGAGCGCCGTTTCGTGCTACACCGTAGCGGAGGATCGTGCTACGACGTAACGCCACCACGCGTGCAGCGATGCAGCGTCGCATCAAGTAAAGTCAAAATAATCATCTGCATTGAAAATAGACCAGCTATTAAAAGCGCTTTTAAATCGTCAACAAAACAAACAAAAAAAACTTAATAATAGACTTCAACATTATAGTAATAATTATAAATTAATACATAGTATACAAACATAATAACATAACATTGTGCTACGACTCCGCGGCATCGTTGCACTGAACGACGTTGTGTCGTGTCGTGGGTTGAAACTGCCGCATTCACTATTATGGAGTAAATAATCTCTTAAACTTCTCAAATTCTCCTTGTTTTGAGAGGTTGTAGGTATCCTCGCTCTTAGTAGATTCCCACGACACAAAGTCGTACCGTGCAACAATTCCGCATAACGTCTATTGTGTACGGGCCGCACAGAGGTGCTCACATCAACCTTTACATAGGGGCACCTTATGCTGCTGACGTAAGACCCATTTTTGCAATAGTTTTGTAATGGTTGATGTGGGCGCCTCTGTACATAAGGGCCAAGCAGTATGTTTAAAGCCGTGGCTCGTGTGTAGCTCGAGACTCTGAAGGGTCGCGAGTTCGATTCTCGCAACGTGGATATACAGGAATATTATCGTGAAGGATGTGATCCATTCCAATCTGAAGAGGTGACTTTGTCACATGTTTTTTTTTCTTTTTATAAAGAATTACCCATTTATTCATAAAAACTTGAACAGCTCTTCAACAACACGTTTACTTTTGTATCGCTTTGTCACTTTCTTGTTGCTGCCGCCATTTGAGACTAAGCAACATAACACGTCAATTCGTAAACAATGCTCAAGCGTCATCATCATCATGTCAGCCTAACGACGCCCACTGCTGGGACTCCCCCAAGGATCGGTCCTGCCCTGTCCGCATCCAGCGGCTTTCCGCGATCTTAACCAGATCGTTGGTACACCTTGTGGAGGGTTTGCGACCAACAAATATCATGATATTTACTCATGTATCTTGGGCCGGATCAGAGCACACCCTACACCATCAATCCAGATCGCGTCCGTATCTCGTTGCGTACCGACAAGCGACTCCACACCCGAGATACATATCACGATCCAGGATCTCGGATCAGATCATGGATATCCAGAAAACCAGCGATATATATTGTGATCCATCAATACACTACCCTACTCGTCGATAAATATCGTGATCTGCTTAACATGCCTTCAGAGACACGAAAATGCTCGAAAAACACAATACTTCGACGGAATGGCCACCCATCCCATTTCCGACCCAGTGTGCGTTTTAAGCTTAAGGGTTTCTTTATTCGTTTGTTTGAATTTGCTTAACTCAGGAGCTGCTGACTCGAATTGAAATTTTTTGTTGAGTAGTCCCTTTATTGAAGCAGGCCTATAGGCTTTATGATAAAAATGCATTCAGAAATATGCCAATGGAACTAGATTTTATTAAACCTTAGTTTGGAAAAATTGCATGAAACATTAAAGATTTAAATCACCAAATAGATTCAGAATAATACATTTTATTAACCAAAATCAAAAGATTAAAAATTTGAACAAATGTATTCGTTTTTGAATATCTGAAAAAAATAACAAATGATACTGATTTTTCTTACAACCTGCTTAGGTAGGAATTACCTACTTGGTTCTTATCAATCGAAATGGAATGATATATTGGAAGCTCACCCGGCACTATACCGAAGATATCCCGGACGCCAGCCTGTACAAGATTAGGATGGCAGCTTAAAAACAACAAGGACACTTCAGAAGCTCACCTGGCACTATACCGAAGTTATCCCGGACGCCAGCCTGTACAAGATTAGGATGGCAGCTTAAAAACAACAAGGACACTTCAGAAGCTCACCTGGCACTATACCGAAGTTATCCCGGACGCCAGCCTGTACAAGATTAGGATGGCAGCTTAAAAACAACAAGGACACTCTTCAGAAGCTCACCTGGCACTATACCGAAGTTATCCCGGACGCCAGCCTGTACAAGATTAGGATGGCTCTTAAGCAGCTTAAAAACAACAAGGACACTCTTCAGTTTTGTCATCCTCGAGGGCAGAACGGCAAAGGCATGGGGCAGAGGCGATGTGATGTCCGTGGCGTGTTGTGACAGTGATTGGCGACGATCGCTGTTGCAAAGCAACACACGCCGGGTCGGAAATAGGATGGGTCACCACCCTGACCGAAATTTAGTGATGTGTATTTCGGGCATCTCCGTGCTTCGGAATGCACGTTAAGCAGTTGGTCCCAGTTCACGTCGCAAGATGTCAGTCGTTAAGCCTAGTCAGAGGACTTAGGGCGGCTTAATAACATCTGACATTAAAGTTGCTCACTAACCTTACACCCCTCCAACAATCCGCACCAACGACCGCGTGTTGGAGTATGCCCAGCCCAGCCTGTGCCCAGCAATGGGACGTTTATTGGTTGTTTATGTTATATGTAAATAAGTAAAATACATTTTCATTACTCATACTCTGAAAGTAGGTCATTACTGACCTGAGAAGCGGGCTGAAAGTAACACTTTTCATCCCTAGGGAGAATCACTTTCAACTGACAGGTGTCAAATTATTTTAAAAAAAACTAGTTCTTTTTCACATATCTATTGAACCATGTTCCAACTTTCTATACAGCCCCGATGTAAAATTTGAAATAACTTAAAGTTAAGTATTGATCAGAGAATATATATGTTTCAAATAACTTTATTATAATTTAGTTTCAACAATTTCTTTAAAATAACTTAGCTTTGAGTAAAATATTTACCATTTTTCTAATGATGAAAATAAAAAATAATGGCTGAATAGCGGGCCGGCCACAGAAAAAAAAACAAACAAAATAGGCGGGAAAGCGGCAATTCGATCTTCATTTATTTTCCTCATTTTTTCTTAAGCTAATTCATGTTTTTATTTTTACTTTCCTCGTATTTGTAATGAAAAGCACAGTGTTTCCCTCGGGTGAAAGACTTATTTAGTCCCTCGAACTATTGGCGCCCTCACTTCGTTCGGGGCGCCAAACCCCGTCTCGGGACTAAATAAGTAACTTTCACCCCTAGGATAACAATGTACTATTAAAAAATGCGAACAAGCTTTTTCCTCAGCCTGTTAATATTAATGTTTTATTAATCTTGCAGATAATTTATAAAAGTTCCTTCATTTATGAAATAACCAGCGACCCGCCCCCGCTTGGCACGGGTGCAATAGGATGTTATTATATAAAAAATAACTATCAAGAGGTGATTAGGGATCGCTACCGATGCCAAAAATGCAATCAGTTAAATTTTTGTCTGTCTGTCTGTCTGTCGTTCTGTGTCTGCTGTATGTTCATTATAGAAACAAAAACTACTAGACGGATTTTAACGAAATTTGGCACAATTATTCTTCATACTCTTCTGCAGGTTACAATATACTTTTCATTACGCTACGACCAATAGGAGCACAGCAGTGATTTGAAATGTTGGGAAAACGGAAGAAGTTAGGTCTGTGAACAACCGGTTATCAAATGTTTTATTTTGTAGACAGACCACCTGATAAGATAGAAACTTTCAACTAATTATATCCTACTTATATTAAAAATGCGAAAGTTTGTATGTGTGGATGGATGTATGTGCCGTGTTGCTCTTTCACGTAAAAACACCTGGATGGTTTTTAATGAAACTTTACAATAATATAGCTTATGCATCGGAATAGGACAAAGGCTACAATTTATAATTTTAAATAAATATAGTAAATTTAGTTGAGTTGGGCTGGCCACCTATGTCGTGCAAGCGATCGCTGGACTAACATAGTCGTCAAGTGGAGTGGGCCTCCAGGGAAAAGAAAAGTGGGTCGCCCAAAGGCTAGATGGGTAGACGATATTCAGGACATAGCAGGTCCAAACTGGCTGAACAAGGCCAATAACAGAATCGCGTGGAAGGCTCTGGAGGGAGGCCTATACCCGAAAGGGGTCCCTAATTTAAATAAGTATTTAAATTGAATTACAACTGTGAAAACTGGTTTTAACGATAATGAAGGTTAAGTAAAATAAAATAAATAAATAGTAAATTAAAATCTACCAACTTTGCGAAAGAGACAATATCTGGTGTTTGTCCTGGTTTCTACTTCTGATCGTATTATATTTTTGTCTTATTAAGAAAAAAACTATGAAAGTTACTTATCAATACACAAAGCTATTAAATACAAGTCAAAAATAATCATGCGTAATTTGGTCAGTGAGTCAATATTTCAAAGACTAACCCCCTTATTCATCAAAACGAACGCAACGATAAAGCATAGTTTAAGCAAGTGACGTGCTTTGTCACTTACTCGCAAATGATGGCAGCAACAAGAATGAAAGAGACAAAGCGATACAAAAGATAATGTGTTGTTGATGAGCTGTTCAAGTTTTTATGAATAAGGGGGTAATATTTCAAAAGCGGAGACACTTACCTTAATGATGAAACAATGGCCGCACACGGCAGCTGCTTTCGAAGTGACGAGTATAAAATGTCCTAAACGCACAGCTATTTGAAAAGAGAGCAAGATTTCGCCAATGCATTATCTTTCTAGGATTCACCAATCAAAACAGCTATTTGAATCTTACCAATACTTTTTCAAACCTCAGGCTGCTTTGGGCTCAAAAAGCGGGAAAAGGTGGACTAGATACAAAATAAAACGAGAACTGCATTTTAAATTTTTATAACAAGTAGTTCCAATAAAATTTTCCAAGTTCCTTTTGTACAAGTGCGGCGTATTGTCCGCTTGAAACTCAAACATCAGAGTTGAGTGAGGGTGGAGTGTGCTAGAGAACGGGCAGGCGCGGCCAGGCACGGCCAGGCACGGCCCGGCACGGCCAGGCGCGGCCAGGCGCACTAGCGCGTCCATCCATGCATCGCGCCGGGCGCTTGCTCGAGCATTCGGGAGCCCATCACTATCGCGCTCGACTACCGCCTCCGACCGTGCACCGGGCCTTTATCTGATCACTCAATTAGGATTGAAAAAATGGGATTGTAAGTTTTGGATCGAAAATGCTATGGAGCTTATATCATAGATTATTGTTTCCCAAATACATATAAAGCGTATCAGTATTAGTCTTTTTTTTCAGTACTAATCAAGTCATCGTGAACATTATTCGTAATTATAGTATAAGCCAAAAGAGTTAAGTTTACTTTGAGCTTAAACTATTTAAAACTATGAGCCCCGTGACTCAATGTTCTTTCTAAATTTATTGTTACATTTTCAATTTTTTTATTGAGATTTTTGAGATAAATTCCCAGTGCACAACATAATTGAGCTTCAGAATTGAACTATACACCATTGAAATAAAGGAAATGATTATAAATTATTACAATTATCTATTATACATTGATGTGAAGTGGTCTGTTGCCACATATCTCAACACTGAGTTTTAGACCAATTCAAATAACGATGACAAAACATGATGAATATCTAGAGAAACATTTTCCAATTCTATGGTAGTAGTGGTTCGTTTTGCTAACGTACTCAAATAAAACACACATTATAATTGATTGTACAATTTGACAATCGCAGTACCTAACATTAAGACGGGTGTCAAAAAGGTGCATTAGCCCAATTCGTTATTCTATTTAGAATATATTTGCCTATCCACAATATCAATGGAATTTTGCTCAAGAGATTTCGGAGACGACCAATCGCAAAGGCATACTTACAAACTTAAGACAAATCTACTAATATTTTAGAATATTCGCCGCTTAAAAATACGATAACTATGATAATGAATAACTTATTGAATATTAATATTAACATTAATAAAACCTCTCTTTTCATTGTCATTGAAAATCACCATATAATTTTGTTAAATTATATAATCTAAATTATTGAAAAACAAGCGTAATTAGTGGTAGGTACAGTAATGTTAAAGTTACATTGCTCTCGATTTACTTAGTTAATAAAAGTGACAACAGATTTTGTAAATTTATTTTTAAAAAATAATATTAAAATATACAAAACATTTACAATTCCAAACATCACTCATTCTAGCTCAACCTCAGTTGGGAAAAAATATTCAGAACATAACAATTCAACATTGAAAAAAATATTCCTCGAAATTTATAAATCCATTTTTTCACAGCTTTTTCAAGCAGCAATATAGTTAATTTTAATGCAATTATAGTATCTCCACAAATTTTGAAAAGCCTATTTCTGGCATTTATAAAAATTGACAATTCCGTTATATAGAGCCATTTTGACCATTTTTAACTAGCGATAGCGTAAGTATAAAATTTCGCTTTCAATGTAGGTATTTAAGGTGTTTTATATTTCTGGACACACTATAATTCCAATGTAATACAAATAATACAATAACATAAATAGACCATCTGTAAATATGCCATTACTTCGGAAATTTCACATCAAATACTTATTACTTTCACTTACCTAAATATTATTAATTTAACAATATCGTACATACCTACATACATACATTTGATATAAATTGATTGTTTATATAGTAATGGGCTCGCATTCGGCAGGACTAACCATCGAACCGTTGATACACCGCCGTACATAATATATCGCACCCTACCGCTCCTATATACAATTCAGGGCTTCCGTTAGTCCGACCGAGATCCTTATTTAAATATCTATAAATTATTTATTTACAAATCGCAGTATTAGGACCTTGCCCGAAAATTGTCTGACATTATAGCGAAAGCTAAGAACCGTTCGGTATGAAAGCTTTTGGAAGCTGACGACCGTTGGTATGAAAGCTATCGGCCGTCGAACAAAATTAATTAAATAGACCGACAATCAGTTTAGAGATTAAATCGGCTTAAAATAAAGTAAAGATTTATTAGGTGACTATCTTCCAGATAATATATGAAATTAGACTCAAAATGGAAATTTGCTAACTGATAGGCGCAATCAATTTTTAATCTGGAAGAATATCGCATACCTATTTCAAAAAACGGCCAATTGCGATCAACCCATTGTTTGAACATCCCAACAAATACCAAAATGAATCTTCCAATATCAAACATTAACAGTAATGGCAGTAAGATATTATCTTCATTCTTCACTGATATCGGCCAATCAGAATACCAGAAACTAGACTATTGTCATGTTATTATTGTATAATTTTTATTTAATGAACTCGTACATCTAGTGTTCTTGCACGCGCAAAATCAATTTGGAATATCATTTATTTAAGGTTTACAGGCTGTCCCAAAATACAGTTTTGAAGGGAAGTTAGGAACGATGCATTTAATTTATAGTTTGACAAGAAAACACACTTTTTGGTGGCTGCTTGTTGATGTTTAATAAACTGACGTCATCTAAAAGAATCTAATTTTCGAAAGTTGAAAGAACAATTTTGTAGTTTAAACTTCGGAGTTTGCATTTCCTGATGAGTAGGTACCGTTTCAAAACTGGGACAATCTGTGTTAATATATTGTTTCTATTGTCAAATATCTCGCTTACGACACTGGACAAGAGAAAGAGAGGTAATACGATAGTTTGTTCTTATTTATAATATAATGGTCGTATGCGATTGTGGTTAGTAGGTGATTTATCACTTAAAAAGAGTAGGTAATCATTTCATTAAAACTAACGGTTTGAAGAGAACTCCGTCAGAAGGACCAGTAGCAAATTGACTAAATAAATATAACGTGTTTATAAAATTAGCGCCATAACTAGATCCATTTTGTGCATTTATGCAAAATTTGTGCACTAGGACATTCCTACTAAAATATACAAAATACAACAACTTATAAATGTATGGAAAAGGCAAAGATACGGTGTTGTCTCAATTTAGTAATAATATCACAATTACAGACAAGTTTTACTTAAACAATACATATAAGTACAATCAATTTTTTAATTTTCGGTAAAACATATTTTGAGACTTTTCCGTACCTATAAACCTAATAATTAAAAGCATTAATAAAATGTAATGCTTTAAACCAGCCAAAATGAAGTTAACGAAGAGATATGTTCTCGAACTGAACCAATCTTCGGGCTGTCATTTAACAACACCGACAACATTAAATATTCATAATAAAGCGTCATAATAATTGTACATTGCTTTTAGTTGCTTAGTTGTACTAACATGATCACAAAATAGCGTTAGCATAGGTTGTTTGTGGTCAACTTTGTGTTCCACATAGAACCCATGCAGAATAAAAGCCGCTAAACGTGCACATTCGACAGAAGTTGTGTACGAAAGGATACATGTAAAGGTCACAGCACATTATACCGGCAACGCAACTGCACGGCTCCGACCCAGCAATTATCTTGCCATTCTTTGAGTATTCAATTGTGAGCACAATTTTGCAATATTATTATGAGAAAGCGAATGGCAGGCTGTCAGCGCGCTCTCCGCTGCTACGCCACTCAATTCGTTGCTTGCATCCTTACAACTAAAGGTTCAAAGAATGACAAGATAATTGCTGGTTCAATTGTGGTTACCATGCTGGCATAGTATGCTTCGAGCTTAAGACGACGATGCGTGACGTTGAAATCATCGGGGTCTGATAGTAAATAATTCAAGTAAATCAACCAAATTGATGCACACAATTTGGTAAAAATACCAATTTTCCTTAACGGGAACTCAATTTCTTCTCTGAATGCCTATCGTTTGTCCGAAAATCACAATCCCTAACACATTTGCTTTGATCATCTCTATCCATAATGTTGGCGTATACGAAATTGCATGGTACTTTATCATTTTTAAATCTAATGTTTTTCTGTCATAATATCGGGTACTATAATTTTTCTTGCTATAAAGTCACAGGTCCAAAGCGTATATTGTATAATTTCTTTAGTCCGAATGAAAGTTTATATATTGAGATTATGGATCAAAAATATAACACAAGATCAATAATCCAACCCATTAATGGTTTCAAGTAAGTGTGAGTATTTTCTAAATATTTCTACATGCATCTTTTAAAACTATTCTAGGCGCTCCAAAAACGCAATTCAAAGTGTTGTAGGCGTTAGTACGAGTATCACACAAAAAAATATTATTCGTTCTGGCATTTTTTTTTAGGTACTGCTTTTAATCTGTATGGATATCTGTATGGATACTATACTTCGCACGCCGAATGATGATCCCTATGACAGTTCATTAGCGCTTAACATTGTACTGACGTCCTGTCACAACAAATCCTTTAGAGGTCCTTTAAAAACTAGAAAAAATCATAATTGTGTACATTTGTAGATTAGAAAAATTAATATTAAGGAATTATTACGTAATCTTCGTAAATAATAGATAAAAACTCAATGCAAATGTACATGGTACGCGCTGCAAAAGTTACGTCGTCAAGTTGTTATCGACTAAGAAGGGAAACATCGATAAACAAAATATCGATAGTTTGTTGGAAAAATTTAACAAATGCTTTGAGTTTGTATTTTATTTATATCAATCTGAATCTGATACAGGGCCCAGCGGAACTACAAAATCTGAGTCTAAACTAAACTAAACTTTTTAAATTATGCAATTTGAATGTAAATTAAATTATAGTAAAATAAAATATAATGAGGCTGTTACTTTTTTATCTAGTGTTTTATGTCCACCAATGTGCGTAATCTTTTTAACAAATAAATATTGCTTAATATGTTGAATGACCTGGCTGAATGACATGACATTTGCCTTTAAATAGTATTTTATCGAAATTGTTTGAAATTGTTTCGCATCACTAATATAACTGTCAGTTGAAACGTCATAGGGATCATCATTCGCCGTGCGAACTATAGTTACGAGTTTGGATTTAGTGTCGTCGAAATTAGGCTGATTACAGACTATTAGTTACATAAATAACCATTCAGCGTGCATTTAGCATGCAGTTTGCTTATTAGTGTAGAAGGCGTTATGATTGTTCACCCGTATCTGAGTTTTTAAGGAAATTAATTTAGTCATTTCAGTAAGTTGTATTATTTATTTTCAACTGATGGACATATATTTCTGTATCATTTTATTTACGCAAGAAAAATTTGAGGTTATGTCTTTTGTGGCTCTAGAAACTGCCAACAAAAATTGCTTGTTCCATAATTTTTATTTCACAACATTGCGTTACACGTTTTAGACAAAAATGTTAATATTTACAGTATTAGTTGACTTTACAAAAGCTTTCTTTTGCCTTTATGGTTGGTTCGGGAAAATATTTACCCCCTTATTTATAAAAACTTAAACAGCTCTTATAGAACACGATAACTTTTGTATCGCTTTGTCACTGTCATTCTTGTTGCTGCCGCCATTTGCGAGTAAGTGACAGAACACGTTAATAGCTTAAACAATGCGTTAGCGTTGCGTTGGTTTTTATGAATAAGGGGGTTAATGTATACTAAGTCTATTTCCAATGTTTTACGACCTTTAAAACTTTACGTGTCCGTTGTTATTTGTTCATAATCAATTATTCTCATGTTTGGTTTCCTAGATTATCAAAGTGAGTGAACAGGAAGTATAACTTCATTTTAATGAAGCATGACTAACTTATTGCATCTCAAACCGGAATAGATACTACATTTTGGTCTTAGTATTTGCGCATAAAATCATTTTAGGTGAATAGTCTGTAATGCACCTAATTGGAGCTGAAGGCTATAAAGGATGTCCAGATTATTTGTAACTTAGCTTATTAGTTGGAGAACAAAGGGATCGTCTAAAAAGATAATGTCCTGAGAGCAGTGCAATATAAAAAGTGCCTTATATTTGATCATTTAATGAATTAAAAAAACATAGGCAATAGTTAAGTCAACTGTCGTACAAGGGAGTTGATAGCGAAGTTCATGTACGAGCTTTTGCTGCGTGTGGCTACTGTGATTATCTGGATGACCAGTCTGTAAGTAGATTAGAAACTAAACCATGTTTAAGAAAGCCCATATAGACCTCAAATGGCACCATTGAAACAAAAACTTATAAAATTAAAATGTTACAATAGAAATAAACTAGAAGATTGAGATTCAAGGATCTTATGTATAGTATAGAAAATAAATGAATAAATTTGTGAGTAAAGTATTATAAAATTTTAAAACAGAACTCAAGAAGGTTATTTTATCATTGTAGTAACTAGAAATACCAAAAATTGACGTTATTTGTACCGTTTCAACGAAAACATACTTTTCATTACCCATACTCTGAAAGTAGGTCATTACTGACCTGAGAAGCGGGCTGAAAGTAACACTTTTCATCCCTAGGGAGAATCACTTTCAACTGACAGCTGTCAAATATTTTTTTTAAAAAACTAGTTATTTTTCACATATTTATTGAACCATGTTGCAACTTTCTATACAGCCACGATGTAAAATTGAAATAACTTAAAGTTAAGTATTGATCAGAGAATACATATGTTTTAAATAACTTTATTATAATAAAGTTTCAACAATTTATTTAAAATAACTTAGCTTTGAGCAAAATATTTACCATTTTTCCAATGATGAAAATACAAAATAATGGCTGAATAGCGGGCCGGCCACAGAAAAAAAAACAAACAAAATAGGCGGGAAAGCGGCAATTCGATCTTCATTTATTTTCCTAATTTTTTCTTTAGCTAATTCATGTTTTTATTTGTACTTTCCTCGTATTTGTAATGAAAAGCACAGTGTTTACCTCGGGTGAAAGACTTATTTTAGTGCCTCGAACTATTGGCGCCCTCACTTCGTTCCGGGCGCCAAACCCCGTCTCGGGACTAAGTAAGTTACTTTCACCCCTAGGGTAACAATAAAATTCTTGAATACTCAAGTTTTATTTCATTCTTTTATCGAAAAGTAGAAAGTTAAATTTTCATTGGCTTTCGACTTCATTTCCAGGCATCAAGGTTCGAATTCAGGTGGGAACTATTTTCTCACTATCCGATTAAGGGTTATGATATAATTTTTTATTCAACGAATGTGCCATTCGTGGTCAAACTGGGCCCAACTTAGAAAACTAACCAGAGGTTAAATAGACGGTGACACTAAATTGGACTGTGATTGCTATGTTTCAGAGCTCTTTGTTCAACAACACCTGGACGTTGTCCTAATTAATTGGTTTTGAGTTAATTAGTCTTCCAGCTACGTTCACAGCCATGCACGTGATTTAACTGAGTTAACTGGCCAATGCTATGCTTACATGGAATTTTCATTAATTTTGTCGTTATGTTTGTTAATTTGAATACCTATATGTAGTATGCGAGACACGGTAAAAAGGTTTTTGAATTTAAGACACAGACTTAATCACCTTACGGTAATAAATAAATGACCTGACGTGAATTTTTACTTCAATTAAATTATGTAATGAGTTTTACATATACGCCTGCTACGATATTACGGCGATAGTATTTAGATGCCCAAATCGCCCAAAAATCGCTAGGTGTGAACAGGAAAAACTAAAGTATGATATAGCTGATGATGTTTCAAATTGATGGATATCAAAAGACATAGTCACTTCGAATGTAATAAACTGCTCTTTTATGCTTGACATGTATCACGAAACATGTGCCTTAAAGGTCATGGCACACTCAAGCGGCACTACTTTGACCCAGCAGTCATTAAAACTTGATTAAGTATTATGCAGCCGTGAATGGAAAAAAAATCAAAACATTTCAACTTTCGCTGCACAAACTGTCTGCTATGCCATTTGTTTCGAACCGTAAAAGTAAACTAGAACTTAAAATTGAGTGCAACAAAATATAGGAAATTTGACAGAAATTTACAGATTAAGGAATTGAGATTTTCTATCAAAAGCCTGTTATTCACTGCACCTCATTCAAAGTCAGTGCCTTGACTTTTGACATCAATGTATTTTATGTGTGGGTTTCCATGTAAACATAGCTCACTCCGGGGCGCCTACTTTAGTCTCCATCTCTTAGTTGGTTAAATTATGAAAAAATCTAAAATACTAATAAATTTTGAATCAGCGTATCTTACTAGTGTAAATAAAACGTGCTCTTCTTGCAGTTTAATTGTTCATGGGTATCAGTTAGGTAGATAAATAGTTATTAGATATAATAAATATATTAGTAATAGTATACACATAGTATAGTAATAATAATAGTAATATAATGGTAAATAAATAGTAATAGTAGTTTAAATAAAGAGGTGAAAACATAATAAAACCATTCTGATTTGTAAAATAATTAAAAAAACATTTAGTATGTAACCCAAAAAGGGCCACAACGAGCATTGAAATGTTCTGTCAAAATAAGACTAGTTGCTTTCATAGAGAAAAAATCTAGGCGCCCCTCAATTCTTGCAAACCGTAACTAATCAGACCCACGTGCTATTGAGCTTTAAATATAACATTAAATGATATAACATCATCAGTCATCGACAGATTCGTGTCTCACGCACAATTAGGCCAGGCGTGGGCGTGGGCGCCCTAAAACACGAAATGCGGATCGTCTTAACATGAATTGAGCAGTTTCAAGATGCATGGACGAACAAATCTCTTAACCCTGTAGTAACTACAGTTTCCTAACTAGTTAGTAAGTAAACACTCGTTCTTCGTCTAGGGGCGTATTATTTAAAAGCTTTACATCCTTAAAAGTCTTCACAAAATTGTATAACTTACCATATTCTATTCTTTTCATCATCAATTAAAAAGATAATAATATGATTTTTTTAATATCTCTTAACGCTACAAATAAATAATATTCTAAAGGCGGCCTAAACAAATAGTAATTAAAAAACCTGCAAATGTATACAAAAGACTATTAAATGCTCTGAACTAATTACAATAAAAAAATCTTTATTCAATTCCCCTGGTTGCAATTAAACTGTATGCATCTGGTAAATATAATTATAATTTACAAGTTAAGTATCATAATAGAATTTCGGTCATTTTAGATATGACTCAATTTATCATTAAGTTTACCAATAATAATTAGTAAAAGAGAATAAAAACTTTCATAAAAATAATGTAAATTCATATCATTTTGACGTAAACAAAAATAATAGAAACAGCCACAGCATGTATTTACATTGTATCTTATACATGTCAGTGACATTTTATATTGATTATCTTTACCATAATGTACTCTCATGGTACCCATTTTATATTAATTTCCCTACATAGAATTAGTTGGCATATAACCCATGTGCATATAAACTGACTGAACGTAAGCTGTCTTCGTCATCAGCTATCGACGTTGTTCTGGTCTGTAAGTAGTGGAATATATTAATCTACTATTGTTATAAGTTAGCACCATCAGGAGCATTCGGGGCAGGTTAGATCACAAACTAAGTGATTCGTATCCAAGCGGCATGAGTATTAAATTTGTAGCAATTTGTGCTCGAGCATTCCAAAATGCCTTGCTCTGTACACGCGACAGAATGCTCGCAAGCATTGGCTGGTTCAAGTGTCAAGTGTTCTAAAGTTAAATATTTAACGCGTCCGTTGATTATCTTTTATTGAATGCGTGAATGCTCCCGATGAATATCCACCATAACCTTGTCACTGACTCACTTTACAGTAACTTTAATATTATCAGAAGCTAGAATCCGTTGACCGTTAGACCGGGCGTAGCCCATACCACCGATTAAATTTCATGAAGACCTAATTAAAATGGGTACAGGAATCCGATGGCACTTTACAAGGTACCTATGCATTCAATAAATTACGTCATAAAATGACAGACTAAACTATTTATTACGCCGTGACTTAAAATCTATTTATCCTAATCACATTAATTTAGAACATTTGTTGTGTGGTATTGATAGTGACGCGAGCCGCGGTTTGGCGCTTGAGTCCATGAAACAAGAAGTTTGCGGCTGCCTTGAGGGGGCCCACAATGGGCGTGAACGCACGGGCACTGGTCTGCCATTGTCAGACGTTGCCAGGAGTCGGGAACCGCGGCGGAGGCAGCGGGGGCGGCGCCCTGCCCGTCTCCCCTCCGCCCGACGACTGCTCCGACACTGGAAAAATAAACCTTACATGAGTAATTACCGTAAATCGGCAAATTCAGTGCAGGGCGCCCATCAGCAAGATGGACCGATGACCTTAGAAAGGTGGTGGGATCGGACAAGATGCGGAAGGCTCAGAACCCAGGGTAGTGGCGCACTCTGGGAGAGGCCGTTGTCCAGCTGTAGCCTACAACAGGTTGATGATGATGACCAGAAACCAACTGAATTGGTAACAATTCAGCTGGTTTCTTATTGTGAATATGTATCATGAATCTTAAACCCTGTGGTGTTAAAATGACGAAAAGAAATACTACAGAAGACTAGCGTTTGACTTCCTGCCATGATACTATAGCTGAGTAGTAACTATTCTGGTGGTTTTGGTTTCCGTTCCGTTTTATGCCATGTGTTTTTTTATTAACTATGATGTCAAAGCATACATTTTATTATGGTAATAAATTCTGTAAACAAAATAAAATGATTTTTTGTAGACGACAGCAAGTCGCTTACTTAGATAGTCGCTTAATAGTACATTGTTATCCTAGGGGTGAAAGTAACTTATTTAGTCCCGAGACGGGGTTTGGCGCCCGGAACGAAGTGAGGGCGCCAATAGTTCGAGGGACTAAATAAGTCTTTAACCCGAGGTAAACACTGTGCTTTTCATTACAAATACGAGGAAAGTAAAAATAAAAACATGAATTAATTCCTGAAGATCGAATTGCCGCTTTCCCGCCTATTTTGTTTGTTTTTTTTTCTGTGGCCGGCCCGCTATTCAGCCATCATTTTTTTTTTCATCAGTGGAAAAATGGTAAATATTTTGCTCAAAGCTAAGTTATTTTAAAGAAATTGTTGAAACTTATTATAATAAAGTTATTTATAAAATATATATTCTCTAATCAATACTTAACTTTAAGTTATTTCAATTTTACATCGTGGCTGTATAGAAAGTTGGAACATGGTTCAATAGTTAAATGAAAAAAGAACTAGTTTTTTTAAAAATAATATGACAGCTGTCAGTTGAAAGAGATTCTCCCTAGGGATGAAAAGTATTACTTTCAGCCCGCTTCTCAGGTCAGTAATGACCTACTTTCAGAGTATGAGTAATGAAAATAACAATAACGGCCCTAAAATACTGCCTTGCAGAAAGCCAAACTGTACTTCTCAAATTTTTGATCGATGAGTTACTTTAATTAATTTGTGTCTTAATGTGAACTTTACTTATCTGTGTTTGCTTGAAGGCGGTTCGACAGATGAGACTTTATCTAACTATACTCCATATTACCTCCATTTCCATAATGATATAACTTACTTAGTAAAAATGTATGCTCCACGTGGTCGAAAGCTTTGGGCATTTCCATAAATACAAAGCAGCAGTAGGTATCCGATGATCCATGTTTCTTACAACTTCATATAAAAGTGGTAGTGGTTATCATGCCGGGAGTAGGCGGCAAGCGGTGAGCATATAGATTGCAGCGTATAATAACCGTTATAAGAATTTGTTAGCATTCTAAGACGCAACACTTTTGTTTTTTTTGGATGTTGCATACGGGCTTGAAACAAATCACATGGGTTGCATACGGGTTGCAAAGCTACTATTAGTATAAGGTTTGTATATGCATCGTGGTCGGGGCCTCTGGTGGCAGTTAGACGTAACAGTTTCTTTTCTATGTGTATGCGCCTTAAAGAAGAATGGCGAATGTCGACCCAACCACGTTCACGTTGAGACTGATAAAAACTTTATGAAATGGTATTAGTAGATTTCTATCCATAATTTATTGGATTTTGTAGAACAGGGATTTGATTTTTAAATAATTTACGTCAGTATATTATCAAAACGTCGTAAATAATGATGAAGCTAAAAATAAAACCGGATAAGTGAAGGACGTTCCTGTTCATGCATCAGTGTTATTTTACTTTCTTTCTAAACTGAACCATCATCTAGGTTGTATTGTTTTGACTAGTTTTGCTTTTCTAATTTTACTGTTATTGAAGCATCTCTAACTAGATTACGATGTTTCAAGTGACTAGATTTTAACAAAACGGTTCAATGGCAAGTCAAACAGCAAAAGAAATTAAATAAATGCCAGTAACGGAACGTTTAAATGTCACATTGTGTCAAACGTCAAAGTCAGACTGACATGCGTGCATTGTTTGTTTCTTGTTGTTGTTGAATCATTTGCAAAGATTTCGTGGTATTTTTACAGTGAATTTGGACTACGCGTGTTTCTCGGTTTTACGATTGAAGTCATAAAGTGCTCTGATGCATGATACAGAAATCAATGAAAAACTCTTTATAACCTGATGTTATTATAACCCTTTAATTTATTATTTTTAAATCTCTATATTCCTTACTTTTAGAGGGTAAGTTTTAGTATCACAATTCTTGGTTAATTTCGTTCATGAAGGAGGCCTATTATTATAGTTTGGGCTCAAACTTAAGGAACTCCCACTAAGCACACTGTTGTCATTCACTTTTGCACTATACAGATGCTTGCTAGATTATTGTAAAGTTTCATTCAAATCCATTCAGTAGTTAAAGATAGGAAAACCAGAAAAAGGCATTCGGTCTTGGCATCAGGCGGGATTCGAACCCGCGTCTTTCGCAAACCGGGCGACTGCACTACCAATTATGCTACCGAGACCATTAACAGACCGGACGAATTTCTCTGGTATATTATACCTGGCAGCCAGGTTGGTTTCACCAATGTTTAGGCATATACCTTAAACACTCGAAAGAAACATTATTGCAAATATTTGACTTTCGATTAAGATGAAACTACGTTTTTGATAGGTTATTTTATTTTTAGCATTAGGGATAGTGCATTATCATCTTACTAAAGATAGGAAAACCAGAAAAAGGCTACCGAGACCATTAACAGACCGGGCGAATTAATTGGTAGTGCAGTCGCCCGGTTTGCGAAAGACGCGGGTTCGAGTCCCGCCTGATGCCAAGACCGAATGCCTTTTTCTGGTTTTCCTATCTTTAGTAAGATGATAATGCATTATCCCTAATGCTAAAAATAAAATAACCATTCAGTAGTTTTTACTTAAACACGGCAACACGGCACATCCGCACATACAAACTTGCACATTTATAATATTAGCAGGGTGTCGAGCGCGGACCGTTTGATGACAAAAACACCTAGGTATAATTTCGGAAACTAAGTTTTTTTCTTCCTAAGATCTTTCCTCAGATTGCAGCAAACACAACAAAAAAAGAAATTAGCTAGCTACATTTAGCGTATTTTTTTTTTGTTGTAATACCAATTCTTACGATGTAAAATAGTAGAAGTAAAAATAAGATCACCTCGGTACTAACCTACACTCCCACGTCGTTCGTAGCGGGACTGAGTGCGAGGATCCCCCGCACCCCCCGCGCCCGACGACACCTCCGACACTGAAACGGGTTAATCGTAAGTTATAATACATTGAAGTGACCCCCGCGTGACCCCGAGTTAAGGTCATGGCACACTCAATCGGCAATACCCAACCCAGCAGTTATATTGAGATTACAATATGGGCATCAACTTGTGAGTCGTACAATATGAATATGAAAAACACAACGGCGAACAGTCACCGCGCTCGCCGCTACGCTACAACTCAACTTGCAGCTCGCATTCTCACTACTTAATACTCAAATTTGAATGGCAAGATGATTGCTAGGTTAGAATAGTGCCGTTCAAGTGTGCCATGACCTTCAGAATTTGGCCGGAACAGATGCTTTGAGTTCGTCTCTTTCTGGATGGAGAAGACCTATTAAAACGAACCCAAGCAACCCGGCTCGCCATACTTAAGGTTCAAATTCGCTCGGCCATGTGCGGGCTTCTGAATGTTTCGTGCACCACACAACAGCAACAGTCAGTGTGCCTCTGAGACAATTTGATGGACAACCGACCAAACTGATTCATGCCACTCATTAAAATACAATTAAGTAGGATCCACAATCTGGGAATCAGGGCAATTTGGCAATACATGCCATTCGTGGGATCGAATATATGCTTATAATAATTTTATCAGACGCTTTGATAAATAGATCAGAGGCTTCGAGCTCGACTGTACTCGTTCTTGACATCAGAAAAATGGTACTACTGTATCTGCCGTTATTTATAGTTCGCACGGCGAATGATGATCCCTATGACGTTTCAACTGACAGTTGTAATAGTGATGCGAAACAATTTCAAACAATTTCGATAAAATATCATTTGTTAGGCAAATGTCAAGTCATCCAGCCAGGTCATTCAACATAATAAGCAATATTGATTTATTTTCAAAAAAACATTACGCGCATTGATGGACAAAAGTAACAGCCTAATTTTTTTTTGCTACAGTATAATTTTTATTCAAATTGCATAATTTAAAAAGTTTAGAATTCTTTTTGATTTGAATTTTAAAGAATTCATAATTGCCAGCTTCATGGAAAAATATTCAAAAGGAGGCCACAGACCTACCGTATTTTTTTAAATTCAGTCTGTCACGTCTTGTCACGGATAGCTGCAGTTCAGACTCAGATTTTGAAGATCCACTTGAGCCTGTATCAGATTTAGATTGATATAAATAATATACAAACTCAAAGCATTTGTTAAATTTTTCCAACTAATTATCGATATTTTGTTTATCGATGTGTACCTTCTTAGTCGATAACAGCTGGACGACGTAACTTATGTAGCACGTACCATGTACATTTGCATTGAGCTTTTTTCTATTATTTACGAACATTAAGTAATATTTACAAATGGACACAATTATGATTTTTTCGATTCTTTAATGGACCTCTAAAGGATTTGTTGTGATAGGACGTCTGTACAATGTTAAGCGCTAACGAACTGTCATAGGGATCATCATTCAGCGTGCGTAGTATAGATTGTACAGTCCTACCAACTTATCTGTGAAATGGCGAAAATTGGAACTACGACCGCCATGTTGAAATGTCATTCGATTGTCCGTGTCAACAATTTTTGAGTACTATGGTTGTTTTATTGTGATATTTCGGAATTTATGAAGTTGAATATGCCGAAAGCCATTAAAAGTGATGCTCAAAACATTATTCTCAAGGTTGAAACCATTTTTAAAGAAGTAGCTCGGGCGAGATCTCCGATTATTCCATTTACCAAAATATGCAAACGAATTTCGGCTGCAACAGGTTAGTGTTGTCAGCTTTAATTTTATAAATACCTATATACTTAACCAAATATTTAAGTCCACGGAATATTTGTGTAAATTCTTGTTGTAGGTTAACGTAACGGTAACGCACATCTAATAGGTCACCTGTTGAATGGGTGAGCCAACTAACCTGCCGGTTTTTAAATTTCGATGGAAAATAAAATCCTATGTTTCAGGTGTGAGTCTAGGACTCATTTAAAAAATAGATAAAGAAGGGCATGCAGCAGAAGACACTGTTACTAAAATTCGGACGCAAGGCAAGGATAGAGAACCTAAAACCTTCTAGAGGTCTTAAAGACAGAAATAAATTACCCAGGACAGCGATGATGATGTCAAAAAAGATCATAATTACTGTAAATGTGGTTTTTAATAAATAATTGTAAAGCAATTTGTTTTTTTTATTACATCCATTAGGTACTTACTTACCACTGCGAATTATTATTATTTGTATATCGTTGTTAGGGGTTAGGTACGGTCTTAACTAAATGCTGCAAATAGTACCTGGTACCTGATGCAGGAGGGTACGGGTGGACGGCACATCACTCTACCCATTTCCGGTCAGTCCTCCTTGCTCTATTGCAAAGATATTACATTTGGCAAGAGCGAGAGATAAAACGGAAATGGGGTAACCTGATGTGCTGTTGACTGTACATGAATCACATTGAATGAAAGTTTTAAGTGTGGAACATTAAGTATGATTGTTAAGTTTTCCAGATTCTAGTTTATCTCTCTAGTAACTGTTTTAGTTATCAAACCTTAATATCTGCAGGATTTCCATTTCACTGTATCACTTTCTAAATAAAGCCATTTTTTAATCCTGAAGGACAACTGTTTAGCGTACATACTTAACTACAAACTAATATATATATTTCATTTTTAATTTAGAAATAATTACAATATTTAATTTCATTATTTTTATTTAATACTTATTTCATATGAAAAATTACCTACTTGTATAACTCACTCAATTTTAGGCACCTTATATTAATTAGCAACACTGAATCGACGGTGTCGTCCTCTTTCAGTTCACAGATAAGTTGGTAGGTCTGTATGTGTTTTGTGACGTTTGTCTTGACATCTGACATCAGTGACATCTATCGAAAGTGGAAAGAGTTAAAATAATTACGAACCACAGACCATAATCGATATTCAAATCATGACTTGCATGATTGCTTCATCATAATATCGCACCTCCGCTCAAATAGTGTCACATGTCAAAAAAAAAAAAAAAACCTTTTTATTCCATCATTACGTTTGCCAAACATCAAAATGTTATCTCAAATTGTGGCACATTCATTATTTTAATTTTTTTTGACATGTGACACTATTTGAGCGGAGGTGCGATATCTCGAAACTAAGGCTCAGCCTTTTGAAAGGAATGATGCCACTTTCAAGGTTTCAAAGGAATGATCGACAAAGTGAATCACAAATCAGTTGGTTCGGCTGTACAATAAGAGCACATTGTTATCAAAAAACGGGAAAAGACTGGTTTTAAAGATAAAAAAGGCCTTGAAAACTGAATGGTTGATAAATTTAGAGGCACCGAGAGCCACAAGCTCAAAGTCATATGTGGAGCTTTACTGACTAAAGATCGAAATATGTCAGATCATCATACAGTGTGACATGCTATAAAAAGGAGCCCATACAGCTTATCAAACATGCCTGTCAGTGTCTTAAAAACCAGCCTTTTTTCACAATAACAGCCGCTGAGCACTAAACATAAACGTACTTGGTCCCGAAAATTCTAAAACGTCTTAAACATGCTCTGCAACTTGGATTGACGTTAGAGAATTCAGAACCATTCAAAACAATGAGTGGCATAGCGTGAACCCTGTTGAGGAGAGAAAGGTACTGAAGGAGATTGGTACTGGTTAACAACTCAAGGTGACTGTAAACTCGCCGAGACTTAGCGAGGCATGCCAGGAAAAGCGGAAGAAAGGGAAAGAAAGACACTCGGTGTCTCATTCGTATTTTCTTTTATTTTAATGCATTCGGGGGTTCAAAGTTTTGTTGGTCAGACTCGAAGCGAGACGAAGGCAGGCAGGAATGTACAGTCACCTTAAAGCTTATTTTGAAAACAAATTCACGCGTACATTTAGCGATAGTATACTTTTTGAGGATCATCTTTACCTTTGAGTGCCTCCTACATGGTCAATTAGGTAAACAAAATAATTTAGCTTATTCTTAACGTGTTGATATGAAGCCTGGTCACGTTCATTTCTTACCAAACATTTTTAAAGACTGCTTAACAGTATATTGTTGCAGTTTCTAGGCATAAGATTTAGTTAGCTTTTAAACCTTAAAAGTAAACCGTAATGGACCATGGCATTTTTCTAGATGCACGTGGCAACCGTGTAGCATGCTCCTTCACCCTTTTCTCCTAACTAGGCAGCATGCTTATCCACACAACGAAATTTTGAAATTTTGGTTATTAGTATTATATTGTCTGTAAAATTATTTTTTTAATGCCAATTGTGCGTGGACCGAGCCATAATAAGCAACACTTATGGCTTAGATATTAACCTAGCTACCTAGCTAAACATATAATAGTCATAAGACGCATTTTCCACCAGAGCCGAGCTAAGCGGATATGTGCGGGGAGCTATGTTTCGAAGAACCTTTCAGATATTCTTTTTCTGACATATGCCATGCGCCAAGGGGAAACAATTATAACTGGTGGATAGTTTTAGATGAAACACTGGTGAAAAAGGAACCTTAAATACAGAGGTACAACTTCTACAAATAGGAGAAGTCAAAAAACGAAATGTAGGTACTTATTCGTAAACTGAATGTTCATCAGTATGCAGAAATGTCCCAGAGAAGGCAAAAACTGTAATCAGGAAATACAAATAAATGAATACAATAATCAAATTCATCCATAGTCATCCTTTGAAGTTGAAAGACTTCCAGTGTTGGACATAGAGTCTGGTTGCCAGCTCCACTGAACAAATTGAAATTGCATGCTTTGTTTCAATTATTTATTATGTCCAATCATGTTACAGTTTTTGCTCATACTTCAAGAAGATGAAAGTTGCATTTCAATGAAGTTCAGATCTTAATTTTCAAAGCTTTCCCGTTCTTTATGTCGGTTTCGAATATGTAAACCCCTTTTAAACTTTTGATTATGGGCCGGCTATGTCCCATAGCTGGGCCATGGTTGTAACTTTTCAGTCATTGGAATCGAAAGATAACATCGACGCAGGAGTATTCTTAGTTTGCCCTGTGGCTCGGGACGTCAGAACACGGCTAGGGCACCATGCGGATACGCGCTGAAGTAGGTCATCAAAGGGGGTAGGGAGTTTAGTTCACACACATCCTCACCCTTCCCTCGGGGGCGGGAAGTCAGTAGAAAGATTACCCCCGTCACAAAAAAAGTAACGTTAGTAGTAGAAGTTCCACCTCGTGGGGACAATGGGGACATGTGACAGGTCTCACTTCTAGGTATTTCAATTCATTTGTGCAATGTACTGTTGCTTAGAGATTCAAAATTCAGTTGGAATTCGGTCATTTTGAAGACCACAATAAAGAATGAAACAATGATCATGATGACTAACAGAAGGAGATTACCTCTTACTACAGTCATCAGAGATAGCTCAGTAACCTTGCTAGCTATAAATAAGTACAACATATGGTACTGAACTATAAAATCGAGTCCAAAATGGGGAACCGTAAAGTTACTGATTTACTGTGGCAGGAACAAGCATTCCTTTAAACTTATTATTTTGAGCCTGGAATGACTCACTGCTGCCTCCCTACCTTCTTTCTACTGACTTCGGTCAAGAACTAAGACGGACTTATCCCTCAAGTGTGAGTCTAACCCGTCGTCCCCTCTTACGTCTTCTACAAGATCCAGGGGTGGCATTCCGGCTAACATCACTTCACATCTCAGTGCTTCACGCTTACTTAAATCATCAATTTGCTTCTTGAATTAGTGGTTTTTCTCGGTTTGTATGTTTATAATTGAAAAATGTTATTTGACTTAGTTCTTTCCTCTCAAACGACCACAATACGCCCGAAACTTCAGTAGAAGTTTTAATAGTCAGTAGACTATTTCACGGTTTTTTCATTTCGGTTTCAATCTCTTGGTACAGTAAATGGATACTTTGGTATAATACTGCTGGTGAGGTGGCAGAGATTTTTATGACGACTATAGTCAGATCTGTCTGCTTAGTCTCAGACTTATAACAAAGTATCAATCACAAGGGCTGCCATGAACACGCCACAAAGCGGGATGTAGAAAACTATTAAGAATGTAATGGGATAGTAAAACAATAAAAGAAGATCGTTCTAACAGTTTCGAATGCTCGTTTTTTGACTTCTCATACTTGCACGAGAGATATAGATCAAAGGATACAGATATTAATATTTTTCCAACACAAATTAGCCAGGATTGAAAATTCACCTGAATATTCAGAATTCGCATTGATCAAGATCAGGCCTAGGTCTAGGCCTAGACCTAGTCACTGCAAACATAAATTTTATTTACAAGTTGGATCAAATAATTTATTTAAAGGTGCCTGTCTTGTGCCATGGACGCTGGGACGCATCCTCATCTGGGATGCCACTTGTGTGGATACCCTGGCAGCCTCTCACGTCCATGGCACAGCATTGAGGGCTGGCGATGCGGCCGATCAGGCCCTGATTCTCAAGCGCCGCAAATACTCGTCTCTACTTCGTGACAATGAATTTGCGGCGTTTGTCGTGGAAACGCTGGACCCGTGGAGCTCGGACGCAAAAGGCTTTTAACTATCAAACTTTACTACAAAACCATCGCGACTAAATTAGTTCACGCTTTGGGTGACCCCAGAGCTGGAGCGTACCTTGCACAGCACTGGCGCTGGCCATCCAGCGCGGTAACGCTGCCAGCGTCCTGGGGTCGATGCCGCAAGTGCCTAGTCTAGATAACGTTTTTTAGTGTAAATAATTATTTTTAAGTGTTTTTCTAAGTGTACAATTCATGTCATAATAATTATGAATCAAGTGTAACGTAATCTTGATTTTTAAGGTTAGTTGTAGTATTTCACATTGAGAGAAGTAATTTCCACTAGTTCACTCACTGAAATCCATTGAAAAACAATAATCAGCTGCATCCATATCTAAGCTATCCATCGAGGTCATAGTTTGCAATAGCTTAAGATCGTCTAACAAATGAATCACATAATTATGACTTTAAATTTATGAACCTTGTCACCTTGTGACCTGACCTATCGGGCTCAGAGATCAGTGGGGAAATTGCATTTGATTCGAGGCAATAGCCAGAGTTTGCAGGATTCTACAAACTCTAACCGATGTTTATCTCGAGTTGGCTTATCAGAATTTTCTGTTTCTTTCAATACCTGCAGATTGATTGTTACCTGCATGCTCCTTTTAATTTACTTCTGAGGAAAAGTTTTCTGAATAAACTGATCAAATCGAGCACTTAACCCTTCAATCTTAATAACCGTTAATGAATTGTCTTTTGATTCAAATTTAGACCGTGGCCCGTCCTCTCATGGGCATTGTCCGTAACACGGATGTAAATAACAAAAGAAATAAGTTCTTCGACAGTGAACTTGTAACGATGCCATTTCTTTTCAGCCTCGTGGACGTTACAACCTCCACGATGGCTGAAAACTTCGTAGTAGCTTAACCCTGCATCAAAATATAAAGTATCTGTTCTTTTGAAATTTGCATTTAAATTTCGTTCCGTATGTCTGCGGAGCTTTTATTTTTTTGGCAGTCTTACAAAAATCTTCGAAAGATCAACATCATCACAGATTTCTTTATATTTTGAAAATCCGTTTATTTCTACTCATTCATCCTTTCTAAATTATCGTGAATATCTATTGTGATACCTAAGTGTTGGATAACTAAATAAAATTAATAAGCAAGTCTCGGATTGTGATTTTTATTGAAATAACTTATACGACGAGTGCCGGTCTTCCCTGGCCCTTAGTAGGCTGAAGACGGCAGGAGGAGCCGCCACACTGGCCCCACCGACTCTCTAGCGGTACTAGCCCGCTACAAACTCTGCTTACATGACTGCTGAATGGCTCAAAGCAAAATTCAAGTTCAATTTTTGTAATACAAGTCCATCGACCTCATAGCCAATAGACTCCTAATGACAGACGAGAGGCTATATCACAAAGTCAGATAAATACGTCGGAATTCGAAATCTACCGCCCAATGAGCTACTACCATTTCCGTGAGCTGTCAAGCAACAACGTCATTGATTGGATAACAAGCGTATTGACCGATCAGTGACGTTGCCCGGCCTCAGGTAGTTGAGGAGACACTTGATTTCATACAATTTCTTAAACAAAATAGAAATCAAACATCAGGCGTCTAGTGGCTGTAAGGTCGATGTACAAGTCACAGCGTAAAATAACTTTATCTCGTGCGCAGTGAGTTGAGGCTTGCTAAGAATGCGACATACTGCAGTTAAGTTTCGCCTGCATAGTTCGTATAATATAGTATCGAACACATCGGAAGTTTTTTGGAGCGCGGTACAAAAACGTCTCTGTGACAGGTCTCAACTTATCGCGCACGAGTAGTATATACAAAAATGTGAACTAAAAATAGTAGGAACTATAAAATAGTTCTCAAATATCTCATAGGCTAGAAAACATTATCAATACCTAACCTTTCATTTAAAGAAAGATAGTCCATGTTTTCAGGCCCTAAAAGAACCATTCATGAAGAACATCATGATGGGTCTAAGCCTCAACTCTTCTCTTTTGAGACACAACCATTTAAACTTACACAAGGCATGTGTCTGAAATGTATGGTATCGCATTTGTGAAACAAGTTTTGAATATTCCATTGAATGAAATGTATAGCAGTTTTAATATCGGTCTCGATAGCTGGTCTGTAGTACTTACAATTTGATATTGTGTACAGAGAATGATCGAACTTGTGGATTGGGTTCAAGCCGTGTAAGAAAAATGAATGTAAAACAATATGAGTAAGTGTTCATATTGAGTGATTTTATTCATAAAACTATTCACATGTCAGTCGCGAGAATTTATTGAGGTTTGCAAGTCAATCAATAACAATGAATATAATATACAAATATGTTTATTTGCAATTATCAAACACTTGTATGTAGATTACTCAAGGTTCTTACAAAAAAGTCTGTATAAGAAAATACTCCGTTAGATATTGATAGATCAAATTTTATAAACTGTTATTTACCGACTGAAGTATCTACGTGACTGACAGTGGACAGTATGCATGAAGCGCTTGCGCGTGAGTGTCTCGAGACTTACATGAATCATGTTTGTCAGCGACGGGGGCAGGGGGCGGGGGAGGCGGCAGCTGCTGTTCCAGTGCGTTCACGCAGTTCATCATGCTCCCATACAGCCGGTTGTCCCGGAAACTGTCCCTGTACACACCACGACATCATCAGGGGCCATCTTCAAACTGAAGTTTCGAGATCAGCATATACAATTGGTCGCGTTCCATGGAATTCCGAAATGCTGCACCGCTTCTGCCGCACCCACCTTCCGCCGCGTGCTCAGTGCTTGGCTCCAACTTTAACCTTAAGATGAGACTTCATTGAATCCGTCCAGTTTATAAATCAGTCTAGTTAGGCCGTGTTTTGTGGCGTCCTTCTATATTAGATATCATTGTAGTCAGCGCTCTTCTCCTACGTCTCAGAAACGTAGAATCAACGCTTCCCTTGCCTATTCATTGTCCAGCACGGTCACTCTTTGGTATTATTTCGAGGTTTTAAAATTTGACAAACTCCTTCACAGCAATGATACAATGTTCATATTGAGTAAAACTGAATATAAAATAATTTTAATTTGGATATGAAAATCAAAAACTTCCCAATCAAAAATTTAAATCAAATGCTGAAATTTAACGTGAATTGCATATTGTTTGCGGGATATAAGCTAGAATCCGAATATCACGCATTACGGCTGACATCGATGTGGCATAGTTAATTATCTCATCTGAAACCGCAAGCTGCGGTGGACTCAGCTGCATCCCCAAATTATCCATTATTAACTCAAATTTATCCGCATTACTCCTCGTGTTAGTTCTGACCACACGCAATACTGCTTCATTTTCATTAATAACCCATTTATTTTAGTCAATAGGTTTATCCTTTATTTCTTCATCGAAATTGCAGCAAAGCTTTCAGATTTTTCAATTCATAGTAGTGTGAATATACAAGAGTAGAAAACATCTCAAGTAGTGCGCTGCGTGCTTATGACATGGACATATATTATGACTGGTTCAAAGTGTTCATAGTGGAATCATTAGCAATAGTAACACTTAATTTAATTCTTCAACGAGTATTATTAGTAGATCAATATGATATTTTATGACAATACTGGTGGTTTAATAAACATACGTTAACTTTTATCCTGATACTCTTTACCGAGGTGTTATCGTATTTTTTTTTCACACTATTATCAATCATACCACTATGGTGTAATGCAGATGGCCGTGATAAAAGACATGAGAAATCGTGGTATCAAAAAGTGAAAACACACGAATGCCATTCAGAAATCGAAAACTTTAAAAAAGAAAACAAATGAAACTTTCTCACCTTCCGTTGGAATTCCTGAAGAGTGCTAATATCTCTTCGAAGGTCTTGTTTTTTGTTTCAGGAACTTTTTTATACGTAAATATCCAAAAAATTGCAAGGAATACACTAAAAGGCAGGAATGTATAGTTTTCCAGTAGTGCCTGCAAATAAAAAGACAAAGAAGACATTCAAAAGGTTTTAAAGCTACATCATCAATGAATTAACTTTTGTAGTTAATTTTATAATATTTAGTTGATTGATATATAAGTGAGTCGTAAAATTTTCATACAAACCTTCATGCTGGGAAAGCCGATCCCAACGACGAAATTAGCCATCCAATTTACTAATACAGCTATAGCCATAGCGCTCGGTCTCGGTCCTTGAGAGAACAGTTCAGCGGTGATCAGCCAGGGTATGGAGCCGGGGCCCAGTGCAAAGAACACCACGAAGCTGAGAGTGGACACCACTGACAGGTAGCTCATCCAGTCGATCATCTCCTGCACATAGCCAAAGAACTCCTATCAGGGGATAGCATACACGCTCTTTCCCGTAACCGTCCGGAAAAGAAATAAACCACAAACATAAATGTTCATCACACACCAGTCGATCTCTGTATGTGTCTGAAACCACGGCTAGTTGGTTGTGCTCCGCGTGGTCCAGGGTTGTAAGTCCCAGTTGTGCCATAGCTGGTGAAGTACCCTTTCATCTATGCATATGCTATATTATAGTGAAAAGTGCCTTCTGCTTTTGAGCAGTGTTAGTGTGATTAGTCTCGCATCAGTATGCGTGCGCTAGAGCTCCCCACCTGAGTCTCCGAATTTCAACCTCATCATGTTTTGTGGTGAACAAAAAACGTGTAGTGCGGCGTGGGTGATGTCTCTAACATTTATATTTGACAATTTATTCCTTGGAAATTTTTAATTTTCAGCTTTCCTACCGAGAGTCCGGTTTCGGATACAGGAAAGTCGAATAAGGGGGGAATCTAGCGTAAAGCGAAAGCAAATTAATAATGGTAGGTGAATGTGGGTAGAAAACTGAATTAAATAGTATAATGATTAAACTTAGTAGCAGTGCATGCATTTGTTAATTAATACAGACAGGACAAACTAAAGACGGTACACTTGTTGCGATAGACAAGGACGATACAATAAAAGATAGAAGAGTTAAAAATGAAAAATGTCATCATAGTTGGTTGAAGGAAGATAAAATGTGAAGGAAGCAATGTAGAAGCGTGCGCAAGCGGTTAATCTAGCTAAGATTTTGGCTGATACTTGTATCTTCTAGTTATATTTTTTACTTTAACATTGATGTAAGTAATTAAAAATGAGATCAACCAATATCTTATCGTGGTTATTTTTAAGCTCCAACGTTTTGAATCACTTTTGAATTCAAATCACGGTTTTATTTATGAGGATTCGAAACGTTAGGCTTTTTAACTAAAAATAGTTGAGTACACTGTTGAATTGATTCAATGAAGAATAATAAAAACTATCAATACGATAACTACGAGTACTACCTATGAATTCATAACTGGAAGATAAAGAAGCGGAAGTCAAATTTCCTTTACTTACTCCTTTTAAAATAGATTTCATTTACTGTAATTCTAAAATCAATCCCATAGAAGAGTTTTGTCTAGTCGTCATGTTTGGTTAGTTTCTACTTAGAACTTTACCCCTACTACGGTATAACTGTATCAATATCATACAACAGATAAATTACTATCACACTTTCACTCAAAACATTCTTCTCACACATGTTATTTATTCCAATTCAAAATAGAAAGTCTTTTTCCATCGACTTGATTATAATCTATCAATAAAATCAAACCAAACATTGCTATGTTTATTCAAATATTAACATCAATATTATAGTTTGCTTAAATTGTACATTGGTCTCTCTAAGTTAATACTACTGTTATGTTTTAAGTACACCAAAGAATATCCAATCTATCATTTATTTATATTATGAACTTGAATACACTTAGAAACATTTTTCCATTTTCTTCCAAACATCTCCAAACAATAAATGAATCTGTCATCTCTTTTTATTAGTTTTAAGTTGACCCTGAGCCTGTGCTCGTGTTTGTTAGTATCGAATACATAGATTTGTAGATCATATCCGTAATTCATATACCTACGTTCTCCCATAATCACAATCAGCCATCCTCTCACCTATACACCCTTGTCCTACCTTTCCTCACGAGCCAGTATTTTATAAGACACACCTTTATCAAAAACGAGATGGTGATGAAAATGGAGAATATGAACATCCCGCCGAGGCCGTAGAGGTGAAGAGTTCGCCGGCCGGTGCGGTCCATCAGGGGGAGGGAGACTAGGGTCATCCCCACCATGATAGCGCCTATGCCCATGGTTGCAAACTTCGCAGACTCGTCGGTGAGACCGGACGACGTGAAGAGGAATGTTGAGTAGTAGAACACCTGGAGAAGACATTATAATTGTATCAAGACTTGTGATTAAAGATGTGTCGGTTGTGCTGTAGTCTATTGACTATCATGAATCAGAGAAACAAATAGCCGCGCTTAGGTAGAAGATAAACAATGTCACTGAGGCATCCTAGCATCTCGATGGTCTTGAAAAGAAGACAAATATCTGGGCGATCTCAAACCGAGGTCATAAATAGGACTTGGTGGATTTGTTTTAGAACGTTTACAGCGCAATGTATTTGCTTAGTCAAAGAATGATCTAAATGTCTGCCAGAGCTGCTCTTTCGCTATTTACTTGCTTCGCAAGCTTACGTAAGCTGTTAGGTCATGCCATCTAGATGTCACTAGTTGCTTGGTTACAATACAGTTTACTCAGTTTTTACCCGAGGGCAGACCAGTGAAATAAACTTTATGTGACGTGTAATATTGCAGGTTTTCAGCGCAGGTCTCCTGCAACCTGCCTGTCTGGAAATCTCTGTCTGTCTTTATCTGTCTGTCACGCGGCTGTTGATGATGATTATGACGTACCGCGTTGATGCCGCTCAGCTGCTGAGACAGTTGCATGACCACCCCAATCAAGAGTGGTGCGCGAAGAGTTGGAGAGCAGAGTAGCTCGCGCATTGAGATGGACGCCTCCGCCTGCTGGGCTCTTTCCTCCGCCCTCATCTCCTCGATGTCTTCTTCCACCTTTTGAATAAAAGTCACGTTGACAATGGGTTACTTTCTCGTGATGATCGAATAGAACCTGGCTGCCACTGCCACTCCTTAAGGGCTTAAGTTTGATTTGCACCATCCACTAAGTTAAATTTAATGAATCTATGATAATGACATACACTGTTAAAGACGTTCAAATATGGCAGCAGGCAGGAAACAACTAGGTATAGAAAATCCAATAAGCAGCAGCAGGTACCTATGTACTTAGTCTGCCATTAAATGAGGGTAGACAATATAGTTACCTGATTGCTTGCCCGAAGCCGTCGTAGCGCCCTCCTTGCCTCCTCCTCCCACTGACGCGTGATGAGTAGATACCGCGGTGATTCAGGGCATGCCGGTAGTAGGATCAGCTGAAGGATCGCAGGGCAGATTGCCAGCCCTGACAATAAGGATAGATTGTCAAGCGTTGGCCTTCTCGTAACCATGGTTAGTTAGAGTTATTCAACAGTTTACGCAAGGAAAGATATCATTGTAGTGACTAAGTCAAAAGACATACATAATAGACATACTCATTTACACTTTGCTACTCTTCAACCTTAGAACCTATCACAGTGGAAATCACGATATGAAGCTGAAACCTGGCTCTAACCATAAGCCTATAGAAAATAATCTTTTTATCTTACCCAGCAAAATCGGCCACCCATCGTCAGTACCCAAGATCTGCTCGATACCCAACACCTGCGAGAGGAGCAGGCCCACTGTCACCGCCAGCTGGTTGACTGTGCCCAAGCCGCCGCGCAGGTTCAGCGGTGCTATCTCCGATATGTACATTGGCACTAGTGATGTGTTCAGCCCTGGGGAGTAAATAAAAAACGATGAACATAGTTTATTCAGATCACACACAAGCTTTTGATCTAATGAAATTCTCCGACTCCCTCCGAATCCCTTTAAAAAATCTAAAGGCATTGACTTTCACTATTCAGGGCCACAAGGAAATAATATTTTGGTGAAATTTAAGGAACATTGTGATAATGAAAGGCTTACTCATAGCTTAATTGCATGACAGTCTCCAATGAGTATTTAGGCCATATACCCTCATAAACTTGCTAAAGAGCCACTGAAATTTATTTTCTATGATGAAGTCAAGTGATTGGGTAAGCACGATAGTTTATTCAAATATGGCGCTCACATACCGCAATTGACTCCTATGATGAATCTACCAAAGATGAGCAGCTCGTAGCAGTGGGAGATCTTAGTGAAGCCCATCAGGCTAGCGCCGCTGATGCCGAGGATGTTGTTGAGCAGGAGACCCCCTTTTCTGTTTTTAACACATACAAACATACATTAATATCATCATAGCCTTTCAATGTGGAAAGGAAAGTTCACGGCGATGATGATGTATGCCGTTAACAACTGAAGTGAGCCAAATGAAACTTTACCTCCCAAATCGGTTAGCGATCATTCCCCCGGAGAAACCCCCTAGCATGCCCCCGATAGCGAAGATGCTGACTGCGATGGAGTAGAGCTTATTCACAGTGTCGTCGTGTAAGTCGAGTCCGTACCGGTTCTTGTACACGTCCTTCATGAAGTTTGCGATGTTCTGCAAATATGATAGCGTAAAGTTAGTCTAGACTGATAAATCCATCACCAAGACGGTTAAGCCAACTAATGTTGCAAATGTTCACATTTATCACCACATAAAAAACTGAAATAGGAATGGATTTACAGACAAAGGAAACTCTAGTAAAACTTATGCACTGCTGTAAACGTGTTTGTGTGCTTTAGAAAACCAGACTACTCAATCAATCAGTTGTAGGAAACCAAATAATTACCCTGTCTCCATGTTGCTAGAAAAGACAACAACATTAATCGTCAACAATAGCATGCTAAATTCTTACCTTGCCAGGAGCGTTGATGACACCGGTGTTGTAGCCGAACTGCAGCATACCCAGCACCGCGGCCAAGATAGCGTAGGATAGGAAGAAAGTTAGGCCCTGAAACCAAACCACTATTACGTAAAAGCCATACAACGAAACGATGAACAAAAGCGATCGAACACATACAGACAACCTGTGAGTCCTGTGGCCTAGTGACTTCTGTGACACAGTGAGACACTCATGACTGACACACAAAAACCAAAATGTTAGAAAGAAAAGAGCTTACACGTTTTTTCCTGGGCTGTGTGAAAAAAACAATAATCGTCGTCAGATTTGATTCTGCTTATTGTTTTCCCCTCACGATATTCCAATCATTGCAAGAAGATCACGACGTCTACTTTTCTCCTGGTAAGATTTCCAAGAGTAACTATCTTCTAGCGCAAGTGCCAACAGTTTAATCAAAGTAATGTGCTTAGCTAGAAAAGGTAGCATTAAGTTAGTTGAGTCTGTTAGGCTATGCAAACAGCAGAATATGATGTTCAAAAACAAAGAATAGTAAAATTCAACAGTGAATTCTCCAACCAATATCCACGCTAATACTGATTTGAATTCCAAGTCTAGAAATCCACGTTGAACAAATTTCCAAACCGTCAGATATTAAGAATTACGGTCATCCTGAGGCTAATATTGAGTTTGTATAAAGCCAGGCAATAAATAAAATGAAGCCTGCAGGCCGCCTGCACCGGTTATGCGATCGTTTAAAATCGGAAATACAATAAATTATCCTGTTTGAAAAATATTTATGCATTATTTATATATGCAACCAGTCACATCAAATTATCAAAGCAAAATGCTGATATAGTTTCTAATGATACAATAATACAATAGGCCAACTCTGAGAAGCACCTATTATGCTGAATTATTTCTTTGGCTAGTGATTTATTTATAAAGGTGTCAAATAGTATTTTACGTTGTCTTCATGTGAAAAAACAGAAATCGAGCCATAGTATTTTAAATTTTCGTACCTACCTTTAACATTTTACAGATTAGATATTTATCAGTAATTTATTATGACTAACAGCGATTGTTCTTAATTAAGACTCAAATAAAACGTTTCATCAGTTCTCAATCAGAAAGCAAAAAAAGCAATGCATTTTACGCAAAGCTAAATATTTACAAGAGATAAAATCAAGGTAGTGTCGCTAAGTTCATCAGTGTTCAGAATGGTAATAACTGTTTGCATAAACTAACTCCTGACTGTATGCAAAATTATTTCCATACTCTCACTCACCGAATGAATTACATGTCTATTTCAACTTTGATTGTGTCAATCAAAATCAACAGGCAGAATTTCATAACAATGTAAATTAAAAAGTAACGCAGGCATTTCATAATATGTGATTCTCAAACGATGCTTTAGATTGCCTAAAGGAATACGTTTACGGATATGCAAGTTAAAGTTTTTAAACAAAATTGCGACGTTACAACCACAAAGTCAGTCAATGAACGGCAGTTTGCTGTGGCACTTAGAAGCAGGATTATAGGCTTTGAGCCGAACTAATTGGTGATTGCGGTCGTTATAATATGTATACCAACGCGGCATATCCTAAGGGGGACTTTTTGACATTTTATTAGTAACTATTTGCTGTTAAGTTTAGAGTCCAATAAATTGTGTTTCTTTCATTCATTCATTTTTTTTATTTCTTTCAAATACGAGCGAAGTAGGCTGTGTACCTACCTGCTCGAGAAGCCGCAGCTTCCTCCTCTGCGAGTGCTCTTCCAGGCGGTCGACGTACTCTCGCAGCTCCTCGATCTCGTCCTTGACCTGCTGTACCGTATCCAGCTCTTGCTTGATGGCCACCATGTCTCGTTTCACCTGCATTGTCGTTATAACATAAGTTTCTGTTCCTTATGGAACTTCATCTAGTTTATTTTTTATACTTACGAGTGTGATCATGTGTAGTGAACGTATTGATGTGTCTACACCCAGCGGGATCCCCTATCTGGGAGACTTATGAGTGACAGAGAATTAGATCTGAATATGTTCTACTGAATTATGCTGAAAACAGAATTTGTTCCGTAAAATAAACGGAAATATTCGCTTCTTTAACCGACCTCCAGCCAGCGGGATATTTTCTTAAACTACGTCTGATGAACTGTAAATTGATATCAACTTTTAGATCTATGTTTATTCTGTTTATTTAAAGAAAAATCAGTCTCCTAAAGTCCGTAATTCGGTCACAATCAAGCTGCAAAGAAACCTCCATTCAGCGGACTATTTATTCTAAGGATGTTATTATTGCAGCTTTTACGATAAGATAGATAGATAGATATTCTTTATTGTACAAAAACATTACATTCCAAGCAAATAACACAACAACAATGAGAACAATCTACAATTTAGGCGGCCTTATCGCTAGTGAGCGATCTCTTCCAGACAATTAATACAATTTAAACTATTTACGGCTCATTTTACTTAAATTCCCTATTTGTTCATCTTTCATCATCATTTGTAAGCTGTAATTAGTTTAAATTGTATTAATTTATCGTAAATGCTGCAATAATAACATCCTTAGAAGAAATAGTCCGCTGAATGGAGGGTTTCTTTGCAGCTTGATTGTGACCGAATTACGGGCTTTAGGAGACTGATTTTTCCTTAAATAAACAGAATAAACATAGATCTAAAAGTTGATTTCAATTTACAGTTCATCAGACGTAGTTTAAGAAAATATCCCGCTGGCTGGAGGTCGGTTAAAGAAGCGAATATTTCCGTTTATTTTACGGAACAAATTCTGTTTTCAGCATAATTCAGTTGAACATATTCAGATCTAATTCTCTGTATCACTCATAAGTCTCCCAGATAGGGGATCCCGCTGGGTGTAGACACATAACGTATTGTGTTATATTTTTTTGAAATAATGATTTAAACTATAAAGCTAATAAATAGCTACATCTTCATACATTCAATTTAAAAAATGCATTTATTTTAGAAACAGTTACTTTTAATCGTTTTAACGAAAGTGGTATAGTCGTAACTCGTATTATCCAAGCTGTTTGAAAAATCACCAGTACCTAAGTAACTCTGCTAGATTCAATTATAAATACCTATGATTTCAGTATTCTAATTTTAGTAATATACTATGTGCCTGCAATTATATTGTTGTTAGTTACAGCTTCCTGGTCTACCCTGAGGCGTTTGGTCAATTTCAATTACGCATTCAAGCCCGTTGAATAGTCAGTGTTTCAGGCTCCAATTAATTTAATAATTACTATAACAAGACCAATCTGAGCGATCAGCAAACCACGTTAGTTCATCATTAACAATGGTGTCAGGATGCATAATACGTGGCTTCTAGTGTTTGTAATGTTCGATGGGCATTGTTTGATTAACATGATTATATTGAAATTGTACCCTATATACTACTAAAGAGTTGAATAATATTGAGTTCATCATTATTTCTTGGTACAGACTTCTGGATATTCTTGATATTATAATATGGACAGTAGCGGAGTTTTGATGAATAAAGATTTAGTTAAAATTAGCTCAACAGTTATATTTTTCTCTTATATTTTCGATTTGTGCGTATCGTAGATTCAAATGTCGTACGTTTAAAATATATATATGTATCCCTAACTCAAATAATGATGTACCCTAAACCACCAGAACCATAGTAAATTCATTATATCAAAATATGTTTCGGTATAATGTGTCAATTTTCTGGGTAACATTATAACATAACTCACCTCAGAGACCTCACTCTGGCATGACTCCACACTCTTGGTCAACTCCTGGAGCTGGGTTCTGATCTCACAGAGGGCTACGGTGGTCTCCAGCTGTCTGTCCCCCCTCTGCAGGTCGTCCAGCTTAGCGGTTAGATTCATACTCATGACGCTCACCTGTCTCTGAAGGCTAAAAGCAAGATTTGGAGATTTAGAAATCCATATTTAAAAATCCAAACGCTAAAAGCTTATCTATTTCAGGATTAAGTCTAAATTTTTAAAAAACCTTCTAAATTTAATAAAATTACCTTAAGCCGTGTTTTTTTGATAAAATGAATGGTGGTCATAAGATTGTAATTTAAAATGTATGATGTTTTTATTCATCAGTACCTATTAATCATCAAATTGGTTGGTGTTTTTGCTTTTCATCTCTTTCTTGTCTGGTATTATCTAAATATCATCTAAATGGTTATCTAATTTTAATAGTTGTGTTCAATATTTTGAACATGGTTGACATCCGAATCATTGTTTTATTATTTGTATATGTATCTGTTTCATTTGCTTCGAGTCCATGACATGAATACTTGTATAAAATAATACAACGAGTATAGGGAGGTAATAATTGAACAGTGCGTAGTACTGTTACTTGAAGCAATCTATGTACTATGTCAACGTAGTTTTGAATACTTATACTTGGACAAAATATTTAAATATGAAATCTGGTGCTCCAAATAGCGTTGATAGACATCTTGGAATATTTTTTTCACACCATGGGAGCTAGCCAAGAGCAACACGAATGTACCATTCTATAATAGAAAGAAACAAAAATGTATGGGGTGACATTAGGAGTTTTTGCTAAAAGTAGAAAGTTATTAGCGTTTAGCTCTTAACTAGCCCCCAGATAGATAGATTTATAGTAAATATCGTCGTCTTCACTTTATTTTATGTGGCTTTAGTAAAACAAAATTTACTTGTTTACTTAAAGGAGCAATACACAGCATTTATCTAAATTACGAATTATATGAATTATGTCAGTATTATGTAATGAATTTAAAATCCAAGGCGATGTTATTATTGAGCTTTCAAAATGGGATAGATTGTATTAAACCATAGTAATAATGTAAGAAAAGGGTACTAACTTGGTTATCATTATAGTAGTTTCCATTTTTACCCGACTACGGCGAAGCAAAGGAAGGGTTTATGTTTTATAAGTAAATAGGTATTTATATGTTTCTTAATTTTAAAACTTTTTACCGTCAAGAAATTGATATAAAGAATGTGTTGTTTGTACTTTAATTTGTAAAATTGTATTAACATATTTAATGTGTGCTGTTTATTATTTCATTTCTATACCTTTCGTAATTAGCTCATCATGTTAGTTCTCTTACACGAATATATCTTTGAAAGTTGGAATATTGGAGGTTGGGCTACAGTGTAGGTAGTCATATTGACTGAATTTTTTATCAACATTTCGAGATTTAATATCTTGAATGGTGGTTCCGGTATCCGATGGTTTCCTTATTTGTACTTTTAATATTTACCACAGCTAAATTCAACCGAGCGCACCATCTATATTGTATATTAATAGCGACTCCCGATCAACGACACGGTACATATGACTTTCATTCATATTAATTCATGTGTAATCGGAGTTGATAAGTATAAATATTCATATCAACAGGAATATTGAATATTATCAGCTTTTCCCCATTGAACGGTCTGTGGTATAAAAAACCATTTGTATGTAATTCAAGGTATACGAATAATATTTGTCAAGTATTATGGCAAAGTTGGAATTTATAAAAATTTTAGTATGTGAAATATTTGAAATTGTAATTTATATACATCATAAAATTCAAACTTAGTAAACACATACTTATAGAAATACATAAAACTGTACTTGATTAAAAATACATTGTTGAAAATGTAGATAACAGAGATACTGTCCATAAGTAGAAGCAAAGCAAAGTGCTGTTAACGCCATGAAGTAGACGTGAAGGTAATGAGAAATGGATCTTATAAAGTTATTATATTATGACCTTAGATTTAGGTACTAATATTAATAAAAACACAAGACAGTCACATACATGCAAGCCGATTCCCCGGTTAGTGGTTCTTCGAAGTCCATAATTGCAGTAAGCGTTCACGGTATGAGTTAGATTTTTAGATTTTTAGTGTCATGGCCATCGTCGCTAACGTTCCGGTGTCATGGTATTTGTGAAATGATTGAGCACCGCGATTAACGCATCGTCATATCTGCAATATAAGATATTTGGGATGCCAAGCTAAGTGTATGAAGGAGACACGTCGTATAAGATCATGGTTGAATGCAATGAAGCCGGTATAAGGCGGTAAGCTATCTTCCTCTCTTTAGGGTGTTTCACGTACCTAAGTAGAAGTTCCCTGAGTGTCGCCTCGTCCTCTTCCGTCGTCGCATATCGTGTCAGCTTGCCTCCGGCCTCCCTGGCCACATGATCAGGTACCACTGTGTGAACAACTCCTAGTTCATTTATTTCATTTTGGTCAATAGCTGTCTTTAAATCTAAAGTTTCATCTTCGATACATAATTATTCTCAAAGAAAATTCGATCTTAGATATTATTTTATTTATAATTTCTAATTAGGTACTATGTTCTAATAATTATCAGTTAAAACTATAGGTAAGCGTAAAAGGGTTTGTTAAAACAATAAATATACATAATTATGTTGTATTTTGAACTGCAGTGTGATCATACTGCAGAGCTATGTTGAAATATTTACAGGCATGAATAGAAATACTCGGATGAATGGCAGATTATTATTTCCAAGGATAGTTGATATTCAAGCGTTTAATTAAATGGACGCCGGTGGCAAGTTTATTAAATTCTATGAGAGCGCTGCATATGTATTGGCGGTTTGAGGTATTCAGTTTCTGTTTTCATAAATTTTGTAATCCCAGCCTTAGTTCTCTTGAAATTCTATAATTTGCTTCTAATAAATGCTTCACAGCCAAAAGGCTGTAGATTAAGCTTGTCAACTGTTGGATTATTTAGGCATATATGGGTATGCTCCTTTTAACAATTAGCTTTTATTTTTTTTCATTTTTGGATACTGAGCCAATGTTCCACCGAATTGCCAATTAGCACCGATGGCCACGACCGGCGAGTTCCATTTTCAAAATAAGCACTGGACATAACTGATAAAAAAGGTCGAACTCGATAGGATCTAAACGGACCATGGAAGCATACCTCGACGTAATGCAGACTTAGTTATATCTAGTTTTGCCGCTCGATAGTCCACTATCGATTATCTATCGATAGTTGAATAAAAGCATCGATAAGCCTATCGATATCTCAGTTTGGTACGATATTATCGAAAGTATTGCAGCTCAATGTCGAATGAACTATCGACACTATTGCTGCTGAATATTGCAGTAACAATCGATGGTAAAAGAGTAAAAAGAGTAAAAATAATCTTCATACATGTAAACTTAATAAAAAGCTTTTATGACAAGTCATAGCATGGTTTTTTTTAAAAAAATATATGTAATTCTACCACCGGTTTGACCTGTTGATTCTACTGAGAAGAAACCGTCAGAAACTTGCTGGTTTTCCTTTTTTAATCTTGTTTGTTTACAATAATTGCGGTAACAGAGTAACGACAGTATTGTCAACATACATAATGTGTTTATCTAAGATGACTAGAAATTCTTGTCGTTCAAGTAATCTTTGTGTCGATACTATCTAATATGGTTAAGCGGGATGATGGCTGGCTCCCACGTCAACTTGTGAACCTACGGGAACTGGTCTGCTCAAGTTTACTTAGTTTACCCAAGTTTACTTATTAATTTCCTGTTTTATTTATTTTCATGTCAAAACTGTATGACTTGGTTGGTTTATTCAAACATTCACTTTGTACTGTAAAACATTGGACGATTTAAAAAGAGTAACTGCTGAGTTTCTTGTCGTGTCTTCTCAGTAAAAAACAACCTTCCGACGCGGGAGGTAGAGTCACATTATGTGCTATATTTTAAGTATCGTTTATATATTGTATTATTATGTGTATGTTTATTAAGTGGTTAAAATTAAGTTTCTTGACGATTCGAAAGTACTGTTTATTGGTCTACTTGAATAGAAATATTGAATTTGAATTTATCGATAGGCCTATCGATATCATAGATGATTTTACAGGTCATCTATCGATAGTTTGGCAACACTAGTTATATCGATAAACATAAAGAAAGCTCGAACCAATAAACGCTGTAGGTAAGAGTTTCACATTATTTTATACTGGCTTTCATTTTTAGCTTTTAAAACTGAATCACTCTTGGAAATAACATCAAAATAGAATCAGATTCTGCCCCATTATTCTGATTGATTGATAGAATACAAGTGAGACAGCGAAATTTTGTAAGATAACTGAGACTAGAGATAAACTCAGACTTGGAGAATAGGACTTGTTTTTCGTTGACATTTTCTTCAAGAGAAATAAGATCTTTATCGGTATACTTGTCTGCCGAAGACGTGCACTGCAAGATCTGATTAGTAAACACGATTTACAGCATCTTTATCTTCAAAAATCTGGGCTGATAACAGTTAAATTTAGTGAATACATTGAATAGACTCTTTTGCGCACAGGTCGAATAATCTTAGTTTTATTGTCGTCTTTACGAGTGG
Source organism: Udea ferrugalis (assembly GCA_950022985.1). Lineage (NCBI taxonomy): Eukaryota > Metazoa > Arthropoda > Insecta > Lepidoptera > Crambidae > Udea > Udea ferrugalis. The sequence continues at coordinate 2,554,153 of OX465515.1, forward strand.
AATTTGTTTTGTATTAACATAATAATATCGGTTTTTTTATGTGACAAAAAAACCTGTCAGGTAAAGCTTTTGATCACAGTGAGTTATCAAACGGTTACTTGCATGCGTTTAAGTTCATAAAATATATGGGTAACTGCATTTCAGATTGATTAAATATCTCCCAGGCTACACGTGCTCGTGTATTCAATTATAAATCATTCCTTGACATACAATATTATGTTAATCCAAAGTTTTGTTCTACTACAATTAGGTAGTATATTTTGTTACAACAAAGCTAATTTGACGTCAGTGTTGGAGCTTTAAATTTTTTTTTATGTGATAGCTAGCAAACGAGCTAGAGGGTCACCTAATGGAGAGTAATCACCTCTGCCCATGGACAACCGCAACACCACCAGTGTCACGGGATGCGTTGCTTGCCTTTCAAAAAGGAATAACTGCTCTTTTCTTGAAGGCCCTGATGTCATACCCTCCCAGAAACACTACCTCCGCCCGTTTAATTTATAGGCCTAAACATTGACGAAACAAACCTGGCTGCCATGTAAAATACACCCGAAAAATTCGGCCGATCTGTTAATGGTTTCGGCAGCACAGTGGTTTGTGCAGTCACCCGGTTTGCGAAACACGCGGGTTCGATTCCCGCCCGAAGCCAAGACCGAATATCTTTTTCTGGTTTTCCTATCTTTAGTAAGATGATAATGCATTATCAAGCAGAACATCGATGCTTTTGAGTGCTTGCGAAGAGATGAACTCGACGCTAAGAGAGGCGTGCTAAAGCCAGACCACTTACGGCTCTAATTTACAATTATTGCTGTGGCGTGCTCACCTGCCCTTAGTGCCTAAGAACTTTTAAAGCCAAAATTGGCTATAACAGTAATCGAGCACACGGTCGCGCTGGGCAGTGAGACGCTGCCGCCGAGTCCGTCCAGCAGTCGCTGTAGCCGAAATCGTCTTTGACAGAATTATTAATGCATTATCATCATCATCAGCCTATGTTGGTCCACTGCTGGACGTAGGCCTGCCCTAATCCGTGCCATCGCGCCATATCTTCGGCAAGACGCATGCATCACTACATAGTATAAAAAATCGCTTTGTCTGTCCCTATGTCCCTTTGAATGCTTAAATCTTTGAAACTACGCATCGGATTTTGATGCGGTGTTTTTTAATAGATAGAGTGATTCAAGGGGAAGGTTTATATGTATAATAACATCCTATTGCACCCGTGCGAATCGGGGGCGGGTCGCTAGTTATCAATAATGCTAAAATAAAATAACGTAAGTATCATGCTTTTCTATCCAGTATAAATGGCATAGGAAAGCTAGATCTATGTTATTGGAGTGAAGAGAAGCAATCAGTTGCCGGGCTCAGTGCAGCCAACAATAGGTTAGGATTCAGCGATACAGATTAATCACTGTCTTGATATTTGTATTAGGGCCTATCTCACTGGAACGCCTTACAAGTCTACTCAATATAGGAGCAGTTATTATTTTATTACATACATAAACAGAAACGGCCTATATACGTCCCACTTCTGGGCACAGGCATCACCTCAACTATGAGGTGGAATGAGCAATCCAACACGCGGGCTCAGTACGGATTGTTGGAGGGGTGTAAGGTTAGTGAGCAACCTTAATGTCAGATGTTATCAAGCCGCCCTAGGGCCCCTGACTAAGTTTAACGACTGACATATGGCGACGTCAACCGGGACCAACTGCTTAACGTGACTTACGAAGCATGGAGATGCCCGAACACATCACTAAATTTCGGTCGGAGTGGTCACCCATCCCATTTCCGACCCGGCGTGTGTTGCTTTACAACAGTGATCGTCGTCGATCACTGTCACAACTGCGCCACGGGCACATAATTTTATTAATTGACAAACAAAAACTAACTTACTGCCTCAATACCTACGTCTTACTAGCACAGACCACAACGAAACTATTTGTGTACAAGCAGTTCACCAGGTGTATTCAGATTTATTGGAAAGATGTAGTTAAGCCTAGTTCAATAGTCAACCTCTCTGTCTATCACTAAGAGCTGAGGCCTTCAAAAATATGTCCAGCCATGAGTTGAGCACAACAGCCGAAACTAATATTAATTATTTGAACCTTAAGTTGGAAGGAAGCATTGTTCGAACCTGAAGTCGTCGAAGCATTATTTGAACCTTAAACTGCCACTTGAGTGGTATAGTAACAGCTCGCCGTAAGCTTTCTTATGCTACTTTTGCAAAATATATTGCACCACTCACCTTTAAGGCTCAAATTCGAATGGCAAGATATTTGCTGGGTCGCAGCGAGCTGGTACGGTGCGGCCTAATGCGGTCGCAGCACAGACTCTTAGTGAAACGGGGCTGCAAGCCACTTGACTACCAATCAACCTCTGGTTACGTACACCTAGCCTCGGTAATACATCACTATCGACTATAATTGTCCAATTTGCTAGTGAAGTACACCTACGTTATCGAAAGCGGTTGCAGCTTAAGGAGTTTAACTCGTTATTTTGTACACACACAAATTTATTATTAAGAGGAGTATTTTCTCACTCGTTTGAACTGTTAGTGATCTTGGATTGTGTTAAACTACATAGTTATGTATCATCTATTCACTAGGACTATCTATGTAAACCTAGTTTTAGGTAATAATTATGTTAAAATGCTAGTTTCCAGCTTGTGAATGATCTGAATCTTTCAATTTATCCAACCGCAGGTCTGAAGTTTAAATGCCCTTACAGTTCGAAATTTGAACCATTCTTTACTTGGGTTGATGTTTGTAAATTCATGGGAGAGTGTGTATTAGTCAAACTACCATGAGAGTAGATGATTGTCAGAAAAAAAGTCTTTTCAAAGATGAACTTGTAAGTTACCTAGATTTAAAATAATTACATTAGAAAATTAGAAATAGAAGGAAACGTAATTTTATTTGAAAAATGTGTTTGCTGTGCCCAAAAAGGGCAACTAAGTTATAAGATCCTATTATTTGGTTGGAAGGTACCTTCCAACTATTATGTAACACTTAGTTTGCAAATAAATGCTTCGACTTTGATTACCTTCCCAAAATGTTGGTTTGTACCGTCCAACGGACGGGACGGACAAGCAATGTTGGCCGCTAAAATATTGTTATCTTAATCGAACTGGCAACTTTCAACAGCATTCAAATAAGTCTCGTGCAGGCTTTGTGATAAATTGTCAAACAGCAGAGTTACCGCAAAGTAATTTTTTTAACTATTGTCGTAAAATCATCATTTTATACATCATTTTATAATCGAACTGGCAACTTTCAACAGCATTCAAATAAGTCTCGTGCAGGCTTTGTGATAACCTGTCAAACAGCAGAGTTACCGCAAAGTCATTTTTTTAACTATTGTCGTAAAATCATCATTTTATACTTATACTATTATATATACTTATACTATTAGTAAGTTGTTCTTAAAAAATAGTTTTTTGGTAAATATATAAAAGTCTTAAGGTCTGTCCAAACTCCACACTTTTCATAATATTATAGAACCCGTCTTTCGAATATGAAATTCCAGAAATTGTTAGAATGTTGAAATCCGTTTATTAACTCAGCATCAGAATGTGGTTCCGATAGCAAATTGAATCTCCTATTGAATAGTGAAAACCGAATTATACTTAGAAATCAAACTAACTAGACTAGCCCTCGAGCAGAGGTGAGGGGGGGAGGGGGGATGTCGGGGTGGTAAATACTTGTCTGTTTGCAAAGCATCATAATTATCCGAAACGTTGCCAGAGTGGCGAATAGTGAACCACTTCACTGGTGGCTCTCGAAATTGGTAAGCTGATTTTGCAGTGAGCTGATTAGTTTCTGACCAATGACTTCATAATAAAAAGACGTAGATAGGTTACTAGTGCTAAAAAAGGGGAACCACCCGAAATCAGGACCTTCGACCACCAGAGCAAAGCATTGACAGTTTGAGACATCACTGCGCAACATGTATCTGTATTGTTTACGCTCTAGTAAATAATCATGCTATCGTATCATATCGTGAATTTGACTTCACACGTACACCAGTGGTAAACTTTTGACTTCACGTCAGTACTGACATGTTGCCGACTTTAGAATGGTTAAGAAGTTCTACTACACCAAATTCTTCCTATTCGATCACCGCACATGACAAACATTCATGTGCATGAACATGTCTGTTTGTACTGTTTTGGGTGTTTCATATGTATATTAAGTATGCTTTCAGAAAAAAAGTACATATAAGTATGTTTATTTTTCGTCTAGTTCCCATAATATACCATGCTTAGTTTGAGGCTATGCTACCGAGACTCACTGACCAAATCTTATTCGTGTACTAGTGGCCGCCCGCGGCTATGTTTGCATGGTCTCTTATATTCATATCATGCTGTTTTATAGCCTAAAGCCTTCCTCAAGTAATGCACTGTTCAACACAAAAAGTTTTATTTAATTAAATGCGGTCGTTTTTGAGACTAGCGCGTTTAAACAAATAAACTCTTCAGCTTTATATTATTGAGTATAGAAGTATAGATTTGACTCATTGATTAGTTCACTCATTGTTTACCAGCCCTGGGTGGGTTTGAGATGTATAGAGCTGTGTTTAGACCAGCAAAAACTAGTATAAATAACAAAATCAGACTTTGCTTGCATAAAAAATAACTCCACAATCTTCAATATACTTAGTTCTTCCCTTTTATAATTGAAAAAGTCAAGAAATTAATCTAAATTTCCCAAACTGTTGCCGACCTAATACAAGTTCGGTCACTTCAAAACAATTAACTAGGCTGACATCCATTCTGTTCATTCAATTCTGTCGATATCTGAAACGGATGCATCCGTTGCCTCATAGCCTATGTCATGTACTAGTTAGCCTGCTAACGTAGCAGCTGTCAACAGCGGTCGTGTTGACATCTCATTTCCCCCACGCGGCCAAGACACCTATAATCGTCAATGTGACCCTGCGCTACTGGGCATAGTGAGGGCAACCTACCCACTGTCCTTACTTTATGGCTTGTACCTACCACTGGAGAGCAAGCTACTGCAACTAATTGTCTAAATGTGATTATGGACATGAGCATTTTTTCGAGCGTTTCGCTGTAATTTGACGTTCATAAGAATGGTAAAATACTGGCAAAAGCACCAGTAAGGCTAGGCACACATAGTACCCCCCTCACGGGTTCTCGCCTCGGCGTGGCGAGGGGGCCTAGTACCGGTGGTAGGGGCACCACCGGGAAGCGAAGAGAACCCGGGCGTGGCAGCCCGCAAGGGCGACGAGCTGCGGGGCCAGTGGGGCCTGCAGGCGCCTTTGAGGCGCGTGGTTGGGGCCGCGGCGCACAACCGGTTGGTGGGGGCCAGTGATCCGAGGCTGATCCCCCCTGTGCGTCGCGGCCCGGCGGGGCCGTACCGTCGGTTACGGCAGCGGAGCCGTCCTTTGGGTGGCTCGTGGTTGCGGGCCCAGTAGGGCCTGCGTACGGTGGCCAGCTGGCGCGTGGTACGGGGGTGCCGCCGCCAGCATTGCACGGGTCACCGCTGCCTGGTAGGGACGGCTTGACATCCTCGGCTGTCCCTTCTGGCCTCACCTCACGATGGGGGGGGTCGCTTCCGGCCCGCCGTCCAGGCGGGCTCCGTCCGGGGGAACGCGTAACAGGCTTCGCGCTACTCACCGTGTTCCCCCACTATACGGACGATAAGAGGGAGTAGTAGGGGTTTTAGTCGGTAGGGCCACTGGTATACCACCTTTCCAGTGGAGAGTCCGACATAACCCGTCTGTCCCCCGGTGGACGGGTATGCGTAAGGCATTTCCCCTACTTTAAAAAAAAAAAAAAAGGCACACATAGTACAGATAGGCATTCTCGTGATTTTGTGAAATGACATCACCGTTCGTTACTAGTGCCGTAGCTGCCGTAGATTCAGATTTAGATATTTATTTGCATAATTTCAGGTGCATACAGGGATCTTAAATACAGCTTCATCAAAACTTGCAAGTATTTAATAAAAAAAAAGGTAATAAGTTAGAAACTTCACACCATTGTCATTCTGCAAATTATACATTTGATTAAACATTAACATTAACGTAAGGGGTGATTTCATCAGATGGGACCTTCCAAGCGAGAAGTTGCTGATGAATTTTGTATGCACCTCCATCGGCCCGGGACTGGAGGCTCTACTGATGATCATGTCTGTCGCTCTAACTAGGTAGGTTTGTACTTATATAGTCATCAGTTTGATTACAATGCCGCGATTGGTCAATCGTCGAAAAAATAAATAAATGCAACTGTGCTATTGATTTAGAACCAAAAGTTGCTAACATTATTACGCTCATTTCGGAAGACAGTAGACAACTGTTATCCAGGAAATAAGTATTAAACAAATTGATGTAATAGGTACAAAAATCCTACAGCCAGCATAATATTACGCTTGGAAAGACGACGAGAAGCGCTTTATTTTGTTAAAAAAACAAAAAAAGCATTAAAACTTTCATAAATATTCTCATTTAGCTTTTTAATAAAATTCTACTGCCTCCACTGTTTTTTTAATCTCTACTTTTAACCAGGTCAGAGTACCCGATTGGCCGCGCAACCAGTGGCAGGCGTCCAGAACTTAGGGCAATAAGTTTGATACACCCTGTGGATAAGGCTCCACTTGGCAGAACTCCTCTGCCGCTATGAACGCGTTAAAACTGAGCCAAGTCTTCGGAATGTCAATTGGAATCACTTTTTACAATTGAGAGCTTTTTCAAGTTGCCACATGCAAGACTCGCTTTTTTTTGCTAGATTACCTAGTGGTTTAGGTGGATGAAAAGTCTTTTTTTACCATTTGATATCTAAGTAGTTTTAATTTTTATTCGTCAGGTTAGTCGTCGTTGTTGTTCTTATTTCGTAGCCAACGCTACTAGTGCCAGCACGAAGAAAAAAATAAGTACGATCTATTATCACACTTAACAAACAAACATTAGAAATTTCATTAAAATCAGTCAAGTTGTTTCAGGCGGTTGCCAAATCAAGCTCTTATGCTGGCTCCACACGTCAGCAGAAGTATAACCACGAGCCGTCCACACGTCTGTCACCTGTGTTAATTCTCGCCAGACGCAACATGTACGCAACATTTCAAAAATGGACGTTGAGACTGTAGCACAGTATAAACATACAGTAAAACATCTACATACAAACGTGCCGCTCTCGGTTTGAATGTGTGCGTGCGCGTCGCGCGCCGTGTCGCGATTTCACGCACACGCTAGCATAAAATAGGGAGGCATAGGGAGGCGGCAGTACGGACGGGCTGTGCCGCGTGTCTGTGTGCACGCTAGGCTAATAACTCGGCGGGCGGCCTTAAATAACCTACTGTATGTTTTATACTGTGACTGTAGTTACTGCAGCTATGATAAGAGATGAAATCGGCATACGCATCCGCTGACGGAGTGTGTGGAGCCTACATTACGGAGGTGACATAAAACTTCCGCGAACTTCCCCGGCAGCTGGCTGGATGACGCGCAGCCACCGCGACGGAAAGAAAAACAAATTGATGCTCAGACCGAGAAAATGTTGTTCCCGCGCCGCGCATACTTTGAAATACTTCAAATATGTTGGAAGTTAATCTGTGGAGGCTGTTCCAAAGTTACGCATAGTGAAAACACTGAAGTTTTGTTTGGTAAGTGGCGGAGCTTTATTATGCAGTTTTCCTGCCAATGGATATTAATGGGTAAAATAAGTGGGTAAATTACCTGAAATTTGATCGATGGGTGAGTAAAGGGGGGGCTCGTCTACTCCGGCCTGCTGGTGCTCGAGCAGTCGATGGCACGATTGTCTCATGGGCGCTCCCGACACTAAACAAAACAAGCATACATTAATTATGACATAATTGACATACACAATTCAAATATTTATGAATTAACAAATTACAATGCTGGATTTAAATTGACCTTTTTTTGCTGTCACATCGACCAAAACCTATTTCTTTAGGCTCAACACGATCTAGTTAGCAAAACTCATTACTACTATTTATGACGTCTGTAGCAGTGTAACAGGAGCCAGCGGATTGAAAGAAACTGTTTCTGAACATGATTTAAAGACTTTGAGACTTGTACCTTGTGTGTCGGACTGCATTCAGAGGTACATTTGTCAATGACAAGTTCGATACATCGAAGTCAATACATCAAAGAAATCCATCATGAACATAAAAAAAGGTGTTTTGGTCGACGTTTGAGCGCAAAAAAAGGACCTAAAATCAACCATTGCCTTTATGATTTAGGATTGACCAGTAAATAATGCTTTTAGGCTCTAATTTAACCAATCGCCAGAATCTTGATCTAAAAGGATAACTTAATAAATTGTGAAATGCAAGGTTCTTTTTACTAGCGATGGTTTGACCATTTCCGGTTGCCTATTATGTTCTTTACTTAGATACAAATTTGTCCAAGATAACAGCTTTTACAATAATTGCACAACTTCAGACATGACTATTGATTCATACTCGCTTTTCACAGAAGGAACAATACACAAGCATTAATAATTTTCTACAGAATTGACGTACTAGTAATTTAATACGAAATGAAATGATAGATGATTGAATAATGGGAATACGAGTTCAGGTTTACATTATGCTGCATATTAATTTAACTTAACAATGAAGGTATATGATAAGTACCGGTATATTCTGACTTTAATTAGATGCAGTATATTGATAGTTATTTGGACTGAAAATCACAGGTTTGGTCACAATCTCTCGTTATTGCCATACCCACAAGCTTGACATACTTGGGAGTTGGGACTACTTCTATTCAGAATGAACAAATAGGTGATATATCCACATAAATAAATAACAACATTCAGACACAAATAATCATGAATCTTTGTCTTGGGTGGGTTTTGAACCCAGCACTCTCAGTGCTTTAGGCAGTGTGACTATTCATACGTAGCGTCAATTTGCTAGTAAAATACTCTCAGCAATATTATAACGTTGCAAATGCACCCCTATTTAACCCCCGACGCTGTGGGTGCAACCCTCGGGTGTGCATTGTCCCTGCGCTAATATAATTTCCTTCCACTCAGCTAAAACGTGGTTTTACATGAAACTCCGAAATAGGCACACTGGCCTATTTAACGAAGTTTCGCTAAACTTAGGAACGCTGAAAAAGGTATTAAAATGGCGACTGACTTATAACCATGTCATAATGCCTTGTTACGGCATAAAGTTTCAGAGACGATGTTCAGTCACCCCCTTATTCTTAAAAACTTAAACAGCGCTTCAACAACACGTTGACTTTTGTATCGTTTTGTCTTTTTCATTCTTGTTGATGCCGCCGTTTGCGAGTAAGTGTCAAAACTCGTCAATTGCATAAACTATGCTTTAGCGTTGCGTTCGTTTTTATGTGTAAGGCAATAACGTAAATTAAAACACTTGCCTCGAATTAAACATTACGGCACACTACTGTCAGTCGCCAGTGTCAACAAAACGAGCTAAATTGATAACTAACATACATACTGCTAGTAGGGAGTGAAAAAAAACCGATCCGAATTATATATTAGAATTTCTGGTACGTAAAAGAAAATTTCATTTTCTCGCCTCGCCTTTTAAGTACCAATAGGTAGGTACGAGTACCTACCTTCTTCTCGTATAGTCACAAATACTTAGTTTCCACCACTCTCACACTCAAACATATAACATAATTACTTACACGCATAACCCAATGATCACACACATCACTCCATCTTCGTTATTAAATAATTATTTTTACCAGATATAATTGATTACTTTTTTAACTTCTGTTTAATTTTAATGGCCATGCCTTCTTCTGTATTCTATAATTGTAACCACGCTACCTAGGTTGGAAACCTAAGCTGCAAATCAGCGCTAAAGTCCCGGCTGGAGCACTGCTGAACTTTATACCGATTCGGCTACTTCATGTCTATTTGAGTAGTATATTTAGTTAAGTACTACTTTACGCAAGTTGGACGGATGAACGGTAACGTCGAATTTCGTGCATGGAGTTGAATTCATGCCGTTGCTAAAGATGATGATGATATTTTAGTCAGTGAGACAAGTTTTGGTTCTGTTTGGGTCGCAGCTAAGCGTATTTAGGCAAATACAGGATGTTTATGCTTATTTTATTATTAAGTTGATGATTAATGGACTACTTCCTGCTAAAACAAGTGAATTAGTGGAGTCGAAAGAGAAACGTATCTGAGTTCAGTAGGATCATTGTCATGACAAATGATTTGAGACGTATTTTTTATCATGCATTTTTACATAATAAGTAGCTAAAAAGGAGTTTTGGCAGCTTAGAAATTGCTGTAACTACTCGTATATTATTTATTAAGACATCGTGGAAAAGAACTAAAAGCTAAGAGCTACACTTGAAGCGATGCACAGTCACTTAGGATGATAAGTACCGGATAGAGAACTTTGACATGATGCTCATAAAAAGCTCAATAATCAAAATATCAGTATTCTATTTGTCAGTGACATTATTGACCATTTGAAAGAAGTGCAATATGAAAATGGAAATGAAAAGTTCGAGAAAAATTCCTAAATGCCTGTTGAGATGCATCAGCATTATTGTCTGTTGCCAATTCAATAAACATAACAACATACCCTCACAACCATATCCCTAATGGGTTAGTCAGAAGCACACTGATTGTTGCCGTCATGGTGAACGGAACATTCAGAAGCCCACATTTCGCCGAGGAAATTTGAACCAAACGTGGTAAGGGGCGAGTCTACCGCCGTTAACCGAGTTGCTTGGGTTTTATATCGGTGTTTTCCATCACCGGAGAGTTAGTCGCAAATTGTACAATGAACACAAAGTAGTGTGTTACGGCCAGATTTGATCTTTGATCAGTTCAATAAAGAACGCAACTAATTCAAGACATTCAAATTTTATGCACAAACGGACTCTTGATGTTTCTGTTCTACTACCCACACAATGATATTTTCGATTTAGTTTTACCATTATTATGACCATTGCAGTTCTTATTTATTCCAATCTGTTTTAATTAAATTTGAACTGTCTAATTCCTTTTAATTTAATGTAATTTTATTTTTCTGCAATATGTGGGCGTCTTAGGCGTTACAACACGCACATATTATTTTATTCTAGTACTAGTGTATAACATCATTTTCACATGTGTATCACAAATAAACGATTTGATTTGCTGAAGCTAATGTTTTTGTTGGGTTTCTGTATTTGGTTTTAGGCTTCCGCTTATAGCTGAGCAATTGAGGTTATGATAGAGGCAAAGTGTGAATGCTGCTAAAACTTTGTTGCTTGAGCACATGGACAAAGTTATTGAAAAAGTTACCTTGTTTAAAGATTAACAATTATGTTTTTTAATAACTTGAAGTATTTCGTACGGTGTTTCAACATCTTCAGCTGAGCAAATGTCAATCCATTGTGATAGGGCGTCGTTACTCAGGTGGTTTGGGTGTTATTTGAACACAAAGTAGGTGTGCCGGCCAGATCAATGAAGGTTTAATATAATGAGTTAATATTAGTATAATGTTCTACATTGCAAGTCAGTTTAAGCTGGGCTTTAACGGCACTCAAATTGAAGTGGTAGTGGGCGGAGTTTAAATCCTAGATAATTGCTCTAGAATAAAGGTTGAAACCAACGTGGGATGGGCGCCTACATGGTGAGCGAATGTTCTGATGAATATAACAGGATTTCCGCAAATGCAGTTCACCTACAAACGGCCGCTCTTGAAATCTAAAAGTACTCCTTCGAGGCATTTACTTGTAATGTACCGTTACAGATTCGAGCATTACAATTTAGTGAGGGAGGGGAACCAAGCATAACAATGTGCACCTTGTAATGACTCAAAACGAGCCCATCTCAGTGAAGGAGTAGAACCGAGCATTACAATGCGCACCTTGTAATGTTACAATGTATGACACAACTTGTGACAGAAATCAACTAAATCAATAGTAAATGCTCGCGAATTCAACTAACTAAATGTTACATGATACGCGAATCCTCTTCAGATAGGTAGTATTGTAATGTAAGGCTTAAAGTTGAACCTATAAAGATACATTACATGGCTCGCTTCCAGTGAAGTAGCGCCTTAAGGCCAGGTCTGTCTTGAAAATAATCTTCGTAAAAAAAGTAGCAAGAAGAGTCGCCGCACTCGCGCATTTTGAAGGTTTTTTAACGTAGGAAATACGACAGTAATTTAATCGAGTCAATCTCTGCAAATTTGCCTTAAAATTTGAAGTGGCCATACTCGAGTAAAAAATTCAATGTATTACAGTCAATACTTTAGACATGATGTTGAAAAAACATAAAAAAATACATTTTTTTCCATCGAGCAACATTTATAAAATCATGTAACTGAATGTGATTTAGACTAGATTAGACCCTTGACTAATATATTTAGATATGTTTTTGAACTTGAAACATTGTTTTCAATGTGGCAGATGGTTTTTAAAAACTTTAAGTTCAGCCTACCTGGCCTTAATGTGGAAGCCTATGTTCAGCGGGATGATCAGTGGTGATCATGATATAGGCAGGACGCTAATAGCCATCTCATAAAAAACTCCTAAAAGAAAGTTAAGAAGGTGTAGAAGAAATGTGCATAAATACTACAAATATAATGTGACATAAATAATAATATTCAAAAAGCTAATTATGTAAATAACGTACTAAACTACTAAAGTTATTTCAAAAAATAAATAAATACGATTTTGTATAAGTACTTATAATACTGACCATACATACATAAAATATACGTACATATTACAAAATACGTAGAGGTTAGATATCACAAGTAGATGCACCAAAGTTAGCTAGAAAAGAAAAGACAATATTAATCTTAACTTCAAGAACTCTCCATTGACATACTATGGGTACATTTACTATACATTATATTATTATACGCACAGCTGAAGCCACTGTACCGTGAAGCTTGAGGTTTTGGTACAGGGGTTTTTAAGTTTCTCTCTTTTCTTCACTAAAGAGCCTTGCGGTTGACTGATAGATAGTGCCTTCAAGTGTTAAGTCCGCCAATTATTATATAATTTTTTAATTTTGTCAAAAAAATAAATAAGTCAGCACTAAATTTGTGTCTCTAAAGAAACTATTTTTCTTTCTTTACCATGAAAGGTTTCTTCTAATTCGGGAGGAATCCTAGTTGAAATATAACAATAGATAAATACATGTTTATCACACTTTGACCATCTCACTTCTTCCTAAATTGAGCCTGTACTACGGGGGTCAGAGACTGGTAAAAAAACTTAAATAAATACATAACCAAACAAAGAAAACACCTAAAAAACGAAGAACCTAGAAGTTGTAATCCCCAGAACGTGATGGACCAGAGGCGTTAGACACGTGTAAATTAATTTGTTGGACAATTCAATTTATAATCACTTTCTAACACAAGCAAACCATTTGCCTAAAATAAAGTTCCAACCATCTTACTGCCGCCTAATACGTAGATAATGAAATTTAATTTAGGATAATTGGACATTAAACAAGTTTTGTGACAAACAAAGACGATGCTGATGACATGCCGCCCAGAAGATGGTAGATGGATAGGTACCAGTCTAGTATTAAGATAATCCATCTCTACAAGTCTTGTCTTATCTCAATTAGGCATTAGGGCATTCCCACTACCGGGCATTCTCCTCCCTTCCTCTCCTTCACTCAAACAATGACCATATAACGATTTCAAATATAACAAGAATTCAAAAATTGTAGTATACACCTACCTGGTTTTAAATGGTTTCCAAAACTATGTAATATCGAAAACGCTTGCAAACGACACATTCATAATAATATTGGAATATTTAATTAAACTCTACCGTCCGCCGAAGCTTTTAAGTGCTGCAAGTACTCATTAAAGTTTTACTATGAAAGGACAATTAAAATGTTATAAACAGAACACGTATCGATGAGTGGTATCGGAGTCGAGATAATTACTCGTAGCTTGCCTTACCTTGTCTTGCTTACCTTGGGAACTAGCGGCGACAAAGACAATTTACGTTCGACAAGGGTGGGAGACAAGGTTTTATGATATGGTGTCCTTTAAACTTAAAACTTTTATTGCATTCATGTCATACATTACAGGTCCTAAATACAGTTTTGTGATTGTCACCAAATTAGTCATACTATACTAATTTACAATTGCAAACATTTATGACTGATCATTAAGAAAAATCCGAAAGCGAATAGTAACTTTTACTGATTAGATATCTTTAGATTTCTTCAGAATTAAATGATTTTTTCTTCTTTTCGTATATGCATTGGAATTTCATTAAATATTTGACAATTATGCCTAAAGCACGATTAATCATCTTCAATTTTGAACTAGGAAGTGCTAGTTTTTCTTTAGGTATTCAGTTTTTCTGACGCACATATAGAGGAAAAAATACTTTTAAGAAAAATATAACTTTACAATCTGTATCACCTTTATTGTCGTAGCAAGTTCTCATGAATAAGTCACTACTAGGGATTCGAGGTCATGTCTGACTACAATAACCTGCATCCGGTTTCCACCAATAGGAGGCGGGGCGGAGACGCGTATATAGTGGTCTATTTTAAACAACCAATCAGGTAGATATCCGTATTGAGATATCTGACCTGCGCTCAGTGGAAATCACGATTTCTAGGTATTGCTAAACATAGGAGGAGGTACAAATAGATATCGCATATATGAAGGCAGACATGTGCAGATTGCAAGCACACAATCTAATGACGTCTGATTCGATTCACGTTTGATTCCTGTTTCTACATGTATATGTATGAATAGAAAACATAGTTAACTTTATGAACTATCAAAACACACAGTAAAATAAGAGTGAAGGCAATTCATAATCTGCCTTTAACGATAGCGACAAATTGACCGAAATCTCAAAAGTAGTAACACAAGTGACCTACGAAAGTATCTTCATTAGTAGTTAAAAAATAAAATGAAATGAACGAATTAATGAGAAAGGACTTTATTTTATACTATGTAAAGATTAAAAATAATGATATAAAACGCAACAAACATCCAGCATCATTTTCGCAGCAAACTATTAAACTTCAAAACGCTCTAGAGTTTTAACACACGTCGACCTTTCCAAGAATCCTTTGACACCGCAACGACACAGGAAAATTAATAATACAAGTGTGAAAAAGAGGCAAGCTTACAAAATATGTTAAAAGGTGTCGTAATGGTTGCTCTTCGCTCGAACTGCAGAAACGACGCAATTATTAGAAACTAGCTGACCCGACAGACTTCGTCCTGTCAAAAAGATTTGTAATGTGTCAGTTTTTGTGCCTACGTATTTTAAAAAAATCTCCTGAACAGAACCGTCACCCTGGTGATAGGGCGTTGTGAATAAAAAATAATTAAATAAATCATATATTATAATGATTTAAAAGTAAGTAATCGCTTTATTGTTAATCATGTGAATCATAATTATTATTATTATCATTGTAGTGCTTTGTGGTATACGATGTTTTTTGTTTGATTACCTGGCGCATAGATAAACAAATCTGATGGTTTTCCAACACGGGAACAGGCAACATACAATTGACCATGTGAGAAACATGGGTTTTCTAGATTAATACCACAAACACTTAATGATTGCCCCTGGGACTTGTATTAGTCATAGCAAAAGCAAGCCGCACTGGAAACTGTAGTCGTTTAAACTCGAATGGCACATCAGTCGGAATCATTGGGATGCGCGGTATGAGAACATCTTCTCCTTTATACTTTCGTTTGGGTATAGTTGCTTCTATTACATTGTTTTTTTTTTTTTTCTCTAACCGTGTACCGTTGCAAAGACGCGGTTGGTTGATATTTCGCAACATTATAACCACCGATCCAACCTTTAATTGAAGATTGTGAGGTGGCAATGAATTTTGAAATTTGATTCATTTACATCTATGTTTTTTGCAGCCAGTATAGCTCGTTCGCTCAACCAATCATGGTTTCTGTAATTTTGAGAAACATCTGGAAACACCTTCTGAATAAGTTCATCTTTTGATCGAGTTAACTGACAAAAACTTTGAGGAAAGTTAATGCAGCCAGTCAACATGTCTATAGGAAATTTGCCATTACCAATGTCAATGAGTTGTTTAGAGAATATGTTTGCAGATTGGTCATTTCGCAACTCGACACGCATATTCTTGTTTAAATGAAGTACTTTGACATGTTTCCACAAATTGGAGGACTTTAGACATGCATTGAGTTCATCAGCTGGCGTTGATCGTGGAATCACTGACAATGTTTGACGAAAATCTCCAGCTAATAAAATCATTGCACCACCAAATCGGTTATTATTGCTCCTTAGATCTTTTAAGGTTCTGTCTAAAGCAGTCAAATCCTTTTAAGCCGTACGAATTGTTTTATTTATTTAAAATTTGGATATTAAAAATAATAAAACACTGTTGGTAACGCGATTTTTGTTTAACTGATGTAATGACGTGGAAACTGATGCATTTTATCTCGCGTGCCGAAACTAATACAAAAGAAACGCGGGTTTCGGAACGCGACATTAAGTAAACTCCTCCAACTATGTATTCTGTGCTCCAACGCACACACGCACATTGTTTTGATAGATATGATCTTTGACGTTAGGAACACACCTACATTGCTTAGACAACAGTGAGTGCTTGTAATTTAATATGAACGTTATACCAAAGCAATAAAGCTCAAATTGACTACGTTTTAGTTACAAATCATTTGTATGGGAAAAAGAAAAGGGCTGTTTTTAGGGTTTTTTCAGCAATAATTCTTGTTTTTCTTGCCGTAAAAACCATGCTTGAACTTCAACGAACATTTTAAAAAAAGATTTGGTCAAATTGGTCCAGGCGTTGTTGAGTTATGCGCTTACCAACACATTTTGCGATTCATTTTTATATTATAGATATTTACTTTTGGAAATAAAGCACCAGGAATGCCCAACATTGTAGTAATAGGACTTTCCCGCCATCGCAACAGGTGAGCATGTAGTGTTTATGAGGAACAATGCCGGATAAACCAGGGGTGCCTTTTTTTGTCAGAGATGATCAAATAAATAAACATTTTTACTACAGTAAGTTTAGCAAGTACTTCCCAATTTTTTTTCAAGTCCAAGATAATCTATTGAAGAAATATTTTTACGACAAAAAGTTTAGCAAAGTATTTCCCATTTTTTTAAAAATATATATACCCGGATTTTTAATTGTAGTCAGTGAAATGACATTTTCAGTGTGGCAGGTTTTCAGTCCCAAATAAATAGTGATGTGGTAAATCGAGTTTTTACAATTAAAAGTTAGTCGACATTACAGCCTGGCAAAAAAGTCGTAGTGAATGACCACGTCCCACTTCCATATGTCATTACTGGCAACACACACTGGTCAGACTTTCGTTTTGAGACATAGAGGTATTTCGATAAAAAGGATTTAGTAAATAGATTTTCAGTTTCAAAATGGTTTGTTTCTGTATTACCTATATTATTTACAGGTAAGAATTTCGTTTATTAACAGGTCATACAACTGGAAAAGTTTGGGAGGATACAACAGTAGAATCATCCAAACAAGTGTTTTCTAAAAGGTTTGACTACAGGCCTAAAGAGCCCAACCGGCAAAGGACGACGCCTTATAATTTCACTTATAGGCAGTGATGAAGGTTTTCGGTTTACTTATTTTTGAATCGAATAATAATAGTATGGACTGTCATGAAGAGATGAATTCAGAATCGGAGTCGGAATCAATAGCAACCGTAACGAATAAAAACGTATATAATTACTTGTATTTTCTGACTTTCAAGTGTTAATTCCCCTGAACCTCTTTGAACATTATTTTCCAGCTATGGTTGTAATTTTCTAGTGAGAAGTTTTAATATGGAGGTAGGGCCCATATTTCTTAAATCGTATTATTTAATTCGTTTTGTACCTATTAAATATTTACAATTATTTAAAAAAGGCTTTGATACCTCATAAAATAAATCATGACTAAATGTCTAAGTCTAGTGATTGCCGAACGTCACTATTGTAGCGGGTCACCCTTTTTTGTATCAGTCATTGTTGAAGTTGTCATTTTGCTGACTACAATTATTAATCGTACTATAGGTTATTTTTAGCAAGCAATATCATAAGCATCAGTTTTTGTTTTAGTGGTTTTTTTTTTCATAAATAGCAAGCCAATAAAGAATTGGAGCTTATTTTTGCGCACAAAAATTACCTGTTGCTCAATTCGTGCCATAACACCGTGACGTGCGCTGTTTTAGTTTTGCATGAATGAAGTAAATTACCTAAATTGAAAAAATGATATTCACAAAAAACGAATGCACTAGGTACTAGTCCATAAATCCAGTATCTTTGCAAACGGGTTCTGTTTGAGGGCTTGAATGCAAAAAACGGTAGAGAAAACAGTTTGTTATAGGTCAGTTGAGCGTATCAAAATAGAAACGCTGCCACGAGAAAAGCATATTACAAGTATTGCACAGTAGTTTTTTCATATAAAATACTAGAGATAACAACCGGACCGAGCCAGATAACCGAACTTCAATGTTGAAGAAATCTAACTCATAAATGAGAATTATTTAATGATAAAAGGGAGCGAAAAACCTGTATTAATTAGGTGCGACTAAATAAGAACAAAAGTATCCAACATTGTTATCAGAAGAAAGAAACAATTTGTATATTTTCTATCTGACAGACCTCGATATGCAAAACAAAATGGACGCCTTGCAGCCATTGGCTGTGTTTGATTGACTCAAAGCTCGGGTTCCACTGAAACCCAGCGCAGCGGAGTGGGCGCACTCAGGTCGGGTCAACCACGGGTTCCAGTGAAACCCGGCCCAGCCCAGAGGCGAACTCACGTTTGCGACGTCATCATACAATATTATTTGCGCTCGGACAATGTAATTAGCAAGTCTATCTCACTGATGAAAAGCCTTCGGCATTGAAACCAAATCATCGTAACTAATGTGTTTGCATTTAATCAGAACTTGCCGAATGTATGTTGGAAATAACACACGCGGGCGAAAATAGGATTCGTGGGGTTTGAACTCGGATCATCACGGTTCCAGGACGCGTCATCTTACGACGTAAGTATTTGTTTTTAAAAGTTTTGAACCTTAGTTAAAAAAAAATATAAACCTATAAAAGACACTTTACAGTTAGATTGTTAAACGATATTAATATTTGTCAAACAATAAAGGAAAAGTTATTACGAATGTCATGATTATGATACAATAATTTGAGAACAATGGTAAAATAAATTGTTCAGAAAATGTCAAGAGTGAAATTCAGAAAAGTCTAAAAACAATGAAAATAATTAATTAAAATTATTGAACATTAACAAAAACGATTCGTACAAAAGCTCATCCTGACATTTCCTGTTTCAAAAATGGCGTCATGCGACCCTACCTTGTGCTGGCTTCATAATTCGTCGCTTAGGAATTGGCGGATCGGCCATCGCGGAAGTGTGCGGGATGACCTTGTTGTGTGGAATAAATTGTTAGTGTCCGCGATACGCGCGCGTGGCACGGCGGAAAGCGAAGCACAGCGCGGGTCGGCCGGGCGGCGCTCGGCGCATGTGCAGGGCTGCCCCGGTGCAGCGGCGTAATTACTAACAGTTGCGAGAGGCGAAAGGGCTACGAATAACAAGTGGTTTCAGATTCATCAGCATGCTTTGATTTTTAGATTTCACCGTGCAGAAGAATTCATCGACAAAGCAATAGCTATACATGCTAGAACGAGAAATTGGATGGATGACCCCGAAATTTCGTGCCTTACAAAACACTGAGCTCGTCTGTTGTAGTATGGCTTATGTTACCTCATATTGAGGTGTGGGCTTTGCCTGTGAGACGCTTAATGATGTTGTCTGTTTACGAATAAGGAAACAAAGCTGTGAAAGTCACTTAGTTGATCATTTCTTTGTTCAGGTATTACTGTTTCCGTGGTGAAGCAGTTAGAACGTTCACGCGCAGACTAACAACATATTTATGTTTGTTTTGCGAGTTGCCTTGGACAGTGGTGACTGATCACCTCGTAAGTACCCGAAAATTAAGATGATTCATGCTGTGGGAATGTAAATAGGCGGTCCTGCGCCTCACCTTTCTCCGTGTTAATCTGTCCCCCTATCGGGTCATAGAAAAGTGATGGAAAAGAGAGTGCACCTGTTCATTGCGCAAACGTTTAAGTGCACTTAAATATGTCCAGCTTACTTGGTCACATCGAGATTAGCCGCTTCGGCAAAAGTCGGTCAGGTTTTAAAGGGTAGGAAAAACAAATAATAAATACACGATATTGGCGATTACTTAAATGTTGCAAATATAATACACTGCTCAAAAGTGTCTAGGGATATCTCAAGCATTTTCATACAAAGTATAGCTATTTGGGAGGCTGTAAAAATTAAAATGTTGATACCAACGTAGAAATTTTTAGAACACAGAAACTGTTATATCTGCCCTTTCAGATTGTATAAAGAAATTCATTGTAGTAGCATTATTGTACAATCGTAAGGACGTTAAAAAAAGACAGATTTTTCTTTTAAAAGGCGTCAAAATTTTAGCAAAATCAAACGTTTTTTTTGTAATATTCTTAACCTTTATCTTATACCTCTGTCCTCGCGTTATTCTAAGATAATGTTCAACTTGTAAACAAACTTAAAGTTACGAAATATTATATATCCCTATGATATCCCTAGACAGTTTTGATGTGTGTAATTCGAACGTGTACGCCCAACTTGCCATGGAAAAATTGAAATGGCGCGATGGTTTTATCTTTGTGCATCTAAGATTTTGCAGACTTTTGTGGTAGTTGAGTTAGATATGTGAATATTGTTGATTAAAAGAAGTAAATATGAATAAAGTATTACTATCAGGACAAGTTGTATAAATGCGTCTCTACCAGAAGTTGCGACGTCGATTTTACGCAAGCAAACTGAAAGAAGAAACTCCAAATTTTTTTTTTTTCATAACCATAAAAAATAAGATAGAGCATAGCTTTTCAATCCACAGTATATATTCAACGATGAATGCTAAATCCTGTCATTGAGTAATCCTTTAAACAGACCTCGCTTTATGAAACTTTTTGCAACAGCTGACTTACACTTGTGGCGAGGTAGTTCAACAAAACTGGCAGGTACCTCATTAAAACATTTTACACATTGCCCAACAAATGATTATCCTACTCAAGCTAGGAGTTATAACTATGTTATTGTTTCTAGTTTTCTGTTTAGGAACATTGCTATTTTAAAAAAGAGTGCATTTATTTATTACTTACGCAACTGGAAAACAATATTTTGGATAGCATAAGTACAGGTGAGGCTATCTCTTGGAATAGATTCCTTCCAGATGACCAAGGAAAGGAAAAAAATTAAAGACAGCTGCGTACAAAACCTAAACACCAAAATATTACAGAAGAGCGACCCTTACAGGCAACCTTACCTAGCGTAAAAGAAAAGAACAAAAAAGAGAGTATTTAAATTTCTACGAACACACATTATGTTATTGACAGCGCACATTTGAAATAATACTTCCGTAAACGAGTTGTTTGACCTGCGGTTACGAATGAAAACGAGGAGTCTTTGTTGAGGAAAGATAATGTTAACTGCCTCTGAGTCCGACAACAGTAGTCCCTACGAGAAAACGGAAATAGCTAAGTCAAATAATCTAGCTGTTTCAACATCAGTCTAGAGTATTATCATTTAAACTTCCTGCCAAGTAGTTTGTTTGACATCTTTAATATTATGTAACCTCATAGGTTTCATAGGTCCATCATTCTATAAATCGAGATATTACATGTGTTTTTTAGAGGAAGCAAACGAGTTTGGATAACTACATTAGACCCATTGACACCTTTGTTTCCCTTTTGGAAGAGAACGCGTATTTATCTTGGAGGGTCGGACGTCACATCTCATGAAAATCCTGCCGCTTAGAGACCGTTCCATATATCAGTCGCACTCAAACCAAGGTGGCAAAAGTTTTAGCAGTGGTGAAAGTGTAATATACGTACAACAAAAAATGCTTACCTTTAGTCTAGTTATTGTCATTTGACTACGACCGTGGGTAGTTTAATCGACGACATCGTGTCTGGAACAAAACAATATTAACATTAAATATAGAAACCGC
The DNA here is from genome assembly GCA_950022985.1 of Udea ferrugalis. Lineage (NCBI taxonomy): Eukaryota > Metazoa > Arthropoda > Insecta > Lepidoptera > Crambidae > Udea > Udea ferrugalis. The sequence goes on from OX465515.1 coordinate 2,576,172, forward strand.
TCTATTTTGCTCTAGCGTATGATAAAACATTGTAATGTCTGACTGGCATGGAATCGGTAGTTTTGTATTCTGGACAAATAATGTACTAGCAAATTAGGTTCAAATTGTTCGGTGAAATGTGCACATAGTAATTTTCGTGTTTGATAGACACTGAAATGTAATATTTTCGGTACAAATTGCCAATTTGCTGTGCAATGGTGTGATTGGATTTGATATTAGATAACATGATAAAAATTCACTATTTTAAACATTTCATAGCAATTTAAAAAATATAAAGCTGTTTTAATATTTTTATTTCGCAATGCAAATGACTATATCTAAAAATAGTAACACAGAGTCAAGAAAAGAAATCAGCCTTATTATATTGTAAGTGAAATAGCAGAGATTTTGTAGAATGACGTCAGGCTAAGTCCATAATAATGAAGAAACGGCAGCTCTTGCAGACGACAACAACTCTACTATTAAACTATCCTCTTTCAATTATTCTACTAGCCCTATGTTTTTGCTTGCTATGCTTAATAGAGCATACTTATAAATGTTACAGTGAAATAAATTAAATTGAAACATGATTCATTAAATTGTTTGTATATGTGGTTGTCAGCTAAGAATTCCTTATTTTACTCATTCTAGAGTGTCATGCGAGTTGATTAGCTTAGCATAAAAACAGGTTCAACGAAGACCTAGAAATATAATTTAACACAAAATGTAATCACATAAGCCACTTCCCAGAATTTTACAGTAGCGCTCTTCATACACAACGCTACCTAAATCTTCGATATCCGAACATTTAGGTCTCCGAGCGACTAATTAAACTAATGATTGTCACGGCCTGTGTACTGTCAGAATCACTTGACACAAGTTTACAACATCGAAGACTTGCATAGCCTTGTGTACGAAGAGACTAGCAGTTAGCGCACAACTGAAAATAAAATGCGATTGGCTAAGAGACCTCACGCCGTCCTAGTTGACCAAACGCTATCCGGGATTTTTCCAGCACTCAGGAGGGCCATTAATAAATTTGAGGCGAGCTTGCAGCCCTCTCGGGAGGAATAGGGGAGTCTCTTTAGGTCTACCTTAGCGAAGAGCTCAAATGTTCTGCGCTGCTCGTTGCTGTTCCTCTCGCAATATTTTTTATTAGCATAAAACTTGATGTTAAAATACAATAGAATGAACAAAATGAAACTTGAATTATTCTATATGCTACCCTTTTTTATAGATACACCGTTAAAAGTCTTTTTAAATAATATGCTAGCTAGTTCTTCTCAGTACAGAAATGACTTACATATTTTTGTTGTTGAACGGTACCCTGACTTCTGGATCAAAATTGAACGGTCTCGAAAAAAATAATACAAATAAACCTTATGTTGTAAAATATTCCTCACTTAGTTAAGTTTGTTGAAGTATTGCTGAGAGGACAGCGACTATGAACTTTTAACATCCATGTGTTATAAAATTGATCGAAAGAATTTAGCTGTAAACCTGTGTCAATTAGCCTGAACACTCACGTAGTGTTTTTTATTATAAAATTTACAACTGACTCTTCGTAGATTGAAAACACCGATGAAAACCCGAGCAAGGCTGTCAACGGTGACGTTAAAAACTTATCCAAAAGCTCCATGTTCTGAATCTGTAGTCGTCGCCGCATAAACCCAGATCCATCAGCTAAATCCCGGATACCACGCAATACGCACGAACTGCACTAAGTCCACAGTTATGCTTCAGATGTACTTTACTACTATACATACAATATCGATCCTTGGTTCAAGACTGCTAGGTCAGATATTACAGCTATATAAACTTCATAGCAAACAGAAGTGAGCCCCACAAGACGAGGAAATCATTTGCGAGCCCTCGAGCTCTAATTAAACTAATTCTTCATAAGTTTTAGTATCTGAAATGAGATCACTATAAAAAATATACACATTGTAGAGTTATACTTTCTTTTATGATAAGCATTCGTGCAGTTATATCACTACATAGTACATAACTAAGTCACTCCGTTCTGTCCCTATGTTCGCTCGATCTCGATTTTGATGCGTTTTTTTTAAATCGATAAAGTGGTTGAAGAGGAAGGTCGCTGGATTTATTATAATTTGCTCCTCTGCACTTTATGTGTTTTGACTATACTTACTTTATATTTTTCTTTATTCACCTCGAAAGTTGAGAGGAGTAAGTAAACATCGGAAGTCTTGCCAGTTACGAATCCCTAGTTATGTAGAGTCGGATTACGCTGATAATATAGATATTTATTTTTGTAAACTACTTGTAATAAGCTTACAAAAATATTTAAAAAATTATTTGCTTTTTAACAACAGAATACAATGAACTAATTAAAAGTGAAAAATGTTTAATGCTTGTCAAAGTGAATATATATTTTACTCACAAAGGATTATTTAAATGGAATTTCGCAAAGTTAGTAATATTTCATTTTAACAGAATTCTCAATATGTCGAGTATACATGGATCCATTTCATCCAGCATCCATTTCGGCGAAACAGAACAAAGGAATATTTTTTTATTCATTTAGTAAAAACCTTGTCGATCCAATCGATATACGGAATACAAAAAATAACAATATTTTCACATAGGTATGTATTTTATTTTTGTTCAATTTTCATATCTGTTTTCAGAGCAGGTTTTTGGTAAATGTAGATTTGTTCTGAAACGAGATTGCCAGGGTTTGGACCAAGTGCTGCCCGGTAATAAATGCAACGGTAGTGATTTAAAAATATATTAAAATTCCAGGTTTTTAAGTTGATTGTGAAAAAAGTTCACCGGGACTGCCCTTTGGTTACGCCCCCGCCCGCCCTGCCTTCAGAGTTCTCGTGAAAAAGTATTATGCAATTGCTATCAAACCTTGTATTCATGTAACAAGCGATTATTTGTCCATTATTCTGTCGTAACAAAGTAGCTATTACTGGATAATACTCGGACTTCTCGTATTATCTAAATTGCCGATGTCGGTGAATTTAATAATAAATGAACATTCTATGAACTACTACCGGTAAACATTAATGGCTGATACATTATTGGATCTTTAAAAAGATGGGTGTGCATTATTTTGAATATATTAGAGTAAACTTAATATTTTGTGTTTTTAAACTTTAAGATTATGTGAACGGGAATAGACACACTGCGTTTTTAGTGTGTATTTATATTATTTCTACATGGGACTTATGTCTTTAGAGTACTTGATAAAGGGTTATTTGAATAAAAGTATATTATATCACTTTTTTCTGTTGACAAACTATCATGGATGGCTTTAAGAGCAACACGTAAGCTTTAGACAATATCATTAATTATCTTAACAATTATTTACTTCTATTTTATGATATTTATTCGAATATACCTACTTATCTTGCTGACGCCATAACTTGGGAACAAACGAGACCCAGGCTCATTTTGAAACAATTTTTTTTGTAAATTTTCCATTTCTTAAAATATTTATTCTCCTATTCAAGGTAAAACGAAATCAAACAAAGAAGGGAAACCAGTCCAGCAGTTCTCGAGTTATAAATGCAAGAACAAACCCGACTTTTCTTTCACATTTAATAGGAAATATAGAAGTAGAATTCATTTTAATGATTGTAAGAAGTTCTCAGAAGCAGTTACAAGCGAATGTCCTTTAATAATGAATCGAATTAATCAAATACATCGCCAATGAAGGAGCAGTGGCATGGGAAGCCGCCATCTTGTTGTAATTGTCCAATTACCATGCATTGCTTGGTTCATGTCAATCAAACAATACGAACCTACCGACTAATTAAAGGGGTGCAAGTTGACATGCCTTAATATTCAATTGTACTGTCGAGGAAAATTACATAATAATATGAAGTTTCAAATAGTTCAAGTAAAAGTTCCGGTGTTGGATAACAACGACAAAAACCGAAGATAATGGAATAAGGAAGACCGAAAACCACCCTGGGCCATGCCGACTATTACTTAGTTTTTTTACAAATTCTCTTATTTTCAACCATTAGGTGTTTGGTTTTGCTAACGCTACGACCAATTCGGTGTAGTAGTTAAAATGTCGGCACCAGAGGTCGCAGGTTCGATCTCTGCACACTATAAACATTTGTGTGTTTGTCTTGTACATGTCTGTTTGTTTTGGTACATATGTCTGTTAAGTATTTGTAACAAGTATGCATTTACAAAAAAAGGTATTTAAGTCAGTTCATCTGTTGTCTATTCCTAGTAAGTTTGGGGCTAGACAATGATAATGATGTGTAGAAACCTTATTTTGGGACCAAAGCAAAACATTTCTCAAAATTGTTTTTTTGTAGCTTTAACACCTTCAATAATAACTTTTCTTTCAAAGTATCTCGGTCTGTAAACTACACTTAACGTAATTGGTTTTAAAAATTCTTTATGTAGCCGAAGAAAACACGGCGGGCACTGGAGGAACGCCCCTAATGCAGCGCCGTCGAGTCCCAACGTCGGCTCTAAACTGTTTGATAATGCTTTTGTCCGTAATTGTATTTACAGTTTGCATTCTTTCGTTGACCTGAGTCAAACGTTTTGCTTTATCATTTATGTAGATGGGATGTACTCGCTTGTGAATGTTAAAAAAATACCCTCACAACCATTTCCCTAATGGGGTAGTCAGAGGCACCCTGAGTGCCGTCATGGTTAACGGAACATTCAGAAACCCACATTTTGCCAATACGATGAAATTTGATGAAATTTAAGCAGTAGACTTGCCATCAACCAAGCCTGGTTCAAATACTTTTGAAGAATTAACATCTTCTAAGAATTTCATCCACCACCTAATCACCACGAAAAAGCAAGCCGTCGGCTTTATAAAACAAAAAGCAAAATTCTAAACGTATTAAAATTAAAAATTGAAATAGAAAATTATCGCCCCGCTCCGCTCGCTTCGCTCGCCCGCTGAGGCCGCGGGAAAGCGCCAGTTGCACTGTAATGCCAGCGGTCGCCACATGCATATTTGATTACCGGCGGAGCTGTGACGTTGACGTGCACCCGCTTACAACTCCTCATTAGGGGCAGTCACGACGAAGCCAATAATTGAAAAAATCCAGCTCGGACGCGGTTTACAAATGCCCTGACTTTTAAATTGATTGACGCTTTGATTAAGCTGCTAAAGAATTGATGCTCTAGCTGCCTGTGTTGTGCCGATACCTCGATTAATATAGAAAAAGCTTAGCTGTGATCAGGGCCAGTTGGATTTTTAAGACGTTTTCTACTTTAGGAAAGCTTTAACTATTTAGAGATGGTTTAGTTAAAAGCAAGTTTTATTTTGCCGTGACGGAACAGTTGAGGGTCCAACACTTTGAAGCAGAAGTTGTCTTCAATGGGTGTCGTCTGAAAAACTTCCCTATTCCTCCATTACTTTCCGTTTCGTTCCTTCTTTGTTAATAAGTAATTAAGAAATTAATGGTGGATAATGATATTATTATGAAGGTTGCTCAACATTCGGTGGTACAGCCACATTATATTTTTTTTATTTTATTTCAATACTCAACTTGTCATAAGTGCTTATTTTGAAGTCTAAGTTCTTTGAATTATGTTAGCCACCACTTAATTCTATAAAGTAGCTCACCACTTCAGAGATTACCATATTTGATGAGAATATACAATATTATATTCTTAGATCCTAGGGCATGGAAATGGTAGTCTAGAGCGTAATAATAGACTATTAAATATTTGACTTATATAATATTCATTGGGTTAGTAAAACGTAAAATATTATGAAGCATAGCTTTTAATTAAAATAGCAAAACAACTCTAATTTCAGGATTTTAGAAGCACACGAGGCTTTTTGTTGTGGGAATTTCAGGGTTTCATCTTTGTGTTACTTTATTTTTTGGAATAGAATGGAATGGAACAAAATGAAAAAAAGAAACTATTCTTTTTAAATACAGTTCACTTATCATTTGCATGTGTTACAGGGTAGAATAAAACATCAACTGAAAGGACATAATTAAGCCAAGTTAAGTACATTTTTGGTCGAATATCTGAATAGAATTTAACAGTCTTAAAAATTATGACTACGGCACCTAATAAGCTGTGAAACCAATCGCCTAGGTTTTCTAGTTTTTCAAAATCAATATTTTACTACAATATTATTAATATTTAAGTGTTTGAGTGATGTTATATAATATATACTTTTGTATCGTAACATGCAGTATTTATACATAAACACCACATACAAAATATCAAATGTCAAAATCACTGGGTGAACTTTTCAGTTGAAGGTTGAAGGCCGAATACAAAACTATATGAGATATAGGTAGAGGTACGTTTGAAGGAGGCTCGAGACCGATTTTAACAAAAAAACAAGCTGCACACTAGCCCCCTTATTCATAAAAACTTAAACAGCTCTTCAACAACACTTAAACTTTTGTATCGCTTTGTCTCTTTCATTCTGTTGCTGTCGCCATTTACAAGTATGTGACACAACATGTCCATTGCTTAAACTATGCTTTAGCCTTCTGCTCGTTTTTATGAATAAGAGGGTTAGATATCGCAAAGGAACTTTATCCCTTGAAAGAAATGTACCCTGTTGCTGTTGAAAAAAGCACGTACTGGATTATTGCACCATATTTTTAAAATAAATTAAACAATTAAATTGTAAAGTAAAGTAAAGTAAAAATAGTATTTATTCATGTAAACTTATTAAAAAGCACTTATGACAAGTCACAACATAAAAAGTAATAATGTGATTCTACCACCGGTTCGGACGTGTTGATTGCAATGTTTTCAGACAAAACATTTCAATTTAATTGCCTCAATTAGAAAACTAAAAACGATGCTATTGCTAACGATGTAGTTGTGAATAAAACCTAATCGATATATTGAATGGAAGTGAGCAACAGGTACTGCAACGAGAGGGCTAAAGGAGCGACTGACGTAAGCTTCAAAGGTCGAGGACAAAATAAAAAACGCCCTCGGATGCACGGGGAAAATACATTTTTAAAACGACGTTCACAAACTAGAATCAGAAATTTTTTTTTTGTACTACACTTTACTTTATTTTATAGTAAAGATATTCCATGCAATTCATTTATTCACCATTTCATTACACTGCATAACTGTGGTACGTCAAGTTACAATAGAACATTTTAATTAGGCTTAAAATTAATTGATGTCATCATTAGGTGAAATATAAATAAAATAAAAGAATTAAGAATTAATTCTTGGCCATTAATAGTTATAAGATTGTAATTGCAGGTCAGAAAATGAACAGTTTTAATATTCTGTTATATTGTAAAAGGGATGGTAGAGAAATAATATTTTAATTAAATGCCAAAGTTAATTAGTCAAGAATTTGGGGGGAATTTGATTCAAGGGGCAGTTTGTACAGTTACTTGTAGTCTTTCTTTGTTTCTTGTATTATATGTATACATATGCATTTCCAAAAGGTAATTATAGATGAATAATGCCTGTGAAAGTTAAAACGATATTATAAAAAAACAAGGTGTCATTTGATAAGATTTCTTCTGCATGCGCCAACATATTATGATAAACAATTATTAATAATTTACAATTATTCTGAATTGGCTTAAGTTCTTTTGTTTCACGAATATTCTTATAATTCAAGAACAGCTGGACCGCTATTCATCGTTTTTGTTTTGTTTGATTAGTTCCTCGAATAGGAGAGTGAGTTAAGAAAAAAAATAGGACGAAATAATGTTACTTTTCCCAAAATATTTCTGGCTTTTGTACCCGTAAAACGAGATGGGATTTGATAGTTAGTTTGTCACGCATTGTTTTCATCGAACTGTCCAATACCATTAGGAAGAACGACGTATGTTTTAATACAATTCCTGTCATGCCTGTCAATTAGTGTGAAAATTGGTATTTCTCACTACATTGGACAAAAAACTACCAGCGGACGCGTCATATTTGAAATACAATTTGAATTCTGTTTTAGTACAAACAACAGGTACGCAGTTACGTAACATAAAAGCAAAGTAAAATAACTAACTAAAGGTAGGCTTCACTAGCTCAACTTCAGTTCTTTGAAGGAAGTAAGTCGACTCAATTTACCTTCCTACAAGAAATTTTAAAATAGCATTTTATGCAATTTAAAAGCGACTCGAGCCCTTTGTAGAGTTCCGGTTCCTAGTAATTGACTTCAGTAAGGATACTCTACTGAGAGGATATTTATGAAACTTCAGGATGCATTTGAGCAACAAAACAACACGAGAGATGTTGCCGAGGAAGAAAGAAAGAACTACTCACTCTACAATTACAGTTCCAGTAATATTGTGTCATTTGAAACAAATTGATTGTTAGTTTGTAATGTAAGGAAAACAGTTTTCCACAAAACGTATTAATTTCCAAAAAAATGATATTTTTTTGCGCAAAGACATGTGCTAGACAAATTGGATTCAAACAAAAAAAGAGGTGTTATCTTTTCATTTTTAAAGTCTAAATTTTAAAGTCAGCAAAGACTTAGTATTGCGATGGGTGTGTAACAAAATAATTAAAATAATCATAATTTCGATAACAATGGGGCCACAGTACCGCGTTGCGTTGCGCTGCGTTTCTGGTGCTTGAAACATTTGTTCGACGCACTACTTGGCACGTCATTAAGCTCGTTAATTAGCCTTTACTTGTATTTGAACAAATATCAAAAAGCAATTACCCACAACAAACTAATATTTACAACGAAAAAGCAATCTGCCGATGGAAAACGCAATAAAACAAAATATTTTCAGTGTAAATAGAGTCCGTGATATCCAGGAATATCCGCCGGCTGTTGGTGATAAATAAAACCATCATAGATCGGAACTCTACAAATGTCGACGGAACCCAAGCGGCCGTATCAGCGCGTGCAATCGAATGTGCACAAAAATAAAGGCACGTTTCATGAATTTTCGGTATCCGTCGGAGAAAACAATGCCTTTAGCAACAAAGCGAAAACTTGTTGAGGTATTTTGTTTTAAAACTGCTTTGGCTTACACCTCGTATTGTTGAGCTTTTACTATAGTCTGTTCGTTATAAGAATGCAGTGATTTCATTCTTATCCTTCGACGCCCTCTAACCAATCAAATCGTTCCTAATTAGAAAATCAAGTTCACAGTGCCCAAATGAACTCATTCTTGCAAATGCAATGGATTTGTTCATGAGTTTTGATGAATGTAACGGAAACAATTTAAAAAAATACTGCATTCTTAATGCGAACATACTATAGCTATTAACGGACATTTACTCCGGTTAGGTACTCTGGTTAAGCGCCCGTGTGATCACGAGTTCACTCGTTGGAACCTAGGGAACCTAGCAGTTTTTTGTGTTCGTTGTACAATTTGGACTTACTCTGTGAAAAACGGCGGTAGCATTGTCTCTCAACAAAATTAGGGTTGAGATACACGTACCCTATGGGTCGCTATACCATGAACTAACTGCGCACAAAGTTCAATATATTGTGGTTGTCCAAAAGTATTGATTCCGTTTTGAAAAACCTCTTTAACATAGGCTCCCATACTGTAGCTATATCAGAATTACGAGATTCAAAATCTGCTTCAATATTTTTGAACAATGATTCGTGTTAACAATTCATTGATAGTTGCGAGATAGATTGCAAACCAACGGTGATCACAAATGATACGGTGCCATAGAGACGGGCAGCTATTGTTACAGTCCGAGGATACAGATACAATGCTAGTTGCATACGTGCCAAAACCCTACTATATACTCCAGCTCATACTCTATGTATACATTTATCAGCTCGTATTTACAGTTTGCAGAATATTCACAGAGGAAACGGAATATACGTTTGATATCCCGTATTTGAGCAGCGTTGAATTTACTGGCACACGTATTGTGGGAGGGGGTAATCCCTCCCCCTCCCCCCACAGGTGTCCATCCAGTGCAGCATTCATGATCACTATTTTAAAGAAAATTTAAAAGGCCAGCTCACCCATTGTAATTGGTATCGGGTTTCATAAAAACCTTTGTTTGTATGCACTAAAAAGGATATTGTTTCGTGCTTTTATTAACTAGGCACTAGTTAAAACGAACGAAGCAAATTAACTGCGTTTTGATTTCTTAGCAAATTGTTTGTTCGTATGATGGGTTTTGATTCGCCGTAACCATTTTAAATATTTTTCAACAACTGATAATGGACCATCACAGCCGCCTGAATACCCGTTTCTTTGTAAATATAATGTGCGTAGTAAAAGTTGAGGCTTATCTTAAAATAGCGGATTTTCCGATTTTTCTTATCTATCTAGTCGAAATGTCTAGATACTGGGTATTGCTTCTTATTGCTTTTAGGTCTTCGTGTAGGTATTGAGCACGTATTTGCTCGTAATACCGAAGCTAGAACTAGCCGTGCGGAATCTGCAGGTGAAACCCACAATTCGCTCTATTAGTCTGATTGGGGCGCCCCAACGTCACGTCCCTCTGAGTGCACAGACAAACCTCAGGATTACGCAGGAACATGCGGAGTTATTGAATTCCAATGCTACTACCTCCCTAGCAACGGCTTTGTACCGGTACTGCCATTCCCAATATAGGCTGTGTGAATACAGAACCAAACCAAATACAAATTTATACTCCATGGACAAATCCTTTGTGAATATTTGCGAATAAGTAAAATCCACTGTACAACTCTCGAAATGATTCTTTTCACGTGTACAATCAAGATTTAAATTTTAATTTAAGATCTTAATCAGCATTATTTTTCTGCTCAGTGAAACCCGGTGGGCTTCCGTATGTCCCGTTCTCCATTTCGGCAACGATCAGTGTGCATCTGACTACCCCGTTTTAGAATTAAGTAATCAGCGTATGTCAGATACCTACTACCTAGTACGAGTAGTTCTAAGATTTCACTGTAATCGCCATTCTATTTTTTAAACTTTTGAACTTACTAATTTAGTTTTTTGTTTTAATATTTATAGTCCGACACTCATTGTAAAGTAGGCGTATTTTGCTTCCATTTAATTATCTTACCACTCAGTTTTCATTACGTCTACACTAAACTACAATAACATATGCTACTTTTACTTTCCTACTCAAGACCATTACAGTAAATTTTGATGTGATTCATATTCACTAGTTGTATAACTACAATTCATGTCACACCTTCAACTATTTCATTTTTTTTTCTTTTAAACGCTGTTTTAAAAAACAAACCATAGAGACCAAACACCCCACCCTACCCCACTGCCATATATTTTTTTAGTTCGGCGGCCGTTTGTTTCGTAATTATATGAATCAGTAATATTTGAGGAAAGGGATCAAATTTTTTAAAGGAATCAAATCGAGTTCTTGTAAGATAACAAATTGACGTTTATTTAAGCTAAGTGACGTGCTTCAAACTTGGTCACATACATTTGCTTTAGCGCGAACTTCTAAGTTGTAAGACCGCCTTTGCTATTCCAGACTTCAAAGCCTCGACAGTCGTCGCAAACTGCACGTCTAACTACTTAAACAAACTATTAAACTAGGAAACGCAGTCGCTTGGACGTGGAATAAGGACGAACTAGGTAATTGAGGTGTCCATGTCGCAGTTGTGACAGAGGATCGGTGACCACCCCCACTGAAATGCAGTGACGTATTCAGAATGATTCAGAAGCTACGTAAAGCGTAAACTGGAAGTGTACATATATCTAATATTGGATTTTATTAACGGATTATTGTACAGAACATATTGAAAAGAGTAACTGCTGAGTTTCATGCCGGTTCTTCTCAGTACAGAAACAAAATTCCGACAGCGGTGGTTGAGTCACATTATGATTGTATCCTATGTATTTATTTGTTATTTTTTTTATAATATTTAAGTCTATAATTAAGGATATTTTTGTTTGTTTGATTAAGTTTTTGACGATTTAGAAGCACTGGTAACATGTCTATTTAACTGAAGATATTTTGAATTGAATTGGTTGGACCTTACTGACGTCACTAGGTTCAGATGCTATTCTTGCAGACATAGATTTCCAAAGATTGAAGGATCATTTCTATTGAGATGACATGTTGCGTTGTGCTGCGTCACGTTTAGAAAATTCTTGCGACGACGCTACACACAATATATCATGTCGTAAAAAATGAGACTAAACAGCAACACTACGCACTAATGTCGCCTTAAGGAACAAATACAATGCTAATACACAACCATAGTTATAATTAGCAAAAAAGCAATTCCTTTGCTCTCTTTAAACGTCTTTCAGCTTGCACATTCACTCAAGTACATACCTCAATTTAAAAAATCTTGGAGCAGTGAAGCTAAGCAGAGCTGTTTCCGAAGGTGCCATCAGCTAAATGACGTGTGGAGCCAGTCCTCGCCCCACTTAACTATATTGTAGGGGGTTGGTATTGACTAAAAGCTTAATTGGGAATCCGCCAGCACAACCGCGTTTTGACGCTCCAAATTATTTTCTTTTATCTCACATATTGCGCCACAGCTTTTAAATTTTAAATTCGTTACTCTGTGGCTTTTTAAATATCAAACTGATAATTTGAGGGATTCAGGTTGTTTTCAATTCGTACATTGGATCGAATTAAAAGCTATTCACGATATGAAACCCCAATCATTGGGTGTATGGGATGAGTTTGTGTATGAGAATTCAAATTAAAAACAGCAATTGATTGGTTCCTATTCAGTTCCAGTTACGTATGAAATGCATCTAAATTAGTTTTGTATCCATTTTTTTATGACACAGGGAGCATAGTCGCTTGAGGGTGGCGATGAGTGAATGCAAATGTATCTCATAATCGAATCATTAATTACTCCTCGTACTAATCTGGCGTTCAAAACGTATTAGTAATTGAATTAGTAACGATTAGTAAGTTACTAATTAGTAATTATACTAATCTGAGCATGTTTACAATTTAGGCTTTTCTGCACTGTAGTGCCGGAGCGGTGCGTTAGTCGTGCGGCACACGGACTGTCGTTTGTTTTCATACAAAGAGCTCGGTGCGGCAACAGTGTGGCGGCGGTAGCGCGAACGCTCGACAGCAGGTTACGGCACCGTATTCTTTGCACGGACGTAAAAGAAAGATGGACGGAACATCACACTAAAAAATGTGAAGCACGCAAGGGGCTACAATTTTGTTTGTTGTACACGACCTGCTACACTCACACAAATACACTAGGTGCTACAAACTACGCCAATTTACTCCGTGTGACAGTATAAGGTTTACTAGGCAGGAACGACGTCAATGTTGAATAAACACTGGAAAAAAAAAATAAGAAGAAAGGAAAACTATAAAAAGTGCTATTAACAAAATGATCTAAATTCATTGCAAAAATAAACTACTACTTTCAATGCAGTATGTGACCACAGTTTATCGACTGATTGCCAGCCTAACATGCTGCTGTGAAGGTTCCATACAGCCTCAATACATACATACACACTAACATGATAGTCCTTAACGTGATAGTCAGTGGTATAATATATAGATACTGATTGTTGTGGGGATCGAAACATTCACAAGCCCCCTTTTTGCCAAGCGATTTATGAACGTAACGGTTTTTCATTTTGAGCGGTTTTTCAATGATGACCACTTGATTCTTAATACAATGTCTATGACAAGCAAGCTGAATAGAAAAAGGTGAACCTCTCTAAAGTAAACAGAAACAACATTTCCTTTGCAGCGTTTAAGAAATAATCAGTGCCAGAAATGTTATGTAACACACATCAAAACTCTTCACTCCTTTTCATGTACGTAAAAAGAAACGTTCCGAAAACGGAAATGATGACGTAATCTTCCATTCGGAAAGCGCAGTCGTCATTATTAGGAAGAGCTCTCAGGTGAGGACGAAATTATGTTTTTCCCTTGCATCCAACTGACGACGAAAAATGTCATGTGCTTGTGTGGGCTGAGTTATGTGGATTTTGTACAAAGCATGTTCCTTTAAACGAAACAAAATGAAAATAATGAGATAGGATCATGAAATATAATGACTATGCCACAAAGTGACATTTCGAGACATCATGGGAAAGATTGGCAGAGCCTGAAAATGATTGGGGGAGACCTTTGCTCAGCAGTGGGTTGACAAAGATTAGAAAAATAATGATTATGACGTGTAGCATAATTATAATGTGCTAATATTCCAACAGAACACCAACGAAGCCTGCAAAAATTATCCAACCTGCTCGATATACAAAAGGTAACAAAGTAACGCACATCGATACCTCCTACGTAAGTTGTTGTATCCCACAAAAATGCGATTTGGCGTTTTTACTAAAAATGAGCTTTATTATTAGTAATCTATGCATAAAAAAATTAAAACTTACGAAAACACCACTATTTCATGCAATTTCAAGACGTAAAGAGTTGTAACTTGTGAACGGGAACGGACTACAACACTGTATAGTCCTTGACAACTGTTTACGCGGGGCATGGGGCGGGGAAGATCGCGCGCTCGCGTGTTGTATGGGTTAGATAAAACAGACTACGCCGGAGAGAGGATTGAGACGGTCCGTGTGTCAAGCGCTTCAAGTTTTCAATTTTTTCTTATTTTGACAGGCAATAATTAGGATCATGTATTTTTGTAAAGGTTCCAACTAAAAATGATGTATAGATTACATACAACAGTATACGTTGTCAAGTAACCATTCAATAATGTTGTATGTTTTACATACAACATTTTACGTTGTTGAGCGAGTATAAGAAAATGTTGTATGTAATACATACAATATTTTACGTCGTAAAGCGTTCATTAAAAGATGTTGTATGTAATACATAGAATATCTTACGTTGGAATAAAATAAAAATAAATGTGGTATGTAGTAAATTATAATGTTTGCATCGAAAGTAGATAGTCAAAATTAAATTTTTGTGTATGACTTGCGATATTTATTAACTTTTGTTTTATTTTTTACTAAATGTTACGACATATTCCTACATTTTTAGTTAAGTAATTTATACAGCGCTTTATCTTTACTGATTCACCGATAAAGAGCATTAACCTTGATCGTTTAATTAAGCAATGAAATTTCATATTTCATTTTTGTTGGATAGTGTTATTTTTGTTTAGAAAGCTACGTCGAGTCTTCACATCGTCGATCCCACAGTGCCTAAAGACAAAAGTCTTCAATCAGTGCGTTCTACCCGTCATGACATACGGAGCCGAAACGTGGACATTAACGACACGGCTAGTCCACAAATTTAAAGTCACTCAGCGGGCTATGGAGAGGGCTATGCTCGGCGTTTCTCTGCGAGATCAAATCAGAAATGAAATGATACGGCAGAGAACCAAGGTTATCGACATAGCCCACCGGATTAGCAAGCTGAAGTAGCAGTAGGCTGGCCATGTTAGCCGTAGAACCGACAACCGTTGGAGTAAACGTGTTCTTGAGTTCCATTGCACCTAGGCTAAGACCATATAACCAGGGACGAAGTGATAGCCCGCAACCGGGTTTTACCAAATGTTTTGTTTGGTAACGAAGAGTCACCAAAACCAATAGTTATATTCGATGGAACCTGTATATACATAGAAAAAAGTTCTAACTTTTTATTTCAACGCCGCAGTTATAGCCACCATAAGTATAGGAACTTAATAAAACTATTTATGATCGTTCGCGCGGATGGATATATTTTGGATATAACAGGTCCATACTCTATAATGAAAATGATATTGCAAAACCATGATGGACCCATTAAAGACTGACCGTTCCACTTTTTTTTCCATTAAGAAGACTCATTTATTCTGGACAGAGGCTTTCGGGATTCAATTCCTTTAATAGAAACATATGGCTATGTTGCTCAATTGCCGCCAACCAAACGACCAAACGACCACAAGACACGCAATTAAGCAATAAATCACGGCTCATCACAATGGTGCGATTGGTCGTAGAAACTATAAACGGGAGATTGAAGCGCGACTTCAAGATATTATTTAACAAACATGTGCCGCATATATTTAAAGATTTTAAAATTGCTGCTGCTTTAATTAATTATTTTCAAGATCCTTACGGAGACACTCTATAGACAGAAGATTTCATTGAAATAATTAATCAAAATATCGGCGCCCCAATCAATTATCTGATTATGTGGAGGAAAATAATATAAACCGACAAGGAGTGTCGTTTCACAAGATGACTGGAAATGATCCGAATATACCACAATTAACAATTGAAGAGTTACACCTATCACGTGAGGTTAGCACGGTCGTATTGCAGTGAGCATTCGAAAGCTGCAGGAGTATTTAATATGGAAATATATAGACATCCAGCGGCAATAGAGAGCAGAAACAATAATACTTTAATCAGGTGCAGAATTCATTCGTGACACGTTACGACAAATATACATTATACTTATATTATGTTTGACGAGAATCCATTTGGAATGAACGCAATAACGGAATATTACTGCTTATGCTATCATGGTAAAAGGACATTGGGAAATCGCGCACACGTCATTAGTGTTGTAAATTAATTAGGGTGGGCTAGACATCAAGATCACTTTGAACACTTAGCAATTGGTATGGATTTTGTTTCAAGAGTTATTATAGAAATTCAATAAAACTTTACATCGACTTACCTACCTATTAGTTTTATTTTTATTTGTTTCAATCCTGAAACCTAAGTGCTAGATCATAATCATCATCATTTCCACCCATAGATTTTGACTACTGAACATAGGCCTCCTCCACCGCCAATTGATAGATGCTACTAAATAATCGAAAACCTACCACGATTTCAATGAATCCTAAGTTGATCGTTGTATTAAGAGTTTAATTATATATCCAACTGCATCTCCTGATCACCCAGATACATACCATAGCTATTGTATCGTCATTTAATTACATACATATACGATTTTTATAGATGATAGGCGTTTTGCGTTTTTTTAGTAAATCGCTTGAACAAAAACATACAGCAATATTTTTTGGTGTTAGTCATTGACTTCGAACATAAAATAAATGTAATTTAACAATACATAATATACCAAAAAAACTAGATATGTTACGTTTCTGTCGGGCCTGGTTTTTATTTGTATGGGATGTGACCATTATTCTTTGGTATTAATAATTGAACTTTTATTTCTTAACTGACAATATTTATTCAATATCAATAATATACACTTGAAATTTTATTCTATTTGTATTGTTAATGTGACATACAGTGAGACTAAAATACACATTTTCGGTGAATATTGTTGTAACTATCATTTACAACAGCTAACTTTTTTTTAAACTTCATAATAAAATATTGTAAGTATGAGATACAACTAAAGATAAAACTACGACTCCGCCGTATAATCTTGTAAGTATGAGATATCACAGCTGGCACAGTCTGTGTTCCGCAGTATAATGTTGTATGTATGAGGTACAACAGTTTTCACAGTCTGGATTCCGTAGTAAAATGTTGTAAGCCACAATTCTCAGAAAATACGCAATTATTTCATAAATTTGTTTCAACAAAGTCAATAAAACCATATATTTTATTTACATAAAAAGAATCACAAAGCTACATAAATAAATGCAGTTTCTAGGCCAATCTGAATGTTTAAAACGCTCTCCTGTAAAATTGCAGTTTTGGGGATACAACAACTTACGTAGGAGGTATCGACATGTAAAACAACTTTTTTTAAAAAGCCGTTAATGTCATCTAAAATAATAATAATCTTTTCTTTATTTGAAACCAAAAACTTCTTATATAAATTCAGGTTTGCGTTAACACCTACTATAATTTAGGACCTAAAAGCAAGCCACGACACTATTATACGACCGAGCCGACACACCTAGAGATGCTTAAAACAAACACTCACAAACAAAATAAAACTGCAATTGCATTCCACCACCAATCAACCTCTGCGAAGCAATCCGAATCCCCTCGAGTCACGCACCAGCCGAAACTTCGGGACAAACATTCACAACTTTAACTACGAGTAGCCCAGTTCCGTTTTTACTATTTCCCTCGCAGTTCAAAACGGTGATGTCAACGGTCGTATCGGTAATCCGCTCGAGGCTCCGGGCGAGTTGGCACCACTTCCATCGCTAATGAAACAAGTTTAAACGTAACAGTGGGCACGCTGTAAATATTTCACATCGGCAATTGTCGCATTTGCGAATACAAACGCACTAATTTCCGTGTCCGTCAATTTTTAGATTCGGCGTTTATCAGAATTTGAATTCAGTAGGCCTAGCACGAACCGAAACGTGAAAGTTATGTTTTTTAAGAAAAAAAAGTGTCGTTTGCTTTTCGATTACGAAAACGTTATCGATTCGTGCTAGGCTAGGCTCACGACCACATCATTCGTTTTTAACAAATTACGTTTTGTTAGTATAGTAAAGTAAAAATAATCTTTATGACAAGTTGAATTTAAAGCTTTGATACTTCTTTAGTTTTATTCATGCAATTATTTAAAACACCCTAATGTTTTCGGATGCAACATAACAGTATCGACAAAGATCAGCTTGGGAAATGGGATCTTGTAAAATGTATTTTAGTAGTTCCTTTTATTATTAAGATATCGATGATTTTTTACCTATAATGATCTTTTAAACACTACTCCCTCGCATTGTAATCGTTCTTCTAAGCAGAATTATTTTTTATTTTACTTAAGTACTTACTTGACCTTTTCCCCCGATTAGCAATATTTTCCTAAATTTTCCTACTTTAAGAGTTTATTTTCTTATTTATAGCAAAGCCACTTAGAAGACTAATTATGAGCTTATTGAATATTTCTCGTCGGCTTATTCGTAAGCTGAAAATAACGAGAAAAATCCCAGTCAAGGGGACTTCTTGAGCTTTTTCTATCGACGGAGACTGTCGGCAACAGGAGTGTTTCATGTTTATTTCAAAAGCGCTTCGCTGGCCGTGTAGTTCAAGTATTCGCTTTTACTCCTAGTAATTTGAATTCCACGTCCGGCACAGTTCCGGGATAGCAGCTTGGGTTCGTCTACATAGAATATTTATTTTGCAAAAAGAGCAGCAAGAGACTTTTGTTTGAAATTTTCCAAATCTTGCAGTTGTTCGCAAAGTTGACATCAACTTTACAACTTTATCTTCTGTGTTATTAATATCCTTTTACACAACAAGATGACTCACTCTATGGCGTTCATATGGGTAGAGATCATCTAAGCTGAAATGACGCGCCCCACCACCGCATTAACGCACACAAGCATAATTCAAATATGTACGCAATACACATAAACATGCAATTATGATTGGTTGTTCAGTCCCCGGTGGTTGTCAGCTTAGACGATCTTTACAGTAAACAGCAATAATGAATATCCACTCGGCCAACAAGAAGTTTGCAGAGCACCCTTGCTCCCTCTGTTGACAATATGCTCATGGTCTTTAAATACAGAATATTCCATTTAGAAAATTACATCGCCCCGTGACGTCACAGCGCAGCACTCAGTGGGAGACTGTTACTGTTAGTTATTAATTAATTAAATTAAGTAATAAACTCGAAACACCTGCCCTTTGGAGGAAATATGAATTTTACTTCAAAGTTGAGTTTCCAGTACCTGTTTAGTTTGTAGAACTTGTAGCTCATATGGGGTCAGACCTGGAAACTTGTTATATTTCATCTTTTTGAGGAAGTAACTTCAAAGTTTATCGCTAAGTCTTCTGAGAAATAAGTTTCCAACGCTGATGGTGGAGTATATTCATGCTTAAGTT
Organism: Udea ferrugalis; assembly: GCA_950022985.1. Classification (NCBI taxonomy): domain Eukaryota; kingdom Metazoa; phylum Arthropoda; class Insecta; order Lepidoptera; family Crambidae; genus Udea; species Udea ferrugalis. Next base: position 2,595,719 of record OX465515.1, read on the forward strand.
TATTAAACATATTAATTTGAAGTTCCAAACTAAAAAAATAATGCAGATGAGAAGCTACAGATGCTAAGAAATGCTACGAAGTGCTACGACGTGCAACGAAAATCTACGAAGTGTGGCTGGAATAATTAAATGACAGACTAATAAATTATGTTTAAGTAATAGACCTGTCGAAGGAGAAGTGCTATTTACAGTTAAGTGCTTCTTTTTACTGAAAATAAAATAATTTGTCAAATCGTTTGTCTGTTGTTTACGACTAGACCAAGACGTGTGTCCATCATTAAAGAAGAAGTGAGTTCAACAGGTCCTACTTTTCAGTATAGGTGCTACCACATAGACTGTAACCGAGTTAGTACGCAGTATTTTGTTTTTTCTGAATGATTTGATTGTCATTTGTCTTTTTTCTTGTCTGCCACATTTTGATTAGTCACTTTTGGCTTATTGTTCGACTGACTTGATTACCTATATAAATTATCGATTATATTTCATTGTTTCGTTTGCATTTAAAATATTTACTTTTATTATCACATTTAAGTAATAACAGTACACTTCATTTCCTATCCAAGTCCGTTACACAGACTGTACAGTCAAACTCACAATTTACCATGCAGCCAAATAAAATTGGTTAAAATAAAAGCCCTCTATATGCATCCAACTCGGTCTGTCGCAACAAGGCCACTTTAGTGAACATCATTTCACTTATTTTTTTAATATACCTGTTCTCAATTTATTTTGGCCGAAACAGACGATGCAGCAAACGGGGTTTTTGATACTTTTTCAAAGTTCGTTCACGAAGAATGCATGTTGGAGGAGATATTTTGGTGCTTGCTTGTGCTTTAGTGGCAACACTCTTGTTGGCGTGTTTGCGCCGGCTTTTTAATTTTTTGAAGATATTCATTCTAAGAGTGGCTAATTTAAGTAAAAATTTCCAATCGGTTCCCACCTCCCGGCGTGGTGTTTACACCAGTGATCGTTGCCGATCCACTGTCACAGCTGCGCCACGTTAACCTCAACGTGTAACTAAACAAACTAGACTTACATAACTCACTAGCCGACTCGACGTCGCAATTTTCACACCTACACTGTGCCACTGAAATTGAGTTCAGTTTTTTTTCTTTTACCTTCATGTTGGCGCGGCGTTGCATTTTTTGCTGCGATATTTTTGTGAAAACTACATTTGGGTCGCCTTACATTTCAGAAGTTGGCGTTTCAATCAAACGTGAAACGGGAAAGTTGAATTTACCTTGTTACAGCGTTGAAATGGCCGCATTGTTTTGGAGTGTATTGTAATATACGAGAGAGTTTTATTGAACTAAAGCATACGCATTTAATTCCTGCATTACCGTTGGGCTCGTAGTATTTGAAAATATATTACTCTAACACGAATCTGTTCATGATTGAAGGTTTTTATGTATCATTTCACACCAAATAATTCAAAATGTGGTTGTGAATGCATATTTTACATTTTGGATTATAAATGAGGATAATACGTCAATAGCCACTAACGTGACGCCAAAGAAGGTGTAAAGTAACAGTAGCGTAACGCCGTACTACAGTATAACAGTGGGGTTCTTTTGGGTTTATGAGTAAAGTCGTGTAACGTTAGAAGCTAGGAATCCTTCAAGGATCTATTAGAGTGAACCTAATTTTAATGGAGTGCACACATCATTTGATACTGATCATATCATACGAACTTAACTTTTCCGATTGGAACTTTTGTCCCAAAACATCGACATTTATGTCGTGGTACCTGTGAAAATAGACAAATGAACTCGATAGATGGACAGACCAGTGGAAAACAAAGTTTTAAATAACCCCTTTTCTTTTAAGATATGGAATCTTAAAAAACAATTATGTAGTAATTTTCGTATATTTTTTCCCTACTTGCTTGAGTATTATATGGCCGCTCAACAGCACCGCCGAAAAGGACTTTTCATTCAAAACTTAAAAATAAATCAACTACGCTTTCTATTCGAATACGACCAGTAAATTCATGAAACCAGTCGTGGATGCGACTTTCGGACTAATTGACACGGCGAAGGAAGGAGTAACAGGCGCAAGTCGGCTGGCGCGATTGCCTCCACGAGGGATCTGAGACTTCCGCCTTTATTGCATTCGGTCATGAATGGAATGACGTCACTGAATTGGCTTCAGTTGAAGCCCGGTTCGTTTCATGCGAACACTTGGAAGTGGACTCTTTAGACGTTTAAATTGTGACAGTGGAGATTATAACACGACAACGTGTTATAAATTAATGTGAATGAAACGTATTATTTCGTACGTGGTTGAAAGAGGTTTAGTTATTGTCATATTATTTTGAAAGACACCAAGAGGCGCACTCATTGAATAAAAATAAGGTCAAAGAATAGAAGATAGATTAAAGTATCACCATTTTCAAAACCATTTTAAAACCTTAATTTGTTGTAAATGTTTATTACACGAACCTTTTTGGCTTTCTGACCTGTCAATAATATTGGAAATTACGTCAATTTCCGAAAATTGGAGCTCGCGCATGGACGAGCTATTACTGTGATGTTTTAAACCAACTCTATCGGAAAGGCTCCATGAAATGTGTCCAATGGTAAAGAACACTGTCACAAAAAAGGCAAAAAGCAAAGGCTTTCAGCAAATTAAACGTCACTTTTGAGCTTTTTTGTTTCCATTCTTTACAGCAGCCTACATGTATTTTCGGCATTTTATTATCATACTAAACATGAAAATTTGACAAGAGTTTTGCATATTTAAACAAAACATAACATAGGGTATGTTATGCAAATTTAAACATATCCGACCAATTTACTTAATGGGGTAGTCAGAGGCACACTGATTATTTCTGTCATGGTGAACGAACCATTTAGAAGCCCACATTTTGCCAAGAGAATTCAAAACCAACGTAGTAAGGGCGAGCCTACCGCAGTTATCCAGATTGCTTGGGTTTTACACCGATGCTTTCACCGAAGAGTTGGATAATTCTACACAAAGCAGGTGTGTTCCGACCAGACTTGGTCTCGGGACCGCCTGGTGCCGAGCCAGAGTGCTTAAACACTGGGCCACGACACGTTAATTTAAGCGATAACCATTAACTACCAATTTCTCCACCTATAAGCACTTAATAGGTAATTATCAAGAAAATCTGCCGTTCGAGGGAGGGGGTGGAACTGGCTCCAATAACCAGTCGAGTGGCGTGATCGGGAAGCGAACCTGGTTATACGAGAGCCGAAACGCTTCTAATGAGCTTAGTGGGCTTGAGGGTTGGGATTATCGACGGAGTGACGTCTAGCCGAGCTAGGTATGAGAACATGCTCATTAAATTGATTAAGGCTTAAATGGGATATTAACACTTTTTTTTCATTTTTTTTCCTTGTTTCTGGTATTGCCTTAAAACAAAACTTCCCTTCATAGTTTCATATAAAACTAAAAGGACTGCCCAAAAATTCTCCCCCACTTGAAACTAGTTCTGGAAATCATTATTTGAGTTCTAAATGAGATCTTCACAAGCAACCAAAAGATTCGTTTACAGCCTAGGATTTTTCTAAATCTAAGTATCGGTTTCATTAAATTTTGCCTCAAAGACCTCTTTGAGTTTTTTATTTTCCTCATAGATGGCCTTCTATTTTCTTAATGTAAGCTGCAAGAGCTCAAAAACATGATCGAGAACCTCAATGTTATCGGGAAGTTTTTGCATGGAGATTTCGGTCGGGGTAGTCACCCATCCTATTTCCGACCCGGCATGTGTTTCTTTACAACAGCGATCGTTGCCGATCACTGTCACAACTGCGCCACGGGCACCTCACCATACCACACAAGTAGCTTATTAAAACTCGTTCCCAGCTCTACTTTCCAGTGATAAAACATCGATAAAAACCCAACAAAGCCAGCTAACGGCGCTCGCCACTAACCACGTTAGGAATAAACTCTCTAGTCGATCCACAGGCACGAACTTGATTCCGTGAAATAAAGTCCCATCTCGACACTTCGGTTTAAAGCAATCTAATATTAATGGAAGCTCGCTAAAGTCACAGTAAAAACCAAACAGTAGAACATCTAAATACAAACGTGCCACTCTCTGTTTGAATGAGTGCGTGAGCGTCGCGCGCCGTGTCGCGATATCACGCACACGCTAGCATAAAATAGGGAGGCATAGGGAGGCGGCAGTACGGACGGGCTGTGCCGCGTGTCTGTGTGCACGCTCGGCTAATAACTCGGCGGGTGGCCTTAGATAGCCTACTGTATGGTTTATACTGTGCTAAAGCGGCCCCACAATCTGGACGGCGGTTTTCACAACCTGTCAGCATATCCGATATGTGGAACTATTTCGGTGTCAACGAGCTTCGATCGCCGCTGGAGTAGCTCGCCGGGACTCGAGAATATTAATATCTAACTCAATTAAGACTAATTTAATTTTATGAAGATGGACTTGTTTGCGGGTTTGGTTGTGTTTTATTCGCTGACTTAATAATACCCGGTTTCTGAATAAATAATTTCATTTGAATGGAATTCGAATACTTTATATGAAGGGATTTTTGTATAAAGCAACACTCCTGTAAGTTTTTATGAGTAGGAAGCACTGAAAAGGTTTAGGATGAAAAGTTGCTACATCAGCGCCAAATCTGTTATTGCATTTTTAATTTAGTTTGATTGAATTTATTATCTATTTTCATTTGATAAATCAATGTAAGCTTTGTAATTAACAGCTAAATGATCAATGATCTAATTCGTTATCAATTTTCTAGTAAAAAGGTATTCAATTCTCACAATATAAAAAGGAAGATTTATAACATACAATAAATTAAATACTGAAGGGTACAAGACCACTGGCACAAGACGTGTGTTTATATTATTCTCTTTAAAAAAAATGAAATGACTTTTATTTTTATATAGTACGTACCTAAATTTATTATTACTTATTTTAAAAGTTATCTATTAAGAATTGACGTTCAAAGTTTGAAGAGCATAAAAAGTATTAGTGTACTTTGCCAAATGTTCCTAGTGAATATCAATGTAAGTCCACCTATAAGTAGCTTTATTAAGACCAACCGTATATAGGTAACTGTATAGCTGAATAGATCCAAAGGACATTATCTTGTCATCCGTATCCGATTGCACTTGGTCCGATAATCTGCATCGGAACGTTCAATTACAATTAACAAAAGGCCTATCAGTGGGGCTGTTCAAGAGCAATCACTAATGTAAGTGATAACCGACGTGGATACAATGACGTCAATAAATAGATAGATAGATACGCTTCCTGCCCAACCCAATGCAAAGGCACTTTGCCAAATTAATCGTGTCTTGACTGCCAGCTTGTGTGGCCATTGTCTTCTAAATTGTATCACACCTAATGTAAACTAGGATAATCAATGACAATTAATTCCAATAAATACTGCATGTTTCAACTGATTTTGTCCTGAGGCGAAAATATTCTGTCCCGTGATGGAAAAGAATAAGATTTCTTAAACAGAAAATCTCACGGCCTTCAGCTTAAAGCCTTACTAACTCTTCTTAAAAACTATCTGAGACATAGAAAACAATGTTTTGAATTGAAAGAAGTATTTAGTGGATAAGGATTTAATCTAGTCAAAAGACGTCATATTCGCATAGTTTGTCTCCATAATTATTGTTATTGACTATGTTAAAAGCCAACGAAATGTGCGAGATAATTGTATGGAGATGCTTTCGAGGATTAAATGCATTCAATACCTACTTTCTTAAATCTTACATTGACACATACTTTTACACCTATTTCTAAGGGGACAGGCAGAGGCCACATCTCATCATTCGCTTCAACCCTAACAAACATCTTTTAATTCAGTAAAAGAGCCCTCTCCCGGAAGTGGGATTTAAAAGCTAGGGTAGCATTTTACAGCATATTGGTGTTGCAACTGTCTGATTGACGTCACTGCACATACAGGGTGGCCCAAACGGTGAGGATAAAATTTTTTTTTTGGGTTCCTGACATATAGGGGTACCCGAAAATACCCCTTGTATGTTTGCCGATTTTTTATAGTTTTCTAGTTATGATTTTTTTAAAGTATATTTCAGAATAATCGATCTGACCTCGTAAAAAAATTTTTTTTTCGGAAAGTATGCATTTTTTTTAATTTATTTTTTGTAACATAGACCTTATTAGTTGTACTTTTACCCATAAAATTACCAGCTTCATGCCATTAATTAAAGGTACAAATATATTGACCAAAATAAAAAAACTGGGGTGAAAGCGAGTCACAGTGAATTTTTCAAAGTTAAATTTAAAATTTAAAAAAAAAGTTCCATGACTTTTAAGTAATTTGAAAAACTGCTCAAAACCCTTAGCTCTAATTATAATAAAAAAAACTTGGTGCTTAATAGGCCTTTTTTAGCCGAAACTTGCCTTCAAGTAAACAAAGGTGGAATTTTCCGAGTAAATAGTTTGTTGTAAAAACGCCTTTTGTTAATTTCTGGGGTTTATGTGGGTTGGACATAACATAGTTAATAAATATAAGGTGAATTAATTTTGGATTTCTTATTATTATAGTATCAGCCCGGTGGCATTTCAACAGCACAAGTCAGTCTTTGTCCCATGAATAGTAGTTAGCGATACAAGTGCGGAATCTTTATGTCGTTTTGCATTTGTCCCAAAGTATCAGATAGTAAAAATTGAATATTATTAAGGATATTTGAAAGGAAGAAAAAAAACGTCTATTTAAATAAACGTTAAATTGCTGACGGCTTGACTTTTGACAAGGACATAACACTTGAACCCTTTTCCATCCCATTTCATCCCACTACTGGGCAAAGGTCTCTCCCCATGTTCTTCATAGATCTCGATCTTGTACCAGGGTCTGCCAATATTTCTCATGGAATCTCAAATCGTCACTCCACCTTTTGTGGGCCTTCCTCTGAACCCTTTTAGCATTGTATAAAGTTTAATTTCTAATGACACTAGCAGCTGTCAAAATGAATTTCTGAGATGAACTTTACCAAAAATAAAATAATAGGCATTTTTAATTTACCGGGATTTGAATGAAACCCATGTTTAAATGTAATTAACAATTAAATTACCGTTTGTACCGGGAAACTGTCAATCCTAGCATTTTCATGCCCGTTTTCTTCAAGATTTAATTTAGTAAATCATACATACAGGGGGGCTAAAATGGCGACATTAGACGTTTCATATCTGAAACATAATATGAAACACTTTTTGAAATCCTAAAATGGCAACTTATTAGGTGAATCATATTATGAACATAATATGATTCATATTTGTTTTTCATACAATTTGACAGTTTTGTATGGGAATTCGTAAAATGGTGCACTTTTAAACGTCAAATTGGAGGAATGTTAGATGTTTAGGGTCAGTTCGCCTGTTCGCGTCCACCACCCCGTTCGCCTCCATTTTACGGAAAATCCTCGAAATTAAGTAAACTAATACACCAATTAAAAATACGTCACTAATGCTAATACTTCAAAGTTAAGTTCAAAGACACACGCACATAAGGACAAATAGTGTGCAGCGGCGCATTCGGATGTTTTTTATTGATTTATGTGAATTTTAAGATACATTTTTAACGAATAAAATGAGGTAGACGCGAATTAAATACATCTTATTTAGAACTTAGCGTTTGCGTCCGCTATGGCCGCAAACTACACCTACAGCAGATAATCATAAACCAAATTGCGTCCACTACTTTCTTGAATGCAATAAAATGAACTTGCTTGTAAAAATAATTTCCAATGTATTGTTCATAATTATGATACATTTTTAACTAAGACTACGGCTAATAATTATATTTTTAAATGAAATAAGTAATTCCTTTCATTATTTTTATTAGTCAAGACATTAATTAGGTCTTCGGTGACAAGAAATAATGATGAAGAGAGAACATAAACTGAAGACCATTTAAAGAAAGAGTAAAATGAAATGCGAAATGAAGAGACCTGATTACTGTTTATTCATTCATAGACAGACCACTGGAGAACAGACACAGGTGGACTTATATGCTACACAGACGGATTCAGGAAATAATCAATCAAACTCTTGGTTGCTGGCGTGCACAGACGCACTATGTGATGACGGCTCGGCGATAAAGAGATCAGTACGCTTGGGCAGGCTGGCCAGCGTTCTTGAAACCAAAATTTATGCATTCTGGTTCGCGCTTACATAGCAGGCAAGCGTCACAACGATGTCACAAAAGTGACGGTCTACAGCGACAGCAAGGTAAGAGTAGCACTGCAAGCATTCAACAACCAGCGACAACATCAGCGATTATCAAGGAATGCAAATCAGCGCTAGGGAGACTAGCTGGCAAAGCGGAAGTTGGATGTGCAAGGGTCCCCTGCCAAGAGTTAATGCTGGCAGTAAAGCAGCTCATAAATTATTCCCGCGAAATGGTCTACATTGGACGCTAAATGTCATTTTTTCACAAAAAAATGCAATGTTTCGAAAAAAACTTTAAGTTGATCCTAAAATAAACTTGAATATAATGGATACATAATATATTTTTTTTATATAAATCAGTGCTGGAGCATTTTTTGATTCACTGTCAAGTTTGGCAACTGCACTAAATGGACGCGAACAGACGAAATTACCCTACTAGGTGACAGCGCTGAGCTGTCAAATTCACATAGCAGTAAACATTATTTAATCGTTTTTAGGATAAAATTAATTATTCCTAGTAAAATGTGTTACTGTGAATTATAATGACACCAAGAATACATAATAGTGACAATAAATTGAACCAATTTCCAAGACCGTGGTGGAAACGACACTAAAGGTTTATCACATTTTGAATGAAATTCCTGAGAACTTAGTTCATCACATTTACGTTAACTAGCTGTCTTCTGGTGAATATTCCAATATTATAGAGTAAATAAAAAACGTTTTTGTTATTATAATGTGTATTATTTAAAAAATGTGCGGCATTAAAACCTAAAAATCTGCTCCCAAATAAAGTCGTCTTGTACGCCATTGCCGAGGCAGAAGTTTGGCAAATCACTCGGGCTTTGTTGTTACAGAGTCATGTCTCCTTGCAAATATCTTCAATCTCAAGAACATGCCTAGCTAGCACCAATTTCTTGTCTTCATTCATCGTTTCCGGTCGGAAAATGATTTTTATCACAAGTTTTCACGAACATTATTTACAATCTAGATTGACAGCTGTGACATTATTGTTCTTAGCGAGTCACGGTCCTCATTGCCAGACATAAAAATTGTAAATTAAAAACATTCTACAATTATTAGTGATAATAAATCACACAAATTCAATAATAAGCTACTTTTTAAGCCTTAAATTATTAGTTGTAATGATGAAAATATTTGTTTAATGAAAACCGTTAAGTTTACAATTATTAGGCGCGACACTATTTTTTTTGGTGTAGCAATGTCGTCATCAAACTATGTCTAAGAGTCCAAGCCATGAAATAAATTTAAAAAAGAAAAATATGTCTAAGATATGAAACGTCAAGTAGGTGTTTCACTTTTCATGTCGCCGTTTTACCGTTTTTAGCAATTCACCAGATGAAACGTCACTTTGATGATTCATATATGAAACACCTAAAATGTTGCCGTTTTAGCCCCCCAGGCTTCCATGTTTTTTATCATGATTTTTAACGCAAATGTATTAAAAATCGTTGTCCGATACAGAACGGGTATGTCATTTTCACTCGTCCCAACTTTTGATCCTCGCCTTCCACCTTTGTTTACTTGAAGGCAAGTTTCGGCTAAAAAAGACGCACCAAGCACCAAGTTTTTTTTATTATAATTAAAGCTAAGGGTTTTGAGCAGTTTTTGAAATTACTTAAAAGTCATGGAACTTTTTTTTTAATTTTTAATTTAACTTTGAAAATTTTACTGTGACTCGCATTCACCCCAATTTTTTTTATTTTGGTCAATAAATTTGTACCTTTAATTAATGGCATGAAGCTGGTAATTTTATGGGTAAAAGTACAACTAATAAGGTCTATGTTCCAAAAAAATAAATTAATAAAAAATGCATACTTTCCGAAAAAAAAATTTTTTAGTAGGTCAGATCGATAATTCTCAAATTTTCTTTAAAAAAATCATAACTCGAAAACTACAAAAAATCGGCAAAAATACATGGGGTATTTTCGAGTACCCCTATATGTCAGGAACCCAAAAAAAAATTTTTATCCTCACCGTTTGGGCCACCCTGTATAAGTAGTCGTACAAACACTAGATTGACCATTGGACCAAGAGTTTCGATAAAATTTAAAATTTCTGCTTGTACCTAAAACTAAGTGCGGTTCACTAAAAAACCGTAAATATTTGGTTCTGTTGCTCCCGTGGCATCACACTGCCGATTAATTTCGTAAGATTTGTTTTTGACTGACTACAAGAAAGAGGGAATAAGATTCGTTTGTCAAATCGTCTAACTTCGAATGACCGTGATTCTGACGGTTAGGGTCGGAATCCGTTTTGCAGAATTTTCAAACTTTCCATAAGCTGGTTTAATAAAACTCTATCCCTGGCCGGGTTCCCATGGTAACTACACAAGTGTCTCCATGGTAACTTAAGCGGAAATAGTACATTGTTATCCTAGGGGTGAAAGTTACTTATTTAGTTCCGAGACGGGGTTTGGCGCCCCGAACGAAGTGAGGGCGCCAATAGTTCGAGGGACTAAATAAGTCTTTCACCCGAGGGAAACACTGTGCTTTTCATTACAAATACGAGGAAAGTAAAAATAAAAACATAAATTAGCTTAAGAAAAAATGAGGAAAATAAATGAAGATCGAATTGCCGCTTTCCCGCCTATTTTGTTTGTTTTTTTTCTGTGGCCGGCCCGCTATTCAGCCATTATTTTTTATTTCCATCATTAGAAAAATGGTAAATATTTTACTCAAAGCTAAGTTATTTTAAGGAAATTGTTGAAACTAAATTATAATAAAGTTATTTAAAACATATATATTCTCTGATCAATACTTAACTTTAAGTTATTTCAAATTTTACATCGTGGCTGTATAGAAAGTTGGAACATGGTTCAATAGATATGTGAAAAAGAACTAGTTTTTTTTAAAATAATTTGACACCTGTCAGTTGAAAGTGATTCTCCCTAGGGATGAAAAGTGTTACTTTCAGCCCGCTTCTCAGGTCAGTAATGACCTACTTTCAGAGTATGAGTAATGAAATAGTACATTGTTATCCTAGGGGTGAAAGTAACTTATTTAGTCCCGAGACGGGGTTTGGCGCCCGGAACGAAGTGAGGGCGCCAATAGTTCGAGGGACTAAATAAGTCTTTAACCCGAGGTAAACACTGTGCTTTTCATTACAAATACGAGGAAAGTAAAAATAAAAACATGAATTAATTCATGAAGATCGAATTGACGCTTTTCCGCCTATTTTGTTTGTTTTTTTTTTCTGTGGCCGGTCCGCTATTCAGCCATATTTTTTTTATTTTCATCATTGGAAAAATGGTAAATATTTTGCTCAAAGCTAAGTTATTTTAAATAAATTGTTGAAACTTAATTAAAATAAAGTTATTTATTATATATATATTCTCTAATCAATACTTAACTTTGAGTTATTTCAATTTTACATCATGGCTGTATAGAAAGTTGGAACATGGTTCAATAGTTAAGTGAGAAAGAACTATTTTTTTTTTTAAATAATATGACGGCTGTCAGTTGAAAGTGATTCTCCCTAGGGATGAAAAGTATAACTTTCAGCCCGCTTCTCAGGTCAGTAATGACCTACTTTCAGAGTATGAGTAATGAAAAATCCATTACAGCGTTTTGCCGTTCTTTTTAACTGGATAGTACTCTTATTTTATAATTTGATTCCTACCTTTGAGTGACGTTTGTAAACCTGGTATGTTTCGGGGATATGTCAATCATTACTGGTATACCTACTCTTAAAGAACAATCAAGTTTAGTATAGAAAAAACGAATTGTAGATTTTAAGAGGAAACAAAGTTTGTTTGTTCAAAGGTTATACAGGAAGTGAACAGGGCAGTTACTAGTTAGTAACTTGTAACGAGAAGTAGAATTACATAACGAACATTTCATACATTTCATACTTGTCCTTTGACCTAGCACGCCCCCTAACCAATGAAAACGTTCCTAATGAGAAAGCCAAGTCCAGTGACCAGCTGAGCGCATACTTTCGAACGCAAAGGTTGTGGATCTGAGTTTTTTTAGTGTGCAACAGAATAAAATTTTAAAATTACTGCATTCTTAACGCGAATGGACTGAAGTATTTTATCAGTAAACAAAAAGTAGTTGAATTATCTAACATAACAATTTCCAGTGAAGGATTTTCTATGAAAGGAGTAATCATTGAGCAAACATATTTTAGTTTCACAATTTACCTTTCACAGTACAAGGTAACCTCCACTTAGGTAATCATGTTGTTGGTCTACCTCAAGGTAGCAAGATTACACCTGTCGTCATTACCTAGTCTATTCGTGTCTTATCTTGGCGGGGCCTAGGCTGAGCATTCCTGGCAGCTAGAAGGTTCAGTTTATACAGAATACTTTGTGTTGATTATGCAACTATCTAGCACCTACTTCTCAAAGTTCATAGTTGAAGTTCAAAGTTTAAAGGTATTTATTTATGTGACATTTCTAAATGTTTATGGGGAGACAGTAAGATAATTTTATGTACAATAAGAAAAGATGTGTGTTTAGGTTGTGATTTAAAAAGCTTTGCGATATGTGGGCTTCTGCATGTTTTATTACTATCCAGCACAATAAGATGCAACGGTTGTACAGGATGGCATGTATCTTCAAATGAATTATTTTGAACAAAACCACAACAACAAGTCACGGGTGGCCGCTTACGAGTAGTATTTGTATTTTAAAATCCTTCCTGAAAGAATTTCTTCTTGATTTAATAAATAAATATCTAAGAAAAATGCCAATATCATGAGCAAACATTTCCAGCAGACAACAAGAAGCAATCTCAATCGGTTGACGCTGAAAATTGAATTTTCATTGATCTTTTTATTTACCCCACTTTCAATACATCTTGTCACCAGATTAGTCAAGAAATTGATTTCCAATGCCTATGAACACAAAAGCTAAGGTTCTGTTACTAAAATCAAACTAAATTATATTTTTGAGAGAATTTTGAATTCGCGGTAATTAAAAAAACAATATACTTACTAAAATTGTTTATGTAGTAGTTTCTACATTTTTTGTTTGCAGTAGTTACACGGCAAAAGTGATTTCCAAACTTGAATGTAAAGTCGCGGAATGAAAAGGTTGACTAAAAAGTTTCCAAACACATTCATTTACACGTTGCAAGCACATGCTACCTTTTTAAACTGTGTAACAGGCTAGAGTATGCTTTATTGTCTGACAAAACTAAAATTCGATTAAACGTATGTTCCTTCACGATTGACAGTTGAATCAATTGATCTTGTCAATGTCATCATTGAGCAAGCAAACCAGATCTTAGGGTGGTCAACCCTTTCGTTATCCGACTATACAGCAAAAAAATACTTCCTCTTATCCAAAGCTTTTATTGTTATTTAGTTTTTTTTCCAATTGCGATTTCATTGCTTACAACGACCGCTTCTAAAAACCACTAATACCAACACAAAACTATTATCAGTTCACAATTATTTAATAAAATATATGATATCAATAAAGCAGATGATTAATCTATTTTTCATATAGTTGATTTTATCCCTCCAAAAACCCGTAATAAAGAGCAAACTATTTCTTTCATGTCATCATCCTATTGTAAATAATAATACATACAGCGTGTTTGCTATCGGTAATACCGTCGCTAGATGTCAGAGCACGCAGTTCTATTATTAATAGCAATAATTGTGAACAGAGACAATACTAACATCGTTCAGACTTCATCCTAATAATTGTTTTGCCTCAATAAGGTCTCTCGTTTAGCTTATTAGCTTAACTGGTCGCTGGAATGATGGAAGAATATCTCTAAGTAGTTTGATCAATAAATTGCGAGCTTCTGCAACGCGTGTAGGCTGAACAAATATGAATAAATAGTCGAAATGATTGAAATCGATGAAATAGGTTATTGGTGGAATAGGACGTTATTTTACTATGTGAGTAAGTATTTAAGTTATGGTGTGAATAGGTCATCTGCCCCCTCGAGCAGCGGGAAGTGCGTAAAAGCTATCCTCCTTGTGAAGAAATAAAAAAGGTTGTTCTGAAGCATTTTAGTTTTGTTGATAACAAGGAAAATAACGGTTTCATGTTATTCAGAGTTTTGTTTTTTAGTGCACAAATATTACTTACATAATGAATACAGAAACTTAATACAATACCCATTTTCGACTTAGCTCCAAGACTTGCATGAATGAATGACTAACTTCCTTCGATGAGACAATTCAATAGTTCAATTCAAATAAGTTTTTTGAATTCGAACTGTAGGTAGTTCTTCGAGAAATAAGCGCGTCCGAGCAAACAAACTCTACAGCTTTTTAAATTAGTTTAGACATTGAATTATATGAATGAATTATAAATTAGTATAAATTGCACTGGACATTATTCCAAAGAGGGTCATCTAAACAAAGGATAAAACTACTCAAATATAATGTTTGTGCAAATACATAAGTTAATATACATATGAAACAGACCAGTACAAACAGACATGTTTATGCACACAAATGTTTGTACTGTGCGTCGATCGAACCCGCAACCACAGGAGTAATAGCCCACTTTTGAACCATGAGTAAACATGTTTACTGTACACATATTAATAATGTGCTAAAACTAGACTAAATATTAAATATTAATTAATATTGGTTGTTCCAGGTAAATCCTATTTACCTCCCGGTCGCCCGGTAAGCCGGTAGTACTATTAATATATATTTTGGACAGACAAAATGGGTAGCACAAAGAGAAGTCGGTTCCCAAAATGCATTTAGAGGGAATTAACTAGAGGGTTTAATTAAACAGGGCAAATTATCAGTAATTTTGAATTTGCTGGATTGGTGAAGGATTATATTAACCACTCGTTATTACTTAGCAAATAATTCACTAACCGCAGTCAGAGTCATCCATTGAAGATGATAGTTCAATTCGACAGTGTATTTAAAATAAGAGAAACAGAAAAGAGTTACTGCTGAGTTTCTTGCCGATTCTTCTCAGTTCAGAAACAACTTTTCGAACATATATAATCATAATGTACTTTGTAACAGGTCTATTCGAATGAAGCTATTTTTGTTTGTTTGTTATTTGACATTATTTATCCTATATCCCAAACGGGATAGTCAGAAGCATACCTACTCATCTGACGGTCACTGTCAAAGTGAACGAAACATTCGGGAGCAGAAAAACTTGAATTTGGTTGAGAACTTGTCAAGTACCTACACCAGAGATCGCGGGTTCACCACGCACAGTACAAACTTCCCATACACACATAACCTCATGACCAATACATTCCACACGGAGTGGTCAGAGGCACACTGATTGTTGCCGTGATGGTGAACGGAACATTCAGAAGCCCACATTCCGCCAAATTTGAACCCAACGTAGTAAGGGGCAAGCCTATCACCGTTTACCGGGTTGCTGAACACAAAGAAGGAACTTAGGTAGGTAGGAACAGTCGGGGAATGAAAGGGTTGACCACCCTAAGAGCTGTTTTTGCTTACTCAATGATGACATTGACAAGATCAAACCAATAAAAAGCATTGGTTCAACTGTCAATCGTGAAGGAACATACGTCTAATCGAATTTTAATTTTGCTGTCAAACAATAAAGCATACTTTTCGACAAACTCTAGTCTGTTTCACAGAATAAGAAGGTAACTGACATGAAGTTAACTCGTAAATGAATTTGTTTGAAAACTGGTCAACCTTTTCATTCCGCGACTTTACATAAGAAGTATATACAATAAATGGAGTTTAGCATGTTTACCCGTTATCTAGGCTAATTTGTAGCTAAAGCTGCCCTAAGGACATTAAGGTTGCTGACTAACCTTACACCTCTCCATCAATTCGCACCGAGCCTGCGTATTGAAGTAGGGCTCGCGCCACCTCATAGTTGAGTTTAGCCCTGTGCCCAGGAGTGGGACATATTGGTATAGGCAGTTCATGTTATGCGAGGGTCGTGGCCCAGTAGTTAAACAGTGGCTCGGAACCCGGTGATCCCAAGATCGAATCTGGCCGGAACACACCTACTTTGTATTCATTGTATAATTTGCGGCTAACTCTCCGGTGATGGAAAACACCGATATAAAACCCAAGCTACCCGCATAACGGCGGTAGGCGGTAGGCGAAATGTGGGCTTCTGATTGTTCCGTTCTCCGTAGTGTGCCTCTGAGTAACCCTTAAGGGATATGTTCGTGAGGGTATGTTATATGTTATGTTATGAATGACACACAACAACATAGCCACGAACTTACAACGAAGCAACAGCCAATCAGAGGAACAAACTCGAAACCCCTTCAGCACTAGAAGTTAGGACAAGTACAAATTGTGAACATTGATAGATGGGCCATGATCCCCTGCAGGAAAGTAGATTGGAGATCTAGGTAGATCTTCTAAGCTCAACTCTTCCTTTTATAGAACAAAAAATGTTGACCACATAATGAAGCGATTGTAATTGTGTGCTAATTTTTGATGTACGAGTAGTTGTTTTTTATGTGTGAATAGTTTTTTTTTAAATTTCTTTGTTTCTGTCTCCTAGCCGCTTTTGCGATAAGAATTCAAGTCACGATGAACTTATAATAATAATAATTCTCTTTATTTCAGATTTACATCCATATATTGTTAGTCCAGTGTCTTATATCTATTGTTAGTAACAAGCATTTTGGGAAAATAAAATTTAAATATATAAACAAAAAGTAGGCTAATAATGCTAAGGGCAACCATCACGTGAAAGGGTAGGCTCCCGTGCTGGCCACTCTCCGCACAAAGCACCACCACATCGGCGATGTACACCGGTCCGCCAACGACATGAACGTCATTCTGTTTTATTTATTCTTTATCATACAAAAAAAAAATGGCGGACTGAAAGCCAATAGGGCATTATCTACCAGTCAATCATAAGGCAGTACTAGCTGAAACCTGTTGTGGTTGTTGTAATTGTATTGCAAAGTGTTTGTATAGCGCTAAGTGTAGTTTGTGCTTGTGGTTCCTCGTACTACCTCATAGTTGTACCCAGTACCGGAAAAGGTCATAAATACATTTTATGTAGGTTCACATTACCACCAGATGAAGAGTAATTAGAGGAGTCCTACAATCTATAGGAGGTGCCCGTGGCGCAGTTGTGACAGTGATCGGCGACGATCGCTGTTGTAAAGCAACACACGCCGGGTCGGAAATGGGATGGGTGACCATTCCGACCGCAATTTAGTGATGTGTATTTCGGGCATATCCGTGTTTCGGAAGGCACGTTAAGCAGTTGGTCCCGGTTGATGTCAGTCGTTAAGCCTAGTCAGAGGCCTTAGAGCGGCTTGATAACATCAGACATTAAGGTTGCTCACTAACCTTACACCCCTAAAACAATCCGCACTGAGCCCGCATGTTGGAGTATACCTTGTGCCACCTAATAGTTGAGGTGAGGCCTGTGCCCAGCAGTGGGACGTATATATGCCGTTTATGTTTATGTACAATCTATAGCCTGTCGAAATCAAAGAGGCCTGAGTTGAAAAGTGTACTTTTTATTGCTGTAAAAATCACGTAGCTGATATTAAAGTCAAACGCTTGTTGCTTGGCCGCACGACAACGAAATTATGCATAAAATATCGTCCATTTGTCCTGTCTTTGACAAGTCAAATAGGTAAATATGCACTAACAAGCGCATGAAAACTGTTCAAAGTGGGTTGGCCAACCACTACTGCAAGACCACAACCTTATACCGATGCAATAAACGCCATTTTTGAACTGAAATCTTTCACTTGACGTGCGACACTAGTTTACAAATATTTTATTCAAGTGCCGATACCGCTGGTCAAACTTGAATCAAAAAGTTACTTTGGCTCCGTGCGAACAGAATTCACATTCATGTGTTGATTTTTGCTGTGGCTCGTGTAGGAAAAAGACCAATCGTAAAGTTACGCTTTTCTTTGTTGGTGGATTGAGCGGGGAAAGATTTCTCACGAGTGGGGGAGCTACAGTCAACAACAATATAGTGCCTATGCGCTTCTGAGCCATGTCAAATTATTCACACCTATAGTCCGTTCGCGTTATGAATGCAGTGATTTCATTTTTGTCGTTCGACCTAGCACGCCCCCTAACTAATTAACACATTTCTGATTAGAAAGTCAAGTGTCCAGTGCCCAAATGAACGCATTCTATCAAACGCAACGGTTTTGTACCTAAGTTTTGATGTGTGTAACTGGATTAAAATTTAAAAATACTGCATTCTTAACGCCATCATACTATAGTATCACATCACAGCAGACGATGCTAAAAGTAGTAGCATGTCTGCTGAGGCTCTAAATTTGCTTGAGATATCATATAACTTATGAAGGAGCCCGTCAGATTAGCCAGACAAACTACTAAAAGCGATCAAGCACTTTTAGCGTTGACTGTTACAACACTATGAATAGTTTTCGGTCATTTCCTTGTTCGTAAGGCACATCAAGTACCTATTCAAACTTAGTCCAAATTGACATTGTGCCACATTACTAAGTTTTTGTATGTTAATTTGATCAGACAATTCGAAAGTACTCTAGTTAGTGAGAAAGAAGTTTTTTTTGTATGACTTCGTCCGCAACCTTATTTGCGCCGAATGCTAATAATTTTACATCAATTACTTTGAAAAAATAAGCCTATGCTCATTTCGGATAATGTTGGCTTCTAATGGTGAAACAGTTCTTCAATCAGTCCAATAGTTTCGGAGCCTATTTAATACAATCTTTTCACTTTATAATATAATTATAGCTCAGTTTGATTTGATTTGAATTGATTCATCTTATCACAGTAATCAGATTTTTTATTATGTGCAGTGAAATGACAGCATCTGTACTCATCTGTCAAATTGCCTGTGTCCTTGTTGCACTTAATTCAATGTGTGAGTAGTAGTTTTTTGTTTATTAACTTCTCTTTAAACTTACTATACTAATTTACAGCTCTGCCTAACTACAAGTGCAAATACAAGGTCTCTATTTTAAGTCAGGCGTGGTAGCTTTCTTAGGTTCGGTCATATCAAATAATAAATGATCAATATGACGTGGCGTGAAGGTTATCCTGCTTGATAGCTTGAGTGCACTTTACTTAAGTACTACTAAAGTAGGTTCAGTTAGCTTTATTTTGTGTTGTGCAAATTGCAGCTTGTTAAAAAATATATTTGGCCAAGCAACGATATTTAAAAGAGAACGTAGATACAATTTGACCGTGTGCACAAGATAGTATGATTATTTACTAGAGCGAGACAGATACATGTTGCGCAGTGTTGTCTCAAACTGTCAATGCTTTCCTCATGAGTTCAAATTTCTGATTTCGGGTGCCCCTTTTTAGCACAAGTAACCTATTAAAGTATTTTTTTTTATTATTATAATATCATTGTGGCCTATCAATTGATGCAATGGACAGAAGTTCTGTGGTGCTGAAACAGTGGGTACGATGCACATTTATGGCCAACATTTAATATTACTGTGATGAACATTTATTCTGTGTCTGTATGTTTTATCAGTGCATATTGATGTATGTATTTAGACGTATTTGAGACTGATGATACCTAAAGAGAATTGGTATCTTACGGGGAGTAGTACTGTGAGTTCATTGTTCTAAATACCTATAGTCCATTCGCGATGACAATGCTGTGATTTCTTTCTTGTCCTTCGATCTAGTACGCCCCTAATCAATGAAATCGTTCCTTATTAGAACACCAAGTTCACAGTGCCCAGTTGAACGTATTCTTTCAAACGCAACTGTAGGTATTGTAAAGTCGCGAAATGATAAGGTTGACCAGTTTTCAAATAAATCAATTTACGCGTGCATACCAGCACATGTTACCTTTTTAAACTGTGTTGTTACACAGTTAAAAACACAGTTAGCTTAATTTTCGACATACTCTACCCAACAGGGTAGAGTATGTCGAAAATTAAGCTTTATTGTTTGACATAAAATTAAAATTTGATTAGACTTAAGTATGTCTCTTCACGATTGACAGTTGAACCAATACTTTTTATCGGTTTGGTCTTGTCAATGTCATTATGGAGCAAGCAAAAACAGATCTTACGGTTGTCAACCCTTTTATTCCGCGATTGTACCTGGGTTTTTATGAGTGTAACGGAAAATGAATTCAAGTAAAACTCCAATCTTAACGCGAACATACTTAATGAGCAAAAGAGACATTATGAGCGCATATTCCTCTGCTGACCATACATACATCGCACGCTATTAATGATGCTTTACTGTCGTGATATTTATTTTATCAGGGTACAAAAGTAGCATTCACTCAGTGATAACTTTATCACCAAGAAACCTTGACAACGTTGACTTTCTTGTGACAAAGGCAGGTTTGTTCAAGCAATTGTAACTCAAGTACTTTGATCTGATTATCACGATTTTTGATTCATTGTATTTGAAACGGGACGGGGTTGACACATTTGATATTGTTTTTAGGGTTCCGTAGCGTAGCGTCTGTAAGTAAATGACATAATAATACAGAACCCTTGTGGATTCATCATGGTATGCCTCTCTGTCCGTCCTATGTCACAGCTTCTTCTCAAGAAACTATACTTTTAAAACTTAGTAGGCAGATTTATTCTGTAAACCGCATTAAGATTTTCACACCAAAATTAAGAAGTAACAATGAATTTTGGTGCTTCCCCATAGAACTGTAACTCGATTTTTAGGTTTAGGTTATGATGTAAAATAGGCAAATTATCATGATTGCCCATTGCAGCAAATTATAGTTTTGGCATAGGTACTTACATAGGTGCACAGTGAAACCATCAACTTCCCCCTTTTTACTTAAATCATCATCAGGGTAAAGAAAGCAGCATTTCCCTTTCTTAACGACTTCGCGATGGTGGCAGTAACTTACAAACTGGCGGGAAATTATCCGGTACTAATTTGTGATGACACTGGCCACTCTTTTGGATTAAATTATTCAAAAAGTCCTCGGAAATTGTCTAACACTATTACTTTAATATGGTCAATATTGTCCCACAGCTGGGCGAAGGCCACCAATAAATAAACGAGTTGTGGCTGCTATATGTTAAACATTTTTCTAATATCTACACCTTGTACGACTACAATGTGCTTCAGAGATTCCAAAGTTGGAATGACACTTGTCGAGGACAGAATTTAGATTTTTTAAATTATTATCTAAGTAAAAGTATTATCTTGTCATTTTTATCTTGCCATTGTAAATAGTAATGATGTGGTAATTTTTTTCACATTGGAAAGATAATTGCCGACAACACTGATTCCATCATATTGATAATTCAAAACTTGTACCTACTTTTTCCTAACAATTACGCGAATCCTACTAATATTACAAAGGCGAAAGTTTGTATGTCTGGATGTACTGATGTACTTGTATGACTCTTTCACGTAAAAACTACTGAATGGATTATAATGAAACTTTACAATAATGTAGCTTTACATCTGAATCACAAATAGGCTACAATTTATAAAGGTATATTACTTTTTGTTTTTCAACTTAAGTCCACGCGGACGAAGTCTCGGGCGGTCGCTGTAGGTATATAAAATGCAAATACTCAAAAATGAGATATAAAACCGCGAGTCGAAAATGGAAAGTGTAAAGTTCGTTTTAGTTGAAAAACACTTTGCCGTGCATGGAATATTTAAAGTGGCATTATACAGTGTGAGTCGGCATAATCTGCCCCATATTCAAATTAGAGACACTATGTTTCATTTTGACGACAAAGAAAACACCATTTTTAATCAGAGGATTTTAAAAAAAACAGTAGTTTTTTTAAATACTGTGGGGTCACAGTAGCGACGTTAAAATTAAACTGTTTAAGTTATTTTTAATAACGTAATAGTTAGAAACCAATATAATGAAAGATAAAAACCTTATTAAAACTGCATTAAATTTCGAAAAGTTATTATTTCGTTGATCAATTAGTATTATCCTCCTTATTAGTATGCCTTATTTCAGTATGTGCAGATTATGTTGGCTCATACTGTTGTATTTAAAGGCATGCCCGAGAGAATGCGATTTTGAACATTTTCGTTTTGTTATTTAAAATGCTTCTGATTATCATAACGTTGATTGACCAACTAAGTTTTGTAGAAATATCATAGGGGAAGCCAAAATTTTGGTGTCTTAGGGTTCTGTACCTTGAAAAAAAGAACGGGATGGGAGAATAAAGAGGATCGCTTCGTTTCATAGATAGTATAACATCAAGAAGGTAAATAAAAGCTTCCCTTCCCAGGGGCACTAAGGAATTGCATCAGTGAGCAAGCTGCCACGTCGTAAGTGCCTCCCGGCGATTTTCACTTGAAGACAGCTCCTGTCATCTAGCCTTGATTGCAAGCTACTATACCCCTATTTATAGGATAGCTCCTTTAAAACCAGTAAAGTTTGGAACTTTTGATGGGTCAGGCTTTGATGTGACTAGCTCAAACCATAAAATAACAATGAAATTCTATCTGTATAATGAAAATGAATGGCTCCAAAAAAATAGAGAATTTTTGCTTCTTTTTAGACGTGTTTGATGAAGTCTTAACCCCTTAAGAAAAAGCGTTTTTACGTTTTCCTCCCCAGTAAAACGTAAAAATTACTAGGAAAATAGAAATATTTACGTTTTCTATATTTTTTTGTGTTTTAAACCGACATATTTTATTGGTTTCTAAGTAATGTTTTCACTAGCTGTCACAGTCCCATAGCAGAACGACGTCTGTCGGGACAGCTAGTGCTTTAATAGATAGAAATACGGTTAAAAATCTCTATTTCTCATAAGAATTACAAATTCACTTACTGAGAAAACAATTTAGAACAATTAATGAGAAATGATCCCTTACTGATTCCATTCGTCTGTTTTTTAGTTTTATAAAGGCTTGTACGCGGTTACACGTTCGTCGGCCAAAACAGTAGTAGGAGGAAAAGCGAATAATTGCTTTGAGTACCGGTCTCGGGGCCAATTTGAGAAAAGAACTGCATGCCTTTTATTGAAGCTTCAAGTACCCATATGTTCTACTATGCAATTAATAAAAAGATTCTCCTTTTCAGTTTAAATCTGAACTGAATAGTCGGAACTTTATCAAATTCAAATTATAAAAAGAAAAAGTAGGTATTTAATCTAATAAGATAAGATAAGATATACTTGATTGCACAAAGAAAACAAGCCACATAACGATGCTTAAAGATGTTTGGAATGTACAAAACAGGCGGTCTTATCGCTAAGAGCGATCTCTTCCAGTCAACCTGCAGGTAGAGAAACTGGAAAAGGAAGTAGATGCGGTGGTGCAAGACGGTTATTAAAAACACAAAGGGGGTGGGGGTTCATATTGGAATGAAATCGCCCAAATTTTGAAATTCCTACGTATCACGGATATGCAGCACTTAGAGAACAACTAAAATTGATTAGTCAAACTGTCATTTTAATTATTTCTATACTTTATCTTTTGAAAATCTAAAATCAAAATAACCTAAAATTTCAAAGTTAACAGTTCTTACCCAGCCAATGATACGCGAACCGCCAACTTTCAGGAAATCGAATTATCTGGTACGCGACCCGAGTCTAGACTTAATGCACGTCCGACTACACTGAGTGCCGACAGCGATATGAGCGCCTCTCCCGACTCCCGGCACTCCCGACTCCCGACACTCCCAACACCCGTGGGGCGGGGGGGCGCCACTTACACCTATGGCTGGCTGCATCACACCCGCCTCACCCGGATGTACAGTCAGCGTCGATACAATGCAATCTTGATTCGTCAAATTTATTTTTAAAATTAGGGAAAAACAGCTTTAATTGTTCTCGAATGAGGCTACATCATCAGAACGCCATCATCAGAATTGCTTCTTTTAGTATAGTTGGCCAAAAAGGTCACAATGTCCGTTATGCTAACTGTACCCGGCCTTTGAATAGGCTAGCTCATTCATAGATGCAATGTCTACTTTTCTGTTCATCATTTATTCTAGATTCTTTATTCTTACCTCTATTTAAAGTGACAACTTCACAGGGGCGGTATATTTTTTTGCTAGAACGGTTTGTGCTACCCCGGTGACGTTCATTTTTCATTATTTATCGATACTCATCTAGCACAAACGAAAAAGCGATGCCCAGCATCCTGTCACTACCAACTTCAAATAGTAAAAGTCTAATATCGCAGAAAAAGGGATGTGGGACATGGAAAAAGGTTTTTGACTTGGTAGAGAATGCTTTTATCATTAAGTCCGCCTAAACGCAGACAAAGCAAGAACACTTCTATCTGCGCCAAACTGGCCTTAAAGTCGCCAAGCTGAAGTGACTTCCCACAGAACCCACAGAATCTATCACCGAAGAGGAAGAACAAAGTAGCGATGGTGCGATGACCTGGTAACTCTAAAGATGGGCAGGTTCAGTCTGAAGGGTCTGATGGGGATCAGTGAAAGAGCTTCAGGGGAAACCTTTGCTCAGCAGTGGGATCTAGATGGTAAGGAAAAAGAACAAAGCTTGTACTCTTAGCAATACCAAAGGAATTAATGATTAAAATATATTACGATTAAATTCATAAAATACCCGAGCCTAGAGCTTGTAAAAACTTACAAACAATTTTATAGAAGCCATCGTAGAGCCAGGCTGTTGGGAACGGCGTCCTCTAGAGAATACTCTAGCCCTTTACAATCAAAGCTCAGTGACTTGGTGTTTTCCGATAAATTAACTAGAAAAATAAACTTGGAGAAAACTAAATGAATTATTTTACTTTTGTAGATGTTACATTTTTAGCCATCTGACATTTAATGCAACAAAAAAAACAAACTGTGTCTAGTAGTTCAATAAAATAATAACTATAGCCGTAAAATATAGAATAAGCAGTAGGCTGTATGTTTTTAGAGTTATTTTCTGTGAGGTAATTTAAAGTAATTGAAACACAGCAAGGCAGGAAGTCTGTAAGACCCACAAAAAGCTGTCCCAAAGTGTTGAAACACAATAATGTGAAAGCCTTCCTGTGACACTTGTCCCGCCCCACAGGTATTTGGCCTCGCCAGTGCCAATAACTCCTACTGACAACAAACTAGATAAGGTAACACGTTATCGGAAGCTATTGAGCTTATCTTACCTGTTGTGTGGTCCGTCTTGAAACCTGTGGCTTTACCTAAGTTACCCTTAGAATAACGGGGTCAAGCTGGCCACTTTCGCCGGAATACCAATACCTGTCGAGGTAAACGTGTTCTTTAGAGGAACCTTGTCTTCTTAGCAAGCGTATTTAGTGTAGAACGCCCTCACGCTTTGGAACGACGATTTGTGAAAAGCTGCTGACATTGAATGCGTCTAGCTGAAAACAGAGTGCAATTTCGCGCCATTGTACCAGCCAGTAGCCCCATATATGCTGACGATGATGATTACAGGGTTTCTGACACGAGAGTAACGATGCAGGTTACCATTTGTTCTACCTGCTACAAGAACTAATCCCCGACCACCACAAGTCGAAGACTCGTGCGTACAGGACGATAAACAAGAAACAAAACATATCGTTTTCTAAAACCATCTCATCATCAAAAGGACATTTGACGTAACTGATTTATATGACACGTGCAGAATTTAATTTGTACCTACATTTTCAACCTTTCAATGTCCTTTTTGTAAACGTTTTATGCAACAAAGTAGGTATTTCTTAGCAATGAAAGTTATTGCAAATCATTTAAATCATGTTCCATAGAATACCAGTAGAGTGAAGTACCAATGAACAAAGCATCATTGATACATCGCGTCTAAAATCACAGCTATTTATTAGCATCGTTATCGTCCAGCAGTTACTAAACCCAATTAAGTACAATGACGGAATCAAACCCACTGAATAACTACTCGCTAATCAATGGCTCGTTATCTAAAATGTTAGTCGGACGAGAATAACAATTATATTCGTGGACAAATGGAACTCGATTTAGTCCATATTTCCTGTGAATAAACAATGGAATGTGAGGCTTTCAATTCAGATTCAAAAACATGGATTTGTGATAGGTTTTTTCGTATAAAGTTCTTAAAAAACTGCTTAATGTTTTTGTATGAATTAGCAATGAGAATAACTCTGTGACATCTTATTTTTTTAAAATATGTAAGTAGATAATTAAAATAAGGTAATTATAAGTTATTTATCTTGATTAAAGATAGATATCCTAGAAAAACATTCAACAATATTATTTACATTATGTTTCAGGTAGTTTCAAACCGTCAGTCGGTTTATTCAGCATAAACTTTTACACTAGAAAAAAACTGGTTTGCAGTGTTGAAAACGAATTGGCTCAAGTAGTCTTTGCAAAGTATATCACACATTGAAAAGTAACTTATTTCAAATGCTATGGTAATATTCACATATTTTTAACGTCTGTGAAGAAATTTCGGATTCAACTTTAGTGAATCTATAGTCTGTTGATAAAAGACAGAGTGATCTAGTACACGTCATCAGTTAGAACCACGAAAACCCATAGAAAGAGGATCTCATTTGAACCATGCGTGTTCGTCTCTGAACTCTATAATTTAAGATAGTGATGCAAAGATACTATAATGACAGCGAAATACACTCAAAATCATAAAATAAAAAAACAATCAGCGGTATGCCTAAGGTGCATCTGAACATTTGTACTTTTAGGTGCAGAAAAATTGATAATATTGCTGGTAACTTAACAGACAAATGACAGGTTTTCTGCCAAATAATCTATCATTTGGCTGCACCTAATTGAAAGTCGAGTATGAGACAACTTCAAAGCAAGAATCAAACTGAGTTTGATTCTGAGTGCAATTCTAGAGAACTGAACTGAATTGAATACTTGCTTTGACAATGTGAGCTTGTTGACAGCAATTAGGATGCAAAGGGACAATATTGTACTACAGACAGTGCCAAAATTAAATCTTCGGCTGGTTAGCTTCCGTTTGGACTGTTATAGAAATACGAGCATTGAAAGCCTAGACGTAAAAGAAAGACGGCCGTCACCTCGTCTAATCATGAGTGAAGCATATTATCAGCTGCTAATTTAGGCGTGTGCGTTTCTAGCACGTGTCATTAGCGCTGTCACACGGAGTAAAATGGAGTAGTTTGTTTGTGTGAGTGTAGTAGGTCGTGTACAACAAATGAAATTGTAGTAGCTTGCATGCTTCACATTTTTTAAGTGTGATTTTCCATCCGTCTTTCTTTTACGTCAGTGATTGAAAGCTGCAGGCTACTAGTTTAATAATTCTCAACATTTCTCGAAGGTACACCCTGATGCGTTTCCAACTTCGGTTCAGTTGTTTCGTACTTTCCCAAGTGTTTCCAGAAACAAGAAATATAGGAAACAAGCTCGGAATAAGTTATACGACATCAGGCATTCATCATGTTTCATGCCGAGGAAACTCGTAGTTTTATTTTGAAAGAACTGGAAGAGAACTAATAATATTGAGTTCCAGTCTTTATAGGGTTTCTGTATGCACCTCAGTATTAAAAAGAGTTCCTTTTATTGCAAATAAAATACACTGTTAGAGGTTAACATATACATCATAAATAGTCTGAAGTGGAGATGATGCAAATTAGTGTAATGCGATTAATTTCCATCCCACCAAAATGACCATTCTGTCAAAATATTATTATGTCACCAAAATATCCATTCCATAAAAATATTATTATGAGTCTTTGATTTTAGTTAAGTATTTACATTACCGACTTTACTTAATAAATTTTATTAAAAACAATTACATTGGTGGATACAAGCCGCTATGGAAATCTATGGGAGATGCCTATGTTCAACAGTGGACGTCATGTGGCTGTTGATTGTGATGTTTAGAGAAAATCCTACAATTCCACTTTTCCGCCTTCATTTCGCATAAAAAACTTGAAACACATCGTCTTTTTTTTTGCTTAAAGGTACCTCTGCATCGTTTAAATGCACACTAATTATTCTAAAGTCCCCAAAAAACCTTTCTTGTTTTTGATATGGATATACTCTAATAAGCTTTGTTCTCAAATTCAGCCTAGTAGATGTTTTTTTGTACAGATTCGTCTCTTAAAGAATAATTTCAGAAACCAATATTACCAATTACAATTTATTTAACTTAGTTCTCTAAGTGGAACTAAGTTCAATTTAACTTAATAAACCTAGTCAGCCTTATCCGAGAATAATATTGCATCATACTAACGAATAAGAAATTATATTAGAATCTACAAAGGAATTCTTGCATTTCCTTTCAGAACTATTCATGCAGACTAATTGTGTGTATGAACAATATTTGCAACATTCATTCTATCGTGGAAATGGAAATAGCTCCATTGAATGCAAAATGCACCGGGAAACTAATTTGATACAAGAATATTACGAAATAAACCTCCTGAAGGCTCATTGAAGCACCGGAATAATGAACGTCTAGACGTTTTAAATGTAATTCTCCCTTCGGCAATGTGAGATGAAAACTCTGTTTCCGCATTCAGGTACTACGATTGATTTAAGACAATGTTAATTGGACTAAATGTATTTCATGCACCTCCATTTTCCATATAATGGAATTTCATAAAGGCAGAGGATTAGTCTGACGAACTCAGACTGAGAATGATAAAGACGAGAGCGCCGTGTATGAACTTATGTTTGTACGATTTTGAAACTTTAGGAACAAAAGCTTGCGAGTAGTAGATTTCAACAAGCTAATTTGTGAGAATGGCAAGAAAGTAATCTTTGCTCAATGCAACGTTTGGTTTCATTATCATTCGGAAGTGCGACTTCCATTGTTAAAAAATGATCTGCCCATTGATTTCTAGAAAGGCGAGTTGTCAATGGCCCTCCTTTCACCAGACCTTTTGAACACATACTGCCACCATAGTATTTTCTCTGCGATGTTTGAACTGTCTACTGCCACCTCAACTTAATATTCCTAAGCTAAAATGAGCGTGGCTCCCCTCCTGGTGGATGTTGCAGGAGTCATCGTTACTGGATATGGTGTGGACCAATGATATCATAATGAAAAGAAGTAGATAGGTTACTTTTGCTAAAAAGGGGCATCCTAAATCAGGACTTTCGACCACCTGAGCAAAGCATTGACAGTTTGGGACAACTCTGCGCAACATGTATCTGTCTCGTTCACGCTCTAGTAAATTATCATGCTATCTTGTACACAGGGTCAAATCATAGGAACGTACGCCAGGGGACAATTTTTGTCTTTGCGTCAGTACTGACATAACGTATTTATGTATACCTCTTTTAAATGTCATTGTTGTGGACCACATGATGATGATGTAATGTTGCCACGCTGAGCATCTGGCTCTTGCCTCAGATTCCAGAAAAGCGCTAGAAAAATACGCATGGGTATAAACTGCAAGCAGGATTTTTAGACGATTTTTTCATAACGCAGAAAGAAAGTGTGGTGTTTCATAATTAAACATAAATTTACGCTAGGAACCAAAGCTTCATGAATCTATTGACTGGTGCAGTTATCCATCTAATTGCGACTAAACACTGTCCCAGCTTATCTGATTCCCACCGTCCACTATTTACAGAGCTTTTGCTTCAGACACAGTTACGTTTGACCAGAAAACGACGAGTTTCCGAAAGCTGCCGAGTTCGCTTCAACGAACGCACAAATTGGCTGCTCAAATACACACATCAAAACTGTCTAGGGATATCATTTTTCAAATATTTCATAAAGTTAAGTTTGTTTACAAGTTGAGCATTATCTTAGAATAACGCGAGGACAGAGGCATAAGATAAAGGTTAAGAATATTACAAAAAAAAACGTTTGATTTTGCTAAAACTTTGACACCTTTTAAAAGAAAAATCTGTCTTTTTTTAACGTCCTTACGATTGTTACTTACTTGAATAATGCTACTACAATGAATTCCTTTACACAATCCTGAAAGGGCAGATATAACAGTTTCTGTGTTCTAAAAAATTCTACGTTGGTATCAATATTTTAATTTTTACAGCCTCCCAAATAGCTATACTTTGTATGAAAATGCTTGAGATATCCCCCGACACTTTTGAGCAGTGTATTAGCAGTATCTTTCGTGAGTGGCGTCTGAGCGCTGGAGGCTACTGCCATTTACGGAGTACAGTCCCGTGCTCCGTGCATTTCAGCATGGTGAGTTCATTGACCGAAAATTTACCATCAATTATTATATTTAACGATACATTATGGCTTGTCATCAGTTTTGGTCGTTTAATGTGGACCCAACATTTTTTTGCACATTTTCATTTTTTCCAATTCTTAAGAAAAATAATTCTAATACTAATTCGTTCGATTTTGTAAACAACATGATCACAACCACAATCATTGATTTATAGATTTTATAGTATAGACATACCTACACTTCAGAATTACTTTATTTCAAACCAAAATCCATAACTTTGTTAAAAAAAATTAAACCCCTGAAACGACCTCGGGGTCAAGTATGCCGCTACTACAATATTCTTGTTACACTAAATTTGTCAACTTTTTCTGGCTAAATGAACTCTATCACTGCACCGTGTTGAATCGCACAGAGTATGGTTATTGAGAAAAGTACCTATAACTTTTGAAAAGGACTAGGCGATCGAATATCTCTTCAAACATAAAAATGCGCTCACGACTGTATCGCAAATAAGGTAGTCAGAACATGCTGACAGAAGCCCAGCCGAACTAGTTAAAATAATAAAATAGTAAGTAATAGTGAAATAGTAAGCGACCAACCTATCGCTGCATGACAGCCCAATACATGACAGTCGAAGTTTGGTCAGAGGCATCGATAAAATCTAACTGGTAAGTTCCACTACATACCCTTACCAACCTCTACAACAATCCGCACTAAGCCTAACTAAGAGGATTGAACTATTGCTCATGCATGAATCATGTATGCATAACAACTTCACACTGATGCTATTTATTATTGCGTAATTGCATTATGAACGAAAACAAAAAGAGTTCTCGAAACTTTTCCTGTCAGAAATATATTTAACGTAAAATGGCCGGCGTCGCTGTAGACTGAACTTTAACCCGAAGTTGCTTCCAAACAAGATTTTACGTCGCAGAATGTCCCGACGTTCCCCGACCAGCGGGGCTAGCATGCACGCCGCGAGTAAATCCGAGAGAGCAAATAGCCAATCACAGGTCGCCCTGCAGCCATTTCTCCATTTTCTCTACTGTGGCTAACATGGCCGCTTAATGTCAGATTTGAAATATTGTATGGAAAATACGGATTTCTCGACAAGCCCTAACATGGCACCACTGTTTTATCACGGATTTATCGATTTTTGACATTTCTGTTGGCTTAATTACTCGTCGATCGGAAGGGTGGACGAGAAGTGACGAGACGAGTGAAATTGTATGCGAAACTATTAAAATACAACGCGTGCAGCTTTGTCAAAAAAAGAAAAGGATTAAAATACACGTCAATGCTAAAACGATATGACATAACCTTTTAGAATTCGGAGTAAAAGGACATTATATTTTTGAAATTTGCTTACCATCATTAGAGTGAATTAAAACGGGGCCGCAATACAACCCAACTCCCATTCGGTCACATCACATCACAATAATTAAAGATAACATTACAAATATTCGTTCAACAACAATAAAATGACAAGACCGGACTACTTTTATATGGAAAGTAATCTTCACAGATGGCGCCGCTAAGCCCAAATTAAAAGTTCTCCAATTAAAGAAACTTTGACAGGCGTTGTCTAAACACCCTATTACGGTTGCTTTTATACCATTCATAATTAAAAAGTAATTTTCACATATCAATTTCTTCAATAAACACAAGTTTTATTAATGAATGGCTATGTGAACAAAAAGCAACTGAGATAACAGTGTGCAACTTGATTGTGGCAAGTGGCGACAGATGGCGCACGCGTGCTTGCTTTTTACTTTAGAGTCGAACTCGGCCAATTTTCGTCTCAAACACACAATCAATCTAAAAACAAAATCTTTCTATTTTTTGTTATGAGTTAAGCAGTAACAAAATATTTTACTTACTCTTGATTGAGTCTTTGTGTGAATTAATTTTACAAGGGTTACCAGTAAAAAAATGGAGTTTGTAATTTTTTTTCTGTAATATGGCAGCACTGTCGAGAAGCAACGAAGTCAAGTCACGCCCTTCGATTCTGTCGAGCGAAAGAGGGGGAGATGGCTATTTTGTCGATGTTGCGCATGCTAGGCCCGCTGTCCACTGTCCACGGCTCGGTCCGAGCACAGCTCCGTTCAATTGGTTTCGGAGGCGTTCGGACGTGCACCTTAGATTCGTCTTCGGTCGGATTGAGGTGCATTTCATTCAATTTGTTCCGATTTAAAATGTTATTTCTGGCCGCCTTTTACTGGAGGTTTGATCTTTTACAGTTGTATTTTCTTAGGTTGGGTTGCACCATCTGACTTTAACAATAACAAACATCAAAATTTCAGTTAAAGTACCGGTCAGGTAAGCAAAAATGACGTCAAATTGTCAAATTTGACAAAAACTTTAACTTTAACTTCTACTATGGTGCAACTTACCCTTAGGGTGGGTTGCACCATCTGACTTTAACAATAACAAACATCCAAATTTCAGTTAAAGTACCAGTTAGGCCAAAAATGAGTTGTACCAGTTGTCAAATACCTAGTTAAATGACGTCGTAACATTAACCGTAACCTTAACCGCTCAATTTTCACTTCAACGGTAAAGGCAACGTAAATATCACAGTCAAATTTGACTTTAACGTCAACCATGGTGCAACCCACTCTTAATCTTTTATTTGACAGCGAAATGATACCATTTCATATTCGATAGTGCCGAGCGAGAAATAAATTTATCAGAGCGCTACGAGGAACACGTACTGTATTAGTTATTTATAAATTTCTATGAATAAAAATGATGAAATGGAGATGTCAATTTTCACTTTTATTACATAATTTAAATGAATCAGTGGGTCCTTCTTAATGATAATTGCTGTTACACTGTCCGAAACTATTTTATTAGGTTCGCAGTCCTAGCCAAAATACAAGAGTCAGCAGTTTGAAAATGCTGCTTCAGTTTTTACGTTCAAAACAACAATACTCAAAGTACGTGTCAGAAGTAAAAAAAAAACCTTTTTTTCTGCTTGGAATGACTAACTTTACAGGTATTGAAGTTGTCGTAATAAGATTGGTTTCGTGGATCATTTTGAACAAAAAAGTGTTATTCGATGAAGTCGAATCAGGAAGATGCAAAATAGAAGTACAGCATACAACAGACTTTTACGTATAACTGCTGGGCCAAACCTCAAGTTATGAGGCGGTGAGATCCACATGTGGACTCCATGCAGATTGTTGTACGGGTGTGCCTAGATAAAACTGCCAGTTTTGACTGGCATGGACACAAACACAAAAAAAAGTCTCTGTTTTTGATGAATTCTCACAAATGGTTATCAACCGCATAATACTCCGCTTCACACCTGTTGTGTTTTATCACTTTTTGTTACTAAAAGTGAACAAATAATATAACAACTTCCATCGGCCCAACTTGGACAGCCCTGCTGAAGTAATGCAATCTAGGGATGCATGTACCCCCCTCCCCCCTTAACCCCAGAGCACAGATTCTCACGAATCCGGGTTTACAAAGGAATATTAACGTTTCCATCCCACCGGCTTAATGGAGTTTTTAATTACAGACTTTAAGCAATCGCAGCTTAAGATAGAAAATGTGTAATAAGAGCTTAATCAAAAATGGGCTAGGCGAAGAAGCGGTAAGAAAATGCGTAGCAGGCTCTTCGCGCATTGACTGGCAGTTCTATCGCCTGATGATCTACAACAAATTATGATACCTATTTTAATCAAACCGATCATCATCAATTAGTTTTTATTTAAAACCTAATTGCGAGTTGAAATTAACCTGAGCAACCGCTGGACCACTAGAATTTCCTGACTAATTATCCGATCCTGTGGCAAAACGCTAAGAAACCTTTATACTGCACGTTGTGCAACTCAAAGAGTATATATTTGTTCATGTTACTTTAATAAAAACTATGTTTTATGAAATGTAAACACGTAGCGGCTAAAAGACGATTGGACAACTAACAAAGCTGTAACGTTTTAGAAGCCGGTTTTTTATAACTGCCCACATTTTTCACCTTCCACACGTACTTACTCGTAATTTGGATAAGCAACCCTTCTTCTCCCTCGTGGCTACTTCAGAATGAAATCGCGATGCTACTAAGCTTTGGAGAAAATGTCATCAAAATTACTGGTCTCATAAATATCTAAATAGTAAGTAAACAAATCGAATAAATGAATTCAACGTTATTAGATTCCATTTCCGGCTGAACGCACAAATGCACTCGAGAGCAAACATGAGCGTCTGCTTCCGGTAATGAAAATATGGCGGAGGGGAGCTCCGGTGGACTTATTAGAAATACTCCGGATTGCCTAGGATACCTGAATAACTCTTCAGGCTAGATTAATGAGGTACTGAATGAGATACGGGGAATTTCCGAGAGCTAGTAAGCAGATTAAATAAAATTTTATATTGGATAGCTTATGGGTGGATCTAGGCTTCGAGTCAGTGCGGCACAAACTGGAGGTTCAATCAGACTACATGGTCGTACTAAGATATGTTTTCCCTAATACTCCCGTGTCAAGGCAGGGTTCAAATACAATAGGGTATTGATGATACATTAACTATCAAATCTGCAACTGATCGAATATTATACGAAAACTCGCATGTTTTGTCATTATTTTGAGGTCAATCAACACGCTAAATCGGTTATAACATAATTAAGTAAATATCCTTGGACATTATTTAACGCGCAAGATGGATGGATGACCTAATAAAGATCGCAAGGTTTCGGTGGATGCAGGCGGCCTACAACCGGCCGCTCTGGAAATATATAGGGGAGGCCTATATTCAGCAGTGGACGTCGTATGGCTTCTTCTGATGATGATGATGATTATTACACACAGTGCAATCTGGCCCCAAGTTTAGAAAAGCTGGGAACCTGCATTTGCTGTAAGATAGATACAACTAAACACGCAGACTAGAACAAAGAGGAGTGCACGTTCATGCACACGAATTTGTGTACTGTGCGGGGATCGAGCCCGCGACCTTTGGTGTGGTAGCCAACTTCCTAACCATTCGACCGACTAACTTCTCGAGGCTTGAACGATGTTCAATGCTTGTTGTTCAATGCTTCTGTTGTAATATACTAACGATTATTGTAAAAAAGAGAAACAGTTGAAAAGAGTAACTGCTGAGTTTCTTGCCGGTTCTTCTCAGTACAGAAACAACTTTCCGATCCGGTGGTAGCATCACATTTATTTAAGTACAGTATATTTATTGTTTACATTTAATATTATGGTATTCATGTCTATTATTAAGTATGTTTTGTTTGTTAATTAGATTTGACGATTTAAAAGTACTCTGTAACAGGTCTATTTAAATAAAGCTATTTTTGATTTTGATTTTGATTTTTGATTTTGATTCTCGCTACTTTTCAATTTTTCTTGAACTGCTTATGAGTGTTTGTATTTATTGTTTTTTGAACTGAGTTTAGAATATCCGTATATCAGATTGAATCACATTGTGATTTCTTAAATGAATAGAATTTGTGGTCACCATAGGATAGTTTTATGTATTTAGTTTACAATTACACAAGTATATCGTACACAAGCAGGTATTTACAGTGGTACAACATTTAGATAATCTGCAACTCAGCACATTTTGTCCTGACTGACTCTATAATTTCAATAGTCGTTGAAAATATCATCATAAAGAGTAATTATCGAGTGAAAGCTCAACGACAATAACAGCTTTATCCGTCCCACAGTTGGGCAAAGGCCACGCCGCAACTATAAGGTGGTACGAGCAATACTTCAACACGCAAGCCAAATGTGGATTGTGAGAAGGGTCGAAGGCTAGTGAAAACCTTGCTTTCAGATGTCATTAAGCCGCTCGAAGGCCACTGACTAGGCTTAACGACTGAGGTCTAGCGACGTCGGGACCAACTATTCAACGCGCCTTGCAAAACACAGAGATGCTTGAAAATAAATCACTAAATTTCAGTCGGAATGGCCACCCATCCCATTTCCGACCCGGCGTGCTTCGCTTTGCAAGAACTTTGTACTCGCATTATTTGTTCTTAACTTTTTGTTTTATAGAACTTTGAAAATCGCACTATGAATTAAGCAGAGTTTGTTATTTTTTACAAACAAAATAACAAAAGAAAGTCGCAACGACGTACGATGCTTCGGCACGATATGTTCGAGAGTTGGTTTTCCTGTCTTCTACCTAAATCAGCAAACTGCCTAAGTCGGTGAACGAGGACTTTTCCTCTATTTTATAGGAATTTGAATTTTTCCGTCGGGTACTTAAGTAGTTCTGATACCCAAGACTTAAAGCGAACTATAGGCAAACTTGAAGCCACTCAATAACTTAGGAGAGTGCAATATTATGAACTAATGTTTGTTTTAAAGCAGGGCTTCGTAGTTATTTTGAGGAAAGAATCGTGTTGTTATTAAACTGTTTACTTTACTCTCTAGTGAATAATCGTACTATCTTGTTCTCACGGTTAAATTATAGGTACGTACGCCAGAGGACAATTTTCTATTACAGACATAGCTTATTACTATAATATCATTGTCAGCTACTACTTTTACAACACTTTGAACAAATTTGGAGATATAAAGTTTAGAATTAGGATACGTCATGGTCTTATATCATCATCATCAACAGATGATGTCAAATGCTGAACATAGGCCTTGCCCATGTATGTATGTGTGGCTTGCTTTCTAGAGCAGCCGATTGTGGGCCGGTTGCATTCACCAAACCCCATTTTAGACAGGTCATCAGTTCACCTTGGGTGGGTTTCACTCTAGAGCCTTCCGGCCCCAATGACCATCAGTAATTTACGCTATTTTCCCCGCCCATAGACCCTTCAACCTGCTTACCCTTGAGCCTAGTCTAAAATGCTACGACACCCGCTACGATCTGCTACGAGGCTACGAGTGCTACGACTGTACACGCTAGTAGTCATGCCAGTCAAGTGTTGACAAGTAATTTGCTTGTCACACAATTTCCTACATCTAAAGGTGAGTATAAGCTTGAGCATTTCCTTGGGCTTTCCGGTGTAATGCCACTACGATCTCGTAGCAATACGCCGAGCATATCCTCTCCATAGGACGTTGGGTGCCCTAATGTGAGAGAATGTCTCGCGCCACCTCATAGTTGAGGAGAAGTCCGTGACCTTTGACCAACTAGCCCCGTTCATGTTCGGAGATCGTAAGGAGGCATGTTAACATCTGAGATTGAGATTTGCAATATCCTTACTATTACTCACGTCATACTCTCCAACAAAACACACTACCTGGCTAACTCACTCCGATCTCGGATCCAAATTGACCTGTCGAATCACTAAGTAAGTGATTTTCGTACGTTTGACGTAAACTTTTATTCGATATTCAACAAAACGAAGGTCTTTTCGTTATTTGAGATTTACAGATGCGCGTTCAGAAAAACAAACAATCTCTTGAGCTTTTTTGGCGTTTCTTTTTCGCCCAATGAATAACGGTTAGATAATGCAATTAGCAAAAAGCTCGCGTATTTTATTGTGTAAGTTAATTAAGAAATAAATAAATCAACAACACATCTTAACTGACCAACAATGAACTCACCAATACCGTTTTTGTTAAACGACTGCATTTCCAAGTGTTTTGAAACGTCTTTAAATAGGTCCACAAACCTCAGCTTCAAAGCCATTTTAATTCAATTTATAAAAGCTGGAGAACTCACTAACGGCGTTAAATATTGACTTATTTTTCTCCAATTTCCTGAGCTTACAATTTCTAAGTTATTTGCGAAGAGTTTAATGTGGCCGTGCTTGGCCATTCACTTAGCGAGATCGAACTTGACGCTAAGACTTGGTTAAGTTTGTTGAAGCTATTGAGAATGAAATGCTTGTCGATATGATGCTGCTAGCTTTGGGTTTGTGCTTTTAAGTGTTTATTTGGATGGAGAGAACTATGTTTAGAGTATCTGTGAGATTGGCGACCAAATAGTTTTTACCAACGCACTGCCGAACGACATGTAGCAAGAGGCAAATAACATAACAGCATTCGACTATATCCCAAACGGGAATTTCTACCACATTAATTCTACCGAAAGGAATATCGCGGCCAACTCGTAGCGTGCACTTGCAACCCTCCCATTCCCTGCATGCATCAAAAATGCAGTCGACTCGGCCGGTGTCTTGCGGGGACCGGCCGTCGTGTGACACGATAAATGACTTGATTTAACCTAACAGGCGGGGGTGAACGGGGAATAAACGACGACAATAACGTGACATTTGCTTGATATTTGAAAGAGGTGCCGTGGCGCAGTTGTGACAGTGATCGGCGACGATCGCAAGACGAGTTAAGCAACACACGCCGGGTTGGAAATGGTATGGGTGACCACCTTGACCGAAATTTAGTGATGTATTTTTCGGGCATCTCCGTGCTTCAGCAGTTAGTCCCACGTGACGTCGCTAGATGCCAGGCGTTAAGCCTAGTCAGGGGCCTTGATAACATCTGACATTAAAGTTTCTCGCTGACCTCACACCCCTCGAACAATCCGCACTGAGCCCTCGTGTTGGAGTATGGCTCGCGCCACTTCATAGGTGAGGCCTGTGCCCAGCAGTGGACCATAAGTATGCCGTTTATGTATGTTAATCTTACTATCTTCAGTGTGAAAAAACCTCAATTATATCTTGCCGCATATTGCTTAGTATAGCTAATTGGGGTAACCATATATTATCAGGGGTTGATGGGATAACTGCAAAATCAGTAATCGTGAGAAACAGCTCACATATCGCGAATACATTAAAGTAATTATGTTAATGGGGGTAACTTAGTGTAGCTGAGTGAGCACACAAAGGTAATAAGCAATTCGCCGTATGAATATCAATTAGAAGCGTGTATGGGTTCAGTATATTCTTGCCGTGGAATAACCCGTTAGATGTTTAACGATTATTGGTAATTAGTGGTTGGTTGAAGCAGACGCAGAGGTGCCAATGATCGCTGCTGTAAAGCAACACAGGCTGGGTCGGAAATGGGATGGGTGGCCACCCCTACCGAAATTTAGTGATGTATTTTTCGGGCATCTTCGTGCTTCAAAAAGCACGTTAAGCAGTTGGTCCCGGATGACGTCACTAGATGTCAGTCGTTAAGTCTAGTCAGAGGCCTTAAAGCGGCTTGATGACATCTGACATTAAGGTTGCTCACTAACCTTACACCCCTCCAACAATTCGCACTGAGCCCGCGTGTTGGAGTATGGCTCGTTCCACCTCATAGTTTAGGTGAGGCCTGCGCCCAGCAGTGAGACGTATATAGGCCGTTTATGTATGTTTATGTGGAGCAGATGAGTCCTTCCTTGAGTGGAGACCGCGGATAGGCAAACGCAATGTAAGGCGCCCTCCAGCGAGATGGACCGATGACCTAAGAACGGTGGCGCGATCGGACTGGATGCGGAAGGCTCTGAACCGGGGTTCAAGCTGCCGAGCTGTGGCGCACTTTGGGTGAGGCCTATGTCCAGCAGTGGAACGTATAAACGCCGTTTATATTTTGTTAGTTGTTGTTAAAAATAACAACTTTACGGATTCTACTCGCAGTCTTTTATTTTCTGTCTATTTTGAACTCGATATTCCGTCTACTTTACAGCAGCCGTGATTACAGCATCATGACGAAAATGGCAGTGGTTAAGTGACTCATATCTTTGATGTGATACACATTTAAAAAAAAACATAGACACTATTGCTTTGATACAAAAAAATAAAAAGTCCACTTATTTCTATGACTAGGTTTCAACAGAACAAAAGGCAAACTTATCAATAAGATAAAGAGGGATCTACTTCTACAACAGTAAACGATGTATTCTAGTTTACTTGAAGCATCACTAAAACCGTTAATGATGAAATGATAAAAATGTGAGATAACATCACTTAAGTTAATACATTTCACTGACATCTAGCTACGTCAACCGGGACCAACCCCTGAAAGCGCCTTCCGAAGCATGAAATACACATCACTAAATTCCGGACCGAGTGGTCACCCATCCCATTTCCAACCCGGCGTGTGTTACTTCACAACAGCGATCGTCGCCGATCACTAAATAACAACTAAGGTTTGAATTAATTCTACACCGAAGAAATCAAGTGTTCCCTAAAATGTACCTCAGGTGGTTCAACTACAATGTTACCGCTTTTAAGAACCTTGCGGTAAACTGACACTGTATGCATTCTCTTCGTTAGTTTGAGTTTGTAGCAAACTGCTAGCGTTAATGAGAAATGCAAAGTTATAATTGCTACTGTTCCTCCTACGCAACTTAGGCAAGAATTGAGGTGAATTCTAGAACACTCTGGTAATTGCAAGGAACTTGATCCGTTCAAGAAATATGAAATTAAACAACTCAGTTCTAAACTGAGGATACTATGTTGAAGTTTATCGTCAATTTCGTGCGCTTGCGGTTAGATGTTCCAAATGCTACCTAGGTATGAGCACAGTAAAACAGTCGGTTATCTAAGGCCGCCCGCCAAGTTATTAGCCTACCTTGCTCACAGACACGCGGCACAGCCCGTACGTACTGCCGCCACCTAATCCCCCCCTATTTTATGCAAGCGTGTGCGTGAAATCGCGTGCTGACTCGGCGTGCGACGCGCACGCACACATTCAAACCGAGAGCGGCACGTTTGTATGTAGATATTCTATTGTTCTCTGAGTACTGCGCCTAGGAGCTGGGAGGCATTGCCCAGTAAGGTCTGCGTACAGTGAGAGCTAGCAGGCCGGAGTGCGGGGGTGCTCTGGCTCATATTCTATCTATGGGGGAATGCTTTCATACTCCAAGCGTTTTCCTTTGTTGGGGGTTGGTTGGAGAGCTTCCCGTTAAGGGCTAGCACCGAAAGAAATTTAGTGATGTATTTTTCAGGAATCTCCGTGCAAGATAAGGGCCAGCCAGGTTAAGCAGTTGGTCCCGGTTGACGTCACAAGATGTCAGTCTTTAAGCCTAGCTGGAAGCCTTAAGCCGGCACCTCATAGTTGGGGTGAGGCCTGCGCCCAGCAGTGGGACGTATATCCGAGTAGACCGTTTATGTATATTGTACCACTCACAACATAACGCTCAGATATTAGCTGGATCGCAGTTGTGTTGGCGATGCCGGTGCCGGTGCTAAAAACTGCTCGAGGTATCCATTCAATCCTTGTACTTTGTAAGTCTGGGTCTATTTACTATCGGCCTATTGAATGGTCATTTGGAAAGTCATCAATGCACTTGATACAGCAAACTCCAACATAAGTCCAACTACTGGGCCACACCTTTATGATGGTAAAATTTGTCATCGAAATGAAATTATTTGTTGTTGACAAGGACAAAAGCAGCTAATACAGCAGATGATACTAATTGACGGGGTAGTATGTCGTTTCAAGTGTCACTAAAATCTAAAACTAAATGAACAACAATTTAGTTCTATAGTTTGCTTTTCTTGAATTCTGAAAGGTATATTTAACCATTGATTTGTGAGCGTCGTGGTCCAGTGGTTGGACAATGTGTCCCGGAGCCCAACAAACGCTTGAGTTTGAGTTTGAGTTTGAGTTTGAGTTTGAATAGACTCAAGATCAAATCTGGGTAGTGATTCACAACCGAGTTATCTTACGATTCTTTAATTTTAGTTAAACCCTTGTTTGGCAAAAGCGCTTGAATTCTGTAAATGTTAAAGCCAATTGTATCTAGTATTTGTTAATAGAATAATACAGACACCTCCCATATTAGAAAATGGATTTTAAATTTAATGAAAGTTATCAAATCGTACAATAACTCGGTTGTGAATCGCTACCTTGGCCAGAATACAACTAATATGCGGCTTACTCTCCGGTGATGGAAAACACAGATATAAAACCCAAACAACCCGGATAACGGCGATAGACTTGCCCCTTATTACGTTGCGTTCAAATTGCCTAGGCAAAATGCAGGCTTCTGAATGTTCCATTTACCATGATAGCAACAATCAGTGTGCCTCTGACTACCCCATTAGAGTCGTGAGGGTATGTTATGTTATATTTGACCACTCTGTATGCACACATCATTTTAATGCTGCTATTAGTAAGTCTATCGAGAGTTTGGCATCATTATGTCTACACTATCGATAACAACATCATCACAAAACTAGGCGATGTTTGTAAAAAATCAAAATAAATAGCAGTATTTACGAAGCTATCAACCCTAGCTTTGATAATTTAATACAAAACCAACCATTCATTTTAGGTACCGAATCATCCTAGTCTAAAATTAAACTATGAAGACAAAAGAAGGCATCATTCGATGCACAGGTCGAGCTAAACCCGTAAAGGCTTCGCCCACTATCGCTGGAGGCGCCACCTATCTGGCC
This sequence comes from Udea ferrugalis, assembly GCA_950022985.1. NCBI lineage: Eukaryota > Metazoa > Arthropoda > Insecta > Lepidoptera > Crambidae > Udea > Udea ferrugalis. The sequence continues at coordinate 2,638,054 of OX465515.1, forward strand.
CGGGGGGTAGCGAAACAGCTTTCACGTCTCGTTTACTGCGCATGCGTGAACACAGCCAATAGGAGAGCTGAACCAGCCCAGCGCGTACGGACTCGCCCAGAAGGCAGGCAATCCTATACTAGACTCCAAAAGTGACCAAACAATTTGTTTGTTGTTACAAATTCTGTTCTTTGATAGAAAAAGGATGTCATACGTAAATTAAGTTTTTGTGTGAGACAAAAAGTCAGTTTCGCCAGTTAGATTGTGAGGAGAATATTCAAATGTAACTTAGCAGTCGGAAAATGCGCTTTAGTGCATTGTTCTAAGGTGAAGGGAAGTGTCAAAGCATACACTTGCTCTTTGACCGTCTGTACATCAATATTGTGTAATACTAGAGGCCGCCCTCAACTTTGTCCGCGAAGACTAAAGTTTGAAAAAAGATGACGTATTTTTTATAAATTGTAGCCTATGTGCTATTCAGATGTAAAAGCAACATTATTGTAAAGTATCATCAAAATCCGTTCAGTAGTTTTCACGTGAAGGAACGACACGGCACATCCACATATACAAACTTTCGCATTTATAATATTAGTAGGATGGCTTTAGGAATGTTTAAGTCTGATTTATAATATTCACTTAGATCTTTCGGAGTTTTCAAATGTTCTTTTTACAATGACAAGGGAAACAGCCATGAGGTCCACGTTGAAGGTCCACGTCTGGGTGGTACGATAAAGAAGTTAACGTCACAAGGCTTTTGGTTCGGGCTTACAGTTGCTGGACTTTTTTTGGAAAAGCGACCTTATTGTCATCAGAAATAAAATAGTATTTCAGTTGTTTGAGATCAAAGGGATGCTATAAACAGCATACATGCGACTAATTATTAATACTTTCACTTGATCAATTTATTGCTTAACATCAAGTAGTGAACGGGTACTAATTTACAACATTAACTTTTGTAACGCTTTATCCCTTTCATTCTTGTCCCTGTCGTTATTTGTGAGTAAGTGACAAAACACGTCAATAGCTCAATCTATGCTTCAGAGTTTTTATGAATAAACGTAAGTAGTTGAATATTTAAATATCACTTTCACATTACGCTTAGTTTAGGGCTATAAATTATATTTTTAAGCAATTATGCATTGTCATTGTTTGTTTGATTTTAGTTATTTTTTTTCGTAATCGTTTAATTTTTTTACCATAAACATTGTTTATTGCAGATGCAAACTCATCAAGTCCAAAAACTGATTACTGAAAACAACATTGTGTAAAGTGAAGGTGTTATCGATAAAGTGCTTTGTGTTTGAGCGACCAATTAGCTCTCAGTTGCCCCAGTAAGCCCTATTGTCTATGCCTGAGTGCACTCCAATGCTTGTGATACATAAATACATCTTTTAAAGCTAAAGTATCAAAGTTCAAAGTGTATTGTGTGATCGTAGCGCGTAGTACAAAAACATCGTTCCATTCAGTCAGCGGTGCTACGGCGCGGCGACGTCGTAGCTGGCCGTAGCCACTCTGTCTACGGGCTACGCGCTACGAGGGTGTCGGGTTTCGCTAATAATGAGTAGTAGGTTGAAGGTCTACACTCGCTCGTATTGTACGAGTTATGATAACAAAAAATTACTTATTATTACTAATAATTACGGTTTCAATGGTACGGTATTTTAAGATCGTATTTCTTAGGGAAAAATACATACGACTTAAACATTTCTCTCTGAACCAGTTGTTATAAAATGAGTATTTAAGTTCATTTTATATTCGAAATTTTTTTAGGATTTGCATTTTTTAGATTAGTTTGAATATTTTGAATCATATTAAATACTGTCCAATGCTATGCATTCACTTATTGTTATGCTTTCTTTCTTTGACTTAACTTCAGACCTATTCCAAGGCTAAACAGAGTTTTCAAATGCATAATAACAAATTGGGGGCTTATGAGGGTTGCAGATAAAGTGAATATAAAAATCGGTACATAAATGAGATCTACTTTAAAAAAAACAAGTTGACTAAGTTTCTCTAGCCGAAATAAGCGCATATTAAATTAGTAAGAATATTTATTTAGATTGTATGCACTCATAAATTATTTATCTTGTAAAATAGAATCCTACTAATATTATAAATTCGAAAGTTTGTATATGTGTAGATGTGCCGTGTTGCTCTTTCACGAAAAACTATTAGATGGATTTTCATGAAACTTTACAATAATATTACTTATACATCTGAATAGGACATAGGCTGCAATTTTTTCTTTAACCTTATTCCACGTGGAAGAAGTCGCGGACGGCCGCTAGTATCATAATATTCCAACTTGGAATCATGGAAGTATCTTGCAAGTGCACCGCAAATATCCGCACATTGTGGCTCGGGTGCAATGTTGCCTCTCTCTGATATGAACCGGAAATGACGCATACGGGGCTCAAATGCCGGAAGTTGTGCGAGAGCGGAAGACGCCCGATGCAATCAAGATAGCTGCAGGCTGCACGGAGATAAACACATTGAAAATACTTTATGCTCTAGGGGATTATCTAGAGGGTGAAACCGAAAACAATCGACAAACTTTTAGGGTTGGCTGTTGACGAGGACAGATCTTTTTAGTTTATTTTTTATCAAATTTATGGTTGACTTAAGATGAGGTGCCCGTGGCGCAGTTGTGACAGTGATCGCTGATCATCACTGTTGTAAAGCAACACACGCCTTGTCGGAAATGGGATGAGTGACCATTCCATTTTTCGGGCATCTTCTTGCTTCGTAAGGCTTGTTAAGCAGTTGGTCCCGGTTGACGTGAGACCTGTGCCCAGCTGTGGGACGTGTATAGGCCGTTTATGTTATGGTTGACTTTGTGTTTTGTCTTGTTGCTGTCACTGTCTTTGTAATAAGTAGAAATTAGTTTTGCATTCCTGAATTTTAAATTTCCATAATCTTTTCATTGAATATGTTGATCGGAATCGAATTATAAAGATACGATAGGTATGAATGGCAGGCGGAGCGTGCGTGCAGTTGAGTAAAAAAGCGATCCATATTCTAATTTTTAATTAATCTTGTGCACCGCCTTAATTCCTCTGTTTAACCATGTTGTTTACTGGTAGATAATGCCTCCTGGCATTAAGTGCGCCATTTGTACTTTTTTTAGTGTGCAATAAAGAATAAATAAATAAATAAATCCACACCCTGTACACTGCTCAGAGTTTTGGAGAGGGATAAATAATTGAACTTAATGGAAGGGTTTAACCTGGGTAGGATGGGAGTGAAACTGTAAATCTAGAATTTAGATGGAGCGTTATGGCACAGTGATTAAGTACTGTGTCTTGGAGCACGTGTGTTATATACCGTCTATGCTATGGTAGCTATAATTGCCGTTTTATACAGTCTTATTAAAAACGGAAAAAAAACGAGTAAATAGTTACTCGTTTTTTTCTCATTGTATTTAAAGCAACGTCAAAAAGTTGAAAAATAATTTACTTATTAGTAAGTGTAAAATTAGACCTTTGCTCAGCAGTGGGACAAAATAGGTTAAAAAAAAAGTGTAAAATTACATCTTTAGCTTCTAGAAGTGTGTCTTAACCTTTGAGTGGAAACTAAAATTAATACTACTACTGCAAATTAATACTACAGCAATAAAGAAAAATTGAGGTTTTTTTGACACTATTTACTGCACAAAACATGAATTGCGACAGTAAACATGCAGCTCGAAAGATGGGCATGTGACTGAAACCGCCAGGTTATAAGAAATCATAATAATCCCCCAGGTAACAATGACATTATATTAAAAACACGTAGATGGGTTACTTGTGCTAAAAAAGTGGCACCTGAAATCAGGACTTCGACCACCTGAACAAAGCATTGACAGTTGGATACGACACTGCGCAACATTGTTTCTGTGTCGTTGACGCTCTAGTCAATAGTCATATTATCTTGTTCACACCGTCAAATTATAGATACGTACGCCAGGGGACAATTTTTGACTACGCGTCAGTACTGACGTAACCTACCTACGTTTTTTTATTATAACATCATTGGCTCAGGTAAGCAGTGTTAGTGCTTGACGTTCCAAGTAATGAGCATCCAGTGCAAGTGGACGTGGATGTGGCTTACGGCTGACCGGACGCAATCAGGCTGTGGTCACGATGGAGGGGGGAGGGGGGGGGATATTGCAGCTGCGCGGTTTGTGACAAGCTCCGGTAGGTTACTACCCATATGCGAACCACATCAACAATTAGGACTCCTTCCGTTTCCTCGTTCTATCCTGATGACTTTGGTTTTATATTGGCTATTCTGCATGTGTTAACTCTTTTGGTATTTTAATATTATTATTGATTCATTTGCTTATCTCTTTTAACTCAAACAAATTCAAATACATAAATATATAAATATAAGAATATAAGGTTAATAAACACTTAAAAAGTGTTTATTCATTTTCTGTAGCTTTAAGTATCTATTTGTATATGAATCGTATTATCATAATTTATATATTCTTCATTTTATTTTAGGCAATTTTATTTAAGAATTACCATTTCTGCTCTGTTTACTTTCTTGTGCCCTTGCCTACCATTCTCATCAAATTTCCTCAACCTTTGGTTTGTTTGGAAGAGATCGCTTTTTAGCGATAAAACCGCCCAAGTTGTAGGTACATTCACGTGATAACTTTATAAACTATGATAGCGTGATAGCTAACTTTATTTAACTGAACCGTAAAATATTGTAGTCGTTTTAGTGTGCAATAAAGAATATTTACTAACTTACTTAGGAAATTATGAATCATAATAAGTCAGTACAAGTCAATCCACTATTGACGATCGAGTTGGTGCGGTGGTTAAGAAGTTGGCTTCTACACCAGAGGTCGCGGGTTCGAATGTTTGTTATATTTGTATGCATGAACGGACATGTCTTTTTGTATTGGTTTGGGTGTATCCTATGTAAACTATGTATGAGTTTACAACAGAAAAGTATTTGGATATGTTTGTCCGCTGTTTAGTCCAAGGTCTGCTTAATTTAGAGCTAGATGGCGCTTAGTGGAATAACGTACAGTGATATTTGTTTATTATTATTAGTTAATTGGTCAAGCACTTACGTAAACATCATTTTACGTAAGATACCTATAAGTTAGAAGTACGGAAAAACCTGGTTGTAAAACAACTGTTGATGGTCTCGGTAGCACAGTGGTTAGTGCAGTGGTTTGCGAAAGACGCGGGTTAGATTCCCGCGTGAAACCAAAACCGTATGCATTTCTGGTTTTCGGATCTTTAGTGGAAAATGCTAAAAATAATAATAACATTGTAAGGTTGAGTTGATTTATGCATTTCAGTGTATATAAAGTACAAATGAAGACTTGATGCCATAGGGCATTCCTTACCAGTCAACCACACAATGAGACCACGCGCTATATTAAAACCTTGAACAAATAGATACTTGCAAAGCTATTGGCAGTAACATGAAATGAAAAATATTTAACAGGTCTTTTACAAAATTTTGGTCTTCAAAAAAAAATAAGCATCAATAATATTGTAGATGTTTTACAATTTTGATAGAAAGGAACGAAATTAGTTAATAATACTAGTTCGATTTCTTGAATTTTGTAAGATTGTTACTAAGTGCCTGTAGCGCAGTTGTGACAGTGATCGGCGATGATCGCTGTTATAAACCAACACACGCTGGGTCAGAAATTTGACCATACCGAACAAAATTTAGTGATGTATTTTTCGGGCATCTCCATGCTTTGGAAGGCACGTTGACGCAGTTAGTCCGTACCTAGATGTCAGTCGTTAAGCCTAGTCAGAGCCTTAGGGCGGCTTGATAACATCTGACATTAGGGTTGCTCACTAACCTTACAACCTTTCAACAATCCGCACTGAGCCCGCGTGATGGAGTATAGCACCGAGTCGTTCCACCTCATAGTTGAGGTGAAGCCTGTGCCCAGCAGTGGGACGTATATAGGCCGTGTATGTTACTAAGTGAAGACCAAATCCACAGATTGCAGCGAAGGCCGTCACTCGGAGGTCATCGACCCCTGAAGTGACGTTAATAGACCATAACTTTTCGTTATACGAACTCTTATCGCGAAAAATTAGTGGTAGTTTTACAACAAAGTCATAAAGTCACCTCTATCACCCCTTACTGTAATTATTTTCACTAATTTAAAACGTTAATTACTAAAGGTCAGGCGTATGTTTCCAACGTTTCTTTGGAGGGTTTTAACATAATTTTAAAACGAGACAATAATGATTTCATTGGATTTCATAAGCCTATAGTCATTATTAGTATGCCTATCGTCACACGAAAGCCAAATATTGAAAAGTAATTAAAATGGGTAATTATTCAACGTCAAAAGTAGCTCATTAAAAAATCCAATACAATCCTCATTTAAAAGGAAACCTGTGTAGCTATTACAAGTCAGTGATGGATATTTGAAATATTTCGGTACAATACGGGCCGTCAATGCAATTATCGTGCAAATTAACAAAATGACGAGCTTGATTAAAACCTGTGACAGTCTCGTGGGTAATGAGGCTTATGAACGCTCGAACAGGATATGAACGAGATAGTTAATTATTATGTAAAATACAAAGCATTTACTGAAAACATTCTGTTATGCCCCGTATTAATAAACAGTACTATCGGTGGATGTTACTCAAGAGTGTTTGTGAATGGCATGGGTTGACCACCCCGACCGAAATGTAGTGGTTTATTTTTAAGGAAGCCAGGAACAATTGGCAGTCGTTAAGCTTAGTCTGAGGGTTCATCAGTAACCCCACTGAGCGCGCGTGTTGGAGTATGGCTCACGTGCCTTCATAGTTGAGCTGAGGCTTGTGCCTAGCAATAGAACATGGAATGGCTGTTAGTTTGTTGTTTGTGAATAAGGAGCAAGGTAAGGGGTTTTAACATAGCCAATCAATTCCTCTATTTGATACTCTCGTTTCTGCTGTCTCGTTTGACAGGTTCCAAATACCAGTAAGATTTTATGCAAAAAGGAAATCGCTCTTTTATCATTTTTAAACATTTATTATCCTACAAAAGGCGGGGACAAATCTAACCAATAAAAACAACGATAATCGGCCCAACAGTTCTTCAATTTATAAGTGTTGTGACAAAGCCTCCTTGACTCGACACACCGATATTTTTAACTGTATTTTCCAAGTTATTTCACTTGTTTCAAAATGATTGGTTATTTCAAATATAACCCAGCAAGCTGATGGCCAGAGTAGGCTTGCCATTAATAGCTTCCTGCTATGCCTTATATGCAAATTACTCCAAATCATTTTACAACGTAATTAACGAACGTTCTTTTTATCTTAGGCATTTAAAATGCTCTTCAAATATCATTTAAGTCAACATGTAAGCTTCTAATGTTTAAAAAGAGACAGAAAGAAAATTTCCTAGTGACTAGGCCATTATTATAAAAACTCAATTAGTTTTAAGCACTGTTTTAAGTCAGAAAGTGACAAAAACGAAACAATTTATGTGTAACGAGCTACATTATAACATTTCTGCATATGTGTACTAAGAAATACAAATCATTATTTAAAACGTGATTGAATTTAAAGATGGTTTTTTTTTTCAAAATAAAGCTTTTCAATTCTGTTTACAAATAATGAAATAATCGACAATTATTTACTAAATCACTTTAGATTTGAAATTTAGTTTTTGACAGCTACATAAGGGTGGATGTTTTTGAAATGAGTAGAGGTTCTTGGGCGATTTAAATAAAGCTTGTGGATGGTATACCACCTAGTATGGTGATTGGAATAATGAGAATTTTGCGGATAGAATAAGTAGGGTCATTTTCCCATTCAATCTTAGGTCCATCGACCTTCGGAATATCATTCGCAGATTGCATCGACTGACTTTGTTGGAGTCTCGTGAAACCTTTGTTTACGAGAACCTACATCTAGATGGAGTACCAAATTAGACAATGGTTTGATTCGACACCTACAGCTTAAATTGCTGAATCAGATTTGAGTCACGAGTTATTGTTTATTGTGTAAAGTAAGGACGTTTAGACGTGTGACTGAACTACTCGTAACTGTTTTTTGACTTGTTTTTTTATCCAGCCACAACGTGTGACGACCAAATGAGACGTTTGGTCAAGACGCCCATTAACAGTTTTGAAAAGGGGCAACTCGCCCCGTGGTCGATAATATTATGGTCCAGTTACGACCTAAGCAGGTTTAGCTGTAGTTTAGGGCTAGTACATAATGTAATGCGAATAATAAACTTAATCATGTTGTTTGTTTATTTGACCAGTTGTGTTACGAATTCATTTAAAGGAAAAACGAAGCTAGAAGCTTTGTTATTGGCAATAATGACCTCTTATAATGTTATGGTTTTGTTTATTTGAAATTGGCTTATTGAATGTAGTTTTTATAGTTTGTTGTGCAGTTTTCCTGTCTAGGAGAATGTTTGAGGTTTACTCGAATAAATTCAAAAGGTTACGTGTGGTTATGATAACTCGTTGCAACTATAGAAGGTTTTCGAGTGTCGAAGAAAACTGCTCAAAAAATAATTCATTTTATAGCAATAATGCTGTTCTAGAGCGAAATAAGATAATGCAAAAAAACTTCATAAGTTGTAGATAAGATACAAATAAAGAGGGTTCTAGTTAGGATTGAGCCAAGTTTAGACGACGCGCATCAACCATGACAACTTTGACAGATGTCAATATACACCCAAGATGAAATCTATTGATTTACGTGTATACAATGAATCAGTACCTTCATGAATTACGTTTATGTATTCAGGATATATACAATATCATATAATATTACGATTTAGTAGATTAGGAATTCTTTAGTCGTATTTACAAAATGTATGTATTGTGCTTAGTATTACGGTTTTACATGCATATGGTTTCGTGTTTGTTGGAAGTTTAGTTGTTCTGTCCGCGATCAATGTCTTTCGTCTTGTAAAATGATGCCCGCACATAATATTTTTTTTAGATTTCACTCTAAGTTTAGGGGCAAAATGGAGTTTTAACCTAGATTTAATTCACGTTATTGGGAACATCTTCAAGTTTGAGGGTAACTTTAATTGATGGCACTGTACAATTTTGAGTAATTACGAAACTAGTAAGATTTCTGGCATATAGTAACTGTTTGACACGTCGTCGAAACTTGGCTTGAAATAAACATGGCACAAAATAAAACAAATAATGATAAAACAAACTTATATTATGCATTCGCACTGCGATGTACTTTGACCTAGATACAGTCCTGGATGTTACGTGACATGCCAAATCGGCCCCATCGTCCCCGGACCAGCTGGAAGACCACACTTCGCAAGAACATTCGCGTGAGAGTAACGCCAGCAGAGGAGCTACAGCGGACGCAGAGCCAACTAGAATTATGATCATTTCCGAAAACATGATGCCGTAAGATCGTCGTCAGGATCCGTCAGGTGAGCGTCCAGCCGAAGTCGGTTTGAGTACGCAATCACTGGTAATTAAGGATGTCCAGCATCCCGAAGTCAGATCTTGGAAATCCCATCACAGTGGTGATCGTGTATCGTCTTGGCGTTACATAAGGTCACATTGAAGCGCGTGCACGTACCTTGTGTTGTATTATGCGGGCATGTCGTCGGTGTTGAGCTGAGCGCGCACGGAGCGGAGTATTCTGGGCGGTGCGCGCGGGGCGCGTGCAGTCTCGGTCGATGCTATGGCGGGCGCGTGTCGCGCATGACTAGTCGCCGGGCCGAGAGCGGTGGGCCGCGCACCTCGCCGCGCACCGCGCCCGATCGATATCTGCGTGCTGCGGCGCGGCCCGAACAGTATACACCACCCTTTATTTATATGATGACGTTAGGAATCGACGTCATAATGGAAATTGAGTGCTGACAGCTTGCACCCGGAACACACCCGCCCTGTGTGTGTGCATGACACGCCTCTTAAAACACTGCAAATATCATTTAAAAAATTAAAATATCATTCAATCTCTTAGATTGATAATTTAAGATGACGATTTCGTCTATTACCTTCAATATTAAAAAAGCTTGAAATTCAAGACTTTGAGAGCCTCAGAGCACTTCAGCGTCAGCGTTCAGAATGAAAAAAATAATCCAAATATCTCAAATTCATTTGTTATAGCAATTATTTTAAAAACTGCAATATCCAATTTTAAACACATAAAAAGCGTTCAATAATGTAAAAAACACGTTTTGTGCCTTTAAAAAAATAAATAGCACGTGTAGCACCCGTGTGCTCCTAGCCTTACAACAGCGTTCAGGGTTGACCCCGTTACATTCGTAGCAATCGACGAATGGCAGTCACTCGAAAATTGCAAACAACAAACGTACGAAAGTACAACTTTAGAATACTTAGCTGGTATTAAATATTCGTTAATATACCTTTTTTTAGGTTAATGAAAAATTAGCATTCATGCATTGGAAGTCGCGTATGTTTGAGCTAGTTAAAATATACCTACTGCTGTATGAAAAAAATCAAGGGTTAATAAATCACGCCTAACCATCACTAAGGGAATATATACAGAAATAATATATAATGGAATGGATACTTTTGGAACAGCTTAAAAGTATATGATTTCAAATAAAAAATAACTTTGTACTATTGATCAATCTTCCGAATGGGACTGAAAACTCATTCATAATTGTAATATTTTTGAATTATTGTCTAATTTATTTGTTTCATTTTTCACATGTAGCTGGGACTAATCATAATGCCTGGTTGAATCTATTACAGTAAAAAAAAGTAAGGAACCCTAAATCTAGTGCTTAAAACAAAATATTTCAGCTATTTCTTTTAACTAGTACCTAAAAACTACAGTCCTGATATTAGCATAAGGATTATGCGTACTTACTCATACTCTATCATTTATTTGCATTCCATAACGTAGTGGTAGACGTTACAAAGTTGGCATGTTCATTACAGACCCTCTCGGGCACAACAAATACTTCATGGTTTTTTTTTTTAGTTTTTCTATGTGTAGTCCCAGGCTTCCCTTACCTGCGACAAGGTCTCTTACCTCGTGGTCCCAGTACCTCCGGGTACTTGTCAAGTGAAGTGGTTAAGCATTGTTTACAGCTAAACAATACAGGCGCTCTTCGCCCCGCCCTAACTGACAGTGGCCCCGCGCTTCCTACCACTTTGCGGTTGCACTGTTCACTCTCGTGTTGCTCTGACAGGTATGTTTACATATGTACTGCTTAGGAGCTCGGTGACGTTAATTAAAGTGGCTAAACACTTTTAAAAGCACACAATTTAAAAAATAACAATACATAACGTATGCTTACCATACACCATTATTACAAACCTTGTAGTTAGAGGCAACTGCAGAATCCGCCGCTTTTTTCTAACGAACCGCCATTTCTACCGCCATTATTGTTTTTGTCGTTGTTTTACATTTTTGATAGTTGCAGCTATACAGCCAATTGTATAATGACGCAATGTAGATGTTATGACTAGATTTGAACTCACACGAGTTGAAACTGTGTATATAACTTGAAAAACTGCGAAAAAAAACACTAGAATTATGTTTTCAAAACATGTATAGAGGCGCACACATCAACCTTCACAAAACCATAGTAAAATAGGTCTAACGTCAACAGCATAAGGTGCCCCTATGTACCTAAAGGTTGATGTGAGTGCCTCTGTATGTACCACACGGATCAAACCATCCGACTTGTCATTCATTTTGAAACCAAAAAATAACTTCAACACCTCGTAAAAAAAAAATTGTCAAAATTTCGCGCGTATTACTCACTAGCGACCCGCCCCCGCTTCGCACGGGTGCAATAGGATGAATCACTCTTTCTATTTAAAAAAACCGCATCAAAATCCGTTGCGTAGTTTCAAAGATTCAAGCATACAAAGGGACATAGGGACAGAGAAAGCGACTTTGTTTAATACTTTGTAGTGATGAGATTTATTCTTGAACAACGTCGCCTGCGCCCGTGAGCCCTCAGCCCTACAGCGTGCAAGCAGGGCTGACCCAGATACGTTTCTGCCGATCGGCTGACGACACACATACTAAGTACTGACTTACGAAAATCGCGAGGTATTTCTTATGGGAAAATAACCAATGCTTTTAACAGTTCAGAATCAATGTAAACATGAAAACATAGTTATTTAGATACTGGATTTTGTTGAGACTTAGATAATTGTTAAAATGGCTTTCGTGGTTCTGAATTCCTTGAATAATAGAGTTTGCTTATTGAAACATAACTGTCAATTTGTCTTTTCTTGTTTCTCTACTGAAGGTTGTCTGGAAGAAATCGATTTAAGCGATAAGACCGCCTAAATTATATCTTCATTTTAAGAAGTTCTTGCAATGCTAAAGTAATTGTTTTAAGCAATATAGTATATCTGAATCTTAGCTTATTATTCCCTACACTGAAGACAAACAATACAAGTCACATAAATATCAATATTTCGTAAGCCAGCTCAAGCAACTAGTAACCAAAGACTAAACTAAAACTAAATATAAGATTAATAGAAATTAGAAAATACTTTAAAACTTCATTAATGTGTCCAAATGAATACCAGATATGTAGAATAACAGTTCCGAAAGTCTCTGAACTTATATTCCAAACTCAATGTTTTAAAAATGTGAGTTAAAAAACAACAGCCTGTATATGAACGGATTCTTGGAAGCAACTAGCCAGTCTAGTCGTGAACACAGCCATTAGTCAGCGAGGTTACTCACGAGCTATACAATGCAGCAAGTCAACACCACCGGCCCGGTGCGCTATTGTCACCATTAGCAATGCATGGCGTCGATTGAGCACGCCTTCTCAACTACCACGTACCTTGCATGCGGCAGAAATGTGTATTTCATTTCTTTTCTTCAACTTTTGTGATTGGTTTGCGTTTATATGAGGTTTGTTTGTTTTGGCTGTAGCTGAGTTAGTTCTTTATTACAACCGTTACAACCGTATTAGAGATCGTCTAAGCTGGAAAATAAATATATACAAAAATGCTCACTTCTAAGCGTAGATGCAGTGATAGACTATTTCTACCAACAATCTTCATTATCATTGTAAGACCATCGTGGCCTAGAGCTGAACACTATGGCTTGCAACCTGTGTGGTGCCGAGTTCAAACCTGGTCGTAACACCTAAGTACTTGGTGTTTATTGTATAATTTGCGGTTCTCTGTCGGATAACCTCATTTCGGATTTTATCCTTCAGAGAAACTCCGAGCATAGCTCTCTCCATAGCTCGCTGAGCGACCTTGAACTGGTGCATCAACCGCACTGTGAGTGTCCACGTTTCGGCTCCGTATGTCATGACGGGTAGGACGCACTGGTTGAAAACCTTAGTTTTCAGGTATTGTGGTATAGGCGACGAAAAGACTCGACGAAGTTTTCCGAACGCTGCCCAACCCAGCTATCTGCCCAAGGTAGGTATATTCCTGTACAACCTCGAGATGGTGACCGAAGACAGTGGTTTGGACTTTGGTTTTATCCAAATTCATCCCGAGACCGATTCGCCGCGAAGAAGAATCTAGGTTCAAAATTCGCTAGACAAAATTTGAACGACGAAATTTTGAATATTCCGTTCATCACAACATAAATATGAACGGCCTTTTTACGTCCCACTGCTGGGCACAGGCCTCGCCTCAACTTTGAAGTGGCCGAGAAATACTCCACGCGGGCTCAGTGCGGATTTTTGGAGGTTAGTAAGGTTAGTGAGCAACCCTAAAATCAGGTACCTTCCGAAGTACGGAGATGCACGCAAATACATCACTCGGTCGGGGTGGTCACCCATCCCATGTCCATCTCTGACAGCCCCGTTTGGGATATAATCGAGTGTATGTATGTGTCTTGATTAAAATCGTCCACAGCGGGATTGCCATAATGAGGTATTGTTAAATTAAAAGGCCTGAAACCCTACACTATGACTTGAGATCTAAAAGTTAAATTTTCATTTCACCCGTGTTAGTTATTATGACGCTGACTGTACTGGAGCGTAGAAAATGAGATAATTCTGCAAATAAATCCACTCTGTACATTCGCAGAATACAATACTTCCGCGCACTCGGCAAACAATCCATGTTTTCCACTTTCCAGTTCAGTTGACAACACACTTGTTCCCAACAATAGTTGTTTAAAAGGCTCCGCCATTCAGTGGCTGAGTCATTGTGTTCTATAATTAGCTTCCATTGATAGCGCATGAAAATAGCGCAGTTGACAACGCTACGCTACTCTAAATAGTATCCGCCAAGGCAGGTCAGACCGACAAACAACAGTATCTATTCTAGTGTTATCGTTCAAGATCGCCACTTTCTCTCTCACGAATAGTTATTGACAATGATATTAAAAAGAGGTAGATGGGTTACTTGTGCTTAAAAAGCGGCACCCGAAATCAGAACTTCGAACACCTGAGCAAAGCATTGACAGTTTGAGACGACACTGCGCCACATGTATCTGTCTCGTTTACGCTCTAGTAAATAATCATACTATCTTGTACACAACCTTTGCGTTCGAAAGTATGCGTTCAACTGGGCACTGTGGGCTTGACTTTCTAATTAGGAACGATTTGATTGATTAGCGGACGTGCTAGGTCAACGGACAAGTATGAAATTACTACATTGTTAACGCGAACGGACTATTCGTCTTTTTTATATTAATACCATTAGTTATTGAGCATTAAAACTTGTAAGCACAATGTATTTATTTGTAAGTAGCATCACACTACAAAACAAAGAAAAAGTAGTGCAAAGATTTAGAGCCAATTTAAACTTTATCTCAGGAAACAATACGATTTTATAATAATGAAAAATCGTTGAAATAAAAACATGCCATGAATGACAACGGGTATATGAACTGGAGTGTAATTATAATACGGCTGGTTCACGAGATTTTTTTCATTTATGTACAGAAGTTCAGAAAAAAACTTACGAGGCAAAACTCAGATTATTAATAGAGTCTGGGTGTACCTATTGAAATAATCGAATTACATATAAATATTATCTTTCCCTACTTAGCTGATTTTTACTCCAACTATGAAGAGGTACGAGCTATTCTCTGAAAGCTCAGTTGGATGTCTGGATGTATGTATGTTTGACGACGTGACCAACCGTCAACGCATCTTCGAAAAAAGAGAAAAAGTGCATCGTCAAATTTTGGGCTAACCAGCCGATTGAACGAACGCCTCGTCTAGGTAAACACTTGTCATTTCATTTAGCATGTTTGATTTGTGACTGAAATTATCCAGGGAATGTCTTCGAATGAGGATCAGAGAAGTCATCAGTGGAGTTTACTCATAGCTTCCCTGTGCGGTCCACAGTCAGCTGGCGTCTGTCAGGGCAGTCATAATCCGGCCCGGTCATTGTAGCTTGATTAAATTTCAGAACGGGGCCCGCTTAAGCTGCGCCCTGAGCGGCCCTGATACCACTGTAATGTAACGTTCGTTATTAATAATGCACAAAATCGCGACACTGTAATATTGCCGAACGAGAGGGTTTTCAAATATCAAATCATATAACTATTCAGTTAAGGCAAAAAGATTTTAGAACCCTCAATATCATTTTTGAAAACATATCCATAGACACCCTACTCGTATGGGTTTGATGAAGAAAATATTTTGTGTGAATTTCTAAATACAGTTCACAGAATACATCGACTTGCCAAATTCCAACAGTACAGTTCTTAGTTTTGGCAAGAAAAGGCTTTGTCACACGGACGGACACAGTAGACTAGATAAGACGAATCTATAAGGGTTCCTTTCCTTGCCATTTGGCTACGGAACCTTAAAAAGGAATGGTTTCCTATGATATTTTACTGATTTGCCTTTGCCTTTGCCCAGTAATGGATTAGAATATATCCAGTAAGTTTTTATAAACCGTTGTTTTCTATTGCTTTAAACCAGTGATTGTGATTGGCTATTTCACTACTCTTGCTACGCAATCTACCCTGACGTTTAAGAGTTATTCACTATTAATTAGGAAGATGTTCACAAGATTATTAGAATTAAAAGACGCCTGCTTTACCATACTAGGCAAGGGGAACCCGTCACTTGTCCGAAATTTACTAGTCCGAATTTCATTTGACTGAAAACTATTGACCAACGTTTCATTTGCCAGATGTTTTGTTTGACTTATTTTTAACCCGTCGAAGTATCTTTTGACATAAGTGTCGCTATACCGAACTACGTTAAACCGAATTTCAGAATAAACTTTTTACTATTGCCCGAAGTCTCCTTTCTTTTTTTTTCATTTACCAGATGACTTATTTGGCATATGATCACTTTGCCTTAATCACATTTTACCGAATATTACTAGGCCATAACTACTGTTGGATAACGTTCAACGTCTCGTCAACGTCGATTTTCAGCAATTTCAACTTCAGGGTGAATCCGACTCAGTCAACCCCGACACCTCGTGGTACTTGTTTTGCCCTACCCCAAGAGTGTTATTTAAAAGCGCGTAGGCATGGAGGGGCGAGGCGGCCCGCGGGCAGAGGAGCAGGTCTTATGATAGGTAACCTAGGCAAGCCTAACGACGTTTATCATGACTGAAAGCAGTCCTTTAGAAATTAACCTGCACTCTCCAGCTGTATTTTCGACCTTAAATCTGTGGTTTAGAGGTCAAAAATTCCTGTGATATTGTAGGTCAAAGTAAAGGCTGCGTTGGAATGAAATTGCATTATTAAATGGACTAGAGGCTCGTTATAGCTGTCTCGCTCGGGCGCTCCGGCGAGCTGTATGCTCCGTCGGAGGCAGGGGGCGGGGCCTGCAGTAACTAATGACAGATATTGCAATAATACACTGACTCGCTTAGATAAGTTAACGGCACGATGTTACAGCCTAGCGATTCTCTCTAACATCACTTTACATCTTACAGCACGCTCACTTCAACCGTCTTTGACGCTTTCCTTTTTCGCTTCACCTTGAATAGGCTAGATGACTGTCATTTTTTTTTTACAAGCGAAGCAAAGACCTTACATTTATTTATGTAAGCAATCGTAAAAGAATCAGCCCGTTGGTATCAATACTACCCGAGATATCTAAATTGGAAATGCACATTTTTGGACTTGCCTAAAAACGCTTCATACTAACGTGACTGTGATTATGACGTCACGTTCACTGTTTTTGTAAGGAGCGCGTAAGAACTTTGCTTGACAGCTATATTAAATATTGCGGTCACAAAAATGGGCTCCTAAAATAATTGCTTCAGAATAGTATGGGCTTAGAATAGAGTATAGGTTACAAAATAGTAATTGTTTTACAAAAAAAATACATTTTTGAAATGGACTTGCCCGCCCAAGTTTGCAGGCCAACCGTTGAACGACCAATCAGAATTGCAATTTTATGTGTATTGAGTACATATTTTAAATAGTGTGGATAGATTTAGTGGAGGGGCGCGTCATTTCAGCTTATAGACGATCTCTACTGGTCTGGCTATTTTCTACGTATATTAGGTGTGTGTTTATCAAGAAAAAGGATTACCAAATCCTCATGACCTTATAGCTTGTTAAAAAATTACAGCCGCGTGAATAACCTCAAAAAATTAATGAAATGAATAACTCCACGAAGCATTAAAATCCACGATACCAGTAAATTTTCACATGCAAGCAATTAAACTACTCGACATCGGCCAAATACTCTCGATGACAGAGCCCATTAATAAAATAATTAATAACTTTTTTTAGGAAAAACGATACAAAAAATTTGATCTAAGCTGCAGCACGATTTATGAGTAAAGAATAAGTACTTAAGTAAGTAGTAAAATGTACCATGTTTTAAGCAAATAAAGAATTTATTAGTATGTGATGAACCTTATTGTTGATGTTTTCAAATTGCCCTTAGACCTCCAACTAGGCTTAACGAATGGCACCTAGCGACCTAGCTGGGACCAACTGCTTAAAGTTTCTACCGAAGCACGAAGATGTCCAAAAGTACGTTATTTCTGTCGCGATGGTCACCCATCCCACTACCGGAAATTTCGTGCTGAGTCACGGGCAACTCGATCACGATAAGAGATGGTGAACTATACTACTAAAATGACCTGAGAACTAAACTGCTTTAAGTTCATTCCATTCCAAAATAACCATTCTCTAATTCTACTGTACATTTGGTCCCAAAAACTAAATGACAAACGGCTGCTCTAGCCAGGGCCGCCGCACAGTGTTGCCGGTTCATACAAAGAACCGGACAAAATTATTTGGGCCCTGAACTTGCCACTCATTGTCAGAAATGTATGGAATACCATTAAATAAACAACTATTTATACATATTTTGATCATTATTAATTTTAATCTGGGTATTTTAACTTAATTTTATTGAAAATTACTGACACCTTATTCGAGTGGCAGTTTGTGGTTCTGAAGGGCAGTTAGTCTTCAAAATTATCAATTGTTGCAAATTACGGCCTTTTTGATCCAAATTCTTTACTTCGCGACGAGTAAATTAACCCACCTGACCTATAATATGAAATAAAACAGTACTACAGAAACCCGCCAGTAGTGTGTCGTAGCAAAATTGGTTTTTACAACATGAAAGTTTGGTAACTAAGGATAACTTATGTCAAGATTTCGTCACGGAAAGTAACAGAAAGTACGTACTTACGAGCTTTGTGAAAACAGAAATTTCGTAGTTTTGACTTACTGATTTAATTCCTCTGTAATAAGTAAATGAGTTAAGTTCCAAAAACACAAATACGTTTTTTTAAAAGACAGTGCCTTGAACTACAAAATCCATGTTGTTAATCGTGTAAGTCACAATAAATAACAAAACTGTGTCTAATTGAATAACGCCCAATTTTGTTCAAAGTAAATCTTTGCTCACGGACGCCTTACTATGACAAGCGATATTTGAATTTCTGTTAGTAACTCAACCTCAATATTTTGGATTTTTACGCTACACATATTCAGTTTTAATATTCGTTAGTCGAAATTCATTTACCCTTAAGTTTCAAAATTTGGTTTTTGTCCGCCAACGGCAACACTGTGCGCCGCAAGCGGGCGTGCAAGGCGTGCACTGCACGCGGGCGGCACGCACAGGGGGCGGCAAATTGAGCTAATTTATAGGTACCTACTTGTTTAGGAAAAATAATATCTGAACGAATGAAGTTTAAACCGTCATCTATTGGCATCCGTCAAAACTAAGATACAACACCAAACGACGTCTCTGTCAGCCTATGGAAAACGGGACTGATGATGTTAGGGGCAGTGGCGGATTTACCTAAACGGGTGACGCCTTGCCAAGGGGGATATGAATGCTGAAACAGGCGGGCGCTGCCGCCCTGTCGCGATGGCGTGACTCTGAAACCAGCCTAAGATTCAGGCGCCGGAGCCTACGGCACGGCGGCCAGCTATTAGAGGCGGCAAATAAATGCAAAAAAAACACTTTTAAGCCGCCGCGGCGCCGCTTATTTACGCACTGGTTTGTTTGAACTGGCCCATTTTAACCAAAAAAAAACGCGCTCGCTTCGCTCGCGTAATACCTATTATTCTGCTGTTTACGGTTTTCAGCTTCGCTTCACTTAAGTTATCTTATTTTAATTGGGTGTTTCACGCATACTCTGATATATAACAATTTCGCGCGCTCACGCAGTTTCAATACCTGCCCTTGGCTCTGGGCAAGACAGTATAATAACACACGCTTCGCACCTCGCCAGTGGCGGCGTCCCTGGCCTCGCGCCTGAAGGAACCCCGCAAATAGTTTTACAAATTGCCTACCGGTAAGATGGGGTTAATTGGTATCTGGGTCTTAATTGGGACAGGCCTTTGAAGATGTTTCAAAGCTTTATTTTTCTTAATTTCTTGAATGTTTTTATATTCACTACAGGTATAAACAAAAACACCCAAAAATAAAATAAATACAGCACTTCTCTCGAGCTTTGAAACATTTTCAAAGTACTGTCCCAATTAAGACCCAGATACCAATTAACCCCATCTTACGGTACTCAAATATTTTTTCCATGACGAGTGAAACCCCTCACTTGCCTAAAAAGAAAACGCGGTCGCTTCGCTCGCGCTAATCTAGTACGTTTTATTGATTTTCTTCAAAGGAGCTGTTGGCGCAATTTCTCATCTTAATTGTGGATCATTTAAACAAACGTGAATTGAATTGCCAAAATGACCATGGCCTCCTCCCTGTAATGCTATTACAACAGCTTAAAAGCAGTTTAATATAATTCAAGCTAGTGTATAATCAATTAATTAATTTATTTTAATGTCCTTTTTTGTCAAAACTCATAAAGGGCGGTATTTTCGGTATTGCACGCGGGCGGCCAAACAGCTAGCGGCGGGCCTGGCTCTAGCGTTAAATCGTCCATAGCCAGCGGTAACTGCACTCAGGTAAGCTGAATGCTCATTTGGCGCAGTAAAAAAGTTAATCTAAGTAGAGCGTACTTAGCGGAAGACCGAGTAAATAAACTGAGATGGCTCGAAGCTGAGCCCTTCATAAATAGTTTTCATTCGGTAGTGATGTCACACCACGCGCTTTAACAGCCATCGATAGTATCGATAAAGGTAATAATCGCCTCATTTTGATTTCAAAATGAGGCGATGAATGGCGATGAATGGCTATTCTGACAAATGTCAGAATAGGTGTGGCATTCTGCAACTTTACGAATATGATCGTTGGAGTGAGAAGAACTAAGCCAAATTTCTAAAATTTTAAAAATTATTTCTCATTTATATCTGCGGTAGAATACCAATTTAAGGTGAAACCAATAAGACGATTGCGTTTTTTCGCAAGCACGATTGAAATAAAATTTGGCGCAGGACAGAACAGCATAGCAGGCTTGCGTACCATTCGACGCAAACGCAGCATGATTTCGGTAGGTGCAAAGCTGCCATCAACCAGCCGCTCAGGTAATCAATGGAGGATGCCTATGTTCACTAATCAGGAATTAGACGTCAAGCGGCTGTTGATGATAAGAATGAAACTGGTAGACAAATAAACTCAATTCTATCTTCATAATAAACGTGAAAACTTTACCACTTCGTCCACATGAAATCACATTTTCATTAAGAGCCATAGTAGATTGCCTAAAGACGGTTGTTGTTAAACTTTTCTACTGTTTTTATTCTAATGCTTGTCCTAACACTGTTAATTAAGAACTAGGTATTCAATCAAGGCGGATACTTTAAAACTGACTTGTTTATTCAAAAATGACGTTCAACATTCGCTATCGATATCAAAGCTGTAGATTGTCGAACACCCCTAAATTTCAAGGCCCCTTTACCAGATAGGTACTGTTATATTCATAGAGCACTTTTTCTGCCGGCAGTACGCGGAACACTCAGAAACCGCTCTAGGCTACTATGAAATTTTAATTGGCTAGCAATGTTAGCATTCAGTTCGCTTCCAGGCTGCAGCTCGATCTCAAAGCTAGCACAATCTGCAGGTGATACAGTGCCTAACTATTGTTTAGAACTCAAATTGCACTTGAACTTTCTACTTAGGTGTCAATGAAAAATAAGGGCTTTGTAGATTTGTTAAGTATGAGTAAGGTAATTAGGCGTGAGGACATGAACAATTTTCCAATAATAATAAATAAGAGAAGGAAAAAATATCCGATGCGAAATAACTCAGTATCACATTCTGCCCTTTTTTTTTTTTTTTTTTTTTGACGCGGAGAATGCATTTACGCACTGTCCCGCTCCCAGGGTAGAAGAGCAGGGGAGTGTGGGACTCACCCACCCCAATAGGAAGGAATACCCACTAAACTCCGCGGAGGCCATCTTCTGCGCGTTACCGGAGGTCCCCGAGTACCACCGTGAGTGACTCTACCGGCGGACTCCCGGCGCGCTATGCCGGTTTCCCAGCTCAACACGAGGGGAGCTATACCTCCCCTCGTACACCCGCCGGTGTTAACGGCAGTGCGAGGCCCCCCCGCACCGCCGCCCTCCACGGAGTCACATGTGCAATGGAGGCGCACGGTCCCCACCGTGTGCACTCCTAGCGACCCCGGGGCCCCCCTTTAGTCGCCTCTTACGACAGGCGGGGGGAAACCATGGCAGTATTCTGATGCCCCATACTATAGGGCAAATCACATTCTGCCCTGGGCATTACTTATTTTACATTATGTAACCTTGAATTTCCACTCAAAAACGTATTTCCTAGGGAAATGTTTTGAATGATTTTTTTAAGGTCATTTTGGTTAATTAAGTATGGAGTTCTATAAAAAGGAGTTCATTAAGTCAGCAAAAATACTTGTAAATATAATATATTTAAAGTCTAATCGAAGTATTCCGTTAGACCTATCTGGGGGCGCCAAGTCGAGTAAAATGGAGGCCCGGCTGTACCATCCTTCCCCGAAACAGTTGAGGCAATTTTCAACCACTTCGTGGTGGAGCAAACAGAAACCTTTTCACAATAATATCTATGTATTATGTATTGTATCTTCATGCGACGGCCGAATCGATTTATGTATGCATTAGAAAAAAGTAATAAATTAATAACCGACTTGGCATTCATTACATGGATATTATGTCAACACCAAGACATGCATATTACATGGAACTTAGATTTTTTGTATTAGAAGAGATCTATCTATGTTGGGATTGTTGTGAGAAGGTACCGTTCATTTTGCTTTGCGTGTTCAGCATTTGCATGCACCCAGCGCCATCTAGCGAACGACGTGACGGCTGGTTAGCAACTGTCTGCTTCGGGCCGAGGAAAGTTTGGTTCGAACGGAGGAAAAGTCAATGAACTACTACGATGCTTTTCCATTGACTAGAAAAGCACACAATGCCTACGGGTAAAGCTACGATGCTAAAGGGCGGAACATTGTACAAGCATCACCTAAGTTGTACTCAATAATACTGCGGTATTATTGTGTTATGAATCACGTATGGGTGAAAATGAACTGGCTATGTTTAGTTTTAAATTAATGCACGTTTCAATTCAATGTAATCATCATCAGCATTATTCATTGCCATGATTAAAAAGTTGGCTAATACACAGAAGATCGCGGATTCGATCCCCGCACAGTACAAACACGCGTACTTATACAGAAACATGGATGTTGGTGCTGGCTGGGTATATCCTATGTTTGGGCTAAATGTATGTATTAACTAAAAAACGTGTTTAAATAATGTCTATCTGTCGTCTAGTATCCCGGAGAACAAGCTATAGATGCTTCATTTGAGGCTAGATGGCGCTGTATGGAATAATGGCCAGTGATTAAACGGAACTGATTCAGTTTATTTTCGTATAAGATGATAAATTAACTGTCAGCAAAAAGCGCTGGAAGCTTTACAACAACCGTATAATTACGGTTGTTGTAAAGCTTCCAGCGCTATTATAAAGTTAAAAAATGGCTGTTTTATTAACAAATGAGCTTTGTTTAAACGTTAAAAGACAATAAATCTCAGAAATGACAAAATTATGCCAAAATACTAGAAAATTATTAAGTATGAAAATTACACTATTTCCGATACTCAAGACTTGAGCATCAATTACAGCGAATAAAGCCCCGTAAAGGACATGTTTTCTTGTATTATTATGGAAGCTTATTATACTGCGCAGTTTTTAAAATTAGTAAGAAGCTATGGAACACCTTTTGTTTTTTTTAATTTACGATTGAATTTTCATTAAGTTCTGCATGATTCACTTTTTTTTCACTATCAATCAAAATTTTTGTATCTTGTAGTAAAGTTAGGACAGGGATTATTTTAATCATGAAACTGCAATCAATAGACATTATAATAAAAATAAAATATCCAATAAAAGTCAAACAAAAAAAAAGTTATAATTATTTAAAGCCAAGTACTCACAAAATTTTAAAATTTAACAATAACATTATTAACTCGAAAACTACAAAAAATCGTAGAACATACATGGGGGTTAATTCGATAGGTATGGTACCCTACTATCAGCTCGCGCCGGCTTGACACCTTAAAAGAAACACCCTGTATATTGTCTGGCCACAAAGTTCACAAAACTGAAAGAAGTTTTGGATTTAAGGCACTAGGAAGCGCTACTGGCGCGCATGCTGCCTATAAACAAACCTTTTTGAACGCCGTACACAATCGAGCTTGAAAAGTAAATGCTATTTGAATTAAAATTAACGAATTCTCGAAGCTTTTGTTTATTTAGTTTGAAGTTTGGTGCTGCTTCAGTGAGGTTGAGGTCAGACCGTATTGTATAGAGAATTATTATATTTTTTAAGTTCAGAAAAGTGTAAAAATGCGTGAGTGCATATCTATTCATGGCGGTCAAGCGGGCGTGCAAATCGGCAATGCGTGCTGGGAGCTGTACTGCCTGGAGCATGGCATCCAGCCAGACGGGCAGATGCCCTCAGACAAGACTGTTGGAGGTGGTGACGACTCCTTCAACACGTTCTTCAGCGAAACCGGCGCCGGCAAACACGTGCCCAGAGCTGTATTCATTGACTTGGAGCCCACTGTAGTAGATGAGGTTCGCACTGGCACCTACCGTCAGCTGTTCCATCCAGAGCAACTCATAACGGGTAAAGAAGATGCCGCTAACAATTATGCAAGAGGACACTACACGATAGGCAAGGAAATAGTCGACCTTGTGCTCGACAGAGTTCGCAAGCTGGCAGATCAATGTACCGGTCTTCAAGGTTTCCTCATCTTTCACTCCTTCGGAGGTGGCACCGGCTCCGGCTTCGCTTCTCTGCTCATGGAGAGACTCTCCGTCGACTACGGCAAGAAATCTAAGCTAGAGTTCGCAATCTACCCAGCCCCACAAATATCCACTGCGGTTGTCGAGCCTTATAACTCTATTCTGACCACGCACACTACCTTGGAGCACTCTGACGCTGCCTTCATGGTCGACAACGAAGCTATCTACGACATCTGCAGAAGGAACTTGGATATCGAAAGGCCTACGTATACTAACTTGAATAGATTGATTGGCCAGATCGTGTCTTCCATCACAGCGTCTTTGAGATTTGACGGCGCTCTAAATGTAGACTTGACAGAATTCCAGACCAACTTGGTGCCGTATCCTCGCATCCACTTCCCCCTAGTGACTTATGCTCCAGTGATTTCGGCTGAAAAGGCATACCACGAGCAGCTGTCTGTTGCGGAGATCACGAATGCTTGCTTCGAGCCGGCAAACCAGATGGTGAAATGCGACCCAAGACACGGGAAGTACATGGCATGTTGTATGCTGTACAGAGGCGACGTGGTCCCAAAGGACGTGAACGCTGCGATTGGGACGATCAAGACTAAGCGCACAATCCAGTTCGTGGATTGGTGTCCGACCGGGTTTAAAGTCGGGATTAACTACCAACCGCCGACTGTAGTACCCGGAGGTGACTTGGCGAAGGTGCAGCGCGCCGTGTGTATGCTGTCTAACACGACGGCCATTGCAGAGGCGTGGTCCCGTTTGAATCACAAGTTTGACTTGATGTACGCCAAGAGAGCTTTCGTCCACTGGTACGTCGGTGAGGGCATGGAAGAGGGAGAGTTTTCGGAAGCTAGGGAGGACTTGGCGGCCCTTGAAAAGGACTACGAAGAAGTAGGCATGGACTCTGGGGAAGGCGAGGGCGAAGGCGGCGAAGAATATTAACTTAAAATTTGTATGTTTTATTTTTAGGACTATTTTTCGTTTCTAGTAGGCCTAAAATGTTGTAACTATGGTTTTAGTGATTCAGATGTAATGTATCGTTTGGTGGCTGCCAAATAAATTATAAAAGTGAATTTTGTATGTGATTTGGTTTTTATCAGCAGACTGATCCAGGTATTCAACTTATTGGGGAGTTCTTTCATTGGGGATCTTGGGTAGGTAACCCCACTATATGTGGTAGGTAATTAACCCTTACCTACTATGTCCATTGCATCAGTGTTGTTGCCGAATCGTTAGAATGGCAATGGATCTGCCTATGTATATCGATAGTATCAACTAGTGCTGCAGAACTATCGATCTATAGCATCGATACATACTAATACGAACGCTCGCACGGATCTTTTCCCAAAATTATGTACGTCAGGATTGAGGAGCCATTTTTGGAATCTTGATGAAATTAATATATCATTTAGTAGTAACTAAAAAAATATTGTAGGTTCGATCCTCGATTTTGTAGTATAATACTTCAAAAATTATATGAACATAAAGGTGGCTCCTCAATCTAAATGTTTGGATTGAGGAGCCACGTCATATCTAGGAACATAATGGATTAATATTTATTACAATTCGGTTTGATTTAGTAGCATTTGAGAGTAAACCAAAAACAATATTTAAGCTCGGTAATATTAAAATTAAAAAAGTTAATATTTATAATATTATGTGGCTCCTCAGACCATACTTTGACCAACTCGTGATTTTTTAGAGAAGCAACTTGTTCATCAGACTTTAATGGCTAAATCATTTAGAAGGTAAGTATATTCAATTTGTATGACGAGAATCGGTAATAAAAAATAGGTAAATAAGGAGATATGGCACTTCAACACTGGCTCCTCAATTCAGATGCTTCAAAAATAGATAGCCTCTAAACTATAAGTACTTGTGACAATATTTAAAACAAAATATATCAATATTTAGTATACATTTATACTTAATGTACATGTAACCATGCTGTTAAAAAAGCATATATCTACGAAGTTATTAACTATCCTTCAATTTTCTAACAAATTTTTTGAAGGGTAACCATGAATAAATTATTTCATTTCATTTCATCATAAACGGTAATATTCGTCATAGAATTAATAACTGCAAATAGCGACGCAGGTTAAGGTCACTACCTTAACCTGCGTCGCCATTTGAACCCAACGAAGGATGAGATGAGATTTTGTTACGATGACAACGATTCTGTCTGATTGTAAAATTCGTAAAAGCAACAACCAATCAATAATAATTCATTGTTATTTATTCATTCATTAATTGTGGGTTGTTTGGAAGAGATCGCTTTTTAGCGATAAAGCCGCCCAAATTGTACATTATCGTCAATCTGTGTTTCTTTGTTGTTGATTTTCTGTTGTTTTCGTGTGCAATAAAGAATATCTATCTATCTATCTATCTATCTATTAATTACGATAAACTCGACTACTAAATATTTAGGGAAAGCACGTGAACACCCCTATATTAAAGATGGGAAAACCAGAAAAGGCATTTGGTCTACTTGGCATCAGGTGGGCATCGAACGCGCGTCTTTCGCAAACCGGGTGACTGCACTAACCATTGTGCTACCGAGACCATTAATAGACCAGACGATTTTTTCTGGTATATTATACCTATGTTTAGGCATATACCTTAAACACTCGAAAGGAACATTATTGCAGACTTTCGATTAAGATGAAACTAGGTTTTTAATAGGTTATTTTTATTATAAGCATTAGGGTTAGTGCATTATCATCTTACCATAGACAGGAAAACCAGAAAAAGACATTTGGTCTACTTGGCATCAGGCGGGAATCGGACCCGCGCCTTTCGCAAACCGGGCGACTGCACTAACCACCCCACTCCTCACCATTTTAATATATTTTATATATATTGTCGATTTGTTGAAAAAAAAATTTAAAAAACCAGTCGTCCTCGTTTCATTCATACAACATGGTCACCCCTCAGAGCGATTTCCCAAGGAATATAAAAACGTATTTTTTTTCAAACAACAAGCTTCCTGAATGTTGTTCTGTGTAAAAGTATTGAGTAAACATCTTGTACTAAATGTTAGTGTCATTGGTTTTTGTTTACTTTGTGATTTCAGGTAGCTACAGTCAATTATTTAGTATGCACAACATCAGGATTGAGGAGCCACTTTTATGTCCATATAACTTTTGAAGTATTATACTACAAAATCGAGGATCGAACCTACAATATTTTTTAAGTTACTACTAAATGATATATTAATTTCATCAAGATACCAAAAATGGCTCCTCAATCCTTACGTACATCCAAAATTTTGTATCTTATTCAGTAAATAATATTTTAAACGATCAACCGCCTGGATTCTTTTTCAACCAATTCGAAAACCCCAACATCGGTAAGCGTCAGGACCCCTGGACCAAGTGCGCTATATTATGTTTCGAAACTTTCAAAGTTCACTACCTTTCTGATACTATTTGATACCTGAATTAAATTATCTAGTACCTCGGCGGGCAGTGAAAGAACTTGAAAAGAAAGTGGCCAGACATTCTGACGTCAGGTTGTCTGGACCACATTTTTTTTACATAGTTGGAGACGACATATCTCAATTATTTACTTGTAAATATTCAATACCTTCTCAATACCTTAACATGTATATTTTTTTCAAATTTTATGGCTTCCCAGAAAAAAGTTACGGCAGAATGAAATTCTTCAGGAAACAAAACCTATTTTATGGCAATTTAATTTGCATTATACATAATTTTATGTATAACTATGTATGACTGGATGGCCTATGTCCAGCAGTGAACTGATATAGCCGGTGACAACGATATTTTATTTACTTTTGAATATATATATATTTGCATTGTGAATAAGAAACAAATACACTCTATTTTGATGAAGAATTTTAATAATCAAAACCGTTTTAAACATTGTATACTGATATATTTCTTTAAACTTCATGGTCACTAACACTTAATCGTAAAAAAAAAACGGGGTTGCTACCATGTACAGTCAGTGCCCTAAGAGATGTATCCAGGCACATTGGCTCTTGTAAAATAACATATTTTGATGCCGCTTTCACTGCTAGCTCAGTTGTCAGCTCAGTGTCTCAAGACGAAAGTCTTTGACCAGTGTGTGTTGCCAGTAATGACATATGGGAGTGAGACGTGGTCGTTCACTATGGGTCTCATAAGAAGGCTCAAAGTCACCCAGCGAGCAATGGAGAGAGCGATGCTTGGTGTTTCCTTGCTTGATCGAATCAGAAATGATGAGATCCACAGGAGAACTAAGGCAGCCGACGTCGCTCGAAGGATTATACATACATACAGAGAAAAGATTTTCCAGCCCCAATATCCTGAAGTTATTCTGCCGCAAGATTTTAGTTCTAGTTTATTTATCCGCTACCTACATATAAATGTAAAATCCTCTTCAGTGGTTGGCTTCTGGGTCTCACTCCCATATGTCATTACTGGCAACACACACTGGTCAAAGACTTTCGTCTTGAGACACTGAGCTGACAACTGAGCTAGCAGTAAAAGCGGCATCAAAATATGTTATTTTACAAGAGCCAATGTGCCTGGATACATCTCTTAGGGTACTGACTGTACATGGTAGCAATCCCGTTTTTTTTTACGATTTAGGTGTTAGTGACCATGAAGTTTAAAGAAATATATCAGTATACAATGTTTAAAACGGTTCAGCCGTGCTATTCCGGCGGTGCACATCGAACATCACTTCACATCTCGGTGCTTCACGCCTACCTCAATCATCAATACGCTTTACTTTGAATTTGTATTTTCTCTCATTTTGTATGTAAATGATAAAAAATGTTATTTGGCTTAGTTCTTTCCTCTCAAACGTCCACTGTCGCGAAGGAATTGAATTTCAAAGTTACCTCGCACGAGCGAAGTGAGTTTATGCGACCACCGGAATAGCATAGCTGATTATTAAAATTCTTCATCAAAAAGAGTGTATTTATTTCTTATTCACAATGCAAATATATATATTCAAAAGTAAATAAAATATCGTTGTCACCGGCTATATCAGTTCACTGCTGGACATAGGCCATCCAGTCATACATAATTATACATAAAATTATGTATAATGCAAATTAAAAAGCCATAAAATAAGTTTTGTTTCCTGAAGAATTTCATTCTGCCGTAACTTTTTTCTGGGAAGCTATAAAATTAGAAAAAAATATACATGTTAAGGTATTGAGAAGGTATTGAATATTTACAAGTAAATAATTGAGATATGTCGTCTCCAACTATGTAAAAAAAATGTGGTCCAGACAACCTGACGTCAGAATGTCTGGCCACTTTCTTTTCAAGTTCTTTCACTGCCCGCCGAGGTACTAGATAATTTAATTCAGGTATCAAATAGTATCAGAAAGGTAGTGAACTTTGAAAGTTTCGAAACATGATATAGCGCACTTGGTCCAGGGGTCCTGACGCTTACGGGTTTGTATAAAAAAAGTTTTGTTACAAAAAAACTTTTAACCATCGGAATTACATAGGTATGATTCCGATGGTTAAAACTCATGCGGCGTTACCTCGCTAGGAGGCGTTCCATTTATGACGTTGCCGTTATCACGTTGAATTATCGTCAGTAAACAGACTTCTTCAGACAGACAGACAGAATCTTTAAAGAATTCTCCACTTATCTGAACTGAGAGATCTACATATTTATGATAACGATGAAAAACAAAGGATTTAAGATTTATTATATTTGTATCAACGCTTCCTAGCGAGTTTATTGATTTCTTGAAAAATTTTAGAACAGCGACTGAAAAGCGAATTTACCTGCTTGTACATAGAACACAACGCACTATGTGTGGTGATGGTGAAGCCTCAATACTATCGATAGTTTTGCTTTTAATTTTATTCGATAGCCAGCAATAGATCGGCGACACTAGCAGCTGGCCATAGTAGGTACCAGAAGGAGTAGCAGGTTGGTTTTTAGAATGTGTTAAAGGCTACGCGCAAACCCTTTATGCTCGAATGAATTGCAGGCGCAAGTGACGTGATACGGGTTCTGCCACGAAGGATGACGGTTTTTTTAAACAGTATAATACAATACACCAACAGTATAATATTCGATTTTTAATTCAATACTTAATATATTCACATTTTATACAAACATACATTATGGACAGACGATAGAGACTCGTGAACAGCAGCATTAAAATACGTTTTAAAATGTAACATTATCTCGTAATTCTGTAGGAGAAACATTTTTGGATATCTGGAATGACACAGTAAACGCGCCACAGGTACGCAGGTATCCAATTATGATTTGGCTCGGACCTTATTTAAGCACTTATCAAAACAGGCAACACCAGTCAACCCTTTGGCACCGGATCCCTTGCCTCCAATGACCAACTTGAATCCTTTGAGAGGTGGTTCTGACTCTTCTGGCTGGGCGTTGTCAGTTGGTTGAGCCGATTCACCCTCAATAACTTCTGGAGTTTCTGGAGGGCATATGCACATCATGCCATCAGGGAGTGGTGGAAATTGTGGTGGAGGCAGTGGATCATCACACTTGCAAGCGTCCTCCTTCACAGGCTCTACCTTAGGTAACGCTTCTTCCGGGTGTTCTTTAAAGTACTCCAACGCATCTTCGAAGCTCATCTCCCCTTGAAAGGCGTCCATTCGATAATCTGAAGGCCTCTTTTTAAACTTCAATCTAAAACCTGAAGTAGTCTGTGACATATCAGACTTATATTTTAGTTCTTTACTCATTTCTGTCTTATCTATATTTTTAAAGTCCTTCTTCAGCATTTCTAATTGCTCGTAATCTATATTTAGAGGTACTGGTTCCAGTGGAGTAGGTTCCGGTTCCGGTTCCGGTTCTGGACATTCGCAAGTATTGTTACTTTTTGGGGCACAGCTGCATTTCTGTTTAAGTTTTTTCTTACAACTACAACATTGGCACTTGTTAAATCGATTTCCGACTAAACCCTTTTTCCACCTGGCTTTCTTTGCTTTGGGATCCTTTTCTTCACAACGACAACTGCCTTTTTCTGGTTCTGGGGGAAGACAAGTTTTGCATTCCTCTTGCTTTGTCTTTTCACTATCTGCGAGAACAAAACAACAACATGTACAGTGAGAAACAATAATTGAATGTTTTAATTCTTTTTTTTATTTACGTCGATTATCCAATTATTTAAATGGTCCCCATTTATTTGAAGCCTGCCTCTTAACATTACATAATTTTCAAAAACTTTCCTCGCTGGTTTGATGTTTGAGAAAGGATTAACTATATGTTTTTTTTTACGATTCCTCTCCCAAAAGGTTGACTCATAAAAAAGAAAGAAAGTTGATATTTGATTGGCCTGCATAAAACCTAATTAAAACTCCCCGACAAAAATAGAAAGAAATAGAATAAATAGTGATAACAAAAGTAATGGATAATTACTTCTTATTGATTGAGAAACCTTTCTCCGTCTGAATTGAAGAAATAAGATAACATTTATTGACTCTTACTTACTTGATTTTCCCATACATTCCCCCTTGCAGAAATGCGGATGCTTGACCAATGGTTTTGAATCGCCAACGCAAACCGAGGCCATTTCCCTGGAGACCTTCTCAAATAGTTCTCGCAGCTTCTCTGGTGTACACTGGCATCCCTCTGACCCAGTAGCCTCGTTCGGCGCCTTAACAGTAGATACTTGGGTGGCGACGGGTTGGACGGGCTGACGCGTCATATTAGGTTGGACGGGCTGACGCGTCATATTAGGTTGGACGGGCTGACGCGTCATAGTAGGTTGGACGGGACACATTGTGGTGCTTCTGCACGGCGGAACTAGGCGAACCGTTTTAGCTGACGGTGTCGTGTTCACTACTCTAGCACACGAAGGAATTAGTGACTTTGAATATTGTTTTTTTGCAGGATTCACGTACACATCTAGATGTAGACCTGTAAGGAAACATGAAATAAAACATGCTGTCACACAGCATGTGCCAGCTGTACTGCTGTATACTTCCAGTACTCCATCTGAGTTACGATGTATGATATTAAAACAATCGTTTTGTTTGGTTAATGAAATTAATCAAAAAGTATGTTTATGTGGTAACAGAATAGGATCTCTTAGAGATAATAAAATACTATGTAACGGTCCACTTGCAATATTGACCTTCGAATATTGTTTTTTTTCAATCTGCATACCTTATTAACCACTCCGCTGTACACACATACCATTGTGATGCTAACTGTATTTGTATTTTTAATAGGTATTTAAAGAAATGGTCCCAGCATTATTTGCCGAATTATCATTTCTTTCTTTAATGTATAATATTCACAATTATAATTATATGTTTTTTTTTTCTAAATGACTACTGCTGTGTGGCCTCAGATGGCCTTGACAGCTTTACCGGACTGTTGGGTGAGCGCTTAGGGCTCTCAACCTCAAATATTTAGAGTAACGAGCTAAGGGCACCCGAGAGTGGGGTCAGAACCTCGGCTTAGGGCGTTGCTTGGAGAGGGCAATCGGATACATACGTTTATTAAGTCTTTACAAACCTTGAGCTGCTCCTTGCTTAGCCATGATTGGCGTAATCATCTCCGAAACCACGGTCTGTATACATTCGTCTCCGCTGCCTTCATTACTCTCCGAGCCTTTAGGTGGACAACAACACGGTCTATCACGTATGGTATCGATGCTGACAGCTTTGTATGTCTTGACTGGTTTTATTGTTATAGTCTCTTTGAGTTTATGATCTGTTTTGTTCGCCTTATACGCACTTCGCCTGTCTGGAGCACGACTTCTCTTTTTAGAACTCAATTCCGCCCTTGATAAACTTATTTTTTTGGGCCTGGATATAAATTGCAATCCGCTAGGTGTTGTCTCAGCATGGGGCAAATCTGCAAAAAAAAAAACACTGTACCTACACTGTGTTCTGTAGCTACACTACAGCGTTTTTATTTTGCAGCCTTAAATTTAAAGAAAAGAGTGAGATGCGGCACCTACGCCACACCGACGGCAGTGCTAAATCAGGTCCACGAACCTGGTCCATGGACCTGATTCAAGCCGATAGCACGGCGACTTGCTTACCTACTAAAATGTTGGCATAGTATACAGGGTGAGTTTTTCAAGTGGGCTTGGTAGGCCAAATCTTTAACTACTCGTATGAGGAATAACGAAAAATGTTGAAAGGAGTCGCGCGTGTTAGATATATTAATATCATTTATAAAATAAAAAAGCAAAAAGTAATTTTATAATAATAAAGCTAATTATAATTAAAGGAAACATTTATTTTATCTTCATTAAAATAAATATTTCACTTGAAAGTTGTTTTTTGACTACAAAAGTTATTCAAGTATCACACGAAATATATTTTATAGAATTAAACATGTATTTCTAGTTATTAAGTCGTAGTTAATGACTAATGTACAGATTAATGATTTATGTAAGGAGTATTGTATTTAGTCCAAACATTAAACATGATTTAATTACTTCAAAAAGTATAGTATCCGTTGTCGGCTCCTTTTCCGTTTCCTTTTACTATTTTTATCAATTTCAAAAGTTTATAGTACACAGAATATTATAATAGCTTCTGTAAATTATGTAACATTAATTATATATAATTTTCATGACCTTCAGAATATTTATTAACATCTCTTACGATAATTAGCTAAAATATTTCTAAATCAAACTAACAGAACGGAAGTGACGTAGAAAACCGCCAACTTGGTTGTTGTGGCCTATTAAAGAAAGAGATTGGTTTTCGACTCCACTTTCGTTGGAGCTCCCAGACTGGACGGATCTAAGTTAAGTACTTTGTTACTATTTACTAGGTTCAAGTAATTATGGATCTAAGCTGTGACTGTGATCTTGTATTGTTGTATTTGGTGATAATTATTAAGTATCCGCTTATTGCTATGGTTTCTCTGAGTATTGTAATTTATTTCAATCATTTGCTTGTGAGTTTAAGAATATTAGTTTATTGCGAATAACCTATAAATGTTTCTTAACATTTAACCTCAAGTCTCTCGACTTAATTTGAAGTGAAACTGATTTTATTTTATTTAGATTATATTTATATACTACTTAATTCTTAACAATGTGATATTGAATTTGAAAAGACTAACTACTGAGTTTCTTGCCGGATCTTCTCAGTAGAATCAAGGTTCCGATCCGGTGGTAGATTCTTTTGAAAGTTTTAATATAAATATAAATAAAAAAAATTAAAAAAAATATCCCTGGACATCTACAACAACAAGGAGTTTCAATATCATTGAAACTCCTTGTTGCTGTTCTTATTTCCTCTCCTAATCGTTTTATTATTATTAGGTAGGCAGGTACACAATTAATATTGAGTAAATTCCTAGTTCATTTCTTTATTTATTAGAATTAATACTAGAAATGTTAGCCCATACTTAATACCTACTTTAGTCCTAATTTCACATCAGAAGTGGGATAGTATCTGGCCCGTTATTAATGCAAGATGTGTTTCAGATTGGATGACGACATTACTGATCACTACCGTGCTACTGCTGACTTTTCAAGCAAGGGAAGTTACCGTGACGATGATTCCACGTCATTTTAGAAGACGCAATTTGGTCTGGCAGCTTCTTCGCGGGTCAAATGTTTTCAAGAAAAATATTTCATCGGTTAACGAGGAACATGTACAGACAAGACAGCTACGATTACCGGTAAGGCCAACAACGTGTTGGCTATTTTCATTCTCAAATTCAACTGGTGTTATAGGTTTGAAAACGTTGTATCTATGTCATCGCGTTATATTTTTAGAACTGAGCAAACAGTTATTGATGTATTGAGATTTCATTATTTTTATTTAAAAAAAAATGAGGGTAGTTATTTTTATTGTGCCTCTGTGGAAGTAAGTAGTTATTTATCTAAAGTTATTGTGCTTGTGTGGAAAGATTTTGGACGTTTTAACTAAACCCTAACCTCTGCCATACCCTTACAATTCATTAACGAATTAGCTTAGTCTTGTTACTCCTGCTGGTGAGTAGGTTGGTATAGTTGCTGTTGCAAACCGTGAAGTGATGATCTGATGATACAGTGGTTGGGTTTTGCAATATTTACGTTATGTAACTCACTTTTATTTTAATTAATAGACATACTGATACGTTTGGGTAATCACTACCAAACTATTTCAATGATATAGGTACTTAGTATTAATATTAACTACATTACACAACCATTGGTTTCTTTTTTTCAATTTATGTTATTGGTAAAAAAGATAACATCGATCCTCAACGTATTTGAATATTCCATGATAGTTCTTTAGAAGTGAGTTAACTCAAATAAACTCAGGGTAATTTTGTGTAGTACATTTTTTTTAAAGATGTTTTTGTCTGAACATACCGAGTAGACTTCAGGGTAGATATGATTAACATTTTACTTGTACTAGACACTTGTTTGTTAAGATGCAAAGGATAGGTAGTTTATTTAATTTCCAAACAAAAATGTCTGGTAAGGGTTCCATCTATCATTCCTAGCCTTACGTGTCATACTGCGAAGTATATGAGATAATCTAAGGCAAATTGTCTGATGTAGTTTTAAAATTGACCTTTTTTAAAAATCTGTTTTAGATTCTTCAGAATATTATTTTAGTCACAAGTCACAGCCGTTAAAAATAAAATAAGACAGTGTTCCTGTGAGTAACAAACGTGTCAGATTGACCAAGCGGTTGATCGAATGATAATAATTGATGGATTCGATGTCCAAAAAAAAATTATTATTGAATACAGGATAACTAGTTCAGCTGTTTTCACCAGTTAATGTGTTATTGTTTGGTTCTTGTCAGCTCTTGTAACTAGTTAGGTGTTGCAACTAGTTAGGTGTAGTATTATTTTACAAATAGTATTATTTTACAAATATTATTTTTTACCACTAGTATTTTTTACGACTAGTTTTTTTCGACTAGTATGATTTTTCGACTAGTATGATTTTTCGACTAGTATGATTTTTCAACTAGTATGATTTTTCGACTTGAATGATTTTTCAACTGGTTTGTTTTTTCTTAAAAGTTCGGATTTACTAGTTAGGTTTCGACAACTGGTTAAGTTTGTCGACTAGTTAGGTTACAAAATAGTTAGGTTACAAAATAGTTGGGGTATGCCCCACAAGTGACTTCCGCGCAGTATACCCCGGGCAACGTTGTTCCAGTGACCACCGTAACGGAGTGGCACTGGACAGCG
Organism: Udea ferrugalis; assembly: GCA_950022985.1. NCBI lineage: Eukaryota > Metazoa > Arthropoda > Insecta > Lepidoptera > Crambidae > Udea > Udea ferrugalis. The sequence goes on from OX465515.1 coordinate 2,674,651, forward strand.
GCAACAACTTGTGGCCTTCATTGTGACCCTAACCTCGCCTGTTATCACAATGTCGGATTTGACGATTCCCCAATCGTCCCTAGCGCGCGGGCCGAGTCCTTCTCAGGACTTGGCTGCAGCAGCAGCTCTTCCTGGTGTGGCTGGTCCTTCTAAGGATAGGTCACCCACCTGCGGTGTGGCTAGTCCTTTTCAGGATAAGTCACCCGCTTCCGGTGTGGCTGGTCCTTGTCAGGATAGGTCACCCGGTACCACCAAGTGTACCTCGGTTCACGACAGTGACGAACTGTCGGTAGGAGCGTCGGCCCGTTTGGTCGTCGCCCTTGCCAAAGACTTCGGCACCCGTCCAGCTGGTTCATCCAGCAAGCCTGTCCCCGCTGTCTCCGGCAGCAAATTCTTTTGCCCGGAGGACATCGAGATGTCCGACTCGGATGACACCCTCAGTGCCATGTCCGACGCGGACTCTGTAGTGAGTGATGCCGATGGCATACGCTCAAAGTTTTTGAGGCCGCGCAAGCGCGTGGCCAGCGAGGACGACTCAGCATCCGCTAAGTCCTCCTCTTCGAAGGTGTCGTCGGCCAAGCGCGGCCGTGGCCGCCCTCCAAAGGCGGGTGACGACAGCAAGGCCTTAGCCGCTAGCAAGGCCAAGCTAGCGGCAAAGCGCTTTTTGCAGGCGGCTGAGCTCAAGGAGCAGACCGCCGCCGCAAAGGAGCTGCGGGAAAAGAGGAGTAAGGTCGACTACTCCTCGATGTCGGTGCAAGACCTTGAGTCTTTCGCGAAGGTGGACGCGGAAGACATCATCGGAATTGCCAACCAAGCTGGCAAGGCCTCGCTCACCAAAGCGCTGAAGGAACACGCGCTGTCGTTCCTTGGCATCACCGCCGAAATGGCCAAGAGGAGTGTCTCAGATGAGACTGCCTCCCTGAAGGCCACGGTCAAGCGGCTCTCGGAGGAGCTCGCTACCATGGCCAAAGAGCTGGCCACCCCGCGAGCCGCCCAGAACGGCAGCGCAAAAGCGGCGACGCGTAAGGCGCCTCCACCCATCCCGGAGCCGATCATCCCGGTTCCGGCCTCAATGGACTTGGAGGCCAGGTTGGAGGCCCTCCTCGAAAAGAAGTTCGCGGAGGAGCGCTTTTATACCCGTACCCGCTTTGAGGGTATCGAGGAACGCCTCCTCCCGGAGAAGAGGCTGCGCCCGCCGCTCGCACACGAGCTCAGGCAGAAGGCTGCGGAGCAGAAGGCCGTTGAGCCCGTTTCAGTCGTGCCAGAGATCTTCAAGCCTCCCCCACCGCCTAAGGGCAAGGGCAAGGGCAAGAAGACCAAGGCCTCCACCTCAGTGACACCCAGCGCAGAGGTTCTGCCCCTCGCCGTCGCTGAGGCCCCGAAGGCCGTACCGGCACCGTCGATGCCGATGGAGGAGGACGTGCTCCTCCCGTCGACGACCCCAGCCAACGAAGGCTGGAATAAGGTCGTCGGCCGAAAGGCCAAGGCCAAGGCCAAGAAGGCTGAGGCCCCCAAAAAGGCGGCTCCCGCGCCCACTTCCGCGGCTAGCAAGAAGAGGCAGGGGAAGAAGGCGGCGGGCAAGCCCTCCCCTGCACCAGCGGCCAACCAAGCCGCCAAAAAGAAGTTGGTCTCCCCCCGATCCTCCGCTGTCATTGTAACCCTGACAGACGAGGCGGTCAAAAAGGGGGAGACCTATGAGTCCGTGCTTAAACGGGCTAAAGAGGCCATCGGTGACGTCTCTGCCATAGGGGCCACGCCGAGAAGGTGCCGCACCACTCAAACGGGCGCTCGCCTGTTTGAGTTCCCGGGAGCGCAGAGCGGCTCCCAGGCGGACACCTTCGCCGACAAACTCCGGCAGGTGATGGCGGGCGCGGCCAATGTGGCCCGCCCAGTGAAGTGCGCCTCTCTGCAAGTTGGGGACCTGGATGCGTCCGCAACCGTGCAGGAGGTCGCCACTAAGGTGGCCAATGTCGGGGGCTGCTCGGTAGAGCAGGTGAAGGTCGGTGCAATCCGCACCGGCCGCAGAGGCGCTGGGACACTGCGCGTTCAGTGCCCCATCGCAGCCGCCAAAGCCGTGCTGAAGGCTGGCCGTCTAGCGATCGGCCTGAGCACGGCATCCGTCTGCGCCGTTGAGGACGAGCCGCTCAGGTGCTTTAAGTGCCTGGGCACCGGCCACACCAAGCCGCACTGCCCCTCCGCGGTAGACCGCTCGGAGCTCTGCTTCCGGTGCGGAGCCGAGGGGCACAAGGCGAGCGGCTGCAAGGCAGCCGAGCCTAAGTGCGCGGTCTGTGCTGCCAGTGGCCGCCCAGCCGGGCATGTCATGAGGGGGAGCAAGTGCTCCCCCCCTCCCAAGAAGGGAAAACAGCCGGCGCCGCCTAAGGCCGCCGCTGCTGTTGGTGCCGGCCCTTCGTCGGCGCAAGATGGTGCAATGTCCGAATGATGTATCAAGTCGGACATTGCAAATTTCTTCAGGGGAACCTGAACCACTGCCGTTCGGCCCAGGATCTGATGGCCCAGACCCTGGCCGAGTGGCAGGTGAATATCGCCGTCGTGGCCGAGCCGTACTACATCCTAGATCGCTGGTTCGGCGATCTGGATGGAGTAGTGGCCGTCCTAACCCGGCCTGCTCCGGACTTCCCCCCTCTTTCCTTATTGGAAAGGGGGTCTGGCTATGTCGCCGTCTCCGGCGGGGACTTCGCTGTGGTGGGAGTGTACTTCTCCCCCACCCGGTCGTACAGGGAGTTTGAGGACTTCCTCGTCTCCCTGTCTGCTGTCCTGGGCCGGCTGGCCCCAAGACAGGTGCTCCTCGCCGGGGACTTCAACGCCAAGTCGGCGGCGTGGGGGAACCCAGCCACGAAACCTCGTGGTCGAGCCCTGCAGGCGTGGGCGGTGTCGTGTGGCCTGTCCCTATTGAATAGGGGCACGGTGCACACGTGTGTCCGCCACAATGGTGGGTCGGTGGTGGACATCACCTTCGCCACCCCCGCATTGGCCGCACTCATTGCGGACTGGCGTGTGGACCCGGTGGAGACTCTTTCGGACCACAAATACATCAGGTTCGAGGTCTCCAACCGGGGTCCGCAAGGCAGGGCTCCGAAGCCGAACTCCCCGTTCCCACGTTGGGCCCTAACGCGCCTAGACCGCGGGATGGCGAGAGAGGCCGCGTTTGTGCAGGGGTGGTTCTGTCCACCCCGTCCCGACGTCGGCGTAGAGGCGGCCGCGTCCCAGCTTAGGGACTCCCTGACCGAGGTGTGTGACTTCTCCATGCCTCGGTCCCACCGCCCCGATCCCCGACACGCCGTTTATTGGTGGTCGGAGGAGATCGCGGGCCTCCGGGCTGCCTGCATTGCGGCCCGGAGAGCGTTTACGTATTGTAAACGCCGGCGGAGGAGGGCTGACCCTAACGAAGAGGCCAACCTCTACGAGGCATACAGGGCGGCGCGGGGCACATTAAAATATGCCATCCGCCAGGCCAAGGATCGGGCCCGGGCAGAGATGCTGGAGAGCCTCGATCAAGACCCGTGGGGGAGGCCATACAAAGCGGCACGCGCTCAGCTGCGTCCCATTGCCCCCCCCCTGACCGAGACTCTCGACTCGGCTCTCCTGGAGCAGGTGGTCCGGGTTCTGTTCCCGGCCCGCCGCGAGGACTTTGTCCCTCCGGCGATGCCCCCTCGCAGCGGCACTCCCCGCCTGCCTGAGGAGATTCCCGCAGTCTCCGCGGAGGAGTTTGGAGCGGTGGAGCTCCGGCTGCGGGGAAAGAAGACGGCGCCAGGCCCAGATGGTCTCCCAGCTAAGGTCGTGGCCATAGCGGCGGGCCAAATGGGAGAGAATTTCAGGGACCTCTTCGACCGGTGTTTCCGGGAGTCGAGGTTCCCTGCGATTTGGAAGGTGGGTCAGCTCTGCCTTATTCAAAAGGCAGGGCGCCCAGCCGACTCACCTTCGGCCTACCGACCCATCATCCTGCTGGATGAGGTGGGGAAAATGTTCGAGAAGGTGGTCTCTTGCCGCCTTCTCGAGCACCTACGACAGGTGGGTCCGGACCTGGCGGACGCCCAGTTTGGGTTCCGGCCACGGCGTTCCACCATCGACGCCCTGGCCCACCTCCGGGAACTCATTCTGGAGGCTGAGGGGTGTGGGGAGGGAGTGATTGCAATATCGTTCGATATTAAGAACGCGTTCAACTCCCTTCCCCACGCCACAATATTGGAGGCCCTGAGGTACTTCCGAGTACCCCTGTATTTACAGGGACTCGTCGAGAGTTACCTCAGGGAAAGGGCTGTGGTCTATACAGACCGCACTGGCGCCATTCGGCGCTACAGTGTGGAGTCCGGGGTTCCACAGGGGTCGGTACTGGGGCCGCTCCTGTGGAACATAGGCTACGATTGGCTCCTCCGCGGCGCCCTTCTCCCGGGTATGAGCGTAATCTGCTACGCAGACGACACGCTCGTCACTGCCCGGGGGAAGAACTTCAGGGACGCCGCTCCGCTAGCGGAAGTCGGAGGAGACCTCGTGGCCGACCGAATCGGTCGCCTCGGACTCACGGTGGCCCTCGAGAAAACCGAGGCCATTTGGTTTCGGGGGCCCCGTCAGCCTCCAGCGCCACCTGACGCACACATAGTGCTCGGGGGCGTCAGGACGCCGGTGAAGACCGAGATCAGGTATCTCGGTCTTATCCTGGACAGCAGGTGGCAATTCCTGCCCCACTTCCAGGCTCTGTCGCCGAGGCTGATGAAAGCGGCAAACAGCCTCAACTGGCTGTTGCCGAACATCGGCGGCCCGGGCTCCAAATGCCGGAGGCTCTACTCCGGCATTCTGAAGAGTATGGCCCTCTACGGGGCCCCGATCTGGGCGGCGGCCCTATCGAAGGCGACGAACGTCCGCCTCCTCCGAGCGCCCCAGCGGGCGATAGCGCAGCGCAGCGTAAGGGCATACCGCACCGTCGGTTTCCCTGCGGCCTGCGCGCTGGCGGGAAACGCTCCCTGGGAGCTAGAGGCGGACGTGTTGGCGGCCATGTACCGCTGGACGGCCGCCAAGAGGGCCGCGGGCGACCCCTTCTGCCCTGAAGAGCGGGCGGCCGTCCGCAAGGAGGCACAGGAGAGCCTGGTCCGGCTGTGGATGGCGGACCTGAGAAAGGCAGACTCCGGTCAGCGAACACTGGAGGCACTCGCTCCAGTGCTTGACCGGTGGCTCTCCAGGCAGCATGGGTCCCTCTCATATCGGATGACGCAAGTTATGACCGGGCACGGGTGCTTTGGGTCATACTTGCACCGCATCCAACGAGAGGGAGCCCCACTCTGCCACGAGTGCGGCGCTGTGGAGGACACGGCACACCACACACTGGCGGTGTGCCAAACGTGGGCCCCACAGCGCATGGCGCTAGCCGCCAAAGTGGGCCAGGACCTCTCTCTGCCCAGCATTGTGCTTGCAATGCTGGCAGACAAAGAGGCCTGGCAAGCGTTCGCCACCTTCTGTGAGGAGGTGGTGACCGCCAAGGAAGCCGCGGAGCGGTTGCGGGACATGGATCCCGCGTCCAATAGGCTCCGCAGGGCGAGGAGGTGGGGAAGACCGCGCGCATCTGCGCGCCACGTCGCACCCCTCCGTGGAGGAGGCCAGCCGGCGCGCGGTACGGGGGTACCGTTGCCGGCATTGCACAGGCCTCCACCACTGCCTGGTAGGGACGGCTCGACACCCTCGGCTGTCCCTACTGGCCCCCCCTCTCGAAGGGGGGGTCGCTTCCGGCCCGCCGTGTAGGCGGGCACCGTCCGGGGGAACGCGTAAAAGGCACGTGCTTACACAACGTAAGTGCATTTCCCCTACTATAAAAAAAAAAAAAAAAAAAAAAAAAAAGGTTACAAAATAGTTAGGTTACAGACTAGTGTGGTTTGAAGACTTGTCTGTTTTTTTTTGTTTATGGTTTCAAACTAGGATTGGGTTTAAATTGAGTTTTTAGGTTCAATTAGTGGTTTAATGTTTTAAGTTTCTATACTAAAAATATATAATTGTGTTGTTAATTTTAGTAATTATTACCTGGTAATGTTCTCCGGAAACGGAGTGGTTTTGAAATGATAACCGTGTTAGATAGATAAATAGAGCTGGTAACTCTGTTTGTTTTGATTAATAATGTTAATAATGTCTAGACAAGTATGTAATCAAAGTAAATAAAAAGAAACAAAAATTTTTTTTGATACAAAATAAATGTATTTTGTTTTCAATCATAGCTATAAATGTCACTTGTTTTTACATAATACTATGTACATGTAATAAAATTGGGATTGAAAGTGAGATCAATCCTAATACTCTTTATTTTTACTGTTACTGTGTTTTTTTTTTTTTTTTTCTCAGCGGGCTATGGAGAGGGCTATGCTCGGCGTTTCTCTGCGAGATCAAATCAGAAATGAGGTGATACGGCAGAGAACCAAGGTTATCGACATAGCCCACCGGATTAGCAAGCTGAAGTGGCAGTGGGCTGGCCATGTTAGCCGTAGAACCGACAACCGTTGGAGTAAACGTGTTCTTGAGTGGAGACCGCGTCTCGGCAAGCGTAGTGTAGGACGTCCTCAGGCAAGGTGGAGTGATGATCTGCGCAGGATGGCTGGCAGGAGCTGGATGCGAGCAGCCGAAGATCGAGTACAGTGGCGTGCAAAAGGAGAGGCCTATGTTCAGCAGTGGACTACAACAGGCTGATGATGATGATGATGATGATGTGTTATTTTATAAGTTATGTCTAGGCATTTACAAAATAAGCATTTTGACAGTAAATTGCCTCAATCATGAGTCACCGGTACTTGAATAACCTTATTTATTATTTTCACTTGATAGTGTTACTATGTTATGAAGCCTTATTGAATGATATAAATATTAAAAAGTGCTGGTTGGTCACTGCCCTGATGCTCTTCTGGAACTCACACAACCAGGTGATAGGATGAGTATGTCAAGGCCAGATGACAAATAAAATACTTCTGGTCGGGTCACTGCCCTGATACTCTTCTGGAACTCACACGGCCAGGTGATAGGCTGAGTATGTCAAGGCCAGATGACATATAAAATACTTCTGGTCGGTCACTGCCCTGATACTCTTCTGGAACTCACACGACCAGGTGATAGGCTGAGTATGTCAAGGCCAGAGACAATTGTTGATAAATGTCCTTCGAGAACGAAGGACAGGTCAGTATGGCCGTGTTAGATATATTAATATCATTTATAAAATAAAAAAGCAAAAAGTAATTTTATAATAATAAAATTAATTATAATTAAAGGAAACATTTATTTTATCTTCATTAAAATAAATATTTCACTTGAAAGTTGTTTTTTGACTACAAAAGTTATTCAAGTATCACACGAAATATATTTTATAGAATTAAACATGTATTTCTAGTTATTAAGTCGTAGTTAATGACTAATGTACAGATTAATGATTTATGTAAGGAGTATTGTATTTAGTCCAAACATTAAACATGATTTAATTACTTCAAAAAGTATAGTATCCGTTGTCGGCTCCTTTTCCGTTTCCTTTTACTATTTTTATCAATTTCAAAAGTTTATAGTACACAGAATATTATAATAGCTTCTGTAAATTATGGAACATTAATTATATATAACTTTCATGACCTTCAGAATATTTATTAACATCTCTTACGATAATTAGCTAAAATATTTCTAAATCAAAATAACAGAACGGAAGTGACGTAGAAAACCGCCAACTTGGTTGTTGTGGCCTATTAAAGAAAGAGATTGGTTTTCGACTCCACTTTCGTTGGAGCTCCCAGACTGGACGGATCTAAGTTAAGTACTTTGTTACTATTTACTAGGTTCAAGTAATTATGGATCTAAGCTGTGACTGTGATCTTGTATTGTTGTATTTGGTGATAATTATTAAGTATCCGCTTATTGCTATGGTTTCTCTGAGTATTGTAATTTATTTCAATCATTTGCTTGTGAGTTTAAGAATATTAGTTTATTGCGAATAACCTATAAATGTTTCTTAACATTTAACCTCAAGTCTCTCGACTTAATTTGAAGTGAAACTGATTTTATTTTATTTAGATTATATTTATATACTACTTAATTCTTAACAATGTGATATTGAATTTGAAAAGACTAACTACTGAGTTTCTTGCCGGATCTTCTCAGTAGAATCAAGGTTCCGATCCGGTGGTAGATTCTTTTGAAAGTTTTAATATAAATATAAATAAAAAAAAATAAAAAAAATATCCCTGGACATCTACAACAACAAGGAGTTTCAATATCATTGAAACTCCTTGTTGCTGTTCTTATTTCCTCTCCTAATCGTTTTATTATTATTAGGTAGGCAGGTACACAATTAATATTGAGTAAATTCCTAGTTCATTTCTTTATTTATTAGAATTAATACTAGAAATGTTAGCCCATACTTAATACCTACTTTAGTCCTAATTTCACATCAGAAGTGGGATAGTATCTGGCCCGTTATTAATGCAAGATGTGTTTCAGATTGGATGACGACATTACTGATCACTACCGTGCTACTGCTGACTTTTCAAGCAAGGGAAGTTACCGTGACGATGATTCCACGTCATTTTAGAAGACGCAATTTGGTCTGGCAGCTTCTTCGCGGGTCAAATGTTTTCAAGAAAAATATTTCATCGGTTAACGAGGAACATGTACAGACAAGACAGCTACGATTACCGGTAAGGCCAACAACGTGTTGGCTATTTTCATTCTCAAATTCAACTGGTGTTATAGGTTTGAAAACGTTGTATCTATGTCATCGCGTTATATTTTTAGAACTGAGCAAACAGTTATTGATGTATTGAGATTTCATTATTTTTATTTAAAAAAAAATGAGGGTAGTTATTTTTATTGTGCCTCTGTGGAAGTAAGTAGTTATTTATCTAAAGTTATTGTGCTTGTGTGGAAAGATTTTGGACGTTTTAACTAAACCCTAACCTCTGCCATACCCTTACAATTCATTAACGAATTAGCTTAGTCTTGTTACTCCTGCTGGTGAGTAGGTTGGTATAGTTGCTGTTGCAAACCGTGAAGTGATGATCTGATGATACAGTGGTTGGGTTTTGCAATATTTACGTTATGTAACTCACTTTTATTTTAATTAATAGACATACTGATACGTTTGGGTAATCACTACCAAACTATTTCAATGATATAGGTACTTAGTATTAATATTAACTACATTACACAACCATTGGTTTCTTTTTTTCAATTTATGTTATTGGTAAAAAAGATAACATCGATCCTCAACGTATTTGAATATTCCATGATAGTTCTTTAGAAGTGAGTTAACTCAAATAAACTCAGGGTAATTTTGTGTAGTACATTTTTTTTAAAGATGTTTTTGTCTGAACATACCGAGTAGACTTCAGGGTAGATATGATTAACATTTTACTTGTACTAGACACTTGTTTGTTAAGATGCAAAGGATAGGTAGTTTATTTAATTTCCAAACAAAAATGTCTGGTAAGGGTTCCATCTATCATTCCTAGCCTTACGTGTCATACTGCGAAGTATATGAGATAATCTAAGGCAAATTGTCTGATGTAGTTTTAAAATTGACCTTTTTTAAAAATCTGTTTTAGATTCTTCAGAATATTATTTTAGTCACAAGTCACAGCCGTTAAAAATAAAATAAGACAGTGGTCCTGTGAGTAACAAACGTGTCAGATTGACCAAGCGGTTGATCGAATGATAATAATTGATGGATTCGATGTCCAAAAAAAAATATTATTGAATACAGGATAACTAGTTCAACTGTTTTCACCAGTTAATGTGTTATTGTTTGGTTCTTGTCAGCTCTTGTAACTAGTTAGGTGTTGCAACTAGTTAGGTGTAGTATTATTTTACAAATAGTATTATTTTACAAATATTATTTTTTACCACTAGTATTTTTTACGACTAGTTTTTTTCGACTAGTATGATTTTTCGACTAGTATGATTTTTCGACTAGTATGATTTTTCAACTAGTATGATTTTTCGACTTGAATGATTTTTCAACTGGTTTGTTTTTTCTTAAAAGTTCGGATTTACTAGTTAGGTTTCGACAACTGGTTAAGTTTGTCGACTAGTTAGGTTACAAAATAGTTAGGTTACAAAATAGTTAGGTTACAGACTAGTGTGGTTTGAAGACTTGTCTGTTTTTTTTTGTTTATGGTTTCAAACTAGGATTGGGTTTAAATTGAGTTTTTAGGTTCAATTAGTGGTTTTTATGTTTTAAGTTTCTATACTAAAAATATATAATTGTGTTGTTAATTTTAGTAATTATTACCTGGTAATGTTCTCCGGAAACGGAGTGGTTTTGAAATGATAACCGTGTTAGATAGATAAATAGAGCTGGTAACTCTGTTTGTTTTGATTAATAATGTTAATAATGTCTAGACAAGTATGTAATCAAAGTAAATAAAAAGAAACAAAAATTTTTTTTGATACAAAATAAATGTATTTTGTTTTCAATCATAGCTATAAATGTCACTTGTTTTTACATAATACTATGTACATGTAATAAAATTGGGATTGAAAGTGAGATCAATCCTAATACTCTTTATTTTTACTGTTACTGTGTTATTTTATAAGTTATGTCTAGGCATTTACAAAATAAGCATTTTGACAGTAAATTGCCTCAATCATGAGTTACCGGTACTTGAATAACCTTATTTATTATTTTCACTTGATAGTGTTACTATGTTATGAAGCCTTATTGAATGATATAAATATTAAAAAGTGCTGGTTGGTCACTGCCCTGATGCTCTTCTGGAACTCACACAACCAGGTGATAGGATGAGTATGTCAAGGCCAGATGACAAATAAAATACTTCTGGTCGGGTCACTGCCCTGATACTCTTCTGGAACTCACACGGCCAGGTGATAGGCTGAGTATGTCAAGGCCAGATGACATATAAAATACTTCTGGTCGGTCACTGCCCTGATACTCTTCTGGAACTCACACGACCAGGTGATAGGCTGAGTATGTCAAGGTCAGAGACAATTGTTGATAAATGTCCTTCGAGAACGAAGGACAGGTCAGTATGGCCGTGTTAGATATATTAATATCATTTATAAAATAAAAAAGCAAAAAGTAATTTTATAATAATAAAATTAATTATAATTAAAGGAAACATTTATTTTATCTTCATTAAAATAAATATTTCACTTGAAAGTTGTTTTTTGACTACAAAAGTTATTCAAGTATCACACGAAATATATTTTATAGAATTAAACATGTATTTCTAGTTATTAAGTCGTAGTTAATGACTAATGTACAGATTAATGATTTATGTAAGGAGTATTGTATTTAGTCCAAACATTAAACATGATTTAATTACTTCAAAAAGTATAGTATCCGTTGTCGGCTCCTTTTCCGTTTCCTTTTACTATTTTTATCAATTTCAAAAGTTTATAGTACACAGAATATTATAATAGCTTCTGTAAATTATGTAACATTAATTATATATAATTTTCATGACCTTCAGAATATTTATTAACATCTCTTACGATAATTAGCTAAAATATTTCTAAATCAAACTAACAGAACGGAAGTGACGTAGAAAACCGCCAACTTGGTTGTTGTGGCCTATTAAAGAAAGAGATTGGTTTTCGACTCCACTTTCGTTGGAGCTCCCAGACTGGACGGATCTAAGTTAAGTACTTTGTTACTATTTACTAGGTTCAAGTAATTATGGATCTAAGCTGTGACTGTGATCTTGTATTGTTGTATTTGGTGATAATTATTAAGTATCCGCTTATTGCTATGGTTTCTCTGAGTATTGTAATTTATTTCAATCATTTGCTTGTGAGTTTAAGAATATTAGTTTATTGCGAATAACCTATAAATGTTTCTTAACATTTAACCTCAAGTCTCTCGACTTAATTTGAAGTGAAACTGATTTTATTTTATTTAGATTATATTTATATACTACTTAATTCTTAACAATGTGATATTGAATTTGAAAAGACTAACTACTGAGTTTCTTGCCGGATCTTCTCAGTAGAATCAAGGTTCCGATCCGGTGGTAGATTCTTTTGAAAGTTTTAATATAAATATAAATAAAAAAAAATAAAAAAAATATCCCTGGACATCTACAACAACAAGGAGTTTCAATATCATTGAAACTCCTTGTTGCTGTTCTTATTTCCTCTCCTAATCGTTTTATTATTATTAGGTAGGCAGGTACACAATTAATATTGAGTAAATTCCTAGTTCATTTCTTTATTTATTAGAATTAATACTAGAAATGTTAGCCCATACTTAATACCTACTTTAGTCCTAATTTCACATCAGAAGTGGGATAGTATCTGGCCCGTTATTAATGCAAGATGTGTTTCAGATTGGATGACGACATTACTGATCACTACCGTGCTACTGCTGACTTTTCAAGCAAGGGAAGTTACCGTGACGATGATTCCACGTCATTTTAGAAGACGCAATTTGGTCTAGCAGCTTCTTCGCGGGTCAAATGTTTTCAAGAAAAATATTTCATCGGTTAACGAGGAACATGTACAGACAAGACAGCTACGATTACCGGTAAGGCCAACAACGTGTTGGCTATTTTCATTCTCAAATTCAACTGGTGTTATAGGTTTGAAAACGTTGTATCTATGTCATCGCGTTATATTTTTAGAACTGAGCAAACAGTTATTGATGTATTGAGATTTCATTTTTTTTTTTTTAAATATGAGGGTAGTTATTTTTATTGTGCCTCTGTGGGAGTAAGTAGTTATTTATCTAAAGTGATTGTGCTTGTGTGGAAAGATTTTGGACGTTTTAACTAAACCCTAACCTCTGCCATACCCTTACAATTCATTAACGAATTAGCTTAGTCTTGTTACTCCTGCTGGTGAGTAGGTTGGTATAGTTGCTGTTGCAAACCGTGAAGTGATGATCTGATGATACAGTGGTTGGGTTTTGCAATATTTACGTTATGTAACTCACTTTTATTTTAATTAATAGACATACTGATACGTTTGGGTAATCACTACCAAACTATTTCAATGATATAGGTACTTAGTATTAATATTAACTACATTACACAACCATTGGTTCCTTTTTTTCAATTTATGTTATTGGTAAAAAAGATAACATCGATCCTCAACGTATTTGAATATTCCATGATAGTTCTTTAGAAGTGAGTTAACTCAAATAAACTCAGGGTAATTTTGTGTAGTACATTTTTTTTAAAGATGTTTTTGTCTGAACATACCGAGTAGACTTCAGGGTAGATATGATTAACATTTTACTTGTACTAGACACTTGTTTGTTAAGATGCAAAGGATAGGTAGTTTATTTAATTTCCAAACAAAAATGTCTGGTAAGGGTTCCATCTATCATTCCTAGCCTTACGTGTCATACTGCGAAGTATATGAGATAATCTAAGGCAAATTGTCTGATGTAGTTTTAAAATTGACCTTTTTTAAAAATCTGTTTTAGATTCTTCAGAATATCATTTTAGTCACAAGTCACAGCCGTTAAAAATAAAATAAGACAGTGTTCCTGTGAGTAACAAACGTGTCAGATTGACCAAGCGGTTGATCGAATGATAATAATTGATGGATTCGATGTCCAAAAAAAAAATATTATTGAATACAGGATAACTAGTTCAACTGTTTTCACCAGTTAATGTGTTATTGTTTGGTTCTTGTCAGCTCTTGTAACTAGTTAGGTGTTGCAACTAGTTAGGTGTAGTATTATTTTACAAATAGTATTATTTTACAAATATTATTTTTTACCACTAGTATTTTTACGACTAGTTTTTTTCGACTAGTATGATTTTTCGACTAGTATGATTTTTCGACTAGTATGATTTTTCAACTAGTATGATTTTTCGACTAGTATGATTTTTCGACTTGAATGATTTTTCAACTGGTTTGTTTTTTCTTAAAAGTTCGGATTTACTAGTTAGGTTTCGACAACTGGTTAAGTTTGTCGACTAGTTAGGTTACAAAATAGTTAGGTTACAAAATAGTTAGGTTACAGACTAGTGTGGTTTGAAGACTTGTCTGTTTTTTTTTGTTTATGGTTTCAAACTAGGATTGGGTTTAAATTTAGTTTTTAGGTTCAATTAGTGGTTTAATGTTTTAAGTTTCTATACTAAAAATATATAATTGTGTTGTTAATTTTAGTAATTATTACCTGGTAATGTTCTCCGGAAACGGAGTGGTTTTGAAATGATAACCGTGTTAGATAGATAAACAGAGCTGGTAACTCTGTTTGTTTTGATTAATAATGTTAATAATGTCTAGACAAGTATGTAATCAAAGTAAATAAAAAGAAACAAAAATTTTTTTTGATACAAAATAAATGTATTTTGTTTTCAATCATAGCTATAAATGTCACTTGTTTTTACATAATACTATGTACATGAGTAATAAAATTGGGATTGAAAGTGAGATCAATCCTAATACTCTTTATTTTTACTGTTACTGTGTTATTTTATAAGTTATGTCTAGGCATTTACAAAATAAGCATTTTGACAGTAAATTGCCTCAATCATGAGTCACCGGTACTTGAATAACCTTATTTATTATTTTCACTTGATAGTGTTACTATGTTATGAAGCTAATTGGAAAAATCTCATCAATAAGAATTTGTTCAGACTTTGCTGAATGCGATGGAAGGAGCAGAGGCGCTTCCTCATATTACGACTGGATCAAACCATTTAAACCCTAGGAACCCAAAAACCCAAGCGACCTTCCTGAGAAACCGGTCAACAGACGATTATATCTAGAGAAGAAACCAAAACATACGTGGTATTGAAACTCCTTGTTGCTGTTCTTATTTCCTCTCCTAATCGTTTTATTATTATTAGGTAGGCAGGTACACAATTAATATTGAGTAAATTCCTAGTTCATTTCTTTATTTATTAGAATTAATACTAGAAATGTTAGCCCATACTTAATCCCTACTTTAGTCCTAATTTCACACGCGCGAGGCCGATTTCGTCAAAAACTACATACTCAGATTTTGCAATAAACTTTTATCTTAGCCGAGAATCCGGTCCAATCCATATCCAGTTATGTTTAATTGAATCATTGATGAAGAGAACATACGGCTGAATAGTTAAAGTATAAGAAAAACCAAAAATTATACTAAAATATTGATTGAGACAAAACTTATAAGACTTGAAGTCCATTCGCCCCATCTCCCCTACATTTCTAAAAGAGTTGCAATCCATTGTTGCTTTTGTTTGCAGGCCGGGCACAATAACAACAACAACGGCTATCTGTTCATTTCTAACGGGCGTGTGGCACCTAAACTGGGCATGAGCGGTGCCGAATCGACACACAGAATGAAGCAGTAGGACTTGTAAAGAAGTTTGAGGTGATGATTAAATGGTAACCAGAGTAAAACCTTTTTTGCTCTTTCAGTTAGATACGTACAATAGTTATTTTATAAGCAAGACCTTTGAATTTAATTTTGACCTTTGAATTTTGGATCGATTTCATCGGTTATAAATACATTATTTTAGTTCATTGGTGCGCTAGAATCACTCATTTCAGGTTTTCTCTTGCTTTCAAGTAACTTGTTCTTAACTAAAGGTCACAATTAAGGTTCCGAGTCTGAGTTAGTAACAAATTGAAAAAAGTATGTTAAATTCGGCACCATAAAAAGGTAAACTAACTAATAATAGTAAATACGTTTAATGTTTTGAATTTACAAACGTAGTGCACTCGACGTTTTAAATTAAATTATACTTTAATTTCTAGAGGGTAAAAGCGGCTTTGGCATTAAGATAACGAAGATCAAAAACATACTTTCCGAGATGATGGGATGAAACGTATTTTACATACATATCATACCCACACGACCATATCCGTAATGGGTTAGTCATGACTGACTGTTTCCGTCATGGTGAACGGAACATTCAGAAGCGCACATTTCGCCGAGGAAAGGTGCCTGCCGCCGTCATCCTGGTTGCTTGGGTTTTATATAGGTGTTTTCCATCACCGGAGAGTTGATGTTGATGTTTATCGCAAATTGTAAAATGAACCCAAAATAGGTGTATTCCGGCCAGATTTGATCTCGGGGCCACCGGGTTCCGAGCAAGACTGTGCCCCGACGCTCTCGAAAGTATTTTAAGTGATAATAGGATTAATCACCATGTTACGATGAATGCAAAAAACACTCACCGTAGTGACCAGCACTTCTTTCCCATTTTTCAGAAAGTTGAATACAAATTGTAGAATCAGCGCCATCCACAGAACTTTCAGTAGTATATTCATCAGACGTCGGCACTATTAGAAATATGGACGAGTCTCCCGATTTAGAGAGTTTCTTCCTTTTGAATAATTCATTAACCACATCCATTATGTTTTGGTCACTGTCGTCGTTGACTAAAACTATAGAGTCATTCTCATTAAATAATTCTGTTCCTCTAGCATCTTTGTTATGGATATTTGATGACAGTCTAAATATCAAAACATCGTTGTCATTTTTTTTATCTTTATGGTGATGTTTTGTAATATTTTCTTGTAAGTGTTGTTTCCGCTTGATGTGGCTAATGTTGGAATTTCTCTTACTGAAATTAATAAAGCAAATAATTAGGCATAAGACAAAAGTGACTGAATCAAAAAAAGAACGTCTACATTTTTAAGTCTCTACCTTGTAAAAGTATCTGAAGTATCATATCTATCTGTTAAAAAATCTGATCTGTGTAAAGAAACCACGCTATAGGTGTCATATTCTGAAACTAAATATTGGCTTGTACTAGATGAAAAACTGCTTCCAACTATTGAAATTATACTTATAGTTTCCTCGCTTATATATGACTTCGAAGACAAGCTGAGAGAAGATTCCGTTCTCACGATTATAATAGATTCAAAGCTGGATCTTGAGCAAGTAATTGTAGTTTGGGAATAATTTGTTGAAGTGTAAACTGAAGGCGTTATGTAATCGTTTGAAGACATGTAATAATAATAAGATTTGTTTTCGTGAGGAGTTATTCCAGTCTTCAATCTGTGAAGATCGATGTAGGAAATCGATTTGAAAGTACATGAACTGTTAATATCATCGTAAATGAACTCAGAACTTCCAAGATTTTCATCAGATGCGCTTGAAAAATCATATTTGTTCCTCAAAAGGTATTCTAAATTATCACTATTGTACACGATTCTTCGACATTTTTCTCGAGCACTTGAATTTAATTTATCTTTTTTCCTTGTTAGTACTTCATCATTGATCGATTTGTTACTGTCGTATGTGCCTTTATATGATGTTTCCGTAGAAAAAGAAGGTATTCCTGTAGCTCTCCCTACTGTTACCTTGATACCTTCATTGTCTGTGAAAATTCCACTTTTAACACCAGGTACACATTCATCAGGACAGGGGCACAATGACGATATATCAGGAGAAGTGACTTTTATCTTTACATAGCTATGTTTGAATCTTATTTTCTTCTTGTCACAACCACACCCGCGATCACAAGTTGTTGTTTTTATGATGTCTTCAAACTCTTCTGTAATACCTGGAGGTGGAGGCGCCCTGCCAGCTCCGATACCTCTAGCTACACTCTTTCGAACGCCACCAACGCCAATCCCTTTAGACCTAGTTGGTATTTTACCTCTTTTTTCTGATGGTGTAGGTTCCGCAGGGAGCCCAGCCTCAGCACGTATCTTCTTTACCAATTCTTTCTCAGATGCGGTTGTGCCTTCAGGTATCGGTAAACCAGCTGCGGCTAATCCTCTTATAATCTTTTCTTTTTGAGCCGCTGTCTTTCCCGTAAGCGGTGTAATTAAGCCGTCCGCTTTAGCTTTTTTGACAAGTGCTTTTTCAGATGGAGTTACAGCTTCGGGAGCCACACCAAACTCGGCTTTTCTAGATATTCTTTTAATTCCCCTTTTCTTTTCTGAAGGTGTAGCTTCTGGAGGGAGACCCGCTTCAGTACGTATCTTTCTAATTAATGCTTTTTCAGATGGGGTTCTACCCTCTGGAATAGGCAGGCCAGCCTCAGCTAAACCCTTTATGATTTTTTCCTTTTCAGCCGCAGTCTTTCCAGAAAGTGGAGTAAATAATCCCTCAGCTCTAGCTTTTTTAATAACTTCTTTTTCGGAAGGTGTTCTAGCTTCTGGAGGTATTCCCATTTCAGCCTTTATTTTTCGAACAATTGATTTTTCTGATGGTGTTTTACCTTCTGGCAACGGTAAACCAGCTTCAGCCAATCCTCTTAGTATTTTTTCTCTTTGTGCAGGAGTTTTTCCTTCTAATGGTGTCAATAGCCCTGCAGCTTTAGCCTTCCTCAATTTTTCTGATGTGATTCGTTTCACCGATGGACCGATGGTTGGTTCTCTTCTTTCAGATTCAGGAGTTAATTGGGGGCAAATGCATTCATCGACAGGACCTTTCCCTTCTTTCATAACTTTAGCAGTTTTCATATCCAACTCTCGCCTCTTGTCTGGAGGTAAGGATGGCGGACCAACAGCTGCGGATTGTATTTTGCTAATCAAAGCCCTCTCTGAGGGAGTTCTTCCTTCCGGCAAAGGAATACCGGCTTTTGCCATACTTTTGAGAATTTTTTCTTTTTGTGCAGCGCTTTTGCCTTCAAGAGGTGTAATAATGCCGGCCACTTGAGCTTTGCGCATTTTTTCTCTTATTGATGGTGACTTTGGCTCTGGCGGTAAACCTAATTCTGTTCTAACTTTTTTAATCAATTCTTTTTCTGACGGAGTTTTCCCTTCAGGAAGAGGTAATCCTGATTTTGCCAAACCCCTTAAAATCTTTTCTTTCTGAGCAGCTGTTTTCCCTTCTAGAGGAGTTAGCACACCAGCAGCTCTTGCAGCTCGGACTTTTTCTGAAGGTATACCTTCCAGAGGTATTGCCGGTTCAGCTTTTATTTTTCGTATTAACGCCTTTTCTGATGAGGTTCTACCCTCGGGTAGAGGAATTCCTGCTTGATGCATTTTTCTTAGTGCTGCTTCTTTTTGAGCGGACGTTTTACCTTCTAATGGGGTAATTATACCAGCAGCATGAGCTTTTTTGTACTTTTCTCTCAATGATGGTGTTTTTGGCTCTGGTGGCAGTCCGAATTCTTCTCGAACTTTGTCTATCATCTTTTTTTCAGACGGAGTTTTGCCTTCAGGAAGTGGCACACCAGCTTTTGCAAGCCCTTTAAGTATTTTTTCTTTTTGCTCAGGTGTTTTACCCTCAAGGGGCGTAAGAAGGCCGGCAGCTTTTGCTCTTCTTAATTTTTCTGAAGGAGACAATGCCAAAGATTTTGCCCTAGGCTTTAATTTGATTGCAGAAATTAAAGCTTTTTCCGATGGTGTGCGACCTTCAGGCAACGGCAAACCCATTTCATGTTGCGCATTCAAAATTCTTTCCTTCTCCGCTGCAGTTTTTCCTTCAAGTGGGGTTAAAATTCCGGCCTGCAATGCTTTTTCGTATTTTTTCTTCTCTGCAGCTGTTTTGGGTGTTGGTGGTAGTCCCACTTGAGCTCTTACCTTGTCGATTAACTTTTGTTCAGACGGTGTCTTCCCTTCAGGAAGGGGAATGCCATGCATTGCTAATCCTTTTAAAATTTTCTCCTTTTGCTTTGGTGTTTTACCTTCTAGTGGAGTTAACAAACCCGCTGCTTTCGCTTTACGTAATTTTTCTGATGGTATACCTCTTGGCGTAGCCTTGATTTTAGCAATCAAGGCCTTTTCTGATGGCGTTCTGCCTTCTGGCAACTGTATACCCATGTCGTGTTGCGCTTGTAACATCTTTTCTTTTTCCGGTCCTGATTTTCCTTCTAATGGTTGTATTATTCCTGCTGCCAAAGCTTTGTTGTACTTTTCTTTATCTGCTGAGGTTTTTGGTGATGGTGGAAGTCCCATATCTGCCCTGACTTTATCAATAATTTTTTGCTCAGATGTAGTCTTGCCATCAGGCAAAGGTAAACCTTGCATCGCCAATCCTCTCAAGATTTTTTCTCTTTGTTCAGGAGTCTTACCTGCAAGAGGAGTCAACAACCCTGCTGCCTTAGCTTTGCGTAATTTTTCCGATGGTATAGCTAAGGCAGCTGCTGAGGGCGCTCTTGGCATGGCTTTTACTTTAGCTATTAATGCTTTTTCCGATGGCGTGCGTCCTTCGGGTAACGGTAAACCCATGTCGTGTTGCGCTTTCAACATCTTTTCCTTTTCTGGCCCTGACTTTCCTTCCAATGGTTGTATTATTCCTGCTGCCAAAGCTTTGTTGTACTTTTCTTTTTCTGCAGAGGTTTTTGGTGATGGTGGAAGTCCCAAATCTGCCCTGACTTTATTTATTATTTTTTGCTCTGATGGAGTCTTGCCATCAGGCAAAGGCAATCCTTGCATCGCCAATCCTCTTAAGATTTTTTCTCTTTGTTCAGGTGTTTTACCTGCGAGAGGAGTCAGCAAACCTGCTGCTTTAGCTTTTCGTAATTTTTCCGAAGCCGCAACAGCTGCAGGTGCTCTGGGCATGGCCTTCACTTTGGCTATTAGGGCTTTTTCTGATGGAGTACGGCCCTCTGGTAATGGTATACCCATGTCGTGTTGCGCTTTCAAAATTTGTTCTTTCTCTGGCCCTGATTTTCCTTCCAATGGCTGTATTATGCCTGCTGCTAATGCTCTATTGTACTTTTCTTTCTCGGCTGCAGTTTTTGGTTCTGGTGGTAGCCCCATTTCAGCTCTTACTTTGTTTATAAGATTCTTCTCAGAGGAAGTTTTGGCTTCTGGCAAAGGCAATCCTTGCATTGCCAATCCTCTTATGATCTTTTCTTTTTGTTCAGGAGTTTTACCTGCAAGAGGAGTCAGTAAGCCGGCTGCTTTTGCTTTCCGCATTTTTTCCGATGGGATGCCTAAGGCAGCGGCTGATAGTCCCCTCGGCATCGCCTTGATTTTAGCTATTAAGGCTTTTTCTGATGGCGTTCGACCTTCTGGTAATGGTATACCCATATCGTGTTGTGCTTTCAGCATTTTTTCTTTTTCTGGCCCTGATTTACCTTCTAATGGTTGTATTATTCCTGCTGCCAAAGCTTTGTTATACTTTTCTTTTTCTGAAGAGGTTTTTGGCGATGGGGGAAGTCCCATATCTGCCCTGACTTTATTAATAATTTTTTGCTCTGATGGAGTCTTGCCATCAGGCAAAGGCAATCCCTGCATCGCCAATCCTCTTAAGATTTTTTCTCTTTGTTCAGGTGTTTTACCTGCAAGAGGAGTCAGCAAACCTGCTGCTTTAGCTTTTCGTAATTTTTCCGAAGCCGCAACAGCTGCAGGTGCTCTGGGCATGGCCTTCACTTTGGCTATTAGGGCTTTTTCTGATGGCGTACGGCCTTCTGGTAATGGTATACCCATGTCGTGTTGCGCTTTCAAAATTTGTTCTTTCTCTGGCCCTGATTTTCCTTCCAATGGCTGTATTATGCCTGCTGCTAATGCTCTATTGTACTTTTCTTTTTCGGCTGCAGTTTTTGGTTCTGGTGGTAGCCCCATTTCAGCTCTTACTTTGTTTATAAGATTCTTCTCAGAGGAAGTTTTGGCTTCTGGCAGAGGCAATCCTTGCATTGCCAATCCTCTTATGATCTTTTCTTTTTGTTCAGGAGTTTTACCCGCAAGGGGAGTCAGCAAGCCTGCCGCTTTAGCTTTACGCATTTTTTCCGATGGGATGCCTAAGGCAGCGGCTGATGGTCCCCTTGGCATCGCTTTGATTTTAGCAATTAACGCTTTTTCTGATGGCGTTCGACCTTCTGGTAATGGTATACCCATATCGTGTTGTGCTTTCAACATCTGTTCTTTTTCTGGCCCTGATTTTCCTTCTAAGGGTTGTATTATTCCTGCTGCCAAAGCTTTGTTATACTTTTCTTTTTCTGAAGAAGTTTTTGGTGATGGTGGAAGTCCCATATCTGCCCTGACTTTATTTATAATTTTTTGCTCTGATGGAGTCTTGCCATCAGGCAAAGGCAATCCTTGCATCGCCAATCCTCTTAAGATTTTTTCTCTTTGTTCAGGTGTTTTACCTGCGAGAGGAGTCAGCAAACCTGCTGCTTTAGCTTTTCGTAATTTTTCCGAAGCCGCAACAGCTGCAGGTGCTCTGGGCATGGCCTTCACTTTGGCTATTAAGGCTTTTTCTGATGGCGTACGGCCTTCCGGTAATGGTATACCCATGTCGTGTTGCGCTTTCAAAATTTGTTCTTTCTCTGGCCCTGATTTTCCTTCCAATGGCTGTATTACGCCTGCTGCTAATGCTCTATTGTACTTTTCTTTCTCGGCTGCAGATTTTGGTTCCGGTGGGAGCCCTAATTCTGCTCTTACTTTGTTTATCAGATTCTTTTCTGAGGAAGTTTTGCCTTCAGGCAAGGGTAATCCTTGCATTGCCAATCCTCTTATGATCTTTTCTTTTTGTTCAGGAGTTTTACCCGCAAGGGGAGTCAGCAAGCCTGCCGCTTTTGCTTTTCGTAATTTTTCAGACGGTATGCCTAAAGCAGCAGCTGACAGTCCCCTTGGCATAGCCTTTATTTTAGCAATTAAGGCCTTTTCTGATGACGTTCGGCCTTCTGGTAACGGAATACCCAAGTCGTGTTGCGCTTTCAGGATTTTTTCTTTTTCTGGCCCCGACTTTCCTTCTAAAGGCTGTATAGCACCTGCTGCTAATGCTTTGTTGTATTTTTCTCTCTCGGCTGCATTTTTCGGTTCAGGTGGGAGCCCCATTTCTGCTCTTACTTTGTTGATCAGATTCTTCTCAGAGGCAGTTTTGCCTTCAGGTAAAGGCAGTCCCTGCATCGCCAATCCTTTTAAGATTTTTTCTCTCTGTTCTGGGGATTTACCCGCAAGGGGAGTCAGCAAGCCTGCTGCTTTTGCTTTGCGGAATTTTTCCGAAACGGCAACAGCTGATGGTGATCTTGGCATTGCCTTCACTTTAGCTATTAAGGCTTTTTCCGATGGGGTGCGCCCTTCTGGTAATGGTATACCCATGTCGTGTTGCGCTTTCAGAATCTTTTCTTTTTCTGGTCCTGATTTTCCTTCTAATGGCTGTATGACGCCTGCTGCTAATGCCCTATTGTACTTTTCTTTCTCGGTTGCAGTTTTTGGTTCCGGGGGGAGCCCCAATTCTGCTCTTACTTTGTTGATCAGATTTTTTTCAGAGGAAGTTTTGGCTTCTGGCAGAGGCAATCCTTGCATTGCCAACCCTCTTATGATCTTTTCTTTTTGTTCAGGAGTTTTACCAGCAAGAGGAGTCAGCAAGCCTGCCGCTTTTGCTTTACGTAATTTTTCCGATGGTATACCTACGGCAGCAGCTGATGGCGCTCTAGGCATGGCCTTTATTTTAGCAATTAAGGCTTTTTCTGATCTTGTGCGGCCTTCTGGTAACGGTATGCCCATGTCGTGTTGTGCTTTTAACATCTTTTCTTTCTCTGGCCCTGATTTTCCCTCTAATGGTTGTATTATTCCTGCTGCCAAAGCTTTATTGTACTTTTCTTTATCTGCTGCGGTTTTTGGTGATGGTGGAAGTCCCATATCTGCCCTGACTTTATTAATAATTTGTTGCTCTGATGGAGTCTTGCCATCAGGCAGAGGCAATCCCTGCATCGCCAATCCTCTTAAGATTTTTTCTCTTTGTTCAGGAGTTTTACCTGCCAGAGGAGTAAGCAAGCCGGCTGCTTTAGCTTTGCGTAATTTTTCCGAAACAGCAACAGCTGATGGTGCTCTTGGCATTGCCTTCACTTTAGCTATTAAGGCTTTTTCCGATGGAGTGCGCCCTTCTGGTAATGATATACCCATGTCATGTTGCGCTTTCAAAATCTTTTCTTTTTCTGGCCCTGATTTTCCTTCTAACGGCTGTATGACGCCTGCTGCTAATGCCCTATTGTACTTTTCTTTCTCGGCTGCAGATTTTGGTTCCGGTGGGAGCCCTAATTCTGCTCTTACTTTGTTTATCAGATTCTTTTCTGAGGAAGTTTTGCCTTCAGGCAAGGGTAATCCTTGCATTGCCAATCCTCTTATGATCTTTTCTTTTTGTTCAGGAGTTTTACCCGCAAGGGGAGTCAACAAGCCTGCCGCTTTTGCTTTTCGTAATTTTTCCGATGGTATACCTAAGGCAGCGGCTGATGGCGCTCTTGGCATGGCTTTTATTTTGGCAATTAAAGCTTTTTCCGACGGCGTTCGGCCTTCTGGTAACGGTATGCCCATGTCGTGTTGTGCTTTCAGCATCTTTTCTTTTTCTGGCCCTGATTTACCTTCTAATGGTTGTATTATTCCTGCTGCCAAAGCTTTGTTATACTTTTCTTTTTCTGAAGAAGTTTTTGGTGATGGTGGAAGTCCCATATCTGCCCTGACTTTATTTATAATTTTTTGCTCTGATGGAGTCTTGCCATCAGGCAAAGGCAATCCTTGCATCGCCAATCCTCTTAAGATTTTTTCTCTTTGTTCAGGTGTTTTACCTGCGAGAGGAGTCAGCAAACCTGCTGCTTTAGCTTTTCGTAATTTTTCCGAAGCCGCAACAGCTGCAGGTGCTCTGGGCATGGCCTTCACTTTGGCTATTAAGGCTTTTTCTGATGGCGTACGGCCTTCCGGTAATGGTATACCCATGTCGTGTTGCGCTTTCAAAATTTGTTCTTTCTCTGGCCCTGATTTTCCTTCCAATGGCTGTATTACGCCTGCTGCTAATGCTCTATTGTACTTTTCTTTTTCGGCTGCAGATTTTGGTTCCGGTGGGAGCCCTAATTCTGCTCTTACTTTGTTTATCAGATTCTTTTCTGAGGAAGTTTTGCCTTCAGGCAAGGGTAATCCTTGCATTGCCAATCCTCTTATGATCTTTTCTTTTTGTTCAGGAGTTTTACCAGCAAGGGGAGTCAACAAGCCTGCCGCTTTTGCTTTTCGTAATTTTTCCGATGGTATACCTAAGGCAGCGGCTGATGGCGCTCTTGGCATGGCTTTTATTTTGGCAATTAAAGCTTTCTCCGACGGCGTTCGGCCTTCTGGTAACGGTATGCCCATGTCGTGTTGTGCTTTCAGCATCTTTTCTTTTTCTGGCCCTGATTTTACTTCTAAGGGTTGTATTATTCCTGCTGCCAAAGCTTTGTTATATTTTTCTTTTTCTGAAGAAGTTTTTGGTGATGGTGGAAGTCCCATATCTGCCCTGACCTTATTAATAATTTTTTGCTCTGATGGAGTCTTGCCATCAGGCAAAGGCAATCCTTGCATCGCCAATCCTCTTAAGATTTTTTCTCTTTGTTCAGGTGTTTTACCTGCGAGAGGAGTCAGCAAACCTGCTGCTTTAGCTTTTCGTAATTTTTCCGAAGCCGCAACAGCTGCAGGTGCCCTGGGCATGGCCTTCACTTTGGCTATTAGGGCTTTTTCTGATGGCGTACGGCCTTCTGGTAATGGTATACCCATGTCGTGTTGCGCTTTCAAAATTTGTTCTTTCTCTGGCCCTGATTTTCCTTCCAATGGCTGTATTACGCCTGCTGCTAATGCTCTATTGTATTTTTCCCTTTCAGCTGCAGTTTTTGGTTCTGGTGGGAGACCCATTTCTGCTCTTACTTTGTTTATAAGATTCTTCTCGGAGGTGGTTTTGGCTTCAGGCAAAGGTAATCCATGCATTGCTAATCCTCTCACAATTTTTTCTTTTTGTTCAGGAGTTTTACCCGCAAGGGGAGTCAGCAAGCCTGCCGCTTTTGCTTTTCGTAATTTCTCAGACGGTATGCCTAAAGCAGCAGCTGACAGTCCCCTTGGCATAGCCTTTATTTTGGCAATTAAGGCTTTTTCTGATGACGTTCGGCCTTCTGGTAACGGAATACCCAAGTCGTGTTGCGCTTTCAGGATTTTTTCTTTTTCTGGCCCTGACTTTCCTTCTAAAGGTTGTATAGCACCTGCTGCTAATGCTTTGTTGTATTTTTCTCTCTCGGCTGCATTTTTCGGTTCAGGTGGGAGCCCCATTTCTGCTCTTACTTTGTTGATCAGATTCTTCTCAGATGCAGTTTTGCCTTCAGGTAAAGGCAGTCCCTGCATCGCCAATCCTTTTAAGATTTTTTCTCTCTGTTCTGGAGATTTACCTGCAAGAGGAGTCAGCAAACCTGCTGCTTTAGCTTTTCGTAATTTTTCGGAAGCCGCAACAGCTGCAGGTGCTCTGGGCATGGCCTTCACTTTAGCTATTAGGGCTTTTTCTGATGGCGTACGGCCTTCTGGTAATGGTATACCCATGTCGTGTTGCGCTTTCAAAATTTGTTCTTTCTCTGGCCCAGATTTTCCTTCTAACGGCTGTATTACCCCTGCTGCTAATGCTCTGTTGTACTTTTCTTTCTCGGCTGCAGTTTTTGGTTCTGGTGGTAGCCCCATTTCCGCTCTGACTTTGTTTATAAGATTCTTCTCAGAGGAAGTTTTGGCTTCTGGCAGAGGCAATCCTTGCATTGCCAATCCTCTTATGATCTTTTCTTTTTGTTCAGGAGTTTTACCTGCAAGAGGAGTCAGCAAACCTGCCGCTTTTGCTTTACGTAATTTTTCCGATGGTATACCTACGGCAGCAGCTGATGGCGCTCTTGGCGTGGCTTTAATTTTAGCAATTAAGGCTTTTTCTGATCTTGTGCGGCCTTCTGGTAACGGTATGCCCATGTCGTGTTGTGCTTTCAGCATCTTTTCTTTTTCTGGTCCTGATTTTCCTTCTAATGGTTGTATTATTCCTGCTGCCAAAGCTTTGTTGTACTTTTCTTTATCTGCTGCGGTTTTTGGTGATGGTGGAAGTCCCATATCTGCCCTGACTTTATTAATAATTTGTTGCTCTGATGGAGTCTTGCCATCAGGCAAAGGCAATCCCTGCATCGCCAATCCTCTTAAGATTTTTTCTCTTTGTTCAGGAGTTTTACCTGCCAGAGGAGTAAGCAAGCCGGCTGCTTTAGCTTTGCGTATTTTTTCCGAAGCAGCAACAGCTGATGGTGCTCTTGGCTTTGCCTTCACTTTAGCTATTAAGGCTTTTTCTGATGGCGTGCGCCCTTCTGGTAATGGTATACCCATGTCATGTTGCGCTTTCAGAATCTTTTCTTTTTCTGGCCCTGATTTTCCTTCTAACGGCTGTATGACGCCTGCTGCTAATGCTCTGTTGTACTTTTCTTTCTCGGCTGCAGTTTTTGGTTCCGGTGGGAGCCCTAATTCTGCTCTTACTTTGTTTATCAGATTCTTTTCTGAGGAAGTTTTGCCTTCAGGCAAGGGTAATCCTTGCATTGCTAATCCTTTAATGATCTTTTCCTTTTGTTCAGGAGTTTTCCCTGCAAGTGGAGTTAGCAAGCCCGCCGCTTTTGCTTTACGCAATTTTTCCGATGGTATACCTAAGGCAGCAGCTGATGGCGCTCTTGGCATGGCTTTTATTTTGGCAATTAAGGCTTTCTCTGATGTCGTTCGGCCTTCTGGTAACGGTATACCCATGTCGTGTTGCGCTTTCAACATCTTTTCTTTTTCAGGCCCTGATTTTCCTTCTAATGGTTGTATTATTCCGGCTGCCAAAGCTTTGTTGTACTTTTCTCTCTCAGCTGCCGTTTTAGGCTCTGGTGGGAGCCCCATTTCTGCTCTCACCTTGTTAATCAAATTCTTTTCGGAGGGAGTTTTTCCTTCTGGAAGAGGTAGTCCTTGCTTAGCCAAACCCTTTAATATTTTTTCTTTTTGCTCCGTTGTTTTGCCTGCCAGGGGAGTTAAAAGACCCGCAGCTTTAGCTTGTCTTAGCTTTTCGGATGGTATGGATGGTCTTCGTGGCCTTGCCTTAATCTTGGCTATAAGAGATTTCTCCGAGGCAGTTCTGCCTTCTGGCAATGGGATACCCATATCATGTTGTGCTTGTAATATTTCCTCTTTTCGAGCCTTGGATTTACCTTCTAATGGTGTTATAATTCCTCCAACAGCCAAAGCTTTATTGTACCTTTTTTTGTCAGAAGAGCTCTTAGGTTTTGGTGGCAAGCCTACATCGGCTCGAACTTTCTCAATGAGCTCTTTTTCAGACTCTGTTTCTCCTTCAGGAAGAGGAATACCCTGCATTGCTAGTCCCTTCAAAATCTTTTCTTTCTGTGCCGGAGTCTTTCCTTTGAGTGGAGTTAATAATCCAGCAGCTTTGGCTTTTCTCAACTTTTCCGACGGTATAGGTACCGGCCGTTCATATGATTTGCGAGGCGAAGCTTTAATTTTTGCAATCAAAGCTTTCTCTGATGGCGTTCTACCTTCTGGTAGAGGAATACCTATATTGTGAAGTGCTTTCAATATGTTTTCCTTTTCAGGTAAACTTTTGCCTTCCAAAGGCTGTATTAGTCCCTCTGTTAATGCTTTATCATATTTTTCTATTTCAGCTGCAGTTTTTGGTTCTGGTGGAAGACCCATTTCTGCTCTAACTTTGTTGATCAATTTCTTTTCTGATGGTGTTTTACCTTCAGGAAGTGGTAGCCCTTTCATTGCTCGTTCTCTAATGATTTTTTCTTTTTGTGCAGGCGTTTTACCTTCCAGCGGTGTCATTAGGCCACCTGGTCTTGCTTTTTTGACTCTTTCAATTAAAGCTTTCTCTGAAGGGGTTCGACCCACTGGTAGTGGCAAGCCCATGTCGTGTTGTGCCTTAAGAATCTTTTCCTTTTGTTGTGACGTCTTTCCTTCCAAAGGGGTAATTATTCCAGCCGCTACTGCCTTTTTGAACTTTTCCTTTTCAGCTGCAGATTTAGGTTCAGGTGGTAGACCAACTTCTGCTCTGACTTGGTCTATAATTTTTCTTTCTGAAGGTGTCTTTCCTTCAGGCAACGGAACACCAGCCATTGCCATCTTTATCAGAATTTCTT
Organism: Udea ferrugalis; assembly: GCA_950022985.1. NCBI lineage: Eukaryota > Metazoa > Arthropoda > Insecta > Lepidoptera > Crambidae > Udea > Udea ferrugalis. The sequence continues at coordinate 2,703,366 of OX465515.1, forward strand.
TTTTTTGTTCCGGTGTTTTACCCTCTAATGGCGTTAAAAGTCCTGCAGCTCTGGCTTTACTCATCTTATCTGCTACTCCCACGGCAGTTTTCACTTTTTGGATTAAAGCCTTCTCCGAAGGTGTGCGTCCTTCTGGGAGTTCAATGCCTAATTTGGCTTGTTTTGTCAAAAGCTTTTCTTTCTCTTCAGGCGTTTTTCCTTCTAGGGGAACTATTAAACCAGCCAATTCGGCTTTCTTCATCTTCTCCCTTTCAGCAGCTGTTTTTGGTTCCGGGGGTAAGCCTAGCTCAGTTTTAATTTTTTTTATCAACTCTTTTTCTGATGCGGATTTTCCTTCAGGTAGAGGCACCCCAGACAGGGCCAGATCCTTAAGAATCTTTTCTTTTTCGGCTGGTGTTTTTCCCTCCATAGCAGCAACCGCCTCCTTTGTTCTCTTTAATATTTCTTTCTTTCTTTCTTTTACACTAACACTGTCTAACGCTGCTGCCGATTTTCGTAGTTCACCCAGTCGCCTTTCCTCTTTAGGTTTATGACTACATAGAATACAATTGCAATTATCACAATTTTTTTTCTTATAACAGTCATACAGACTTTTCATGACCTCGAACATTGCATCCGAATTGCAAGAGCAGCAGCAACTTTCTTCTTTAGCACCAAATTGACAGCGATATACCCTGAATTTAGCTTGTTTTATTGGGTTATCAAACGGTTTGAGGCATTCTGGTGGAATATTGTATTCTGAACAAATATTTACTACAAATTTTGAGTGGTAAGGATAATTAGGTTTTTCCAAAATAACGTCAGATCCCTTTACTATCAATTTTGTTTCCCCGGTCATGGGTTTTTCAATTTCAGGCATGCTATACTTTTTAAAAATGTCACTGGAATCGTTCGAATGGTAAATTTGGTCTAATTGTTGTTTGGCATATTTGAATACTTTGTATTTTTTTTTTGTTTTATTCCTTTTACATTTCCTGTTTTTGACGATTATGCTCACTTCTTCCACGACTTTACTAACTCCTTCATCTTCCTGAATTGTACAGGTATTTTCTTGATAAACATTATCTTCAAAAGATTCGTGGTCAAACTTTAGAATATTTGAAAAGAGCACTTTTATTCCTTTATCTCTTAATTCCTTGTTTTGTACCTTATTTCTATATCTTTTCGGCTTTAAAGTTTGTTGCTCTGGTAAAACACACGTTATCCACCTATCGTCTGCCATAATTCTCGAAAGTTACTTTACATACCTGTTTCAAAACTGTTTTTACATAATTTTTTTCGTGCAACTTTTCGGATGAATCGGCGGTGCCAATGAACTGAAAGAACAAAATACAAGCGTAAGTACCTTGCTGAGGAAATGCTTGGAGTTTAGAGCTTCGAAGTGTCGAGGAGCATCACACAGACATGACATGCTGACTCTCTCTTCGTTTAGCGACTTTTTTGGTTGCGACTTGAGTGTCAGTTTTGGCGCGGTGGTGTATTTGTTTTTGTGGGTGAGTGCGTTTGATGACTAATCGATAGACACCAAGCGTTGGTTTAACATATTCTGTCAACGATTACGTCTGTGCACCGTAGGTAAGGATGGCTTTAGCAACTTAGGAAGGTCAGCCTTGGCACATTGAAGGTTTAGTACACCATTGGTTTTGAATTCGCAAAATTTTTAGTACAGAAAATAGGTAAGCTGCCCAAACAGGATGATTTATTTAAAGGTGACGAGGTATAGCTTAGAAACATGCCAATCGATTTATTTCCCATTTAATTATATCATATAGTGTTCCTACAAAACTAGGTCCAATGGACCTGTTATGACAGCGAACCCCAATACGTTTTCTGGCAAGATTTCTGTGGGACTGGAAACCGGACCACTAGCATGCTTTCATTGACTCCTTAAACAAAGCACGCCAGTCGAAATGGGAGGACACCGTCCAGAACATGAACTTGACATACTTTAGCCGCAAAGCTTGGCCTATTTGGCGATTTACCTCAGGAACCAGAAGATAGCCCAAACCATATTGCTGATAGAATAGTAATACTGTCACAAGCGTCAAATCTGAAGCGGAAGCCACGACCAACTACAACTATAGTTACCCGATCACCGTGGACGAGGTTAGCGAGGGAATGACCTAAATTTAGTACACTTGAATGCCCGTGTGAACAGCTAACTGCATTGTAACACAAATCTTAAAAGTTAATATTTAAACAACAAACGCAGAGCTCACAATAATTAATAGTGAATGCGCTATAGGATTTGTGCAATGCAAGTTATAGCCATGAGATATTTCGACCTAAGCCCTTTCCTAGGCCTCCTCGAATGCGTGAGCCCTTTTTTCATCATGACGCATGAATAAACTCACAAAGAGTACTTCGAATGAAAGTTATGCAGTTTTTGTTAAAAAATTTAAGTTAAACTTTGAATTGGTTGGTTTACCTCATACTTCAACATTTGTTTACCGCACCAATAACATTTATTTCGGGCGCATCCCGATAAGACGAAAAGTGAGCGACTGACTGTTTGCTTCCCTATACATTTTTGACGGAATGTCCACAGCACTTAACGTCGCAAACTGCGTACCATAACATCAGCTAGTCAGCTGCTCACTGTTCGCCTAACCGCGACGCGCCCTTACGTCCGTAACTTAAAATAATTTCTATGTAAAAATATCCCTACGGCCGTTATCGTCATATCTTACCTGCAAAAGGAAGGCAATCCCTACCCAGATTACCTCCCTGAATCGAAAATCGTTTACTCCATGTTCACATTCGCGTTTTCTCCATTTGTTATTGTAATTTTAGAAAATTATGCTAAGGTGTTTTTGTCATTGACGACTTCTGTATGTTTTGAAGATTTTTTAATGACGTTTCTTAGTTTATTTTTTATTCATAGTTTATGTGACCAGTATGCACTGCACGAATGCGAACATACGCGAATCGCAATATTCGCAATCCAATCGTTTCATTTTTTCATTTCAAGCCATCGCGTCGGCTTAACAGTTTCTAGCTCCATATCGGTGTTAAGAGTTTTAGATAGCATACCATGCCACATAGCCTGATGATAGAAGTGATAGATCAATAAAAGGCGAACGCTTTTGTAAATAGACTAGCCAACGGCTTTAACGGCTCTAGGTGATAACCAGCGCTCCAGCTCAGGCTGTAGCAAAATGCTGAGCTAGCCAGCCGATTCGACTGTTTTATTTTTTAATTATAAAGCATTTTTAGTTTAGTTGTTTGTATAATTTAGTTCTTTTATTTGTTTTTTGTATTGTTTTTTTTTTTTTCAACAAAATTTGTGATTTGTATGTATTACTTACAGTCGAATAAATTTTCTTTCTTTCTATCCAACGACTTCACAGCCACAAGACACCCAGTCCCATTACCAGGCGAGTGCATGAGTGAGTTCGTCAACGGAGCAGACCGTATATGATCCGGAAATCTTCCTTCCAATCAGGTTCGACCAATTCCAAGAGCTCTCCAGCTACAACAGCCTACACGGCATCATGGCCTATGCACAGCTTGAAAATTAACAACCGATTGGTAAAATCCTATTAACCAAACAGTGACGTTGCCCCCGTTTGCTCGATGTGCATATCATACACGAAATCAAACATCAGGCATCTTGTGGGCCTTGTGGCTGTAAGTTCGATGACTTTCCTAATCACGTTCCTAACGTCAACTTTCATACTTGGAGAAAATGAACAGCAGAGCTTAAATATTTCGATAGAAGGTGTGCAGAAACTGCCAAACGAAGGTAACCAGGTACCAACTTAATTTCAATTCGCTTAGAAACAGCAAGCTGGTACGTACCGATACCTATTTTATGACGAACTAGCGGCAGCCCGCGACTTCGTACGCGTGGACTTAGGTTTAAACAAAAATGATGTATCTTTATAAAATGTAGCCTATGTGCTATTCAGATGTATACTTAAGCTAAATTGTTGTACTTGTTTCATTAAAATCCATCCAGTAGTTTTTACGTGAAAGGGCAACACGGCACATCCACACATTTAAACTTTCGCATTTACAATATTACGAGTAGATAGTAGGATGATCGTGGCTTTCAGTGAGTTCCGCGCTTATCTGTCCATTGCAGAAAAAAACCAAACTGCTAACGTGATGTGTTCATGTGTCAGATGTGTGTGACTGTGCGATGCAATGGTGTGAGTGACAAACCAACTGCCAAGTGCCAAACCATATTGTAAATTGTAATTTTGAAGTCTTCTGTTCTGTAGTTCCAATGTTTAAAATAAGCAAAAGTTTGCAATTGCCTCTAATGGAGTAAAAACAACAGGCAGGTCCACCATGCCCTGCAAGTGTGCCGGGGTTCGCTACGACAAGTGCCAATGCAGAGTAGTAGGAAGTAGCTACCAGGGTACATCCGATAGACTGGTGTTGGTGGCTCGCAAGAGCTCATACCTGACGCATGCACCGAGCATGAAGAGAACATTTTTCCTCAGGTTCTGTGAGGCTTTGTACGAGCGCTGCGCTGGGTACAATTTGAGGTAAATTGAAATATAAGTAATCAAAAATCACTGGAAATGGTTCCATCGTCACACCGTCATCTAGTCCCAAATTAAACAATTAATTGTTTGTACTTTGAGATCCTAGGCAACGCATAAACATACTTGTATAATTTTTTTTGGAAATTGTTCATTCTTGCCAGGACAAACCCACATGTTAATGCACACGCATGTTTGTACTGTGCCTTATACTTTTGTTGTGAGACCTTTTCACGAGTTAAGCCGCACCCAAAAAAATAACAGTAGGTACTTACATAAAACTCATTTGACGACCTCACGACCGATTTGCTGTAAGGGTTAAGAAGTTGGCTACTAATGGTCGCGAGTTCGACCCCCGCACAGTACAAACATTCGTGTGCATGAACATATTTGTACTGGTCTGTGTATTTCCTATGTATATTATAAATGTATTTACAAAAATAATGTTTATCAGTATGTTCAACCTTCGCCTAGTATTAGTATCCCATAGTCTAAGCTTTGCGTAATTTTGGCAATGGCGCTGTGTGGAATAATGTCCAGTAATATGTATTTATTGAAATTCAGTGTGTGTGAGCCTTGCGATAATTTCACACTAAACACCCAATTCTCAGTAATCTTCGTGTACTTGCAACTTAGGTTACGCTAGACTGAAGGCTGTGTAGCGCTAGCATCATTGTCAGAACAAGCTGAGCTGTCTGCGTGCGAAGGAAACCGTGCTATTACAGCAAGGCTTGATAATTGCAGCGGTTACCACGGCACGAAGATCTACTTTTGACCTACCCTTATGATTACCTACTAACGAACTTTCCGGAAGCTAGGAGCTATGATTGGAGTTTTTAGGTCTATTCACAACTGGGGACAAAGCGGGAGAAATCTTTTTTTTATAATCACCGGTTGAATAATTCCGAACCTAAATAAACTACTAAATAGGTGGCATCCGAATCTTTTAATCGATCTCAGAGTAGCCGCGGACCTGCTTTAAATTACAGAATATTCCTACCTAATATTACAAATGCGAATGTTTGCATGGATGGAAGCTCATTTACAGACATATTCTATGAAATGAATCAAATTACATAGGCCTTAAATCAAGTTAATACTCATGTCTACGTAAAATATTTTTGAACGCAGGTATTGCCCTTTCCGAGGCTACGCGGGCACGAAGAACTGCATTAACGAAGCGCTGAGAGACCTGGTGGTGCTGCTGTGCTTTCTGCTGGCTAATTTTGTGGTGCTCCTCACCCTCTTAGCGAGGATGACTGTGCACGTGTCATTCGCCATCGTGGCTTCAGGCAGATGGGTTACGAAGTAAGTTTGTGCTTACCTACTTTCACTTGTTACGAGACCTGCACAGACGATGCTGATAAGAGCAGTCTCTCGGACACCTCGTTGACGGATCTTAGGGCCCGGTCTCGAAGTAAGCAGAAAGCGGGGCGGCAGCGGTTCCGTATAAACCTATCTATAGATTGAAGCGGTCCGCTCCCCACACCGCCGCCCCGCTCACGCTGACTTCGCGTCTGTGGCCTTAAGCATATATTGAAAATCAGGCAGTACTTACACTCTCTCCCACAGGTTGTAAGGAGTTCCCTTAGGGACCCAGTGCCTACAGTTGCACCACTTGTCATGATGCCTGGAAGGCTAGGATGATCATGCACGTGTCTTATCCACTGCCATCCGAAAGCATGTCCAAAATAGAGTAGAGAAAAGATTAAGATGTTTGATTTGAGATAAAATGTGCCCTTACTTTCAGATCTTTACTCCATAAAGTGGCCACGGACCAAGAATCAGTGGTGTTATCAAGACGCGTGAATCAGCAAGATAACAATTTTTCTTCTTCTAACCAAAAATAAAAGAATTGCCGTTCAAAAATACAGCACCCAGAATTTTCCAATTACGGTCACAGCCACAAAATATCACAGACAATACCTACAGGATTAAAATTTAAATCATTATGTTATACAAAAGAGATAGTTTGTATTTTATTTATATTTGAATAATAAAACAATGGTTTTATCTTTTAATCGTTTTTTACGTTGCATACCAATTAAATTGTCCAATATTGATGTGGAATGAGCGCCTAATACCCCAATTTTTATTTTTCTTGGATACACAAAACCTATCAGAAGAAAAAGTGCAAAAAGATAGGTACCTATAGGTAGTCAAAGGCTTTAGGGCGGCTTGATAACATCTGACATTAGTTCAAAGTTCCAAATATCTTTATTTAAATAGACTTGTTACAAGTGCTTTTAAATCGTCAAAAACTAAATCAAACAAAGAAAAATACACTTAATAATAGACTTAAATACTATAATAGAAATAATAAATAAATACACAGTATACAAACATAACGTGACTCAACCACATAGAACTCGGATAGTTGTTTCTGTACTGAGATGAAACGGCAACAAACTCAACATTTACTCTTTTCAATATTAAGGTTGCTCACTAACGAAGTTGTAGGTGTATACCCAAGGGCGTACCCAGGATTTCAGCTAGGGGGGGGCAGCTCATACCTGTTTTGTTTTTCGTAGAGAGAGAAATACGTTTTTAATTCCCACTTGTAAGGAAAATTGACTTCTAGGGGGGGGCAGCTGCCCCCCCCCTGCTCCTACTTGGGTACGCCCTTGTATACCTACAACTTCTCCAACAATCCGCACTCAGCCCGCATGTTGGAGTATCGTAACATGTTTTTTTTTTAATCTGAGTATGAAGTATAAGTTTTTGCCAAATTCGACGTCGAGACTCCTTTCAGGGGTTTTCCATAAATGCTTCATAGTTTAGGATTTGGCCTACCCCACTTGAAAAACTTACCCTGTATACCACCTTAAGTTATTTTCCCGAATTTGTTCTTCCTACCTAGTTTCCCAGTGTAACAGACTAAATAAATACTTATCGTAAAAAAAGATTTAAAAGTTCCAGGTCTAACGCTAGCAGAGTGCAAACAAACAAGTCGTTTTTTGGGTTTATAAAAAAAATATTGTTCATAGTTAACTCACCTCACCTCACTTCGTTCCCTTACCAGTTAGTTAGTTAACCAGGCAGGTAGGTAGGTCCCCATTTATTTACTATCTCACCTGAATATTTGGTTTGCTTTAAAGCTCAAATCACTTTCTCAGTCTCACTTTCCAGGCAGGTAGTTAATTCGCCCTTTAATTACTATCTCACCTGAATGTTTGGTTTGCTCTAATGCTCAAATCACTCATTCACTTTACTTGACTCACACACTCAACTCACGTCAATCGGTTTAGTATCATTTTAATTAAATTTAAAGAAAATTAAGTACTCTTTTCGTTTTACGAAACACTATGTTTCGATACTCCCGCCAAATAGCTTGTTTATTTTAACGCACGGACGGAAGCTTACGTCACAGGTCACTAGATAATAAAACCTGATCCTTTTTTTGTCTGTGACCAGTACTTAAGGGGAATTCAAGTATTATTGTATTGTAATGATTTTTTGTAAATTTTAGTGAAGTGACTGTTCGTAGGTCGATGCTATTCGATAAATCGGCCAACCTATGTGATGTATGTAACTTTTATTCACTTTTTCTAACTAATTCCAAGTTCCGTGACTACGCGAAGTGGGTAATTACTTTTTTTACCCTGGTGCTTGTAAATGCAATAAAAAACTGAATGATTACTACTTGGAGTTAAATATCAACGAAATTTTAGTCAATAATCCCCAGATGTGTAAATCAAAAGGAATTCGTTAGGAAAAACATTGCAGCAGAGGAAAGCATACGACAGCAACGGGAAAAATCTCTGTTAATAATACTGGTTTACCAACGAAAACTGTAATATGTTTGTCGTTTGCATGTAATATGTTTAAACTTCAAAAAGTTCTAAGTATAGTCCCACATGAGTCCCACTGATCTAAGTAATAAATTTTGACAGCTGCCATTGTCGTTGGAAATTGTACTTCAAAACAATAGGAATTGTGTGAAAAAAAGTAAATATAAAAGCTTCAAGCTAGTTAAAAAAATGTAGAAATAGAAAGATTATTATTTTTTTTTTTTGAAAAAGAAAGTTCTACTTCGTATGTTGTGTTTTCATTTGTTATTTTAGTAAATAAGTTGTTTAGTTAGATGAAGAATACAAAACTTAGTTAAACTTTTGTTAAACAGCATATAAATTTTATTATATTGTTAAAGTTACGTGATAATTTATCTTTCTTCTTTGTTTTTTATAATTATGTTAGTTATAGTTTGACTAGTGACTAAGCCTGAGTGACTGCCACTTAGTTTGCAAATAAACATTTGACTATCGACTATTGAATACAATAAATAAGCTGTGCCTTGACTTTTGAGCCCGACAGAACACTTGAACCCTTTTTGAGCATTGCATAGAGATCAATTTCTAATGACATTTGCAGCTGTCAAAATGTACGGTGGATGGCATATCACGCCACCCATTTCCTTTCCTTTGTCTATTGCGAAGGAATGACATTTGCCGAGAGCAAGACAAAAAACGGAAATGTACCCTGATGTGCCGTTGACTGTTCTTCATAAATCAGCTGGACTTTATGTTAGTCTTGTGTTGTTCACTGTTTCTCTCCTACTCTGCCTGGGGAGTTCTTCTTAAAACAAAAGAAAAAAATATTGTTTTTAAATATCAATTAAGCACTTACCTCCACTGAACATTAAAATGTTATATCTGTCCAATTATTTGTCGGAGCACGGTACCTATTTTACTGGGTATAGATCTATATTGGAATGCCGAACTACTCTTTAGTTCGGCGTCCGTTTATTTTAAAATTTTAAAAATTATGAAAACTATGTATCTTAAGTACTGAACCCCATTTTATACAACATCCGTGTTTTTGGCTTTGCATATTTTTTATTACTTTTCAAGACACAATTTCATTTTTATTGTTTTTGGTTGGTAAAAGGCAGTCTGGCTTGACTGTCAATGGGTCGTAGGCACAATGGCCGACCGAATGTGGGAGAATGGTCATTTAATTACGATCAGATCGGTCTTATCTGCATGCTTTATTTTTATGCAGTTGGCACAGAAACCATATTTATTAACCATCCTTTCTCTGACTTTATTTTATACAAATACTTTGGGACCGCAGTATTGAAACTACATAATCAGCGTTTGAAATTATTTTCTTATTCTTCAACAATAATAAGAAACTGCAAAATAAACAATCAAAGTGCTACAACGATTTTCTTTTCTGTCGGTCCATAAACTGACAACACTGCAGTAAATGCATTGTGACAAATACTGTCTCTCTAGAATTTCACCCCAATTTGAACTAACCAATAAAATAAAAATATGTATCCATTGCTACTTTGGTGGCCAATGCACGTATCCAGTGCCGTAAAAAATATCTTTTTTTCCGCGGCATCCCTCCCTATTGTCATAAATCGTCAAAAACGCAAGCTTGTTACAGTGAAATTTTGATATTTTTCTAACTTTCAGTTGTTGTTTTTTTAACGGTAAGTGTATATTAGATGGTGTTTTGTTTAATGGGCTGATTCATATTAGCACTATTTAGTGATTTTAGTCGTACAAACAATGTAATATTGAAAACATGCACGTGTCGGTAACGGCGGCGGCTTGAGTCTACTGGGAAGTCTTTTATTGAGCGTTTAGCTGTGTGTTTTTTTTGCTATTTGTGTAGATAATCACTTTAGAGCGAAAGTTTAGGTAAGAGAAAAGTTTTTAATCTTAAAAGATACTTTGTTCAGTTAAAACGGCTGCTGTCAGTCGTTGGGTATCCAGAGAGTCCTTACCTACTTTTTGATAGAGATGTATGTTGGACTGTGTTATTTTTTTTTGTCTTGACGCATTGATTTGTGTGCATATTAGATGCGCCGGAAGTTTTCCTTTACCCAATATGTGCATTTGCGCGATATTGTATGAAATAATCTGGTGGTATGCAGACCATAAAAAACTTAGTTCATTTATTTTTCTATTTCATAAAACTTGATGTTTTTGATGTTGTGTGTCTCAAATGAGGCAGTATGCAAAATGGGGTACTAGAGGTGAATCTGTTGCTTTAGACACTATGAATATTTATTCCTTTCAAATGTTCATTGCGAATGTATGTTGTTTCTTCATAGTTCTTGCATGTTTATATGTGTACTGTAACTTGGGGCTACTTCACTATAGCATAGTGTTATCAATATGGCAATACCACACCCTGAATATAACATGTTTCATAATTCAAAACAATATCTTACTGCCTTCAAAAATCAATTTCATCCAGAATGTACATTTGAGTACATTTATCAGGTTCTAACCATCATAAAAAACTTGTCTCATGGCTTATTTATTTCAGCACTTTAATAGATTTATGTATGTAAAACAGTGTTTTCCTGTAGTGTGTAGATACAAACATCGCACTGTATTTCTGTTACTCTGAAGTGCTGCCCCTCATATTACATCTGAGCATAACTTGTTAAACCAGTCTACTTATCTTATATTTATCTCATTAGTCAACTTAATGTTAAAGAAGGGTTGAATAACAATTTATTCAACCCTTCTTTAACATTAAGTTGACTCTGTTGAATCATTCATGATACTAAAGACAACAAAGAAAAAAAACGCAAACATTCTCAAGCTTTTTAAATTTATTTAATTATCTACTTAATGTATTTATTAGGACAACCAACAACACAAAGAAACATACAATTTAGATCATTTTCAAACAACAGGACTAAGTGGCGTCTTAATTGTAGGCTGCCACGGCATGCAATGTGGACTACAGTTTTTTATTATTATTTTAGAGCCACAAGTATACCTTACTAGATTAAATATAATAAAAATAAATAAAATTAAATGTATTTTAGACATTTTATATTTTATTTAAGGTGCCCGTGGCGCAGTTGTGACAGTGATCGGCGACGATCGCTGTTGTAAAGCAACACACGCCGGGTCGGAAAAGGGATGGGTGACCATCCGACCGAAATTTAGTGATGTGTATTTCGGGCATCTCCGTGCTTCGGAAGGCACGTTAAGCAGTTGGTCCCGGTTGACGTCGCTAGATGTCAGTCGTTAAGCCTAGTCAGAGGCCTTAGGGCGGCTTGATAACATCTGACAATAAGGTTGCTCACTAACCTTACACCCCTCCAACAATCCGCACTGAGCCCGCGTGTTGGAGTATGGCTTGTTCCACCTCATAGTTGAGGTGAGGCCTGTGCCCAGCAGTAGGACGTATATAGGCCGATTATGTTATGTTATGTTAAATGTATTTTGGTTTTGCAAATTAAAGCTTTGCAGTTGCGGGTGTAATTATACTTGTTCCCCTTACACAAATTAGGGTAGTTAAACTCTAACCTCTCATTGATAAAAACTTAAACAGCTACTCAACAACATTTTAAAATCTGTATAACTTTGTCACTGTCATTCTTGTTCCTGCCGCCATTTGCGGGTGAGTGCAACAACACGTCAATCGCGTAAACAATGCTTTAGCGTTGCATTCGTTTTTATGAATTATGGAGCTAGAGGTGTGCCCGCGAGCGTTGACGCAGCGCCGCGCCTTGGTGGCAGCTGTTGTAGGCGATCTCTCACTTCCAAGTGTATAATGGAAGGGAGTGGTCTCCTTCTGCCAAACAGAAGAACCCGGGAGAAGGGTTTGTTCAACCACCCCATGGCGTAAGGTGACTTGGCGCGGAGGACGGGCCAACCTCTTGGGACGAAGTGGAGATATTTAAGCGGAAACCCACAAACACCTAATTTACAACTCATATCAAAGTTGAGCAGCACTACAAATCAATTATAGATGTCACTTACAGATTTACGGTACGGTTGAAGGCACTTTCAACTTTGATTGATGTTTGTGAATTTGGGGGTCAGAAATGCGATATGATTAAATGATATAAGATGATGCCCCCATGATAACAATACTATTATGGAATAGTGTAGTTATCACAGGGACATCATGCTAGTACCGGCATCAGTACGCGGTAGTGAAAGTTGGGTATGGCAAAAGAAGAATGAAAGTAAAATATATCCAGTGGAAATGAGAGCATGATAAGGAATGGCTGGTGTAAAAACATTGATAGAATAACAAAATGTAAAGTAAAGAGAGAGTGAGATGAGAATGCATAGGTGTTTTGGCGTAATGTGTGAAGAATGCATAAAAGGCTATTAACTAACTGGATTTATACAGGAAGAGTTAATGGAACAGTTGGGAGGGGAAGGCTTAGACAATGGTATTCTCAGAAACGACCGCATGTATGAAAGAATTTATGAAAGTAGAAAAAGTGCAGATATTTGTCAGGATCGTAGCAAGTGGTAGGAAATGGTATCTGCCTACCCCTTGGGCAAAGAGGTGTTATGGTATGTATGCATTTATCTATTCAACCCCGAAAAGTTATTGTCTTCGAGTGTGGCTTTCAATAAAGGGAGAAGTTCAAAGAGGTGCATCTAATTTATAAAGTTTTCTTCAATACTGTATTTTCAGTGAATTCAGGTTTATATTGTGCATCATAGATATGGCTTGTTATGTATGTTGTAATGCATTGACGCAGTCACTGTGTTGCCTTATTGTATTTTTATTGCTAAGCTCATTGCCTGTGCAGCTGAAGCGAAATTAATATAAATAAACTGCCACTAATAAATGCATAAAGCCATTAAGCATTGCGGAGTACAAGTTGACTTTTATGGTCACACAGCACAATGCACGATCTAGAGTAACTCCTCGGTCACAATCGCAAGCTTTATTAGATTGATTGATGTGTTTACTTCGCGTCCGGAGTGTCCGAGTTGTGATCCTTCGTTACACTCTTGTCCAGTACAGCAACGATCTCACACGCTCGAGATTCTTAACGCGGATCAGATCAATTGCGTCATAGGTCAAAAGGGACCTACGGTTTAGCATACTTTATCAAATTTTCTGTCATTTCGGGAATACTGAAAAGGTATAAACAGTCACATTCAATAAGCAAGTCCTTAAGACACTAGAAAATCTTGCGATGAAACTGGATTGTTTTTCTTAAATCAGCTATGCAGAAATTACAGAGTTAGGGCAGGGACACCAAAACTGTTTAGTATCTCGGCAACAGTCTCCATCCGCTAAAGCTTCAACACATCTTGATTTCAGCTACATGATGTCGAACAACGGTCGCAAGCGCAACGCCCCCGCGTCGGGCCGCAACCCCAAGATCAGGAAGCCGCGCAAGCCTGTCTCCGAGGACGAGGACAGCAACGATTCCGTGCTGTCTGACCAGCAGCCGCCGCCGGAGGCGCCCCGCACCCCCTCGCCGCTTAACGATGAGCCACTGATAAAGCTGCCCGAGGTTAGTGACGTCACAAAATATATAACTTTACGGAAAAATGTACCATACACACCACATCCATGCCTACACTCACATTCATTCTCACTGAACCAAACAGTTTGAACTCTTTTTCAGTTAATTTTTAGTTTTAACTGTGCTAGCCACGGTGGGATGTTGGTGACCTCTGGGACAGGTTCTCTTTTGCAACCTATTTCAGGCACCAGTCCCTCGCATATATTGGAGTATATTGCTTGTTTTTATAACATGCAAGATCAACCTTGAGCGGCCCTCTACACGCCGCCTCTGGCATAATTCCTGTAATTTACATACATTTTATATGTACTCGCCGCACATAGTGACGCCGGTATCCGCCACATTCCATGCGCTACAAACTATAGAAATATGCCGGTGGTTTTGTAGTTCGTCTGCGGAGATGCTGAGTACCTATATTGTTAAAAATGAATAAATATATTTGAACCATGTTGCAATATTAAAAGTGTTAAATATACATTAGAATATAATTTAAATAGACATGTATTGATTTATACATAATATTTTGGACAATCCATTGAATTTTGGTTACATGTCAATTTAATGTTTCGTCTGATATTTAATATTTCCTAGCTGACCAGACAGACTGTGATCTACTAAAGTACTTGATGGTGGCTGTCCAATAAAACACGGGTGTTAGATTTTTATTTATTTTACTACAAAACCTTAACAGCCTTGAAAGAAAAGACGAAGAGAAATTAAGTTCTGCGTTTAGCAACACTTGGGGATTCATTGTTATTAATATACTATTGTCTGTAATAGGAGCTGCTGCAATCATTCTACAAGACGCCGGGTGTGTTGCTGATCTCGGGGCTGGTCTCCTGGGACCTGGTCGCCAAGAGGGAGAACAACCCCACCAAGCGCACCCACCCCAATCTCTATACCTTCCACAAGTTCACTGACCGTCGGGTAAGATGATTTTTCAAACTCATAACTAGCTCCTCTTGACTATTACAATTCCTGTCGATGATTCATGTTCCTGGAATATACAGGGTGAGTTATTTAAGTGGGTGTGGTAGGCCAAATCCTAAACTACAAGGAATTTAGAAAAAAGGGCTAAGGAGCCTCGAGACCGATTTTCCCAATAACTAAAAACTGCATAGTCCGATTTTTGAAAAAAACTATTCTCAGCCAGGAATAAAACTGGATTGAATAAATGGAATGTTGGTTTTGAAAAACAAAACCCAAATAAATAAATCAATAAACACTGTCTGAAATGGTTCAAAAAAGTAAATAATTCGCTCTTTTTCTCTTTTCAATCAACAAAAAACAATAATATACCTAGGCTGTCAAACATTTTATTGTTAATAAAAACATTTGATGCTCACAGTACCGCCTGATAGTCAGCGGCTGCAGCGCTGGCCACTCTGTCCTGGTCTCTGAAGAGGGCGAAGCTTATACATTCGGTAAGTATTTCAAAACAGAGTTTTATCATTGCTGTTCTTATTACCCTGCGGCGTAAGAGGTGTTTTATGTTTGACGTGTATCCAATGATATGACAATAAAAAAGACGTAGATAGGTTATGACAATACTGGCGCGAAGTCAAAAATTGTCCCCTGGCGTACGTACCTATAATTTAATTTGTGTACAAGATAGCATGATTATTTACTAAAGCATAAACGAGACAGATACATGTTGCGCAATGTCGTCTGAAACTGTCAATGCTTTGCTCAGGTGGTCGAAGTCCTGATTTCGGGTGCCACTCTTTTAGCACAAGTAACAACCCCTTGAGTGTCGGTGGAACTGATTCAGCTCATCAGGAAATTGGTGCAGTTCCAAGCGGCAAATTTAGGCCTGGTATAATTATGTCTTTCGCGCTAAAAAATTAACCATTTTGGCTATTGGCATTTTGGCATTTGTGCCATTTTTTCGACAAATAATGACGCGTAACGATCTACCGTTATGTTAGTAAGATTCGGCGATAACGGTGCCTGACAGCTCGTATGTCTCCGACACTTGAGGTTGTATTTACGTGTTTTTATTATAATGTCATTGTATGTATCTGTGTCAACGAGGACTCTAATATGAACCCTTGTCGATTTCGCCTCATAGGACGTAATAACTGCGGTCAGCTGGGCTTCGGCGACACAACTACCCGCAACGTGCCGGAGCTGGTGCCCGGGCTGAAGGGCGAGAATATCATCCACGCTGCCGTCGGTCGGAACCACACTCTCTTCGTCACTGGTATGTCGACACTTCATTTACTATCTCGTTGCCATATTACAATCAATCTTGTTTATTGCATCTGAAATAAACTTATTTCCGCACTCGCCGCCGCACTCAGAGACGTCAATTATCGTTAATGGTTCATTGGAGTCAAAATTCCATTTTTCAAAAGAGACTTTATAACAAATTGAATAAAGAACTTTTTAGAAAGTAATATTTTGACTCTAATGAACCAACTTAAATTGACGTCTCTGAGTGCGGCAATTAGTGTCATGCAATACAATAACTCATTTAATGCACAGCATTATCTGGAAAATACACTTAATTTTTAAGGGCGTCGAAGATCTTGCGACTACTCGAAATAACAAAAGATGTGCTTTTGTTATTTCGAGAGTTTCGTTACCAAATTTAACGTTACAGTGCGTTTGATAGGAGTAACTATACCCAGTTTTTAACGTTATTCAAAGCCAAGGACAAGGAAATTGATACGTTTTGTCCTCCCCAGATACCGGCACAGTGTACGCGTGCGGGGACAACAAGAGCGGCCAGTGCGGCCTCGGCAACACCACGCCGCAGGTGCTCAAGCCCACTCGCATCAGATACAAGTGAGACTTACATACTAAGGGTTCTGGCCTGAAGACGCCTTTGACGTTGATTGTGTTGTACCCTTTAACAGGCAGAGGGAAAATAGTTCCCACCATAATATTACCGTTAAGTTGATGAAATAAGGTTTGAAACCAATGAAATATGCTGAGTGCTTATGTCTGTTAAAGGGTTTCTTAGGGTTTTGTACCCCAAACAAAAAATAATCACTTCGCTCTTGGTCTGTCAGTCAGATCCTTTCAGTTATTTAATGTGTGGAGGCATAAAGTTGAAATAAATATCAAATACTGAGGTATACGTAATGGTCTGAGGAATAGCTTTCCTCGTTGTGATGAGAGCCCTGCACTCAGTTTTAGAAAGAGCCAAGATTTTATCATAAATTTTGATCATCTAAGGGTCATTGTACAAAAATGTATCTACTTATACATATCAAGTTCTTGAAGTAATGCTGTTGCATCAGTGTAAACGGCCAGTTAGTGCCACAATGCTTGGAACACTATCTGTTGCAGCGGTGCTCCGGTCGTGAAGGTAGGCTGCGGGGCGGAGTTCTCCATGATCCTGGACTGCAACGGTGCCCTGCACTCCTTCGGCCTGCCTGAGTATGGACAGCTTGGTGAGCTAAACAGTCAACATAATATAAGTGTTTTTCCTTAGATACACAGGCAGCTTTTCATAACTAGTGGGACTGGTAATAATATGTTGTTTCTCCTCTGAATGTGGCATGCAACTAGGAACAGATTCTAGGTGGCCTGCAAGATGGGGTGCGTTAATTGCCATCCATGCATTGATAACTAAAAATGCTTGACCTGATTTATAAAATATCATGGATAGACCGTGTTAGAGATAAATAAATGAATTCGAAATTCATACCCTTCTGGCCTTGCTTGAACTATAAAACTTCACCCTCATGCACCATGATCACAACTGAAGGTGTCCAATGCAGTACAACATGGTCACGAGCATAGTAATTGGCCATGCTACAATCCAGAGAAGCATCTGAGTCTGCTGGGGCAGGTCTGGCATATCTGTCTGGTGAATAAAGAGGATTACTGATGATGGCAGCATATCCAACTCGAGCTCCATCTGACGAAATTACCTGCAAGGGTACCCTACTTTATCATCCTGCTGACCAAAGGGCGACTCCACGAATGCCAGCATCCAGAACAGGCAGCTAAAAATTGTAATGTTGTTAAAGCGATAGGCCACTGGGACCATTGCTGATCTCTTGTGGCCCCTTTTCTTGTAAGATAACATTATTTCTGTTAAAGTTGTTTATTTCAACAACCTAATTTAGGAAAACTTTATTTTTTGCAACAACCTGATTCAGGAAACAGTTTATTGTTTTTTTTATCTTTATTCTGAACCTACTATAATAATTTTGTTAGTTTTAGTAACCCACAACAAAACCCAACTATCATCAAATGCATTTGTTTTACTAACCCTACAGCCATATTAAATCCAAAGCCTTACTTCCCTCATCTCTCGTGTCCAGGTCACAACACGGACGGCAAGTACTTCGTGACCTCGACGAAGCTCTCGTACCACTTCGAGACGGTGCCCAAGCACGTGGCGCTGTTCTTCGAGAAGTCCAAGGATGGCCATGTGTCGCCGGTGAGGGACGTCGATATTGTCGACTTCTCTTGCGGCAACAATCACACGGTGAGATTCATAGATGACTATACTTCATTAACTATAGCATTAGACAGAACTTGACAGAAGTTTAAAAGGTTCTTTTTGGGGTACACTTTGTGGTATTGTATTTATTACAATAAATATTATAACTTAAGATTTATCCCGAACTTGTCAAAATCTACGGCATATGTCAAGTGTTACACTTAATTGTACAAATAACTTTAGAATTTATGAGGCTTTTACTAAATTAAATTATTTTGACTTACGAGAAACTATATTGTCGATCATAAAACCCTAAAAGAAGCAGGCGTTGTGAATCGAATCGCGCTTTTACTGTCATTATAACTCTACCGAATCTAAAATGTTACTTACCCCCGAATTCACAAACGACAATAAACGCTAAGCACGCGCTCACGCTCATGCTGTCCCTTTCAGTTCTATTGACATTTTACGGGTCAGCGTGAGCGTGAGATGGAAGGGGCCAATTTAATTTTTTCAGGTTATACAAATTTGTCAGCCGGCAAAAGTCAATCAAAAATGCAAATCATTTATTTGTTTGCACACCTGCTGCTATGAGCCCCTTTTTTCTAATGGTATAATAAATGGAGTATATCGACCTGCGACTTCGTCCCCGTAGACTTTCACAAAGCTAAAAACAACCTATTTATGTACTGTTTATGTATCGTAATATGTACAGTCAGCATAAATATGATGTAGGGCACAGCGGAGGTAGGGCTTTTAGTGACGCTTTAACGGAAAACCGACTATCATTGTAGTATTACAGTAGCTTAAGTCAGACCGGACGACGTTCCGTGGTTAGGCCCTTCACAAGGTGGACCGACGATCTGGTCAAGGTCGCGGGAAGCCGCTGGATGCGGACAGCGCAGGACCGATCGTTGTGGAGATCTTTGGGGGACGCCTATGTCCAGCAGTGGGTGTCGTTCGGCTGATATGATGAAGTCAGACCGTCAATACCTCATTCTGATGCTAACTGGACCTAACTTTAAAATGTGGTTAAAATAAGATTTTCTTTTTTTATTATTATTTTTAGCATTTTCCATGCAGTATGAAAACCAGAAAAACCAGAAACCTGAAAACCAGAAAAAGATAAGTTTCAGATCTTTAGTAAAGATTTTCTTTCGTCGAGCAATTAGCAATTGGAGAGGATTATAGTCAACTTGATTAAATAAACATTGAATTCTGATCAGGTGGCGATCGACTCCAAGAAGCGCGCGTACAGCTGGGGCTTCGGCGGCTTCGGTCGCCTCGGCCACGCCGAACAGAAGGACGAGAGCGTCCCGCGCCTCATCAAGTACTTCGACACGGCGGCGCGCGGCGTGCGCTCCGTGCACTGTGGCGCCACCTACAGCCTCGCCGTCAACGAGCTCGGTGAGATATTTTGACATTTTTTTCTCACTTTGAGACAACACTACTTATGCTAGTTATTTTATGTTCACAAAAATAATAATTAAAATCAAAACTTGTTGTGGTTATTTTTGTTTTTAGCATTTTCCATGCAGTATCTTTACTAAAGATCTGAAAACCAGAAAAAGACATTTTGTCGTCTTGGCATCAGGCAGGAATCAAGCCCGCATCTTTCGCACAAAAGATGCGGGCGATTTCAGATCAAATCTTATTGTAAACAAACAGTCAAAATTTGTTACAAAATGAGGCCACAATAGGCCTCAAATTTTGGTGATCAAGTCCGTTTTTTTTTCAAAATTTGTAACCAATACTATTATGAAGCAACTTTATCAAGAAATCATTTTCATAAACGCAATATTTAAAATAGCGAAACAAACTTCTTACGCGCAATTGCTGTCACTTTTGAATGAAGCGTTTTTGGGTAAGTCCTAAAATGTGCATTTGAAATTTTGATATTTCTGGTAATATTTATACAATCGAAGTGTTTGAAAAAGAAAGTGTTTGTCCACGGCGGTGTTATAACGTGTGAACAAGACAGTACGATTATTTACTAGATCGTAAACGATATCGTCTCAGAATGTCAACACAGTCAATGCTTTGCTCTGATGAACGAATCGTTTTGATTTCGGGTGCTATTTTTCAACACAAGTAACCTGTCTACCTATTTTAATTATAAAATCATTGTATTTTAATTATTTATTTCGTATGAATGTGTTTGCAGGCGCGCTGTTTCTGTTCGGTCAGACCAAGAGGACTGGAGAGGCCAACATGTACCCTAAGCCAGTACAGGATCTCACAGGTATATCTACAATCTGTAGAATTATTGTTTATTTTTCGTTTATTTCGCCTGATCGTTACTTTTGCTTGTTTGTTACTTGTTACGTTGTAAATTGTAATGTCCTAACTTAGTACAGATATTTTATTCCTTGTTTCTTTATAAATAATTGCGATCTGATTGGTGAGTAATGGGGTTTGGGAGTCAGGCAACAATAATTTACTATTTTCTTATCTCAAATGGACATGTGTGTTTTCTTCACTTGAGCGCTTCAATCCACATTGGTTATTCCCTGACCTGGTAGAACCCTCGTTCAGTTGAAGTTGTGGTTGAATTATTCGATGAAGTCGATGTATTTTACTTCAATAAAGCCGAAATATCCTACAGGCTCTATATCATTATGCGCTATATGCGCTATTATTGTTATGGTGTGTTGTTCACATTGATATAAACAAAAAGAGTAGATATGGAATCCGCGTACCAAAATTGTCCACACAAAAGTAGGTCTAATCGACCTACTTTCAAGCCAATGTGACAGCGACTTGTTTACGTGCACCTTATTATCATTTGCTGGTATTCAAATTCGCGAAGTATGAACGTAAAATATCTTCCTCTTTGTTTATATCAATGGTTGTGTTGTTCATGATGACATCAAATGTGTTTCCCAGGCTGGAACATCCGCAGCGTGGGCACCAGCAACACCTCGATCGTGCTGGCCGCCGACGACTCGCTGATCGCCTGGGGCGTCTCGCCCACCTACGGGGAACTGGTTAGTCTGATAATCAGCGTTATAAGTAAACCATACGATTATTGGCACCCTTCATATTAAATCGAAAAAACAACGCTGCGACGGTAATTCAGGTTCGGAATTAAATACCAAAACCTAAATTTTTCTCGATTTAATAGGAAGTGTGCCAATAATCGGGTGGTTTACCCTATATATACTGTTGAATAGACCTTTTCGTTATGGGGAAATAATGCTTTTATGCATTAGCAAGAGGATGGGACTCGCCCATCTCTGGAAAGAGGTAGGAATACCGCACTAAATTAACCCGGTGGATTTAGGTGTATGTGGGATTCCGTTTGAACATCTCTACTTCCCCCTTCGTCGGTGCCGCCTTTGTGCCGAACAGTCAATTTAAAAAGCGCTCTCTTCCAAACAACTCACAATAACCCATAATACAGGGTGTTACGAAAATACCCCTAATAACTGAAGGGGGTTATACAAACTTCTGAAAGGAGTCCCTTGTTAATTTCTTACAGCCGTAGTTCTTAATTTGAATTTTGAGTAAATTAATGTAAAAAAAATATCGGTTATAGAAACACCCCGCACTAATTTGGGTTCATGGAGTGATCATTAGCGACCTCCTTTGTTCACGCCCCTACTTTATAAATCGAATTAATATCGACATTTTGGTAAACATTTGATGTACGTTTTTATCGAAACCGTTAAAGATATGAAAAAAAGGGACAACGCCTACTATTTCAGATTCATTCACTTTCTATGCCATTTCAGTCTTTAGGGGTATTTTTGAAGAATATTTATAAACAGTAAGGAAAATATAGATTAACGTTAATGTACGATTTGGGCGGTTTTATCTCTGAAAAGCGATCTCTTCCAAACAGCCCACAATAATCCATAATCAATGATATTACAATAAAAAAGACGTAGATAGGTTATATCAGTACTAACGCGAAGTCAAAAATTGTCCACGGGGTACGAAGTAGTTAGTTTGACCGTGTTATAACGTGTGAACAAGACAGTACGATTATTTACTAAAGCGTTAACGAGACATACATGTTGCGAAGTGTCGTCTCAAACTGTCAATGCATTGCTCAGGTGTACGAATCGTTCTGATTTCGGGTGCCTCTTAGGTAAATAGGTAGGTACCTACCTATCTATTTTCATTATGTCGGTGTCAAATCGCACGATCTCGGTGGCCAGTTCACGTCGCCTCCGCGCGAGATGACCATGTCCGCAAAATTGCTCGTGCAGAAGGCGAAGTGCGCGGAACGTTGCTTGAATTGAAGACCCATTTTCATTAAACAATTTTATGATTTGCACGTGTTGCTCGATACTGTAACTTGCCATGGTGATTTGGGAGGACTGAATGAATATAACACACCGCATTTGACATCTGTCACTCAAACAACATGGCCGCAGTGAGCT
This sequence comes from Udea ferrugalis, assembly GCA_950022985.1. NCBI lineage: Eukaryota > Metazoa > Arthropoda > Insecta > Lepidoptera > Crambidae > Udea > Udea ferrugalis. Next base: position 2,725,908 of record OX465515.1, read on the forward strand.
GTCAAATTTCGAGCGTCCTTAATTGTATACCCTTTATAATTTGTCAACAAACAGGGCACAGGTGATATAAACAAGTCGACGGCGCGCCCCAAGGAGGTGTCGCGCATGGACGGGCTCAGCGTGACGCAGGTAGCGATGGGCTACTCGCACACTCTGCTGCTCTGCGACGACTCCAGCGACGAGGTCAAGGCCAAGCTGGCCGATCTGCCGCTCTTCAGCCCCTAAGTGCAGGTATACAGTTAGTTACTAAGCAGGGCACTGTCGACACAAGTCGACACGCGCCCCAAGGAGGTGTCGCGCATGGACGGGCTCAGCGTGACGCAGGTAGCGATGGGCTACTCGCACACTCTGCTGCTCTGCGACGACTCCAGCGACGAGGTCAAGGCCAAGCTGGCTGATATGCCGCTCTTCAACCCCTAAAGACGCCAGGTAAGGACCATTGGACCCAAGGCACTGACCAGGGCACTGTCGACACAAGTCGACGGCGCGCCCCAAGGCCAAGCTGGCTGATATGCCGCTCTTCAACCCCTAAAGACGCCAGGTAAGGACCATTGGACCCAAGGCACTGACCAGGGCACTGTCGACACAAGTCGACGGCGCGCCCCAAGGCCAAGCTGGCTGATATGCCGCTCTTCAACCCCTAAAGACGCCAGGTAAGGACCATTGGACCCAAGGCACTGACCAGGGCACTGTCGACACAAGTCGACGGCGCGCCCCAAGGCCAAGCTGGCTGATATGCCGCTCTTCAACCCCTAAGGACGCCAGGTAAGGACTTCTGACCCAAGGCACTAACCAGGGCACTGTCGACACAAGTCGACGGCACGCCCCAAGGCCAAGCTGGCCGATATGCCGCTCTTCAGCCCCTAAGTACGCCAGGTAAGGACCATCGGACCCAAGGCACTAACCAGGGCACTGTCGACACAAGTCGACACGCGCCTCAAGGAGGTGTCGCGCATGGACGGGCTCAGCGTGACGCAGGTCGCGATGGGCTACTCGCACACTCTGCTGCTCTGCGACGACTCCAGCGACGAGGTCAAGGCCAAGCTGGCTGATATGCCGCTCTTCAACCCCTAAAGACGCCAGGTAAGGACCATTGGACCCAAGGCACTGACCAGGGCACTGTCGACACAAGTCGACGGCGCGCCCCAAGGCCAAGCTGGCTGATATGCCGCTCTTCAACCCCTAAAGACGCCAGGTAAGGACCATTGGACCCAAGGCACTGACCAGGGCACTGTCGACACAAGTCGACGGCGCGCCCCAAGGCCAAGCTGGCTGATATGCCGCTCTTCAACCCCTAAGGACGCCAGGTAAGGACTTCTGACCCAAGGCACTAACCAGGGCACTGTCGACACAAGTCGACGGCACGCCCCAAGGCCAAGCTGGCCGATATGCCGCTCTTCAGCCCCTAAGTACGCCAGGTAAGGACCATCGGACCCAAGGCACTAACCAGGGCACTGTCGACACAAGTCGACGGCGCGCCCCAAGGCCAAGCTGGCCGATATGCCGCTCTTCAGCCCCTAAGTACGCCAGGTAAGGACCATCGGACCCAAGGCACTAACCAGGGCACTGTCGACACAAGTCGACACGCGCCCCAAGGAGGTGTCGCGCATGGACGGGCTCAGCGTGACGCAGGTCGCGATGGGCTACTCGCACACTCTGCTGCTCTGCGACGACTCCAGCGACGAGGTCAAGGCCAAGCTGGCTGACATGCCGCTCTTCAACCCCTAAGTACGCCAGGTAAGGACTTCTGACCATTGTTTACTACATACATAACATAAACGGCCTTTATGCGTCCCACTGCTGGGCAAAGGCCTCAACTCAACTATGAGGTAGAACAAGCCATACTCCAACACGCGGGCTCAGTGCGGATTGTTGGAGGGGTGTAAGATTAGTATCAGATGTTATCAAGCCACCCTAAGGCCTCTGACTAGGCTTAAGGGCTGACATCTAGCGACATCACCGGGACCAACAGCTCAACATGCCTCTCGAAGCACGCAGATGATCACTACATAGTATGAAACAAAGTCGCTCTCTCTGTCCCTATGTATGCTTAAGGGCCGGCGCCCACTATCGGCATCGGCACGCTTCAGGATTTTAAGGTGGCAAATAGCAATATACTTTAACATTATGGCAACAAAGTAGAAATTTCCGTGATGTGTTCTCGTAAAAACAAAATGCATTTGTTCTGTTTCGGTTTCGACATTTTCTACTTTATGGCCATTGAGTTAGAGTATATTACTATTTGCCACCTTAAAAGCCTGAAGCGTGCCGATGCCGATAGTGGGTGCCGGCCCTAAATCTTAAAATGTACGCAACGGATTTTGATGCGGTTTTTTAATAAATAGAGTGATAAACCTTTCTCTTCAGAAAGGTCGACACAATATGTATAATAACATCCTATTGCACCCGTACGAAGCCGGTCGGGTCGATAGTAGAATATAAAACGAACGTGCAATATTGAAGTAATATGGAGTCCTGAATAACATACAGTTCACTTCACTTTGATTCTGACTTTCTGTGAAACTCAATTACTTCGCGGCTGCGATCTGAGTGAGGAGAACTAAGCAGCATAAGTTTTGAAAATTATTTGCATATAAATGTGGGAAAAAAACAACACGATTGAAGTGAGCGTGTATCGAGTTGCAGTTTGTGGCCATATTAAATTCTGTCGCTGACTACAACCCCGCGTCTATTTCAGAGTCCGCGTGGTCAACCTCTCCGAGTTTCCACTTCTCTTCTGAGCAGTCACCACCTCCACTAGCTACTCCGAGCTCCTCCCAACTCCATACGCACATCGAAAGCTACTTATAAGTCTTCTGTCATTTATAGATCACCCACATTTGTCACCTTGGAAATGACTGTCTGCGGCAGTTCAATGAATACAGTTTGAGAACCAACAACTACAACAATCCTGTCCTGTGTGACAGGTATTATACTTGAAACATTTTAACGTAGTAAAATAACTGTTGTTGTAAAATCAATGCTATAATCTTTATTACCATTCGAGACGGAGACAAATCTAACCAATCCAAAACCATGTAAAAACTGCTCAACAAATAATAATACACAAATTCTTACAAAAAAAGGTACTTCATAGTTGCAAGATGCCTGAAACACTTCACTAAGGTGACAGACGAGGGTGTATTTTAAAGATTGTTTTTGAGAACCACGCCTGCCTCATTGTTGCCTATGCCTGCTGAAAAAAATCTTCTCTCATACTATAAACCGACTGCTCACTCATTTCTTTATTCAAAAGGTTACAAGCTCGCATAATACGTTTCGTGAATGAATGTAGTACTTTGCTCAATAATTATCACTTCTTTATTTGATATAATATTCTATAAAGTCTGACTGTCCATTTACACTATAGCATCTTGTTTTCATACGAAAATAAAAACTGACTATATAACAGTAAGTTCACTTAAAACACGCTTAAATGTTAAAATCTGTGTTAATGTGATGTTAAACTTCAGTTAAATTAAATTATAGTTTGAAATGTTGTTCTAAAAAAAAAATTATATACATTATAAGCTTTCGAACTTCTGCTCCAACTGTGAACAACAATTCTACTGTTATCTTGTCGTTGGAAGTAAACTTGTTTGTATGTACCAAATGACTTACATTGAGTACACGTATATCTAGTTAGAAAAGTTATTCTTATCAATTAATAGTACCTAGTTTATAGTGTTCGTCGTAAACAGTTAAAACCAATGTCCAAAGTCTGACGTTTTGCATAATAAATTCACAGAAATAATCATAGCTTATGCTTTCTTAACAAATTCCATGTTTTGTTGATGTCAGTATGGTGTGACTCACGCTAGGCGTCCGATGCCCATACTCACTTGATTAACATTAAAAACTGTCCACAAGAAAAGCGAAATTGTGCATTGTACTTAATTTTAATTGGAATGATTGTATGTATTTTAAAATTTTAGTTTATAAGAGCTGATTTCCGTTCAAATAGTTTTTCAACGAATTAAATCCGCCTGATTTTATGTTTTGTGAACATTTGTGTCAGAATAATTTTGTTGTAGTGTACAAATCGAATTCATCTGATAGGGTATAGATAGTATGTAATTTCATTGTGTTTGTTTAAATTGTAATTTCGGGAAGCAAAGTTATTGTTACCGTGGATATGCGGATGCGATAAACGCTGACGACCGCGTTCGTGTGTTGCATGGTGGTTTATACAATCAGCACCAAAGCCATGTGGGCTTTGAGACATGCCAAAGTATCTTCCATGTTTGAGGAAAATAGTTTTAATACTGCAGTGTTAAGACTCGTGTGTGGTTTGAAGCGTCATAAAAAAAAAGAGAAATTCTGGTAAAATAAGTTTGCTTTTCTTAAACATTCTAATATATTTGAACGCTCCGAGATCACATGGTTTTGATGCTGACAGTACTATGTCACTATATATGAATACAATTAATGCTTTTATGTATTATTATTTTAACGATCTTTGTCCTAATAGGGTTTATCGACACCGTAACCGTAATAGTGTTGTATCTTATTTTCAGTTGTTTCAGTTGATATAAATACAGTATACATATGGCTAAAGCAATTCATCAAAGCCGTATACTTGTTAATATGAAGCACCCTACAGAGGTACGCACTGCTTTAGCTTCAACCATACTGATGCACAACTGATATTTTGCCAACACAAAAGATGGAAAACGCCATTCGGCAAGTCCATCTCAAGCTACTCGTCACCAGGTTATCGGTAGCAATAAATTGAGGGTGCGGTCCGTTTTGAGATAAAAGTAATTATAGCGCGCTCACGTAGATCATGCTTGCGAAGTTCAGTAATCATTAGTACTAATATTTATTTAGTCCCAAAACTAACCGCACTCCGAAATGAAACCAGATGTTCCCTTCCAGTGTACATGCTATAGGGTCGTTTCGAAAATCTACAGGGAAACTACAGTGAATAATGCAGTATTTATTACATATCATTCTCATTCGATTCGAAGTATGATTTTGTTCTGTTATGTTTGTTAGCGCAGGCTTGCTACACGACATAGTTCATCATACATGTATGAATGTACGTACAATTCATAGCGATCGCTGTGCTCAGTTAGGATACTACTAGCTTCTCGTTGGTGAGCTCCACTCAATTGTAACGGGTGAAGGGTCCGTGAGTTAGAGCACGTAACCATTTACATATAATATTGGTGTTGGTATATAACAGCCGCTTCAAGCGTCGCTACTAAACACATAACACATGAATATAATCGCCAGCATTCCATTCTTCTTCTTTGGTAAACATACAGTTACCTGAGTTGATACGGGAATTTCATTTATTATAATAAACTTTGTAAGGCATATTTGTAAAATGGTCCTGTATACTCTGGAATAGATGTAAAGTTTCTTTAAACTATAATATTATGTGTAACAATTCGCATGTAAGCTACGCCTGTCTACTACAACCCACCTCCGTTCGAAGCGTCAGTATACGATGTTAGATCTTAAATACTTATAGGGTTTTAAACTTCAATCGATTGCGATTGTGAGATTTTCTTACCGATTAAGGTTTTATCGATTGTATTAGTACTTATCATGATAATTTTATTTTAATGTATGTAAGTGTAAAATATAAATGGCGACGCGTGCGGCGTCATACATTCCCTACCTTCGGGCTGGCGGCCCGAGCGCCCTCTACTTCGGGCGACTGGTGGCCCGAGACTGATTTTAAATGTTTTCTGTATCAAACAGCAGTAGCGCAACGATCAAAACGAGTCGCCTGTATTTTTAAGTGCTTTATTTAGAAGAATTGTGTATTTTTTAAGTGTGAAAGGATTTAATCTCATGCTCGGGATATTTTTACATAACGGGTACAAAAGTATATTAATTGTCCTAATAACTGTCCTTGCCAACGATTTTATCTTGTGATTTGATAAATAAACGTTTTCTTTTCACTTTAATTGGGCTTTTTATTCTGCCCAAAAATCCAATGGTAGATCTGGGCTAAGGCGGTAGATTGTGGTAAGTATTTTCGCAACGTAAACCAAGATGTTAAGATCGAAGAGTAACTTGAAAAAAAAGTCGAGCAGGAAGGGTTCCGTACCATCATCGAGTAAAAAAATGCTTGAAAATTACATACGTTTGTTGCATGGGATTTTGACCTTTGATATTGACTTTTTTTTAATTACCTACCTATTTATTCTGAAAGGTAATGAACAACTACATATTCTGTGAAAATTTAAAGCGTCTACCAGTACCGCTGTAAATAGTAAGTTTAAAATGATATGGAATATTTCATATCAGTTACCTGAAATTCGTTAGTATTTAAACGAGGCATGTGCCCAATACCAATCATTACATAAAATAGAATTACTATCAAAGTGAAATTGTTGATAATCATCTCTGGGAGTTTAATATCTATGCGAACGAAGTCGCAGGCAAATGTAGGGGAGTAGCGTTCCGAATTGAGTAAAAATCGAAAATAGCGCGCTCACACGCGACCCGAATTGATGCCAGCTTGACGTCATAGATGACGTCACTTACGGTGCCCTGTTGCACTCACAACGATGAAGATGAAGCTCCGATGCGTTATCGCCGTCAGTCTTAAGTCAGATCCAAAGATGTAACGTCAAACAGTCATTTTCGCGTGCAACTATTCAGATATAACTATTATCTGCAGGGAAAAATCTTCTTCTATATTAACGTTACAGAAGCTAAAACGTAAGAGAACTTCAATGAAATCCTGGGAATTATAGAATTTTTTAATTTAACATTGTTAGGTTATGTGTCACTATCTTGCGATCCGAATTGATTTTTTGCCGTCGCAATGACGATTCAATTCGATTCGAAACGACTACAATCACCGCCAGCTATGCTATTCCGGCGGACGCAAACCTCCCTTCGCTTGTGTGAGTGAACTTTAAAATTCAATTTCTTTGCAACTGTGGTCGTTTGAAAAAAAGGACTAAGCCGAATAACATTTTTAAAATATTCAATTAAAATATGAGGGAAAATACTGATTCAAAGTAAAGCGTATTGATGATTGAGGTAAGCGTGGAGCACCGAGATCTGAAGTGATGTCCGATGTGCACCGCCGGAATAGCACGGCAGCGCTCACAGCGCTGTATTCGAATCACTGACCGCACAGTAGGTTTAAATGAAACAAATAATTACACACAAATATTTATTCTAGCTATTTACATTAAGTGACTATGCATTTTGTAAATGACAATAGTTTATAATATTATTATGTATGAGTGAGAAAGTAGACTAAACCCCGAATTCATAAACGACAATCAACGCTAAGCGCGCGCTCACGCTCATGCTGTCCCTTTCAGTTCCATGGACATTTTAAAGTAAAGTAACAATTATCTAATATTTAACAGTCATAATCTTTATTCATGTAAACTTCTAAACAATAATTTAATACAATTATTGCGGTAACAGCGTAACAACAGTGAAGTCATCATACATGATGTGCAGAGGAGCAGACTATATCTGAGATGACCACAAATTCTTGTCGTTCAAGTTATCTTTTACATTGTAATAACCTCGTTTCAATAACTTTTCTTTAATTTCACGATTTAAACTTGTGACGATGTAGATTTTACAGGACAGCATGAATGTGAGCGCGTGCTTAGCGTTGATTGACGTTCGTGAATTGGGCGGTAAATGTGGGTCTCTGACTATCCCGTTTAAGATATAAATAGTGCTTATTTTATACTAAAAAATATATATATTTTTCAACATTTTATTTTAAAAAAAATGCAATCCTGGTGTTAATATGTATATTTAGCAAAATATTAATGAAAAAATTATTAATGATAACCTTACGAAATTAATATTGTGTGTTGACTATTATTTAAACAGTTAGGTTGGGTTGCACCATCTGACTTTAACAATAACAAACATCAAAATTTCAGTTAAAGTACCGGTCAGGTAAGCAAAAATGACGTCAAATTGTCAAATTTGACAAAAACTAACTTATACTTTAACTTTTACTATGGTGCAACTTACCCTTAAGTTTACGTCATTATTTAAAAAAAGAGTGAACGTAAGTGTGAGAGGCCTCATTAGCGCGTTGCGTCGTCGCTGCGTCATTGTTATAGATATATTTATAATGACATGCTACATAATGCGATCCATCATCGCACGGATGTTTCAGATGGTTGAGGATGGCAACGCGTTGATGAGGCCTCGTCCTAAAGCTGTCAGCATACGGTTCTTACTTAACATTAAGAAAATCAGTACCCCGAAAAAGAGACTGATCTTGCCTGGCAAGATATGTGTACACATGTGAGAACTAGTAGTGTTTACTACATCTTAAAGTGTCAGAGCTATGAGATCAGATTACCTAACTTACGTTCTAAGTGCTCGAAGTCCCAGTGAAATGTGATGTCTGTTAGCGCGTCAAAAATATGTTTGCTCATCGGGACTTCTTCCAATCCCTCTTAGTGAGGTGCTGCGCAAATATAGTCACTGTTTCAACACAACTTGGAATGTAGAAATTTATTAACGTGATTGTGTCTTCAACTGTAAACACCCGAGAAAAAGAACACCTGAATGTTCTTAACTTTTTTTTAAAAAGTGGATGCGATGCAAATAGACATTATGATTATTATTAATATACTGAAATCAAATAAAAATTGTAGATATATCCTTAGTGAAATGGAAACACCCAGACCAATACAGGACAGAGACATGTCATGCACACGAATGTTTGTACTCTGCATGGATAAAAAAAAACCCTCGACCTCTGGTGTAGTAGCGAACATCTCGACCATTACAACAAATCGATCTTCATAATTAAATGATTGGCGATCTAATATAATTTTCTTTCTTTTAACACAAATGTGCCTATCTTGATTCTGCTCAGCGAGTGGTTTTCTTATACTGATTATTTGAAATTGAAGACACGTTTGCGCAGCGCCCAAGAGAGATAATCTCACGATAACTTTACGACTAACATTTATAAGAACATTAACTAAATTAGTGGTGGACGCGTCCACACGGAAGCAATGCGGAAGGCGTGATGTCATGCACGTATACATTTTTTTGAAATGACTACTTGGCTGTCGAGCTGCTGACGGCTTTGCCACCCTTTCGGGTCTGTAGGGTTGAGCAGATTGCTCCCAACGATAGTTATAAAGGCCGCTCCACACTTAGCCCGCGGATCACGGCGCGATCTCGCGGAGCGAACTTGCCGCGAATTTAGCAACGACTCTACACTCGCAATGGTTCGCGGTATTTCCACAGTTGTGTTCGCAACGTTAAATGAAATGGACGTTGAAGTAGCTGTTGCTGCGTCGCTAACTTTATTCGCGTTAGCGTACTACAACTATGTAGATATTGAAAATAAATCGCAAAATCCACAAAATGGGTTCCGTTTGGTAATATTTTAAAACTGTAACTCCAGCTCGTTTGTCCATGTTGCGCTCATTTTTTTCACCAATTTCACAATGGACGGTGCAGGTCCGAACACTCGAACGACTCCAACAATACTGACCGTGTCGCGGACTGCGAGTGTGGAGTCATGCACGTTCGCGTCGCGTTCGCTCTTCGCGCTCCCTTTGACGCGGGACCAAAAACCGACCAAAATTGGGGAACAAAGCGCGAAACCGCGAAGAATATGCGAAACGGCTCTACACTTAGCGTTCGCGCCCGTTCGCAGCCATTGCGCGCGATCCGCGGGCTAAGTGTGGAACGGCCTTAAAATTATTAAGTAATGCGCCCAAAGCCATTCATTTGTGTAAAACTTGCAGTCCCGACCATCTTTTTCACCATTTCGTTATTAACAGTTGGGTTCACGTACGCAAATTTGCTGATAGCAAATTTCCAAAATATCATCATTTTATATCATCTAACAGTATTAAGGTATCAGCTGTTCCTGAGCAGACGTCCTAGACCATCTACTTATAGTTCGAATGAACGCGACAGCCGTTTCTCATCCGTGTGGTAGCGGCCCACCAATATCATAATAGAAATATATTACTTAGGAAAGTTACTAGACATATAAGATGCATTTCCTCCAACAATTGTAAAAATTTGTTAAATATCCGTAACGAATTAAATAGGGATTTGATAATCAAATTTTGGAGCACCACATTAGGCGTTTCCGAAATGACTTACATAGTTTAAAATCAGTGCGGGTCGAATCTCCAATTTTTTTTTAGTTTTAGTTTCAAAAATATTAAAATTGTACGAATTTGGATGATCATCTTTGGCTAATTACAAGATCGCCATATTATTCCCTTAAACTATAGTCCCTATAATTTTTAAAGCCATTTCAGGCATGAAAATATAAACATATTATTTTAACTTAATATTGAGCGGACTCAACACACTACACACTTATCTATGTTCTGTATCAAGAAACTAGATCTAAATTGATACACAAGTGAAACCAATAGGTATGTGTTATTAAAAGCGCTTACTTTTGAACTAAATAAATAATGTTCGGAAACAAACTCAAGATGGTTTCTAGTAAGCAGTGATTTTTTAGCGAAATTGACACAGTAGGATAGTGACATTTTTCTTGTGTGACTTTTAGAACTAGTTTGAAGTAATCTCTATTTATATGATGCGTACCAAGGGTTTGACTACAGATCTATGAAGCCTATGCTATTTGCTGAATAATGTTCATAATTTTTCGATAGAAACGTTTAGCGCCAAAACTATTGCACAGACGAAATTTAAATTCAAATTCAAAGAATACTCGAGGTTCCTCGAACATATCAAGTTGTACCAATGCTTTGCTTGTTAGTTTCTTCAACTTGTAATAAAGAAAGAAAGAATATATGTTGATTTGGTACAGATACAAATTTCGATCAAAAAGATAGCTATCATCAGCTATTGTAAAGTCAAATATCAATTTGTCGTTCAAACTGACGTGTTATTTCACTGCAAGCCTTATTAGCTCACCAGACGATACAAACTACAAAATGGTCATGCCTCAACCTTTTTTATTTCTTTCTCTTAAATTTGGCAAATAATACTCAACTTTATCATTTCGTCATTCACTTATTTCTAGGCCGCTAGGAGTGTTTATTGCAATGAACACTCAGCTGAGGCCTCGGCCAATTCATTCTGATCCCGCTAAACCTTACAAATGTTTTATGTTACAAATATTTTTTACATTATTCTAACTATACAATTCCATCTTCCTATATTCGCTCACCACCTATGAAAAACAATCAGTCCAAAATCCATTTCTGGAAAGGTCAAATATATAAAATGGTCTCGCACTTTGCAGACCGTTTGGCATAAGGCATGACTATACCCCGCGTGTTGATTGTACTAAAAGGTGTCTTGTAGCTGGCACCCATCGACCTCACAACCTCTAGATATTTATTTGTATGCAATTAACCTGGGGCAAGGGGCAACGTTTTCGCTTGACAGCTAACGAAAAATGGTAGAAAATTGCATTGAAGATTTGTTGGCTGAATCTTCCACCCAATGACTCTATTGGCTATGAGGTCGATGCTAGCACAATTTGGTGCCAGGACTCCACATCGCGTTTGCTTCGTGTTGCTAGAACTAGATGGCGCTGAGAGTGCGCATGTAAAGTTGTTGGTTGCTGAGACTAGATGTCTCTAAAGATAAGAAAACCAGAAAAAGACAATCGGTCCTATGGCGTCGGGCGAGTATCGAACCCGCAACTTTCGCATACCAGGCGACTGCACTAACCACTGTGCTGTGTTTAAGGTATATGCCTAAACATTGGTGAAACAAACCTGGCTGCCAGGTAAATATACCAGAAAAATTCGGCCGGTCTGTTAATGGTCTCGGTAGCACAGTGGTTAGTGCAGTCGCCCGGTTTGCGAAAGATGCGGGTTCGATTTCCACCTGACGCCATAGGACCGATTGTCTTTTTCTGGTTTTCCTATCTTTAGTAAGATGATAATGCATTATCCCTAATGCTAAAAATTAAATATGTTTCTAGTCTGCTTGGTCCTGCAGCCTGGTGGCGAGGTGCTGCACGGCGCGCGTCAGGTCGATGACGGCGACCAGCTCGGTCACGCGCACGTTGTCCAGCCAGCCGGGGGGCTCGGTGGGGCCGCGCTTGTCCATCAGCTTCAGCGCGTGCTCCAGGCAGAAGTTGGAGTCCTTGTCTAGTAGACCTGTCACCTGGAACGGTACAACATTAGAAAGATAATCTTTCACAAACAGGGTACACTTTTAGGTCTACATTTTTATTATTCATGGACAAACTATAGTGTGAGAAACTGGTATCTGCACTAAGTTAGAGACATGCTTACAGGTGATCAGGCTTTCGCATAACAAGGGTTGATACCAAACACAAAAAAAAATACTTTTTAAATCAAGTATGGAAGTCTATGTGGGGGAATGGGTGTGTTTATATCTTTGTATTGTTGTGTAAAGATAAAGATGGCTTGGCCTGAATGTATGAGTGTGAAGGTTACCACGACAAGAACTTGATAATAACAGAATCAAATTTATATAAGCCACGAGGTCAAATTGACATAAACCTGTCACTTTACAGAGTGATCAATCCAAATGGATCAGTAGGGGGAAATCAGAAACTATGAGAGATAGCAAAATCTGTTCTTAGGAACCATGGCTTCCATTTAAGACTTAATAATATTAGCATTCAGCCTTTTTTACATCTCTCATACATATCCGGGAATCGAACCCGTTGGTCTTGAAAAAAAAGGTCACTAGATAATATTATGTCATATGGTAGTGTCGATTAACAGGAACAAATTCTGAGATGTGAAATTATTTGACAAACTAAAGCAAAGTTCCTATTCATAATAAAATGTGTATTGTTTTCTTACATTCACAAAATTAGCTAATCAAAGTTGTTCGCAAGGGCACTCATTTGAATTTTTAGCTTCCGACTTCCCCCTACTGATCCATTTGGACTGATCTCTCTGTATATTCTTCTTATGTTATGTTTTTCCCCAGAAGGACAGTACGGGGAGCCTAGAAGAGGGGAGAGCCTCAAAGGGGGGTAAGGTGTTACCTTGGAGAGGAAGAGCGTGGAGCGGCAGATGTCGCACTCCAACTGGTCGCGCACGTTCCAGGCCGGGCGCTTCTTGCCGGTGGCCTTGGGGGGGCTGGGTATTTCCTGCATACGAAACAACGTTCAATAAATAAGAATTTTGTCCATTTGTTTTTTTTTTATTATTATTCTCTTTTAATAAAATGTTTTTTTTTTTTTTTTTTATAGGATAGGGGGCAAACGAGCAGACATATCACCTGATGGAAAGTGAATACTGCCGCCCATGGACATTTGCAACACCAGGGGGGCTACAAAATGCGTTGCCGGCCTTTTAAATGGGAGTACGCTCTTTTCTTGAAGGACTGCAGGTCGTATTTGTCCGGAAATACCGCATGCGGCAACTCATTCCACAATTTCGTGGTTCGGGGCAGAAAGTTTCTGTTGAAACGAACAGTAGTGCTCTGCCAACCGTCGAGGTAGTGGGGGTGGTAGAGTTGTCGCGTAGATCGATGGCGGAAAGAGGTGGCGGGAATCAGCCCGAACAGTTCCTCGGAGCACTCTCCATGATAAATGCGATAGAGAATGCAAAGCGAAGCTACATCTCTACGCAGTGCCAGGGAGTCAAGCCTATCCGAAACCTCGCAGCAATCAACAACTCGAGCTGCTCTCCGTTGAATGCGGTCTAGAGGGAGAAGCTGGTACTGGGGAGCCCCTGCCCAAAGATGAGAACAGTATTCCATGTGAGGCCGAACCTGCGCCTTATAAAGTTGCAGGCGGTGTGCCGGTGTGAAATACCGTCTCGATCTGTTGAGCACGCCGAGCTTCTTTGAGGCTATTTTAGCCTTACCCTCCAGGTGGCCACGAAACTGGACTTCGCTCGAAATGTCGACACCGAGAATTCCGATATTGGCTGCGGCAGTTAATGGGGTGCTCTCGAAACAAACCGACACGACAAAAGGCAGCTTTTTTGCAGTGAACGCGCAAACTTGCGTCTTCTTGGGGTTGAATTGAACCAGATTATGTTTACCCCAGTCTGAAACTTTCTGAAACGCTGTTTCAATTTCAGACACAAGTTTGTTTCGACTCTCGACGACGTTTTCCCGAGAAATACCGTACTGTCATCCGCATAACAATGAATGCCACTGATTTGTAGCATATCATTTATGTGCAAGATAAACAGCGTAGGTGATAGCACACAGCCTTGCGGGACACCAGCATTAACAGACATGAGGTCAGAGCATTCACCGTCGACTACGACCTTTATGCTTCTGTCTGCTAAAAAGCTAGCGACCCATTCGCATAATTTCTCAGAAAGCCCGTAGGAAGGAAGTTTCGAGAGTAGCGCTTTATGCCATACCCGATCGAAGGCTTTCGCAACATCCAAACTAAAGGCCACTGCTTCGCCCTTACTCTCGATCGCCTGTGCCCATCGATGCGTCAGGTATACTAAGAGATCACCAGCCGAGCGACCCTGACGGAAACCGTACTGATGGTCGCTAAGCAGCTGATGATCCCCAAGGTACCGGAGGAGCTGAGCGTTAATAATGGATTCCATTATTTTCGAGAGCAGAGAGGTTATGGCTATTGGCCTGTAGTTGGACGGATCTGAGCGGTCACCTTTTTTAGGGATCGGGTGAACCAAAGCCGTTTTCCATGAAGTCGGGACTACGCCGGAGGAGTAGGAGAGCTGAAAGAGGCGCGTTATAGCCGGTGCCAACTCCGGGGCGCACATTTTCAAAACAATGGGAGATATTCCGTCGGGCCCGCACGATTTGTGGATATCCAGGGATAAGAGTGCTGACCGCACTGCTTTCTGGTGAAAGTGGATGTCCGGCATACAACTCCTACACCGTGGTTTGATCGGCGGGTCTTGGCCCCTGTCATCCAGGAATGAGTTAGACGCAAAGAATTTGCCCAAGAGATCGGCTTTCTCCTTCGCGTTGTGGGCCAATAAATCATCTCCCTTGTGCAGAGGTGGAAAAGATGGCGAACAGAAACCCTGGACGGCTTTGGCAAGAGACCAGAATGCGCGAGTTCCCGAAGGAAGACGCTCAAGTCGTTCGCCAATCCTAGAGATGTGCAAGGACTTCGCCCTAGCGATGTCTTTCTTGAAGGACCGGGAGGCGTGGTTCAACTTATTTTTTAAGGCACTGGTATTTACATCCTGGGTTGCCGCTGCCGCTGCCCAAGCTCGGTAAGCCACCCGCTTCTTGCGTGAAGCAATTTTGCAGGTTTGGCTAAACCAGGGTTGGCATTTGGCACCAATGGGGACCACAGAGGTTGGAATGAAAAGTTCCATTCCCTGCCGCACCACATCAGCAACAGCATCAGCAACGGCATTAGGATCAACCAGTGCAAAGCAAACCTGACCCCATGGGTAGGATGCAAAGAAGGAACGCAGTCCATCCCAATCTGCTGACTTAAAGTGCCACACTCGACGTCTCAGTGGGCAGCGTGGTCGCGCTGATTGCGCGAGAGCCACCACACTCCGGATAAGGCAATGGTCAGAGGAGCCAAGGGGGGCATCGACAGACACGGTGTAGCCTTCGGGATGGGAAGTCAGCAGGAGATCCAGCAGTGTGGGTTCCTGGTTTTCCACATCTGGGATTCGCGTGGGCGTTGTAACCAGCTGTGAAAGACCGTAAGCCAGGGCGAAGTCATGAACAGATCTTCCCGCATGATCGGTCTTGCGTGAGCTAAGCCATTCGGCGTGGTCAGCATTAAAATCGCCGAGTATCACGATCTCAGCGGAAGGGATCTGCTGTTGCACCAAATCTGTAGCCATTTGGACGTGCTCAAGGAGTCGCTCGGTTTCGGCATCACCGCTATGGGACCTGTAAAGGCAAGCGTAGACGCGGGGGTGGTCGTCGCTATCTACACGTAGCCATAAGATGGAAAGGTCCCTACCTTCAAGATTCCTGAGGCGGCGAGAGCTGATATCGTCCCTAACGTACACACATACTCCAGCTTTTGGTATGAAGGAGTGTTCCAAGCTGTACCCAGGGTAGTGTAGGTAAGAGGTGTCCGCCGGAGACGATATCTGCGTCTCATTTAAAAAGAGCAAGGCCGGCTTTGATGTCTCGAGGTGGTAGTGGACAGCATTGATGTTCGAATGTAGGCCCCTGATATTGCAAAACTCCACAACTAGTGCGGCAGGGGACGCCATGCGTTGACTGCTCTTGCCCCGGGAAATGTTGAGCGCGGTTTTGCCCCCCCCCCCAGAATACGTGGGGCGGCCTGGGCATCCACACTCAGGAGAGTTGGTTCCCGAGCCCGGAAGCCCAGAGAGGGATTGTCCAACGTCAGCGCAGTTGGTACCCTCCTGGGGTAGATTTCTATTTAACTGCGCCATCATAAGGGGGGTGGGGAATTGGGCCTCCGGTGATCTCACTCACGCGGCGAAACACGACGCAAGCGTCATTTTACGCCGGTTTTCTGTGAGGCCGTGGTATCACACCGGTCGAGCCAGCCCATACGTGCACGAATGCAAGGCTCTCCCACGGCAAAGAAGTCTTTCTTTCTCTCTTCTCTAATTTCTTTCTTTCTTTCTCTAATTTCTTTTTTTACACTGTTGCACCGCCTACTATATTTTTCTGCTTAGCCCTATGGTTGACTGGTAGAGAATGCCTTTTTCGGCATTAAGTCCGCCATTTGTAACAATCTCACTGTTGTGCAATAAAGTATAAATAAATAAATATATTTTCACTATGAAGCTCGAATAAAAGACTGATTCAGAATTTGGGATTTAGATTAAAATTCATTGTTCAATATATCTGTATTTAAATTGGTAGACCATAACGCAGTACTTTCGGATCTACTTTTAACCAATTGATAATACATTGTTAACATATACAATACATAAAAAACATTACAAAATGTGTCTATCTCTGGCGTCGGAAGGTTGTCCCTTCTCAGAAGACTCGGCAAGAAATGTTGTTATTGTGAAATTTGGAATTCTGAGAAATTGATATTGTGCGAGCGGTTGTGATTATGGAGTTGAGGCAGTGAGATGATGTCCCCTTCATGAGTTCTCGCCTTGGCGTGACGAGGGGGCTTAGTACACCGGTACTCACATTCCTTCCAGTGGTTCACCTTACTACCGGGTAGGGTGAACCACTGGGAAGCGAAGAGAACTCAGTCGCCGGCATTGCACAGGCTTCCACCACTGCCTAGTAGGGACAGCTCGACTGCCCATACTGACCCCCCCCCCCATGAAGGGGGGGTCGCTTCCGGCCCGCCGTGTAGGCTGGCTCTGTCCGGGGGGGTAACCACCTTCCCAGTGGAGAGTCCGACATAACCCGTCCACCCCCGGTAGACGGTATGTGCTCACCTCGCAGCGCGTGAAGGCGAGGCGGCGCCGGCGCAGCTCGGAGCGGTGCGCCAGCTCGGCGCGCACGGCCGAGCACAGCGCGGGCTGCACGCGCGCAGCAGCTGTGCGCGCTGTGTACTGTGCGTGCTGTGTGTTACCTCGCAGCGCGTGAAGGCGAGGCGGCGCCGGCGCAGCTCGGAGCGGTGCGCCAGCTCGGCGCGCACGGCCGAGCACAGCGCGGGCTGCACGCGCGCAGCAGCTGTGCGCGCTGTGTACTGTGCGTGCTGTGTGTTACCTCGCAGCGCGTGAAGGCGAGGCGGCGCCGGCGCAGCTCGGAGCGGTGCGCCAGCTCGGCGCGCACGGCCGAGCACAGCGCGGGCTGCACGCGCGCAGCAGCTGTGCGCGCTGTGTACTGTGCGTGCTGTGTGTTACCTCGCAGCGCGTGAAGGCGAGGCGGCGCCGGCGCAGCTCGGAGCGGTGCGCCAGCTCGGCGCGCACGGCCGAGCACAGCGCGGGCTGCACGCGCCGCAGCATGCTGTGCGGCGCCGAAGCATCAGCCGCGATGCCCAGCAACAGCTGCTCCATAGAGAACATCGACGGCTCGCAGTTCTCGCGCAACTCCTGACAACACAACACAATAGCATCTTGACATCTTTTTTTGTATAATATTTTGAATCCTCTTTACGTCTCTATCAATTTTGCAATTTTTTGATGTCAAAATAATGATTGAAACGTGCAAAAAATCAGTCAAGCAAGTCAGTTCATTTTTAAATGAGATAAGTAAAAATATGCATTTCGTATTTTATGATGAAGTAAATTTATACGTATGGCAAGTATGTGCTTCACATTTATGCCGATACAAATTGTGGTAAATACAATTATAATTAAGCCGATGAAACCATTAGGGGTTTATAACACTGCTCACCATAATTTATGCGAAGAAACTGAATACTAAAACATTTATGACAAACTACATTATGAGGAAAGAGTTAATGCGACCGAAATAGCTCCCAAATAATAGGCTAACTGTCAGGCGCGGATCCAGCCCTCAAAAAAGGTTGTGGGCACAGCCACCAAAAATTATCAAAGTGAGAGTTGAATGCAGTACTAACTCACTCACAGGGGCGGCCCAGCTTTGCCGCCAGGAGGGGGTCACAAGGTCGTTGTCAAGTCAAGAACTTTTTATTTAATTTTGATATTATAGATACAAGTAAAAAGTAGGTATTTTATTTATGTACGTAGGTGCTTTACTTGAAAAAAAAAAGAAAGTGATTTCGACAGTGGTGACGATAGACCACATGTGGACGTTGGCGACATCAAGTTCGCGAGGCCTCTTTTAATTCTCAGTTTAAAAACGTTAAATTAGGTGGGTCAGGCAGAACCTAGCAACAACGCTCCCTCAAGATAACTGAACGCGAGCGAAGCGAGCGCTTTTTTTTCGATTGTAAATCGACTAGATTATTTTTGTAGTGAGAGAGACTTGAGAGAAAGACCAATCAAATCTAAAAAAACCGCATTTGTTTTTTTTTGCGTTTCTTACGTTTTGCTTAATAAGTAGAAAACTAACTCTAAATACCAGATAGTCTTTCTGGGAGGTAGATAAGTCCGTTAGGGCTATCCACGTGTGTCTGTCTCTTAATGAATACTGCCTCCTTTCAAGAAAAATGGAAACAGGAGTAATATAGCCCGAGCGAAGCGTGCGCGGTTTTTTTTCCAAGAAATGGCTTTAGTTATCAGTAGTTTATTTGAGTTCTGTAAAGCTAGAGGCCGCTCAGGAGCGCTGGAACCAGCTCAGGGGGGTGGTCATGACCCCCATGACCCCCTGGATCCACCGATGCTCACTCATGAACAATCATGGACTTATTATAATAACAACAAGCAAATTAGGGTTGTGGGCATGCCCACAGTGCCCACAACGGTGGATCCGCGCCTGCTAACTGTAGTAATTGCTATATTCATTTTTCGTAAACCGAACACGCTCGGGGTAGCGTGAGTCAGGATATTACTTAGTTGTAGCCCAAACCAAAAAGATAATTTAGCAAACCACATATTCGTTATTTGAATGCCAGTAGTCCCCGTAAGCTTAGGTCTGTAATATAGAAGACCTGTTCATTTTACATACATAAAGATCTGTATTCATTCTGATTTTACCTATATGCCTGTTTCTTACCTTGAAAACGTCTTCAACTTCGTCCAGCCACGACTCGGTGGCGAAGTAGGCGCTTTCCGACTCGGTGTAGCCAGTCGAGATGGAGGACGAGTATGCCTTCGGGAATACTAAACAGAAATATGATCATTATATTAACAAGACACCTGAATTGCTAAAATTGTTGACTAGATCTCCCGACAGACTTCATTCTCTTAAATACTATTGGATTATGTCAGTTTATTAAAAACAATATTTGACAGCTAAGAAATGTCGATCCCATGCCGTGAGACAGGCATAAAACCTAGGAAGTAAAGCTGGCTTTCCTCAGACTTTATCAAACAACAAAAAGGAATCAGCAGAATAGGTTCAGCTGTTCTTGAGATTTGCGTTTAGCAACACTTAGTGAATCATTTTAATTTACGAAGAAACAGTTATTTTTGGAAGAAATACAATGTAATCATGCATAAATTATATGAGAATTAATATGTAGACAATTTATATAGATTCATTCGAAAGAAATAAAAACATATTGGTATTTGCATCCATGGCATAACAAATGTAAAATAATAGTTTCTTATGGTAAGAAATAAGAAAATTCTTAAAACTGTTAATCAGTTTTTAGGTGATCAAGTAACAAGCCACGGTGTAGATTTCCACACTTACCAATAATGAATTCGCCGGGTCTCTGCACGATGCGGGAGAGCGTGATCTTGCTCATCTCCAGCATGGCGGGGGGGATCATCGTGATGTCCGATGGGAGCCACATGGACTTGTTCTGGGCGGAGGTGGGGCAGATCGCCTCGATCGACTGGCGGAAGCTCTCGCCTTGCTCATCAGGCATCGCGTACCTGGCGCGAAGCAATGATACAATAAAAAGACGTAGATAGGTTGCTTGTGCTAAAAAGTGGCACCCGAAATCAGAACTTCGAACACCTGAGCAAAAAATTGACAGTTTGAGGCGACACTACGCGACATGTATCTGTCTCGTTGATCATATCAGCCGAATGACGCCAGGCCTCCCCCAAGGATGTGTCTCGTTCACGCTCTAGTAAATAATCATACTTATACACACGTTTATATTGTCAAATTATAGGTACGTACACCAGCGGACAATTTTCGACTTCGCATCAGTACTGACACAACGAATTTACTTCTTTTAAATAGCATTAGTGCAAATACAATGTTTAGCCAAAGCTCTTAGAAAATCAGGGTTTTCTTTGCATTTATTTCCTTTTTTCACACCTACTTATTGTCCCTGTCTCATGTTTAGTATTTGTAATGTAAGTGATCATACCAATATACAGCGACTGCGGTAACGTATACTCCTGGCATGGAAGACCGTCATTAGAATTCAAAAAAAAAAAAAAAACAAAAATAGCTTTATTTAAATAGACCTGTTACAGAGTACTTTTAAATCGTCAAATCTAATTAACAAACAAAACATACTTAATAATAGACATGAATACCATAATATTAAATGTAAACAATAAATATACTGTCCTTAAATAAATGTGATGCTACCACCGGATCGGAAAGTTGTTTCTGTACTGAGAAGAACCGGCAAGAAACTCAGCAGTTACTCTTTTCAACTGTTTCTCTTTTTTACAATAATTGTTAGTATATTACAACAGAACTTAGAACAAGCACAATAAAATTCATAATTTATGAAAAGAATAACACTCTTAGGTACATCGACGAGAAGCTATATAAAACAAAACAAACATTGTTAGTGTCTTAACCTAAGTATGATTGTTGATATAACAATAGTTAATTAGACTCCGTCGGGAGCAGAGAGCTTATTCCCAAGCAATTCAACGTGGTCATTCAATAGATTATGGGCCAGTCAATAATAACAGTCAATTTTTTTTAACGATAACGAAATGCGATGACCTGGTACACTACTGAGGAGACTATTCTCCTCAGTAGTGTACCAGGTCATCATCAGTCTTTGGCAGAAAATAACCAACGTAAAAGTTTGGGACAGAACTTGGTCCAGCAGTAGGACCTGAAAAGTTAAAGTATAATAATAGTATTACCAGATCTTTGCCGGTCCTTTGTGCATGTACTCGACCCAGGGCATCCTATGTGGGTCGCGATGCCAGCAACTGGTGGAGAACACCATCCCGAGGTGCAGCGTGGGAACCGTGACGCCCACCACTGGGCCCAGCGACCGCAGCGCGTTTTTACTGTTCTGGCTTAGATTCTACAGGTGAAACAAATACATTCACTCAGGACAATATCCCAAAAGGTGTTTTTCATCACTGGAGAGCTCATCTCATCTGTGTAATGTGACCGAATATACACTAAAAGTATCATTGAGTAACGTCATTTTCATAAGGTTAAAAATTTACCGTAATACAAGTAGTGGTAACTTAGTACAGACCCTAAAAAATAACGTTAAAAGTATCGATATTTTTACGTAACTTGTTAAGCAGCGTAGCGGTGCCAGGCTCAGATCGTGTGATGGTGGAAACGAAGGAAAGGGTTGTACTATTAATATCGTTACTAAACGCTATTTAGAGCATGTTTTGTTGCGGATAACGATACGTCCGTTTGAGATTGTCTAGGCTGAAATGACGCGCCCCTCTACCTCATCTACGCACGCAAGCAAATTCAAATAATATGTACGATATACACTTAAGTAAACATGCAAATTATGATTGGTTGTTTAGTTGAGGGCTAGGTTCAAACGTCAAACGCATACCGGCTACTGAACGACTGCTACCGGCTACTAATGTATTGCGTCCATATTTGAGATTTGCTTGTGTGCGTAGATGCAGTGGAGGGACTGAACAACCAATTATAATTGCATGTTTATGTGTATTGCGTATTAGAAATTGGCTTGTGTGCGTAAACGCAGTAGTGGGGCGCGTCATTTTAGCTAAGACGATCTCTACTGGTAAAATGCCACCCAAGTTTCGTTACCAAATATAACGTAACCTGAGCAATTAACGTTACATGCGTTTGACGAAAGTAACGATACCCATTTTATTAACGTTATGAAGCCCTGGTTCCGGCTAGATTGAACTTTATTAGAAGGGTAGCCAAATATCTAGAGGGGTAGCCAATTGTCTATAGGGGTAGCCAAACGTCTAGAGGGGTAGCCAAATGTCTAGACAGTTAGCCAATTGACCAGAGGTAGCCAAATGTCCCTAAAGATAAGTTCTACGAAGGCATACCTTAAGGTTCCAGTCGTGTTTGGAGTTGGGGTCGACCTTGTTGGTGCTGAACCCGTAGCCCTCGCCGGTGTCGAGGGACGCCGAGTACACGCAGATGTGGTCAAACGCGGTGCCGACCGTCTCCCAGAAGTTCACCTCCACTTCTTCTACTTCAGGGTGTGCGTTCTTGCCGAACAAGAGGTTCATTTCGTTGTCCGCCACCTGGTGGAGAAACGTACTGACTTTAAAGCGGGACTAAGATTTCTCAACACCTGTACATCAGGTTTTTATTGTTTTAAAGTTACATATTGCATTGTTGTTGTATGTATAAACCTATTGTACTGTTTAAACCTGCGGGCCGCAGTAATTTAAATACGTACCTATATAGTCTATCTAAGTACCAAAATTACATCAATATCAATTCAGTGGTTTAATCGCGAAAGCGTAACAGACAGAGTTTCTTTCGCATTCTGTAAAATTAGTGGGGAAGTGGGGATTATGCGACAAAATAAAACAAAAATACTGGGCTATTTATGGGCCGAAGAGAGGAGGTCAGCGGGCCGCAGGTCGAGTATGGCTGCTGTTAGAATAGTATAATTCAGCTGTGTGAACTAATATGTATATCTCAAAGCAGTTTCCTACCTTCTGGAAGACCGTGGGCTTCATGTTGCGTCCAGGGATGATGCAGTCCTCGGTCTGCGTGATGGCGGCCGCAAGGTTGGGGTCGTCGTCGATCTCCGCCTCGGCCGGTGTAGCGGGTTCGTTGCCCGGGCTATCATCTGATTGTAGTTACCTTCTGGAAGACAGTGAGCTTCATGTTGCGTCCAGGGATGATGCAGTCCTCGGTCTGGGTGATGGCGGCCGCAAGGTTGGGGTCGTCGTCGATCTCCGCCTCGGCCGGTGTAGCGGGTTCGTTGCCCGGGCTATCATCTGATTGTAGTTACCTTTCAAGCAGTTTCCTACCTTCTGGAAGACCGTGAGCTTCATGTTCCGGCCAGGTATGATGCAGTCCTCGGTCTGCGTGATGGCGGCCGCAAGGTTGGGGTCGTCGTCGATCTCCGCCTCTGACGGTGTAGCGGGTTCGTTGCCCGGGCTATCATCTGATTGTAGTTACCTTTCAAGCAGTTTCCTACCTTCTGGAAGACCGTGAGCTTCATGTTCCGGCCAGGTATGATGCAGTCCTCGGTCTGCGTGATGGCGGCCGCAAGGTTGGGGTCGTCGTCGATCTCCGCCTCGGCCTCGTCACCTGAGTCCGTGTCGCCCATCATCCGCCTCTGCCGGTGTAGCGGGTTCGTTGCCCGGGCTATCATCTGATTGTAGTTGCGCTTCCAAGCAGTTTCCACTTTCATTTTCAGCTCGGCACGTTCATCTGAGGAAGTAAACGATTTTTAATAGCTGTTTAAAGGTATAACTATAAATACTAGGAAATTTCGCGATGCGTTAAGGAGCCTTCTTGCAATAATTGTCATCTTGACTTTTTCTAGTATTAGTGAGATTAAGAACAACACATATTTTTTGATAACACCCTGGTGAAGTAAAACATTTTTTTTAAATCTGAGCAACTGGATAGCATCCCTTTATCACGTCGGGTTCAAAAAATTAGCCTAGCGAAATGTGCGCTTCTGAATATTACTGTCACCTCAAGGGCATCAGTCGGCATGCCTCTGACTACCCCGTTTGGGTTATAGTCGTATACGTTTGTACATTATATTTAAGTTATCCCATAGCAAAAGCTTTTGTGGGTAGGTGGCGCTGTATGTAATAATGTCGAAGGATTTTCATACAGCAAAAATATACAGCTTTTTAAAGCAAAGAAAGTAAAGTTAAACTCAACCTGGACGAATATGTAAATATGATAAGTGCAGACTGAATCCCTTACCACTGGAGAGTGTCTCGTATGGCAGAAGGTGCTTGACATAGTGCAGATCGATCCGGTTCAAGGACCGAGCGGAGCGTGATAGCCGCATCTCCTCCGCCACTCGCGACCAACGTTTCCTCTCGATAATCTTCTGTAGGATGAATCTCTTACCACTAGAGAGTGTCTCGTATGGCAGAAGGTGCTTGACATAGTGCAGATCGATCCGGTTCAAGGACCGAGCGGAGCGTGATAGCCGCATCTCCTCCGCCACTCGCGACCAACGTTTCCTCTCGATAATCTTCTGTAGGATGAATCTCTTACCACTAGAGAGTGTCTCGTATGGCAGAAGGTGCTTGACATAGTGCAGATCGATCCGGTTCAAGGACCGAG
Organism: Udea ferrugalis; assembly: GCA_950022985.1. NCBI lineage: Eukaryota > Metazoa > Arthropoda > Insecta > Lepidoptera > Crambidae > Udea > Udea ferrugalis. The sequence goes on from OX465515.1 coordinate 2,750,697, forward strand.
CGGAGCGTGATAGCCGCATCTCCTCCGCCACTCGCGACCAACGTTTCCTCTCGATAATCTTCTGTAGGATGAATCTCTTACCACTAGAGAGTGTCTCGTATGGCAGAAGGTGCTTGACATAGTGCAGATCGATCCGGTTCAAGGACCGAGCGGAGCGTGATAGCCGCATCTCCTCCGCCACTCGCGACCAACGTTTCCTCTCGATAATCTTCTGTAGGATGAATCTCTTACCACTAGAGAGTGTCTCGTATGGCAGAAGGTGCTTGACATAGTGCAGATCGATCCGGTTCAAGGAGCGAGCAGAGCGAGATAGCCGCATCTCCTCCGCCACTCGCGACCAACGCTTCCTCTCGATAATCTTCTGCAGGCCGCCGTACATCAGCACCGTGCGGTACAGCTTTGGCAGGTTCAACTCGATGCCGTCGAACTGGTAGTAACAAACATATTATTATGATATGTTAAAGGTACAGTCGGGGCATGAAAGGGTTGACCACCCCAAGATCTGTTTTTGCTTACTCAATGATGACATTGACAAGATCAATTGTTTCAACTGTCAATCGTGAAGGAACATACGTCTAATCGAATTTTAGCTTTATTATCTGACAATAGCGCATACTTTTTGGCAAACTCTAGCCTGTTACACAGTTTTGAAAAGGTAACATGTGCTTGCAACGGGTAAATGAATGTGTTTGAAAACTGGTCAACCATTTCATTCCGCGACTTTACATTTCCAAGACGGACCGCAGACCGCAAACTGCAAGCAACACTGATGGTTTCAATGGATCTCTATGAAGGTGAATCCAAACGTGGCCGCACTGCAGTGCCGCGCTTGGGAGCTAAAGTGTGGCTAAAGTGTGTCGCTTGCAGTTTGCGGTTGAATTTTGCGGTCTGCGGTCCGTCTGTACTTATACCTTAAGTCTCATCCTACTGTTACTGGCAGAACATCAACGCGACCCATGAGAAGCACACTATGCATAGCAAAAGGTTTATGTAACTTGGAAAATAAATTTTGTGTTTGATATTCGCTGGTCTAAATCCTGACCAGTGGTGACATTTTCAATGCACACTTCTCTTCACTTTGATTTTGGCCTTTTGTAGAACTTAATAACTTCGTGACCGTGATCGTTTAAGTGAGAAGAAATAAGCCGCATTAGATTTAGATTTTAAAAGGGAATAATTTGATTAACATGTATCTGGTCGTATGACGACCACAAATTCTTGTCATTTAAACAATAGTTTACATCATAGCACAGAACGATTCAAACATAATGGCGGCTGTGAACAAAGCGCGAGTCGATGCGCATTTTTTGCGCTCAATTTTAGGTGTCGAGGGTCTTTGCGAACTTAGCGCTCGCAGTTAAGTTCCACCATTAAGTTCGAATCGTGGTGTCAGGGTCCTAACAGGACGTGCATTAGTGGAGTGTATAACTTTAGGAGCTGGTTTATTTCCGTTTACAAAAACTTCTTATTGCTGACACAAAAATAAAAAATATGATTAAATATGGAAATCGCGGTCGGAGTCGACACTACAAGATGGCATAATACGGAATGACTTTTTTTTCAAAACCATTGGGTTCGATTCCTGGCTTATACAATTTTTTAATAAAAACGGAGTATGTGGGTGGGGACCCCTCAGACCATTTTTCTAAATTCAGTTTAGGATTTGGCCTACTACTCCCACTTGAATAAATCACTCGATACGTATAATATGTGTAGCAAGAATTTGAGGTGCTTTAATGAAACATTGTACACATTGACCTCCATATTCACGTACCTTATAATTTCTAAGACTGAGAAGTTTGCTTCTGGTTTATAGTATTAACTGAATATTGTGAAGTCCACTCACCAAGGGCGGTCGTGTGAAGAAGACCTTCTGGTCGGCCAGATAGGCCCTGATGGCGCACATCTCCTGCGTGGCAGGGCCCCAGCGGTTGAACATCCGGGCCACGTACTGGTTGGAGACGTTGAACCGGACGTCTTCCGGCAAAAAGCAGGACGGCCGGAAGCTAGCCGGCGCCACCACCTTGCACACGCCGAACTCCTTAGCAGAGTCGTATATCTTCTCGAAGTATGAGATTGGATCCTAAAAATAAATAAATGATAATCAATACACAGCCATGGTCCAATGATATTATATTTAAAAAGAGGTAGATAGGTACTGGCGTACGTACCTATTATTTGACCGTGTGAACAAGATAGTATGATTATTTACTAGATCGTAAACGAGACAGATACATGTTGCGCAGTGTCGTCTCAAACTGTCAACACTGTCAAAAGCATTGAAGCTCAGGTGCACTTAAGTTCTCATTGCGGATGCCACCTTCTTAGCACAAGTAACCTATCTACCTCTTCTTATTATACGAGTAATATCATTGGCATGGACATATTACACAACGCCTTCTAGCCCTCAACTTGTTCTAGATATTTACATTATATTCTTTATTGCACCAGATGAATTACAAAGATTAATATACAATTTAGGCAAGAGCGATCTTTTCCAAACAACTTTCAGGTGCTCGTAAGAAAACAAAAATGGAAATGTTTGAGGTCTATTTATACCCTGTATATCATGTTATGCGTTTTTCGACAGCTCATGAGCATGAAGTTTCGTATTGCTTATGACGATTAGGATCGTACGCGTAGAAGACGTGATTTTGATGCTGTTTTTTGGCAAAAAGATTATATTGTTTGTAGTTTTACTGATTCCACGGTACCGAGTTTAAAAAAAAGCAACACTAGAACTACTTACCATGAATTCTTCTTCAGTCGGGTAGAAGGAAGGCGCCTCCTTGTATATGTTCGATGGAGCGGCCGTAAGCCCTGTCACGCGTTTCGATGCTGGCGCTTTGGCTTTCGAGCGAGTGTCGTCGGCAGCCACGTGGCGAGACCCCTCAGTACCCCCTCGAGTACTTGGACTGTCACTCTCATCCGTCTCCTCACCCGATTCTTCAGACCCCACGGGAGCAGCCTCCTCGTCATCGTCATCTACATTGCTAATAACATTTTGGTCGGATTGAACTTTATCTAATACTGTTTTGCGTACTTTGCCCAAAGCTGATTTTCTGGATTCCACCAATTTTTCTGCATTTTGATTGTCTAATTCACGCGTCAAGGTAGACAGCAGTTCGTCTAGCAAATGCCCGTGTGCCGCTAAGCTAAATTCTGTCCGCACTGTGGTTGAATCCCTAAGAACCAATCGCGCGTGCAGAATTGACTTCGATGGGTCTTTCTCCGTGGCGATCGCGGAGATCTCTATCAGTCGTGGGTACTCGGGTCCGAAGAGGTCGAGGTAAATAGGGGTTTTGAGACTCTTAAGGTATTCGTCTAAAGACGCTGGTGTGTAGGAGAAGGGAGCCACAAGGGCAGCCTGCGCTGTTTCGTCCGCAAGATTAGGGGCCATCTGTGCTGCCCCAGGGACCAAGTTGGAGGCCATCTGCATTGTCTCAGACGACAAATTATTGGATTGGGCTGCATTTGGCGACACTGCACCTGCCAGCCCCGGCGTTACTGTTGAATGTGCTAGCGAGCCAGGTGAGCTGCTCAGGCTACATGGTTCACCAAGATGACCTATCTCAGCATTTGAATTGAGGGCAGGTGAGACTTCTGGCCGCATTTGAGGCGCATTTGTTCCATAAGGCAAAAGTGTGTTAGAAAGTACAATCACGTTTGGCGATCCCGTTTGTACAGTTGGCTTCCCCGTGGAGGTCGACGGGTTGGGTTTGGATAGGGAGGACTGCTCTTGGTGCAGAACCTGTGCAAGCGCTCTGGAATATTCTTCAGCAGTCATAATAGGTTTGGTCGCCGCAGGAGACGTTGCGCTCGTCCACGGAATGCCCGAGCGCAGCCTGCGGTTTTGTTTATAATTCAGCGGTTGCGGCTCTTCATCAGTTTCGAAACTAAAATCGTACACATCCACAAATGGGTGCCGGAATCGCGACGTCCGAAGCAAGAGACTCAAACGCAGTATCCTGTCAACACGGTGGCAGTAACGGCATACATAGCAGCGTTTTTTCAAGTCTGACACTGTCGCGCGAACTATTGCAGGCACTGTATTTAATAACCTTGAGGAGCAGTTCACAGGGTCATTGACGTTGAGTTCGAGTTCCGGTAAGATAGTGTGGGGCCTGGGCAACGGGCGGTCTTCCGCGAACTTCACAGCACAGGCTGCGGCTAGGGCTTCTAAGTTGTCTGATGCGACGTCGAAATAATCGCACACGACTTGCACTTTGTCACAAGTTGAACTGACCGTTGAGCTGGGTTCTGAGAAAGCGACTGAGGGGGGGCGCGGTATATTCTCGGGTGCCTTTTCAGGGCACTTTGTGGTTTCCTTCCTACGCGCAGGCACGCGCGGGACTTTGAAATTGCTTTGATCTGTCTCATTGTTATCCTGCGGGGTCGGGGTTGGGCAGTCCATAAGCCACTCCATCACATCATTTCGTGGGTTAGCTCCAATTTGGGGCGACGCCAGCCTCGATGGGTCTTGGCCGCCCACTGCGGCCACACCTAGTCGTAAACAATATCTATGTTAGTAGTATACAATTACTAAATAATGAAGGGTGGTAAGGAGAATTTCGAAAAAGCATTACAATAAAATAAATACAGAAACTGTTACAGTCATTCAGAAACGACGAAATTTCGGGTTTCAGAAGACGTTTTTATTTTTGTTTGTTTAAGAGCTGATGTTTTCATCACGTGTAAACGAACAATGAGTTACTGTGAATAAAGTAACCTGTGCATACTTGTAGCTAAATAAAGTAACTACAAAATGAGGGTACGTTATTTTTATTTTACATTACCGATAATGCATTATCATCTTACTAAAGATAGGAAACCCAAAAAAAAACTTTCGGTCTAGGGCTCAGGCGGGACTCGAACCAGCGTCTTCCGCACTCTGGACGGCTGCACTACTGTGTAACCTAGACTATTAACAGCCGGTCCATTATTTTTCTTTGGTCAGGTTTGTTCCACCAATGATTAGGCATTGGTGGAACAAACCTGGCCGCTCGCCCCGCCCGCCTGAGCCCAAGACCGTATGTTTTTTCCTATCTACTATATAAAAATAAGTCGTGTTTTCCTTCCTGACGCTATAACTCCAGAACGCACAAACCGATTTCAACGGTTTTGCATTCGTTGGAAAGGTCTCGGGCTCCGTGAGGTTTATAGCAAAGAAAATTCAGTAAAACTTCAACAGAAAAGCGGGAAAATCTTTTTTCACATACAGTTAAGTCCACGCGGACGAAGTCGCGGGCGGCTGCTAGTTAGTTATAAAAAAAAACTAATGACTTTAACCATGTTAGGCTTAGAACTTTTCTAACGGCCCTCGTACTACTCGTATATGAAGCCAGCGCCTAACCAGGAGGAAAGTGACCCTAGGCGGCTATTGCATAATTTATTTATTTATTCTTTATTGCACAACAATGAACGGTACAAAAGGCGGACTTAATGCCAATGAGGCATTCTCTACCAGACAACCATAAGGCTAAGCAGAGAAGTACAGTAGGCGGTGCGACAAAAATTAAATAACTTTCAAGTAATAATATAATAATGTCATAATAATGTTGCATTTGACATTGGTAACAAACAACCAATGAAAAAGCAGTTGTCGGTTTCTAATATCTACCCAATTGGCGTTCTGCCCCCTCTGCCACCCTATATCAATACCCGGGGTAATAATCAAGGATAAAAAACAAACAAATCATACCTCCGATAGTCTTCTGTTTCTTTCCTGGTGAGCGAGCCGGGGGAGCACGGCACTTGCCTGTTCGATGACAAATAAATAAAAACAATATTTCAGTTTCGTGTGCTTCATTCACCCTAATTTTAAGTAAATCATACTTCACAAAAAGATTTATAATTTGTGTAACAAGAACAACCAGTACAGTCCTCGAAGCGTGAGCCTAGCTTTGCATTTGTGTGAGTGCACACCGATAGTGTACAGAAGAATATCGGCCGCCAACAAAAGAAAATGGTATGCTAATTGAATGCCAATCCATATTGGCCTAAACATAAAGAGAACAATTATTGTTTCGCCTAATAATTGTTTTGCCACTATTACAACTTGGTCTAAGTATTGGAAGCCCTTATTTTAGGATCTGGATTACCCTAAAATTTATTAGCATAACGTTATTTTGGCATAGTGTCAATTTTGCTTAATAAAGCATGAAATGTCTATTTTTCTGGGACAAAATAACAATATAGGGATAAAAAGTTGGGCAAAGTGAGATAACACTGAACACGAATATGAAGAGTGAACTTATGCGAAAAAAATAGGATAACCGTTTTCGTGCCATTAACAATTAGAAGTATAGAAAAATAGGCGACCCGATATTTACCTACACAATTTTGTTTTGACAAAACATTAATTTTATTTTTATGTGTGTTTTTTAGTACCTGGTAGTACCTTACCTATTGGCGATCACTCACACAGATGCAAAGGGTCGCGAGGAATGTACTGTTGAGCCAAAATGCCTTTACTAAAATATATATTCTTACCGGCTGGTCTGCCTCTCTTGAGAGTAAAGTTTTTGGGTCGCTTGGGTGTGCTTTTGGGGTTCCTTTTCTTTGGCGTCCAAGCAGGTGATAGAGAATGGGCCACTGACTCTGTGGACCTGGAGGTTCTCGAGGGGCATGGTGATGTCCTTGGGTAATATTTCTTGCCGTGGGGATCTGGAGTCCATAATTCTCGTTTATGCCGGTTTGACCGCAGAACGACTTGTGTCCGTTTGTCTTCAGTCACCACGGGATCTTGCCGCAGTGGGGGTGGTGGCAATGCCTTAGCGGGTGTTGGCACCGCGACCGCTTTGGGGGACGGAGATGGCAAACTTCTACGTCCGCGCTTCTCTGCGGCGGACTGGCTCGATAGCGATCGAGGGGCAGTTTTGACAGACCCTGTAAAATGGTATAAATTGATAGCGTTAGGTGCCCGTGGCGCAGTTGCGACAGTGATCGGCGACGATCGCTGTTGTAAAGCAACACACGCCGGTTTGGGAATGGGGTAAGTGACCACCCTGACCGAAATTTAGAGTTGTATTTTTCAGGCATTTCCTTGCTTCGGAAGGCACGTTAAGCAGTTGGTCCCGGTTGACGTCGCTAGGTGTCAGTGGTTAAGCCTAGTCAGAGGCCTTAGGGCGGCTTGGTAACATCTGGCATTAAGGTTGCTCACTAACCTTACACCCCTCCAACAATCCGCACTGAGCCCGCGTGTTGAAGTATGGCTCTTTCCATTTCATAGTTGAGGTAAGTGACCAGCTCAGTGGGACGTATTTGTATAGGTCGTTTATGTATGTTTGTATGAGATCATACAAAAAGCATGGTTATTTACAACAAATAGGTATTTATATAAAACTATTCTCTTTTTTTTTCTTCATTACATGGGCCTAATTACTATCAAGTAGGATCGACATCTTTTTTTTTACTTACTGTTAGTAGTATTAGTAGTTGAAGTCGTCGAAAAATATGGTCTTTTAACTGAACAGACATTTAGACTCGTTACGCAGTAAGCTCACCTTTGCGTTTTTGAATGATCTTCGGTTTCTCGGGCTGCAAGCATTCGGGTAAAGGTGTTAGAAGACTGCGGGTCCGATGCGGGGGCCCGAGCGGTGGTGTCTGGCGCCGGGGGGACGAGGCTGGGGGCGTCGGGGGCAGCGCGGGCGTGCGCTGGGGGGACGGCGAGGGCCGCTGCAGCGACTGCGCGATCACGGTCAGGGGCTGGTCGTCCGACCACACGGATGACTGCGACGCCGACCGCCTGGAGCGGGAGCAGGGACGCTGACGAGGCCGTTGGCGAGAGCGAGATACACGGGTCTATAAATAGAAACCATACATTTCAATTTTTTTTTTTTTATTTAAAATGGGTTTGCGTTTGACCTCAGTCTCGCCTGATGGTAAGCGATGACGAGGTCGAAGGTGTAACACGCTTACCCAGAAAATGCCTATTCACTCTTGCCTTGAAGACACCAAGGTTGTATGTATCCGGAAACACAGACGCAGTGGGGGTTAGGGGGTGTAAGTAAATTTACACTTAGAATTATGCAATGAGCACAGTCTGTTATTTTCCGAAATGGAACTCATCGATTCCTACGAACAGTTTAACACTCATTAAGAAATTTTTTGGGTTGATATATTTAAGGAGTTTCAAAATAAAATTATCCTTATTAAATTCTGGTGAGGGTAGAGTGCGCTTGTTTAAGTCGGAGGAGGCAAACAAAGAACCGTCATTTTTATTTATTGTTACAGCAAGAGTGATGGAAGGAAATCAAGCCCCGTATCACTACTTAATCCAAGATACATTTTTAATATCGGATTAACAAAATCCAGAGATGAAAACAAAGTTTTTCATCTATCAAAAAAAACACAGATATAGGAAGTATGACTAATTTTGCGCTACCTTGTAGTTGCACTATTTAGACCATATTAGTTTGTGGTAACCTTACCTGTGGCGATGCCCGAAATAGCGAAGCTGCAAGGAAGGTGGGTGCGGCAGGCCGCTGCTCCGTCTCCTCGCGGGGAGGTTCCTCCTGGATGCCGTCCATCCGCTCAATGAGGACCACGGGATGAACATGTGCGTGCAAATCTGACAATCAGAAAGTTGAGGGTGACAGGATGAAGGACCTTCGGGATGAACAAGTGCGTGCAAATCTGACAATCAGAAAGTTGAGGGTGACAGGATGAAGGAGCTTCTTAAAAAAACAGTTTGTGAAGCAAAAGTATGGAAATCGATTTTTGTATTCGGGTAAATGTTAGTATGTTATTCAACTCAGGTTGGCAACGCAGGTTGTCAACGCCACTCCTTCAGAGGAGTGGCGTTATAGCAAGATAAAGAATTTACAATAAAAGAGTAGCAGATGAGGTTGGGACCGTCTACATTATACACTAACCCCCTTATTCATAAAAACGAACGTAACGCTATAGCATAGTATAAGCAATTGACGTGTTGTGTCACTTACTCGCAAATGGCGGCAGCAACAAGAATGACAGTGACAAAGTGATACAAAAGTTATCGTGTTGTTTAAGAGCTGTTTAAGTTTTTATGAATAAGGGGGTAAGGCTGGTTCAGTTTGGTCACTTTGGTCTGCTAAGGTTTACTTCAGATTTCCTTTTATTCCATTTTATTTGGAAATTCCTTCAAGTGTTACTGTTAAAACTTTGTCCCTTGCCTATGAAATGTCAATAGTTTTGTTATTTAAAGTTTAGTTCCTTTTAACTCCAGTTTTGGAGGGGAGGATGTACATACCGTCTTTGAAAATATCGAGAAGATCTAAGACAACATTTAGATTCATAGTTCAACAGACGAACGGTTAGAACACGTCTTTGTCAATAACCCGAGAAAAACCAATTAGTACAGGTAATCGATTGTACGTTCATAATCGCGCGATTGGAGCTACAAGTCAACACCAAGCAAAACCAGACCCAAATGATAATAGTTCATTGAGAGCTAAGGTGAGCAGAAAAAGCGGTAGGTCCAGCTAGCCTTCCATAGTTTCACCGAAAGTTAATTTTATCACCAGGATCGGCTAAGTTACTTTCCATTTCAACACGTAGGTATCTTTAATGAGCTGTTTAAAGGTGTTCCCTCAAGGTCTAAATGACAGTGAAAACCATTTTTATCGACGGCGTTTAGTCGATGTGTTCGATTGCTGATGTAAAGCAACACACGCTGGGTCGGAAATGGGATGGGTGACCATCCCGGCCGACATTTAGTGATTTGTATTTCGGGCATCTTCGTGCTTCAGAACGCCCGTTAAGCAGTTGGTCCCGATCGACGACACTAGATGTCAGTCGTTAAGCCTAGTCAGAGGCCTTAGGGCGGCTTGATAACATCTGACATTACGGTTGCTCACTAAACTTACACCCATCCAACAATCAGCACTGTGCCCGCGAGTAGTATGGCTTGTTCCACCTCATAGTTGAGGTGAGGCCTGTGCCCAGCATGATATCTGTACAAATTCGGAATTCATACTCTGTTTTGGCCTCGATGGAATCATGAAATTATACCGCTGTATATTATGGTTACGAACGCTGACACGAACAACGTGGTCACGAGTGTACCTGGCGAGTCTGTCTAGAGGCACCGAGTCTGCGGTTGCAGGTCTTGCAGATCTACCTGATCAGTCTGGTCAATAAACGGATAACTAAGGTTAAAAGTTTTTCATAAAATATCACATCGCAAAGTATTTCACGCAAACGACATCATTTTGGTCCTAATGTGAAAGTCGAAAACTGCGTACATTACAATCAGCCAATCAGCATTTGACAGTAGCCGCTCACTATTCGCCTAATTCAGATGTAGGGCGCTCGTTCAGGTTCATTCTGCTATGCCCCGTGGCCCAAATGTGGCCTGCCTACGTAAGTGTTGATAAAATAAATGTTGGATGTTCAGTTGGCGCCTTCCGGTAACAAAGTCAATTGTCCGATGCACAACAACTAGGTATAAAGCAAATGAGCATATTTTGACCAGATAATACCTACCACATGAATTCCAGCCATCTGTGCGCCCTCTAGCTTCGACAATGCATATATCGTTTCATTTTGGCGGATGGTACTGAAGCTTGGTGGTGGGTACCCTAATGTTTGACAAAATATTATTATAAAAATAACATTGTAGGAACAACACTAATCTTTTACCGACACGACATCTCATTTCGCCAAAATCATTATTTTATATTTAAATCATTCGACAAAATACAGCTTTCGCAAATGTCTCTGCAAATACTTATAATTTTTGAATTTCATTCCGTAAATCTTTATTCGACTAGGTATGTACTTTGTTTGTCAAATTTATACATATAGTACATATTAGTTAACGAAAATAACCATTTTCTAAATACTTACCTGAAGTCGTAGATAACCTACCTACCTACCTACCTGTGACCCGTTCTTCCGGACAGTTCTCTTTCCTCTATTGCAAGGAAATAAATCCTTCGGCTAGAGCAAGATAAAAAACAGGAATGGATAGCCTCTTGTGCCGTTGACTGTAAATTACGTCAATATTTTTGAAAGCAAATTAAACGTCATTATGAAACTTTTTAACGAATTGATAGGCCATTCATTATACTACGCACGCCGAATGATGATCCCTATGACAGTTCGTTAGCGCTTAACATCGTACTGACGTCCTGCCACAAGAAATCTTTTAGAAGTCCATTAATAAATCGAAAAAATCATAATTGTGTACATTTGTAAATTATAAAAATGAATATTAAGAAATCATTACGTAATGTTCGTAAATAATGGCAAAAAACTCAATGCAAATCTACATGGTACGTGCTGTAAAAGTTACGTCGTCAAGCTGTTATCGACTAAGCAACATTTTTTTTTTCAAATTATGCAATTTGAATAAAAAGTAAAGAATAATAAAATAAAATAAGACTGTTACTTTTTTATCTAGTGTTTTATGTCCATCAATGCGCATAATCTGTTTTTCAAAATAAATAGAAATTGCTTATTATGTTGTGTACCCGCACCGCCCGATTCTTCGGTAACTTTAGCCGTCACGGATATGCGGTGGGTACGTACAGGCCAAGCGTACTTGGTCTGTCGGTTGTGAGAGTGGGGGATATGAAATAGTAAAAGAGTGGTTGTATTTAAAAATACACGCCTCCTCTAGACTCATATAACTCTTGTTCGTGATTGCCGGTCACTGGGTGTTAACGTTCTCAAATTCTCGGGACGCAGGCGCTCTTCAGGTCGGTTCGAAGCTGTGTATACTAAGAAACTTGCTATCTAGCTGACACCTAATACAGCTACTTAAGAGCGCGGTTTCTCGGTTCTCGGTCGGGCAGGGATTCGCCTTGTCTTCACGGTTGCTTCAGGACTGTCACAATTTCGGGGTGCTTTGGCCCAATTATATTGCATTCTCTCGCTCCCAAGTAGTAACACTCATCCGCAGTACCTTTTACGCCGTCCGGCCAACCGCAGCGCGGGAGAACGCCGCGCAGCAGCATCTCTGCGTGAGCGGGACGGCGTATGCGTGCGAATGAGTGAGCACTAGTTGCGAGCGAGACATCATATTCCTATCTCTACCTAGGAGTCTAGAGGATTTGTCTTTCCTTTATTGTTAAAACTTAAGCTAACATTATTCCTGTACATTTCCATTATTATTTCTTACCTAATTAGTATCCTACCTAATTAGTTTTCTTATTAGATTTCCTAATCAGTATCCTACCTGATTAAGCCTCTTATTAGCCTTCCTAATTAGTCTCCTACCTAATTAGGGTATTAATACTACACCAATTCAATCGTTTTAATGAATATACAAACTTACTTACATAAACAGGAATAAGCCAGACTTAAGCTACATTACATTTGAAGACTAACAACAATTACTAAGACATTAAACTTTACACATTTACACTGTTAGAAGAGTGCTAACTGTTAGAAGAGTACTAATTGTTAGAGCAGAGCAGCTATATAAAACAACGCTATTTGATAGACGCTAGACTTACACAATTTTCTATTTACTTTATACAATTCTAATTAATTATGTACACCATTATGTACTACTAAACGTTATGTAGGCCGTCCTGCACATGTTGAATGACCTGGCTGATAAAATATATCAATATGTCATTGACATGACATTTGCCTAAAAAATTATATTTTATCGAAATTGTTTGAAATTGTTTCGCATCACTAAAACAACTGTCAGTTGAAACGTCATAGGGATCCCACCTACATTTTGAGGTAAACAAAAGAATCAATGCTATTTGGCGTAAAAAACCATAGGAAGACAGGGAGTGCCCACAGGGAATGCCCACCTAAACACCGGGGTGGCCTTCTTCTGCGCGTGACCAGGGTTTCCCGAGAACTCTCCTGAGGAGCCACTCTACCGGTGAAACCCTGGCGCGCTGTGCCGGCAGTCCGGCTCTCCTCGAGGGAAGTGGTGCCTCTCCTCTTACTAACGTCCGTGTGCGGCAGTGCGAGGCCACTCTACACTGCCGTCCTCCTCGGGGTCACTTGTGCAATGGAAGCACACAGCCCCCGTCGTGTGCTTTCCGAGCGACCCCAAGGGCCCCCTTTAGTCGCCTCTTACGACAGGCGGGGGTGGACCTTGGCTGCATTCTTACGCCCCAGACCACAGGGCGAATTACGGGACAGCCTGTTTAAATGTCTTCTTTTATATTTTCATGGAACTATAACAAAAGATATGATAAAGCTTGATATTTGCCAGCGTTTTAATATTTGAAATCTTGGTTAAATAGGGTATTTTTCCAGATAACGTACTAACGGTGCTATTAGAAATTTAAAAATAAAAAAATTGAGGACATTATTTGTCCTGATAATACGTTGTTGAACCATGACTTGGTCAAACCTTAATTTTTTTACTCGAGTGACAATGTTAATCATAGGTACATCCTAATACAAGCAAAACCAAAAAAATGCAAAATAGTAACACAAAAAGTTGCCAAGGGAGTCAATAGGAGGAGTTTATATTGTTGTGTATGTTGTGTTAGAGTTTATAAGTATTGATTGGTTTAATTTCGTTAGAAATATCGTTTACACTTAATACTCACATCACATTTCATATTTCTTTATTTACTTTTTTTCGGTTGTAGACATGTTCTACTTCGTATTTCAAAAGCAAAGCATCAAATTAGAAAGATCAACACGCTTTATAAGATGCATGTTAGTTGAATAGAAGCAACGAAATAAGATACCGTTAAGAAAAAAGTTGTACAAAACAAATTAATTTTATAGGGTGAGAACAATAATACACAATAAAAAAAAACGTAGATAGGTTGTCAGTGATGACGCGAAGTCAAAAAGTCTAACCTGGCGTACGTACCTATAATTTGACCGTGTGTACAAGACAGCATGATTATTTACTGGAGGGTAAACAAGACAGGTAGACAGGTGGTCGAAGTCCTGATTTTGGGTACCACTTTTTTAGCACAAGTAACCTATCTACGTCTTTTTATTATAATATCATTGGGTGAGAACGAAGGTGCCGCTTTACGCATGTACAGATGTTTGACCCAAACGCCCGACAGTCAAGTTACCACGATGTTAAACGTCAGAGAGTTCGTGGTTCGTGGTTCGAGTTTCGTAGACCAGACCACGAAGCCGAATGGTTCTTCAAAATATTAGCCAAATTGACCGAATGTATTGTCCTATTCCTTTGATTCTACTGTGTAGTTTGAAATATTTTTTTTGGTGCGATGGCATAAATTCAGTACAATTATATACCTACTTAATTATACACATAATTAATTATATCTACTTGAAGGTTGAAAAACCTCGCGAGCAAGAAAAGTTAGGGTAAGAAATATTAAATCATCTTGGCACTGATATTTTGTGTTAAACTTTTACTGGCTTTTAATGAATTAAAGATAAGGGTATGTAAGGCTTGCAAAGGCTAGATAATAGCTTTTGAATATATTTTTATCACGAAATAACCAGTTCACATACATTGCATAGTAAAAGTAACAAGTTTTTTAAAAAAAAAAACGTATTTGCAGAATATAGACAACAAGAGTTCATTGTGACAAGATAAAATTTTCATAATTACTTTTCCAATAATTTGTTTTTTCTGTGAATGGTGGGGGAATTATTTGTAGGTACATAATCAAATTATAATACACGTCAAACGTGACAGTGTATCTAAACCAATTTGCTAAATTAATGATGGTTATAGTAAGTTAGAAATAAGAAAGGACCTACTGCGAAACGTGAATTCTGAGCAAGGGACATCTAGCGAAAGAGACATTCTGCAAAAGGGACATCTTGCGGAAGAGACATACTGAGAAAAGGACATTCTGCGAAAGGGACATTCTGCGAAAGGGAAATTCTGCGAAAAGGCCCTTTAACGACCAGTGGACATTTTGAGAAAAAGAAATTCTGTGCCTGAGCCTTTTAAACTTATTTTTTCTACATGAGCAGGTTGTACAACATAACGTTTTATCACTTGTAAAATATATAAATAGGTGAATATTACGCCTAACTCCGCACAGTAACACAAGACAGATGATCGCACAGCCAAGGTTATCACATTTTTTTAAAATATTAGTAAAAACTTTATCAAGTAAATACAACGCGTATTGACGCTTGATAAATATACTAACATGTTTTGACAATTTAATAAGTTAGAGCGCAAGCACGTCGCACAGCTGGATGTTATTGCGAATCAGTTAATGAAGCAAATTGTTAAATAAAGTAGGAACGTAAATTGGTACCTAATGTAATTGTAATATTTCATCAACATTTTGGCGTGTCGTACCATGTCATCCAAAATGCACGAAATAGCTTCGCAATTTGCTTACAGAGAATAGACATAAATGGTTAAAAAAATTAACAAAATGTAGAGCAGCCGAGCAAGCGTTACGGTTAGTGTGGACTCAGGAAAGCGACGGTAAACATTTGAACAATGAAACTATGTAGAAAATAAGGCTCAAGTTAATGGACGAATGACTGAAGGGAAGTGAAAACTGCTGGGCAACAGTGACGTGGAGCGAGCCTTACCCCAACACACGGGCTTAATGCGGATTGTTGGAGAGGTGTATGTCTGCTGGAATCAGCTGCTTATTTGCCTTCCAAAACATCGAGACGCCCGAAAATACTCCATTAAATTGCGGTAGGGGTGGACCCACCACCGCTATTGCCACGCCAGTATCGCCACTGAGCCACCAACACCTCACTGAGAAACAGGCAACAAGGCGAGTGAAAAGATGCACTGACCCACCATTTCTAATAATTTAGCCATGACATGTTGATTCTTTTGCAACAGACAGTATAACATTCGCATCAGATTTGTCACTCGTATTGCCAAGCTATTGTAGCAATTTTGCTTAACTAATTTCCCTGAAATTTGGCTTAGAAAGAACGTGGATAAGACCTCAAATGCTTTAGTTACACCCATGCCGGTCTATGCCGAGAATTCACCTCCCGATAGATGAGTTCGTATACAAAATCTAAGTCACCGAAATGGGCAGCACGGACATTGAAAAAGAGTTAAATCGACGAATCAAACTAAACTGAACAGTGATGGCAAACTAATATACCTAACAAAATTAGCTATTGGGATCCCACTGCTTCGCAAAGGAATCCCTTCCCCTCTTCTATGCCAGCCTGTTCTGTGTCTGCGTCTTGAAGTGGACAGTGTGCAGTGAAGTGGAAGAGAGAAATTTCAAACTTGGCTTGTCATGGTCTACATTAAAAAACCTCAAGCTTACTCAACAAGCTTTTGCTAAGTATTTCAAAAATGAAAAATCTTTTGGACACCAACGGATTTACAAATAAGTTGGAATAGCAGCAGCACATGGCGCGAAGACTTCTGGACGATCAGGGTAGAAAAGTCCTAAAAGTAAGACAATTTTGAAGGGTGCAGGATGCTATTTTGATTTATGACGACAGCTTTTAATAACGGGTTTTATTGTCAACTTGCAGTTGCAAATTAATGCAGCTTCTAAGACTCTTGGTGAGAGTCACCAAGAGTTAAGCAGACCTTGTCAGTGACAAGGACTGCTTAATTGTGAACTGTAGACATCTACGTACGCGCATACATGAACCAATATTTAGCAACTACTTCGGGCGGTTGGGAGTGCGGCGAAATTTCATCATGCGGTCGAGCTATCGCCACGTATTATACATATAGATGTCAACTACCCTTGCTCAGTTACCTCTTCCCGCGTCGCGCGAAATCGCTAACTGCACGAACAGTTTGTACTGGCAGCCGATCGGTTTATGTTGATCATTAGGTAAATGCTTGAGCAGGCCATGTACTATGTGAATTCGTGGCTACGTCCAGCCACGAATTCAAAATGCAAAGAATGCAAAAATTGTTAGAAAAGAGTCTTTGGGTTAGTTCCACGTCAAAGCCACTACGTTAGGTCGATGATACGTATCGTTAGTCATAATTATGATCATCTTAATTGTCACCATCACCTTTGAGTGTTCACCTCGCGCCCATGGTGTTAAATCGTAACAGTCACATAATTTGACCGTGTCGTAGTTATTAAAAATTACAGCGTACAGAATACAGGCTGAGTTTTTTTACTGGACGAGGTAAGCTTAATTTTAAGCTAATAGCAATAAAGAAAAATGCTACGAAGAATCTCTCAGGACAGATTTTGAAAAAGGCGACAGACAGCTGCATGGTTTTTTTTGAGAAAAAAACCGACTGATAAAGTGATGAAAAATTCAACCTGCATTTATTTTTGTTCCCATCTTTTCCTTGAATCTAGTAGTTTAAACTACAACTACAAGGGTAGTAAGATAAAGTTTATTCGTTAATTTATTTAAAATGCCAAGAGGCAATATTACCACCATGGGTTTGATCAGAAGCACGGCAATAGCAAAATAGCTATTTCTTTTTAGGTCTCAAGGGACTAATATTACACAAAAAATATTCGAAATTCAAAAATAATTAATAGTATTCGCTAATCAGTTAATATAGAGTTTCTCTAACTCTACGGTGGTGAGAGAGTACGTACTTTGCATGGCGACTATATCGAGGAGGCTGGAGGCATTCATGCTGTTGTGAAAGACGTTTTTGCTATCAGCTCTGCCGTTGGAGACATCGGGCCGCCGTTCGACGGGAACAGGGGGCGCCGGCGACGGTGGAACGTACGCCCCCTGTGCGAATTTCCTCTGCGCCTGTACTTTCCTGTAAAACAGTTTCTAATTATTGTATGATTTACTAGCTCGCTGACACTTTTGGTAGTGACTGAACCATCTACTTCTAGGACTGTGGTGGTTGAAACGCAATAGAACATCGTTTCAAGGCATAAACATATTAATATTGAAACGGTTTTAAAAAATATCTCTACTAAAATTCAAAGATAAGCAAACAAATTAGAAAAAAATGCCATAGTGAAACAGTTATTTTAATGCCATTGTCTAGGATGGTTTTCCTTCAGGCGGTACTACAGCGAGTGACATCATGAATGACTCCAGTCTGGACTGGGCGCGCAGCTTAATACTATTTTGTCTAGGTTCGTGGTTGAACGTCGCTTGTATTTTAAGAGTCATGTTTTGCTCAAATACGGATACGTTCTTGGATATCTCGTGCATTGCATTGTAAGGCACTTTAGCAGTTGGTCCCGGCTGACGTCGTTAACACTAGCAGGAGGCCTCAGGGAGGCTTGATACCGGCTGACTGGTAGGTTTATCACTAGGCTTACACTACTCCAACAATCCACACTGAGCGATCTCATAGTCCAATTGTACACTCTGATGATTCAACTGTACAGTCCAAAATTCCAACTACACACTATGAGTCCGACTGAACCCACTGATAGATTGACTACAGTGCACTCAACAATGCCAATTGTCACTATGATAGATTGCTTGTACACTCCACAATTCCAACTGTACACCCTGTGAGTTTGACTGTACACTGTTAAAGACTGATTGTTCATTCCGTAAGATGAACTGTCCCGCCTGGAGTCAGACTGTACACTTTGTCTAACTGTAGCCTCTGTGAGTGTGTTGCTACAAGCTGAGTTTAACTGTATACTCTAACTGGGGTGCATGAGAGGAGCCTCCACGAGTGGCGTATCCCAAATTTCCATACGCCCGGCGCACCCTGGGCAATCTGCGAGGACAGCGAGTCGGTAACGCAGATTGGCTGATCCTCTCACCACGATGGTAAACCAAATCCCTGACCAAAGGCCCTTCTTAGGGCCAAACCAACAGTCCTTTTCAGGACTCTACAAACGGCCCTCTTCAGGGCCACTCAACCGGTCGTCCCCTCCACCTAAACGGCCTACTTTAAAGCCAGCCTTAAAAGTGATGTCAATAAACATTGAAGGCTTTTCCCGAAACAAGTCAGAGATCTTATCACAACTTTGCATCCCAGAGCGCTGCAATGTTTTATGTGTCCAGGAAACGCACCGTAGTGACAGCCAGTGCAGACCTTACATCCCTGGCTTTGTACTTGCGGCGGAAATTCCGCATCCAAAGCACGGCAGTGCCGTCTTTGTCTCTCCGGACATTAAAATAGTCTCTTCCAATTCTACCTTCGTGAATTTTGTTGAAATTATCACGGTCGATACTGGCAACTGCACAGTTACGTCCATATACAAGCCCCCGAATGAAAGCTTTAGTTTCACAAAACCAGACAATTTTGATAACCACCCAACAAAGATCGTTGTGGGCGATTTTAATAGTCACAGTATAAGCTGGGGCTATAGAGACACGGACGCAAATGGACACGCAGTCGAAAGCTGGGCAGAATCCACCGACCTCCAACTAATTCACAACGCCAAACTCCCAGCTTCATTTAACAGCGGGCGCTGGAAGCGTGGATACAACCCAGATCTAATTTTTGCCAGCTCCAACATCAGCTCACAAGCTATTAAATCAGTGTGTCCTCCAATACCAAGAACCCAGCATCGCCCAATTTTGTGTTCCATTCATCCAGCTATAAATGCTACGGAAGTGCCCTTCAGGCGCCGTTTTAACTACACTAAAGCCAACTGGGAAAAATATTCTACGAGCATTGACGCTGAAATCCGCGATCTGCTACCCGTTCCCGAGAATTACGAAGTCTTTGTGGATGTTGTTGCTGGCGTCTCCCGTAAAAATATTCCTAGAGGCTGTCGGTCATCTTATATTCCGGGTCTCTCTAAGGAGTCTACAAGGCTGTGGGAGCGCTACGAGGAATCGTTCAACAGTGACCCCTTCTCGGAACAAACTCTTAACATTGGTGAAGGTCTCCTCACACAGATCAGTGACAGGTGTCGCGAAAAGTGGGTGGCTACAGTGACTAGCATTGACATGACTCATAACAGCAAGAAGGCTTGGACAACAATCCGCAAACTCACTAGCGAGCCCCCGCCGGCAACAGCACCCAGTCAAGTTACAGCTAACCAGATAGCACATCAGCTTCTTGTTAACGGAAGACCACCCAGGCGTCTTAAACGAGCGAAGAGTAAATCTCTTCCACCAGTGTCATCCGACACGCCAGTAAGCCGTCCGTTCGATCTCACCGACATAGTAAAGGCTATCCAGGCGCTCAAAACCGGTAAAGCGTCGGGGGTGGATAACGCATCTGTCGAGCAGATCAAACATCTTGGCCCAATCGCGGTGTCCTGGCTGCTTCAGCTTTTCAATAACTGTTTGGCCCAGGCGAAAATTCCGAGAATCTGGCGAAAGTCTAAGGTGGTTGCATTGCTCAAGCCTGGTAAACCAGCAGACGACCCTAAAAGCTACAGGCCGATTTCTCTTCTGTGTCATAGCTTCAAACTGTTTGAACGTATGATACTCAACCGCCTTACGCATCTCGTGGATCCAGAGCTGATTCCTGATCAAGCTGGTTTTAGGCCTGGAAAGTCCTGTTGCAGCCAGACCCTAAGGCTTACGCAACATATCGAGGACGGTTTTGAGTCTGGCCGGGTTACTGGAGTTGTGTTTGTGGATCTATCAGCGGCCTATGACACCGTCAATATCAGAAGGTTGCTTGCAAAGGTAGGCAGGTTAACTGGAGACCTTAGCCTCGTAAAAGTTCTAAGGGAGTTACTTAGCAACCGTCGCTTTCAAGTTCACCTTCGGTCGGATAAAAGTAGATGGCGATCGCAAAAAAATGGCCTCCCTCAAGGTAGCGTGCTTGCCCCAATGTTGTTCAACATATACACTGACGATCAACCATCTGCTGCCAACACATCCCGATATATTTACGCCGACGACCTGGCCCTAGCCTCCCAATCCTCTTCCTTCGAACAGGTTGAGGAAAATCTGACGCTGGCGCTGCGGGAACTAAGCGAATATTATGAGAGCAATGCGCTGAGACCTAACCCTTCCAAGACACAGTCATGTGCCTTCCACCTACGAAACCACCAAGCAGATCGGTCCCTTAACATCTCATGGCGAGGAGAAGCAATTGCACATTGTACTAACCCCAAATACTTGGGTGTCACATTAGACAGGTCTCTCACATACAAAGCCAATTGCACTAACATAAGGAAAAAAGTTAGTACTCGCAATAACCTCCTGCGGCGGCTTACGTCGACGAAATGGGGAGCATCTGCGGAAGTCCTGCGGACGACTGGTCTAGCTCTATGCTACTCGGCTGGCGAATATGCCTGCCCTGTATGGAGCCGCTCAGCGCATGCAAAGCAAGTGGATACAGCCCTTAACGAAACTTGTCGGATAATAACGGGCTGCTTGAAGCCGACCCCGGTAAGCATGCTGTATCCACTGGCCGGAATTGCACCGCCGGAAGTCCGCAGAACTGTTGCGGGCTCCTCAGAAAGAGCGAAAATGGAACTAGACCCCCGTCATCCTATGCATGGCTACGAAGCCGTTCCCCAAAGGTTGAAGAGTCGACGAAGCTTTGCCAAGTCCACTCGACCTCTAACTGGCTACCCTTCTCAAGCCAGACTTGCTCTGTGGCAGGAGAGACTACCCTCTACACCATTTGTTGCACCCTCAGAGAGTCCTCCCCCAGGCCATGACTTGCCATGGCTGACCTGGAAAACCCTCAACCGACTGCGGTCCCAGGTTGGCAGATGCAAGGACAGTCTAAGCAGATGGGGGTACATCGAGCCAGCTGACAATGTGTGTGAATGTGGGGCCTCCCCCCAAACTATGAGCCATTTAATATCGTGCCCGATGTGTCCAACCAGCTGCACACGGGATGACCTGATGAGCGCTAGTACTCATGCCGTAAGGGTTGCAGAATACTGGTCTCATCAAATTTAGAATTGTCTGCCATCGACACGCAAAGAAGAAGAAGAATGAGAAATCTTCTTAAGATTTCAGAATATTGTCCTACAATCACTCAGCGAAGCACCTTGGTTTGCAAGAAACACAGAAATACAGACTACCTCCAGATGAACACTGATAAAGACGAAATGGGACTTGGCAACACTGCTTATAAGGACCGCCTTTTTGCTGCAATGCTCTTGCAAAGCAGTTGCTTCAGCCGCACAAGCCAACAAGACTGAAACGGTGGTCCATAGTGGTCCTTGACACTCAGCCTTAGTAGGGATCTGAACTAGAAAGGACTGTTTCTCAATGGAGAGCACCTTGAAATGCCAAAAGAACTGTTGTTAAATAATCTGATAATGGAAATGTGAACGGCTGACGCAGATCAAATTCACCAACAAGAAAAACAACTTTTTGACAATCAGGCTGCCCCTAAGGTACCTACTTGAAGCAGTTAGAATAAACTTTAAACTTAGCCAAACCCTACCCAGGGTCTGAACAACCTCAGAGCCAGGAACAGAGTGACACTAAACTGGGTGGTAACGAAACAGCCAGTGAGCTGGCCAGGACTAGGGTAGGATCCTTCAACCAGGCTCTAGAGCCAGATGTGTAGTAGGCAGAGCTAATGGCCAGCCACTACTAGCCCAAGCAGAAGCCCTTAGCAAGATGGCCTGGACCAGCACCAACAGACTAGCCCATGCCAAGGCTTTAACCAAAGGCTACTCTCACAAACTCACCACTGAGGCCCGTGGGTAAGTTGAGGTCTAATTAGAACCCTCACCAAAACTCTGACTGGGGACACAGCCTGAACAAACAGGAATGTTATCGCTAAGTTTGTGTACCTACAGATTCCTAAATTATGAAGATCCTGAATTAATAGTACACTTGAGAACCCATTCTATCATATCTCCTCTGCCTGTAGGTTGCCTGGAAGAGATTGTTTCTAGCAATAAGACCACCTAAATTGTACATTCATGTGAACATGTATTACTTACAAGTGGGTTAATTTAGTGAGCAATAAGTGTTTATCTATATATTTATCTGTCCAGAGGAACTCGAGCCCACATCCTCTGCAACTACAAAGCACTATCACAGTGCAGATGATTAAGACAACAATGCAGTGGCCCGTCGCTCATGTAACAACCTAGTTGGATAAAATAAAACAACATAGGTACTATGTATAGAGTCCCCAGACTTCCTCTCTGAGACCTCCTAAATGGAAGTAAGAGTTCATTGGAAACTGTTGTGTGGCAGCCGAAGGGTACTACAGCCTTCAGCAGTAAGAACAAAGATTAACGCAGTTTAATAACAAAAAATCAAGTACAAAGACATTCAAAACGTGGGGTTGGGGATAATACCAGTTTAGCAGTACTTTGGCAGTCTGTTTTGACAGTTTATGTGCTCACATTCAAAACTAAAACACTCACCGTTTCATTGTAACGCTGCTAAACGCCACACTTTAGTAGATTTGGAAAAATCCAGACAACAATACAATGCAATTGCTGTGCATCTAAAAATTAAAAATCAATACACCGTGCCGTCATATTCAATACATCAACATCAAATCCACAGACAACAAAAGATGCGCGGCCGAGAAATGCGTCCATTTTTTTAATTCTCAGTTTTTGGCTACAGTGTGTGAGCCAAACAGCCAAATCTTCATGGATGTTTGTGAATGTGGCATTGTGGCCCTAGTCACCGCGCGCGCTCATGTCATGTGGACGCGCACTTAGTAGAAGGTTCTAAACGTTTCAATTCGTCATTGGTTTTGAGTTCTATAAATCCCGGAGTGCATAAATATTTCTTTAGCGATTGAGAAAATATAATTGAATGCCATTCCTCGGTTTTAAAGTATAGGTTGGCAAAAAAGTCCTGAAAAGGAACTAAAAAATATTATCACTGGCAATAGTCCCGCTGTCACTTGTCAATGGTGTGTCAAATCTGTTTATCGGAGATCGTATTAGTGTATTCAGGTGTTTTCTTTATGTTAAACTAATAAAGAATCGTGTAAAATCAAGATAAATCTTCGAAAAAGAGAAAAACAATCCTCAGCGCCACTAGAGAAGTCGTAATGAAGTATTCAAACGTTGTTTAGCCGAGCACGAAGCTGGGGAAGTTTTATATAAAATAAACGATGATTAGACCAGAACGGCAGAAATCACTGGTATGTAGTGGTTTTATTTAATCAACCAGGCGTGTTTTAACTTAGTTGTCAAGTAACTATCAACAAACGAGTGATATTTTACGTTGAAATGTGAATACCTATTTTGACGTTTGTTTACGAAAAACAATTTGTCAAGTTAGCACATCTAAGTGATTTTGATACTTTTTTATTGATTTAATTTGTTGAATTTAATTTAAATTTTTTAGGCAGCGGCTGCTTCAGCTTTTGAGAATATTTCTCCCAAAGATAGGAGAAAATCATGATGACACGTTATTTAAATAGAGAAGGAATAATACCAACGCGGACAAACTTCAAATGAGCAAATCGACAGGTAATCATAAACCTGCAAGATGAAGTGACCGTACAATAGCAGCATGAGTGACTCATGGGAACAAAGTGAATGTTAGAATTTTGGAGAAGGGTCAAGCCAAGCCATGGATGAAGATTTTTTTTACTTTAATTAAAATTATAATATTATGATTTTGTTAGTTTCTTCTTTTATTTCTTTACTTGGTAGTAGAAAAACGTCCTGATAATGTGGTTGTATGTGGTGGGGATCGACTGTATTGGTGCCACCGCCATTCCATTTTTACCACCAAACGGTTCCCCCTATTGACCTGTTGTATCCCGGTGGACAGACTACCACGTTTTCTAGAAGTAGTCAACTTCTAGAAAACGACTAAATAATGTGGAATTAAAGAAATGTAAGGCGTTTTCCTAGTAAAACGCTATAAGAATAAGAAAATACTGAACTAGATTAGGGGATCACGTGATGCATTGGCGCGACTCAAATAATTGGTATCTATTGGCGTGAACTTAGTTCATGGACCACGACTAACTAGATAGCCATTCTCTCTAAAAAAAATATTTGAATAAGTCAATTATCAAAACCGTTTGTGTCGTAGTATACGGGGTGACCACATCGACGATGGTGGCGCCCCTATTAATTTCACGACTTTTTTGCCAGGCTGTAATCAGAAATATTGAGTTGATTCTTTTCCCTACTCATGCAGGGTGGCGTAAACATTTTTAAAAGAAAGGCCTCAATTTGATGAGTTTTTGGGGCTGCCGCATGACGCTGTTGCACTGGTTGTCGTTTTGTTCCTTAGAGCATTTTGGCTAAGTTTTGTTCACTTGAGGTTGCGTATTTGAATTCGTGAGGAACGCCACTTGTTGCGATAAAAAAAACAAATTTCAAATCACTTACTTGGCGAGCCCCATGTATTACCATACTCTATGGCAAGCCCCTTCGGCAGGCCTTTGCTCGGGGTCCAAACCAATTTCATTCCCACCACAAACTAGATAGGGAACAGGTTATTCCCACCTGTTCCCACCTAACCAACCTCGCTCCTAGCTGCTCGTAATGAGGATGTTGAATGCTCCGATAAAACATTGCTTCGTCTTTAGATGCCGGTTAACACTTCCTCCGCTTCGTTATTTTCCATCGCGTAGCACTACACGTATACTCGTAAGCACTTCAAATCCCTTTTAACTTAAAACTGAATTAGAAATATTTTTCTTCAAAACCAAGATTTTATAAACTTTAAGGCCCCGTCCTCGAAGCCAGCGGACAGATCAAGCGGGGAGAGTTGGAGCGGTAGCAGGCAGATCAAGCGGGGGGACCCCCTCATGGGTTCTCGCCTCGGCGTGGCGAGGGGGCCTAGTACCGGTGATAGGGGAACCACCGGGAAGCGAAGAGAACCCAGGCGTGGCAGTGTGGTGGACTGGGAACCCACCCGCTGCGGCCCGCAAGGGCGACGTGGGGCTGCGGGGCCAGTGGGGCCTGCAGGCGCCTTGAGGCGCGTGGTTGGGGCCGCGGCGCACAACTGGTTGGTGGGGGCCAGTAATCCGAGGCTGATCCCCCCTGTGCATCGCGGCCCGGCGGGGCCGTACCGCCGGTTACGGCAGCGGAACCGCCCTTTGGGTGGCTCGTGGTTGCGGGCCCAGTAGGGTCTGCGAACAGTGGGTGCCAGCGGGCCGGAGTGCGGGGGTGCTCTGGCTTGCATTGCACGGCGTCCACCGAGACGGCGAAAGTGCCTGCGTACTCCAGGCGCTTTCGTGGCCTCCCCCCTTCGTTGGGGGGTCGGTTGGAGGGGGCCCCATTAGGGGCTAGCACTGGCGGCGGAGCAGTGCGGCATTACTTACGGTAGGATCCAGCTTCGCCGCCAAAGTGCCACGGTCGAGTGCCGTGGGGTTTTAGTCGGTAGGAGTCCGACATAACCTCGTCGTCCCCCCGGGCAGCGAGGTATCCATGAGGATTTCCCCACGAAAAAAAAAAAAAAAAAAAAAAAAAAAAGATCAAGCGGGGGGAGTTGGAGCGGTAGCAGGCAGATCAAGCGGGGGGAGGTGGAGCAGTGTTAGGATAAGAGAAATTATTGTTCGACACGACGATGCCACGACATCTTTTAAAATACGAATGTCTTTGTAACTTTTAATTTACTTACTGTGGGCGAAAGAAGTTGTGGATTGATACTACCTGGCAAGGAAACAGAAACGAGTTTCATTTACCCGTTTTATTCTCTTTTTAAACAAAATTGACAATATTTTTATCACAATGTTTAAAGTCATGAAATATTACGTTTATGAATAATCATAAATAAGGTAACAATTCGAAAAAGTTGAATAAATACACAAATATTACTGGCCACAGTGTTCTTCATTTTATCTATGAGTTTTTAGGGTTCAGTAGGCCTAGCACGAACCGATAACGTTTTGGTAATCCAAAATGTCTTTAAGAAAAAAACTATCGTTTACTTTTCGATAAGGCCTACCGTAACAAAAAGGTAAAAACTGGCCTCTATTACTAAGCCTTCGCTGTTTGTATGTCTGTAAGCCCCCGTGATCCATTCTCCCAGTTTTAAAATGTTTTTTTTTTGTTTTGTGTATTGTTGTTATTACCCACGGAATAGAAAAAACAGTGGAAGTGCAATGCAACCATATTAGTGAAGGAACCGCTGTCGCCAAACTCACACAAATATTTTGAAAGTCATATAATGCACTACAAGGAAAAAAGCCGTTTGATTGGTCGTTTCAATTCTAGTCCAAATTAGCTCAATTCACAGATCGTACATCCGGAAATAAACCTTCACACTCTACAGATAATATTTGTTGTGCTTTACTGCTGACAGTATTTACGACTTTTTCCAATCTAATGACAATTTAGTTTCGATTGACGAGTTAACTCCGTTGACGAACCATAGATGGCGGTATTCTCTATTGGGAGCAATTATACATTTAATTGTATAAGCATTAAGATTGAAATTTGCGTTATAGGTCGCATATCTATCTGTCTATTGAAATTAACAAGATTTTATTAGAAAACAAATAAAATAGTACTTAGCGATGGTAGGAAAGACCTACATCTTCAAGTTTTTTTATCCTACTCTCATTTTTGCACTCTAAAATGGAGCATTACGGCATAACTACGGAAATATGAAGTTGTCGCGATACGAGCAACTCGATGCGATGTTAGAACACGACTGGGACCAAGTATGCGTAGCTACGCTTAATTGTAGCACGCGTGCCACGCCCACTTTGCACTTCCACTGTTTTTTCTGTTCCGTGTTATTACCCGTATGAGGTGTAACCGGCAAGAAGGAATTTTTAAGAATAAAAATTAATATTTAGGACAATATAACTCTTTCCAAATATAAATTTCCAAAAACAAGAAAAAACAAAATTAAATGTTGTTTTTCCCTGCATTACCGGTACCCGGTCCGGTAATAAAGTGTTAAACAACCCGGTCGCCAAAGCCGTTACAAATCAAAGAAATTAAAAACATGGGATCTGTTCTATCTCGTCTATGCTATTCTGTCTGGTCTGGCAATTCTGCAATGGTTGATAGGAGCAGGGGAGTGTTTTTTAAGTTTATTGTGAATTACAGGTCAGTAAATATTTTATTAATAAGATTGAGATTTTTGATCTAATAGAATTAACTTTGTTAAAGTTGTTGTGTTGCGTAAAATATTTTCAAATCGGGGCCGAACTTTGTGTGCGTATTGTTCGTAATTATCTACTTTCAGTGATCGTACTATAAATGAACTGAGAAGAAGTTCCTGGTGCAATTTGTAATCATTTCGTACGAATATATTTGTTAGCAGTTGATTTCTGATGTGGGTGGTAAGGTAAGTGGTATACGTCGGTTGTCAAACTCGTGTTATGAATGTTTTTCTAATTTTACCCAGCGATCATTCACCTACTAGGTATTTTAGTGTAACACTTTTCGACGTATTCCGTGTAGAGAGCACGAGTTGAGCTAGGCAATGCAAACAATCGTGTTTTACTGAACTTTCAAGTGAGTAGCCCTTTGTGTATTACGGAATAACTATTGCTGTAGTTACTTTTATCGAGAGTAGCAGTCATCGCGATAGTTTCCTTTGAGTAGAAACTGCAACGTGCTCCATATTCTTGCTTTTTGAATAAATGTACTGCTTTCGCAACATCTTACCCTAATGGGGTGGTTTAGTATCTAAATTATGTTATTTTTGGGGAGCATTGACTTCACAGCACATTAAGTCCTTAAAAAATAGATGTTACTTTTATTATTTACGAATTTTTAGAAGTGTTTCCTTTGGAGATTTCCTACCAAAAAATTATATTGACAAATTATATTGACTTAAAAACTAAAAAGTATGAGGCATTGGAATAAAGTCTCTAGATATTATTAAATAAACTAAGTGTAGGTACTGCAGTTGTTTAACTACATGATACATATTACTTTAATTGTATCAGGCATTCAGCATTTGTTGGACAGTACTGCTTGTATACATTTTTATTTAAAATGAGATGTATAAATAATAATATCTATGGGACATCCTTTACAACAGCTGATCAAACCATACAGGGTGTGCCCCATAGTGCTACCAGGTTTTTTTTGATAATTAATGAGATCATATTGCTAGTTTCCAGTACAGATAGAGACACAGGAAACTTTTCTCTTTTCATGCAAAAGAATCAAAGTTGCAAGTTATCTCATAGTACCCGGGCTCACTATCAGCAAACCAGCTGACCAGTATTTATATTGGCTATGCAAAAATATGTACTAAAGTGTGTGGAATGGGATTCAAACTAATTAATGCTGGGTTTGTGTGAAGTGTTGTGTTTAGGTGAGCAAATCACTTGCAGGCAATGCAGGTATTGGGCATGCTGCCAAGTGGTACTCCGAAGCCCGGCCGACCAGTTGTTACTCACATGAGTATTTCAGACACAATGCTTAGTGGGTTTATTTGTGCCAGCTTATATTGTGATTTAATGTTTAATTAGTAATTAACATTGACTAATGTATATTTTTGAGGTACCTAACCAGTTTTAGACATAGACATAGCTAGATGTATACAATTAAAGTTAATAAACAAGGCAAATTTTTAGAAAGGCCTTCATGGTAAATGTTTATGAATATAACTTTTACCTGTGATTCTCTTCTAAAATATCCAGTTTTAAAGGCTTAAAAACAAAGTATCAATCAGGGAGCCTCATGTTAATTAGTCATGTAATGGCAACATAAAGGTTTTGTAAAGGTTGATGTGAATGCCTCAGCAATGTTGATGTAAAAATTTAAATATAAACTAAAAAAACGCGGTACGCATATGTGCGTGATTCTGGTAGGCCTAGGCCACTAGACTTCCACTTAGCACAGCTTGTCCTTCAGTGGCAGGTTTCCTATTGAAGTGACTTTGTTAGTAGCAATTTATGTACTTTTTCATGGAAAACTTACAAGAAATAGTAAAGTTGATTCCATCATTGCTTTTAAATTGGGCCATCCCTTCCATTTGTTTTGACTGCAGTCTCATAAAGGCATGTCACATTGTAATTATTGATCTGTGTGCATTAGATGAAATGTATTGTTTGCCTTCATACAAATACACCTAATTAAATGTAGTTAGCTTTGTATTACTATGACGCGGTACCCCCCTACCCCGTGCGTTAGCTTGCCCGACTATTATTTTTGTATCCAACAAAAGATACATAATCAGTGAAATTAATATAACTCTTACAACACAGACTTTCTGAAATCTAATTAAATTTTAACTATTTTTGAAAGACTATAATCGTAAGAACTATAAAAAAAATAAGTGGCCTTTCTAATTAGATATTTAGTAACAATTTCTAGTGCTTATGTTTGTAATTGTCTCAGTTGGTAGCTGTACAGAGTCGTGGCGGCAGTAAAATTGTGTGCCTACTTAGTAATCTCTTGTCTATACACTTATCAAATTGTTCCTCAAGTATGTCTCAGTTTTTTTTTGATTTTTGTGCATTCACCACTATTTATAGGTTCCCATCTTCTCGGGGCGTCCAGTCGAATCTTCACTCACTTTGCAGAGTCTGGCTATCAGTTCCACCCTCAGTTATTTTTATGCTCTTAGTGTAACGTGTTTGACGTAGTTCCTATCCGATTTGTTAGTAAATAACAAAAACTTCCACTCACTACTGCTGACCTAAAACTTCTTTTTACCCCATCTAAGTGATGTTGTCCTGTTAGAGACATGCTTGACTATTTTGAATACATACTTGAATAGATTGCTACTTATCAAACACAACTAGATAATTACTTAATATAATGTATGTTTGTCCTGGATTTGGATATACTGTACTACTCAAGCAAAATGTTGGCCAAACCACACAAACGATGAAATATTAACAGTTAACGTAACACCACTTATTCAGAATGTTTAGCAAGGGGTTGCAAAACGTAAAGTTTCCCAAGCAGGAAAAAGCCTCACCATCAGACTTTTTGCGTCCTTTGAAAAGTTTGTATTCCTACGCAATGATTTGCAAAACCTCAAAATATTGTTTCTGTATACATAATGATATGTGCAAATGGTTTTTTTCAGGTTTTTTTCAACTTGATAATTTGCTTTACCCTATATTGCGTTGTAAATTTGTCGTGCATTTTCTGAAGTTTCCGAAGTTAACACGCGTGGTAGCAATTCTTGACATGCATTTTCTGACATTCAAAGTGCGCGTTGAGACTCGTTCTCCCAGTTAGCCCTTCACTTAACAAATTTTTCTTCTTATTGTTAGTGTGTTTTTGGTTTCCTAGTTTGAAAATTATACTCAATAGGATATGTTATAATATGGATATACAAATATAATGTGATTCTAGCACCCTGTCGGATTGTTGTTTCTGTACTGAGAAGTACCGGCAAGTAAAGTACTTACTCTTTTCTAATGTTCATTCTAAAATTTTACAAAAGATGAACATAATATTCATCTTTTGCAATGTTATCATTCCCATGTAACGTCACGTTACGGCGTAATGTAACAGGTCAGTACAGCAAGCCGAGCAATTAAAGCAGTCAAGTCAGTCGGGCAATGCCGTTGGGTGAAGCGGTTGTCACGAATGGTACGTTACGGCGAAACGATTCGGTTTTAGGCTTTCGAATAGTCGATGATCGATGATCATCGATGTTGAAAGGGAAAACAGCGATGTTTTAACATCGATGTCGCTATACGAAAAATATCGTAACATCGATGTTAACGGAATCAATAGTCGAAAGACTTTTTTCAAAAGCTGGCTCTACTCTTTATCATCAACTAAATAAGATCGGATGGTTCTTCTTTATCAAAATTATTTTATCGTCTAGTCAGCTGTCAAAAAGTATTGGAAACCACACTATTTTTTTCGGTTCCTAAATACATTTCGAATGATTTCACTGTATTTATTGTGTTTTATATATCAGGGCTAAAATTAATTATCGATGTTACCCAACACCGAGTTGTTGAACATCGATGTTGAGCTTACGATTATGACATCGATGTTTTTCAAATATCGATCATCCCTACTTTCGAATGGTGGTCGTCACAGAGTGCGTAAGCGCTGGTGCACCGCGCACCGGACGCGCTCATTCGTGAATCACCTCGCCCACGTGCACACTGCCCGTGTGGTTTAGGTCCGATACACACGGGAATACAATCGTACTATTGTTGGCTTTCTAAGACCTATTTTTTGTAGTACCCAAAGTTTGAAGTAAATGAATACATTTATTGGGAATTTATAAGCAACATTACAAAGTACGTACGGTCTCACCGCAAATTAACACTTTAAAAACACAAAATATCCAAAAAAAATAAATCATTTAACAATTATTTATTTATTCAAGGCGACGAATATACGGGTGACAAATATACTGATGCGGTAATAATGAGAAAACTGGCCAAATATTGGTATTTAAATATACCAATATTTATAAGGTAAATTATCGAGCTGCTCTTAAAATAATATATAAATAAATATCGCTGGAGATTATTTCACATAGCGCCACCTAGCCCCAAATTAAGCAACGCTTCAAGCTTGCTTGTGCTGTGGGATACTAAACAACGGATTAACATACTTAAATACCATTGTATGCATGTATGACACGTCTGCTTTTTGTAATTATAATGCCATTGGTTTTTTTAAGAAAGACGTCTCAACTACGTAGATAGTCCGTGTGAACACGCCTGTTTCCGAATCATAAGTGGATACCTACATATCTATACTCCGTATGCACGTTTGTAATAGATGTTTTCCTGAGATTATTTCGGTCCGCGTTCCCGTCGGTATGCTTGAGGTCGCGGCCTTATTTGTGGGTAAATAGTAAAAGTTTTGCGATTTCATTACTACACGTTTTACGATAATGGCTATAAAACTGCGTTGCATTCTTGGCTGAAATAACTTTTTAGCGAATTACTAAAGTGCCTTTGTTGTTATTGACCTTATGCACAATGTCTTTTAATGTTTGGTAACCAATCACAGAGACACTTTATTTGTTTATTTACAGTAGAACGGCAAAGGCTTATGTTAAATTTACAAATCAAATAAAAACAACCATAACATCTATGCATTCTTTTGTGCTTTGTGTTTCGCATGTTCATCTAATATGTTCCCTATTTTCATTGTAATAAAGTCATCGCTAGTTGTTATGCTTTAATTCTCCTGCTTAGAATTGCGAGCATTTCTTCCGTGAGACCGCGCTTGCTAAATGCGGTTTAGTGAACAAACTAGGTCTAAGTATTGATGTAGGGCAGCACAGTAGTTGATTCGTCTGACGACGTGTGGGCTTCTGAATGTTACGTTCTCTACGATGGTAACAGATCTGCCTGACTATAGCTGTGTGTGGTTTTGTGTAAAAACAAACTTCATAAATCCTAAACACAAAAAGACATTTTCTGTATACGAAAGTTTGTACAGAGCGGGGATCGAAGTCGCGAGCTTTGGTGTAGTACTTAATTTCTTACTCACCACAATAAATCAGTCGTCAAATTAAGTATTGGTAAAATTATTTAAATTTCATAAGTATCTGCCAGTCATAGTATCAGCTTTGCCTAACCTGGAATCAGCTCAGGGGCTCTTAATAAATTTCCGATAGAGTATCGTTGGCCACATACTCGGAAGTTGTCGTACAGGCGACCAGCAATTTTCCACGTCGACGTGGCTATTAAAAGAACATTATCTATTATATGGCGATGTGAAACAAGGACAAACAATATAATGGAACTGCTCGGCTCCTAGCAGTTTGAACTTATTTGTTTGTTGTTTGCTTTGTGCTGCGCTGAGCATTTTATTTTCATAGGTCCGAACCTATAAAGTAAATACGGGACCCTATAACTAAGCCTTCGCTGTTTATCTGCACCAGGCTGTATTTCATAAACCGTTATAGCCGGAAAGCTGAAGTGTTCACGAATTATGTATTTCCGTTGCCATAATAACAAAAAAAAGAAAATATTAAGGGTAAATATGTTCAATACAAAATGTCATCTCTTATTTTACAGGGCTATTTTTTCTTCCGATTTAAATGGTATATTCTCCCTAAAAATTACCTTTTTATTCATTTATTTACAAACAAAAAAAACCCGGTTGAGAACCCCCCACCTTTTTGAATTAGTAAAGGATAACACAAATATAGGTATAGACACAAAATACACAAATCCCAACGTAAGTTGTCCCAGATATTTATTTATAATGGTTGAGATAATGTTGTGGTTGTGGAATGTTTTCTGAGACAAAATTAACTCGTTTTTAATATAAAAATCACAGTTTTCGTTAAATTTTACTTCGAATGTTCGCGAGGACACATACAATTTCTGCTAACTCTCAGGTGAGGGGTCATCCATAAAGTACCTCACACGTATTTCATGGTTTTTAGCCACCTGATGGTGATCAGGTGATCAAGTAGTCACCAAAGATGACTACCTGAGACTAGGAGGGGGCCTAGTCTCAGGTTTGTGAGACCTTTGAAATTGCATAATTGTGACGTCACAAATATGCAATTTCACATCAAACAATATGAAAGTGGACTCGTCATCAAAACAATTCGAACCGTATCAATGTGATGTCACAAAACTTAGGTAAAAAAATATATAACAACCGTAGAATAAAAAAACCGTATAAAATTGATACAAATTATTGAAGAGGATGGAGGAGGACTATTTTTCTCTGTCTTACCGTGTGTTCGACTGTTAGAGTTTGCCTCTAGGCATTAAGTCCGCCATTTGTGCCAACTCAGTGCTTTTTCATGTGCAACAAATAATTAACAAAAGGATGTTCTTCTAAAAAATGATGGTCACCCTAACATCAGTACTGAAGAAGTTGAAACCATCAGCGATTGAACGTTGGCTATTGTTCTGAATTGTGTTAACGAACTGCTGGCGCCGTTCGTCGAATTACACAATTTGCCTGCGACATCTATACTTATAATAAATCTGTAGAGAGGCCAATTCTGTACATGAAATATATTTAAAAAATAACTATCAAGGGGTGATTAGGGACCGCTACTGATGCCAAAAATGCAATCAGTAAAATTTTTGTCTGTCTGTCTGCTGTATGTTCGTTATAGAAACAAAAACTACTCGAACGATTTTAACGAAATTTGGCACAATTATTCTTCATACTCTAAGGCAGGTTATTATTGTATACTTTTCATTACGCTACAATTAATAGGAGCAGAGCAGTGAAGGGTAACATTGGGAAAAAGCAAAGTTACTCCATTTTGTACACGTTAAAACTACTAGATGGATTTAAATGAAACTCTACAGTAATATATTATTATACATAAATTGTAATTGTAACGTGTTGTGTTGTCTTATTCCGATGCATAAACTATAGTTTATGCATCGGAATAAGACGTTACAATTACAATTTATAAAGATATGTCACTTTTTTTTAACTCAAGTCCACGCGGGCGAAGTCGCGGGCGGCCGCTAGTCAATACATATAATATTGCTTAGTGCTCTCACTGCTCGTGAAGCTTATCTCTTTGTTGATTTAATATTATAAATATTGCCTTGTTATCTAGGGTCATTAATTGGTCCTTTATCAAAGCTGACGTTTATGTGCATAGTTGTAATTACTAACTCTTCCTTATTTACGCTGTGGTCATGACCAATCGCACTAGGGATGTTACTGTTCTAAAAAATGTCTCCTTCTCCTGGCTTAGCTACTTTTCAAATAGTTATAATAATATTCTTGGAGCCCTTGTGACCCAGAAACCCAATATGACTGTGACAACTGCTCTGTATTTATTATACAACTAGCGATAGGATGTTATTATACATATAAACCCTCCTTTTGAATCACTCTATCTATTAAAAAAAACCGCATCAAAATCCGTTGCGTAGTTTCAAAGATTTAAGCATACAAAGGGACATAGGGACAGAGAAAGCGACTTTCTTTTATACTATGTAGTGACTAGCGTCCAACTCTCCTCTGGTAGACAAGACCTAAGCAAGTCTGATTACAGTTGTTCACTCGCCCCTTACCACGTTGGGTTCGAATTTGAGGCCGATATTGACGAAAAAAAAAACTGTATGAAAACTCAGCTTTATAAAAGAAAACTCCTCTAGCCTAGCTATTTAGAAGAAATAACTTGCCCTATAATATGCCAGCGCGCAGTGTCGCTTATGTCGGAACTAGCATTTTATGCCAAACTAGAAATAAGGAGAAAACACTGTCCAGTGCCCCTTGTATTCAATCAAACGCAAAAGTCACCGTCTAAGTGAATCGATATGCATATTTACATATATAAAAAAATACCTATTTAATACAGCTGTGGGGTCGTAAGTTCGTGACCTAGGGCAGACGTTCTAGTTGGGAGTGAATCTTCGAAAATAGAAAACGTCGATACAATCCCTAGCAACTGGAATAACTGACGATGTCGGAATCTCGGAATTTCAGCTGTTTTAATGAGGAATATCCGTCGGAAGTAATCACTACATAGTATTAAACAAAGTTGCTTTCTCTGTCCCTATGTCCCTTTGTATGCTTAAATCTTTGAAACTACGTTACGGATTTTGATGCGGTTTTTTTTAATAGATAGAGTGATTCAAGAGGAAGGTTTATATGTATAATAAAATCCTATTGCACCCGTGCGAAGCGGGGGCGGGTCGCTAGTAACATACATTTTTAAATAAAAAACATTAATTAATTAGATAAAAAATTGGGGAGTTCAATCGCTTCTGTTTTTGTTAACCACCCCGGGATATACGAGTAGTCGTGAACGAAATATGCACAGTATTGGCCTCAAACCATTATATGCTCACTAGTTGGGAGCAAGTAGCAACCCTATTCACGTATTAATTAAGTGGGCTGGGAGATAACTATGTAATTAATTGACGACATAGTAACAAAGAAACTTCACATGCTTGATCGATGAGTTCATTTTTTATTTGCTTAGTGCTCGCAGAGAGGAATTATCCTTCCTAGTGCATAGCGTCCAACCCAGGACAATCATTCGTGGTGTTTATGCCGTGTGAACACAGTAAACAGAGAACAGTAAAATGTCTACATACAAACGTGCCGCTCTCGGTTTGAATGTGTGCGTGCGCGTCGCGCACCGTGTTGGTACGCGATTTCACGCACAAGCTGGCATAAAATATGGGGTAATAAGGTGGCGGCAGTACGTACGGGCTGTGCCGCGTGTCTGTGAGCACGCTAGGCTAATAACTCGGCGAGCGGTCTTAGATAACCTACTGTTATGTTTACTGTGGTGTGGACTTAAAACAAATGACTCTATAAATACACACAAGCAGACTTCGCAGCGGAACTGCTAGTTTACTGACGTTATTTTCCTCGACGCTTAGTATAAAAATACTAGACTATTAAAATGGAAATCGCAACCTGCTCTAGGTGTGATTCGACTCAAAATAAGCTAAGACCTCAAAATTAGGCCAGTCATATTA
Source organism: Udea ferrugalis (assembly GCA_950022985.1). Lineage (NCBI taxonomy): Eukaryota > Metazoa > Arthropoda > Insecta > Lepidoptera > Crambidae > Udea > Udea ferrugalis. The sequence goes on from OX465515.1 coordinate 2,787,658, forward strand.
TTATGTCATCTCACACTCGTATCTTTAAGCCGGTAACAGTTGGAGTTACCGTTTTTGAGTGAAGATCTCATCTCAACAATCGTATCGTGGGTCCAGAAGGGGTTTTGGCTAGATGAGGCTTTACAAAATAAGAAATAATTATAAGTCCGACTTTGTAATAAAATGTAAACAACCTTAATACAATTAATTATACTCAGTCCACACGGTCAGATCGTCAGTAGGACGATTTTTTTTCATTTCTTTAAAAAATAGATTTGGATATACATAGGTGACAGTTTCTGAACCGCCTACTACAACTTAAAAACCAAAACATGTAGTATCGAAAGTATTTTTGTTAGTTAGGAATTGTATAGTAATTGGTATGTGTAACAGAGAGCGTGCCCTATATACCCGTTAACAGTACCGTGGCCCCAATGGCACTCCGAGCCAACTCGGTCGCGTATCGCGCACTGTTCAGCATTCCTTCATTACTCTCTCGAATATCCCTTTCCTGAAAACATGCTAGTAAAGCTAGGCATTTGCATACATACACCGAGATATTGTTTCTTAACACTAGAAATACGGAAGCAGTCATTTGACTCCGAGAGAAGTTCAGGACTTCAACAAGACAAATTCGCACTAATATCAGACGTTTGGAAGAAATTCATTGAGCTTACTAATTTATAGTATGCGACTCTTGCAAAAAGCCACTTTGCTGCTCTTGTAACGTAAATAAAATGTAAAAATTGTATCTAAATTAAATAAATCATTATATGTTATACCCTGTTTTATTACTAAAGTTGCCAACTTTGGCACATAAATAAAAAATAATAATAAATAAATTGGGGCAGTCATTTGACCGGTCGCCGTCTTTGTAGGTAGATAGATTTTCCCGTCTTTCTAGTGTTAATAAGAATACATTTATTGACCCTAAAACATATTACACAGGAATAACATTAACGGTGGTCTCTGCACTAAGCTTGAGGCTTGGGTTGCAGCAGTAAATAAATAAATATCTATGTCCAATCAGCCTTACTTAACATAACATACCCTCACGACTGTATCCCTAATAGGTTAGTCAAAAGCACACTGATTGTTGCCGTCATGGTGAATGGAACAATTAACTTTACCAATTATTATAAACGGCTTTAATTACGATTTAGTTAAATTACAACATGAAACTGAAATATTATTTTCTTCAAATAACTGAAGTTAGGTGAACACTTTAGAATAAATTCACGTAAATAAATACTTTCAAAAATACAATTGGCGTGGCGAGAGCTGTGAAAGGTGTTAGAAGGCGTATAATGTTCAATGTTCATAAATAATTCCAAACACCGACTTACCGCGAAATCTATCGGTTTGATCTAACAGTGAACAGTGGTAACTTTTATTTAAGAGAGAGAAATGAGAAAAACCTTTTTTCTGGGCTTTTTTTTGTTTCTTAATCATGTTCTGTACAGCTCAACCGTCACTTTACCTATTTCGTCGCTATACATACGTATTACAGACAGCTTCAACACGTTTACACAACGCTTTAGAACTATGTCACATTAACTCTGTTGAAGTCTCATAAAAATGATGAAGATGCTGTCAAATCAAATTAGCCAGTTTTGCAAAGTACTAGTTTAATATATTTTTGATTCTGACTGTACGTCGCATCACAAGACACTTAACCCGACAGCTCCTTCATGTCTCATGATGTGATTAATATTTTTCCCAATTCGTCAGACAAGCAGGTATAAATAAAGTATTTTAAACATTTATTAACCTTCATTTATTTGAACTGGCAAGATTGGTCTGAACATAATAATGGTAGCCAGAGGATCTCCTGGGAAATAGGTTGTTAGACAAACATTAAATGTTTGATTCTACTTGTTTACGTTCCGAGAAAAGGAGTTATTAAATTGTGTTTCATTTCAGTTGTTTATAATTCGAGAGAAGAAATCAACTTTACCATAATTATATTTCATACAATAGGTAGTTAGGTGGCCTTTATTATAAACTAGCTTTTGCCCGCGACTTCGTCCGCGTGGACCACTGTTTGTAATTCTTATTTTTCTTGCCGTAAAAACCATCCTTGAACTTCAACGAACATTTTAAAAAAAGATTTGGCCAAATTGGTCCAGGCGTTGTTGAGTTATGCGCTTACCAACACATTTTGCGATTCATTTTTATATTATAGACTAGCTGTCCCGACAGACTTCGTTCTGTAGTCGAACATTCAGTGTCACACGTGACAGGTAGTAACGGTTGCTAAGAGAAAATTATATTGTTTTTTTTTACTATATTCCTAGCATTTTCTCATGTTTACTCACCTTCTAAACCTTCCCTGGACCTTCACAAATATCTCAAAACTCGGCATAGCCGTTCCCGAGTTTTGGCCAGACTTACGAACAGCAAGCAATCCATTTTTATTTATAGAGATAACAGGTGTTTGACAGCCACAACAGCCTATGAAGACTTAATTTCAAAAGAGTTCCCTTACACCTATTTAGTACAGGGTCTGCTTCATTTTAGGCATTCAACTATGAAAATTAACCGTGTTCTTTAAATTAAGTGTCAAAACTTTTAGACTAGATTGACAGGCCTCCCTGTCAATCAAGTCCTACATCTAAAAGTAATAGGTATATTTTTTGTCTATTTCTGAATACAGATAAGCAAATGATTCCACGATATTTCCTGTTGTTAAACCTACTCGTAATAAATTCCATAATATCGAAAATATCATTATTTCCACTAACAAATAGTACGTTATTGCTGTCAGTTAAAAATGTCGTCATTTTACAATTCCGGTCGTCAATCCTAGTGTCGGTGTAAGTTAGCAATAGCAAAAGAAAATTCTTGTCGCAATTGTTTCCCTAAGTTATGGCAGGTGTTGTATTCTGAAAAAAATAATTGAGGAAGTTTCATAACTGTAATAGTATGTGTATCAACATTTTGTGTGCGCGTAACTTGTTGCGCAAGACCAGGGCTGCCGCAGATCGACGCGTGCGCAGGCGAACACAATTAAGTTACAGTAGGCCTAGTACGAACCGCTAACGTTTTGGTAATCAAAAAGATAACGTACTTTTTTTCTTAAAAACGTAGGAAAAGGAAAAAAAGTATCGTTTACTTTTCGATTACCAAAACGTTAGCGGTTCGTGCTAGGCCTACAGATCCCGGCATTTAATTTAAACACTGTCAATTGCCAAATGATATCAATTAAGCACGACCAACTTAGAAAAAATGGAGTTTATTTAAAAATACTAGGATATAATCCTCGCAAATTGCTAAAGCGCTGGAAACTTCTCAATCTAAAATCCATGTGACCTCAAAAAATGCAGTTAGCAAAAACGTAATTTCGAAGTCAATCTAATGGAAGATTTTAAGCTGTCAAATCATGTATTTCTTCATGATTCTTAACAATTGTGTATGACTGTAAGTCAACAAGTTAGAGCATTAGTATAAAGTGCAAATTATAATGATTAAAAAAATAAAAGCATGATTACACCATAAAGAATAACAACAAAACTGAACAACTTAGTAACTAATAAAACAAGATACCGAAAATCAATAACAATAAGAAGGTGCGTGGTCACAATTCGATCTCGCGTACGTGACAGCTTAAGTTGCAAACGGTACTACCTTGAAATGCCAAAACATACGTCATAAAAATGGCGGCCAAGCGCATTAGCAACTGACGGGGACTAAACATTATATTATTAAGAACTATCAAAAAGGGTTGTTTTTTATGTTTAGTTTTTTCCATAAAAGTGTTGTGATTCACTATTCATGACAACTAAGCAAACTCCTCTAATGTTGTAGATTTAGCTTTTGGTATTATCCACAAACATGTAATTGTCTGCATAGTATGGGGTACGTACATTACATACAAGTCTTACATACGTTTAGTTCCTATTACCTTATATCAATGCACTGTTGTGTTACGTTTGTGTGGCCTACAACAGTTATACCCTTGTGCCTTTAAACTAAGGCAACTTACGATTTGGCCAGCCCTGCGGAAGAGCATCACTGAAACGGAAAAGTCGGGGTAAAATTGTGAACGGCGATTTCACCTTCGTCTACCGTAATGAATGCAACGCATACATTACCTGCCACTGTAGGCCACGGGCAGCGCCGGGGCGCTTGCTAGTTACCGGCTGGGTGATATAATGGACACAGGCCAAACTCACTCACGAATACAAGGATCGTTATAACATTTTATGAGAACAACGTACGATCTATAAAGAAAAACTTCTGTTTATTTCTAATATTCAAAAAACTGACCAAGTGCGAGCCGGACTCGCGCACGAAGGGTTCCTTAACATCATCTTAAATAGAAAATCACGTTTGTATTCGGATACCCTTTCATATTTGCAGTTTATTTAAAAAAAAATGTTGTAAAAACGACAACGGAAATATGCATAATTTGTAAAAATCACAGCTTTCTAGCTATCATGGTTTACGGGAGACAGCCTGGTGACAGACAGACAGCGGAGGCTTAGTAATAGGGGTCCGTTTTTATTTTAAGTTAAACCCTAAGAACCGTGTTCAAGACTATTGGTGCACACGCTTTGCACGTCCAACACATGTGGTGTTGATAAAAAGAGTTTTCTCTTTTAATGAGCAACACCATAGTTAGTACTAGAAGTGTTATTTACTTAATATGATTGTTATTCTTTTGCTTTTTTTTGTTTGATTGCTGAGGTGGTTTGGGCATATAGAAAGAATGGATGAAAGGCGATTAACGAAACGGATTTGTAAGGCGAGGGTGAATGGAACTGTTGGAAGGCGAACGTTTCTTTTACAAGTGCAAGATGTTCTTAAAAAGAGTAAGGTCAGAAGTACTTTTAACCGACGAGCATGTATGAAAGGACTCATGAAATTAGAGGAAGCGCAAGGTGTATGTCAGGATCGTAGCCAGTGTAAAGAAGTGGTCTCTGCCTACCCCGTTGGGAAAGAGGCGTGATGGTATGTATGTATTGTTATTCTGTTACCAAAACTGCGCTGAAGTCATAACAAAGCAAAATCGTGGAGCACTGATGATAACGTTTCGCGTGAATCCGTGATTAGATAGTCTAATCGAGCTATTGAACTGGTTAGGAGATAAGCGCCGTGGACGATCAGGCGGTGAAAACACTATGTTATGTAGACGACCTTGTATGTGTACCTAAAACCAATGATGTCTATGCTCTATGCCTAAGACCTAAGTTAACTAGAAAGTGGACAAATTGTTTTGCTGATGTATTAAAAACTAGAGGTTATTTTAATACCATAGTGGTTAAAAATATCCTTTATTGTACGCCACCAAAAAGTTCCTCCCTAGAATAATATTACAATGGTAGTCTTAACATCGAAATACGACAACTTCGAGAATTCTACTCGCGTTTTAAAATTTTATACAGTTTCTTCTTTTTTTTAATCTTTCGGTTTGTGTAGTACACAGTAGCCGTTATCACGGGATGACAAAGAAGTTGTATATCACAATTATGTGCAATTTCTTAGTAACCGTCAGTTAACTACCAAAATTAGACTAATTAGTAACACGGCAGTCAAGTTAGAAGTTTGATTTCCACTAACACAACTAGAAATGTATAATTGTAAACTATCCACGCCAATGTATCTTGAGATCTTCCAGTTACAGTATTCGGCTGCCCCTGGGTTTGAGTAGGTCGAGTGTAGTAGTCGCGTTAATATTAGAAAAAAGAAAGAAAATACTTTTTTAAACTGACGGCATCGCAATTTACAAACTAAAAAAGATGAGACAAACCTTTGCTGGGGTAGGAAAGAATCCAACCGAACGCTTCCGCCAGAAGCCAGGAGGGCCTATATCAAGAATTGTTATAGTCATCCATTACTATCATTGCTAGCTTACAGCCCACTGGTCGCTGATCGGGCCAGTGAGTCCACTTAAGAGCCCCTACACACAGCGATACAGACGCGCGTTTTACAGCCGCGCGTTTTATAGCCGCCGACACTAGCGATTATCATTTGCATAAATTCGAGTGTTTGCAATCTTCCGAAAGGCCAGACAGCAATCATCGCATCTGTACTGGTGTCGATGCAAGCGCAGTTGTTATTCTGTGACTGTATCGCGGCTACCTTTTTTTTTCAAAAGCTAATGGACTGTAGGGTGAGTGCAGAGGGCTTACTTATATTTGAAGCACGGACCTCAGCCTAGGAAGTTTTTTTTGGAGAGCTCCACGTGCCGGTATCTTTTATCGGGACGAAAAGTCACTGCCACCATTGCATCTTGTTTGTATTGCGATTGTACCTGCTTCTAGTAGCACCAGTGTGTAAAGGTAGACAATCGCGATCGAGTTTGTACCGCTGCTTGAACTCGTAGTGTGTAATCGGCGTAACATTTGAATAAACAACAGATTAGTGTCGTTACACCTAATCGCTGACCCGACGGTTAACGGGTCTGGAGTGGCTTAATTGAGGGCTGGTGAGTGGAGTGCTCGCGTGCCGACCTTCATGGCCATTCATTAGGCCAGTCGGTTGTCCAGGCCGTTCTGCAGCGCTGGCTGTAGCTTCGAAGACATAGGTAATAGTACTGACGCATAGAAGGATTACTCACGAACTAAAGTCAAGTTTAGGCACCCAATTTGCATTTACGATGTTCGCTTGCTTGCACACGAAATAGAAACTTATTTCATAAGCCAGATATATCTACATACCAGTAACACTAAAATAGCATATTTTTACTGGCAAAATATATAAATTAATATTATTCATTTGGTGATCAAGAAAGAAACCCTGCTTGTATTGTGCATAATTACAGTATGATGGCAATTTGAGCTTTAGTTGTGTTTTTTTGCATGTATGTTTGTTACTAAATTAATTTTATTTTTAATGAGTCATTGAAGTTGAAGCTTCTTATAGAATAAAAAGATTCCTAATATTGAGAAAAACACGGTGAAACACTAATTTATTTCATAGAATTCCTCGAGAATGTTTCATATTCATCTTTGCAGTTTTAACATATTACCCTAGGGTGGGTTTATACCAGTTTACGACTTTAGTGGCATACTTTTCTTAACTGAAGGTTTTTTTAAAATTTGAATCATGAAATAAAATTCATTAAATAAAACTTCAATACTTTTGAAAGTAAATCAACGTCATTATGCAAAAAAATATTAAATACTTGACTAGGCAAGTCATTTACATTTTGACGAAAAAATTGGCATAAAAAAACCATTGTAAGACAGAATATTTATAAAAAATACTCTTTGTTTTTTAAAGGCAACCCAGAGGAATTTCCAAACACTGTTCTAATTAGTTGTAGGTAATCAAGGTACCAATCTAGGGTTTGAACCACTCATTACGGGACACCCTTATAGTATCATCGATATCGTTGTCGTGTTGTCATCAGTAATTATTTTTGTTTTGTTTGTTACTCATTTTTGATGTTCATCAATCAATAAATGATTTATTTCTTCGTCACATTGTTAAAAGCCATCGTAAAATACACTTTAAGCGCATGTGATTCCCACATATGAAAACAACAAACCACTTCCACCTGTCTGATGCATTTTTAAGTAGATGATACTTGATTGTCTGGAAAAGTCTAGAATTAGATTACCTTTTACAAAGCCACGTCAGGCTATCAGACGGCAACCTGCAGTTAGGAAGTGAATAAATTATCAATGTCATTATAGGAAGGTGAAGCTTACGTGGTCATTACAGGCCGTTATCTAAACGCCTAGCTAGGCCGTTGACTAAAAGCCGACATTGTATAAAAAGGCTACCAAAACCTAGCGAAATCATCGAAAGCAACTTTTTCAGTTTTTGAACATTTCTTCCATAATTTGAAGTACTGCCCCAAGATACATACACTTGTGAGCGTGCATACTAGTTTTTTTTAAAACCTACCATATTTTCAAGGAGATTTGAAAATCGTGGTAGAAAAAACATATGATAAAATCGGTAAACAAAGTTTAAAAAAGCAACCTGTATATTACGTTTGAATTGCTTCTGTATTTTAGTCATTACTGACTCCACTGCACGCTATGCAACTTATTTATTCATGATCCTTCTATGAGACAAATAAGGGGCTTTTCACCACTATCCTAGTCTTTTATCCATTAAATGTAACGAATATAAATAAACTAGCAGCCGCCCGCGACTTCGTCCGCGTGGACTGAGCTGTATGTGAAAAAAGATTTTTCCGCTTTTCTGTTGGAATTTTCCTAATTTTTTTTTGCTATAAACCTCACGGAGCCCGAGACCTTTCCAACGAATTCAAAACCGTGGAAATCGGTTCGTGCGTTCTGGAGTTATAGCGTCAGGAAGGAAAACCCGACTTATTTTTATATAGTAGATAGCAATGGGAAATTCAATTTTTTGTATGGGTAAAAAAGTGATGTAACTTTGTGATGCAGTTATTCTGATTGTTACTCCAGGATTATAATAGTCATAGATCTTGACTATTTTATTTTCTTTTCCCCTTTTTGTCTTTGTAAGGTAAGGTGTAACCAATGTCAAGTAGGTATTCGCATTTGTAGTACACATTTAAATATTGCACAGGTATTGTGTATCCTAATCCTACTAATATTATAAAAGTGAAAGTGTGTATGTCTGGATGTGCTGTGTTGCTCTTTCACGTAAAAACTACTGAATTTTAATGGATTTTAATGAAACTTCACAATAATTTAGCTTATACATCTGAATCGCACATAGGCTACAATTTGTAAAGAAAAATTTATTTTTGTTTTTCAACTTAAGTCCACGCGGACAAAGTCGCTAGTTGTTCATTAAGTTATTGTCGTTGATGCCGACCTCCGAAATAAGGGTTACCAGCTCAGTAGTCTCTAATTCTGTACTGAACAGCCTCATATTTGAATATCACGGTACGTCTGCTTCCTAATAGGTGGAGTGAAGTCTACTGGAAGAGCACAATAAAATATCCTGTGGTTTTTTGACCAATCCGTTTTTTCTGTTCCTATGTGTTGTTTCTCGTATGCGTGCCTGCCTTATCATGACCTTGGCCGTCAGCCATGAATAAATTATGACAGTTGTGAACCGGCAGCCGGTCTCCTAGGGCTTTATGTTACTGGTTAGTAGGCGTTGAGATAGTGCAGGAGTTACATCTGGTAATAAGGCTTTATATTTTTTCTATCCTGAAATTTGTACCTGTTCTTCCAGCTGTAGCTTTCCAAAGCTTTGCTGTAGATAGTTTGATCAAAGCATGTGTGGCTATTAGGAGTAGGTACCACAAGCAAACTGATGGCCAGCCTCCTCTGCTGAATCAGATATTGGTGCTTGATTTGGGTGTGTGTGGTACCTTGTAGTTTCTGTTTTTATAGCACAAGGAATAATCTTGCTATTGGACCAGAGCAATGTATGTATTGCTATAATATGTTGGCCAAGCCATTCTCTAGAGAGTACTAGCATGTTTGTGAAGTGTTATCGATCGGGTCTGGTTAGTATAAAAGGGCCGCCGCGGCTGTCGCTGGAGTCAGTCTTCATCGACAGCGACTTGGCGCAAGTCTGGTAGACATTCCAGCGAGAGATTCGAACAACTTGTATTCCACTTGCAAGTTTCATCTTCTCTAAATTCCATCGACTGCTAATACGTTACTTCTACTATGGACATCGGATGATGTTATTACGAACTTGTCGGTCATAGATTTAATTAAGTTATTCTGAAGAAAATAACACTTGCACAAAATGTTTCCACAGAAAATATTGATAGTTTACTTGCTAGATGTTATGAAGCGCCATAATGTGGATGTAACGTAGACTTCTAGTCTCGGTGCAAAGTTAAGTCTTCGACTTTGCAGCGAACTGGCTTTTTCGAGAGAGGGATTTAAGTGGCCACAGGGACCGCAATCAGAAGACTCTTAATAACAAATGTAATTATTAATTCGGTTGGCTTCTACTTTAATTTGGCGTCGTACTCCACCCGTCGCCGGCCACAGGTGTGGCCTGTTTCCAGTATTGTAACATAGAGGTATTTTGTATGTATAAAAGCCGCAAATGCAAAATTACCACAAAGTAGGTGTTCCGACCAGACTTGACCTCGGGACTACAAGGCTTAAGAGCAGAGAACCACTGGCCCTCCGCTATAAACCCAAGCAATCTGGATAACAGCGAAGTGTGGATGCTACGTTTACACATGACTGCAACAACCAGTGTGCCTCTTCTACTCCGTCAGGGATATAGATAGGGATATGTGTGCCTCTTCTACCCCGTCAGGGATGTAGATGGGGATATGTTCATGAGCGTATGTATGTAATAAAACTAATAAAAGTATGTATTGTTCCAGCCGGGCAAGATGAACCGAGCAGCGCGCGCGGCGGAGCCGACGCCGCCGGAGTGCGCGCTGGCCGCCGAGATGTTCGACCACTTCTGCTCCGCCGGCACCATGAAGCAGATCCTGGCGCTGCACAGGGAGATCTGCCACACGCTCACGCTGAAGCCCAATCGGCTGCTCGACTTCTACCCGAAACTAAAGGTACGTGGCCTACTCTTGGGATCAAGGCAAGAAGAACCGCCGGAGTGCGCGCTGGCCGCCGAGATGTTCGACCACTTCTGCTCCGCCGGCACCATGAAGCAGATCCTGGCGCTGCACAGGGAGCTCTGCCACACGCTCACGCTGAAGCCCAATCGGCTGCTCGACTTCTACCCGAAACTAAAGGTACGTGGCTTACGATCAGTGCGGTGCGGTGCGTGCGGTCGAATACCTTTACGCACTTCAAGCTGCTAGGGGGAGGGCAGCGGGGGAGTGTGGGGATAGGAAACGACTTCTACCCGAATCTACGTGGTATGGTTGAAATAACAGAGAAAATTTTAGGAGTTTTGTTTTTCATGTCTCTTTTTTTTTTCATGCCTCTTTTTAGGATTCCGTCCTTCAAAGGTGAAAACAGTGGCTGTATATCATAAACCGTGATAGCTAGAAAGCTGAATTTTTCACTAATTATGTAGGTACTTCTGTTGCCGCTATAACAATAAATACTAATAATCTAAATTACTAAAATATTAAGGTTAAGAAGTAGATGCCTGACATTTTCACAGAATATTTAGTTGTGTTACCACCTTTCAAAATGAATAGTTTAATCAAAACAAAGTACTAATTTAATGGAGGATCATAAAAGCTTGCCCACGAGCAAATAGCTCGAAGATTTTCGTTGCCGAATAATGCGAGTACATTCGGACTGCCGAACGCTACACGGCAATAAATATCATGAAATTTGCTGATATATCCTGGGCCGGAACACAACACACCCTACAACATCAATACGGATTGCGTCCGTATCTCGCTGCGTACTGACGCAATCAATATTGACAACTGACACCACTCGCAAATATCGCGATCCAGGATCTGGGATCAGATAATGGAGTTCCGGAAATCCAGCGATAAATATCCTGATCCAATATTCGGAGTCAATACATTAACCTAGACGTCGATAAATACCTAGATCCGTCAGTATATATTGATGAATCACAATATGGATCTGCGTGTAGCGTGTAGTGTAGCCTAAACGCTGACTGATGCGGTAAACAGGTGCACTATGTGTACAGTGGGCGACACATCAAGCAACATAGCTGTTCATTTTCAATTGGAAAATGACCTTTTTATGCATTGGTTTAGGGTGAACAGTCGGATTTGTACATACAGTTGATTTGTCGTTTTCTGTATCACTTCCGCACTTCGCTTTCTTGGCCGGCTGCCACCGGAAGGACACGAGTTCCAATGCCATAGGAATTTTGGTCATTTCCAAGCACAGAGGAACTTACTTCAAACATTCATCTTGCATTGTTTTAGTTAAACCTTAAAGCGTATCTTTTTGAGTTATGCATTATGCTAAACCACCTCCAGTTTGCTTTCTCTAGGCACTCAAATTTGAATAATTCAAATATTTTTTAAACGTGAATGCAATTAACTCTGTTGACTAACTTGCTCGAAACTACTAATACAGTCCTCGACAATTGCTAATGGGCTGGAACCTTGTCAAACTAAAAACAACGTGACCCTCGAAAAAAACAGTTCGCAAAAAACGGTATTTAAATTATTTTGAAATAATTTTAATGGAAGATTTTAAGCTGGGAAATAATGTGTTTCTTTATGGTTCTCAACAATTACTTATTACTGTAAGTAGACAAGTTGCAACATTAAGATAAAGAGTGAAAATTATGATGTTTTAACCGATAAAAAAACACCCTTTCTACAAAAACGAATAACAACAAAACTTAACAACTTAGCAACAAATAAAACAAGTGTTCGAAAAACAAAAACAATAACAAAAAAAGGGCGTGGTCACAATTCGATTTTGCGTACTTTTGACAGCTTAAGTTGCAAACGGTACTGAGCGGTGAAATGTCAAAATATACGTCACAAAAATGGCGGCCAGGTGCATTAGCAATTGGTGGGGATTATTGCTGTATCTTCATCATAGGTAGAAATGGAAAAACCAGGAAAAACCATTCGCTCTAGGTGTTTTCTATCTATGTTTCCCCGATAAGTTTCTAAGTTTCTGCCTGTAAAACGGGGCGTGATCGACATTTGGTTATGAAATATTGTTTTTATTGATCAGTCACTACAACACAATCCAACACCATTTGACAGAACTACGTCTGTTATTAGCTTCAAACACGTTCCGCGATGGCTGGATTGATATTCAATCAGCTCGCCTCTGTTTGTTAATAAGCTAATAAGCCCATATTCCGTCCCACAGGCACCGGACAATGGCTTTCATTATAGAAATCGAATTATCGCCACAATTGATCCACGCTTGCAGAATACGGGCGGGTCATCAATAATAGATCGGAATTAGGGAGTGAGGTTTATGTAGGTACTTGCTACAGTATGTTGAAATTAGCGTTAACAATCCTGGGATTCACTAGGAGTTCTATATCAATCCCCGAAACCGAAACTCGGTTCCAATACCATTATGGCTTTCAGGGTTGCATCCATATCATCAGATTTTTGTATATTATTTTTTAATAGAAACTAAGTCATGGGATTTGGGTTTGAAAGTCTATACGAACGTCTCCTTAGCTCCAAAATTTCCCGGCAAGTACATGAACCATACTATATAATTTCGATAGATCACAAACTCGTATAATGTTTCTAAAAATCAAAATACGCATTGCGCATATTGGCATCTGAACCTGGAATCGTGTCTGTAGCGCTTTTGCCAACCTGTCACCGAACAAGTTATTACGACAGATTCCAGAAATCTAACTAGCCGTTTCTTATATTTTTAATTGCTTACTGCTCAATATCTGTATATTGATAACTACTCATTACTCACTTAAGTTGATGTTCCACTAAATCTCGCGCGACCAGTGTCTAGTATTTATAAAAAAGCCCCATGTCGATGCACCGTTTTATGCAAATAAGCGCATAGCTGCATAGTAATTGTAATACACACTTAGGCCATGGTTACAGTGGCTATAGCGGCGCTTCACTACATAGTATAAAACAAAGTCGCTTTCTCTGTCCCTATGTCCCTTTGAATCCTTAAATCTTTGAAACTACGCACCGGATTTTGTTGCGGTTTTTTTAAATAGATAGAGTGATTCAAGAGGAAGGTTTATATGTATAATAACATCCTATTGCACCCGTGCGAAGCGGGGGCGGGTCGCTAGTTAGGTATATGAGTTGCAAGACGCGGGAGGAGACATATAATTAAAAGATGTGGAACAGCGGCGATGTTTGTTTGCTAATAGCATGTAATTTAATTACGTCCGAATGCCATTTCCCAGAAACGCACCAAGCCGAGGCTTCAAACCCCTGGTGGCACCCTTAGACACGTTACTTAAGCGTTAGAGGTTAGAGCCTTCCGCTCACCCCATTGTGTGGTAAAGCTCTGAAACCCGCAACTTAGGCTAACAGCTAGTCAAATTAAGAATAAGTGCTTTGACTGGTCAGTTGGCGCAATGATGAGCTTGCTACATCTACTGCGCTACATAGTCACCCTATGTAGGTACTGCAGTGGTCATGCTTTTTAAAGGCCCCACCACTTTTCCGCTAAACGCTCGCTCTTGTAGTCCCTCTCTTATCGAGAAGTGGAGAACGACATAGCCAACGCTAAGAACAATTTGTATGTCCACTGTACGTTTGTCCACTCATAAATGTTTTAATTGCAAGAAGAAATCGCCAATTAATTTGATGAGAGTACAAACACGACCATTACGATATGTTCTTTATAATTGCAATTTAAAGCGAATCTAAAGAGCGCCCGTACATACATAATCAGCAGTAGTTTTGTAATAAAATACATTTCGTGAAGTAATTGATTTAATAACGAGAAACATCGTTTGGCCACTAAAGCTGTATGATTGTGTTGAATTTGTATGTAAATTGTTTTGGTTGGAAGAGTAACTGCTGAGTTTCTTTTGGGTCTTCTCAGTAGTAAGAACATTTCTACGTCAGTGGTATTATGCAGTTGGTTACATTACATTTGACTCGAAACTACTGTGAAGTAGTTTCTTACTTGGCTAAAAAGATGTTGATTTGATCAAACCCTTAACTGAGCTTTGCTATGGGTGGCAGACTGTTAAAACATATTTCTAATGCATAAGTAGACAGAACACTCATACTTTATGTTGTCATGATAATTTATTTTCGCCAATGAATATTTTGTCCTGATCCCGGGCCCAACTCACGACTTTTAACACTAAGCAGCCTGCTATTAAGGCACTTTGCAGACGGCGAGGCGGGGCAGGCCGGTTTTTTTGACCGCGAACGATAGCGCAATGGGAATCTTATACTACCAACACACAAGAAGGGCAAAAAGCCCGCGCCGCAGATGCCTGCCGGGCACTTAAATGTTTTGTGTTCACGGTGAGGAGCAGTCGCAGGCAACGGCGGGCAGATACTGTCTTCATTAATTCGCGGACAAAAAGACCGCCACTACCCCGCCGTCTGCAAAGCGCCTAATTGCCCCCAATGGACCAGTCATTATAGTATGACGACCTATTTGGTGTAATAGTTATGAAGTCGGGGTACGATCCCCGCTCAGTTCAAACATTTCGGTGCATAAACATGTTCGTTCTGTGGGTTTGGATGTTTCCTATGTATATTAGGTATGTATTTATCCGATGTCCAGTATTCTATAGTAAGCTTTGCTCAGTTTAAGGTCAAACGGCGCTCTCTGGAACAATGTCCCATGATGGTTATAGTTTGATGTTCGGATACAGAACGCAGAGAAAAATACAAAGTGAAACATCGCTTTGCAAAATAATATCTGTAATTATCTGAATGATTAATTCAAATGTGAATCATTTGCGAGGAAGGCGAGGTGGTGATGTCACTCGTTATTTACAGGTTATCATATTCAAATTCGTGTGATTCCGTTATTGGAACCCTTCCTATTTTAAGAAACACTTCGATGAGGCTGTGCACTCATTAGGTTTATTTACCCCGCAATCTATGTATGATCTTTTAAAGGGTCTTTTTTTACTATTATTTAAAACTACATTACTGATGTCATTCCTCTCTTTTAAAAATAAACTTTTTTTATTATTTTAAACTAAATAACTGATTTCATTCCTCTTGTTTTAAATTATTTAGTTCAGGTTAAAGTAAAGTTTCATATAAAATAAAAACCATTATAATCTTCTTCAATTATGAACTGATATTTCAAGAAGTATTAGTTAAGTATAAGTTGCGTTGCTTAGGAAATAATTTGACTACATATTTCTGATCGTAGCCTGCTAAGAGAACTGGCACCAGCCCATATGATTCGAGATCGATCTACCGGCGCCATAGTTGATACAAAAACTTGTATGAGGTAAAATTATGAAAACAATAACAGTATAGTAAACAATCAAAGCAACATTCTCGTTATAAATATGGTATGAAATAACTAACAACACAATTAAGAGTGAATGAGTCACTTGACAGAAATAAAGTTCGATGCAGCGTGACGCGGTAGAAGGGACCTGTTTAGTTCAGAGTGCCGATTGCGAGGTTACCAATGATATTAAATAGCACCTTAAATTACAACGATTCGTACACCTGGGCAAAGCATTGACTGTGTTGACAGTCTGAGACGACACTTCGCCACATATATCTGTCTCGTTTACGCTCTAGTAATAGTCGACCGTCTTGGTGTAATTGGTTGAGAAGTCGGCTACTACACCAAGGGTCGCGGGTTCGATCCCCGCACAGTACAAACATTTGTGTGCATGAACATGTCTGTTTGCATTGGTCTGGGTGTTTCCTATGTATATTAAGTATGTATTTACAAAAGAAAAAGTATTTAAGTATGTTTATCCGTTGTCTAGTATCCATAATAACGGACTATAATTAGCCTACTTGGGACTAGATGGCGCTGTGTGGAATAATGTCCAAGGATATTTTTTTTTTATTTTTTTTTTTATTTAGTCTAGTCTCTAGTAATGTCTTGTTCCCACGTTATAACAAAATATCTTAAAAAGTAAGTCATCAAAGGATTAGGCTTATTTCCGCGCACTAAAATGACTTCTACAATTTTAGATTAACTCGTGCAATAATGTCGTGACATGCGCTTACGTAGTTTTCCATGATTAAAGTAAAATTACTTATTGAAAAAAAACTAAACGTGTTTCAAAACCCCAAAATATGAGTCGCGCACTAAGGGTTCCGTACCATCATCTATGAAAAAAAACACGTTTGTTGTATGTGAGCCCCGTTTCAATATTTTTTTAATTTGTTTAATTTCGATTTTTTTTAACGTCAACCTGTTACCGTTATTAGTAATACTGAGCAAAAGTACGAAGGGAAAGACGTTCATTGTACCTTAATATTCTATTATTTTTAGTAGTTGTTAAGTATAGCGGCAACGGAAATACATAATTCGTAAAAAAACAGCATTCTAGCTGTCAAGGTTTCTGAGATACAGCCTGGTGAGAGACAGACAGATAGCGGAGGCTTAGCCCTTGGGTCTCGTTCTTATCTTTTATGTTCGGAACCCTAAAACCCAAGCCGTATAACGGCGGTAGGCTCACTCCTAACCTCGTTGGGTTAAACTCGCTCAACGCAATGTGCGCTTCTGAATGTTACTCTTGATGGCAGCATAGAGTGTGCAGAGGCACACTCTATCTCTGTCATGTTGAAAGAGAGTACATGCAGTGGCGTAGCTATAGCACAGTAAAGGAATATACTGTATATATTACTATTTACCGTGGCTATAGGTTGGCAGAGTAGGCAGAATTCACCTTCGCCCAAATAGTGCCCCGTTCCCGGTTTGAAAAAGCCACATCAACATTTAAAATTAATTAATTTTTGAATCCACATCGGGCTTTTTGGTCCCATCTGTATTAGCCACGGGCTTCAACATTTTAGCAGTATATGTGACTCATATTAAAGGCCTGCAAAAATGCCTTTTTACGCCACTGTTAAAAGGTAAAGCTGAGTATTCATAAATTGGTTTTTATTTAGCCAAAGTTAGTGTGCTCTCGGACTATAAACATAAAACATGGCTGCGTTATCCTGTTTGTTATCTATTATTAATAACATGCGCGACTATCGCGAGGAGATTAGCAACTAATTTGCAACGCGAAAGTTTCATCTCTGTTTGTTCTGCAGTCTGCACTGATGTAACGACACGGTCACTATCACTCGCGATATGCTGCTTTAAACCTTATTACGTACTGTGAGAGTATGTTTCTAAGGTTGCTTCGTGTTTGGTCGCGTGGTTTTCACGCTGGTACTTTTGACAGCTCAATGAATGTATCGGTTATCTACAAGATTGTTATGGCTGATATTAAATTTACAAAGATGGAATGCTTTATAGATGTGTCAAAAAACATACTAATGTTTATTCATGTCATTATAATGTCTTAGTCCATACGCTCCCGAATTAGAAAAAGTTTATTTTTGGAGCCAGTAAGAGTAGGTGTTGGAAGAGCAACCCACGTTTATATCAGCCCAACCAAATTTATAATTTGGCTTGGAATAGAAAATGGCAAGGTTTATTCCAGCAAACACTGTAGTAAAAGAATGCAAATTATAATAATAATAATAAACTTTATTTCTCAGATAACAAGATCCAAAATACAATGAGAAAACACAATGAAAAAACCAAAAACAATCAACACAATAAAAATATAAGAAAAAATACAACAGACTCATTTGAATTAGCCGCACAACAATTTTATAAGATGCCTTACAATGGGGCAATCATATTTGTGGGCTATAACCTCCAGAATACTGTTGGTACTGCTCCGCAATCTGCTTAACAATGAGGCCGCCTTTTTGCGCATTATCGCGTCAAACCCGTCCGTGCGGGCCTCGCAGAACATGCCGGACGCGCTGCAGAAGCGAGGCAGCCCCAACAGTACCCTGAACGCATTGTTGTATTGCACTTTCAGTGCCTTCAGCGCCCTTTGCGTGTAGCTGACCCAGAGAGAGCTCGTGTAGAAGGATTGACATTATGAGAAGGCAAATAAAAATACTCCAATACTTAGTTTTTGTTGTGTAATGACTTTTAACATTTTTTTTTCTTTTTATGCCATCCTTAAAAATGTCGAAACAATCGCTTGAAAGCAATATGCAACTCACTGGGCGATCCCCGGACATCCATTTTATTAATCTAGTGGCTAAGAACTGGTTTGTAAGTGCAGGTTCGATTCCTGACATGTCTTTCCTAATGGAACTAAAATTATGTAGTTCTCAAAAATATTACAGTACTTTATTATTGGCCCTTTAAAAAAGCTAGATTTGTCTGATACAATTTCCAAATATATGTGTTTGTTGATATTTAGATTAGTGCTTACTGTTTCCGTAATATTCATCCTTATTTTGCTGTATTGCTGAGCGATTTACTGTACGAAAGAGCTTTCTCGAAATCAGTTTAATACCAATGCTACAATAAACCACAAGCAGGCATAATCGACGGCCGATTTAGTTAAGAAATTGGCTACTACGGGTAGTGGGTTCGATCCCCGCACTGTTCTAACATATTTTGGATATATGAACTTGTCTGTTCGTATTAATTAAGCTGAGTGTTTCCATATGTATACTATGTAAGTATTTACAAAAAAAGGATCGAAGTAGGTTCATCCGCTGTACTTGGCGAGATGGCCCGTAGACGTTTGGGAAACAGTCCGGCCGGGAGTCAAAGATCGCGGGTTCGATTCTAGACAAACATTTATAGCAGCGTTAGTTTTGCGTCTGGGTGTTTATAATATTGAAGTAAGTTCTACGGTCAGGTGATCAGTAAGTTAGAGGTCAGATGATCATGGTGAGATGTTCCAGTTGTAAGGAACCATAGATAAACGCTGTAACGCGGACCAGTATAAGCTGACCTCTCATTGCAATGCCTTGTCCTACTCCGTGCGATGCGAATGTTGTGATTTTTGTTATGTTACAATGTGTTGACTGGATCTCAGTTTTTTCACTAAATTACCCCTTTTGCTAGCTGGTGGCCTTGACAGGGTAGCCAGCTTCGCACCCTCTTTTAAAACTATGTCTAAGGGCGACATATTTAGCGCAGTGGTTACAAGCACCAGTGGAGGCTAAAAAGTGCCGCGGGTTCGATTCCCATCAGAACACTAATATCACAAGTCAGTAACGTGCATCAAGGTGAAGCTACTACATGTAGGTACATACCAGACTACTATACTTGTGCATAAGACATAAGCGAAGTATTAACATGCTAATGACCCGCTGCAGCGTATGGGGAAGGCCTTCATCGGAATCAAGTCATCGTTACAATGACGTTGGGTGACATTACTACTGCTTGTATTGTTGCAGTCGCAAGGTTACACTTTGTGTCACAATCTGGCCCACCTGAGTGAAGATTGAAGTACAATTTGTAGTTCCTACCAATCCCTTTAGGATGGAGGCTACCCCTCGTTTATAGGGGGTTACATAAACACAATTGTCGTTGACTGTACAATCGCGATCACTTTGTTTATATGATTGTAAACTCGCGAAAGTATTATATTGAAGGCCTGTAGTGTTTTTTAGAAGCTCTTACTGTAAATCATTGTAAAAGATGTCAACAGACATGTTAAATAAATCTACAACATGACTTACTTTTAAGTAACTTTGTCGTCAAATGCGGCATAACGTGAAAAAAGTGCTCAATGGATTTATTCATTGTTATAAATGTTTCATACTCGTTATGCTTTAAAAGGCTGCATTTTTTGAAACTATATTATTTATTTTATTCGCCATTTCAACTTGCGCAATCGAAATATTAATGAGACGTGTAATTTCGTAATAATTATTAAACACTTAAAAGTAAAACTGCTGAGCGTAAACTTTAATGTATTATGTAATTAGATGCACATCGCGTAACTCATTTGCTATGCGAAATATTTATGCACGCATATTAGTTAGTTATTAATATACAACAAAAGATCTGCTGCTTGGGCTTCATTGTTTGTGGAATTGAATATCTGAATGACAGAGGAAGTAGGTTGGCATATCTAGGTCTTCGTTTCCTCGGCCATCTCAAGCCCGGAGTACACAGTGGGCTAAAGAGAAGAGGGCGGCATGTTGGTGGGTGTTGGTACGACGCCTCCAGAATTACGAGACCCATCTAAATAGCGTACCTAATCTTCGCGAGGTAGGTCACTTAAATCTGAAGGCGCCCCTAAAAGTTGGCCCAAGTAGTAGTTGGCCAAGTGTGTACAGCGGGCTTTAAACAATGGGGCAAAAGATCGTGCTAAGAGACTTGTGTGACGACGTCTCGTCATGTCGGCTGTCACAGGCGCACCAGGCGGGAACAAAGTGGAAACCACTTTCTGTATTTGTATGAAGCGTTATGTCAGCACCTGACAAACAAGGTTAAGCTTCGCTTAGTTTGCCATTTGATGCGAATGATTTAATATCAATTTCAAGTATGTCCGTTCGTTGCTAAAACAACTCTAAATGTGAATATGAAACATTGATGATCGATGATGTAACTAAAAGTGTGAATAACGGCCAATTGTGGTACTTTTGGGTACTTACTGCAGCGAAAGTGAAACATTCTGGTGTTGTACGGTCAACGGCCCATCAGGCTGCCCATATCAAGTCAGTCCTCCTTGCTCTATTGGCAAGAGCAATAGAGATAAAACGGAAACGGGTAGTCTGATGTGCTGTGCTGTGTGATTCTTTAATCTTCATCTTCTATGATTAGATTTTTTATTCAATGAGGGTGCCACTGGAGTTATTTATGTGCCTTGAGGGGATTCTTAATTTCTAACTAGGTTGATAACGTGATATCTTTGCAGAGCGGATACTGTCGCGTCCGTAGGCAGACGGCATGCTAGTTTGCCTGCGTTTCGTTAAAAAAGTCAGCCAGTAGTTCATGAGTCTTCAATGTACAGAAGTGTTTCAGTTTGCGAAAGACATGATCAAATTCACGCCCATTGTTTTGTCATCTCATGCAACTGCCTTTGGGAATGACGGGCGTGTCGTCATCAACTCGACATTGTCTCGTATTAGTCAAAATTGTTCCGTGTTAACCTTTTTGTTATTCATTGTTATTATTTGCCTGATTGTTTACTGTATTTAAAGGATATATTTCGACCCTTTGAAGCTTCATCTTTCAGTTCGTTGAGGCTGATAGCTTATCCGAAACCTATGGACGTTGAACCAATGAAGGCTACGTTGCATCTCGAAAGTGAACCTTTAGCCTAACAGCGTTTACTAAGGGTTGATCTGTGTAAACCCAGACAGAAATGTTCCGAAATATACTCAACCTGGGGTTTGAACCCGGCTTTCCATTCTAATGACACGACACTGCCATTTTTTAACTAATATTTTTGACATTTGACAGGCGAAACTGGCAAACTCATGGAAGGCACAGGCTCTCTTCAAGAAGTTCGACGCGCGCGCCAACCACAAAGTATACGCGAAGGGTCGGGCCAGTCCCAGCAAGGTGCTGGTCATCGGCGCTGGACCCTGCGGGCTCAGGGCCGCCATAGAGTGCCAGCTGCTTGGCGCCAAAGTTGTAAGTTTCATCATTTTCTACTTTTTATGCTTTTGGTTACACCTCAGGTTACCAAGACGCCTCGGGTTGCCCGTGGTGCAGTTGTGACAGTGATCGGCGACGATCGCTGTTGTAAAGCAACACACGTCGGGTCGTAAATGGGATGGGTGACCACCTCGACTGAAATTAAGTGATGTGTATTTTGGGCATATCCGTGCTTCGGAAGGCACGTTAAGCAGTTAGTCCCGGCTGACGTCGAAGATGTCAGTCGTTAAGCCTAGTCGGAGGCCTTAGGGCGGCTTGATAACATCTGACATTATGGTTGCTCACTAGCCTTACAACCACCAACAATCCGCACTGAGCCCGCGTGTTGGTGTATGGCTTAATCCACCTCAGTTGAGGTAAGGCCTGTGCCCAGCAGTGGGACGTATATAGACCGTTTATGGTATGTTATGGTAACAACTCACCAAAAGGGGACCACAGGTCGCGCCATTGATTTTAAATAAATATCAGTTCGGTGGATCGGTTAATACAGTGCCTTACATTGAAATAATACGAATAATCGCGCAATATTAATTACCATAGTGTTAGTTTATTAAAGTTAGTGCTTTTTAATTGGGTTTAAATGATGTAATTAACTTAATTATAGAACGGATGGTATGATTGACATGTACTTGAGACCTGCTGTTGTGCAGTGCTGCATAACCCTTTCCCTGAGCCCGCTTGCGCCACGCCTGCAACGCCTCGGTGGATTTATCACAGTGTGACATTGAAACCTAGAGTTAGATTCCCTATAAGAGTCTCTGAAAATGAAGACCAGTGAAGGTTCTCTAGTTGATCGTAGGGAATGCGTAGTGAGACTTATGTCCATGGACCATGACTGCTGGCCAGCATAAACTGAGGTAAACGCAGCTTAATACACCCACTTTCGAAGTAGGCGGAAGCTGGTAAAAGGTATCTGATGTCTATGCAAGCCATCTGTAACTGGCTGATATGGAAATCTGTTCAGCGAAGACCATGCTTAAAGATATGATCCTTGGGAGAAACAATTGCAGAAACAATGTTTTCGTTCTTGATCGGCGGCATTGGCACTGGCTGGAGGCTTGACCTGCCTTTGGTTGTCAAGTTTATTTAGCTAAGTTTTGCTCAAATTTTAGTAAGATGATAATAGAAAGTTAAAAGTAAAATGTGAGATGAATGACTCGAACTGTGAACTCTGAAAACACTGCTGAGTGAGTACCAGTCAACTGAATATTTAGTATTTACCGGAGATGCGTTGACACACTTGCACATCAATTGTTCAAGTTTTATGAATCTACGTATCTGTATGAATGATGTATTGGAATATCTCATCGTGTTTGTGAACAGGCTGGTATCATCATCATACAGGTTACTTTTTAAAATATCTTGGGGATCTTTCCACATAGCATTTGATTGAAATGTTCAATGCATGTCAGGATTGTATTTTACGAGTTTGAAAATTAAATTATCATTCATCAGTTAACGAATTAATAATAAGTAATTATAACGTATAAATAAAGTGAGGATTATAATTATGTTTTAAAATGATTTCCAATAAACAAGATTGTTGAAAATAAATACAATTGCGTTTGAGACACGTGGTTGGGGCTTGGTTGTCTTAAACGAAGTTTTATGTATTATGATTATAATCAGACCTATGCTGTACATCTTAAATAAGAAAGGTGAGAACCACTAAATACAAACGTTTTCTAAAATAATCCAGTATGAACCATGTCGCCATCTAAATAAAGACAGTAAAAGAGAATGTCAACAGGCCCTTAAGTGAAGCTAATGGTTTGATGTCATCGTTCCTAAAGGGTAAGGCTGGCGTGGCGGCACTAATCTGACGCTTAAGTAGCGATTAGGGTGATGGAGCCTGATTTGGCGAAGTCGACGTGCAAGCTAGACATGTTAGTTTTTAATCCACCTGCACGATGGTTCGTTTGTTACATAATATACAGGAGGACCCAACTTTTTTTAAGTGGGCGGCATCATAACATGTCAATAACATGTCATCTAATGAAACATTAGCTCCGCGAAAATCGATACTTTAGAAGTTATGATTTATTCAAGTTTCTTACAAAATTTTATTATTACGAAATATTACTGGGCTGGGCCATCCTGTATAAGAACACAC
The DNA here is from genome assembly GCA_950022985.1 of Udea ferrugalis. Lineage (NCBI taxonomy): Eukaryota > Metazoa > Arthropoda > Insecta > Lepidoptera > Crambidae > Udea > Udea ferrugalis. The sequence continues at coordinate 2,811,637 of OX465515.1, forward strand.
ACTGGTCGATTAAAAAAAATCAAGCTCATCATTACAAATCATTTACAAAAACAACGAGTGTTATCCAATTGAATGACCTAAATTAAAGACACAAAAAGTAGCGTGCTTCGCACTGTATTCTTTCCTTACTTGTTCAAGTGTAGTTCATGAATAAAGGTCAGCGCACTTGTCAAGTTCAAACTAAAGGTTATGTCATAATATAATGTTAGTCGCTCGCATGCTGTGCCACCCTAATATGATCTGCTGCCAGTAGCGTAGCGCGCCTTCACAGGGCCCCGTATAAAAAAATGTTTCGGGGGTCCTTTTGAATGTTATTATTTCTCACAAAAGACTATGTGAAAAAGACCGTAAACGTTGAAATCCTGCAGCCCGCGATAACCGTTAGGGTGTTGCCAACTTTTGAACGCACTACGCGGGAAAATGATGTAGTTCTTTTTCCTTCCTTCCTTTTTTTTAATGTCAAAAATTATGAAGGTGTTATAAATTCTTGCATACGCATATCTTCGGCCGCCGTGGCCCGGGGCCCCGTATAACTTATACGGTTGCTGGTGAGATTTGCATTGAAAGTTAGGACGACCAGTTAGTTACCAGTTACCAGATTAGTCGGCACGCTACTTAGGTGGGCGCGGTCACTACCAGATCGCTTATGACAGTAACTAGTTTTTGCTTTCTCGTCGCACTTGAGCGTATATGGGAAAACATCAAAGAAAGTAACCTTGCAGCTACATAATATTTACTATTAGTAAAGGTTATAGCAGTAAAACGATTGCTTTGTGGTAATAGCTATCGTGTTGATTTAATTTAGGTTTATAAATTTGAGTTTGATTAACATTCTTTAGAAGTCTTTATCTCAGCACCATTTGAACTGTCACCATGCAGAGCTTGAGCTATGGATGCTTTTAAAGAAGTCTCGATTTCCATTTTTCGGATACTAGACCTGAAAAAGGAAGTTTTTGAAAAATCGCTTTTATAACCTGGAATCAAACCCATTGCTTTTGAAAAATAAAACTAACCTTGATTATAGTGCCGTCTGTAAGGGACATGTTTAGGTAGTAATAAAAAATGTTAACAAAAGCTCATTTTTAAGATTGAATAATAGTGCACAGGCTCTGTTACCTCTTGCCGGCAGACCGCACGCTATGTTAAGAACATTAACTAATAATTTGAAGAACCGATATTAACAGTCTGCATCCAAAATGGTGTGTGCGTATATAGGGGTCTAGTAGTCTGAAGCATTTAGGAATTCAACTCCAATCCCACTGAAATAGTGTTTTCAAAAAAACAAATTCAAATACAGGTAAATTAACAGTTTTTACCTTAGTTTAAATGTTGCAGAAAACCTGGTTTTTCAGTCTTTATATAGTAAAATAGTGTTTATCACTTTGATGCTAACTGTCCATCTAAAAGCCATATTCGTTCTATCTTAGTTTTTCGTTTTTCAGAAGTTACTCATCCATACTTTATCTTTCCAGGTGGTTATAGAGAAGCGCGACCGAATGTCGAGAAACAACGTGCTCCACCTGTGGCCCTTCGTGATCCAGGACCTGCGCGCGCTCGGCGCCAAGAAGTTCTTCGGCAAGTTCTGCGCCGGCTCCATAGACCACATCAGCATCAGGCAGCTGCAGTGCATCCTGCTCAAGGTGAGATGGCTGTTAGGTAGCGTTGTTATAGAGAAGCGCGACCGAATGTCGAGGAACAACGTGCTGCACCTGTGGCCCTTCGTGATCCAGGGCCTGCGCGCGCTCGGCGCCAAGAAGTTCTTCGGCAAGTTCTGCGCCGGCTCCATAGACCACATCAGCATCAGGCAGCTGCAGTGCATCCTGCTCAAGGTGAGAGCTGAGCGTTGGAGCCTTTGCCGCTTTTCATCATCATCAACTTCTACTCCTGAACATAGACCTCCCCCATAGATTTTCAGAGCGGCCGGTTTTAGACGGCTTGCATCCACCGAGACCCTGTGATCTTAATGAGGTCATCCGTCCACCTTGCGGGAAGGCGTCACACGCTGCGCTTGACCTCAAACTGACTCCACTCGAGGACTTTCCGCCCCCACGACAATCAGTCCTTCGAGCTATGTGCCCCACCCACTGCCACTTCACGTTTGTTATCCTACGGATTTCCTCATTTCTAATTCGATTTCGTAGCGAAATACTGAGCATAGCCCTCTCCATACCCCATAGCCCGTTGGGTGACTGAGCCTTTTTATGAGCCCTATAGTGACCATGTCTCAGATCCATATGAGGATCCATCCATTGAGGCTTCTCGGTTTCTAAGATTCTGGAATCCTCGGCTCACGACGGCTTGTTTTGGGCTAATTTGTCTCTTGCTATATCGTTCGATTCGTAGGATTTGGCGCAACATAACCTGTAGGCCCATACTCCTGCTATCTGAATCGGATCCGGTTATTATCAATCAATGTAAGTAAGACACTGTTTGACGTTTGAATGATGTGATTCAGCAGAATCAGATATTAATCCAGTAGAAAGACAAGTTAATAACCGCAAATAAAACCAAGCACTTGTCAACAACGTGGAAGGCGTGAGTAGAAATCGATAAGTCTTTCACTTTTGTTGGTATAATAATTGTGTTTAATTGAATGAACATACAACATTATTAGAAAACACTGAACTAAAATCAATCAATGTTGATCAGAATTGCCAACATTGACCTTCAAAGCAAATCAACACCATGAAGCAATGAGACTCAACATTGAGTCATTTAAAAAAAATGGCTGCTGTTCCCATATCTTCCGTCAACATGTTAGGTCCCGCTGCAATAACGATAACCGCCTAAAGTCTCAGTTTTAGTCCAGCAAGATAAATGTTCAGCAGGTGTTCATTTCAAATACGTTCCTACAGGCATCAACATTAGTCACAGAGCACTCTAATGCCGCGTCATAGTGCAGTTGTTATTGTAATGACCACGTTATTTGTAGCAAATCTGCTATATTCTATGACAAAGCAATCTCGATCAGCTACTTTTTTCTATCTAGAAACGATGTCCTAATATAGTTAAATCCTCAACGTAATGACTAATTACGAATTGTCATCTAACACAATGACACTTGCTAGTGCAGGTGTGAGCCCGATGCTGGGATTGATACGTTATGCAATCAATTAATATGTAGATTGTTTAAAGACAATGCATAGTGCATTTACTGTACCAACATTATCAGCAGTCATCTATATCACTTTCGCGTAGTAAACAAACCTTTGACTATATTAAACATGAAGCTGTTTTGTCCAATGGAAAAAAATAACTACGAATGCAGAAATTACTCAAGATGAGCCTAACCACGTATCTTGTGACTGCCCATCTATCGGTAAAGTATCTCACACCAAATATTTGGGCGTCATTGTAGATCAGAGGTTGTCATGGTACTCTCACCTAGAACACGTCATTGGAAGGATCCGCAAATTGGTATGGATTTTCAAAACCCTCAGACATATAATACCTGACAGTGGAACCAATAAGAGTGAATCTCCAAGACATCTTCTTAACCAAATATATTTATCTCTTGCCCAATCCATCGTAACGTATTGCATTCCAGTCTGGGGTGGAGCTGCTAAGACTCAATTTATTCAGGTAGAAAGAGCACAGCGATCCCTAATTAAAGTCATGTATTTTAAAAAGAGGCGCTTTCCTACTGACAAACTTTACCAGATGAGTGGTCTACTCTCCGTTAGGAAATTGTATATTATTATGGCTACCCTCAAATTACACAAATCCCTACCGTATGACCCAAGCCTCTCTAAAACACGGCGAAGAAATACGGTACCTATATCCTCTGGTAACAAAACCGAGTTTGCCAGTAGGCAATTTGCCTCGCGTTCGGCATTCCTATTTAAAAGAGTAAATAGGGAAATTAACATTTATGACCAAACCTACAGCAAATGTAAGAAAATTTTAGAAAAATTTACGCAGCCTTTGACGTACGATGAGGCTGAATCTCTGTTGTACCGCATCTCGTAGTGCAACGGTGTTTCAGTTGGTTTTGTAAGTTGCTTGGTGTGTTTTGGAATAACACAGTGAATCCACATAGACACACACAAATCCGCACACCCACTCACAATCACACACACACACACGCACACACAAACACACACACACACACACATACACACACAAACACACACACACGCACACAAACACACGCACACGGTTCTTTTATAAATAAGTAAGTTAAGTTTGTAAAATAGTATTAAACAATCAATGTATACCTAAAAAGGAAGAGCGGGGCCGCCAAATACAGGCATTACTCGCTTAAATGGCGACCCCAATCAACTGTCTAATTAAGGATGTAATTAGTTTTTGGAATAAATAAATCTTTAAATGAAAGATATAACTAACTGACTTTCATTTTGATATTGAGACGATTGTAACAGATAGGTTGAATGAGTAACTCATAAACGGCATTTTTTACGGTTACTTGTTGGTAAATTGTACAAATACCCGTATGTCTGACTACCTTCAGAGACTGCTATTGTAAAGAGACTTGTAGAAACGTGAAAGAGTAACGAAGTGTAATTTGGTTTCAGGTGGCCTTACTACTAGGAGTCGAATTCCACGAAGGAGTCAGCTTCGAAGAGTTGTTGGAGCCGAGTGTATCAGAAAATTCAGAAAGTAAGTAAAAGTTACTCTCCAAACAAAGTACTAGGACTGGGATCGTCTTCACACTATCAAAGTGTTATGAGATTATCTTGTAAGTAGGACGGTGATTGCGAATACAATACAATCAAAGTTACGTTACAACGTACAAGAAACCGTACAGGTTACAGGGACCTCATATAGCCATCCTAGATAAATAGACTATCCAACAAACAATTTTTTTGAATTCGTAACAGTCGTAATCTCAGATTAGCACTTACAATAAAACAAACAAACTCTTAAGCTATATAAGTGTGTACATTGTATAAGTGTATAGACCTGCGCTAAATAAGGGCAGCAGACCATAATGTGCCTCAGTTATTGCAGGCCACTGAGTTCTTTGAACTCCCGAGTGTTGTTGCCTTAGATTCGACAATCGTGTGCAGAATAACAAGGTCTTCCGCAAGCGTTCAAAGGAGATCAAATACCTAAATGTATGCATAATAGCCTTAATGCAATTCAAAGACCTCAACGAAGGACGAATCCATTCATGAATATTCGGTACTCGTAATTTCGTCAAACGAACAACTGCGTCATATGATAAACCTTTAGGGCTGCTGGTCGTTTTTTCGGAAACACTTGCCAATCCACAACTAGGTAACTGGGTAATGGATTACCATTACCCAGTTAGAAAAAAAACATCCAAACGTAGTGGGTGATATTAATCACCCACTACGTTTGGATGTTTTTTTTCTTAGGAATAGAAAGACGGCGTCCATTTTGACATTGAAATAAACCGCGATCGCGCAGCCTTTTCTCTAGGCTATCTCCGCTGTCTTCACAAAAAGCATAGCAAGTTGTCCTTTAGAAATAAGGTTCGGCTATTCTCTTATAGTTTTCGCCCCATCATGACCGATGCTAGTCGCGGGCTTGCACTCAGAATGAGAACATTAATTACAGGACACCTCGTAAATTCTATGACTTGAATTCTGTGAGCGAAGCCATGTCTGCGCAATGTAAAGATGCGCCCACATCAACCTTTACAAAACCATTGCAAAATAGGTCTTATTTCAGCAGCATAAAGTGCCCCTATGTAAAGGTTGATGTGAGCGCCTCTGTACAGTCTTCGTAATAAAGGTAAATTAATTTATAGCCTTGTTTTGTCAAGAACAACCCGCATTGAAGCAACGACCTGAATTTAATGGTTCAGCTACCGTTTTGGCAAATACTTCAAATCGGTATTTTACCTAAACCTGTATGTCCCTTGCCGAAGCTGAGCATAACAAAGGTGTGGGGGTTTTATTTTAATAGATTATTGCCACAGCGCGCATTTGTGTGATTTAACAATAGATTACTTTTTTGGCTGGAATATTGACTAAGATTGAAGAAAATGTGCTGGTGGAATCAGGTCATGAAACACTTTTGAAAAACACTCTCCGAAATGCATCCTGTAGAACACACACTGCCGAGCTACTCTGTGATTTTTCAAAAACGATAATTTATGTTTTAACCTGACAGCATACTACGCGGCACCGTAGACTCTTATGGTGTTTTCAATTCATTACTAAAACTTAAACCTAGACCAAGTGACATTCTTCATTGCCTATGTAGCCCTAAGCTGGTTATGCATCTATTCTCGTCCCACCTGATATGGCCGCCTCACCCAGTTCACTCTCTCTCTTTCGCTCACATGCGTGATCACTTTCTTAACCCTTTCTAGCGAATCCTTCTGTGGCGTGGACGGCTTGTAGTCTTTATAAGTTGAATGATATAATTAGCATAAAGAAATTTCAACGGTTTTATTACTTTTCTGGCCGTAAAGGTTTCAATGTAGCATTTCCATGCATATATCGCCCCCTTCTTAGTAAAACCAATTATCTGACACTTTGAGTTATTTTATAAAATTATTTTTATTTACACATGCAATTTCATGACAACCGTCTTGGTGTAATTGTTGAGAAGTCGGCTACTACACCAAGGGTCGCGGGTTCGATCCCCGCACAGTACAAACATTTGTGTGCATGAACATGTCTGTTTGTATTGGTCTGGGTGTTTCCTATGTATATTAAGTATGTATTTACAAAAGAAAAAGTATTTAAGTATGTTTATCCGTTGTCTAGTATCCATAATAACGGACTATAAGTAGCCCACTTGGGACTAGATGGCGCTGTGTGGAATAATGTCCAAAGATATTATTTATTTATTTATTTAAATCATCTTCGAACAATAGGACTTAAGCTAAGTGTCGGCTTAATTACAGGCTGCCACTTTTTGACTACAAAAAAAAACATTTTAGAGAAAATGTACAATTTATGTTTAAATGTACAAATACTAACACCAAGACACTGAAGAAACAGTTCATCTAATCAATGTTTGTTCTCAGCGGACAATCGAACACGCGATCTTTATTGCTATATAAAAACCATTACGCTAATTGCAGTCTTATAATAAAAAGTCAACAAGTTTTGTTTCACTTTTGTCGACACTAAATTATGAGAAGTGGTTAACAATTTACTCATAATAATATATTAGATCAATTTTCAACGTTGACCATTAAAATTGATGAGCTGTGACATGTTGCTGAATGAACATATTCTCAGTTTTCTAATTGCATTTTAATAACAAATAAGTTGGCAACTTTTATTCTGCTGTTTTAATAAATAATAATAATAATAATAATGTCCTCCTGGTCGATTCCGACCACAGCGGCTAATCTCAACGAGATTAACCAGGTACGCAGGAGATATTATAGTGCTCAAGTGTGCGCGCAATACACAGGTGCACTCCCTATTCCATCACCTTTCTATGACCCGATGGGACGACAGTTCGACACGACCGGAGAAAGGTGAGGCGCAGGACCGACTTTTTACATGCCCATCCGACAACATGGATCATCTTACTTTTCGGACTCGAGGTGATCGGCCTCCACTGTCCTAGCCAACTCGAAACAACAACACAAACATAACATGTTGTTGGTTCGCGTGGGATTCGAACCCACGACCTCCGGGTTGAGAGCCCAACGCTCTAACCGCTACACCACGGAGGCAGTAGCAGTATTTAATAAATAACTAGCGACGGCCCGCGACTTCTTCCGCGTGGACTCGTGATGTTTTAAATAGCCTATAGCCTTACCATACCATTTATTGAGGAAGGCTTTTCAACAACGGAAGCAGTAGTAGCCCACCTTCTATTGTATTCCACTATTTCCATGGAAATACAAAACGGAAATAGTGGGACAAGCATTATTTCCTAATTAAGCGTGTTCCACCTTCGGCCTCGTCATCGCTTACCATCAGGTGAGTCTGAGGTCAAACGGTCATTTGAAATAAAAATAATAAAAAATTGTACCCCATTGCTTTCATGACGACGAATAGTGAAGGCATTTTTCACATGCAAATAGTGCGCTAGAGGAGAGATAGGCATTTTTAGTTCCAATATCAGTATTATAGAGGATATAATCACTCTTGTAAATGAAATAATAAAAATAGAGATTTAAGGATCCCAGTAATTTATCCCAGAAATAGTGGTATACCTCCCAACTTTCAGGTAGAGCAACCAGAAAATAAATTCACCTTATCTTTGATTTGCGTGTGAATATCACTGAATATTATTCCACACAATTCCGCTTACCTCCAAATTAAAGCTTGTAACGTATTACGGGATACTAGACAACGAATAAACCTATTAAAATATTTTCTTTAATTTACATAGCAAACACCCAGACGAATACAAACAGACATGTTCATGCATACGAATGTTTGTACTGGGCCGGGATCGACCCTGCGACCTCTAGTGTAGTAGCCAACTTCTGAACAACACTCAATCGGTCGTCGACGTTCTCGTGTGTATCAGTTTGTGTAATGTTTCTTTTCTTGCCAGCTCTAGGCTGGCGAGCGCGCGTGACGCCAACCGACCACCCGGTGGCTCAGTACGAGTTCGACTGCCTCCTCGGCGCCGACGGCAAGCGGAACACGCTGCAGGGCTTCAAGCGCAAGGAATTCCGCGGGAAGCTGGCCATGGCCATCACCGCCAACTTCATCAACCGGCATTCGGAACAGGAGGCCTCGGTGAGTGGCGCGTTGCGGTCCGAATTGAGGGATAACACCCATGACCTTTCATACACATGGACATGAATCATCTACTTTTCTTACCGTAGGACAGAAACAGTTGTATCTCAACCACACGCAAATGACGAACGAACAAGAACATAGTCAGGGGAAGAAACCTTGGAGAAGAGTTTATTTTTCCAGATTCGAATAGGTCACAATTAATACTAATCCTTTGTTTCTTAATTATACAATCTTTCAAAATCAGCTTCATCTAGCTGCAACTAGGTAACGTTTTTCGAAGCCTAAGCGTAAACAGCAATGTTTGATAACACTAGAAGCTAAAAGGAAAGGTATGCTATGTTGAAGCTCTTTTATTAAAAACTGTGTCCATATGTATGGAAAGTCATAATTATTAGATCACACACAACGCTGATGACTTCCACTTTCATCCGATAAAAACGCAATTTGACATTGTGGTGCAGTGGTTGGCGCACGCCAACAAATTAGACCGCAAAATAATCGCATATTACATAACCCGACAATTCTTAACTATAGTTTTCTATTGTTATTATTGGTAACTCTCGCTGTCTTAAGTAGCAAGTTTCTTAAACATTATTGCATAACAAGCTATATCTTTACAAATATTTTTTATCTGTGTCGACTAAAAAAAATACATAACATGAAAAGTGACGGTTGACCTTTCCCCTCAGAAGATGCAGTTGGCGGTTTTTCGTAACTAACTCATAAAATACTCGTGTTGTTAATATCCCCAGGTGCCGGAGATAAGCGGCGTAGCGTTCATATTCAACCAGAAGTTCTTCAAGGAGCTGTATGAGGTTACTGGCATCGATCTAGAGAACATAGTCTACTATAAGGACGACACGCACTACTTCGTGATGACGGCCAAGAAGCACAGTCTGCTGGACAAGGGAGTGCTGTTGAACGTAAGTTTGTTGTTGTTTATTTCAAACCTTAAATTAATGGCATTTAGGGCAGTTAAGGTTAATTTGCTAAAGCGACACATGAAAAACAACTATGTAACATTATGGGATGCAATAATTGAGTTTAAGAAGAGATCTGGTATACTCGTAGAACGACATACTGGATTGGTAGACCAATTGGGAATCACACGCCAAGTATCGGCCAAAATGGCGACTTAAGTTGCAAAGTATCTTCACTGAAAGTGAGCGAGTGAAGGAGCTGAACGCTAGATTATCGAGTTCAATGCCAGACCACTGGTCAGTTTAACTAGCGGGGTGGGGTGGAACACTGACCAGTTAAAATAATTTAACATCAACCTCTTTGGTGCCAGGCTCTGCCAATCTTTCTCATGATGTCTCTAATCATCACTCCAACGTTTTCTGGGCCTTCCCCTGGAACGAAAACCGTCTGTAGGCTGTCACAGAGTGACGATTTGAGACACGATTGCGATTTTGAGATTTTTTGGCACGGGATCGAACTGTTTGGAAAGGATTGGGAGAGACCTTTGCCCAGCAGTGGGATGATGTAGGTTAGAAAAAAAAACCTCTTTGGTTGGAAGTAAGGTATAAAGAAAAAGTTGATGTGCAGCTACGAAAAGTACCACTTTTTTAATATCATTTTCATCATCAACAGGCACACGACGTTCTCTGCTGTACATAGGCTTATTCCATAGATTTCCAGAGCGGCTGGTATAGGCGGCCTGCATCCACTGAAAATCAGCAATCTTTATCAAATCATTCGTCGTACGCTGCGCTTGGCTTCAAATGTTCTGCATTCTAGAACTTTTTGACTCCAACGGCCATCAACACCTCCTCCTCTCCTCATTACTGATTCGAATTACGAAACACAGAGCATAGCCCTATCCATTGCCATAGTAAGTGACTGACCATGACTTTTCAACTCTACTAACAATGTGGTATATGAACAGGACTACAATGAGGTGTCCCGCTTGCTCAGCGTCGAGAACGTGGAGCGTGGCGCCCTCATGCGGTACGCGCAAGAAGCGGCGCGCTTCTCCACCGACGGTCGACTTCCGCTGCGCGACTTCGCGCTCAACCACTACGGCGAACCCGACGTGGCGCTGTTCGACTTCACGTCGATGTACGCCGCGGAGAACGCTAGCATGGTGAGTTCGTAACGCTGATGCTACTATAAGAGGTGCCCGTGGCCCAGTTATGACAGTGGTCGGCGACAATCGCTGTTGTCAAGAAACACACGCTGGATTGGAAATAGGATGACCACCCCGACCGAAATTTAGTGATGTGTATTTCAGGCATCTCCGTGCTTCGGTAGGCAGGTTAAAGTTGGTCCCGGTTGACGTCGCTAGATGTCAGTCGTTAAGCCTAGTCAGAGGCCTTAGGCTATTGAGTGTCATCTTCCCAGTGGTGAGTCCTACACAACCCGTTCCGCCTTTCGCTGAACGGGTATGCGTAACGTCATTTCCTCCGGGTCAACAAAAAAGAGAAAAAGGATTCAGTATCTTTAGCAGTTTCTTTACTAAAGATACTGCATGGAAAATGCTAAAACAATAATAAAACATAGTAATAGCTTATTCATCTTAATCGGAAGTTGAATTTTTGAAATAATATTTCTTCCGAGTGTCGGAGCCTTTAACATTGATGAAATCACCCTGGTTCATAAGGTAAATATACCAGAAAGATTGCTCTCGGTAGCACAGTGGTTAGTGCAGCTGCCCGGTTTGCGATCGATTCCTGCCTGATGCCAAGACGACCATATGTCTTTTTCTAGTTTTCAGATCTTTAGTAAAGAGAAATGGTTCAAATCTTTACGGGCATTAGTTAGCCAAAACTCAAAACAGTAGGCCTAGCACGAACCGCTAAAGTTTTGGTAATCGAAAAGTAAACGATACTTTTTTTTCTTTTTCCTATGACTTTAAGAAAAAAATGTATCGTTTTCTTTTCTATTACCAAAACCTTTTCGGTTCGTGCTAGGCCTACAGTTCTCGCGTTTCACTGATCATCTGTTCTTTGCAGGTGTACGAGCGTCACGGCCGCAAGTTGCTCTGCCAGCTGGTCGGCGACAGCCTCCTGGAGCCGTTCTGGCCGACGGGGTCCGGCTGCGCGCGCGGGTTCCTCTCCGCGCTGGACGCCGCCTGGGCCGTGCGCAACTGGGCCGCGCAGCCTCCGCCTCATCCGCTCCACCTCATCGCTGAGAGGGAGGCCATCTACCGGCTGTTGGGTTAGTTAGTTACTACAGAGAGAGCTAGATCCACCGGCTGTTGGGTTAGTTAGTTACTACAGAGAGAGCTAGATCCACCGGCTGTTGGGTTAGTTAGTTACTACAGAGAGAGCTAGATCCACCGTCTCTTGGGTTAGTTAGTTAGTAGTTCGTTCGCTAGAGGGTGCAAGTTGCTCTGCCAGCTGGTCGGCGACAGCCTCCTGGAGCCGTTCTGGCCGACGGGGTCCGGCTGCGCGCGCGGGTTCCTCTCCGCGCTGGACGCCGCCTGGGCCGTGCGCAACTGGGCCGCGCAGCCTCCGCCTCATCCGCTCCACCTCATCGCTGAGAGGGAGGCCATCTACCGGCTGTTGGGTTAGTTAGTTACTACAGAGAGAGCTAGATCCACCGGCTGTTGGGTTAGTTAGTTACTACAGAGAGAGCTAGATCCACCGGCTGTTGGGTTAGTTAGTTACTACAGAGAGAGCTAGATCCACCGTCTCTTGGGTTAGTTAGTTAGTAGTTCGTTCGCTAGAGGGTGCAAGTTGCTCTGCCAGCTGGTCGGCGACAGCCTCCTGGAGCCGTTCTGGCCGACGGGGTCCGGCTGCGCGCGCGGGTTCCTCTCCGCGCTGGACGCCGCCTGGGCCGTGCGCAACTGGGCCGCGCAGCCTCCGCCTCATCCGCTCCACCTCATCGCTGAGAGGGAGGCCATCTACCGGCTGTTGGGTTAGTTAGTTACTACAGAGAGAGCTAGATCCACCGGCTGTTGGGTTAGTTAGTTACTACAGAGAGAGCTAGATCCACCGGCTGTTGGGTTAGTTAGTTACTACAGAGAGAGCTAGATCCACCGTCTCTTGGGTTAGTTAGTTAGTAGTTCGTTCGCTAGAGGGTGCAAGTTGCTCTGCCAGCTGGTCGGCGACAGCCTCCTGGAGCCGTTCTGGCCGACGGGGTCCGGCTGCGCGCGCGGGTTCCTCTCCGCGCTGGACGCCGCCTGGGCCGTGCGCAACTGGGCCGCGCAGCCTCCGCCTCATCCGCTCCACCTCATCGCTGAGAGGGAGGCCATCTACCGGCTGTTGGGTTAGTTAGTTACTACAGAGAGAGCTAGATCCACCGGCTGTTGGGTTAGTTAGTTACTACAGAGAGAGCTAGATCCACCGGCTGTTGGGTTAGTTAGTTACTACAGAGAGAGCTAGATCCACCGTCTCTTGGGTTAGTTAGTTAGTAGTTCGTTCGCTAGAGGGTGCAAGTTGCTCTGCCAGCTGGTCGGCGACAGCCTCCTGGAGCCGTTCTGGCCGACGGGGTCCGGCTGCGCGCGCGGGTTCCTCTCCGCGCTGGACGCCGCCTGGGCCGTGCGCAACTGGGCCGCGCAGCCTCCGCCTCATCCGCTCCACCTCATCGCTGAGAGGGAGGCCATCTACCGGCTGTTGGGTTAGTTAGTTACTACAGAGAGAGCTAGATCCACCGGCTGTTGGGTTAGTTAGTTACTACAGAGAGAGCTAGATCCACCGGCTGTTGGGTTAGTTAGTTACTACAGAGAGAGCTAGATCCACCGTCTCTTGGGTTAGTTAGTTAGTAGTTCGTTCGCTAGAGGGTGCAAGTTGCTCTGCCAGCTGGTCGGCGACAGCCTCCTGGAGCCGTTCTGGCCGACGGGGTCCGGCTGCGCGCGCGGGTTCCTCTCCGCGCTGGACGCCGCCTGGGCCGTGCGCAACTGGGCCGCGCAGCCTCCGCCTCATCCGCTCCACCTCATCGCTGAGAGGGAGGCCATCTACCGGCTGTTGGGTTAGTTAGTTACTACAGAGAGAGCTAGATCCACCGGCTGTTGGGTTAGTTAGTTACTACAGAGAGAGCTAGATCCACCGTCTCTTGGGTTAGTTAGTTAGTAGTTCGTTCGCTAGAGGGTGCAAGTTGCTCTGCCAGCTGGTCGGCGACAGCCTCCTGGAGCCGTTCTGGCCGACGGGGTCCGGCTGCGCGCGCGGGTTCCTCTCCGCGCTGGACGCCGCCTGGGCCGTGCGCAACTGGGCCGCGCAGCCTCCGCCTCATCCGCTCCACCTCATCGCTGAGAGGGAGGCCATCTACCGGCTGTTGGGTTAGTTAGTTACTACAGAGAGAGCTAGATCCACCGGCTGTTGGGTTAGTTAGTTACTACAGAGAGAGCTAGATCCACCGTCTGTTGGGTTAGTTAGTTACTACAGAGAGAGCTAGATCCACCGGCTGTTGGGTTAGTTAGTTACTACAGAGAGAGCTAGATCCACCGGCTGTTGGGTTAGTTAGTTACTACAGAGAGAGCTAGATCCACCGTCTCTTGGGTTAGTTAGTTAGTAGTTCGTTCGCTAGAGGGTGCAAGTTGCTCTGCCAGCTGGTCGGCGACAGCCTCCTGGAGCCGTTCTGGCCGACGGGGTCCGGCTGCGCGCGCGGGTTCCTCTCCGCGCTGGACGCCGCCTGGGCCGTGCGCAACTGGGCCGCGCAGCCTCCGCCTCATCCGCTCCACCTCATCGCTGAGAGGGAGGCCATCTACCGGCTGTTGGGTTAGTTAGTTACTACAGAGAGAGCTAGATCCACCGGCTGTTGGGTTAGTTAGTTACTACAGAGAGAGCTAGATCCACCGTCTCTTGGGTTAGTTAGTTAGTAGTTCGTTCGCTAGAGGGTGCAAGTTGCTCTGCCAGCTGGTCGGCGACAGCCTCCTGGAGCCGTTCTGGCCGACGGGGTCCGGCTGCGCGCGCGGGTTCCTCTCCGCGCTGGACGCCGCCTGGGCCGTGCGCAACTGGGCCGCGCAGCCTCCGCCTCATCCGCTCCACCTCATCGCTGAGAGGGAGGCCATCTACCGGCTGTTGGGTTAGTTAGTTACTACAGAGAGAGCTAGATCCACCGGCTGTTGGGTTAGTTAGTTACTACAGAGAGAGCTAGATCCACCGGCTGTTGGGTTAGTTAGTTACTACAGAGAGAGCTAGATCCACCGGCTGTTGGGTTAGTTAGTTACTACAGAGAGAGCTAGATCCACCGTCTCTTGGGTTAGTTAGTTAGTAGTTCGTTCGCTAGAGGGTGCAAGTTGCTCTGCCAGCTGGTCGGCGACAGCCTCCTGGAGCCGTTCTGGCCGACGGGGTCCGGCTGCGCGCGCGGGTTCCTCTCCGCGCTGGACGCCGCCTGGGCCGTGCGCAACTGGGCCGCGCAGCCTCCGCCTCATCCGCTCCACCTCATCGCTGAGAGGGAGGCCATCTACCGGCTGTTGGGTTAGTTAGTTACTACAGAGAGAGCTAGATCCACCGGCTGTTGGGTTAGTTAGTTACTACAGAGAGAGCTAGATCCACCGTCTCTTGGGTTAGTTAGTTAGTAGTTCGTTCGCTAGAGGGTGCAAGTTGCTCTGCCAGCTGGTCGGCGACAGCCTCCTGGAGCCGTTCTGGCCGACGGGGTCCGGCTGCGCGCGCGGGTTCCTCTCCGCGCTGGACGCCGCCTGGGCCGTGCGCAACTGGGCCGCGCAGCCTCCGCCTCATCCGCTCCACCTCATCGCTGAGAGGGAGGCCATCTACCGGCTGTTGGGTTAGTTAGTTACTACAGAGAGAGCTAGATCCACCGGCTGTTGGGTTAGTTAGTTACTACAGAGAGAGCTAGATCCACCGTCTCTTGGGTTAGTTAGTTAGTAGTTCGTTCGCTAGAGGGTGCAAGTTGCTCTGCCAGCTGGTCGGCGACAGCCTCCTGGAGCCGTTCTGGCCGACGGGGTCCGGCTGCGCGCGCGGGTTCCTCTCCGCGCTGGACGCCGCCTGGGCCGTGCGCAACTGGGCCGCGCAGCCTCCGCCTCATCCGCTCCACCTCATCGCTGAGAGGGAGGCCATCTACCGGCTGTTGGGTTAGTTAGTTACTACAGAGAGAGCTAGATCCACCGGCTGTTGGGTTAGTTAGTTACTACAGAGAGAGCTAGATCCACCGTCTCTTGGGTTAGTTAGTTAGTAGTTCGTTCGCTAGAGGGTGCAAGTTGCTCTGCCAGCTGGTCGGCGACAGCCTCCTGGAGCCGTTCTGGCCGACGGGGTCCGGCTGCGCGCGCGGGTTCCTCTCCGCGCTGGACGCCGCCTGGGCCGTGCGCAACTGGGCCGCGCAGCCTCCGCCTCATCCGCTCCACCTCATCGCTGAGAGGGAGGCCATCTACCGGCTGTTGGGTTAGTTAGTTACTACAGAGAGAGCTAGATCCACCGGCTGTTGGGTTAGTTAGTTACTACAGAGAGAGCTAGATCCACCGGCTGTTGGGTTAGTTAGTTACTACAGAGAGAGCTAGATCCACCGGCTGTTGGGTTAGTTAGTTACTACAGAGAGAGCTAGATCCACCGGCTGTTGGGTTAGTTAGTTACTACAGAGAGAGCTAGATCCACCGGCTGTTGGGTTAGTTAGTTACTACAGAGAGAGCGTCATCCACCGGCTGTTGGGTTAGTTAGTTACTACAGAGAGAGCTAGATCCACCGGCTGTTGGGTTAGTTAGTTACTACAGAGAGAGCTAGATCCACCGGCTGTTGGGTTAGTTAGTTACTACAGAGAGAGCTAGATCCACCGGCTGTTGGGTTAGTTAGTTACTACAGAGAGAGCTAGATCCACCGGCTGTTGGGTTAGTTAGTTACTACAGAGAGAGCTAGATCCACCGTCTCTTGGGTTAGTTAGTTACTACAGAGAGAGCTAGATCCACCGTCTCTTGGGTTAGTTAGTTAGTAGTTCGTTCGCTAGAGGGTGCAAGTTGCTCTGCCAGCTGGTCGGCGACAGCCTCCTGGAGCCGTTCTGGCCGACGGGGTCCGGCTGCGCGCGCGGGTTCCTCTCCGCGCTGGACGCCGCCTGGGCCGTGCGCAACTGGGCCGCGCAGCCTCCGCCTCATCCGCTCCACCTCATCGCTGAGAGGGAGGCCATCTACCGGCTGTTGGGTTAGTTAGTTACTACAGAGAGAGCTAGATCCACCGGCTGTTGGGTTAGTTAGTTACTACAGAGAGAGCTAGATCCACCGGCTGTTGGGTTAGTTAGTTACTACAGAGAGAGCTAGATCCACCGGCTGTTGGGTTAGTTAGTTACTACAGAGAGAGCTAGATCCACCGGCTGTTGGGTTAGTTAGTTACTACAGAGAGAGCTAGATCCACCGGCTGTTGGGTTAGTTAGTTACTACAGAGAGAGCGTCATCCACCGGCTGTTGGGTTAGTTAGTTACTACAGAGAGAGCTAGATCCACCGGCTGTTGGGTTAGTTAGTTACTACAGAGAGAGCTAGATCCACCGGCTGTTGGGTTAGTTAGTTACTACAGAGAGAGCTAGATCCACCGGCTGTTGGGTTAGTTAGTTACTACAGAGAGAGCTAGATCCACCGGCTGTTGGGTTAGTTAGTTACTACAGAGAGAGCTAGATCCACCGTCTCTTGGGTTAGTTAGTTACTACAGAGAGAGCTAGATCCACCGTCTCTTGGGTTAGTTAGTTAGTAGTTCGTTCGCTAGAGGGTGCAAGTTGCTCTGCCAGCTGGTCGGCGACAGCCTCCTGGAGCCGTTCTGGCCGACGGGGTCCGGCTGCGCGCGCGGGTTCCTCTCCGCGCTGGACGCCGCCTGGGCCGTGCGCAACTGGGCCGCGCAGCCTCCGCCTCATCCGCTCCACCTCATCGCTGAGAGGGAGGCCATCTACCGGCTGTTGGGTTAGTTAGTTACTACAGAGAGAGCTAGATCCACCGGCTGTTGGGTTAGTTAGTTACTACAGAGAGAGCTAGATCCACCGTCTCTTGGGTTAGTTAGTTAGTAGTTCGTTCGCTAGAGGGTGCAAGTTGCTCTGCCAGCTGGTCGGCGACAGCCTCCTGGAGCCGTTCTGGCCGACGGGGTCCGGCTGCGCGCGCGGGTTCCTCTCCGCGCTGGACGCCGCCTGGGCCGTGCGCAACTGGGCCGCGCAGCCTCCGCCTCATCCGCTCCACCTCATCGCTGAGAGGGAGGCCATCTACCGGCTGTTGGGTTAGTTAGTTACTACAGAGAGAGCTAGATCCACCGGCTGTTGGGTTAGTTAGTTACTACAGAGAGAGCTAGATCCACCGTCTCTTGGGTTAGTTAGTTAGTAGTTCGTTCGCTAGAGGGTGCAAGTTGCTCTGCCAGCTGGTCGGCGACAGCCTCCTGGAGCCGTTCTGGCCGACGGGGTCCGGCTGCGCGCGCGGGTTCCTCTCCGCGCTGGACGCCGCCTGGGCCGTGCGCAACTGGGCCGCGCAGCCTCCGCCTCATCCGCTCCACCTCATCGCTGAGAGGGAGGCCATCTACCGGCTGTTGGGTTAGTTAGTTACTACAGAGAGAGCTAGATCCACCGGCTGTTGGGTTAGTTAGTTACTACAGAGAGAGCTAGATCCACCGGCTGTTGGGTTAGTTAGTTACTACAGAGAGAGCTAGATCCACCGGCTGTTGGGTTAGTTAGTTAGTAGTTCGTTCGCTAGAGGGTGCAAGTTGCTCTGCCAGCTGGTCGGCGACAGCCTCCTGGAGCCGTTCTGGCCGACGGGGTCCGGCTGCGCGCGCGGGTTCCTCTCCGCGCTGGACGCCGCCTGGGCCGTGCGCAACTGGGCCGCGCAGCCTCCGCCTCATCCGCTCCACCTCATCGCTGAGAGGGAGGCCATCTACCGGCTGTTGGGTTAGTTAGTTACTACAGAGAGAGCTAGATCCACCGGCTGTTGGGTTAGTTAGTTACTACAGAGAGAGCTAGATCCACCGGCTGTTGGGTTAGTTAGTTACTACAGAGAGAGCTAGATCCACCGGCTGTTGGGTTAGTTAGTTACTACAGAGAGAGCTAGATCCACCGTCTCTTGGGTTAGTTAGTTACTACAGAGAGAGCTAGATCCACCGGCTGTTGGGTTAGTTAGTTACTACAGAGAGAGCTAGATCCACCGTCTCTTGGGTTAGTTAGTTAGTAGTTCGTTCGCTAGAGGGTGCAAGTTGCTCTGCCAGCTGGTCGGCGACAGCCTCCTGGAGCCGTTCTGGCCGACGGGGTCCGGCTGCGCGCGCGGGTTCCTCTCCGCGCTGGACGCCGCCTGGGCCGTGCGCAACTGGGCCGCGCAGCCTCCGCCTCATCCGCTCCACCTCATCGCTGAGAGGGAGGCCATCTACCGGCTGTTGGGTTAGTTAGTTACTACAGAGAGAGCTAGATCCACCGGCTGTTGGGTTAGTTAGTTACTACAGAGAGAGCTAGATCCACCGGCTGTTGGGTTAGTTAGTTACTACAGAGAGAGCTAGATCCACCGGCTGTTGGGTTAGTTAGTTAGTAGTTCGTTCGCTAGAGGGTGCAAGTTGCTCTGCCAGCTGGTCGGCGACAGCCTCCTGGAGCCGTTCTGGCCGACGGGGTCCGGCTGCGCGCGCGGGTTCCTCTCCGCGCTGGACGCCGCCTGGGCCGTGCGCAACTGGGCCGCGCAGCCTCCGCCTCATCCGCTCCACCTCATCGCTGAGAGGGAGGCCATCTACCGGCTGTTGGGTTAGTTAGTTACTACAGAGAGAGCTAGATCCACCGGCTGTTGGGTTAGTTAGTTACTACAGAGAGAGCTAGATCCACCGGCTGTTGGGTTAGTTAGTTACTACAGAGAGAGCTAGATCCACCGGCTGTTGGGTTAGTTAGTTACTACAGAGAGAGCTAGATCCACCGTCTCTTGGGTTAGTTAGTTACTACAGAGAGAGCTAGATCCACCGGCTGTTGGGTTAGTTAGTTACTACAGAGAGAGCTAGATCCACCGTCTCTTGGGTTAGTTAGTTAGTAGTTCGTTCGCTAGAGGGTGCAAGTTGCTCTGCCAGCTGGTCGGCGACAGCCTCCTGGAGCCGTTCTGGCCGACGGGGTCCGGCTGCGCGCGCGGGTTCCTCTCCGCGCTGGACGCCGCCTGGGCCGTGCGCAACTGGGCCGCGCAGCCTCCGCCTCATCCGCTCCACCTCATCGCTGAGAGGGAGGCCATCTACCGGCTGTTGGGTTAGTTAGTTACTACAGAGAGAGCTAGATCCACCGGCTGTTGGGTTAGTTAGTTACTACAGAGAGAGCTAGATCCACCGGCTGTTGGGTTAGTTAGTTACTACAGAGAGAGCTAGATCCACCGGCTGTTGGGTTAGTTAGTTACTACAGAGAGAGCTAGATCCACCGTCTCTTGGGTTAGTTAGTTACTACAGAGAGAGCTAGATCCACCGGCTGTTGGGTTAGTTAGTTACTACAGAGAGAGCTAGATCCACCGTCTCTTGGGTTAGTTAGTTAGTAGTTCGTTCGCTAGAGGGTGCAAGTTGCTCTGCCAGCTGGTCGGCGACAGCCTCCTGGAGCCGTTCTGGCCGACGGGGTCCGGCTGCGCGCGCGGGTTCCTCTCCGCGCTGGACGCCGCCTGGGCCGTGCGCAACTGGGCCGCGCAGCCTCCGCCTCATCCGCTCCACCTCATCGCTGAGAGGGAGGCCATCTACCGGCTGTTGGGTTAGTTAGTTACTACAGAGAGAGCTAGATCCACCGGCTGTTGGGTTAGTTAGTTACTACAGAGAGAGCTAGATCCACCGGCTGTTGGGTTAGTTAGTTACTACAGAGAGAGCTAGATCCACCGTCTCTTGGGTTAGTTAGTTAGTAGTTCGTTCGCTAGAGGGTGCAAGTTGCTCTGCCAGCTGGTCGGCGACAGCCTCCTGGAGCCGTTCTGGCCGACGGGGTCCGGCTGCGCGCGCGGGTTCCTCTCCGCGCTGGACGCCGCCTGGGCCGTGCGCAACTGGGCCGCGCAGCCTCCGCCTCATCCGCTCCACCTCATCGCTGAGAGGGAGGCCATCTACCGGCTGTTGGGTTAGTTAGTTACTACAGAGAGAGCTAGATCCACCGGCTGTTGGGTTAGTTAGTTACTACAGAGAGAGCTAGATCCACCGGCTGTTGGGTTAGTTAGTTACTACAGAGAGAGCTAGATCCACCGGCTGTTGGGTTAGTTAGTTACTACAGAGAGAGCTAGATCCACCGGCTGTTGGGTTAGTTAGTTACTACAGAGAGAGCTAGATCCACCGGCTGTTGGGTTAGTTAGTTACTACAGAGAGAGCTAGATCCACCGGCTGTTGGGTTAGTTAGTTACTACAGAGAGAGCTAGATCCACCGGCTGTTGGGTTAGTTAGTTACTACAGAGAGAGCTAGATCCACCGGCTGTTGGGTTAGTTAGTTACTACAGAGAGAGCTAGATCCACCGGCTGTTGGGTTAGTTAGTTACTACAGAGAGAGCTAGATCCACCGGCTGTTGGGTTAGTTAGTTACTACAGAGAGAGCTAGATCCACCGGCTGTTGGGTTAGTTAGTTACTACAGAGAGAGCTAGATCCACCGGCTGTTGGGTTAGTTAGTTACTACAGAGAGAGCTAGATCCACCGGCTGTTGGGTTAGTTAGTTACTACAGAGAGAGCTAGATCCACCGTCTCTTGGGTTAGTTAGTTAGTAGTTCGTTCGCTAGAGGGTGCAAGTTGCTCTGCCAGCTGGTCGGCGACAGCCTCCTGGAGCCGTTCTGGCCGACGGGGTCCGGCTGCGCGCGCGGGTTCCTCTCCGCGCTGGACGCCGCCTGGGCCGTGCGCAACTGGGCCGCGCAGCCTCCGCCTCATCCGCTCCACCTCATCGCTGAGAGGGAGGCCATCTACCGGCTGTTGGGTTAGTTAGTTACTACAGAGAGAGCTAGATCCACCGGCTGTTGGGTTAGTTAGTTACTACAGAGAGAGCTAGATCCACCGGCTGTTGGGTTAGTTAGTTACTACAGAGAGAGCTAGATCCACCGGCTGTTGGGTTAGTTAGTTACTACAGAGAGAGCTAGATCCACCGTCTCTTGGGTTAGTTAGTTAGTAGTTCGTTCGCTAGAGGGTGCAAGTTGCTCTGCCAGCTGGTCGGCGACAGCCTCCTGGAGCCGTTCTGGCCGACGGGGTCCGGCTGCGCGCGCGGGTTCCTCTCCGCGCTGGACGCCGCCTGGGCCGTGCGCAACTGGGCCGCGCAGCCTCCGCCTCATCCGCTCCACCTCATCGCTGAGAGGGAGGCCATCTACCGGCTGTTGGGTTAGTTAGTTACTACAGAGAGAGCTAGATCCACCGGCTGTTGGGTTAGTTAGTTACTACAGAGAGAGCTAGATCCACCGGCTGTTGGGTTAGTTAGTTACTACAGAGAGAGCTAGATCCACCGGCTGTTGGGTTAGTTAGTTACTACAGAGAGAGCTAGATCCACCGGCTGTTGGGTTAGTTAGTTACTACAGAGAGAGCTAGATCCACCGTCTCTTGGGTTAGTTAGTTACTACAGAGAGAGCTAGATCCACCGGCTGTTGGGTTAGTTAGTTACTACAGAGAGAGCTAGATCCACCGTCTCTTGGGTTAGTTAGTTAGTAGTTCGTTCGCTAGAGGGTGCAAGTTGCTCTGCCAGCTGGTCGGCGACAGCCTCCTGGAGCCGTTCTGGCCGACGGGGTCCGGCTGCGCGCGCGGGTTCCTCTCCGCGCTGGACGCCGCCTGGGCCGTGCGCAACTGGGCCGCGCAGCCTCCGCCTCATCCGCTCCACCTCATCGCTGAGAGGGAGGCCATCTACCGGCTGTTGGGTTAGTTAGTTACTACAGAGAGAGCTAGATCCACCGGCTGTTGGGTTAGTTAGTTACTACAGAGAGAGCTAGATCCACCGGCTGTTGGGTTAGTTAGTTACTACAGAGAGAGCTAGATCCACCGGCTGTTGGGTTAGTTAGTTACTACAGAGAGAGCTAGATCCACCGGCTGTTGGGTTAGTTAGTTACTACAGAGAGAGCTAGATCCACCGGCTGTTGGGTTAGTTAGTTACTACAGAGAGAGCGTCATCCACCGGCTGTTGGGTTAGTTAGTTACTACAGAGAGAGCTAGATCCACCGGCTGTTGGGTTAGTTAGTTACTACAGAGAGAGCTAGATCCACCGGCTGTTGGGTTAGTTAGTTACTACAGAGAGAGCTAGATCCACCGGCTGTTGGGTTAGTTAGTTACTACAGAGAGAGCTAGATCCACCGGCTGTTGGGTTAGTTAGTTACTACAGAGAGAGCTAGATCCACCGTCTCTTGGGTTAGTTAGTTACTACAGAGAGAGCTAGATCCACCGTCTCTTGGGTTAGTTAGTTAGTAGTTCGTTCGCTAGAGGGTGCAAGTTGCTCTGCCAGCTGGTCGGCGACAGCCTCCTGGAGCCGTTCTGGCCGACGGGGTCCGGCTGCGCGCGCGGGTTCCTCTCCGCGCTGGACGCCGCCTGGGCCGTGCGCAACTGGGCCGCGCAGCCTCCGCCTCATCCGCTCCACCTCATCGCTGAGAGGGAGGCCATCTACCGGCTGTTGGGTTAGTTAGTTACTACAGAGAGAGCTAGATCCACCGGCTGTTGGGTTAGTTAGTTACTACAGAGAGAGCTAGATCCACCGGCTGTTGGGTTAGTTAGTTACTACAGAGAGAGCTAGATCCACCGGCTGTTGGGTTAGTTAGTTAGTAGTTCGTTCGCTAGAGGGTGCAAGTTGCTCTGCCAGCTGGTCGGCGACAGCCTCCTGGAGCCGTTCTGGCCGACGGGGTCCGGCTGCGCGCGCGGGTTCCTCTCCGCGCTGGACGCCGCCTGGGCCGTGCGCAACTGGGCCGCGCAGCCTCCGCCTCATCCGCTCCACCTCATCGCTGAGAGGGAGGCCATCTACCGGCTGTTGGGTTAGTTAGTTACTACAGAGAGAGCTAGATCCACCGGCTGTTGGGTTAGTTAGTTACTACAGAGAGAGCTAGATCCACCGGCTGTTGGGTTAGTTAGTTACTACAGAGAGAGCTAGATCCACCGGCTGTTGGGTTAGTTAGTTACTACAGAGAGAGCTAGATCCACCGTCTCTTGGGTTAGTTAGTTACTACAGAGAGAGCTAGATCCACCGGCTGTTGGGTTAGTTAGTTACTACAGAGAGAGCTAGATCCACCGTCTCTTGGGTTAGTTAGTTAGTAGTTCGTTCGCTAGAGGGTGCAAGTTGCTCTGCCAGCTGGTCGGCGACAGCCTCCTGGAGCCGTTCTGGCCGACGGGGTCCGGCTGCGCGCGCGGGTTCCTCTCCGCGCTGGACGCCGCCTGGGCCGTGCGCAACTGGGCCGCGCAGCCTCCGCCTCATCCGCTCCACCTCATCGCTGAGAGGGAGGCCATCTACCGGCTGTTGGGTTAGTTAGTTACTACAGAGAGAGCTAGATCCACCGGCTGTTGGGTTAGTTAGTTACTACAGAGAGAGCTAGATCCACCGTCTCTTGGGTTAGTTAGTTACTACAGAGAGAGCTAGATCCACCGGCTGTTGGGTTAGTTAGTTACTACAGAGAGAGCTAGATCCACCGTCTCTTGGGTTAGTTAGTTAGTAGTTCGTTCGCTAGAGGGTGCAAGTTGCTCTGCCAGCTGGTCGGCGACAGCCTCCTGGAGCCGTTCTGGCCGACGGGGTCCGGCTGCGCGCGCGGGTTCCTCTCCGCGCTGGACGCCGCCTGGGCCGTGCGCAACTGGGCCGCGCAGCCTCCGCCTCATCCGCTCCACCTCATCGCTGAGAGGGAGGCCATCTACCGGCTGTTGGGTTAGTTAGTTACTACAGAGAGAGCTAGATCCACCGGCTGTTGGGTTAGTTAGTTACTACAGAGAGAGCTAGATCCACCGGCTGTTGGGTTAGTTAGTTACTACAGAGAGAGCTAGATCCACCGTCTCTTGGGTTAGTTAGTTAGTAGTTCGTTCGCTAGAGGGTGCAAGTTGCTCTGCCAGCTGGTCGGCGACAGCCTCCTGGAGCCGTTCTGGCCGACGGGGTCCGGCTGCGCGCGCGGGTTCCTCTCCGCGCTGGACGCCGCCTGGGCCGTGCGCAACTGGGCCGCGCAGCCTCCGCCTCATCCGCTCCACCTCATCGCTGAGAGGGAGGCCATCTACCGGCTGTTGGGTTAGTTAGTTACTACAGAGAGAGCTAGATCCACCGGCTGTTGGGTTAGTTAGTTACTACAGAGAGAGCTAGATCCACCGGCTGTTGGGTTAGTTAGTTACTACAGAGAGAGCTAGATCCACCGGCTGTTGGGTTAGTTAGTTACTACAGAGAGAGCTAGATCCACCGGCTGTTGGGTTAGTTAGTTAGTACAGAGAGAGCTAGATCCACCGGCTGTTGGGTTAGTTAGTTACTACAGAGAGAGCTAGATCCACCGTCTCTTGGGTTAGTTAGTTAGTAGTTCGTTCGCTAGAGGGTGCAAGTTGCTCTGCCAGCTGGTCGGCGACAGCCTCCTGGAGCCGTTCTGGCCGACGGGGTCCGGCTGCGCGCGCGGGTTCCTCTCCGCGCTGGACGCCGCCTGGGCCGTGCGCAACTGGGCCGCGCAGCCTCCGCCTCATCCGCTCCACCTCATCGCTGAGAGGGAGGCCATCTACCGGCTGTTGGGTTAGTTAGTTACTACAGAGAGAGCTAGATCCACCGGCTGTTGGGTTAGTTACTACAGAGAGAGCTAGATCCACCGGCTGTTGGGTTAGTTACTACAGAGAGAGCTAGATCCACCGTCTCTTGGGTTAGTTAGTTAGTAGTTCGTTCGCTAGAGGGTGCAAGTTGCTCTGCCAGCTGGTCGGCGACAGCCTCCTGGAGCCGTTCTGGCCGACGGGGTCCGGCTGCGCGCGCGGGTTCCTCTCCGCGCTGGACGCCGCCTGGGCCGTGCGCAACTGGGCCGCGCAGCCTCCGCCTCATCCGCTCCACCTCATCGCTGAGAGGGAGGCCATCTACCGGCTGTTGGGTTAGTTAGTTACTACAGAGAGAGCTAGATCCACCGGCTGTTGGGTTAGTTAGTTACTACAGAGAGAGCTAGATCCACCGTCTCTTGGGTTAGTTAGTTAGTAGTTCGTTCGCTAGAGGGTGCAAGTTGCTCTGCCAGCTGGTCGGCGACAGCCTCCTGGAGCCGTTCTGGCCGACGGGGTCCGGCTGCGCGCGCGGGTTCCTCTCCGCGCTGGACGCCGCCTGGGCCGTGCGCAACTGGGCCGCGCAGCCTCCGCCTCATCCGCTCCACCTCATCGCTGAGAGGGAGGCCATCTACCGGCTGTTGGGTTAGTTAGTTACTACAGAGAGAGCTAGATCCACCGGCTGTTGGGTTAGTTAGTTACTACAGAGAGAGCTAGATCCACCGGCTGTTGGGTTAGTTAGTTACTACAGAGAGAGCTAGATCCACCGGCTGTTGGGTTAGTTAGTTACTACAGAGAGAGCTAGATCCACCGTCTCTTGGGTTAGTTAGTTAGTAGTTCGTTCGCTAGAGGGTGCAAGTTGCTCTGCCAGCTGGTCGGCGACAGCCTCCTGGAGCCGTTCTGGCCGACGGGGTCCGGCTGCGCGCGCGGGTTCCTCTCCGCGCTGGACGCCGCCTGGGCCGTGCGCAACTGGGCCGCGCAGCCTCCGCCTCATCCGCTCCACCTCATCGCTGAGAGGGAGGCCATCTACCGGCTGTTGGGTTAGTTAGTTACTACAGAGAGAGCTAGATCCACCGGCTGTTGGGTTAGTTAGTTACTACAGAGAGAGCTAGATCCACCGGCTGTTGGGTTAGTTAGTTACTACAGAGAGAGCTAGATCCACCGGCTGTTGGGTGAGCGAGCACATTAATATTACAGGACACGAGAGCGTCGTTCCGTCGAGCCCAGTGGTTAAACACTCTGGTTTGGAACCCTCTATATTAAATCTGGCCGGAACACACCTACTTTTTGTTCATTTTACAATTCGCGGCTCTGGTGATGGAAAACACCGTTATAAAACCTAAGCAAACCGGATAGCGACGGTTCAGATTTTCTATGTGAAATGTGGGCTTCTGAATGTTCCTTTCACCATGACGGCAGCAATCAGTGTACCTCTGACTAACCGATTAGGGATATGGTCGTGATTGTATGCTCTGTTTATTACAGGACATTACTCCAGTCACACCCAAATGAAACAAAGTGTGTACTATGAGTTATTCGACAACGGATAAAGAAACTTATTATTATTATTTTCTGATAATTCATACATAATAATTATTCATATATACATATAAAAAAGGTATACCGCTGTCTTTGGATTCGTGTACAATTGTCTGTTGGGTGACTTCCATCCTGTATATAATGGATGTATTTAACAAGAGAAGTTCGTGTGTGTATGTGTTATAGATGCTGTTCGTAGGTTTTAGTTTATAGCCATTGAATTGCCTGCCAGCCAACACAGTTTCAAAATACCTTTGTTTCAGCACAAACTACCCCCGAGAACCTCCACCGTGACTTCGGTGCCTACACACTGGACCCGGGCACGCGCTACCCCAACCTCAACCGGACCGCGGTCACTCCTCACCGCGTGACCTCCTTCTACGACTCCGACGATCCGATGCCGCTGGACGCCGCGCCCACTGCCAAGAAGAGAAGGAGAGGTACGTCACTTATGAAGTCCACGCCATTGTTTTGTAGCGACATCTATCTCGCCACATAGGAACTACGAGTACAATCCAGAAACGCGCTATTAAAGTTTTCGGAGCGATTGCGCATAGATAGAAAAACCCGACAACAACCGTCGGGCAGTAGCCCACCAGACATAACACCCGTCTGGTCGGAGGATCCTCCCTTTTCTATGGTGGATGAGGAACTTCACACCCTGTTCCTCATATTACCTTAGTTTCATAAACATTAATTTGCTATAGTCCGGTAATTTTTGCACAGCCTTCCGTTACGTATTCAATACTTTGAAGCCTACTTACATTGAGTTAGATACGAGTAATAAACATGTGAGGTAGTCAGTCCCATCTTGAAAGCCGGCTTTGAAAATGCCTTTTACGCCATGCTTAAAAAACCCAGGGTAATAGGAAGAAGGACACACAAGATCCGGTTTTAGCGCTATATTTATTTAAGTACAGTATATATAATGTTATAAATAAACATTTGTTATTATGATATTTCTGTCTATTATTAATAGTTTGGTCATTGAATGATCACAAGGGGAGTGTGGATGGAGAAGTCGAAAGCAGTAACTTTGACTTAGCTTGGCAACTATAAAAGATAGATTCAAAGTGCAAAAGACAAAGTTGTACAAAATTTAATTACTTTTATTATTTGTAGTACAACAAAATTTCGTACAAAGCACCGTTTTCGAGAAGTAAGCAAAAAAAACTAAAAACGGGACCTTCTTTGTCGCCCGCCGCCCCCCCTCGGGCTCACCTCGGAGGGGTTAGGAACTTTGTTGGAGATAAACATACTTAAAGAAGTATGTTTATCTCCAACAAAGTTCCTAAGTCAAAGTTTCTGCTTTCCACTTTCCCATCCACAAATTATCCGTTGACTAGGCTATGTTTTGTTACTTTTGTTGTTGATTGCATTTGATTTCACGATTTAAAAGTACTTGTAACAGGTATCACTACATAGTATAACACGAAGTCGCTTTCTCTGTCCATATATCCCTATGTATGCTTAAATCTTCTAATGCAGATTTTGATGCAGTTTTTTTTTATAGCTAAAGTGATTAAAGTCAAGAGGAAGGTTTATATGTATAACTAGCGACCCGCCCCCGCTTCGCACGAGTGCAATAGGATGTTATTATACATATAAACCTTCCTCTTGAATCACTCTATCTATTAAAAATAAACCGCATCAAAATCCGTTGCGTAGTTTCAAAGATTTAAGCATTCAAAGGGACATAGGGACAGAGAAAGCGACATTGTTTGATACTATGTAGTGATCCCATTGCACCTGTGCGAAGCCGGGGCCGGACGCTAGTATTCAAATAAAGTTATTTAGTTGTTAAGTTTGAAATGTCCGTGACAGCCTCTTATGACTAGTTCTGTTGAACATTCCAGAAGGCGAGGTGTCAGACGAGGTGCTTATATCGTGGGTGGGCTGGGCGGAGCGCGGGGTCCGGGCGGCGGCGGGCCCGGCGGCGCTGAGCGGGCTGCTGAGGAGGTACCGGCCGGACCTGCTGCCTCCCTCCGCGCCCTCCCGCGCCGTCTACCACGTGCTGCACGACCACTTCGGTGAGTACCTGCACAGTACACACAGTGAGGGGCCGGACCAGTGCTGAGGTGCACCGGCCGGACCTGCTGCCTCCCTCCGCGCCCTCCCGCGCCGTCTACCACGTGCTGCACGACCACTTCGGTGAGTACCTGCACAGTACACACAGTGAGGGGCCGGACCAGTGCTGAGGCGCACCGGCCGGACCTGCTGCCTCCCTCCGCGCCCTCCCGCGCCGTCTACCACGTGCTGCACGACCACTTCGGTGAGTACCTGCACAGTACACACAGTGAGGGGCCGGACCAGTGCTGAGGCGCACCGGCCGGACCTGCTGCCTCCCTCCGCGCCCTCCCGCGCCGTCTACCACGTGCTGCACGACCACTTCGGTGAGTACCTGCACAGTACACACAGTGAGGGGCCGGACCAGTGCTGAGGCGCACCGGCCGGACCTGCTGCCTCCCTCCGCGCCCTCCCGCGCCGTCTACCACGTGCTGCACGACCACTTCGGTGAGTACCTGCACAGTACACACAGTGAGGGGCCGGACCAGTGCTGAGGCGCACCGGCCGGACCTGCTGCCTCCCTCCGCGCCCTCCCGCGCCGTCTACCACGTGCTGCAAAGAGGAGTACACATGTGTATTGCGCACACACTTGTGCACTATTATATCTCCTGCGTACTGGTCAGTCTCGTTGAAATTCGAAATCGAGCTTATTAGCTCATTAGCGGACATCGATCGCCTTCAATAGATACCACATGATGGCGAAATTAGTCTGGACGAGACTCGGGCGAGGAGGGAGGAATGCCAACATTGTACTGTAATATTACCCCGTTCAATTTTACTTGAACTCAAGAAGACATAAAAATGGAACTAAAACTACTTACCGATGTAAATTAATGCCATCTATATTGTCACCGAAAGTCAGTTGCATGTCTGCATTTCATATATCTAATTAACGTTTCTCACAGGCATAGCTCCATTCGCGACGGGCGGCAGTACGCGTGACGTCCCCGAAGCGAAGCTCCGGTCCTATCTCTCACGCGTGTACACCGCTTTCAAGGGCGAGGTGCCCCATGTGCACCATCAGAGCGATGTCTTCCACCAGGTAAGGCGTCAATAGGGTAGGTGACGATGAGTCATTTTGCAGGTTTTTTATGTTCACCAAAAATAATATTTTAATTCTAATCTTATTGTGAAACCATTTGTTTTAAAATGATTCCACAATAGGCTTACAATCGTAGGTGGGCAAGCCCATTTTAAAAATGTATTTTTTTTTAAAAACAATATCGCTATTTTATAACCCATACTATTATGAAGCAATTATGTTAAGAGACCATTTTACGCAATATTGAATATAGCTGTCGAACAAACTTCTTACGCGCTCATTACAAAAACAGTGAACGTGACGTCATAGTCACAGTCACGTTTGTATGAAGCGTTTGTGGGCAAGACCAAAAATGTGCATTTCAAATGGTGATATCTCAGGTAGTATTGATCCTAATGAAGAGACTCCTTTAGGATTGTTGACATAAATGTTAGGTCTTTCGATAGTAAACAATAAAAAAATACAGTCATCTAGCCTAACTTAATGACCCCCTTATTCATAAAAACTTAAACAGCGCTTCAACAACACGTTAACTTTTGTATCACTTTGTCACTTTCATTCTTGTTGCTGCCGCCATTTGCGAGTAAGTGACATAACACGTCCATTGCTTAAACAATGCTTTAGCGTTGCGTTCGTTTTTATTAATAAGGGGGTGAGACTCTTCAGACTCTGTGACAGCATCTGTAATAGCTGGCAGCTAACACAGAACCCTGGCCGCTGGGTGGCAGAAGAAGTATCGAAAAATCAGAAACAATGAAGATTTTCGATGCATTTTATGCCCCCAGCGGGCACGGCGCTTCGAAGGCGTCGGGTCCAAACAGCTGTCAGATTGCACGGAGACAGAAAACACTTATTGAGATACCTTTAACAGCTGTCATAACTTAAAAGTTTTGTTTGTGCTTGTAAACTGAGTGAATTATAGGCTAACTACTCTAACATGTGTATTATGTAAGACGTTTGAGTGTTTTTTGTGCACACAAACTTTGCTATCTTCTAACGGCGGACATTGGACAAAAATGTAGCAATACTTTTTATTTTTACTGGTGTTGATTTGTGAAAGAAGTCTACCATAATGAAACTGATTTTGTATTTACAGCTGCCTTTTGGATTTTTGTGATCTTGTATTGAAACTGAATTTGTGTGTGCGATTTTGTTTATTCTGGCATTAAAGTTAAAAATATTGTTATGTTATACAATCAAGCCTGGTTTTTCAAGGCTGATTTTTGGCTAAAAGTGAAACTTTGACTGAAACCTCTGAAACCTCTTACTGGAAATATACGGTTCTGCGCCTTACCTTCCTCCGGTCGTGTCGACCTTCAGTCCCATCTGTTTATGATGTAAAATGGAATTTAATCTCGACAGGATGTCTCAGTTACTTTAGGTGCTCATTTTTTAATCTACAACCCTGATCCACTAAATCTAACCGCATTCAAAACATATAAATTAAAGTCGTAAGACTGTAAACGGTTAAGTAATAAACAACTATCGGCTTAATTGCGACTACCTCTTCAAGCTTCTGAACAAGTAAGCTTCTCTGGCTTTCTGTGCTATAACCAACACAATCTTTATCTAATTCTTGCATCTGACTAACCGTTTCCATTTCCCATCCACAAGACGCCCAAGATTTGTGCAATATAGAGAAGGCACCACCATCATGTCTTCTACCTATCTGTGATTTAAATTGAGCTGGAAGTAAAAATACTGTTATATAGTGCTTTAATTTTTTGGTAATAACTCATTTTAGCCCAGGCAATTTGACTCATTGCTTCAATAAAACCAGACTGCAATCTCGCTCCTCACAGTGCTCCCACATAGCAGTTTGATTGTAACTTCAGACTGCTTTGTGGGTTCATGAGAGTAGTTGTAAATTCTTCAGATGGTCCAAGAAATATCGTCATCTACTCTGTAGTAGCAGGTATACTAACAGTTTGATGCGTAGATTATCTTAGAAGTTACATGTGGACTTATCTAATGTCTGTAATTGCACTGCTTTAATGTGTCATAGTGCTACCCTAACTGTGCCGAGGCTTTGTGTCCGTTATGTTAAGTTGCGTTTAGTAGTTGATCATTATTAGCAGTTCATCATGCTATGTTGGTAGGTGCTTACTGATCAATCGACACTAGGGAGAGTTTACCGACACTAGGGTGAGCTAACTGACACTAGGGAGAGTTTACAGACACAAGGGAGAGTTTACTAACACTAGACAGGGTTCACCAGGACTAGGGAGAGTTAACCAACGTTAGGGAGAGATACAGACGCAAGGGGGAGATCAACAATAGGAAGAAATTACAAATACGAGAGGTGTTCAGACATATCAGCAAGCGTAGGTGCACCCTTAGACATTGCATTAAGGTTCTGTGACGTCATTGAACTCTGTTGTCTTTCAACCTTAAAAAGGTAAATTTTCACTCTTAACTACTCAGTGACACAACAAATCATCACTAGGCTTGGCATGTATTTATAATTTTGAATATACTGACGCTTAGAGCAACTTTATGTCAGTTTGTGCATGAGAGTATAAATAAATGAACGGATCCTACTAGATGTAGCTAAAAATAATATAATCAGCTTAGGTTCCTCAAACAGAATGTAATAATTACTGTCTGTAGGCCTGAATGCGTATATTTCTGTTACTCACATAGCACAACACAATGTCCCGGTAGGTGTGTTACCTTCTGATAGCAATTGTCTAAAACCCATAGATATCCTGACAAGGCGGTGGTGGCTCATAGTGTAACCCCTTCATGAGTTGCCCCACTGCTATATCGCGACCCACTTATCAGTAACAATCAGTACATTTACAGGCTCTCAGGGTCTCAACTAAAGCAAACACCGCAGCTTGTTCTACACACCCGTATTAACTGTTCTATGCTATTTTGGTTCTCGTAGTCTTTTCTTTTTTTAGCAAGTATTTCAATGTTTAGAAATGGTAAAGTAATCCATTGCTTGGATACTTATTGTTTTTGACTTTGTGTTCCAGATCAAAGAAAGTATAAAGAAAGAGAAGTACGTGAGAAATTCGCAAGATCATTCCGTTTCTGCGTATTCAAGTAAGTGTCTTCGGAATAAATGTATGTCCAAACACATTTCCCTGTTTGTCCAAACACTAATCTGAAATTATTCAACTATTAATTTCAATACTTTTACCCTCACAGACGCAGCCGACACAGACAAGTCCCACTCAAGCTACCGGAAGAAGCGTCGCTCACATGCCGTCAGGACCCCTCAAGTAAGTAATGACCCCGCTGAGTACATCCGCCGTAAGATCGGCCGGCTTGACCTCGATGACGTCACCACCCTCGCACGGCTCATTGACGGACACGACGCCGTCACAGACAAACAGACGGACAAACAAAAGGAACTACAGGATCAAATACTAGCCTTGCTGGATCCCGACGATTCGCCGGACCCCAAAGTTCTAAGGAACTCCATAGCTCAAATACTGCAAGGCACTGTCAAGACTAGTGTGAAATCTAAAGAAAACAAAAAACTAGAAAACTTCTTCAATAAGTCTACGGAAGAAAGACCAGTCAGACCTCCGAGGAAACTGAAAGGTCTCGATGCATCCACTATTCGAGTTCCGGACTTTTCAGATATATTCCAAGACGAATCAGTCGACACAGATGCAACAGTCGTCAACGTAGCGACGAAGAAAGATTTTTTTAGGTCGTCATCCTCCATAGAAAGTGGGAAGAAAAATATACGGTCGTCATCGGTAGACGTCCCCAAGAAGAAAGAATTAGTGCGCGCACAATCAACTGAAAGTCCACTTCCCCAAAAAGACAGAAGGTTGTCTGAAGTCATTGACCTTAACAAAAGGCATCATTCACAGAGTCCAGAAATGCGCGTAAAGTCACAATATGGCAGGTCCAATTCTATAGGTTCTTCCGAAGTCGCCAACACTCGACGCATTGCCGAATTATTTGAAAACAACAAGCGCAGGCACACGCCAAGTCCCGAATCTAGGACAACACGCTCCGGCTCGGTGACCAATGAGATGGCGCTCAGGATGCAGAGGATGGCTGAGATAATTGATGGGAAGAGATCTGACACTCCAAGTCCGGACCGAAGTAAGCGGGAGTCTATAGGCACGCCTGAACTGGCGTTGCGTAGACAAAGAATGGTGGACTTGATCGAAGGAAGTAAGACGCCTTTGTTGCCACTGCAAGTGCAGCAGAGGCGAGGCTCTGGGGAGCTGTCGTTTCAGATGCAGCGTGCGTCGGACTTAGTGCAGAAGAAGGTTGAGGGTAAAAGAGGGAAAGGTGGTGGTAGAAGGAAAGCAGCGCGGCAGATAATGAAGCAACGCTTCGAGAAGAGTTTGCAGATGTTGGCTACGGAGCCGCGGATGGAGTTCGCGCCGTCGGCCGACCTCGAGAACGACTACGGACTGCAGCAGTACCGCGCCAGTGCGCCCGAGTTCGGCGACCGCGTCAAGAAGCTAGAGAAGCAACTGCAGCATTACGTGAGACGATTGCCGTTGTGTGTTGCCGTTTGCATGCTCGACGGATTTTGTTTGGATTAACAACGGCCGTGACTTGAGAACACAAATCTGACATTGTGGTCTGAATACTTAATGTTCTTCTTTACTATCCAAATAACCTTATAATACGGTCCAAAATCAAATATCTTAACTTGAGAACCTGAAAAAAAGGGGTTAATTTTTACACAGGACTCTTTGACAGCCACATTACTCAGCATTAAGGTGTTATTTTTTTTTAGACCCGACTATTGTAAGGCAAATACAAATATAGATTGTTGAAGATATCAATTATTTATTATTATTATTTTAACTAATTAATCGTTTCTTTGTAGTTAATTCGTTTGAACATAAAGTTTTAGCATTAGCTTGTTTCCCAATGAAAATTAATGACTGAGATTTTTATGGCCTATCAATAAGTAATATAGTGTTCACTTTCGAAATTGACCAAAACGTGTGTGCATGGAATTTAGTCGTCTTAACAACCACTGGAGTGTTTTACAGTCTTATTACACGTGTTCACTAACAAAGTTAGGTACTAGATTTTTTTCTATTAACGTTTTCTGTTCAACGGAGCTTATTCTTGGTTTCTGATCACCAACCTGCACTTGACACAAAGCTAATGGGGCAAAGTAATCAAGTGTTAGTGACCTTCGTTACTTAGTGTCCTTAACAATGATTTTTTACAACTAGAAATGAAAAAAAGCTACTCTAAATTGAGATTACCCTGCGACAGAAAAACGTAAAGTAAAATGACGATTATTTGCAATGAAGGATGAAGGAAATGGGTAGCCTGTCATTGCCTTCATTGCGTGACCGTGCATTTATATCCTGACTTTGATAAGTCAATCATGATTCACAGTTCCTTAGTGCCAACGCAACAAGTCTAACTCTGATCCTTATACCAGGAGGAGGGTCGAATCGTGGGGGGCGGCGGTCGCAGCGGCGGGGGAGGGGGGGCTCGAGTGGCGCGGCTGGCCGCAGAGCTCTCAGGCACCACTGAGGCCGCAGCGCCCAAGTCTAGCAAGCCCAAGGACTTGATGCGCTCCGTCGGACGAATAGGTTTGTACATTCGTTGATACCCTATAACGTTCCGAAGGTTGAAGTATATCAGTATTTTGAACTTTATTCTTATCTTGTTAGGTTCTTAATACTTTGAAGGGTTGCTTTAAACAAACAAACAATAACGGCTTACAACACCCTACCGGGCAGAACTCACACTTCAACTATGACGTGGTACGATTTGTACTAAATATTTATTATTATTATGAATCGAAAATGTAATGCTATTCTTTGTCGTTCAGCAAGTTTAATGTAACGTTGAGAACAGTGAAAATAATAAAAAATATAATAAATATTGGAACTGTTCTGCAATGCAACCTTTGATGAATTAGCGCATTTCATATGTAATTTGATGAGAGTTCTGTACTCTGAAAACGCCACTTGGACAAGCAGCCCTTAAAAGTAGTAGCTTTTAGTTACGGGCTATGTAACACCTGACAACATCAAATAGAAAACCATGATGAAACTATATACAGCATTTGACGCCGCTCTGAGAACAACACTCGTAGTCACTGATTATTGTGACTGTGGATAGTTTAATGTCCCTTAAATTATATTCAATTAATGAAATGTGTTTTTGCTTTTATACGCGTTAGAGCGAGACGACTGGAACGTGAAGGAGATAGAGCGAAAAATTATGGAAAACCGGCTGGGCAGGCCCGAGCCGCGGGCGGCCGAGAAGGTGCCCAAGTGGGACAAAGAGCAGGTTAGACATTGTTCTAGTAGTCAACACGATACAGTCAACGAGACAATACTGCCTATGCACTTTTGGACCATGACACGTTAACTTTGATTTCGCTGTCATGGAACTTATGAAGCTACTGTCAGATTAGCCAGTACGACAAAGTACTAAAGTAGTCAGACACTATTGACGCTGACTGTACACTCAATACACACGTAGCAGAGACCCATATTGTCACTCGCTTTCAGCCTAGTATACCTACAACCTAAACTTTCACACTCTCATGAATCCTTTGAATCGTGCTCGTCGTTTGAAGATACTCGTGACCTGACCATTTGTGAGAACGTCTTGTGAAATAATTAGTATTATTATTACAAAGTTTGGAACTTTCTCTTCACCAATTGTTGAAACATCTACGCACTGTATTCTTCGAGTGAAGAAATAGGTAGGTATTATTTTTACAACTTTTATACCAAGGTTTAATATTTTTTTCGTACCACTTGCTCAAAAAAGTGACATTCTAGCCCGCAAAAAGAGAACATAACAATAGTCATTTTTAATCTGTTAAAAACAGGGAAAGAAAAATGAACTGAATTTCATTCATCCCCTAGGGTGAGAATGTGATTTAAATTTGGAATACTTACCGAGATTTTCGAGCTCTAATTTGAATCAGGGTTTTAATTCTTTATTTATGACCTGCCAGTATTATATGTGATAAAATAGAAAAAGTTTGATAGTAAATATTTTTTTCGCAAATGGTACGAAAAGTAGAGTATTTTCCTCGTTGATAAAGCTGTCTTAGTCTTGGGTGCACTTAAATCCCTCGCTACACTCAGGACTCGTATTAAATCCCTCGCTTTGCTCGTGATTTAAGTTTTTAACACCCTCGCTGCGCTCGGGAGTTAACCTCGAGTCCTTCGTTACGCTCGCGATTTCAATTGTCACCCGCGACAGAAGACACTGCTTTATCCCCTTGGTTAATAATCTACTATTTCTTACCCTTACTTAGTTCAACTGGCCGAATAATAATAATACCCCTATGAAAAAAAACATAGACAAAGCCCAAAATGGCTCGCAGGCTATGTTAGACGGTATATCGAGTCGTCGTAACTTTACTATATCTTTTTGTAATTTACTCAACGAAACGAATATTGTAGATTAAAACTAATGTTATTTCTCCAACAGTTCCTGGTTCGCCAAAGGCGACTCAAGGAAGGTGATGCTAACGAAGAAAAGTGGATGGAAATCGACGAAACGCTGAACAAACTCGACCAGAAACTGAGAGACTCAGGCCGACCCGATCATGGCACCAAAAAGGTAAGAGTTGTAATCAATGCTTATTTCTTAAGATACGTAATCTCTTTACTAAAGAATTGAAAATTACCGATTTGCCAGGTGCATACCGCCATAGGTTCGTTTCCAAGGGCTTTACCTAAGAAATCAGCGTTTCTTTGCGGGGTTTTATTTACTGATCTACTTGTCCCACCGAGCAAACATAATGTTTATAACTTGTATAACATTGGGTACATGATTATCACTAGTGATCCTTTTCATTCAGGTGGCCAATCTCGCAACAAAGTTTGTGAAGAAAGACGAAAACGAGCCTGCGGGGAAATTGCAGCCCAAAGAGAAGGATAAGGAAGAGGTAATGTTGCTTTTCTCTTGTTTGATTGCAAAGTACCTCTCAAGATTTTTTGTTATTTTGAATCTATTAACTGTAATAATAACAAATAACTCAAAGTTCTTCCTGAAGAATTAAGTAAGCCACGTAATACGAAATTTTGCACCTGCAAGCAATCCCTTGAGCAAAATGACCAGATTATTATCATAAATTTTGGTTCGACAAAAGTTTGAGTTGTAAGTGATATTCTTACCTATTAATAAATTAAGGCTCCACTTTACCCCCGCACACGAGCAAATTTAAAATATGTACGCAATACACATAAACACGCAATTATGATTGGTTGTTCAATTGACGGTTAGCCTCAAACGTCAAACGCGAACCGGCAACTAACGACCAATTACAGTTGCATGTTTATATTGTGTATTACTTACTTATTAAAAATTGGTTTGTGTGCGCAAACGCGGTTGTGAGGCGCGTCATGTCAGCTTAGACGATTTCTATCTTAATTGTATTTGTTTTCTGTATACAACTAATTTGTGATATTGTATCAATAAACAATCTTCTATTCTATTTAATATGTGTATATGTTAACACACTTCCTGCCCCATTCGCCACACTGGTTCATACCAATAGATTTTCAATCGTGTTATTTGAACGTGTTAAGGCTAAGAAGAGCTGGCGCACGCCTCTATCGATGGGCGTGCAGTGCGCGGCGTGCGGCACGCGCGTGTTCGCGGCCGAGGGCGTCTGGGCGGACGGGCTGCAGCTGCACCGCGCCTGCTTCCGCTGCGCAGTCTGCAAGTGCGTGCTGCGCCCCGGGTGAGTCACCACACAACATAACATAACATAACATAGAGACGCCTCGGTCGATGGGCGGACGGGCTGCAGCTGCACCGCGCCTGCTTCCGCTGCGCAGTCTGCAAGTGCGTGCTGCGCCCCGGGTGAGTCACCACACAACATAACATAACATAACATAGAGACGCCTCGGTCGATGGGCGGACGGGCTGCAGCTGCACCGCGCCTGCTTCCGCTGCGCAGTCTGCAAGTGCGTGCTGCGCCCCGGGTGAGTCACCACACAACATAACATAACATAACATAGAGACGCCTCGGTCGATGGGCGGACGGGCTGCAGCTGCACCGCGCCTGCTTCCGCTGCGCAGTCTGCAAGTGCGTGCTGCGCCCCGGGTGAGTCACCACACAACATAACATAACATAACATAGAGACGCCTCGGTCGATGGGCGGACGGGCTGCAGCTGCACCGCGCCTGCTTCCGCTGCGCAGTCTGCAAGTGCGTGCTGCGCCCCGGGTGAGTCACCACACAACATAACATAACATAACATAGAGACGCCTCGGTCGATGGGCGGACGGGCTGCAGCTGCACCGCGCCTGCTTCCGCTGCGCAGTCTGCAAGTGCGTGCTGCGCCCCGGGTGAGTCACCACACAACATAACATAACATAACATAGAGACGCCTCGGTCGATGGGCGGACGGGCTGCAGCTGCACCGCGCCTGCTTCCGCTGCGCAGTCTGCAAGTGCGTGCTGCGCCCCGGGTGAGTCACCACACAACATAACATAACATAACATAGAGACGCCTCGGTCGATGGGCGGACGGGCTGCAGCTGCACCGCGCCTGCTTCCGCTGCGCAGTCTGCAAGTGCGTGCTGCGCCCCGGGTGAGTCACCACACAACATAACATAACATAACATAGAGACGCCTCGGTCGATGGGCGGACGGGCTGCAGCTGCACCGCGCCTGCTTCCGCTGCGCAGTCTGCAAGTGCGTGCTGCGCCCCGGGTGAGTCACCACACAACATAACATAACATAACATAGAGACGCCTCGGTCGATGGGCGGACGGGCTGCAGCTGCACCGCGCCTGCTTCCGCTGCGCAGTCTGCAAGTGCGTGCTGCGCCCCGGGTGAGTCACCACACAACATAACATAACATAACATAGAGACGCCTCGGTCGATGGGCGGACGGGCTGCAGCTGCACCGCGCCTGCTTCCGCTGCGCAGTCTGCAAGTGCGTGCTGCGCCCCGGGTGAGACACACAACATAACATAACATAACATAGAGACGCCTCGGTCGATGGGCGGACGGGCTGCAGCTGCACCGCGCCTGCTTCCGCTGCGCAGTCTGCAAGTGCGTGCTGCGCCCCGGGTGAGCACCACACAACATAACATAACATAACATAGAGACGCCTCGGTCGATGGGCGGACGGGCTGCAGCTGCACCGCGCCTGCTTCCGCTGCGCAGTCTGCAAGTGCGTGCTGCGCCCCGGGTGAGCACCACACAACATAACATAACATAACATAGAGACGCCTCGGTCGATGGGCGGACGGGCTGCAGCTGCACCGCGCCTGCTTCCGCTGCGCAGTCTGCAAGTGCGTGCTGCGCCCCGGGTGAGCACCACACAACATAACATAACATAACATAGAGACGCCTCGGTCGATGGGCGGACGGGCTGCAGCTGCACCGCGCCTGCTTCCGCTGCGCAGTCTGCAAGTGCGTGCTGCGCCCCGGGTGAGACACACAACATAACATAACATAACATAGAGACGCCTCGGTCGATGGGCGGACGGGCTGCAGCTGCACCGCGCCTGCTTCCGCTGCGCAGTCTGCAAGTGCGTGCTGCGCCCCGGGTGAGCACCACACAACATAACATAACATAACATAGAGACGCCTCGGTCGATGGGCGGACGGGCTGCAGCTGCACCGCGCCTGCTTCCGCTGCGCAGTCTGCAAGTGCGTGCTGCGCCCCGGGTGAGTCACCACACAACATACATACATACACACATCAAAACTGTCTACGGATATCATTTATCGAATATTTCATAAAGTTTAGTTCGTTGACAAGTTGAGCATTATCATAGAATAAGCGAGGACAGAGGCATAAGATAAAGGTTAAGAAAATTATAAAAAAAGTTTGATTTTGCTAAAATTTGGACACCTTTTAAAAGAAAAAAGATCTTTTTTTAACGTCCTTACGATTGTACAATAATGCTACTACAATGAATTTCTTTTTACAATCTGAAAAGGCAGATATAGCAGTTTCTGTGTTCTAAAAATTTCTACGTTGGTATCAATATTTTAATTTTTACAGCCTCCCAAATAGCTATACTTTGTATGAAAATGCTTGAGATATCCCCAGACACTTTTGAGCAGTGTACATACCATCACGCCTCTTTTCGAACGGGTAGGCAAAGAACACTTCTTTCCACTTGCTACGATCCTGACACACTCCTTGCGCCTCCTCTACTTTCATGAGCACTTTCATACATGCTCGTCGGTTGAAGGTACTCCTGACCTTACCCTTTTTAAGAATATCTTGTACTTTTCCAAGAAACGTTCGTCTAGGCCTTCCGCTTCCAACAGTTCCATTCACCCTCGCCCTATAAAACCGTTTCGTCAATCGCCTTCCATTCTTCCATTCTTAGCCATTCATCCATTCTTTCCATATGACCAAACCACCTCAGCATTCCCATCTCAATTTTTGTAATAATGTCGTCTTTCACACCACATCGCTCTGTTATCATCATAACTCTCCTTCATCTCACTCTCATCATAACATAGCATAAACGGCCTATATACGCCCCACTGCTGGGCCTCACCTTAACTATGAGGTGGAACGAGCCATACACAGTACTGTTGTTGTATTGTTGGCAGGGTGTAAGATTAGTGGTACGAATCTATCATTAAGTTTGACTAGCTTTTAGGCCAAGGTATGGCTTTCCCCAAACGCGTTAAGCTATCGGGTTATGACGCTCTCCAAGAGTGTTTTACTTATCTGTAAATCATTCATTATATCAACTTTTTCTTTTTAACATGTGTGAAAAACTGAACCTTTTGTTTTAGATTTTAAACGGTGCTTTTGGCATTTCATGGATTTTTTGTTTCCGCTAAGATGCTGAAAAAGTACAACTGTAAACGTGGCTTGCTAAATTTAAATCTGAATACCTGCATAATTAATTGTGTTGAGCCCGTATACTTCCACTTGCCAATAAAATACAAAACTACTTCTTAATTTCGTTTATCTTAAAAAAAACGCACAGTTACCTATTTTACTAACTTTGGCATTAATTCAGTAACTACACAATGGAGCGCTACGGCAGCCGGCTGGTGTGTCTCCGCCACTCGGGGGTGAACGTCCCCGATGCAGCAGTGGTAGTGGCCGCCCCCCAACGGGGCCACCCGCCCCCGCCCACCCCCGAGCGGATCAGCCTCGAGCTGTCCGACGGGGGCGCCAGGGAGATCGACGAGGACGAGTGGACTGATAGGAACTTCCTCGCTTCGGAAACTTCTTGTGCTGGCGGACT
The DNA here is from genome assembly GCA_950022985.1 of Udea ferrugalis. Lineage (NCBI taxonomy): Eukaryota > Metazoa > Arthropoda > Insecta > Lepidoptera > Crambidae > Udea > Udea ferrugalis. The sequence goes on from OX465515.1 coordinate 2,853,564, forward strand.
GAGGTATGATGCACAAGTAATATGGGATACGATTTGTTGTAATAGTTGAGAAGTTGTCAAGAATATTAACAATATAGGGTGTGGACTGTAGGAAAAGGAGTAATACATAAACAGCATTTATACGTCCCACTGCTGGGCACAAGCCTCAACTCAACTATGAGGTGGAACAAGCTATACTCCAACACGTGGGCTCAGTGCGGATTTTTGGAGGGTTGTAAGGTTAGTGCGCAACCTTAATGTCAAATGTTATCAAACCGCCCTGAGGAGTCTGACTAGGCTTAACGACTGACATCTAGCGACGTCAACCGGGACCAACTGCTTGACGTGCCTTTCGAAGCACGGAGATACCCGAAATACACATCACTAAATTTCGGTCAGGGCCCGTCCCATTCCCGACCCGGCGTGTGTTGCTTTACAACAGCGATCGTCGCCGATCACTGTCACACTTGGGCCATGGGCATCTCACATCCCTATCTACCTCTTTTTTATTATAAAATTATTGGCTACAGCTACCTAGCTAACACTAGTATAGTATAGTTTGAAGCTGCTGCTCATTTTCAAACCATGGTGAGAATGTTGCGCTCCATTAAACAGTAAACATTTCCCTAGAATATTATTAATAAAATCCATATTTACTACAGTGACGAAGAGGAGTCCAGCTCGGATGAATATACCGATGCCGGAATGAGTGACAACGAGGCGGCTGTATCCCCCGACCTCCCGGGGGTCGCGGCCCCCCGTCCGAAGCACTCCGACCTCTACTTCAGCGACGACTCCTTCGGCTACGATACCGACGACTCAGGTCAGTGTATTTTGTCTCTGTTTTGTTTCATTTTGCCATATTTTAAGTAATCTCTAAATTGAAAAGCTAAGGCACCTTGAAGTTACACTCGCGTAGATTATTTTGCTTCACGCGGAACTACATTCGTTCAATTCAAATATATATTGATTTATCCTCATAATAAGAACCTTACCAACCTTTATACGGTACTGGCAGAATAGTTACCGCCTTGTTTTGAACCTTATGTGATTGGAATAGGGTCCAAAGCCAACGAAAAATGACAACAAGCTGTATCGGTTTAAGGAATGAGGTGAATCTTGCACATTGTATAAGACGTAGACGTTCCTCACTAATGTGGGCTATAAGCCCACATTTGTGAGGAACTGGTGCCTGAAATACATTGTACCTATATGTGTGGAACCTATATTACATTGTTATTATTATTTTAAGCATTTTCCATGCAGTATCTTTACTAGAGATCCGAAAAACAGAAAAAGACATTCGGTTTACTTTTCATCAGGCGGGAAACGATCCCGCGTATTTTGCAAACCGGGCGACTGCACTTACCACTGCTACCGAGACCATCAACAGACCGGCCGTATCTTTCTGGTACATTTACCCTATGAGCCAGGGTGATTCCATCAATGTTATATGCTGATACACCTTCAACATTATTTGTGATATGATGTTGTAATATACTAACAACTATTATAAAAAAGAGAAACAGTTGAAAAGAGCAACTGCTGATTTTCTTGCCGGTTCTTCTCGGTACAGAAACAACTTTCCGATCCGATTGTAGCATCACATTTATTTAAGTACAGTATATTTATTGTTTACATGTAATATTATGGTATTCATGTTTATTATTAAGTATGTTTTGTTTGTTAATTAGATTTGGCGATTTTAAAGTACTTTGTAACCGTAGGCCTAGCACGAACCGCTAACGTTTTGGTAATCGAAAAGTAAACGATACTTATTTTTCTTTTTCCTATGACTTTAAGAAAAAAAAGTATCGCTTACTTTACGATTACCAAAACGTTAGCGGTTCGTGCTTTATGATTTGATTTGATGTCAACAGGCGCATCATCATCGGGCAACGAGTCGTGTTCGCGCATGCGCGAGGCCCGCGAGGCGCGCCGCCGGGAGGTCCCCGCCGACGCGCGACCCCCCACCGATAGCAGCGAGGTACCGCGCTGCTCCGTCGCGTAGCGCCGTAGCGCCGTAGCGCCGTAGCGCCGTAGCCGTGGCCGTAGCCGCCGTAGCCGCGGAGGTGCGCCATTGCGCCAGTCGCCGCCCCCAATCCAAACGCTATACGTTTTAGTATCATCTCATGATCTAACTGTAGTCTTCTCTCGCGTCAATGTCGAAGCATTTAAGGACTGATTTAGATCGTTACTAGATTAGAAAAGGATTAAATTGTATTCAGAAATTTTGGGAATCAGTTCAAATGTTCACACATGTTGATCTAATTTGCTAAATTTGAGTTCAAACTCATTTTTTTTAAAAGTCAGACTTTGTAATAAAAAATCGGCCAAAGTAGTAGGATAGTTAAATACATAAAGTTCATAAGTTTGTGGCTGGGCATGATCTTAAAGAAAATTTAAAAAATATATGCCTTTACAATAACTTTTTGGGTGCATTGCCATTTTAATAGCCGAATGCTGATCTGTTTTATTAACTTATTCATATAACGAGCGAAGTCTGACACTAAGTTTCCATCTTTATTAATTTCTGAATGTTCAAGAAAAGTCTAGTAGCATCTTCCTTTAGTAACAAGAGTAAATACCAGTCAGATTATAACTTAGCAAAATAGTTTTGTTTCGAAATACAAGTTGAATAATTTCAGCGGCATGTCGCGGCGTCATGTCAGTTCTCGCGCATGCTCTCTCGCTGTTAACCTGGGGCGGCGGCAGATGGCGTGGTAAGAGTGTAGTTTGCCCACACTAACTTCCGTCTGTCGAGCTTTACTGTTTTATTTGTTTAAACTAAATAATGTTTGATGTTGCTCTTTCGTCGTTGCGTCATGTGTCACTTAGGCAATGTAACATTGACTCAAGCAGCGCCACGCAACTCGCTAAGCTGTTGTCGTTTTTGGTGTTAGATTTTCTTTTAGAAATTGAAAGAAAAGTGTTAGTTGCATTGCGTAGGAAGTCAAGAAATATTATCAAAAAAAAAAAACTCTTGTTGCCCTAATTATTATCGTCGGCTAGGTTGTTAATTGTCGTTACTCTGTCACATAGAGAGACGGCGAAACCCAGAATCGTTGATTCATTGGTCCTATTGCAATTATTTAGAATAACTTTTCAGAATGGTAAATTTTCTTTAATGAATGGGTATGAATGCGGCAGTTAGTGTATTCAACATGATAGTTATACCCAACGCAGACACGAATAAATTTATAATTATGAATGCAAACAAATGAGACAGTAAACCCGATTTATTTGATGGCGCTTTTGATTCTGTTTTTAAATAACAACAAAACTGAGTTTTTACTTTAATAACAATTCATAACCTTCGACCCAATCATTAATAAAATAAATAAAATGACATACAAAACATTGAGTGTAAGTATTATAAATATGTACGTATATGTAATATATGATGTAAATACTGTTTTTGCTTTTGTGGGTTGTTTTTCCGTATTGTATGAGTATTTAAGTATGTATATATTTTATTGATTATCATTAGCGTAAAATTGATAATACTTTGAGTATTCATTGACCTATTCATTATTAGAAAAGCGCAAAAAGTCCTTACATAACTGATGAAAGGGCAAAAAACATGTTTTTTTTATATTTGTTAAAATTTATAGTTCTAGTAATAGCGTGAATTTTTCACGTGTGCGTGGAAAGCCAAATAAAGAAAATATGGATGTAGGAGTCCGTACGTCGATTTTAAAAATAAAAGCCCAAACAGTTATTTTATTTTTCACTTAGATAGAAACCGATGGTTTAAAAAAAACTCGTTTTATTGTGCCATCACCTGGTGCCGCTTATCCGAATCAAACTGAGAAGTGACATTATATGACAAAGTAAAGAAAAGGTCTCATTTTTGAGGAAATACTGCTTAATTCACTCGAAACTCAACAAAGGATACCTACATACTGTCGGTTATCGAACATTTGTTAAATCAGAAATGAATAAGTACGTGACTTTGAGTTAAAATTACGTTTTTTTTCATATTTGACACTGAATTTGTTATCAATTTATGCTAATGAAGTTGTATTATTATTATGTATGTGCAAAGTATAGTGGCTGTATTAGAAGGGTAGGTAAGGTTAGCCTGTGCCATCAAACGTTTGGGACGGTAAGTTAGTGTGGAGGCGACTGCGGCGCACCTAGACCACTCTCGAGTATTTCTAGATTTCCTCTTGCATATTTTTGTGGTAGTCGATGAATTAAATAAAGAAGTTTCGGTTCTTAAAAAAACTAATTATGTGAGGTTCCGTGATGTTGATAATATAACTATCACACAATTAATGTGTGTAATATTGCATATTCAGTTTTGTCATTAGAAATATGATATTCAATGGGAGTTTTAAAAAATTAAAATGCCAATAATATTGGTATAATTTGCAGATACAGAAATCTGTCGAAAATGCTAGGGAGTGGTTGTTTTCTCTTGCGGAATGTTTTACTTGCACTAAGACTCGTCACTCTGTTTTGTTGAATGGGGAAAGAAAATGAACAGAATTCAATACTAGAACTAGAACAATATTTAATAGTGTATTACACTAGTTATGCATCAGTAATTATTATATCAAACAGAAATGTTTTATCTTAAATCTGAGTAGCTTTCCCCACTCAGCAGATAAGCTGGCAAAGCTTGCGCTCTATAAAGCACATACTGCAACCTGCATTCTACCAGGTGGAGTCAGAGGAGTCGAGCGAGTCGAGCGACGAGGAGATATCGTCGGCGACGGAGGTGTCGACGGACAGCGAGTTCGCGCGCGAGGAGCCCCCCGCGCCCGCGCCCCCCGCCATCCTCGTGACCGAGGCGCCCCCGCCCGCGCCCCCGCCCCCCCACGACTACCCGCTCAGCCGCGCGCGCTCCGCCGGCGGACTCGCCACCAAACGAGCCCTCGAACTCAAACGCAGATACCTCCTCGGAGAACCCTCACCACCCGCCGTACGCAAGTCAGACTCCACCTCGCGAATCGACTCCAAACTCGAAGCGGTACGATCCACCATCACAGAGTTCCAGAAAATGCTACATCCCGCACCCGCGTCACCGCAACCGAAACCAGTAGTCACGTTCAACTTCGCAACAGACGACAAGAAAGCCCAACCGATGCCAGATATTATTAAGAACCTTGTAATCGACGCGCCGGTAGATCTCCTGACCAAAGGTGACTCTCCTCTTTGCAAAGATTGGAGAGACGACGCTGCGGAGGAAACGAAGGAACCTGAGCCGGAGCTAGATTCAGATTCTTTGTCAGAAGACGACTCGTCCCACACGGAGACCGCGCCCAATCCGCTGGTGCCGCGAGTGGAAGTGCACGACGAAGGCGGCGAGCTCATACAGCTGGACAGCCTCATGCTGGTCGACAGCAGCACGGAGAACAACGACGACAAAGCTTCCGGCACGGCGACGATCACAGGCCCGACTGTAGTCGCCGCTGAATCGGAATCGTCCGAGTCCTGCCGTGATGCTACAACCTTAGCCCTGACTGAAACAGAGCTCTCTGATTGGGCGGCCGAGAGCGCCGTACTCGATGACTGCGGATTCGATGACAGAGAAGATAGAAAGAGAAATAAAAACCCAAGGACGTTAAGCGGACCCAAACTCGTCCATGACGCCAAGAACATATCCGCTATAGCGTCTCACGTTTGCGGACGTACGAGCCCCGAGGCTGTCGTCTTCTCTAACGCCTTCGAAAACTTCGAGTTTGCAGACGAAGGGGAGCAGGACCCATCGATAGGCACCCCCGTGACGCCCCCCAACGAGGGCTACATGGAGCTAGTGGACGACGAGTACGACGCGTTCTCGCCTGGCAACGACCGCTCCATGAACTTCATCGAGCGCAGCTTCGAGACCGTTGTCAAACCCAACCAAGAGACGAGCCCGAGCCAACCCAGCCCCGACCTCAGCACGTTCCGAGAGCCAACCCCCACACTCGACCAACAATCTAACATCGAAAGCCCAGAAGTAGAACTAAAATCGCCACAACTTCTGAAATCGATCGAAATTGAATCCAGCGAAAAATCTAGCGATAGTCCAACTAAAAGCGATCCGGAAATTGAGACAGAAATAGCCAAAGAACCGGATACTACTGATTTCAAATTGGAGTCCCTCAGTATATCAGATGTGTCACCTCCTTTAGTTAGCAGGGACATTGCGAAAGAAGAATCGAAGGAATCAATATCTGAAATATCTCCGCCATTAGTACCTGAAACGCCCCAAGCAACTAGGATATTTACCTCGTCTAACACACCTATACCGTTCTCGAGTCCGGCAACGATAAGGCTGTACGCACCTGCCATCTGTCGGTCAGCGAGTGAAACTTTCAATAGGTCCAACTCGAGAAGCACAGATTCCCCGACGCGCAGCATAGAGCTCTCTATTTCTATAAACATGTCGTCTGGTTCCATATCGCCGACCAGCCCGACGCCTCTCCGAGAGACTATGGATAAAGTACAAGAGCTGAAGAAGGAAAGAGAGGAGCAGACGGAGGTGGTCCGGCGGTTGGTGTTGGAGAGGTTAGGGAGCGGTCCTCGTGCGAGCAAAAAGTCTGTGCGACGGACTAAAGCTTCCCCCGTTTCGAACGTGCCTCCGCCTGTCCCGCCTCCCCCCACTCTGCCGGCCCCCCCTCCGCCACCTCCGCCCCCGCAATACCCCCCTCCGCCGCCGAGGCCGGCCCCCCCGCTCATGTCACTCCCTGTAACCCCCTCCTTCTCAGACCCTGAACTAGCACGAGAGAGACGAAGCAAAAGTATTATGAAGAGCATATCGAACTACCTAAACAGGCGGCGGGGACCTCGCCATAAGGTAATATAAAAACGCTTATACTTAACCAAATGAAAAGAGAAATTAAATTGCAAGATTCAAGTGCATTTCCTACGAATAAAGCTTCTGGAGCATATTGCACTCCATTCAACATGATTTCATACCATGAAACACTACAAATAAACATTGCACTGTGAATCGTTCCTCGCATTAATGTTAATAATGTACATAAGTTTTAAACTAATTGAATAATATTAAAATGGGGGTGGTTGACTTTATCTAATACCTGTAAGGGTGTCCAATGATTTGGCATTTGAAAATGGGGATTGGACTAAGCACTTTTGACGCTAATTGTAACACAGTAAAATCGATAAAAAAACCTAATATCTGACTATGCACTCAAGTACCATTGGGTCCACTTGCAGGACCAATTTTGATCTCGGTGCGACTTAAATCTTGTCTACTGTACATTTGACGAGTGTGTCTAACACACAAGATCACAGTAAAATCTGGGGTTTTATGCAAGTGGATAACACATGACCCAGAGTGATTAAAAAAAGCCTAATTTCACTAGATTCAAAGCACATTTTCAAATAGAACATCAATGTCTCCTACCATAATGATTTTATCGTTTTGTCACTGTGTTGCTGCCGTGTGTAATTCAAAATTCACGTAGTGGGCACCCGACGTAGACTAACACCAGTTGAACATTTCAGTGGGCCTCGGAACCGGACGTGTCGCGCCACGTAAGCAAATGTCAAAATACAGTGTCGTGAGTCGCATGCTACCCATCTCTCTCGCACCAATCACACGCCAACTGTACGTTGTCTCGCTCGCACGCGCGCGTTGCTTGTTACGACTTGTGACGCGTTGGCGGTGGATCCATCTCGAGTCGAGTCTTATCATTTGAATTTCCACGTTATTTTCATTTTTACCGGACAAGCTAATTCCTAATTAGAAAGACATATTTTTGTTGCCCAAGTAATGCTTTAAACTGATGATACAATATTGATATTTATACAAAAGTTTAGCAAATAGCAATTGGTTTTCAACTTTGAAAATCAAGTCGCGTGTCGGTTGAGTTGTGCGTTAGCACATAGCATAATTAAAGATTTAGCAATTTCAATTTCCTTATTTCAAGAGATCCATCGTCAACAGTGTTATTTTCGTTTAGCATTTCCCTACATATGTCGCTGTCTCGTTCTAGCCACAGACGATGTCATTTGGCTGAGGCTCTCACCTTCCGACTGTCCATGTTGTCTATGGTCTGCTATATTATAAGACGAGTTTTCACTACATATTGCATGTTTATAGCTTTATTGTAAAGGACTATTCAATAGATATCATTGGAAAAATATACCAGTTTACGAATTGAGCCATCTAATACTCTAAAGTACAATCAAGTTTATTTGTAATTATTACGAAGATAATAGTACCTCATCTTTAATATTCTTTAGGCGGATATATTCAACACTGATTTGTACGAAACTTTTTAGTTAAACGTCTCGTGTCCTAAAGATGCACATTTTAATAAATAGGCTACATTTAACTCGATCAATCTAAAGTCATAAAATAATCTCACAATCCAAATTTTAACTCTAACTGCAAACCTCTTCTGACTTTCTTAAAAGTAAAATTATATTTTTCATTGAATAGTTCTTTGTGCTGGTTACTTGTAATGGCTTTAAAAATATAATCATAAATAGATCTAATTTAATTTATTTTTAGCAGATGGATAAGTCTGCGTCGAATATTCACATATAGCATTGCTACCAACGAACATGTGCGCCTTGTTAGCCAAGGTTTAATAATAAACATTTTGTGGCACCAACGGAACTTAATTTACTTACAAAATAATCAAATTTGTAATATTGATCAATGTATGAGATATTAAGACGTCCAAGTAGACAAAACAAAAACACTGGTGCCAATCTTTAATCCTTTTAAATTATAAATTTCTTGCTAGTTACTGTAAATGATGTGAATTAATAAAATCTAGTTAATTACTAAAAGCTAGTTAATTAATATAAATAATAATAATTAAAATACGTACTGGATTTTTAAATGTTAACTATCAAAGCTTATTTATAGACATCGTAAAGCATTGCACGAAATAGTATATTTATCTTAAAACCTAGTAATGATATCAATGCGTTATGGGTAATCACCAAATAGTATTCCAATAAATAATAATCACTTTGATGACGTTGGCCAGCAGCAAACATATGATTTAAATTGCAGTGGTCATGCCTGGCTCTATGAGAAGTTCTCAACCCATAGGATACCGGTAGTAAGAAAGAGGATAGCAAAAATCTGTCAAACCTGCTATGCGATCATCAAAGAAAATTTAGCGCTGGTTTATCGAAACTTGCTACTATGTCAAACTTTTGTCAATTATTCAGCTTTTTTAATATTATTGTGGTCTTCAAGATGACCTCACTCCACCTAATGGGAAGCAGCCTTATGAAGTATCTACTTGGCTGGTTAATCTTATTTTAAAGTTAAACTTTGTGCCAGTATTGAACCACCGATGTATTGACACTCTCGTTCTTGAAATTTGTACTATTGAACTAACATTTTCTTCATAGAACATAGGTCAAGATTTGTATGTAGTTAAGGAGTAGAATGTCAAAACATGTTAAAGTTACGCCCTTCGATGACATGACATTTTATCCGGAGTGGGTCAAAGCTTCCTTCCGCTGTCATGTTGGTATTGATATCGTTACTAGGGCTTAAGCGGAAGTCGTGCCATGACGGTTCCGATGACATATGCCTCTGCCGACAGGAGCAGCCGCAGCGTCTCTTGAACACGCACAAGTCTACAGGGGCCCTGCAAGAGGCGCCCCCGGTACCCCCGCCCCCCGCCGCCTACTGCCCGCCCATAGAACGCCGGCATCTTCATAGGCAACCAGGTAAATAGAACCTCTTCCTCTCAGGGAAATGCACTCGCTTTTTGCCGCCACGGCTAACAATTGCCTGTGTCATATAGTTATGTCGTAGGTGAATGAAGAACTTGCGAACATGAAATTACATTTGCAATTCATTTAAACTCCTTAGAACAAGCGGTCACGTGGTTCCACTTGCTAAGAAACCCACCACCCGTTTTGTATTTCCACGTTAGAACTTCTTACTTGTGTCTGGTCTATCCGTTGACCACTGGATATGAAAATAGTATGAAAGAATTATTGGTTTCAATGTTTTGTTAGCTAAAACCAATGCTACTTCACATTGGCGATTTGTGTGCTGTTGTTGACGAAAGCCACTATGTTCTGAAAATATTCTGCACTCATTAAATAGTTAACCTCATTTTTCTGTATCTAATGAACAATATGAAGATTGATTGCACGCTTACCGATTTGTTTCTGATGTCATGTCATGTCAATTAAAATGTGTCTATTCACCCGTTTATGTAATTTGAGCTTTGTATATCAGTTAATTTACTTGTTTTCACATTTATGCAACTACATTTATTAAGTGTATGGGAGATGTATTAAAGCTCTCGGCCGTTTTTGTTACAAAATGACGGTACATTCTAAATTGTATCAACATTGCCTCATGAAATATATTGGCTCATCAATCATCATAGTAAAAAAATAAAACTATGACATACACAGTTACGCCAAAAGCTTTATTACCTCTACATTTATAACTAGTTAATTTTGTCTGCATACATACCTACATAATATGTCACTATTCAAAACATCTCGTGCTAATTAGTTTCATTAGTGGCATGTTGTTACGTCATAACTCACTAACTAGGTCCGAGCGCCGGGTCCGCTTGCGACGTGGACGAGCGTGACGCGATGCAGCTGTGGTTTGAGGCGCGGTGGGCGCGGCTTGTGGCGCAACGGCGCGCGCGGGAGGAGTCGCGGGACGAGCCCACTGCGCGCCGGCTGGCCAGGCTCGAGCGGCGACTCACTCGCCCGCTCTCGGGTGAGTACCAGCCTAAGGGTCTACCCATATTTATCGACGCGGAATCGGCTAACGCCGGTCAAAAAAGTCTTTATGCCGACGGAATAAGGTCATTCGGCTCGGCTCGGCGGAACGAGCCGTTTGTTGATTAGCTAATCGCACCGGTGCGGCGCTATCGAGTAGTGTGGTGATACGCACTCGGCTTAAACCGATTCCGCGTCGATAAATGTGGGTAGACCCCAAAGTGACATCAAGCCGCTGTTATCAGTCAACGGCGCTGTGGCTCAAATGGGCGGGGCTTGCGGCTTGAACACTGAGCTAAATAGTCGAACGCCGGCACATCTTCAAAATGTGACTAAATGGGGTAAGTGATGTCAAGAATTGAATTGAATAATGAAGCACGTGCAGAAGTGAGATGCCTTGTAACTACCATTGCAGCCTACTCTTAAAAGGATTTAAGAACTTTCTCAGGTAAGTAAATTCACAAAACCGAGTCCTTGCATCCATTGGTCGAATTAAGATCAAACGCTGCATTTTTCTCTGTGTAATTTGTTTAATTACCTCGACGCATGTTGCCTTTCTAGTCAGTCATGTGCTTGACAGTTAATCATTTCAGTAGTCATCATCATTTGTCATTGTAATCACTTGTTCTTGTTCTTTCTAACAAACCAAGCTCCAAATGAGTGCGTGTGTATAGTGAAGTAATTTAAGATGATATTATAATATCAACAAGAGTTGACCCCTAGGGCGCTATGTATTTATACTAATAACGTAAGTTACATTTAAAAAAGTGTTCAAGTATCCGTTTTCTAGTTCCCAGAGTGCAAGCTTTGTTTAGTTCGGGGCTAGATCACGCTGTGTGGATTACTGCCCAAAGATATTTATTTTATCCAATGATATTTAAAAGACATAGATAGGTTATGTCAGTACTGACGCGAAGTCAAAAATTGTCCCCTGGCGTACGTACCTATAATTTGACCGTGTGTACAAGATAGCATGATTATTTACTTGAGCGTAAACGAGACAGGTACATGTTGCACAGTGTTGTCTCAAACTGTCAATGCCCACCTGCCAGGGCAAAAATCCTGATTTCGGGTGCCACTTTTTTAGCACGAGTAACCTACCTATGTCTTTTATTATAATTTCAATGATTTTATTTGTTTTTATGAAAGTCACTAATGCAACGGAGAGTGAATGGTCGTGTGTTTCCAGCGGAGCAGCAAGCGGCGACCGTGGCAGAGCTGGTGCAGGTGTCGGCGCAGCGGGAGGCGCACCAGGCACTCATGGCCGCTGACAGGTGACCATTCAACATTTTATCATGACATGTACAGTCGGGAATTGAAAGGGTTGACCACCCTAAGATCTGTTTTTGCTTGCTCAATGATGACATTGACAAGATCAATTGGTTCTACTGTCAATCGTGAAGGAACATACGTCTAATCGAATATCAGTTCTATAGTCGGATAATAAAGCATACTTTTAGACATACTCTAGCCTGTTACACAGTTTAAAAAGGTAATATGTGCTTGCAACGCGTAAATGAACGTGTTTGAAAACTGGTCAACCTTTTCATGCCGCGACTTAACTCACGACAAAATCACAGACGCCCGCCAGTCAGGGGCACACTGATTGTTGCCTTCATGCTGAACGGAACCGTCATTTTTATTGTGTGATTTATTTAATGACATTGTTAAAACATTATCAATTAAAATTACTATTTTTCGTTTTTCAGAAGACGCAGCGCGGCAGGCAGTGGCGTTGGCGACTAAACCCAATGCTCATTTAGCTTTTGTTAGTAAGCTGCCCTCGTTCTTATGCTCATAGTGGTAAAGACTACTTTCCAATGAACTTCAGTACTTCTTGGAGCAGATCATGCATCTCAAAGTTAGGAAGGCATGTGTTAAGTAAATACCTAATTTGTGACAATGTAAGTAAAGTTTATACCAGTTTTGTAAAGTGCTAGAAGTTTCCTCATGCTCCCAGTGCTTACTTCTGATGAAGTCCTATTGGTTGGGCAAAATACAATGAACCTTGAAGAATTTTGTTTTGAGTACGATACTGTTGAAATCTTACTATAAATTAATGCTTGTAAGAAGGTAATTTAGATCAAATGACCCTAAGTAATAAAGTTATGTCATTAAGTTTTTGTCACAAGACATTTGCAGTCGGTACTCGCTTGTAAACATGTTCTTTAAACGTTAAGAGTTACACCATGCGCACTTGAATAAATTATAACGAGGGATTTTGAATTAAAATGAATTGTAATAAAAACAACATTGTGTTTGAGCGAACGTGGACGGATTGCGTTTGGGTACATTCATGTCAACCAATGACAAATTGACTTGAGATTTGAGTACTCATTTGTTAGCATTTGAGGTTTAATCTTAATACGATGTGTCATGTGTCTGTTGTGTTGTATATGTGATTAGTTAGAAATCTGTGTAAAATATACTGTGCCGTGAGAAAGAAAAGTAAATGGTGTCTCGTTTGCCGGAATCAGGGCGGTATTTACTTATTTTGGATGAACGTGCAAGAAGGCTAATGTCTGAGCATTATTTGTGGAGGCACAATGACTGACAGTCTTACGCCGTATCGCAACTGTCACCTCACAATCAATTATAATTGCGAGTGACAGACGTCAAACATCGATCGAGGTCTTTCTTGGGTTTCTAAAGTCTTCGTGTGCGTCTCCGTACTTTCGAAAGAACAGGTTCTTTCGATATGCATATAAAGATATATCACCTGCAGTTGATATGCATATAAAGATTTCGGCGGCGGGGGTCTTAAGTTATGTGTCTTCCGTATTTTGTTCAGGCATCTAAATGGGGAGGGATAGCCGTACTTTGAGCTCGAGGTTCCATAATAAACTCATAACTTTGTCATCACAGACTATGTTGTCTTGTTGCGTTCGTGTTAGTGTTCTTGCTTGTATTATTTCTATAAATCGTGTCACAAACTATATTAAAATTATATACTTTTTTATATTGACTATTGTCTAGCATTTTTTTAAACTAAAGGCCAATCACGGTGTGTTTGAATTGACAGTATTGACAACCACGTCAATGTTCCGTTCCCGTCACGTATGCATTGGCCTTTCCTTTAAATACCTTTCTTTTTCCTTTGTTTTTAATTTCTATATGAATTATAGTTATGTTAAGTTGTAAGATGTTTGATCTCTTAGATTTCCTACTAGTGTGGAAAGTCAATTATACTGTGTCTCTTTGTAGAATTTAGTTTCTGAGACCACTTTCATTATTATCGATAGTCGATATCGATAAGGTGACGTTGAAGGTGAAGTTTCATCCGTTTCTGAATGTCTTAAGTCAGACTGTTGCTTGTCTTGCACACAATATCGTACTTTTTAGTAATGTGAACTAAAAAATAATAACTTAGTACTTGAACTAATTTCTTCGTCTCTTGTTGCGTGTCGAATGATTTTTCTATTGTATGTTGAAAAATTGCTTTCGTGTCTCATCGTTGGCTACGTAAGACTCTTTGCGCCTGGTTGTGTAAATTGAAAACAAACTCTATTTATGATAAAGTTTGATTTCCATTGACTAAATGATAGGTGAAAAACTTTTTTTTTATAATTGCATTGTGATACGTTGTATGCACGACCCACGCAAATGGGAGTCCCTTTATGAAACGGATTTGTCTTTGCCGGTAGGTAGACTCATAGAAACCGCTGGGGTGTTAGTGTTGAATGCTAAAGCTTGTTGCCTTGCATTTCCCTCTCATTCCCTTAGACAATCTCACTTTAATTTTGCTTTTTTTTTCTCACATCTTTAAGCTTTCAGTGAGACTGAAGTGGCTTAAAATATAACAGTTATAGGCACAGATTAATGAAAATCTTATTTTTTGTCAATATGATGGGTAGTGCACGGTGTCAACTATTTTTTTATTGTTACTTGCTTTTTATGGCTATACAATGAACTTTGTGCCTCTTGCACGTGATCCAAGCATAAAAACAATGTATATTAATGTTTTTTTACTGTACACTTGCAATTATCAACCGATTTGTTTTGAATTGCTAATGTCTAATAGATAAAATTGTTCTTAATAGATTGACAACTACTAAAAAGGAACTAATCGGCCAGATGTTTTTATAGGTATGCATGATTACTTTTTATGGAAAATAATGTAGGTACAACTGGATGATCTAAAATATTTTAACATGTAACACTTAATACCACACAATTTGCACCATTTTAAAAGTAGCTTTGATGGCCAGGTTTTATCATAGCAAATCAGCTTACTTTCCTTTACATCTAAAAAAGGTACGTGAACTTACATTATCTGTGTATAAACCGAAGGAAAATCTAACGTTTTGTTTCAATTACAATGTCTTACAAGAACCAAGAATAGAAATTTTGTTGTAGAGATACCAATATATAAAGACTGCAGTCCGCTTTACGGCAGTGATTATATCGCGCTCAAACGCGTCCAATAAGAGGTCAGTTTATATTGGTAGAGTTATGCTTTAGCTGTGGCTGGTTGTACAACACAATTGCCAATATCAGACCCCATTTATGTAATCGAAGCTTTACATTTAGTGTAGTTGTCGTGTTAATAAAGAATTAACTCATTTATTTTATAAGATGGTTGTCGCTGCGCTTGAAGCGGGCTAGAGCGAGACATAAAATTGTCACAAAAATATAAAAAAATAAAATTTATCCCCTGCCTGTGGCATTACCAAAAGTTCCAAAAATTTTAAACATTTTTGTTTTGCCTAGCTTAGACTTAAGAGCACTAAACCTCAACAAACACTTTTTTTCCTAATAAATTGTTGTTTTATTGTGGTTAATTGTTTTTTATCATATAATATTCCAAAATACTTGAGTTTTTAAATTTTGATTCTATAAAACATCGATATTTAGGTCAGCTATTAACTGGAGGGACCTTTGTTCAAGCTTCTGGTAGTGCCACGCGCTCTGCAACAAGGGAACAGTAAATATATAAATCCCGAAAAGGGGGTGAACGGTGTGCTAGATATGCCAAATGAGTGTTTACATATTTTATTGTATAGTTATATATCTGCTGTAAATGTTAAGTGTTAGGGAATAGTGCTTTTCTCTGAATTTGCTATCTCGCTTAGTATATAAGAACTGATAAACATAGTGAATGTATAAATGTCAATCATGTTTGTTTTATATCGTCTTAATCGGGGCCATAACATAACCCCTGTAGTTTTGGTAAACCTTATTTCAAAAAAAAAAACTTACATTTTCATATACAAGTTTTATTATTTGTACGCAAGTATCGTTTAAAGTGTACAAATATATGACTGATACCAAAATTTAACTGTTTTTGGGTGTACATTTAGTTTTCCTAACATTAGATAGGTTTATAAAGGGCCTCCTGGTACGGTCAGTTCACAAAATGTGCTTCATTGTCGATATTTACTTATTCTGTTTCGTGTGTACAATGAAGTTGTAATAATATGAATAACGAAGTTTTTCGACTGACTGTACGTACAGGTTTTAAAAAGGCGTTGAGTTATTTTACTTTAAATAGGACTCATTCTAACTGACATATTAAATATTTGTGTGCCAACGTAGGCGCTCATGTTGAAATCAATATATTTTGTTTTGTATACATTTCTACTCTTCTTATTTTTAAATTATGATTATGGAGCATGTATGTATACTAAAGTTATGTTATAAGATCTACGTCTTCATTACTAATAGTTGCTATAAGCTATTTCGGTTGTTTTTTAGATAATTTATTACGTTGTCTATGTATGCTTTAGTAATCATGTTAAAGCGAGATAGCCTCATATCTTTATCGCACGTGCTTGCGGGCCATTTTCGTAAGCAATACGCTCTATATCGTGTTAGGTATAATATTATATGGTATTGTAAATTTTCATATATACATATATATTTTTATATACAAAGCGGTATGGTCTAATATAAGGTAGTATACGGAATGGTAAGAGTTCTGTCTGTATGCCGATTTGATGATCATACCATATTGTATCTCTATTTTGAAGATTTATTACAATCAGATTCTATTTTTGATAGCTTTTCTTTATTATTTTAAAAATAAAAATTGGAATAGTATTTTACTTACAGTTGTATTTTATACTGGACAATTTATGGTGCCGAAAAAACATTTGGGCAAAGATTAGTGTATGGTTTTGTTTGACCGATGTTACCCTGTTTGTAAGTAATCGTCATAATTCTGATTATCACATTAATATGTTGATAACGATCATTGTGTTATGATATTTCGCTATCGGTCCGAAACAGCATTCTTTTTCTTTTCTCCTTACTGGTCAACAAACCTAATCTTTTTATAAATTACATTCTTGGGGAGTCTAATACGGAATGTCGACGGACAAAATATCGATGGACGCTGATACGATGCTACAAGACTGCGACTGACGTTACTACGAAAGACCATCACTACGAAGCCACTTTACTTCGATGCACGTTACCGCGAAAGGTTTTCACTGCGATAATACTTTAATGCGATGCATATTACTGCGACAGATTGTAACTGCGAAAATGTTTGTCTAAGATGAATGTGAATTGTATACTTACCTTTTAATGGAAAAGTTATTTCCAAACTGAATTCCTATCTAAAAAAGTTTTACTTTGTCGAAAATAGGAAAATAGGATGCAATGATATGTTTTTTAAAAATGGTGTTGTGGTGAAACCACATCCATCTAAAACCTAAAAACTTAGTAACAAATAAAAGAAGATAACGAAAAAGAATAACAATAAAAAGTGCATGGTCACATTTCAATTTCGCGTACCTACTTTACAGCTTAAGTTGCAAATGGTATTGAGCATTGAAATGTCAAAACATACGAAACAAAAATGGCGGCCAGGCGCATAAGCAATTGGCGGAGATTTGCCAAGCGGAGCCAAACTTTAAAACTAGCAACATATGGTTTATACCTTTATGTCCATATTTGTTTCTGCCCTCAACCCATAGTACTGCAAAATTATTTTTCATAACATTTTATCCAATTTTCGACAAAGTAACACTCTTTTAGATAGGAATACAGTTTGGAAATAACTTTTCCATTAAAAGGTAAGTATACAATTCACATTCATCTTAGACAAACATTTTCGCAGTTACAATCTATCGCGGTAATATGCATCGCATTAAAGTATTATCGCAGTGAAAACCTTTCGCGGTAACGTGCATCGAAGTAAAGTGGCTTCGTAGTGATGGTCTTTCGTAGTAACGTCAGTCGCAGTCTTGTAGCATCGTATCAGCGTCCATCGATATTTTGTCCGTCGACATTCCGTATTAGACTCAAAAATTTTTAGGCTCATGTCGTCGTCAAATCGGCATATTCAGTCACTCTATGTTAAGAGGGAATCGCGTCTTATATTGACTTATTTTATAATATTATTACAATGCAGGTGCCACTCTTTTACCACGGAATGAAGGATATATGACAATCAATTCCAGCTTTCATTCGTCGGTACCCCTCACTATCAGTCAGCACACAATAACTACTGTAACCTTCATTTTCAACATATTCTAGGCCGCGTCCTGGACGCCAGGGGGCGGAGCGGGCGGTGCGGGCGACGCGACGCGCCTCCGGATCGAGTTCATATATTTGTGTGAAACTGTTCTCGACGAACGATGCGATCGGCGTACTATGTAAACCGCGCGTACCGCCCGCCCGCATAGAAAACGTAAATTAAATAATTGTAGTTAAATGACCGTGTCATCTACACAACCAACTTTTTAGTTAGAAATAAATATTTTAAAAATATTAGCCCAATTCGACCTACAAATAATTGACCGGTTGCTTTGTTTAAAGCATACGAGTCTAAGACATTTTTGTAATATTAGAGGGAAAATGAAGCAATAATCAGAACTGTCCTTTTAAACATACAAATAATAGTGCCTCAGATACAGATTTCTATTTAGTAGGAAACGGCCCCGCTATTCAATCTTTGATGGAACCTAATGGCGTTTGAAATAGCGTGGTGGCAATATCCATAGATAAGACAGAACAACGTGTGTGGGGTCCGATAGTTCAGCTGTTTTTAAATATGAAATGAAAAGAAAATGAAATGAAACTGAAATAAGTAACTAACTAACTACTGGTTAGTTAGTTATTTCATTTTACTAACTGGTTTATAACAATATTTCATTTCTTTTGGTGTAAATAAATAATTGAATACCCATTTGAAGAGAGCATAGTGTTAGCAGGGCCGTTTATAGGTTTTATCTTCTATATTTAAATTCAACTCACAATAATGCATACACGCTTTAATAGCTAGTAGAAATATTGTAATGGTGTTATTTTAGTACAATCCATCCAGTTTTTACAATAATTACGCAACGTTCACAACAATCACGTTTAAATCACTTTAAGTTTAACTCTAGACTTAACTGTTTATACATCAGGTTGTATTATAAGCCTTTTTATTTCAAGGCACCGTCTTGAGGAACCGTTTTACTCAAAAAATCTTTATTTTACACGCCACCCTCGCCATATTCCCACTGGCTGAATTTGGGGCTATAACCATAACAATCTCCAGTTTTGGACAGCAGTAGTGCGGTATGATGAAAAACTTTGTAGATGGCTACCTTGTGTTATTGCATTAGGGGCACCAGTAAATATATTTATTTATTTGTCCCCATTGGACAGTCTCATGCAAAAATATGTACTTCAACTTACACATATAAACCTTTGCGGTTTGGAAAAGCGCAGAAAATGGACTTGTACATATTTATGCAAGCGACTGAAAGTAAGTGAATAATTTTAAGATTATTTTTTCCTGCGCTTAGATGTGACGTTTCGGAAATATACATATATTTTTACTTTAGTAAATTGTACCACTTTTTATATATTTTGGTATAACTTTAATTCCTGCTTCTCACTCGTTCACTTTGTATTACTTTAGTTTCCTAAAGAGACAGTTTATTGTAATAGAAAATTTTAACATTTAGGTTTATTTCACGTACATAGATAATAATGTATAACTTTTGAGATTAAAACCAATGCAAGGTTCTACACAAAGCAATGTACCTCCTTTTGTACGCGTAGATAATTTGTAAAATTAAAAATAATATATTAATTTCCTGTTTTATTATCATTAAACCTATGTGTAAATGTTAGTAGTATTTTAGGGCACCAATCGGCAGGTCTTCGACGAAGTGATGCGCTCAAAATACCTACATAGAGCCACCTGCGGGGCTAGCATGCACGCCGCGAGTAAATCCGAGAGAGCAAATAGCCAATCACAGGTCCCCTCTCCGCCATTTCTCTATTTTCTCAACTGTTGCCAACATGGCCGCCGTAATCCGATAATGTCAGATTTGAAATATTGTATGGAAAAAACGGATTTCTCGACAAGCCCTAACATGGTACCTCTGTTTTATCACGAATATATCGATTTTTGACATTTCTGTTGGCTAAATTACTCGTCGACCGGAAGGGTGGACGAGAAGTGACGAGACGAGTGAAATTGTATGCGAAACTATTAAAATACAACGCGTGCAGCTTTGTCAAAGAAAGAAAACGATTAAAATACACGTCAATGTTAAAACGATACGATATAACCTTTTAGAATTCGGAGTACAAGGACATTATATTTTTGAAATTTGCTTACCATCATTAGAGTGAATTATAATGGGGCCGCAAAACAATCCAACTCCCATCAGTGTCACATCACATCACAATAATTAAAGATAACATTACAAATATTTGTTAGACAACAATAAAATGACAATACCGCTTGTATTATGGAAAGTAATCTTCACAGATGGCGCCGCTAGGCCCGAATTAAAAGTTCTCCAATTAAAGAAACTTTGACAGCCGTTGTCTAAACACCCTATTACGGTTGCTTTTATAAAATTCATAATTAAAAAGTAATTTTCACATATCAATTTCTTCAATAAACACAAGTTTTATTAATGAATGGCTATGTGAACAAAAAGCAACCGAGATAACAGTGAGCAACTTCATTCGTGGCAAGTGGCGACAGATGGCGCACGCGTGCTTGCTTTTTACTTTAGAGTCGAAATACTCGGCCAATGTTCGTCTCAAACACACAATCAATCTAAAAACAAAATCTTTCTATTTTTTGTTATGAGATTAGCAGTAACAAAATATTTTACTTACTCTTGATTGAGTCTTTGTGTGAATTAAATTGACAAGTTTTACCAGAAAAAAATAGAGTTTCTAATTTTTTTTTCTGTAATATGGCAGCACTGTCGAGAAGCAACGAAGTCACGCCCTTCGATTCTCTCGAGCGAAAGAGGGGGAGACGGCTATTTTGTCGATGTTGCGCATGCTAGGCCCGCTAGACGTGGTAAGGAGCATCCAACCCGCAACCGGGACGGACACTTGTAAGCAGCACTACGAACGCCATCTTGTTGGAATTATTTGTAGTTTTATTACCGTTATAAAGTCAAGAGATGTCGCTAAAGTCCTGTTTGCGCTACTTCTTGCTGCGCAACTAATCGATAGGTCCGCACGTGCGCACGGCACGTCACCTGCCACTAATCAATACCTAAACCCGCCAGCACACAATACGCACGCGCCAACTCGTTACTTAGGAGAACGCACGATGCGACGCCATCTTGTTCTGGTTGCAGTTTTATTAACATAACCAATAGATGTCTCTGCGACCAAAGCACAAATAAATTGTTTTAAGATATCTCGACCTTAGTGACGTCTTAAAGATTCTCAAATGTGATGATATCATTCCGATTACACTATTAAAACGTAAAAATCAATACCTGAATTTAATTTACATTCATCAGTTATTGTAAATAAAATTAATGTCTGCGTCTTTATCTGATAATGATCTGTACCCATATCAATTATATAATTTTGCTTTGAGCATTTTCAATACAAAAGAATAAGCAAAAAAATTGGCACTGCATGACAGGCTATTCTTTTCTTCCTTTATGAGATAGATAGCAAACGAGCTATAGGGTCACCTGCTATAGAGAAAACACCTCTGCCCATGGACAACTGCAACACCACGGGTATCACGAGTTTGCGTTTCAAAAAGGAATACGCACTGTTCTTGAAGCCCCCCATGTCATACCTTTCCGGACAAACTGCCGCTGGAAGACCGTTCCATATTTTAGCCGTACACGGTAAACATTGACGCGTGAATCGAACAGTTGAATAGCGCCAACCATATAGGTGATGAGCGATTAGTCCTTGCTCTATTCTAAAAAAGTACTTAAAAAAAAATGTTCATTACTTCAAATTAATGTAGTTTGTGCGGAAGGCTATTCCGTTCGCGGATAGGCCTTTTCAGTCACAAAGTGCTCTATCTCCAACGTCACTGCATAAATCGTCTGAAAAGACGCAAGGCCATTGTTGTTGATAGCAAAATAATTAAATTAGGCAGCAAGATAAAAAAATTGAAATGGGTAGACTGATGTGCCGTTGACTGTGCAACCTGTATTAACAGTGGCGTAGTTTGATAAAGTGTGGGCACGACACTTTCATTTCGTTAATTACATTTCGCACTGAAGGTAACCGAATGCAGTTATGAACTACGACGCTGTTTGCTGTTTCTATGTATGGTTAAAAATTAAGTAAGTACATTAATATTGTCATTTTGATAGCATGTCCCGGTGCACATTTCACAATAAAAATTAACTATAAATACCTATAATGTTTCTTCTAAGCATGAGTCACAAGATCTGCTACATTCAATTCAACACATTTAATGAATAATAAGGAAACTGGGAATTATTTTTCCACTATCTCCATCAATAAGATAGTGTTATTGTACGGGGGCGATACACCATTAAGGAGCCATTTTATTTCTATTTTGACCGCACATTTTTATGCAAGAGCCAAGGCCATTGATTGTCCACCCGGGCGCTAAATGGGCTAGAGCCCTTCTGGTGGCCGATTCGCGAAACCCACCCGTAAGGTCGAAAATTAGCGTGGATGCATGGTCAGAGGTTTGTTCATCCTCGGCGGAACGCATAGTAGGCTTCGTGCCAGTCACAGCAGTTCCCCCAACATAGACGATCAGAGGCAGTCCCGGAGTTTTTATCGAGTATGCCACTGGGTGTCATCACCCCAGGTGAGTCCCACATAACCCGTTGCCCCCCCCGGCGGGCGGGTATGCGTGAAGTATTTCCTCCGGGTCAAAAAAAGGGTGTTCATCCGCTTTTAACGGTTTTAGCATGCGCTTAGAGTAGGGAGATAAAACTATATGAATAAAATCGATCTGTGTTCTGGGTGATAGATGCGAAAGAGTAATAACTTTGGGTAATGCTTTATTTTTTAAACGATTGGTACCAAAGGAATGTGGACTTGACATTATTCCACATAGGAATAAACACAACACACAGTGGTGATTTCAATAAGCCAGATGACTGATATTTTTTTCTGTTTATTATCGAAAGACCTAACATTTATGTAAACACATAAAACATCATTAGGATCAATACTACCTGAGATATCACAATTTAAATTGCAAATTTTTGGACTTGCCCTAATCGCTACTTATAGCTAGTCACCTTAACGCCAAAACCTCTCAAAGGTATTATTATTATTGAATGACCCGACAGCGAGGCACTGAATAAAGGGGTAGCCCTTTGTGACCGGAAGTGGACGCATGCCGTGCAATACGCTTTTAACCCCCGGGGCGATTTTGTGTTGTGAACCAAATACTGCAAAAAATATCTATGGACGCACCTATTGTGATGTCGTGTTTTTATGAGAAGTGTCATGCATCAGTGTTGAGGTGGCACAGTTGTGACGGTGATGGGTGACCATCCCGACCGAAATTTAGTGATGTGTATTTCAGGCATCTTCGTGCTTTGGAAGGCACGTTCAGCAGTTGGTCTCGGTGGACGGCGCTAGATTTCAGTCGTTAAGCTTAGTCAGAGGCCTTAGGGCGCCTTGATAATATCTGACGTTAAGTTTGCTCACTAACCTCACACCCCTCCAACAATCCGCACTGAGCCCGCGTGTTGGAGTATGGCTCATTCCACCTCATAAACAAACAATAATAACTTTATTTAAATAGACATGTTACAAGTACTTTCAAATCGTCAAATCTAATTAAAAAACAAAATACAATTAATAATAGACATGAATACCATAATATTAAATGTATACAATAAATATACTGTACTTAAATAAATGTGACGCTACCACCGGTTCGGAAAGTTGTTTCTGTACTGAGAAGAACCGGCAAGAAACTCAGCAGTTACTCTTTTCAACTGTTTCTCTTTTTTACAATCGTTGTTACAATATGAACTTTGAACAAGATAGCATAATTCAGAAATGAAAATAATAACACTTCTAAGTAAGTACATCGACGAGAAGCTATATAAAACAAAAATGGTTAGTGTCTTAAACGTAAGTATTAATTGTTGATATTACAATAGTTAATTAGACTCTGTCGGGAGCAGAGAGCTTATTCCCAAGCATTCTTATCCATGATATAATCTCTAGTGCTGTAATATCCCTTTTTCAGCAACTTAGCTTTAATGTAATTTTTAAATCTATGTAATGGTAGCTTACAAATTGCTTCCGGAACTTTGTTATAATAATGTACACTTTGCCCCATAAATGACCCTAAAACTTTCTGTAATCTGAAAAATGGTAACGCAATTTTGTCTTTATTCCTAGTATTTTTAGCATGGATATCGCTGTGTTTGGTATCAAGATTGATATTTTTTCTTACCAAGACAATACAGTTGTAAATATATTGCGAAGCTACAGTCAGAATACCAATTTCCTTAAAAAGATCCCTAAGAGAGGCCCGTGCTCGCAGCTTATAAATCTAATAGGTCGCTTCTGAAGGACGAAAATTGCTTGTATGTCCGCCGCCTGACCCCAAAGTACTATTCCGTAGGACATAATACTGTGGAAGTAGCTAAAATAAACTAACCGAGCGGTGTCAACGTTTGTCAAAAGCCTTATTTTCCTAATAGCAAAAGCAGCTGAGCTAAGCCTACCAGAAAGACTTGACAAATGAGGGTTCCATTGTAATTTTGAATCTAGGGTTATTCCAAGAAAAACTGTGGAGTCCACAAGCTCCATTTTATCATCATTGATTTTTAAATCTATGTCGTTATTATTTACGTTAGGCAATTTAAAATTAACACATTTAGTTTTCTTCGAATTAAGCTGCAGATTGTCAAAGAGGTTTTTATTTCTATCAATGTTAAAAACTAAAGATGTGTCATCTGCATAGGCAGTTGAGGTGAGGCCTGTGCCCAGCAGTGGGACGTATATAGGCAGTTTATGTTATGTCATGCATCAACGTGTTCCTCCTACTTAATTGTTTGGCTATAATCCAAGAATCTGTTTGAAGATCATCACCATGCTCTTTAGACGAAGTTTAGTGATGTGAGCAATTCCCACAGATTTGATTACTGCGACATCTGGAATACAACAACACTACAATTATGTTGCAAAAATTATCTTACTTACTTATCACCGCCATAACAAAAAAAAATGCCTTGAGATAAATCCATCCCTGCATTTTTGTGAACGCAATAAAAGCAAATCCTGTCAGAACTACCACGGCACTCATCCGATATCGGCCGGATGAAGGCCGGATGCATCTTATTTATTGGCTTTGTAACTCTTGATCATTTTGGAAAAACCTCGTTTGATTTTGTTTCTGTCGGCTGAGAGTGGCTGCTACAAAACATATTACGATGCTTTCAAAAATGACCATTTGTTTTTTTCGTGTTTTCGTTTAAACTACGTGTAGTAATTAGCCAGTATATTTGATGTAATTATAACATATATAACAGACGGACTTGAGGTCTCGCCCTAAAACCTCACCTTAAAATCCTGTAAAAATACAGCCAAAGCTTAGTGTTATTTGTCTAACATCCTTATCCCCGGATTCTCAAACGTCAATCAAGCTTAAGCACGCCTTCAAACTCATGCCACCACATAAGTTGTCAGTGGAACTAACAGTGACAGCTTTACTTTTGGGGAATGCTTAGCTTTGATTTGCGTTTGTGAATTCAGCCGTTAGCTATGGTCCAAGATTGTGTTTTTTTATCTTCACCAGAATTTGGGCTAGGTTTTTTTAGTTGCCAAAATCTGTACCGCCATCTGTAGCAGAAGATGATACTTTGATTTAGTTCACCTTTTATAAATAGGCAGATACATTTGCTTAATTGCAATGAACGTATTGCATACCTATCTATCTATCAATATAGGGCTACCAGCTTGATCATTTCGCGTCTGAGAGACGTTTCGATACTAATCAGGAGATTGGTACCTATTATATTGTCCCTTTGTTCGTGAACGTCACCAAAGGCATTGATATACTAACAGGCATAGTTTAACTAAACATTACATTAACTAGACCAATGGAGCGTGGGTGAATCACTCTGCCTAAGTGATATATCCTGTGGCGCATGAAAGGCCATCCCGTGACAGTGGCCTATTCACTGTACTAGCCTGTGGTCAAGCAAGATCCAATCAATGAACATCAGATTCCATCTTACTTGATCGCACTGCTTGCCAATTGACAGGCTGGGTCACGTCAACACGTTGGGTTTATGTCGGCACGTTGGCTTCATGTTAACACATTGGGTTCAGATTGACACGTTGGGTACACGTTTTCACGCTCAGTTCGGGTGGGCTTCAGCTTTTGCAGTAGTAAAAAAGAAAAATTCTTATTGTGTCTGTCTTTCTGTATATAGGCCAGCTCAGTCTAAATTCAATCCAGAATTTAACGTGGTTTTCTACATGAGTTAGATTTTTCTAAAGTTTTATAGTATGCCTAAGACGAAACATCAACAATTGAAAACCAAGTCGTAAGTTCGCAAGAACATTCTTCACTGTGAGTGAGCTTCAAGAAGTCAACCGCTAGCAAGGTGGCAGCTTCTACGGTTAGGATGTGCTCAAAAGGCATATTCAAAGCGTGAAATATTGACTCTTTGGCATGGGATTCAACTGCTGTTAAACGAACGGAATGGAGACGTCTCTTAAAGCAGAACATCGATGCTTTTGAGTGCTTGCGAAGAGATGAACTCGAAGCTAAGATAGACGAGTTAAAAGCCAGACCACCCAAGGCTCTAATTTACAATTACTGCGGTGGGGGCTCACTTGGCCTTTGTGCCTTACAACATTTGAAGCCAAAATTGGCTATAACAGTCTCGCATAATATGACTGTTATAGCTCGTGTGTGCACACGAGTGTCCATTGCAGCAGTCGCGGTAGCTGAAATTGGCTTTGAAAGGATTATAGTATTGAAGAAAACTTCTCCTAGCATTGACCAACTGAAGCATTGAAATTAGTTTCTTAAGTCTAGCTTGGGCGGCCCCGCTAGGAAGGAACACATGCATGTCTCTATCAATTACCTACATACATCGTCCCTGTATTACGGTTCACTCACAACAAACCTTTTTTTAAATTAAAAGATGCTTTTCTAGTATAAAGATGAATAGGTAAGTACCTACTGAATAAGTAGATATGATAGTATTCGTGAGCATTTCGTTTGGATTATTATTGTCTTTTGCAGTATTCCATTCAAATGAATGCTTTCGAAGATATGCGAAGCATAAACAACGGAGGGGGAAACATTTCACGGGCCGCTGTTGCCCTGCCCCAAGGCGCCAAGCGCCCGCTGCCAATAATTACACATTTTCACCTGTCTGACCTTCGTTGTTTCTGCTTTCTATAACACAAGCTTGTAATGTTGTCTCATCCCAGTTTTCGTAATGGCACGGCGCACTAAAAATCAGGTAGATACTTACTTGATTTTATTGTATTTTTATTTTGAGCATGAGAAAAAGGCGTATTGTGGATTAGGCCTTTTATAAAGACACCTTTGGATTCAAGTGACCTATGTTTAGAGGATGTCGCTTCTGCAATAGGTCACATAAATCTGAAGGCGTCACTACATAAAGTCATTAGTGATCTCCTCGAAAAAACCTTATCACGTCCTTCTGCAAAGAAGTTATAACTTACCATTGATTACTTTGTAGTGAGCTCCCAATATTACATGAAATCTAGTATCTGCATTTATCAACTGTAAACAATATTGCAACTTAAACCATTCCGACGTTTTATTCGAAGCAAACAAGCCTTATTATGTTTCCTCTGTGGTGAATAGTCGGCAATTATACTGCCGGGATCATGACGCATGTATTCTGGTTGCATTGTCTGCGAGCCTGGGGGTTCCTGGGCGAGGATCGATCGAGGCTCCCCTTCTGGCAATGAACCTGTAAAATTTGTTTAGTGAGAGTAATTTTAACGTTGTACCTATTTATTTAGTTTGAGTTATCTTAAACTTGGCTCTTGTTTATGAGTGATGAGTGTGGATGATTTTAGGTTCTTGAACAAAGTTTAACATTTCGGGTTTTCCAGGGCTGGAAGAGTCCACTTTTAACCTTTTTAAATTTTGCGATCGTCAATTGTTTTTTTTTAGTATTCGTCATTAGAGCTGTCTCTTTTGTCTCAGACTTGGTATGTTTCCTGATTCTTAATACTTTGTTTTCTTTTTATTATACAACGTGGTGGCCAACAAGCATGCGGACCGCCTTAATGAGGGCGGTTACCGCAGCCAATGGACACGTGCAACACCAGTTTAATATGCTTTTATATTACTTCTCAAATGCAGTTCACTTTTTCAATTAAATAAAATATAAAAAGCATGCTCTAATATCTCCCCAGCCTAGGAGAGACAACAGGAATGAAAAAGTCCATTACAGGGCGTATAGTTTTTTCTGTTCCATGGGCGAAATTGCTAACAGATTTTTTTGCCCTCGTCTGGAACTCAACAACAGACGCCATCAGTAATCCACTAGTGTAACTTGAGCCCTTGGCTGCTAAGAACAGCCATTTTCAACAACGGACAGTTTTTTTTATTGGATTGGCGGTGCTGTACGGTTTGAAATTATGAATGTGTGCCTATGCATCGGACATAAGTATCTACAGTATGTTCCAAAGCGCCACGGGTACTTTAAAATAAAAAACTCTTAAGCACGAAAGTTACCCAGGGAAAACCTACACAAAGCGTGTGGAATAGGCATGATGACTGTATTTTTTTTTTGTTTATTATCGAAAGACCTTACATTTATGTAAACAATCCTCAAAGAATCACTTCATCTGGATCAATACCACCAGAGATATCACAATTTGAAATGCACATTTTTGGACTTGCCCAAAAACGCTCCATACAAAAGTGACAGCGATAGTGACGTCACATTCGCTGTTTTTGTAAGGAGCGCGTAATAACTTTGTTCGACAGCTATATTAAATATTGCGTTTATGATAATGGTCTCCTAACATAATTCCTTCATAATAGTTTGGGTTACAAAAAAGTGATATTGTTTTACAAAAATTTAACACATATGAAATGGACTTGCCCACCCAAGTTTGCAGGCCTATTGTAGCCTCATTTTGAAACGAATTTCGATTGTGGTTTTACAATAACATTTGTAATCAATTATTATTTTTGGGGAACATAAAAAAACATGCAAAATCACTCATAGTCATCTACCCTATTCTGTGCAGTGAATAAAATGAATTTGCGTGCGAATGCTGCAAGCGTGAAAGAGTTCAGCTACCGAGATCCTAACTGACCGGCCGAATCTCTCTGATGTATTTTAGCTGTGAGCCGGCGTCATTCCATCGATGTTTTTGGCAAATACCTGCAACACTCGACCACATACAATATTTTTACAAATATTTTTGATGAAACTAGCTATTTCATTAGGGAAATTGAACGTAAAGTTCGAACGTAAGAACTAAATCTGAGAAAAAATGACTCTTTTTTTCTTGTGAGCATCTAACTAGGTGGTGCCCGTGGCGCAGTTGTGACAGTGATCAGCGACGATCGCTCTTGTAAAGCAACACACACTGGGTTGGAAATGGGATGGGTGACCACCCCGAATGAAAATATAGTAGGTAATGTGTGTTTCGGACATCTCCGTGCTTTGGAAGGCAAGGCCCTAGGTGGCTTGAAAACATCTGACATTGAGGTTGCTCACTAACCTTACATCCCTTCAACAATCCGCACTGAGCCCGCGTGTTGGAGTATGGCTCGTTCCACCGCATAGTTGAGGTGAGGCCTTGCCTTGACATAAATAGGCCGTTTATGTTATGTTATCTAGCTAACGATTTTTTCATCTCATACATTTTCGGGCCGCGTGTTGCTCAGGAGTAGCCCTGTGTTATTTAGTATTCTTTCCATCTTTAGTGCTTCAATTAGATTGAAATTTGTGAATTCCAGGGCTACTGTCACAGTAAACAGAGAACAGTAAAATATTTAGGCCAAACAAACGTGCCGCTCTCGGTTTGAATGTGTGCGTGCGGGTCGCGCGCCGTGTCGGCACGCGATTTCACGCACACGCTAGCATAAAATATGGGGAATAAGGTGGCGGCAGCGGCAGTATGTACGGGCTGTGTCGCGTGTCTGTGAGCACGTTAGGCTAATAACTCGGCGGGCGGCCTTAGATAACCTACTGTTATGTTTACTGTGCTACTGTTGAGCAAAGCGGTGATTTGTGAAGTGTTGTTGGAATAATCAAACAAATCAAACGTTAAATATATTACTTATTTATTGTATTATCATCAACATTCTAGTTTTTAACCATGTTTCCACAAGTCAGTCGCAATTAGGTACGTACACTTCTAAACTAAATGAACATATTTACATACATATTAACTAATTGTAAATAAATAAACGTAGATATAAACAAACGAAGAACTAAATAAGATACAGTTTAAGCAGTTTTTTAAACTATTTTTTGATGCGTTTTGCATCTTTGTCAAACAATATTGTGTTTAACATCTTAATTTTTTAAATGGTTTTCTCCCAATGTTTACAATATGAGGTTATGAAAAATTCAAAAAGGCTCGATATCTAAAAAGTGATAATATTCTAAAGCCTGAAGTTCTTAGTGCCCTGCAGTTGTTTACATCTACGCAATCCTAATTATAATATCTCTGAATGTTCTTCATCTCATGTTTGCCTGTATAATGGCACATTTTCATTAATTTGTTAATATAATCCATCGAACAACTGAAAGTACGCGCCGATACGTTGCCTTGTACTCCGGTTCCAGAACAATATCGGCTTTAAAAATACTTTGTACCATCCGTAGAGCCAGCAGAAGGGGGATCTAGAGTTATTGTTCAGGACTGTGCAAAACGGGTGCGGTCTCTACGCCCTCGATCCGCGAGGCCCTCTGCCTCGACGCCCTCGAAATTTATAACTGGTTTTTCCGCGACACTCTTGATTTTTATTTATTTGTAGCAAATTTCCTGACAAAATACTGTTCAAGATTAAAATCGAGAGCGTTGCGGCCAGGGGCGTCGCGGACAAACAAGTTTTAAAATTCCAGAGCGTCCCGGCCGAGGGCGTAGCGGCCGGTCCCGTTCAAACGTGGGACTGCGGAAACTAGACCAGGAGTTGTAGAGATTTTGTTAATTCCTTTCAGCTTGAAGTAAAATTTACCACTGAATACACTTGTGTTTGACGGAAGGAAAAGAGATCATGGCTGATTTTGGTAAAAGTACCTAAAACTGAACAAATAGCTAATCGGTACATTGTTTTTTTTTTGCTTGAAATTTGGGGCAGTAAGGCTGCATAGTTCACTTGTGATTGTTAATCGTTCGATTCATCTTTATTCGAGCACAAATATTGAGTTTGGAGTGTGGTATAACTATTTAATTAAGCATATTTTAAGGATAGTAGATTATACTGAAAAACAGTTGCTTTAATTTTGAAATGACCTACTCAGTAGATAAGCATGACTAATCAGGTTAACTTTATTGGTATAAAAGATATATTGTTGCAGTAATGGACACATAAACATAGAAAATTATTCGCAAACGTAATAATGCGCTTTTAAAAACTCTTTTTAAACTCCTAGCCTGGTTTAAAGCAGTCACACAGTACGGTAGGTACATATTCCTGATACACATTATATCATGTTTATTTTAAATACATTTTTACAACTTAAAAAACTAACTAAGACAATGGAATATATTTTCGAAGTAACTTTTTTCTAAGCCGATATAGAAAAGTAAATCATAAAGGTTATATTACACAATTTCAGTGACAAAGGGCTTGTTTACCACCTGATGAGCGGGGTGCTCTCAGAGGGCTAGCCAAGAGCAAAACCTTGATAAACTTCTACATGTTCAAACTCCTTTGTTGAGTTTTGGTATCCGACGTGGCTAGGGTTACCACCTTTTTTAACCAGAAATAAAGTATATTTAGGTCTATGAAGGATATAAAACAGTGTTTTAGTAAAATGAACAGTATTATATTTATTGATTGTCTTATTATACATATTATTAAACAGCTTTTCGCACTTTTACACATAAAAATGTGTCTGCACATTTTGATGTTGAAAACAGTATTTTGTATGGTTTATTTTTGTTCAACAGTATAAAGTATAATTTGGCGAAAAACAGTATATTACTGTTTAAAACAGTATGGTTGGCAACCCTAGGTGTATTCAATGTCATTGTGATTTGACGCTCACCTGGTGACTTCCAAATGACCCACCCATTAGGTTTCTGGTGGTCGAAACTTACTTGTGTGTTACTCTTGGATAGCCCCCAGGACCCCCCAGGGCTATCACTCGGACGTTGCTGATCCGTGTTGCTTATTCGTCTTTTCTTGGGTTTTTTGTTTACAAAAAGTGAAAAATCCTTTACATTCATTTATAAAACTGTGATATCTAGTATTATAATGAAAGCTGCTCTTATTATTATCTCTTCTAAATCGGTTAGGTAGGTACAAGCACCCTGATTATCATAAATACAAAAGATTAACATTTAGACAGCAAAGTAAGAGCGGGAACAATGATCAACGTCAATCTAATCTTACTCAACATTAGGAAGTATTTTATGTACAATATAAAGTACTTTAATTAAAACTGCTTAGACTACCTATAATTACATACATGAAAATCAGATGAAACAATATAAAGACGTCTCATTAGTACCACCTAAGAAAAGATCAAGGCAATCATAGTTTAAAGCAGTTAAAAATTAAATTAGCATGTAGGTATTACATCTTATTAAAATATATTTATAATATTTTCCTAAAATCAAATTAACGTAAAAGAAAAAGTTCTTTATAATATTCTCACATGGACCACATGTACCAAATAAATATTTGATATTATTCTAGATCGTAATCACTAGTCTAGAAATAAATAAATTATAACTGGAAACTTTAAAGTTATTTGGTCTACTTAGCGTAATAATCACTACACAGCTATTCAAAATGAATCAGTCGACTGACCGAACTAATCGAGGCTGATGATGAAGACGACTTCAATAGATGTAATTTCCAAGAACAATCATACTTATTTGTAATTTTATCAGTCAAAACGTTCCATGTTAACATTCTACACGATCAAATTAAAATTAATATACTGGTTTCGTTGTCACTGATGTTTTAAACATAATTTGAGCGGATTAGGTCCATCACTGGTCAGTCAGTACCTCGGCTTGTGGTTGTGGTGTGGGCGGTGGGGGGCGTGCCACTCGGGGTGGCGGGGCTCGCGGTGGTGATGATGGTGATGGCGGCGCTTGTCCCTGGCTGGCGCGGGGTACACGTCCGAGACGACCAGCTCAGACCCGTCCTTGGGCGCCTCCCGGTCGTGCCTCCGCGCGTGCTTGGCGCCAGCTGCCTCGTGGAGCTCCTCCCAGGCCTGCCGGTAGAAGCGGTTCAGCCCGCTGCGCGACTCCGAGGACGAGGAGTCCAGGGAGGCCACAGTGTTGCAGTCAGGCGACACGTGGTGCCTGTACCGCTTCCCGTCGTGATTTTTCCTGCTGGATTTACGGACATTTATCGCAAGCATTCGTTTTATACAGCTAATTGTTGAGAGGCTTTTGATGGTAGAGTTCCTGGGCAGACTATCGAAGATATGACTCAGGAAGGTCAGAACTGTGTTGCAATCCATTTGATGCATCCAGCTTAAGAGACGCAATCTTTGCCAGGTGAAAGTTAAAACTATGACCCAGGAACTTGGATCAGAAGAAATTCAATGATAATTTCTGAGACCTTTACAAATCAAGTAAATATTCATTATAAATATGATACCTAATACCTAGGTTCTCTTTTAGTTTTCAGCAAAGAAATGTGAACGCGTGATAATATTAAGTAAAATAAAATGTCAGTGTTGACACCGTACAGTGATTCGTGTATAGTTAGTGCGATTTGCGTTACCTGTGCAAATAAAATGTGAATTAGCTTTGTATATACATTGTGTGGGACTTGCGACCGCAGACCTAGGACTGTGTGACGTGTGCTTGCATGTTGTCGGCCATTTTGCGGCCGTGACGTCGTGATCAAGATGGCGGGTGGTGGCTAGTGCCGTCCTTGCTGGTGCGTGTGCGACGCAGGGTAACATAGTGGCTGCATTCGACTTACTATCAAATATGTATTTGTTATTCATCTCTGAGGACTTTTTCATATAACAAATTTCATTTTTCTCTCAGATAGTTACATTTTTAAATTAGATACGTGTGAGAATACCAATGAATATTAATCCGAGAATCTGTTTTTTTTGCTACATTCACTCATAAAAACTGCTGTTTTACCGTCCTGTATTAAATTTCTGGCCAGGACAAAGTTTATAAGACCCTTATTGGTTTTTGTTTTGTGTCTGAGTAATTAAAATATTTCTAATGCCTACAGCTCTCCGTAGTTTGGGGTCACGAAATGATGCGAAAATACGAAATTGTTAGCACGTAAGCTAACCAGCTAATTTCAGTTAATCCCCAACAGCCACTATGTCCCCCACTTGTACCTCAAAATATAAACGCACGCTATAATGGGTTGGAGAAGTGTCCGGCGCGATGGGTGTGCCTGTGCGTCCTCGCAAACTCCCTCCTTCCCACTTGCTGGTCCGGAAACGGGAGCGCCAGGAGTGTGTACCACCGCGAGGGCAGTTCCCGCACCGCTGGGGGGCGCTTGCGGCACCCGCTGACGTCACAGGGTAATCAACATTTGAGACCAAAGGTGTTCACATTAACGGGAGTTACTAAAGAGAAATCAGTATTCACAGCAACTAAATGTTATTCAGGGGCAGTTGAAGCTGTCGAAGTTAACGTAAATAGATCAAGAGTAAAGTTTGAGGCAAGCACACACAGATAAGAAGTTTACAATCAGTATCAGAAACGTTCTACGCCATAGGCGAGCGGAGATGTGTGGGGGTGTGTTTCAAGTTAAACAACCAATCAGATATCGGCAATCTTACTTCTGACCTGCGCCTACGCAACTAAGCCAAAGTAAGATACTGATCCTACAATTCCATTTTCAATTTCGTCAGTAAATCCACAGTTAGCTGCTTCTTGCCCCCCTTTACTGACCCACTGGGCAAAACCACATAAAACAAGTGCGGACGATGGCGACCATTATAAATACAAAAATATTTGGTGGATGTGTATGTATCTGTTCATGTACAATTACATATCAATCTATTTGTGTTTATGGTTGTCTCAAAACCTGCATATTTTTGATATTAAAAGAGCATCACTTGTGTGATTAGAATATTACGTTGTTAACAAAGCCATTTAACAAATTTTAATAACCAAAACTGTGTGTGTAGATATTACCATATAAATAGCACACCAAATCGTGACCGAAACCATATAAAGATGATCTTTTTTGCATCATCTTCGCAACTTTCTGTTAGTTAAGTTAATTCTTGATTTTTAACTTGAGATTGTTCCTTTCAGACCCAGTATTCTAAGTGCCGGTCCACGAAATAAATAATGTGGAGAATGTAGTCTCAGCATATTTTAACTTTGGCATACCATCGAATCTTTATGACCCACAACGCAGAGATTTGAATCTCTGCCTCAACGTACTTATAACGTGCGTACGTACGTCTGGCTGGCTGTTTTATTTTCAAGAGTGACTTTGACAGTGATTGGTACTACATAGAGCGAATGTAGTATATGAGTGTTTGTCTGTCTAAATATGTCAATATATTACGTTAGATCTAACGAGTATCATAGAATCAACTAAATGTTAGAATTGCTTGTTTTATACATACATGTGAAGTGTGTAGCATGTCCAAAATTACGAGTATCCGAATAATAAGTCAGGTGTTGCTGTGAATATCTGTTTATCTGCTAAGCAAGATCTACTTCGAGTGTTAACATTTAAAAGTTTTAGTAAAGACGGAAACATTAACTATACTTAAATATTTCAGTTTTAAATCACATTAGTTATCAACACCTGAATGAATTAGGAACAAAAATGAGTATGCTTGATAGACACGTTACGAAAGCGTTAGAAAAGGCATTTATATTTCAAGGTACTAATTAAACACCAAGAAACAGGAGTATGTGATAGTATGTAATTTTACTTTTTTGTAACATCACAATAATGAACTCACAAAATGATCAACTGTACTTACCTATTTTACTAGGACGTAATCCACTCAGAACACAGTTATTATGAATAGCACAAGATATAATTATGCGCGATTAGCCCATAATATTAATATAGCTAAAAGAAAACTAATTATAATTTTAAGTGAAATTATGAACATTTGCTAAAATTGTGCTCTAGGTGGATAACGTCGACGAGAGTGTCGAGAGTTCACGAAGTGACAGTACAAAAATGACCAAAAAGATAGAAGAAAGAAAAACGAATGTCAAAAAGTAAACCTACAGACCTACCAACTTATCTGTGAAATGGCGGAAATTGGAACTACGACCGCCATGTTGAAATGTCATTCGATTGTCCGTGTCAACTAATTTTGAGTACTATGGTTGTTTTATTGTGATATTTCGGAATTTAAGAAGTTGAATATGCCGAAAGCCATTAAAAGTGATGCTCGAAACATTATTCTTAAGGTTGAAACCTTTTTCAAAGCAGAAACTCGGGCGAGGTCTCCGATTATTCCATTTACCAAAATATACAAACGAATTTCGGCTGCAACAGGTTAGTGTTGTCAACTTTATTTTCATAAATACCCCAGATATTTAAGTCCACGGAATATTTGTATATATTCTTACTGTAGGTTAACGCAACGGTAACGCACATTTAATATGTTACCTGTTAAATGGGTGAGCCAACTAACCTGCCGGTTTTCAAATTTCGATGAAAAAAAAAATCCTATGTTTCAGGTGTGAGTCGAGGACTCATTTCAAAAATAGATAAAGAGGGGCATGCAGCAGAAGACACTGTTACTAAAATTTGGACACCAGGCAAGGAAGGATAGAAGTGGAATCATACACGTTGATGATTTTGACATGGGAGTTATACGGAGGAGAGTACATGAATTTGATTCTGCTAGAAACGAGGTGCCTACTGTTAAAAACCTTCTAGAGGTCTCAAAGACAGAAATAAATTACACAGGACAGCGATGATGATGTCGGGAGTGCAGGTTTATCTAAAGATCATTACTGTAAATCTGGTTTTTAATAAATAATTGTAAAGCAATTTGTTTTTTTTTATTACATCCATTAGGTACTTACCACTCCGAATTATTATTAACATATCGTTGTTTTAAGTGTGGAACATTCAGTATGATTGATAAGTTTTCCAGATTCTAGTTTATCTCTATTAACTGTTTTAGCTATCAAACCTTTATATCTGCAGGATTTCCATTTCACTGGATCACTTTTTAAATAAAGCCATTTTAATCCTGAAGGACAACTGTTTAGCGTACCTACTTAACTACAAATATATTTTTTTAATTTATTTTTTATTTATAAATAGTAACAATATTTAATTTCATTATTTTTATTTAATACTTATTTCTTATGACAAATTACCTACTTCTAAAACTTACTCAATTTTGGGTACCTTATATTAATTAGCAACACTGAATCGACGGTGTCGTCCTCTTTCAGTTCACAGATAAGTTGGTAGGACTGTACATAGTCACAAGTAGGTACCAACAAAATGTAAAACAGGTCCATTCGAAAACAATAAGAACATACAATATTGTTATTTTCCAAATTATGATATGTTAAAGTCTGTTTTGCTCAGTAAATGATTAAAATAACGGTTTTTCCTTTGTTTGTAAGCTGTTAATATTACAAAGTACAGTTACAAAAGCTTTCAGGCATTTAGTGTCCACTTTCAAAAGCTATGGTCAGAATCATATTACTTATTTTATCTAGTTCCGAATTCCAAATTAATTATTTGAGGGAATGCAACAGAAATTTTATTGTAAAATAAACTTTTTGAAACATGGTTTTAATTATTATTTGTTTCAACAAATTTTAACACAGCCTGATTTTTATTCCAGTGCTGATTATGAAACTGTAGCTTCATAGATATTTTCAGTAAAGTTTGGGATTTAGATTACATTGCAAGTTTCCGCTAACAAAGAACTAAATTAATATATATTTTATAAGACTCCGTTTGCATGAATTCAATGTTGATCTAAACACTACACAGTTCTACTACAGCTCTTTTTATTTTGAAAACACATTCAACCAATGATATTAGTCCGTCTTTCTTTTACGTCCGTGCATTGAATATCCTATAAACATTAATCAAAAGACTACCAAAAGCACGATCTAGCTCACCTTCTGACGAGGATGACGATGGTGGTGATGATGGCTATGAGGAAGACCAGCGCACCGAACGCGCCGAGCGCGACCACCGCGCCGATGTTGAGCCGAGCGCCGAGCGTCTCCCGGCGGTCGCCGTCTACAGACGTCGGCACGTTCACGCGCGGCGTCTGCTCGGCACGGATGTTGTTGCCGCTGCCGAGAATCTGCGGGGTGATGATGATTAATAAATAAAGAGCATAAACGGCCTTTTTACGTCCCACTGCTGGGCACAGGCTTCACCTCAACTATGAGGTGGAACGTCCCATACTCCAACACGCGGGCTCAATGCGGATTGTTGTTGGTTAGTGAGCAACTTTAATGTCAGATGTTATCAAGCCGCCCTCAGGCCTCTGATTAGGCTTAACGACTGACATCTAGCGACGTCAACCGGGACCAACTGCTTAACGAGCCTTCCGAAGCACGGAGATGCCCGAAAAATACATCAATTAATTTCGGTCAGGGTGGTCACCCATCCCATTCTCGACCCGGCGTGTGTTGCTTTACAACAGCGATCATCACCGATCACTCTCACATCTGCGCCACGGGCACGGGCACGCTATCTAGCAACATATTAAGCAACTGAATGTTTGTGACTTTGTGCTATGGGATAAACGTAGAGCGCCTATGGAAATTCAAATGGCAAAAATAAAATGTTAGCACGTGAATTTAGCAATACCGATCTTTTATATTATTTTCTCTATTTGAAGGAGTAGGTACTCTTAAAACTGATATACATTACTTTTGTGCCGGGCCTGGGGTAATTCTGTATGAGATTTGGCGGATCTCCTTTCGGCGTTGGCGTCACCGTAAACTAGTTTTTGTTATACAATAATAACATGTTAGATGATTGAATAAAGCAAGAGTAATCTATGTTATCACTCCATACGTCGGCACATACATTTGCCACTCGTAAACCAGGTGCGAATCGTGAACGGAGGCACAGTATAAACATACCGTAGGTTACCTAAGGCCGCCCGCCGAGTTATTAGCCTAGCGTGCACACAGACACGCGCCACAGCCCGTCCTCACTGCCGCCTCCCTATGCCTCCCTATTTTATGCTAGCGTGTGCGTGAAATCGCGACACCGCGAGTGACGCGCGCGCACACATTCAAACCGGGAGTGGCACCACAGTATAAACCATTCAATAGAACATCTAAATACAAACGTGCCACTCTCGGTTTGAATGTGTGCGTGAGCGTCGCGCGCCGTGTCGCGATTTCACGCACACGCTAGCATAAAAAAGGAAGGCATAGGGAGGCGGCAGTGAGGACGGGCTGTGCTTAGATAATAATAACTCGGCGGGCGGTCTTAGATAGCCTACTGTATGGTTTATACTGTGGTGGCACGTTTGTATGTAGATGTTCTACTGTATGTTTATACTGTGTCGGAGGCGAATAATCTATATATATAAAAGAAAGTCGTGTTAGTTACTCCACTTATAACTCAAGAACGGCTGAACCGATTTAGCTGAAAATTGGCATGGAGGTAGTTTAGAGCCAGGAGAAGGACATAGGATACTTTTATTGATATCACTTTTTTTTTTTTTTTTTATTTATTGCCATAAAGGCGGAACAAAGTTCGCCGGGTGAGCTAGTTAACAGTAAATCGTTTTGGTATAACTGATACCGCGGGTGCACATTGCGGGGATTTTGTCGGTACGGTTCCAAATCTGGGGTGGCATTCTGCATGGGCACATCGATTGAATTCGAAGCGAGATTGAATTTTGGAGCTTTGTAAAACTTATTAACTACGCGAATGTAATCGAATGAGTTAAAAGAACTAAGCTAAATAACATTTTAAAATTATTTCTATACAAATGAGGGATACCTATAAGTGAAGCCTATAGACGATTAAACTTGGCGTTTTTTCCTGAGAAAGATCGAGACGAGTTTTGTTTGATTTCAAGCATTTTCTAAC
Source organism: Udea ferrugalis (assembly GCA_950022985.1). Taxonomy (NCBI): domain Eukaryota; kingdom Metazoa; phylum Arthropoda; class Insecta; order Lepidoptera; family Crambidae; genus Udea; species Udea ferrugalis. The sequence goes on from OX465515.1 coordinate 2,893,609, forward strand.
TGATTCACAAACACTTCTCAATCAAAAAATAAAATTGAAACCATAATGTTCATGATTAAGAGGCTTAGCGACAGTTTCCTTCCATGTAACTTTGAATAAGATATAAAACATTTACAAACAAAACAAAACCAATAACTACCATGATATCATCAAAAGGTCTCAGGATTATGCCGTGATTACTACCTAAAACTACACACTTTAAGTTGAAGGGAATGTTATGAAAGCAACATGAAAGCAACTATATACGTGTTCGAGTTTCCGTTTGTCCGTCCTGTAGCTTTCAAACGGTTCACAGAACTACCTAGTGATATAGAGAGCCGTAACTAGTTCTTTATACTCCCGATGTGAGCTTACATTACTGTGCACAGGGCCGTCTCATTTGTTGAAACAATAAAATTGCCCTCTTCGCTAGAAACATTCTACCTAATGCAAACTGACATACCTAGCCGTATGATGGGCGTACAATGTTAAATTCTTATCTCAAATCACCTGTCACACACTCAGTATATTTGGGTTTTAAAGTGTGTATTTTTTTTATAAAGTACATATTTAATAAGTTTAGGGTCCCACTCGATTAGCAAATCGCCCCAATACTGAGAATACAACGAACGGCTCTCGTAGTTATAATTACACACATAAATGATACACTCTTAACCAAACCTTAAACATCAATTAAACTGCATAATATTCACAATTCAGTATGCTGGAGAAAAATCTGGTTTTCTTTGGAAATAAATGACACCTACGTTGAAACTAGCAGGTTCTGTGTTATGCTCGGAAATTAGCCATACCACCATTTGTGTTTGATTTAAATTACTGCCAAACCCAAGTACAGACTTGCGGTCGCCCTACTCCTCCATGGTATCCCCACGCAACAATCAGAAGGGAAATTTCCTGATCTGATCATATCTGTGCCCTGTGCCTGGGCCCCTGCCACCGCCCTAGCTACGGCCCTGCTAACGTATCACTCCACATGGCAGCTTAGTGTATTTAATAATTAGTCCAGGTCTGCTCAACTCATTTTGATCCTCAATGCACTAGACGAAGCTTGTCCTGAATGGAAACAGAATCAGATTTTGCTGCTATTCAGAACTGTCGCGAATTAATGAGATTTTTTGGGAAGCAGCGGTGATTTACCCGTTATTCATAAACTTTTATTAGCACTGCTTGAGTTAATGCACTGCACTGTAATTTTATTGAACGGGGGAAACTAAGACCGATACTAAACATAGTCAAATTCAGATTTCTAGAAGAATTAAAAATTGCATGTGAAATATTATGCTCCATGAAAAGGTCACTTTAATTATAACCGAGTTATCTAACGATTCGGTAATTATCATTAAAATTTAAATCCATTTTTAAATGGGAAGGTGTCTGTATTATTCTCTTAGGAGTGCGTATAAACCCAGCAAATTATTAAAATTCACCCGCGCCCCCCTCTCTGCGAACACTATCGCCCGCCGAACCACAATACATCTCTCTCGCTCGCTCAACGCGTAGCTTCCGTAGTATACGTAAAACAATCAGATAACACAGTGGGCATTATTTTTGTTAATATATTACCTACATTTTAATGTGTGTTATTTTACTTTGTATATAAGTTGAATGTTATGTTGTAGATAGTAGTCTCATCTTTTAAATTATTTTTAAGGATCGGTATGCAAAAGGTAAAAACAGGACCCTATTACATAGACTACACTGTCTATCTGTCACCAGTTGACTTTTTCACAATAAATACTAAATACTAGCAGCCGCCCGCGACTTCGCCCGCGTGGACTTAGCTGTATGTGAAAAGAGATTTTCCCGCATTTCTGTAGAAATTTTCCTGATTTTTCTTTCCTATAAACCTCACGGAGCCCGAGACCATTCCAACGAATGCAAAACCGTGGAAATCGGTTAGTGCGTTCTGGAGTTATAGCGTCAGGAAGGAAAACACGACTTATTTTTATATCCTAAAAATATAAATAAAATATTTTAAAGTAAATACACAAGCGGGTTTTTTTTGCGTTCTTTGTTCTATATTAGTGACGGTAATAGGTGGACGCATTTGTATATTTATAAATATAAAAGCTCCCCGGTGTCATGATTTGACCCGCCTTTTTTTTCGTGGGGAAATCTTCATGGATACCTCGCCGCCCGGGGAGACGACGAAGTTATGTTGGACTCCTATCGACTAAAACCCCGCGGCCGCTACCACGCGCCTCAAGGCGCTTGCAGGCCGCACTGGCCCCGCAACCCCACGTGTCGCCCTTACGGGCCTCAGCGAGTGGGTGGCTAGTCCACCACACTGCCACTCCTGAGTTCTATTCGCTTCCCGGCGGTTGGACCCTACCACCGGTACTAAGCCCCCTCGCAACGCCAAGGTGAGAACTCATGAGGGGGTGGTTTGACTCTCCTCCAACAACTGAAGACGAATTAAAGGGTCGCATCCCGCCTGGCGCGATTGTCAGCGATTATAATGATAGATTTTCAATTGTATCAGGTTTATAGGGCGTTGAAAGGTGAATGAAAAATGAAAATGAATGCCAAAAACATCATCTTTATTTCAAGTATGTACATATTATACGAGGGTCATTCAATAAATACTTACTTAGCCTACAAAAAGTAAAGGAAAATTTTGGAAAATGGCAATTTATTTTTCAACATAGTCTCCATTCAGTTCGATACACTTAGCACAGCGATGCTCAAACTTTTTTAACCCGTCCGAAAAATTGTTTATGTCAAACTCTGCAAAATAAGCCTCCGTGGCGGCAATGACCTCCTCATTTGATCCATATCTATTCCCGGGGAGTGTTTTTTTCAGATTAGGAAACAGAAAGAAGCCTCAAGGGGCCAACTCTGGAGAATACGGTGAATGAGGCAGCAATTTGTAGCGCAATTCGACCAATTTGACCATGGCAACGGCAGACGTGTGAACCGGTGCGTTATCGTGGTGAAACAGCACGTTTTTCTTCGCCAGGTGGGGTCGTTTTTTCTTCAATTCGGCGTCGAATCAGCCCAATAAATCGGCATAGTAAAGCCCTGTTATAGTTTTACCCTTCTCGAGGTAATCGATGTAGATCAAACCTTGTGAATCCCAGAAAACGGTGGCAATAACTTTTCCGGCCGATTTTACAGTTTTCGCCTACTTTCCAGCATGTTCCCCGGTCTGAATCCTTTGTTTTGATTGCTTCTCGGTCTCTGGTGTATACTAGTGGATCCAGGTTTCATCGACGGTCACAAAACGACGCAAAAACTCCGCGGGATTCCGCTTAAACAGCGCCAAACACGTCTCCGATGTGGTCCCACGGTTGCGCTTGTTGTTGGTTGCTTGTTTTTTCTACATTTGGTGCGTCATTGTGAGAAGATTCATGGCTACACTCAATTCTTGAAATTGTTCTAAGCCAATGCCTACACTAGTAATCCCAGTGACAGCGGCTGTGTTTATGTCTACGTTCTGGGTTGGTTGTGGATCCGACGTGTTCAGTTTGAATTCACCTCTGCACATATTACACGAAAGTTTCAGTTTAGAATAAAAACCTTACCCACGTTTCTCCTGTGATGTTTAAGTTAGATAGAGTGGAACCGAATTGAGGAGCATGATTCGATACCATTTTTATTTTTTCAAAAAAGTACAACTTGTCTATTATCACTCTCTCTGCTGCATCGTACAAATTTTCAGCCTGATCTTCATTCTGAGCTTGTGGCCGACTACTTAGTGCGTCGTCGCTTCAATGAACTGTAATGAAAAAGTTCAGCTATTTCCAAAAAAAAAACATGCAGAAATGACACAGTAGAAAAAAAATAATGCGGAAGCCATATTTTACGGAATTTATGTTAAAAAAAGGCACAAATTACCCACTATTAGGAAAGTCATTGCAATTAAGCATTAAAGTACTCGTAGCAAGTGGCGTTCTGAGTCAAAATATCACTAGGCTCATGCGTTTTGTGGTTGCAGTTCTAACCACCCCACCCAAATCCACCCTTTTCCGTTCAACTGATCGGATTTATCATATATTTACAGGAGAGTGCAAAGCAGCGGCCAGGCAAAAAAGTAGGCGGGAAATGGTTAATTTCGGCGTCTGTTTGCGCTTAGTTACTTTCATTTAAGAAAGGATGGTTTGGAAAGTGATAACTTTATCAGAAATTATCTAACGTTATTTCTCAAATGACTATTTCCCATTCGTTATTTTTCTAATGACAGGTCTCCACTAGTTTAAATGTTATTGATTGTACTGTAAGAATTTAGGCGGATACCTTTCTGGAGTATTCTCTTCATTCCTCGAGTAATCATTACGTATCAGTATTTTTTTCTGGCTGACAATAGTCTGTAGATAAAGGCTGTCTATTAGGGTCTACATTTTCCAAATTCAATGTTGTTCTGTAAAATAAACACAGTACTTAGTATATTTACTCATGTGGTAGTAACTAGTTATTGTTTCAGCCAGCTTCAACTTTACAAAAAAAAAAACAAGATGGAAAAGCGAGTATGGATACTATTTTTAAAGAAACCTACATAGTCGACGACGCAAATGCCTCCACAACTTCATTTTGATCACACCTGTCAGATTGTGAAATATTTTGAGATACAGCAATTCTGAAAATTAAATATTATTTGAAAACAATTTACTTACAATAAATACCTGGTGGATTGAAATAAATTCCTTCGAAATCAACCTATTATTTGAAGTGACCAACTAAAGTCATGTGATTACTTAGCATATACTTTACACCATCTGTTTACGTCATCTTACTAGATCGACTCAAATGAATTTATTTCTCTTAAAATACAATACAACATACCTTCGACAATTAGCCATCCTTTCAGTTTGTACCTTTTTTAGCTCTCGTTTACTAAGTCTTTTTAAAGTCCTTTTCTTTTTCCCCATTTCACTATTTATTTTGAAACTCGGAGCAGCTAAGAATTTGAGCGTAGTCTTCTCGTCTCAACGGAGCGATCGGTACTGATGTGTGAAATAGAAATATGTGTCAAGCTTCACAAACGTGCGACGGGAGATGGCTTTTTCCGCGGAATCAAAACGTATTAAGTGCCAAAAGTGTTTAATCGTTATAAATCCAAAACTAAAAGGAATTTTAAAAAATGACTAGTCATAGCCCTTACTTATTTTTCAATATAATTATTTATAAAAAAATTGTCATCATAGTAATTGCCATGTCCAGTATAAAACGCTTTATGCGCCCTCTTAAGAGTGCGCATAAAGCAAAACTACCAATCTTTTTCTTGATTGTACGTGATAAATACTAGATGAAATTTTATGAATTTATTAAATGTTACGCTACATGATATTTTCAAGGGTTGTGTTTGATCAAAAACATAAAATAATTAAATTATCTCGATAAAAAAAAATCACAAAGTTACGTCTGATTTTCCCTTTTTTTCGTTTTATACTGGACATGGCAATTACTATGATGTCAATTTTTTTATAAATAATTATATTGAAAAATAAGTAAGGGCTATGTCTAGTCATTTTTTAAAATTCCTTTTAGTTTTGGATTTATAACGATTAAACACTTTTGGCGCTTAATACGTTTTGATTCCGCGGAAAAAGCCATCTCCCGTCGCACGTTTGTGAAGCTTGACACATATTTCTATTTCACACATCAGTACCGATCGCTCCGTTGAGACGAGAAGACTACGCTCAAATTCTTAGCTGCTCCGAGTTTCAAAATAAATAGTGAAATGGGGAAAAAGAAAAGGACTTAGTAAACGAGAGCTAAAAAAGTTACAAACTGAAAGGATGGCTAATTGTCGAAGGTATGTTGTATTGTATTTTAAGAGAAATAAATTCATTTGAGTCGATCTAGTAAGATGACGTAAACAGATGGTGTAAAAGTATATGCTAAGTAATCACATGACTTTAGTTGGTCTCTTCGATTTCGAAGGAATTTGTTTCAATCCACCAGGTATTTATTGTAAGTAAATGGTTTTCAAATAATATGTAATTTTCAGAATTGCTGTATCTCAAAATATTTCACAATCTGACAGGTGTGATCAAAATGAAGTTGTGGAGGCATGCGCGTCGTCGACTATGTAGGTTTCTTTAAAAATAGGATCCATACTCGCTTTTCCATCTTGGGTATTTTTTTTAGTAAAGTTGAAGCTGGCTTAAACAATAATTAGTTACTACCACATGCGTAAATATACTAAGTACTGTGTTTATTTTACAGAACAACATTGAATTTGGAAAATGTAGACCCTAATAGACAGCCTATATCTACAGACTATTGTCAGCCAGAAAAAAATACTTACCGTAATGATTACTCGAAGAATGAAGAGAATACTCTAGGAAGGTATCCGCCTAAATTCTTACAGTACAATCGATAACATTTAAACTAGTGGAGACCTGTCATTAGAAAAATAACGAATGGGAAATAGTCATTTGAGAAATAACGTTAGATAATTTTTGATAAAGTTATCACTTTCCAAACCATCCTTTCTTAAATGAAAGTAACTAAGCGCAAACAGACGCCGAAATTAACCATTTCCCACCTACTTTTTTGCCTGGCCGCTGCTTTGCACTCTCCTGTAAATATAAAATAAATCCGATCAGTTGAACGGAAAAGGGTGGATTTGGGTGGGGTGGTTAGAACTGCAACCACAAAACGCATGAGCCGAGCGATATTTTGACTCAGAACGCCACTTGCTACGAGCACTTTAATGCTTAATTGCAAATGACTTTCCTAATAGTGGGTAATTTGTGCCTTTTTTTAACATAAGTTCTGTAAAATATGGCTTCCGCATTTTTTTTTTCTACTGTGTCATTTCTGCATGTTTTTTTTTTTGGAAATAGCTGAACTTTTTCATTACAGTTCATTGAAGCGACGACGCACTCTAAGTAGTCGGCCACAAGCTCAGAATGAAAATCAGGCTGAAAATTTGTACGATGCAGCAGAGAGAGTGATAATAGACAAGTTGTACTTTTTTGAAAAAATAAAAATGGTATCGAATCATGTTCCTCAATTCGGTTGCACTCTATCTAACTTAAACATCACAGGAGAAACGTGGGTAAAGTGGGTGGCCACCGTTTTCTGGGATTCACAAGGTTTGATCTACATCGATTACATCGAGAAGGGTAAAACTATAACAGGGCTTTACTGTGCCGATTTATTGGGCTGATTCGACGCCGAATTAAAGAAAAAACGACCCCACCTGGCGAAGAAAAACGTGCTGTTTCACCACGACAACGCACCGGTTCACACGTCTGCCGTTGCCATGGTCAAATTGGTCGAATTGCGCTACAAATTGCTGCCCCATCCACCGTATTCTCCAGAGTTGGCCCCTTGAGACTTCTTTCTGTTTCCTAATCTGAAAAAAACACTCCCCGGGAATAGATATGGATCAAATGAGGAGGTCATTGCCGCCACGGAGGTCTATTTTGCAGAGTTGGACAAAAACTATTTTTCGGACGGGTTAAAAAAGTTTGAGCATCGCTGTGCTAAGTGTATCGAACTGAATGGAGACTATGTTGAAAAATAAATTGCCATTTTCCAAAATTTACCTTTACTTTTTGTAGGCTAAGTAAGTATTTATTGAATGACCCTCGTATAATATGTACGGTGGCCGGCACATCATGCTACCCATTTCCGGTCAGTCCTCCTTGCTCTATCGCAAACAAATGTCATTTGGCAAGAGCGAGAGAAAAAACGGAAAAGGGGTAACCTGATGTGCTGTTGACTGTACATACTTGAAATAAAAATGATGTTTTTGGCATTCATTTTCATTTTTCATTCACCTTTCAACGCCCTATAAACCAGATACAATTGAAAATCTATTATTATAATCGCTGACAATCGCGCCAGGCGGGATGCGACCCTTTAATTCGTGTTCAGTTGGTGGAGGAGAGTCCAACCACCCCCTCATGAGTTCTCACCTTGGCGTTGCGAGGGGGCTTAGTACCGGTGGTAGGGTCCAACCGCCGGGAAGCGAATAGAACTCAGGAGTGGCAGTGTGGTGGACTAGCCACCCACTCGCTGAGGCCCGTAAGGGTGACACGTGGGGTTGCGGGGCCAGTGCGGCCTGCAAGCGCCTTGAGGCGCGTGGTAGCGGCCGCGGGGTTTTAGTCGGTAGGAGTCCAACATAACTTCGTCGTCTCCCCGGGCGGCGAGGTATCCATGAAGATTTCCCCACGAAAAAAAAGGCGGGTCAAATCATGACACCGGGGAGCTTTTATTTATAAATATACAAATGCGTCCACCTATTACCGTCACTAATATAGAACAAAGAACGCAAAAAAACCCGCTTGTGTATTTACTTTAAAATATTTTATTAGTATTTTATTTTAGTATATAAAAATAAGTCGTGTTTTCCTTCCTGACGCTATAACTCCAGAACGCACTAACCGATTTCCACGGTTTTGCATTCGTTGGAATGGTCTCGGGCTCCGTGAGGTTTATAGCAAAGAAAAATCAGGAAAATTTCTACAGAAAAGCGGAAAAATCTTTTTTCACATACAGCTAAGTCCACGCGGACGAAGTCGCGGGCGGCTGCTAGTATTTAGTATTTAATGGGAAAAAATCAACTGGTGACAGATAGACAGTGTAGTCTATGTAATAGGGTCCTGTTTTTACCTTTTGCATACCGATCCTTAAAAATAATTTAAAAGATGAGACTACTATCTACAACATAACATTCAACTTATATACAAAGTAAAATTACACACATTAAAATGTAGGTAATGTATTCACAAAAATAATGCCCACTGTGTTATCTGATTGTTTTACGTATACTACGGAAGCTACGCGTTGAGCGAGCGAGAGAGATGTATTGTGGTTTGGCGGGCGATAGTATTCGCAGAGAGGGGGGCGCGGGTGAATTTTAATAATTTGCTGGGTTTATACGCACTCTTAAGAATAAACTACTAGATGCCATTGGCTTTAACATACACAATGTACAAGCACTTTCGCTGACCAAGGGATTAACTAGAATTATATGAAAGTTACCGAATCGTACGATAAGTCGGTTGTGAACTTGTGAATCGCAACCCAGATTGAAACTGTGACTAAAACATCGCCAGCCTAAAATGGCGGCTATATCCTAGTTTCCCATTGTTGGTAAATGATAGTAGGTACCTATCAAGAGATTGGAGAGAGAACTGGAGATTGAATAATGAATCAATATCTTTCCTTGTCTAAGAAAAATTAGGTCAAATAATATCAGTCTAGAGTCTAGATAGAAAATTATGCGTAATGAACAAATGTCAAGGAATATTAGGTTAAGCAATTACTTGAACTGTAATTATGCAATGTTTGTTAAAAAATAAGATAAGATATAATCATCACGTTCCAGTCATGAGCCTCACCTGATTTTCTCTCGGATGACTAGCCACGATGATGTGCGGCACATGGCTCGTGGGCGTCTCCAGGGCGTCTCCCACCGTGACCTTCCGCTCCGGCGGCCGCTCGTACGCCCGCGTGGTCGCCCGCTCCGTGCTGGTCTTCGGCCGTGGGCGGCGCGTGGTCTCCGGCGGCACGAACGGGGTCGGGGAAGACGGGCGGGAGGGACGCCGCGAGGCTAGGACCAGGCGCGGCGTGGTCGGGAGGGTGGTCGGCAGGAAGGGCGTGGTCGTCGGGGGGGAGGGGGAGGTCGTGGTCGTGGTCGTGGTCGACGTTGTAGAGCGTTCTTCAGCTGTTGATGATACAATAAGTTTTTAGGTTTTTATCAATTGACTTATAGTGCGGTCCGTTTTGAGTCAAAAGTGTTGATAGCGCGCTCACGTCGCTCACGCTCATACAATTTATCAATTCGGGACGCGTGTGAGCGCGCTATTATCACTTTTGACTCAAAACGGACCGCGCCTTTAAACCGTTTCTTCCAACTTTACTGTACATATTCATGCTGAGTAATGAAATACTTAGACTTCTTATTTTGAAAATTAAAATGGAGCTGTTGTTATTCACATATACATCTTAAAGAATCGCTATCCTCCGAATTCACAAAGGCAAATCAAAGTTTAGCATCTCTCAAAAGTATAGCTGTCCCTTTCAGTTCTATTATCATTAAACGGGACAGTATGAGCGTGAGCGCGTGCTTAGCAATAAATTGACGTATGTGAATTCGGAGGTATTTGTGTGAAAAGGTGATTTTCAGGATAAATATATATAAATCATTATTGGACAATCGTCTGAAAATCCACTACGGCACTCACCTCTGACAGGTCAGCTGGTAAATAGATGTATTTTATTTTTTTTGAAAAGAAAACCCTAATAGAGTCTATGACAGTGTGGCGCCGGCTGATCCCACAGCCCAGTGGATAGAATTTTTGAGAAGAAAACCTAAAAGAGACTAACTTCGACAGTGCGGCGCGGGCTGGTCCCACAGCCCAGTGGCCAGGCAGCTGATTCTCCGCGGGCCGGTGAGCCGGTGGCCGCGCGCGCAGGAGTACTCCGCCGAGGAACCGAACGCGGACGCATTGCCAGACAGCACCACTCGGCCGTTGGGGATCTGCGGCGGCGGCTCGCAGTGTACCACTGTTTGGTGAAAGGTGTCTTAATATTGTGCTAAAATTCAATCAAATAGCAGCTTTGCAGCTCACCACATACAGGCCTGGGGCATTATTACAATCTCCTATAATCTGATCTCTGATCTGACAGTTTCAGTCATAGGCCCATCTTTTGAGCAGCATATTTACCGTCACAAGTCGTGTTTTGTGTGGTAAATAGTGTCAAAAAAAAAATATTCTTTTTTTCATTGCTGGAGTAACTTATTCTGCATGTTTTAATAAATTGAGCTAAAACTGAGCTGTACAGTGATCATAATAAGGCCCCTGATATGTATTGTCATACCATACCATACTCAAATATAAGGGGCAGTGAATAAGCAGTTGGAGAAATGTATCAGAAGTAAGTACTAAACCCTGCTTTATGTAATTATCAAGCCGTACAAAGGCTCCAAGTAAGGGTTTTGCTTTGTTGAAAATAGCAGTTTCCATGTCTATTACGATTTATTGATGAAAGGCATGGCGAATTCTTCGTTTGAAAGAAAACTTGATCAAGTCGAATTGTCATTTTCCTCTAATAAGAAATCTCTAATGAAGTCTATATTTGCTTTATAATTGGTGATGGTACCACATTAAAACTATTTGCAAAGGTTATAGCATCAATGGTGGCTGACCTACATGGCATAGAAAGCTCGAGCCACGTGGAAACTGCTCATGGCATTGTGCTCAGCATTTCTCCCAGCGAGTTAGCGACTAATTGGTGTAATCACGGTGGAAACTGGAAAAGGTCTGATACTATCGGTGTACAACCACGAGCAGTAATGGAGCCACATTTAAACCTTTAGCTTTTGGTTAAGTTGTCCAAATAATAAGTATTCTCAAAATACGAAAAACGTCTATCTATTGATGACCGTGGTTTAACTTCAGTTCGCGACAAAGTTTACCTGTGGTTCCTGCATGTCAATGGGATATTTTTACACAGTGCTTACCATATTTTTTAGAAAGAAAACTCAGACATGTCCAGGAACAGACTGATTACACTAATACGCAGGCAAATGGACTGATTTTCCGTCCAATAAACTGCCATTATAGTGCAAATATTTAAAAATCCCGCCGTGCTTAGATCACCCTAGCGCGGTCAACCACATATTTGTACCCTCATAGTCTGACAAAGTTAATGGCGTGAATGAGTAGAGGCTAGAGGTGTCCTTGCGTGGTACAAGAGCGGATCGATACATATCATCATTACAGCTGAACGACGCCCCCTGGTGGACATGGGCCTCCCGCAAGGATCTCCACAACGAGGTTATTTAAAACCGGCCTATATACGTCCCACTGCTGGGCACAGGCCTCACCAAAACTATGAGATGACGCGATCGAGCCACACTCAAACACGCCGACTCAGAGTGGATCGTTAATGATAGACAATACTAGCTAAATCGGGTAATTCAATTTATTTTCCGCCATCTCTATGTCTGAAATTTAGTATTGGCTTACGTCTCAGGATGTGACTAAGTTTAGTTAGAGACCTCAGTTCTGCATGGTTGATAATATCTCGCTGATTTAAAGTTGAACCACTAGGCTAGGCTAGTGCTATCGCAGACGACATAGACGTGAGATGATGTTACCTATACCCGCGTCTTGAAGTATGGCCCGTACCACCGTATTATTGAGGTGTGGTCTTGACCAGAGCTGTGGTTGCGTGATTTTAGCTGCCGGAAGGGCTAAAAGACTCCTGAGACCCATTGGGTCTGCTACTCCATCTACTCACCATCACATCTTGGTGGGGGCCCATTCCAGCGTTCGTCGATGTCGCAGACCAGCCTCGCGCGGCCCACCATCTCGTGACCCTCGTCGCAGGAGTACTGCACGTGTGACAAGTACGAGACTGACCCATTCACCAACGCGTACGACCCGTGGGCGATGTCTGCTGGGTAGCCACATTCGATACCTGAGACAAGAATATAAGATAATAAGTACTCAATGATAATAAAATGAAAAAGTGGCATCCACAATCAGAACTATTAGTGAACCTGAGAAAAGCATTGACAGTTTGAGACTACAGGGCGCAACATTTAAATATCTGTCTCGCTTGCGCTGTCGTAAATTATCATACTATCTTGTTCACACGTTATAGGACGCAGTTACGGACGCAGTGGACAAATTATGACTTTGCATCAGTACTGACATAACCTACCTCTTTCTTATCATAATATCATTGGATATAGTCTATCGAACTGAACACAGACACACATTTTGATGTTAAGGGGGGTTAGGCGGTCAGCGAAAATTCAGATTTCGTATCTCTTCGCGCCTGAGGTAAGGGGGTGGGGGAGGAGGTGATTGTCCGCGTATGGAACGCGTATGAATTTAGTATGGAATCAACGTGCTCGAAACTAAAAATCGTAAGCGCCATTCACATTTTTATCAAAAAGTGAATGAAAAGATTTGGTATTTTCTAAACCTAAAACAGAAGGGATCTAATCGAGAAGGTTAAAAATACCTATGTTTTTGTGATTTTATACGAATTATTATCGTAAAATGCGGTTGTAATGAGCATTTATATGATATTTTAGAGGTAACTTCAGGATTTTATTCTATCGAGCAAAGTTTTTCCAACCGTGTTTTGGAAACAGTCATCCCATCACACATACGTTCTGTAATACATATTAGAAATTTCAGTGCGAAAAACATTCAATATTTTCAATTATAGCTCATAGATAACAGTCCATTTTGCCGTTTTCACCTACTAAGGCCCCTTAACAAGTTGAATGCTACGAGTACAACACAGGTTGCGGCGTCGATACTCTGTACAAATTGCATGAATACTCCGAATATGTTTGTTTCAAATTATTTTTCTGAGCTATTTAGCATTATCAATGCTGAAACTTAGATAGATAGAAATATAAATGAAAGACCTAGGTAGGTATAGGATAGGTAGAGATCGCGATTAGCGATAAGGCCGCCTTAATTGTGCATTGCTTTTAATGTATTACTAAGATGTAAGTTTTTAATGTTCATGTGCAATAAAGAATATGATTTATTTATCTGTGTCTGTTTTTATTGTTCTGGTGTTTCCTGTATCTGCTAAATGCATTTTTAAAAATAAACAAACTTTGCTTACTTTGCTATGTGGATATCAAATATCAAATGATATCTATTTAATTGACGTTAAAACAGTTACAGAAATAAAAGTTTCTGGAACTCATAAAAGGTCAGGTAAAATTTCTCTTATAACCCCCTCAGGGAGAAAACACAAGAAGAGACAATAATAGTAATGGACATATCCGTTTCATAGGTTATAATTGTAACAAATAGTTCCGAGAACGAGTTCCGAGTAAACCGACATAGAACCGGTCCGGTCAGGCGGACCGGACCAGCCGGGTCGGTTCCGGCTGGAAGCGGCTCGTGCCATTATAATTGGATGTTGTTGTGCAGAATTGTTGAAACAACATCAATTATTATGATAGCTCAAAAAAACGGCCTATATACGCCCCCCTGGGCACCTGAGCCATACTCCAACACGCGGGCTCAGTGCGGATTGTTGGAGGGGTGTAAGGTTAGTGAGCAACCTTAATATTAGATTTTATCAAGCTGCCCTAAGGCCTCTGACTAGGCTTGACGACTGACATCTACGTCGATGTCAACCGGGACCAACTGCTTAACGTGCCTTCCGAAGCAGGGAGATGCTCGATAAATACATCGCCAAATTTCGGTTGGGGTGGTCACCCATCCCTTTTACGACCCGGCGTATGTTGCTTTACAATATATATGACCCATTTATTGTTTTTTTTGTTTGATTTACAAGTTTCCTTGGTTTACCCAAGTTTACTTATTAACTTTCTGTTTTATTTATTTGTATGTCAAAACTGTATGCCTCTGTTGGCTTATTCAAACATTAACTTTGTTGTGTAAAACATTGGACGACTTAAAAAGAGTAACTGCGGAGTTTTTTGCCGGGTCTTCTCAGTAGAAACACCACTGACGCCGGTGGTAGAGTCCCATTATGTACGTGTATTTTGAGTATTGTTTGTTATATCGTATTATGTCTACTAGTATGTTTATTAAGTGGTTAAAATTAAGATAGAAAGTATTTGAGAGATAGGTATTTAACATTATGCTAATTTCTAGCCAAGAGCAAAACGATAATTTTCTACTTGTCAAACATTTAATTGATTCGGCGTTTAATTTCGTTTAAAGCGCTTCTACTAGTAGGTAAAACCTGGCTAGTCTCTCAGAAATACGATGAGCTCAAATATGAAAATCCTCGGGCTTGAACATGGTAAAATTGCTACATTTGTCAAATAATATTAATTGCATAAATGGCTACTAGGCACTTATACCTAAAGCCAGGTGGCTGCTCTCTGCATTATGGTGTCCACTGCAATGATATGATATAATAATAAAAAAGAGGTAGATAGGTTAAGTCAGTACTAATGCGACCCCAAAAATAGTCCACTGCGTACCTACGTACCTATAATGTTGTGAGCGTGTGAACAAGACAGTATGATTATAAATAGAGCGTCAACGAGACAGATACGTGTTGCGCAGTGTCGTCTCAAACTGTCAATGCTTAGCTCAGGTGCCACTTTTTTAGCAAAAGCAACCTATCTACCTCTTTTTTATTATAATATCATTGGTCCACTGTCTAAGTGCCAATGCAAACGCGCCGATATTTGCGTCTATTGGTAATTTGTAATTGGTTGAATCAATCCCATCTTCAGAACTGAAATCAGTCAAGAATAAATAGTTCTGAGCTAGTAAATTTCAGTCGAGAATTGGAAATTACTTAATTCGTTTAGACATGAACTCGACTCAGACGTAGCAGACCTTGTTCTTCCATAGTCAATAGTGATTCTGATACCTTTGTCATGAGTTTCTGACTACTTTGATAGTTGGGGATTCTTTTTGTCACTTTAGATAGATAGATAAAGGCTTTATTGCACACTAAATTAACACATTTTAATAACACATAAGCTCTTTCTCTTATAAGCCTAATTCTTTATTACCTTACTTTTTAGGATTTTTCCAAGCATTTCAAAACCACGACGTTAGGAGACAATACCAAATACGATAAAGACGTATCTAGGTAGTTTTATATATTTTTATAAAGGTAATTCAAAAATTCACTGTCAGTAAGTCACCTTTTTTGAAAAACTGTTCATTTCCTTTCTTCAGATAAAACGTTATCTACGTTAGTCAAGAGATTTATCATTAAATACAATCGAACCTACTTAAGCTTCCCAATCAAATCATGGAGTATATCCACATATTGTTAAAGAAAAGTACTCACGCTTGCAGACAGGGGGGAACTCATCATAGAAGCCAGTGTCTCGGCAGGTCCTCACGGTGGGCCCCACCAGCAGGTGGCCCTCGTCGCAAGAGTACTCCACTGAAGCCCCCACTTCGAAGCTCTCGGCCACCATCGTCGAATTTGGAGGTTGTTCAGGTCTGCCACATGCTTTAGGCTCTGTTGGACAATGGAGGAAATAAAATGGGTAGGTCAGGTGAGCATTTGCGTTTAAACACTTTTCGATACACTTTTAATAAAGTCTTCAAAGAGAAACTTAGCTTCTATTTCAAAAGCTCTTGTTGAAAAGTTTACAAGTTTTTTTAGCGGATGTGATGGCCTATAAGGTTCGCAAAGCATTAAAATATACCACAATTATTAAAAATAAAAACAATCGCATGGTGCAGTACGCTTAGCTCGCTTCGCTCACTTCGCTTCGCTAGAACAGAAAAGTACTTACGGTGCTGGCAGATATAGTTCAGTCTAGCCTGGCAGTCAGTGTCTGCCCAGAGCCAGCCTTTGCTGCCGTCGAAGCGTGCACACCCTTCCGTGCCCCCTGGGGCGTTCCAGAACGAGACTGTGACGTCACTCCCGCTGACCCACTTCCAGTTGGAGGTATCCTGAGGGTCCCGGACGGCACCCATCCAGTATTGGCTGCTGGTGTCGCTGCTGCAATGGAAGTTTACCATTAGTTCTTATAACTAGCAGAAATGTTGAAACAATTGGAAAGGACAATCGAAAAACAATACTAAAATATGGCAGAAAGAGGGTTATGTTTAATCGTCCTCACGAAAGCATTCAAACTGTTAAAGGTTTTATGATAAAACTAAAAGGATAAATTTATGTGATACCTGTTTTGCAGGATATTCTCAGAGCGAACAAAAAACTGTGAGGTTTTACCGTGCTCTCAAGGTTAAGGGTATGCGCGACAAATCACAGATAGTAGGCGGTTGAGATTGCTTTTAGCATTGAGTCCGCCTTTCGCACCATTTGACCAAATAGTACTTGCACATAATCCTCCACTATCCACGCTTATATTAATATTTAAACCCCCTTATTTATAAGGCTCATTCAGTGCAGCATTAGATGAGCAATATGTGTCTTGTCTCTGTCACTTATCGATTTTTTTACATAAATAAGAATAAAAACTCTATAATAGTTGAACAGGTACTATTGGTTTGTTTGACTTTGTCTGCCGCAGTCAGGTTGATCGCTTCTGATCTATTCCGATTGAATTGCAAAAATCTAATACCAGTCAATGATATTACAATAAAAAAGACGTAGTCAGTCATAGTTATGTCAATAGTGACGCGAAGTCAAAAATTGTCCCCTGGCGTACGTACCCATAATTTGACCGTGTGTACAAGATAGCATGATTATTTACTAGAGCGTTAACGAGACAGATACACGTTGCGCAGTGCTGTCTCTAACTGTCAATGCTTTGCTCAGGTGGTCGAAAGTCCTGATTTCGGGTGCCATTTTTTTAGCATAAGTAACCAATCTACGTCTTTTTATTATAATATCATTGATACCAGTGTGGTATTTCTCTCAGATCATAGAAAGGAAATTCCTTTGTTCCTGAGTTGGTATTAGTTTATTATCGTCGTGGAATTCAATTACGAACGAATACCAAATTTGAAAATTCGAAGTATCCTACTATTCCCAGCGAATACCAAAACATAACTGTTGGTACAGTCGGAGATACAATTGCATTTAACTTTTTAATGATTTTATATTAAGATCGTAATGAATTCCTAAATCATGACATATTCAATTCATTCCGGATTTTTTTACATGAATAATCAATAACACTTGCAAAAATGATAGGTATTACCTGCGAAAAAAACTACAGAAGGAACTTATTGTTTAAAAATCCGAAACAACTGATCATTGGGAAACGAAGAGCCTTAACTTTCCATTGTTTTAGTGGAATTTTAGTTATTCAGAAAAGAACTTTTTTTTATGTTGATTTTCTTACATTTATTTAATAATACTCCTAGTTCGGATTGTCATGTCTTTTTTTAAGCTTAACAAATGTTGTTTTTTTTTGTATAATTACCTGCAGTTAATAATCATATTAATATTTATGTTAACACATTTTAGAAGACGATTTTTGTTTTTTTTATAGTTTTAGTATGTAAGTTACTTAGTTTATTATTATAATAATCGTTGATCGTTTGTGATATTTTTAATATTGCTGCATTTTTAAGACTAAAGCGAATCATAATGTTTTATTTAAATAGCTTATTATTAGGTTAGTGAGATTGACCAGCAAAGTTGAGATTGACCAGCAAAGTAGTTCTCAATTACTGTGCTTGTCAACCCCATATCTGGACCTCACGACTGCTTCCCATCAGGTGGAGTGAGGTCATCTTGAAGACCACTATAAAAAAAAAAAAAAGGTTACGGCGCATGCTCTGATTGGCTGTGTTATTATAGTAATGACCAAACGTTCCTACTTCACCTAAGTTTGTTAGATAAGACTGATTTAAAATAAACACTACTTGTAATCACTTAAAAAACCATTTTTTACTAACTGTACCTCATACTATTGAACTTATGAGGGTTTCTATGGGGTTCGTTTAAGAGTGGATAGAAAACTAATCACGACAGTAAATAAATACCAATTGTACTATTAGTTGTTTGATA
The DNA here is from genome assembly GCA_950022985.1 of Udea ferrugalis. Classification (NCBI taxonomy): domain Eukaryota; kingdom Metazoa; phylum Arthropoda; class Insecta; order Lepidoptera; family Crambidae; genus Udea; species Udea ferrugalis. Next base: position 2,911,984 of record OX465515.1, read on the forward strand.
TAAGAACGGAATAGATCATTTATTACTCATTTGAATAAAAGTATAGAGGGGAATTGGCACGAGTACCTTAAAAATATATTTGACCCTCTGTACGCACCCATAATTTCGATGCTGACTGTACATCTTTTAGAATTTTGTGAACAAGTTAAAACATTAATTATTGTGGCTTGCGCAAGTTTGTAATCAAATTAACTTCATACGATGAGTGAAGATTGGTAAGAGAGCAAGTTCGGATTCCCAATGTGATGAATAATCAATGATGGGCCGTGGGGGGGAAGGGAGGGGGAAATGCACGCAGCCTTGAGCTCACCCCCACGAAATTGGAAACCCTGTATGCGCCCAGTAGATTAAACTTTGGAAATTGTACCTGTAACATCTTTCAAGGACCACTACCCAAACTAATATAGTTCCTTTATCTAGTTTGAAATGAAGTCATTTAGTTCTTCTATTTATTTTAGAATTGATGAGCTATAGGTATAAACGCTTCTTTGAAAACGATGTGTTGCTCTTAGCATCGCCTTCCAACAACGGTCGGTCGAACGGTGTAGGTCAAATAGGGGGTCATTAATTTTGGCTTAAAAATGTAACACAAAGTAGTTTGAAAGTTTTGAATTGGTGTGAGTGAGAGTCAAAAATATGATATGTGACACACTGAAAAAAAGACAGGCAATAGGCATGGAAAGGTTTTCAAGTTTGATTGAAAAATCATCTATCAAAAAAATAACCTGCTTAATTTTATAATATACAAATAAATTCGCTAAAGCATCGCTTTTGCAACATTCGCTTAGTTAAAATTAGAGTTAGTTGAAACTACACAATACTTATTAGTTACCTATTAGACTATAAGTCACTTCAATCTATGTAGGCACTAGTGTCCGCCCGCGACTTCGTCCGCGTGGACTTTGGTTTAAAATGCCTATGTGTTATTCAGATGTAAAACTATATTATTGTAAAGTTTCATTAAAATCCATCCAGTCGGTTTTACGTAAAAGAGCAACACGGCACATCCAGACATACAAACTTCCGCATTTATAAATGTTAGTAGGGAAGCATTTTGCCGGGGACTTGGGCGCTCTTATTACCTTCAACCCACCGGTGATCTGGCAATAATCGCATTTTTCTTGGAACATCCACTTTCTCGTTGGAAATTATTAATATGTTTATAAAAACACTTCGTAAATGAATTCACTGTTTTATAAAATAACCATTAAAAAGACTTATAGGAAGGCAACCAAAATAGTCATAATGCTATCGTGCAGTTTTTTGTGAAACCCAAAGGGATCCATCAGGACATCGTGTTTCCGGGAAACGTTACCATTTACACAGCGACGTTTTTTGACCCGTTTTTGCAACAACAATTTCCATTGAAGCTCCGGTCCTATTGATCTTAGTAGTAAAAATATTTTATTCGAAACGAGGGCTTTTTTTTATTTTACCATATGACGTACCAAACACATTCAGTTCTTGGTTATGAATGAGACATTAAAAATAAGTTTAAATGCCAATATTATTAAATCTGAAATCGAAACCATGGTTTCTAAGAACAGATTTCGCTACCTCTTATAGGTTTTGACTTACCCCTACTAACCTATTTGGATTGATCACGCTGTATTATTTGAAGATTGAGAAAACGAAGCCGCGAAAGATCTGGCAATTATTTTCATATTTAATAATAGAAAGAATACTGATGATGATAAAGAGAAAAGATGATTAAAGTGAGCGTGCTGCATCGTGAATGATGTTACCTAGTTAGAATCACTGGGCTGGAGTGTCACAAGCAATGATATTACATTTAAAAAAAAGTAGACAGGTTATGTCAGTACTGAAGCGAAGCCAAAAATTGTCCACGGTAGTTAATTTGACAAGTGTTAACAACACAGTACGATTATTTACTACAGCGTAAATGAGATACATGCTGCGAAGTGTCGTGTCAGACTGTCAACAGAGCCAATGCTGTGCTCAGGTGTACGAATCGTTCAGATGCCACGTTTTAAGCACAAGTTAACCTATCTACCTATTTTCATTATAAAATCATTGGTCACAAGCCTACTCGTATATTAAGCAGTGAAATTGTAGGAAAGAGACATTTCATGACATTTCATCAACGCATCGGACTTTGAGAGAGCAAAAATGTGGTGCCGTTTGTGACGTCATCGATGAGTCACGTCTGTAATTAGCAAGCTGAATACAACCCGGAGCGCGTTTCAGCGCGCTCAAAACACTTTTGGCTCAAATCGGACCGAAACTAATCGGCTCTACGTTCTCACAGAAAGCAGATAGCAGCTACTCAGCTATTGCGAAAATTCGCAAAGGGCATATATTCGCGTCATCTCTTTGACGAACGACACGGGCGGGCGGGCGCGCCCTTCACACAGTCGAGTACTCTTACGACGCAATTTAAGGTCCTAATAGCTGGAAGTTCACACATAAATGGCCTATATACGTCCCACGTTCGTTATTGGTTCGTTTCTTACGGCTAGTTACAATTATTATTGAACACATTGACAAACTAAGATGTACAGATCAGGTCTCGCTAAGCACTATCTATCAGCAACCCTCCAACCGAACTAGAAATTAACCTGTATGTCGAGTGGAGAGGAGCCTAGTGGCAAGTGCAGGAGAATAGTTTTTATTTTACGTGAGAAACGATAGGTAAAGTAAAATTAGAAAATTACATGCTATAATTCCCAAACTGGACAAGTCTGTTATTTGGGAATTCTTGTAATAGCGATGAGAATATTAAAAAAGGAACGTATCTAAATGACTTAATTAACACTATTATCTTACACTTAATTATCCACTATGAGGTGGTACGAGCCATACTCCAACACCCGGGCTCAGTGCGGATTGTTGGAGGGGTGTAAGGTTAGGTTATTGAGCAACTTGTCGATACCATTTTAGCCACTGTGTAAACGTTAACACTAATCATTTGTTGCCGACTCGATGTTTCTAGCGGTTTGTTTCTATGTTCACACAATAGCTTTGATCCAACCACAACTAACTAAATAGACTGCGTAACATGGATAGTCTTAGATTTCTCGATTAGCGCAGTTACGACTGCTGAAGCTGAGAAGGTTCTTCAGCAAATCTTCCCGGAATTCCCTGAAGGAGATTAAGCTATCTACCCTACGGCAACAAACCGCACAAATGCCACCGAACCCTAGTGTCCAGTGAAATCTGCTGAAGGTGACAAAGGGGCATTGTTGTCGACAAGGATAAAAGCTCGTTGCACATTATCCAAGCACGACAACTACATGGCTCCGACTCAGCAATTATCTTGCCATTCAAATTTGAACCTTAAGTTGTAAGGACGGAGTTGACCACAGCAGCGGCCAGCGCTCTGACTGTTCGCCGTTGGTTTTGTCATAAATTGCAAAATATATTGTACCATTTACAACTTAAGGTTCAAATTCATATGGCAAGATTATTGCTGGGTCTGAGCCGTGCTTGCCTAGTGAGCGACGAGGGCCATGCCACACTGGCGGATTGCGAGCGTTTTCAAAGCGAAGCGGCCACGCAACGAACCCGCCGCCTGTGCGTGGCGAAGACGTCGCGGCTGCGCAGCGAATACGTTGCGGACGCGCAACGATTTCGCCGCGGACAAAACATAGTAGTCGCTTTCATTCAGTCGATTGGTTGTTATTGGATCCTCCCAATATCTTCGAAGTATTAGTTTACGTTTCTTGCGTCTTCGAAGTAACAAAGCTAACAGCAGTATTTCCTCGTCGGAATCCATTCAGTTCGCTGCTCTCTCAAGGCGGAAACGTTGCGAATCCGCGACGCGTCCGCAACGTGTTGGCTGCGCAGCCGCGACGTATTCGTCGCGCACCCGCGGCGGGTGGGCGGCGTGGCCGCTCCGCTTTGAAAACGCTTGTAATACGCCAGTGTGGCATGGCCCTAATACTCCAGCCGCCTTTGACGCGATCAGAAAAGGATAGAAAAGGATGACTGACAATGCTTGCTCTTCTGCTGTTAACAACAAAACATGAAGGAATGCACTTTTTAGTTTCCATGTAAATAAAAGCTTTAAACTGTATGTCAGTTGAGTTCGGAGTTAAGCAAAAGCTTTGACTGAGGAGTCGGAAGTGCAAAAAGGAAGTAAAAATCCCTGGACATTATTCCACACAGCGCCATCTAGCCCCCAGATGAGCTAATTAAAGCCCGTTTTTAAGGGATACGAGCCAACGGATTTAACAATGTCAATTTTTTTTTGTAAATACATACATAATAATTAATAGGCATAGAAAACACCCAGACCAATTTATATAAACAGACATGCATGAGCACTAAATGTTTGTACTGTGCGGGGATCGAACCCGCGACCTTTGGTGTAGTAGCCGACTACTCAACAACTATACCAAATCGGCCGTCAAACTTGGTATAAAGTAATTGTTACTAACATAATATTTAAAACCTTTTTGAACAAAAAACTAGATAGGCTCCAACTTCCAATAACACTTTTAGCGACAACCTAGTCGAATGTACGAGTTTTCCACAAATATATTTCCATTTCATTTTAACGCATGATTGGATTACCTTGGAAATCCGTATACGTCCGTATATCCGTATGGATTCATGATACTGCCAGGCAAGTATTTTGTGAACTAGAATATCAATATCACGTGAGTACTTTGAATTCATGACGTCAGTGCTTCCTAATATCAGTTCGTTCGCGTTAAGAATGCAGTGATTTTAAAAAATAATTTGGTCGCACACAAAAAAACTCAGATCTACAACCTTTGCGTTCGAAAGTATTGAACTTTCTAATTAGGAACGATTTGATTGGTTAGGGGTTGGTTAGATCTAAGGACAAGTATGAAATTACTGCATTCTTAACGCGAACGGACTATAGTGTTCGTTCGTAGGGCAGCTTTTTTTTATTACGTTCCGTTTACCGTGACGACAGCTAACAATCTTTGTTTCCTCTTTTCCGTGTTTCACTTCGACTATTCAAAATGTAGAGAGCTTTGGTATAGAACCAATAAGATAAATGTTGAAATAGCTATGACATAGAGAATCCCAATTTATGTGACGAGTGTAGCCCATCCGCACGCAAAGGGATTTGTGGCTTAAATCCATATTTTTAATAATGTTCGGTGTAGAATAAACGGACTTCAATCGGATTCGGTTTCCAATCCACAAAGAAAAGCTATGAATACCAGCAAAACATAAAATGTAAAGGAAGCTGTACTAGAAAGCTCCATATGAAACTTCTCTAAATGCCAATCATTATGTAAACTACTTATGGGTAGTCGTCCAAATGCATGACCAACCTCTGTATTTCTTAGCCAGCCCTTCTAACCTTGTTTAAGTTCCAGCAAACTTACTCCTCGTAGAGTAGAGCTTCGTAGAGCTTCCCGGCTGAGAAAAAAGTTTATAATTATGATATACATGCTTATAAGCCATAATTACTTTATTACAATGTTATTTAATTCAAAAGGACGACGTTTCTGCAAAAAAAACTATTTTTTACCTAGAGCGCCTATGAAAATTCAACAGGGAAAAAAATTTTTGCACGTGAATTTAGCAATAACAGAGTTATATTATAGGATTTTTCTCTATTTGTACTCTAAAAACTGAGATACGTTACTTTTGCGCCGGGCGTGGGGTAGTTCTAGTATGGGATTTGGCGGATCTCCTTACCACAAATTCCGGTGACAAGCAAATCACTTCAGATGGAATGTCGCAGCGATAGCGGTGAATTGACTGTTATTCGAAATGGCTAGATTGGCCACCAGCGGCCCGCTTGGCGTTCCCGTTTGCGAGTAGCTGCGCAAACGCTTACTACGAGTATAGCAGTTTTATGAGGTGAAAGATAGCGCCTATTTATTGTACAGCTATGAATCGGTAAAAAAGGGCAGATTTAATGTAGTCCAACAACGGGGCTAAGCAGAAAAGTATAGTATGCAGTTCAACAGAGTTAAAAAAAGTCGTTACTGGTGCACAAAAAAAAAGTTGCTGAAATCTTTATATTTAAGAGAAAGTCTTATTAGTTGCACTGTTTATAGCTTAGAACCAGCAGACGGACATACGATACTTTTTATTCCGTTCGACAGCGTTCCTGGGTTTTGTACCTTTCATAGATAATCTTTGTTTGATCTTGTAATGCTCTAAGGATCTTGTAGGTATCGAGATATTCTAGATATAATTGCTTCCTTTTGTTCATTAAAAACGTTGGTGAAACACAATTTGATTAACTACATTTGACGACTGATTTGGTGTTATACTCGCGGTTGCCGGTTTTTACGTCTGTTGTTTATTATGTATATTATCATAAGAAAAAAAACAAGTATGTTTATGCGTTGTATAATTTCCCATAGTACAAGCTATGCTTACCTTTCATAGATAATCTTTGTTTGATCTTGTAGGTATCAAGATATTCTAGATATAATTGCTTCCTTTTGTTCATTAAAAACGTTGGTGAAACACAATTTGATTAACTACATTTGACGACTGATTTGGTGTTATACTCGCGGTTGCCGGTTTTTACGTCTGTTGTTTATTATGTATATTATCATAAGAAAAAAAACAAGTATGCGTTGTATAATTTCCCATAGTACAAGCTATGCTTAATTTGGGGCTAGATATGGGCTAGATGACGCTGTGTGAAAAAAAGTCCAGTGACGTATTTTATTAACTGTCCAGTGATACTTAAGTATTAATACACGCAGTATGCACATGTCAAACACTAAAAAATGTATAAACATTTTTAGAGTATTTTTACACGTTATGGAATATTCTTCTAGGAAGCATAATCTGTACCTAGTTATATTTTAAACTAAACAACATCAACTTTTCTAACATAAACTAAATAAAATGTGTGTATGTTTATGGGACAAACAGTATCCCATAATACAAACTTTGATTAGTTTAGTTTGGTGCTACACAGAAAAAAAAAGTATCTTAAAAGAAGACAATATCGACTTGGTCAAGACAATCGTAGTTTCCCATATGGCGGAAACAATATATTCTTTAACAAAGTAAAATATTGTCTCGGATTTTTTGTCTTCGTCTAAGATATTAATCTTTGAAATAAGACTTCCAAAGTCTTAAATAAATAATCAAATTAGTATTATAAATAGACAACAATATTCTTAGGAATTATATTCTTGGCCGTATTATTCTTAGCTGCAGATATATTTGTGTAAAGTCAAAACTTCATTATTTTCTGTTGAAGAGATATTTGTGTTGAGATAAGACTTGTATGTTTCCTTTTAAGATAATTTAATCTTAGATGAAGCCTCTGCTACTCTCATTCGAAGAGATACTCGTTTCACGTCAAGACTTATGTTTCCTGCTAAAATTATATTACCTTAGATGAAGCCCCTCATATTCTTAATCGAAGAGATACTTGTTTTGCGTCAAGACATATGTTTCCAGCTAAAATAATATAATCTCAGATAAAGCTTCTAATATTCTCAATAGAAGAGGTACTTGTTTTACGTCAAGACTTGTAGGTTTCCTGCTATCCTCAATCGAAGAGATTCTTGTTTTCTGTCAAGACATATAATGTTTCCTGCTAAAATATTTTAATCTTAGATGAAGCTTCTGCTATTCTCAATTGAAGAGAATCTCGTTTTCTATCAAGACATATAATGTTTCCTGCTAAAATAATTGAATCTTAGATGAAGCCCATGCTATTCTCAATCGAAGAGATTCTCGTTTTCTGTCAAGACATATAATGTTTCCGGCTAAAATAATTTAATCTCAGATGAAGCCTCTGCTCTCAATTGAAGAGATTCTCGTTTTCTATCAAGACATATAATGTTTCCAGCTAAAATAATTGAATCTTAGATGAAGCCTATGCTATTCTCAATCGAAGAGATTCTCGCTTTCTGTCAAGACGTTTAATGTCTCCTGCTAAAATAATATAGTCTTCTACGAAAGCTCTACTATTCTCAATCGAAAAGATACTTGTTTTGCAACAAGACTTGTATGTTTTCTGCTAAAATAAAATATTCTTAGTTGAAATTATTGCTATTCTTAACCATATGTATGTTGAATCAGTTGTATGTTTAAGAGGCTTTAAACATATAAAAGATATCTCTTCAGCTAAGAATAGTAATAATTTCATCTAAGATTATAATATTATTTTAGCAGGAAACATCTAAGTCTTGACACAAAAGAATTAGGTATCTCAATATATTACATTACGAGTAGATATAAATATCAAAATGGAACAAGATATAAATGAAAAATATATATTTTTAAAATGTATTTATTCAATCATATAAATAAATTTTATTTATGCAAAATTGTAATCAATAAAGTACCACATGATTACTTGACGAAGTAGTTTATTCAACGTTACTTACATCAACTTAAAACTTAAAAATATTTAATTAGTTAACATTTTGACGTGTAGGTGTTGATTTCACATTTTGACTACCAAAACATAATGAAACAAATATACAGGCTGTTCCGTAATGAGTGGTTCAAAAGATATATATATATTTTGGCAACCCTGAGGAATTTCCAAAAAACTGTTCAAAGCAGTTATTTGTCAGTCCGGTTTTCGGTTGAACCATTCAGGAAGATCCTGTATATGCACATTTACGTATACAATGTGGTATACTATGTGCCAAATCTTGAGCCTGTTAATCGACTAATACCATTCATTTTCAAATTTAAAAAAAATAAGGTATCCGACATTCTTGCCGGTTTCTAAGAGACAACATGAATGAAGAAATACAAGGCAAATATAGCACTTAATAATCAAATAATAACAACCATGACCAAATTCAAAAGATATGACTTCTGACGTTATTGTCATTATCTGAGAGACTTAAAATAATGAATAAATAAGTAGCAAATCAGCTCTGCAAATATAGTACTTAATAATCTACTAATAACATTCATTAAAAAATATAAAATATGATATCTGACATTCTTACAGCTATCTAAGTGACAACAATAATAAAGAAATATGTGTCAAATACAGCACTTCAATAATCAACAAATAACATTCATTACCACATTCAAAAGAAATGATCTTAAATGTATGGTGGGATTACATCGTATTTAGTACTGACATCGTGTTTGGAACAATAAATACAGGTGATAACCTGCTTTTGGATACGATACGAAGCGCGTGATAACATTCAAACAGCGCGGCGTGCCGAAAGCTTTATAAGATAGATAGATAGATAATATTCTTTATTGCACATTAACATTAAAAACTTAGTTTAGAAATACATTGAAAGTAATGCACAATTTAGGCGGCCTTATCGCTAATAGCGATCTCTTCCAGGCAACCTACGGGTAGAGGAAAAAATAAATAAAGATGGGGTAAATGTGCATAATTACATTACATAAATAAATAAATCTAAATACTTCGGACAAAAATAAATATGACCAATCAATTTTATATTACAATACATGTATAGAATTTGATAAAGACATTTACATAAAACACAGAGAATACACAGCACAAGCAGATGCACCAAAGTTCGAGTAGTTAGGTTAGTGGAAGAATAAGCCGATTGAAAAACATACCTGACTTTGTCTTTAATTAAATATAATATTTCACCAGTATATTATCCGGTTGTGCAATGAATGATGTATGGTTGCCAAGTTTTTCTGTTTCCTGACGTATCCGTCAAAATTTCGTCGAGTTTCTTTTGTATGGAACTTTGGGTGCACTCAGTAGTGGAAAATTATTGCTGCTTGTTTAAGCGGCCTTTAGTAGGAACTAATTTACAAATCAATTTTATCTAAGAAGGAAGATTGTGTTCTGAAAAAAAAAAATTGTCAACCTATAGTAAGTATACCTTAATAATCTGAATAGTAAATGCAAAAAATAAATAAAATAATCCATCATTTGCAAGAAATACGCAAATAACCCATAGTAAATTATTTTGTAATCGGAAAGAAGGACAGATTACTTTGTGTAGCAAATAGTACTCATAGGATTAAGAAAATGGATAAAGAAATATAGTACCAACCATCATCAGCTAATCCAGTCTATGTGTTCGATCAACGCTGCTTCATCATTACTGTTTGTTCATTTGATGTTTTTGACCCTCTAAAAACAGTATTCCACAATATGTTTCATTTGTTTTCTCGATCAGGATATTTAGCACTGAAGTCCAGATGAATCTGATATTACAAAAAAAAATAATTAGAAGAAGTATGTAAAAAAATATATAGTAGTAATAATATAACTTTTATTTTTTGATAACTCACCAAAACATCGCTTCTCGTATCGTTCAATACAGGCTACTTTTCTATGAAATTTTGTACTGAAACATCAGTACCATCCGCGGTTTGAGGAGTTCATATGTCTCTTTACATTTTCTGAAAACATCTTCCCAAGGCTCTGAATTGTACTTAAGCCAAATGACATCATCGTTGTGCAGTGCTATAAAAAGAATAACATGTTATATGTGGTAATCCTCAAAATCGTTTTGTAGTCATTCAGTCAATATTTCAGAAATTCATTCAAGAAACCCTCGACTAACCGATCATCAGTTTTGTTACATGTTTGATCAAATAAAACAAAAATTACTAACCTCAGCGCAGCTGTTAGATATTCATTGATTATATAGGACAGAGCTCTTTTACAAATCATAAGTCAGGTCTTTGAAATGACTTTCTTCAATTCCATTGCCTGCAATTAAAAAGAAATAAGGTATTTAACTGGTTAAGCAAGAAGGCAGTTAATTTGTATAACAGCAACTTATTCAGTGGTCACATCTAACAAGCTGACTGAAAATTTGTTAATTTTCCTAAGATGTTACTTGCAGAAAAAGAGTTGCAATCAGTTTTTGATTTTTTGTCAAAGATATTTCAGTAGTTGTGCAAATCATTTTAATCATTTTTAAATTTAATTTAAATATAATCAAAATTACAATAACCAGTAGGTGCAATGAAGAATATTTTTCTTGATACTAAAATCGAAGTTTATGAAGTACATAAACTAAAAAAACTTGCATAATATAAAAAGTAGGAGGACTTAATACTTGTAATTATGTTAGATAAGAACTCTTAAAACGAATCAAAGGATAAATGCTGCGCAACTTACTTGTGAAATGTTCGATGGTCTGTTCTTCGCTATTCCAAGCCAAACGCAGATCTCCCAGCTTCTCCATTTTCACCATACAATCACTTGATGAAAATACAATGAATAGGGACAGTTACCTTACTTTTTAAATAAACTGAAATAATCTTGATGAGGTTCTACACTATCACTGACCGTGCAAGTTATTGAATACGCCATTGACGGACGCGATCGATCGATATGCGAAAGCCGCGGCCGCCGATCTTTAGGGTTGCCGTATCTCAAACTCAAAACTGCCATAAGTATATTGAGTTATAAGGTAAAAATATACAATGGCCGTATATTAAAAATGAACAATAGTAACAAAACACAGGTTTTTTAAATAAACTTATGTTTTTATACTTATGTTGTCATACTTCGTTCTCATTACGCTAATATTTATGAACTAACTAGCAGCCGCCCGCGACTTCGTCTGCGAGAACTAATGTGAAGAAAATATAGCTATGTCGTATTTTTTAAATGAATTATAGCCTATGTGCCATTCAGATGTAAAAGCAACATTATTCCATCGTTTCATTGATGAAGTAGTTTTGACGTGAAAGAGCAACACGGCACATCCACCCATACAAACTTTCCCTATTTATAATATTAGTAGGATCGTTGGAAGCTATATGTACATCCATACATATTTTGATTCTGATTCGGTGTGTTCATTGTTTTTTTTATATGTATTACATATGAAATTCCTTCCATTTTTGTTGTGAATAAGTTACTTAAGTAAATATAAAACATCCCAGAATGTCAATCTGCTAAGTTTTACCTTAAGTTTACCATATAAATATGTTTCCGCAGCGTATCTGAGATACATTTTCGTTCACTAAGCATACTGACAATAATATTGATAATTTACTAATAAAAGGGTTATTTAAATTTCGGGCAACTCCTTCAAAAAAGAGAAGGTGAAATACTTAAGGCAAGAAAAAGATGTCTTGATTTTCGTCGTGACTTGCCATCTATATTTCGTAGGCACATAGTTATAACTACCTACCTCTAGACAGAAATTCGTGAACCAAGAAAAGATGTTTTAGTCATCATGTTGGCCGCATAATTAAATGTAGGTATACAAAGTAAGCTGTCCTTTTATTATTTTTTGAAAGTGTAGTAGGTTATCGGATCAAACATACCCTCACGACTATTTCCCAGGTGGGGTAGTCAGTGGCATACCTACTGATTGTTGCCGTCATGGGAAACGGAACATTCAGAAGCCCACAACGTGGCAAGGATCAAAAATGTTTCTTTTTAGTTTTAAGATTTGATAACGTTTTGTTGAAATTAGTGTAAGGGTTATGGCATATTCTGAAACGAAGTACCTAATGTCTATCGTGGTGGTACCAATAATGGTCAGTTTAGCTCAGAGTCGTATATTTCAAGCTATAACTTTTGCTATTTATTAATCTCGCTACTACCATTTTACAGTGATTTAATCAGGTAATATGCGCATTTAATTCAATGACAAAAACTGAAAATGGTTACCGAATTTTGAAAAAATATTGTCCAAAATCTTTCACGGAAATCACCCCGAAATCTTATAGTGCTGCAGGTGCTATTGCAGTCTTGGACAGTCACTGTCCTGAGAAACGATTGAAGCACAGCCAAAACTACCGGTTAACCGGGTGACTCGAAATACTATTTGGAGTTTACTAGTATTTTTGTCGATTAGTGTTGAATTTTGAAGCTAATACATGGACTAGACAACAAAGATCATTTTAGCTAAGAATAAATCATTTTTTAGCTAAAATTGAGTTCTGAGTCGTCCCTCATCAATCAATAGAAACACTATGATATCAAAAGAGAACCATAATTTTCATTACAATTGTACCATTCTTTGTAAACATAGGTTAGGTTTACAGTGATTAGCGTGAATTGTCACTATGTTCGGCAATAATCTTGCCTAGAGCTCCTTGCCAAATATCGTTGGATTCTGTAGTTTGAAATTGTTTAATCAACAAAAAAACAATAATTTTAAGAACAAAATGTCAAACTCACCTACTTTCAAAAAGGAAAATATTGCACACCTCATTTTGTTTATCGCACCATTTCATGATAAAGGGTCGAAGCGTTGTAATATTTAGCGAAAGGACCGGTAGATGTTCAATCTTGTAATTTTAATTTCACCTAGCTTATTAACCACACGGTGTTCCTTATTTTCCTGATTTAGAACGAACCTTTCCAGGAGTTGTACGTTATCAACCAATGGAACATCCACGATACCTATACGATAGTGAAATTGAAGCGACATTACTTAATTAAGTAAAATAGCTTCTTTGCATAGGAAAATTAATTTTGACCGCAAGTATGTTTTTGTTTTCAGTTTGAATATAGTTATTCTTGGACGAAAATTGACTGATTGTTGAATTAAGAATACAGGTAAACTTATAATTCTTGAGGTAAGTTGATAATAATTATTAGAAACGAGAGTGCTATGTTCTCAAAGAGAGAAAACGTCGTTTACGTCAAGACTATATATTTTGTTCAGCCGATAATAATTAAATTAGGTTAAAAGAAGTAAAATTATTCTTGTACAGAGTAAAAGTTTTGGTATTAGATTAAGAAATAATATTCTCTTCAGTCAACAATAATGAAATAGTCTTAATTGAATGATAATATCTTCTTACTATAAGATGAAATTATCTTGACATTGAACATTTTCAAAGTCTTGAGGCAAAACGGATATCTTCTTCGATTAAAACAATAATACTCTTGAGCCAAAACTTTTTACTTAATGCGAGAATTTATGACAAGACTATATTAGTGTTCACGTAACAATACAGGATTTTTTGGATTAAGAACATTATACTTATGTTAAGAAAAGAAACTGTTGAATTAAAACAGATTTTTTGAGCACAGTTTTGTCTTGGTTAAACAGAGCCTTTTTTGAGTGCTATGTTCTCGAATAGAGAAAACGTCGTTTAGGTCAAGACAATATATTTTGTTCAGCCGATAATCATTAAATAGGGTTAAAAGGAGTAAAATTATTCTTGTTTAGAGTAAACATTTATTAGATCAAGAAATAATATTATCTTCGGTCAACAAAAATAAAATTGTCTTAAATGAATGCTAATATCATCTTACTATAAGACAATGTTCAATGAACATGTACTACCGGAACCGATTGCGGTACACGGCGCCGTTCTCGAAGTTGTTCAAAAATATGTATACCTCGGGCAGACATTGCAGTTAGGTAGGAACAACTTCGAGAGCGAGGTGAATAGAAGAATTCAGCTGGGTTGGGCAGCGTTTGGGAAGCTACGTCGGGTCTTCACATCGTCGATCCCACAGTGCCTAAAGACAAAAGTCTTCAATCAGTGCGTCCTACCCGTCATGACATACGGAGCCGAAACGTGGACACTAACGGCACGGCTGGTCCACAAATTTAAAGTCACCCAGCGGGCTATGGAGAGGGCTATGCTCGGCGTTTCTCTGCGGGACCAAATTAGAAATGAGGTGATAAGGCAGAGAACCAAGGTTATCGACATAGCCCACCGGATTAGCAAGTTGAAGTGGCAGTGGGCTGGCCATGTAAGCCGTAGAACCGACAACCGTTGGAGTAAACGTGTTCTTGAGTGGAGACCGCGTCTCGGCAAGCGTAATGTAGAACGCCCTCAGGCAAGGTGGAGTGATGATTTGCGCAGGATGGCTGGCAGGAGCTGGATGCGAGCAGCCGAAGATCGAGCTCAGTGGCGTGTAATGGGAGAGGCCTATGTCCAGCAGTGGACTGCAACAGGCTGATGATGATGATGATGATAAGACAATATCATCTTGATATCGATTATTTTCAAAGTCTCAAGGCAAAACGGATATCTTCTTCGAATGAAACAGTAATATTCTTGAACCAAAACTTTTTACTTATTGCAAGAATTTATTACAAGACTATATTAGTGTTCACGTAACAATACACGTTTTTTTGGATTGAGAACATATACTTATATTAAAAAAATAAACACTTGGTTTAAAACATTTTTTTTGAGAATTTAATCAGTCTTGGTTTTAGCAAACATTTTTTTCCGTGTAGGTGGGGCTGTGTTGAATAACGTTTGTACTAAGCACTATTTTATTTTATTAAAATCTTCTTCAATTCCTATGAGTGAATACTGAACGTTGTTACAAAGAAAATTCATAATGTATTCAGCGATACTCGTAAATACTTAATTAAAATCAGGTAATAAATTGTACTACGAAAAAGGCGTCAGTCATAAATGCTTTTAAAAAGCATAAAGCATAATGCATTTCAAAAAGCATTTTATGACTTTTCCATTTAATGAAACCCAGTCGTCGTGCACATTAATAAATATTAATTAAAAACAGTCTGATGAGTTTTTAGTAGCTACATCACAGGAGTCATTCTGCTGTTTTAAATTACATCGTCCACCCAACTTTTCTCCCCCTTTCTGCATACCTGCAAATCATTCTCGGAGCAGCCTCCCCCCCCTTGCTTATCCCTCTACAATGGGTCTCGCTGCCCTTTGAGCTTTGACAATCTGATGCGACGATTCAGGTCGCTCTGCCAGGTGTTCATGGCAAGTGGAAACATTTTTTTTTATTAAACCTGTGTAATGTTGTGTAATTTACTTTTATTTTTTGTTAAAGATGTTATTGTGTTAACATGTTTAATTCTATAACATGTTAATCTATGATGTCCACCTTCGTAGGAAGAGGCTTTCCCAACACAAGTATCTTTTGATTTCTTTTTGGGAAGATCCGGCGACTTATTTGTACAAGATTTACTGTTATAATAACTTTTTTTTAAATTTTCTATACCATATGAAGTTTGCTTTTTGGTCCGCTTGTTTTCTTCTATCTTCTTCTCTACTTTGTGACTTTACCATCGGTGTCGCACAGATGTGAACAACTCTCTTCAAATTACTTTTAAGAAAGGACTTGATCAAAATTTCATAGACAAAAAACCTAGAATCGCCAGCAACGAAATGTATAAAAATGGGTTCACTAAAGTAACCCTATTACGTATTCAAAAAATCAGCCTCCTAATCTATACAGTATAGAAGTTATTGTACTGTATAACTTCATTAATATAAACAAAAAGAGGAAGATACGACATCCACGTACCGAAACTAACCAAAAAAAAAACAGGCCCAATGGACCTGTTTGCAAGTCAATATGGCAGCGAATTGTTTGCAATGTCATGTGCCAGTTTCCGAATAAATAAAGAACATAGAATGGAATGGCAATGACAAATAGGATGATGAACATAGACATAAGTGAGTAAAAAGTAAAATCACAATGTGTAACAAAAGAGATTTTTCTACTCTTTAACACTCCTCCTTAAATACACACGTGTTTTGAATTTGAACACGATTTTAACATACATTTATGCAAGGTGAGTTTTACAAGTGGGCATGGTAGGCAAAATCCTAAACTATGAGGAATTCAGAAAAATGGTCAATGTGAATGTAATGAAAATAAATATTTTATAAAAAATGAGACCTTTCCTTCAGTTTGCCATATAATGTTACTTCTCATTATTTGACCCTTAGAAACGAAACCACAAGATGGCATAGTAATACGGGGTGTCATTTTTTTCCAAGAACAACTGGTTCGAACCCCGGCTACGAATAAAGTTTTTAAACAAATCTGAGTATACAGTTTTAGTTTTTGTCAAAATCGGGCTAAAGACTCCCTCGACAATTTTTCTCAATTCCTTATAGTTTAGGATTTGGTCTACTGCGCCCACTTCAAAAACTCACCCTGTATACCTAATATTTTCATAGAATATGATATGAAACTTTAAATAACAACTTTTCTTATATTTACCGACCCAAAAGAGTTCATAGATCACGGCTACAATAGATTTTTCAGAACCTAAAAAATACAAATATTGATTTCATTAATCATTAATATCTAGTATACCGCGTAGCTTTTGCAGTAGATTTTTATATATTTTTGATCTACACATTATGCTCGTTGAAATAGCATATATGGCATTTCTGGCGATTCTAGGTTTTTTTTTGATCAAGTCCTTTGTTTAAGAACTTGCTAACCCCATAATTCACAAACGCAAATCAACCTGGAACATAGGAGCATAGCTGTCCCTTTCAGTTCTATTGACATTTTACCGGACAGCATTAGCTTTGGCGAGTGCTTGGCGTTTTTGCGAATTCAGGGGCAAGAGTGCTCCACCAGTGGCGCCGAAACTCTGCTTAGGGCGTTACTAGGAGATGCAAATTCGACCTGATTGTGCAGTATGTGCTTTACATAACCCTGTAAGCTTAATCCCTTACAATAAAGAATGCTTTTGATATTATTTGCATAACAGAATCTCGTAAGCATGATATAACAAAAATTATGCCTCAGCATTTGACATCTACTTTCTATCCGTATGGTTCATAATGTGTTAACAATTACAAGATAAAACTGATTGATTAGGTATTATGGCATTACATGTTTTGTTGTGCAACTTACTAACATAACAGATACATTGGAAGTTTTATGGCAATGCCACAGTCATAGGAGGAAATGGATATGTCGCAGTCATATGCTTGAATCTGCCATTTGAATAAATGACTAGCCCGTTCATTGAATGGTTAACGTCTTCCCTGACTGATTTTCAGTTATTTCAACATCAGGGCGAATCCAACTTACCAACCAACCCCGACTCCACGTGGTACTTGTTTTGCCCTACCCCTAGAGTGTAATTTAAAAGCTTTGTTCAAAGGGCTATGTTACAATCAGCTAACTAGTTGGACGTTGAGTAACGCATCTTCAATCAACGTTCGGCCTAGTCATTCAATTCAAAGTCGCCACTCAACTAACGCGCTAGGCAATCATTAAATTAGTAAATTGAACAAAATGACTGCGACATGTTACTCTGCACCGGTCTTGTGCAGTGCACATTGAATGATAGGGAGGAGTGCAGCATGGTAGAGATCGTCGAAGCTGAAATGACGCGCCTCTCCAGTGCATCTACGCTTAAGCAAGCACTCTTGTATGCGCAGACGCGGTGGAGGGCAGCATCAATTCAGCTAAGACGATCTCTATCGATAGATATCATTAAAAGATATTTTAAGGTTGACATCCAATAACTTTTTACAGATGATAAATAGATAAATAATTCTAATTCATGCAGATTTCAATCAACACGCAATAAAGCGTGTTTTGGTTGATCTGGCTTATTAGAGGCCATAATTATTGTTTCCTAAACTATAGCTGACGAGTATGGGAAGCCAACGAATAGCCTTTGTTAGAAATGTTATTTGTGGCATAGTGTTGCGTCCGGAACGCGGCTAAATGAGAGGATTACCATTCATAGTTGGCAAATCCACAACAAATCTGTTAATGGTATTTTCAATTGTAAGGTTTATAGTGGTTTATCATATTTCAAATTTGAAGCACTTATAATTTGGATCCTGTTACAAATTATCTACGGCGATATTATTGTGAAAACAATGTTTTTGTAATACAGTTTATGTTGAGGTTTCAATTGATAAAGTGTTATGAATATTTCTGAGCTTATGACATTCTAGATCTTCCAACAGTCACAGCAAATTATTGTCGTTTGTTTGTTAGCGATAATAATGAAAAAAAAAGAACTCGTCTGTAGGTACATTTTTTTCATCACGCCACCAGTTTCCAATCTGTCCTCCTTACCAGGAAAAAAAAAAACGGAAATGGGTAGCCTAATGTGCCGTTGACTGTACATTATATCAGCGATTGCAATAACTTAAGTATGAGTGCATACAGAGTATATAGGTCATAATATGTGTACAGATAGCTGTCAGTTTGCAAAACATTCGCATATTGATTTGATCAGTACTTCGCCAGCACATGTGAACACTTACCGGTGGCGCCTCCACAGCTCCCAGCTGATGAACCCTTGCAGCGCGGGGTTGCTCTCGTCTACCAGGGTGCCTCCGCGGGAGCGGCAGAAACCGAGTGAGTCCCTGAAGTTGGCCGGCTGTCAAATGGGGAAGGTTTATGTCAAAGTTTGCCTGTGACAAATTGTGTCCGTATTTGAAATTTGCTTGTGTGCGTAGGTGTGGTGGGCGGACGCGTCATTGCACTCCAGGCGATCTCTACTAGGAGTTGGTAGTAACTTAGATAAAGTTTTCGAATGTTGGAAAGTTGGTCTTTTTTAAAATATGCCGTTTATTTGGTAAGTAGTAATTCCGATCTGACTATTGAATGATTATCTAATCAGTCTTATTTGATATTTTAAGATAAAATTATGACAGTGGCCCCGTAAGTAAGTGTTTGCCTTGAACCCTTGGGTATTGTCTGGATGAGATTGTTTTTAGCAATAAGACCGATTAAATTGTACATAGACTCTAAAATGTTTTTCTTCTTTGTTAATTACTCTGTTGTGTTTGTGTGCAATAAAGTGTTTCTTATCTTATTCGGGATGTCTTGTTAGTAATGCTGATGATAATTGATAATTGTTATTTATGAAAGAAGTGACTCATGGGATTTTGAATGTGTTAACTAAAGAGCCATTCGATTTGTGTACTCACTAATGAAAAAAAGTTTAGTAACAAAACCTGTCTGTCATAGAAGATGTAGCATTTCCCGTTGTAAGTGGCGGTGCTGCCAGGCGGCTGGTCGCGGAACTGCGGGCATCTTTCAATGGGCAGGGCCTGGTCGGTGTAGACGAAGGCTTCGCAGATGGACAGCTGGCTCGGCGCTGCAGCCTCCAGGTGGACGCTCACGAACGCGCCGGGCATCGGCGGGTTGCACGGCAGGAACAGCGGTTGACCTGGTTGACGGGTTCAGGTCAATGATATTTAAAAGAGATACATGTCAGTACTGATGCGAAGTCTGAAATTGTCCCCTGGCGTACGTATCTATAATTTGACCGTGTGTACGAGATGGTATAATTATTTACTAGAGCGTAAACGAGACAGATATATTTTTTATTATTGTTTTAGCATTTTCCATGCAGTGTCTTCACTAAAGATCTGAAAACCAGAAAAAGACATTTGGTCATGTTGGCATCAGGCCGGACTCGAGCCAGGGTGATTTCATCACCCTGGCTCAATAAAAAATAGTAAAAGCTTTTTCATCTTAATCGGAAGTTAAATATTTGAAATAATATTTCTTCCGAGTGTTAGTGGTGGATGCCTATAACATTGATGAAATCACCCTGGCTCATAGGGTAAAATATACCAGAAAGATTCGGCCGGTCTGTTAATGGTCTCGGTAGCATAATTGGAAGTGCAGTCGCCCGGCTTGCGAAAGATGCGGGTTCGAGTCCTGCCTGATGCCAACATGACCTAATGTCTTTTTCTGGTTTTCAGATCTTTAGTAGAGACAGATATATGTTGCGCAGTGCCGTCTCAAATTGTCAATTGTTTGCTCAGGTGTTCGAAGTTCTGATTTCCGATGCCACTTTTTTAGCACTAGTAATCTATCTACGTCTTTTTTACTGTGATATCATTGGCTCAGGTTATTTTACTGATATGGAAAGCAGACTGCCGGACCATTTGATGGTAAGCAGTTAATGTAGCCTACACCGGACATCACTGGACATTATTACACACAGCGTGATCTAGCCCCAAAATAAGAAATAAAATGCATGTGGATGGGATACCAGTAAAAAACATAGAAAAAGTATCTAACTTACTTTTTCTTTGTTAATGCATACTTAATTTATGAAGGATGCGAGGATCAAACCCTCGACCTTTGACCTTTGGAGTTGTAGCCAACTTCTTTCTTAGGTACTACACCAAATCAGTCGTCAAATAAATATATCCACAATATTTTGATCAAAGGACTTAATATACATAGTAGATTTACAGATGCCTTACACTATAGATTTATGTGAGAACAATCAACATAAGGCTCTACCTTTGTATAATTAGAACAGTATTTCGACCGACAGCAAAACTGTTTTTGGTCCTTTATAAGCTTGCATTGACTGCACAAAATCGCATGAAATTCAGACGGTTCAAACAACAAATATTGGTATTTTTGAGAGAAAATTCATTTATTGAACGCAGAGGGCAGACGAGTAAAAAAAAGAGCCCCTCAATGATACGACTCGGGGGAACCAGGGAGAAACCTGTGAGCGACTGATTTAATTGATTCCGGTAAAAAGGGAATATCTTCTTGTTCAATTGTGAAGGTTTCTCCGTTGTTAATTTACCGGTAAAAAGGAAATAACTTCTTGTGCTATTGTGAAGGTATATCCGTTACACATTGATTGGATTTTGTGTTAATCGTTTCTGATTATTTAGTAATAGTTGTTGTGTAATATATAGTCTAGTGACTATTACACAACAACTGAAGGCAATTATGATTTGTTTTTGACGCGATACGTGAAGATTGGAACTTTTGGGCTTAAATAAATCTTGAGCCAATTAGGGCTTTCAGGTGTGAGAATGGCTTCAAAAAATAAAATACTTAATAAGAATCTTAACTCGCGTCTGCACAGGGAATTGCTTGTTGATCGTTGATTTAATACAGCCTTGTAAACTTTGATTGAAACAAAAAGAGGAAGATAAGTTCCGTTCATACATCGCAAATTTGAAAACTGAATCATTATGACAACGACATAATATGAATTACGTACATTTATACGATTTGCTGTCATATTGGCTTGAAAGTAGGTCTATTGGACTCACTTTTATGGGACCACTTCCAGTATCTGCCGTATCTTCGTCTTTTTTTCATTAAATTTTGTAAGACATTTTACCATTATATTTATTATTTATTTTATATTTATGTTTTCCTCTACCCTTAGGTTGCCTGGAAAAGATCGCTATTAGCGATAAGGCCGCTCAAGTTGTGCATTACTTTCAATGCATTTCTAAACTAAGTTTTTAATGTTAATATGCAATGAAGAATATTATGTATCTATCTATCTATCATTATGCTTAATATCTACCTTCTTCGAGGAATCCAGTGAACCGGTTGCAGATCGGATTGGTGCCCAGGTCTGGGCGGTTGTTGCCCACGCGTACCACCACCACCGCTGGCTTGTTGGCTCCTGTGAACAACACCATCATCATTAAAACTCCTCATTCGCTTATACCGAATCATTTATTTGCAGTTTCTAACTATAGTCCGACTTTTAATAAAATAGTGTAAAATCCTCTGGTAAAAACCCTTTCTTCTATCTGTCCTGGGAAAAAAAACATCAGGATGTTCAGGATTTAGCATGATTTACTGGTTACCTAATGAAACGCATAACATTTTTGGTCATAAAATCACAATGCATAATGTTGATAGCCATAATCATCACTTGCCATAATTCCTAAAAGCATAACTTCATAACGCATACCATAACGTGGCCGAAATTTGTAAGGCATACTCATCAAAAGGCATAATTTCACTAACCATAAGCATCAAAATGCATAATTTTTATTTGCCATAATATTCGAAAGACATAATCCTCAAAAGGCATACTTTTGATAAGCATAAGTGTCAAAATCCATATTTACAAAAGGCATAACACTCATTTACCATAATTTCAAAAAGCATACATTTATTATGCAGCTTACAAATATTACATGTTAAACGCAAGAAGCATGTAATGTAAATGTAAAAAATCCAAAGAGCACTTGTTCCTAAAACTTCCTTGTTTCCTAAAACTTCAATTAATAATATTTGATCTTCTAATGTTGTTTTTCATCGTTTAGGCGCGATTGGTCCAATTCGCGATTGGTCCAATCGTCAAAAATTAGAAAATTCGCGATTAGTCCAATTCGCGATTGGTCCAATTCGCGATTCGTCCAATTCGCGATTCGTCCAATTCGCGATTCGTCCAATTCGCTATTGGTCCAATTCGCAATTGGTCCAACGTTGCCTTTTAGAACATAATGTTGAGTTCTCAAAAAGTTGAATCTCAAAATGTTGAATTCTCAAAATATTGAATCTGATACTGTTGAAAAACAAATGAATGCCGTAAAAACAAATGAACATCGGAAAAACAAATGAATGCCATAAAAACAAATGAACATCGGAAAAACAAATGAACGACGGAAAAAGAAGTGAATGCCATAAAAACAAATGAACGTCGGAAAAAGAAGTGAATGCCGTAAAAAACAAATGAACATCGGAAAAACAAATGAACGTCGGAAAAACAAGTGAATACCGTGAAAACAAATGAACGTCGAATAACTCGAGGAAACAGGCATAAGATAAAGGTTAAGAATATTACAAAAAAAACGTTTGATTTTGCTAAAATTTTGAAACCTTTTAAAAGAAAAATCTGTCTTTTTTTTAACGTCCTTACGATTGTACAATAATGCTACCACAATGAATTTCTTTATACAATCTGAAAGGGCAGATATAGCAGTTTCTGTGTCCTAAAAATTTCTACGTTGGTATCAATATTTTAATTTTTACAGCCTCCCCAATAGCTATACTTTGTATGAAAATGCTTGAGATATCCCTAGACACCTTTGATGTGTGTAATTCAACTATTTGTTACTAGTTACAAAAAAAAAACTTGCAAACGGGGTGTGAAATAAAAAAACTAGTTCGAGCCATGAGCAACATGCGTGTCTGGTTCCTTGTGGAAAGCCCCAAAAAGGTGTGGAATGATATTGAAACAACGAAAGAATTATAGATTTAGGAAATAGCATCTCAAAAAGAGAAAAAAAAACAAAAATATTTATTGGGCGAGATAATAACAGAAAACAAAGAGAAAAATTCAAAATAACCCGTGATACAATGCTCATAACAAAACCGACAGCCGTCTGCTAATGCCTAGACCTGTAGGTCTAGCACGAACCGCTCGCAATTGTAAAATAAACGTTCCTTTTGTTTAAAGACATAGGAAACAGGAAAATAAGTATGGTTTACTTTACGATTTGAAAACGTTCGTGGATCGTGCCAGACCTGCTGATGAGCTTAGATGCAGGTTTTCAGTGAGCCCAGTTGAGTAGACGGACGGACATTGCAGCGATCGTCAAATAATATCACTATGCGTAAAACCAAAAAAAAAGCGCAAATACACGCGGGCAGTGCCGTTCTTTTTGCGCGAACGATAGCGCAAGGGAAATCCTATACTACCAAAGCACACGAAGGGCAAAAAGTCCGTGCCGCAGATGCCCAGGGGGCACGCGCCGCGTGAATAACCTCAAAAAACTCCACATAGCATTAAAATACACGATACCAGTATTTTAATGTTCATATGCAAACAAAAAACTACCTAAACGACATTGGCAAAATATTCTCGCTAACAGAGGGTGAGGACATCAAAAAAAAAACCTTTTTATACTACCTGCTCGTCAATGGGACATTATGTGTCATGTAAACCTGTCCTAAAGTAGGTCATTATAGCCCTACGGTCTAGCCGGGACATAATGTTGTACTGAATTTTCATTATTCCCTGGGGATTAAAGTGATTTGAATTTGGAATGCAACCGTGTAGTCAAAAATGTTTAGGTGCAATGAGATTTTATCCTGAGTTCGAATGTCGTACTGGCCACTAACAAAATAGATGCCAAAGAAAGAAAAAAGGCGCCAACGGCTCAAATAGCTCCTGAGTCCTGTGCTGATAAAATGAACGTACCAAAGATTGTAATTCATCTTTCCAATGTCTTCGCACAACTGTCTTATGTTTCTAACATCACTTTGAATTTTTGATAAATACTAATTTCTCATATTTAATTACCTACCTATTTTCACATGAAATAAATACTTAAGCACTTATTTTTTTCAGCCATTAATTTAGATTGCCTCGCAGAAAGTATAAAAAGTAGAGTATGCATCGCGGGCTTAAAAGTGTATTTGTCTTGGGCGGTCTTGAACCCCTCGTATTCAGGATTCTAACTTTAACTCCCTCGCTCCGCTCGGGAGTTAACCGTAGAATCCCTCGTACTCGGGGTTCAATATGACGCCCGGGACATAATACACTTCTTTAAGCCCTTGTGGCATAATCTACTATTTTTTGGCTTGGCAACATGACTATCCGTACACTTTTTCAGTGAGGGGGTCGTATTGGTCGTAAAGCCTTTTGAGTGAGCCAAACTTTAACTAAAATATCACCGTTCACAAGCAGAGCTTTAGCCAACCAGCAAACTCACAACTAACGCTAAAGTATTTCAACATAAACTTTTACCGTTCCTAACAATTAAAAGCTTAATTATTAATTCCGCCTATGATACCGTAAGCCATATTGTTTCGACGGTATGGATCCAGACGTATAATTAACTATTATCATAGTTGATTAACGGTTATTATGACGGGAAAATGTCGATAGTTTAAATATGTTTATTGAAGATAACGTTTATGTTAATAATGTGGGTGGAATGTGTGATGATACACTGCTACGATGTGTAGTCGTGGGCGGCTAAGAACGTGCAAAAACACGTTATAAAAATAACGTTATTATAACGAGTAGCAGTTTTAACATTTAGGACAAAGACTAGTGTTGGCTAGGACTCTGGTTACTTCAAGTTCTGATCTTAAGAGCAGATTTTTATTTTCGGCAGAATAAGGGTGACTATGTTCTGATACTAAGTCCTTTCATTAATTCCTCATAACCTTTTGGGATGCAATGGGACCGGGATAATACTATTGAAACAGGAGTTATTATTCAGACATACAAAACGTATATATAGTACTTTTAATTCATTGTCTTCGTTTCATTGTATTTTTCGATAAATACAATTTTGTAATTATTTATGAATTTATGTGTTTACTGGAAATTTTAAACGTACATTAAACTGAAGCTTCAGCATTCGCAAAAACACCTAATCATTGTTTTAGATATTATTACTTCTATTCGTTGAAAAGTCAATCGAAACTCTAAATATATTTGATTTTCAACTTTAAGCAGTGAATTTTATTTTCTTTTCCTTCAATTGGAAACATTTTATGCTTACCAATAAATCTGAGTCTTGCTAAGGGCTAAAACGCACACACGGCTAGGCCTAGTAGTGTATGTGGTCGGTTTGCTAATAAACATTGAATTGTTTTAAATCAAGAGTCTTGCCACTCATTAGGCTTAAAATCTAATTTATGAGCCTTTGTGTTCGGTTATTCTAAACAAGAGTAGCGGATTAGTCTAGCAGAAGCTCTATAAAGATGGACGGGGTGCATAAGCTACCCCCTACAGACAGTAAACAGAGAACAGTAAAATATCAACATACAAACGTGCCGCTCTCGGTTTGAATCTGTACGTGCGCGTCACGCGCCGTGTCGGCACGCGATTTTACGCACACGCTAGCATAAGATATGGGGTAATAAGGTGGCGACAGTACGTACGGGCTGTGCCGCGTGTCTGTGTGCACGCTAGGCTAATAACTCGGCGGGCGGCCTTTGATAACCTACTGTTATATTTACTGTGAACTAGATTTCCATAGTTGCTGATAGTAGGTAGTCTGCGTGAATCTCTCCCGATAATGGTAAGCTCCACGGCTCTCCCATTGCGGCAGAGTTTAGTGCCGTAATCCATTTCTAGTTTGGAGAGCATGGGAATAGTTTGTTATTTTCTAAGGGTATTCTCACTAGTACGAATTACTGGTTTGATCGTTGAACTAAATAAAAAAAAACTCCATTTTAAATGAGAAATAAAATAGATAGTTCTACTACAAATGAAAAAAATGGGTTAGAAAATGAAAGAAAATATAAGACCGCGAGTAGAATCCGTAAAGTTGTTTTATTTCGATGTATAGTGTTCGCGTAAATTTCAGAAAACATTCGTTCTACTACATTTAAATTTAAAATTTGAGAAGGTAATCTTTCAGTGAACCAGAAACTGTCAACTGCAGAATATACTTAATTAATAATATCTGAAATACACACATCAAAAGTGTCTAGGGATATCTCAAGCATTTTCATACAAAGTATAGCTATTGGGGAGGCTGTAAAAATTAAAATATTGATACCAACGTAGAAATTTTTAGGACACAGAAACTGCTATATCTGCCCTTTCAGATTGTATAAAGAAATTCATTGTGGTAGCATTATTGTACAATCGTAAGGACGTTAAAAAAAGACAGATTTTTCTTTTAAAAGGTTTCAAAATTTTAGCAAAATCAAAGATATTAGATAATGCTCAGCATTATCTTAGAATAACTCGAGGAAACAGGCATAAGATAAAGGTTAAGAATATTACAAAAAAAAACGTTTGATTTTGCTAAAATTTTGAAACCTTTTAAAAGAAAAATCTGTCTTTTTTTTAACGTCCTTACGATTGTACAATAATGCTACCACAATGAATTTCTTTATACAATCTGAAAGGGCAGATATAGCAGTTTCTGTGTCCTAAAAATTTCTACGTTGGTATCAATATTTTAATTTTTACAGCCTCCCCAATAGCTATACTTTGTATGAAAATGCTTGAGATATCCCTAGACACTTTTGATGTGTGTAGTCAAGAGAAGGAACATTATTTCTACATAACGAAAGTAGTGTTTCACTTGTATAAGATTTCAATGTCTCTTTCAATTGCTTTTGTCGAACCGCCAACACCTTTTTGACCTCTCTGTTTCCGAGCTGACTGATCCTGTTCGTTGGTGTTGAATGACCTTGAATTTTTGCGGAGAACCTTAACTTAAGACAACCATACTGATTTCATTCTTGTTTCTTTAATTTTCTTTACTTTTACGTAAAAACACCCTGTAAAAAAGTAGGGAACTTGACGCCAATTTTAACTACCGTATCTGATAGTTATATTAGGTTTGCATGTTTCTAACTATTTTGATGTATGTACTCTCTAAACGCCTGCTTACCGCATAAACGTTCAGACAAGTACAATAAGTACAAAACAGAAGCGACTTATTTCAACTTTCGTTTCGTTTTGTCTCTAACTCTCACTTGCAAGTACCTATTAGAGCTCGCTGGGGCTTATCCGCAAAATCGTTTATAATTTAATATAATAATACCAATCACTAGTTCCGATGTTTTCATTAAATTATTTGTGGAAAGTTTTAAACGTCGCCACTTTTCCATCTTTGATAGTTTGCAAGATTGTGGTACGATTAGTTTTTCGCTTGACTGATTTGGTAATGGTATTTCTGCTGGGTCATTCTCGGTTCTGATATCGTTGACACTATAAAGATGGTTAGAGAGAATTGAAATCTAAAAACACCTGTAAATAATAAGTAGTTGAAGTTGCTTAAACACTTATTGAAGGACTGACAAAGGAACAAGCTAA
The DNA here is from genome assembly GCA_950022985.1 of Udea ferrugalis. Lineage (NCBI taxonomy): Eukaryota > Metazoa > Arthropoda > Insecta > Lepidoptera > Crambidae > Udea > Udea ferrugalis. The sequence goes on from OX465515.1 coordinate 2,940,102, forward strand.
GTTTTAATAGAGTAAAATACAGTGGCGTGCAAAAGGAGAGGACTATGCTCAGCAGTGGACTGCAACAGGCTGATGATGATGATGGCTTCATTGCTCTACAGTTAAATCTGCCCGTAAGGGGTCCATCATGTAAAAATTGAATAATTTCAAAGTTTGAATGATCGTTTTGTAAACAGCAAGAGGTTAAAAAAAGGTTGGAAGGTTAAAAGGTTGGAAATAGGGAATGCTGTTAATAACTGGGGACAGCTTACACCAACATTAAGTGGAACTTCTTTCTATGGGAATTAAACCTTTAGCGTTTTACATTATTTCTACCCTAAACTCCTGGAAACTAATGCCTTGTTGACTTAGTGGCCAAGGAGACACATGCTTCTAAAAATATTGTTAAGTAATTAATAAATTTATTTCTACTTTTGAGATGAGTCAAATTCAAGATTAATACTAGGATTCCTGGACCTAATCACTATAAAACGCGATTAGGTCCAGGAATCCTTGATTTTACCGGAGCACCAACCACTGACGTGAGATCGTTGTTCAAAGGACATTTCTGCCGTGTCAGCCCACGGCCACCACGCTCCGCCACACACGCACGAAGGTGGCTGGCTTCCGTCTCCAACCACAGCTGATGTTTCCATCCGATAACTTGTCTTTTGTTTCCGGCTGCGCTTCTAATTTGAAGGAGTGCTGAGCATTGTGAAGATTTTAGTCCTACGAGCCCTCTCGAGATGTACAAAATGTTACAAACGAATAGAAAGCAGTGAACATAGCTTTTGATTCTTTGACTATTCAAAATTGACGCGTAAAATAGGTTGAAAACGGCGCCTGTCGTATAATAGTAACTAAAATGAGTTTTGAAAGCAACGAAGGTATATTTCCTATTAAATGAAATGAAATAACAAGGACTGATAAATTACGTAACAATATAATGATGCATTCAAAGATCTGAGAGTAAAGACTCTCAGATCAGACAAATGACCAAAAGAGAAAACAACTGATTTTGACTGCATACACGAAAATCAATAAGGTCAGCCTACCCCTTCACTTCACACACGGGAAGGGGTCTACACTAGTGTGGGTGCACCCTAGCTTAGCTCATTATACTGCACCTAATTAAAATCTGAGTATAGGTATCTGCTGATGTTATAGCGGTTCATAACATTACATGAGTTAGCTCTTGTCTCTATTAGATGAGTTGTATTTTCAAAACAAGACTAATATGAGCTAGTGAAAGACCGGTTATTAGACAGTTAAATAAATGAAATATCACTAGACTTTATGTGGAATAATTCACACAGCGCTATCTAGCCCCAAACTAAGCAACTAAATGCTTGTGCTACGGGATACCAGACAACGGATAAACATATTTAAATAGTATTTTTGGTAAATACATACTTATTATACAAAAGGTTTTTATAAATTGTAGCCTATGTCCAGGCTATCCGATTCAGATGTATAAGCTACATAATTGTTAACTGTTATTAAAATCCATCCAGTAGTTTTTACGTGCATGAGCAACACGGCACATCCATTCACACATACAAAACTTTCGCATTTATAATATTAGTAGGATAGGAAACACCCAGTCCGGAAGGAACACCTATTTAACTCTTCAAGCTTTTAACACTTGTACATTCGGGTAATGAAAGGGTTGACCACCCTAAGATCTGTTTTTGCTTGCTCAATGATGACATTGACAAGATCAATTGGTTCAACTGCCAATCGTAAAGGAACATACGTCTTTTCGAATTTTAGTTTTATTGTCAGACAATAAAACATACTTTTCGGCATACTCTAGCCTGTTACACAGTTTAAAAAGGTAATGTGCTTGCAACGCCTAAATGAATGTGTTTGAAAACTGGTCAACCTTTTCACTCCGCGACTTGACCTTGGTTTGGACTTTCGGAGGTACAGTTTGTCCTAATTAGATTTTTTTAATACATCATTTTGTACATGCAAATATAGTTTTAGTCGATTTAACAACCTTAAAAAGGCACCGAGAACTGTCTTGCCTTTTCGTTTTTTTTCTCTTGTAAAAACGATTTGTGACAGTAAATATGTTTTCTTTCTTCTGTCTTTCTTTCTAACTCGAGGGTGTAGATGTGTGTAACAACCTTTACTATCAGAGAACATGCCCCCCATGTGCACCAGACCGAACAGGTGTCAACTTGATGATTACAGTCATTTACTTGAGAGACACACACTTATTTCATACTCTATATGTGTTTCGTTAATAGTATTACTTTGTATCGTCTGCCTTTCAGAAATAGATTTCAATAGCTGAACCACAACTAAATGCTGATACTTTGTAGGTCTTCCTAAAAGCAAAATGAAGAAAATTTTGCAGAAAATTGCTAAGCTTTAGAAAACATAACCGTTACAAGATTGCTCCTTTTACGGTGCTCGGGTAGACATGACGGCATTTGTGGGGTGTAGGCTAGTAATAAAAAACGTGATAGCTTGGTTGTGTTTTAACCCCTTTTTATTCAAGCATTCAGAGTTAGATGGTCTCTTATTTATCTTCTCTACTAACGACGCCACCGAGGCCGAAGCTCATTCAAATCTTCTTTAGAAAGGAGGGTGTAAACCAAACCTCTTTCAAGAAATATAAAAAGGTTTGCAAATAAAAGTGATATTGGTATTTACAATAGGATGACAATAGAAAACTAAGCATAGGTGTTTTTTAACACCATCGCACGTCCTCCTACTTTTCTGCTCATCCCTTAGGGCTAACTGGTAGCAATTCATTGTTGTGCAATAAATACTAAAAATGTACTTATTTTCAAATAATACCAAGCTTAGAACTTTTACAAACATTCGTCACACGAGTTTATTGTCTTTGACGGGTATCGATCTTACGTTCCTGAGAGTTATGCTCAGGACCTCTAACCACTGCGCCAACGAGTCAGGCAAAGGATATATCAATCGCTTTTATTGTGATTTGTACTTGATATCTGCAATATTTCATCCTGAAGCATGACATACATTTTGAAATCTGTAAATCGATATAAAAACATAAAGGAGGCTAGCTATATCCAAGCGAAAGTGAATTTTGTTTGTGAACCTCTGCTGCATATTCCCAAACTAGCCTCGCCGTTTCAGGAACTGAAATGCGGAACAGGTGCATTTCTCTGTTTCGCATTTCAGCCACGGGGAGGAGCGAGATAGCATCTGTTAGTGAGTGCGTTTCAGATGTAGTTTCTCATTCATACTGCTGGGACACGCCTCCTCTGCTTTTACTACTCTGTCAAATCTGTGCAGCTCGCTCGCGTGACGTCAAGCGTTCGGATACACACTGTTACATGGGTACAGTTATACATGCATAAACTTGTATCTGTTTTTAGTAGTGTTTGAATTTATGATGTCCTAACAAAATGTATGCTTGGGTATGTGTATGGAGGGAGACCCCATTGCACATTAAAATAGTTTAAAGCCAGTAGGACGTCATGAGTATAAAGTCAAACCTTATAAAATACAGATAAAAATGATATTAAAACATTTAAACTGTGAGAAAACAACTACTGTTTGGTTGAAACATTACAGAAAAAACCCTCGAGGTACATTTGTTTGTATGGTATGTATAGAACATAACATAAAGAAGGATAACTAAAACTATTCCGGAATTTCTTTATTTTGTTATGATGCCACTTAAGAGTAGGTAAAGTATTTTTTAAGTTTTTTAATAATGGATTTCACCCAATGTTCTGCTGCTATACCCTGACGGAAACCATGTACTTAACTGGATTATCATAATTTACCAATGGTAGTACGACCACAAATAATTGAATGTTTTTAATTAAGAGTTTTCGACGTTAATACAGCAGATTAATGCCAAGGTTCACCCTAACCTAAGGGTTACTTGATGAACTACCGAATAGTAACCTAGAGATATTCACTCTGATTTTGTTACGTTTAAACCTATTCAGAAAATTAGAAATTTTAAGAAAAAAACAACACATTATTGCATCGCCGTCGAATCTTTGGATGTGTACCGAATTTCAGCTTCATCTGAAAATTGTAAGTTGGTGTAACTTATGTTACAAGATGGATCAAAATTAAAACGAAGGCATATATTTCTAAGGCTATAAAAAGATCAGACTTAACGAAAGTTTGCATTCATATGTTTTTTTCAAATGTGGTCATTCGTTTATTGCTTACCTAAATAAGTATTATTTATTCAATACATAAAACTAACACTAAAATAAATATAATCTTTAAACTTACACTAAACTAAAATTGAATGAACAACTTAACTTTTTTGTTGATTTCTCTGATTAGCCATTATTATTTGTAAAACTTTAAATATGTAATGATATGGTACAAAATAAATAATCGTGTTATTTAGAGTTATTTTTAGTTATAATACCTATCCTACATGATGACTTTCTTGAAACAGTTACCGCCAAGATACATTAAACAAAATATACTTTGAGGGAAATAAAATGTACACTTAGTTCAATTATTAATGTACACTTTTAACATATTTTTAATAATTATTACATTATTAATATGTAACTGTTATTTAGATTAATTTCCTAATTCGTTGATTGTTATTTGTAATTTTTTGTGTATGTTAATTCATAATCGAATGTGGTAATATAAAGGTTTATTTATAATTTATTGTAACCTAACTTTTCATGAAATATTTGGACGCTGTTCTAACTATAGGTAAGTTTTAGTAAAACTATCTCTACATAAATCGCTGTACCTATATAGCTGAAATTATGCCAATAAATGTATGATTTCTTAAACAAATAAGTAAAAACTAAAATAATAGTAATAAACTCACCACAGCAAGGTTTCCCGAAGTCAAGTCTAACCAGCTGCACCATATAAGGCTCCAGCAGGTTGACGTACCACCAGGGCACCCGTTCTGCCTTGGTCAGGGTGCAAGTGTCCGCGTTGAAGGAGGAGGCGGTGCTGCCGTCCAGGGCCCGTTGGGGCACCCCCCCTTCGTCGGTTGAGACCTGCATCGGCGCCTTGCCCGCTGCCACGTTCAACACTGTTGGAACAAAAAGATTTATTTTCAAGGAATAAAGACTAACGCTAAGTCATACATAAAAAAAAAATAGGAGCTGTTTTTCCAATAGAAAGATAGAAATAAATAAAAAAAGCTCAAGATTACAAAACGTAATGTTAAATGACATATTTCAATTAACCCACTTACGCCTACCGTGTCGTTAACGATACACCAACTTTAAAAAAATATTGGCATTGACCAAGATATATTATTATTAATTTATATGTCTCCAATAGCTGTCAGGGCCCTAGTCTGTCATCGCGTAATGATAACTGTGAGCTGCAGTTAATCTTACTTGTACCAAAAAAGTTTAAATTTCATAGTAATTACAATGCTGAATTCAAGGTAGGTTGAAATATAGTTTTATGGTGTTTTTCATGCAAGTGCAATGTAATTACAAAAGTTCGGTTCCTAAACAACCCCAAGACATAAAAATATTGGCTGCTTCATGAAATTTTCACTGAGCATTTTCATATTACTTTGACTGTTCCGTAAAAGACACGGTAGGAGAATGCACTACCATTTCTATTGCATATTGATTTGTTATAGACATTACCCAAACCCACCCAGCCTAAACTAGATTTAAGGAACTAGCCCGGAACGATGACAGGAAGGTATAGATATAATTATCAGACCATCTCAGGAATCGCTGACCATTTACGATTTCACAAATCAATACCATTTACTTCCTTACACTCATGGGAAGCGGAAACCAGATGAAAATATCAACCCTCTTAGGACTATTGTTCATAGAAAAAGAGGGTACTTCTCACCAATAAGTCCGATATGGCAACACATAACGCCTGCCAGTTTTATGCAAGTAGAAGAAAGTGAACAGTTGGACCATCCAAACTTCGACGAAATATTGCTGTAAGTAAGTCTCCTTGACATGAAGAAGAAAGCCGACAGTACTGTTGTTTGATGTATCTATGCTTGTATTATACCCTGTTGAATGTAGTGTATCGCATTGTGTATGTATGATATGATCGCAAGAGTCAATTGTGAAATACATATCGTAAGACACGGTTGCAGTGTGTCTTCTGTCATATCCGAATATGTACCTTAAGTAGTGCCTGAAGGCAAATATCTACAAACACTGTGTTACCTGGAATAACTTATGGATCTGTTATGTTCACTTATTATTGGCTTTGTAGCTAGCCTTACCTGAGCTCAATGTCACTCAACGTGCTATGAAGAAGGCTGTGCTGGACACAGATATGAAATCAAAAATTATGAATGCCGTGTAAGAAATAAAAGCACCGTAGCGAAGCGGCTCAGCAGGTTGAAGTGGCTGTGGGTGGAGTAGAAGCTGGAGGTGCTGATAGCCGTCGAGGACCGAGAGACCTTTCGAAGATAAACGCAGCGTAAGACGTTGTTCATAGCAAGGAAAAGGGATGAATTAATGATGATTGCAGGGGGATACTCATACTTAGGACTCTGAAACTCTTTGAAGGAGGCCTATCTTTAGCAGTGGAAGTCATGCAGCTGTTGATGATATTGATGATGATGATTTGGAGTTTATTATCTTACTCTTAATTCATAAAAAAGCCTGAGAAATTCAACCTTGTGGATATTTGTCAGGGTAGTGTATTCTCCTACTGTGTCGTTTACGACACTGTAGTGAAATATTTTTTTTACTATTTTTTTCTGTTTCGGGTTACAATCATTGTTAGGAATACGAAATTTCAAATTGCAAAAAAGGGTTACGCCGGAGTAAGTGGGTTAAAGAAACAATCATAGATTTCGACATTAAACAGTGCAACGTTGTCCAAAATAGAATGGACCTCACTCAGCTAATGCCTGGACCTGATAGACTGCCTGCCACCCAGGTTTGTTAGACGTCCTTGTTACTGTGCATCCGCAATGAGGGATGCACAGTAACAATTTAAATTACAAAGAATCAAAGTAAGTAAATTCCAAGTTGTTAACCATTTAACTTATATTGTTAGCTAAAGTTCTTCCTATTATTATTGTAACAGTATCATGTTGATATTATGATTGGTGATTGTTTCTATTCTGTATTATCTATATCACTTTATTTCTTAAATAGAATATTATACAAATTTCTAAAATTTTAAGACAGGTAAGACTCGCAAATGACGACTGGAGAAAAATTAAGGCGGTCAAACAGCCCTAGCTTAGTTACATTTTAAGGGCTTCCCTTGAAATGTAACACAATGTAATGTGCACACACTCAAGTAAAGGCCCCTTCCCGTGTGTGAAGTGATGGGGTGTAACGGAACGCTCTTAGATACCCCTTTTCATTCGTTTTTTATGCAAGCAAACAGATAAATTAATTATGATTGATACCGGAAGATGGCGTTATACTCCTTTAGCTCGCGCTAATAAAGTTTATAGTTATTACGTAAATAGGTTATTTATACTCGGCAGGGCCACCTGACGCCTAAGTCTAAGTCAAAGTAGAACAACTAACCGACGACGGACGAACAGACAAGCGTATTTTGGTTCAGGTTGTAAATTTCTTCGGTAAGGATAGTTATCAGTAATATATTTAAGAATTCGTTCCCACGTCTTTTGAAATGGGTTAGTAGTGTTCTGTTATACCTAAGTACCTACGTACTCATATGACTGAAATTCGTATTACGCTCAACGGCCATAAATCTAGTATAATAAAGATCTCAAATTTGACACTTCTTATAAACAACAAAAACTGCTAGAGAGGCGAAGGCACTTGAGATGCTGATACAACGAAACCCTTGTGTTTTTGTTTCTCATGGTCATAAATCAGACCCTAATTGCATTATCAAACTTGGCGGCAGTCATGATCTAGACGTCGGGAAGAATGGTCAAAATCTTAAGCTCTAGACGTATTACCTAACCGTAGTGGTAACTAGTGCTCAAAGTGAATCAATATCGGGACTGGAGACTGGATATTAGAGGAGTACAAGACAAGGCGGTACGAGACGTTAGGCGGAGATAGGGGATTTTGCGAGACGGAGAATATTATCAGGTCAGATCTTTCCGTTATGCGTTTTAGACTTAACCCATAGGAATAGTTGTCAAACCAAGCTGCGCGGTGGTCGTTTACACTGGCTGAGACCAGAAGGTTTATGGGTTCAATTCCCACACCAGAGATGTTCTGTCAAATAAACTATTGAATATTTACCTGCAAGGATGGGTTGTGCTTCATAATTATTCGAATTGATTAAGTGATAAGAGTGTTGGTCAGAGACTAATAGGAGACGTAAAAGGATGTGGGTTCGATTCTCGCACTAACGCATGTCTAATAATTAACTGGCTGTTTGGAGCAGCGGTTCGAGTGCTGTTTAAGATTTGGACGGACGCGAGTTCGATTCTCGCTATGATACGTAAATGATGGTTGATTTTCGGTTATACTTCATACGATAATGAATAACTGGTACTACTGGTATTTTATAGGGTTTTAAACCCTGCCATGAGTGAATTTGACATTTTAATGCGATGCGTTATTTTACCTACGGAACAAATACTGTCACAGAATATTTGACCATGACATAATATCGATTTTAGCTATTTACGCTACTTTACAACAAACTTCACGTTTCTACCACATAAAACCTAGCTGCAAGTTTTTAAAAGCCTTCATTTAATTACTATTCAATAATTATAGTTCAATTTGAATGTTAGTGGTGATGACCTTACATGGCCTGTGGGCATGTACATCAAATGTTCGTATCACATAAAATATACGACACACATACCTATATACTTCATCTACAACCCACCATGATGTACATTTTGACAGGTTATGGATTGTCATTCCAATTAATTCATTGTACCTATTGTGCATTGGCTCATTTGGCACTCGTTGGGTCATGAACGATAAAGGTTACTGTTGTTGCTATAAATGATCGAACGGTGACGAATCTGCTAATGTTTAATTGGAATAATGGAATTAGGTACTTTGCAAGTAGGAGTTGCAAAATTATACCTAGGTAGGTATATCTTCAGCGTGGGGGAGGCTTTAGGGACCTCTTCAAGGGTTGGCCTTCACAGGCCCGAGCGTGGTGGAGCTCGCATAATATGGCCATTTTCAAAGGGAATGTAATCCTCTTTTTATCTCATTTTATTACAATTCATCTCCAATTGATAAAATTAACTACCTATTTCTATTTAAATCAATAGATTTTAGATCTTCGCTTCTTTCCATACATAAAATGTCAGTCTTTGACACATTTTATTTAGATCTAGTTTAGATACATTATTTCTCGTCAATTGAGTCCTAACAAACCTCAGATTACTGCTTACATACCTCATAAAAGAATACTGGGTCAACTACAAAACAATACAACGTAGAACGGTCCTACCATAGTTAGACGATCACATCCACTTGGCCAGGTTATTTATGTTGCATTTATTGTATCATTAGGAAAGGGGTTTATTTTGTCATTATTTAAATAGAGTTTAAAAATATTATAAAGTACAAAGGGTGGGAACGTTACAGGGGTATGCTTATTATTGATAATAATATAATAAATAAATAATATCCTAAACAAGTGGAACAGTATTATTGCATTGATAAGGTTGATTTTTGTGAATATACTTCATACACATTTTAAAGACACAAAATTTAAAGACAGGTAAGACTCGCAAATGACGACTGGAGCAAAATTAAGGCGGTCAAACAGCCCTAGCTTAGTTACATTTTAAGGGCTGCCCTTAAAATGTAACTAAGCTAGTAAGTAATCACAATGATGTTGACTGTACCGATACATAAAAACATAACATAAATCTTAGATCAAAGCGAATGTTAGCTAAGGCCAACAATAAAAACATGCAAAATAAATGAATTAAGGCATATTAATCACTAGTCGTGTACTAACAGTTGTTTTGTGTAAAGCGTATGATTTGGGGGCATAACCATGACGGTTACCGATATATAAGGATTAATCACAATCAAAAAGTAGTGGTAGCATCCGTCGCGGTCAAGCCGCGGAATTTTAATGTAGGGCTTAACTGACATATTTCTATCCTTGTCTATTTTTTTTATTCGGTAGTTTTGCAAAAACGGAAAGACCATTTCCTAGCCAGAAACCAAACCCTTCTGTTTTGGAATTAAAATCGATTTAAACTACATTTTAGTAGTTACGTCCTCCATACTATAGTCTTAAAAACACACTGAGAATATAAATCTGCAGGTTATTTTTATTTATAACGACTCATTCCTCCATAGCGTCGTTTAAGTTCTAACACCACGTATGACATTTTTAGCAACTTTTCAGGAGAGCCGAAAAACCGAATTGACTTACGTACTGTTTCCATAGGATAGCGGCTATCATGCTGTTACTTTTTCGTTATTTTATGGGATTCTTTTGGTCGTACCTGGATTCTGATTGGACTATACAACGCGTCTTTAGATGCTTCAGCGAATGGCATCAAAATGTCTAAACAACTTAAACGCTATGGAAAAATGAGTCGTCACTACATAGTATAAAACAAAGTCGCTTTCTCTGTCCCTATATCCCTATGTATGCTTAAATCTTTAAAACTACGCAACGGATTTTGATGCAGTTTTTTTTAATAGCTTGAGTGATTGAAGAGGAAGGTTTATGTGTATAATAACATCCTTTTGCACCCGTGCGAAGCCGGGGCGGGTCGCTAGTTATAAATAAAAATAACTTGCAGATTTATTATTCTCAGTGTGTTTTGTTCAGCGGTAGTCCTAAGTAACGGTGTCCACCTCGTTGGCAATGGTGATGTGCACTCGATTACTCGATAATTGATGCAAATTGACGTCGCTCTCCGTGTAACGGAACGCGTAACGTACAGTCCACCACACCGCGATCACCGGCATAAGTTGAGCTTGCATTACTAAGAACTCATAAACAGACGGAGGTTCAACTAAGCTAGAACTAGGGAGGTGTTCTAGGCCTATAACAGAAGGCGTTCTGATAAGGCCCAGACTCCACCAGAGCTGAGCGGAGATGTGCGGCGTCGAGCTGTGTTTTCAACAACCAATAGAATCACATCTCCACATCTCCATGTGTGAATAACGCAATTCCATTGGTTGTTGAAAACGCAGCTCGACGCCGCACATCTCCGCTCAGCTCTGGTGGAGTCTGGGCCTAAGATGCTGCTTTTCATGATATCTGCAAATCTTACAAATTGTTGACCTGGTTAGTGTAGTGTGGGATGCGGGTTCAATCTTCGCATCAGTAACTACAGATGTCTGATGAAATATTTTGATAATTTCGAATTAAAAACAAGACTAGTATTTTTATATCACGGGCCATTGATATAAACAAGAAGGCATGGGCCCAGAAAGTCTTAGGTCAAGAATTGGCAATAAAGATTATGATTGTTGTGTTAACCAGCGGACTGTATAAAATAAAAGAAAATTATGTTGTAAAATAATACAAAGAAGCAATAAATGACGAACTAGAATCTGACCACTTATAATGTCAAAACCAGAAAAAATATAAAGGATAGTTGTATCTGTGTACTGTGGTAGATAACACCGAATGGGGTTGAATTATAATTTAATACCTCATTTTTATATTGTTACCCCCGAATTCACAAACGCAAATCAACGTTAAGCATCCCTTAAAAGTATAGCTGTCCCTTTCAGTTCTATTGATATTTTACAGCATGAGCATAAGCGCGTGCTTAGCGTTGATTGACGTTAGTGAATACGGGGTTGAAAGACAAGGAAATGATACACAATGTTTACAAGACACATAATTTTCTGTATTCGTTAACGAGAGGTATTCCCTTTGAAGGGGGCGCTAGAGTAGCGACAGTTGCCTGGAGCCGTACCTCCTGGAGTTTTAATGCCCGTAATTGAAGAGGTTGCCTGATAAAAACTACATAACTGGATAATGAACAGCAATTGAAAGGGGAAGGACATGTTATTTGCTTTAGGTTTCCTGGGGTATGGGGATAGAAATGGATAATAATAATGTTGACAAGGTGTTTTACCAGCAAGACGCCGGTATACTTAGGCATTACGCAAGGACACGCATTGACAACATCCATTTGCCTTTCTAGAAGATAATTTTTGTTTACCGTTTCTAGATTGGTTTGAAGGACTAATGTAATAAGTACTTGTATTACCTACTTGCTTGTGTCAAAGATTCTGGTTAATCAAATAGTCTATTCGTTTTTTATGATGTCTTGTTTTGCTACACAAAGTAGCAGGGAGTTTTAATGTATAAACAAACTATTTTTATTGTAAAGCTACCTTTTGTTGTCTGATACTGTTGCCGTCCAATTTGATTTTGTTTTCTGCGGTATGTTTGATTGAATTAATTTTTGTTCGCAATTTGTTTGAATTCAATATTCCATTGATGAATGTTTTCGAACGAATAGTATTGTATGCCTGCGAGACAAAACCCGAATTACCAGTGCTCCCCAATAAAGTTTATTTGTATTGTTTTGATTTTGTTTACTGAAAAGCAACAAATTATAGGTGTGATGGTACTCGTATGTGTGATAGAGTCAAACCCCCTTATTCATAAAAACGAACGCAACGCTTTAGGCTTAGTTTAAGCGGCCGCCAAGAAGGCCGCGGGTGAGCCCTTCTGCTCAGATGAGCGGGCGGCCATCCGTAGGGAGGCCAATGAGAACCTTGTCCGTCTGTATGCAATGATAATGAATTGTGGGGCGCCGAGTTCGGCTGTCGAACGCTAGATGCGCTGGCCCTGGTTCTCAAACGTTGGCTTGAGCGAACGCATGGCTCCCTCTCCTTCAGGATGGAAATTTTTGTCTTTTTTTCTATTGTATTTTTTTTATAACTGTACCTTGCGATGTCCAGGATCAATAAACGTTTTTTCTTTCTTTTTTTCTCATAATTCATGTCAAAAAGTGGCTTTTTCTTTGTATATAAAAAAACACCCTTTGATTGTAATACCCGTTATAAATTCGTCCATAGTTTGTAAGTGAAGTGAATAGTTATGATGTTTACGCGTGTTCTTGAGCAAGGCGCATCCCCGGCCGGTCGCGCTCTAGTAGACCCAGGCGCACGTCTCACTGTGCGCGCTCGCCACTTTCCGTTTCAGAACGCTTGGGGCGTGCGCGTTATGCGGTCTCCGACGTACGAGCGAAAACATTGATCGCGCATTTATTTTGGCTATACACAAAAATGTTACAAAAATCTTTTGACATATTTTAAAATATTTTTAATAACGAATTCTTCTCGTTTTTCTCTGTACGAGGTTCTGCAAAGGCCAATCGAATATTATCTAACTTTCCCTCTTTCGTGCCAGTCGAAGTGATCCCCACTTTGCGATGTCACCCCATCTCTTGAACGGCTTTCCTATAAATCTCTTCCCTTTTCGTGGTTCCCACAAACTTTTCAAAACCCCTCTTGGAGAGCTATAGGTACTGGCTACAGGCAATTTTATACAACAGTCATAAGCGAGCACATCGTCGCCTTTTGCAGTAGCTAATTCACAAATCTTAATCAACGCTGAGCACGGGCTCAAACTCATGCGGTCCCGTAAAATATCAATAGAACTGAGGGACGCTCAACCTTTATTTGCGTTAGTAAATTCAGGTGTTAATTACTAGTTGCGACTAGGGATTGCAACCCCGCAACTCGTTCGATCCCTAAAGATATTCATCCAGACATTGAACAAACACAAGCTTTGTCCGTTTGGGGCTGAATAGGGTGTGGGTTTCAACCCTCTGGCGCCGTAGACTAGACCTCAGACATTGTGATAATTAACGTTCATTTTAATTCGATTAAGTTGTGTTGTGAGGTATAATTTGTAAAACAAAGTTTGTTACAACCCTCATAACTCGAGAGCTTCAGAACCGATTTTCATGGTTTTTGACTTATTACTTCATAAGAATAAAATTTAAAATCGTACATTTTCGACGATTTATTCCTGTCAGCGAGCGGCGCCTGTTGCTCAAAGCTACCCGCCGCAGTTTTGTTTTTGTTTTCGCCGCCAAAACGAGATCGATATTATTGCAGGTTTTTATATCTTTCACAGGTAGCATTTAACAGAACGACAGTTGCCAGAACGTCCAGATTTAGATAAATACCGAATTGTAACATTTAATAATTCTAGATAGTACTTATGCAAGTGTTCAACAACAGCAGTACTCATACGTACATTTTGAGACAGTTTTATAACTTGTCGGACCACTTATAGTCATTTTTTCTCTGGACGACGGACAACAGACACAAACGAATTTTCCTGGACCTATGTCCAATGTATTTACACTACATCATCAGCATGTTATAGTCCACTGCTGCACATAGGCCTCTCCTCCTCCATTCATCATAAACCATAAACCATACAATGCCTCCAAGCCAGCAAAAACACAGGATGTGGACAGGCGGCCTCAAGCTTCATGTACCTGCGCGTACATTTCCTGTTTTTTGGCCGGAAGTTGGACCAATTGCTAAAAAAAATCGCCAGGCCTATCTCCAATACATGTACAGACGCCTTTATATTTAAGTGACCTATTTCGAGAAGATATCGCCACTGAATCGGAAGGTATCCCTGAACACATTCATCATAAGCCATACAATACTGTCACGCCAATACGGTTCCGTTTCCGTGTGTAACCCCTGAATTCACAAACGCAAATCAACGTTGAGCATCCTTCAAGAGTATAGCTGTTACTTTTAGTGCTATTGTCACTTTACGGGATAGCATGAATGTGAGCGCGTGCTTAGCGTTGATTGGCGTTTGTGAATTCGAGGGTGAAAGCCGGATGTGTACAAGCGGGTCAACCTTCGCCGGATAGAAGATAGCTCTGATTCCGCATCGGATATTCGAGTAAGCAATATAGTTCTAAATCAACTAACTAACGTAGTTTGCCTCACTGTAGCTTGTATATATAAACAGGGGCTTTAGTATTTACCTTGAGACATTTACTCTAGATGCCAAACATTATATTGTAGTTGTGTACCTACTGGTCAAAGGGATCCTTGTCCTTTGAGTCCAAGTCCTAGCACGAATGAATGGATCACATGGGGCTTAAATACTTCAAAGAAGCTTACTGTACATAAAATAATATATAACATGGATCTTAGACGTCTTTTTAGCTTTGTTTCTATGCCCGAAGAGCACAATAACAGTGCTTTAAGTTTTGTGCAGGCATAGGCCTGCAGTAATCTTGAGAATAGCCTCAAGATTACCGCCGTTACGTTACCAGTGAGAGTTAGCCACAAATTGTTTAATGAACACAAAAGAAGGTGTTCCGCCCAGATTTGAACTCAGGACTTGAAGCCTGAGTGTTAAGCTACTGGGTTACCCTCTGTTTTATTAACAACAATAGCCTATTTATTTTAAAACCTCACCACCAGAGGCCCTATTACAATCTCTTATAACATGACAGTTTTAGTCACAAGCTCAGCTTTTGAGCAGCATATTTACCGTCACACGACGTTTGTTGTGTGGTTAATAGTGTCACAAACACCTTAATTTTTCTTCATTGCTGTAGTAACTTATTTTGCATGTTTTAGTCAAATTTCAATGAATGAAAAGACGCAAACTGAGCTAAAAAACTGAGCTGTAAAAAGATCGTAATAAGGCCTTAGGATTCACATGCTATTATAAAGAGAGCAAGGTGGGTGTGTAATGTATGATATAACAACAAATCGTATATCACTCAGAACATATACAGTCGTATGATATACCAACGTTTGATATAATTATTCATTCCGTATAATGAACGAATCATATAATTTCAAATGAAATAATTTTGAAACGTATAACGGACAACTGATATAAAATTGTTTGATATAATAAACGTTTGATATAATAAACGTTTGATATAAAGCTTACATGGTATACTATTCAAAACAACTACCATTAATTTGATATAAAAATGAATGGTCTAACCATCAAATACCATAAACTTTATTGTCATAAATCTTAAAATTGTTTATGAATATGTACCCACATAAATAAATACACATTGTTAAAGATCATAAAAAGTACGGGTTCAACGCAAGCAGCAAGCAAATCAAGCAAAAAGTTTTTAAGGTTTAAAAAAAAAATAACTCGAGTATAGGGCAGACAAGTATACCAATTAGCTTTTATAACAAATAACATTTATTTCATATGAAGGTTATATGCAATGCAATTTAGATCAAACAAAATTACATCAAATGTGCTTTATACCAAGTAAGGTTTATATTAAATGTTGTTAGGCGTACTGATTGTTATCTTAAATGACGTTATATCATTTGTGCATTATATGAAATGAACGTTATGTTTAAGAAAATTATTCGAAGAGTTGTTATACCAAACGTTTATTATATCTCATGAACGTTATTGAAATGAAAATATATCAAATGAAGTTATATCAACCAATACGCACCCGAGCAAGGTAAATATGCTATTTGCGAAATCCTACGATAATTTACCAGATGATTCTAGTCTTCAAAATACTTTTATTTCCAAAACCGCAAAGCATCACGTTCTCGTTAAGAGGATTGAGGCTAATGTCCCACGTGTCTCTCAAATTTGGCGCTCCTCGAGAGGGAGAGTGCTTGCCAAAAGTGAATCTTACCGCCAAATTCACAAACGCAAATCAAAGTTGAGCAGTTCTCAGCAGGTTCAGAAGGCGTGGTGCTCGATTGATCAAATTGACGTTTGTGTTAATTTTTTTTATTTGTTTCTATGATTTTTGTTGTGGAATCGTTGTAGTTGCTAATTATTAAATTGCATAGGTAATTAAGTTATTGGGTTAAGCCCGTTTATTTAAGAGCCAGATTTATTGGTCTGATAAACTTTATTTGACTATTGAAAAATCAGCCCTAACACAATAGGGTAGATGACTATGAGTGATTTTGCATGTTTTTTTATGTTCCCCAAAAATAATAATTGATTACAAATGTTATTGTAAAACCACAATCGAAATTCGTTTCAAATGAGGCTACAATAGGCCTGCAAACTTGGGTGGGCAAGTCCATTTCATATGTGTTAAATTTTTGTAAAACAATATCACTTTTTTGTAACCCAAACTATTATGAAGGAATTATGTTAGGAGACCATTATCATAAACGCAATATTGAATATAGCTGTCGAACAAAGTTATTACGCGCTCCTTACAAAAACAGCGACAGTGACGTCACTGTCGCTGTCACTTTTGTATGGAGCGTTTTTGGGCAAGTCCAAAAATGCGCATTTCAAATTGTGATATCTCTGGTGGTATTGATCCAGATGAAGTGATTCTTTGAGGATTGTTTACATAAATGTAAGGTCTTTCGATAATAAACAAAAAAAAATACAGTCATCATGCCTATTAAAGGGGTTAAACCCAGTAACATAATTATGTAGTTTAATAATTAGCAATAACAATGATTCCTCAACATGTTTTAAAATTGACTGCGGACTGTCAGCGAATGGGTGTATACGTATGTAATGTTTGACAACCGTCTTAGTGTAATTGTTGAGAAGTCGGCTACTACACCAAAGGTCGCGGGTCACAGTACAAACATTTGTGTGCATGGACCTGTCTGTTTGTATTGGTCTGGGTGTTTTCTATAATTAAGTATGTATTTCCAAAAGAAGGTCCAGGGATACAGCGGGGATTGCTCACGCACTACCGTTCGACACGGTTGAATAGCCAACAGTCGATGCGAACAGTTAATGTACGGTGGACGGCACATCACTCTACCCATCAATCAATCCTCCTTGCTCTATTGCAAAGAAACGATATTTGGCAAGAGCAAGAGAAAAACCCCAAATGGAGTAATCTGATGTCTTGTTGACTGTACCAAAACGGAGACGACAACATAATATTTCAAGTTCGAGACGGACACACGGAATGGAGTGTCAATCCCAGTGTGAGACTCCATAAGGTAGTGAAATCATTTGTAGGTCAATGAGTAAAATTATTTAATAAAGTGCCTCAAACTCTTGTTGAACCAGTGCACTTCAAGGCACCATTTTGAGTACTGAATGGTATACACCATTTACTTTTGTGGCGTGGCACTTTCAGAGCAATTTTAGTCAACATAACATCATAACAAAGACATCACCAAAGCTGTAATAGCCGAATACCAATTTTCTACGGAGTTATTCAGCAAGGGGCTGGATAATAAGCACTATCACCGTTACCCTTATCGAGCAGTCGGTCTAATGACTCAGTCAGCGTACGTTTACCTGTTAAACGAAATGTTACACGGAAACAATTATATTATAACAAATAAGAGGTAGTTGGATTACTTGTGCAAAAAAGTGGCACCCGAAATCAGAATTAGTAGTCCAGAGCAGCATTAACAGTGTTGACAGTTTGAGACGACACTGCGCATCATGTATCTGTCTCGTTAACGCTCTTGTAAATAATCATACTATCTTGTTCACACGGTCAAATTTTACCCAAAATTAAAAAAAACATATTTTCTCAAAATGTTTCTCGGTTTTGTACCCGTCGAACGGCACGGGGTTGACACATTTTTTAACAACACACACTGTCGTCAAACATGTTTTTTATTGCACTCTCACTTGAAAAACGACGTCTGTCGGGAGAACTACTATTCCATTAAAGAACCTTCGATCCTCTTTTACTAATAAATCAGGTGATAAAATTACATTTCAACTAATTGATAGAATACAGAGTCACATAGATTACCGCATTTTAGCCACCACAAAAATAAACAAAATTGATAGTTACTTAAGTTCTGATATTCAAGTCGTCAAATGTAAAATTCAAATCTAATAACTACAAAATCCACCAGCAAATATAAGAGACAGGAGTATTGAGAAGGGTGTTGCATAAGTAATGTCATGGGTGCAAGTCTGAAATGATAGTAATGACGACCCGGCCTGTAATGTTGTCACCGGAATTAAATATGAGCCATAAGTGCATGCTACACGCCGACATGTTTGCTTAGCGGTTTCTCTTGCATTTATTTATTTTTTTAAAATTTTGAGAGCGACGAAAGATCCTCCCAAAAAATCGTTAAGAGAAGCTTTTCAAACCCCTTATAAAGAAATATTTTGGATGGGTAAAGTTGACCTGAGTAAAGTAAAAAAAATAACATTTATATGTTTGCAAAACAAACAAGAACAGCAAGAAACTTTCTTGTATCATTTCTAAAGGTCTAAGTTCAAGTTTTTAAATACGTGGTTAGAGTATAGCACGGGAGGCCATTGTATTTTTTTACACAGTTTCATCAAGAAGTTCTTTTTATAAAAATGTCCATAAAAATACATGAGGTAATGTCTCTTAAAACAATGCTCTAATGGCAAAAACTCATTTTTTAACCCAATAGCCTTTGTAATGTATCAACAGCACACAAAAACGGAATAATTTTATAGATTTTATAGCATAGAAGTTACGTACAAGTTTTTGGGTATTGGTTTTAATCCCCTATGGACAATACTGTAAGCAGCAAAGGGTAGGGTTCAAGTAATCCAAATGAACAGTTTCAAATCTTGACAAACACATGGCGCTTAAAGATGTTATCAAAACGAGGGTAAAGTTGAAGACTTGGGTAATTTCGGTCGAAGATTCAAGCTCCTGCTAGTGGACTTGCCACTGTGTTTTAGATGGCATATTTAGCCATTGCTAAATTGTTTTTGTAACGTTTTCAATAAATAAACTCTTTTTTTGCAATTACCCCTCTAAGAACAAAAACTAAACCCTATACTATAAACTTAACCCTTTTTCAGCGACGCGACGCCCGCACTACTGCCATAATTTAATATTCCATATCGTCCGTTCAGTCAAATTACACAAATTTCCTAGTATTGTTTATGAATAATAAACCAGCTTAAGGGCAAATAGCTACTAAGAAGTTACTACTAATTGAATAAAATCATATATTAGAATAGAAATAAAAAGATTGAAGAAGCCCATGTTTGCTACAATAGGGAAAAGTATTTTTTCATTATTAAAAGAGAACCCATTTTCCTCTTTCATCATAGTATCATTATCAAAAAAGTACCAAAATCGGTCGTATTGAAAGTTTGGTTTTCTACATTGAATACGAAACATTTTGAGTCCTGTTTCAATAACGTCAAACTACTTTACTACATAGGATTAGTTATTTTTTATTTCCAATTCTTCGAGTAATATAATTTGTTTGTTCTTGTAGCAATATTGGCCTTAAATGCAGGTGAATTAGCGGCTTTCGAGGACTCAGGGGGAAATTATCGGTTAATACTGTAACATCATGCGGCTCAACCGGTCACTCCTTGGGGCAGAGATGGCGACAAGGGGCAATTATGGAGTTTGCACTAATGCGGATAGGTTTAAGGTAAGGGAAGCCTAAATAAGGCAATTCTTTTTAAACAAAATGCAGAAGATCATGTACGGTCACACATTTTTTCTAACGGAAAATACTGGTTTTAATG
Source organism: Udea ferrugalis (assembly GCA_950022985.1). Taxonomy (NCBI): domain Eukaryota; kingdom Metazoa; phylum Arthropoda; class Insecta; order Lepidoptera; family Crambidae; genus Udea; species Udea ferrugalis. Next base: position 2,960,385 of record OX465515.1, read on the forward strand.
AAGTGAACAGATTTGTAGTGTTCCGTTTTAACATTTTGCAAGATTTAGTCTAAAATAGTAAGGTTCAACGCCCAAGAAGAATCGGGTTATTTTTGTCAAAAAAACATTGTTTATTAGAGTGGTGATGACGGAAAAAGTCATCTAAGGCTCAAGCAACCTGATTTACGTAAGATTTTACGTAAGTGTTCCTTAAATTGGATTTTCATATTACAGAGAAGGGCCACGGGCTCAATTTTGTACTGTGTAGGGGTTTATTAAAGTGTGTAGCGTTTAACAAGTTTTTGTTCCGTTACGTTACGCAATATTAGCGCCACGATATACTTAAGTATTGAAAATATTTATTGTTAATCGTCTTTTGTGCCTTATAACTTATTATTCCTTCTGTTATAAAAATATGTATGTTAAATTTTTACGGGGAGAGAATGGGATTCAAAAGTTTGTGTAGCTTTTGACACATTTTCAGACGGAGTTACTAGCAAAAGTTAGTAAAAAAGATAGGCAACCAGCTGTAGCAAGGTGTGAGAAGATTTTAACCAGTGGAAACATGAAAATAAAATATTTAGACTAGAAATGTGTTTTATTTTGATATTGTTAACTTCTGATTAAAGTGATAACCATCTTTAGTTTCAGAGATAGTGTCAGAAAGCTGCTGTGAAGGAATAATAAATAGATCCTCCAAGGTTTCCTTCAGTCATTTGTGTCATTTTGGTATGCTTCAAGCACGTCTGTTTTTGTGCCGTTGATAGTGCGTAGATGCGATGTTTTTATAGAGAAGGTTATTGGTTACATAGGATAATAAGTTAACTAAACTAACAAACAAATAATAAAAAACAGGATTACAGTGATACATGCGTGTAACAGAATAATGTAACATTTATGAATGCCATGATTCAGAGCGACCAGTTTCTATCTTCCATTGATGCGGCCCGCGTAGACAACCTATCGCACGCGCATACCTCTGGTAGGGCTGCCACGCTGTACTCGTTTTAATTATTTATTAAATGTGTAATTTTGCTTATTATTTGATAAGTAAATTAACCTTTTCTCGGTCTGAAACCCTCAGGGATAAGAAGACCCAGATCCGGATTTTGCTAATGTTAGTGTGATTAAAATTTTCATTATTATGCGTGTTAATTATAATTCAAGTGGAGTAGATGTTAGCCACTAAATTATTACATTTGCAGCGCCCTAAGGGTCTTTTATTGTTACCTTCACGTTATGGTCTGAAATATTAGTGTAAATAATACTGAATAAAGAAAGAAAGTGCCACTGCTTTATCTTTTATTAGCTTTTCCCCCGAAGATAGTGGAAGTAGAAGCATACAATTTGATCGTCGTGTGGTCCCAAGTTCAAATCTGACCGGAACACCTGCGTTCATTAAGCAACTTTCAGCTAACTCTCCTGTTATGGAACACAACGATAATAACTTAAGATGCACGGAAAACGTCTGTAGGCACCCGTTACCAAGTTAGGTTTAGGTTTCACTTATAATGAGTTAAAGTTTAAATACGGTTTAAGTATGAAGTTAAACCATGAACCGCTACTCACTGTCATGTGCAGCTGAAAATTTGAAGACTGTTATTACGAGTAAGTCCTTCACAATTTTCTACATCATGAAGTTAGTTATAAAAAGCTTTGCTATCTAGCAAAATTGTTTTGGTTCCTCATATTTTAGTCCTGGGCATAGTAGAAATTTGTCTTCTTGGGCTTCTGAATGTACCGTTCTGACTACCTTGATTGAGATAAAGACGTGACCGGGAGCAATGATATCATAATACAAATACGTAGATAGGTTACTTGTGTCAAAAAAGTGGCACCCGAAATCAGGACTTATGCCCACCCGAGCAGATCATTCACAGTTTGAGACAACATTGCGCAACATGTATCTGTCTCGTTTACGCTCTAGTAAATAATCATGTTTTCTTATATACACGGTTAAATTATAGGTACGTACGCCAGGGGACAACTTTTGCCCTTGCGTCAGTATTGACATATTTAGACCTCTTTTAAATATCATTGACCGGGAGCATGAAATGTTACGTTTATAGTGAATCACGTATGCTAAATGTTTGTTTATCTATCGAGAGACAGCCCTGCGTAACGGCGTTCGCGAAGTATGCCAGCACTTGTCGCTAACGGGAGGCGCATGCGCGGTCTCTAGCGCACACCTGCGCGATCTGTGCGCGCGCGCCGCTTGTAATCCAATGTCACTGTTACGGTGGTTCCACACTTTGATTAAACATTTGTAATCATTTTTACAAACAATGCAAATTGTTTTTGACAGTTTGATTTATTTTTCCTTTATTGCACTTACTTAACCAAACCTAACCTGGGCCGGTGAGACACAAATAAATTAAGTTCACAACTAAGTTGTTATGTTTTCACGTTTGTTGAAATAAAACATAAAACTCCCCTTTTTAAAAAAAACTTGTTCTGATTTTAAACCGATTTTATTTTATCTAATTCCCAAGTTAAATAACACTCGTAGCATTAAATTCCATTCAGCTAAATTCAAATCACTAAAATATATTCAGGTAGGTAGTGCTGAACTTATAGCACTACCAAATTACGCAAACGTAAAGATCACACAAAAAGAAATCGGAAAGAAACATGCGCAAGAGCATACGGTATACACACGGACAACAGTAATTAGCTGCGATAATTAGCTTCTTGATCGAGATTACGATCGATCACCGGATCCCAACTATAGACGCGGTGGGAAAATCATTGTCAGCTGACTTCATTGTTTTCAGGCCTAGGCATAACACTAACTTTTATGTTTTTTATTGTTTTGCATCTTTTTGCGATTGTTCAAAGTAAATCTGACTTTCAAATCAGCACTTTAGGTGTTTAAATAATCGTTGGTAATTTTTTCATCTGTCTTTTTTTATAAACAACACCTCTGTGACTTAGATGGACTGGAGTGACTGCGTCCACAAAAATCTTGCGTACTTTGCTGCCATTTGACCTAATGTAAGAATTCCTTATGTACTAGCTGAATATTTGCTTTAAAAAACTGTTCAGTCATTCAATCTGGCACGAAAAGATAACGTTTTGAAAAAAAAAGAAAAACAAGTATCTTTTCTTTTCGATTACCAAAACGTCAGCGGCTCGTGCTAGGCCTACAGGTCCCATCTTCAAACTTCCTTTACTATCTATGCATTGTGAACAGGAATCACAAAAAACATGAAAATCCGTCAAAGGAAATTTTACAAAGGCAAAATGACAGTTTACTAACTAAAATATTCGTACGTATCAAAGAATAAAAATGGAAATAATCCAAAAGCTCCGCATTGAAGCTTTGGACGTAAAAGAGACAAATACACGGAAATAAACTCGTTTTGAAAAGTCCAAACCGTGTTCATTGCTGAAGATTTTTACACAAAAAGGTGTAACGCAGTCTCTCTGTCTCACTGTTTTCACCTGTTTTTACAATGGCCAGTTTTATTATTTTTATCACAATATGTCCACAAGTTTGCAACAAAACTTTTCATTTCAAATATTTATTGCAAAACCATAATAGGGCATAATAACGTGTTACAAATTGAGTAAGGCAGTATCAGGCATGCAAAATAGGCGCTAGGAGAGAGGAAGTGCAATTTCATTGAGTAAAATATTAGTAATTTTTTAAAGATTTTTTTTAACTAAGGAGCTGAATTTTTATTGTCATTTAGCGTGGCCTCGTAATTATAAATTGAATATCCCTAAAAGTGTAATAGCATTAATCGGTAGGGTATAATCTTAACTCTATATGAATATGTTGTCATTGTTTTAATTTTTCATGTTTTTAGGTAAGTTTATCATAAATTCTAATAGAAGAACTATGGTACTAAATATTTTAATATTTCATAGTGAGCAACTTATGTGGTTGTCATGAGTAATCACACTTACTTTTACTTGAATCAGTGACGCTCCAAAAACTATACCCTCGTTCCGAACGGACTTTGATTAACTGCTTACCATAACCATACGACGCGACGCATTCCACGACATATTTTGCACACAATACGTGAGTTTTCGCCAAGTTTCTATAAGAGACAGTAATTTATATTCACGACGACGTTGACCTAGTCTACAGACCGTATTTGTGGAGGTCAGTGACCTAAAATCAAGTATGGTAAGCAGTGGATAATGTGTGGTTTAATAGTTGACACCATAAATACACTGTCGCGTTGTGACTCCTTAAATTTTCACTTACAGTGTCTATAATAAAGCGTTTTATTTTCAAATCGCTGTAAAAAGCAGCGGACAAGAAAAATAATAGATTTTTCTTGTCTTAGTAAGGGTGGGTTGCACCATCTGTCTTTAACAGTAACAAACATCCAAATTTCAGTTAAAGTAGGCCAAAAATGACGTCAAATTGTCAAATTTGACAAAAACTTTAACTTCTACTTTAACTTCTACTATGGTGCAACTTACTCTAAAAGCAACTATGTGACACAGTCAATATAAACGCCGTTGGTTATTACAACAACAAAACCTGTATGTTTGCAAAATACGTCACTTCTTTTGTGTTCATTGCCTGAACTTATTTTTTTTAAGCAAATAGGACTTAGACACGTGTTGAGATTGAATAGAAACAGTTGTGTTTTTATAACTATGACTCGAAAAGTTACTTCTCCCATATGCTTTATTGTTCATTTTTATATTTTTCGTTGATGGACACACAAAGCTGAGGGTTATTTTGGAGCACCGGATACAAGGTTTTCGTGTTAAAAGTGCAGACGGATGTGCAGTTCCTGGACCGGTCTATATCCATGAGCAATAATGTACAGTCGCGGAATGAAAAGCTTGACCTGTTTTCAAATTAATTCATTTACGCGTTGCAAGCACATGCTACCTTTTTACACTGTGTAACAGGCTAGAGTGTTGTGTCGAAAAGCATGCTTCATTGTTTGACAATAAAATAAAAATACGATAAGACGTATGTTCTTTCTTGATTGACAGTTGAACCAATACTTTGTATTGGTTGAATCTTGCCATTACGCTGCAGTGTCATGTTTGATGAATAGATTTTTTGCATCTTCTTTGCTTTTAATGATTTAAACTACAAATGTGATTAACAAAATACAACAAATACAAAATACATAACATAGGTTTCTGAAATTAGTACAGGGCTCGGAATCTCCTTGTAAGCAAACTTTTGCTTGTTTTAGAAGAGACCGCTCTTTAATAACAATAAGTATTTTTACAATAATATTAACAGTTCCTGTCAATGTCATTGAGCAAGCAAAAACAGATATGAGGGTGGTCAACCTTTGTATTCCGCGACTATGCATGACGATCATTGATCTTTAATTTGAGGCCTGCAACTCAAAAATAAAAGCTGCATTCACATCGACATGGTGACATTTGAACTCAACTAAATTCAACCGAGGGTCTTACTCTGGTTAAATATTTATCATTTCATATAGCTAATACTACGGACTAAATTCACAATTTGTATAAATCTGAAACCACTATCACCATAAGTCATTTGATTTTTAGATAAACTAACAGATTGGTCGCTGTTCTTTATAATTTTGGACTAAGTGCACTAACAGGCTGTTTCGACGGTTGATAGCATCACAATCCTAACTTTATACAAACTTTTAAGCCAATTGAACATTGAAATAGAGCGTCTGGAAGTGAAGTGGCATTTTTTTTTTTTTTTTTTTTTCGTGGGGAAATCCTCATGGATACCTCGCTGCCCGGGGGGACGACGAGCTTATGTCGGACTCCTACCGACTAAAACCCCACGGCACTCGACCGTGGCACTTTGGCGGCGAAGCTGGATCCTACCGTAAGTAATACCGCACTGCTCCGCCGCCAGTGCTAGCCCCTAATGGAGCCCCCTCCAACCGACCCCCCAACGAAGGGGGGTGGTCACGAAAGCGCCTGGAGTACGCAGACACTTTCGCCGTCTCGGTGGACGCCGTGCAATGCAAGCCAGAGCACCCCCGCACTCCGGCCCGCTGGCACCCACTGTACGCAGGCCCTACTGGGCCCGCAACCACGAGCCACCCAAAGGGCGGCTCCGCTGCCGCAACCAGCGGTACGGCCCCGCCGGGCCGCGACGCACAGGGGGGATCAGCCTCGGATCACTGGCCCCCACCTACCGATTGTGCGCCGCGGCCTCCACCACGCGCCTCAGGGCGCTTGCAGGCCCCACTGGCCCCGCAATCCCACGTGTTGCCCTTGCGGGCTGCAGCGGGTGGGTGGCTAGTCCACCACACTGCCACACCTGAGTGAGTCCTCTTCGCTTCCCGGCGGTTGGACGCTACCACCGGTACTAAGCCCCCTCGCCACGCCAAGGCGAGAACTCATGAGGGGGAAGTGAAGTGGCCTTGACTAAGGAGACTCCTTCAAAGGTGAAAAGGAAAACTTCCCGTTGAGTTCTTATTCGGGTCTATTACATCTGGTAATGTTCGCGATAGTTTTTGTTTTGTTATGTTGGACACTGCATTACCCAATGAAATTAATAAGAGGTAGATAGGTTGTGTCAATATTGATGCGAAGTCGAAAATTGTCCTCTGCCGTACGTACCTATAATTTGACCGTGTGTACAAGATTGTATAATGATTTACTAGAGCGTAAACGAGACACATACATGTTGCGCAGTGTCGTCTCAAACTGTCAATGCTTGGGCTGGTGTTCGAAGTTCTGATTTCGGGTGCAAAGAAAATGAATAAGGACGTACTCGTTGTTACTGCCTGAAAACAGTCAAAGAGAACGTTCTACCTACTTTTTAATAATTCGGGAATTAAAAAAAAATACTTGTACCAAGATTCCAAACTACAGAAGTAAAAGAAAGACGGACGGAACATCACACTAAAAAATGTGAAGCATGCAAGGTGCTACAATTTCGTTTATTGTACACGACCTGCTACACTCACACAAACGCACTAGGTGCGACTTACTACGCCATTTTACTCCGTGTGACAGCGCCAATGACACGTGCTAGTCACGCCCACACCTAAACTGGTAGCTGATGATATGCTTCACTCATGCTTTTTTTACGTCCGTGTTCCAAACCAATTATTTCTGAAAACACTGTTTTTAGTCTATTTTCACCTTCCGCTTTTATGGAATCCGCTATTAAGCAAAAACTCCTGCCTCAAAAAAGGTTGTATATCATCATCAATGATGACTACAGTTGATTAAGGCGTGTCGTTTCCCGTTACAAAAGTGTATATTTAAAACTTTGGTCATTTGAATCATACAACCAGGTCGCAACGACACACCTGCAGCATTATTATAATAGCTTATATTATTAAATGCCGATGAGTGTCCTACATTCGGACCGTTACACAGACACCGTTCGTTTTATTAGCGGGAATAAGTGCGGTGAGACGCGAAAAAGGCTTTTACGGATTGTCTATAAATGTCATTCGATGTTGAATGGTTGTGCAACTTCGGATTCAGTATGTGTCAAAAATATTTAAAAATATCAGGAGTTAAGTATAAGAAGAAAAAAAAATTTCATTTATAAATTCAGATACTAATGGCCACTAAACTACGTGTGGTTGTGAAACTGATCAGTAAGAACACATTATTTAGTCACTTTGTGTGCTTATATATAACTGATGGTGACTATACATGACTTATGGGTAAATGTAAAGCATGTGCACAAAACTGAAGCTCTCAAAAGGAGTAATTCCCCCCCCCATTGTGTAACTTTCTACATGTTGTGTTAGTCATTGCTGATGAAACGACAATAACGGTTCAGCTAAAAAATTTTCATCAGTATCAGCAATGTAGGATGCATAAATTAATGAAGACTAATCTATTCGGGAGCCTAAATGTGCTCGGAAAAAATACAGATTATTTAAAAGAAAATGCTTAAAATGTGTAATGAAATAACAAATGGCTGCACCTAATTAAAACGGTGATTAAGTTTCATGTTTGAAATGTGAAGAAACTTGCATCATGAAATTGATAATCCTCAAGTTCTTTGTTAATAAAGGAATCTAGGAATACAACGTAACAAAGATATCTTAGTCTTTGTTAAGAATAGTATTTCTAGAAAAAGTGATATTCCATCTTCAGTATTTCATTTTCACTAGCAATAAAGGGAACTAAATTGTTTGCTTAGCGATTCTTCAGACTGGCTTACGACTGGAAACCTTGTAAAATGAAAAATATATTATGTAAAGTTTTCTATTTTAAAACAACCTTTCGAGAGAACATTTTTATTGCAGGATAATTGCCTACTCTAGCTCGTTTATTACATTGCCCTCTTCAGAATATTTTCCTCTTTTGTTATTAAGATTAAAGTGGACACTTTGGTTCTTCATTTACTAAATAAGATAGGGTTTTATACATTCAACCCTTTTTTCATAAAAACTTAAGCAGCACTTCAACAACACGTTAGCTTTTGTATTGCTTTGTCTCTTTCATTATTGTTGCTGCCGCCATTTTCAAGTAAGTGATATACCACGTCAATTGCTTAACTATGCTTTAGCGCTGCGTACGTTTTTATGATTAAAGGGGTAAGTGATTTGATACAGTCAGGTTGTTATCAACTTTTGACTGGTTTTTCTCCATTTGCCAAAGCGGCAGTAGATAACAGACTAAGAAGGTATTGTCGGTCATTTGATCGAGTACCAACATGCAACAATCATTGTAATGACAAAAAGTGAGCCTTAGCAGGCTTGCAAAGGCTTGCGAAGAGCTTTTGTCCGTCAAATTGCCTCCAGGCCAGTTTCCGGTTGTCCCTTCAACTCGAACGCACTTTTAACATATACTAATCAAGTTAGGCTTTAAAAGCTTTTGTGTAGAGTATTCAGACTGTCAAAGATAGATCGATACGGGGTTTTGTTTTAATACGATCAAAACAAAACCCCTAGCTTTGCACGCTGACGGTTGCAGTGATGGAACGGAAGCCCAGACTCGCCATGCTTTAAACCTTCGCAGTAACGGACGAGCCTACTGCCGTTACATCACCGTATCACCGGAGAGTTAGCTCAAGATATAATGGCAAAGTAGGCATTCTCAATATTTTTGATATGTATGTATAATTTTGTAGTAGCTCATGTATCTGTATTGTTAAAACCGTTTCTTCTAACCTTATTTCAATTGTTTTATTTATATTATTATAATTAGTACTTACCTCTACTATTTTAGCTCACACACATTTTGTTTATTTTATTCACTTACGATCCTCTATCTGAAGGTTGTCTGGAAGAGATCGCTCTACCTATATAAATTGTACATTGTTCTCTGTAATTTGCTTGTAATGTAATGTTTTTGTACAATAAAGAATATCTATCTATCTACCTATTCTCGTCAGATTGACCAAACAGACTGAACTCTGAGTCACTAGATTATTCTACCTACCCCTGAATAGGTATTAGGCTTTTATTAAAGTATTAAATACTTATCTGGGATATGCACCAAGACTAAGACTTAAAAAAAAACCACTGCACTAGTTAAAGTAATTCATTTTTTATTTAGCATTTAGAATAGGAAACAAAAGGCATAACGCAGTTCTGAAGAGATGCTAGTTAACTAGTCGGCGGTAAAAGCAGATTTCATGAAAATAACAATGGCCGACGTTTAAATTGCAGCCACAAACAAAAGCCACGATATCTCCTTAGTTCATGAACCGTTATTATTAAACTTCCCCATTGGTATTTGTTCAAAATACCAATAGGCATGATGACTGTATTTTTTTTTGTTTATTATCGAAAGACCTTACATTTATGTAAACAATCCTCAAAGAATCACTTCATCTGGATCAATACCACCAGAGATATCACAATTTGAAATGCACATTTTTGGACTTGCCCAAAAACGCTCCATTCAAAAGTGACAGCGACAGTGACGTCACTGTCGCTGTTTTTGTAAGGAGCGCGTAATAACTTTGTTCGACAGCTATATTCAATATTGCGTTTATGATAATGGTCTCCTAACATAATTCCTTCATAATAGTTTGGGTTACAAAAAAGTGATATTGTTTTACAAAAATTTAACACATATGAAATGGACTTGCCCACCCAAGTTTGCAGGCCTATTGTAGCCTCATTTTGAAACGAATTTCGATTGTGGTTTTACAATAACATTTGTAATCAATTATTATTTTTGGGGAACATAAAAAAACATGCAAAATCACTCATAGTCATCTACCCTATTACGACTTTAAGATAGACACTGAGAGCCTTTGAATATACCCTATTGTCTTTTTGACTCTAAGCCCCGTGCGCAAAGTTACAAAACAAAGGCGTAACATTATGACAGTTGACATAAAGCTTCCGAGTAGACTTGACAGTTAACTACCGTATTGTAGTAGTTGTCGTCAGAAAGAGTCAAGAGCGAGTCGGCTGACTTTCCTAGAGAGAGCGTTGGGAGCCAGTCACAAGCCACAATGCCCATCCGATTCTTAAAGCCATTCATGCCTCATGAGAAACGTTTTCTCGAAGAAAGTAAAAGTAGGTCGCCGTTTGTGTAGACGTTATGTCTTTTACTTAAGAGATGAGAGGTGTTTTATAAGCTTTTTGGTATTATTCAAATCATACAGGGTTGACCGAGTCGTGAGTAAACTAGACCTGGGAGGAGTTATGACAAATGTACGACCATGTGTTTAGTGCAGTTTAGGTAAATTTAGGAATTGTGTCTTGGAGAAAGTGGCACTTTTGGTCTTTCTCATAAAATGGTTTTTTAACACTTAGTACGCGTATGAAAGGACTCATGATAGTAAAAGAAGCGCAAGATGTATGTCAGTATCAATGATATGATAATCAAAAGAGGTGGATAAGTTATGTCAGTACTGATGCGAAGTCGAAAATTGTCCACTGATACCGTACCTATAATTTGACCGTGGAACAAGATAGTATGATTACACTGCTCAAAAGTGTCTAGGGATATCTCAAGCATTATCATACAAGGTATAGCTATTTAGGAGGCTGTAAAAATTAAAAAATTGATACCAACGTAGACATTTTTAGAACACAGAAACTGCTATATCTGCCCTTTCAGATTATATAAAGAAATTCATTGTAGTAGCATTATTGTACAATCGTAGGGACGTTAAAAAAAGACAGATTTTTCTTTTAAAAGGTGTCAAAATTTTAGCAACATCAAACGTTTTTTTTGTAATATTCTTAACCTTTATCTTATGCCTCTGTCCTCGCGTTATTATAAGATAATGCTCAACTTGTAAAAAAACTTAACTTTATGAAATATTCGAAAAAAGATATCCCTAGACAGTTTTGATGTGTGTATTTACTAGAGCGTCAACAAGACAGATACATGTTGCGCAATGTTGTCTCAAACTGTCAACACTGTTAATGCTTTGCTCAGGTGCACTACTTAATAGTTCTGATTTCGGGTGCCACTTTTTTAGCACAAGTAGCCTATCAGTATCATTGCCTATTTAGGCTTGATGGTAATATCACAATTACCATGTCTTAAAAATGTTTCATCAATCAAAGCCGGAAGTCAGTGCTTAATGACGGCGTCCAAATCAAAATATCTACCGATCATGCGTTGCGTGCTCAAGAGATGGCGACTTGTCGACTTCCTTCCGAGTTCCAAAACTGAACTAGATCAGCACCGTTCTGATTGAGAAGATCACGCAATATATGAATGTTGGACGTGAGTGATTGTAGGAAGTATCATCTCATTGAATTGACCGAAGCGGAAATTGTGAGCACAAATTGAAAAGCCTTTGATGTCACTGGCCAACACGAAGTAATCGATTCTATCTAGCCAGTTCCTCAGTGTTTGTGAGGCAACCGATTGAAAGAAGAAACTATTTTAACGTTTGTGAATTAAAGTAGATAATCAGATTCAATACGGTTTTTTATACTGATTGTATTTAATACTAAAACTATTGCAATAATTTGGTTCACAGTCTAAAAAAGTCGTATTAAGTACACACATCAAAAGTGTCTAGGGATATCTCAAGCATTTCCATACAAAGTATAGCTATTGGGGAGGCTGTAAAAATTAAAATATTGATACCAACGTAGAAATTTTTAGGACACAGAAACTGCTTTATCTGCCCTTTCAGATTGTATAAAGAAATTCATTGTGGTAGCATTATTGTACAATCGTAAGGACGTTAAAAAAAAGACAGATTTTTCTTTTAAAAGGTTTCAAAATTTTAGCAAAATCAAAGATATTAGATAATGCTCAGCATTATCTTAGAATAACTCGAGGAAACAGGCATAAGATAAAGGTTAAGAATATTACAAAAAAACGTTTGATTTTTGTAAGTTGGTATCAATATTTTAATTTTTACAGCCTCCCCAATAGCTATACTTTGTATGAAAATGCTTGAGATATCCCTAGACACTTTTGATGTGTGTAGTTAAACTTTTTAACTAAAGAACGGTTAACCGATTTGACTGAAAATTAAAACGGACATTTGTCAACAACAACGGAGTTGACATGTTCGTTGGTTGTCAATTATTGTTTTTATTTAACGGTCACAGTCAAATAGCCTTTGACAGAACGACGTCTGCCGGGACCAGTCGGGCCAGCTGCCTAGTATTCATATAAATTATAATTACCTGTTACAAAGGCTTCCCTGTCAGGTCTGGGCATTATTAACTCATTGAGGTTCATTTCATTTTGGACATCGTGGCACTGCTACCTGGTAAAATTGACGTTATTTGTTTCCTTCTGTGGTTTTTAAAAGTTTGTTTTGTTTGTTTTCATTTGCTATGTTGCGAAGTCCTAAATCATGAACTTATTTTTCTCCCTTCCTTAAGAACAAAAACTATGGTGGAAATAAACGCATCACTTACCACAAAAAGGTATTCCATCAGGCGTCCACTTCCCATTGGAGCCACATATCCTCCTCGCCGGGCCGAGCAGCTCGAACCCCCTCTCGCAGGCGTAGGTCGCAATTGTGCCCTCTGAGAGGTCCTCATCGGAAAACGCCACTTTGGAGTGCGCGGGCGCACCGGGAAACCGACATGTGGCGTGCACGTGACCTGGAGACAAAGAAACACTTGATTAGTTATGTCAATTGTGATTGTGAACTAGAAAAGGTCAATTTCAGTCGTAGCTGACCGCGTAGCTGTTCACATCTTATCAAATTATTTATCCATGGAATGTTGTTGAGAGCACCGTTATATAAGGTTATCTAATCATACTTTGAAAAGTTTTCAGAACGAAATTTTCGGGGCCTCGTCGAACTTCCCACTACTACTTACCTATTCCAGATCACTAGAAACTAATAACGTTCCTTTTGTTTCCTAATGAGGACAGAATTCAGTGGGTTAATGCAAATACAGCCATCTTGGGCCAAGGCAACCAAATAAACGGACACGTGTGACATCAGTGCCATTTCTGTAAGAACTTGCTCACCAGAAAAAACCTAGGCCGGGGGTTCGTACCACGATTTAATTGTTCTGGGAAGGAAACATCTCAGTAACAGAACTGTACGAGATGGTGGCCCTAGAGAATGGGATGGTAGAAAGTAAACCTTAAAACAACTTCAACTAAGTTTTCACCATAACAGAGCGGAGCGGATATGAGTTTTAGCAAAACAACTGATGCCTTTATTTCCAGATGTCAAAATAAGAAAATCTAACGAGAAAGGGTAGACAGCTCTAAGGATCCTTTTCTGCATAGAAAATAAATAATAAAGTTGCATCTTTGACTTCATCGTCTCTAAACGAACAATACAGAGAAAGGATGATATTACGTTATACATCAAAGGCGCTTTGAATATAATATTGAATACGTAGGATGTTTATTAAATCCTGACTCAAATGGGGGATATTGCATTTAAGCAATTGCAATAATATAAATACGAGGCTAGACACCTTAGAATCATAAATTCCGGACTTGAATAAGGTTTATTGCATTCAAGTGATTGCAACAATATTAATAAGAGGCTAGAGTCTAATTGATTAAGGCTTAGACATTGACCTCATGAGGTCAATGGGTTTAGACCAGTTTAGACAATTTTAACAAGACGCACTTACTTAACTTCTAAATCCCCCATTCCACGTTTTAAAATTAAGAAAATGAACGTCATGCAACGTCAAAATGTGTTTACGAAATTGAATTGCAAAATTCTAAATAAGTTGTAAAACCGATTTTTAATGATTATCGTCAGAAGATGAACAAAATTAGGTATACAAAATGAACTGCCAAGGAAATAAATTTCTCACGCTGAAGGGTTTATTGAATTAAAAAAGAGTTTTAGTGGATTCGTATGAATATTCAAGGAGTGTTTCTGGTGTTAAGACTACTGATTTTAGTTATCCTGGCTGCAATGTTGACTTTACATGTCCGGTCAGTTCGCGTGTTCCGCTGGGAGCAGTCAGTAACTGGTGGTGTTCTGGTCACATATCTGGTAGCAGTGATTGGTCTGGCATTGGCTGCTGGCTTACAACAGCTCTACCAGGCGAGAGCTCTGCAGGTAATAGTAGGTGGTCTAAGCCTGTTCAGATTTAGTGAGTAAGCTTACTTGGTCTTAAGATCAAGCCTCATTTGAGTCCTATAGTCATCGTGAAGGCATTAAATATCCTTTCAGTTTTAGTGGCCGTAGGCAAGCAGAAGAAAAAACTTAATTTTGATTGAATCAAGGGTGTTTGAGTGTATTTACCTAAAAGTTTTAGTTGGTTTGTCCCGAAGGCAATCTTCAAAAGATAGTCATAATAATGTTCTACTTTTCTTGTTTCCAGGCGTACCTGTGCGCAACGGGAACTATCCTCATGGTCGCGAATGCTGTAGGAATATATCGTCGTTGGCGTGCCGCTGGTAGCATGACTAGGATGATTGCGGAGCTTCTGGGCGCCGTGGGAGTGCCGTTGCGGCGCCAGGTAAGCTACCTGGTCTTTAAACAGGATCTCCCCTTAGGATCCCTTCAGTTTATACATCAGGATCTATTTGACATGGTTCCGGTACCCTCTAGTTTCGCGCGAAGGTGACCACTGCCGCCAGGATTTAGTGGGTAGGGGTCTCTGTTTCCAGGAGTTCGGAGTCACACATAAGCAGGTTGTTCCAAACCTAGGCCACTGGGCATGCGTTATTGCATTTCCTATCATTGCAAAAATTTAAAATATATCTATTTGATTTTATGAGCTATATTAAGCACAACCTATTCGGCAGGCTGAGAGTAATGATGAAGTTGTGTCTATAGTATTTATTAATACTAAAGTAGGTGGTTAGCCTCCACTGGTAGCCAGGTTCTAGATCATTTAAATTAAGTTATTGCTACTCTAATGGGCATCGGTTTTAACCTCACTGTCACATGCCGTGTCATTGTAACCATCGTTGATTTAAAAAATATTTTTTTGAAATTATAATTGTCGATGAATTATGAACTGCGACGTCTTTTTCAATTTAATGTATATTTTTTGATGCTTTAAAAACTTAATTCTAATCGTGAGGTGGTTCAAACAGGAAAATCTGATGGAAAGTGATGATCGTGGTTGTAGCTGATATATTAATATGTCTGCCTAGGAAGACTATATATCTTTATCTTAAAAATACGCAAGTTTGATTTGAGAACACTTGCGCAGAAGTGAGTTTGACTCCAAGAAGTGGACCAGCTAATTTCAGATTTCCTATAAGCTGTATTTTTGGTTTCCGGGTTAATCTGACCTATTTGAACTTACCAAAGCATAAGTGAATACCAGAAACAAGAACTAAATGGTATATTTCTTATGTTGTTGCAGGTGTTCATCAAGGCCTGCATGAGTGCTGCAGTGGCCAGTTTGCTGTTTTTTGACTTCGCCCTGGCTTTGTTTATGGTCGCGAAGTGAGCCATACAAACGCCAGGGTACAAAAGCTTATTTAGTTTGAATTGCGTTGCGAAGTGGAGTGGATGACGTCAGATGCTAATTAAAATAGGTTGTAGTCGAAGCTATTAGTCAACTTTTGTAACCCAAGAGTCAAAATGTGGAATGAAATGCAATATGAACATCCCTTGAATTAAAAAGTTGATTGCAACATGTTTGCGGTCACTATTAACTTATTTACCGGAGCTTTGTTGTAAAACTATTCTGAAATTATAAGGCTGGTTAATAATGCACTGTAACGAAATACACACCTCGCAGAAGTTATTTTTGAATACATCCAGCATATTGTGTACTGCACATGCTGTGCTGTCATAAAACATTTCTCAGTAATAGATCTAAGCTGTAAGTGTTTAACTATGCAATTGACAATTTCTTGAAGGAAAATTATTGCAAGTCAATCTCAATTCTTTTCAAAAGTATTTAGCAACGTATGTTTCTGACTTGTTCATGAGCACTCTGCGTTAAGGCTTTTTTCAATAAATGAACATAGTATTTTTGTTGCTATTTATATTGTTTTCATTTCAATAACAAAACCTGTACTTTTAGAGTTCAGTTCCAACTGTTCCAAAACATAATTTAACAAAGAATTTACTAGCAAGATTCTAATTGAACGGAAATCATGCTTTGGAACGGAAACAATAAATTAACTAGACAGGAGTAAACAAACAAAGAACAATGTTTGTCAGCAAAATAACAATAGTAATGATAATTAAAATCGAATTAGCAACTTTTCGCACCCAGATGATAATGGCTATAACATTATCTGCAACTGTTGTAGAGGTCATCATCATCATCATCAGCAGCCATAGGACGTCCACTGCTGAACATAGGCCTCCCCCATAGATTTCCAGAGGGGCCTGCTGTAGGCGGCCTGCATCCACCGAGACCCTGTGATTTTAATCAGGTCATCCGTCCAGCTTGCGGGTAGGCGTTCCACGCTGCGCTTGGCCTCGGATGGTCTCCACTCGAGGACTTTCCGGCCCCAACGACCATCAGCCCTTCGAGCTATGTGCCCCGCCCACTGCCACTTCAACCTGCTAACGCGCTGGGCTACGTCGGCGAACTTAGTTCTCCTACGGATTTCCTCATTTCTGATTCGATCTCGTAGCGAAACACCGAGCATGGCCCTGTCCATAGCCCGTTGGGTGACCTTGAGCCTTCTTATGAGGCCCATAGTTTTAGAGGTTAAAAATTTGTAAAAATTACTAATAATCACGCGGACCAAGTCGCAGGCGGTTAGTTTTTAATAAAGCTAGCTTGTTGAGTAATCATTTAGGTAATGCCAATTTTTCACGTCGAATGATTCGTCAATGGAAAGTGCTGGTCGCGGGCACGTAGTGGCGTCTCCATCAGAGGCGGCCGTGGAAAATCCTCGAATTGTAACGATCCGTAGATGGAGAAAGCGTAGCCTTCCGACCAGAACGGTACCATATTATCCACAATTAGATTCGAAGTTTCATAAAATGGGCTATTTTTGATTAGAATTTTCAATTTGATACAGTGCGATTAGTTTAATTTCAAGTTTTGGGATATATTGAGAAGAAATAGAACGGGTTAGCTTAAGAACATGTTGAACTTAAATTGGGTAATGTTGAGCATTTGCATTCCACAATATATCAGCTTCATCACCCTGGCTCGGTTTTAAATGACATTTCTTTGAAATCGAGCGAGAAGGAATGATCGATAATGGGTACACTGTGTTGCCGTTGACTGTACATAGTAAATATGAGAAAAACTTCTTCACCCGGTTACCTCACGACAGGTCAACATTATCTTTATTTCTCTACTGTTGCTATGATGGTAGCTAATATGGTAGCTAATTTCTTTTTTTTTATTGACCAGCTGTTAGTTCAAGGTGCAACTTTCACAGCTTTACCGGGCAATGGGGTGAGGTGAGGACCCCTAAAATGTATGTTTTGAAATATTGTATGTTAGTAGGGATTTGTTGGCAGGAGTACCTGTTTATTCACGTCCAAATGCCATAACGTTCACTTCTGACCTTTCCTGAAAATATATTACTCGTCGGCTGACAGAGTAAAAAATATTTATATGCAAAACTTGTATAACACACATGGCGAATGCAGTTATTTGAAAGAGGGAAATACAGCCATATCTGAACATCAAATATATTTTTTGCGGAATGTCAACCGTTAGAACGTAAAGCCAAAAAGGTGGTGGCGTCACGAACTTGATGCAGTCCATCCACTCACTCCCTAAATGTTGGCTAAAAAGGGACAACTCCCTCACTCATAATATTGATAAAGGCCCACTCTTAAAAATGTTTTTACTAAATTCATCCACTACTCGTAGTTTCCAAGGTTCTTTAGTATTGTTATCAACATAATCAAGTTACTTAGCTCTCAGTTTCAGGCTAAAAAACTGGAAGTACCTAATATAAAAGTGCTCGTGTTTTCTTTCAATTCATTTTCCAATTGCTGAAGAAGTTTTTCTTGCTTTGTATTCTGTTAGGAGATGCTTCCTACTGGTTTTTCACCACTTTATAATATAATAAATATTGTGTTTTATGATGTAGAGTGTAGGTAGATCACAAAACATGTAAATACAATTTAAATGAATTTATAAAAAAACACATTCTGCTTGAAGATAATCTATCTTACATGTTTGTATCGGTAAGGAACTGGTAATTGGTTCATGGAATTAACATGTCTAAGAGTAGGAAAAGTATCTGATACTTATAGGTGTCTTCACTAGTTCACACTTCCCTTTATAAGGGGTGATTTATAATTGGCAAAAGATACGGCAAGCTAAGTGAATACTTAAAACCACTGTAAAACAAAAACAAACTACCAAAAACAAAAATATGCCAAGTTTTTACGAGATTTTTGTGTGACGAGTTTAAAGTATGACGAGCTTACATTAACCTATGTCTAACATGAGTTTTGTAAACGTGCACTATAAACATTACACTTTATTGCCAAGACAATGGACTGCGTTCACTTTTCAAATGGTGGAAAGTACAGGTGACCGCTGAACATTGACCGCGTGTGAAAAATGAAAGTAATGTTTTACCCTAATCACAGTATAAACCATACAGTAGAACATCTACATACAAACGTGCCACTCTCGGTTTGAATGTGTGCGTGCGCGTCGCGCGCCGTGTCGCGATATCACGCACACGCTAGCATAAAATAGGAAGGCATAGGAAGGCGGCAGTACGGACGTGCTGTGCCGCGTGTGTGTGCACGCTAGGCTAATAAATCGGCGGGCGGCCTTAGATAGCCTACTGTATGGTTTATACTGTGCCCTAATGGTGAGTTGGGCAGCGCCGGCGCAGGTGTCACGGACGTAATTACGTCTTTTATGGAATTCTGGGTTAGTGTGCTTTAGAGTTCATTTTACAACAGCAATTAGGCAATTTTGTTGTCTTTTTCGGTGATTGTTACGAAATGTGCTGAATCTTGTGTTCTGGTGTTTTTGATGCTGTTTGGGATTTTGCTTTTTATATTTTGTGCCAAAATTATTACAATCGTACGTCGTAATCGCACGAATTGGAAACTTTCTGTTATTATGTTATTATAAAGAAAACGGGGGTTGACTTGAATTGAAATAATACGTTTACATTGATAGTTATTTTATCGCTGTATGTATCGGTGGCAAACTAAGAAAAGGGTGCAATTATGCGTTTCGTCTACCCCACAAATAAATAGTCGTTGTCAAATTTTAACACTGACTCAAATACTACTAACTTTGTCAAATTTTAGGGAATAATAATTATGAATTAATTCATTGTACGGTAATGAAACTGAATCTAAATGATAGTGTTTAAATTCAAAACCCCTTTTTCAGTAAAAAACATTCCCTCAATAACCTCCGTTTCTTAAAACAATAATAGCAACGTATAATTTACAAATTAAGCTATTAAATGTTCTCATAACTTCCAGTTTTATCAGATCTAAGACAAATGTTTCAATAGATCTACGACTTTCAAACCACAGCGACGATCTTGTCAATTATTTAAACAACCAGCGTAATGTAATTCGTGCTCTAGTCCGTTGACATAAGCCAGATAATAAGTTCGTGTCCCCGAGTGACAATTCTGTGAGATATTATGATGCTGAGAAGTGTGCAGTATAGAATTGCTACCGGTATCTTGATGGGTTCGTTGGAAAGTAGCTGGTAATGTCTTTGAGATAAGGAGGATGTTTCTGTGCGTAAGAATAGGTAACCGATGTTGAGGTCACCACGCTTTCGTGGCTGCGGTAATCGCTCGTCTTACTATGAAGTATGCGACTGCATCTAAGTGCACCAATTATTATTGTTTAGTGTGACAGTTTCGAATCTGTGCGAGCATTTTTGGGAAGAGAAAAATATGAACAAAACGTCTTGACGCTTGTTTCAGGCAGGGGTGGTAAATAAATAAAATTGATAGTGTTCGCGTAAAAATTACAAAAGTTAGTTAATACGGGTTTTATGCGTCTGTGAATTTTATTTCGTCTTATTGCAAGAAGCAATCTCTCTCAGATCCCTTATAATGTAGGTAAAGGAAAGCCAGGCACTGAGACCTGAAGGAGAATATAGTAAATATTGAAAAAAGTACCTGTTTAACACACGAAAACAAAGTTGTAAATAACTCTACTTTTTGTTACTGCTAACACGAAAATTAATTTCTGAAATAGGTTTTAGGTGTTTTTATAAATAAAATAACAAAACCTTGTTTCTTATTAACCAGATTGTGTTCCAAAAACAACAAAAGAATGCTTCTTTAACTAAAAATGACTAGCATAAAGAGTTCAGCCTAGTTTTTCAGGGTACATTAAAGTTGATGAACGAGGCCACCTAACCAGGCACATTCACGTAACCATCTCGCCTGTCAAGTCGAGGAACTAGTCTCAAGTCGAGGAACTGGTCGCGGATCATCGATGCGTGTGCGCTGGTCTTCATGACACGCGACGCGCGTCATTTCATGTATAAATCTTATCTAAGTCAAGTTCTATTATTATTACTCTCAGACTCTGTCCGATAATCTGAAGAGCACAAATTCTTAGCGCACTAATTACAGTCAACAGCACATCAGGTTACCCCATTTCCCTTTTTTCTCTCGCTCTTGCCAAATGTCATTTCTTTGCAATAGAGCAAGGAGGACTGACCGGAAATGGGTAGAGTGATGTGCCGCCCACCGTGCATGATGAAATATTTTTTTATGATTATCTTTCACATTATAAAACCCTTGCTTCACAACTTGTGATTAAATTGTGACTTTGAGCAAAAGTAGTTCATAAAGAGTTTGAGGCACTTAATCAAAGAATTTTACACTTGAGGTCAATGAACAAATGATTATCCTAGCTTATGAAGTCTAAAACAAGGATTTACAAGTTGTTGCTTTTAGTATTTTTGTCTTCTTTCTCTATAGTAGAGTATCGCTCTTTGTTGAAATAACTTAAAAGTTGTCAATGTTGTTAACCAAATAGACAGACACACCAGGAAGAAAGGAAACTCGATTGGATACACAAGATAATACCATGCCTCATGGTCAGTCAGTTAGCAAGACTACCAGGTGATTAGTACACTACTCGCCTTCGGCACTATCCATCCTGCACTGGCAGACGCTTCAGTGGCTAAAGCCGGTGAATGAAAGTTCAAATAAAAGTTAAGTAAACAACCATTACAAAATATATTTTTTATCATCATCATCAGCCAGACGTAGTCCAACGCTGAACATGCGCCTCTCCCGTCGCCACAACTCTCGGATCCTTCCACATCCAGTCCGATCCTGCCACTGTTGTTCCTGTTCTTAAGTCATCGGTCCATCTCGCTATGGAGTGCCCTACGCTGCTGCTGATCCTCGATCTCCACTCAAGGGCTTGTCTGTTTGGCATTAGCTGAGTGGGGTCCATTTAATTTTGGACATCGTGACACTGCTGTCTGGTGAAAATTTTTGTTTATTCTTTCTTTTGTTATTTTTATTATTTATTTTTTCTCTAACCATTTTGTTTTGTTGGTTTATATCTGTATGTGTACGATGTCCAAGATCAATAAACGTTTTTTCTTTCTTTCTTTCTTCCACGGCTATCTACCCTTCTACAGATAAACCAGCACACTGCCTCTTCAGCTTGCTTGCAATTAAGTCCTTATCTTAGTCTGGCGGTAAACGCGGACGGGTTATATTGGACTCTCCTCCAGTGGAGGACCCAGTGGCCTAGCGAAGGAAGACCCTACGACTTTCTCTCACTGTCAGATTCCGAAATAATAAGGATCCTGTTAGCAAGAAAATTAACTGATCAGTTTTACAACATTCTTGGAATTAAATGCGTAACAGTTATGAGTCAAATTCGTAGTACTCTGTTTAGTTTGGGGCCAGATCCTGGTACAAACAAACAACAAACATCTTGAATACGCACCACCGCTGAACACAGGCCACACATCAGCTGCTATTATTTAGTGGCGAGGAGACCAACTGCTGGAAGTGCCTACCAAAGCACGGAGATATACAAAATGGTCCAGATTTTTAATTCAATAGTTCAATCAATACTGTAAATATAGTAATTGAGTTCTGGTTTAATGACACAGATAATAACTTTTGTGCCTTGTAACATCACTTGTCATGGGTAAAACAAATCGGTTCTTTAGAGAAATATGAACAAGACGTTAGATCTTGCTGAGTCATCGTTCAACCCACGACTCACTTGACGTGCTGACCCACTGAGTTTTTATTACACATTTGAAACAGGCCCGGGGGGTAGAAAGTATTTCAAGAAGTGTTTATCATGTTCTCAATTTAAGTGTGAAAAAATTGTAACCAATCATAAGATGTTTTTTTAATAACGGTGTCTATTATTTACTATCATTTGTTATTAAGCAAAAAATATTTATAAAGTAGCTAGTATCTAGTTGTATTACTAAGGTTTTATTTTAGTTTCTAATGTTAGAACAGTTAGCTTTGTGCGTTTTTTTAATTATCTATTTAGGATGCATTTAATATTTAGCTTGTAGTTCATAATAATAATTGACATTACGACAACTGGAGGACCTAACGAAATACGACCCTCGTATGTTCTTAGGTAGCCCGTCGCAATTCGTTTTTCGATGTTTAAATAATTCGTTTACTCTTTCAGCAGGGATGTAGCTCAGTTGAAAAATATCGACAAAATGAAATCACAGGAAAAATTATTATTTGGATGTTTCGTTGAGCCTTCCGAAAACTGGTGACCATTATTTCATGAGCTAGCTGACATACGAGCTATAAATATGATTGATAAGTAGGAATTTCTGCAGCTCAGTACCACAGTAAACATAACAGTAGGTTATCCAAGGCCGCCAGCCGAGTTATTAGCCTTGCGTGCTCACAGACACAGCCCGTTCGTACTGCCGCCACCTTATTCCCCCATATTTTATGCCAGCGTGTGCGGCGCGCGATCCTGACACATTCAAACCCAGAGCGGCACGTTTGTATGTAGATATTTTACTGTTCTCTGTTTACTGTGGCAGTACCGAACAATAGCTTGTAAGCTTATACAGCAAAACTTGAGGATGGAAAGCCTTCACATTGTGTGCCAATTTAAGCGGCAACATCAGCACGTCTCCTATCAAAATTGTACACCTCATCGCCCTCTTGAACACGAGCGGCCTGACCCGGTCACGGTGACCGCACATGCTGCCCGACCACACCGGTCTGAAAGCATGCATCATGGAGCATTGCACAGTTAACACCAAGTCGAAATATGATACCGGTCATGAAATGAAGTGTAGCCAAGCCTTATGTATGTTATGTATGACCTAATTAAATAAATTTGAGGTGGGCTTCGGAAGGCACGTCAAGCAGTTGGTCCCGGCTGACGTCAGAGGCCTTAGGGCGGCTTGATAACTTCTGACGTCAAGGTTGCTCATAACCATAAGCCCCTCACCTCACCTCATAGTTGAGGTGAGGCCTGTGCCCAGCAGTGGGACGTATATAGGCCGTTTATGTAATTAAATAAACCCAAAAGATAGTGAATCTTGGGCGATATAACAGAGCGACATTCTTAAAAAGATACTTATATTCCCCGGTGAATTGAAGACAGTTCCAGAATTGAATAAAACAGCATTAAATATAATTATTGTCATTATACTCGTTAGCCATTGTTATGTACATTTTTCTGTTTTCTTTTATTTTGAATGACGTTGCGAGGCTTTATAAGTCCTATGAAGTAGCCTTCCTTTCTTATATTCATTTTCATATTTCCATATTCCATTTATTCCACAAAACCATATTTTATCGAGTAAACATTTAAAAAGATTCATATGGAAATAATGTAGCAAGAATTCTGTAATAAATAATCCATGGCGAAATGTCGACATATTTTTCAATAATTTACAAAAGCTGAATTCAATTCAATTTATTGAGAATAATCTCTTTTTTTAATCATCATTTAATTCATTTTGTTTCCATGTAAACAATTTGTTGTTTATCGTAATGTTTCGGAATATCAATTGAATTGTGTTTTTAATATTTCATTCTTTATGTAAAATTATAAGTGTTTCCACTCGTCCCTAGTAGTTCCCGGAAATATCCTCAAATAAGCGCATAATAATTTGCATCCCTGCTTTCAAAAGTTTTAAAGTAAGTATATTTTTTTTGATACGCATGTGATTCATATTTAACGTGACGCAAATTGAGATTAGTTCAATAATTATGATGAATGAGCCACCAGTCTGGACGAAATTACAGTTACAATACATATTGAGGGGCAAGAGCGAGATTATTTCAGTTAAACGCATCGATTGCGTAAACGCAAATTGTAGCGGCCCTGGTGGTGGGTGGACGTTGGGATGTACTCGTTTTTTTACGTACGGTAGACGGCACATCACTCTACCCATTTCCAGTCAGTCCTTCTTGCTCTATTGCAAAGAAATAACATCTGTCAAGAGCGTGAGAAAAATCGGAAATGGGGATAACCTGATGTGCTGTTGACCATACCTAAATCAGCGTTTTCACTACAAACGGGCACTGGGCACTTTGCTTAGCCAGCTAGTGGGTAGATCTCACCTAGAATTGTTATGTGTGTATGTGGTCAAGCATGCTTGAAACCGTTAAAAAAATCACACAGCGAACATACGAAAACCTCTCTCGTAAAACAAACTATCTACTTATTGTTTTATTGCAAATTATAAAAATACAGTGAAACAGAATTCATATCATATTCATATTCTACGAAATTGAATTTTTGTATGATTAATCAAAACATTGAATGAGCAATGGGAACAATATTTGTGGTAGCGGTTTGTTTTTTCATTAGCGTATACTTACTTTAAAACATTTTGAGTATTTATAAGTTAGGTAGGTATGTTTATTAGAAAATTAAACAATTTTATCACTGAAAACTTCAGTAAGATCCTTTATATTTTTGTAGTGATCAATAGAGGATATGCTCCTCAGGTACAATGTAGCATTTCAATGTAGAAAGGGAGGCCTGTGCCCAGCATTGGGACGTAGGCACATAGGTCGTTTATGTTTAATGCAGTAAGTAAGTATTTTTAAAACAGGTAGGTTTTTGAGTTTAATAGTTAAAAACACAATGCTTTTCCTTTGTTATATTGGTATCTAGATCAACAAGTTTTAGATTAGTCTAAATATGTATGAATTTTAAAAAAATATGGAAACCTCTGATAAGACAAACTGTCTTTAGTTTGAGTTCAATATTTTTTTAATATTTGTTTTTTTTTACGGCAGCAAATAAGCATACGGACCGCCTGATGCTAGGCGATTACCGCTGCTGATGAACAAGTGTATAGAGTTGATGTTTTTTTACCAGTTTCTTCATGTTTCACATCTAAAACCAGTGTCACAAGTGTTCTAGAATGTTTCCATCAAGTATAATTACTTCAGGGGTCCGCCCGATGTCCCCGCTATCTCGACAAGGAAGTACAGATGTGTCATCAGACAATCGACTCTACGGATAAGGAAATAGGGTCGCCTGGTTGAGTCATCGTGAAAGCGCTTTCTCGTTGCGTCATGATGACTGATGACCCGTTGAGAATCCGTTTTACCACGAATGTGTTAAAACGCAGATTACGGGCCACAGTGGGAGTTCCTGACGCCATTTTGTAAATCTACTTGATAACATATTTTCACAAATGGGTACAAACAAACACATAATATTTCGTTCGTTATTTTAATCCTATAAAGTCTTTAGGAGTTTTTTTAATTAGACGATAGTTCTTTTTTCTCGTGGCTATTGGAAATCGGATTATGAAATGCTTGGGAATAAGCTCTGCTCCCGACAGAGTCTAATTAACTATTGTAATATCAACAATTAATACTTACGTTTAAGACACTAACCATTTTTGTTCAAATAGCTTCTCGTCGATGTACTTACTTAGGAGTTTTATTATTGTTTGTTTGATTTTCCAAATCGGATAAATATTTTTTTGGTTCGAAACTAAAACACCCATGACTGGTTTGGTCAATAAAGACACTGTCTGACGAAATAGTCAGGGGCACACAGATTATTGCCATAATAGTGAACGGACCCATTTAGAAGCTCGCAAGTCACCGAGGTAATTCGAACCCAAGCCTACTACTGTCGTCATCCGGGTTGTTTTGTTTTTTATCCATGTTTTCCAACACCGGAGAGAGATAGCCGCAAATTGTTTTATGAACCGTATTTCGGCCAGACTAGAACTCATGAGCTCGTGTGAGTGAACTTTAAAATTCAATTTCTTTGCAACTGTGGTCGTTTGAAAAAAAAGGACTAAGACAAATAACATTTTTGAATTATTTACATACAAAATGAGAGAAAATACTAATACAAAGTAAAGCGTATTGATGATTCAAGTAGGCGTGAAGCACCGAGATGTGAAGTGATGTCCGCTAGAATAGCACCCCTGGTTCTAAACCGCGCTTTCAAGAGGAATCATACGATGAATGTAGGTATGTATATGATGTCCCAATCGATGACATCGACCGGCCACTCGCGGAAAAGCCCACCACTCCGCGCCTAGCGGCCGGCGACATTCCTTCACCGTTACGCGAGCAATGCTCTGTTAGTTGGCGCGATGGCAGGGCGCGCCGAACCGGCCCCTCGATGTAATGTGTGCCACGCGTATCCGCAACGATCAAACGGAGGACGTAAGTGCAGAGTACAACGGGGCTTGTAAGTTGAACAGTTACGTATGATAACCATCTCACAGAAATATCCTAACATAACGTAACATACCCTCACGAATATCCTAAACGGGTTAGAGGCATAATAATAGGGTAGATGAAACTGAGTCATTTTGCATGTTTTTTTATGTTCACCTGAAATAATAGTTGAATTCAAATCTTATTCTGAAACCACAAGCGAAATTTGTTTCACAATAGGCCTGCAAACTTGGATGGGCAAGTCCATTTCAAAAGGGTTAAATTTTTGTAAAACAATATTAAGCAATTTTGTTAGAAGACCATTTTCATAAACGCAATATTTGATATAGCCGACGAGCAAAGTTCTTACGCTCTCCTTACAAAAACAGTGTAATTGACGTCATAATCACAGTCACGTTTGTATGAAGCGTTTTTGGGTAGTATTGATACTAATGAACTGATTATTTTACGATTGTTTACATAAATGTAAGGTCTTTCGAGAATGAAAAAAAAAATATAGTCATCTAGCCTATTGTCGCAGCCATGGTAAACGGGACATTGAGAAGCCCACATCACACCTAGGGAATTTGAAACCAACGTGGTAAGGGGCGAGTGAGTTTTTATCGAGTTTTTGCATTACCGGAGCGTTAACCGTGGTTTGTACGATGAACACTTAGTAGGTGATCCTGCCAGTTTTGAACTCGCGACCACCGGGTTTCAAGATAGATTGTTTAATCACTGGCTCAAGATTACTGTCTAAAGCCGTCTTCTCAAGCAGTGATCAATCTTTTTGTAGGGTCCGAGCTTATTAAGGGCAAAAATTGAAAGTGCGTGAGACTTTTGCAAAGTTAACGCGCTCAAACGTCATCTAATTCAGGGTTGGATACAACAATATCTGCATGATTGATAAGAAGCTGTTAAAATATTGAACCCTGCAGACAATGGCATGGTTGAGATTTTACTATAGAATCCCATAGCAATTTTCATAACTTCATTTATGGGTTCGACGCAGCGTATCATTGCTTTCAAGTTACTTACGTTTCTAACTGTCAGAATTGAGTAATATCTATGTCAAACTCTGCTATGAAGGTAAGAGAGCATGAAAAGACAAGTCCGGCACTGGTTTCAGACCGCACACTGTAACAGCAAACCGGAAACTGCAAACTGCAACCGATATTTTTTGTCTCAGTGAAGGTCTATGGAATTAAGAAGCAAGGCAAATAATCACTTACTTTG
This sequence comes from Udea ferrugalis, assembly GCA_950022985.1. Taxonomy (NCBI): domain Eukaryota; kingdom Metazoa; phylum Arthropoda; class Insecta; order Lepidoptera; family Crambidae; genus Udea; species Udea ferrugalis. The sequence goes on from OX465515.1 coordinate 2,988,423, forward strand.
TGTTACCACGGAAAACTGTTCTTATCTCAAAGAAACAAAAATACACACATCAAAACTGTCTAGGGATATCATAGGGATTTCATTTTTAAAAATATTTCATAAAGTTAAGTTTGTTTACAAGTTGAGCTTTATCTTAGAATAACGCGAGGATAAGGCATAAGATAAAGGTTAAGAATATTACAAAAAAAACCTTTGATTTTGCTAAAATTTTGACACCTTTTAAAAGAAAAATCTGTCTTTTTTTAACGTCCTTACGATTGTACAATAATGCTACTACAATAAATTTCTTTAAGCAATCTGAAAGGGCAGATATAGCAGTTTCCGTGTTCTAAAAAATTCTACGTTGGTATCAATATTTTAATTTTTACAGCCTCCCAAATAGCTATACTTTGTATCAAAATGCTTGAGATATCCCTAGACACTTTTGATGTGTGTAGTTTCCTCTTAACCAAGTCGATATGTTACCGTTTCGTTTTGTATACCAGGTTGCTGGTATACAAAACAATACCTTTTTTCTTCGTGGGGAAATCCTCATGTATACCTCGCTGCCCGGGGCCACGACGAGGATATATAGGACTCCTACCGACTAAAACCCCCACGGCACTCAACCGATACCTAGGCAACAAATAGAATACCTAAAACGCTGAGGTGATGTATGAAATAGTATTGCCTTGGCAGTCTATTCATTCTACCTAATGTTTGTTACCTGATTTTCAGCAAATTTCATTTTAACGTGTTAGATATTATGATAAATTACTATGTATGTAAGTTTGGTCAACGTGTGGTCAATTAGACGTGACACTGCGGAGCACAAGTTACTCAATCTATACCAGGTATATGTATTACGCACAGTGGGCGTGTGCAGCGCACCGAAGATGGCCAATTTCGTCGCTTGAATGTGTTATGGTAACAATTAGGCCAGTTTGTCATGCATGATAACGAGGCTGTGATAATGGCTGATCTGTTTCTGGGATCCCTTTAATTGGCATAATGTGTTTTGTCCTAAAATGGATTGGCATAATGAAATTGGTATAATTTATTTAGTATAATATTGATTTGGCCGAATTGGGTTTTAGCATAATATGTACATAAGTAACCAGTATTTACTATATTATATAGAGTATGTAGTGAAAAGTAGGTTTAGGTGCGGCGGGGGTGGTCCTTGGGCCACCCCTAAGCCGCTTTTTTTATTGTATTTATGCTAAAAAATGTATGCTAAAAACTGTTATGCTTATTTGTATTATGCAGATCATCATTACGATGGCTCCTAAGTATACTAAGTCAACTGTATATCTGATTACTTTACAGGAGAGCGTCAACAAGAAAGAATGGTTATAATTTTAACGACAATAAGATCAGGAAAAATAACGGATCGTATTTAATTAGGTATATTGAGACTGTATAACTGTGCCAAATCAAAAAGTACATTATTTCAATATTTAATGAGATAATGTAGATATACTAGTATACGTCGATTATTTATGTGCTGAAAATGGATCATCTACCACTTATATTTTTATACGTCGTATTATTTAATCTACGAATTGTGTCAGTTTTAGTTTATTTAGGTGGTAAAATTGATTCTAATTACAGTTTTATTTTTTCTAGTAATACCACATTACTGCCATAGTTTATTTTTGTTCAAATATTAGCAGTTGACCCACTATACATGGCTAATAAAGTAAAATGTGAACTATTTTAATACTGAGTCAGGTGTTTTACAAAGCAGGTAAATGATTTAAAACATATTTTCTGTTATAGTTTTTTTATTCCAAATTAAAAACATCGCAAAAAGGAATTGGAAATATTAATAAAAAAAAATATACATATTTTTTTTCAATACTAGACATAATAAAAGTCCTAGGTGAAGAAGACGAAAGACAAAGTTAGTAAATTATCAGAATAAACATTTTTTTCTTGTAATTAGAGTTTCAATTAGAATAAATGAAATCTCAAATATTAAAAAATCACAACAAAATGTTTTCTTTCATAACATTAAATTTATAAACCTTGACCTCTGGTAGTAAGACATAGGGCCGGTTTCTGAATTGAGAATTTGGAGTTAAGCACTACTTGAGTACAAACTTTGACAGTTGAGTCATACTTAAATTCTCAATTCAGAAAGCGGCCCTTAGGTTTTATAACAAAACAGAAAAGACTTATAGTGTCCATTGCACTTTACTTTCTTATCAATTGAAAAAAATGTATCACAATCATGTTTATCATTAAAACTTTTAACAAACTAGTAGGAATTTCACAACCGTATAATATCTTTACTACTCAATGACCACAAAAATCAGTTTTAAATAGTTAAGGGTGAAAAACATATCTAAAAAAATAATACAAATATTTTGACTTTAAGCCGGTATCAACTTGCACCAAAATGGCAGCGTTCGCGCCCCGCGTACACTAGTATAAGTACAACTAGACTCAGTATACCATGCGCAAAATAAACAAGTTGTGTAGATGATCCCGTGTACGTCATTTTATCTTCGTTATTAGAAGAGATATGTTTTTTTTTCTAAAACCAGTAGATAAATTGTGATTTAATTGTTGTTAATATCCCAAAAAGTGGAATTATGGAAATTTGTTAGATGACTCAGTATACTTAGGAGCCATCGAATTTAGTAGTAATTACATTTTGCGAATTTATTTTATGCCTATTATTTTTATGCTTCTTGACAGTGAACCTCTATTTCTACATCAGCGTGAATTAGGATCTAATTAGTAGCCAATTTTGAATCCTTTAAAACACTATTTATTATTTAAGCATGATACGGACGAAGTTACAGCACCGTATATCACCCACGCGTGTATATACAACTTCATGTTATTATTTGCGACAGACTAGCATTCATTCGTTAATGTTTAAAGAATAAGAAACTGTTTGTTTCAAATCATAATTTCACTGATTTTTGATGTGCTGTTGGTTCTGGTTAAAACACAAGGGAACTCGTAAATCGTAGATCTAATGTCACTGATAAAGCCCAAGGAGGTGAGTAAAATGGGAGAATGATGGCGGCAGGGCCAGAGTAGTTCAAATTGTAGCCGTAACTAGAACTACATTTTACAATATTTTACATTCAAAAACCTCCTAAATGAGTAGACACAATATTTTCAGAAAATGTTCTAAGTAACTGCGTTTAAGGATCTTAACATTTGAAAGCATAATCCCGCGACAGTCGCAGCAGCCTGCATCGTGCACTTTCTTCGAGTTTCTCCGTGGCCTGTTTCCGCTGGCAAGTGTGCCGCGCGCCGAGCGGGCGAGGGTCAAGTTCAGCCAAGTTCAGCCTGTCAGTCGGTCGACGACGAAACTCGCTGCCAACCTGTTGCGTTGCGATTCTTACACACGAGAGAAAACTACTATTGCAAGATAAATAATAATAAATAAATAATAATAAAAATCTTTATTGGAATAATTGTACAGAGGTATAACAACAGTCAGTGTACGATAATGTCTGCATAAGTTTAAAGTAACTGTGTCGCAGACATTAGCGCCCACCTCCAGGGTTGAAGGTATCAGTATTCCCTAGTGATACATTGGTTTTTGGTTGACAAGTAGCAATTACCTATTTTTAGATTAAGCAAAAAGAAAATAACATGAAAGAAATAATAATAATAATATTAGTTTACTTATATTTAGAAAGTGTTTGTGTGTGTGTTTTAGTGTGTGTATGTGTGTGTGTATGTGTGTGTATGTGTCTGTGTGTGTATGTGTGCGTGGCTGTATGTGCACGTTTGGTTTTGTTGATTGTATAGGGGTTAAATCTTAGTGCATGTTCATGTTCATAGGCAGCTTTTGAAAAAATCTTCAGTGTCCGATTGTGTTAGGCCTTTAAGCCAATTTGAGACACGAAGCTTACACTCACGGGTGGGTAATGGGTAAATGTGTAATATTCTATTCACTTTATTGTAAACAGTGGGGGCAATGAAGTTAAAGTGTCGCTTTGTTAATGCTAGCCTGCAAAATTCCGACGCGCAGACCCGGTCAATTCTACGCCTTAGTAGGATCTCAGCGCTATATGGGAGCTGTGAATGTTTGCGCAATACAATATGAAGAATGTAGATTTGCCTGACAGTCAGAACACCGGTCAAGCTGTAGAGGTCAGATGTTGGGAAGAGAATTGGTTTGGATATCATTACCTTGAGTACTGCTCTCTGTGCTCTTTCTAAACACATAAGTTGTGATCCTCCTGAGCTACCCCACACTGATATGCAATACGATAAGATTGATTGACCGAGCGCATAGTAAATGCCTATCATTGTTTTTATGTCAACTACAGATCTAAGGTTTTTAAAAATATACATTAATTTTCTGACCCGGCCAACAGTCACTTTTATATGTTCATGCCAGGATAGAACACTGTCGATCCAAACACCAAGGTACTTAGTTTGCGATGTGCGTGTGACTTGTAGGCAGTTACAGTTGAGGCAAACACTTGGATGCGCAGTATGAGCAGACACGCAGAGGGAAGAAGGCAATGAGAGTGTGTTCGCGGCAAAACAGATGAAATTCGTTTTTTTAAGATTCAAGGTAAGTAGATTAGTGTTTAGCCATTTCATGACGGTATGCAATGCTAATTCAGCGTTCGTGCGGGTAGTATCCCAACTCTCACCACACACAAGCAGAGCCGTATCATCGGCGTATGTCAGAATTCTACAATTAGGTATAGTGAGCTTACAGAGATCGTTGATGTATAGAATAAATAAGGTAGGGCCTAGGACACTCCCTTGAGGAACACCAAAACTGAGCGATACATCGTTACTAATAAAATTATCTACTATGACACGCTGAGAACGATTTGTTAGGTAACTGCTAAACATTTCCAAAGCAACGCCTCGGACACCAGAGTTTGACAGTTTATCTAGTAAGAGAGGAACAGAGACTGTGTCAAAGGCCTTGGAGAGATCGAGAAATATGCCAATATTCTTAAGTGCCGAATCTAAGTTCTTCACCACTGACTGCGTCAAGTCCAACACTGCATCCTCAGTTGACTTGCCCCTCCTGAAACCGTACTGGTTCTCTGCGATAATATTGTTACTGTCCAAGAAACTGATAAGTCTCTTATTAAGTATTTTCTCCAGAATCTTAGACAGTGTAGTTAAGACAGAGATAGGTCTATAGTTTCCAACATTGCACTTTTCACCACTTTTGTAAATAGGATGAACAAGGGCCTTCTTAAACATAAACATAAAGGCTTATCTGCCCTATATTAAGAGTTAGTTAACCACTCCTACAAATTCCATCTTTGGATGAAAATAATGAAAAAACCCAATATGTCCAATGGACACAATTAATAATTATTTGTGTTGATGTCAGTTATAATTTAACGAAATGTAAATATTTATTTTGACTGTTGAAGGTGTTCTGCTCAAAACATTGATGGGATAACGCTTCCTTACAGCTAAATAGACGAGTGAAATCTGTTAGACTGTTGATGTCTTGGTACTTTCATGGGCAGACCCTCCACAAGGTAGACCGACGATCTTGTCAAGGTCGCGGGAAGCCGCTGGATGCGGACAGCGCAGGACCGATCGTTGTGGAGATCCTTAGGGGAGGCCTATGCTCAGCAGTTGGGCGTCGTTCGGCTGAGATGATGAAGTAGTTTATATTCGATTTTAAGCAAGATTTAGTATAGAGTCATACAACTTTTATAGCAGAGAAAAACTTCACACATTACCTTCATTATTCCAAATATGAATGTTTTTCTAAAATATTACCCCCGAACTCTTGCATTTTGGTCCCTATTTTCAGTTATAGGCTGATATTCATCGCACTTGTGTATTACGTCTGCTCTTCCCCTGCCCTTCCCGTTTTCCTTCCCCTGCGATATCCGGCTGCAGCGAGACGTAGGGTTGTGATTCCTTTATTAAACTTATTCAAGGTTTGTTTTGTTTATTTAAAATGATTACAACTATAGTCAATAGCAACCGCAGCGGCTAGTTAATTTTATTCCATTTTTTTGTTAATAAAAAATCCTTCACATTGTAGTAACAATTCTTAAGGTTGTCCTGTAACTTTACAAATGGTCAGTCACAGCTGCAACGTTCGAAAAATACAAATAAAAAACTAAGTGTGGGTATTATACTGAGACTTTAAGGCGTCATCAGTCTAAGTAACATAGGAGTAATCAGTAACAACATAATGCATGCACTCATGCAGCTATCATGCACTGATTATGACCCTTTTAAGACTATTCGGAGAAGATAACGTTATCCTACCGTTATCTACTCTAAATGGATTTAAGAGCCCTTTTAGCGTCTGCTTAGTGGTCTTGTAAGTGCCATGAGTTTCGTTCAGACTGTTCGTTGAAAAGCAATTAACAAAATCCTATTTCCATATCGATATACCTACAATCGTAGATTCACTTTACAGCTAGGCCATTTCCATGACACATGGTGAAATTTTTGTTAGTTGGTGGCTCTTGCAAGGTTTATGTGCATACTTTTGATTTACATTTTAATCTTAATCATATTAACTGATTGGAATATAGTTAAATTATCATGAATTTAATATAAACAGATAAATTTTAATTTTGAGAAGGCTAGTGAATAAAAAAATGACTTGCTTAGTTTAAGGCTTAATCTAAAAACGATTCAGATTTAGTAGTAAATATAATTTTAAGCTCTTTTAATGTTAAAAATGGTGCTAAACATACCAAAACACAACTGAAAATCAAATTGCTAACCCGTTTATGTTGATTATTAGTTTTATCAAAACTATGTAAACAGTAAAGCGCAAACCCTACTTTCCCCCCTATTAAAGCGAGACCACTGTGCAGTCCGTCCGCGTATTGATTTACGCAAGTTCACCCGGTGGGAGATTTGTGCGGAAACGAAACAGCAAGCACGGCAGATTCATTTTTAAACTATTAATTTTATTAATATTTTTTGAGCATTTTTTGTACTTTTTATCAAATTTTTGCGGTTTTTAGAACGTTTTCTTAGAATAGAACATGGTAAATGGGATTGCTACCATGTACCTTATTAATTTGAGTGTTCTACATTTCCGCCCTGTTACAAGGGCCATGATGATGTCACAGACGCGTCCAAGCAGTATGTAAAGGTTGATGTGGACGCGACTGTACATGGCAGCAATTCTGTTTTCCGATGCAAATGAAAGCATTACTTAGGAATTGACTACAAGTTTAATATTTCCTACGATTTACTGCCAATAACTAAGTTTCCTTTGATTCACACTGGCAGTTTCGCGACAGACCGCAGAGTATAGACAAACTCGTATCATACTATAACACATTCCTTAGAGAACTTGGTTCCAGCCGGCTTTGAGGGTCGGCCAATGATGCTTTGAGTTGAAGGAGACAGTTATTATATACAAAGACATTGCTCAATGGAATTTACTAACATTTGCTGACTAAGTTTTGACTGAATGCTATTTGCTGAACCTCCAAAGGCCTCCAAAGTTTGAAGGAAGTCCTTGCTTCGTTTCGCTTGCAACATGAGGAAGCATTCTAGATAGTCTGTCACTGTCTCAAATTTATACTGAGTGTTTCTAGGTATGTCGTCATTGTAAAGCAATTAACAGGTCGGGAATGAGATATTGAATAATGCTTCAAAAGGCTCGCTAACCAATTGGTCCCGGCTGTCGTCACTGTATACTGACTATGTTTTCATCATAATATTATAGTAAAAAAATGCTTTTTTATTAATTTGACAAGGCAAAACATAAGAATGTTAGGTGAAACGAGGCAATCGGAATCAAGATCCGGAAGGCGATATTTGTTAAATTAGGCCAGTGACCTGACAAAAGCGGGTCCAATGGACCTAGTTTTAAGCCAATATGACAGCCACTCGTCAACCTGTCATTCATAGATCCTTTTCATGTTCCAATTTTTGACATCGCGAAGTATAAAAGTAACGTATCTTATTTCTTTTGTTTTCATCAAAGTAAAACACTCTAGTTACTGCGATAAAAATAAATATTTGAACTACTTTCTTGAGTAAAGGCTATCAAAGTACACTACAATCAAATCACATGCTACCACTTGACGCAAAAATTGGTTTCCTTTGAAATTATAAGGCTGGGTAGTCTTTACATAGAATACCAAAGGCTAATGTAGCCAGCGCGAGCTTGACTATTTCTTATGCAAATTGACTGTTGTCTGCACTAACATTTATTGCTTCATTTATTTATTAAGTGTACTAAGAACCAACTTGAAGTGACGTAATTGGTTAGCCGTTCAATTTTCCAGCGAAGCCTGAGATTGTTAGGTAAACATTTTTTCCTTACCAAAGGGCGCAATAAGTTTTTGTACTTTCGCTTCTACTAGTAGGGTTTCATTAGTGAAATCCTACTTACATAAACGACCTATAAAGATACGTTCCACTGCCCGGCACAGGCCTCACCTCAACTATGAGATGGAACGAACCATACTCCAACACGCGGGCTCAGTGCGGATTGTTGGAGGGGTGTAAGGTTAGTGAGCAACCTTAATGTCAGATGTTATCAAGCCGCCCTAAGGCCTCTCACTAGGCTTAACGACTGACATCTAGCGACGACAACCGAGACCAACTTAACGTGCCTTCCGAAGCATGGAGATGCCCGTAATACACATCACTAAATTTAGGTCGAGGTAGTCACCCATCACATTTCTGACCCAGCATGTGTTGCTTTACAATAGCGATCGTCGCCGATCACTGTTACAACTGCGCCACGGGCACCTCGGACAAATCCTACTTGCTTCAAGTTTATTATAAATTATGAAAGTTTGTGGCGATGTATGAATGGATGTTAGTCGTTCTTTTATGTAGACGGATTTCAATTGCATTTATAAAAAAAGACAAAAACATATTAAGATATTACAATGGGGTGTAAATTCGTAGAAAGAAGTAATCACCGTTTATTATAATGAGTTATGCTTATTTATTTTGACAACCTACTTGATGTAACGGTTAGGAAATTGACTACTAAGTACTACTACAGATAGGTTGCGGGTTCGATCTCCGCGCGTGACGTCTGTTCGCATTGGTCTGGGTGTTGAGTGTTTCCTATTATATTTGCAAAAAGTATTGAACTGGGTTTATCTGGTCTCTAGTAATAATAGCACAAGTTTTGAGTCTAGACTGCACTGTGGAATAATATTCATTTATTAATTAGTTGACGGTGTAATTAACTTCCTGCAAAAGAAAATTTTCAGAGCATTTGTAGCTGGGTGAATTCAAGAAAGCAATCTTTATTTTTCTGTTTTTTTTTTGGTATATAGATTAGACCTTATTTTAGTGACTAAATATTTTGTTCATATTTTTGGTACAAATGCTGAGACAGGGGCCTCGTTGGCCTCACATAGTAGGCTTATTGTTATGCCTACTTTGAATATGTACTCTTTTTTAAACCTGAATTGTCTTGTGGTATTTTTTCAATGTTTATTTGTTATTTTTGATGTAGCCTACTGTAAGGCCAATAAAATACTTTTCTTTATTTCTTTCCTTCATATTAACATTTGTCCACCTAGCCATAAAACCATAAAAGAACATTCATGGTACTAAGCCCTTTTAATGGCTGCCCTTAGTGAACTCAGAATTTCACATGAAACTATGTCGGTATTACAAAATCCCGAATGACGTCTAATTAGCATCGGTGGGCGAATTAAGAGTTACTTTCACCCGGCTTGCGCACGCGCAAGTTACTTTTACTTCTCAGGTGGAGACGGCGCTTAGGGCGGCCGCAGGCTGGCCAGTGGTGAAGCAGTGAGCTAAAACGAGGCTTTGTCATAATACAACGCAATGGTTGCACAGCTTCTTCTCGCGATTATCGCTTTGTTGTGCAATCACAACGTACATCGACAATCATACAATCAGCATTAAATTATGTATCTCACTTCCACAGTTTCATTTTATTTACTAATTAATAAATTACCGGAAATGTGGGCGTAAAATAATACAATTTTGAATGTTTCGTTTAGAATCCTACGGAAGTTTATAAATTTCCTATCATTTTCCGGTGACACGTAGATTATAAAAGACAACATCAAAGCATCGCAACAAAATATTGAAATATTATTTTTGCTAAAAAAAACCAGCAGGCTTGGTTATCCTCATAGAACTAAATATAGTAATAATGAAAACCATTATGGTTTTTACCCCATTTTCTAAATTAAACGTGAAAGTCGTCTAATTGTTTATCTGCATATACTGTAAGTTACATTTAGGTATCACCATGATAAATTACCAAAAACTAGTTTTTGGTAATAAATATTGTCGACGATAACTTCGCGCTCGGCCAGCCTACTTGTACTTAAACTGTCTTATTATTAGCGGTCAATGACACGCTAGTTTAATTTTAACTAACATCTGCACTTTACAATGGTTAAATTACTCGTTTTCGTCACCGAAAATTGTTTTCATCATTTTGCGCCCCTGGACGTCCACTATGAAATAGTAATTATTAAAATCGAATGTTAAAAAGAGAAAAATCGAGTTTCTTGTTAGAGTTTTCGCGTTGAAGCCAACATCTGAGCTAGTGGTAGGGAGGGACTGGGTTAGCTTATAAAAGGTGTTTTATTTTATTGGACTCGATGTGATAAATCTTTATCTAGTATTGACATAGAAAAAATACTTAATGGACTCGGTAGCCGATTTTGAATAAAGCTAAAACTGAACACAAGGATTTAAATATCTATTTTGTCTGCCAACTATAGTCAAATAACAAGATTATGTTGTAGGTAATGAAATATCACCCTAGGTAGTTTGCCTGTCGTTCTATCTGTGTAACGACTAAAAAAAAAGTTCAATGAATAACTTCGAAACATTTTTCGGTGACGCATGTGATACCTACAGAATGTTTGATATATTGGATGATCAGACTAATCGCCTTATTTTATAGCTGTATACAGTTATATAGCCACACGACAGTCGGCGGCGAAACCTGCACGATGTAGGTTACGTTTTTACTGATTTTTTACCGGTTTTAGCCGTTATTATCAAGCTTAACCTAAATTCTTAGTATTATTCTTACAGTAGACGGTTTAAGGCTGCGAAAAGTGATCCTGTAGATTATAACCACGATAATACGACGACCGATTTGGTGTAATTGTTGGCTACTACACCGAAGGCCGCGGGTTCGATTCTCGCACAGTACAAACATTTGTGTGCATGAACATGTCTGATTTCATTAGTCTGGGTGTTCACTATGTATATTGAGTATGTATTCACAAAATAATTTTTTGTTAGGTATGTTTATTCGTTGTCTAGTATCCCATAAAAACGGGCTTTAATTAGCTCATCTCGGGACTAGATAGCGCTGTGTGGAATAGTGTCCAGGGATATTTATTATTTATTTAATAAAACGATAATGTTTTGGATGATGCTAACAAGTTGGATCCGGTTGGCAACTACGTTAACCTGGTCTGGGAAAAATCATAACTTGTTGTTTAAAGCTGTTACTGCCGGGGGCTTTTTTAATATTTCCAGAGAGTTATTCAATTAACTTGCAGCTAACTTTCCGTTGGTGGAAAATACTTATAAAAACCAAACACCCGGATATTTGTTATTATTGTATGAAACGAACATTTTGCATGAAAACATTTTGGTTGAATTCCCTTGGATGTACTTTTGAGATCGGTGTATGTGTTTAGGCAAATAAACCATTCATTTAAACTCTATCATCTAGGTACAGTCACCCAAAAAAGTGTTTTACGAGTTTTGAGATGAGTTCGTGAGGTTTACTGTTCTATTGAAGTGTAGAGGATGCACAAAAAAAATATAATACACTTTTTGTCTTTTATTTGAAGTGACAGATATTTAAAATCATTGGTTGAGTTATCTAACTAGACCTTCGTTTTTAATTATAGAGGTTGATTTTTTAAGATTACAAAACCAGTTAAAAACCTTTCGATCTATTTTAAAAAAAAACTCTTTTCAATTGAAGAATAATGTATAGCTGACTAGTGTCAAATGTTTATTAAAAAAAATATAAATAAATAAATAAATAAATAAATATCCTTGGACATTATTCCACACAGCGCCATCTAGTCCCAAGTAGGCTAATTATAGTCCGTTAAATATCATTCATATATTTTATCTAATCTAATAATAAGGGTCTCTTGTCACAGTGTTTGTTGCCAAACTCCGCCGAAACGGCTTGCCCGATTTTCGTGATTTTATTTATCTAAGTATGTTTGAAGTCTCAGAATAGGTCGTCATCTATTTTTTTGTGGTAAAGACGAAGTCGCAGGCAGCCGCTAGTGATTTATAGAACAATATGTTGGGACTTAAGTGTACTCGTAATAAATGTTAAAGAGAGCAAACGCTATTGTCTTATTACTTTTGTGGGTACTATAGATTAGAATAGAAATAACATAGGTAATTCTGTGGGTTGTCGGTTTTTAGCGATAAAGCCGAACAAATTATACATTAACGTTAATCTATATTTATTTACTGTGTATATCTGTTGTATTGCTCAACTAGGGTGGTTGGGTACACATTTTTCCGACAGTAGTCTGTTGGACTAGAACAAGGAACCTTGTCCATGCCTCCTTCCGCCACTGGGCCTTGGCTCGGGTACTCGCGAACAATTAGTATAATCTACTCGATCTGTTTCCACATCGTCCGTAGCGCTTGATTTCTAAGGGATGTTGCTACACCCCTAGAATTTGGGTCGCTGTAGGGCTGATGCGATCTATTGCTGTTTTTGTCTAGTAGGTATTATAATGTCTGTTTGTACTGGACTGGTTGTTCCGTTGTTTCATATGTTTACTAATTATGTATTCATTTCTTTAAACTTGCATGGTCACTAACATAATTAAAAACGGTATGTTTTAAATTTCCGATATCATCGTTCGGTTTGTTATCGGAAACTCAAAACAAGAAAGGTACATGGTAGCTATCCCGTTTTTAATGATTAAATTATGTATTGACCAAAAAAATATAGTAACTAAGCATATTTTAGTGTCCTGGAGGTACGAAAAACAATACAGTTGTAATAAAAATTTTGGGATAACGCCCTCTAATAACCTTGGCAAAATGTGGGCTTCTGATTATACCGTTCACCATGACGGCAACCACCAGTGTGAAATGGTCGTGAGGTTATGTTATGTAATAAGAAATTCATGTACGATTCGTGTTCTAAATAGAAAGATTGTAAGATATCAAATAACGTAAAAGCAAAAAAAAAATTACATACGATCGTCAAAATGTCGAAGATAACTTAAAAAACTGGCAACCCTAGAGCGACGCATGCGCAGCCTTCGATTAGGTGTCCGATTATTTAAGCAACATTATGAAGTATGTTAGTGCATTAAATGTAGATAACCATTCTACTCGTATTTACAATTAAAAAGTACTTAATGAATAGTCATTATGGCCGCACTTAGGTAAACCTGTGCCCTGAAACGCTATAGAATGAATATTAATAAAAAATTTCCTACCATACTTCAATTAAACTGAGCAAAGTTTTGAAAAAACCTTTGTGCATTGTTTGAGATTTGAATGTTACTATTTTTGCATAATATTTTTTAATAACATATATATAGGTACATTTGATCTGGCATTCATAGTTTGAATATAACGAAGTGTTAGAAGTTCTGATTTCGGGTGCCACCTTTTAGTACAAGTAACCTATCTACGTCTTTTCATTATAGTATCATTGGGTAAGTGTCATAGCTATACAAAGCTAAACAAAGTTGTTGAATGGCTTTTTGCTAAATTCAAACTCCGCCTGAACTACACACTATTCGTGATTCAGTGCTATTGGCAGAGAGAAAGTAACTCGGGGTTATCGTGTGCGCCGCGGGTCACCACACTCACTAACACTGCTGACTAACTGACTAACCCCTTTTCCATATCTTCATTTTTAACCTTTTTAAATTTTGTCGTGACGTTTATAGTTTTGATTGTCCTATTTTTGTTTGTTTTGTTATTTCTGAATCCTGCATCTGTCCCCTTGCTTCTATTGTCTTCGATTTACGACGATAAATAATACCCATTCTTAGAGGAGTAAAGTTTTATAACACTAATTTATTTTTGTTTTCAACGCAGTACAATATAAAAATCAAACATTATGAACTAATGAGCTTATAGGACTCTACAATCAGCCTGCAACAAATGCTCCATAAAATAAGTAATCGTAATTTTTAACCAACAAAACCTTTATCATTCTCAAAAAACAAGTTTTTTTTTCGTTTAAAATCTTGGGTGTCACCCTCTACCCCAAGCGTTGAATTCAGATTTTATTCATAACTAGCGGCCGCCCGCGACTTCGTCCGCGTGGACTTAAGTTGAGCAACTAAAAGCAACCACCCACAGTTATGCTAATGACAGCAGCCGTCTGTCATTAACTGTCATGCCACACCACGTGATGTCGCGTACATTTTCATATTTTACTTGATATTTTTTACAATTTACACAATATCTTTATAAATTGTAGCTTATGTGTTATTCAGATGTATAAGCAGCATTATTGTAAAGTTTCATCAAAATCCATTCAGTAGTTTTTACGTGAAAGAGTAACACAGCACATCCAGACATACAAACTTTCACCTTTATAATATTAGTAGGATTAGTAGGATTTCAAGATTCAAAGGCGTTTTTGATACAAATTACGTTCGAACGTAAAAAATGAGCCCCGTCTCTGGACACTTTACTAAGGTATTCTTTAATCTCCTCCTTCTGCGCCGACTGAACATTCCGATCTTTTTTGTGCTCCTTCGGTAATGTCTCCGGCGTGGACAGAGTACATAAAAACACATTCCTTGGACCCACAAACCATTATAGTTGCCTTTAGACGTCAGATCTTAACTCTATACCAAGTCGCATGCCGTTTCAATCGGTTTTTCGGCTAAAATTCAGCACTCAATTTTATCTCGCGCTATCTGGTTTTGGGGCGTGAAAAACCGCGAAATAATGCTGTCATTTTTTTTCGAGGCATTTCAGCTATTTTTCAAAAAAAGGACAAAAGATTTTAAGAGCGTTAACAAGTTACTAAATGTGTTGTCTAAAGCATGTTTCGCAGTCTCAACGCCTGTCGTAAGTAAGACGGATAAAGAACTTAAAATGTTTACGTAGTGAACTCAGAACTAATTACTGCAAGTTTTCTGCATCGCCACAAGTGTTTCAGCTTCACTGCAGCTGATATGTTGACGTGCCTGGAAATTGCGATCAGCCGCGCAGAAATGCGCACAGGATACAGTTTTGTCGCTTGATGTCGCGCGATATGGGATAAATAGCACATTATTTTCTCGTAGGACGTCTTATCGATGCGCCTCTGGTTCAGTTGCTTTGTGCATGTGACGGCAACTTCCGGTTTTATAAGGCTTCATCACTGTCTGGAACATTTGCTACACAGCCAATGTTATTATAATGAAAAAGGTAGGTAGGTTCGATCAGTGCTCATGTGGTCTAAAATTCCCCACGGAGTACGAGGTTAATATTTATAAACTAAACAAGAGTTAACATTATGAATCCAAGCCAAATGGATGGCATTCTGTAAGCGAGCTCGATCATGAGCAGTAGTCCTAGGAATCACTAAATGTATTTAATTACTTAAATAAATCATGATTCTATGAAGCTTGCCTCTCGCGCCAACTTGACTAGCTACTACCTGTAACGGGTAGTTAGAAATAATAATTTTAATAATAATTTTCTTTACATTTTTGTGCTTCTGGTGCAAACAGATACAGCTATAAGGCTTTCGGGTAAATTCCTATCTTTGGAAAACGTTCCTGACGGCTAATTGTACGAAAATAAGCTTAAAGAAAGGAAAAACTTTGGTTGGCTATCAAATTGCATTACAGAATTCCGTAGTCAACATTAAATGTGCCCCTATGTAAAGTTTGATCTGTACGTCCATGCAGCGTTCAGCGTCCATACCGTTCTGTCACGAATCATTACCCCAACTTTTTGTTCATCAGCTGTTGAAATGTACAATCAGTCACTGGTCATGCGTAAAAAATAGACAGTTCCTATCGCAAACGGAATAAAGATAATATTCCAATAGCTATTCCTATTATTTCAGTATCAGTTCGTTTGTTTACCACTGGCTTGCAATTAAACTGAAGTGTGGTGCTTGCTGGGATAAAAAAAACTTGCGGTAGCTCAAACAAATACAGATAATAGTTTTAGGGTAGTAAGAAATAAGCAATCTTTTACTGTACTTGTTTCTTAGGTATGTACCGGGTGCGGCAATTGAACTGTCCATATTAAAAAATAAAATATTTTTATTTACTTTGAATATTTATTAATATATTTTTTACATATGAAAATAAAACGTCTAAAATTATATTCTTATTTATTCTAATGGAATACAACTGCCTTTAGCCTGCACTACAAGCTTGAGTCTCTTTCTGAATGAAGCGCAGGCTGCTCGAATAACGTCGTCATTTAAACGGTTCCATTCTCGTGTAAGAGTAGTTTTGAGCGCCTCCACTGATGTGTGTTTTTTGGCACAGGCCTTCGCTTGTAAAACACCCCAAATACAAAAGTCTAGAGGGTTTAAGTCGGGCGAAGACGACGGCCACATATCTCGGTCGATCAGCACAGGAACGTTCGCTTTTAACCAATTTTGCGTCCCAGTTGCTCTGTGCGATGGCGCCGAGTCTTGCTGGAACGTCCAACGCTCCGAACCAAATGTCTTGTGTGCCCACGGTATCAATCCTGTTTTTAAGACTTCACTTTGATAGATTTGTTGATTTATTTTGGCTTGGTTGCGACCCATTGGGAGAAAAACAAGCGGAGAACGTCCTTTTTCGGACACCGCCGCCCATACCATGATTTGGTCGGCTCCTTGTCGTCGAGTGACTCTCAGTTCATCCGAATGATCGCTGACACGTCCTTTCAACCACACACGGTCATTTTGTTTGTTAAGAAACTGCTCAACACAGAAAGTTTTCTCATCTGAAAATACCAAGTTGGGAAGCTCGCCAGTGTCGAGCAAGCGAATCAGCTCCTTTGATCGAGCCAGCCGTTTGCTCTTTTGCAAAGCAGTGAGTTCTTGCGAAAAGTTTTTTTTTAATGGTTTAACCTTAAGCTTTTCCTTTAATATACGACGAACGCTGCGGTCGCTCACCTTAAGATCCTGGGCGAGCTGATTTGCTGAGCGCTCTGGATTTCTGCGTAAACGATGTCGCACCTTTTCGACAACTGCTGGCGCCGTTGCAGTACGGCGTCGACCGCCCCCGTAGCGTTTCTTAACACTGCCAGTCTCGTTAAATCTTTGGATGGTACGACGCACAAATTTTTCGTTCAATTGAAGATTTGGTAGCGCTCGACGAATGTCGATGTTCGATTTTCCCTCCAAATAAAGAGCAATGAAATCACTGAATTGCGTTTTAAATCCATTATTTTAAAATTAGAACGTTTCTTCTCACGACCGAATAGTTTTGAAGTAACATAGATAATGTGTCACAGATTATATTTTCAAATTTTTGCCGCGTTCGATTTAGTAGTTCGAATTTTAAAATAGTTACAAGGAGGCGGACAGTTCAATTGCCGCACCCGGTATATCACCTGCGAATGCATAACATATCTATAGGGTGTTTGCAGATACTCGTAATAAACATTTCGCATTATGTAAAATTATTTTTTTCGACAGTCATCAACTTAACCTTTTAAGGCAATTATTAATTTGCGTTGGATGCGAGCGGGTCGGATTTAAAATAATAATGTGATTGACTATAGATGATATTTTGAGTATTTTTGAAATATTTATTAGAAAAATATGATTTAGGTGAGGGCGCGTGAACTCGTATTCTGCCGTGGTATAGCTGCTGTATTGCCGTTAACCGACATCTGGGCGATTTTCGTTTTTTGACGGATTATTAATAAGAAAAAAAATCTCTATCGACCTATCTGAGCGGTTTTTTAATATCTTAAATAGTTTCCGAAATAATTTATAAGCGAATGCGGTTAATTACCTTTTCTTCTAGTGTGTAGTTAGCTTTAACGTCGCTAAGTAGCTTTAGGAGACAATATTGCCGCTAGAGTTCACTAACGTATATTCTTGTTATAACTTTTTCTCATCCTTGTTTCGCTAGATTGCCGTCATGTGGGTGTTTATACATAATAATACGGTAAAAGTACTTTAACTGTTTTAAAGTTATTCTTTTCTAGTTTAGATGTGCATGCGTTTATTACGCAGTAACGCCGTTAGCTGTAATAACTAGGCAAAACTGCGGCTATTGTAGCTTAACTGCATTACAGCGTAACATTTGGGGAACATTTGGTGGCCAATAACGGTAATGTAAAATAATCCTAACAATATTTGTAAATAAAAAATAGGCTATAGTGCGGCTATGTCACAATAATAAGCTGTAATGCCGTTAAAAAATCTCGCGCGGTGTAGGTAGCGACGGTCCTGGTTTCGCACGGCAGGGATCGGGAGTGGAGATGAGACGCCGCAGGTGCATGCCGGCGAAGGACTAGTGCCGCTCCTTATTTAATTCCGCCAATTTCATAAGGATGGTGGACCATCTCAGCTCAGTTAAAAAATAACTAGTTGGATGTAGTAGTTGTATATTATTATGTAAAAGAAAATATTTTTTATTACATAATAATATACATACCACCCTACTACTACATCCAACTAGTTATTTTTGAAAATATTTTCTATTACATAATAATATATGTGCAGCCTTGTTATCATGATATTTGTCCCTTATCACAAATAATACTAAGAGTTCCTAATCAATCTTGTTATCCGAACTATTGCTTAAATTGAGTTAAGGACACAGAATTTTTAAAAACGGGCCTTCTATCGAAGAGTGTTTGACGAGGTCCCTTACTATGGGCCTCATAAGGGGCTATGCTCAAAAGTTTCTAAGAGATCGAGTCAGAAATCAGATTTGTAAAACAACTTCAGTAGACGACGTGGCCCAACGGATAAACAAGTTGAAGAGGCAATGTGCGGTCACATATCGAGAAGAACTGATGGCTGTAGCAGCCGCAAGGCGCTAGATTTGAGACCACTGGAGAGAAAACGCACTGTAAGGCGCCCACCCACACGGTGGATGGAATAGCAAATAAAAACCGCTGAATTTCAGTAAATATATATGGAAATGAATAGAAGAGGCCTATGTTTAGCAGTGGTCTTCATACGGCTATCAATGATGATGTTGGAGATAATATGGGTTTTTTCTATATTTTTAAATAACCATGATGATAAATCGACTAGGAACCAACAACTCAACGATATTTTTTAAAAAAGGAACTGACGAATTTTACATCACTTATTTTTAAAAATTTTAATGATTTTCATCCAAATGATATTTGTGTACAGAAGCGCACACATCAACCTTTACATAGGGGCACCTTATGCGGCTGATATTAGACGCATTTTGCAATGGTTTTGTAGAGGTTGATGTGTGCGCCTCTGTACATAGGGCGCCAATGACTTCAGATAATATTGAAAAAACAATTTATTCAAAATATAAACAATTTTACAGAATACCAAACTAAATTGGACAAATTCCATTATTTCAAAATTGATTTTGTGTAGGTTTATTCTGGTTTACGTTGCATAACGTGAGCCTGATGTCCAGGTTAAATAAATGTTGTAATTAACAAATGTTGATTTTAATTTATTAACAAAAAAATGTACTCAATTTGAACTTCCGTTCGTTCCATATCTCAGCGAATCAGATAACACACGAACTACTTATAAAAGGAAAACCTCCCAAGCGCTTTAAAAGACCTTACAGCAAAAAGCGTGTGCTAACGCCAAAACACCATGTCGGCGAGTCAACCATTTGTCCTACTACCAATCTCTTGAAAACGAGAAAGGGCCTTATCGTGGTTTCATGGCTAGTCGAGCTATTTATCAACTGCCTTGACCAAGCAAAGATTCCACGCATTTGGCGAAAGTCCAAGTCATTGCTGTGCCTGGTGAAACAGCTGACGGATCCAAAAGGTATTGGCTAATTTCGCTTTTGTGCCATGCTTTTAAGCTATTTGAACGTATGCTTTTTAAGTGCCTAAAGATCTTGTTGACCCATAGCAAATTTTCAGATCAAGTAGGTTTAAGGCTGGGAAAATCCTGTTGCAGCCAGACTCTTAGACTCACGCAACACATCAAGGATGGTTTTCAGGCTAGCCAGGTTGCTGGTGTCGTATTTGTATACCTGTTGGCAGCCTACGACACCGTCAACATCAGGAGGTTGCTAGAGAAAGTGGATAGCATAACAGGCAGTCTTAACCTCGTGTCGATTCTAAGGAAGACACTGAGCAATCCTTCTTCCAAGTACACCTATTATCTGAAAAGAGTAGATGGCATGTGCAAAAAAATGTCTTCCTCAGGGAAGCCCAAGGTACCCATGTTGTTCAACGTCTTTACCAAGGACCGGCCATCTATACCAAACACTCCGCGATACATACATGCCGACGATCCGGTCTTGGTCTCACAGTCTGTCTGGAGCCGCTCAGCACACGCAAAGCAAGTGGACTGCACTTATTGAAACCTTCCGGATAGTTGCGGGCTGCTCTGTGTAGTACAGAGAAATTCAAAATGGAGTTGAACCCTCGTAACCAGATGCACGGCTACTCGGCTGTTCCTCAGAGCTCAGAGCAGAGTTGCCGCTCTATCTGAAAACCCACCACCCACCAGTAACCCACCAGTAGCCAGGATTGGCCTGTGAAGGGACGAGCCACCTATCATCATCTTTCTATCAGAATCTACCCTCAGGCCATAACTTGCCATGGCTGACGTGGAAAACGCTATACAGACTGCGGATTCAGGTCGGCAGATGCAAGGACACTCTGTGTAAGTGGGGGTACATCGATGGTGCGGAATATGCTTGCGAGTGCGGTACCTTCCGCCAGACCATTAGTCACTTCATTTAATGCCCTACGTGCCCAAACAGCTACACACGCGACGGCCTAACTTGTGCTAACGAACACGCTGTGAGGTTGGTGGAGTACAGTCGCAAAAAGTTCAAAGACCGTTGCAATCGATACGATAAAAGAGAGACTATAATGCCGTTAACCTTAAATGTTCTTCATTTAGCTGTGTTTTAGCTTAGCAACAAATATGTTTTATACTTGGAAAAAATATAAATGTGTAGTTTACTAGACTTAAAAGCGGTTAAATGCCAATAAACGCACTTAAGTCTAACATGCACTAGTAATGTATCACCCAATGTTAAGCTGAAACGTGGTTAAATACTTTAACGGCAATAAAGCTAAACAAGTGAAACCTTTTTTTCTTGTCTTTTAAAAGACAATATTTTTGTTTCAACTTGATTGTCTGAAATGCCGCTGTGGTTTATCTAACGGCATTTCTGCTAGTCATTCATGAGCAATTATTGACGTCAATGATAAACTTAAAAGAAAAATAGCCTTTTTTAATAATTAAACTATATTTACTAACATGTCAGACATGTAAATATAAAGTATTTAACGGGATCTACGTTTTGGTGGTTTCAGGTCTCAAATTGGTATAGTAACGGAGAAGTTACAGCGGTTTCCATTTTCGCCGCGTTTTTTGCTCATAACTCAAAAATGTGTTTTGGTAGATAACGGCATTACAGATATACCACGGCAGTATTAGGTTCTCTCCTGCGTCCAAACGTAAAAATGTTAAAGCAGGTGTTAGATGTAATTTCATAAAAATGTCAATGGTGTATCATTAATTGCTAGTGTAAGAAGGATAGGTCATAAAGTTTAAGTTAAGAACCATACAAAGTTGTTAATAAATAACTTTTCTGAAAAAAAAAAGAACTCCAGTAAACCATTTATTCAAATGGTGTTACGCTAGGCAGATGTTATCTTCGAAGTTCAATGATTTCAACATTCAACGATACACAACCAAGCGGAGGTCATACTTTAACCATGTATTAGGATTATTAAAATTTTCCCGTTTCCTTAAAATCGATACAACATTCTATTATGATAGGTTACTGTTTCAAGAACTCTACATTTAAATATTATTCTTGCAGCATAGAAACATTTTAAGGTTCGGCCTGTTTGTATAAACCAGGTTTCAGTGAAAACGTTCAAACAGATTTTCATGCAACCGTAGTACCTACCTACAGTGATAAAAGCTGGAGTTATAGGTATCTACTGTACTTTGAGTTAGTTAACATGATGTTAAAAAATTACTTGGTATGATCAAATGTATTTAAAATATTTGAAAAAAGCAATCTTATGACAAAAAAATTAAAAGGTATTTCACTTATCAAAGGGCCACTCAATATAATACATGGTAAAAGTATGACCTCCGCTTGGTTGTGTAATATGGGAGCGTGACTCTACTATTTTGGTACCTATTAGAACTGCTTTTACCAAACATAAAAGATAAAATAAGACGATATGAGATCTTTTAAGGCATTCTAAAAGAACGCACAGTTTTGATGTTGCCTGTCATTCGTATACAAAAACACACAATACAATAAAATACAAAACGCGAGTATAGCGTAGCCAGTGCCGACCGACGTACGAAATAAGCCTGATAACGCGCCGAGAAAGTTTGAGAGAAATTGATGACATTGCAGCTGATTCAATCCCACCACGAAACTCCATAAAACCACTTTCAAACAGATAGTAATTTATTAAATAATTATTCAACAATAGTTCATTTAATAATGTATAATTTATTAAATAATTATTCAACAATAGTTCATTTAATAATGTACACAACTTACTTTTGTCTAAGTTACTTCTATTCATTTTGTTGATGTCTGATGCAATAACGAAATATTAGACAATATTACTGGATGCTTTTTTATTTAATATGTATATATTTTAGTGTAGTCACATAACAGTGTACAATTACTATTTTCAAGTCAACAGTTAAATGTTGCTTTTATAACAATGATTTAAAAACAGCAGTATCTTCAATCGATTTCATCTTCGCATAGCATATTTTCACATTTTCATACCATTCAATTAATTAAAACAAGCAAAAACCGAGACATTGAAGGAAACGGGTGTATGTGAGTCGATTGTTGTGGCGTCTCCGACAAAAAAGCCTCGTCTTCACTGACCTAGATACGGTTCTGGAGAATATTGTGGTTTATATGAAAATAAATATGTAAAAATTTGTTAAAAACATACCTTGTAAAAGGAAGAGAAAAGCACAAGCAATATAAAACACATCCATCGTAAAGTTCACTAAACTGCACTCGCGATCTGACAGTGCGGCATGGCGCGTGCGTCGCGCGGCGGTCGGCGGTCGACTGGCGCGACAGGTGCGGAGCGGCGCGCGCGCAGGTACCTGCCCTCCGCGCGCCGGGCCCCGAGCTTTCGCGGGATTAGGGCTGCCACGAGTTTAAAGATGGTAAGTAGATACGAAATCCATGAAAAAAATTCAATCTAGGGGCCTTAGATCATTTAACAGTTTAGTTTCAGCTCAGTTTACGACTTTTCATTTATTGAAATCTGACTAAAACAAGTTATACAGCAATGAAAAAAATAAGGTTTTTTTTGACACTATTTACCACACAAAAAATGACTCGCGACATTGTATATTAAGCTTAAAAGATGTGCTTGTGACTGTAATTGTCAGGTTGTAAGATCATAATAATGCCACTGTTCTGTAGGAAACAAGTTTTCTAAAGTAAATTACAATAATTATCTCAGTCAGTAGATTTTTAAATAAATTAAGACCTTATTAGGAAAAAGTTTGTCAAATTGTCTTGTTTTTTAAGATGTTGTTTTAACACGGAAGACGACTACGTGTAGTCAGGTAAATTCTTAAACTGGAGAGTACGCGCAGGATTTTGTCCGATTGCCATCTCCCAGCAACGCCCTAAGCCGAGGCTCGGCCACCCCTGGAGGCACCCTTAGCAACGTAGCTTCGATATGAGGGGTTGAGAGCTTTCCTCAACCCATTGTCCGGTGAAGCTATGAAATTTACGTAATTTTGTTGAGTTTGAGATCAATGTCAACAAAATTAACTTAAACTGACTTAAATTAAAACACTTGAAGAATGTTCACGAGTCGTCAAATAATGTGATTATTAATAATTAAATTTTCTACATTACATTGAATTAACGTATTGAAAGTGTAAAACATAATGTTAACTCCTCAGTTGTAAAAATAATAGTATCAGCCCTGCGTGCGCCGATTAACAAATTTCTCGCATACCAGCCCTACGTGCTTAGCATTCGTTCGAAATGGGTCAGTGGGTTTGATTGCTGGTCTAAGACAATAGGGTAGATGAGTATCGACGAACGTGTGCCACCATTTGTCAGAATTATGGACTGTTTTTGTATGACTATGTTTTCTTCTTATTACTGCTAACTATATTTTCATTCTCACAGATGAGTTGTAAAGTTTTCTTTTATCATTTTAGTATTTTATTTGGTATTTGGTTATTTGATAGAAAGGATGGTTCCTTTCGGAGGCTAATATAAATTTGTATGTTGCTGGACGCTCAAGCCGTTGAACTCACCGTTGTGAGTCCCAACGGTCAACAAACGTCGACGAGACCGTTTGAGGCCAAGAGCTAGCGGTTTTACTTCAACTAACGTGTCTGCAGTTTTATTGTATGTGACTCTACCACATATTATTATACGATAGTAGTCACTGAGTACCAAAGCAATGGCGAATCTAAACATGGCGAAATTACCCACTTATGAGGATAGGCCTCGGAAATTCAACGTGATTTGCTTTTGAGAAGCGCCGACTGGTATCGGATCTATCTACTCTCCATATTTTTTTAACGGAATGCTCTGCAACTCCTAGCTAGAGAGAGTGCATTTAAGAAGGTTCCTGGTCGTGCTCTGCGTATCCCACAATAGGCAAGATGACTGTTGTTTTTTGTTTATTATCGAAAGACCTTAGATTTATGTAAACAATCATAAAATAATCACTTCATTAGTATCAATACTACACTGCTCAAAAGTGTCTAGGGATATCTCGAGCATTTTCATGCAATGTATAGCTATTTGGGAGGCTGTAAAAATTACAATATTGATACCAACGTAGATATTTTCAGAACACAGAAACTGCTATATCTGCCCTTTCAGATTGTATAAAGAAATTCATTGTAGTAGCATTATTGTACAATCGTAAGGACGTTAAAAAAAGACCAATTTTTCTTTAAAAAGGTGTCAAAATTTTAGCAAAATCAAACGTTTTTTTTTGTAATATTCTTAACCTTTATCATATGCCTCAGTCCTCGCGTTATTCTAAGATAATGCTCAACTTGTAAACAAACTTAACTTTATGAAATATTTGAAAAATGATATCCCTATGATATCCCTAGACAGTTTTGATGTGTGTACTTGATATCTCAATTTGAAATGCACATTTATGACTTACCCAAAAACGCTTCACACAAACGGGACTGTGACGTCACGATAACTTATTTTGTAAGGGGCGCGTTAGAACTTTGTTTGACAGCTATTCTAAATATTGCATTTATGAAAATGGTCTCATAACATACATGCTTCATAATAGTATGGTTAGCAAAATAGCGATATTGTTTTACAAAAATTTAACACTTTTGAAATGGACTTGCAGGCCTATTGTAGCCTCATTTTGAAACAAATTTCGATTGTGGTATCACAATAAGATTTGAATTCAATTATTATTTTTGGTGAATGGCTCATAGTCATCTACTTACGTTATTTTTGGCTGCACCACACACTTTCAAGGACGTAGCTGGGAACCATCCCGTTTTCAGAATGTGTATGATTCATAACAGCGGTAACATCAAGACCCACTGGGACATATTAAACAGCAGTATTGGCTCGTCCAATTCATCTCTAAAGGAAACCAATAAGATTTCTATTTCAGTCATTTTCATTTCTATCAAGTAAAAAATGCTGTGTACTGTCGTTGATGGATGCCAAATTTGAAATAATGTGATTCAAATTTTTAACTAGATATATTTTAAATCGGTGATCTGTGACTTTGCCTGACAAATAAAATAAACATTTACTTATTTATCAGCAACTACAGCATTAAATAGTGTCTGCATTTTAACATTAACATCAGGGATGCCATGGTTCATTGTGGCGACGATAAAATATCAAAATTGAATGTAGCTATGTAATATTTTTATTCATTATAATAAAAATAGTTTAAGCCTCAAATTCTTTATTTTTAAATAAAAGCCTTATTATTTACTTTTCGATGAGACGACAATAATAGAGGGAGAAAATTGGTTAATGCCTAAAGTTTTTCATTTATTTTAACTATTAAAGAAATTATACCAGAAAATTGAAAATGAAAAAAAAGAAATGTCTTTCTCTGGTTTTTACATTTTTGTAATGATAAAAGAGAGTTTATAAATGTATATAATATTCCTCTACTAGCATTCTACAAATAAAAAAATGTCATTTAAAAAAAACTATTAAATTAAAATAAATAGCAATGGTATTAATACCACCATTAATACCATTAATACCATTGCAACTAGTAAAGTTGAGTGGAACACCTTTACTACCTTTTAAATGTACTGGACTTGATTGCCAATATAAGGGTTTGTTCCCAACAGTGGGGCAGTGGGTGCATAGGAAAGTTAACTAAGTTGGCAACCTTTACGTCTACGTTCACTAATGCGTTGATGTCTTTTATTGTCATAGCTACTTTTGATCTTTCTTAGTTGTATGAGTCCAAGCCGTCTAAGATTTTCTGACTAAACCAATGATATCATAATAAAAAAGACGTAGATAGGTTACTTGTGCTAAAAAGGGGCACCCGAAATCAGAACTTCGAACATGCGAGCAAAGTATTGACAGTTTGAGACGACACTGCGCATCATGTATAGGTCTGTCTAGTTTACGCTCTAGTAAATAATCATACTATCTTGTAAACATGATCAAATTATAGGTGCGTTCGACAGGGGACAATATTTGACTTCGTAGCGTTCTTGCTATCACGAATCACTATTCATTGATTGCTGATTAACTAGACAGCATCTTAAATGCAATCTAAGAAGAAGACCGATGCGTTGGACGGATCAGATACGCTCCGCACTCGAAACAACCGAACGGTCCACGACGCTTTCCATACTGCTGCAGATCGACACCAGTGGCGATCAATATAAGGCACAAGGTGCTACAGAAGAGAAGTCACGACCCCCAGTAACTGGGGTATCGACGCAAGGAGAAGACCTGCAAATATCAAATATTGTGAAACTATCAGCATACCGGATTGGATGAGTGAAAAACTCGGATGAATATCTACTTGATGCATGAACGTTACGTGCATTTCCTCAAACAGCTATAAACCACCTGAGTTTCTAAACTGGATCTTCTTTATTTCCGAGCGCCATAATGGCGGCGTTTGAAACGATTGAAAAACTTTGGAATTTTTAACACTTTATAAATATAATACGTTTTGCATTTTTAGTGATGAATATTATTGATCAGTAATAAAACGATAAGATAAGAAAAAGAGCTGTGCATATTCCCAATCCCGATCACAATCGGATACTTGTGATGCGCATAACGTATGTTTTTGGATAACGATTAACCAGGATGTTTAAAGAAACACTTTTACAAATCTTGAATTATTAAAGAACAAAAATAAAGTTTAGCAGCTTTAAAATTTTGAATAAAGCTTTTTATATAACTTATGAAGAGGAACGATTCCGTCGTCCACGATTTTCGCGTAACTTTAAAGGAGAGTACTTGAGTATTACCTCGGGCTTTTCGGTGTAATATAACGTTGTCACGAACGGTACAATAAAGGCAAAAACTCCAGTTAGCCTAAGTATTTCCATATAAAATCATCAAAAGGCTGTAACAAAACAAGGATGTTCTGATACAAGTAAATTTTCTCTAGTCTATAATCAGAGATGTTTAGTAAAATCAAATTGCGCTTCCATTATTCAGATTACAAAAGGTTCCTGGATACCAATAATAACAATAGAGTTTTACACCACAGCTGAATACCAGGTCGAGCAGAGTAAGCTTTGTGCTCGAAGCGGACTCCAATTAGGCATTGTTTTAATTGTAATAATACAGTATTGTACGTACTAACAATTTTCTTTGAATAACATAACTGGATGTTGCGTTTTCGTTTGTTTGTTTCGTATTCTACGAGTATAGCTGAATTCTATGAATCATTTTGTTTTAAACAGTGGTCTATTTTAAAGTATTTTATGATTATACAGAACTAGAAGCAACGCCGAATTTCTTGTCAGTTCTTTTCAGTACAGAAGCAAATTTCCGACATCGTTGGTAGAGTTACATTATGGTTGTTAACTAACTGTTTTTATATTATTTTGTCTATTATTTAGTTTTTCTTATGTTTGGTTACTGAGTTCTTATCGAATGGAAAGTACTTGTAACATCAGGTTTATTAAAGCCAAGATAATTTATATTTCGATTCCTATGTAGAACTCCCTGGCCCCTACTCTCTTCAAAATTGAAATAATAAACTTTACTGTAAAGATACAAAATCAATACAACATAATTAATGCTTCGACGTATTCTTGAGAAGAAGAAAATGGATTCGGTCTAGATGACAGATAGACCGACGGGCAAGAAAGTGATCCTTGAAGGGTTCCGTTTTTCCTTCAGAGGTACGGAACCTCAGAAATAAAAAGGGATTAAATTTTGTACCTACGAGAATTAGAGAAAATCCCCACCGGCAGTTGAAATTCAAATTCAAAGCACTGCATTCATGCAATAAACAGGAAAATAAGTAAATGGCTTTGAAATAAAACTTCGGCTTTCCGAAATATCTCCTTTGCTAAATTTCCTAGAGATATGACACTCATCCCAGAAATACGTCATCATCAGGAACCTACTTTTACTCGCTTTTACAGAACTTTGTTTTGAAATCGTTTGTGAATACTTTCGGCGTTCAAAAGTGCAGGAGGATTTTTCACGGATTTAAAAAATCTTACTGGAAGGTAAGTGCTTGTAAAATGATCATTAACACGTCAGAATCAGAATTAAAATTGGTTTTTACAGACATTTAGCGCCTTAGTCGAATGCATGCAAAGGACATCATTTTTTTTGGCCAAATATTAAGGTTCCGGCCAAAAGGCAAAAATGCTATTCTGGATAGAGTGTGGAGGTACCCGTGGCGCCGTTGTGACAATGATCATCGTTATCACCGTACTTCGAAAGGCACGTGAAGCAGTTGGTCCCGGTTGACGTCGCTAGATGTTAATCGTTAAGCCTAGTCAGAGGTCCTAGGGCGGCTTGATGACACCTGACATTAAGGTTGGTCACAATCCTTACACCCCTCCAACAATCTGCACTGTTGGAGTATGGAGTCCCATTTCCGACCCGGCGTGAGTTGCTTTACAACAGCGATCGTCGCTGATCACTGTCACAACTGCCTCGTTGGTCTAAAATATAGTATAATTATAATGTATTATTAAACTAATTAAAAAACATGGTCAGAGCTGCACTTCCAGTATGTTCGAATTATCTGAGGTTTCGGGGGAAGTACAAGAATCTGTCAAAGTACCTTGGTCACTGCCAATTAGCGACGTGTGTGCACTTACCTTCAAATACTTCCTTTGAAATTTAATTTCTGAGAACCTTTACTAAAATCCCCTCTGAGATATACGAGTTTATTTCATGAATTTAATGTACTGCATTTTAGCATCTGCCTTTTTGTCTTAGAAGGGGTGGGTAGTACATACGAGTATAAGTCAATCTATTGAAAGCGATATGAAAGGTTAATCTCAAAAGGGGTACGCTCCATTATTTATTGTACGGGTTTTCATTTGCCTCAAGACAAAAGTAATTACCATCTAGGTTTATGGAAGTCATTCTGTGATCAAAATACGTGTTTTGAAGAGATGATCTCTTATTAAAAATAATGGAACATTTTCGAAATTATATGCATAAGACTACTACGAATATATGAGGATAGTAGGAGTAAGAACATACGTCGTGCCTACGAAAAAAAACACTACTAATTGTATTAGGTCACTAGGTAAAAGTAAGGGTCAGAATGAAAACCAATGACTTATTCAAAAGCAAGGAAAATCCTAATAGGTTAAATAAAAATAGCAATGAATTTCCATTTTTTAAGGTATTGTCGTTTTCGTTCTACTTTCCTCAAAGCGGACCCAATGACCCTGATTTTACCCTTCGGAGGGGAAGCTGTCTAGACAGGTACTTATGCTCACCCTGAGGTTCACAAGGGTCGATTTTAGAGTTTGTTTACAAAAAAAATTAAAACATTAACCTGATTTAGTATTGTTAAAAATTTTGTTTCGTAACATTCGTGGTTAGTGAATTCATTAGCAGTAAGATGTAATGGGGAAAGAGAAGATATGAGAGCTTACCTAGATCTGTATCCCTATTGATTCATAGCATGTTTATTGGGGGACCATCCAGAAAAAACAAAGCCATCAATGGTGTTAGCACTGTGGGCCTCATAACGTCCTGTGATTAATTTTTGAACCTACCATCACCTACAAAACTGGTCTACAATAGCTATGGACCTTCCAGAGTGGAGAAGTGGTGGGGAGGCCTTTGAACAGCAGTGGGAGGCTAGTCATCATCATCATCATTTCAGCAGAACGGCTGGGTCAATTTTCAGGCTTTTAAATAGAAAAAAAACTTTTTTTCCGCGAATGAAACCAAAGTGAATAAAGTAGTGATTTCTTAGGCAGTCCAAATGTGGAATCGGAGTAATTGTTAAAAAAAATCAAACACTTGTTACGTAGAATATTTTTAATGTTTTCTTCCACGATTTCTGTAAAATGTTATGTTGAATAGTTGGGTGTAAACGCTATAATGTGCTGTAGGGGTGCTTCCCTACGCCTCTGTTACCTGACTGGAGATCAATGACCAGATTTGAGTTAACTAGAGCAAATTTTGACATAAATAATCGTATTGATCTTATATCCTGCAATCTAACATGTAATATTTTGGTGATATTATTGAAGGTCGACACTATTCAAGACGCGAAAAATAAAAATACATTGGAGAACATAATTATTTACATAACGCCAGTTGACCTCAAAATATTTAAGCAGAGATTGTTCTGCCTGCTTATCAATCCTTCAACCTGAGTAAAATAATTAAAAAGTGAACAATGGGATTGCAAACGTGAAGATGGGTTTAAACTGTCAAGTGTCTGGATTCCAGTGAATGGAACGTGCAAAACCTAGAAGAATAACCAAAGTGTCAACCAAAGTGTCGTTTCGCGTGCAGATGCTGTTTATAATTTAGATGTTACTAGCGACCCGCCCCGGCTTCACACGGGTGCAATGGGATGTTATTATACACATAAACCTTCCTCTCCAATCACTCTAGCTATTAAAAAAAACTGCATCAAAATCCGTTGCGTGGTTTTAAAGATTTAAGCATACATAGGGATATACGGACAGAAAAAGCGACTTTGTTTTATTCTATGTAGTGATTTCATGAGGTTTTACAGGGACAAATTCATTTTCTCGAGATTAGAGTTAGGTAAACTATTAAGAAGGTTTCAATCGACTTTAGAATTTTACAAAAAATACCAAACTATTTTTTTTGAAGAAGCTCTATTATTTTGGCGTCCCTCAATTATTTTATCTAACTATCAATTATTTTATGATATTTTGCTATATTTCGCTCGGACAGATCTAGATCTGTCCGAGCGATGGCCTGCAATGACATACTTTTGAAATTTACTATTTTTGTATATTTATGTAATTCACTTTGAATGTAATTTTATTTTTGTGATTAATTTGAATGCCAATTGGCTGATCACAGCACGCATCTGTTTTTGTAACAAGTATGAACTAATTTTTACCTGTGTATCATAAATAAACGATTTGATTTATCAAATCAAATCATGAAACTTGCTAAAAATATTTAATGATAGTCAAACAACATCATCTCCATCAAACCGTAAACAAGGCTTCAATAGAAAAACTAATTTCATAGTCGACTTTAGACCACTTTCTCTTAAATCGATTATTACCGATGAAATAATCAATTTATTCGATTCGAAGGGTTTTGTTTTTAGTCGCGAATCGATTGACTATGCAACTGCTGGGTTGGGTACATGTCAATAATACTAGGTCGTTGACCTCACAGCCGCTGGACCCCTGATAACAGACCCAGAAATAGCAAATAATAAGAGTTTGGCGCAGCGCACATACAACACTACATAAGTATGCAAACATTTTGTAACCTAAATTATTTTCATTAAGGGGACTAGTAGAGCTAAATCCAAGTTTTATAGTAAAGAAAATTAAGTGTTACACTTCGGTGATCCAGATGAAAAAAATATGTCGTATTCTTGAGGATTCAAGGGTTGGTTTTATCAATTTGAAAACACGATTTAACAAATTCGGCTCGATAGAAAAAAATCGCAAAGATGGGTCTAAAAAAATTTTATAATGAAAAAAAACTATACTAAACATCATGCTATCATTCTGTTCTCTTCACAGAATGTGTGTTTTATAAAATACTAGAGCGTGCTCATTTTAGTTTTGTGATTTAATGCGTATATTTTCCAAAAAACACCAATAATTGTTTTCAAGCAAATTGCGTGTGCGTGTGTGCGTGAAACGCCGTGTACAGACAGTACCGGCCGTGGCCTGATGCTAGACGGACGTGTCGCGCATTGCGCTCCGCATTTGAATAATATTTAATTGCTTAGTAATCACTGTTAGAATATTGCGTATGCTATAATAATGCATGGGACACGAAAACTCACCAAAAAGTCAACAAAAACGTCTTATAAAATGAATTAATAAATAAATTACCATAAAATGGACAATGCTTTAAACTAAGCGCTATTTTCATTTGGTATTATGGTCGACGCGGTGGAGGAACATGATTAATATACAGCCGTTTATAGCCTTATCTCATGGTCGCAAGATCAAATCCTGGTTTTCCTTTTTGTATTATGTTTGTTTTTGTTCGTAGGATAAAGCTTGATTATGATTAGAATGAAAGTTATTTGGCAATTTTAATAACAATAAAACGTTATTTGTATATAGTTTTATTTCCAATAACAACTTTAATTTTCAATCAGAATTTTGAAAGTAGCCACACGAAAGTTTCTTGCCGGTTCTTCTCAGTTGAGTTCAAACAACTTTCCGACACCGGTGGTTAAGTCACATTATGTTTGTATATTGTGCATTTATTTAAAAGTATTCAAGTCTATATGGACTATGCTATAAACTAACCGCTATTTTCGATGATAAGAGATGTCAACGCGGTGGAGGAACGTAATTATGAGACAGCCGATGTACTGTTTAATCTTATGGTCCCGAGTTCAAATCCATGGTTTATTTTTTGTAGTATTTAAGTCTATTCTTAGTATATTTTTGGTTGTTTGATTGCATGGGACATGAAAACTCACCAAAAAGTCAAGAAAGTCGTCTTATCTTTTTATTTTTGGGATTCAATGCGTATATTTTCCAAAAAACGCCATACTGTTCAATTGGTTCTCAGGCACAGTGCGTGTGCGTGTGTGCGTGAGACGCCGTGTAGCGAGTACCGGCCGAGGCTGTTGGACGGACGTGTGACGCATTGCTTAGCTGAAATAATATTTTATTATTTTTTCAAAAGTACTCGATTATTGTGTACACCAACACGGGTGGGCCACGAAAACTCGTCAAAAAATAAAAAAAAATGTCTTATAAAAGGAACGCCCGAAGAATGATGCTATAAGGTAAGCGGTATTTTCGTTAGCTTCAGTAGACAACACAGTCAGTGCAGTAAACTTAGAATAATTGTAATTATTATAAGGCAGTGAAGTAGGTATTCAAGGTCCTACTAGTAGTTGTCATCCTAATCAAGCTATATTTTTAATTTATAGCCTTTGAATAAACTAAAAGGAGGAAGATATAGGTACCCGCGTACTAAAAGTGGCTCTACAAAAGTAGGACCTAATTTTAGCCCATATGACAGAAATGGCCCCGCGTACCAAACAAAAGCAAGTCCGACGGACCAACTTATAAAAATAGGTCCAATTGACCTAGTTTCAAAAGTAGCTTCAATGAACCTACTTTCGAAAATTGGTCCAATGGACCTGCTCTCGAAAATAGCTCCAATTGACCTAGTTTCAAAAATAGCTTCAATTAACCTACTTTTGAAAATAGGTCCGATGGACCTACTTTGAAAAATAGGTCCAACGGACCTACTTCATGCTAATCCCTGTCATGACTTGTTTAGAGTCATTCATACGTCTTACATAGTGCCAATTTTCAAATACCTACGCGAAGTAAGAACGCAACATACCTCCCTCTTTTTATTTTATCAAAGACCATAGCATAATATTAACGTAGTATTTCGTAACATTACAATAAATGATTAACAAAGCCCCAAGAATCTTAAAACTTACCTATGCAAAATTGTTGTCTTTCCAGAAAAAAAAGAAGAAAATATCGTCGAAGATTTTTATAGCTCCAAAATGCCTAGCACTCGATATTGGGAAAGCTTGTGGAAAGACTATCTAATACGGACCACGTTAGGGTTGAGGGTTCGATTCCCAGTCAAAACTTGTTTTTGTTTTGAAGTTTTTTTTATCTTTCCTGAACTTAAACACATGTAGGTTTACGTGAAGCAAAAGCAAGAGACAGTGATGTCCCTCATCAGCCTAATATGTAAGTTGAGGATCAAATAGATAAATCTTTACACTTTTTATCATCAATCGCAGCCTGTGTTGTACCAACCACACCCACTGTACAGTCAGCCAAAAATGTGGTCTACCACCCTACGGTTGAGATTCGTTAGAACGTCATGAAACAAAAAGGTCAATTTTCCCTGGCAATAAGTTTGTGTCAGTGACTATTGCTCTCTTTGTCTTACGATATACCGTCATGCCAAGTGTCAGGTTTGAATTATCATACATCAAATTGATATTAATATTTCATTGACGGAAATACTTGACAGTAGAATTGTCAGTGAGACTTTCTTTTTCAGTAGTAATAAGTTTGTCTTCAAAAAGATCGACATGGTTTTAGTTGAGCAAAATAGATTATCGTATTTAATGAGGTTAAACTAAGTCACCCAATGACGTCAAATGTCAGGCATCTCAGACAGCAGACAAAACGTCATAACATGACTGTGCATTGTATTAAACTCTGTTAGAAAAGTCAACCTTAGCGATTGTTACATCTCGCAGAAGCTTTTGTGAAAAGTGGTAGACCACTTTTTTTGGCTGACTGTACATAATTTTCACCCAAAACCCTTGAGGTTATTTTTTTGTTTTTAGAAAAAGACCGAGGCTTGTCACAGAAAACAAAGATTGCAATGACACTTTTCAAAAGTAAGTAAGAGTTTAATTTGATAAGAAAGTTACTATACTTCTAATACTTCAGTTGGTCAGATTGACGAGTTTGGTTCAATGTTAGTGAACGCTAACATTGCATCTGGCAAAATTATTTCGTAGTCGCAGGTTGTGAAACCATAGATCTATATAATGCATAGACAGGTATCATGTAAATTCATATTCATTTATTCACTATAAATTTGTAACAGAAAGTCCAAGGATAGCAGTAAAATTGTAGATGGTAGGCATAAATACACCTTTTCAAGGTATTGTGAATTTACACATAAAAAATAAAAAACGAATTATAACATTAACAAAAACAAAAAAAAAACGAAGCAACTAGAATATTTAAAACTCTACAAATCTATCTATGTCTACAGGCGTACAAAAAAAATAAAAAATAAGAGGTGCCAGTCAAACGAAATGTATGATTTCGATTTTTTATTGTAATTTAGCTTCAAAGTATTCTTTGATGCTATAAGAAGAATTATCAATGAGCATGTTCCTAAGCTTAGTTTCAAACTCTTTGCCTTGCACAGCTTTCAAGGAGTTTGGTAATGGTTGTAGACTTTTATTGCCATGTAATAAGACCCATTATTAAGCAGTGACAGCTGAACTGGTGGCGCCACTATGTCGTTCTTCCGGCGAGAAATGTAGCGACTTGGCTTGTCGCACTATTTCTGGAAATAATGATGCTTGCGTGCTGCGTAAAACTGAAAACTGAAAATGTGGTAAGATAGAGAAAAAAAGAAATGATTTTGTGTGGGAAAACGAGATGAAAGATAAACTAATTAACTTCTATTTGGACTGCTTGTTACCTGAAATTCTCGATCCCCGGTTATCAAGGAATATGAAAATACGTGAGCCTCATATAACTACCGAAAATAGTGAAGACAAGGACAAAATACAATTAGACAAAGACCAATAAGAATATAAGCTGGAGCTTATAGCCAGTCCACCACACTGCCACGGCTGAGTTTTCTTGTTCACCTTATAACAGGTACTCAAGCGTCCCCGCCACTAAAAGGCGAGAACTCAGGGTGGATTTATCACTTATTATTAACATTTAACATTACAATAAATTAAAATTTACAATAGATACATTATTTTAAGAAAAAGAGACACGTGACCTCAAAGTTTATCTAATAACACTGTAATAGGCTTTCTCAAGAAGCAATCCTTTAACGGCGTTTTTGAATCAAAACTACCCAAACCAATGGACAGATTTGGGGAGGTGGTTGAAGACTCGGGATGCCATGCAAAATATGCTTTTGTTGAATAAAGCCGTTTTGTTTCTAGGCATGCTGATTTTATAGTTGTGTCCTTTATTTTTAATAATTTTTCTGAGTTATTTTTAACAAATAAAACTGTTTCCAAGATATAAATATGGAGGGTAGGGTTAAAAGCTACCATTCTCGAAAATAGGGCTTACAACTAATGGTCCGATGCAATTTAAATACAGACCTAACACATTTCTTTCGGGCCTTGAATGCTGTGCCTTTATCTGTTGAATTACCTCAGAACATGACACCATACCTTAGAAGGGGCACGACATATCCGTGATATGCTGTCAAAACCGCGTCAATGTCTACTGTCTTTGCAAGCATGTAGAGGGCATAATATGAATGCTGGTTTAGACGAGCACATTTTTTCAATATGAGTCTTCCAATCCAAATTATGGTCAACAGTTAAACCTAAAAAAGTTGTATTATCTACTTGGTCAATTTTATATTCTAAATACCTAATGTCCATTCCAATAATTTCACTAATTCTATTTCCAAATGTCATTACGTTCGTCTTTGTAAAATTAATTTTTAAATTGTTCGTATCTAGCCAAGTTATAACATTGTCCAAAGTGTAATTTACTTCGCGTACTAACTGAACTTTGTCAGGTCCCGATACAACAATGGTACTGTCATCAGCAAATAATACTGTCTGGTGACTGGTGATTTTTGGCAGATCATTTATATAAACTATAAATAACAGTGGCCCCAAGACACTACCTTGTGGCACGCCAAGTGACATGTTTTCAAATTCTGAATAATAATTAATTTCAGTTTTTTTAATAGGGCATATTCTGGTGACTCTAGTGGATTGAATTCTGCAACTCAGATACGACTCAACAAGTTTCAGTACGTTACCTCTTATACCATACGCAGACAGTTTTTTTAATAATATACCATGGTCAACACAATCAAATGCTTTTGTTAAGTCCATGTACAGGGCGCATGTCAACTAAAACCAACCTGTTCCTCGGCAAAGATGTTATATTTTTCAAAATAGTTACTCAAGGAGCTTTAAATCACTCGCTCAAATATTTTCGAAATGACTGGCACCAATGCTATTGGTCTATAACATGTAATATCACGTCTATTACCCTTCTTGAAAAGAGGTACAATGATTGTACCTCTTTTCAATCTTCATTAATTTATTAGGAAAGGTGCCTTTTGAAATACAATTGTTAATAATGTGACTTAAAATGTGAGATAATTTAATTGGTATTTGTTTTAATATTTCTGTAGTTATGTCATCATAACCAGTGCTTTTACTATTTTTCAAAATTATAGGTAAATATTATTATAATAAGCATGTCATCTCGCTTTTCCAGAATAACATGATTCATATCCACAACTATCACCTGAATAGCTTCAATTAAACAACATAATTCGTTAACAAGAGCTTAAAACTAACCCATGCTTAGCCATCACTAAATATTTGAGCTTGAAACTAAACGTTGTACTTTTTATACGCTTACATTAACCGGAAAAATGTCCAGAAAGTGAAAACTTGACTACAGTCCATTTTACAAGTCTGTTACAAGTCATAACATAAAAATTTAAAAATTAATAAAAAATAATGTGATCCCACCAAGTAAAAGTTTTAACATTTAATTAAATGAGTTCTATTTCTTATTCACAGCCATCCATACAATTACTAAATACTAGGTATTTATTATCCATACAATTATTTTTTTACGTACGTACTAGGCAAGTACTCTTTTTTGATTGAAATACAAAATATTCACCTATAGTCATTATTATTTTAATATTTTGTTTTTATACCCAGTGTCGCTTTTACAGTAAATACTAATCCAACAACACCTCTCTAGTTAAATTTCCATCAACCCACAAATATCTAGTACTTCCTACTAATCCTACTTCCTACTAATATTATAAAGGCGAAAGTTTGTATGTGTGGATGTGCCGTGTTGCTCTTTCACGTAAAAACTACTGAACGGATTTTAATGAAACTTTTGTTTTTCGACTTAAGTACACGCAGACAAAATCGCGGGCGGCCGCTAGTAATAAATAAAATAAATGTCTTGTCTATTTTGTTGTTTGATCTATGGGTGCTTTAATATCAAAAGTAAAGTAAAATTATCAATTGTTTTAAGGTCATGAATGATATCATTAAATATCATTATTTACAATTGATAATTCGTTATGTTTTCTGAAATGAACTTATTTCTTTGTTTTTTTATTTTTTTAGAAAATTCTCTCTCACTGTCACAGTGTTCGTTGCCAAACTCATCCGAAACGGCTTGGGCGATTTTAATAAAATGTTATGATGTACCTACGGTGGCTGGCACATCACGCTACCGATTTCCGGTCAGTCCTCCTTGCTCTATTGCAAAGAAATGTCATTTGGCAAGAGCGAGAGACAAAACGGAAATGGAGTAACCTGATGTGCTGTTGACTGTACATACCTACGTTTGTTAAATCTGAGATATGCCATAAACTATTTTATAGACCTGTTTTTTTTGGAGTCCAGGTGGACGAAGTCTCTGGTGGCAGCTAGTTAGTTAATAGGTATAATGTAACAATAGAGGTGAAATTCCTTCCGGTCGTAATTAATTTATTATTGACTAGCGGCCGCACGCAACTTAGGCCGCGTGGTCTTAGCTTAAAAAAATAATAATATATCTTTATAAATTGTAGCACATGATTCCGATTCATAAGCTGTATACTGCTCTGCTCCTGCCAAAAGCCAACCTGCCCAAGAGTATGAAGAATAATTGTTTCAAATTTCGTTAAAAAAGTCGTCGAGTAGTTTTTGTTCAGACAAAAATTTTACTGATTGCATTTTTGGCATCAGTAGCAATTCTTAATCACCTCTTGATTGTTAATTTTTAAATTTATTTCATGTACAGAATTGGCCTCTACAGATTTATTATAAGTGTCATCTCTTGGAAAAATGGCGAGATCTCATTGTAGTTTTATGTTGACACGGTAGTTTCATGTTGCGCCGATAGATGGCGATATACCGGTTGTCTATGTGTGTGTGTCTAAATTCTCGATTTCAGTTAGGTCTAGTAGTCCTCTTAATTATTTAACTTGCACTGCAACCGCGGAAGTGGTTTGCAAGGTTTTTCATTTTAACTTTTATTTTTGTTAGTTTGAATAATAAATAAATAATAATAAGAAACTAGTAGCCGCAGCTGCTTGTGCATCGTGTGAACAAGAATATATTAGCGCATGTGAGGAAGCGGAAGTGGTAAGCTAGTAAGCAGCGAAGTGGTAAGCTAGTAAGTAGCGAAGTGGTGAGTTTTCTGCTTCAACCGATGGTTGCCTGGTAGAGAATCCTGTAAAAAAAAGAGAAATAAAATTTAAAAAAAACTATATGAACAAAGTGACTCTACCACCGGTTCGGACGTTGCTTTTACCGAGAAGACACCGGCAAGAATACTCGATAGAACACTCTTTTCAATTTTGTTTGATTCCAGCATTTTTTAATTACATGATCAAGAACGAACAAGACACAAAATTTGCAGAGGAGCAAATTCTTGCCATTCAAATAGTTAGTCCTCTACATTATAGTAACCTTTTTTCATGTTAGTCGCTATTAATGTTGATAATTATTTTATCGCTATAAGAGTTAGAACATTCTGAAAGCTCCGCTGCCGACCGAAAATGCTGCAGTATTCACTAATAGTTCATTATACCGTACATCATACGGTAGACCAAATATATGCAAACTGTTGAGTTAGTTTTAGACAAATGAAATGTAAAATACGTTTTCATTCCTCATACTCTGAAAATAGGTTATTACTGAACCGGGAAGAAAAGTGGACGTGGAAAGTAGAGTGGAAGAAGAGAACTGGCTTAAAGTGGCACTTTACGCCCCTAGGGCTGTAAAGTAACGCAAAAAAAATATTGCATACTCAATTTTAAAAAAAATATTGCCGGTAATCGAACCTGTTTGTTGGTTTTGGAAAAAAATACCCTTCATTATTATGACATCTTGTAGTGTCGCTTATAAGAATCAATTTCTGGGAAGTAACATTATACGGCAAAGTAGAGGAAAGGTCTCATTTTTAATAAAAAATGAGCATTTTCCTTAAGTTTAGAATACGCCTATGCCAATTCAACGGGCAATGAAAAAAAAATGTTGGAACCTGGACAGCGGTGCATAGTGAATGTTCCATTTGAGAAAAAGGTTATTTCTTAAGTGCAACATTCACTACTAATTACATAAAAATCAGGGATATTCAATTGTGATCTTCGAAGAAATAAAATTGCTAGCCTGCTAATACCTAAATACACCCTAAATACACCTACAACCACCCTTCATTTGCAGAACCAGATGATGCACGTGAAAACATAAACCAAGGTTTCATATTCCAGGGGGTCTAAAACGGCAACATTTTAGGTGTTTCATATATGAATCATCTAAGTGACGTTTCATCTGGTGAATTGCTAAAAACGGTAAAACGGCGACATGAAAAGTGAAACACCTACTTGACGTTTCATATATTAGACATATTTTTCTTTTTTAAATTTATTTCATGGCTTGGACTCTTAGACATAGTTTGATGACGACATTGCTACACCAAAAAAAATTGTGTCGCGCCTAATAATTGTAAACTTAACGGTTTTCATTAAACAAATATTTTCATCATTACAACTAATAATTTAAGGCTTAAAAAGTAGCTTATTATTGAATTTGTGTGATTTCTTGTCACTAATAATTGTAAAATGTTTTTAATTTACAATTTTTATGTCTGGCACTGAGGACCGTGACAGGTGGCCTAAGAACAATAATGTCACAGCTGTCAATCGAGATTGTAAATAATGTTCGTGAAAACTTGTGATAAAAATCATTTTCCGACCGGAAACGATGCATGAAGACAAGAAATTGGTGCTAGCTAGGCATGTTCTTGAGATTGAAGATATTTGCAAGGAGACATGACTCTGTAACAACAAAGCCCGAGTGATTTGCCAAACTTCTGCCACGGCAATGGCGTACAAGACGACTTTATTTGGGAGCACATTTTTAGGTTTTAATGCCGCACATTTTTTAAATAATACACATTATAATAACAAAAACGTTTTTTATTTACTCGATAATATTGGAATATTCACCAGAAGACAGCTAGTTAACGTAAATTCATTAATTTCATTCAAAATCTTCAGTGTCGTTTCCACCACGGTCTTGGAAATGGTCTTGTATTCTTCGTGTCAGTATAATAATTCACAGTAACACATTTTACTAGGAATAATTAAATTTATCCTATAAAAACGATTAAATAATGTTTACTGCTATGTGAATTTGACATCTCAGCGCTGTCACCTAGTAGGGTAATATCGTCTGTTCGCGTCCATTTAGTGCAGTTGCTAAATTTGACAGTGAATCAAAAAATGCTCCAGCACTGATTTATATAAAAAATATATATAATGTATCCATTATATTCTAGTTTATTTTAGGATCAACTCAAAGTTTTTTTCGAAACATTGCATTTTTTTAATAGATAAATTACAGAATTAGGTGTTTTTCCAAAAATGACAATTAGCGTCCACTGTAGACCATTTCGCGGGAATAATTTATCAGCTGCTTTACTGCCAGCATTAACTCTTGGCAGGGGACCCTTGCACATCCAACTTCCGCTTTGCCAGCCAGACTCCCTAGCGCTGATTTGCATTCCTTGACAATCGCTGATGTTGTCGCTGGTTGTTGAATGCTTGCAGTGCTACTCTTACCTTGCTGTCGCTGTAGACCGTCACTTTTGTGACATCGTTGTGACGCTTGCCTGCTATGTAAGCGCAAACCAGAATGCATAAATTTTGGTTTCAAGAACGCTGGCCAGCCTGCCCAAGCGTACTGATCTCTTTATCGCCGAGCCATCATCACATAGTGCGTCTGTGCACGCCAGCAACCAAGAGTTTGATTGATTATTTCCTGAATCCGTCTGTGTAGCATATAAGTCCACCTGTGTCTGTTCTCCAGTGGTCTGTCTATGAATGAATAAACAGTAATCAGGTCTCTTCATTTCGCATTTCATTCTACGCTTTCTTTAAATGGTCTTCAGTTTATGTTCTCTCTTCATCATTATTTCTTGTCACCGAAGACCTAATTAATGTCTTGACAAATAAAAATAATGAAAGAAATTACTTCTTTCATTTAAAAATATAATTATTAGCCGTGGTCTTAGTTAAAAATGTATCATAATTATGAACAATACATTTGAAATTATTTTTACAAGCAAGTTAATTTTATTGCATTCAAGAAAGTAGTGGACGCAATTTGGTTTATGATTATCTTCTGTAGGTATAGTTTGCGGCCATAGCGGACGCAAACGCTAAGTTCTAAATAAGATGTATTTAATTCGCGTCTACCTCATTTTATTCGTTAAAAATGTATCTTAAAATCTTCGTAAAATGGCCGCGAACGGGGTGGTGGACGCGAACAGGCGAACTGACCCGAAACATCTAACATTCCTCCAATTTGACGTTTAAAAGTGCACCATTTTACGAATTCCCATACAAAACTGTCAAATTGTATGAAAAACAAAAATGAAACATATTATGTTCATAATATGATTCACCTAATAAGTTGCCATTTTAGGATTTCAAAAAGTGTTTCATATTATGTTTCAGATATGAAACGTCTAATGTCGCCATTTTAGCCCCCCAGTTTCCTACACCCAGTTATTGTATCTGAGGCAGTTAATACTGGAAAACCAATGATGTTTTAATAAAAAAGAGGTAGAATAGGTTACTCGTGCATTGACAGTGTTGACAGTTTGAGACGACACTGCGCAACATGTTTCCGTCTCGTGTACGCTCTAGTAAATAATCTACTTGTTTCTTATAACACGGTCAATTTAAGCACGTCGTGCCCCGTGGGCAATCTTTGACTTCGCATTAATACTGACATAATCTATCTACGTCTTTTTTTATTGTAATTTCACTTTGGAAAACCTTGATTTCTCCATTAATCCACTTCGCTGCTTTTCATCGTTCCTTTTATTCGTTTTCAAAAATCTAAAATATCCATAGACTTATAAAGTACCTACGAAATAGATAGTACTTATTACAGGCATGATTTATATCAAAACAGATCAGTGAGATGGGCATCGTCTAGATTTGGTAAATTTGTGAAAAATGCCATCACCTCAATACAAACGGCGAACGTATCGCGAGCTATATACCTATTTGAACTTCAATATACCATCCACCTACCCTACCCTAGACCAGTCTCGGTTATGTCCAAGAATCACGGCGATTTTCAGCCGAGAGACGAGACAGCGTGTTTCTATTCGAAGTTTCGGTGAGCCCGCATGCAATTGTCACCGAAACATTGGGCAAGAACACGTAGCATTTACCGAAAAAGTTAGTATGTTATTTTGTGAAAAAAGTGCAATAAGATACTTTGAAACGCGATCGAGACAGAGTACTCGGCTAGATTTTTAGAGGAAACCGGGTACAAAAGTTATCTGGGATAGCCTTGGGGATAGCCCTCGCACATCCGTCACTGTAACAGCAGCTACACTGTCACAGCATTTGTTACTTTTGACCTGCTGTTAGTTTTGTATTGAGAGCGTCGTGGCCCAGTGGTTAAACACCCTGGCTTGGAACCCAATGGTCCCGATATCAAATCCTGCTGGAACACACCTACTTTGTGTTCATTGTACAATTTGCGGCTATCTCTCCGGTGATGGAAAACACCGATATAAAACCCAAGCAACCCGGATAACGACGGTAGGCTCGCCCCTTACCACGTTGGGTTCAAATTCCCTCGGCAAAATGTTGGCTTCTGAGTCTTCCGTTCACCATGACGGCAACAATCAGTGTGCCTCTGACTAACCCATTAGGGATATGGTCGCGAGGGTAGGTTATGTATGTTAGTTTTGTAACCGTCTCCCCTACCGCTGTTTTAGGTCTATGGCAAGGCAAGATCCATGTTAATCTGATATCCGAGCGGAAATTCTCGATAGCCAGTCAGACATCAATATTGCAGTCAGGTTGTAAGGTACCTATATTGATTTACTATTTGAAATAGGGAAATGGGAATAATTCTTAGTATTCTAACCTTAATCCATTTTGTAAAATGACACGA
Organism: Udea ferrugalis; assembly: GCA_950022985.1. NCBI lineage: Eukaryota > Metazoa > Arthropoda > Insecta > Lepidoptera > Crambidae > Udea > Udea ferrugalis. The sequence goes on from OX465515.1 coordinate 3,032,844, forward strand.
ATGTTAAGCTAAGACGGATATGCATCATAATATCGATGTACAAAAGACCGAATTGTCCTTTCAGTTATTTGAACTTCGGTATTTCCTTTATTACCTTCGCTAAGACTCCCAGCAGTATAGTGAGATGGGTGACCGAACGATATTTTGGGAATCAGGCAGTTCCGTCGTTTGGAAGGCACGCTAAGCATTTAGTTTAAAGCGGATGCCTCAACGTAAGCTAGACCAAGGTTTTCATCTTAGGTTACAATTAATACATTTTATCTAAATGGACTCGCCACACACGGTGAAGCCGGAAACTGCTACACGCTACACGCCACCACTACAAACTATACGAATATGACAGGTGGCGAAGTTTTGTGGCGCCACAAGACCCCGTGTGCGAGGACGTTTAGACAACAGCTTGGAACAACGATTAGTGGTGGTATTCCAGCTAATATTACCTCACATCTAAAACGATCACAGTCGCAAAGAAATTGAATTTTTAATATAACTCACCATGACCGAGATGAGATTTGGCGCCAACTTGAATAGCATAGCTGGTGCTCATGTCGAACCAGTGAGCCATGTGTTACCTCTTTTTCTAGGTTCCCTTTGATTTGCCCTTGCGATGACGATAAATAATAATATAACAAAACTGACGAAAACGAAGATGATGTTGTCTTGTCACAACTGACATCACCCAGTGACAGAGCTATAAACTTGCCATTGACAATGTAAATGCTACCACAATCTGACACTATAATGAAGCTACTAGCAGCCGCCCGCGACTTCGTCCGCGTGGACTTAAGATGAAAAACAAAAAGTAATATTTCTGTATAAATTGTAGCCTATGCGCGATTCAGATGTATAAGCTACATTACTGCAAAGTTTCATTAAAATCCATTCAGTAGTTTTTATATACGTGAAAGAGCAACACGGCACATCCACACATACTAACTTTCGCCTTTATAATATTAGTAGGATTATGTTTATCTCCTAATGATGATGATTTTCGTTCAGCAACAGACATCAGACACCCAATGGAAGAATTGAAACATGTCTACTGAGTGAATGAATGCTATTTTTCATAAGGCAGTTATGATGATGCGAAGTGATGACGACATGACGATGAGACTTGGCTTTTTGCAACTTGCATTTAATACCCAGTAACAGAATGTTAAGATGTCTACTGACTATGGAAACGCTACTAAGTTAAAACACAGCTAAGAAGATATCCACATCGTATGAAAGAAATACTTCAGCAGATAGATAGATAAAATTCAAAACGATGTTGTACGATGGACGGCACATCACTCTACCCAGTTCCGGTCAGTCCTCCTTGCTCTATTACCAAGAAATGCCATTGGCTAGAGTAAGATAAAAAACGGAAATAGGTAGCCTGATGTGCTGTTGACTGTACATGCGTTGATTTTGCAAAACATGTTCTTTAAGCGGATGTTCAGTTAGGTACGAATGAGAAAGACGAATATAATTGACGAAGCTGCAGCAGACTTCGCAGGTGCTGAACTCTTAACGGAGTGGTCGTTTTGGTTGTAATGGGGATTTACAAACGTCAATCAACGCTGAGCACACGCTCACGCTCATGCTTTCCCGTAAAATGTCAATAGAACTGAAAGAGACAGGTATACTTCCGAGGGATGCTCAACGTTTATTTGCATTTGTGAATTCGGGGGTTTGTGGCGCGCTTTACAATCCTACGCTAGTCATCCATCACGCACCTGACCCAAAGCTCCATTTTTAAGATTTGTATCGCGTCAGTGCTTTAGTCAATGATAGAACATCATGGATAAGCCGAATAGAATTATACTCCTCATACTTCGATTGCCTTTCCCTTGAAGAGACTTGCCCTTGAAACTGTGAAAGAGTCGGTTGAGTGAATGAAGGACCAATTTGGTTGTAAGGCGTAGGGTAGAGGGAGGCAGAATATCTGCCCTTGCACGCTATTGGCTCTTCAGTCGGTCCTTGCTTCCCGCACTGAGTCCACGCTTCGTGTGAGCTTAAACTTCTTTCGCACGAAGGTTTATATAATAGAAGGCAAGGAAATATACACTTTCTTACAATAGCCTTACAGGATTCATGTATTTTAGTTACAGTTCATTTTTATTGTGACTTTATAAATGAAGTATTCATGTTTGAAAAAGGATAAAAAAGATAATTAATAAAGAGCGGACATTATTGCAATTAAAATATTATTTATCACTTTTAATTTAAGTAAGAAAGATAGAATGAAATTTATGGGGAGTTTCTAATAAGCCTATACATTGATTTAATTATAACAACACAGGATAAAATTACATGAAATATACATTAAAAGTTGCAACCTCATTTTCCTAAAACATACTTAAAAATGGTCACAGAAATGGTTGAAACAACCATAAACATAATCCCAGCTGGGAATGGTGTACGAGAGTGGATTAAGAATATGTGAAAACAGCATTTTATCACTTAGAGTGACAGCAGTTATCATACGTAAGACAGAATCTGTCTGACAGATCCGCTTGGACTGAGTCCAAGGTACTTGGAAATGCATAAGTGTTGGTTAAACTACTAAATCCTAATAATAGGTATAATATAATACATAATATAATTATAAATACTACTAATGTAATAAATGTGAAAGTATGTACGTGATGGAATGTGTGTTTGGGATGTGTGGAATGAAAGTTACAATAATGAAGCTAATATACATCGGAATAATACATAGGCTTACAATTCATATATTTTTTCAAACCTAATTCCACGCTGACGTAGTAAAATACCAAAAAAGGGTATTTGTATTTACAAGTCTACTAAACCATTCTTTGCGCGTTTAAAATAATAATTTTTACTTTTAGATCTGCAATATTATTAATTGAGTGTATAAATAGGAGAGTCATCGATATAGAGCAAGTGAGAGAGCAATATGGAAAAACTGCATAATTTTTTTTTTCATTGTCTTAGCCGTATTTCACTACAAAAACTGTTTTTTGCGTTTAAATTTTTAATAATTAGAAAGCAATTTGTATTGACTACTTAGATCTGTAATGTAATTAACTGTGGTTATCATAGAATCAGAGATCTCTTTATTATAATGCAAGCATTTGGCCCCACGACAGTTTAGAAATATTTGAACGCGTACATTTCGTTTTGGTAGCTTGCTGCTACAGATGACGCAGCTTGTTTGCAGCAGGATTGCTTTTTCTTAATAATAAATTCTAAATTTCTACGTTGGAAATTTTCCGTTCAATATTCTATAAAGGTTAGAGGTGGAATTCAAGCAGTTGTCTGCGCTGGAGTTTTTACTCAACCTTGACGAATAAAACATAGATACATATCATCACGCCTACTTCCTCACGAGGGAGGTAGAGACCACATCTTCACACTTGCTGTGAAGATTGCTTCTGCCTTCTCATTATTCAGTCAATTGTAATTTTGGTGACCGTAAATAACATACAAAATGCCTCATAGTCGTCAACCCCATTTTCTTTTTCAGAACATTTTTAAGTGGTCCAAGAAACGTTCGTCTAAGCTGTCCCCTTCCATTCACCCTTGCCTCATTTATCTTTCTCATCGATAGCATTTCTTCTATTTTTTTCTTCATGTGCAAACCATTGACACATGAAGGCATGTAAAAAATCCGCTACTAAATATTTGTAAAATCTTCTTTTGCATCAAATCGTCTTTTAATCAAACCTTTTCTTATTCTTTAACAAATAAGAACTATTACTTATCACATTAAGTTAGTAAAAACAAGTGAAAGTCTATTTCCTGAGTCAAACGATTAGAAAATCAATCTGACTTGCACATGGAGCACGTCGTCACCTTAAGTAGTCCGACTGTCCTTACTGTCGAACAAGGCTTGAGCCTTAAATAAGCTAGGACTGATTTAGGGCTAACTGCCTGTTTGAACCTTTTATAGCCGTTGGACAGACACGTTCCTATTAAGAACACTTTCTGTTGGCCTTTTATTGGTTAATGTTTGAATAAATATAACGCCTTAGTGTCTGTGACTGGATAATGTAGGCACTGGCAAAAACAAAACACAACACTTTATTTAAATCTTCTTTTACTTTACTCATTGATTTAACGATATTTTACCTAATAATCAATGTATGTACACAAATTAATATTCCTGTACTTAAATAAATGTGAATCTACCACCTTCTCTGGAAGTGGTTTCTGTACTGTAAAGAGCCAGCTATGAAACTCAGCAGTTACTCTTTACAACATATCTCGCTTTTTTAACAACAGAAGCACTTAGCTTCTGTAGTACAATATTACAACATTTACCCAAAACCTTTTTTTTTTTTAAGAATGGCAAAGTATAAGCCCTTTGGTGTAATGGCGGAACGTTAGCGTAAAGGTCTTGCCAGCTCCGAAGGCCGCAGGGCCGCAGGTTCATCTTCTGCCTGAATGAACATTCACCTTTGTTGATTCAGTGCCTTATTAAAAGTACTGTTAGGTTTGGGCCTTGAAGGACTTGGTGTATTTGAAGTAAGAAAGAAAAAACGTTGATTTTATCTCGACATCTTAAAAGATGAAAACAAACAAAACAAAAATGTTACCCAAAAATTAAACAATAACGGATAAATCAACAAAAAAATCCTCGAGATAGCAGTTTCACGATGTCCAGAATTAAATGGACCGCACTCAGGTAATTCCTGGACCTGAAAGGCTCAGCCGACGGTCCTTGACCTGTGCTCCCCGCTCCATCGATCCCAGAATGCATTTATCTGTCAGTAAATTTGACTAACTAACATACTGGCCCACTGCTGGGCTAAGGCCCCTATCATTCAAATGAAGTTATCGCTACAGTTAATGCCTTATAGCTAAGTGACATTAGAAAACCGGGCTCAGTACCGAAAAATTGAAATTAGTTACTTGCCTGGAGAATCGAACCCTGTTTTGTGACTTACGAATCAGCCACTGAGTTATCTCAAACACCAATAGCTTTGCCTACATAACAAAAATTATACCTTTCTTCTTTCTAAGAATTAGTAATGAAAACCCCCTTGACTTTTATACCCTAAATCCAGATATACAAAACGTATAGAAAATGTTCTGGTAATCTCCTACTGATATTATAAATGCGAAATTTTGTATATTGCTAATTCGCGTAAAAACTACTGAATGGATCTTAATGAAACTTTACAATAATGTTGCTTATACATCTGAATAGGACATACCTACTTAGGCTATAATTTATGTCTTAAAATTAGCTTTTTTTAAACCAAAATCCACGCAGACGAAGTCGCGGGAGGCCACTAGTAATAAGTACTAATTTGTGCTGTTTTTTCGTTGATGATAAATTAGGAGAAAAACACTACCTTTCATTACAAGTACAATTACTCTGCACGTTGGAAAATGGATTTTCAAGCCACCTTTCCCCTATTATTATGCAAGATGCAAACAATTTGGCAGCCATTATTTCGAGATGCATCGCATTCCACAATTAAAGCAACTAAAACTGACCGTTAATGGCTTCGGGTTGAGCGTAAAAGGGCACACTGTTATACTGGCACATATTGTATTAAATAAACATTTAGAAATGGTTGCTAAGAGAAAATTAACTTGTATTTTGTTTACCCACCTTTTCAACCTTTCCTGAACTTCCTCGATTATTTAGTGGTTCTCGAGTAAACAGCAATCCATTTTCATTTATAGAGAAGATATTGATATGGTCACGTATATAAGATGTTGTAAGGTTAGCTAATTACGTAACGACTAGAGATGCGTAAATCATGTCCGGAACTGGATTGAACCTGGAACGATTAACTTACCCTCCGGAACTACTTATGTCCGTTAACATGTCCGCGGAACTGTGTAGTTCCAGCGAAGTGTGCACCTTTTCCGACATCGCACCGTAAAGGGTCTTAGTTCTACCATGTTCATAAAACAGTTCCAATGTTCCAGATCCGTGTTTTGAAATGGTGGAGGTATTTATGGCTATCGATCTAATGCTACTAGTATCGTATCGGCCGCGACGTGGAACTTCGTCGTTTCTGGTAAAGTCCACTCAAGCCCGCGCGTGGACTAAGATAGCCGACTGTCTGGCAGGACTTAGAACTTGTCTAATGTCACTTCTGGTGAAGCCCACAAAAGCCCACGCGTGGACTGAGATATCCTACTGTCTGGCGGGACATGGAACTTATCTGATCTCACTTCTGGTGAAGTCCACCCTAACCCACGCGTGGACTAAGATAGCCGACGCGTGGACTAAGGTAGCCCAATGTCAGGCGTGACGTGGAACTTATCTAATGTCACTTCTGGTGAAGTCCACATAAGCCCACGCGTGGACTAAGGTAGCCACTTTTGGGCGTGACGTGGAAATACCCCATGTCGCTTTTTGTGGGGAAGCCCACACGTGCCCAGACTCGCAGTACTCTGACGCCCAAGAGCGGATCCAGCTTCGGCGCCAGGAGGGGGTCACATAATCGTGGTCAAGTCAAGAAGTATTGTTCAAAATCAAAATCAATGTTCGCGTTTTTTTTTCAAAGTAGAGAAAGCTCTTCGTGATGAATATGAGTCACTATCATATCAACTGCAGTTTTTTACCTTAATACCTAGATAGTTAGGGGTCGGCTAGCTAGTAAGTATACCGCGCGCTCCAAAGAAGACTGGCGAAGTTCCTCGAGTTTGAGCCCCAACTATGATAGGCCTCGGACCTTCATGAACGAAATTAACCAAGATTTGTACAACTAAACACTGCTATCGAAATGATACTAAAAATGACCCTCTAAAAGTTAGGAATATAGAGATTTAAAAATAATAAATTAAAGAGGATTGGTTATAATAACATCAGGTTATAAAGAGTTTTTCATTGACTTCTGTATCATGCATCAGAGCACTTTATGGCTTTTATCGTAAGTCCGAGAAACACGCGTGGTCCAAATTAACTGTAAAAACACCACGAAATCTTTGCAAACGATTCAACAACAACAACAATCTAACAATGCACGCATGTCAGTCTGACTTTGACGTTTGACACAATGTGACATTTAAACGTTCCGTTACTGGCATTTATTTGATTTCTTACAGTAAAATAAGAACAGCAAAACTAGTCAAAACAATACAACCTAGATGATGGTTCAGTTTAGAAAGAAAGTAAAATAACACTGATGCATGAACAGGAACGTCCTTCACTTACCCGGTTTTCTGTTTAGTTTCATCATTATTTACGACGTTTTGATAATACCTATACTGCCGTGAATTATTTAAAAATCAAATCCCTGTTCTACAAAATCCTATAAATTATGGATAGAAATCTACTAATACCATTTTATAAAGTTATTATCAGTCTCAACGTGAACGTAGTTGGGTCGACATTCGCCATTCTTCTTTAAAACTGCTTACTTTTAACTAGTCTTTTCTCATTGTAAGTAAATTGTTTTCTCTTTTGAGAAATAAATGTCATAAGCCGTATAAAACTAACGAAAGTTTATGAATCTTAACCAAAGTCAAAATAACAAAAACACTATTTTAAAATTGAGTTTTGGTGTCAGTTGTAGGGCTGAAAAAACACGTGTTGCACTCGCTTGCACCGTGCATGCAACAAGTAGGTACTCCCTGGCACCGCTCCAGTGCGGAAAATTAGGTCAAAAGCTATCGGGGGCTGTCGGTCAAGGGCAATTTTCATTCAACGAGGAGCACTAAATTATCATTCGGTTCACTTTTGCGTATTCCTTCCGAGCTTACTAGGACTTATAAAGCTAGATTATCATATTTTATAACTAGCTGCCCCGACAGACGTGGTTCTGTAATCAATCATTGTCAGGTTCTAATGGTTGCTAAGTAAAACTAAGTTGTTTACTCACCTTATAAACCTTACCTGGACCTTCACAAATATTTCAAAACCAAAATCAGCCAAATCAGTGAAGCCGTTCCCGAGCATTAGAGAGACTAACAAACAGCAAACCATTTTTATATATAGAAATTTACAATCATGTCGCTTGGCAAAACTGACACAATAAACCAGCTTGTTACCGTCATTAAAATGCTTAATGAACGAAACCTTAGTAGGTACATGTCATTTTTTTTTAAATATTCAAATATACATGAGACTACTAAAATCATCTGACTTCAAACTAATCATAGATTGCACTGTGTTAAATATTGAATAACATTAATGAGGTTCTAACTACTTCATTAAACAAACAATAAAAAATACCCAAAAAGGGTACAAATACAAAAATGCATCATACAAAGTTTGTTATTGGTAGGTATCAAGGCCTTTGCTGCTATATTCAGAACTACCACTCATTCTTCCAACTTGCCAGTTAAGTCAATGGTAACTATTATGTCGGCAAGAATAAACGCAAATTACATGACGTATTGATTGGTTAGTTGCATTTTTTAACCAATCCCTACCTGATACAATCTGCCCCCCCCCCATAACCTGCTCCAAAAACACCTCTAATATAAGAGGGGTATAGAATCAAAGGCAGCTAAGAGCCTTTGTGACTTATAGGCACTTGGCTGCCTTTGATGTATGTCTGTGTCTGTGATGTATGGTGTATGTCTCATATTATCTACACGCTTTTGTCGCTTAGCGTGCACGCTGCAAAGCCCCACGTCTCGTTACTGCGGCCTAGGTCCTCTGCCACAGCGACAAATGCCACATAAAGAAGCCAAAAGCGGCTACAAAGACAGCTAAAGCGTGTGACAGCCATTTGTGCCTTGTGGTCGATACTTGCCGGTGGCTTCTACTTTTTCTTAACCCATAAAATAATAAAAAAATCACTGGACATTTTACCCGGTGAAATGCTTTTACGCACTTCCCGCTGCTTGGGGGGGCAGCGGAGGAGTGTGGGACTCACCCACCACAGGGAGGGTGGGAATACCCACTAAAACACCGGGGCAGCCTTCTTCCGTGCGTGACCAGGGTTCACCGAGATCTCTTCTGTAGAGAAGGAACACTACCCGTTGAACACCTGGCGCACAATGCTGTTCACACAGCCCCTCTCGTAGGGAGTAAGACCTCCCTACTAACACCAGCCAGTGTTACGGCAGTGTGAGGCTGCCCCCACACTGCCGTCCTCCTCGGGGCCACTTGGAATAGAGGCACACAGCCCCCACCGCGTGCACTCCCAGCGACCCCGAAGGCCCCCCTTTAGTCGCCTCTTACGACAGGCGGGGGGGAACCGTGGCCGTATTCTTACGCCCCAGCCCCAAACTAAGCAACTTAATGCTTGTGCTATAGATATTAGACAACGGATAAACATATTTTTTTTCTTAAATTCATACCTAATATACATAAAAACACCCATATCACTATGCCATGTTTGTACAGCGCGACCCCGTGTGTAACCCGCGACCACTGGTATAATAGCCCACTTCAGAACCATTACAACAAACCAGTCGTCCCATGCTTGCAGTATTATAAATATAAATAATTGCGGGAGCAGCGAAAAAAAAATTTACTTACATGTTCTAGTCACACTTCAACAAATAAAAGTCGAACACTGAGCTGTAAAATGATTATAATAAGGCCACAGGTATTGTTATTAGCACTATTACTGCTTCAAGGTAACCTTTTAAAAACAGAGTAGACTTGAGACACACGTACTTACACGTACTTATGCATAAAAACCGCCCGTTTTGACAAAAGACACCGCCCAAGTTTAAAACCCTGTTACTAAAACATTTTTCATTAAGGTAACTTTACACAAAACAAAGGAATCACGAAAAAAAACAGTAATGTATTAATAAAACTTAGAACCTAAGGAACAAATACGAATTGAACACAAAGCAACAAGCCTGTAAAGTTCTACGAGTAGAAAGTGCCTGTTGAGGCGCGATATTTATCAACCTCCTTGAACGTGTAGTCGCTCAATGCTTTTACTTATTTTTCTGTATTGTCAAAATTGACTTTAATATGGCCGCGGATAGGCAATTCAATTTATAATTTCTTAATAAAATATGACGGAGTTACTTCAGAACTTCTGAAGGCGGGGGGTGTTCCTGTACTGAAGGAACTACAGCGCCTCTTTAACTCTGTCATTCACTCCAGGAGGACTCCAAAGGCGTGGAACAAGAGCATTGTAGTTCTATTTTTCAAAAAAGGAGATAAGTCTCTTCTTAAGAACTACCGACCCATATCACTCTTGAGCCACGTCTACAAGCTGTTTTCCAGAGTCATCACGAACCGCCTCGCTAGGAGACTCGACGAATTCCAGCCTCCAGAGCAGGCCGGGTTTCGAGGAGGATTCGGCACCATAGACCACATCCACACAGTGAGGCAGATTATACAGAAGTCCGAGGAGTATAATCGTCCTCTGTGTCTAGCCTTTGTGGACTATGAAAAGGCCTTTGACTCCATCGAGACCTGGGCGGTCCTGGAATCCCTGCAGCGATGCCAAGTGGACTATCGATACATCGAAGTGCTGAGATGTCTCTATGAAGCTGCTACTATGAGTGTCCAAGTACAGGACCAGCACTCTGAACCCATCCAGTTGCTTAGAGGAGTGAGACAGGGGGATGTCATATCCCCGAAACTGTTCACTAATGCACTGGAGGATATGTTCAAGACGCTGGACTGGAAAAGTATGGGCATAAACATAAACGGCCAGTACATCTCACACTTACGATTCGCAGATGACATAGTCCTGATGGCGGAGTCGCTCCAGGATCTGCAGCTGATGCTGAACAGCCTAGACTCCTCTTCGCGGCGAATCGGTCTCGGGATGAATTTGGATAAAACCAAAGTCATGATCAATGACCACATTGATCCGGGACCGGTCACTGTCTTCGGTCACCAGCTCGAGGTTGTACAGGAATATACCTACCTTGGGCAGATATTGCAGTTGGGTAGAAACAACTTCGAGAGGGAAGCCAAGAGGAGGATTCAGCTGGGTTGGCCAGCGTTCGGAAAACTTCGTCGAGTCTTTTCGTCGCCTATACCACAATGCCTGAAAACTAAGGTTTTCAAACAGTGCGTCCTACCCGTCATGATATACGGAGCCGAAACGTGGACACTCACAGTGCGGTTGATGCACCAGTTCAAGGTCGCTCAGCGAGCTATGAAGAGAGCTATGCTCGGAGTTTCTCTGAAGGATGAAATCCGAAATGAGTTTATCCGACAGAGAACCAGGGTCATCGACATAGCTCTCAGAATAAGTAAGCTAAAGTGGCAGTGGGCTGGTCACATTTGCCGTTGGACGGATAACCGTTGGGGTAAGCGCGTTCTAGAGTGGAGACCACGTCTCGGCAAGCGTAGAGTGGGACGCCCTCCGGCTAGGTGGAGCGACGATTTGCGAAAGGCTGCTGGCAGGAGATGGATGCGTCTAGTCGAAGACAGGGCGCGATGGCGCGCATTAGGGGAGGCCTACGTCCAGCAGTGGACCAGCATAGGCTGATGATGATGATGATGATTATGATGTTTTACTGTGAGTAACTCGAGCTAGTCATGCTCACTAAAATGTTTCTGGGGTGGTGGCGTTGTGTAGCGGGTCATTCCATTCCCTAAAATATGGTTGAGTGGGATGATGGCTGCCTCACACGTCAACTTGTGAACAGGTGCCACCTTCGGGAACTGGTCTGCTCAAGTTTACTTAGTTAACCCAAGCTTACTTATTAACTTCCTGTTTTATTTATTTTCATGTCAAAACTGTATGACTTGGTTGGTTTATTCAAACATTCACTTTGTACTGTGAAACATTGGACGATTTAAAAAGAGTAACTGCTGAGTTTCTTGCCGGGTCTTCTCAGTAGAAACAACCTTCCGACCCCGGTGGTAGAGTCACATTATGTACATGTATTTTAAGTATTGTTTATACATTGTATTATTATGTGTATGTTTATTAAGTGGTCATAATTAAGATTCTTGACGATTCGAAACTACTGTTTATTGGTCTACTTGAATAAAGAAATATTGAATTTGAATTTGATGAATAAAATATGTAATGTAATGATTTGATTGTCAACAAATACAACCTCATAAAACGGCATTACATAAGTATGCAAAATTATGTTATTAGTTTTGTTATGTTAGTTATGTTTCATATTTAATTTAATTAATTTAGTTAATTATTTAACTTGCACTCGCAGTCAACCGCGGAAGTGGTTTGCGAGGCTTTTAATTTAATATTGTATCTAAACATCCATCTTCGCCAAAGAAACGGTGCCTTTGTTTTATAATAGTTGTTTATGCCATTCACGTCAAATGAAAATCAGGCAATTTCATTCTTTTCACGACCGAAGTTAGCAATATTTGCTGTTTTTTAAATGGCGCCAATACACCTTCAAAATGCCTTATGCCTTATGCTTTATCATTTTTTTTGATTATAAGTAATATCTATGTATACCACACGGGTATACCAAAGGCAGAAAAAGTAATTTCAAGCTAAATGGTTGTCAAAACTCGTTAATAACCTGAAATCTTTAGATATCGACCGGAAACTGGAGATGCGTGCGTCATCGCGGTCTAAATATAGTATTGCCTGCAAACTGCAAATTATTCCTGAAATTCATCATAATTTTAAAATCAGAAGACAGAAAAAACAATTTAGGGCGTAACGGGGATGTAACCAGCAGAGATCAACAAGGAGTCGGGCCAACCCCCCGCGTGCCGTGTCGCCGCGCTTGCCGCAGCCGCGCTGCGCCCAGCTCAATGTATGCGCTAACGGACAGATGTAAACGCGACGCCGCGGAGTGGTCCACGCGCCGCTGAAGGCGAGCTTGTCCCGGGACAAGGCAGTGCCGTTACGGTCCAAAATCAAGTGAGTTTAGGTAGTTTCTTGAAAATAATAACCTATCCATTCGATTCGACCCGGGGACAATCCGTTTTCGAGTGCAAATCGTTTTCAACGTGCTTTAAATTAAAATTTTCAAAAATTCTCGCTAAAACTTGAATAATCAAGCAACAAAACAAATATAATTTTTCAAAAAGTGAAATTAATTGCTTTTTACATGATCCGAACCAAAATGAAAGCACCTAAATCGATAAAAAATAGTTTATTTGTTGAGTTGATCTTTTAGTTCTAGTGGCGCCTCCTAGCAGTCTGTTCTCAAGTGTTATCAACAAAGTTAGTTATTTTAAAGCAAGCTAGGAACAAATTAATTAAGAATACGAAATACTAGAATCCCTTAAACCTTTTTATTCCGCAAATTAATTCATTTTATATACTGCATTGATTAAAAAGACACGATAACATTGTTTCCTTGTCAGTGATTACAAAGCGGCTCTCTAAATTATCAAATGATTCGTTAAATCTTGAATATGCGTAGCCCAACTTGGGATTCGAACCCTGATCACCAACACACGATCCGTTCTGTAACCGCCTCCGGGAAAATCATCTGTTTTCAGAGGCTCAAGCTAACTGCATTGTTTTAGCATCAAACTATGTTCCGGTTTTAGTTTTTCAGTGCAAAATAAACCTGAAATACAATAAACATATTGCCCTATATTTTCACAAGAACCAAAACCCGCCGCGTTCTTTAGTTTTTCCAAAAAAAGCTACAAACATGTCTAAACATTTCTAAAACAGAAATTGCTTTGCATCAGACATGGTAGAAACATTTATGTTTTACCTGGATGCCATGCCACGCAAAAGTAATTAATTAACCAACATAAAACAAAACTACCAAGTTTGCATTTCATTTAAAAGGAACGGAAAGGAACTTTTAAAAGCCACGACGTCATTATAACTCTTTTTCATGAATCGACAGAGTTGTAAGCAACGTTTTCGCGGCGCTGTTCCTGAACAATAGGATTTCTATTGCTAAAAGTGATCGGGGATGATTAAGAGGATAAAAAGTACTACTACATACATGCCCAATAAAAAAAGGCAGGATGTTGTATTTCCAAACCATGATGTGAACGAAATACGGTTGCCTGAAACAAAATTTGATTATGCGGTTCGCATCACAAGCCCATGACGGGCCAAAAAAATCCGCGCTAGAGTTAAATTTCGAGTTGACTTGTAATGCGATAAAATTGAATCGAATTATTATTTAGGTATAAGTAACTTGTAAACCCCCTTACTCATAAAAACTTAAACAGCTCTTCAACAACACGTTAACTTTTGGATCGCGTTGTGACTTTCATTCTTGTTGCTGCCACCATTTGCGAGTAAGTGACATAACACGTCAATGGCTTAGACTATGTTTTAGCGTTACGTTCGTTTTTATGAATTAGGGGGTTAAACTTCAACCACCTTATTCGTAAAAACTTAAACAGCTCTTCAATAACACGTTCACTTTTGTTTCGCTTTTTCATTTTCATTCTTGTTGCTGTAGCCATTTGCGAGTAAGTGACATAACTCGTCAATTGTTTTAACGTTGCGTTCGTTGAGATGAATAAGGGGGTAGAGCTTCCATAGCTTCCGTCACGTTGTCAAATAGACCGACAAACGACGACGGATTTATCATAATGAACGTTGAAGTTTACTGAAATTTTAGAGGAGGGTGAACTTCCAAATGGTTTAAATGTTATCTTGTAACATTAAAAGGCTTGGGTAGATTCTCGTTAGAGTTAAAATATTTAGTAATTATAGGCAATACGTGTTAGAATAGTGTATTAAGAAGATAACTTACATGAACCGTTGCGGTTCAAAATTGACACTTGAAGCCACTCTTTACACTTTTAGCTCAAATTTCAAGGTTGATCCAAGAATCCAACACACTTGTTACACTTTACACATTTTTTACATAAGGTTAAACACTGACACGGAATTGAAGGAACATTCATTTTACATCCCGCACTGAAAAAATACTGCGGAACAGTGTCAATTCACTTCAAAACTTTATACTAATGTAGGATACGCATTTGGTTTTAATTACAACAGAGACCAATCATGGGCAAGTTCACTTTTAAAAAATGAAGGCACTTAAAAACCTTAACTAATAGGTATAGGTATAAAATTCTCGTGTCACGGTGTTTGTTGCCAAACTCCTCTAAAACGGCTTCGCCGATTTTTATGAAATTCAAATTGTAAGTTTTTGAGGTCTGAGAATAGGTCGTAAGAAAATAATAAAAAAAATAATAGAAAAGAGGTAGATAGAAGTAGATTAACGTTAAAACAACGGCAAAGTCTCATCAAATCATCCCAACCAACTATGTAATCGCTAACTCTCAGTTAGTTTTGCATTTAGAAGTACAAATATCTCATACATAACTACAACGCAGTACCCGGAACGTCCTTGAATCAGCAGAATCCAGGGTTCCACGAAGAATTCTATTTCGAGAGCAAACAGATTTGGTTCCCGCCCCCAATGGGAGTTACAAGTGAGCGGCCTTGACGGTTCCACGTGTCTCTCTTAGGACTCGGGCCACGCCCAACGTGGAAACTAAGCTGGGACCCTCGGGAGACCTGCGCTGTTGGGACCTGCATAAAGGTCAAGGGGTGTGTGCTAGCTGTGATTGGGCGGGAACTAAATCGTGACATAGATTTTCAGAATATGCGTCGTAGTTTGGTTGCATCCCCAGTCGTCTTCCGGAGGTCCATCGAAACAGTTCTTCCGCACTTCGGTAATAAACAAAAAGTGCAGGAAAGAGAACTCGGTTTGAAAAAACATTGAAACAAAACAAATAAACATTTTTCAATTCCATTTTATTTAAAAAAACATAGGAAAAAGAGGCGGTAGCGCGGATTCAAATTAAATCGTCCGTTAACGCGAGTTTTTTTCCGTTGACTTGTGATTATGCTGTGCATTTGAACCAGGACATACTAGTAAGTTCTCTTTGATTTCTCGGCTAGGGCGAAAGTTTTAAAGCCGTTGTGTTCTTAATAAAATCTTGGAAAGTGGTTAAAAATTATTGCTAATGCCTTAAATAGTGCTAATTGAAAATATTCAACGTACATTTTTGGTTAAATATTGTTGCGCGCTTAAATATCTTCGCGAAACCTTAGTTCTATCTCTTTGCGAGTCAAGAAGTCTTAATATTTTCACGATTAAGTTAATAAAATGCAACAACTGCATTTATTATCAGGCAGCACGTTTAGTAATTTTAATAAAGCTCATAAATGCATGGAACTAAAAAAACATTTCAATGAGACATGCATTTCTTTCAATTTACCGTTCCGGCGGCCATGTTGAATCATGATATTCTTTCACTTACAAAATAATTGTGTACTTACTTTGAATTTACTTTCAATTGTTTTATATTGTTTTGCTGTGTGGTGATAGCAATTGTAAAGAAGGAGGAACCTACTACAGTTTGTCTAAGCTGGTGAATGACGCACAGCATGATTGCAAGCGTAATAATAACATTAATCAGTCATTTTGATTACTATTGTTTAGAATAAATGTAAAGACTGTTAACGAAGCATTTGTCTTTGTTTGCTTGTTGTACAGTGAGGTTTAAAGAGTGCTTTTCTGCGTTTAATATAGGCTGTTGCGCGTAATGGCATAAGCGACGGTTGTTTAATAGCTATATTTTTCTTCAGTCTGTCAATGTTACGCGCCTTAAGTCTTTCACCGCCGCCGGTCACTTTAACAATTGAATTCCTATTGTTTGTGACCGGCGTGGCGTTCAACGTGTTAATAGAACCCTTTCAGCTCATTCTAATATGTAGGATATTTTTATTTTAGCATTAGGGTTATTGCATTGTCTTCTTACTAAAAAAACCTATTTTTGCGATTGCGTCTTCCGCAATCCGAGCGGCTGCACTAACCACTGTGCTAACGAGACCATTAAATGACCTGGCAGCCAAGTTTGTTCCACCAATGTTTAGGCATATACCACAAACACTCGGAAGAAATATTATTGCAAATATTTGATAGGTTTTCATTCTATGTAGTTAGAAATTGAGTTCATAAATACTAGCAGTTAATTTTCACGTTATTCTTAGAACAGGAAAGAAAACAGTTAGGTAACTTTTCCGTCGGATGCTGCTTCACTTAGCGCTATTTTTTAATTAGCTATTTATTAAGGCATAAAATATGAAACGTATTAGGGTACATAAATAAACTTATTATTTAATTTATTTAACTTTCTTAAAGTTTAATGATAATATTGAAATTTCTTCTAAAGTTTTCGTTTCAAATGACATCTATAGTCGGTACAATTACTTAGTTACAATTAAACTGTACTGCGATGCTTATAAAGACAATAAAATCAAGTTAACTTCGTTGTTAGCTTTTCTGGAATTCCTAAAGTAAATTTTGTTGTGAACCGTTTGTTGCCGGAAGTTCAATGTACTAACCGAAGCAACAAGTGGGCGAGGAACCCCGACCTCGGTCACGAAATTCCACGTTGAAGTAGCGAGACACAAACCTTTTGGCGTACGCCCACGCTATTCTATAAAATTGTAGCGAATTCCTGCAAGTTTGTAAATAAAAGACATTCTATCCAAACTCTACTTTCACACTATCTGGCTTTTAACATAACACAACATAACCATTTACTTTAAGGGTTAGTCAGAGGCACCCTGATTGTTGCCGTCATGGTAACGGAACATTCAAAAGCCCACATTTCCCCCAGGGAATTTTGAACCCAACGTGATTAGAGGGGAGCATACCGCTGTTATCCGGGTTTTATATAGGTGTTTTCCATTACCGGAGAGTTAGCCGCAAATTTTACACTGAATACAAAGTAGGTGTGTTCCGGCTAGATTTGAGCTCGGGACCACCGGGTTCCGAGCCAAAGTGTTTAACCATTGGGCGACGACGCTCTCCTGCTTTTTCTTACTTCAATAAACTTCAATTATCATCATTATGTATATGCCAACTCTCAAGGGGATTATTAAAATCAATAAAAAGGTACACGTAGCATAAAGAATAAATATTCATCAGATTTAATTAATTTTACTTTACAATCTCATCCGGTTATAAAGAGATGAAAACGTTATTATTTAACTTATTTCGGTAATAATGCACGAGCCTTTTATCAACAAAAAATATTAATATGAGTGCGTTGCAAAGTAAGTACACTTTTAAATGCTTGCCGCATTTATTACGTAACGAATTAAATGAATAATTTTTCTCCATCTAGTCAGAAGCTCTCCATTCTTATAATAAACTGGAAAGGAAGGTTGAACTGAAGCCTAATATAACTTGTTTTAGTTTCTTGGAATTTTAGTGAGGCTTCACCTTTGTCATCAGCTAGAAAATTGCTGTTAGCGCAACAGGCATGACTGATTTCTTGAATGACGTTACGAATATGCCGAAGAAAACCCAACTAAAAAGGGGATGATAGTATAAAGGAAAGGCTTGTATGTGAAACAAAAGATCCCAGACTGCGTAGCCACTTCACTGCATTCGTAGCATAATTGGTCTACGCCGTAGCTTCTTTCCACTACATTGTGCGCGGAATTTAAGTCCGCCGTAGCAATTATTTTGATGCAAAATAATAATATTGCAATACTTAACGGAATTAAATATCGCAGGATGTCAAAGGGAATTTAACAGCCTTTTTTAAGTATATTTTAGTGATAACAGTTTTTAAATATTAACTGTGAGTACTAATTAGTAAATGCTTCAAAAAATAAACTTGAAGTTTTCTTAAAGACAAAAAAACATATTTTTCAATATAAATCGAAGCTTTTAATAAGACAATGGGTTCTCTCGAAATTGATATTTATATCTGGAGTGCCTATAAGGCCTTAGGTTGATAGTAAGAATTAAGTAAGATTTTAAAGTATTCATGGAGATTATTGCCCTGTTTTTGCTTCTGAAAGGGGTTGGGATATTGTAAGCATATGACTTCATGTTGTAGAAAAAAAATAAAAGAAGAGAAATACTTACATTGTGTATGATTGTTAGCAATAGGCCCAGGATGAGACAAAATAAATTTGCCAAGGTGAATGACCAATTGATCTAGCCAGTTACTTGGTCTTGGGAGGGCGGACGATCCTTATCTTGCTCTGGTACGGATTACACCAATTTAGATTTAAGATACCTGGAGATGATCTATAAATTTTAACTTATCTCCAAATCATGTTTGTCCTAATACAAAACTGATAAATTTCACTTGGAATCGTTTCCTTCCTTGGACATTTGAATTAACAAAAAAATAACTCAACATATTAATTCCGAATTTACTAATGCACTTCTTGTTTCAATCTGCGGTAACCGCTTATCACCAAGCTGCCTACAAGCTTGTTTGCATTAACACAATTTTGTCTGATTATATTCCACAATAGTTCACATCCGACAATAAATAGTTTTAGAAATTCACAATCACAATAATAAAAACACTTAAGAAACAAAGACTTATCACTGCAAAATTTAACTGAATATACCGCCATTTAGAATCAGTTTAAACACTTAAACGGTTTTAACACTGTTACGCGCAACATGCAATTTTGCCGGTAAATAGTTCAACAAGTTTCGGTCCGTGATGTGTAATTGTCGCCGTTACATGTGCCGTGGTCACGGGCAGACTGCCGGTGCCCGGTATCGTTTGTTGACCTGTCCGGTCCGGCACCGGATCAGATTTTCATCCCCTACACATCTATACTCATATCATAAAACTGGAGAGTTTCTAGGTTTTGTTTATTGAGATAATCTCAGTTATAACTAGTTTAAAGCGAAGAAAACTCATGATAAGAGGGCTGTGTAATGAAATATAATTCAATTACGGATAAAATATTCCTTTCGTAAGGTTCCGTTGCAGTGTATCGACAGTTGAAATCTTGAATAAAAAAATTAACAGCAACATGATTGAATTAATTCAGACTGACTCTTCTAGGGTAATTAAAGTTGCTTAAAATTGTTTATTTAACTGCAAATATGACATGAACCCTTGAAAAAGAAATACGTTGTATTTGATTTTGAACATATTGCTCTTGAAATTGTTTCATTTCAACGAATATCTGAGATATCATAGTTTCGTAATAGCTCGGCAATAAAATAATAATTAAATAATAATAATGCATTATCCATAATGCTAAAAATTAAATAACCTAAAATAATAATTGAGCCTACTACAGTTGGTAGTACTCGTATAAGTAGTAACAAAGCGGGGGATTTTAGTAAAGTGAAATTATTGATAGATAACTAGGGATTTAAACATAAAAGAATAAATCTATGTGGAGGAAATTTGCGGCAAAAGCTACTAACCCCCTTATTCACAAAAACTTAAACAGCTTCAGAAAGGGTAGGGGCGGATCATACTGGATGGTTAGTAAAAAGGCTATCGTAAAATAAAGGCTTGAATTTTGCTCTCGTTCGCTCGGTGATCGGGTTTTTCGAGCGTCATTTTATTTTGTTACCTCATTTCACAAACAAACGTCGAGCTATTAGGTAATTAACTTGATTTCCTTTTACTTGTATTATTATCGTCCGTTAGGTTAAGGTTTATACTAGAATAGAGACTGTCCACACAAAAGTTAACATCTATCTTTGTATAAGCTGACATGTTGACAATAAAATCATCGTAGCCCATTCATTTGTAGTATGGACAAACACCACATATTAGGATCGATTATAATATGATTATTATAATACTTTTTTACCTACTTACTATCGTTTGTAAAGAGAATTAATGTTATACAACCCCTGAAACCATCTCAATATCATACAATGATCAATCTAATAAGCCGCTACCACGATACACTAGTGACCCTGAATTTGACTCAGTCCGTCATACATTAGACATTTTTTTCTGGCCCACTAACGATTACTTGGTACAGAGGCCATTTTGTATGAAAAATTGCACAGATTGTAAATATGCAGGGATATATTTGGCAGCATTTCAGTCTATACTACACAAGTGCCGCAGTTATTCCAACAATCTCAGCGACACAAACTTCCGCAAGCGGAGTGAGGTACACGCAACAAGTTTTCCACCAGGCAACTAGTGTGGGGACGCTAAACATAGTTAAGACGCAATACTGTGTAGTACGAAACTTCCTATTGGGCTAACAACAGTTTGAGAACTATTTGAGATGAATATTCAACAGAGGTGAAACATTTTTGTTTATAGACTTTAATTTTCAAAACAGACGTAAGTTATCTCAACTTACATGTAAATTAACATTGCCAAGGTTTATGTTGGGGTTAATTAATTATATAAAACCTCTTGTAAACCACATGCAACGATAAATACTTCGACTAAATGAGGACAAGTATCTCGTACTAAGCATTTCATGATAATAAATCTTTCACCACTCTTTAAAACAATCTATGAAAGCATTTTAAAATACAAAAGATGTAAATTTAAAGTTCCTTGTAAATTATTTTGTTAATAGGGTAGATGACTATGAGTGATTTTGCATGTTTTTTTATGTTCCCCAAAAATAATAATTGATTACAAATGTTATTGTAAAACCACAATCGAAATTCGTTTCAAAATGAGGCTACAATAGGCCTGCAAACTTGGGTGGGCAAGTCCATTTCATATGTGTTAAATTTTTGTAAAACAATATCACTTTTTTGTAACCCAAACTATTATGAAGGAATTATGTTAGGAGACCATTATCATAAACGCAATATTGAATATAGCTGTCGAACAAAGTTATTACGCGCTCCTTACAAAAACAGCGACAGTGACGTCACTGTCGCTGTCACTTTTGTATGGAGCGTTTTTGGGCAAGTCCAAAAATGTGCATTTCAAATTGTGATATCTCTGGTGGTATTGATCCAGATGAAGTGATTCTTTGAGGATTGTTTACATAAATGTAAGGTCTTTCGATAATAAACAAAAAAAAATACAGTCATCATGCCTATTGTGTCAGTGACTATTCCTTCCAGATTTAAATGGCACAACGGTGCCTTTATTTCTTTGTTACACTGCCCAAAACTTTTTATAGTTATAAAATGATTTTCTGAGTAGGTAAGTATCTTTTAATGGCAGCTAAGTATAAGTACCTTCAAACGCAATTTTGGTCGATATAAATGCGAAAAGTATCACCAAAATCAGGTATTGCCTTTTCAAACACGAATTCGAATTCAATCAGTGAAAATAGCTTTCGTAATTTCACACACAATCCTTTTAATCAATCCTTCGGCGCATTTCGCTTTGCCATTTTGCATGGATCAAAGGACTCGTGTAGTGTAGTTAGTTATTTTTTGACAAGAGAAATTGATTGTTGGTATTGATAACATTTTACGCTGAAGGGCTGTACAACGCAAACACAAGCCTGCAGCCAACAAAGGGAATAATTGCTGGAATTTAATCCACAAACGAAGTGAAAAATGTCATATTTAACACGTTGAGTTACACAAAAACCTACAAATTGAAAGTTTTCTACAGTGACTGAGTTTGATTTCTTCAACATTTATTTTTCAACCTCAACTGAATCTTTACAAAATGTTTTTAAGTAAGTTTCGAAAACTTCCTATGGACGCGTTATTTTTTATTTATTTTTGTACTTCCCCTTGGTTTACAAAAGTTAACTGGAAAGGGTAAACTGTTATCGATCAAAACATAAACATTATAGTGACTTAATATAAATATTGATGCAGTCTTGTGAAGTTTTATGATGCACTACTTGAAGAACAAAGGGTTCTATTAAGCGGCTTGTCATCTTTGTAAATAATGGAATAGTTAAACTAACTTACATGTTAGTGACTTTTAGCTGATATTATGCGAAGCTTCTTAGCAAGGACAGATTACCGTGTAGTCTAAGCTGTGCAAATGCATCCAAACCTTCAAACAAAAGGAAACTAGAAGCAATTTCAGAACACATCTTTCAAAGAACTTCATTACATCTGAAACTTGTCGATAAACAACCCCAAACGATTTGGTATTTTGATAAGCTGTCCTGTTTGAGGAGAGAGTTTCAATGGTTTTAATAAATGCTTCAATTAAATCACCTGTTTATGTGGCACTCAATCTACGAGTATATTAAACGACGCGACAGAAGATAGCCACATTTTTAATGAGTTGTGACCGGATTACAATCCTTCGTCGATCTCATCATTACATAGTTTCGTTTTAGTAAATAATAGTAGATCTGCAAGATCACAAATCTACCTGAATATTATTGGGTAATAATGAATTTCGAACATCATGTCAGCCGAACGAAGCCCACTGCTGAGCATAGGCCTCCCCAAAGGATCTCCACAACGATCGGTCCTGCGCTGTCCGCATCCAGCAGCTTCCCGCGACCTTAACCAGATCGTCGGTCCACCTTGTGGAGGGCCTGCCCACGGAACGTCGTCCGGTACGCGGTCGCCATTCGAGAACCTTTCCGCCCCAACGGCCATCGGTTCTCCGCGCTATGTGTCCCGCCCACTGCCACTTCAACGATGCAATCCTTCGAGCGATGTCGGTTGCCTTAGTTCTCCTGCGGATCTCATCATTCCTGATTCGATCAAGCAGGGAAACACCAAGCATCGCTCTCTCCATTGCTCGCTGGGTGACTTTGAGCCTTCTTATGAGACCCATAGTGAACGACCACGTCTCACTCCCATATGTCATTACTGGCAACACACACTGGTCAAAGACTTTCGTCTTGAGACACTGAGGAATTTCGGACGCGAATATATGCCGGAGCTTCCCGAACGCTGCCCATCCGAGCTGGATTCGACGAGAGATCTCTTTCTCGAAGTTGGACTTACCTAACTGGACTGCCTGTCCCAGGTAAACATAGTGGTCAACAACTTCGAGTGTAATGTTCCCAACGTTAACTGGAGCGGGTGCAACATGGGCATTGCACATGATTTTCGTCTTGTCCATGTTCATCCTAAGACCCACTCTTTGAGAGGCATTACCGAGATCTTCGAGCATTATGTTCAGGTCTTCCAAGGTCTCAGCCATAAGAACTACCGGGTGCGGCAATTGAACTGTCCGCCTCCTTGTAACTATTTTAAAATTCGAACTACTGAATCGAACGCGGCAAAAATTTGAAAATATAATCTGTGACACATTATCTATGTTACTTCAAAACTATTCGGTCGTGAGAAGAAACATTCCAATTTTAAAATAATGGATTTAAAACGCAATTCAGTGATTGCTCTTTATTTGGAGGGAAAATCGAACATCGACATTCGTCGAGCGCTACCAAATCTTCAATTGAACGAAAAATTTGTGCGTCGTACTATCCAAAGATTTAACGAGACTGGCAGTGTTAAAAAACGCTACGGGGGCGGTCGACGCCGTACTGCAACGGCGCCAGCAGTTGTCGAAAAGGTGCGACATCGTTTACGCAGAAATCCAGAGCGCTCAGCAAATCAGCTCGCCCAGGATCTTAAGGTGAGCGACCGCAGCGTTCGCCGTATATTAAAGGAAAAGCTTAAGGTTAAACCATTAAAAAAAACCTTTCGCAAGAACTCACTGCTTTGCAAAAGAGCAAACGGCTGGCTCGATCAAAGGAGCTGATTCGCTTGCTCGACACCGGCGAGCTTCCAACTTGGTATTTTCAGATGAGAAAACTTTCTGTGTTGAGCAGTTTCTTAACAAACAAAATGACCGTGTGTGGTTGAAAGGACGTGTCAGCGATCATTAAGATGAACTGAGAGTCACTCGACGACAAGGAGCCGACCAAATCATGGTATGGGCGGCGGTGTCCGAAAAAGGACGTTCTCCGCTTGTTTTTCTCCCAATGGGTCGCAACCAAGCCAAAATAAATCAACAAATCTATCAAAATGAAGTCTTAAAAACAGGATTGATACCGTGGGCACACAAGGCATTTGGTTCGGAGCGTTGCACGTTCCAGCAAGACTCGGCGCCATCGCACAGAGCAACTGGGACGGAAAATTGGTTAAAAGCGAACGTTCCTGTGCTGATCGACCGAGATATGTGGCCGTCGTCTTCGCCCGACTTAAACCCTCTAGACTTTTGTATTTGGGGTGTTTTACAAGCGAAGGCCTGTGATAAAAAACACACATCAGTGGAGGCGCTCAAAACTACTCTTACACGAGAATGGAACCGTTTAAATGACGACGTTATTCGAGCAGCCTGCGCTTCATTCAGAAAGAGACTCAAGCTTGTAGTGCAGGCTAAAGGCAGTTGTATTCCATTAGAATAAATAAGAATATAATTTTAGACGTTTTATTTTCATATGTAAAAAATATATTAATAAATATTCAAAGTAAATAAAAATATTTAATTTTTTAATATGGACAGTTCAATTGCCGCACCCGGTACATCATCGGCAAATCGCAGGTGTGTTAGGTACTCGCCATTGATGTTGATGCCGCGTCCTTTCCAGTCCAGAAGCTTGAAAATATCCTCCAACGCAGCTGTGAACAATTTTGGAGAAATAACGTCTCCTTGTCTCACGCCTCGCTGTAGTTGGATCGGATTAGAGCTCTGGTTCTGTAATCGGACCGACATGGTGGCGTTTTGGTATAGGTACCTAAGAACCTCGATGTACCTGTAGTCTATTTTGCACCTTTGGAGAGTAAGTAATTCAAATCATTCAAAAGATGTTTTTGTTTTTTCTTTCTGTGCTTATCCTAAAAGTGGTAAAAAAATTCAAAATGATTGCAAATGGCGAGGCGGGCGGGCTTTTTGTCCGCAAAGTAATGAAGACCGCCTCTGGCCACCGATTCTCGCGACTGCCTCACCGCGAAAACAGAACATCGCGTACTTTTTGACCTTTATATGTTGGTAACAACCAAAGCAAAGGATTCCCATTGCGGTATCGTTCGCGGTCAAAAAAGCCAGTCCGCCCCGCTCCGCCTGTAAATCTTTTACATCTTTAGTGTCCGTGCCGTTTGCTTGGCAAACAGTTATCAACTATGCTGAAAAGGTTTTTGAACATTAAAATTTTTGAAAAAAATATTATGAATCAGTTACTCTCTCATTTCTCTTTAAATAAGCTATTACATGAAAAGCAATTTGGATTTACTAAGAATAGAAGCACAACTGATGCAGGAGTTGCACTAATGAAACATATATTCGATGCGTGGGAAGGCAAGCTAGATGCAATTGGAGTTTTTTGTGATTTATCAAAAGCTTTCGATTGCGTAGACCATGAGATCCTTCTGATAAAGCTGAGACATTACGGTGTTTCAAACATGTCACTTAGCCTGATAAAATGCTATCTCACAGACAGGATTCAAAAAGTGAGTGTCAACGGCACGAACTCTTCCGGTGCCACCATACGTATGGAAGTGCCCCAGGGATCAATATTAGGACCCCTGCTTTTCCTAATTTATATAAGTGACCTTCCTTTCTGTGTAAAAGGAGTTTGTGAGATTGTATTATTTGCTGATGACACCTCGTTGATATTTAAAGTCGGCAGAGGTACAAACGCATTTGACGACGTGCATAATACTCTTTCAAAAGTAGTGCGTTGGTTCACTAGTAATAATTTATTACTCAATGCCAAGAAAACTAAATGCATAAAATTTTCCATGCCTAATGTTAAACAGGCTGACACTGTTGTTAATATGGACGATGAACCACTGGAAATTGCGAATTCCACTGTATTCTTAGGAGTCACTATAGATTCCAAATTACAGTGGGGTCCGCATATTACGTCCCTGGCAGGTAGACTCAGTTCGGCTGCTTATGCAGTAAGGAAAATAAGACTCTTGACTGATGTTAAAACAGCGAGATTAGTTTATTTCAGTTATTTTCATAGTGTAATGTCGTATGGACTAATGTTGTGGGGGTCAGCGGCGGACATAAATACCATTTTTGTTCTTCAAAAAAGAGCCGTTCGCTCCATATACGGCCTTAGACCACGCGACTCGCTCCGAAAAGTATTTAAGGAGGTAAATATATTAACTGTACATTCTCAATACATTTATGACAACATAATGTACGTAGGTAAAAATTTGCACCTTTTCAAGAAAAATTGTGATAGTCATAAATTCAATACAAGAAACAAGAACAAACTTGTAAATCCTAATCTTAGACTTCATAAAGAAGGAAAATCATTTGTGGGTCAATGTGTAAAATTCTTTAATAAAGTACCTCAAACTCTTGTTGAACTACCTCTTCACAAGTTTAAATCGCAAATTAAAGAAAAGTTATTGAAACGAGGTTATTACAATGTAAAAGATTACTTGAACGACAAGGATTTGTGGTCATCTCAGAAATAGTCTGCTCCTCTGCACATCATGTATTTTGACATTACTGTTGTTACTCTGTTATCGCAATTATTGTAAACAAACAAGATTAAAAAAGAGTAACTACCGAGTTTCTTGCCGGTTTCTTCTCGGTAGAATCAACACCTCCGAACCGGTGGTAGAATCACATTATTACTTTTCCATTTTTATGTTGTGACTTGTCATAAGTGCTTTTTTAAAGTTTACATGAATAAAGAATATTTTTACTTTTACTTTTACTTTTACATTGTCGAAACTGGCACCAACCCGCTTAATCCTACTAATCCTAATTATTAAATTTATTTGAATCTGCTAACTGGACGATTCACGATGAATTTTCATTATCATGAAACTGTGGAATTGCTTAGTGGCGTTTAGATCCAGACGTAATGAAGTTTTTAGATAGATCTATGCGTTTTCAAACTGGTTTGTTCGAGGTTTTCTTCAAGGAGGTTTTGTTTTGTTGCTCATTGTTCAAAGGTTTGGATAGAGATCATCCAAGCTGAAATGACGCGCCCATCCACCTTATTTACGCACACAAGCCAATTTCAAATATGTACGCAATACACATAAACATGCGATCCTAATTGGCCGTTCAGTTGCTGGTATGAGTTTGAGGTCTGAGCCTAACTGTCAACTGAACCACCAATCAGAATTTATCCATATCGCGTACATATTTGAAATATGCTTGTATGCGTAGATGAGGTGGAGGGGCGCGTCATTTCAGCTTGGACGATCTCTACCTTTGTGATGGTTAAACATTAACATGTAAGGCGCGGTTATCCGTAACCTTTCAGCTAAGTTTAGGCTAGATATAATAGTGTATTTTTTCTTCATTCTTCATTTATAACAACAAGACAACAATAAACGGCCGACCAAGCTCAAACAAAGAGACAAACTGGCATGTCTAACTCAAAAACTCTAGGTGTGATTGTTTTCGATTTCAATTTAAAAACATGTTCTGTTAAACAGATTAAAATAAATGGTCAGGGGCTAAAACTTATTTTAATAGAAATTACTAAGGGTAAGTTGCACCATAAGAGAAGTTAAAGTTAAATTTTTTGTTAAATTTGACAATTCGACGTCATTTTTGGTCGTCAAATTGTCAAATTTGACAAAAACTTTAACTTTTCAAATTCAAATTCAAATTTTTATTGCATTCATGTTGTACATTACAGTTCTTAAATATAGTTTTTAGTTCAGAACATGAACCCTGTAAGGGCACCGCAATAAAAAAAAAAACAATAATAAGTGGAATATCATAAAAATTCATCATACTATACTAATTTACAAATACAAACATTTATGACTCTTCATTAAAAAACTCTGACAGCGAATAGTAGCTTTTACCAATTAGATATTTCTTTAGATTTTTTCTGAATTTTGTGATATTTTCTTCTTTTTGCATATGCATTGGAATTTTATTAAATATTTTCACAATCATTCCTAAAGGACCCGATTTTACCATCTTCAATTTTGAACTAGGAAGTGCTAGTTTTTCTTTAGGTCTTAAGTTTTTTGGACGCACATATAGAGGAAACAGCTCTGGGTTTTTTTTTACAAAAATAGAAGCCTCCAAAATATAAAGACAAGTCATTGTTAGGATATTTTGGCTTATAAAGTAGGGTTTGCAGCTATCTGTAATTTCTATATTAACTAATATTCGAAGGCATCGCTTCTGCAAAATAAATAGTTACTTTAACTTCTACTATGGTGCAACTAACCCTAACACTTAAGTCATTACTAGTATAAGGTCTAATATACATACTGCTACTTTGGCGACAAGGCGCATACTAACTCCTTGTGTGCGCCTGGCCACTAATAAAAGTTGACGCACGCGGTAAAAAAAAGAAATACATTCTGTCAGGGTAGAATAGTAGATTATGCCACAAGGGCTTAAAGAAGTGTATTATGTCCCGGGCGTCATATTCTATTCTATTCCTCGTATTCAGGATTCTAACTTTAACTCCCTCGCTCCGCTCGGGAGTTAACCGTAGAATCCCTCATACTCGGGATTCAAGACCGCCCAAGACAAATACACTTTTAAGCCCGCGATGCATACTCTACTTTTTATACTTTCTGCGAGGCAATCGAAATTAATGGCTGAAAAAAATAAGTGCTTAAGTATTTATTTCATGTGAAAATAGGTAGGTAATTAAATATGAGAAATTAGTATTTATCAAAAATTCAAAGTGATGTTAGAAACATAAGACAGTTGTGCGAAGACATTGGAAAGATGAATTACAATCTTTGGTACGTTCATTTTATCAGCACAGGACTCAGGAGCTATTTGAGCCGTTGGCGCCTTTTTTCTTTCTTTGGCATCTATTTTGTTAGTGGCCAGTACGACATTCGAACTCAGGATAAAATCTCATTGCACCTAAACATTTTTGACTACACGGTTGCATTCCAAATTCAAATCACTTTAATCCCCATAGTCCAGTCATTATAGTAAGTTCACCTCGGAATTCGAGATACCCAGCTGTAAGTCTGTAAATACTTGTTTATTGACACCCTAAAAGTTGTCTCAAAACCTACATATGGTAGGGTGTACGCAACTGTCAAATTTCAAGGTCAAATGTCACAAAAATCGATTTTTTGTAAATATCTCATTTCCTTTGGGTTTTTTGCTATTTGAATGTATTATCAATATTGTAGAATACAAAATTCTCTACAAATTTTGTTTCAAATTTTTTTTCATACGGTGATTCGTTTTCGAGATAGAGGGCGGAGAGCGCGCGGTCACAGTATCACTTCAGGTCAACCGGTGCCTCCGGTCAAAAACTTAAAAAGTGAAAAAATGTGAAAAGTCTCGATCATCTTCGTTATCTGCATTACGTCAAGTCCACAGAACTTAATAAAGCTGTGCTGCTTTCAAATATTCCACCAACAAGTGCAGCTGCTCATCAACATTGTAAAAACAACAACGTGTATATCATCAAGTTCAAACTTGGTTAGGGCATGATTTGGAACCCCAGGTATGGGGTTGGGCAATGCGAAACGATTTTCGACAACGTTGTTGTTTTTACAATGTTGATGAGCAGCTGCACTTGTTGGTGGAATATTTGAAAGCTGCACAGCTTTATTAAGTTCTGTGGACTTGACGTAATGCAGATAACGAAGATGATCGAGAGATGATCGAGCGTGACGTCACCAATGATATTATACTGAAAATAGGTAAATAGGTTATGTCAGTCCTGACGCGAAGTCAAAAATTGTCCACGGGTTACGGCTTAGCTGATTTGACCGAATAACGTGTGAACAATATAGTATGACTATTTGCAAATCATCGACAGTGTGGAAACACTGTCGATGATTTGCTCAGGTGCACTAAAAGCTTTTGAATCAGAATCAGAAATATCTTTATTTAAATAGACTTGTTACAAGTGCTTTCAAATCGTCAAAAACTTAATCAAACTAACAAAAATACACTTAATAATAGACTTAAATACTATAATAGAAATAATAAATAAATACACAGTATACAAACATAATGTGACTCAATTTGATTTCGGTTGACGGTCGATTGACTTTGATTTCGGGTGCCCCTTGCTTAGCACCTATCTACCTCTTTTTTATTATAATATCATCGTCGATAACCGCTTACCACTGCTGTTTGATTATTTGATTCCTCTTTAGCAACTGCGCCAAGCTATTCATCATCCTACTTATTAGCTAATATGCGATTATTTTAACTTTCTCAAAGATTCTGTTACGACATTTCATTACCAGATACGATAAACGTGAATAAAAACTGCAAAAAACAACTAGTGCGTGAAAGTGACTGAAATAAAATAAAAAAAGTGTGAAAATAGCCGTTTGAAACAATATTCCAAGACAATAAATCTGACAACTGAACTAAAAGTGACAAAAAAAAATAACAGAAAAGAAACGCAGTGCAGTGAATTGTGAAAAAAAATATCGTGAAATAATGAACTTCCCTATTCCAAACTATCATAAAAAAAAACTAAAGTGTTTTGTGACAAATATGGGAGGATGTTTGTTGCCTTCAAAATAAGGTTTTATTGAACAAAAGGACGTTTGTCGTGACACCTCGTATAGTACAAACGTCTTATAGACCACATTCTTGTTCTTGTCGCTCAGAGCGATTCTCCCATTTCCTTAATAAAACCATAAGTTTCAATGTGATATTGACAGAAATTAGGATGTACTTTCAATTTGTTGGAGAACACTTACCACATAATGGAGCGAATGGAGGGTAGTGTGGGGTACCAGTACCTACGACTGGCGCCATCTGTGTCTCCGAGTCATGCAGTAGCTTCGAGCAACGATCGACATGCGTCGATCCTCGGTGCTCCGCACGTCCGCACCGGTAAGTGATGTATGTATTAAATAAACTACTTCGATTATGATGACCCCGGTTAAGCTATTAAGTGAGGTAGGAGGTTTCACAATCCGAATACGGTATTTTTATTGTACGTCAGTAACAGTTGAGCAAACCTAGAGTGACATAGAGCTGACGAGGTAATCTCATCGTCGTTGACAGACGACGACTGAAAACTGATCATTCGCATGTAAGGTAACGGTACAAGTTCGACCACTTCATCAGTGAGGGAGGAGAACCGAGCATTGTCATCTTGTAATGATACAATGTGTAATAACCAGATACAACTTGTAACATCACTAAACTAAATCAAAAGTGAATGTCCGAAATTCGAATCTACTAAATGTTACGCGAATTCCGATTCCTGTGGGCTTAGTCAAAATAACATTTAGGAAACGGTAGAGAAGTTAGAAAAGAACAAAAGGTATGGGATTGACATAAGCCGCGCTAAATCACGTGATCAATCGTTATCGTTATCGCCAGTTGGTAGACCAAGTGAAAAAATTGCTTCGAAACCATAGATAGCGAATTACACGGCGAATTGTTATCGAACGCTACCCATGCCGCTGTCATACAAACGTGCCTGTATTGACAGGCATACGCACTTGTTGCTAAAGTGGCGTACTGTTATATCTTCTTTAACATTATTGTGGATTCTCACTCACTTAAGACTGCTTTTCTCGTATAGGTAAATGTTCATTTACCTAGCTTCTTAACAAACACATCTCTCGCAACGCATCCTCGTTCATCTTTGGTGAAAACGAACGCTAATTGTAGAATGTTAACTCAGTTAATTGTGTTGAGCTTTTGAGATTTCGTAATTTATCGATAACTTGCAATGGGTCTTCATAAACGAAATAGTATTCTTTTTAAAACATGTATATGGTATGGAACTTTAGGAGCCCGAGCGCGCTAGACACTTTTTATCGACTCATGTCGAAGAAACTGATCGAATTACCTACATAGTAAAACGTGTATAGCAACGTTAATTATTGTAAATGGCGAAACTATCGCATAAACAAACGTATAATTTAGATGGTCTGTGCCATGTGAACTGGCTCTATAACAGTATCCTGCCTTCCCGTTTGAATTGTTTGGCCGATTTTCATTTCACAATCAAGGCTTTTCACTTTTTACGCAGAATTTTATTTTTATCTAGCTGTTCCGACAAACTTTAAACGTAGTTCCGCTATCGACATTTCATTTTTCAGAGGTAGAAATGGTTGCTAAGAGAAAATTGATTGTGGGTTTTGCTAATACCTACACCTAGTTTTTTCATGTTTATTCACCTTTGGAACCTTCTCTGAACTTTAACGAATATTTCGAAACCAAAAGTCCAGCCGTTCTCGAGTTTTATCCAGACTAACGAAAATATTTGTGATAACTTCACAATTTTCGGTGAAAAGGCAGAGATCCTTCTATAGCAGGTGCCTAGCCTACAAGTTTTAGCTTTTTAATGTGATGGTTTTTTTTTGTATTTCCAACATGAATTTCATCCAACTCCAAATAATGCTTAAAAAACCTTAAATGCCCGCCATATTAACAAGTCCATTCTAAAACCTGTGACTTTAATTACATCATATTTCCACAATTATATGAAAACGGAAGGGTTACTTGTACAACGTTATTCCATGAATCATTTTGCAGAAGGAAACAAACTAACTACAAAACTAGCACATAATCTTGGACAATGTTTTCCATTAAACACACCTATCATCATAATATCTACAATTAAACTTAAACCATCATCAGGGCCCAGTCAACACTATACTTATACTACTAAACACCATGCTACTACTAGAACAACTAGCTTGGTAAGAACACATGTTCAATGTTCCCGTTATGGGCGGTTATGGTTATGGTTACAATGGCATCCATCTTATTTTTTTTTTGTTGTTAATATGTTACGGAACACATTTTTCACCAACGGTAACCAGTACCTACGTGTCAGGCACTTTCATTAATGCCCGTATCTGCAATCATCACGAAAATCAATGAAGATTCAGTAAAACCAAATCCAAATGTGTTTTATTTAAACTCAATATCCCAGTATCAATTGATTAGAACAAACATAGTTATTAGCATTTTAAAACCACGAAGGTTGGTGACAATTTTAAATGTGTTCTAAACGTTGGGAATCATGGGTCGGTAATTTGAATACCCACATACCAATTAGGGTAGAATAATTTATTTTAAAGTTTTAGCGATAAATTAAGAAATAATTTAGATTTAAAAATCGATAATATTCTAAGGGAGGGACTTAAGCTCTTAATTTGCTAACCATGCGCCCAGTTCCAGTAGCCGGCAAGCAGCCCGCAGCTAGGTGTGGTAAGGTTGTGGTGCACCATGTCGAACAAATTGCGATGCGACTCGAGTTCCGTGAGGTTTAAGTCGAGTGTTGTGAGGTTTTACTTGAGGACAACTACAACTTGGGTAAATGGTTTAAATGCTGACTTTTCCACATGGTTTGGCAAGTGGTTGGACTAAAGGGGAGAGTGGAGGTCCATGGCGAAACTTCGTTTTCGCTTAGCTCTGTGCTCAAACGGAGTGTATTATCTCCCTGACACAAGAGCAGCTTTAAGCGGCTGGCGAGGTATCCATGAGGATGTTAAAAAAACAGCGCTTACCAACCAGATAACCCTTGGGTGAATGGTTGTTGTGCTGACTTTTCCGCATGGTTTGGCAAGTGGTTGGACTAAAGGGGAGTGTGGAGGTCCATAGCGAAACTTAGGTTTCGCTTAGCTCTGTGGTCTGATGGAGTGAATTATTTCCTTGACACAAGAGCAGCTTTAAGCGGGTGGCGAGGTATTCATGAGGATTTCCTCACCTTGTTAAAAAAACAGCACTTACCAACCAGATAACCCTTGGGTGAATGGTTGTTGTGCTGACTTTTCCGCATGGTTTGGCAAGTGGTTGGACTAAAGGGGAGTGTGGAGGTCCATAGCGAAACTTAGGTTTCGCTTAGCTCTGTGGTCTGATGGAGTGAATTATTTCCTTGACACAAGAGCAGCTTTAAGCGGGTGGCGAGGTATTCATGAGGATTTCCTCACCTTGTTAAAAAAACAGCGCTTACCAACCAGATAACCCTTGGGTGAATGGTTGTTGTGCTGACTTTTCCGCATGGTTTGGCAAGTGGTTGGACTAAAGGGGAGTGTGGAGGTCCATAGCGAAACTTAGGTTTCGCTTAGCTCTGTGGTCTGATGGAGTGAATTATTTCCTTGACACAAGAGCAGCTTTAAG
This sequence comes from Udea ferrugalis, assembly GCA_950022985.1. Lineage (NCBI taxonomy): Eukaryota > Metazoa > Arthropoda > Insecta > Lepidoptera > Crambidae > Udea > Udea ferrugalis. Next base: position 3,067,294 of record OX465515.1, read on the forward strand.
CGGGTGGCGAGGTATTCATGAGGATTTCCTCACCTTGTTAAAAAAACAGCACTTACCAATCCGATGAATCTTGGGTGTAAGGTTGTAGTGCTGACATTTATGCATGGTTTGGCAAGTGGTTGGACTAAAGGGGAGGGTGGAGGTCCATAGCGAAACTTAGATTTTGCTTAGCTCTGTGGTCTAATGGAGTGAATTATCTTCTTGGCACGCACGAGAGAAATTCTAGGCAAGGGGCGAGGTATTAATGAATTTCGCCATTGAAACTTAGAAATCACCAACCAAATAGCTCATGAGTGCATGGTTGTAGTGCTGATTTTTGCGAATGGTTTGGCTAGTGGTTGGACTAAAGGGGAGTGTGGAGGTCCATAGCGAAACTTAGGTTTCGCTTAGCTCTGTGGTCTGATGAAGTGAATTATTTCCTTGACACAAGAGCAGCTTTAAGCGGGCGGCAAGGTATCCATGAGGATTTCCTCACCTTGTTAAAAAAACAGCACTTACTAATCAGATGACTCTTGGTTGTATGGTTATAGTGCCGACTTTCCCGCATGGTTTGGCTAGTGGTTGGACTAAAGGGGAGTGTGGAGGTCCATAGCGAAACTTAGGTTTCGCTTAGCTCTGTGCTCAGACGGAGTTAATAATCTCACTGACACAAAAGTAGCTTCAAGCGGGTTTTGAGGCATCCATAAACATTTCCTCGTCATATAAAAAAAACACATACCGACCAGGTAACTCTTGGGTGTATGGTTGTAGTGCTGACTTTCCCGCATGGTTTGGCTAGAGGTTGGACTAAAGGGGAATTTGGAGGTCCATAGCGAAACTTAAGTTTCGCTCAGCTCTGTGATCAGAGGGAGTGAATTATATCCTCGACACAAGAGCAGCTTCAAGCGAGTGGCGAGGTATTCATGAGGATTTCTTTGCAATGTTGAAAAAACAGCACTAAACAACCAGATGATTCTTGGGTGTAGGCTTGTAGAGCTGGCTTTTCCGCATGGTTGGCAAGTGATTGGACTAAAGGGGAGTGTGGAGGTCCATAGCGAAACTTAGGTTTCGCTTAGCTCTGTGCTCAGAGGGAGTGAATTATCTACTTGGCACGAGATAAGTTTTAGGCAAGTGGCGAGGTATACATGACGTTTCGCTCGCCATCAAAACTTAGCAATCACCAACTATATAACTCTTGAGTGCATGGTTGTAGTGCTAATTTATGCGCATGGTTTGGCAAGTGGTTGGACTAAAGGGGAGTGTGGAGGTCCATAGCGTAACTTAGTTTTCGCTTAGTTCTGTGCTCAGAGGGAGTGAATTATCTCCTTGACACAAGAGCAGCTCCAAGCGGGTGATGAGGCATCCATAAACATTTCCTCCTCATATAAAAAACAGCACTTACCAACCAGGTAACTCTTGGGTGTATGGTTGTAGTGCTGACTTTCCCGCATGGTTTGGCTAGTGGTTGGACTAAAGAGGAGTGTGGAGGTCCATAGCAAAACTTCGGTTTCGCTTAGCTTTGTGGTCTGATGGAGTGAATGATCCCCTTGGCACGAGAGAAGTTTAAGGCAAGTGGCGGGGTATTCATGACGTTTTCCTCGCCATTAAAACTTAGCAATTACAAACCAGAAAAATTTTGGGTGTATGGTTATAGTGTTGACTTTCCCGCATGGTTGGCAAGTGGTTGGACTAAAGGGGAGTGTGGAGGTCCATAGCGAAACTTAGGTTTCGCTTAGCTCTGTGCTTATCATCATCATCATCATCAGCCTGTTGTAGTCCACTGCTGAACATAGGCCTCTCCTTTTGCACGCCACTGTACTCGATCTTCGGCTGCTCGCATCCAGCTCCTGCCAGCCACCCTGCGCAGATCATCACTCCACCTTGCCTGAGGACGTCCTACACTACGCTTGCCGAGACGCGGTCTCCACTCAAGAACACGTTTACTCCAACGGTTGTCGGTTCTACGGCTAACATGGCCAGCCCACTGCCACTTCAGCTTGCTAATCCGGTGGGCTATGTCGATAACCTTGGTTCTCTGCCGTATCACCTCATTTCTGATTTGATCTCGCAGAGAAACGCCGAGCATAGCCCTCTCCATAGCCCGCTGAGTGACTTTAAATTTGTAGACCAGCCGTGCCGTTAGTGTCCACGTTTCGGCTCCGTATGTCATGACGGGTAGGACGCACTGATTAAAGACTTTTGTCTTTAGGCACTGTGGGATCGACGATGTGAAGACCCGACGTAGCTTCCCAAACGCTGCCCAACCCAACTGAATTCTTCTATTCACCTCGTCCTCGAAGTTGTTTCTACCCAACTGCAATGTCTGCCCGAGGTACACATATTTTTGAACAACTCGAGAACGGCGCCGTGTATCGCAATCGGTTCCGGTGGTACATGTTCATTGAACATGACCTTGGTTTTGTCCAAGTTCATCCGTAGACCGATGCGCACAGAAGAGTCAGCCAGGTCATTCAGCATCTGTTGTAGGTCCTGCAGCGTTTCTGCCACGATGACGATGTCGTCAGCAAATCGCAAGTGAGAGATGTACTCGCCATTGATGTTGATGCCACGTCCTTTCCAGTTCAGCGTCTTGAACATATCCTCCATTGCATTTGAGAACAATTTCGGGGAGATAACATCCCCTTGTCTCACACCTCGATGCAACGGTATAGGACTTGTTTGCTGATTCTGGATTTGGACGGACATAGTGGCTGCTTCGTAAAGGCATCTCATCACTTGGATGTATCGCCAATCTACTTGGCATCGCTGCAGGGACTCCAGAACAGACCAGATTTGAATCGAGTCAAAGGCCTTCTCATAGTCCACAAATGCTAGACACAGGGGCTGATTATATTCTTCAGTTTTCTGTATAATCTGCCGCACTGTGTGGATGTGGTCTATGGTGCCGTATCCGCTCCGAAACCCAGCCTGTTCCGGTGGTTGGAATTCGTCGAGTCTTCGCGCAAGACGGTTCGTGATCACTCTTGAGAACAGCTTATAGACGTGGCTTAGAAGGGAAATGGGTCGATAGTTCTTCAGTAGGGTTTTGTCTCCCTTTTTGATGAACAGGACGACCACACTCCTACTCCACGCCTCTGGAGTTCTCCCTTCAAAGAGGACAGCGTTAAAAAGCTTTTGGAGCTCCCTGAGTACGGGTCTGCCTCCTGCTTTTAACAGCTCTGTTGTAACGCCGTCCTCTCCAGGGGCTTTTCCATTTTTAAGCCGCCCAAGAGCGATCCCGATTTCGTCAATGCTGACTTCTGGCAGGTCTTCGGTGTAGTGGCGTGTTAGAGTGGCTCTAGAGTCCTCATTTTCGGGGTCAGGTCGAGATGCATGCGAAGCGGATAACCGGCCACAGAAGTTTTCTACTTCCGAAAGGACTGCCGGCTTCGAGACAACGACTTCTCCACTTTCTATGGTCAACTTCGTCAGGTGGCTTCTTCCAAGAGATTGTACGAACACTTTTGAACCCCGGTTTTGCTCAATCGCTCTCTCAATGGAGAGAGTACTGGAGCAACGGAGATCGCGTCGCACGTGCGTACTAATCTCTCGGTTTAGAGTCCGTTTCCCTGACGAAGTGACGGGTAGGTTTTCCCGTCGTCTCTTCATTAGCCCTAAAGTCTCTTCGGAAAGCTTCGACTTCTTGCCTTTTCGCTGCATTTTACAAAATCTCGTACCTTCCTCCCTGAGGACTCGAACCACATTTTCAAGGTTCTGGTTAACGTCAGTTGTGGTTTCCACGGCAGCAAATCGGTTCTCCAGATTTGACTGGAACGCTTCAGATCCCATGATAGTTTGAAGCAGAGTTGGTCGGAGCCTGGCCTTCATCAAGCGGACTCGTTCAGCTCTGAAGTCGATATTCAGAGAGCCTCGGACGAGTCGGTGATCGCTACCGGTATTAAACCTGTTGATCACGGAGACGTCTCTGAATATGTGCTTTTTGTCCGCCATGATGAAGTCGATCTCATTCTTTGTCATAGTGTCGGGGCTTTGCCACGTCCACTTCCTTTGGGGTTGCTTCTTGAAGAATGAGTTCATCAAGAAGAGCCCCTCCCATTCGAGGAAATTGACGAGCATTTGCCCCCTATGATGTCTGCTTCCATATCCATGGGATCCTACTACCGATTCACTGCTATTTTGTACTCCCACTTTAGCGTTAAAGTCCCCCATAACAACGGTGAAATGGGTCTTGGTAGTGGAGTGGAGGGCTCCCGATATGTCATCGAACATATCCTCCACCTCATCGTCCGAGTGTGACGAGGTCGGTGCGTACACTTGCACCACCTTGAGGCTATACCTCTCGGTGAGCTTGATAATGAGGTACGCCACCCTGTTCGACACACTGGACATTTCCACAACGTTGTTAGCTAGGGACTTATTAACCAGAAACCCAACGCCACCTTGGAATTTTTGGTCTCCCTCTCGGAAGTACATCAGGTGGCCTGAATTGAGAGCTATGGTGTCCTCTCCCTCTCTTCGGACTTCACATAACCCAAGTATGTGCCACCTGATGTTCCCAAGTTCCACCTCGAGTTGCGCCAGATGCGAGTCAAGCCGCAGCGTGCGTCCGTTGTACGTCGCCAGGATCAGTCGGTTGTGATGGCCTCCCGTAGCCCGGAGATTCTTTGCACCCCCTGCCCCACCGTTACCATGGTCGCCACCATAACCAGGAATAGTGGGGCTGCCGGGAACTGGGGGCCGTGGCCTTTATCGTGCTTTCATTGGAGGTTATGCCCATAATCGCCACGCTGGGCAGGCGGGTTGGCGATCGCAGGGCGAAGCTTCTCGCACCGGTGACGCTGCTGCCCGTCACCGGCCTGTGGTATTTAGCTCGCCTATTCAGGACGGATATACCGCCGTCGGTCGGTCGCCAGAGCCTCGTTCGTTACTCAGCAGGATGCACCGCGTGCAGGTGAGGTTGACTTGGGGCGATAGATGGAGGTTCGCCCCCTTACATCCCTCGCCCCCTTACATCCCCTCGCCCCCTTACATCCCTGCTCTGCTCTTAGCTCTGTGCTTAGAGGGAGTCAATTATATCCTCGACATAAAAGCACCTTTCGGCGGGTGGCGAGGTATCCATAAAGATTTCCTCGTCATATAGAAAAACGGCGCTTACCAAACAGATAACTCTTGGGTGTATGGTTGTAGTGCTGACATTTTCCACATGGTTTGGCAAGTGGTTGAACTAAAGGGGAGTGTGGAGGTCCACAGCGAAACTTAGGTTTCGCTTAGCTCTGTGCTCAGAGGGAGTGAATCATCTTCTTAGCACGAGAGTAGTTTTAGGCAAGTGGCGAGGTATACATGACGTTTCGCTCGCCATTAAAACTTAGCAATCACCAACTAGATAACTCTTGAGTGCATGGTTGTAGTGCTAATTTTTGTGCATGGTTCGGCAAGTGGTTGGACTAAAGGGGAGTGTGGAGGTCCATAGCGTAACTTAGGTTTCGCTTAGCTCAGTGCTCAGATGGAGTGAATTATTTCCTTGACACAAGAGCAACTTTAAGCGGTTGCTGAGGTATAGATAAGAATTGCCTCACCTTGTTAAATACAGCACTTACCAACCAGGTAACTCTTGGGTGTATGGTTGTAGTGCTGACTTTCCCGCATGGTTTGGCTAGTGGTTGGACTAAAGAGGAGTGTGGAGGTCCATAGCAAAACTTCGGTTTCGCTTGGCTTTGTGGTCTGATGGAGTGAATTATCTTCTTGGCACGAGAGCAGTTTTGAGCGGATAGCGACGTATCGGGTCCAAAACAAATGACTCTGGGGTGTATGGTTGCTTTTCTGGTTAATCATTCTCGATCTATTTAAGTTAGTCAGTTATGTCTGGAAACCATTATCATCGCGTTAGTTACATTATTTTCAGTCACAGAACGTCCATTGCTGAACACGGCTATGCGTGTGGCCTAGGCCTTTCCCAAAACTAACATAGCGTTGGTTTGTAAGCGGCTTACAGTACATCCAGCAAAATTTTGCAATTACAGCCACCCTGATAGAGTAAAACGCTGTTTTCAAATGGTCTAGCTGAGTATACGCACGGGTTCTCGCAGCGGTCAACAAATATTTTATGTATTGTATTGGTCTGTGTGTTTAGTATGTGTATTAAGATAAGAGAATATTTCACTGCACGAAAAAAAATACATATCAATTTACAGAGAGATTTAAGATGTGCAATTCAGTCTGCCATCGCTAAAAGCGATCTTTTCTAGACCACTTTTAGGTACAGAAACAGGAAAAGAAATGCAGGTGCGGTAGTGCCACATGTGGTGGTGGTGGTTGGTTGTCAAAAGAAGTGTCCCCCAGGTGGAGGGCCCCACATGCCCCTAAAAGTCGAAGCCCCTTATGGAGCCGTTTCCACCCACTGTTAGGTCGGAGGCATTACCCTCCGCAATATAAAAATTATAAGATACTGGTATGAGGAGCTCTCGTAAGCCGGTGTATATTAAATATCAAGATCAACAAAACAATACTTAATCATTGCGGCTAGTACTTTCGTTATTGTAACTGAGAAAAACCGGCAAGAAACTCAGCAGTAAATTACTCTTTTCAGCAGGTTTCTCTTTTTGCTCGAAAGTAATACTGACAACGTCATTCTCGATGAAGCTTTGCTTATCTTGCTCTACAATTTCGTTCACAAAAGTAATCAACATCAATAACAATTTTTAAAATAAGCATACTTTGGTTTAGAAGAAACAGAGTGTTTAAACACTTTGTTAAAGAAAAAAACAAGTTGCAACTTGAAGAAAAAAGATTTCGTTGTAGGTAACAAAGTAACCAGTAATGAAAAGTTGAATGGCTACCAGTCATTTTTTGTAGCGAAATTCATCATATATTTTATAAAAACCTAAAATAAATAGTGTCGTCAACGTAGCCCTGCGGGTTTATCGTGTATGTACAGTTTAGAATCCAATATTCGTCATGGATTCACCAAAGCATAGCTTGCATGACTGAGTAAGGATCTGCAATTTCATTTTGCTACATGCATGTATAATATTTTTGTATCAGGTCACAAAAAACGGAACTAAAATAGAGAAGTTTATTTGAATCCCGAACTGCGGCGAAATTGGAGTTTCAGATTTTCGAGACCCGTGACAAATATCAGTTTTATTAAAATGATAAAAACCTGGGTGCGAGTCGTACTCGCGGATGAAGGGACCATCATCTATAAAATGATACCGTTATTATTAATTGATCAGAAATACTAAATTATTTTTATTTTATTACTTGTCGTTATAGCGGCTACTGAAATACATAATCTGTGAAAACATTCAAGTAAGTAAGCAGTAAGTAGTGGTTTTAACATCTATTAAATAAAATTCTCGTGTCACAGTGTTTGTTGCCAAACTCCTCTGAAAAGCCATGACCGAATTCCATGATTTTTTAAATGTATGTTTGTGAAGTCTGATATAGGTCGTAATCTATTTTTTTGTAAACTCAGTCCACGCGGACGAAGTCGCAGGCGGCTGCTAATAATTGTACATTTTATCGTATCATTTTTCTTGTCTATTAGTCAGATATGCTACGTGATTTCCTACAATAATTATTTATTGCTTTTAAAAATGTCGAAACCAGCAGCTAAACGGCAACGACGTGATGGTACGAGTTTATCACAATTAGAATACACAATAGCATTTTTATATTTTTGCCGGCACTTTCAGCATAAACCCCAAAATGTATGGAGGCTGGGTGCTCTCCTCCAATTTGTATACTTTATTTATCTGGATTGTGAAAAGCCCTAATATTTCGTTCTTGCTCTTTTTGCTACGTGTTTCATACTTGCTAAGATATCCTTTTTGTTTTATTTTTGTCCTTATATAATTTTAAATGATTTTCTCACTTCAACACCACCTATTTGTGGACCACGTCAGGGCAGCTGTCATCGAAGCATAAAACACGGCATACTGGTACCCGGAAGATTTATGGTTGCATTTCCTCAATCTTTTTGATGTACAGTATGCTGTATTAGCGCAGCGTTTTATCGTTCAGCAATTCGCCAAAGGTAATGATGCGTTCTTGCCAATAGGCTAGATGACTGTATTTTTATTTTGTTTACTATCGAAAGGTCTCACATTTATGGAAACAATCTTAAAATAATCACTTAATTAGTATCGATACTAAACGAGAAATTACAATATGAAAATCACATTTTTGAACTTGCCGAAAAACGCTTCATACAAATGTGACTGTGATTGTGACGTCACGTTCACTGTTTTTGTAAAAAGTGCGTAAGAACTTTGGTTAACAGCTTTATTAAATATTGCGTGCATGAAAATGGTCTCATAACATGATTGCTCCATAATAGTATGGGTTTCAAAATAGTATTATTGTTTTACAATAAATTACCTCTTTCGAAATCTACCCTATTATATATTAAAATAAATAAGAAGTAGATAGGTTACGTGGGCAAGGGCCTTAATTTCAAAAAGTTTCACATGTTTTTGTCTTTGTGTAAGTTTTCAACCTGGTGATTAGTCATCAAACCATAGATGTGTTCTATGGTTTGATGACTAATCAACCATTGTAAAACAATGCGATTCGTTGATTATATTTCAAATCGATTTCTGGCATAATTAGAACAATTTCTGGTATTTAAATCGACGTCCACATCAAGAACAAATAAAAACAGAATAGTTCATGGTGAGTTTTAGACTAATCTCTTACCCTGAAGAGTTTAGTAAATTAGTATGCGATTCTTTCTGTGTGTGTAATCCTTGCTAGTTCCCTACGCACTCTTAGAGTACCGTTTAATTAATGGGAACTGTACGAGTTAATATCCTAATTTTAAGAAATAAAAACCAATATTTTTTTTGTTTCTGTAACTTTCATATTTACCTAAGTAACACCCGAATTCACAAACGACAATCAACGCTAAGCACGCGCTCTCGCTCATGCTGTCCTGCCCTATCAGTTCTATTGAGATTTTACGGGACAATGAGCGTGAGCGTGTGCTTAGCGTTGATTGACGTTTGTGAATTCGGGGGTAAGTTAATTAACTTTATTTTGGTATCGTTTGTAAGCCTTGATCATTATATATTATGCCTCTGATGGGTTTTGTACATTTATATCTATATTTTTATTGCCTCATTGTTGTTTTAGTTTCTGTGCCTGAGTATTGTCCGAAAAATATCACAGAAAGATATATGAACTTCTGAAAAACCGGCACAACTCAGGCGGTCCTGCCTGAGTTGTGCCAGTTTTTCAGAAGTTCATACATTCTATCTCCGTAAGTGTTGCAATGAGTCCATACTTCGAGAACTCGGCATCAAGCAGCGTCTGTCGTCTTTGGTACAGTCCCGTATCCTTACATTTTATGGTCACGTGTGCCACCGAGAAGAAGTGGCTATTGAGAGACTTGTGGTCCAGGGAAAGGTTGAGGGTATCAGGCCACGATCACCAGTGAGGTGGACTGACCAGATAAAAGCCGCAGTGAAAGACTCATCATCTCTATATGAATGCACGAGGAGGACAGCCATCAGAGAGGAGTGGCGGCGTGTTGTGAAGCTTGCCACCAACGCTTGAAGTGATGACCACGACCACTCTGTCAAGAGTGATACCGACAAAGAAGAAGAAGAAGTGTTGGAATAACTAGAATTCATATTGCCACCGGTTTTTGCTCTTCGTTGGACAAACCACTTCTAACTTCATACATTTTACAACTGTTTTTTCCCTAGGCCATTGAACACAAAAATGAAGCATATTCTGTTGTTTCCTTGTTTAATCCATTTTGGGGGAAAATACAGAATCTACTTCGATTTTTTGTGTTTAAAATCTACGCTATCATCGTGAATGGAGATCAAAAATGAAAGTTTTCATCGTGAATATTAAATTGAACTAACCTAATGATTTTAATAAATAAGTTTGCGATCCTTCCTGTGCGTGTAACCCTTGCTAGTTCTTTATAAACGTAAGCTACGTTCAATAGATGTGAATTATACGTAATTTAATAATAATTTATGATACGTACTCGTAATAAAATTAATATAACAGTACTTTTTATTTCTATAACTTAAGAAATTTAATACAATTAAAATATAAGTTTATGAACTTTCTCTTGCTATTCTTTGGATTCTTATGATTTGTTTCTAACCATTCAGTAATATCTATATTTTAGTTGCCTCATTGTTTAATTTCGTTTTTCTTACAGAATATTGTTCAGAAGAGATCACAGGGAAAAATATGAGACGACCTTAATTGTTTTTTTTTAGTAAGTGTTTTATTAAGTAGAATACATATTGCCGCTGCTCCTGTTCCTCGTTGCCAAAACTACCTCCCCAACGTTCATCTATTTTTTACAGCTGTCTTTTACCCTAAGCCATTGAACGCAAGAATTGAAGTTGATTTCGGAGTTTTTTTGTAATCCATTATGGGCCGAATAATGCCTGAATTTACTTCAATTTCTGTGTTTAAAATGGACGCCATCATCAAAAACGACGAACGAAAACTTAAGTTTTCATCGTAATTATGATTATTGAAGCACAATGCCGGATTTGGGATTGGCAGTGGCGTGGTGTCTTTTTTTTCTTGCGGCCAGCAAAAGCGGCTTTGTTTTTAAATAGTGTAATAAAACAAACTTCCTAGGTCATGTAGACCTCTGAGCGCAGTCTGAACTGAGTTATGAGCTTTCGAAGTTTGCTGATTTAAAATAGATATTTTTTCTTTTGCACGCAAATTTCGCATAATCGTATTTTTTTCCATATGGGTGTAATGATTTCCGGCATCTTAAGAGTAGTTTGTATTAATAATTATGCACCTGATAATACATGAACGCCTGAATTGTTCTGCGTTTTTGAGATAACATTTTTTTCTTTCATTATGTTCAAATTGTATACTATCTCATTTGTCTTCATAATTGGTAAGTCGCGCAAAATTACCTCTGCGACCCAAGCTGTGCTTAGTGCAAAACCCACTATTTTAACCTGATTGGCTTGTAGACATTATGTATCAATCAAAATATCGCAAATTAAATGTGGGAAATGACCTAAATTTCAGATAACCTCCTTTGTTCTTTCAACATCACCTGCTTGTGGACCATCAAAGTATGAAACACGGCATACTGTATACCCGAGAGGCCTTATGGTTGCATATCCTTTGGGGTATAGAGTAAGCTGTATCAGCGTTTCGTCTTACAGCAATACTCCAAAGGTAAATATGCGTACTTGCCGTAAATTGCTCCTAGTGTAAGGAAGGTACATGTATGTTTATTCACTTTCTCATACTTTTGTATATGTACAGTGTGTTTGGGCACCGGTGTCCGACCCGTTAAGGTGAAGTAATATGATCTATTTTATGAATAAATCCACCATAATTAAGCACTTTGCCCCAGTTGTTTTAAAATGGCCGCCATTTTTTTTTTTCTCGGGAGTACGGGTGGGTTCATTTAGTTTGCAATATCTGCCGATTTAGAGGTCCTACAGTCACAAAAGTGGTATCGCTGGACAGCTACAAAAGTAGGCAATAAGCTGACAAAAAAGAATTTTTTCATAACTCCCTTAAAATACCTCAAAAAAATGTTTGAACTTGAAAATTGTGATAGAATTTGTTAGTTTTTTTTACATTTTTTTTTTTTTCAGAAAAACTAAACTGTCAACATACATTTATTTTTAACTTTTTGGATACCCAAAGACATCACCTAAACACTGAAGCAAAAATCAAAGTTCCAAGTAAAATAGTTTAGAAGTTGTGACAAATTGAATATCACCCTGTCATCAGAGACCCTTTGAAACGCAGGTAAAATTTGGCTCTCCCCTCGAGTTGAGCTGGGAAACCGGCATAGCGCGCTGGGGGTCCGCCGGTAGAGTCACTCACGGTGGTACTCGGGGACCTCAGGTAACGCGCAGAAGATGGCCTCCGCGGAGTTTAGTGGGTATTCCTTCCTATTGGGGTGGGTGAGTCCCACACTCCCCCGCTCTTCTACCCTGGGAGCGGGACAGTGCGTAAATGCATTCTCCGCGTCAAAAAAAAATAAAAATAAAAAAAACAAAAAAAAGGTAAAATTTGGCTTGCGAACAGGTAAAAAAAATACTGTGCGTCTTTTTTTATTTTAATACTTTCGTTACGTTTTTGTTTTTGTTACACTTTTTACGTTTTTGTTTTACTGTTGGACTGTTTCCGTTTTTGTTTTGCTGTTGTTGGAAGAATGGAAGACGCTTACTACTCCAGTCGGCATATTGCTGACATACACTTTGTTTACGGCTTCTGCAACGGGAACGCTGCAAATGCTGTAAGAGAGTATGCGAGAAGGTTTCCCAATAGACCTACGCCAAATGCTCGCTCTTTTGGGCGAATCCATTTAAGACTTGGCGAAAATGGCATTAGACGACCCGCTAACGAACGTGTTCGTCTTGTGTCACCTGAGGAAGAAGAAGATGTGTTAAGATTAATAACTGAAGACCCGAAACTCAGCATAAGACGAATTTCAAATAGACTAAGCTTGTCTAAATGGACTGTGTGGAGAATTTTAAAAAGAGAAGGACTTCATCCCTATCATTTTCGGAGAGTGCAAGACATTAGGGAACCTGATTACGCTACGCGGTCAACTTTTGCCTCTTGGATTAGTAGGAGAATGCGAAATGACCCTAACTTTTTAAATAGAATATTATGGACAGACGAGGCAACGTTCACGCGGTCCGGGATCACAAATCACCGGAACGCACACCTGTGGCTGCCTGAAAACCCGCATGCCGTGCGACCAAGCTCATTCCAGCATGAATTTTCGGTCAACGCTTGGGCAGGAATGATTGACGACGTTCTGATCGGACCTTTAATTTTACCAGGGACAATGAATGGTGCCAGATTTTTAGAGTTTTTGCGAACGCAGTTTTTTGATGCTTTGCTGGAGCTGCCAATAACATACAGAGCCAGAATGATATTACAATTGGATGGCGCACCGGCACATTTTGCGAGAGAGGTGAGGAACCATTTAGACGAGCATTATTCGCCGTGGATTGGACGGGGTGGAACTGTTGCCTGGCCACCGCGTTCTCCAGATTTAACTCCCCTAGATTTTTTCTTTTGGGGGACAATTAAACAAAAAGTTTATTTCGAAGTCCCCAACACACGAGAGGAACTAATATCAAGAATTGTTGCTTTTGGGGACGAGATCAGAGAAGATAGAGATATGATTCGCCGATCAACCCAACAGTTAGGAATAAGGGCAACCGCTTGTTTGCAAAATCGCGGAGGCCATTTTGAACAATTATTGTAAATAACTTTGTATTTTTTTTTTAATACACGACAACATTGTTATTTTGTTTTTTATTTTCTTTCTATTTACTTAGTATTTTTAAAGGGGTGATATTCAATTTGTCACAACTTCTAAACTATTTTACTTGGAACTTTGATTTTTGCTTCAGTGTTTAGGTGATGTCTTTGGGTATCCAAAAAGTTAAAAATAAATGTATGTTGACAGTTTAGATTTTCTGAAAAAAAAAAATGTAAAAAAAACTATTCTATCACAATTTTCAAGTTCAAACATTTTTTTGAGGTATTTTAAGGGAGTTATGAAAAAATTCTTTTTTGTCAGCTTATTGCCTACTTTTGTAGCTGTCCAACGATACCACTTTTGTGACTGTAGGACCTCTAAATCGGCAGATATTGCAAACTAAATGAACCCACCCATACTCCCGAGAAAAAAAAAAAATGGCGGCCATTTTAAAACAACTGGGGCAAAGTGCTTAATTATGGTGGATTTATTCATAAAATAGATCATATTACTTCACCTTAACGGGTCGGACACCGGTGCCCAAACACACTGTATATGTCAATTCTGAATGATCTTTCATTAACCTAAAAAAAATCTTTCAAAAACCTCAAACTAAATTTCACTTGTGGTAAAAAAGTGGCACTCGAAATCAGGACTTTCAACCACATGAGCAAAGCATTGACAGTTTGAGATGATATTGCGCATTATTTATCATTAACGCTCTAGTAGATAATCATGCTATCGCGTACACACGGTCAAATTATAGGTACGTACGCCAGGGGTCAATTTCTGATTCTGCGTCAGTACTGACATAACCTATCTACGTCTTTTTTCTTGTAATATCATTTTAGCGCGTTCGGTGGTGCGTTGGCATCGATATTGTAGCGCCTTCAAGTGACGAGGATCTTAAATATAAGTCCCAAAAATTTCAGAAAATGTTGGTGTCATTTTGTTTTTTTTCAACCCATTGATTTGTCGTCAAACCATAGAACACAGGCATTGTTTTTAATCAATCCAACTGTCGTATATTTTAAACTGATAGTTATCTGATTAGAACAATCGTTTGTGTTCAACATCGTGCGGGCCACATAAAAGAGATTATCGTGTACACACTAAATTTACTTGCCCTTAAAATGTAATTAAAATAAGTTTCTGGTCTTTTTCCAGTGTTTGTAGTAGCTAGAGATTAAGCAAGGTTATGCAAATAATTTATTAATATCACAATATCAAATGACTACCGTTCTTAGCAGTTATGTATTGTTTGTGTTTCTCTGAATTGGCAGTTAACAGGTTCACAGTCCTCAGCCCACACGTGTGGGCTGCGAACAATTAACTTTTAATTGTTATATATTTGTGGACAGTGAACCTGTTAATATACATGTAATAGGTGTATTGTATTGTAAGAGTGTATAAATTTATGAATTGTCTTTTTTTGTATCGTATTTACGGCTTTGGTGTTTTTCTTTAAATGTTACCCATCTTACTGTTGTCTTACTTTCTTTCTTTGCCTGAATGTTTGTTTGAGATCACAGAGGCCGCCTTAATGAGTCAAGTGAGTGTGTAACCTTACTTCAGAAAAAAATCAACTAATAAAAACTCGAAAATCAAATCGAGAGCGTCGTGGCACAGTTGCTAAACACTCTGGCTCGGAAACCGGTGATCCCGAGATCAAATCTGAGCGGAACACACCTATCTTATGCTGTCATTGCACAACATTGAATGGTAATGGTACGGAATTAGTGCCTAGAAGGCATTCTTTACCAGTCAACCATTAGGCTTAGCAGAAAAGTACAATAGGCAGTGCGACTAAAACAAAATAACATTCAAGTGGGTTAATTAAGATTTGCAATCATATAAGAAATAATATAATTATAAATACAATATATATAACAACAACAAAAAACGTTACTAAATGTTACGCGGTCGTTTACTATTGGGTCCCATAAGAAGGCTCAAGGTCACTCAGCGAGCAATGGAGAGAGCGATGCTTGGTATTTTCCTTCTTGATCGAATCAGAAATGATGAGATCCGGGGGAGAACTGAGACAACCGACATCCCTCGAAGGATTGCATCGTTGAAGTGGCAGTGGGCGGGACACATAGCGCGGAGAACCGATGGCCGTTGGGGCGGAAAGGTTCTCGAATGGCGACCGCGTACCGGACGACGTTCGGTGGGCAGGCCCTCCACAAGGTGGACCGACGATCTGGTCAAGGTCGCGGGAAGCCGCTGGATGCGGACAGCACAGGACCGATCGTTGTGGAGATCCTTGGGGGAGGCCTATGCTCAGTAGTGGGCGTCGTTCGGCTGATATGATGATGATGATGATGATGAACAACAAAAAAGGGGGATCGCACCTGGACATTCTTTTTATTTTATGTCGCTCATATAAGTCACTCATCGGTCGCTCATCTATCGCTCATAACTCATCAGTCGCTCACAATATGTCGTTCATTGTCACGTGGACGGCGTGGATACGCCTACGTCGACGCGTATACGCCTGAAATGATGAGAAACAAACCTCTTCACACAATTTTTGAGGCCAGTTATATACCGGGTGCGGCAATTGAACTGTCCATATTAAAAAATTAAATATTTTTATTTACTTTGAATATTTATTAATATATATTTTACTTATGAAAATAAAAGGTCCAAAATTATATTCTTATTTATTCTAATGGAATACAACCGCCTTTAGCCTTCACTAGAAGCTTGAGTCTCTTTCTGAATGAAGCGCAGGCTGCTCGAATAACGTCGTCATTTAAACGGTTCCATTCTCGTGTAAGAGTAGTTTTGAGCGCCTCCACTGATGTGTGTTTTTTAGCACAGGCCTTCGCTTGTAAAACACCCCAAATACAAAAGTCTAGAGGGTTTAAGTTGGGCGAAGACGACGGCCACATATCTCGGTCGATCTGCACAGGAACGTTCGCTTTCAACCAATTTTGCGTCCCAGTTGCTCTGTGCGATGGCGCCGAGTCTTGCTGGAACGTCCAACGCTCCGACAAAATGTCTTGCGTGCCCACGGTATCAATCCTGTTTTTAAGACTTTATTTTGATAGATTTGTTGATTTATTTTGGCTTGGTTGCGACCCATTGGGAGAAAAACAAGCGGAGAACGTCATTTTTCGGACACCGCCGCCCATACCATGATTTGGTCGGCTCCTTGTCGTCGAGTGACTCTCAGTTCATCTAAATGATCGTTGACACGTCCTTTCACCCACACACGGTCATTTTGTTTGTTAAGAAACTGCTCAACACAGAAAGTTTTCTCATCCGAAAATACCAAGTTGGGAAGCTCGCCAGTATCGAGCAAGCGAATCAGCTCCTTTGATCGAGCCAGCCGTTTGCTCTTTTGCAAAGCAGTGAGTTCTTGCGAAAAGTTTTTTTTTAATGGTTTAACCTTAAGCTTTTCCTTTAATATACGACGAACGCTGCGGTCGCTCACCTTAAGATCCTGGGCGAGCTGATTTGCTGAGCGCTCTGGATTTCTGCGTACACGATGTCGCACCTTTTCGACAACTGCTGGCGCCGTTGCAGTACAGCGTCGACCGCACCCGTAGCGTTTCTTAACACTGCCAGTCTCGTTAAATCTTTGGATAGTACGACGCACAAATTGTTCGTTTAATTGAAGATTTGGTAGCTCACGACGAATGTCGATGTTCGATTTTCCCTCAAAATAAAGAGCAATCACTGAATTGCGTTTTAAATCCATTATTTTAAAATTGGAACGTTTCTTCTCACGACAGCAATAGTTTTGAAGTAACATAGATAATGTGTCACAGATTATTTTTTCAAATTTTTGCCGCGTTCGATTCAGTAGTTCAAATTTTAAAATAGTTACAAGGAGACGGACAGTTCAATTGCCGCACCCGGTATTTCTACACACTACTTGCTTGTGGACCATGTCGAAGCCAAAGTCAGAGTCATAGTCAGTTAAGCATAATATACACAACATATTGTGTACCAAGGAGGAGTGATACGGTTGCGTATTCGTGTTTGTCCTGTCGGTATACATAATGTTATGTTTGCGTTCAGAAGCTAAGAAGACTTAATTGGTCGAGTATAACTTCGTGCAATTTTCTTGTCGCTTTTAGAGATAATCCATTTAGAAGTTCTATAGAAATAGAAAAGTGAAAAAGGTTTAAATTTTTTTTTACCACAAATATTAATAACAAAAATTACAATAGAAGCGAAAAGGAAAAACAATAATAAACTTAACTAACTTACTCAAACTACTTACTTGGTGTGTACCAAAATGGTCTACGCTCAGTGTAAGGCCGGGACGGCAGAGCTCATCACCACCACTGGTATTCTGCGGATGCCATGTGAAAGGAAAGGCCCAGCAGTGAACAGACTGCATATGTATGTACAGCCAGATACAAAATATAAGTCTAAATAAATATTTAATTTTATACGACTATGCATGAATACTTTACATACTTTTGGGAAGTAACTCGGAAATAGACTTCTTTAAACTAAACACGTAGGTAATTAATTCTCATTAAAATGAAAACAAAATGGTTCCCAAAACCAAGAAAATAGGGGTTCACCCGTGATTGACTGGACGCATTGATCTATGGTCGTCGTCTATGGTGCCAGTAGTGTAAATAATACTGCATGGTGCTGTCCTCTACCATGCACCATGCAAAACCTCCTTAGGTTTTGCTAACAAAACAATACCTATCCAAGACGAATTTGTATTAAATAACATTATTCCTACTTTTAGTTCTTTATTTTACCAATTTCGACCTTTGACAATTTTTACAACCTTCTTTGACTCTCAATCTGTTTGCTTCAGTTAAATCACTGCTATCATTGACGATCGGTTGGGTAGGTGTTAATGGTCAAGAAGTTGGTTACTACACCAAAGGTCGCGGGTTTGATCCCAGCACAGTAAAAACATTCATGTGCATGAATATGTAGGTTTCTAGTAGTCTAGGTGTTTAATATTTATATTAAGTATGTTTTACTAAAAAAAAGCCCAGTATCCCCTAGCACAAGCAATCAGTTGCTTATTCGGGGCTAGATGTCCTGTGTGAAATATTGTCCGGTGAATGTCCAGTGATCATCAAACCATGAAACACAAGAACGAATGTTGATTGCGGTAATACCTAGTTTATTCCATATAAGGTGTTGGACCTTTCAACTTCAGTTGTTTGTGTTTCGAGTCAACGACAAGAACGAAGAGCAAAAATAGAAGTGTTCATCGTGAATAATGAAAACCTGCCTTTAGATTTCAGTAAATACACATGTAAGGATAGAGGATAGGTGTAGTTAAACGTCGAGAGTTGAGTAAGTAGTTAATAATTAAAAGAAGTGGGTACGTACACAATCTATACCTATATCTCACACACATCAAAAAAGTCTGAGCAACACATTTTAAATTATTGATCAATATCATACCAAGTAGGTAATACTTACCTGATTTCTTTTCATTTAGGTGACAAACTGTCTGGTTGTACTAAATAGTAACCAAATAGTAGTCATTGTAATATGTATCTAAATTTAATGATACAATAATTTAAAGAAAGATTCAAACATGGAGATCACCTAATCTTCATACACTTTTGGGCTACTTCAGAAAGTGCCGGCCAAAAGATAGAAATGCTATAACGAGATAGAATTTAAATGTGTCTACACCCAGCGGGATCCCCTATCTGGGAGACTTATGAGTGATGCAGAGAATTAGATCTGAATATGTTCTACTGAATTATGCTGAAAACAGAATTTGTTCCGTAAAATAAACGGAAATATTCGCTTCTTTAACCGACCTCCAGCCAGCGGGATATTTTCTTAAACTACGTCTGATGAACTGTAAATTGATATCAACTTTTAGATCTATATTCATTCTGTTTATTTAAAGAAAAATCAGTCTCCTAAAGTCCGTGATTCGGTCACAATCGAGCTGCAAAGAAACCTCCATTCAGCGGACTATTTCTTGCAAGGATGTTATTATTGCAGCTTTTACGATAAGATAGAGAGACGTAGTTTAAGAAAATATCCCGCTGGCTGGAGGTCGGTTAAAGAAGCGAATATTTCCGTTTATTTTACGGAACAAATTCTGTTTTCAGCATAATTCAGTAGAACATATTCAGATCTAATTCTCTGTATCACTCATAAGTCTCCCAGATAGGGGATCCCGCTGGGTGTAGACACATAGAATTTAACCGTCTGAGCATTAATTATAGTAACAAATGCTCAGACGGTTAAATTCTCAATCTGTTTGTTTCAGTTACATTACTGCTATCATTGACGACCGGTTCGGTGTAATGGTTAAGAAGTTACTACACCAAAAGTCGCGGCTTTGATACCCACACAGTACAAACATTCATGTGCATGAACATGTCACATTTTGTGTCTTGTCTATACTTGATATATAACATATACTACTATTGTAATCAAACAAGATTGAAAAGAGTAACTATCGAGTTTCTTGCCGGAATCTTCTCGATAGAAGCAACTTCCGAACCGGTGGTAGAGTCACTTTGTTCATTTTGATTTTCTGTCTTGACGTGTCATAAATGCTTGTAGATAAGCTTACAGGAATAAATGATTTTTTTACTTTACTTTTACTATACATGTAGGTCTGGGCCCTAACCATGAGCTCTTATAGCAAGATTATTTCAATGTTACTTTGCTTTTTCGTACCATGACGTCTTCAAAACAATACTTATTAAGTCCTGCTATCCTTGAGCAATATTGCTGTCAGAGCCCATACAAAATTGAGAAATTGGTACCATGAAGTGCTTTTTGACAATCAGCAATATTGTTTTAAGGCATCACGTGATCTGTTGCCATGACACTTAAAATTTTGTTATTACGTGAAATTTGGCAACAGCGCGTTCACACGGGTTACTTTTATTCATTAATTTACATAACAAATTCTATCGTTAGAAAAGTATTCTCTTTAACTAAAGGTAGGTTATTATTAGGTAAAAAAGTTAAATAAAAGATTATTCATAATGTTATTTAACTAAGTTAACTAAGAAGACAATATTGTATCATAAATTTATCTTGAATACATTTCGACGATGAGGTGCGAGTCTTCTTCACCCTACTAACTGTGCGTTCCGAATTGAGTCAAAATCGATTACAGCGCGCTCACAGAGCGTCCCGAATTGAGATATCGCGCTAACGGGCCATCTAACGTCAGACAGCTTTACGTCATGGGTGACGTCACTAACGGCGCCATTGCGTTCACAACGATAATGCTCCAGAGCGATATCACCGTGGGCCTTATGTCAGATTCATAGATGAAACGTCAAACAGACATTTTCGCGTTAAAATATTTTTGTCAATATTCCTCAGAATAAATCTTTGCTGGGACAAATCTTTCTCTGTGATAACGTAACAGAAAGTTTTACTACAAGAGCCGCAAGTTTAACCTGGGAATGATAGAAATTAAAAGTTAAAAATTGTTAGGTTATGTGTCACTATCTAGCGGTCCGAATTGGTTTTGACGCTGATAGCGCTGTGAGCGCTGTTGACGCGATATTTCAATTCGGGACGCCTGTTATCGCCGTGAGCGCTCATTGACCTGTAATCGCATTACGGACCGCACAGTAAATGTTCCCATAAAACCGATTTATTCATTTCAACTAAGCAAGAATACCTATTATAACTAAATGCTTTTAAGCATTCCCCAAAAAAGTATAGAAACATAATAGAATAAATTAGGTCATAAAATAACAAACTAAAGTTTGCGTTATATTCAAATACAAATAATAAATTCTGAAAAATAATCCCTAGTGTGATACACAATCGCTTACAAGTAAGGTTGCGTTACTTTTGCAGCAAGCTTAATTCAATACCGGTAAGATGGGGTTAATTGGTATCTGGGTCTTAATTGGGATAGGACTGTGAAGATGTTTCAAAGCTTTATTTTTCTTAATTTCTTGTATGTTTTTATATTCACTACAGATAAAAACAAAAACACCCAAATATAAAAGAAATACAGCTCTTCACTTGAGCTTTGAAAAATCTTCAAAGTACTGTCCCAATTAAGACCCAGATACCAATTAACCCCATCTTACGGTATTACTTTTATTGACATCAAATGACATCCAACAAAGTAATCTTGCGAAGTGTGGGGAAAAAACGAATGATGATTCTGGTTGTTCACTCTTAAATATGTACTTATCATGCCAAGCCGTTACTGAGACTAAAATCAATTAAAAAACCAAATGCCATGAAAACTAAGCTACGTCTGTCAGTCAAATTGAGATTCATTTCCCAAAGCTAAGCTGTTTTGTATTTGTATATTTTTCACTTCAGATACCTACATGAATAATAAATACTACTCTTAGGTATACCATAAGGGGATAAGTTTTATCTCTATTTTAAGTTGCTACCAAACGTGTTTTGTTTCATCAGCCTTCCTGAAAGTATTTTTCAGTTCATTGAAGTGCACCTGGGGCCGCTGGATCCGGAAGCAGAGTCGCCTTCCTAGGGCCGTGTACTGTAGGACCCAGCAGGAAAGCCGAAGTAGAGATGATCTCGAGGTCTCAACGAGCGTTGAGGTACCCTCGAAAGGGTTTTCCCCTAGTTCTATATGTTGAAAAGAGATTTGAAATGATTGTCCACAATGGTTTTATGTTATTTGTATCATGCCTATTCAGGAGAAAGAAAACGAACGTTGATCACAAAAAATGGAAACATGGACATAAATATCTCAAACTTTAAAAAAATTAAGCGAGTGTAAAATGAAATGCTATCTCAAAAATAGAGCGACTGAAGTAATCTGATGCAGATCTGAGGCATTCGCAGCAGTACTGGGTGACTTAAGTTTATTAAACAAAAACGGTAATAAATCATTTCCAAAAATGAATTTGTTTTAACTCATTATTTGCAGCACTTGAAAGGTAATTTTATTATTATACACTTACAATCGGTTTGGTGTGATGGTTTACAAGTGGACTATTACACCAGTGTGCAGTGGTCGCGGGTTCGATCCCCGTATGTCTGTTGGTACTGGTCTGGGTGTTTCATATCTCTTTATATAAAAATGGTTGCTGTTCGTTAGTCTCGCTAAAACTCGTGAACGGCCGGACCGATTCGGCTAATTTTGGTTTTGGAATAGTTGTATTGGTCCAGGGAAGGTTTAAAAGGTGAGTAAACATGAGAAATGCTAGGAATGTAGTGCAGAGCTATAATTTGGTTTTCTCTTAGCAAATGTTCCTACCCGTCACGTGACACTTAACGTTTGACAACAGCACGAAGTCTGTCGGGACAGCTAGTGTTTAATAACTATGTAGGTATTCACAAAAAGAAAAGAAATTAAACATGCGTCTAGTATCCATCCATTCAGTTGTTTTTACGTGAAAGAGCAACACACATCTATCCATCCACACATAAAACTTTCGCATTTAAAATATCAGTATGATACTTCAATCACGATATTTTAGTATCATGACGTGCTATACGACGGGGCACTTTGTAAGTACCTATCATATCAAGCACTGCATTCATTATGTATTTAAGTAGGTAGGCATGTGTCCGAAACCAACAGTACAAGTTTTATCTTATGAAAACAGAAGGATAGTGTTAAAATTACCCAATGTTAATTTTGTCTAAATGATTTTAGTCTTTCCCTAATTCGTCAAAAATATGAAATAATTAGGTGCCGCTTACTGCCCACTAGCGCCACCAATCGTTTTTTATTAATAGAGGTTTATTTCAGATATTTTGATAAAAACTGTTCAATATAGATAAATTTATTCTGTCAACATCTTTATGTACAGACAATATCTTATTTTAGGATCATTATTGAACAGTGTTTGTTTAAATATCTTAAAAAAACCACAATTCATGAAAACTATTGGTGGCGCTAGTGGGCAGAAGGAGGCCCCCATTTAACTGCTCAGTGATAGTTAGTCAGTTATCTATATTCGAATAAGTTTATTATAAAAGAGTTTACCTATTTCACAAAGAAAAATATATATTCTGGCAGCAACATTTTACTTTTTAACCCTTTTTTCCATAGCTAACTATGACACGAAAACATGTCAATGTCATGTCATGTCATGACAACCAGCGTGGTGAAATGAAACAGGAAAACTAGTTATTATTTATATTTATGATTGTAAAATTAATGATTATTCATCATCGTAAGCAATAACGGCATGATCCTTAATCTCCGCCCAGAAAGTAAAGGTTGATCAATCTAGCAGCAGGAAGACAAAGTTTTGATAAGTTTGTGAAGACATGGATTTGGATTCAATAAGTCATAGGATTTCTAATTAGATGTTTTATCTTGGATTTCAGAATTGCTAAATGTTGTGCATTTTAACACAAGCATATCAGTCCAGACAATCCTTGTCGGTAGGTAGCAATGATCTGTGAACAATAAACGTTAACGGTTTGAATGTCTTACATGCATACACATGCATATTTTATGTGAAACTGTGGAAAGTGAAATAAAGATTCGACTTATACTTCGTATTTTATTTTAAACTAGTTTCTAACATCTTTCACTGTGGAAGTTACACTACACTTAAAGCCGTCTTTTTTTCTCGGCTACATTTGCTGCGCGACATGGTGCAAAACATGAAGCTCAGCATGTTGATCAACGACGAGCAACTCCACTACCTACACGCCGCGCGTCATTCCACTACCTACACGCCGCGCGTCATGTTTTAAACCACGCGCGCTGTTGTGCAACGTCGCCGGACATGTTGAGTGTCACGCGGTGCTGGTCATTGAATGCCTAGTGGATACGCGGCTTAATTGTAGTCTGTACATCTTTCATATTTCCAGCTGTTACTTGAAAACAAAATATTCAACATGCCTTAAGGTTTCAAAACCAAACACAATATGAACATTCACGTTAATGAACTCACAATAAAGTATCTTAAGCGATGACTTTCGTTCCACTTACAAGTTTATTTATTGTTGCTTTTTGAGCTTCTTTGTGTACCTAGCGATAGTAGGTAGGTATAAAGATAACCGCCGAAGCAAAGGAAAAACGACACAAACCACATTTCCGCACTAAAATAAATCAGCCGCCTAAATCAATGAACAAATATTTGTCAAGCTATTTTATGGTCCTAAGAAAGAGTTCACTGTGGCTCGAGTGGCTTGATGATGTTTAGTTTTTATATAATTTGGAAAACAATGATGAAGAAGTTGCATTCACGGAACTTTTTTCGTGTGTCAGAATTGACGTAAAAGTATTCCTGCATTAAGGCTGCTGGTTGTTAAAAAGCCACGCTCACATCAAAACCAAATTAAGATTGTTTTAGGCTTTGGACCCCTTGGATGAAAAATTGACCGAATGATGATCTTTGTAGACTAATTTCGGCTGGCCTTTTTAGAAAATATTATCTTTAGTGTCAATGCCAGTATAAACAGTTTTTTTTGCAAGAATATTCATGCTAAGTATTCTTTTCTCGAAATTTTACTCCAAGCATGCTTTAAGACAATTCGGACCGTAGACTTCGTAAGAGATGGTGCTATATAGTTCATATAGCGCTATCCCTTTCTGGTTTTCTAAAAAATCATTCGTTCTTTCCCAACACTTCGCAGGACTAAAATGATTGACTTCATGGTACGGTTTTTGAGCATTCCTTCCGCAGTCCTGCAGCAGTCTTACTTTAAAACAAGATTGTTTTCTATAAGCTTATGGTTAGGGCCCTGTACTGGTCTGGGGGTATCCTATGTATACTAAGCATGTTTTACTAAAAAAAGTCTAGTATCCCCTAGCACAAGCAATCAGTTATTGGAAATAATGTTCAGTGAATGTCCAGAGATCATCAACCATGAAACACAAGAACAGTTATTAATCGTTCTAATACCTAGTTTATTCCATACAAGTATTTGAAACGGTCAATCACAGTTGTTTGTGTTTCGAGTCAACAACAAGAACGAAGAACAGAAATAGAAGTGTTCATCGTGAATATTGAAAACTAGCCTTAAGACTTGAGTAAATACACACATCAAAAATGTCTAAGCAACTCATTTCAAATTATTAAAATAATCAAATCATGTATAGTCCGTTCGCGTTAAGAATGTAGTGATTTCATTCTTGTCCTTCGAACTAGCACGCCCCCTTACCAATCAAATCAAGTTCACAGTGCTCAAATGAACGGATCTTCAAACGCAACGGTTTTGTACTTGAGTTTTGATGTGATAAAAATTTACTACATTCCTAACGCGAACATCAGTATGTTCGCGTTAGGAATGTAGTAAATTTTTATTTAGGTATATCATTTCTTATCAAGTAGGTAATACCTACCTAAACTATTAGCTAAACTTGAAATAGTATGAAATAAGTTTTGAACATGGTGATCACCCAACCTTCATACATTTTTCGGCCAGAAATGGCCAAATGGCCAGGCCAAACTAAATTCCCTAGTGCCCCAACTCCGGGACACAGGTTTAATTTCAGACAGCTCAGGCTCCGAGCGTGCAAGACTTGAGGCAGTTTCCCGTAGAGAATCTGGACACTGGCTAAATGCCTACCCATGTGTTAATACGGGTAACTGCCTCGACTCGAACACGCTACGGATCGCTGTAGGATTGCGCCTTGGAGCCGAGCTATGCGTGTCTCACACATGTCCATGTGGTAGTAGGGTGGATGCATTGGGACACCACGGTGTGTCTTGTGCAAGGAGTGCGGGCCGCTTTTCTCGCCATGCCGCACTAAATGACGTCATCCGTCGGGCTTTTCCCTCCGTTAAAGTACCGGCCGTATTAGAGCCGCAAGGTATCGTACGTGACGACGGTAAGAGGCCTGATGGTATGACCCTCGTTCCATGGAGCATGGGCCGGTCGCTGGTGTGGGATGCAACTTGCGTCGACACACTAGCTCCTTCCCATGTGGCCGGAACGAGCAAACGGGTCGGTGCGGCGGCTGAAGCGGCCGTAACAAAACAAGCGCACAAAATATAGGGACATCGGCTCCGAATTCATTTTTGTACCATTTGGAGTCCAAACCCTTGGTCCGTGGGGTCTCAGTGCTTCCAGCCTATTGGTTTCTCTTTCGAAAAAATTCACACACATACATTACATTACATTCCTTGCACAGCGTGTGAGTCTAGCGATTCAACGGGGGAATGCTGCCAGTATCTTGGGTACCCTACCACATGGACACAATTTTCTAAAATATTTTTAGCTTAAGTTTAATTTTTAGTTTGTGTTATTAGTTATTAATTTTATTCTTTAGATGTATTAATTAATTGTCAATATTTATTGTTTGTTGTGAGATAAATTGACTAGATCTTATGATTCGTTTTAACGTTATTAGTTTATATTAGTTTATAATTTCAATGCCTCATTGTTGTTATTGTTTCCCTACCTGAATGTTGTCTGAAAAAGCTCCAGATAAGCCTAGTGCCAAATTGACACTGTGCCAAAGGAGAACATTAATTTCGTACCCAAAATGTTCCCCTTTAGTTAATGTAGGAATACTTTCGCTGTAGGTGATAAAGCTTAAAATATGTCAAAAATATTTTTTATTTACAATTACGGGATCCTGGGCCCCAAGTCTGCTAATTTAAACGAAACGTCCA
This sequence comes from Udea ferrugalis, assembly GCA_950022985.1. Taxonomy (NCBI): domain Eukaryota; kingdom Metazoa; phylum Arthropoda; class Insecta; order Lepidoptera; family Crambidae; genus Udea; species Udea ferrugalis. The sequence goes on from OX465515.1 coordinate 3,093,976, forward strand.
TTCAACCGAGGCTCAATAAGGATAACAATACGATTGACACAAATTCGGTAGTCTGCTAAAATCAACAATCGTCTCAATATGAATGCATTTCTAATCGGAATGGACGCTCAGTCTTAATAACAAACGGTATTGCCAACTAAAATCTACCATGCCGCTGAATGAATGAACGAATGATTTCTTTAATTTGAATGATCATTTTCTTCAGTTTCTCAGATTAGATTACATTTCTTTTGCGTGGACTTATTTGGTTTGATTATTTAACATGACTACACGTTTTTTAAAACACTTTATTTTATAATACGGTGGCTAAAGTATTAGTTCTCCATGCCAAAGTCTGCCAAATTAAAAGTGTCTCCTGTCTGTAGCCTGTCATGTCTTATTGTCAAATGTCAAGTTGTCAATTTGTTCGAAAACACCATTGCAAATGCAATAAAATCAATTTATTTTTGGATTTGTTTATTTGTTAAACGAGACTTGAACTTCGAGATAAGAACTAACTGTATTGGACAGTAAATAATATACTTTCTTCCCTTCGTATCGGTAAGTATTCGCACACCATATTTCATTTTTGTGTTAGTTTTTGGTGGTGTACGTCGCTTTTATTTCCTGATCTTTTATATCTTAATTTCAGGTGAAGATTAACTACCTCAATGCGCAGTGCCACGAAAAGGTTGGAGGCCAGGGACCACCTAAGCGCACATGGTCCGCGGGAGCATGCGCAATCCACAAATAGGCTAGTCACGGCCACAAGGGCCTTATGTGATCTGCAGCCTTTCTATATAAACATTGTAAGCACACACGGTACCTTTATTTATATATTTTGAAGGCAAAGTCATTAACTGAAATTAATTATTTTCACTTAGTCGTTTTTACAAATACCTTCTTCTTTTTCAGGCTCCAGAAAGAGATTTCATACCTAGAAGACAAAGTTGCTTCCCGCTGTCTGTTTGTTCAAATGTACCTATGCTTGAATCCAAGTACACAATGGATGTTGATGCAGTATTTTAACTCAAAGTGATTCAAGGATTAAGTATATTGCCTATTTTATCAGAGAAACACTGATAATTTTAAACATGTATGAAAAATAAAAGATTCAAAAATTGTTTAAAGAATTGTTTTATTTATTATATTATTACACTGATAATCACTCCATAGCCTCAATGCAGCATTGCCCAGCAGTGGGACATTAAGCCGTTAATGTTTTGATATCTCCTTCTTTCCCCTGTGTTAGGTAAGGGGGTCATCATGATCTCTGCAAAGTATATTCACTGTCACCTGGAAGTATTATAAAACAATTACCTATAGAAAAAATGCTCATTATACTTCAGCCTTGAATTCAAAGTTAATGTAGTTACGTATTTTTTGGTACAACCAATTTTGTGTTCTGGTTCAAAAGTGGGCTCCTACACTAGAGGTCGCGGGTTCGATCCCCGCACAGTTCATTCTGCATCAAAATGCTGTGTTCATATAGAGTCCTCAAATCATTTTGATGCTGACTGTACAAACATTTGTGTGCATGAATATCACTTTCGGTTATAATAACGGTCCCGTTCCTCATGTACAATGGGTCTCAGGATGGCTATGTGAGTTCATCGATGCAACTCAGAACACCCGAATCGATAGAATCTGTAACATCAAGTTTCACCTAACTATTTTTGAAAATAAATACAACAAAAACTCCAAAATACCTACTTGTATAAGAGATGGCTCCCTATTTTTTTTGCTTGACTGCATTTCGGCTTTGGATCCTTTTGGGCCGTGTTGTATACTGGTAGTACAGTCCCAAAAAAATGGACTAACCTTAAAATTGCATCCTTTCGCCGCTGTTGTTTTGTAGATTACTTCCTCTTTTCCGAGTATCCATGGTTTCATAAATCGGACTTGGGCATCCCCCTAAATGCATGTAAGCATTGCCGTGTTGGAATTTAGAGCCCGAGATTCATGGTGCTGAGCTAAAAGCCTAAAGAAGTCGGTGTCGGCGGTCACTCGCGTTATCAATGGTCAAAACATGCCAACGATTCGTAGGAAGTAGTGGCCAATCTTTTAATTCACCTCGAAAAGCACTCACTTCAATTTAAAAGCAGCTTTTAAGTTAAAATATCTAAGCACAATGACAATTGTCAAAGAGATACGATTGAGCTAAACGTCAAACAAACGTCAAATAAGGAGCGGACTACCGTAATTCTTACAATCGGCTTACCAATGTACCGCTATTAGTGAGCAGACTACCAAAAAGTGCAATAACCAGTTTCGATGGAGAATCATTGGTCTTTTTTAAGGAGCGGAATACCAAATGTGTCAAATTAGACGATTACGATTCCATGCCGACTCGATTGCGGCGTCTTAAAATTAGCAGACTTGGGACCCAGGTTGAACATCAAATTCAAACCTTAGTAAGAGGAAGCCTGAAATTTTTACTAGGTTTTTTCTATGTAAGTATAATGATAACTTTGAAGTAGTTCGTAATACATTGTAATGAAATGAAAAACAAACATAAATTATCAAAATCTGTCAAGCCGTGTCGGAGGAGTTTGGCATCAAACACTGTGACAAGAGTATTTTATATAATGTATAAGATTTACTACTTATTGAATAAATTGGATTTTATCAATCCTTCAACAAACCCGCTATTTTATCATGTGTTTCAAATGTGTTTGTCACATTAAACGGTCTTTGACTGTTTTTAGCAACTGTCCAAAGTCCTATACTTCGGGGGAAAGGTTTTAGTTAGGTACCTCTTACAAGGGCTGGCCTTCACCGGCCTCGGGCGGGGAGGAGCTCGTTTAGCCATTCCCAAAGGGAATGTGGTACCCCTATACTATAATACCACTTTAGTAATAATTACATCCAATTTATAAACCTAACACTTTCTAATTCAAAGCATGAAATGCTTCCGTCCATAAACTGACTGTCCTTAATATATTTTCATCCATACGTTTTATTACAGCTTAGATACGTTAAACTTACTCATCATCATCAGCCTGTTAAACTTAATTTCCAAATTTAATATCTTGAGAGCGTCGTTAAACACTCTGGCTTAAGAACCAGTCTTCCCGAGCTCAAGTCTGGCCGGGATACCTCCTTCAAACTATCATCTGATGGAGAAAAAACCATCCCTTTCCCAACAGAGGGCGCTCGTTGCCAATCAACTGTCATAACCGACACATGAGCACCTAAATATTTTTAATATTTCTTTTTCAGTATTAGTGATGGAGAGCCTTTGGACATCCTCATAAGAATACCTACTACTTGACAGGTGGGTTAAATAAAAAATACATAATCCGTACTTAATTGGAAATACATTGATGTTATACATAGTGACACCCTGACCGGGAGGTACAACAGACACACACAATTATTTTTTTGAGTAAATGGCTGTTGGAAAGGGTTTTCTACTCCATCGATCAATTTTTGAAGCATAAAAATTGTTGAAATAGTCGATGCTCTGTTTGATTAAATGATCAAACGAACTTACCTGTAAGTGAAGTTCGATCTTGATTATCCTGGCTTCGTCGAAGAGATTTAATAACTTTAACCATGTAGTATCCCTGCTGATACGCATCAGATCGCACACATTTCAGCGTCGTTAGAAAGAGAAAAAACAGCTAACGACACTGCCCTGTCCCGCTCCAGTCAGCCGGTCGCCATTCCGATCCTCATTAATTCAGAGAATACAGCAATATTGACTTTAGGGCTGCAATGTAAATGAAAGTAAAGGGAGGGGAGGGACCTTAAATCTCTTCGACGAAGCCAGGATAATCAAGATCGAACTTCACTTACAGGTAAGTTCGTTTGATCATTTAATTATCCTGGCTTCGTCTCCGAGATTTAATAACTTTAACCATGTAGATGTTTAGAGAACAATTCAGTCAATGTTGCAAGTAACCCCAACATAAGGTAAATTATTACTCTTAATACTTGTTAAGTAATTACCTAGTATCATAATGATGACCACAAAATATTGGCATGAATAACTCAAAATTAGCTTAGATATCAGACTAGTTTCAGTAATCAGATTGAGATAATATACGATTATTGACCTTTTGCTATTAAATTAATATATTCCAATACTATGGCAAAATAGATTAGCCAGTGGATATTCCAATTATGACAACAACCCTGCCTCAGCTCTTGAATGCGTCAGAGGTTGCCCTCGCTATGAGCACTGAACAAAACGTTCACCTCTAAGCAATTGTCTTGAACGTAGGCAACATTTTAGTTATATGTTGTGGTACACTGTAAGGTAGTTGGCTTTCTTGTTAATTAAATATTAATATACCCGACAAAGTACAATATGTCTGTATTAAGAGCATAACGAACATTTTAATGGCAAACTAGTTTATCTGAAACATACTTAATGAAGCTCAAAAGTTTCACAGTTCAAATTATATGTTTAATATTTCGAACTAAATAAATCGATATTATAATTTAACCAAACATATATATATATATTTTATTACTATTCATATCCCTTTAGATAATTTACTAAATATTTGTATGTATGCACCAAAAAATATAATTACTGGAGGTGCAATAAGAGTTTAATGACCATACATTAATGGTCATACAATAATGACTATACCTTATATAGACTAGGTGTAACAGATAGTTATTAAATTTTCTTGTCGCAAGGGCTGGCCTTACTGTTGTAACACTCGTACTACACTACTAGTGTTTGTATTACTAGTATTACCACTTACTTCTTGTCAGTAAGCGTTTGATTAAAAACCCGTTAAGTGAAATAACCGGCAGCATTGAAACACTTTTTAAGAAGGCCTATTGCCAAACCTTGTGCACAAATAAACCATCATAGTTTCAGGCTTGAGCTGAAGTATGTTTTAGTATTTACAATCTGTTCCCTGAAGAAGAAAAAAAAAACATAAATGTTTCGGAAAATTCCGGTTCCGGCACTCATTGTACACAATACTGGGTCCATGTACTTACTTATAGATATATATAAATTGTAAACAAGGAAGAAAGTAATAAACACTTAAGAAGAACGGTTGGCACTTGCATACAATTAGGTTAAAAAAGAGGGTGGGTACTAAGCTTGAGGAGGCAAAAGTGGTACCACGAATGCTAGTAGCTTGGTCAGCTTTAATTTAAGTAAAACTTTCAAAATTAGGTAGGTGCTTAAAAATAACAAGCATAGTGAATTACCGCGAAAGCGTTTGAAAGCAAAATAAACTCTTTTGAAATACCGTCAGACGATACTCCATACAGCGCTGCCCCGGCCCAACTAATCAGGGCTTAAACACACAGGAAACACCACAAACAGACATTATTTATGCCCATAAGATTTTTGCACTGTGCGGGTGTGTACCTGTGCAAAAAGTGTAAGTAACATTCCCTAATATGTGTTTCACAGAAACAAATCAATTTGAGTGAAAATTATCAATTGTACTTAGTTGAAAAAAAAACATGAGTACAACTTTCAAGAATCAGTTTCCATTTTAAACTTTCAAACTTTTAAAAGCAAGAACAAAACTAATCTGTTTCTAAATCTGCCAAATAGCAAATCCATTTAATTAACTTTCCTCAGAGCTTTAGCCTTATTATTATTTATTGTTGTAAATTTGTAAATGTTAATTATCTGGGTATAGGCTAATACTATGTCGGCAAATTATTATATATTATATTATTTTTATCACCTTTATTTCTTTTTTTTTTTTCAGCTTTATCTGAAAAAATTGGCCGAAAATAATTCATCGGCAAGAAAGTGTAAGCTGCTTTGGTTTAGCTATAAAAATGTGGCAAAAGGTTGTGCCACAAAGGTTGTCAAATGAGCGTAACAAACGCGAAATCATTGGTTGGGTAAATGGGCTAAGCTGTCATACTCTGCAAGTTAAAATACCTGCAGAAAATCAAAATTACTAAACTTATTTATTTTGGGTACCTTTGTAGTACATACCTACTTATTATGTAATTCATTGTTGAAGTTGACAGGAAACAATATTTTGTTTCCTGTTTTGTAAGTAAATCAAATCAAAAGTGAAGTTACTCGAGCAAAGCGAGCTAGTGTGAATTCATGTTTTCATTACTACATGACACACAATGGGACAATCAATTAATCACTTAATTTTACTTGCACATAGGTAATGCAGGACTTAACTGTCAATGAGTTGGATTAGTCCCGCGAGTCGCGTCTTGCTGACCACAAATTCAATCGTTAATTTGAATCTTAGGACGAGACAGTAATTATAAGATATACCTTATACCACAAAGGACTTACAGAGTTGATACGAAAAACATAGACGTAAAAAGGAAAGTACAATTTCACGTCCAATCTTATCGCTGGAAGCGAATTATTCCAGGCGAATTTCATGTTCAGAAACATATAAAGAGACACATCCTACGGACAAATGTTTTTTAGAAAATAATCAATGAAGTTGCTTTTGGTGCCCTTAAAGTAAGAAAAAATATTTATTAACGCTTAAGCTTTAAACAAATAAAATGAATTCACCGTTGGCACTTAATTCGCAAGTGTGGTTGAATCATTAAAACGTCCTGTATGTACCTTTGTATAAGGTAGGACTGAACTTGACGAGTGCGTCGACTGTGCAGGCGCCAGAAGTCTGCGCGTGAGCGGCGCGGCGCGCCGCTGCGGCGCCGGGGCATGGGGCCACAGAGGTGGGACCGTCTTGTGGCGACGATTAGACTATTTGTGCATACTGAGTTTACGCCACTTCTCACCCGGCAGCTAGTTCAATTCTAGTGAGATTGGCCCCCTCGTAGTTATGTTATTGTGATGTTTAAAATATTATTGAACCTCTCCACTTTCTTAAATAACCATTGGTGGAAAAGACTGGAGACAGAGAGAACTGTATATTCTATATATATCACGCATACCTATGAGTAACTTTATTGTCCGAGTCCGTTAGTGACTTGTCCACTAGTGTTGTAATTAACATCACTCTGATATCAGGCTCCATGTAGATATTGTGAATCTGCATCATTCAATGCCCTGATAGTCTCAGATAAATTGATAATTGTCTTATGCAATAAAGTCATGGCCCAGCCCAGGCCGCCAATGCTCACCTAAGTCGTGTTTTGCAACGAGATGCTTGTACGTATATATTCTCGGAGGTGAGCATTGCTGCCACTTCCAAATTTAGAGTAATTGGCTTGGCATATGATAATATAGCACATTTTTAGGATAAAATTATCCATCAGCAACTCGTTCTTAATTAAAAAAGGAATTAAAGCCATACTACAAAATTCGTTGCTAAGGTTTTGCCAGTTTGTCTGCAAGACATCATCATCGCCCCATTTAACAGGCTCTTCTTTAAAAAATAATAACAATTAAAATGACCGAATGTTAACAATAAGGGTCAAAGTCTGCAGCGTCGCAAATACCTGCAGCATTAAATAAATGAACGTGAATTCTTAATTTAAAATAGTAATTGGGCGGTACTTGTTGTTTCGATCTTTTCGAACTTGTTATTGCGATGGTGATGCAGGTACTTAGCTACGATGATGGTAGTAACGGAAACTGAGGCGAAGTAAGGTGCCGGGTTCTGGCACAGAAGTTTAGCCACTCAGGGCACATCCGGTAACCTAGCCTCTCCAAATAATTTAACAGCCTTACCTCATTCCCGATATTCCTTATATTCTTCGATTTCATCTCCGCTTGAGTACTTGTATACTTAACTCGTTATGCGCAAAAGCAATTTGTTGGAGGTAATTGTAAGCAAAAATATTGCAATGCGATTTATAAGTAGCTACAGGTTAATGTCTCGCATTAACTCGGAGCATTAAGTAGCCATTGGCCAGCATCACAGTCCTGGCTCGAGGCAAAATTTAAGTAGCTTACAGTTTAATGTCCCGCATTAACTCGGAGCAAAAAATAGCCATTGGCCAGCATCACAGTACTGGCTCGAGGCAAAAAATAGGGCTTATTAGGGCTCAATATGTTTATGTAGGGCTCGATATGTTTATGTAGGGCTCAATAGTGCAAAATATATAATATAAATTTATTACGTAATGATCTTCCATGAAATGTAAATCAATAAAGTTCCTTCAATCATGCTATGCTATTCAAGAGCTATGGATTACATTAAATAATTTAATTGAAATAAAATAATATCATGGAAAATTTACCTTCGTATTTTGTGATTTCATCGTCGTGTAAGTAAATAACCCGTTGTCTTCTTCGCTGTTCATGCAACAATTTTTCCGTAAACACTTTTTATTTACATTTGAACTTTTCTTCACGGTCTTCCCGTTTGTGTTTAGACATAGTTAAGACAGGTAGCAAAAAATAAAATCTTTCCATTTGATGTTGGAAAGTTTTATTTACGTGTGCGAACTCCGTGCGCGCACAGAAAAGAATGAGGATCGGAATGGCGACCGGCTGACTGGAGCGGGACAGGGCAGTGTCGTTAGCTGTTTTTTCTCTTTCTAACGACGCTGAAATGTGTGCGATCTGATGCGTATCAGCAGGGATACTACATGGTTAAAGTTATTAAATCTCGGAGACGAAGCCAGGATAATCAATATTGGTGACATTGTTTAATATTTTTGTTAAAGTAATAAAGTAAGTATCTAGTCTCCGTTCTAAAACTTTTGGATGCTACTTGATTTAGCTAAATAGTCACCAATCATTGAACTATTTAAGCAAATTATAACATCACATACTTGTATGAATGCAAATAAAACATTTGTATTTGGATCTAACCGACGGTCCTCCGTGTCGAAGAAAACTTCTTAACTATTTTGGCGCGACCGTTAGTTGGCGATATTTTTGCTCCTACCCTCCTTTATTTTTTACAGATTGCAGACGACTTCTGCAGCAGATCCTGCTGAGGGCGCATCATTGTCTTCGCACTAAAAAACGTCATATAATAATTATCGTTTATTGCTTAGATCCGAAATCTTAAATAAGTTACAAGAGTAGGTTACATTCAATTTTCAAATCACCAATATCTGGATGCCTTTTTACATACGAGTACGAATAGAATTATTTTACTTTGATAGAATTTTCTTCAGGTTCCTTCGTTACCTATTGACACCGGGGGCCAACTGGCCTCATTTTAGGATCCACCGGTACCCTTGGTTGCTAGAGATTACTTGGTTTCAATACCGGTGGATCCCACTACCGGAACACAGCATGGTGGTGATGGCCCCCAACTATACATTTGAGTATTTTTTTATAACTAATTTACCATTCTTTCGTCGTTTTACATTTCGTAGTAATTAATACTACTTAACCAATAGAATTGTTACAGTAAAATCCACCTATTATTATTTAGCCTAGCACTGTCTTTAACTTGGAGAAATGAAACTGTTGCGTACTCCTAGTCATACAATTCACTGGCTCGCCAACATTCTTTAATAAAATTAATAATTCAAATCATTTTTATTTAATTTCATAATGTAAATCGTAAAATTTCATTTTTAATTGAAAATGCATTAAAAAACATTAGTCCAACCAAACGGTTTGGTAGTTGAATACATAAGTAGGTACTACTCGTAATTTTTATATAAGACTAGATGTCCCGACAGACGTTGTTCTGTCGAATGATATTAATCTTTCGCAACTTTCAAACCTTTCCTGTACCTTAACAAATATTTCAAAACTACATTTATCCAAATCGGTCTATTTTTATAAGATTACCCCCGCAAGTCACGCAGTGTCAAAATATTTTTGAAAAAATGTTGTTATATTTACTAAAACTATATTATAATTCATTTGAAAAATGAATAAAAAGTAAATGATAAGTACTATTATTTGTGATGTGATAAAAAATAATCTTTATCAATATTGATTCCAGGAACGTAAGTACGTAGTGTGGGTAGTAGGTAGTGGGGTAAATTGTTATTAGATTTAATTATTAGTGTATTAGAAACCATTTGAAAAATGAATAAAAAGTAAATGATATGTTTAGTACATATCATTTACTTTTTATTCATTTTTTAGATTAGATAGAAATTATTTATTATATTTTTGATAAAAAAGGAACATGTTGTAAAGAGCAAAGTCTGAGTTTTTGCCGGTTCTTCCTAGATACAGAAACAACTTTCCTATCCAGTAGTGGTGTCACATTTATTTAAGTATAAGGTAAAACGGCCTATTACCGCCAGTTTAAGCTGCCGTCGAATTAAATTTATAAAAATAGATGTAAGCTGTTACTTTAGGTACGATATTATAATTTATAATGAATCTTAATAAAGTATTCTATGGTATTCAGGGTTCAAATTTAGTATTCCATCACATGATAATTAATAAATAATTGTTAAAGCCGAAAGAGCAGTTTTTTCTATTACCGAACATGGAATGCAGTCGGAGTCTATTACCGTTTTTTCTGTTTCTATTACCGACTCATACAAAAAATCCACTTTCCCTACACGATTATGTTTTAAAAATAGTTGTAAGAGTTATTGATTACCATTTTTATACTGTATACAAAATTATTCATAAATGACTCCTACAGCACTTACATTTTGGCCATCTTAATTGATTAAATCTCAGTCTCAGTGAACAGTCTTCAAAGAAATTTAAACTTACTTTTAACGATCTACTAATTGAATCATCATCATGATCAACAGTCACACGATCTACGATCTCTATTGGACATAGGCCTCCCACATAGATTTCTAGACGAACCAGTTGTAGGCGGCCTGCATCCACCGAAACCCTATGATCTTTATCAGGTCTTTTGGCTTCAAATGGTTTCCACTCGTGGACTTTTCGGCCCCAACGTGCCTGACCCACTGCCACATCAACCTGTTGGGTTACGTCGGCTACTTCAGATCTGCCTGTTTCTTTTCCTTACAATGTGACAATCAGAGAGTACACAAAATTAAATGGAATTTGGTTAGTTAAATTAAAATCTATGTGAGTCGGTAATAGAATCAAGTATGAAGATTACAATATTCTATTACCGACCAAAACAATTTATAACAAACAGTTGAAAACATCTATTTTATAGAAAGCTGTTCAATCCAATGACATGACCATGTATTTTCTTGAAATAAGAAGTAGTCATTTATTGTGATGAATGAATTTATTTAACGTATAATAACATCAAATAATAGGGATAATAGCTAACGTTGAAGCGAGTTTCACCCGAAATCGCGAAGAAAAACTGTTGTCGTTAATTGATCCCAATAAGTAAAACAATGTTATGAATTGAACAAAAAAGGAACTAATGTATTAAAGTGGTTAATAATTGCCCTTTATTCAAAAATACTAAATGTTGCCGAATTGCGAACAATGACATGGTGTCGTTATTAGAATGAAATTGTGAAATTTTCATTCTATTACCGCCAACAATTAAAACATGATTTTATGTCATAAAAACCAAATAATTATGGTTATTTTAAGGGTTATTTAGGAAGACTAATATACAGATTACAGTTGTTATTGATAGCAACAAGATGAATCCAGTTTAAGTATGATATTTCCCCTAAGTAATATCTAGGTGTACTTTCATGAGTGGAGACGCAGCACTATGAAATGTGCGTACATTTCGGTCACGTCCAACTTAACGCTTAATTATTTTATTCTCTGACTATTAAGACTCACAAACTGAATTGTTTTTGTTGGCCAACAAAATTACCTAACGAATTTTCAAGTTGCTAGTTTGGTAGAACCTATATTTAGTCCAATAATAAATGATTTAAAAATTGGTCGTTAATAGGCAGTGATTTTAGGGGGTCGTTATTAGGCCGTTTTACCTTAGTAGGTATTTAATGTTTACATTCAATATTATGACATTCATGTTCTGTTATTAAGCATATTTTGTTCATTCATTACATTTGATTTGACGATTTGCGAGCACTTGAAGAAGCTATATATAACAAACATTGTTAGTGTCTTAAACGTAAGTATTAATTGTTGATATTATAATAATTAATTAGACTCTGTCGGGAGCAGAGAGCTTATTCCCAAACATTCTTATCCATGGTATAATCTCTAGTGCTGTAATATCTCTTTTTCAGCCACTTAGCTGTAATATGTTTTTTAAAATCTAAGCAATGGTAGCTTACAAATTGCTTCCGGAACTTTGTAATAATAATATACACCTTGTCCCATAAATGACCCTTCAACTTTCTGTAGTCTGAAAACTGGTAGCGCAATTTTGTCTTTATTCCTAGTTTTTTAGCATGAATATCGCTGCGTTTGGTAAAAAGAATGATATTTTTTCTTACCAAGACAATACGGTTGTAAATATATTGCGGAGTTACAGTTAGAATACCTATTTCCTTAAAAACAACACACAGAGTACACACAGGAGACAGAAGAGAAAACGATGATGAAGAATATTAGGAGTATAGAGTTCAAATCGCAACGCTTGAAGCAGGTTTAGCGGCAAACCGGAAATTCAGGGACAATATTACTCCGAAAGTAATTTTACTAAAGTCAAAAATGACAGATAGATAAAAAAAAATTTTGCTTTACGAAAAGGTAACCACTTTTGGTTTGCTATGGGGGAGGCTTATAGTTAATATATGGCAGTGGACTCTCACCGCCTCTGATGATGATGAATCATATGGTAAAATATATATATATATATATCTTGGATATTAGAGAATTTGATTATGCGAGAAATTTATTATATTTTGCTAATGTACTGAAATGTGATAGTTATGTGTACAACAATTAGAATTTTAGAATTGTATGAAATTATAACGTTACGCATGTTTAAAAATAATGATTTAAGTGAATGTTAGACCCTGTAAATAAAGTTGATTTATGTGCAATAAAGTGTTTCTTATCTTATCTTATATTTTAATACCAATTAATATCATAGCAATTACGGTTTACCATAAAAAATTGAATTGAGAATATTTAAAAAGTACCTATATTTGGAAAACCTTAGCTCGAGTATCTTAACCCGTCACATCCCGTGGCATCTTTCCGTAACTTGGCAAAGTCTGACAATATATTACACAACCCGCACTAGACACAGAGGAGCACAATCCATTCTGGACTTACTTACCTACTTACCTTTTAAAAATTCTGTGAAACAAGAAATGGACTATTCGAAACAAAAATATTTTGTTCTGTCAAACAAAGTCTTCAGTTTTATATTCATAAAGTACAGATGCTGAGTTGAGTTAACATGCTCATTTGCAAAACGTCCACATCCCTTTGTTGAAAAATAAGGCGGCCATTTTGAAAATTAAAATACACGTAAGTTTGGAAATCAGCTGATTGAAAATATTCAGATACAGCAAAGATAACTTTACCCGAAGTAACCAGTAACAAAAGTTGGATAAGTATGTACCGACATTTTTAAATAGTGTCTTTTTAAAACATCTCTGAGCTGTGTTTTATTATTGTTTTAGCATTTTCCATGCAGTATCTTTGCTAAAGATCTGAGCTCTAAGATCCCTGAGCTGGTTTAAAAGTGGATTACAACCTACGTCAATCGTTCTAAGATTTAAAACAAGAATATAAGTACCTACACCACATTTTACTCACCACCATTCAATAATAATAAAAAAGATGGGGTATGTTTTAATTTTGCAAAAAAAGACAATTTCAATGATATCTAGGGGTTTTTGATAGGGTGGGATGCCTTGCTGAGTTACCTCCTCGTGTGGCCAGAAGCTTACCGACCCCTACTGAAATAAAGGTAAGGGAAGGGTAAGTTTCTGTGTCCGGTGCATCCTGGGCAACGGGGAATAACTTCCGGAGACGGTTCTTGTTCCCCGTTGGCGGAAGACTCGGCGCTAAGGGAACTAGATTATTTTTTTAAATCTTAGAACATTTGACGTGAGTATGTATTCACTTTTTTTAAACTAGCTCAGCGAAGTTTTAATACGACGACACTGGAAAAAGTTCAGTAGGCACTATTTCAACATTTGTTACTGGTTTTTCATTTTGATATCATTTATTTATTCTTGATTGCACAAAGAGTACAAATGGCGGACTTAATGCCTGGAGGTATTCTCTACCAGTCAACCACACAGCCAGACAGATATATTAAAGCGATAGTAACCTAACTGCTAGACATATGCCTCTTGTATGGCTCTCCAAGAAGATCTTGATGCGGCGAGTCTTGTCCAGGTCGGTCAACGTCAGCAGTGGACGCACAAATGCTAAGAAGAAGAACCTATCTACCTCTTTTTCATCATAATATCATTGGTTATTGGTATAAAATAGTCACATACATCGTGTGATTTATTTCTATTCTATTCTAGTAACTTGTGTAACATCCGTATCCTATTAGTTTCGCTTACACATAACACATGGTTTATTTCCTATGTACGAAATTAACGTTTACACTGAAATGTGTAGGTAATAAGAAATCCGATTATTCTACCATGTTCAATAGAAATGCATCACCCGATTTGTAATTGAATTTCGTCCGTTTTGACACAAACCATTCAACAGAATATCACTCAATATTTTGTTTACGAATCACCCAAATGTGAGAATTAATATTGAATTTGCTTGCACATAAAACAAGTTCCCTTCGAAATTCCGGCATTAGAACCATAGGTTTATTTCAATAGCCGATAGTATTGGGTCGTTATCAATTGCGGTAAATGAGTATGATACTTATATTTTAGTCGAAACTAGCGACCCGCCCCGTCTTGGTACGGGTGCAATAGGATGTTATTATACACATATACCTCCCTCTTCAATCACTCTAGCTATTAAAAAAAACTGCATCAAAATCCGTTGCGTAGTTTTAAAGATTTAAGCATACATAAGATAAGATAAAAAAAGATAAGATAAAATATTTATTTCAAAGAATATGGTTACATGGATCCATAGGGATATAGGGACAGAGAAAGCGACTTTGTTTTATACTATGTAGTGAAGAGACCTGTCCTTTACTTTTCAAAATGATGTTACTTCACAGAATTTGGTCTTCACTACCGACGCTACTAGATAACATAATATTGTGGAGTGACTTTCTTTGCAAAACCAACAGGTTCGGCTCCCGTTTTTTTGGAGAGATTAAAGCAAAGTTTGAATGCCACTATTATTAAATCTAAAATCGAAGCCATGGTTCCTTGTAACGTATTGCACTATCTCTCATAGTTTCTGACTTCGCCCTGCTGACCCATTTGGATTGATCACCCTGTATCAGACTGCACTTAAATGCCACAAGTGAGCCAACGCTTATAAAAGTTTCGGCTTACATCCATAGACGGCCTATACACATCCCACTGCTGAGCACAGGCCTCACCTCAACTATTAGGTGGATTGAGCCATACCCCAACAAGCGGGCTCAGTGCGGATTGTTGGAGGTGTGTAAGGTTAGTGAGCAACCTTGATGTGAGATGTTTTCAAGCCGCCCTAAGGCCTCTGACTAGGCTTAACAACTGACATTTAGCGAGGTCAAACGGGACCAACTGCTTAACGTGCCTTCCGAAGCAGGAGGTGCCCTAGATGTTGCTTGGAAGAGATTGTCGCCGATCACTGTCACAACTGCGCCACGGGCACCTCAAATTGTTAATTTAATTTATTACTAGCTGTCCCAACAGACTTCGTTCTGTTGTCAAACATTTAGTGTCACGTGACAGGTAGGATTTTCTCATGATTGACCTTTTATACCTTCCCTCGACCATAACAAACATTTCAAAACCAAAATTAGCCAAATCGGTCCAGCCATTCCCGAGTTTTAGCGAGACTAACGAACAGCAATCAATTTTTATAAATAGAGATTTTCGTCATAAACTTGTTATTAAGTAGTTCAACATAAGTGTGGAGATTTATTTTCATTGTGATTGAAACATTGACTAGTCTTATCATGATAATTCTTAACATTATCATTTTCATTTGACTCTCATCGCCATAATTTCAATCGGTTTGTTTTGTTTAATTTCATCAGACGGAAAGCTAGTTTGAGTCCTGTGGCAAATATTGACAGACCTCGTTCAGTGGCTAATTTGTAGTCGTAATTAATTATTCCAACAAAAAGCCTTTGATGAGTGTTGTATCAAAACTTACTCTAACCGTATTTCATTACTAACTGATTATTATTTTCAAATGTTATACGAAATGCAGATGTTATGCTAAAACATTTTTGTTATTCCAGCTTTTGAAGAGTTTCCTTTCAACAAAAAATAACAATGTTTTGATGTTTACCCAACACGAAAAATTTAATTAATAACAATGTTTTTTTAGTGTGCCGGGATGGTCAGTAGAATAGATAGAAATCATTAATAACGAAATGCTTTTTGTCCGTTAAAGAATAATATTATTTTAAATTTGTATGAATTATATTTAGGGGAGGCTGGTGGAATTATCTAGCGACAAAGAGTCGTTCGAAATACCATTCTAAGTTCAAATATAGTATTTTTATTATTGTATCATCAATATTCACCCAAAGTATATACAATGTTTTTAATACGAGTTCATATTATGGTTATTTATTATTTAACTTCACCCGAAATGTGTAGCCTCTGCATCAACCAAACGTTGACTAGTACAGAGTGTTGCTAATCCTCCAGTCTTCTAACTGTACTTCTCATTTCATTTGAGCAATAGGAATGAATGCATTTTTAAATATGAAGAGTGAATATTTTATTCAAGATAATTATTAGACGACGAATACACTTAATTGAAACCATGAAAATATTATTATTACCTTAGAGCATGAAGGCCGTGTTTTATAGGTTTTGGTATCCTTTCGATTGGGTTCATTGATCGATGTTGCACTTATGTAGTAGCTACTTAGCAATTTTAGCGGTCTATTTACAATTCAGATTGTTTACTGAAGGACACATGAAAAGACACAAGACGACGTTGGCACCGTTTCAGATAATTAACGAATAAATTAATTAAAATAGAACTGGGCCATTTTTTTACCATATTGGCACTGTTTACTCTTTTAATGTCTGTAATACCTCGAAAAAAGATTAACAGAAATAACTATTTTTATTCATTTATTGAACTTAGCCGTAAGTAACAAAGTAAAAACAAACTGCTTTCCCTTTTCATGACAGAGCATTTTTAATGTTCTCATTAATCAAAAACATTTTTTTTTGTTTTTTTTTAAATATTAAAATAAAACCGCTAGTAGAATCTGTTTTTGTAACTTATTTTCTTAACAGCCATAAATGCATTTTAACAACAGGAAACCTGACGCCAATCTCTAACTTAGTTATAGTTACTGAGTTCCTGACTAAACTTTCGTTGATCCGTATTTGTCTGACGGCGTATCCAAAAGCGGGCAAAAGTTTTAATAGCTATTTCAGTTCTTAGAAGGAATTTGAGACCGCGTTTTGTTTTTTAATTCTTAAGTATTTTATCAAAACAAAGTTACTAAGGTTTTGACACTATTCACCACACAAAACTCGACTTGGGACTGTAAATTAAATAAGCAGCTCGAAAGATGTTCTTGTGACTCAAACTGTCAGGTTATAAGATTGTAATAATGCCCCAGATCCTAATTCAAGCTCATTCACAACTCTTACTTAATGTTTCCGAACTCTGCAAAACCCATTTATTTTCTCCATTTATTTGTGCAACAATGCACTGAATGCTTCATTTTGTTCAACAGGCTGATTGGCAAGAGTTTCCTAGTTTCGGTATATTAAGTTATTTTGTTCAAACCGCTGGAGCTGTTTGGAGCAAATAATACTACTAATATTATAAATGCGAAAGTGTGTATGTGTGGATGTGCCGTGCTGCTCTTTCGCTTAAAAACTACTGAATGGAATTTAATGAAACTTTACCATAATATAGCTTATACATCTGAATATCTGGCTATGATTAATTAGAAAAATGAAACTTTTTTCAAAATTATGTCCACGCGGACGAAGTCGTGGGCGGCCGCTAGTACTTTATATTACCGATGATATTGAGGTTTTTAAGAAATATTAACCTCATTCATGTTACAACGTATTTTTCCTCGTACTTACCTATATAATAAGTGAAATAAATTAATACTTCAATCTCATAACTTAATCTGATTACGATATGATTAATTAAAAGGCGCATGATTCGAACGCGCATAATGACATGAACAACTACTTAAACATAGTTCGAGACTAGATATTCCCATTTGAAAAGATAAAATATAATCTATTTTGTACCCATTTACCACGTTTAGAATGTACATTTAAAAATACGCTCTCGGCTATATTTCAAACGGGGCAGCAAGAGGCACACTGATTGTAACCTTCATGGTAAATAAAACATTCGGAAGCCCACATTCTGCCGAGATTGTAACCCAACGTGGTGGTGGGCGAACTGGCTTTCCTTTCTGGAGATTTAGCCATGAACTTTAGAATGAAAACAAAGAGTGTTGAGCTTGAAATCGGAACCACCTTCCGAGCAAGAGTGTTTGACCAAAGGTCCACCACGCTTTGTCAAAAAAACATTAACCTCCTAATGTAAAATCGAGAGAGGAAATTATATTTTTTTCAGATAAATACCTACGATATTGTGCTGAAAAACAAACCACCCCCGTGATTCCTCCCGCACCCCACGCGCCTCCCACGCAAAGCTGCCGCGTGGGAAGCTCTCCCCGACCTACACAACTGATATTGATAAGCTTTCAAAAAATACTCATTTCATCGTTATATTTAAAATTAGAAATATCTTTTTTTTTGATCTAACTAATGCATTTCGGATACAGTTTCACAATTATACGAGCTTTGCGCTAACCTACTAATATAATAAATTCGAAAGTTAGTGTGTGCGGACCATCTATTGCAGTGACTATTTTATCCGAACCATTTTTTTCCATCTTTACCCAATATCTTGTTCTTTAACTTATGGATAGTAAGCATGTCACTCGTTGATTTCGAAGGCCTTTAAATGAAAGTTGTTAGATACTGAGTAAGTATAAATGCTACAAATACATTTGAAGATGTACCTATTCATGGAGAAATAAACGGAAAAAACACTTTACAATAAAAATAAAACATATTTCATCGACTCCGAGATCTTTTGCGTCTTCCACTGCGCTTTACGAGTGTATGACAGACTTTATTGGAAATGAGCTGTGATATACTAAACGTAATGTTAACGTTAAAGGCTGAAGTCAGGAGTTACGAGTCGGAAGTCATAAGGAAGTAGCATCTGACGGAAGGTTTATCACTAGCTCAGTGTATGTTACACCTTTTGATCACACACCTGTCTAAGCCCGCATGGTGGACGATGAAAGTTGTGGTTAAGTCACAACTAGCATTACGACCTAAACTTAGTTAAGTAGGGTTGGTCGCTTGCTGTCTTTGACCAAAACAAGAAGGAGATCACCCGCGTAATAGGTACTACAAAATCAAGGCCAATGGACCTGTTAAGATCAATCCAATAGGCCAGCGACTCGTAAACGTGCACGTCATTCATTGTTCATTGTGAGTATTGCCAGTTCTCGAATTTGCGAAATAAGTAAGAAAGCAAGGTATTTCATCAAAGCTTCCATCAAGGCTTTTCTGTATCAGAACAAGCATAAGATCAGACAAGAAAAAGGCTGAAACAGAACGAAATCTGGTCAACCAAACAAACTTAAGTAAAGTGCCTATCCAAACATAAAAAAAACATACAAAGACAAAGGAACAAATAAGTCTCCAATATCCTAGAATTATAAACTACTTATCCTTGAGTTTAGTCAGCGTGGCACCCGCACCAGCCGCTCGATTGTGAATAAGTCAATCAGCCTGAATCGATGATGATTGCCTTAATGAAAAACAATTCAGGCACATGCAGGCCACTCTCGCTAAAATATTCAAGATAGCATGTCTACTAGTGCTCCTAGCAATCATTAGCACGAAGTTTATGGAAACGGTTACAATGGAAACATTTGTTCACAATTTTCAACTTTGCGTCACTCGCCCACCTTCTGCGCTCGCGATTGGTCGTGCGAATAGTTTTTGCTGGTATTCAGCTTCTTGCTTTGAGTGTAGTTGTTCCTGTTTCTTGCGAACCATGGAAGATCGACCCAGCACCTCAGGGTCAGTGTCTTCTCGCAGGAGAAGAAATCGCTCCACTAGCATGAGCTACCCCGAGAGAACCCTGGTGCTGAACGTCTTCACGTACGTGTTCAAAAAGACGGAGAAGAAATTATTGGAGAACAGACCAGGCACAAATCCGAACAAGATCAACTGTGCTAAGAAAACCGCAGAGATTTGTGGACTCAAAACTGCCGTGGTTATCAAAGCTCTCAGACACTTTCACGATTTTGTCACACCCGCATCGCAACGCTCTGATCCGAGGGTGTCTACCTCAGGGGTCTGAAAGAATGCTGAATAATCAGAAATAAACAGTGATTTAGAAAGGTCGTGTTTTTTTGTCCTATCATCCTCCACCACCATCCGTTTCGGTAGGTCATTCATAGTGCAAATAGCCAAGAAGTGGAATGTGTTTCCTGCTCAAGAGCTATTAAAGTTTCTATAACTTAGGTCTTCGTTTGTTTTTGATACTCTCTCAACCCAACAAACAAAAGGTCATAGACGTCCCACTGCTAGGAGCAAACCTCGCCTTAACCGTGACCACCTCATGGATACCCATACCCGTACTCGGACAGGGATTAATTTTTATTGTACTTACTCCATTTTCAGGAAAGCAGCTGTGAGGTCTAGATATGCGGCCTCTTTAAAAAGAGAGTGAGTGGACATCTGATAAGCCAACATAGTATCCTTCATCACTTATGATCGAGTGAGATGGTCAAATGCCCGCCCACCCAGATATTGAAATGATAATCCAAAAATGTGGAGGTGTTACCCATCTTGCGGAATACGGGAGTTTAAAAAGGTTATGTTGCTTATATTGGTTAAATGAGCCATACTTTAACACGCAGGCTCGAAGCGGATTGTTGAAGGGGTGTAAAGTTAGTGAGCAACCTTGATGTCAGATATTATGGCTTGACGTCTGAATGGTCTCGGTAGCATGGTGGTTAGTGCAGTCGCCCGGTTTGCGAAAGATGCGGGTTCGATTCCTGCCTGATGCCAACATGACCATATGTCTTTTTTTGCCCTATGGTATGGGACATTAGAATAATTCCAAGGTTTCCCCCGCCTGTCGTAAGAGGCGACTAAAAGGGGGCCCCGGGGTCGCTAGGAGTGCACACGGTGGGGATCGTGCGCCTCCATTGCACATGTGACTCCGTGGAGGGCGGCGGTGCGGGGGTGCCTCGCACTGCCGTTAACACCGGCGGGTGTACGAGGGGAGGTATAGCTCCCCTCGAGTTGAGTTAGGAAACGATCATAGCGCGCCGGGGGTCCGCCGGTAGAATCCCTCACGGTGGTACTCGGGGACCTCCGGTAACGCGCAGAAGATGGCCTCCGCGGAGTTTAGTGGGTATTCCCTTTCTTTTGGGGTGGGTGAGTCGCATACTCGCCCGCTCTCCTACCCTGGGAGCGGGACAGTGCGTAAATGCATTCTCCGCGTCAAAAAAAAAACTTGACGTCTGACATCTTGTGACGTCAACCGGGACCAACTGCTTCAAATGACTCCCGATGCCCGGAAAAATACTTTACTAACCCTAAGTACTACCTACTTGTCGTGGTGAATAGTCATCCTAGTTCCGACCCGGCGTGTGTTGCTTTACAACAGCAATCGTTGCCACGGTCACTTTTATTTCTCGTTATGTGTAGATTATTAAAGAAGTTTACATGGCCTATATACCCTTGCAAACGAGCGAGTATTTAATTATTTCTATGTAAATTGCCACTTAACCGCTGAAGTGGCACTGTGGATCGATTCCATAGCTCACTGGTCGTGGAGTTGGGTAAATATTTTACGGTAATGTTAGGTAATTTTGAATTTCAGTGTAACATTGAATCCACTCTTCTATATCAGTTACTGTTGACAAGTACTCCGGCTAAAAACTATCAAAAATTAAATATCCGGCCTTCACTATCAAACATTTTAGAAAAGCTGATAAATAAGAGACTTTCAAGCTTTCTTTATACAAATAATATTGTTTCCCCTTCTCAGTTTGGATTTCGTGCAGGAAAAAGTACTGAAGACGCAATTAAAGGCTTAACATCTCTTATAACTGATAAGTTGGATAATAAGGAAAAATGCCTGGCAATGTTCTTAGACCTTCAAAAAGCATTTGACGTTGTCTCTGTCCATATTCTAGAAAGGAAACTTGAATCTGTATGTGTTCGAGGGGTAGCTCTTGATCTTTTCAAAAGTTGTTTGCAGGGGAGGACACAGAGGGTGAAAGTGGGCCAAACAATTAGCGAAAGGACCAGCATTGAGTATGGCGTCCCTCAGGGAAGCGTTTTGGGCCCTACGTTGTTTTTGGTCTACATTAATGACCTTTGTAATATGCATATCATGAATGCAAAAATCTTTGCATATGCAGATGACACCGCTGTTGTCTTCACCGGTGACTCGTGGAGAGAAATCAGGACAAGAGCTGAGCAGGGTCTTTTTAAAATCAGTGAGTGGCTAAACACGAATTTGCTAAAGTTAAACACCCAAAAAACAAATTACGTGTGCTTTTCAATTCGCTGTAACACACTACCAGATGATTCTTATGAAATAAGGATACACAACTGTAAACACTTGCGGTTGCAAACAACCTGTAACTGCCCTGTAATACAAAGAGTAAACAGTGTAAAATACCTTGGCGTCATGATTGACCAGCGACTCTCGTGGCATTCACATATTGATTTGTTAGTGGTGAGACTAAGGAAATTAATGTGGGTCTTCAAAATTCTCAGACACGTAGCCACAAACAAGTTGCTAAGTCAAATTTACATTGCCTTGGTTCAGTCTGTCATCATGTACTGCATAATTGTTTGGGGAGGGGCTTTAAAAACGAAATTTTTGGAGGTAGAAAGAGCACAAAGGGCGTTACTAAAAGTAATGTTGTTTAAAAAACGTAGGTTTTGCACGGAAACTCTATACTCTTTAGCAGACTTACTCACGGTCAGGAAACTTTACATTTTACATTCAATTGAAAAAACAAATCGATCTTTAGCTTACAACCCAAAAATCGCACAAAAAAGAAGGAAACACAACGTGATTATTACACAAAAAACACACACTAACTTTGCGAGTATACAATGCTTGCATCTTTCTTCACACCTTTATAACCGCATAAACAAAATTTTAGGAATTTACTCAATGACGCAACGGGAATGTAAAGTTAATGTCACTACCTGGTTAAAACAACTATGCTACAACGAAACAGAAGACCTACTTAAATATGATATGCTATAAATTACACAACACACACAACAAGCATATACATACACACACACGCGCACACACACACACTCCAACACACATACAGACACACACACACACACAAACAAACATATATAGGTACTTTATTTTTGTTAAAAGTTTTGTAATGTAGGTTAAGTAATAATATGTTTGCTATGAAAGAGTGGCTCTTTCTAACACAGGGGCCTTGGCACTTAAAAGAAAGAGCCCACCTCGTTATTTGTTATAAGTTCTTAGATTTTGAAAATAAATATTTTTTCATTTTTCATTTTCATTAAAAGATGTTGTTGAGTCTATGAGGGGTTTAGATCAAAAACAACAGTAATGTAGGTCCTTTTACTGTTCTTAAACAGTGTATTCAATGTTACACTGAAATTCAAAACCAAACTAGACCGTATGCAATCTGATCATCATTATTTATTGAAGATGGGATAAGATAAGATATTTATTCGTAATAAGACTATAATATGTAAATATTGTCTTGACAAAGAGGCGAGCATTTGATAAATTATCATAACAAATTCATTACATTGATCAATTCATTAATCCGAACAGTATACAAATTAATTACAAATGTCGATTGATTCAGTTACTATAAAATTACAAATGTCGATTCTATCATTTACAAATATCAACTAATATTACAAATATCAATTTTATTATGTGTACTTATCATGTGAACATGGTAATTAAGAACTTTTTCTATTGTTCTTCACTATTCATAATAATCATTATTTCTTTTACTCGAGTTCATGTTTTTTATTTTAGAGCTCTTTAAAATTAGTTACACACTAGCAGCCGCCCGCGAATTCGTTCGCGTGGACTTAGCTGTATGTGAAAAAAGATTTTCCCCGTTGAAATTTTATTTTCCTGAATTTTCTTTGCTATAAACCTCACGGAGCCCGAGACCTTTCCAACGAATGCAAAACCGTGGAAATCGGTTCGTGCGTTCTAGAGTTATAGCGTCAGGAAGAAAAACCCGACTTATTTTATATAGTAGACAATCGCCAATATCTATTTTGTGTTAAGTAGATACAAGATACGATTTGAATTTATGAAACTGTCATTTATTATAATTTTAATTTCCATTTACAGGCGGCTAGGGAGGTGAATGTCTAGTAGTGGACTCTTACACCCTTATTCATGAAAATGAACGCAACGCTAAATCATAGTTTAAGCAATTGACAAGACAGTAAAAAGCGATACAAAAGTTAAAGTGTTTTTGAAGAGCTGTTTATTATTGTATGAATAAGGGGGTTAGATGCTGATGTAAATGATGAATTCTGGCAAGTTTATGTAGGTAGGAAATATTTTTTGTGATTAATCTTCTATCGTAATTCGAACTTTAATTTAAAATGGCATGCGTCCCGCTTATTCCGCAGGCAACCTGCATGAGATAATTTAAAAATTAATAGGTAATAATCAGGCGCTCAATAACGGTATA
Organism: Udea ferrugalis; assembly: GCA_950022985.1. Classification (NCBI taxonomy): domain Eukaryota; kingdom Metazoa; phylum Arthropoda; class Insecta; order Lepidoptera; family Crambidae; genus Udea; species Udea ferrugalis. Next base: position 3,118,515 of record OX465515.1, read on the forward strand.
GAACGAATTTGCACGAGCGAGAGTATTACAGCTGGCTAACGGCACTTGCAAAGAGTTTGTCAAATCTAAAACTGATAACTTTTTTTTGTTAACATTGGGCTCTTACACAATGATATTATAATAAAAAAAGGTTGATACCAGTAGGTTACTTGTGCTAAAAAATTGGCACCTGTCACAGAACTTTAGTGCACCTGAGCAAAGCATTGACGGTGTTGGCAGTTTGAGACGACACTGCGCAGCATGCCTCTGTCTCGTTTACGCTCTAGTAAATAATCATACTATCTTGTTCACACGTTATGGGCACTGATTTACGGACGCATTGGACAATTTTTGACTTTGCTGTTTTATTATAATATCATTGCTCATTCTAGACGATGCGACATCAGATCGCATCGGTGTACAAACTACGCGGCATCTAGATAATGTCGCTGCCTTGTTTATTAATACGACACGACGCGACGTCGTACGATTAAACGATGCCGCGTCGCAGCCCTATGCAGATGCGGTTTGTTGTCGTGTTAATGTGTACAAATGACAAATGCGACTGTTTGTGAAGGTGTACATTTGTCTGAATGTACACTTTCAGTTTTGGATATGATTATAGTACGAGTATTATCTACACCGTTTATTACTTATCACTTCTCAACACACACACACACACACACATGCAAACCTCATGCACTCTTTTTAAATGTTCATTGTTATTTTATTTATTTCATGTTGCTGCTCACTGATTATAAGAATTTGATTTTCGACTGAAAACCAGTAACAATAATAATGTATTAATTTTAGTCAGAAAAAAACAGTAAGTAATAGTCATTAAGTAGTTTAATTTAATTTTCCATGTGGTGCTAACCAATAAATTGTTTTTGTATTTTATCTATTTATGTGTGATGAGTAGGTAGGTAATATGTAAAGCTGTGCTGCGAGGAAACACGTAAGATATCATGAAATTCATTATTTGGACGTTATTATTTTTTTCAGCTTAGAAACAGCTAATAAGGGGAAACCCCCTTATTCATATTTCAGTATTATTTTTAGTTGCCTCTTAGCCCTTACAAATAAACATTTGTAAGGGCTAAGAGATTTTTAGGGGGGGGGGAGTGGGGATTTTCAGTTGCCTCTTAGCTCTTACAAATAAACATTTGTAAGGGCTAAGAGGCAACTAAAAATGATCTTCGTTTGAAATCTATTCAGACTTTCAGTTTGCATTTATAGAGGGCGCTTGAGAGTAATCCCCCCGATGCAGCGATGCAAAGTCTTGTTTACTACGTTTATAACAATAGTGAACGATAACAGTATTACAATAACAAAGCTAGGCTTAAGACTGTGTTTACATTATAAGCGAAGCGGAAAAAGACTTAGTCAAAATGTACTTATTCATCGTTTCGCATAAGATAATACATTAAGTTTTTTGCGGTTATAAATGCGGCTGCAATTTCATAACATAACATAATACCCTATCATACCTTTTTCCCTACAGGTTAATCAGAGGCACATTACTCAATTGTTATCTTCATGGTGAACGAAACATTCAGAAGCTTACAGTCATTTCGCTCGCGACGGGCACGCTGCGTTCTTGCGGCGTTTATAGCCGCTAGTACGCGGCGTGCACGCTGCGGGCGAGATCAAATCGCCGCGACGGGGAACACCCTTAAAGCACTAGGTGTGAAAAGGCTCTAATGCAACGTGTTCCATCAGAAAATGTTTTATTCTAAATGAGACTTTTTGTAATGTCACTTCCCAGAACGTGATCCTTTTATACGACATTTCAAGATGGCATAATAATACAGGTTGACATTTTTTCTTTCAAAACCGACAGGTTTGGAACCCGGCTAATAAAAAGTTTTTTGTACCTGAGTGTTGCAGTTTTAGTTTTAGCAGTTTTAGCAAACCTGACAGTTCACACTGAACCCGGGTAGACCAATGTCTACGGTTTTATGACTAGTGATATTTGATGGCATCTGTACCTAGCCAATGTCTACCCGGGTTCAGTGTGGACTGTCGGGTTGATGACTGGTGATATTTTTTGTGATATGATATTGATCTGCCCCGAGGCAGCCCTCCTTCGATCGATGTATCGTGCATTCGTGCAGCTTCAATTTAAGCGCTTTATTGACACAAAAAATGATAATAAGATGTAAAGGTGAGTTTAAACTTGAGCTTTTCGGAGTAATGTACCGGTCTTACGAATGGCACAGTACAGGCAAAAGCTCATATGGGTCAGTATGGCAGGTTTAAGTTAGCCTAATCCACCTTACGAGTTCTCGCCTTGGCGTGGCGGGGGGCTGGGGGGCTACGTACAGGTGGAAGCGTGGAACCGCTGGGAAGCCATAACAGGAAGCCAGGCATAACTCAGGCGTAACCGTCGCCGGCATTGCACAGGCTTACACCACTGCCTGGTAGGGACGGCTCGACACCCTCGGCTGTCCCGACTGGCCTCCCCTCACGAAGGAGGGGTCGCTTCCCCCTCATGGGTTCTCGCCTCGGCGTGGCGAGGAGGCCTAGTACCGGTGGTAGGGGCACCACCGGGAAGCGAAGAGAACCCAGGCGTAGCAGCGTGGTGGACTGAGCACCCACCCGCTGCGGCCCGTAAGGGCGGCGTGAAGCTGCGGGGCCAGTGGGGCCTGCAGGCGCCTTGACGCGCGTGGTTGGGGCCGCGGCGCACCACCGGTTGGCGGGGGCCAGTAACCCGAGGCTGATCCCCCCTGTGCGTCGCGGCCCAGCGGGGCCGTACCGAAGGTTACGGCAGCGGAGCCGCCCTCTGGGTGGCTCGTGGTTGCGGGCCCAGTAGGGTCTGCGTACGGTGGCCAGCTGGCGCGTGGTACGGGGGTGCCGCCGCCACGTTGCACGAGTCACCGCGGCCTGGTAGGGACGGCTTGACATTCTTGGCTGTCCCTTCTGGCCTACCCTCACGAAGGGGGGTCGCTTCCGGCCCGCCATGCAGGTGGGCTCCGTCCGGGGGAACGCGCACAGGGCCTCGCGCTATACAGCGTATTCCCCCACTACGGACGATCAAAGGGAGTGGTAGGGGTTTTAGTCGGTAGGGCCACTGGTATACCACCTTTCCAGTGGAGAGTCCGACATAACCCGTCCGTCCCCCGGTGGACGGGTATGCGTAAGGCATTTCCCTACTTTAAAAAAAAAAAAAGGGGTCGCTTACGGTCCGACATAACCCGTCCAGCCCCCGATGGACGGGTATGCGGAAGGCATTTCTCTTACTATAAAAAAAGGTATAACTCAGGCGTGGCAGTGTGATGAACTCGCTACCCACCTTTTGCGGGGCAGCGGAGCCGGCCTTTGGGTGGTTCATGGTTGCGGGCCCAGTAGGGTTGCGGACGGTGGGCGCCGGCGGGCTGGAGTGCGGGGGTGCTCTGGCTCGCTTTGTACGGCGCTTCGAGACGGCGGAAGTGCTTGTGTACTCCAGGCGCTTTCGTGGCCTTCCTCCTTTGTTGAAGGGGTGCCTGTTACGGGCTAGCACTGGTGGCAGAGCAGAGGGATAAATCTATTGTGGTTCCAGCTTCGCCGCCAAAGAGCCCCGGTTGAGTGCCGTGGGGCTTTAGTGCGAGAGGTATCCATCAGGACGCGTCACCCCGCACCCGTTTATCGCCCTCATTCGTGCAAAGGCTTGACGGAATAGTACACCAATACCAATATGCTAGTTAGTTGGTTGGTTTGAAAATCTGTAAAACATTAAGGGTCGTGTTCTAAGAGCGGTTCGAGTGAATTTAAAAATAGCGAATGCTCGACGTTCTGATACAAGTGAAAGCTTAGGTCTATACTCGTAGTCACCTTTAAACACAATTCGTAGATTTAACGACGTAGAGTATATTTGACTTTAGCCATACGTTATAGTTTTACACTTCTTTCCTAACAAATATGATCACGATTTTGTAGTGACGATGATAGACCTATTGATTATCTGTGGTCAATCACGCAGAACGTCATTTCTTTAATCAAAATAGTGAAGCTTCATTAATCATTAAGTAACTTAAAAGCCACAGGGTTGTTGCAACCATAATTCACCAATTTCACGGGGTGACATTCTTGATTTATTTATTTATTTTTATTTTCAATAAAGTGACTTATTATAGAATTGATTATCCCTCAATAACCATCTTGGAAGGTTGTCTGGAAGAGATCGCTTTTAGCGATAAGGCCGTCTACATTGTACTGCTAAATCTCTGTAAGCATTTTTATGTAATTGTTTTCTTTATGTAATAAAGTATATCTTATCTCTTATGATGAGACAACGTGGTGGAATCCTACTTCTACTCCTACTTCTAATATTAGGTCTTTACCTATGAAATTGCCGTTTTGTATGGAATACGTATCTATTGGGGACGATGACGATGAGGATGCGATTCCAAAAGTTTGTCAACATGTTCAATAGGCATGACGATGGTATCACATAATCAACGATTTGAATATTTTAGGTGAAAATACATATTAAAATGATTTAAAAGACACGTTTTATTTCAAAATCTGAGATTAATTAGATTTTCGACGAAGTGTTTTGGTTTAAAAAGTGTAATTCGCATTTTTGCCTCAAACACCAATCACGCGCACTGACGTCGCTCCCTAAGAAATCAACAAATGCCACTATCGTAGTCATACAAGTGATGTTCACTAAGGAGTGACGTCACAACAGACGCCATGACACTTGCGTGCTTTTTTCGCGTGCTGTTGATACTTTAGAAAGTTGTCCTCAAACTTTGTTAAACCGACCTTGAAAAGTTTTTTCGTATACAATACCTACATGACTGTGTACCTTTATCACGGAAGAAGATTTCAAAAATGTTAGCCACGCCTAATTGTTCAAGTGGGTGCTAAAAAAAATTGTACAACAGCTGATAGGCCACTATTACAGTTTCCGAATCAAAACTATCCTTCTTCATTTGCAAGCCAGAGTCTAGTTGTCTCTTTCACTCGCAATGCGTGCCCTTATTCTGTTTAACTCATCAGTAGGAATTAACATGTTAAATGGGGGAGCTGTAGAATCTAATATTACTTACAGCGCCATTGCATGTATTATTGTGTTACAGTTCAGGCTAAGTTATCTGTGACCCGATGTGTTTGAGAATGGTTCATTTGAGCAAACATAAACGGCCTATATACGTCCCACTGCTGGGCACAGGCCTCACCTTAACTATGACACGGATTGAGCCAAACTCCAACATGCGGGCTCAGTGCGGATTGTTGGAGGGGTGTAAGGTTAGTGAGCAACCTTAATGTCATAGCTTCTTTGAAAAGATATATACGACTATAATTTTTGTCTTTCACTCACGCAATGATATTATAATAAAAAGACGTAGATAGGTTACTTGTGCTAAAAAAGTGGCACCTGAAATCAGGGCTTTCGACCACTTAAGCAAAGCAATGACAGTTTGAGACAACACTGCTCAACATGTATCTGCCTTGCTTACGCTCTAGTAAAAACTTAATCATTCTATTTTGTACACACGGTCGGTACGTACGACAGGGATCAAATTTTGACTTCGCGGCAGTTCTGACATAACGTATCCATACCTCTTTCAAATATCATTGCACCCAGGAGTTAAAATACAAGCCAGCTGCGAAACCGAAATACAGACAAATACTTACATCCCGGAACGCAGTGAATGTTAATCCAAACGCAGGGAGCAAAGGGGGAAACGGACAGAGCATTTCGTACACGTCTGTACGAAATCAGGTTTTCAATAATTGCACCTATTGTTTCGATAGGTGGAACCACAGTAAACATAACAGTAGGCCGCCCGCCGAGTTATTAGCCCAGCGTGCGTACCCGTAGGTAGCCCGTACGTACTGCCGCCACCTTATCCCCCCGTATCAAACCGAGAGCGGCACGTTTGTATGTAGATATTTTACTGTTCTCTGTTTACTGTGAACGGATTCCGTGCTGGTTACTAATATGAACCGCGATGTTACTGCTCGCACGTGTAATTTATACCTTCACTGCGAATTTCGGAATGACCAGCAGTTGAAACTGAACATCATTAGTTTTCTTGTTTTGTCTTTCGGCTCGATCCTCGCACAGAACATACATTTGAGTGCATGAACGTGTCTGTTTGTTTTGGTCTAGGTGATTTCTTGTGTATAATTAAAATTTTATGAATTTAGGTGACTATTTGCAAAAAAAAAATTGTTGTAAAAATTGCCATATGCCATTTGGAAGTGAGATTTAACAGAAATGTCAAGCCGGATAAACCTCTGCCTGTACATACAGAACAAAAAGGTATAAAACTAAAAATGTTTGTGCCAGTTCAATAACAGCTGAACTACGAGTTGTCAATGAATAAGTGTGGGTTGCACCATCTGACTTTAACAATAACAAGCATCCAAATTTCAGTTAAAGTACCGGTTAGGCCCAAAAATGACGTCAAATTGTCAAATTTGACTAAAACTTTAACTTTAACTTCTACTATGGTGCAACTTACCCTAAATGTCTTGTTATTTTTAAAACAAATGGTACAAGAAAGTTTCAGTAAGTAACTTTACAGTTCTCTAGTTTTCTTGGTTACTATGAAAAAACGACTTGCGACCATAGTAGACTTTTAAATCTCACGGCTAAAACCTCAAGGTACTCGTCGCCCTCGGTACTTTGATGGCAAAGCTTAACTAACTTCAACAACACCCGCTAGTGCCTACAAACGGGCCCACCTCCAGCCGACCCCCACAAACGGAGGAGACCACGAAAGCGCCCGGAGTACTCAGGCACGTCCGCCTTCTCGGTGGACACCGTGATATGTGCGCCAGAGCACTCCCCACTCCAGCTATTGGCTCTTCTCCACGCCACCAAGAGCTTCTCACGAGGCACAGACACGACTGAAGCGCTGACTTTCTGCTGAGGCTGTATTTCAGATTAGGACCACACAACGGTCCTTTCACAAATGACTTTAGCAAGCGTTTGCCGGAAACCGCCCTGGACCAGCAGGCTGGCCTTTGCTTATCTTGGAAGGATTAGCATTGCGCGGCAGTATAAGCTTCTTGCTAGCAGGACAGCGGTAACACCAGATATTCTATCCGTAACCAAACATAAAGATGTTATGAAGTATTATAGTTATGATAACTACACTTTCCAAATTCAATTAGTAATTGAATTAAGTTAGGTATAGTACTTTTATAAGATTTTTCTTAAAAAAAAAACAAACGCAAATGAGCTAAAAGGTCGCCTTATGGAGAGCAATCCCCTCTGCCAATGGAAAGCCGCAACTCCACAGGTGTCACGAGATACGTTGTACGCTCTTTTCTTGAAGACCCTGATTTATCTTTCCAGAAGCCTATCGCTGGGAGTCCTTCTCATATTTTGACTGTTTTTTTATTATTTTAAACAATAAATAAATAAGCGTAACAGATAAAACCGCGACCTTGCTCTTCATCGAGGCGACACATACGGCCGCTGGCGGGATGCCAACGGAATTACACGTTGACCGGAGAGTTATGCATCTTACAAAACAACAGTCTTCCTACTGTCTATCTTTACATCTTTACGGATTAATTGGGTAACAGCTTTATTCGTAGCAGTTGTGGCACAATTTGCCTTTTGTTTAAACATAAAGTTTTTCAAATATGAACAACGCAGAATAACATATTCGATGATCTTATTCACATTTTAGTTATTAAGGTTAAGAACCAGAAACACAATGAACTCAGTGTTTTAGGTTGTGCATACCTCTATGAATAAGAATAAATTGATGTTCGTAGTCTTGGTAAAAACTCGGGAACGGCTGGACCGATTTGGCTAATTTTGGTTATGAAATATTCATGAAGGTCCAGGGAAGGTTCAAAAGGTGAGTAAACATAATAAAATACTAGAAATATAGTGGTGCGGTGATGATTGTGGTGCATCGTCGTAACATAACGCTGTTTATCCACCTCAACTTTAAAAAATCGTTTCCTGTCAACATGGTCTGCTGGAAGAAATCTATTTTTAGAGATAAGCTCACCTGTACTTTCAATCTCCGAAATTGTCTGTCTATACTATTGTAACTGTCATTTTGTGTACGAACTAAGAAATAAATAAGTAAAAAACGCTTTTGGTAATGATGCGTTTTGAAAAAATATCCTGACCTCTCTTCCAGCGCAACTTTAAATGCTGCGTAGTTTTTCATATGTTTTTGATGATGTCCCCCATTATTAATTGTACGTTCCACCGTCGCACTAAATATAATAATAATAATTAATATCCCTGGACATTATGCCACACAGCGACACCTAGCTCCCAAGATGAGCTAAGTATAGCCCGTTTATAAGGAATGCTAGACAACGGAAAAAAACTTTTTCTTTTGTAAATACATAGGTACTTATTATATATAGGAAACACCCAGACCAATGCGGACCAACAAATTGTTCGTGCACACAAATGTTTGTACTGTGCGGGGATCGAACCCGCGACCTTTGGTGGCCGTCAAATCAAATCGTACAAATATTCGTACAAACAGCGCACGCAAAGCGCAGCGTAAGTCTTGGACAATATTGAAATACTTTAAGTTCAGCTTAGGTTATCATAAAAAGTGCAAAGTCTTTGTGTTGTATTGTACGAGTACAAAGACTTAACACTTTTTTTCTTGATTTTTTCTTTTTTTTATGATGACAAAAGCTCTCGTGCCAATTTAATTAACTCCAAACATTGTCAGAATCCAGTGCAAAAACCAAACGCAATACAAAGCCATGGAGGAATAAAAAAAACAGCGAACAGCAAAAAAACCTGATTCGGTGAAATTAGAATTCAGCTTTTACAATTTTTTACCGAGAGGACGACCAAAGACGACTATAATATTATTATTCATCATATGGAATACACAGGAATACAGGTTTTTGTCCAGTTCTGTGAACTGAAAAAGGTTTTTTGCGCCAACAGTTCGTTCAAACAAAGGTGCGAATTCCTTTTTCAAATATTTTCCCTGTGTCGTTCCTCCGATTGACTTTAGAGCCTGTTCACACCAGCGATTTCACGGCGAGGCGATCTCGCCGCGATTAAGCGGCGTTCTCGCAGAATACACGCCGCGATTTCGCAGAGACACTTCCATGGCAAAATAAACGTCGCGAGCACGCCACGAAGACGCCACGAAATCACCGCGATCATGCCGCGAAGCCCGCTCAGAATTTGACGGATGGATGAGGCATTCACCCGCCCGCTATACCTCCTGCGGCTTCGCGCCGTGATATCGGCGGATCGCTGTGTTCTCGCGGCGTTTATTTTATCGCGGAACTATCGCTGCGAGATCGCCTCGCTAGGTGTGAACAGGCTCTTATTGTCTTTAATACTTTGATTAAACTGTGTTCATTCATATTGACGCAAAAGTGCAATGTAGGGAATTTAATTTCGAATTTCCTTTGGCCAAGTAAGCAATGACTGCGAATGTTTAATGTTAATTTTTAAAGCGGAGAGAGGATGCATTTCGAAGATGGTAGTAAAGTAAAGTAGTAGATGGTTTTCAACACTGTTTGAAATGTAATTCACTAGGAAATTGGCTTCTCTTTTACTACTGTCTACGATGGTAATAATTTCATTCTTGTTTTATTATTGACAGTTCAATGCATCTAGCGCGCTATGGCAATCATTAGGTAGCGTAGCCTACGCTGATGATGCATTCCGGTCATATCGTCGTCCTAACGCAAACAAACACGCTACACTATACGTACACACACTTTTTTTTTTACACTGGGCAGGTACATGTTACATGCATACAACTATTATGTTTATTTGATTGCCGCGCGTTGCAACTTTCCGTGAGTCCACTCAGCTGAGCCCACTGAAAACCAGCGTCTGAACCGACCAGGTCCAGACAAATGCTGAGTGTGGTCCTTTTTTCCTGGGCATCGTAGCACCGCTTGCTGATAGAAATGCTCTAATGTTATGTTGTTATTTTTTTTTATTTTTTTTTTATTCTCTTGATATTCATTGTTTTGTGTTAGTTCCTTTTTGTTATTTTATATTTTGTGTACTACGGTGTCCTGATTAATGAACGTATTTTCTTTCTTTCTTCTTTCTTTCTTTGAGGTCCATAGTAAGTGACTTCGTCTCAGATCCATTAGTTATCTTTTACTGGTAACACACACTGGTTTTTAGATCTTTGTTTTGAGGTACTGAGGTATGTTGGGAGAGAAAACGTTACGCAGTTTCCCGAACGCTGCCTAGCCGAGTTGGATTAGACGATTTACCTCTCTCTCCGGGTTGGACCTGCCTACTTAGACCACTTACTGCCGCACTCAGAGACGTCAATTAACGTTAATGGTTCATTAGAGTCAAAATTCCATTTTTCAAACGAGACTTCATAGCAAATTGAATAAAAAACTTTTAAGAATGTAAAATTTTGACTCTAATGAACCATTAACGTTAATTGACGTCTCTGAGTGCGGCAATTAGACAAGATAGACTTACTGGTAGAGTTCTCTCATCGTGAATCAAGCTTCCAAAAGAACGATCCTAACGAAAATGTACATGTAATCGAAACATCACCTCTGAAGAATGTTTGGAACGGGCACTAGTGCACCGACTAAGTTCTACGGCGCTATCCGATCTTCGCAAGACAATAGACGAACATCGCGTCACAGCCAATTTTGAACTTGGTTTTTTGGCCGAAACTGAAGCCGAAAGTTCTGTCGGACACTAATTATAACTCCATACGTCAGAAAAAGGGATCTCTGCTTTCTCTTTGAAAATTGCTAGGCTGATATTTATTCCCAAACCAACGTTCCGCAGAATTTCATTACGCCGAATTTTCTAGTTCCATTTCCTACGTTTGGTCTAGTCTTTTTCATTACATGTTTCGAAACGCCTACTTTCATTTAGCAAACTTTTTGGTTGGCTTAGTATACTGTTGGGAACTAGAGAACGGTTATACATAGTTAAATACTTTTTTGTAAATACATACTTAGGATACATAATTATCAAACACCCGGACCAATACACGAACACACGAAAATTTTAACTGTGCGGGTATCGAACCCGCAATCTCTGTTCAATTTCTTGGTCAATTTCTTGACCACTACACCAAATCCGTCGTCGATAAATGAAATTCACGTATGAAAACCTTTCTTCGAAGTTAGTTAGTTACTACGGAGGTAGTACCTAGTAGTTTTTTTAGTGCAATACATCGTTGTCAAGCGCCACGTCGATTGAGTGGTTATGGGTTATCCATGAACTGTTGCTCGAGTGAGCAAGGTGACTGATTAGGGCCCCGCCTAGCGATATTTTCACGTCGTAAGGGCTGTAATTATTCGGCCGGCCGCTTGACATCGTCATCCTTCCTTCATGCAGTCTACAACTGCCGTTGCACTGGTCGTACGGTTACTTACGCTTTCGGAACAGTTGAAGCTTAGAAAAGCGCGTTGTTAAAGCTTTGAAGCCAGTAAGCGAAGAGCAGCTGTCGATAAAATGATAAACTGCGTTATAAGACGTTTGGAACAGATCTCGAGGCGGTGGACATGCTCAAGGGATGCCGATGATGTGAGTGTCTTAATGTATTTTTTAGTGTATGGAGAGCTAACCTTACTTCACATGATGGGGGGCAGCCATTAGAGGGTTACGAGTACAATCAAAGCTATAGTGTACTGGTCATGCTTATCTTATCTGTCTGAACAAATGCCTTTTACATTGAACAGGTGGTTATAAAAAAAAAAATCTGCTATCATGAATGCTTAAACAGCTTTGCGACGCCGGTCCTTTTTTACAGTGTTTTATTCAATGATGTAGTGTGATAACACGCTCTGCAAGCTCTGTAATGCCCGTTTTTCAGCAGAGCAACAGCACCGTCTATTGGTCTCTTGATTCGACTCAGACTCAGGACTCATGACTCTGGCGGTGCCAATCGCCAACGTCCTCAGCCGTCTGTATCTATTGAGGAAACGCAATGCTTGCGCGATTCATTGACGGATAACGCCATCTAGCTGTTGCCTACGTGAACCTCGCGTCTTAAACATAATTTATTAAATTATTAATAATTACAAAATTTGTATAATTAGATTCATTCGGCGCGAGTGTGTTCGCACCTCAGCAGGGTGTTTTAACCGGATAATTAGTGTGGTTGGTGCGGATATTTGTGCATTTGGTTGGGATGCACGGTAACCCATTCATTTTTTTTTACCTAAGGTGTAGGTAGGCTGTACCACCGTCTAGAAAAGGAAATATTCAAGGGATATTTCCTGATTTCATGTTTCAATTGTTGCTTGCGGGCTAGGAACAAGCGCATCTTCGCCGTTCCTCCTTGTTTTGTTGTGAACTTGCCCCAAAAAGGTGCAAAGATGTCTAACTTAGATACCCCCGACGGGCCTAGAACAAACTGTCCTCCCTAACCCTTACTTTCCCTGGCTCAATTCCTCTCTAATTGAGTCCAGCTAAATATTTTATACTACAGCTCTATGGTTTTATTAAATTGCAAGCCTTTTTTGCTCCTGCAGGCTATTGTCCTTCCAATGCGTGGCGTACCTATTCAGAAAGAGGAAGAAGTTATTTCGGGAAAACCTCCTTTTAAGACAAAACGGACGCTAATGTGGATTTTCCACAACACTTTTTGGTCTTCTCCAAAAAAACTCCACTTTTGATAAACTAAACTTATTCAACAGGATCACACGTTGTTGTATGTTCTTTTTTAGGGTGATTGTAACAACAGCTGTAGGTCAGCAGTTTCCCTCAGTCCATATCACTTTAGGTGGAATCGTCTTTATCTATTCTTTGTTGCACATTCTAAAGTACTATCCGGAAAAACACAATCTGGAAGCATTCAATCCGTACTTATAATTTTGAACAGTTAAGATTTCTTTTTTGTTTGTCTCGGATAGGCTACAAAACTTCTGGACTTACTTTAGCCAGTTTTACACTCATATATAAATAATTGAAAAACAACATTGGACTTTAATACACAAAGCGCCACCTTACCAAAATAAATTAAGGTTGTATTATGGGATACCAGATAACGGATAAACATACTGAAAGACTTTTCTCTTATTCTTGTAAATAAATAGTAAACACCCAACCCGATACAAACAGACATGTTCATGCCCTCGAATGTTTGTACTGTGCGGGGCTGGATTGCTATATACCCATACAGGCATAAAAATAACACTTTATAACAATACTTTAATATCCTACTAATATTATAAATGCGAAAGTTTACATGTGTGGATGTGCCATGTTGCTCTTTCTCGTAAAAAGTACTGAGCGGTTTTTAATTAAACTTAACAATAACGTAGCATATACATCTGAATCGCGTATAGGCTACAATTTATAAACAAATATTACTTTTTGTTGATGTCGCGAAAGACGCGATTATCCGAACGTGAGGTAAGTGAATCGAAATCGAATGATTATAGTAAGTTACGTCTGCTTGTCTATGGTCCTGACTTATGATTTAAAAAAGTAGACGAGAGAGACTATGTTAGAATTGGTGGGAAATGTAAGAGGATATGAAAAAGATTATTACAAGGAAAAGAGATAGTTTCAGCACAAGTTTTTAGCTAGAGTGAATGTGTAAGTGAACGGCACGCGAAGGGCTTGTGGAGGTAGTTACAAGAGGAGGTAACCATTAGAGTATGCTGGCCCTTTGGTGAGTTGCACAAAGTTGATAAGATGAACCTGACCCCCGGGTGAGTTGCACAAAGATTAGATATAAGAGTTATATAGACAGAGGTATATATCGAGAGATTAAGAGTAAGAGTAATACCTTGCCGAGTGGAAAGGGCAGGCTGTGAGGGGTGGTATGGAGGCCTGTGGGGGCCCAAGAAGGGGCCCCCTCTTAAGAGACCTTCAGTCTAGAATGTGAGTTTAAGAATGATGATGGTAACTAGCCAGTTCATAGTGAGAGAAACGTACCACCTAATAGGTGGCTCTCGGGCTGGTTAGTGGCACCAGAATCGTATAATTTTTAAATTAAATTAAATTTAGAATTTCTCGATATACCCCCCTGAGTTTATTTGTCGTGTAAGTATCAGTATCTGAGGTCCTAGATCCGTTCTAGGGCAATCGTCACGCTCGTCAAAAGTCGCGCTCAGCCGCTAGTAAAAAGAAAGTACCCTCAGTTATGAAAATCAACCTCCAGCTCAATAGGTTAGATGACTGTATTTTTTTGTTTATTTTCGTAAGACCTTACGTTTATGTAATCAATCCTCACAGAATCACTTCATCTGGATAAATACTACAAGAGATATCACAATTTGAAATGCACATTTTTGGACTTGCCCAAAAACGCTCCATACAAACGTCACGTTTACTGTTTTTGTAAGGAGCGCGTATTAACTTTGTTTGACAGCTATATTAAATATCGCGTTTATGAAAATGGTCTCCCAACATAATTGCTTCATAAAAGTATGGATTACAAAATAGTGATATTGTTTTACAAACATTTTACACTTTTGAAATGGACTTGCCCACCCAAGTTTGCAGGCCTATAATTGTGGCCTCATTTTGAAACGAATTTCGAATGTAGTTTCACAATAACATTTGAAATCAATTATTATTTTTGGGGAACATGAAAAAGCATGCCGCATCGAATCTACCCTATTAAGCTAGCAGTCATGGTTACAACCTCCACGGTTCTAACGCGACCTGGCTGGATGACGCGCAGCCACCGCGCCAAAAAGAAAATAAAAAAACAATTGATATTGACCACGGCCGGTTTTCTTCCTTTAAAAAATAATAGCATTAAGGTTAAGCTTGTCTATGGATGCCTGTAAAGAAAATGGCAGCTTCCCCTCCTCCCGCGGATGATGAGGTTTCTAGTCTAAGGATTGTCTTTGGTTTGTAACCTAGGTTACGCTTTTGTTGATTGTCTCATTTGTCAAGTATTGTCAGGTTGGTTTTTATTTCATTGTGTCAACAATTATATTTCTTTCAGAGAATATAAATGCTTAAAAGAAAATAAACTTACCTACCCATCAGAAAATGCGGTAAGATTGTTTGGAAACATAATTGTAGAAGCCAATCAAGTTTTAGAAAATAGCCCACATCAACAGGGTTTAATAAAAGAGTTGAAACATCAAATTCAGTCCAAGCATTCATCAGCATTCATATGATTCTTTGGGTTGTAAGCAACACAAAAGTGTAGTTGCGAAAAGCTGTTTTGATTTAACTCTGCGATTAACTGTGTTCAATTGGTGCAACATTATAAACAAAAATCTCAAGGTACGGATGTTTGTAGATTGGAAAAGAAGATTTTGCCCTGTATGCAGCGTAAAGCATTTACTAAATATTAAACAAAATTAAGAAATAAAAGGCATAATAAGTGAAAATTGTTTAATTTATACCCAATTTATATTTCCAAAGAAAACAAGCAGAATTTAGGTAGGTACCTATAATATACCGTACCGTTATAAATCCACAAATTTATACAAAAAGGTTTTTTTTTTGTTAAACCTTTTTGTATATATTTGTGGATTTATAACGTTAACATCGTTGCCGCATTATGAAAACACAATTAAAAAAAAAAAGCTGTCAAAATCTTTACATGACGAAATCTCTATGGATCCTAAGGCGAGTTTTTTGCTACGGAAGTTACCCGTCTGAACCTGTTCCCTATCTAGTTTGTGATATTGACGCTGATAAAATTCTGTTCTCGCGCCGCGCGTTTTGTAATTACTTTGAATTAGTTAAATATTGTTTTATTGATGGAAGTTTTTTTGGGAAGATATTAACAGTTTACACGTCGCATTTTATAAAATTCTGGATTTTGGTTTGGTAAGTCAAGTCAATTTATTATTATAGTACTACAATAGTGATTGTGTTTTGCGACTACGAGTACTATGAAGTCGCAGGTCTGACGGGAGGGGGGGGGGGCTATTACTTTACTGCTAACATTTAAAGAATTTCTTTCGATACAAAATTAAAGAAATAAGTATTACTAATATGAGTAACACCTATTCTACTAATATTATAATGGCGAAAGTTTGTATGTGTGGATGTGCCGTGTTGCTCTTTCACGTAAAAATTACTATATGTTTTTTAATTAAATTTTAGAATAATGTAACTTATTCAACATCTGAAAAGGACATAGGCTACAATTTATAAAGATATATTACTTTTTTTACCTAACACTGTCAATGCTTTGCTCAGGTGCACTAATAGTTTTGATTTCGGGTGCAACTTTTCTAGCACAAGTAACCTATCTACCTCTTTTTTATTATTATATCATTGCCAAAGGTGCGAATTCTCGTCATAGGGATGGTTGGCGTTCTGAGGGTTCATCCCATTCCCCAAAAATATGGTTGACTGGGATGATGGCTGGCACATACGTCAACTTATTAACAGTTGCCACCTTCGGGAACTGGTCTCCTCAGGTTTACTAAGGGTAAGTTGCACCATAGTAGAAGTTATAGTTAAAGTTAAAGTTATTGTCAAATTTGACAATGTTAGGCCCAAAAATTACGTCAAATTGTCAAATTTGACAAAAACTTTAACTTTAACTATAACTTCTACTATGGTGCAACTAACCCTAAGTTTATCCTAGTTTACTAAATTTTCCTGTTCTGATTTATTCCATGTCAAAACTGTATGACTGTTGGTTCATTAAATTTCTACTGTTTAAGAACTACTCTTTCAGTAACTGCTGAGGTTCTTGCCGGGTTTTCTCAGTGAAAACAACCTTCCGACGCCGGTGGTAGAGAAAAATTATGTATATTGTGTATGTATGTTTATTAAGTCGTTTAAAATGAGATTATATTAAATACTGTATAAGGGTCTACTTTATTAAAGAAATATTTAATGTTTACTTAATATCTGCCCTTGAACTCTGCGCCCTTCAATCAGTTGAGCGCAGGCACTACATAAACGCCCTATATGTATACGTCCCACTGCTGGGCAAAGGCCTCACCTCAACTATGAGGTGAATTGAGCCATACTCCAACACGCAGGCTCAGTGCGGATTGTTGGAGGGGTGTAAGGTCACTAACCAGTGAGCAACCCTAATGTCAGATGTTATCAAGCCGCCCTAAGGCCTCTGACTAGGCTCAACGGCTGACATCTAGCGAAGTCAACCAACTGCTTAACGTGCTTTCCGAATCACGGAGATGACCGAAATACACATCACTAAATTTCGGTCGGGTTGGTCGCCATCCCATTTCCGACCCGGCGTGTGTTGCTTTACAACAGCGACCGTCACCGATCACTGTCACTACTGTGCCACGGGCACCTCTGCAAGGTCAGGACTAATCGATAAACATCCTAACTCTGCATCCCTTGCGACAGGGATGTGAAAAAGACTAACCAACCTTTTTTAGTGCGATTCGCACATCTGTTCAAATATGTTCGACCTCAATCCCTTGAACTGCAAACAAATGCAGACACTTGAATGGTCTTGTGACTCTATAAATAGTCGCTCAGTGACATCGGACATTGCACTCAATTTAGTTGTGACATCCTAATTTAAAAGTAGCACTTGCAATATTTAACTGTTATGTGGTTTGTCGATGAGAGGAATAGCTTTAGCAATATGTTTTACTGTCAGTAGTCTATGCGATTTACAGTTAAGGTGAATGGTTAGTTTGATACGGAGTCAATTAGCACTTATAAATAAATACACAGGGTACACTGATCTTGCCAAGACTAGCTAAGCAAAGTGCAAGCGGATTGACTACCTACCTTTTCTCCAGGCGCTTTGTGGTATTTGGAGCCCTTAAAACTTTGGTTTCGAATATCCCAGATAGTTAAAGTTCTGGGAATATGATATTAATCACTCACTGTGGACTCATTCACAAACACTCTTTCAGTTACATATTTCTGATACTTTGGATTTTATTATGATCTAAAATACTTACTCCGATTTCGACATTGCGTCAATGCCGTACTGATGATCATAATAATGGTTAGGTCGTTTAACTTGAGTGTTAGAAAGCTGAAGATTAGTTGTTTTTTTTTTGTTTGTATAGTACAGACAGCCACGGCAGAAAGCTAGTATCTTTACTATACAAACACCAAAAAAAGATATTTACCTCTAACTTTTGGAGTAATGTGTGGATGGAGGAGTGTGTGGTTCTCATTCACGCAAAAACTACTGAACGGATTTTAATGAAACTTAAGTAGTAGTAAACTTTAATGAAACGCTAGTAAATAATTTCATGACCGCTTGCGATGAATCACTTTCTCTGAATACCTATGTTCTACTATTCAGTCCAAGACCGCGTTGACCCTACCACCGAAAATATTATTTCTGTTCTTGTGAAATGTAGGATGTAGTTACTGTATTTTAATGATTTTTGCAAAATGTGTTAAAAAGAACAATTCATTTATAATTACCAATTCTATTATTAACTTATATTTAGGTATTTCTTCCACATCCTTACCCTAAAGGACAGGCTTTGTGACTAATTGGCATCTCATCTTGATTTGCATAATCCTGGACACGCGCGAAGGTGTTTCAGCCAACTAATTAGTTTCTGCGACGGATATCGTATGTCAAAGCAATCTCTCTTGATAGTTAATACCATAATTGGCTAAAGCATGTAGGAGCTCCAGTTGCTGTATAATTATCCTAATTAAATTTTGGAATTTTCACGAAACCTAAAAGCTCGGTGTGCGGAAGACGCAGGTTTGAATCCTGCTTGAATAAAAAAGACCGAGGTCACCAAGCACAGGCTTTTCAGCTTAAATGGAGACACCATCGACTACCACTTATGTTATACTAGCGGCCGCCCGCGACTTCGTCCGCGTGGAATTTAGTTCAGCCACCGAATACATATTGTAGCCCAAATGTTATTTCGTTGTTAAACCCTTCTAATTCGGAACGCACCCATAGTTACACTGATGACAGCAGCCGTTTGTCATCAACTGTCATGCCATACCACGTGATGCCTCGTACATTTTCTTGTTTTACTTGATATTTTCAACAATTTACACAATATCTTTATAAATTGTAGCCTATTTGTTATTCAGATGTATAAGCAACATTATTGTTAAGTTTCATTAAAATCCATTCAGTAGTTTTTACGTGAAAGAGCAACACAGCACATCCAGACATACAAACTTTCGCCTTTATAATATTAGTAGGATTTGGTGGAGCCTTGTGAACGAACGTTGGTTCGCACCTCACCTTATCCTAACCGAGTATTTATTAATTGAATCTGTGTTCTGTCAAAAAGTCCTATTTCACTGGCTGAACTGTAGTCACCCTAAATTCACAGGTGGCTTACAGTATATTGTACCTCTTATTTAGACATAAGGTGTCTTTTCAGTGTTGTTCTATAGTCGCATTTCCAAAGCCTTACTGTTCGTATTAGAAACGCAGTGATTGGTCGAATGTAGGTCATCACGATCGATTTCTCTGATGACGTATTTCGGTTCGACCAATCGCTAGGTTGTACATTAGAAGGACCCTCCCTTAGCTTTCCATTGAATTTTTTATAGATTGCGACGATGCAACTTTGTACGTACGGTCGGGTGCAAAGTTGCTGAAACGCAACTCTTTGTCAAGGTAAATTTAAATAAATATCTCCCATATAACTTCCACGTAAGGGTAAAATACCACAAGCATTTGGCCATTAGCGTTTCAGACTGCTCTTGTCTATGCGCAAATTCATTGGTTTTTACTGAAAAGCTTTTATAGGATGTCCCACTGCTGGGCACAGACCACACCTCAGTTGACTTTTTTTTACTTAACCTATGGGTACTGTTCCAAAGCAAAGGCAAAGGCCTCCCCCATATTTTTCCAGCTATCACTTTCTTGAGCTAAAGTGTGCCACTCTTGGTAAATTTTCTCTTTTTCGGCCTCCTTATCAGTTATCAGTTGACTTGTGTGGGTTATATACTCGAGCAAGCAGATTTAGAGTGGATGGTTGCAAATTGATTAAGGGTGGTGATAAACCCTCCCGTAGACTTTATCAAGCCACTTAAAGCCTTCAACTTAGGTTACTGACGGCTGGCAAAGTCAACTGACGCCAACTGCTAAGCCTGCGTTCCAAATAAAGAAGATATCCAAAAAATACATCAGAAAGTTCGGTAGAAGTGGTGATGGTGGTTGGCGCAAAAACTCACTTTTTTTTAGTAGTGGAAATGCCTTACGTCGGATACGTTGTGGCGGACTCTCCACCCACTGGAAAGGTGGTATACCAGTGGCCCTCTCATCCCACTCATCGTCCATAGTGGGGGAACACAGTAAGTGGCATGAAGCCTTCTACGCGTTTCCCCGGTCGAAGCCCGCCTACGGCAGGCCTTTCGTGAGAGAAGGCCAGTAGAGACAGCCGGGGGGGTCGAGCTGTCCCTACCAGGCAGTGGTGGAAGCCTGTGCAATGCCGGCGACAGTTCCCCCGTACCGCACGCCAACTGGCCACCGTTAGCAGACTCTACTGGGCCCGCAACCACGAGCCACCCAAAGGGCGGCTCCGCTGCCGCAACCGGCGGTACGGCCTCGGTACGCCACTGGCCCCCACAAACCGATTGTGCGCCGCGGCCCCCCTTCCACGCACCTCAGTGTCCCACTGGCCCCGCAACCCTACGTGTCGCCCTGGGTGGGTGACAAGTCCACCACACTGCCACGCCTGAGTTCTATTCACTCCCCGGTGGTTCACCCTACCACCGGTACTAAGCCCCCTCGCCACGCCAAGGCGAGAACTCATGAGTGGGGCAAAAACTCACTTCGCTCGTAGTGAGTAATTTTTAAAATTCAGTTCTTTCGCGACTGTGGTCATTTGAGAGAAAAGAATCAAACCAAATAACATTTCTTTATTATTTACAAACAAAATGAGACGCGTCCGGAAAATCAATGAAAATCAAGTATTAAAAGATTATTAAGTCTTTCACCGCCGTCGGTCACTTTAACAATTGAATTCCTATTGTTTGTGCCCGGCGTGGCGTTCAACGTGTTAAATAATCTTTTAATACTAGTTAGGTACACAGGGGAAAATTACAAACAAACTAGGTGGTTATAAGGAGCACAGCTTGTTTCCTCTAAACTGAAATTTGTTTTGACAGCAAAAACATTAATTGCCTCTTGACAAAGTTGAAACAAAAATAATTAATTTAAGTATCCATTTTTGGTGTATATCTTTCAATATTTGAGATCACGTATATTACAATGGCTTTTTACTCGTATGTTTATTTGCCAGTTATTTCACTCACATTAGAAAGCTCGTTGCTCTTTCTATTCTCTTCACAATTTTTTTTTTTAGGAATGTTTTATGCTTTGACATGATTAACAGAAATAAACATTGACATGTGTTTACTGCAGAAAATACTATGATTTATCACGGTGTAAATTTTCTACCGGACTCAGAGCGTCAAGGTGTCATGATGACAGCCCAGTTAACTGCGTTATTCAGGTTCATTTCCATTTGTTGGAACGCCGTCCCTTCCTCAATTTGGAGTGCTTGTTTGAAAGCGCGAGCGCTACGCTACGTGCTCCAAACGCGCGGTCCAACGCAACGTCACGTAACATCGTCCGTCGGTCGTATTACGCGACACGAATGTGAAACGAACAAATAATTCAATCTCATTCAATGTTTTATTACAACCATTTTGTACAATGATCAGATCAGTCAGATCGATTTTGGGTGTTCTAGTAAACACCTAAACGTTCTAATAAAATAACGCTAACAATTTTTTTCCTAGCCAGGGGCGGCCCAAAATACGCTCGCCGAGACGAGGTCTTCAGTTTTTGGCAATTATGTAAAATATTCTATGGCCAAAATGCACAAAAACGCATATAAACGTATTTCAAGAATAAACACTTATTCTTCGACTATTCACTGTCACAACCATAATGGCTTTCAAAATTAATTGGGCAATTAATTCGATTCTACGTCGTTCAAGTCTTCAGTACCGTTTCAATCACGTAGCGAAACAGCACGTTGACTCAAGCTTTCGTAGCATGTAAAAAAGATTGGCAACGACCAAGGCAAATACCAAGTTATTGGTCAGTAGAAAGAAATAAACACACAGAATGTCGAAGGTTCGATAATGTCAAGGCTACGGAATACTTCATAATTTAACAAGGGGTGCTTTTCTATTTACATTGCAGTTGTTAGACGTGCTTGGAGCACTACGTGTTTCTGGTCGAGAATCGATCCTTTAATAGGCTTCTTAGAATGGGCGAGGCGTGGGAATACTGTTATGGACTTGCTTGAGCAAGACGGACCGGAACTGGATAGAAGGCTGTACACAGCGGCATGGGTCCGAGAGCATTTTCTGAGAGATCAGGTATTTTATAACCTTTTTTTATAATGAAGAACTTTCTGACCTTTCCTTCTGGGTTTTTAGTAAAATGTTTTCATACGTTTTCATCATGTTTTATGATTTAACTCAAATCAAAAAACGCAATTCGCAAGGAGTAACTAGCGGCTGCTGACAACTTTGTCCGGGTGGAGTGAAGTTTAAAAAAAATGAAATAATGCTCAGATGTATGAGCTATAATATCGTAAAATTTCATTAAAATCCATTTACCTACCACCTAGTTTTCACGTGAAAGAGCAACACAGCACATCCATCCAAACAAACTTTTGCATTTATAATATTAGTAGAATTATGGATCATAAAGATTGAAGATCTTCACTTCTTGAAGAATACTTTTGGGTTATTAAATACTTGATTCAAATATTATACCTCAAGTAGGTATATTGTACTCAAACTCGGTAGGTACTCGCAGAGATTAACTCTTGACTACTCGGATTCCGAGTAAGAGTGAATAAATTCAACAACAACAGTTGATTTAAAAAAAAAGTGAAAATGAATACATAACCCGTTTCTTGCAACAGTTAAATGAACGACAGATTGACAATTGGACACTCAAAGTCCACACGGATTACACAACTAGTAATAATAAAAAGTCGACAAAGCTGAAACACCTAGCTTGATAACAGGGGGTTTTAGAGGCGGGGCCCCGGTCACAACACTCAACAAGTACAGGGTCCCAAGTCTGCTAATTTTAAGACGCCGCAATCGAGTCGGCATGGAATCGTAATCGTCTAATTTGACACATTTGGTATTCCGCTCCTTAAAAAAGACCAATGATTCTCCATCGAAACTGGTTATTGCACTTTTTGGTAGTCTGCTCACTAATAGCGGTACATTGGTAAGCCGATTGTAAGCATTACGGTAGTCCGCTCCTTATTTGAAGTTTGTTTGACGTTTAGCTCAATCGTATCTCTTTGACAATCGTGTTATTGAACAACAACACCTCTTGCAGTCATTGTGCTTAGATATTTTAACTTAAAAGCTGCTTTTAAATTGAAGTGAGTGCTTTTCGAGGTGAATTAAAAGATTGGCCACTACTTCCTACGAATCGTTGGCATGTTTTGACCATTGATAACGCGAGTGACCGCCGACACCGACTTCTTTAGGCTTTTAGCTCAGCACCATGAATCTCGGGCTCTAAATTCCAACACGGCAATGCTTACATGCATTTAGGGGGATGCCCAAGTCCGATTTATGAAACCATGCATACTCGGAAAAGAGGAAGTAATCTACAAAACAACAGCGGCGAAAGGATGCAATTTTAAGGTTAGTCCATTTTTTTGGCACTGTACTACCAGTATACAACACGGCCCAAAAGGATCCAAAGCCGGAATGCAATCAAGCAAAAAAAATAGGGAGCCATCTCTTATACAAGTAGGTATTTTGGAGTTTTTGTTGTATTTATTTTCAAAAATAGTTAGGTGAAACTTGATGTTACAGATTCTATCGATTCGGGTGTTCTGAGTTGCATCGATGAACTCACATAGCCATCCTGAGACCCATTGTACATGAGGAACGGGACCGTTATTATAACCGAAAGTGATATTCATGCACACAAATGTTTGTACAGTCAGCATCAAAATGATTTGAGGACTCTATATGAACACAGCATTTTGATGCAGAATGAACTGTGCGGGGATCGAACCCGCGACCTCTAGTGTAGGAGCCCACTTTTGAACCAGAACACAAAATTGGTTGTACCAAAAAATACGTAACTACATTAACTTTGAATTCAAGGCTGAAGTATAATGAGCATTTTTTCTATAGGTAATTGTTTTATAATATTTCCAGGTGACAGTGAATATACTTTGCAGAGATCATGATGACCCCCTTACCTAACACAGGAGAAAGAAGGACATATCCAAACATTAACGGCTTAAAGTCCCACTGCTGGGCACAGGCGGAACAGACGGCACTGATGGAATTTGTTAGAATGCTGCATTGAGGCTATGGAGTGATTATCAGTGTAATAATATAATAAATAAAACAATTCTTTAAACAATTTTTGAATCTTTTATTTTTCATACATGTTTAAAATTATCAGTGTTTCTCTGATAAAATAGGCAATATACTTAATCCTTGAATCACTTTGAGTTAAAATACTGCATCAACATCCATTGTGTACTTGGATTCAAGCATAGGTACATTTGAACAAACAGACAGCGGGAAGCAACTTTGTCTTCTAGGTATGAAATCTCTTTCTGGTTTCTGGAGCCTGAAAAAGAAGAAGGTATTTGTAAAAACGACTAAGTGAAAATAATTAATTTCAGTTAATGACTTTGCCTTCAAAATATATAAATAAAGGTACCGTGTGTGCTTACAATGTTTATATAGAAAGGCTGCAGATCACATAAGGCCCCTGTGGCCGTGACTAGCCTATTTGTGGATTGCGCATGCTCCCGCGGACCATGTGCGCTTAGGTGGTCCCTGGCCTCCAACCTTTTCGTGGCACTGCGCATTGAGGTAGTTAATCTTCACCTGAAATTAAGATATAAAAGATCAGGAAATAAAAGCGACGTACACCACCAAAAACTAACACAAAAATGAAATATGGTGTGCGAATACTTACCGATACGAAGGGAAGAAAGTATATTATTTACTGTCCAATACAGTTAGTTCTTATCTCGAAGTTCAAGTCTCGTTTAACAAATAAACAAAGCCAAAAATAAATTGATTTTATTGCATTTGCAATGGTGTTTTCGAAAAAATTGTCAACTTGACATTTGACAATGAGACATGACAGGCTATAGACAGGAGACACTTTTAATTTGGCAGACTTTGGCATGGAGAACTAATACTTTAGCCACCGTATTATAAAATAAAGTGTTTTAAAAAACGTGTAGTCATGTTAAATAATCAAACCAAATAAGTCCACGCAAAAGAAATGTAGGCTTAAATTTAGTTGGTGGACGCACGAATTGGATGGCAACAAATTTATGGTAGGAAGCTCTTATTATTAGAAGCATTTTTGCAAAGTTTCAAGTTTAGGACATTCATACTTTTTGAGAAAAAAAATCTTAAAGTTTCAATTTTTCCTATGAAAAGTACTGATTTTTAGCCTTTTTTTTTAAAATTGCGTTTCGTTTTACTGTCATTCACAGATTATAACGGCTGTCAATAGGAGAAAATAGTGTTGAAATAAAAATTAAAAATTAAACACCCAATTTTATGGTTAGTAAAGGCTGGTTTGCACTTTGCTAGAGAGCCCAATGGCAGGTAATAACGGTAGGTATGCAGCTACAGTAGCGGGGGGACGGGGGGGGCGCAGCCCCCCCATCAAGGGGGCTCGGGGGGCGAAGCCCCCCGCCACTAAGAAAGTACTTCAACAGGTATCAATAGGTTAGGTTAGGTTAGAACAGTGACCAAAAACGCGCGAGCCGAGCGAGCGAAGCGAGCGTGCCGCGGCAGCGGCCGGCGAAGCGCCAGAGTCAATGGTTTTTTTCATTAAAACTGATGTAAAATTGAGAAGTACCTTGGACATAGTCTTAGTCTTTCAAAATGTGGCAGTTAACAGAACACAATGGCAGGCAATAACGGCAGGTATGCAGCCACAATAGCGGGGTCCGGGGGGACATCCCCCTGTTCAAGGGGGAATAGCCCCGCTCAAGGGGGGCTCAGGGGGTAAAGCCCCCCGCCACTTGGAAAGTACTATAATAGGTATGAATAGGTCAGGTTAGTACTGTGACCAAAAACGCTAAGCGAGCCGAGCGAGCAAGCGCACCAAAAAAATGCCAAAAAAAAGTGGCGAAGCTCCAGTTCTTGTTTTCTTCATAAAAACTGATGTCATTACTGAAAAGTACCTTGACACCAGTCTCAGTCTTTCAAAATTGAATCATTTTGTAGGACCTAACCTCAAAACTTCATTTTCGTTTTTCTCAAAAACTGTTGATCTCCTAAACTTTTCCTTCACAGGGGGGCTTCCCCTCCCCTCCCCCTCCCCCCTCCTCACCCCCCTCCCCCAAATTCGTGCGTCCACCAACTAAATTTTTACCGAAATGTAATCTAATCTGAGAAACTGAAGAAAATGATCATTCAAATTAAAGAAATCATTCGTTCATTCATTCAGCGGCATGGTAGATTTTAGTTGGCAATACCGTTTGTTATTAAGACTGAGCGTCCATTCCGATTAGAAATGCATTCATATTGAGACGATTGTTGATTTTAGCAGACTACCGAATTTGTGTCAATCGTATTGTTATCCTTATTGAGCCTCGGTTGAATGGACGTTTCGTTTAAATTAGCAGACTTGGGGCCCAGGTGCTTGGAGTGGTCCTGTCGATTTTATAGCTGAGTTGACAGACAGGTGATTGGTGAAGTGTCCGTGACTCAGCGGCGACAACGGATGGATCGTTTTGAGTTTAGCCATTCGGGTCAGGTGACCATCAAACTTTAGGAATAGATTTTTCTGCTTTGGAAGCAGTTTGTCATGGCTGATGTCGTTGATGCAGTTGCTTAGCTGGGTCGGAGGCATAAGGTATGCCATTTAACAGCAAGGGCAATCACTAGCTATCTCCTTGAAAAGAGTAAAGTTCGAGTTTCTTGCCAGAATCTTCTCGGTAGAATCAACGTCAGCGCTGGTGGTACTATTTATTCATTTATAATGTAAATTGAAAAACCTCAATGGAAATGATTGAATATTATTTTCATTCTTAACTTTTTACATCTGTACAAGCCTGCGTGTTGGTGCTCATCATTTCATAGTTTTAATTAATAATTGTGTTGAAAAGTGTTGGTTTAACTTTGTGTCGTTTTGAATAACTCTATGTGGCTGCAGGGCTGCCTAGTCTTGGCAAAAGGTAACTGGTAATTGTTTTTCAAACAATCAGTAAGATCGATTTAAATTAACTCAATAGCATGCCGTTTTTAAATTGATGTGGGTAAATGGAAGACATCAAAGAGTTGCACAAATTACAGGCCTAGACTCTTTAATATGAAGCTCTGCAAACTAAACAGAAAGTGGGGTCAAACTAGCCATAATTATCCTGCCAACCAGTAGAGTTCCTCTTTGAGCCTTCTTTATTTATTTAACAAATAGTTTACATCTATTTAGCTTATTTGTTAATAGTATGTTACACAGGAAACAACTCAGGTACAAAACCGTTGCGTTTGAAAGAATGCGTTCAACTAGGCACTGTGAACTTGGTTTTCTAATTAGGAACGATTTGATTGGTTAGGGTCGTGCTAGGTTGAAGGACAAGAATGAAATCACTGCAATCACACCGAACGGACTATAATGTAGTCTCCTGTTAGGAGCCTTAGATTATAAGCAAAATATTCTCTCATTTCTTTCGTTTTTTACCAGGTTTTGTTCTGAGGATCTGACATGATGCCCTAGGCTACTTTTTTTATCACACAGCTCCCCGTCTTCAAATGACTCATAATCAAACTTTGAACTGTATATAGCTTCCATTCTGGGTTTTTTTTCCCAGGACACTTAGATTGTGGATTACATTAACTTCCTGCTGAGGGTGATAGTGTGATTTCCATAGGGCCCCAATCAGCTATGATTCAAGTCAAAACAAATAAAGGTAAATGGAGGACAGTTTGTTCTAGGCTAGGCGTAGGTATATAAGAAATAGTTGGTTAGTACTCAATAAATGAAAAAAAAAACAATTAATAATCAACCAATATTAAATATCAAATAATTACTTATAATAAATCGATTATTTATTTCGAGGGAAACTGAAGAACTGTTAAAATTAGCTGTAGTTAATCAAAAGACATATCTGGATTTAACGGTTGGGCTATTAATTACGAAACTCCTTCAGTAGTAAGAGTAAGAGAAGTAAGTAACGCAACGCACTAATGGGCCTGAAACTGCATTGAGCTCGACACGCCCAGTTTCACACAGTTCGTCGCGGTAGTGCAAGATTAACACACTCCAATAGTTTCACTCCATCTTAAATATTTGACACAGGAACGTACCTGTGTTAAGTATCCATTCTCAGCGCGTGTGGTGTACGCATTTAAGGCTACAAACTGTTCGACGGCGGGTGCGACGCGGAGGCGCCAGCGTGCAGGCAGCGCGACTTGCAAGAAATTTGTAACGATGCCGATGCACTGTCGCCGATGCCCAGGGGTCGTCCAGTTTACACCCTCAATTATGTACCCTCGGTCGATAAAAGCCACCCAGCTATCTTATGAATGTTTCAGCGTGACAATCTAGGTATGCATGTGGGAACTAATCAGATGCGCCGTTTGGTTTTACACTGAAAATTGTATTTACAAATACTATTGGAGTGAGGCATTGGGGCATTTACATATTATTTTACATGCAACATCAGTTTTTTGTATCCTCTCACGCAATGTTATACAAATCGAGCAAGGCAACGCTAGGTTCTAATGGGGACTTAACTTTAGTAGTATTCTTTAACTATTTCAACTTTGATTAAGATCAATCAAAATGTTGATTTTTGAACCCCTCTTCGTAGTCAATGAAGGTCTGTGCCCAGCTGTGAGCCATTAAAACAAATTCGCGAAAAGGAAACTTTTTTTTTACAAGTCACTCTCTACGTACATGTCACTTGTAACAAACAAGTTTAATTGGAAAAAAGTGTAACTCCCATTGAATCGACATTAAAAGTGCTTCGTAAATTACCAGATCGTAGGAAAATCTATTTACAGGAAGCTGTAGGTAACTATCTGATAAGATTGAACGCCGATGTTCATCTTGAAATCCAAACAAACAATCTCATTATCAGTATTTGCGATTCAAATAAACATAAAAGATAAATCTCTTAATCTCGACGGACTATCAATATAGGAAGATTCACAGAGGTCACCTTATCGTAGGAGGATTCGAGGATATTGCCTTGAGAAGTGACCAGGTGATCACGTATGTGTTTAATAAATATAAATGAATAAATAAAAATCATTTAATTCGGGCATTGCCCATATAGTGTTAGTAACAATTAATCTATGTTAGTAAACTAATACGAATTGACGCTACAAAAATATGAAATGTTTGTGTCTTTACCTAGGTGCATATGCGTCCAGTGCTGCATAATAGCACTGTCCACATCCAGCCTAGCCTCGACACTCTGTAGGAGGCTATTGGAGCTGCCTCGTACACGTATACGTATAAATGTTCTCGGATAAATATCCACCTCGCAAGCCGCGTTTTACTTTTATTAACAGGAAAAGTACTAGGCGTTTACTTACACTAGGCAAAACTAGGCTTGAATAAAAAGATTGAAAGGAACTGCAGTCGCGTGAACTACCGAAAAAATAAGATGAACAGTGAGCGGCTGACTGCAGATACATTTTAGTCGTTTGTGTGAGCGACTGAATTAAGCAATGATACTAAAGGCATGACCTCCACCCATTTCACAAACGGGTCACCTAATACAGGCTGGCATTTTGGACTATCCAATTTTTTTTATGACTGACTTTTGTATCAGGAACAAAATATATCGTCTCTTCGTCTCACCTTGACGAAGTATTCTCCCTCATGTGTATGAAAATGCAGGCATAAGCACCTAGTTCTTTTCACTAAACGATTACATTACGCTATTGAGTTTTACAGGACGCCAGAATGGAATCTCACTGCGTATTCTCTCGTGTGACTTTCGAAGTTTCCTTAGATATTGCCACCCCTGTAAGATAGTCAGTGTGTGGTAATCGAGCTTTAAAGTATTATTCGTTACGTTGTTCTTCAACATACTCCCTCACCACCATATCCCTAATGGGTTAGTCAGAGGCACACTGATTGAGGACCCTCCAGAAGGGGCACATTTCACCGAGGGAATTGGAACCCAATGTGATGAGTGGCGAGCCTACCGCTGTTATCCGGGTTGCTTATAGTACGATTAATAATTGTAGTCAGCAAAATGACAACTTCAACAGTGACTGATACAAAAAAGGGTGACCCGCTACAATAGTGACGTTCGGCAATCACTAGACTTAGACATTTAGTCATGCTTTATTTTATGAGGTAGGTATCAAAGCCTTTTTTGAATTGTAAATGTTTAATAGGTACTCAACGAATTAAATAATACGATTTAAGAAATATGGACCCTACCTCCATATTAAAACTTCTCACTAAAAAACTATAACCATAGCTGGGATTTTTGTAATTTTACTATTTCGATTAATTGGGCCTTTATCATTGTAGGTTGATCTTTAATTTGTTTTTCATCTAACCACTGAACAATATCAGCCTTCCGCCAGTTTGAAGTGGACAAACGCTCGACTTTTGTTGAATGGTACGGTGCGTTATCTAATACCAGCACCGCATTTGGCTTCAATTTTGGCAAAATGCTTTTAAGCCATTTCTCAAAACACTCTGAATGCATCTCTTCATGATAGTCCATACTATTTTCCTTCGATTCAAAAATAAGTAAACCGGAATCTGCAAAACCTTCATCACTGCCTATATGTGAAATTATAAGGCGTCGTCCTTTGCCGTTTGGGCTCTTTAGGCCTGTAGAGAACGCCTTTCAAACCTTTAGAAAACGCTTGTTTGGAAGATTCTACTGTTGTATCCTCCCAAACTTTTCCAGTTGTATGACCTGTTAATAAACGAAATTCTTACCTGTAAATAATATAATACAGAAACAAAACATTTTGAAACTGAAAACCTATTTACTAAATACAGTTTACCGAAATACCTCTATGTCTCAAGACGAAAGTCTGGCCAGTGTGTGTTGCCAGTTATGACATATGGAAGTGAGACGTGGTCATTCACTACGACTATTTTGCCAGGCTGTAATGTCGACTAACTTTTAATTGTAAAAACTCGATTTACCACATCACTATTTATTTGGGACTGAAAACCTGCCACACTGAAAATGTCATTTCACTGACTACAATAAAAAATCCGAGTATAGGTTTTATATCGGTGTTTTCCATCATCGGAGAGCAAATTGTACAATGAACACAAAGTAGGTGTATTCCGGCCAGATTTGATCTTGGGCCCATCTGGTTCCGAGCCAGAGTGTTTAACCCCTGAGCCGCGATGCTATTGCTCTGTAGACGTGTAATAACCAGAAAACTTAATCCTCTCATACTTGAATAAGACTGCAAAACCTCCGCCATATTTAACATTATCCCTTTCTTCCCCAGGATGAAGAGGACGAGCCGCTCATCGATGGGGATGAGCTCAACATCACAAGAAGAAGCCAGGAGGAACCACACTTGCCGGTTTCGCCATTAAGAAGAAGAAATGGTAAATATTCACTGTCATACCTACTTATTTGTTTGTGTTTTATATCCTGTAATTCCAATGTTATTGCTATTTTTAACTTTTAATAATAGTTAATGAAATGCTAAAATTCAGTTTTGACAGCTTCCAGTGTTATTGAAAATTATTCTTCAATGAAATAGAAATACGCGCTGTGCCTTTACTTTTCACACTGAGCGAATTCTTGAAGTACTTTAGTACCCTTTAGTATTTAATTAAGATTAATTTCCAATAGCACACTGTAAATAAAAACAAGAACATCAACTGCCTATATTCGTCCCACTGCTGGCCACACAGGCTCAGTGCGGATTGTTGGAGGAGAGTAAGGTTAGCAAGAAACCTCAATGTTAGATGTTATCAAGCCGCCCTAAGGCCTGCATGTGTCTACACCCAGCGGGATCTGCAATAATAACATCCTTAGAAGAAATAGTCCGCTGAGTGGAGGTTTCTTTGCAGCTTGATTGTGACCGAATTACGGACTTTAGGAGACTGATTTTTCTTTAAATAAACAGAATAAATATAGATCTAAAAGTTGACATCAATTTGCAGTTCATCAGACGTAGTTTAAGAAAATATCCCGCTGGCTGGAGGTCGGTTAAAGAAGCGAATATTTCCGTTTATTTTACGGAACAAATTCTGTTTTCAGCATAATTCAGTAGAACATATTCAGATCTGATTCTCTGTATCACTCATAAGTCTCCCAGACAGGGGATCCCGCTGGGTGTAGACGCATAAGGCCTGCGACTAGGCTTAACGACTGACATCTTGCGACGTCAACCTGGGTCCCAAGTCTGCTAATTTTAAGACGCCGCAATCGAGTCGGCATGGAATCGTAATCGTCTAATTTGACACATTTGGTATTCCGCTCCTTAAAAAAGACCAATGATTCTCCATCGAAACTGGTTATTGCACTTTTTGGTAGTCTGCTCACTAATAGCGGTACATTGGTAAGCCGATTGTAAGAATTACGGTAGTCCGCTCCTTATTTGACGTTTGTTTGACGTTTAGCTCAATCGTATCTCTTTGACAATTGTGTTATTGAACAACAACACCTCTTGCAGTCATTGTGCTTAGATATTTTAACTTAAAAGCTGCTTTTAAATTGAAGTGAGTGCTTTTCGAGGTGAATTAAAAGATTGGCCACTACTTCCTACGAATCGTTGGCATGTTTTGACCATTGATAACGCGAGTGACCGCCGACACCGACTTCTTTAGGCTTTTAGCTCAGCACCATGAATCTCGGGCTCTAAATTCCAACACGGCAATGCTTACATGCATTTAGGGGGAAGCCCAAGTCCGATTTATGAAACCATGCATACTCGGAAAAGAGGAAGTAATCTACAAAACAACAGCGGCGAAAGGATGCAATTTTAAGGTTAGTCCATTTTTTTGGCACTGTACTACCAGTATACAACACGGCCCAAAAGGATCCAAAGCCGGAATGCAATCAAGCAAAAAAAATAGGGAGCCATCTCTTATACAAGTAGGTATTTTGGAGTTTTTGTTGTATTTATTTTCAAAAATAGTTAGGTGAAACTTGATGTTACAGATTCTATCGATTCGGGTGTTCTGAGTTGCATCGATGAACTCACATAGCCATCCTGAGACCCATTGTACATGAGGAACGGGACCGTTATTATAACCGAAAGTGATATTCATGCACACAAATGTTTGTACAGTCAGCATCAAAATGATTTGAGGACTCTATATGAACACAGCATTTTGATGCAGAATGAACTGTGCGGGGATCGAACCCGCGACCTCTAGTGTAGGAGCCCACTTTTGAACCAGAACACAAAATTGGTTGTCCCAAAAAATACGTAACTACATTAACTTTGAATTCAAGGCTGAAGTATAATGAGCATTTTTTCTATAGGTAATTGTTTTATAATATTTCCAGGTGACAGTGAATATACTTTGCAGAGATCATGATGACCCCCTTACCTAACACAGGGGAAAGAAGGATATATCAAAACATTAACGGCTTAATGTCCCACTGCTGGGCACAGGCGGAACAGACGGCACTGATGGAATTTGTTAGAATGCTGCATTGAGGCTATGGAGTGATTATCAGTGTAATAATATAATAAATAAAACAATTCTTTAAACAATTTTTGAATCTTTTATTTTTCATACATGTTTAAAATTATCAGTGTTTCTCTGATAAAATAGGCAATATACTTAATCCTTGAATCACTTTGAGTTAAAATACTGCATCAACATCCATTGTGTACTTGGATTCAAGCATAGGTACATTTGAATAAACAGACAGCGGGAAGCAACTTTGTCTTCTAGGTATGAAATCTCTTTCTGGAGCCTGAAAAAGAAAAAGGTATTTGTAAAAACGACTAAGTGAAAATAATTAATTTCAGTTAATGACTTTGCCTTCAAAATATATAAATAAAGGTACCGTGTGTGCTTACAATGTTTATATAGAAAGGCTGCAGATCACATAAGGCCCTTGTGGCCGTGACTAGCCTATTTGTGGATTGCGCATGCTCCCGCGGACCATGTGCGCTTAGGTGGTCCCTGGCCTCCAACCTTTTCGTGGCACTGCGCATTGAGGTAGTTAATCTTCACCTGAAATTAAGATATAAAAGATCAGGAAATAAAAGCGACGTACACCCGGTACACCACCAAAAACTAACACAAAAATGAAATATGGTGTGTGAATACTTACCGATACGAAGGGAAGAAAGTATATTATTTACTGTCCAATACAGTTAGTTCTTATCCCGAAGTTCAAGTCTCGTTTAACAAATAAACAAAGCCAAAAATAAATTGATTTTATTGCATTTGCAATGGTGTTTTCGAACAAATTGACAACTTGACATTTGACAATGAGACATGACAGGCTATAGACAGGAGACACTTTTAATTTGGCAGACTTTGGCATGGAGAACTAATACTTTAGCCACCGTATTATAAAATAAAGTGTTTTAAAAAACGTGTAGTCATGTTAAATAATCAAACCAAATAAGTCCACGCAAAAGAAATGTAATCTAATCTGAGAAACTGAAGAAAATGATCATTCAAATTAAAGAAATCAATCGTTCATTCATTCAGCGGCATGGTAGATTTTAGTTGGCAATACCGTTTGTTATTAAGACTGAGCGTCCATTCCGATTAGAAATGCATTCATATTGAGACGATTGTTGATTTTAGCAGACTACCGAATTTGTGTCAATCGTATTGTTATCCTTATCGAGCCTCGGTTGAATGGACGTTTCGTTTAAATTAGCAGACTTGGGGCCCAGGACCAAACGTTTAACGAGCCTTTCAATCACGGAGGTGCCCGAAAAATACATCACCAAATTTCCATACCACACTATTTCTGACCCGGCGTGTGTTGCTTTACAACAGAGTTGTTTTAGATCCACCGTCACAACTGCACTATGGGCAGTTCAATGAATGAATATCATCGCAATATCATCACATTGGAAGTTGTGATTATATTCAGTGCATGCATGATGACCTAAATTCCTATTCAGAAAACTGTTCCACCACATCTCTGAATCGTACAAAGTGGAGAAATGGTGGGCTTTGCCCAGCAAAAAAAAATCGGCTGCTATGTCGAGTTTATGTGGCTATCAAAGTTGGTCGCTAGGTGCCCGTGGCGTTGTGCCAACAGCGGATCGGCAACGATTGCCTCTGTTAAGCAATGCATGCCACGTCGGTATAAGCATGGGTGACAATACCGAGATTGAGTCATGTATTTTAGGGCATCACCACGGGCATTGAAAGGCATGTTATGGTGGTCCCTCATCAGGCCCTGATTCGCGTGTAATGTAACATTATAGACGCGACTTTGAGCATTGCATTACCATAATAATAATAATAATACTGTCAAAGCTGATTTCGGCTACAGCGACTGCTGAACGGACTCGACGGCAGCGCCTCACTGCCCAGCACGACCGTGAGCTCGCATATGGCTGTTATAGGTAGCCAATTTTGGCTTTAAAAGTCCTTAAGCACAAAAGGCAAGTGAGCACGCCATCACAATAATTGTAAATAAGAGCCGTAGGTGGTCTGGCATTTAACTCGTCTCTCTTAGCGTCGAGTTCATCTCTTCACAAGCACTCAAAAGCATTGATGTTCTGCTTTAAGAGACGTCTCCATTCCGGGACTTAGGCCCAGACTCCACCAGAGCTGAGCGGAGATGTGCGGCGTCGAGCTGTGTTTTCAACAACAATGGGCATTCACTGGACGGACCGTGTCAGAAACACAGAAAATCTTCGTCGCGCTAAGATCTGTGCCATTGAAGCATATCTGATGCGGCGTCAGCTAAGGTGGTGTGGTCATGTCCTCTGCTTGCCAGAGAAACGCTTGGCAAAGCACATTCTTTACTGTGAGCTCCAGGAAGGCAAGCACAAGCAAGGCGGGCAGCTTCTACGGTATAAGGATGTGCTCAAAAGGCATATGAAAGCGTGCAACATTGACTCCTCGACTTGGGAGTCAATTGCTGTTGAACGCATTACCATACCACCTCTCTGAATAGATTCAGAATAGATTTGAATTTCGATCATTAATTTTTTATTTAGTTGAGTGATGTTACAATTTGTATCAAATATTACACATAGTATGATTTACAAGTTGCGAATTATAATGCTCGGTTTTCCTCTCTCACTGATGAAATGCTCGAACCTGTTACGTTACATTACACGCAATTGCTCCTGTTGAGGGAGCACCCTCAAGCACCTCGTCCCGGCTGATGTCGCTAGAATCAGATATCAGTTGTTAAGCCTGCTAATCTGAAAGCAAGATCTCTCACTACAGTATGTTCGCGTTAAGAATGCTGTATTCTTAAATTTCGCGCCGTTACCCGGATAAAAACTCAGGTACAAAACCGTTGCGTTTGAAATAATGCATTCAACTAGGCTCTGTGAACTTGGCTTTCTAATTAGGAACGATTTGATTGGTAAGGGGGCGTGGTAGGTCGAAGGGCAAGAATGAAGTCACTGCATTCTTAACGCGAACGGACTATGGTCTTAGACCCAGCTAACTACCTACACTGAGCCCGGGGCACTGTGTATGGCTCGTACCATCTCATAGTTGATGTGTGGCCGGTGGCCAGCAATAGGACGTATAAAGGTTTATGTGTTATGACGGTAAGGAAAACAAATATGTTGATCTAATTCTATGCCTCCCCCTTTAGCGGCGTCGCCGCGTAGGATCCCCAGATCACGAAGCCCCGGGGCAAAACAGTCTTCTGATGAGGCGCCCGTCCAAGAGGGATATGTTCCACAGCAATATTTGTCAGTGGAGTGGCGTCCGCGGTCTCTGCCCCTGCGCCGCCGGAATGGTAACCATTCATTATTATAGTTATTTATAAACTATGTAAATAACCATGCAGAGTGACTCTGCAAGGACTGACTAAATTTATAAAACGAGGTTTTTAGAATAAACTAATTAAGGAAAAAAAACATGTAATAAATATAAAAAATAATGTACTTGAAGGCAATGTGATTATTATAAAGTGATTAAGTCTGAGTTCATACACGGCGAGAACCGCAAGAGCTGAAAAGGACGGAGCCAAAATAATAATACCTCTCTATCCAGCTCCAACCTTTTCAACTCGCGCGGTTCTCGCCGTGTCTGAACTGGCACTTAGGTATGAAAATGAATTTGATGCAAGTCTACGTCCCAACGTCTAGCGGCGTCACCACGTCGTATCCCTATGGTGCGATGGCCCGGGCACGCTTTCGAGCCTGTAGCCACCGCTGGACAGCCTGCACGCTGGGCTGCCAGAGTTCCACCCTCGGTCGCAAAAACTCTACCTGATGTTCCGAGACTATCACGGCAAAACGGTAGATATTTTTTTGCTAAATCGATGAGCTTTAAAAGTATGTACTCTCTTACAAGATTACTTGAAGGCAATGTCAATTATACTTTAATCAAGTGCAAGTTCCGACACGGAGAGAACCGAGCGAGTTGAAAAGGACGAAGCTAGATGGAAAATGTGGTTGACTAGCAGAGTATGCCTCTAGGCATTAAGTCCGGCATATTTACCTTACTTCTGTGCAATAAAGAATAAATCAATTAAATAAATATTTAAAATACCTCTTTCAATCAAATTTCATACCTTTCAATTCATTCGGTTCCGTGTCTGAACTGGCCTTGAGGTATAAAAATGAATTCTGATCCAAGTCTACGTCCCAACGTCTAGCGGCGTCACCACGTCGTATCCCTATGGTGCGATGGCCTGGGCACGCTTCCGAGCCTGTAGCCGCCGCTGGACAGCCTGCACCCTGGGCTGCCAGTGTTCCACCCTCGGTCGCAGAAACTCTACCTGATGTTCCAAGACTATCACGGCAAAACGGTAGCTATTTTTTTGCTAAATCGATGAGCTTTAAAAGTATGTACTCTCTTACAAGGTTACTTGGAGGCAATGTCAATTATACTATAATCAAGTGCAAGTTCCACGGCGAGAACCGAGCGAGTTGAAAAGGACGAAGCTAGATGGAAAATGTGGTTGACTGGCAGAGTATGCCTCTAGGCATTAAGTCTGGCATATTTACTTTACTTTTGTGCAATAAAGAATAAATCAATTAAATGAATATTTAAAAATACCTCTTTCAATCAAATTTCATACCTTTCAATTCATTCGGTTCCGTGTCTGAACTGGCCTTGGGGTATAAAAATGAATTCTGATCCAAGTCTACGTCCCAACGTCTAGCATCGTCACCACGTCGCATTAGGGCGGAGCGCCGGCCCGGGCCCGCTTCCGAGCCTGAAGAGCCTAGTAGCAGTACTAGACAGCCTGCACGCCGGGCTGTCAGTGTTCCACGGGTTGCCACACCAGAACCTGATGATGCGGGACCATCATGGCAATATTGTAAGTAGTCATTCATTTGCGATATCAGTCAGCTTCGGAAGTATGTACCGGCCAGTCCTCTTTGCTCTATTGCAAAGAAATTTCATTTGGCAAGAGTAAAAAAACGGAAACAGGTAGCCTGGTGTGCCGTTAACGGGACGTTATCTTTTACAAAATTGCTAAGACCTACTTGAAGGTTATGTCAATTATACCATAATCAAGAGCAAGTTCAGACACGGGGAGAACCGTGCGAGTTGAAAAGGACAGAGCTAGCAGAATAATAACTCTATCCATCCTTTTCAATCCTTTCGGTCCCATGTCTGAACGTATAAATAGTAGATTATGCCACAAGGGCTTAAAGAAGTGTATTATGTCCCGGGCGTGGTATCCCCTCGTATTCAGAATTCTAACCTTAACTCCCTCGCTCCGCTCGGGAGTTAACCGTAGAATCCCTCATACTCGGGGTTCAAGACCGCCCAAGACAAATACACTTTTAAGCCCGCGATGCATACTCTACTTTTTATACTTTCTGCGAGGCAATCGAAATTAGTGGCTGAAAAAAGTAAGTGCTTAAATATCTATTTTAAATGAAAATAGGTAGGTAGGTGATTAAATATGAGAAATTAGGTATTTATCAAAAATTAAAAGTGATGTTAGAAACATATGACAGTTGTGCGAAGACATTGGAAAGATGAGTTACAATCTTTGGTACATTTATTTTATCAGCTTAAGACTCAGGAGCTATTTGAGCGGTTGGCGCCTTTTTTCTTTCTCTGGCATCTATTTTGTTAGTGGCCAGTACGACATTCGAACTCAGAACTCATTGCACCTAAACATTTTTGACTACACGTTTGCATTCCAAATTCAAATCACTTTAATCCCTGGGGATTAATGAAATTCAGTACAACATTATGTCCCGGCTAGACCATAGGGCTATAATGACTTACTTTAGGACAGCTTTACATGACACATAATGTGGCATTGACGAGCAGGTAGTATAAAAAATGAATTCTGATCCAAGTCTACGTCCCAACGTCTAGCATCGTCACCACGTCGCATTAGGACGGAGCGCCGGCCCGGGCCCGCTTCCGAGCCTGAAGAGCATAGTAACAGTACTAGGCAGCCTGCACGCCGCGCTGTCAGTGTTCCACGGGTTGCCACCCCACAACCTGATGTTGAGGGACCATCATGGCAATATGGTAAGTAGTCATTCATTTGCGATATCAGTCAGCTTCAAAAGTGTGTACCGGCCAGTCCTCTTTGCTCTATTGCAAAGAAATGTCATTTGGCAAGAGTAAAAAATGGAAACGGTTAGCCTGGTGGGCCGTTAACGGGACGTTCTCTTTTACAAGATTGCTAGGACCTACTTGAAGGTTATGTCAATTATACCATATTCAAGTCTAAGTTCAGACACGGCGAGAACCGCGCGAGTTGAAAAGGACAGAGCTAGCAGAATAATAACTCTTTCCATCCTTTTCAATCCTTTCGGTTCCGTGTCTGAACGTATAAAAATGAATTCTGATCAAAATCTACGTCCCAATCTCTAGGGGCGTCACCACTTCGTATTCTTATGGAGCGCTGGCCCGGATACGCTGCCGAGCCTGTAGCCGCTGCTGGCGAGCCTGTACGCCGGGCTGCCAGTGTTCCACGACGAGCTGCATCCCCACAACCTGATGAACCGGGACTATCACGACAAAATGGTAAGTAGCTATCTGTTTGCTATATCAGTCAGCTTCAAAAGTGTGTACCGGTCAGTCTTCCTTTCTCTATTGCAAAGGAATGTCATTTGGCAAGAGCAAAAATGCGGAAATTGGTAGCTTGTACGTACCAAAAAGCCCTCTTACAAGATTGATAAGACCTACTTGAATAGTATGATCGAGTACAAATTCAGACACGACGAGAACCGCGCGTGTTGAAAAGGACGAAGCAAGATGAAAAATGTGGTTGACTGGTGGAGTATTCCTCTATGCATTAAGTCCGCCATTTGTACTTTACTTTTGTGCAATAAATAAATAAATAAAATACCTCTTGCAATCTAGCTCCATCCCTTTCAATTCGTTCGGTTCCGTGTTTGAACCGGAACTTGAGGTATAAAAATGAATTCTGATCCAAGTCTACGTCCCAACCTCTAGCGGTTTCACCGCGTCGCATCCCTACGGAGCGCCGGCCCAGGCCCGCTGCCGAGCCTGTGGCCGCTGGAGGCCAGCCTGCAGGCCGTTCTGCCAGTGTTTCACCCCGGTTTGCAGCCACGCAACCGGCATCATCAAGACAAGGTAACCATTCATTTGATACCAATCTTTTATTATTTTTAAATTTGGATGGACCAGCATTTGATCGCAATCTCACCTGATGGAAAACTGAAGACGCTACTAGACAGCCTGCACGGGCTGCTAGTGTTCCACACCGGGTTGCAGCCACGGAGTCTGAACCCGCGGGACTATCACGACAAAATGGTAGTTATCCATTTGCCATATTAGGTATTCAGCTTCAGAAAAGTCATTTGGCAAGAGCAAAAATACAGAAATGGGTAGCCCGACGTACCGTTGACTGTACGTACCATGAATCCGTTTTACAAATTATAACTTTATTTATTTATTCTTTAACATAATCAATTGGTACAAATGGCGGACTTAATGCCGATAAGGAATTCTCTACCAGATTGCTATAATCTATTATTAAAAACTTACTACTATACATATAGAAGAAAAATACGTCCTTTAATCTAGTTCCAACCCTTTCAATTCTTTCGTTTCCGTGCCTGAACCAGCACTTGAGGTATAAAAGTGAATTCTGATCCAAGTCTACGTCCCAACCTCTAGCGGTGTCACCGCGTCGCATCCCTACGGAGCGCCGGCCCAGGCCCGCTGCCGAGCCTGTAGCCACTGCAGGCCAGGCTGCAGACCAGCCTGCAGGCCGTTCTGCCAGTGTTTCACCTCGGTTTGCAGCCACGCAACCGGCGTCATCGGGACAAGGTAGCCATTTATTTGATACCAATCTTTTATTATTTTTAAATTTGGATGGACCAGCATTTGATCGCAATCTCACCTGATGGAAAACTGAAGACGCTACTAGACAGCCTGCACGGGCTGCTAGTGTTCCACGCCGGGTTGCAGCCACGGAGTCTGAACCCGCGGGACTATCACGTCAAAATGGTAGCTATCCATTTGCCATATTCTTCAGCTTCAAAATGGTCATTTGGTTAAAGCAAAAATACGGAAATGGGTAGCCTGACATACCGTTGACTGTACGTACCATAAATCCGTTTTACAAGATTGCCTTAATTGATTTATAAGACCTCTTACTATACATATAGAAGAAAAATCCGTCTTTTAATCTAGTTCCTACCCTTTCAATTCGTTCGTTTCCATGCCTGAACCGGCACTTGAGGTATAAAAATGAATTCTGATCCAAGTCTATGTCCCAACCGGACGTATTTTTCTTCTATATTTACAAATAGAAGAAAAATACTTAATCTTCTATATTTACAAATAGAAGAAAAATCCGTCTTTTAATCTAGTTCCAACCCTTTCAATTCGTTCGTTTCCGTGCCTGAACCAGCACTTGAGGTATAAAAATGAATTCTGATCCAAGTCTACGTCCTAACCTCTAGCGGTGTCACCGCGTCGCATCCCTACGGAGCGCCGGCCCAGGCCCGCTACCGAACCTGTAGCCCCTGCAGACCAGCCTGCAGGCCGTTCTGCCAGTGTTTCACCCCGGTTTGCAGCCACGCAACCGGCATCATCAGGACAAGGTAACCATATTTTATATGATACCAGTCTTTTATTCTTTTTAAATTTAGATGGACCAGCATTTGACCGCAATCTCACCTGATGGAAAACAACGATGCGGTCTACGTCTACGATAGAGCATGCTTGTCTAGAAGAAACCTATTCACTCAGTAATTGGTACCAAAAGTATGTCTGTTAAATTTTTTTAAAATAAATTTTGTTATAGTAATCATAGAAATAATGTGTACATTATTGTATTCATAAAATAGACAATATGCCAAAATTGACAAAGTAGTAAATTCTTCAAATTATTTTGATGCTGTGCAGCGATTTCGAGATGATTATTACTCTCTTTAAATAGGGTAAACACTATAGTGATGGCC
The DNA here is from genome assembly GCA_950022985.1 of Udea ferrugalis. NCBI lineage: Eukaryota > Metazoa > Arthropoda > Insecta > Lepidoptera > Crambidae > Udea > Udea ferrugalis. The sequence goes on from OX465515.1 coordinate 3,160,774, forward strand.
CACTTAAGGAAATGATAATAGATTTATTTCAATATAATCTTTTAATTCAAACGCAGGTAACTGAGTATTTTTTTTTGGTAACATTAGTAGTTTAGCTAAGAGATCAGTAATAAATTATTAAAATATCTTAATAATATTGGTAATTATACCTTCCAACAAAAAAAACCTCTAAAAACATAGTAATTGCCCGACCAATACAGTTATTGTCTATTCTTTAGCACAGTTATTGCCACATAATCTTAGATCAGATTTACATTAATCAGACTTAAACAAATTCAAATTGGAGATCTTTCTTCGCTTTTTGTACATTAGCATACATTTCTGCGCAATCGGAATCAGTATCCTCGTTGGAATAGGAGTCGGAGTCATCTATCTTATATTTATGAGTGTTGTCCTTGGGACTCCATATTTTTGAGCTATTTGTCGAACTGACAACCTTTCTTCGTTGCTTTGAATTTAGGCGATTGCCCTATCTAGTTCTTCCCGTGTGTATTTTACCTTGGATGCCTTCGGCATTCTGTAAAGAAGTTGTCAATGTTACTAAAACCTTTTTCGATAGTGATTACCTGGGCAATAGCTATATCTAAGGCCAATGGCAATAACTAAATACTGATATGGCAATCACTAAAATTCTTCTAAGTACGGTTCAGTGATTGCCCACCCCATCTAAATGCTTAATTAGATTCTTTACACCTTAAAAATCGTTGGAAATTACGCACTAAATCTATTAAGTAACTCATCTTTGTTAATATAGACGCATAAAACAAAATCAAGTAAGCAAAAAAAATGCACACAAAAAGTGAATCCTTAACAAATTCTTTAAGTAACTTACTTTTTTTGAAGAGACGAGCACCTTGCTGTTCGCAAAACCGCCGTGACACTTTTTTTTTAAAGAATTTTGGCAGTTTATTATTTAAAATTCTATTAGAGGCTCCCCTTGTGCCATCTGGGATATTTTATTGGATCTAACTCCTTTACAAACACATCAAAATGTAGTATTACCTTACCATAGGCAATAACTATACACTGGGCAATCACTGTAGGGTTTACCATATATAGTACATAACACATAGATAAATAGTATTCCGAAAGAACAATTCGCATTCAAGGAGAGGAGGAAGTTTAAGTATTTGAATATTAATGTAATATTTATGGTCCTCATATTATGACGTCAAGGCATCAAATGAGACAGGCTTCTGTCTTCAAATAATGACTCCTTTTTTACAAGATTGTGATGGTTGGCGGTAACTTTGGAACATAATGGCTACATTATGTAAAATTAAAGAACCCTGTAGAACAACAGCAAGTAGAAAAGTGCAATCATGTTTGAACAAAGTTAGTAACTTGGAGAAAAAGAAGATTTATTTTTATTTTTCTCCAAACATTAAAAAAAATTGCATTATTAATTATACGAGTATACCGCAGAGTAAAAAAGACACAACTGGAGAAGTTGTTATAAATATAATCCTCCTTCGAAAGCAAGTGTTAGAAGTACCATTTGTTGCGTGTTCGAAAGGTGGCGTTGGTTTTCAGCAAGGTAATAGAAATATCGTTTTGCAAATTTGAACGTTATGCAAGTTTTTAGGTTGAAATAAAACCGCTTCACGGATTTCACTCGCCAAATTATAATTGAAGTTAAAGTTTTTAACAACTTCAACTTTAATTCTAATTTGGCGAATTAAAGTTGTTTAATTTTAATGAACAGTGTTTGCGTAAATACGGGAGAACAAAAGGTTCCAGGTTGTTTTAAGCCAGATATGAACCAGATATGTGTGAATTATATCATACCAACCGCAGAGTGAGAAAATGTTAGGTTGGGAGAATAGAACAAAATTATTAATATAAGTTGGCAAATGATTATTCTGTAAAATGAAATTATGCGGGACGATAGTCACGAAAGTCGGCCAATATTATTTTAGTGAAAAGGCAGAGACGAGTCAAAAATGCAAACTATCAGTTACAAAACTTTTTTTCAAAAAACTTGCAGTAGAATACTATAAGCACGGAAATTATAATAAACAAAACAAAGGTGTTGTAATTAATAATAATAATAAAATAGTTCATTCTCTCTTACAATGTTGGCGATGTTTTGCTTAGTACCTTTTTTTGGAAATCAATATTTGATTGATTGATTGATTCTAAATACACTTATAATAAAATCAAACACCGCTAAATTGTCAGAGACTTTTGCTTGAAGTAAATTTAAAGACCTGTGTTACAGGTCTCTTGACTAATATAATTGAGTAAACTATAAAATGAAAGACGTGTTGTGTTTCCCCTTTTCTATTCCGTGATTTTAAGATACATTGTAGAGTAAGGACATACCATACCATACCATATACAGTCTTCAGTCAGCGACAGGAATTCAATGAATAGGTAGATACCCAATGCTCGTAGAATGTAAAAATATTACTTTGCACCAATTTGCTGTAATCTCATACTTGGTTAGTACATAGCCGAACGGAGTTCTATGAGTTAGACATCTCAATAATCCTCATACGAGAAACATCCAAACTTGAAGACATCGTAAGTATTCGCGGTTCTAACATATACACACAAGACGACCACTCGCTTCAGACGCCACGCGTCGACTAACTAACTGAGTGCTCTCTCCTCTCTCTCACTCGCTACGAATGCTACGACGACCTTGACAGTTTACATTGTCTACGGCACTGTCTGCTACGAAGGGTCTACCCTCGTAGACCCTTCGTCCTTTATTTACTACAAAACTTTGCACAGATTTCGGAGATGTTCAAGTTGCTGAGAAATTTGGGACTTTCGGAGACACATTTTGTTTGGCCATGCCGTGTTGCCACTCACTCTAAGCCACGCCCTCCATTCATTCATGTTTCAGGTTCAAGCGGCGCGGGGGTTGTAGTAAAACGTAGTAAAAATAGGTACGTGACCTATCTGGGGCAGGTTGAGCCATTGCCGATGTGATGCGCTTGTTTAGGAACATTTCTACAAACTGGTGAATCGCGCCATTGTACACAAGTAAAATAACAATAAGTATAAAACTATACAAGTGGAAATATCAACTTAGTCATTCCTAGACAGTAATCTATCAGGTAAATAGAGATAGGTACCCAGAAAAACACATTTGGTCTAGGTTTCAGGCGGGGTACCAATTCTAAAATAGAAATAAGTCATCGACTAGGTTTTCTGAAATTGTAGATCGACAAAATAACGGCCAAGTTGATTTTAATATGTTTCAGCCAAGTCAAAGTTTAACCCTATACATTTTCCCCTGCTTAGTATCTCTCCCTTACCTGTTGCTTGTGATTGCATGCCTAATAAATTATTATTTTTTTAAGTGGGGCGTGAAAACGCGGGAGACAGGGCAGGGTGAAGCGAGGGATAACATTTCGTATAGAATTAATACAACATAGCTCAATATTTAAAAACAAGGAAAGGTTAATTTTATGGTTTAACGGAATTCAGGTGTATAAATTGTAGAAATTTCAAGCAACAAGTTTATGGTATTATCACACCACAGTACAAACAGTAGTAAGTAACTAGTGTACTATGAAGTGTAGTCAGTTTGTGAAATCGGTGGTTAGTAAGCAGATAAAGAATTGAATTGAAATGAAAAACAGTGAAAAACCTTATTTTATGTATTTTAGGACAAATTAAAATGATGGCGGCGTTGCGTCGGGCCGCCATAAAAACGATGAAAAAGATGTTCCAACAGGGCTCATCACCCAGCCCAAGGACAAGCACAAGACCAGCAGCTGTCCACAGCCGCCCTTCTGCGCATTTGTACGCGCAGGAGGGCCTGTATGGACCACGCGGTAAGTTACTTTTAACCCAGTATAAACAGGTTAACTAAGGCCGCCCGCCGAGTTATTAGCCTAGCGTGCACACAGACACGCGGCACAGCCCGTACGCACTGGCACCACCTTATCCCCCCGTATTTTATGCAAGCGTGTGCGTGAAATCACGTGCCGACACCGCGCGACGAGCACGCACACTTTCAAACCGAGAGCGTCACGTTTGTATGTATATATATTACTGTTCTCTGTGTACTGTGCGTTTAACGTCAAGCCACACAACCGACGCGGCGTGGCGGGGCGCGGCGCGACGTCAGTGCGACGACTCTTTGTGGCTGCTACCATACTATTTATATTCGAGTCAAAATTTTGACGGAACAACTTGACAGCCAAAATTACAGTACAGAAACAAATTTCCGATCCGGTGGTAGCGTCACATTTATTTAAGTTCGCCTAATTATGGACCAGAGTTTAGTACATTACAACGTCGCCCTGTCGTCGCGTCACGCCGCGCCGCGCCCTCAGTGTGTTTGGGCCTTTAGGGCTAGTGCTTAGTCTTGACCGCTTAAAATGTGTCGCTTCAACTGGCAAATGCATGAAATAATCCTGTTGCCTTTAATTAGCAATAAAATTACAGATAATTTGAAAGAAAATTAGTTTTTGAGTCAGGTGAGGTTTAAGACTCGGAACGACGTTGCATCACCATTTACGCATCAAATCAGTATTATTGGTATAGTCCTCGCCAATTCCTAATGCGCTGGGAACTTGACAAACTAAAAACCACATGACCATTAAAAATACAGTTCGCAAAAGAACGATTAAAAACGTAAACGATTGAATACCTATTTAAATTATTTAAGTAATTTTGTAATAATTCTTATGGAAGTTTTTAAATTGTTAAATCATGTCTTATACCTATCATGGTTCTTAACAAATATTTATTACTGTAAGTGAACGAGTTGGAATATTAGGAATAATAAACAGCATGATTACTACAATATCGAATAACAAGGAAACTTAGCAACTTATTTATTTATTTATTAGTTCGTACACAAAAAGACAATTACAATAAACAGAAAATTGGGAGATTAAAAGTACAGGTGAGCTTAGTAACAAATAAAAAAAGATATCGAAAAACAATAACAATTAAAAAGAGTGCGTGGTCACAAATCGATTACTACTTGGCAGCTTAGTTGCAAACGGTACTGAGTGTTGTAATGTCAAAACATACGTCACAAAAATGGCGGCCAGGCGCATTACCAATTTGCGGTGATTATATCAAAGATGTTCCAGGAACAACAGTTTGAAGATTGATAACTTAACTCTCTTGTTTCGACAGTTCTTTCCTGAAACTAATCGACGAAAAATTCTTACCTGCAAGTTCCCAAACTCGTTTATTGAGATAAGGTCGGTTATCAATCGAATAATATCTGATCAATCAGAAATTTAACTATGCGATTAATTTCAACCAAATTCAAAGAACCTCAACCAAATTTATATTTTTAGTAAATACGCGGGAATTCGTCCATAAAGTTGTAGTTTTTCTTTATAATTTTTTTGTGTTGACCAAATATTTAAGTAGTTCTTGAGATGTTAAACTGCCCTCTCTAAGGGGTTAGATTTGGATTTGTAGAAATCCTCTATAGGTATTATGCAAGTGTTTTTTGGTTGCAACAATCTGTATGTTAAATTCCAGATCTCTGAAACTTCTACTATAAAGTTTTGGGGGTTAGGAGAAAGTGAAAAGTTAAAAATTTTCATCCAGTTATATAATTCAAAGAAAATTGTTAGTTATTGCAGAAAATAATAATATTGCACTTATAAAAAAGGACTACTGCTTCACAACATTATAAGAACAGGAATTTTAGAGTTCACATCCAGGTAGGTATATACACACATCAAAACTGTCTAGGGATATCATAGGGATATCATTTTTCAAATATTTCACAAAATTAAGTTCGTTTACAAGTTGAGCATTATCTTAGAATAACGCGAGGACAGGGGCATAAGATAAAGGTTAAGAATATTATAAAAAAAAACGTTTGATTTTGCTACGACTTTTTAAAAGAAAAATCTGTCTTTTTCCAACGTCCTTACGATGGTACAATAATAATACTACAATGAATTTATTTATACAATCTGAAAGGGCAGATATAGCAGTTTCTGTGTTCTAAAAATTTCTACGTTGGTATCAATATTTTAATTTTTACAGCCTCCCAAATAGCTATACTTTGTACGAAAATGCTTGAAATATCCCTAGAGACACTTTTGAGCAGTGTAATTGGGAAAAAATGATAGTTGTTATTATATACATTATTGTTCAGTTAGATTTGTTGATTACACTTTTTATCAAAACTTTGATATCCGGTTTAAAAGTCCGTCCGTAACCGATAATAAGCTTAAAAATGTTTCAAATAACAGAGTTCATTATGTTGTGTGTTCAATTTGATGATTGAATCCATCTTCTAAACTGTATCTTTTAAAAGGTCGGTAAAACAATTACTGAGGAATTTAGGTAATATTGGATTTTCAATATCATGTTCACCCTACTGCACCGCGGCCACACCACCCACCCCTTTGTCAAATGTAAACGGGGGTGTATTACTGCTATGACGAACAAGACATTATGAATTTATCTAGAAATAGTCACTTCCTAGGCGGCAGTGCCACGCGCTACACCCCTAGTGAAAAACGCGAAGGATTTTAATTGTTTCCACTTTATTTTTATTGCGTCTTACTAAATCCGGCCTTGTTACTTAAATATTCGATTTCATTTTTTTAATAAATTATAAGTGCTACTCAAAGTATTCATCTCTTCAAAAGTAACTAGAAAATAATTAAGTATAACGCAATACTTTTACGTAATACTTTTTCGGTCATCGTGAATGTTAAAAATGATCAGAGACGCGTGGGTTGACGATCAAAGAAGAGTAAACGAAGAAAGTTTCTGGACAATATTTTTACAAAGACTTAGAAATTTATTTCAGTGTCGTAAAAACCAAGTTCGCCCGTACAGAGCATACCAATACCATGAAGGAAGGAGGGTGTATTCTTTTAAACATTAAAAAAAACTAATTTATCAAGAAAATGCCGGGGTTAAATAAAGCCAGTTCTTTTATCATTCAAACCATTGTTATCAGCGATTGTTCAGGTAAGAAATGTTCTCTTCAACCGTAAATGACTCAAGTGACTACTCATGGGCTTAGAAAAGCTCTTTAATTTTGACTTAGAGCTGTTTTTTCAATAGTCAAATAGAAATTATCAGACAAGTAAATTGCAATTCGGCTGATTTTAAAATACATGTCAAAATGTAATGTAATGTAATTAATTAATTTTATGTTATTGTAAGTAAGGACACAATTTTAGATTTCGACATCCAACATATCCAAATCTGCCGACTGGTAAATCATTGGTCTGATAAATTTTATCTAACTTTTGAAAAATCAGTCCTTAATTGAAGACGAACGTAACGTGGACTTTGAAAGATGGCGAGATTTTTGTTGTTGCAGGCCGGCAATCTATGGCGGAGCCCTATTTTTAGCAACAAGATGCTGACTCTACATTAACCCCTCTATTCATAAAAACGTAAACGGGTCTTCAATAAAACGGGAACTTTTGTATCATTTTGTCACTTTCCTTTCTTTTTTGCTGCCGCCATTGGAGAGTAATTCACATAACACGTCAATTGCATAAACTATGTTTTGGCGTTGCGTTTGTTTTTATGAATAAAGGGGTTAATATTAAAACCATTTTTAAATTCACCGTAATTCTACAGTGCTATAATTTTATTAAAGCTATGTCAATATTTTCTCGATTGAAACTTTGTTATAGAAAACTAAGTAGTCACATAAGCGATTAAATATTATAAAATCTATCATTTAAAAGGACGCTGTGCAATGATATGAAACAAATATGGATTCTGCTTTGTAAAGCTGTTTATTTTGCTACTTTACATGATTTAAGAAATCACTTTAATGATTTCCAAGTTGTTTCATTTCAAAAAGTATTTTTTGCGAATGTTATATTGTTATAAATTTGCAATATTTTTATTTGTTGCAAATTTTGAAAACTTTTGGCTTGTTGCTGTTTGCGAACTTTGTTTTTATGTCACAATTGTGTTTTTTTTTTAGGGTTTAAGATTGTGAACAATCGTTTTCTTAAATAAAAATAAGTATTGTCACTCGAACTATGACAACTAACTAACTATGTTTACTGCAGTAGAAAAGGAATGGTTCACTAGCTAAGGGTACAAGACAGCTTGTCACTTACAAAACGACACTAACGGGTTGTTCTGTTTCAGCAACATCTGAATGTGGAAGCAGTCAATCGGGGGAGGTCATTTTCAAGCGCATGTCACCCCGATCTCTACCTGTAAGTGTTTTGCATATAAATTAGTTTTATAGTGCGGTCCGTTTTGAGTCAAAAGTTATAATAGCACGCTCACGTCGCGCTTCGCTCACGTCCATACAATTTCTCCACTCGGGACGCGTGTGAGCGAGCTATTATCCCTTTCGGATCAAAACGGACCGCGTCCTAAGTATATAGCTCTTCTATACGTTATATGTTCGCGATAAGCAAACTGCGAATTATCATCGTCCGGCTAGCGTATCAAACCTAATTCATTGTTCAACATTAGTTATTTAGTCTTTTTTATGGTAAAATGGAATAACAATCGATGGAGCTAGGTATACAGATTTGACAGGAAAGTGAAACGTTAGAAGACCTAGAAGGCCTTAGTAACTATTCAGTTTGCTGCTTATATAGCGAGATGAAGTCGTAATGGAGAGGTATAAGCATAATAATAATATTATGTTCAACAATGGTCAGAAATATTTTAATATTGTGAAGAAGAAAATAGGTATTTTTTCTTGCTAAAAATAGCTATACGCGAAAACCATACTGGTGGTGTATTTTTCTACAAGTAGCTTGAGCTTTACAAATGTTGGTTCGAAAGCTTATTTGCTACGCCAGCTGGCAGATTAGGATAAGTATGTGGAAATGGCAGTAAATTTGTGACTAAAAGGGGAGTTGTGGGGAGATCTGGAAAACAAATTATCCAAAAAAACGTCTTATTGACTCCCAATAGCTTGGAAGATAATCAACCTTTTAGTTCTAATACTTAGAAAAACTCAAAACTCCACAAGGTGGACCGACGATCCTGTCAAGGTCGCGGGAAGCCGCTGGATGCGGACAGCGCAGGACCGATCGTTGTGGAGATCTTTGGGGGAGGCCTATGCCCAGCAGTGGGCGTCGTTCGGCTGATATGATGATGATGATGATGACTCAGAAAAATAGACTTGAATAGTTTGAGCTGAGTGTGAAGCCGCTAACCGAGTTCATTCTAATCAATTCAGAATCAATCGATACTTCTATTTGATTAGCCCGCCAGTTGCAAGCAATGTAAACAAAGGAACGGTCCGACAAATTGATGTGCAAGGTATATTGTTCACTATGGTGTTTCTATGGGGGTTAGCTAATAAGGCGTTCGATGGCTGCAATTTGTTACAACAGGCGTAGCTGTCAAGAAATTTTATTACTACCACTTACGCCTTCTACACTTTCCTGCTTATCCCTATGGTTGACTGGTAGAGAATGCTTTTTTTGGCACTAAGTCCACCATTTGTACCAATTTCATTTTTGTGCAATAAAGAATAAATTAATAAATACATTTCAGCGTTTTACAAGAGGCCTACTCTGTGTTCTTATTTAACTGGCCCATGTCTCTCTGGAGAGGAGAAACACTCCTCATTCATTTCTCTATCTGACTGTGTAGTTGACTGGTAGAAAATGCCTCTAAGCATTAAGTCCGCCATTTGTACTTTACTTTTGTGCAATAACGAATAAATAAACACCGATAAAAACCAAGCAACCCGGATAACGGCGGTATATAATGGCGACCTGGAAAACACTGCATGAGAATCGAATAATACAAGTTATAAGGATTTAAAACACGATACGAGGGTTATGAAGTTCACATCCAAACGAACAAAACAACTTGAAATTACTTACACAAATAAATGTCCCTGGCGGGAACGAACGTGCGACCCTCGGCGCTTCAGGCGGGACTTGTCAGTCTGTAATTCGTTCGTATCTAAATAGTTCAACATAGGTTTTGTACAGTGTAAATCATTTTGTTAACAAGGTACTTAATAACAACCCAGTTCACAAGTTTATCTTAAGCCATTCTAAAATGTATAACTCCTAAAATATTTTTTAGCGTTGTTGGTCATTTCGAATTTAAGTTAGCTAATCCAATACAGGCAATAGTGGATTGGCTTCACTATTAAGTTATTATTGAAATTATACCGTCAGCATTTCTCGAAGGTTCATTTGTACCACATGAACAACAAAGACGCCTATTGTTTGAACGTAAAGGAGTAATTTACTTAAATGAGTTTCATAATTACCTTATTGCAGGCGCCGAATGACGGCAATAGACGACAAAGGGAATGTATGAAAGTTTTAGTGCAATGCTTCACTATCGATTCAAAATGTACAAGGTTGTAATATGACAATGATGGTTCAATACTGTTCAGCAATAAGACAGCAACTTGAGGGTTAAATGATTCTAACTTATTGTTGCATCTAATGCGAATGAATTTGAATTCGTCGGTATCTTATTCAACTGCTTATGGTGCCTTGCTTCCGAAGCACAAAGATTTCTAAAAAATACAACACCTAATTCTTCCAATTCCATTTGGGCTCACCGTTATTGCAACAGCAATATTTGCCGTTCTTCTGCCCAAATAATCCCAAGCCAAAAATATCAGCAGTTATTTATCCCAAAACCAAAACCGTTTTGGTAATGCCTTCATAGTGCGAACAGCAACGGAGTGGAATGAGCTTCCTGCTGAAGTGTTTCCACAGCAGTATAACTCAGTTATACAGCAGTATAACGGGCCTCTTCAAAAAGAGAGTGAACAGCCATTTGTTAGGCCTACATGTGCCGACTTAGACCACATCATCACTTAAGATCAGATGATATTGTGGTCAAATGCGCGCCTGCTAACACTAACATAAAAAGGTCATTATTAGTTACGCAGTTAAAAAGTACATAATTAACTCATTTCTCCTGCGTCATACAGTTTTGACATGAATAAGAATAGCCTAATTCGAGGTGCTTAAAAAATAATAGAGCAAAAAGCTAAATCACGTTTATTTACATACTAATAATATTTACGGAACGCAGAAGTTAAAAAGCGATTGAGTTTTGTTACAATATTTGTAAAGAAAAATAAAGGAAAAATCTCTTGTTGATGCTATTGAAAGCAGGGAAACTCGAATGAAACCCGATTCAAACTTTATGAATTATCTAATCAAAACAAATTAACACAAGGCGCGGGACAATCTCAGATCACTTGTCAAAGTCCTGTCAAAGACTACTTGACATCTCACATCACAGATTGCATACAGAGTAAGTAAAGGTGGTTGTACACATCGATTACGAATATCTATCTAACAGTTCGGCCATCCTGCCAGGTTTCTCGTCCCGAGGAACTAGGTCTTCGACACCAGCGTCGTCACACGGCGCGTTCTGTCCGACACTCGACAGTCACGTGCTTGCTAGATGATCCACGATGAATAAACTGCAAACAATCAACAACACACAAGAATTCGTTCAAGTATGCACTCGAACATTTACTTCATTAGAGCTGCTTCACGTGCAAATTTCACATTGTACACTCCAAGTGTGTCAGATATTAAGATTTAAATTCACCAAATGTGATCATTATTTCGAACCAAAAGGTTAGCCAGGGTTATACCACAATGAAGGGTTTAAAATCTCTCATCTGTTGATACCATACTTTACAGGAAGTAACACTACGCCTTACAGGAAGTAATGCCACACTTTACAGGAAATAATGCCATACTTTACAGGAAGTAATGCCATACTTTACAAAAAGTAATGCCATACCTTACAGGAAATAATGACATACTTACTTTACAGGAAGTAATGTCATACTTTACAGAAAGTAATGCCATACTTTACAGGAAATAATGCCATACTTACTTTACAGAAAGTAATGTCATACTTTACAGAAAGTAATGCCATACTTTACAGGAAATAATGCCATACTTACTTTACAGGAAGTAATGTCATACATTACAGAAAGTAATGCCATTTCCTTCACTCATTTATTTTCAAGCGTGATTATTTCAAACCGTATCACTAACACATAAGTTAGTTAAAATTTGTTACACATCAGCCCCATCAGTTACCAATAATTCTGTGTTCATTTCGCAGAAAACAGCAATTTACTGGGTGCCACTCACCATCTCTTATTCTTACTTTACTCCGCAGCGCTCAGTGGCTGAAAGTCCAAATAACGTTGGCACATGTGCATACATTTACCTTTACCTTTACTTACATTTATTGAATACTCAACAGTTCAGTGCATTCCATCAAACATATTCATATAATTTCTTCCATATTCACCACCTTGATTATAAACGCAGCTTGCGAGTTTGAACTATTAAACTCTGTCCTTGTTTCATTCTCATTCTCCTCCATCACGGACATGATCAGTAGAAACCTAAAATTTTCCTTTAAGACGAGTTGTAGTTGCAATGGTATATTGCTATTTCATATTTTTGATACTCACAATACTACCCATTTTATTCTCATTTGATTCAAATAACCGAAATGATTCTACAACCCTTACTCCGCCAACATTAGGGTATCACAGTAATTTTCTGAAATAATATAACTTAATACGGCCACCACGTGGTTATGTATCATTCATCAAGTACATTGTACTCTTCAAACGATCACCGATGCTTTCCCCTCACGGCCACATCGCGGTTATCATGTCATTTAGTTTTACTTGTCAACCGGTCACCGATGCTTTCCCCTCACGGCCACATCGCGGTTATCATATCATTTAGTTTTACTTGTCAACCGGTCACCGATGCTTTCCCCTCACGGCCACATCGCGGTTATCATGTCGTTTAGTTTTACTTGTCAACCGGTCACCGATGCTTTCCCCTCACGGCCACATCGCGGTTACTTTACTCTTTTCATATTATTTTGTATTGTCTATGTGAGTAGTTGTGTCTTGTTTAGTGTAGTTGATAGTGTTGTTTGTGTATTTTGTTGACGTTTACAGTTGTTAGCATAATCCATTTAAACATTACTTACACCGCTGTGAAAGGTGTAATGCACCTGTTGTCGTAAAACTCTTCCTCTCTATGTCACACCTCATAATTTCTGCCAGTCACCATAAAACTTGTAATGGGTAAATGGCCCCTTCATACTATCAATACGTACTCGTAATAATGCCCAGATCAACTCAAATGGAATGTCACAACTTCAAGGCCACCTGTACGACTGACCTTCCACCAATAACCACAGTGTGAATCAGTGCACCACAGAAATAAATCAGTGCACCACAGTAAATCAGAGTACCACAATGAATCAGTGTACCACAGTAAATCAGTGTACCACAATAAATCAATGTACCACAGTAAATTAGTACCACAGTAAATCAGTGTACCACAGTAAATCAGTATACCACAATAAGTCAGTGCACCATAATAACTCAGTATACCGCAGTAAATCAGTGTACCAAAATAAATCAGATGACATTAAACTTTCAATTCTAGTGGACAGCAGCAACGTAACACCAAAATCCCAAATAGCACATTAGGTGTAGTAACTCAACTAAATTGCAATACTTTTGATTGGCAATCGCTTTAGCTGCCATTTGTCCCCATTGGCAATCGCTTTAGCTGCCATCTGTCCCCATTGACCAACAATAGCAGTCCATACAATTAAAATGTTGTTACTGATTTAGTGCATGAAGGTTCTTTAATTTTCCTGAACCCTCCCAACAGAATATTAAACATTCAACCTGCTTTAGGAGACTGCTGAGTTTGTGAGTCCCTTTTAGTCCTCACCAAAGGTTAATTCCAACATCTGGATCTGGTAATTCAAATTTAAATTCCATATTCCCGTTGTAACAATTAGAAAATACTTTAAATATCACCTGTAATCTGCAGTTGTAGGAACTTATTAGAAATCAATGCTTCTTAATTAACTTGCCACTTTGTTCATTTTATGTCTCTAAAACATTTGGACTCCACTTTCACCAGTCATTGAAAAGCTTGTCTTTTCCACTAGGCCCACAAGTACTTCAGCCATTCTGCATTTTCCATTCATTTAATTTGGTTTTCTTTTATGCTGCATTTCCAAGCTAAATCATTTTAACAGAAAATAAAAGAAGCATGTTAGTTAGTGTCTTTCAGAATCAGCTAAGTAAACAGAGTTACTTCTACTCCTTAGTTTAGTTTCAGTAAACACACTATGCCAAACAGGCAGCATAGCTTTCACTCACTATAAATTCCAACATAAAGCCAGATACCTTTACCAGACCACAATTATTATTTCAACTCAACAAACAATACAATTATAATTAAACCAGGTGGATACTACTGTAGCTTCCCACTGATCTTACTTGACCACAAGCACAGCCAAGATCATTGTCAAATAACACATTCATGGTTTAAATAATGATGACTTATTCATTTCTGCAACATTTCCTGTATTTTGGAAATCATAACCATATGAACTGGTTCGGAAATCGAGCCTGCACCCCTTTTACTAAGCTGTAGCCACTGCTCTAACAGGATTGTGATAAAAATACAATCAATGTGGTAGACATTTAGTCTCACAGTTGTACACCAAACTGATCACAAACTTTACAACTGGAATATTTTGTCTCAACCATATAATTTTGTTAGCTAAAATACTGATATTTAAATACTTCATATTATCATTGAAGTGAATCAATCATAAATCCCAAAATCCAATGACTTTCATTTAGCAATTACTGATTCATAACATTTCTATCCTGAACAGATATAAAATGTAATACTTACAATCTCCAGATCCTATAATATTACTATTATTTTCAAACCTTATCTGGCATCTTCAACATATTACATTTTCAGTTGTTAACATTGATTACCATGTAAAAATTTCCAAGTAACCACATTTTCCAATTATTCTTGAATCAACAATGTCTTGAATCTCTCATAGTACTAGCCTGTATTTTTTTTTTTACTCATTATCATGTCACATCATATTCACCATCTACACCAGTCTTTCCCAAAGTGGGCGATAACGCCCCCTTGTGGGCGCTGCAGGTCTCAAGGGGGGCGGTAAGAGACCCAGAAAGAAAATGGGTGCGTTGTGTAGAGGCGGTAGGTGAAAAAATGGGGGCGCTAAAAAAATATTTATTCTCAAAGTGGGTAGTAGACAAAATAAGTTTGGGAACCACTGATCTACACCATACTCGTTTATATCCAAACGTATGGTGTTTTAGTAACACCCTGTAATTCCTTTGCTTCTCCTGCAATCTCATAAAACAATTGAATAACAACTTTTGAACAAATTCAAGAAATCCCAACAATTTGGTTGCAACTTTTCATTCCTTAACAGCCCTCATTTCAAGTTACCAGTGAAGTATTATATTTAAATCTTCCTCCATTACAATCTAGGCAATCAGATCAAAGTGTTGAGATAATTGTAGAAACACATGTCAGTTTTCCTATTGAACAACCTCAGATATTTAACTAGGGTATATCTGAGAACATCCAGTCTTGAACCAATAGTCATCTAAGACTCAAGTCAAAAATGCAACAATAACAAATCCAATAATAATAATATAGACTCATAATTTTACTGTCTCATTTATCAAAGGAGAGAAATTACTTTCAGATTCCTAAACCTTTGTGGTTTTACTTAGTTCCAATTTATGTCAGAGCTCTACAGCATTCAAACTTCAAAATACAAACATTTGAAAGCCACCCTGTTTTGGTACTTATGAGAATTACTCTCTTCTCATATGATAGCTTTCACTTACTTGTGACAGATTTTATTGCAAAATACTGTAAGTACAACAACACACAATAACTACCAAAGCCATATTTAAATAGTTCCATTCTAATTGAACAAATAACAGCTAATACTTTTAAACCTTTGTGTTGTCTTCCTTTTTAGTTTCATTTATAGTTTCAGTTAGTCCTAGTCTGAATCTTCCAAACTTTCAAAAAGTCCTCATTTAACAACCACTCGACATGTTTGTGCTGGCTTAACTCATTTTTTTTTTAATGTTTATTTATTTATTATTTATTGCACAAAATTACAAACAACAAGCACAATTGGTGGACTTAACGCCTAAAGGAATTCTCTACCACTCAACCACAAGACTTTACAAATAATTTAGTAAGTTAGGCTGTGCAACTAACTAGAATTTTAGTGATAAGAGAACTTATCTTCAAAGATTTCCACTATGTTGAATAAATTATTTCTTGTTTAGGCACATATAAGAGCAAGCTATGATTTCACATATTATATTTTATTGATAGATGGTACTTTCAGTAGTAAATATCACATCATGAGACCAGGCCATAGTTTCACTTTTAACACTTTCAAGAACAAATTGTCAACAAATATAATTTCTTTTATTAAAAGCCCACTTGACTTTTTAGACAACATGTTTGCTTATGCTCATACAGTAACTCAATAGCTGTCTTTCTCATGGTCTTATTTAAGATTGCAACAGTTCATTCTTATTAATTCCAAATATTAAAACAGGTTGAGTAAACTACCATTTCAAATCATTAAAATCCAACACAGGAACTGAGCGGCTAGACCAATTACTAATTTTCACTATATTTCTTTAGGTGATAGGATTAACTGTCTTTAGGTGATAGGATTTTATAAGTTTTCCTGTGATACTCACCACACAAGTATTTGTATGCAAGCCAATAAACTTTTGTCATGACCTTTTAGAAAATTGATGCACCGTCATGGACACAATTTATTCTTTGTTTTGATTCATATTCCATCAACTCTGTTTACATTTTATTCCAAGGTGTAAGGTAGTGCATCCTTGAGCTAGATAAGGTAACAAATTAAACTTACTTACAACATCCTTATGTATCTTTTACTTGCAAAAACTTTGTCAAGTAACAATTCTTGATAGGAATTCCAGTAAACTAATTGTGTACCAATATTTGTATAGCACCACTTTGCTAGTACACTTAACTTTAATTCAAATATGCATGATTTGGATTTTTCTGTAAGTCTTAGATCAATCTGAAAACAACAATCTGAAAACAACAAGTTGTAAGCAACATCTTTTGGTAGCCATTTCCATAAACTGCG
Organism: Udea ferrugalis; assembly: GCA_950022985.1. Lineage (NCBI taxonomy): Eukaryota > Metazoa > Arthropoda > Insecta > Lepidoptera > Crambidae > Udea > Udea ferrugalis. Next base: position 3,177,715 of record OX465515.1, read on the forward strand.
CATTCATTCTGCGAAGTGAATCATATGTTGCCTATTAAGTATTGTTCCCGGTAGTTTAACTTCCCATTTTACAAGATACTGAATCAATCATTTCAGGCTGAAATATCGTGATTATAGCTTCAGACTCGACACAAAACCAAAATATTTTCTGCGAACTTTTTCCAGAATCTTTTCTGTTCTCCTTGATTGACTTCTTGTAATATATTTTACTACACATTCTGATGTAGGCTGAAAATATTGTGATTCGAGCTTCCCACACAATTTCAAGATGTCCTTTTGTTAATGGCGTCTCTTCACATTTTCACGAAATATCGCTTTAATCATGTCTTTAACTTTATGTGGGTGTAGGTCACTAATTCCGCTTCTGATATGAAAGCAGGGAAACTCGAATGAAACCCGATTCAAACTTTATGAATTATCTAATCAAAACAAATTAACACAAGGCGCGGGACAATCTCAGATCACTTGTCAAAGTCCTGTCAAAGACTACTTGACATCTCACATCACAGATTGCATACAGAGTAAGTAAAGGTGGTTGTACACATCGATTACGAATATCTATCTAACACTATAACCACCTTATTAGAACTCATTGTTTTAACAAATGTCCATTTACATAATAGTAGAATAATATTGTACAGTGCAAATCAAAACGTTGGTGCCGACGGCCGTTTCTACTCATAACTCATTGAGTCATTTCAAATATGAGTGTATAGTCTCCAATAAAATTCGTGGTTAAAAACGGGCACAAACAAGTACAAAAGTAGTTCAACAATTTTGAAGTGATGATTTACAAAAACATTGTTAATAAACTAAGCGCCTTTTTTATAGGCCATTAAAATCAAAATATATCTGTAATTTATCCATTGGCTGTGATTGTTGATAGTAAAATATTAAAAAATACATTAATAATTAGTTATTAACTATGTCTTGGGAATCATTGGAACGTTACCGGAACTATTATAATGAAGGGAGGTTAAAGCTGTCTGTAGAAGATTCTGAAGCCACCTTGTTTATCATTACACTTCATGGGGTGAGTTATTACAATATTTGAATAAGAAGTAATAATATTATGTTCACACGGGTTTTTCGTAGGACCGATAAACGGACTGATTAAAAACAGCCCGTATTTCTTCCTCATTTTTTTCACCGATTTTTTGCCGATCATGTGCATTTCGATCGTGGAAGGTGCCTTGGTGCAGTTGTTTGACAGTGAATCGGCAACGATCGCTGTTGTAAAGAACAACACTGAAATGGCATGGGTGACCACTCCGACCGAATTTGGGCATGTAATTTTCGGACATCTCCGTGCTTCGGCACGTTAAGCTGTCGGTCCCGGTTGGCGTCGCTAGATGTCAGTCGTTATGCCTAGTTGGAGGCCTTAGCGTGGCTTGATTACATCTGACGTTAAGGTTTTTCACTGTTTTTTTTAAACTTTGCGACAAACAAGCATGCGGTTGGCATGCCTTTAAGTGAGCAGTTAGTTCCCACAAAGTCACGATATTCAAACCGACCCGCTCGTTACGATTTCGATAAAGAACTCCGCTAAAAGCTAAGTAGTAAGATTCCAACATTACCAACAGGTGGTGGTCCCATTTTAGTTTACTACCATCCATGTTCCGTGTTGCATCATTAGCGACATCTCTGAATCGTTTCGGAAACCCTTCCTCGGATGCTCTTCGAGAATAGCAGGTTTGAAAGCATGCTCTTGCTTGGGCTGCTGAAGGAACAAGCATGCTTTTATTACAGTTATGCTGGAAAAAACATCATCTTTTTATGAAATAATAAAATTATGTCTTAGGTTTGACTAACTGTGCAGTGCCAAAAAAGGCCGGTGGTTTTATAGTAATTGTTCAAAGGAATAGCGTCACAGTGTCCCATTAGTCTAGCACATTCCGGCGGTGCACATAGGACATCACTTCACATCTCGCTGCTTCACTCTTACCTCAATCATCAATACGCTTTACTTTGAATTAGTATTTTCTCTCATTTTGTATGTCAATAATTAAAAAATGTTATTTGGCTTAGTTATTTTCTCTGTAACGACCACAGTTGCAAAGACATTGAATTTTAAAGTTCACTCACACGAGCGAAGGGAGTTTTGGCGTCTGCCGGAATAGCATAGCAGCTTCTAAACGGCTTCATTGTTTTTAATATCTATATGCGGTAACCTAAAATACTGCCATTTATATCGATAGAGTTGAGACATTCGTAACCATGCCACGATGTCGTAATACTATAGAGAACAGAAGTCAAACACGGTTCGTTGTATTCAGAGATATAATCAATAACAATCAATATAAATAACATCTTGAAAACTCTTAACATTTAACCACGAGAAGTGCTTTTTCACTTGACAGCCGAAAAAACACAATATGGCCGCCCCTGTCGGTCCGAAACCAATAACCAATGAAATTTATAAAGCTTGTTAACTTATAAAGGTCCAATTTGAAAATACTAGAAAACATAAACATAAACAGAATAACATTTTCTAATAATAAAATTCACTTAGTTAACAGTCGGCCATCCTGATTGAGTGTCTGACCCAGACACTGACTCAACGCTGGTAAACTCAAAATATACTTATTTAATTACAAACTAGGTGATTGAAACTAACGAAACTTACAAAAGTTATATTATTCTTGTTTATGAACATTTTCATTCACAAAGTCACTAATTTAAATCTCCTTAGAATCTAATCAGTCATTTCGTATTAAGAAAATATGGGTAAATAAGTAATAACGTGAATACAAACAGTTAAATAAGGAAAGTAATCGATACATGCTTACATAAAACCCATATTTGATATATGCTTAATGTAACATCATCATAATTTACAATTTTTACCACTAGAGATCTGTTACAAAACAAGATTAATCAGATTTTAATTTGAACACAACTATAACCCAAGTAAAGTTTTATTGACAATAGAAAAATGTCTAAGCATTCACGTCTACAATTTTAATTTTAAATAGGTAATCTATTTCTCTAATACAACATTAGTAACCTTATTAACAATATTATTAACATTATAACAGCAGTACAATTTGTTTTCTTTAGAATACATAAACAATAATTCAAACGTAACAAATTATTATTATCATAATTTTTTCTCTTTTTAAACCTATTTTCTAACACAGCATTTGCATAACAATTTGTTTTCTTTAAAACACATAAAAAATAGTTCAAACATAACAAATTACTATTATCATTATTTTTTTCTCTTTTTAAACCTATTTTTCTAACACAGCATTTGCATAACAATTTGTTAATATATTAAAAAAATATTAACGTAATACTTTTTATTTGTTTATGTTTCGGCCATTCTGCATAACCGAATGACCACATTCGGATCATGAATTATTTTAATGAGTAAAACAGGTTTAAAAAAATTGTAAAAATAGCAATAAATTTAAACATAAATATAATTATTGCGTACAGACAGATATCTATGACGATCACTTGATTAGTATCACACACATAATTCCACTGATAACTTGCACTTGCACTTTTTGCACTTTTCACTCACATTCACTATTTACCGATGCGTTTAGGTTGCTTGCCGCGAGCAACATCACGGCAGGTAGGCAGGTAGAAGGGTACCGTTCGCCCTCGGCAGGAAGGCGAACGGCACCACTTGCCCTCACCAGGCAGGCAGAAGGCGGCGGGCACCGCTTGCCCTCGGCAGGCAGGCAGGAAGGCGGCGCCTTCTGTTGTCCACATCAGGAGCAGCAACGGATATCAGTAAGTCAGTAAGTCATCAGTAAGTCAGTGGTGACCAGCATCGCTTGCCCACACTAGGAGCTACGACCGCAGACCGGTACACCGAAATGATCATTTTATGCCAACGCTTGCCCTCTACCAAGAGCTACGAACTCAGAGCATTGTGATGTTCTTGACTCGCCGCAGAATGCCATCGCTTGCCCTCTACCAAGAGCTACGACATCAGAGCATTGTGAGGTTCTTGACTCGCCGCAGAGTGCCATCGCTTGCCCGCACCAGAAGCTACGACCTCAGAGCATGGCGATGGTCTTGACTCGCTGCAAGCTGCAACGCAGCCTCTGGCGCCACTGGTCAGCGCTGAATGTCATGGCCACACGTTGTCACCAATCACAGTCTATCAGAGTATAGGAAAACAAGGCATTAGTGATTATCACGATCTAGGAATTAAGGTTATTTTTAGGAAACTAGCTTGTTCGCTAATCTCATAATAACTTGCAGACTCCAACTCAGCGAATCTCACCCAAGGTTTTTTTTATCAAAAGGGTAGTCATAGGTGTACTTTTACTTGGAATAACCCTCAACGCAGAAAGGGTTAGGGAAATAAGAGCTGAAGTTTGATTATGTACACACATCAAAAATATGATCACTTCTACTAAAGATTTCGTAATATCACAATGTAGATGATGTTATAATTCAATTCACAATATTCAAATCCAACCCCCATACACACATGAAACGAAAACTGACGCTTAACGAATTAATGTCTGGTTGTGGTACAATAGAGGAAAAGCTAAAGAATCTTAATTTTATCTGAACTATAATTGATGGAATTTCCCATCATGTTGTTTACGGCACAAAACATTCAAGGCAAGTCATATACCTACAGCTTACGTGCATCTAACGAAATGATCTAGATGTGACTTGTTAACAACATATTATAGAATAGATACACATAATAACAAAACCCAACAATTTCATTTCTCTATCTATTTGATGAGGGTACTGAGAGGGGATTAATCTCCGTATCTAGTTGGCCCAGACATAAACTTTTTACCCTGAACACCCAGAAAACTACCTACGTCTTCATTCGCGCTTCACTCTTTCCAATAAATCCCAGCCTGACCAGAACTATACCATTAAAATTTACACATGCTCTAACCCCGGAAACCAAAACTGCAACTGCTCTAGTATTCAATTTGTAAAGTCAGCAAAACTAAATACCTAGATATAATGCTCGATCAATGTCTTAACTGGCATTCAAACTTGGAACTCTTAACAAACCGCACTAGGAAACTCATCTGGATATCAAAGTCATCTATTCCAAACCATACCGATTTCCAAATGACATGCTTTATAGAATGAGTGGATCCTCCTCACATTCAGAAAACTTTATATCCTTGGTCTCATCTTAACCTGCCACAGAACTCTGCTTTATATAAACCTGAGCCACAAAATAACGAAAGATGAGGTTACTCCTGTCACTGCTGCACGTATTGCGTTCGGTTTCCTAGATAAGGTTCAGACTGCCTTTATATACAATAAAATTAATAGAATACTTGAAATATTTCTCATGCTATCTTACCCCTGCAAGAGTTTCAACTTCCTCCTCTTCTTACACAAGAATTAATTAAAATAAGTACCTGTATGCGGACTATTTATACCGATCCCAAGGAACCCGATCCGTAGGGCATACAGGCACCACACACCTACGCATACACTCCCACCCATGCATTCACACAAACAGACACAAACGCATGCACACAAATTCTCTCACACACACGCCCACATACACACAAACTCTGACATTCACACGCACACATACGCGAACACACACACATACGCGAACACACATTGAACCCATAAAATAATGCACATAACATGAGGCACATTGGCATAAGATTGCCTATTTTGACATTTTATTTATTATCATTTTTGTTAGCTGTTAGCCAAGATGTCATTTATTTTCATCCTTGAATCAACATTAACCCGGCGTGATGGGGTGAAAAACTGTTACACGGACGTGGGGGTTAAGTCAACCGTAAGGAACTGTATACTAGTGTCCCAGACTACGTAAAGTGGAAAACTCGGCTATGTACTGTAACAAAGACTTTTGTTAATAAAGGATTCCCTTTTTTTTTATTTGCATTTATAAATTTGTATTTTTTTTTAAAGATACTGGGCATTATTCCACACAGCGCCATCCCTGGACAGTACCTTTCGTCTTACTGAGCACCGGCTTAACAAGTTAAACGTATCACTGGTGTCAATAACAACTTCAAATTATCCAGCGCCCTTGTAAGGAAGAATCGTTGAGTTATCCTGTACGGCGTCAGCGGACCAAAATCTGACTGCTAAAGTTTCTCAATCCAAGCCTAAAGTTGTCTGTGGCGACTTAAATGCAGATTTGTTAGATGACACTAAGGTGTGAACCAGATTTGGCTTGTCACTTTGACCAAATCATTAATTTAAAGCAGCAGCATTGCAGCATGTGACATTATTTCAAAATTTAAATACGCAGACCTGTCTGACCTATCAAAATCCTCCAATTCAATCAACTCAAAAAAATACCACCGATCTTTGGTATATTTCGGTAAAAGTCATCAGTCATAATATGGATGCAATTGCTGCCCACTAAGCAGCTATCTTCAATGAGTGTTGATGAGATATACTAAAATAATACCACTTTTCAGATCAGGCAGCAAACTGAACCCTATATCCTTAGCTCTTGGCTTCAAGCAAGACCCGTGTGACTTAGATAGATAGATATTCTTTATTGTACAAAAACATTACATTTCAAATAAATTACAGAGAACAATTAAGGCGGTCTTATCGCTAGAGAGCGATCTCTCCCAGACAATCTTCAGGTAGAGGATTGTGAGTGAGTTAAATAAACCAAATGCAATGAGTTGTAGTATCGTTTGCAGATGACACATCCTTAGTCTTACCGTTGACGGGACTGAAACGTTTTTGTCGATGTCAATGAGATGCCTACGAACGCATGTCCAAACCACACGTTAAAAGGTTAGGGACAAATTATCAAGCATTTCATATGCCCTATGAGAAGAGAATAAGTCTACAGGTCTATCAGTAACACTCGTCACTTATTACGCCTATGCTCAATCGTGGCATACTTATGGCATTATCCCATGGGAAAACAGCACTGACTATCAATTTTTACCCAACAAAAGAAACTGGAATCTTAGTAACCATAGAGGGAACAGACACACACACACTTTGTGAACCGCATTTCCAAGAACTAAAATACCAACTCTATCCTTCATAGAAATTTCTGCTAAACACTGCTTCATTCTAGAATTATGCAAATTTGTTCAGAAACACTCCTCCAGCCCTTTTTTTGATGTCCATAAACATATTTAATAAACTACCTGTTAATGATAGACGTTTGTTGGTCAACTGTTTATTTTGTTACAGAATATGTCACTATTTAAAAGTATACATTAAAAAGATATAAAGACATAGCAAAAGTAACAAAAAGGTAGGTTGGCATTGCTGGTCACCAACATGGCCCCCGACGGTGGGAACACCAGCTAAATTAGGAGGGGACCAACAATGCCAGTTTCCTAACAGGCCGACGCAGGACACCCCCTTTCGTGGCCACGTCCACTACCCTAACAACGCCGTCTTTTCCTGGATGTGTCTCCACTACCCGTCCTTTAGGCCAGCATTGTCTTGGTAGAGTCCCGTCCGCAATGCACACGACGTCCCCAACTTTCAGAGTTTGAGATACTGGGGGTGAAGCTCGCCGGGGCACTAGAGTTGGCAGGTACTCCTTCACAAACCGCTGCCAGAAATGGTCGGCTAGGCGCTGTGACTTTCGCCATTGGGCCCTGCTGGAGAGATCGGAGTCGTCGAACTGTCGCTTCAAGGAGTCATTGGATGAGGTGCCGATTAGAAACATAAATGGCGTTAAGGCTGCCTCAGCTTGTTCATCATCTGCAACATGGGTCAACGGCCTGGAGTTCACAATTGCTTCAGCTTCTAACAGCAACGTTGATAGAACTTCCTCCCGAGGCGATCTCTCTCTTAGTGTGACTGTTAGAGCGCTTTTGATGTTCCTCACCAACCTCTCCCAGCATCCTCCCATAAACGGGGCCGATGGCGGAATGAACTTCCACCGTATTTCCCTCGTGGAGGCAAACTCTGCGATTTCCGGTAGTATTTTGGAAGCTCCAACGAAAGCAGTGCCATTATCAGAGTAGATGCACGATGGGCTACCCCGTCGAGCGATGAAGCGGCGTAGCGCCATAATGGCGGAATCGGATGATAAACTCTCGACCATCTCGAGGTGGACAGCCCTTATGGTTAGACAGGTGAAGAGGGCGATCCAACGTTTGACTGTTCGTCGGCCAATCGTGACATTTATCGGTCCGAAATAATCCAAGCCGACATAGGTAAATGGCCGTTCGTGGTGGGCCATCCGTACTCTGGGCAGATCTCCAATCGGTGGCGTCATAGGCTTTGCTTTTCTAATTCGACAGGTCTGACATCTATTTGCCACCTGCCTTACCGCTGGTCTTAGACCTAATACGTAAAATCGTTGCCGCAGTTCATTTACGACGAGTTCATTGTTTGCGTGTGCGAATCTTGCGTGGTAAAGATGGATCAAAAGTCTTGTAATATAGTGCTTGCCGTCAAGCACGATGGGACGAGACTCTACTGAATCCGAGGCCGAAGTGCGTCCGGACAGACGAAGCAGACCATCTCCACCGACGAGCAAGGACACGTGCTTGAGTCTACTGTGACCAGAAACAGGGCGTCCCGCGTGCACGCAAATGAGTTCATCTGTAAAAGAATTTAATTGAATCGTCATAAATAAATGAATTTCTGCCGATTTTAATTCGTCAGCGGATAAAAGAGGTAAATTATTAGAAAAGCGAAGCGCGGTAGAAACAGATTTTGAATTTTGAGGTAAATTGGACCGAAACACTTTGGCAACTTGATGTGCCCGAGCTGTTGCTCTGAGGAGACGTAGCCATAGGCTGAATCGTCGATGATCAGCAACTACCGGAAAAGGAAGGGATTCCGGTGTTCCTCCCACCAAAACACAAACCGATTCAGAAATAATTTTGTTTTCTTCTGTAGGTAAGGAATTACTGGATGTTGGCTCTCTGGGCCAAAGCTCTTCAGGTGAAAGTAGGAACGATGGTCCAGTGAGCCAGCGAGAATCCATTGTTAGTTCGCCAGTGTCTCGCGTGGCGTCGTCTGCAACATTTATTGCCGTAGGGATATATCTCCAGTTTTGAACATCAGTTAGATCTGAAATTTCTCCAACACGAAATGAAACAAACGGCTTAAATGTGCAAGCGTCGCTACGCAACCACTTTAAGACAGTAATAGAATCAGACCACAGAAATACTCTACTAGGTTTCTTTCTATGGGCTTCGGAGATATAGACAGCAAAACGAGCGGCAATGAGTGCTGCTTGTTGCTCCAGTCTTGGAATGGTTGTTGGTTTCAGGGGTGCGAGTCTGGCTTTACCTCCAACTAAAGCTAGCTTTACTGACCCGTCAGTGAGAGTGAACCGCCAATAAGCAACGCAAGCGTATGCCATCTCACTGGCATCAGCAAAGACATGGAGTTGAGCCTCTTTTACTACCCTTTGTCCTGAATAACATCTAGGTATAGAACAACCAGAGAGATTCTCGAGCTCCTGAAACCAAGACCTCCATCTTTGAATGTGGACATCAGGTAAGGTATTGTCCCAATCAAGTCCTAGTTTCCATGTTTTTTGGAATAGTATCCGGCCTTTGATAATTAGTGGAGTCATTAAGCCAAGTGGATCGTAGACTGACATGAGGAGGGATAATACCGACCTTTTGGTAAAGTTGTCTGGGAGATTTGGAACAGATTCTAGGAAACGTAAAGAATCGCCTTTGACATCCCAAGTTAACCCTAAAACGCGAGTTTGAGAAGGGGAAGTTGGACCTAGCTCTACTTCGGCAGTGTTCATGGCACAGAGGTCGGTAGGAATTAGAGCTAAGGCGTCGGCATGGTTTGAGACCCACGAACGCATTTCAAAACCGGCTGCTTTATGAATATTCACAATTTCAAGAGCTAGGCGCGCTGCTTCCTGTGGACCATAGACACTGCCAAGAAAATCATCCATATAATGATCCTCCACAATGCAACGCGCAGCCTCAGGATATTGTTGCTCATATTCCATGGCATTTTTATTTTTTAGGAATAGCGCCGTGCATGGGCTAGACGTTGCGCCAAAAATCATGGAGGCCATTCGATACTCCTGAATAGGGAGCCGAGGGCTGTCCCTCCACAAAAATCGCTGGGCATCACGATCCTGGGCTCTTATTTTGACCTGTGGGAACATTTCCCTAATGTCCGCCGTGAGTGCGATACAACCCTCCCTAAATCTCATAACTATGGCGAGCAACGGCTGTAAAAGGTCTGGTCCCGGTAGAAGCATCGAGTTGAGACTAACACCTTCGCACTTTGCAGCTGCGTCGTGGACCACGCGAAGCTTCTTCTTGTGCGGATGGATCACACCAAAATGAGGAAGATACCAGGTGGTACTGTTAGGCAGTGGTGGACCGGTGCACAGCTCTGCATAAGATTTCTCTAGCATACCTTGAATGTTTTTTTTATACTCAGCTGCGTAGGTTACATCTTTAGACATTTTCTTTTCGAGACTGGAAAACCTGGACATGGCTAGGCGTTTACTATCAGGAACAGTTTTGATGTCATTTCGCCATAGAAGTCCTGTCTCGAATCTGCCGGAAGGTAAACGAACTGTAGTGTTTTCTAAAATTTCTAAAGCGCGTTTATCGCACGGAGTGCAATGTGGTTTTTTTTCTATACCTATGGAGTCTAATTTGTAATAAGATTTGATTAGGCACTCAAGATCATCATTGCAGTCGATGTGGTTAATGAAGTCTACTCGATTGGCTTTACTGTTTATAAACCCAAAAAGAGCCCAACCCAGAGGAGTGAGAGCAGCTGCTGGTTCAGATTTAGTGCCATGGCGTACGGTTTGAGGTAAAAGAAGATGCCAATTGTCAGTTCCGATGAGACAAGTCGGCTTAGCATCATCGTAAGCCAATACATCAGCTAAATCTGAAAGATAGTTGTAGCGCTTCACGTCACTTATTTTCGCAGATTGACTTCTAAGACCTAAATCAGGAATAGAGCGCGCGCGTATCTCGAAGCTATCCGAACTGTAGCGTCCTTTAACTTTGACATTAATAAAGCTAACGTTAGTGAATTTAGTAAGCCCTCCAACGCAGTTAATTTGCAAAGGGACCGTAGATTGTTCGTCCACAACCATGTCAGCCACCGACCTATCAACAAGAGTAGCGGAGCTACCATCATCTAAAAGAGCGTAGGTGTCTACGCTACCTTTCTTACCGGTTAAAGTGATTGGAATGACTTTCAGAAGAGGCTTTGTAAGATCGGCTGGTACGGCATTATGAGCTATGGTAGCGGATGAACAAGCAGGTGAGTCTACTTTTTGTGTCACATCGCTAACCTCAGCGGTCTGTTGAGAAGAAGCAACTACATGAGCCGTGATCGCGGCCTCCGGCTGGGGTCTATGAAGAAGAGTATTGTGGCGCTTACTGGAACTACAGCCTTCAACTTCACACATTTTCTTGCAGTTCTTGTACATGTGTGATCCTTTCTTGAGGCATCTGCGACATACTTTATTATCGATGACCCACTGCCAACGATCGTCTAAGGCTAAAGAAGAAAAATCCCTACAATCGGCGACATCGTGATTTGGCCTCGCACAATATTTGCATACATTGGAACTCTTTGGTTCGGCGGGCGATGACGAAACTGCGTAAGGAAAAACTTTGTCTTTGGCGGAATTGACAAGTTGACTTTTGGCAGGTACTGACTGACATCTGACGGGTGACGGCTCTGACAAAATAACACCAAATTTAATTTGTAATTTTGATTCGTTATCGAGAAAATCAGCCAAAATTTCTAATTTAAATTTGCCAGTCCCAACCCTCGCCGATGCAAAGTCAGCCCATCGTGACCTAAGGAGTGGAGTCAACTTGCCAATGATGGAATTAGCAAGTTCTGGTGACGCGAGATATTCGGGCTGGTTAAGCAGCCGAATAACTTCGACGCAGTTACGAATGCGGCAGGCGAAGACATTCAGGTCACGCGAAGACTCGTACGCACCAAGCTTGGGAAGAGCTCTCACAAGAGAGAGCTGGTGCAATACGATTACTTCTGGTTGCGCAAACCTGGCCTCCAACGCCTGTACAATTTGCTCCGGGTCATCGGCTGCCACCAACCTAATAGCGACGGCCTCTTTAGCTGCTCCGTGCAACGCTGTGCTGAGCCTAGCTACATTGTCGCTAGGTGAAAAGTTAGCCTTGGATTGGTCAAATGACTTCTTGAAGAGAAGCCAATCCGCAGCGCGACCGTCAAACTTAGGGATATCACATACCTTTGACGTCTTCTTCCCCAAGCTTGAGATCGCCTTAGCCAGCTGAATAAATGGTGTACCTACCTCATCCTGACTTTTATTAATGTAGCAACAACAATCTTTATTTTTAGTTAGTGTTTGTAAACCAAGCGTGTGTGGAGTGTGTTTAGCTGGCATGGCTGGCGGCAATGGGACCTCAAGGGGCAGGCACGTCGTTAGGGCGCTGTCATGCGCAGCGAGGTTCGCCGACTGCGCTTTCAACAGGCGCTGCGGCACTGCGCCAGCTTTAGGATGTGAGCACGAAGCTAAGGCGTCCCCACGGGTCGTGGCGGGCGCCGACCGCGGCAATGCTTCTGGCACTGCGCTTAAGAGCCACGGCTCATTCCTCTCCCTGTCAACCAACGAATGTGCTTTATTATTACGCTTAGGGCGAGTGGTTAAATCATTCGACTGTACTAACCAGTTTTCTATGAGTTGAGTTTTTGAGGCTTGCGAGTTGCATGATGAGCCAGCTTCAATAGCAGCTAACTCGGCCTGTAGCTCTAATTCAGCAACTGCACGCTCCCGTTCTGACATGGCCTTTTCACGCTCTGCCTCACGCTCTGCCGCTATACGATCGCGCTCGGCCTCGGCCTCGAGCATTTTTCGAGCATGTTCTGCCTTGACAGCAAGGATTTGGGCCTTCACGGTCTCCCTGGATCGGCCTGATCGACCACTTTTATGAGTGGTTTTCGTAGACGCCGTACTGTGCGTGGAAGCTTGCCTATGTGCGGCACTGGACGAGGCCGGCGCAGGGGCGCCGTGGATAGATGCACCGTCCATTGTTTGAGCACTTTTAGACACAATAGGAACTTCACCGGGATGCACAGCTGCAGACGTAGCCGTTTTATTCTGAGACCTCGTAAAAGGCATTTTGTAGGTTTTTAACCCTAATTTTCTACTTTTACTTCTGACACCAATGTTAATGATAGACGTTTGTTGGTCAACTGTTTATTTTGTTACAGAATATGTCACTATTTAAAAGTATACATTAAAAAGATATAAAGACATAGCAAAAGTAACAAAAAGGTAGGTTGGCATTGCTGGTCACCAACACTACCAAATTCCATTAAGAATGAAATTAAATTTAACAACTCCACTGCCAACTCAAGTTTTTCCTTTTGCAAAAAGTTACTGCAGAATTTTAATAATTTAACAATTAACAATAGAAGTAATGTAAATAATTCTATCTATAGATAATAATGATGAATAGAAACTCCAATACTTTTATAATTATTATGCTCTTCCTTTCTTCTACCGAAACATGCCGTGCCCAACAGGGTCCATAATCTGAACTAGCTAATACTATCTTTTACAACATTTATTTATTATGAAATGCAACAAGATATTAAGTATTGCATTACGTTGGTCTACAGTTAACAATCTGCAGCTAAATGCGAAGAAAATCAAATGTGTTTATTTGAAATTGCATATAGGTACTACATAGATTTAAAAAAACAGTGATGATGAAGTGGAGCTCGTGAGCTCCGGTCTTTTCCGGAACAACTGGAAAGGTTCAAAAGCGCAATGGACTCCTAATTTGACAACACTCTCTGGCCAGTCCCAGCTCAGCCACTTTGCCATTAGAAAAATAATGCCATGGCCTATTACAGCCGCCTCCACAGTAAGTACCATGTCATATGGCATAGTGCTTTGGGGTTAGGCAGCAGACACACAAGTAACTTTCGCTCTTCAGGAGTGAGCCACTAGATAAGTTTATAGGCCCCGCGCGCGGGCCTCCCTTGGGAACCTAATAAGGAAATTAGTAAATTCCAATTGTAGCCCTGCAATACATTTACAATTGCATTGACTAGGTAAGTACCACATGGCACACCACCAAACATTGAATCATGGATGGAAATGCTTAAGCATAACCTCTCTGCTCCCTACAGTGTCTGATTTACTATTGTAATATCAACAACTAGGTATACTTATATGTGAAGACACTAATATATTTTCTTAAATATAACTTCCTGTTGGTATACTTATATTTGTTATTCTTTTTATAACTGTTGGCATGCTATAGCTATTATGTTTCAAGTTCATACACTGATACACATACTGATTTATGTATATTGTAAAAACTGAGTAAGTGTGAGTCGGACTCGCACATAACTGGAACATAATGTTCCAAACCTTCATAGAGAACTTGCTTAAAAATTATGTTTGTTGTATGGGAGCCCCTATTTCATATTTACTTCATTTTTATTTATTTTTTTTATTTTAAGAGGTAATATAAAACTACATATTCTGTGAAAATTTAAGTAGACACTTAAATTTTTAATAAATAAATTATAAATAAATTAATAATAAATTCTGTTGCCATCATTAATAATAAGCAAAACTTATGTCATGGGAACCTCCAAACTCCTTTTTTTTTTTAAATGTTGTTAACCAGTAGACTTTTCTAAACAATATTGTTAATTGCATTTAATAATTTAACATAATTTTGGGCACTAACTATTTTCTTTGAATTGTATAACTGTATATGTACTTATTAAAATTGTAATTTACTAACAGATTATTGTACAGAACATATTAAAAAGAGTAACTGCTGAGTTTCTTGTCGGTTCTTCTCAGTACAGAAACAACTTTCTGACACCGGTGGTTGAGTCACATTCTTTGTATACTGTGTATTTATTTATTATTTCTATCATAGTGTTTTAAGTCTATTAATAAGTGTATTTTTGTTTGTTTGATTAAGGTTTGGACGATTTGAAAGCACTTGTAACAGGTCCATTTGAATAAAGATATTTCTGATTCTGAATGGCCTGGCAACAGACAGGCAGCCAGACAGACAGTAAAGGCTTGACATTTAGTTATTTATTGCATGCCAATGGTATATAGTTCTTAGGTTATAAGAAATAATGTGAAATGCCGCTTCAATGGTTTTTGTAAAATTGTATGAGTTTAAAGTAAAGAATATCATTATTATAAGAACAGTGGACAATAGAGGCTTAGTAATTATTACCTTTCAAGTATGGATAGTATAAACCAAACAGAGAACCATGTTTACTAGAGCAACTCTCACACAGATGCACCTTTCCGATACAAGAACAGTTTTTAATGTATACAATTCGTAATATTGTATTCATGTCTATTTTTTTTGTATGTTACGTTGATTAGACTTGTCAATTTGATCGAAAGTACCTACTTTGAAACAGGGCTATTTGAATAAAGTCGTTTTCGTTTGTTTGAAGTGGTCTGAATAACCATTTCTTCAGACTGCTGTTTGTTTCTTTCAACATAGATTGTAATTACTTGTTCTACAGAATAATATACCTGGATCTACACTGTTTACACTGTGGTTCGAATTTTCAGCCTAATAACGATAAAAAGACGACAATTGAACACTTACCAACTTTCTGCCATTTACTCACGTGACCGAAATAAGGCTTCAGCAGGTTCTTCCGCTTCTGAACTATAGAGAACAGAAGTCAAACACGGTTCGTTGTATTCAGAGATATAATCAATAACAATCAATATAAATAACATCTTGAAAACTCTTAACATTTAACCACGAGAAGTGCTTTTTCACTTGACAGCCGAAAAAACACAATATGGCCGCCCCTGTCGGTCCGAAACCAATAACCAATGAAATTTATAAAGCTTGTTAACTTATAAAGGTCCAATTTGAAAATACTAGAAAACATAAACATAAACAGAATAACATTTTCTAATAATAAAATTCACTTAGTTAACAATACCTAGGTAGTAGGTACTAAAATGCGCCGCAGCAGCAGCCGCAGTAATAGGAAGGGATCTTCTGCTGCTTTCTGCTGCTGCACCGTTGCCGCACTGCTGCCGCACCGCACTGTTCATTACTTCTATACATTCTGATGCAATCCTACTGATATCATAAAGACGAAAGTTTGTATGCGTGGATGTACCGTGTTGCTCTTTCACGTAAAAACAAATCAATGAATTTCAATGAAAATTTACAATAGTGATACATCTGAATCGCACATAGGCTACAATTTATAAAGAAACTAGCGACCCGCCTCCGCTCCGCACGGATGCAATAGGATGTTATTATACTTATAAGCCTTCCTCTTGAATCACTCTATCTATTAAAAAAAAACACATCAAAATTCGTTGCGTAGTTTCAAAGATTTAAGCATTCAAAGGGGCATAGGGACCGAGAAAGCGACTTTTTTATACTATGTAATGATGATACCTATTCCTTTTTGTTTTTCAACTTAAGTTCACGCGGACGAAATCGCGGGCGGACGCTAGTAGAAAATAAATAAGTAAAGTTGATTTAAAATCTTGAAGTTGACGTCACCCTGATGCTATCTGCATTTCTTGGAGATCAGTGCATGACTAAAGACCGACTAGTGTAACTAAATATTGGTTTAAATAACTCAGTAACACCTGACTAATGTGTTGAATATGAATGAAGGAATATTTTTATAAATCTCTATTATCTGAAAATTTAAAGCATGACCCTTTTTAAAGGACAGGATATAAAACATACTACGATTTAAGTGATTGTTTACGACTATCCCCCTTATTCATAAAAATTTAAACAGCTATTAAAGAACACGATAACTATTGTATCGCATTGTCACTGTCATTCTTGTTGCTGCCGCCATTTGCGAGTAAGTGACAGAACACGTCAATAGCTTAAACAATGCGTAAGCGTTGCGTTCGTTTTTATGAATAAGGGGGTATATCTTCAATGGTGTAGGGAGAGCTACACTGATTGTTGCCGCCATGGCCAACGGAACATTCAGAGGTCCACATTTAGCCGAGCGAATTTGAACAGAATGTGTGAGTGAGGGTCAAGCCTGTCGCCGTTATCCGGTTAAAAGTAGTTAATTAAATGAGCACAAAGGGAGTGATTTAACAAAACATAACATACCCTAACGACCATATCCCTAATGGATTAGTCGGAGGCACACTGATTGTTGCCGTCATAGTGAACGGAACATTCAGTAGCCCACATTTCGCCTAGGGAATTCGAACCCAACGTGGTGAGGGGCAAGCCTACCGCTGTTATCCGGGTTGCGTGGGTTTTATATCGGTTTTTTCCATCACCAGAGAAAACCAAATTCTGCAATGAACACAAAGTAGGTAGGTGTGTTCCGGCCGGATTTGATCTCGTTACCACAGGGTTCCGAGCCAGAGTGTTTAACCACTGGACCACGACGCTCTCTAAGATTACGGTGGGGATGATTTGAACTCGGGTAAGACGCACTCCGAACCTGACTGCGTTACTCTTGAGCTTTGGCTAACCAAACAGACTTTTAGACTCATACTAAAGGTGACTCACGCTAAAACATTCATTATAAATTATGAATTCCCAATACGACAAACATCCATGCGGTTGTAAAAATCAATACAAATATTTAATGCAATAGCTTTAAACGCCCAAGCCTAGTCTGCCGTAGGTTATAAGTTATGTAAGCTCATGTAGGCATTTCTAGAATAGGGCTACTGTTGCCATCATGGCGAACGTAACGTACAGAAGCTTACATTTCGCCGAGTGGATTTGAACGGGGCAAAGCCTACCGCTGCATTAGAGTTGCTTGGATTTTTCCGTTACTTTCGCTACTTGCATTACATTTAATAAAATACGTAATGAATTATTACTTTTGGAAAGCCCTAATTTTATTATCTAAGTATAATGTGAAATACCCTAAAATTTGTTGGCATAACGTTATTTTGGCATAGCGTCTATGCTCCTGGGACAAGATAACAATATGGCGATGAAAAGTTAGGATAAGTGAAATTAGACCAAACTCAATTGGCTATGTAATGCACAAAATAAGCCGGTTGCCGTTTTGGTTACTTTGTCACTAGATCTGGTAGGTTTTTTGGGATAAGATAGGATGAGAAAGACTTTTTTGCACACTAAACTAAGAAAGCTTAAGTATGTAAGGTATTTCGTCTTCATTTTAGTCGTTGCACTCTTCTCAAAGTTTTCGTGGTCGTTACAGGATTAATGTTTTAGGATTTAATGAAGGATTTAGTGGAGAACTTCAAAGAAGTGCTCTTAGTGCAATTAAAATGTGTGAAACACTTCCATACTTAACCTCTTTTTTTCCGCTACTGGAAAAATAAGCTTGCGCGCGCTGTAGTTTACCACTTATAAAACTACAAGTGTAACATACCCATCGTGGTGCCCGAAAATAAGTCCTATCCTTTATTGACTTACTTCAAAATTCAAAATAAGCGGTTTTTTTGCAAAACCACTTATTTTAAAAATGATTTCGAATAAGACGTACGTACCTATAGTCCGTTTGCGTTAAGAATGCAATGATTTCATACTTGTCCTTCGACCCAGCACACCCCATTACCAAACAAATCGTTCCTAGTCAGAAAGCGGAAGAGTTTTTTATTGTATTGTGAATTAAATTTAAAAATCACTGCATTCTTAACGTGAAGGGACTATAGTTCTATATTACTCTATAGTGTTTTTTTTTAAATTGAGGCACCACCTTGCAAAATCACTGCTTATAGGCATTTTTATCGTTAACGTTAGGAACCCCAAACACTGATTTCATTTTGCTGTTCTTACGTTTATTGTGATCAATGGATCTTTGTTTTTTAATACCAGAAATGTGTTTTTTTTTCTTCAGGCTTCCACGTTGGAGCAGCGGGCAGCGGACAGCGCCACATCTGAAACTGGAGACCATCTTGAACGGTATGAAGATAACAAATGGCGACTTGGTGATGGCTTTGGAGACTCACCGGGTAGCCATTGTCACGGAATTTATAAGAAGTAATTACACACCTTTTTTTTATTGATGGCCGGTCTCTGTCATCAGGGGAATCCTGGCAATGTCGAGTATTATTTGCTTGCACGTAATCATTAAAAAAAAAAATTTCGGACATTATTCCACACAGCACCATCTAGCCCAAACTAAGCAACTGATTGCTTGTGTTCTGGGGTACTAGACAACGGATATACATACTTAAATACTTTTTTTTGTTAATACATACTTAACATACATAGACTAGTACAAAAAGACATGTTCATGCACTCTCTCTCTGTAGTCAGTCCCTCATATCTGAGGACCGTGGTCCGCTTCAGGGTTGCATCTGGAGCGGATGATCTGCCTCCACCGGTTTCTGTCCAGCGCGTATTTTACCAACGTGTAGAATTTGGAGGAAGAAGAGTCCTTTATTTGATCGGTCCATCTTGTTGGCGAATGACCTCGCGATGTTTTGCATTCGGTATTCCCAACCACTATCAATTTTTCCAAGTTGTTCGTCGCCTCTGCGCATTGTGTGGCCGAAATAGGAGAGAATGCGCCGATGATACGTGGTAGACAAGCGGGTTTTCATGGAGCTGGTTCAGGATCGTTGCATTGGTGCATTTCCACCGCTGGGCACGGGCCTCACCTCAACTATGAGGTGGATTGGGCCATACTCTAACCTGTGGGCTCAGTGTGAATTGTTGGAGGGGTGAAAGGTTAGTGAGCAACCTGGATGTCAGATGGTATCAAGCCTCCGCCTAGGCTTAACGACTGACCTGTTGCGACATCAACCGGGACCAACTGCTTAACGTGGCTTCCGAAGCACGGAGAGATGCCCGTAAATTACATCACTTCGGTCGGGGTGGTCACCCATCCCATTTCCGACCCGGCGTGTGTTATCTTACAAAAGCGATCGTTGCCGATCCACTGACACAACTGCGCTACCGGCACCTCACACCACGTGCCAAGACTAACCCCCTTATTCATAAAAATAGTGGTATTAGTTATTTAGGTTAATAAAATATTTCCTGGTTGGTTCGACGTCAAACAAATTCTCGTGTCCTTATGACTTGTTAGGAAATTACCTCAAAAACTCTACAAAGCTAAATGCTTTGTAGAGTTTTTGAGGTAATACTCGATACCAGTAGGTATTTGAATGTTAACATGCAAACACATATTCTCACTCGACATTGGCAAAATACCCTCGTTAACAGAGAGCGAGGCCTTTAATAGAAAAAAGACGTCTTATGTCACCTACTCTCAAATGGTGGCAGCAACAAGAATGAAAGAGACAACGTTAACGTGTTTTTAAAGAGCTGTTTAAGTTTTTATGAATAAGGGGGTTAATATCTAACAAGTGATTGATAGATTTTGTGAATATTTGAATTGTAAAATAATAAATATTCAACGCTGAATTTTACTAGAATGAAACCTAATTAACTAACAGGCCCTCTATTTATTTAATCAGGCATACTAACAGCACGATTGGTGCATAAAGGTACATCAGCTATCATCGGTTCACATATGTATGTTGAAAAGAGTAATTATCGAGTTTCTTGCCGGATTCTTCTCGACAGAAACAACTTCCGAACCGGTGGTAGAGTAACATTTAGTGTTTCTTACATCATTTTTTTTTAAGTACTGACTTCTCTTGTTAAAGTTTACATGAAATAATGAAAAGTAATATTTCCATTTTCATCATAACATACCTACTAGACACAGTAGTAAGTTACTAAAACCTAACCCACAAAGGTGATCTTATATTATTTTTAAGGACCAAAACTTTGGCCCAAAATCATGTCAACATAATGTTTGACATTCTGACCACGTGGCGGCGTGACCACGTGGCGGTAACGCATTTTCCCAGCCCACATTCCGGCTCCGTCCGTGCATTATGTACTCGTAACTATCACTTGACCGGGAACAAATATTTACATTCAAAATTTTACGTCGCCGTCCCGTCCTTGGTATTTCCCGTCACGTATGCATTGGCCCTAAGATCGCTTTCCTTAAATGCTTTAGGCATATTTACGACCCTGTACGGTAAGCACCCACAATCTTATTACTACCTCTAATTGCGTCCAATCTCAACCTCCCAGTAACATCTTTTTATTGCTTTCCAACCCTAGGGGTTAAATGCTTCACTTCCAACCCGCTTTTCAGGTCAATTACGACCCACTTTCAGAGTATGAGGAATGATAATAAAATTGAATTTTTTCATGGTTTCGCTGGCCAGACTCCGAAAATCAAACACAGACGACTTGGTGGTGTCACACCACCATGTCACCCGCCAAGCGTTGCTGGGGGCTGTCGTACTCGAGTTCGACAGCATAGCCAACCAGGGTGGTTTCTACGCGTAAGTATTTACATCAGAAACCATATGCATCGACCAGTTAGGTGCATGCTCTGCCCAAGTATAGGTTTGTTTGGCCGAAACGGCTTCAAAGTATCTATGAAAGAATATTTTATAGCCATCACAATTTCTACAGGAAATGAAATTACAATTATGAATAATATTAAAATTGGTTGGAGAAAAACTTGCTTATCTTAGGATAATTTATCATGAGAATTTTAGGGCTGCCATCCAGTTTGTGAATTTTAAGTGACCCGAAAAGTAACTTCATGCAAGGAGCAGATGACACGAGGGAAAACGTCATAATCACGTGACGACCTACCTCTATACACAGGCCTTGACTCGTTTGAGGGGTGTAAGGTTAGTGATACACCTTACCGTCAGAATTTATCAATCCGACCTAAGACCTTCGACGAGGCCTAATGACTGACTTGTGATGTCTAGCCACCACCACCACCAGCCTAACGTGCATTCCAAATCAGGGAGATGTCCAAAAAATACATCGCTTAGCTACGGCCAGTTTGTTCAGATCCCATTTCTGACTGAATGCATTTACATTTCTGATGTTAACACCGAATATACTATTTATCAGATTCTAAAATCTGACAACTTACCTTCTGCGTAGGTGAATCCGTCTGTAAGCCATACCCCGTCACTTGGCAACCCTTTAAGCGTAGTCGTTACAGCGCCAGGGGACTAAAGAAGGGTCCCTTGTACCTTGGTTGTTCCTTGTTTCCATAATACGAAGTTTTCTGAGATGAGAGATATGTAGGAGCTAGCGTCACTTTTTGATTTATTTAAACTAATTCTGTCGTATTGTGACAGCCCTGAAATCCAGAGAGTTGTCGCTGAGTTTGGGTTAGATTCAAAAGAACTAAAGGAAATCGTCCAACACTACAGCACAGGAGAAAACCTGGCGTGAGTATTGTATACTAAGGCAATACAGGTTTCATGAATCCTTTTCACTGGTTTTTCCTGCCTAAGGTTTTTTCATCCTGCAATGTATGTACTGTAATCATATATTATGTGCTTTATCCAGCATGTATCTATACAGACAAGTTAAGTCACATGACGTTATTAAAAATTCAAAAGAAATAAATGTTATTTGAGTTTTTTGAGGGTACTCAACCGAAGAGCATGGTCGATCAATTTTCTTAACTTTTAATTAACATTTAGTGGTTTTAGTGAATAACTTAGGTATCAGTGTATTCAATGAAGTTCCGCAGTGGTTTTGGTTAAATAAGTTATTACAATAAATCGTTTTAACATGACCATTTGAGTCACATGGTTTGTCGTCAGACAAACCCCCGTGACCTTATGGCATGTTAAGACATTGCAGACCCATGAATAACCTCAAAAACTCCACAAAGCATTGAAATACACGATACCAGTATTTTAATGTTCACATGCAAACGCAATAACACTCGACATTGGCAAAATACCCTCGCTTAAAAAGAGGGTGACGCCATCATAAATAAAACCAGTCAACAAATCAACACAAATGATAAAATCAAGTGAAAATTTAAAAAAGTTAAGTTAAGTTTAAAGGGATATTAAAATCATCATGAAGAATAGTTAATTGTTACCCGCCCTTTCGGTTCAAACTGTTGTTGACCTCCAACTTATTTAAAAAAAACATTCACTATAAGTACTACACAATAATTTCCTTCCTGATGTGTTATTTAGTACCTAGTTCTTGTTTCTTATTCTTAATTGCATTTAATAAATACAAAAGGTGGAATATTATTATAATACTAATAATGCCAAGAGACGTTCTCGGCCACTCAATTTAAATAAAATTGTAGATGAACTTTTAGAAGCAATCTGCTTTTCTAGTCTGAAAAATAGTAGGAAGCTGCAACTGCAGCTGAGCAGCTGCTCAAACAGACACTGGCCAATACTCATTTCTGAGTCAACCTTCGCTTTGAGCAGAACTTTGTCGGTAGATTATAATAAAGGTTTTTCCAAGAGAGGTTTTTTTGATGGAGAATGCATTCTGTGAGAATTGTCTCGTCCCAGGATGCATTTTTCATCATCAGTGACAAAGCGAAATAAAATCCCCCAGTTTTTGTAACGGTTGATATTAAACTTGGCGGGTACACTTATAAGTGTGCTTCCATTCCGGTGTTTCCTAAACATTTTTGTATTATAGGCTTTTTTTTTAACTGACTCTTGTAACCTAATTTTAAAAATACCCAAGCTTGTTACATTAGGTAAAATAACACATGGGTATTGTGAATAGTCAATAAATTTAGTCAGAAAGAACCCAAAGTTTTATCCTAAGGTCTAGTTCTACTCTCGTGCCACTTGAACTTTTTGTATCCTATATAGTCGTCCTGTTGACTGGTTAAGAATCCTTTCGGCACTTAATCCACCATTTGTGCTTAATTTCATGTGCAACGAAGAATAATAAATATTATTATTATAACATTATTACTTTTATACACCATTATTACGTTCTTGCATCTCACTATCCTGTCATTGAGAATATGGTCAAGAGACTCCTCTACACTCTCACATTTTTTGTCCGAATATCATCCTAACTTATAATACTTCTGCTTGCCATTATGTTCGTTTATTCAAAATGTTACTTTACGTAATCATTCTCATATTTATTTGTCATATTATTGGGTGCTATCATCATTGTTCCTCCAAATATTTTTACGATTTAAAAGCATTTGCTTTTATCTGACATTCAGCCTGATTATATAAATTGCACAATATTGATTCATAATAACATTCGATGAAAATTAGGTTTCAGTGACAGAAACGATTAGTCGTAAAACTACACGTATCTAGTCAACTAGGCACTCAGCCTCTTGTTTTTGTTCCGTAAGATAAGGGCATGGAAGTTAAGCACTTTTCTTTACATTTTACCAATTACAAGGCACAATTTAAACATTATTCATGCACAAATCAAGCATTATATGATAAAACTGTTTGACTCTCCTGGATACTTTAACAGCCTTTCAACTGTAAGGGAACAGCCTTTAATAAAAAGGCTTCGTTTATCTGTTGAGTTTCTCGTAGGCTCTACTCAAAATTAACCTTCTCCCGACGCCGGGGGTAGTCACATTACCAATACGTACGGTGGCCAGCACATCGCGCTACCCATTTCCGGTCAGTCCTCCTTGCTCTATTGCAAAGGAATGACATTTGGCAAGAGCGAGAGAAAAAACGGAAATGGGGTGACCTGATGTGCTGTTGACTGTACATATGCCTTAAGATTTTAGTTACCCATTTTAGTAGAGATATCTCGTTTTATGGTTTTTTCGTAGTGCCGTAATGCTTCCCTTGTAAATATGTAGCCGTATTGATTCCTACCTACGTTCTCGCGTTAGGTAGGAACTATCATTTTCTTCCTCGATACAACGAGCTGCTTGACTCGGCGGCGCAGGCGTCAGTCGATTATGTTGTAGCTTGGTGGTGGTGAGTTCGAATCTTGGCCAGGGCACATTTTTTCAGTTATACTGAACATGACTGAATGACATGAATGGTAAAAGAAATACGTTGGTCAAAAACTACAATGATAACAAAATTAGAAAATCTTCAATTCAGATCGCAGTCACACTAACTACAATAAATTACGAACGATCAGTTATTTATTAATCACCTTTTAATCCACATTTTTACTTCCATTAAAATCATTTGTCGATGATTACTACTAATATTTGTAACATTCCATGGCTGATGTACCTTGTGACTACAGACATGAGGCCCCTTTAAAAAATGTTTCCTTCATACAAAATATTTTATTTTATTAAAGTTAGTTATGATTTGACCAGCCACTGAGCTAAGCGGCTTGTTGTACTTAACCTGATAACGTAAATATGAATCTTCACGGCAACATACTTACCTACAAGGAAGCATAATGGCACTACGATAGATGCATAATACGAGTTGTCGCTAGTAATATGGGTCACTTAAATCTGAAGGATTCTGTACATGTATTTCATTATGTTTATGTATCGTACTGCGATGTATGTTCATAATGTTCGAATTCTATTGGAATGTATTCCTGTAAAATGTTTAACTTTAATAAAATAATGTTTTCTTTGGTTAGCGTACAATCTTGTTTTTCATTTTAGTCGTATTGTTACAGCGGGGCAGCTGATCGGCTGCGTAGCACCTCAATGGAGAGCCTGGTGTTACAGCCAGTCTGGTAACTACCCAATATAATATTTAGATGCACCCTGATCTGATGCAGTTACTGATTTTTTATCAGCTTTAGTTTAA
Source organism: Udea ferrugalis (assembly GCA_950022985.1). Classification (NCBI taxonomy): domain Eukaryota; kingdom Metazoa; phylum Arthropoda; class Insecta; order Lepidoptera; family Crambidae; genus Udea; species Udea ferrugalis. The sequence goes on from OX465515.1 coordinate 3,203,183, forward strand.
TAACTGGAAATTACTACATAGTGGTTACACAATCTCACCTTTATAAAATAAGCAGTGAATGTTCCTACAGCTCAGCTCATAGACGAAAGATTCATAAACCATATCAGTTTTTTCATTATTTTACAGGGCCAAGTGCAGCCCTCAGCCCTCAAGACTCAGTCCTCAAGACAATCTGTCCCTCAACAGGGACAGCACGGGATTAAAGTAAGTCATCAATATTTTATCTAATTAAGTAATTGAGGGAAGCACTTGATACGTCGCCCTGGTACGAGGAGTTAGAGTACTGCCACGGGCTGTGTGCCTCCATTTCAAGTGGTTTGAGGAAGCGCGGCGGTGAGGGAGTGACACTGTGTGAGCAATCAAATTTTAAATTTTAGATACGTTATGTCAGTACTGACGCGAAGTCAGAAGTTGTCCCCTGGCGTACGTACCTATAAAATAATAAATAAACAAAAAAGTGTTGTCTCAAACTGTCAATGCTTTGCTCAGGTGATCGAAAGTCCTGATTTCGGGTGCCACGTTTTTAGCACAAGTAACCTATCTACGTATTTTTATTAAAATATCATTGTGTGTGAGTCACTCTGGCGTACATACCAGCGGGTGTAGAGGTAGGGTACAACTCCTCTCGATGAGAGCTGCAGTAGCCGGCAAAGCGTGCCAGGGGTCCACCGGCAGAGTTCTTAACCAGAGATCACGGGGACACACAAACTAGATGCATGAAAAAGGTCACTAGGGGGTGTAGGTAGCAGTGCCTGCTGCCTCACCCACACAAGCCACCCTTCCCCCGGGGGCAGTAAGTTTGTAAAGGGATATCCAACGGAAAAAAGGCACCTGTTGCTGATCCTAATAAGAGAATAAATGAATAATATATTATTATTATAAAATATTATGATCATAAAATAAAAAACGTATCTCCGGAACAAAAAGAAGAAATCCCGACTAGTAGTGAGTTGGTGAATCTAGTTTTTTTTTATTCCCCAACACTTTGTGGTTGATGCACAATTATTCGATGTCATAATTCAAGAAAACCGTTCCAATAAGCTTGCTAAATCGAGCTCTCCTCTCTGCATTTCAAAACGGCCCTGTTTTTCATTACGGCTAGCTCTAATGTAATATGGTGGATACACACTCCGACTGCGTCATTATATTATTATAACCTAACAGTCGTCGTTTTGTTAAAATAATTAACTACTGTCAGGCGTTGAAACGCATCTTATACCATTTTTAAAACATAAGGGTAAATGATTGAAGCGATTTCTGTAACTCAGCCACTCAGCTGGCCCCACTGAAAATCAGCGTCTGAGCCTACCAGGTCCAGGCATTAGCTGAGTGGGGTCCATTTAATTTTGGTCATCGTGACACTGCTGTCTGGTGAAAATTTTTGTTTATTATTATTTTTTTGTTATTTGTATTATTGTTTTTTTCTCTAACCGTTTTGTTTTGTTTGTTTATATCTGTATGTGTACGATGTCCAAAGGCAATAAACGTTTTTTCTTTCTTTCTTTCTTTCTTTCTTAACTCTCATCACATCACTCACAGTTGCAAAATTTCAAAGGAATTGCCTGTGGCGCAGTTGTGACAGTGATCGGCGACGATCGCTGTTGTAAAGCAACACACGCCAGGTCGGAAATGAGGTGGGTGACCATCCCGACCGAAATTTAGTGATGTGTATTATATAAATTAAATACTAGAAATAAAGCTAAACTTAGAACTTCTAATCTTAGACTACACAAAGTAGGAAAATCATTTGTTGGCCAATGTATTTTTTTTTAAATATGATACCTCAAACTCTTATTGAGCAGCCTCTTTACAAGTTTAAGTCACTGGTTAAATATTTGTTGTCTAAAAATCAAAATCAAAATCAAAAATAGCTTTATTTAAATAGACCTGTTACAGAGTACTTTTAAATCGTCAAATCTAATTAACAAACAAAACATACTTAATAATAGACATGAATACCATAATATTAAATGTAAACAATAAATATACTGTACTTAAATAAATGTGATGCTACCACCGGATCGGAAAGTTGTTTCTGTACTGAGAAGAACCGGCAAGAAACTCAGCAGTTACTCTTTTCAACTGTTTCTCTTTTTACAATAGTTACACTTGATATGTAACTTATTACTTTTGTAATCAAACAAGATTGAAAAGAGTAACTATTGAGTTTTTTGCCGGAATCTTCTCGATAGAAGCAACTTCCGAACCGGTGGTAGAGTCACTATTGATTTTCTGTCTTGAAGTGTCATAAATGCTTGTAAATAAGCTTACATGAATAAATGTTTTTTTTACTTTTACTTTTTATTTTACCTAGTCAGAGGCCTTAAGTTGGCCTGATAACATCTGATATTAAGGTTGCTCACTAACCTTACACCCCTCCAACTTGAAAATAATAATTTAGGTTATGCTTTAGTGATTTTTTTTATGTTTTCTTCTATATTGAGAGTAGTGCTAGTGTTGGAGTCCTGAAAAGCAGGGCTGCCCTAGTTTAGGCTCCAGTCGCACAATTGTTTTGTATCTGTTTGTAAGAGTTTTGTACTTGAAATCGAATCCCTTTGCTCGGGTACGAAAAAATCGAACATCTTTCCTCGAAGAGTTCCTATGAATCATGAGCTCAAAAGTTAGCAGATCGATGCACCAAAATGTCGAATGACAAGAAGTAGTGTTCGAGTAGGAGTTGTGAGTTGGCAAGCAGCTGGTCTCGACCTCCCACCTGATGTCAGCTTCTTGGCAAAATTAAATCACTAGTCTTACAGTACGTCGTAAAGTAAAAGAGCATTCATTCATGTTAGCTTACTCCAAGCATTTATGACATATCAAGACAAAAAAAAACATCTAAATAAGTGACTCTTCTTATTCTCTTATTTTTGTTTATTATCGAAAGACCTTTCATTTATGTAAACAATCCTACCAGATCCGGATCAATACTACCAGAGATATCACAATTTAAAATGCACATTTTTGGACTTGCCCAAAAACGCTTTATACAAACGTGGCAGGGAACGTGACGTCACGTCAACTGTTTTTGTATGGAGCGCGTAAGAATTTTGTTCGGCAGCTATATTAAATATTGCATTTACGAAAATGGTGTCCTAGCATAATTGCTTCATAATAGTATGGGTTACAAAATAGTGATATTGTTTTACAAAAATTAAACACTTTTGAAATGGACTTGTCCACCCAAGTTTGCAGGCCTATTGTAGCCTCATTCTGAAACAAATTTCGATTGTGGTTTGACAATAACATTTGAATTCAATTATTATTTTTAGGGAACATAAAAAACCATGAAAAATGACTCATAGTCATCTACCCGTTTCACTGTCATAACTGAGCCATGGATATGTAATGCATGTATCATAAAAAAAATCAAATTTTAATGTTTGTTGTTCAACAGGACCGATGCCCGGGACTCGGACCTTTCCTCCTCTTATGACAGTTTGAGCAGTTTTAACAGCCACTGCTCGAACTGCAGGAGGTTTAAAGAGTAAGTAGTTTTATTATTAACTAGCGGCCGCCCGCGACCTCGTCCGCTTGGACTCAAGTTTAAACAAATAGTTTTTATATAAACTGCAGCCTATAAATCTCAATGTCTTATTGAGATGTATAAACTACTAGCGGCCGCCCGCGACTTCGTCCGCGTGGACTTTAGATGAAAAACAAAAAAAAACTATTTCTTTATAAATTGTAGCTTAGGTGCGCTGTACTCTAACGCGTCACAGTTGCGACTATCACGTGTTAGTAGCATTACTGTCGCGCGTTTCAAGAGGTCGCCGTGTTCGAGGGCCCTAAAGTGATTAGGCACGTACCCACCATTGCAAAATGGGTCTTACGTCAGCAGCATAAGATGCTCCTATGTAAAGGTTGATGTGAGCGCCCCTGTCCAATAGTCCAGGTGGCCATAAGGCTCACTTTCCACTATAGCAGTTATACTACAGCAGCGACGAGCGAGAAAAATTCCACCAGTAATTTGACGTCGCAATTGTTTGTATTTCGTCACGCAGTTTAGTTTCGCAGAGAACGAAATATTACTCTCATTTTTCAAATTTTAACTAATATTGTTCGTTATTTGTAGAAGTAAATAGCAAAATATTAAATTACTGATGTGCCTATTATTGTGTACTATTCATGGAATAAGTATTTCAAGTATGCACGACTAATTTGGATTCTATTGCTGTGAATGTGGTTGATTATGTTACGTCGTAAGTAGGCGTACAGTACAAATAAAAAAATACATCACTATTTAAACTGATGGTTAGGATTATATTTTTCAAAAGGCAAGCAACGCATCTTAATCCAGTCCATGTGTGACGGTGATTACTTTTGATCAGGTGACCCTCAAGCTGATTTGGTCCCTCTCTCATAAAAATAAAATCCAATCCGACTTAACAGTACCGCCAAAACACAATGATATTATAATAAGAAGAGGTAGAAGTTACTTGTGCTAAAAAAGTGGCACCCGAAATCAGTACGATCGTGCATCTGAGCAAAGCATGGACAGTGTTGTCATGTATGCAACATGTATCTCTCCCGTTTACGCTCTAATACATGATCATACTATCTTGTTCACACCGTAAAATTATATAAGTACGTACGCCAGGGGACAATTTGCGACAATTTACCTCTTTTACAATTATATTTTACACAGTACAAACATGCGTATGCATGATCATGTATTTAGGTAATGGTCGGGATTGAGCCTCTGTATATTGAGCATAAGTATGTTTATCCGTTGTTTAGTATCTCATAGCACAAGAAATTAATTGTTTAATCTAGATGGCGCTGTGGGGAAAAATGTCCAGTGTCCAGTGAACTGGATTTGTCAGTGAAACGAACGAACAAACATTGGAAATGAATTATTTAATTCGGCTCTAGTGTAAGGTTGCATAAAACGAGATGTGCCTATTAGTAAAGTTAGCGACGAAATTCAAAAGTCAGCATTGACAGTTTCGTTTACGCTCTAGTAAATAATCATGCTATGTGACCGTACATTTGTACGGTCAAATTATATGTACGCCAGGGAAACATTTTTGACTTTGCGTCAGTACTGACATAACGTATCTATACCTCTTGTAAATATCATTGGTCAAAGCAGTATAAAAATTATTGGAGCTTTGCTAAAGGACACGTAGATACAATCTACTAAGTGAAGACTTTTTTTGCATCATGCGCAAGCTCATGCGCAAGAACCTATTCTTAGTTACCTGTAGCCTATGGAAATGAGAGGGGCGGCCTGTACTGAGGCGGGGCGGCCTAATGTAGGTCAGTATGGGGCGGATGCAAGCTAAGTTTAGTCTCACGTTAAGGCAATGTTATTACAATAAAGATATTTTACTTTGCTTTTAGAAAAGAAATTTTGGGATCAAATACAAACGCGATCGATATCTTACACTTTATTGTGATACTAGCGGCCGCCCGCGACTTGGTCAGCGTAAATTAATAAATAAATTGTAGCCTATATGTGCGATTCAGATGTATAAGCTACATTGTTGTAAAGTTTCATAAAAATCAATTCAGTAATTTTAACCTGAAACAGCAACACGGCACACATACAAACTTTCGCCTTTATAATATTAGTAGGATTTGAAGGTCGAACCTCTATCAAGGTGGACACCTAATTTCGGACTTTTGATCTTCATCCGGACAAAGTTATAGAGAATAGGTTGGAGGGCAGAGGGCTCTAAGGAGGTTTACCTCAATATTCCGTTTGCTCAACCATTTCCGACTCTCTTAGCTGAGTCAGCTGGGGTCATAGTTCTTTCATCAAGCCACAATTGACAGGTGTTTTTCTTGGTACAGTGGCCAGCAGATTCGAGTATATTGTGGCATATACTTACCAAGTACTTCTGATGGTATTTTTATATTACTTTATTCATTTTCTAACTAACTTCTACACACAAACATAATATCAGTATCTGTTCCGATATTTGTGAAGTAAGTAATTAGTGGAACTTTTTTATAGTATATCTAACAGATCAGATGTATTTGGTCACATTTCACCCAACTAATTTGAAAACTAAACTAAGGGGCAAGGCCGCCGCCGTTATTCGGGTTGTTTGGGTTGTTTATCAGCGTTTTTCATGACTGGAAAGTTAACAGCAAATTGTACAAGTAAAATAAACACCAAGGAGGTAAGTGTTTCTGCCCGACTTGAACGTGGGGTCACCCGAGTTCAGGACCAGAATGTTTCACCACTAGGCCACGACGCTCTCCTGACCCCTCTCCCCGATACTAACTGCTATAAAAAGCAACGATATTACAATAAAAAAGACGTAGATAGGTTATGTCAGTACTGAAGTCAAAAATTACCCCTGCCGTACGTACCTGATTTGACCGTGAGTACAAGATAGCATGATTTTTACTAGAGCGTAAACGAGACAGATACATGTTGCGCAGTGTGGTCTCAAACTGTCAATGCTCTGCTCAGGTGGTCGAAGTCCTGATTTCGGGTGCCACTTTTTTAGCACAAGTAACTTATCTACGTCTTTTTATTATAATATCAAATCAGTCAAAAAGCTATGTTTTATTTACCCCAGTCTCGCATGATCGTAAGCTGATGGTCGTTTTTATGATACGGAAGATTCCTATTTCCCCAATCTCTTAATCAGACACATTGATCAAATAGCACTGTTTTCTCCTCGAATAATAATATCATGTAAAATAAAAATTGTTTTGACAAATTACTTGTCATCGGCTTTGGTTTATCTGAAATGCGATATCTTTCGCGATACAAACCGATATAAAATAAAATTGCGATATGTTTGGACTTGACATTTCCTATTCGTCACGTGTGTGGTGGACATCTTGGAGACATACTGAGGAGTAGAGCTATTGGCAATCATAGTAAATCATAGTGAACGTGTTGTTTTTCAATGAACATTCCTTGAGGAGGTCGGTGCGTACTAATTTATTTTACATTTGTCTTTTATAAACATGCAAAATATCGCGATTGATTGTTTTTTTTAATCAGATATGTGCAGGAGAGAACGATATTACTACTAGAAATATATTTTATTTAAGAAATACTTTGTAAATATGCAAAATAAAATTATAGTTTTTTATTGAAAATTGGTGAAGGAATGGAACTTGAGAATGGAAATGCCGTCAAAAAATTGTTTTTTTCTTTTTTAAAGAAATTGTTTCATCTTGCATACTTTACCATAGTTGACTATTTACTTTGTGAAGACTATTGAGGTGCGTTAAGTACTATTTTTATTTATAACAGTGATTTTTATTTATAGCAGTGCACAGTCAGTAACCGTTAGTATCAAAGGAATGTGTCGTTCTGAGTGGTCAGTTATATGTATAAAATTAAGAAAAGCGAAGCAAGAGACATTTCTTATAGCGCTAAGGCTGTCATAATTCATAATTCATTTATTCACTGCCTACAGTGGTAAATTTGAGGTCTTACATAAATAAAAGTACCTACACATGAACCCTGCAAGGGCGCTGCAAGATAAGTAGGTATGTCTAAAATATAGGTAGCTATGTTTTTGAACTATTGGTGTATTTATCTGTGGCTGTTTGGTACAATAGAAATTATTTCGTCTTATTTATCTTTACAATATAGTAATTGGTAGAGTAAATAATGTTTTTTTTTACTTTTCCCACTGCATTGTAAGTCTCAACTTATGACAAGTACTTGTGACTGAAAACTTAATTTCATGAAATAAATGCTTTTGCATTTGAATTTCTCACAGATGTTACAAATCAATGAATCAATCGATAGTGATCTGTAACGACGTCTTACTTTATGTCTAAATACCATCGACTTTCAATAATATGTGAAACATGATGAACAGGGGCCCCTTATGCTCTTGGCATAAAACCAATTTTGCAAGGGTTTTGTGAAGGGCTGATGTGGGCGCTTCTGTCCAGTCAGCATCAAAAGTTATGTGTAAGTACAGAGTCGTCAAATATGCCTGAAGTATTTAAGAAAAGCAACCTTATCTGCAAGCAGTGTTTTACTTGTTTTAGATTCAAGTGACGCTACATAGCACTCTATCATTATAGGATTAGAATTGCTTCTGTCAAACCGCTAAGACCTTTTTGACTACTCTGTCAGCACCCATCATTTTGGTGTTGACTGTACCTAGGTAGCTAGCTAGTTTAAGACGTACCTATTTATAATTTTGGCAGCCTTGTCGCTACAAAGCTATCTCTCTAAACTGAAACCTTCTGGCAGGGAAACAAGAAAAGTAAAGGCAAATATTCTTATAACAAACACTCAATTAACTGGTCAGTAACAAGTGTACATACTTAAATGATTATTATGCAATCTTTAGAATTTTATGCACTCATGTTTATTATGTTCTATAAGTAATAAACTGGATTTCTTCTCAATAACTTAGATTAATACACTGGCGAGCAACGAGAAGTATTACACTTTGCATTATTAAAATAAGTAAATGAACTATATATGGGACTCTTAACAGGCACTTAATCATACTTAAGTAGATGGTTATAACTCCCATACGCACAGCAATCACAAATGTACATAACAAGAATTTTAGTACTGGGCGGGGATCGAACCCGGCACATATGGTACAATTGTAGGATCTCTACGCATTGCTCCAAAGGGCCCAGTGTGAGACAGAGGTGACCTGGGATCTTCAAGAAAAGAGTGTATTTCTTCTAGAAAGTTATTCTTCAATCTATTTTATAATGTAAATAATAAATAACATTGAAATGAAGAGATGAAGGTTGGACATTATTCCACACAGCCACATCTTGCCCCAAACTAAGCGACGCTTGTACTATGGTTTACCAGGCGATGGATTAACATTTTTACAAGTTTTTGCTGATAAATTACATGTCACTTTCGGAATGTGATAAATATGTAATATTATGTAAGACAAAATTTTGCTCGGCAGTGTACCGTAGCGTAAAGTACGTTCGAGCAAGTCTTTGTGGAAAAAAGACATATAATTCAATACAACTAAGTACATTAATATTAACAATAATGTAAAAAATGCGAACAAGTGATGGAAAACCATAAAACGTACTACGATTGGCAATAATGTGAATAGTGACCCATTCACTTAGTAAGTAGTGATTGTACAGCAAAATGGGTCTTATGTCAGCCGCATAAAGTGCCTCTATGTAAAGGTTGATGTGTACGCCTCTGTGCAATACGCAGCGGGTCTTGGGTTCTATTATACTCAAGTTACGAAGGGTTTTATGTGTTTGGTTTATGTTTCCTTCCTTATTTGCTGTTTCTAACAAACTATTCAAGAATTCTAGCATATAATATACTTGAATAGTGTTTAATACTGACGCCTGAAGTACAAGCTAACGAATCTATTTATGTCATACACGATGTACTAAATATGTTTTCAATATGAAATCAAAAATGGAAATATCTTTATTCAAATACATTTGTACTTTCAAATCGTCAAGCACATAATGAAAGACATATCATTAAACCAGCTGCCGCCTGGGACTACGTCCCGCGTCATCTTAGGTTAAAAATAAAAGTAGTATATCTTTATAAATTGCAGCCTATGTGCTATTCAGATGCATAAGCGATATTATTGTAAGGTTTCATTACTTAAAATCAATCCAGTAGTTTTACGTGTAAGAGCAACACGGCACATTCACACATACAAAGTTTCATATTTATAATATTAGTATAATGGTTACTTAGACCTGCAGAATCCGAATGTGACTCTACCAACTATTAATTTCTGTAAAACCCATATTTTCCATTGGTAGCAATATTTGAAGGGCTAGGCCGCACTAAAGATAAACTCGATATCTCTTCCTTGTTTTTACCAAATTATGTAATCTCGTTATACCTCGATACAGGTATCAATCGTCTAATCTTTGCATTCCGATAAGTCGAGCGTTTCACGGTTAGTTTTATTATTTAAAACTCCTACTTTTAGTCACAGACGCAGAAACTTATCGTATTCAAACTAACATTTATTAGTTTATTCGTTTGATCAATGATTTTATATTAAAAATAGGTAGATAGGTTAGTTGTGCTAAAAAGTGGCAGCCGAAATCTGAACGATTCGTACACCTGATCAAAGCATTGACAGTGTAGAGAGTCTGAGACGACACTTCGCAACATGTATCTCGTTTACGCTCTAGTAAATAATGGTGCTGTCTTCTTCACACGTCATAACACGGACAAATTAACTAAGTCCTACCCTGTGGACAATTTTTGACTTCGCGTCTGTACTGACATAACCTATCTACGTCTTTTTTATTGTAATATCATTGCGTTTGATTGAACGCGCTAATCTCAGGAACTATTTGTTCGAACTCACTATGTTAACTCAATAACTTGTTGTTGGATAATCCATTTATCGAGGAAGGCCATATGCTTCCGTTGCGTAAACGGGTAGAGATACGCAAAAAATCTCTATCAGTCAATCATTGTTCATCTTTCAGTAAAAGTTCAGACTGAAGGCTATGATTTTTGATGTGCTTTAAAGTTGACTTTCAAAAATGCACCAAGTTATAATCCTTAAAGTTCTTAAAGTAATTGAATATATTTTATACACCTAAAACTCGCACCAAAAGGTTTGTTGACTTGTATGTCTTGTCAACCAGGCATAGTACGTTTTCCTAGAATGCGTACCAGCCTATGAGCCGTAAAAATTTCATCAGGAGATTTCGAGGTAATTTTGACACTTCGCTCTTCAACCTCATATCTGGTCCTCACAGCCGCATTCCGTCAGGGGAAGTAAAGTCAATGAAGGGCACATTGAAAAAAACTTTTGCTGCCTTGTATTTTCCGAGTTATAAGTATATATTTCTCAAAACTTCACCTATACCTACGCACGCAAGAAGCGAAAAGACTCTTTTAGACATCCTTTATGCCCCAACCAATATCGCTCGCTATATTGCAATATACACGCGCTCTTGCAGTTATTGGTCTCCAGCTACAATAGGCTGAACAGCTGTGTGACCTGGATGTTTGACCTGGATTTGTGACCTGGATATTCCATGAAATCAAAACGCATAATTCAGACATCCTATTATTGAATCAATAATCTTCCTTCATTAGTGGTAGTTATTAAATACATCGACATAGACTAGTCGCACTCAAAGTTAAAGAAGCAGAATTCTACTTAAACATATTTTAGTTAAGAGCTATTATTAAAATATCAACTTGTGGAAGATTTTGAAATAAAATATTGTGCTAATTGCGGCCTCAGGTGGAAACTGAACCCAAATCTCTTGCAATACGCGCGCGTGTCTTATCCATTAGGCCACCGAGACCTTGAGATTTGAGATTACTTTGTGAATTTATCTAATAAATAACCGTAAGTAAACTCACTATTTTGCTGTTTTTAGATAATACCCTTTACCGCAGCCGTGGCATACTTGTTATGATGGCTTATAAATAATGTTATTAAAGATATGTTGGTATAGGACAACGTGCTTGCGTTATTATTAAAAAAACAATGATAGATTTGCGAAAAAAAATTATTTTATCCTACAAATTTTTGGACATAATTATCTAAACGATTCATTTTGAGCCTTTGATATGCTCACGGCCAATGCTTCAAAAAATGACATATTCAATAATAACCAGATTACATAAACAAAAAATAAACCTCTCCTTTGTCTAGAAATTGAACCGACTGAATTTGAACCAACGTTCTTACCCCACAGACACTGGTAGATTAGCCCACAAAACCCAACTGACATTTAACGAATAGACACCGAACCCAGACCCCGTGATTAGCTGCCGTGCGCTACGCCACAGGCGTTAACTCGCGTCGAATAATAGAAAGAAAATATCCGGGTTTTCCTCTATAGAATTTTCACACAAGCTAATGATCATTCAAGACGATTCGGCGTTGGAAGCCAACATTTTAGTTGGCAAGTACTGTGTTATAATTGTATATCTGTCCGGCTGGGCAGTCCACGTGGTCGAGCGAGACCAGTCGGTTGGGTGAAGTGGCGCTGGTCGCCCGCGCCATGTGGCGGTCGTGGACACGTTTGCAGTGATTGTGGAATTGCCTGACATGCCAGTGACGTACTCGCGCGCGTCCGACGCGGCGCAGCAGCGGTGAGTGATGCGTTAGCGGGAACGGAATTTTAGGGTTAAGTCTAGTGTCTAATACTGGGTCTATAGGAGCTCTGACTGATGGATGGAAATTGAGATTGGAAGTTATCGATTGATTGGAGTTTTGTAGATTGTGTTGCGAATAACATCGATTGAATTATTTTTGAAATTGGTGTATTAGAACGAAAAAATATTTTCTTTATTATGAACCTCACTGTGATCTGTATTAGGTAAATAGTAAGTGCGTGTCGGACTCGCGCACGAAGGGTTCCGTATTGCAAACAATTTCAGCTTTCTAGCTTCATGAGATAGAGCCTGGTGACAGACAACGGTGGCTTAGTAACAGGGTGCCTTCTTTTACGGAACCCTAAAAAAGTTTAATATTGGATTTTATCGAGCATCAGTTAGGAAATTAAATAGTTGGCCCGGTTGATAATGACTCAAAACGGAACTCAACGGATCGTGGATTTTAATCTACGCCCAGGAATAAAAATCTTGCTAACAGTTACGATACATTAATAAAACTTACCTATTCATATTCTAATCATCATATAAAAAAAGTGATTTGTTTGCTGATAGTTGTGTTTTCGTTTAAAATTCCAGTTAGATTTGTTTGTTTTGGCAAATCCGTGTGAAAGTTAGGTTAGGGAAATCTGTAAGAGTCGCTAGTAGCTCATTCTTGAATTAACTCTGAATCTATTGGATTTTCACATTTCTGCAGCCTAACCACTAGTCAGTTGCATAAGCTACACAGTGCTGATTGATATCAGAACCCTATCAATGATTCTACCAAAGTGCCATGTCGTGCATCGCCACAGAATAAGTGAACAGACGGTCGACCTAGTTCATGTCGGACCACGCTGGCCGGTGGTCGGCTTCCCTAGCAAATTATGTACACCAATCAGACATTGTGAGGTTATGGTTTGTGATTTAAAATCCAATTCTAATAACAAAATTGCTGGGTAGTGACGTTTCTGGAGAATTGAATCATTTTAGATTTTAACTATAGGGGTGAGTGAAAGGACATCGTTTTTTTAGTTAGGTTTTATTTTCCCATGACTGGGCAAAGGCCGATATCTCTCTAGCGATCTCTATCTTGTGCTAAAGAGTTCCACTCGTGGTGGTATACGTCTAAATCACTGTCTTTAGGGTGCTGTATTAAGCTAATCCTAGCCCAATTTCCCGTGCTCATTCTAGTAGTATAGCCTACCCATTCCCACTTGAGTGTGGCTGTTAACATTTAACTCAAATTAATGCTGGTGTTAGCAGTCTGGTGCAATGATATTACTTTAAAAAAGACGTGGATAGGTTATGTTAGTACTGACGTGAAATCGAAATTCTTCACGGGGTCGACGTAGTTAATTTGGCCGTGTTATAACGTGTGAACAAAACAGTACGATTATTTACTATAGCGTAAACGAGACAGATACAGGTTGCGAAGTGACGTCTCAGACTGTCAACACAGTCAATATTTTGCTCAGGTGTACGAATCGTTCTAGTTTCGGGTGCCACTTTTTGAGCACAAGGAACCTGTAGATAGGTTCCTCGTACTTACTTTTATTATAAAATCATTAGTCTGGTGTACCTGGTTACCTTGACTATATTGCTCTTTGAGACTAAATGCAGTGATTAAACAAGAAAATGGACTACTGAAACCTTTTTTTTATTTCAACTTTGGTTAGGAGTTAATGCATTTTTGTTGTTTTTAAACTTTTGGTTACTAACGAGGTTTGTTTTAGTTAATGACCAAGTGCGCAAGTAACTTTTTCTACGTAAGCAGCAACAAAAAAAAAAGTTATAACTACTTGCCAAACATCATTTTATTTAAAGTGACTACAGAACTTTTCACGGTGTTTAAATTAACACCTTGACTGTTTTAATCATATTGTCGGTGTTATATTAATAAGTAAACGAATGCAGTAACAAAACAATAGGTTGTTGAATGAAACATAATGCGACAGTACTCGCTCTTGTCACTTCATTATAATTAATAATTATTAATGCTACCAGTAACGACCTTTAAGTTTCATTAATCATAAAGAAAAAAGTAAACTGTTCTAAAATACAATAACAACCTTGTTTCATAAACCTGTTCAGAAAGCAATCATTAATTTCATTTCTTGAAAGTGCGTAGTACAACCTTAGCTAGGATTCAAGTTATCGTTCTTAAGATCTGGTCTTAGACCATCGTGGCCCAGTGATTGAACACTCTGGCTTGGAACCTGGTCCCGAGTTCAGGACTGGCCGGAACATCAACTTTGTGTTTATAGTACAATTCGCGGCTAAGTCTCCGGTGATTGATAACACCGATATAAAACCTTAGCAACCCGGTTAATTTCGGTAGGCTCACCCTTAACCGCGTTGGGTTCAAATTCGTTTGGCTAAATTGGGGCTTTTGAATGTTCCGTTCACCATGGCGGCAAAAAAATGTGTGTCTCTGACTACCACGTTTAGGATATGGTCGTAAGAATATGTATGATCTGATCTGATGAGTGGGGAGAGCCCTCTGCGTTTACCTGCATAAACTACATAAATAAATAGGTAACCATAATTGTTTTTTTTAATACTTGTGCTAAATGATGAAACCTCATAAAAAAACAAACACAGGAACCTATTCAGTTCCTGTTGCCGAGTCGTTTCTGCATTAGTTTGTTGTTTGTTGGAAAAAAATGTTTCCACTCAACCAATCTTCAAATAACAAGCAGTTTGTTTTTTTGAGTGCAGCTACAGTATTTGGGCTCAAAGGGCAAGGTAGCTGAGGAGTTGACAGGCACGCCAGACTGAACAACTATGTCTGTTAGGGTCAGCATCGGCTACGCTCGAGTGACCTCCTTGGAGGGCCAGACCCTCTACTTTACAAGTTAAGTTAGCGGTAACAACCAATGTTGGCGAAAAGGAAAGTTAATTATTGATATCAATCAGTCCCACTCGGCCCTACGACAAACCTTAAGCTTGGATTTTTTGGTTTGACCACCTCTTGTTTCTCTTGTTCTTGTTCAGCTCTTGTTCTAGGGAAGGGATAAATCGCCTTAAATGTTATTTTTAAGAGTTATCGTTTAGAGTGCAAAATTAATTCCGTAAACCGACATTTTTTTTGTCTGTCTGTCAAGCGGTGTCCTAATATAATATTTTCCGTAGGAATTAAATATCTTAAAAGTCGTATCATTTCAATGTTATAGTGTTCGCGTAAATATAAGAAAACAATCTGTAACTCAACTTTAAATTGGTCTGAATTGGCAATAACTGTAGTTTTATTGATCACCAGGACAAAGCCAATCTCATTTTTTGTCCTCTCATCGACATAGTACATAGTGTGGTGTTGTGATTGAATTGTACAGTCAACGGCACATTACGCTACCCATTTCCGGCAGTCTTCCATGCTCTATTGCAAAGAAATGTCATTTGGCTAGAGCAAGATAAGAAAACGGGAATGGGTAGCCTGTTGTGCTGTTGGCTGTACATTTCATTTTAATACCTTGCATCATTCTAGCAGGGTTTGTGTATTTCTGGTGTTTACCTACATTAAGCAATAAATACGAGTGTCACGTGGTTTCAGTTTCTTGCCAACTCTATCGAAGTTTTGCCTACCCAATCAGAAACTTTTCTCTTAACATATCCAAAAACATTACATGCAATGTATGTAATAATTGACATTATCGTATTCATGCCCAGTATAAAATAAATTATGTTTGGTCTTCAGATTCGAAAGTACCTTTCTAAATAAATATTTTTGATCTTGATGTTGGAAATAGAAAAAAATAAATAACCTTTTGTCGCGGAAATAAAGACCGCCATGACCACAATCCAACCTTATTCATATTATTTTGAAGAAAACCAACAAAGAGTGCTGTCATCACAGTCACGTGAGATTCCATTCTATTTGCACTCTGCACACTCGCGTATAATATTTAAACAGGTTTTTCTTATAAATAAAGACATTTATTGACACTTTGTCTAATTTAGTCACGCAAACTCTGGGAAAATACCGAAAATTACGACCGTAAATCTTGGGTTTTGCATAATTGTTTCTTTAGTTCATTAATTTAATAAGCTATTATGTAACTTTATAATTTCTAAATATAGTAAATTTGTTTGTTGTTTACATACTGCCTTTTTGAATGTCAGATGACTGTAGCAAAATTAGGGAAGAAAGAAAGTATTGTTTAACGTTGGAGATTTGTCTTGATTTTGAATCCATTAAGTTCGAGAAGAGCGTCGTGCCCCCGTGGTTAACTGGTTCAATGCCACAGCACGCACCGGTGCGTTTTAACAATTAATTTTCTATTGTAATTTTTGATTGGCAGCGAATGGGTTAAGCACTCTGGCTCTCAACTCGATGGTCCCGAGATCAAATCTGGCCGGAACCTTGTGTTTATTGTACAATCTGCAGCTAACTCTCAGTCTCCGGTGATGGAAAACACCGATACAAAACCCAAGCAACCCGGGTGACGGCGGTAGGCTCGCCCCTTACCACAGTTGGGTTCAAATTCCCTCGGCGAAATGTGGGAAACAATCAATGTGCCTCTGATGGGTTACATTAGGGATTTGGCCGTGGGGGTGTGTTATGTTATGTTATTAAGTTCAAACAACGTTCGATGGTTTTAGGTTTGCGACACGAATTAATCACTTTATTTAGAAAACGTTATGTGAGACGTATTATTCTACCACCAAGCCATGAGGAGTATTTTACGACTGTGACAAAAAGTGTGAGACGGGTCGAACATTCTAGGAAATAACATCAATGTGACAAATGTAATATGAATGTTAAGTAATAACCACCGACGTAAAAGAAAGACGGACAGAACATCACACTGAAAAAATGTGATGCATGCAAGGTGCTACAATTTCGTTTGTTGTACAGGACTTGCTACACTCACAAAAACACACTAGGTGCGACAAACTACGCCATTTCACTCCGAGTTACAGCGCCAATGACACGTGCTGTCACGCACACACCTAAACTGGCAGCTGATAATATGCTTCAGTCATGATTAGTCGAGGTGACGTCCGTCTTTCTTTTACGTCCGTGGTAATAACATCAATTCCGGGTCTTGTGTTAGACAGTTGAGTGTCTTTTTTAATATTTGGATAAATTTCCTGTCCATAAACAGGCAATTTGGATGACTATGATGATGATATTTATTTTGATATTGTTTTCATCTAGAGGCAGGAGATGTAAAGCTAGACCATTAAGCAAACTTCTTTTACTGTCAAGATAAAAAACGTAAGTCTTTTATGAAGATGAATAAATGTAAACAGATTGGTTGAGACAGCACCCTCTGCGTTACCGTTCTGTGCCCCTCTGGGGCATTATTACAATATCTTATAACCTGGCAGTTTCAGTCACAAGCCCAGCTTTTGAGCTGCATATTTACCGTCACACGTCGTGTTTTGTATGGTAAATGGTGTCAAAATCTTGATTTTCCTTCATTGCTGTAGTAACTTATTTGGCATGTTTTAGTCAAATTTCAGTAAATGAAAAGACGTAAACTGAGCTTAAACTGAGCTGTAAAATGAACATAATAAGGCCCCTGAAAACTGAAATCTAAGATGGGGGTAATCGAGTGCATGCAGGTCATGACATGACATTGATGAAGATATCATCTTATTTGTGGAATAATACGTACTACTTTTTCATTAGTAGTGCATTTTGTAGCTAATATAGTAGAGATAGTAAAAAGTAAATAAATAAATAAATAAATAAATATCCCTGGACATTATTCCATACAGCGCCATCTAGCCCCAAGATGGGCTAATTATAGCCCGTTTTTATGGCATAGATAGATAACGGATAAATATACTTAAATACTTTTTCTTGTCTAAATACCTACACACTTAATATACATAGGAAACACCCAAACCTATAGACATGTTCACGCACACAAAGGCTTGTATTGCGCGGGAATCGCACCCGCGACCTTTGGTGTAGAGTAGCCGACTTCTCAACAATTACACCGAATCGGTCGTCAATAAAGATAACTCAAAGTTACAAAGTGTTCATTCTTCGAACATTTAACGAATTCAAGGTGATGTTTGGTCTTTCGCCAAAATTGTTTGCATATATACATATTACGAAGTCCCTTAATCAGAAAATCTACAAGAGAATTTAAATAACTAAAATAAGTGAATACTCACACAAGACCTTTCAAAGTATTCCTGAATCTCGGAACCTTAAAACCACACATCACTATTACGTCAACCAAGCAGGGAGACGAGGCCTTCATAGTGCTGACGCTGCTGGTACGTCAACCGAATGACTGCCTTCTTAAACCCTATCCCGGAACCCTTTGTATGGCTTGCGTCAATGCACCGAGGTTGACAGGTTAGAAAGGTACCGAGTGACAGTTACACCAAGTGCATTCAATTTAACCGCCGAGGCTTTTAAAAGTAAACACACTACGAGTAGTAGCACGAAGAAGTTGACCAGTAATAGTACATTGTTATCCTAGGGGTGAAAGTAACTTATTTAGTCCCGAGACGGGGTTTGGCGCCCGGAACGAAGTGAGGGCGCCAATAGTTCGAGGGACTAAATAAGTCTTTAACCCGAGGTAAACACTGTGCTTTTCATTACAAATACGAGGAAAGTAAAATTAAAAACATGAATTAATTCATGAAGATCGAACTGCCGCTTTCCCGCCTATTTTGTTTGTTTTTTTTTCTGTGGCCGGTCCGCTATTCAGCCATTATTTTTTTATTTTCATCATTGGAAAAATGGTAAATATTTTGATCAAATCCAAGTTATTTTAAATAAATTGTTGAAACTTAATTATAATAAAGTTATTTAATAAATATATATTCTCTATACTAGGATTTTTAATTGTAGTCAGTGAAATGACGTTTTCAGTGTGGCAGGTTTTCAGTCCGAAATAAATAGTGATGTGGTAAATCGAGTTTTTACAATTAAAAGTTAGTCGACATTACAGCCTGGCAAAAAAGTCGTAGTGAATGACCACGTCTCACTTCCATATGTCATTACTGGCAAGGCAACACACACTGGTCAGACTTTCGTCTTGAGACATAGAGGTATTTCGGTAAACTGTATTTAGTAAAAAGGTTTTCAGTTTCAAAATGTTCTGTTTCTGTATTAAATTACCTATTTACAGGTAAGAATTTCGTTTATTAACAGGTCAAACAACTGGAAAAGTTTACGCGGATACAACAGTAGAATCTTCCAAACAAGCGTTTTCTAAAGGTTTGACTACAGGCCTAAATGGCCCAACCGGCAAAGGACGACACCTTATAATTTCACATATAGGCAGTGATGAAGGTTTTGTAGATTCCGGTTTACTTATTCTTGAATCGAAGAAAAATAGTATGAACTATCATGAAGAGATGAATTCAGAGTGTTTTGAGAAATGGCTTAAAAGCATTTTGCCAAAATTAAAGCCCAATGCGGTGCTGGGATTAGATAACGCACCTTACCATTCAAGAAAAGTCGAGCGTATCCCCACTTTAAACTGGCGGAAGGCTGATATTGTTCAGTGGTTAGATAAAAAACAAATTAAATATTAACCTTCAATGATAAAGGCTTAATTAATCGAAATAGTAAAATTACAAAAATCAAATTACGAACGCTATGCTGTGGAAGAGTTGGCCGCTGAATACGGTGTCACAATCCTGCGTCTGCCACCTTTTCACAGTGAGCTCAACCCAATAGAGTTAGTTTGGGCTCAAGCAAAGGGGTACGGTACGGGGTACTGCCAGGAACAATAAAACTTTTAAAATAAAAGAGGTTAAAAAATATTTGAAGAAGGCCTGAAAGAGGTGACGCCTGATAATTGGAGACAGTGCAAACACCATGCCATAAAAGTCGAAGACAAAATGTGTCAACTCGACCACATTATAGACCAATATGTGGATTCCTTCGTTATAAATGTAACTGATTCCGATTCCTATTCTGAATCGGGAGTCGGAATCAATAGCAACCGTAACGAATAAAAACATATAATTATTTGTATTTTCCTGACTTTCAAGTGTTAATTCCCCTGAACCTCTTTGAACATTTTTTTCCCAGCTATGGTTATAATTTTTTAGTGAGAAGTTTTAATATGGAGGTAGGGTCTATATTTCTTATTTAATTTAATTCGTTGTGTACCTATTAAATTTTCACAATTTAAAAAAGGCTTTGATACCTAATAAAATAAAGCATGACTAAATGTCTAAGTCTAGTGATTGCCGAACGTCACTATTGTAGCGGGTCACCCTTTTTTGTATCAGTCACTGTTGAAGTTGTCATTTTGCTGACTACAATTATTAATCGTACTATAATCAATACTTAACTTTAAGTTATTTCAATTTTACATCGTGGCTGTATAGAAAGTTGGAACATGGTTCAATAGTTAAGTGAAAAAGAACTAGTTTTTTTTTAAATAATATGACAGCTGTCAGTTGAAAGTGATTCTCCCTAGGGATGAAAAGTATTACTTTCAGCCCGCTTCTCAGGTCAGTAATGACCTACTTTCAGAGTATGAGTAATGAAAAATATCTAAAAAAACACATCCTACTAATATTATACATGTGAAAGTTTCTATGTGTGGATGTGCCGGGTTGCTTTTTCACGTGAAAACTACTGAATGGATTTGAATGCAAACTTACAATTATATAGCATAAATATCTGAATGGCACATAGGCTACAATTTTAGGAAAAAAATACTTATTTTTCCCTTTTTAAGTCCACGCGGACAAAGTCACTAGTATCTAAATAGTTACACATCACTACATAAGTAGTATGAAACAAATACGTTTTCTCTGCCACTATATTTGCTTAAATCTTTAAAACTATGCAACGGATTTTGATGCGTTTTTTTAATAGATAAGAGTGATTGAAGAGGAAGGTTTACATTTATAACATAACATAACAATGCACCCGTGCGAAGCCGGGGCAGGTCGCTAGTTGACTATAAATATAACCGATGAATTCTTATCAGTGATCAATACGAACAAACCAAGTAATAAAAAACCTTTCAATTCAAAAGATAATTATTCGTTATTATAAGAGTGGAGTTTGCAACCAATATTTTAACAATGAAGGTTTTATGATTGATGGATCAAAAATCGTAATTTTGCTGTTGATAATTACAACAACTGCGGCACAAAAAGATGTTACTGGCTTAAATAATCTCACATACAAAATCATGATGATGTCAAGCATTTAAATCTAATGAGAAATTGAATGACAATTAATTTAAATTTAAGATTCAAATTCACACATTTGATGTTGCCGAGGAAACACATAATATAAATATTAATTCAAGTACAGTCAACGGCTCATCAGCTCAGGTCACTCGTTGCTTGTGATCGAGTAAACTCGCGCTAGGCCCTCGGTTAGTACTGTTTTTCAAAGTAAAAGTCATAGTGAGTTGTGAGTGTAATCATTGTTTCTTTTGTGCAATAAACTATATCTTATCGTTCGCGGCGAATGCACTGTGAACGTGTTGCTTCGCTGAGAGCCCTAACGCATTTTGCACACTAACCTGAAAAATACGAAGTTGGGGCTTTAGATTTTTAGCAATTTAATCAGCGCATTAACAAACTAAATGAAAAAAGTTACAATAGAAATATCTTCGTTATAATAAATTGAAGGGAATCGCATTTCTGATGTTTATGAAGCAAAGGAGATGGTCTAAAGTCGCCCAGAAACCAACACCGATATGAAAATTACCAAAATTCTAGTCCTGACAAGAATGAAAACAATTAAACTTGATGAACTAGTCCCAAAATTGCATATTGCAAGATGGATCTTAAACGAGTTTAATTAAGAACTTGTCAATGGTAAAATGTTGACACTAATGAACCATTCAATTGCAACAAAAACGCGTTGTCGTGTTCTAAACTGAGAGATGAAGAAGCTAAGCTGAAAGAGAGAGAGAGGGACCGGACAAAATAGATCCGTTGCTATGCCACGGAACTAAGTATAGGCTCGAATAATTACCAGTACCAGATGTGCAGCTAATACCTATAAGCCATAACGTGTAGTTTCACCAATGATATTATAATAAAAAATAAGTAGATGTGACATGTGCAAAAAAAGTGGCACCCGAAATCGGAGCTTTAATGCAGGTGCATTAAAAGTTCGTGCAAAAAAGAGCATAGCATTGACAGCGTTGACAGTTTGAGACGACGATAGTATAATACTGTGTGATTTAAAATTGTTCTTCTTGTAATTGAAACCTTTAAGCATGGCATAAAGTTTAATTTTTAATGACACTGGCAGCTGACTCTTTTAGCCGCACTCAGAGACGTCAATTAACATTAACGGTTCATTATAGTCAAAATTCCATTTTTCAAAAGAGACTTTATAACAAATTGAATAAAGACCTTTAAGAATGTCAAATTTTGACTCTAATGAACCATTAACGTTAATTGACGTCTCTGAGTGCGGCAGTTAGACAGTTGGACTGAAGTGGCATTAAACCCTCACTAATGCTTGGACGTTTTTGTTCGTTTAAAACATTTGTTGACATTTAGTACGCACATGGAAACCGTATTTCTAGGATGGAATAACAAAAACCTTTTTTGATTAACAGGTATGAAACAACAGACTACGATTCTTATGACAGTGAGGACTTCGATCCTCGCTTCTATAGACCGTTGAACAAGTCCCGCTACAAAAAGAAATAATCATCTACATAATATTATATGTAGATGTTTATTTTTTTTCATCATCTCATCAGTCATCATTAGGTGTGTATTAGCACGTGACGAGGGGGAAACCACATTCATTTTGGTGTCAATGAAAGGCATCAAACCCCTGAATACACGAACGTCATTCAAAGTTGATAACGCCTTCGAATTAAAAAAATTAAGGAAATTTTCTATAGAACTGAAAGTAACAGCTATATTCGTGAGAGCTGCTCAACTTTGATTTGAGTTTGTGAATTCGGGGAGAAGCCTTTCTGTTGGCATCTCATGTGATTAAACCCTTGTCTCTCTTGCATCACTGTTGTTTAACTCAGTAGAAAATAAATGTAGTGATGCATGTGCCTATTACATCGACCTCAAAGCCATACTGCTGACTCCTGATAACTAGCAAGATGTGTCTGTCAATGGATGAGACTTATGAGTCTTATTACGCAAACAATTAACGTGAGCTGTCAAGAAAGAACGTTACCGATTAGTGGATAATCCAATTTTGGTGTATAATCCTATTTTTGTGGATAATCCTACTGACCATGTGACGTTGTCTTCACCTCAGGTTGTTGACAAGCAATCAAGCATCAGGCGGTTAGTGGCTATGAAGCCGATGAATTTACCTATTATGAACGAAATTTTCACTGTAGTGTAGTTAATTTACCCACTGAGTGCCTAGCAACGTACTTTTGTATTTTTTTACCTAAAACACAGTGCACTGTCAACTTACTTGTGGGCGACAACTTAGGCTGTGCTTGCAAGGTGCGTAAAAAATATAGTTCCCAAATCATTTTCATTTATTCTCCGGCCTTTCCGAGAGTTCAGTTTTGACGCTTTGTTTTGGCAATGTCTGAAGTTCAAAGATACAATACTGGAACAAGTCATTAAAAAAATACTAAAATTGACTTCTAACATTTTACTCCTTCGAAATCAGAGTCTGACTTCAAGACTATGTACAGAGGCGCTCACATCAACCTTTACATAGGGGCACCTTATGCGGTTAACATTGGACCCATTTTGCAATGGTTTTGTAAAGGTTGATGTGTGCGCCTCTGTACCCTTTCAAACAAATGAAGATTTTTCCAAATAGGTCCACGTGTTTTCTATATTTATACTCAAACTCCGGTTTTTTCTTAATAAATTTTAATCTTTGCTATATATACATCGACGTGCTTTAAGCTTGTAAATTTGTAATTTAGTAAAACAAACTGTTTAGTGAATTGTAGTAGTGCATGTTATTACTAGAAACCTAATACTTATTTTATTCTTATTCTCATTATTATTTAAAGGTAAGTACTTAATGAGGATTTTATATATAATTTAGAATACCAAATTAGTTAGAGAACAACTATTGATGAATATTTATAACTAATTTATACAACTGTGTTTTAGTATGAAAAAGCTGTAGTAGAAGCAGATATTATACAATACATAAATACGCCAATATCACTAGATACTCGATGTATTGATACACTTAGGAAGTCGAGCAAATCTTATTAGATTTGCTATAATAAGATATCAAATCTAAATAAATACAAATATTTGGTCTCACAGCAACTATTGAATGGGGAAAGATCACCTGAGACAGGAAGTTGGCACTGCGCGCATCAGCCGCGCCAACAGCGGTGCGCCGGCGCACGTCATAGTAAACAAACTCTTTACCTATATAAATAAAAATTGAAATAAAACAACTTTACGGATTCTACTCGCCGTGATCACGGCTGCTGTAAAGTAGTCGAAACGTCGGGTTAGAAAATGAAAGAAAATATAAGACCGCGAGTAGAATCCGTAAAGTTGTTTTATTTCGATGTTATAGTGTTCGCGTAAATATTAGAAAACTTTAATAAAAATTGAGTAGCCCGTGGACCACTTACACCGGATTATTGACACTAGTTTCATTATTTTGCTACATGATGGAACTAGTGGCGATTTTTTCATATCACTACATATAAATCAAAGTCGCTAACTCTGTTCTAATGACCGCTTAAGTCTTTAAAACTACGCAACGGATTTTGAAGCGGTTTCTTTTTTTAAGTGTGATTGAAGCGGAAGGCTTATGTATAATTACACCCTTAGCACCCGTGCGAAGCTGGGGCGGGTTACTAGTGAAATTATGAAAGAAATACCCACTAGAACAAAATAATGAAATTACGGACAATAAAGCGTGGTGTCAGCATTTTAGCAACTTTAAGTACGGTACCGGTATGTCAGATTGTGTTGTTAAACACTATTTTATAACAGTAGTGATAAAGTTGCTTATGAATACTTCAGACATATCATTTTGATGCTGACTGTACTTGTAAGGTACTAAGTGAAGACATTGTATTCTAGAAAAAGACTTCGTTTAGTTTGTGAGCTAAATATCTTTCATTAAAAGGTCCTAATTACAATTCACTTACACCTTGAAGTAGCCCTGTGCAAACTATTCGCTACAATTATAAACTAGATGATTTATTTGCCAACTAAGTAATCATACTCTAAAATGTAGCCTTGAATGGGACTTCTACGAAATAAATAATAAATATTCACAATCGTTTACTTAAGAGCTCTAATCTCTTTTCGAAGACCGTAAATGGCGTGCGCCATAACACTTTACGCTATCTTAAGAGTGAATTATGCTAATTCGGCTTCGAGTGACCAGGAATAGATAAACAAAGGAATCTTAAGACAGAAGATTTCTCTACAAACAGCTTGATCTGAGTCCGACCGATCTTGTACTTTGGGTGCCAAAGACTGAGATATTAACTTAGATAATCACCAAATCCCAGAACGAAAACTCGAACGAATCAGTTATCAGCAAACATTCACATCTGGTCATATCGAATCTCGCTTAATACCTACGTTACGAATGCATTTTGCTGAGTGAACAAGATTTTTTGTTCGTATCATCAAACACCATTTGGTAGAGATCGTCTAAGCTATTCACTCCCACTCACAACATAGCAAGCACTCTGGTATGCGTAGATGCGGTGGAAGGGCGCGTCATTTCAGCTTAGACGATCTCAATGAGGTCACAAGAAAAACCTTGTGTGTTCCTGGAGATGCCTATCATACATTAATGGAGCGTTTCCGAAACGAGGCGCTAAGGATTCAAATTAGTTCCGAATATGATTTTGAACACCACGGAGAAGAAAAATATACTATTAAATCATCTAGAATCCATGGCAGCTAAAGATCTGAATAGGTTAGTTATGGCCGCTATCCGGCTTAGATCTCAATCAGATATACATACTGTATCCATATAATTAAAATTAATTTAATATTTTCTATAGAGCGACATAGTAATTCTGTATGACTTTAAATAAAGATTATAAAAAAGAAAAGCCTTGAACTCCGAAGGGAAGAACCGAACAAGGCGTATCCAGTCGTATTAAGGTCACGACCTAGCTAGGCTGTGTTATCACCAAAAAATAACCGAACTGTTTTGGTGGTGTTTAGCAATCAGTCATGACGAGTGCGACGCGTTCAATAAGTGAGGCTGGTTAAGACCCAAATGACGGAAAAATACGTCGGTTTTGAGGGTTCAAAATAGGCTTTAGAACTGCTGATCCAGGGGGTTCAAAATGGGCTTTACAATGGCGATCGATCGAGCTATTCTATTATTTCAACCCTTATATGATAGGCTAATAATGTTCGTTAGTGTAACTTTTGGCATACCCAATCATTGAGACTTTATTTAGTTTTTATGGTTTTTCAAAATTTCTTTGAATATCTTATTGTCCTAGACAGCCTTCTGTGTTTTACAAAGATAATTCGCGGCGGTTAACCATTTGGATAGTTCCTAATTGACGAAGGCGCAGAAATATATGAATGGATATTTTTTACATGGCCAATCACCGATATTAAGGTACGCATGCTAGATCGAGTAGTGCGGTGCGTGACCGCCATTTCATTTAATTACCTGTTAGAAACGTATTTTTTTCGATTATGTCCGTGTTTCGAAAAGCACGCTAACTAAACGCTCGTGGCTGATGTCGCAAAATGTCAGTCGGTCAGCTTAGGTTTATTTTATTGCAAGCCTTACACATATACACTGTTGCTTCGGCAATGTGGGCGGATCTTGTAACATGTGTGTCAGAGGCTGTATATTTTTATTTTCTATAATGATGCTAGCTTAGCATGGTTTCCTAGAAGGTTAAGAAAGGTCCGCATCCCTAGTTGCCAAAATTATGATGTGCCTATGCCGTTCCACTGCAGGGCAGGGCCAGGCCCACCATTGACCGCTAAGGTGATATTCAAGGCCATCCCACCATCTCTTTCTGGACCGCACTATGGCTTCCCAATTTCGGGGACATAAGTCATACGGTTTTTTTTTGCTACTAACATTGTAAAGATGCGTCCACATCAACCTTTACAAAACCATTGTAAAATTGATCTTATGTCAGCAGCATAAGGTGACCCTTTGTAAAGGTTGATGTGAGCGCCTCTGTTCAAAATTAGGCATTTTAAAATAGACCCAGCAAATAAAGCCCACATCACCTGGTAAGTGACCGTTTTAAGCACACATCGTCCCATGAATGTTGTATGAAATAATAGCACCAATGAATTAATCTTCATCAAAGTTCGAAGGGAACTCCAAGGCCTTGAACTCTGTCATCAGGACCTCGCCAAGCGTATCCATCGCTACCTTCGCGGTCACGCTAGGTCACGGTCACCATCTTCGGGCAGAAAAAATGTGGACTACAGAAAAAGTTCACCAATATTTCATAATTTTCCTCTTGCCTTCATCAATTTTATCTCATCTATTCGAATCAATAACCTTTTGATAGTTGTTTTGACAGCTAGGTATAACAAATGCTGAATATTTTATGATAATATTATACTTTATCAAGCAAGTTAGCTGTCTTATTAAATTCATATAACTACTTATATTATCTTAGTGATAAAAAAAACCTGGAGCTCGAGAAACGTGTTTAAAAACATGCATTCTTGTTGGTCTTAGGACAGGTTGTCTTATTATAGCTAAACCTTTTAAAACTCCCCATGTAAATAGAAGGGCGTGTCTAATCAATGGTACATCGTAGCACCCAAATGTATAAACTTTCTTCGTAGGATCTACAAGGTGGATTCGTAAACATTTCTCTACAGATTGAATGATATATGGGCCATAGTTTTACAGTCTCGGAAGCAATGTGACGCCTGAAGACTTCCCTAAAGATCACTATTCCCCCTTAAAGATCTCCTCCTCATAAAACTTGACGTCTTGACCTAGCATGAAGGCAAAAGGCCACCCAGTTCATTCTCTCCGTCCCCGTTTAAGTGCTTTCAAAGCGCAATCTTCTATTCAATCCAACCCGCTTATCATCGTCAGGGATGTCATCACCCCTTCTAAACCGCCGTAGTCTATTTCTGAGCTGTTTCCTTTTCAAAACACGTAAATAGCCCTTCAAAATAAGTTTCATAAGCTTTCACAGGGTCGGCAACACGTATGGCACTCACATGTGGTCACTGACCACAGATGCTTATCATGTGCAATCCGCATGCCATTCCACGACATCGTTTAAAAAAACCACTTTGGTGCTTAAATTCTGAAGTGTGTCTTTAAATTGCTTAATTGTTACATAAGTAGTTTGTAAGATGTTTGGATTGGATACTAACACGATATGGGCCTTCGATGCCTGATATTAAACTTTTATTTTATTTTTTAAATCATGACAGTCCTATGGTCTTCCACATTGGTGGCCACACTAACATTCGCGAGCATCGTGATGAAAGAAGTCACGGCATCCATAAAGACTAAAATTTACATAAATACTATACTATCGTATAATCAGGTTTGGATACAAAAACTGCTGTCTACAGCTGTGCTGCAAGCCAGTCCACCCAGGGGGGTTTCCAAGTCTAGAACTCTGAGTACGCTTTGTGAAGTAACGAATAACATGTAAAAAGTTTCGTTTGTCTGTGGGGCTTGCCATCTTTTTGCATAATATACGTTTTTACATTGATTGATTGATTTCAAATTATGCATTCGTCAGTTGAAATTTGTACCTGTGTGTTGTGAATTGTGTTTGCAATCTGATTAATGAATTAAGTTTTAATATTATTGTCTTCATTATGTGTAATTTTGTGGAATTATATTATGGTTTTGTGTGTGAGAAAAACAACTTAGGAACGGTTGTCCCTGCAACTACAATATACGGTGATCTATGCTTTTAATATATTTCTACGTCGCAAATATATATTATAAAAAATATATTTTTATCTTTATTTAAAGAGCTGTATCATACAGAAGTACTAAGTATGTCGCTCTAAGGAAAATATAGGGATAAGTATTTATTTACTGTCATGAACAGTGCTACATTGTTGAATCAACAGTTTGAATCACTGTTTTAATCTCGAGAGTTATTCAATTTTGGTCGCACCGCTTAAGTACTGTATTTTTCTGCTTAGCCTTATGGTTGACTGGTAAAGAATGCCTCATTGGTATAAAGTCAGCCATTTGTAACAATCATATAAGTAAGGAATAAATAAAAAAAAAACAGTTGGCCTATTGCGGATTTGCAATATAGGTAATGTACCCTATAATAACAATATAATATTAACAATGACAGCTACTGAAATCATATTTTATTTGAATTAAATATATTATGATTATGATATAGCTTCATTGAAATTGCAGCCAGCAGCTTTAGTAAAATTTGGTAACTTATTGTTCCGTATTGAATAATAATTACTCGATCTGTGAACCCAACATATGCTTATATAATTCCAATCAAATACAATTTAGGTCACTGGTGCTCAAAGTGTTTAAAACTAATACTTTAATCATATTATGCGTCTGTAATCATAACTGACAATATAAGATGGAAGCCCGTTAACGATAAAACCTATTCGCATACGGTGAAGGCCGAAATGTCTTATTATTTTAGCTCATGCTTTTAAGGATATGCTTTTTGATAAGATATTAGAAAAAAGTAGGTCAAGAATTATTTTTCTTTTTATCAATAAGGACATGACTGTTAA
The DNA here is from genome assembly GCA_950022985.1 of Udea ferrugalis. Taxonomy (NCBI): domain Eukaryota; kingdom Metazoa; phylum Arthropoda; class Insecta; order Lepidoptera; family Crambidae; genus Udea; species Udea ferrugalis. The sequence goes on from OX465515.1 coordinate 3,232,797, forward strand.
ATATTTATAACATATCCATATCCACAAACACTCATAAATCGTGAGGGGTAGTACCACCGAAATTTAGGAAGCGCCAAAAATCTATTTTAATGCCCACCAAGCTTCAGTATCAACCGACGAATTTTTGGCTTGCGCGTGTTGTTCATGGCTAACCCCTCAGCTCTACTAGCTCATAATCATAGCCAAATTTAATACGCAAAAGCTACCTGACGTCCCAGAAAAACCCTACTTGAGGCCCTAACTTTGAAGTATCCATGCGTTTCGCAATTTAGAAAAATCTTTTCGTCTTACCCCTGTCCTATGAATATGGTACGGGGTTTTGCAATTTATAAATTTCCTGGAGAGAAGTCCTGCTAGGCGAGATGATACAGCCCCACAAGGCTTATGAAACCTGACTTCCATCTACTATCTGTTACATAGCTGAATTACTTATAGTCCGTTCGCGTTAAGAATGCAGTGATTTCATTCTTGTCCTTCGACCTAGCACGTCCTCTAACCAATCAAACCGTTCCTAATTAGAAATTCAAGTTCGCAGTGCAACACATGAACGCATTTCTTCAAACGCAACGGTTTTGTACCTGAGTTTTCCTGTGTGTAACGGAATTAAATTAAAAAAATACTGCACTCTTAACGCGAACATACTATAATATGTTCCCAACAACCTATTACAAATACCCAAAGTTAGGTATGGACTGGAGGCTATAGGACTAACATACCTGGAGTTCCATCTCTGCGATTTTTTAAATCTAATCGTTCATGCTAATGCAGTTCACAAATAATAACTGATTTGGTTTCATCGTTTACAATTTTGAAATAACTAATTTATCTTTTATGTACCAAATTGTACCATGCTAAAGCACATCGAATTTTGCGAGTTTCAAGTTTCGTATTTTGATATAAAAAATTGCAAGAAAATCTACACAATGGACTACAAATAAGTAGTACAGTGGACATTTGACTGACGTTAATTTTGATTTAAATGCTAACAGTTTAAAATACGCCAATTTTATTTAATATTCTTGGTCAATAAATTAGAATGGAGAATAATAAGTATATTATGGAATATAAAATGATTGTTATAATATTTCAAGGGGATCGAAATTTTTAAAATGAATGGTTTTTATTCTTAACATGTGCGAAGAGAAACTTGTATATTTTGTTGTATTGTCTTCATTGGATTAGTGTCTGTGCTGTTCTCACTCATAGGTAGGTATATAAGGTTTTTCCTTAGCACACAAATAGATTGAACAAGTACTTAGGCTGTTACTTCCGAGTGTCAACTGTTTAATATTTATCATTCGTAATAAGTACATAAGTCGTCAACAGGGTACTTATTCAATTAAATATTTTCCCTACTGCGCTGATAAAAATTAAGTCTGTTAATGTTTCGGCTAATATCTGCTACCGTGTCTTTGACTATTTAATAAAAATAGTTCAAACAACGATTTGGTTAAAAAAATAGCAGTTTCGCGACAAATAAGTACATGAAAAAAATTTAAACAAAGGTTCAAGTTGTACTACTTAGTTAACATCAATTCTAATAAAATACGTAACCTTATTTGAAGACATATTGTTAAATTGTGCGTTTTCAATGCGGGTTGTTTTTACAAAACCTTTTTGTTAAACACCAAACGTGTATTTGTCTCAATTCTGTGAGGACAGTAATGACCTGAGTCACTGAACCTTTGAGTGCTAATTGATGTTAACAAGTTCCCTTATTTAATCAGCTCTTCTTTTGACACCTAAAAAGGATCAGACCCGATCGGTACATACATCTTATTATTACTAAAATATTATTTATGATCAAAATATTGTTGGTTTCAATATCTGAATTCTTTCCACTGCAGGGCATAGACCTCCACGCCCTGTCTTCATCTGACGTTTTTTTTCAAACTATGGCTAGTCAGGCGCTCTACCTTTTTATTATTAAAAGGAATAAAATTGCTATACACAAAGAAATCTTCATTAAAGAACCATAAAACGACTGCATAAAATGTAGGTACTTCCTAGTCTGGCGATCTCGCCCGCAACGCTATAGGCTATACTCGTAGGTTGGTAGGTATGCAAGATAATAGTTTCCAAAACCGGCTACAAATCGTTCAACTGTACATTTTGGGAAGATTTGACCATCATTTACGGATTTTTTAACTAATCATATCGTATCTGCTAATCATTCTGCTTGATTTGATGGTTTTGATAACTTCGAATTGTGATTGATAACTTCAAACTTAATAACGCTTGTATTACGTCAAATAATCAAAATATGCCTTACTTTTTCGCATACTGTAACTACGTGTAGGTATTTACGATTACTGAAAATATTCTTACAGTTCTTAAGATATTACATAAACACGTAGATTTGTATAATGTGTATCATATCGCAAAATAGTCTAATACATCATACGTCGGACAGATAACTCATGGAACGTACCGACAAGTTAATCCACGGAATGGATTGGCACGCGAAGATAAGGTGGTTCGGGGTTTGAATCCAGTAGCTAAGGGCCAACCCACACGTACCATAACCACGCCACATCGCAGCGTCAAAATGAAGTTGAGCAGTGGCTACGTGTGCATAGTGACGGTGCAGCTTTTAGTGGTTGCGTTGTCGTTGCGATATGGTTACGTCGTGTGCATGCATTGTCCGAACAAACGCATGGAATCCGAAGAGAAAACATTGTCGACGCAACGTTGTGTCTGCGATGTAGTCTGCCACTATTTCGCGGTGTCACTGGTGGTTGCGTTGTCGTTTCGTCGGTATTAAACAAGTGGTCGATAATGACTGCAAAATGTTGTTCGTGTGAGAATAGTCGTATTCTTTTTCAATACAAAATATACGCCCGACCACGAGGTGTGGTTGTGGTCGTGGTGTGGTTGTGGTACGTGTGGGTTGGCCCTAAGAATGATATAATATTTTTCTTACCGTCATGTGGCTTGAGAAATGTAAGGGATCGTACGCAAAGACGATACGACGTCCTGCGGTGCATCGTGATACGACGCGGCATCGTGGGATGTCAGCTGTCGATGTTTACCATAGCACTAATAGGTTTTGTCTCTATCTGGTTCTATCTCATATAAAATAAAATCTCCTTGGTAGTTTTTACATAAACAGCTAACATTTAGGAAATACAGAGGTGAGAGTATCGAAACATTTTTTTTTTCAGCAGGTTACAATAGTTAGTTTTATTAGTTAAGAAGTTTGTAGAAAGAACAAAAAGATTTTTATATTTTCGACACAATAATAAATAGATGTATTGCTTAAATAAAGTATTTGATGTCATAGTTGTAGATAGTAGATCTTAATGCACATTTCTTTAGACAATACACTACTTTTATTCTAAAACTGTGTGGGTTTCTATAGGCCACCATGACTTTTCGCTTACGTTATTACTAGCCTCTTATCTGGTCCTAATTATTTGTACAGGATTTTGTTCGGTTCATGTATATCCACAAGAGGTACTGTACGAAATCTTACCCAAACAAAGTGAAAACTCATGAAACACCTACAGTTGCTAACTGACCTGGCCAGGCTAAGACGTGGACGGCGACAGAGGAGATCCGCCAAATCCCATACATAATTACCCCAGGCCCGGCGCAAAAGTAATGTATCCCAGTTTTTAAAGTACAAGTAGAGAGAATAATATATAATTTCGGTATTGCTCAATTCACGTGCTAATATTGTATTGTTTCATCATGCCATCTCGTAATGGCGCTTATAACGATCAATTCCTGAGAAGTAACATTATATGGCAAAGTAGAGGAAATGACTCATTTTTAATAAAACATATTCACTTTCCTTGCGTTTACTATGGCGCCTATGAAAATTCTAATGGCAAAGAAAATAAGTTTAGCATGTAAATTTAGCAATTCTGAAACTATGTTCTTATTTTTGCCCCGGAACTAGGTCAACTTGGCGGATCTCCTTTTTGGCTCACTTCATAATATCCTAAGTTGTCTCGTTAGCCTGGACTGGGTATCATACCACACCACCCCAACTACTACAAAACTAACCCTCAATAATCTTTTCAGTCGTCATCTTCACTACAAATCCCGGAAATACTCATTACAAGAAGGTGCAAGGGTTGGCGGTATGAGCGGCAGCGGCGAGAGGAGGGTCTCCGTGGCCCCAGGGGATGAGCCCCTTCCCGAAGATCAGGATGATCAGACCAGTCAGAGGACAGATGATCCAGCGGGGCTGAGGAGAAATTTGACTGATAAAGTAAGTAGACTTTGAAATGATGCTAACGTAATTTGTAATTTTCTACTTATAATGTTTGGAAAAAAATTTTACTGTACATTTTTATTTCTATTTCATATATTAATATATGAATTGACCTGTGAATTTATAAATCTCATTCGTTGTTCTTAATTTTTCTGGAACTTAGTTTGAGATAAGTAGATTTTAGGGGTATTTATCCGATTATTAGGTAGATAAGTACATTATATGCCCGAGAAGTACCCAAGCCGCTTCATGCACTTTACTTCCGTCTAAGATGTTTGCCATCTCTCACATCCATACTGGTATAAAAACATTAAAAGTAGATTACCCCCGGCCATTCTGTGGACAACTTGGACTATTATGACGATGACGTAAATCTTTTGTCAACATAATTTTGAGTATTTGTTCCAACTCATGATGATAATTTGTTTTAATACGTTCTTTTTTTCTTCCATGTAGCCATCAACGGTTCACGTGACGCGGAAGGATGGTGGTGACAAGCTTCAGAACATATTACCCACGGACACATACAAGAAAGTCTACGACCACAGTCCGCATGCAGTAAGTATATCACTTCAATTATCAAACATTTTATGTAGTTAAAAGCCTGGCTAACAGTCTGGATGAGATTCATGCGGGCTGAGTGTGGTTTTATGGAGAGGTGTAAGGCTCTAGCTCTCTAAGAATATAGCATCGTCAGCTAGGATGAACGTGTCTACTGTGCACACCGTACTTCGGAAGGCACGTTACCTACGCATTTGGTCTTTGTTTGGATTCATATGACATTAAAGTTGATCACTGGCATTACAAGATACACTCTCTAACAATCCGTACTAAGCCTGTATGTTGGAGTATGGTTCGCACCACGCCATAGTTGAGGTGAGGCCTGTTCACAGCATTATGACGTATAGAGGTATTTTTTTGCTCGTATGATTGTAACGCCACTGACCCTCGAAGGGCTCTCGCCATCCTCTTGCCGAAACTAGAAACATTTCCTACTATAGCCACATTCCCTCGCAGGTATTCGTCCAACTCGACGAGCTGCTCCTCACAGCCGATGGTGAATCAGAATGGCAAGAGCGTGCCCGCTGGATCAAATACGAAGAGGATCGGGAAGAAGGTTCAGACCGCTGGGGCAAACCCCACGTGGCCTCGCTGTCCTTCCACTCGCTACTGAATCTCCGCCGTTGTCTGGAAACTGGTGTTGTTTTACTGGACTTAGATGAGAAGGATCTACCTGGTGTCGCTTATAGGTGAGGGTTATTGAAATGTCGTGTTTCTACACAGTTACTTTGGGAGCAAATTACGATCATTGCCACAAACCTAGCGAACATTTACTACAATATACATTTATCTTACTCAGTCTTCAAGCTTGTATTCGAGCCAGTTGTCGATTCAGGACTTGTCCAGTATTTTCACATTCGTTTAAGCGGATATTTGACCCACATTGTTACCAGATTCTATAAATTAGGCTAAGGCTGCTTAGTGAAATTAGGGGCACCATCTTGAGCTCTACAAGACAGGGTTGAGCATCGTTACGCCCTTGTTGCAGGGTTGTGGAGAACATGGTAACCTCTCAGCTTATAGAAGAGGATGACAAGCCGGTAGTAATGCGGTCGTTGCTGCTCCGCCACAGGCATGTCCACGAAGACAAAGGCTTCAGGTTCTCCATCAGTGGACGCAAGCACTCCTCATATACCAGCCTTCAGGTATGTAACTTATCTCTCATTAAGTATGTCCCGTATATTGACAGCATATCATACACATCTTTGTTGAGATGTGGACTCATCTTTTAGGGCAACCCAACTGAAAAAGGAGTAGCATTTCAAGCACAGAAGATATGATTAGGGGGGGTGTAAGCCTACAGAGAGCTGTAAATTATATTTTCGGTTACCAAAAAATTGAACACTGGCATGTTCATTTAACTATAAAAAGTTTCATTTGTTAGAAGCAATGTAGATGATTGTCAGAAATTACGTAGTATGAGATGAGTAAAAAATTTGTATCCGGCGTCACAGACCTTCATTGTGATAGACCGTTCTTCCTTGCTCTTCCTTCGGACAAGCGCCAGGTGGCACTAATCATCTTCCAATCACGGGTAGATAATTAGTATATTCGCTTGGTGAGTCGCACTGTCTGGTGCGATAAAGACATTATAATACCTAATGGTATTGTCTAAGAAACTTGGCATCAGCCAAATAGTAACAGACCAAAAATAATTAACCAACTTGATGATGCTGCCATATAGACACGACAAGGCAATTTGATTGCCATCTTAATGGTCAATTATCTATATATTCTGAGCCAGTTTTTGTAGCAATGATTATTTATTCATATTAGATGGACTCTCTTAGTTTTTAGCTGTTTGCCTATACTCCGATGGGAAGATATAAAATACGACAAGACTATTATCGGTAGGGGACAATAGGTTTACTTTTTGAATCCTTACAACTTAGCTGACTCTGCGTGACAGCAGATACTTAGTTTTGTTTTTTTCATGTCACCGTATCATTGTGAAATCGTAAACATCGTTAGTTCTCAATGTTATGTTACTATTACTCAATGTTATGAACCTTATGAATTGCCGATAAATTGTGAATTGTAACATTGTTGTCACAAATGTCTCTTTTTTTCGATAGTTCACCATAACTTTTCAAACAAATCCGACAAAATTCTGAGACAAGTCGTTTTTTGGGGTTAATAAAGGCAAATTAAAATGAAAGATAAAAGGATTTATTACATCTGAACTTTTAGAAGTATTTATGAAAAATCAGTATTTTTTTTTACAGTATTAAAATAAAATGCTATTACAATGACAAAAGAACAAATCAATTTGAACACATAAATAACAACACAGTTTATAACAGACTAGTGGCCGCCCGCGGCTTCATTCGCGTCGATTTTGGTTTAATGAAAGTAATATTTTTTCATAAATTGTAGCCTATTTCCTATTTAGATGTACCTATAAGATTTATTATTGTGGAGTTTCATTAAAATCCATTCAGTAGTTTTTACCTGTAAGAGCAACGCGGCACATCTTTCCACACATACAAACTTTCGCATTTATAATATTAGTAAGATACAATGCATTTCTTACATAACAAAATAAATGTGATTTCCCGATGGCGCCTTTTCACCTACGTTCGCAAAATATTGGCGTAACATTTTTTCAAATATTGGCACAAGAACACATCTACACAATTAGCTAAACGATGATTTCTTAGGCGACCTTGTTCGAAATATGTTTTGAGACCAACAGATTTCAATGTCATTATCATCACTCACCAACTGGTGTGCAAAACTTACACAATGTCTGCAATTAAATATCTGACGATGTGGTTGAGTAGCCAGTACTTATTGATGATTTGACGTTTTGATTAAGAAATATAATACAAATTAGACAAAAAGTAAATGGTTCTAGCTCTACATACTAAGAACTGAACATGTTTTTGCCGGTCGCTTTGAAAAATTAAAATTTAGGTTTAGTACTATTTTTTGTGTTTTCTTAGAACAGTTTCTTAGAATGCAATATTCGTTCATTATTTGAGCATACATTACTTATGTAAAATATATTTGTTGATCACATCTTGTGGCTGCCCGCGACGTTTATTAAGAAACGATTTATCATTATTTGATTTGTAATTTCCTAAAAACAAATATGGCTGCCGGCGTCGGCATGTTGAACCGACTTCGAAAAAAGAGGAATTTATATTCATCTGTGGCTACACAAGACGTCTCTCACAGATCACAGGCTGATTGTACCCACTGAATTCCTACTACCTACTTTTTCAAGTCGTTCCTCCACATCCCTTTATATAAAAATGGATTGCTGTTTGTTAGTCTCGCTAAAACTCGAGAACCACTAGGCCGATTTGGTTAATTTAAAAATAATTGTGAAGGTCCAGGGTTACAAGGTGAGGAAACATGGGAAAATGCTAAAACAACAATTTAGTTTTCCTTAGCAACCGTTTGTAGCCGTCACGTGACACAGAATGTTTGACAATAGAACGAAGTCTGTCGGTAGTTTAAATTAAAAAGAAAACATACATTTACATTCAATTTGTGTAAAAAATCAACAAACATTGTAAAGAACTTGTTACATAAGACAGAGCCCCTGAAAAACTTGGTCTCTACGAAAACTTACAAAAACTTCCGCACTGATACTCGCTACTACAGTAATCGCGAAAACTCGAGAGCTGCCGCATTAGGTGCCAAGATTAGATAGTTGTGACGTTTACAGTATATTTTTACACTATAATTTTAGACAACAATGATTTGTATGTGCTTCCGACACATTGATAAACATGTTATAGTTTAAACTATTATGACATTTCGTAAAATTACGGCAGTCATTGATTATACAATATGTAGTTTGTACTTTCGTACAATCACTACATAGTATAAAAGAAAGTCGCTTTCTCTGTCCCTATGTTCGCTTAAATCTTTAAAACTACGCAACGGATTTTGATCTGGTTTTTTTAATAGATAGAGTGATTGAAGAGGAGGGTTTACTTAAATGTATAACAAAATAAAATAAGATAACATCCCATTGCACCCGTGCGAAGCCGGGGCGGGTCGCCAGTAATTTAATGAAATACTTTCTAGATAAAGATTTTTAGTACTTTGTTTTACATAGGATGGGTACCTACGATACAGCACTTAGGATACAAATTTTCTGGAAAAGAAACGCACGGAAAATCTAGAGTTGGCTCGTACACAAAAGGTCGCGGGTTCGGTCCCCGCACCGTACAAACACTTGTGTTCATAAACATGTTTCGGTGTTTATTTGTGTCTTTTTCATAAGTATGTATACAAGTATACAAGAAAAAGAATGATAAAATACTTAGTATGTTTACCTGTTCTCTAGTTCGTATTTAGTTTCAAATGGAAATTCGAACATTTTCTGGTTTGTTTTAAAGTTTAAAACCATTATTTTTAAGTGAACTTTGGAGTTATTTAAGTATCCCATCCTAGTTAAACAACCTTTAGCTAGATAAGTTTTTGCCGATCGCAACATAAACACGCATTACGTTCCAAAATGAGGAAATTATAACTTCCAATTAGTTTTTTAGATATAACAAACAAGTACATTATCCGCTAACGAGCCAACATAAGTACCACGTCACTTAAATAAATTACAGTAATGTCTAAACTATCAGGATATTCGACTGGCTTAGTGGGTAGATAAGTAGTAATCCTGCCTGACAAGGCGTGTGTCGTAGGTTTGAACCAAGTACTTTGGCATGTATATTATATTTTTAGTGTACTTTCAAGGAAAGAGTTTTTTTAAATAAAGAAAGAAATCAAATTTATTGGACACTTAACCTAACAATAAAATTTACACAAAATACGCTTTGGAGGAATCCGTGGCGCAGTTCTGAAAGTGATCGGTGACGATCGCTTTTCTAAAGCAACACACGCCAGGTCGGTAATGGGATGGATGACCACCCCGACTGAAATTTAGTGATGTATTTATTATAGACGGCTTGATAACATCTGACATTTAGGTTGCTACTACCCTTACACCAACAATCCGCACTGAGCCCGCGGGATGGAGTTTGGCTTGTTCCACCTCATAGTTGAGGTGAGGCCTGTGCCCAGCAGTGGGACGTATTTAGGCCGTTTATGTATACGTTCTTTTGGTGGCGCCCATGGCGCAGTTGTGACAGTCGATCGGAGACGATCGTTGTTGTCAAGCAACACACACTAGATTGGCAATCCTACTAATATTATAAATGTGAATGTTTTAATGTGTAGATGTGCCGTGTTGCTCTTTCACGTAAAAACTACTCACTGGATTTGAATGAAACTTTACAATAATATAGCTTTTACATCTGAATAGGACATAAGCTACAATTTATAAAAATAAGACATATTTTTTTCAACTTTAGTCCACATGGACGAATTCGCTGGTGGCCGCTAGTTTATAATACAACGGAAGAACAAGGAATGGCATGAGTGCCCATTCCGACCGAAAATTGACGTATTTTTCAGGCATCTCTGCTCTTGGGAAGCTACCATAATTATGAATGCGATTAGTTCTCCTTTACAAGCAGTAACACAGAGTGCATAGCTCACCAGTTTCAAAAAATAAAACTTACTCTCATCTTGAACATTTTCTTTCTATAATTATAAATTGTAATTTCAAGGTCCTTATTTAGGTCAACGTACAAAAATTGTAAAACAATAAATGCGATAGCGTCATTGATATCGATAACAATGATTTCATTATTTTTTTAAAATTTATTTTAAAAGGTTCGATTTATTGACATTATTGCAATCTGATCATTGAGCTAAGAATAAATAAATGTCATCTCAACTTCGCAAAGCTTGCACTAAGCTGCTATAGCTAGACGAAAACTAAGCTTTTTAAAAGCTTTCCGCCCGTAACCTCGTCCGCAAATTCTGTAACCAAATCCTATAACCTTCAAACAACCCTACCTGTCTTGTGGAAAAAACCTTTCAAAATGTACGTACATTATGTTAAATCCGTACGTTACTAACAGTGAGATTGATGAATAGTATTGCATAATATAAGATTACACTTGTAATGGTATGTTTTTATCGTATTGGCGATAATTCAGCAATCAAAGAGTAGGTTTGTGCGTCAAGGCTTGCATGACTGTGACGAAAACGGTGGCATTTAATAAAGGATGATCGATAGAACACGTTCATCAAATAGAGGAACACCTGGAGGCCACTCAATCCGTGCTCTGATCATGCGCTATACAGCCGGAGCGGTTTGCGATGCAATCCGGCGAATCCGGCAAGTCCGGCGTCTCCGGCGAGTACGGCGACGGGCGATGTCGGCGGGAGCGTCAGTTGGCAAGAGGAATTGCACCGCAGCGGCTGCAATTCTTCTTGCTTACCACACAAAGACATGACATACCTACTATGAAATGAAGAGTGGCTCAAGCCATAGTCCAGACACCCTAACGGCCCGTTACACGATTTGTCGTGCTACGACGCGACTTCGTTGCACGGTACGACGACGTCGTGTCGTGTTAATCTACTATGAGCAAGAAAAGGTCATCTATTCAATGCAGTTGTAATAACAATCTTTATAATAATGTTCAACCGAAGTACTCGATAGCAATCGAATAGGTATATCGTTTTAATCACTTACAAAAATACGTCAATAATGTATTAACAATACGTCAATAATGAATTAACATTTAGGTATGTACAGAGGCGCACACATCAACCTTTACATGGAGGAACCTTATGCTGCTGACGCAAGACCCATTTTGCAATGGTATTGTATAGGTTGATGTGAGCGCCTCTGTACTTCAGTTCTGCCTTGCAATGAATATGAATTGTCGCGTGAGCAATTAAAAACCTATGGCTGAGCTACAAAAGCTGTGTTTAAATAAAAAATATGGTTTGTAAAACTAAAGTAAGCAACATTCAACTAGATAGTAGCATTCTTATAAAAATCATTTTCTAAGAACTTGATAGAAAAATACGTCGAAATTTTGTTAGATCGTGTGTTGCTATTATTATACCTATTTAAATAGGGTAAATGACTATGAGTCATTTTGCATGGTTTTTAGGTTACCTAAAAAAAAAATTGATTCAAATGTTATTGTGAAACCACAATCGAAATTTTCTTTCAAAATGAGGCCACAATAGGCCTGCAAACTTGGGTGGGCAAGTCCATTTCAAAAGTGTTAAATTTTTGTAAAACTATTGCTTCATAGTAGTATGGGTTACGAAAAAGTGATATTTTGGAACCCATACTATTATGAAGCAATTATGTTAGGAGACCATTTTCATAAACGCAATGTTTAATATAGCTGCCGGACAAATTTCTTACGCCCCTTCTTACAAAAACAGTGGACGTGACGTCACGTTCCCTGTCAGATTTGTATGAAGCGTTTTAGGCAAGTCCAAAAATGTGCGTTTTAAATTGTGATATCTCTGGTGGTATTGATCCTAATGAAGTGATTCTTTTAGGATTGTTTACATAAATGAAAGGTCTTTCGATAATAATCAAAAAAAAATACAGTCATCTAGCCTATTGGCCAGTTTCTATTCGCAATTTTTCATAAGATTTCAAAAAATATGTCATGTTATATTATGTTTAAGCTAGTAAATCTTGGGTAGTGAAAAGTCACAGAGTATATCAATGACCAAAATACGTGTTATTTATCATAGGCGATATTAGCACTGCTCCGTCGAATTGTGATTTTGAATGAATCGGCCGCTTGCACTCTGAGCGCATGCGGGCGCCCGGTCCGGCAGGTCCGGCAACGCGGCTGCAGCTACGAGCTCGTCCGGCAGCGCGTCCGGCAGCGGGCGAGAAGAGGTGCACCGCTCCGGTTGCTCCTTTTCTCGGTTGCCTCAATAATAAACCAAACATATAACATTATCAACATAAAAGCTTCAACGTCAACGTCAGTGTTTTCACCGGGAACCCGTCACTTGTCCGAAATTTACTAGTCCGAATTTCATTTGACTGAAAACTGTTGACCAACAATTCATTTGCCAGATGTATTGTTTGACATATTTTTAACCCGTCGAAGTCTCTTTCGACATAAGTGTCGTTTTACCGAAGTACGTTAAACCGAATTTCACAATAAACTTTTTACTATTGCCCGAAGTCTTTGTTCAACTTTTTTCACTTACCAGATGACTTATTTGGCATATGATCATTTTGCCTAAATCTTATTTTACAGAATATTACTAGACCACAACTACTGTACGATAACGTTCAACGTCTTGTTAACGTCGATTTTCAGTAATTTCAACTTCAGGGCGACTCCGACTCAGTCAACCCCGACACCACGTGGTACTTGTTTTGCCCTACCCCAAGAGTGTTATTCAAAAGCGCGTAGGCATGGAGGGGCGAGGCGGCCCGCGGGCTGAGGAGCAGGTGGCTAAGCGCGAGGCGCCGCGGCTGAGGCTGGATGGCGAAGCCAGCCAACAAGACGAAGCTTCGGTGCTGAGCGAAAGCCATCTGCGACGATTAGCACGCGAGGAACCGCCGGAGCCCCGTAATGCCGGAGCCGTGACAGAAGTCTTGTGTTTTCTTTAAACTTGCATGCTGTTTGCCTGCGTACTTGCTGTCAATTTCTTATTTTATTTTAAATCCAAAAATTCCTTGTCTGCTTAACCCGTAACTTTTTTATGATCGTTTGGTAAACTAAAAACATGGCAATCAAAACAGTGGTCTAATGATTGTTCTGTAAAACAATACTTCGGACAAGTGTAATTTCGGGCAATCATCACTTCGGTAAAACGTTATGTGGCCCAATAAAACGTCTGGCAAACGAAAAAAATCCAGTTGATAATTGGTCAACTGATACAGTGGCAAACGTGATTTCGGGAAAATGAAAAAATGCCGAACGAAAAAAAGCGAAACGTTTTCGGGAAAATGAAATTCGGTAAAAGAAAATTCGGTCTTATGATAGGTAACCGTTTTCACCTGTGGTATGGAAACCTAAATCAACGAAGGTACTGCAAACACTAATATTATTGATTGTTATTATTTATTTATGTTATGTTATTTCTATAGCTATAATTTTCGTCTGTGGGGGGATTGTAATTTTTCTTTTTTGAATATCATTATTCTAAGATTTTTCGGTATCATGAAAACCAATTACCACTTAGTTACTTGCACAAAGAATAAATTATTGAGCTGGCATTCTGCATTTGCACATCGAACGATTATAAAGTGAGATTGTATTTGGGGTTTAGTAAAACTCAATAACTACTTAACTTGAATGCGATCGTTGGGGTGAAAAGAACTGAGCCAAATTACATTTTAAAATTGTTTCATTACAGATAAGATGAAATATCTTCTGACCTTATTTCAATTATTTTATTTCTATAGTATCTATCTATAAGGGAGAATACCAATTTAAGGTGAAGCCAAGAGACGATTTATGTTTTGGCGTTAGCCAGACAACAATTGTACTTTTCCATCTGTTTGTTTCCATCGGGAAGCACTCTACTGAGCCCAAAACAAGCGTTTAGAATTTTATCTGTTTTTGTGGAAGTCTGTTTATCTTGGACTTGAGCACGCTAATCTTAGAAAACTAATGTTGGCATTGCGGTAAGCTTGGACCAATATTGGTGTTTGCTGTATTTCTATTGGTTCACGAAAATCCTAAGTCTGAGAGTAAAGATTAAGGTAGTGGTCTACATGTGCGCTTGCGCACGCTAATCTCAGTAATGACCCAATATTTGGATCACCATTAGTCATTTCAATAATATCTAAACTCGCAAACAACTTAGCAGTTACAGGAGTTCTACTATCTTATTTTATTTAAGAAAGGCACAGTAACAACGAAATAACAAAAACACTGTTAAGCTTATAAACAATACCTATATTAATTCTCCTCAGTTACAAACTTTATTCATCTCTCCTTTGATTGAGCCCTCTATCAATTTTTTTTTTTAGGCTTTCCGTTCCCTCTTTTATATCCAGATGACTTCGAATGTAGGGCTAGTCGTGTATAACCAAAACATTAATATTGTCGTCATATCCGACGAAAAGAGCATACAGCAGAGCATAGGCCTCCATCATAGTTTTCCTAAGCAGCCAGTTGTAGATCGCCAATATCCACAGAAGAACGTGGGCTCCTTGTGAGTGCCCACGCTGCGTTTACAGTATTTTAGGAATTTTAATAAAAGTCTCTTATTTTGCAACGAATATAATTTTAATATAATTTTAATGTAGAGTATGATGAAGTTCACTTTCGGTGAAATGGTTCTGCTATGAAAAATTCCGATCTGTCATGTAACAATATTTGAAAATACAAAATAAAAATTAACCATGACTTATTTAAACTTTTTATTTTACTTATCTGACAGTATTTATACTTAATTAAGTTATATATAATTTTTTAAGCATTTTTCTCTGAACCACTATAATCTGGCCTATCGCTCCTTGCCCGCTTGACGTCAAGTTTTGGGACATCCTGTATTGGTACCCCTACCCAAGCATATACAGATATGCTCTACAAGTAATGCCTATAAGCCGAAGCATCAGCCCACTTACCTTATTCAATTGTCCAGTCGCTGTGGATTGAAGAGTCTGGAGAGAAGCGGAGATGTTCCCAGTGCTCGGCCACGAACTCCTGCCGGAGGCACAGCGGCCAACAGACCGTACGGAACAGCCCTGAGCATGTGCGAACACATCTTAACGGCAGCAGTCTGACCGTAGCTTAGCATTCACTAGTGGCACATTCTCACAACGCCTTACAGTCACGTAGATAAAGCCAGGCTAAGACCCTCAACTAGTGATAGCGTGGCTTTCACTGCTCTATCTGCACGCCTCAGACTGTATGGAGAGTTAGATTGTGCATTTACTTTGGGGTAGTCTCAAATCTCTCTCAAAGGATCCATTGCATTTTCATCTAGACATTGAAATTGTTCAAAACGGTTTGGTTTGGTTTAATCACATTTTTGAGTGGCTTTTATCATTTAGTTGATGTAGTAATCAAATCGTAGGCAGCTCAAGATCTACATTATATCTATACTCACAACTAGCAACAAAAATACCTTTATTTTGCTGAATATCAATACAAATTATTAAGTTATATATTCATCATCGACTGCATGAGTTTGAAGCATACCCAGAAACAAGAGAACAATAACAGATTCTATCAGTAAAGTGACTAGATTTAAGACTAATATTCTCATAAGTCACCTGACTGTCTGTTCAGTGACCTGTAAATTACAATAATCTCACGTCAGCCGAACATTCAAGACCTATATTAATAGGTTCATCATTTATACACTGCATCTAATTTACAGGCTGCAATTGCTCACTGACAGGCGTAGCACGTAATAACTCGTATTGTCAATAATTATGGAAATAGTTTTGTTCTGAAGCAGATTTATCGTACAAGTCTTCACTTTGCGCACTGCCTTATTGATGTTGTTAGAACACAATGAACCAACTCCCAAGGCTGAATTAATATGCATATTGGTAAAGAGCTATTTTCAGCGCACCATATTTTAATTATAGATGTTCCAAAATAGAAGTATCTTTACACAGCTCTTATGCTTTGTCTCTTTGAATATTTTGTTGAAAAAAGTGCGGCTAAATCTGCTGCTTTGCAATCATTTATAAATGACCATGCTTTGTATGAGCGTTATCACCTTATGTCATTAGCCTCCTTCACAAAACTGGTCCATTACCCTTACTGAAGAGGCGAGATAACCTTTTAACCTTACTGAACTATTTTTTTCTAATAACAGAACCTTAATGAGCGACGCCGGCGCAGTTCCCACGCCTTGCCGCTGGACAGAGCAGAACGCAAGAAGTCATCATCTGCTGCAATGGATATGAAGGAAGTGGAATATCTCGCAAAAACCGTCATGGATGGCTCCCAAAATGAACTACGCCGAGGCCAAAATGACTCCATTTTGAAACGCATTCCAGAAGATGCTGAAGCCACGACTGTCCTTGTCGGTGCTGTAGGATTCCTTGAACAGCCGACTATAGCCTTTGTCAGGCTCACTCAGGGTATCTTGATGCCTTCGATCACCGAAGTGCCCATACCAGTGCGGTTTATGTTCATTCTCCTTGGGCCCAGCGATGCAGACCTTGATTACCATGAAGTCGGTCGTTCCATCTCCACACTCATGTCAAACCCGACATTCCACTCCATCGCTTACAAAGCAGACGATCGCCGAGAGCTTCTATCTGGTATCAACGAGTTCTTGGACGATTCCATCGTATTGCCGCCTGGAGATTGGGAGCGTCAAGCCCTGTTGCCATTTGAAGAGTTGCGTGCAAAGAGCGAAATGATTCGGAGGAGAAAGAGAGATGCATTGGAAAAGAAACGTGCAGCAACAGAAGCGGAGAAGCCGATATTATCTGACGAAAAGAAAGCTTTGCTAGAAGCGGAGAAAGGTGGAGAACCACCGAAAGAGCCCGATGATCCACTATCAAGATCTGGTCGTCTTTTTGGAGGTGTGTTGTTTTGCTTTATTTTCTGATTTATCAATCTTTTAGAGATCCTCAGTTCACTACAACGTATTCTTCTTTGGCAGGTGTGGTCCGTGACATCAAGCGCCGCTATCCATACTACGTATCAGATTTCACAGACGCGCTGAATGGGCAGTGCGCAGCCGCCACTATATTCATGTACTTCGCTGCGCTGTCATCGGCCATCACTTTCGGTGGTCTGCTGGCGGAGAAGACACACGGACAGATTGGGATTTCGGAAACACTGGTAATTATTCACCTGATAATAGACATACCTATATGTGTTTAATACGCCTCAAATCTAGTCTAGTAAAGTTTTCGTTCCCTACTAACTTAACTCAAACCAATTTATTGCAATACTAATAGGTTGGTATAAGAATGCCAAGATTATGTCAGGCCAGGTTAACTGTTTCAACTTATACTTTCAATGACCTTCTATACAATTTAAAAGAGATCTTTAGAGTAAAGTCTTATCTCACTGTGTCTTTTTACCGATGTTAGTTCTAAGTTAAAGAAATGTCCTAGAAATAGGTAGTCCTTGTGTATAGAAAGATGGTCATTGAATAAAACTAACAATAACTAGGTGTATTTCTTATTTTTTTTCTCAAGCTTATAAACTATTACAATTATCTAACTACAGTAGGATTAATTATTCCAGTCATTAAAATGTCATTTTCAGTGTTGCAGGTTTTCGGGCCAATATAAATAGTGGTGTGGTAAATCGAGTATATGTATATGAGCATGTTCTAGATCACAAATTGTGTGTTGTGCGTAGTGCCTGATTACTATTGCTTGTTTCTTGCTAAATAAATACACATAGCTAATATTACTCTGAAATATTTTCAGGTTTTCACATGCGCTGGAGGCATCATCTTCGCATTACTCTCTGGCCAGCCTATGATGATCACCGGCGCGACTGGTCCACTACTCCTGCTGGACGACGCGCTAGCTGGTTTCTGCCGGTCTTATGGCTTCGACTTCTTAGCTGCAAGAATGTACTGTGGCCTCTGGATGATAGTTATTGCGTTAGCTGTGGCATCTGTTGAAGGCAGTGTCGCTGTCAAGAAGATTACCAGGTAAACTAGCAGGGTAGCGACTCAGAACCGCGCTTCCGAATGAATTGGTAGATTTGGATTTTGGAGACGTGGAGAGTGTCTCTGCTATTTTTTCGTACAAATAGTGGCGAATAGCTTTCACATGTTCAAAAATTAACGATTACCTACTAATATTAGAAGAAATTAGAAATTACCGAATTATTCGACAACGCGGG
Source organism: Udea ferrugalis (assembly GCA_950022985.1). NCBI lineage: Eukaryota > Metazoa > Arthropoda > Insecta > Lepidoptera > Crambidae > Udea > Udea ferrugalis. The sequence continues at coordinate 3,251,229 of OX465515.1, forward strand.
TGCGGTTTTGAATCCCCTTCCTGATACGTTAAGCTCATACTAGAATAACAAACGGAGAAAGCTAACTCCTTAAGATCAAACTCTGTTTTGCTCACACCGCAGTAATTAAATTTTAATCTTCAGGTTCACGGAAGACATCTTCGCGTTCCTGATCTCTCTGATCTTCATCGGGGAGCCGATCACGAGCATCATCAACGTGTACCGCCATCACCCGCTCGGCGCCGACTACTGCGGCAACAACTCGGTGGTCAACGCAACTGCCCTCAACGGCACTGCTGCAGGTGAGGTTTTCATTAGAACTCCTTATCTACCCACTTAAAGCGGTTGCAGACCAGCATTTCATAGGCGCGTAGGAAGGTTTTTGGAAGCCCGTATTGGAGCGGACCCGCTTCTTGCCAACCCAACAATGCTATATATACCTACTTTATGGAAAAGTTAAAGGTTCCAAAAACTTCTATAACTTGAATCTTTGCATTTAAAACTGGCATAATGAAAAACTGATGATAACCATGACAATTGCAACTTGAAGCTTTAGGAAGCATTCACGATGCATTACTCCAAAAGTCTAAAAACATTTACCTACTTGACATGAACTTATCTTTATTTGTTTGACTCGAAATTAAATCTATTCTATGATGTTTGCAGACAACTCAACAATTGTATTGCCAACGCCGACGCTGCCGGCTCTGCCGCAGCCGAACACCGCTCTGTTCTGCACCATGCTGACCTTATGTACCTTCATCATAGCATACTACCTACGAATATTCAGAAACGGGAAGTTCCTGGGGCGCAGCGTAAGTTACTTTGCCTGTTATCACTGTTTCAGTACTAGTAGGAGAAGGCAATGCCTGATTTTGCCCGATAACATCGACCACAACTATTTTTCTAGGTATATACCTACCTCTAAACGTAGTCCGAACCAAAGGTTATGTTAAGTGTCAAGAGTTTGAAGAATAAGAACTGAAACAGTATTTTCAAACTCAAAGGCATTAATTTCTAAAAATAATATGGTACGTACCGAATAAGGTAACAACAAAAAAAGGCACCCAATGGTCAATAAAATATGCAATCATTGCATAAGGACTTTGCTTCATGTAATACACAACGCGATGTATTTTAGTATATTGTATCAAGAGAAAAGTAGTCTCAAGATTTAATCCTTGAGATTTTCAGCTTCTTCTTGACTTTAGCGAGATTAAGGTCAGGAGTGTAATAAAGCGCTCGAAAAGTTAGAAAACAAGAATATCCTCACTAACCCACATCAATATGGGTCCATTTTTAGGGTTCCGTACCTCAAAAGGAAAGAACGGAACCCTTATAGGATCACTTTGTTGTCCGTCTGTCCGTCCGTCCGTCCGTCTGTCAAGACCCTTTTTCTCAGGAACGCGTGAAGGTATGAAGCTGAAATTTATATCAATTACTCAGGTCTACTGTCCCTTGAAGCTGTGAAAAAATCAAACTTCTAAGCCAACGCAATCAAAAGATACAGCCGTTTATGCCGCAAATTTTCGACACTTGCAAGGTAATCAAAACCTACAGAGTGCTTCCCGTGAACTCAGAATCTTGAAATTTGGTACGAAGCAACGTCTTATAGCATAGATAAAGGAAAAATTACTAAAACCATAAATTTTTAGTTACATCACATAATTGCAGGTTTGTACGGAACCCTCGGTGCGCGAGTCCGACTCGCACTTGGCCGGTTTTATTTTACAAAGTATTCGTTCTATAGCATAGGTCCCCTGAGGAACTACTAATTGTATCTTTTGTTATTCCCAGGCTCGCCGTGCCCTAGGTGACTTTGGAGTGCCAATCGCCATAGTCCTGATGGTAGGCGTCTCCTGCTTCGTTCCGGTGTGGACCGAGACCCTGCGCGTGCCCGCCGGCCTCAGCCCCACCGCCGACCGCTCCTGGCTGGTACCGGCCAACCCTGGACTCGAAACCATCCCCTTTTGGGCCGCACTCGTCATGGTCCTCCCAGCGTTGATGGTCTACATAATTGTCTTTATGGAGACTCACATCGCTGAGTGAGTTTTTGAATTTTGATGATGGTGTGCTTGCAAACTTTGGTATCCACTTCTTTTTGAAGTGTTTAAGACCTAGTTTATTAAGCGCCTGTCTAAAACATACTTGTTATTCATGATGTGACATTAAATTACCAAAGTCTGCAACCATGCTGTCATATTTTCTTAAATTTCATAACAAAATGAGTACTCATTATTAGACTTCTGTTAGTGCTAGTGCAGTGCGATTATTTTTCTAATTTCTAGTCTGTAAAAGCTGCTCAGCGCCTGCGATGTTTCAAAGCTGTGCGAATTAAAATGAATAAGTAGGTAGTTAGGTATTCCAATAAAATAGGGGTTGGTGGATCTCTGTTGTTTATTTACTTTGCACTTGGTGGAACTATAAGTAATCATTTTACACTCAGTCTACGTTGTTAGTGATGAGTGTTAGCGTTAGGTAGAGCTTTTAGTAATTTTCAGAATCTCTAATGTATTTCACTGAGACTATTTTAGAATATTATTAGCGGAAGCGTTTTAAATTTGAAACTCACTTTCATTTAGTTGGTTTAATATCCACTTTCAAATAAATAAATATACTACTGTTATGGGTTAGGTTAATAACAACGTAATGTGTCACACTTCGACCAGCTGAGCCATCCTTCAAGTTCACCTAAGTACCTCAGAGGACAAACTTCAATAATGAGTTCTCCTATTTCAGGTACTATACCCCCAAGTGGGTCAAAAAGCTAAGTTTTGTATTGAAAGTTATACGATAAGCAGCTAATATCCACCAACTTGTCTTTTATCCTGCAATACAAGTCCTTATGTCTCCCTCTCTTAAGATGTCTATCTTCGATCTTATGAATTCTGTCAATGTGACAATTTCAAGGAGTTAAAAAAAAAAAATTCTTTCAATAATCCACCCGGATTAGAATTCACGAGTCCAAATAGCACATTATTGCAGGCAATTTTAATTTGACTACATAGAAGACCACTGTTTCTTCGTTACTCTTCACAGAAAATCTTTTGACAGGGCTTTTTAAAAGCGTAGTGCAGAGCAAACAGACTTGCTGGCGTTGCCTTTTTATCCTCTTCGTAATAAATTGTGACTGTTACTTCTTCCAGACTGATAGTAGACAAGCCCGAGCGCAACCTGAAGAAGGGCAGCGGCTTCCACATGGACATCGTGATCATGTCGATGGTGAACGGCGTGTGCGGCATGTTCGGCGCGCCGTGGCAGTGCGTGGCCACCGTGCGCTCTGTCAGCCACGTCTCGGCGCTCACTGTCATGTCCACCACACACGCGCCTGGAGACAAGCCCTTCATCGTCGAAGTTAAAGGTACGTCTCCCCTAGGAATTAACTCTAGTGCTGAAGGGCAGCAGGCACTACTAGAACATCGTGATCATGGTGTTCACTGGGCAGTTGGCCCCACATAGACATCATGATCATGACAGGGGGTCAGCCACGTCTCGGCGCTCACTGTCATGTCCACCACACACGCGCCTGGAGACAAGCCCTTCATCGTCGAAGTTAAAGGTACGTCTCCCCTAGGAATTAACTCTAGTGCTGAAGGGCAGCAGGCACTACTAGAACATCGTGATCATGGTGTTCACTGGGCAGTTGGCCCCACATAGACATCATGATCATGATAGGGGGTCATCCACGTGTCGGCGCTCACTGTCATGTCCACCACACACGCGCCTGGAGACAAGCCCTTCATCGTCGAAGTTAAAGGTACGTCTCCCCTAGGAATTAACTCTAGTGCTGAAGGGCAGCAGGCACTACTAGAACATCGTGATCATGGTGTTCACTGGGCAGTTGGCCCCACATAGACATCATGATCATGACAGGGGGTCAGCCACGTCTCGGCGCTCACTGTCATGTCCACCACACACGCGCCTGGAGACAAGCCCTTCATCGTCGAAGTTAAAGGTACGTCTCCCCTAGGAATTAACTCTAGTGCTGAAGGGCAGCAGGCACTACTAGAACATCGTGATCATGGTGTTCACTGGGCAGTTGGCCCCACATAGACATCATGATCATGACAGGGGGTCAGCCACGTCTCGGCGCTCACTGTCATGTCCACCACACACGCGCCTGGAGACAAGCCCTTCATCGTCGAAGTTAAAGGTACGTCTCCCCTAGGAATTAACTCTAGTGCTGAAGGGCAGCAGGCACTACTAGAACATCGTGATCATGGTGTTCACTGGGCAGTTGGCCCCACATAGACATCATGATCATGATAGGGGGTCATCCACGTGTCGGCGCTCACTGTCATGTCCACCACACACGCGCCTGGAGACAAGCCCTTCATCGTCGAAGTTAAAGGTACGTCTCCCCTAGGAATTAACTCTAGTGCTGAAGGGCAGCAGGCACTACTAGAACATCGTGATCATGGTGTTCACTGGGCAGTTGGCCCCACATAGACATCATGATCATGACAGGGGGTCAGCCACGTCTCGGCGCTCACTGTCATGTCCACCACACACGCGCCTGGAGACAAGCCCTTCATCGTCGAAGTTAAAGGTACGTCTCCCCTAGGAATTAACTCTAGTGCTGAAGGGCAGCAGGCACTACTAGAACATCGTGATCATGGTGTTCACTGGGCAGTTGGCCCCACATAGACATCATGATCATGACAGGGGGTCAGCCACGTCTCGGCGCTCACTGTCATGTCCACCACACACGCGCCTGGAGACAAGCCCTTCATCGTCGAAGTTAAAGGTACGTCTCCCCTAGGAATTAACTCTAGTGCTGAAGGGCAGCAGGCACTACTAGAACATCGTGATCATGGTGTTCACTGGGCAGTTGGCCCCACATAGACATCATGATCATGACAGGGGGTCAGCCACGTCTCGGCGCTCACTGTCATGTCCACCACACACGCGCCTGGAGACAAGCCCTTCATCGTCGAAGTTAAAGGTACGTCTCCCCTAGGAATTAACTCTAGTGCTGAAGGGCAGCAGGCACTACTAGAACATCGTGATCATGGTGTTCACTGGGCAGTTGGCCCCACATAGACATCATGATCATGACAGGGGGTCAGCCACGTGTCGGCGCTCACTGTTATGTCTACTACCCACGCGCCTGGTGATAAGCCCTTCATCGTCGAAGTTAAAGGTACGTCTCCCCTAGGAGTTAACTCTAGTGCTGAAGGGCAGCAATCACTACTAGAACATTGTGATCATAGTTTTCACTGGGCAGTTGGCCCCACATAGACGTTATGATCATATCAGGGGGTCAGCCACGTGTCGGCACTCACTGTTATGTCCACCACACACGCGCCTGGTGACAAGCCCTTCATCGTCGAAGTTAAAGGTACGTCTCCCCTAGGAGTTAACTCTAGTGCTGAAGGGCAGCAGGCGCTACTAGAACATCGTGATCATGGTGGCCACTGGGCAGTTGGCCCCACATAGACATCATCATGTCAGGGGTCAGCCACGTGTCGGTAAACTGTTATGTCAACCATGCACGTGGCTGGTGACAAGCCCTTCATCGTCGAAGTTAAAGGTACGTCTCTCCTAGGAGTTAACAATATAGTGCTGAAGAAGGGCAGCGGGCTCCACTAGGACACCGTGATCATGGCGGCCACTGGGCAGTTGGCTCCACATAGACATTATGATCATGTCAGGGGGTCAGCCACGTGTCGGCGCTTACTGTCATGTCTACTACCCACGCGCCTGGTGACAAGCCCTTCATCGTCGAAGTTAAAGGTACACACTTTCTCTCTCTCTCTCTCTTTCCTGCTGTATATCGCACATGGTGGGGTCTCATTTCCTTATTATTCTTCTCCACCTCACCCTGTCCTTGAAATGTGTTCGAAGACCTCACACTCCCTCATGTCCTTAAGCACTATCTTTCCCATATTGTTTTGGGTCTTCCTTTGGATCTTCGACCGGAGAGTAAGAGCTACAGCGCCCAATCCCATTGGTAATCTATTAGTGAAAGGTAGACCTCTCCCTCTAATAGCTGATCATTCATCACACACGCGGCAGATATCACCTAGTAATGAATGTATTAATGATCAGAGTGTTGCCAACCTGTCAATACTAATGAAGATAGGGATACTAGAAAAAATAGGTATACCGAATATCTGTTTCTTTAACTTCGAGCAGAATGCAGTTCCTGATTAAATGGCGAGATAATAGTAAAAAAATACTAGGGAATAAAATCGAAAAAAAACAGTGATTTAAACCCACTTTTGTCGACTTCCAGAGCAACGCCTAACGGGTCTGCTAGTGTCGTTCATGTGCGGGATCTCCGTGCTGGCGGCAGGCTGGCTCCGACTGGTGCCGATGTCCGTGCTGTTCGGCGTCTTCCTCTACATGGGCATCTCGACCTTGGGAGGGATACAGTTCTGGGACCGCTGCATACTGCTGCTGAAGCCAGTCAAGCATCACCCGCAAGTCCCCTATGTTAGAAGGGTGAGTATACCGGAAATTTCACCATGCTTAAAGATGCAAGAAAGAGACCTCACAGCCACCGTTTGACGCCTTATGTTTGTTGTCTTGTATCAAAATAAGGTCTCATCAACTACCTCAAGCTAGGTGCAACGACACTCATTTGTCAATAGGTTTATTCACCAATCGGTAAAGTAGTCCCTAAGGTTTAAAAAGTATATAGACAATGATATTATAATAAAAAAGAGGTATATAGGTTACTTGTGCTTAAAAAAGTGGCACCCGTAATAAGAACTATTAGTGCACCTGAGCCAAACATTGTGGCGACAGTTTGAGACGACACTGAGCAACATGTATATGTTTCGTTTACGCTCTAGTAAATAATCATACCTACTATCTATCATGTTCACACGTAACAACACAGTCAAATAACAGGTACGGACGCGCAGTAGACAATTTTTGACTTCGCTTCAGTACTGACATAACCTATCTACCCCTTTTTATTATAATTTCATTTCAGAGAAATGATTCACAATCTATTTTCCTTTGTCAAATTCCAGGTTCCGACTTTGAAGATGCACCTATTCACGCTGATCCAGCTGGCAGGCATTTGCGTGTTGTATGCTGTCAAGTCTTCGCGCTTTTCGTTGGCGCTACCATTCTTCCTCGTGCTGATGGTGCCGCTGAGGATGGGCCTGGTCTACCTCTTCACCCCGCTCCAGCTGAGAGCGGTAAGCATTCATTTTACTCTTGATCATACTCAAATATATGTGAACTCAACTTACTCTTGGCAAGGTCAAACGCAAACCCCTTGAAGCTTAAGGGCGTGTCTTGATTAGGCTGTCTGTCCGCCGGCTGGCTCTGAGTAGCGTATCCGGTACCGCTAACTCGGCGTAGTGAACGAGCTAAGCCGCCGAGCGCCAACATTATTTGCTGCGAATCAGTCGCTCAATAAATTAGTTGGAAAGCGAAACTTTGCAAACGGCGTACATTACGTCAGCTACTCACTGTTCGCCTAATCGAGACGCACACTTAATAAATAAAAAAGAACCGCTACATGTGTAGCAAATAGCAAATACAACGGCTGAACGGATAGGCTTGGATCTGGGTAGTTTTTTCCGCAGCCTCACAGCTAGCCAGTAAATGAATCGCTGAAGGCAGAGGTAGTACTTGAAGGTCCTTCAAGGTGGTGATGGTACGCAGAGCAATAGACTCGGCCTGGTGATGAGAGATAGGTAAAGCATTCTTGAAGATAGCTAGGAGAGGAAGGGTTACCAAAAATAATAAATAAATAATATCACTGGACATTATTTACACACATGTCATGTGACGTCTAGCCCCAAACTAAACTAATTAAAGCTCGTAATATGGGATATTAGACAACGGAGTGCCAATAACAAGTTTGCTCGACCAAACGCGGCGAGGTAGTGAACGCGGTTCTGTATGGCACCGTGGTCGCGGCCTCTGGTGGCGGGTAGACGTAACTGTTTCGTTTTTCTATGGAAATCTGCGTTTACTCTCGCACTGTTTGATGTAGATATTTGGAAATAACTTCATTATTTGAAAACTCGAGTAGAGAGGAGACTTCGTATAAGTTAATAAATAAATATTATATCTCGTTTCTTAATTTATTATTATTTTTTCAGTTGGATGGAGCTCAAAAGGAGATTGACAAGGACGACGAACCAGATTTCTACGAGGAAGCACCCCTACCCTAAACCAGTGGCGGCCGGCCGTTATCATGAACCTGTTGTTACACGGCCCATTCAAAGTTATGATAGGGAACGTGCAGCAACTATAGGTGGCAGCACCAAAATGACAAAAGAGATACTATGCCACCAGTTAAGGAAACTTATCTACTACATTCAAGATTCGAAATGGCGATGACTGTTGACAGCACCCTTTTTGTGCACGTTCCCTATTATTGGACAAAAGAGACACTAAGCGGCCAGCGAAGGAAACTTATCAACATTAAAGATTCGGATTGGCGACACCAGTCGGCAGCACCTTCTTAGTGCACGTTCCCTAATAATTGACCAAAGAGATATCGAGCAGCCAGTAAAGGAAACTGATGATGACGCCAGTCGGCAGCACCTTCTTTGTGCACGTTCTCTAACAATTTTATTGACAAAAGAGACACTGCGCGGCCAGTAAAGGAAACTTATCTACATCAAAGATTCGTATTGGCGACACCAGTCGGCAGCACCTTCGTTGCGCACTAAGTGGCTTTCCTTATTAAATCATCTCACACAAGGAAATTGAATTTTAAGAGAAAATTACCACGACCGAGATGAGATTTGGCGTCAACCTAGGTCCTATAGGATCTAGGGGTGTGTTTAAGGGGCACGATTTCCCATATCTGCCCAAACCCTGTTTTTCAAATACCTATTTTTATTGCAAAGACACTTTCGTGTATAGTGTAGGTATAGATAGCATATATTTTCTTAAAAAATACTATATTTAATATTATACAGCGTGTTACAAAAATACCACTAATAACTGAAGGGGGTTATACAAACTCCTGAAAGGAGTCCCTTGTTAAGTTCTTACAGTCGTAGCTCTTAGTTTGAATTTCGAGTAAATTAACGTAAAATTAAAACATCGATCATAGAATCACCCACCGGGAGTGACCAGGAGCGTCTTCCTTTGTTCACGCCCCTACATTTTATATCGATAAATCGAAATAATGTAGACATTTTTGTAAACATTTGATGTATTTTATCGAAACCGTTAAAGATATGAAAAAAGGGACAACACCTACTATTTCAGATTCATTCACTTTCTATACCGTTTCAGTCTTAAGGGGTATTTTTGAATCATCCTGTATAAAGTAAAAATGTCAATCATCCACATTTTCAGAATAATATTATTTTAATAAAAATATGAAGAAATATATTTTAAGAATCATCTAAATGTGTATATAGATACTAAGCAAATGATATATACAGGGTGTTTCTTTTAAGGTGTCAAGCCGGCGCGAGCTGATAGTAAGGTACCATACCTATCGATTTAACCCCACTTTCGAATGATTGGAAGTTATAAAATGACTGTCTTATTAACAAATGAGCTTTGTTTAAACGTTAAAACAAAATAAATCTCAGAAATGACAAAATAATGCCAAATTCCAAAAAAAATATTAAGTATTAAAATTACACTATTTCCGATACTTACTCAAGACTTGAGCATCAATTACAGCGAATAATGCCCCACAAAAGACATGATTTTTTGTATTATTATGGAAACTTATGATGCTGCGCAGTTTTTAAAATTAGTAAGAAGCTATGGAATACCTTCTGTTTTTTTTAAATTTACGATTGAATTTTCGTTATGTTCTGCATGATTCACTTTTTTTTTCACTATCAATCAAAATTTTTGTATCTTGTAGTAAAGTTAGGACAGTGATTATTTTAATCATGAAACTGCAATCAATAGGCATTATAATAAAAAGAAAATATTCAATAAAAGTCAAACAAAAAAAAAGTTATAATTATTTAAAGCCAACTGCTCACAAATTTTCAAAAAATAACAAAAACATTATTATCTCGAAAACTACAAAAAATCGTAGAACGTACATGGGGGTTAAATCGATAGGTATGGTACCCTACTATCAGCTCGCGCCGGCTTGACACCTTAAAGAAACACCCTGTATATGCAATATATAAAGTAGCTTTATAGAAACTTAGGGCTTTAATGATTAACACTAAAGTACAAGTTATTTGCAAATCAAATATTTTATTACATACACACTTTCGGTTGAAATATATAAAATAAAAGAAGATATTATATTTTGTGAAATTATAAAAAAAATAATGCCGTTTATGCCATTTAAAATTATATACATACTTAAAGAAAATAAATATTTTTCAAACATCACATTTTCATCTATAATATTTGATAAACATATGAAACGATATATTTTAAGAATCATCTTAATATGTATTTAGATACTAAGCAAATAATATTTACGTAAAATCTTTAGCTTTCAAAGCTATAATAGTTGTAAGCGTTTTTAGAGACGTTTGAGTAGTAACTTATTATAATAGTTGATTCGAGCCTAAAATGCAAGTGAAAAAAAATATAGGTAATTAAACTTCTCTTCTCAATACGGTAACAATTTAATTTTCCGTAAAAACTATTATTCGTTACCGCGTAACGGGTACGACTCGGGAGTAGCGATTCGACTCGTTACTCCCGAATTCGTATAGTAGTTACTTTATGAAAAATTAGTAAAAAAATAATTATGAAAGATAGGTAGGTATAAACGTTGTTAACAGGTACGGCACACTTGGCTATCCTTCTTGCTCTATTGCAAAGACATGTCATTTATTTATTTGGCAAGAGCAGGATAAAAAACAGAAACGGGTGGCCTGATGTGCCGTTGACTGTACTTTAAGATTATTAATATTGTTAAAAAAATGATATATATTAATAGATGTTAATATAACAAATATAAATGACTTACATGTGATAAAAGTGTGATAAAAATCACAAATTGAAATTGAATTGTGATTAAAATCACAATTAATGTGTGTACGAAATTAAATGTAGTTTAGAAGTGGGCTACTCGGATTACGACGATAAGTCAATTAAATCCAGTTAGCATATCTATTTGTCTTTTATTACCGTATTAATCTAGGTCTTTAAACTTAAACGCCGAAGCACTTAAATGCTTTGTTTTCGCGGTGAGGGGCAGCCGCGGGCATCGGCGTGCCGACGCGGTCTTTATTACTTTCAGGACAAAAAACCCCCCTACCCCGTCCTTGGGTCGTGTTCGACAGGAGCTTAATCAAAGGCTGAGTCCAAATCGTATGGATTTATTGTAAAAACTTACAGCTATTTATACACATGAGATACTTAATAACTACTGGTTAAATAAAACAACGAATCACAAAACCGAGCAGGGCGCTTGCAGTCATTGCTGCTTCGGGAGCGCTCGGGGGTCCTCGGCACGCGGCGAGGGATGGGCTGACCGGAAAAGAACTGAAAAAAATTGTTAGAACCAATGATATTCAAAAGAAGAGAGACAAGAATTATGAAAATTGTACCGTGGCGTACGTACCTATAATTTGGCGTGTGTACAAGATAGTATGACTATTTATTAGAGCGTAAACGAGACAGATACATGTTGAGCAGTGTCGTCTCATGTCAATGTTGGCTCAGGTGTTCGAAGTTCTGATTTCAGGTACCACTTTTTCAGCAGAAGTAACCTATCTACGCCTTTTTATTATAATATCATTGGTTAGAACCGTCAAGATTTTGCCAAGCATCTTCATTCTATAATGAGCCTATCAAGACGTTACGCACTTCAACCAAGTAGATTTTTATTACTTAAACCATTGCTATTGAGAAAAGACAGATAAAATCTTATCAAGTCGTAACTACTCGTAACACAAAAATTGGCTGCACTAACTAATTTACCTAGCGAATTTAACCAAGCGCTTGTTTTAATCACATTTCTAACTATCTTGCTTAGTAGGTTATAACAAGATATTTTACCTAGGTATAATACCATGAAACGATAATGTTAAAGTTAAACACCTAGTCCAGTATATTAAACTAAAATCTTGGTGTAGTTAGGTATACCTGGACCCTGCTATGTGCATCAGGTGACATACACAGAGCAGGTGTCTTCCATTGCGGTTCGGCATCCTGGGCGGCATAGTCAGATGCTCGTCTAGGACCCAAAATCCCTTGAGTGTCTCTATGGAGCTCTCTGACAACGACATCAATCGAATGTCTTTCACCAGATAATTCAATGTATGCGTGAAACTTGCTGAAGCTAAAGTACTGCCAACGCCATCTAGTGATCAAATAGAGAACTATTTTTCTTGATCAATGATTAATCTACCCAGAAGATTTAATCATGAGCTTGGTGAATCTTAGCATGTTTCACCAAGCTTTTTATTTACGTATTTGCTTGTTGGATTCGACAAAACAAATTCGACAAGTTTAATCACAGATTGATTTAGCTAATCAGTCTATGACCGATTTGGTGTAATGGTCCAGAAGTGAGCTATTTACACCAGCGGTCGCGGCTTCGATCTTCGCACAAGACAAACATTTGTGTGCATGAACATGTCTGGTTGTACTGGTATGGGTGTTTTTATATGTATATGCAGTATGTATTTACAAAAGAAAAAAGTATTTAGAAGTATGTTTATCCGTCGTCTAGTATGAAATATCACAAGCATTTAGTTGCTTAGTTTGAGGCTAGATATAGCTGTGTGGATTAAACTCCAGATACAATTATTATTTATTCATTAACTTACCTACTATCTTGGTTGTTAAATATATGGCTAACCAAGAGAGAATAGCTCTTGTTCGTCATCTATGTCGTTGTCTGGTCGGGTCGCGTGAGCACGCGACGCAGGTATCTTGTAGCAGCGGCGCGTGCGCTCTTCGCGTCGGTGCCCGCAAACGCTAGCGGTGGTGAACTCGCCTCCACTGTCACCACGAACAGAGGCCCTGCGCATATTACCACCATTAAAACTCGAAAAATGCTGGAAGGAGTCCCGAGGCCGATTTTGGCAAAAACTAAAAATGCATATAAAGAAAGCTTAGCTGGGAATCTGACTTGTTGGCTTTGAAATAAAGGATCTATCTGTGTAGGAGTATAACGCTATCTTATCTCGTAGTGTCTCTTATTAGAGTCAATTTCTGGGAAGAAACATTACATGGAAAAGTAAAGGAAAGGTCTCATTTTTAATAGAATATGTTAATTTTCCTTACGTTCACGAAACTAACTACAATCTTACAAATTGTTAGAAGGGCACTGTATATCTTCAACACATGAATTCAACTTGAAACTATTTAAGACAGGACCTAAATTAGCTTGAATACAATTTTACGTGTCCATACTGCCAGAAGGCTCAACTAATATTGATATTTATTCAACATCTGAAACATTTAGGAAATATTGAGAACCTTCTTTGTAAACTTCATCGAAAAAGCACACAAATATTTTTCATTCCTAATAATCATTTCTAGAAATATTAGAGGAGGTATCGTCGACCAAATTTTTGCAGAAGATAAAAAAAAAGTATTTTGGACAGTTAACATTTTTCTTTCTTTACTACTAGACAAGACGAATGTTAAACAATCATAATTCCACTAGTGGTTTTGAGGGCAAGAATACCCTACTCCAATATATCTGATACTAAACTGAGCAGAGCCAGAATATGGCGTCTAACATTGCAATTTATCAGCTCTTTTACAATAGGGTACAAAAGTTGCCTGGAACACGACAAATATTGCCTTTAGAATTTTAAGGTTATCAAAATTTGAATTTTAAATTGCGTTTAGATACATTGTCTTTAATAACTGGTATTACTTCTAAATAAGTCCTGTGTTTTGTTGCAAGCAAATGAAATAAAATAAGTCATGGTTATTGTTGGATGAAACTAGAACCATCGAGTAATATAGTTTTAAGGATTAAGCTATTTTCGCTAATTCTGTACGAGTGAGTTATTTATCACTGAGACACTCGCTAGCTCTGAGAAAATGAGTCCTGTTCTTGGGACTTGAAGGACTCGAGTCCTATCCAACACTTTAGTAGTCAATCAAATCGTAAGATACAACAAAAAATGCTCCAATTGTGTCGATTTTTAACTTCATAAAAAGTATTTCTTCCAGCCTGAAATGGGTCCTTTTAAAATAGAACTTACACCATTTAGCGTTACTTCCGAAATGTTGATCTTTGTAAGAGAAAATATTGCAATTTAATCATGAAACAGGCAAAGAGAGTGTGCAAACGCACCGTTGTCAGAGTCTAGTGTAGCTGCCGAGGCGTCGAGGCCGAGTGCGGCGAGGGCCTTCTCGAGTCCGTCGTCGCCGTCCAACTCCACCGCCGTTAGCGCCGCCATCAGCTCCTCCGGCTCTGTAACACACCACGTGCTTATTCCTTCAAGTGTCGGAGACATACGAGCTGTCAGGCGCGCCGAATCTTACTAAAATGACGGTAGATCGTTGCGCGTCATTATTTGGCACCAAAATGGCCCAAATGCCAAAAGTGCCAAAATGCCATTGGCCAAAATGGTTATTTTTTTAGCGCGATAGACATATTATACTAGGCCTAAATTTGTCGCTTGAAACTGCTTCAATTTCCTGATGAGCTGAATCAGCTCCTCCGACACTCCAGGGGGCTTAGCCAAAGTAACATTTAGAAAACGACAGCGAAGTTCGAAAAGAACAAAATGTATGGGAATGACATAAGCCATCGTTCAAAAGGGTTTACCCTTGTTTGATCGAACAACGTTTCGTCGAATTTCAGTTGGTCGAATTTCAGTTGGTCGAATTTCAGTTGGTCGAATTATTCATTTGACCGAATATTTAATTGGTAAATTTTCATTTGATGTAATTATTTGTTTGACCGAATTTCATTTGAACTAATTTCATATTATCGAATTTCGTCACTGCCCTATACTATAGTTTGGGCGGAACCGACTCGGTTAGATTAGGTTAGAAGGTTTAAGGCGGGAGCGAAGCGGAGCGTAGCTCCCGCCTTAAGCCTTCGTGGTTATTTTTTTTTTTAAACCCAAAAAAACGACTTGCCTCATTACATGCTGCTTGGCATGTTATACCATCTGAAAATTACATCAAATGAACATTCTACCTTTTGACCATTAGTGCAAACGTTGTTATAGCAAATAAACATTCGACGAACTGAAAATTCTATCAAATAAACATTCGACGAACTGAAAATTCGATCAAATGATATTATACAAAGTGATGATTTTCTCAAACGTTGTTCGACCAACTGAAATTCGACGAAACGTTGTTCGATCAAACAAGGGTAAACCGTTCAAAAGTCATCGTTTTCGATGGCTTAGCCAATGTACCATCCTTTCGCGATCGTTGTTTCGAAGTTGTTAGGCCCTAAAAAGTAAAATATTGGCTATGGTATCGAAAAATTCGGAAATTTTGCTGTCACTGTCAGTGTCAAGCAGATCAACAGGGGCTGCGGTCCGAATATCGCTGAAAGTACTATAAGCGCTTTTAGCACATTCGTGCGGTCCGAATTAAAAAGTGCGATTTTATCGCTTAAAGTGCTTTCAGTGCAGTTAAGTACAAAATGGCGAAAGTTGGTGATGTCATTTATGGCGTCGCAATATCTTTCAAAATCGCGCTCGAAGTGCGTTCGGCGCAATTCGGGACGCTTTTATGGGTGCCAAAAGTACTTTCAGCTATATTTGGACCGCAGCCTACCAGAGTCTGGTCAAATCTGTCAGGTAACCAGACAGATTTGTCTTTCTGTGACAAGTCTGTTAATAGCAAACCCTTTTGGTATATATTTATCTTTCTCTATGTAACAAACTAAAATGGCAAACTAATAGATAAATTATTAATAAGTTTTGAATTTTGTATAGTTTATTAACTTTGGTTCTATTAATTTTATTCAAAGCTTTAATCAGTCTAGGTTATCATAAAAGGAACTTATTCATATTATATTTTGTTTGTCTCTTACTCATTAGGTAATTAGAAAGGTAAGATAAGTTGACTGCCTGTATTGAAATGTAGTTTAAATAACTTGTATTTGTGCGGGTCTGCCTGCCCGCGCTTGTTTATCGGAGATGTTCTATTTTTAAAAATGAAATGCTGGATTGCTTCGCGAAACTTGTAATTCTTCACAACGTTAGATATAATATTTAGGAATTTGCCGGTTAACATTAATGGATGATCGCCTCTGCGCGCCAGGAAAAAGTGGCTAGGCTAAGCGTCACTTGGCATAGACACACCTCAATCGCTGCCATAGAAGATTGAGGTGCGTTTACAATAATGCGCACCACATCATTGAGGTGCGTCGACAATAATGCGCACTACATCATTGAGGTGCGTAGACAATAATGCGCACCACATCATTAAGGTGCGACGACAATAATGCGCACCACATCATTGAGGTGCGTCGACATTCATGCACGCCACATATTTATAAATTACTTTTTTATTTCAATCGTTTCCAACTGGCGTCGTAATTTTAATCGCTTTTGGCGTCTTTCCCATGTGTTTTTGTTATGTGCAGCCTACAATAAACGTAACGCATGCATTTTAGGCTCTGTTAATATATTAAGCCGTAATCAAATTCTTTTGAGAATCACAGCTGATGAATGAAATCGGCCATTTTGTTTCGATAACTACAGCATCCGAGTGTTCGTTTAAATATCATTTCTGACGATCGAAATCGTAATGAAGGCGAACACTGAAACTGCTGCTTGTCTACGCATTTGTATGACAGCGGCATGGATAGCGTTCGATAACAACTCGCTATCTATGGTTACGTTTCGCTCACAAGAGAAGTTACTTTGGCTAAGCCCCCAGGAGTTAACACTGATGGGCCTGACTCGAATACCAACTGCTTGGTATACGAGTCAGCACCTGTTTGGTAAGTACATAAGAAATCGAGTTTTTTTTCATTAGGGACTGGGCAGTCATTTGAGCACCTACCTCACCTGTTGGTACATAAACGGCCTATATACGTCCCACTGCTGGGCACAGGCCTCACCTCAACTATGAGGTGGAACCATACTCCAACACACGGACTCAGTGCGGATTGTTGGAGGGGTGTAAGGTTAGTGAGCAACCTTAATGTCAGATGTTATCAAGCCGCCCTGAGGCCTTCGACCAGGCTTAACGACTGACATCTAGCGACGACAACCGGGACCTCCGTGCTTCGGAAGGCACGTTAAGCAGTTAAACGTGCCTCCCGAAGCATGTAGGTGCCAGTAATACACATCGTTGAAATTCGGTCGGGTGGTCACCCATCCCATTTCCGACCCGGCGTGTGTTGCTTTACAACAGCGATCGTCGCCGCCATTCACGCTGGCGGGTATAGAGGGGAGGTACAATTCACCTTAAGTACAGAGGCGCACACATCAACCTTTACATAGGGGCACCTTATGCGGCTGACATAAGACCCATTTTGCAATGGTTTTGTAAAGGTTGATATGTGCGCCTCTGTACAACTGGCTACTGGTACACAAAAAACACAATCTATTCTTTGAACACAAAAATGATTGTGAGGCGAGTTAAAATCTCAGAATCCGAACTATGCTTCGCTCAATGTGTGCCGTGTGTGTGTGTGTGTAGTACGTACTGCGCCTGGCACACATCCCCAGGTGGTAGTCGGCGACCCGTTGGCCGAGGTCGGGCCGCCGCTCCTCACAGTGAGTGTGTGTGTGTGTGTGTGTGTGTGTGTGTGTGTGTGTGTGTAGTACGTACTGCGCCTGGCACACAGCCCCAGGTGGTAGTCGGCGACCCGTTGGCCGAGGTCGGGCCGCCGCTCCTCACAGTGAGTGTGTGTGTGTGTGTGTGTGTGTGTGTGTGTGTAGTACGTACTGCGCCTGGCACACAGCCCCAGGTGGTAGTCGGCGACCCGTTGGCCGAGGTCGGGCCGCCGCTCCTCACAGTGAGAGTGTGTGTGTGTGTGTGTGTGTGTGTGTGTGTGTGTGTGTGTGTGTGTGTGTAGTACGTACTGCGCCTGGCACACAGCCCCAGGGGCCCAATTCTCGGGCATTCGACATTTTAACACCTTCGACATTTAACAAACAAAATGGCGGATAACAGACGTTACCATGGTAACGTGAGAGTTAATTAATTTAGGCTAATTTAACATCTCGCATGTGAGGGCTAGCGTGCGACAAACAAGGGTGGTTGCCATGGAAACCACTCTCGGGCATACGACATCATAATGCCATACGAGATTTATCAAAAAAAAATGGCGGATATCACACGTTGCCATGGTAAATAACAATAATAAGTCCTCATGCGAGATATTAACAACCGCTAGCGTGCGACATGCAACGGATGGTCATCAGCGTTCGAGATGGTTTGTCGTATGAAACTAACTGTCAATTAAACTCCGTGTTTGTGCAGTAAGGATGGCTTACATTACATTAGGCTGAAGCGCAAGCAGAATTTTCTCGCAGATCATATTATTTATTGGTTTACCAACAATTGTACAGTAATATACAATGACACAATGTACAATATACCTAATTTAGGTAAACACTGCATGCATTATTTAAAACTAAGAAGGTAGTTTAAAAAAAAAGTAAGTACAAATTAAAGTGGTTTCTAAATGCAACTGTAATATTATTATATAAGAGTCGTGTGAGTCAGCCCACCAGTGGACTAAGGGGTGAGGACACCTTTCCGTGGTGCGAACGAGTCTTTAAAGAGGATTGGAGGTGCTCTCGGCGCAGTGGCGACAGTGGATCGGCAACGAACGCTGCTGTGAAGCAACACACGCCGGGTCGGAAATGGGATGGGTGACCACCCGACCGAAATTTAATGATGTCTTTTTCAGGCATCCATGGTGCTTCGTAAAGCACGTTAAGCAGTTGGTCCTGGCTGACGTCACTAGACGTCAATCGTTAAGCCTAGTTAGAGGCCTTAGGGTGGCTTGATAAATCTGTCTTTAAAGGTATAGTGAGCACTAAGCTTACACCCTTCCAACAATCCGCACTAAGCCCGATTGTTGGCGTATGCTTCGCGCCACTATGAAGTGAGACCTACTTACGTTACACTGCTGGGCATTGGTCTCCCATTTTATAAATGCATATAACATAACATAAACTGCCTATGTACGTAGGTAGGTAGATTAAGTTATTTTGATGTCACTAGTGGCCACCCGCGACTTCGTCTGCGTCGACTTTTGTTTTTAAATTGTTCGATAAATTATTTCATAAATTGTAGCCATGTCCTAGCCAGATGTATAAGCTAGGTATATTATGGTAAAGTTTCACTAAAATCCATCCAGTTTTTACGTGAAAGAGTAACACGGCACATACATCCATTCACACATCCAAACTTACGCATATAATATTCGTAGGATATGTCATTATGGTTAAGCCGGTCATACGCCTAATAAATAACGCAATTTGACTTTATGGAAGCGTCCCGTTTAGGCAAACAACTCGAACGATCAATCACTAACTCGGCGTAGTGAATATACCTACTACGCTGTCGGCGCCAACCATCCGCTCACCGAATTAATCGGCCTACGAAACGTCGCAAACTGCGTGGGTGACACTCACTCCATCTCTAGAATGAATAAGAAGGCAGAATGGAATCAAATAGTCAGCCGCTCACTGTTCCTCTTATCGAGACGCGCCTTAAAACAAAGGTAAGTGAAGCATTCAGGCATTAGTTTAGATGCCTACATCTACTCGAATGTATGAGTTTTACCATGGTTTTATTAATAGTCAAAACTGATTTTCATTTTAAGATATTTAAACTAGTTGGAAGAAGCCGTAACATTAGCTTGTCGCCCGTTCACCATATTATTATCTCGATGTATCATAGAAGTGGTGGAAGCTCTGAACAAGCCATCCAACGCCAGAAACGATTCATTGATTGTATTGTTTCCATGTCGCAATTGTGCCACCACTTGCAACACAGTGTGATGAGGAAAGCTACGTCAACAGGAAGCAGAACTATGCCGTGAACACACAATTTATTGATAATGTCATGCCAATTCAAAAAATATTATTGCTCGTTTTCGTTGGTATTCATTTCTGCATTATTCATCATCCACCTGCATCAATTGAGTGAGCCGTACGTGTGTGTCTTTTGCCCATTTTATGTGCAGCTCATTCTTTTCATAACTGTTTACATAATACAAGATCAACAATTTCAGCAATTTCAAACACAAATTGACAAATTAATCAATATTGACATTGACAACAAGTTGCGTTCCATTTCCTTCAGGCTCATCGTAATATTTATTATTTTTGATAGAACCATTTAATGAGCTCTGAGATGATGACAATGATGGCTGGATGAGAGCCATAGAGTTATAAACTCATAATCATAATCACACAATCAAAGAAAATAAAATTACAATCTACAAAACGGAACGTTTATCGCATAGACAAGATGTTCGGTCTACGACATTCATGTCAAAAAGTCAGTTTGACTGAGCGGTGTTCCATTATCACCGTTTTTACAGACCTACCAACTTATCTGTGAACTGAAAGAGGACGACACCGTCGATTCAGTGTTGCTAATTAATATAAGGTGCCTGAAATTGAGTGAGTTTTACAAGTAGGTAATTTTTCATATGAAATAAGTATTAAATAAAAATAATAAAATTAAATATTGTAATTATTTTTATAAATTAAAAATAAAATATATATATTAATTTGTAGTTAAGTAGGTACGCTAAACAGTTGTCCTTCAGGATTAATAAATGTCTTTATTTAGAAAGTGATCCAGTGAAATGGAAATCCTGCAGATATAAAGGTTTGATAGCTAAAACAGTTACTAGAGAGATAAATTAGAATCTGGAAAACTTAACAATCATACTAAATGTTCCACACTTAAAACTTTCATTCAATGTGATTCATGTACCCTCCCTGCATCAGGTACCAGGTACCATTTGCAGCATTTAGTTAAGGCCGTACCTAACCCCTAACAACGATATACTAATAATAACTCGCAGTGGTAAGTACCTAATGGATGAAATAAAAAAAGAAATTGCTTTACAATTATTTATTAAAAAACACATTTACAGTAATTATGATCTTTAGATGAACCTGCACTACCGACATCATCATCGCTGTCCTGTGTAATTTATTTCTGTCTGTAAGACCTCTAGAAGGTTTTTAACAGTACCTCGTTTTTGGCAGAATCAAATTCATGTACTCTCCTCATACGGAGGAGAGTCTCCTCCTCCCATGTCATAATCATCAACGTGTATGATTCCACTTTTGCGTTTTCTATCCTTGCCTTGTGTCCGAATTTTAGTAACAGTGTCTTCTGCTGCATGCCCTTCTTTATCTATTTCTGAAATGAGTCCTTGACTCACACCTGAAACATAGGATTTTATTTTTCATCGAAATTTAAAAACCGGCAGGTTACTTGCCTCACCCATTTAACAGGTGACCTATTAGATGTGCGTTACCGTTACGTTAGCCTGCAGTAAGAATATATACAAATATTCCGTGGACTTAAACATTTGGTTAAGTATAAAGGTATTTATAAAAATAAAGCTGACAACACTAACCTGTTGCAGCCGAAATTCGTTTGTATATTTGGGTAAATGGGATAATCGGAGATCTCGCCCGAGCTTCTTCTTTATAAAAGGTTTCAACCTTGAGAAT
This sequence comes from Udea ferrugalis, assembly GCA_950022985.1. Taxonomy (NCBI): domain Eukaryota; kingdom Metazoa; phylum Arthropoda; class Insecta; order Lepidoptera; family Crambidae; genus Udea; species Udea ferrugalis. The sequence continues at coordinate 3,272,729 of OX465515.1, forward strand.
AATGTTTTGAGCATGACTTTTAATGGCTTTCGGCATATTCAACTTCATAAATTCCGAGATATCACAATAAAACAACCATAGTGATCAAAAATTGTTGACACGGACAATCGAATGACATTTCATCATGGCGGTCGTAGTTCCAATTTTCGCCATTTCACAGATAAGTTGGTAGGACTGTATAAATCTGCTCAAGCATTTTTTTCTTCTGCAAGGTTCAATACCATAAATAACGTTCGATTGTAAATAACCCAAAAGTGACAAATAATAGAAAAAATAAAACATGTTTGTCAGAGACAAAAGACGTCAAAATCTCTAAGGGGCGCGAGAATAGCATTTTTTTTAACATTAGAGATTTTAGTGAGATTTCTTAACTTCATGCGAGATCTTAACAACTTCGACATATGTCACATTTCCCGAGAATTAGGGCCCGAATTAGGGTGTGTGTGTGTGTGTGTGTGTGTGTAGTACGTACTGCGCCTGGCACACAGCCCCAGGTGGTAGTCGGCGACCCGTTGGCCGAGGTCGGGCCGCCGCTCCTCACAGTGAGTGTGTGTGTGTGTGTGTGTGTGTGTGTGTAGTACGTACTGCGCCTGGCACACAGCCCCAGGTGGTAGTCGGCGACCCGTTGGCCGAGGTCGGGCCGCCGCTCCTCACAGTGAGTGTGTGTGTGTGTGTGTGTGTGTGTGTGTGTAGTACGTACTGCGCCTGGCACACAGCCCCAGGTGGTAGTCGGCGACCCGTTGGCCGAGGTCGGGCCGCCGCTCCTCACAGTGAGTGTGTGTGTGTGTGTGTGTGTGTGTGTGTAGTACGTACTGCGCCTGGCACACAGCCCCAGGTGGTAGTCGGCGACCCGTTGGCCGAGGTCGGGCCGCCGCTCCTCACAGTGAGTGTGTGTGTGTGTGTGTGTGTGTGTGTGTAGTACGTACTGCGCCTGGCACACAGCCCCAGGTGGTAGTCGGCGACCCGTTGGCCGAGGTCGGGCCGCCGCTCCTCACAGTGAGTGTGTGTGTGTGTGTGTGTGTGTGTGTGTAGTACGTACTGCGCCTGGCACACAGCCCCAGGTGGTAGTCGGCGACCCGTTGGCCAAGGTCGGGCCGCCGCTCCTCGCGCACCTCACTGTACCGCTCCATTGCCTTCTCGTGGGCGCGCACCAGGGCATCCTCCTGCAATCACGTACATCACTATCACTCACTTGGCATGTTTATTTATTCAAGGAATTAGGATCGTCAGCATTACATTTATTGCTACAATTTACAAATAACATTTAAAAATCAATTTTCTCATAAATATACCTATTACAGGCGAACACAACATTTTAAACAACAAAAAATATTAAAAATACAAAAAGAAACCTCTATTAACATTTTATATGCCAGAAACTTAAATTTTGGCAATCTGTCATTAAAAGATGTCCATAACTACGGCCCCATTCGTCTTATTAAGTGCGTTGTCCTGTGTTGTATTATTGTAAGTTAATATTTATTCTCATGTAAGCGAATGTAATTCTTCATGAGAAATGAAGTTCTTAAATCAGTACTGTGCACAGCATCCGGATAAAGGTGCGTTTTTGCCTGTATTTGTTCTTGAAAATAGAAGCGCAATAATATTTTCCACGGGGTGACGAGGAAGACGCTATGGGACCGTAAGTGAGACATCCCCCAAAAGTTATCTAGCATGTTATTTTTAGTAGCATCTAATCGAATTCAAATCTATTTGTGAAAACAAAAAAAAGTACAGTCATCTAGCCTCACTGGACAGGACGTTATTCCATAAGGCGCTATCTAGCAACTAAATGCTTGTGCTATGGGATCCAAAACAACGGATAAACACAACACACTAAATTTAAATACTATTTTTTTGTAAATACAGATTAACCAAGCAGCAGACGTGTGAATAAAAGCAGGTTATGAAAACGAATACGAGATCCAGACCTCAACAAAGTCCTTGGTGAGTCTGGCGAGGTTCTCGCGCAGGTAGGAGTAGAGCTGGTCTGCGGCGAGCTGACGGGCAGCCTTCTTGGTGGTCGCGGTGGCCGAGCGGGTCTGCGAGCCAACGCGAGCCACCACTGTGAAGTGGCGGAGGTGTGGGGGGCCTGTGTCGCCCACCTAAACACAACACAGTCACATCACATGGTTAATGATAATGTAATAAAAATGCGGAGACAGGTTACAGTCAAGTTGGGTAACCTTGAATTTCAGTGTAACATTGAATCCACTCTTTTAAATCAGTTACTTTTGACAAGTACTCCAACTAAAAGATGTTGTTGCATAAAATCAATTGCTTACTGTGAAGAAAATAAAGAATCTTTATTATTAACAAGTGACCCGCCCCCGCTCGCACGGGTGCAATAGGATGTTATTATACATATAAACCTTCCTCTTGAATCACTCTATCTATTAAAAAGAACCGCATCAAAATCCGTTCCGTATTTTCAAAGATTTAAGCATACAAAGGGACATAGGGACAGAGAAAGCGAATTTGTTTTATAAAATGTAGTGAAGATCTGCAAGCCGCATCTTCTTCGCTAAAGATCTGACAACCAGAATAAGACATTTGGTCATCTTGGCATCAGGCAGGAATCAAACTCGCATCTTTCACAAACCGGGCAACCGCACGGGTGACGGGTGAGTGCAGCCAGGTTTACGAAAGATGCGGGTTCGATTCCTGCCTGATGCCAAGATGACCAAATGTCTTTTTCTGGTTTTCAGATCTTTAGTAAAGATACTGCATGGAAAATGCTACAAATATATAACCATCTTTCTCATTATTATGTATCGTACCAGATCGTACTCCGGCGCCGGTAGATGGTACTCCTCGGAGAGCTCCTTCAGCAGCGCCACGTATGAGCGCGCGCCGCCCCCGCCGCCTGCCTCCCCCGCGCCCAGCGCCGACGCGTCACCCATGCCCAGACCACAGCCCCCGCTTGCCTGGCACAACAACAATACCTATGCATTTTTTTGTTTGTTCAAGTAGACCATTACATCGTCAAGAATCTTAATTTTAACCACTTAACAAACATACACATATAAACAATACTTAAAATACATGTAAAGTTACGGAATGAAAAGGTTGACCAGTTTTCAAACATATTCATTTACGCCACAGTATAAACAGTAGGTTATCTATGGCCGCCCGCCGTGTTATTAGCCTAGTGTGCACACAGACACGCGGCACAGCCTGTCCTTACTACCGCCACCTTATTCCCCCCGTATTTTATGCTAGCGTGTGCGTGAAATCGAGTGCGAGAATCGTGCCGACACGGCGCGCGACGCGCACGCACACATTCAAACCGAGAGTGGCACGTTTGTATGTAGATGTTCTACTGTATGGTTTATACTGTGGATATGTCACCGGAAAATAACAAGAACCGTAAATTTATAATGGGTTTTTTATCGGTGTTTCTCATCGCCGAAGGGTTAGCCGCAAATTATACAATGAACACGAAGATGAATTTGTTTTTACAAAATATAAAACATTAAAACCGGCCTTCTGCCAAAATGAAATGGCGGAGGAGATGAAGAAAGAAGGAACACGTGACTTATTCGACCAATCAGAGCGCACATGGCGTTTGGTACTGCCCACTTATTATTTTACGGATGCGTTCCGAAAGTTTATAAATTTCCTGTAATGTGGGCGTAAAATAATACAATTTATCTCTCGTTTAGAATCCTACGAAAGTTTATAAATTTCCTAGGAAATTTATAAATTAACGGTTTTTGTTATTTTCCGGTGACAGATACACATAATCGAACAATATGTAAACAATTCCACACGTTCCGTGGGCAGGCCCTCCGCAAGGGGGACCGACGATCTGGTCAAGGTCGCGGGAAGCCACTGGATGCGGACAGCGCAGGACCGATCGTTGCGGAGATCCTTGGGGGAGGCATATGCCCTATGAGCGTCGTTCGGCTGATATGATGATGATGATGATATAAACAATACTTAAATACATGTACATAATGCGACTCTACCACCGGCGTCGGAAGGTTGTTTCTACTGAGAAGACCCGGCAAGAAAATCAGCAGTTACTCTTTTTAAATCGTCCAATGTTTTACACTAGAGCATTAAGAACTGGAGATGCCTTACGTGCATTACCCCTCTGCACACGTTACGATTAAAAATCCGAACGTTGAACAAAACTACTTGAAACTCGGAAATTTTGACATAACGAGTCATACGTCGATGAGTAAAGAGCTCTTCAAAAATGCCGTTTTGTGCTGTAGATAGTTGTAAGAACACTTCGAGAAACTCAAATTGGAAGAAGGATAATGTTATGTTTCATCCGTATGTATTTTTTTGGTTCAATTTCATGTTTCTTTTGCAAAAATCACTAATAATTAAAACACCTGAAACATTGTTTGGAATGACATTTGAGTTTTTTCGTAATCACACTAGTGTTGGGGTTAATGTCAAGAAAAATCGATTGGCAAGTTCCGATTGCACTCGAACAAAATATTTCAATTAGTTCGATTGACGTAAGAATAACGTTTCTAATGATTCATTTATTTATTATCCGACTGCGCTAGAAGGTGGGTTATGTTTTTCGAGTGTATGTATGTATATATGTAAGTATGCTTGTATGTAATAGTGTTTGACACGCTCTGCAGCCTGAACGGCTCGATTTATTTCAGCTTGAGATGTGTCGTTAGATTTGTAATTACTGCGAAAGTGATACTGGGCCTAACAATATAAAAAACATTCAAATTCATTTTAAAAAAAGAATAAATAAAATTTGACAAAATTTGTTTCCGAGCATACCTTGTCATGATTTTGATGTACTAGTCAGTCATAACGTGGAGTTAGCAAGGTCGGTCCTGAGGAAATATTCCGATACAAGGATATCTTTCCTCACCAAACACCCACAAAACTGTATTAGACACATTTATACAAAACTCATTCATCTTAAAAATCAATAGCGTGTTGATCAAAATAAATATACATTCAAATTGTTGTTTCCTGAATGTTTAAATTAAGAAATTTAGAAGTTAGACGTACAAATATTTACTCTGCTGTTTGTTGCTACTTTGTTCTGTTTTTAAAAACGATGTTTCCAATCACATAATATCAAGTTTACTAACTTAGGCAGTCTGTCAAGCCCTAGAAACATACATGCAGCTCGTTTCAGTTAGGGCAGATTATTCAACAGTTAGATCAAAGTTATCGGATGAACAAATAACAACTCGGCAGATTTCAAAATATTGAATTACGAAATCTAAATGTGGACCATCCATTTCAGACTATGCACTATTCATAGGTAGATTTGAAAATCTGCGGCGTTATCATAGGTCAAAAATAAAAGGTTAACCGGTTCACAGTCCACAGCCCACATATGGGCTGCGAACAATTGGCTTTTAATTGTTATATTTGTGGACAGTGAACCTGTTAATTTATCAGACCAATAGGTCTGATAAGTTATTAATCCTCAAAATTGGTCCTTAGTCCAAATTTTTACTCTAATAATTTATTTAATGATTGCTTACTGCTATATTGCTTTAAAAGATTAGAAGAATCTACACGTTTCAATAAGTTTGTAATTTAAAATATTCGTCTAATAGTTTTAAGTAAATATTCATAAAGGTAAAAAGCCTGATTTTACCTGTTTACGTGGACTTCTCCACGTAAACAGCTAAAATCAGGCTTAGAAATTATGGAAAGTGCGTAATTTCTAAAACATAATATAATTCACAATTTCTAATCGAAACATTTGTTCAATTTATTTTTGTACATCCAATAGCTGTGTTATGGTCAGCACTAGCCAAGTTGACATAAGTACCGTGTAAAGACACAACTAATGTCAAAAGTTGTGGTAGTGTGAATCATTTTATTGACATGTATGTGTAAAATATCCCTGTGTTGCTTATTTAGGTTTGTGTGCGATTGTGCCAACAAGCCTCTTCTGTTATAGTAGAGGTAAGTTTCTTTGTGGGAGTGTTCCCCCTGCCCCCGCAAAAAGGGACAGACTTTTTTGCATTGACGGGCGGCCCAATCGCGAGTCCATTTCTATATTGTCTAAGGTTTTACAGTACAAAGTGAATGTTTGAAAAAACCAATGAAGTCATAAAGTTTTGACATGGAAATGAATGAGACAGGAAGTTAATAAGTAAACTTGGGTGAACTTAGTAAACTTGAGCAGTCCAGTTCCCGAAGGTGGCACCTGTTCACGAGTTATTGTGTGAGCCAGCCATCATCCCACTCAACAATACCTGGTCTATTATCACTACTGCTGGTACCACACGTTGACGGACGCGTCCTCAAACGTTGACAGATACGTCAGCAGATGGATCACCATGAGCCATCCACATGTTTGTCACCCCATCAGTTGGTTTGTGTTAAATCTTGTCAGATGCAACATGTACGCAACATTTCAAAGGCAGTTTACTGCTTGATACAGTTGTATCTTGAAGTTTCAAGCATTCAAATGTTTTGTCAGGGCTCATAGTCATTTTAGGGAATGAGATTAAAACAAAAAAAAAATACACGAGAAGCATGCATGCACATTACCCAACTCCGTACTGACTGATGCGTCGTCAGCCGTGTGGACAGTCATCGGGCAATCAAAGCGAGGAAAGAAAAAGTAAGAAAAAATGCAATTTGAATTGATGTTACAGACAGACATTTATGATGCAGTCATAGACTTAAGAACCAAGCTGCAAACCAGGCTATTATTTACCATCATCATCATCAACAGCCACATGACGTCCACTGCTGAACATAGGCCTCAACCAAAGGTTTCCAGAGCTGCTGATTATTTATAAGTAACTTCAAAATTTTCATTAACAGTTGTTAATAGGCACCGCATTACCTGAGCTAGTGAACCAAACGGCGGTGGCACGGGGTGTCCCAGTTGTGCCAGGCGAAGCAGCATCAGCCGGCCGGCCTCCTGCTTCGCCTCCTTCTTGGAGCGCGCCGCCGCCGTCACCGTCGCGCCCAGAGCCTGGCAGCGGTACTCGAATGTCGCCTGGTGCTGCGGCCCTGACTGACCACTCAAAACAAGTCAATAAAAAGGGAAAAATAACTATCTGGAAAAAAACTGGTGGAAGGGAAAGGCCAAGATGAATGTTTCTCGGACAAGTTTAAGATGTTCTCAGAAAGGATCAGCTCAGGAGTACCTTCAACTGATGAGCATGTATGAAAGGACTCATGAAAGTAGAGGAGGCGCAAGGTGTGTGTCAGGACTGTAACAAGAGGAAAGAAGTGGTCTTTGCCCACCCAATTGGGCAAGAGGTGTGATGGTATGTATCTAATAACTATCTGAACCACAGAAAGCCCTAAGCAAAAGCAACAATAGATTTTTAAGCACACGCTTTCTACACTGGCAGTAATTTCACTTATCAACAGCCATAATTAGCAAAACAACAAATTCCTATTTCTTTGTTATAGCAGAAGGGGGATTGATTTCTTAACTTATAGCTGTAAAAAAAGTGTGTAGTCCCATAAACAGGTACATAGTCACAGAATATTTGACACCTCATTTAATGTATTTCATGATGATAGATGATGTAGTTAAGGCAATTAAGAAAGTAAAACAGATGATATTGGGGTAGAATGGGGTTTAAAAAAGAGTTAAGAAATGAAAACAGAGAATTTTGGGGTTTTAAGGTTTTAAAAACGTGTTCACCTGTGATATACACTCATAGGTCGGGGTCTGGCCCATCTTGATCATCATCTCTTGCAGTACTGTTACAGCCGTCTTCATGTTTGGACTCCAACAAATCTATTGTAAAATTGTAATGATTCAAAAAATTAGGTCACATGAAAATCGGTAGAAACAATTTAACAAGCCACAAAATAATAGGCATGACGACCAATTTTGAAATCTTCTTTCGTGATAAAGGTACACATGTATTGTATACTAAAAAAACTTTATTTCGGTTTCAAAGGTCAGTTTAACAAAGTTTGAGGACATTATTCTAGTATTTTATCAACAGCGCGCGAAAACGCTCGCAGGTGTCATGGCGTCCGTGTGACGTATTTGTAATGTAAATATCAAGTGTCTGTCAAACTCACTTGTATGAAATACGACAGTGACATTTGTTGATTTCCACTACAGTGACGTCATAGTGCGTGATTGACGTTTGAGTCAAAATGGCGAATTGGAGTATTTTATCCTTTTACTTTATCGAAAATCTGATTAATCTCAGATTTTAAAATCAAACTAAATGTGTCTTTTAAATCCTTTTAATATGTTTTTTCCCCTAATGTATTCAAATCGTTGATTATTTGATACTGTCGTCATGCCTATTTGTAATTGTCTAAGGTCATGTAAATAGACTCAGAGAAGACTATAGGAAGCTAATTTGTGCAGGACAGAGAAAGAGAACTGTATGTTTGTGGTTATTTCAATTTAATTTGACTGGTTTACTGGTAGAGAATGCCTTAAGGCATTTAGTCCGCCAATTGTACTTTACTTCCTGTGACGGAGGGGGAGCGGAAATGAGTGGACTGTATTAAAATAGGTGAATAAAAGTATATTAAATAAAAACAGAAAACAAAGTTATAATTAAATCAAATACAAACCAAGTCGTAGCAACAAATCAAACAGAAGTGACATCTCTTATGTCATACAGAGAAAATAAACAATTGACAATCAAAACGTTCATAAGTTACAAAGGAGTTTTCACTCCGTAACACTTCCTTCAGCAATAAAGAATAAATAAATAAAAACAAAAAACAAAGGTATTTTTTTTATGTTTTCCCCTAACCCTATAGTGCCCCTAAGCTCATACTCCCACCTGCCACTAAAAACTAAAACTAACCTCAGACCCTAGGTTATAGCAAATTGCTGATCTGGACTAGTAAAATTTACACACAAAATGTTTTTCCGAACTTAAGTAAGTACGGTAAGTAAGTAAGTAAATATTCTTTATTGCACACTAAAACAACAACAATATTACAGGACAGTAGCTGAAGTAAACACGTAAATGTACAACTTGGGCGGTTTTATCGCTAAAGAGCGATCTCTTCCAAACAACCCAAAGGTAGAGGAAAGTTGATTAGAAGGGTAGGCAAGTGCACAAAAAAGTAATCGAACTTACGAACTCACAATAGGGCAAAGTGTTGGAAATAAACCGATTTCAACTGACAACAAAGTCTCTTTTATTGAAATGGAAATTATTGAAAATTACCCAGACCAGACTCCCAATATTATTCCAATGAGTTGATTATTTATTTACCTACCAGCAGCCAAAACAGTGATTGCCGCCGCACTTGCCGGCGTCGGTCGATAGGTCTGTAGGTAGTGGCAAATGTCAAAATAAATACCGTCTGATTTGCATTTTTAGCGCTTAGTTCTCGCAACGCCCTCAAAGCCAACAGACTCTTAACAACTCTTATGGACAGGCGAGATGCGAGAACCTATGGTCATAAAGTCTGATGATAAACTTGAAGTTTTTGAATCTTCCACCCGATAAGTTTCATCACGTTATCAATGGACGATAGCCGGAGGTCGGTTCAAATTTCTTGTTTGGAATTTTATTTACTGTGAGCGCTAAAGTTGCATTTCGGACTGCACCTCAAGTGTCAATGAAGTTTTTTAAAGTGGTCTTTTACGGTTCTGGGTAACTACTTGATTGCCATCCATCTAAAAAAAGTACACATTCATAGAAGGACTGTATCCTTCTAAGAGTGTGTCCCTTTTTAATGTTCACATTTCTGCCAGGAGCCCTCTCAGGCGGACCGGTTTTTAGCGCACATTCCTTTTGATGTACAATTTGCTCACATCATCGACCACACAGCCTATAGACGCCTGATGCCTAAACATGTACGGCATGTTCCTTATGACCCCATAGACTTTTAGCCAATTATAGACGTTTGCTGCCACGTAGTTGACTTCCCAATTCCCAAGGAACATTTATAAGTTCCTTGAATATTCCAGACTAGCTAGTATCAGCCTGCCACTTCGTTTGCATAGGAATCGCCTCACATACCTAGAGCGGCCACCCGCGACTGCGTCCGCGTGGACTAAGGTTAAAAAAAGAGTGATACAATATGTTTAAAAATTGTAGCCTTTGTATTATTCAGAAGCATAAGCTATATTATTGTAAAATTTAATTAAAATCCATCTAGTAGTATTTAAAGAGCAACACGGCACATCCAAACAAACTTCCCCATTTATAAATTGAAAAGATTCAACGATATTGAAAAATAAAAGTAGCGTATGTTAGTTCATCAGGGATAAAATTGGATGCCAATCGTGAAATAATTTTCAAATCGGTTCACTTTGTCGGAACCTATTCAATACAGACAAACGATCAAATCTTTCCTATCTATAATAATATTAGTATTCATAGGTTGATCACAAAACCAATCACTAAATAGCATATAATACGACAGGGTAATGGATGGGTTTTTTTGTTTGTCATTACAATTATTTATGAAAGAAATATGTCAAAGCCAATAAAGAAAAATAAAATACATAAACTCTATTGCCTACCAAAAAAACGATTGACTTAGGACTTAGCCTAGTACTAAGAACTCTGAGGATTAAAATTCTGGTAGTTGCTTATGTCATTATTTTCAATTCATAGTAAGGGCTGTTTCAATAGCAAATCAAACCAAATAGTTTTTGTGAGGTATTAGTTCCCGATGATCAAATTTGAATATCGTTACTCCATGGTAGTCGAGTTTATCGATAAACATAATTAGAATTAGACTTCATACAACGCTATTCGCACTTGTTTAAAAAGAAAAAGATAATTATCCGCTCAGAAAAGAAAGGGACAAGAGTATATTCCACATAATTACATTTCCTAGGAACCATATTCAGTGTAAGATGAACTCCAAACGTTTTTCCTTTGCATCTGTTTACAAGATATTTCCAAATAAATCGCTTGCATGTGGAATGTAATGTAATACCGGAAAGTCCTATAATTTCGAGGCCAATCGCAGCGTGGGACGTCCACTCGCAAGGTGGACAGATGAACTTATAAATATTGCAGGGTTTCGGTGGATGCAGGCCGCCTACCACCAGCCGCTCTGGAAATCTGTGAGGGAGGCCTATGTTCAGCAGTGGACTTTGTATGGCTGCTGATGATGATGTGGAATGTGATATCGAGTACTTTCGAGTTTCTCGATTGCGACATGTATATTTTGTGAAATTCCTGCGCCCCCTTTCCTACATAAAGAGGGATTTTTGATGAAAATTCTATAAGTCTAAACTCCATAGTAAGGTCGTTGAAAATTTCTCTATACTAAAATTTTCCAAGTGAAATGTACTTTCAGAACATTCCCTTCCATACACTCTAGCCGCCGAAAGTGATATATTTGGGGTCAGTGGGAATTCCCGACTATTTAACTGACTTTATAACCCAAGCCTCACGTCTTTCACCAGTTGTCTAACGGCTATGAGGTCAATGGCTCACACACTTGCATGGCTAAACATCGAGCACCCCATTCTGTACAAAAATTTAAAACAACATGTCTATGGTTTCCACAATCGCGTGATTGGTCGCTGTAGCTTGTTTAGTCTGTGGTACAACGACAGTGCTGCCAACGACTAAAGCAAGCGTAAACTAAAAAATCGACGTCAATCAAACATGTCAGTCGCTCGTATAATGGCGGAGATTGTGTTGTTTTTTACGATCGGGCGGCCCCGGTAGTGTTGTATCAGTACGTTACAGCCACCGAGACATGAACATCGTTTCACACTGAGAATTGACTTGAGTGATTGTTGGTTGTTGCCGGGACGGTTATGGAGTTAGAGGACACTGGCTTGGGGTTGATTATAGTGATTTAGTTGTGCGTCGGCGGGTCGGAGCGTGGTCGGAGGCCGGTGTAAACGGTGGCGGCGTGAGGGTCAGCGATGGGGGCGCAGCAGGCCAAGGAGCGCGGTGGGGCGAGTGGCGCATCCATGCGCTCGGTGCGGGCGAAGCCTCGAATACCGAAAGACCCTCGCATCCTTGGCTCCAACATTTTCACTGAGCACAGCGGTGAGTAATTTCTAGCTGCGGCGATTTCTCATCCTGTCCTTCAGCGCGTGCTGTGCATATCTTATCTCTAAACCATATTAAACAATTGAAGCCACAACAATAACATCTGCTAGCATTTTTTTGTGATTTGCTGTAGGCAGCTTTCTTTTTTTATATTTTTTGTACTGTTTTTTGGTATTTTTGCCTAATGTGTTTTTGATTCTTTACTCAGTTTCATTGTTCCCTTCCAGTATTATCCTGCCTGATCACTATCTCCATTTTGTTCAGTCACATTGAACAGTTCTAGTATGTAACTGAATTAAAATCCTATTATTCAGAATTTTAATTTCATCCTATTAGTTAATGCTAACCATTCATTCTGCTGTAATTTGATAAGTGGTATGCTGCACAAGTCTTGCTGCCTGCATACCAATCGGTCACCAGTGAGCCCTATGGCATGCACTTGTTTAAACAAATGTGATAGAGTCATAGTTGGCTTTCTATTTGAAGTAAAGCTTGTTGGGGAATATTAGGTAATCCAGGATCCTGCCTACTGTTCCTATCCATGCTAATCATGCATCAGTTCTTTGTCTTAGTGCGAGATCAAGTGCTGAATCCAGCCGAAAAGCAAAGAAGGAGACTGAATTAATTGCACAAGTCTAACTTTCTGTCGTTCCCAGTTTGAGCAGTAATGAGTTCAGCAGTGATTTGGTTCTATTTTATTTAATAGCAAACAGCGAACATCTTCATTTCTTTCTGTAGTTATTAATTTGTTATTATCATACTTATCCCCTCAAGTGTCGAATACCCGCTGCGCCCGATGAAAGTTTTTTAAAGTAGCCCAGTACCCGCTGCGCCCGTTTTTTATGAGGTTTTTTAATTTAGCTCTTGCGTTGGTCCGAAGGCGTTGTTGGCTGTGAAGTTGTGTTTTTCTTTTGAATTCGGACCGCGGCTTGACGTTTAATGTCATAGACATATACCTTCCATTAAAAAAAAGTGAGTTTTAGCCTATGGAAGTTAGGTTGGAAATTTGACACCTTTTTATTGTTGTGCGTCAGGTTTTATTGTAATTTTTCTGCTTTAAATAGGAACGAATTATTCTTATATCGTCTAGATAAGTCTATGACCTAATGAAAATAATATTAAAATATGGTAGTTATCGATTTCATTTTCAAACTAGGATGAGTCATAGCACAAAAAGAGAAAGTTTTACTTTCTCCACTTTCTCCATTTTATTTAAGAATTAGAAAACAATCAATTGTATTAAAAATTGTGATAAATAGGAAGCAAATTTCATTGGCTTTCTAAACATATAGTCAGATTCGATGTCCATCTCGCGAAACCTGAGATATCTTGATTTTAATCCAACCATGTGTTTTGCAAAGTTGCAAAAATAACGGCCACGACAAATAAGGCAAAAATCGATTTGCAATTACGACGCCTGAGGGGTTATGTAGTTTTCAATTCTGAATTCAGCAATACTTCCCTTTCATTTTTAAACAAAAAGCTGTGCGTCATCGATGAATAAAAAAGGAAGGAACTCTTCTAAGAAAAATGAAGCATGCAAGCAAGGCCAACATGTAAATGTTTCCCTACACTCACACATAAAAACCTAGATGAATCTGCCTGGCAAAGCAGGATCTATGAGAATTGTGCCAAGTTGCAGCCAATAACCAATTAGAATGCCTACACTGTACAAATGTTGTGAAATGTTGCATGTGTAAACAAAATCCTATAAAAAGTTCCACTTATTTCCTGCTTTCCACTTGCCTGTAAAATCTCGTTTGCTCTCCATTCACCCTGTGATATGCTTGGAGTCCTTTTTTACTTATTCATGCTGTGCGATTACAGTTGTTGTTCTCCTTAATTTCATACTCAATATACTTACATAAAAAACTTGAAATATTTCACAGTTCCAAGTCTTTTAATCCAGAACAGTATTAGAATACTGTAGGAAGATAGGGTAGGCGCTTAAGCTTTTTCTAGATTCAAATGTAGAAAATCTGGTTAACCAGCATAGAGGATTAATAATAATACCATTTATAAAAAAAAAGATGTCCCAGTTGCTTGCATAATGTGAAGAAGATGAAAATGATAATAAATCAATAAAGAGTTAAATTGGAACAGTATAGGTAGTTGCTAATTTTCTTTTGTGTGCTTTGCGAAAACGTTTAGGCCTTACTGGTTCAAATATTGTAAAAGCTAAAAGATCACCCACATATCTTGATTCTAAGGATGCAAGCCTCGCTCCAATCAAAGATATTTTTACTCACTTGTAAAATACTGCACACTTAAAAATTTACAGAATCAAATTCAAACTTAAAGGCTTTACAAGTAAGTAGGTACTTAGGAAAAGTCAATTTCCAAAAAAAGTGCAAAGCTTAGGCTCACAGCTACATGTATGTATAGCTAGTTACAAAAAAAAGAATAAGAAAAGTAGGTAGGTTTTCTTCCTGTATTTTAATTATGCAAAGAAAGAAACATAAATATAGCCACGCATTGTTTGATGTATGTTTGTTCAATTTGTTACGTGTAAACTTGTGAATGATTAAATAGTGTTCAAAAGTAAATCAATTTAACAATGTAAATAATTGTTGTTTAATATTAATAGGTCGTTTTTCAATGTAAGAGCATTAGAATCACTTACACACATACGAAAAAATTGACCATTTCATTAATTGAGTAAAGGCAGAAACCTTTATACAGCTGCTTATGTCTAATATTGTTTGACGTAAGTATGAAGTTTGTAAAAATTGTCACGTGTAAATGATGGAATTAGGGTAAAAAGTTTATTAATTCAACAATCAAAGTATTTAGTATTAATCGGCAATTTTCAATATAATAGCATATGAATCGCTCCAGAAATGGCAGAAATGGTCTATGCTCTTCACTATTTAAAGTCACTTTTTCTTTTGCCTTCCCGGCGGTTCTTCCTACCACACCTTGTTGAGAACTGCTTCTAGACCATCAATGATTTTTTGTCCAAATCATAGGCCAGTTGGATGTTTGCCAACATATTTAATGCTCTCCACATTTGCACGCTTAGACCTAAGTAGATTTTGACTGGACATCTTGACACAAACTGAGATCCTATTTTGTATTTACTATTTAAAATCTAGCAAATAAATAAATTTCTTTTCATTTCACCGGTACAAAGCCCCCCCGACCACGCCAGGGTGAAAACTCAGGGGGGCACTATAAACCCCTACATTTGGTATACCTAGTGATACCTATTATTTCATAGGTTCTATGGTTACGAATTTACGATTATTCACCTATAATAGTGAAAGTGCACTTTAAATAATAACCTAACACTGAAATACATCTGTTATCATTATCATATTATCAGTAGATAAGTACTTGAAATTCATACCATCTACAGTGTGTAGAACGTATTGCTTGCTCGTTGATGGAAATTAATTTTCGATATTCTTATCGCGTATCAAAAACGTTATCAATAAAGATAAAACTACAAACCGTTCCACTAAATCTTCTTTTTGCGATTTGACCTATTTTTACTAAGTTAATAAGTAACAACGATTCGTCTTAACCTCTAAAGTGTCAATGAAGACCAATGATCTAAATTCACCGCAGCGACAACCAGTCCCATAAACCCCTAGTTGTTTAAACTTAAAAAAACCAAGAAAGAAAAAAAATACATAGAAACAAGCTGCCCAGGAGTGAAAGGGCAGAGCGTTCTATAGGATGATAGGGAATAATAAAAAAAACTTAGTTAAGTCATCTTATTGTCAAAAAGAAGAAAATGGTTGTCTGTTATGTCCGTTTACGGTCTATAGTTTAATGTCACGTCACGTCATAAAAAAACATTGATGAAATGATTGCAAACTTTTATGACGCACGCTTTAGCCAATCGAGTGGAAGAGAAATAGATGCCGAACGCTAAAGCCGATCACTGCCTCGTGCAGCGCTCTCGCTTCTTCCGTCACGTTACAATGAACGTAACGTAACAATGAGCGTAACGTTACCATGAGCGTAACGTTACAATGAGTGTAACGTTACAATGCGCGTAACGATATGTAACGTTACAATGAGCGTAACGTATGATGCTCATTGTATGAGCCATGCTTCTTCGTGCGGGCAGCCGGCTTTCATGGATGTAATAGACGTTGTCACGTCCAAAAACAACTATCGTACTACGTCAAGTGAGCCATCTTTGGATAGGTGGGGACAATCAGAATAATAGTAAACAATTTTGAATAGAGATGATTGTATAACCTCAATAAAACTACTACTTATATATTCATTTATTAAGGGCAGATTTGTTAAACGTCATTGGGAACCGGGAGTTTTAGCTCACTGTGGGAGAGGTCTATGTCCAGCCGTGGACTACGTATCACTACATAGTATAAATCAAAGTCGCTTTCTCTGACCCTATATCCCTATGTATGCTTAATATGTTTTTTTTAAAAGCTAGAGTGATTAAAGAGGAAGGTTTAAGTGTATAATAACATCCCAGTGCACCCGTGCGAAGCCGGGTCGTATCGCTAGTTATAGGATACAAGTATAGATAATGACTTAGATTGTAATTTATTGGCTTGACAAATTCTATCTTACTATTGTTTGCCCTAGTTAGGCCTAGTTGATAGCTATGTGAACTATTGAAAGATAGACTTTCCTTTATTTCACAAAGAAAACAAATAGCTCAGGCGCCATTATCGCTGATAGCGAGTATTTGTAAAATTATTATAAATAAAAGTATAATGATATTTAATATAAATAAAAACATACTGATATTTAAGAAATAATAAAAAAATATTATGATGTTAACATCTTAGATTAAAGCAAAAGAGGAAGATGCGGCAACAGCTAGCCGCGCGCGGTCCTACTAAACTGAGTACAGTGTACTTTGTTTGCTTCAGTCTGCGTTGATACACTAAAGTAAAGTAAAGTAAAGTAAAGTAAAAATAGTATTTATTCATGTAAACTTATTAAAAAGCACTTATGACAAGTCATAACATAAAAATTAAAAAGTAATAATGTTATTCTACCACCGGTTCGGAGGTGTTGATTCTACCGAGAAGAAACCGGCAAGAAACTCGGTAGTTACTCTTTTTTAATCTTGTTTGTTTACAATAATTGCGATAACAGAGTAACAACAGTAAAGTCAAAATACATGATGTGCAGAGGAGCAGACTATTTCTGAGATGACCACAAATCCTTGTCGTTCAAGTAATCTTTTACATTGTAATAACCTCGTTTCATTAACTTTTCTTTAATTTGCGATTTAAACTTGTGAAGGGGTAGTTCAACAAGACTTTGAGGTACTTTATTAAAGAATTTTACACATTGACCCACAAATGATTTTCCTACTTTATGAAGTCTAAGATTAGGATTTACAAGTTTGTTCTTGTTTCTTGTATTGAATTTATGACTATCACAATTCTTCTTGAAAAGGTGCAAATTTTTGCGTACGTACATTATGTTGTCATAAATGTATTGAGAGTGTACAGTTAATATATTTATCTCCTTAAGAGTGCGTATAAACCCAGCAAATTTATAAAATTCACCCGCACCCCCCTCTCTGCGAACACTATCGCCCGCCAAACCACAATACATCTCTCTCGCTCGCTCAACGCGTAGCTTCCGTAGTATACGTAAAACAATCAGATAACACAGTAGGCATTCTTCTTGTGAATACATTGCCTACATTTTAATGTACGTAATTTTACTTTGTATATAAGTTGAATGTTATGTTGTAGATAGTAGTCTCATCTTTGAAATTATTTTTAAGGATCTTTATGCAAAAGGTAAAAACAGGGCCCTAATACGTAGACTACACTGTCTTTCTGTCACCAGTTGATTTTTTCACAATAAATACTAAATACTAGCAGCCACCCGCGACTTCGTCCGCGTGGACTTAGCTGTATATGAAAAAAGATTTTCCCGCTTTTCTGTTGAAATTTTCCTGAATTTTCTTTGCTATGAACCTCACGGAGCCCGAGACCTTTCCAACGAATGCAAAACCGTGGAAATCGGTTCTTGCGTTCTGGAGTTATAGCGTCAGGAAGGAAAACCCGACTTATTTTCATATACTAAAAAAAATATATATAAAATATTTATTCAAATGTATATTTTAGAGTAAATACACAAGCGGGTTTTTTTGCGTTCTTTGTTCTATATTAGTGACGGTAATAGGTGGACGCATTTGTATATTTATAAACAAAAGCTCCCCGGTCATGATTTGACCCGGCTTTTTTTTTCGTGGGGAAATCTTCATGGATACCTCGCCGCCCGGGGGGACGACGATGTTATGTTGGACTGCTACCGACCAAAACCCCGCTGCCGCTACTACGCGCCTCAAGGCGCTTGCAGGCCGCACTGGCCCCGCAACCCCACGTGTCGCCCTTAGGGGCCTCAACGAGTGGGTGGCTAGTCCACCACACTGCCACGCCTTCTATTCGCTTCCCGGCGGTTGGACCCTACCACCAGTACTAAGCCCCCTCGCAACGATAAGGTGAGAACTCATGACGGGGTGGTTTGACTCTCCTCCACCAACTGAACACGAATTAAAGGGTCATATCCCGCCTGGCGCGATTGTCAGCGATTATAATAATAGATTTTCAATGTGTGCGTGTGCATTGGGTGAGCACCCTCTAAAAATGAATAAAAATGTTCTCACCATTTAGTTAAAGGTCTAAAACAATTGTAAATGTAATCTTGCAATTTGTAAAACGATGGAACCGAAGTTATTTAATGAAATGTGTGCTCACCCAGTTCTTACAAAGGGGCAGCCGTATCTCCGTATGTAATGACTACAAATACCAATAGTGTACTGAATTTTAGTAAAAACCTATTCTAACTAGGGTTTTAAAATTCAGTTTCACAAGATCCGTAATAAAAAAAATACAAATGATTTCTTGTGCTCACTCAATCCTCACGTTATTAAAAGGGCTGATATTTTAGCGAACTAGCAATTAAATGGCATTCATAATTTGTACTGTTTTAGTTGTATTGTCACTTTATTTTGTAACGTGTGAACACCATACCCTACCCTACTCCCTACCCTACTCTATAGAGTTCCGGACAAACAATAAATTGCGTATATCTCCTGAAGTAAATAAAAATATCAAAAACGTATAGACATGATCATTTTGTATTTTTTTTGACTAAATTTGACATGTTAACTTATTCTTCAAAGTTTAGTTACAAAGAGGTATACACGTTTTTCACTTTACGAAAATAAGAGGATTGGGTGAGCACTTTAAAAAAATATATACTCAAGAACGCGCAGTGATAGTGGTTTGTTTTATATTTTACAAAATTATGTTCATAGTCAACCAAAACAGTACAAATTATGAATGCCATTTAATTGCTAGTTCGCTAAAATATCAGCCCTTTTAATAACGTGAGGATTGGGTGAGCACAAGAAATCATTTGTATTTTTTTTTATTACGGATCTTGTGAAACTGAATTTTAAAACCCTAGTCAGAATAGATTTTTACTGAAATTCAGTACACTATTGGTATTTGTAAAGTCATTACATACGGAGATACGGCTGATCCTTTGAGAGAACTGGGTGAGCAGACATTTCATTAAATACCTTCGGTTACATCGTTTTACAAATTGCAAGATTACATTTACAATTGTTTTAGACCTTCAACTAAATGGTGAGAACATTTTTATTAATTTTTAGAGGGTGCTCAATGCACACGCACATATTTTCAATTGTATCTGGTTTATAAGGCGTTGAAAGGTGAATGAAAAATTAAAATGAATGCCAAAAACATCATCTTTATTTCAAGTATGTGCATATTATACGAGGGTCATTCAATAAATACTTACTTAGCCTACAAAAAGTAAGGGAAAATTTTTGAAAAGTTGCAATTTATTTTTCAACATAGTCTCCTTTCAGTTTCAGATACACTTAGCACAGCGATGCTCAAACTTTTTTAACCCGTCCGAAAAATAGTTTTTGTCAAACTCTGCAAAAAAGGCCTCTGTGGCGGCAATGACCTCCTCATTTGATCCATATCTATTCCCGGCGAGTGTTTTTTTCAGATTAGGAAACAGGAAGAAGTCTCAAGGGGCCAACTCTGGAGAATACGGTGGATGGGGCAGCAATTCGATCAATTTGGCCATGGCAACGGCAGACGTGTGAACCGGTGCGTTGTCGTGGTGAAACAGCACGTTTTTCTTCGCCAGGTGGGGTCGTTTTTTCTTTAATTCGGCGTCGAATCAGCCCAATAAATCGGCATAGTAAAGCCCTGTTATTGTTCTACCCTTCTCGAGGTAATCGATGTAGATCAAATCTTGTGGATCCCAGAAAACGACTACTTAGAGTGCGTCGTCGCTTCAATGAACTGTAATTGAAAAGTTCAGCTATTTACAAAATTAAAATTAAAAAATGACACAGTAGAAAAAAAATAATGCGGAAGCCATATTTATACGGAAAGGCACAAATTACCCACTATTAGGAAAGTCATTTGCAATTAAGCATAAAAGTACTCGTAGCAAGTGGCGTTCTGAGTCAAAATATCGCTCGGCTCATGCGTTTTGTGGTTGCAGTTCTAACCACCCCACCCAAATCAACCCTTTTCCGTTCAACTGATCGGATTTATTATATATTTACAGGAGAGTGCAAAGCAGCGGCCAGGCAAAAAAGTATGCGGGAAATGGTTAATTTCGGCGTCTGTTACTTTCAAATTACTGATTTAAGACAGGATGGTTTGGAAAGTGATAACTTTATCAGAAATTATCTAACGTTATTTTTCAAATGACTATTTCCTATTCGTTATTTTTCTCATGACAGGTCTCCGCTAGTTTAAATGTTATCGATTGTACTGTAAGAATTTAGGCGGATACCTTTCTGGAGTATTCTCTTCATTCCTCGAGTAATCATTACGGTAAGTATTTTTTCTGACTGACAATAGTCTGTAGATATAGGCTGTCTATTAGGGTCTACATTTTCCAAATTCAATGTTGTTCTGTAAAATAAACACAGTACTTAGTATATTTACTCATGTCGTAGTAACTAGTTATTGTTTCAGCCAGCTTCAACATTACTAAAAAAAATATCCCAAGATGGAAAAGCAAGTATGGATACTATTTTTAAAGAAACCTACATAGTCGACGACGCGCATGCCTCCACAACTTCATTTTGATCACACCTGTCAGATTGTGAAATATTTTGAGATGCAGCAATTCTGAAAATTAAATATTATTTGAAAATAATTTACTTACAATAAATACCTGGTGGATTGAAACAAATACCTTCGAAATCAACCTATTATTTGAAGAGACCAACTAAAGTCATGTGATTACTTAGCATATACTTTACACCATCTGTTTACGTCATCTTACTAGAGCGACTCAAATGAATTTATTTCTCTTAAAATACAATACAACATACCTTCGACAATTAGACATCCTTGCAGTTTGTAACTTTTTTAGTTCTCGTTCACTAAGTCCTTTTCTTTTTCCCCATTTCACTATTTATTTTGAAACTCGGAGCAGCTAAGAATTTGAGCGTAGTCTTCTCGTCTCAACGGAGCGATGGGTACTGATGTGTGAAATAGAAATATGTGTCAAGCTTCACAAACGTGCGACGGAAGATGACTTTTTCCGCGGAATCAAAACGTATTAAGTGCCAAAAGTGTTTAATCGTTATAAATCCAAAACTAAAAGTAATTTTAAAAAATGGCTAGACATAGCCCTTACTTATTTTTCAATATAATTATTTATAAAAAAATTGTCATCATAGTAATTGCCATGTCCAGTATAAAACGAAAAAAAGGGAAAATCAGACGTAACTTCGTGATTTTTTTTTATCGAGATAATTTAATTATTTTATGTTTTTGATCAAACACAACCCTCGAAAATATAATGAAGCGTAACATTTAATAAATTCATAAAATTTCATCTAGTATTTATCACGTACAATCAAGAAGAAGATTGGTAGTTTTGCTTTATGCGCACTCTTAAATACTTCTCGGAGCGAGTCGCGTGGTCTAAGGCCGTATATGGAGCGAACGGCTCTTTTTTGAAGTACAAAAATAGTATTTATGTCCGCCGCTGACCCCCACAACATTAGTCCATACGACATTACACTATGAAACTAACTGAAATAAACTAATCTAGCTGTTTTAACATCAGTCAACAGTCTTATTTTTCTTACTGCATAAGCAGCCGAACTAAGTCTTCCTGCCAGGGACGTAATATGCGGACCCCACTGTAATTGGGAATCTAAAGTGACTCCTAAGAATACAGTGGAATTCGCAATTTCTAGTGGTTCATCGTTCATATTAACAACAATTTCAGCCTGTTTAACATTAGGCATGGAAAATTTGATGCATTTAGTTTTCTTGGCATTGAGTAATAAATTATTACTAGTGAACCAACGCACTACTTTTGAAAGAGTATTATTTACGTCGTCAAATGCGTTTGTACCTCTGCCGACTTTAAATATCAACGAGGTGTCATCAGCAAATAATACAATCTCACATACTCCTTTTACATAGAAAGGAAGGTAATTTACATAAATTAAGAAAAGCAGGGATCCTAATATTGATCCCTGGGGCACTCCCATACGTATGGTGGCACCGGAAGAGTTCGTGCCGTTGGCACTCACTTTTTGAATCCTGTCTGTGAGATAGGATTTTATCAGGCTAAGTGACATGTTTGACACACCGTAATGTCTCAGCTTAATCAGTAGGATCTCATGGTCTACGCAATCGAAAGCTTTTGATAAATCACAAAAAACCCCTATTGCATCTAGCTTGCCTTCCCACGCATCGAATATATGTTTCATTAGTGCAACTCCTGCATCAGTTGTGCTTCTATTCTTAGTGAATCCAAATTGCTTTTCATGTAATAGCTTATTTAAAGAGAAATGAGAGAGTAACTGATCCATAATAATTTTTTCAAAAATTTTACTTAATGCTGGTAGTATCGAAATAGGTCTATAGTTAGATGGGTCACTTTTTTCACCTGATTTTAAAAGAGGTATAACTTTACTTAATTTCATTAAGTTAGGAAATTGACCTTGGTCTACACAGTTGTTAAAAATTGAAGCTAAATTAGGTGCGATCAGATCTATGATAGGTTTAAGAATGTTTGTTGATATACCCCATATATCCTCAGTGTTTTTTATATTAAGTTCTTTAAACGCTTTGAGGATGATATGCGGCGTTATAAAATCAAAACTGAAACTAATGGCGCACTCATCAACACTAGATGCAAGGAGCGACCTAGCTAGTAAGGGACTAGAGTTAAGTTCACTTGTAGTAACAATAGGTATATTCGAGAAAAATGTTTCAAATGTTTTTGCTACCGTAAGATGGGGTTAATTGGTATCTGGGTCTTAATTGGGACAGGACTTTGAAAATGTTTCAAAGCTCGAGAGAAGTGCTGTATTTATTTTATTTTTGGGTGTTTTTGTTTATACCTGTAGTGAATATAAAAACATTCAAGAAATTAAGAAAAATAAAGCTTTGAAACATCTTCAAAGTCTTGTCCCAATTAAGACCCAGATACCAATTAACCCCATCTTACCGGTATGTCAATGTCGGATACTACAATACTGTCTTCAGTTTTAAGTGAGAAAGAATGATCACGAGGCTTAGTCTTACATGTTTCTTTATTTATTATGTTCCATGTTGCTTTGATTTTATTTTTAGCGTTTTGTATTTTTTCGCGCAAAAAAATGGACTTTGCAATACTACACGACTTTTTGAAGATTTTAGAATAAGATTTAACATAATCTACGATACCGGGGGTACTAAAGTTAGCTTTTAAATCGTATAACTCATATAATTTAATCCTACTTTTATGAATACCAGGAGTAGCCCAGTCACTAAACTTAAATTTGAAATTATTCACTGTTACTTTCTTCTTGGCAAATATATGATTATGTTCATTGAGTAATAAATCAGATAATTGCTTATACTGATCATCTATGTTCAGGTCTTCCTGAGATAAAGAGGGTAACTTTTTAATCAAGTTATTTTTAAATTTCTCTACTCGCATTTTAGTAACAGGTCTGTAAGTAATATCTACTGATTGAGAGACATGACGGTGTTCGAAACTGGTAAGCAAACCACAGTGGTCTGACTTCAAGCAGTTAATAATGGATTTTTCAATTCCAACATTTTCACAAAAAATATTATCCAAGCAGGTAGCTGATGTTGCAGTAATTCTAGTGGGTTCATTAAAAATATAAGTTATAAGTTGAAAGATTTAAACAAATTTAAAAATCTTACTGTTGTCTGGGAAACATCTAAAATATTTATATTGAAATCACCACAAACAACTACCTTCTTGTTTGACTTGCACACTTTTTTTAAGACTTCTTCCATAGTCTCTTCAAACACAGAATAATCAGCCGAGGGGGGCTTGTACACACAAACAATAATAATCTGCTCTAACTCCACACATGAGATTTCAATAGTTCGCTCAATTGATAGTCCTACTACATCTTTACGCTCTTTACATTTCAATTTATTGTGTACTAGAATAAGTGACCCACCACGAATAGCAGTACTTCTCAAGAACGAACTAATGACACTATAATTATCTATGCTTATCATACACTCATTTTTCTTTAGCCAGTGTTCTGTCAAACAAAAGACATGTATGTCCATACAGTCTAAGAATAAACCTATTTCTAATTCTTTGCCAGAGAAGCCCTGTATGTTCTGATGTACAAAGTTAATATAGTGTTTTGGCTTCTTCTTTGTCAAGTATTTGCAAGAGTTAACCTCTTTTGTCTCCATCTCTAATTTAAATGAGTTGGAACGAGTTCCAAAGTCTGAACAATGTTTACAACGTCCTGCTCAATAGGAGCAGATTGTTTAGCCAAATTTTTGGCTGAAATCATAAAAAAGTAAGATAGCGACATAGCTATCTGTCGTTTATAACAAATTGATAAATTAAATTTATCATTTGTCAGGTACATATTATTATTAATAATAGGATTAATGTCAATCAGATTAAATAAATAATTATTTGAAAATGTCAGAGTATCAAGCATCATATTAATTTTATATCTCTTTTGGTTTTCGGCCTGTGACAAACCCCTACTGTAAGGTAGCGTGAACAATACAATTTTACTAACATTTAAAAGTGAACTTAAAATATCACAACATTTCATAAATTGTCGTTTGTTCATATTACCTTCGTTTCCCATTAAAATAATGAGGGTTGTATTGGGGCTGAAACTATAGTCAGCAATTTTTTTTATAATTTCAGTGTATGAGGCACCCGGCAAACAGCAATTTAAAACTGACTTACCCAGACTTTTATTTAAAAGGTGGCCTATGTTTCTTCCAATATCATCACTAAACATCACCACATCACTGACATGATTTTCTGAAGTGGTTCCAATAGTGCCTAGTTCGTCAGATACCACGATTGTATTCGAAACAATCTGTGGTTTAGTGTAGTTCTCACTTATTGGGAGAGTATTGTCCAATGTTAGAACTGTCGGTACACTTATTTGTGATGACACTGAATCTACATTATCTAGGTGGTTAGAACACTGATCACATGAATTGTATTTATTTATTAGTGAGTCAAGTCTATCCGCATTGTAAGAGGACATTTTTACTAATTCAGTGTTAGCCAGGATATGCTCACTTATCTCCTTTTGTCCTAAAGCATATCTATTATTCATGTCTTTAAGAGCACCCTCTAACCGTGCAATTTTTTCTTCTAGAACCAAGGTCTCTTCTTCATAAGAGATTTGCCTGGTTTGCAAAAGTAGATTGTTGTGTGTCAATTCACTAAATAGGTCTATCTTTTCTTTTCTTAAAGCATTACATTTCTTAAATTGACACTGCTTCTTAATAAGTTTATTGGTTTTATTTATACATATACTTATTAATTTTAATATATTTCTTAATTTTTTTATGACTATTAAAGTTATAGAATTTAGATTTGGTAGCAGAGTCATCACAAGTAAGATCAATAGTAGGGATGACTTTATTACACAGCTCTGGAGCACATACAGCTAGCTCATCAAGCAAACTTTGATTGCCACCCCCAATGGTACATTGTTGGTCGCACTCTAGCTGCCTAATTGTTTTTTGTGACTCATACAAACTTAATTCTAAATCATTTATCCTACTTGAAGCTAATTCATGCGTATTACTGCATGCACTGAAAGAGTTCACTATATCTTGCAGTTGGGTACACTGGACGACAACATCAGAGTACTTCTGGTCGAGTTCCGCTAGTTCACATTTCAGTTTGGTATTGTTGTCAATGATTTTCCTAATCTCCAATTCACTTTCTTCCCCCTCCTGAATCAGCTGTATGTTGTCCCTTCTTAAGGTCTCTAGACTGTTATGTGATACTGTCTAACTCGTTGACATTGAAATACAATTTTCCACCTAATTAACGCAAAAAATGCCTGGCTGTGCCTTTATTCAGTACACAAATCATTCAAGGCGTAAAAACAAATCACAGGAAATCATGTTTCATGCGTAAGAACCACAAAATTATATTTTTGAAGAAAATATTTTTGTATTTGCCCATAAAATCCGTCATTTTTGAGTGACAGAAACAGACTAAACGGGATGTGTGCGTTAGACACGATACGATAGATTCCTGCAAAAACAGGTTTTCTTACATAGACTTTTCTCGCTCGCACTATTGAGGAGCCCATCGCTCTATCTTTATCTTTTGATGTCTTATCACTTCGTTAATATTTTGCGTAGTGTGTGTTCGTATGGATGTAGTGTGCGTGACAGCCCATATTTTAGTTGACAATTATAAGAGCGTACCGTATCTTCCTCTTTTTCTTTAATCTAAGGTTAACATTAATAAATAAACATTACATTTCAAAAATTTTAAAACCTCGTAATTTTCACGTCGCCATCAGATTCTACACTAACTAACAAGACTTGTAATATGGTTCCCACGAGTCATAATTAAAAACAAACGGACTTAAAGTTACGACAAAGAACTGTCTAAGTTTGTTATATTCAGGCAGAAATGGCGTTGAACCAACTTGCTCTAACGAGAGCAAGAACAACGTACGTAGCGTGGACAGCGGTCCACAGTTAAAAAAACATGATATTATTTATTAACTTCCATATTTGTCATCAACATTGCCTTTCTGAGTCTACCGCTGAACATACATAGGGCTTCCTCAACACGCATCCTACACACTCCTCAAGCTCATAGCACACTTTCCCAGCACGGCAACTGAACGACAAAGGCGAACATGCATTTCGTACCCAAAAATGAAAGTGCCGGCCAGGCAATAATAATACTGCAATCTTATTGGAAATCAAGCCCTGTAAGTTTCTTTCTTTCTCGCGTATATTAAAATAAAAAAAGGACAACACGGATTTTAGCTTTAGAGGTGTCGTCTGATTTGCTTTTACTGTGAGAGTAACATAAAATTAAGAAAATATGTAATTGAAAATTGTATAATATTGTTATTTTAAACCAATAGAAAATTGTTAATCTTCAGGACGTCATTTCCAATAAGAATCCAGTATTATTTTTGTCTGACCGGCATTTTAATTTTTGGGTACAACTTGTTCGAGACCTGAATGTTCTCCTTTGGACCTTAAGTTGTAAGGATGCGAGCTGCGAGTGGTATGGTAGCTGCGAGCGCGCTGACAGCTCACCGTTGGCTTTCTCATATTATTATTGCAAAATATATTGTACGTCTTACAATTTAATGCTCAGAATGGAAAGATAATGGCTGGGTCGGAGCCGTGCAGTGCGGTGCTGGTATAATGTGCTGCAACCTTTAGTCATAGCTTGGCACATCCGTGTATTTTGAATGATGCTCTATTAAAAAGTGATCTTACCAAGAAATTCGATTGAAAGTGAGCGTAGGTAGGGCTCGTTCAAAAAACATTTTGATTATTGGGCGGCGACTTCTCATACGGGATAATTAGTGAGGTGAGTTTTTGTGTGCGACGTGGGTGGGTGGCTGTGGGTCGCGTCTGTGAGATGTTACTTTGTCGGCGACTGGATAAACCAATTAACGATTAGTATTAAAGTAATGATTCTAGTTTTATTGCAAAAGTAACCGACTGACAGACGGACATTTGTATGTAAAATACCACTGGCTGTGACAGAAAAAACAATATTTGACAGGTACAACAAAAGGGAAAGTAACGTGTAATTGGTTGTGTTTACTATTTTCCTTGTATGAACTTGAGACGCCCCGTCTTACTACAAGACCAAATGTTTTTTGCTGGGTTTCCTATCTTAATTGCGAACCCTCCTCAAACTTCATCAAACACAACGCGAAATAATTCAGCCAAAATCAGTTCAGCAGTTTAAGAGTTTTGCGGTTAGAAACACATTTAGAGATTATTTTTTTATTTACATAGATTATTTAGCGTGATTATGAAGTGATTTTTATCTTTTTTGCTTAATTAACAATCTTTTGTTCTTTTCTTATCTCATATTTTTTCTGTTTTATTGAAAAAGGTTTGCTTTATTTTATGATTATTTTTGATTTGGATGTCGAAGAATGATCTAGTAACATTTGTCTAAACTATTTGATTTTATTATCTATGAAGAAATCTCTAGTATTAATACTACTTAGTTCAATGCCAGTCATAGTATAACTATTCAGCAGTACTGAAACGTAAAATTATATCACCCTGGAAAGGCACATAATATAATAGGTAGATACTGGGTTATCCGTTGAACATTGAAAAAAATCAATAAAAATGGGTTAAATACTAAAGGTAGCCTCCACTACAACAAACGTAATTTTAAAGCATTTTTTTACCCGATGAATTCTTCGAGCTCTGCTCGCACTTGGCCGGTTTTTTCCTATCCATAATTGATACGTCAAAAACTAACCCGCTAATTCACAAACGTCAATCAACGCTAAGCACGCGCTCACGCTCATGCTGTCCCATAAAATGTAAATACAACTGAAAGGGGCAGCTCAACTTCTGAGGGATACTCAACGTTAATTTGCGTTTGTGAATTTGGAGGTAAGTCTGTGTGTTCTGTGTAGTATATTATACAGGGTGGCCCAGCGACAGTGGTCCAAAAATTTTTTTTAGGTAGAAGGCATCATAACAAGTCATTTAAAAAAAACATTAGTTCCGCGAAAATCAATACTTTAGAAGTTATGATTTTTTCAAGTTTCTTTTGAAATTTCTCAACTCCAATCACTTAATTCACTCTTGTTTGGAAACTATCGCACTGATTCAGTTCAAATTTGGTATAGATGTACAATAGTAATGTAGCAACCATATTATGTGCGAATTTTGAGTTTATTCTAAGACAATTTGTTTTTTTTTTAAGTTTCGTCAATAATTTTTCGCCATTTCAAAACCAAATACAATTTTCAAAAAATCACCGCTGCAATGTTTGTGCACTTGATGATTTGTTTATGATCTTAAAAACTGTCCATAAGTATGA
This sequence comes from Udea ferrugalis, assembly GCA_950022985.1. Lineage (NCBI taxonomy): Eukaryota > Metazoa > Arthropoda > Insecta > Lepidoptera > Crambidae > Udea > Udea ferrugalis. The sequence continues at coordinate 3,301,999 of OX465515.1, forward strand.
TAATAGTCTATGCAAAAACTTGAAGTGATTATCATTATCTACCAGTCAACATAAAATAAATCAAAGCCAATTAAAGTATGGGATTAATTAATAAGTCATCCCATATTTGAAGTTCCTTAGTCGGATAGTTTACAAACAAAAGTGATCTATGTCTCTGAAGTTCAACCACTTGAGCCCAAAATTAAAAAAATGATGACTTCTAAACTATGGATTTTCGAGTATCTAATGTTTTTTTTAAATGAGTTGCTATGATGCCCTCTATCCGAAAAAAAATATTTCGGCTACTTTTTTTTTAAATTAGAGTCAGTGCAGAAATGACCCATTCTGAGTTCTAGCCACTTACCGTACATGATGTTAATTTTGAAAGTGTTCCATTAGTTGCATCACTTCAAGTTTTTGCATAGACTATTATCATACTTATGGACAGTTTTTAAGATCATAAACAAATCATCAAGTGCACAAACATTGCAGCGGTGATTTTTTGAAAATTGTATTAGTTTTTGAAATGGCGAAAAGTTATTGACGAAACTTAAAAAAAAAACAAATTGTCTTAGAATAAACTCAAAATTCGCACATAATATGGTTGCTACATTACTATTGTACATCTATACCAAATTTGAACTGAATCAGTGCGATAGTTTCCAAACAAGAGTGAATTAAGTGATTGGAGTTGAGAAATTTCAAAAGAAACTTGAAAAAATCAAAACTTCTAAAGTATTGATTTTCGCGGAACTAATATTTTTTTTAAATGGCTTGTTATGATGCCCTCTACCTAAAAAAAATTTTTGGACCACTGTCGCTGGGCCACCCTGTATTAATGAGGTTTATGATCACGTGTTTGCATTATTTATGTGCATTTGAAATGCTCTTCACTTAGGCGACATCTCAATCGTCATTAGTTGACACTTATTGACCAATAAACTCCACAATGGGATATGCGAGAGTGGACTGTGGACCGATCAAATGCATTGCATAATTTCCATTTGGTATACCCTTCTCTGCATTCGAGCAATGCAAATACAGTATAACATGATAGGTTATTTTTATTTTTTAGCATTAGGGATAATGCATTATCGTCTTACTGTGCGGTGTGGTTTGCGAAAGACGCGGGTTCGATTCCCGCCTGATGCCAAGACCAAATGTCTTTTTCTGGTTTTCCAGAAAAAGACATGTTATACTGTAGTATAACATGTTATAATTGTACTAGACGAGCTATTTTGCATCGGGCCTCGTATACGAGGTGCCTTTGCAAGGTATTGCCAGATTTTTTTTTGAAGCAGTAGAATTGTATAAAACTACGTCTTTATCGTAATAATTGTTGTGTTTTTTTAAACATCGTAAAAAATAAGTCGATACTGCATTTTGACTCGTGTGAAAATATCGTTACGTGGACGGGAGTGTTTATCAATGAGGTAAACTATCCACGGCTACTATTTTTATATAGCTTTTATAATAGGAATTCAAAAAGAAAAACAAAGTTTTGCGTTGTTTTTAAGTAAATCGATTCAGTTGCAGATTCAGAATCCCTCCTAAAATTGTAGTCACGCAAAACCAACCTAATAATACAGCATTCAACCTGTCTTTTGAGTAGGTTGCCAGCAGCATCGATAACCGCATTGGTGTTCTTGTATGTCCCCCGAAAAGCAGGAGAAACGACTTTCGCAACCCTCTTCTCTGTCGCTTCGCTCTCGGCAGAGCAATAATTGTATGATAAAAATAGGTACAGGTTACTTGTGCTAAAAAAGTGGCACCCGAAATTCGAACGATTCGTACACCTGAGCAAAGAAGGCTGTGCACCTGACCGTGTTGACAGTCTTAGATGATACTTCGCAACATGTATCTGTCTCGTTTCCGCTCTAGTAAAAAATTGTACTGTCTTGTTCACACGTTATAACACGGTCATATAAACTACGTCGTACCTCGTGGACAATTTTTGACTTCGCGTCAGTACTGACATAACCTATCTACGTCTTTTTTATTGTAATATCATTGCGGCAGAGCGGTCGTGGTCACGTAGATATAGGCACAGCTTACGATCTCCCGCCACTTCCACCTGTTGGTAGACTGTCTAGTGCAGTCAGATACTTACACAATGCTGGCAAGAAGTAGACACTACAAGCTAATGGCACGATCTCCCGCCACTTCCACCTGTTGGTAGACTGTCTAGTGCAGTCAGATACTTACACAATGCTGGCAAGAAGTAGACACTACAAGCTAATGGCTCATACTCGATGGCACGTATTATCGGAGGCCTATGTTCAGCAGTTTAGCTGTAGATTCAGGCTTTTTATGATTATGATTCTCACGCCGAGCCCTTCAAAATTAGAAGAATCCGGCTGACAGGTAGCCTGGCAACCGTGCGAGGTTTGGTTTGTCCAGTGAAAGGTGGACTGTCAATAAATTTAAAAAAACTCATACTAGTGACCTAAATACCTACACCCTAATGAACTCAATGGATGAAAAAGAAGTCATACTTAAATTATTGGCAATAGGTTAAGTGTGGCTTCCACTTTGAAATGTGCACGAATGCTTGGTATCTTAGTGGTGCGAAGATGCGTAGCGAACTGTTACCTATTGGCTGGCAGTCCAGTACCTCTAACGCACTCGGATCACACTATCTCACACATGTATTAGTGAGGCTTTTTTTTTCCACGTGGAAACCTTGTTCCGCTATCTGAGGATAAGGGGCTCAGAGGAAGAACCATGTGATTTTCGGAAACTTGCAAACGAGAGTGTTACCCATTCACAACTTCGTGTGATATTCATAGTGGCGAGTTGCGAGACTAATATGCGGACCGCACTAACGTTAAGTGTCGCCTTTCTCACACCGCTTACGTATCGCACGAGATAACACGTGACAAAATTTTGTCTCTCTACTCATGTCATGTTATGCCCGATTCCCGCCTTGATGCCAAGTAGACCAAATGTCTTTTTCTGGTTCTCGAATCTTTAGTAAAGATACTGCATGGAAAATGCTAAAAATAATAATAACATGTTATGCCTTTTCTGGGTGACCCGTTAGCTCTACCTCTTTAGTGTGTGAATCCACCACTACACGCTCCACATGTGGTCGAGTAAAACGCACACTGTCGTGCGTACTACTCTTACTTAGGTTATGTCTTTCCTAAATACAATATATGTTTGACAATCTATAGAGTTCATCTGACAGCTGTTAGCTTCAAGTTTTCCTAATTTCGGTCGATACTTTTACCCCTTTTTCATAAAAACGAACGCAACGCTAAAGCATAGCTTAATATAGAGACGTGTTGTGTTACTTACTCATAAATTGCGGCAGCAACAAGAATGAAAGTGACAAAACGAAACAAAAGTCAAAATATTGTTGACGAGCTGTTTATTTTTTTAGGAATAAAGGGGTTAGGCTATTTGATAGAAGAGTAGTAGTAGTAGAATACAGAGTAGTCTCTTGTATCAATGTCAGGATTTAGTGTCATACTATTCATAATCAACTGTGCTCTGCATGCCATTCAGTGTCTAGTTAAGGCCCTTGCTCCGAGTTTCAGTTCAAACTCGGTACAATTCAGGCTTAATAACTTCCCAGTGCACCTTAATTTAGACACGAATTCCTGAAATGGAGCGGGAATTTCAGTTGCTTTCAGATCAGCAGTGCTCACTGCTAAGGTATTAATTTGGGTAATGGACAAGTTTCGCACGGTGATTAATGGATTGAACACAACTGAAACATAGATCGTGGATTAATATCAAACAATGATTATGACGATGTGAAGTTTTTAGAGATTCATTTACTCCGTTTTACTTGTAAAGAGCTCGTATGGTAAATTTAGGTTGTGGTCCAAAACGAGTGTGTTGAGTGATTTTTAGTTACCTTTGGTGAAACGGCTCAGGGAAATTACAGTGTGTCTGTTATTAGGGTATGTAACATTTTTTTTCGACATATCCACTGTTATGTTTTGTCTTTCTATTAAAAATGGCGGCCATTTGTTTTTCTTTTTGCCGAGCCAGTGTGTGTTCATTTATTAAGCAATATCTACCGATGTGCAGACTATAAGCATAAAAAAGAGTTCTATCGACAGGTGAAGGAGTAGACAATAAGTTGACATCAAAAATATTATCTAAAGCTCCCAATTAACCTTTAAACAAACACTTGAAACATACAATTTTTAAATTAAAATACGATCACATTCATTAAATCTTTTTAACTAATAACTTATAGGTGCTGACTAAAACTATCCACCGAAATTAGCAAAACATTAAAGCTAACGGTAAATTCTACGTGGCCTCATACCTCAGCCGTCGGTAGGAATCGCACATTTCAGGGTGAAAATCACTCACGCCATTCCAAATTACACGCGAAACTGTCAAAGTAAAAGGTCGCGCGGTGAGCTTTTATAAAAGGATGAGTCAAGAGAGCAAATGGTCAATTTCATCGTACCTACTCACACACACTTCTGTAGTAGATGACTGTTATGAGTGCAAGGCTTCCTGAAATTGCAGTGTGATCAATAAATAAACATAAAACTCTTAGCAGCAACTTGCCTACGTGGACTAAGCCTTTTAAAAGTCCCCCCTCCCCCCCCTCCCCTTCGTCTACCGCGCCGCGTCGTCTTTTCTCGCTATTGCTTTATTTTCACTTAGCGTCATTTCCTAGCTCTTTCCCTCTTAAAAGTACTAGCTTGATGTTTAATACCCTGAAACATTTACTTGAAAACGGGGCATCAAATGCATGGATATTTCTTTCTCATTTTCTTGGTAGTACCAGGAATCAGAGTTACAAACAAAAACTTAAACACTTCAGCTTCATCATACGAGTAGGTATTAGATGTCCTGACAGACGTCTTCTTTTTACTTACTCATTTAAGATCACTAACAACATGAATCGCTAAAAAAGACTAAAGTTGAAAACACCCTAACTATAAGCTTCATTGACGTTACCATTCAATCTGGAACTTCAGCAAAGGTCGGAAGAATAGAATTTTGACAATGTGACTAATATGACCTGCTTTCTGTAAGAGCAGTACCTACTAATGACACTTTCCATGTTCACGATGAGATAATGTATCGATTTTTATTCTGACAATTTTCTTTTTTTTTTCAATATCTATTCCCCTACTCGTTACGGAGACAAATCCAACCAATGAACAAGTATGAAAATCAGTGCACTAGGTCTCGAGAACTAAGTGCTCGAACAAACCCGACTTTGTTTTATATACAGGGTGAGTTTTTCAAGGGAGCGTGGAAGGACAAATTCAGAAACTATAAGGCATTTAGAAGAACGGTCGAAGGACTCTAGTGACCGTAGTGTTGCTTGAAATGATCAAATTCTAGGCTGCTTTTTCAAAACCAACATGTTCGATTCCCAGTGCAGAAAAAAGGATTCAAAAAGATCTGAGAATGTGGTTTTCGTTTTCGTCAAAATCAGTCTAGAGACTCCTTTGACCATCTTTTCTAAATTCCTCCTAGTTTAGGATTTGGCCTACCACGCCCACTTGGAAAACTCACCCACCCTGTATATAGATTAGTATAGATTCCCACGTAGGTAGATATTGTGTAGAGAATAGACTAGAACCCTTTCACATAGGACAATAGGACGAGATGACAATAGGGCTTACTCGAATCTGTATCTAGTTTCATTTTAGGCAGCCTTTGACGCTGTAGTTCGTCGGATGCAATATCGCAAAATTCTAATTCTATTTTGTTCTAAAGCCTTCGCTGTCATGGTTTTGGTTAAGATATGGTTTTTGAACTTGGCAACTTTATAATTCCTTTTTATTTGAAAAAAGGAAGAAAATACTTTGATTTGGTACATAATGCAACAACAACGTTATAAGGATCTGAAAACCAGAAAAAGACATATGGTCATTTTGCCATCAGGCAGGAATCGAACCCGCATCTTTCGCATACCGGGCGACTGCGCTAACCACTGTGCTACCGAGACCATTAACACACCAGCCGAATCTTTCTGGTATATTTAACCCTATGAGCTAAGGTGACCAAATGTCTTTTTCAGGTTTTCAGATCTTCAGGAAAGATACTGCATGGAAAATGCTAAGAACAATAATAACCAACAATGTTATTAGTCTAAATCTGAGTACACACCTAAAAGTTCTACGCGCAGCATAATTTCGTGGATGGACCAGACTTCCCCGCCACGCCGCTGATATAGTAAAAAAATATAGTTTTCTCAAACTTTTCTCTCTTCTTCTTCCTCTCTCGTTTTAATGATAATGTAGCTGAGCTACCACCTGTGATAGTTGATATTCTTCACAAGCTGACATATTCAATAGCTAAGTGCACTTGGACGAAGTAGCGGGCAAATGAGTATGAAATGCGACGGGTAAAATATTATACTCGTATTTTCCTGAATGTAGCGTAAATTGGAATATGAGAGCCTTTCAATTAAGTGACTCGTCTAAATGAATATCAAAACGCCACTGAAACGTATTGCTAGAGATAACTATTTAGGTATATATGTCACCGGAAAATAACAAAAACCGTCAATTTATAAATTTCCTAGGAAATTTATCAACTTTCGTAGGTAAACGTACGTAAACGAGAGATAAATTGTATTATTTACGCCCACATTTACGGAAATTGATAAACTTTCGGAACGCATCCGTAAAATAATAAGTGGGCAGTGGACTGCAATTTGAGTTTGAAATTTTAAGGGTGCTACATGTAAGGATTGTTATTAATTATCACCAATAATTCTAGCACCAAGTACTCGCCAGAATGAGAAAAAAAAAACGATAGGTGAAAATTGCGGAAAAAAACATAAAATTAATTCTAGCTCCTAAACTAAGCAAAATCGTGGGAGTGAATCGCATGGGGGATACACCTTGAAATGAGAAACCTAAATTTTGGCTTTGGACCTCAACTTGCCGGCTACCCTGTATAATAAGCGGCGTTCAAACATCATTTTTGTTTTCTAAATTACTCTTAAACCTTTTGTCGTAATCTGGTTCTGCTTTTGGCACGTTCGAGCACATTGCTAGAACATTGCCACGCTAATGTTTTCACACTTAGATAGTAAGTCATTTGCTCAGATTGAAAATACACCCGCCATTCTGAGGTCAGGCTGGCGGCTCACTTACTTTTTGAAATAACTCGAGTTTTATAAAAGCACATTGCTTGAAATTTTACGCACATTCATCACATTGCTATAGTTCGCACGGCGAATGATGATCCCTATGACGTTTCAACTGACAGTTGTATTAGTGATGCGAAACAATTTCAAACAATTTCGATAAAATACTATATTTTTAGGCAAATATCATGTCATTCAGCAAGGTCATTTAACATAATAAGCAATATTTATTTATTTTGAAAAAAAGATTACGCGCATTGATGGACATAAAACACTAGATAAAAAATAACAGCCTTAATACATTTTATTTTACCATACTTTCTTTTTTATTCAAATTGCATAATATAAAGAGTTTAGAATTATTTTTGAATTGAATTTTAAAGAATTAATAATTGCCAGCTTCATGGAAAAATATTCAAAAGGAGGTCACAGACCTACCGTATTTTAATAATAAACAACACGGATAGCTGTAGTTCAGACTTAGATTTTGAAGATACGCTTGATCCTGCATCAGATTCAGATTGATATATTATAACACCAACTCAAAGCGTTTGGTAAATTTTTCCAGCAAATTATCGATATTTTGTTTATCGATGTGTCCCTTCTTAGTCGATAACAACTTGACGACGTAACTTTTGCAGGACGTACCATGTACATTTGCATTGAGTTTGTTTCCATTATTTACGAACATTACGTAATAATTTCTTAATATTAATTTTTATAATTTACAAATGTACACAATTATGATTTTTTCGATTTTTCAATGGACCTCTAAAGGATTTGTTGTGACAGGACGTCAGTACAATGTTAAGCGCTTACGAACTGTCATAGGGATCATCATTCGGCGTGCGTAGTATAGCACATTGCTTTCATGTATAAAGAATTCCCGATTTTCGAGGTACACCCGTCATCCTGATGTACACTATATTCTTGCATAAGCCGCTTTCCGCGGCTGTGTTTCCAAGTCAAAATAATCTGGTTCTTTTTGAAAGAAGAGTGTTTAAACATTTATTTAGGTAAGATAGTGAACAAATGAATGCCTACTGTGTCCAGTCCTAATAAAAAAATGTGTACCCACTTGTAATAGTAGAAGATAATAATATTTAAGTAAAAGTTTTATTTTATATTTTTAATCAACCCCCTGTCATGTCCTTAAGTGCCAAGTTATTTATTGTAATATCAAATGTTAAATTATTTATTAATGCTAATAAAGTTTGGTTTAAATGAACAATCAGGAAATAGGATACAGCTATTGTTTAAGTTTTCCTTAATAAAACTACTGTAATAGACTAAGATAAGACAGTTCGTAGCTCTACAATACTCATCAATTAAACTCTGACCAATTTTCATGAATTATAGCGAAGACTTGATGAAGGCAAAAACATTGGACGATTTTGAAAGATTTTCTTGCCGGGTCTTCTAAGTAGAAACATCCTTCCGACGCCGGTGGTAGAGTCGCATTATGAACATTCTTCAGTTCGTATAAAATCTAAACAACCATAACACGAACAATTATTAAAAAAAATAAAATACAACAGTCACTTCATCTGTCATTGCACTCCTGCTATCATAATTCACTGTCGCTTGAATATATTCGATTTTAACCAGACGTTTTACGTATACACAAGGTTCCACCTCTCTCGCGGTACCTTTCCGGCTTCCAACGTAAGACCGCAGCAAGGCTTATTGAGAAATTCCCCCCACTGCGGTTCTTAGAGCTTCCCGGGCGGCTTATGCCATCTATCGTCTTTAATATAACACTGCTTTTCGTCGTAGAGAAGTTAAGAATTTTCCATTATATTTCATAGTGAAATTCTTTAAGCTTTGAAAAGGGTACTCGTCTGAGGATTTTGCTCGTCGATATTCATCAGGCGAACGTCAAGAGCGTAAACAGGTGCTTAAGTCTTCGTAGTCAACAAGTAACCCATAAAGCTCTTATAGGTTCCTTGTGCCAAAAAGTCAGTATCAAAAATGATTTTCGATAAAAGGAACCTTATTTATCAAATAATTATAATAATGTTTCACTCGTTTTAGACTTCAGAGATGTTTAAAACGGCTCTGTTACTGTAGCATACTTTTTTCTAACCGTCCATACCTATTTGACCACTATGTTAGCACACATCATTTTGCATCCGACTGTACTAGAAAACTGTATTCGATAAATCTATCAATTAATAACCTCGCCGACCAAGTGGCTAACTAAAAATTTTGCTAAAACTAACAAAGATATTTGGCTGTATTAATTTTTTTCTACGTAAAACTACAGAATCCTAAAAGGGACAGAAGGTTTAGCTTTTAAACTTAATTCCAAGAAAAATTAACCTTCCCGGCCGTAAATAAAATACTTTTTAGCTCTTACCTGCATTGCACACCTACTATTAAATTAACCTAGAGCTCACCCGGAAAAGCGAAAATGAAACTAATCCCTACGCTCGAGAGTAGTAAATCGTTAATTGAAAAGCAAACACCCAACGTAACTGCAGAGCAGAGTGCGCCCGGCCTTAAAACGTTAAACAAGCCAATGAGAAAATGCAAAATTTACTTGTTGCTGGAGTTTCCCAACCATTTCGTTTATTGGATAGAGCATATCTATCTTAATAAATTACAAATATATCTATATTTCCCTAGTACCCGCTAAACAAAAATACTGAAACAACCTGTGAAAGACTTAACTGAATTTCAATTCTAAAAAAGAATTATGGCTTCATCATTTGAACAAAATATACGAAATACTCGAAAACTTACCCTTTGGAATTCTAAAAGTTTTAAAGAAACCATATAGAAATATTTTGTAAGTAACTCCATTCTAATTTAATCAGGGTAATACCTATTTCACCGTTTCACAATGTTTCTTGAAAGAAACCAAATATAAGCAAACAAAAACTTGTTTCCGAAATTTCCCAAAAGTTTATTTTTGAAAATCTATAAATATTGTGAGAATGTATTTATTGTTCACCCTTCCTCCAAATAACCATACAATTGTGAAATACTCAACAACTTGCCTTTTCAACTGCACAACTTTGTACAAAAACAATGTTGTTCTTCGTTTGCTACGGTTTAAGAACATTGTCCTTCTTGCAACACAAATTGCGTAGAAAAAGGGGGTCGCTTCTATTTTTATTAAGACAATAAGGAAATTACAATAAGGGTTATCGCTTGACAAGTACCTACCTCATCATCATCATGTCGTCCACACCGTGTCCGGCGATGGCGACTCCTGCAAACCATTCAGGTTGGGTCTTTCTGGCGATGGGCTCTGATGTGACTAGCAAGACCGAACTTGGACTTAAAAATTCGGTTGCAAGACGCACAGTATAACTGGCCAGCCGAATTGTACGTGTAGGTATAAGAGGGTTTTGGCATCGTCTTCCGTATTTGGCGCTTTGCATCAAGGTTTTCAAGACGCTTAGCCTCAAAGCTGTTCACGCTACAATGTACAGTTTGTCGCCATTCCGGTCTGAGACGTGCGCGATCCTTCCATTCATCGGTTGGTATATTGCATGCCAGGAGGTTGCGCTTCAAGACGTCTTTGTAACGTAGATGTTGTCCACCCTGCCTGCGTTTGCCACTCGATAACTGAGAGTAGAAGACTGCTTTTGGCAGCCTGCTATCAGGCATACGCAACACGTGACCACTCCATCTCAGCTGGTGCTTAATGATAAGGGCTTCTATGCCAGACAGGCCCGCGCGACGCAGAACCTCCGTGTTTGAAATGCGGTCCTGCCACCTAATCCGCAAAATAGACCTCAGACATTACAGGTGTACCTACCTATACTCCATTCGTTATAGCATTTTAGACAGAACTTGACAGAAGTAATGCAACATTTCAAAGCACCTTGCACTACGGCATGCTGGCTCCCACCTCATCTGCTGGGCCCGCAACCACTCCTCGCTTGTCCAGGCCGCCAGTGGAAGGGTGGTAAATCCACCACACAGCCCCACCCGATTCCTTCTAAGCTTTCTTGTCCGACCCCGATATTACGCACCCCCGCCGATCTACATACTAACTTCATCGAACCTAGGGTCGAAACCTAACCTATGCTCAAACCTATCCCGGCCAATCCTGCCATCCTATACGGGACTAATTTATCACTTCGTCCATACTAAAAATATTGGAATGGCCATCAGTAATAGTATTTTGAAATAAAAACCACTAATTTCAAAACACAATTCCGTGAATGTAAAAAAGTAATATGCTTAACACACTTAAATGTTCTTAAAACAATAGTCTGCCAACTGGAATGGAATTTTAAATTGGTCCAACAAAAAAGCTAGTGTCGCCTAGGAGTGTGTGTCCTTGTATGTGTACAGATATTTAATTTAAAAAATGTAGCTGCAAATGCATTCACCCACACAACCCCACTCGCGAAGGGTGTACGGCGGTGGCACTCGAGTTGTAGGTAGTTGCTGCGAACTGCTGCATCTGTAGTCTGCTATTGTTTGAGGGGATAGTCGTCCGTAAACAAAGTTCAGACTTGCTTCCCGTGGGCAAGTTCTTTTCGAATACAATGGAAGGATATTTATTTTATGCAGACTTGTATTACTTACCTCCATAGTATGTACCTGCTTGATTGAATCAAACTTTGGAGACTATCCTTTCATTTCCGTTACCAGTCATTCAGTTAAAGCTACAAGAATTAACAGTAAATTATTGCTTTTAAATGTCGTTCAAGCCAAAGATGTAGAGTTTGGCCCTTTGCATAGGTATTGTCTCAACAATATAGGTACGTTGGATGATATTATGATAAAAAGGCATAGATAAGTTACTTGTGCTAAAAAAGTGGCACACTCTAGTAAATAATCATGATATCTTGTACATACGGTCAAATTATAGGTACGTACGCCAGGGCATTTTTTTTGACTTCGCATCAGTACTGAGATAACCTATCTACTTATTTTTAATTGTAATATAATTGGGTACGTGTACTTTAAAGCAAAACGTAAATTACAAAGGGTCTGCAACCTTAGTTGCAAATATGATTGACTTACTGTCAACAATTATCAGTAACAAAATTTTGGTCACACTGATGTTTGTCCTCGGATCTATAGTACGATTAATAATTGTAGTCAGCGAAATGACAACTTCAACAGTGACTGATACAAAAAAGGGTGACCCGCTGCAATAGTGACGTACGGCAATCACTAGACTTAGACATTCAGTCATGATTTATTTTATGAGGTATCAAAGCCTTTTTTAAATAATTGTAAATATGTAATAGGTACAAAACGAATAAAATAATACGATTTAAGAAATATGGGCCCTAACTCCATATTAAAACTTCTCACTAAAAATTTATAACCATAGCTGGGAAAAAAATGTTCAAAGTGGTTCAGGGGAATTAACACTTGAAAGTCAGCAAAATACAAGTAATTATATACGTTTATATTCCTTTCTGTTGCTATTGATTTCGACTCCGATTCTGAATTCATCTCTTCATGATAGTCCATACTATTATTATTCGATTGAAAAATAAGTAAACCGGAATCTACAAAACCTTCATCACTGCCTATATATGAAATTATAAGGCGTCGTCCTTTGCTGGTTGGGCCCTTTAGGCCTGTAGTCAAACCTTTAGAAAACACTTGTATGGAAGATTCTACTGTTGTATCCTCCCAAACTTTTCCAGTTGTATGACCTGTTAATAAACGAAATTCTTACCTGTAAATAATATAATACAGAAACAAAACATTTTGAAACTGAAAATCTATTTACTAAATACAGTTTACCGAAATACCTCTATGTCTCAAAACGAAAGTCTGACCAGTGTGTGTTGCCAATAATGACATATGGAAGTGGGACGTGGTCATTCACTACGACTTTTTTGCCAGGCTGTAATGTCGACTAACTTTTAATTGTAAAAACTCGATTTACCACATCACTATTTATTTGGGACTGAAAACCTGCCACACTGAAAATGTCATTTCACTGACTACAATTAAAAATCCGAGTATAAGCTGTGATTACCGATGATCCAAGTATAAAAGCAACGACATCTCATTCAATTTCGAACTCGTCTACGAGCTCGCATCTCTGCGCTGGTAAATCGTTCTAGTTGGCGGCTCACAAACCTGTTCGTGTTTCCCACGCGGCTGGGAAGCGCCTTGTCGCGTCGCGGGTACGGTCAGCATCGACATAATCTGTGGTAGTTCATTGAATTGTCAAAATGGTGTTGACGGTTTGACACAAGAGAAATTGTATTACTAATACGTTGTGTGATTGTAAATTTTAACATTGTTGTAAACAAAATACACGAATGATGAAGACTTTTAGGTTATCTGGTTCAATGCCACAGCCCGCACCCGTGCGTTTTAACAATTCATTTCCTATTGTATTTTTTGATTGGCAGCGAATGGGTTAATTATTGAAATGTAACCAAAACTCTTCATTGAAATACATGAATTGATATTATCTATGACAATTCATACAGTTTCTGTCTTATGCACATCTTCTTGGCTACATACGAGTATTTCCTAATAAACACCTGGTAATGCAACTAACATTTTCAAAAACTTCGAGTTTTTCGTCACCGCTCACCCCTGAACACATAACGAGGGCCCCAGGACAAATCTCGTGTATGTTACTTTTAGTTTTATAGTATTTACCATACAAAATCAGCTCGGAAAACTTAAAATTAAAATAGTGTAAAATACTCTTAAATACTTAATAAGCTTTGCTTAGTTTCGGGTAGATGTCGCTGTGTGGTATGATGTCCAAGGATGTTTCTTTATTTATGACAATGATACTACAATCAAAAAAGACGCAGATAGGTTATGTCAGTACTGACCCGAAGTCAAAAATTGTCCACGGGTTAAGACGGTAGTTAATTTGACCGTGCTATAACGGAACAAGACAGTACGATTATTTACTAGAGCTTAAACGAGACAGATACATGTCTCAAACTGTCAACACTGTCAATGCTTTGCTCAGGTACGAAAAGTTCTGATTTCGGGAGCCACATTCTTAACACAAGTAACCTATCTACCCATTTTAATTATAAAATCATTGATTACGCACACGTGATTTTAATGCAAACGGTACATCGTACCCACACGGTGTGCACAGTTCACACTGAACTTGCCGCTCGTACGCTGAGTTAATCATGTAAATAGGTGCTCGCTGAAATGCTCGACATTTTTTTGGATGCACTGTTGAGTTTAAAATTCGACTGGTGGCTGCATCACGCATTCACTCTCTGCTTTGTTGAGGTAGTTCGTTGGGAACAAAATTTGACGTTGAAGTGTTTTTAATTTATGTGAATATGTTTTCTGTAGAATAAATTTAATCTTTTCTCTTTTCTGTCGAAGCTATAGAAGTGAGAACCAGTGCCATTGTCATAGATCTCTGAATTAGCAAACTGATGAAGCAGTGGGCTGACCACATGCCATAGACCCTAAAATGGGTTGGGTGAAATTCTTGAGTGGAGACTTCGTCTTTGCAAAAGTAAATACTTTCGAAGGGCATACATACATACATCTTACTCTTTCCCAACGGGGTAGACAGGGACCACTTCTTTCCACTTGCTAAGGTCCTGACACACACCTTGCGCCTCTTCTACTTTCATGAGTCCTTTCATACATGCTCGTCGGTTAAAGGTACTCCTGACCTGACCCTTTCTGGGAACATCTTGAACTTGTCCAAGAAACGTTCGTCCCGGCCTTCCCCTTCCAACAATGGCAGGCAGTGCTAATTTCAAGCTAAGTATGGTCCGCATTTGGGGATGCCTACATCATGCAGTCAAGTATTGGCCTGTTGTAGCCTGTTGATTGTGATCTACTCTAGTTCACGTAGCGACTGCTTATTTTAGCACGTGCATAGTAATAATTTTAATAATTCTCGTCGTTGGAAGCCGAAAGATTTTCTACCGTGATTTTCTATAGCGGAAGTAATTATTATATAACTTGATTTACGGATATCGATTGGGAGCAATATGCTATGCAGGCTGGCGCGATGGCACCTCGCGGGACGTTAAGTGAGGGAGGGTAATATGTAATGATATTGAGTTATAGTTCACTCTCATACTGTCCTATCTGGGCGAAAACACAAACTTACGAACGACACATTTTAAGTGGACCGGTAAATACATTAGGTTTCCTTTGTCTTGCTATAGTCTGTGTAGTCTCCGAGAGGTTGTCCGCAGAAGGTTTGACGTTCGGTGCGGTTCTTGGTTTTATAAAGCCATTCGAAATCAAAAACAAAATCAAAAAGGCTTTATTTAAATAGACCTGTTATAAAGTACTTTTAAATCGTCAAATCTAAATAACAAACAGAACATACTCAATAATAGACATGAATACAATAATATTAGATGTACACAAAAAATAAACTGTACTTCACGGCTGTACTTATACAGTGTGTTTGGGAACCGGTGTCCGACCCGTTAAGGTGAAGTAATAGGATCTATTTTATGAATAAATCCACCATAATTAAGCACTTTCAATTATTTTTCTTTTAATTTTTTTTTAATTTATTTCAGGTAAATTTTACCTGCGTTTCAAAGGGTCTCTGATGACAGGGTGATATTCAATTTGTCACAACTTCTAAACTATTTTACTTGGAACTTTGATTTTTGCTTCAGTGTTTTGGTGATGTCTTTGGGTATCCAAAAAGTTAAAAATAAATGTATGTTGACAGTTTAGTTTTTCTCAAAAAAAAAAAAATGTAAAAAAAACTAACAAATTCTATCACAATTTTCAAGTTCAAACATTTTATTGAGGTATTTTAAGGGAGTTATGAAAAAATGCTTTTTTGTCAGCTTATTGCCTACTTTTGTAGCTGTCCAACGATACCACTTTTGTGACTGTAGGACCTCTAAATCGGCAGATATTGCAAACTAAAATAACCCACCCGTACTCCCGAGAAAAATAAAATAAAATGGCGGCCATTTTAAAACAACTGGGGCAAAGTGCTTAATTATGGTGGATTTATTCATAAAATAGATCATATTACTTCACCTTAACGGGTCGGACACCGGTTCCCAAACACACTGTATAAATGTGACTCTACCACCAGATCGGAATGTTGTTTCCGTACTGAAAAGAACCGGCAAGAAACATCGAAATAAGTCTTCGCGTCATAAAAAGACATACACAATATACTGTTTCGCATCTCAACAGAACGATAAGTATGTGTTGCATAAAGACCTTGCTGGTTATAGAAGACTATATTAACCTTCATCTCATCTAAAAATAATGTCTAACAAGAAAACCTTATGAAAAAATTCTGCTTCTACACTGCAAATACGAACATGAGGCAGTGCAACAAAAGGATTTCTTTGTACCACAAAGAAAGCGCACGACAATTAAAAAGAGGTTGACGAGGTGTGAAAATTGCTGTAAATGGTTTGGGCCCTTTTGAAAAAAGTGAAGCCTAACAGGGCCGATGTGCCGCATAACAATTAACAGTGTTTACGGGCCGCGTCGCACTGCGTTACCACAGTACACAGAGAACAGTAAAATATCTACATACAAACGTGCCGCTCTCGGTTTGAATGTGTGCGTGCGCGTCGCGCGCCGTGTCGCGATTTCACGCACACGCTAGCATAAAATAGGGCGGGATAAGGTGGTGGCAGTACGGACGGGCTGTGCCGCGTGTGTGTGCACGCTAGGCTAATAACTCGGCGGGCGGCCTTAGATAACCTACTGTTTATACTGTGGCGTTACCTTCGCTTGAACAGCTTCAGAATTTCAAATTGTGCGCAGTACTTGGAAGCGTCAGTAAATTCGTTATTCGCCAGACTAAACCAATAATCCTGTGCAACTCTCAGTATTGAGGCGGGTAGGAATTTGCCGTATGCCCCAATACCGACAAAACGTAGAGCCTAATCCTGGATGCTTTTAGCGTAGATCCCTTTTGTGGATAAGGATTTGATTTGATGGGATTTCAAAAGGTCATGGCGGCCATCGCAGGACAAAGACCACCATGATTTATTTTAGAATCCAGGCATAGTATAGTTGGAGGTGACCACTACAGAAATTGACTTTCAACAAAATTGGTCCCGAAACTCAGCATATATCGCTATTTCCTATGGTTTCATTTGGCCTTTCACGTCGAGTTGAAAAACTCCCTTGCCTTCGGGCTTCTTGCTAAAATGCGGTTTAGTTATTTTTCACAAGAATTTTATTTTCCTAACAAGATTGATTGATTTATGCATTGATTTAAAGGGATTGCTTCATTTCTCGCGAAGGTAGTTCAGTGTGCAAGGTGAACTAGTGACGCACTTCGCGGAGTAAATTCAATAACTAGCTAATCCCGGGAAGGAAATAAGACTGAGGTGGAGCATGGACTTGTAGAAAGCAGAAACTGTTATCGTTTATGTAAGATTTACAAAAATATGCTCCCATTTCTATTGCAGCTTCACTTGGGTACCATTGCTACTCTCTTATTTCATGCAGGTAACCACCTGTGTTTGTGGCTCCATCTGCGTATGTTTTCATCCCCTATCAGATTCACTATGAATACCTAAATACATTTTGAATGAACGTCAAAATGGCGGGATCACTCTTCCTTTTAAAGAGACTTTCCACTAGTTTTATAGTACTTATTTAGCACCTTTTAACACCTCTAATAATAATTTAGGTACTTTCTTAGTCTAGACGATATTAGGACACATTGAGGATCCCGCGTCAAGATGGCGGGATCACGCTGGTTGCCACAAAACCACCAATAATTTTGTTAAACCAACTGCTCTAAGATTTAACACCTATCCAATACCTCCGAAAAAACATATAATATTGCCAGGAATAATTATGGTTTTTGTTTAATTTACTTTTAAATAGTTCTAAACTTCGATGGCACTTTCGCCTGCTTAGTTGTGAAGAGCAAAGTTCATTATGGTTTAAATTGCTCTTCGAATAATTGACAGCAGACGCTTTTGCTTTTTTATTTTAGTAATTAACATTGAATCTACAAGTTTTTGGCGTTTTTGATAAGTAAAAACCCCTAAATAATTTTGAATGCAGTGCAGTGAGTTATGATATAAAATATTGATAAACAAACATTCCAATATAAAGAAGTGCAGACCTACTAGTTTTTGCTTTTTGTAGATGGGTGATTCTAAAATTTGACAATTGTAATAAATGCGTCCAATAGCATCCAGCGGCTTTCCACGACCTGACCAGATCGTCGGTCCACCTTGTGGAGGGCCTGCCCACGGAACGCCGTCCGGTACGTGGTCGCCATTCGAGAACCTTTTCGCCCCATCGGCCATCGGTTCTTCGCGCTATGTGTCCCGCCCGCTGCCACTTCAGCAATGCAATCCTTCGAGCGATGTCGGTTGCCTTAGTTCTCCTGCGGATCTCATCATTTCTGATTCGATCAAGCAGGGAAATACCAAGCATCGCTCTCTCCATTGCTCGCTGGGTGACTTTGAGCCTTCTTATGAGACCCATAGTGAACGACCACGTCTCACTCCCATATGTCATTACTGGCAACGCACACTGGTCAAAGTGTGTAGCCGTGAAGATTCCTACCTACGTTCGCGCGTTAGTTAACTGTGTATTTCACTGCGCAGCGGCGCAGGCGCCAGCCGCCGATTGTGTTGTAATTCAGTGGTCGTGGATTCGAAATATTAATTTGAGAATGGCGCATTGTGAGAAAGGCACGTTTTGCGCAAGGGGTACATTTTACGAAAGGTACAATATGCTATTGAACGCGGGTCCATATTGGCACCTAAAGTAGTTTTTCCGAAATTGTTCTTACTACCGATATGTGATCCGAATGATCACTCTTCCTAAAATTTTTAGTCCTTAAGTTTTCTTTCATAATTTTTGTAGTTCTAATGACGATGTTCATAACGCTCATGTTTCCTAAAACTTCAATTAATAATATTAGATCTCCTAATTTCGTTTTTCATAACGATATAATGAATACACACAGTAATAAATGCACATTGCTAAAGATCATAAAAAGTGCTGGGGTTAACGCAAGCAGCAAGCTAATCAGGCAAGTTGTTTTTAGGGCTTAAAAAAAATAACCACGAAGGTTTAACTGAACCTTCTAACCTAATCTATCCGTGTCGGTTTGGCCCCGACTCTAGTATAGGGCAGACAAGTATATCAATTAGTTGTTATAACAAATAACATTTATTTATCCAAAATATTTATATTCATAGTTTTTCATAAAGAAAAGATTCATTTTCCCAGTGTAGAATCAGGGTGAAAGACGGTTATGTTGACAAAAATTAGGATATAAGTGTTTATGGCCATCGAAATTATGAAGTTGAATGATTCGGAACTAAAACATTAGGAAAAGAGTAGTTAGGAATTGGGATTGTTAGGATGAAAAATTTTAGGAAGAAAATTTTCGGAGTTCCGATGTTAGGAGTAAAAATTTTAGGTGAACTTTGGCGCACCCATTGAACGCATTTATTAAAATTGTCAAATTTTAGAATCACCCATCTACAAAAAGCAAAAACTAGTAGGTCTGCACTTCTTTAGATTGGAATGTTTGTTTATCGATATTTTATATTATAACTCCACTGCATTCCAAATTATTTAGGGGTTTTTACTTATCAAAAACGCCAAAAACTTGAAGATTCAATGTTAATTACTAAAAAAAAAAAGCAAAAGCGTCTACTGTCAATTATTCGAAGAGCAATTTGAACCATAATGAACTTTGCTCTTCACAACTAAGCAGGCGAAAGTGCCATCGAAGTTTAGAACTATTTAAAAGTAAATTAAACAAAAACCATAATTATTTCTGGCAATATTATATGTTTTTTCGGAGGTATTGGATAGGTGTTAAATCTTAGAGCAGTTGGTTTAACAAAATTATTGGTGGTTTTGTGGCAACCAGCGTGATCCCGCCATCTTGACGCGGGATCCTCAATGTGTCCTAATATCGTCTAGACTAAGAAAGTACCTAAATTATTATTAGAGGTGTTAAAAGGTGCTAAATAAGTACTATAAAACTAGTGGAAAGCCTCTTTGATACGAAGAGTGATCCCGCCATTTTGACGTTCATCATTTTGATTAAGCGTGAAAATCACGCAGTCTTTTTAAAATTTATTTAATATCCTATAAATGTACTGTTACTACACTTAGCTCTGTTATCAATTTTGTTTCAATTGGTTCTTTAAAAAAAAATGGAATGGAATTGCGTTATTCACACATGGAGATGTGGAGATGTGATTCTATTGGTTGTTGAAAACACAGCTCGACGCCGCACATCTCCGCTCAGCTCTGGTGGAGTCTGGGCCTAGCCATGTATCGATTGTAATCTGTCTGTGTACCTATTTTTAAATAAATAATAAATAAAACATAACAAACGTTTTCGCATTTAAATATCGGACGGAAGTATTTTATAAATGTATACCCAACTTTGTTTGAACCAACAAAATGTAAAACTTGCAATTGATTGCGCGATAAATACCCTGTCCCTAAAGCCCTGAGCAGGACGATCTAGATTAAAGCCAATGAACTAGACCTCGCAAAAGCACTTAAGACTGCTTTAATAAGTCCACCCTCCGGCTCTACAGCGAAAGAGGGGGCAAATTGGACTCCTCATTAGAGCCCTAAGGGGCCACTGCACGTTGAACAAAGAGGACACTGGGTAAACAGCTGAGTCACCAATATCTGGCTTCTGTCTGATGATAACTTTAAGCATTCTCGAGCCGTGTCATAACAATACGCAAGCCCATTTATTTTTACAAAAACAGCTGTATGTCAAAAAGTCGTTTTAACTAATTTAAATAAATACCTAATTAGTTTCACTTTAACTAGAATTTTATTGCTGTAAAGTTCTGCAAATGAAAACTCCAAACTGATAAAACTAAAAACAGTCCTGTAAACAAAAAGTGAACAGACGCAAAAACTAGCTGACACTCAGGTTAATGAAAGTACTTTTTATTGCCTGTGAAAACGCAAAAGTCTGTCTTTGTTAGAGTACGGTGTACAATAACGCAACGTTACAAGTTACGTTAACGCAAAAACGATGGTTCTATGTCGATGTAACGTCGCAAATGACATTTTCAGGTCTAATAGCGCACGAGTCATCGGAAATTCATTAACTGCACACACGGTGGAGACTGATGGATGACCTATCGGATCCATTACCTGTAGTGCAGCCCCATTACAAAACATACTTAATCAATTATTATACAGCCTGAGGTTAGGGCCGCTACTTTTGTCGTATTATGTCTACTTGCCGTAGCACAACAGTAGTTTCTTGCATAAATTTGTAATTTCCTAAAGTTATTAGGATTGTTTTATCACATTTTCAATTTTTATTACTAAACCAGTAGAAAATTAGTTTTGGAGATCTGGGAGATAATTATAGCCTTTTTATAAACTAGAGTTGCAAACTCTTCAACGTTGCTTTTATTTTAACTATCTGTACTTATTCATGTTGTGTAAATGACTCATCAGTTTCGTTCGAAAGCAACACTCTTTTAAGTCTCTTTATTTTTTAGTAAAACAGTATTACATATGACACCTTTTTTCTTAAATTGGGTCTCTAAAATATTATTGTTTTTTTTGCATAACGTTGGAAAATTCCAAGTTAAATGCCTGAATCTTATTTGAAAATCAGGCTATCGGTCAATATAAGATAATACAGTTTATTAACTTCACAAACTTTGCAGTACCAGCCCTAGTCAGAGTATCTAGACTGGAAGGCACCCTTGACAAAGCTAAACCCTACTTGGAATAGCCTATTATGTGCATCGGAATTGGAAAACCCTGCAGGTAGCAAATGACCGGGAAAACACTGTAAGGTTTTTATCTTTTATTCAGTTCATTGTAACCTGAGGTGTTTTCGTCTAGTTTCAGTAGTTTATTATTTTCGTAGTGGCATTTGAGATCATGTTTTCACTAAGACCCTGTTCAGAGAACTGGTTTTGGACTCGCGCATATCATAAGTGCGAGATATCTCATTCTTCCTCGCGCCGACCTTTTCAATTTGCTCGTGAAACGCGTCATCTGAACAAACTTTAAACTATGCTGACAAGAAGCGACCGTCCCTTCAGTCGCAAAACTTTCCTTTCTGAGAATAAACCTTTTTTACTTTTTCCGTTGCCAAAAATAAAATTGCGTTTGAAAAAACAAACTCATCCTAGGTATATTATTGCGCTCTAATATAGCTTACCAGTAAACTGAAGGAAAACTCTCATTCCGCTTCCTGTCATGTGTTCGCCGTTTGTTCCGATAGTATACCCAGTACTAACTCTTCTATCACTTAGGATATTGAAAAGAAACAACTACTTTATAATAACGCAAGGCCCGCCTCCACTTTGTTATTTCCGGAAAGTTATATATTGATCAACTTGTTCAAACTGTAAGTCTAGGTTCTTGCAGGTGTTCAAACCCAAGCTTGTTCCGCTTGTAGTAGGTAAGCCGAAAATGGAGTTTCGGGATTCACTCAAGCGTGGCAAGGTAAGGCATTAGGGGCTCATATTTTCGTGCTTAAGTCTTAATAATAACAATTTAGTTATATTTTAAACAAATATTGGGTTTTCAGTAAATTTTATCATGGGGATAGCTAATACCGTGCACTTTGTGAGTACCTCCAGCCTCCACCAAATCTAAGGTAAGGTAACTACGTCTCAGCGGCGCTTGAGGGAATTAACATTTAGTATCGTGCCTATTGGACTACATATCTATTTTTTCTATGATCCTTTTACGGTACATACTGTGTCCTACTTTTCATATCCCAAAAACGTAACTAAAATAAGCTCCGTTCATTGTGTGACGTACGCTGTAAGTGTCATTGTATCATAATATGCACATTCCAAATATCATTCTCTATGCTTAGATCGAATGCGATAGTGGTTAATAAAATCAAATTCCGTGAACACATAAGTGTAGAGAATAATAGGTACAATTGGAAACTTACATAAAAAAATGGGTGGTTGAATTTGGTGTGCTTTGGCATGTTCCCCAAAATATTTGTCGCAAAAGTTAGTCACAAAATGAACAGGTGGATGGTAATTTCAGAAGTATGACATCATTCTAAACAAAATTTACTCCATACTTTAAATAGATAAGCTGTCGAACTTTAAACTTTTAAGTGTGGACACTATCCAATTTCCTGAATCTACGACCGCTTTCTCTGAAAAGTGGAGCAAATACAAAACTGAAGTGTAACTAAAACACTGAACCGTTTCTGATCAGCGAAGCTCACACAATGCCGGTAGATAAAATAACGAACTTTGTGTAAACTGGTGCATTTTGTGTTAAACTGGGAAAACTGGTGCATTTTGTGTAAACTGGGAAAAACTAGAGCATCTCCGACGAGACGCGCTCGCAAATGTGGTTAACAAGCAGTTGTTTCTTTGTAATCTGACACGCCACAGGGTTTTTTCTCTTTTTATTAGAGATAAGCTCAGCTACACTCTTGTTGTATCAAATAATAATTGTCATAGTAATAAATTAAACTAAATTTTGGTTGGTGGGCGGGACAAGTAGCGCAGAGAACTGATGGCCGTTGGGGCGGAAAGGTTCCTGAATGGCGACCGCGTACCCGACGACGTTCCGTGGCCAGGCCCTATTCAAAGTGGACTGACGATCTGGTCAAGCTGTTTGCGTAAGATACTCTTAATACGCACTTATTATTTGTTTGTTGGGTATTATTTTTGAAACAAGTAAAAAATGTAACAACCCGGCGTTTTTTTTTATGACCTAGGACCGAGTCGTTACCCACCAAATGGTAAACGCGGGTCCTGATGATGGATTCCGTCCATTTGGTAGCTTTTTGTAAGCTGTTCACCAGATCTGGATTCGATGACTAACCTCTTGCACACAGTTCGACTGCCACTTGGAGCACTTGTTAGAACAAGTGCCTAGGGGTAGACTTATTCAAATACTCAAGAGGGCGTTCGACGTGACCTTTGCCTTGTCCATGTTCATCTGAAAGCCCACTTGTTGGAAAATTCGATGGAGGTTCTCGAACACGTTGCCAAAATTTAAGATGTATCTATCTTAGTGGTGCCACTTATTACTGTAAATACCTTATTTCATTTTTATCTAACCAACTAATAACGACAAGTAACCGCTAAAAAAACAATTTTAAGCACATAATGAGCAATAAAAAACAATTATTTGTATTGTTAACTTCAAGATCTCACTCCATCTGATGGGAAGCAGCCATGAGGTCTAAATATGGGGTTGACAAGTATAGTAATGCAGTTACTACTAGGCTGGTTAATCTCATTTATTAGTTCGTACACAACTATAAAATTACAATAGATAGTATTGTAGGCAGAATGAAACACCAGCGTTGATATTAATTTTTTCACGACACTCGTGTGACGAACAGTTGTGTTGGTTCTGTGTCTGGGTGTTATTATCATGTATTTAGAACTGTTATATTGAAGTATGTTTATATCTGTCGGGGAAGATAGTCTGTAAATGTCAATCATATCAATAAAATAAATGTATCCTCATAATGAATCTCATGTTAACATTACTTTGTAAGTATACTTTCAGTAAACTCGCTGAATTGCTTACACTGTAGTGTGTGTACTAAGTAATAACCTTATATTCAATTCCCTCTGAAACAGCGGTTGAAAGTAAAATAGACCGACCTCGCTCAACTCGCGGCGAAGAAGCTTAACTAAACAGTTTATATGTCCATACTGTTATACCGGCTACGCTGTCGAGATGGCTCACTCACTCCCACGGAGGCTACACTCTTAGGAACTGAAAACTTAAAGTCAGCAAAACTACCGACTTGTGCATTCCAAGGTTTTTCTTTCAGCTTCAAAGTCTAGTTTACTTTAGTCCGGTAATAGAAAGTTAATTAATTTCAGTTTGAATTCAAAGTGTAATATGAATCAAGTTTAAATTGAAGCGTAGTTCAGTCAATGTTTGAAAACAAACATAGTTGCAACCGGCAGTCGGTATTTAATTTAAATTTCAACTCGTGAAGCCTTATGATTTAACCGGAGCGAACGTTCTTCCGTCGGTAAAAGGTGCTCTTTTATATCTTTTGCTGTGCACTTCAAATAAGCGCTGGTTCAGACACGGCGACAACCGCGCGAGTTGAATAACAAGCTAAAAGGAAAGAGGTATTGTTATGGCTCTGTGGCAACTCGTGTGGTATATATACTCAACATATGAATTAGCGGCAAAGTAGCAAAAAGAAAACTAAAAGTTTATAAACTTGAGTCCGCGTGTCATATGTCTACCTGCCCAATTCTTCTTCAGCGGGCCTAGCATGCGCAACATCGACAAAATAGCCATCTCCCCCTCTTTCGCTCGAGAGAATCGAAGGGCGTGACTTGACTTCGTTGCTTCTCGACAGTGCTGCCATATTACAGAAAAAAAAAATACAAACTCCATTTTTTTACTGGTAACACTGGTAAAATTAATTCACACAAAGACTCAATCAAGAGTAAGTAAAATATTTTGTTACTGCTTATCTCATAACAAAAAATAGAAAGATTTTGTTTTTAGATTGATTGTGTGTTTGAGACGAAAATTGGCCGAGTATTTCGACTCTAAAGTAAAAAGCAAGCACGCGTGCGCCATCTGTCGCGACTTGCCACAATCAAGTTGCACACTGTTATCTCAGTTGCTTTTTGTTCACATAGCCATTATTATTAAAACTTGTGTTTATTGAAGAAATTGATATGTGAAAATTACTTTTTAATTATGAATGGTATAAAAGCAACCGTAATAGGGTGTTTAGACAACGCCTGTCAAAGTTTCTTTAATTGGAGAACTTTTAATTTGGGCTTAGCGGCGCCATCTGTGAAGATTACTTTCCATATAAAAGTAGTCCGGTCTTGTCATTTTATTGTTGTTGAACGAATATTTGTAATGTTATCTTTAATTATTGTGATGTGATGTGACACCGAATGGGAGTTGGGTTGTATTGCGGCCCCGTTTTAATTCACTCTAATGATGGTAAGCAAATTTCAAAAATATAATGTCCTTTTACTCCGAATTCTAAAAGGTTATGTCGTATCGTTTTAGCATTGACGTGTATTTTAATCCTTTTCTTTTTTTGACAAAGCTGCACGCGTTGTATTTTAATAGTTTCGCATACAATTTCACTCGTCTCGTCACTTCTCGTCCACCCTTCCGATCGACGAGTAATTAAGCCAACAGAAATGTCAAAAATCGATAAATCCGTGATAAAACAGTGGTGGCATGTTAGGGCTTGTCGAGAAATCCGTATTTTCCATACAATATTTCAAATCTGACATTAAGCGGCCATGTTAGCCACAGTAGAGAAAATGGAGAAATGGCTGCAGGGCGACCTGTGATTGGCTATTTGCTCTCTCGGATTTACTCGCGGCGTGCATGCTAGCCCCGCAGGTGGTGACTACTGCGCTACCTATAGTTTCCCGCTGGTGCTCGCTAAATTCGAGCACGCTTCAGTCAAAAATCTCTATTGCGGATTCCATTACAAAAATTGCCAATATTCCAGGATATGACAAATAGCGCGGTCCTAAAACAAAGGTATGGCGATATGGTTGCTCACCTCGCCGCCGCATAGCTATTATGGAATTGAAATAAGACCATATCCCCCCAGGCACTCTTCTGCCGTTTGATGACAATTCCGACCCTTTACTATTCCAATAACATGCACAAACATTCTGCACTGACTGGGATTCGCATGCACAAAGGAAATCCTTGATCCAATATTTCATTCATTGTGCTCCATGGAATATTTCGGGAATGAATATGATTTTGTAATTGAGTTGGTAGTAGGTATGTCTATTTTGGTATGAAGTGTCACACTCCCATTTTAATTTGGCTAACTGTATTCATGAAGCTTGAGAGTAGGTACGGTTAACATAGCTTAGCTCAAAAACTATACATTGTGAATTACTACTCAACATACCGGTGTACGGAACTTAAAGTTGCTATGAAGAAGAACTTTTAACCGAACGTGAACGATTGCAATTATTAATTGAAGGAAGTATTCAAGCGGTGTCTGCTTTTTTATTTGTTCGATTATCTCTGATCGATTTCATTCGGTTCGTTCTACAGAAAGGAATTCATATTCTCTCGATTCTTCTTCTGAAACCTTTCATTAACTGCATTACCGGAACATGTTTTGTATTTTTTTTGAAGTGGCCTGCTTTTCTCTGGAAGTAGGTTTGATTACAATTTCGACGTTCAAGAGGCAAAAAAGAAAATGAGATAAATTAACTAAACTCAATAAACACACATACACATATTATCTAGATATTGTACAGTCATCGCCGAAGCCGTGTAATGTGTTATTTCAGAAGGACCAAAATTATAATTCGCTAATGGTATCGGCGATTTGCCAAGAACATTGTATGTCGATTTATGCGGCCACTCAAATCTGAAACTCAATTTTGCAGTTATAAGATTTCTTTTCTTATATTCTTCCGACATATTTGTCCACTCTGTTAGCACAAATTGTTAAGACGCTGACTGTATAAACTAGACCACAAAAGAAAAGATATCTCTATAACTAAATACTAAATAGTGAGGGCAATTGCCCCACTGCACACCGAACATCATTTTCCGTAACCGTTCCATACAAAAGCTCTGTGCTCATGTTTCTAATGCTTCAATGAACACCAATCGAGG
Organism: Udea ferrugalis; assembly: GCA_950022985.1. Lineage (NCBI taxonomy): Eukaryota > Metazoa > Arthropoda > Insecta > Lepidoptera > Crambidae > Udea > Udea ferrugalis. Next base: position 3,329,570 of record OX465515.1, read on the forward strand.
CTAGGAAAAATATTTATTGGAAAAATATCGCCTATTTTCTACAGGGGCTTCTATCGAGTTCCTTATTCTCAGCGGGTATGATATTTCACGTTGGGAAATGCGTTGTTTATTGAAAAATGTGCAGCATATTGTTGGATTCAGTGCTGCAAGCTAGAGTTTGAAATCGATACCTCATTATTATAGGGAATCGGAGAATATCTCCTTTAGGAAACTCTCGATGAAATCGATACCTTGGAAAATAGTAATAATATTGACAGCCAATATTTTGTGATGCTGTTGACGAAGCCCAATAGAGTATTAATCCAACTAGTACAATTTTTAATAACAGTACTAACAATTATAAATCTTGCGCGTGTTGCTTAAGTAACGTGTGTCTAACTAGTTGATATGCATGTATATGGTCGTTTCTTTCGGCATGCGATCGCAAAGCCGCCCTTTATTTCGGACTTCAAAAATAGTCGGTAGGCCCAGTGGCCTTACGCATACCCGTCCACTAGGGGACGGGTAGGCAACGGACGGCGGACGGTAAGGCATTTCTTCAGCAGTAATAAAAAAAGTTCCCTATGAATAAAACGCTGGTTCGAAGCAGCACTACGAAAATTGAAAATCAGTATGGAACCATCGATAGATACACAAATGCAACACTGTTTAGATAGCATGTGCTGGCTGAACGTGAAGGTGACCTGATTCGATGCATCTTGTCTCCATCTCCTCAGACATTGAGTGCAGTGAGGCGATCTCCGTAGTCTGATTTACGGTGGAAGCACGTTCGTGTTCACACACACTTGAGCTAGCCGGCAAATACGATAACGAATTCATGTTCAATCATGTTCTACAAACATCACTATGTGTTGAACGTTTGTAGGTGACCTGCTCCTTGCATGTCTTACTCTAGTGAAGATCTAATTATAACCTAATTCAAAATTAGATAAATATTTAACTAGATATACCTAATATATCTGTCAGAGTTTGTATTTACAAAAAAATTTATTTAAGTATGTTATCCGTTGTCTAGTTTCCCATGGCACAAGCATTCTGTTGCTTAATTTGGGCCTAGATGGCAATGTTTGGACTCACCAATCTGAATTCCGGATTGGAATATGATTTGCGGCTAACTCTCCGGTGAACGAAAGTTGCTCGGTTAGCAACACAAATTACCAGTAGAAGTTGTAAAGATAAACCTCTGCTTCAGGTCCACTGGTACAGTCTGTGGCTACGGTAATAGCGCCGAGATTCAGGTCAGACCAGGGGGGTCTCCCATTGAAACTTATTCAGGTTAAGTTCTGACTAGGTATTATTAAGTGGGACAAAAAACTACTTTTACTATAAAACTTCGTATGCCTGAAGCTTTATGGTAAGTCTATCAACTAACAGAGAGCGTCGTTTAGGAGTGGTTAAACGCCCGTACGGTCTCGAGTTCGAGCCTGGCCGGAACACCTACTTTATAATCAAGGCTTAAAAAGCAAAACGTATAAAGCGACATTTTGTTCGATATTGAGTTAGGTACATAAGATTCGGATTCAGCGAATTTTTCTACGTCGTTTCACATTCAAGTCAATCGGACAACATTTTGGTACAAACACACAAAACAAAACGAACGTTTGGTAACAAAACGAAAATAAAATAAAATACAACTTTTGCCCCCATTCCCAAAAACACTTGGCAGTACCGACGCAAAACAGGTCGTTTTTTTCTAGAATGTGATATCAGTTGGTCATCCAAGTAGAAGAATAGAGCATGAACCGTTTATCTTTATCCTGTTTACATAATATCCCGGCCTAGGAAACGTTATGCATTGATCTGAAATTAAGAGCAACGGTGACTTTTTGTATGAAGTGACAATTATTTTCTACAATTGTGAATTTTTTGTCCCTTCTGTAATAAATCACAAAGGCCTTATAAATCACAAAGGATTTTGCATCCTTTCTTTATTTAAATGTTCACATATTTCTGAGTTATAATTTTCTTTCCAAAAAATAAAACTTTAAATGGCTCTCCTGTACCATTACAAAATTGTCGTTTCATACGTTCGGCCTTTTAACCCTCGATATTCATTGTACAATTTCTGTACACCGTCTGAAACCCGAGCAACTCGGATAACGGCGGTAGGCTCGCTCTTAGGTTGCCTGAAAGCATAATATTGAAGGGGTACTCATCTCTAATTCTCGTATGTGAATTACGGGCTTTATTCTTAATTGATGCTGAAACTACTAAACGGGTCCCTTGAAGCTAGTGTCTTACACAATTAGCTCGTGACCATAAGATTGATAGCGATTTCGATACTTTCACAATCGGTCACCGAAATATCTCACTCGATATAGACTCGCGCAGGTCCCCCACCGAGGTGACTCACTCTGCCATGTGTGGAGAGTTCGGCAACCTTATTTTTTACACGACATTAGTCTTTATCACTGTGCAATAAGAACTTGAAGAATGCACTGTGTGCCAGCTTATGACTAATTACAAGGCACAAAAAAGTAGTGTGAGTGTGACGAAAAAAAATTATACTGCATGCTTCAATGGTGTCATAAAAATGGTTTCGTACTTGGGATTTGATTTCCACCTTAGGAAACGTGTCGCGATTTTACACTTATTGTGAAAATCGCGAACTTTCGCGATACAAATTTATGTTAAATTCTGTATTCGTTAGTTACTGTACCAAGTGCCCCTGAATATATTTTTTTTAATTTTCCATTGCTGTGCGGAAGTAACTGGTCTTTTATTTGGCTCTGATAGCCGGTGCACTTACGAGTACTCTTCTTAGTTTCGGAAGACGACCTTAGCGCAAAATGTCTTTCTCAAGTATTTATTTATTTGTTCATATTTTTCAATGAAGTAAATTTTGAATAGTGCAGGGCACAGAGCGAAGTGACCTATAGGTATAGAGGGACCACGCCGCAGTCACACGCGCTTTGCGTTTTATTTCTCAACCCCCCACGTCACTAGGTTTTGTCTGCAGCGGTTAACCCCAGAACGGGTCGGTTAAGTGACTTCCAGGTTGGGGACGGCTGGTCATAGCCGGTAATATAAGTTTTACTTTCCATTAGGTTTATCGGCAAAATAATTCCTAGTTGCGCTATTGTATCACAAGAACTTTATATTGCAGGTGGAACTTACAAAATCCCAGTTAAGTCTAATTGAACTGTCTACCTCAAGTGTAGATACAGACAGGCACTGTAAGTTTCAATACAATCAGAACGAGTTCCATTAAAAGAGTCTACTTATTACTTATCCCCATGTAAAACTTATAAAACCGTCTAGTTATCCTCTTGTAAGCGAGCGCCCCGTCTTGGTTATACGCGTTCCAATATTGACCAAGCCTTCCCGCAAAATGAAAGTCAAGTCTATACACTAGGAAACTTTTATTTTTCTAATACAAGGGGTTAAGTAACCTTAACCTTTGCCCAGCAGTGGGACAGTATAGGTAGAATTTAAAAAAAAAGGGGTTAAGTGTGACCTAATTGTTGTGGTAGAAAACATGTAGTAAAATTAATAATTATTTCTGTTACTATTAAGTATTTTATTCGGTCTTTTCATCCATTATAATTATTTAAGCTTGTTGCCGAGCAGTGGACAGTACCGACTGTGTGCAGAATTGAAACTCAAGGTATCCGCTAAATAGCGGCTAGCATGAACCGGTGGTAGAATCACATTATAATTTATTGTTATTTAATTTTTTATACTATGACTTGTTGTCCTAAGTGTTTTATTAAGCTTACATGAATAAGGATTTTTTTACTATACTTGGTCAGAGGCTTAAGCTAAATGTAACATCTGACATAAGTTTCTCACAAGCCTGCCACCCCTCTGACAATCGGCACTGAGCCCGCATTTTTTGTGTGGGTCATCATACCACCTCATAGTTGAGCTGTAGCCAGCAGTGGTGCCTACAGAGGCTGTTGTTCAATTTATTCTATTTGCTCATAAAAGTATTCTAATCTAAAATGGCCACAAATATGAAACGATCGAACCAGTGAGCATTACATGGTGTTGTGCAGAGCCGATGATGCGTGCGCAGCCGACACACGGCGACAAAGAGTGCATTGTATGTAAATGTTCTGGTCGCGTCCCTTCGCGGCCTTCGTCACAGTATAAACCATACAGTAGGCTATCTAAGGCCGCCCGCCGAGTTATTAGCCTAGCGTGCACACAGACACGGGACACAGCCCGTCCGTACTGCCGCCTGCCTATGCCTTCCTATTTTATGCTAGCGTGTGCATTCAAACCGAGAGTGGCACTTTTGTATTTAGATGTTCTACTGTATGGTTTATACTGTGCCTTCGTGGCGCATCGGGAACACACTGGCTGTGAACTGCGATTCAATGATCGGATATTGTTTTTTAATTGACTAGCTTTTGCTGGCTGTCAAATCTAGTGACGTCAAGTAGATGCCCGAAAAATTATTGATTCCCAGCGGGAGGGGTCACTCGTCCTAATTACCAGAAATGCTTGACTGAACAACGATGATCGATGCCGATCTACTGTCGCCACTGAGGCTTGGCCACACCACCAGCAGGAACACTGCCTAAACAGGGATTCCAACTGTAATTGTTAACTTTGCCTTTTAAAATTTTTGGTGTTCAATAAATAATATATCGGACTAATTTGTATAGTAATATGGGTATTTTTTCTTTAGTCTTCTTATTTTACTGAATGATTGATGATTAAACGAACTTACCTTAAGTGAAGTTCTATCATAATTATATGAGTCGCTGCATCCGAAGGGATTTTATCACAAGGTAGTACATTTCGTAATGTAGTGGGCATCAACACGTTTTAGAGCTGGTATCACTGAAACAGAAACAAAAAAACAAATTCCCTCCCTACGGTAGGTGCGTCACTCTGACAGGTGACAAGTTCATCATTCTTTTAGAGACAGATTTCCCTAAAGTTACTCGGGTCAGTTACCAAAGGGTATGATGGTAACTAGGGGTAGGGTGGGAGCTAAAATCCCTTCGGATGCAGCGACTCATATAATTATGATAGAACTTCACTTAAGGTAAGTTCGTTTAATCATCAATTATACTTCGTCGCTGCATCCTCGGGATTTTATCACAAGGTAGATGTTTAGAGGTCTAGGGAAATCAATATCAAGGATTCACTAAATTGAATTTGATACCAAATTTTATTTTTGATGTGAGATAGGTAACGTTTATTATAATTTTACCAGTTTACTATAAAAACGCAATAAAATTAAGGACCAATGACCAAAAGTCAAAAGATCATCGCAGCTTCAGTATTATGTTCCAAGATGAATATATATTAAGATAACTTCATGTTATAAATATGCTTTGCATAATAATTAATATTAATTTAAGCAATGTTAATTAAAAAAACTTAATGGTAACTGTATGAACTCTGCTGTTACCACACACAAGAACAGGTATACATATACCACCCAATAATAAAACCTAATTTACTCGAATATTTAATCCATAGTAAATTCGTGATCAAAGAATGACGCCTATTGAAACAGGTTAGCAGCTTGAGCTGCAACTTTTCCGTTAATATTTTCGTAATAAATGTAAAGTAAGGTGGTACATAATTATATACAAGTACACTGGGCAGTGGTTTATTACAACAATTTAAATGCCCAGCATTGTATGTGCTCGTAGTGTGGGTGACACATAATTAGTCACCTAACTTAATTCAACTAAAGCTGTTGTTTGGAAAACCTATTCCTAAATAAAACCCAACGGCAGTGGGTACTAAAGTAAGTTAGTTAGTAACTTACTCTCCTAGTTTTAATAATAGTGCTAATAATATTTCTTTATGTAAGTATGTTGTCTACTGCACAGAGTAAGCAGATTTTAGAATCCGAAAGAATAATAACCTAGGCATAATAAGCTTTAGTTTTTATTATTTTTCTTAAGAGTTTCTATGACTCTCATTGATTGAAATGTCCTTCCAAGATAGAAACTACACATGACCTAGTCAATGCAGCTGGCCTATGTTTTTAATCTAATAACCTAACTGAGGTATTATTACTTAGGTAATTTATGCCACTCTGGTGAAAGCTGGGGCGTTTTGTAAGGATGAGACGTCTTACTATTCTTTATGACAATGTTTTCGTGAGTGGAAATCGTCTATTTTTTAACTACCGCTATGCGAATAATGTCCGTAACACTGTAAGTAGGTAGGTACCTACAGTTCCCTGTTGGTACAGTTAAGGTTAGAATTGCATTAAGATATTCTACTGACTTCTCTTCTTAAATCTTCTTACTGTGAATTTCTTATTAAATGACAAATCTTGTTTGGCTTGGTACACTACTAAAGTGTAAACTAATAAAAGAGCTGTTGCTTATGCGAAGGTGTTATTTTTCATTCCATTATTATTGTGATTTCAGTCCTATTCTCACGAAAAACTTAACTTATAACCTATTTCGGTCATTTTAAAATGAAAGACCACGATGTCTTCTACTCGTGAGTGCGTATGCAACAAATCCTTAATGGTAGGTCACCTACCTACATAATATCAAATACTAAAACTATTAAATTGTAATTTAGCATCTGATTGCAATTAATTTCTTAATCAACAAACCTTGCCAGATGCGAACAATAAAAGCTAAAACTACCTACTTCCTATAAATTGGTAATCTGCAAATCATTACCAAACATTTTTGTCTTTAGGTATATGCTGTCAGAGTATCTGCAAATGACTAAGTACTAGTCTTACTGAAATCGAGACAAGATAAACATCTTTTTCCAATACATTTCCTGTATTCAGAAATGCGATCAATGTGAGATGGTTTTAGTTCAATTTATAACTTTTAATCCCAAGTCAAAACCAGTCATGGCTTGGATATGGTTATCAACTATACCTATTGATTGATTTTGTTATTTCAAAAAATAACCACGGAATCGAGGTACTAAATCAAGCCTACATTACAAGTTGTGCCTATTGAACTTGGCTAAAACAGCAGATATACCTTTAAAAAACATCTACTCAATCGTTAAATGACAAATTTAACGCTTTCTGAATTATGAGTAGTCACTAATGTTTGCTAAACGGCAAAAGTGTAGCATTTTGCATATAAAAGAAATCCGCGTGAAGCACACCACTCAACAACAAGTAAATCAAGTAGATACATGTATGCATATACATTTAAAAGACGGCTGTGTTTATGTACTTACACCATTTTTAAGTGTTGTTATTCAACATGTTATTGTTAAACGCGTGGCTGCATTAAATACTGTGTAAATTATTAGGTGGATTAGGTTTATCGCTTCATAAGAATAAACTATTAATAATAAAGAATTTAAGTGTCTCTTCAATTCATGTTGTTTCAAATGCCTTTGCTAATTTATTATATTAAAATAAACTACTATATAAAAATAAGTCAGGTTTTTCTTTCTGAAGCTATAACGCACAGACCGATTTCCACGGTTTTGCATTCGTTAGAAAGGTCCCGCGCTCCGTGAGGTTTATAGCAAAGAAAATTCAGCAAAATTTCAACAGAAAAGCGGGAAAATCTTTTTTCACATACAGCTAAGGCCACGCGGACGAAGTCGCGGGCGGCTGCTAGTCATAGATAATTATTTCTTGAATAATAAAGGAAATTTTGAAAAACTTACATGGGTTCTCTGCCACCAGGTAAGGTTATCAAACCATCAGCAAGGTAATTTCCAGAAAAATACTGGTAAGGCTAGGTTGTTTAATGCATACCTGACTTTTCATTATCACTATGAAAATATTTTTTATTTCATTTTATGTTTTATTTTATTTCATTTTATTTCATTTTATTTCATTTCATTTTATTTCATTGTATTTCATTTTATTTCATTTTATTTCATTTTATTTCATTGTATTTCATTTTATTTCATTTTATTTCATTTTATTTCATTTTATTTCATTTTATTTCATTTTATTTTATTTTATTTCATTTCATGGGCCATTCACGGATTGAATATAGGCCCTTAATTCAGATATTGCGATATCGTTACCGTCATGTTGACTCACGGCCAACTCCCAGGTTTGTTCCTTATGTACAGATCAAGCTATTAAGTCTCAAATTTGAGATCATTTTTCTGTATTTATATGCCTTCGTGATGACTCGCGGCCAACCCCCAGGTTTTTATTATACCTTCGTGATGACTCTCGGCCAACCCCCAGGTTTTTACAATACCTTCGTGATGACTCTCGGCCAACCCCCAGGTTTTTTAAGAAGTAAATAAATAAGTATTTTAATTAGGCACCGGGATGGTTTTAGGCGTCGGCCTCTAATTACATAGCTAATTGAATACTTCATTCTGCTAAATCCATTGGATTGTCATTTTCTTATATATAAAGCATATGTTGTGAACTTCGTGGGCAGCAAGCCTACGTGAGTGGTTATCCCGTGGTAACACGGGTGTTAGCCATCATCATATTATGAATATTGTAAACGGTAACCACGAAGTGGTATCAAATGTATTTAAATATAAATTTTATAGCAACTATAGTAAGTTATGATGTTAGCCATAGCTGTATAGCTACAAAAGCTGTGGCGTGGCTACTCAGATGTGTCTGTGTAGACTTAGCAAAATGAAACATTATTTCAATGTCAGGTACTACAATTACTAAGACTTATTCTTAGTCTGCAGTTTTAAATTGAAATTACAATCTAATTCTTGAAGTTTTTAGGTACTAGTGTACATAAAAAGAAAGGTTTTTGTTATGCAAGGATAGCACAAAATAACTTACAGTTTGGTCTTCGATTTGATTTTCACCTTAAAATGCTTTCGAAACCACACTCGCGTTGTGGGCCTGGCCGTGCTCTCGTTACGGGACGTCCTCTTGGACAGGAATAAACAGGAACCTTTATTCTGCTTGGCTAATTTGTTGAAAATGCACCGACCAACTTGGTACGGGAAAAAAAAAAGGATCTTCTTCTTCTGTTTGTCTCGTTTGTTGGAAACACACACTCAGTGTGCGTTTTATCGTAATCTCGTTACGGTGGGTCCATTTTGGACAGGCCTCAACAGGATCATAAACAGCTAAAATTAATGCCAACATTGATTAAGACCACTTCACGGTCTCATCATTGACGTGTTTTGTTAAATTTAAACATTGCATCGTCATGCTATTGCTTAGCTTTGTTTACAGTCATCCGAAGATTCACTTTCAATCACGAGTTCTCTTATTAAAACATTTTGTGCAAGGAAATGTGGGTAGATTTTTATTGTAGATCGTATTTAGTTATTGTTTAAAACGAAAGTTAAGTACGATCTTAACGTTGTATTTCATTTAGGATCTATCGATTTACACTACTTCAACTATTGCAAACACTTCAGCACTTAAAGAAACCGTTATATAAAAAATATAACGAGAGAGGGTGTGTCGATGCCTGAACACTAGAAACGAATGATGAACTTGTCACCTGTCAGAGTGACGCACCTACCGTAGGGAGGGAATTTGTTTTTTTGTTTCTGTTTCAGTGATACCAGCTCTAAAACGTGTTGATGCCCACTACATTACGAAATGTACTACCTTGTGATAAAATCCCGAGGATGCAGCGACGAAGTATAATTAATATTAACCATGAAACCGTAAATTACGTTACTTCGATGACTAATAATAAACCAAAAAATAAATTCTAAACTTTCCACCCCATCAATAAAATAATGACGACATGTTATTTGGTGATGGCGGACTTGTGCGAAAATGCGAAAGTTTGTATGTGTCGATGGATGTGTGTGCCGTGTTGCTCTTGTACGTAAAACCTACTGGATGGAGTTCAATGAAGTTTTACAATAATATAGTTTATGCATTGGAATATGACATAGGCTACAATTTATAAAGATGAATTAAGTTTTTTTTATCCTAAGTCCACGCGGACGAAGTCGCGAGCGGCCGCTAGTGTTACGTATTTGTGCCTTATTGCTACTGTAAAAATAAAAAATATTCTACTTTCAGTTCGAGCTTATACTCGAGTTAAAAAACAAAAGTTTTTTTAAGATTTTTTTATTTTAGTAGATTATCCATAAGGATCCAATATGAAAATATGTTTTATTTATGTAACTGTTTGAAAACTTGTTACTTCCGACCTTAGCTTCCGACAGATTGAACTCGGCATCCTCGTCACGGTCTCGCTGGCGCCAGTAAATAAATAAACATTTATTCATAAAGCCAAAGGAAAATATACCAACTTATCATAAATCAGATGCACAGTGAATGAAGGATGAATAGTATGGTGTAAAGCGGCAGGTTTACTGAAATTATAATGTGAATACTAAGATGGTTTGGTCAAGTGGTTAAAGTAGATGAAAGCGAATTAACGAAATGGATATGAATAGCGGACAAAAATAAGCTAAACGGAGTAAATAGAACTGTTAAAGGGGAAGCTAGCCAAGCTAGACTGACCCCCGAATTCACAAACGTCAATCAACGCTAAGCACGTGCTCACGCTCATGCTGTCACGTAAAATGTCAATTTAACTGAAAGGGACAGCATGAGCGTGAGCGCGTGCCTAGCGTTGATTGACGTTTGTGAATTCTGCCGAAAGAGTAGAGGAAGTGCGTGAACGTGTGAAGTGGACAAATGTAGTCTCTGCCTACCTCGCAAGGAATGAGGTATGGTATGACAGTTTACAATATATCTCGCGTTATCATAAACTGATGATAGATTGTCAATCGACAGTAACATACTGCTTACAATTAACGCATTATTCGGGTAGCTTATAACACCTAACAAGTACAATTTTGAATCTGCTGTGGTATTCCGGTAGGCTATAAACTAAGCCATTTTTTTTTTAGTGTTTATATACAAAATGAGAAAAAATACTAATTTGGAGTTAAGCCTATTGATGATTGAAATAAGCTTGAAACACCGAGATGTGAAGTGATGTCCGCCGGAATGCCATCCCTGATTGGACTGTCTGTGCGGTTGCCTGATCTACTCATAAATCTATAGCGTCAGGGAATCAACAGGAGCCATGTTTGTTACACGAACATGAGTTTTAAAAACCTATGGTGGTATTTAAATTCATTAAGCACTCAAGACTTGATGCTGTCTAGAAATCTCCAATTTGATATCCATTTTATAGTGTAATTTATTACACTTTTATCCTCACCGCCAATCTTTAATAGATCCTGTTATGCCAGCGCTTTGCATTCATTATGATCTTACTTTCTCTGAACCATGTAATTAGCTATCGTATGGGTAAAAATTAATAGAAGTTAACCAATAGAAGTTCTGTATTTAATCTTCTTTACTGTGGTCATTTCAGCATATTTTTAAAACAATACATTCAGGCAATGTTACTGTAGCTTTGATTTAAATACCAGGTTTAATGTTTTTGCGATTTCCATTCGGTTTTTTACGTTATTTTGTTACTTGCAATGTTCCTTTGTTTTCCCGTGGTTCTTTTGTTTTAATTTTCTTCAGTATTGATTTGTCCTCCATGATTCTCTTATTGTCGGAAAGCAGGATCGACTCGAGGTCTCAAGGAGTGGAAAGGGGACCTTTTTCCTGCAGCAGGATGGCACAAGCTGATTATAATAATTAATAAGTTGTAATATTGTTTATTAAATGTAATTCTTATAGTACCTGTTTCCAGGGACTCGTAATGAGAGTCTGCTATCTTATAAAAGGGTCTCGGGTAAAGAAATATTTCCTCGTGGTGCCTTCGCATTATAATATATCAATTTTTTCATAGGTTGCCGTGCTATTTTAGACAACTTTCGACGCATAAATCTCAGCGCTACAATTTTTTTAGTAGTAGAATTAGTTATACTTTTTATGTAACCAATTTTGCTGATAAAATCACTGAATCAATCATTTCTCTTTCCATGAGATAATGACGGCTGTCTAGACTTTAGTTAGTCCTCGAAGGTCGCTGTTGTTCACGAATGCCTAGCTGTCGTTGGGAGTATTATATTTGATTGCCCTACTCAAACGACTATGAAGTCTTATTATTCCTTACAGTGCACCAAAATAGACCTAAAATTCTTTCAATTAATTTGCAGATTAAATTAAAGAACATGTTTGTCTGTATTCTGCATTTTTATTATAAGTTTATTGAATTATTTCTGTAGGCATTCATTAAGTCTCATCGTTAAAGATAGCGCATTGCGAGTATTTTTAATTATTTACTGCGCTATTTTTGTTAAAAGAAATACAGATTTATTATTATTATTGCGTTTTCTCTTAGTTGAGTTGAGGCTCGAAGCTTTCTCTATAATAATTTAAAGGACGGGTTCCTTAGTTTTACTAACTAGTGTGATGTCGGGTCTATTGCAGTGATTTGGTTAGTCAGTTAGGATTGTCCTGTTGGCTGTCGTAGTATATTATGATAGAGAATACAACGTATAAACTGTAGTTTAACTAATTAGTATATGTTTAGGTAATTGATTTGTATTTGTAATAGGGAGTATCTGGTTCGGAACCCTTTGTTCGGGGTTATAATTATTCGCAATTAATTGGTGATTGATAATAGCTACTTGATCATTGCGATACCCATTATTATCCATTTACTGGGTCGCTTTGTGGATTTAGTCAGTCAAGTCTATTGTCTTGCACGATGCTGTTATATGCTAAATGGTGTCCGGAGCGCTGTGTTAGATACTCATGTGAATAAAAGGTGGTTTCATTATGTACTTCTGATAATTTCGGGTTTCAAAAACTGGATTTTTACTAACGTGTGCCGTATGAATTGAAGTTTTTCTACCAGACTCACAGGCTTAATATATTTCATTGGAGTATTTGCTATTGCTTTAGTGTTGTAGTTGAAAGAAATCCATTACAAAAACAGCAATAAATGAATGATCGTTTTGCTATAATTAACATAGCATAAAATGAACATGACATAATTATGCTGTTTTGTTGGGTATATTATGTCTCTGTTATGGTGAACGGAACACGGAGGTACAACAACAGTATCGTACAGTGGTACAATTAACACGTGTTGCTTACCTTGTTTCTTTACTGAACATTATTTAGCGATTTTCATAAACAGTCGGAAAAGTTCACATGAAATCAAAGCCTTTGAGTTTGAGTTGCAACTGTAATATAACAGTTTTGGGTCCATGTCCGACCGCATCGCACCGTGTCCTATCCGAAATTGCCACCCTGTTTGCGCCGGTGGTCCGTTTACCTAGCCAGTTTACTCTCCCCGAGGCTACCTGCACTTTATTGCCGTGTATCAACACCCTGTGTGCTTTGAGCTTTGCGTACGAGTGCAGAGCGGATTGGTAGTCCGCCTGTAATAAATAAACTTTATAGGGGCAGCCTTGCGTAAATGTAAGCTAGGGTTGTGATTTTAGCTCCGGGTTTCCTTGATATAAGCAGAGGTAGAGTTGCATACTGTCTTTGAGTAAGATTACCTATGTTGTACAGTCAGCATCAAAATGATGTAGGCGTACAAAGTGGTCAATAATTTCTGAAGAATTCAAAAAAAGGAATTGGTGTTTCAGATGTTTTAAATTTTAGTGACACTTCAAACGACATACGACTCGTTGGGGTGTAACAATTGCAAATACTTTTTGATTTCTTCGTAAGCACACATCATTTTTATGCTGACTGTACCGGAAATTATACGGCTGCCCTGCTAAAGACGTTGGAAATGATAAGACATTTCTTTTAGTTTTAAAGTTCGATTGTTTCTTATTTCCTTTAGCGTTTCCTTATTTCCTTGCTGCAATTGGAAGTAGCCGTTGCTTCAGCTTTAAAACAAAAGCAATTCATATTGAAATCCAGCCAGATGTTTGCTTTCCGGAGACTTAGTTTATCCACCGTTGTCTGCGCCAGGTTTGTGTACTCTGCAATTGATAAAGGAGCTATACAGGGTGTCTTGAAACTCGGACGGGCATGGGCAATTGGCTAGGTTATTCTGCATGCTCCAGCGACATATTGTTGATTATTATCATTTTACGGGTGCGGGGTTGAAGCTAGCCCTATGTTATAGATACAGAGGTGCTAGGACGCTCTCTTACGATGGTTTATATTATGACGAATAGTAACGCGCAATATACGTAGTTATGTGCACATTGATAGTCTATCAATGAAAGTAATAAGTCATATTATGCATAACCTATCTTTCAATGAATATTTAGGCAACATCATAAGTTCGCACTAATCCCAAAGCCAAATTTTTCGATACTTTGAAAATCAGAAACAAAGCACGCAAAGGCAGCACAAACACCCAGACCCAGCACAAGTCGACCAAGAAATCGAACCCGTGACCGTTTTGGTCTCCACCTGTTAACGTCTGCCATTCTGCCATTATTCTGTTACGGTAGTTAAAAAAAACAATTCTAAATTTAATTAAATCGGATCATAAATTTACAATAAACTGGTTATTATTTTGTATGTTTGTACGCAACCAGCGCGGTGCGTGTTGTCAATTTACTCGCCGCCATTGTACCAAATTTTGCTATTGTTTCATCGAGTATTGTTACGTTACACCATTTAATATTGCTGAAATTCAGGCACTGATAGACCTATTTTAATTGTTTTACAAAATACTACCTGTCGCCAAAAATATGTAATATTTTCTTGGACATTGCATAATATTATGTAATACTGAAGTGAGTATAACAAAGGGCTATTTGTTGATCTACTTCCGTTATTGACCATTTACATATTACGGGTGGCCTGCACCCCCGGACCTGCCACGCACCTACGTAGCCGGCACAGACGCAGACGAGCGAACAAAGTAACAAAGAAAATGCAATAACCGGCCATGCTGTCAGCTCTTTGACTACTCACAAAGCGTTCATACTGGATGCTCTCCATGTCCATATGCCATGCCAGTAGAACGGAAAGGTATCGGAAATATTGAAAATAGTTTATTGGGCACACTACCGGTTTGTACACTGAAACACAGTAAATATTACAAAATGCTATCAGTCGCCAAAAATATGTAATTTATTTTTTTGGTAACTGCATATTATGTAATACTTAAGTAAGTGTATCAAAGGGCTATTTGTTCATCTACTTTCTTTATTGACCATTTCCATTTTGCGGGCGGCCTGCACCCTGGACCTGCCACGCACCCCGTGTAGCCGGCACAGACGCAGACGAGCGAACAAAGTAACAAAGAAAATGCAATAACCGGCCATGCTGTCAGCGCTCTTTGACTACTCACAAAGCATTCATACTGGATGCTCTCCATGTCCATATGCCATGCCAGTAGAACGGAAAGGTATCGGAAATATTGAAAATAGTTTATTGGGCACACTACCGGTTTGTACACTGAAACACAGTAAATGTAAATAACTGCTTTACAAAATGCTATCAGTCGCCAAAAATATGTAATATTTTTTTCAAACTGCATATTATGTAATACTGTAAGTGAGTAACAAAGGGCTATTTGTTATCTATCTACTTCCGTTATTAACCATTTCCATTTTACGGGAGGCCTGCACCCCCGGACCTGCCACGCACCTACGTAGCCGGCACAGACGCAGACGAGCGAACAAAGTAACAAAGAAAATGCAATAACCGGCCATGCTGTCAGCTCTTTGACTACTCACAAAGCGTTCATACTGGATGCTCTCCATGTCCATATGCCATGCCAGTAGAACGGAAAGGTATCGGAAATATTGAAAATAGTTTATTGGGCACACTACCGGTTTGTTCACTGAAACACAGTAAATCTAAATCACTGTTTTACAAAATGCTATCTGTCGCCAAAAATATGTAATATTTTTTTTGGAAACTGCATATTATGTAATACTGTAGTGAGTAACGAAGGGCTATTTGTTCATCTACTTCCGTAATTGATCATTACCATTTTGCGGGCGGCCTGCACCCCCAGTCCTGCCACGCACCCCATGTAGCCGGCACAGACGCAGACGAGCGAACAAAGTAACGAAGAAAATGCAATAACCGGCCATGCTGTCAGCTCTTTGACTACTCACAAAGCGTTCATACTGGATGCTCTCCATGTCCATATGCCATGCCAGTAGAACGGAAAGGTATCGGAAATATTGAAAATAGTTTATTGGGCACACTACCGGTTTGTTCACTGAAACACAGTAAATCTAAATCACTGTTTTACAAAATGCTATCTGTCGCCAAAAATATGTAATATTTTTTTTGGAAACTGCATATTATGTAATACTGTAGTGAGTAACGAAGGGCTATTTGTTCATCTACTTCCGTAATTGATCATTACCATTTTGCGGGCGGCCTGCACCCCCAGTCCTGCCACGCACCCCATGTAGCCGGCACAGACGCAGACGAGCGAACAAAGTAACGAAGAAAATGCAATAACCGGCCATGCTGTCAGCTCTTTGACTACTCACAAAGCGTTCATACTGGATGCTCTCCATGTCCATATGCCATGCCAGTAGAACGGAAAGGTATCGGAAATATTGAAAATAGTTTATTGGGCACACTACCGGTTTGTACACTGAAACACAGTAAATGTAAATAACTGCTTTACAAAATGCTATCAGTCGCCAAAAATATGTAATATTTTTTTCAAACTGCATATTATGTAATACTGTAAGTGAGTAACAAAGGGCTATTTGTTATCTATCTACTTCCGTTATTAACCATTTCCATTTTACGGGAGGCCTGCACCCCCGGACCTGCCACGCACCTACGTAGCCGGCACAGACGCAGACGAGCGAACAAAGTAACAAAGAAAATGCAATAACCGGCCATGCTGTCAGCGCTCTTTGACTACTCACAAAGCGTTCATGCTGGATGCTCTCCATTTCCATATGCCATGCCAGTAGAACGGAAAGGTATCGGAAATATTGAAAATAGTTTATTGGGCACGCTACCGGTTTGTACACTGAAACACAGTAAATGTAAATAACTGATTTACAAAATGCTATCAGTCGCCAAAAATATGTATTTTTTTTTTGGAAACTGCATATTATGTAATACTGTTGTGAGGAACAAAGGGCTATTTATTCATCTACTTTCCTTATTGACCATTTCAATTATGCGGGCGGCCTGCACCCCCAGTCCTGCCACGCACCCCATGTAGCCGGCACAGACGCAGATGAGCGAACAAAGTAACAAAGAAAATGCAATAACCGGCCATGCTGTCAGCGCTCTTTGACTACTCACAAAGCGTTCATGCTGGATGCTCTCCATGTCCATATGCCACGCCCGTGGAACGGAAAGGTATCGGAAATATTGAAAATAGTTTATTGGGCACACTACCGGTTTGTACTCTGAAACACAGTAAATGGTAACTCGAAAGTTAATAAACATAAGGCTGTTCTGTCGTTTGAACTAAGAAGATTTTCAATATGTCAGTTAAAATCAATCGCGATGTGTATTTTTGAACCAGTAAACGAATGGTTCAAAATATGGCATCATTTTGTAAAAATGAACGGGGTCTTTTGTTGCTTGTCAAGTCTACGCTGCGCTCTGTCCGCCTCGCCCTGCTCTTGCCCGTTCTGCTCGAGTCAGCCCTACACCGCTCCAGAAAAACACCCATTTTTTTACAGCTACTCTTATCTTCGCCGCTATGCGAACTGTTAGGCGGCAGCCGCGTAGATTCTTTTTAAAAAAACACCGTTTACTAACACAAGAGTTTATTTCACTGTTACTAACTAGGGAAACCTCACTTTTCTTTCGGGACACTGAATGACTTGGGACGCGAGACCGGATTAGTTAACTGTATGAAGTATGAAATGCAACTTTCTGAACCGCATGGGCAAAATTAGTTTTATAGGAAATGATTTAGTTTAGGTTAGCAAAATGGACTTAGAAAAGTTAGGTATAACAGAACGTTACCATTACATTCTTTCTTAACTCCAACCATAGTTCCTCGTAGATTCTGGGAACTATTTCAAGCCGTTAAAGAAGGCCTTATTATCATTTTGGAAAGGTGGAGGCAGGGTTCCCAACTTAGGGGTTTTCCCCCTAGATTTAGGGGGTAAATAAGTGAGATGGGATTTTTTTAGGGGTCTGAAATATTTAGGGGTATTTACAGGGATTTTTTGACTCATTGTTATTTTTGAATTTATAATATATCAATATTCATTCTTCTTGCCTAGTGACTCATAGCGACATCTAGTACGTGAATTACGTACAACCACTCTGTGGGGACCTGGGGCGGTGATACTGGCGCCACTGGCGTTCATTTATTGTCTGTGCTGTGCTTTTTTTTTCTGGCCCTGCACGGTTTGTGTATTGGCCACATTTCGGAACGTTGGCCAACCTTAGCCTTTTTTTAAAACTTAAACGTACGTCGTTTGACATTAGCTTATGTTACCGCCAAGGCGCCAAAAAAATTGACTTATCTTACGACGACGATTGTTATTTCGATTCGATTTAGTTTTGTTTGTTTGTACTGTGTATCAACAAGAAACCTCCTAACGATGTCCAAGGAAAATAAATCTAGAAAAACGTACATTCAGAAGTACACGAAGATTTGGGAAACAGATCCAGATCTAAAAGGTAAATACGATTCACAGTATTTTTGTAATTTAAAAATTATCAGGCAAACAATTCAATTCAATATTACTTATGATTTTTTACAACAGAATCATCAGCGTCATCTTACTACGGCAGTACTTGTTCTTCAATAAAATTTAAAGGTATCTTCATTTAGGTAAATAGGCAGTGGATGGGTCGGTCAGTGGTGTTAGTGATGTTTGTTATGCTATGGCTTTTTCATTTTATTTCGGGTTCGGACATACCTAATGCATACCTATACAATATTTATAAAATTAAATGTTTTTTTAACTGTCTGCTTTGGTTTGTGAAATTAATTGAGTGATGTTGGTGTTGCCATTTAACATTGTTTCCCTATTTTTTAACCAAAATCAAAGCATGTTATGATTATACTTGTAACTAACATACATTATAATTAATGGTGTCATTCAATTCATAATTCAACTAAGTTATTTACAATTTATGTTTTTATTGCAGGTTGGCTTGCACCAGATCTTACGAGTGAGATATTGGCAACCTGTAAATATTGCCGTGTTGTGTTGAAAGCCCACAAAAAAGACTTGCTAAGTCACGCCAAAACTGAAAAACATAAAAAAGCCACAGCCTGGGAAAAATCAGCAAAAGCATGTAAATCTATTTCGGAAGTATTCAAACCAGTCATGTCAGAAAGCACGAAAATTGCCGAATTGAAAATCGCTGCCTTTATTGCCGAGCATTGTTCTTTGTTAACGGTAGATCATTTGATTAGTATACTTCCTCAATTGGATCCTTCATCAGATGCTCTAAAAAACCTAAAAATTCATCGAACTAAGTGTTCAATGCTAATAAAAAATGTACTTGGTCCATCGATGCTCGAAGCTTTGGTTGAAGAAATAGCAGATTTTCCGTACTCGATTATAATAGATGAAAGTACTGATCTTTCGACACAGAAAGTATTGTGCATTATGATTCGATTTTTTTCACACAAAGCAAAGCAAGTAGTTACAACTTTTTATCGAATTATAAAGATAGTAGAATGTGATGCAAAAAGTGTGCATGAAGCAATTGTCAATCAACTTAAAGAGGATGGCATAAAAATTGAAAATATGATCGGGATCGGCGTTGATGGAGCAAACGTTATGGTTGGTAAGCATAATTCGGTGACTGCTATTTTAAAAAGAGAACTGCCTGATTTAATCGTTGTCAAATGTGTTAGCCACTCTTTGCACTTATGCGCGGAAAAGGCGGCTGAATCATTACCACGCCAATTAGAATTTCTTGTAAGAGAAACACATAACTGGTTTTCATACAGCCCTAAACGTCTGGACTATTACAGAACATTATATGAAACCATGAATAATAACACTGATCCGAAAAAAATCCAAGGACTTAGCGGAACTCGCTGGCTCGCTCGTTATCAAGCTGTTACTACTATATTGGAGCAATGGGAGGAATTGAAGCTGCTTTTTTCTATTGCAAAATCGGATGACAAGTGTTATATGGCGGAACAGCTTTATGATATCATGCGGAGGCTTCCATTTAAAGCTTTATTGGTTTTTCTAAAAAATGAACTAAAACATGTGACGCAATTAAACTTACTTTTTCAAAGTAACAACGTCGAACCGGTCACATTGTTTGAGGATTTGTTTTTGTTATACAAAAATTTACTACGACGACTTGTTGTACCTTCCCAGTTGGAAAAATTGGGGGACTCTGAACTGATAGAGTTTAATTTCCGGGAACATCTGATGCACACAGCATCAATGTATTTTGGTTTTGACTTCCACACCATATCCCAAGATCTTGGAGAAAAGGATCTGTTGGATGTCAGGGAACGATGCAAGAACTTTTTATGTTCTCTGGCCGAGCAGATTCAAAAGAGACTTCCAGATAATTTATCACTTTTGAAAACGGTTGCCGATTTGCACCCAAGGGTTGCTACATCTCAAGTGAAACCAGACATAAAACCAATATTAAACAATATTCAGCGAAGTCATATATATGGGATTAAAAATGATATTGAATCTGAGTGGCACCAATTAAGTGACAAAAAATGGAGCAATACCTCTTCTTCAGCTGATTTTTATTTTGAAGTGTACAATGATTGTGACGCAGCTGGCTGTAAACGTTTTGAAAATATTTCTAAATTCGGATTGGCTTTCGTCACAGTCCCAATTTCAAACGCTAGTGTTGAACGTGCATTCTCGGTGTACAATATTGTTAAAAATAAGTTGCGGAATAGATTATCAATTTCAATGCTACAAAGCATCCTGATGGTCCGATTTACCTTAAATAGAGATAATGGATCTTGTGTAACATTCAGTCCGTCTAACAAAATGTTGAATTTATTTAACGTCAACATGTACGACTTCAAAAAATTAGAATCTTCAGATGATGAAGAAATATTTAATGTTCTTAATACAATGTAATAAAATAAGATTTTGAAACATAACAGTATTTTATTTCTAAATCATTATTAATTTATATTTAATTTGTGTATTTTTTTTTAGGGGGGAAACTAAATAATTCAGGTCTTTTTAGGGGTTTTTGTCACCAACTTTAGGGACTTTTATTTTTAAGAGTTGGTAACACTGGGTGGAGGAAAATTCAGGCCCATTTACGCAGCAGCGATATCCCATCGGCGAATAAGACTTTATTTGTTTTTTTGTCTATGCGTCTTCATTGTTTATAATGTATTATGTTGTATTGTTACAGAGGCGCTCCTCCAGAGCCGTCCGCTGCCGCACATCCCGGACCTACCCGACGGCGAGCCCACCGCGCCGGGCACACCGCAGCCCCTCGACAGCGCCACAAGGTCAGACAACATGACATATGCTCACTACTATCTTCCATACTGTTAGGGATGCCTAGCGGATTGTTTTCCGAGGACATATCCTATTTTTGAAGGTGTCCAGGGCTGTCCTGGATAGTTTATAAGCCGATGCTTAGCAGGACGATTCCTGGGTTTTAAATATTTTGTTCACCGTGGTAGGCCAAATCGTAAATTATGAAAAATTTCGAAAAATGCTTCAGCATTTTTCGAAATTCTTTCGAGAAGAGTCTCGAGACCGATGCTGACAAAACTAAAACTAGACCCACACACACACTCACAAAAATAAACTTTTTTTAAGCCGGTTTTCGAACCTGGGGGCTTGTTTTAAGTCCTGTCTTAAAATGGTCTGCGTACGGTAATCTTTTACTAAATTCCACGCATTCTCTTACGTTTTACTCCTAATAAGAACCTTCCTCAAACACAAAAAAAGAAACCTATACCTTTTATTATCATTTTATTACATGAAGCAATTGTTTTTATTTAAATAGATAATGCATTGAAATTACGAGTTCGTTCTTGTACAGTCAACATCAAAATTATGCGCACAGAGAGTAGTCAAATGTCTGAAGTATCAAAGAAAAGCGACAGTGTCACTACAGGATTGGTTAATAGTGTTTCACTTGTTATAGGTTCTTATGGACGCTTCAAACGACATAGGACTCTTGTCATTGTAGCATTATTTTTATTGGCCCAAAGAAACAACAAAACAAAAAAATACATGCAAAACAAAAAATACAAAAGGAAAGAATACTGAGCTACAACAAGATGGTTAAGGGCGAATCAGGACCCTACCTCAGCAAATGTCGCTGCAGTAAACAGTACAACTGGCACTGCATTGACGCTGGTATTCTGGCAGGGCCTGTTGGTTTGGTGTACGTCCAGAGAGATTTGACACCGAGTTTGAGATGATACCCAAACAAAAATAATAAATCCTAAACATGCAAAGAATAAATAAATAGAAACAAGGAGTGCCTAAGGTTCAATGAAACGTTAAAAAAAAGAGAATTGCAAGTGGCGATGATAGCTGCTGTCACGTTTCACGTTCGGCCACGTAGGCAGAAAACACATGAAATACAATTTGAAAGAAAAAAATCGTTGTATTCGGTTGAGCTTATCATTAATGAGAGAAAAAGTCTAAGTGGAAATAGAAATAAAATAAAAATCGCGCATTCGCTTTTGCTGCTGCTAGTACAAATCATTTTCATTCTGACTGCACTTCAGTCATCCAGCCACTGTGTTGAGTGTACAGTCGCCATCAGAAATATAGAATCAGACAAGGTGGACAAATACTTTTGATCGGTTTCACAGTCAATAAGTTCAATACACGCAAGTTACCGTCAATAGCTGAACATTTATCACTTCATGAATATCTGAACAGATGCTAGCTCCAGTCTCTATCTTCTAAACACACTTGACAGTTAAGTCACTTGTAGTGTTCTGATATTTTTAAGTACCTAATTAATGTTCAGATATTTTAGGCAACTTGCGTGTATTAGAGCTATCGGCTGTGAAACTACTCCGAAGTATTTGGCACACCTTGTGTGCTTCAATTAATCTTTTGGCAACTGTACAGTTGGTGTTCAGTTCAGCGATCACCAATCAGTTTCTCGCTTTCCTGGAATAAAGGCCCGTCTTGCCGGCTCGATTTACGCGTCTCGATTTCAAAGGCGACGTAATCAGATCATCCGATGACCTGGAAACGGGGGGGGCGAATGCATGCAGGGTAATTGGTAACGCCAACGGTGTGATTAAGGTGCAACTGATCCGCCTCATTAACGTCTTTGATTATTTGGGTAGCATATGGGAGAGATACATATAGGTTCGAAGCAAAAAGATAATTTGTAGGAAAGTCTTGGCCTGGCCTTGCCTTGTGTGCGGTCAGGGTTGCCAGTGTGTCCCAGTCTGAGAACCTTGTTGCGGCAATTAAGGATCACACACACAGGTAGCGATTCACAACCTAGGTAGTTATCGTACGATTCGGTCATCATCATGTCAGCCGAACGACGCCCACTGCTGGGCATAGGCTGTCCCCAAGGATCTCCACAACGATCGGTCCTGCGCTGTCCGCATCTAGTGGCTTCCCGCGACCTTGACCAGATCGTCGGTCCAGGGAAATGAAGGTACGATTCGGTAACTTTTATTTAATTTTAAATCCATTTTTTGATGTAGGTGTCTGTATTATTTTCTTAATAAATACTAGATGCCATTGGCTTTAAAATATACAACATTCAAACGCTTTTGCTGAACAAGAGATTCACTAAAATTAAATGAAAGTTACCGAATCGTTCTATAACTCGGTTGTGAATCGCTACCCTGGTGGCAATCATGGCAAGTCACAATACACAGGGCAGTCTAGATCAAGAGGGAAGTCTTAATGCCCGTTTTTTCACAAAACATTTTTTTTTGTTCTCAGATACGTTTAATGAAAAATATGGACCTGGAATCTTTAAATAGATTATTCAAATCTTAAGTTCCGATATTTCATTGTTTGTACCTACTAGGCAAACAGTAAGTTATAATAATGTTAGATATGTAATTTATTAACCATCATGTTCAATTGGAATATTCAATTCACAAAGTAATTACAGTCTTTTGTAGTCATATACAAATTAGTTTGAAAACGAACAGCAGACTGAAAGGGCAGCTCTTTGCAAAATTGAATTCGCTTTTTAAGCTCGTTGAAGAGCAGTACGCAATCCC
Organism: Udea ferrugalis; assembly: GCA_950022985.1. Classification (NCBI taxonomy): domain Eukaryota; kingdom Metazoa; phylum Arthropoda; class Insecta; order Lepidoptera; family Crambidae; genus Udea; species Udea ferrugalis. The sequence goes on from OX465515.1 coordinate 3,353,425, forward strand.
TTAGTGCATCTATTCACTGGACTTTGTTCCATACAGCGCCACCTAGCCCCAAACTAAGCAACTATATTTTAGTGCTATGGAATGCTAGACAACGAATCAACATACTTAACACGTTGAGCGCCACGCCGGTCACAAACAATAGGAATTCGATTGTTACAGTGACCGACGGCGTTCAAAGGCTTAAATACTATTTTTGTGAATACATACTTAAAATATTATATAGGAAACACCCAGACCAGTACAAACAGACATGTTCATGCAGTAGCCAATATCTAAGCCTGTGAAAAAAAAACTTATAGCGATATTTTATGACCGACCATCAAGGGAGGAAAGAGCGACGTCTGTGTCAGAAAGCCTAATTCTTCTGTACTTTAGTGAATGTTTAAATAAGCATCACTTCTGTAACTCAATGTCTTTTTGATCTTTTTAAAAGGTAAAATGTTATCTTCTACTTTCATTTCGCTGTACGTCTCCAAGACTTTTTATAATTACTATGCAGACCTAAGAAGTTATACCGCCAGACACGGGTCTCAAACATAAAAATCCAGAGTAGTAAAGTATCTGCTACTGAAATCGGCAACAGCCTTCGTGAGGTCATCCGTCCACCCGCGTCGCGTCGCCCATTTGCCATGTAACTACCGTATGCCGAGAATAATTGCAACACTAACTGATGATGGTACACAAAGTCCAAAATAGAATATGATACAATAGAACTATTTCGAATATCGAAAATGAAATTCATTTCGCGCCTAGCACAATATGGATCGACAGGGGGTTATTTGACTGACAGCTCACAAAAGCCGGACACAACTCCCATACAAAGGGCAAATAACAGCCCGAACGACAAAAGGTTCCGTTTCAATTAAAATGTGCGCTTAATTTTCCTGAAAACTGGCAAAGTGGAGCTGAAACCTGAAACGGACAGGCTCCATAGTCATTTCAGTTTCAGAACTTTGTTGCAGGCTTTCAATTAGTTAGTCTGTCACTCACTCACTGTTCATTCGAAAGGTGCCAATACCGCGTACTAGGTACTTTAGCCTGCGTGCGCGATGTGTTGAGGCCCGTCACAGTGGCGCGTATGTACGGCGCGCCAAAAAACTTCGATGTGTTTCAGTACTATATTATACGAGCCATGCGGGCGGAATTCCGATATGAACTGTACCATGTCGAATTTTAGCAAGTCTCAATTTATGTAGTAAGTAACTAACATTGCTTTAATTTTTTTTAGGTATCTAGCAATATTTTTTTATTAAGGCTGATTTGTTTTTTTAATAATTTGAATAATTGCAGTCAAATTAATAAGGTAATTAACGTGAATCAACATCAATACTGTTTATCTGAGGCATATTCCAGATATTCAGTTAGGTTGTTAGTTGTTAGGTTTATTAAATCTATTCTGGAATGAAACTCGGAGTCTGCTCATTATTTAATTAACTTCATCCACTTAGTGCTCAGTGAACATGCCGCACGCACTATACACTGCACAGCCATTGAAACCGCAGCTCCGCTCGAAAGTCTTTTGTACTGTTCTGGTATTTTGTCATATCTCACTCGTCGTCGCTATCTCATACTGATAGTAGTGATAATCGTGGTCACCATACAGGCGTGGCTACGGCTTCGCCCTCGGACACAATAGGGAGGAACGAGGCTACAAAAAAGTACAAATATGAACAGCAGTCCAACTTAAAGGTGCGTCTACGCTAGGCGAGCCGAGCACGAGCCGAGCACGAGCCGAACACAATTCGTCTAATGTGGACCGACTTACAAGCCTCGAACGAGCGCACTGCGAGCGTTTCGTTCGTGCTCGTTTGCGTTCTGCCGGTTGTCGGTTTTTTGACGAACATAAAGGGATTTGCTTCGCGCTTGCAGTGTGCTCGTGGACGTGCTTAGTGACAGACGTCGGTCGCTCGAGCCGAGCATCATGGAAACGTGGACAGAAGATGCTTCCTTGCAATTAATTGAATTATATCAAAATAAATCTAAATTTTGTTGCTTGGATCTCATTTTATATAGATTTGTAGATCCCCATCGTCTTGACCTTTTTCCTTTTTTGCTGACTACTGCAATAATGATCGCTGCAACAGCAGCGGCTGCCGCAATATTATTAATATCGTCCATATTCGCCAAGTGCCGCGAGCACAATGCGGAAAACTACGTTCGAGTGAAGTAATCGTTGCAGGTTCGTTGTACGTCCACACTTGACGCCGCGAACGACGTAGCCAAGAACGGCTCCGCTCGTGCTTCGCTCGTGTTCGGTTCGTCTAGCGTAGACCCACCTTAAGAAATACCTCTTGACAGCTGCTAGTGTTTTGGAAATTAAATTGGAAACTTTATGCAATGCTAAAGTGATCTATCAGCCTTAAAAGTCATTTCGCCCTGTGTTCTGGGGCGTAAGAATGCAGCCAAGGTCCACCCCCGCCTGTCGTAAGAGGCGACTAAAGGGGCCCTATTAGGGTCCCTCGGAGAGCACACAACGAGCACAAGGGCTGCATGCTTCCATTGCACAAGTGACCCTGAGGAGGACGGCAGTGTGGGTTGGCCTCGCACTGCCGTACACGGCGGACGGGTGTAAGAGGGGAGGCACCACTTCCCTCGAGGTGAGCTGGAATGCCGGCACAGCGCGCCAGGGTTTCACCGGTTGAGTGCCTCCTCTGCAGAGTTCACGGGAAACCCCTGGTCAAGTGCTAAAAAAGGCCACCCCGGTGTTTTAGTGGGGACTCGCCCGACCCCCCTTCTGGGGTGGGCGAGTCCCACACTCCGCGCTGCCCTCCCCGAGCAGCAGAAAGTACGTAAATGTAGTTCACGGGGTAAAAAAAAGCCGCAAAGGTCATACAAAAGTAATAGCACTGCTCATGAATCGTATTTTTAAATTAAAGTACAATTTCTAACTACACACTAGGACACTAGGACTATAGTAAGTTTACGCTGGGCAAAACATGTCTAGACTCCCTCAACGCCTTATATACATTATATGCCTATGGTGTTTAGCATCAGGTTTACTAAGAAGCAGATGATCTGCCTCCACTGGTTTCTTACGACCGCATAGAATTCAAAATTACGACAAATCCTGCACTTGATTGGTCTATATTGTTCAAAAACCTTCTCGCGTTTGTTTCCCTTGTTTTGTTAATACTACAATTCGTTTTTCCAACCTTAGATATAATCTTAATACTAAACAATTTGGGTAACGTGGCCACTTCATATCCTTACTTAGTTTCAGAATATAGAGTTCGAAGAGTTCAAAGATGTGGCGAAAATTAATTTCCAGCATGTCCGGTCTTCTACTTTCGGAGATTTATTAGAAAAGTCTGTCATTTTCTGCCAAGTAACCTGTCGTTTCGCTGCACTTGTTAAAAGTCCGATTTGTTCTTGTGGTTAAGTGACACTAAGTCGACGGGGCACACGACTAGACACCATTTCGCAACGAGGATTTAATTCATTTTTATAGCGCTATTTTTAGAATTGAATCTTGTCGCTTCTCTTTGGAACTGAATCGCTGAATGGTCTAATGTATTTCGGGCTATCTCTTCTGGTCTGGAGAGATGTCGTGTCACACGGATATAAGCTAGGAATGCCATTCTTCAGGGAGAAATGCGAGGCAGCGCTAGCACTCTTCGTAAGGCCGCCCGAAGTGGCAAAAATAGCAAATAATAAATTTGGCCCTGCGCTTAACGGCACTACATACCTAAGTATGCAAAAATTAATTAAAATAATGTACAATAAATATAAGGTGACATGTAACATTAGGTAAAATGTAACAGTATGTACCTGAGTTATTTTCATTAATTATTTAACTTGCACTTGCAGTCAACCGCGGAAGTGGTTGGCTAGGCTTTTAATTCAATATTTTATTTTTGTTGATTTTAATAATAAATAAAAAATAATAATAAGGTGATTGGTGAGGAAAGTTGAAGCAGTCGTATCGGCTAATCTTTGATGATTTGAGTGTATGCATATTCTAACCAATAAGGTAGCATAATCTTTTCACTAACTTTGATATTACCAAAGCGGCACTTGTTACAGAGAAACGTTAAGCTTAAGCTCCCTAAGCGTAACAAAATTTAAAGTATACAATTTGATTACACTGCCTAAAATGATGTTTTTAACTAGATATAGTCAGCGCAAAGCGAGTATACGAGTGAATTTTAATAAATACTGTATGATGAGTTGCCCATGGCGTAGTTGTGACAGTGAATCGGCAACTATCAGGATATGGGTGACTTTTCTGACCGAAAATTCACACCAGTCATTAAGGTTCTCACTGACTTTACACCCCTCCAACAATCCGCACTGAGCCCACGTGTGGGCCCACTGAGCACGAGTATAACTCGCTCCACCTAATAGTTGAGGTGAGGCCTGTCCCCAGCAGTTATGCACTCGACGATGGATGTATGTTTGTAGATGCATTCACATGGCAGCAAAATTCGATTCGAGATAATATTTAAACAATTTATGAAATGCGAAGTATTTTCCCGACAGCATCTTACGTTTATTCTGGTTCGTTGCAGTTGAAGCTAGTTGCACCAAACTCATGCAACGTCAGCGACATACGATTTAAACTTACCTGGAACTTCACTCGAGCTATTTCACTCACACCCGTCATCCGCCCAAACTTGGCTCTTTGTGAACGATATTCAACTGGGCGGTGACATAGATCGTCTTTGTACTCGTACTCGCTCTTTAAATACTTCTGATTCTTAGGACGTCTAAAGCCTCACTGAAATCCAAAATAAGCGAAACACAAACAGTGTTAATAATGTACCTAAGGTAAATTAGATATTAGGTGACATGTCACATTAGGTAAATTATTTACCGGAGTTATTTTCATAATAATATTTTAAAATCCACAATAAGCGAAACACTCTTTAAATTCTGTACAAATAATTTATTTTCTCAAATACTTCGAACATAACATATAACCACTAACTGCCCCGACAGACGTGGTCTTTTCAAACGCAGAACTGTCAATGCGAAGTTTATCAAGTCGTAAAGTATCTATAGAGCATTTTTCTTCCTTTTTTCGAAGTCATCTTTCATAACCTGTCCTGTAGGCCTTAGCACGAACCGCTAACGTTTTGGTAATCGAAAAGTAAACGATACTTTTTTTCATTTTCCTATGTCTTTAAGAAAAAAAAGTATTGTTTACTTTTCGATTACCAAAACGTCAGCAGTTCGTGCTAAGGCCTACTGATAATAAAAAACATAACAAAAAAGCAATACCTCATTTACCTAACCTATCCCGAAAAATCAGCATAGGGTCACGTTATCCGTCACATACCGGCCCATTGACTCGTGACATCACAAATTAGCTGCATCGCCACTGAGACTGCCAAGCTCAGATCAACATAGGTTTTAGAGCTTGGTTTTACTGTGTTTTTAGTACAAATTACATTGCTCTAGGTCCTAAGCAAAGTTTTCCCTCGTGTTATAAAGACATCGGGAAGCTGTTACCCGATTTGAACCTGCTACCCGTTGCGTCGTAATTCGTAACTGTCGCTCGTGACCACTAAGCCCTAAAGTCGTCATCAACAAGACACCGGTCGCTGTTAGTTCATCTCAAGCTTTTAAACTAACATTCCTACTTTCATTCAGTTATTATCCGTTAAAGAATTAAAGTAAAATGGCATCCACGTTGGAGGTGGACCCGTAATTAGTGCTGTAAGGAGCTTAAGCTCTTTTCAGACTTGAGAGGCCTTTGAGTCTGCTCCGTTGCTCTAAAATGTGTTGATTAAAATCCGTTCTTTTTGCTTCAAATTGTGGCAAGACTAGGTTTAATTAATTAGGCCCAGGAAATTACTATTTTCTATGGATTTACTCTACAGCAAATACCGCATTTTTACGGCGTTTCGTCTGAAAAAGAGACTCTAGGACCTGACCTTTATCTGAACTTAGAGTCCGAGTTTTTAAAATTGACTGATGTTTCTTTCTATGTCTAGCCATGGAAGGTTCGATTTACTGTTAAAATTAATTTGTGTGAAATGTGTGTGTGTTCCCAAAGCCATCTTCGAGAACCACTAGTTCACAAGTTAACGTGGGAGCCAGTCATCATCCCACTCAACCATATTTTAAGGAATAAAGAGATCCGACACTCAACTTTAGCACCCGAGAAACATTTGAGAGCATGACTACTCACCTTTACCTTACCGAAACTTTGGTAATATGGACACACTGCAACAGGCAAGTTCGGAACGATGTCCGGGACTACGAAGTTTAAACCGCGCTGTGAATTCATCGCCTTATTTAGTGACTCCAGTCGCAACCGAAACACGAACTTCTCGCCGAGAACTCCTTGTGTTACGAACGAACTCGAACTTACGGAGACTTACCGGCACCGTTTATGGCAGAGCTCATATTGTACTGGCAATAGCGGATCCGCGAATCACAAGTCATAACAGGTGAAATAAGAGACCACTCCTACCGAAATTCATCTCCTGTAAAATACACTCTTAGCTGTTGGTTCCTGCTAGCTGGCTATAGCTATGCAGTCATCTTGTTTCGTAGAGATAAATCTCTTCTGCAATCTGCACTGTCCTCACGTATTTGGCTGTAGGACGTAAAGGTTGCCGATGACTTAAGATTATGAAGGCGTTTTCTTGGTGTGTAGAAATAAGGTAGTTGTGAAAGATGAGATGATGCTCCCACGGTATGGATATCGCCCGTTGTCAAAAGTCATCAGGAGTGGTAATCCTTGCAGGCCTATGGTGGTGTTATTTTGAAACAAATTTTGATGGTGGTTTCACAATAAAATTATGTTTTTAATGTGAGGTTTTCAGTAACGAACGCCCCATGAAAGCCCTAAATAATGAACTAGCTAAAGCTATACTATAACATGTAGCTCTAATTTCGAGTTCGGAAGGGTACAATGCGAAACGTCAAAACATTCGTGCCCGCCTCACTGTTTATAATAACGTCACGAAAGAATCAGATTAAAATGTATAGTTTTAAACGCATTTGAAATCTGCCTTGAATTCAGATAAAATTGTCATTTTGATTTTTGGCTGTTCGAATAAAATGCCTTTCATAAATGCAGGCATTGGACGTTCCCAGCAATCCTGTTACATATAATTATCCGCCTCCCCGTCAGGCGCACGTCCCCGCGCGTCACCTAATTACACCGGCGCGCGGTGACAAATGCGAATCCCCCGCGGCTACAGGCGTGCGAAAACCGCGCTACCGCTAGTGCATCTGCTCCCCTCGCTCTAGTTCACTAATCACCTCGGATTGCAATCCTGCTCGCAGTCAGTCGAGCCAATTGCATTGGTTGATACGCATTAATGTACAGCGCTAAAACGATCAGATTGAATAACTACCGACCTAGGACGGAACCTTGTTGAACACCCATGTTGTGAATTGATTTTGATTAGAATCAGAACTCTCGTGCACCACACGAGGGTAAGATAACGAATTGCAACTTAAACATCTAAGTATTGCTTTAAGAAAGAAAGATTTCAAGATTCAAGCCGCTTCTACATATCTTACACAGCGTCCGATGGACCCACAAGGTGCACCCTGTTGAAGGATTTCGGTAGAACCGGCCTTATTAAAAAAACAGATGCTTGGTAGGTGTGGGGAGTGGACGTCTAAGGGCGGCTGGCGGCTTAAGTAGCTGTTGATTAAAAAGATCAACTTTTTAACACTTGAACTGAACTCTTGAGCTTACTCAAGAGTTCAAATTTCATCCAGAAGCTTTGATTTTTTTAGACGCTTTGTATGTTGTTATTCTATAGGTTTACACACCTTAAGAATATTCCTAATTCCAAATGGGGGGGCTCAACCAATGGTGGGCAGCCGACCTGACAATGATCGCAGATAGAAGATTTTGTGCAAATTGGAATCTCTCTCGCAAAGGTTTTATTCACCTATGTTTCGCAGCCGTGGATCACTAATATTGAATCATTTCAATGAAGCTAATCTTGTGACGGAAACATCTGCAAAAATAACGTCACTTGGTCTAATGTAAACTATTTTGTTACCTTATTACATTCTTACCTGAAAGGCGCTCACTCACCGGGAGCTTTCACGTGTAATGTATCATTATAGATTCAACTTTGAGTATAACATTACAATACCTCCGCTACATCTTCACGGCCCGTAGCCCTCAGAGCCTAAAGATTAAGGTCTTTGAGCAGAACGTGTTGCCAGTGATGACTTACGGCACTGAGACGTGGTCCTTATCTGTTAGCTTTTTAAACAAGCTCAGAGTTGCTCAGCGCGCTATAAAGATAGCTACGCTAAAATATCTGCGGAAGAACTACAGTCACCGACATAGCTTCTCGGGGAGCCAAGCTGAAGAGGCAATGGGCAGGCCACATCGCTCGCAGAACCGACAACCGTTGGGAAAGAAAGGTTTTGGGGTGGCGACCACGAACTGGAAGACGCAGCGTGGGTAGGCCCCCACCCGCTGGACCTGGTGCAGTTTCCGGGAAGCCATTGGATGCTAACGGCCCAAGGCCGCTCTTTGTTTCGCTCTATGGGGGACGCCTATGTCCAGCAGAGGACTTCTAAAGGCTGAAGATGATGATGATGATGACCTCCTTGACTTCGACTTTTTTGAGCATTGCAATACAAATTCCACCTCCCTGACTGACTAGCATTCGCGTAAAATGTTTCTTTTAGTATAGATTTGAATTTGCGGCATTTTACTATTGATTTAGTTCATTGATGTTACAAGTTTTGTCAAAATATTACACATTGTATCATTACAAGGTGCGCATTGTAATAGTCGATTGTACTCCGTCAAAGTGAGCTAGTTTTGTATCATTACAAAGGTGCACATTGTTATGCTCGATTCTCTTGCCTCATGTAATTCTCGCATCTGTGAGGTCACATTACACGCGAATGCTCCCGGTGAGGAAGCACCTTAAGATGTAACGATATCATTCTGTCGATCGATAATGGTACACCTGGCTCCACTGTTTATTTACTCTGAACTCGAGCCGGTCGACGGTGTGGCTCTCGTCGTTAATTAAGCCCTGATTAACATGAAGTACTCGCCATTACTTAACTTAATTGCGAATAATAAAGGAAACTTCGATTAGTGAAACCGCATAGAGGTTAGGCATGATCAACTGTAATTGGTCAATTAATGTGCTCTGATACATTAATTAAAGCCTACTTAATAATTTGTGATAATTATGAAGACATGACTGTTGAATGTTTAAATAAAATTCAAAAGATTTTTTACGTAGTTCGAAAACAACGTTTTTTATTTTGAAACCAATTCAGCAATCCTAACAAGTGCTCATTTGCGGTTTGCTCATGAGCAAATGCAATATGTTGCAAAGTGCACCATTTGCAGGTTCGATTCCGGCACTGTTCAATCATTCGTGTGCATAAACATGTATGCTTGTCCTGGGCTGGGTGTCTCCCGCGAAAAATAAAACAATATAGCGAGCTTCGCTGAGTTCGGGCCTTGAGATGGCGCTGTATGGATAAATGGCTAATGATATTTATTTGTTTATGTGCAGATGGACATCCAAGGAGAACCTACTGGCTCATCACGAGGAGGACGACCCACAGCTGTTCGTGGCCCTGTACGACTTCCAGGCAGGCGGGGAGAACCAGCTCAGCCTCAAGAAAGGTATGCCAGATTGTTCATTTATGTTCTGATGAGTTATTCTCAACTCTCACTCTCTCACGCAAGCGAGTTCAAAGGGAGATCCCATTTTGGTATTCTGCTAAACTCAGTAACTCACGCTAACTGTGCGCAGCATGAGATTTTAAATTAGTTTATATCCAAATGAGGGAGAATACTAATTCAATACCGCGACCGCGTACCGGACGACGTTCCGTGGGCAGGCCCTCCACAAGGTGGACCGACGATCTGGTCAAGGTCGCGGGAAGCCGCTGGATGCGGACAGCGCAGGACCGATCGTTGTGGAGGCCTATGCCCAGCAGTGGGCGTCGTTCGGCTGATATGATGATGATGACGATGACTAATTCAATGTGAAGCGAATCGATAATTCTAATGATGAGAAATGCAGTTTTCGACAATTGCTGTACTGCTTCGTACAATTGATGTAATAAAGTACGTTATACTGAGTATCAGGATCACCAACACAAAAGTATCGAATTGCAAGAGAGTTCAATTTCCTGCTAAACAATTTATTAAAGTTCCCAGGAATTATTTATTCACCAGGATTCTATCCACTAAGTTGTTAGTTAGCAGACTTCTGACTAGAGCGAAGTTTTGCCCCTTGCCTGTAGCATAAGTTAACGCTAGTTGGTTTCCTTAAGGGATTAGTGTGCATTTAATTTTCGCTTTAGCTCGCCTGAGCTTTTGATTTGAGTGGAGTCTACCTCTTATATAGGTTTCAACACGACTTTATTGATTTATACAGAGTACTCGACAGCGCTCATGAATTCATTCCGGACTCTATCTTTAAATTTTCAGCGACTGAAGCGGTCTTGAATTTTAACTTTCTCCAATATACCTGTAGTAAATTGATAAATATTTTGGACATACAGCTTTCAAAATGGTACCAAAAACTAAAAAAAAGCCTTATAATAACAACGAATCGTCGTGATAATGGATTGAACCCGCAATCTCTGGCATAGGATTCAAAGAAACATCTTTGAGGAGAACACTCAGGATGTCTACCAGGGAGGGTTATGTCATGCAGGAATGTCAGGCTATCGTTAATAATGTGTAGAATCTCAACCCTTTTAATGTGTTTCCCTTGCACTCTTCGACAGGCGAGCAAGTGCGCATAATGAGCTACAACAAAAGCGGCGAGTGGTGCGAAGCGCACACGCTCTCTGGCGGCGTGGGGTGGGTGCCAAGCAACTACGTCACCCCGGTGAACTCGCTCGAGAAGCACTCGTGGTACCACGGGCCCATCTCGCGCAACGCCGCCGAGTACCTGCTCTCGTCGGGCATCAACGGCAGCTTCCTCGTGAGTACCCTGTTTGAACTTCCTCTCAATGGTGCTTGCCTCCCATTTCTGCAGTCAACTTTCGGAATGACTCATCTTCCGCTCTCTCATAATTCGGAAGCACCGTCACTCCCTCTTTCTCCCTCTCTTTCTCCCTTTCTTCCTGTTACTGATCCGCTTCCTCTTCTTTCACAAACATATCCTCGTCCGCAGCCTGTAACTTTGATTTGGTCAGCTCACCTATCTTCTGGGACCAACAGCTACCATGCTTATCTATTTTGTCAGCGTGAGGTCTGGATTATATAAATCCAGACACCAATTCTAAAAACAACGGTGTCACAACGGGTCTTCTTGCTTCCTGGGCAGTATCTTTGCTCTTGATAGGCCCTGTGGATTCGCCTATCAGTAATTGAGATGCTTGCCTGGATGCAAATACCTCCTACAAGTTTTAGCAAACAACAGCTGAAGAACACACCTATATTTAATGTGTTATGGTCAATTGCATTATTAACGCATTACGTTTTATTTTGTAGGTGCGAGAATCTGAATCTAGTCCAGGCCAAAGAAGCATATCTCTGCGTTACGAGGGCCGTGTGTACCACTACCGCATTAACGAAGACTCTGACGGAAAGGTGAGTTGGAGTTACGTGACACCACAGCTCGAATTGGCAACGGTCACAGATGTTAAGCGAACCTGAACTGAATAAGAGATAGGTTTTTCAGACCTTCGTGTTTCGGAAGCCACGCTTAATATGTAATCAGTCCTTAACCCTTTCGAAATCATATTGTTTATGACTGAGGTGGTGGTTCCTCTAGCGGAGAAATGAAGAATCAACACGCTCGGTTACAGCCATTCATACAAGTTAGTAGTCAACTACAGTCAGTTAGTAAATGTACTCGTAATTGCACAGCAGGATTTCCCTCCGTTTGTGAGACACTTTGTGGCTCGTAGTTAGTGGAACTTCTTAAGCGAAGCACTTGAAGTTGTAAGGCTATAGTTGAAACGCAGCTACACGGAACATGAGTGCGGAACATGAGTTCCCCTTCTCATAAGTTAGCTGAACGTTCCTGTTGTGGTATAGTTTCAAGTGGAAATCGCCGGTTATATTACATGCCTCAAGAATAACCAGCTAAATTATAATTCTAAAGATAGGTAAAAGCCTTAACTCCTTCACAAAAATATGAACTTTGGAGAAAATAAATACAGGGCATCAGACAGAGTCGTCATCATCTTTCTTTATTACTTCATCTGAAGTAATAAAAAAAAGCAACCACAGCACAACAGAATAAAAATGATAGTTTTTATGTTTTTAGATTTAAGTGACGGTTGAAACGTGCGAAAAGATCATTAAAGTATTAAGTGCTATAAAATGTATTTTGTTAAACTGTCGATACCTTCTTTACCACAGCCAGCACACGTCATATTGATAAATTACTTAGATCAACAGTCAACTATTTCTAATTATAGCTCCATGGAATAAAAATCTAAAAATAAGTTTAGAACACATGGTTGGTTCACACATTGGTTTCAGTTTACAATCAGCATCTTTTTTCCGTCTTTGTTTTTCGCAGTTAGTTCATTCAAAGAACCCCTCGGAGAAACTGCCTTTAATACTGATTCGTGTAAATCGTGTTTTAAGTAATTAAATAATACAATCCACCTGTAAACATTCGACCTTCCATCTTGTTTAGAATCTAATCTCATATCCGGTTTTAAACTTAGATAATTGCGCTTATCCACTAGGTGCTCTCGAAATCAATATATCTGTGATGTAAAAAACAACTCGTATCGTAAAAACACATCACAAGAATTAACAAAGTATCCATTGAATACCTATTCTACCTGAAAGTGAGTAGGAAAAATCGCCGACTGTCTTCAGCATGTAGGTATCTAGTGACTTAAGTCGGGACCAACTGCCTGACTTGCTTTTTGAGGCACAGAGATGTCCATAATACTTGGCCTGTTTGTCATCTGTCGTCTTCCCACTTCTCACTTTCCAATGATTCCACAAATCTCTTAACGTAGTTACAAATTAAATTCCTCATCCCCAGGTGTACGTAACATCCGAATCCAAGTTCGGCACCCTCGCCGAGTTGGTCCACCACCACTCCGTGTTAGGAGACGGTCTGATCACCCAGCTGCTGTACCCGGCGCCTAAGCGGAACAAGCCGACCGTGTTCCCGCTGGCTCCCCCGGACGAGTGGGAGATCGACCGCACCGATATCGTGATGAAGCACAAGCTCGGCGGAGGGCAGTACGGTGACGTGTACGAGGCTACGTGGAAGCGCTATAACATCACAGTGAGTTACACACATCACACCAAGGTTAACTTCGTTTTCTCCCCCTATTCCACTTAACCCACCTGGGTGGGAAGAGTGGTTTTTTTCGACTTTTCCCATCCAGGTGGGATAAGTGAAACATAAATGAATGGCCCTATTCTACTTATCCCACCTGGCCATCCCACCCGGGAGGAAATAGTGGTTCCAACATTTTTGTTTGGGCTCTGGCATACTTACTTGTCCGCCATTTTTCAAAAAACATGTTTCGGCGGCAAGTCATGAAACGTCGATATATAAGGGATCGAGAGAGAAAGTTATTACAAACAAAAAAATTACGGGCACAATTTATCTAAATGATACGGTTTTTGAGATATTTGGGTCCCACTTACTCTCTCGATTGACATTCAATTCATCATTTGACGCCGAAACACGTTTTTTTCAAAATGGCGGACAATTAAGACCTCTTTGGTTCATGCTCTTTACGTTCAACGAGTTGTGAGAGCAAGGATCTAGACATATTCAAATATCAGTTATTAGATAGAGAAAATTAACAGAACTCTATTGGCTATCTTGGGGCTGTCATGTTGAGGTTAGTGTTTTTTTTGTTAAATATAGTATTCGAATAGTTTCAATAGATAAGTAACATAGCAATCATTAATAGCATCAAATTGTGCATACTATAATCTGGATTGTCTTTTAATTTAGCAGGTCTATTTCCCTTTAATAATTAAAAGGTTCGTCCAACACATTTTTTTTTTAAATCTAAAAACTGAATCACGACGCTTGTCATTCGTAGGTCGCAGTGAAGACCCTCAAAGATGACACAATGGCCCTGAAGGACTTCCTGGAGGAAGCTGCCATCATGAAGGAGATGCGTCACCGCAACCTGGTCCAGCTGCTCGGGGTGTGCACTCGCGAGCCTCCCTTCTACATCATCACGGAGTTCATGTCCAGGTACGCTGACCAGCCCGCTTTTAGGAAGTTGTATGACGGTTTGGTGTGATGGTTAAGGTTACAATAGGTTGTATATTTTAATATCATTGCCTAATACTCGTATTTTGACTACTGTTGCCCCTTGAATCAATGATATTATAATAACAATACGTAGATAGGTTACTTGTGCAAAAAAAGTAACTTTTGCCCACCTGAGCAAAGCATTGACAGTTTGAGGCAATACTGCGTAACATGTATCTGTCTTGTTTACGCTCTAGTAAACGTTTTGGTACTCGAAAAGTAAACGATAGTTTTTTTTCCTAAACGCGTTTTCTTATTCAATTTAACCTACACTTTCCCACTGCTGGGCAAAGGCCTCCCCCATAGTTCTCCAAACGTCTCTGTCCTGAGCCAAAATCTGCCATTCCACGAAAAACAGGAAATGTCATCAAGAAAAAGAAAAAAGTATCGTTTACTTTTCGATTACCAAAACGTTAGCGTTTCGTGCCAGGCCGTTCTTAGTGTTCATTGACGTTTGTGAATTGAGGGATAAAGCCCGTATTTTGATGACTGTTGCTTGAACGGTGTATTCTGACCTGGTTTTCTAAAACAGGGGCAACCTCCTGGACTACCTGCGCGCCGCGGCCGCCGCCGCCGCCCGCGAGCCGGCTCCCGACGCAGTGGTCCTCATGTACATGGCCACGCAGATCGCCTCCGGGATGAGCTATCTGGAGAGCCGCTCCTTCATACACAGGTATACACTTCAAACATACATGCATACATAAACGTTTTTATTAAATTAAATTAAAAATCATTTATTTCGGGCATGACCCATAAGTTGTTAGTAACAATGAAACCTTATTCTAAGTTAGTAACCTAAATCTAAGCACAAAAAAAAAAAAGCGGATTTTCTGAGCAGCTGGTGTTAGGTGCACCAGTACCCAAGTATTCCTCCTTCTATTGGCTATAGTCCTATAGTCTACTACTTCTTTGTAATTTCGAATTTTGCACCGCCAACAGCATTTCTGTCTCGCCCAACGGTTGACTGGTAGAGAATGCTTTTAGCATTAAATCCGCCTTTTGTACTTGTTTGTGCATTGTAATAAATTGTCTACTTTTATTTTTATATAAATGATAATCTTTCAATAACCGTTGTCTGAATGATATCGCTTTAAGGGAGGCCTGCCTAAATTGTACAGTGGCGCTCACATCAACCTTTACAAAACCTTTGCAAAATGGGTCTTATGTCAGCGGCATAAGGTGCCCTATGTAAAGGTTGATGTGTGCGCCTCTGTACGTCCTAAATCTCAATTAACATCTTTGTGCAATTGTTTTTTTGTTTTTCTTATTCTAATTTTGTGCAACAGGGACCTAGCAGCCCGCAACTGCCTGGTCGGCGAGAACCACTTAGTAAAAGTGGCGGACTTCGGCCTCGCTCGCCTGATGCGCGACGACACCTACACCGCCCACGCCGGCGCCAAGTTCCCCATCAAGTGGACCGCGCCCGAGGGACTGGCGTACAACACCTTCAGCACCAAGTCCGACGTCTGGGCATTCGGGATACTGCTCTGGGAGATCGCCACTTATGGACTCTCGCCGTATCCCGGAGTCGACCTTGCTGATGTATACCACATGCTTGAGAAGGTACATTTAGTATACATTTGGAAATTTAGTATTTCGTTTCGACCGGTTTGGTGTAAGGCTGCGTTTCCACCAGAGATGCGTTGCGAGGGATGTGTTTACAAGAACCAATAGAAGCTGTTAAGCCTAACACCAAACCGGTTTTATTTTTAATTTATTAATTCGTATTCAGTAAAAACCAGTGTTTTTACGGAATTCATTAATTATAATTTTACTACAATAATGTGCTTTGTTCATAGTTACATACACTGTTATTGCAATAAAGACATATATAGGACAATGTTTCCGACCGATTTAGTGTAATACGTTCGATACTATACGTTCATGAGTTCAATTCGCGCACCACACCGTGGTTTAGGATGGCAAAGATAGGTTGGTAAACTAAAACGAGTCGATGATGAGAACATGAGCTGCTGCTGGGATAGAATAATTTTAGAATTAAAATAAAATGTTCAGTTTTTATTATTAACAAATTGTTAACAGGTTACTTCCAAGAGCGCCTTATAAAGTAAAACATACATAATAAAAAGCTTTTCCCTGTCATTATGTCTTGTTATTTAGTGTAGATACCTAAGTTTGGTTCGATCGTGAATTTTAAATGCTGCCACTCAGGCCACACTACAATGGAGGCTTAAAATCTCACATATTACGGTTGATGGTAAAAAAATGAAATATTCATTTAACACATAAGATCTTCAAGAATGTTTTTTTTGCCGTGCACCTCACTTAATGAGGAGCGGCGGTTAGGTCCTGATACATACAAGGTTGACAAGCAAACCAACACAGTTACGGCCAATGATATTATAAAACAGAGTTATATAGGTTACTTGTGCTAAAAATGTGGCACACGAAATCAGAACGCTTAGTGCACCTGAGCAAAGCATTGACTGTTTTGACAGTTTGAAACGACACTGCGCAACGTGTGTCTGTCTCGTTTACGCTTTAGTAAATAATCATACTATCTTGTTAACACTGTCAAATTATAGGTACGGACGCAGTGGACAATTTTTGACTTCGCGTCAGTACTAACATAACCTTTCTACCTCTTTTTTTATAATTGGTTTGGTTACCGCTGAGCTGGTCAATCCCACCTTGAAGGCTTGCATTTGACTTTGAAGACCTATTTGGTGTTTGGTTCAGAATTCAGGCTACTACACCAGTGGTTGCGGGTTCGATCCCCGCACAGTACAATCATTAGTGTGCACGAGCACGAGTCTGTTTGTACTGGTCTGGGAGTTTCCTATATTAAGTATATATTTACAATAAAAAGTGCTATGTACCTATGCTGCGATTATAGTAAAGCTACGCCGCGGAACTACTTCACTATTTGAGTGTTAGAGCATCCATAGCTCGAACCAGAACATGCAGCCACAGCAGACATCCATACATATAAAAAACATAGCTTCGTAGAACCCGTTCCTTGAAATTGGACCCCCATAAAAATGATCCCTAGTTCAATTGGAATAGTAGATAGAATTTAAACTCAAGACTCTTTTATTGTCGTCCTCACTCCACCTAATGGGAAGCAGCTGGAGTTGAGGTGGATCATTCACACATACTCATAAACCCACTCTATATCCGTGCCGCACATTACATTTTGTATGAACATGTGAAAAGGAAATTATAAAATAACATTCATTCGTTCACCCGGAGGGTGGGAAGTCCGTCAATGGAGTCCCCCGTAAAGAAAGGAGATGGAAGTTTGAATAAAAGCTACGCCATTTTTAGTGTGAGAAGCTTGAAACTTATCTTTAAGACTTTTCATCAAATATAAATAGTATGATACCCAGTTGTTAACATTGTAGCCTAAGGCTTTTAAGAACCAATAGAATCTCGCCATTTACATAGCTTCGCTCCATGAAGCGATTCCATTGGTTCTTAAAATCACATCCATCGCAACGCATCTCTGGTGGAAACGCAGCCTAAAGGGGGTAAAAACAGGCGATGAAAGTGTTTATAACCATATGGGAGAGTAACTGTGTCTGTATCTCTATTAAATTTTGATTATCTATCACATTATCAACTACTGAACCAATTTCCGAAGATTTCCGAACGACGAGCATGAAAATGATCGGCATTGCTTAAATCGAAAATTTGAAAACCGATTAGTCGGTTAGTCGGTAAATACCATAGTCGGCACATACCTAGTTAATATTAGGTAAAATGAAAATCTGTCTCTCACATCCTGTGCCTTGTCAGGATGTGGGAATATGTAAATATTGCTGCTAAAAAAGTGTTACTGGTACTAGTAACGGTACAAAATAAACAATAAATACTCTGTAATTAACAATAAATACACTGTAATTTTAAACCGTGCGTCTTTCTGTATTACTTGAAAATTTAGTTTCAGTCCACGATAACAGTTTTTAAACTCCATTTTATCAACTCCAAAAAAAAACATATTATTTACAAATAATAAAATAAAATAGTTTTTACTAGAGTAAAAACTAGGATTACAAATTGATTAGATCTATTTATTGACATCTGACATTTACTTATTTATACTAATTCTGCGCAAGGAGTTCGATCATTACTTATCTGATCATAGTTTTTGTAATCTATAAACATTAGAACATAAATATAAAAATATTCATGTCCTAATGTGCAGCATCCGATGAAGTCTTGACGTAAATGCATGGTTATTCCAACATGTCATTTTATATTAGGAGCTTCAAATTGCTAAAAATGCCTGTCCGGCTCCTTGTCGCAAATCAATTATTTCCCGTGAATAAAAAAATACAAATCAATTAATATATACTACATTTACCCAGACCTAGCTGAGATATCAGTCTATGTTTATATATCAACCCTGATTAGGTACCCTAACTATTTATGATGGTCTATGTTGAAAATGTTACAAGACAGAATATAATAAATATAAATTATATGAAGCCAAACAATCAGCCGGCTCCCTTATTTAATGTAAAAAAATAAAACACCAGGCTTACATTGTAATAATATTTTATTAAAATGGTTAAAATATAAAAACAAAGCTAGATCTGCAACCACAAAGGCGGCAACTAGTGTTAGAACCATAACAAAGTACTGCACATTCTTGCATTTAAAGTCCTTTCAAAACATCGTGCAACACAGCCCACAATGGCAAACACTGCGATAAGGGCCCTTCCGGCAAAACATAACAACTTTCAAAAACCAACAAACTTGTTACCAGTACCATTACATAGAGGTGTTGGGAGCCTGTAATACTGGCGGATGCTCTGGAAAATGTATGCCAAGTCTAAATCTCTGCTCAATCAATGCTATTAAATGTGTCTAAAGCATACAATATATTTATTTATAACTATAGCTTACCAACATTACTCGTATTTACGGAATAAATAGCTAATAATGTTTTCAATTTTATAAATAACTCATAAATAGATTATCACATAACGCTCCTAAAAATATAAATAACTTATAATCCTAGACAATGATGAATCGCAAATGTGCATTGGTTATCAAAATGTATTGCCAACTAAAAAAATATTTTATTCCCCTCCTCCTCCCATACGCAAACGTTGCCAGACTTTAATAATAAAGTAACAACATTAACCGTTATTATTCCAAATATTAACAAAATACGAAAGTAAAATCAGTCGTATTATTCTTCAAATATAACAATTTCAACAATTAAGATGTAAAGCCAACAAAAAAATCGTATAGGCCATCTCTTGCTAAACTTCTATGAGCTAAGGCCAGCTAGCAATGCGAAGCGTCGGTGCACAAGTGCTTTTTGCACAGAGTGCACTGGGGACGGCTGACTGCTATACGAGAGAAGATCTCCGAAGCCGAGAGCTCCTTGCTCAGCTTGCTGCACATGGAGTAAGAGACGGTCTTCTTGGAGAAGTCCTTGGCGGGGACGCAGGTGCGCGCGCGTACCGGTCCGATTTCCTGGCCGGTTTCCACTGTGAGAAAACAGGATTATTATTAATTCTTATCCGGCATTCAGTACGTATCAAGTTTGAGATCGTGTTACATAACATAACAAATGTTTACATTGTTATTGTGAATCTTTCCGTATGCATTCAGATGAGCAGATAGCTTTAAAAATAAAGATGATGATATTATTCCCATCTCGAGGCATTATGTCCGATCATTGTTCGACAATCTCCTTTTGCTCAGCATAAGAAATGCATCAAGGGCTATTGACATTCTTCGGATTTCATATTTATTATGTTTTGGTTTAAAAACAGTCATTATAAATGTATCAAGAGCCAACCAACACGTGTCCATCACTTGTTTCAAATGAAGCCTGAGTTTTATTCCTCAGGGAAACTGGCATTGCTATTTATTCATAGTTTCCCTGCACGAGCCGCTCTCTCGGGAGTCGCCGTCCGGCGCCGAAGTTATTATACAACTTGCGGTTGGTACACAAAGTGCTCTGGACAATGTTGCTCAGTGTTGACTGTTTGAACTTTTTACCTTTCCATTTCAAACTGGCTTTTGTTCAATAAACACGGTGTTTGATACAAAGTTAATGCAATGCAACACTGAACTAACTGACTTTATTTAAAACTGACTTTATGAACCCGACCGACGTCGTTTTGCGGGAAGAGACTGGATACGCCGTCCAAAAAAAAAGTTGACTAACAACCGTGGCACTATTTGGCACTATAGCGGTTTACGCGGTACTATAAAATAAAATCGGTCGGATATAGCAAAATGTATTGCAGCAGTTAAAGTGACGTTAAGATGTTTAAAAATAACTTGTACATACCCAACTTAGCTGACTCGGATGTGATGACGATGCAAAGGAATGCCATACTGGGGATGTAGCAGTCGATGTTGGGCACCTAAAATTAACAAAATAAAATAGTTGTTGTACTGGTTGACTTATGTAATGTGTTTAGTTCCCAATAATTGCCACCATTGTTCTGTGATGTCACCCAATGTTTGCAATCGGCAAGCTGTAACTCTGAATAGGCTTTACATAACCCATTGCTAGTGCCCATGTTGTGTGCTTAGCCGGGCCATGCGGCTATGTTATATCATGAGTTCAATTCTGAATTGTCTTAAAGAAATTGGCATAGTTTTGACAACAGGCATAGACTAAGTTTTACTAACGGTGATGTTGGCGTAGTCGGGGTGGTCAGGGTCCCAACATCCGGGGTGGTCAAAGGACAGGCAGTTGTAGCACTGGGTGCCCTTGGCGGTGGGCGACACGAACTTCTTGGGCTTGGCCTTCTTGTGCTTAGCTGTGGGAATGTCATTATTAGTACTCAGAAAAGGGAGGGAGTTGAGAGATGAAGCACGCCCTTCAGACTATGGGTCATCTCCCCAATAGACCTCTGTGCCTCAAGAAATGCACAAGGGCAGATCTGAAAATGGTGACGGTTGATACAGCAGATGTCGTCAAGCTTTGGTCGGGCGCTATATGATGTCATTAAAACAAAAGAAGAAGGACGAAAAATATACGTACAATTTTCCAGGGCCTTAAGACTGTTGGGGTTATAAAATCGGCCGTTACTTTGTGTGTTTGACGGAAAGCTTGGGAAATAACTATAATTACTGTTGTTTATCTTTCGTGCTAGCAACGAGCGTGCCGTAGAAGCAAGGTACTATTGCCACGAATTGTTTGTGTTTTGAACAAACTTCCTTGTTTATGGGTTTTATATTTTAGTTGAAACCGGTAAGTGGTTGCTCTACCGAATGCATTTTGAGTGATCTTTATAGCACACATTAATTGCCAATGAAATCTTTTCTAATTTAACCAAGTCTTTTACCAACAATCAACTCGTTTTCAACCCTCAAAGTACAAAATCATTGTTTGTAAAATAAGCTAACTGAAAGTTTGCGAATCAGAAGTTTAATTGACTTATTATCGGTATTATATTGAAGTGATTTAAATTTAAAAGGTTTTCTGCTTACCAAGGACAGCCACGGAGATGAGAAGGAAGTATACGAAAATGTTGCTGAATCCGATCATTGTGTTAAGAACTGTTGGTTGGCTGTGGAGATGTGTGCTGTTTGAAACCGGATGGCTTACTGATGAACGGACGCGGCGCGGCGCGTTTATACCCGACTCCGTGACGTGCGCGCGCGCTGCACAGGGTGATGCGCGCGCAGGTTGAGGGTTGAACGAGACTATTTCTTTGGACCATTTTCAGATTGAGTTATAAAAGCTTCAAGATGTTGATGGTCATGTCAATCAATTATTGAACAAAAACTACAAGCCTAATTATCATGATTGAAATAACTTACAAGTCGTACAGCCAATAAAGTTGCAATATTATTTTTTATTTATCAGTTGTGTCACAAGTATAATAACGAGGAACTCTTACTAATAAAGATCATTACAAAAACGTAGAAATGTGTCTCTTTGCCATAACAAAAAACAACCTAGGTCATAATGATAGGACTTCTAGTGAATATACTAGGTATATCGTCCATAATGAACACGACAAAACAATTCCAGACGTTTATAAATTGACTACGTTAGCTTTATTTTATAAACTAGTGGTCCTAAGAAAATTGTTAGGTATTGAATCATTTAAAGATAAAGAATAGCATAAGAGTATTTTTATTTTGTAAATAGTTTGTCCAGAAGCGCCAACTGTTTAGTATATAATATTTAATGCTCCGATTCTGTCTTGGACAATAATCACCTACATCTACATGGTTTGTTAAGTCATCCCACTGTGTTTTTTCCCAGAATGGATTTCGGCGATAACCATTATGATCCAAGTTTATTTACAGTCACCGTCAATCGTCACTCTTAATACACATACATTTCAGAGCGATTAAGAAACTTTTGACGGTTTGACCAAAGCAATTGTAATACTAAAACGACAGACGTATGTCGTTTGAAGCGTCACTTAAATCATTTCAATTATTTAGTGATTCGGTTACTTTCCTAAATGCTTCAGACACATTTGACTGCTCTATTCGCACACTTCATTTTGATGCTGACTTTACCATCGTCACAAGATATTAGGAAAAAAAGACATAGAACTATGAATCGCCAAGCCGCCTTTTGGAAGGATTTGAAGGTGTTCAATACTGGAGCATCATGTATAGCGATACCTCTGGTCACTCTGAGTGACTATTTGTATATATTGTTGTATTTTGTTGACACTACAGCGCATACGCCTCGCGAAACTAATCCGCGAGCAATTTGTACACAAACACGGGAAGATGTTATATTATTATTCATATGCACCAGAGAGTGCGCTGTACCATCTTTACTACGGCGTTGCTTACATTATGATCTTAATATTCGAGACTTAATAAGGCCAAAACATCTTTGTATCAAGTAGAGAACGCCAGCGCGCCCCACTAATTTTACCGCCCTAGGCGGAAGACTAGAACAACGCCCTCTGAATAAAAACTGGCGCAAGAGAAAAAAACGCGAAATTAGCTGATTAGATTTTAAAGCCAATCTTAAATTCACATAAAAAAATCATTTATGTTCGTTTCTTACGTTACTAACTTAGCCGCCTAGTCCGCCTAATCTGCCTCATTCGGACGGGCCGGCACTGGAAAACCCATACACAGTCAGGGATGGCTTGATTTTTTATTCATTACCACATTTTTCTAATATTATAAATGCACGGGACTTGAAATATTTTAATGCCCTTCGATCTTACTACGGACGCATAGGGTATAAAGTCTTAACTTCCCCTGATTCAGGCGCTTTTTCATTTCGTAGTGTGAATGACGCCGACCCGAGATAACCCAGCCTCAACGGTAAAGCACGCGTTAACTGACTTTTTAATTAGACTCATTTTAAGTACTATGCATGTAAGAATTCAATTTGGGCGATATTTGTAAATACGAGTAACTTGCTATAGTATGCGTTAGTCATACTATGGCCGCTCTAAAATTGGAGTTTCGAATCGAAGAACCAAACATTGATTGGTAATACATTTATGAACAATGAGGTACTTAAACTGGTAAACACAAAAAAACTTGTTTTTTTAATCGCATCACAAAGTCACATAGGTGGTTAAGGCTCATCCAACATGTTCGAAACATATACCAATAATCCCCTGGAAACCAAATGATTTAGGCCAAATATAGAGCTATGACTACAGGATGTAAAATTACTAGCCCTGGCGCTATTACATGATTAGAAAATGAACGATTTTGAGACTTCAGAAACGGGCCATTGTGATTTTATAACTCTTAGTTAATACGAGGTAAAGCGTTACGAATGCCATTGTTTTAGTGGATTAAACCTAGTTCACTGTGCGAATGAGAAGTATATTGGTAGTGTGAAATTATATTGATAATATATCTTATTTATAGGTATTTATTGAAGCAATTTTTATAGCAAATACACTTTTATTATTTTGTATTACTTGTGCACTTGCTCGTTCTCCCTCGGCTCACTCATAAATGTCGGAAATATTGCTTCTAGCAATGAGACCGCCAAAATTGTACATCGATATTAAAGCTGTATTGCTAATTTTCTTTTAAAAAACTTCCATACTTGATTTTAAAAAGTACAAATTTTTTATGTATTTAATTTTTTTACTTTTTTTGTTAAATTAAAAATCAACTATTATTATTGGTGATTTAAAATAAAGCTATATCCCCATTGAGGTTGTGAGGCGAGAGCCTAGTCATCTGTAAGACAGGTTTCTAACCCAGTGCAGATACCAGTCTCTCACACTATAGCTTAACCATGAGTGATACAAATGTAAACCTAGAGGTGTACGCTATTTGTGAAAGTTAAATAAATGCTTTCTATTATTAAAACAAAAAAAAACTGTTCTGGTAAAGTGTTTCTTATCTCATCGTACATAATCTCCAGGGCTACCGCATGGAGTGCCCGCCAGGCTGCCCGGCGGCCGTGTACGAGCTGATGCGGGGCTGCTGGCAGTGGAGCCCCTCCGACAGGCCGACCTTCCACGAGATCCACCATGCTCTCGAGCACATGTTCCAGGACAATTCGATCACTGAGGGTGAGTCGACACACCACATTGACCCTTGGACCCTCGAAATTCAAGAAGTGATTAAATTACATGCCTTCTCTTTCTAGTACCCATAAACATATAGACATAGACTAAGCTCAGTTGAATTTAGATAGCAATAGGTTGATATAATAAGCAAGTTTGAAAGAAGATTACAACTTTTTGTGGTTC
Source organism: Udea ferrugalis (assembly GCA_950022985.1). Lineage (NCBI taxonomy): Eukaryota > Metazoa > Arthropoda > Insecta > Lepidoptera > Crambidae > Udea > Udea ferrugalis. The sequence goes on from OX465515.1 coordinate 3,378,239, forward strand.
TTATTTTAAATCGTCTTCGTAAATATCAAAAGTTGATAGTTATTTTTTCAACTTAGGTATCTGATGAACCTCTCAACACCATTAATTGATTGACTAAGCCTCATTGTATTAGGCGAGCTTTCCTCCAGAGCTGAGATGTGCGGAGCTTTTATACTGTTCATACTAAGAATGGACGACCACGACCACAGGCCCTGACGGAGTAGTAGCGTCTTTGTATTGTTCGCACTATAGTCGGTTAGCGTTAATAATGCAGTAATTTCATACTTGCCCTTCGACCTAGCACTGCCCTTACCAATCAAATCGTTCCTAATAAGAAAACTAAGTCCACAGTGACCAGCTGAGCGCATACTTTCGAACGCAAAGGTTGTGGATCTGAGTTTTTTGTGTGCGATAGAATTTAATTCAAAAATCACTGCATTCTTAACGCGAACGAACTATAGTTCGGTTTTCTTGTCGCATTGGTTCAGCAAGTGTAAGTAAATTTTACCCACGGAATAACAATGAATGTAATGATGACTGTAAATAACAGTATTATTGTAAGTACACTTGCGGAATGAAAAGGTTGACCAGTTTTCAAATAAAATCATTTACGCGTTGCAAGCACATGTTACCTTTTTCAACTGTGTAACAGGCTTAGAGTGTTGTATTGAAAAGTATGCTTTAACTTGTATGACGTATGCTCCTTCACGATCAACAGAACTGAAACTTTTCACAAGTTTGATCTTGTCATAACGTTGACGAAATGATTGCTGTTATATGAATAAATTTCGCGGCTGTTTTCTACTAGCAACGTCAGCTTGGAACAACTGCTTAATGTCATGTGTACGGAGAAACTATGAAAAAAAAAGAAATGTCCACCCATCACATTAACCGACCAAGCATGGAATGCTTAGCAACAGCAATCATTTTTTATTTGCTACCGCTACTAACCTTCGATCACTTTTTGTTTCATTAACCAACAATAGCATACTTTAGACTTCACCTAGTTCAAGTTTTGAACGACCCATTATGGTTCATAATATTTTTCATGGAAACATAAGACAAGGAAATAGTTTTTATTTCACTATTTATTTTTGGCTATTTTTCTAGACAACTTGCCAAGGATGCTTTAGTAATGTTTTTTAAAGAAAATGAGGGATGAAGTTAGCTGACATAAAAATTCTTGACCAGGACTCAGTAGAACTTTTTTTTTTTTACTAAATGTCCAATATTGATCATCATTAAAGAGACTACAATCAAAAGCATAGTTTTCTGGGATAACATAAAAAAATAAAACTCTGCAAAATTTGGTCCTTTGTGAGTACAGTACATGAAAACATAGTCAAGGGTGTCGATTTCCCAAATTTTCAAAAATATTATTATTATTACTAAACCAAGTGACATATATTTTTTTCTTTATTTTTCCCAGAGCCGGTATAACTTAGCCTATCACCCCGTGCCCGCTTGACGTCACGTTTCGGGACACCCTGTATAAATGGTATTATTTTCTCCATGCACAGAAGTGGAGAAGCAGTTGCAAGAAGGCACAGTCTCCGGCACTCCGCAGATGTCTCTGAAGAAGTCGTCCGGCGCGTCCTCGTCGGCGGCCGAGCGCGGCGTGCAGATGCGGCGCCCCACCAACCGGCGCGGCAAGCAGGCGCCCACACCGCCTAAACGCACCAGGTAATAGCTCAAACTCAACAATAAATAAGGCCTCCTAGTCGATTTCGACCACAGCGGCTAATGTCAACGAGATTAACCAGGTACGCAGGAGATATAGTGCTCAAGTGTGCGCGCAATACTCAGGTGCCCTCCATACCTTTCTATAACCCGATGGGACGACAGTTCGTCACGACCGGAGAAAGGTGAGGCGCAGGACCGACTTTTTACATGCCCATCCGAAAGCATGGATCATCTTACTTTTCGGACACGAGGTGATCGGCCTCCACTGTCCTAGCCAACTCGAAACAACAACACAAACACAACATGTTGTTGATTCGCGCGGGATTCGAAACCACGCCACGACCTCCGGGTTGAGAGCCCAACGCTCTAACCGCTACACCACGGAGGCAGTCAACAATAATTAAAGTGGAGAAGCAGCTGCAAGAAGGCACTGGTTCCGGCACGCCCCAGATGTCTCTGAAAGAAGTCGTCCGGCGCAGCAAGCAGGCGCCCACACCGCCTAAACGCACCAGGTAATAGCCCAGTCTAAAATATTCATTCCATGGGTTTCTGATTAGAAGGTCTGAGTACCAAAACGGCAAACGAAGTGAAAAGTATCAACGATGTCGAGAGAGCTTAGTGCGAGTTCCGTCAATCAAACGCATCGAGAAACTTAACTCGGATCACATAGAAAATTAAAGGCCACCTGAGGTCACGATCACGATCCCATACAAATCAGCCTTAAGTTTTTCGATGCCTTGATCAGAACATTAGAAGCTAAATAGGCTGAAATTCGAAGCATGTGCCATGTTTAAGCTCATCCATTGTGTGTAGAGGTGTCTCTAGGTCATTGGTTCCAAGCATAGATCTTAAAATGTCAATACTGTCCTGTTCCAGCCTGCTGTCGTCCTGCAGCTCGTTCCGCGAGTCGCAGTACGCGACCGACGAGCACTCCGCTCAGGAGGAGTCGCTCGCGTCGCTCAATGGTGAGTACACTCGACAGCACGTCTAGCGTGACACATACGAGCGGAGAATGGGTCACGCTCGAACTGTGCCTGACAGGGCTAGGTAATTTACACTCACCTGCATTGTGTATTGAAATTATTGTTTTTTTTACAATAATAAAATAGGTACAAATTAATGATAGTAAAAATGAAAAGGTTCCCACTCTGCTCAAGCCAAGATAGATGGACATGGCGCTTATTATTATGTTGAACTACCTCTTTTTGCTTCCTCCGACCTCTCTGACTCTTCGTATCCTTTACTTCGGAATTCGATTTTGATATCTTACAATTTAAAATCTGTTGCTTGTAAGACGGCGAGGCCGTCGCGTGGTTTAGTTAAATGCTACAAGAAGCGACATGATTGCGAGATGGAGACCATTCTATCGGTAGGCCTAACACTAACCGCTAACGTTTTGGTAATCGAAAAGTAATCGGTACTATTTTTTCTTCTTCCTATGTCGTACGAAGGGACATAGGAGAGGGAGTTGGCCTATAGTGTAACCATGAAGGCGAACCATAAATATTCCTACCCTGATCACAAGAATTTCGATGATTGGTAGATTATTGGTGCTTTATTATTTAATTTGATTTAAACTGTGCCTATTTGTTAGATTAAGTTTCTGCCAGAAAACGTGAAAGAAAGATTAGTGTGCTTTGTATTTATATTATAAATCAGCTGACTTCCTGTTTTAATTGGTCAATCCATCACCAACTTAGTCCAAGCGGATTGATACGTTAGGCTGCAGTGGGAGCTGAAGACACTGGGATCGCGTTTGGTCAGAGCCCATTACATATTATGATCGTTCATTAAATGTAGGCGAAAACTGCCTTGTCACTTCGTCATGATATCCAAAAGTCTCTCGCTTGCGCTATTGGCTTCTGTAAACATTATTTAATTTCATAATTAATTTCGTAACATGTTATGTTGCTGACTAGACTATTACATGTTAATGCGAATTGATCAAGTTTATATATTTACATAACATCTATTTTGTGAAATTATTTATGTGTATATAAGTAAACTACGAAGAATATATTGTTTTTATAAGAATGTAATGTCTATTTTGTAAGTACTACTTGATATGCATCAGTTAAACTAGAGTTTTTTGTCTGTTTGTCTGCTCGCGCAGGTGTATAGCGCTAGGTCCAACCACTTTGTAAGTATGCGACCTGATACGGGTAGACAGCTGCCTTTATAAAGATATTTACTAATTTATGTTTATTTTGTGAAACCCTAATGGTTGATTAGACGTTAAATTGAGAAAAGTAATCAAAAATATATTTACATTATTAAACTAGCATCAATTAAATATATCCGCATATAAGTCTGTTTGTTGTAACTTACCCCTTGAAAGAGTAGACCTACTGTTAAATAATATTGAAATAATTTGGTTTATTTAAAGAATGACATGATTATGAAAAAAGCAGACTTATACGCAACATAAAAATATTATTTTATTTAACTTACCATTATGTGTGTTTAAGTATACATATTTACGTAGAAAAGGGCATTCCGCGACAGAAAATAAAGTTGATGATGACGGACTGTTTTTTAAGTTATACCCCCACAATAACATAAATACTCTAAAAATATTGAAAACTACATGTGTTGTACAATTCTTATAAAGTCTTATAGAGTGGATAACAACAAGCTAAGTGAACTGTCGGATAACATGTTTTATCCATACCAGATTGACAAAGGCTCAAACACATATTTTTGACTCAAGTTGTTGCTGTGCGTAGATGTGTGGAGCTGTGTTTTGAACAACTAATAATTTTTCGTTATTTCTAGTATGCGGATGTCAGATGTCAAAATTTTATTGCACAAAACCAAGTACAAACAAAATACAAGGTTACTATTCTTACTACACACAGTGTAAGTGCATTGAATGATTGTCATAAGTAAAACATTTAAACATTTAAAAACTTGGAAAGCCATTTTTATTTTGCTCTCATAGAATACATACTATGTTTCGTGAGTATGTATAAGAACAAAAGTAATCCAAGAAGAACTAAAAGTTGATGGAAAATGCGGTTATACTTCTGCCGATTCAAAACTCTACGAATTGTCATCAGAAAGTAATCAATCCATACTCCTTTGGCAAAGAAGCGAAGATCATTTACATAAACAGGAAAAAAGTGGTCCTAATATCGATCCCTGGGGCACTCCCATACGTATGGTGGCACCAGAAGAGTATGTGCCGGTGACACTCTTTTAGTGAATTGTATCTAAAAGAAATTGTATCTGTGAAATAATAAATTTATTTAGGCTAAGTGAAATGTTTCAAATACCGTAATGTGTCTGTTTGATCAGAAATATTTCGTGATCTACACAATCGAACGCATTGGATAAGGCACAAAAAACTACTGGAACTTCATTTCCTACTCACGCATCAAATATGTGTATCAAATAACTCCACACATCCTAGCCCTGCTCAGCTTTGCCTTATGTCTCTGGTAGTGTCATTGTCTTAATTAATGATCGCGCTTCGGCCCAGGTATTGGTTGTCAGTTAATGAACTAGCTATTTTACGTAGCACTACTTTTCTGTCCCGGTATGCGACCGCTTCGCTTTATCCTCCGTTATTTGTATAGATGCTGTTTGAGTGTAGCTTTGTGTTATTTATTTAGCTTTTAAATAACAGCTCTAATTACTACTAATACTAACAGTGCCCCCTTTTTCATAGCAGTTCTAACCTAAGTTGTTCTTATGAAAAACTGCTTACTTATTACCTACTTAAACCAGTTTGCAGTTTCTAAGAACGGTCTCTTTTTCTTTATTTTGAAATAATATAATTAAAGATCCTCAGGATGAACTCTAATGATATAAATATTAAATAATATTTTCAAGATTAGTACTTCTACTTTTCAAGTAATTTTGTTTTTTTTTTTATACGCCGTGTATGAACTTGAAATCGTGTTGTAAAGTAGGTATTTCCATACACAGCGTAGCCCTTATTTTATGTCGCCCTGCATCTGAGTGTTTTTTTTTCTAGACAAAATCGAAAGTTGCTTCCTTTTTGTACATGTGAATATGACACTGCTGTAGCAACACGACTGGCAAATGCAATTTCTCTATAAATGAAGTTTTTTTTATTTCTATCAATATTGAAAATATTACGGATATGTAGATGTGCATCTATCGTGTAAATGCAGAGTAACATAATTTGAAAAAAAAAAAAAAATTTTACCCGCAAAAAAAAACGTGGAGTTTAGAACCTTTTGCCCGCAGCCCGTGTTTTCGGACAAATTGTTTGCCTGGACGCATCACGCTCCGCTTACCTCCACCGCAAGGTCAAATTAAAATACACGTTTCCTTGATTTGGACTTATTTTGCGTCATTTCGAGTTTTAATCCGACAATAAGGGCAAACATTTGAACACCGAACATTATAAACGCCAATTTTATAACCCCCATAATTCAATATATTTACAATCCATGTAAGTAAATATGCAATATCAGAAAATTCCTAAATAAAGTAGGAGAATAACTGAAGCAGACTTTCAAAATTGTACTGAACTAGTTTCGTCCCGCTGCTAGTATTGTTTAGTCATTTCATTTATTTTTATCATTGTACGCGTGCTACCTATTGTGTCCATATTGTGATGTTATCTTTTGTTCGATTTCTGTGTGCGTGTGTTATATTTTCTGTATTTTTTGTTTATTATTTCCTTCGAAAGTGTAATCGAGAGAATTCACCTTAATGTAGTTGAAATGTTGTTCAAACTGATCCTTTAAACAGTGTATAGTAGTCCAAAAACCCTGAAATAAACAGTTACTAATGTTCAGAATAAAACGATAATTTAGCTAGTCCCCTGTCGCGTAGGTAGGTGTTTAAATAAAACAATAACTATGTCAAAATTTGTCCAATCCTCAGTAGTTAGTTATTGACAATGTAATCTCTTATAACAGTTTGTTTGAATGTGTCTGTATCAGGATTGCTTTTCTTTAATAAAAGCAACAGAAATTAAGCCGTTATCCTGTATAAATGGTTTTTCTGTTAGTTACTATGTAAAAACGTTATTAGCGGATTGTTTAAGTTTATAACTTTCATTTTGTTGATTTTTTTTCTAGTTTATGAATTTAAGAATACATTGACCGTTCAGCTATAAATATTTAAAAATCTGTCAAGTTATCTTTTGAACGGGCAATATTAATATGCCTAATACTGATTAAATAGCGGTATTATAAATTGATATGTGAACTGTCAATGTGTTAAGTCGTGCTCAATAAGGAGTATGTAAGGGGGTTCAGGTAAAATTATACTTGTTTCATTCCACGAGTTGCTGTAAATAACAAGACAACAAATAATACTAATTTATTATCAACTTAAAGGCAAGAGTATAACTGATAAAAATACTTCCTTCTTAAGCACGTCCCAAACTGAGTAAACAAAAGAAGCATCCACACATGTATTACTTTCACACCTTTTTCAGTAAAACTGGCCAACATCCTAAATTGAGAATACTTACAAAAATTACTAAATGTCGCAAAATGTGTGGATGCACCATAAATGTCTGAGTGCCGCACTAAGAGACGTCAATTAACGTTAATGGTTCATTAGAGTCAAAATTTATCAAAAGAGACTTTATAACAAATGGAATAAAGAACTTTTAAGAATGTAAAATTTTGACTCTAATGAACCATTAACGTTACTTCACGTCTCTGAGTGCGGCAATGAAATAAATAGTTGTTTTCTCTTGTCTTTTTAATGATGTATTGTGTTGGGCATACTCAGGCGGGGGTCGTGGGGGTGGGGCTCGGGAGGCCTCCTCGGAGGGGTCCCTGGCGTCGGCTACTCCCGACACGGACGAGTCGGCGGGCCCGGCCGAGCACCGCCATCGCGCCAAGCGTCGCCACCACCACGCGCAGCCGGTGCCGCCCGCACATCACGCGCCTGATCCGCCCAAGGTACGTGCTAACCTTTCAATATATTTAAGGCAACTTGGAACTGCAAAACTGTTCTTACTCAGTAAATTAAGATTTTGAAATTAAAAAAAATATATCAAAATATCTTTATTTAAATATACCTGTTACAAGCGCGTATAAATCGTCAACAAAACCAACAAAAATACACCTAACAATAGACTTAAATAATATAATAAAAATAATAAATAAAAACACAGTATACAAACATAATGTAACCAATGAAGAACCGGCAATAAAATCAGCAGTTACTTGAATATTTCAAACCTAAAAGGTGATTTGATTAATATGAATTTAATGAATGTATATTTAAAATTTTAGCATACCAGTTTCTGAAAATTTGTGTGAAACTATAATTGTCATTAATTTACTTAACAGGTTAATTGTTCGCAGCCCACATGTGGGCTGTGGACTGTAAACCTGTTAAGATATGAATGTACCACATTCAAAGCAAAATAAAGTTTTATTCTAGTCTATTCATCGTCCTGCAGAATCCTGACGATATAGTTTCCAAAGACAAATACGTTTTAGAAAGATGCCTTACGCTGATTGTGAATTCTCATCATTTTAACTAGGTCTAATTAAAATAAGTAAATGGACATGATAATGAGTCGAACCATCAGGACCACGTTTGAACAGTGCCACAAATGCTTAAATCCAATAAAAATAACAGTTTATAAAAAAACCTTGAAGCTGGTGTGTGAATCGCCCGGCCATCTTTCTTTTCTCCATGTTTTCTCACGATTCGAATCGAATCGTTCGAATTGTATTTCAAACAAAGGCAACACTGTTATACTTTATGCCATTTTGATAAACATTGGAGATTTATGTGATATTTCTATTCGACAGGATACTTCGATATCATATAACATGCGATGAATGTCACATGACACAATAACGTTATTAGGTCCTTAGACTTCTGATAGGCATAGTGAATTAAAAGCATATCTACTATATAAAAATAAGTCGGGTTTTCCTTCCTGACGCTATAACTCCAGAAGGCAGTAACCGATTTCCACGGTTTTGCATACGTTGGAAAGGTATCGGCCTCCGTGAGGTTTACAGCAAAGAAAAGCCAATGTCTGAAAATGGCGTCTTTTTTTTTTCTCGCGGCCAGCGACCGAACCTTGTTTTTTAAATAGAAAATATTGCAATAAACCAAACTTACTATGGCATGTAGACTCCTGCATCAGTCCGAACTGAGTTATAGGCTTTAGAAGTTTTCTGATTTTACAAACTAGATATATTTTCTTTTGTGCGCAATTTTCGCATAAATCGCAACAAAATAGAGACATTATACGAGTAAACATTGTGTGTGATATTTTTCGCAAATGGAAAAATATCTTATGTCATTCGTTTTTTTTTCGGGTGGTCAGCAACCATACTTTGCTTTTATGATTTAAAATAGTGCAATAAACCAAACTTACTAAAGCATAAAGACCCCTAGCTCAGTTCGAACTGAGTTATGGGCTTTAGAAGTTTGCTGATTTTACAATCTAGATATTTTTTTTCTGCGTGCAATTTTCGCATAAATCGCAACAAAATAGAAACATTGTATATGTAAAGATTGTATATGTATATGTAAAGAGTAAGTGCTATTTTTCGCAAAAGGAATAATATCTTATGTCATTCGTTTTTTTTTCGGGTGACTTTTAATGATACCTTGCTTTTTTAATTCAAAATAGTGTAATAAACCTGTTCAGTCACCTGCTGACTGGCTGACTGACGGGTTTCTTCGCCCAGTGGGTGGTGTGGGCCTCGAGCAAAAATGTTCTTGCCCGGGCATTCAACACGTAGGGGGTGCCCCCCCACGGTAATCTTTCTAGGTAAATGACTTTACCATCCTTGGTTTTGTGTACAACTCCCCTACCGCACAGTGCGCCACCCTCGGCGCGGTCAAGCCCGCCAGGTGAGACCCATGAGGGAGGCCCGGCGAACGACCTGCGAGCAGGTGGCGTCTTACAAGGGATTCAGGTGCAAGGGAGCTGTACTTAGTGTTTTGCGTCATTATAATTTGATTTCAAGCGAGGAGGTGGCGAGCAAACGGCGTTCCAGGCGGCTGCGGCGTAGGTGAGCCGCGGGTGAATAAAGGTCTTGTAGACGCCCACATTCGCCCGCAGCGGCAGTCTAGATGCTATGACGGGGCGGAGCATCGCGCCCGCCATCTTGGCGGAGTTGACGGCGCGTGCCACTTCGGTCGTCATTGTCAGTTGGTCTATTTTGCAGCCCAGGTAGGTGACCACAGGCTGCCAAGCGATCTTCTTCCCCCGCAGTGTTAACTCTGCGAGAAGGCCGTTGGTGCCCGGTGAGGATGGTGGTCGTCTTCGCCACATTCACCGCAGTCGACCCAGGCAGGCAGCAGGTCTAGCAGCCTTTGCATGCGAGCTGCCGCCACATCCTGGCTTCTGGAGGACGCGAAGAAGGCACTGTCGTCGGCGTTCAACGCCAACGTTATGTCCTTTTCCCACTCGTCAAGCTGGCCCTCGAGAGTAGGAATATCGTTGGTGTATGGTGAGTAGAGGACGGGGAATAGGACGCTCCCCTGGGGCACTCCTGCGCGTATCGGCTGCTGTGATGAGTCATTGTCCTCGACCGAGACGTAGAAGCTACGGCTGTCGAGGAACGCTGCTATCAGGGCGACCAGTGCTGGCGGCATCTCCGTGGCCAGGAGTTTAAATAGCAGGCCGGGGTGCCACACCCGATCAAAGGCCTTCTCGATATCGAGAAAGACCCCAACCGTGCAGTGGCCCCTGTTACTTGCCTCAGCGAGCTAGTGGAGAGTGCGCGTGAGCTGGAGCGTCGTAGAGTGGCCGCTGCGAACTGCTCGTCCCTCGGCTTGAGGAACGGGCCTATTCTCCGCAGCATCAGTCACCTACGGTCCTGGCCGTATGGCCTGGCCCATGCATCATACGGGGAACGCAGACATTGCATGTTTGCTCGCGACAGTAGTTACGTTACGACAGACGTTGCGATGGACAGTACAAATGGTAATTACATTCTAAAATATACCAAGAACATAGAAGAAAACAGAGTTTCATTGGCTCAAGTGTGTCAGACGAAGGCAAAACCAATCTTACTGAAGCAATGAAGACCTCTAAACGCAGTCTGAACTGAGTTATGGGCTTAAGAAGTTTGCTGATTTTACATCTAAATATTTTTATTATTTCTCATGGCTATGCGTTTGACCTCATTCAGCCATGATGAGGTCGTTGCTGGAACAGGCTTATCCAGAAAATGTCTCAGAAAGATACCAAGGTTGTGGGCACAGGCTAAGAAAAAACGTTCCATTATTGGTTTATGTGCCTTCGGGAAAGTAGGAGTCAAATAAATGGACTCTATTTGGCGAAAAATAGTCTTGCCTGAGTATTATTGGCGTTCAACTCAACCAGGTCACGATCGCACCAGTCGGACACTGCTTTTAACGCATTCATCCGCGTTGAGTTCATCTGCTCAACCATAGCCTCTCTAAGGCTAAATATAAGATAATATTCATGTTGATTAACTGCAACAACATAGTGAAATTGAGCGCCGGTTGAGACACAAAGACCACTCCCGGACCAGCACAAATGTTTAAAACATAATATTTGTGCCGGGTCTTGTTTCTTGGTGCTGATGAAAGTATATGATACTTATGTGGTTTTATATTTTATTCTGTGATATTTCGTGATAACGGATAGCGGATATTATTTTACTTTTAATCATAAGATAGGAGCAAACTAACACATTAAGTGGAACATCGGCGAACTAAACCGCTATCACTCCTTCTAATGCTCGTAACTCAGTTTAAACTGTGCTAAGATACATGTCTTAGTGAGTTTGCTTCATTACACTATTTTGCATTAAAAAGGCAAGGTTTAATTATATAATGACCGCACTAAAAAGCACATAAGGCACATAAGATTTTTTTTCTTTTGCGACAAAATATCACACTCAATGTTTACACGTACAATGTCTGTATTATGTTGCGATTCATGCGAAGCTTATTCGCGAAAGGATAAATATTATCGATATTACTGATTTAATTGTTTTTTTTGTGCAATAAAGTATATCTTATCTTACCTTGTTCGTAAAATCAACAAACTTCTAAAGCCCATAACTCAGTTCGGACTGAGCTAGCTCAGGGGTCTATATGCCATAGTTAGTTTGGTTTATTGCACTTTTTTTAATCATAAAAGCAAGGTTTGGTTGATGACCACCCGAAAAAAAGACGAATGACATTTAAGATATTTTTCCATTTGCGAAAAATATCACACACAATGTTTACTCGTATAATGTCTCTATTTTGTTGCGATTTATGTGAAAAGTGCGCGCAAAAGAAAAAATATCTAGTTTGTAAAATCAGAAAACTTCTAAAGCCCATAACTCAGTTCGGACTGATGCAGGAGTCTACATGCCATAGTAAGTTTGGTTTATTGCAATATTTTCTATTTAAAAAACAAGGTTCGGTCGCTGGCCGCAAGAAAAAAAAAAGACGCCACTGCCCCTTACAAATCCGTCATTGTCCTTTCAGGAAAATTTCTACAGAAAAGCGGGAAAATCTTTTTCAAAGCGGGAAAATCTTTTTTCACATACAGTTAGGTCCACGCGGACGAAGTCGCAGTCGCAATCAAGTTTGTCCACTTATTTGAAGACTTAATTTCTAAAAACATAGAATTTATTGAGCGCATAAACCTGGTTACTGGTTAAATACTGCAGTAATTTGAATAATTAAGCATAGATTGTAGAGCAGCGTTAAATCAACGTTGTATCAGTACATAATTCATAATGAGTTATCACAACGTTTAACTTCAGGCTATTCCAATTTCACGTTGTAATTTTGTTTGTCATCACAGCAAGGCGTGCAAGTGGCCGCGCTCGAGGTGCAGAACGTGAAGCGCGCCATCAACCGCTACGGCACGCTGCCGAAGGGCGCGCGCATCGGCGCCTACCTCGAGTCCCTGCGCCAGAGCAACGCGGCCCCCGCGCCCGCGCCCCCCGCCCCGGCCCCCCAGGCCCCCCGCGACGACGACCCCCGCTCCCTCTCCCCGCGCGCCGCCCGCTCCCAGCCCCACATGATCCGCTCCAACTCCTCTGGCGGCGTCACCGCGCCCGCCCCCGCCTCCCCGCGCACAGCCCGCGCCGCCCCCACACTCCGCTCCTTCGCCAACAGCCCCGCCAAACCACGCCCCCGACTCGCAGAACTAGAATTCCCACCCCCACCACCCGACCTACCTCCACCACCCGAAGAACTACACCCCCCACCACCGCCGCCCCCGCCGGAGTGCTGCCGAGACACCGGCACTGATGTGTTCGAACAAGAACATGAAGAAGAAAAACCAGCGAGGCAAACCATGAAGGAGATGCTGGAACTTAAGCTAGTCGCTGAAATCAAAGAGCGAGCTGACAAGAAGAAACAGAGACAGAAGGAGTCTCCTCCCCCTCATGAGCTCCTGGAGATGCACACATCCTTCGGCGACCCGGTCACCAGACTAGTCTCGGAACTTTCCGAAAGCCTCAACATGGAAGCTCTGCGCAAATCTGACAAGAAACCCGACGCGCCCCCGAAGCAAGTCGACAGCGGAAAAGAGACCGTCTCTCCGATAGACTTAAAGGCTAGTCTGCGCAAAACGCCGTACAACAACAACGTTGAGCAGAAGAGATCCGACGAAGCGAAGACTGATTTCAAATCGCAGCTCAAGAAAGTCGAAACCAAAAAGATAAAGGAAGAAGAGGGCTGTTCGATAATCGACTTTAAGGCGAGGTTGAGGAAGGTGGATAGTGGCAGCGCAGCCACTAATGGTACTGTGAAGAAGGATCAGGGTTCTCCGGAGGGGGAGCCGAAGGGTGCGGAGAGGAAGAGGTCTGAGAGCGGGTCCATGGAGACCAGCGGGGGGGACGAAGAGGACAAGCGTCGCAGCACCGGGAGCATCAGCAGCCTGAAGAAGCTGTGGGAGAACAAGGAAACCGAGGAAAGACTCAGCCCTAAGCTGAAACCTAAGGTATTATTACATTATTATTATTATTGGTTGTTTTCCTTTCCGTTGCTTAGTTTTCGTTTACACATTATTTAACCATTGTTTCTTACACAAAATGGCTATATTTTTTTGATTGAGATTCGTGTCTCTTAAAATCCCAATATTACTTGCATTTTAATGTTGTCCCAAGAATGTGCTTATTAAAGGTGGGTATAAAATCCATTATTAGGCAATTCCATTGTGTAGTAATGTAATTTAATTAAAAACAGCCAACTATGAAATAAAATACGCAGTGATAAAAATTGGGGACCGCGAGTAATTTTTTCAGACTATTTATCTTCTGCTTTGCAGCATCCATGATTCTGAACATCAGTGTAGATATTTTCCTTTAATTAATTAGTATGTAGTGTGGTATGTAACGCATTATGTAACAATGTCAATGATGCCCAATTTATGATTCATTATTGAATGTAGATTCGACGTTTTAGTCGTTTACTTCTCTCCCTTCCTTACAAATGCAATGACTTGCAGGTCGGCGACGAGAGCGAGGAGACGTCCCCTGAAGAGCGTCTCCGCCGGCGCGAGGACAAGCCCGCCGTGCCCAGCAAGCCGTGCGTGCGGCACAAGCCCAAGGGTGGGATCTACGCCACGCCGCTGGGCTCGCAGCCGCTGGACGCCGCCGAAGCAGACGTGCTCGCCTCCTTGCGATGCTCGCTCGACTGGTGCGCCAACGAGGTTAGACTCAGCTTAGCATAGCACTGGCCCACAGGGACGAGCCCACCGCTGGGCTCGCAGCCGCTCGATGCCGCCGAAGCAGATGTGCTTGCCTCCCTGCGTTGCTCGCTCGACTGGTGCGCCAACGAGGTTAGACTCAGCTTAGCATAGCACTGGCCCACAGGGACGAGCCCACCGCTGGGCTCGCAGCCGCTCGATGCCGCCGAAGCAGATGTGCTTGCCTCCCTGCGTTGCTCGCTCGACTGGTGCGCCAACGAGGTTAGACTCAGCTTAGCATAGCACTGGCCCACAGGGACGAGCCCACCGCTGGGCTCGCAGCCGCTCGATGCCGCCGAAGCAGATGTGCTTGCCTCCCTGCGTTGCTCGCTCGACTGGTGCGCCAACGAGGTTAGACTCAGCTTAGCATAGCACTGGCCCACAGGGACGAGCCCACCGCTGGGCTCGCAGCCGCTCGATGCCGCCGAAGCAGATGTGCTTGCCTCCCTGCGTTGCTCGCTCGACTGGTGCGCCAACGAGGTTAGACTCAGCTTAGCATAGCACTGGCCCACAGGGACGAGCCCACCGCTGGGCTCGCAGCCGCTCGACGCCGCCGAAGCAGATGTGCTTGCCTCCCTGCGTTGCTCGCTCGACTGGTGCGCCAACGAGGTTAGACTCAGCTTAGCATAGCACTGGCCCACAGGGACGAGCCCACCGCTGGGCTCGCTCGACTGGTGCGCCAACGAGGTTAGACTTAGCTTAGCACTAGCACTGGCCCACAGCGGGACGAGCCCAAGGGCGGCCTCTACGCCCACCGCTGGGCTCGCTCGACTGGTCAGCCCCATACTAGCATTACAAAAAAATGGTCTCTGGCTACCCCATGGGTAAGGAGGCGTTACAGTATGGTATTTACAAAATAGCCGCTAGTGTTTCCGCCATTTTGAATTGTTGATGTTTCTTACTTTTTGTACTTTCTCAGTAAGACTTAGTAAGAGAATATCATTTGTCGTGCCGTGCAGGCACGACAAATGATAAAATTAGTTTTAATCAATCCATATTTTTTTTTCATCTCACACACATCTTAATTAAAAAAACCAGTGTTTCAAGCTAATTTAAAAAAAAAACTAATATAATCTTATCGATCTGGTTTACGAGCGTATGGTATTTCTGGTACTATACTAAAACAAGCCTGTTTTTGTCGCTAGTAAAATGACTTATACGTGACCACAATTGGAGATCCATTTGGATACCTCGTTGCCTGTGTGTACAACGAGGTTATGTCGGACTACTCAGAGCGCTCGCATGGCCCACTGGGTCCTCAACTCTTCTCGCTCATATGCCCGTAGCTAGTGGGTGATAAGTCCACGACACTGCCATGGCCAAGTTCTCTAGGTTTCCCGGCGGTTGATCCTACCACCACTGCTAAGTCTCTCCGCCACTACAAGAACTCATGGGGGGAGTAGCAAAATGATAGTAATATTATTTAAAAATTTGACGTTTATTTCTTCCTGTCTTTCTTTTTTTGAACCAGTTTGAGAAAAATATGAATTATCCTGAAGGCTCTTTCAGGCGTCTCACGTGCTTCGCACTTCAGTCTAAAGGCCGGGAACGGCACGGGGACGTGGTTATCAATACTGTCAATTCATACGCACTGTGACAGAAGTCACGGGACGTGAAAAATATTTCTATGAAAAAGGAGAACAACCATTTCTCGAACAAAATATACCCAAAAATAAAAGTGCCGACCAGCCAAAATAATAATATTTCTGGATTCATATTGGAAATGACGCCCTGAAGATTTCTTACTGGGACAGCAACGGTCTACAATTAACCCTGAGACTGCTATTCCAGTTTGAAATTACAAAAATAACATTTTCGTACCACTTGCCCAAAAAAGTGAGAAATATGACTATTGTTATGTTCGCTTTTTGTGGCATAGAATGTAATTTTTTTGAGCAAGTGGTACGAAAAAAAATAATAATATCATACGCACTGTGACAAAAGTCACGTGAAGTGAAAGACTGTATGTAAAGTTTTCCCGTATGCATTGTCTCTAACTCGTGTGTTGTGCAGGTGCGCCGCGGCTGCGGCGGCGGCGGCGGTCGCGGTTCTCTCTGGCGCTTACAAACGTCGGAGCGCCTGGCGCGTCTCGGCGGCGCGTGCTCCGCAGCAGCGGCCGCGGCGTGCGTGGGCCCGCACTTGCGCGTGCAGCTGCGCGCCGCTGCTGCCAGGCTTGAAGGAGAAGCGCGCGCGTTGGCCTCGCCCGCGCCGCATCGACATCATCTGGCTGATGGGGTCGAGCAAGCGCTGAAGGAGCTGCATCATATCGTGCACAGGTACTGATAGATAGTCGCATGTAGCAGCCGTCAGCAGCAACCTACTTCCGAACCGGCGACCGATGGACCCAGCGTCGGCGCTTTACACCGACGACTCACTAACCTTTCGTTGTGTGCATGAGATGAACTCTGTATATAGCATTTACCATGTTTTTCTCTGTAGCATTTACCAATAAACTAGATTTCAACCGTCTGTGTTGACTTCGCATTTCCCCACCACCTTTAACCGTCAGTATCATGATCAGTAGAGTGAGCCCGCTCTACTGGCAGCGGTTCCCACAACCCTACCTACTGCCCTACTCTTCCCGCTTGCACCCCAGGAGCAAGCTCCTTTCCCTTAGTATCTATTGTTAGGTAGGGCTAGAGCTCTAGCGACCTAGCGGCGTGCGTGGGGCCGCACTTGCGCGTGCAGCTGCGCGCCGCTGCTGCCAGGCTTGAAGGAGAAGCGCGCGCCTTAGCCTCGCCTGCGCCGCATCGACATCATCTAGCTGATGGTGTGGAACAAGCGCTCAAGGAGCTGCATCACATCGTGCACAGGTACGTTATGTATCTATTGTTAGGTAGGACTAGGGCTCTAGCGACCTAGCGGCGTGCGTGGGCCCGCACTTGCGCGTGCAGCTGCGCGCCGCTGCTGCCAGGCTTGAAGGAGAAGCGCGCGCCTTAGCCTCGCCCGCGCCGCATCGACATCATCTGGCTGATGGGGTGGAACAGGCGCTGAAGGAGCTGCATCACATCGTGCACAGGTACTGATAGATAGATAGTCGCACATGTAGCAACCGTCAGCAGCGACCGATGGACCCTCCAGGTGCAGCGTCGGCGCTTTACACTACTCACTAACAATTACCTTTCGTTGTGTGCATTAGATTAACTCTGTATATAAAACAATAAACTAGATTTCAACCATACGTGTTGACTTCGCATTTCCCCACCGCTGCGGCCAAGACACCTTTAGCCGTCAATATCATGATCAGTAGAGTGAGCCTGCTCTACTGGCAGCGGTTCCCACAACCCTACCTACTGTCCTGACTCTTCCCGCTTGCACCCCGAGAGCAAGCTCCTTCCTCTTGCTGTGTATTTGATAGTATCCCTGATAGTTATTTTTGAAATATATTTCATGTACAGAATTGGCCTCTCTACAGATTTATTATAAGTATAGATAAGATCATTCGGCTAAAGGTATTGATATCAGAATCCGCGCATTAGAATTAGTTAACGTTTATTATATTGAGTTGTTTCCTTCATCCTCAGGTAAACAGTTTAAAGGAAGGCTCAACCCCGGACTCCCTTGTACATACAGAACATCGTCGTAACCGCGCCGCCGGCCGCTCGCCGCTACACAACCCATCTTAACGTTCTCGTGTAAAGATAAGATAAACAATGTAGGTGTTGCCTTCTATTCGATATTATAAACTACGATCAATCTACTAATTATGATAATATAATCATCATAAAATAAACTTTTACAATTAAGATAATTACTCAATCTAATGAATATTTACATTACTAGCAGGAATTTACGAATTTTTTTATGAATTTATTTGATTTATTACTATTAAATTAAATGATTAATAATAAGACGATTTCTTGTTCTCAAAATCGAATAACAATACTATGTTTTTGTATATTAAAAACTTTCTATTGTCAATCCCTATTTGTGGCCTAAAGTTCTGCATTTATTGTGAAAGGACCAAAAACCTTTAATTATGTATTTAAATAAGTATTCATTTCTAAAAATAATGCAATAAGCTTAACATTTAATTTACCACATCTTACATTCCGTGCCACCACTGTGCATTTTTTGAGAAAAGTTGACCAACGCTATAATTAGTTAGACGCATGTCAAATCATAGAACGGGTAGTTTACACTTTCATCAATAATCCTGTGATAGGGCATTCGATTTGATAAACAACTAGTTTGACTAACCTACGGTGTTAAAGTTCTCAAATGATTAACATCGAGAATCTTAGATTTTACTTAAAAATGTCTTTGAAATTAATATTATAAAATCATGTACATATAGTTAATATAATGTAAGAAATAATGGACTACTATTATAATTATCGCTGTAAAATAGATATGTAAGGCGCGAGTTACGACGGAGTTGGACGCCAACGATGGATTTGACAAGTCTTAAGACGAAATGAACCAATGCAGAATTGAGCGCGGCAACGGCCGTACTAGATATCAGATATCAGTAGCGTGACCGAGTAGAGAGGGACTGGCTCATCACGGAGCAACAGAAAGCACGCACCGTGGGAGTTAGCTCTTAAACCTTAATGCCATTTTTCACCGTGAGTTGGTGCGAGAGGCGACACGATCTTTGGGGCACTCTCAACGCAACTACAGGATAATTATTCGGGATGTATCAATCTCCAACGTATACCTAACTTCTCAATCCTAGTAATATCCTGTAACGACTGATTCTTCTCACGGATTAAAACTAATAAGTTGCTGAGACAACTATCACGTAGTTTGATAAGTTTACATTGTAATTGCTATTACGTATATTGATAATTTCGACGTCAAACAAGCATGTGATGATTATATATTTACTATTTAGTAATTCTCAACTATGTATATTAATTATAATCTTGATATTCGGATACGTGTGCAAATAACGGATTACTGACATTCGCATGCGCGTATACATTATACTATACGCCGACCAACGAGCATTGGTCGTGGATACCAAATTTGTTAGTGTCTTCTGTATATAAATAGTTGTAAAATACGTGGTGTCTATATTGAAACAATATACTAACGGTTTCTTCGAAACAACATAGAAATATGCTGTAATACTTTTAATGTAACGGTATGAAATACTATTTAATAGTGTAATAATTTTCTTGGCCTGATAAGTACTTTTGCATCGCGTTGAGTTCCATTGTAAAGAAGTCAATGGTATTTATAATTTTATGTGAGTGAGGATGATTGTGTTATAAGAAATGCATGCAGAACAATGTGAGTCAAATTGTGTTTCTGTGCGGATACAGCTTGTGGGTGAAAATTAAGCTTAAGATTGACATTTGCTTGTCAGCACGCTTTCTGAGGGTCCCTCATGAGTTTTCGCTATGCGTTTCTATAGCGTTTGCGTAAATAATTTCGATCAATTTGGCTATTTGAATTTAGTGATTGCGTAAGTGAAAACTCACCGCAGACCCTCCGAGCTTTGCCTACCAAAGAAGGCCGTTTACATCTCAGCAGACGGTTGAGTTTGACTAATACATATCCATTTTATTGAGTATTCTTGATTTCAAATAATAAGTATCAGTATTTTATTTTAAGTGTCATGCATATAATCCGCCATTTTGCAACTTGGTTAGAATGTTATCACTATCATGTTAAACTTAACCGTTCTGCCATCAAACTAAATGTATTAGAATTAAGTATAGTGAGTTCCAATCGCGTTTTGGCGTAGCTAGTTAAGAGAGGAAAAGTATTCCCACCACAAATATGTATATATCAAATGTTTGGTATCTTTCTTGAACTACTTATGGTTTGAGCCACTGACTTTACCAATAGGTTCACTTATTAAGACCATTTTTATCGTAATTTATTGCTTTTTATAAATTATATCTGACTTATTTTTCCTCTCAATCGCAAGCTACGCCCCAGATCACGTGTAACGTATTAGTACAAACATTAAGATGACGAGTACGGACGTCGGGAAATACTTAAAAGCAATCATTAAGTAAACACCTTCCCCTAATGGTTGTAATCGGAACTTTTCAGTACCCGTCTTGCGTACTACATTGCCGCCGTTTGTGTACATTATGGTTCGTGAGTACAATCCGACATTCTCTGTGTAAAGTATTATGTATGTATTACGTAGATAGGATGTCACTGCGATCGTATTCCACTTTATATGTACGATGTATTTGGCTCTGTTTTAGTGCCAAGATTTAGAGCTTAATGGTGACCCGTACTTTTCACTTTGGAACGGAAAAAATTAAGATTTTTTTCTTTATAGTAGTAAATATGAAATTAAGCAGGGAAGTTGCAACGCCGCCGATGGCGTGCCAGGTATGTGCAAATCTTAGCGTTATAACAGAATCAAAGTGTATGAAGACTGATGTTCAGAAACTACTTGAGATTAAGAGCTCGAGCTCGTTTAGTATAAATATGTAGTTAGTTCCGAGCCGATGACACGCGTCGCCACAGAAGCCTGACAAGGTTTTGCTAAGGCCCGGCTTGCCTGCTCGCTAGGGCAGGAATCCACTCATTAGTCAGCTATTTTAAAACCTCTGGCAAATTATCAATTTTTAATGCAGTATTTTACAGTAGCGTTATCAGGTGAAACAAACTTGTGTTCACTTAATATTAAAAAGACTTCCAAATTACGATTATGGTGGCACTGCCCTAACGAACTGGTGGACCGAGGCATCAGTCTCAACTTATTTTCTGAACTCACGACTAGAGTATGGTTAGTTTTCAGTGCCAAATAATATTAGTAAGGTGTTTTCGTTCGAACTGTCTTTGCCACGGTGTTGCTCGCTTTATGCCGAGTCTCAGCCCTATATATTGAACGTTAGATAATAATGATATTGTTATGTTAGGTTTTGCGGCAGGTAACATCAAGATTCACCGTTTTAGAAAGTAATCAAATGTTAAGGATTGTCATAACAATTGGTAATCTAATCAACATTATTTTTACAACTTTAAAAAGTTATCGTTATTTGACGCAAAACGTAATGAAAAGGCTCAATTCGTCTCCATTCTGTAGTCGATGGGATTAAATAAATGTAAGATATTATGAAGTATCAAACGGTCCCGTCGCGGTATAACCGCGGGTTACGCGCGTCGTAGTAGGTAGTGTGTCATTCATACCTGTAGCTGGTAAACGATCACGCTTACGTGTCTGTAGTTAGTTGACCTGGTGGTATCCGTATTATGGCCTACAGGGCATAAGAACCCCCCCATGAAACTATTGGGCCCGTCTTCAAAGAAAAACTCGAGCAGGAATCTGCTCTTAATTCATGATTTGGCGTCTGTTCGTACTACTTTGTCTTGAAGGCAAAGCACAGGAACTTTTACCCAGAATACGGGCCTTCAAGCTATCTTTCTCTAAAGCAGAGCGAACGCTGCGCTTTAACTAGCAATCCTCGCTAGTAGTTTGGTTTGTTTCGCTCCGCTTTTGCGTTGTTCAAGCTGGCCTTGTCACTGACTTCATTCATGCTTTGAACCTTCTGTTCTAGTTCCACTAATGCTGGGGCCACGCGAATAGCGATCTGTGCTATCCGAATCTTACACGCCAACGAGATTGTGTGGCCGCAGTTGTATAGAAAATATCGCAAGCCCCGCGACGGCCGCCCGTAGTGTAGTCTTCCCATCGTCGACCATTCTTCCACCCGCACATTCCCCACTTAGGAACTATTTTTAATGAGCTATTCTAAAGACTTCTCGGACCAATAAGCGCTTCGTATTTATCCCTTCGTTGACTCAAGACTGTATTTAACGAATCGTTTGGTTTTGGCCTATTTTTGCTATGAATTTATCAGCGACGCATAAATGCGACCGCTCCTTGAGCTCGACACACACAGAAAGAAGCAAACGGCAGAATATGACTATTACTATTCACCCTGGAGCTTTCTGTGTGTCTCGGTCTGTATTATTTACACGATATTACCCGTTTATTGGCATTCACATATTATTTTACATTGCATGATCAAATTGTTTTTCACGTTATTATTTTAAGTTAGAGTTACTGTGATACGGCTTTTAAAATTAATATAATTATTATGCTCAAGTTTTTTTTTCATTTTATTATTTCTTTTGATAAAAATAGGGTATTTTAATAAATGCTATTATTATTATATACTATCGAAACGTTCGCATAGGTAACGAAACCATTCATATTAAAGTTATTTAAGTATCTGCATTATGCTAGTCTCTATTATTATGATAAATGTATTTCGTTGTAAGATTGAAATAAAAATATACGTAAGTTCTTCTAAAAATATTTTAGTAATCATAGATCATTGTATCGTTAAGGATAAGAGTTTTGTATAAGCAGCATCGTGACGAAAGAGCTGACGTCACGGACCCTGCGCGTGCGACGTCGGCGTCGCAGCGTGCGCAGAGTCGCCTGCACTCTGGATACGGTTTGGTAACGTGTGTGCTCAACTAGGATCGAATTTATGTGCCGAGCGGACCTTGAGGCGACGGAATCTTTTCAAATTTTGTTCAAATTTCTTATTTCCATTTCTTGCATAATTGTAAAGTTATTAACTTATGTTTTGGTATACCAATATTTGTTTCCTCTTATCTGTTTGTCACCACTCGTAGTTATAAGTAATAGTGACGTCGACTCAATGGCTCCCGAGAGTGTAGGGATCGGAACTGCGTTCAGAGTGTCTACAGTTATATAATATTGTATGTCTATATATCCTGTATAGCATTGTATATTATTAAAAATTGGTAGACCACTGTACTTTTTAAGAGCTATGCAAACACTCCACTTCGACGCATAAAAGATATTTGTGTCCAGTTTTTGATTAAATTAGGACTTGTACCTTTTTCCAATTAGTTTTCTTGTTCAGTATTCTTACAGTATACACAGAGATTAAGCCCAGTGATCTATACTTAGGACATCGGTCAAACTTTTAAAAGTAATGATTGACTAAAATAAAATTGACAATTAATTGATGAGATTAAATAAATAAGTATTCTCTAATATAACAATAATGTATTTGTAGCTTAGTTATATTTATGTGACCATGACGATGCATTTAGTGAACCAAGGACTGCCAGGAACAAGCTGTATTATTAGTTACTAACCGGACTTTGTGTTACTACTCCACTAACCACATTAATCCATTATCTCCTAGGACTGTTTAGGTATGTAAGAAAGTGAATTTATTTTGATGGTGTCCTAGTAAAGGGATTCTTAAAGGCAGTGGTTGAAATGAACGCCATTCCATGTCGTGAAAAAAGGCTTCGGTATTATAGGTATGATTACAATGCTCTGATTAGAATGCCCATCTCTATCAGTCAGAAGGCTTGAAAGAGAATGCGTTCCAGTTCTTGAGTTATAGTTAAAATCTCCAGTGTTTTGAAATTTTCCTTTTGTTTTTTGCTCGGAGTGGAGATGTTGCTCGCCTATTTGTATACCATTATTATAGTCCAGTAAGACCCTTCATCCAAAGATGTGAATGGGCAGGTGAGCCGAATTAATTTACCTATTTTAAATAATTAATTCTTGGTGCGTCTTTATTTATTCATATTCATTGAAACATTTCCTAGGTAGTGCTAATATGATTTGATTATCTAGTATTATTTTACTAAAACAAATTAGTTCCAAGTAAATGTACTTTATTTTCAAAAAAACTTCTCAGTGGCGTAAATACTATGTTTTTTTAGTATAATTTGTAATGTCTTTAATTAATTACAACCCTGAACTGTGAGCAATATACTGACAGTAACAATCTACTTACTTAGAGAGACTTATTCCGGAGCTCACCTGCCGATCAATTATCTGGCGCTATGTCATCCTGAATACCCCGCGCTCCCCCGCTTGGATCACCCGGGCCCCGGTGTGGTGCTCTGCCGTAGAGCCACCCCCTTAATATCCGATATTTTGTATCTTAAAAGGGTGTTCGTCAAATGAGTATAACTTACGTATGCCTTTTCAGCTGTACGTGCCTTATGTAATGATAAAACATACATAAACGGTTTACAGAACTCAGGAACTAAAAACGCTACTGTTTTTGGACTCAAACTAGTGTACCAGTAGTCTTTAGTATGTACGTGTTTAAAAATTATAATTGTGAGACAGAGGTTTTAGGTTTTTTTTTTTTTTTTTAACTTAACCTGCTGTGTCCCACTGCTGGGCAAAGGTCTCCCCCAAAGCTCTCCAACTATGCCTGTTGTGGGCCAATGTTTCCCATTCACTGGAGTGATGCCTCAAGTCGTCACACCATCGTTTACGGGGCCTTCCTCTACGGCGATGTCCATCTGTAGGGCGCCATTATGTATTTTACGTTGAGAAAATTTTACGAAAAGCGCCTGGTTATTTTATATTGGCATTATTTTCTAGGAAGCATTTAGATTAAATCAAAGGCAATTCACAGCTGAAAAAGGCATACGTACGTTATATTCGTTTGATAAACATCCTTTTCAGACACAAATTATCGGATTCTAAGAGGGTGGCTCTGCGGCACAGGACCACGCGGGCCCGCCCTCTCTTCTATAGTAATAATAGAATCCAAAGATACACACATGTCAAATTGTAATGGAAATTAAATGTTTCTTTATGAACTACGGGCTTTTATTTCACAACCTAAAACCTAATCATTTAGTTCTGACCTCTGCGTTTCCTGTTCACTAAACCCCGTATCTACATTAATTAAATCAAGAGAGCCCTACAGCATCACTATAGCTACTGTAACGTTTTGCCTCTTCATTCTTCCTGCTGTCGACATTCAGACACAGGACAGCTAGTACATAATAAATGTATTAGGTACAATAGTTGTAATTTTGCTTTTAACGTGTATTTTACAACCTTGTCACGTCATAGGTATCTTTATGAAGCAGACTGGACTTTAACTTCGCAATCAGGGAATAATAACACAAGCTCAGAAAATTTAAATTGCTATATTTTTAGACAAATACAGAAATAAACAACAGACAAACTATGAATATAATATCATTGACACATATTTTATTGCTTTTTGATTGGAATTATTTCAAAATAACATAGTAAAACTTAAACTAAGCGAATAATTACTAATAAAATAATAAAAACACCTAAAACTGCTTGGCAACTAAATTCTACCCAACAACAGATCAATAACTAGTTCAATAAACGATTGTTACACTTAAATAGAATAGATCTCTAGATTAAACGTAGTTACTTCTCTCAGACGAAATCGAGCCACTTCACAAGAAATTTAAGAATTGACCTTTTTTTTTTTAAACGAACATTTTATCTTTCAACATATTCTTAGTGCAGTAGGTCAACTGAAGCACGAACCGCTAACGTTTTCGAATCGTAAACGATACCTTTTTTTGAACGTTAAGAATAATAAAAAAAGTAACGTTTACTTTTAGGTCTCACATGACGTAAAATCATCGAGTTATTCGATATTTATGAAACAGTAAATATCATGTGAAGTGACTCAATTATAAATGAGAATGATAAGTATGTATATTTCGTATAAATATTAAATATATAACCCT
Source organism: Udea ferrugalis (assembly GCA_950022985.1). Classification (NCBI taxonomy): domain Eukaryota; kingdom Metazoa; phylum Arthropoda; class Insecta; order Lepidoptera; family Crambidae; genus Udea; species Udea ferrugalis. The sequence goes on from OX465515.1 coordinate 3,403,989, forward strand.
AGTGGCCTGAATAATATTTTTTACATATTGGTTTCACTGCAAAGAGCGTAGATAGTGAATAATACAATTTGTACTTTATATTGGAAGCAAAATTTATTTCAATAGCACAGTAAATAAGTGGCCACATAATAGCTCAAGTCCGTTACCTATTTCGTAAAAATAGGTTTTTTCATATGTATGAAAAGTAGGTTTATAATGATTAATATTTTACCAAACTAATAATTTGAAAGTTAAATCGTCCGACGAAGTGACTTCGTCAATCCGAACGCAATTAACGTCAGAACAAATACAAAAAAAACGACCAGATCAATTTATATTTTGTAGATCATAATTAAGTAACATTCCAAACATAAGGCGAACGCTACACGTTAGTAAATACCATGATATTTACTTATGTATCTTGGGCCGGATCAGAGCATATACCATCAATACTGATCGCGTCAGTATCTCGCTGCGTACTGACGCATTAAATGTTGACAAGAAAAACGCATCACGATCCATGGATTTCCGGAAATCCAGTGTTATCATTGTGATCCGTCAATGCACTATCCTACAATTTATTCAATAAATGTCTTGATCCATCAGTAGATATTAACGGATCACAATATGAATCTTGCGTGTAGCGAGCGCCAAGGAAGTCAATAGTCATAGACGAAATAATTTAAGAATTGCATTTTGACAGCTCCCTGTGTCATTGTAAATTGAACTTCAGCTTGAAAGTAAACGTAACTTAGGAATCGTATCCCTAATGGATTGAAGTATAATTTTCAATGACAGTGGAAGCTATCAAAATGCACTTCGCGAATGAATTTTATCCAAATAAGGTTAAACAAAATAGTAATTTTGTGTCTGAGCAACCTACGTTAAAAGACATCTCAAATTATCACAAATGTTCACAGCTTAAACCAATATACCCTAATCATTCCATCTGCGAACGACTATGAGCAAACACTTTAATTGATAGAATATCCAATTTTATTCAGTCTCAATTTATAAGAAGTCCTATTTTCAGTTTGGCAAAGCACTGGTAAAGGAGACAAAACAGGCTTTGAGTGAAACAGGTTAAACCCATTCAGCGCACGCCATGGTTTTTTATTATTTATTTATTAAGTCTCAGTATTTTTTATCTATCTATTAGTAAAAAAATTGTGCGTTCAGACATTTTATAACTAGAGGTCAGTTAAGGAAACTGACTGATGAAACATAATGTGATGTTCTTTTGTAAATAATCTCGGTTCCCAGTTAGGGTCTATCCACATTTATGGACGCGGAATCGGCTAACACCGGTCAAGAAAACCTCTATACCGACGAAATAAGGGTGTTACTAATACTTTTCGCATCGGCTCGGCTCGGCCGACGCGATGTGACGCCGGCCGACGGCGAAACGAGCTAATCGGCGTTTTTTTGGTGTTGTTTTTTTTCGGCTTCGGTGTTAACCATACAGCCAAATCTTCAGTCGATGCTAATCAGCGATAAGTCGAGTAGTGTGAAATCGCGTGCCGACACGGCGCGCGACGCGCACGCACACATTCAAACAGAGAGCGGCACGTTGGTATGGAGATATTTTACTGTTCTCTGTGTACTGTGGCAGTACGCACTCGGCTTAAGCCGATTCCACGTCCATGAATGTGGGTAGACCCCAAGTGTCAGTAAGGGTTCTATGGCTGGTAGTGCCTGCCGAGGAACTGTTGGGGCTCGTGCGGCTTCCGAGTGGCTTGGTACACGTCTCGCTCCTTGTCGGGGTACTTGGTCGGCAGGTTCGGCGAGTGGAGGTGCACTTTTGCCGCGTACCTGTTGGTTATACTTCAAGTTAGCTTTCAGGCTGAACATGGTTTAAAGCATGCATGTACAATTTAATTTTGACCGCATTTAAAAAAATATATATATGATGTCCAATGCGTGGATTACTTAATCTCTAATCTTACTTATTTGCATTTTATTTTTTACTGTGTTTTTGTTGTTCAATTCTTTATTGCGTACCATATGAATTGAATTAAAATGCTTTGTGATGTTAAAACACGTAGCATAGGCCCACCTTATGCCTGCTATGTCAATCTCGTAATGTCCACTGAGCACATAGTCGCTGGTCACCCGGTGAGCCACACCTTTCTCATCCACGTTCTGTACGAAGCCCAAGCACACCTGATGACAACGAGATAAATAAATTTAAAACATGAGAAATTTTACACGAACTTACCAAGCGCAGCAATAAATATACGAAATGGATAGATATCCTTTATTGTAAAAAATACAGTTGGAATAAATGTACACAGAGACCAATGTACGATTAAGGCGGTCTTATCCCTAGGGAGCGATCTCTCTCAGACAACCTTCAGTTAGAGGATCGTAAGAAAACAACAATAAAACAAATACACAATTGTAAACATCGTCAGCCTGCAATTTATCTGGAAATACTATGAACCATCTATAGGTTATGACTTCCCCATTTAGAGACGGAAACAGTTTTGCGGGTGGAATATTATTACTATGCAATTTGCGAACAAGGTGCTACAGTTTGTTAACAATCTATCGAATAAGGTCGGAAGATAGATTGTAAACTTACAATGTTTATAATGACCCAGGATAAAGATCCTGGGTCAGTTATCTATGTTGGCAACAGGCTGGTGCTGCCGACTGGTGCTTACGACAGCGCGTCGCGCTGTGACGTATGTTTTTATGAATGTATTTCAGTTGTCAAAAGTGGTGTAAATTGTTAAGTTCCGTTTTACTATATTTTATTTCCATTATCAAATCCGTGTTTCTATCATCTTTCATACAGTCCACTCCCATCGTCGACATTTGTAACACATAGCCAGAAAAAAAAAGAAATCCTGCGATTTCAGTGGTTTCAAGCCGCGTACAACCGGCCACTGCCTATATTGGACTTTAATCACTGTCGCAAAGGTCTAAAGAGGTAGGAGAGAATCGCAAGCACATAACGCATTTAGGATATCAAGACACATTTAACCCTCGCTAAAGCTAATAACAATAACTAGAAAGCAGGCACCCACATGAAAGTTAGCGATAGCCTATTTAGGGTGCGGTCCGTTTTGAGTCAACAGTGATATTAGCGCACACCCCTCGATCTGAACTGATGAATTGCGTGCGATTCAGAGCGTGAGCTATTATCACTTCTGGCTCAAAACGGACCGCACCCAAAAACCTATTTGGATACAAATAACCTAACAAATTATTGATAGTCGCAAGGCCAATGTGAACAAATTTATCTGATTAGTTGTTCCAAACGCAGCCATCTTCCCTCGCTCAGCCAGCCCTGGCGGAAAGACAATCACAGACACAAAATGAGTGAAAGTGGCACCTAGCACCTAGAAAATTATATTAACTGTGGTGAATATTATCCAGGCAGCAGTAAATTTTCACTATCTGTTTTAAACCTCACTTCTCACTTAGAAGTTCAAAACCTTTCGACAGACTGTTTATCGTGACTCGATGTGTGGGCTTCTTTTACTCGTATAGATATCAATAAAATTCGCAAGCAAAATAAAGTCAAGAAAAAAAGGACTCGCCGTCTGCTGGTACTGATTATTGCCATTGGTTATACGATGTAACTAGTGGTGATTTCTATTATAATTTCATGTGTAAAATGCACCACTGGTTCCATCGTGAAATAGAATAATAGAACAAGTAGCAATGAACAGATGACGACCGATTTGGTGTAATGGTTGAGAAGTCGGCTACTACCAAAGGTCGCGGGTTCGATCGCCGCACAGTACAAACATTTGCATGCATGAACATGTCTGCTTGTATTGATCTGGGTGTTTTCTATGTATAAAAATCTATGTACATTACAAAAAAAAAGATATTTAAGTATAGTTATTATTGTTTTTAGCATTTTACATGCAGTATCTTTAATAAAGATCTGAAAACCAGAAAAAAGTCCGAAATCAAACTAATCGGAAGTTAAATATTTGAAATAATATTTCTTTCGAGTGTTGAATGTGGATGCCTTTAACATTGATGAAATCACCCTAGCTCATAGGATAAAATATACCAGAAAGATTCGGCCGGTCTGTTGATGGTCTCGGTAGCACAGTGGTTAGTGCAGTCGCCCGGTTTGCGAAAGAGGCGGGTTCGATTCCTGCCTGATGCCATGATGACCAAAGGTCTTCTTCTGGTTTTCAGATATTTAAGTATGTTTAGCCGTTGTCTAGGATCCCATATCAAGAGCTTCTATGTAGCTCACTTTTTGGCTAGATGGCGCTAGAATAATATCCAGTGGTGATATTACAGTTGTGCTTGTGAGACGGACCTGTTTCTTGAAGGTGAACCCATAGCTAGTAGTGGTGGTCTGTCCGCAGTAGTTCCCGTCGCGGTAGAAGCTCACTTTATGGCTAGATGGCGCTGTTATAATGTCCAGGGGTGATATTCTAGTTGTGATTGTGAGAAGTACCTGTTTCTTGAAGGTGAACCCATAGCTAGTAGTGGTGGTCTGTCCGCAGTAGTTCCCGTCGCGGTAGATGGGCTCGCCGCCCCAGGACCACAGGTCCAGCTCGTGGTCGTGGTCGGTCAGCAGCAGCTGCACGTACTGCCGCCGCACGCCTTCTTCGCGCTGCCGCAAGAGGGCCTCGCGACCGATGAACGGGATGTCTTTCTGTTCACAAACATATATCACTTGTTGGAAGATTTTTGGTGTCGGAGAAAGCCAGACTGGCAGTTCACGGGGGTGTGCTGGTACCGACATTAATGGTAGTGAAAGTTGGGTGTGGCAGAAGATGGATGAAAGTAAAATAAATGCAGTAGAAATGAGAGCATTAAGAAGTATGGCTGGGGTAAAAATGAGTCATATAATTAAAAACTGTGCAATAGGAGAGCGATGCGGTGTGGAAAATGTTATTACAAAAATTGAGATGGGAATGCTGAGGTGGTTTGGTCATATGGAAAGAATGGATGATAGGCGATTAACGAAACGGATTTATAAGGCGAGGGTGAATGGAACTGTTGGAAGGGGAAGGCCTAGACGAACATTTCTTGGACAAGTTTAAGATGTTCTCAGAAAGGGGCAGGTCAGTCGTACCTTTAACCGACGAGCATGTATGAAAGGACTGATGAAAGTAGAGGAGGCGCAAGGTGTGTGTCAGGATCGTAGCAAGTGGAAAGAAGTGGTTCTGCCTACCTCGGTGGGAAAGCGGCGTGATGGTATGTATGTATATTCTGTAGTTACATGACTGAATTCACAAAAGCTACATTGTTTGTTTTGTGTTGCCAGTAGTTTGTAATTTTCAAATTTTTAATTTAAGTTGAGTTTCTTTGTTTTTATTTAATGTTAGCTAAAGTTTATGACTATATTATAGCATTGGGGAAGCTTGTAATGATTTTGTAAGACAGAATTATTGGAAATGATTTTGTATGACAGAGTTATTGTTAATAAATGTATAAAGAAAGGCACTCACGTCAAACTTGACTCTCCAAGTGCGTCCGCACTCCAGCGGCGTGGTCATGGTGTCGAGGTCCTGTCCCCAGAAGGCGAAGAACTTCTCGACCCTTAGCGCTCGCGACGCGCAGTAGCCCACGTGGCTGATGCCGTACTTGGCGCCCTCTGTCATCAGCCGGTTGTACACGTGCAGCGCGAACTGGACACGCAATCGTATGTACAGTGAACCAGTCAATGGTATTATAATAAAAAAGGTAGGTTACTTGTGCTACAAAAGTGGCATCAGAACGATCGTGCACCTTAGCAAGGCATTGACAGAGTTGATAGTTTGAGTCGTTTACGCTCTGGTAAATAATCATACTACCCTGTTCACACGGACAAATCATAGATACCTACGCCGTGGATAATTTTCGACTTCGCATCAGTACTGAACTGACATAACCTGTCTACTTCTTTTTCATTATAATATCATTGCAACCAATGATATTTATTACAACTTATATCTCATCCAATGATAGTATCTAAAGTTCGTCCGTGTAGTAATGTGTGAACAGGATAATAATGATTACTTACTAGAGCGTAAACGAGGCAGATGCATGTTTCGACGACCGTCTTGGTGTAATTGTAGAGAAGTCTGCTACTACACCAAAGGTCGCGGGTTCGATTCCCGGACAGTACAAACAGTCGTGTGCATGAAAATGTCTGTTTGTATTGGTTTGGGTGTTTCCTATGTGTATAAAAAGTATGTATTTACAAAAGTATTCAAGTATGTTTATCCGTTGTTTAGTATCCCATAGAAACAGGCTATAATTAGGTCATCTTGGGGCTAGATGACGCTGTGTGGAATAATGTTCAGGGATATTTACCTCGTTCGGTATGTAGAGCACGTAGCCCAGCTCGCCGGTATGCGTGAGGTTCATGGCCCGGATCCCGTTGGCTAGACCCACGTCCAGCTCCTGAGCGATACATCTCAAAAGTTAATAAAACTGTCTCTAAGAACTACCAACAATATAGCTTGCCTATCATTCATTCATTCAGAAGAAAGAGCTAATTTGTAAATTATAAAAAAAGGATCATTTAATGGTAAGTACACGCTCACATTGAAATAAATAAATGATACTTTAAAATATCCTCGGAATCGGGAATTTCGTAAACGTTGGGTTAAAAATCTAAGACTATGAAAATAAAGGTTTACCCTTGTTTGATCGAACAACGTTTCGTAGAATTATTCATTTGACCGAATATTTAATTGGTAAATTTTTATTTGATGTAATTATTTGTTTGAACGAATTTCATTTGAACTAATTTCATATTATCGAATTTCGTCACTGCCCTATACTATAGTTTGGGCGGAACCGACTCGGTTAGATTAGGTTAGAAGGTTTAAGGCGGGAGCGAAGCGGAGCGTAGCTCCCGCCTTAAGCCTTCGTGGTTATTTTTTTTTTTAAACCCAAAAAACGACTTGCCTCATTACATGCTGCTTGGCATGTTATACCATCTGAAAATTACATCAAATGAACATTCTACCTTTTGATCATTAGTGCAAACGTTGTTATAGCAAATAAACATTCGACGAACTGAAAATTCTATCAAATGATATTATACAAAGTGATGATTTTCTCAAACGTTGTTCGACCAACTGATTATCGACGAAACGTTGTTCGATCAAACAAGGGTAAACCGAAAATAAAAAGTATACTTTTTCTCTCGAAATAAAAATGGGTTGCTGTTCGTTAGTCCCGCTAAAACTCGGGTCTAGATCAATTTGGATAAAATCAGTTCTGAAATATTTGTGCAGGTCCAGGGTAGGTACGAAAGTTCAATAACATTTGACAGAACAACGTCTGCCGGAACAGCTATAGTCCGTTCACGTTAAGAATGCAGTGACTTTTAAATTTAATTCTGTCGCACACAAAAAACTCTGAACCACCTTTGCGTTCAAAAGTTTGCGTTCAGCTGGTCACTGTGGACTTGGCCCTCTAATTAGGAACGATTTGATTGGTAAGGGGGCGTGCTAAGTCGAAGGAAAAGAATGAAATCATTACATTCTTAACGCTAACGGACTATAGTAAAAAAATAAGTAAATATATACAGGTTTTATTTTACAAGTGGGTGTAGCAGGCGAAATCCTCAACTATGGCATCTATTATGTGAAATTATATTCTTTATAATTTAGGCTTTGGCCTCCCATTCCCACTTGAAACAGTATCTTTAACAGTAGTTACTTTAAATGTGAAGAAAGGGAAGTTAGACGGCGCCAAGTCCGTGTCTGTGAGTTCTGAGAGCAGGTTCCTTGTGAAGGGCCCCATGACACAGATGGCGGTATACATGGAAGTGACGTCGGAGAGCGAGACGGAGCCGTTGGCCGGCAGGTGGCGCTTCATCCACACCTTGCAGCGAGTCTGCTGGATGGTCGGCGCGATCATCATGTAGCTGCAATTAATTGCACATTTTAACGCTGCAATTGTATCGTAATTGTGTCTCAACGCTTCGAGCGTTGAAAAATTAGCAGACTTGGAGCCCTGGTATGCAAAAGCTGAGTGAAAGATTTCGACTGCAAAATGAAAATACCTTATGAGGTATTTTAACGACTGACGTCTGATATACAGAGTGAGTTTGCATGGTGTTGCCGAATTTTTAAATTAAGCTTTATAGAATAATTTTAAACAAAATCTTCATCGTAATATTATCTTTATACGAAGTGGTTTATTTAAAAAGTAGTAGTAAGAGTAGCTCCTTATAAAATAGCAACCTCTTGCAAAATCGCCCTATACAGTTGATAGATCCGGGAACGCAATATTATAATTGTTATATTGGGTTGAATTTATTTGTTGTTTTTTTATAGTATTTATGTACCACCAAGTCACTGATTACAATATTTTTGCTTTATATCCTCTTTGACTGCACCAAATGAGCTTCTTTACCGCTTCAGTATATTCGTCCGTTTGAATTCACCACATTTTAAATTCATATCAAGGACCTACTTGAATACCTGAATGAAATATAGGGGGTATTAGCACTTCCCGTCGATGTGGGGATGTGTTCAAAACAACAAAACAGCTATCAGTATAATCGCTGCCTATTTTAAGTGGCAATGAATAATGTAACTTTGATTCGCGGAGTCCCCAAAAGGGGCCATCCGTATTCTGACACAGAAATGACAATATAAAAATTACGCGTATAGTGTATTTTCTGACAGACAAATTTTTGAGAGCAAATAAAGACCTTGTCTTTTCTCTCCGGTGAAATTTCAGGTTCCTGGTAAATGAACTAACACTATTTAGTCAAATTTTCACAGTCGGTACGTCAATAAATCATTCAAAGCCAGAACAAAAATGTATTTCAGTACGTTGAAAATGTTTCCCATGTATCTTCTAAAGAATCCCCTTGAACCTTCTACCCTACATAAAGCTGTTGAGAAATCGTAAAAAAGGTGAATGAGAGAGATCTCAGAGGATTAGCGGAGGTAATTAGTGCACGCAATGATATTACAATAGAAAAGACGTAGATAGGTTATGTCAGTATCGACGCGAAGTCAAAAAATATCCACGGGGTACGACTTAGTTAATTTGACGATTATTTACTAGAGAAAAATACATTTGATCATCTTGGCATCAGGCAGGAATCGAACCCGCATCTTTCGCAAACCGGGAGACTGCTCTAGCCACTGCGCTACCGGTAGGTTTTCAGATCTTTGATAAAGATACTGCATGGAAAATGCTAAAAACAATAATAACCATAAACGAAAAGTTCTGATTCCGAGCGCCACTTTTTTAGGACAAGTAACCTATCTACCTATTTTAATTATAATATCATTAAGTGCACGCGGTTTCCACCAATGATGAAGTTAGTATTAATCAAATCAATAATGTCAGTGTCAATAGACAGATTGTTAGTGTAACTTCGACTGTGGATAAATACTATAAAGTAATCGTACTGGTTCTCGGAGATGCGTGCGAGACTGCAGTCGTTCTCGTAGCCGCCGCGCTCGTTCTGCATGCCCGTGTGGATGATGCTGCCGACCGGCACGTCCACGTCGTTGGAGCACAGGTACTGCAGCAGGTCCACCACCTCGCGCCCGTTGGACTGGGAGGAATCGAGTTAACAAGTGACATCAGCTAATAATACAATCTCACGTGAATCTATTACAAAGCAAGTAAGGTCATTTATACGAATTAGTAAGAGCAGAAGTCCCAGAATTGATCCCTGAAGCACACCAAAGAGCAAGCCGGGTCGAGGAGAATTTGTTGCGTTGACGCTCAATTTTTATGATTTGTCTAAGATGAGGTGTACAATATTGTAGATTCTGGTCGCCTACTACAGAATTTGTACTTTTCTACTTTCTCTTGGTTCAGGAGTGAAAAATAAAGAAGATTCTGATTCTTCATTCAAATACTATTCTAAATGATAAGTGCAAGTGAAAGACATACGTCTTTCTCAAACGCAATTTGCTTACATCATAACGGTATTAGTTGCCAACATCATTCACCAGTCAAATGGCCTCACCTGCAGATCGATTTTGGTAAAAGAGGAGTAATCGGCGAGCCCGACGGCCTCCCTACAGGCCCAGTACTCGCGCTGCACCGTCTCGAACCAGTGCGGCTTGCCGAACGTCTTCGTGTGCGCTATCTTGAACGGGCGGGGCGTCGCGGGGCCCCCTGGCGTCTCTGAGGGGTCTACGACGGAACAGAAACATTTAGTGGCCAAACATAACATCTTGAATTCGACAGCTGGAATTCAGCTAAACGGGTTTTGGACTTATAATGCAAGATGATCTTGAGACAGGGTGAATCTGCAATAATAAGAAGACTAACCCTCATCATAGACCACATTGTCTCTTACCATCAGATAAAATTGTGATCAAGTTATACATGGAAATCTTCAGGTCCAATATGATGTACAGGCACAATACGGCAAATGTACAACACAAGATTATGAACCTGTATTCAGTCCAAATGAAAATAATCTATTCAAAAATGCGACGACGTCAGTTGATCAGTTTTGTATGAAGAACGACCTTGATATCAACAACCAAAGGGTACTGCACTAACTTTTGATCCAAACGGTGAATTGATTCAAGAATAACGGTCCACTGAATTGATGCTTTCAGTCGTAAATGCACCCTAAATCACTAGTCACAATGTTCTCTTTGTAAACGCGCCTTTTCTGTCTGCGTAGGGCGTCGTGGTACTAGGCTGCCCAGACGTCCAGTATTTGTCATGACGTCCCGTTTTTCAGCTACGAATTTGATCTTTAGTTGTTTAGTTCATGCAGTAAAACAAACCGTTGCTCTCACGCGGTCCGACGGCGGAGGACATTGTAAAGGTAGCGGGGTGGAATGAAAAGTGCGTCTACAGAAAAAAAGCAACATTGACGATTTCCAATATATTTTTTAATAAATAAGTAGGTTGTCCCATATTTTATTCCTTTAACCCTTATTTCGAAAGCTTTTGCCCCTTATGAGAATTGATCTGGGTAGAGATTCACAACAGAGCTATTCTTTAACTTTCATCTAACTTTAAAAAATCGCTCGTTCAGCGAAAGCGTTGGAATTTTATACAGGGTGGCCCAGCGACAGTGGTCCAAAAATTTTTTTTAGGTAGAGGGCATCATAACAAGTCATTTAAAAAAAACTTTAGTTCCGCGAAAATCAATACTTCAGAAGTTATGATTTTTTCAAGTTTCTTTTGAAATTTCTCAACTCCAATCACTTAATTCACTCTTGTTTGGAAACTATCTCACTGAATCAGTTCAAATTTGGTAGAAATGTACAATAGTAACGTAGAAACCATATTATGTGCGAGTTTTGAGTTTATTCCAAGAAAATTTGTTTTTTTTTAAATTTTCGTCAATAATTTTTCGCTAATTCAAAAACCAATACAATTTTCAAAAAATCATAGCTGCAATGTTTGTGCACTTGATGATTTGTTTATGATCTTAAAAACTGTCCATAAGTATGATAATAGTCTATGCAAAAACTTGAAGTGATGCTGCTAATGAAACACTTTCAAAATTAACATCATGTACGGTAAGTCGTTAAAACTCAGAATGGGTCATTTTTGCAATGACCCTAATTTTTAAAAAAAAGTAGGCAAACATAACATCTTGAATTCGACAGCTGGAATTCAGCTAAACGGGTTTTGGACTTATAATGCAAGATGATCTTGAGACAGGGTGAATCTGCAATAATAAGAAGACTAACCCTCATCATAGACCACATTGTCTCTTACCATCAGATAAAATTGTGATCAAGTTATACATGGAAATCTTCAGGTCCAATATGATGTACAGGCACAATACGGCAAATGTACAACACAAGATTATGAACCTGTATTCAGTCCAAATGAAAATAATCTATTCAAAAATGCGACGACGTCAGTTGATCAGTTTTGTATGAAGAACGACCTTGATATCAACAACCAAAGGGTACTGCACTAACTTTTGATCCAAACGGTGAATTGATTCAAGAATAACGGTCCACTGAATTGATGCTTTCAGTCGTAAATGCACCCTAAATCACTAGTCACAATGTTCTCTTTGTAAACGCGCCTTTTCTGTCTGCGTAGGGCGTCGTGGTACTAGGCTGCCCAGACGCTATTTTAATGACCCTAATTTTTAAAAAAAAGTAGGCAAAATATTTTTTTCGGATAGAGTTTATCATAGCAACTCATTTAAAAAAACATTAGATACTCGAAAACCAATAGTTTAGAAGTTATAATTTTTTAAATTTTGGGCCCAAATGGTTGAACTTCAGAGACATAGATCACTTGTGTTTGTAAACTATCCGACTGAGGAACTTCAAAATGAGTAAGAATAGAAGAAAGTTAATAAGGATTTATCTCATTTATTCATTACAATACAATGAGTGATACAAAAGGCGGACTTAATGCTATTAAGGCATTATCTACCAGTCAACATAAAATAAAGCGAAGCCAATTAAAGTTTGGGATTAATTATTAAGTCATCCCATATTTAAAGTTCGTTAGTCGGATAGTTTGCAAACAAAAGTGAGCTGTGTCTCTGAAGTTCAACGACTTAGGCCCAAAATTTAAAAAATTATAACTTCTAAACTATTGGTTTTAGAATATCTAATGTGTTATTAAAATGAGTTGCTATGATGCCCTCTATCGGAAAAAAAAATATGCCTACTTTTTTTTTAAAATTAGGGTCAGTGCAGAAATGACCCATTCTGAGTTTTAGCGACTGACCGTACATGATGTTAATTCTGAAAGTGTTTCATTAGCAGCATCACTTCAAGTTTTTGCATAGACTATTATCATACTTATGGACAGTTTTTAAGATCATAAACAAATCATCAAGTGCACAAACATTGCAGCTATGATTTTTTGAAAATTGTATTGGTTTTTGATTGGCGAAAAATTATTGACGAAAATTAAAAAAAAAAACAAATTGTCTTGGAATAAACTCAAAACTCGCACATAATATGGTTTCTACGTTACTATTGTACATTTCTACCAAATTTGAACTGATTCAGTGAGATAGTTCCCAAACAAGAGTGAATTAAGTGATTGGAGTTGAGAAATTTCAAAAGAAACTTGAAAAAATCATAACTTCTAAAGTATTGATTTTCGCGGAACTAAAGTTTTTTTTAAATGACTTGTTATGATGCCCTCTACCTAAAAAAAATTTTTGGACCACTGTCGCTGGGCCACCCTGTATAAGATAATAACACAGACAAATCCCATATTAAAAAATGGATTTAAGATTTAATGAAAATTACCGAATCGTACGATAACTCTGTTCTGAATCGCCTCCTGGTCACCCTGAAGGTACTCACCGATCGGTTCGAACCAGGTGGGCCGCTCGTAGCCCATCACCTGGCCGAAGACGGCGCCGTTGTCCCGCAACGTGGGGTAGATCGGGGACAAGCGCAGGTTCCGCCCCGTCTGGAACTCGTGGAAGGGGTAGGGCAGCCCGTAGTGGACACCTGCGCGATTTGGGGTCGAAAGGATCTATTATTGAAGCTGTTTCATTATCTGAACAGTTGTTTTGAATAGGGGATTTTTTTTTGATATAAAAAGGGGTGCAATTGTATAAAACATTCGCTTTTGCCCGAGATTTCAACCGCGTACATGTTGCTTTAATCGATTGGTGATGTATCAATGATCGCACTTGCAAAGTAGATTGAACCCGCCTTCGCAAAAGATGCAATATTTTAAAACAAAATTATTTACATTCAAAAAGACATATCATGCTGCCACAGGGTTCTCATTCTCATTTAGGGACATTAAACCAAAGGTTACGTATATCTTCCGTAGGAGAACTAACTGCGTCATAACCAGAACTGTTTATACAACACACGAAACGTGAAACCCAAAAGGAATACATGTTCCTGTTTTTGCAAACTTTTTGAAGCGGTAGTTCTTGAAATCAGAGCGTGAAAACAAACAACTCTTCACCTTGATAATATTTGCAAGTATTATTAGAGATGAAACCAAATGATAGTCTTCCTATAATAAATGATGGAAGCGTAGCTAACTTACATCACAGTGCCACATCAAACTCGACATGACACTTTAAGTAGCCACGATCCATAATACTTCATTATGCATTGTAAAAATTATGAGCATGCATCTGGCAGGATGATCGTTGTTTGATAGCACTATTCAACTCGCACAAAAGGACAAGAAAATATGCACAACGGCTTAGCATACCGTATACCTTAGAAATAATATGCCTGCTTATTTTTCTACATAGGTACTTCAACATGATGTTGTAATGACGCAAACGCCACATTGGTATTTGAGCTGAGGACCATTTTAAAGGGTCTAACAGCGAATGAAGGTTTGAAACTGTATGAGCTGGTGCGAGAGTCGAACATACTTTCTTGCACTTTCTGCTCCTCTTTTCTCTAGCTTTTCTCTAATTTTCGTTTTTATCTCATTGAGACCTTGGAAGTGAGTAAAGTTGTATAATTCATCAATTAATATACAAACAAATTGTTGACGGTCCATGCATTGTACGCGACGGTGTTGGACAAGGGCGTACCCAGGTAGGAGCAGGGGGGGGCAGCTGCCCCCCCCTAGAAGTCAATTTTCCTTACAAGTGGGAATTAAAAACGTATTTCTCTCTCTACGAATAACGAAACAGGTATGAGCTGCCCCCCCCTAGCTGAAATCCTGGGTACGCCCTTGGTGTTGGACTGAAGATTATTTTGACCGACACGTTCCTAGCACGGTCACAGTATGGAATGGTATAGAAGCACTAGTTATAAGTGGTGTGATGGCTGTCGTCTGTACCTGGAGCTTCCTTAACGCGGTCTCTCAAGAAGCGCTTGTTGTTGTGCAGTCCGAGGAAGCGGTTGATGTCGAGCTCGTACATGTCGTACTTGGTGTAGCCATCGACGATCTCGTCCACGGTCGCCTCGGCCACGCCGCCGGCCGCTGAGATGCCCACAGTCTTCATACCGGCCGCCACGTGGTAGTTAAACATCTGCGTTATTCACAATGACAATAAGATAAGGTATACTTTATTGCACACATAACAATGCTTACAGAGACTTTGTTGTACAATGTAGGTGGCTTTATCGCTAAATGCGATCTCTTCCAGACAACCTTCCGGTAGAGAAAAAAGGCAATGGCAATGTATATTTCTCTGTACACTCAAAAGATTTATGACAACATCAGAAAGCATACATTGAGTTAGCGAAAACATTCGAAGCATATCAATTCACTAAATTCCATTATAAATAAATGTAGGTAGTAAGTAGGTAACATTACATCAATATTTTTCAGCCATAATACCTATCTTACTAATATCATAAATGTGAAAGTTTGTATGGGTGTGCCGTGTTGCTCTTTCACGTGAAAACTACTGAATGGGTTTGAATGAAATTGTACAATAGTACAGCTCATACATCTGAATATGACATAGGCTGCAATTTATAAAAAACATATTCCTATTTTTTCATAATATAAGTCCACGCGGACGAATTCGCGGGCGGCCGCTAGTTACAAATACACACATCAAAAGTGTCTAGGTATATCTCAAGCATTTTCATACAAACTATAGCTATTGGGGAGGCTGTAAAAATTAAAATATTGATACCAACGTAGAAATTTTTAGGACACAGAAACTGCTATATCTGCCCTTTCAGATTGTATAAAGAAATTCATTGTGGTAGCATTATTGTACAATCGTAAGGACGTTAAAAAAAAGACAGATTTTTCTTTTAAAAGGTTTCAAAATTTTAGCAAAATCAAACGTTTTTTTTGTAATATTCTTAACCTTTATCTTATGCCTGTTTCCTCGAGTTATTCTAAGATAATGCTGAGCATTATCTAATATCTTTGATTTTGCTAAAATTTTGAAACCTTTTAAAAGAAAAATCTGTCTTTTTTTTAACGTCCTTACGATTGTACAATAATGCTACCACAATGAATTTCTTTATACAATCTGAAAGGGCAGATATAGCAGTTTCTCTGTCCTAAAAATTTCGTTGGTATCAATATTTTAATTTTTACAGCCTCCCCAATAGCTATACTTTGTATGAAAATGCTTGAGATATCCCTAGACACTTTTGATGTGTGTATATGAGATATACAACGAACGACAAGAAAAGTTGAGGAACAGCATATTATTGGTTTTTTTACCGGTCTAGAAACTCGACTGGAATAGATAGAGTGCAGTAACCAGGGCGCAATGAAGCCACGATCGGCCCGCGCTGATGCAATGGCGTGGCGCAGCGTGAACCTCACGAGCTTTAGTGCGAGCTGTTAGCGGTCGCATTAGTAAAGAAACAATGACATGAAAACGACGTAGATAGGTTATGTCGGTACTGACGCAAAGACAAAAATAGGGGTTGGTATCAACTCGTCTAAAAAGCAACTGGTCTAAAATGCAACTCGTCTAAAGAGCAACTGGTCTAAAATGCAACTGGTCTAAAATGCAACTCGTCTAAGGAGCAACTGGTCTAACCCACTGTATCTTGAACTATTGTAAAAAATTTCCGCAATTAAAAAAAGGACAAATTTGCGTCCAAAACCAAAACTATTTTAAACGTAATTGAACATAATAAAAATAATATTCTAAGTTGCTTTTGGTGAATCAGACCGGAATGAAATTTTAATAATAATGATTTGTTAGATCATTTTTCACACATAGTAGCGACTTTTCAGATCGCGATTTTTCATGATCACAAATTAATTAATAAATCGTGTTTTTCTTGAAGTTAGCTCAATTTCACGCGGCAATCTGTTAAATATTTAGCTAAAAAAATTAATGCAATCATTAAAAAAGTAGGCCAAATCCTGAACTATGAGGAATTTAGAAAAATTGACAAACGAGCCTTGGCCCAATTTAGGCAAAAACTAAAACTGCGTACCTATTTGGTTTTTTAATTTTTTTTTTAGCCAGGGTTCGAAACAGTTGGTTTTGGAAAAAAAATTACACCCTGTATTTTCAGATAAGGAACACACTTAAAATAAAATAAAAACTAGGCTTGTGTTTTGACATATGATTTTTACATTCACATACACACAAACAACATTGTAAAATCAAGTGTTTATTACACTTGTAACTCAAGTGTAAAAAAATCATTGAAATTAACAAAAAGAGGAGATATGTCACGTTCATACTACGGGAATTCGAAAACTGGCACATAACATTGACGTGCACGCGAACAAGTCACTGTAAAATTGAATTGAAAACAGGTCCATTAGACCTGTTTTTTGTGTGGCCAACTTTGGTGCGCGGATGCTACGTATCATCATCTTTTTGTTTATATCAATGAAGTTATACGGTACAATAACTTCCATACTACATAGTTTAGGAGGCTGATTTTTTGAATATGCTATAGGGTTACTATAGATAACCCATTTTAACACATTTCGTTGCTGGCGATTCTGGGTCTTTTGTCTATGTAATTTTGATCATGTCCTTTGTATTAAAAAAAACAGCCTTTTGAGCCATGTAGTATACACAGGAGGTAAAAAACAGGTCCAATGGACCTGTTTTCAAGCCAATATGCGACATTGTTAAAAGTCACTTTAGGAGAAATTGCTTCAAGAAAAATGACTATTTATTTATTAATTTTGCGATCATGAAAAGTCGCTACTATGTGTGAAAATTATCTAACAAATCATTATTATTAAAATTTCATTCCGGTCTGATTCACCAAAAGCAACTGAAAATATTATTTTTATTATGTTCAATTATGTTTAGGATAGTTTTGGTTTTGGACGCAAATTTGTCCTTTTTTTAAATGCCGAAAAATTTTACAATAGTTCAAGATACAGTGGATTAGACCAGTTGCTCCTTAGACGAGTTGCATTTTAGACCAGTTGCTCTTTAGACGAGTTGCATTTTAGACCAGTTGCTCTTTAGACGAGTTGCTCTTTAGACGAGTTGCATTTTAGACCAGTTGCTCTTTAGACCAGTTGCTTTTTAGACGAGTTGATACCAACCCAAAAATAGTCCCCAGCATTGACAGTTTGAGACAACACTGCTGTCTCGTAAAGCAGTGTTGTCTCAAACTGTCAATGCTTTGCTCAGGTGATCGAAAGTCCTGATTTCGGGTGAAACTTTCTTAGCACAAGCAGCCTATTTACGTCTTTTATGATAATATCATTGTAAAAAACAGTGTAATCCCTAAAAAAATATACAAACATATTTTCTATCTTCTTTTAGTATTTCTTTCTTCCTCGTTGAGAAGTGTGAAGTCAGAATCCGCGGAACGTTCGATGACACGAATTTAGCCGTGATCACGCTCAATCCGCACCATCGGACGGCCCGAGGAGCCTGTCTTGTCGGCCATCTTGCTTCTTGAAGAACGTTTCCACACGACGCAATTAGCTTCTCACGTTGACTATAGTGGTATTCAATTCAAAACACTTAATTATAATTACCTGATCTTGTGTCTCTGTCATTGTTTTAGCATTTCAGAGTATGGCCACTCTCCAGCGTGTTTTTTTTCCTAGAGACAAGAAAGGGGTAATATAACCTAAAGTAAACAAAACATTGTTAACTGAAGGTTCACCATTTAAATACAATTTTCTAACTCCCTAATTCATAAAGACTTAAGCAACGCTGCAGCATTGGTTAACGACTGACGTATTCTATGATTTACTCGCAAATGTCGACGGAAATAATGAAAGAGACTAAACTTCATGGCAGTTAAAGTGACGCTGTAGGGCAGTTTGAGCTTTTATAAATGAAGGGGTTAGTCTGGTGATTTCTTTGTTTGTCTATGAATAGACTGGCAAAGTCGCACCGACTGGTGGTATTCCTTCATATTTCTTCAATACTTAATAACAAATAAATTTCACGAACACAAATACGTTCCTATTTTATTTGAAGTAGGTAATTTATAGATGTGTTCAAAAAGGGGCAGGTCAAGAGTAAGTTTACCGATAAACATGTACATAATATGAATAATATGACAGGACTGCTGAGAGTAGGTGAAGTGAAAGATTTATATCGATATCAGGATCTTTTACTCCTTTTTCAAAAAAGGATGTTTTACAGCACAAAATGAATATACCAACAGAGTCATAAAGTTTGTAAATGAAATAAAACAGATATTACTTTTCAGTTCAATCCTTAAAAATTTAAAAGTCAACGTGGACGAAGTCACTGACAACAGCTAGTAAAAAAAAACCTCCTTCGACACAATCGATCGATGATCGAGGTTGTTTCGACACAATCCGAAACAACATCGATCTTCTCCCTAGTCCAGTCGAGTTGGAGAAGAAATGTTATGACCAATTAGACGTTTTTTCTATTTTCAGCTCCTTCGATGTCGACAAAACTTAATCAACATCATCCCCAAACTCTACTAGTTTGATAAAACAGCACCCACAAACTGGTAGATTTTGTTGGTGATGAGGATCACGTAAATGGAGTCATTCTTCGATTGTTTCATATAAAGTAGGTGAACTTCTAGATCAAGCCTCCGAGTGGCGTTCTGTTTCGCCTCACAACCATTATTTCCACATACAGGATCAAATCACCTGCTCTTCCCAGTCTCAACTTTAGAAAATTCTGAGTTCTCTTATTATGTAATATCATTTAATATCACACAAAACCATTAGGTTTTATTATTTAATTCACTTCTATTCTTTTGCCATGCCCAACTTCTTATCAAAAGTGTCAGGACCCAGCACGCGTGGGAGGTGAAGCCAGAACGCATCACCTAAACGCATCTAAAAATCGAATGAAATAATCAATATCCCCCTACTTAGCTCATTGGCGAACAGTTTATAATAATTATATATATCAATTAAAAAAAATTAAAGCAATGCTCCTATAAACAACTAAGCCTGAACATTGCTCACGTTAGATTTTCGCGTTACAATGCTCGCCGTTACATATCTAACTCTATATACTAATGGATACCGTGAGTCGTAATCATTTATTCAATATACTGCACACGTAACGCCTGTCAAAGTCATGTTCAATATTCTGGGGGCTTCATTAATATATTGCACTCATAATGTCTGTCAGTCACGTTAAATTTTCTGTGTAGCCATCAATATGTTGCACACGTTCACCTGAGGGTGAGGGCACATGAGCGAGTTGCGTTGCGCTGGTTTGTCGCACAGCGTCAGCTGAGTCGCTTTATTATTACCTAGTGTCCCACTGCTGGGTAAAGGTCTCCGCATGGTAAACCAGTTTTATAGGTCTACCGCAAGACCTCTTTACGTTTTGGAGCAGTCAGTTGGTAGGTATTTTGTAGCGGGCCCAGTGTCACTTCAACCGATTTAAATTTTTGTTGAAAGAAAGAAAAAAGAAAAAGTAACAAATCGCATAATGAGGCCCCATCTGGACTATGTTTACCTCCGTCGAATAATTCTGCACACTAATCAATACTGTCGAAACAAGTGTACCTATCATATTATGATTACTGCAAATACATAGACTACTTTATCTTTCTATTAATAACTATCTCACGAGTTTCACTGATACTCACTTATAAATCTGTCTTTTTATTTGTGCAATAAAGTATTTTTATCTTATCTCATGCCTAATAGATGCACTGATAAACCCTGTAGCCCTGAAAAACTAATTCCCACGTGTTGTATTTAAAAACGATTATTTTATTTCCGAGAGCGAAATAGCAAACTAGACTCATTATATCTTCCTTCCAAGCAAACAATGTCAATCGCTGACTACACCGAGCTCATGTTACGACCCCATCCCATTCCACGTAACGTTATCTCCTAAGTAGGTCCGAACACAAAGACTGTCACACGAGCCTTTGTTGTAGCCACTCTTACAGCCTGAAGATGGCTATTATTTTCACTTGTGAAAGGTTATAAGCATTATTTTGTGACACGACAAATAAAGTATGAGGTAACCCATTAGCACATAAAAATAACAACAAGCTTCTAGTGATGCTTTGAATGAAATAGAGGTCAATAAGTACGTTATGGATCATTCAACTATCATGAGTCACTAACTAAAAGATGCACTTTTAGTTACATACTGCCGTACTCAGAGACGTCAATTAGCGTTAATGGTTCATTAGAGTCAAAATTTGACATTCTGAAAAGTTTTTTATTCAATATGTTATAAAGTCTCTTTTCAAAAATGGCTTTTGCCGCTAATCAACCATTAAAGTTAATTGACGTTTCTGAGTGCGGCGGTTAGTCATTTATTTTTAAGTAAAAGAGGAGTACAAAAATGAAATAATTAAAGTTTCATTTTATGACTATTATTACACATAACACAAAATGTTCCTTACACTTTACACCTTAAGGCCCAGACTCCACCAGAGCTGAGCGGAGATGTGCGGCATCGAGCTGTGTTTTCAACAACCAATAGAATCACATCTCCACATCTCCATGTGTGAATAACGCAATTCCATTGGTTGTTAAAAACACAGCTCGACGCCTAAAAGTTACCAAACATCGTCATTCGACTGTGACAGTTTAGAAAAAATATATTAGCCAACCACCGAATATGATGTCGATCCCGTCCGTCCCGTTTGACCAAACCCAGAACCTTTTTCGGAGTTTCATTTAGTTCGTTAATTTACTATTTTCGATCGATAAATTCTGAACTGTAACGCATTCCCAATTGAACGCATTATTTATAGATAGTTTTAATCTATTCGTGTCAAACGACTCATTGTAAGACAAGCCCTTTTTTAATTGTTGGTAGGTTGTGTAGCAGGCAAGTACCAAGTGATTTTTCTTTTTGGTGAGATGAAGTCTGTGGAAGATTTTAATGGACAAAAACGTGAACATAGGGTATACTTCCTGGGTATTGTAGCTGTCAAAAGGGACGGGATCGACATTTGGTGGCCGCTAAATTCTGTTTTTATTGAACTGTACGTCACACTACAATAGTATTTGACAGAACGACGCATGTCGGGCAGCTAGTAAAATAAATAAATATGAATGTGACGTACCTCTGGTGCCTCGCCAACGATCCATTTGCAGTCAGGAGAGAATGCTTCAAGGCCATTGCATAACTTGTGAAGAACAGCCTGACTGAGGGTCGGGACCCGCTTCAACAACTCCTGGAGAAGCACGTGGAAGTGGTCCCAGTCTTCGGGGACACAGCGCTGGGCAGTCGAGTTTACTAACCAAACGTGACATCGATGAATATAGCAAATTGTCTGATTTTTTTTAATAATATGGGTGGGCACTAGGGCTTAGTGGTTTGTAAATTTTTCGCGAAGACCATTCATCGAATGTCGCTTTTATTTTACAATATATTATTATTTTTATAATATTATTATTATTATTTAGAAGTGGTCTCTGCCTACCCCGTTGGGAAAGAGGCGTGATGGTATGTATGTATGTATTATTACTTCAGAGCTTTGTTCCGAGAAAGCATAAGTCGAGGAGAATCGACAATGATATTGTCTGGAGGCGAAACTCAAGCTGACGAATAATTAAGGTTTGCCTCCGAATTTGAATTCCAAAACAAAGTAAATTTGTTTAGTAAGACTAGTGATAAACTAGTAATACCTTTTTAACTGAATTAAACTCCAAAAGCAACTCAACTCAAATCATGATTCGCAGCCACAACGCCAGTTGAACATAGGCCCCCCTCGCGCCTTTCATAAGTAGAATTTGAGAGGTGATGTTCAACGTATGGCTGTATCCATCATCGACAGATAAAATCGTATCGGTGTGCAGTGTTCACATCACACCATCAGCATTTACTGGTCCATGGCTGGACCTGGTCCTCCCATGATGAGCGCCATCGCGCCGTATCCTCAGCTAGACGCATCCACCTTCTACCAGCAGCCTTGCGTGCGGTTTAAGCCGACGTAAACAAACCAAGCTTAACCAAATTAAAAAAAACTGAACATTTATGAAACAAAATATTAAATAAGTACTTACTTTCTTCTTCGAACACCGGTTTGGCTACCGGCTCAAAACCACCCGCTAATATACAGCCATCCCTCTCCCGGAGGTATATGTAGCCGTCTGGATCACGCACAACTGAAACAAAGGAAACATTTTACGGCGCCATTTTGTAAGTGGGAGATCAATAGGGTAGGTGTACTCACCAGGTGTCATGGGATCGAGGCCTTCGATTGGCTTTGTGTGTAGATAATAATGTTCACACGGGACCAGCGGAACCTTAACTTGCGGCCGACTGAGTGCTCCAACCTGCACAAAAACGAACTAGTTGCAGACTGATAGCAATCGCCAGCGGTAACAAATTAATTAAAACCGATTGTATCAAAAACTTTTACATACTATAGATCACGTGACAACTGTCGCTCCACTAAGCAAATTGTGGAAACTAAAATGACGCGATCTCATTCGTCCAATGGAAGGAGATAACTTAGAAACAGTTAGTGCGCAGATGCAGTCAGCATCGAAAGGTTTTGACCTTTCGATTTCTAAAAATATCTCCCCCCCTTTTTTAGAAAATCAATCTGCAATAATCTAGCCCAGCAGGAGGATGTACGAGGCGGGTGAGGAGGAGGTGTTTATAAAGGCTGTTGCTTGCGCGACGTGTAATTTGGCGTTACTTAAATACCCCCTTTTTTATAAAAAACTTTAGCAACCCTGGTTGCAGAATTGGTGACTGACGTGTCACATAATCAAAAATGTCGACAGCAGTAAGAGTTTATGAGACAAAACAGTAGCAAATGTAATGCTAGAGTGCTGTTTGATTTTATGAATAAGGGGGTATCCTTGAATTCACCAACTCGCTCCCACTCGTGACAGTTACCCCCGAATTCACAAACGCAAATTAACATTGAGCATCCCATAGAAGTATAGCTGTTCCTTTCCGTTCTATTGACATTTACAGCATGAGCGTAAGCGCGTGCTTAGCATTAAACGACGTTTGTGAATTCGTGGGTTAATCCTGTAAGAGCTGCTCAACTTTGATTTCCGTTTGTGAATTCAGCGGTTCGTCTTAAATATTTATTCAGTACTTTAACTACAAAATAATAAACTGCAAAAGTCTTGTTGACAAAAGACGTGTTCCGTGCGCGGAAACATTCGCTCACAAGGTGTGCCCTCACCGTCGGCAGGTATAAATGGAAAATTGGCCCTCCCCTAAGGATATTGCCATCCTGTCACGAGCTCCTACGCCGGGATCCCAACAATCTACTTAGGTGGCAATTTAGACACTTGGAGACTGCACCGGGATCCGACGAGTATGTAGGAATTCCGTTCAATCAGGACTGTAAAATGGCTGATAACCTGTTTAGAGGATGATGTCGTTTCAGACTGAGCAGTCTGCAGAGCGTTGAGTAGAGTCGCAGTTTGTAAGTATATGTATGTAACTTTTCGCCCTCGTGGAAAACGATTAATATCGCCTTTCTTGCCGAACCTACTTAACCTTTTTAAGCCTATATTTCGCGGTTTTTGATATTATTGTAGTACCTATTTAGTAAATAAAATTATTCCGTGAACTATCTTTGATTGGTTTCATAAGATTAAAAGTTTTAAAAGTTGAGTGAAGATTTGAAAGAGATAGAATTTTAATTTAGATGTTGGTTTGGTTTGTTATAGAGATTGCTATTTAAAATGTCAACGGTGATGAAGTTATTTGTACAAACTTCTATTAGCTAAGATATGAAAGATATCTTATACTAAACCTATAATACGAGCGACAGTTGTCAAGCTACGCTCGCCCGATCGAGTAAAAGGATGGGTGACCACCCACCCGGCATCTAGTCCGAAAATCTGTGTTCCGGAAGGCACATAAAGCAGTTGGTGCTTAGCTCACCTGGCTGTCTTCTCTACATTATTGGCCGTCCACTACTCCAACAACAAGCATTTAAACTCGCATAATTATCATCGCAGGCTGCATCTACTTGTTCCCAGCAGTGGGATGAAAAGGCAGATGTCCATGATCTCACAGGAATATCGTCTCTTAAGTGCGAGGACAGTGGACACGCGCACGAGTGGAGCGAGCTCTGCGCAAGCTGTGCCTAGTGGTCACAAAACTTTACGAAATTGTAGCATAAACAGAAAAACTTCTGTCTTGACAACATCAATTAATTACAATTTTAACTTACCAGCGCATTTTCTAATTGTAACTATCACTAAAAGTATAAATTTTGAAAGTTTGAATCGATTTAAGTCAAAGGCTTTGTTATCAGGCAAAGACTGCACGCGATAAATGTGCAATGCCCATTATGCGCACGTTATATGCGCTTCGCAGTGAGAACCCCGGTCCTGTAAGTACCTGACTGCTCCTGTGTATCGATTGCTGCTGCACCCCCCTTCCCGACCCCCCCACCTAACTCGTCGCTCACGTATTATCTGCCGCGCATAGTTGCATTCGCAAAAGCAATCAGAAATGCGTAGTCTGCAAAACTTTGTCTGAACTTGAATTGCGCTCGTCAAATTATTTTTCAGAACATAAGATAAGTAAGTATACAACTGTACCATAAGTATACAAGAAATCTCTAGTTTTCATTATAAAATGTGATAACTATTTCAAAGCATTAAGAAGTCGGAATTTAGTGATGTATTTTTCGGGCATCTCCGTGCTTCGGATGGCACTTTAAGCAGTTAATGCCGGTTGACGTCGCTAGATGTCAGTCGTTAAGCTCAGTCAGAGGCTTTAGGGCGGCTTGTTAACATCAGACATTAAGGTTGCTCACTAACCTTACAACCCTCCAACAATTCGCACTGAGCCCGCGTGTTGGAGTATGGCTCGTTCCATCCACCTCATAGTTGAGGTGAGGCCTGTGCCCAACAGTGGGACGTATATAGGCCGTTTATGTACGTCTAATGTCCGTTTTATATTATTGGCTATTATGGACAAATTCAAAACATTAGGAAAGAAAATTACCTAATTGTTTAATAAATCAATTCTGAATCGTCCACCAGTCTGTGTTGGTTAAAGATTTTGTAAAGGAACTCTTTGATTGATACCATCATAGGTTACAATTATTTGTGAACAGTAGTAATCGAATTATTTAAGTCATTTATTCTACAACAGAAAACTATAAAATATAAATCGAAAGCATGAATCACTTACATTCGTAGTGGGTGTAGATGAATACTCTGTTTTTGGTCCAGTTTCCTCAAAGCGTTGTGGGGAACTTACCTATAGATCTCCTCCTATTACCTAAAACTAACCTAAACGATGCAAATGGCGGTACTTCCTACCCCGAGCTAGATGAATCGAGCATCTAAATTTGTAGTCTAATTCTTAATCCCATATACTATATCTAAAGAAGTAAAGATGTAAAAACAAGGCATTTCATCAGCAGGGGGTGTATTCGGGCTGAAATGATGATGATGACGACTAAACCTAATGGGTGACAAAGGGTAATGAAACACTTACAATTAAGTTTCCAGTTTTTCATTCAAAAAGTTGCACGGCGACGCCGACCCTCTCGCCTAATTCTTAAAAACCCTGTGTGCAGTCGAGATTATTTCGCAATTTGCGCTAAGCTGTTTGTTTGCAGAGTTTCAGTTTTTTCTACGCTAGGCCTCACCTGTCTCGCCCAGAAGCCGGCGCAGTTCACGAAGTGCTCGCACTCAACTGCACCCTGGGTGGTTTCCACACCGCTGACTCGCCCATTTTTTGATATAACTGATGTTATTGCACAGTTTTCCATTACACCTACACCTGTTGACGAAATTATATTTTAAAAAGTATTTCAAATTTCGTGGCTATAGAGAATAGTGCCCATGCACAAGGAAGTTCCAAATGTATAACGTATGTATAATAATAAATATTTAAGTAAAGAGATAATTGAATAGAATGCAGTAAATACAGGACAAAATACAAACCATTTTCAACAGCTTCTCTCATCAGGGACATGCAGAAGAGATGGGTATCACTGACTCCATCATCAGGTATCCAGAGGCCCCCCAGAATATCGTCCACATTTAGCATGGGGCAAATCTCTTGGCAGCGCTTTGGATTCACCAGCTCGCATGGTATGCCCCATGATCTGTCTGAAGAAATTAGGATTGAAATTTTTCATAAATCGTTTAATAGAAAAAAAATATTTAATGAAATCTTACATACACCGATTGGCTTTTCATTCTTCTATAGACTGTCATTCTATCTCGGGTGCGTGCTAGCAATAGCGAACCACATTGTTTCCAGCCAGTTGAACGACCTTTTGCTTTCAAGTCATTGAGTAATCTGATGGATGATTGGGCAAGACGGACTTGGGCAAGGGATGGTTTGAACATGCCCACAAGGCCAGAAGAATGCCAGCGGCTTCCCCCACCAACCCTGAAACAATTTGTAATGTTAGTCACCTGCATCTAAGTGCAATTACGTTAAACTAACAAATTGAGCAATAAAGAGTTAAAATATTTTCTTAAAATAAATTTCAACTTAAAAACACTAGAGTGCAAACCAGACCCTGCAGGGCGACTGCCTCCATTAAAATCACACACTGCACCTGGCTACCCAACTACCTACATAAGTAGTTTTAATATTCTTCAGAACTAAATTAATTTTTAATTTCAAACTGTCCAGAATGTGACATAGTCAGCCTACAGAAATATTTTCTCATAACAGAAGTGAAATTCAATAGTTAGATTTCTAAAACCTAAGTTGCAATTCGATACTTAAGTTGCAAAAAGTTAACAAACAAACAATATCTTAGTTTTAGTTAACTAAGCAGTGCACTGTTCATGAATGATACTTGATACACACTTGAGAACAATTCCATGAGAAAGGCATTTCAGCCATTACTAAGTACCTACTCAAGAGTAGATGCACCTTGATTGGCAAAAATCAATAAAATTTGGTAGACAGATTAGAAAAACTATTATTACAAGTAGAGGAGATAGATAACTTACTCAATGATGAGATGTTGAGTGTGATGTACAGCATCATTTCAAATAAAATTAAATCTTATCACTACAAGAGAAAAAACAATGAGAACAAGAGAACGTCTGCGATGCACAATGCAACTGTTGCGAATGCGTGCGCCGTGCACCCACCGGACATCTTGCGAGCGCGGCGCAGCTTGCGTCTCTATTGATTGTACACATATAAATAGAGTAGTTGTATTGAACTGCTCTTAATTCAATAGACCAGACAGACGCCGGGAAACATACCTATACTAATCCCGCTAGTGCATGTGCCATCATATAATTATTGTCTACGTACAACACACCAGCGGTCGATACTGACACTTACAACTCTTTTTCTATGAGGAGAGTCTTATCGCCCCACCCTCTTTGGGCGAGGTGGTAAGCCACAGCGGCTCCCATCACTCCTCCGCCGCATATGACCACCTTAGCCTTCGAAGGCAGAGCCGAAAGGCATCCTTCCAGCCTCTCATCATTGTCCAGCGCATCGAGACGATTCGAAAATTGACGCGCACCTGCGCCACTGCAATTATGCACTTTACACCACCCGATGCCTCCGCGGAAACGCCTCAACATTGTTTCTCAACTCTTCACGCACAATAAAAAATAGTAGAAAATGTTTACGTTACACAATACATGAATTAAAACAATAAAAATCTAAAAATATCGCCAAATAGCGGAGACATTTTTGTTTTGGCAGCAATATTTGACGGGAAATAATAGTGCTGCCAGCTTAGGAAAATATTGCCATATAAGAAAAACAAACAGTGTTTCTCACGCGATTCGCGAATCGCGATCAATAATTTCTCACATTGAACAAACTCTTTGTTTCTATGGGCATTAAATGCCTACCTGATGTCTATTTATTTTTATGTCATTTCCATGTCCCATGTTCATGATAGTTCTAAAGGTCAAAGTTTGTAGAGATTTATTTATTTAAAAAACCCTTTACAGTTTTGCTACATAAATCTTACTTGCTCGGCACTTTCAAAAATGTCAGTTGTAGAAATTATTCATCATAACGAAGATATTTATAGGATACTTGATAAACCACCGCCGGAGCCACCTAAGACCCCAAGGTAAAGTTGGCATTTACTTCCTAACTTAACTTCCCTTACGGATAAATTTTCTGCGATAGATGTTGAGCTCTTTTTAGTGGCAATAATATATTTGTTTTACAGTTTGCTAAATTTTTAAGAGGGTATTGGTGAATAAAACAAGTATTTACTTACGTCTAGGAGGATAGAAGCGCCTAGGGTTGTTTATTTCAGCGCCTGTTTAAATTACATAGCAAATCTGAAGAGCAAGATTTTAGAAACAAGTAAATTTCACTTTCAACAGACAGGCCGCAATGGGTAGAACTAGAGCACTGCACTGTTGTTTTTCTGTTATGAATTTAGAAATTACGGTTAATAACATGACGGTAAAGCAAATTACATTAAAACTAGGTAGTTTTAAAAGTTTCTTACCGGAAATGATTCGCGGCACATTCTCATGGGCTACAATTTTAAATGGCAAACAAAAGTTTTCGCTCAACAGGAAAAAGTAGTTTTTCGGAGCATAATTGCGATCTTTTTCAAATCACAGACGTTGGACAAGTGCTTTCCAAAAAAGTATATGGGTCGAGTCCAAGGTTCATTAAGGATAAAGATACCTAATATAATTATTGCCCACCTCTACAGATTCAAAAATGGGTGTAAGGTAGTTAGGTAAAGTGCAATCTGGAGGTGGAAATGTGTTCTAGGGTCTCCACTAGTAGTCTACTTTCGTGTAGGTTAATAAATTTTAATGACTCAATTTATTAATCAATCTTTTAGGTATGAATCTCAATTAGAAAAAGAGCTCAAAGCGCGCAAGATACCAAAAATGCATCGCACGTTTGGTTACGCCGAGACTCCCTTAAAAACCCCTGATAAATTCCTCAAGAAAGGCGAAGGTGTAGGCCAACCGGTGAAGGAATCGGACCACAAGTGCTATGTGACAGGGCACCTGCCTCCCGTGCCGAAGCGACCGCCGCCGGGGAAGAAACCGGAGAAACCAAAAGTCAACTTTCGGGTTGTAAATATAAAGAAAGCAATAAAGACGAAACCGAAACCCGTAGAGCCCAGGTAAGTAAGTTGGTTTGTTGTAACACGTATGGACAGAGGCGTTCACATCAACCCAACTGGTATAAACAAATGGTGAGGTTAGCAGGATAGTGTTGGCATCGGCAGGTGCGCTCAGCAAGCTAGGTACGTAACTTCTTACCCATAGGTACCCACATTCATTGCAGTATTGCACTTGTATAAGCATTTCATCTGGCGATTTTCGATTACGCTGACTGTCGTTGCTTAGACGTTCCTCAGAATCTTATAAAAAAGGTTGAGCGACTTCTAAATTTCTGGATTCGCATAATATACGGTCTAGATAGGTATGATCGAGACCTTCACATTAATTAATTGCTTTACTCCCTGTTGTTCAATCCTAGGTCCCCTGTATAACTCTAAGAATAGGTAGTTTAATTTTCAGCAATCTGCCGGAAGCGCGGGGCGATGTTATGCGTTCGAGTCGGAAACTCCTTTGATCATTCCTACCACATTCCGTGCTTCTTCTTCTTTCTTTTCAATGGCATCAAATAAAACCCGACTAAAACTTGGCAACCTCGACTGCGTAATCAGTTGCCATATTTTGCCTGCTATTACACTTGACTCATTCACAGTCTCATCCATTCACCTGTGGAACTTTTACCCATCAGGCAAACACATCCTATCTATCTTCAAATCCTGAGTCAAAGCTTCTTTCACTATGAACAGATAACCCACTCCCTTTGTTGTGTTAGGTGGTCTGTATGCTGTGTGGTCCTGGCCAAATGAATTATAATATGGTGTTCACTTATAAACTTTTTAAATCTCAATATCATTGTAATTAACCTTCACGACTTGAGTGCCCAGTGCGAGTTTCCTCAACCAAAAGTGTCGAACAAGTTAACGCGGATTTACTTTGAAATAAAAGGCTTCACGACGATCATACTAATCCGCATAGACTGCCTCGACTCGTTTGGTCGAGCAAGCTCGCAGGCTACGGCATCCTGTGTGAATCCTACCTTCTTCTTCACTTTGTCAGCGTCAAGAAAATGTAAACACAACTTTCGTTTCATTGGCTTAGTTATGTTAGCATTACTGTTTTTATATTAAAGGCTCGTCGACACCAGAGATGGCCACATAAAAAGGATCAAGGGCTCAGGGGAAGTGCCCGAGTATTGTTTGAGGGCAGACTTCGGCCAGATGCCAGCTTATCTGGTGAAACGCAACAGGAGAATTCAAAGGGAACTAGACAGAATAAAATATGCTGATGATCACAAAGAAAGTCTATGTAAACTGATCACAGAGGAAGAGCGGCAGAACTTGCTAAAGGTAATAAATATATTTAATTGCTTAATTCTTTTTATTATAATGTAGAGATCGTCCAAGCTATAATGACGCGCCTCTCCACTGCATCTACGTGCACGTGCAAGCATTCTTGTTTGCGTAGACGCGGTGAAGGGGCGCGTCATTTCATATTTGACGATCTCTACACGAGTATTGGTTTTTGGTAACAACATTTACCAACTGTCGTAGTACGGACTATAGATAGATAGGTACCTATTAAACTTGTTGAACAACATTATTTGCGGGGGTTTGAATAGATTCTTTGAATGTGAGATACGTTGTATTATAGGACTTGAAGAATAACTGGCAGCTGCTGCAGAAGGCGTTCCTTCAGCTACCGATGCTCACCGACACCATACCTAAAATCCTGAAGAAAACTAAGATGGAGCAAGAGTTGAAGCAGCTGGAGAAGGACATAGCTATAGTCGAGGGAAACCCCTACATTTATATTTACGAATGAATAAATTTTGGTTTAAAGAACACATTAGCAATTGTTTTACTAGGCATTCAACTTGTGTCAGACGTCTTTTATTAGTCGTGAGTCTTGTGGCAGACAACCACCGTTCGGACAGTCATTTTCTTCCAAATGCAACCACTATTGGTCAGCTGTATGCACCGTTTACCTGTGGGCACACATCTCTTAAACGCAATCACTGTTGGTCGGCTGTGTTCACCGTTTACCTGTGGGCACACATCTCTCGAAACACAACTACTGTTGGTCAGCTGTATTCACCTTTTACCTGTGGGCATACATCTCTCAAACGCAAAACTACATTTGGTCAGCTGTATTCACCGTTTACCTGTGGGCACACATCTCTCGAAACACAACTACTGTTGGTCAGCTGTATTCACCGTTTACCTGTGGGCACACATCTCTTAAACGCAATCACTGTTGGTCGGCTGTGTTCACCGTTTACCTGTGGGCACACATCTCTCGAAACACAACTACTGTTGGTCAGCTGTATTCACCTTTTACCTGTGGGCATACATCTCTCAAACGCAAAACTACATTTGGTCAGCTGTATTCACCGGTTACCTGTGGGCACATATCTCTCGAACGAAAAAAAAGCCTTTATTTAAAATTGAATGTGTGAACCCGGAAGATACATGATTCAGAGGTGTATGTTGACGGATACATCTCAGAACCACACCAACGGTTTTTCAGTCTTTCTCTCATACTTCCTGTACTCACACAGCTCTCAAAAGCCACCACGATTGATTAGTTTTTTCTTGCTAAGTATGGGACTCGCTTCACCATGCAGAAATGCCAAACTTTGT
Organism: Udea ferrugalis; assembly: GCA_950022985.1. NCBI lineage: Eukaryota > Metazoa > Arthropoda > Insecta > Lepidoptera > Crambidae > Udea > Udea ferrugalis. Next base: position 3,436,301 of record OX465515.1, read on the forward strand.
ATAAAAACTAACCTAACCTAACCTGGGACACGAAAACAGCGTACCGACTGGGAGTTGCTTAACATTTCTGATGCAGGAATACCAAATAAAAAACGCATTTGGACAGAACCATCAATATAATTTATTTCGACAAAGAAATTACAATGTTCACAAAAATATGAAATGTTGAATTGATCCTAATTCACTAAACTTATTCCTAATTGACTAGATTCGGCTGCGTTGAGCCAAAATTACAGATATGTGTCGCCATGACGTTATTAAATTAACATAGCAAAATTACAGGTTAGGTACATAGAGACACATGTGATTCTTTGTGGTTAAGATTCCAGGTTACAGTTTGTACAGACCAACGAGCAAACTTTGCATTATTCCCAACGTCTTTGGAGAGTTCAATGATTTATTAAAGAAGACAAAAGGTAACCTTGATGATATCACCAATGATACTTAATCCATATTATACATACCAACTTCGCTTCGGTAACACATCCGACATGTGTCATTTCCACCGATCTCTTGATCTTTGGTTTGTACAGAAAAAATAAATTCTGATTTTTTATGAATACCTATGATAAATAAAAAAAAAGAAACCTTATGTCTCGTAGTTGTCTACTATTATTGGGCCTGCGTATGACTGAAGTAATAAATGCATTACGTATATTTTAATTATGCCGAGTTTCAGTTTTATTATTAAAAATGCTACCGCTACGGCAAAGTGTTGAACTCAGGGCAATTTCTAATTTAGCGCCGTTTACTTAAAATATCTACAGTCTACACGAAAAATGCGTACAGCACGTTTTTCACCAAAGCTAAGCGGGGCGGAGATGTTAAAACAAAGTTACTTCTAAATAGCCCATCAGATTATGGGATTGTCCACACCACTAGCGGCGCTAAGCATAGCTTCACGTATTTCCGTCCAGCTTTAACAAAATGTCAGTTTCGAAGAAACTAAAAAAGCAGCATGTACATACAAAGACCAGTCAGTATGGTGTGGGTATGTCCTCAAACAGTTCGAACACAATGCTTAGTCTATAGATAAACCTTTTTTTACCGCAACTACGGGTTAGTTCACAGAGAATAGGCCACCAGGCAGCTTGGTGGAAAACGGGCCTAAGTAAGACTATTAGATAATTTCAAGCACACGTATGGGAAACTATTAAAAAACCAGTCAATTCGACTCGCTCCGTACAATCAGAATCAAAATGGTGTCAACAGAGCGGTCAAAAAGATACCTTCTGACAGTTTATATAAGAGCAAGTTGTTTGGGAATCCAAAACAAGTGAACACGATTTTAATACTGTCGTGATAAAGTTGCTTTTTTAAAATATTTCAGACATATTTGACCACTCTGCACGCGCACATACCTATACCTCTCGGAATATTTACATACCTTTGATACACTTGTTACCATTCCTCACTCACATTACTTACTGTAACTCCGATTTCTAATATTACTTAACCTTATTACAATAGTTAATTTTTCATTACTTAACATATTGCACAAATTCATTAAACATAGCATTAAAAACAGAATAAAGACGGTTAAAATCACATTAATTTTATTTTGTCTTTGATAAGTTCTTTAAAAAAAAAATGTGTTTAACTCTTCGATCATATCCTGTAAATCAAGGGTGTCGACATGTTACAATTTCTTAAATATTTTGATTATTACTTAACCAAGAGTCACAGATTTTTCCTAAATATTTTTCTCAAAACTAGTATGATCCAGCCTATCATCCACTGGACGTTAAGTGGACACCCTAGATATGATCAAAGGTTAAACTAAATAAATACCTATATTATCGCTTCTTTGTGAAGGCGACCTTTTTTCCTTTTTTTGGAAATAATCATCCATGTAATAAGAACTGCCTATAACAAAAAAATTGCCTACATAATACTGAAATCCTAGAAAGAAAAAGCCTTTGTACTTAAAAATTGTAAGTATTATAAAAATATTTTTTTTATACCAAACTCATCGAGTACTATGGAAATGGAAGCCTGCACTGAATTCTTAGACTAATTATTGGTGAAGAAGACATAGTTCGGCAATAAAATGGCCAAAAAATTAAGAAATGTATGTTAAAATAATGCCTGAAATTCTTATCTAAGACTTGAAGAACATGTACCGCATGAGGCTAAAAGCTTTCAACATCTTCTTTATACATGTCGCAACTATAAAAATATCAAATTTATAGGGTTATAGTGATATTGAGATACTGGTGTCCGATGGTGTGATAATCCCGATCAGCATAGGAGAAGCAAAAATTACTAAGGAAGGAACACTTTCGACTTCGCTTGAAAAAAAAAAAACAGCTTGAAAAACAGGTGCCAACTGCTTTTAACGATTTTATTTTAAGTGGTGGCTAGAAAAAAATCTACATGTATACAGTAGGTATAGAATTTTAGCTTAAAATAATGGTAATTAGTTGATACTGGATTTGTTATTTTACTACGTAAAGAAAAACTCTCAGATAATCCTATAAATATGATAGTCTCATCTCACGTGTTTCTAGTCCAGACGTATGGTCTTCTAGGTCTTACAAATATAGACCTATAGTATGTTCGCGTTAAGAATGCAGTATTTTTAAATTTCATTTAGTGACACACATCAAAACTCAGATACAAGACCGTTGCGTTGGAAAGAATGCGTTCATTTGGGCACTGTGTCCTCGACTTTCTAATTATGGACGATTTGATTGGTTGGTGCTAGGTCAAAGGACAAGAATGAAATCAGTGCATTCTTAACGCGAACGGACTTTAGCTATCTAGCGCATTCGTCAACTCACAGAACAAGATCAATTGGTACAGACATACCATTTTTTCCGCTGTCTAAAGTTCTCAAAGCTGATCAGAAAACTTTGTAACCTACACGCTACACATAAATGCTTAAATTACAAAAATAATTCGCCTATCGGAACCCTTATTATCTGTTTTATCTTCGACAATCGAGTATGTTTGACTATCTAATGATGACACATTAATCTATGTGGCCAGAGATAATTCGATGCCTGTCTGGATGGCGGGCCGTTTTTAATTGAAACTTGATGTTTTATTTTATTGTTTTTTGCTAGAGCAAGATCGGAAGACAGTTAAGTAACGTGCTTCTTGCATTTTAACAATTACATTAAACGTTAGTTAGTAAGATTACATTTAAGTAAGCTTGGAAAGGAAATGGGTAGTGCATGGCTTTGACAAGAAATAAGTTTTCAACATGAATTTGAATTTGGGATTCACCAGAGAACAGATTAGTTGGAGGAGAACACTCCTTCTCCTTTGGCTCACTTTTAGTCTCGCACTATAATAATAGGTTCTAACGGTTAGACCATAAATTACGGCACAGCCTGTATTAGTTTGTTACAAAAATACATGCCACTACGCATTAATCTACGAATCTTTCGCTACTGTGTCACGAAATGCTAGAACAAGAAACCGCCGCCATTGGTGAATGACACTCTGAGATCTTATAAACAAAAATATAAAATGTATTTGCAGATACGTAATCAATTTCGTTTTAGTTGATTTTATAATGTAAGTATACCTATTTTAACAGTAAAAGTTGAATGTATCTGTTTTTTGTTTGTATGAAAATTAATGTATGTATTTGGATTTAAGTTTCCGTTTTTCATTCATCTGGTGCGTGTGCGCGTGTTGGTGCTCTCAGAGTTCAGAGCGCTGCGGTGTCATTTTGAGGTTCAGCATGCGTAAGTTGAGCTAATACTTTTCGCTTTGTCTCTTTTTGTTCGTTAAGTTGTCATTCCCTAAAATGCACCAAGTGTCTCTGAATAAACTATTAGATATTTACTTTTCTTTTTCCAAATACTGTTAAGTATAGATGACTACATCTAAAGATTCTAATTGCAAAAAGATGAGATATGTCTCCCGTTTGAAAAAATAAAGATTAGTACAATTATTTTACCTAATGTTGGTTGGTCTCGGCATGACCAGACTACGAGAACTCGTATACGGTGATGGCATAAAACCCAAAATATTTGTGTCGCGCGTAGAAGCTGGAGCTTGTGCTTATATGTATGCTCTTCAAGTTGGACACAGGCGCCATCTAGTTACTGGTATTGGCCGATCATGACCAATGTCTCTTAGCCGTCAAGTACAGAAACACGTAATGGCATTAATATTAATATATCTAAATGTTCATAGTCAGAAAAATATTATTGGAAAAGCATGCAGTCCATGAGTCGCGGGTAAAAACAAAAATATTATTGATATCACAAAGTTCAGATTTTCCGAACCCAAACTACTGGGGCATCTAAAAGTAATGCGCTATGACAAACTAGAGGAGACCTTTCAGGCAACGAGGCCCAAGATATTATCTTACAAATGTTTTCCTAAATATTCCACTAGTTACCAAAAATATCTGTAATTTACAATGGCGAAAGTCTTAACAGTGATATTAATTTTATTATTTTAATAGTAATCAGCATTGCAAAAGGCAAAAGTGTTAGGTCGGAAAATGTACACATAATATTTCAGACAATGCCACTCTTCGTCGCCATTTGAATGGTTTCATCGTCAAACTGTGTTACCGCTGACGAAGCCTACGTCCGCAATGTCATAACGAATCAGATTTCAAAATCAAACCAATTACGATTTTTCAATCTTGGAAATCCGACTTCATAAATCGAAGCGAACCCAACTAACAATAAAAATCAGGTAATGCTCAAAAGACAGTAAGATTAAATCGATCGTTCAGAACAGTAACTACATTTCCAAATCTAACACCCCGCCTGAATTACAGTAAAAAAAGCACACGGTCTATTTCACTTTTCAATCTATTTTGTTAAGAGAATCGCAATATAGCCTATGACAAAATGCTGTACCCACAACATGCAATCACATAAATGATCACTTGACAAGTATTCCTGAATGTATTAATTCAAAATATCTCGTCCGTATTCTATTCTCGCGGTGGTATTTTAACTATATTATCAATATCATATCTACGAAAAACCACACAAACATGGTAGGCGTAGACAGAATTACGGCCTCGATTTAATAAACCGAATTACACCTACCTAAATTTTTAGAGGACGATGATCACAGGGTTGTCACATTGAAAATATTATATCATTCGGACATGTTTACACACTAATGTGTTTTTTACTCCTGGAGGCTAAATAAAAGCATCTCGCGCTGCTCGGCGACATGTGGAAGGCTTCAAAATGTATGGGAGGACATTTAGATGTCGCCAAATCGGTGAAAAATCAAAATGACATTTCAATAGATTTTCGACACATGTCACTGGGCAGCGCGTGTTACTCAAGGCTAGCCCCCCAGAGCTGTAAACTGTAAATACAGCATTCTGCATGGATAAATTAAGTACTAATGAATTCTAACGTTATCGGAAGTACAAGCTGTTATCATAATACTGCATCTATTGAATATTTGTCACACAAAGGAAGATTTTGTTATTGTTATTTATAACATTATTGACAACCCTAAGGGGTCTAAATAACACTTAACATGTAAACTGTAAAATAATTTAACTAAAATTATACTAGCGAATGTAAATTTATGCTTATACATTTAATATTTCATCGAACCACGTTGTCTCACAACAAATTCTATTTATCAAAAGATTCGAAGCTGCTAATTATTTTACAAAAAAACCTGGTATGGTTGTATAAACAAAATAATGTATAAGGGCATCATTCATCATCATAATATCTAGATAATAATACTAACACCAAAACAGTCACAGAAATTGAACAATAATAATAAACAAACAATTCAGTAAAGCCTTAAAAAATTGAGATCTTGATAATTATGATAGTAAAAATAAATATTACAGCTAACCGTTATAATACAAAAAAATTACAAAATATTTTTCTTCGTCATTTTTGAATATCTATAGTACTTGGAGGGTACATCCGTTGATAATGCTACAAAGGTACATGTTTCTCCCGCCTACTGCCGACTCAGCCCATTCTAGAAGAGAAAGATAGTTCACTGATATTATTATTATTAAGTTCTGGCCAAATACTCTAAACAATTTAATATATCAATGTTTCATACACCACAAGAACTAGCCAAAAATATCAGAGCATAAACGAATAAGGAAGGTAAGCACAATGTTTGTCTGCGATAGATATATGAGATATTCGTGACGTTTTTGCTTGTTCAGTTAACATTGGTTAGTTGTATGTTTGGTAATTAGTGACCAGCATCTGCTCAGATAATCATAGTAACTCGTAGTGAATGGAACTTATCGTCATTTTTAAGTGTTCAGAAGTACCTATAAACAATATCTATCTATTTGGCTACCTTGTCTGCTACAAAATATCTGATGGCAACTGTACTACATTTATACCATCAATACCTTTTAGGCTGTAGCTGCTTTTGTAGCACTGATATAAACTATCAAAACCATGACACTTCGTAACAAAGACAAACCTACATAACCTGCATATTCAACATGTTGGGTAAGTAATCTGGCATTCGGAAAACATGATTAGTAATTAAGTTCTCACTATTCCGATATGATTACGCTACCTCACATACATTGCAACGCTTTGAAACCTTAAAAGAAACAGCCAGTACGTATACAACATCTAAAAACCGGTTCCTAACATAAACAAAATCTCAATACCTACTAATTGTTAATATTTCAACTAGAACTTACATTTTCGCTGTTTTCTTGCTTAGTTTCTGGTACAGAGAACCCTTTGCAAGACCACTAGGGCCTTTCGCAAGGCCTGATGGGCCTCTGGCCATGGTGGCTGGCTTGTCTCGGGGCTCTGGGCCTTCGGACTTCACCAACTGGCTCCCGCGGAAATCTGGGTTAGGCCCGTTCCATGGCATGTAGTCCATTCTGAAATAATGTTAATCTATCAGAGATACCTGGGTTCGGGGGTCATACCAGAATCAGCATTTTCGCCGCACATCAACAGATAATTGAGCTGAGCCTGATCGTTTGTTTTGGTTATCATGCTTTGGATGTTTTGAGATGCCATAAGGGTAGGGAGAACCATGTTATGTGACCAGTCAGATGTATGTCACCTAGACTTGCATTCATTAGTTTTGAGATGTCGGTAACACCAGTTACCACCTTCAACTTGACGGCTGATTCCGTGTCCCAATGACTCCGTTTGGACTCCCTTTTTTTGTCCGAAAACATATTTCAAAAAAATCGTAACCGCCTTCACAACAACTTCATTTACCACTGTTTTTTTACCTTCATCATTATGTATACAGTTAAGCAAGTCTGCTTAAAAATAGTGGCTCGTTTCTAAGCACAAATAGTATCGTAGCGCTAACCTAGGCTCAGAGGTCTGTTATAAGCGTGAAAACCTTTATTTATCTTCAGACATTAACACACTCGTGAATTAGATATAAAGCGTGCTCTAGTGGTTCACACGTGTTAACTCTCAAGTGTGAGTAGCAGTTAGGATATGAACACTATAAATTATAATACTCACGATTCGATTCGTTATGAAAAAACTCGTACAAATCAATTGATGCATCATAACCCAGCATCAAGTTTAAGTAGTTAACATAATTTAAGAAGTTCATTATGACTACTTCCAGTGTCATCGGAAAATAAACTTGTACAAATGCTAAAAGGGTTCAAGTGTTCCGTCTGACTTAACAGTAAAAAGATAAAAATTAATAAATAACTAGCAGCCGCCCGCGACTTCGTCCGCGTGGACTAACGTTATCGTAATTTTAGTAAGGATGCCTATTTTTTTTGAAAATGAAATATAGCCTATGTCACTCAGGAATGATGTAGCTTTCCAACAGTGAAATAATTTTTCAAATCTGCCAAGTAGTTTCGGAGCCTATTCAATTCATACAAACAAACAAAAAATCAAACCTTTCCTCTTTATAATATTTGTATAGATAATAACATAAACAAAAAATAATAATATTAATTAATTAAGGTTAAGATGTTTCCTGAACAATAATAAATAAATAAATAGCTAATGACACGTATTTCTATTGAATTGAAGTATAATTTCTAATGACACTGCAAGGTGTCATAACGAACTTCTTAGATTAATTTAACTGTTTAATTTGAATTGCAACTACATTCACTTACATAATAACTGGAACGAATCTAATGAAACATTTAAAATATTAGTAAAGTGAGATACCCAACAGTATATTCTCAAGTTTACGAAACTAAAGTCTCAACCGATACCCTTGAATTTTCACAAGGCGGTTTTTTCCCAACCGCCTGGCAGGCTCACCATGCACATCATAAAAACATCTTTTACATTCATCATCACCATCTGAAGCACGAGGTCCACCGCTGAACATGGGCCTCGCCCATAGATTTCCTGAGGAGTCGGTTGGAACCCTGCATCCACTGACATCCTGCGTCCTCAATCATCCATCCTCTTCCTGCCACCCTCTTTAGGTCGTCACTCCCTCTACTATGTGGCATTAATAAATAAATATACTTACAAAAGCAAGGAATCTTTGGGCCCTTGCCTGATGGAGTGGTTCGCGCCTGAGGCAAGCGAGCTGTACTGGGATTTGTACTTCGGTTCTGACCCAGTATTCGGTTTTATAACGGGCCTGCAACGTTACGGCGGGTTGTAAAGTTGAATATTATAAAATCTATTCAAAAAGCAACATACATATACTCAATTTTACTGTTAATTACTTCAGTACTCGATTTTATTTGATGGGTTTTTTCTGATTCTAATATAGGCAAGGTCCATTTGATTAATTAATTGAATACGCCACCAGGGATCAGATTTGAAATTTAAACCAATTATCTTCAATTCCATTGTATTTAGGTAAGTGTCTGAAGCTTTAAATATCAATTTAAAACATTAAGAACAAATGCACAATTTAATAACATATTAACATCACACAGAGATAATAAAATACAGATACTTCATTCATCATATCTAAACACAAAATGTGATTAAATTATGAAAACATCATGCATTGTGTGTTACTATGTTATTCACAGAATTGGAAAAATAAGGTTTATGATTGGATCTACACCTACTTTAAATATACTAGATTCTGTCCATGATAGTATTTGAAGACAACTATGGTACCGCTAAAGCTAAATAAAAATAAAATGATCATGGATATTATGGTGGACAAGTACTTACGTCTATTAGATCTAAGTAGGGTCTAATCACTAAACTGATTCCTGTAAACATTACTACCTGGGCCTTGTTTTACAAAAAATACAAAATACAAACCATCCTAACGTTATTTTTGCAAAATTTTGTACATTATCATGGTTATCTGTATTTGTGGCTTGTTTTTTTGTGAAACGGGTCACCGCTCTTCCCTGGATCTGTAACTAGAGACTATTTACACTATGACAACCACAATGCATACAGAGCAGACCTTACGAAAGTTATTTTCAGGAATCTATGAAATTAAGTCTTTCACCGCCGCCGGTCACTTTAACAATTGAATTCCTATTGTTTGTGACCGGCGTGGCGTTCAACGTGTTAAGAAACGGGGAAATACTATTGCATTCATAATTTGAAAATATTATCAAACGTAACGTAAGACCTCTCTTTATGATCAACTCATCACCACTATTTACCAAAGAACAAAACATACACAAACAAATACCTACCATAAACGTTCACAGAATACAATGATATATTTAAGTACCTATTTACCCAACATTGAACAACACAAACACACACTGTTTCTGTACGTAACAATTTGATTAAATACTCCGGGGTGTGGTTTCAGTAAAAAAAAAAAAAATTAATACTGTTTATTACAAATATCGAAATAGCAAGAAACAATTTTATTCGTCTGTTAGTTCGCTGGCTTGTTGGTTGCTTTCAAGTAAAAATCAGGGTAAATACAGCGTAACTTTGCAAGTACTTGCCAAATTACTAAAATAAGCTCTATAGAGCAATATAAAACTACGTCTTCATCGTATTTTTAAACGTAGTGGTTTTTTCAAATGTGTGTTCTAAAAAGTCAGTCAATAAAGGATTTTGCTTCTTTTACAAAAAATAACTTCTACACTTGTAGTTCAACTCGTGCAATAATAACACGACGTGTGCTGGCGTATTTTTCCATGAATGAAGTAAATTAGCAATATTAATTGTTGCCCTAGCCCTATACAACCTAACCTACCTAGGCAACAGACAACGGAACTAAGAATATGTTATCTCCAGGGTCTCACTCAATTAGAAAACCCTAACGTGTCTTTTTTTAAAAAAACTTTTGGTATAATTGTTCTACCTACCACACCCCATTGATATTTAAATCACATACAGACGAATATTCTTTGTCATTTTAACACAAAACAAGGTATCTGAAACTGTAGCAAAATTGTTCAAGATCGTAAGAAAGATAAATTTTCTATCATGCAACTTGCATGAATTTCAAGTTTAATTATATTTTTGTAACTTCTAGGACGTGTTTTCTGAAGTTATTCGCGTTATTTTAAAACTATTTCCACTGGGAACAATAAACTGTAGAATACCACATTTAAATTGTTTAAAAGAATAAGAGTCAGATACCTTAGTTTTCACCGTAGGCGTATCTCTCGTACAGAATAGCAAGTAGGTACCATGCAATTTCAACGACACACTCTCATTGATAAAAAACACATAACTCTGCCACACGAGCATGTGCAAAAATGTATGTCGGCCCTTGCTTATAGTACACACAAAACTGGAAATAACCTCGAATGTTTTTACAGTATGTTAAGGGGAAAACGGTTTTATGCTCTTGATTGGTAGCACTAATAATATCATAGCCCTGTTTCACTTAAAAATACAAGCATTGAGTATAAGCAATAGAGATTATCAATTATTAACTGTATAAATATGTTAGGATTATCTACATAAATAATAAACCTCCTTATTCTCGAGCGCACCATACACATTTTAAATGTAGGCACTATCACGTTTACGGGAAGTAAGTAATAAAAAAAATAAGAAAACCACAAAGGATCTTGTAAAGGCAACAAACTTTTGTATTACCAGTATCAATCTAGGATCAAGATTCAAATTTCTTATCGACCTACCATGCTGACATACAAAAATACAATTTATACACTATCAATAACGAATTCAATAAGATATGAGATTGCTTATAGAACCTATGAAATAAATGAATCTAGTCTACATGTAATTTATTTTTACCATTAAGTGTATTCGAAACTAACAGATTCTCGTGCTCGATTCAATGCTTGTATTTTAGTTAAACTGTAGGCCTAGCACGAACCGCTAACGTTTTGGTAATCGAAAAGTAAACGATACTTTGTTTCCTTTTCCTATGCCTTTAAGAAAAAAAGTATCGTTTACTTTTCGAATACCAAAACGTTAGCGGTTCGTGCTAGGCCTACTGGCCCTTATATCGCGTCTTGAAGAGGTCTTAAATTTTAAAAAATGTTCTAAAAGCAAACGCCGGCATATATTAGTCATGCACCTGTTGCACAGACATACTTCAGATGGTCGGGCCACGTCTTGAGGCGGCGGGTGGGCGGCGCGGCGGGCGGCGGCCGGGCGGGCGGCTCCGACGCGCTCACGCTAGCGCACGCAAGTGACAGTGAGAACGGAAGGGTTGATGGCCGAGACTCAATTTACTAACTATTAAGCTGAACTTACTTAGGTAACTATGTATTAGGTTAGATTAGTGGCGGAACTCACTTGGGTATCAATGTACATATTAGGTAGGTAAGTGACGGACCTCACTTGGGTAACTATGTATAAGGTTGGTAAGTGACGTAACTCACTTGGGTAACGTATAAACGTAGTAATTAATGAATGGTTTTTCGAATGTTCATTTGATATTAAAAAAGTGTTTTTGAAACATTTGCAAACTCAGTATTTTGTCAAATGATGAGCTATGAAGCAATATGTTTTCTAAATGAGATGTTTGACAAAATATTACTTTTTCTAAAGTTATTTTCTAAATTAGTCATTTGTCATTCGTTTTTTCTCATACATTAGTGAAATACACACTCTTAGTTTGACAACGCTTTCTTTGTTTATTCAATCCATAGAAAATTTTGTTGTTTCTAATTAGTAATCATTGCATTGTTAGCAATATTTGTTTATGATTGTAAAATGTGTGTAAGATTTTGCATAAGTACCTAACTGTTAAAATATGGCGATCACCTATCAAATTAAAACCTAAATGGTATAAAATTCATAATGAGAACAATTTTGCTGAAATAGTGTATCGTATCGTAAGAGAAAGCTTCACTTACTTCATGTAACATTATTAGGCTCTAATTAGATCTTTTGATTTGGAGACCAATAAAAGCTTATTTTTTCTTTGCTCCACTTTCCATGTTGTCATATTTCAATCAGCCATCAATCCCTCCTTAGAAATAAATTATGATAATGTCCGTGAATATGTTGCACTAATATCTACAATTGTTGAAGTATAATGTGTACTTACAGAGTTTTGTCGCTTCGCTGTCAATTTCAAACATGTTTTTTTTGTATTTCATGCAGCACTTCGTTAGTTAAGGGAAAGTTTATGCTGATTACTTCCCACAGTTGCATGAAAATCGTAAATCTATGATTGGTGATGTTATGTACAATATTTCTGAATTCTCTGTTTGTTGTTCAGTTGTCATTTGTCAAGTCAAGATGGTCAGTAGATTCGGTTGGTATGATAGATATTTGTGCAACGACTCGTGAGAAGCTAAGAAGCGTTGGAGTAGGTAAATAATTGAAAAAGTGTATTTAGGTGAGTGTCCGGTCCGGTGGGGACTCGTCAGAAGTCTGAGCCTTAGAGATGAGTTTAAGTTATGGACAGTGGACTGCTAGGGAATACGTGAAGCATTTAAAAATACCTGTTTCTTTACCATAGGGATAGTGTTACCTCCATGTTGAGAAACAATTTATTTACTATTTAGTGGAGATCAATGAATGGTCATACGAAAAATCAGAAAAGTACGGTAGTAACAAAACTGTGACGTCTTTTAGAAAGAAGAAGAGCATCTGTTCATTTAAACCATTCGCAGACATAAATCAAGTTTTGTTTTTTTTTGCATTTTATGGCTTTGAACGCTTGGATCAGCAGCTTTTACCGTTTAGTGATGCTAAATTGCATAGCCAAGGGTTCTCGTGAATAAGGGTGTTAATTTTTAAAATGCTTAAGATTTTCCCCAGCGGGCCCATCTTTAAACAGGATTTCCCGAAACTGTGTCTTATTCTAGGACAGTAATTGACTAATCTTAACGATTTTGAATCTGTGTTACGATTTGTATTTTAATCTAACGTATGGTTAGTTTAACTGACAACGATATTCAAAATACTAAATGTCAGTAACCCTTTTTTTCGAAAGAGAAAGAGTTCAACACCACAATTTCAGTAAATTCTACAAAAAGGCATTTCAAGAGTTTGATAGTAAGTTAAGTAGTATCTTTATATCTAATTGGGTTCAGGCGAGTTAGTTTTATTCGGTAGAAAATATCTTGAAAACCGTGTGAAGGTGCTTTTTAGACCAAGATATTGGCGTAGAGCCATTTTTTAGACCGACTACCGATTTGAAAACATTCCTTAGAGTAGAACCATCTATACACTTAGGTATTGTCTCAGAATACAGGGCCAACCACTGAATCCAACGCTAATCAAAGTTGAGCAGCTCTTACAAGTATAGCTGTCACTTTCAGTCTGCATGAGTTTGAAGGCAAGCTCAACCATGATTGACGTTTGTGATTTCGGAGGTAAGTTCCCTAATTTACATTACAAGATATCTCCACCAGGGAGCTCTGCAAGAACCCAATCCTGAGCGCTCTCCTGCCAAGGGCATTTGACCATCAAGTCCAGCAATGCAAGATTCGTGTCGGAGACAAAGAAAGGATGTATTATTTTTATGTTGAAAAGGTCCGATCCTATTCAAACACATGCGTTACATCAGGGGCGTATATTCTGAAACTACACTCAAATATGAACTCAGGTAAAAATACAAGGCTGTGATTGGTGTAAACTTGGCGCAACCAATAGCAGGCTTGGATCGATACTCGGGTTTTAGAATCTAGTTTTGATCTTTGTTTCGCAATACAGACCATAGACTGTAGCGGAAACTGTAGCAAACTAAAATGGACTCTGAAGGCGACGACTGCCGGTTGGCGTAAGCGTTCTTCTGAACCCTTAAAACGAAAGCTGTAAGAGCATTACAAAGGCGATCCGCAAACGCGTTGCCAGTGGAGGGAAACCCGCCAGTGTAGAAGCTTTGAGTACTAGGTACTAGTGCTAGTACTTTAGCTTTAGATATCATGAACTGTACTGTGTCCAACGAATGTTTTTACCGATGACAAAAAAATATGAAGAGCACAAATTAACATTTACGTCTGAAAGTGTGTACGATACATTGCAAAAATAAGATAAATCGGCAATCTTGGTTTTCAATTGTGACACGTGACAACTGGGGCCCTGCTAAGCAAGCCATAATATCGCCTTCACGTTCAACCTTGCTTTTCACCGAGAAAGCACACTTATGGCTTATTACTCATTGGCTGAAAGACTTTCGCAGCTTCCAAAGGCAATTTAATCTACGAGTAAGACGTGAGTTTTTATGCTATCACTAAGACTACATACATCGTCAGTTTTGCTCCTAAGACATTATTTTCTTTGCTAATAACTTTCATAATAAGATATGAATTTCTGCAACATAGGTAACTACTTTGTAAATTATTATGATAAAAAACCTTTTCTTATGTAATTACATCAAACACATACATTTAATTTAGTTCTCTTTACTAAAACGAATCAGCCTGTCACCTTTAAGATCTGTCAACGATGCAATAAACGGTTGACAACATTACAGGCCTAAACCTTTCTGAATGTCGCCCGTCACGCTCGCAAGTGGTCATGAATGGCCAAATCCCCTTAACAAACGCTTCAACCAGCTAACCTATAAGATCACATGCCACTCACCCATTCTTCAGCTCGACGACACAAGGCCTGACTTCCTTCACCTCGACCGGCTTCGAGGCCTTGGGCGCCTCCGTCTCCAGCAGCATAGCGTTAAGGATCTGTTCCGCGCGGTCCTCGTTGTAGTCCACGCTCTCTAGAGCGATTGCTATAACGCGCTCCGCAACGGAGCTGTACTTCGTTTGAAGCTTCTGTTTTACTGCAGAGGAGAAAGGTTTTTTTTCGGTAATGGAAAATACTAAGGAAAACACTGAAAACCCCACTGAGCCCCGTTTCGAAAATCATGACGTTTTCTTGTATTTTCAACCGTTCAAAGCACAGTTGTCCGCAAAACAATTTACACTCCATTTATTATAACATAAGAAAAAAGAGGCTCATTTGCAGGGGTGCTAAAAAAAAAGGAGGTGCTAAACGCGGGGTTGCGCCGGGTTCGTTCATAATTGAACAAAAGCTACGTACAAACAAAGATAACGAATAACGATAACGAAACAAAAACAAAAGACACCTAATCACAGAATCGGTAAGAAAAACAATAAGAAACAGCAAAGCATTTACAAATGAATGTTTACCATTTTTAATTGACTTCCGACCTGTGCAAACCCAGCTATTGTTCCCGGACCTTTTTATCGAACTGTCACATCTTTAAAAGATCGACGCCTGTCGGGCCCGCTGGCAAAGATATTACAATAAAAAAGACGTAGATAGGTTATGTCAGTACTGACGCGAAGTCAAAAATTGACGTGTGAACAAGAAAGTGCGATTATTTACTAGAGCGTTAACGAGACAGAAACATGTTGCGCAGTGTCGTCTCAATCTGTCAACACTGTCAATGCTTTGCTCAGGTACACGAAAAGTTCTGGTTTTTGGGTGCCACATTTTTAGGACAAGTAACCCATTTTCCATTTTTATTATGATACCATTGCCAGCTGGTGATTAAACAAAAGTGACTCACGCTGATTCTTCTCTTCCAAAGTCTTCATAATGGTGACGACCTTCTTCGGCGGCGGCGGCGTTTCTTTCTCCTTCTCCTTCTTCTTCTGCGGGTTGACGAGGGTCTCCTTCTTCGGGAAGCCCATCGTGATGAGTTCTTCGCTGGCCTTCTGCACATTGTTGTCTTTGTTCGCAAGCACGTCCAGGATCAGGGTCTCCTCTGCTTTCGGGAATATGCTTTTCAGGTACCTGTGATACCACAAGACGATTAATAAGTACGAGGTAGTTATTTCCAAACTCAATATTGACAAGGAGAGCGTCGGAGCCCAGTGGTTAAGCACTGTGGCATGAGTTTAAGTAAGTAAATATTCTTTATTGCACACTAAATAACAATGATGGTTACAGATAAGTAGATATGAACAAGTTAATGTACAATTTGACCGGTTTTAACGCTAAAAAGCGATCTCTCCCAAACAACCCACTGGTAGAGGAAAGTTGATAAGAGCAGGCAACAGTACTAAGTAGTAATCAGATAGAATTAAGCACAAACTATTATAAGATACATACACATAATACACAATAGAATACTTAAACATACATAAAATGCTATAATAGTAACTAAATAAATAAAAAGTAGTAGTGAAGTAGTAAATATGGACAAAAAAAACACTTGCCCAGCGTTCATTATACAATAAATCAACTTGCAACTCTACGGTGGTATAACACACCGATAAAAAACAAGTAGGTAATCCGGATAACGACAGTAAATTCGCTCTGCAGAGTGTAGGCTTCTGAACGTTCCGTTTACCATGACGGCAACAATCAGTGCGACTCGGTCTATTCCGTTTCGAATCTACTCTTGCATTAGCGATAGCTCTAAAGTTTAATATTTAGAAGAAGGAAATAAATAATTACCAGTCACGTATGAATTTTCTTGCTCGGACATAAAACAGATACATTGTAGAAAATGTTGTTGACTGTGGTGTCAACACCAGTTAACTCATACCATAACACAAACCACTACTTAAACACAAACTATACTTATTCTTTAGCACTAAAAATCTTGCAAGATATATCTTATCTCTTTATCATTCCTTATATCATGCTGTTTATATTGTTTTATCCATAATGAATCAATCTTCAGCTTATCGGACTATTTTTCACCTCTAAACTAGTTCATCAATTTCAACACAAAATCGCGTCCATTTGTATGAATTAACTGAAAAACTATTCCAATTAAATTACTGTTTTATATCACAGATTTCTACAGGAAAAACATAAAGTTCAGAGTTCAGATAACACATAATTACGTTAATGGTGTAAACATAACTGCTTAAAGCAAATTCTGAACCATTACACGAAATCGGTGATAATCCAGGTGACAACATAATAGGGTTTAAGAAGTCAATCCTTACTTGAGTTTCATTTTCGGAGATTGGTGCCTAGGCCCGTCAGTGGACTTGGTGGTGCCGCAGTAGCTCGAAGCCCCGGACGCGGGGCGCAGTAGTGACGGCGACCCTGCAATCGCGGGAAACTTGTGAGAATGCAGCTATATTAACCTGCAAGTAAGGTACGGAAGAAGAAATACCTCGAGGTTTCCTAACGTGATGATAAGAAGTGATATTTGTACAATCATTTCGTATCCACTTCCCTGATAATGATGTGACTCCTCTCGTAAAGGCTACTATTTAGCCGCTTCAGAAGCGTGTGTAGCAGAAGTCATTTTAACTGTTGGGCTTCAACGAACCTCCAATTAGCTCTAAAATGTACAAATCAGGGACAGGTAATACTAATAAAGGGACATCAGGTTTGTAGGTGCCGTTTGTGATCGTCCACCTGTCTCAGAACTACATTTTCGGATCAAGTACCTTCATTGTCGTTTCCAGTTACTTACAGAGCAGAAGGTTCGGTAGGGCACATGAAATCTAAAAGAAAAAGACCTACCGCCATGCACTCCCCTCGTCCCTCGCAGTCAAATTATAAGAAGTAGAGGTTCCCCAGCTGGGACATATGAAGCTCATCTCACCATGTGGCGTTCCCGTCAATGGCGTGAAGTGGCTAGACCCCTGCATGGAGCCAGACACACCTTTGGCCAGTTGCAGCGCTGAGTAGACGCCCATAGCGCCGCGCGTCAGGCGCGCTGCCGACGGAGACATCGTCAGAGGGCCCGGAGTCGTGATCGGATGTTTCTCCACTTGCAAAGCACTGATCACTACTGCTTCACGGTTGTAGTACCTGAGGACAGTTCCCATAGGATGTGAGTAACTACATTAGCAGGCGTAAGGCGCCAGGTTTTTTCATTCAATCTGCCACCCTGGGTTTAAATTTGTCCGGCAAATTCTGGGCTTCTGAATGTTCCATTACGTTCATGACGGCATAATTCAGAGCGCCTCTGACTACCCCGCCTGGGCCCGTACCTTTCTAACAACAAGATTTTTGGGAAAAGGTAGGGCTGCGATAGAATGAATGTTTTTTAAGCTGCCAGCTAGGCTGGAATTCGCCGAGCGAATTCAAAACAAACAAAGTGGTAGGTAACAAACATAACGGTGGTAGGCCCCCCCCCTACCTAGGAGTTAACTGCAAATTGTAGAATAAACACAATTTTGTAGAATAAAAAATCTGGCCATCCGACTTTCGAGCCAGTGTTTAACCACAGGGCCAGGGCTCTCGATGGAACTTACTTTTTCAGCAGTATCTTGATGTGGGTCTCGCTGACCGTGGGGAACATGGTGCTGATCTTGGCGACGAGCGCGTCCGTGTCGGAGTTGAGTGTGAGCGAGTCCTGGAACTTGTCGTTGAGATTTGGACTCCACCACCCGAGTTCAGAGCCAGTTCCGAGGTGCCCGAGGCGCAGTGAGGTGCCCGTGGCGCAGTTGTGACAGTGATCGGCGACGATCGTTGTTGAAAAGGAACACACGCCGGGTCGGAAAACGGATGGGTCACCATCCGACCGAAGTTTAGTGATGTGTATTTCGGGCATCTCCGTGCTTCGGAAGGCACGTTAAGCAGTTGGTCCCGGTTGACGTCGCTAGATGGCAGTCGTTAAGCCTAGTCAGAGGCCTTAGGGCGGCTTTATGACATCTGAGGTTGCTCACTAACCTTACACCCCTCCAACAACCCGCACTGAGCCCGCGTGTTGGAGTATGGCTTGTTCCACCTCATAGTTGAGGTGAGGCCTGTGCCCAGCAGTGGGACGTATATAGGCCGATTATGAGTCCTGGAACTTCTCGTTGAGATTTGGACTCCACCACCCGAGTTCCGAGCCGGTGTTTAACCACGGGGCCAGGTCTCGATCTTGATAAAACTTACTTTTTCAGCAGTATCTTGATGTGAGTCTCGCTGACCGTGGGGAACATGGTGCTGATCTTGGCGACGAGCGCGTCCGTGTCGGAGTTGAGCGTGAGCGAGTCCTGGAACTTGTAGTTGAGATTTGGACTCCAACACTCGAGTTCCAAACCAGTGTTTAACCACAGGGCCAGAACTCTCGATGGAACTTACTTTTTCAGCAGTATCTTGATGTGAGTCTCGCTGACCGTGGGGAACATAGTGCTGATCTTAGCGACGAGAGCGTCCGTGTCGGAGTTGAGTGTGAGCGAGTCCTGGAACTTGTCGTTGAGATTTGGACTCCACCACTCGAGTTCCGAGCCAATGTTTAACCACAGGGCCAGAACTCTCGATCGAACTTACTTTTTCAGCAGTATCTTGATGTGAGTCTCGCTGACCGTGGGGAACATGGTGCTGATCTTGGCGACAAGCGCGTCCGTGTCGGAGTTGAGCGTGAGCGAGTCCTGGAACTTGTCGTTGAGGTGCGACACGCGCCCGGGGATGGGGCTCCCGCGCGGCGTGAGGCAGAGCGCGCGCCCCAGGATGGGGCTGTCGTTGGGCGTGCCGTAAGACCTCCCATCCTACAATCACCACATGCTGTTTTACAGGATGGCCAATATACAATAATCCATTTTTCTACAGGTATTCTCATTAATAAACATAACATCGCTTCCTCGACAGTCAAGACATGATAAGTTTAATTTTTTTTTTAAATACTCAACTCCAGTCACTATTTCACTGAGTTTTCACTGAGTCACTTTAAACTTGGTATGCAATTGTACTGTATAGATAGGTCATGTAAGAACCATGTTATGCGTTACTTTAGTTTTTATTCTCATTTCATACAAAACATTTTAAAAAAATCACTGGCGTAATTGTGTGCAAACCATAATAACTGTGTTTGGCGATGGCAAAACATTGAAGTGATGTAGGTAACTAATCGAGAACCTCCCTGTTGTTACAATGGAGGTTCAGTATTTTCAAATGCACATATTAATCCTGGGTCAAGTTCATCCTAGGCTTACCAAATGGTTAACCAAACGAAACAGAACTGTTGGGCTTACTAGCATTTGAGATTTGAATTAAAATGCTCTCATGAGCATGATATCATTATGACGAAACATTAATAGCACAGGCACTACAGGTAGTATGTTCGCGTTAAGAATGCAGCATTTTTTTCATTTAATTTTGGTAACACACATCAAAACTCAGGTACAAAACCGAACGATTTGATTGGTTAGGGGGGGTACTAGGTCGAAGGACAAGAATGAAATCATTGCATTCCTAACGCGAACGGACTATAGACATCTTAGGCAATTTACTCTAAAATCTAAAATCAATTTACTCTATACTTACGAGATGTGGCTTGAGCCCTTTCGGATGGAACATCTTGGGGCTGCTCTGGCTCTGGAAGGCATGCTGGAGACGAACGGGGGAGGGGTAAGGGTGCACGTGGTATGGGGAGCCGTGTATAGACTGCCGATCCAGAATGAACAGACATGGGTGGACAAACAGTACTGTGAACAACTATGCTAGTGCTTCACACATGCGTTCAACGAAGCGTTATACATTTTTTTTCTCCATTCTTACCATACTTAATAGAACTCAACTTCAATCAAGCGGAGTTATTTTCGATATCATTTATATTTCATTGAAACCTTTTGTCGTGTAATTGTATTGGTCACAATTGGGCATTACAAAATACAACCTAGGTATATAGTGTACTGTACATAGTTTGGATTTCTGAAACAATTTTTAAAAGTATGCTTTCCTTAAGCCTTTGAACGCCGTCGGTCACTGTAACAATCGAATTCCTATTGTTTGTGGCCGGCGTGGCGCTCAACGTGTTAATAACAGTTATTTAATAATCTTTAAAAAATATCTGTTTCTGAAAGATTTTTTAAGCAAATGCATCTTAGGTGGTACACACAGTCAATCAAATACAATATATTACGTAATTTATATCCAAGTCTGTATATGAATTTCAGGATGTATTCTCATTAATCAAACGCAGTGCAGTGCTGGCACAATTATCTTAAATCAACCAACATTCAAAGCCTTGTGAACACACAACACAAAACCATCAATATTAATACTTTGTCGTCCGTCAGCTCCCCATTATGGTACACCGTCCAGTTGTATCGACTCTTCATGGCTACTGAAATTTATTAAAAAACTATTTATATAAGGCTACATGATCAACATGTAACATCAACTGCAGCAGTCATAAGGTGGCAACTCAGGATGATGAGCAAACATAGGCCTAATGTCTAGTGTCTATAGTAAATTATAGTTAATTAGTTTTTCTTGAATCAATGATAACAATAGGTATGTGAGTGGATTTATTGATGTATTTAAGGATATGCTATAATTTTCCTTCTTTTCTGCTTGTCTTAACTTGAAGATAATAATTCATTGGTTTTCAATACCACATGACTGTATATTCATAAATGAAATAAGATTTTCTTTTTGAAAGTTTGCATTTAGGCAATTAGTGTTATTACTCTTCAGCATAACTTAAAACATAGGCTCTTACAACTGACTCCATTCCTTCCTGTTTCTCGTGAGTAATCTCGAGAGTGGCCCAGGATAAGAGGGTCTAACTAATTACAAAAGCAACATTAAGTAGTACATGTTTGAAATACATAATAATTAAATATCCCAGGACATTGTATGTTAGAGATTTACCATCAATATCTTTCTATTATAGAGTTGTAAGTACCTAATTTATTAATTTGACTATTTGTAATACCTTAAATTGTGTGTGTTTTTGGAGGAAAACAAAATCAATGTTTTTCCAAATTGCGATAGCTCGGGTCTCTTCAAGAAAAGGGTGGATAGGCAAATTTTGCTGAGCGAGCAGACATGTACTATCACTGCCATTCCTCATTAAAATATTGCTATCAAATGACTACATAAAAACAAAATAAAAATGTGAAAGTGTGTTAAATTTTGTAACATGTCAAGAAATTTCTTTTTGTATTTCGATTTTCTATTTAAATTCATTTCATTTGCACCAATTGGCTTTTTTAAGTCAGATGTTAGGATCATGATCGATTATTTTAGTGGACTCGGAGATTCAAAGAGATGCTGTAAAGTCTTATCTTCACATCTCTCTTTAAATCTACCATAAAGGAAGACTCCCTGTAGTAGGAGTCTTGGGGAAATTGGTGAAATGGCCCATAAACAGATGGGCTAATCACCCAGCCAATTGCCAGACCAGAGTCCCCAACTGGAGAATAATAATGATAAGTTCACTTGGCTAGTGAATATTTGATTAATTACATCGCGTAAAAAGATATGTTAGTCCGACATACTAAAATTTTAACAAGAATTAATCTCTATTTAGTTTTCACACAAGAAACCCATCAGGCACATCCGTTATAAGATGATTTAAAATAAATACTTAAATACACAGGAGCAAACAGACACAGAATAATCATGAATTCTTGCCCTGGGTGAGGATTGAACCAGCAACCTTTAGTGTAGTGCTTCAGACAGGACCTTCACTTTGAGTCAGTTTGAATGTCTTTCATTTATTTATTTAATATTTTAATGCACAAAATAGTATAAAAGGCGGAGTTAATGCTAGTAAGCAGTCAACCATTTGTGCTTATTCCCATAACACTTTTATGCACTATGCATCTCTGCAAAACCTAAAGGCTGATCTTACTCCCCAAGACTGGAGATCAAGGCAAGTTAGAAAAGATGATGCCAGATTCAGATGGACCAGAGGTACCTTTTGTATTCACATACCATGGTCACTTAAGAAAAATCACCTGTATGTATGAAGAATATGTATGAGGTCATATTTATTGGAGCCTCTAATGTGACAAATTAGGTAAAAACAAATATTACAAACAACAATAGAAACGGTTTTTATTCTTCTCACTTCTGACAACTGTAACTCGATTCGGACTGCAGTTAGAGGTATGATATTAAGATTTTTTAACTGGACCATATTGAACCTAAAAATATTTTTTGGTTGATGTAATAGTGAAAAAGGCACCCAAATCAGGAGAACCTTTTAGCAGTGTACTACTTTGTGTTGCTCTCAATAAGAATGTACGTATGTAATGTACATACTGGAGACAGACTTGACTAGTTCAGGCAGAAATTATTAAATGTGTTATTCTTCAAATGGGTCTATGAAAAATCAACAAAATGTATGTTTGTATACCACACCAAAATTTTATTGGGTTTGCTTGAGTACCTTGACTAATCAGCGTCAAAAATATGTAAGGACATTCGAACTATCGGGTGGGCATTTGATATTCGCACCCCGATTTTGGGGTTGTAAGTGGTGTCATTTTAAAGGGGGTGGTTACCCCTTCCATTTAACATCCCCCCCACCGCGCGGAGACGCATGGTTTTTTTTTCATACGTGTTTAAAGTTACGTGTAACGAAACGTTAATTTGCGTTGTTTTAATGACTTTTAGGTTGTTAAACTCCTTGTTTTTAGTATTTTCTGTTTATTTAATAATTGTTATTACTAATCATTATTTTTCAATAAAAAAATAATGTAAAATAATAAATAATTAATTTTTTTGTTTTTTAATAATGATGAAACGGAACGTATTTTCCGCCATCTTGGTTTGTTTGTTTACATGTCATTGTGGTGTCATTCCGTTTCTCTCGTGGTTTCGTGAAGTGAACTTGCCTACACTAGAGTCGGGGCGAAACCGACACGGATAGATTAGGTTAGAAGGTTTAAGGCGGGAGCGAAGCGGAGCGAAGCTCCCGCCTTAAACCTTCGTGGTTATTTTTTTTTTAAACCCAAAAAACGACTGGCCTACACTAGAGTGGGGGCGAAACCGACACGGATAGATTAGGTTAGAAGGTTTAAGGCGGGAGCGAAGCGGAGCGAAGCTCCCGCCTTAAACCTTCGTGGTTATTTTTTTTTTTAACCCAAAAAACGACTGGCCTACACTAGAGTGGGGGCGAAACCGACACGGATAGATTAGGTTAGAAGGTTTAAGGCGGGAGCGAAGCGGAGCGAAGCTCCCGCCTTAAACCTTCGTGGTTATTTTTTTTTTTAAACCCAAAAAACGACTGGCCTACACTAGAGTGGGGGCGAAACCGACACGGATAGATTAGGTTAGAAGGTTTAAGGCGGGAGCGAAGCGGAGCGAAGCTCCCGCCTTAAACCTTCGTGGTTATTTTTTTTTAAACCCAAAAAACGACTGGCCTACACTAGAGTGGGGGCGAAACCGACACGGATAGATTAGGTTAGAAGGTTTAAGGCGGGAGCGAAGCGGAGCGAAGCTCCCGCCTTAAACCTTCGTGGTTATTTTTTTTTTAAACCCAAAAAACGACTGGCCTACACTAGAGTGGGGTCGAAACCGACACGGATAGATTAGGTTAGGGGATCACCCTCCCTCCCACCCATAACATATGCAAAAATCAATGAAAAATATTTTTTTTAAAAATCATAAAAAAAACTACTGGTTTCCTCACTTTGGGGAGGGGGGGAGGGTCCCCCTTGACGCGGGGGGGGGGGGGGGGGATCCCCCTCCCCCCCACCCATAACATTCGCAAAAATAAATGAATTTTTTATTTAAAAATCATAGAAAAAACTACTGGTTTCTTCACTATGGGGAGGAGGGGAGGGTCCCCCTTGACGCGGGGGGGGTGATCCCCCTCCCCCCCACCCATAATATTCCCAAAAATAAATGAAAATTTTTTTTTTTTAAAAAAATCATAAAAAAAAAACTACTTGTTTCCGCACCCTGGGGGTGGGGGGGAGGGTCCCCCTCCCCCCCCCTCCCCCCTCCCCCCCCCTCCACTATCAAAATCGGGGGGCGAATATCAAATGCAACCCCGAACTATCTCACATAGGTGCTGTCGAATTAACCGGTACGACAAAGTTCTAAACTGTTTAATAGTTTTGATGGGGCTGTACAATAATGAAATTTTGATCGATAAAAATAAACCAAAGGACAGTTTACATAACTCCAAAAACTTTCATACCTGAGGATGAATGCATTCCATGGCAATGTGGTGAGCGGCACTTTGTATAGATTTGTGTTTTCGTAATTCATCCATTTCAAATATATTTTACTTGTAAACACTTGGCAATAATGATATGACTTTGATATTAAATTAATTCCCTAGAACTCACATTTTACACTCTGCAATTAAATCTAATTAAACAGCTTTTATTAACACACTCTCCAGACAAATTGTGTTACTAAAATCATGTTTATTTGATATTTCCCTCCTTTCAGTTTGTTTGGCAACTACGTCCGCGGTGCTAACGGAAAGCCAAGTTTTCAATAAGCTGACTAAATTCAAAGGAAGGATTATCCAATCCCCAGCAATGGCCGTGTGACCTTTTTGATTTAGCCGAGTAATATTGCGTAATACCGTCTCAGAAAAATCAATAGTGGTTTACAGCTGCGTTCAAAAAAACGTAACAAGTACGCATCACTTACAAAAAAAAAAAACAAAGTGCAGTAAAGTAAAATTTTATGTTCAGCGATAATCCAAGTAAGTTAATCAACGATCAATGGTCAGAAAGTTAAGAAAGTCTTGGGCTTGGGTTAAAATGCTGAGACGGTTTACGGGAACTAATCTTTTGTGAAAGTACAGTCACCGGCAGTCAGTTAGCCGTTTGTCCGTTTGTTAACCTTGCTCTTGCCAAATGACATTTCTTTCCAATGTGCAAGAAGAACTGGCCGGAAAAGGGTAGCGTACCTACATGTTGCGCAATGTGCCGTTGGCTGGCAGTAGATCCGGAGATTGGGACAACCGACCTCATAGGGACAGCTAATTAGCCTTTAGTTTTCCATTCAAATTAATTTACATACTAAAAAAATACTTGTTTGTACAACATTTTTGTTCAGAAGGTTCAGAATGTTCGAAAGTAGTTTCACACAAGCAGCTTAATTAGTTAATTATCGGTTGGATCAATATTCGTAATTTTTATGCAATCTGTGATATTAGCTGTCAAATAGTCTTTGACTACATTGGCAAAGTGCTCTAAGATTGTTTCGCGCTTTGTATGTTATGGATAGGATATTTATTGTTAATATTGTATTGCTTTGTATCTTGTTTTGATACTAGGTACCCAGGTAGTTCTAAAGACGAACCGTTTTTCATTCGAGCTTCCCTTCTTTTTGAACGTAAAATACAGTTTTTTTTGTATTTTTAAGCAATAATTTTTATACAATTAAAAAATAGAAACAGTACATTAAAAAATGAAATAATACAGTTTTTTAGTGTGCCTTGGAATTGAATTTACTATCATATGTGCTGACTTTGATTGGTGTTTTATTTTGTTTTCTCAGTCCTCTCAAAAACTGATTTTAATTTACGTTTGTTTTTTTCCTCATATGTTTTCCTTGCGATTAATTTATGTCTCTTTCTCACTCTTTCCCTCACTTTTTCGGAGAAGTGCGCGCTTTTGCATCTATGGTTCAATTTCTACTGTCAGTCAGTCAGTAGGTCGGTGAAAAAAAAAGTATTGTTGCACGCAGAATGCAATAGTAAAACAAAACAACAGATAAAAATAAGAGTAGAAACTGTAAATTGCATTATAGGAATTTCATAAATGAAAAAAGGATCTCTGGCGGAGACAATCATCACGTTTTAATCAATCTGTGTTTAATTTAGCAGAAATTTTGAAGTTGCCGCCATAACCTCAGCGTATGTGAAGTGTTTTCGTCGCCTTACGTTATTATAAATGGCGGACGGCTAAAGAAAGAATGACTGAAGGTGATGGTGGCGGAACGTCATTCGATGTGATTCCGTCTCCGCGAATTACGAGACCAGCAGTTAACAACGTTCATGTGAGCGGTGGTTGGAAACGGTCGCAACGCGAGGGGGAGTATCGGGGAGGGCGGACGAAAGCAATGGCTGAGAACAGAGGTTCGGACAACGTCGTTATGCCGGACATTACCGAAGTTTCCGAAGCCGATCCACTAGCGGCGGGGGCCGAGCACGATTCCGAGCGTGGCGATGGCGGTTCCGTTTTGACAAGCGGGATCAAGGCTCCGAGGCTGTCTGCTGATTCGAACGGGGTGGTAACTGTGCCCGTGTCGCTGCCCGTGGGCACTCTTATCACAGGGACGACATTCAACGTGATTACGTCGGACCAGCTGCCGCATTTCAAGCCTATGTTGTGCGTGGATAATGGTTTTATATCTGGCGGGCCGGTGTCTGAAGAGATAAAGGCGACCCACATCGTGATCCAGAACCCGCCGTCGCCGCCTGCGCGGGCCGCGCATGAGGAGGCTGCGCCGTCGGCGCCGGCCGCGCGCGCAGCCAGCGCCCGCTCCTGGGCGGAGACGGCGGGCATGCCAGTGCTGCCAGTCCGCTGCAAGAACATATCTGCAGAGCTACACAAACAGAGATTCGGCTCTGGAGGAAGAGGGAGATGCATCAAGTATGGCATTATGTGGTACACCCCTAGTGAGTTTGAAGCCCTATGTGGCAGAGCTTCTAGCAAGGATTGGAAGAGATCCATCAGGTTCGGTGGTAGGAGCATTCAGGCTTTGATTGATGAGGGTATACTGACACCTCATGCTACCAGTTGCACTTGCGGAGCCTGCTGTGATGATCAGTCTGGTGAGTTTGTTTAGTGATCTATTTAGGTACTTTTAAAAAATATTTCTTGGTTTATTATTTTCTGACTCCAATAGTACAAGTTTGGGAGCCGCTTCGCTAGGGGTTAGATAATAGGCATGATGACTGTATTTTTTTTTTGTTTATTATCGAAAGACCTTACATTTATGTAAACAATCCTCAAAGAATCACTTCATCTGGATCAATACCACCAGAGATATCACAATTTGAAATGCACATTTTTGGACTTGCCCAAAAACGCTCCATACAAAAGTGACAGCGACAGTGACGTCACTGTCGCTGTTTTTGTAAGGAGCGCGTAATAACTTTGTTCGACAGCTATATTCAATATTGCGTTTATGATAATGGTCTCCTAACATAATTCCTTCATAATAATGATTTCTAATATTTACGCGAACACTATACATCGAAATAAAACAACTTTACGGATTCTACTCGCGGTGTTATATTTTCTTTCATTTTCTAACCCGACGTTTCGACTCCTTTACAGCAGTCGTGATCACGGGATGACAAAGATGTTCTATGTCACAAAACAGTACAAAATTTTTAGCAACCCTCACTTAACTACCGTCATTTCCACTAACATTATTGGAAATGTTCCTATCCACGCAGTACGAACTAACCGTATCCTGAGACCTCACAGTATTGTGCTGCCCTCTGGGATTGATCAAGCGTATAACAGGCTCCCAAGCTGGTGGTAAATTCCAACCATCCTCACGATTGAAATTCGGATGTTTTTTAATTTCAATAGCCTCTCGCAGCATCCTTGGTAAGTAACGATTCTCCCTAGCAAGGACCTGCGGTTTATCAAATCGTATGAAATGGTTGGGCTTATCAAGGGCATGTTCACAAACTGCTGATTTTGTAGATCTCCTATTCTTAATATCACCTATGTGTTCTTTGATACGCGTCCCTATGCTTCTTTTGGTTTGACCTATATACGAGAGCCCACAGTCACAATCAAGCTTGTATACACCCGCTGTTTGAAGAGGAATATTACACTTAACAGGTCTTAAAAATTGATTAATCTTCTTGGGCGGCTTAAAATAAGTTTTAATAGAAGCACGCTTCAAGATGTTCCCAATCTTGTCAGTGACACCCTTCAAATATGGCAATACAGCAGGCTGACGCTCAACTGTGGCTGGTTTCACTCGGTTTCTGCGACGTCGCGGTGCTTTGAGCTTGTTTTCACCCAGCACACGCTTGACATGCTGGACTTCAGCATGCAGGTGGTCATCATCACAGATCCGTTCCGCTCTCTGTAACAAAGTTTTACCAACAGTAGCTAACTGCGAAGGATGGTGGTGAGAATCACCGTTTAAGTACCTATCAGTATGGGTAGACTTCCGATACACAGTATGGCCCAAACTATGATCAGGATTCCTAATAACTAACACATCTAAGAAAGGTAGTTTACTGTCAGCTTCCAATTCCATAGTAAATGTTATCCTAGGGTGTATAGAGTTAAGATGGTCTAAAAATGCTGATACTTTGTTGGATGGTAAAATTGTGAAAGTATCATCCACATACCGCTTGTAAAACCGTGGAACGACAGGTGCTGAAGCTAAAGCTTTTTCCTCGAAATCCTCCATGAAGATGTCAGCTACCACAGGGGACACGGGAGATCCCATCGCTACACCATCAAGCTGTACGTAGAATTTATCATTCCAGTACAAATAACCTGCCCTAAGACACAGGTTAAGTAACTCTGCATATTCAACGGGCATATCACAGTCCACTAACCTTTTCCTAGTAATTTCTATGCAATCCTCTACTGGTAAACATGTAAACAAGGACTGAATATCAAAGCTAACCATTGTCTCATCATCAGAAAGTTGTAGTTGTTGTAACTCACCAATGAACTGGTAGGAATCCTTCACATGAGATGTAGTCTGTCCTCGCAAAGGTGAGAGTACCTTCGCCAAGTGCTTAGCCAACCGATAAGTAGGTGAGTCGATTTGGCTTACTATTGGCCGAAGGGGAGCAAGTGGTTTGTGTATCTTCGGTAACCCATACAGCTTTGGAGGCTTGGCACACGATGGTATAAGATACGACACGTCTAGATTTAACTTTTCACTGTGTTTCTTAAGAAGCTCGGTGGTCTGCTTCAAAATCTTACTAGTTGGGTCGGTTTTAACAAGTTTGTAGGTGTTTTCATCCGACAATAAAAGTGAAATTTTGTCATTGTAATCCGACGTATCTAACACCACCGTAGCATTTCCCTTGTCCGCACGAAGGATAGTCAGCTCTGGCCTAGTACGCAAGTTCTTTAAAGCGCGATATTCATCAAGAGGAAGATTCAGTTTGGGCACTTTGCTCCGACGCAGAACGGATGACACATCCTGGCGTATTGCCTCCAAATCCTCCTTCTTCATGGTATTCTTATACAAGGCATCCTCAACACTACAGATTATCTCTTCATAAGGTATTTTACGCGGCGCTACAGAGAAATTAAGACCTTTTTCCAAAACTGAAACGGTAGGCCGGTCCAATATTTGTTTTGATAAATTGACAACCGCTCGAGACTCCGGTCGATCCGTTCCACAGATAAAATCTGATTGGCCAGATGTCACGGCCGCGTTCCGTTTCTCGTATCGACCTTTGTTTTCATTCATTAACTTTTCAAATTTCTGAATCTGACTTTGCTTGCAGTTATTATATTTAGATGTTTCTCTACTGTTTAATCGTTCCATGCAAGATGCAAAATCTAAACTCGGCAGTTGTGCTCTCAAATAATTAGACAAATTCTCAATATCTTTACGCAACAAAGAAAGATCGAAACGGTGTTGTCTTATGAGGCTACTAAGCAATTTTTGACTTGCCTGCTGGAAGATCCTGGCACTTCCCCAAATGTCCTTTTTTGGTGATATTCTCACGCATGGTGGAAGGAGATGATGATCACGACACCTCTTCAAGAAATTTAAAGATGTTGTTTTTCTTGCGCGCCTGGTCTTAAGGTCTTCCAGCCGGCGAATGCTTTTGGCAGTTTCCAGTCCGTACTGGTCTACATAATGATTTCTAATATTTACGCGAACACTATACATCGAAATAAAACAACTTTACGGATTCTACTCGCGGTGTTATATTTTCTTTCATTTTCTAACCCGACGTTTCGACTCCTTTACAGCAGTCGTGATCACGGGATGACAAAGATGTTCTATGTCACAAAACAGTACAAAATTTTTAGCAACCCTCACTTAACTACCGTCATTTCCACTAACATTATTGGAAATGTTCCTATCCACGCAGTACGAACTAACCGTATCCTGAGACCTCACAGTATTGTGCTGCCCTCTGGGATTGATCAAGCTATTGAGAGGCTATTGAAATTAAAAAACATCCGAATTTCAATCGTGAGGATGGTTGGAATTTACCACCAGCTTGGGAGCCTGTTATACGCTTGATCAATCCCAGAGGGCAGCACAATACTGTGAGGTCTCAGGATACGGTTAGTTCGTACTGCGTGGATAGGAACATTTCCAATAATGTTAGTGGAAATGACGGTAGTTAAGTGAGGGTTGCTAAAAATTTTGTACTGTTTTGTGACATAGAACATCTTTGTCATCCCGTGATCACGACTGCTGTAAAGGAGTCGAAACGTCGGGTTAGAAAATGAAAGAAAATATAACACCGCGAGTAGAATCCGTAAAGTTGTTTTATTTCCTTCATAATAGTTTGGGTTACAAAAAAGTGATATTGTTTTACAAAAATTTAACACATATGAAATGGACTTGCCCACCCAAGTTTGCAGGCCTATTGTAGCCTCATTTTGAAACGAATTTCGATTGTGGTTTTACAATAACATTTGTAATCAATTATTATTTTTGGGGAACATAAAAAAACATGCAAAATCACTCATAGTCATCTACCCTATCGTGGTGTAAAGATGTCTTACATATTAATTTTCATTTATTTATGATATTTAATATATGAAAAATAACAAATTCAAGTAGAAATAATTAACCAGTTTAAATTTATACTTTAAAAGGTTAAAGGTTTGTTTTGATTATTTATTCTCATAAACTATGTTCCACCCGCATCATTTCTCTGTCTTTCTCTATCTTACCCTAAAGAGTAAATATCCCATTTTATAAATAAAAGCCCACGAAACTAAATAAACGGAAATGGGATAAACTAAATTCCTATTAAAGCTGAATAAAATTAGTTCATTTTACCTTTTGGTTGTAATACATGTTTTGATGTTTATATTTAATCAAGGAATTTTGTATGTTCAAACAATACTGATTGTGGCGCTCCTGGCTCACTATCTATCTAACTACCTATCTATCTATCAATATTTAACACAAACTGATGGAGCCATACCATTTAAAATCTCATTTGTTGTTGAGGTGAATGCTACCGAAATACAAAAAAAAAACTGCTACCATCTTGCATCCAGCTAACAACTGCCTTTGTAGTTATGAAAATTTTACAGAAACTTATCCTTTATTTTTATTCAAAATGCAGCTTTTAATATACTATGTACGTTTTTCCTGCAGCCATGGGGCCTGTGCGTCTCTTCACCCCATACAAGAGGAAACGGAGAACACACCAAGAGGGAGGCGAAGAGAAAAAACCCAAAGTAAAGCAGGAGAGTAGCCTTGGAGACAGTGATGTAGACAACATCCATCAGACGAGCAACAACAGCCACTCGAAGGAAGCGTGGCAGACCATTGCTGAAGGCCTGGACACTAATGCGGACTACCATCTGCTAGAAAACCCTGAGTCAACTCCAGATCCTGTTGCCGGTAAATTGATTGTTTTTTTACATTATAGTATCATAAGCATTCACAAGATAACATCTTTGAGACAAAAGCGGAAATTAAAACTTTTATAATCACCTGTTCTGTAACCATTAATTACTGTGCAACCTGAGTCTGCCAGTTCCCATCTGATGCAGGCATACATTTTATTGATTTCATCACAAATTGGCCTCTGGCTTTGCTGACCTTTCAAATGCGAATCACTCTATTTATAGTCTGTTAAAGATATCACTCCTTGCTTGCGTTAGCCATGTCTTTATTTAGATTGTTGTAGCTCAGGAATCATTAAAAAAACAAAGATATGTTCGTTCAGATAGACCTGTTACAAGTACTTTTAAATCGTTATTAACCAAAGAAAAGTGGATTGAGATTGACCTTCAAAATGTGATTGATCAGCTCAGTAGTGACTGTATTACTGTACTTGTCAACCGCATATCAGGACCTTGCTGCTGCTTTCCATCAGGTGCCAGTGAGGTCAATATGAAGAACAAATTACAAAAAAACACACAGTGCCTGATGAAGTTGTTGCTAAAACAAATATTAACTTGGCGATTGCTTTGGACCTTACCTTATTTCCACAAATATTTGATTTAAATTTATTTTAAACCATTCTTTACACCTGTAAGTTTTGCATTGCTTGTGAAATACCACATTCTGGGCATTTATTTGCATTTATGTTTGTTGAACAGAAATGACCGGTTTGTTTTGATTTACTTTAATGTTTCTGTTCAAAAGATGTTTTTGCCTCTTATGAAGATAGAGATTGGACTTTTGAGAATTAGCTGGTGTAAAACCATCCACTGTTTTGTTCTTAATGTTTGCTAAATCACAACTCAGATAGCTGCCCAAACAGTGTTTGCTTTATAGTTTTCATGTTGCTGTCATTGTCTCTCTCATTTGCCTATGCTACTTATTATTTATTATTTTCAATCTGTGTCATAAAAACGTCAAATTATGCCAATGCGAATAACTGCACTGCCCTCCACAAGGTTGACTGACCATCTGGTCAAGGTCGTGGGAAGCCGCTAAAAGCATCCTTGGGGGAGGCCTATGCTCAGCAGTGGGCGTCGTTCGGCTGAGATGATGATGATGATGGTACGGGAAATAATAATAGTATTCTTTACTTGACAGTTACAAATTCCCCGAAAGTTTCAAGCACATCAGAGGAAATGTACTGTAATTTGACTTAAAATTAGGTGCTGTAAAATGATAGAGTATTTGTCAGGAAACCAGTCATTTACTTGAAATTACAGTTACTTACATGTAATTTTACTGCAGCTAATTCAGAGTCCTTACTTAAGTGCTACTTTGTTTTTGTAGTAAACAAGAAGTGGCACTAGAATACGCCGAAAGTAAGCGAATTGAAATGAAAAGTATTTATAAGCAAGTATGCGAATTGCAAGGTGGTTATTGGTACATTTACAAACATTCCACCATTTTCACCTGTGCGAAGTTTTCTTTTTTACCTGCAGCGACTTTTACTTATATAAGTTTAAGTTAAGTTCTCTAACTGCCGCACTCAGAGACGTCAATACACGTTAATGGTTCATTAGAGCCAAAATTTTACATTCTTCAAAGTTCTTTATTCAATTTGTAATAAAGACTCTTTTGAAAATTTGAAGTTTGACTCTAATGAACCAGTAACGTTAATTGACGTGTCTGAGTGTGGCAATAAGCTGCATTTATATTTAAGTGAAGCGGAGAAGAAACGAGGCACGAGTTTTTCATGCTCACCAAAATAAAATATGGGGTGGTAGCGTTGTGTGACGGGTCGTTTCATTCCCTAAAATACGATTGGGTGGGATGTGATGGCTTGTACACATGCCAACCAGTGCACAGGTGCCACCTTTGGCGCCTGGTCTCCTCAAGCTTACTCAATTAACTTTCTGTTATATTTTATATCATGTCAAAGCTGTGTGACTCTGTAGGTTTATTAATTTTGTACTGTATAAACGCCTAATTTCAAAAAAAAGTAAGTGCTATGTTTTTTGCTGGCTCTCCTTAGTAGAAACAACCTGCGGAAGCCGTCGGTAGCCGTTGCTGGAAGCGGGAGGTATGAAAGTGAATGTGAGTAAAACTAAAACGATGGTGTTTGAAAGAGATGACAGCACGACAGAATGTAATGTTTTTATTGGGGGTGAGAAAGTCGAGCAAGTGAAAGAGTTTGTGTATCTGGGTACCAAGTTTACGAGAGATGGAAGATATGAGGGTGACATTGAAAGAAAAGTGAATGCAGGTAATAGAGTGAACGGGGCGCTATATGCCTTTAATGAGCAGTCACAAAGTGTCGGAGAAAGCCAGACTTGCAGTTCACGGGGGTGTGCTGGTACCGACATTAATGTACGGTAGTGAAAGTTGGGTATGGCAGAAGAAGGATGAAAGTAAAATAAATGCTGTGGAAATGAGAGCTACGTCGAGTCTTCACATCGTCGATCCGACAGTGCCTAAAGGCAAAAGTCTTCAATCAGTACGTCCCACCCGTCATGACATACGGAGCCGAAACGTGGACACTAAGGGCACGGCTGGTCCACAAATTTAAAGTCACCCAGCGGGCTATGGAGAGGGCTATGCTCGGCGTTTCTCTGCGGTATCAAATTAGAATTGAGGTGATATGGCAGAGAACCAAGGTTATCGACATAGCCCACCGGATTAGCAAGCTGAAGAGGCACTGAGCTGGCCATGTTAGCCGTAGAACCGTCAACCGTTGGAGTAAACGTGTTCTTGATTGGAGAACGCGTCTCGGCAAGCGTAGTGTAGGACATCCTCAGGCAAGGTGGAGTGATGATTTGCGCAGGATGGCAGGCAGGAGCTGGATGCGAGCAGCCGAAGATCGAGTTCAGTGGCGTGTAATAGGAGAGGCCTATGTCCAGTAGTGAACTGCAACAGGCTGATGATGCATTTCCATAACACCCAGATGAAATTACCCGACATAAGCATAGAATTACCAATAAATTTGCAAAGGGTTATGTAGTTCTGCATTTTTGGTAATACAACTTACCAAAATGGGTTAGAGAAGTGTGAATCCCAATGTGCAACTTCGGAAAACTTGTGGAAATTGAGTGTTCTTTTAAGGTTAATCTATTCAGTTTCTGATGCCATCTGAACAACCTCGCAGCTGATTTGGCAACCCCTTGCAATATCAACCTGCAGATAGAGTGATCAGCTGTAGACCTTATTTTATTAAATTCAAAATTCTAATATACACCATTCACTATTTCCAGTATTTCAGTATGCCTATCAGCAATTTTGTCAGCCTTCGGATCCTCAAACATCAATACAAAATACATTTTTCAAGTCCCAGTTTTCAATCCCAGATGACTATCTGTCAATCTAGGAACTCTTAAGTTATAGTTGGTTATGGGACTCCATAACCAACTATAACTTAAGAGTTCCTAGATTAACGACAAAAAGAAGTTGACCTTAATTTAATTAACCTCCTTTAAAATTAATACCTACTGTTAGGCATTTCCGAACGCAACTTGTCAAGAGCAGTATTCCCCGCCATTATTTGACGTTTGTATAGCTATACCGCTCTCTCTTTTTTTCTTGTACAACTTGTATTTGTTTTAGTTTGTGAATAAATTGTAATTTAAATGGTTTAATGCGTTTTTCTGGGCTTCCCTTTTACTACAAAGTGTTGTATCTTATCTAAAGATTGTATTACGTCATGAGCAGCGATGTGGAAGATAACTCTGTATAGTCTGCCGAAATGCAAATTCGCTTCTCCCGGTCGTGAGTTGCCGCAGAGAGCTAGAGCTAGATGCGTCTATCTAATATTGATTACTTGTTGCTGACACATTCAAAGCATATATCTGTGCCTAACCCAACTGCAGTCTGCATTCCGGAGCTCCTGTTTTTGGGGTGTGCTCGGTTCGATAGTCGTACAAGACAAGTGTGTGTGTGCGTGTTGTCATTATGAATGTGTGACAGTGAACAGTTTGAAATTTAAGAATTCACTCGTCAGATTTGAGCTTCTGAATTGTATTCTAGGTTACAGAAACGAATGGTCATGAAAATACGCGCTTGAATGCATCGAGTAAAAGTTCGCAAGCATTATAGTCTCATTGAATTCTCGTTTGCGTACAATTATTGCAATGGATAAATGATTTGTTCATTCATATTTATTAGACGAGTACCTACATAGGAAACACCCAGACCAGTACAAACTGACATGTGCATGCACACAACTGTTTGTACTGTGCGGGGATCGAACTCGCGACCACTGTTGTTATAGCCCACTTCTGATCATTCTAAAATCACTGGCCTCATCGAGTGTTGTCGCTTCGCGTCGCGTCTCGGTGTGAACCGACCCTACGAAATATAGCTTCATCGGATAAGGTGATGACTTTTACGCCACCTTGGTCATCATCTTTATCATCGTATCCTTTGAGATTTAGAGTTTTTTCTGCAAAATCGTGGCTCTTGTTGCCGCGAATACTATGCCCCC
Organism: Udea ferrugalis; assembly: GCA_950022985.1. Taxonomy (NCBI): domain Eukaryota; kingdom Metazoa; phylum Arthropoda; class Insecta; order Lepidoptera; family Crambidae; genus Udea; species Udea ferrugalis. The sequence continues at coordinate 3,473,201 of OX465515.1, forward strand.
TCACGGTACGCCAGTGACCAGTGGTTAGCCAGAAAAGCTCTCAAACTAACATTTAAAGTTACAACTTTTCGTCTAAGTTCATAATCACCGCCGATAAAAAATCAAGTTACCCGGCTATCGGCAGCCGCGGCACAGTAAACATAGCAGTAGGTTATTTAAGGCCTCCCGCCGAGTTATTAGCCTAGCGTGCTCACAGACGCAAGACGTACGTAATTTCTTGCTAGCGTGTCCGACACGGCGCGGGACGCGCACGCACACATTCAAACCGAGAGCGGCACGTTTGTGTGTAGATATTTTACTGTTCTCTATTTACTGTGGCCGCGGCAGGCCTGCCCCTTACAATGTTGGCTTACACTTTGCGAATTGAGATTTCCGGTCAATTCACAGATAACTATCTGCTAACTCGCCTTCAGAGTGTCAATTTGAAATGTGCCATTCGTCCCAGCAACCTCACACTCTCGTTATAAAACTTGACGTAGATCATTTTAACGTGAGTTAAAAGCGTGTGCTGTGCTTGTGCTTGCAATGGATAGTGCAGGAGTTTATGCTTATGTCGAAGGCAATTAGTGCTATAATTGTATATGTTCTAGATTAGTATTTTCATTTGCGTCTTACTCTTTTCAGTTTTTCTTTTTGATGCGTTGTCTAAAAATACTGGGATCCCTCAGTTAAACTCACAGTTAGATAATGTTAGATTTGGGGTTACCAAAATTTCAGTAAATGGTTGCAGCTCTAAAAAATCAGTAAATCTCCTTTAACTGTATTTTTTTCTTCTGACGGTAGGCTATGACGAGGCCGATAGTGGAACACGTGTACCCAGAGAATGTCTATTCACCTTTACCTATGACACCAAGGTTGTACGAATCCAGAAATACAGACACAGATTTGTTATATAGGTTTTTTTAGGTGGAAATACTAAGTTTGCCTGGCAACTAAATATAGGATGTTTTATTTTTTCGGATATCGCAATTTATTGAAGAAAAATGAACAATATGAATTTCGGGGTTAAGACCAGTTGTTTGATTTTGGTTTTCACTAGTAAGTGTTATAAGATTGTAATTTTACTAACCTGTGTCACTGTGCAAAGTCATCCGTTCTAATCTCCAACCTACATAGTATAAAGCTAAAGACAGCTACTTAAAAATACATATCCAGATCGCATTGGACCTACAAAGTAGTTTATGAGATAGTTTCGTGTAGAGGTTGGAAGAAGGATGGAGCTATTGGTCAAATTACAAGAATTTTTTAGGCTTTTTACAGATCCACACAGAAAAACAAGTTCCAAATATGAAGCTTCCGCTGAATCCTGTCAATTCTCGCTTGCAGTAGTCCCGGACATGAGCGGCGTGATGAAGCGGCTGGACGACATCGGTCAGACGTTGATCCGGCTGGCCGGCGAGCTGAAGCAGTGCGTGGAAGACGTGCGAGTGGTCAGCACGAGGCAGCTGGAGCGGCTGGAGCACGAGCGGGCCTCGGCGCTGCTGGCCGCCAGCGTCGATGCACAGGTCGAGGCAGAGCAGGCCTCCTTGCAGAACTTGGAGGATTCCGAAGCTAAGAAGGTAAGATTATTAGCTACAGTAGCATCAGAAGTGTCGCAGAAAAACTCTTAGGATTCAGAAGCGAAGCAAGTACGCTTGATGTAGCCATTGCTGCCATGCTCTTGCCGTGGCGAGAGGTGGTTTTGCGCTGCTAGCTACGAGGCTGAGCAGGTGTTCTTGCAAAACTGAGAAGACATCGAAGCTAAAAATGTGTCATTATCCCTATTCGTTATAGATAGGGATGTCGTCTGAGCGATAGGCCGCTGCGACCATTGCTGATCTGTTGTGGACATCATCCCTTTAGAGATCAGTCTCCAGGCCAGCAGCTTTCATAAACTGCAAGCAAGCAAGTGCAAAACTTAGGGATTCTGGAAAGTTGATGTAGTCTTTGCTGCAATACCCTTGCATCAGCTCGAGCAGGCTTGTTGCTGCTGGCTACAAAAGTCGAAGTCCAGGTTAAAACCGTGCAGGCGTCCTTGCAGAATTTGAAGGACTCCGAAGCTAAAAAGGTGGCATGACCTTTTCTACTACTAAAGTTATAGCAGCCACCAGCCGTCACTGCTGCTCTTGTGACATCTTCAAGAGTTGCAGAGCCCGGAAGATTTTGAAGCTAAAAATGTAAGATAAAAGCTCTTGCTATGCCATCTAGCAGCCCTGTGTCGCTGCAAAACTCGGAGGATTTAGAAGCAAAGCATGTACGCTTGATATAGCTTTTGCTGTCATAATCTTGCGGCAGCTCGAGAAGACTCCGAGCAGCTGGCTGCCAGTGTCAAGATCCATGTTGAGGAAGGAGCAGGCGTCCTTGCAGAACTTGGAGTACTCTTATAGCACGCAGCCACGAGGTTCGCTGCAAACTCTGGATTTAGAAGCAAAGACAGTCGCAGCTCCATAAATGTTCGTTTTTTAAAGACTAGCTGTCCCAACAGACTACGTTCTGCTGTCAAACATTTAGTGTCACATGACAGGTAGTAACATTTACCAAGAGAAAAATAAAATTAAGGTTTCACTATATTCCCAGCATTTTCTCATGATTACTCACCTTTTAAACCTTCCCTGGACCATCAAAAATATTTCAAAACCAAAATAAGCCAAATAGATCAAGCCATTCCCGAGTTTTAGCAAGACTAACGAACAGCAATCCATTTTTATATATAGAGATATAAGTATATGGTGACTGAATAAATGTTTTATATTTCTTTTTCTATTCCAGTGCGCCAACTGCAACCGCGAGGCCTCGGCGGAGTGTTCCCTGTGCCGCCGGACCCCCTACTGCTCCACCTACTGCCAGAAGAAGGACTGGGCTACGCACCAGATCGAGTGCCTGCGCACCGTGCCTACCATCCACGCCGACTCCCAGCAGCACCAGTCCATTATGCTCATTGTGGAGAGTCAGCATCAATAGTATACAGGTTAGTTTGGTTGGTATGGTTTGTCTCGGATCCATCTCGGACCCCCTCTAACGCGTAGGCTCGGATCTGAGACAAAGTGACTTAGGTCAATATTAACGTAAATATAAAATCTATTACAAAAGATATTGCTTGTATTTGTTTCCCACTGAATGTATGGACCATAGACAACAATCGCCTGTTCGATTGATCTAACCATTCGGACAATGTTTTCTATCCAAATTGGATTGAATGTTTAAAGGAAGGAATGAAGGAATTCTAATAATAAAATTATTTACAAGTCAAGAACTTTGAAAAAGTGTACCACCATCTCAGAGGTAATTGGCTTTCCTGCTGGGTGGGGGGCTACGTTCTCTTCATATCTCAGGAGAATTCCGCCACGCTTTGCTTGCCCTGTGACTCGAGTGATAGATGGTTATCGCGGTTTACCCTTGTTTGATCGAACAACGTTTCGTCGAAAATCAGTTGGTCGAACAACGTTTGAGAAAATCATCACTTTGTATAATATCATTTGATAGAATTTTCAGTTCGTCGAATGTTTATTTGCTATAACAACGTTTGCACTAATGATCAAAAGGTAGAATGTTCATTTGATGTAATTTTCAGATGGTATAACATGCCAAGCAGCATGTAATGAGGCAAGTCGTTTTTTGGGTTTAAAAAAAAAATAACCACGAAGGCTTAAGGCGGGAGCTACGCTCCGCTTCGCTCCCGCCTTAAACCTTCTAACCTAATCTAACCGAGTCGGTTCCGCCCAAACTATAGTATAGGGCAGTGACGAAAAAATAAATAATTAAATATTTGATACGATGTTTCGACTAAACCATTATTAGTGTAATGAAACATTCGTTCAAGTAAAATTAGTGCATCTGAAAATTCGATAATATGAAATTAGTTCAAATGAAATTCGTTCAAACAAATAATTACATCAAATAAAAATTTACCAATTAAATATTCGGTCAAATGAATAATTCTACGAACTGATATTATTGCAACTGAAATTCGACCAACTGATTTTCGACGAAACGTTGTTCGATCAAACAAGGGTAAACCGGTTATCGCCACTGTCTCTTCTAAGACACCACGTGACCGCGCCGAAGCTATCTCCATATTACTCACTACGTTTCCTATAAGATTAACCCAAGTTTGCTTCTGGTTACTATCCGCGAACCCACGCTACAAAGCACATGCTAGGACAGGAACTTGATAATATGCTACACTAGCGGCCGCCCGCGACGTCGTCCGCGTGAACTTGAGTAAAAAAAAATGTAATATACCTATCTTTATAAATTATAGCTTATGTCTTATTCAGATGCACATGCTATATTACTGTAGAGTTTCATTGAAATCTATCTAGTATTTACGTGTAAAAAATGGACTAACTTTTCCCGTTTTCCCAATATTACTCTTCACTGCTCTGCTCCTATTGATCGTATCGTGATGAAAAGTATACTATAACGTGCCCAAGAGTAAGAAGAATGATTATGCTAAATTTCGTTAAAATCCGTTGAGTAGTTTTTGTTTCTATAACGAATATACAGCAGACAGACAGACAAAAAAAATACTGATTGCATTTTTGGCATCAATTACGATCCCTAATCACCCCTTGATAGTTATTTATCAAATATATTTCATGTACAGAATTGGCCTCTCTACAGATTTATCGTATAGATGAGACTATTATTTAAAAAACTATGGCATTCTATGATAACATTTTAACATGATTTGCATCGTTTGACAGTGAATAACAGCGCAAGTAAAAGGCTAAATCTGGCTTCATAATTCTAAACTCGAATCTTGTTATAAATTTTGATTTCCATTCGTTCGGATAAATAATCTAACTGACATATGAAAGGTACTTCGAGGGCGAAATACCCGTTACTCGGTTACGAATACATACGGCTTGCTACAACTCCACTAGCCATTGCCAGCGAGTAACCCATCGAAAGAGCCCTCCAGAGCTATCAGAACCAGTCTAAATTCCCAAAAATACGAATCTATGTCAGTTTTAAAGCGTTTTTTACGTATTTCCAGTGTTGCCTGCCACTGCCATACAGCTTGTGGAGTTCGAAGACACGGCAGGCACCAGCAAAGACACGAACACAGGACACGAGCAAAGGCGGAAGAGCACCAAGTAAGTGCAGTGTCTCCCGCCCGGAAACCGACTTATGCTCGGTGGTTGGCAGGTGAACACGCTCATTGATCACCGTCGTCTTGTAGTGATGATGCTCCAGTTAAATTAATGAAAGACAATCATCTTTATCCCTAGAATTACTCTTTAGATCTCATGGAATTATTCTTAATAAGCCACATTCACTTAAGATTTGGCTTATAAGATGCCTGTAAATCAATATAAACTATGGAACAGCAGTCTGTAATCGAAAATCATATTGCATTTACCAAAAAATACATCAGCTGTAAGTTGTTATAAACCACGTGGTGATCTATTTATCTGTAGGAATACTTCCTTGCCTTTCAGTCATATGAATGTTTTCTAGCCACAGCGAAATCAATTCTTCCACTCAACGCCTAAGTCTATCCATCTATGTGTAAAGATTTAAGAGTCTAACCCCCGAATTCACAAACGCAAATCACCTTTCAGTTCCATTGACATTTTACGGGACGGCATGAATGTGAGCGCGTGCTCAGCGTTGATTGACGTTTGTGAATTCGAGGGTAAATGTTATATTTCATTATACATTAAATACAATTACTCGCTAAGTAGGATCGAATATAAGCAATAAAGTAATAATCCATTGTTGTTGTGCAAAGAATAACGTCTTGTAATAAGATCTGGCGTGATCATAGCAATAAATTATAATTTCTGGTATTATTATATTTGTCCAGTATGAAATTACACTAACGATGATTGTAAGTCATATCGTATATAGTCAAGTATTATATTAACGTTCAAGATGTAACACTATTTTGTACACAATTTTATGGATAAAAAAGGTTTTAACGCGTAAAAAGTTGTTGCGCGTAAAAATGTAAAAGATAAAATGTGATAACTATATTGGATTGTAGAAACGAATGTAAAATAATTGACTTGATAGCAGTGTACCTGCACATCGGAGGCAAAATTTTAATATGTATAATAAGACATTACATTATAAGTTAGGCAGGTACATAAGGTTGTACTGTATTTTAACCCTCCAACCGGTTTATTATGTTGCCATTTTGATTGGTTTTGGACTCTATTTCAATCACATAAGGTTTAAAATAAGGTGGCAACTATTCGGCCAGTACCAGTTAAAGGGTTAAGCCGTGGTGGCTTGTACAGGCGCTTTACATAATTGGTGGTCCCACTTCAATCCCTAGTTTAGTCACTTGATTACAGTCAGCATCCAAATGATGTGTGCTAACTGCTGACCAATGATAAAAAAGACTCAGATAGGTTATGTCAGTACTGACGCGAAGTCAATTATTGACGACGGGGTACGACTTAGTTAATTTGACCATGTTATACCGTGTGAACAAGACAGTACGATTATTTACTAGAGCGTAAACGAGACAGGTAAATGTTGCGCAGTGTCGTATCAATCTGTCAACACTGTCGATGATTTGCTCAGGTACACGAAAAGTTCTGATTTCAAGTAACCTATCTACCTTTTTTATTATAATATCATTGGTGCCAACAGAGTTAAAAATGGAAAAGTGTTGTAAGACTAAAACACGACTACTATAAACACTTCCTAAAAGTACGAAACAAGGAAGTAGTCTCCCCTAGCCGGAAAAACGTTTTGCATTCGTTGTAGGTAATCAACTAATCAAGTGACCTAACTAGGTATTACGGTTGAACCATTAACTGTCGTGTATAATTCTTATTCTGTAGTGCGTTTTAATAGTATACAGGCTGTATTTCACAAGTGAGCCCTCTTAGGCTCGCAATACAAATACTTAACGATGAGGAATATGGGCTCGAGACCAAACTGTTCTAGTCGCAAGACTCCTTTGAGCATTCATCTACATTCCCCATGGTTTAGATTTATAACGGCAACAATCAGTATGCCTCTGACTAACCCATTAGGGATATGGTCGTGAGGGGATGTTATGTTATAATACAATCTGACCATTTTTTTAAAAAAACAACTTGTTTTATTCCCAGCTAAGGAAAAAGTTTTTTTGCTAAATCTGAGTTGCAGTTGCAGTGCAGTTTTAGATTTTGTCAAAATCGGTCTCTAGACTCTATTGAGCGTTTGTGAATATTCCTCATAGTTTAGGATTCGGCCTACCACGCCCACTTGACAAACTGACCCATACTCAAACTCAAACATACTCGATGCAGACACGGCTTGTTATTGAGTGACCGCTAACTTTAAGTATCTTATCTGACGCTATAATGTCTTTTGCCTTGTTTGTAGTTAGTAAGAAATGGTTAAACCAACCTTGCAGATAAATGCAAGTGCAGTAAAACCCGTTTAGGACAATATCAAAGTACCGGCAATAACACGACTCAAGTGAGAATCGTATTAAGCGTGGTCGTATTCGGCTAGTTTTACTGTTACTGTAACTTGTCGAACGCAAATAAAATGTGTACATGTATGCTCGTGTACGGGTGCGATCAAATGAAGAGTATCCATGTGTACAAGCAATACTTATAAGTCACCACTAGAAATATCCATATATCATTCTGTGGAAATATATGGTAAGAAATATACAACATTTTACTCAGATAATTTTCGTCAGTTAGTTTTTAAATAAATAAAGTCTTGAGTTAAGTTTATATTAAGACGCAATTGTTTTTTAACATAAGTTATTCAGTCGACCACAGCTTGAGTGTAACATACGAATAATTGGCTTTTATCGTATAACTAATGTGACATCCCTTCGCCTAGTCAAGGTACTAAAAATATCCAACTGGCAGTGTTGAGTGTTACGCCCTAGCTGTGGTCGACAGACGATGGCGTTTTGATGCCACTAGTTCCATTATTTTGTTCCATGATGAAACTAGTGGTAATTTTTCATACAAAATTGTGAAGTTGTGTTGTGACTAGTTCCATCATAGGATAATATAATAATGGAACTAGTGGCAACGAACTACGAGGACGGCCTAAGCGATGTTTGGCCATTCATTTATATTAAGAGACTCGCCTAAAGAGCATCAACGATGCTACTCCATATTGTCGGTCAAAACCATCAAATGACAGCAATATAATCATCATATCAAATTATTAAACTTCTCGTCTGTCAGTTCGTGATAGTAAATACAAATAATTAGTAAGAGTTCTGACAGATGACGCTGTTTATTCCAAGACCAAAATAATGAGAGAATTGTTCTGAAGGCCAGATCTCTTTATACATAAATCAATTTGTTTATGGTCTGACAAGTTGATGCGCGACCTTCGCGGGGCAGACGTTAGGGGGGCGAGGTAGCACATATCGAGAAAAAAACCTGAGGTTCTTTTTATAAATCATGGAAAGGACAATGCCGGATTTTGTTGGGGTAGTGGCGTCTTTTTTTTCTCTGTAGGCCAGCGACTGAACGTTATTTCTTAAAAACAAAATGGTGTGATAAACCAAACTTACTGAAGCATGTAGAGCTCTAAATTCAGTCTGAACTGAGTTATGAGCTTTAGAAGTTAATAAACAATTATGGCGCTATGAACACATTTCATTAAATAAGATGTACTCGAAATACCAGCGATAATGATGGCATTCCAGTAGTGTAGTCCAGTGAATGTGTCACATCCCTACATGTCAGATGTTTTTCCTAAGAAAAGTTGCCGTAATGCTGATACTATAGTCCGTTCGAGTTAAGAATGCAATAATGTCATACTTGTCCTTTGACCTAGCACATCCCGTAACCAATCAAATAGTTCCTAATTAGAAAGTCCACAGTGACCAGTTGAACGCATACTTTCGAACGAAAAGATTGTGGATCTGAGTTTTTTTGCAACAGAATTAATTAAAAATCACTGCATTCTTAACGCTAACGGACTATAAACGCAAATTGTTTATATCCTTTGAGACTGCCGTTAACGCAGGTTGGTCCCCCATAGCACCTCGCCCCTCCATCGTCTCACGAGGTGTTTCTCGAACTATTCGGCCAGAAAGTTCTGCGGTTAGTTACCATTGCGTAATGTTTTAAGGCGTGTATTATTCCTGTTACCAAATATTATATGTATATTCGTTTTTGTTACTTAATGGGTTAATTTGTTTAAATTAATTTCGTAATTGGTGGTTGTAAATATGTAAATCATTTTATGTAAGTTTCGTGCAACCGGCACCACTTCCGTAGCATATTCGTTTACGACAAGATAAACCGATAGAATCCTTATTTTACAATAGAGCGTGTACGGTCAACGGCACATCAGGGTACCCATTTCCTTGCTCTATTGCAAAGAATGGTCATTTGGCTAGAGCCTGGTGTGCAGTTGCTCCTGTAGGAAGGATTTCAATTTATGTATAGAAGTTGTTCTTAGCCTTTCAGGCATTCGGTGTTAAACTCTTTTAGATATGGCATGAGTACAGAATCGAAAGAATATAAATCGATCAAAAAATCTTGTAAAATTGATAAATCTACCTATGTCAATGCCTATACCCATGCTGTGTCAAATCTTTCGGTATATTATCGATCATAAAATATTTATACTTTGTATTTTCACGAGTTTTTTTTAAGAATTTAACCACTTTGTCATCAAGCGGAAGAGATAACTATGTTTTAAATACTCATCGTTTAAGAATCTTAACTAAATGGCTCAGACTACGGAACCCTCAGCGCGATTAGCTACGCACTGCTTTTTTAAATGGTCATAATATTATCGTAACATAATATTAATAGTATCGTGGTTTTTCTTATTCGATATGGATGTTAAGGTGTAAGTAAATTGGTATCTTTGTAAATAACTTATTAGTTTTAAGATTGTTTTTATTGAGGTATAAGACAGTGTAAAATAAATTGTTCAACGTTTTTTAATAATATTAGTAGTTTTATTGTTTGTTTCCTTCATGATAGATCCCATTATTCTTAATTTTCTTAATAACCTTGGCCTCGGTATCCTTTATTTCTGTTGAGCCACACGCCAATGTGTACCACTGTACACATTTGAAAAAAAAACCGATTAGTCACACAGTTACAGTTGTTAATGAAACGCAGTTACTATAAAGATTATCCCACAAATACGAGAATTTCGAAAACCAACTGGAACCACTCAACCATCGTGGAATATGGAAAGTAAAATAAATTATGGCGATATACTTAGGTATCTAAATTACATGGACTTGCCGTATTTATTTGTGTATTCATGTGTTTATTTTGAAACGTCATGTCCCAGTGGTTAAACACTTTGGCTCGCAACCTAATAGTCCCGAGATGAAATCAGGCCGGAACACACCTACTTTGTGGTCATTGTGCCATTCCGATAGAAACCCGAGCTACCCTTTGCCCCTTACCACGTTCATTTAAATTCCCTCTGCGAAATGTAGGCTTCTGAATGTTCCGTTTACTACGACGGCAACAATCAGTGTGTCTCTGACTAACCCCATTAAGGTAGGTAAGCGTTGTTATTTTACTCACCATATTTAACGATTGTTTAATTGGTATAAGAAATACTCTTATTTGTGGGATAATATTTGTACTAACTCCGTTATAATAACACTTTTAACTCTTACTCAACGGGAAAAAATGACTATGTGTAACAGTGTGACTAATCGGGAACTTGATTTTTTTTCCCACTGTGTTACAGTGTTACACATTGGGGTGTGACTCAACGGGAATAAAGAGGTACTATTCACAACTAAGGTATGTAAATGATTAATAAAACAAAAGTAGTGTAGTTGTATCCACTTCTTTATTACATAACTGTTGGATTAACAACAAATAGAACATGTTTGTACAAAAGCTTGGTAATACTCTTATCTATGATATACATTGTGAAGTAGTACGAGGGGAGGTCCAAAAGTCCGCGAAATAAGAGAGAAGGGGGTTGAAATTCAACACAAAACTATTTTTCCTTCTCAATGTATTCTCCCTTGACCCTAGAACATTTTTAAAAACTTGTTTGTACCATAAAAAAAAGTTTTTGGTGTCAAATAGGCCGTAATTTCCGACTTCTCTTAATCGCAGACTATTCATTTGTCACGCAGCCCAGCTAAATTTTATATTTTGGAAATAAATAATAGTCACTGGGATCAAGTCTTGACTGAAGGTTTTGGTTTAATTTTTCGGAAGGCACATTCGTGAATGGCAGCCGTCGCAACATGCCACGGTTGCATTGTCGCGCAGAAAAAGCACACCTTTCTGCTTCTACTTATGAGGGCTTCTTTTGATCTTCCCAGTAAAAAAGCTTAGTACTCTCCGGCCAAAGTCACACCACCTTTAAAATCGATCATTAAAATACCATCTGTATCCCAAAAGACAGTCGCCATGATATTACCGGCCAATTGTGACACTTTAAACTTGTTTGAAGACAGTGTGCCTTTTATGCCACTGCATCGACTCTTGGTCCAACTCGAGTTCAAACTGATGAACCTAGGTTTCATTTCCAGTAACGATCCGGGCCATAACTTCCTTTCTCTTCCCAAAGAGCTTCAAAAACTGGCCAGAACACTCGACACGCTCACGTTTTTGAAGCGGCGTGACCATTCTCAGAACCCATCTTCCCATCATCCCATTCTGAGAAAAGGACATTTTGCGAAAGAGGCATTGTGAGAGAAGGACATTTTGCGAAAGGGACCTTTTGCGACCAGAGGATATTTTGAGAAAGGGACATTCTGGGCCTGAGCCGTCGAAAGGTCTATAATTCAAAAATTTATGACCCGATTAAGTTCAAATTTGGTATATAAACTCCTATTGAGGTGCCCAACTAGTGCCTACCTGAATGGGTGAACCTTCCCCCAACAACCCTTCCGTTCCGCGGACTTTTGGACCTCCAGGATGTCTCCGAGAGGACCTCTCTTATGCTAGTAAGAACATTTGTCCTTTTAACGGTTAATTGTCCACAGACAGGTTCTGTGAACATTTGGTTTCATAAATTGTAGACAGAAAGGCTTTTTACAATACACACATCGACATGGTCTAGGGATATTACAATCAAACTTAAGTAACTCAAATTGATTGGACCTAGGTTAGGTAAACATCAAAAGTTGTCATAACATTAATCGCATAAATAATGTCGAAGAAGTAATGCATATTATATTGTGAATGACTGCCTAGTTTTGGTAATTAGATTACTAAAATATCTACTTATTTAAATCGTTGCTTCCCAAGTGAACCAAACGATTTCTACCAATTAAAAATATCTGACATCAAGACATTTCCGGACCTCTTCTTTTGTTGTTGCATAATGCCTTTGCTTTGAACTAGAACCAAATCCATCGGCAACGTACATGACATGCCAGTTAGGTTTAGGACTACCTACCTATGCTGCAGTTTTAACGAGTAGATCAGATTCTTTGGCAGAGACCCTTTCCTCAGTAATTTCTGATCCTTCTATGGTTTCGCATTGCTTTTGAACCTGCACTGCATTACTTATATTTGTACCATGTTTAGCTACTTCTTCTTTTTTGCCTTCAGAACTCGGCTGAGTAACTTGCTTGCGTGCCTTTGAAACTCGTTTTTTGATATTTCCTTTTGAAATGTTTCCTTTGGCGTTTACACTGTTCTTCATATATTTGTTTATATTTATTTTAGGTAACGATATTGTAGCCTCTGTACAGCGTTGTTCTTTATGGTGCAAAGCAAAATGTTGTTTCACACTTAACCAGCTTTCGTTAATTTCATCTTTACACAATGGGCATTTCATTTTAATAATGCTTTGACTTGTGGTTTCATCTTTCTTCAATAGAGATCTTGTTCCTGGGGTACATTTGAATGGACATACATTTGGTAATATATTTATATCTTCATACTGACATTTATATGTGAAATTTCTCTTACACTGATCACAACGTTTTACGACACGATAAACTCTTTTCGGAGTTGAATTGCTTAGACTTTTGATTAAGGTTGTTAACTCATGGTTCTCGTCGTGACTCTGCATATGATGATTTATTAAACTTGCAATGTCTTCATAAAGTTTATTGCAAATCCAACAAGGGAACGCATTGTTATTTACGGGTTTATGATTACTTAGATGTAAATCCGCGTGACTTTGCATTACAAGTCTGCCCGGACACAGTTCACATTGATAAAATATAAGTGGCTCTAGTTTAAGAGGATGATTTTTCAAATGCCTTTGCATAGTAATATCATTGAAACAAGCTACGACACATAAAGGGCACTTGAAAATTTTCTTTAAATGTTTGTCTTTCATGTGTTTCCTGAAATCATTTGGGTGAAAAATAGTACACTGTTTTATCGGACATGGGCGTCTTGTGGTGGCTCTCATCATATTAAACCCTTCACAACTATGGTTATATGGATAAAAAGCACTTTTGTTAGGGAGGTGTACTCCACACTCAGGGCAATAATATGGTGGATTTTTTAAATGAATCCGTATATGCGCTCGCAGTGCGCAGCTTGTCGGTAGTGTAAATAAACAAATAGGACAGGTGTGGACTTCATTTGTGAATTCCATGTAATGATTAGCCCGTTCCTTAGATATCGTTTCATCTCTAGTTAATTCTTTTTTGCATTCAAAACAAGTGTTATTTGATTTCTGTTTAGTTGTTTCAGCATTTGATGTATTTGAAGAATCATCACTGTTTAAAGTTTTGAAAAAAGATAATGGCAAAGGATCAACCTTTAAATCGGTCACATTAATAGTGGCTGTCTTGAATGTATGAGATCTTATATGCGAAAGGAAATTGCATCGGTTATAAAAAATCTTGGTCTGTGGACATTGTTGGCATTTGTAAGAGATTAGAACTGATTTACGTTGAATGTGGTCCTGGTAGCTGCTTTCTAAGACGAACCTGTAAAATAATTTAACACCCTGTTATTGATCGAGGCCCTTAATATGGTTCCTTATATTATTTATACTATGTTACGCCTATGACCACGGCTTCAACCAATACTTTGAATGCCAGTCCAGCTCGTCCCATCATCGCCTTATTGGTGAATAAAAAGGTATTATTCACAAATACTATGAAAATGAAATGAGGTGCCCGTGGTGCAGTTGTGACAGTGATCGGTGATGATCGCTGTTGTGAAGCAACACACGCCAGGTCGGTAACGGGATGGGTGACCACCCTGACCGAAATTTAGTGATGTATTTATAGGGCATCTCCGTCCTTCGAAAGGCACGTTAAGCAGTTGGTCCTGGTTGACGTCGCTATATAGATGTCAGTCGTTAAGCCTTGCTAGACGCCTTAGGGCGGCTTGATAACATCTGACATTGAGGTTGTTCACTAATCTTATACCCCTCCAACAATCCGCACCAAGCCCGCGTGTTGGAGTTTGGCTCGTTCCACCCCATAGTTGAGGTGAGGCCTGTGCCCAGCAGTGGGACGTATATAGGCCGTTTATGATTTAATGTACTATGTAAATATTATCAGTATGTTTATCGTTATATGGGTCTTACCTATCTCCACAGTCTTTACATGCGTGTACGTGGTGACAAGTTGCATTTTCAGGGGGCGGGTACGCAGGGATAGCTCGATAAAACAATAAATTTTTGACGCTGTATTTATCATTGATGGGTTCCATAGTTATATTTGTATGGTCATCTTATCTCCTGTGAAAAACAAAATTTATATTAGTGACCAAAATATTGGCGAGTACAGTATTTTTCAAAAGAGAACATATCCTTATTCTCTAAAAGAAACCAACCTGCATAAAAATATTTTAGTTAATAGGTACCCTAGCTTTATCTGGGAATCGAACCAACAATAATTTGAAAAACAACATATTGTACTTTCGTAAGTTTTTCTATGATATACAGGCCAAATCCTAAACTATGAGGAATTTACGAAAAACTCATGAAAGTTATGAATTTTATGAAAGGTTAAAGGACTTCGCCAGGAATCAAACCTGTTGGTTGTGTCGCATATAAACGATAATAAGTAACATTATTTGGCAAACTAAAGGAAAGGTCTCATTTAAAATAAACCATTTTTATTTCCATACATTCACAAAACAAAAGAAAAAAATGTTTTACCACATTAGGTACGGTACTTATAATTTGAAATTAATGATCGCAATACGAAGCTGAACTCAGAACTCCCAAAAAAGGTGAGAAATTGACCAGCGAAATAGGTAAGTGCCCTTAGTTTTGTGAATATATGGAAAATAAACCTTTTTTTTCAAATTCAACAGGTTTGTTTCTCGGTTAACATAAAAGTTTTTTGTAAAATCTGAGTGCTCTTTTAATTTTCGCCAAAATCGGCCTCGAGACTTCTTTCGGAATTTTGCGATATTCCTCCTCATAGTTTAGGATTTGGCCTACGTAAATAATACTATAAAAATATATGGCTTCCATTCAAAATTGATTTTTATCAAATTGTATTGTATTGTATGTCATAAATATCCGATATTTTCGCACCGGGCTAATCAATGGGATTCATCATATGAATCAAATAAAAAGTTAGAAAAAACAATGAAATCTACGATAGTGAACTTTTCCTCAAGGGCCGATCAAGTTTGCTAGGCATTAGGTATTTACGTTGCAACTTCACACAGTCAATGTTACAAAGTATGTTCCCCAAAATTTTAGCCAAAGTGACCGAATGGTACTTGTCTACGTAAGACATAAAAAGACTTTTAAAATGTGTAAATAAAACACAACCTGAAAGCTATAAATAACCGCGGAACATACATACATGAGGATGATTCGGGTATAATCCTCGCCAATTGCTAATGGACCCTAGTCAAACTAAAAACCATATGACCCCAAAAAATACAGTTCGAAAAAAAACTATTAAATACCTATTCAAATTATTTATGTAATTTTGAAATAATTGGGATGGAAGATTTTAAGCTGTCAAATCATGTGTTTCTTCATGGTTCTTAACAATTATTTATTTCTGTAAGAAAACGAGCTCGGACATTAGGATAAACTGAAAATTATAATGTATAAAAAGATTTAAAAAAGAAAAGGCATGATTATCCTATCTAATACCAACAAAACTCAACCACTTAGTAACAAATGAAACAAAATACCGAAATACAATGGCAGTAAAAAAGTGAGTGACCTGACCAACCTGGTCACAATTTTGTTTTCATTCAATCTCATTTCTGAAACTAAAAGGACTATAGTACTAAAACTTGGTAAGTAGATATATTCTGTGAACTGCATTAAGATTTTCACGCTAAAGTAGCAAAAAACAATTAATTATATGCCTATCTATATCTGGGTGTATGCATATCTTAATATCAGTTCTTCTAAAATATTATTGAGGTTTCTTGAACATTTTCTCTAAACTGAATAATTTGCACAAGACGCACTCCCAAAGTGGTAAAATTTTTGAACTCATAGTACAACAATCATCTTAGGAAAAAGGATTCATTGTAGATCGAAGATTTAGGAATTGGACACTTTAATTTTAGATTCAATAATTCATCGTAGATCAAATATTGGAGTTTTATTAATCTTCCATGTCCCTTAGAACAAATCCATAACCAATGCTGGCTGGTCAAACTCATCTTGATGTCTAGCCCACACACATGTTTAGAAATACACAACACTAATGATGTGTGTGCATCTTCCAAATTTCCTTTTAGATACTTTGGTAACAAAAGCATTATAATTCTATGGTCCATAGAAAATTAATAAGTAAAACTTAATTTTAGACATACGAGTATTATTTTTATAGTTCATGGTACGCCAATGAAAGGTACCAAAACCTCTGATCTGCATTGAATCATCAAAAAGGTTGACTGTTGTGCTATGAGTTCAAAAATTATATGTTCCCGCTGTGTTTTTAGGTCAATTAAATAAATTCTGTAGCAATGTCAACTACATTTACGAATTTTACAGAGAAATAGGCATTTTGTATTTAATTTAGTGTCGCCTGATCAAAAACATAAACCAATACTTTGTGCTTTGAAGAAGTATAATTTGAACAATATGAAAAATATCAAAAAACTGTGATATGATTCTTTACTGTCGTGTCAGGGATTTTCCTCCTATGTGCTGTGACCGTTCTTCTTTGTGAAAAAAGTAAGTTTGCTGGCAGGTGAATTCGAATTGCATGATCGAAAGGATATTGGGATTGGTTTACTGTTTGAGTTTTAGTCCATTATCAGCAACCAGCGAATTGTTGGATTTAACCTGACTTTGGGGAGTTTTTATGTTATGGCAACATTTCTCCTCAGTATTGACTATTGATTTGATTGGCGACCATGGAATTAATAAGTAGTAGGTACCTACCTACTTCGTACAACTTCCTTGTTGGCGACGCCTTCTTTCTTACAATCCATCCACCAACTAGAGTTACGAGCAACAATTACCTCTCTTTATGTAACTCGACGTAATAAATAGGAAGACAGAATGTTATGATAACCACAAGATCACAATTTCACAATAAATTGCTGCAACAATCACCACAAATCTTTCTGAAACATTTCTGTCCGACTGACAGCGGATGTAAAACAACTAACGCCCTCTGCCTTGGACAAGACAAAATGGACGCGAACGAAAGTATCGCCATTTTTAAAAAATATTTTGTGTTACCAGTTCAATAAATCTGCTCGCATTGTAGAAGTGTAGAAGTAAAGATCGATCGAAAAATTGCACCCATTATGAATTAAATTAGCTTTACCTGCCCTTAAAATGCTGAAAAGTTAGGACTTAGAAGAAATTAATATGTTAAAAAGAAATCACTATCACAAACAGTACCTATTTTATGATAGAATGTGACCAATGTGTCTTGTCCACAACATTCGTTTATTAATGGCGATATAAAAGCTGTTAAATTTTCTAACTGCTTCATATTCATTGGCAAACGCCTAAATAGGTTAAGTAAACCGAATAATGCCAATACATTAATCGGTTTCCAGTTACATACGTATACGTCAGACTAAAATAATCACCGAGTTTGAAGTGTTCATTCTTCAGTCTTATAGCATTATGTTATGTCTGTCTAAGCCTAGCCTACAGTCAACGGAACGGCACATCAGGCACTGTTATCATGCTCTTGCCAAATAACATTGCTTTGCGATAGAGACAAGGAGGGTCACCGGAAATGAGGATGATTTATCATCTTCATCATCATTACCATTCACTAGTGCCGATGTGCCATCAACTGTGCGTAATAAGCCGTTGATTGTACGTAGGTCAACGGCTTATTACGTTTTTTGGCAGTAAATTACAGAAAAAGAAATAACCGGCAATAGAAAACCATTTTGACATGAAAGCTAAAATACGGTTCTTTTATCATCATTGATCATCATACAACAGGATAATAATGATCTAAGCATCTACCTTATTCTGACGTGAAACCTAAGATATCACATCCGCCCATCCGTCAGATTCCTGACAACAGACAAATAGACTTTCAACGCATCAGACAAATACGTCTGATCGGACCTTAACTGATTGGGTCGTGTGTGTCATCGATTGACCTGATTCAGTTTCGACCACTTCCATCTCTGATCTGTCGAAAACTCTATTGATTAATCAGTAACCGTACAGAATGTCAATAATAAAATTTGTAGGGCTAGCACCGCTAACGTTTCGGTAATCGAAAAGTAAACGATACTTTTTTTTCTTTTACCTATGTCTTTATGAAAAAAAGTATCGTTTACTTTTCGATTACCAAAACGTAAGGGGTTCGTGCTAGGCTTACTGGTGAAATCAAACATCATATTATACGTCTAAGGGCTGTGAGGTCGATGGAGTGACGCCGCCATCAGAACGAAGCTAAATGGCTATCATTTACAAAATAGAGGAAGGAGGAATAACCGGAACGGAAACGAGCAGCATGTCATGCCACTGACTGTCCCTCCCTGATGGCTGCAATAACTCGTAACAAATCTTAGTATATTTGATAAACCGAATTGATTTTGACTCTGACAGCGCTGTTGTTGCGTTATTTCAATTCGGAACGACTACAATCACCAAAAGCGCTCACAGGGCATTACGGACCGCACAGTTAGTACGTTAAGCTGCGGTCCGATTTGCAGTGTTTTGCGCTTGCTTGAATGAGTGGGACCCGAAAAGCTTTTATAAGATAGCGCCAGCGTCGATCATGTCTTTACATCTATTGTCAAATGTGTAGTTGTGATATTTTACGTTTTAAAATATTATTTCACAGTAAAATGGGTTGGGTGCTGTGGTTTTTAAGCTAAAAAGCGAATTTCGTAAAAAAAAGGCTGCAATTGCTGGAAAAAAGACAGTATTAACAAAGACGTAAGCATTTAAAATCTTTGAGGTTGCGTTATTTTTCCATCGTGTGTCTTGGATTCGTTCGGACTGTATTTATTAATTCTTCTAGATTCGAATCAAAGCTATGCTACAGATAACTTCTTCAGGAACTTTCCTTTTAGTTCTTATGAACTTTACTTACAGTTCACAAGCTCTAAGTATCATTGTACAAAGTTTTTACTATGGCCTTAAAAACACTTGTGTAAACTTACTTATTCAGAAGAAATATTTAACATAAAATTTAAGAAGTTAGTTCACAAAACTCTGTAAATACTTTTTACCAATCAGTCTCCCATGTGCCGCACAAAATCGTGCGTGAGGCGTCGGTTTAAAGTTTTTAATCCGTAGAGCAGATTCTCATAGTTTTCTGCGTTTAAATTCTTAAAGGTCAAGCCACACAGTCAGCGTGGCATAGCCGGGCGCGGCGCGGCGTGACGCGACTTCAGTTCGGACGTTGGCGTAGCGTTCACTGCACTTTACCACCAAAATCGACCGATCAGAAAAGAGTGCCGTATCATCTACAGCCATAAGTGTCAAATCGTAATGTTGCCAGGTGTGCGCGCGAATTGGCAAATGTTGCCAAATATGCGCGCGACGCCATTAATCAAAGGGTGCGAACTTTTATAACACCAGAGGGCGCATATTCAACTCTGCTTGGTTAGACATACATCTGTCAAACTATGGAGATCTAGAGTAGTATACGCGTCCCGAATTGATAAATTGTCTGAGCGTGAGCGCACTATTACCACTTTTGACTCAAAACGGACCGCACTATAGATCTCCATAGTTTGACAGATGTAAATCTAACCAAGCAGAGTCTAGCGCCCTCTGGTGTTATAAAAGTTAGTTTTTCTCCCCATTGCAAGACCAACCAAATGGGGCTACCATTTTCTTCTCACCAGTTGGCGCCAATATTGAAGGTTCTGTATAGCTTCCAAAGGCGACTTCTTGACTGGTGCCGAACAAAGTTTTGAATCTGATTGTTTAATTATAAATAATAGCTCGTTTATTAATAAAATTTGAATTCTTCGGCTGATGGTGAATTCTATTGGAGTATGAGCTGCATTGCTAGCCACTATGCGTATGGGTGTGGAGTGGATGTCCCCTACTGATTCGGCCACTGTCGTTCCACAATACCCAGCTAAACTTGCTTCATGAAACTACTAAAGCCGTTCGAACGATAATATTATTACCCCCACGGAACAGAAAAAACAGTTCCGTGGTTACCCCCTTATTCATAAAAACTTAAACAGATCATTATCAACACGTTAAATTGTAACGCTTTGTCCCGCACTTACTCGCAAATGGCATTGCCATTTGCGAGTAAGTGACAAAACACGTCAATCGCTTATTGTATGATTTAATAGCGTTGCGACAGTTTTTATGAATAGCAGGATGAGAGCATGAGGGGCATGTTAGGACTAACCGCTTCAAGCAGTCCAGTGGCTGGTGGTACACATCCATACATGTTCATAGTTAAAAAGTGTGTAATGATGAACAAATTAAACACAAAAGCAAATTAAGGATTAAAAAAACTCAGTAACTATCAGTTCTTTTATTTTCTAAACATCAGATTCATAGAAAAAAATATTTACAGAGAAACTTCAACATAGAACAATATTTAATATTGTCGACAAGTAAAAAGGCATAGTCTAACTGATCTAATACCTATACCTTTTAACAGTTGTTAGATTTAAGAATATTAATCGATCAATAGGTGCGATTCGATGATCCAACGAAATTACATTCCAAAACACGTCAAGGGGTAATAATAAAATTATGAAATTAATTTGTTTATTTTGTCATGCATTTCATAAAAAAATTGTTGTACCTTTTTTTTTTTAAAGTGTATATTGTCTAGAGGTATAATGTTAGATCAGTTAAAATATAAAATCAAACTTTTCTTGAACATCAGAGAACATTACATATATTTAAACACGACCAGTTTGAAAATCAAATCGCCGTAGCGATAGATATTTGATACACCTAGATATCGATACTTTCATTATGGCTATAACTTTAGACACCCATCCATAGGCTAAATTTCATAGTAACAAGAATGCTTTGCCATTTTAAACATAAATTTCGGAACAACTTACATCACTTTTACAGTTTTATACTGACATATATATATATTTTCTCTCATTACATTCAACAACACTACTCTAACTTCATATCGAGATCCATTTATAGATATACAATGTGGGACTGAAATAACGCTAAGCCTTCGCCAGTTCAAAATATCTCTGAGGTTACTATACTCCAATTGTTATAACATTATAAAAAAGAGGCTCATAGAAGCAGGGGTCCTAAACAAATGAATGATTTGCATTTTTGATTGACTTTTTCCGGCTGACAAATTTGTATAACCTGTCAAAATTTAATTGGCGCTTCCGTCACAACGTATGAAGGGTCTGAGTAACATTTTAGTTTTGGTAGAGTTAAAACGACAATAAAAGCACGATTGGATACACAACCCCTGCTTGTTATAGGTTTTTATGATTGACAATATAGTTTCACGTAATACAAAATAATTCAATTTCGTAAAAGCCTCATCAATTCTGAAGTTATTTATTTAAATGAGAACATAAAAGTGGCATCGGCATATGCCGTAGATTTTGATAAGTTCGGCATAAATCTCAAAAGTTATAATATTGATTGTACTAATACCACGAAGTGTACCATAGAAAGAACCTTTTATGACTTCTGTAAGGTTCTGTCTTAGGCTATAATAAATGGCGTATAACTACTCATGGTTAACTATCTCGAATGCAACAGTCTCGCGGTACACATACATAATTGGACAATTTCAAATAAGTACATAGTTATTAACACAGAAAAAACACTCTCCAGTGTTTGTTATTTTCCACATTTTTTCTGAAGGGGCTATAGTTTTTACAACATATTCAATCCCCATAAAGTCATCCACCACATCGGACTATTGCGTTGAATCAATCACACGTTGTAAAAATGTACCTAAGCGTTCGTAAATATGTAAACGAACAACACTTAAACATTTACATTTTATTTGCACATTTAATGTGCCATTTCATTTATCGGTGCTCATAATGTACACGCGTTCATAATACCTTAACTCTTCCACCACGAAACACTTCTTCATTAAGTTATATATTGTTATTTCACTTAGAGACTATTACAACATTGAACATTGTCACAGGAAAAGTTAGGTCTACCCTTATTTTAAGCACAAAACCAAGTTTTAATTAAACTGTTTCTTTATTATAATGATGATTTCACCCATAATCTATTAAATACGACATCGATTGCTAGTTGAGATGAGATAAATATATCTTGCTTATTACGTGGATTCATTTAAGTATTAACTGGGCTATGAGAAGTAGTTTAGTTATTAATTCTTTTATATTTATATCTATTGACATTATTTTCCCAAAAGACTTATTGTTTAAAAGTCAGTAACTCTGTAGCCATAAAAAACATCAATATATCTATTATTATATATATCATAATTCATCACAAATATGTTTCAGAATTGAAATATTACTAAGTTTATTTACATAACAGAAAGTTCACACGCCATAATGTACTGCTTGAGATTAGAGCTAGACAGGTACATTGACGCGCTTTCACGAGGATACACTGGTGGACAAAAAAATTAAGCCACCTACTAATTCGGCTGTTGGGCGACTCCTCCAAAGCTAACCCTTTCGGTTATGGCGCATTGTGCATATCGTTCGCCGGTCTTATACTCTTTTTCGACCATCAACACCATAAAGACACGTTCGGGACTCGTCAGAGAGGAGTAATTGCCCCCATCGTGAAAAAGTCGGCTGTTCATCAGTGTTCTCGAGCAAAATTTAATCGTGCTGCCGTGTGAGCTGTGCTAAGTTTGGGACTGTTGCGGGTCTGTACGTTTGAAACGACGTTCTTTAAGACGTCTTCTCACTGTTCTATCACTATGTCAACATCCCGTACGTCTCGTACCAGGTGTTGCAATGCTACGCTAGAGCGATGCCGATTTCTGAGGCTTGCTGACACAACGAAAACAGTTTTTTCTGACATTTGACCACTCTATAAGTTTTTCAACCTACCCTCTTTTAACATTGCAAATCAGCATTTGGTAATACATAGCTGAATGGTTTTATTTTAAAACAGGACCTAATTAAACAATGAATCGTAAAAATAGGGGTGGCCTAAATTTATTGTCCACCAGTTTATTTTTGCGTTCGGGTAAGGTGGATGTCTCCAAAGTTGGATAAAATTCAGTTAGGGCATGAGGTATATGAAAATATGAATACATGAGTAACTAAATCCAATCCAGTATGTGAATTATTTATCAAACCCTAACACTCCGCTAAGTCTTCCAATACCTACTTATTCATAACTTTATCGATATCGAACCAACGCGCAACGTCATCAGTTGTAATATTTTCTCCTAAAGCGACTTTGAAAAAGCCATCCCTTTTTTTTTTTTTTCTATCTACAAATATTACATTGTTTGTTATTTTTTCCTGATATGTAATCTTTTAACAATTTAAAAAGAAATGCTTTTATGCTTCTCATATTAACTATAACCCATTAAGAGGGTAGTTACATTAAATTCAATCATGTAAATTTTTAAAACTTCTCAATCACACCGTTGTTACACTTACCTAGACAAAAATGTACAAAATATAGCTAACTTTAATTTTGATCATAGAAAATGGAATAATTTGATTTTCAATAAGAACGTTTATTTCAAAAGCATATAAGGTACTGTTTTTTTACGAATGTATAGTACACTTCAAAAGGAAGTATCTCTTTCTTTTTTAAATTAATTCTTTATTTTGCTCAACAGAGCCGATAAAAATAACTGTACTGTATTGTGAGCAGTTCATAAAATTATTTGACGGCATTCGTTTAAAATTTTGAGCATAGAGACTTGTGTGCACATTTGTGACTCGCAGCAAGTTCAATAAGAATATTCAAATAATAACATATCGCAGGTCCTGCCAAACGCGGCGGATGCCAATTGTTGCACAGACGATTACAACACCAGATTATACAAGAAGTATTGATTTTCGCGGTACTAATGTATTTCATTTTTCAAATGACTTGTTATGATGCCCACTACCTAAAAACAGTTTTTGAACCACTGTCGCTGGGCCAGCCTGTATAAATGTCACGAGAATTTTCAAAATGTCGTAAGTTTTTGAAAATCCTCGTACATTTATAATCATAAATCTTGCGAGTCTTTTATCTTAGGGCCCTGGTAGGTCATAGTTTTTATAACAAATTTTAGACGTAAGTCCTATTAAGAATGCCACGAAGTTTATACACTTTTTCATTAAATACACTTTTAAGTAGAGCTTCAGCTGTGGTACATAGCTTTCTAGTAACGAATAAATATTTAATTTCGAAATAGAAATTAGAAAAAAAAACAATTTCAGTTTTTAACTTATTGATTTCAAAACACAAGTTATGTATTTAACCTCGGAATAAACATCATTCAAAGTTGAGAACCCTTCAAACTCGTGCTGTCTTGTAAAGTGCCAGTAGATCTGATAGTTGTAAGAATACGAGTAGAATAGAAACCCTTTATGTCTTTTCACAGATAATCACAAAAATAATCAAAGGCTGCTTATAGCTGCGTGGCCCCCTTTCAGTAACGTATGTGAATTTGGGGCCAAGTCGATTAAGTTAGACAAGGATTTTAGCTCTACTGCTTTAGGCTAATGCTTCAGGAATATGATTCCATATCATATCATCAATGTCCGAGTTATTTTATTCACAATTTCATTGGTTTATTGATCATGGAACAAACGCGCTAGATAGCATTTCCAAGTAAATTTAAAGAAAGCATAAATTTAAACGACTTCTTCAACCCTTTTCTCAACAAAAATGCTTACAATCAAAATTATGGGACGTAAGTAGTATTTCTAATTCAATGTGTGTTATAATACTCCGATGGGAAGATCATGTAAAATGCAATAACTTCAATTCCGGTCGTGTGCCATTATGAGATCAGTCTCATTCCACAGATATATTGTTTCTCTACACAAAGTTACAACATATTTAGTTAATAAGGAAGCATCAAATATGGGTTTGAAAAATTAAACTCATTTGAGGTAATAATAACTAAGCACCATTCAAGAGGTAAAAAGCTACAGCACCAACTAAGGAAGTAAATGGGCTAACCCAATGATAATCTAGTAAGACATGAATCACAGTAGGGAGGTATACGAATTGATAAGAGTGAAACTAGAGGCAAACTGGGCATACATATGCAACGTGATCTCTTGAATTGAATTACTAACAGAGAACGAATTAACGTTCTTCTCATTCGAACTCACGGCCGCTGTATTTCAGACAAGAATTGAAAGTCTGTTTATGTCACTTTGATAGTTGTGCAGAGTTTGTTCCTCGAAAGAATCAAATTGTCTGTTGCCTCTCTAGATTGTATACGTCAGGCGAGGCCCAGTTGTCTTCAGCTCAAATATTTATAAAGATTATATCAAAAGTACCTACATAACTACCGATACACGGAACGTAGAGAAGGAGCACGAATATTTAGATGGTGCAAATGAATCGTGTGAAGAATTAACAGCGAAAATCTTTCAAAGGCTCCTTTGTTACTAGTCCACAGGTGATGGATTGCAGCTACAGCCGTTTTAAGGTAAAGGAATAAATTTATCCTCAAACACATTATTTGAAGTTTTACAAAATACACCTACCTAATTACAAATAAAACAAAAGGTTTTAAAAACAACAAGTCAACAACATATCAATCTCAATGCACTTGAAGATAAAAAAGATTTTATAGTACAACAAGTGTTTTTTCCCCAACACCTATCCGAAGAAACAGCACAAAACGAAGTATTTATTTTCTCACTTAATATAAGATATTGACTGCTAGCGGAAAAACGTTTTTTTTTTAAAAAAAAGTCGTGTTTGAACTATCTATCGCATTCTCAATGAATTGATTTTACTTGTCAGGGAGTTTTCACTTATTTACCTACTTTTGCGCATGTGCACGTCACGTGGGGAACGACATCATGAAGAACGGAGGGTCTACCATGCGGTAGGGCTCACGCCTTTTAGGGCGTTATAGATGGGGTCAAACGCAACACATTATGTCATATTGTTTCAACATGTGTTGCCCTAACCTTGATGGTTTCAGAGTTATTTGAGATTTTGTATTTTTTTTACTAATTAAAATAAATTGATTTGGCCACTTAAAATGCTAAACTGATTAGAATACCATGTCTATCCTCGTTGTTTAAATGATATCTCAAAATAATCAGTCTGTGGAGTCAAAATAAATAATAATGTGGCCAGAAACCACACCATTTTTATGGATAACCACTGTATCAGTTTTAGGCGATTTTACAACGGCAACTTATTGAGACCCTCCGTGACCTAATTCAGTAAGCTAGCCATACACGTGTCGATTTACAATAACAATTCTTTACTTTAATCTGAATATACCTGAAAGTTATCCAGGCATTGCTTAGGAGACCAATCCGCGGTAAACCTGTATGTGTGTGCACAAGATAGATGGCTCGGTCGTATAGCTAACTGATCGTTCTTGCAGGTTTTAGTACAAAAATGCTATTGACAGAGTGTGTTTTGGATTTTTTTTATCTTAATGAATAGCATTATTCTTTTAGAGATAAAAGCTTTAAAAATTTAGGTGAAATATTGGTTGATAAACATAATCTTTCCAAAAGCACATACGACAGATGAGTCGTCCTTGGCAAAGGCGTGATCACAACTGACACTGACAAGTACCAGATTTGTGAGGTATATGAAAGGTACACATGTATTTGTAGGGCTGGCTCAAGTTCAGACAGCGCATAAGTTTGACACAGGTGAGAAATATACCAAAATACATTACATAAATATCGAAATTCGTTTAAAGAAATAAATATCATTTCCTAATTATTAATCATAAATACGTATTTATTTACAATTTCGAACAAAACAGCAGACGCCGCACCAGGCAGCGATAGATAAAAAGATTTTAGTAAAATTTTTGAAACTTAGCTATTTATATAATGTTTAATCTCATGAATCATGATAATCATATTTTACATGACGATTTTAAGGGAAGTCAACATCATGCCACTACGAAAAGTTCTCTTTTAAACCTTAAAAATAGCACGTTTTGAACGTTCAATACATATTTTTTTAAATCTTTATTTAAAGAGCTCAGTCATCCAGAATGACAATGTCGCTCCAATTCACACTTAATTGAAACTAGTATTTACAAAAAGCTCAAAAGCCAGTGGGCCTATCCTCGAAGATTGGAGCATTAAAAATGTTTATAAATTTTATATAACTTCATACTCAATATTGGACGAATACGTTTCTTATTACCCAAAATGTGTAAAAAATAGAAGAATAAATTAATTATTTTTTAATTTATTTAATCAATTTCGCGACAAATAGGTCCTAAAGCCGTATTCCAATCAACACGTATGTATACCACGCCGATCCGACTAACTAATCATAAAATATATTCGAAACAACATTATATGGAGTCACAGATTGTTTAACATTCATATTATTTACATTTTTAATTAAAAGGCAACTCTTTTTCTTGCCTTCGTAACAGTTTATGGAAATAGGTGGATACTACCACAGATAATACAACTAACATCACCTAGTGCAGTAATAAGAACAAGTACATATTGTTATATTGTTAATGTATACTCGTGCACCATGGATAATGATATTAACTAGGTACATTTTTTAAATATTTGCGCTCACGGCGCGTTTCTGTATAACGTTGGAAGTTCCGTCAGTACAGCGATGTCAAACAGAGCTATTGAAAGTCGAATAATAAAATGGCATGCATATGTCACCGGAAAATAACAAAAACCGTCAATTTATAAATTTCCTAGGAAATTTATCAACTTTCGTAAGATTCTAAACGAGAGATAAATTGTATTATTTTACGGCTACATTTCCGGAAATTTATAAATTTACGACGACTCGTAGTAAATTTATAAACTAACGGATATCCATTCGTAAAATTCTAAACGGTTCGACTAATCACAGAAGAGATTTTAATTTTACGCTTTTATAAATTACGGAAAATAACACACTGCTCTCTGATTGGTCAATGTTGACAGTAGCAATGCTTGTGTTCATAGATTATGATAGAATCAGAATTGCCAAACTGTACATTTATCAGTTTTGATTACCTGACTGGAATTTTACTTCAAAACTGGGTAGGTTTAACGGGTTACATAAACATACATAACATAAACGGCCTATATACGTCCCACTGCTGGGCACAGGCCTCACCTCAACTATGAGGTGGAACGAGCCATACTCCAACAAGCGGGCTCAGTGCGGTTTGTTGGCGGGATGTAAGGTTAGTGAGCAACCTTAATGTCAGATGTTATCAAGCCGCCCTAAGGCCTCTGCCTAAGCTTAACGACTGACATCTAACGACGTCGACCGGGACCAACTGCTTTACGTGCCTTCCGAAGCACGGAGATGCCCGAAACACACACACATCACTAAATTTCGGTCGGTTGGTCACCCATCCCGTTTCCGACCCGGCGTGTGTTGCTTTACAACAGCAATCGTCGCCGATCACTGTCACAACTGCGCCACGGGCACCTCTTGGGTTAACGGGTTAATTTTTACAATATAATAGGCTGAGAACCCCTACTTCATCAAAATAAAACAGCAGAAATACTGTTTTACAATATCAAAAAGTTTATAAAAAAATAAATACACTTATAAAATATAACATACAAAACATAGCATACCTTCACGATCATATCCCGAATGGGGTAGTCAGAGGCACACTGAGTTCCCGTCACGGTGAACGAACGGAACATTCAGAAGCCCACATTCACCGAGGGAATTTGAACCCATCGTGGTTAGGGGCGAGCATACCGCCGTTATCTAGGTTGCTTAGGTTTTTTATCGGTGTATCTCATCGCCGGAGAGTTAGCCGCAAATCATACAATGAACACGAAGACGAATTGTTCGTACAAAATTTAAAACATTAAAACCGGCCTTCTGCCAAAATGAAATGGCGGAGGAGAGGAAGGAGAAGGAACACGTGACTTATTCGACCAATCAGAGCGCACATGGCGTTTGGTTACTGCCCACTTATTATTTTCCGGATGCGTTTCGAAAGTTTATAAATTTCCGGGAATCAGGGCCTAAAATAATACAATTTATCTCTCGTTTAGAATCCTACGAAAGTTTATAAATTTCCTAGGAAATTTATAAATTTACGGTTCTTGTTATTTTCCGGTGACACATATACCATTTCGCCTCTTTGAAATCCAAATGTGACTGGTAGTAGGCATATTTTGTAATGACCTTAGCTCTGGTCATCTTAAACACATGAGCGTCTTACAGCCCGAACTTAGCCAGAGTCAATGATAAAATTTACTTTATAAAATCTTGCAAGGTATTAGCTACGTTAAAATTCTTAAAATGTATTCTTCCGAAGACCTTGGGACGTACTCATACGTCACACATTCATGACATGAAGAAGCCCGTAATGAATACGTTTCATGAAGAAAATTATTTCACTACGTTATTTTTAAGATTTCGGCACGTCGTCATATTATGTTATTCTTAATTCATTAAAATATTAACTTTACTATCGCAGCTGTACTACACTACACATCCATGAAGAATCACTTTAAATTACTCTTTAATATCAACCATTCTGCATCATATCCTGTTATCGGTTTTCATTAAAATCTTAACATCCTACACATAGACATCAATTCTTATTCTTCATTCAATAATTTAAAAAACAGAGAAGCTTAGTTCCATATCATACTCAAGAAATCCTCAAGTTATTTTGTCCTTGAAGTCACTTACTTCAGTTTTATTAATAAAGCTACTATTAAGGAGTCCAACTGGAATATATGGTAAATTCTGACTTTTATGAAATATTTCTCATCTAATTTTAATTTAACAGCGTCACACATCGTTCAACTGTTCTTTCATTTTGGCATCGAAGATAGTGGCAACTGGCAAGTAATTCATCGCGGAGTCGAAGTGACTTTCTACTTAATCTTAATACTAACAATAACAATATTCGCCCATTTAACATAAGGATCGTTGAGCTTTCATTGGCGGGTCGAAACCTTGGCCTGAATTGAACTAGAATTTGACTTATATCGACGAAGAGCTTAAACTTAACCAGGAACGATAAATTCAGAAGGTCGTTCACCTTTCATCCAGTAGGGGTTAGTGGCCACGAACAATAAATATTAAATCGTTGATCGGCAATAGATTCTACAGTTTGAAACAGTACAAGGAACGATACATTCAGAAGGTCGTTCACCTTATTCCAATAGGGGTCAGCGATCCCGAACAGCTAAGCTTGAAAGAGGAATGTAACTCAACATTCTGGAGGTCGTTCACCTTTAACGCCTTGGGGTCGTCGACCCCGAACAATGGTTTGTCCGCAAAGCTATGTTCTAGAGTTAGCGGCGGGTCGTTCACCTCGCGCTGGGGGAGTCGGGTCCGTCGTGGTACTCGTGGAAGCAGGGCACGATGCAGAGGTTGGTGCGGCACTCGGGGCAGTGGTACTGCGTCTTGCGGCGCAGGATGCGTCCGCACTCGTCCACCGTGTTCCAGCAGAAGTTGCAGCTCAACGGCGGACCTGGATCAGAACACATACATAAATCACATAAGCTGCCCATCTAAAATTTAAAATTAAAATTGTTACAACTAATACTACTAACTTTAACCTACAGTACGGTAAATTTAAAGTTGATTTCTTTTCTTTTCTTAAGTTACTAAATTACCAACCCTCTTCATTTCAATGAACTAAGAGCATGCTGTGCCCACATGCTAAGAGTTATGGTCTAGCTCTCAAATTGTTGTTTTAACTAACCTTGTGATCGCTAAGGAGAGTTTCTGTGTTTTTTTTTAAATCGCTCCTTTGGTAGTAGGTCAAAACGGCAAAATGGAATGTTATCTATGAGCTATAATTAAAAATATTGAATGTTTTTCGCACTGAAATTTCTAATATGTATTACAGAACGTATGTGTGGTGAAAGTACGGTGGCCGGCACATCACGCTACCCGTTTCCGGTCAGTCCTCCTTGCTCTATCGCGAACAAATGTCATTTGGCAAGAGCGAGAAAAAACGGAAATGGGGTAACCTGACGTGCTGTTGACTGTACCTGCGCGCACGGCGGGCGTGTGGCTGGCGCGGTGCGCTTGCGGCGCGTCGGGCGGCGCGGGCTCGCTCGACGTCGACGGCTGGCGCTCGATCACCGTCACCGCGCGGATCAGCAGCGAGCTCATCTCCTCTTGCGTCCGCGCACGACGGTGCTGACAACAAAGCGGCCACACATTTCAAATTGAATGTCAACGACAATAGCGTTTATGCACTTTTGAAACATGTCACTTGACTCTAAATTGTCTCGTGCATAAAAATTGTACATCGAGAAAAAAACAATTTGTCTATTCAACTTAAAAAACAACACATAATTAAATTTATTTAAATCGATATCTACTTTTTCGTCTCAATGTACCAAATTTGATTGCTCTATTTAGGCTTACTCAAGAGTTTGTGAATTCCATTGTATGACAAAATCAAATTTCTATGCAATTGACTTATTAACCTTGCTTTTTTTTCATAGAACTTTCAAAAGAGCTGACAAATTGAACAGCACATAGTATGACAAAGTACCAAAGTGATCAGGCGCTATTGGCGCAGACTATACGACTAGAAATATATTGCTATCTAAACACACTGGAACACACATTCAAAGGCTGACAAAAATGTCATCACATCAAGGCGTCTAATCAGGTGCAACTTTTACGAAGGGTCGTTAGACTTTGAAATACTTATAGTAAGCCTATACAAACAAAAAGTGCGATTTTGATTTCAACAGGTAGGCGCTATGCAGACGGCGGGGCGGGCCGGGCAGGTCAATTTGACCGCGAACGATAAAAGTCTGCGACGCAGATGCCCGGCGGGCATTAAATGCTTTGTGTACGCGGTGAGGGGCAGTCGCGGGCATCGGCAGACAGACGCGGTCTTTATTACTTCGCGGACAAAAAGACCGCCCCGCCCAGTCGTCTGCAAAACGCCTGAAATTTCAAACTGTTATTGTTTTAGAAGATTGGCGATATATCGATATGATACGAATCCGAAGAGACATCAAGGACTACATTACCAGTACCCCCCATTAAAATCAAAGATATGGAATTTCAAATAACTACGACTTCTACAACTCAGGATCTAGGAAAAGCATTTCTCATAGGTCAGATTTTTTAAGACAATCTTCAGTAAGCTGTTTATCAGTTCCTGTCATGTGATGTTTATTCTGTTAAGTTTTGCGGTGTTCCTCAGGCGTTCCATGTGTTCAATGTAAGTAGCTCCTGATTATTAGGAACAACACCAGTGAAACAAAATAACAAGCACAAAAAAAAGTGCAGGGGTTCAGTCGGCAACATAGTTATTCTCCCGTAAATTTCAAACTTCTGAATGGGCCAGGATTATACTTGACAATGAAAAAAATATATATTTAGCTAGGCATTTCAGAGTGGCAGATAATTAAACAACCCTGGCCGAAATGTGGGCTTCTTTCTGATTGTACTATTTACCATCACGGCAACAATCGCTGTGCCCCTGACTAACCCATTTGCTTTATGGTCGTGAGGGTATGTTATGCCGAGTGGGGACCATTGCAGTGACACAGTAATGTTTTTAATACGTTAGCTTTTAAGACATTTATTTTTACCCATTATTCTGGTGCCTGAATAAATGTTTTTCTATTCTATTCTGTTACTTTAATAAAATACATAATCATTGAGCAAAAAAAAATATTTCAGGTGACCAAAATGTTTATTTTTGATTTATTTCAGGACAGTTTGCCAGGAATACAGACTTCAAAATATTAATATTTTTGAACTAAAACCTTTGGTTTCAATAAGTTTCAAAGGTGCGTGATCCCGAGGTTGATCAATACCACGGGATTGGAAAAAGCTGTGGGATGCAATGCCTAATGGGACTAAGGTACGAAACGGTCGGCAAAGGGTAGGAACTAACATAATGTAAGTACATAGGTACTTGACCTATGGCTTCTGTATCAGCTAAGCTATTGCGTATGCATTGATTATCATCTGACGACAGCAGAAAAGGCATCGATCACACAGCCACTAGAAGCCTGATGTATGATTTCTTGCTTGAGATTAATTTGGTTAATATACTAGGAATTCGCTGTACCAAAAAGTGTCGTCTAAACTAAATCGTTTGTCATCAGGAGTTTAATGGCTGTAAGGTCGATCAGAAATCATCCCAGAACATCGATACCAACATTCACTACAACAACAACTATACAACAACTATATCTATTCACCTCGTCTATCAAATTGGCCCCGGGAGTTAGGTACGTCAGATGCTCACTTCCTACGAGTTGCTCACTTCCTATCAGGTGGTGGCTTTCTGACCCGTTTCCCATCGAAGCTGAGCGGAGCGCTGATATGTGGAGCTGTGTTTAAAGAACCAATCAGATACCTAATGTTATTTCCACATTTCTCCTCCGCTTGTCTTTATTGGAACACATTTCAGCGTAGCGGAGAAGAGATATGAGATGTGTGTGGCACGCCGCCGTAGAACCCAGAGGACATACTGAGAAATCTCATACCGTAACCGCAGCGAAGTCTTAAAGAACAAGAACTACTAACAAATACACTAATTTTGTTATTCACATACGCTGAATACTCAAGAAAAAGTACATAGAATAGGTGAGGTACCTAACTACAACGAAGTTTGAAAGAAGATTTTGCCAGGGTTACGTTTTAAAAAATTCTCAAGCAAAACTCTACTCCTTTTCACGAATAAATTTTATAATAATAATATTACTTTATAGCGAATACTCATCATGACACATTAATTTATCTGTTATAGGTACTCGAATCTGGCATCACTCAAGGGGATTCAGCTGGGCTTTGTGCATACTCGTGCGAGATAGGGCAACACTGCTCTACACATCTCTTCTCCGCTTAGCTCTGGTGGAAATCGGGCCACAATCTGGTTTTCTCCCTTTCTGTCACAAGCACTGTCAGTTGTGTTTAGTTTATATACAATACTCCGGCCGTTCAGAGAATACGGTGTCGACGTTTAACAGGTAGATCATGGATAAGATTACTGTAATCGCGAAACAGGGACCACAATGAGAAAATCGTAATAAAAAGGACGGTAGTAGTCCATTTTTTCGCCGTTGTTTGATGGCCAAGATGAAGAAGTGTTTTAAAATAAAATAATGTCATTTGTTCAACCTCTTCTAGGGTACAAAGCTCAAACTTCCTTAATAATCCGCTGAACATTACAATTTACTAACAGTCGGACGGAGTACAGGAATGCGTGGTCAGTTCAGCAGCAGGTAAAATAACTTTCATTACAAGTTATGTTACAGAATCCACACTCTGTAAGACCTGGTTGTATCTTTTAATGATTATAATCGAAATATTTATGTTATCCCTTGATTTCAAATTCAAAACTGCCGAAAGTAGACAAAACGTCGGGTTAGAAAATCTAAATAGCGAGTAGACCTACAGTACCTACAGTTCACGTAAATATTAGGATCAAAAAGTTAATGTTGTTACCTTAGTCGGATACTGCGGGTAGGACTCGTGCTTCTGTAGAGGCGGTGCTGAAGAGGCGGAGGTGATGGTGGCTGGGGCGGGCTCGGAGGCCTGCCGTCGGACTTCGCGCTCCTCCGGCAGGCGGCTCTGGCGCTTGAACAGCTTGGCCCGCCGCACGCGCAGGCCGCCCTCTATGCACACCACTGCAATTGCCATCATGGAAGCGTTAGATGGCGCCACCAATGCATTCGTCTTAACTGTGCCTTAGCGATGCTCAGTTGGTTGCGAGGTTTATCGACCCGTACGTTTTATAGTCGTGATGAGTACCATAGTCTGTAGTCGAGATCAAAATACAAATATTTTGCATATTCATTCGCACTCAGTATTTTTGTATTACCCAACTTTAGTTTAGTTTATAGTGAAATAAGGGGCCGCGCTGTGTTTTTCAACCGGACTGCGTCAGGGGAGGGGTAATGTGTAATTTCTATACAAATTGTCAATCTGAGCGACAGTGCGACACTTGCCACTTTACCTTCATGAAGTTAAAAAAAATGTATACATTAAGTCAACATTTGCCAATTGCAACCTTAATAAATTATTATATTCTAGGAAAAAAATGCACAATAATGCAAGCAATTTTGTGGATTAAGTTGTCTCAAGCTGTTGTCAGGGTAGATGGGCGATGAAATAAAAAGGTCAATAATACAAAATAACCAAAAGATTTATTATCTATTTTGGTATAGAACAATAATTATCGAGTGCTACGCACAATTCAAGAATTGATCTGACGAATACACATAATTGCTTATCAATAGAACCTGTAGTAATCAAGAAGTAACGTAACGTCTTGCCAAGTTTTGAAAAACACATTAACTAGTGGAACACTGGGGTATGTATAGACGAACCTACTGACACGCTCCTCACTATAATAGTCAATTTAGAAATTATAAATAAAAACAGTTAAAATAAATTTCCTTGAAAGATCACTTTTCTATTTAAGTTACCTGCCTTTTTTCTGCACCTAATAAAAAGTCAGAGTACGGTGGCCGGCACATCACGCTACCCATTTCCGGTCAGTCCTCCTTGCTCTATCGCGAACAAATGTCATTTGACAAGAGCGAGAGAAAAAACGGAAATGGGGTAACCTGATGTGCTGTTGACTGTATAGTGACTGTGAGGACGATAGATCTTTTTTTTTTCTTGAATTGACTAGCTATTAGTCCAAGGTGCGACTTACACAGCTTTACCGGCAAATACACAGCTTTACCGGGCAATAAGGTCGATTCATAACGATTTCTTATTATGTATTATTATAATTAGGTCTCAGTTTTTTAAGTTGTATACTATAGTTTGACGTGTTAAGATTAACACGTTTGTTTAGATAACAGCGATTTTGTATTTCGTTTATGAGCGAGATGGAGAATGAGTAACAATTTAAGTTGAGATGACTTTGTAGAGCAGTTCCCGCACTCTTTGTTCAAATTAATTTTAAATCTAATAGAAGCTAAGCTGAAGAAACGTAAAAGCAATTTTAAAATTAGCAATTTGTTTAAATGATTTTTTGTTCAACTTTAAATGAACTTCAGATGTCTTAGTTAAGTCGACTAGAAGGAAGGCGTAGCCAAGTAATGAGAGCATCACATTAGTTTAGAGACACTGGTAATATCGAGAAATATTACAAGTTCGCTGCATTACGAGCCCCTTATTAATAAAAACTTAAAAAACGCTTTTTCATCACGTTAACTTGTGTAACGCTTTGTCCCTTTCATCCTTGTTGCTGTCGCCATTTGCGAGTAAGTGGCATGCTTAAGCGATGCATTAGTTTTTATGAATAAGGGAGATAATAAAGACAATGTATTCAAAGTAAAGCTTCATAGTGAGGAGCGTATCCGTAGGACATCGTATAGGGCATTATTTATGTAACAAATAATTTGTAACATATTTTGATAGGTGAAACTAGACTACATCAATAGTATCTGGTAACAACACCCAACCGCCTGAGCAGCTGCGGGACTACTGACCTTCCAAAATATTCATTAACTATATCTATAAAATAAACGCAATTTATAAAATCAATGCATTGACGCTATTGCGTACGATATTCATAATGGCACTGAAATACTATCTGTTAATAATGTTTAAACTTATAATTGTCCATGATTTACCATTTGATAACAGTCTTCGTCACTTATCCCAATTTTTGATAGTATGTGGTACACTACTTTATACTTTACCAACTATATACACATTATATTTACAGCTCTCAGTGCCTATTAGCGTAGCAGCTATGTTGCTATACTCAATTTAGTATTACTCCCCTATTGAAGTTACATTCAAATCAGTCCAAAATTATAAAAGAGATCGCAAGAAAACAAAACTTGAACCATCGTTGTAAATGTAATCACATACAAAAATATTCTTATAGAAATAGAAAAGTAAAAAAATAATACTTCCAAGTGCCAACAATACAATTATACGAAAGTATTAATATAACGCCTATGTATGCGTGCTTATTTTATTCTGTCCAATGTTGACGTGTTGTTGAGATTTTGTTGAACCTAATTACCATCTTAGTTCATTCTACATAAAATGGCTACTTTTACGACAAGCGTCAGACGTCGGGCACGCGCACACAGACACCCTATAACTAATCTAGCACTATATCGCATCATCACTTCGGGTTTTAACACTTACATCATCAAGATAGGACAATTTCTGGCACCGAAACTCTTGGACAGTAAATGCACTTCACATTGGTACCAAGAAAAATTTAGGCAGTCGCTTGTCACTCAAAACAGGCACGAAGCATTAGAGATGCAAACCGAAAGGAAACTTTAACCCGGGTCGACTTTTCCAACCGGTGTATGGCACCTGCCTAAGTTTTTCTCAATATCACCGTCAAATATACAAGGACAAACGTACACATTTCGTAAAAAAATATACAAAGTATTGCTTTTTAGTGTTTTTCTAAAATAATTAGTATTTCTTTAGCTTACACCTACACGAAACATTTTCCTAGTAACGAACAGCGAGTCATAATCTATACTCAGTGCGATTAAGCATTACGATAGCCATGCCATTGACAAGCCTTTCACCAAGATAGCATTTTTTTAAATAAATAAAATTAATTGAAAAACATATTGAGATGTGCGTTCAAAACCAATCTTAAGATTTGCGAAAATTTGTCTAAGAGCAATACATTCGCCATATTAATCTATTTATAGATTTTGTTATAGAATGGTCATACACTTCAGATTTACACACGGCAACTTTTTGTAGTGCGACCGAATCAATCCAAACGCGAGACTATGTCGGACGACATGCATCGGGAGGAAAAAAACTGAAGCGCGCTTGCATCGCGACAGCCGCGCTACAAAAATTCGTCGTGGGCGGGAGCCCTTATGAAACTATTTCTAGTCCAAATTCGACGTCTTGGTAGAAAGGGGTATAAACTCTATTGACATTCTAAATCGCACATCGTTATGGTACATCATTGGAAGTTTATGTAACGAAAGTAATAAACAAATTTGCCCTAAATTTGTTAATGACAAAGGGACCTTGGGGCTCTCAATACGAACTTTAACATTTCTGTCATGTGATAGATTCAGTGTAGGCTTGGCGGACCTTGAGGATTTTACATAAACGCCTAATAATATTATGTTCCGCCTATCTAAGAGGGTAGCTCCAAAAAACACATTTGGATACATCTACCTATGCCTGGGGATAAATATTTACACAAGCATGTACCCCAACACCAGTCTTCTCTGCGTTGTTTGAAGTTTTATATTCTATGTAACTATTAAAATTATCAACTGCATATTTTTAACCAGCTACATGATGTATGTACTGTTATAGCAATGTAACATCACCATAGAAGATCAAACAATCTCCAAATTAAAGACTTGATTGATTTGAATGTAGAGTACATACTCGTATTATAGACTACACACAGTACTTCGGCGAGTTTTCAGAGCTTCCCTGCCCTACCCTACCCTGACTACAAGTCAACAGGTAGAACGTAACTTAGCCGCATACAAGCTGATTTCACCCGGACGGCGCTAAGTTCAGTGTTACGTTCGATCTGAGCTGAGCAGAACTATGTATTACGATACTATGATAATAATACTAAGGTGTATCGCAGCGACGAACTATCGCCGTTACTGCATATAACATCGAGACCTCTGTTCAATTGATATGAGATAATACACAACTATCTACTTGCGGCCTAGGGCACCGTTTCTCGGGCTCCTGATATAATATCACATTACTTACAGATATCTGTCAAAAAACTCCCAAATCCTATCCTGCTTATTTCTGTACTGTCTCAGTACATTCCATAAGTTTTAGGGATTAGCAACTACTTAGCTCACTGATATTTTTATTAATTCATCTTATTTATTATCTTAGTGTAAGCCGACCCAGATATTTATTTATTATTATCAAAGCAAAGTTGAACTTAGTAGAAACTTCAAGTATCAAAATATTCACCGGGTGCACGAGATCCCTGGTCACTGCAGGATGGGACCAACTAATAATCGCGTTACTTTCAGCTCTAAGCAACTTCTAGAAACGTGTGACTGGCATTCACTTCTTACGGAGCCAACATCTATATTCACAAACGCAAATTCTAGTTGAGCATCCCTCACAAGTACGGCTGTCACTTTCAGTTCTACAAACATTATACGGGACGGCATGAGTTTGACGGTGTGCTCAACATTGATGTGTACTCAGGTGCGAGTCCTGCAGCACAATCGCATACAACCAATTGGTTTTCGCCTGAATGCATCTTCATGTTCTAATTCTTGTAGAAAGATATAAACATTTTATATTTTGTTGACATGACACAAATGCTGCCTAATAAAAGCTATCAACAGTGTGTATTTACCATTAGGTCTCATTAGAAAGCTGCTTATCTTTTATAATTAAATATAACTTTAATTTTTACTTTTAACATTGTGATCCCTACTAGCAGTGTCCGCGGCCGGTCCTATGGGTTGTAACAAGTTACATGAAACAATGTATTGCAACGGCTAGGGTCACCCGCGACATAACGAAAAAAAGAGCCGAAATACCATAACGCCAGAGTCTGTAGATTATCAACTCAGTGCCCTATTTCTCATCAATCTCAATCATTCCTAGCCAGAAGGATGTATTGCATTTTTCGAATCAAACATATGACAGTACTATGAATTGCTAATATGGTTATGGCGTCCTGATTATGTACATGGACAGAGGGCCACCCTTCAAGCGTAAATTCAGTTAGACGGTTAATTTCACCTTAGGGCAAAACAGCGAATGTACATTTACAAAGAGGGTTTGCGATACTTTTTCTGGCCTTAGGCGGCGCTTCGAAACCCTCATTGGACTGACATCTGTTTGGAGCCGACACCTTAGAAGCGCCTCTCGTGTTATGTGACCCACTGTATGTAATGGCAATACTCGGGTACCCACAAGCCTATAACATATGAATATAACTTGGAATTACTTTATTGCGAACAATGAATACGTTTCACTACATATAATTAACTATTTGCGCTAGTACAAGTTAAACTTTAAGGCAGTCGTTTCTGGAAGAAGCTTATATATCAAGTATACATTTTACTCAGATTTCAACCGCATGTGTGAATCAAAGAAAGATTTCTTAGCTGCGTACGCGAGATTCCAAATTAAGCAATAATTAAAGATTAGCCTAGCGATTCTCTAAGTTTCTAGGGGCAAACTCCTTCAATTTTCTACATGTTTAAAACTTTATGATGTTTAAACCTTTACATAGGGGCATCTTATGAGACTGACATTAGACCCATTTTGCAATGGTTGATGTTAATTAATCGCAGATCTGGCGGTTTTTATTGCCAGTGAACGCCTTTTGGCGCTACTATATAGAAGAAACATACTGGAGTGTTGCTTTTGTTGTTAACAGTTACCGTCACTTTATGAAAGGTTCATCAAATGTAGTGAAAATATACCTACACAACCAATCACTGCTCCACATTGACAATTGACTAACACATGATGAATCTTCAGAAACTAATAGTTATTGTATGATCCACTAATGCAGAAACGAGCTTAGTCACTTGTCGCTGTAACTTAGAGAATTGCTTGCTAACAAGCTCAAATGTTTGCAATGAAAGGTCACAAAATCTATGTCACCTAGCAAAGCTGCCAGAGATGTTTCCCTAGTTAACAACATATTTTAATCATGAGAACAAAAATAATTATATTAATTACGAATATATTTTCATTAGATTGTATATAGACTATTAAAGTCTGGCTAGAAATATACAACACACCGCAGACATATTTTACAGTGGTTATCAACGAACAAGTCTTTAAAACTGTGCAATTGGTGATATCCATACATTTCTAGTCAAACTTATCCTTGTGATTATCATAAAGCCTACAATAAGGACACGTATGACCTATTCTGATCTCCTAGGGTTGCTATGAATTGACCCCGGACTTGCAACCACTAATATTGCTTTTCAATCTTTAAAACTAATTTTCAAAATGGTCCCCTTGGCAGAGGTAATTAAAAAATTAACGGTTTTATTTACATCTTTGCAAATCATTGCATTGTATTGCTTCAGAATTTCATGAACACGTATAAAATTTCCTATAAGTATCTAAAAAGTATTATAATTAATTAAATTTTGTTGTAATTAATATAAACGGCAGTTTCAAATTTCAATTGCTTTCACATCACATATTTATCATATTCCACCAAAACCTGATTCAATACACAGACGTACTGTACACGTATATGATATGCACGACATCAAAGTATATCTAGTTAAAAGACCTTTCGTATATAAATATAACACAATTAAAACACAGATACATTTATTTACATGATTAATACACTCATATTTATTCGGTAATGTGTTCGCGAACTGCGAATCACAACACAACAAGCTTGCACATTGAACAACTTAACGATATAGTAAATGCATATTATTAAATCACCCATAACTACGAGCTATAACTTGGTGTTATTATTAAATAGATACATCAGTATACAAATAGGCAAAAATATTGAATTACAAAGCTACAAATGAAGTGTCAATTCATAGCAACGCATATCTTCCACTGTACCTTGTGATGTATAATACAAAACTGTGAGTTAACTGTTACTACTAGTGCATAACCTACGTAAGTACAACACTGTACACTAAATCACAATATTTTAATAAGTGTACATATTATTTCTAAACACTCATTTCAAATAATGAAGTTATAATAAAATATACTTAAAACTATTCACAATATATAAATGCACAAACGAAAAATACTGGAGTGAAATAATGATTTGATCTGCCTAGGGAGCGCTTGTCTGTTCGCGCCCTAACAACCTGACTCCTCGCAACGCTCTTGTAAGGCTAGAATTGTATTTACACTTACAATATTGAGAATATCACTAATTTCTTACAGTATGAGTCCTTAATTTTAATAAAAATCAAGGTCACTAAATATAATTATAAAAGATCCGTTGGAAGCAAAAATATATTTGCTTTAATCTGAGAATGATAATAAAATGTAATCGCAAAATCCTAATATAAATATAATATGGGCGACGTGGTTTCAGTCAAATGAACTCCATACTTTGCCTAAACTGGGGAAATGGTCTGATGAATGATCAGCCACCAGTAAGCTGCTACTACAGCTGAAACATTTTTTATTGAAATATAGGTATAGATATTGCAGATATAATACACGTAAGTATAATCAATTGCACTATATTGTATTTCATTTTATATTCACTGGGAAGCCAATATGCCCGACTTCTATCACAGCACAGACACAGAGACAAATTTGACAAGCAAAGTAACAAGGGGTTACTGCCTATTCAATTTCCCAACCTTAATTATTTGTACGATTATTTTTTGCATATCCAATGTCATGGTTTCCGCTTTAAATAACCTTTAAAACTATTTTCATAATTTGTGTTAAGATGCTTAAGGTGAATGGCGGCATACCACAATGAGATCAACTCCCACTTTGACATTTATTTTGACGTAGACTTTTAATGTAGGTTTTATTACCAACCATCAAAGTACATCGCAGCTACTTCAAATTACTGGTTTCTGGGCTAAACTGGTCTAGGTCCGAGGCACCAAGAAACTAGAATCTTGGTCCAACGGGAGACTTTTCAGGAATTATGTTTCCACTCTGACTTTACTTTATTACTCATCTGTGTACATGTCTCATCATTATTACGCTTCTTTATATTTGATTGAAACCAATATCGCCGAGATTCCTAAGTAAAAATGCAAAAACAATTCTGCCCATTACCACAACGTTCCTATCAGATATTGTCGATAAAACGTTTAAAATCCTTCAAACGATTCCGAATCGCCTTTAAATTGCTTTTATTTACTTACCTTTCACGGGAATTTAATACTACTTTAGTTTTTGGTGGCTGCTAAGTAATGTAAAAAAACTTGTTAAAATACGAAAGAATACTTATAGATAGAGGTAGTTTCGAATAACTGAATGTAACCTGCCATTCACTTGCGACCACGCCGGGCTTCGCTAAATGGTTCACGCTTACGATCAGTACATAAAGATCATTCGAGGTCAAAATCACGTCTCTACTAGGGGACAAACATATTAGATATTAAACATAGTACTATAATCACAATAGGCAGTGATATTTGGAAGATATCAACAGTTACTTGGAAGATAATAAAAACATATTACAACGCTATATTCGTAAGAGAGTTATTAACTCAATTGGGAAAAAGAATAATACAGATAACATTTCAATTTGAATGCAAGATTCCAAGCACTTGAACTATACTCGTCTATTATTATAAGCGTACAGTAGTACTAACAAAAATATGTTTTATCGTCTTCCATCGTCGGCGCAGCACTGATGCTGAGAAATCGATTCAAGCCGAATATAAGCATTAATTCAATAAATACTTCCTTGCAATACTTATGGTTGAAATTGAGAAAAGGGACGCTCCGCTCAGAGGACGGCGCGTCACGAACTTGACTGTCTCATAATTTGCTTAACGATTTTCACACCATTTCAAATAAATGCTTACTGCGCATATCACTACATTTGTACTACTGTACTAATGATTCAATAGTACCTCTAAAAACTAATTGATATGACAGTGTGACGTTTTCAGTCTCAATATTAGAAGTGAGTCCCTTGGCTTGAGGATCGTAAGCTGAACCGACCCTAGCTTCACCGCGGCGCGATCCAGGACTTTACAAACATTTAAATATTAATACAAAACGCTATCACATTTCATTAGATTTCCCGCCATGTCCTAACTTGTGCATATAAGCGGTTATCAAACGCAGATTCCTTAACTATTGAGATCTAAAAATACGTTATGATTATGGCAAAGACGCTTTAGCCCATATAATATTGGGTTTCGCTGTAGCGTGACTAGCGATGTCTCTCGGCTCCCTTCGACAACTTTGCTCACTTTTTAGAAGTTATTTTTTTAGTTTTACTTTTCTGTAACATATTTTTTATGCCAATATAGGTATCTATAAAATACACCATGTAAGTAAAATTGTAAGACAGATTTCCAAGTATGTTAAAATATTTTCTAAAGATTATTCGAGTATAACAGAGAGGCATTCTAGTCATCATACTGCGTCTACTTAGACAATACAATAAGTACGGAAGCAGCAGGTTCGATTCCGACCGGCATAACGTCTGCTGACCCTAATATGGTAAAATCAATTTTGCAAGAAGCAATGCTTCATATACGAGAAGGTGAACTTCAATTATCTCAAAAGTTCATATCAATTTACGATCTCACTTAGACCTTTTTTATATATTTCTCGAAAGATGTGTGCCGAAACTGCAAATGCGAATAAAATTGCGATTAGGTATACTTCGCTTACTTCAAATATTTGAAAAGATAACCCTGTTAATATTATAAATGCTATAGTATCGTTTTTTGGATATTATTTACTCATTGATTAAAGCTTTTTATTTTAACTACACGAAAAGAATTAAGACAAGTGTCAGAGACGTTACACCGACCGGTCGGAGTTGCTTGGTAACATATTTACAGCGACATCTGCATATAAAAGTCGTACCTAGGCTGCGGGCGCGGGGCCGGCGGCGGAAAGCCCTCGGCCTCGCCGCCCCACTCGGGTCACAACGAGTACGACTCGGCGCCCTCCTGCCCGCAAGCCGCGTTCTATTGCATCGTATTAAAATTAACCCCCAAAATATTCAGGGGCGAATTGTGAGGCACCCCCTGAAGAGGGAAATCAATCGGTC
Organism: Udea ferrugalis; assembly: GCA_950022985.1. NCBI lineage: Eukaryota > Metazoa > Arthropoda > Insecta > Lepidoptera > Crambidae > Udea > Udea ferrugalis. The sequence continues at coordinate 3,518,196 of OX465515.1, forward strand.
GCGAATCTATAAAACTCACTGGCACCGGGTGTGGGGGGCACAGCAACGCCATCTGTTGTTCCGGTTGAGGCATTTCTTCTTTGTGCTCCGGAGGAGGTGTTGTGTGTTCGCGCTTGATTCTACTTTTTATGCTCGGTCGGTTGTTCGGGTATCCTTTCTTCTTGTATTCGAGCCAGAGCGTCCTGTTGTTGACGCCGAACATTCTAGCAGCTTTGCAGAAGCCGATGCCGCCGAAGCGGACGGCCTCGAGCGCTCTTTGGAAGTTTTCTTCCGATTGCGGATTGGTGGTGCGTCTCCGCTTCGGCTGCACTTGTGGAGGGGGTTCCTGGGGGGTCTGGGCCTCGGCGACGCAGCTGGGGCCGGGCGAAGGCCCAGTCACTCCCAAGCCCTGGCCGTAGTCGTTTAGCTCTGCATCCATGTGGGGGTTCATTACGTTGTTCATGTACAGGCCAGGATCAGCCTGTAAGGCACCCCCTCCGATGCACGCGTTCGAATACCGCGGGTAGGTATGCTCCATCATACTCCACTGGCCCCCTGGGAAGAGAGATAAATGATTTTGTAATACATCTCTATATCAGGCAATCGCGTTTTATTTTAACTTGCAATACTATATTAATTCATTGATCTCCCTTCCCTGGAAAGTAAAACATGCAGCCCGTGTATAATACAGTACAAATATAAGCATAAATACATAATAATTATAGAGGTACAGGGTGGAATTTTATAAGGCGTCAAGGAATGTCTGTTTTACCGTTGCAGCTACGAGACCGTAATCTTCAAAGACTATCTATGAATTTACTTGTGATCATATAACCTTGTTTTTTACTAAGACAATTTTATTCGTTTTGGCACTTGTAGTCCTTACTTTTTCCCACCTAAACTGGTTTTATTGGAGGTTTTTGATGTGCATGAGGAAGGGGATCGAAACATAAACTGTAACTCTTTGAGTGCATTTATGTGAAATCCTTGATTTGCCATTAAAATTTATAGATAGACTAAGTTATTCTCATGTAGCTTTAGCAAATGCTCGCCCTTGCCGCCCTCAATCAAAATTTCACCCCATATTACAAAAGTACAGGGTGTATGTACTAGAAAATACAATAATATGAACTATAATATTTATATTAAATATAATATTATTGCCTTCTGATGGAAGTTGTTATTAGCGCACAGCACGACCCACAGTTGGACAGAAAGTGTGGGATTGGTAAGATTCACTGACAGAAAACGAGGATCGTTATCCACATCTTTTCCATCATATTCTTATTGAACAGTTTAAAATAATGTATGCCCAGACATTTTAAAACCTATGTTTTAAAATTCTAAGAGTGGTGCTTATTATGAATGTTTCATCTATCCGTAACATAGGTAATTCGTTGGACAATGCGAGCGCCACCACGAGACTGGGAACACGTGTTGTAAATTGCTTCAAATTGATTTATTTACTAGAACTTTACTATCAATCGTTCTAATAACCGTTCAAAATGTGGCGATATTTTCCTAAAATCATGGTTATAGTGGTTAATGATAATCTTTGATTATTTGTTTCTTATCCTACATTTAGAAAATTAGCATTTAGCAGTTAATGAATATTTTGTGTTTGTTTTTTGATGTTTATTCAAGAAATTTGTTTATTTTAATGAGCATGTAATAAATAGCTAGTTTGTACAATGTCTGGTCGAATTGATTGCTAAAGACGTTTATCCACTCTCAACACCAGACGATTGGAGATCTTCCTAGGTAGCTATTGAAACTACCACCAGTTTAACTCTGCACTAAAACTAACGAACTTTCACGACAACTAAACTACAAATCCGAGGTCCACCACTTCTGGAAACCCTAAATACAGAACCCTAACCATCATCTAAAGTCACTGGTGAGTTTCTTTTCTTTGAATAAGTCAGAGTATAATAAAAACATCATTTTATGTATGAGAGAGCTTACAATTTTCCCATAACCTATCGGAATGATTTCCTAAAGACTTTATAAGATGAATATTTCAATTAACCGTTATATTTTAAAAATAAGGATTAAAATTGTTCAATGTTGAGTATATTTCGATGCACCATGCAATGTCGATGCTGTATCATGCAAGCTGTAGCAAAAACGTTCTCTAGTCTGTGTTTTGGTTAATAACCTTCGAAATTGAAGATATGTGTGGGGGGTAAAGCCAAATCGCATGCATCTTACCTTGGGGGATCCCCGCAGGGTTGGCGTCCATCGCCAGCGCTTCCACGTTCATGTTGTGGGGCTCTGCCGTCTGTTCACAACACACCACAACATTATTCTCGAATACAGATAAAAACTAACAACTTGATGGCAGCACAAAATTCACAATCTCAGAAATGATATCATTCAATAATGGATGCCCTTGCTAGAAGTGAGAAAATACATAAACGGTAATAGCTGTTTGGTTGGAAGCATGGGTCACATGAAGTCCACTTATCTTTACTGGGTAAAAATAGTAAGCAAAACTATCTGGATCATACGTCCACTACAACATTTCTCAATTTAATGGAAGAACGACTGGTAAGGCAAATAATGTCACTCAAGCCCAATAAATGTTTGGTCCCAATGTCAAAGTGCTGGCCAGATATAAACAAAAATGCTTTAGTCAGATAGAACGGTATTGTTTAAGCATTTGGTACTATAGCTGCAAAACCGTATAACCATTTTCCTTTGATTAATCAAGATATAGTTGCTCAAAAGAATGTCGAAACTGTTTGATGAAATCCCACAGATCATTTGAAAAAATTAAGTTGATACTTTATCCAGATGACCCAGGTCATTCTGCACCGTCGTGCCTTCCAGTGCTATGGAGCCACCAGGGCACCAGGGTAGGTCCATGCGGAGGCCCGTGATAAAGGAGGGCCTCGGTCTTACTGCGCGCCACTTTATAGGCCCAAGGCCTGAATCTGGCCTTCCATGAGGTTGGTCACAACTTCTTCACCTCCGGGTAGGAGGTCCTCTATCTACGACTAGGTTATTTAGGTAACTCTATCTACGTAGCAAAGGGCACGTACTTTGCTATGGGTGCATGGAAAAACTGGGTTCTTCACGTCACGCTGTGTAGATAGAGTAAGGACTGGTTGTGGCCTGGGTTCCATAAGAGGACTCAAAGACGATCCCCAGAGGAACTCACACTTGAGCGGTCGATGGATGAGGACTCCATTGTTCCACTCATAAAACTTCTTTGCCTCGGAGGTAGTTCTCCAACAATCTGGGGTGATAAAGGGGCACTCCAAAGAAATGAAGTGCTTCGCCTACCACACATAACAACAGGTTGTTGAATGCAATGGCCTAACTTTTTTAGCACAAGTAACCTATCTACCTCTTTTTTTTATCATAACATTGAGTAAAAGCTGATCTGCACCGCTACATTACCTGGTGGTTCTCCATGGCCCGTTCGTCGAACTCCCTTCGGCGCTGCTGCGGGACGCTGCTGAGCGTGATGGTCTCCCGATGGACCAGGTCCACTGAGGGCGCGCCGTCCTCCGGCCGAACCTCTTCGTTCACCATGTTCAGGGATGTCGAGCCCGTTGAGCTTTTCCTGCGCCTGAAATGACAGTGATTTTAACTTGGTTCCGACAATTCAACCTATACTAATAAGGTGTATGAGCGCTAGTTCTAATGCCGTAACGGTAGCCGGATACTGGTCTTATCAAATTTAAAATTATTTACCATCTACACGCAAAGGTGTATTTTAGAAAGTGTGCGCAGGAACTTCATAATCTGATACCATCCTCTACTTTCTACCACCGGACCACTAGACGCCGTGAGGCGTATGTGGTCTACTTTCCGGCGGTCTGGACTAAGCGGTTTGCTGCTTCCTTTCTGGTCTGCACCTCTTAGGAGTGGTAAGCTCCCCCTGCATCTCATACAACCCTATTATTAAGAGTGAATAGGCATTTTCTGGGTAAGCGTGTTACACCTTCGACCTAGTCGTCGTTTAGGAATAAGCGAGACTGGGGAGAAGGCAAGCCCATTTAAAAAAAACATACTAGCAGAATAGTTCCAGCTTGATTTAAACCTTGTCTGTGTTTCCGGATACTTACAACCTTGGAGTCTTCAAGGCAAGAGCGAATAGCCATTCGGGCAAGCATGTTCCACCATCGACTTCGTCATCGCTTGCCATCAGGCAAGACTCAAACGCAAAATATTATACATAACTAGCAGCCGCCCGCGACTTCGTCCGCGTGGACTTAGCTGCATGTAAAAATAGATTTTCCCGCTTTTTTGTTGAAATTTTCCTGATTTTTCTTTGCTTTAAACCTCACTGAGCCCGAGACCTTTCCAACGAATGTAAAACCGTGGAAATCGGTTGGTGCGTTCTGGAGTTATAGCGTCAGGAAGGAAAACCCGACTTATTTTTATATAGTAGTTTAATAAAAAGGAGCATGGCATACACAAATCGTTTGCGCTTGTTGCTAGGCGATGTTGCGGGCGAGGCGGAGTGTCGCTGCGAGTCGACGGACTCCCCCGGCGACTGGAAGTCGGCCGAGGTGCCCTGCGACCGCGTCAGCGACGTCGAGTCCGGCATCTCCGTCAGACCCTTGATCTTCAGCAGCTTCGCTGTGTCCAGCACCTGCCAAATTGGACACGTTTTATTTCAAGGCGATTTCAGAGACCGTCAACTAGTTGTCTTACTGCCGCACTCAGAGACGTCAATTTAACGTTAATGGTTCATTAGAGTCAAAATTTGACATTCTGAAAAGTTCTTTATTCAATTTGTTATAAAGCCTCTTTTCAAAAATGGAATTTTGACGCTAATCAACCACTAGCGTTAATTGACGTCTCTCAGTGCGGCGGTAAAAGACAAAAACTTAATAAAAATATTTTTTTGACGACCGATTTGGTTTGGTGGTTGAGAAGTAGACTAGTACATCAGATGTCACGGGTTCGATCTTCGCACAGTAACATTTGTGTGCTTGCACATGTCTGTTTGTGTTGGTCTGGATGTTTCCTGTGTCTATTATATATTTAGAAAAAAAGCATTCAAGTATGTTTATCCGCTGTCTAGTTTCCCATAATAAGAGCTTTCATTAGCTTACTCTGGGGCTAGATTGAGCTGTGTTCAAGATTTCTTGATGAACCGACAGAAAATGTTAAATTAATCCAACAAGTTTCTTACAAAGATTCACCACGAACGCCTCTTTAGTTGAATTCAGTATTGAAATCTGCTTGCATTTAGGCGGATTAGACTATCGCTCATCAGAGGAAAATTGACTTTTGCTCTAAGAAGTAAAGCGCATATAATGTTTAAAAAGCACTAAAGATAAATATAGATGATAAAACTGAAAGGGAAAGTTATAGAAATAGGCAACAAGTGGTAATTAAAATACATTTCAGAATTCCATCCAAAAAGGCAAAATAGTGTTTTAGAGATTTGACTGGTAATTTCTCACCCGGAAGTTATTCAATAACCTGACATACCTGTGGTAACTGTTCCTCGGTGACGTTGACTTCTCCATAGTACATGAAGTCGACCATCGTCCGGAGATCCGCGAAGGAGACATCCTTCAGGATGACGATGGGATGGCGCGACGGATTGTCCACGAACAACGCCTGAAAATTACGACCATGTGCTCAAATGAAAATCCCTAATAAAAACCTGCCTTCACTAATGTGACGCTTTTTATGACCCTAATGATGCAGCTGTTAATGAAGTTCTCAGGAACACTTGCTTTCAACTAAGGCGTCACGTCCAACTACAGTCCGTACGCGTTAAGAATGCAGTGATTTTCAAATTTAATTCTGTTGTAACCTTTTCGTTCGAAAATATGCGTTCAACTGGCCACTGTGGACTTTTTAATTAGGAACGAATTGATTGATTGAGTGATTGATTGAGCGTGTATACGCTCGTTTTTAGAAGCCTCCCTTTTAAACACTTATAAGCTCGTATAAGCAAGTGTCGTAATTTTGAGTTTGAGCAAACACACCGGTATAAGCCTGTGCACGCGAGTCTAGTAAATCAAACGCGCTTGTAAGATCGTATCCGTATACGCGCGGAAAATAGGGTGATTTAAAAACCCGTAAACGGTAACATTGACGACAGTCACTTCAGGGACCTCGATCACGTACTGCAGCTGTAAATAACGTGCAAGATCTTACCTGGAAGTATGTACTGCAGGCAGAGAGGACCACTTTGTGAGCCTGCAAGTGTTTTCCCTCCGCAGCCAGGGTCACGTCCACGAGCGTCTGCGTGTTGAGCAGTGTCGTGAACATGGATATGAAGTTCGGCTGGTGGTTATTCCACCGTAGACTGTACTGCTGCGACATAGTGGAGGCCTGTGAAGTTAATTAAGCATTAGACCAGAGTCGAATACAAATTAAGATATAATAAGGCGGTTGTGCGCTTAGGGCAGTTGAAATTACGCTTTTTGGATTGATGTAAGTAGTCCCTATTGTAACACAGTTAGGTATAGGTACTCTTTATTTTTTTAGTAAGTACAGATATTTAGCCGGCTTGGCTTCGGCAGCGTGTAGCAGGTTCTCAACAGTAATAATTAAGTAACGTTAAGACGGCGTTAAGTAGGTACGCACCGCGGGACCGCGCTGGGACACGGACGAAATTTCGGGTTTGTGCAATGTGCTTTCTGCGCGTTACACAAGATACAATGAACTAATGCATCACGGCTCCATCAACCTTGAATCGCTGCAAAAAGCGACCAAGGTGTAATAGCTCTTTCGTATCGGTGAAGCCGTCGGAACACAGAGCGCGTATATCTCATGAGCGGTTCTATGTTCTCATCTACAAGGAACCTGCATGCTTGGACAGTGCTATTTTTTCACGACCAGTCCTAACTTCAGATTGTGTTAAATACCATTGATGCTTCTATTACACATTGTCACGAAGAATGAAAAACTAACACATCTTTTTTCGTGTAGTGAAAAGTTGAAATTTGACTGTGTACACTGTAGTCAAGTGTACGTCTTATAACTTTTTAAACCCACGATACATATTTTTAAACATGTAACCTTACAAGGTTAGGCTGCGGACCCGAGGACGCGGAAGGGTTCATGAAGGGGTGTCTCAAATCTTCAGTACGGCGCAAGACCCCTTCCCGTGACATCTCGAGTAATACTAAATGAACCAACCAGGTAAAGTTGGAAATAAAAGGAAAATTTACAAAAACTTTTTTTGGCGGGGGACCCTTGTGCACGTGTTTTTGAGGTAAAGGTTTGATTCCGAACTCGGCATCAAGCAGCAGTGCTGTTGCCACAGGGCTACCATTAAGGTGCTGCCAGCAGTGCTGTCTGCCGCGCTGATTCCGACAAAGGCAGCAGTGTCGCTCTGTTCGCGGTGATGCGTTGCTGTGAATGGTTAGTTTACTGTGAGTTGAAAAGATGCTGCGGCAGACGCTACTGGTCTGTCGCGGTGGTAGGGCGACACTGACGCACAGCAGTGCTGCCGCTCTGCATTGCTGCCTAGCTCGGAATGTAATTTCATAAAAGCTCATACAAATTGTATGGGGACTAGTAGTGTCGCAGCGGCACTTCTGCGTGCAGCGTGATTCGGAATCATACCTTAAGGGTTGAAATATTGACGTATTTATTTACTACGCTGATGCTATTTTAAAATGAGCCGTGCGTCTTAGCTTCCCCAATCATAGGATGCATGTACAATGTTGTCGAAGACTTCACGGTTAAATTAGTATAGTATGTTAATGTTGTTTTGCGTTACTACAATCACGATTTCGAAAATGTAATGAGTGAATTTCATTTGATGGAAACTAAACATACACTTGTATTACTAAAACTTTTTCTAAGATAAAGGTCAACTAAAATAAAAAAGTCCTTTTATTTCTTGGAAAAATCTGTCCTTGTTCTATAACCTATAACCTGTATTTTTACTATCTATATATGCGGCACTGCTAATTTTATTTAGCACGGCTGCCATAGTTTGAAGCCTGTCATTATTCAGATAACGTACTCCCGGTATCAGGTGCTATAAACCTAAAAAAGGATCCTGCAAGAGTGATCGCTGCCTGTGCAATTTTAGACTAGTTTTACAATCGCGAACTTATGTTTCTAGTAGAGTGCTGCATCAGGCTAGGTTTATCTCTTATTACTGCGCTTGCAGCGTTATTCAATACATATGCGAGGGGCGACTCGGTCCCACGGTAAGGTACTAGCGTGTTTGTAAAGCGTTTTAAAAAGCAAAACTGGCCTGTCGGTGCAGTGGGTAGAATACTGGCCTCTAGCGCCAAAGATCGTGGTGGAGATCCCGCTCAAGACATTATTGATGTGATGAGATATTCATCCGTCTCTGACACCTACAAGCATCGGGTCAGATGATCTTGGTGTAAGCTGTCCCAGATTTACAGGTTCACAGTCCAGCCCACGTGGGCTGCGAACAATTAACTTTTAATTGTTATATATTTGTGGACAGTGAACCTTTTAATCTTTTTTTATGGATCATGGAGAAACATTTCTGCACCTACTAATATACTTCAATAAATAAACAATATATTCATATTTACTGAGTATTTTTTTTGTTTTCCTTTTGAATTACTTTTACTTTTTTACTTATACAGGGTGCCCAGAAACTACAACTCAATATTCTTGAAATTCTAAGAACATTAGTATTATTTAACCAAGTTACAGGTTAAAATAATCAATTTTCAGTAACATATTTTTGTAATTTTAATTTACCTCGCGCACCGTGCTCGCTAGCCGTTGACTTTCGTCAACGAAATCATCTTGTATGCTTATCAGACACCATTGTGGTCGCACTTGCAAAAAATGGGGGTTGTCTAGTATGAAATCACCCTTAGGCGAAATTTCCTTCAAAAGTTTGTATTTCGTAGTCGAACCCCAACCCAAACGTGAGTTCTTTAATTTCGCTCGACGAAACGTGGTCTTTTGAATGCTCTGTTTCCATGGCGGCAACAGTCAGCGTATTTCTAACTGCCTCTTCAAATTTTAATCGGAAGCAGGAAAAGCATACTTTTTTTTGGTTGGTATCTTTGTTTCTTTCTATTAATAAGAATGTGACGTTCTCCCTGTTATATTTTGCGGGTGGCACGTGACAGGCAAATAAATATATCAGCGGCTTATTTGCTTAATGACTTTTGCTCTTTATTGAAATTATTCGCCTATACTTCTCCACCACCGGTAGTAGGCCAAGCCTGATTGCCAATCAATCCTCAGCTAGACGCATCCATTCTTATTAGATCCTGAGCAGCCCACTTGTACGTAAAAAAACTGATAAGATGCATGTTGAAAATATTTTGTTTCAGCTGTGTTGTCCAGTTCAAAGTAGTACTAGCGACAAAAAAAAATGCAATAGTGTGTATGCTGAATGGCTATGACTAATATCAATGGGTTTGTGGTGATGTCCAGAATACGAATCTGACAGGGTTGGGGAAAAAGGGGAAGAGTGAAAAGTGGCGAAATTAACTTTTTGTTTTGACGCGAAAGTGAGCCCTATCCATTGACTTACTTTTTTACATATTCAAAAATATTATTTGAAAACCTACTACCTCATCATCATCGTCAGCCACAAGACGTCCACTGCTGAACATAGGCCTCCTCCATAGATTTCCAGAGCTGCCTGCATCCACCGAAACCCTGAGGTCAAAACCCTTTCTGAGGTCATCCGTGGGGTCATCACACCTTGCGGGTGTCTGTCCCACTCTGCGTTTGGCCTCAAATGGTCTCCACTCGAGGGCTTTCCAGACCCAACATGAAAATTCTAGAGCACTTTTGCTCAAATTTGAACCAAACCCTATGTATGTACAAATCAAGTAGGTACCACTATGTGCACACAAACACAAAATCGGCACCTAGTCTAGGTTTAGATCTACAATGCTAAAGTGCAATACAGTCCAAAGCATGAAATATGTTCAATGCGTTAGGACTAAGGCATAAGGTTCAAAATGTTCAAATAAGAATACACAGGTGTTTGTGACATAAATAGTGTTTTAAAAAACAAGTTTTGATGACGTAATATCCTTATGTTATACTCTTTGCAATTTTAATATATTTGATTTTGCACTGACCTTTTTTATTCAGATGTGATTTCTTGACTCGGCATACGATTTACTGGAAAATAATATTTATCATGTTAATTTCATGTCATTGAATTGAGTATAGAAGACTCGCGTTACACACCGTAAATAAAAGATAAGGCTTTTTGAAACCTATTCACTTTGGATCTTGAGCATTAAAATAACAATAAACACTACATTTTCCTTCCAAAATGACTATTTACAAAATATGGCAAGGTAGCATCAGAGCATCAGAGCCATGTGACCTGGGTGGTCAAGTATGGGTGGTCATTTTACAAAAGCAACTTGAGTCCAAATACGAACAACATAACATAACTCTATTGTTGTTTTTTAAGAATTTTTCGAAAACTTTGCGCCACTCTGGTTGATCACATTTTTCTGATGCTGACTGTACAGTAAGCCACACATGAAGAGTAGCATAGCAGTTGGAAAATGACTTCATTTGCATTGCTATATGATGATACAAAGAATCAAAAAGTATACACCTAGTCAGCACTCTAAGAGCATCTTGAAGACAGAAAAAAAAAGTATAATGCAAGCAAAAAATGTAACAATATAAAGCCAGCTTCAAATTATACTTTTGCCTGTGCATTAGAAATAACCTTATATTAATATAATAATACCAATTTCCTATTATAATATAAAACAATGATTTTTCTTGTTCAACACTGATTTGCTTCATTTATTTATTTGTGTTTTGGAGAGTAGAGAGAGTGAAGGTATAGTCGCCAACAGAAATATTGAAGCAGACAAGGTGACCAAATACTTCTGACTGGTTCATTAAAAGCTGAACATTCAATGCTTCATTAATATCTGAACAGATGCTAGATCATTTTAGTCTCTATGTTTTATACACAGACATGACAGATAATGTTACCTGTCATGTTGAGGTATTAATGAGTTAATGAAACTTATTGGCTGTGAAACTACTCAAGTGGCATTTAGTCGCCTTGAGTGCTTACATACATCTCATGGAGACTGGGGCATTATTACAATCTCTTATAAGCAGACAGTTTCAGTCACAAGCTCTGCTTTTGAGCTACATATTTACCGTTACATGTTTTGTGTGGTAAATAGTGTCAAAAAAAACCTTAATTTTTCTTCATTACTGTAGTAACTTATTTTGCGTGTTTTAGTCAAACTTCAATGAATGAAAAGACATAAACTGAGCTGTAAAAAGATCATAATAAGGCCCCTGCACCACAAACATTAAGCAGCACAAATAAATATCTGTTTCATCAACAAATTGTGTTGTAAAATGGTTATTGGAATATACATAGAGCCATGAAACCAGTTAATTTGAATAACACATGGTTCTCTTTGGACAAATGGGGTATAAAATTAATAAACAAGCTTCGCACTGCCTTATGGTTACATAAGTGAAGCTTCCTCACTTTTCAAACTTTTGCAAATCGCCTTAGCAGCATATTATGCATTTATTAAAGACTCCTAAAAATTCAATTATGTTAGAAATTTCCTTCCTAACTCTAGACTTGAATACAATCAACCAGTTTAATTTCCTTTCTTACCACAACATACTATTTCACCAATTTAAAAAACAGACTTCTGCCTAATTAAGAATAGTTAACATTAGTTGTAAAATCTCTAGTTTCATTTTAGTCCCTAGATTCACACAGCTCTATCAGAAAACCAGTAGTTCAGCCCAGGCTTTCACTCAGGCTCATTAAAGTGTATGCTGCATTAGCCAGACACCTCAGTGGTTCTTTAAATTTAATTTGTCTTAGTGTTGGAATGGGAATATAGTTACCACCATAATTTTAAACTTTATTTCTTGACTAAGGTTCAAAACCTTATTCAACATGCTTCGCATGACAAAGGTTGAGGTTTAAAGTATCATTTAGTTCTACATTATTATTTTTAACTGTTTGTGTTTTAGTTGGTACTTACAAATCAGTGTTTCTTTAATAAAAGTCAAAAAACAAAAAAATCTCTTTATCTATTTATTACCACACAGAAGTGTGAAGTTGCTCACACAACCAATCTTCACCTGAGATTCAAACATAGGAATAGGACAGCTAGCTAACTAAGGAAGGAGTCAAATTAATATGTTGATTCATAACTAGGGGTCCACCTACTAAGATAATTATCACTGAATTATGATGTAGATTCTAGGCTGGTTGCAGAAGTTGCAAAAACATTTACACTGACAGGTTATTAGTGGTTTGTTTGTTTGATGTCTTCCATTCACACAATACCTGCTGCTCACTCTTACAAAACAAACAGCTTTTGACCCTACCTTTCACATAATGGGTGCTTTTATTACACACAACAATGTAGTAGGTCCTCCCACCGAAGGGGGTATTACTTATACATCCACGGCAAATATTGTCCGAAGGAAACACAGTAGCAAACACAGGCCTCAGATTTGCACTACTATTTAATAACTGCACATAGTTTTCACTCGATTCTTGTCTAAAACATTTTCGCCAAGCGCCAGGGGCCTCGCAACAGCAGCATCAAACTTAACTGCAGCTGCACAAATATTGAATTAAAAAAAAACCCGAGTGACCCAGGCCACCCCGGGCAAATGACATCAATCAATAACAATGCAAGACGCGCACAGCCGAGTAAACGGTATGTACACAAAGATACTCACCCATACTGCAATTTGGAATTGCGTATTTGCGCTAATAATACACTTTTCAATAGAAATTAGAGTAAATAATGATCAATCAACCCACGCTAACAAATATTCACCAAAACCCACGCCGACCTGTGTTGCCATTAAAAAAATATTTATGAAACATAAATAAAAAAATACAGATAAAATAGAGAGATGAACTTTCGTGTGAGTGACCTTGACTTGCTCAATGTCAGTAAATTTTGGTTTAAGTCCTCCCCCTTTTTTCTCTTTGTCACTTTTCATAAAAAAAACCTGTAGGTACAAATCTTGGCCAATATGTCTGGCTCTACGATTACAAGGAAAGAAAAAAAACACTGTATTGATTTATGAACTCATTCCGTATTTTTAGTAAAAAAAGTTCCGACCTGGGTTTGTGAAGAAAGCCGTGCTGCATAGGCTATTTTCGATAGCGATTTTTATCGACAAAGGCACTTCACACATTTCATTAATACCATATTCCCCATTCTTCACGATAGTGAATTATACAAGAAAAAACGGTTTTGTTTTCCATTTCATTTTCAATAAAAGGTCAACCTTTGATTGAGGGTCCACCCTCACTTACAAAAATAATACACAATGTCAATCTTGTGTAGCGTTGCTGCTGTGACTGTCAACCTCTGGTTTGTACTCCTTAGAAACTTCAAATAAGCATGGGAAGAGAATGAACTGAACTAGATTAAACTTTCTGTTGCGCTCTTTATGTATGAATGTAAGTATGTATACCCACGGAATAGAAAGTGTATACCCGACTCCTAAAAAAACACCCTAAAAAGTGTTAAGAAACAAGAAAGTAGTCTCTGCTAGGCGGATAGAATAGCCATGGTCTTACGCCACCTACTGTAGCAGAAGAGACTCATTAAGATGATTAAATTAAAAAAAAACAAAGCTTACTTGGCTAAGTAAATTAAGTTTTTCAACGGAACCATTGCAACCATTGCTCCTATTGTCTTTTGTTATTGTTCAGTGTTGCTAGTTTATCAATTTACTCCGTTACTCGCAGCAAGCAAGCCCCTCAAAACGTCAAGCAGCGAACAGTCAGCATGGCGTACTGCTGACCTCACGATATCACAGACTGTGTAACGGAACGCAGGCTTTCAAACGTCAGTCAGTTTTATCGACGCGACGTCATTCTCAGCAGCAGTCAGTCAGTCTAGTATAGTTGCATTCTAGGCCTTGTAAGTAAATACGAGGTGTAGATTTTTGAAAATTGTGCGAAGTGGACGCGTCAAATATCTAGTGCGCGAATTGAAAAACAATAACAGGTAAATTTAAAATAATTTTATCAAATATGCAATAAGATTTGTGCAGGCTAAGGGGAGAAAAGCTATGAAGAAAAATATTTCCTTCCATGACCGATTTTTATGTAATTGTGATGTTGGTGGACCTGGGCATTGCAGTATTGATCGGTATCCGTGTGTGTATATTTAGGTGGTATATTGATTGGAGTCTTGCAAGGGGTGTTTGCTGTTTGGGCGTGCTAGTGGGGTGACCTCCGTCGGTGAGGAAGGTCATAAGCGGTGTTTATATAATTTAGTAGTTGCTTTGTGCACTTGTTGGTGTAGTGATCGCCGGCAGCTCGCGCCCAGCCCTTGTTTACGCAGACTTGTGATACGCGACCACGCCGTTTTATCACACTTTTATGTGAGCACTATTTTTAGAATCTTAGATTTTCATACTGGACTTTAGAATTTATGAGTGGGAGCTGGTGATTCTCTAATGAGTGGCTCGAAGTAAAACAGGAATAAGGAATTGTTGTTATTTATTCAATAAATTTTCCTGTTGAGCCCGTAAATATTAATACATTGCTGACTGAATATTGTACAAACATTATTTTTTTTTATCTTTGTTTTCATTTTTATCTGTAGGATTCAGTGTAGCTTCTATTATTATTTTCGATTGGGGACACTGGCAGTGGGCCGGGTGATCAGTCCGCTTATTGTGGGCCATTTCACTCAAAACCTTTGTTTCAGTGTACCTTTGTTGAAGTCTTTAATATAATATTTTGTTCAGTTTTTACTAACCATATTACTTGGGTCAACAATTATATTTTAGGTTTTAGCGCCCACACAACTAGTACAGTTGGCCTGATAAGGTTGCTGGGTTTTATGCAAGCCATAAGTGGCTAGACTGCAAATCTATGGAAGAAGTCATGTTCACCTTGCATCTCATCCACTGAAAATGATGAAGAAATTCAAAGTGTGAAAATATAACAAATTCACCCTTCCTGTCTAGTGGAAAGCTGTCTTTTTATAAGCTTGCACATTGAAACTAATCCACAAAGCTTAAAATATATCTCAAAAGAGGTTCAGTTCACTCATTGCTGGTGAAAATACCTTAAATAGTTCTGATTTTAACTATAATTATGATGAAAAGCTGTGACGATAGGACAACTTGAGGCTCTCATGGAGCCTGAGCATGGAACGATCACCAGGCCTACTGCCAGTGATTCCAATTTTGTTTTTTTAAATATTTTGTGATATTAGTTTGGACTAAGCAAAGCTTGTATTACAGGTACTACATGACCACAATATAACAAATAAACATGAGTTTTTTTGTATAACATACTTAATAATCTTATAATACATAGTAAAATTCTCCTGTTTGCCTAGTCACTTACAAAAACTTTTTGTAATTCCTAATTAAATGACTAGTTTTTGTCAGTTTCTATTGCATGTGGTTACAATTGCTTGTGGTTGCAATTGTTTGTTACTTACATTTAGTACCTAATTTTAATAGTACTTAAGTAATATTTTTCAGATGTAAGTAATAGTGTAAACAAGCGTTAGTAAACATGATTTAAAATCAATAAATGAATAGTAAAAACCCAGACTAATACACACAGACATTTGATGCACACGAAAGATGTGCAGGGTTCGAACCCGCTACTTCTGGTAACTAGTTTCCTAATCATTACACACCAAATTGGATTGATTAATATATAGAGAATTGCATTTACCTTATGGCAAATTAAGTCTTTAACTGTAAATTGAGAGCTCTGTTATTCTTGAGAGCTATGTGACCCAGGGTTTAAGCACTCTGGCTCAAAGCTTTTGAAATGATAATAAAAATAAAAAAGGGATAACTAAAAGCACTTGTGGAATATTTTCAATGGAATGAGGAGGACAAGTGAAACAGTTACATTAGATGTTTTATTTTATTTATTTACTTTATTTTTAATACAAAAAACAAAAAAGACGAAAGGCAGTACAGGTTATTGAGCGCTTATTTTGTTTTTAAGAACCAAATAAGTACTCGAAAAATATGTC
Source organism: Udea ferrugalis (assembly GCA_950022985.1). Taxonomy (NCBI): domain Eukaryota; kingdom Metazoa; phylum Arthropoda; class Insecta; order Lepidoptera; family Crambidae; genus Udea; species Udea ferrugalis. The sequence goes on from OX465515.1 coordinate 3,534,119, forward strand.
TGGATTTTTTTGTTGCATGATGCGCAAGAAAAGTTCAGTATAAGGCGCGCGACATTACATAATAGGACATATTGTGGTCGAAATATATAAAAAAACAAAAACTTCAGCTTCTTCCGATATAAGGAAGCGGGTAGCTTCCTTATGTCGGAAGAAGGTTAAAGTTGAACCTCAATTGCGCCGTGTGTTATTTATGTATCTATATTTCGCCGCTTATTGACGCATGCGCGCTCCGACCCATGGCTACAACGTGACAAACTTATAATTTCAAATCGATCGGACCCCGGGACACTTTCCGCTGCGCATTGGATGCACTACGACGCACTTGCAAATACATACATACCTACCTACTATGTGTGCATTCGTACTTATTCCTATTTAACCCTTACCTATAGGTCTAGTTACATTCGTATTCAACCTAAACCTTGTTATTTGTAAACTAGCTAACTGTTAGTTGTTAAAAATATGTCGTATTTTTTATAAATTGTATCCTTTGTTCAGATGTACAAGCAACATTATTGTAAAGTTTCATTAAAATCCATTCAGTAGTTTTTACGTGAAAGAGCAACACGGTACATCCACACATACTTTCGCATTTATAATTTAGTAGGTTATTGAATTTGGTTGAGTTTCTTCCGTCGTTCGGTTTAGTAGTCTAGGGTTAACCGATCACTAAAATTCTAAATCATAACGATGGTCTTTCCATCGTAGCCTTTACGGTCGAGCCTCAGTCCCAGCACAGTAGTCGCATCTATTCAAACGGTCATTCAAACGACCATGTTACATTTGATGTCACCAGTTAAAGGTTACGCAGATAGCAGGAGAGAATAGCTATAAATTTATAGTCATAAATAACGATTGTCGGAAGAAAACTTATCTATTCCTGTTTACAGAATTGCAACAAAACATTTTATCGCGACTCAAGTGGCTGAATTATGTCGTGAAGCTCAGCTTCGATTATCACAATCATTACATTGCGTAATTGATTACTATGCAGCTTGCTATACCACCGATCAATACATAGATATCATATCGGCACCGGTTTTTACACGATTATAAGTACGAAAGGTAGTCGAAGTCACGACATTCACTAATGTTAGTTGGTTCAGTAGTTACCTACATAAATACCTAAAAACTTACTTACCCTTGCCATCACCATCTAAACAAAGCAGAGCTTGTACTTTGATGCCAAAGAATGTTATGTATGCATACTTGAACATTTTAAACACCCAGTCTCAGAACAAGCACCAACATTCACTTGTTGTACAGTCACACCAGGAATTGGTGGGAACGGCATCCGGAACCCCTGGCGTAGTTAAATGGGTCTACCGGTAATGACTGGAGGGTGACTTGAACTACCAAATGATCCTAAAAACCAGTCAGTGGCGTTGTAGCACTCAAAAACAAGAATTCAAAAAACGCAATATTTTTTATGTTTTATCCTTCTAGCGAAAACTTGATTTCATTCGTTAGCAACGAATCTTTACGCTTATGTGGCATTGTATACTATGCAATGTTATACAATGGCAAACTGTGTTGCCCCCTGATGACACAGGAGGATCTCTTTTGTTCCCTTTAGCTAACAGGCGTATACCAGCTTCGGACTATATTTTATACTTTGTTTCCAGATCAAGATGAGTAAGCTGTGTCGGCAAGTTTCGATCGAGACTCCGGGGCCGACGCTCAGGGACTGTGTGTTCAGCTTCGATGTTCCCGTTCCTGAAGTTCCTATGTTCGGGGCCAGGATCCGAGTAGCCTACGCCGGTGCTTGCTACCGAGCAAACCGTTCTCGATCCTCATCCATTTGCAGCACCTCTTCTATATCCTCGATTGGAAGCCTCTCCGGCGAAATGGAGGCTTACAACGTCCAATCGCAACCAACCCCAGCGCACATCGGCTTCAGGGATGGGTCGATCTTCCCAGGGTACGAGGTTGCGGGCATCGTGGACGCAATCGGCAAAGGCGCGGAATGCCCACCAGAAATTAAGGAAGGGACTAGACTAGTCCTCTACCCGTACGAGGGCGTGCCGCACGGATATGCTGACTACATCGTCGTTCCTGACTTCAAATGCCTGGTCCCCATTCCTGATAGTCTGCCACTGAGCATTGCAGCTATGCTGCCGACGGGAGCGCTGCTAGCGATGAATACGGTGTACACAGCTACTGAATGCTTGAAGAGGGTCTTGGAAGGGCCCAATCATAAGGATAGGGCGACCATCCTGATTGTAGGCACCGGTGGCCTGGCGCTGTGGGCTCTACGTATTGCTACAAACTTCATCAAAAATGGTCCTCACCATGACAAAATCAGGATCACCGTTGCAACTCTTAAGGATGAGGGCTTCGACCTCGCCCATGAGTCTGAAGAGTAAGTTGATGAGAATAATTATTTAAAACATGTTCAACCTTGTTACGAGTGGTCTAGCTCTCATACTTTTTTTAATTACAGCTTCCGAGCATAAATCCATCGATTTCAATTCAGAGTTTTTGCTATTGGGGTGAAATATTGTACGGAGATAATATTTTATCGTTGCGGAGATCACTGGGGGAGGCCTATGCAAAACAGTGGGTGTCGTTCGGCTGATATGATGATGATGTTGTTTGTACGGAAGTGTCGTTTCTTATGTTACTCGTAGGAACTTATGAAGCGAAATGGAATTGATAGTTTTCAATTTCTCATTTTAAGGTAGGAAAAGGATTTGTTACCATTAAAAGCAAGCTGGATTTTAATAAAGTTTTTATAGTGTTTGACCCTCTAACAACACTTTAATTGTCAGGTATAACTGAAGTGGTAGTTTTAGGATTCTATGTCAAGTGACAGTCAAGAGGCAAAATGTGGTAATCTATGAAATAGAATTGTCTTTATCTAGGTTTCGGTGCTCACCTTGATTTTGATTGCCGACCTAAATGTTTGCTACAGCGAACGTAACACCGTCGTTTTTGATTATTGATCTCGTAAGAGATGATCTAGCAAACTGAAAATCTTTTATATGAATAGTAGGTTAAGATGGTCACGATTGTTAACATTGTTGCATTGAGGAAACTTCTAATGATCTGTGTCGCAATGTCTGAAAAACATCAAAGTTGTGGGTAGCTTAGCTGCAAAATTGTAGGTAGGTCGTCAGTAAATATCATATCCTATTTTAGAATATTATTCTAAGACCCTATTATACCGGCACCGCAACTGCAAGGCGACCCAGCAAATATTTTGCTATTCAAACTAGAGCATTAAGTTGTGAGTGGTGCAACATATTTTGTAAAATTAATATGAGAAAGCTAACGGCGAGCTAACGGCAAGTTACCTGCGCGCTTGCCGCAACTATACCACTCAACTGGCAGCCCTAGTTCTTATAATTTAAGGTTAAAGTTTGAATGACAAGACGACTGGGTCGGAGCCGTGCAGTTACCGTGTTGTCATAGTGTGTTACTTAAATGAGTAAGGTAAGGGTCTACACACATTTATCGACGCGGAATCGGTTTAAGCAGAGTGCGTATCACCACACTACTCGACTTATCGCCCATTAGCTGTTGCGACCGCGACAAACGGCTCGTTTAGCCGTCGGACGGTGTCGCATCGCGTCGGTCGAGCCGAGTTGATGCGAAAGGTATTAGTAATACCCTTATTCTGTCGGCATGAAGACTTTTGACCGGCGTTAGCCGATTCCGCGTCGATAAATGTGGGTAGACCATAACATAATGTTCCTCCGCCCAGGATTCGCGTGGTCCAGTGGAACGAGGTGTTGTACGAGAAGCAGCTCATCGAGCGCACCACCGACGCCTGCGGCGGACCCGTCGACGTGGTGATGAACTTTGGAACAACCTCCCGCTCCCTTCACCGCTCGATGCAGTGTCTGGAATCAGTGAGTCTAAAAAAAACATATTTTATTTTCAGGCCCTGAATGCCATTACTCTGTAGGTACAGTCGGGAATGAAAGGGTTGACCACCCTAAGATCTGTTTTTGCTTGCTGATGACATTGGCAAATGAATTTATTTGAAAACTGGTCAACCTTTTCATTCCGCGACTTTACTAGTGTGAAAATAGCAAAAGTACAGCATCAAAAGTTAGCTTGCAAAGTAAACAAAAAGATTTTGTTTATGCTTAAAAATGAACTTTTTTTTTATTGTGTTCAGTAAAATGACAGGTAATCGGATAGAAAACGACAGCATTCCTAGAAAAAACCCATGCACCATTAAAAGTCTGAGTATGAGTTGCCTTCCTTGGAAATAATTGAACTCAAGATTGAACAAAAATAAAACATCACTTTTTTCCAATCCAGGGGGGCGTGGTGCTTGTGACCGAAGAAATCGGCGATAAACTTTTGCCGAAATTTGCAAAGAAAGCTGAAGAGCTTAACGTAGACATCGTGGTCGTGCCCAATGGCTCCCTCGAGCAACTGAAGCAGATGGTCGAGCTGGTCGCGCAGGGCAAGGTCAGTGTACACTTGTTTTCGCTTTTTTATCCATACATGAAAACTAGCGTCGTAGTGCCCATGTAGATACTGACTCCAGCTCCAGCCGACTGCTGACGTCAGCATTCATCGATCTCGGTGGCTTGGTCCTTTCGATCGCGACCGTGCACCTACTTTAGTTCTTTCTTTATCTCTTGGTTGCACTATTTCACGCTCAGTTAGTAACGTTTGCGAGACAACTAACCATATTTAACTCAGCAGTTATTTTAGTGCCTTCTTAAAGCACAAAAGTTTTAGATTATTTGCGATTAAATCCACTGTTTTTGTGGTGAACAGGCTGATACCTAACGGTGCCATTACGAAACCTGTTGGGTGTTGACCCGAGACACCGGCTTTCCCCCTTCAGGGCAACGCCAAACTCGGCTGGGATTGTCATCACCGGCTTTGGGGGAACTCCCAGTCGACGACAATCATCTCCTACCCTTCCACCCTTTCCTTCCATCCTATTCTTTAGGTGTTGTTTGGGGCGTCAGGAACCTCTTCGCACAATAACAGCCTGTTCACACCTAGCGTTGTGAGGAGATTTGATGGGTGCTCGTGCTGCGAAATCGCTGAAATAAAATATCGCTGCAACCCCACTGTTAGGTGTGAACAAGATCTAAGATTCGTGAGATGCTCTTAACAAATTCCACCTCCAAAGCCAAAAAGCGAGCATACCCGCCGAATTTGCCCCGGCTTCCTGATTTCACGGGCTGATCCGCGCCGCCATGACACTTCCAACTCCTTTCGTGGTTACCCGCTTTAAAATAACGACAAACGTCTCAAACATTATTTGCAACTATCTAATTAATCTATCAAATTTCAACGAACAAAATGAAGCACGCTCTTACCGGTTTTGGTAGGCGGAATCCCCACTAACCAGCGCCTTCTTTTTTAAGTAGCGGAAGCTTTTGATAAGATTCATCACAATGGCTTGCTTCACAAGATATATTTACTTAAGTGTCCTAGATCACCTGTTCATCATTGGATACTACTTTACCAATGTAACTGTTCACTGTTACTTAGGAGTCTATCTTGACCGTGGTTTGACATTCACAGCCTACATCGAAAAATAACCGCGAGCCGTCATTGCTCTAAGCCGTCTCTACCTATTTCCTAACTAAGAGCATTAAGTTGTCTCTTAGAAACAAGATTCGACTTCACGGTTCTTTTTAGACTCACTGCTTGCCACCCATCCAGCAGTATCTTGAACATTGTCCTCTAAGTTTTTTGACTCTACCATCACGAACCCAAAACCCCATCTGTAATCCAAGCCTCCAAGTATATCCCTAAACTTCTTACTGACAAAAAGGACCGGATGCGGCGTCGTCCTAGATAACTCGCTACCGAGTCCTATGACGCCGTTCACAATCACCATTTCCATTTCATATGTAAAATAATTCAAAAACAGTTCAAAATCTGTTGAAAGGTTAAGTTGATGTGTATCAGGTACATCTTTGCACCAAGATTATCAGAACCTAAACTTAGCAGAGCTTGTACCTACTATGAGTGAGATATGTCGTACTTGAATATTTTAAACCCAGGCGTTGACACAAAATAAACACAGATGTTCTTCAATTAAAGTTTAATTTCCAAAAATAATTTAATCTAAAATGAAACGTGATTCCCCTTAACTACTCTCCCCCCTACTCCCCCTAATCCAGCAGAGGCATAGATCGGTCCGGCGGGCCCAGGGGGGTCCCAGGTTCAGATGAACTGGTTTCAGAATCTTCTTCAGCTTGCCTGGCTGTCGCACTCGCAGGCTCTTTCTGCCCAGACGTGGACGGCTGCTCTTCATCATCCGAGTCCGAGAGTACCACCACGTCCTGCGGTTTTCTAGGCACTTCATCAAACTCCTCGTCCATCTCTGTACCTAAGAAAACACATGCATTATAAAATGGGCTTTCGCATAAGCATTAACCTTGCGTTCCATGAAACCAGACACAGTGGGAAACGTTACGTAAACAAGTGAAAATTAAGTCATAAGCACGAAGTTAGCTTAGCTCATCCCTCCAAGCCTTGGAGTCCAAGGCCTTCACGACGTTCGCTTTGTCCACTTTTAATTGTTAGGTTAGATGCCAGGCTTTAGCTAAGCTTAACCTAAAATGCACAACCAAAAAAGAAGGAAGACTAGCTTCATCAAAAAATTGCTCAGCCCAAAAAGGATTGCGTTATGCTATTTCTGAAGACACACCTAAGAGACAGTTTTGCTTTGACCCTAGCTTAGCTACTCACCATGGTAATAAGCGGCGCACACATTACGGGTCCATTTTCCACGCCATGGTACCATAAATTCACCCTCTGCGTAGACTGACTTCGCGGAGGAACCTCCCAAGAGTTTCAGCTCATACCGTCCCTGTGAGAGAACTCTTGTCACACAGTAAGGCCCGCTCATTCCTGAGGGCAGCTTACCCGTTGTCAGCGTCTGGTTCTTCACAAGAACAAAAGAGTTGAGTTTAAACCTGGGAGGCCGCCTTCTCTCCTTTTTCAAATAGGCCCGACTGAGTGCACTACGCGACATCTTTCCGTCCGTACCTGATGTTGTTTCACGTGTAAACACTGAACTTCTGGTCGAGGAAAATAAGACAGGTTGCTTTTATATGTAATTGCGAAACTGCGTGGGGGTAATCCAGGGGGTTGCTGCGGTCTCGCAATTGCTGGCTGATTCAATTCAATGGCGAACTTTGTTACAAAGTGTAAAAATAGAAATGTTTATTTTTTTTGTTTCCGTAAGAAATCTTTTGTTACTGCTATTCAAGGGAAGATGGGAATGAAAATTAGTGAAGGGGAACAAAAATCTTCTAAAGTTGGGGGGAACTTTCAAAATTTCCTGAAATAATCTGCTTCACAATTTCATGATCTAAACATACATTTACAAATAAATATACATATTAATTAATCTCTATATAACAGGGAAAACGACTTGTTTTTTTTTCCATATTTTTTCGTTTACTTAATAAACGTGTGCTTCAATCAGTTGAAGCCTACGTCCTCTCATTGTTGTTCTGCAGATACCTCTGTGTAACTCTGAACTCTTCTGTTTCTGAATATCACTTAATTTCGGTCACCTATTCTACTGTCCCATCTGCCGTGCTTTGCTTAACAGCGGCGTTGCTGAGCTGCTGTCGCCACAGAGCGCTGTATAGAGCCCCGGGTACCATCAAAAGGAGCATTATTTAAATCTGCAAAATTATGATGTATGTTATGTAATACTGAAGGCCTACTTGAGTGCTACGCAGTGTTGTTTGTTTGGTGACTAAGTGGTGCGATCGATTCGGCCAATAATAGCTTCCACCTGGCGATTCTTCCTATTTCCAATACCAACTTGTCTTTGAGAAGGTGAGGGTCAATAGTTCAAGATCATGCTGCGCTACTGGGGGCCTTGTAGACGTCGCTAATAGCCTTTAATAGACTTGTTTACTGTCAATGTTTGAAACCCACCACTGTGTTTAATATGAATTATAAAATACCTGAAATGAAAGGGTGGATGGCAATCATCATCAACTACCTGTCGCGGGGGCTGACTTAACCTTCAGTTCTAGGTATTTTCCAGGCTGCGAAAATAGAATGCGCGGTCTAGGTCACATAATATGAAATTAACCCTTTCTTAAGAATGAGCACTTTTATAAGCATTTACTTTTTGTAAATTTATCAAACGACAGGATAACTGTAAGAGCCTGTTCACACCTGCTAGGCTGCTGTGCGCTGCTCACTCGCGGCAAAATCGTGATCGCCGCCTGGCCTCGCCGTGAAATCGCCCAACAAACGCAAGAGTGAACAGGCTCTAAGACATTTTCAAATAAAAATATGAAATATGGCTAGATGAAGATGCGTGGCGTGTGTACTTATCTATGCTCAAAAAATTGAGATTGGGTGGTCACGTCAATCAACGCTCATGCTCATGCTAATGTCCCGTAAAATGACAGAACTGGGCCCCAAGTCTGCTAATTTAAGAACGCTTCAATTTAATCGTTGTTGAGTCTCAATAGTCTAATTTGACATATTCTTCATAGAAAATGTGTCATACTCAATTACGATTTTGTTGTAGCATTCTAAAATTAGCAGATTTGGGGCCCTGAAAGGGACAGCTATACTTCTGAAGAATGCTCAACGTTGATTTGCGTTTGTGAATTCGGGGGTAAAAGTCTCTGGGCAAGGCAGTCGAACATGTTGACACTAGGAGCGTTCCTTGTTTACTATGGCATACTAAATACTGCTCTTGTACTAGCTACTCTTTTTGTTATATTGGACTAAAGTCCCCTTTCAAAATCAGTAATAAGTGGTACGAGTGTTTCCATTCACAGAAGCTAATGAGGTTAAATGGAGTGTTAGGAGAAGACTAGCCTAGTCCTTGACCCGCCTGTTGGCAAGATGGCGAACACTTGTCTTTGCGATTGGTTGATTGGTTTGTTTTGATGCATGTTGTTCTAGTTCGATTGATGTACAATTGATGCTGAACACAGAATTATACCGTTAACGAACGATATTGTATGTTCATTAGTTTGTGACACCTACAGTACAAGCTCTGCTGGTCTCAAGTAGATTATAATATTTCTGTATAAAGAGATCTTAGATTCATAACTTATAGGGTTTCGGTTGATGCAGACCGCCAACAATGTTAGAATAATTTATTTTATTTTGCGAATAAACAATATAACTTACATGAAATTCATTTCTCACGACTTTCCAATTGGTGTGAAAACAAGATGACAGATGGGGCTAAAGACCAACTGATAAATTCACGGCCTGTGCTTTTATTATATTTTTCCTCTTCCACAGATCATACCGCCTCCGCACTCAGTGTTCCCCGCTGAAGAGGCCCAGGAAGTGGTGAGGAAGCTCTGCAACTCGGAGATCAAGGGCCGAGCTATCCTGAAGTTCCACAACGTGGATTAAGCGCCACGGGGCTCAGGTTCTGAACCTCAACGTAGATTGTCATCCGTCTTGTAGTTGTAATCATGTGAAAGGTATGGCATGACGCACTCTTCGGTGGTATCAGTAGTGACAAATTGTAACGCGTTGGGCTACCAGCAGCGCTGTAGCTAGGGGCTGGGTGTAGGGTAGCTGAGAGAAGTGCCAAATGGCCTATTTATAAAATTGCCATCTAAGCTATAACTTCAGGTAAGCGTTGATGACCTAGGCTACAGCTCTGTCCCTCAGTACCGCTAGCACGTCTCTACAAGCTCGTGCATGCCCTCTGGCGGCCCTAGAATGAACTAATTGTGCCAATTGGCTGTAGATCTTGCTCTAGGTACTGAACACGCGCAGGCCTATTTAAGGAGCGAATTTCGCTAAAAGAGGTGCAGAGATGTTTAGTTGTAAAATGTGACGTGTAAGGAACAGCAGGTTCAGTCCAACAACATTAATAGAAATATACACTATTTAACCATTTACGATAATCTTAGATGTAGGTGACTTTTATAGGTGTCTACTTAGTACACTGTGTACGTACTTGGTGTTGAATAACTTGCAACATTGTCAATTGGATGATGTTGACGGACGAAGCAGGATTGCGTGATGTTGTTGTAGTCTCTGAAAGATGAGAGTGTTGAATCTTGGTAAACATTACTTTTATAATGAAATTTTAAAGTGTCAAACATTAGTCATATATTTTAAAATTAAAATTAGAAAGTCATATTTTTGGATCAGTACCTTTTTCTCCTATTAAATTTAAATAATTATTTGTACTAACTTTATCAATATCGATCTTATGGTCGATATTGACAATAATTTGTAAGGATAAAGGGGAGACACCCTAATGTTTTATCGACTTGAGAGACCGGTCTTTCTGATTTTTAACGAGGTCTGCTGTTTTTAAGCTCAATAGCTTAAACTGAAGGTGTTCAGTTGAAATCGTATTTTCAGAGTTGTTTTACTGATTGTGCTAAAGTGAACAGTTTTAAAATATGCTATAGTTTGATACTTGAGAAGCTAGAATACACCAGCTTAGCTGGCTAGGTCTACACGGAAGATAATGCATTGGGGTGTGAACGGGACGACCCCTTCATTTATCTGAGGCTTTATTCTGATCTTTTTACGTTTTTCTATACCCAAAAATTAACTAAATTCTGGATTAAATAACAAGTTTTTTTTTGACACTAATTGAACTTTGTACCATGATTATAAATAAGCAGCCCTAAGTGGGCTTTTGACAGCAACAGTCCGGCCATAAGAGATCAAAATAAAGTCCCTGGTAAAACAAAAATTATTTGTAATCTAAAAAACTTTCAAGGGATCATCATTATACAATAATGTGAATAATGATGTTATTGTTATTTTAATATTTTGAAAGAGAAATTAACCTTTTTATATTGAACAATTTTTGAAATTGTCAATGTGTTATGAATATGATTGTATCATGACTTCAAAATGGAATCCTACAATATCTTAATCTTAAAATGAGGTTCAGGTTTATCAACAGTATCATATCGTTAAATCGTATGTTAAAGTAAATTTAAAAATAATTTATACCATAATCGCAAAAAGACCCATTTTTATAAATTTTAATATTGAACTATTTTCACAATATGAATATTTTAATGTACCTATAGTTCAGAACAGGTTTTTTAATTATTATCAAGTGTCATTCCTCTTATTGAAGTAAATGTTTTGCTTAACTGTCTGCACAAATAAATGCAGTCACGTTAAGTGAGGTTCTGTACGAGATTTGGGCAGCGCCCGTAGCGTACGTTAAGTGAACTAACTTTGTAAACTTAATGTAAATGTTCCAACTTCTCTAGTATTTGATTTACATATGGAGATAATGTTCAGTTATTCGAAATAGTTGCCTAGCAACCCCACTAATCAGTGGCTCTTTCTGGCTGTACGCTACCCTCAAAGTAACTTGTTCTTACGTAACTAATGCTCTTTGATAAAAAGACACCAAATAACTCGGTTGTTTGACATAGCGGTTTGTAATGTTAGGTATGTGAAAAGCTGGACTGCGTAGCTTTTCCCTGTATTAGTAGCTTAAGTTTGCATGATTTACGCTCAAATAAATGTTGCTTTTTATCTCGTAGTTTTGACGATACATGACTTCGATTTATATTTATATATTTTACTAATTAAACTAAGTGTCGGTGTTATATCGCTCAAAAGTCAAATTGAATCAATCTCTAGTGTTGTTTTACAATACATACTACAGTTGGATTTAGTTTTAAGTTACTAACATGCAAAATTTTTATGACAGATATATTTTGAATAATCCAGATATTTATTACAGTAGATGTGTTCTACACTATCACTACTTAAACCTGATTGTCTAGTATAGTAAGTATTTGTGTAGCAAATTGATCACAAATAGTCACAATCGTAGGCAGAAGCCATAATAATTCTAGTCAAGTGTCTATATTATTAGTTTATCTAAAACTGATCATTCACGCGGATTTAAGATGTAGAGATACATCGACTAGTCCGGGTGGCAATAGTCGGCACGGCCCACTAGTACACTGCTCACCTAGTTAGTCGGTGCATCACTATTTAGAAGGCGAATATTTATTAGAAATAAGGCTAAATATGTCGAATAAAACAAAAAGCGATAAGGTATTAATACCTACATTGTCTGCAATATGACATAGTCTGTACATCACTCTCTAGGGAATTATTTGCAATGCAGACAGTTTTATTCGAAATATAATAAAGTACATATTTAGTTGTAATTCAAACAATATTATCTATATGTCTATTTAAAACACATAGCGTTTAGGTAAAGATGTGATTGATAAATAATGGTGGTGCAAGGAAACGAACGCTATGTGATAATTTTCAAACAATTATAATATTAATAAATGTGAAAAAACATTAAATGTTGTTTCATTACTTATATTTTTATTTTGAGCCTTATCCTAAATAATAATATAGAGTTGAATAGCGAGAGACTCCTGAGTTTGAATAGAAAATGGCTCATGCAGTGTTCACCATGATTCAAAAAATTCAGCTTTTGAACTCAGCATTTGAAGATTTTCTTTGCTCTCTGAGTTAAGATATTAGATATTTGCAGATTGTCGATGAGGAACCCGTGATAGTAAGGAGCGTGACCTAAAGGAGGGCAGATCAAGATCATGGTTGTGTAGATACTGCTTGACTTGCAAATTCATTTTAATTTTTGCAACATGAATAACTATGTATACTACACTCTAGGTATAACTACTGGAAAATAGTTCAAGCTCGAAGGATTTATGATACATTGTTTGAGAAAATCAGTTCATAGATAGTCTTAAAATCTCATAGACGGTCATAGTACTGAAGTACTGAACTGAAAAGACTTGACTCCTTCCTTAGCTCTTGGCAGATACCGAGTGTGTTGATTTCACCCATAGAGCTTCCAGAGCGTGTTTTCAACACTTATAGAGTGATCAAGTGAGGAAAAGAGAAACTATTGCATATATGGACATCACACAAGAGGAAAAGAGACAGAGATATGCCCAAGATTTGTTGCCAAAACCAAACCGAAAACTACACCACCACACCACTGTCAAAAGCGGGAAATTTGAGTTTGCAAAATTTATGTAAAGTAGGCGATAAAAGTGGATGAAGCTTTAAAAAAATAAAATAGTGGTTTGTTGCGTGCCCAAATATAAAACGAATCATAGAAATAATCCAGAAATGCAAAAGTTTCACAGGTAAATACAGAAAGTAATTGTTTTTTTCAAACTGTGTTTTGAGCAATTATTTTCACTACCCAGTTCAATTATTTTATTTCAGCTATCATTATATTAGTTCCTCATGCTGCATAAGTTATTATTTCAGAAATTAAATAAGAATTGAAAAAGATTTTGTGTAAAAACTGAATTGATTCACGTACGATAGGGATGTACAAAATGAAGAATGACACATATCGATATGCGTAGTCGATATTTTTTCAACAGCTGAATCATAGCTTCAGCTGGCTAGCTCAGACTAGAAGCTTAACAAAACTACTAAACAAAAACAATCAATACCTACTTGGCGCCATTTTTGAGCAATTTACCGATCATATGACCATTACCGTACTTATTTGAAAAAGCAGATAATTAAAATTTCTTTATTTTTGTAGGATACCAAGACCACCGTGTTCTTATGTTAACAAAGACTATATGCCTAGGCCGAAACAAGAAAATCAATTCAAATCTACAGAGTACGGGCCAACAAAATACTATTTAACCCAGTCCTAAAAAAAGGATAATAATTGATGGTGTTTATATTATTTCATCTCGTAGTTGATGTTTAGATATCATAAACAATGTAACGAGTAAACCTAATAAATAATAAAGAACCTCAGCCTTTTATTTTCAAGAATACGAGTATACCGTTATTCATTTGTTGTTCGTGATTTCGATAATCTGTTAGATTGTTAAGGAAAGTACCAACACTATTGTTCTAAATGACAACAGTTGTCAACGCATACATAGACAATCACTCACACATGCGCAATTCAGTTTTTGGAACGTTTTTAAAGGCGCTTTATCAATCTATTACTTTACATCATTGATTTCACCTATTAATTAAGAGTGGTAATTAGGATTATTTCATTCATTCATTTATTTGAGCCTCTTTTCAGTCTCAGTAGTTAGACACTGTGGCTCGGAACCCAGGTTGTCCCAAGTTAACGTCTGGCCTTACTAACTAAGTACCCTTGTACTTTGTGTTGAATAAGCTATTTGCGGCTAACTCTCTGGTGATGGAAAACTCCTCAAACCCTTGGAAGTTACCCTACCACCCGGAGGACTCCAGGCTCGGAGAAGTGTGTATAGTGAATGTTCAGCACCTAGTTTTGGAACGCTCTCCTGATTTCTGAACGATAACCAAACAAGTCAAGTTTGACATCGGACTTGTTGCTAACTTCTGTCGTGTTGTCATTCTCTTTCGTTTGGATTATTTATTTTACAGGCTATATTTACTTGGTGTCCCAGATCGTCTCGTGCTCATCATTCGAGACTACCTTGCAAATCGCACTTTTCGTTATAGAGTGGAAGGGATTTAATCTCAACCACACCCAATAAGTGCCGGAGTCCCTCAAGGCTCCGTTCTGTCGCCCATTCTGTTTACGCTATTCACTAGCGATCTCCCAACTTTTAATTAAGCCCTCTCGGGCACCTGTTAAGATAGCTCTGTTTGCAAACGATACAGCTCTCTACTGTACGCACCGCAGACTGGAACCCATTCTCAAATCTCTCCAAAACGCCGCCAATACCATCGGCGAGTGGTTTAGGAAATGGAGAATAGAAGTCAATCCTGACAAAACGGCCGCTATCCTCTTCCAAAGGGGCGGTCACGGTAGAGACCCACCACCCAATATCACTATGTTCGAACAATCTATTCTCTGGGAAAAGAAAAGTCGTTACTTAGGCGTCCACCTTGACCGTAGTTTGTGCTTCCGAGACCACATTAAAATAGTCAGAAATCGCGCCTACTTTACCCTAGGCCGCCTCCATTGTCTTCTTATCAAGAGTAGTAAGTTGTCCCTTAGAAATAAGGTGTGACTTTACACGTCTTGTATTATATTGTGACCTATGCTAGCCCCGTGTTCGCACACGCCGCTTACACCCATATCCGCGCAAGGCTACATGTGCCCCGTGGTTCATACACAATGAAAATCTTAGATCTGCCGACCATCCAGCAGTACCTACAATAGTTGTCCTCCAAATTCTTCCACTGTACCGTGGTAGAGTCATGAAGAGATGGGTTTAGGTGGGTCATGATTGCCTGGTAAAGCTGTGAAAGTCGCACCTTGGAATAACAGCTAAAAATAAAAAAAATAAAAACCTGTGATCGAACCCGTAAATTTTTGTGTCACCGTGTGCATGTCTTTTTCCATTGTTCTGAATGTTTCCTTCGTATTATTTGTATGTAGGTATTTATGAAAAGTAAGGGCCGGCGCCCACTATCGGCATCGGCACGCTTCAGGATTTTAAGGTGGCAAATAGCAATATACTTTAACACTATAGCAATAAAGTAGAAATTTCCGTGATGTGTTCTCGTAAAAACAAAATGCATTTGTTCTGTTTCTGTTTCGGCATTTTCTACTTTATTGCCATTATGTCAGAGTATATTACTATTTGCCACCTGAAAAGCCTGAAGCGTGCCGATGCCGATACTGGGCGCCGGCCCTATTTAACTGCTGTCAAGTATTCCTTAAATTTGATAAATGTTTGAGTTAGATGGCGCTGTATGGAATAATGTTCAGGGATATCTTTAATGCATTCATTCATTAATAGGATTTAAAATGACCTAAGAAGTTACTTCGGCTGCTAGTGAAATAGTGGAGAGTATGAACCTGCGCTTGCATGCGCATGTTGAGGGGGTATGTCCTCTGCTGATTTGGATAGGTATAGACATTTGGTCTTTTCACAGTGCTATGCCTCTACCTAGGGACCGTCACTACATCTTAGGGTATGATTAATAATAACAGGTATTATTGCAGTAAATTATACGTATATTCCAAAATGGTTGCCTTTGCTCTCAAGCCTTTAATAAGACCTTTTTGTACAGTAAAGATGCAATAAAAAATACAGTATTGTTCATAACAGTACTGTTTTTAACGTTTTTTTCTTTTCCAAAAGTGTTGTGTTACCCCGCTGTTGTAATTCACTCCGTTTTATGGTTAATTAATTATTTAAAAATTGAATTATTAAACTATTAAAACTGTTTGTGTCGTAATATACGGGGTGACCCACGTCTATTCCGTGGGGTGACCTAATTAACGATAGTGGCGCCCCTATTAATTTCAAGACTTTTTTGCCAGGCTGTTTGTGGTTTTGGAACGCACTTCTGATTTCTGAACGTTAACCGTAGATTGACAGATGACATCAACCTCGTTGCTAACTTCAATTGTGTTTACATTTACTCAAATATAATCTTACTTGTTTTTTTTCGATTTTCGCTTGGTTTATTTATAGATTTACAAAGTGTCTTGCCATGGATCATTCAGAGTAAATTTAACTACTTTGAGAGTACCAAAAAAACCACAGATTCGTTCCAGCAGATAAAATGCTATATTATTTATAACCTAAATTGACTTTCCTCTCTATATCAAATTATATTATTTAGCACATTGATAGTTATTCCATTACTTACATTACATTACAAAACATCTGCAGCTTTTAATCATTAGTGTGCTAAGAGGCATTTTGCGGTACTAAGAGTTTCCTCATTTCAAAGTTTAACTATTGTTTCTATGGCCACCTGGCCCAAGGCAATGTAAATTAAACTGAAACAAGCGCTCGCTGATTTAGGTAATAGTCTGTATCAAAATTATGTGTGCTGACAGGGTGGTTACAAAGGTATTGGAGGTTTGACAAAATATAATCGACGCTACAATAAGAGTCGAGATTAGAATCAATGTACAAACATATTTATTGTCACAGTCATTATCTACAACCTCTACTGACATTTATCAACTTAATAACAAGGACCACCTTAAAACAATCATCTCGTCACCTATGCTCATTATACAATACTTACAGTTTAGTTTGGTTTACCGTCTTACCAATATTACCCAAATTAGTTTTATTCAACATCAACAAAGAATAGTTATTTTTATATTCCTTAATAATTTTCCCGCTGCCGCGCTCACAAGACAAGAGACACGCGAGCGACTGTCAAAACTCTTCTTTTTCTTAAATCAATCTGCTGGAGCCAATCAAAGGAGGTTGTAACCAAGGCGTCGACAACAAAAAGCAATTTTAATACAACATTGAAAGAGTTGTTTGTCATTTGAAGCATCACAAAACACTTTTTCAACCTTGTAGTGATAAGGTTGCTTTGCATAAAAATTTCAGACATATTTGACCACTCTGTATGACCCCCATCATTTTGATGCTGACTGTACAATTCATCTTCATATCTTTGTGTAGAGAAGACAGGTAACAGAAAATATTTGAGAAAAACAATTTTATAGAGTCAGTTAATAAATCAAATAGAAAAGCAGACAGAAAAAATGAGATGCTCTTCCTTGACAAAGAATTTGAAAAAAAAACCTCCCTTTGGTCAAATAGCAGCTTAGTTGCTGAATTAAAATCTTATTAATTACAAATAGCAGAAAATATGGTTACAAATGAATATGAAGTGAAAATGTTGGCTTCTGAATGGTCTATGATGGCAACAATCAGTGTGCCTCCAACTAACCCATTATGGATATGGTTGTGAGGGTATGTTATTATGTTTGGTATTAAATTAAAGACAAAAGGCTAAATATATCTTTACTCTTTTTTATTTATACTTACACTATATCACCTATTAAAATAGTATAACTTTACATACATTTAGTAGCTGTATTTCGGTCTCCGTTTCTACAGCTATTATTATCTGTACTGTATGTATCCCATAATAAATAGAATAGGTATCTATTTGCTACTTCTCTATACAGAGTGACTTAACAAGTACTTGCTTTTAAAATAAGCTCTATAGAACAATATAAAACTATGTCTTCAGCATATATTTTTTGCTTTTTTTAACTAATGTTTCAAAATATCCTAAAAGTTAGTCAATTGAGAATTGGGCTTATTTTCGCGCTCAAAGATTACTTCTACACTTGTAGTTCAACTTGTGCAATAATATCGTGACGTGCGCTGGCGTATTATTCCATAAATAAAGTAAACAAACAAAATAAAAAAAAACACTTGATAAAAACCCGAAAAAAACGGAAATCCATTCAGTTCCTGATACCAAGTCGCTCCTATTTCAAATTTGGCAAGTACTTGCGAAATCACCCTGTTTAACTTAGCTGTACTAAACTAATTTATCATTGGAGTTACTGTTTTACCCAATAGCGCCAAAAATTTATGGGTTAAAATATCAAGTAGCCAGATCTTCGACAAGTCATTTCCATACATTTTATAGATATCTAAAGATCATAGGTAAAATGGTTCTTAGAATGAAACTTTATTTGCACAAACATGGGACTTGTTAAGCAACTTGATTGTGGAATTCAATAGGGTTTTTGAAATTAGGAACTAACATAACGTCACAACATAAGTTTGTAAGTTAACTCAATGCTGCTACAGCTGTGCTATTTAAGAAAAGAATTGTAGTAAAAAAATAATAATCGCATCGTTCGATAAAGTGGTTAAAATCGACCGTCGCGATAACATTTAACTGATTTAACCAACGATTTAATATCATTACCTAATAATTTCTTAACTATGATGGTAACGCATAATACAACTGAACTGAGTCACGGATCTTGATCATTTCACGCATCACTTCACTTTGAGTTTGGCTTTCAGTAAAACTCTTCGCGACTGTAATCGTTTGAGAGAAAAGAACTAACCCCCAAATTCACAAACATCAATCAACGCTAAGCACGCGCTCACGCTCATGCTGTCCCGTAAATGTCAATAGAACTGAAAAGAACAGCATGAGCGTGAGCGCTTATTGATGTCTGTGAATTCGGGGGTAAGCCGCTTAGAGCATTAAAAATATTTGCATACAAATGAGGCAGAATATAATAATATATACTAATTCCAGTTTTAACGAATAAACGATTGAGGTGAGCGTGCTACAACGAGATGTGAAATGATGTTAGTGAGAATAGCTGGGCTTGTCTGGCTAGTGCGAAGCGCTTATCTTAATAGAACATAACTTTAATATAAATATCTAGTCGTAAGTCAGACATCGTTATCTACATTCCACCATTGAACCAGATGCGAAAAACCGTGAGCGAGAAGATGTGCGGCGCTGTTTTTAAAATTCAACTTAACTGCTCAAAATCCGTACCCCTGCCTGCCTATACATAGTTAAATATTCTACTACTTAAGTCCTGCTAAAATAACACAATAATACTAAATTATCACATTAATAATTATCTATGGAACTGAAGGTGATAGGTAACACAGCAACTGGCTCGGAGATGTTCGGCTTGTCGATGTAGATGCTCCAGGTTCTTTTATCCAGGTCGAACACACCTGGAAACAGACTTTTAGTCAGTATAGGCCATAAATTGCAATCATATAAGCTTTTATGAATGTATTCTTTTTTCTCTGCGAGAGGAACCAATCTTGCAGCGATGCGTTCATATCGACGGTACATATTGATAGCCTGTACGCGTGTGCCCCGGGCATATTTTCGCTCAGGGTTAATTTGGAAGGGTGTGTTTGGTATGCTTAGTCACAGAAGGAATGAAAAATAGTCGTTTGGCTGGTTATAGTATAGTAAAAGTATGATTCCGAATCACGTTGCACGCAGCAGTGCTGCCTGCCGCGCTGATTCCGACCAAGGCGGCAGTGTCGCTCTGTTCGCGGTGATGCGTTTTTGTGATTGGTTAGTATACTCTGAGTTAAAAAGATGCGGCGGGAGACGTGTCGCTACTGGTTTGTCGCGGCGGTAGGGCGACACTGATGCAGCAGCAGCAGTGCTGCCGTGCTATTCCGGCGGTGCACATCGGACATCACTTCACATCACGGTGCTTCACGCTTACCTCAATCATCAATACGCTTTAGGGCCGGCGCCCATTATCGGCATCGGCACGCTTCAGGATTTTAAGGTGGCAAATAGCAATATACTTTAACATTATGGCAATAAAGTAGAAATTTCCGTGATGTGTTCTCGTAAAAACAAAATGCATTTGTTCTGTTTCTGTTTCGGCATTTTCTACTTTATTGCCATTATGTTAGAGTATATTACTATTTGCCACCTTAAAAGCCTGAAGCATGCCGATGCCGAAAGTGGGCGCCGGCCCTTACTTTGAATAAGTATTTTCTCTCATTTTGTATGTAAATAATTAAAACAAAATATTTGGCTTAGTTCTTTTCTCTCAAACGATCACAGTCGCAAAGGGATTGAATTTTAAAGTTCCTCGCACGAGCGAAGGGAGTTTTGGCGTCCACCGGAATAGCATAGCTGCCGCTGCATTGCTGCCGCAACATAGCTACCTAACACGTAATGTGTTCTCATATAAGCTCATACAAACTATATGGAGACTGCTGCGGCAGCACTGCTGCGTGCAGCGTGATTTGGAGTCATACCTTAATTAATCCTCGCGGAACTACTATACTCCCAAACACATCTTCCATTGCACGCCAAAACTTCCGCGTGAAAGAGCGCCCTCATTTGCTGTACACTTACCAGCAGCTATAGTCTTGATCACCGTATCCACCTTATCCTGGAACACAGTGAAGGCCTTCCCAGTCTGGTCTGAGAGGATGTCCTGGATGTTCTTCCTGTCCTTAGGTGGGGGGTGCGCGTGGATCGCCTGCAGCCGAGCGGCGCTGCTGTCTATGATCGGTCCCACCACCTCCGTCACGTTCACACGCTGGTATCTGTTGATGGTTTAGCTTTTGTTATTCTTTGTTTGAATATAGTGAATGTGGCACATAAGGTCATATTTTTTTTCGCTTTTGTGTGCTGACCTCTCTTATTCCCAAAACCTAAGGGGGGTTAGGCAGTCAGCGAAATTTACCTGAGATAAGGGAGTGGGGGAGGAGGTGAGCGTCCGCGTTTAGTATGGAATCAACGTGCTCGAAACTAAAAATCGTAAGCGCCATTCACATTTTTATCAAAAAGTGAATGAAAATATTTAGTAGATATTTTCCAAATCTAAAACAGTCACGAAATTGAGAAGGTAAATACCTATGTTTTTGTGATTTTATACGAATTATTATCGTACAATGAGGTCGTAATGAGCATTTATATGATAGTTTAGTGGTAACTTCAGGTTTTTTTTTCTATCGAGCAAAGTTTTTCAATTCGTGTTTTGGAAACAGTCATCCCATCACACATACGTTCTGTAATACATATTAGAAATTTCAGTGCGAAAAACATTCAATATTTTCAATTATAGCTCATAGATAACAGTCCATTTTGACGTTTTCACCTACTAAGGCCCCTTAACCAGCTCTTCAACATCGCGTTAACTTTTGTCTCGCTCTGTCTCTTTCATTCTTGGCGCTGCCGCCATTTGCGAGTAAGTGGCAGGGGTTTAAAGCCTGCCCTGCAGTTTATTGTTTTCACTTCATTAGTTATTCCTCACCTGTTGCAATGAACCAGAGGTTCCTTTTCGTACTTGTGCACGTTGATCACAGACCGGTCGCCCTTCAGGTCTGGAGCCACCTCCACGTTGTAGAGCTGCCGTCCCCCCCACGCCTCCGTCCAGATCATGTTCACTGAGAACCCGTTGCCCACTCCGAGACCCTCGTCGCGCAGGATCCTCTCGGCGTCGTAGAAGTTCTTGGCGGTCAGCAGCGCTCGGGTTACGAATGTTCGGGCTGAAATGGCATGGTTCATACTTAGTTGCATGGCTAAGAACCGAATTCACGAACGCAAATCAACATTAAGCATCCCTCAGAAGTATAGCTGTCCCTTTCGGTTCTATTGACATTTTACCGGACAGCCTGAGCGTGAGCGCGTGTTTAGCGTTGATTGACGTTTGGTAATTCGGGGGTGTTACACGATAGCATTGTTATCTATTTTATACAGGTTGGTTCATTTTTTAGATTTCTCTCAGCTGAGTGTATACGAATAGGCGAAATTAGTACATACCCTAAGTATACACAGTTTTCGTGTGAAGATGGGGTTACCAGATTTATTTTCATGCTAGACTTGACAACACTATATTGAAAACAAAACCAAATACAGGTTGTCCTGCAACGAATGGTCCAACTCTAGATAGGTCATTTGACAACTAATTCAAACATTTTTTAAAATTTCCCTTTAAATCAGTTGTAGGTAATCAAAAGACCTTGGTTTCTGGGGCTAACGGTTGGACCATTAATTACGGGAAAACCTGTATATTCATTCTACAGTGATACTTACGAGTATTTCCAGGCTTCAGTACCAAAGGACTGAGTGTGTTGATAGAGAAAACCAAACCGTTTCCGTTGAAACCCATGGTGTACCCGGGCAGGTGGCCGGCGTAGCACAGAGACGAGAACCTTTCTTCAATAGCCTGCAAATACAAAGTGACAAACCGTTAAGTATCTTAGAAGTTACAATTCCGATTGTGGTAACATTTGGGGTTTTCTAGGTTGCTCTAATCTTTTCCACCAAGCTACACTTCAGGCTATTCAATTAAGAATCATATTTGTTGTTTTTTCAGATAGGTAAGCAAGCGTTCCGGCAGCCTGTGGACTCATGTAACATCATGGGAACTACTCTTTCTAAAGTCAAACTCTTGAAGAACTCCATCCACGGTTTAAAGTGTGCTGAGGAAAACTGTGACGAACGGCAGTAGGGTAGACAGTAGCTCTGCATTTCACACTCAACAGTTCATCAGAACATTCCCGCTTAGCAAAACATCGGGAAGATAAAGCCGCCCTTTAGGTGGCTCGTGGTTGCGGGCCCAGTAGGGTCTGCGTACAGTGGGTGCCAACGGGCCGGAGTGCGGGGGTGCTCTGGCTTGCATTGCACGGCGTCCACCGAGACGGCGAAAGTGTCTGCGTACTCCAGGCGCTTTCGTGGCCACCCCCCTTCGTTAGGGGGTTGGTTGGAGGGGGCCCCATTAGGGGCTAGCACTGGCGGCGGAGCAATGCGGTATTACTTACTGTGAGATACAGCTTCGCCGCCAAAGTGCTACGGTTGAGTGCCGTGGGGTTTTAGTCGGTAGGTGTCCGACATAACCTCGTCGTCCCCCCGGGCAGCGATGTATCCATGAGGATTTCCACACGAAAAAAAAAAGGACCGATCGTTGTTTAGATCCTTGTGGCAGGCATAGGCCTCCACCGAACGACTGATGGGATGATGATGGTGATGGATAATTTTAATAAAGGATGTATAATAATAATGAGGTTCGGATAATATCTACTCACTCCTTGTTCCTTGTCCTCGCGAGTAGGAATGATGTGAGCAGACATGATGTAGAAATGGTTGAGTGTTTCGCCGAATGCATCTTCTGTGTGACCAAGCACGCTCTGCAAAATATGTTTTTATGTATTAATGAAGATAGTTATAAAGTTCATTTGAAATAGGTACTATTCGAAGCAAGGTGATACTGAAAAAATATATCACTTCTTGGTCGGGGATGGCAAATGAAGCAGACCTAACATGCTCCCCTGAGGCACGGCCACCTAGTAGAGGTCGAACAAAGAAATTGCATTAAGCTGTGGCTCTGACTCGTTGCGGTGTTACAGTCAGTTTGTGTTCAAAAAAGATCCGCTCTAACCCTGATCATGAAACTTCTTAACACTTACGTTATCAGCCGTGTTGATGCCAATAGAGCTGCAGCCTCCGGTGTCATCCCTGGGCACGTGGTTGTCATTGATTGTGCCAATAAGGTCGTCCATTTGCAGCAGGAACAACTGGAAATGTACAATAATTATATTACAGTAATTGACCACGAGATCACCGACTCACTGAACTTTTGACTTTTGACTGGCTTTTTGACTGATGATCGTTGGGGCCGGAAAATCTTCTAGTGGAGACCATTCGAGGCCAAACGCAGTGTCGTACGCCCACCCGTAAGGTGTACGGATGACTTCATTAAGATTGCATGGTCTCGGTGGATGCAGCACACCCGGCATACAACCGGCCGCTCTGGAAATCTATGGCCTATGTTCAGCAGTGGACGTCGTATGGCTGCTGATGATAATGATGATGAATTGACCACGTGTGTGTGACAATAACTAGTGGCTTACTTTCCTCTCACACTGATGATCCAAAAAGGTCAGTCTACTCGTAGTAATTACTTTTCCAAGCATCTTTGAAAACAATTACCAAGGCTTATTATTTTATTGTGCATTGGTTTACATGTACAGTAGGGTAGTGTGTGTAATTAGCTATTTACCTATCTGTCTGTCTTTAAAGTCTATCTGTCGCCGAAAAGGCGTCGACCAAATTTTTGGACTTCACCTGTGAGGGCTGCTCATCTATGATTTGCGTTTATGATTTCTGAGGCGAAGCACATACTATAAATTAAAATCTTCAACCACCACCATGTGTTAAAGAATATTTTTGAAGCATAGATATTATAATAATGATTTACCGAATAGGTTTTGTGGGACCTGCTCTAATGCAAGTTTCAAAAAGTCAAATGCGATTAAGTCTTTTTCAACTCTACGCTGACCATTTACTGGAAATAGCCTTTACCTGGTAGAAGGATACGTTAGCCCCATCGGCAACCCCCTGTATTTCCTTGACGTAGTACGGATAGCGTTTCTTCATGTTGGCCAGGGTGAGGTCGTAGGCCTTCCTTCCAGGCTCCGTCTTGTACTCTTTCTCGAAGTCCCGCAGGTTGCCATAGGACGCGATGAAGCTTTTGATGATGGAGGAGAAAGTCCGGCCCTGGCAAAAGTCAAAGTCAAAGTATTTATTTGCAAAGTCGGAAATAAGGTGTGCGCATAGCCCAGCCTTGGATACCAATAATAGCGTAAGTACAGCTATGCTATTCCGCCAAAACTCCATTCGCTCGTGTGACTGAACTTTAAAGTTCAATTTCTTTGCAACTGTGGTCGTTACAGAGAAAAGAACTAAGCCAAATAACATTTTTTAATTATTTACATACAAAATGAGAGAAAACACTAATTCAAAGTAAAGGGTATTGATGACTGAAGTAAGCGGGAAGCACCGAGATGTGAAGTGATGTCCGATGTGCACCGCCGGAATAGCACGGCTGTTAGTCTTTTTTTAAATAGTGTTTTACGAACTGATATATTTTTAAAACAGGTATTTGAAAAGAGTAAGTGCTTAGTTTCTTGCCGGTAATTCTCAGTGCAGAATCAACAGTCCTACGCCCGCTAGTAGAATCACATTGTTTGTGTACTTATTTTGTATTTGTTTATTGTTAATATTTAGAATATTTTTCTTTGTTTAATTTGAGGCTCCGAAAAAACTTGTAACAGGTATGAAACCTATAAAACCTCACGCCCTTTTTTATTGCCTTATACTCCTAAGGCGTTACGAAACTTCGTTGATCGGAGTACACGTCCAGTCGTGCCATGCAATCGCTCTATTAATTTCGGCTTAGAACTTAAACCCCCCCATTCACAAACGCCCATCAACGCTAAGCTCACGCTCAGGATGTCAATGAAACTGAATGGGACAGCTATGCTTCTGAGAGATTGATCAACATTGATAAGCGTTTGTGAGTTCGGGTGCTCTTTTAGAATAAAAAAAGCAAAAACCATCGCTCGAGCCACAGCATAGACCTATCACGCATAATACAAGAAGGTATTTTTTTTTATCTAATTTGCAATTTTAAATACTAAATATGTGCCTACTTAACTATTTAACCGATGTTTAGTCAGCGAAGGTCACGGGAGCCATTCAGACAATTTAAAATATAAAACGTCATAAATTACACATTCTAAAGTCTACCGTCTATTAAGAATAGAAATACTAGAAAATACATTCGGTCTGGGTTTCAGGCGGGAGTCGAATAAGTGTTTTTCGGCGGCTGCGCTGACCACCAAACTACCTACTATAAGTGTTTTTCGGCGGCTGCGCTGACCACCAAACTACCTACTATAAGTGTTTTTCGGCGGCTGCGCTGACCACCAAACTACCTAGACCACTAATAGACCTGCTAAGATTTCTGGTATATTCAGAACTGTAAGCCGGGGCTATTAAATCACCCCATATTCATAAAAACTTAAACAGCTCTTCAACAACACGGTAACTTTTGTATCGCTTTGTTATTCTTGTTGCTGCTGCCATTTGCGGGTAAGCGACAAAGCACGTCAATTGTTAAAACTATGCTTTATATGAATTCACAAACGTCAATCAACGCTAAGCACGCGCTTACGCTGATGCTGTCCCTTTCAGTTCTATTGGCATTTCACGGGACAGCATGAGCGTGTGCGCTTGCTTAGTGTTGATTGACGTTTGTGAATTCGGGGGTAAGGCGTTCTCTGTGCCACACTTTATACATAATGGCTTTACATCCACACCCATGACCTTAGAATTTATAAAAAATACAAAAATGAGAAAATGTATACTAAAATGCAAGTCCACATCACACTAGCACCGCAACGAAGCGGTCGGTACTAAGTCCACAATGTGACACGATGTGACAGTTTTATCTTCCCACACCGGCACAAAAATACAATTGTGCTGGTGTAGGAATCAAACTACCCCATATCTAAGCTGGAAACCAATATGTTAAATAGTGGAATATCAATATGGATCGGGCGGAATATTATTATGGTTAATGGTGGTAATGTGGTAATAATATTATTAAGTTAATGCTTTGATTAAAAGAAAAAGAGGAAGATAGGTCCTCACATCGCGAATTCGTAAACTCGTCGTAAATAATATGTATGACACTCCCAAAGACGTATGAATGACTAGCAAGTAAAGGCGCTGGTCGTCCTTTTGGCGTGAACGTAACAGGTCCATTGGACTCGATTTTGTAGGACCACACACGGTACGCGGGTTTGTTCCTGGTTTTAAATGAAGAGTTAATGACTTAAAATCTGCATACCACATCAAAACCGACTTCGTAGTGGGAACCCTGGACGTGGATGACCGGGACCGCTCGCCGCCGGCCTATCTGCTTCTCGCCGAGCGTCAAACCTGCGAATAAAAAAACAACTATGAAACCCATGAT
The DNA here is from genome assembly GCA_950022985.1 of Udea ferrugalis. Classification (NCBI taxonomy): domain Eukaryota; kingdom Metazoa; phylum Arthropoda; class Insecta; order Lepidoptera; family Crambidae; genus Udea; species Udea ferrugalis. The sequence goes on from OX465515.1 coordinate 3,561,015, forward strand.
CAAATTGAGGATTCCCGGAATCAGGGAGGTAAACCTAGCTATCGCGTGTTAAAAGAACTCCATAAAATATAAATAAAAGAAATAAAGTTGGACAATCAACACAGCGCCACAAAGTAAGCATGTGTATTTTTGTTGGTTTGATTTAGTTTTTGACGATTTAAAAGCACTCGTCAGGTCTATTAAAATAAAGATATTTTGAATGTGAATTTGGAATTGTGATTGTACTATGGAATACTAGATAACTGCTCAACATACTTAAACACTATTACATTTGTAAATACAAATATTTAAAATACATAGAGTGACGGGTAGGAATCCTATTTGTATAATTTCACTATACTACAAGCTACAATGTGAACGAGTAGAAGTCGATAAAAATGGTCATTGTCAATCGAGTTTTGAAATAAAACCGCCGAAAATGCGATCGAAAATAGAGTGAAGGGAAGAATACTCTCAGTCTTCGCCCTGTCATAGAATATTGTATATAATTAGATAACATAGAATATAAGTAATAGATTAAAGTTTATTTGCACAGAATACTGCGTTATTGTTACATTTGTGCTTACGATACAAAAAGGAATAAAAAGATTTCAAAATTATTTTGTTAGATTCGACATCTAAGTGAGCATTCAGAAAATAATTGATAATGCGCTGATTTTTCAGCTATAAAAGAACCAATACAGGGCTCACAATCAATTTATACTAAACTAGTAAATACTGTTTACATTTGGGAGCTACAAAGCAAGTACTTATAACACCCATCCCTTAGCATTTCAACCCCCGAGATTATGTCCTCACTTTATTTCACATAAATATATCAAAAGGTTTCGGCCTTCATACATAATGGTCAATAAGTTAGTCAAACGTTACCTTTTTTCTTTACTTCCTTTTGACATTTATTATTTAATATTATAAGCTGATCGACCGAGATTAGTTTTTGTTGGTGAACACGAGGATAATTTATTCCGACATGCTAATTTTTTTCCTATCTTTCCGTTTTTGGAAACCATGGTGGCGTGTTCGGCAAGCAGTTTGGAATGTGTGTTTTGTAGAATACTAAGCATTATTGAAGCTTGTAAATCCAATTAAAGGAAGTCATATTTTTTTGTTCAAACGATTTGGCCGGCTCTTTAACTATTTGTGGACATGAAATTTAATGATTTTAACAACAGCTCCATGTAATGTACAAAACTAGTAGTTCGATAATTGGGCCAGTTTTTTAAAAGATTTTTGAAGTTGAGATAACTTTTATTCTTAATTATTACTATATTCAACTTATTTACCTAATCAACAGACACAAAATTCGGTAATTTGTAACTGCAACGTATACTATGCAACTAACATGAGATAAACTATACAACTATACATAACATAGATGGCCCATATACGTCCCACTGCTGGGCACAACTATCATGAGAAAAATAATTGGTATGTGTCTGTATACGCGTGATTCATATCTCTGTCTGCGATACTCTCTCATAACTCAAAATTTGAGGATAAAACTTTTGTTTATATCAACGAATAAAATACGAAAAACAAACATGGGGTATTACATATAGATGAACCCAGATGAGAGGAATCTAAAAAATATTCGGCCATAGCTTGTTGGATCACCCTGCATAAGTTTGGTTTGTATCACCAATGCTATGCAACGAAATTGTTGCCATCTAGAATTTCTAAGGTCAGACGGAGGCAGTGAAAGTTTTAGTGCTAAAATTGCACCGGCTTGTCGCATTTCCTAGTCTCTTGAATGAGGAAGAGGAATTCGCTAACCAGACAGTCGCAATTCAAGTTTGAGTGGTGTTCATTTCAAAATTGCAAGTCTAATGCATTCACATTTTGGCTGGCCCTGTAATTTAACAAAGAGGAAAAAAAAACCTCATTCGCTGACCATTAGCCATTACTTATAATAAGTTCTAAAATAATTACATTCCTTCTCTATCGAGAACAATTGGTCATTTGTCGAAAAATAAAAGCAAATACACATAGAAATAAGTTTGAACATTAAACTTAAAAATTTACCCACATAAAATATACCTTCTCTGAGTCTCAAATCTGTCTGGTGGAGCCTGGGAAAGTTACAAAATGGCTTTATCAAAGCAACATCTTTATTGAGGGAAAGAAATAAACCATATAACAATCAAAGTAAGACAGGAAATATCTTTGTTATTCTTATCACCAGAGTTCTTTACGTAGTTGGGAAATGAAATAAAAAGAAATGAATGAGTTCCGATGGTGGTACAAATATAGTGAAATTAATAAGCAATTCTTAAAACTGACCACCCAGCCACACCAGTTGACATAAATGGTAAACTTTTTATGACATGTTTTCTTTATGCATATAGAGGAAAGTCGTGTGAATTACCCTGTTTAAGAGTCAAGAACAGCCGTATACATTTTGCTGAAAAAAGTGCAAGGAGGCATCTTGAAACCTGGGGACAGACAAATAAGGATAGGTACGATTAGCTGGTTCGACGGCGTTCGTATTCCTGGGTGTTGTATTTGACAAGCAGGACAATATCGACATATTAGTCGGTCAATTAATATTGTTTTGTATTGAACTATCATAGTATTAGAGCCATTGACAGGCAGGACGACGTCTGTCGGGACAGCAAAATTTATAATAGGTAGGATACCTTTAGGGATGGGAAGTATTGGCCCATAACAGGCATAGTTGGAGAGCTTTGGGGGAGACCTTTGCCCAGCAGTGGGACACATCTGGTTAAATAAAAAAAAAAAGGATACCTTTATGTACGGCTTTTATTTAGTTTGTTTGTGTTTTGTTTTCTCTGACCTACTTCTAATCTGTTGAATTAATAATAAATAGAAGTAGTTCAATACTTTATTCAGGCCAAAAACAAAAGAAATGCGATAGTTGATACCTATATATATATGCATAGTAATCTTGAAGACGAAGTGTAAATTACTCGTACATTATTAAGTAATTATGTAAATCTTATCCATGTACTCTGTGTTAGTGAACACTTCCTAATTTCCAAGTAAGTAAAATTTTTGGCCTCATTAATTATGTCAATGCTACTTATGTTGTCAATTTCATAGATAAGTACTTACACGGTGACCGGAATTATATGACATATCATTACGCATTTCCTGCGAGCACATAAATTAAAACTACGCATATTATATTATGCGTGTATGTTACTAATAGTAAAACCATTTCCCACTTCTTCTTAAGTGAAAATTGACCTCGCGATTATGCTAGTTAGCTGTCATGGACTGTTATATTTCTGTTATATTATAAACAAACTTATGGGTATGTGATAAAACAGGTAGGTCGCCTTAGGTACCCACGTACGTACAAATCCAAAGTACTTGTCGTTTCTGTGACTTATAAAAACCGGAATTGATTTTAAAATTGATAACCGATTTGGTGAAATGGTACAGAAGATACTATTACACCATAGGTCGCGGGTTGGGTCCCGCCACAGTGCAAATATTCGTATGTACGAATAGGTATGTCTGTTTGTATTGGTGAGGTGTATAATAAGTAGTTTTAACTGTTGTCTAGCAATTTGGAGCAAGATGGAATAATGGCAGATCAGACTCAAATGGTCGCGGGTTTGATTCCCGCACCAGTATAAACTTTCGTTGATTAACAAAGGGGTTTTTTGGCACCTTAGTTGTTTTTGGTTTTCATAACACAGGGAAGACCTTCCCGTGGGATCAGAGCAATTCAATTCAAATTCAATTCTAAACGTTTATTCCAGACGAGCAAGTCCATACAGCAATTTAATACAGTCAGGAACATTTTCCACTTGCTATTACCCTGACACACACCTTGCGCTTTCTCTACATTCATGAGTCATTTCCTACATGCTCGTCGTTCAAAAGTACTCTTGCCCTGACCCTTTCTGAGAATATCTTGAACTTGTCCAATAACGTTCGTCTAGGCCTTCCCCTTCCAACAGTTCCATTCACTACAACTACTAGGCGTAACATTCAGGGACCAACTGCTTAGCGTATCCATGCACGGAGATATGCAAAAACACTTCCGCTCTTGACTCAAATCATACTTATATTAGGTTATTTTATTTTATAGCATTACGGATAATGCATTACCAACTTACTAAAGATAGGAAAACCAGAAAAAGACATTTGGTCTTGATATCAGGCGGGAATCGCGCCCGCGGTTTTCGCAAACCGGGCGACTGCGCTAACCAATGTGCTACGAAGACCATTAACAGACCGGCAGCCAGGTGCCAAGACCAAATGTCTTTTTCTGGTTTTCCTATCATACTTATATTGTTCAAAGGAAGCATATTCGTACATTTTCCTGCTCCAAAATATGTTAATTATATCTGTAAACAGTAGCTCGCGGTTCAAAACGTGTGATTTGGGTTTATAAATCTCACTGTTATCCTTACGACACAATAATGTTATGTAAAATAGTTTTAGTTCCAAGCAAGCGAAACTTTACATACATTAACTAGTTAATGTTCGACAATTAGTGCCTTTAAAGTACGGTAATTTTATGTACAGAGGCGCTCACATCAACCTTTACACAGAGGTTCCATAAACCGCTGACATAAGACCCATTTGGCAACGGTTTTGTAAAGGATGATGTGTTCGCACACGGCCTCACATCACACTACACGCCACCACCGTAACCAGACCTTTGTAGGTAGGGAAGTTCTGAACGAAGCGTGGTCGGCACTTAGTCCAAAGTCAAAATAACTTTATTTAAATAGACTTGTTACAAGCGCTTTTAAATCGTCAACAAAACAAACAAAAATACACTTAATAATAGACTTAAATACTATAATTAAAATAATAAATAAATACACAGTGTACAAACATAATGTGACACAACCACCGGTGTCGGTAAGTGGTTTCTGTACTGAGAAGAACCGGCAAGAAACTCAGCAGTTACTCTTTTCAGTATGTTCTGTACAATGATCAGTTAGCAAATTACAATATTGAAATATGAGTACACATCCAGCTATATGTATAATTCAAAGACAATTGTAAGTTTGTGCCGTAAATAACAATATTGTATAACCTGCTTATCTACAATAGAAAATGTTTGATATATAAAATGTGTAATTATTAGATTAATAATTATTGATAATACCTAATTAATTGTCCAGACAAAACATTTAGTTTCCCTTTGTTTATAATTTTTTTTAAGAACATCTTTGGTATTGGGAGAGCGTAGAGTTCCCGTTGTCAAGCTTTGAGTAGAAGTTGTGAGTTCTTAAAACATCTTGTGGCTATTTTGTTAAGAGCAAACCGGACAATATGACAAATATTTTTAATAAATATTTTTTTGAATCGTTAACCTGTCACCAAGGTCTGCTGAAAGAAATCTTTGGTAAGATATAAGCTCTCTTTGTTTAGTAATAAGTATTCGCATGCTTCTTATAATGGCAAGCCAATATGAACACCTTTTTAGAGTTCCGTATAATAGTTTGCGTGAGGGACACTTCCTACAGAGGCCATCTGGTTTCGGGGGCCACGACAGCGACGGGCGCCGCCCGATGCCCACATCATGCTCGGGGGCGTCCGGACGGCAGTAGGGGTCGAGATGAAATATCTCGGCCTAATATTAGATCTTGGGTGGCACTACACTGCACACTTCCGTGCACTGTCACCCAGGCTAATGAAGGCGGCTGATAGCCTGAGATGGCTCATGCCCAATTTAGGAGGGCCCGACTCTAAGTGCCGGAAACTTTATTCCGGCATTTTGAAAAGCATGGCGCTTTATGGTGCACCTATCTGGGCGGCGGCCCTCTCAAGACGAGAAAACGTCCGTCTTCTACGAGCACCCCAACGGGCGATTGCGCAGCGGGCCGTGAGAGCTTACCGTACAGTAAGCTTCTCCGCGGCCTGTGCGCTTGCGGGCACCCCCCCGTGGGAATTGGAGGCAAACGTATTGGCGGTCGTCTACCGCTGGACGGCCGCCAAGAAGGCTGCGGACGAGCCGTACTGCTCCGATGAACGGGAGGCCGTCCGCAGGGAGGCCAGCGAGGGTTTGATCCGCCTTTGGGCGGCGGACCTCCGCGGCGCGGAATATGGCCTCCGCGTAACAGAGGCAATAGCCCCGGTCCTGGACCAATGGCTCACGAGGACACATGGCTCCCTCTCATTCCGGATGGTGCAAATTATGACGGGGCACGGTTGCTTTGCCTCCTATTTGCACCGCATCCAGAAAGAGGGAGCCCCACGCTGCTTCGAGTGTGGTGCTGCAGAAGATACGGCCCACCACACCCTAGCGGTGTGTCAGAGGTGGGCCACGCAGCGCAGCGAGCTTGTTGCTATAGTGGGACAAGATCTATGCCTTCCAAGCGTCGTCCTAGCCATGCTGGCGGACAAAGACGCCTGGAAGGCGGTCGCCACCTTCTGCGAAGAGGTGGTGGCCGAAAAGGAGGCCGCGGAGCGCTTACGGGAGCAAGATCCCGCTGCTAACGCGCTCCGCAGGATGAGGAGGGGAGGGAGACGGCGAACAATCGCCCGTCATCTCCAACCTCTCCATGGAGGAGGCCAGCTGGTGCGTGGTACGGGGGTACCTGCACAGGCCACCTCCACTGCCTGGTAGTGACAGTTCGACGCCCTCGGCTGTCCCTACTGGCCGCTGCGCAAGAGGGAGGGGCCGCTTCCTGCCCGCCGTGTAGGCGGGCTCCGTCCGGGGGACCGCGTAGTGGGCTTCGTGCCAGTCACCGCAGTTCCCCCAACATGGACGATGAGAGGGAGTCCCGGAGTTTTTAGTGGGTATGCCACTGGGTGTCACCTTCCCCAGGGTGAGTCCCACATAACCCGTCTGCCCCCCGGTGGACGGGAATGCGTAATGTCATTTCCTCCGGGTCAAAAAAAAAAAAAGGGACACTTCCTAAGTGGTAAAATGTGTGCACCCCCTTAACTTCTAGGATAAGAGAATAATACAGAAGATGATGATGATGATGATATAACAGAGAGACAGAGACAGATTAGGTGTACTAGGTGAGAAGTCGGGTACTACACCGAAGGGCGCGGGTTCGATCCCCGCACAGTACAAACATTTGTGTGCATGAGCATGTCTTTTTGTTTTGGTCTGGGTGTTTTGAGACTGGATAGGCTACCCATTAGCAACACGCAAATTGTTATACATAGGAAACACAAAGACCAATATAAACAGATACGGTGTTGTATGTAGATATGTATGTATGTTGAACCCGCAATCTCTGAGATAGCAGCCAACTTCTCAACCATTACACCAAATCTGTCTTTGTCAAAATGCTCTGACAATGAGACATTTTACTACAATATTGCTATCCCTACAACTTAGGTGTATTTATATTTAAGGAGTTTCCTATATTTATACTAGCTGTCCCAACAGACATTTACTAAGAGGAAACTAAAATTGTGATTTTTACTATATTCCCAGCATTTTCTCATAATTACTCACCTTTTCAACCTTCCCTCGACCATTACAAATATTTCAAAACCAAAATTAGCCAAATCGGTCTAGCCATTCCCGAGTTTTAGCGAGACTAACGAACAGCAATCCATTTTTATATATAGAGATGTATTTACAAAAGAAAAAGTATTTAAGTATATTCATCCGTTGTCTAGTTTTATGTATTTTAGGTGTTTCCATGTATTTCCAAAAGAAAAAGTATTTAAGTATGTTTATCCGTTGTCTAGTATCCCATAAAAACGGGCTACCATTCGCTCATCTTGGGGCTAGGTGGCGCTGCGTGGAACAATGTCCAGGGATATTTATTATATTATTTACTAGCTCACCCGGCGAACTTTGTTCTGCCTTAAGGGCAATGAATTAAAAAAAGTTATAAAAAAAGTTAAATAAATTAAAGTATACTATGTCCTTCTCCTGGGTCTAAACTACCTCTATGCCAATTTTCAGCTAAATCGGTTCAGCCGTTCTTGAGTTATAAGTGGAGTAACTAACACGACTTTCTTTTATATATATATACTATACTCGGATTTTTAATTGTAGTCAGTGAAATGACATTTCCAGTGTGGCAGGTTTTCAGTCCCAAATAAATAGTGATGTGGTAAATCGAGTTTTTACAATTAAAAGTTAGTCGACATTACAGCCTGGCAAAAAAGTCGTAGTGAATGACCACGTCCCACTTCCATATGTCATTACTGGCAACACACACTGGTCAGACTTTCGTTTTGAGACATAGAGGTATTTCGGTAAACTGTATTTAGTAAATAGATTTTCAGTTTCAAAATGTTTTGTTTCTGTATTATATTATTTACAGGTAAGAATTTCGTTTATTAACAGGTCATACAACTGGAAAAGTTTGGGAGGATACAACAGTAGAATCTTCCATACAAGTGTTTTCTAAAGGTTTGACTACTGGCCTAAAGGGCCCAACCGGCAAAGGACGACGCCTTATAATTTCATATATAGGCAGTGATGAAGGTTTTGTAGATTCCGGTTTACTTATTTTTGAATCAAATAATAATAGTATGGACTATCATGAAGAGATGAATTCAGAATCGGAGTCGGAATCAATAGCAACCGTAACGAATAAAAACGTATATAATTACTTGTATTTTGCTGACTTTCAAGTGTTAATTCCCCTGAACCTCTTTGAACATTTTTTTTCCAGCTATGGTTATAATTTTTTAGTGAGAAGTTTTAATATGGAGGTAGGGCCCATATTTCTTAAATCGTAATTATTTAATTCGTTTTGTACACTATTAAATATTTACAATTATTTAAAAAAGGCTTTGATACCTCATAAAATAAATCATGACTAAATGTCTTAGTCTAGTGATTGCCGAACGTCACTATTGTAGCGGGTCACCCTTTTTTGTATCAGTCACTGTTGAAGTTGTCATTTCGCTGACTACAATTATTAATCGTACTATAGCTCACCCGGCGAACTTTGTTCCGCCTTAAGGGCAATAAATAGAAAAAAGTAAAAAAAAAAGAAAAAAAAGTATAATAAATAAAAGTATCCTATGTCCTTCTCCTGGCTCTAAGCTACCTCCATGCCAATTTTCAGCTAAATCGGTTCAGCCGTTATGGGTTATAAGTGGAGTAACTAACACGACTTTCTTTAATATATATAGATATGGATATAGATTAGTTCGGTGGCTAGCCCGTATATTGGATTAACCAGCTTACCAATCTTGCTTTAAATTTATTCTTGCTTTTGAATGTAAATATTGACTTTAATGAAAATTTATAGTTCATGGCCGGGGTAATACCAGTTATAAGCCAGACGAAACCGACTCGACCCGTTTAGCTCAGTGGTTACGTGAGCCCGTTGAGACTCGAGGGTTGCTGGTTCGATATCTAAGTTTTTTGATAAAACATTTTTTTTTTCACGCCGAATGACATCTTTCGAGTAACTACTGAATGGAGAATCTATGAGGTTTCCTTCTTGATTTTGAAACCCTATAATTATTATAGTTTTTTTTCGCATTATTCGCAACACAGAGAAGTTCCTGAGATGAGCAGATATGACAGAGCTGATTTGAGCCATTTTTGGTAAGGAGGCAAATATAAATACCTAATCTATTTGCAACTTAGTTTTAGTCCGTCACTTCCAACAAATTATGCAAATATACACGCTTCAAATATGTAAATTTTCAAAGAACACATTGTTTAGCAACTTAACAGACGGCTATACGTTCATGCTTTGAAAGTAAAATCGTGACTAATGTTATTTTTCAAAATCCATTTGTCCGTCATTAACGTCGTTAAGAACATAATAGATCTCTCTATATTTTCAGTCTCAGCTTCACTTCAAACTCAGCTCACTTATTACTTGAACGTTGCTTACATGCGTAAAAACATCACCTCAGCAGCGACAGTTTGAGATAAACTGTACTAATTGAGCACCAATATATTATACAATCGTAATTCGCAAGCACTACTCACCGTTAAGTTCTCGCATATCCACAAAGAGTCGTAACAAACAAACAAACAAACGAATAGCAACGCGCACGGATCACCGGCGACGTTAAGCGCGCTAGAGGTACTGCGTGCGCATAACATTGTTTAGACGCTAAATAGTCCTAAGAGACCAGCTACGTAGGACACCGGGATGGCGTGACCTTGCATTCCACACATTATCCACGGAAATTGCTCTCATTTTCACTCTCCAAAACTGTTTCTGCTAATTGTCTACGTAATTATGCGTTAGTCAGGAAGTGCTATGACTGACAAGGCGGTTATTAATTGTTTTTAGAAAGTCCTTGATTTGAAAGTACTTATTTGGTTAGTCTAACACCGATTACAACATTTGTACTTTGCCTTTATCTAATGACAAGAAGAAAACGCCGTTAAACTTATTAATTTAGTAATAAATAAATAGTGTTAAATATTTCGGACTTATATTAGGTATTTTAAAAAGAATTCGCTCTTTTCTCGGATGCCCCGATGTCATCCTGCACCTTTCCTGCAATCCTGCCGTTGGGAAAGTGCTGCACGCAGTAAAAAGCTAACCTCCACACTCATTTCCAACTAGGTGATGAGTGTGGATTGCGTGGAAAATCAGCTTATGGTTTTTGAGTGATAGAGTTTCTATATTCTTTAAAAAATACATAAGGATCTTTATGAATTAGACTGAGATGGGAAATTCGGTCGCCTAACCTGATCGAGAACTATCTTGTAAATGATATTTTGTAAAGATAAGGACAAAAAGTGCTAAATAATTACCCTGATCGTGGCTGATCGTGAATGATAACATCATTGCCATATTTTGTTATTTAGGAAAAAATAATGATTCAGCAAAAGTTAGGTATTCTTATTTTTTTCTGAATAACTTACTTTCTGGCAGTCAGCAACTGTTGGCACTATTAAAGTAGCTAGTCAAATATCCCCCTCATGGGTTCTCGCCTCGGCGTGGCGAGGGGGCCTAGTACCGGTGGTAGGGGCACCACCGGGAAGCGAAGAGAACCCAGGCGTGGCAGCGTGGTGGACTGGACACCCACCCGCTGCGGCCCGTAAGGGCGGCGTGGGGCTGCGGGGCCAGTGGGGCCTGCAGGCGCCTTGAGGCGCGTGGTTGGGGCCGCGGCGCACAACCGGTTGGTGGGGGCCAGTGATCCGAGGCTGATCCCCCCTGTGCGTCGCGGCCTGGCGAGGCCGTACCGTCGATTACGGCAGCGGAGCCGCCCTTTGAGGGGCTCGTGGTTGCGGGCCCAGTAGGTTCGCTGCGGCCCGTAAGGGCGACGCGGGGATGCGGGGCCAGTGGGGCCTGCAGGCGCCTTGAGGCGCGTGGTTGGGTCGCGGCGCACAACCGGTTGGTGGGGACCAGTAACCCGAGGCTGATCCCCCCTGTGCGTCGCGGCCCGGCGGGGCCGTACCGAAGGTTACGGCAGCGGAGCCGCCCTTTGGGTGGCTCGTGGTTGCGGGCCCAGTAGGGCCTGCGTACGGTGGCCAGCTAGCGCGTGGTACGGGGGTGCCGCCGCCAGCATTGCACGGGTTTCACCGCTGCCTGGTAGGGACGGCTTGACATCCTCGGCTGTCCCTTCTGGCCTCCCCTCACGCGGGGGGGGTCGCTTCCGGCCCGCCGTGCAGGCGGGCTCCGTCCGGGGGAACGCGTAACAGGCAGGCGCTATTCACCGTGTTCCCCCACTAACGGACGATTAGAGGGAGTAGTAGGGGTTTTAGTCGGTAGGGCCACTGGTATACCATCTGTCCAGTGGTGTCCAAAAAAAAAAAAGCTAGTCAAATATCAGATATCTGATATAAGAAAACGGAAACAAGACATCACAAGTTGAGTGGGATTACAACAATAATAGAAATGATGTGTGTTTTGTGACAGGTGAATTCGTTCACGATCAATCGTGATGATCAAAAAAGTTTAATGTTGAGGCACTTAGCTTGGTTGATTTTAATGACTGAAACGTCGTGCCATTATTAGCGCTAAACGCTACTTTGATAGTCTCATACAACTTGATCCATTCGAGGTTTTAGTATAAGGGATCTACTCGTATAAGTTTCTCCTTGCAAAGTTTTGAACTTGCTGTGAGGTAATAGGTAGTACATTACTGAGGCTACCCGAATCTGTGATAGTTTTCGGGTAATGTTATTTTTTGTGATATTTATTTATTAATACGTTCTCGCCTTATACGTATGCATACATCATTTTGATGCTGACAGTACACTATAACAAGGTTTCGATTGATTGACATCTATTTCCTCGAATATTTTTTGACAAATCCTTCAACTAACGCAGTAGGTTTAACAAGGTTTTCAACTTACACCGAGAGCATCGTGTGTCTGGGCCCAGTGGTTAAGCAGTCTGGCTCGGTACCCGGAGGTCCCGAATTCAAGTCCGACCGGAACCTACTCCGGTGATGTACCAAAAAGCCGAAGTAGCCCGGATAACGGCGATAGGCCTGCCCCTTACCACGTTGGGTTCAAATATCCTCGGTGAAATGTGGGCTCCTGGATGTTCCGGTTACCATGACGGCAACACTCATTGTGGGATAATGGACATGAGGGGTATGTTAGGTTGATTGCGAAAGAAGACTCCGCCTCTCTATAAATTAAGTAACAAGTTATTACCTACTTACTTACACATATTATTTACAAAGAAGGCCCTCCTGATAAAGTGCCTAAGATCCTGGTTTAAACTGTTAAATAATCTGTTCCTTTGTAAGGTTTTACAGATATTATAAAGAAAACCGTCAAAGGAAAAAGCCCAAAATAGACTAGCGTGGAGGAGGGGAAGAGAGGCCTTTGCCCAGCAGTGGGATCCTCACGGCTGATTTAGATTTAGATTAGATTAGATAAAGAAAACTCCGAGGACATTACAATTATAGTATTGTTTTTCTTCATCATAAAACAATTTTACGTCTATGAATGGGCGGAGGAAATGAACGAGCTCGTAGGATGTACTAATTAATGAAATACGATATATTGGCTTTAACATTATTATAAGAGAACATTACCAAAACAAGTCGAGCCAATTAAAGGATGGTGACAGAAATAGAAAAATCAGAGAGACAATATAAAAGGTCATTAACAGTTATTTTATTAACAGCTAAGCATGAGAAACGGAAAGGTTTCTTCTTCGCAATAATGCCTATTCTTTACATTATTAAGTGCCATATCAAATCATATCTGATAATTTCCTTACTATCTTTTTAGCTTAGCTTTCTTAATTCTATAGAGAAAAAACGGTAACGTCTACACGCCACCAGAGGCCGCGAAAACGATGCCATACAAATCGCGTTTACTTCCTCGCCTCGTTCGATCTGTGCATTTCGAAGGGACTATACCTACTTATCACTCTGAGCGTCGCGTTGCCCGAATAGGGGTTGTAACTTGTAAGCCTTTCACTCACCCCATTGCCCGGTAAAGCTGTGAAAGTCGCAACTAGGACTAACAGCTAGTCAATTAGATGCCCGAGGATGTTGGAAGACAATTTTTGACGTGTTTAAGGCCCGACTTCTACTAAAGACATTGAACAACCAATCATATGCCATTATCGTTCCACCTGACCTTCGGTTAGTGAGCTATAGGCTACGTTTCCACCAGAGATTCGTTGCGAGAGATGTGTTCTTAAGAACCAGAATCTCTCCATTTACCTAGCTCCGCTCAATGAAGCGATTCTATTGGTTCTCAAAAACACATCCCTAGCAACACATCTCTCGTGGAAACGCTGTCTAATCTCTGTCTATACCCTTAGCAGCTATTTCCAACTAAATTCAAAATGAATATATTCAAGTAGACCATTACACAGTAGGTACTTTCGAATCATCAAGAATCTTTTTTGAACCACTTCATAAACATACACATTATACGATATAATAATATAATAATAGATAATAATCATTTTATTTCAGGCTCACAACCCATATAAAGAATACTTGAAATAGTACATAATGTGACTCTACCACCGGCGTCGGAGGGTTGTTTCTACCGAGAAGACCCGGCAAGAAACTCAGGAGTTACTCTTTTTAATCCGTCCAATGTTTTACAGTACAAAGTGAATGTTTGAATACACCAACAGAGATAACAGTTTTGACATGAAAATAAATAAAACAGAAAGTTAATAGGCAATCTTGGGCAAACTAAGTAAACTTGAGGAGACCAGTTCCCGAAGGAGGCACCTGTTCACAAGTTGACGTGTGAGCCAGCCATTATCCCACTCAACCATATTTTAGGGAATGGAATGGTACTACTCGTGAGTTCTAAGCCTAACCACAAAATAAGTGCCTCGTCACAGCGATAATGGTATTTTTTGTTCTGTAAAGCCATAAAATATAGTCACCAGTACCAGTCAAGGTCAGAAAGATTGTTATGATTAGATTGAGAATAAAAAACAGCAGCTCCTCACATTTTAAGATGTATAGGTATTATTACAGAATAATTCTCCATAACTTTGGAAACATCTATATTAAATAAATAAATTCCACTGGACATTATTCCACACAGCGCCATCTAGCCCCAAACTAAGCATCTAAATGCTATGGGATACTAAACAATGGATAAACATATAATTATTTTCCAAATTCATCAGCTCAATACATATTTATACATGTATACATATACATAGCAAACACCCAGACCAATACATACAGAGATTTTCAATGCACACAAAATGTTTGTACCGTGCGGGGATCGAACCCACAACCACTGGTGTAATAGCCCACTTCTGAACCTTTACACCACATACCTCGTCCGTCAATCCGGATCAGTGTAACTATAGTACGATTAATAATTGTAGTCAGCGAAATGACAACTTCAACAGTGACTGATACAAAAAAGGGTGACCCGCTACAATAGTGACGTTTGGCAATCACTAGACTAAGACATTTCCCCCTCACGGGTTCTCGCCTCGGCGTGGCGAGGGGGCCTAGTACCGGTGGTAGGGGCACCACCGGGAAGCGAAGAGAACCCAGGCGTGGCAGCGTGGTGGACTGGACACCCGCCCGCTGCGGCCCGCAAGGGCGACGGGCTGCGGGGCCAGTGGGGCCTGCAGGCGCCTTTGAGGCGCGTGGTTGGGGCCGCGGCGCACAACCGGTTGGTGGGGGCCAGTGATCCGAGGCTGATCCCCCCTGTGCGTCGCGGCCCGGCGGGGCCGTACCGTCGGTTACGGCAGCGGAGCCGTCCTTTGGGTGGCTCGTGGTTGCGGGCCCAGTAGGGTCGCTGCGGCCCGTAAGGGCGACGTGGGGCTGCGGGGCCAGTGGGGCCTGCAGACGCCTTGAGGCGCGTGGTTGGGGCCGCGGCGCACAACCGGTTGGTGGGGGCCAGTGATCCGAGGCTGATCCCCCCTGTGCGTCGCGGCCCGGCGGGGCCGTACCGAAGGTTACGGCAGCGGAGCCGCCCTTTGGGTGGCTCGTGGTTGCGGGCCCAGTAGGGCCTGCGTACGGTGGCCAGCTGGCGCGTGGTACGGGGGTGCCGCCGCCAGCATTGCACGGGTCACCGCTGCCTGGTAGGGACGGCTTGACATCCTCGGCTGTCCCTTCTGGCCTCCCCTCACGATGGGGGGGGTCGCTTCCGGCCCGCCGTCCAGGCGGGCTCCGTCCGGGGGAACGCGTAACAGGCTTCGCGCTACTCACCGTGTTCCCCCACTATACGGACGATAAGAGGGAGTAGTAGGGGTTTTAGTCGGTAGGGCCACTGGTATACCACCTTTCCAGTGGAGAGTCCGACATAACCCGTCCGTCCCCCGGTGGACGGGTATGCGTAAGGCATTTCCCCTACTTTAAAAAAAAAAAAAAAAAAAGACTAAGACATTTAGTCATGATTTATTTTATGAGGTATTAAAGCCTTTTTTAAATAATTGTAAATATTTAATAGTGTACAAAACGAATTAAATAATTACGATTTAAGAAATATGGGCCCTACCTCCATATTAAAACTTCTCACTAAAAAATTATAACCATAGCTGGAAAAAAAATGTTCAAAGAGGTTCAGGGGAATTAACACTTGAAAGTCAGCAAAATACAAGTAATTATATACGTTTTTATTCGTTACGGTTGCTATTGATTCCGACTCCGATTCTGAATTCATCTCTTCATGATAGTCCATACTATTATTATTTGATTCAAAAATAAGTAAACCGGAATCTACAAAACCTTCATCACTGCCTATATATGAAATTATAAGGCGTCGTCCTTTGCCGGTTGGGCCCTTTAGGCCTGTAGTCAAACCTTTAGAAAACACTTGTATGGAAGATTCCACTGTTGTATCCTCCCAAACTTTTCCAGTTGTATGACCTGTTAATAAACGAAATTCTTACCTGTAAATAATATAATACAGAAACAAAACATTTTGAAACTGAAAATCTATTTACTAAATACAGTTTACCGAAATACCTCTATGTCTCAAAACGAAAGTCTGACCAGTGTGTGTTGCCAGTAATGACATATGGAAGTGGGACGTGGTCATTCACTACGACTTTTTTGCCAGGCTGTAATGTCGACTAACTTTTAATTGTAAAAACTCGATTTACCACATCACTATTTATTTGGGACTGAAAACCTGCCACCCTGAAAATGTCATTTCACTGACTACAATTAAAAATCCGAGTATAGACACAGAAAGTAAATAAGTGAAATGACATACTTAATAATTTATTAAGTTTTTTGAAACCTGAATGTTGTTACTCACTGATTTGGGTCTATCCTCTTTTATTTATCTAGATGAGTATTTTTACAATTAGTAAAATTGTGATAGTTTGATATTGAACTCATTTTAGTATTTAATGTTTGTATTATTCTGCATGCCATACTTACTCTGGTGAAATGTGTGATCCTATTCAACCTATGTAATACCAATAAGTACCACTTTCATGTAAATAAATAATTCTGAGTCTTACACCATGCACCTCTTCTGAAACATGGTTATTTGAGCCACAGCCTATCCTGTGCAATGTACGGTGGACGGCACATCACTCTACCCATTTCCGGTCAGTCCTCCTAGCTCTATTGCAAAGAAATGACATTTGGTAAGAGCGAGATATAAAACGGAAATGGGGAAACCAGATGTGCTGTTGACTCTACACAACATTTTCCGAGTGCGTGTGACGTGTGTGCCACGTTTCTATTTCAATCGTATTTAAGATCATGTACAATTTTAACCAAAAAATATTCGACGGTAGTTTCGCTGACCCGAAATTTTTCGTGAAATGCAAAATCACTATTTGCGAAAATACGCCGTTGCCGGTAATTACACTCATTTTCACTACCTACTGATGTTCGTACTATTTTTATATATATTCCAATTTCCTTTACTTCTTAGGTTGAGGTATAAAGTTGGAAAGTTCCGACACAAGGTGAGCCGACCTGTCGGAAATGTAATACAATTTACAAAATATGTAGACTTTTAATTACAATTTTGCGTTTAATAAAACAGTTTTCCTACAAATATGGAAATTGTCACCTTTAGAGAGAAAATGTTTGTTGATCAGGGCCCTGTAGTCGTAGGCACGCCGACTTTTACCGTAGTTTTTAGTCGATTTGAAAAAAGGAAGGGTTTATTTTTTAATTCGTGTAGCAATTGGTAGCAATTGGTGGCCTTTAACGTATGTACGGTGGACGGCACATCACGCTACCCATTTCCGGTCAGTCCTCCTTGCTCTATTACAAAGGAATGTCATTTGGCAAGAGCGAGAGAAAAAACGGAAATGGGGTAACCTGATGTGCTGTTGACTGTACCGATGTAAATCCAGCTTGGCAACACGGCCATGAGTAAGTTCAGTCACTATGCATAATCTGTGGTGTAAATGTCATTTACACTGGTGTACAATGTCGGTAAGTTAATACAATTAAGTAGGTCAGAAACAGCGTTTGGAGCTAAATGGATGCAGACAGTTTGCTATGAATTATGAGCCCTTCACAGCAACACTGGATTACTAGGAGTAAGAAAGTAAATGAATATTAACTTATCTTTTATTTAGTGTAGTTTAGTGGTCACACCGGTTCGGCCAAAATGATTTACTAAAGTCAGTAATTTAATTAAAACATAAATAGATGATGGCTTATAACTTTTTTGTAAACTGCAACATCTAAAAATGAACTTAAAAAATTAAACATGAAAAAACAACAATAAACTTATTAAAAACCTATTATTTTTAGCTTTATGATTTTGACAATAAAACCCTAATCCATTAATTTTGACTACTATTTTTCATTTTCGCTGTGTTTTCCCATTTGACTAAGTATCTATAAATGCTTAATTTTCTAATTTCTCTCGTAACCTTTTGTAACCAGATGAACGGCTTATTATGCAAGAAACTACACGCCGAGACCAGTCCCTTAGACATATTAAT
Organism: Udea ferrugalis; assembly: GCA_950022985.1. Classification (NCBI taxonomy): domain Eukaryota; kingdom Metazoa; phylum Arthropoda; class Insecta; order Lepidoptera; family Crambidae; genus Udea; species Udea ferrugalis. The sequence goes on from OX465515.1 coordinate 3,579,224, forward strand.
AGATGGTATTGAAAGCTTGGATCGATATTATTGGACAAGTATTAGAAAGTGGCCATGAGAATCATTACAAACTTAACTTCGGAACGAAGGGTTTTCACGTTTGGATAAGTAAGGTAGAGTTTTTTCTCTATGTAATGATCCATGGTGTCGGATGCTTTGTCCCGATAAAAGTCATCCATGATATTGAAATACAGATCTCGGACGAATAGGTATCTTAAATTTAGTCCTAAGATTATTTCATATGTGACATCGGAAAGCACCCTTTTTAATAACCTTTTTTTATAGCACGAACGGCACGGGGCAAGCTTTTCTCCTCAAACATTTGTACGATTGCTCCCTCCAAGTAGCGCCCTAGGCTGAGGTCCTGCTGTTCCGGGGCGCCCTCAGACACGTTACTTAAATATTAGGGCTGACAGCTCTTTGTGCCCACCATACAGTCCGTTAGAGCTTGCCGCAGAAAACCAACTTCATGGCTTTCTGTCATTACACAAGCTGAGTGACAACCATTTTGGTTTACATAATCGGCCTATATACGTCCCACTGCTGGGCGCAGGCCTCACCTCAACCATGAGGTGGAACAAGCCATACTCCAACACGCGGGCTCAGTGCGGGTTGTTGGAGGGGTGTAAGGTTAGTGAGCAACCTTATTGTCAGATGTTATCAAGCCGCCCTAAGGCCTCTGACTAGGCTTAACGACTGACATTTAGCGACGTCAACCGGGACCAACTGCTTAACGTGCCTTCCGAAACACGGAGATGCCCGAAATACACATCACTAAATTTTGGTCGGATGGTCACCCATCCCTTTTCCGACCCGGCGTGTGTTGCTTAACAACAACGATCGTCGCCGATCACTGTCACAACTGCGCCACGGGCACCTCCATCATTTTGGTTTGTGCGTCACAAAATTTTATTTTTCTTTTTTTACGTTTTGTTGTTTATTTTAATAATTTTCCTGTATTTTTTACTTTGTATGTGTGATGAACGAACGAACTGTGTGATGTCAAACCAAAATAAATTGTAATCTATTTTATTGTATTCATAATAAACGTCAAAACAGCATTAGTCATTAAAAAAATGGCGGATGCGCGAGTAAGTAAGTAGTCGCCGACCTACGAAATCGAGATAAACTTAGGATTTTAATACTGTTATTGTTTGTTTCGTGAAATTACTTGCGTTTCGTCTGAACTAACATCTTTAACAATAATAACGCTACATTTGGTGCAATATAAAGCACACAAAAAGTGAATCAGAAAGTACTCATGTCTCTGAAGTCTGTACTTAACTTTTTTGATGGTTTCTTGGTAATTCAAAAAAGATCGCAACAAGCAGACACGGACAAGCGAATTTTGTATAAAGCTCTGTTTTCATCGAAAATAAGTTATAAATTCCTGGAAATAAGCTCAGCTTTGTGATTGCAAACATTCTGTTTACTGCAGAGTGTGCCGGCAGTCAAATTGATTAAGCATTTATCGAAATCCGACACCTTTTCCGACGTGCCGGTCGGTCGTAATTACTCTCGTCTGGACGCAGTAGCCTTTTCGGTAGCCTTTGCAGTAGCCTTTGTAGTCGAGTTGCGCAGCATCGAATATACACGGAATGGAAACAGGAAATGGAAACATGACTACAATATAGGCAGGTTCCAAGTAATTTTCCCTGGTAGTTCTATCTTCAATTAAAACAACAACGAAAAGGCGAAACGACAAAATTGTGTAATTTGTTTTATTTCGATCATATCATCAGGGGCTACCGTGAGTTCTTCAGTTATTTGTATGCAATATCGGTACACAGTTAAGTGTTGATGTACAATTTAGTGATGTATTTCTCCGGCATTTCAGTGTTTCGGAAGGCATTTCAAGTAGTTCTGTTGGTCCCGGCTGACGTTGTTAGATGTCAGTCGTCCAGCACACGTGGCGCATGAATGTGACAGGTGGCCGCGTTTCGTGGTTCTTGTGTGCGTGACGAACCTCTACCCCTCCAATATGGCGCACTTAAATCGCGTGTGTCTCGCGCCTCCTCATAAATGAGGGACGTTGAGGTGAGGCCTGAGTCCAGCACTGAGGCGTATAAAGGATGTTGTTTTATCTTAAAAACCCATCTCTTCCAAACAACTCACAAGCAGAGGAAAATACAGCCAAGTTGGGTAACTTTGAATCTCAGTGTAACATTGAATCCCCTGTTTAAAAGTACCAACATCCTGTTGTTTATGGTTTATTTTTGAAACAATACCTCATAGACTTGTAACGATGCCATTTCTTTTCAGCCTCGTGGACGTTACAACCTCCACGATGGCTGAAAACTTCGTAGTTGCTTAACCCTACATCAAAATATAAAGTATCTGTCTTTTTGAAATTTGAAGTTAAATTTCGTTCCGTATGTCTGCGGAGCTTTTATTTTTGACAGTCTTACAAAAATCTTCGAAAGATCAACATCATCACAGATTTCTTTATATTTTGAAAATCCGTTTATTTCTACCCATTCATCCTTTCTAAATTATTGTGAATATCTATTGTGATACCTAAGTGTTGGATTACTAAATAAAAACAATAAGCAAGTCTCGGAATGTGATTTTTATTGAAATAACTTATACGACGAGTGCCGGTCTTCCCTGGCCTTAGTAGGCTGAAGACGGCAGGAGGAGCCACCACGCTGGCCCCACCGACTCTCTAGCGGTACTCCCCCGTTACACTGGCTCTCCGGCGAAGAAAAACTACACAGAAAACTGGAAGAGCCGTTACACTGGCTCTCCAGCGAAGAAAATCTACACTGAGGATTTCTGGAGACGCCTTTACACTGGCTCACCGGAAGAATCTTGGACGAGGCATGGCGCTCCAGCTTCATAAAGCGCGTCAACTTCATCTTCCCGTGACATAATTGACATCAAACGTCATCTCCTCTCTTCGATTCGTGACTCCAAGAGTGGAAAACGCCTGACGTCATCTCTTCAGTTCGTGACTCCAGAGTGAAGAACGCTAAACGTCTTCTCTTCTCGTCGGCTTCGGTGACTTCGAGTGAGAAACACCACATCTATTTATCTCACACCTAAAAAAAGAAGATACTTTCCAGCGCCTGAAAAGGAAGAAGATAATTTAGAACTTTTCGTGTGTGTGTGTTATTGTGTGTGTATCATTTATTGTGCGTGTGTATTTTTACTTTATTCGATTGATCATTTATTGCGTTTAACCCTAATCTATTTTGTTCATCACTATTCATTCCCATTTCATTACTCTATACCATACTATTTTTCACAACTAAATAATACACTACAATCATCTTACACTCATTGTACAGACAATAATACGACCGACGCTACTAAGGCTGTCTGCCTTAGCAACGGAGGCATAACATTCACAAACCAATAACCTACCATACTATTATTCCATAATACTCACAGTACTCTTTACTAAATTTACACCACACTCCTACAGACATCACATACTTTACGGCTTGTCTAACCGACAGCTACATAAACCCTCGAGGTTTGGAGTTTAAACTCTCACGGTTATTTCAAATCTCGTTGGTTAACTCATCCTTGGCTTTGGGGAGTACCCTTATCCAAGTATCTACACGCTTAGCCCGTATTCTTTAGGCCTTCGAAGCCGACTTGAGAATACGCAAGCTAAGTACTTACAAACATCACATACATCGCACATTATACATTTTTATTTCGCAGTTGTTACACCACTTCACAAAACTATTTTCGTACTCCATTAACTTGAATTTTGCCTACCTATATTTACTCACTTTGTACTTCTCAGATAGTCTCATTTACTAAACGTATACCTATCTAACTGACGTACAATTTCCCCGTATTGCTAAAGTTATTTTACTGTTTGCTGGGCAAATAATTGAAATTAATTCTTTATTATCGTCCATAATACGTCATTATTACTTTTTAACTGACATATTCAATCAATGTCAGTTATCGATTTTCGAATCTAGCGAACTTCTTTTTTAAGAAAACTTAGAAAAGGTTATATACCCATTTTTTCGGTTTGTAACTATTATAATACTGTTTATACACAATGGACATTTTACATTTAAACAAACCCAAAATTATTTACGAACTCAAGTTAAGGAACGCAAATTTTCAACCGACACAAACTGCCGTTGAATTGCGTGAAATCCTTACAAATATCTTAGCAGAAACACAGTTATATCCACCTTCCGCAATAAGCCCATATACTTTTACTCTCGATATGGACGAAATAAAAAAGACTAGATATTTTAGACATAACTTTACATTATTATTTTCTTCATATTTCCCTTTATTACTATCAATTTATTCTCAATTAATAATACGTTATTATCACTTAGATGTTTTGTATAGGTACTGTTTTATATACATCTCCATCCTTTCGGCTAACCATCAACTACCTCATAAAATGAATTATTTTGTACATATAAGATTGCAATGCAATTAAACGCAACGCAAATTGCATTTTTTTTAACGGAGCGGTTGACAACTCTTTGAGGGTTAGTTGCACCATAGTAGAAGTTAAAGTTAAAGTTAAAGTTTTTGTCAAATTTGACAATTTGACGACCAAAAATGACGTCGAATTGTCAAATTTAACAAAAAATTTAACTTTAACTTTAACTTCTACTATGGTGCAACTTACCCTAAATAAGCCTCGGTTAAAGTAACTCTTTTGTATTTCGGAGCGGTTGACAACTCTTTAAATAAGCCTAGGTTATTTTTCTCTTCTAGTTGGACTACAACCAACTATTTTATTACTTTTCGAGTAATTATGTACTTCTAAAAAGTACTTATAAGAGATTTAACTCTTATTCCCTAACCATGTTAAGGTTAGTGAACTTGTACATTTTAGGACACTTAACACACACTTTACACATGACATTCATCACACACAAAAAAACTGAACATGATCACCAAAAGCCAGCGGGTGGTGACTGGCACTTCTAAATAAGCCTGCACTATTCTGGGTTAGTTTTTTGAGAAACATCTTCTATAATATAAGATTTCTCTTTTTGACTGGTTGCCTTAATTCAAGCTTATTGATTAAGACTTTGTAAGATATGACGGATGCTAGAGATATTTGAATGGAACCGAAACCAACCTAGTGTAAATTTCCCATTGTAAAAAACATTCATACATTCCAAATTCTATCATTCACCTCCATTAGTTAACGAATAAGTTTGTAATTGTATTATTTTTAAGTGACCGTTTCTTTTGTAACTACTTAAATTTGATAATTGTAAAAATGACATCGTTATTGCCGTATTTTTTTTTTAACTTATCCATTTAACTTCATTTTAACTTTCAACTTTAACTTTCCTTTAACTTTCCTCTTCAACTTTCAACTTTAACTTTCCTTTAACTTTCCTCTTCAACTTTCCCCTCAGTCCCATAGGATCCACTATTTCGATCCACCAGTGGATCGAATAGCACGCCGGAGTTCACTGTGATCCACCAATTGTCTCGGTGGATCCTATGATACTTTCATCGTCCAATATGCTCCACCAGTGGATCGAATATAGTTCTGTGGGAATTTGTAAGAATCCACCACTGATGTCTGGGGAATAATTTATATAGGTACTAGGGCTTCATGCTGTATTGGAACTACTACGAATAAAAATTCTTACCTGATATCACAAGTCAAGTGTGAATAAACAGAGTAATTTCCTTTATTAGCTCCAATATTTTATCTTCATGCGTTAGTACCATTACGTTAGTCTAACCTAGATTCCAGTGGACCCTATGTACCTATTTAAATTATTCCCCAGACATCAATGGTGGATTCTTACAAATTCCCAGAACTATATTCGATCCACTGGTGGAGCATATTGGACGATGAAAGTATCATAGGATCCACCGAGACAATTGGTGGATCACAGTGAACTCCGGCGTGCTATTCGATCCACTGGTGGATCGAAATAGTGGATCCTATGGGACTGAGGGCAACTTTCAACTTTAACTTTCCTTTAACTTTCCTCTTTAACTTTCCACTTTAACTTTCCTTTAACTTTCCACTTTAACTTCCAACTTTAACTCTCCTTTAACTTTGACTAACTTTAACTTTCGACTTTAATTAACTTTTACTTAACTTAAAAAAAAAAAACTTTAAGTTTTTTTTTTGCGCCGGCCGCCCCGGTATTGTAACGATGCCATTTCTTTTCAGCCTCGTGGACGTTACAACCTCTTAAGCAACTACGAAAACTTCGTAGTTGCTTAACCCTACATCAAAATATAAAGTATCTGTCTTTTTGAAATTTGAATTTAAATTTCGTTCCGTATGTCTGCGGAGCTTTTATTTTTGACAGTCTTACAAAAATCTTCGAAAGATCAACATCATCACAGATTTCTTTATATTTTGAAAATCCGTTTATTTCTACTCATTCATCCTTTCTAAATTATTGTGAATATCTATTGTGATACCTAAGTGTTGGATTACTAAATAAAAACAATAAGCAAGTCTCGGAATGTGATTTTTATTGAAATAACTTATACGACGAGTGCCGGTCTTCCCTGGCCTTAGTAGGCTGAAGACGGCAGGAGGAGCCACCACGCTGGCCCCACCGACTCTCTAGAGGTACTACCCCGCTACAGACTCAACAACATCTTTTAGTTGGAGTACTCGTCAAAAGTAACTGATGTAGAAGAGTGGATTCAATGTTACACTGAAATTCAAAGTTACCCAATTTCTACGTAATAGAAATAGAAATAAAACGGGTAAGTGTATTTTCACAATAACTATTTACCACATGAAACGTCATGACTTGAAACAGAGACTGTCTAAATAACAGATGGTAATGAAGCCCTGCTGGTATGTTTGCTCAGGTACCAAAGAGCTACAAATAGTCAATCCTATTCAATTTCTTACTTAGGACCCGGTCTTCCAATTTGCATAAAACGTTTGATGTCATCCTCATTCACTCACAAGATACCTACTATAATAATATACAACTTGCTCCGACATTTGAGGGTATTTTTTTTCTCGAATATATCTTTGGTCTGAAAGGGTAGTAATTTTGAAGTTGGGGTCTATTTGGGGCCCTCGAAACGAGCAACCATGGCGTGACTAGAGTTGCTACTATATGGATCGGTCTACTATCGTCATCATCATGTCAGCCGAACGATGCCCACTGCTGGACATAGGCCTCCCCCAAGGATCTCCACAACGGTCGGTTAAAATAAAATAAATAAATTAATTGTTTAAAACTGACTTGAATGGATGATTCGTCATTTATATCGATGTCTTAACTTGACCACCCTAAGCCGCGTAGCGTAAATTCTCAGCGCGAATAATATAAAACCTTTGTTGACCATGTCGCCCCAATCCAACAACAACCGGAAATAAGAAATAAGTACCTATGTACAGATCGTCCAAGCTGAAACGACGCGCCCCTCCACCGCATCTATGCAAACTTGCTTCTATGCGTACAACATAAAACAGAAAGGATCACTAGTTATGCAAACAAACAAAAAGCAAAATAAATATAAAATAATCTGTAACACAACACCTTATATCTAAAAACCTACTATCACTATAGTACTTTGTGTTGAAAATGTAAAGTGAATAATGAATATGAATATCAATAAATTATATCTATGAAGACTTAAACTTCAGCAAATTGATAAGTGATTCTAAGCGTTGCCGCACTGCAGAGGCCGCGCTTGGGAACAAAAGTGTGTCGCTTGCAGTTTGCGGTCTGCGGTCCGTCTTGGAATTGTACAGTCGCGGAATAAAAAGTTTAACCAGCCTAAGATCTGTTTTTGCTTGCTCAATTATGACATTGACAGGAACTGTGAATCACATTAATTTGCAGTTTTAATCATTATAAGCAAAGAGGATGTAATAATTTGATTTATCAAACTTGACACTGCAGCGTATAGGCAAGATCAAACCAATAAAAAGTAATCAACTGTCAATTGTGGAGGAACATACGTCTAACTGAATTTTAATTTTATTGTCAAACAATAAAGCATACTTTTCGACACAACAATCTAGCCTGGTACACATTTTAAAAAGGTAACATGTGCTTTCTTCGCGTAAATTAATTTATTAAGAAACTGGTCAACCTTTTCGTTCCGCGACTGTACCTTGATTGGTAACAAATTCAAAAAGTGACTTAAATACTGAGTTGCTAAATGCTCGTACCAGTTTGGACCAACACAATTATAATTGGCAAAGCTCAACAGCTGACTACACTAATAATCGAATACATTTAACTTGCTAATGACAAGTTCCGTTTGAGCATCCGCTTAACAATAAGGGCTTAGATAAGTGCTGTCTTGCATAAGCTACAAGGTGACCGAAGTAATCGCCAGGGGGCGGTGCAAGCTAATGATATTATTGACTAGCTGCTCCCAGCGTCTTTGTTCGTGTGGAAAAAGCTCTTTAAACTTGATGACCTGTACATAGTAACAACAAAAAGCTTATTCGAGGGTTTGGCCCTAAAGTGCCGCTCAAGTTAAGATAAGTTAGAAAAGTTACCTCTCTAAAACCACATGTAGAGATTGTCTAAGCTGAATTGACGCGCCCCTCCACTGCATCTACGCATACGTGAGTGCTTGCTTGCATGTACAGATGCAATGGAGGGGGGCGTCATTTCAGCTTAGACGATCTCTACCTTAATTTCAAGAGTTCTAGCAAAGCATGTTACTGACATAGGACAAGTATGTTACAGTCATAAATATTAGAATCTTTTATTATACTTGCTTGCATAGGCAAGCAATCCTACTAATATTATAAATGCGAAAGTTTGTATGTGTGAATGTGCCGTGTTGCTCTTTCACGTAAAAACTATTGAATGGATTTTAATGAAACTTTACAATAATGTTGCTTATACATCTGAATAGGACATAGGTAGGCTACAAATAATACAAAAAAACATAATTTTTTTTAGAAGTCGCAGGGGCGCTCGTATTTTATAAGGTTAGAACATTTACATGCTGATATTACATACACACTCGTACTTAGCTTCACAAAAACTGCATATTAACTTATTGCGTTGGTGGACTGGTCACAGGGGTTACCTAATAGGTGAAAGCGGCAAAACTTCAAACAAAAATTGTATAGGGGTGCAAACTGTTACCCAACAGCTTCATTTTCAATTATCTAGGCAACATAGGAATCTAGTTTGCAAATTCTAGTTTGTCTAGAAAATTGGATCTGAATACAGGCTCTTGTTTTCAAAACATGACCTATTTTCAGGTCCAGAATCGAGGTTGGAATAAACAGTTTGCCTGGATTAGTTTGTGAATAGGCAACTTTGCTTGGTGCCGGCGTGGCAGTGTTTGAAGCGTAGGATTTCCATCCCCAAAAGTTTTAGGGATACATTTTGTGATGCACACAAATGCCAGAAAACTAAATTAAACGCTTGTGCTAGAGCGATTGAGCTAGAGCGGTTGAGATAGAGCGCTTGAGCTAAAGCGGTTGAGATAGAGCGGTTGAGTTAGAGCGGTTTAGCTAGAGCGGTTGAGCTAAAGGGGTTGAGATAGAGCGGTTGAGCTAGAGCGGTTGAGATAGAGCGGTTAAGCTAGAGCGGTTCGGCTAGAGTGGTTGAGCTAGAGCGGTTGAGATAGAGCGGTTGAGATAGAGCGGTTGAGATAGAGCGGTTGAGATAGAGCGGTTGAGATAGAGCGGTTGAGATAGAGCGGTTGAGATAGAGCGGTTGAGCTAGAGCGGTTCAGCTAGAGCGGTTGAGCTAGAGCGGTTCAGCTAGAGCGGTTGTGCTAGAGCGATTGAGCTAAAGCGGTTGAGATAGAGCGGTTGAGATAGAGCGGTTGAGCTAGAGCGGTTGAGATAGAGCGGTTGAGCTAGAGGAGCTACATTTTTAGGAGTGACTTGGTATCAGGATCTGAATAGTTTTCCGTGTTTTGTTTATAATTGGATTTTTATCTCGTGTTTTTTTAAATATGTAATTTTCTTCAAGTAAGTATGGAAAGATACGCCAGCGCCCGTCACGATATTATTGAACGAATAGAAATTCAAGAGTAGAAGTCATTTTTGTGCGCGAAAAGAAGACAAATTCCCTTACTTTTTAAGACTTACTTTTTACGATATTTCAATCCAGCTTTTTATGACCTCGTTTAAATACAGTAACGATGTAGACATAGATTCAAATTGTTACTGTACTGTCAGTCGGGTCGTTAAATATATTCACTTTTAATTAAATAATTTTATAACTAGCATTCTGCGTGTACTCCTGAGTTAAGGTTAGGCAAGTTAAGGTAATCGATTATGTCCTATATCTCGTTACTATGGAAGGTGGGTATTAAACAACAACCGCAAAAGGTATGCATTGTTACCTTTAAGGTTAAAAATAAGGTCTTTAATAGAGTGAGGTCGTTTCCTCCTGTGAGGAATGACAGGAGTGCGACAATAAGTCAAAGTCAAAGTGGTTATCGCATTTGAGAACGTGGAACTCCGAGTTTGTTGCTTCACTACATAGTGTAAAACAAAGTCGCTTCCTCTGTCCATATGTCCCTTTGTATGCTTAAATCTTTGAAACTACGCAACGGATTATGATGCGGTTTTTTTAATAGATAGAGTGATTCAAGAGGAAGGTTTATATGTATAATAACATCCTATTGCACCCGTGCGAAGCGGGGCCGGATCGCTAGTATTGAATAAATTAGGTAGGTAATTGTGCATTGGTCGGCATTTGCACCGATGCTAGTTTTCTAAATTATAAAAATACTTAGGTTCGATAGAATATGGCCTTATTGAATTACTTAGTGAGTCCGCGTTTCCACTAGTGACGTGACGTGACGCTCATCTTGTACGGCGACGTTGCACAACTGCGCGCGTTGTTTCCAAGTTAGTTTGATACCTGCGCACCGATAGAGCAGTTGCACGTCATTGACCAACATGATGAGCTACATGTTGGGCAACATGTCGCCAGGCAAATGTTGCCTAGTGGAAACACGGCTTCAATCCGCATTACTTTTTGGCATGTTAGAAGAGATGTGTATACTGAAGCCTGGACTGAACGCGATCTTCTAAGTAAACTGTGATGGGCTACCAATAGAAATAAATCTATTTCTATTTCATAATAACGACTGTGATAGTTCCAGTCCTCAAATACGACATCTTAGTACATTTTGTTTTTTGCACGCTGTTACGTGTACCTCATAAAACCGCGAGCATGCAAAAGGCGTGTAATTTTATAACGAGACAGTCATTATCATCGAATAACAATTGGTTGCATAATGTGGGTGGTGATGCAAGTGAAAGGCGATTTATACTATTTATAATTATGATCATTTTGTATGTCTATTTACAATACAACTAAATGTCCATTAGCACAGTTCGGGTAACATTAAATGTTGTAATTAATGAACTAAAATGAGTCGATAAATTTGTAAATGTCAATCGTTTCAATGCACGCAGAGACAGCGAAGTAAAATTTAATTCTTTTTTTACAAATAAATAAAATAAGTCTTTGATCCACTTGGCGTTTGCCGGTATAAAAAAGCAATGTGACTTGAATAAAGGATTATTTTTTATTCCTTATTTATCATTTGTAAGTACTACCGCATAGGTTACATATCACAAGTTAGGGCGAAATGCGCAAAGTCCTGAATAGCTACTCTTTTATTTTTGCCATTTCTTCTGAACTAGCCACGGGTGAACTAACAATTTCCGACGCAACGACTGTTGCTTTACTACAGCGATCGTCGCCGATCACTGTCACAACTGCGCCACGGGCGCCTTGATAATAACGGTTTGGCTGATTAAACGAATACCGAATACACGGCCGAATAATCGGACCGCAGACCCACGACTGACGGCCTTCACTAAGATATACCTTTCGTCTTCAGGCAATAGTATCTATACTATATCTAGACACTTTTTTTCAAAAGTGGGAATTCATTATGAAGAAAAGCGCAATCGTTTACTCCCAACAGACGCTGCTGAAATACCATTGAGTATATTTTTGAGTATGTGGTTTTATTTTCCCTGGTTCATTATTAGGCATTTGACCGAACAGTATCCAGGATAATGAATAATAAAAAAAAAAGTAAAAAAGGAGATGCCTATGTTCAGCAGTGGACTGCAACAGGCTGATGATGATGATGATGATACTGAATAATGACAGTATATTCGTTGCAACTCCGGTGTATACTTTGTGCACTTCCGCTCCTGATTGCAAGCTTGCACGAGGCCCTTAGCATTGTAATTAATTAATTAATTATCGTTAATGTGCTATGTCTTATCTTTCTCTTTTCTAATTGTGTTTTTATTTTATAAACTTCGCCTTCATTGTGTTTGGTCAAATAAATTACTTTTCTTTCTCCCAATGTTGTTCCGCTATGCTCTTGTGACTTGCGCCAGCTGAAATAGCCGCCTGGTCGTGAATGGAGGATCTGTGACCGTGACCATGGTCGCGGCCGCCTTGCTCACGCGCTTTAGATCACGAAAATATCCACATTATATTTGCAATAAGAACATAACATAACATAACATACCCTCACGACCATATCCCAAATGGGTTCGTCAGAGGCACACTGATTGTTGCCGTCATGGTGAACGGGACATTCAGAAGCCCTCATTTGTAAAATGTACTATAAACATTATTTCTTATTGCAGATAGAGAGCGCCGTGGCTCTGTGGTTGAACATTTTGGCTCGGAACCCGATGGTCCCGAGTTTAAATCTGGCCGAAACACACCCACTTTGTGTTAATTGTATAGTTTGCGGCTAACTCTCCGGTGATGGAAATCACCGATTTAAAACCCAAGCAACCCGGATAACGGCGTTGGGTTCAAATTCCCTCAGCTGAGGGAAGAGTAGAGTTTGTACGGTTTGTGTCAAAGTCAAGACTAATATGTTTTTCAAAATATGATTTGAAGATACAGAACCGTGTACGAATACTAAATATGTAATTTATCAACAGTGAGTTTGTTAAAGTATATAGTGTCCAGTGAGATTTTTTAATATTTTTTAAGAGGCGTAATATTATGCTGCTATTTGTTCTGAGTGCTACACTGGGATACCCTTACTTCATCTGAACGTCTGTCCAAGGTGATGATTCTAGGGTATAATAAATAAAAACTGTTTATTTCGGACAACATAAATCCATTAATTGTTAGTGAATCGTGATCGTGAATTGTTAGTATATGTTTCTGGATTTTATTAACTTTGTTTGAATAATCAATTTATTGTTTACAGCTCTAATCACTTAAATTTCGTATAATACAAGTCAGATCAAACATTGCATACTTAAAAGTCTGGAAAAATATCTCCAATGTGGCTGGCCTTGTATTCACTATTTTGGATTTAGCAATGATTAATACTGAATTAAAACGACGAGTATGCTTTTGGTTATGACTTCAAATTGAAAGAAAAGGTTTTATTTTTATGTGCATTTAAAATTTTTGCCAGAGTAGAGTGTGTATTTTTTGCGCTATATTCTACTGGATTAGGTGATACGTTGAATTTCGTAAACTATTACAATGACTCGTCAAATACTAATTGCACACTCAAAGACAATTGAATGGAAGGGGGGGGGGGGGGTATAATGCGTGATTGATCTGCTATAATTAGATTCTGGACTACGCAGAAATCTATAGGGCAACATATCGATTGAGTGCATCGTTAGAGGGCGTCTGACAATCCCATTCGAAATCGAATGGATTTGCCAATTTCCAATTTGGTCAATTCACACACGTAGGCTAAAGCTGGAAATTAACCTGTGACAGCATCATCTGCCATTGAATTAGTATCTGTCTCTCTGTACGGCGAGAGCTGATAATACCATGACAACGTATGCAATATCCTCTGTCGCTCGAGGATCGCAATCTGTACAACTTACGTGGATTATTGTTACACAGAACCAGTAGTATCTAGAAATTAATTCCATTCTGAAATGGTTCGTTGTTTTCACATTATTTCTCAGTATTATTTAGCTCAGGTGGCAGTAGGCAGAACTATTCATCTTCAGAGAAACACTCATATGATAAGATAAATAATCTTTATTGCACAAAAATACATTTTACAGGATTTCGGTAAAAAGAACGTGATTTGTACAATTCAGGCGGTCTTATCGCTACAAAGCGATCTCTTCCAGACAACCTTCGGTGGAGGATTTTTGCAGGAACCAGAGAGTTGGGCTGTGCAAAAAAAAAAAAAAAAAAAGATGAGCTAAAGAGCATAATAATAAGCAAATAATATAAATAATTATTAATATGTAACTAACTACTCATATAGGCGATATAAATGAAAATAAAATTACACAAATAAATATACATAAATAAACATACATAAACAATAAAACATAATACATACTTAAAACTTGAATGGATTTTCCAGTATTCAGTCAGAAGCTAGGATAGGAGAAAGAGTCAGAGGGAAAGGAAGTGCAGTTTTACTCGGGACTTGAAAACATGTACGGATTGAGATTGACGGATGGATAAAGGTAAAGAATTCCACAGACAGATGGGGCGAACGACAAAGGATTGGGAATAATAACGAGAGGAGTGTTGAGGGACTGTCAGGTGGAGTTTCCGGCAAGACCGCGTGTCGTCACCTTTGGTAGATTGCAGGAAATGAAACAGTTCCTTCAGATATGGAGGAGAGAGGGGGTTGAACAAAATGGTGTACAGGAGAGAAAGAATATGAAGATCGCGGCGAAGACGTATTGGTAACCAATTAAGTTGGGCACGGAATTTTGAGACGTGATCGTACTTTCTTAGGCCGAAGATGATGCGTATGCAGAAATTTTGAAGGCTTTCAAGTTTGTTTAGCAAATTTTCATTGATATCTACATAGCAACAATCCGCATAATCTAAGATTGGCAACAACAACGCCTGTACGAGCGCAATTTTGGTGGGTATAGGCAAAAAGTTACGAAGTCGACTGAGACTATTAGCTGATGCAAACACCTTCCTGCTTACCTCGCCAATCTGTTTTTCCCAGCTCAAGGAGTTGTCTAGGTAGATTCCCAGGTTTTTGACAGTGCTACTGTACGGGATTTGGATCCCGTCAAACAAAATAGGTGGCAAAGACTCCCAGTCTATTCTAGCTATTTGCCACGCGCTACCAAATACAATGACTTGGGTTTTACTGGGGTTGACCATAAGGCCAAAAGCCCCGCTCCAAACCAGAATACGGGCTAAATCAGCATTAAGGGTTTGTATGATTTGATGAAGACTTTCAAGGCTACCCTGTGAATATATTTGAAGATCATCTGCATATAGGTGGTAGTGAGAAGAAAGATTATGGGTAATGGTATTTATAAAAATAGAAAAAAGGAGTGGAGACAAGACGCCACCTTGCGGAACGCCGGCGGTAATATCGCGCCATGCAGAGAACGAATCTTCAGCACGAATGCGTTGCCGACGCCCATGCAAGTAACTGTGAAACCAGGCGAGCACTGTTGGAGATATGTTAAGAGAACGTAGCAGGCCGAGAAGGATATCGAAGTCAACAGTGTTGAAAGCGTTGCTAAAATCTAGCAATGCAAGAACAGTTAAGCTTCGGGAATCCATGCCACGCCGAATGTCATCTGTAATCTTGACTAAAGCTGTAGTCGTACTATGACCAGGACGGAAACCGGATTGATAGGGATTCAAGAGATTGTTTTTGCACAGGAAATGACTGAGCTGATGATGCACAACACGCTCAAGAACTTTGGAGAGGAATGGAAGTATGGATATAGGACGATAATCGGAGAAAGATGAAGGGTTGGGTTTTTTCGGGAGAGGAATTACTTGTGCATCTTTCCAACTATGAGGAAAGGTGCTCGAGAGCAGTGAATGGTTTAGGATATGGGTAAGAATGGGATTAAGGATATCGAGGAGGGGTATAATCATTTTACGACTAACGCTATCGTTACCGACGGCATCCGACGCAACAGCCATAATATTTTTCCTAACATCACATTCAGAGACTCGACTAAAAAGAAAGGGTGAGTAATCAGGAGTTGGAAGACATGAAAGTTGATTTAAGGTGTTTCGTTTAATTGTGCCTTCTATGGCAGCAGATGTGGAGAAGTGATCATTCAAAAGGTCAATATTAATATCCTTGGGGACAGATTCACTACGCGATCTTCCAATTCCTAATGATCTAAGGAACTTCCAGACTTTTGCTGGGTTACCATTTTCAACTGATTTGTGGATATGGCGTCGTTGAGCATCCCTACACAACCTATTGCAGTGATTTCTCATCAGCCTGTATTTTTCACGGTTTATATCTGACGGGTCCGATTTGTACTTAGATTTGGCAGCATTCTTCCTATTTCTCAACTTTTTGAGGTCGTCAGACAGCCATGGCGCCGGAAAATGCTTCATCTTCACCGGTCGAATAGGAGCATGTTTATCCAACAACTGTATGAGTAGTGAATTAAATAGGTCTACTTTCTCATCAACCCCCGAAGCGCTATATACCACAGACCAATCAGTCTCAAGTGCATCACGTCGCAGATCATCAATGTTCATGCCACCAAAATTGCGCTGTAGTAGAATTTTCGCCTTAGATTTGGGAGGACGGACTTTGTATGAAAGGTAAACAAGATCATGAAAGGAGAAGGCATCAGCAGAACCTTATTTTGACAGACTCATATTTTGAGTCGGTTATAAAATAAACATCTTGTACAAAATTTAAATAGAACCTAGTAGTTACAGGTACCGCAATGACCCCATTACATATACAAATAGGCAGACTTGCAATTGATTAGTTTTGTTAACAAAAACGAATGCCAATGCTACCTACGGTGACAGGACCGTGACTGTAAGGCGCGCTATACACGGACTGCTCGAGCAGTAACTCAACGATAGACACACACGGACTGCTTGAGCAGTTACCCAGTGATCAATATACACTGACCGCCCTTGCAGTAAAAGTCTACAGCTTGGAGCTTTTTTTTACGCTGAGGAAATGCCTTTCGCATACCCGTCCACCGGGGGGAAGACGAGTTATGTCGGACTCTCCACTGGGAAGGCCAACCCATAGTGGGGGGATCGCAATGACTGGCACGAAGCCTACTACGCGTCCCCCTGGACGGAGCCCACCTTACACGGTGGGCAGGAAGCGACAGCTCCCTCTCGTGAGGAGGAGCCAGTAGGGTAGCCGAGGGCGTCGAGCCGTCGCTATCAGGCAGTGGACAGCTTGGAGCTGCCTCAGCTAACTGCTTGAGCAGATAGCACAACTGATGTGTCGTCCGTTGTTAACATTAATGTAAAGAAGTGTGAGAGACACGAAATGACGAGCGCGTGTGGAGGTAACTGCTTTATAGCAATCGACAGCTCGAGCAGCCTGTGCATGCCTGGCCACTGTTTGACCGCATGATGATATTTCGTGCTGCTAGCCACCCGAAGCAGTTACAACTGCTCGAGCGGTTCATTATTGTAGTTCTCTATGCATTTGCAGCTTGAAGTAGTCGATCCTGACTACCTCAAGCAGTCCGTGTGTTGCGGGCTTTAATATTATTCTGTAACAGGATTATGAGCTGTCGATAGAACTGAATTAGCACATTCGTGGCTAATAAACTACAACAACTCAGTTTAAAATGTTAAATGTAAGTAATCATTTCGAAGTAAAGGACATAGTTAAAAATCTTGACATTGTTCGACTTGGAGTTATGATTTATTATCAAGTCTGCTAAACTATATATCTGACTATTGAAAAATGAGTCCTTATTTTAGAAAAATATATAATATGTATGTTTCACAATGTTTTTGGTCGTGTCTGTCTTTACCTACTATTTCCTACTGCTATATCAATGTCCCCATATTCAGTAGGTGTTATAAAACAGTTAGGTAGAAAATGGAGAATTAACAGCCAGGTTTGCTTCTCACATAATTTGGTTGTACTGATCAAAGGCCTAAACTGATAGAAGACCTAATTAGCTTAACGCATTGAACTAATACACACATCAAAAGTGTCTAGGGATATCTCAAGCATTTTCATACAAAGTATAGCTATTGGGGAGGCTGTAAAAATTAAAATATTGATACCAACGTAGAAATTTTTAGGACACAGAAACTGCTATATCTGCCCTTTCAGATTGTATAAAGAAATTCATTGTGGTAGCATTATTGTACAATCGTAAGGACGTTAAAAAAAAGACAGATTTTTCTTTTAAAAGGTTTCAAAATTTTAGCAAAATCAAACGTTTTTTTGTAATATTCTTAACCTTTATCTTATGCCTGTTTCCTCGAGTTATTCTAAGATAATGCTGAGCATTATCTAATATCTCTATACAATCTGAAAGGGCAGATATAGCAGTTTCTGTGTCCTAAAAATTTCTACGTTGGTATCAATATTTTAATTTTTACAGCCTCCCCAATAGCTATACTTTGTATGAAAATGCTTGAGATATCCCTAGACACTTTTGATGTGTGTAGGTATTTGATTCATCTCACGAATCCAATCTCCAGTTCGACTGTTGCACATAGCTGAGCAGCCAATCACGGCTGTCCGCGCTATCAGAAATCGCCGTCATATCGTCGATTGAGTTACACCACGTAAGTCAGGTTTTAGCGGTTTTGATAAAATAAATAAAATAAAATAAATAAATAAATATCCTTGGACATTATT
This sequence comes from Udea ferrugalis, assembly GCA_950022985.1. Taxonomy (NCBI): domain Eukaryota; kingdom Metazoa; phylum Arthropoda; class Insecta; order Lepidoptera; family Crambidae; genus Udea; species Udea ferrugalis. The sequence continues at coordinate 3,597,728 of OX465515.1, forward strand.
CCACACAGCGCCATCTAGTCCCAAGTAGGCTAATTATAGTCCGTTATTATGGATACTAGACAACGGATAAACATACTTATATACTTTTTCTTTTGTAAATACATACTTAATATACATAGGAAACACCCAGACCAATACAAACAGACATGTTCATGCACACAAATGTTTGTACTGTGCGGGGATCGAACCCGCGACCCTAGGTGTAGTAGCCGACTTCTCAACCAATTACACCAAGACGGTCGTCGTTTGATATTTAGATCCCATTTGCTAAAGCATCTAAAGACGCGTCGTTTCGATTAATCAGAATCAAGATACGTCTAATAAATTCTTCAAAACTGGCGTTGTCTTAATACAACGCTACCATCGTGCGATCAATCGATGCGACTATCGTACTTATCAACGATCAAACAAAATGATTTAGTCACCACTCACCATCTAGTGGATAGTGAGCGGGGGAATCGTGTTTGCGTATTCGCGTTCTAATAGAACACCCAGATTTTAATATAACACGATCGTAGCATCGTTGTATCGCGTTGCGTAACAGTACGTAAGACAGTTCAGTTTTTGTCTTTCCCTAAAAGTTGCTAAAAATGACTTACGCGTAGTTAGAACTTAAACGACGAAATGTTATCTCCAAGAGCATTGTTCCGTTAAATTACACATCAGCAGTGAGCTTAGGCCATCCTAAGCATATCGGCGCCATAATGCCACAATCAGCTCAATGTAGGCCACGAATTCCATTCAGGATATTGGAGTCAGTTACTGGATGTGATGACGGTAGGATGTCGCGTATCTGACTACACCAGGCAGTCTGCCAATGTCAATAAATGGAAGGATAATGCAACCACCACCGCTCTACCAAGAGCAGACGACAGAGTAGAGCAGTATCTGGATCATAGTTAAAAAGCATTATTTAGTAACACGCAAAAGAAGCATGAAAAAGTTTTCCTAATTTCGTGCTGGTTCCTTCAAACTCTAGTCCACGTTTTGTATTAGAAAATGATTACGTACTACTTGTATTTTCTTTCGCAGAAGTTCGAAAAGGAAAGTTTCAAACTCTATTAAACATATATTTTTAAGTTTCAAACTATAGGTAGATGCATATAATAGGGTAGATGACTATGAGTGATTTTGCACGTTTTTTTATGTTCCCCAAAAATAATAATTGATTACAAATGTTATTGTAAAACCACAATCGAAATTCGTTTCAAAATGAGGCTACAATAGGCCTGCAAACTTGGGTGGGCAAGACCATTTCATATGTGTTAAATTTTTGTAAAACAATATCACTTTTTTGTAACCCAAACTATTATGAAGGAATTATGTTAGGAGACCATTATCATAAACGCAATATTGAATATAGCTGTCGAACAAAGTTATTACGCGCTCCTTACAAAAACAGCGACAGTGACGTCACTGTCGCTGTCACTTTTGTATGGAGCGTTTTTGGGCAAGTCCAAAAATGTGCATTTCAAATTGTGATATCTCTGGTGGTATTGATCCAGATGAAGTGATTCTTTGAGGATTGTTTACATAAATGTAAGGTCTTTCGATAATAAACAAAAAAAAAATACAGTCATCATGCCTATTAAGACGTCCTAAAACTTTGGTCTAAGCCATAAAAAAAAACATACACAGACGTATGAGAAACTCTGTATGTTGGTATCAGTCATTCAGTCCTTAGCTTTATTAGGCGTTTGAAATTGTGTATTTGCATTGTTTAATTATGTATTTGTTTGTAGTTTTGGCAAAACCCAAGTTCACCCAGATTTAAGTTCACTCGGTAATACAGGGTTTGCAGGTTGAAGTATTACCCACTCGTTTGTTAAACTAGGAACTAGTAAAGATCAGGCTAACTTTGCTAAGATAAACAATTTTTTAGGCACCTTGCTTAATCTACCTGTCTGTCCATACTTTTAAAATATTGAGGTAAACCATAACAGGTGACATTGTGAGATTATTTGCTCAATAATATAAGTAGTTATCCCTATTTAGGAACGACGAGATTTTAAATAAATGATGCAGTTTTAACATTTCCGGAGACACTTTGTATATTGTTTTTAAGTATATTTTTATTTGCTATCAGTATTACTGTCTTGGTGTTGCACAACTAATTCTCTAAAAACAAATGGACCCCAGCTAATGTTTTGACCTGATAGGCTCAGACGCTGATTTTCAGTGGGGCCAGCTGAGTGGACGCACGGACATTCGCAGCGGCTGTCAAATTGCTTCACTAAGCGGTTGCATACCTACTAATGATAAGTATACATTTCTAGTAGTAATTGGGCGATCCTACAGTTTTACTAGAACCCTTGTCCAGTGGTGTGTATGGTACTTCCAAGACGGACCGTAGACCGAAAAATGCAAGCGGCACACTTTTGACACACTTTTTTCGATATGTACGAATACGAACTTTCGTGTGCATGAACATGAACATGGTCTGGGTGTGTCCTATGGATCCTAAGTATGTATCGATGTTGTTATCGATAGTATGTTTAGAAAAAGCTAAGTATGTTTATCCGCTGTCTAGCATCCAATATTATGAGCTTTAAGTAGCTCACTTTGGGGCTAAGTGGCGCCGTGTTGAGTAATGTCAAGGGATATTTACTTATTTATTTTGTTCCCAAGCGCAGCGCTGCAGTGCGACCACGCTTGGAATCACTATCATAGAGATTCATAGAGATGGGCTCCAAGTCTGCTAATGTTTGAACGCTTCAATTGAATAGTAATTGAGTCTCAATCGGCTAACTTGACGTAGTTTTCGTAGAAAATGTGTCAAATTGAGACTCAATTATGATTCAAATTATTATGATTCAGTTGCGTTAGTTATAAATTATGATTCAGTTGCGTCGCTTGCAGTTTGCGGTCTGCGGTCGGTGTTAAAAGAGTATCTTCAGAAGTTAATTGATTTGTTGGATACCAAGCAGCATCCTGATACTCATATCTTTCCAAGACATTGCGTGTTTGTCTCCATTAGTTGTTCAGCCGGAGCTCTAATTATAAGCAGGTATCGTATAATATCATATTATTTGTAGTATTCAATAACTAGGGCGTCGTTAATTATGTACCAATTTGTCTAATGTTCGTTCGCTGTCACATATTATACAACCATACTATGTAAGACATAATGGCTATACTTTAGTCTTATAAGTGGTTTTCAACGCTTCACGTTTAACGTCATGGTCAAATTTTCGGCTGTTCCTTAAAAACGCGTGAATTTTAATAATTTAGTTATATAATAAAACATACGGCATCACAAACTCGTAACACAAGTATATGTTCGCAGGAGACGCTAGGAAAACCTACACAAGTAGGTAGTATCAGATGATTTACTCAATCTCCTTATTCATAAAAACTCCAACAGCCCTACAGCATCACTTTAACTGCTGTTAAGTTTCGTCTCTTTCATTCTTATAGCTGTCGACATTTGCGAGTAAGTGACGAGAATCCAAACCAATGTTCCAGCTTTGCTTTAGTTATTAAGAACAAGGGGTTATAACGGACTATAATTAGCCCACTTGGGACTAGATGGCGCTGTGTGGAATAGTGTCCAAAGATATATTTATTTATTTATTTTTTATTTATAGGCGCAGCTAGTACCATGGCTGAAACTCACAACAGTCATTGTGTCAGGCTACTATAAACGAGGTAAATTGGTTACTTGGGCATAAAAAGTATCACCCGCAACCTGAACTATTCGAACACTTCGCGAAAGCATTGACAGTGTTGCTGGTTGGAGACGACACTGCGCAACATGTATCCGTCTCGTTTCCGCTGCTCTATATAGTAAGTAATCATACTATCTTGTTTACAAGTGACAACACGGTCACATTAAAGGCACTAATTTAGGTCAATGTAGGAGGACAATTTTTGACTTCGCATCAGCACCGACATAACCTATCTACCCCCTTTTTATTATAATATCATTGGTTAGAGCGTATGTTATGTTATGTTATGTTTACGACTAAAGTCATTACCAGACCGCGCCGTCATCGCCGGACAGCGCACTCTCCGATGTTTAGTGCGCTGTGGTCGGCACTAATTAACCCGGCGAATAGCCAACGAAATGACGGAAATAATTAATGTTGTTCATTTTACGGTGGAAAGGCGCACTGTGGAATATGGAGCGGCCATTTTGTTTGTGGATTAACGGACCTTATTTACGATTCTAGATTCAAAAGATCAACTTTGGAACTTTTACACACCAATGTTTGTACTGTGCGGGGATCGAACCCGAGCCGCGACCACTGGTGAAATGGCCTACTTCTGAACCATTTTTTTTCGTATTGGTCTGCTAGGTGAATGGCGAGTATTTTACCATACTTTTTTCGATACACTCTAAGAAGTAATCATACCATCTTGTTCACACGTTATAACACGGTCAAATTAAAGGTACCGTACGCCGCGTGGTCAATTTTTGGCTTCGCATCAGTACTGACATAACCTATCCACCTCTTTTTTATCATAATATCATTGGTTAGAGCGCATGTTATGTTATGTTATGTTTATGACTAAAGTCATTACCACGACCGCGCCGTCATCGCCGGACAGCGCACTCTCCGATGTTTAGTGCGTTGTGGTCGGCACTAATTAACCCGGCGAATAGCCAACGAAATGACGGAAATAATTAATGTTGTTCATTTTACGGTGGAAAGGCGAACTGAGGAATATGGAGCGGCCATTTTGTTTGTGGATTAACGGACCTTATTAATGATTCTAGATTCAAAAGATCTACTTTGGAACTTTAACACACCAATGTTTGGTCGGGGATCGAACCCGAACCGCGACTATTGGTAAAATAGCCTACTCTTGAACATTTTTTTGTATTTGGCTGCTAGGTGAATGGCGACTATTTTTAAATACTTTTTTCGATAGTTTTGATAAAATTAGAGCGTATGTTATGTTATGTTATGTATACGACTAAAGTCATTACCACGACCGCGGCGTCATCGCCGGACAGCGCACTCTCCGATGTTTAGTGCGTTGTGGTCGGCACTAATTAACCCGGCGAATAGCCAACGAAATGACGGAAATAATTAATGTTGTTCATTTTACGGTGGAAAGGCGAACTGTGGAATATGGAGCGGCCATTTTGTTTGTGGATTAACGGACCTTATTTACGATTCTACTTTGGAACTTTAACACACTAATGTTTGTACTGTGCAGTGATCGAACCCGAGCCGCGACCACTGGTAGATAGCCCACTTCTGAACCATGTTTTTTCGTAATTGGCTGCTAGGTGAATGGCGAGTATTTTTCCATACTTTTTTCGATATTTATTCGATAGTTATGATAAAAAAAAATATAATTAATAACTAAGCAACGAACTGGACTCGTTAGTGGATGATTGGCTCACAATAGAGCAAGATCTCCAAAAGTGGATGAGATTCTGGGCTCTTACCCCCTTATTCATAAAACTAACGCAACGCTAACGCATTGTTTAAGCTATTGACGTGTTCTGTCACTTACTCGCAAATGGCGGCAGCAACAGGAATGAAAGTGTCAAAGCGATACAAAAGTTACCGTGTTGTTGTAGAGCTGTTTAAGTTTTTATGAATAAGGGGGTTATAGTTTCAGGAGAGTTTATGGTCCCGAATGTAGATACAAGTAAGATAATAAATTAGTTCATCAATATACCTGTTTTTAGTTAAAATGTCTCAGAAGTTATCTCTATATATAAAAATAAAATGTTCGTTAGTCTCGCTAAAACTCGGGAATGGCTGGACCGATTTGGCTAATTTTGGTTTTGAAATAATTGTAATGGTCGAGGGAAGGTATAAAAGGTGAGTAATCATGAGAAAATGCTGGGAATATAGTAAAAATCTCAATTTTAGTTTCCTCTTAGTAAATGTTACTACCTGTCACGTGACACTTAATGTTTGACAACAGAACGAAGTCTGTTGGGACAACTAGTCTCTATATATAAAAATGGATTGCTGTTCGTTAGTCTCGCTAAAACTCGGGAATGGCTGGACCGATTTGGCTAATTTTGGATTTGAAATAATTGTAATGGTCGAGGGAAGGTTTAAAAGGTGAGTAATAATGAGAAAATGCTGGGAATATAGTAAAAATCACAATTTTGGTTTCCTCTTAGTAAATGTTACTACCTGTCACGTGACACTAAATTTTTGACAACAGAACGAAGTCTGTTGGGACGGCTGTAGTTATGAACAAAAGTGATGAGATAAACCTGAGTATGTACATAGAGTTGATCGATAATATGTTTTATCGATACCGCGGTCCACATCGACAATAGGTACTGACCTATTGTTAAAAGCTTAATTAATAAGCTAGTTCATTAAAATGGACCGACCGCTTAAATGTGGTTACATCAAAACTGTAACAGAACATCATTGGTGTGGTTTTATGACGCACATACTCAATTAATTTTGTCCATTTTGTATTGTAAATTGATGCCATTAATATCTAATTAATTCTGTTAATTGTTTGCTTTCTATTTAATTTACGAGTGCTAAATAGAATTCTGCACCTAAAAGTAGGACTTGAACTGAATGGCATGTTCCGCAGAAAGAGAACCGATCTTAGAGAGCGTTGTGGCCCAGTGGATGAACACTCTGTCATCAAATCTGGCTGGAACACATCTAGTATCTACTTTGTGTTCATTTTTCCTGATGGAAACCAGGAAAACACCGATTTTTAAAATAATATTTCCATCAGGAAAAACACCGATTTTTAACCCAAGCAACCCGGATCACGGCGGTAGGCTCGCCCCTTACTACGTTGGGGGGTGGGTCCGAATTCCCTCGGCGAAATGTAGGCTTCTGAATATTCCGTTCACCATGACGGCAACAATCCGGCTGCCTATGACTAACCATTAGGGATTATGGTCGTATACGCCTGGTATTATGCAGTTCCTTATGGAAAGTTGGAGCATCTTTGCAGTATGTCTTTAGGTTTTGTATGAACATTGTGCAGCTAACGGACTCTGTGAAACTATTTAAACTGCACTAAAAGAATGAGCGTTTATTTCCTAAACTTATACTAAATATTAGGGAATTACATCATAAGCATTTGAGCATTTTCTGTTCGAAAATTCGGATGTTTAGTTGTGCAACTTCCTGGCTGGCCGATCCTGGTGAATTCAAATTCAGTGGGAGTGTACATTTCTTGGCTCCGTACTTCATAACGGGAGGAACGCACTTCTTGGAAGCCTTTGCTTTTACTCATTGTGTTATGTCGGTAAAGTTTTCCGAACACTACCGTGCCTAGCTCAATCCTCCTCGTGACAAAACTACTCTAAAATTGAAGAAAATGCTTCTAGAACAAAATGTTCATTTCACAAAAGCGAATTTTTTCGTTGAGATTTTTCCGGTATACGGTAAGCAAAACCGCAGGATTCGATTATATATTCATGTAGTTTCTGTCTTAAATGGCAAATGACTGTAAATATAGATAAATCAGGGCCATTGCGATTATGCAGAGCACTAGTTGACATTTACTCTTCATTGTATTTAACTAGAACAGTTTGTATTTCTTCCCACGACTAGTAAATTCTACTACTAGATGATGATGGTATAGTAAACATGCAGATGCAGTTACGGATGTAGCCAAAGAGATAGGAAACAATGATATTACTATAAACAAGACGTAGATAGGTTATGTCAGTACCGACGCGAAGTCAAAAACGAGACAGATACATGTTGCGAAGTGTCGTCTCAGACAGTCAACACAGTCAATGCTTTGCTCAGGTGTACGAATCGTTCTGATTTAGGGTGCCACTTTTTTAGCACTAGTTACCTATCTTCCTATTTTTATTGTAAAATCTTTGGTGGGAAAACCTAAATGGCACTGAACATAATGGCAGAATAGTTTGGACCAAAGTAAAAAGTTCAGCCTCAGAAAAGGGTGCAGCGACTGGAGTATCGTTAGAATCAAGAACTTTGTCAGTGTGTGCGTGCGGCAACGCGTACGTACGGGACAAACTAGCTAACAAGCATATGTATGGAAGATGACATACTGAGCACCAGTGCAAAAAGTTTACTGGGTTTTTAAAATAGGCGCTGTGTCATAATAGTGCACTTTTGTTTTTTAACTTTAACAGAGCAGTTTAACTCTAAAGTTCGTGCTCGTATGTATGAAAGAAGAACAAATCTAAGCATTGTTAATAATAACCCTAATAACATTATGCATTTGAACACCTAATTTTATGCAGTTATGCATTAAATTATATGTCTGTGTTGTGTATCTTCTATCAAGAACTTGATTATACTCGTAGAGGCAACTCGTTTGGTTAATAACAACTGCGTCATACTTCGACCGATTTAGTTTTTATTGTTCTTGTAAATGTGTTTTAGTTTTTTGTTTTAGTGAGGTGCCCGTGGCGCAGTTGTGACAGTGATCGGCGATGATCGCTGTTGTAAAGCAATACACGGCGGGTCGGAAATGGGATGGGTGACCACCCCGATTGAATTTCGAGCATCTCCGTGCTTCGGAAGGCACGGCAAGCAGTTGGTACCGGCTGACGTCGTTAGATGTCAGTCGTTAAGCCTAGTCAGAGGCCTTAGGGCGGTTTGATAACATCTGACATTAAGGTTGCTCACTAACCTTACAACCCTCCAACCCTCCAACAATGTTGGAGTATGGCTCAATCCATCTCATAGTTGAGGTGAGGCCTGTGCCCAGCAGTGGGACGTATATAAGGACGTATATTTCCGACCCGGCGTGTGTTGCTTTACAACAGCGATCGTCGCCGGTCACTGTCACAACTGCGGGACGGGCACCTCCCTCCACGACAAAATACTAATGCTTAAATATTTTGATGTTGACCGTACAGGGTGCGTAAATAACAAACAAGATAATTAGTTACAAAACACGCGGATCAGAAGTCACAACAAACGAACTACTTAATGACTACGGACACTGATAAATAAATAATTATTTTGTTAGCCTGATATTATCATCTTGGATTACCATCGGGTATTGTTACATAATAAATGTGAGCATCGAAAATATTGTGATATAAGACGGGTACATTTATTATTATACTAGTAAGTTGAAATGCAAAAAGTAATATTTCTTCATAAATTGTAGCCTATGTGCGATTCAGATGTCTAAGCTACATTATAGTAAAGTTTCATTAAAATCCATTCAGTAGTTTTTTGTGAAAGAGCAAGCAAATCCACACATACAAACTTTCGCGTTTATAATATTAGTAGGATCCTGATGATCATAATGAAAAAGTAGGCAGCGTAAAGAAAAATAAATCAGATTGGAAAATTTAAAAAGAATGATCATTGTTTTAATGATCACAGTTTCATCCCTTTGTTCATAAAAACGAACGCAATGCTAAAGCATTGTTCAAGCAATTGACGTGTCTTGTCTCTCACTCGCAAATGGCGGCAGCAACAAGATTGAAAGAGACACAGCGATATGAAAGTTAATGTGTTGTTGAAGCGCTGTTTAAGTTTTTATGAATAAGGGGGTTTTTCTTAACTGGCGTGTTAAAGTATCAACAGTCTATGTGTGCACTTTGCGATCTAGTAGCTTCTTAGCTCACCCCTGTGTTGCGCCCCGCGGCGCTTATCACATGTACAGAGGCGCACACATCAACCTTTACAAAACCATTGCAAAATGGGTCTTACGTCAGCAGCATAAGGTGCCCCTATGTAAAGGTTGGTGTGAGCGCCTCTGTACCGTAGGAAGGTGTTTGGGTTCCAGCGGACCCCACACGACTTATCGGACACCGAACTTAAACAGATAAAGTAAGGCCGTTGCCACCTATGTGCGCCGAGTGGGGTCCATAAGAGTGTTCGTATTGAGGCGCGACTGTCTAAAGGTTGAGAATTACGCGTCTAAAAACTACAAAAAAACGTTCATGGGATAGAAGAGTTATAACAATTCTATTATTTTTCCGATAAAGTATTCACAAACGATATCTACGTATCCGAGTAGTGAAATGGAATGAGTACAAAGTACTAAAAAAGAGATCCCTCAACACAGTTGATGATTTAAATCTCTTAATGTTTACACGCAGTGGCGTAATAATGCAGTTAAATCCGATTCACAGGTAGGAAGATAGAGTCTAAATTATGGACGGTTGACAGATGGTAGTACTGAGAAATATTTTATTATTGTTTTTAGCATTTTCCATGCAGTATCTTTCTAAAGAAAACCAGAAAAAGACATTTCGTCATGTTGGCATCAGGCAGGACTTGAACCCGCATCTTTCGCAAGCTGGGCGACTGCACTACCAATTATGCTACCGAGACCATTAACAGACCGGCCGAATCTAATAATTGGTAGTGCAGTCGCCCGGCTTGCGAAAGATGCGGGTTCAAGTCCTGCCTGATGCCAACATGACCAAATGTCTTTTTCTGGTTTTCTTTAGAAAGATACTGAGAAATAGTTAAGCCTAATAAACAAATATAATTAGACATCAATCTACACAGGAATTACAGCTACGCCATTGTTTGCAGGAAAACTTATCTGGCCAATCGCTTAGAACAATCTAAAGTTTATATCGCATCTACAATGCAAACTAAACAAAATGAAGAATCTTTTATTATTTCCAACTCACCCAACAGCAGGCTAAACGTCACCAAACACACTTGTCCACAAAGCATCGTTCCACAAAAGTCAAATTATTTTTTGGTAGAATTCACACAACACTGTCCTCCACGGTCCGCACCAAACATGTTAATATACAAAAAAAGATGCCATTATGTTTTTATATAGTACGAGGGAAAATACCTTTGAAATGGTATCAATGGTTGTGTACAGAATAAGATACCTAGTTCAGTGGATGTGTGGTTTTTTTTAGGGTTAGGCGTAGTTTTCTCTATACCATCTGTGCAAACGCAAAATAACACTGAATTGTCTATCCAATGCCTGGTTGTTTTTGTCAAGTTGGAGGCATTTTTTTGTTCATAAATACCTACTCATTATCTAAATGGCGACGCACAAAAACTACGTATTTGGGCCTCACGTTTAGGTTATAATATTTCATACAAATAGATGTTGTCTTCTGTGGACGGCTGGTCATAAAAAGGTCCACAAAAAATTAAAACATGTTGAATACATAGGCACCAGTGGGTACTTTAGAAATTATCGAGGATAAAAACTGTGGTTCGATGGATGACTGACAACAAATGGATGGAATATTACACAAAATAAAAAGGAAAGAAAATTCAAAACTGTGATTAAAGCAGCAGTTTTTTTATTACAAAATGTAACAGCCATTAGGTGAATAAAACAACACAAAAAACTATCAAAAAAACACAGTATCAATATCTTTTATGCGGTGAAACTGAGTTCTTCTTTACCTTCAACCACACCTGCTATCACAGTATATCAGAAACAAAAGCATTACCCTTGGCCTACTTGATATATTCGAATATGTATCCGTTAAAACAATGAAATTAGTTCCAACCTCAATTGATAATTAAAATGTGAACATACATTAGGAAGACCCGGTTCTCAATCATTTGAGCGGCCACCGAAAACCGGCAAGTTATCTATATAATTTCCAGTTTGTGTTCGTCCGTCCGTCCAACTCTAACTCGGCTTAATGCCTTCAACTTACTGCTTAATCTCTTGTAAATCCCCGTTGTTTGAATAATTTTCATTAAATAACGAATTTAGTCTCGCAATATTGTATTGTGGAAAAAATACAATTGACCAAAATAAACATAACCTATTTTATAACAATTGAGCAAAATAAACATAACCTATAAATGATACTAGACTAATTGGATTCCAGAGTGTATGCACAGATAAATAATTAGTACACACGTTATCAAATATCAGTCAAATAGTTATAACGTAAGACTAATTTAAATAGGTTGAATTAAAACAATCAGTATTTGATTGAACGTAGATTCTGAATAGCCTCGTAAGTGACCTGAGGTGGTTAAAGTAATTTGTATCTCTATGACGTGGTACTTTTATGGTATATTTTCTTGTGTATTTCTTTTTCTACGAATTGTAATTGATGAATAATAATGAGCATGATGTGTGTGCCTGGGCTAAAGAAAAAAACTTTATTTTAGTATGTTTGAAATGTCTGTACCGGCAAATATCGTCCAACCCCGAACCAACCTAAGCCTGCAGTATGGGAACTACACAACGGACAAACTCATTCGAATACTTGTTTTGTAGATACATGATGATCATCCTTACATACGGCGCTCAAACTTAGTCTTTGACCAAACACCAGTAGTCCGCCCTCGGGGTTTATCAAAGGGCTATGGAGCGTAGTACGAGTATGCTTGATATCAAACTGACAGACCGCATACGCGCTCCGAAACTAAAGGGCCGCTCAGCTAAAATGGGATTGGGCTGGACACGTCTGCCGCATGCAGGATGGGCTAAGAGAGCAACCGAGGCAAAAAACGACCTCCCGGCAGACCAAAAAGGCGATGGCGGGACGAGTTAGACTCGTATTTGGAAGGCTTTTTTTTTTTTATAGTAGAGGAAATGCCTTACGCATACCCGTCCACCGGGGGACGGACGGGTTATGTCGGACTCTCCACTGGAAAGGTGGTATACCAGTGGCCCTACCGACTAAAACCCCTACTACTCCCTCTGATCGTCCGTAGTGGGGGAATACGCCGTATAGCAACGAGGCCGTGTGCGTGTTCCCCCGGACGGAGCCCGCCTGCGTGGCGGGCCGGAAGCGACCCCCCCTTCGTGAGGGGAGGCCAGAAGGGACGGCCGAGGATGTCAGGCCGTCCCTACCAGGCAGCGGTGACCCGTGCAATGCTGGCGGCGGCACCCCCGTACCACGCGCCAGCTGGCCACCGTACGCAGGCCCTACTGGGCCCGCAACCACGATCCACCCAAAGGGCGGCTCCGCTGCCGTAACCTTCGGTACGGCCCCGCCGGGCCGCGACGCACAGGGGGGATCAGCCTCGGACTACTGGCCCCCGCCAACCGGTTGTGCGCCGCGGCCCCAACCACGCGCCTCAAGGCGCCTGCAGGCCCCACTGGCCCCGCAGCTCCACGCCGCCCTTACGGGCCGCAGCGGGTGGGTGCTCAGTCCACCACGCTGCCACGCCTGGGTTCTCTTCGCTTCCCGGTGGTGCCCCTACCACCGGTACTAGGCCCCCTCGCCACGCCGAGGCAAGAACCCATGAGGGGGGTATTTGGAAGGCTGGTTCAGCATGGCTCGAGACCACAGTCAGAGAAAGAGAGGTAGAGAGGCCTTTGCCCAGCAGTGGGATAGCGCAGGCTGATTATAATAAAAATGATCATCCATCATGTTTGTTAGTCTGGACCTCACCCTTACGAACATACATGCATATTAAATTTTATTGTTGTTTGTCTCAGGCAGACTAATATTAGTACGTTAAGTTGCCACCATGACTATCAAGAACAACTTCCCGTGTGGTGAAATTTCAAAGAGATCGTCTAAGCTGAAAGGACGGACCCCTCCACTGCATCTACGCATACAAGAAAGCTCTCTTGAAAAATAAAATAAGCTGTAATACATGAATCAGAGGTAAATACGCTGTCAGCTGTAAAATGCACCGACACCCAATGATATTATCATTAAAAAAACGTAGATAGGTTACTTATGCTAAAAAAGTGGCACCCGAAATCAGAACTTCGAATACCGGAGCAAAGCATTGTTAGTTTAAGACGACACTGCGCAACATGTATCTGTCTTGTGTACGCTCTAGTTATTAATTATACTATGTTGTACACACGGTCAAATTATAGGTACGTACGCCAGGGGACAAGTTTCGTCTTCGCATCAGGACTGACGTAACGTCTCTACCTCTTTTAAATATCATTGCCTACACCTACATAATACACAAGCAAAAACCTTGTTTTGCTGATTTATTTTCCCTGTTTTCCTGTACATTTATTTGTCTGTCTGTTCATTGACCCAACCATTGGATGACGATGGAGATCTACGCGGCCGATTCAAATTCAACCTTAGAGCAATAACAATGTAAAAAACGCAAAAACCAGTTATCTATTTTGTTTTAGTGTATTTTTTATGAGAAATGACGCAGGACGTCAATCGGTAGCAGCAGACCGGTACCCTTATTACCTAAGATTTAGCAATCAACAAAATCTGCGCAGTGATCGCGCGGTAGACGCGCGATCGATTGCTTTGTGTCAAAAAAACTCGTATCACGTAAGGGATCGCTGGCTAATCGCTCGCCTGCTGATTAGATGCACTTTTTGCTACGACACTAGCGCCATTAGCAATTGAGTAGCAATAACAGGAACTATCTCAATTGGATTAGAGTGTGTGACAGATGCTTTCAAGGGTGCGTTCCGAATTGAGTTATGTGAGTGATTATAGCTCCAGAGCGTTATCGCCGTGAGCCGTCAGATTCATAGATGAAACGTCGAACAGACATTTTCGCATAAAAATAATTTTGCTAATATTACTCAGAATAAATCTTTGCTAGGACAATTTTTTTTCTGTGATAACGTAACAGAAAGTTTTATTACAAGAACCGCGTGTTTAACCTGGGAATAATAGTAATGAATAGTATAAAAATTGTTAGGTTATGTGTCACTATCTAGCGGTCCGAATTAATTTTGACGCTGACAGCGCTGCTTTGAGCACTGTTGACGCGATATTTCAATTCGGAACTAAAAACGCCGTGAGCGCTCACATCGCATTACGGACCGCACAGCAATATTCTTGTTCACGAAAATTAAATGAGAGAAAATGGCTATTATCTCATTATCTATCTCTCTTTTGATGTTTGTGGAAAACGAATATGCTTGGCAAGAACTCTAGGATTTTTTAAAGCCCCTGTTGCCAGCCCAAAGCACTTCTTTTACCGCATTCGATACACTAGCCTGGCTGAGCCCATGAAAGTAGTTTTTAGGACGTCTTGTGAGATAATACTCCGTTGAGTTCAGAAGGTGAAGGTAGAATTGTATATTGAAATAAAAAGACAGATATTTATACAGAAAACATTAAAAGCAACTAACAAATAAAATCACAGATAAATAGCTTAACCAATAATCGTCTTCTTTTCTCGCGATCCTGATATTGACGCCTCAATCATGCTGTGTGGTTGGTTCACCTCTTCTATGCTTCATATTGCAAACAGCTCCTCACTCAGCCTGTAATGAGCTCTAAACTCGGAGTCAGAGAGCTCCAGTGCCTGAGCATGGTCGCGTATGCGACGCCTCAATCGCGCTGTATTTCTGATAGATTCTCTTCTTTCTTCCTCACTATTAGCTTCCATTATGAGCACTGCGCGCGCCATGGTTTTAAAATTGCTTATTACTCTATTAAACACACCGCGATTGAGAAGCAATCCGAAGAAAAACACGTTTTTTGTAATTGCTAACTGACAGTTCAAATCGCTCGCTGATTGCTTTCGCTTTGCTGTCAAAAGTCATAGGTAATACGAAAAATTTGACAACTCAAACAGTTTCGGTCGCTTGAATGCACCTGAATGCAATTTTTAGTTCATCGATTGTTCGGTAGAGGCACCACTGTCGCTATTTGCTAATTGCTTTGTTTTTGCTGATAGGTAATACGAATTTGCGATTTTGGAGCAATTATTGCGCGTTTTTTGCTATTGCAAGATACGTGATAACCCCGCGGTTGAATCACTCTATTATACTAACTAATTTGGACAACTTCTAGTGCCAATTTCTCTTTTTGGAAATATAATTTTGCCTACTCAGCGCCCATTTAAATAAAATAACTCGGTATACTATTTGTAAAGAGGCCTCCTGATAGCGGTAGACTTGGTTGTTAATGCCAAAAATAAGTACCTACATTTTGATAGTTATTGTCATTTTCCAAAAAAATTACAAACAGAGGTGCCCATGGCGCAGTTGTGACAGTGATTGGCGACGATCGCTGTTGTAAAGCAACTCACGCCGGGTCGGAAATAGGACCGAAATTTTAGTGATGTATTTTTCAGGCATCTCTGTGCTTCGGAAGGTACGTTAAGCTGTTGGTCCCGGTAGACGTCGCTAGATATCGTTAAGCCTAGTCAGAGGCCTTAGGGCGGCTTAATAACATATGACACTATCACTAACTATTAGGCACTATTTAGGCGGTTCATGTTCGTGTATGTTAACAAACTGATAGTAAAGAGACAGTTAAACTGTTAAGTATTAGTTTTATCATCAGTGTTCGGATGAAGACAAACACAGAAAGTAAACAACGAATGAAAGCGTAGCCCTGGCACACTGACCCCATTAGTAATGTTATCACTGATAATGATGATGATTCGTCAGCCTTTGGCGTTTTTCTTACGACTACTTACTTAACGATCCTATTATACGGTGATAATTAAGACCACAATGTATTTTCGAAGTATGAGCCATAGCTAGACTATTAGAATTAATAATCTAATTAATTAACTAATCTAGAATTCACGCATTAATAGCAATTAATGCGTTAAAAACTTCATTAAGAAGGTTCAAAAAAAATCTCGCTCGTTTTTAGGTTTGGTTAGGTTTGGTTGATTTCAGATACGTAGGACACTGACCTCATATTCATTTTCTTCATTGCACACCATAAGTTTAAAAAAGTTGGTAAAAACATATGTCGGTACAAATTATGGACCTCCAAATTCATCCCGCAGAAGTATAGCTATCCCTTTCAGTTCCATTGCGAATTTTATGGGACAGCATGAGCTTGAGCGTGAATTTGGTGGTCTATAATTTCTAAATAACATTATCTCTCCGAAGTGCTCCTGGAAAGGCGGTGACTCAGCATTATCATAAACTGGCAGTAATTTTATGGCTGAATTGATGGAAGAACCACGGAATATACTTGAGAACCTGAAACGGTTTTCCCAACGCGTGGGCCTCACAATGAAAATGGGCAAGACAAAGGTTATGGTTATCTGGTACCTATGTTAACATGTAACAAAAAACTTACTGTTAATAAATTATTTTCTATTTCTATCTAACAGCATACACGCACAATAGCGAATGTGACAAGTAGATTATATAGGTAGTTACAAAGGGTAATCTCAAACCGTCGTTTAAAACAATTCGGAGCGGGTGGTCCTGAAAGCAAAATGTCATAGGAGCAAAACGTCCGTAATTCAAAATGGCATCTGTCAATAGAGCAATACGTCCTTAGTATCAAATGACAGTAATTGAAATGGTCAAGGGAGCAAAACGTCCGCAATTCAAAAGGTGCGTCCCCATACAATAAACGTGTTTTTTTTTCTGGGTATTTTTACGGTATATTAATAACGGTAACAGGTAGTCTTACAATTTTCACAGATTATTTAGTAGTATAGCATCTAACTTTACTTCCTTAATTGGGTGTTTCTACAAAAGTTGGACAACTTTTGTGGATATTTTATTTAAAAGAGTCTACCATAAAATACTACGGATTTAAGATAGGTAATCTAAGAAATATAATATGTTGTCGTAGACAGACAGTTTATATAGTAGTTTAGAAATTGTTTCGAATTTTCCATTTTTTTCTTCCAGAAAACTGACGGGGGCAACTCAGAGTAGGTATTGATAAATAGGCAATTACATCAAAATTATCAGTAATTTCTTAATGATCACAACAATTCTATCTACGAGTGTGATAGCACCAACATGTTCTTTTAAATGTTAATCCTTCTGATGAAATGAATGGAAATATATAACGATTTCATTTGATATGATGGACGACTGATGTGGTTGTAATGGTTGAGAAGTGGACTATTGCACGAGTGGCCAAGGGATCGATCCCCGCAATTTGTTTTTTAATTTTTGGTGCATTTTTACGCCATGTTGAAAAACATATTAAATCTACAATTATCTATAATCTATATTTGAGTTACATAGTTTTGCGTAACCATTACCTTTGAAGTACACAGCGCAAGCGGCTAAAGTAAAAAAAAAATTCACCGTTTTTACCACATTTGTTATTCCTGCTCCACTAATAACGAGCTAATAGTTCCTGAGATAAGTTCAAACAAACAAACAAACTGTTTCACTTCCTACTTTTGTGATATAATATAGATTTCATGTAATCAAAATGTCAATTGCAGACGGTTTGTTTTTAAAACTCATTCTTCTTCCGAATAGGTTTTATTTATTTTCCGCTACAGCTAACGAGTTAAAAAAGGTTCTTATGCGTTAAGGACGTCTTGCTTGCATGACATTTTCAATTAGTGACGATTTACTTCGAAAGCTTTTTCAATTGCGGACCATTTGCTCCCATGACTTACTGCGTTATGGTCGTTTCATACAAGAGGACGTTTTGCTTTCAGGACCAACCGCTCCGAATTGGTTTAAAAGCATCTCAATACAATGAACGTAGCTGCTAACAAATGAAAGTATGCATTTTTTAGATCCTCAATTGAATCTGTATATGTTTTTTCAGAATTGAGATCAGTATTTAATTAAAATGGTTTTTAAAAAACTTATCAGTGTGAAATTAGCGGGAAACTGCTGTTAACCTTTAATCATTCTCTTGATGGCTTTAGTTCATCAATGGATACCATTCACGCTCAGGCTATTGAAGAGGAAACGTGCCCGCCGCCGCGGCTCGATGTCGTTAAAAATAGTCGTGACTATTGTCAATCTCTTACTATTTTTGAGCGTCGTGGCCCAGTGGTAGAACACTCTGGCTCGCAACCCAATAGTCCTGAGATTTGGCCGGAACACACCTACTTTGTGTTCATTGTACAATTTGCGGCTAACTCTCCGGTGATGGAAAACACCGATATAAAACCA
The DNA here is from genome assembly GCA_950022985.1 of Udea ferrugalis. Lineage (NCBI taxonomy): Eukaryota > Metazoa > Arthropoda > Insecta > Lepidoptera > Crambidae > Udea > Udea ferrugalis. The sequence goes on from OX465515.1 coordinate 3,616,370, forward strand.
AGAAATCCGTCGTCTAATAATCCAGTTCAGGCCGCGATTCAGAAACATCGATCAATCAAATACGAGCATTACTTAACAAGTATTTTTGAAAATTTAAAAACATCACCGAATTAAATTAGAAAATAAAACAAGTGTTTTCGTCAATTCGATGTTCTATTGACATCTCACCGGCGGCCCTCCCTCATAACATAAACAAATCGAGCAACGCAGCATAAGGACATAAAACGCAACGCGCTAATGGGCTCTCTTCCTTGAAGGGCTTCTCTACTTTAAATGGCGAGGCGTACTAAATTCAAGGGCATTTCTACAAAAATAGTTCACACGCAAACCACAGACAGCTTCTTCGTCGCAAACGCACTATAGCTAACACAATAAGTAATACAGAACAAGAACATTTCAAAGCTAGCGAGATACAACAATAAATATAACAATAATTAACAGATTTCAGACAAAACATGGGTAAAAATGAGAGTTATTCGATACCCTTTTCATCTCTCGTGCCACCATATACTTAAACGTAATTCATCCAGCAAATATTTGAGAACACCTAGATAGAATTTATGTCACTCACCCTGAGCCATGCTGAAGCTTCTGCTCTGAACCCTGGACACTGCGGAACTGCTGTCTTCAGATACGTGGAAACCTCACAAACGCGTCTAATTGCGTTAACGTATTATCTCTAGAAGAGGATCTATTTAAGCCATTTTCAACTTTGTGCGTTATGCAATAGGATGACAATAAACTCTTTATTGAATTGTTTGTTCGTGATAAGGTTATATCTGTCGTTTACACGATGGTGTACACTTATTTACTGAAAATCCCGAAACAAATAATTGAGAGAATAAAGAGCGGATTTATTTTCATAATTTCGAATGGAACCACATGTGGTTTTATAAATAACCATATCCACACGCGTCGGAAATAAAAATACACCCATCACACCTAGCGATTGTTGGGCGATTTTTTCATCTAAGGATCGAGTGGTACGTTTTCAATTTGGATACGATCAAGTCCGACCAAAAGCGAATGTGGCTGTAGGTCGATGGGGGATGTGGACATGACTATCAAAATAAACATGGCTTAGCTTAGTTGTTACGATAGCCGGATGAGAATCTAAGGGTTCGGATTCCGCACCAGCACAAAATGTTCGATGATGAAACAGAATTCACCTGATTAGTCTTTTGATTGCTCACACTACCTGCCATTAAATCAGCCATTATATGAAACAAACTAGTGGCCGCCCGCGACTTCGTCCGCGTGAACTTACGTTGAAAACAAAAAGTAATATTTCTTCACAAATTGTAGCCTATGTGCGTTTCAGATGTATAAGCTACATTATTGTAAAGTTTCATTAAAATCGTAGTTTTTACGTGAAAGAGAAACACGGCGCTTCCGTCTGGAAACGCCGTGTCGCTCTTACATGTCCGTCTTACATGTTCCGTGTATGTCTATACAAACTTTCGCCTTTATAATAGTAGTAGGATAGAAATCAGAAATATCTTTATTTAAATAGACCTGTTACAAGTGCTTTCAAATGGTCAAAAACGGTGTATAAAGCGGAACGCACCCCAAAATAAAATGCCTTAGTTTTAAGATGAACATAAAAAAGATGAAAATAAAGCAACGAAATAAGTCAGCAGTGAGGTTTTGAACCCGACAAACATCTAGAACCTTCATAATCACCAATAAGTTGCGATCCGCCTTTTCTAAAGAACCTAATCATAGTTTTTGCATCGAAGCTTAGTGTAAAATTGCGCTTGAACCCGCAGGATTGGTAGCAGCTCGGGAAGCCATTAAAAATAGGAACTGATATTTTTTTTGCTATTGCAACCTCCGGTAGTAATTATCAGGGAGTGGAGCCTTTCATCAGAAGATGAGTTATTAGATGAAAGCATACAAGTATAGACGCCTATAGTTATTGGCGATGTAATATTGCAACTAATGATTAGAGCAATAGGTAGTTTTCCCTGTTTAAAACACTAAGATGGGTTTGATTTGATTGGACTAGTAATTTTCATAGTTTTAAGTTCGTAGTTATTTGAATCTGTTTCGAATAGATAGTTTCCAATAGTTTATTTCATTTTCACATTAGGAATAATACATTATCATTTTACTGAAGATAGGAAAACCAGAAAAAGACATTCGGTCGTGGTTTCAGGCGGGAATCGAACTCGCATCTTTCGCAAACCGGGCGACTGCACTAACCACTGTGCTTACGAGACCATTAACAGACCGGCCGATTTTTTCTAGTATATTAAACCTGGCAGCCAGGTTTGTTTCAGCAATTCCTGAACGAAACCTCTGGTTTTCCTAGATAGTTTCTATTTGATGAAAAAGTTTCTGAATGATTTTTTATTTCTTTTTAACGGAAATATAAAGTCCTTTGTATTGTCACAGCAGCCCAATAGCATTTTACAGAAGCCGTATCATCGGTCTAGCTAGTCGTTAATTATTCTTTTTATAAAAGCTATCCCTCTTTCTCTTCTATTGCTGCCTGGGCCCTATTGGCCCAGCTTTTTCATGAAATAAAAAAACAGAGAATTTCTATTGAGAACTGAGTTAGGCAGTAGTCGGGGTGAGTCGAGGCCACCGCCAGTGGTGCCCAACCCAAAATACAGAAAAACAGCAACTCTCCAAGGAAAAAACAGTAGAAAAGAGTAGGTAGAGTAAAAAAATGGCAGATTTCATAATTTTGCTCATATAAATAACAAAAAATCTACAGTTTCATTCTCAATTTCCTCATCATCTTTTCACTGGGTCGCAAACATTACTCCAAATAAAAGTTTAGATGCTGTTGTGACTTTACCACAATACGCAATACAGACTACAATAGCATTCATAAACTGTGATTTCCCCGTGCATAAGAAATCCCGACGATACTGCCATCTAGTGTCATTGCGTTTCCACCACCATTCTTTTGTTACGCCACAACCGGTAATGGACATTGGTGTAGTATAGCCACAGTATAAACCATACAGTAGAACATCTAAATACAAACGTGCCACTCTCGGTTAAAATGTGTGCGGGAGCGTCGCGCGCCGTGTCGCGATATCACGCACACGCTAGCATAAAATAGGGAGGCATAGGGAGGCGGCAGGACGGACGGGCTGTGCCGCGTGTCTGTGTGCACGCTAGGCTAATAACTTAGCGGGCCGGGCGGCCTTAGATAACCTACTGTATTTTTTATACTGTGACATTGGCAAGGGCGTACCCAGGATTTCAGCTAGGGGGGGGCAGCTCATACCTGTTTCGTTTTTCGTAGAGAGAGAAATACGTTTTTAATTCCCACTTGTAAGGAAAATTGACTTCTAGGGGCGGGGGCAACTGCCCCCCCCCTGCTCCTACCTGGGTACGCCCTTGGACATTGGTGTAGTATAGCATTGGAATGGTCGCGCCTGATGTAATCTACAAAGCACTTACGCTTGCCAACATCGGTTTGGCGATTCCGTTTTTGTGGTCATGTTATGTGTTCGCGAGTATTCTCCTTTTAGACTGTGGTTTATACAAGCTCGCATTGGAAATATCCATTAATTGGCTTACCAGCACTGTTATAACTAGTAGGTTCTATTTCATAAGTTCTATAACGAAATATAAGTTCTTATAGAAACTTTTCAAACAAATTTGAATAAAAAAAACCAACCATAACGAAATAATTCGCACCAAAAAGTAAAAAAAAGTTATTGTTCCCTTGTCCATATTGGGTGGCAAGAATGACCCAAACTGAAAAGCTTGCAGGCGTCGCGTCGCCGTCACCGGATACGGCGTGGACCAATGATATTATAATAAAAAAGAGGTAGATAGGTTATGTCAGTACTGATGCGAAGTCCAAAATTGACCCCTGGCATCCTATATAATTTGACCGTGTGAACAAGATAGTAAGATTATTTACTAGAGCGTAAATGAGACACATACATGTTGCGCAGTGTCGTCTTAAACTGTCAACGCTGTCAATGCTTAGCTCGGGTGCACGATCTTGCTGATTTCGGTTGCAACTTTTTTAGCACAGGAAACCTGATATTTATAATAAAATCATTGATGTGGACGACTTGCAAAGTTGCAATGGGCCATATTAATACATTCATTCAGCAGGTTCGTGAGCTAAGTATAACCCAGACACAATGGAATTTATCATCATGACGATGATTATAGGCGTTGACAGTGGCTGCGCATCTGAACAAACAATAATTTATTCAAAGAGCTCTCTGACCGCTCAATTTGGCTGCTTTTTTCCGAAAATTGCAGTGCGATTTATTTATTTGATCTGAAGTCTTTTATTTTAATATTGCAGTAGGTATTCGCCGGCGAGTCTCAGTTATGCGCTTCCAATATTTATTTTATTCGTTGAATGTTGGAGATGCTTCGGTTATGGGTTTTGTATTGTCCCTAGACTTATTATGCAGGTATTATGCAACTCTTCCAGCCCATGTGTTTCCTACAATCCTGGGTTTTTAAAGCGGCGCGTGAAAAGGCATTTATGTAGGCCTTCAAAATGAGATTGACCAGCCCAGTAGTTACTTCATTTCTTTATAGCTTACTTAGGCGCGCATTTGACCACAATCTCACTGGATCGTAAGTGATGATGTGGTCTAAGGTGGTAAATGTCGATTACCGGCCTAGCAAATGGCAGTTCACTCTCTTCTTGAAGAAGGCCAAGTGGTATTGCTGTGGAAACACTTCATCATCAGTCATTACTGTAATACTTAAAACAAAATTTTTGTTGTGTTGCTTTTAACACTCATGTTATAGATAAAAAGTATTGCAACCCAGTAGCGAATATTGTATACTCAGACTCAGCGGAGTGTATTAGGTGGGAAGAGCTCGTTAACAGCGTCCATTCATGCCACGTCCGTGCCGCGAAATCCGCAAATCCGTCGACGGTAGCAAGAGAGAGTCTATCTCATGTAGTGTTGGGAAAATAAGCGCTGAGCGAAGAGCGTTGAGCACTGAGCTGAAAACTCGGGAGTTGAAGACTCAAGCCACGATTCATGTCTCAATATTACAGCCTTTATTTCAAACAAGCGGTATTTCTTTACCCTCTTATAAAAACGCAAACAGCTCTTCAACAACACGTTAACTTTTGTATCGCTTCGTCTCATTTGCGAGTAAGTGACATAACACGTCCACGTGGGAAGAGAACCTCACAGGCACCGATCTGTACAAAATGTAAAGGTGAGTATAAAATTGAGCATTTCCTCGCCTGTTCTATGTAATGATGACGTCGTTGATATAATGTAGGTAATCGTTCTCACGAATCGTACAACCATCGACCACACAGCCTAGGTATGAGGTCGTTGGGTACAATACGAGCAAAAGCTCCAGTTAGCCTCAGCATTTCCATATAAAGTCATCAAAAGGCTGTAACAAAACATCGAGAGTTATGTTCGAAGTGTAGTGCGGTTCGAGTTAATAAATAATTTAAAAATGGCGGTTGCTAGACGTTCTTATATTAGAAATTGCTCTAGTCTATACTCACCTTAATGTAGGTTTATACATATTTTTCAAAATGATTTTCAAGTATTAAAATCAAACGTCAAATTAGTAAAATAAATCCTCGTTCGAGATTTTTCACGCCTATCATTTTTGACATTCAACGTATTTTGACAAGTTTTCTACAATTATTTCGTAAAGTTCCTTGTACATATTTTCGATTCCTGTGTTTTTATGTTGTGATGAAGGTTTGTGTATATTTTGTAATAAACTTGAGTAAAGACGTGCTCGCTGCTCAGTCTTTGTGCTTTAGTTGTGGGTAGGGGTTGCAATCCCGGTGCTTATCCAATCTCGCAGGATCGAGATGTGTATCCCGCGCGGATTCCGGGTGATCCCGGATCCCGCACCCTTCAGGTGCTTCCTCACAGGGAGCATTCGCGTAGTATGTATCAATACGGATTCCAGCATTACATCAGTGAGGAAACAGAAACGAGCAATCAAATGCGCTCCTTGTGATGATACAAATCGATGTTACATCAGTGAAGGAGGAGTGAACTAAATGTTACATTGTACGCAAATACTCGTCAGGTAGTATTGTAATGTTATGTGCAAAGTCGAATCTTTAATTAATGATATATGACATGCTGCCTCACCCGGTGAGGCAGAGCGCGTTTATATAAAATAAAAATACATTTTTGCACATGTCATATTCTATCACAACGATTATTTTACAAATTTATGGTAAGTAAATGTTGAGTTAAAACTATGTCATAGTCAATGATATTTTAAAGAGGTAGGTACGTTATGTCAGTACTGTCCTCAGCGTACGACACAGTTAATTTGACCGTGTTATAACGTGTTAACGAGACAGTACGATTATTTTCTAGAGCGTAAATGAGACAGATACATGTTGCAAAGTGTCGTCTTAGACTGTCAACACAGTCAATGCTTTGCTCAGGTGTACGAATCGTTCTGATTTCGGGGCCGCCTTTTTAGCACAAGTAACCTATTTTCATTATAAAATCATTGAATATAGCGGGATTGCAATTCCTAGTTTTAAGGCTAAAGGCACTTCTGGAATATTAATGTAGACGAGATGCGGTGAAGGAGAGCGTGCAAGACTAATTCGATATTAGAAGCGACCAGACGAACTTCGTAGGAGTTAGAATGATAAAGCTGTAGTCAGACTGTTTCAATACAGTCTGACTGTCCAATCATCCTCGTAGATTGTTCTGTTCAGTAATAGTACATTGTTATCCTAGGGGTGAAAGTAACTTATTTAGTCCCGAGACGGGGTTTGGCGCCCGGAACGAAGTGAGGGCGCCAATAGTTCGAGGGACTAAATAAGTCTTTCACCCGAGGTTAACACTGTGCTTTTCATTACGAATACAAAGAAAGTAAAAATAAAACATGAATTAGCCAAAGAAAAAGATATAAAAATAAATGAAGATCGAATTGGCGCTATCCCGCCTATTTTGTTTGTTTTTTTTTTTCTGTGGCGGGCCCACTATTCAGCCATTATTTTTTATTTTTTTCATTGGAAAAATGGTAAATATTTTGCTCTAAGCTTAGTTATTTTGAAGAAATTGTTGAAACTGAATTATAATAAAGTTATTTATAAAATATACATTCTCTAATCAATACTTAACTTTAAGTTATTTCAATTTTACATCGTGGCTGTATAGAAAGTTGGAACATGGTTCAATAGATATGTGAAAAATAACTACCGGGTGCGGCAATTGAACTGTCCATATTAAAAAAATAAATATTTTTATTTACTTTGAATATTTATTAATATATTTTTTACATATGAAAATAAAACGTCTAAAATTATATTCTTATTTATTCTAATGGAATACAACTGCCTTTAGCCTGCACTACAAGCTTGAGTCTCTTTCTGAATGAAGCGCAGGCTGCTCGAATAACGTCGTCATTTAAACGGTTCCATTCTCCTGTAAGAGTAGTTTTGAGCGCCTCCACTGATGTGTGTTTTTTAGCACAGGCCTTCGCTTGTAAAACACCCCAAATACAAAAGTCTAGAGGGTTTAAGTCGGGCGAAGACGACGGCCACATATCTCGGTCGATCAGCACAGGAACGTTCGCTTTTAACCAATTTTGCGTCCCAGTTGCTCTGTGCGATGGCGCCTAGTCTTGCTGGAACGTCCAACGCTCCGAACCAAATGTCTTGTGTGCCCACGGTATTAATCCTGTTTTTAAGACTTCATTTTGATAGATTTGTTGATTTATTTTGGCTTGGTTGCGACCCATTGGGAGAAAAACAAGCGGAGAACGCCGCCCATACCATGATTTGGTCGGCTCCGTGTCGTCGAGTGACTCTCAGTTCATCTGAATGATCGCTGACACGTCCTTTCAACCACACACGGTCATTTTGTTTGTTAAGAAACTGCTCAACACAGAAAGTTTTCTCATATGAAAATACCAAGTTGGGAAGCTCGCCAGTGTCGAGCAAGCGAATCAGCTCCTTTGATCGAGCCAGCCGTTTGCTCTTTTGCAAAGCAGTGAGTTCTTGCGAAAGGTTTTTTTTTAATGGTTTAACCTTAAGCTTTTCCTTTAATATACGACGAACGCTGCGGTCGCTCACCTTAAGATCCTGGGAGAGCTGATTTGCTGAGCGCTCTGGATTTCTGCGTAAACGATGTCGCACCTTTTCGACAACTGCTGGCGCCGTTGCAGTACGGCGTCACGGTAAAGAAATATAACAGTAATATGACTCGGCCCCGTCCTTGAGTTAGGTGCCTACAGCCGCGCGGTTCGTCGCCACGCGATAGGGCTGCCGCCTGTAGTATTTTAAAACATCCGGATACTTGTTTCTTTCTTGTTTTGAAATTGTTTTTTGTGATAGTAAATATTGTAAATGTATGCATGCATGTAAATTCGTATGTAATGAAAAAGGATGTGTTGATGAGAAAAAAAGATCATACATCCATCCTCACAAACTTTCGCATTTACAATATTAGTAGGTACTTCCTACTAATATTGTAAATGCGAAAGTTTGTGTAGATTACTTAGAGCGTAAATTTTTTGAAAGACCTCCTTTCTTAATACCTACAATGAACCAAATTTTGCGGCGGACTAGCTATAAAACTATTGCGTTAACAAATCCCTTACTTGAGAAGTAGGTGTTGTGCGCGCAAAGGATTTCCGACCTAAGGTCATTCACCCAGTGTGGTGAAATTAAACCGTAAACCCGCAAATTCTAATGCAAACGTACTTCACGAATTACTTACTTATCCAACCTACCTATTCAATCTACCGATGAACCACCTATTTCACTTGTCTGTCACTATCCTTCACCCTGTCAACTCATTTATTCAATAATCTAGGATTATTACTCGGAGGATAAAGCGAAATACCTGTCTTTAAAAATATTGTAACAAATTACGTGCTACGTAGGTACGTAACAAAATATTTTAAACTTACGTTTCGGAGTTTGTAGGTAATGTAAAGAATGATAACTCTGGGTGCGTTCTTGATGAATTTAAACAACCAAACACAGCACAATAAAAAAAAAATACCTTGCCCTGCCATAGTACATTTATAATATTATGTTCACAAAATGGTACAAAACACACAAAACTGTCCGTCCGACATTGCACGGCGCGCGGCGCATTCGCGACTGAGAGCCGATCTATGAACGACATCGCCGGGCCGCGTAGGTATAACTTGCGTTCCGTCCGCTTGTTCGAAGTCACGATACTGTTATATTTCTTTACCGTGACGGCGTCGACCGCCCCCGTAGCGTTTCTTAACACTGCCAGTCTCGTTAAATCTTTGGATAGTACGACGCACAAATTTTTCGTTCAATTGAAGATTTGGTAGCGCTCGACGAATGTCGATGTTCGATTTTCCCTCCAAATAAACCTTTCTTGCCCGTGTTACTACCAATCTTACTACTGGTAGTAACACAGGTAATTGACTTGCCCTACTTACTACTGAAGTTGAAAGTTGTTAGAACAGCAATCAAAAATTGCCCGTGTTACTACCGCAAAATTAGAACTACTATAATTTTGCGGTAGTAACACGGGCAATTTTTGATTGCTGTTGTAACAACTTTCAACTTCAGTAGTAAGTAGGGCAAGTCAATTACCCGTGTTACTACCAGTAGTAAGATTGGTAGTAACACGGGCAAGAAAGGCAAATAAAGAGCAATCACTGAATTGCGTTTTAAATCCATTATTTTAAAATTGGAACGTTTCTTCTCACGACCGAATAGTTTTGAAGTAACATAGATAATGTGTCACAGATTATATTTTCAAATTTCTGCCGCGTTCGATTCAGTAGTTCGAATTTTAAAATAGTTACAAGGAGGCGGACAGTTCAATTGCCGCACCCGGTAAGTTTTTTTTTAATAATTTGGCAGATGTCAGTTGAAAGTGATTCTCCCTAGGGATGAAAAGTATTACTTTCAGCCCGCTTCTCAGGTCAGTAATGACCTACTTTCAGAGTATGAGTAATGAAAAGGTTATTTTGTGTACATCCCACTGCTGGGTACTGGCCTCAGCTCAACTAATGTGAGGTGGCGGGAGCAATTCTCCAACAAGGGGGCTCAGTGCGGATTTTTAGGGTGGAAGGATATTAATAAACCTGTCAGGTGATATCGAGCCGCCTTATAGTCCGTTCGCGTTAAGAATGTAGTGTTTTCATTCTTGTCCTTCGACCTAGCACGCCCCCTAACCAAACAAACCGTTCCTAATTAGAATGCCAAGTTCACAGTGGCCAGTTGAATGCATTCTTTCAAACGCCCGTTGCGTATCTGAGTTTTTTGGAATTAAATTAAAAAACTACTGCATTCTTAACACGAACATACTATAATGCCTTTGACTAGACTAAACGAACGGCTTAGCGTGGCTTCCGTAGCACGGAGATGCTCGAGAAACATCATTAATCTGTCATGTGATCACTCTCAATCTCGACTCAGCGTTTATTTCTTCGCAACGGTGATCATCGCCGATCCACTGCCACCACTGCCCCACGGGCACCTCAACCACCTCACAGTGAAATAGCTGGTCCCAGTTAGAGATGTGGTGTAGTTACCATCGGCGTATGAATTATGACTTCACAATTAGCAGCTCGTACCTTCTAATCGGGGCAGTCCGGGGACAAGGTGTAAGGTTGCATAGCTTCGTTTTAGACTCTGTAACAATATATAAAAGAGTCAGCTTGACCGCGTAAGACTGAAAAAAAAGATTAAATTAATTATTATCATTTTCATACATTTGAAACACAAAACCTATAATTATTCAGTACACCCAAAAAAACCTATAGAAGTAATAAAACATCGAATGTTTTAGTTTGTATGTCTTAATGATTCGTTTGTGCTGTGTTTCTCTTTCACGTAAAAACTACTGAACAGATTTGATAGAAACTTTACAATAATATAGCCTAAACATCTGGATAGAACACAGGCTACAATTTATGAAAAAATTAAACTATTTTTAAACCAAAGTCCACCCGGACGAAGTCGCGTGCGGCCACTAGTACTTGCATACATATGTTTGTCAAAAACGGAACTTTTTGTTTGTATGACATGACACGCGATCAAGTAGGTCATGGCAATTTCTAGACAAACTCTACCTGCTATTTTGTAAGTACCGTATTTCATAATTCAGCGCTAGCGTTGAATTCATCGACTTAGACATCCGTTAGTTTTATTAAACTTGTGTACCTATTTCAACATTTAACTGAAGTAGTAAGTAATTAGGTAGTATTCGCATTTGAAATTGAGAAATCCAAAAAGAAAATACATTTTTAGAAAGTCACACCTTTATAAGATTTGTCATACTTAATCAGTCGTACCTAAAAGTAATAAGTATATTCGTTTGTCCCCAGTCTGTGAAACTCCTCAAAGCACGCGTGGGTACTCGAGTCGAGCCGTCTCCGAGGGGTGTGTCTTCCGTGGAGCAGACCACCAGCTCGCCCACCATATCTGCGCGTAAGCCAGTGCACAAAGCGCGGAGCAAGGGGACCGAGGATATCGAGAAGTCACCAAAAGACGGACGTTCAATCTCGGAATCGCAGCTTGTAAGTGAATTCCCGTTTATTGGAATTTTCAGTAAGCCGCCTTTACGTAGTTTTGTATACGGCAATAATCAGCACTTGTAGATAAATGTATGTGCGAATATACATGCTACGTATCTAAGTTCAAAAGTCGCTTCAATTACCATTTTCCAGAGTAACACTTAATTCTTCTGTTTGCCGAATACCTTTAGTGTTGATTTTATCCTAAAGATGAATTTACACAAAAGTTCTTTTCATAGCTCGCTTGTTGCCCTTAAAGACCTACCCTATTAGGTATTCATAAAAACAAACGCAACGCTAAAGCATTGTTTAAGCAACACGTGTTGTATAACTTTCTTGCAAATGGCGGCATTAACAAGATTGACAATGCGATACAAAATCGTGTTGTTGAAGTTTTTATGAATAAAGGGCTAGAATGTTAAACAGAACTAAACGTGGACTACTTTCGAGCATCTCGTCAATATTGTGGCAATATTGGACAGATTAACTATACTGTCAGCAATCAGTAGGATCAAGCAGCTTTTTTTATAATTTCAGCTTTCAAAACAAAATGAGACCAAGCTCAAGGAGTTGTTTCTAGACCAGAAGTGTACTGGGGACGACCGGCCTACCAGCAGCTCGGAAGACATGAGCAAGCTATCGCCGGCCGCCAGGGAGGGCCAGAGAAGGTGTCCTGGGGCCCACCAGCAGCACAGAGACGTGAAGGGGGCTCGTTTGTCCCCCGATCACGGTCACAGCAGGAAACATGATGGTGCTGGAAAATATGCTCGTAACTTTGGAAATGTCTGTGCGAAGGTTTGTGTGACTATTGATCAATTCATTTCAAAGTGCGCTATTAATGACTTCCCTAATAATTAGTGTTTCTATAGTCCGTTCGCGATAAGAAAGCAGTGATTTCATTCCTGTTCTTCGATTTAGCACGCCCCTTACTAATTCAAAATCCTAATTAGAATGCCAAGTTCACAGTGCCCAGTTGAACGCATTTTTTCAAACGCAACGGTTTTATACCTGACTTTTTATGTATAGAACGGAAAATAAATTGAAAATTACTGAATTCTTAACGCGAACATACTATAAGCACAGTATAAACATACAGTAGGTTATCTAAGGCCGCCCGCAGAGTTATTGGCCTAGCGTGCACACAGACACGCGGCACAGCCCGTCCGTACTGCCGCCTCCCTATGCCACCTATTTTCTGCTAGCTTATGCGTGAAATCGCGTGTGCGTGAAATCGCGACAACACGTACACATTCAAACCGAGAGCGGCACGTTTGTATGTAGATGTTCTACTGTATGTTTATATTGTGCCATAAGCACGTACGTCCAGCAGTGGACCAGTACAGCTAATGATGATGTCCCTGACACAAATAGTACAAGCTATGGTTTCAATTAGCCATTTTTCCGATAATGTGTGTTAAGGAACTGTAATTTCATTCAAAATTTTATTTAACACGAAAAGAATAAAATTATAACCTCGTGGTGAATATGAGTGATGTTTCACAAGTATGTAACCGCAAAGTGGAAGAAAATTTAAATAATGTGAAGATAAGTAAAGGAAAAAAGCTCCTTAGACCAACAGAATACATTTTTCCTCTGTATTTCACGCTAATGCTCCCATATTTTATTATTAGAGAAAAAATACAGTGAAGTTATTTCTTTCCAGAAATCCCGGTCGTGTAAGTTAATTAATTTCCTGTTTACCTTGTCGAGTTGCATTGAATTTTTATTACATTTTCTTTTTGTATTTACTTACTCATATAACATTTTTAGAACACAACTAGCTGTCCCAACGGACTTCGTTCTGTTTTCAAAAAATCGGTGTCACGTGCCAGGTAGAAACGGTTGCTAAAAGTAAACCTTCCCTGGACCTTCACAAATATTTCAAAATCAAAGTTAGCCAAATCGGTTTAGCCTATCCGTAGTTTTAGTTAGACTAACGAACAGCAATCAATTTTTATTATGAGAAGAAGCTGTGGAATAATGGATAAACAAAAAAATTCGTTTTCTCTTAGCAACCGTTCCTACCTGTCACGTGACACTGAGTTATTGACAACAGAACGAAGTCTTTCGGGACAGCTAGTTGTGTTCTAAAAATGTCGGGACAGCTAGTCACTTATATTTGTTTAATTGTAAATAATTAAATTAAAAAGGAAACACATTTTTCTTTATGTTTTTGTATCGAATGGGTTCAAACGATAGTAAAAGTATTTGAAATGGCTCATAATGGATCATAATCACTGTCGATCTGAACCATTTTGACGCCTCAAGATTCCATCTGCTTAAGTTTTTGTGACATTTCTATATGCTTCAAGCACAACGGCTTTTACCGTTGATAATAGATCTCCTCAAAAAAATTACAGTAGTATTATTTATTAGTAGAAGGCAACGAAGATAGATCTAGTAGTCAAATTATCATTATTGGTCTTAGTAGATACTATTTAGAGCCTGTTCACACCTTGCGAGTCGCCATGATCACGCCGCGAAGCAGGGGGCGGTATCGCGTCGCGTGAACGCCTCAAATTCAAAACGGGCTTCGCGGCATGATCGCGGCGAGACCGCCTCGCCGTGAAATCACCCAGCAAACGTTTGTGAACAGGCTCTTAGGTGATAGCTGGTGAGGCTGGTGAGTCTTCTATGTAGTATCATCATCCAAACTAGTGATAGAATCACTTTATTTATTTTAATAATTCATTGATTCTTTTTTATCATGTTCAACAGAACTTGTCACAAAATGCTTTTCATAAACATAAACTGTACGTCCCACTGCTTGGCATAGCTTCAGCTCAACGAGGTGAAGCCATACCAAGCAGTGTGCCAAGCCAACCGAGGTGTACAAGGTGGTTTGAGCCATACTCCAACACGCGGGTTCAGTGCGTATTGTTGGAGAGCTGAGAGGTGTAAGGTTAGCTGCCCTAAGGCCTCACTACCTCACCTCAACAATTGATTAACGTGCCTTCTGAAGAACGGAGATGCCATAAAAGTGCATCGCTAAATTTCAGTCGGAATGGTCACCCATCATATTTCCGACTTGGAATGTGCTGCTTTACAATAGCAGTTGTTGCTGAACAACTGTCATAATTGCGTCACGGGCACTCTCCAACAGTAGTATTTTGTGTATTTCATGCTCGGGCGAATTATGTTTGCGGTCAGCAGCGTAGTTTGTTCATCACGTTAAGTTAGCGACCGATACGCCGCTCAGAGTCGGCCGGCGGACCGTCAACCGCTCACTGTTAGCCTTATGAAGTGGATGATGATCCCTGTGCCACCTGTGCATCGAAAAACACGAACAGCACTGTCTCCGCTCACATCGCACGATGCTTAGTCAAAGGCCTTAGGTTGGCTTGATAACATCTGACTGAAAGTACACCTCTGCAATCATTCTTACTTCGAGAAGCGCCCAAAACGTTCAATTGGTTTTTAATTTAATTTCTATTACCACTTAATTTTTATCTAGGCTCACCTTCAGGTCCGGACGTAGACGATGCGCTGACGAAACAGATTCGCGAAATACACAATGACACTAGGAAAAGCGCGCGTATCATACGAGACTCCCGAACGAGGCTATTGGAAATACAAAAGGTATGTATCAACTCAACCCTTTAACTGGTAGTACATATTTACTCTTTTCGTTGGTTTCGGACCCTATTCCAATCAAGTAAGGTTCAAAATAAGGTGGCAACTATTCAGCCACTACCAGTTAAGGGTAGTTATCTACACACCGCTACAACCTTATTCCCTAGAAATAACCGCTAAATTACCGTGACGCCGAGCTATGACGCGGAGGTGAGATTTGATTTTTTGGCATTCTGTAAAACTCTATAACTACGTCACTAGGCAAGCACGGCAACTCCACGGCTCCGACCCAGCAATTTTCTTGCGTTTTTTCACTTGATTATGACCTATTAATGTGTAGAATTTAAGGATATTTATGCAATTGAAAGGCTTCAAAGCTAATAACGTGTCAGCTGTAATACACACAACAAAACTGTCTAGGGATATCATAGGAATATCATTTTTCAAATATTTCATGAAGTTAAGTTTGTTTACAAGTTGAGCATTATCTTAGAATAACGCAAGGACACAGGCATAAGATAAAGGTTAAGAATATTAAAAAAAAAACGTTTGATTTTGCTAAAATTTTGACACCTTTTAAAAGAAGTATCTTTTTTTATGTCCTTACGATTGTACAATAATGCTACTACAATGAATTTCTTTATACAATCTGAAAGAGCAGATATAGCAGTTTCTGTGTTCTAAAAATTTCTACGTTGGTATCAATATTTTAATTTTAACAGCCTCCCAAATAGCTATTCTTTGTATGAAAATGCTTGAGATATCCCTAGACACTTTTGAGCAGTGCATTTGGAGCTGTTTACATCTACACTTCTCACACACTTCAATTTCAGCTCTAGTGGAAAGAAAGTCTTAAAAATAACTTGAAAAATGCTTGAATTATAAAACAAGTATGTTCCCTTCAGCTGCCGCTCACTGGACTAAGTTGTATTGGCTGAGTTAGACCGTTTTCTCACCGGACGACGCACCATCTGCGTACACATTTCGCCGGACCGGTGTCTGTTGCGTGTGCAGCATACATACATCATAAACAAACATACGTAAGACACGTTTTATAAAGCTAAATATTCCGGAATAAAACAAAACAAAAACAACACAAGTGAGGTTATGAAATACTCTTAGAACAAAACAACACAAGTAAGGTTATATTGGTTTTAATAACGTGGCCTGCACTTATCAAGTTCTCCGCTACACCGCTCCGCGTTGTTTTCCAGCTTTTGAGTTCACGGACGCCTTTTTTGATTTACCCTCGTAGCAAAAAGGTTACAATAGGTTTACACCCTCTTATCTAGGCTAAACGAATAGCCTGACCAAAACGCCTTTTTATCAGCAGGTTTTTAGAACTATTACCAACTTAGAACTATTGTTCTAAGGTTGAACAAAATTTCTGCGACATGTGTTTGGGAAATAGAATTCGTAGCAATGTTTTGTTAGCAATACGATATTGCAACGAAAATCCATTCTGCAGGCTGTCAAAAGCATAGAATCTGTTGGAACGGCTGTATTTGGGTTTAAAATATCGAATAACAATGGCACAGCGTATGTCACTTTTTGCGTTGTTTTCCATGGAAAGAGCGGTCAAAATATGGGTTTTCACAAGTCAATTTATGTCGAAATACCGTCATATTTGGACACAGCATCAGTACTTTATTTAGGTTTTAGTACGTTCGGCTGTTTGTAAGATATGATAAAATATAAGTTACTGAACAAAGAAAACAAATAATTACACAACACTGCTTACAGATGGAATGTTCAATTTAGGTGGCCTTTTCGCTAAGAGCGATCTCTTCCAGACAACCTTCAGGTAGAGAAACTGGAAAAGGAAGATACGAATATATGAAAACAAAATT
This sequence comes from Udea ferrugalis, assembly GCA_950022985.1. NCBI lineage: Eukaryota > Metazoa > Arthropoda > Insecta > Lepidoptera > Crambidae > Udea > Udea ferrugalis. The sequence goes on from OX465515.1 coordinate 3,633,259, forward strand.
TAATTTGTAAAATGATAATAAATCATAAATTATCTCATAATGTTTCCACAGAAGACTAGTCTTACCGAGTCCGACGTCAGAGAGCTAGGTGAGCGGAGCGAGCTGCTTCTTCGGGAGATGGAGCGCTTCGATCGGCTGACGAAGAGCGTTCAGAAGCTGGTCGGAGCGGAAGTAGCGGCTTTCAAGAAACCAATCGAAGAACGCAGACATGAATACATACCTGGAAGCACGTATGGTGAGTTGAAGGTTTCACTGTCTAACTCCCTTATTCATAGAAACAAACGCAACGCTAAAGCATTGCTTATGCAATTGACGTGCTATGTCATTTGAAAGTGTCAAAGCGATACAAAACGTGTTGTTGAAGAGCTGTTCAAGTTTTTATGAATAAGGGGGTAAAAATCTTTAAGGTCATAAGCCTATTAGGCCATCACGGCAACTGCAACTGCACGGCCCCAACCCGGCAAATATCTTGCCATTTAAACTTTAACTTTAAGTTGTGAGTGGTACAATATAATATGCAATGATAATACGAGAAAGCCAATGGCGAGCTAAAGCGGCGCGCTCTCGTCTCGTCTCTAATCGTACTGTCTTGACACGTTATAACATGGTCGAATTAACTTCGTCGTACCCCATGGTCAATTTTTGACTTCACATCAGTACTGGCATAACCTATTTACGTCTTTTTTATTGTGATATCATTGGTGGCCATTATATTGCCTAATTTGGCCTTTCCAGAGCCCCCAATGCACCACGAGATGAAGATGAACCACCCCACAGTGCTGCTGGCTGGAGGCCGCTCCCCAGAGGCCCCTGGCGTGGTCGTCTGCAACCCACCGATGCGCAGCAAATCCGTACGTCCCATATCCTGTACCAAACGCTGATTACCTAATTATGTCAGTAAAAAAATAGCAAAATATACAGTATTGTAACGGAAACCGTGTTTTCTTGAAGGAGATTGACCTGACGAGGAAGCTGAGCGAAAGCTACGATATGCAGGAGAAGCTGGTGGCTGACAACGCCGATTTAGAGGTCAAGAGGTCAGCGTTCATTTTTTACCTTTTTTTATTGATTTAATTATTTTATAAAACATGAGGATAGAAAATAGAAAAATAGGTATACACAACAATCTCATTGGTAAATAGGTATTTTACATAAACAATCACTTAATTTCACGATACGACATCGTGTCGTGGGAATCCACTATAGTACGATTAACAATTGTAGTCAGCAAAATGACAACTTCAACAGTGACTGATACAAAAAAGGGTGACCCGCTACAATAGTGACGTTCGGCAATCACTAGACTTAGACATTTAGTCATGCTTTATTTTACTAGGTATCAAAGCCTTTTTTAAATTGTAAATACTTAATAGGTACACAACGAATTAAATAATACGATTTAAGAAATATGGACCCTACCTCCATTATAAAACTTCTCACTAAAAAATTATAACCATAGCTGGGAAAAAAATGTTCAAAGAGGTTCAGGGGAATTAACACTTGAAAGTCAGGAAAATACAAGTATGTATTTATATACGTTTTTATTTGTTACGGTTGCTATTGATTCCGACTCCGATTCTGAATCGGTATATTCAGAATCGGCATCGGCATCGGAATCAGTTACATTTAAAACGAAGGAATCCACATATTGGTCTATAATGTGGTCGAGTTGACACATTTTGTCTTCGACTTTTATGGCATGGTGTATGCACTGTCTCCAATTATCAGGCGTCACCTCTTTCAGGCCTTCTTCAAATATTTTTTTACCTCTTTTATTTTAAAAGTTTTATTGTTCCTGGCAACGTACCCCTTTGCTTGAGCCCAAACTAACTCTATTGGGTTGAGCTCAAAGTGAAAAGGTGGCAGACGCAGGATTGTGACACCGTAGTCAGCGGCCAACTCTTTCACAGCATAGCGTTCGTAATTTGATTTTTGTAATTTTACTATTTCGATTAATTGAGCCTTTATCATTGTAGGTTGATATTTAATTTGTTTTTCATCTAACCACTGAACAATATCAGCCTTCCGCCAGTTTGAAGTGGGGATACGCTCGACTTTTCTTGAATGGTACGGTGCGTTATCTAATACCAGCACCGCATTTGGCTTTAATTTTGGCAAAACGCTTTTAAGCCATTTCTCAAAACACTCTGAATTCATCTCTTCATCCATACTATTTTTCTTCGATTCAAAAATAAGTAAACCGGAATCTAAAAAACCTTCATCACTGCCTATATGTGAAATTATAAGGCGTCGTCCTTTGCCGGTTAGGCCTTTTAGTCAAACCTTTAGAAAACGCTTGTTTGGAAGATTCTACTGTTGTATCCTCCCAAACTTTTGCAGTTTAATAAACGAAATTCTTACCTGTAAACAATATAATACAGAAACAAAACATTTTGAAACTGAAAACCTTTTTACTAAATACAGTTTACCGAAATAGCTCTATGTCTCAAGACGAAAGTCTGACCAGTGTGTGTTGCCAGTAATGACATATGGAAGTGAGCCGTGGTCATTCACTACGACTTTTTCGCCAGGCTGTAATGTCGACTAACTTTTAATTGTGAAAACTCGATTTACCACATCACTATTTATTTGGGACTGAAAACCTGTCACACTGAAAATGTCATTTCACTGACTACAATTAAAAATCGTAGTATACGAGGTAGCACATTCTCACGATGCCGAGTCGTCACACGATGCCGCGTCCTAGCACGATGGGCCGCAAAGTCGTATAACGTGCCATTAGCTGTACTAATTTTTAGTGACGGTAAAATGTACTACTTAGGCCTGGCACCCACTATTGGCATCGGCACGACTGAGGATTCTAGGTGGCAAATAGCAATATACTATAACATGATGGCAATAAAGTAGAAATTTCCGTGATATGTGGTCGTAATAACAAAAAGGCCGCTTCAGTATGCTTGAGGCTGCTGTATCGGCAGCCTTGAGCATGCTTCAGGATGCTTCGGCATCCTTCGGTACGCCGCCGGCGCCGAGGCAACCTGCGGTTCGGCATCCTTAAGGACGCCTCGGCATCCTTAAGCACAATTGCCGATAGTGTGCGCTTGCATGTAGGATGCCGAAGGATCCTTTTCCTTGCCGATGCCGATAATGGGCGCCGGGCCTTACTCATTTCTAAACAGCCAATGAAATAGGTCATTCAAAATTGCAGTTTATCCATAATCGATTAACAGATTTTGTTATTCAAGGGGCTGCCGTGGCTGCTTTCGCTTGCCCACTTGTAACTCCGAATGAAATAGAGATCTAACCTGAAATGACGTGTAAATCCGCATACAAGCGAGCACTCTTGCATGCGTAGATGTAGTGTACGGGTGCATCATTCCAGCTTATTAGACGGCCTCTACCTATGTGGTGAAGACCACTGTCTCCCACGCTTCACCACTGTATGAAAAAAGTATTTTTATCATTATAAAATTCTTCAAAGCAAAAAACACCTATATTAAATCTGAATGTGTGCACTAGGATTAATAAAGTTTTTATTAATTCACAATCTCTACTTACTACTGGCAGGTAGAACCAAAAATGCTTTTTAAACTGCGAACACGTCACTCAATGTCATTAACGTCAAACAGCCAAACACGCACCTTGTGCGCTAATATCAACAACTACATAAAATAAAATGTTTTTGTAAAGAACGGGCAACAAAATCATGGGTAAACTCAGGTGAGTTATACGAAACGTTTTATTTTAGGTACATTTTGTACAAGGAGTTGATGACGAAAGACCAGAATCTGGAGACCTGCCGTGCGCAGATCAAGAGGCTTCAGGGTGAGCTCAAGATGATGAACAAAGAGAACAGTTTGCTCAACGAGAAGTTGAACAAAAACAATCCTCAGGTACATAGCCTAATAAACTCGTTGGCCGTGACTTAGTACGACTGAAGCAATGATATTTAAAAGGGTAGGTAGGATACGTTATGTCAGTACTGATGCGAAGTCGAAAATTGTCCCCTAGCGTACGTTCCTATAATTTGACCGTATGTACAAGATAGTTTGATTATTTACTAGAGCGTAAACGAGACAGATACATGTTGCGCAGTGTCTTCTCAAACTGTTTATCCTTTGCTCAGGTGGTCGAAGTCCTGATTTCGGGTGCCTCTTTTCTAGCAAAAGTAACCTATCTAAGTGTTTTTATAGAATATAATTTTACTGATTTGTTTTTAGTAATGGGAAAAGTGAGTATCTGTAAAGGTTTAAGTTCTACACTCTGACTGAGTCGGCCCGTCTCTGAAGAGAGTGACAGTGGTGTATGCACTCCGGTTTGAGCCCGTAATTTAATGTGTTCGTCTGAACATGATGGAAGCATATTATCAGCTGCCAGTTGGTGCTATCACACGGAGAAAAATGGCGTTTGTAGCACCTAGTGTGTTTGTGTGAGTGTAGCTGGTCGTGTACAACGAACGAAATTGTAGCACCTTGCATGTTTCTCATTTTTTAGTGTGATGTTCCGTCCGTCTTTCTTTTACGTCCGTGGTGTTGAGTTCCTTGGTTCCGTTCCACCATTTCCCCCGTGACACGTTAACGTAACCAAAGCTTGGATATTGCATGAAAACCAGCTTTTCTTGCATTTTAGCAGGACTTATTCCACAACAAAATATTGACGCTCTTGTTTTGAGTATGCAGAACCGGTGCAGATGTGTCAGGAGAGCGATGGATTCACGGATTATTAATTTTTAGTTTTTTTTTTAAACAAAAATGTTTGATTTCTTTAGGTTTTGTTGATGCTTTAAAAATGAAGTTACAATCGATCTGTCCAAAAACCTACTTTGTGTTAACTTTTTGTATCATCCCGTGTATGTAATATGAAAGCGTGTAAATGAAAAACAATAGGACTACATATTACTTAAAAGTTGAAATAGTTCTCGTGTCTTTACAAAGCTCTGCTAAGTTGGAATCCAAAACGTCAAACTGTGACCCAACTAAGCAGTTTTTAAAATATTTAGCAAGTTAGGTTGCTACTCGACGATCACAAAATATAAAAGCAATTATTATAATGTACATAATTTCATCATTATCTTTCCTGATTATTGTAATGTCAACTTAATTGAATAATAAATCCGCTTACTAGCATTAATATGCTAAACAATGAAACGTGTGAGTCGTGGGATAGTGGAAATGTTCTAGGTATTATGTTGCTAGAGGCCAAATATTGCTACTTACATAATTGTGCTATTCAAGGAACAAGGTTATTTCCATATAAGATTACCTGGAAATAAAATAACATAAGCTATTATAATACTTATTTCCTTATACTTTGCGCAATTTGATGTGATTTCTCTCTGGCCACGAGCCACGTGACAAGGCAGCCTTAAAAATGGGGTAAAAATGTGTATTATAATAAACAATAACACAAGTGAAACAAAGGAAGAGAGGGTTCCGTGAAGCGATGTGACATTTTCTGGATTTATTCAGTCGTTGAAAACAGACATGAGAAGAGAATGGAAGGGAAGGAAAAGGACAGATAGATACCTTTGACTATTTATACGCCCGCGGACCACATGCCCGAATGTGTGATACTTCACTAGCCAATAAACTCTTCATTATGGAAATTAATGAAAACAAGACAAGAAAAGACATACAGCAGCTGTTTTAATGACTTAAGAAAGTCGGCACATTTTATGAACAGTGTGTAAAAGCTAATATACCTTGACTGCCAATTGGGAACATAAAATAAAAAAATAAAAGAAGGTAAATGAAGATGCCTTAAAATAGGATAAATACAGCAAGAGGTTAGGACTATACATAGTCACCTATTCTTGGATATCCTGTCGCACTTTTGGTAAGTCATTGATATTTGTGCCATAATCATTTGTAAATAAGGTTTTTGTCTCAACACCGCCGATCACCGTGGCCGCCCACGGTGACGTAGGAGCGGCCAGGCGCGCTTGTTAGACCCACTACGCTTCAGGACGGCACATAAGCAGCATCAAAATTATATACTTTTTCTAGTCTAATAATTTGGTACAGTTACAATTATATTACGTCATACCGGAAGACCCGTACGTCATTAAAGAATCCAAAAAAAACCAGCAGACAGAAAATTTGATATAGGTATATTACATTACTTTTATTTACATGTGATGTGTGTTATGTATGTACTTAAATAATTGTTTGTTGTGATTGACACTCAACGCGCAACCAGCACCATTGACAAATCAGCTCCGCGACAGATGGCGCGCTGAAGAGCTTTTGCATTCATTGCCCGCTTTAAACTGAAGTTTGTTTACAATAGTCAAGGTCATGCAACAACTGATGTGCAAATCGCCTGACGCGCTGCCTAACGCACGTTAAGGTTTGTCAGTTAGCAGGATCTTTCTAAATCTTAAAAAAGGTGCCACTGTAGATGACTTTGTACGAACTTTAAGACTTTGTTATTTATTACAGTTTTCCTATCGTAAATTGATAATTGAAGGGATTTTTGGAATACCTTTAGTTTATGGCGGGGAGCTGGTGGTGAAAGTTTGTCGGGAATGAGTTGGTAAGGGATTTATATAATTAACAGATTCTGATACTTAATGTTTCTCGGGGTTTTTTGATTTTCACATTGCTTTTTTCAATGCATAAATTATACCTTTTTGGCCACTCACAAATTGTGTCTTTCTTTATAACTAGCAATTGACCATTTCCCGTGGGTTATCGAATGGTAGCTAGATGATTCGGTTTATATTTTTCATCTGCAAGTTACGTAATTTGTTTTGATAAAAACATTCAGAAAATGTTACCGTTTGTCAGTTAGTCCTTTTCCGTTAACTTCTTATTTACTTTTCGTTTTGTAAATTCCATTGAGCGTTATATGGCCAATATTAGTTCATGAATACATCTAGGTGAAAAAAATATATATGTAGCGGTAAAAACTGTTTAAATTACTATAATTTTAGGAAAATATAGGCATTGATACGGATTTACACATTCATTGAATATGTATGAACAAAAAAAAATCCTTGTCCGTTTTGAAGTCTGTTAAAAAGTAAAGTATTAACTTAGCCTTATTTACTTAGTGCCAATCAACTAAAGTATACTGCGCATGCGGCCCAGCTCAACCACCTAGGGCGCAATCGCAATGATACTAAATCCCGTGGTGCGTGAAGGCTAACTACCCCTTTGATTAGTGCAAGTGCAGGAGTCCAGAGATTAGTGATTAGTGTAAGTGATTAGTCCAAATGTGTGTTTGTGTAGGGCAAGTAGTGTCCACTTTAGTTGCTGTGCTGCTGTTTTATTTAAAAAGACTTAATCATACATGAGAGACCTTTAAACTTGCTAAACGCTAACTGTCAATAATTAACAAACTACCGTCAGAGTTACGGAATTTTTAGGGTCCAAAAATATAAAAGGTAAACTAAAAGGTACTTTGTCTAAAATTCAAAAAAACATTTTAGTATCAAACTGGTAAGTAAGTGCATCGTAAGTGCGTGCAGTGGATTCAAACCATTATAGTTGATTCGTAAAATTAATACCTAAGTTGTTTTTGTTTTATGATTCTCACTTGTGGAAGCAATATTATATTATGTTATTAAATTAAATTAAAAATGCGTTTATTGCTTTCATACACAGTTAACAATAAAATATAAAATTTACAAACAACGAGGTCAGAGAAAGCAAAAGGAGATGGCTCAGCTTGTGCTGGCATGGAATTTCTTCCAGTCAGCGCTGAATTTCAGCCTAAATCACACACATGTTATCACATTTAAGTAGTACTCACTATTAGCAATTGTGACTGTTAAAACCTTAGTGGTTTTTTTCAGCATGCGACTATGCACAAATTATGTATTTAGAAGTTATATATGGTGAATAAATAATAAAAAGAAAACTGAATAAGCTTTGTGACCCACGCTGTGTCTGGAGAGGGAAAGATCGCGCGGGACGATATCTTAGCAACCTACTCGTGTCTACGGTATGTAAAGTAAGTTTTACTAAAAAAGTTCAAACAAGCAATGCATTTTATCAAAACTTTTTCATGGTTCTCGTTGTTTTCTTAATGCACATGTTTGATAGTGATAAGTATGTCAAATGTTGTTTTGATCTAGCCTCTAGCTATTTCTAAAAGAACATCGTAACGGAAGGACGGCAACGGATACATTTGCTGCATTTTTTAAAGTAAAATAAAAACGTAAATTAACGTAACGCGACTTATATATGGATAAAGCTAATATTTAGCACATTTGATCACCTGAATGGCATTTAGGTGAACGAATTAACGAATAAACGAACGGTTTACGAGTTTATACAAGTTTAACAAAATTTGGTATAAATAATGGCAATACTAAGTATTTCAATTTGTGACTATAGTCAATAGCATGGTTTCTTACGAGATGACATGAAAAAGAAAACACTGGGAAATTTAAAAATTGGAAACCTGTACTGGAAAAAGCGGTAAGGGTCACGATTTTACACATTTTAAAAATACGAACAGATTATTTTTTTGGCTAAAACTGTTATAATGATGTTTTCTAATATTTACGCGGACACTAAGTTTTCATCGAAATAAAACAACTTCACTTTACTTCATCCCGTGGTCACGGCTGCTGTGAAGTAGTCGAAACGTCGCGTAAGAAAATGAAAGAAAATATAAGACCGCGAGTAGAATCCGTGAAGTTGTTTTATTTCGCTGTTATAATAACCTATCCTGTCGATTCCTCTATATTAACTAGGTATTCCTTCGTGCTATCTTATAAGTTTCTTATGTTCGCGTCAGTGCCAGGTGAGCGAGAAATGTGAGACTAGTTTTAAGGACGATTTCAAAGTTATCTCAAACCTGCTTATATTGAACTTGTCTTAATCGCAGATGATCATGTAACTTGGTAATACTTTCTTTCATTTTCAGATTATGTCTTCTACACACCCTACAATCATCAGTTTGTTAACAAAAACTAAAACAACTACTGATATCAACCAAATGTTCACCCGCTGGTACGACTTTAATAGTCACAAGGAAATATTTGATTTCAATAATGAATATGGAAATAATTACTTAATTGCCGCACACGTGTTCGATCTCGAAAGTGAGGAACTCAGGTTTAATTACAAGAAAGATAACAAGTCAGATCCTATGTATAGTTTACCACATAAACAGACAAATAAACCTTCAGGCAGGCGAAAGCTAGTTAACGTTCCGATTCATGAATGCAGTTCTATGAATATAAATGACCTATTTTGTCATGAAGAGATTCCTCCATCTTTTGAAGAGGAAACTAGCTCTACAATACCAGAAGACACACATGCCGCGACCAGTGAAGAAAACAAAGTCAAAGTAACAGAAACGACCAAAACTAACCGTAAATATTCCTGTAGTTTGTGCGGAAGGCGCTGCCGCTCTTGGATTGGTCTGCACAGCCACTTCAAAAAGTGTTCAAAAAGCTCTGGATAATCTGCTGCAGACAATGATATTACAATAAAAAAGACGTAGATAGGTTACTTGTGCTAAAAAAGTGGCACCCGAAATCAGAACTTCGAACTTCGAACACCTGCATGACAGCAAAAAACGCCTCAAGTGCATACAAGTAAAGAAGAATTAGGATTTTTTAAATAAATATTGCAATCGTCACCTAGAGGAATACCGGAATCCACTAGACAAACGAACGAATACCTACCAAAAATGAGAGTGTGAAGAAACTGAGAATTAATAACATAACATAACATAAAGAATTATACTCGGATTTTTAATTGTAGTCAGTGAAATGACATTTTCAGTGTGGCAGGTTTTCAGTCCCAAATAAATAGTGATGTGGTAAATCGAGTTTTTACAATTAAAAGTTAGTCGACATTACAGCCTGGCAAAAAAGTCGTAGGTATTGAATGTCCACGTCCCACTTCCATATGTCATTACTGGCAACACACACTGGTCAGACTTTCGTCTTGAGACATAGAGGTATTTCGGTAAACTGTATTTAGTAAATAGATTTTCAGTTTCAAAATGTTTAGTTTCTGTATTACTTATATTATTTAGAGGTAAGAATTTCGTTTATTAACAGGTCATACAACTGGAAAAGTTTGGGAGGATACAACAGTAGAATCTTCCAAACAAGTGTTTTCTAAAGGTTTGACTACAGGCCTAAAGGGCCCAACCGGCAAAGGACGATAATTTCACATATAGGCAGTAATGAAGGTTTTGAAGATTCCGGTTTACTTATTTTTGAATAGAATAATAATAGTATGGAGTATCATGAAGAGATGAATTCAGAATCGGAGTCGGAATCAATAGCAACCTTAACGAATAAAAATGTATATAATTACTTGTATTTTGCTGACTTTCAAGTGTTAGTTCCCCAGAACCTCTTTGAACATTTTTTTCCCAGCTATGGTTATAATTTTTTAGTGAGAAGTTTTAATATGGAGGTAGGGCCCATATTTCTTAAATCGTATTATTTAATTCGTTTTGTACCTATTAAATATTTACAATTATTTAAAAAGGCTTTGATACCTCATAAAATAAATCATGACTAAATGTCTAAGTCTAGTGATTGCCGAACGTCACTATTCTAGCGGGTCACCCTTTTTTGTATCAGTCACTGTTGAAGTTGTCATTTTGCTGACTACAATTATTAATCGTACTATAATGAGAATTATGTGATATACGACTAGTTTTGTACCATGTTTTTATGTATTGATACCTATTTACTTACACGTAGTAAAACGAGTGATTTTTTATAATGACTTACTTTTTGATCTCATTTAATTTCGCAAGACTGATTTAATTATTTATTTTAAAATTATATTCCTAAAAATAGTGGTAAATTATTCTTTACTATTATAATGTAAGTGAGAGGATTGAAAGCCAATATTACATTATTAATTACCTAAATTAAGAGAGGGGCAGACTTTAAAAAAACTGAAACCAAGCTTTAACCTCATTTCATAAGTGTAGATTTATTAATAAACGTTTAAAAACAACTATACTCTGTTTCAATACCTACACCTAAGCTCAGCAGATGCTTATCATAGCAACAGTGACTTATTACTTGAAGCTGTTACTCTGAGCAGAGGCCCTATCACAATCGCTTCCCCTCAACTGTCGAAAACCCGCTGCGACCAAATGACGTTATAGTTTAATGACGTTTACCCGCTATAGGCAGGCGCACAGACCTTTTTTGATTTATCTCTTGCGTTGGTCCGAATGCACTGTTGGCTGTTAAAGTTCTAAATTCAAAATGAAGTTCTAATATCCGGCGCCCACGTTGCAGCCGCAAATGTTGTCTTAGACATAGACATTCCGTATCCTGACAGTTTTAGTCACAAGCTCAGCTTTTGTGCTGCATATTTACCGTCACAAGTCGTGTTTTGTGCGGTAAGTCGTGTCAATTTTTTTTTAAATTTTTTCTTCATTGCTGTAGTAACTTATTTTGCATGTTTTAGTCAAATTTCAATGAATGAAAAGACGTGAACTGAGCTTAAACTGAGCTGTAGAAAGATTCGTAATAAGGCCTCAGTACTTAGATATTTTTAGTTGTCAAAGTTTTTTTACCTGGCGCTCTGGTTTTCAATAGATGAGAACTATGTTCAGCAGTGGACTTTTTGCGGCTGTTAATGATGATGTGATGTACGTATTTTCTGGGTGAATCCCGCAATAGGTGGACTAACCGCCCGGCACTGCCAGCAGCGTCTTCATCCGGAATAAAGATATACACCGTTACATAAACGGCCTATATACGTCCCACTGCTGCTGGGCGCAGGCCTCACCGCAACTATGAGGTGGAGCGAGCAATACTCGGGCTCAGTGCGGATTGTTGGAGGGGTGTAAGGTTAGTGAGCAACCTTAATGTCAGATGTTATCAAGCCGCCCTAAGCCTTCCGACTAGGCTTAACGACTGACATCTAACGACGTCTGCCAGGACCAACTGCTTAACGTGCCTTCCAAAGCACGGAGATGCCCGAAATACATATCACTAAATTTCGGTCGGGGTGGTCACCCGTCCCATTTCCAACCCGGCGTGTGTTGCTTTACAACAGCGATCATTGCCGATTTTTTTTTATAAATCACATCCAGAGCGTCGTGGCCCGTGGTTAAACACTGGCTCAGAACCCGGTGGTCCCGAGATCAAGTCTGGTCAAAAACACTCCCCCTTTGTGTTCATTGTTTAATTTACGGCTAAGTCTCAGGTGATGGAAAACACCGATATAAAACCCAAGCAACCCGGATAGCGGGGTAAGCTCGCCCCCTTACCACGTTGGGTTCAAAATCACTCTGCGAAATGTGCGCTTCTGAATGTTTCGTTCACCATGACGGCAACAATCGGTGTGCCTCTGACTTGCTCATTAGGGATATGGTCGTGAGCAATGATATTTTAATAAGAAGACGAACTTGTGCTAACTTGTGCTAAAAAAGTGGAACCCGAAATCAGGACTTTGGACCACCTGAGCAAAGCATTAACAGTTTGAGACAACACTGTGCATGATGTATCTGTCTCGTTAGCACTCTAGTAAATAGATTAGATTAGATTAGATTATTTATTTCTCAAATTAACGTTCACTACAAATTACATTAGATGTCAAAATATAGGTCATTCAAATTGAGATCGTCAGAGAAGTAAAATTACAATTAAATACAATAAAATCAAAATTAAACTAATTTTAATCAAAATTAAATCGAATAAAAATACAAGGCAATAAAAGATTAGATCAATGAAAAGTCACAAATAAAATCAAGATAAACGATGTCATAGGTTACATTAAAATTAATTAATCATTTATCATGTCATATCATTGTTCGTGAGGGTATGTATGTATGTTAAATGACGTAACTAGAACTTTTTCACGTTTTTTATCAAGACTGTCTGTTTCAGTGAGCTCCAAACCGACTCGGCACTAACTGATTGTTCTTGTCCTTTTCATTGGATAATTGAATATCCGTGTTTCGTTCGTGTCGAGGAAAATCTGCTTGTTTTTTAGGATTAGTGCTTTGTTCACTAACAAAAAAATACAAGAGCATGTATTTTTTCGTACATGGGATGGCATGGGGCTCATAGTGTTTGGGGGGAGATTAGTTGTACTTTCGCTAAATAGGTAATAAGGATAGGGTATTGCCTAGTAATGATTGTTTTGAGCAAAATGTGGGCTTCTGAATGTTCCGTTCATCGTGATGACAACAATCAGTGTACCTCTCCTACCCCTTTTGTGATATGGTCGCAAGGTTATGTTATGTTATGTTTACAATTACTCTGCAGGGCGATGCGACTGCGATGAACCAAGAAACACTATCACAGGACGAATCCGAAGTTTGCGTGCAGGTTTGCAAGTTTAATAAATAAAATAGTCTACAATCTTTGATTTAAACAATAAGAATAAGATACGTCATTACGATATGCACGTCATTGATACGTCACTGTGAGTATTGCCATTTGTCATAACACAATTTAACGAATTAGCGAAGAAAAAACAAATCGTATCTTCATCTTCATCGTTTTAATCAAAGTCTACAATACATTACATATTCTCTTAGTGTAATTTTTAAACCGTGTAGACTTAGTCATGAAATTCGGTCCATTATTTAGAAATGAACGTGAAATTGGTAAATCTTGCTTAAAAATGGCACACCTCTTTATTCAGCTCAGCTTCAAGGTGGGCCAAGAGGTTTCAAAGAATCAATAGGGTGATTTCTTTTGGCCCACCTTGTATATAGACTGTTGTTGTATGAGCTTTAGTAAAATTAAAATTTTCTGCGAGAGCTTCAATCAATCCCTTAGCAGTAAATTTAATGAGCTTCCGTCTAATTGTTTTTTCCTATGCTGGCTCCTAAGATTCACGGCGGTTGGGCGATGTCACGGCGAGGCGATATCGCGGCGTGCAAGCCGTGATGTCACTGCGAAATAGCCGCGATAAAATAATTGGAAATTGTTTTGGCTTTCTTTATTCATGCACTAAATGGACTCTGACGAGGAAATACTTCTAGCTGTTTCACTGAATTACATCGAAACGTATTCGTAGAGGTGCCGGTGGCGGAGTTGTGACAGTGATCAGCAACGATCGCTGCAACACACGCCGGGTACGAAATGGAATGGGTGTGGTGACCACCCCGACCGAAATTTAGTGATGTGTATTTCGGGCATCTTTCCGTGCGTCGGAAAGCACGTTAAGCAGTTGGTCCCTGTACCTCAGATGTATACGACAGATGTCAGTCTTTAAGCTTAGTCAGAGGCCCTAGGGCGGCTTAATAACATCGGCCATTAAGGTAGCTCACTAACTTTACACCCCTCTAACAATCCGCAGTGAGCCCGCGTGTTGGAGTTTGGCTCATTCCACCTCATAGTTGAGGTGATCAAGATCGCCTCGTCGTGAAACCGCCCTTAAATCGCTAGTGGAAACAGGCTCTTAGTCTAAATGTAATGTGTGTTATTAATTCTCTTTGTGCGGGATCACTCGACTGTAACACTGTTTTGTTACGCTTAGGGGGGAAACTTTAGGAAGCCCATCAAAGTTAAATCTCAAAAGTGAATGACTTCATCTCCACTGCGAAACACTGGGAAACCAAGTCGGCGAACATACTCGGACTTCCGACGTTCGTTTTGGTGTAAAGTCGCGGAATGAAAAGCTTGACCAGTTTTCAAATAAATTCGTTTACGCGTTGCAAGCACATGTTACCTTTTTAAACTGTGTAACAGGCTAGAATACGTCGAAAGGTATTCTTTAAAAGTATGTCAATAAAATTTAAATTCGATTAAACGTAATTATGTTCCTTCACGATTGACAGTTTAACCAATATTTTTGTCATCATTAAGCAAGCGGAAACAGATCTTAGGGTGGTCAACCCTTTCATTCCCCGACTGTACTTAATGGTTAAAAAGGTCGCGGGTCACATCAGCCAATTAATTAATTTGTCTGTGTATTATTTTTCAGCTGGAGAAAGATTTGGAAGCTCAAGAACTAGTAGCGAAACTTGAAAATTACAAAGTCTCTACAGTTGAACTTGTACGTTAGTTTCCCTTTATCGTTTTAAGTCTAACAGTTAATTGCATAGGTATACAGTAGGGCAGGGAACTATTATCTATTAGCTCTGTTTCATGAGCTATGTACATGGCATTATGCTGAAAAATGGCTTCATATGGTAGTTAACACCTAAACCACTGAACAGATATAAATGAAATTTATCACAGACAATCTAGAGCCTGGGTAAGGACATGAGCTGTTTTTAAATGTGAAAGGACTCTAAACGGCTAACATGGCTGATGAAGTTTGCATGGGAATTACGCCATTTCCAAAGCTAAAACCTTAAAAATGGGTTTTTCAAGAAAATTTGCCACTAACCCCCGTATTCACAAACGTCAATCAATGCTAAGCACGCGCTCACGCTCATGTTGTCTCGTAAAATGTCAATGGAACTGAAAGGGACAGCATGAACGTGAGCGCGTGCTTAGCGTTGATTGTCGTTTGTGAATTCGGGGGTAAGGGGTTGAAATCGGGGGTGAAAGTCCAATAGGTTGTAATAAGTAAATTCCGCACTTTGCGGTTAGTCAGGTGACCAGTCGAAGTGCAGTTAATGAACCGCATAGAGCATAGGCTACCTAAGAGCCTAAAGCTTATTCTAAAGTCTATAGAATTTACTCTGTCACTTCTTGTTGAGTAACAATTACAACAATATTAAGTAAGTAACTTCAGGCAAACGTTCTTGCTTCTGCATGTAGCCCAGTGTTACTGGAAACTTGACTAGGAACCTTATTAAAAAGTAACTCTGTTGCGGATGCATCTTTACAAGTAAGCTTAAATTCTTAGCAGCAGCGGAGCTTAGTTGCAAATATGATGCTTTCTGAGCAAAGTTAGTGCCGTGTAGTGCCGGCACGTTAATAGAATAGCACTACCCCCTCTCTTCCCGTGGGTGTCGTAAGAGCCGACTGAGGGAAAACAGCCACCAGGAGATGGGCAGCAGCGTCTCCACACACAGCAGGCCATACTGCGATCGCCAACCCGCCTGCCAAGCGTGGCGATTATGGCAAACCCCCCCCCAAAATGATGGCACGACACAAAAAACGGCCCCCAGTCCCCGGCGGCCCCGCTATTCCTGGCTACGGCAGCGGTTATGGTAACGGCGGGGCAGGGGGTGCGAAGAATCCCCGGGTGAGATCCGGCTGCCAACACCGACGACTCGACCTGGCAACTTATAACGCGCGCACACTGAGGCTCGACGCGAAGCTGGTTGAGTTGGAAGAGGCAATTGGTAAGTTACATTGGGATATTATTGGGTTATCTGAAGTCCGAAGAGAGGGTGAGGACTCGATAACCCTGCAATCCGGTAACTTACTATACCACCGGGAGGGCGACCAACAGTCCCTAGGTGGTGTCGGGTTCATCGTCCACAAGTCCCTTGTCAACAACGTGATAACTATCGGAAGTGTTTCGAGCAGGGTAGCGTACCTGATACTCAGAATATCAAAACGATATTCGCTGAATGTCATCCAGGTCTACGCTCCGACCTCGAAACACGACGATGTCGAAGTGGAGGCTATGTATGAGGAGATCTCTAAAGCCATGCATAGCCATAAAACCCACTACACAGTTGTGATGGGGGATTTCAATGCGAAGTTGGGGCAACGTTGCGGTGATGAGCTGCGAGTGGGGCAATTTGGATTTGGGCAACGGAACAACAGGGGCCAGATGCTGGCAGACTTCATGGAGAAGGAGAACCTCTTTATGATGAACTCCTTCTTCAAGAAGCCCGTAAGCCGCAAATGGACCTGGATCAGTCCGGACGGTAGGGTCAAAAACGAGATCGATTTTATCATGTCGACGAAGAAGCACATATTCAATGATGTCGCTGTGACCAACGCTGTCAAGACAGGAAGCGATCACCGCATGGTCAGAGGCACATTGAATATCGACATAAAGCTTGAGAGAGCGCGACTGATAAAATCCACGCTCCGACCAATACCGGCTCAGATTCAAAACCCCGAGTGCTTTCAGCTCGAGCTTCAAAACCGCTTCGAAGCCCTTGAGAACAGCATCGATGTGGACGATCGATACAACATGGTGGTGGATACTGTTCGTACGGTAGGGTCCAAGTACTTTAAAACCCGCCGTCCAAAAACAAAGAAACTCTCCAGTCATACTCTCCTACTCATGGATCAGAGAAACGAAATGAGGCTACAGAACTCAGTTGATGCCCATCGTTATCGGCAACTCAATAGACAGATATATAAGTCTTTGACGAGCGACCTCCGCCAATTTAATACCCAGCGTATTAAAGAGGCCATTGAGCGGAACAAAGGCTCCAAAGTGTTCGCCAGAGATCTGTCTATTGGGCAAAGCCAACTGACGAGGCTGAAAACTGAGGCAGGTAGCATCATTACGTCAACACCTGAAATCCTGAGGGAGATTGAGAGTTTCTATGGACAGCTGTATTCCACGAAAACACCTGTTGAAAGCAAGGCTAAAGACCCTAGAGCCAAGCTTACCCGACACTATACCGAAGATATCCCGGACGTCAGCCTGTACGAGATTAGGATGGCTCTCAAGCAGCTGAAAAACAACAAGGCGGCGGGTGATGATGGAATCACAACAGAGCTTCTGAGAGCGGGCGGTCGGCCGGTACTTAAGGTCCTCCAGACGCTCTTCAATTCTGTCATCCTCGGGGGCAGAACGCCAAAGGCATGGGGCAGAAGCGATGTGATGCTGTTTTTCAAGAAGGGTGACAAAACTCTCTTGAAGAACTACAGACCCATCTCGCTTCTGAGCCATATCTATAAGTTGTTTTCGAGAGTCATTACGAATCGTCTCGCTCGCAGGTTTGACGACTTCCAACCTCCCGAACAAGCCGGGTTCCGAAAAGGCTATAGTACCATAGACCACATTCATACCAATTCGGAGCGGGTGGTCCTGAAAGCAAAATGTCATAGGAGCAAAACGTCCGTAATTCAAAATGGCATCTGTCAATAGAGCAATACGTCCTTAGTATCAAATGACAGTAATTGAAATGGTCAAGGGAGCAAAACGTCCGCAATTCAAAAGGTGCGTCCCCATACAATAAACGTGTTTTTTCTTCTGGGTATTTTTACGGTATATTAATAACGGTAACAGAAAGTCTTACAATTTTCACAGATTATTTAGTAGTATAGCAACTAACTTTACTTCCTTAATTGGGTATTTCTACAAAAGTTGGACAACTTTTGTGGATATTTTATTTAAAGGAGTCTACCATAAAATACTACGGATTTAAGATAGGTAATCTAAGAAATATAATATGTTGTCGTAGACAGACAGTTTATATAGTAGTTTAGAAATTGTTTCGAATTTTCCATTTTTTTCTTCCAGAAAACTGACGGGGGCAACTCAGAGTAGGTATTGATAAATAGACAATTACATGAAAATTATCAGTAATTTCTTAATGATCACAACAATTCTATCTAAGAGTGTGATAGCACCATCATGTTCTTTTAAATGTTAATCCTTCTGATGAAATGAATGGAAATATATAACGATTTCATTTGATATTATTATGATTGACGACCGATGTGGTTGTAATGGTTGAGAACTATTGCATTTTCATTTTTGGTGCATTTTTACGCCATGTTGAAAAAAATATTGAATCTACAATTATCTATAATCTATATTTGAGTTACATATTTTTGCGTAACTATTACCTTTCAAGTACACAGCGCAAGCGGCTAAAGTAAAAAAAAAAATCACCGTTTTTACCACATTTGTTATTCCTGCTCCACTAATAACGAGCTAATAGTTCCTGAGATAAGTTCAAACAAACAAACAAACTCTTTCACTTCCTACTTTTGTGATATGTATAGATTTCATGTAATCAAAATGTCAATTGCAGACGGTTTGTTTTTAAAACTCATTCTTCTTCCGAATAGGTTTTATTTATTTTCCGCTACAGCTAACGAGTTAAAAAAGGATCTTATGCATTAAGGACGTCTTGCTTGCATGACATTTTCAATTAGTGACGATTTACTTCGAGAGCTTTTTCAATTGCGGACTATTTGCTCCCATGACTTACTGCGTTATGGTCGTTTCATACAAGAGGACGTTTTGCTTTCAGGACCAACCGCTCCGAATTGTTCATACGCTGCGGCAAGTTATACAGAAGACCGAAGAGTATAACTTGCCACTTTGCCTAGCGTTCGTGGACTATGAGAAGGCCTTCGATTCGATTGAGACCTGGGCAGTGTTGCAGTCTCTCCAAAGGTGCCAAATAGACTACAGGTACATCGAGGTTCTTAGGTACCTATACCAAAACGCCACCATGTCGGTCCGATTACAGAACCAGAGCTCTAATCCGATCCAACTACAGCGAGGTGTGAGACAAGGAGACGTCATCTCTCCGAAATTGTTCACAGCTGCGTTGGAGGATATTTTCAAGCTTCTGGACTGGAAAGGACGCGGCATCAACATCAATGGCGAGTACCTAACACACCTACGATTCGCCGATGATGTAGTTCTTATGGCTGAGACCTTGGAAGACCTGAACATAATGCTCGAAGATCTCGGTAATGCTTCTCAGAGAGTGGGTCTTAGGATGAACATGGACAAGACCAAAATCATGTTCAATGCCCATGTTGCACCCGCTCCAGTTAACGCTGGGAACATTACACTCGAAGTTGTTGACCACTATGTTTACCTGGGACAGGCAGTCCAGTTAGGTAAGTCCAACTTCGAGAAAGAGATCTCTCGTCGAATCCAGCTCGGATGGGCAGCATTCGGGAAGCTCCGGCATATATTCGCGTCCGAAATACCTCAGTGTCTCAAGACGAAAGTCTTTGACCAGTGTGTGTTGCCAGTAATGACATATGGGAGTGAGACGTGGTCGTTCACTATGGGTCTCATAAGAAGGCTCAAAGTCACCCAGCGAGCAATGGAGAGAGCGATGCTTGGTGTTTCCCTGCTTGATCGAATCAGAAATGATGAGATCCGCAGGAGAACTAAGGCAACCGACATCGCTCGAAGGATTGCATCGTTGAAGTGGCAGTGGGCGGGGCACATAGCGCGGAGAACCGATGGCCGTTGGGGCGGAAAGGTTCTCGAATGGCGACCGCGTACCGGACGACGTTCCGTGGGCAGGCCCTCCACAAGGTGGACCGACGATCTTGTCAAGGTCGCGGGAAGCCGCTGGATGCGGACAGCGCAGGACCGATCGTTGTGGAGATCTTTGGGGGAGGCCTATGCCCAGCAGTGGGCGTCGTTCGGCTGACATGATGAGCAAAGTTTTACGGAAGTTCTGGCTTGCTTATCGGGCTACGATGTGTAGGTAATTCAATAGGTGGATGCGTGTATCCATATTTAATAGTTTAATACCTATTTAATAGCCAGCTTAGGCTTTATTTCACACAGTTTCCTTGAAACGCAACTATAGTTCGTTCGCGTTTAATGCCGAACGCAGTCACTTTAAAATTTAATTCTTTTGCACAAAAAAAATCTCAACCTTTGCGTTCAAAAGCATGCGTTCAACTGATCACTCTGGACTTGGCTTTCTAATAAGGAACGATTCGATTGGTTAGGGGACGTGCTAGATCGAAGGACAAGTATGAAATTACTGCATTCTTACGCGAACGAACTATAGTTGCGTATTCAAGGAAACTGTGTGGAATAAAGCCTAAGCTGGCTATTAAATTATTAGCTATTTAATTGTTGCTGCTGTGATTGCTGTAAACGATCCCAAATCATCACCAACTCAAGTAGTGGGTGGGTGGGGCTCATGGCACAAAGAACTGATGCCTGTTGGGGCTGGAAAGATCTCATTTGCAGCCAAACGCAGAATGAGACACCCTCGCCCACACAAGGTGGACGGATAACGCAGGAAAAGTGTAGGGAGGGGGGGCCTACGTCAAGCAGTGACACTGTATGTCTATTGATAATGACGCTAATGATGACTGGAACTTCAGCGTATTAATTATAATTCCCAAATTGTACAGGAAAAGCAGCTAGGTGAATTGGAGGTGGAAGTCCGTCACTTGAGAGTCGAGATGGATACAGTGGGTCGCAGCGCCTGCCGCGGCGGCGGTGGCGCCAACACCTGCTTCGAACAACCGGTATGATTTTATCATCATTCATATATTAAAAATCTAAAAATGATAATATGACATTTAACCTTTATAAGTGTACATGTGGATATTTTTATTAAAACTGATTTTAAACACCTACAGCGATCGAGTCAATACTTACAATGCTTTCGTTGTAGCATTTGCCTTGTTCACTTTACAACATTATGTTATATATTTTTTTGGAATTTACTAAGTACTTAGTGAAATTAAACAGAATTATTATGACCGCACTAAAAACAATGTCTGCTTAACTACGTTTTTCAAAAAGCAATATTTGGTATTTCAAATATTAAGCTCCAAAATTTCATAATAAGGCTCACCACAGAACAGCGAGAATTTATTTAACATGTGGGCTCTGTTATTAAAATACTTCATGCTATGTTACTTTGAGTAATATTCCCTAATATAATAATTAATTAATTTCGGATTTATGAATATCATAATTCATTAGTACGAGTTCTGAGGTGACTTCGGCGTGAAACGAATCTGGGACAGTCAACCAATTTCTACAGGTTATGAGAAACAATTGCGACGATTTTTACCCGGCATTTTTAACTTTTAAATATTTAAGATCATATTTTATTTAGTCTAGAACGCAGTTATAGTCCGTAAAAAAAATTAAAACGATAAAAGATGTCGCTGAATAAAAAATATTATTATTCACTTTTTTGGTGTGAAGTATGTTACGATTAAACCCACTCGTGAACTAGTTTATTAAAATTAGTTTTATTGCAGTTAAAGATGTTTATAAACTTTGCAGGCTGGTGGTCCACCGGTGCCGCCCATGACCAGAGCTGTAAGTATTCATTTATACATATTTATTATTAAACATATCTATATTAAAAAGAAACATTCGTGTGGTTGTCCGAGTACCTACTACAATGTAAGTAGGTATGATTCGCAAAGAAGGGCTTATTTGAAGAGTGGGGAGCGTCATGGTCCGTAGATTACCTACTAATCTGCCTGGACCACTTAGGTTCCCAAATTTAAATCTGCTATGCTATTCTGGCTAACACCTAATCTCATCTCGATCGTGATCAATAATAAACGCCAACTTTGATTGTTCATATTCATTTGTATAGAAATATTTTAAAACGTTATTATGTTATGTTAGTTCTTTTAACTCAAACGATAATATTTGGAGTTTCACAAAACTCCAAAATACAATCTCACTTCATATTCGCTCGGTGTGCATATGCAGTATGCTACCATTGTTCAATTATCGTTGAACTTTTCGCTGAAGTTATACACCGATAAAGAACCCAAGCAACTCGGATAACAGAGATATACCGCGTATCGTGTAGGGTTTCAAAATCGCTCTGGGAAATGTGGGCTTCTGAATGTTCGTTACAGTATGTAGGCAACAGTCGGCTTGCTACTGACTGAGCGTATGTTATGTGATAGGGTGTCCACAAAACTAGTCTCAAGCCGAAGCCCACAGGTAGAACATCACTAAGGCTACTCGAATCACCCCCATGTATCGCGATTTTTGTAAGTTTTTGAGTTACGATTCGTTTCGTATTTTTTCTCCAAGTTTGACCTACGATTTTCAGCATTATCCCTACCTTTTTTTGAAAAGAGTTCTTTTTTGTCATGAGAAAATGTGGCTCTTTAAAATCCCATGATTATACGCCTTAAGGACTCAAATCTCTCACAACAGTAGTGTTACTGCGTCAAGATTCTTCCAATTCAATGAAGCCTAAGTTACCTTGTCCGAAGGCATCGCCGCGCAGCGCGGAGTGTGCGCCTGATCCCGAGTGACACGCTCATCTGAATCGCAAATCCCGCTCTGCGTTTAAAGTGACAACAAATACCGCAGTCTTTGGATATTTTCTAACGGAAGGTTGTTCCTATTTTGTCTTTTGGCCTAACTAAGCAAATCCAAGTTGGCACCACCTGGTTTCAGCTGAACCACAAGTTTTTTTTTAAAAGCATAAGTCAGGAGTTGTTTTAAAAATACACCGTCACAAATTTTTAGCTTCAGAGACTTAGAAGGACTCTGACTCGGGTCATGAAAAATCTAACCCTACAAATTTAAAGTCCCAATTTTAAAGGACTTTAGGGCCCAAATCTCTCACAACACTAGTGGGTATTGCGTCAAGATTCTTCCAATTCAATGAAGCCTAAGTTACCTTGTCCGAAGGCATTGCTGACAGCGCACAGTGTGCGCGTGATCCCGAGTGACACGCTCATCTGAATCGCAAATCCCGCTCTGCGTTTAAAGTGACAACAAATACCGCAGTCTTTGGATATTTCACAACGGGAGGTTGATACAATTTTGTCTTTAGGCCTAACTAAGCAAATCCAGAGAAACTCCAATTTGGCGCCTTAAACAACTTGCTTTCAGCTTAATCACGAGGTTTTTATAAAGGCGTAAGTCATGAGTTGTTGTAAAAATACTCTGTCGCTAGTTTTTATCGTTAGAGACTTAGCCGGACTTTGACTCGAGTCATGAAAAGATCTAACCCTAAAAATGTAAATTCCCAAGACTTAAGGACTCAAATATCTCACAACACTAGTGGATACTGCGCCAAGATTCTTCCAATTCAATGAAGCCTAAGTTACCTTGTCCGAAGGCATTGCGAGTGACACGCTCATCTGAATCGCAAATCCCGCTCTGCGTTTAAAGTGACAACAAATACCGCAGTCTTTGGATATTTTACAACGAGAGGTTGATCCAATTTTGTCAATGATATTACAATAAAAAAGACGTAGATAGGTTATGTGTCAGTACTGACGCGAAGTCAAAAGTTGTCACCTAGCTTGATTATTTACTATAGCGTTAAGGAGACAGAAACAAGTTGCTCAGTGTTGTCTCAAACTGTCAATGCTTTGCTCAGGTGGTCGTAAGTTCTGATTTCGGGTGCCATTATTTAGCGCAAGTAACCTATATACAACTTTTTACTATAATATCATTGGATGCTGCACTGAAAATGAAATTGTTTCACCTTTTACAACAACGTCAGTTGTATGCGGCCTTTCTGATACGTGATTTGAATGTGAAAACTTATTGAGTCGAATCGTTGAGAATGTTGCGATTGGGTTACAGAATATTTTGATTAAAAATAATAAATTTTTCGCATTATGAAATAAATGACCTTTGAAAACTGATTTTTTAATCTTTAGTATCTTTTTGATGTCAGCATTAACCAAGGTAAATCTAGAATATTCACTTCATTATAATAACTCTGTAACTCAATGCTCTCGCAATTAATAAAGCCTTTTTTTGCGAGTTTTACTTATTAATAAATGTATGAAAGTAATTTAGTCCAGTTTATTGATCACGGTATAACCAAAGATCGTGGAGACCTATGAAAGTGGACATTATGTGACACAAAATATTTTTTTTATGCCAGCATAATAATATTATGAAGAAACTAGCGATCCGCCCCGACTTCACACGGGTGCAATGGGATGTTGTTAAACATATGAACCTTCCTGTTCAACCACTACCTATTAAAAAATGCATCAAAATCCATTGCGTAGTTTTCACATATTTTAAGCATACCTACATACTCGTAGAGACAGAAAAAGCGATTTTGTTTCAAATTATGTAGTCATTAGAACACAACACAAAGAAAGAACAAAAAAATACATTATTTTCAGAGGTTCCTAATGAAGCTAAAATTCAATCGTGAATTTTAACAAGTTAATTGAACTGTACCTTCAGATTTATGTGACCCTACCTCAGTAGCGACATCTTCGCAACATAGGTCACTTAAATATGAAGGCGTGTGTACATCAATGTTTCCTTACTGTGATTGATCTATGTACATTTGTGCAATTGAGATTATTTATCTTAAGTTTCATTTTTATTCTACAACCATAAACCATGTAACCCAAGTTTAGACACTCCACAGTTATTCTTAGAATATCATCGCTCTTCATTCACGCCTAAGTGAACTCACTTATAGCACATTATACACCATACAGTAGAACATCTAAATACAAACGTGCCACTCTCGGTTTGAATGTGTGCGTGCGCGTCACGGACGTCGTACGGACGGGCTGTGCCGCGTGTCTGTGTGCACTCTAGGCTAATAACTCGGTGGGCGGCCTTAGATAGCCTACTGTATGGTTTATACTGTCTTATAGTTCCATCATTCGCAGCAGCCACTGCACTGCTGCCAATTTGGAATTCTGGTTTCTAATTAATGGATTTGGTTTGTTGGTCTGTCTGTCGCTCTGTTTGACGCGAGCTTCCTGTGCCAAGTGGAAAATGACAGATATGGCTTAGAATAGGATCACCTATTGGATACTGGTTTCTGTTTATAGATTCCGTGAGAATTATTTTAACCACTGATAACTTTTTTATTTATTTACTAAAATACATAGACGGCTGTTTTCGGCCGACTGTTGGGTTTAAAGCTAATTAAGGGGAACTACTTAGCATTGCTAGTATTAACCATCTATGATTTTTTTCTGGTTACCTACATCAAAGTTGACAGGTCCTCGCACTGATTTTATTTATTTACATGCGACGATTTCAGGCCGTATTTCTTTCTTTATAAAACCATTCTATTTATTGATTCATATTTAACTTTTTACCACAGAATATTATTTATATCATGACAGAACAGCTGAGTGCTACCTAAGAAACACAATCAATATTTTTTGTTTTATTTAATATTTTAGGCCCATTTGATCCATTTTCGTTAGCTAACTCAGTCATGTCACGCCTCACGCTATTTGTTAAAAAATAACAGTTTTCCAATATTTAGCCTACAGACTGCAACGAGAATTAATTAGTTCCAGCATGGTTGAATATTTAAGACTTTTTAAGGCCTTTTTTTGTTAAATTTCCGTTCATTTCGGACATAATTATATTTGCGAAACAGTCAGGTGGAAATTTTCACTGTCACTCACCGATTGTTATTGCACTGGTGGTTTGATACGTAGTGTTATTTTGGAAAATGTAAATGTACACCGGGTCAACATTTATCTTTTCGAAGTGCGGTCAAGAGCTCTTTATAATTGTATAATTTACAGCTATTTATAATTATGTGATGGGTAGTAATTAAACAGACTTCTTTTAAATGCCAATATTCGACTCTAAAAATCTAAGGAACTTTCTTAATTACTAAATGCTGCACTCAGAGACGTCAATTAACGTTAATGGTTCATCAGAGCCAAAATTTTAAATTCTTAAAAGATCTTTACTCAATTTGTTATAAAGTCTCTTTTGAAAAATGGAATTTTGACTCTAATGAACCATTAACGTCAATTGACGTCTCTGAGTGCGGCCATAAGTCAGCCACATTATTAGTTAGCCACATTAGTACCTGACCTAGGCTTACGCTAACACAAAAGACCGTTACATGGGCGGTCGTCTCTAGTGGGGACGGAACCCATAACCTTTGCTGCTAAAGGCAGAACTTTTAACCATCGTGCATGGGACAGTCACGTAATACAGATTCAGTTGTGGTTGTCTTGACTTAGACCCCGTATTCAGATTGGATTTTAAAACATACGTATCCGTAATATCCGACTCCTTTGAATGAGCGTTCGCGGAAAAATCCGTAATATGTTATGATAAACACGTTTTCTATCTCAGTTTTGTGTCGTTGCTTAGTTTCATCTGGCTCAGGTCACGCCTTTGTTGAGCTAAGTAAGTAAGAAATTGGATATCTCCTACTACAATGGTGCCATTATCCGATGACATCACGGCAGAACTTATCTTATCTTGGATAACAATAAGCCCCACCTTTTGCTCTTTACGATCATGTCAAGATTTGATGGGTGTTCTCATTATGTGGTATTGTATTTCTGTAGTGGGGAACTAAGTACAATAATTTGATATCTTGGTGAGCTTCTGTGAGCTCCATTGTTTGTTAGTATCGACTTCCTTAGTGATTTTCTTGGCAAAAACTTATGGGTTTTCTTTTCAAAATTGCAAGATTATGTGTCTAAAAAACTCATCTACTTTAGCATTCACAAATTATTCATCTACAAGTAAAGCACTCTCTTACGCTTGCTATATGAAAGCGTATTAAATTTAAAAAAAATATTTTTCCTGCCATAAGGGTAACTCTTGATTACGTCAGCTTATTCGATCTTGTATTTTGTAAAACTTAACGAAGTGGCCATGAATTTGAAAGATAGTTATGATTAAGCATATAGTCCGTTCGCGTTAAGAATGCAATGATTTCATACTTGTCCTACGATTTAGGACGGCATCTAACCAATCAAATCATTCTTACTTAGAAAGTCGAGTCCACAGTGACTAGTTGGGCGCATACTTTCGAACGTTGTGGATTGAGTTTTTTTGTGTGCAACAGAATTAAATTTAAAAATACTGCATTCTTGCCGCGAACGGACTGTAGGTGTGAACTTTACAACCATTGTGCTTTTTACACGGCTACGTAATCGGCCAGTTGTACGTGTCTGCAAACAGCTCCATCTGTGGTTAATGGACGAAGCTCTTTTTAGACGCCTGGAAACAGCGACATCTGCCGGTAATGGACGACCCGATTTTCATATTGCAGGTTTAGATAGAGCTGAAAGAGCTGCCAGCTAGTTTTCGAAAAGTGTCATTTGAGCAATATCCCCCCCTAAACAGGGGAGGTAAGTTAACCCTATAGGTGAAAGTATTACTTGTTTTTTGCAGTGTGGCGTTTGTCCTCCATGCCCAGCGCCATGTAATCCAAATGCTCCTCCGGTAAGAAACTAATATCATAAGATTTTCCTTCCATTTTTTAACTCTGCGTGTTTCGCGTTTGGAGTTGCTTGTTTGTAATCTCCCAGAAAAGCAAAACCACGAATGTAATGAAATCATGAATCGAAATGACGATTGCAACACTAAATGGATAGAATTTGCTCTAAATGCTGATTTCTGTTTAGACACCAGCGGAGAGAGAAGTACAGAAACTCACAATACAACTGCGGCAAACAGAAGAAAATTTCAAGACTAAAGTTACTGAGGTATGAAAAGAACAATTAGCACTACATATTAATTCGGTAATACGGCAATTTACCTATTTTTTAACAATTCCCAGTGTGCCATGCTTCGAGTGGAGTTATTAAAGAAGAAGGAAGAGTTAGAAAAAGAGAGATGCCAGCACCGGGAAGTTCAGAACAAGCTTCGAGAGTTGGAGATGAAGTTCGAAGGGCTGGCCACTCACACCAACATGTTGATGGGCACTAAGGAACAGGCCTTCGAGCAGGAGGTGAACGTGAGGGCCCTGAAGCAATGCTACAGAGAAGCCAGGGAGGAGATAGACGAGCTGAGGACGCTGATGAAGGAACAGAATGATCAGCTGCAAGACTACAGGGTTAAGGTTTGTATTCACAGGGCACTAGAAATTGTTCAGCGCCGTCTAGCAACAAGTGAAACTAACTAAACTTTGTTCGGTTGGATACTAGACAACGGACAACATAACCTCAAATTACCTACCCACTTTTTAAATACATGATATAAATGAAACACTCATGCCAATACCAATTGACATAGGTATTCAAGCACACAAATGTGTGTTCTGAACTGCTACACCCAATCAGTCGTCAACGTATTATCCAATCGCAAGATAAACAACAATTACTCGTATTTCATTCAATAATTAGTTAAAACTCCTGTATATACAGGATGGGTTTTTCAGGTGGGCTTGGTAGGCCAAATCCTAAACTATGCTAACACGCAAAAACATGAAACTGTCATCAAAGTCATGAAAAGGCGCCGCAAATTCACATGTTTTGAAGTTAACTTATTTTTCAGTATTTGCAAGCACAACAACTAGTGGAGGAGCAGCGTCGTCAGATGGATATGATGGACATGGACAACACAAGAATCAGCGAACAGATTAACCTAGAAATTCAAAGGGTCAAGGTAAGTAAACGGAAATATCTATTTTTTTTTTCAAAATTATCTTCTACTTACTTAAATTAAAGACCTTATTCTTTAATTTAAGTAAGTATTCTTAAAACCTGCTATAGTTCAGTATAACTCTTTCAAACTTGGCATGAGTTACATTCTTGGTATTCCTAAACAAGTTATTTTTTAGAAATATTACAGATTTCAATAGCAAAGTTACAATTTTGTGCTGAAGAGGAATAATCCGGTAACACGTGATATAAGTTGGTAAAACTCTGGATATTCCTTCAGATTAAGTTCCAAGAGAAGCTGCAAGAGTTGGCGCCAATCCCTGATCTGCTGAAGGCGACGCAGATGAGGCTGAAGGATGCCCAGCAAGCCCAGGCCATCGCGGAGCACAACGCGGAACAGCTTGCTAGAGAACTCAACTGTGCTAGAGAAAAGGTTAGTGGAGGACAAATCAGTTTTGATGTTCACCCAATGATATTATAATAAAAAGAGGTAGTTAAGTTGTGTCAGTTAACTTCGAACACCTGAGCAAGGCATTGACAGTTTGAGACAACACTGCGCAACGTGTAGTAAATGAGCATACTATCTTGTACACCCGGCCAAATTATAGGTACGTACGCCAGGGGACAATTTTTGACTTCGCATCAGTACTGACTTAACGTATCTCTTTTAAATATCATTGGGAAATTAAAAATTGTATTGTGTCATAATATCGTAATTTTGTGCCTCAGGTTCACGTGCTTCTGCACAATAGCCTGAAAGGACCTGAGAAACCTCCCGAGAAGGGCGCTGACGAGAAACAGATGGCTTTGCTGCAGCAGAGAATATCCCAGCTCACCGAGACCAACATGTCACTCAAGAGTGAGATTGAAAGACTCAAGTAAGTGCACTCAGAAAAACCATACAAAATAGTCCCACAGCTGGGCACAGGCCTCACCTCAACCATAAGGTGGAACGAGCCAACACGTGGGCTCAGTGCATATTGTTGGATGGGTGTAAGGTTAGTGAGCAACCTAAATGTCAGATGTTATCCAGCCGCCCTTAGGCTACTAGGCTTAACAACTGACATCTAGTGACGTCAACCGGAACCAACTGCTTAACGTGCCTTCCGAAGCACGAAGATGCCCAAAAAATACATAACTAAATTTCGAACGGGGTGGTCATAGTAATCATCGCTGATCCGGCGCCACGGACACCTCCAAACTCCCCTAGTTAAATGTAATGCGACAGCTATTTTTAAAGTATGCGAAATTTTGCATAGTTACATCAAACTCAGTAATTTCATTGTCTATATTGTCCAGATACACCTCGGTTGCTCAAACCAGGTTCATGGGTTTGGTCAGTCTGATCTCAAAGGTTTAAAATGTGGACTGCCCGTTTGCAGTCTTGGGCTGATACCGTCAGAAAAGTTTATTTTTAGGAAGAAATACCGTCAGATCCAAGTCCCGAAAAATTAGTCCTGAAACATGTGCATACGAGCATGCTAACACCTCCGCAAGATTTAGTACGACACATAAATGTCCCGTTATCCATTTTGGGCGTCGATCGGCGCCCTGTCTGCTCACATTAGTGTATCTTTTCTTACAAATCTTACATGAGATATTGTTCACACTGTACCATGTTCTGAGGTTATACATATTTGATTTTTTGTAAGTTTAATGTTATTTACAACAATGTTTGCCAAGGCAATAGATACGAGTAGGTACTATCCGAAATAATTGAATAGGTAGTCTGTTTGATTTTTTGAGGATTGATTCTTGAATGCTCATAGCAGAACCCCGTATGGCATACAATCTGTCCGGAACATTGCTTTGTGTTGATTATAAAAATTTTCCATGTTCTGTCCGGAAACGGAAAACAGCTCTAAAAACTCAAGCAACCCCGTTAACGTCAACAGGCTCGCCCCTTACCATATGTAAGGTTCAAACTCTTTCGGCGAAATGTGGGCTTCTCAATGTTCCGTTTATCATGACGCCCACCGTCAGCGTGCCTCTGACTACACCGTCAAGGATTTAGTCATGAGCATTTGTTACGCTATCTGATAACTATATGCTTCGAATTATTTTTAGGATGAACGTGATCCGAATGGAGGAGTCAGTGCTGGCCAATGAGAAGCGGCTGCAGGAGAAGATGCACGAGTGTGCTCAGCTGGGCGGCGAGCTGGACCGCGCCAGGGACGAGGCGGCGCGCGCGCTGCAGCGGGCCAACGAGCGCACGGAGACGATTCGCAAGTAAGTGGACCAATGGAACTTACCTAGTGAGATACACCAGCTGAATGGAGGAGTCAGTGCTGGTCAATGAGAAGCGGCTCCAGGAGAAGATGCACGAGTGTGCTCAGCTGGGCGGCGAGCTGGACCGCGCCAGGGACGAGGCGGCGCGCGCGCTGCAGCGGGCCAACGAGCGCAAGGAGACGATTCGCAAGTAAGTGGACCAATGGAACTTACCTAGTGAGATACACCAGCTGAATGGAGGAGTCAGTGCTGGTCAATGAGAAGCGGCTCCAGGAGAAGATGCACGAGTGTGCTCAGCTGGGCGGCGAGCTGGACCGCGCCAGGGACGAGGCGGCGCGCGCGCTGCAGCGGGCCAACGAGCGCACGGAGACGATTCGCAAGTAAGTGGACGAACAATGGAACTTACCTAGTGAGATAAACACCATCCGAATGGAGGAGTCAGTGCTAGCTAACGAGCGCACGGATACACGCACGTCTAGGAAGTTCTAGTGAGATAAACACCAGCTGAATGAAGGAGTCAGTGCTAGCCAATGAGAAGCGGCTCCAGGAGAAGATTCACGAGTGTGCTCAGCTGGGCGGCGAGCTGGACCGCGCCAAGGACGAGGCGGCGCGCGCGCTGCAGCGGGCCAACGAGCGCACGGAGACGATTCGCAAGTAAGTGGACCAACAATGGAACTCACCTAGTGAGATAGACACCAGCCGAATGGAGGAGTCAGTGCTGGCTAATGAGAAGCAGCTTCAAGAGAAGATGTACCTAGTAGGATAAACACCAGCCGAATGGAGGAGTCAGCGCTGGCCAACGAGCGCACGGAGGTGATTCGCAAGTATGTGAACCAATGGAACTTACCTAGTGAGATGAACACCGGCCGAATGGAGGAGTCAGTGCTAGCCAATGAGAAGCGGCTCCAGGAGAAGATGCACGAGTGTGCTCAGCTGGGCGGCGAGCTGGACCGCGCCAGGGACGAGGCGGCGCGCGCGCTGCAGCGGGCCAACGAGCGCACGGAGACGATTCGCAAGTAAGTGAACCAATGGAACTTACTTAGTGAGATGAACACCAGCCGAATGGACGAGTCAGTGCTGGCCAATGAGAAGCGGCTCCAGGAGAAGATGCACGAGTGTGCTCAGCTGGGCGGCGAGCTGGACCGCGCCAGGGACGAGGCGGCGCGCGCGCTGCAGCGGGCCAACGAGCGCACGGAGACGATTCGCAAGTAAGTGGACCAATGGAACTTACCTAGTAAGATAAACAGATAACATAAACGGATAACAGAAACAGATAAACACCAGCCGAATGGAGGAGTCAGTGCTAGCTAACGAGCGCACGGAGACACGTACGTCTAGGTAAGTTCTAGTGAGATAAACACCAGCCGAATGGAGGTGTCAGTGCTGGCCAACGAGCGCACGGAGACGATTCGCAAGTAAGTGGACGAACAATGGAACTTACCTAGTGAGATACACCAGCCGAATGGAGGAGTCAGTGCTGGCCAATGAGAAGCGACTCCAGGAGAAGATGCACGAGTGTGCTCAGCTGGGCGGCGAGCTGGACCGCGCCAGGGACGAGGCGGCGCGCGCGCTGCAGCGGGCCAACGAGCGCACGGAGACGATTCGCAAGTAAGTGAACCAATGGAACTTGCCTAGTGAGATACACCAGCTGAATGGAGGAGTCAGTGCTGGCCAATGAGGAGCGGCTTTAGGAGAAGATGTACCTAGAAAGATAAACACCAGCCGAATGGAGGAGTCAGTGCTGGCCAACGAGCGCACGGAGACGATTCCCAAGTAAGTGGACCAACAATGGAACTTACCTAGTGAGATAAACACCAGCCGAATGGAGGAGTCAGTGCTGGCTAATGAGAAGCAGCTTCAAGAGAAGATGTACCTAGTAGGATAAACACCAGCCGAATGGAGGAGTCAGTGCTGGCCAATGAGAAGCGGCTCCAGGAGAAGATGCACGAGTGTGCTCAGCTGGGCGGCGAGCTGGACCGCGCCAGGGACGAGGCGGCGCGCGCGCTGCAGCGGGCCAACGAGCGCACGGAGACGATTCGCAAGTAAGTGGACCAACAATGGAACTCACCTAGTGAGATAGACACCAGCCGAATGGAGGAGTCAGTGCTGGCCCATGAGAAGCGGCTCCAGGAGAAGATGCACGAGTGTGCTCAGCTGGGCGGCGAGCTGGACCGCGCCAGGGACGAGGCGGCGCGCGCGCTGCAGCGGGCCAACGAGCGCACGGAGACCATTCGCAAGTAAGTGGACCAACAATGGAACTCACCTAGTGAGATAGACACCAGCCGAATGGAGGAGTCAGTGCTGGCCCATGAGAAGCGGCTCCAGGAGAAGATGCACGAGTGTGCTCAGCTGGGCGGCGAGCTGGACCGCGCCAGGGACGAGGCGGCGCGCGCGCTGCAGCGGGCCAACGAGCGCACGGAGACGATTCGCAAGTAAGTGAACCAATGGAACTTACTTAGTGAGATGAACACCAGCCGAATGGACGAGTCAGTGCTGGCCAATGAGAAGCGGCTCCAGGAGAAGATGCACGAGTGTGCTCAGCTGGGCGGCGAGCTGGACCGCGCCAGGGACGAGGCGGCGCGCGCGCTGCAGCGGGCCAACGAGCGCACGGAGACGATTCGCAAGTAAGTGGACCAATGGAACTTACCTAGTAAGATAAACAGATAACATAAACGGATAACAGAAACAGATAAACACCAGCCGAATGGAGGAGTCAGTGCTAGCTAACGAGCGCACGGAGACACGTACGTCTAGGTAAGTTCTAGTGAGATAAACACCAGCCGAATGGAGGTGTCAGTGCTGGCCAACGAGCGCACGGAGACGATTCGCAAGTAAGTGGACGAACAATGGAACTTACCTAGTGAGATACACCAGCCGAATGGAGGAGTCAGTGCTGGCCAATGAGAAGCGACTCCAGGAGAAGATGCACGAGTGTGCTCAGCTGGGCGGCGAGCTGGACCGCGCCAGGGACGAGGCGGCGCGCGCGCTGCAGCGGGCCAACGAGCGCACGGAGACGATTCGCAAGTAAGTGAACCAATGGAACTTGCCTAGTGAGATACACCAGCTGAATGGAGGAGTCAGTGCTGGCCAATGAGGAGCGGCTTTAGGAGAAGATGTACCTAGAAAGATAAACACCAGCCGAATGGAGGAGTCAGTGCTGGCCAACGAGCGCACGGAGACGATTCCCAAGTAAGTGGACCAACAATGGAACTTACCTAGTGAGATAAACACCAGCCGAATGGAGGAGTCAGTGCTGGCTAATGAGAAGCAGCTTCAAGAGAAGATGTACCTAGTAGGATAAACACCAGCCGAATGGAGGAGTCAGTGCTGGCCAATGAGAAGCGGCTCCAGGAGAAGATGCACGAGTGTGCTCAGCTGGGCGGCGAGCTGGACCGCGCCAGGGACGAGGCGGCGCGCGCGCTGCAGCGGGCCAACGAGCGCACGGAGACGATTCGCAAGTAAGTGGACCAACAATGGAACTCACCTAGTGAGATAGACACCAGCCGAATGGAGGAGTCAGTGCTGGCCCATGAGAAGCGGCTCCAGGAGAAGATGCACGAGTGTGCTCAGCTGGGCGGCGAGCTGGACCGCGCCAGGGACGAGGCGGCGCGCGCGCTGCAGCGGGCCAACGAGCGCACGGAGACGATTCGCAAGTAAGTGAACCAATGGAACTTACTTAGTGAGATGAACACCAGCCGAATGGACGAGTCAGTGCTGGCCAATGAGAAGCGGCTCCAGGAGAAGATGCACGAGTGTGCTCAGCTGGGCGGCGAGCTGGACCGCGCCAGGGACGAGGCGGCGCGCGCGCTGCAGCGGGCCAACGAGCGCACGGAGACGATTCGCAAGTAAGTGGACCAATGGAACTTACCTAGTAAGATAAACAGATAACATAAACGGATAACAGAAACAGATAAACACCAGCCGAATGGAGGAGTCAGTGCTAGCTAACGAGCGCACGGAGACACGTACGTCTAGGTAAGTTCTAGTGAGATAAACACCAGCCGAATGGAGGTGTCAGTGCTGGCCAACGAGCGCACGGAGACGATTCGCAAGTAAGTGGACGAACAATGGAACTTACCTAGTGAGATACACCAGCCGAATGGAGGAGTCAGTGCTGGCCAATGAGAAGCGACTCCAGGAGAAGATGCACGAGTGTGCTCAGCTGGGCGGCGAGCTGGACCGCGCCAGGGACGAGGCGGCGCGCGCGCTGCAGCGGGCCAACGAGCGCACGGAGACGATTCGCAAGTAAGTGAACCAATGGAACTTGCCTAGTGAGATACACCAGCTGAATGGAGGAGTCAGTGCTGGCCAATGAGGAGCGGCTTTAGGAGAAGATGTACCTAGAAAGATAAACACCAGCCGAATGGAGGAGTCAGTGCTGGCCAACGAGCGCACGGAGACGATTCCCAAGTAAGTGGACCAACAATGGAACTTACCTAGTGAGATAAACACCAGCCGAATGGAGGAGTCAGTGCTGGCTAATGAGAAGCAGCTTCAAGAGAAGATGTACCTAGTAGGATAAACACCAGCCGAATGGAGGAGTCAGTGCTGGCCAATGAGAAGCGGCTCCAGGAGAAGATGCACGAGTGTGCTCAGCTGGGCGGCGAGCTGGACCGCGCCAGGGACGAGGCGGCGCGCGCGCTGCAGCGGGCCAACGAGCGCACGGAGACGATTCGCAAGTAAGTGGACCAACAATGGAACTCACCTAGTGAGATAGACACCAGCCGAATGGAGGAGTCAGTGCTGGCCCATGAGAAGCGGCTCCAGGAGAAGATGCACGAGTGTGCTCAGCTGGGCGGCGAGCTGGACCGCGCCAGGGACGAGGCGGCGCGCGCGCTGCAGCGGGCCAACGAGCGCACGGAGACCATTCGCAAGTAAGTGGACCAACAATGGAACTCACCTAGTGAGATAGACACCAGCCGAATGGAGGAGTCAGTGCTGGCCCATGAGAAGCGGCTCCAGGAGAAGATGCACGAGTGTGCTCAGCTGGGCGGCGAGCTGGACCGCGCCAGGGACGAGGCGGCGCGCGCGCTGCAGCGGGCCAACGAGCGCACGGAGACCATTCGCAAGTAAGTGAACCAACAATGGAACTACCAAGTACGGTACACACGATCTGCTTAAAAAAATTGCACTCGAGACCAGAACTTTAGTGCACCTGAGCAAAGCCTTGGAGGGTCGACAGTTTGAGACGAGCGCAACATATAACCTATCTGTCTCGTTTACGCTCTAGTAAATAATAGTAAATCAAATCAACTACGTCGTACCCGTATACAATTTTTGACTTCGCGTCAGTGCTGAAATAACCTAGCTACCTTTTCTTTGTTAAATATCATTTATTTCAGACGGGTAGTACAGTCAGCCAAAAATATGGTCTACCACTCTACGGTTGAGATTCGTTTGAACGTCATGAAACAACAAGGTCAAATTTTCCCTGACAATATGTTTGTGTCAGTGACTATTGCTCTCTTTGTCATTTATGATATAACGTCATGCCGAGTGTCAAGTTTGAATTCTCGCATAAATTGATGTCTTGATTGGTATTTATATTTCATTGACGGAAATACTTGACAGTAGAATTGTCAGTGTGACTTTCTTTTTCAGTAGTAATAAGTTTTTCTTCAAAAAGATCGTCATGGTTTTAGTTGAGCAAAATAGACTATCGCATTTAATGAGGTTAAACTTAGTCACTCAATGACGTCAAATGTCAGGCATCTCAGATAACAGACAAAACGTCATGACATTTCACACATGCACAATTATTGTGTATGTGTTAAACTCTGTTAGAAAGTCAACCTTAGCGATCATTAAATCTCGCAGAAACTTTTGTCAAAAGTGGTAGACCACTTCCTTGGCTGACTGTACACGCGTAAATTATCTGACAGATGAAAGGGATTTTGCGGCGTGGCTCTACTAGGAGGCTAAAGCCTGAACGCTATCTTACTTGGTACTCTGGTCCATTCTTTCTTTTGGTCCTGAAATTGCAAAAGTGCAAAATAACACATTCATGAATATTGGAAATTAAAAAAAAGAAAAAATGATATTTCAGTACAGATGATGGAGCGTTTTAAAATAGTTTTGAAATATGGACAGCAATATTGAGTGATTCATTCTTGTTTGTATTTCAGTTTTCGACGCAGAATTTCATTTAAAGCTAGTATTGTAAAGTGACAGTGAAGGATAGAGAAATAATAGTTTTCATACACTCATCTCGTTCATCAATTATCTTTGTATCAATATTGGAGTAAACAGGAATACGATCACTCAACACAGTTTTTTTTGAATTAACAACACTTACCTCGTACACAGGTTTAATGTTTTTACTGAGTGTGGTAGGCCTAAAAACTAAAACATCATAATAACTTAGAGTTGGGAAAAAAATCCTCAAGCTTTTTCGTATTTTTTCCAAGCCTTGACTTTTTAAAGACATGATTAATTTTTATCTCTGCTGGTCACTTAAGGTACCTCTTGGTTTATGATATTCAAACTTGAACTTTGAACGTCATGCCCCCGTCATTTTAAATTTGCTGAATATTGGATTTTTATGTAATTTATCAATTTTTCCATACGTCATTTGCCCCCGTGAACGAAAATGATAGGGATTATGGGTTGCAGCAACGTATAAAATTAATATTTCAATGAATTTCATGTAAATGCTGTACACGTGTATAGCATAGTGGTATTAACGTCACAACTTTGTCAGTGGTTTTAATCCACAAAGCAAAATTTCCATTTCCACTGCCGAATAATTAATAAACTACCTTTCAACTTCGATGTCGGTGCGGCTTAACGTGTGAGTTTCCGAATCTGATCATTGTTCTTTTGCGCAGATGCATGCAGACCACTGTAGCTGAGCTGGAGAGGCAACTAGCAGCTTCTAGAGCGCAGGTGAAGACTGCCGAGAAGGATCGTGAGGAAGTGAGTCTTTTAACTTGGCACTATTGTATCAGTGATGAGTAGAAGTTGGACGTGCTTCTGCAACGTCCACATTGATGCAGATTTTTGATTTTTCAAAAGTGCGGTTCCTCAGTTGTGACTTGTGACATTGAATCGGCAGCGACAGTCGTTGTAAAGCAACTCCGGCAGGAAGCCGTGCCGTGCGGTGGCGGCACGTTAATAGAATACAATCTACCGCCCCATTTCTTGCCCGTGGGTGTCGTAAGAGGCGACTAAGGGATCCTTGTGGCAGGTCATCTGCTTTCCAGGTGGGAGACATATGTCGACCGGTTGCTGGTACCACCATGCAGTTGCGTAAAACCCGCCAAGTGACCCTGGCCTATCTCGGTCGGGTCGCGTTCCGGGATCAGCACTGCACTAACCGGAGCCAGGGGGACTGTGGTCGTGGCAAGCGTTAGACCAGTGGAAGCCTTTACGGCGATATTGTGTGGATGGTGCGTATCGGCCCGCCGGCCAGGGAGACCCGTAGAAACGGTGGTGCCGCTGGCCGCCCGCGGCATAGTACAGGGGCCCAAAGGGGGCTAACCACCTCTGGAGGCTGCCCCACCAGGTCGCGCATAATCTCGGGATGGCTCGTCGTGCCGGGTGGTGCCCGGTTCCGGTGGGGGCCCGGCGACCCTTCCCGAGGGGGTACGGGAGCCCTTCCGTCCGGCGGACCGGCCCACGCTATTCCACACGTCCAAATATCAATGTAAGGCACCACGCTTTGTCTACCCTTGCCACGACGATAGTCGTCCTTTCACGCCCTTTCCCCCCCCCCCACTTCTATGGCAGTCAGCAAAAGAAAAAGGCCTACAGCGGCATCCCCATCCCCCACCAACACGCTGTTTGAGGTGGAGTTCGCTAACATCCGCGGACTCCATGCAAACCTCAACGCCGTCCACCAACACCTCGAGACGGTGAGGCCTGCAATGCTCTTTTTGACGGAAACACAGATAGGTCGCCCTGCCGATACGTCATACCTGCACTATCCCGGCTATGTATTGGAAGAGTCCTTCCTCTCCAAGGCCGGAGTATGTCTTTTCGTCAGGGCGGATGTCTGCTGTGACCGTCTTCGCTGCCTAGAAGACCCATCCTTCTCCACTCTCTGGGTGCACGTAGACTTGGGCTCCACGAGCCGAGTTTACGCGTGCCTTTACCGCTCCCACAAAGGCGACGCCGAGACAACTCGACTTTTTGACCATCTAAGTCAGGCGGCAGATAACGCTCAGGCGCGGTTCCCTAAAGCTGAAATGGTGTTTTTGGGAGACTTTAATGCCCACCATGAGTCCTGGTTGGGCTCTCCAAAAACAGACCATGCAGGCCGAACCGCCCACGCTTTTGCTCTCACGCAAGACCTGACGCAGCTGGTACGCCAGCCCACCCGGATACCAGATATTGTCGGTCATGCGCCCTCCCTATTGGACCTTCTGCTGACGAGCCACCCAGCTGGGTACCTAGTGTCGGTCGGCGCCCCTTTGGGCTCCTCCGATCACTGCCTGGCTGGCGCGACAGTGCCATGTGCAGCTCCCCCACAGCCTGTGAGGGTGAAGCGGCGGTTATGGCACTACTCGTCGGCGGACTGGGACGGTATGCGAGAGTACTTCGCTTCCGTCCCTTGGCGGCAGTGCTGTTTTGGGGAAAGAGACGCGTCGGATAGTGCATCTGCTGTCGCTGGCGAGATAAGTACCGGAATGGAATACTACATTCCATTTACTGATGTCGACAGCGCCAGCAAAGCTGGTCCCTGGTACAATCGCGAGTGTTCCGCAGCTGTTCAACGTAAACAGGCGGCATACCGTGCTTGGGCCAGGGCCCAAGCCATCCATGACTCTGACGTGGCTTCCCTCAAAACAGCCTTCAATGAAGCCACCAAGGCCACCAAGAGGGCATACGTTAGAGCAGACGCCCAGCGTATTGCACGTGTTGGCCAAGAACTCATCTCACACCCAACGGGTAGCCGCTCCTACTGGCGACTGGCCAAACACGTGCAATCTAACTTCTGTTCGCCTTCGCTGCCACCGCTGAAATGCCCTGACGGATCGTTGGCTCATCAGCCGCAAGAGAAAGCCGACTTACTGGTTAACCTCTTTGCCGCCAACTCCTGCATCGATGACTGTGGTGCACAGCCGCCTATAGCCCCGAATTGCGGCACCACAATGCCTGATATTCGTATCAGGCAGTGTGACGTACGTGCGGAGCTGCAGTCACTCGATGTAAGGAAAGCCAGTGGACCTGACGGTATTCCAGCCGTAGTATTAAAAAAGTGTGCAGCGGAGTTGTCTCCAGTGTTGACTCGCCTGTACCGCCTCTCCTACACATCAGGCCTCGTGCCGCAGGCTTGGAAAGAGGCGAACGTTCAACCTGTTCCCAAAAAGGGGGACCGGTCAGACCCAGCCAATTACCGTCCAATAGCTGTAACCTCAGTACTTGCTAAGGTGTTTGAGCGGATTATTAATGCACAGCTCACCCGCTACCTAGAAGACCACTCGTTGATTCACGACCGCCAGTACGGCTTTAGGCCGAAACGGTCCACGGGTGATCTCCTAGCGTACGTAACGCATTTATGGGGTGAGGCTATGGACAAGCACGGCGAATCTTTGGCTGTCAGTCTTGACATTGCCAAGGCTTTTGACCGTGTCTGGCACCGTTCGCTTCTTTCCAGGCTTCCGGCATATGGACTGTCTC
The DNA here is from genome assembly GCA_950022985.1 of Udea ferrugalis. NCBI lineage: Eukaryota > Metazoa > Arthropoda > Insecta > Lepidoptera > Crambidae > Udea > Udea ferrugalis. The sequence continues at coordinate 3,673,913 of OX465515.1, forward strand.
CTCGCCTTTGTGACTGGATCGCTGGATTTCTGGAGGGACGTAGGATCCGTGTCCTCTGTGACGGAAGTGAGTCGCGTTTCCTCCAGATTAATGCCGGGGTGCCGCAGGGTTCCGTCTTATCGCCGACTTTGTTTCTTCTGCATATCAATGACATGTTATCACTCGGTAACATTCATTGCTATGCGGATGACAGCACAGTCCACTCGCGTTATTTCGAGCGCCCTGTGGCAAAGCGAACCGATATCGAGGAGAAGAGGCGCTGTCTTGTCGTTGAGCTTGACGGAGTGCTGGACCGCATTTCCGAATGGGGAGAACGCAATCTTGTCGAGTTCAACGCCAAGAAAACACAGGTGTGCGCATTCACTGCCAAAACGTCGCCATTCCTTTCCCATCCCACTCTTCAGAACACCCCACTGCCAGTGAAAGATAGCCTTAACATCCTTGGCATGGATGTTCGCAGCAACCTCAACCAACGGGACTACATCGAGAGCGTTATCAAAACAGCATCCCGTAAACTTGGAATCCTGAACAGAGTGAGACGATTCTTCACGCCTGAGCAGCTCTGTCTTTTGTATAAGACACAAGTTCGCTCGTGTGTGGAATATTGTTCTCATCTCTGGGACGGTTCCGCCAAGTATTTGCTAGAAGCTCTCGACAGGTTGCAGCGACGCGCTGTCCGCATCATTGGTAGCCCAGAGGCAACTATGGCTCTGGAGCCTCTCCAACTGCGTAGAGACATTGCCAGGTTGAGTGTCCTCTACCGCCTTTACAACGGCGAATGCTCTGAAGAGTTGTTCCAACTGATCCCGTCCTCACCCTTCCACTCCCGCACCAGACGCGCTGGTCTGCGTCAACATCCACACACGATCCAGCGACTGTCGGTCCGCACCAAAAGGTTCGGTGATTCGTTCCTGTGTCGTACTATCCAGACGTGGAACGCTCTTCCAGCGCATGTGTTTCCTTCTTCCTACAATCCCGGGTTTTTTAAGCGGGGCGTGAAAAGGCATTTATGCAGGCCTTCAAAATGAGATTGACCAGCAAAGTAGTTCTCAATTACTGTGCTTGTCAACCCCATATCTGGACCTCACGACTGCTTCCCATCAGGTGGGGTGAGGTCATCTTGAAGACCACTATAAAAAAAAAAAAAAAAAGCACTCCGTCCGTCTGGGGGGACATGTATAGCAGGTTTCGTGCCAGTCACTGCATTCCCCCCCATAATGGACGATGAGAGGGAGTCATTGTGGTCTTTAGTCGGTAGGTCACTGCGTTAGCCTTCCCGGTGGAGAGTCCGACATAGCCCGTCCACCCCCGGCGGCGGGTATGCGTTATGCATTTTACGTAGCGAAAAAAAAAGAAAGCATACATTGGATGGCACGATAGCTGTTGGCCCCGGCTGGCGTCGAGAGATGTCAGTTGATAAGCCCAGTACTAAGGGCCTAACAATCCGTACCTGACCCCGCGAGCTAGAGTATTGTCTGGTGCCTCCTCATTGTTGTAGCGAGGTTTGTGCCCAGCAGTGGGACGTAAGAACGGTGTTGTTTCTTTTTAAAAACATTATTTTACTTATCAACCTTCTTAATCAATTTGTTTTTTCTTGTCCAGCTTATGCTCAAATGGCAAAATGGCTCATGGCAAATTTCAGCCTATTCATCTTCTACATTGATATCCACAACTAACTATTTGCATGCTACCCATGCTGATTTTAAAAGGCCTGTAGAATGAAGAAATGGACTAGTATCGTGCTATTAAATTTGATTTTGACCTATCTAAACAAGGAAAAACTAAACCTCTTCTTCAACTACGTTCTTATGACAGTTGGGTGGGCTTGAGCTTTCGTACCGCGAACAGTGCGTAGATGCTATGTCCATGTTTAAAGAAGGTAATTGGTTCAGCTACAATGGCAATTTTTCCGTGTCCAGCTCCAATGCCGCATGCAGTGCCAGATCGGGCGGCTGAACGAGAACTTCGAGCAGGCTCAGCTCCGCATCCTGGGCCTGCAGACCCAGGTCCAGACCCTGAGAAGGACTGCTTCCAGCGCTGGCGACGGAGCAGACGACGCGGAGATGCAGGAGTGCGCTTGCAAGACTTTCTTCGAGAACCCTTAGGTTTTATTAGTAGCTTGTATCAGTTTCTTCAACCATAGAGGTCAAGTTAGCCATTCCCTCATTTCTAAGCAAGTGAGCTGATTGTTCAGAAAGGAAGGTTTTTTATTGGGAAAAAATACTAGATAGTTATTTTATGATTTGACTCACCTACTACAATTTGAATTAAAATGCCGCATTGATATTCAAAGAAATCGAATAGCAAGACTGGACTGTATGAGGATTGAAGTAATGTCATGTTTGGTTTTATAAAAATCTACAGCTAACAAACAGCTAACCGGAAAGAATTCAACATTTCTAAATTGTATTTAATTATTCCCAAAAACACAGCACTGTTATATTTCATATCTGTTTATGATTGCGAGTTAATCCCCTATATTAAACATTTCAACTAAATTATAGTTGAAATGTTTTTTTTCAAATTTAAAATGTATGACTGTTAAAATAATCATTTTGAGTTAACTGACGGACGCTCAAAATTCGATTCGAAGTTAAGCATAGATTCGAGCTTATTATTAGTTGATTTTTGATGACCAATTCTTTTTTTTTTCGAGTGGAGGCTAATTCTCAAAAATTGTGAAGGAGAAATCGGTCTTACGGTCGCACTTAAAGTACCTATGCGTATTACAAAAGATACTTTAAATAACATTTACTAACCCTTATTCGGCCAGTGGGAAAATAGTTCCCACCTGAATTGAATCTTGATGCCTCGACATAAAGTGCCATGCCCAATTAAGGGCACATTTTGACATTTATTAAGCCATTATCTTCGAGGGCGACTTTGAGTGCGGCAGTTGAAGACTTCAGATGTTAACCCCCGAATTCACAAACGTCAATCTCCGCTAAGCACGCACTCAAGCTTATGCAGTCCCGTAAAATGTCAACAGAACTGAAAGGGTCAGCTATACTTCTGAGGGATGTTGAACTTTGATTTGCGTTTGTGAATTCGGGGGTAAGTCTCTCGTTCTAAAATTGAAAAGAAACCCATTTTTCTTTTTTGTTATCTTCTCGAAATTGATGTTTTGACTTGTCATGTCCCTGGTTTTTTGGTTAGTAATTTGTTTTGACAGATACAACTGAGTTTCTAGGTATATGAGGTTGTTATTATGAATTGTTTAGTGACAAAGTTTTCTATTGATAATTTGCAACCACATGCAATTAAATATTTAGCCATACTTTTTGCCACCGCAGTGCATCGCCTATTAACTGTTGTATTTCACTAGTTAACTATGAATATTTAGTTAAAATATTGCGCTTTTTATACTTTTACCCGTTCTGTGCAGAAAATAATAAAAATTATGCATTTTTGTAATGAAAACTTGTCTTTTATTTAGTACACAATTAACATTTAAACAAAAAAATAATAAGAGGTTGACATAATTATACTAATTGATTCTATCAATTCATTTTTTAATTTAGGTAAGGTATTACAATTTGTGATAGGTAGCAAGCTATGGCGTAGGTAGGTGCTTCACGAAGACACGTTGAGTCATTTTTCTTCTTGCGACGTCATGGTACTTAATTTACCAGTTGTTTCACGATTTTAATATTTTTACAATACATAACACATTACAACCAAAAAATATTAACATTTTGAGGCTATTACATCCATATTGCAAAGAAAGACAGCTAAATAGATCTTTTAATAAGTTTGAAAATTTTCAATAATAACCCATAATTTTCACCAAGTTAACCAGCTGGAGTTATCACAGGACCATTTAGTGGAAGACTATTATAAATGCAGGTTATTCTATCATTTCGTATTCATGTCAGCCGTTTCGTTGGAATTAGCATCGCCCTGTACCACGTGAACGTTCCCTGATGCAGCGAAGCACGATCTAAGAGCTTCTTGTGCGAGATGGGTGTCGCGGTGAGGCGTGTAGGCCACCTCGTGGTAGAGGTCAACTGCGTCGCACAAGGTTATTATGGCTTCTTCGACGTTTTCTGCATCCATCAGCTTGGCCCCTTCCTAAAAAAGTAGAACAGTCCAGTTTTTATTGTCATCCAGCAACAAGATTCCGTCCAGTTTGACAGGTACAAAACCCTGTAGCATTTTAGATGTAATATTACCTTTTTTCGAAAATTTCATTTTATAAACTGCTGTTCTAAGTGGAGACAAATCCATCGATTCAGAAGTTTCGAGTTACAAGCACGTTATGTTATACCCCACTTTGTTTATACAGGATGACTTAGCAAGTACTTGGCAATTTTTGTTCAATAAGCTCTCTAGTACAATATGAAACTATGTCTTCATCGCGTTTTATTTCCATAAATAAAAGCAAAACTTTTTCGTTTTTAAAAAAACAACATGAGAAAAAATATTTTTCGACGGAAATCTATTCATTCCCTGGACCAAGTCGCTCCTTAAAGTTATACAGGGTGAAATTTATAAAAAAAGAATAATTCTATATCAAAAGATAAACCTATGCATAGACATACAAATGAGTTTAGGTCTTACCAGCAACTGTTACGAAATAGGATATTTACCTGGTACTTATCAACACACTTGCTGACTATCTCCAAGTTGGCTTGCATCAGTTCCTTGTCGATATTGGTGGAGCATTTGCCACACCGGGGCGGCATTTGAGGGCTGGCTTTAAACTTCCCGGGGCATGAATCATTAGGACACCTGAGAAAGGGAAATCTATGAGAACCGCCATTAACGTTCACTGAATAACAGCACGCGTACACTGAAACCACTCTCCAGAAAACCCCATGACTCTTTTAAAGTCATGTTTCCACTAGGCAACATTTGCCTCAAGGATGCCCAAGCATGTAGCTCATCATGTTGATCAACGGCACGCAACTGCCCTCTCAGTGCGCATAGTATCAAGCTGCGTTTACACTATAGTACGATTAATAATTGTAGTCAGCAAAATGACAACTTCAACAGTGACTGATACAAAAAAGGGTGACCCGCTGCAATAGTGACGTTCGGCAATCACTAGACTTAGGGTAAGTTGCACCATAGTAGAAGTTAAAGTTAAAGTTAAATTTTTCGACGTCATTTTTGGTCGTCAAATTGTCAAATTTGACAAAAACTTTAACTTTAACTTCTACTATGGTGCAACTAACCCTTAGGGTAAGTTGCACCATAGTTGAAGTTAAGGGTTAGTTGCACCATAGTAGAAGTTAAAGTTAAAGTTTTTGTCAAATTTGACAATTTGACGTCATTTTTGGGCCTAACCGGTACTAAAATGACGTCAAATTGTCAAATTTGACAAAAACTTTAACTTTAACTTCTACGTAAGCGTCAGGACCCCTGGACCAAGTGCGCTATATTATGTTTCGAAACTATCAAAGTTCTCTACCTTTCTGATACTATTTGATACCTGAATTAATTTATCTAGTACCTCGGCGGGCAGTGAAAAAACTTGAAAAGATAGTGGCCAGACATTCTGACGTCAGGTTGTCTGGACCAAATTTTTTTTACATAGTTGGAGACGACATATCTCAATTATTTACTTGTAAATATTCAATACCTTCTCAATACCTTAACATGTATATTTTTTTCAAATTTTAAGGCTTCCCAGAAAAAAGTTACGGCAGAATGAAATTTTTCAGGAAACAAAACTTATTTTATGGCTATTTAATTTGCATTATACATAATTTTATGTATAATTATGTATGACTGGATGGCCTATGTGCCCTGTGACAACGATATTTTATTTACTTTTGAAATATACATTGGCATTGTGAATAAGTAATAAATACACTCTATTTTGATGAAGAATTTTAATAATTAGAACCGTTTTAAACATTGTATACTGATATATTTCTTTAAACTTCATGGTCACTAACACTTAAATCGTAAAAAAAAACGGGATTGCTACCATGTACAGTCAGTGCCCTAAGAGATGTATCCAGGCACATTGGCTCTTGTAAAATAACATATTTTACAAGAGCCAATGCTTTCACTGCTAGCTCAGTTGTCAGCTCAGTGTCTCAAGACGAAAGTCTTTGACCAGTGTGTGTTGCCAGTAATGACATGGGAGTGAGACGTGGTGGTTCACTATGGGTCTCATAAGAAGGCTCAAAGTCACCCAGCAAGCAATGGAGAGAGCGATGCATGGTGTTTCCTTGCGGTTCACTAATGTTTGACCAAACAATTTTTAACAAATGATCATTTGACAAACAACGTTTCACCAAATATTCATTTGGCAAACGAGACATTTGACAAAAGTATCATCTGACAAAAACTCATTTAACAAATGATCATTTAGCAAACATTTCATTTGTTAAATGTTTCAACTAACAAAAAATCAATTGACCTATTTTTATTTCACCAAATAATACTTTTCACAAATGATGATTCTAGATGGCACTTTTAAATTTGTGCCTAGTATTTTTACCCAGTTATATACAATACACGGAGATATATTCTCGCCGACAATAAGACATTTCCACTGGTATTTTGCCTTTGCTTGAATACCGATGATAACACGTCCAGTGCCACCGACTCGCCCGGAGAGTTCACGTAAATCTCATTCCAGTGCCGACGACTCGCCTAGCGAGTTCAGTGTTTTTCGCTCATATTTCCAAAATGCATCCGTATTTACTGCTTAAAATTATAGTATAGACTAAATATACACTGATCTAAAGATTTACGTGGTGGGCCGGGTGTAGAGATCCCTTTCATTTTTGAAAGGAAAAATACTATTATGACGCCTTGAGCTCGCTAGGCGAGTTCACTGACATAAATCCTCAACCTTGAAGTACATATTAGACAACGACGCGGCGACGTCAAGACAGTAGCATAGACTACCTACATACTTGTGAAATGGATGGAACGAATATACAACAAACTGGACTAAATAAAAGTTTTTTGTTTTAAAATTTGTTCTATATTTTTTAGGTTTCCGTACCCAAAGGGTAAAAGCGGGACCTTAAAAACTATAAAATAAAATATAGACGATGAATACGACCATGATAATCACTACCACTGCATAAAAATAATAATTCTTGCTTTATTATAACCGAACCTGTCCTAGTCGATGTAAAACGAAGCTTACGCTAAGTGCTTAATTTTTATTTACAATTAGTTTTTGCCCGCGGCTTTGCCTGTGTTTGATTCGTCAAATATTTTTATTATTACATATTTAACAAATCTCTACTTAAGAACCATCCTCGTACTTCAAGGAATATTCTAAAAAAAGAATTAGCAAGATCGATTCAGCTGCTCTCGAGATTTGCGCTTAGCAATTTTTATCATGATTTTTAGTATCCTTTACCAACAAAATTACCACCTTAACAATAACCACTATTTAAAAGATAGACTACCACTGCTTAAATTACGAAAGAAACTAACCTTACTTTTTTTCCATAGAGTTTTTTGCCATTTTTACAAGTAAGAGTACGCCGACACTCTTTAATTGCGATAAACACGTCACGTACACTATGACGACCACAAAAATAACAAAACAAAGAATTTACCCTTACGTATTGTCAGTGAACTCGCGTAGCGAGTCGATTCAATCTATGGTGCAGTGCCGGCGACTCGCCTGGCGAGTCTACCGTAAAATGTAGGCGGCACCTTAGTAGACATCAGGAAAATCGTACTGGTAATGAACGTGGTAAAGTAACCAAATGGACGATATCCCGAATGTCAAAATGACAAAACGCAATGCAGGCGAATCGTTTTTGGGTTTGAAAAAAAAATAACTATAATATAATAGGTAAGAATAATATTGGGTTAGAAGGTTTGAAGCGGGAGCTACGCTCCGCTCCGCACCCGCTTCAAACCTTCTAACCAAATCTATCCGAGTCGGTTCTGCCCTGACTCTAGTATAGGGCAGACAAGTATCACGACAAGTCAGCGTTTACCCATTTCTTCTTGACATACCTTTTTGCTTCAAACCAATAAAACGACATGCCTGCCCACACTCTTCGGCAATTTGGGCTTCGGGATTTAAAAACTAATCATTTGTCAAATAAAACATTTTGTCAAACGTTTTTTGGCCAATCGTAGTTTTATCAGATGATTCAGTTGTTAAGTGTACATTTTGTGAACCATTTTTTTGTAATATGAAAATTTAAGAGTTGATCATTTGGTCAAGTGAGTCATTTGTGAAATAATTCGTTGTAAAATGAACAATTGGCCAACCGTTTTTTTGCCAAACGTTGTTTGTTAAATGTAATTTTGCCAGATGTCTTTTGGTCAAATGGCAGGACCCCGTTTCCTTGCTTGATCGAATCAGAAATGATGAGATCCACAGGAGTACTAAGGCAATCGACGTCGCTCGAAGGATTGCATCGTTGAAGTTGCAGTGGGCGGGACACATAGCGCGGACAACCGATGGCCGTTGGGGCGGAAAGGTTCTCGAATGGCGACCGCGTACCGGACGACGTTCCGTGAGCAGGCCCTCCACAAGGTGGACCGACGATCTTGTCAAGGTCGCGGGAAGACGCTGGATGCGGACAGCGCAGGACCGATCGTTGTGGAGATCTTGGGGGAGGCCTATGCCCAGTGGGCGTCGTTCGGCTGACATGATGATGATGACGCATAGATGGCACCACCTAGCCTACAAACTCATTTGAATAAATCATTAGACCAAGTCAAGTTCTATTTGGTTTGAAACTTTATTCTATGGCACGATTTCCATCTTCAGGAATAAATGCACAAATAAACTCTTTAGCTAAAAACATCAGCCAAGGTGGGATTTAAACCACGACTCCCAGATTGATTGGCGAACCTATAGACCGCTGCGCCAAATGACTGATTAGCCATTATGGCGAAATTACCGGTTGTCACAGCGCACATAGTCAATAACAAAAGAAACATAGTATTCAGTGAGCGATGACGTTTGGCTATCTAAATTGATAAGAAATGTGGGTAGAACAATAATTAAGATCGTTTTTCAACTATCACGTGCGCAACTGGATAACTTCATATTGGTGGTTGCTTTGCTGATTGAGCATACTGCCGTAGTTAACTACTTTATTACTAGCGGAAATAATTGTTTTGTTCGAACAGAACGAAAGTATAGACGAAATTGCACGACATCTTCATTTAGCTGTAAGTAAAATTAATATTTTTAAGAATAAAAATACATTTTCACTATTTTTTACAAATACTTATGTCGTTTTCCGTTAGGTTGTGGTTATAGCGATTATGGTGAAATCGAAGATATCTGGTTTCGTATGAGGCCAGGTCCAGGTGCTCCTGTCATGTTTACCGCTCAGTTAACAGGAGATCGTTGATCGTTGGTAACCACACCATGGATCCTTTCTTAAACCACCACTAGCGTGATGCGGGATTTAAAACCTGAACTCCAGCACGGAAAATACAACTTCTACATAGTATTTTGTAGTGTATGTAAGTGTGTATCGATGTTTAAGAATGAGTATTATTTTCATATATATATGTCGGAGGAAGCGGAAGCTATAAGTCGGGTTCTTGTTGATTGGGAAGATCATTATTTGTTTAAGATTTGATTATTGTTAAAAGCCTTAATTTAATTCCATTTGATTTGTTACGTTCTTCTATAATTTTGAAACAATAATAATTTAATAAAAGTAATGAATATTGTAATTCCCGTGAGGACCAATCAGAGCAGAGCATGTGCCTCGAGTGGGGTCGAGGCGCCATCTTGTTTTCAGTGAGGCTGACAGAGTGACAGCGTTTTTGGAGCATTATTGGAATTATTGGTGAAGAGACGCTAAAGGATCGAGTTGGATCTTGGATTGTTGAATAGAGAGTTTTGAAGTGAGATAGGTGCCTTGAACCCGCTGCTCAGTCTACATTATCTTTTGTCTAAGCGGTGAAGTAACGGAATATTGTTTAAATCTACAATAAATACTGTGGAATCGTGACAATTGTGTTTTGTGCTAGCATTTCACCCAGATGACGCCCACGAAGCTCGTGCCTATTAACCCTGATGTCGGCAAGGATTATGTTTCTCCGACATATATATTTCTTTTCTATATTTAACCCTTTTATTAAATTATTTCAATAGTGATTCAACAAAATCATAATCAAGACCCAGAAGCCACCCACTTAAGAGGATTCTACATTTTACATTTTATATGTAGGTAGCGGATAAAAGTTAACCGCAAGGAAACACGAAGCATCGCTCTCTCCATTGCTTGCTGGGTGACTTTGAGCCTTCTTATGAGACCCATAGTGAACCACCACGTCTCACTCCCATGTCATTACTGGCAACACACACTGGTCAAAGACTTTCGTCTTGAGACACTGAGCTGACAACTGAGCTAGCAGTGAAAGCATTGGCTCTTGTAAAATATGTTATTTTACAAGAGCCAATGTGCCTGGATACATCTCTTAGGGCACTGACTGTACATGGTAGCAATCCCGTTTTTTTTAACGATTTAAGTGTTAGTGACAATGAAGTTTAAAGAAATATATCAGTATACAATGTTTAAAACGGTTCTGATTATTAAAATTCTTCATCAAAATAGAGTGTATTTATTACTTATTCACAATGCCAATGTATATTTCAAAAGTAAATAAAATATCGTTGTCACAGGGCACATAGGCCATCCAGTCGGGAACCCGTCACTTGTCCGAAATTTACTAGTCCGAATTTCATTTGACTGAAAACGATTGACCAACATTTCATTTGCCAGATGTATTGCTTGACATATTTTCAACCCGTCGAAGAATCTTTTGACATAAGTGTCGTTTTACCGAACTACGTTAGACCGAATTTCAGAATAAACTTTTAACTGTTGCCCGAAGTCTTTTCTCAACTTTTTTCATTTACCAGATGACTTATTTGGCATATGATCACTTTACCTAAACCACATTTTACTGAATATTACTAGGCCACTACTACTGTATGATAACGTTGAACGTCTCGTTAACGTCGATTTTCAATAATTTCAACTTCAGGGCGAATCCAACTCAGTCAACCCCGACACCACGTGGTACTAGTTTTGCCCTACCCCAAGAGTGTTATTTAAAAGCGCGTAGGCATGGAGGGGCGAGGCGCGAGGAACCGCCGGAGCCCCGTAATGCCGGAGCCGTGACAGAATTCTTGTGTTTTCCTTAAACTTGTATGTTGAATACTTGCATGCTGTTTGCCTGCGTACATGCTGTCAATTTCTTATTTTATTTTAAATCCAAAAATTCCTTGTCTGCTTTTATGCTGCTTCCATTAAACCCGTAACTTTTTTATCATCGTTTGGTAAACTAAAAATATGGCAATCAAAACAGTGGTCTAATGATTGTTCTGGGAAACAATACTTCGGACAAGGGTCATTTCGGCCAATCATCACTTCCGTGAAACGTTTTGTGGCCTAACGATACGTCTGGCAAACGAAAAAAATCCAGTTGATTATTGGTCAACTGATACAGTGGCAAACGTCATTTCGGGAAAATGAAAAAATGCCGAACGAAAAAAAACAAAACGTTTTCGGGAAAATGAAATTCGGGATAGGAAAATTCGGTCTGATGATAGGTAACCCATCCAGTCATACATAATTATACATAAAATTATGTATAATGCAAATTAAATAGCCATAAAATAAGTTTTGTTTCCTGAAAAATTTCATTCTGCCGTAACTTTTTTCTGGGAAGCCTTAAAATTTGAAAAAAATATACATGTTAAGGTATTGAGAAGGTATTGAATATTTACAAGTAAATAATTGAGATATGTCGTCTCCAACTATGTAAAAAAAATTTGGTCCAGACAACCTGACGTCAGAATGTCTGGCCACTATCTTTTCAAGTTTTTTCACTGCCCGCCGAGGTACTAGATAAATTAATTCAGGTATCAAATAGTATCAGAAAGGTAGAGAACTTTGATAGTTTCGAAACATAATATAGCGCACTTGGTCCAGGGGTCCTGACGCTTACAACTTCTACTATGGTGCAACTTACCCAGACATTTACCGCCGCACTCAGAGACGTCACATAACTTTAATGGTTGATTAGCGTCAAAATTTCATTTTTGAAAAGAGACTTTATAACAAATTAAATAAAGAACTTTTCAGAATGTCAAATTTTGACGCTAATCAACCATTAAAGTTATGTGACGTCTCTGAGTGCGGCGGTTAGTCATGCTTTATTTTATTAGGTATTAAAGCCTTTTTTAAATTGTAAATATTTAATAGGTACACAACGAATTAAATAATACGATTTAAGAAATATGGACCCTACATCCATATTAAAACTTCTCTTAAAAAAATTTCATAGAGGTTCAGGGGAATGAACACTTGAAAGTCAGGAAAATACAAGTAATTATATACGTTTTTATTCGCTACGGTTGCTATTGATTCCGACTCCGATTCTGAATCGGTATATTCAGAATCGGAATCAGTTACATTTATAACGAAGGAATCCACATATTGGTCTATAATGTGGTCGAGTTGACACATTTTGTCTTCGACTTTTATGGCATGGTTGATGCACTGTCTCCAATTATCATGCGTCACCTCTTTCAAGCCTTCTTCAAATAATTTTTTTACCTCTTTTATTTTAAAAGTTTTATTGTTCCTGGCAACGTACCCCTTTGCTTGAGCCCAAACTAACTCTATTGGGTTGAGCTCACAGTGATAAGGTGGCAGACGCAGGATTGTGATTTGATTTTTGTAATTTTACTTTTATTTTACTATTTCGATTATTTGAGCCTTCATCATTGTAGGTTGATATTTAATTAGTTTTTCATCTAACCACTGAACAATATCAGCCTTCCGCCAGCTTGAAGTGGGGATACGCTTGACTTTTCTTGAATGGTACGGTGCGTTATCTAATACCAGCACCGCATTTGGCTTTAATTTTGGCAAAATGCTTTTAAGCCATTTCTCAAAACACTCTGAATTCATCTCTTCATGATAGTCATAATATTTTTCTTCGATTCAAATATAAGTAAACCGGAATCTGAAAAAACCTTCATCACTGCCTATATGTGAAATTATAAGGCGTCGTCCTTTGCCGGTTGGGCCCTTTAGGCCTGTAGTCAAACCTTTAGAAAACGCTTGTTTGGAAGATTCTACTGTTGTATCCTCCCAAACTTTTCCAGTTGTATGACCTGTTAATAAACGAAATTCTTACCTGTAAATAATATAATACAGAAACAAAACATTTTGAAACTGAAAACCTATTTACTAATTACAGTTTACCGAAATACCTCTATGTCTCAAGACGAAAGTCTGACCAGTGTGTGTTGACAGTAATGACATATGGAAGTGAGACGTGGTCTTTCACTACGACTATTTTGCCAGGCTGTAATGTCGACTAACTTTTAATTGTAAAAACTCGATTTACCACATCACTATTTATTTGGGACTGTAAACCTGCCACACTGAAAATGTCATTTCACTGACTACAATTAAAAATCCTAGTATAGGCAACAATTGAGGGGCAAACGTGACGCTCAACACAAGGTGTACGGCGACGTTGCACAACATAGGTGCATTTTGATACAGGGGTATTTATTGCACATGGGCGCTACCGAGGTAGGGGCTTTAGCCCATAGCCTGCTACCTTTAATTTCGTACAACTTCAATGCTCGAGTAAGTAAAACTCCTCAAGACTGGAAAAGAGTTGAGTTACCCACCTCAAGTAAATAGGCAGCTCGGAGCTCTTCATCTGCTTCAGCGTAGGCCAGTCCTCCTTGCAGGACAGGCACTCGCAGCGGAACCAGTACCGGCACGCCAGCGCCCTCTGCCGCTCCTTCAGACTCCTCATCATGAAGTGGTGGCCGTAGTTCTCGGAGGCAATCTCTCCGGGTGCCAGGGGGCGCGTCGCTCGTAACACGATTTTGGAGCCATCGAAATATCTGTGGGCAAAATTTTTGGGAACATGATAAATCTAAATCAAAATGAATCTAAAGACTTGTTAACCAAGCCAAAAGTACAGTGCGAAATAATACGTCGAAAGTTTAAAAAAGAAGTCCGTGTAGTCATATTGAAATGCGTAATGTGCGTGTGATCTTAGAGCCCCTTCACACTAGCGTTTTTTTAGCGTAGTCGTTCGATGAATTTGTATGCTACGCTAAACAGACGCTAGTGTGAAGGCGCACGTAACGACACCATATCATAAATTGAGGTTTATTCGTATTCAATTTAAAGAAATTCAAGATAGGCAGTGGCCTACTTGAATTTCTTTAAATCCTCCTCTCTTCTTTCATTTCTTCTTTCTTTTAATGCTCCTCTGTGCAGTAGCACAGGACTTTCGAATCGTCAAACGATAGTCTAATTTAAAACCACGTAATGAAGGTGCATACTAAAATGACATATTATGTGACTATGACATTTAATAACTACTACCGGCATCGGAAGGTTGTTTCTACTGATGGCGACTGAACTAGTATTTTCTGAAATTGATATTAAAAACGAGTTGGATACAGACGCAAACACATTTCCACTCAATACCATTAAGTAAATGTTAAACCTATTGTGACTATAATAGCAACAAAGGGTTTATCAATATCCCATAACATCCTTAAAGATCTTTCCCATTATGGGATCCCATTATGTACAACGCAAACGTCACTCAGGCTTATTCTTCGCAAACAATGCCAGCTCCAGTTGGCAGAAAACCTTTTAAGAACTGGCGCCAGACACGACTATAGAAAATACATTCTATTAAGGACAGGTAAGGTCACATCTCGCGATATAATAGGAGGGTGTCTGCTTGCTGTGAACTTGATCGAAGCGACTCGAAGGCGCCAATTATAAATACGTAGCATTTTCTCTAGAGAGTTGCTCTAGTTTCGTGCTAATTTAAAATGTATTGGCACAGTTAAGTAGGGAAACGCGGCCAGTACCTACGAGGCACTTGTTACTTATATATTAGTATGAGGAAACCTGATTAAAAAAGAGTAAGTACGAAGGGTCTAACATAAGATTACCGTAGAATTTCGTATGGAAAGCGCCTCTTGCGGATTATTTCAGCCACAGATTTATTAAAACCATATAATTGACGCAGATGCTACTGACTCTGGCTTTATTGGAACCCGCGACTACTCGGGAAAGACTGGCTGGAAAACGTACTTTGCGATCACTGTACAATAACACTTCGGTGATGAAAACAACCGATAAAAAAGCTAAGCGGCGTGGATAAGCGCAGTAGGCTCACCACTGAATTCGAATTTGCTCAGCAAAATTTGGCTTCCGCATGTTCCGTTTACCATGACGGCAAAACCTGTGTGCCCCTGGCTAACCCATCTGAGATATAGTCGTCAACGTATGTTTTTTAGTAGTTTAGTAGACCGTGCAGTTTTCAGATACCTAGCAACAGCTGGATAGCACTCGTGGTTGAACAGCGCGCCCGTAGGGTAGATGCCAACTGCGATGTAGACCGGCTTCGACCCAGAAAAGGAGTGCACGCCTCTGATGGTCTCGTAGATCTCGTGCGCGTTGAACTGCAGGATCTGCAGGTTGCGGACCAGCATCTCACAGATTGAGGTTTCAGCTGAAAATTCAATTACAAATGGCTTCAACTGTACTTCACGGTCGATAGTGATGAACACTTATCAAAGAATCAGAGTTTCATTGAATCACTAGCTCATCATATGATTTTTGAGGGATATATTTCATTAAAGATTGACCCGACATGGATACCACTCGTGAAAAAACTACGAGCACTAGTAATTCAATGTCTTTGTTTAACTTTAACCCGTTCCAGTCTTAATATTCCGGATAAACTTGTCAATGCTTGCCATAATGCGTGCAATAATTCCACACTGCACACAGCGACCCAAAAATCACAATGCAATAACGCGAAACTCATATTACCTAGTTATACAGGAAAAAGGTTTACCTTTAACAATATTATCAGACTCGCACATCTTGAAGAAGCCTGATTTCTTAAGGCATTCCGACAGGAACATCGCCATGACAACCCTTTTAAGATAATCCCCGCCCTTTCTTTGCTCAGAGTGCGCGCACAATGAATAAAATTGTGCAGCTTTTAATTCCAATTTCTCCTCTAAATTCATTTTGTCTTCAACTATAAGTTCGGGCTCATCTTCCTTGTTTTTATCTATGAAGCCTTTCAAGCCCTTTTTGCTTCTGTTCAGTCGTTCCTTTCTGCTCTTCATCTTCGACTTCTTCGCCACACCTTCGATGTCGTTCAGCACTGCACCTTCGACAGTCTTCACGTCGTTGGACAAATATTTAGTGTAAATGGACAGAGTGGTGTCAAGTCCGGCTTGTGTGACGATTCTTAGGGCGATGTGGCTCAGAATTGACATGCCTGAACCTGTTAGAAAGGGATGAAAATGTTTGATTAATATTTTCTAACTTCAGCTGTAAATTGTTTGTCCTCACTAATAATCGCTAAGCTAAAACTGCTTAGTGTTGATAGCTGGACATTCGGAATTTAAAGATGGGTAAATGCAGTTGTAACTGTGCAACAGTTTGTTACCTATAAAAAGATCAAGGAAGGGGCACTCGAACGCATGATATGTAGAAACTGCAGTGTCCCTGCACTGTGTGTTACAGAAAGCGACCGCTGAACACTTGGGACACCACACAGGGGCTTCGTCCTCGCAGTCTTCAAGTCTGCAACAAAACATGACATACATATATAAATATGAAGTGGAACGAGCAATACTCCAACACACGGGCTCAGTGCGGATTGTTGGAGAGGTGTAAGGTTAGTGAGCAACCTTAATGTTAGATTTTATGAAGCCGCCCTAAGGCCTCTGACTAGGCTTATTGACTGACATCTAGTGACGTCAATCGGGACAAACCATAACGTGTGAACAAGACAGTACGATTATTTACTAGAGCGCGAAAGAGACAGATACATGTTGCGAAGTGTCTTCTCAACTGTCAACACAGTCAATGCTTTGCTCAGGTGTACGAATCGTTCGAATTTTGGGCGCCACTTTTTTAGCATAAGCAACCTATTTTAATTATAAAGTCATTGGTCCAATGCTATTTATTATTTTGACTTACCTTTTGAAGCAATGCAAGCAGTGAGTTCCGTAGTTGTCAGTATGCAGGCACGCTGCGTAGGGGCTGTCCACTAGCAGTATGTCTCCAGTTCTTATAGGAGAGCTGGCTACCGCGAATCGACCCTTTTAAGGTAAAAAAAAAACATCACATTCCATTCGAAAGTCAGAATATTTTTTGTTCAAGATACTAGTACCGTGTATTTTAATTAATCGTGAAAGTTTCCTTCGTCATGAGGATTTGTCTGATAACAAACAACGTGAATAAAATAAAACGATCGTGTTAAAACGATTTGTTTTAAATAATTTAGAGAACTTACGCCACTGTGGAACTTCATCAAATACTCTGATACGTGATTGCTAAGAACCAATTAAATAGTTTTAGGTAAATCAAAGTTAAATACGTAGTTTGACCATGCTTCACGTTTGAGTACCCGCAAAAAGCTCCCGCCCTAAGGTATTTTTACCCGTTCGCTTGGACAGACGTTTAGCCTAACTACGACTTAGGGCTCGCACACAATTGGACGATACGACGTCTCATCGCATCTGCTACGGCGCGGCATTGTGAGAGTATGTCGTTTGCTCGTAGCAGATTCCCACGACTCGACTTGGTTTGTCAAACGCACGACTCGCGACGCAGTGTCGTGTTGTAGTATACGGGCCGTCACTCAAAACTTCACATAGCTTCCGTAAAGGGACTAAATTGCCGCGTTTGAAGTTTTTATGTGGTGTCGTTGCATTTAGCTTCTAAAAAGCAGCAAAATGTCCTTCGGCCAAGTCAAAAGTAGCGTGTCCGTTGTGGCCCTAACCGAGCCGCTAAGCCAGTCAAACACACAGCCACTCTGTTCGATTAACTATTAAAATTGCCGGCGCGCACTGAGCCAAAAGGGCCCGGTGAGGCGGAAATATGCCCGTGGCCACCCGCGGCCCCCCGCGGCCCCCCGCGGACCGATGGGCCCCTGTCGCCAGCGCCGGAACATCCCGTTTCAACGTGCCTGACTTTTCCGGTGCAATACCCTGAACATTATTCGGACATCGGGTCGGAGCGTACACGTAAATTGATTTACTATACGTCATTGTACAGTAATTTTTGCACAGGTAGCGATGCTCTCCGGTTGTCAGTTTGTTAATTAATCGGATGTTCCGAAGTACCTGGTTTTTCTAAGTGGCTGGAAATGTAGATATTAGGGCACCTTTGCAACCTCAGTGGTCATTAAATAACTTCAAAAAAATGTTATTGTGAATGTATCCTACCGTTCATGTGTCCACGAAGGCATTCGCAGAAACCCATTGCATTGTGGAGTTGCTATTTAGCACTTCAAATATCGTGTTAGTTATGAGTCTCATGTATTTTTACCTAAACCGTTATTTTCGAACTCAACTATTCTTAGTTAGGTATCTTTATTCCTAACCATCAGCCTGAATAAGAACTTATTTTCTTGAACATCCGTCAGAAAAGTGTATCATATTTCAAGTGTATGGCTTTGAGCGCCCTGGGCAGCTGAGCTCGTTGCCCTACCCCGGGGCAGATTCGCGTCGAGATATACCTTGTTTTGCTCCTCAGTTATCTTGAGTAGTTTAGACAAAGCGGGCATATTTTGTTTCGCTCCTCCGGCTACGGAAATTTCTGCGAACAAGCAAAGAATATAAAGCACCATTTTTATTAAGTAAAGCACCTACACCGGGCAGTGTAATTTCATATCTTCTGTCAGAGGTAATGATATGTTATTACTGTCATAATTGGCTGGAAAAG
Source organism: Udea ferrugalis (assembly GCA_950022985.1). NCBI lineage: Eukaryota > Metazoa > Arthropoda > Insecta > Lepidoptera > Crambidae > Udea > Udea ferrugalis. Next base: position 3,692,632 of record OX465515.1, read on the forward strand.
CAAAAGATCTCTCTATCACTGATAAACTATTATTGTATTAAACAATGCAGCAGAGTATCTATGATGCAGATAGAATTCACCTTCCCGTTCCCAAGTGTCTTCCCAAGTGTCTTCCCGTTATACCGTTAGTACCTACAACACTTTAAATAAAATGAAGGATCCTGGTCGATTTCAAACAAAGCGGCTAATCTCAACGAGACTAATCATGTACGCAGAAGATTCAGCCCACAAGTGTGTGCGCCAATGATATTATACTAAAAAGGTCATGTCACTAATGCGAAGTCAAAAATTTACCACTGCGTACGTACCTATAATTTGACCGTGTAAACAAGATAGTTTGATTATTTACGCTGAGTTCGCAACCGATATGCAGCTGCTCCCTGTAAGTGTAAGCCTTATCAGGATGCAGCCTTTTTTTCCGACAAGTTCCTAGCGCGGTATTTTTTTTTTCTAAATTACTACGGCTGTTTAGCCGCTGATGACTTTGACAGCACGTTTGACAGCTTTACCGGACTGTAGGGTGAGCGCAGAAGGCACTCTACCCTAACCTAGCACGGTCAAAGTATAGTACGGTATGGTGGTCAGGAAAAGTAAAATTAAGTATTTGAGTAAGATGTAGGTATTGGCATACATACTGGGTTTATCAGGCGGGTGCCTGGGTTGAGCAGTGTAGTCGAGGCCTGCAACGTCCTTCATCAGCTGAGTCTTCGCTTCCTCGTCGCTGGCCAGCAGCCGCCCAGCCAGCTCGTAAGAGACCTTCGCCCTGGTTGGTTCTCCAGCACCTAGCGGAAAACATGCGGCAGCTATATTACCTTAGAAAAAGACATTCTCAGCTTTCCGCCCAAGGTTTCGCAAGGAATTCGGTAAATATCCTCAACCTCTTTGAACCTACATTTCGCGATAAAAACAATACTATGTTCTTTGCCCAAGGGTGACTCTAGCTGTGTACCAAATTTAGAAAAAAAGGTTCCCTAACTTAAGCGTGAAAACTTGGCAAACACACAGATAAAGTTACTTTCGCATTGGTAATAATTGGTGTATGGATTTACGGGGTTAATTCCAGTTTCCAGTCTCAAGACTCTTTTGAGCATTAATCCTAACACCATGACGTCATTACATTTTAGGCAGGTTGGTCTCCCATCCCTCCGTCCAACCTGGCGTACGTGGCTTAACATTGCTCATCGCTCGTAATCCGCTGTCGTGACTGGGCGTGTCCTCAACACAGCTTTTATTTCCTTGAGATGTTTGGAAGAGATCGCTTTTAGCGAAAAAGCCGCTCAAATTGTACCTTAACGTTAATCTGTTTTTCTTTACTGTTCATTTCTGTTGTTTTGGTGTGCAATAAAGAATCCTCGTATATCTATCCGAGTATTTGTTTAATATGTAGTTTTTTGGAACAAAACAAACAACCATAGGAAATACAAGAAAGCAATAGTATTTTTTTTTTAATTTTTGTTAAGTAGATTTTGTTACTTAAAAAAATATTCAATCAACCATCTTGAGTTATAAAAGCTCTGCTGCGGAAATAAATGCCTGACTAAACTACTACTGTTAGTATAATATCGGTCTCCAATATTTGCTTCTAATATCAGAGGTACGGCCAGAAAATTAGTTTGCGTACTAGGTTAATATGTTTGACTTTACACTCAGGAAGTTTCCCCATTAGCCCAGTTGTACAACGAACGTACCTCGTGTTTTGTCTATTTCAACAGAGGCTAGATAAAGTTTCTAGTCCGATAACTCATACTTTATTAGAAAACTTTCAGGTTTCGTTGATGTTATGTTCAGCTGTATTAGCGTGAGACAAAACTGGTGTTTTGAATTTCAGTTATTAAGAGTGCAAAAACTTTAAGACGGTAGAAAAAATGGTTTCTGGTATTGATATTAATAAAAATGTGCATTGCAAATGCTTTTTAAAAGGAGGAAAAAGAAAATATGAATTCTAACATAGCCTAGATGTGGTGCCCATGACGCAGGTGTGACAGTGAATCGGCAACGGCCGCTTCTCTTAAGCAACACACGCCGGGTCGGAAATGGGATGGAAAGAAAGAAGAAAGAAAGAAAGAAAGAAAATAAATTTATTGTCCGATACAGGTTCTTATGAAATCTATAAAACATTAAAAAATAAAATACAAAATTGGACAAAAGGTGAAAGGGCTCAGCATATGCTGCCGCGGAAGTATAGATTCCGGGTAGCGCTGGTTTTCAGCCCTGACCTGCTCTACGAGTTCTTGTGTGAGAGCTAGAAAGTACTCGCTGACTGACATCTAGCATGTATTGGGTGATAACCCCGACCGAAATTTAGTGATGTATTTTTCGGACATCTCCGTGCTTTGCAAGCCATGTTAAGCAGTTGGTTAACGTCGCTAGATGTCAGTCGTAAAGCCTAATCGGAGGCCTCAGGGCGGCTTGAAAACGTCTGACATTAAGGTTGCTCACTAATCTTACACCCCTCCTCCAACAATCCGCATCGAGCCCGCGTGTTAGAGTATGGTTCAATTCACCTCATAGTTTGTAGTCGCAGACGTACTGTAGACGTACATGGGCAGTTTGTGTTATGTTTTAGCCTAGATAGACAGTTTATCCTGAGAAATAGGACTAAATGCTTCGATATTCTTATGCTTAATGCTTTTACATATTTGATATTCTGAATATTCTTTCATTTCTCCATTAATGACCTCTTGCAGTTCTCAAAGCGGGATCAAAGCACATAACACTAGCGCCACCAATGTACTACCATATTTTTTCCAAACTACCCCCTTCTTTGCAGCCCATTGTATTCTGAAATATTCTTGTTATCTACATAGTCTGCTCTTGAGGTACAAAAGAAGAGCTCTTAACAAACTGACAGGAAAGCCCTGGAAAATTAAATGTAATTTTTCTAGGATAAAATATTAAATTGAAATGCAATTTTCTCGTAAAAGAAAATTGGAAAACACGAAGCTCAGAATAAACATCGAGCTAACTTTGAAAGAGTTATTAAAAGCTTCTATGATTCCTTATTAGATGATGTTAAACCCTTAACGATGCCGTTAGTTTTTCCTGTAGTCTTGTTATTTAGATTGTTGTAACTGCAATAAAACACAGTCGATTTCTCTGTTCTGTTTGCTTTAATCTTTAAAACTACGCAAAGGATTTTCATGTGTTTTTTAATAAATAGAGGGTTTGAAAAGGAAGGTTTATAATAGGTGAATAATAACACCAAATTGCACCCGTGCAAAGCCGGGGCGGGTCGCTAGTATTGAATAAATCAACGACTTTTAAAAAGACGTTATATTCTGTCTGTATAATGTATGTATGTATGTCTGTATCTGTATAATGTCTGTATTTTAATGAAAATAAACTTTGTCACTATAGGAATAAAATAGTATTTTACTCTTTACAGAGTTTTGTGATGCTTCAAATGACATACAACTCTGCCATAATAGTATTAAAATTGCTTTTGTAAAACCGCCAATACCTTTTTGACCAACTCTGTTATCTGATCATAAGGTACTGCACGTCTATATTTTTTTTCTGTAACCTATCTGCCTATATTCTGATATTGCACTAATGTTTTCGATAGGATATGCAGTATTTCGCAAAAGTAAACTGAAAGGTTTACCGCTATAAATTCTGTAATACTCTTACTAAATCAAACTGAGCGATTAGTACTCCAAACACATCTACTTAAATTGAAGTACTGAATAATCATCTCTCTGCTTGTATGTTCCAATATCCGTGCAAATAAATGCATTAGCTTGCGTGCTATTTGTACAGTAGAAGCTGCGAACTAGCTGCGAATCAGTTTATTTAGGCTGCCTACCCACTAGGCAACACGAGACGCACAACATGTACGGTGACGTTGCACAACAGCGCGCGTTGCTTCCAACATCACGCGCGGCTTGTCGTTCGACTATGGGCACAGTAAACATAACAGTAGGTTATCTAAAGCCGCCCGCCGAGCTATTCGTTAGCCTACTCTTGCACAGCCGGTACCGTACTACCACGAGTACTGCCGCCACCTTATTCCCCCATATTTCATGCTAGTGTGTGCGTGAAATCGCGTGCCGACACGGCGCGTTGCGCTCACGCAAACATTCAAACCGAGAGCGGCAGGTTTGCATGTAGATATTTTACTGTTCTCTGTTTACTGTGCTATGGGCACCGATAGGGCAGATGCGTCTTTGATCCACATGGTGAGCAACATGTTGTGAAACATGTCGCGCTTCAATGTTGCTTACAACAGGTAACATTTGCCGCGCGACATGTTGCACAACATGTAGCTCGTCATGTTAATCAGCGACGCGCAGCTGTCGTATCAGAGCACAAAGTATGAAATATCAAGCCGAGGTCATGTTGCGCTGGATGTGGAACGTTGCCGTACATGTTGAGCGTCACGTGTTGCGCGTCAATCGTTGCCTAGTGGAAATTCGGCCTTATAAATACAAATTGCAGAGTTTGAAAGCCCAGGCGTACGAATCTCTATTGAATATTGTATTGAATTGAACCATGCCGGAAGCACCGCAAATAATGAAGGAAAAACAAACGAGAGAAAACTATCATAAAACCAATTAGTGAATGAAGAACTAGAAATGCACAAAATATCGGAAATAGGTATAAAATATTTGAAATGTGGCTATCGAGTTTCGTGGCAGAGTCTTTTCAATATAATCAACGATCAAGTCTATTTATTTCAAGAAAATGTATTCCTCATTTTGTTTTCTTATTTTTCTATTAACTGATAAATCATATCCTTGTCAGCAACCAAACAGAAAATTGACCATCACATGAAAGTTAAGTAAACCCAAAGGCATTTATTTCATGTAAACTTTTACTTGTTAATGAAAAGTCAGTAATATAATTTATCGAAAAAATTCAATCAATTCAAAAGAACTTTTCGGACGTTAATTCTGGAGAAGAGTTCGGGAAGGAAAGAAATCTCGAAGAAAAAATCTCGAAGACTTTCATTGTGATTAAGTTGCAGTGTCAACTATTGTCTGAATAATCACCTCGGTAGCAGTGGCCCATTCGCCAGTAATACTGCGCTCGCATCTTGGCCGGCAGCCGCTCCTTCAAGGCCAACTTCAGGTCTTCAAGAGCTGCCCGAGGCCTGTCGGAGCTGAGGAGCACCTCTGAACGGAACCACAACGCCAAAGCGAGGGACACACCGCCGTCTATTACTTCCTCCGTTCCTGAAAACAATAATAATAGCACGACTATTTGGCAAATAACTTAGTCAGATACACAAATTGTTGCTTATGGTAAACGGAACATTCACAAGCCCACACTCCGCTGTTTTTATATAAATAAAATATTTCTGGAAACTATTCCACACAACGCCATCTAGCCCCAAGTTAAATTAATTAAAGCCCGTTTTTATGGGATACTAGACAACGGATAAACATAATTAAATACTTTTCCTTTTGTAGATACATACTTGAAATGCATAGGAAATAACCAGACCAGTACAAACAGACATGTTTCTGCACACATATGTTTAATGTGCGGGAATCGAACTCGCGATCTTTGGTGTAGTAGCCGACTTCACAAAATGATTACCACCAAATCTGACATACAGATTATTGCAGTTATGGTGAACGAAACATTCAGAAGACAACACTCCGCTGTTTTAATATAAGGTTACTGTTACTAATACCTACCTGCCATTGCAAAGCTCCACTAGAACATTTTCTATTTTTTTTTGTTTCGATTTAAGTAGCTCATATTGCTAAGCAAGCTACGGCGTTTGATTGAAAAACAAAAGATCTAAACTTTCATTTGGTTTAAATGAGAAAACGTTATTTTATCTGAATGTTCTAATGTTCGATGTCAAAACGATTTAATCTATTCAGAAACATTAATATTCATAATAACGCTTCCACACTTCGTTAGAAAATAATTTTGCATTTATAATAACCCGTTACTTGTCGTCTGTGAAAACGGGGAAATTATTATTGGCTCCGGAATGAAATTCGACGTCAACAATGTTCAGTTGCTTATAGAAACGACATCTGAGTTGCGTACTGCGAGACTTTCCTAATAATTTACCTTCTTTACAATTGGAAATACACTGGCGAGCAAAATAATTGGATACTTGTGTAAATCGAACGATGTTTTTTTTAAATACCATTAATTGTCTGTAATATATTCACACCTACTGCGTAATGTACATGAACAGTGGTTAAAAGAACCAAAATTTTAATTTATAATTTTTTGTATCTTTATTTTAAGATATATTACCTTTAGATTGAAAAAGTTTTTCTTTCATTAGTTATTATTTATTAATAATCAGTTAAATGTATGTTTTATCTAAAAATAAAAATTAACAGCATATATGTCTCGCCTGATGGTTTCTCGTGCTCTCGAGATAGTTTCCTGATGGTTTCTCGAATGCTCTTAGCATTAAGTCCGCGTTTAGAATTAATATTGAATAAATAATTAATTCAAATGGGCCAAAAATTGAACTTTAAAACTTTTTTGAGGTCGAATCTTTCTAGTATATTTACCCTATGAGCCAGGGTGATTTCATCAATGTTATAGGCATCCACCTCTAACACTCGGAAGAAATATTATTTCAAATATTTAATTTCCGATTAAGATGAAAAGCTATTACTATGTTTTATTATTGTTTTAGCATTTTTCATGCAGTATCTTTACTAAAGATCTGAAAACCAGAAAAAGACATTTGGTCATGTTGGCATCAGGCAGGAATCGAACCCGCATCTTTCGCAAACCGGGGACTGCACTCGCCCGGTTTGCGAAAGATGCGGGTTCGATTAGTAAAGATACTGCATGAAAAATGCTAAAACAATAATAAAACTTTTTTGAGGTTTTATCTCATCCAAGTAAATTGTTATGTGCATTAAAATGTTCGTCGGTAAATAATTCGTAAATCATTGAGTATTTACGTATGCGCCGGACTGCACCGTTGTGATCAACTACTTATAATGCTCGTAGGCAAGAACAGGGCGATTCACAACCGAGTTATGGAACGATTCGATAACTTTCAATAAATTCTAGTAAATCGGTTGTTCCGCGTAATAGCTTGAATTTTGTATATGTTAAAGCCAATGGCATCAAGTATTTATTAGGCAAATAATACAGACACCTCCCACATCAAAATATTGATATATTTTTTTTTGAAAATTACCGTATCGTTCGATAACTCGGTTGTGAATCGCTACCCTGAGCTAAAATCGACACAAATAACTATGCAAAATCAACCGCAAAATCTTCCGATATTTTTCGTAACAGGTTTTTCAATGTTAACATTATATTTTTATACAAATAAATATGAAAACTTAGTGTTTATTGTTTTTTTTTCTGCTTGTATGGTAATAATGAATGAATCGAAATACCTTATTGATTTTATTATATTTTCACATAATACACATACTGTAGCACATAGGTATCAATGATAATTTTTGTTCGTATCGCTGATTCCGAATAGTTCAGAAAAGGTTGCATTACGTAGAGACACCAATTATTTTGCTCCTCAGTGTAGTTGGAAACCTATACAAGGCAAGGAAGATGAGAACACGACTTGCTTGTTACGCTGCAAGCCGGATATTGTCACCAGTTTCTTCGCAACTATTTATTATTTCTTCTGACAGAACTGAGAAACATACGACTTGCAATTGTACAACCTTACAAGCGCGTCAACACGAACACAGTATAAACCATACAGTAGGCTATCTAAGGCCGCCCGCCGAGTTATTAGCCTAGCGTGCACGCAGACACGCGGCACTGCCCGTCCGTACTGCCGCCTCCCTATGCCTCCCTATTTTATGCAGGCTTGTGCGTGATATCGCGACACGGCGCGCGACGCTCACGCACATATTGAAACCGAGAGTGGCACGTTTGTATTTAGATGTTCTACTGTATGGTTTATACTGTGACACGAACGTGTTGCGCGTGTGGTCAAAAGCGCGCCCACACTCGCTTTCAGAAAAAAGCTTAAGCTAATTATTACTTGAAACTACTTTTTTCCGAAAACAAATGATAGCATAGTAAACGAACCCTAAAATAAAAAGGTTCGAGTTAAAAACAAATTAAAAATTAAATAACTTTATCCACTACAAACTAAAACCAAACCTGTCTTAGGCGCTCTGAGTACGGCTTGAGTGGCTAAGGATAATGCTTTCTTGAGGTCTCCCTCCTTGAGCGCAGCTTGCCCTGCGATGCGGCGGTCGTACGACACCCGCGCGTCCTTGCCGCGGCTTATGGGCTCAATCCTGGAGAAAACCTCCTGGAGTGCTTCCATTACCTGGAAGATGGGAAAAAAGTGAAGTAGTTGGAGTGTTATAAGAGCTCGCGGCTTCTAGCGACAGGGAATATTTTGTAGCCAACAAATTATTAGATCAATCACTTTTGAATTTAACAATAATGATGCTAACCAGATAATGATGACTAAAGCAGATAATATTGTGAACTTAGTTATCTACAACCTTATTCTAGTTTTAAAAACTTAATTACGTTAAAAATTATTTTTCCAGATGCATTTCTTGCTTCAATTACTATCAAAACTCACGCTTTCATGTAGAAAGCGGCCGAGCAATTATTACTAATTAACATTTTTCTCATCTTAATCTTCTTCTTCATAGCTCACTTCAGTTGTCTATGTGTTTCACCTTGAAAAAGTATTCTCCCTCATTTGCATGGGAATTATATTTTAAAATCTTAGGCGGCTTAGTTCTTTCTACTCAAAAAGTGTAAGCGTGAAGAGAGAGTGCCACATCTGCCTACAGTGAGTTTTGTGTTAATAACCAACATTGTACAAAAGAATCCAGGTTTTTCCTTCATTCTTTCATGTTATGTGCTCGGAATAATGTTGAATGTAGGTCGCGCATTACGGACATGCGGGGTTGGAATATCGAAATTCTCATTTTAAAACATGTTGCAGTGCACAAATAAATCAGACAGACTGTGTAAGAAATAACAAGGCTTTTACTAAGTAGATACTGTAGGTGTGACTAGTTTTGTCGTTAAAGTCGTGTTTTTATACATTGTGTTTTTTAAAAAACCTATAAACGCAAATCTTTTGTATTTTTTTGTTAATTTGAATGAAATTTTGTCATTTCTCATCTTGAGAAGTTTGTATGTGTAGCCAGAGACAAAAAGTGTTTTAGCAACAATCACACATCCTTTTCAGTGTAGTCAGTGCTTATTATGAATGTGTTCTTTATTTATTGCACCTTGAAGAGGTCCCTGTCGTAAATCATACGATATTATCTCACATAGTTTAGATTTTGGAGACTTTTTAGGGAAATACTCCGTGGCTCCGAAGGCTTGCTAAGCAGTTTGTGCCCGTTACTGTCGCTAGATGTCAGTTATTATGCCTAGTCGGGAGCCTTAGGGCGGCTTGTTAACATCTGACATTAAGGTTGTTCACTAACCTTACACTCCTCCAACGGAGAAGGAGTGCGGATTTCTCAGCCCGGGTGTTGAAGAATGGCTCGCACCACCCCATAGTTGCACAGCAGTAGGACGTATATTGGCCGTTATTATTATGTTACGTACCTAGTAAGTATTATCTACAATTTGAAGCTGGATGGACACGTAGTCGCTAAAAAGCGCAAGCTGAATAAAAGAAAAGCCTTTTTTCGTCGCGGCAACTTTATTACATTTTCGTTATTCTGTCGTTTAGCCCCGTTTCTGGTTTAGGAAAAAAAACAACAAAAGCATGTGCAACGAATTTCCAGACTTGCAACTTAAATTGGGAAAAAGTGTGGAAAATGACTCGCAAACAAAAAGACGTGTAAGTCGTTTTACACACATTTCCATCTGTCTTTACAGAGGCATCATAATTAAAAATGCGCGACCTCTAGCTTGCATTTGAAAACCACATTACAGAACCCTTTACGTACTCCCTCACCTGAACCATTTTGCCTGTAATGTAACGGTACAGAGGCGCTTACATCTACCTTTACAAAACCGTTGCAAAACGTGTCTTATGTCAACGGCACAAGGTAAAGGTATGTAAAGGTTGATGTGAGCGCCTCTTTACATGTCGAGCTTTACAACAGTGACGGAGGCAAACCGAGTTTTACACTGCGCAACCTGTAATGGTATTCTTAAATTAGTGAGGGAAGCAAACCTAAAGTTGTTGCCACACTACTGTTCCAAAATGTTCACAAACGTTAGTAAATACTTCGGCAACATACGATCACAATGTTAAAAAATTATTTCATGTTGGATAATTTTAGTTAACATTTCTGAACTAGTTAACGAATTGTAACAAAAAAAGAGTTTGTTGTTTTGCTCCTTCAAATATAGCTTTTCTTTTAAATAAAAAATAAATTGTAATCCAATGTGCAAACCTTTTATTTTCGCATAGACGAATCGGAACGCAAATTCCAGCGAGCCGATTTTCCAAATGTTAGAAATGATTGTAAACATTTTCCTCCCATGAATAACTAATCGATGTCAAATATATTGGATTAAGAGTTTATATTTTTCAGGACCTCAAGTGTTGCAAATTAATTATTACGTGTCATTTTATTTATTCGAAGTGTTCAATTCAACCTAGAAGCTTGCTGCTATTGAATTACTTTTTCTTTAAGAACATCCTTTTTTTATAGTTATTTTATTCTCTACAACTGATGCACTTTAAATTTTCAGCTAGCTTCAGTGGTTTCAGTTTTTAACCGACTTCAAAGAAGGAGGAGGTTTTCAATTAGCCTGTTTTTTATGATTCTTTTTTTTTATAAATTTCCACATATTGTAAGTATACTACAGGTATCACAGGTCGACCTAAAGGGATAAGTCTTGTCGTATCACTCCACTCGTACCTCATTGGAGGACGTATCGAAATACGACGAGAACACCAATCCAATCCATCACTTTGAAATAGCATTGGGAATCCGTTGACATCCGTGCTAAAAGGGTATCTAGCTGACAAATACGATTTAGCTTCACGAACCTGCAAAAATCCTACTGTTCTCGCAACATGAAAAATAAGAGTAGACTTTGTAGTAGACAGAGAGAAGTTTAAAAAAACTCAATGTTTCCGAATCTTTTTATCACATTCATTGTTAGCGATTCCACACAATTCAATAAAATTTAAATTTACTTGAATTCCATCTAGTTAGGCTTACTATCCTGTGACCTTCATCAGGTGGTCCAAGGTGGTGGCGGACAGTGGTGGTTGTGGTGGTGGTATAAACTTATCACTGGTTGCTGTAGACAAAACTTTGCAAAAACTGCCTATATGATTGCAGTCACAGTCCTCACCCCAACTATGAGCCATACTCCTACACACGGGCTCAGCGGATTGTTGAAGGATTGTTAGGTTACTAAGAAACCTTGTCTAATATCAGATTTTATCAAACCACCCTAAGGCCTAGGCCTAGTCGTAGGCTAAAGCATACTCGACGAACAGCTCTAGGTGATACGGTGGTGATCCATTCCGGGTTGATATATATGCTGAGACCTCCTGAGTGCTGAGTCGCCGCCTCCTTATAGGGGTAGAGCAACTGTTGTCTAGTCTAACTAACCTCTTTATTCTCCATCACAGCTGCAACTTTCTTCCCATCTTCAACTTTTTCGAAATTCTGCAACCAATCATCGTTTTCAGCCAGCGCTACGATGTCTTCAGTCAGAGTCTTGAAGAATCCTTTGGTGTTGGAGCAGAGTGTGACGTCACTGCATGTGGCTGCAAAGCCAGGGTCGAACTCCTCGTACACGCGGGACATTTTGATCTGAAAATATGTGAAAATTGATCAATTAAGTGTATGATAAATTATACTATTGGATTTTTTATAACCAGCGGCCACCTGTGAATACATCCGCTTGGAATTTCTCTCTACTTATATCCTCTTTTGGATTTCCTAGAGCTCATTTACCTCATGAAATGAACCCCAGTACCAACTTTCAACCCTTTACAACCCATACTATTTACCCCACCCAGATTTGGTTTATTTTGTTCACTTAAGATCCTATCCTATAGAGATTGCACCATAGCTATAAGACCGCTAAAATTGTACAGTTAGCATTAAAGTTATGAGTGCGTACAGAGTGGTCAAATATGTAAGAAATTTTAATGAAAAGCAACCTCAACACTACAGGATTAAAATAGTGTTTCATCACTACATAGTATAAAACAAAGTCGCTTTCTCTGTCCCTATGTCCCTTTGTATGCTTAAATCTTTGAATTTGATTGATTTTGATGCGGTTTTTTTAATAGTTAGAGTGAGTCAAGAGGAAGGTTTATAATAATATGTATAATAACATCCTATTGCACCCGTGCGAAGCGGGGGCGGGTCGCTAGTTTGTTATATAGGTTTGTGGCACTTTAAATGACTTCTGACTCTGTTATCGCAGTATTAAAAGTTGCTTTTGTCAAACGGCCAATCAATAAACCTTACCTTTCAATCACTATATCTATTGAAATAAACCGCATTAAAATTTGTTTCCTAGCTTAAAGATTTAAGCATAGATAGCGACAGCAAATTATGTCATTTTCACATGCTCAGTTCTGGGTAAAATAGTTAGAACCAACTTTAGTTATTAAGACCGTATGTACACTATTTTGTGTGAAATAAATATCATTTCATATCATTTCATTTCATTTCAGAAAAAGCGACTTTGTTTTACACTATGTAGTGATTAGTAAAGATTTGGCTGATTTTAAACATATCTTAATATAAAAACTTGTCATCATCTTCAGCCTGTTGCAGAAAAAACTTGTCAGACCAAAACAAATTAATGTCGAGTTTGACAGATTTTACAATGTTGAATGTCGAATTTTATGACTAACTCTGTCGCTTACTTCAAAATGTCACTACCAGTAGAATACCATTTCAATATTGCCCCGTGCAAAATAGGAAGGGGCGACGCTACAAAGATTTCTCTGATCGAAATAAAAAAAATGCTACGTGCATTTCACCCCTGCGCTCCGTATACGTTAGAGTGCTTTCACACCGGGAGCATTAGCTTGTAATGTAACATTACCTATACTATAACATTACTTACTATATTATCACAATACAATTACCTCCCAGCCTGACGAAATCTGATAATGTCACATTACAAATTTTACTTTGAGCATTGCATTACAATACAACCTCCTTGACCTACGAGCAGTATAATGTAACATTTAGTGTGTATAGATTTAGTTGAGTGATGTTACAAGTTATATCAAGTTGTGTTGTAATACATTGAATCATTACAAGGTGCACATTGTAATGCTCGGTTCTCCTTCTTCTCTGATGAATGTAAGCTAGTTGTGTATTATTTTAAGGTGCGCATTGTAATGCTCGGTTCTCCTCCCTTACTGATGAAATGCTCGAACCTGTACCGTTACATTACAAGTGAATGCTCCCGGTGAGGAAGCACCTTTATAGTCACTATAACGTGAGGATCGCCAACAGCATTTTTTTTTTGTTTGACTAGTCTAGGAGTGAGTAGAGTTCAGTCTACACACTTTATAGCATGTACCTGTGTGTACTTATCGTATTATCAAACTAAAGTAAGGTTAATTTTTTAATCGTTCATAATAGGTCCCACTTTGAGTTCATAAATTGAATCAGATCGTCATGATTTCCACTTTTATTTTAATTGAAACCTATTTGCTGCACTTATAAGGCCACACACGGTTCCTTACTGCCCTTCCCATAGAAAACAATCGGCATGAGATATAATCTCATTGAAGTGGAATTGACATTAAGAGGTAGATCACTGCCCACTATCGCCAACAATAGTTTTTTATTCATGGTCGTTCATTTAAGATTGGTTTATTTAACTGAAATTGATCAGGTCAGAAATTGACCAATTAAGATCATAAGATAAAATATTTTTTGTTATTTCAAGATGTTAACAGAATAAATAAATTAAACAAAAATCTCCAAATGGTTTATTTACACAGAGATTAATTATTGTGTTTTGGATCATAATCAACAATCAATAAAAATAATAGATGGCGCTAGTGGGCAGTGAACTCTTTGGAAAGGTGTCAACTGTATCGCCTTCCCTAGCACTCGCGCATTTCCCAATAATATGTCTGCCTCACTGAATATTCCCGGAACTAATTTGTTGAATGAGCCGTTAATCTGATACCAGCTATGAACGCTGCTGCAGAGCTTTGAGCTAGACATTCTGACACTACTCAGACGTCGAGCTCGGCACACGGTGTAATCTACACCAGATTAAACACTATGTCGACGCGTTGGAAGCTTCAGTCTCAAAATTTAGCAAATTGATAATCCCATTTCGCAAGTACCACTGCAAAAATGATTCTTTGACCACGTAATACGGTGCAATTCAATTCGCACCTGGCAATATCTCCTGACAGGTAATTTGCATGCATGCAGGCAAAAATGTTCCCGTTTTCCACCGAATGAAGTTTTAAAATCTGACCATCGAAAATATATTATACGGCTTCGCCTTCCATAATAGATTTAACGAAATGAAATGGCGCGTATCTCGTAATATTTCGGATATTAATTAACAACGGTCGTTATATAACACAAAACTGTTGTTCGGATTTGTTTGGTTTGGTTTTGTTTGAGTTCATCACTGTTTTATTAAAAACGTAACGATTCTATGCGAGGTCAAGTGAAACTGGTAAGACCATATTAAAATGCCTACTTGGCAAAGAAGAAAGTGGATGGTTCACGTCATTATTCTACTGTGTATTTATTTATATTTTTGTAGTATTCAAGTCCATTATTTAGTGTATTTTTGTTTGGTTAATAAGTGACGATTTAAAAGTACCTACTTGTAACAGGTCTATTATAAAGGAAAAAGATGTTTTTGATTTGATTTTGATTCGATGTGATTTGATGTTAACTCGTTTACGCGATTCTCATAAACATACTCGTAATTAATTTATCATCTTGATCTCCCTCAGGTGAGCTTGCTTTGATCGTCTTTTCACTTCACCTTCCATTCGTATTCTCCTTAATAATTATGGGTGAATAATTTGAAAATCTCATGTGCCTGATATCGTTTCACTCACACGATAAGAGTCGCTGCGCTCCCATAGTTATTGAGCATAGAATTCAAAAATGAATTCGCCTTTCGAATTCGCTAATTCGAGGTTTGAAGTGCGGGTATAGAATCGCTCTGCTGTTCTCAAAACCACCAACAAACGAATACAGCTATAAGCTCCTTGACACAATAAATCCACAATCCACCTAGATAGGAACCTTTTAGCTAGATCAAATGTTTGTCAAACAAAACGCAGCGAAATTGGTTAATCCACATGGAATGATAGTTTGTCTAAATTTTTCAATTAAAATAAGGAGCGGCATAACGTTGATCGCCGTTGTAAGAGTAGTGTTAAAAAGCTACCACTTATTAGGCATTATATACTGTATTATATTATATTTACTACATTCGTTTAAGATTTGAGCGAATTAACCAACATTCAACTTTACTTATATAATTTTTTTTATACGACAAAACCACAACACATAAAATTAACACCACTTCTTATAAAACGTTCCATACTGCCAATTAAAGATTTGAATTTTGATAACAAAATTTGTGTCTAGTAGCAGTGGTATTTATAGGGGTTTAGTGTGAGGTGTGCGTGTGTGAAATAAATATATAAATTAATTCCCAATTTCTTTGTCGGACCGTGTGTTTGACTGGTAGAGAATGCGTTTTGGCATTAATTTGTGTGCTGTTGACTGCACCGACGACTAAAACTGGGTGACAATCACCAGTGATAGTCATTCAGACAGTCATTTGTACCTTACTCGTACTTGAGTCCGATAAAGAATTAATAAATAATACTTTCAACTCAGACGTTCTTCATAAATGGCTTCCACTTGAAAGTTGCCAGTTTGTTTATAATTGCTGACTTCATTTAAACTTCAACTATTGATGAATCAATAACTTCCTGCTGCTCAAAGAAAAGATGATATTTTCCATTTTCCACTGAAGAAAATAATTTGCTTCGTTGCTCATTTCTTCTACTTTGCACTTTCTTATTGAGTTTGCCAGTTCTCGGCTCCACAATACAATAGTTGTTCAGAAAATGCAATCATAATGTTTATTCAATACTTGCTCTCCCGACTTCCGTTTGTTGCGCTTTGGAAAAGAGCAAGCTGAAAGCAGATCTTTACATTGACTTACTGTTTTAAAGTTTAGGAACTTACCTTATTAAAATATTTGCTGTGGTTATAAGTTGTATTGATGTTTTTCTATGTTCAGTAAATTAGGTGGGGCGTAAAGAATGAATGAAACGATTGAAAGCTAAATAAATCTATTTTGTGCATTTTGTAATTTCAGTATACGTAATGTATAAGGTAATAACTAATTACCCAGCAAACGTTGTTTAGATATTTAAATCAAAAGCGGCCGCCACCAAATTGGTCGTTACATCAGTTTCAATGAAGCTGTTTATCGTATCTTTGGTTTCCCAATTCATGAACGGGATTCAGCAGTGATTATGTCATTTTTTAATGTTGAATGCCTGCAGCTTTTATTGTATGACGGCTTCATTCAGCCCCTTTGCGTCTTGCTGGCATTGTTCACTGTACAAAAATTTCACTAAGAGCTGTTTTCTCAATAGTCAGATGGAAATTATCACACCAATAAATTACAAATCGGCAGAATTTAAAATGTATGTCAAATTGATATTTTGCAATCAAGGATACAATTATAGATTTCGACATCTAACATTTCCAAATCTGCTGACTTGTAATTTATTGGTCTGATTAATTTAACCTAACTTTTGAAAAATCAGTCATAAATATTATTACGGGAAACCCATAAAACCGGTCACGTTAAAAAAATAGAAGTTACATAGTACTTTTGAACGCCACAACATAAAAACCAGAAAAAATGCTCGCCTATGTTACGCTCGAGGAAGTTCAAATCATAGTCAAGGGCCTCCACCTCCGAAAAGCACCAGGTTTTGACGTGATGTCCAATAAAGTGTTCAAGCACCTCTCCACTTCTCTTTTTGTCGTTCTCACAGCGACATTCGACACAGCTTTGTGTCACAAGGGAGGTAAAAATGCCACTGTCATTGGAATTTCCGACTAAAGCCAGGCTGATAACCCGGATTTGAGCTTTCTAGTTTGACCCTATTAGTCTTTTCAATTCTATAGGGAAATACAAGCTGCTCATTCTTACTTGATCTAGGCTGCCTCAACTTTCCTCTCAACAGGAGTGGCCAGTTTTCCTCCGAAAACAACAAAACAAGGTTTCTAAATTACACTTCTCGTATTCACCTCATCATGAAATATGCTAGATGTGAAGCTAGTCTCGTGGATGCATTTGCTGCCTCGACCTACAAACATAGGCTTCATACTCTCTAGGTGAGGTTTATGCGTAAAGTCACTGGTGCCCCAACTTTCGCAATTATCATTTTTTCTTTAGACTTGGATCTGCATCATAAACTCGTCGGAATCAAGTTTGATGACGCTATCATTGTTGCCATAGCTTTTGCTAAACAAATCGCGCCAATAAAACAATCCATAAAGCCATCACTATGCCAGCATAAAAATATATTTCCTAAGTGTGAAAAACCATATCAAAAGGATGGAGATTAGTTTTCCGAGCTACCTGTTCCATTTTCAAAGTTATTGCACTCAATAGGCTTGAAGTTTGACATGTGAAGTATTGATCACAATGAAGCTTTATCTGAGGTAGAAAAGCAGACAATAATTATCCTGTTTCAGAAGTTTGTAGAAAAACTGACATGAAAGAAGGCCTCACTGTTAAGTTGGTTATTTTTAAAAAGGCTAACGTGATATGAAAGCTCATCGCAAAATATGAAACATGTTCGCAAGCACATCGGCAAAAAGAAATAAAATTTTAGACACACTCGCTCTTAAACTGCCTTAAATATATAGAAGTGGACTGAGACTGGATAGGGAAGTGACGACGCTATTGTTCAGGAAAATAAATCTAAAAAATACACTCGACGTTAACATGACGTGTAAAGTTTGCTTCATGAAATGAAAAAGTATTTAAAAAGGAAGTTTAGCTCATAAAATGCACGGTGAAACACATTCTAATGGTAATTTTTAATTCAAAAGAGAAAAGGCAGCTTCATGCAATGAATTTCGCGGCTTTTCTTCTCAAACTTACGTCTGATTTCCATCTTTCACTAAACGCCGCCACAAAACAAAGCCATCGGCATATTCCTATTGTTTCTAGCCTGTGGTGTGTGGCAAGTCCATATAAGATGTATGAAAACTATAGGAATTATGCTAGTTGGGGCATTTTGTGGCGTGTGGTGTGTTGCCCTTGTGGACAAAACCACGTCCCGAGGCCACTCCTGGGCACTTTACCTAAAGTATAAATGAATTAAGTATTGACAGCCGTGAAAGCATAACCTTGGGCACTTAGCTAGTTTAAAACAAAAGGCTTTAGATATAACGTTAAGAACGTCTCTTGGTTGTGTATTATTGAGAAAAAAGTATGTTAAAAAACAAACTGTCTAAACTGTAAAAAAAACTCTGTCAGAATCAAAATCAAAAATTGCTTTATTTAAATAGACCTGTTTCAAAGTACTTTTAAATCGTCAAATCTAATTAACAAACAAAACATACTTAATAAGAGACATACCATAATAGTAAATGTAAACAATAAATATACTGTACTTAAATAAATGTGATGCTACCACCGGATCGGTAAGTTGTTTCTGTACTGAGAAGTACCGGCAAGAAACTCAGCAGTTACTCTTTTCAACTGTTTCTCTTTTTTACAATAGTTGTTAGTATATTACAGCATGAACTTAGAACAAGATAGCATAATTCATAACTTATGATTCTCCATACTAATCAGCAAATTGCAATTTTATAATAAAAAAGGTTCAAATTACTGAATCGAATGAAGCATAATTCGTTGGTTTTCAAGCGTTTTATTCACATCCGTTTAAAGTCATGAGTTGCAACGTGTGCGCTGGAAGATTGTGGATCCCTAAGGCTCTCCATCCATCGGTTGATCCTGTGCTGACCCAAAAGGACTGTTTCCTCTCCAAACCTGAGGAGAGAGCTTACAGGTAAGCCATTTCCGTCCGTTGCAATTTTCAGCAGGTATTTTGAGCTTATTCTTTAGTTTTAGTTCTGAATATCGTTAACTTGTAATGTATGACAGTAGTAAGGCTTGCTTAAAAATGTTTTGATTAATGCATTTAGGTTTTAAAAGATGATTAAGTCAAATTGATAAAGTTTTTAGCACTGTCATTACAAAACTTTTATGAGTAGTATAAACTTAAGAATTATTCCATAAGAACAAAACAGTTGATGAATCACCTAAGATTAAATTGGACTGTAAGTAAGCTATTTATGACATAGTCGTATATCTTAAACGTTTAATTAAAAATAACTTTTAAGGCTAAGTATGGGCGGGCGGTTTGTTTAATAACCGATTGGTTGAAGTGTGGTGTCTCGAATTTCAAATTTCAAACACCTCGTTTCACTTCCCTTAAAAAAGTAAGTATATTACCCACTTAACTTTTCATGTGCAATAAGTGTATACAGCTTGTTTATAGCTCAAATCTACATTAGCCCTAAAACATAATTTATGACATGATGACATGATTAAACATGATTTTACTTGGCCTCGCCCTGGAATAATTTAAAAACAAAATATAATACCCTCACTTTGTGCCCTCTGAAAATATTCTAAATTGTAAAAACTATTAACTTATGTTTCATTTAGCTGTTGGTTAATAATCATTAACAACAAATGATTTTGTAAGTAAAAATATCAATGGTCATTTATACAGAACAAAATAGTATAAACTTAAGTATAGTATTTGTTTTCCGTTTTTTCGTATGGTCCTGATGAAAAGGCTGGCTCCCATGCTCCGTTGCAAATATTGAAGTACCCTCGAACTATTAAAGCCAACGTTTCACCCTAGCGCGAGCGCTGAATTTTTTTGTTGTACAGTCAACATCAAAATTATTCGTTCTTTCCGAGTGGTTAAAATTTCAGAAGTGTGTTGATAAAGCAACCATTAAAATAGTGATTCAATTGTTTATTTTATTAGGAACGTTCCAAACAACATACCCCCTTATCCGCTAAAGCGTAGTTTAAGCAATTGACCTGTTGTGTCACTTACTCGCAAATGGCGGCAGCAACAAGAACGACAGTGACAAAGCGACACAAAAGTTAAAATGTTGTTGAGGAACTGTTTAATTTTTTATGAATAAGGCGGTTATTATCTGCCACTGTAGTATTGGAAATGCTTTTGTCAAATCGTTAACAACTTTTTGACCATTCTGTTACCCAACATTATTGTGATGTTGACTGTACCTACGATGGATTGTTTTCGGCCCTCGCATAACAATCTACTGGCAATCGCGAAGTTACTTCAACCGAAAACAAAAACGATACAAAATATGAAAGTTGAGGTGCGCCTGGGCGTCGACTACATGCAGTATGTTTGCAATTACAGACGCGTATCTCCCATTTCTGGCACATTCAATTAGTTCAAAAGATACTTTTCTTCTCATAAAACTTTCAGAACAGCAATTGGCCATTCAATTGCTTACTGTTACGAATTTCAAACGGAAGATATTACGTTTCTACTTATATTTTTTTTTCGTTTGCATATACAACGATATGAATTAGTATTTCATATTAATTTTGTCCGATACAATATTTGATTCATGTAGTACTTTTACAAATTTTGCCCTTTTTTTTTGTTTTTACCTTCCACCTGTAGGTTGCCTAGAAGAGATCTCTATATTTAGCAATCAGCCGCTTTAATTGTGCATTTCTTTGTGTACGTTTCTTTGACTGAACTATAACGAATATTATCTATCTATCTTTCCCAAAACGATGGTCATAGGTCCTGCGCTTGCTTTGATTTGTTTTTTTTCACAAGAGATTAAAAGGCAGAAAAACTATTAGAAATGAATGTAGTACTTAGGGTATTTATACATATAATAAGCGTAATTTAATTCGATGCTTGGAATACTCAAAAAAATAAGGATGTTTCTTAAACTGATATGTTTTTCAAAAATTTGCGATACGATATTAGTTTTAGCATTCTGTAAAACTGAACAACTACGCCACTGTAGTGAAAGAAACTAAGCCGAATTAGCTTTTGTAATGATTTCCATACATTTAAGGGAGAATATACTACTTCGAGGTAAAGCGAATAGACGATTGAAGTTAGAAAGCTTGATCGAGATGTGAAATGATGTTAGTGAGAATCGCTAGGCCGTGGTCAGGCCCTTGTTCGACTTCGTATAATAGAAGTGAATAACCTATAAGGAGTGCTAATTATATCACCTAGAACGTTTCCAGTGTACTCTTCAAATGTCAATTGCGTTGATGCTTATTAGCGGGACGGCCGAAAATAATCAATTACTTTTTCTAACTAATAAGAATTCTTACTATTAAGTTAGGTAATGCTTTCGATTATCAATGGTAAAATAATGAAATAGTTAATTCGACCTTTTATGAACACATTGTTTCGACCTGCAATATTTTACTTTTGGTTTTTCATGAGCAGCTGTGTTTACTCATCTTCATTTTGTAGTTTTCTTTCAAAATTGACTTCATCCAACCTCTACCTAATTAAATTGTTATAATTTTTTGATCATTTAGTTCACTAACCAATCGATATAATAAATAAATATTAAATTAATTTAGTAAGCACGATAACTTAAAGGTGTGGGTCTTCCACATCTTTTTGGGAATCATGCCTGTGCCTGGAAGAAAGGGCTTCGAGAGAGCTCTATACACAAGAGCTTTTCTTCTTATTGAAATAGCTACAAATATATGGCGCCGCATACTTTTCATGGATCTCAATCTAGATTCGAGGTGAATAAAGTAGATCAGCCTTAGCTCTACTCCTTGATATTCTGTCTGATATTTTTATGAAAATAACCTGTAGATAGAATAAAACCTTCTGAAAATATCAGACAGCAAAAGTAATGTGGTTAATCGGTGTCGGTTTTGTCGATAATTAACTATAATATCCTGAAATATCAATATAACGGAGTGGTATCCTTACAATTTACAGTAATTTGTAATGATTGAGAGATTTTACCCCAAGCAGACATTGTAAGGACTACTTGTGCTAACACCTTCATTATAATTATGGCTTTTTCAAAATAGGATCTCTTTTAATGAGGGGTCTTTCAAATGAATTTAAATGGTTATAGGATGGAGGGGTGTTTTTCTTTTTATATCATTCGTGCAATTAAATTCCATTGCAGAGATTGTGAAAGGGTAGCGAAACTAGGTAGGTACTGAGGTAAACACATACATATTCATTTTAAAAAAAAAATATTGAGAAAGATATATTTTAGGTACCTTAAGTAGCCTAAAAATGGTATAACTATATCGATAACCTAACTTTAGCCAATAGAAGCCGGCTTCAAAATTAATTTATTGCGTCACACACAGTGCGTTTTGCCTATTTAATGTAAGTGTCAAACATTTATTATAGGTTATCAAACATGTGTAAGATAGTGAAAAATATAGTAATTACCTGGGTTGTTTACTATGCCCCGGGATGCGTGCGCCGCGAGCGAAACGCGGCTGTCCAGCTAAAATTAAAACATGGCTGGCGCATAGACTGGAGAGTTGGAGTGTTCTATTTTAAATCTCTGAACACAATGCCATCTGTCGGCGATTTCGAGAAATGAAATTAGCGTTGAATTTTTTAATTAAAAGCATTGAATAACAACTCAAAGGAGAACGGAGTAGCAGTTTCAATTATAAAACCTTGCTTGCTGTTGCTGTTGTTTACAAAATGTCAGTTCATTTTTAAACAATGTTAGAATGGTGTTGCAATGTGGCTTTTTATGGCGTGAACGTGAACTTTCTGGTGTGGACGGTATTACTACTGTTTTTCCAATCTCGACTGATTTAATGCCTTGTAGAGTTTCTTGCGTCAAATTGCGTTTTGTTGAAGGGTATGCATTAGGATTAATATTTTATTATTTTCGTTTGGGGACACTGGCAGTAGGCCAGGTGATCAGTCCGCTTATTGTGGGCCATTTCACCCATTTCCCCAGGCTCCGTGGGGGCCTCAAGTTGTCCCATCGTCACGGCGTCCCGTCGAATCTTCGCGTGGCCTTACGGAGTCTGATGATCTGCTCCACCGTCAGTGCCCGTAGTAGTGCTATATCTAATTTGTCCGATCCTGTGAGGTCCCATCTGGTCAGTGCGTACATAGAGCATTCTGCGATCATAGGTCGCGAGGGAAATATCATACATCCCTTTCTTTTTTGCGTTCCCTCTTAAAAGGAAAACAATGAGAAATAAATGTCTCTCTGTTGTTTGCTTAAAAAGTTATTTCGCTTGATGGATGACATTCTTAGATAAGTTAGAAAAAATCAAATTCTAAGAACATTAATCTTGAAATATTTTACACTTATGAAGCCATCTTAGTAGATGGTGATAAGTGCTTTCAAATAATCGATCAAACTCTTTAGGTTTTAAAAAAAACACAGTTTACCCAAGTTTACAAAATTAAATTTCTGTTTTAGTTTGTTGCATGTCAAAACTGTATGACTCTGTTGGTTTATTCAGACATTCACTTTGTACTCTAAAATAATTGGACAATTTGAAAAAAGTAACTGCTGAGTTTTGTGCTGGGTCTTTTCAGTAGAAACAACCTTCCGACGCCGGTGGTAGAGTCACATTATGTACCTTAATGTATTTCATGTATTGTTTATATTTTATTATTTTGTGTATGTTTATTATGTTGTTAAAATTAAGATTCTTGATGATTCGAAAGTACTGTGTTGAGTACACAAGTAGTACATAAGAAATGATCTACTTGAATAAAGATATATTAAATTTGTTATAAGTAATAAATATAGATTAAAATTGCGGGGATGCAATGACATCAGTTTGCTGCAAAGAAGTTTGATTATTATTTGTTTATAAATAGCTCAAACTAACTTAGTCATCTTTATAATAAAGATATTCTCATTTATCACAATATTTAGAATAGTAAGGTACCTAATTAGTTAGTTAATATAATTAGCTCTAACAACTTTCCTCAGCTCAGGTAACACGGCATCCGATCCGGATGTTGTTTCATACACCAATTATATAGGTTATTATCTCGATGCAGGTTCCCGTAATTCCGCCGTGTGTGGAAATATAATTATACGATAAATTGGAGATGCGAGATCTCGAGGTATGCGAGAAATAAATATTTGTGAAAATAAGTTTCACGAATATCCAATTAAACACATACCAAATAAAATTTTATTAAAGCAGCGTAAACATTACAGCAGTGATAAACATAATCTTTGCTTCTTTTTTTGTAACAGGTTATTTGCCGCCAAAATCAGTGTAATCAAATAAATATAGTAACCCTATCACTACGGGATTAAAATAGTGTTTAACTTGTTATGGAGTTTGGTGACGCTTCAAATGAGATACTACTCTGCTTTCAGTATTAAATTGTTTTTGTCAAACCTCCAATACCTTTTTGACAACTCTGTTAGCACACCTAATTTTGATGCTGACTGTACTGTAAGTTATTGGGAATGTTAGTGACCGGGTGAGAAAGGTAGTTGATGTATGACAATAACACTTAAAATATTTACTTTATCAAAGTGAATATTTTAACTCTTCCATGTCTTCATAACTTCACTACATAATATTATGCTTGATAACAAATAATATTAATTTAAAGGCTCTACCAACAAAATTTAACCTTATTTTTAACAAAAAAGCTTATTTTTGCAAAGACCCTTGTATTATATTGTATGCTTACCTAACGTTATATTCAGATGTTATCTTCGCTTCAAAACCTTTCCCCTAAAATAAATATTATCTCAAAAAACTAGACAGATAGCTAGAGCAAATTTACCGCTACGCGTAACAAAATATTTGCACGCACACTTTTATAGGCGCTTTCATTTTTTACAAATGGAACACGAGCGATAACGTGAAAAATCGCAACTTCACTAATTTAACAGTTTGAATAGAAACAAGAAGTGTATTTCATGTATTGTTTTATGACAGTAAAATGTACTTTTAATGTATGTTTATTATTGTACTTGTCGCCCCATATCTGGACCTCACGGCTGCTTCCCATCAAGTGGAGTAAGGTTATCTTCAAGATATGCCACTCTAAAACAAATTTGCTCCTCAAAATTTGTCAAGTACTTGCAAAATCACCCTTAAACATCGTACGTCCAGAGCACGTTGGGTGCAAAAAGATCTATAATGTCAGGATGTACTTCCCTAATTCCAGATCTTTTCAACATACTATGTAAACCATAAAACATACGTGTTTTTTACCTTTCTAACAAGTAACAGTAGGCATAAGAATTAGGAAGGCTATTCATAATTGTTGACATATTAGCACGAACGCGACAAGACGACAAAAATATCGCGTGACTGAGAACGTCTTCGAGGGGCAGGAATTGACAGTAGGTCAAGGTTAATTGCAGTCCATACCTTAAGTAACTGTCTCATTGAATAAAAATAACATAAAAATCTAATATCTCCATCGTTTCCGAGGTCTTCCTCTCTGGCGATGACCATCTGTGGGGTGCCAAAAGGTGGTGATTGCCCCGGAAACGACGGAGCGATGACATATCCCGTTATTCTTGGGGAGTGGCAGATTTTGGCTCAGGACAGAGACATTTGGAGAACTTAGGGGGAGACCTTTGCCTAGCGGTGGGACAGTATAGGTTGAATTAAAAAAAAACTAATAGAAGATAACGATTACAGAGTCCTATGTCTCTACATAGGATTCTTTGTGTTCCAGTCAGATTTGATCTCAGGACCATCGGGTTCCAAACCAGAGTGTTTATCCACTGGGCCACGACGCTCTCATTTTTGAAGTATTATTATCTTTTTATGCCCAGAAAAAGGTGGAGTGACGATTTGCGGCACCATAGCGAGGACGGGCTTGGCCTAGCACAGGATAGAGACCTATGGAGAAAATTGGGAGAGACCTTTGCTCAGCAGTGGGACGAAATAGGTTAAAAAAACCTTTTTAGCCTCCATCCGGTCAGCAGCTAGGATAATTAGTTCAGCCCGTGTTGCAACGAAGCCGTCGCTGCAAGGATTCCTGAGATTAATACTATTACGACTACACCTAGCACGGGAGGAGGACTTAGCAACTATTTACTAAAAACTTAACATTATCACTACATAGTTTATAACAAAGTCGCTTTCTCTTTTTTGATGGAAACGGATTTTGATGTGGATTTTTAGTTAATAGAGTGATTGAAGAGGAAGGTTTTTGAAAATTATAACGTCCCATTGCACCCGTGGGAAGCCGGGGCGGGTCTCTAGTTAAATAATAGCTCGCATTAATAAAATAACGAACGCCGGGTCCGAAATAGGATCGGTGACCAGCGGGTAGTGATGTATTCCACGGGTCTAGGACGTGCATCGGAAGACACGTTACGCAGTTAGTCACAGCTGATGTTGCTAGAGGTCAGACGTTACGCCCAGTTGGAGGTCTTAGGGTGACTTGATAACATGTGACAGCAAGGTTTATCACTCACCTTCCAGCCCTTCAGAAGTGACTTCGGACTGAGTCTGCGTATTAGAATAATATGACTAATATGCCTAGCAGTGAGAGGGTTAAAAGCTGTTGTTATTGTGATTGTTACTTAGTTGCTAAATCAAGCAAGTAGAAGAGTGACAGCAAAATAAAATTAATATCCCAAGCTTTGTAATAGAGTTTTCTTTTCTTCTCTTCAATCCTGCCGCCAGCCAAGCTAATTAGTTCCCGTGTTAAAACGAAGCTAATATTTTAACGAGAACAAAGAACAGAAGCGGAGAACTTGACAAAACATTTACCTTATTGAATAATAAATACTGCAACGTAAATAATAAATGACCAGCTTGATGCTGGTAATGGAGTTGTTAATAATTGCAGCAAAACCCATTGAGTTAAGCTCGTAGCACACTTTGCCAGTACGGCTCCGACCCAGCCATTATCTTGCCATTCAAATTTGAACTCTAAGTTGTAAGGACGCGATCTGCAAGTTGAGTGGTATAGTAGCAGCGAGCGCGCAGACAGCTAGCTCGCTCTCTCATATTTTTATTGCAAAATATATTGTACCACTCCCAACATAAAGTTCAAATTTGAATGGCAAGATAATTGCTGAGTTGGAGCCGACTAGTTGCCGTGCTGGTCTAATGAGCTATGACCTTTAGTTGGAATAATAAAGCAAACGATAGACAGACAACGCTATTTTGGTTCATTATTTTTAGCTTCCGAAAACAAAGGTGTTTTAAGTGATTAGTACATGTCTACCGTTTTCTTAATAACAACAGTGTGTTTTAGTATGAGGTAAATCTGAATTGATTGAGTTTCAGTATTTTCAAGAGAAAATAGTTATTTCTTCTTCTATTCTAGCTCGGCCGGAACACACCTACTTCATCTTCATTGTACAATTTGTGGCTTTCCGGTGATGTAAAACACCGATATACAGCCCAAGGAACCCGGATAACGGCGGTAGGTTCGCTACTTACCACGTTGGGTTCAAATTCACAAACAGTATAATATAAATTCCTATTTTGCACTATTTTGAAAACACACACATACACATTTTTGCATCTTTATTTTTAATGAAGTTTCCTTATTTAAGTTAAGGACGAACTTAAACCTCCACAGGCCCTGCCAGAAAACCAGCGCCTCTGCAGTTAAACTGCAGTGGCACATGCTGAGGGAGGGTCCTGATTGTCCCACAATTAAAATTGTTATCGTGTGAATGTTTTTGTCAACTTAATATTGGTCAATAAAATATTTTTCTTTCTTTCTTTCTTTCAAATTCCCTTCGGCGAAATGTGGGCTTCTGAATGTTCCGTTCGCCATGACGAACAAACAGTGTGTCTCGGACTAACTCATTAGGGATATGGTCGGGAGGGTATGTATGTTTGTATTATAGAAATAAGAAATGATTTGCCAATGGCATTTGGTATTTAAAACTAGTATAATACAGACACCTCCCATATTCAAAAATCGATTTAAAATTTAATGAAAGTTACCGAATCGTACGATAACTCGGTTGTGAATCGCTGCCCAGTGTAGATTTCGGCGTAGCTTGCGTTCGGCAAGTTATGTTCGGTAATCCTGGAATATCTCTTACATTTCCCACTAATAGCACTAACTCAAATCCAACGTTGCAGTTCAACTGGTGAGAGCTACCATCTGCGTCAGTTAATTAGTTCCAAACACTTGGAATTGTAAACTAGCTGCAACGACAGAGCACTCTACAACTAAATTTCACAGTTTGACTTTTTAGTTGGGCCCTGAAGTTAGGCGCCTCCACGGCACGAAGCATTAATGAGCTTATAGCTTATAGTTTGGAGGAAGTCTTCTGGAAAAGCGAAAAAGGAACTGTAAAGTAAGTACCTATTCGGGGTACTTCGGGGGAGGGCTGCGGGGTTGAGTGAGTCTCGCCCACCCCAGTAGAGAGTGGGAATACCCACTAAAAGACAGGGGAGGCCTTCTTCTGCGTGTGACCAGGGTTTACCGATGACCCCCCCGAGGAGGCACTCTACCGGTAAAACCCTGGCGCACTGTGCCGTCTCATCTTGAGGGGAGTCGTACCAGCCTCTCTCCTCTAACACACCCACCGGTGTTTGACAGTGCGAGGCCACCTCACACTGCTGTCCTCCTCAGGGTCGCTTGTGCAATGGAGATACACAGCCCCCGCCGTGCACACTCCTAGCGACCCTGGGGCCCACCTTTGGTTGTCTCTTATAACAGGCGGGGGTGACTTTGGCTGTATTCTTACGCCCCGGACCACAGAGCGAAGAGCTTCAGACCTACACCAAGGAGAAACAAATAAAGACAAACCATAATGTATTTTTTTGAGGTTTTAAACTTAAATTTTTAGTCGAACATATTCAAGATATTGACAGAGAATAACAGTGGCAATATTTCCGGAAAGATATTACGACATTAAGGCCTTCAAGGAAAGAGTTCACCTTGAATTGGTATTCTTAGCACATTTGCTAGTAATTTTAAATATTCCCATTTTTAAAAACAGAGATATTTAAAAACGAAACCACTTAAAAATAAGTTTATCATTTTCTGACAAATTCGAATTCTCCAACACGTAGGCTTCACTTTGTGTTCCGTTATCCAAATTCAGCAATATCAGTTAGCCTTCCGGAAATAAGACCGGATATCGGAAATATAAACTCACATACACTGCAGAGTTTACAGCAACATGATATTGGTTCGAACATTCAATGGAAAAGTTGATACTCACGGAGATATCTGCATTTAAGAATACAAGTCAAACTGGATCTTTCTAGGGATGTGTAGCAAAATAAAAGTTTCTGTCTCGTTTGACACAACTGAAGTGCCTCAGTTTTTTTTTTCTTATATGAAACTTTATTACGAGATAACCACCAGCATCAAAAAAGTGTAAGCTGAATTATTATTTTTTGAGTTCCTTTTTCATGTTTCAACAGATTTTTGTCTCGTTTTAGTGATGCAGTGTTGTACTCAGTTTTTTTTACTATAATAGCGAGGATGTCCTTTTGTGTATATCTTGAGGTGTGCTACGAGAGGCTCTAGCAGACTCCTGCTGACAAACCTTCTCATTTATAAAAGATAATTCAGTGCTGTAGCCTTAGCATTGAAAGTTTTCCAAAATGAATGTATAGTCCGTTCACGTTAAGAATGTAGTACGGACTTTCCACTGCTTTAATTGTCCACACTAAGTAAAAGAATTTTACAACTTATTTTTAAAATATCGTCCCTTGCTGTTCACCGAATAAAAAGAAGTTAGCTACGAAAGGTGGTCCCTCAATTGATTACCATAACTTTACTTAAAGTAGGAACCATAATGGAATTTAGAATTTCGATGCGAGTGATACTTAGTAAAAGTACTTGAACAGTTGTAAATGCAAGGTCTAGTTTCTAAAAAAAGACATTCAAAAGTTAGAAGCGTTTAAGTGTGGTCCCTCAATCGAAACGCTTGTCATGAAAATAAAAGAATTTATATAGCGTTTGGAAGTTCAATACCGGGTGCGGCAATTGAACTGTCCGTCTCCTTGTAACTATTTTAAAATTCGAACTACTGAATCGAACGCGGCAAAAATTAAAAAATATAATCTGTGACACATTATCTATGTTACTTCAAAAATATTCGGTCGTGAGAAGAAACGTTTCAATTTTAAAATATTGTATTTAAAACGCAATTCAGTGATTGCTCTTTATTTGGAGGGAAAATCGAACATCGACATTCGTCGAGCGCTTCCAAATCTTCATTTGAACGAAAAATTTGTGCGTCGTTCTATACAAAGATTTAACGAGACTGGGAGTGTTAAGAAAGGCTACGGGGGCGGTCGACGCTGTACTGCAACGGCGTCACCAGTTGTCGAAAAGGTGCGACATCGTTTACGCAGAAATCCAGAGCGCTCAGCAAATCAGCTCGCCCAGGATCTTAAGGTGAGCGACCGCAGCGTTCGTCGTATATTAAAGGAAAAGCTTAAGGTTAAACCATTAAAAAAAAAACTTTTCGCAAGAACTCACTGCTTTGCAAAAGAGCAAACAGCTGGCACGATCAAAGGAGCTGATGCGCTTGCTCGACACTGGCGAGCTTCCCAACTTGGTATTTTCAGATGAGAAAACTTTCTGTGTTGAGCAGTTTCTCAACAAACAAAATGACCGTGTGTGGTTGAAAGAACGTGTCAGCGATCATTCAGATGAACTGAGAGTCACTCCACGACAAGGAGCCGACCAAATCATGGTATGGGCGGCGGTGTCCGAAAAAGGACGTTCTCCGCTTGTTTTTCTACCAATGGGTCGCAAACAAGCCAAAATAATTCAACAAATCTATCAAAATGAAGTCTTTAAAACAGGATTGATACCGTGGGCACGCAAGACATTTGGTTTGGAGCGTTGGACGTTCCAGCAAGACTCGGCGCCATCGCACAGAGCAAATGGGACGCAGAATTGGTTGAAAGCGAACGTTCCTGTGCTGATCGACCGAGATATGTGGCCGTCGTCTTCGCCCGACTTAAACCCTACAGACTTTTGTATTTGTGGTGTTTTACAGGCGAAGGCCTGTGCTAAAAAACACACATCAGTGGAGGCGCTCAAAACTACTCGTTACACGAGAATGGAACCGTTTAAATGACGACTTTATTCGAGCAGCCTGCGCTTCATTCAGAAAGAGACTCAAGCTTGTAGTGAAGGCTAAAGGCGGTTGTATTCCATTAGAATGAATAAGAATATAATTTTGGACCTTTTATTTTCATATGTAAAAAATATATTAATAAATATTCAAAGTAAATAAAAATATTTAATTTTTTAATATGGACAGTTCAATTGCCGCACCCGGTAGGTGAATTTTTTAGTCTATCCTTTAGTAAATTTTTTATAGCACCTATTTCTTTACTGAACAGTTTCAAAGAATGTCCTGTTTTCTTATAAATAATCATCTAACTCGTGCGAAGAAATGCTATGGTTGAGGAGACCACACATAAATATTTTTTTAGGATAACATAACATAAACTGCCTATTATACATCCCTCTGCTGGCCCAGGCCAGCGCCACCTCAACTTTTAGGTAACGCTAGCCGTGCTCCAAAGCCGGGTTCAATGCGAATTATTGGAGGGGTGTAGGTTTGTGAGAAACCTATACACAATACTTATGAGATCGTTTGAACACACGCCGTCGGAAATGGGATGGGTGGTCACCCATCCCATTTCCACCCCGACCGAAATTTTGCAACCCTCCAACAATCCGCACTGAGCCTGCGTGTTGGAGTATGGCTTGTTCCACCTTATAGTGGAGGTGAGGCCTGTGCCCAGCAGTGAGACATATATAGGCCGCTTTTCCCACTCAAATGTTAGTGGTAACTTGAGCTACCAATTCCAATGTCGTCTCAACTGTCACTGGTAGCTTTAGCTACCAGTCTTTGAGGCACTTGGGAGGCGACGAATTTTCCGTTCAGAATCGATTTTGCTGTTACTATTTCAATTGCCCTATCCTAAAAAAAATATTGATTATTTTTCTACAATTTGTCTATGACATTTTCATCGACCTGGCAACGACGGACTGTCTCTACGAGACAGCAAAGTAAGAAAAATAATAAGCCAAAAGATCATCTCGAGGTTATGTTATGATAATAAGTTCATGCTATGAGTTGAAAATAATCCTGTAAATAGATAATTACATAATTCACACTGAAATATATTTCAAAATAATTATTAAACTGTGTTTTACACAGATGCTGTGAAAAAAGGTTACAGATTTGATTTTTAACTACTAAAAACATTCGTTCAGTGAAAGTGAAAGCCGAAAAGTGATTTTTTTCGGCATTTTTTAATTTCAACAAATTAATTTTAATTTGCTTGGAATAAAAATACGTTAGTCTATATGCAGTATACACACTTATTTAATAAGCTTTTCGTCTGTGTATTTATCATTTTGCGACCCTAATCGGAAAATTAGCAAATCTTTTTCGGAAAATTCGCATGAATTCGCAACTGAAAAAAACACGATGGCGAAAAAAAAATACCTGCCTTTCTGAACGTTTACTTATCATAAGGCCGAATTTTCTGTTCCTTAATCTCGTTTTCCCGAAAACATTTGGTTTTTTTTCGTTCGGCATTTATTCATTTTCCTGAAATGACTTATGCCACTTTTATCAGTTGACCAAATATCAACTGATTTTTTTCGTTTGCCAGACTTTTCATTAGGCCACAAAACGTAATTAATGTAAGTAATGATTGGCCGAAATGACACTTGTCCGAAGTATTGTTTTCCAGGACAATCATTAGACCACTGTTTTGATTGCCATATTTTTAGTTCATTAAAAAGTTACTGGTTTAATGCAAGCAGCATAAAAGCAGACCAGGATTTTTTGGATTTAAAACAAAATAAGAAATTGACAGCATGTGTGCGTAGGCAAACAGCGTGCAAGCATTCAATATGCAAGTTTAAGGAAAACACAAGAATTCTGTCATGACCCCAGCATTACGGGACTCCGGCGGTTCCAAGTACCCGTGGTCCATCTATGTGATTTTGTCAGGTGAATAACGGGTCGGAAACAAAGATAAAGCTCCGATTATATAAGGGTTAACGTGAACGATGACCCAGGAAGGTAGTAAATTCTTCCTTTCAACAAATATTCCTTATTTGGAACCCTTAGTGTGTTAACCGTCTCTCGCTTCAATGATTCTCGCTGGCGATAAGCCAGCTTTTCACTTATATCACGCCTGTGACTATGAGATCGAGCTTGGAGCAAACTAAGCCCGGTAGAGGGCGGGCGTGGACTACTGCCAACACCAATCAATTATTTATATCAGTTACCCATTTAAATAACATGCTTGGTCAAGCTAAAAGTCTAGTCTAGATACTATCATGCCTTAGTTTTTTCTATAGATTACCCACGGCTCTGTGTTAATCTTGAGTATTATTACTCGTAGTCGGGGTCCGGCCATTTGACCAAAAGACATCTGGCAAAATTACATTTGACAAACAACGTTTGGCAAAAAAATGGTTGGCCAATTGATCATTTTACAAATAATCATTTAACAAATGACTCACTTGACCAAATGATCAACACAACAAAAGTTTATTTAACAAATAATCATTTCACAAAATGAACATTCAACAACTAAGTCATCAGAAAAAACTACTATTGGTCAAAAAACATTTATAATAATCGAACTTATAATAGATATGGTATGGTTCAAATTCATAACCAATATTTGGAATATCGTAATATAACCCATCATAACAACAAAAAGCATAACTCATTTTAAGGCATATTTTTTATTTTCACAGACGCATTTATTTCTTTGTCACTCACATTTCGCAAAGGGGAAAGGAACCAACATTGTAAATGGCGAGCCTACCTCCGTTATCCGGTTTGCCTCGGTTATATGTCGGTGTTTTACAGGACCGGAGAGTTAGCTGCAAATTGCACAACACGATGCAGGTGTATTCCAGCCAGATTTGATCTCGAGATCATCGGGTTTGGGGCCAGAGTGTTTAACCAAGTAGCCACGACGCTCTCAGAAAAAAGAAGTAGAAAATTATATTGTGACAACAAATTCGGTCTCTACATTTTTTAATTTTAGCATTTGTTTCGGTAATAATATCAGTGCAAAACTTGAGTTTGTTCATACTGCAGAGGTCGCGGGTTCGACTACCGCATCTTACAAACATTTTGTGTTTTACGAACATGACTCTTGTTGTATAATTGTCAGGGGGTTTCTTGCCTATTACACTTCGCTTTGTCCTCGAAATTAAGAAAACAAGATGTAGTAAAGTGACCTCAAGTCAAAAAAAATGGCCTCAAGTCACACTGCTGCTGTCACAGATTGTCAAACGTCATTAGCGTTTTAGTGCTCGCGCCATTCCGCACGTTATTTTTTTCTTTACCAAGGTTTATACAATTTCAGTTATATTATGCATCAAAAACACAAAGTCCAGGATTGGAAATGTGTAAGGATCGAAAGATTAGAAAAATTCAAGAAAGTTTTAAACGGAAACTACAAGAACGATCGAGTTTCTGGTCCACCAGACCTACCTACGTGAAAAACTGCATTTGCATTTAAAGTTTTCTCAATGCCTAGTGTTCTCCTTTAGTGGGTGATCCGAAGACGAATGAAGAATGAGTATAGCTCTTATAGTGGTTATCACCTTTCTTATGAGTTAAAACGATCAAGTTCTGGTAAGTAGGTACCTACTTGAAAAACTGCATATTTTGAATCGAAAGTTTCTCAATGCCTAGTGTTCACTTCAAGTGAGTGTTTCCGATGGCAAATAAAGAATGTGTATAGCTCTTAGCGGCTAATACCTTTCTTATCATGAGAAGTCAAGTTCTAGTAAGTGCCTAATTTTAAAACTATGCATTTGCATTGAAAGTTTCTGCAAGTACACCACAATTGTTTGTATCCAAGGAGGAGTAAAGACTGTGTATAGCTCTCTGAGTGGCTATAACCTTTCTAAGTTCTTTAATGAGTAGTAACTACTACTACCCTTTAATTTTCCTAATGCTTGTGTACAATTCGAAGTGATTGTTACCTACCAAAAGCAGTAATACATGTGTTATGAGTATCTGTTTATACCTACTTGAAAAACTGCATATTTTGAATCGAAAGTTTCTCAATGCCTAGTGTTCACTTCAAGTAAGTGTTTCCGATGGCAAATAAAGAATGTGTATAGCTCTTAGCGGCTAATACCTTTCTTATCATGAGAAGTCAAGTTCTAGTTAGTGCCTAATTTTAAAACTATGCATTCGCATTGAAAGTTTCTGCAAGTACACCACAATTGTTTGTATCCAAGGAGGAGTAAAGACTGTGTATAGCTCTCTGAGTGGCTATAACCTTTCTAAGATCTTTAATGAGTAGTACCTACTACTACCCTTTAATTTTGCTAATGCTTGTGTACAATTTGAAGTGATTGTTACCTACCAAAAGCAGTAATACATGTGTTATGAGTATCTGTTTATGTATAAGTCTTTATTTAATATTTTTTAAAATAAAGTTAATACTCTGAGTTTGCTAATAGATTCCAATTATTATTCTAAACTTCCTGACTTGACAATGTATTTGAACATTACATTGAAATGACCTTAATGAGTGCTCTGTTAGTTAGAAATTTTCATATATTAGTGATTTTCAGAAAGAAAATTTAGTGATTGTCCGTCAGATGACAACAACTGTGTTACTACCCTACCCAGTCCCGGGGTGGGTAACTACCCTGTCTCCGTCAGGGACCATTAAGGATTTTATCCAACTCATGACACCCAATAGAATTGAAGAGCCAATAATAATAAAGTCAGAACCCACTGATGTATCGTCTTACCCGGAGGAGCAGAATTTGCCTTAAGATTTGCCTCAACATAATAAGGTAAAAAGATCTAATCTATTGCAATATACAAGGAGGAGGTCATAGACAGATACTGCTTACCAGAAGATGCCAAAAAGATTGGTGCCCCGTCTTCATTATTTTGAAATGGATCTTTCGGATGCAAACAGCAATATTTAGGAGGCGTCTGCCTGCCAGGGCGACACCTGTGACAGCGCCGACGGGCTCTTGGTATGTCATGCACCGGTGCCGGCAGCGCCGCTGCAGTGCTCACAGATTCAGCCACAACACCGCTGATGATACTGGTGAGTCATTCAGGCAGTCACTCATTAATCATTGGTGGAGTCAGTTCTGTCATGGACTGAGGCTTGAAAATCACCTAGTTACCAAACAAGATGTACCACCTTCAGCAGAATTAAGTTCTGCAGAATTATTTAAACATGAGAAGTTTGATGATGATTAATTAATATAATCAGTTTGTAGCTAAGTACTTGTAGTACTTCCCTTGTCTACAAACCAGATGAAAAAGTAGATTTACTTATATTGTACTTAGGCTTGATATTAAGTTTATAAAAACCAACCAGTTTGAATTGATGATTTAAGAACCACTTACAATTCCTTTCAAAGAATTGACATAATATTAAAGCACCCATCAATTTAAAAGACATAAAAGCATTATGTCTTTGTTTGTCTAACACAAAATATGAATCAGTTGGTGCCAGTTTTAGCTTATTACTATTTGTTTGGTTAATATTATGTTGCATTGATACCTCATATAATCAGTGTATCAGCTTGAAGAGTTTGTCGTTTGACAATGGAATCCTTAATAACCCTCCTAAGGATTCTTAATTGTCACCAAGCATTGTCATATTGAACTCATCAACTTAAAGAAATGTAAAATTTAAAATTAAATCACAAACTTACAGAACTGCAGCAATAAAAAATTAGATACCAATGGTCTTCTAACTTTTGCATGCCTGGCCATTTAATTTGGCTGGCTCTCTATTGAGAAATTTGAGATATGTAAATATCTTGTATTTCATAATACAAATGATTATGATGAATATTATATGAATTTACCAGGCCACCTTCAAGGAGACTTTAGTTTGTGGTTAAATTCAGTAAAGTGAAAAAGGGGGGGGGGGGACCTCCATACAAGGAAAGGACTGCAAGTGGGCAGTGGATTTTTTTCCGAAATCAACCAACTAGAAATGCTTGTGCATACAATTTTCGGCAAAACTAGCTGTAATCTTCAAATTATTAAGTGAAACAAATAAACAAAACATTTGTTTGCAATGAATACTAGTGGGTCAATAGGACCTTAAAATATCTGGACAAAGTATACACCCTGCTAGCAGGCTTGCAAATTGTTAAAAGTACTTAAATTTAATTTCCAAAGTAACAATTTTCGTTTGAAATAAGTACTTTGGTACATATTTGCAATTTGTAAGAAACTAATTAAATATAATTGTATATACTTTGTGCATGGCTGAGATAGTTCTATTTGCTTCTAGATTAAGCCAATAATGGCAAAAATATGTCTCCCAGCCAAGAGATCCTGACGTTTACGCTCTAAATGTTTTCACAATTGATTGGAAAACATTTTTTTTCTCTTTTTATGCCTTTCCACCATTTTAAATGATAAAAAAAAAAACAGGAAATTAACTAAGATGAACCTTTAGTTATTATTACTGTCCCGGATTTTCCCACTCGCCCCTGGTACCCCATACTTGAAAGTATTCTTCTAATTTCTAGAACCTTAATCCTGGATTCAAATGAAGAAGTTTAGAATGAAATGAAATTAGGAAGATAGTCCTCATGCAAGCTCTCAGGACGGCTTATAAGCAGAGGAACTCCACCAAGATCTTTCAACGTAATGTTAGCTTCATCATCAAACAGTACCGTCAAACAATGCGATACTGCATTTATAAAATGGTTTAACTTATTAAGACGGTCAAATCATAACAGCTTCTTGGAAGCTGAATTGATATTTTTTTTTTAGATATTCTATTGAATTATGGAGCGAATTATGGAACTTTAAATATCGATCGTTCGGCACTATCATTGTTAGTAAGTTCAAAACTAGACTTATGTTCGAGTACGAAAATAAGTTATCGAGGGGGTTTTATAAAACCCTTCCTATGCCAAAGTATAATGAGACATGTGATCCAGCTTTACCTTTAGAACCCACAGTAACTCTGTATCATACCTAGCAGTGATTTAAAATTTTGAGGTATTACCTATAAAAAATAATAATAAAAAACAAAAAACTCAATTTTAAAATTTAAAGTAGAGGATGTGGTTATTTCAAGATTATAAACTAGAATCAAATACTAGATTAATTTAAGACGTCACATCTAGTTTTACTCCAACCCTGTTCCTTAAATTTGACTTCCTTTAGTAGTCGACCTCAGTCCTGCAGAGGCTTTTAAATTTTATTTGGATAAATCATGGACGATTATTTATACAACAAAAATATTGTTTTCGTCAGTTTTTCCAATAACTGTGCAATCTCGTAGGGTCTCAAACTGTTAGTCGGTGGATTATAGGTGTCCTAACATGATCCTAACTGAAGGTGAGATACATACATCTCTATTTATTGTATTGTACATTCGACCAGATATGCGAGTACCTCTGTTGTACATAGGTGTTAATTAACTTTATCAGAATCACAACTGGTTGGAGTGAAGCTTCCTCTATGTTTGCTAAATCCTATCAAATAACAGTTTTGGAAGCTCCTAGGAATGTTATGCACATTTATTAATGAATAAATAAGTCAACAACAACTACGGTATTACTGAAACTCATAACATAGTTGCAATATTGTGTTGTAATATATTTACAATAATATAGGTATTACAGTTATATAATTGTATTAATGTTTTCTCAGAATGCTTACTTAACTACTGTAAGCGACCTACTGTTTTTAAGTTTTTATTTTCACAAGGTACCTTAGGTACCATGCAGAAGCATTAGTGCTTCTTTATATCCCTTCATTATGCACAAAATACTGTAATGCTTTCAAAGTCTACATCTTGTTTTCTTAATTTCGAGGACAAAGCGAAGTGTAATTGATAATTAAACGAACTTACCTTAAGTGAAGTTCTATTATAATTACACGAAGGCTTTGTCCGAAGAAATTAAGACCCTCCCTACCCTAATACCCCTACAGTATTATGTGCAGTAATCTAGCCTCTCGGAGGCTCCCTAATTTGTGTTCCAGGTTCCAGGTGAAGAAGCTCTCAACTAAATGACGTTTGACAATCTGTGACAGCAGCAGTGTGACTTGAGGCCATTTTTTTTTTCTCTCGACTATGGCTCAACTTTAGTGGTATATGGCAGCACGACCCGCTTTACTACATCTTGTTTTCTTAATTTCTTCGGACAAAGCCTTCGTGTAATTATAATAGAACTTCACTTAAGGTAAGTTCGTTTAATTATCAATTATGTGTACATTCCTAAAAAATAAGTATTTTAGAATATTTATCCGTTGTCTAGTATCCCAGAAAAAGGTTACGTGTACATGTTTACGTGTGGAGTAATGTGCTGTGCTTTTAATAATGATTAAACCATCCAAAGTGCAAGTTCAAAATGTAGGTTAACCTGTTATAACATGTTTAGTGTTGGTTACTAAACGCGTTAATCTGTCAACATGTAAATCTAAAAATAAATAAACTTAACCGTCCAAATCCTCTTATAAAAAGGCTTCACCGTGAAGTGTTTGGTTGTCACGGCAACCGTCCGAGCCGCGGTTGGGCAACCAGCGTAACCGTGGCTCTCGTTGAATTACAGGCGTTGCGTTGTCGTCATTGGGCCGCTAAAATTGCGCTCGTCAAACTAGGCTTTTTTGGTAGGACAACCATGAAACATTTCAGAACGGACGGAAATGTATGAACTATGCTAAACAAATAATTCTTATTCTGCATTGATAGAGTCGTATGTTTGTATTATCGCTAATTAGGTTGCTTTTCACAAATACTGTGTATATTTATTTTGAAAGATGACGTGGGCTCGATGTTTTCTCAGAATTATCCAGATTGGTACTGGCATGCAGTATTGTACTGAAAAATTTCGTAATTGTTTCGAACTTTAATCATGTTTCTTTAAATTTAATAAATTAGAATTTATTTTTGCGAATGATTAATTTCAAGAGTCATAGGTAGGTATAATAAGATACTTATAAGATAATGAAAACTGTGTAGTAATATTCTGGCAATGGTCATTCTTTGTATTAATTTACAATTCGTAGATTTGAAAGAAAATTTGAATCACTAAGATAATGAGCATATATAGAGAATAAAAATGTATTGACAACTTACTGACAAGCTAAACAATTGAAAGTCTAGTCAAGTCAATATCCCTATCATACTTTGACGTCTTACATTCACTATCATTTTTACTGTCTGTAATGTGATTACACAATTGCCCATAGTGATTGATAACATCATCATCTTTATCGTTATCTGCAAAATCGCGGCAAACGAAATATTTCAAAAGTTTTTTGCTCTGGCCTTGTCCGTTTGTTT
This sequence comes from Udea ferrugalis, assembly GCA_950022985.1. Lineage (NCBI taxonomy): Eukaryota > Metazoa > Arthropoda > Insecta > Lepidoptera > Crambidae > Udea > Udea ferrugalis. The sequence continues at coordinate 3,732,838 of OX465515.1, forward strand.
GGTTATCGCTGGATTCTGCCAATGTCTAAGACTTGCGCAGGAGTTCGTCTGTGCGACGTTTTAGCGGCTCATCTCACCGAATGACGTGTCACGCTGCTTATCAGTATTATCACCCCGCGAGCCTCGTGTCTCGCTCGCGCGGCCCCAGTAGCGCGGCCTCGCTCGCACCGTGCGGACGTCTCGCGCGTTCGCCCGATCGCACCCGAGTGCGCCCGACTCTTCCCGATCGCGATCAACCCCCGCGAAACTGTAAGTACTTCACTGAAACCGTAGCGCACGCGGCCGCGACAGCCTGTGCAAGAGTCGACCGCCATTCCCCCACCGGATTAACATATGGATTTGTTTACCTACCAATGTTTGCGTTGCTAGGTTGTTACGTCTCTTTTCGTGACTTCTGCGTTAGGTCTAAGTAATCTATTAGGATTTTAAACTTTACGTGAATCATCAGATATCAAGGCCGACTCATCCATGTGTAAATTTGTCCTCGCAGTGTAGTGTATCAGTTGGGATATTCTTATCTCGTGAGATGATGCCGTCGTTCCTGCAACAGAGGCGTCGCAGAATTATCTGTATCCTTCAAAAACGTCGGATTTCGACACGGTTCTAACAGAGCGTTTCGTTGTGAAATCGGTGACGATGGACAGAGCTGTAGTTTACGCTAGTAATTGATCAGTTCTAGAATCCCGATGTTTGTCATATTTATGTAAATAAATCCAAAGTACTCGAATGTTATCGCTTGAAGTTTGGTACGGAATCACTTATTTCTTTGAACTCTACTTCCGTGTTATTTTATTAGGGGCTATTTAAGTTTAGTTGAAATGATTTAAGAAATTAGTTTGGACAGCTTTCAGTCTCATTGGAAATTAAACCTTATAATGATGACACAGCTCATGGATCGTATTTTAATTGCTTTAAGGTAAAATATCCAATAACACTGGCGGCTGTCAAAACTAACTTTTTAATTATTTCAACTAGGTAATGATAATAAAATAACACTAAATTTTGGCACATTGTGAATCCTCGTAGCAGCATCATAATAATACACTAACAAGTTAAACGAGTGATCATAACACACCTAGGTATATGATTGTAGAATTTCCTATGTGTAACATTTACAATTGGTACCTACGTTGAAGGAAGGCATAAGATGTATGCTGTGTCATTGTTTATTTTATAAATAATTGCAAAAGTGCTTATTAAAAAGAAAATTGACCAAACACATTTTCAAACTTACATATTCTTTTTAAAATGAGTTATTATTATAAACGGCCTACGTCCCACTACTGGGCAGGCCACACCTCAACTATGTGGTGGAACTAGCCAAACTCCAAAACGCGAGCTCTGTGCGGATTGTTGGTCAGGTTAGTAAGCAACCTTAATGTCAGATGTTATCAAGCCGCCCTCAGGCCTCTGACTAGGCTTAATGACTGACATCTACCGACGTAACCGAGACCAACTGCTTAACTTCCAAAGCACGCAGATGCCCGAAAAACCCATCACCAACTTTCGGTAGGTTGGGTTCGGGTGGGAACCCATCCCATTTCCGACACAGCGTTTGTTGCTTCACAATCGTCGCCGAACATTTTCCCAACTCCACCACGGGCCCCTCTCGACAAGTTGAATCATTTAATTTAAAAAACACCCTGAGCTTCCTCAAAATTTTCAGTAAAATGGTTCCTGGATAATAAAGCTAACTCAATTTTACTACACTATACTTGTATGATTTTCTTCAACACTATTCTTAAACACTTCTCAGTAGACTTACATGCACTTACTATGTAATCGCGTCCTTGAGATACGGCATCATTTTCTAGGGCAACTCGTCGTAGGTACAAAGATGTTATCTTTAGAGCTCAAAAGAAAAGGATTATGTCTATGTATGGACTGAAGTGTACAGTGTACAAATTCCTAAAATAGTAAATTCTTCTATGCTGCATGTTTATCAAGTGTTAGGCCCAGACTCCACCAGAGCTGAGCGGAGATGTGCAGCGTCGAGCTGTGTTTTCAACAACCAATAGAATCACATCTCCACATCTCCATGTGTGAATAACGCTATTCCATTGGTTGTTGAAAACACAGCTCGACGCCGCACATCTCCGCTCAGCTCTGGTGGAGTCTGGGCCTAACTCACAGTTGCTTGAAATAAGTTGAATCACAAACTTAGTCTAGTAAATCTTGAATTAGAACTGTAAAATTGTTAAATTGCCATGATGAAAGAACATGAAGTTAGTACATCAATATAAATAAAAAGAGTAAGATGAGTAACCTAGGTCCAATGGACCAAGTTGGCAAAAGAAAAAATTCAGCAAAAACATATTTCAAAATGTTCGTAATGACGAATTTACTCACTTAATTACGAATTATGCTATTATTATTGTTTTTTTAATTTAAACCTCGACTATTGTAATAAGCTGACTGCAAATAACACTAAACATTTATTATATTAAATTTTATATTATGTAATATCTTAGGCGTACATAAATACATACTTAAACTCATATTACTAGATCTTACATTACTTGATTAATAATAAGCGTTCTTGGTGTCATTTCCCAATTTTTAATTTTACTGGGCATTTATTTATCTTTCCATGAGAAACTTCTAGAAGGTACCTATAAGAAATCGAAATAAAAAAGATGAATGAAATCGGTGAAGTCGTTATCAGTTATAGCATGCGTGACCGAGATTAGGGATCGATTGCTTTCATAAGAGGGAGAAGATTGGTAAATAAATATTTGTAAATTTTGGTTTTTGCTTAGTACATTCATGGTAAATAAGAAATATGATTAAGACCCTGGGCTATCTGACTGCTGTCTGGACCCGACGCCTTACAATAAAGAAACCGTTATTGTAACAACTACGGTTTTCAAAGCACCGCCTGGTGGCAAAAAAAGTACGTAAGGTTTATTGTTTTTTTTTTGCCACCAGGTGACGCTTAGTAGGCGTCAGGTCCAAACACTGCCAGATAGCAAAGTTTTCTCCCGAATAGAGTTCACCATAATTCAACGGTGTGGATTGACCGCATGAAAATCGAAGTCTCCCTTTTTTGTTCAGGCTGTAAATTGCTCATAAGTGCCCATTGAGACTAAAGGTAGAAGTCCCAGTGTCAGACCACAAGCTGCAACCTCAGAACATACTGAAAAGTCTTTGATGAAGTGCAAGCGACAGCTTGCACTTTCATACAAAAAAGGTTTTTATGAAATATCATGCAAGCCGGTAATGTTGCTGTGGTTTGCGGTTCCTGTTTACGCTCTCCTCCCTTGGGATGTAGCTGTGTTCATATCATCAATGTAAAATAAATTCATAAGTGCATTAAAAATGTTTTTAGCTCTACCTATACATTTCACCGACCTATTTATTTCACCAAGCTAAACTGAATATTATATCAACTTGCATTGTACCTGTCAGATAACCTCAAAACTACTTTTTGAGATTGTCGATAACATAATTTTGGGTCATACCTGTCACTACTAATCCACAGGTAATTCTAAAATCACACTAACTATAGTCCGTTCGAGTTAAGAATGCGAGAATTTCATTTTTATCCTTCGGCCTAGGACGCCCCCTAACCGACGGCCGCTAACCTATCGGCTGGTGCAGGTACTTTCCGGGCATGGTTGCTTCGGAAAGTACCTGCACCAAATAGCTCGGAGGGAGCTGACTCCGGAGTGCTCGGAGTGTGGCGCGGACGAGGACACCGCGTTGCACACTCTTCAGGAGTGCCCAGCCTGGGTGAACCAACGCCGCACCTTGGCCGACATAGTTGGCCGAGATCTTTCGCTGCAGAACATCATCCGGGCGATGCTCGGCAGCGAAGCGGCGTGGGAGGGTATGGTGTCCTTCTGCGAGGAAGTGATGACGCGGAAGGAGATCGCGGAGAGGGCCCGTGAGGACGACCCTCTTGCGGCGCCTCTCCGACGCAGACGGCGGGGAGCAAGAAGACGGCAATTTGCCCGCCTTCCTCCTGCTCCCTAAAAGTAACACCCGGGGTGTAGGCTGGGGGGCCTACATCCCATTGCACGGGGTTCCCGTCTAGGGGTGTCCCAGTATACCGGGATACCCCCGTAACATGAGGAGGCCCGGCGCAAAGGCTGGGCCGACCGCTGGGTCGATGTGGCAATCTTCCCGCGCCATGTCGTCCCGTAAAGCGAAGAGGTATACCGGGGTATTTTTAGTGGGTATACCCGCCGCTTACGGTGGGGAGTCCCACACTCCCCCGCCGTTCTCCTACCCCCCAGAACGGTGGGATAGTCCATCAAGGATTTTTTCCCCGACAAAAAAAAAAAAAAAAAAAGGACGCCCCCTAACCAATCAAACAGATCTTTATTAAAAAGTCAAGTTCACAGTGCAAAAATGAACCCATTATTTCAAACGCAACAGTTTTGAACCTGAGTTTTGATGTGTGTAATGGAATAAAATTACAAAAATACTGCATTCTTATTGCGAACATACTATACAGTCCTCTAGCATCTAAATAGCAGGTTTTTTCTAAATGTGAACTAACTTCACAATGTTTGTCACTGTGTTTCATCACTTGGTACTGGCGTTAAACACGGCAAGCGTGTTAAATCAAGTGAATTTGTCTCAGCAATTACACAGGCCTTCGCGTTGAAACAAAGGCGTATAACGACAGTCAGCCTAGACGTTGACGACCACAATACTAGCACATGCAGTAAATTAACCTTTTTAATCTATACTTCAAGTATCTTGTTGACTAGCGCTACTGTGCATTCCTATCAACGAACAGCTGAGTCTGAAAAGCTAGCGTTTTAAACATACGGAAATAAGAGGGGACATGATAGGTAACTTTTCAGGAAAGTTTGTTATTTTGCTTGAAGTAAGATAAAAACAAATTTTGGCCGTAGGTGACGTGAAAAAGGAGTTTACAATAGATTAATTAATTTAAAAAAAAGGTTAATTTCTAACTACTATGGCATATTCAGCATCAAATTATTTCAAAGCGATCGAATAAGTTTTTAATAAGCTGCTCTTGGGGAAACGTTAGTAATATTATTACCAAAAGATTAAATTGATATGGTTACACTCTTATCCCAGGAGCCATTGAATACAGAGTTATTGTTATCAAACAAAAGGAAGCTTTTCATCGGTTTTACAGAAACTACGAAAGTGTTGCCAAAGCGTAGACACCTTTTATAACCTTGATAAGTTAAAGTGTCCTGTAAATCTTACAAGGTGATAAACTACGGAAGTATTGTAAATTGAAACCTTTCTGAATTACCAATTTCCATTTAATTTTTTTCGTACTCTTAACTTTATTTTATACACTTAGGAATGTACTCAGACCATTTCAATTTAGACAGTGAATAGCATTCCGATATTATGTGAAAATACTCAACGCCTTACAATGTAACTTTGTACAGTTAAACCACGTTGTATATTGAATACAGGGTGAAAATTGTAAGCACGTACCCTCTTATTCATAAAAAACCTGCACTTTAGCACTACTTCAGCTAATGAAGGGTGCTAACACTTACTTGCAAATATTGGAAGAGCCTTAGCAGTCCTTAAGTATAAGTAGTGCTACAAGAATGCTTGTGTTCATGGAATAAGGGGGTAAGTCCGGGCAAAGTTACTCACTGGTAACATAAAATATTGAAAGCAAAATAAACATCACCAACTGGTAAACGCAACAGAGACACAGGGTAAACAAAAACTTATTTTCTCTAAACAAAAACTTGTTTTCGCTTGCTTGCAAACATGACAAAAATAAATATTCTGCGGGGAAAGAACAACAGGAAGAATTTTTATTTACAGTGATAAACATGACATGATAAACATGAAACCATATTAACAAGAGGTAGGTCTTGTTAATATGGTTTCATGTTTATCATGTTTTGATCTTTTTTCGTGCTCTAGCCAGCTATGCTGACGCTAAATCTCATCTCGATTGTGATCACGAAAGAACGCCTACTTTAATCGTCTATTTCCTTAACCTTGAATTGGTATTCTCCCTCTTTTGTTAAGAAATAATTTTAAAATGTTATTTGGCTTGGTTCTTTTCACTAGTAGTTATTGAGTTTTACAGAACGCCAAAATACAATCTCACTTCACATTTGTTTGATGTGAAATCGCAGCATGCCACCCCTGATGGAAATCAGCCGTGGGGTGTTGGGATGTGGTCGACTATAGTTCGTTCGCGTTAAGAATGTACTGATTTTTGAAAATTCTTTCGCATACATATAAATTCAGATTCACAACCATGGCTTTCGAAAATATGCATTCAGCTAATCACTGTGGACTTGGCTTTCTAATTAGGAACGATTTATTGGTAAGGGGGCGTGCTAGGTCGAAAGACAAGTATGAAACAACTGCAATCTTAACGCGAACGGACTATAGTATAATAATATAGGTACTTCTGAGCTGGCTACCTGGCAAGCTAACTTTTGATATGTGAGCGTAGAATAGGCAGGCGATGTATTGGTGATATATTTGGTCATCAGGGGACTATCAAGCTCGTTTACTTAGTGATGAGAAACCATCTAAGAACCTCCTGTTTTTGAGCTGAAATTAGATTTTTGAAGTTGTTACTTTTTTCATAAATTTGACAGAAGAACATCTTAGAAACGTCGGGCAAAAACACTGTTACTTACCGTTAAACTAAGTGTGTTATAGAAAACCTGGTAAATAGTGTTCAATCAATGAAATTTAGTTTTTAGAATTAAGACGTATCTTAATCTATTTTTTTTAAATTACACATGACAAAACATAGTTTTATTTTCTTTGACGGAAATCTTTTCAGTTCCTGATACCAATTCACTCCTAAAAATCCGGCAAGTACCAGCAAAATCACCCTGTATTCACACTTGAACAGTTTAAACTGCTGTATTATTCAAAAAACACCTAAAAATGCTTTTAACGTACGGAATACGTTTAGGTCCATTCCCATTTCCCGTATTTCTGTTAACTTTACTTGTCATACCTGCTTCCTCACTAAATGTGTCTAATGTAGAAACATAAAGCATTCCTACTCGTGCTTTAGTACGACCCGAAATAGATCTAAAAGGCACTGCATCGCTGTCAGACATTATGTTATCGGATCTCACAATTGAGCCACAGTGCAACAGCAGTTAGTAGCACATGTTGATATTATATTTATTAAAAAAAAATGTCTGGGACATCATCTATAATTCAATACTGAATTTGAAAAGTACGAAATTTAAAAATCTTTAATTATTTCAATGAAGAAAGACTAACTAAACTCATTAAAATTACAATTAACGAACATAATAAGTAAGAGGGTCAAAGTAATCTATTGTCCTTTTGACAAAATCGTTGGTGTAAGGCACTTATCGAATCGGTGAGAATCTTTATTTAGCTGAACTTACCATAATACGAGTATGACAACATAATCTTACATACATACTATTCACCTATTTAAAGACTTAATTTTTCCGAGTTATTGCTTAGCAATTATACAAAAAGCCCATACATAGAGCCTGCTTCTTTTTTGAAATCTGTTAAAAATAGTTGATAGCTTAGGTCGCTCGCTCGACGGCGCGTGGCGGTGCAGTGGGCCAAGTGCTTAGGGTCTTGCTTCAGTGTGCGTAGCTATTATTTTGAGATTACCTCTGATTGAAGTGGACGGCAATGCCAACAAGGCATAAACTACAACGTTAGGTATATGTACCAAACCTACTATAAACTAAGAATAAAGTCGGTATGCTTATCGAATTACAAGTAAGGTAGGGGTTTCACTGTAAATTAATTAAGTGACGTGTTTTCCCAAATAAAAATCTATTGTAATCAATCAGGCGTAACAACCATCTCGTTATTTTGAAAGTTTATAGCTGAAAGGACCCAGCTTGTGCCCAAAGTAATGCGTCGTAGCTGTGGATTATGTAATCGGAATTAAAAATAAAAATAAAAACATTTAGCAGTCGCCTCCCTATATTTTCATACCTGAACCTACAAACTACGGGAAAGCAAACACGCGAAGCGTTAAACGGTCGAAAAATATTGTTTTTTTTAAAGTGTGAATGTTAAATATTGACAACATGCTGAAATAATTCTCACCTTTTACTTTTTTTTAATTCTAAGAGTTTTATCACCACTACAGGAGCGAGCTTGCCCAGAAGTAGTCTATTATTAACTCCTTCTTTGAAAAAGGACCGGCAAGACCGATACATTTAGACTATCCCACTTCTACACTGTGCCCCTATGAGAGTGAAGAAGAATCGTGTTGTCAGAGAAGCAGGGACGTTGACAACGTATTGACCAAATACTGACCACATACTGACCAGAATTGAGTCCAAATATTTGAAATACAGAACTGCTTTTAAAGCGTTACTGCTTGATATTGAAGTTTTTCGCAGTATTGAAATAATTTGCGGTAGAACAGTCACATTTTTTTGTTTAAAAGACAAGACTACCTTGTCTGTCACATAGGTGCCTAAGCAATTTTTCCTACAACAGTATCATCGAAGTAAAAATGAGTAAATTCAAAGCAAAATCTAGTCTGAAAATAAATTGTTGATTATGATTTATATTACTTAGAGGCATTGAGCTTAATTAAGCGTATATCCTGTCTGTACCCTCATTATGCGTGGAAAGCCTATGTTTAGGAGATCCTGTGACAGGTTACCTAATGATGATGAGAATGTAGGCATCTAATGACCAATACTGTCAGATGATAAAAGTGTAGTTTGCTCTTATTTAACTTCAAAGGCTTTATATCTGCTATGTTAGACGGTTGTTCATGTGCTGAAAAGAACTAGCAAGTCCCAGTAAGTTTTTTTTCATTTTAAATTTTACAAATAAGAGTTCATAAACTACAATGTGAAAAAACTGTATAAAAATTAATCTACTAACCTTACATTTTAAGCGATTCCAAGCTGTTTAGTAGACTAGCTGTCCCGACAGACGTTGTTCTGTCGTCAATCATTGACTGGTAGAAATAGTTACTAAGAAAAACTGAATTATTATTTCAGTCTTTTCAATCTTTCAGTCTTTGTTCTACAAAAGCAGATAGTTATTAGTAGTGAGTTTATTACGAACGTGTGTTTTTATCGTCTGCATGTTAGCCGTTCTAATATAAAAATGTCAATGGAATATGATATTTCAACCGCAATGCAAGAAACCAACTTGAACAGTTAACCACACCACATAATATGTTGCTAGGTAGGTAGGACACCGCTCGCCAGCTATGACGTCACAATTCGCTATTCATAGGCCAATGTAACTTAAAATTTCTTATTTTTGTAGACCTAATTTATAATTTTGTGTACTCACTCAAAATTTCTTATTTTTGTGGACCTAATTTATAATTCATTATTTCTCAGGTGATTGTTAATCTTAATCACCCACTTAAATGTTATTTTGTTATGTCGCACCGCCTACTGTACATTTCTGCTTAGCCTTATGGTTGACTGGTAGAGAACGCCTTTATGGCATTAAGTCCGCCTTTTGTACCATACGGTACAAATACAATTATACAATTTTGTGCAATAAAAATAAATAAATAATTTGATACTGCTTCTTTATTAAACCCTATATCTTTTCAGATTTTGATTGATTAGTTAAATGCGTTTATTAATTGGTCTGGCCCCCTAATATTTTATTTTTAGTGTTTGTTGTTATGGCGGCTGCGAAGATACACGTTTTATGAAATATTTTTAGCTCACATGGTTTATGAGAAACAGCCAGGTGACAGACAAACCGTCAGCGGAGGCTAGTTTAGGCTTTTTAACTTTCCAAGTACGGAACCCTAAAACACTAATTTCACTTCGCTTTTGAACACATTTTACGATATGTCAATAAAGAAAGAAAAGGAAATGCCTTTAGAGTTCGTTAACGTTTTTTAATTTTATTTCTGTCGCACAAAAAAATCTCAGATCCACAACCTTTGCGTCCAAAAGTATGCGTTCAGTTAATCTAATCAGGAACGATTTCATTGGTAAGGGGTCGTGCTAGGTCGGAGGACAAGTATGAAATCACTGCATTCTTAACGCGAACGGACTATAGTCAGACTTTATATTAGATGCGGTAAAATTACAGTCAATTGATTAAAAGTCCTACTCTTAAGCTTATGATTTATACATTTTTATTTTAGAAGTATAAACTGCACGTCCTTGCTCCCAGTTTCAAAGAATATTTAACTATATTCAGGTCATTGTACATTTTGTATTATGTTCTGAAATGCATTTGTATATCTTTAGAACACTATTGTGACAATGCTTCTTTGTTGTGTGTCAGTGAACTTTTCTCAATGGATGGATACGGTGACGAAGGTTAAGATCTTGATAAAAGGCCTTATCGCCATCATGATAAGTTTTTCATATTATTTTTATTATTAGTCTAAAGTGTCCCACTGCTGGGCAAAGATCTCCCCACCACTTTCCCAATTTGTACGGCCCAGAGCTATGGTAGACCAGTTTTCTAGGTGGGTGTCTAGTTCAGTACTTCCTTCTTTTCATATATATAAATAAAAAATATTTAAAAAACACCGGAAAGTCAAACTGGCTAAGTCCAACTAAAAAAAAATTTTGAAACCCATTCGACTACCTGAAAGGTTTTGTATGAAGTTTTAGAATTTTTATAAGTACATAATAAACTTCCTTATCATAATACGATCGGTAAACAATACATAAGATACATAAGACATGTGCATGATCTGATCTGTGCAGACTAGTTCCTTATTATCCCATTCAACCATATTTTAGGGAATGGAACGACCCATTACACAACGCTGCCCTTCCAGAAACATTTACCTTTTAAAGATATTTCCGGTGAAGAAAAATAGTCTTCTACTTTCGTATTAATAGATAAATTAGAAAATTTTAAAATATCAGAAAATGATAAAAAACTTCGAATATTAGAAAAAAGTACAAAAAATGTGGACATACCGTCTTGATGCATTCTCAACCAGTCATCTGCTAGGCACAATATAAAATATTGTTCCTAAGTTTGAGAGTAGATACGTATACTGTTAGTCCACATACAAGTGCTCTGCCCATGATAATAATTTAGAATAAAAAACGTCTATGAAGTAGCAAATGGAAAAGCTCAAAATAATTGGCCTTTTGAAGTCGTAAATAATAATGTCCCTTACATTATACAGATGTTGGTACAAAGGATCCTAACTCATACGAAATCAACAAACGAATTCAATTAGATCGGGTAAAAGGCGGGAAATGAATCCTACAGTGGCATAATCTTTCCATAACTGAATTTCCTAATTGCCATGATTCACTTTACAAAAAACGCTTTGAACTTTACAAAATATAATAGCTTTCTGCTTTTACCCTGCAAAGTAATGCTTAATTACTTTTGGTAATGCTTAGTAGTCTGTTAACAAACATCTGTTAATTCTGGGAATTTGAGCACAAATGCAGCTGAGGTTAAGGGTGGGTTCTGCCAACTTTTACCTGTTCTTTGAACGGCAGTCACTATTAGGCCCACTATACACTAACCCTTTTATTCATAAAAAAATTAAAAGCACTTCAACATTGTATTTTTGAAGTCATGGTCCTAAAGCTAGGGTGAGGCAGGAGGCTCCGTCCGGGGGAACGCGTAAAAGGCAATGCGCGAATTCTGTCTTCGAGCCGTTCTGTTGGTTGTTGGTGTGTTGACCACCAGCGTGGCGGCGGGTCCTCGAGCAAGAAAATCACTAGTGACACACCCTCTTTTTTCAAAAAAACTTAAACAGCTCCCTAACAACACGATAGCTTTTGTATCGCTTTGTCACTTTCATTCTTGTTGCTGTCGCCAGTTGCGAGTAAGTGAAAAACACGTCAATTGCCCAAACAATGCTTTAGCGTTGCGTTCGTTTTTATGAATAAGGGCACATAATTTAAACTTCAATTAAATTCTAGATTTCTCCTAATAGTGTGCAGTAAAGTGTTTCTTAACCAATCTTAACGTATCTTTGGTCTGTTTTTTTTTCATTGCTGACACATAAACGGCCTATACGTCCCACTGCTGGGCACAGGCCTCACCTCAACTATGAGGTGGAACATGTCATACTCCAACACGCGGGCTCAGTGCGGATTGTTGGAGCGGTGTAAGGTTAGTTAGCAACCTTAATGTCAGATGTTATCAAGCCGCCCTTAGGCCTCTGACTAAGCTTAACGACTGACATCTGACGACATCAACTGGGACCAACTGCTTAACGTGCCTTAAAAAGCACGGAGATGTCCGAAATACACATCACTAAATTTCGGTCGGGGTGGTCACCCATTCCATTTCCGACCCGACGTACGTTGATTTACAACAGCGATCGTCGCCGATCACTATCACAACTGCGTCACGGGCACCTCGTTTTGTAGTGCCAGATATTATTGAGATTTATTTATTTATGTAAAAAGCACGGTTACCCATAGTTTGGTGGCGTTTACGTAGATTGATTAAGTACGTCAAAGTTAAAACACTTGACACTGCGATAGCAAATCGCGCTTGTAATGATGATTGATAACCTGATAACACTTCGGTTAGAGTAGTTCGGCTGTCGCCAAGATAAGGATTCATGCAATCTCTCATATCTTTGCCGAAAGCGTGAACTTATGAGAAAAATAATCTGAGTGTGTTGTTTAACTAGAGAACGAATTGAGGCAGTTTTATCAGCTGTTTTAGAGAGTCGAACTCGATCTGTCAAAATTACTCGAGCAAGTGAAATAGAAGCGTTTTTTTATTAATAGTTCATTGCTATGGTTATTATTATTTTTAGAATTTTCCATGTAGTATCTTTACTAAATATCTGAAAACCAGAAAAAGACATACTTACTACAGACTTTAGTAAAGATACTGCATGGAAAATGCTAAAAACAATAATAACTATAGTCATAGCTTTTTCATCTTAATCGAAAGTTAAATATTTGAAATAATATTTTTTCCGAGTGTTGAAGGTGGATGTATGCCTTTGACATTGATGAAATCACCCTAGCTCATAGGGTATCGGGTATAGTAAGATATACCAAAAAAAATCGGCCGGTCTGTTAATGGTCTTGGTAGCGCAGTGGTTAGTGCAGTCGCCCGGTTTGCGAAAGCTGCGGGTTCGATTCCTGCCTGATGCCATGACGACAATGTCTTTTTCTGGTTTTCAGATCTTTAGTTTATTGTTAATCGATTAGGAAAAACAAAAGTGGTCAAAACTCGTAAATGAAATGCAGTTGTAAATTAGGAAAATAACACAGCAACAATTTAATAACCGAATGATATCAATTTGGTAAAAACTGGTTGTTGTTTGAATGCACGTTTTGTTATTATTTGCTACTATTTACGTTTACAAAACCCAGAAACAAAGCCAAGCGAGAAAAAAAGTATACCGTGTCCGTCTTCTAGTTCTAAGCTACCTCTCTACCAATTTTCATCCAAATTAGTTTAGTCATCCTTGAACATTAAATAGTGTTCCAACGAGTTGGTTACACTTTCTTTTATATGCATATGAAAAATTTAGATTTACTTTTTTTATAAACCTATTTTGTCCCACTGCTGAGCAAAGCTCTCTCCCAATTCTCCCCATAGATCTCTATCCTGTGCTAGGCTAGGCCAGGCTAAGCTTTATTAACAAACATTTATTGCATTGTACTTCTGCCATACAACTATAACGAGACGAACTATCATCGAACAGATTGATTTACAAACTCCAGAGCCTGCGTAGCTATGTCATCATGTTTTTACGTCAGTCTATAATTAAATGCAAATACTGAAAGCCGAGAGTCTTCCTAAGAATAGTTGAGTGACAATCGCAATAGTACTGTAGCAGGAAATCAGAAGGGTCATTATTGCACGCGATCGCTCTAAGATTATACCTTCTTGTTGGTAGTAATTTCATGTCCTATTTACCACGCTTGATAATTATCTATCTATTTTTAAAGACGTTCAACTAGTCGTGAAAAGGAATAAAAAAGGGTTTATTTCCAAACGACCTTCTATACATATTATAGACACACCACTGCATCATACAATAGGGTAGACGACATGCAATACTCGTAGTATTGCATGTAATTTTATGTTCAACAAAAATTATATTTGAATTCAAATCAATAAACCTGCAAACTTGGGTGAGCAAGTCCATTTCAAAAGTGTTAAATCATTGTAAAACTATATTACTATTTTGTAAAATGGTCTCTTGCTTCATGATAGTTAGGGTAAACTATTATGAAGCAAGAGACCATTTTATTAAACGCAATATTTAATATAGCTGCCTAACCCAAAAACTGTAATTGTGACGTCATAATCCCGTTCAAGTTTGTATGTAATGTGCACAATTACCTAGTAGCAGCTACTTAAGCGGATTTCGAAGAACAAAGAAGTAAACGGAAAGAATCCAATAGGAACATTTTTGTCATAAGGGCCGCTTCCAACTGGAGCGGAGTTTCAATAATCAATTATCGTTAGCTGTCACAATAGTGATATCTCATAGGCTCATGGCTGATGGCAGGGCAACATTTAAAAGTAAAACATTGACGTTTCTATCTAGCCTCCGCCCTAGCGCCATCTGTGCGATTGCTCGCTTTCTCCTCCGACTATCGCCGCGAGACGCACACGTTAAATTATTGTAATCTTGGGCTCCTGTTTTCTATAAAGTTTATTTGTGGCTACATAAATGGTGTTACACGAGGACCAGCTTTTTATTATATACAGTCCGCTACAATTCCTACAATGGCTTTTGTTATTAATTAGTAAAAAGCGCTAAAAATTTATGGCAAAAAGTCAAAACAACTGGTATTGTCATTTCAATTAATTTTTGGCGTGTCTACTGGCGTCTACAGGCGCGTTGCCCATGGCTAGCCGGGGGCTACCAATCAGGGGTGATTGGTTATGTCAAACACAACTGACATCCCCCGCCTGGCTTCAGAATATCAATGCCTGAACCTGAATCTTAAATTAAATTGAGCACTCCCTGTATAAAGCTTATTGTCTTGCATTTGTGTTACATGTGAAAACGAAGTTCTGATCGATTGATCGACGAACTCTCATCGATCGATTAGGGCCGGCGCCCACTATCGGCATCGGCACGCCTCAGGCTTTTAAGGTGGCAAATAGTAATATACTCTAACATAATGGCAATAAAGTAGAAAATGCCGAAACAGAAACAGAACAAATGCATTTTGTTTTTACGAGAACACATCACGGAAATTTCTACTTTATTGCCATAACGTTAAAGTATATTGCTATTTGCCACCTTTAAATCCTGAAGCGTGCCGATGCCGATAGTGGGGGCCGGCCCTTAGTCTCAATCGGCTAATTAAGCCTTAATTATAAGCCTTTAATTTTATTTTGTTAACACTTTTTTTAGCTTTAATATAAAACTGCTGTCCTCGAATATTGCAATACCTTAGCGGTAACTAAGTTGTAAGTACTTTCCTGATATTATACACCATGAATTGAATTGAATTTTACATATTTTCTATTAAAGATATGTCAAATTAGACTTTTGAGACTCAATCACGATTCAATTGAAGCGTTCTTAAATTAGCAGACTTGGGACCCTGATCTTGCAAGGAGCGACTCTGAATCAGTAACGTATTCGTTTTATTTAAAGAACCATATATCGGACTTTTTATACAGTTACTTTAAAGACGTAGTTTCATATTCTACAAAACTATTTAAAAATGACATTTGCACTTTCACCTTGTTTTGTACAGAAGTATACTTCTGCACTGAGCTCGCGGGCTTGTTTTGCAAAAGCCAGAGAGTGATTCACAAAAAGTTGTTCCTGTTTTAGTGTGTGTGTGTGTGTGTGTGTGTGTGTGTGTGTGTGTGTGTGTGTGTGTGTGTTTGTGTGTGTGTAGTGTAGAGGTGGCATGTCATTTAGAGGATGGAAGGATATCTTCAGTTTCATGGTAAGTAAGGTTCAGTGACCAAGTTTTAACTGTGTGTTTGGCTGGCTTTGGACAGTTAAATCTTTAATTAGACATTTTCCGTTTAAAGATTTAACTGTCCGAAGTATAGTGTAACAATGAGTTACTGCTGAACCGACTACATTTAACCGCCGCTGTTTAACAAATTGACGGAAACTTCAAAAGTGCAAGCTCGCGTCATGTATACTCGTATACGAGAACCACTTCACGTCGCCATCGATAGACAGGGTGCAGCTTTCATGTATGGAAAGAGTTGAGAACGTTCATAGGAGGATTGAAACCGGGCAGATTTAAATTAGGCTATTCTTGTATTAAATTTTCTGAACATTTGCTCAGCTAAATCTTCTAGACACAGAACGAAAACATAATTTGTCTTAGGTAAATATTGAACCCACCAACGTTTTCATGGGCATCGTCATTCATTAAAATTGAGAAAATCGAACCCGTTTAATCATAAAAATTAACGCAACGCTGCAGTATTGATTTAGCGATTGACGTCTCTTGTCACTTACTTGCAAATGTTGACAGCAATAAGGATTAAAGAGAAAAAACGTTACAAAATATAACTACTATAGTAATAAATATCCTTCCTTGGACATTATTCCACACAGCGCCATCTAGTCCCAAGTGGGCTAATTGTACTCCGTTATTATGGATACTAGACAACGGACAAACATACTTCAATACTTTTTCTTTTGTAAATACATACTTAATATACATAGGAAACACCCAGACCAATACAAGCAGACAGGTTCATGCACACAAAATGTTTGTACTGTGCGGGGATCGAACCCGCGACCCTTGGTGTAGTAGCCGACTTCTCAACAATTACACCAAGGCGGTCGTCGAACAAAAGTTAACGTTAAGCTGTTTAATTGAATGAATATGGAAAATAGTAGAAAATTATATTATGTTTTTTTTCCTTCCAAAATCTTCCCCTGACAGGGTAAAAACCTCCACGCTGGCAAAGCTGACGGCAAATGCTAGTAGCAATAAAAATCTTACTCGGGTGCTTATCACTTTCGAGGATTTAAACAAAAGATATTTCAAAGTTCAAAATATATATATTTTTGGGAAATAATTCAGAAATGCACTCTTTCATAGTAATACAATTATTGATTTGTTACTAAATCAAAACAAAATAGTTCCCAAAACCAAGAAAATAGGAGTTAACCCGCAATGCACACAATATTTTTACAAGCTTATTTCATGATAGTCCAGTCATTATAGTAAGTTCACCTGGGAATTCGAGATACCCAGCTGTAAGTCTGTAAATACTTGTATATTGACACCCTAAAAGTTGTCTCAAAACCTACATATGGTAGGGTGTACGCAACTGTCAAATTTCAAGGTCAAATGTCACCGAAATCGATTTTTTGTAAATATCTCATTTCCTTTGGGTTTTTTGCTATTTGTATGTATTATCAATATTGTAGAATACAAAATTCTCTACAAATTTTGTTTCAAAATTTTTTTCATACGGTGATTCGTTTTCGAGATAGAGGGCGGAGAGCGCGCGGTCACAGTATCACTTCAGGTCAACCGGTGCCTCCGGCCAAAAAATTAAAAAGTGAAAAAATGTGAAAAGTCTCGATCATCTTCGTTATCTGCATTACGTCAAGTCCACAGAACTTAATAAAGCTGTGCTGCTTTCAAATATTCCACCAACAAGTGCAGCTGCTCATCAACATTGTAAAAACAACAACGTGTATATTATCAAGTTCAAACTTGGTTAGGGCATGATTTGGAACCCCAGGTATGGGGTTGGGCAATGCGAAACGATTTTCGACAACGTTGTTGTTTTTACAATGTTGATGAGCAGCTGCACTTGTTGGTGGAATATTTGAAAGCTGCACAGCTTTATTAAGTTCTGTGGACTTGACGTAATGCAGATAACGAAGATGATCGAGACTTTTCACATTTTTTCACTTTTTAAGTTTTTGACCGGAGGCACCGGTTGACCTGAATTGATGCTGTGACCGCGCGCTCTCCGCCCTCTATCTCGAAAACGAATCACCGTATGAAAAAAATTTTGAAACAAAATTTGTAGAGAATTTTGTATTCTACAATATTGATAATACATACAAATATCAAAAAACCCAAAGGAAATGAGATATTTACAAAAAATCGATTTTTGTGACATTTGACCTTGAAATTTGACAGTTGCGTACACCCTACCATATGTAGGTTTTGAGACAACTTTTAGGGTGTCAATATACAAGTATTTACAGACTTACAGCTGGGTATCTCGAATTCCGAGATTCTTACCTAATTTAAGCTTAAATGACTGGACTAATGATGGATATTAAAACAAAAGTGCGCGCCCAAATTTATGTGATTGACAGCACGCATCGATCTATGGTCGTCGTCTATGGTGCCAGTAGTGTAAATCCTCTGTAGTGTAGTGGCCCTCTACGTCTTCTAAGGAGGTTCTGCTAACAATATATATATATTTTTATGTAAGCGGGAGCAAACGAGCTTGAGGGTCACCTGATGGAAAGTGATCACCTCACCCTTATACAACCGCAACACCATCACAAATCAATTTTGTTTAAATCACTTCATGTTACACAACATCACGTCATTTTGTCTAAATGACATATTTTACAACATATTTTATTTTATTTTCTGCTGTTTAGATTCCGTATTACGTAAACGTGTTAACCTATTTTGATCAATTACTTAATTTACATCACATTTTTATTTTGTTATCTGCAGTTTAGATTCTTTATTACGTAAACATGTTAGCTTTTGTTAAATTGTTAGTAGATAGTACTTGGGAACGTATTTTTTCACATTGTAATTTATTAACACTTTTTGTAATAGAAAATATTATCTTGATAATACCTAGTGACTGCTGAATTTCTCCCTGGTTCTTCTCAGTACAAAAACAACTTTCTGACTGGCAGAGTCACATTATAATTTTTATGTCTAACATTTGGTTCTTTTGGTTCATACTACTGTTATTATTAATGCGAAAGTTTGTACGGATGGATGGATGTACCGTGTTGTTCATTTACATAAAAACTACTTAATGGATTTTAATGAAACTTTACAATGATATAGGATATTGCTTATAAATCTGAATAGGACATGGCCCACAATTTGTGAAAAAATATTACATTCAAACCAAATTTCAAATAATTGCAGATGCCGTGCTTGCTTAGTGAGCTACGAACTTAACAGACGTAGTACATATAAATAATAATGATACTTAGAATAGATGCCGCGGCCACGATTATTAAAAAATATCAAATCAGTGGTTTGTTTGGAAGAGATCGCTTTACCGCGATGAAGCCGCCCAAATTGTAAAGTCGCAGTATGAAAAGGTTGGCCAGTTTTCAAATAAGTTCATTTACGCGTTGCAAGCACAATGTTACCTCTTTAAACTGTGTAAAAGGCTGGAGTATTTCGTCGAAAAGTAAGCTTTATTGTTTGACAATAAAAACTAAATTTCGATTAGACGTATGTTCCTTCACGATCGACAGTTGAAGCAATACTTTTTATTGGTTTGATCTTGCCATTACGCTGCAGTAATGTAATGTAATTATTCGATTTACCAAACTTGACAAAGTTCGGTAAATCGAATAACTACATCCTCTTTGCTTCGAATGATTAAAACTACAAATGTGATTAACAGTTCCTTTCAATGTCATCATTAAGCAAGCAAAAACAGATCTTAGGGTGGTTAACCTTTTCATTCCGCGACTGTACATTGACATGTTAACCTGTAATGCTGAACTGTATTTTTTTGTAATTACAAGTAAGTTTTTGTAGTAAGGTGCAATTAAGAATATGTCTATCTATCTACAATATCAGAATTACTCTCTAAATCACCATCTGGGTGTTAAAGCTCAGTTCCGTGTCCCGATTCCGGCGGTTTCTTCGTCCAAGGCCGTAATCTACATTCTTTCCTGCGAAGGCTTAAAACGTGACTGTGAATATTTTAAGATTAACAAAAGATTGGTACTTTTCATGTTCGGGATTACAGGATAGAAGATTTAAAAACGGAGTGATAAAATTTTATGTTAAAAGATTTATAATCAGAAAATAATGTTCTATGCCTCAGGAGGTAACAAAGGTTAGTTAGAGAGAATAAGAAGTTTGAAGTTTAGATTTTAGATCAAGTTAAGTGTTTCCGAGGTGCCCGCGGCGTAGTAGGGCAGTGGATCGGCAACGACCGCTATTGTTAAGCAGCACACTTTGGGTCGGAAACAGGATGGGTGACCACCCCGACCAAAATTTAGTGATGAATTTTTAGGGCATCTCCGTGTTTCGGAAGGCACGTTAAGCAGTTGGTCTCGGTTGACGTCACTAGATGTCAGTCGTTAAGCCTAGTCGAAGGCCTTAGGGCGTCTTGATAATATCTAACATTAAGGTTGCTCACTAACCTTACACCACCAATGACACCATATGAAAATATACAGCTTTTTTTCAATTAACTTCAAAAACTTAAAATTAACAGATTTGTGCATAGCCGCATACTTAAAACCACTAAAGTTTGTGTCAACGCATAGAGGTCTAGGGGCTGTGAGATCGATTGTTGAACGTGTCCCATTAAGGTAAAAGCACCTATTACGGAGGGATTTCGCAACATTTGAAAGTAAGACGCAAAAATAAGCATTTGTTAGTATTTTTAAAGGT
The DNA here is from genome assembly GCA_950022985.1 of Udea ferrugalis. Lineage (NCBI taxonomy): Eukaryota > Metazoa > Arthropoda > Insecta > Lepidoptera > Crambidae > Udea > Udea ferrugalis. Next base: position 3,753,303 of record OX465515.1, read on the forward strand.
GCCAAACCATTTTATCTTCAAAAGTGGAATTTAAATTTTGTATTGCTGTTGAGCCTTAGTTTATTTTCATGATATTTCATAATTTAAAAAAATATTCAAGTGGTCGAGTCGATTTTCCCTAATACTGAGGTATGATATTGGTCAGAGCCTATTACTGCGGTGGACGGCTCCTAATACGGAGGTTCATAAACTATATTCATTGGAGTTCCGTACAAATAATATTAATAAAATAATATAAACAAATTACTTAAGTAGTTAAGTAAATTGTAAGTTTTTCATTTATTGACCATCGATTTGATTACACATACGTTTTAAAAAGAGTTTTAGATTCCTAAAGAAAACCAGAAAAAGACATTTGGTCATGTTGGCCCCTATCTCATACCCTATCATCACCCTAGCTCATAGGGTAAAATATACCAGAAAGATTCGGCCGGTCTGTTAATGGTCTCGGTAGCATAATTGGTAGTGCAGTCGCCCGGATTGCGAAAGATGCGGGTTCAAGTCCTGCCTGATGCCAACATGACCAAATGTCTTTTTCTGGTTTTCTTTAGAAAGATACTGCATGGAAAATGCTAAAAAAAAAAACAATAATAAAAACATAGTAATAGCTTTTTCATCTTAATTGGAAGTTAAATATTTGAAAAAATATTTCTTCCGAGTGTTAGAGGTGGATGCCTATAACATTGATGAAATCACCCTAGCTCATAGGGTAAAATATACCAGAAAGATTCGGCCGGTCTGTTAATGGTCTCGGTAGCATAATTGGTAGTGCAGTCGCCCGGATTGCGAAAGATGCGGGTTCAAGTCCTGCCTGATGCCAACATGACCAAATGTCTTTTTCTGGTTTTCTTTAGAAAGATACTGCATGGAAAATGCTAAAAAAACAATAATAAAAACATAGTAATAGCTTTTTCATCTTAATTGGAAGTTAAATATTTGAAAAAATATTTCTTCCGAGTGTTAGAGGTGGATGCCTATAACATTGATGAAATCACCCTAGCTCATAGGGTAAAATATACCAGAAAGATTCGGCCGGTCTGTTAATGGTCTCGGTAGCATAATTGGTAGTGCAGTCGCCCGGATTGCGAAAGATGCGGGTTCAAGTCCTGCCTGATGCCAACATGACCAAATGTCTTTTTCTGGTTTTCTTTAGAAAGATACTGCATGGAAAATGCTAAAAAAAACAATAATAAAAACATAGAGTTTTAGATTATTCAAATTCGGTTGATTTTGCTTTTTACATTCAGTAAAATGTAAAAATGGAGCGAAGCAACATCAGCCCGTATAGAAAGATCTTTCCGGACAGACTGACGCCGCTTCGTTTTTTAGTATTGTATTTTAACATGAGAATAGGGTATTTTACACCATGTAAGAAAAAATATAAAAATGCATTCATGTGATAGATTTTGAACAACATAAATAGAAAAACGTTGATATTTCGCCAAAATCAAATGTTTTAATTTAATAACTTAATTTTAAGAATCGACATTTTTAATCTGTTCTTAATATGTCAAAAACAGCAGACGCCATTTTGGAATCCGATATGACGTCACTCCGATAGTAAACAAGTAACTTTTCGTTTGTGTTCTGCGATAAATTTTTAATTTTGCTCAGTTATTTGGTTGTTAGTCTACATTGTTCAAACTTTTTTGGATAAATTATCAAAAGTTCATCATGGAAGACGGTTTTGTAAACCGTCTTCCATGAGCAGATAGTACAAATCTGTCAAAAATTGATTCGTTAATGGTGGCGAACTTCTTTGTGTCCAATCCCGATTTTTGTTTTGCTGAGTTAAATACACGACGCAATAGGCTATGTGCAGGTCAAGCGAATTCAAAACACATGCTTGGTTAAGTGTACGGTATGCCCTGAACATAAAGTGCGTACCTACCAAGCCATATGCAGTAACACCAGTAACAATATTGTTAATGAAGAGGAAGAATCTGTGACTAGTGTCAAGTGCCACGATTGTGCCTGATCAGAAGGTGGTTGCAAACATAGTGTTGCATTTTTTTGTGGTTACACCGCCGAACCGAAACCCCGTCGTGCACTCATAGATAATAGTTGCCATTTCTGTAGATATTTATCAAAATATATTCAATTTATAAAAAAATGTTATTTTATTGCTACCTTTATGCCGAAATATTATGGAGAAATTCATAAATTATACTTTATTGTATGTTTCACACAAATAATATTAAACTAAACAATAAAACAATTACTCTTAGTTAAATATTTATTACAACGAAGTGTGTCATCCGACAGACTTGAATGGATTTGTGTTCCTGAGTTGGTGCTACTGGGACTGCTTTACCATTATTCTTAATCATTTCAAGAACCATAAACTCTGAAAATAATAGAAAAGTTTAGTCAATGTTTGTAATATCGGTCTAAGTGGCAATGTTGAAAAAACAACTCAAGAGGAAATAAGTACCTTGACTACAAGAAGGTAATGAGATATCACATTCCTTATTCTTCATAGTTTCTTCAATTTCCATTATGGTAGAAAATCATTGCCTTTTGTTAAATGCAGGTCGAGGTTCACTTGGTGTTAACTTATGTTTCCCTTCCACTTGGCAATCAACTCTGGATGGTACACAGTTTGGTTTCATCCGAATGCATTTGACAGAACCCATTAATTTATACCCTGTGTAATTTTTCCAGCTAAAACATGAAAATAATATCACATAACTTATGTACAAAAACTTAACCTATAAATGCACTAGGTGCAGACAAAACCACTAAATAAGAGGTTAAGCCTCACATTTAGTTCTTTGTCTGTCCTGTTAGATTATTACTCTACTATTTATAGTTCTTATCACTTACATCAAAGTGGTCTTCACAGAAATACAGTCTAGTCTTTGTGGATAATGATTCTGGATCTCTTCTAGCCAGTTTTAACCAAGTATTTCTCAGTTTGATATCACTCTGCACTTGAATCCATAGTTTGTGTGGCGTTTTAACACTTGTGCTCTTGCATTCAGGATCCAGACACCAATGATATGGACCAGAACTCATTATTTTCAGATTAAATGATTAATGTTGTACGTATTGTTTACTTGTTTACTATCCGAGTGACGTCACGCGGAGAAACATCATGGCGGCTAGCGTTTTCGCACGTCAAAGTCAAGTCCTAATTTTAAACATAAATTTAGACCATTTATCGCTATTTAAAAATTAAAATAAATTTTTTGATGGTAAATTACGGCCCAAAGATTGATTTTAATCAGTTTTCAAAAAATGGTGTAATACCCTATTGCTTAGGATTCTCTCATGTTGAAATACAATACTTCTTATTCCGGAATGCCAACAGATTCTGAAGGACTTTATGAATAAAAAAGTAGCACTTAGTGTATTTTTACACGCGCCAGTACAGCGTTAACTGATTTTATAGAAATAAAAATGCAAATTTATTTAGAAATCACCTGATCATGTTTTTTAAATAATGGCGAACAATAATAAGAATTCACAAAAAAGGTACAAAACCTTTTATTTATTTACGGAACCCCAAAACTTGCAATGTATTTATGTTCTATGAATAGAGTCGTAATAGGAGATCATATATAACCTAATACAGAGTTATCTAGAATAACTACCACCGTAATAGGAAAACTACTCGTGCTTTTATTAATCCTAATTCTGACCCATCAAAATTGCGATAAACAAAAGAGTGTAAATGCTTAGTCAGAGGATAGCAAGTTTTTGGGTCAGATGTGTATAACTCAAGTCAAAAGTTATACAAAATAATTCATTTGTGATAACTTAAAATACACCTTCCTAATTTGACCATTTCTAAGAAACCAACAATTTGTACTCAACAGTTTTCATATTTAACTAGATTTCTAATAAAGAACACATACCGCAGAATATGGTTTCCAATGTATGAGACTAATAATTAATTCAACAACACTTGGAACTAATTAATCAAGTTAATAAATTGAAAGTTTTAAACAATTAAACATGCCCAGTGTTTTTCCTATTTCGGAGTTATACCACCGAATTAGGATGAAGCTATAAAATTCGTATCCTTTCACGGCGGTATTTTATTTCTTGTTTTTTAGGTAAAAAATGAGTAACAAATATGAAACAAGCTATTTAAATAGTAAGTATGACAATAGGAAAATGATATAAATAATTCATAAACAAACTTTAACGGGTTTTTTATACGAAAAACTTAGTTTATAAATATCACTGCACTTACGTTTGTCGTTGCGCGTTTGTATGAAACCACCACTCCCGTCGACGACGTTACACAGATTGATTGATTTTGTTGTGTTGTCTATGTGTTATACTTGCAAACGTCAATTCAGCCATAGAGTGATAGATTTAGAAGAAATATTTCACATTTTGGTGTATTTTAACTGAATAGAATAGAAATAAATCTCGAAAATAAAAATACCACCGTAATAGAATACGATTTTGACTACCGCCGTATAAGGAGCCTTTACCTTAGAACTTTATAATTATTTAAGGTGAATGAATGTATACAACGTAGCCTAAGTCATGAAAAAAACATTTAATTGAATTGTCACTGACTGATAAATCCTGTTCACCGGATCATGGCTTTAATTCATGGCGACAGAAAAATGGCGAGCACCAGTACAGAACAGCTGATGCACGCGGTCTTAATTAAAAGTGAGCTTTTTGCCCGTGTCGATCCAATGATTGCACTATCGCCCAATTTTGGCCTTTTATTCACACGGCGGCGTGAAACCAGAAGCTGGGACTTTTTGCGACGTGAAATACGGGTTCAAATGGCACGGTGTTTCGTGTGTGTTCGGCGAAATGTGGGTTTCTGAGTGTTCCGTTCACCATGATGGTAACAATAAGTGTGCCTATGACTAACCCATTAGGTCGTGAGGGTATGTTATGTTATGTTATAGGTATCTACCTATAGTCTACCTAAGTCTACCTAAAGTCTCCCAAATTATTGTATTAAATAAAATACTGTCACTTCATTGTTATATTTAACGCACTTTAATAACTCAACTTCATTTCACATAATTAGGATTTTGAATTACTTGTTACCTTATCGATAGTGAAAATGTCAAGGGGCTCAAGGGACATTAGACATGTCTTTCTTTGACATTTAAACTACTTAAATAACCACTTTTCATTTCCGGATCATTGCCAGTTTAAAACCTAAATCTGTCAGATCAATTTCGTCCCACTGAAGCTTCCTTCCTCATACTTCAGTCGATACCGCTCATGCACATCTAATTCGTCTCGTCACCTTCTCCGGTGCGGGCAAAGCTTGCGTGGGAGGCCTTAGAAAGGCATCCTAGGTCCCCACGCAACCGTTGCTCTTTCGGAATCTTCCCGCCCACTGTGAGCACGACCCCTGAAGCAGTCGTCAGTCTGTTCCCATTCAAGCTTGGATGCACTCAGCATTTTTCTGTCTCTTCCTGTTAGTAATACACGGTTTCTCAAGCGGGACAAGAAAACACCTTATACAGGACTTCAAGATGAAATTGACCTGATGAGTAGGAGTTTTACTACTGTAATTGTCAACCTCTAGTCCTTAAGACAAGAAAACGCAAAGAAAAACTAATGGAGTTGTTAACATGTGTATGAAAAACAAAATGTTAAAAATGCATTAAACACGTATAAGTTTAGTGTGACACGGCACCCTTTACAACTTTTCACCAAATAAATCGGTGTTATATCTGCAATTTTCAAACTAATTAAGCCAAAGAATTCCAGCAACACACATTGAAAAAGAAATCATTGACCTTTTTGTTTGTAGAACCAATAGTTTTATAGGCACACCAGTACTGTATCGCTCGCTTATCTCATTTATCGATATCGATAAGAATTTTCACGTCACCGTTGCGTTCGAGCTGTTTGTAGCGCCCATTCACGCTTATCGACAGCTACCGAATCGGTGATGAAATTATACGGCGATTGTCGAACGGGAGTCATCTGTCAGATTACGACACTTTGATCACTGCGCCTGGGCAATGCTCTATCTGAAGAAAGATTGATAGTCTGCAAAGTGGTGATACTGAGTTACGAATTAAAAACAAATGGCGTGGCAACCGCTGTCTAAATCAGTTTCATTCAATTTAGGAGATTCAAAACCAATGCCAATCGTAGTCGTTTTAAACGCAGTTGAAAATGGTAAAAAGGTATTGTGTTTGGTTCTTACCTGATTCGTATTAACATCATTCCGTAGCTCGATTGTGATTGATCCACACTTCAATCATTTATTCTCTTCACCTTTATGAAATGAATTTAGATGAATTTTATTCGAATGAAAATAATTTTAAAATCTCACGCGGCTTAGTAATTTTCATCAAACAATCACGTATCAAGTTATTAAGTTTGACAGAAGACCAGTATTGAGCTAAAGTGAAGTGTGCATTTAGAACGACACCCCAGGTAGAAAATTAAAACCTTTTCTATATTTTGTCCATAAATAGGTTCTCTACGATCCAATCCAATCCAATCCACCTACGCAGTGCACTGCAGTATAAGCTGACAAAATGCCACGCTCGGTTTGAAATCTAATATCCGACTGGAATTCATTAAGCTTGGGCGTATATATCAAATACGGTTTCCTACATATTGCACCAACAAAAGCACATTTCATATTATTATTTTGCTCTGTTGAAGCTTAACTTTTCAATGCTGGTTTTTAAAGTTTTTTTTTTTAGTATTTTTAGTTTAACCAGAAACATTCTTGTGATCACACTAGCTTACAGCATTTCTATCTTCAAACATTCTGCTTCTTTTAAGACCATGTACAAAAAATATAGAGGTTAAGGCCTCAGTGTAATCAGTGTAACCTTATCCAACGGAATAGAAAACGGGTTTGTTACAAAACTTACACCTCGAGTACTGCAGCTTGGTTATCAATTTGTCACATTTTTATCTGTCCCGAACATGAGAATAATTAATGAGAAAATTATTGACAAAAAATATAAATCTCATAACATTCTAAAGTTTTGTTCCTGTCAAACAGGTCAGGATCGACTTGTTTTTATTTAAATTGTCATTTTATAAGAACGACGTCTGTCGGGACAGCAGCTAGTTATTGACATTTCTCTTATACTATTATTTCGGGTACATGCCTTTAGGCCTTTAAGAGGGGTTAGGCGGTCAGCGAAAAGACTAAAAATCGTAGGCGCCAGTCACATTTTTATCAAAAACTGAATGAAAATATTTAGTTTTTTTCTAATTCTTAAATCAGTCACGAAATTGAGAAGGTAAATACCTATGTATTTGTGATTTTATACGAATTATTATCGTAAAATACGGTTGTAAAGAGCATGTATATATGATATTTTAGAGGTAACTTCAGGATTTTTTTTTATCGAGCGAAGTTTTTCCAATCGTGTTTTGGAAACAGTTATCCCATCACACATATGTTCTGTAATACATATTAGAAATTTCACTGCGAAAAACATTCAATATTTTCAATTATAGCTCATAGACAAGAGTCCATTTTGCCGTTTTCACCTACTAAGGGCCCTTAACTGGCAGTAATTTTCCCCCAATCTACTGCTTTTACCGCTGAGCAGAAAAACACTAGTCGTATTGACAAAAATAGAAAGCAAATGTTACAAATCTACGCAAATTTCTGTTAATTAATTCTAAAGTTAGTTTCAGTTAGTTTGCCGACTCCAGCTAGAAAGTTAGTTCGCAGTGGTCATGTTATGCAGCTCAAATGCACTTGTTTCAACTCCAAACTCTACATAGAAGTTAAATTGGTTGCATTTTTACAGCGAAATAAAGCAACAAAGGAAAGCTGATGCAAAAACAGCTTCGTCCCAGACTTTCACCACAGTACACAGAGAACAGTAAAATATCTATATACAAAGGTGCCGCTCTAGGTTTGAATGTGTGCGTGCGCGTCACGCGCCGTGTCGACACGCGATTTCACGCAACGCTAGCATAAAATAAAATACGGGGGGATAAGGTGGCGGCAGTACGTACGGGCTGTGCCGCGTGTCTGTGTGCACGCTAGGCTTATACCTCGGCGGGCGGCCTTAGATAACCTACTGTTTATACTGTGCTTTTGCCTGTACCATTCAATTTACCTTCATTTATTTAATCTTTAGTGCACAAAAACAGGACAAAAGGCGGACTTGATGCTAAAAGCAGTTGTCTTTAATATTTAAACGCACTCCAATTAAGCACGGATTTACTTAAAAGCTGTGTCATTTAAGAGATGCAAGCTAAGTTTGGAAAAGCAACGACGAGCTTTTAAGGTAGCGCATATAAAATTCAAGTTCTTTTGTGAAAGGTATTAAAAAGTTGGTACAATATTGTCTGTATATTATCCTGAAGCATATTAATCAATTATATTAAAATAAAAAGTGGTAGATAGAAATTAGAACTTTCGTACAAATGACCAAAACATTGTCTCTTTTAGACTGAATGTATCTTGAGTTCGCAACCTTTTTCAAACCCTAAAAGTCGCTTTTACGTTTATCAACAATACGTTGGCTATAATGTTAAGCTTCTTATAGCTCACAGATTTTTTTTTACAATGAAGATCATTTCTTGGTAAAAGCTTTTTTGCCCATCTGTATTCACTTACCTAACGCCACTTACTTATTATGCTGTACTTAGACTAATTGCATTATACGAAATAGTCTCCCGAGGGCAATGATATTAAAATAAAAGACGTGGATAGGTTACTTGTGCTAAAAAGTGGTACCCGAAATCAGGACTTCGACCGCCTGAGCAAAGCATTGACAGTTTGAGACGACACTGTGCAACATGTATCTGTCTCGATTACGCTTGGTAAATAATCATACTATCTTGTACACACTGTCAAATTAAAGGTACGCCAGGGGACAATTTTTGACTTCGCTTCAGTACTGACATAACCTATCTACGTCTTCTTTATTGTAATATTATTGCCCGATGGTGAATATTGCAAATCGATGTTTGGAAAGAGACAATCGGAAAATTTCAGCTTCGTTAGCAACATCTGTGTCGCACACATTATTATGACGTTTGTTTCATAAAACAAAAATAAAGTTGTTAATTCTGAATTCAAATTCTGATAAATGACAACTCGAATAGTTGATGAACATGGAAATCAGTTCGTTTGTATTCGGAAATACGATCGTTACCGATGTGCTATAAGCGCTGGGAACTGACTGTATGTACAGGTTCTTCAAAGCTCGTTCAGAAGAACAGCTTCAGGCGTGGTCATATTACAACGTGATTACGTGATTTTCGCGCAATCACCAAGATCTGACGATTGGCAAAATCTGGATATCCTAATTAGCGTTTTATACGCGCGTATAAGCCCATTTTTGGGAATGGGTATTTTCGCGTCATACTCAACTGATACGAGGGTTACGCGCTTTTTAAGCGCACGATGTTGCGAGCGTGTTAGAGCGTAACTAGTAAAATACTCTTATCTAAAATCTCATAGGACTCATTATAAAATCAACAACAAGTTCTCATGATCAAGCTAGTGAATGAAACTTGTTTGCCAGCATGTTTGAAGTTGGGCTTATGAAAGCTATGAAAATATTAAACTAAGAGCACTAAGAGGTAATTTTAAAATAATTTTTATTTAAACTAATTCAGTCTCGCTTTTGCGAATTAAACATACAAATTTCATAGTGCACTTTAGTAAATGAAATGAGACCTTTGTCTGTCGATGCAAAGTATGGAACACATTTTGTAGTCGGAGAAAATCTCTTTATATGAAAATGGATTGCTGTTCGTTTATCTCACTAAAACTCGTGAACTGCTGGACTTTTTAGGCTAATTTTGATTTTGAAATATTTGTAAAGATCCTGAGAAGGTTTGAAGGGTGTGTAAAAAAAAGAGAAAATGCTAGGAATAAAGTAAAAACCCTAATTAAGTTTTCTCCTTCGCAACTTTTTCTACCTAACACGTGACATTGAATGTTTGACAACAGAACTTAGTCTGTCGGGACAGCTAGTATTTAATAATTTTAAACCTTTAAATTAAGATTGACGTTCACTATGGGTCTCATAAGAAGGCTCAAGGTCACTCAGCGAGCAATGAAGAGACCGATGCTTGGTATTTTCCTGCTTGATCAAATCAGAAATGAGGAGATTCGGAAGAGAACTAGGACAAACGACATCGCTCGAAGGATTGCATCGTTGAAGTGGCAATGGGCGGGACACATAGTGAGGAGAACCGATGGCCGTTGGGGCGGAAAGGTTCTCGAGTGGCGACCGCATACTGGACGACGTTCCGTGGGCATGCTCTCCACAAGGTGGACTCTCGATCTGGTCAAGGTCGCGGGAAGCCGCTGGATGGGGACAGCGCAGGACCGATCGTTGTGGAGATCCTTGGGGGAGGCCTATGCCCAGCAGTGGGCGTCGTTCTGCTGATTGATGATGATGATGAAATTAAGATGCATACCTACAATTATTAAAACTAATATACCCACGTTATTGCTAACCGGTAGTTCAAGTATTCACAGAAAATTTTCATTTACGAGTAATTAAGAGGAGCCTGGCGATTTTTACTACTACTAGCAAACTTTAATTAGAATTAGAATTAGAATTTAAGACTGGGGATGTATTTTTCGGGCATCTCCGTTAAGCAGTTAGTCCTGGTTCACGTCGCTAGATGTCAGTCGTGAACCCTGCTCAGAGGCCTTAGCGCGGCTTGTTTATCTTCTATTTATAAATAAATTTTACAATGAAGTTGTGTGCTTAGCAAAAATAAATAAATATAATACTTACAATAATTTACACAGCATCATCTAGCCCCAAACTAAGCGAAGTTTGCAACCAAATGACGGATAAACATAGTTAAATACATTTTTTCTTGTTAATTCATCACATTTATTTAAGTACAGTATATTTATTGTTTACATTTATTATTATGCTATTCATGTCTATTATTAAGTATGTTTTGTTTGTTAATTAGATTTGACGATTTGAAAGTACTTGTAACAGGTCTATTTAAATAAAGCTATTTTTGATTTTGATTTTGATCTTTTTATCTAAAAAAATGGATTGCTGTTCGTTAGTCTCGCTAAAACTCAAGAACCATTCGACTAATTTGGCTAATTTTGGTTTTGAAATAGTTGTGGAGGTTCAGGAAGGGTAGTAAAGGTAAAAATATCAAAAAATGCTAGAAATATAGTAAAAACCACAATTTATTTTTCCTTTAGCAACCGTTTCTTGAAAATTTGACAACAGAACAACGTCTGTCGGGCAGCTAGTTATAATAAAGGGTCAAAGTTCGTCCACATGGACACTAAACAAAATTAAAGTGTAAAAAAATAGATTACAACCTAATCGCAGACCTAACAAATACACATATAAAATGTATTCAAAATCGGTCAAGCGGTTTCACAGTAGTTTGGCAACAAACACTGTGACGCAAAAATGTTATATATTAGACTAGCGACCCGCCCCTCCTTCACACGGGTGCAATATGATGTTATTATACATATAAACCCTCCTCTTGAATCACTCTATCTATTAAAAAAACCGCATCAAAATCCGTTGCGTAGTTTCAAAGATTTAAGCATACAAAGGGACACAGGGACAGAGAAAGCGACTTTGTTTTATACTATGTAGTGATTTAAATTTGAAAGTATTTGACATGCTTTAGTAAGTGTGAATAATTTCCTCAATTGCGATTCGTTAGAAGGCTCTCGGAGTATACTCCTTTATAAATAATGCAAGAACTCATTGCCGTCGGAGTGGGTATTAATTTAGGTGATGTTTGCTTTATATTCCTCTTGGATCCCTTTCAAAGAGGATTTTATTAGTTAATACCTTATTTGTTTTGATTTAGACGTGAACTCCTTACTCGTGATGTTTGAAGATCAGTTCCCTAGGGTAGGCTCTTTAGATTTTTACCAGCTGCCCCGACAGACGTTGTTCGGTGGTCAATCATTAACAGGTAGAACAAGTAACTAATGAAAACTAAATTGTGGTTTCTCACTATATTCCTAGCATTTTCTCATGTTACCTTACCTTTTGAACCTTCCATGGACCTTCACAAATATTAAGAAACTAAAATTAGCCAAAGCGGTTCAGCCGTTCTTGAGTTTTAGCGAGACTAACAAACAGCAATCCATTTTTATAAAACAAGAAAATGGCTGCGTTTCCACCAGAGATGCGTAGAGAGGAATGTGTTTCTAAAAACCAATAGGATCGCTTCATTGAGCTAATCTAGGTAAATGGAGGGATTCTATTGGTTCTTAAAAACACATTGCTTGCTACGCATCTCTGGTGGGTACGCAGCCTTTAGCGCGGAAGCCAAATATTACTTAAAAGCCTTTGGAAGGAGACAACCGGGCTAATTTCGGCTTTTTAACTATGTACGGTGGGCGGCACATCACGCTACCCATTTCCGGTCAGTCCTCCTTGCTCTATTGCAAAGAAATGACATTTGGCAAGAGCGAGAGGAAAAACGGAAATGAGGTAACCCGATGAGCTGTTGACTGTACAATCAAGTTATATGTATTTAATGCACAAAGAAAAACACCTATTGGCGGCACGTATATGCATTATCTACGAGTCAACCATCGGTCAAAGCAGAAATTTTATATAGTTCATACTGGTCTGAATTCAAATTTGAATAATTCGGTAAATCAAATCATTGATGGACATGGAAATTAGTTTGTTTGTATTCGGGAACTGGTCTGCTCTAATTAACTTAGTTTACTTCATTAATTTCCTGTTTCATCTCATGCCAAAACTGTATGACTCGGTTGATTTATTCATTTTGAACTGTAAAAAAAGTCCTATTTTAAAAAGAGCGAGTTAAAACCGCTAAAAAGTAGGTGTTTGTTCACATAGCATTTAGTACTGAGGACATATTAGTACATATACTTACATTAAGTAGGCATTCCCTTGCTCTCTTAATATTAATAGCTCAAAGTTTGCTCACCATCCATCCGTTAGCATGGCTGCTTACTTTCAAATCACGTTTTTCAAGCATACGTTGAAATATGTACATTAATTTTTTTTTAGTATACCAGTGTACCCAGTATACCCATAAGATTGCTTATCATAATTGCACTACTTATTCCTATTTAAAATAAAAGCGTTTCACACAGCCACAGACTGGACACGAAAGAGCGCCCCACTCGTCCTACTAATATTATAAATGCGGAAGTTTGTATGTGTGGATGTGGTGTGTTGCTCTTTCACGTTAACACTACTGAATGGATTTTAATAAAATTCTACAATAATGTAGCTTGTACATCTGAATCGAACATAGGCTACAATTTATACAGAAATATTACTTTTGGTTTTTCAACTTAAGTCCACGCGGACGAAGTCGCGGGCGGCCGGTAGTTTCTAAAAATTTCATTATCGACGGTCAGCGCTTCGAAACCTATCAAGAACAAAAAATTGTGCAGCATTTTCATTCGTAGAATAGCTGCTCTAAAGTTGCTTCCTCACCGGGAGCATTCGCGTGTTATGAATCATTACAAAAATATCCCGGGACATTATTCCACACAGCGCCATCTAGCCCAAAACAAAGCAACTAAATGCTCGTGCTATACTAGACAACGGATAAACATACCGTAAGATGGGGTTAATTGGTATCTGGGTCTTAATTGGGACAGTACTTTGAAAATGTTTCAAAGCTCGAGAGAAGTGCTGTATTTATTTTATTTTTGGGTGTTTTTGTTTATACCTGTAGTGAATATAAAAACATTCAAGAAATTAAGAAAAATAAAGCTTTGAAACATCTTCAAAGGCCTGTCCCAATTAAGACCCAGATACCAATTAACCCCATCTTACCGGTACTTGAATACATTTTTTGTTACTACATACTTAATTAACATTCCGACATTCAGAACAGTACTAACAGACAAATCTCTATATATAAAAATGGATTGCTGTTCGTTAGTCTCGCTAAAACTCGGGAATGGCTGGACCGATTTGGCTAATTTTGGTTTTGAAATATTTGCAATGGTCTAGGGAAGGTATAAAAGGTGAGTTATCATGAGAAAATGCTTGGAATATAGTAAAAATTGCAATTTTAGTTTCCTCTTAGTAAATGTGACTACCTGTCACGTGACACTAGATGTTTGACAACAGAACGAAGTCTGTTGGGACAGCTAGTCATAGATATATGTTTGTACTGTGCGGCGATCGATACCTGCGACCACAGGTGTCATATCTACATCTGAACTATTATACCAAACCGGTCGTCATAATAGATATAGATTGAAGAAGCGGACATTCACTATTGATTTAGTTGATCGACGTTCCAAGTTGTATCAAGATATTACACACTGTACAATTACAAGATGAACATTGTCAAGCTCTGTTCTCCTCCTTCTCTGTTGTAAGCTCGTTTTGAATCATTACAAGGACGCATTGTAATGCTTTGCTACTTCACATAATCCTCGAATCTGTATGATAAGATAAGAAACACTTTATTGCACAATGAAAAAAATTACATAACAATGCTTACAGAGATTCAGTAGTACATTGTAGAAGCGTAAACAATGTAAAAAGCGATCCCTCCCAGACAACCTTCTGGTAGAGCAAATGGTAAGAAAAATAGATGTTGTGGTGTAAGATGGTTATTGAGAGATTATCATTGCTATAATAAGTTACTATAATAAAAATAAAAAATAAAATATATTTAAACATAATGATACATTACACGTGAAACCTCCCGGTGAGGAAGCACCTTAACAGGAAACAGGTTTATCAGGGCGTGGGTATGTTTTAGAGCTTTCCAGGAACCTAAAGCTGGCCAAAGCTGTCTATTGAAACTGTATCGAGCTGGTGTAATGCTCGCCCAACTCTGTTCCTCGGTTAAAGCCGGCTTGAAGCGCAAGTATCGCCCAGCAACTATTGGAGGTTTACGGGCTTCAGCGAAATTTAGACTTACATAAAGTACACTAGTGCGACAGAGCTTGTGCTACTTTTATAAATATGGAAAATGAACGTGCAACAGAGGTGCCCGTGGCGCAGTTGTGACAGTGATCGGCAACGATCGCTGTTGTAAAGCAACACACGCCGGGTCGGAAATGGGATGGGTGCCACCCCGACCGAAATTTAGTGATGTGTATTTCGGGCATCTCCGTGCTTCGGAAGGCACGTTAAGCAGTTGGTCCCGGTTGACATCGCTAGATGTCAGTCGTTAAGCCTAGTCCGAGGCCTTAGGGCGACATGATAAAATCTGACATTATAGTTGCTCACTCACTTTACACCCCTCCAACAATCCGCACTGAGCCCGCGTGTTGGAGTATGACTCGTTCCACCTCATAGTTGAGGTGAGGCCTGTGCCCAGCACTACGTCCCACTGGACGTATATAGGCCGTTTATGTTATGTAAAGTACACTAGTGCGACAGAGCTTTTATGCTTTATAAATAGGGAATATGCAAGTGCAACAGATGAGGGCCATATTATTTTTTTCAGTACTATTTTAAATTATCATTACGTCTCTATCAATATTTTCTACTTTTATTTCTTTGTCGATGTAGAAATAAATATTGAAAAGTGCAAAAAAATGTGGGAAATTCAAAGCGGTTGAAACAGAGTGGGTCGAGTGTGACGCCAGAGTCTACGTGTATGTCACTGTCAAGAGCGCGACAAGAAGAAGAATTCAACAGTTTTAGGTTACATTTGTGTTGTCATAGACTTGTGTGACGTCACACAAGTCTATGACGACCGAGCGCGACATAATGGCGGCTTTTGAAACGCTGAAAAAGTTTGAAATTTTCAACGATTTATAAATATACTACATTTTGCATTTTTTTTGTCACTCCTTACCTTATTATTGATCAGTTATAAAATGATATAAGCTATCATGAAAAAATATAAAAAGAACAGTGCATATTCCCTATTTATATAACTATTTCTCTCTTTAACATTACATGCACTCCCGACCTTATCCCTTATGGGTTAGTCGGAGGCACACCGATTGTTGCCGTCATGGTGAACGGAACATTCATAAGCCCACATTTCGCTGAGGGAATTCGAACCCAACGTGGTGAGGGGCGAGCCTACCGCCGTTATCCGGGTTGCTTGGGTTATATCGGTGTTTTCCATCACCGGAGAGTTAGCCGTAAATTGTATGAACACAAAGTAGGTGTGTTCCGGCCTGTTTGATCTCGAGGCCAACCCGATGGTCCCGAGATCTAATCTGGCCCTAACCAGAATGTTCAACCATGACCAGCCACGTCGCTCTTTCAAAATTTAGTTTTCTTAAATTTAGTTTACTTACTGTGTTTGTTTTGGCTGACTGTGACGATGCTAAGTATCGATAATATTAGTGCATAGAATCTGAAGTGTTATTCTCCTGTGAAACCTTATTACCATAAATGAGATTATCTTGTTATTTGTATAGAACTTTGTTGTGCCAAAGTTATCTTTTCGCAATCTTTTCTTACTGCATAAAGCATGGTACTCACTGTTAGAATTTATAGTTTTATTAACAAGGGTGTTTAAGTGTAATTCTTAACAAATTAGGAAAACAAGCTAAAATATTATGATTAAAAAAAAAGTTTCAACTGAATATCTTTACAGACGTTTTTGGACATTACGTCTTGTTAATTATTTGCCTTCTTTCCAGCTTCTTCCAATCTACCGGTACGTGGGTTTTTTATGCCATGAATAATAGCTATCAACATAAAATAAGTCACTTACAGCTATTAGACACTTCACAGGATGTTACAATCGCACTGCCTTAGTGCTTCCCCAATGTGCACTAACTCTCTGTTGGTTCCGGTAAAGGTAGATAGGTTATGTCAGTACTGACGAGGAGTCAAAAGTTGTCCACTGCGGACGTACGGAGGCACAAACATTCACCTTTACATAACCATTGCAAAATGGGTCTAAAATGTCAGCCGTATGAGCGCCTATAAGTTGTATATCTATAATTTGACCGTGTTGTAACGTGTGAACGCAACAATGGTGCGCATTGTCGTCTCAAACTGTCAATGCTTTGTTCAGGTGCACTAATAGTTCAAATTCCGGGTGCATCTTTTTTCACAAGTAACCGATCTACCTCTTTTTTATTTAAATATAGTTAGGTCCGCTCATATTGCGTTCGAGTTTACAACGCAATCAAAAGTTCTGCAACACCCGCTCGTTCATGGAACGTATGCTCCCAGTGAGTACCGTCCTTAGTGCACCACATTACCATTCCTGGAGATAAGGTATAACCCTTAACTTTACCCTATTTTCATGCTAATTTCTCTTACTTTGTGTAAATCGGAATTGCGTAGTTATGGGGTATAAAAGGCCACCATCAGCAGAAATTCAGCCATTTGAGTTTGAGTTAAGTGTTTGAGTGTCAGGAATAAGTAGTGTTGTGGACTTGTGTTTATTTTTTTGTTCATATCATCTAAACTTGTAAAAATAACTTGTATTGCAAAAATAAGATAGTTACAATAGAGTTAAAAGATTTTCTTCTGAAGGAAAATGAATTGAAAGCTATTTTAAAACTATGAAGACGTTTTGTTATTAAAATTCTAGATAAATACTTCATTGAAAGGTCAAACTGACGACTATGTGGGAGTAGATGGTTAAAAGCAAAACCGTAGTCTTGTTAATTAATAATTACTTGTACTACAGCGCATTTTGAAAATAGGTATTCAATAGTAAAAATATTTACTGTTTTAAATCGACTTAAAACAGAGGTGGTTATACATTTTTGAAGCCTTTATTTTTTATGTTTGGCTCTGTTTTCTACCTAAGTTTTTAGTGATCAGAATATATTAAAAAAACCTAATTAAAAAGCGCAGTTTTTTAGATGATCATACGACCAAGTCAAGATCTGAAGATGGAATCCCAGAAAAATCGAGGAAAAGCCTCAAATCTTATAGGCACGTACCTATGTACTTAATATGTTTTCTTATTAATCAAAAAATATATACAGGTGTTTCTTTTAAGGTGTCAAGCGGGCGCGAGCTGATAGTGGGGTACCATACCTATCGATTTAACCCCCATGTATGTTCTACGATTTTTTGTAGTTTTCGAGATAATGAAGTTTTTGTTATTTTTTAAAATTTTGTGAGCACTTGGCTTCAAATAATTATAACTTTTTTTTTGTTTGGCTTTTATTCGATATTTTCTTTTTTTTATAATGTCTATTGATTGCAGTTTCATAATTTAAATAATCACTGTCCTAACTTTACTACAAGATACAAAATTTTTGATTGATAGTGAAAAAAAAGTGAATCATGCAGAACATAACGAAAATTCAATCGTAAATTTAAAAAAAACTAAAGGTATTCCATAGCTTCTTACTAATTTTAAAAACTGCACAGCATCATAAGCTTCCATAATAATACAAGAAAACATGTCCTTCGTGGCATTATTCGCTGTAATTGATGCTCAAGTCTTGAGTATCGGAAAAAGTGTAATTTTCATATTTAATAATTTTCTAGTATTTTGGCATAATTTTGTCATTTCTGAGAATAATAATTAATTAATTAATTAATTAAAAATGCGTTTATTGCTTTCATATACAGTTAACAATAAAATTTACAAACAGCAAGGTCAGAGAAAGCAAAAGGAGATGGCTCAGCTTGTGCTGGCATGGAATTTCTTCCAGTCAGCGCTGATTTTCAGCCACTCCTATTCTCTTCGGATGTTAGACGAGAATGACAGTAACAAGGGCTAAAAAATTCTTGCTAATAACAATAAGGAAAACGGCAAAAAAAATTAATTAATAAAAGTACAATAGTAGTTACTCCTTAGCACGGTGTGTGTGTGTGTGTGTGTGTGTGTGTGTGTGTGTGCGCGCGCGGTAGCGTATGTGTTTTATCACTCGAAGTAATCTTTTAGACGTAGTAATTTTGAATATCCACTGGTTAAGTCTTGTGCAGCTAATTGTTTTTTTATCAAAGCTGCTTTGTATTTATTTTTAAAGGTATGGACACTGAATAAGTCTTTTAACGTTTAAACAAAGCTCATTTGTTAATAAAACAGTCATTTTATAACTTCCAATCATCTGAAAGTCACAACTCCTGGTGTAATAAAAATGCATTATTAAGTTATCAGGTAAGCTAATGATGGAAGGTACTCGTTCAATTTATTTTTCAACTCCTAAAGCTTCAAGACCTCTTTGTACTGTCTTATTAGTTCTGTTTTTTTGACTTTACTTAATTACTGAGGTGTTTTGTACCATGAGAGGGCTTCAAAATACGAATGGAGAAATGACACTTAAAACGAAGAAAAATAAAAAAGACTGACTATTAAAAATGACATAAATGATACAAAAAACAAATAAATTAAAAAAAACTAATACCAAAATGAAATTTCATTTAATTCTATTCTTCCTATTTGTGTTTGATGTAGTTGCTAAGCACAAATGGGCCTGTGTGCCCATTGTGCCAAATAGGTTAGTACTACACGTGCGCAATAAGTTCATACTTGCTGAAATGCGACAAAGTACAGTTCACCGGGAGGTGGAAGGGTTATATCGGACTCTCCACTGGGACGGCAGTACCCCAGTGGCCTTACCGAAAACCCCTAATACTCCCTCTCATCGTCCATAGTGGTGGACTACGGTAAGTGGCACGAAGCTTTCTACGCGTTCCCCCGGACGGAGCCCGCCTGCACGGCGGGTCGGAGGCAACCCCCCCTTCGTGAGGGGAGGCCAGTAGGGACAGCCGAGGGTGTCAAGCCGTCCCTACCAGGCGGTGCAATGTGACAGGCCTCAGCTTACTGTACACGAGGAGTACAAATGGTAAGTAGTACATTTTAATGTCGGATTGCCCACATTAAAATGTACCCAGGCCTGGTCCTCCCTGGTGCCCTTAGACTCGTTACTTAAATGTGAGGGGGAGAAGCTTCCGCTTGCCTTGTTGTCTGGTGAAGCTGTAAATGTCAAAATTTGGGTAACAGATAGGTATAAACAATATCAAAAAAAGCTTTTTAGTGAGTTTTTGTTTCTGATTGTGTAGTCGGTATAACTTTATTTATGCATCAGAGAAAGTCTTGGATACTGTTTTTGCTGTCAAAATATTTTTTCTATTTTTTTATAATATCCATTCTCTAGCAGAATTTCAGAATTCACCAAATCATGGAAAATGTGAGTGCTTAAATCCCTTTTTCACCAACTTGAAAAAAGATGGAGGTTATCGACTATTTGTTTTTTTTAATGTTTTTTACCTTTTTTTATGCAGCAGCAGCTCTTTCATGGTAAAAAAATCAGGCCGCCTGATGGTAAGCTGTTTCCATTTCAGCTATTGATGATGGGAAACACCAACTGTCTGGCACATTGCTGAAACTGTACCTCTTTGTCCTGCACTCTTGAGGAAATTCATGCTCCAGTTCGGAAAAAGCCTTCAACAGTCCTTAAGGATCATTCATTCAGTTCCTGAGACCTAAATTGTGAATGAACACTGAGAAATACAACTCTTTTGTTCTCAAAATAAAGTTTTAGTGGGAAGTGCGTAGAATACCATGACGCTTCTAGAGTATATGGATTGCCCTACCCACTGGTACGGCTTGTCACTCCAAGCAGTGGCAAAAAAAAAATATGGCACAAGTACGATTTTATTTAGACAGTTTGACAGTTTTGGAGACTGTACAATAAGTACCTTTCAATGACAATTGCAAAGCACAGTAGTGTTGACACAGTAGGACATTTCAACTTATTGAAAAAGAGTTTTATAAATACCTAAGTGTTCACATTGTAAGTAGCTTTACCTTGGAATCAGCAATGATAACCTTTAAAGTAACTACTGGTCATATATCCTGTCAGTATCCAGACTGTTTCATTGAATAATGCAGTATGTAAAACGGACACTGAAACCGAATTGTAAATCGACAGAACGACTTGAAAACGACAAACAAGGATAACTTCTACATGAAAATGCGCATTAAGGGTGCAGCCGCGTATAAGTTATGCTAATATTTAACACTGATTTTTCAGTTGTATCTTAAAATATTGTAGGCAAAGACGAGCAGATACGTCATACACATAATTTTACATCCATACAGTTTAACGCTTAAAATCATGTAGGTCCTAAATTCTGCTGGATTGAGCTTTTTAGTATTTTTTTTCCATCGATTATTCTGAAAGTTAAGTACATTGCATGACACGACGAAAGAGGTTCTCTGAAAATACAATTTTCAAAACCCATTGTCACCACTTCCGTCAAATAGTTGAAATAGTCGCCGTTTTCTTTAATTTTCCTATTTTATACGCTATCTTTTGAAACTCTATGTAAAGTAGAAAGCGTCGTGGCCCACTAGTTGAACATTCTGGCTCGGAACCCAGTGGTCCCGAAATCAAATCTGGTTGGAACACACCTAGGTACTTTGTGTTGTACAATTTGCGGCTTTATCTCCGGTGATGGAAAACGCCGATATAAAACTGAAGCAACCCGGATAACGGCGGTAGGCTCGCCTCTTACCACGTTGGGATCAAATTCCCTCGGCGAAATGTGGGCTTCTGAATGTTCCGTTCACCATGACGGCAACAATCAGTGAGCCTCTGACTAATCCATTAGGGAAACTATGGCCGTGAGGGTATATGTGTGTAAAGTATGGCGATGAAGCGATGATTTTGAAAACTTTTTGATTACAGATATAACTGCCACTCTGTACAGAGTGGCACACATTTTATTTGTGTTTTACAGTTTCCGCTTGATTAATAATTTGTGACTTTTTAAAACTAGCATTTTGTGGGTATCCTTTTACCCATTATATTCTTAACTTACATGCTAGTCACGTCTTCATGATAATTAACACACAAATATTGATTTTTACTCCTTCATTTTTTTAGGAGACCGCTGTGGCTCAAGTACTCTGGCTCGGAATCAGTGTGGTTCTGAATTTGTAACTACTCGTAACATCTACGCGACTTTGAACGTGGTCGTAACACCTATTTTGTGCTTATTTCATCATACAGCTTGCGGCTAACATTTCAGTGATGGAAAACAGCGTAACCTTAGTAACCTGGATAGCTGCGGCAGGGTTACCACTGTGGGTTCGAATTGACATGACGGTGTGCGGGCTTCTGAATGTTACGTTCACCTTGACGGTGACAGTCTGTTTATTACTTACCACCCCTTTTATCCCTAAAATATTAATCCTAATTACGGTAGCGGTGATTAGGACTAGTATTTTTTTATTTATATTGTTTATTCTTGAGTCAACGATTGCAAATTTTAAAAAACTTGCCGTTTATTTTGAGCATTGAATTAATAACCCAAGCAACTTGAATTATCGTGGTAGGCTCACCTTTCAGTCAAAGGTGCTATACGTAGGCGGAAAAAACTACAAAAGTAAGAATATTGGTGCTTAACGATCGTAATCAAGTTATGTTTCTTGGTAGGAATTGCTTTATTAGGGAACCGTAGGGTGAATAACAACCCATCAAAAAACAAAGACAAGAAATTAAATACCTAGTTGAAAACACTTACTTGTACGTATTAGTATCTTTTATTTGGTATTGCTGGTATGTTCATTATGAGCCATTAGTCAAAAATAACATTGAATAGAGCTTCGAGTGCTTTTCTATATAGGTAACCTAATGTAAGTTGTGAATGTAAGTTTTAGAATGTTGTCTGCACTAATTTACGATCTATGTTGTTATTTTCATGTTCTTTTAAATTAAATTCGTGTCACAGTGTTCATTGCCAAACGATTTCGATTTTTTTTCAGAACTTGAAAAGATTTCTCTCTTTATTTCGCAAGGATATGCCCCAGTTTAAAAAAATGGAGCAAAAAATTGATAAATTATTCATATCCTTTCGCAGAAGGTTCCAGCGCTCTCTGCCGTGCGTCGGACGCGGCGCGGCGATTCCTGGCGCTCTGGGGCGCATGCGCGGCGCAACAGATTGGCGGGGTCCCGCCTCGCCAGCCAGCCAACGGGCAGAGGCCGCACTCCCGACTCCCATTCGCGCTCAGTCCTCTACGGAGTAGACTTGTGTTCCCCCGAAATACAAAGTTGAAGCGGCTCGCGGTTCGCGCGGACTGGACTTGGGTAAGAAATTTCTCCCAACTTCCTCACCTTTTTCCCAATTTTTTGGTTTATTTTTTTTTATTTATATTTTTTTTTGTTCTTTTTTTCAATAATTTCTGTGTTTGAGTTTTTGATTTTAATTCGAATCACCATTGCTCTGCGATTCGGTACGGAATTTCGTTATTCCTTCATTGGCCCTGACGGGTTTCAGAAAAGTTTAACGTGAAATTTGACGACCTTACGAAAGCTTACCTGAAAGTTTTGGTCGCGCTTTCAATCTTTTACCGGTAAGCTTGTTTGCCGGAAATTCCTAAAATTATTGTCTTTCGCTTGTGACGAATTCGCTCTGCCATTTTCAGTCTGATTTTATTGTATTACATTTTGTCTTTTTTATTGATTACAAAACTTAATTTAATGGATACAAATATAACAGCTGGAAGAAATGAAAAATAAAATGCTGGCGTTTAAAAAATTAGTCAGTAATTAAATAAAAGAAAGAAATAGCACACGAAATTCACAAGGAAAAGAAACTATTATTTTTGGCCGTTATATTATGTATAGGACGTTGAAAAAATTCTGTTCTTGAAAAGATGGTGTCCTAAAACAACAATTTCATCTGCCGCTGACAAACGAAAGAGCCACGGAACATTAAAAGAAATAGAGAGTATCAAAAGAATACAAACTAAACAGTTTGTGAGATCCTACAAATATAATGTCATTTTAAAAGCAATGACGAATAATTCTTTTGAAATATAAACATATGAGACACAAAAATATCTTGAAAAATATCAATTAAAACACTTATTTCTCAATTTCCGCGATGAAAAAACCCCTCTTGATCTGGTAATTATCGGGTAAAAACTTCTGATTTCCCTTTTTGTAACTATTTTTGTAGGTATTCAAATATCAGGTTTGGGGAAGCAGAATTTCAATTTATCTGCATTGTGAAATAATATTTAATTTGTACGAAAAAGTAAAAAATATAACTGTAGCATTTTTCTCAAATACAAAAGTACAAAACTAAAATAAAAAATAAACTATGATAAACATTTGCAAAGGGAACAGTGCAATTTGGCAAAATAATTGTAATTGTAATTAGTGAGGGAGAGACTTAAAACTATTTAAATGTTGTTGAAATTTAAAACACGTACACAGTAGTCGCTGCCAAACATTCAAACATATTGACCACGCTCTTCAGTTGGTAAGCTGGGGTTTCATACGGCTATTTTGGTATCTTCACCACTGCCTGGAGGATTAAAAGTGGCTCCGGCCGTTACGGTCCCAGACTGTATCGCCCCCGGCCGTTACGGTCCCAGACTGTATCGCCCCCGGCCGTCACGGTCCCAGTCCGGACCACCCCCATCCGATACGCACCTACATTCAATGATTGCGTCCATTATATTGATGCGGGGGCGTACCGATAGGGGCTCACCGGACTGGGTCCTTAGCGGCCGGAGCCTCGAAAGTGTCTCTGACTATTCACAAAATTAGTAATACCTAACTTTTTATTACTTAACTGTTTTAATAGGCACTCAAAAGATTTATTTTGAGAGGAAAACGCAAAGTTTCAACAATCAGTGCATTAGGCATTGAGAAAATATTGAATGCACAGACATATCGGCAAAACCAATTTATTGTACCTGAAATGTAGAAAAAACGACCACTAAACAAATATTTTACTTATTTTCCCTTTGGTCCAGAAGCAGAATCAAAAATTGACTAAACTATGGAAGTTAACTACCTATAGCTTAGTTGACATATTATTTGCGAAGGAAACAATTATTTTTTTCTTGAATATCGTGTAAATCCAATTCTAAGTCATTGGTACTCGTACGTACGAAGTTATTATGTCGTTTTTAGCCTATAACAAAAATAACAGTTTTCTTCACTACTAATTGATTTTACCTACTTGTTTGACTTGCGGGTTATTTTTGCTTTTTTAAGTTTTGAAGCCTAAATTGATTATGTTAAGATTAAAAATGTAACAAAGAACTTTAAAATTAGAACAAGGAACTTCCAAAAACATTTAGGTCGGACTGTCAAAAATGTAAAGAAGAAGAAAGAAGTAACTTATTAACCCTAGCGGGTGTCGCTGAAAACGGTTACATAACTGATATAGAGGGTCCAAAATGACCCCAAGAAAAAAAATGTGACACGGAAACAAATAATCAAAAACCTTGAATTTTCTGTTCAAACGTCCTCAGCACATTTTTTTGACATGAAGAGCTAAAACAAAACCTCTGAAAAACAAACAAATATACCCACAGAAGTTTAACCCGGCGTCATGGGGGTTGGGTCTAAGATACCCGGCCGTTTTTATAATTTCTATAATTTTTATACTACTCACCCGACATCGCTGTTTTTTCCTATAGCTGGAGTTAATGAATCATTTCACACGTTTGTGCCCTGAAATAAGTCAGAAAACGCCTGAGTTTGGAGC
Source organism: Udea ferrugalis (assembly GCA_950022985.1). Taxonomy (NCBI): domain Eukaryota; kingdom Metazoa; phylum Arthropoda; class Insecta; order Lepidoptera; family Crambidae; genus Udea; species Udea ferrugalis. The sequence goes on from OX465515.1 coordinate 3,778,604, forward strand.
TATAAGTGCCATAACCTGAAAATGGGTAATTTAGACCCATGCCTGTACTCGGTGTAACAATTTCACTCCATTTTTTCCATACAAAATGAGTTTTTTTATATTTTTATTTTATTTGTTTTACTTCTTCTTTATAGTAGATTTAACCTTTTTTATTTAGTTTGTTAGTGCAAAAGACATATTTGAGCGGTTTTTATAGATTTTTACATGGATATTGAGGGATCGCTCTAGGTCTGATGAAGGTTTTGTAGAGGATGAGTACTATTTATGATGATGATGGAAGTGTAGTCAGCCTAACAACACAGAGCATAATATTTCGAATTCTAATAACGTTATCAGCTTGAAGAGTTAGAAGTTTTGTCGCTATTTAGATCTTAAGTACGTACAGTCGGATGGAGAAAACTTAACTGCTGCTGTAGGAGGAGCATGCCTCAACTAGATTACAATGTTTACATATTATAATTCAAAAATATGTGTTGTACCTCCAGCAAAAAAAACCGATGCCTACGAGAAGTTTCAGGTATATCTTGGAAGCAAATATTGCAAAACTACACACATGATGTGTCGATGCAACTAGCATTTTTGTCCTCTACATAAAAGACCTTTCATTTCAAGTTTCGTTGAAAAGTACGGTCTTAATAAAAGTTTTCTTAAAGCTTCCTATTAGTAGACTTATTGAAATACCTATTACAAAACTAAAAACCCATAATTATCATGACTAACTTAGGTTTTGCTAGACAAAGGCAAAAAATAGTGATTATATGGTTTTTTTTTTCAAAGTCTCGTATCCATGATAAAAATTATATATTTCATATTTTTTTTAGTGTTGGATAACCCTTATAACTCTAAATGAATGCTGGTAATAATAAAAACCTTTTCTTTTAACTAGAGACTAAAATATTCACATATCTTACCAGGGTCAAATAGACCCAACCCCCACGTCCGTGTAACAGTTTTTCACCCCCATCACGCCGGGTTAACATTTGGTTAAAATAAATGATGTGTCAGTCATCTTCTCTTCTTTCTCCTGTTCTTCTTCTCCTTCACTGCTACAGCTTGAAGAATCAGTATATCCTTCTTTACCAATATCTTCAGAACAGCTAACCACTTCCATTTCCTCACAGTTACTGATGTTCACTTGTTCATATGATGTACGGGCAGCTGCAGCTGCATATTCTTGATCATCGCCCTTCAAAAGCTGTGCAATTTTATTTTCGCTTAAAACAATCTACCATTTAACCGATATACAATGAAACGTTAGAAAATAACTCTTGTTGTTGAAATCCTTTGGTGTCAGGGGTCATTTTGGACCCCAAAATCAACATATCTCCTTCCCTGATAACAGTAGACCAACACGCGTCCGTCACTCGTCGCACTCAGCGACCTAATGAGATTAGCTGGACGCTGGTAGGTGTTTAGACTGCAGAGATATGATTTGAAATATGATCTGCTGGGGTCAAAATGGACCCCAACACCAGCTAAGGGTAAATAAAACTGAATCTGAATAAATAAATACACTTAGGTTGGGTTGCACCATCTGACTTTGACAATAACAAACATCCAAATTTTAGTTAAAGTTACCGGTGAGGCCCAAAAATGACGTCAAATTGACAAATTTGACAAAAACTTTAACTTTAACTTCTAATATGGTGCAACTTACCCTTAAAATGATTGTTTGGTATCACTCATTATTCAAATAAATAATATGGTCCGCGTTTTGTTGTCTTGAATTTATTGTTTTCCAGAATCTGCGGGTCAATACTAAAATACAGAGATAAAAATCAGCAAATCTTTAGTTTATACAAGTTCGCTTCAGTAGATCTGAAAATAAGTATCGAGAAAATATATTCTCAATTTGTTTTTCGACGGCGGAAAATCTGAGGTGGGTTTGGCTAAAATATTGGCTCTTATCAAAACAATAAATGTAACCACAAGTCGGAGGATGGCGGTGAATATGTAGGATATCTGATATTTTTATGAAAATATGTAATACTAGCGGCCGCCCGCGACTTCGTCCGCGTGGACTAAAGTGAAAAAAAGATGTCGATTTTTTTGTATAAATTGTAGCCTATGTGTTATTCAGATGTATAAGCAACATTGTAAAGTTTCATTTAAATACATTCAGTAGTTTTTACGTGAAAGAGCAAAACGGCACATTCGTATTTATAATATTAGTAAGATATTTTGATTCGCCATTATGACTTCCCGCCCATCGCTGGGCAATGGCTTACATTCCCCTGCTCCAAGCAAATCTATTTTAATCAAAAATGGCTCTAACGAGTCTCGAAGCCGACTTTGTCAAAAACTAAAACTGTATTTTTTTGTTTACTTTAAATCGAGGCCCAGTACGAAATCCAACCAAAGGAGCTGTGGATTTAAACTTGACAATAATAGGTCCATTCATTCAGAAGAAAATGAGAGAAAAAGAAAACTGAAGAGTGTATTTCACTACACGAAAACCTTTGTCCTTCGTTTTTGCTAAAATAATTGCTCTTAGTTACATTCGCCCTCTTCTTGTGTCTTTTGGATGCAAAAGAACAAGTTTAAGTTTACATGACATGAGGTTTCATATTCATCTCGAAAAAATATAGCGTTTTGAGTAGATACACAAAAAAGATTGTGATTTACCGTGGGTGATTTCTATTATTCTACTAATAAGTATTTTAATTCATTCGTATTGTTTTTTTCCTGAGTTAAAAATATGTAGAAAAGAGTAGATATCATTACCAATATTTCTTTGTTTTAAAGAAAATAACAAAAGTGGGTTTGAAACTATCCTTAAAAGTTTAAACTGGTGAGAAGTATCGCGTTTCTTCAAAAAGCTTTCAAAAACCCTAAGTACTACACCACAAAACTATATTACATACTAACTAAATGACATACTCGTAATAACTTGAAATCCACCTACCTAACTCACTACAGTGTCCAATACAATTGCAGGTTTCCTGCAAATACGAATCAGTCAATCAGAATGAATCCCATTCGGTGGGCTTCCCTTCTTAGGGATTATTATTTAATGTACAATGTACGTCTTCTTCCTGATCCGGTAAGAAAGGACGACACTGGATTCCACATTATTATATTCCTACATAATTTTCAGCATTCTCATTTGAGGTCACGGCAACATTGAAAAAAAATTAACACAACCCTTACTGCAGTAGGGTAACCTACTTCTATAATTGTTGAATTAGGAATATGTATTTTTAGGCTTTCCGTTTAAAAATACCAAACTGATTTTTGCTAAAAAAAATATAAATTTTAACTGAGTACTCGTTGTGAACCCGACTCTTTTGTAAGTTCTTGAACGGTTTGGATTCCTTATATAGGGTGACCCATTCACAGTGGTATAAAAAATATCCATTCCGGATCTAAGAGACTAGCAGTACATGATGTTAGTTTTGAAAGAGTCTTTATTAAGTTACATGACTTCAACTTCTGTCATAGACTATTATTTTACTCAAGGGCAGTTTTTCAGATCATAAATAAATTTTTAGGTGCATCCAATAAACGCGATGATTTACAACAACATCTAAACAAACTATCTCAAAATTAATATAGAATTCGCACAAAACCTTATTTTTTTTACATGAGCTTTTATGCCGGAGTGACTCAGTGGAATGGTTTTCTAACATGAGTGATTTATCTTACCAGACTTCAGAAGTCAGAAAATTCAGAAGAAAATCGAATAAAACATTACTTCTAAAGTATATAAGGATTGTCAAAAAGATTTTCCCGCTTTTCTGTTGAAATTTTCCTGAATTTTCTTTGCTATAAACCTCACGGAGCCCGAGACCTTTAAATCGAATGCAAAAACGTGGAAATCGGTTAGTGCGTTCTAGAGTTATAGCGTCAGGAAGGAAAACTCGACTTATTTTTGCATTGTAGATATCTCTACCTAAAATAAATTCGGCGCTTTGAATGTGCCACCCTGTATTAAAAGTCTCTAAAATGTTAGGAAATATTCAGCTAACAAAAGTTCAGGAACAAAATCCAATGGCCCTTCAAAGAGGAAGAGGGAGTGATTAATTCGACTATTGAATTAAAAGCAGATTTCAAGGTAAAAAGGTACGGAAGATGGAGCGACGGAACAATTATTAATTTGTTTATGATCTCTCCATCATTTTGAATGCGTGATTGAAAATTTGAAATTATTTTGAACTAGCGGCCGCCTGCGACTTCGTCCACGTGGATTTAAGTTGAAAAACAAAAAGTAATATTTCTTCATAAATTATACCCGATGTGCGATTCAGATGTATAAGCTACATTGTTGTAAAGTTTCATTAAAATCCATTCAGTAGTTTTCATGTAAAAGAGCAACACGGCACATCCACACATACAAACTTTCGCCTTTATTAAATTAGTAGAATTTAGATGTTGGATTCGCAAAGATACTGTATTAAACTACACTGGCGACGCTCTTCGACTTTGCGTAACTTTTTAATGTTTTCTGTAAAACCAATTTGTAGGTATGAAGTATGTCAAATGCAAAATTCGTATTCTATGCATTGCCTACATATTGTATACAATACCTGAATAATCAGATTGCCGGTGACAAATACATATAATGCGGGTTGTAAGGTTCAAATGATACGAAAGACGAAAAGATTGCAATTGAAATCTGCTTCAGTAAGTTTCCATACCCACAAAACAAAAGGACCCTTCAACGTTATCACCTCGTAAGAGTCCCCGCACACGGGACACACGCCTCCTGCCACAAAACACCGCCACTGGCGTATATCCTGTAGTTCTCATAAATTGTAAATGGCCTCGCCACACATGGTGAAGCCGGAAGCCGCCACACGCAAAAGCAATAGCTGTATTTGGCAGCACATCCACAAACGCTGCCACAGGAAGCCAGAAGCGTACAAAGGTAGCTGAAGAGAGTGACCGCCACTTGTCAAGTTATCGACACCTACGGTCGGTGGCTGCTACTTATTTTAACCCAAGCTTGCGGTACCATAATGGTTGTGCTAAAAAAGTGGCACCCGAAATCAGGACTTTGACCACCTGAGCAAAAGCATTGACAGTTTTGATCTTTTGATTTGATTTTGATTGATTGTATCGTTTAGGCTCTATTAAATAATCATGATATCCTGTACAAATTATAGGTAACGTAGGGGTTAATTTTTAACTTCGCGTCAGTACTGACATAAACCAACATCTTTCTACTGTATTATGTGCGGCCATACAAAATGTATGAAAACAACAGGAAATAAGCGGCGGCAGGTGGCGTTTTGTAGCTGTGGTGTGTGGTCCGTGTGCGGGGGCCCTTATAGGTAATACATTTACGGGGCTCCGTACCTCCCTATGGGGGGACCTGTCAAAGTTTTCCCTAATCTTTCCGTAAAGAATTCGCGGAGAAAACTTCGTCTTTTTGCCGACGTTACAACTCGAGGCCTGCACTTGATCATTTTGTCTGCTTTGTTTTCGTTGTTTTAATTATTTAATAACATTGCCTTTTTTGTTTACAATTAGGTTTATAAATTTGATACGTTTGGCTTGTTTTATATTCATCTATACACTCAGATTACTGTTACCTGTAACGAATCAGTTGATTGTTCTTAATTGTGAAGTCGTTCTAATTTATTTGTTTATTCTTTATTGCAAAATAATAAATGGTACTTAACGTAGGCTTAAGTCAACTATGAAAAAAACATTAAATAACATCACTCATTTTCTATTGGGCTGGTCACCCATCTCAGTGTCTTCATTGAGTCTGACATTGAGTGATCGTTGTCGATCAAAACGTCACCACTAAGCCACAGGTACCTTAGGTCAGTAGAACTTAACAGCAGTAACTTATTGGCTGATTTATTTTTTGTCCCATACCATTATTTAAAAAAAATATATTTAAACGAAGCAATGAAATTTAAAAAAAAAGACGAGGACAGGTTACTTGTGCTGAAAAAGTGGCACCCGAAATCAGAATTTCGAACACCTGAGCAAAGTATTGATAGTTTGAGACTACACTGCACAACATGTTTTTGTCTCGTTTACGCTCTAGTAAATAATCATACTATCTTGTACACACGGTCAAATTATAGATACGTACGTCATGGGACAATTTTCGTCTTCGCATCAGTACTGACATAACGTATCTACCTCTTTTAAATATCATTGAAACGATGTGAATGTTTACAAAATCGTTACGTTCCCGTCAAAGTAATAACATACTTGATGTTATACTAACCCCTAACAGGTCCAAAGGGAAATAGGGAAATTGATTTCATCTCATTCCGCGGGTTCACCAGTTGGTTCGATTAGAAATATCTATGATAGCCTCATTTGAATCGGAGCATCTTTCTGAATGGTTCGGTTTGCAAACGAAGTCGCTAGTCCTTTTTGCTGGCTACTCGTAATGTTGCCAGCATCTTATGTGACTTTTGAGGATTATTTTTAACAACTTACGGATATTTGATAGTAGGGAATATGCACTTGAAACAGATGAGCGTCATATAAGTTTTTTGAGTAGTATTTTGAATTCTTATTACGTCTCTATCAATATTTCCTGAAGTCGCCAGTAGTCAGCCAGGCACCTAAGGTCAGCCTTTTCGGTCTTTTATGCGCCACGAATAGCGCAATATTTTAAAACGACCAATAACATGGTGGTTAAATCATTCCTTGGCTCTTCATTGGTCGAAACAGCTCGTGACTGGTGCGTGCTGCAGTCACCACAGAGAGAAAAACACGTTCATAGCAGTGCCAACGACGGATAGACCGTTTTGTTCGATGTCCGCCATTTTTTTTCTAACTTTTCGTCGCTTGGTTATTAGCCATCAGCTGCTTTATCTGAATTTTTTACTGAAGTATTTTTGTTAGCTTATCTTATTTAAAGTAATAAGAGCATACTTTTGTACGATAACTGATGTTTATCCCAAGAGAACACAGTTTTTGAGACGGTTGACGATTGGGTACAGGATTTTCGCTAGAAACGCCATTACTCAGCCGGGGGTGGCTGACTTCTGGATTTGAGTTGTTTTTTTGTTTCTGAGTGATATGTACACCATTCAGATTATTTAAAGCCTGGTCGTAGAACTAAAATATGAAGATAACCCAGTAGTCAGCCGCTATAATGTACAGAGGCGCTGACATCAACCTTTACAAAACCGTTGCAAAATGGGTCTTATGTCAGCGGCATAAGGTGCTCCTATGTAAAAGTTGACGTACGCGTCTCTGTACAACTTTTGATGCGGCTGACCACTGGGGTTTAGGGGTTTTGGTGCCTAAGGTCTAGAGCTCAGCCCCCTGTTTCAGTTTTGTAGGGTCAGTAATTGTTGGGGATTGTTTATTCAAATTACTAGCAGTGTTTAATTTACAGTTAAAAATGTCGCAAGGGGCCTCTCAAGTATAAAGATGAAAACCCTGACGATAGCGGGCGGTGGGATGATAGAAAGAAGGAGAAATAATGACATGGGAATCACATCAAATAGGTCTTCCAGAAAAACCCGTTTTACAAGCGGTAGAAAAAGCAGAACTCCTCAAACTGGGCAAATCTAGGTCCCAAGTCAACAAGGAACCAATTTAATTTATTTTACCCCTTTTTTTAGAGTTTTTGAACCTAAATATAAGCAGCCAACGTAGCGGCTGAGTACTGGGGAGAGAAAGGCTGACTTAAGGTTCCGTGTGGCTGACTACTGGGGAAAAGTGCCATTTTTTGTTATTTCGTAATTATCCCAGAGTTCGAGTAATTATGTTGTGTTGCACTTGAAGATCATCGAAGTTTAATAAATGATTGATAACATAAAACCATCATTTCACTCAATTAGTAATTTCCTTATGAAATGAGAGCAGTGCAAACTCAGAACTTTCGTTAAAAGGCTGACTACTGGGGACTTTACCCTATCATAAAAAATATAAGAAAGAACAGTGCAGATTCCCTATTTCGACATGTGCGGTTTTAAATGGAAAATGATAAAGTCACAATTTTCATATAAACACATGTCTCAGTGTTGGGATCGGGTGATCCTTGCGTAATATCACTGGACATTATTTCTCACAGAGCCATCTAGCCTGACAGTAAGCAAAACTTGTACTATGGGACACTAGAAATCGGAATAATACCTACCAGTTTTCGGCCATTATAAAAAATCGTTCGTCTAATTATGAGGTGTTAGAAGTAAAAACCAAAAGGCGTACTCAGTGTGGATTGTTGGAAAGGTGTGAGGCTATTTTTAATAAACGTCCCTAAAGTCTAGAACCAGGCTCAATTACTGACATTTCAAGATTTTAATAACATAATTATATCAGAAAAAAATCTAATAAATGATTGGACCACCATTTGGTATTTAAATATCCGGCTGATGTTAGCCAAAGGTAAAACTGGCCGATAACCGATCCTATGCTCCTCTTAGTCGAACTTTATCTGATTTTACTCTCATACAACCAGAATATTAAAATCGTTACCTATGTTAAAAATTGTAAATAAAAAACATCCACAAACAATACTAAATCAATTTGACATAAAATATATTAACCCCGAATTCACAAACGACAATCAACGTTAAGCAAGCGCTCACGCTCATGCTGCCCCGTAAAATGTCATAGCACTGAAAGGGACAGCCATACTTCTGAGGGGTGCTCAACGTTGATTTGCGTTTATGAATTCGGGTGTTAATCAGTCACACGAAATGCATCTATCTGGCATTAATTGTTCAGTCAGCATCAAAATGATGTGTGCTAACAAAGTGGTCAAAAAATAGCGGTTTGACTAAAGCTATTTTAATACTACGATGATAGAGTCGTATGTGGAAGCATCACTAAACTCTGGAACAAGTGAAACACTACTTTAGTCCTGTAGTATTATGGTTGCTTTCCATTAAAAAATTCAGTAAAACTCTGTCTATCATTTTGATGCCAACTCTACATCTGTAGCATTGTCGCACAGTACACAGAGAACAGTAAAATATCTACATACAAACGTGTCGCTTTCGGTTGGAATGTGTGCGTGCGCGTCGCGCGCCGTTTCGGCACGATTCTCGCACTCCATTTCACGCACACACTAGCATAAAATAGGGGGGAATAAGGTGGCGGCAGTACGGACAGGCTGTGCCGCGTGTCTGTGTGCACGCTAGGCTGATAACTCGGCGGGCGGCCTTAGATAACCCACTGTTTATACTGTGCATTAAGTTTGCAGCTCTTTTGTGTTCGGGCTGATTGTTTACTGTGAACAATAATGGTAGTGTCACTTTCCAGTTCTGCGATGCAATAAGCGTAATAATAGTCGCACTGAAATACAGTTATTAGGTACTTAAAGGGGGAGTTATGAATAGAGGTGCCCGTGACGCAGTTGTGACAGTGGTCGGCGACGATCGCTGTTGTAAAGCAACACCCGCCGGGTCGGAAATGGGATGAGTGACCACCCGGACCGAAATTTAGTGATGTGTATTTCGGACATCTCCGTGCTTTGGAAGGCACGTTAAGCAGTTGGTCCCGGTTGCCTTTGCCAGATGTCAGTCGTTGAGCTTAGTCAGAGGCCTAAGGGCGGCTTGACAACATCTGACATTAAAGTCGCTCACTAACCTTACACCCCTCCAACAATCCGCACTGAGCCCGCGTGCTGGAGTATGGCTCATTCCACCTCATACGGTGAGGCTTGTGCCCAGCAGTGGGACGTATATAGGCCGTTTATGTATGAATAGAGTTAGCGTTTATTTAACACAGACTATTGAGGGACATACTTAATAATAGCTCTCCGCGTCATAAGCTTCACTGATTAACTATGAATTAGGATTGAGATCAAACAAAATATACCGGCAGTGGGTACATGCATAATTTAGTATCAACGGCAAACAGCCCTGACTTTTCGCGAAAGTTACCCGGAAAACACCCTCAAATAATAAAACACATGCAGGAACATGGTTAACATCTCATCTGATTTTAAGTGATTGATCTAATGTGTCTAACACACTCATATGAATTCATATTTTTCTTGAAATGCCCAAGCCACAAAGTTATGCCTGAAAATGTTGTTCATCTTCTGTTAATTTTAAGCATGGTTCCAACTTGCTTTTCTGAACATGGACATAGAGAAATGAAATTACAACTTTCATTTACTTTGATAACCAACTTAACAGAAAAATCAAGCAAGTTAGACCCCGTGGTGACTGGGAAAGGCTTGTTTAAAATAAAAAAAAGACTTTTTATACTTCAACCCGCAAACGATCAACCACCAGACCGCTAGACGACGTGAAGGCTTTCATCCCCATGTGGTCGGGATTGTGGTGTAGGGCTTCTTTTCTGGTCCGCACTGCTAAGGAATGACACGTGCTCTCTCCGTCTGTGTATCCGGCTACATACAACCTTAGTGTTCTCAAGAGTGGATAGGCATTTTCTAGGAAAGCGTGTTCCACCTTCGACCTGATTTGTCGGTTCCCATCAAGCAAGACTAGAGTCAAACGCAAACCCATTTAAAATAAAAACTATACAATATTTCCTGGTGCCGCAGAACGATTGGTCCTGTCAAACTCAGCGCATACAAATTTACACAGGGTGATTACCAGTCATTCCACGGGGTGGTCCTCGTCTCTCATAATAACAACGCTATAAATCTGCGTTTGGTGTACATTTGTAACAATTCCACGCAAGGCAAAATATCCATCTTCATTGCTATAGTCGTTTGTATAGATCGTAGTTGGAAGAAGCAGCTATTTTTATACGGGCCAAAACACATTTTGAATGTGATTGCTTTCTTGCCTAGTCTAAATTAGCACATAGGTTTTTATACGCTCATCATCATCATGAGATTATTCTTGCTCACCTCTAATACATGCCTCAACTTAAGCCTTTCGCAAATTGTCGCTCCAGCTAGATGGAGGTCGCCTAAAGTTTGCTGAGACGTGGTCTTCACTCATGAACGCATTCGACTAACGGTTATCGACAACAGAATGCGTCAATTTTATGCTCGCCTATCTGGTAGCACAATAGTAGAATTTGTTTGTGTAAGAAACTCAAGTAAATCTGTATAGAAAGAGTATGATTTTACCAATTGCAGGTCTTACCCCCAATTCACAATCACGCTCATGCTGTCCCTTTCAGTTCTATTGACATTTTACGGGACAGCATGAGTTAGTATTGTTAACGTTTGAAAAACAGTAAAAGGTGAAAAATCCGATGCTTCCGATCCTAAATTTTTAACCTTGAAGTATGATAAGCCTGCCACATTTACCCTATTTGTATTTCAAAGTTCATGTCAAAAGCTAATAAATGTTTCATATTGAAACCCCTGATTCTTCAAATTCAACTTTATTGGCTGAAGTTATTTTAGTAGCTGCTCTTAGAAATTATCCATTTTCTGAGAGGGAGGCGTGTCCTTGAACTTAGTTGGGAACCTTGGCTCGAGTCCAGACGTTTCCTGAACTACGAACTCAGCCGAAGTTACGTACTCGTTTGTCAAATTCACTTTCATTTCACTGTTCATGTCTAGTCACCTAGGAGATACTGCGAAGTTTCAGTTTTGTTCATCCGGAAAACATAATAATTTATGACATTTCAAAGCAAAGGACAAAGTTATAGGTTTTGTCATTCACCATTTATAATCTGTTGTGTTGGAATTTATTGTTCAGATAAAATTTATTTATTTATTTATTCTTTATTGCACATAAAAAAGGACAAATGGCAGGCTAAATGCCTGTATGCATTCTCTTTATGTGATTATCATAAGATCTAAATGAACTTCATTAATAAATCAATATCTTCAGGATTTCTAACTCTTATGCGAAAAAAAGTTATTCTAAATAAAACTAGCTTTCAAAAGCATGCGTTACCAGAAAAAAAATGAAATTGAAAGTACAGTGGCCTATCCGAATTCGGGGGCAAATAAGCACTACAGACGTACCAACTTATCTGTGAACTGAAAGAGGACGACACCATCGATTCAGTGTTGCTAAGTAATATAAGGTGCCCAATATTGAGTAAGTTTTACAAGTAGGTAATTTGTCATAAAAAATAAAGTATTACATAAATAAAAATAAAAAAATTAAATATTGTAATTATTTATAAATTAAAAATGAAAAAAAAATATTAATTTGTAGTTAAGTAGGCACGCAAAACAGTTGTCCTTCAGGATAAAAAAATGGCTTTATTTAGAAAGTGATGTAGTGAAATGTAAATCCTGCAGATATTAAGGTTTGATAGCTAAAACAGTAACTAGAGAGATAAACTAGAATCTGGAAAACTTAAAAATCATACTAAATGTTCCACACTTAAAACTTTCATTCAATGTGATTTATGTACCCTCCCTGCATCAGGTACCTGGTACTATTTGCAGTATTTACTCAAGACCGTTCCTAACCCCTAACAACGATATACTAATAGTTATTCGCAGTGGTAAGTACCTAATGGATGTAATAAAAAAAACAAATTGCTTTCCAATTATTTATTAAAAACAAGATTTACAGTGATTATGATCGTTAGATGAACCTGCACTACCGACATCATCATCGCTGTAATTTATTTCTGTCTTTAAGACCTCTAGATGGTTTTTAACAGTAGGCACCTTGTTTTAAGCAGAATCAAATTCATGTACTCTCCTCCGCATAACTCCCATGCCAAAATCATCAACGTGTATGATTCCACGTTTGCGTTTTCTATTCTTGCCTGGTGTCCGAGTTTTAGTAACAGTTTCTTCTGCTGCATGCCCTTCTTTATCTATTTTTGAAATGAGCCCTTGACTCACACCTGAAACATAGGATTATTTTTTTCATCGAAATTTAAAAACCGGCTAGTTAGTTGGCTCACCCATTTAACAGGTAACCTATTAGATGTGCGTTACCGTTACGTTAACCTACAGTAAGAATATATACAAATATTCCGTGGACTAAATATTTGGTTAAGTATATAGGTATTTATAAAAATAAAGTTGACAACACTCACCTGTTGCAACCGAAATTCGTTCGTATATTTTGGTAAATAGAATAATCGAAAACCTCGCCCGAGCTTCTTCTTTAAAAAGGTTTCAACCTCAAGAATAATGTTTCGAGAATCACTTTTAATGGCTTTCGGCATATTCAACTTCATAAATTCCGAAATATCACAATAAAACAACCATAGTACTCAAAAATTGTTGACACGGACAATCGAATGACATATCAACATGGCGGTCGTAGTTCCAATTTTCGCCATTTCACAGATAAGTTGGTAGGTCTGTATCTTTGAATACATCAAAAATGAGAAGTCAAAATGAAATAAGATTCTTTTCACAGTGTGAGACACTTACGCTTTGATAATTTTAAAAAATGTATTCTGTTTAAGCATTTTCACGTATGTTTAGGGAAAACAAACCTAGAAGCTACGAGTATTTCGTTGCCGACCTTATCTGCCTTCAAAAGTAGGGGCCATGACCTTGTACTAGCGCTTGGCACGGCGCCAACTCATTCTGAAACCATAACTTGCCAAGGGGATGTATGCCAGGGAGATTGCTATTTATTTCCTGCGTAAGATGCCATCTGGATATGTTGCTTGGTGAAGTAGATTTTAAGTAGGATTTTGAAGCACGTTGATTGGTCTTAATGAATAGAGTAGGTCCTTAATGCAGTCAGAAGGCGTGAGATTTCTGCTGAGACAAAACTCTCGTCTCAGCTTTGTCTAACCACAAACTTTGCCCGAACACACTGACTAAACCCTATTTTAAGAGTTATAATGCGATGAAGAAAAACACCCATAAAAAACAGGCCAATTTGAATTATTGTGGTTGGCCAAGGCGTAAGGTTCTGTGAATATTATGTGGGATTTTGAAAATTCAGTTCAAATTGGCGACGGCTACTGCAGTAAGCTGGCCTCAGAATTATCTGTTTTGTCGAATCGAGGAGGGGACCCACGGGACCACGCATACGCATTATTGAAAAATTAGACTATACTAGGATTTTTAATTGTAGTCAGTGAAATGACATTTTCAGTGTGGCAGGATTTCAGTCCCAAATAAATAGTGATGTGGTAAATCGAGTTTTTACAATTAAAAGTTAGTCAACATTACAGCCTGGCAAAATAGTCGTAGTGAATGACCACGTCTCACTTCCATATGTCATTACTGGCAACACACACTGGTCAGACTTTCGTCTTGAGACATAAAGGTATTTCGGTAAACTGTATTTAGTAAATAGGTTTTCAGTTTCAAAATGTTTTGTTTCTGTATTATATTATTTACGGGTAAGAATTTCGTTATTTACAAGACATACAACTGGAAAAGTTTGGGAGGATACAACAGTACAATCTTCCAAAAATCGTTTTCTAAAGGTTGGACTACATGCCTAAAGGGCCCAACCGGCAAAAGACGACGCCTTATAATTTCACATATATGCAGTGATGAAGGTTTTGTAGATTCCGGTTTACTTATTTTTGAATCGAAGAAAAATAGTATTTGGGCTCAAGCAAAGGGGTACGTTGCCAGGAACAATAAAACTTTTAAAATAAAAGAGGTAAAAAAAATATTTGAAGAAGGCCTGAAAGAGGTGACGCCTGATAATTGGAGACAGTGCATACACCATGCCATAAAAGTCGAAGACAAAATGTGTCAACTCGACCACATTATAGACCAATATGTGGATTCCTTCGATAAACATGTAACTGATTCCGATTCCGATTCTGAATATACTGATTCAGAATCGTAGTGGGAATCAATAGCAACCGTAACGAATAAAAACTTATAAAGTTACTTGTATTTTCCTGATTTTCAAGTGTTAATTCCCCTGAACCTCTTTGAACATTTTTTTCCCAGCTATGGTTATAATTTTTTAGTGAGAAGTTTTAAGATGGAGGTAGGGTCCATTTTTCTTAAATCGTATTATTTAATTCGTTGTGTACCTATTAAATATTTACAATTTAAAAAAGGCTTTGATACCTAATAAAATAAAGCATGACTAAATGTCTAAGTCTAGTGATTGCCGAACGTCACTATTGTAGCGGGACACCCTTTTTTGTATCAGTCACTGTTGAAGTTGTCATTTTGCTGACTACAATTATTAATCGTACTATACTTAATAATGACGCTAGAAATGTCAAGATGTTGAATGTAAGACATCAAATGAAAATTATTATCGTCCACGAATGCATTGGGGTTTCGGTAAACACCAAAAATCATTTCTACACTGCCATATCATCGAAGGACCATTTGGATATAGGTCACATAACCAATGGGCCATTTGAATATAGGTCACATAACCGATAGGCCATTTCACCGAAAAGCCAAATCAACGCAATCCCATATTCTAAAGCCAAATGGAAGTCGAAAACCGCCCTTCAACGAATTCATTTTATCTAAATTTCAACACGCCTGAACGATTTTTAAAGCCTGTAAAACTGTGGACGCTTTTTTCACAACTTCCGACCCAGACGGCTCCAATGGCGAGATAAGAGAATTAATTAAAAAAGTAACAAGTTGGTGCGGAATCCAATATTAGTTAATTATCTAATTGGCCTGAACGGGATGTAATAAGGGTCGCTAGGTAATTAGACTGTCGTTTGGGCGGAAAGTATCACGTTGTTCCCCATCTTGTTCAGGTAAGAATCTGATACACGGTAATCACCTAATAGTTAAATACTTAGACACATCGAGAGTAAGTGAGGATCAAAATTTAACTAAATTTTCACAGTTTTTTCCACTGAAAACAACATTTTACTCGTAAACCACCACCAGTGTTATAACACTATGCTTAAGGTTAATTTGCTTAATTAAATATCCTGTACTTACGTTATCAATTGCTAATGATTCTTTGTTATAGTTGTAGCAACAGTCAGTTCATTTTGTTATAGACACAAAATATCATATCGTATTTCATGCGCTAACATAGAAGAAAAAATTTTTTTTTCCTTATTCGTAACTTGGAACATTCCGATCTGCAAGACAATACTTATTTAATACAATTCCAAAAGTGTCGAATTTTCAGAAAACCTTGATTAGTACTTAACTATCTATAATTAATTAGTAAATTATTACATCAAGCTTTGAGTATCACGTCAGTACAAATATATGCAGCAATGTTTGAACCGATTGTAAATTAATACCAATGGTTCATGTTGACAAATTTCAATTTAGTAGACTTATCAAAATCAGGTGTAAAACAGTATTTCACGTAGCAATTTGCAATATTGCCAGAGAGCTATTTAATTAATTTCATCACAACAATTTACTTATTGTACTCCAATATTGAAACACGGCTGAATCATTGTATTAAACACTAGCAGCCGCCCGCGACTTCGTCCGCGTGGACTTTTCTGCTGAAATCCTCCTGAATTTTCTTTGCTATAAACCTTACGGAGCCCAAGACCTTTCCAACGAATGCAAAACCGTGGAAATCGGTTCTTGCGTTCTGGAATTATAGCGTCAGGAAGGAAAACCCGACTTATTTTTATATAGTAGATTTCAGTATCGTATTTTAGAATGTTACTCATTTTATAATGTTCCATCTCTTGATAAATATTGAATGGACAGTAGAGTGATTTTATGATTTGAATCCGTATTTCACATGTCAGTGAATTAATAATAATAATAAATAATTAATTACATAACAATAATGAATTTGTCAGCTACTCAAGTCTTCGATCATATAAATCAGCAAAACGCCGCTACAATACCCTGTAGTTTGTGAAATGAAATAAAATGAATATTAATTTTCAGAAAACATGGTAAATGTACCATGTTTTCGACGTAAAATCGACTGTAAAGTCCACATGTTTTACCGATTTGTCGATAGGCAAATTTTTGCTCGTCATGCTTTAATTTACAACAATTTATAGTAAAATGGCTATTATGGCTACATCCAATCTTCATTGAGATATGGAGTAATGATTTGGGGAAATTCAGTGGATAGAGACAAAGTTTTCATCTTGCAAAAAAAAATGCATTAGAGCTATATTTAGTTTAAAAAGGACTGATTCTTGTCGTCCATATTTCCGAAAATATTTTTTGTTAACTCTGCCTAGTTTATATATTTGATGTTTGTATTTTTGTTCATAAACATATGTATTTGTTCAAAAAAAACTGGGAAACTAGTAATAGAAATTACCGCTCTGGCTACAAGAATAAACTGTTTAAGCCCCCCGCAAAGTTACATTTGGTAGCCAGTAACACCTACATGATGTGCATTGTAATCTATAACCAATTGCCAGACGATTTTAAAGTACTCAAGTTCGCAAAATTTAGGCTGTCTGTGAAAGCTTGGCTAGTCGACAAATGTTTTTATAGCGTTCAAGAGTTCTTAGGGTATAAGTATTAAAATTGTGTTATTTAGTTCGATTTAAGTATTACTCTTATGTGTTTCGTGCATATACCTGTAAGGGTAGAAATAAGTGAAACTTAAGTTATGTACCAATGTAATGTGCTTAACTAGCTATAAGACCAGCTACTGACTGTACCTTATTTCATGCATAGATAAATAAATAAATAAATAAATAAAAATGAATTAATAATTAATAAGATTACAAATGAAGCAGATTTCGATACATACAAAATTAAAAAGAAGTACATCATAAAGCAAAAATAAAATTGCCTCCATCAATTTAATTGTGACCACTGCAAACAAAATTGTAAGAACTATGCATTCAAAGTGCAAAAGAAGGATAGTGTCATACTTAGTTTTCTAAGTTTCTAAAGTATTTTATAGGTATATCATATTTTAACTCAGTGTGTTAATTAACCACAGCTCCTGAATGACGTTTCTACTCTGCTTTCCGACACAAACTTTGAAAATCTAATCGTTCAAAATAGCACACACGAAAGTTCATACTAAAAATTTCAAATTGCCGTCACGAAACCTATGAACTTTCGCTTCAGATACGATTCCACTGAATAGCATGAAAGTTTGTCGAAGTTGAGCCTTATTATGAAGTTAACACGTCCTCGGTATCACAAAGAGAGCACTCAGACATCACTAAGTCGTCACGAACTAAGCTCTACTCGGATCATAGCATAAATCGAATTTGTGCCAACTTTACTGTTGCAAAAGTGTTCAAGTGCACAGGAAGGCGAATATCGGTTCTGCGTAGTCCATGTTGCGGAACTAACGCAGACTGGGTTTGCCACCGTCTCATTGAATCCACCAGACATTTTGCAGCGATCGCTGTTGTAAAGCAATACACGCCGGGTCGGAAATGGGATGGGTGGCCACCCCGACCGAAATTTAGTGATGTATTTTTCGGGCTTCCCCGTGCTCCGGAAGGCACGTTACGTAGTTGGTCCCGGTTGATGTCGCTAGATGTCAGTCGTTAAGCCTAGGCCTTAGGGCGGCTTGATAACACCTGACATTATAGTTGCTCACTAACCTTGCAACACTCCAACAATCCGCACGGAGCCAGTGTGTTGGAGTATGGCTCGTTCCACCTCATAGTTGAGGTGAGGCCTGTGCAGCAGTGGGACGTATATAGGCCGCTTATGTTTCATGTTAAAATCAATGAAGACTAAACAATTGTAGCCCATTAGAGTATTATATACCTTGAACAAACGCGTCAGTAGCACACATTTATTACTTATTAGGCTGAGGTATGAACGGGACACGAGTGTTCCTCAGGGATATAACTTTAGCTAAATGTGAATTGATCGTTTCGAATTTTAAATGATAAACGGCCAGGTCCCCAAGTCTTTAAAACGCTTTAATTGAATCGTAATTGAGTCTCAATTGGCTAATTTGACACATTTTCTATGAAAAATATGTAAAATGAGACTATTGAGACTGAATTACGATTCAATTGAAGCGGTTTAAAATTAGCAGACTTGGGGCCCTGGTTATTGTCCTTGCTTTGTTTTGGTGACATTTATTCAATTGAAAATAGGTATTCTTTTATTTAACATAAATATTAACCCATGAATGTGGCTTACAATAATAATTTAACCGAGTCGTCTCACCGCAGCTCCACTTGGTATAGGGCTCTCCCTAGTTTTTCTATTATGAATCCGTCACAAAACTATTTGTCGGTTTTCCGCCGAGATTTTAAACTATCAGAAAAAAGTACTCATTAAACAGTCAAAGATGTGCAGCTATAGGTTATAAATATTGCAAGCAAGAGTGTTGAAATCAACGTCGAAAATAAATCAAATAACTTAAATTCATGACAATCAAAATCCTCGCATACTAAATACAGTAAAGAAGTTTTTTGGTTTAATCCGTATTCAACTTTCGCATGAAGGTTTTTAAGAAGGTACCTACATTAACTGCCTATTAAAGACATCCCACTGCTGGGCACATGCCTCACCTCAGGTTCATACATGAGGTGGCGCGAGCCATACTCCAACACGCGGGCTTAGTGCGAATTGTTGGAGGGGTGTAAGGTTAACGCCACCTTAATACCAGATGTCATCGAGCCACTCTAGGGACTCTGACTAGACTTGACAACTGACATCTAGCAGCGTCAACCAAGACCAACTGCTAAAATAACTTCCAAAGCACGGAGATGCTTGATAAATACTTCACTAAATTTGGAACAGCGATTTAGAACGTAATGTCTCCAAACTGTCCACACTCCAATAAATAGTTTGTCCCTATTCAGATCTCAAAGTTTAATGCAACCACGTCCATGTCATGTATCAACGGGGAATCTGTTACTAACTTCCTTAAATTTACTTTTAGTACATTAATATTCCTTCAGTTGCGGCTTGGAACCGTAAAGTTTGAGGAGACTTCTCCTTTGCGTTTTATACCGCATATACAACGGTTTCTTTTTTCAAGAATGTTTTGGTATGATACCAACGTCTACGTTCTGCCATTACCAGCTAGTTACGCAATACTATAGCATAGAGTTCTTAAATAGGGGTTTGAGAAGGTCCTCAAAGGGTCAGCAATATTCGAGTGATGCCCCTTCACACTTGCATAGGCTGTTAGTAACCCCTTACCACCAAGCGTTAGTTATCCAATGAACGTTCAACATTTATTGATATAATGACCAAATAATAGTTTTTGAAATAAGGAAACAATTCAATGAACACTAACCGCGTAGGTGTGAAGTTGACTCATTAATTTTTAAGCTTTTAATTTAATAAACACAGCAGAAAGGTGAGAATTATAAAAAAAACAACATTTCATGTTCACAGGAGATGTTCTCTCATTGTATGCATACTCGTTTACGAGTATTACGTAAAAGACGTTTTTCGTAAAACATCACGTTACTTGTGGATGGAACACTTAGAAACCTACACTTCACCTCGAGAATTTAAACCCAACATGGCAGAGAACGAACCTGCCGCCATTATCCGGGCTGCTTGGATTTTAAACGGTGTTTTCCATCTCCGGAGAGTTAAGTAGCTGCATTTTGTTTTGCACAAACTAAGTGTTCCGGTAAGATTTAAATTCATAGCCACCTCTGCTCCGGGCCAAAATCATTATTCATGTTCGATGAAGTTCTCTTGACTTAAAATTCAAAGTAATATCTTCATTCAAGTAGACCATTACAAAGTACTGACCTTCGAATCTTTAAAAATCTTAATTTTAACCACACAACAAACAAATTCATTTCATTCAAATTATGAATCGTATTGTTTAGATACGATTCATAAGTAATGCAAAAAATACATGTACTTAATGTGACTCTACCAACGGCATTCTTCTTTTTTGCGTGTCGATGGCAGACAATTCTAAATTTGATGAGACCAGTTTTCAGGATTTTTTAGTTTTTATTAACGGCATTGGAAGGTTGTTTCTACTAAGAAGACCCAGCAAGAAACGCAGCAGTTACACTTTTTAAATTATCTAATGATTTTACAGTACAAAGTGAAAGCATGAACAAACCAACAGAGACATAAAGTTTTGACATGAAGTAAAAAAAAACAAAATAAGTAAACTTGGGGAAACTAGTAAACTTGATCAGACCAGTGCCCAAACGTGGCCACATGTTCACAAGCTGAAGTGTGTTAAAAAAAGGTCTAAGAAGGTTGATAGCAATAATTGATTTATAATCTTCTAAGTCCGATGCGTTAGCTTCAACACGTACTGTTTATTGACGTGGGGCTTAAAGGGCAAATTGATATTCAGAAATGGTTCAGCGATTCCGTTCGCTGTCGGTATTTAGACCGTAATTGCAGGCTGTTTGTCGCCTTGTAATAATTAAGAGCTTTACTTGTCAAAAAGTGACTTGCGAAGTACAGTCATCAGCATGTCAGGCAACCCAGTTTCTTGGTATTTTTCAGCCTAAAAGTGACTTGCGAGGTACAGCCAACAGCACGTCAGGCAGCCCAGTTTTTTATCTCCTTCGTGTCAAAAAGTGACGTGTGAGGTACAGTCAACAGAGGACACTAGGATGACACTTTTTAAGGGCAAATTGATATTCAGAAATGGTTCAGCGATTCCGTTCGCTGCCGGTATTTAGGCCCTTATTGCAGGCTGTTTGTCGCCTTGTCATAATTAAGAGCTTTACTTGTCAAAAAGTGACTTGCGAAGTACAGTCATCAGCATGTCAGGCAACCCAGTTTCTTGGTATTTTTCAGCCTAAAAGTGACTTGCGAGGTACAGCCAACAGCACGTCAGGCAACCCAGTTTTTTATCTCCTTCGTGTCAAAAAGTGACGTGTGAGGTACAGTCAACAGAGGACACTAGGATGACACTTTTTAAGGGCAAATTGATATTCAGAAATGGTTCAGCGATTCCGTTCGCTGCCGGTATTTAGGCCCTAATTGCAGGCTGTTTGTCGCCTTGTCATAATTAAGAGCTTTACTTGTCAAAAAGTGACTTGCGAAGTACAGTCATCAGCATGTCAGGCAACCCAGTTTCTTGGTATTTTTCAGCCTAAAAGTGACTTGCGAGGTACAGCCAACAGCACGTCAGGCAACCCAGTTTTTTATCTCCTTCGTATCAAAAAGTGACGTGTGAGGTACAGTCAACAGAGGACACTAGGATGACACTTTTTAAGGGCAAATTGATATTCAGAAATGGTTCAGCGATTCCGTTCGCTGCCGGTATTTAGGCCCTTATTGCAGGCTGTTTGTCGCCTTGTCATAATTAAGAGCTTTACTTGTCAAAAAGTGACTTGCGAAGTACAGTCATCAGCATGTCAGGCAACCCAGTTTCTTGGTATTTTTCAGCCTAAAAGTGACTTGCGAGGTACAGCCAACAGCACGTCAGGCAACCCAGTTTTTTATCTCCTTCGTGTCAAAAAGTGACGTGTGAGGTACAGTCAACAGAGGACACTAGGATGACACTTTTTAAGGGCAAATTGATATTCAGAAATGGTTCAGCGATTCCGTTCGCTGCCGGTATTTAGGCCCTAATTGCAGGCTGTTTGTCGCCTTGTCATAATTAAGAGCTTTACTTGTCAAAAAGTGACTTGCGAAGTACAGTCATCAGCATGTCAGGCAACCCAGTTTCTTGGTATTTTTCAGCCTAAAAGTGACTTGCGAGGTACAGCCAACAGCACGTCAGGCAACCCAGTTTTTTATCTCCTTCGTGTCAAAAAGTGACGTGTGAGGTACAGTCAACAGAGGACACTAGGATGACACTTTTTAAGGGCAAATTGATATTCAGAAATGGTTCAGCGATTCCGTTCGCTGCCGGTATTTAGGCCCTAATTGCAGGCTGTTTGTCGCCTTGTCATAATTAAGAGCTTTACTTGTCAAAAAGTGACTTGCGAAGTACAGTCATCAGCATGTCAGGCAACCCAGTTTCTTGGTATTTTTCAGCCTAAAAGTGACTTGCGAGGTACAGCCAACAGCACGTCAGGCAACCCAGTTTTTTATCTCCTTCGTATCAAAAAGTGACGTGTGAGGTACAGTCAACAGAGGACACTAGGATGACACTTTTTAAGGGCAAATTGATATTCAGAAATGGTTCAGCGATTCCGTTCGCTGCCGGTATTTAGGCCCTTATTGCAGGCTGTTTGTCGCCTTGTCATAATTAAGAGCTTTACTTGTCAAAAAGTGACTTGCGAAGTACAGTCATCAGCATGTCAGGCAACCCAGTTTCTTGGTATTTTTCAGCCTAAAAGTGCTTGCGAGGTACAGCCAACAGCACGTCAGGCAACCCAGTTTTTTATCTCCTTCGTATCAAAAAGTGACGTGTGAGGTACAGTCAACAGAGGACACTAGGATGACAC
Organism: Udea ferrugalis; assembly: GCA_950022985.1. Taxonomy (NCBI): domain Eukaryota; kingdom Metazoa; phylum Arthropoda; class Insecta; order Lepidoptera; family Crambidae; genus Udea; species Udea ferrugalis. The sequence goes on from OX465515.1 coordinate 3,801,605, forward strand.
TTTTTAAGGGCAAATTGATATTCAGAAATGGTTCAGCGATTCCGTTCGCTGCCGGTATTTAGGCCCTAATTGCAGGCTGTTTGTCGCCTTGTCATAATTAAGAGCTTTATGGCGCTGCCGAGCGGAGACATTATTGCGATCGGTGTCAATTATGCGTAGGCAGAGTTTGTCCGGGGCCAAAATCATTGTCCATGTTCGATGAAGTTCTCTTGCATTAGCATTCAAAGTAGGTATATCTTCATTCAAGTTGAACATTACAAAGAACAGATTTTGGAATCGTCAAACATCTTAATTTTAACCACACAATAATCATAAATGATACGATTTATAAGCAATACATAAAATAGATGTTCTTGTTGTGACCAAACCAACGGCGTTAGAAGGTTGTTTCTGTCGAGAAGACCCAGCTAGAAACTCAGCAGTTACACTTGTATAAGGATCAGGTGGTAAAATGAAATAGTTTTCGTTGAATTATCCGCTTATAATTCTCACAACACAGTTCTTCACACAATTAGGTATTCAATGTAATTACTTTCACTGTTATCAATACACTATTTTAACCTGGCAAAGTTTCTGCACTACTTTCCAATCAGAAAAGATCACCCCAAACTGAGCCGACATTTTACATTTTATAGCATTATCTCCCCACCCGTAATTCAACACAACAATAATCGTCTGTACCGCGTGGCGCCACTTAAAAATATTACATCCGTTTCAATAATCTGTACATTATAAAATCTTAAAGTAATTCAATTATTATTAATAAATTAAATAATGACGCAATAAATTATTAATACAATTATTAAACACATTAGCAAATAAAATTATATTTTATAACCCAACTCGGATATTGTGATTAAAATAGACTTCCTTCCGGTCATGGAATTTAATTATGAGAAACAATATAATATTAATCAAATGATACAACTACGATTCTTACACTTGTAAATTATCCAATGATTTTACAGTAAAAAGTGGAAGCATGAATAAACCAACATTCATAAAGTTTTGATATAAAATAAAAAAATCATGAAATGAAATAGGTAATAGGTAAACTTGGTAACTTCCCAAAGGTGACCACATGTTCACAAGTAGACATGTGATAAAAAAAGGTTTGAAAGAAAGCGTTGATAGCAATAACAGCCAGAAATAATTAATTCATAATCTTTTAAGTCCGATGCGTTAGCTTCAACACGTATTGTTTATTGACATACATACATACATACCCTCACGACCATATCCCTAATGGGTTAGTCAGAGGCACACTGACTGTTGCCGTCATGGTGAACGGAACATTCAGGAGCCCACATTTCGCCGAGGGAATTTGAACCCAACGTGGCAAGGGGCGAGCCTACCGCCGTTATCCGGGTTGCTTGGGTTTTATATCGGTGTTTTCCATCACCGGAGAGTTAGCCGCAAATTTTACAATGAACACAAAGTAGGTGTGTTCCGGCCGGATTCGATCTCGGGACCATCGGGTTCCGAGTCGGAATGTTTAACCACTAGGCCACGACGCTCTCTTTGTTTATTGACGTGCGGCTTTAAGGGAAAATTGATATTCAGAAATGGTTCAGCGATTCCGTTCGCTGTCGGTATTTAGGCCCTAATTGCAGGCTGTTTGTCGCCTTGTCATAATTAAGAGCTTTATAGCGCTGCCGAGCAGAGCCATTATTGCGATCGGTGTGAATTATGGGTAGGCAGAGTTTGTCTGGTTTATTTTGACGATATACTCACAGGGAAGCAAAAGGGACGTTAAAAGGCGAATTTGTTTTGCAACATGTTTTATAAACTTTACTGTCAGATGGTGTTAAGCCGCCATCAGGCCTTTGACTGAGCTTAACGACTGACATCACAAAATACTTGAATTTTATTTTCATCTTAATTGAATGTTGGCATCATCATTATCAACGTTGCTGAACAAAGGCCTTCCCCTGTAGATTACCACGGCTGAAGGTTGAACGCAGTCTGATTCCCCTGAAATGCTGTGACCTTGAAGAGGTCATCTGCCCACCGTTGAATGATTTCCTTTCAGGGAATTTCCCGCTGATACGGCCTTCAGCTCTTCGCGCCAAGTGCCCCGCCCACACCCTCCCCCCTGCAAACTTCTAGCCCGGTGGAGCTTGGTTCTCCTAAAGGCTTCTTCATTTCTGATTCGGTCTCGTAGAGAAAAGAGCATAACCCTTACGATCTGCTTTTATTGAAAGTTTAACCGCCTCCGTGGTGCAGCATTAGACTTCACGACAATATTCCTAATGGGTTAGTCAGTTCAAATCCCTGATGGGTTAGTCTTTCTCCAGTCGTGACGATCTGACGTCCCATCGGGTCATAGAAAGGTGGTGGAAATTCCACCACCTTAGTAGTAGTTGGAATAGAGAGTGCGTCTGTGTCTTGCGCAGTGCGCACACTGTTGTGTACTATGATATCTCCTGTTTACCTGGTTAATCTCGTTGAAATCAGCCAGGAGACCTAAGTAATCATTGCAGATTATCCATGAAACATATATCTAGAACCTTCTTGCTTTATTTTCCCAGTTTCTTCAGAAAGTATTTTTATCGTTTCTTTCTAAGTATATTCTCATCCATAGCCCGGCTCAGACATTTTCAGCCGATTGGAGGTCAGTCATCCACGCCACCCGGTTCAGAGTGAATGGCTTGCTATATTTACCGGCCTATAATTAGACTGCTACGAATCGCTACGCCGTAGTAGTGACGTGCATGTATAGAACAGTCTATACTACTGGCATTAGCTGTAGCTTGTATACTTTCGATTTCCTGTAGCGTACTTGGTTAAACATTGATAATGTACTGTTTGAAAACGTCATTGCGACGTAAATTATGACAAATTATGACAGTATAACCATCCCTTATGAATATAGTTTTCTCTGGTACAATTAATTGGTTAGGGTAGAACAATTGACCACTGTTTGTGACTGTACCGCATCGTCAGTATAGTAAAAAATTGTCTTCAAGTATGGTAATCTGTTGTCCAGTATCCCTTAGAAAAGAAGTTTTAGGCTAGATGGCGCTGTGTGGAATAATTTCCAGTTGTATTTATCTAGTGATATTTAGTGTTTATAGTTATAAATTCAAGTTTTTTATAATTTTCCTTATGCTAGAAAAGTCTGTCAGAAAACCAAATTAGCGAATGAGTTGTTAAAATACCCGTTTCAAATAATAACTGCTAGAATGTTTCGAAAACTACAAAACAGTTGTATGCAAAAAACGTTCAAATAGGACGTTGCAATTGAACCGCATACGGGCTCATGTTATTTACCCAATTCCAGTTCGATTGTTTGAACAGGACACCTGTGGACATTGTGTTTGATGTTCCAGTCGCAATCGATACTGAATTTGCACTATGCACTATTTATTTTCAAACATTATCTCTATGTTTAGTCCGTTCTCAACAGAATGCGGTAATTTCATTCTTGTCCTTCGACCTAGCACGCCCCCTAACCAATCAAATTGTTCCTAATTAGAAAATTTACTTTACAGTGCCCAAATGACCGCATTCTTCCAAACGTAACGGTTTTGTACCTGAGTTTTGATGCGTGTAACGGTATTGAATTTTATTAACAACAAGCAGCCGCACGCGACTTCGTCTGCGTGGACTTAGCTGCTGTATGTGAAAAAATATTTTCCCGCTTTAAATAAGGTTACTGCATTCTTAATGCAAACATACTTAGGTGTAAAATAAAGTCGCTTACCGTGTCACTTTCTGAAGTCTTGTGAAATCTATAAAATAGTCGGTATTGTAAACAAAAACGAAGTTTTCTTAGAGTTTTGTGCCCAATTTTTAGACTCCAAAGCTTTTATAATTTAACTATTATTTTTTCTAGTAAAAGGAGGCTCGGTAACCCATGGGTAAAAAATTAACCAGAGCGGAAACGCTGTGCAAACGCTTCGGCCGTTTAGAAATTCAAACGCAGCTGGTTCTCGTAACTGGGTTACCGGCTGGCCTGCAATGTTCGTTCATACGTTATCTCGTGTTTTGGGAGGCGGCAAACGGCTCCCGAATCATCGGTTTTTGATCCGAACTGCGACAGGCTGGATATAGCGGCAGCAATTATCGGTTTACCGACCGGTGATAGTGTTGCCAGAAATTCGACTGTCGATACCCGAAATAATCTTAAAATCGAAACGGCTATCGATAGTATCGCCAATATCGATCTAATTATAGTTTTTTGACCATAGTATCGATAATAATCGATGATAATTATTTAGGTATACGATACTATCGTTAATCGATTATTTTGCAGAAGTCGATACATTGACAATTATTTTTAGATTGTCATTGTCATTAATTTTGCTTCTTCGTTATATTACTGACACTAGTAAAAATTAATGCACAAGTCTTCTCTGCCCACTTAAAAGTAAAAGAAAGAGCAGAGTTGTGTACTGGAACTATAAACTAAGGACGATACCATCTTAGCTGATCGATCAAATTAATTGATTGTTTCCATTAAATCGATAATATTGTATCCAAACGTGCTATCGATACACACACACATGACTTTTTATCAATTTTAATCGATCATTTTTGTTATTTGAGACGCCATTTGCACTATTGATTATAATCGTCCTCACGATCCTCACGATCCTCTACCCGAAGGTTGTCTGGAAGGGATCGCTTCCTAGCGATAAGACCGCCTAAATGTAATTTAATACAACTGCAATGTTTTTGTGCAATAAAGAATATCTATCTATCTATCTATCGTTACGCTATCGATTATACGGCAACACTAACAGGAGATTTAGTAATGCGAAATAAAGAAAAACGGACTGTGCGCAAAAATAAGTGTTTTCCAGGCGCTTGTTTCTTTGCAATTAACAAGATGCTAAAAGGTTTTTAATTTCTTAATTGTTTTGCAATGCCGTGAATTACCATTTGCGGTGAAATAAAATCGCTTTAGATTTCATTGAGAGTTTTCTTATTTATAGTGAACGGCTCAGCATTCAGCAGTATTAAACTCTGTTTGTTTGAGTATCTTTTTTATGAAACGACGTTGACGAATAAGGTACTGATATAATAAAAGTTGAATTGAAAACGCTACTGTACATTTTTAATACCAATAATGAGATCGAAAATTTCCAGAAAATAAGTTAAGTAAAGGCTGAATTTTGAATACGTGTGTCTTGGTAATGTAATATTTCTCTATAAATAAATTGTAGCCTATGTGCGATTCAGATGTATAAGCTACATTATTGTAAAGTTTTATTAAAATCCATTCAGTAGTTTTTACGTGAAAAAGCAATGCGGCACATACATCCATCCACACATACAAACTTTCGCATTCGCATAAATCACATCTTTCACTGACGATGAATCTTTACATCCTAATATCAAATGAATAAACTGTTAACTAGCTAAATGCCGCTCCACGTTAACAGCTAAAGTGAGAACCTTTAAAACCCGGTTCATCGATAATTCAATAACCGGTTCTCGTCCCAAATAAACCGCCGTCCCACCCCTTACGGATAATCTGATTGTCTAACCGATCGGCGAAGTTGAGGGTCGTCACTGATTTAGCCACGTTAGTTGATACTTAGACTATCTAGTAATAAAATGAAATTTAATTACCAGTGACTTTTCGTAGTGTTTGTGTATTTGATACAGGGTGGCCCAGCGACAAAAAATATTTCAGTGCAGAAATCACCTATTTTGAGTTTTAGAGGCTTAATTTTGACAGTAATTTTAATTTTGAAAACGTTTCGTTAGTTACATCATTTCAAGTTTTTGCATAGACTATTATTACACTAATATACAGTTTTTAAGAACATAAACAAATCATCGAGTGCAAAAACAAGCGGTGATTTTATGAAAATTGTATTACTGTTTGAAATGGCGATAAAATTATAACAAAATTAAAAAAAAACAAATTAGCTTAGAATACACACAAAACTCGCACATATTATGGTTTCGACATGACTATTGTACTTCCATACCGAATTTAAAATGACTCAGTTCGATAGTTCCAAACAAGCGTGAATTATGTGATAGAAGTTGACAAATTTCGAAAGAAACTTGAAACAATCATAACTTGTAAAGTTTTGATTTTCGCGAAACTAATGTTTTTTAAATTTCTCGTTATGATGCCCTCTACCTTATAAACACCGCCGTCTCACCCCTTACGGATAATCTGATTGTCTAACCGATCGGCGAAGTTGAGTGTCGTCACTGATTTAGGCACGTTAGTTGATACTTAGACTAGTAATAAAATGAAATTTAATTACCAGTGACTTTTCGTAGTGTTTATGTATTTAATACAGGGTGGCCCAGCGAAAAAAAAAATTTGGAAACTTTTTTTTAAAATTAGGGTCAGTGCAGAAATCACCCATTCTGAGTTACAGTGCATGATTTTAATTTTGAAAGGGTTCCGTTAATTGCATCACTTCAAATTTTTGCATAGACTATTACCACACTTATAGACAGTTTTTAAGACGCAGTTGTGGCAGTGGAGCGGTAACGATCTCTATTGTTAACTAACCCTTGGTCGGAAATGGGATAGGTGACCACCCCGACCGATATTCAGTGATGTAATTTTAGGCATCTCCGTGCTTTGAAAGCACGTTAAACAGTTGGTCTCGGTCGTCGTCACGAGATGTTAGTCGTTAGGCCTAGTCAGAGGCCTTAGGGCGGCTTGATAACAACTGTCACTGAAGTTGCTCACTAACCTTTCCTACTTAACTTTAGCCATCTAACAATCCGCACTGAGCCCGAGTGTTTGATAAGTGTTTTCCATATTTTACTAAAACTTTGTTTCAGTCAAATGGAAAAAAAGGTTGTTTGTATTTTAATTGCCTTAAGTGTGACCTGCCCCAGTAGAATTTTCATTGATGACGAATGATATAAACGAAATTATTTTTAAACCACAATATAACATTAATACGTCTAATAATACCGTACGTCCGAAGTATTTTTAAACATTAACTGAATGGACTCGTAGTAGTATTACGTCGCAGGGCGGAAAGCAATTAATTTTTGTTACAGCCCCACGCTTATTCGATAACAAAGTCACGATATCGAATCAATCTGAGTGAGTTGGCACCAGCCTTAGAGGTCAGGTGATTTGAAAGCCCTGCGTCCTTCGAGTTCCAGTTGAATTTATTGATTCGATATTATTTTGTCGACGCAATGCGGGCCGGAATAACCACCTGCTCGCGGTGCGTGCATCTGGCGCTGACGGCTGTTGTAAGCACGCACGATAGAATTTGATTACTAAGGTAGGTACGTATTGTAAATTATAATAAATAATCAAATTAATAGAATCTTAATCGGATGTTAAATATTTGAAATAATATTTCTTCCGAGTGTTAGAGGTGGATGCCTATAACATTGATGAAATCACCCTGGCTCATAGGGTAAATATACCAGAAAGATTCGGCCGGTCTGTTAATAGTCTCGGTAGCACAGTAGTTGGTGCGGTCGCCCGGTTTGCGAGGGATGCGGGTTCGATTCCTGCCTGATGCCAACATGAACAAATGTCTTTTTCTGGTTTTCAGATCTTTAGTAAATATAACTTATTTTATGAATGATTTTTCTCAATAACAATATTGCACCACCACATCTATTTTCTTTCCTTTTCCTCTAGTGGAAGGTTGTCTTCAAGATATCGCGTTTAGCGATAAGGCGGCCTACATTGTACTGCTAAATCTTTGTAAGCACAGTTATGTGATTGTTTTCTTTGTGCAATAAAGTATATCTTATCTTAAATATTCTTGGATGTTAATTCACACAGCGCCAAGTTACCCCAAACTTAGCATAGCTTGTATGTTACGAACTAGACAACGGCTTAGTATACATAGGAAATACCAAGACAAAAACAAAGAAACAGGTTCATGCACACAAATGTTTGTACTGTGTGGGGATGGAACCCGCGACCTCTGCTGTAGCTTACTTCTTACCTATAACAACAGAACTGCTGTCGAAATATTTAAATTGCTAACAGTTCACCGAAAATACATAGAGATGTTCCAAAAAATACTTGACGTAATTCAAGTGGTGGTCACCCATCCCATTAAGATCAAGCGTGCAACGGCGATAGTTGCTGATCTACCGCCAAAATTAAGGCACGGGTAAAAAACAGTGCAGTATGTTATTATACATAATCATAAACCTTCCTCTATCTATTAAAAGAAAATCGAGATTTAAAGATTAAGGATGATAATTAATTTAATTATCAGATTTATTTATGAAAACATAGGGACAGAGAAAGCTGCTTCACTACATAGTATAAAACAAAGTCGCTTTCTCTGTCCCTATGTCCCTTTGTATGCTTAAATCTTTGAAATTACGCCTCGGATTTTGATGCGGTTTTTTAAATAGATAGAGTGATTCAAGAGGAAAGTTAATATGTATAATAACGTCCTATTGCACCCGTGTGAAGCGGGGGCAGGTCGCTAGTTGTTTTATACTATGGAGTGATTTGTTGACAAAATATTAAAGTCATTTGCACATCTGCTGTGATAAACGGAGTAGAAAATACACATACCTACTTTACCAAAAGTAAAATAAATAGGAATGCCAGGACAAGGTTATACATGATGTGCTGACGCACTTTTATTCAATAAAAATAGCTGTGCGACTGTGTTTAGTAGAATTGTGATTTTCAAAAGTTGTTTTTTGTGTATTCGTTTTATTATTTAATTTAACAAAATATTTACGTTAATTTTAAAACAGAAAATTCAGTTTTGTTACAACGCGGCAACATTGGTAATGTTCATTTATTCAGTAGGCTATACAAGCGGACCCATACCTTTTTTTATCAGTGCAGACAATGATATTGAAATGAGGTAGATACGTTATGTCAGTACTGATGCGAAGTCAAAAATTGTGCCCTGGCGTATGTACCTATAATTTGACCGTGTGTACAAGATAGTATGATTAATTACTAGAGCGTTACGTTGACGAGACAGATACATGTTGCGCAGTGTCGTCTCAAACTGTCAATGCTTTGCTCAGGAGTTCGAAGTTCTGATTTCGGGTGCCATTTTTTTAGCACAAGTAACCTATCTACGTCTTTTTTGTTATAATATCATTGAGACCAGAGCTGAATTTAAAAAAACAGGGTATAATAATACATGTGAGTTTATTATTATTCTAAATACCTTTCTCCGGGATGCTGGCAGCTATATCGAATCGATAGTCGACGCAATGCGGCCCGCCCATGGGCACCTATTTGGCAGCTTCCACAGGTCATGCTTTTGTTCCTTTTGAACCTTCAGGCACAGTATAAACCATACAGTAGGCTATCTAAAGCCGCCCGCCGAGTTATTAGCCTAGCGTGCACACAGACACGCGGCACAGCCCGTCCGTACGCCTCCTCCCTATGCCTCCCTATTTTATGCTAGCGTGTGCGTGAAACCACGTGTGCGTGATATCGCGCGACGCTCACGCACACATTCAAACCGTGAGTGGCACGTTTGTATTTAGATGTTTTACTGTATGGTTTATACTGTGCTTCAGGGGTCTAACTGTGGCCTTTAATACATACCAATGATATTATAGTTAGAAGAGATAGGTTACTTGTGGTGAAAAGTGAGCAAAGCATTGACAGTTTGAGACGACACTGCGCAACATGAACAGGTATCTGTCTCGTCTACGCTCTAGTAAATGATCTATCTTGTGCACACAGCCAAATTATAGTACAAAGACAATTTTCGACACCGGCTACTTTTTTAATATAATATCATTGTTTATTACTATCTCATAACTAGGGTCATCTCCAGATTCCATAGGTATTGACTATTGCAAGCTTGATTCATGAGGTAGATAGAGTCAACAAATTAAAATTCAACTTTTAACATTTAATCTGAAGTAACTTATTCAGAGGCACACCGATTGTTGTTGTTGATTGTTGTGTGTGTTGTTGTCATGGTGTAGATCGACCGGAGAGTCTCCGGTTATGCAAAACATTTACTGATATGAAGCCGAAGCAACCCGGATTATGGCGGTAGGTAGGTTCAAATTCCCTTGGCGAAATGTGGGCTTCTGAATTTTCCGTTCACCGTGGCGGCAACAATCAGTGTGCATCTGAAGGGCCCGTTTGGGATATGCTCGTGAGGGTATCTTACGTTACAGAAGGCCAAGATCAAAATTAAGTGAATTGTGCATTCAGAAGGACCCCAGTCGGTAGGTTCGAATCCAACCTCACTATTGCAATAACACGAGGCAAAGCCTGTAATTATTCGATAACCACATTGATTCATGTAATGTAAGCGTACTTAGTTTTTTATTCTACAAAGAATAAAATAATTACTAACGAGGAAAGCAATTACAACTCACTTATACAGCAGCGTTTGTCTTCTAATTGACTTTGTGTCAAACAAAGTGATGTCAGGCAATTACTATGGATATTATATTGGTTACATACATATCCTGCTTCAGGAATTGATATTTGACGATTGATTTGGTCTACATACATGAACGACCTTTATACGTCCCACTTTTGGGCACAGGCCTCACCTCAACTATGAGGTGGAACAAGCCATACTCCAACAGGCGCGCTCAGAGCGGATTGTTGGAGGGGTGTACGGTTCGATATATAGATAGATAGATAGATATATAGATAGAGAGATAGATAAATCTGGCGACATCAACCGGGTCCAACCCCTTAAGGTGCCTTCCAAAGCACGGAGATGCCCGATATACACATCACTAAATTTCGGTCGGTGTAGTCACCCATCCCATTTCCGACCCGGCGCGTGTTGCTTTACAACAGCGATCGTTGCCGATCACTGTCACAACTGCGTCACGGTCACCTCCATTTTGTTTTTTTCAGAGCGTGATAAGCGTGAAGATATTTTTGTCCTAGTACGTAGTCCTGAAATAGGTGTACAGATTCTATTGCCAAGTTTTTCGTCTTAACCTTAGAGATTCACTAAAAGAGCCTATCTATAAAGAAGTAGCCACAATATCGAAAACTTTGAACAAAGCGTTCAGTGAGTGAACGTCTGTATCTGAATATACTATAATCTTAACATAAACGAGTACATACAGTACAGTACGTCAAACAAAGAAGACGTGAATTGATTCAGTTTAGTTATCCCCAAGTTGACAGAAGAAACACTCCGGGCACAATATGAAATCTCTACGCGAAATGACAACGCACATAAGTAAAAATCTACTCTTTGTCGGCACACGCTCCTTGCCTAAACGTGACAGTTTCGTAGGGTCGGTTCACATGGAGTCAGGACGTTGTGTTGCGAGAGAATATTGTTTTTAAATACACCATAAAGATAATGCACAAAATGTGTAATGTTGTTACAGTTATATTATTGTAGCTTTTCTCGCAACGAGTGTTTTGTCTTAAATATTTGAGTCCAATACAAAGAAAGAAAGAAAGAAAGAAGGATCAATATATTTTGGACATCGTACACAGATATAAACAAGCGAAACAAAATGGTAAAAAAAAAAAAAATAATTAAATAACAAAAATAAAAAAAAAACACCAGACAGCAGCAGAATAGTTGACGGTACAGATTTGAAGACGGAAATACACCATGTTTATCATCACTACATAGTATAAAACAAAGTCACTTTCTCTGTCCCTATGTATATTTTTTTCAATTATAAAACTACGCAACGGATTTTGATGTGGTTTTTCTCAACAGAAAAGTAATCGATGATTAGGTACGTATTACCAAGAAGGCATAATACTCTTTTCTGTTTGTTTCAAAATATTCATGACTGTAAGCATTATTATTTACTGGACGCTAATGGGGCTAGTCGGCACATTAGAGATACGCGTATTAAAAAATATGGAACAACCTTTCCTATGCTGCAAATTGCTCGTTACCAGTCGTTGAGAATTTGTACTATAATATTTTCAGCTAGTTAAATAGGTTACTTTCCAGTTAACTCACTTGAACAATTTAGTTTACGTCTTCGTTTTTTTGTGGACACAAATGAATTTTCTTGTTCTGTATACTATAAAGAACGGCCCAATATAAACTAGCCCTTACATACAATCAGGTGTTCTGTTTGAGTGAAGTCTCCAATGGATTTCCTTCAGACTTTATTCCGATCTGCTTTGGATGTATAGGTATTCCACCTGCCAGCCCAAACCAAATAAAAAGTTAGATTTGGTGTAAAGGATGTAATGGTTTAGAAATTGGCTATTACACCAGAGAGCGTGGCAAACCCACGCATAATACAAACTTTGCAATCATATACAATCCTCGCATAATACAAACTTTCCTGTGTATGAAAATTTGTTTGTATTAGTCTGAGTGCTTCATTTGTATGATAAGTTTGCATTGCCATAAAAAAAGGATTTAAGTACGTTTATTCGTTGTCTACTCGTATTATGCGCTTTAATAATATTAGTTTTGTGTTAGATAATTTTAGGATTTAGGTCTTTTTTTCCAGTTTTTTCAATGAAATAATGAATGAGATGATTGATTACTTGGTCGGAACACCTGTTTCGTGTTCATCATTCAATTTGCGTTTAATTGTCGCCTGATGGTATACACAGATAAGAAATTCAAGCATTCTGGATAACTGCGGTACTTACCGGTTAGGTGATAATTCGCTTGACGAAGTGCGGGAATCTCGAATGTTCCGTACCATTATTGGAAATAGTCATGCGTATATAAAAAATAAGAGGAGTTTGGTTCTGATGAAAAGTTCTCATCCCACTCAATGACTTCATAGGAGCCGATGGGCACATTTTGGAAATTCGTCAAGTGTGGCAGATTAAGAACCAAAACAGTCAGGTTTTTTAGTTTATTTTACCGTCGTTGTTTTCCTGGTTAACCGCATTCGAACCTTAAAGCTTGTATTATTTATTTTATTTATCAGGAAAGTCAAAAGCTTTTTTTACGACCACATTGAACACACTTATTCTACATGTAAACATTTTAGCCAATAAAGTAACGAGTTCCATTACTTCTAAATAATTTATTTTAAAACTAAGTGCACTGTGAAACACAGGTGTCAGATTGTTGTAATATTGCAACATTGCTGTCAGATTACGTATTTTACTAAGTTAACATAATACATAATAACAATTCTTAGGAATCCGAGGGCACACTTAAAAACTGAAAACATTAAAACTAATACAAGCCAAATTAAATATTGAAAGAAGTGAGTTAGTGAGCTGTTACAAAAAGGTTCCACAAACTTGATACAATGAAACAAACTGAAATGGCAATGAGACAGGCAACAATAAATCCCATTGAACTTACCGGACTAGCCTTCAGGGATTACTCTGCCCTAAGCAAATATGTGGTTTCGGCACAATTAGAACAAAAACTTCAATTATACCTACTTGTACCGCAGAGTGTGTTTACTCCGACCCGATTCAAGATAGGGACCCTGGTCACAGTATAAACAGTAGGTTATCTAAGGCCGCCCGCCGAGTTATTAGCCTAGCGTGCACACAGACACGCGGCACAGCCCGTCCGTACTGCCACCACCTTATTCCCTCCTATTTTATGCTAGCGTGTGCGTGAAATCGCGACACGGTGCGCGACGCGCACGCACACATTCAAACCGATAGCGGCACGTTTGTATGTATATATTTTACTGTTCTCTGTGTACTGTGCCCCGGTTATGTGATCCGCTAACTCATTACGATTGGAAGGCGAAAGGCTCTGTTTGAGCTTGGTTCATGGTTCAGTATACGTTTATAATTTGACGTTTTTACTCAAATCTTTCAAACATGAAATCGTTGATTTCATTTAAACATTAGGGATAATAATGCATTATCATCCTACTAAAGATAGGCAAACCAGAAAAATACAGGCACTAAAGACGCGGGTTCGATTCCCGCCTGAAGCCAAGACTGAATTACCTTTTCTGGTTTTCCTATCTTTAGTGAGATGACATCGTTTGTTTACTTAAGTAATTGTTAAATAACCAGATTTATAATAAGATTTAATAGATGACTTTTTATTTAATCCTAATTTTTATGTTTAACTTTTTATTGCAACGCTCACCCCTAACTATTGATCATCTAGAAAGCTAAAATTAGGAACAACTCGTAGTTTGATTTAAACAATACAAAAAAAAAGCCGAAAAATATAGGATGTTAAGACATTTTCCTTTGCAGTAGGGACATTCGAGTAGAGGTAGCTTTGTGTAATGTTGAAATGGCAGTACCGTTCATGTCCAGGCAAGTCACACAAGTCTATGACAACACAAATGTAACCTACAAACTATTGAATTCTTCTTCTTGTCGCGCTTTTTACAGTGACATACGCCTAGACGTAAAGAAAATTCAAAATAGTACTCAAAAAAAAAATATGACCCTCATCTGTTCCAAGTGCATACTCCCTATACAAATTAGCACCATCCCTCTTTTGCATAAAATCAATTTTAATATTAAGGGGCTTAATTCTTTCCACTCACAGTGAGTTATTGAGTTATACAAAAGTCCGAAATCGAAGTGAAGCGTAAAGTGAGTTGGCATTGAGAATGACCCTAATTTATTTCTGTATTAAGTGCTATAGTAAAGTTCATTAATTATTTTGCAAGAGGAGGATGTTCAAGACGAATATGTGAATGAGTTGCGTAAGAAGTTTAAAGATTCAGAAGAGGAGTGCGAGATTGACGGACTATGGGAAACTTTTAAGGAAGGTTTAGTAAATGTGGCTGTTAATATATGTGGAACTACAAGGAGAAGGAAAGGAAGTAAGGGAAAGAAAGTATGGATTGACAAATGTGTGCAGACAGTTGTGGAGGAAAAGAAGAAAGCATGGGTAGACTGGTTAGCAATAAAAGCTAGTCATAGAGTACACGAGGCAAAGGAAGAGGATGTGATTGAAGCTAAGATGAAATATAAAAGGATGAAAAGGATAGTAAAGGATGTAGTGAATAAAAGGAAAGAAGTACAAAAGGACGAATTTGACAGGAAGCTTACTGAAGACTTTCAGTCAAACATAAAGTTTTTCTGGAAGTCCGTACGAACTGCTAGAGGAGCATCTACAACATCAGACCTAGTAAAAATCAGAGGCGTGGATGGAAGTATTTTGAAAGGTGAAGAATGTGTCCTAAGAAGATGGAAAGAGTATTTCGAAAGTTTGTTTGAAAGAGATAGTGCGTTGGCAGAAACAGCTGATGCTTCTATGGAAGTAAATGAAGAGGATAACGGGATAAGCATGGATGAGATTGTGATAGCGATGAAAAGTATGAGAGCTGGTAAGGCTGCAGGGTATGATAGAGTGTCAGTCGAGATGCTGAAGTCAGGGCGAGGCATAGTGGCTAGCCAGTTGTACCGCCTTTTCAATTTGTGTTGGAGAAGCGGCCGAGTCCCAGGTGACTGGTGCAAGGCCGTGATCGTGCCGTTGTTCAAGGGAAAAGGGTCGCATGAAGCAACGTTTTATAGCACACATAAAGGAAAAATTCCGAAAACCTTAAACCAAGTGCGAGTCGACTTTGTAAACCTTGCAGGTTTGTTCGGAACCCTCGGTGCGCGAGTCCGACTCGCACTTGGCCGGTTTTTTTTTTTATTATTTATATAGTGCCCATATATTTATATACATACATTAACTAAATATAATACCTACAATAAAAAAAAATGTAGCTGGCTTATGTTCTGATCATCAAAGCTTGTCAAGCAGTCACAATATAATCTTAAATTTTCCTATTATATGACTATCGCTATTATTAATTTTCCAAATCCTCCAGGGACCTCTCGTTGCCAAAACTATTACGAGCAATCACAACAGTTATTTTTAACTGTCTGTAATAAACCATATTAATCCCGCCAACTCCTGTCCCATAATACAAAAATCCCACGCATTGAAACATAAAACGCTCGGTAATCGTGTACTTTTGGTAATTGAAAGATATCCTATCGGGATAATATCGTTTAGATATCGATTATCTCTTGAGTAATCGATTCTTATCGAAGTGTTGTAAAACAACGTGATATGTCCCTTATCAGTAGCGTTTTCTCAATTGTTTAACTGATGCTTGGCATTTCAAACATTGCGGCTTTATTTCAATGGTTTGAAGAGTTAGTTTCGCTTGCTGGATTTATTAATTCAGTTTCATGTTAAGCTGTGAGAATAATGAATATCTGTGAGTTCCGTTGGCGAATAAATAATACTTATTTTGTTGGGAGTGTCTACATAAATCTTGGAAAAGCCCAAACGATTTTTTGTAATGGCTACCAATTCTCAGGCTGATGTCGATAAGGTATTATTTCAGTATTATTTATGGTCGTCTAGACTATAGAAATTGAGATTGGATGTAATATTTTATCAAACATCTACTCCTAAATCATTGTTTGGACGGAAAATTTATTTTGACTTTCGTTGATTTTTGGCCGAAACCGGATTAATCCCTTCGACGTTCCAAGGAATTAGTATTTCTAAGTTACAGCAAAATTAATTAATTGCATACATAATCTCAGCTACCAGGCGTCTGGCCCTTGAAATCCAAAAATTATTACTAAAGTGCGTTTACTCCTAGATATAATGCTAAAGCGTTTTTGAACTGGTTTGGTCGCGCCCGGTACATGACTAAGGCACTTAATTATTTGCACCCTTAACCCCTGAATTCACAAAAGTCAATCAACGCTAAGCACGCGATCACGCTCATGCTGTCCCGTAAAATGTCAATAGATCTGAAAGGGACAGCATGAGCATGAGCGCGTGCTTAGAGTTGATTGACGTTTGAGAATTACACTTATTACGCACATAATTATTTTATCCAGTTAAGATACATTAAACAAGTACTTAGAAGTAATTAAAATATGAATTACATCGACATTACTGAAATGTAGTTTTTGTACTCTGCGAATTTTTAAATTGAATCAAGCACATAGGGACAAATTGCCCTGCATTGCAATAGGATGTTATTTTACATAAAAACCTTCCTCTTGAATCACTCTATCAATTGAAAAAACCGCATCAAAATCCGTTGCGTAGTTTCAAAGATTTAAGCATACAAAGGGACATAGGGACAGAGAAAGCGACTTTGTTTTATACTATGTAGTGATATGTCATGCAAGGGTTCACCACTGTATAAACCATACAGTAGGCTATCTAAGGCCGCCCGCCGAGTTATTAGCCTAGCGCGCACACAGACACGGGGCACAGCCCGTCCGTACTGCCGCCTCCCTATGCCTCCCTATTTTATGCTAGCGTGTGCGTGAAATCGCGACACGGCGCGCGACGCTCACGCACACATTCAAACCAAGAGTGGCACGTTTGTATTTAGATGTTCTACTGTATGGTTTATACTATGGCTCCACTGTAAAATTTAACAATCTCCAGCATTAGAATCCATTAATTATTTTATATCGAAGCATAACTGCTACGAAGTAAGGCGTGGGTCATAAACCGCTTGATCGCCTTGTCAACATGTTACGATCATTTACTCCTTCTAATAAAATCATCTTACTCGATCGTAAACTCAGAAGCATAACCTCTTAATTTTTATGTCATTTTATTTTACAGTGTGCTGGTCTTGTAGAACTATGACTGAAGGTATGGGCCACGTTGAAGATTTAAAAAAATAATTAAAACGGCTCAAAAACAGTATATCCGTTCTTTTACCTTTTCGTGAGAACTATAATATTTTCTTTAAATATCACAAAAATAGTATGGTATGAAGGTCTAACACATTAATTAAGTGAATGCGAATGAAATAAGTTATTAAAAAAACTGGCATTCAACCGGATATTTTAGCTTTGATATTATTTTTATCTTGGAACATGAGATAAAGCTAGATCATTATTAGGAAAAAATCATTTTATAACTAAAAAAAACCGGCCAAGTGCGAGTCGGACTCCCGCACCGAGGGTTCCATACAAACCTGCAAGGTTTACAAAGTCGACTCGCACTTGGTTTAAGGTTTTCGGATTTTTTCCTTTATGTGTGCTATAAAACGTTGCTTCATGCCAAATTTCAAGATTCTAGGTCGACTGGAAGTACCCTTTAGGTTTTGATTCCCTTGCGAGTACTTGCGAGTTTCAAAATATGCAGCTTAAATTGCTGTTTCTATTGATTGCGTTGACATAGAAGTTTGATTTTGTTACAGCTTAAAGGTATTATAGACCTGAGTATTTGGTATGAATTTCAATTTAATACCTCTACGCGTTTATGAGGAAATGGGTAGTAAGTTTAAAATGATTAAAAAATATATATAAAAATGTATGGTTTTTGTAATTTTTCCTTTATCTATGCTATAAGACGTTGCTTCGTACCAAATTTCAAGATTCTGAGTTCACGGGAAGCACCCTGTAGGTTTTGATTCCCTTGCAAGTGTCGAAAATTTGCGGCATAAACGGCTGTATCTTTTGATTGCGTTGGCTTAGAAGTTTGATTTTTTCACAGTTTCAAGGGACAGTAGACCTGAGTAATTGATATAAATTTCAGCTTCATACCTCTACGCGTTCCTGAGAAAAAGGGTCTTGACAGACGGACGGACGGACGGACATACGGACAACAAAGTGATCCTATAAGGGTTCCGTTTTTTCCTTTTGAGGTACGGAACCCTAAAAAATAAGGAAATAGGTACAAATAGTATAATATCTTACGCTGCACTTCTGTTCTTTTCGATCACATCTGAAAGTAGATTGCCAAAATGATGAGTGAGTCTGTGAGCCCCAGAAGACCATGCACTTACATTTTTGCAAGTGCAATTGCAGAGAAACGTCAACCACGCGGTGCTAAAACACAGAACATATTATTATTATACCATCGACACCCATTGGTGTCGAATATCATTATATTACAATAAAAAAGATGTAGATAGGTTAGGGTCAATAAAATTTGGGTCACTTTGAATTTCAGTACAACATTGAATCCACTGTTTAAAAACAGTAAAAGTACCTACATTCTGTTTTTTATGGTTTGTTTTTGAGATAATCCCTCATAGACTCAACAACATCTTTCAGTTGGAGTACATGTCAAAAGTAACTGATCTAAAAGTGTGGATTCAATGTTACACTGAAATTCAAAGTTACCCAACTTGACTGTATGTCAGTACTGACGCGAAGTCAAAAATTGCTCACGGAGTACTATGTATTAATTTGACCGTGTTATAACGTGTGAACAAGACAGTACGATTATTTCTAGAGCGTAAACGAGACAGATACAAGTTGCTAAGTGTCGTCTCAGACTGTCAACACAGTCAATGCTGGGGGGCTAAAAAGGCAACATTTTAGATGATTCATATTATGAATCATCTAACTGACGTTCCATCTAGAGCGCGGTCCGTTTCGAGTTAAAAGTGATAATAGCGCGCTCACACGCGTCCCGAATTAATAAATTGTATGAGCGTGAGCGACGTGAGCGCTATAATCACTTTTTACTCAAAACGGACCGCGCTCTAGATGAAACGTCAGTTAGATGTTTCATATTATGAATCATCTAAAATGTTGCCTTTTTAGCCCCCCTGGTCACAGTCAGGTGCGAAATTAAATTCCCTTTTGAAAAAAAAAAACTGATTTAGATTAGATTAGATTGGAATAAGATAATTTAAGTCACGATACTATCGCACGAGTTGAACTACAAGTGTACCTACAAGTCATTTTCGCGCCCGAGAACAAGCCTATTACGAGTACATTATTGACTTAAGGATATTTTTTTCTTTAAAAAACACCTACCTTAAAAAATATCGTTTTATATCATTCTATAGAGCTTATTCTTAGAACCCACACCTTGCAAAGCTCTGTATTTGATATGTTTGTGTGAAAGAGAACAAAATAACGTGAAAACAATATAAGTAGCTAATCTCTCTTGGTTTACCCGTGACGCGTTGGGACACGATCCCTTTGGGCGGGTGGTTTTGGGCGGTTTTGGGCGGTTGGTTATTTATATTCGGTTCTGATCATTTATTGGTATATTTGCTTACTTGTTTAGTCCAGTGTAATCGTGGGAGATGTTTTGTGACATTGCCAAGGATTACTTAACAACTTAACTACCCAGGAAATATTTAAGGATGACTCTCGATACGTAATATGCGCTAAAGTTTTTAAGATATTTATACTAAGGTCTAAACAGGCAACAAATAGCTCGATATAAGTATTAAGAAATAAGTTGATTTTAGTAGTAATTTTAATTAAATTAACGCTTACAGCAGCTTTTAAATGAGTCAGAGGTATTTACCACTAGGCCACTATTAATAAAACATTGAGATTGATTGTCCAAATGAATAGCATGCTATTTGAGGTGCTACAGCTTAGAATCTGTAGGCATGTTTAAACATTTGTTCACAAGATCCAACAATTTTACATTATAGTTTCTTTTTTTCTTTTGAAGGTGGATTAAAATTCGGTGTGTTTGTGTTAATCCTGCTAATATTATAAATTCTAAAATGCGCCGTGTAGCTTTTTTAGGTTAAAACTACTGAATGGATTTCGATGAAACTTTACAATAATGTAGCTTATACATCTGAATCGAACATAGGCTACAACTTATAAGGAAATATTACTTTTTGTTTTTCAACATAAGTCCTCGCGGACGAAGTCGCGGGCGGCCGCTAGTATTGTAATACTTTCCTTAGATATTTGGCAAGTCGTGGATCAAGGCATTTTTGATACTTTTGCATTAAATATTTTGTAGGATATTTAGTAAATATGTATAGTGAAAAGTTTTTAGTAGGTAGCACTCAAACAAAGCAAGCTTTAAATATTTTCTTTATGCCCGTTACATAGGAGCTGTTATTTAAAATTACTCGTTACATTGCCCTCAGAACTTGGTGCAAACATTCCAAGTTTAGCTCGTAATTAAATTTTCGAACTTGTGAAAAGTAATTAAGTTTGTCAAAATGTATAACGTTTTGTCAATTTTTAGGCAAATTGTAAATTACTTTGTTTCCGTCTTCTGTTTGGTGTTTTGATTTTATTCAATAGCGTCAGGTGATTTGAGTAAGAAATAGACTTTAATATGACTCTTATTTATTTTGATCTCATTGAACTTTCAACTTTGACTGACTGATCTGAGTAAAGTCAGCTTCAAATACATACAAAACTGTGTTGAAGCATCAAAATTATTTAAACGCGGTAAAGAGGAGAAACATCTCACAGAATATACTCATAAATATAATCTTAATTATTATACGATAATAATATATTTTTAATACACACGTATCTACATATATCTGATGTAACGTTATGTGAACATGTTGGACTGTAGCAGGTATTTAGACTGACTTCATTAAGGCGGCGGGTTATGCCAATACGCGTTAAAGAGGTGACTTTCATTGCGTTTTATGGCAAAAACGTTGAACCTAAGATGTTGGAACTGATACAACATTATTACTTATATGTTGACCTATAAGTGTTAGTTCGAAAACACTAGTTTTTAGTTCTTATTAGCACTCAAAATTCAATTCATATCCGCAGAGTGCCGCAAATTTCTACATCATTTAATACTCTTTCGAGACATTGTGGTCTAGAATCGAACTTGCTATAAGGAAGCATAGCAGTCCAACCAGATCTGTTACTCTTTATATTCTTAATTAGCTAACAAATTAAGGATATATTGGTATTTTCTAATTAACGGCTATAGAGCAATAATGAGAGATTTTGCTCACACCATTATTTGTGGCGTTATATCACGTGACTGCACTGACAGCGCATGCGTGTGAATGACTTGTCACTTAGACAGCGTAACAGCAGCGGCTCTTGTCAGTCTATGTTATGATGTGTGTGATGTGTATATATCAGTTTAATAAATATTTATAATAAAATGGACAGAAACCATGATTTTCGTAGAATCACGAAAACATCCCGCACGACTTGCAGTTATCACTACAGCACAACGAGCCCAACAAACGATTGGAGCTGCAATGTAAGTACCTACCTAAATATCTACCTGATTTAATGAAAATGATTGTTATGGCAATGAATGGCGCAATAATTCATATTGTATTGTGCGTTGTCCCTGCTGGGCAGCTAATTCAAAAGGCAATCTGTTTGCCTACGTACATAATATAATATTGGTGATTTTAGACTCGCGTCGAACTTTTAATGCACAGAGTCACCTCCAACACAGAGATTAATTTATTTGAGTTAAAGTAAATCGTCTGGTCCTTACCGATTTGGGCCAGAATGAGACTGCCTTCTAGGCCTTGCCTGACTTTTTTTGGAAATATGATTTATTATTTATCTTTGTTGTGAAAGATGAAAATATTTGTACATTGGATTTGGAGTTTTTCATGTGGGCGTGATAGGTCAGATGCTAAAATACCTAGGAGGAATTTATAAAAATGGTCAACGGAGTCTAAAGACCGATTTGGACTAAAACTGAAACTGAAGACTACATTTTTACAAGATTACAAACGACCTTTCCTTCAGTTTGCCAGATAATGTTACTTCGCAGAATTTGATCTTTATAAGCGACACTATGCGATAGCATAATAATATAAGGGTGTATTTTCTTCGAAACGAAGAGGTATGATTTCCGGCTAAAAAGAAAGTGTTTTCAAAAATCTGAGTAAATTTGCAGTTTAAAGCTTGTTGAAATCGGTCTCGGTACTCCTTTCAACATTTTTCTCAATACCTCATAGTTCAGGATTTGGCCTATCTGTCACGCCCACTTGAAACGTTCACTCTGTATATTGTTTGTCCCGTGAACTTACTGAGTTGCGAGTTACTCTGCTTTGTAGCATTACTTTAGGCAACCGAAACCTATCCTGTGAGCAGCATATGGTCACCCTTTTTAGGAAAATCACGCTTTTATAGAAAACCTTCCTCTCTTTTTTAATCAAAATTTTTTTTTACAGCTTTCTCAGTTGGCTTGGAAAAAGCCGTGGCAGATAAAAACTTCCGTTTTGACCAGAAAAAACAAAGACAAGGCAACACCTAGAGGGAGGCTTGTTGCAGACCCAGTTTACGTCATGGAAGCCATTTAGCAAAGAAGGAAAAAACTTTGCGTTGCGTCAACTATGCCAAAAAGATAAAGATGGTACATTAAAAATTATATGTTGTTGGCTTTGATTATGTTGTATGAATAAATAAATACAATCATTGTTCTTGTGAATGTTTTTTTGAACCGTATTTCCGAAAAGGTTGGTTATTGACTTAACCGATGCACATTACTCATAATACACTTTTAGATACAAATCCAAGACATAGGTACTCATCACGGTACCTACATCGCAATTCCTCCAAAATAATGCTTAGTTTCAAAATACGAGTACACAGGATGAGTTTTTCAAGGGGTTGTGATTCTCAGAAGCGATTCGGTAAAGGATTCTCCAAACCGTTTTGATAAAATCTAAAAACATAGTTAAGTACCTACTATGATTTCGAAGAATCTTATTCCTTTTTTAGGATTTAAATCCGCTTGGGATTAAAATGTATTTCAGGTTTCCAGCCTTTTCTTTGAAAAATGATACGCCAAATTTCATTTCCTAACCAACGTTTCACATACTATTCACTTTGTCAACTAACGATTAACAAATTTTTAAAAGGCAACATTTCATTTGAGAACTATTAATAGGTACGCCGATTGTTAAAATGTCAATGGACGTTTCGGATAGTTATAATTTGTCAAACCCTTAGATTGAAATTCTATGGTCAAACCATTCACTTGGCTACACAGCTATTAGATTAGACGAATGACGTTTGGTCAGATTAACTTTTTTCTCATTGTACTACATTGTTATTATGCGGCTCACATTTAGATTATTTGTCCATAATAGGCATGATGACTGTATTTTTTTTTTGTTTATTATCGAAAGACCTCACATTTATGTAAACAATCCTCAAAGAATCACTTCATCTGGATCAATACCACCAGAGATATCACAATTTGAAATGCACATTTTTTGGACTTGCCCAAAAACGCTCCATACAAAAGCGACAGTGACGTCACTATCGCTGTCACTTTTGTATGGAGCGTTTTTGGGCAAGTCCAAAAATGTGCATTTCAAATTGTGATATCTCTGGTGGTATTGATCCAGATGAAGTGATTCTTTGAGGATTGTTTACATAAATGTAAGGTCTTTCGATAATAAACAAAAAAAAAATACAGTCATCATGCCTATTGGGGGGGGTTTTGGAGGTTTGGGGGGAAGAGCGATAGTGGGATTAACCCCGGACACCACACTCGCGCCCGGGAAATGTTTTTTTTAATTTGTTAGGTAGTCACGGGAAATAATAGGTGCGTAGGGCGAAGCGACGAGCATGTTAGGTGTACATGAACCAGATGAATAATAATAAATAGTCAAAAAAAATATTTTTTTCATATATTTCGAGGTTAGGAAAAAAAAGCATTTCCTCGGCCCTGGAGTTTTATCCGAGGGTTGCTCCACTTCCACCCTTCCCCCCAAAACCTTTAAACGTAGGGGTTTTAGGGGTTTAGGAAAACCAAATTGCAGGTCGTCCATTTGTTTTGGGTGGGATGTATTAAAAAATTGCGGATTTTGGTCGAACGCTCTTGAAAGTGACGGATTTAGGTGGGATGTGTATAAGAGTGACGGATTCAGGTGGGACGCCCTGGAAAGTGACGGTTAGAGGTGGGACGCTCTAAAATTGATGGATTCAGGTGGGACGCTTCTAAAAGTGACAGATTTAGGTGGGACACTCTTGGAAATGACGGATTTAGGGGAGGAGTTTAGATATTTTTCCCACGATTTTGGGGCGATTAAGAGTTTAGGGGTAGGAAAGGTTAGTAGTGAGGCAAACCCCGATACCACTCCCGCGCCGAGAACATGTTTTTTTTTTCTTACCAAAATGTATTGAAAAAGTTTTTTTTTCGGACTATTATTTCTGGCGGCTAGTTCATGTACACCATAATAATATTTACAAAAAGTAAGTTATATCTACATAACATTAAATAGTTATTAGAACGAAACCCCACATAATTCAACATTCGGTAGATAATAAATAACCGGATTAACCACACGCTAAATAAAAAACAAATACAATTATATGTTGAGTTTTCAAAATGATCATTCGGCGTAGTCAAATTCTGCAAAACACTCGTTGGGAAATGAAAATCGGCCTGAAATTATTCGGCGATAAGGCAGAGAACCAGTATTTTGTCTACCAGACCCACTTGGAAAATTTGCCCCGTATACTATTGAAATCATTTACTTGACCTGTCGACGATTGTCCCACGCTCACATCAATCATCACCTGGAATTGGTAAGTATTCTCCCACATTTGTACGAAAATCATTAAGAACCCTATTCGGCTTATTTTTTATCACTCAAACGATCACAGTGACAAAGTTATTAAGTTTTACAGAAAGCCGAAATTCTAATGAAATGAAGCACGCTTCAGTGCAGTGTGCATTGAGAATGACACCGTTGCTTTTTTCGCAGTCTAATGAATAATCGATCTTTCAACAATTTGATCCGCGTTATTAACTTAAGCCGACTGAGCGATAGTACAGGGGCTAAGCTGTTTTTTTCTTCAGAAGCAACAGGTTCGATGCCTGGCTAAGTAAAAGTTCGCCGAATGGATTTTCGTCAAAATCTGTCTCCTTCGAGCGTACAATGCTCAGCTGGACAGTTTACCCTGTATAAATAATTGCAATATACACAAATGCTCAGACGGTAAAGCTCTATCCGAATATAGCATTACTGTCTTTTGGCCGGCACATTCACATTAGGACCTGAAAAGATGATGTAATTCGAATTCTTTAGAATTGTGATACAACGGAACTAACTCGGCTGTTAAGAGCTTTTATCGAATTTCGGTATAAAATACATTTATGTACTTGGCTAAGCTGTCTCATAACATCTTAAGGCGTATTTTAGTTTTCCTATGAAATAGTATCTCTGAACCTTGTACTACTCTGTGATACACACAAAACTTGTATGTCATACTTTCTAGCCATCATCGTAGCGACACAGCGAGCCATCTATCGCGCACAGGAGTGCAACTTTTCAAAATTCAAGGCCAAATTCCAAAAGTCATTTAGGATACCCTCCGCCTTAATAGTGCGTAATATCTCATACAGAGAGAATATTGTAATACAGATAATTCTTGTCTAATATTCTAGCCCAATTTGCGTGTAATATCCTAGACACAGGGAATATCCTGATAATTACTAAGCCCAAACTAAGCTAAGCTCAATCCGAATCGCGTTCCAATCAAACAGCAATCTACCTTCAGCACATCACACGAAAATCATTGTTGCTACGTTGCGTTAAGGTCGTTAGCTCACTAGGCAAGCACGGCAACCGCACAGCTCCGACG
Organism: Udea ferrugalis; assembly: GCA_950022985.1. NCBI lineage: Eukaryota > Metazoa > Arthropoda > Insecta > Lepidoptera > Crambidae > Udea > Udea ferrugalis. Next base: position 3,827,715 of record OX465515.1, read on the forward strand.
CTGCAATTATTTTTCTATTCGAATATGAACCTTAAGTTGTGAGAGATACAATATTTTTTGCGATAATCAAAAAAATCAAAATCAAAAATAGCTTTATTTAAATAGACCTGTTACAGAGTACTTTTAAATCGTCAAATCTAATTAACAAACAAAACATACTTAATAATAGACATGAATACCATAATATTAAATGTAAACAATAAATATACTGTACTTAAATAAATGTGATGCTACCACCGGATCGGAAAGTTGTTTCTGTACTGAGAAGAACCGGCAAGAAACTCAGCAGTTACTCTTTTCAACTGTTTCTCTTTTTTACAATAATTGTTAGTATATTACAACAGAACTTAGAACAAGATAGCACAATAAAATTCATAATTTATGAAAAGAATAACACTCTTAGGTACATCGACGAGAAGCTATATAAAACAAAACAAACATTGTTAGTGTCTTAACCTAAGTATGATTGTTGATATAACAATAGTTAATTAGACTCCGTCGGGAGCAGAGAGCTTATTCCCAAGCATTTCTATCCATGATATAATCTCTAGTGGTGTAATATCCCTTTTTCAGCAACGTAGCTTTAATGTGATTTTTAAATCTATGTAATGGCAGCTTACAAATCGCTTCCGGAACTTTGTTATAATAATGTACACCTTGCCCCATAAATGACCCTAAAACTTTCTGCAATCTGAAAAATGGTAGCGCTATTTTATCTTTATTCCTAGTATTTTTAGCATGAATATCGCTGTGTTTGGTGAAAAGATTGATATTTTTTCTTACCAAGACAATACAATTGTAAATATATTGCGAAGCTACAGTTAGAATACCAATTTCCTTAAAAAGTTCCCTAAGAGTGGCCCGTGCTCGCAGCTTATAAATGGATCTAATAGCTCGTTTCTGAAGAACGAAAATTGCTTGTATGTCTGCTGCCTGACCCCAAAGTACTATTCCGTAGGACATAATACTGTGGAAGTAGCTAAAATAAACTAAGCGAGCGGTTTCAACGTTTGTCAATAGCCTTATTTTCCTAATAGCAAAAGCAGCTGAGCTAAGCCTACCTGAAAGACTTGTCAAATGAGGGTTCCATTGCAATTTTGAATCTAGGGTTATTCCAAGAAAAACTGTGGAGTCCACAAGCTCCATTTTATCACCATTGATTTTTAAATTTATGTCATTATTATTTACGTTAGGCAATTTAAAATTAACACATTTCGTTTTCTTCGCATTTAGCTGCAGATTGTTAACTGTAAACCAATGCAAAACTTTCGAAAGCGCTTCATTAACATCGTCGAAGACGTTTTTATTTCTATCAATGTTAAAAAGTAAAGATGTGTCGTCTGCAAATAATACTATATCACATAGGTCTTTAACATAAAAAGGTAAGTCATTAATGTATACTAGGAACAGAAATGGACCAAGAATAGATCCCTGTGGAACCCCTAATTTGACTGGTGATCCAGAAGATAGTACCCCATTAATCTCTACTTTTTGGGTTCTGAAACTAAGATATGAAAGAATCAAATCTAACGCAGTGTCCTTTACTCCGTAAAAATCAAGTTTCCGTATGAGAGTCCCATGATCGACGCAATCAAACGCCTTGGATAAGTCACAGAAGACGCCAAGAGCGTTCTGTGAATTCTCCCAAGCCCTAAAGATATGTTTTAGGAGCGCAATACCAGCATCAGTGGTGGAACGACCTCTGGTGAATCCATATTGTTCACTGTGGAAAAGTTTGTTATCACTAAAGTGACATAGAAGTTGTTCCTGGACAATTTTCTCAAATATCTTACTCAGAGCTGGTAAGATAGATATAGGTCTAAAGTTACCTGGGTCCAGTTTACTGCCTGATTTAAAAAGTGGTATAATTTTACTATACTTCATTAACTCTGGAAAAACTCCCTCATCAACACACTCATTGAAGATTACTGCTAAGTAGGGAGCGATTACATCTATAATGTGACTAATAACTTTCACTGAAATATCCCAAAGATCGGCAGTATTCTTTAAATTAATTAACTTGAAGGATTTTAATATATCAGACGAGTCTACATGTTTAAATTTAAAAACAATATTGCAGCATGACACATTATCTTTAACTAGCTGTTCTGCTTCAAAAGGTGATGAATTGAGTGATGCTGTAGTAACTATAGGTATATTACCAAAATAACTTTCAAAAGCTTCAGCGATGTTAGCTTCGGACTTGACAATTTCATTGTTAATCTTTAGAGTGAAAGTGGTGTCGCGTGGTTTAGCTTTACCAGTTTCATGATTGATTACGTCCCAAGTGGTTTTAATTTTGCTGTTGGACTTAGTTATTTTATCACGAATGTGTAAAGCCTTGGCACACACGCAGACTTTTCTAAATGTTTTAGAGTAGTTCTTGACATACTCTATGAAATTCGGATCAAAGTTGTATTTTTTCATGCCGTACAAATCATACATTTTAGTCCTACTTATATAAATTCCGGGAGTGGCCCATTCGGAAAATGAAGACTGAACCTTACAAGTAACTTTTTTAGTTGGGAAACTATGATCAAATTCATTTTTAACACACAAAAAGAGATTTCTGTAAAGTGCATATGGATCGCCCTGTGTGTATGGAATGAAGGGCATTTTAGTCTTCAAACTAGTCTTAAAACGTTCAATACGATGGCGTGTCTTAGGTCTACATGTAATTGTCCTAGGAATGTCCTTATTACGGTGGGAATCTATAAACGTTATTATCTGCCCGCAATGATCTGACGTTAGCAAAGAAATAACAGACTTATCAACTGGCAAACAGTTACAAAAAACATTATCCAAACACGAAGCTGTGGTCGCTGTAATTCTAGTTGGTTCATCAAATTGATGACCTAGTCCGAATGACTGAAACAAAGATATTAATCTAGTTCGCTCCTTAGTGTTTTCTAACAAATCTATATTGAAGTCACCACAGACAATAATAGGCTTGGATTTAGAAACTAATTTCCCTAGAACTTCTTCTAAAACTAACTCAAACCTATCCAAGTCAGATTTAGGGGGTCGGTACACACTAACTATAATATAGCTCTCTGACTCAACACAAGATAACTCAACGATTCGCTCAATAGACAGGCCTACGATGTCAGGGCGTTCTTTACATTTTAGTCCATTTAAAGTATATATTAAGGAGCCACCATGTATACTGGTCTTCCTTACAAATGCACTAGATAATTTAAAGTTATTAATAACACAGGACATAAGTTTAGACTTATTAAGCCAGTGCTCAGTAAGACAAATAATATCTATACTGTGGCTTTCTAAAAATAATTCAATTTCTAATTCTTTGCCGGCCAAGCTTTGTATATTTTGATGAACTATACTTAAGGTTTTGGGCTTGGCTTTGGTCGCAGCTCTTAGTTTAAAGAAGAAACTGTGGAACGATTGTTACACAGTAAAGTCGGATTAGTACTACTACTAATGTCAGGATATGTATGATACATAGTATTGCCAATATGGGCACTGTTAATATTAAAAGCTAACAATTTAGATAATTGTTTTTTTGTCCTAATTGGAAGATACATAGTATCTTCAGTTAACACAAAATATGGTACAAAATTATTTGTATCAAAAAATGTGATGTCCCTGTGACGGCACGTCAAGTTATACAGACATAAATTAAGGTCATGGATGGCCTTATTCTGACTAAGAGATAGACTGCTAGAATATGGGAAAGCACATAAAATAAATTTACAGTTGCTTTTGCCCTGAATATTAACCACCTGTTCTATGCTTTTAATCAAACCTCTTTTAGTGATTGGTCGGCTGTCTCCATGGAAAACCACTACTGTGGTTTTTTCCCCTAGCTCTTCTTTGGAGATGTTTTTTACTAGGTTGGAATATGACAGCCCTGGGAAGCAAATATTTTTTACCTTTTGACAGGTATTGTTTGATAGCAATATGCCCAAACCTTGACCTAATTTGTCCGATACCACAATTATATTTGAAACATTCTGTGGCTTACTGAGATTCACACTTGTTGGCTGTGGAATGTCAGATGTTAATGCTCTAATTTGTGATGACTCTGAAGCCAAATTCTGTAAATTGTTAGAACAATTATCGCATGAAAGGTGTTTATTCACCAAAGAATCAAATCTGTCTACATTATATGACGACATTTTAACTAATTCTGAATTAGCTAAGATATGCTCATTAATCTCTTTTTGAGCTAAAGCATATCTGCTTTGGGTGTCTCTAAGAGCACCTTCTAACCTACCTATCTTCTGCTCAAGTTCCAAAGTCTCCTTTTCATAGGAATTTTGCCTTGTTTGCCAAAGTGCATGGTTATGCTTCAATTCATTAATTAAGTCTGCCTTTTCTTTCCTTAAAATGTTACATTTAGAATGAGGCTGCTTTTTAATAAGTTTTTTTTTAGTTTTGTTTATAAACTTATTAATTTTTTTATGTTTCGTAAATTTTTTATTACTACTAAATTTACAGAGTTTAGCCTCAGTAGTGGAATCATCACAGGTGAGATCAACTGTTGGGATAAGCCCATTACACAAATCTGGAGCACATCCAGCAAGCTCATCGAGCAAGCTTTGATTGCCCAACCCACTGGTACATTTTTTGTCGCACTCTAACTGCTTAATTGTTTTGTGCGACTCAAATAAACTTAATTCTAGATCATTTATACGACTTAAAGCAAGTTCGTGGGTATTATTGCATGCACTAAAAGAGTTCACTACTTCTTGCAGTTGAGTACACCGATCCACAACGTATGAGTACTTCTGGTCCAGTTCCGCTAGCTCACATTTTAGCTTAGAGTTGTTATCAATAATTTTCTTAATCTCCAATTCACTGTCTTCCCCCTCCTGGATCAGCTGGATGTTGTCTCTTCTTAAGGATTCATTGTCACGGCATGCTTCCTTGTACAGTGCATCAAGTTTACTGCGGGTCATCATCTTGAAAAATGAATGTATTGCAGACTGCAGAGGAAGTGTCCAGTAGGATTGCAACCATCAAGCAACTTGTAAGGAGTGGGAGGTCATACACCGCTACCCTAGAACATAAAGGAATTGGTGTCAGTGCACTGGCACTAATGTCAAGATGGTGTTATAAACTACAACTTTATCATAATAATAAGGCAACAATTTCAAGAATCTAAGTTCTATGTAATCTATCCTAGACTAAACAGTGCAACACATAATGCTAATATACATGAAAAACAGTTAGTAAACAAAATCCTATAAGTTTAAATATAATTTCTAATTTAAGATAGGTGGGGGTAGGTATTTATCATATTATAAAAAACATCTATGTAACGTTTTGTTAATTAGATAAATAAATAACTGTAGTGTAATCTTTGTTGAGTGTGGGAGTAAACTGTCTGAGGCAAAGATGTTGTTTAGCGTCAACTTCACTTCCACTTATAGTCAAGCAAAGAGACAAACAACTGTGCCTAATTGTAATGTTAATTGACGAATCTCACGTTAGTGAGGCATTGTACAGAGTCTAATGCTAAGAAGTGTAAGTAAATAACACTGTTTTGATATAATAAATAATAAAATCAGTAAATAAAAATATGAAATGTCAACAACATCTAACCTCACTTTGATGCAAGTAAGCAAATTAAAGTATGACTAATTATCAGTAACCAGACTGTGTCCTATTTGAACCATTATCACTGTTGTTTCTGAGAGTAAATTAATAAAAAAAACAGTACTTCCCTGTAACGGTCGGAAATGATGTAGGTATGACAACCGCCCGGCGTCTAAGTCTTCTTTAGATGTTTAAATACGCACTCAGCATCGTGGATTGATTTATTTATATGTTTATTGTTCACCACACTAACGAAAACACTGATAAAACTAGGTAAATACACTTAATTATAATTAAAATCGAATTAATTTCGATCGGCTGCGCAGCGAAACATCTGACAGCTGGTGTTGCCAACGGAGAAAAAAAAAAAATAGTAGTAATAGTATGAGAACGCCAATGGCGACACTCGGCGCTTCGATACCAATCAACTCGCAGCTCGCGTGCTACTTATTTAAGGTTCAAATTTGAATGGCATGATAATTGCTGGGTCAGAGCCATGCAGTTGCCGTGCTTGCCTTGTATGCTACGAGCTTTATCCTGACGGCTCTTATCTCGAATATCTATGTTCAGTAATGACACTTATGACCATATTTCGTAATCAAAGATTGTGGCTCATACCTAACACGTTGAATTTAGTAAAATCTTATTACGGGTATTAAACAATTCTCGTGTTACAGTGTTTGTGGCCAAACTCCTCCGAAACGGTTTGACCGATTTTGGTGAAGTATGAATGTTTGTTAAGTCTGAGAATAGGTAGTAATCCATTTTTTTCATTTTCTTATTAAACTAAAATCTCCACACGGACGAAGTCGCGGCCGGTCGCTAGTCTAATATAAAAAATTCTCGTGTCACTGTGTTTGTTGCCAAACCCCTCGGAAGCGGCATGACCGATTATGATGAAATTTTCTGAAAATAGGTTGTAATCTATGTTTTACCTTTTAAAGCTTAAGTCCACGCAGACGAAGTCCCAGGCAGCCGCTAGTTAAGTTATACAATTTCTCCAAAAATAATAAAATTAGCACAAAAAGCTTTCAAGCAATGTCCGTTTATTTTTCAGCCTATGTAAACTGAAAGGTTACATAAAAGTACTTGTGAGTACATTAGAAGGGTGATTCTCATCCAGATTATGTCCATGTTTGCGATGTTAATGTGCGTGTACGGAACACGTATTAATTAGACCTTTTATGAAGAGCAAATTTTTGAGCTGACGAGTGGCCAATTAGGAAGCTAATTTGTTTACAGGGGGACGCCTATACAGAGGCGGTCACATCAACCTTTACAAAACCATTGCAAAATGGGTCTTATGTCAGCGGCATAAAGGTGCTCCTATGTAAAGGTGGATGTGAGCGCCTCTGTACATGAGGGGGGTACTTTAAGTGTCGACTTTTAACAGAACAGACTTGTGTTGTTCATGTTCGTTCAATTTCGTTGTTGTAAGACTATTAATTGACTGGTTATGTAAATTGCCTCATTCTCACACTGGTGGTTTTCTCTCACTCAACCCCGACCAGCTAAATCGTGTGTGCAGAAATTGATTAGAACATTATCATCGGCATTTAGTCCACCATTCAATGTTAAGCAATCTTACTAATATTATAAACTAGCGACCCGCCCCCGCTTCGCACGGGTGCAATAGGATGTTATTATACATATAAACCTTCATCTTGAATCACTATGTCTATTAAAAAAAACCGCATCAAAATCCGTTGCGTAGTTTCAAAGATTTAAGCATAAAAAGGGACATGGGGACAGAGAAAGCGACTTTGTTTTATACTATGTAGTGATGCGAAAGTTTATGTGTGTGGATGAGCCGTGTTGCTCTTTCACGTAATAACTACTGGATGGATTTTATTTAAACTTTACAGTAATATACCTCATGCGCCTGGATGTAGCACGTAGGCTTCAATTTATAAAGATGATATGTCCCCTTTTTTAACCTAACTCCACGCGGACGAAGTCGCGGGTAGCCGCAAGTAAAGAATAAATAAGTAAAAAAAATATGCAATACACGTTTTAAAAATACCTTTATTAATTAATCTCTATTTTTTAATTGTGGTCTTTTACTTTTTACCAATGATGCGGATAGCGCGTCGCTGCAACCTGTATTATATAATTTTTCGATGTTATCTCTAAATCATCAATGGAAAATTTAAAAAAAACCTGTTATATAATACAATAAATGCGAAATAAATGAATTGGCCAAATTAATGTGATCGTTTAACGGTAATAAGACCGTTCTACTTTTTATCTTATTTGAAGTAAACTCAATATTATTTTATGAGGTATGTAAGCAATAATCCAGGGTCTCATAGAACTCAATTGATTAGATTTTATAATTATGTTGCTCTGCTCATGTTAACGCAACCTTTCCCTCCGCCTCTGCCTCCTTTTTAATTAGAATTAAGGCAGTCCTGCCCTTGTGGCTTTGAGAGGAAAAGTGCTTCTGAGCCCCTAGTCTTTCGAATTATTTATTTTTTTAACATTTTATTTTGAAATGGCCGAAAACCTGTGACACGTCATGCGTCATTAAAAATAAACTGAGTAGCTTTAATCCTTTAAAGTATACATAGATTTGTATACTTTTTAAGGTTCGTAAAAGATCGTATTTATGTTGCAATTTTCCAAAATGCTTAAAAATGAAATAGATGTATTTATTTATTTTCATTTAATTCTTTGAATTTTTAAACTCTTTTGCTGTAGCTTTAAATATATTCATAAAAAACTAGCGGCCGCCCGCGACTTCGTCCGCGTGGACTTAGGTTAAAAAAAGTTACATATCTGTATAAATTGTAGCCTATGTGCTTTTCAGACGCATGAGCTATATTATTGTAAAGTTTCATTGAAATCCATCCAGTAGTTTTTACGTGAAAGAGCAACACGGCACATCCAGACATACAAACTTTTGCCTTTATAGGTAATATTAGTAGGATAGACATAAAATAAAACACATACAGCAGTTTAGACATTTACCAATTCCATTAATGTAAATGCTAAACAATAAAAGCAAAACATTAGCGCTATCGCACGTTAAACATAATTATAATGTATTATGACAAGACCACACAAAGGCACCGTTCGTTATACATTTCTTCGGCACAAACATTTGTTTTAGACCAAATATAGGGTAGCGTGATGGAGGCTGTGTTTTATTTAAAGCGCTATCTCTCTCTCTCTCTCTTTGTAAAAGGAAGAAAGGGAACGCCATTTACATCTTGAGGAAGAAAGCTTTTGCTGAAACAAAAGCTAGTCACGAGCTGTCATTTTTGGTTATCATGTTATACGCCTACTTATATGCGTCCATTCAATAATATTACAATAAAAGAGACGTAGATGGGTTATGTCAGTACTGAGGCAAAGTCGAAAATTGTCCCCTGGCGTACGTACCTATAATTTGACCGTGTGACCGTGTGTTAGATACCTAGTATGATTATTTACTAGAGCGTAAACGATGCAGATACATGTTGCGCAGTGTTGTCTCAAACTGTGAATGCTTTGCTCAGGTGGTCTAAGTCCTGACTTCGGGTGCCACTTTTTAGCACAAGTAACCTATCTCCGTGTTTTTATTATAATTCCATTGCGTCCATTTGTATTTCACATTTAATTTGAATTTCATCCGGTCTGTAGTCACGATTTTGGAACAAATTAGATGTTAAAGATAGGAAAACCAGAAAAAGGCATTCGGTCTTGGCATCAGGCGAGACTCGAACCCGCATCTTTCGCAAGCCGGGCGACTGCACTACCAATTATGCTACCGAGACCATTAACAGACCGGACGAATTTCTCTGGTATATTATACCTGACAGACAGGTTGGTTTCACCAATGTTTAGACATATACCTTAAACACTCGAAAGAAGCATTATTGCAAATATTTGACTTTCGATTAAGATGAAACTATGTTTTTGATAGGTTATTTTATTTTTAGAATTAGGGATAATGCATTATCATCTTACTAAAGATAGGAAAACCAGAAAAAGTAAGATAGATTTAGTAAGATGATAATGCATTATCCCTAATGCTAAAAATAAAATTAGATGTTTTTGGCTAAAGGGTCCTAAATAGAGAAATTTGCTTTCAGGTTTAATCTTTTGTTTTTTTTATAATAGACAAAATATTACTCTAAATTTGACAAAAGTGCGTCTTTATAATTCGTGATTTGAATTCAAACAAACTGAAATTGATTTCTGAATGCATCATTGAACAGTGAGATGGCAGTTAAAGCATTTTTCACCAGCTTGCCAACAATACTTAAAAAAAAACCTTGTCGCTATCAGTCAGAACGTTTAAAAGGAATTACCTTCCAATACGTAAGTAAGTTTTCATATTCTACTTATTCGACCTTATTCTTCCTAAACCAATATTGTCGTTTCAAACGATTTATATGCGAGTCTTTGCATCAGACCATAATTGCATTGGAATAATATTTCATATATCAGTTCCTTCTCGGGAACGCATTCGAATGCTCTCAACAAGGTTGTATAATGCTCTGCATAGTTCAATACAGTCTAAACAATGGATGAGGAAATTGAAAATTCTTTCTGTATGGTATCATTGTCCATATTGCAAGAGGGAAATGTCAGCTCTGCTACAGTTTTTCTGTTCAGGTACACGTGTGAGAATCACATAATCAAATAAGGGGAAATAAGTCCCCACTGACTATTGTACAATATGGGATTTGTTAAAATGATAATCTTAATATTGTGCACCGCCTTAATTTCCCCGTTTGACCGTGTGGTTAACTGGTAGAGAATGCCTCTTGGTATTAATTTTACCATTTGCCCCCAACAAATTATAAAGAAATGAATAATATTCACATAATTATACAAATAACCCATCCAGACCAATACAAACAGAAATGTTCATGCACACAAATGTTTGTACTGTGCGAAGATCGAACATGCGACCTCTAGTGTAGTGGCCAACTTCTCAACCACTAAACTAAATCGGTCGTCAAAACTGAATTAATGGGGCCTCACCATGGGAATGGCCATCGGATCCGGTCCGATCTCAAGTACCCGAGGTTGAACTGAAGTGTTCAATCGACAACCGCTTCAAAGTAGCCTACCCCTTCGCATTAACGAAGTGGATGCTATTTTTAATTCTCGTTATAACCCAACAGTTACCGATTTTTATTTGGATCAAGAAAAGAAAATATTCAAATCCCAGTTTGAAAATAAGTGAGCAGGGTGTACATTTTAGACTAATAATGTTGTTTTTCATATCATTGATGGCCACCGCATACCAATACCTTGACCAGCATTTTTGACTTTATTTTATTTGACTTAATTTTATTTGGCTTAATTTTATTTGACTTAATTTTATTTGACATGCATGATATTTTAATTCTAAATTAATTAAATTTATATTTTATTGTAATTTTCTATGTATTTTATAATCTGTAATTTTATTGTATGCTAATTGGATTTTTGTTATGTTTAACCTGCCAGCGTGTTGGAATTTATCTGTAAGCCGGCATGGGATTTTTTTGCATAAATAAATAAATAAATAAATTAATCAGATGCTTGTATAAAAAACAAAATAACAGCCCAATTATGCCCACCGCTGGGCACGGGCTTCAAATATTTGGAGTGGATCGAACCTTACCACAATATACGGGCTGTATGTTAGAGGTGTAATAAACTAAGATTTATTACTAACCATACACGCCGCTAACCAGTTATCTGTCAGATGTTATTAATCCGCTTTGAAGACTACGTCCAGGCTTAACGACTGACATCTAGCGTGACTACGTGATTTTATTACAAACTCAACAAAATGTACTGGTCCATAATTCCAAAAGCCATTTCATATCAGTTTAAAACACACATCTTTAAACGGAACACAGAACTAACCGTCTGAGCAAAAATTTTGTTACTTTGGTACTTAGTAGGACCATAAAAATAATCAGTGTATTAGCATTTATGATTTTTTGAACTGTGATGTTCAAACATAACCTCAGTTTGTTCTTAGTTAGTCAAATCGAAAATAGTATAGTTACAAAATTAATCGGTAACTTACTATATTATCACATAGAGTGACGCTATATACAGCTTTATAAATGTTCAAAAATCTGCAAACACACAGTCATTACCTCAATGTTTCTGGTCCGTATCGTGCTAACATCGGGAAAACAGCAGCGTCTCCCGGCGTGGAGCGAATTTTTTCGGCTCATAAAACTTTACGATGCAAACTGATCGCTTTTGCCTCTGCACCGGAAACTGTCCGGATTCTACTTTTGTCCGAACAACTGACTTTGCTACTAGATAACGTTAACATGTAGAGGTTAGAATAACCGTGATTCCTATTGTTTGAAAAGCTTAAAAGCATGCGCTTAAAATAAGGATGAAACAGCTTTTTATTTTTTTTGTCTTTTATGAACATCTGTGATTGTTTGAGTAAAATACGAGTACCTCAACCGCATGAGGTTTTTAAATTAATTTCATTAAAAAAAAGGATTCTACTAATATTATTAAAGGTTAAGTTAAGCGAATGGACGATTGAAGTGTGCGTGCTCCATCGAGATTATGCGGATAATTATGACCACGAACACTCTGGCAAGAGTGTAGCAACTAAGAAGCTCTCTTCTGAAGTTGAGCACCGCTTAGTCTCCACTAAGTGATGCTCAACTTCTTTTCAACTAAGTCACTCGTGGAAGGTCACCCAACGCCTGTATGTACCCTAATACGCTATTTTAATTGCCGACTTTTCAGCAGGCAGTTTTGGAAACAAATTGTTCGCTGTTCTTTTCAATAGGTACATTTGCAATTGCTTTAAAGTTCATATTCACTCCAATTAAAGTCCGAAAATGACGGTTTAAGTATCCATTCAAATAAAATTTTAATACATGTGTTTTCTTTGTTTCAGATGCGCGTTTCGATGTGTGTAAAAAAAGTGTATGAACTTAAAGACTAGTGTAATACTCGTAGATACTTTGAACGCTGTTATGTGTTCCTTTTGAATTCTTAGTGACGTAAGCATGTTGACGGACGGATACACCCCGATTAGTTCGTAGTTAGAGTAAATATTTTTATCTATAGATAGTTTAGTGTACCCGTATTATAGCAGTAGGAGTACGTATACTCATAATCTTTAACTTCTTAGTGGTAAAATTGTTACAAAAAATGAGAAAAAATAAAAAAAATGTTAAGTGTTAAACATGTTACTGTCCGTGACGACGCCGCGCGGCAACGTCGTTGATGTTTAGTTCAAGTGAAGTGTCAAACTTTGTGAATTGTGACGGTCTTAGTGGAAAAATATGCGGGAGAGACGCAAAAAGTTCGTGTTTGTGAATAGGAAACATTTGAAAATAATTAAACTTGACGATGGGTAGAGTGCTGCACTCGTGAAGTGGCATCATGTCGATGCCGATCAAGCGGTCGTTCAGCTCCGAAGGAGGCGCGTCTTCCAGGCGCGACTGGAAGATGCGGCTCAGCCTTCGGAGCCGTAGCGGACACCACAGTGTGGTAAGTACAACACTATTCTAGCCAGTAATATTTAAAACAGGTAAGTAGATACGTTATGTCATTACTGCAGGCCTACTACGAAACTCTAACGTCTTGGTAATCTAAAAGTAATCGATACTATTTTTCTATTTTCTAGAAAAAAAAGTACCGTTTACTTTTTATTAGAAAATCAATCTGACAACACAGAAAAAGAAGTAAAAATCATTGTGGCGACGACAAGTCCAAGGTTGATAAACATCGCGCTTCAAGCCCTTACCCTGAAGGCAGTTTTTTATTTTTCTTTTGACCTCCTGGGTTAATCTTATAGGTATTGATATTGCCATCTTGGCGGACGAGACATTCATGAGACCACATTTTTCTGTGCAAAACTGTACCCAAATTGTGCTTTTTAAATGCGAGCTTACCGCCGTTGTTGCGGTGAATCGTGTTTTCATCGGCGTTTTAAATCTTTAAAGAAATAATAACTGTCAGTTGTAAATGAACACAAAGCAAGTTTTCTCGCCAGATTTCATCCCTGGACCTCAGCCTTCGAACTAAAAAGCTTAACTCACACAATCCTCTTAGAAATAAACCTTGATGTTGTAATATAGGTACTACAAGCAATAATAAACAGGTATACCAGGTAATAGTCAACCTCAGATAGATCAAATAGGTAGCCCTTTTGTAGAAGTTGGTCATCTGAGCTGGAAGAAAAAAATCCGCCTATTTTTAACTAAAAGTTTCTAACGTCTACCCTATTAATTTTGTGTAAAATGTCATCAAAACTTCGATGGTTAGTTTAAGGTTATCGAAATAACGTTCAACCAATATCCTGTTTTATTTAATAGATTGGGTTAGGCCTACTCCCTTTTCGATATGAATCAAAGCAGAAACAGATTATTAAATAAAATTATTTAGGTATTGTAAAGGAAAATGATGCTTACACAAAATCTGTGTGCGCTCAGTAACATCCAGGCTTAGGTATGTATATAAAATATCTAGGCAACGGTCTCCTTTTAAGCCCGGTTAAGCCTGTCAAATCTTACTGGCGATAACTGAGGTGGAAAGATACCTTCTTTCAAGAACTGAATATTATTAAACGTGTAGCAATAACTTGTTTCACACCGCGACTTTATTTCTATCTTTCGTTCTCCCTCGTTTGGCACTATTCCACTCAGCGCCATCTAGCCTTAAACTAAGCAACTAAATGCTTGTACTATAGGAAACTGGACAACGGATAAACAAAATTAAATATATTTTTTTAAATACATACTTGGTTTACAAAGGAAACACCCAGACCATTACAAACAGACATGTTCATGCGCACAAATGTGTGTACTGTGCGGGGATCGAATTCGTGACCTTTGGTGTAGTAATAGACGACTTCTGAACCATTACACCAAATCGGTCATCAAATGTTATGGATGCCTAAAACAAACAAAGTTAGGTACCTCGCGTTCGCTCAAAAATGTTTTGTTCAACACATTATATTTCTTAAGGGACGTTTATTATTAACAACTGCATACTAACTGCATCTTGATCTTGTCTGCCTGATCAGGCTTCCCCAAATGTAATGTAACATAACCCCGCATAAAACTGCCCTATCTCAATATTCACCAAAATGAATCCATTCAAAATGAAATGAATAGCACCGACACTGCAATTGAACGGCTGCCACTCGGGAGAGTTATGACACGAATAGTGGACTTACACAATGGACGCCTATTGCACAGTATAAACCATACAGTAGAACATCTAAATACAAACGTGCCACACTCGGTTTCGTGTCGCGATATCACGCACACGCTAGCATAAAATAGGGAGGCATAGGGAGGCGGCAGTGCGGACGGGCTGTGCCGCGTGTCTGTGTGCACGCTAGGCTAATAACTCGGCGGGCGGCCTTAGATAGCCTACTGTATGGTTTATACTGGGCCTATTGACGACACCCAGCCCGTCCAGGTGCGTCACGGTCTAATTCTGAAATTGCTATTTAGTCAACATCGACGCTTCGGTCGCTACAATGGTTATGGGGAGAACGCTCACTGATAATTCGGTCTAGGTTCTAAAACCTTGCAATCAGAATAATACAAAAAAAAGGAGAAAAGTTATGTCAGTTCTGACGCGAAGTCAAAAATTGACCACGGGGTACGACGTAGTTAATTTGACCGTGTTATAATGTGTGAACAAGACAGTACGATTTTTTACTAGAGTGTAAACGAGACAGATACATGTTGCTAGGTGTCGTGTCAGACTGTCAACACATTAAACGCTTTGCTCAGGTGTACGAATTCTTCGAATTTCGGGTACCACTTTTTAGCACAAGTAACCTATCTACACATATTTATTATAGAATAATTGACTGCAATTGAACGTTACGTTGAGTTAGTTGTGTATAAAACATTAGTCCCGCTTCCTAACACTATCAGTGTCTTTACTAAAGATCTGAAAACAAGAAAAAGATATTTGGTCATGTTGGCATCAGGCATACTATACATGCAGATACTGAATGGAAAATGCTAAAACAATAATAAAAAACTATCAGTGTCGTTACCTTTTTATAAAATACTACTGTTTCATCCGTTAGGAACACTTACTTAAAGAGAAAACTGATAATACAAATTGCCCAGTGACAGCCTCATCCCAATAAGTGTTTACTTTGTTTTAATAGAGTGAATACAATGTTAACGTTCTTATGAACGAGCAAAAAGACTGAAATAACTCAAACCCAAACAGGGACAAAATAAAAGCACCTAAATTGGAACCATTTAGTAAAGTTCCCAAGGCACTGCCTGGGAACTTTCAAACAATGACTAAAATAAAAACGAAAATGATTTAGTAAATTTAAAAAAAACTAAATTACAAATTAAAAAGAAAGTCGTTCTAGTTAAGTATACTATTAAAAACTCAATAATGGCTAGGCCGATTTGGCTCTGAATCTTCAGTGAGGTAGCTCAGAACCAGGAGACGGACATGGCACCCGTTTTAAGGGTCCAACCCAATGAAATTTGAAAGAGTAGATATGTTACGTCAGTACTGATGCAAAGTCGAAAATTGTCCTCTGGCATACATACCTATAATTTTAACGTGTGTACGAGATAGTATGTCTGTCGGAACAGCTAGTTATTTTAACATTTTCATGGGCCAATTGTTGGATTGGGTCAAACATGATATATCGGGGCAAGGGCTAATTATGGGTACTACTACCACTAGTTGTTAGAAGATTCACCCAACTAGTTACCTTGTCCACATAGAGATATGGCTGGGCGCATGGAAATAAAGTTTTTATATGTATGGATAAACATACATCCTATCATCTCCACAATAGGTTACACGAAAATGGGGTTTCAAATGTTACACTGAACATTTAATTTTCCTTGTTTTGTTTCATACAATTTCCATTACAGTACGAAATAACAACCTGAGGAATACAAACGAAATCGTTTTCAGAAATTTTGTTGACGTTTGTCTGTTTTTGCAAATAAATCAACAATTTCATTATGCTTGTTGTAAGAATTCTAATGTGATGTGTCTTCAGTAGACATGAATACGTGAAAGAAGACTTGTGGGTTTTTTTCAATTTTCAGAACCACGCTAATATCAGAATTTCCTTTCCTAATGAATTAAAGTGTTATAGTTGTCACAGATTTTTAAGAACAGGATTGTATTTGAGGTCAAACAAGAAAATAAATAACTGTAAAAATATCTCTAGTTTAACCTCTAATTAGCAATACTTTTTAATAAGTAAAACTAACGTCCATGGCAGTGAGACTAGAGACCTTCCCAACCGAAATTAACGTTTATATTATGTACTTTTCGGTTAATCACTTGGTCCCGGATGACTTTGCTAGATGTCTGTCGTTAAAACTAATCTAAGCCCTCCAGGTGACGTAACAACATCTGGCAGTAAGGTTAATTACTAACTTAAGTTTTGCTTAGATGCCATGACTTAAGGCTTTGTTATCACACGATGGTCTGTAAGCTGTTTACCAAAACAACACAACTTATTGTTGATACAACTACCTATTTATAATTTTTAGACGTCTTGAAGAATGAATAAAAAAAAAAAAACGTTTTTTTAATCCTAAAAGGTGTGAGAATCTAATATTTTTTTTGTTCAAATGCTTTTTGGTGGTGTTATACATAGTGAATGAGAAATGTAATTAAATGAAGCAAAACACAAATAGAAAAGGCTGTTAAAAATCATTAGATAAAAACATTTCAGCTAAAACCCTCAATGAGCAGTTAAAAAGGCTCAAAATAACAACCTTTGTAATAGTTTGAGGGCAGCAATTCAATAGATTTTGATCGAGTAGGCATTTCGTCCAAATTAATTAAGAGTTGCCAGTGTAAGCCGCTCCGAACCGGATTGATTTTCAATTGACGTCGGTTTCCGTTCTCCAAACAGTTTCACTATAGCTCAATAAAGCCCGGTGGCCGCTGTGCCTTTACGCCCAGTATGCCCAATCAGGCGCATTGTTGTGTACAGAACGCATTCACACGTAATTTTAAACTTTATTGCATAAACAAAAGACTACTGTTTGTACTACTGCGTTCTGGTTCGAAGACTTGTTACCATAATGAAACTAATAATAAAGTTAGTAAAAATAATATTTATTCATGTAAGCTTAATATAAAGCACATGACAAGTCATGACATAACATAAACGGCCTTTACATACGTCCCACTGCTTGGCACAGGCCTCACCTCAACTATATTACTACTTTTTCAGTCACGGAGATGCCTGAAAAAGACATCACTACGGTCGGGGTGGCCACCCATCCCATTTCCGACCCATCGTGCGTTACTTTACAACAGCAATCGTCACCGGTCACTGTCACAGTTGCGCCACGGGCACCACCCAAGTCACAAGACAAGTCAAGACATAAGTCAAAATATAAAAATTAAAAATCAATAAAATAAATAATAATGTGACTACCACCGGTCCGGACGTGTGGTTATTTTTGTTAATACTACGACACGAATATGATCTACTAAACTTGCCTACAAATTGTAATCGCTGTTGTTTTAAAAACGGAAATCAAAAGCATAGTAGTTAAAAAATTAAGATGCAAATACAAAAGTCTGTAGTCATTTGTTTAAAATTCATCCGAACGTTGCGTCGTTGTTTTTCTTCGATATCTTTTGCGGCGAATTTTTGTATGCATTCATAACATATGACAAGACCGGTCAGGGGTTGAATTTCAATACGAAATTCAACGTTTCGTTTGTTCAAATATCAATCTTATGGAGGAGTGTTTAAAGGTTGAGGTCGTTGGATAGAATGTCAGGTCAAGGTGACTTTGCTTATGGTCTCCTATTCTGTTATTCAATGGATTTTGACTGATCTGAATTTGATATTAAATCGCATATATTTGTTTGGTGTACCTTCATGGTTTTATATCTTTTATGTATGTCCGTGACGTACACAAATGTTAATCACTATAGTCCGTTCGCGTTAAGGATGCAGTAATTTCACACTTGTCCTTCGATCTAGCACATCCCCTAACCAATCAAGTCGTTCCTAATTAGAAAGTCAAGTCCACCTTGACCAGTTGAATGCATACTTTCGAACGCAAAGGTTGTAGATCTGAGTTTTTTTGTGTGCAACGCGAACGGACTATAGTTCTCTTCACAGTAAATACCGTCATCTAGTGGATACTCTAAAGTAGATCTTTCCTATTCAACAAAGGCCCTATTACTTATTTACTCATAAACCCTAACAAGCTGTCAGATTTCATTTAGATATAAAAGCGAGGGTAGTGACAGTTTTTTTTACAATACGCATTCAAAAAGAATTTATCTTCGGACACTCACTTTGACGAAAAATGCACTTTTTAACGTCATATTTTTTCACGGACTTTTGTATCGGAAAATTGTTCTGACATAATAAAAAGAGTCTGCTACTTTTTCAACTCTTTGAGCAGAGACAAACGACGTAGTTGATTTTTATCGACTGCTACTTTTTCAACTCTTTGAGCAGAGACAAACGACGGAGTTGATTTTCATTGAAATTTCTCGCAAAATCACTTGTGTAGTTTAATTTCTAATATAATATTAACACTGCTCTGTCCCTTGCTCCTTTTGTTCAATTTGGGACGGTTGACTGACTGTTTTCAGGTGAGGGGCATTGATTTCGGTTGGACGTTAAGTAGGCCGGTTTCCGATTCGTCTCAAACTGGGCCCAGAATAAACCCAGTTATGGGTCTGTAGGTGGGTGTGGCGGAAGTTTCTACCTGCCTTGCGTGGGCTATTCAATTTCTGTGAGAAACTGTTTAAGTTTAGCTGAGTTAAGCTAACTGGTACAATATTTTTCTTTCAACCATTTCCAAAATAGTATTTCTAAGATGTTTATGCTTATGACAAAAACAGTTCGAATGCTACACAGGAAACATAAATAAGTCTCCAGTCATTCAAACGCTTGGAAAAACCCGGAGGTTTAAAAAACAGTGACAGAACCATAAACCGAATTTCTTTTATTATTGTTTTAGCATTTTCCATGCAGTATCTTTATTAAAGATCTGAAAACCAGAAAACCGGATTGTAATAGTAATAGACCGATACACCGGATTGTTACAATAGGCATGATGACTGTATTTTTTTTTTGTTTAATATCGAAAGACCTTACATTTATGTAAACAATCCTCAAAGAATCACTTCATCTGGATCAATACCACCAGAGATATCACAATTTGAAATGCACATTTTTGGACTTGCCCAAAAACGCTCCATACAAAAGTGACAGCGATAGTGACGTCACTGTCGCTTTTGTATGGAGCGTTTTTGGGCAAGTCCAAAAATGTGCATTTCAAATTGTGATATCTCTGGTGGTATTGATCCAGATGAAGTGATTCTTTGAGGATTGTTTACATAAATGTAAGGTCTTTCGATAATAAACAAAAAAAAAATACAGTCATCATGCCTATTAGACATTTAGGTACCCACACAACGCATACATTCTGTCACATTGATGTTATTGCCTTCCTAGGTAGCACGGTGAAAAATTGACACGGAACTTTTAAAATACTTTATTCATGCTAAGTATCTGAAGGTCTGAATATACTTCTCACATAACAGTTTTTAGACTTCGTGTTGCATTTTTCACAAATTGAAACGTCAGGCAAAAAAGGATAAAAAGTGTTTTGCAGAGAACCAGTTAAGGGTAAATGGTGAAATTTTGACATAACTTTTTCAGAAAAATCTGAAAATATTGTGCTTGGATACGCAGGTTTTGCAAATAGGAATTGTTACAAGTAGTCATTGATTGCTTTTTGGACTGTCTTAAACGTTTCAATCGTAAAATACGGGATTGCTACCACGTATGTACCCTACTTGTTTTGAGTTGAACAATGGTACCGCCGGCAAACGGAATAAATTAATTCTAAGGAGGGTAGACCGATATGTCTGCCAATAACATCTCACCCGAAACTAGAACTTAGATGATGGTGAAGATGTTTGTATAATGCGCTTTATGATTTCAACACAAATTTTAATTCTGGTTACAAGAGCCGCCTTTTGAAAAAAAATATCTTTCAAATTGATAAAAATCTTTTCGTCTCTTTAGTTTTGCTGAACTTTACTATAACATAGTCATTGTATCATAAACTAACAAAGTTCAATATCTCTTGCAGTCCACAAGAAAAGAGCTCGTTTTATTTCGCTTATTTTGTAAGTATTCTTTGAGGCTAAGTATAGGGAAAATCTCTGCTGAAATATCTCACATACTGAAGACAATCATGAAATTCTTTACATCGTAAACGTTGGTCTCAAAGATGTGAAACTCTCCCAGGGGTTTTATTGTGTCACATATAATACTCCTACTTTCTTGTTCAGAAACGTTCAGCATTAAAATAAATTGTTTTGATTTCCGTTTTCCTCAGTCAGTTTTATTTGAATGTAAAGAGCTATGAAAACTAAAATTTTTGTTTATCGTTAAAGTGGAACCTAGATTTTCTTTTTTAACTCGTAATTTAATTAATAGAAAATTTAGTTTGTCTTTTTGTTGTTGGTAACCTAAAACTTAATTCTAGTTTTAAAGCATAATATTTCAATCTGAAATTTTGATTTATTTTATTTCCTAATCTCCCAACTTAGTTGGCGAGAATTTTCAGTTCAGGAAGTTATTATCAATGGGACAAACTAATTAACAGAAGGTGAAAATACAGCAGTAAAAGTGTGTCCATAATTGAATCTGTTCAGACATCAATTCGCACAGCATGACAATAAGTTTAACATAAAAAGAAAACTTATTACCGGAACAGGTGAATGCAATACAAATTAAATCTGAACAAATACAACAGACGAATATGGTAAAACTATAAGGGTTTCAGGCATATTGTCTGGTATTCAAATTATTTAAAAAGTTTATCACATTTTTCCCCGAATTACGAACATTCACCAACCACGTCGGGAAAGCAAATATGCGCAGATTAATATTTCGCTTCTAACTTCATACTCGTACGCTCAAACAAACGAGTGGCGTAGTTAGTATGGGTGTCGGTTCCGCAGTCAAACTTTATTACACATTCACACCAACTTTCAAAAAACATATCGGACGTTGTTAAATCGGGAGAAACAGCTCACTGTGTAATTGCCTTCACCATGTTTGCTGGAGTTTTGAACAGCATCGCACAGTACCCGACGGGGAATGTTCACATCTACTTTTTTCATGGAGTTAGGGTGAGACCTCGTTAGTGCGTTACGTCGAAGTGCATTGTTCGATTTGTATAAAGGTCAACATATAACTAGATTCGACTTTGAGCATTGCATTACAACTCTCCCTTCCTGATTGACGAGTATATTAAAGAAGAACATTCATTTCAACCCAAAAACGAAATGCCGGCCAGACGAAATAATACTGGAATCTTATTAGAAATGACGCCCTGAAAGTTTCTTTCTAGCACAAGAACCGTCTACAAATTAAACCTTAGACTGCTAGTGGATACAATAATTAATATTATTACCCATGATGGCTGATGAAAAAATGTTTCTTTGTAATTTCAAACTCAAATAGCAGTCTAAGGGTTAGTTGTAGACGGTTCCTGTCCTCGAAAGAAACTTCAGGGCGTCATTTCAAACAAGAATCCAGTAATATTTTTTTCTGGCCGTCGTTTTCATTTTTGGGTCAGTACCGTACATTTTGTTCGAGACCTGAATGTTCTCCTTTGAATTTCGATCATTTTCTGTTGATTTAGTTGAGTGATGTTACAAGTTGTATCGAGATATTATTCATGGTATTATTGTCGACAAGGTGCGCATACAAAACGAGCTCACATGAGTGAAGGAGGAGAACCGAGCCTTACAGCAATGCACCTTGTGGATTCATAAAAAAAAAACATTAAAGTATGTTTTTTTATCCCGGTGAAATCGCCGCGACATCGCATTGGGCGGGCACGTGCTAGTGTTGCCGAACAATCGACAGTGTATCGATTATAATCTATGGTGACAATGGCACCCTAGTTAACTAAAACAATTTAAATTATTTTAATTTATTTAAATTATAATAAAATTGATCCAATCTATAGTATCGATTGTTGTTTTTTGGCAAATAGTACCGATTATTATTTTCCAGTTACCTATACGATACTATGGATTTTATCGATTGCATTGTTATCACTCTTACGATACCATCGATTAAATCGATTATATTTGTTAAATCAGATATGATGGTTTCGTTGTTGGTTTACATTTCGAATAGACAACTCTGCTCGCTATGTTGCACTCGAGAGCAAAGTTTTTTTTTTCTCTTTTAATTCCCTCGCTGACGCTCAGGATTCTTAGAATTAGAGGAACTTTAGAATCTTTCACGTGCTCGTTTGTCAAAATTAAGAACGTGGCTAGAAAGCAAGTTTGCACTCTAGCTATACAAATAGCTATTATAACTATAACTTTTCTTTCTTACTCTCTAAAATAGTAGCAGTAATGAAGTTCATGTCTCGGGTTATTTCAAGATTATCAGATTGTTATGATGTTCTCTCATCGTGAGATAGCTAGCTTCAACAATCGTCTAATAATAGACTTACTAATGGGGATTCAGTCTCGTCTCCTAACAGCTACCTTTTTATTATAAAACGATCGAGGCTGTGGTTGTGTAGGAGCGATACTTTATTCACAATGTCAACCGAACTTTAAACAATGATTACTAATGATAATGTACTGATGGTTTCCTAAGAATAAGAATAATAAGAATAAGAATCATTTATTCGGCTAAATTACAATACAAAAAAAAACAATAAAAGAAAATAAAAATCATACAAATAATTTTTTTTTTTAAAGTTATAATAATAAAAACACACTAATAAAACTAAAATTTTTGAAGTTATGTAACTAGCCGAATCGGTCCTCAGCTCAGCTTTGTGCTCCAGCCTGGGCTGAGGCGCTGATTTTCAGCTGAGGCCGTGTTTTGAGGAATGGTAGCGCTATTAACAGAGTATATTTCAAAGTTCAAAAATAGTTATGTTCGATCACTCTTGCTGCAAGTTTATTACGACTTTCATTTCATTGTTTGAACTACTACATTAATAGTAGATGTTTCTTGCTTGCACTTGTCCAGTTTTCATAATAGGTATTTACAGTTTTAAGTAAATTAGAAAGACTTTATTAAACCGTGACAAGGTTGCTTTTAATCAGAAAATGAAGTAAGTCTTGTTAATTATTATTCTAGTATATTATTATATTCAATAATAATATGCGTCAGCTTATGATTTTGTCGTTTTGCCATCGATATATTATAAACTAACAAAATGCGGTAAATAGTAAATCCACACAATTCATCGATAGTTTAAAATATCGCAAAATGGATTGTAAATTAGCAATACTTCTAATCATACAATACAATATTCAACATATACAGCTCTCGTTAAAAACTGTGAAGCTACACTCGGCTTTAAAAGCCGGAAATTTTGCCACGCTACTATCTGACCGCAGTCTTATCCAAGTGACTAGACTTCACAAGCCATTGTTCAGCCAAGGACGGTGTGTTGCCAATATTTGTCGAATGAGTTTCACAAAGATTTTCCACTTTTAATACGGTCTCTCGGACCCAGAGTTTAGAAGACTTGAAAACACAATTGTTGCTTTCGAGAGCGTCGTGGAGCAGTGGTTTGGAACCCCCACCGCGATCATATCTGGCCGGACGGACCTACTTTGTATTCATTGTACAATCTGCGGCAAACTCTCCTGAGATGGAAAACACCGATATAAAACCCAAGCAACCCAGATAACGTTGGTAGGCTCGCCACTTTGGGTTCAAATTTCCTCGGCAAAATGTGATCTTTCTGAACATTCCGTTCATCATGACAGCAACAATCAGTGTGCCACTGACTAACCCATTAAGGATATGGTCGTGAGAAAGAAATATGGAAGAAATGTATATGGACCAACTACCTAATTGGTATTATAAAATATGTATAAGAACTAACCTCCGCTAGCGACTTCCTGCTCGTTGTCTTCACCTCCCTATTTAAGCTCCTTAGGGTGGAATACTTTATATAATAAAAGGAACCCTGTACCGAATTTCAAGTTTACAGTAGTTTCGGCTGTGCGTTGACATATTTTACTCTACTTTACTATAAATAAATCAGTCAGTTTTGCCTTTTATACAGGGTGGCCCAATGACAATTGTCCAAAAATTTTTGACCATTATCGCTGGGCCATCCTGTATATTCAAAAAATAATTCCTTTTGTTTGATCCATACAAGGCTTTGTTTGATATGAAAATCTAAAAAGCTATGTATTAGCTGACGCCAGTTGTGAGATGAAATTAAAACTCGACATTGATGCGTGGTTGTGATGGATGAGGGTTAGGGCGTGGAGATAAAAGTTATTTTGACAGAATCAAAAATAACTTCATTCAAATCTAAGTAAAAAACATAATAAGTTATTAGGTTATTTTTATATTAAGCATGAGGGATAATGCATTATCATCTTACTAAAGATAGGAAAACCAGAAAAAGACATCCGGCCGACTGCACTAGTGCAGTCGCCCGGTTTGCGAAAGATGCGGGTTCGATTACCGCCTGACGCCAAAAGACCAACTGTCTTTCTTTTATGGTTTTCCTATCTATAATAAATTAAGTTATTGAATGAAAAAAAAAATAACTGTGTATAAGTCTTAAGTAAGCTTAGTGTTAAAAATTAAAAATTATATAAAATTAAGCCTGTTGGTTGCAGGAGACAGGTTTCCCAAACAAATAAAAACTGAGAATTTAATTTAACCAACCAAAAAAAAACAAAAAACAGCCGAGAGCAAAAACCGCCTTGAAATTCTTGTATTCTTGAAAAAAAATAGTGTGGGAAGCTACTCTTTGCCATCTTATACCATGCATTTATCATTTATATGCAATACCATGCATTTATCATTTATCATGACTTAATCCTACTAATATTATAAAGGTGGAAGTTTGTATGTTTGATCCACACATACAAACGTCTTTCACGTAAAAACTACTGAATGGATTTGAATGGAACTTTACAATAATGTAGCTTATACATCTGAATCGCACATAGACTACAATTTGTGAAGAAATATTACTTTTTGTTTTTCTACTTACGTCCACGCGGACGTTGTCGTGGGCGGCCGCTAGTATAAAATAAAAATGTGCGACCTATTACTATCCGTTAGAATATCCAACTCACTCAACACTTACCAATTAAACTACCACACTAAGTATTACGTAACGTGTAAGTTAGTTTAGGAAAAGGGGGTAGTTTGCTAATTAAAAAGGAGTGTTACCTTCAGCGAACGTCGGCTTTCGGGATCACCAGCGCGAAACAGAAGATTACAGCAGGAACGTTGTTACCGCTCTCCGAAATTTCGTGCTTAAATTTCTGAACTAAGTAATCATGTTTCCCATCTACTCAACTTTAGACCGAGTTTGGAGCGTACTTGATGTCATTTTTACGTGTAGTTATGCAAATATGCCGCGGTGTGTAATGATTCATTTAAAAGCAAATTGAATTAGGTCAAGTTAGGTAATTTTGAATTTCAGTAAAACGTTGAATCCACTGTTTAAAAACAGTAACAGTACCTACATACTGTTGTTTATGGTTTGCTTTTGAGCCAATCCCTCATAGACTCAACAACATCTTTCAGTTGGAGTACTTGTCAAAAGTAACTGTTCTAAAAGAGTGGATTCAATGTTACACTGAAAATGAAAGTTACCCAACTTGACTGTAGGTAGTACGTTCACTAACAAACAACCAACACAATTTGGTCGACTTTTAAAAACAAATCTTGTCTACAATCACATAGTTCAGACTTTGCATAATTTTAGGCTAGACTGCGGATAGAAAGGTACCTATTCGATGATTGTTATTAAAGAAAATGTTTGAGTGAGACATAAATGCAATTTCGACTTCAAGATCTGACCACTTCTTATATCATCCCATACTTTTGCGGGCGCTTCTAGCTGATAAAACCTTGCGCTTTCCTCTGATTTTGTTTATAATATTAATTTCATTCTGTTTTCGATCTGTTCACGTCACCCATAAGAGAAACATCGTTAGCAGATCTGCACGTTGATCAATCTACCTTTCGTCTGATAAAGATTGAAGACAAACAACACATTAATTGTGTTATGAGCAAAGATGTCTGCATTATACCACAGTAAACATAACAGTAGGTTATCTAAGGCCGCCCACCGAGTTATTAGCCTAGCGTGCTCACAGACACGCGGCACAGCCCGTACTGCCGCCACCTTATTCCCCCATATTTTATGCTGGCGTGTGCGTGAAATCGCGTGTTCCGACACGACGCGCGACGCGCACGCACACATTCAAACCGAGAGCACCACGTTTGTGCACGAAGATATTTTACTGTTCTCTGTTTACTGTGATTATACTCTGCAATTAGATCAGTATACCCTTCAGTAATAGTTAAATTTGGAAGCATGTTAGCTGATTTATGTGTTAGTTTTAGCATAAGGATAGCGTCGTGGCCCAGTGGTTTAATACACTGGCTCGAGTCAAATCTGGCTGGAACACACCTACTTCGTGTTCATTGCATAATTTGCGGCTAACTCACCGGTGATGGAAAACACCGATATAAAACCCAAGCAACCCGGATAACGGCGAGGTAGGCTCGCCCCTTACCACATTGGGTTCAAATTCCCGCGACGAAATGTGGGCTTCTAATTAATGTTGTCGTTGGTTATGTTTTAGCAGCATTGTCCCTCTGGTATGTCTCCAGTGCCTCAACGCACTAAATGTTGATAGCAACTATGTTGATAAATTCAATGTTTTGTCACTTTTTGATTCTGTTACTTTACTAATAGTGACTTACGACTTACGAACCAAGTAAGTACTATAAAACCTTGATTCTTCTAAACCAAAATTGGTTTTAAAAAAAACTATGTTTATCTTTTACTCAAGTGGAAATAATGTTATCAAGATTTTTGAAACAAAAACCTAAATAAAGATTCTCGCTTGCCTTTTCACAATAATATTTTGATTAAACGATGTAACAAGAAACTCCGTTCCGCCTGGCGAAATCGACTTTCTTTTTCTATTTAAATGTTTTATTAATAGCTCTAGCTTTAAATAGCTTTAGAACTCTGTATAAACTCGATCAATTGTTCTACGACAACCTTTGTTTGTGAATTATTAGTATACTAGCGGCCGTCCGCGACTTCGTCAACGTAAGTAAGTTAAGTAAACGTGGACTAATTGATAATATGACATATTTTTTAATTATCATATTGCAGCCTATGCCCATTCAGATGAGCAACTTTATTGTATAGTTTCATTAAAATCTATTCAGATGTTTATTGTACGTGAAAAAGCAACACGGCACATCCACTCATACAAACTTACGGATCTATAATAAGTAGGATTTATGTGATTTTTCGCCGATGACTTTGTTCGAGCAAAAGTCGTAAATATACGAATAGAAGAAGGAGGAAGCCTTACATACAAAGTTTTCAAACTCTATTTCTGTTTTCAAGGGTGTAGAACAAATTCAGGTTTTTATGAACAAAGCGATAAATCAGTTTTTTCTATGGTTACGTTCTTTTGTTTTGTTTGCTGTATTCTTCTCTCTGATTTATACTAGGTACTTATTTCTTCATCTTAGGCCTGTTTTTTTAATATTCTGATAACATGTATAAGATTGAAAATTTCCCTATGTTTGTTAAAATTTCATTTTTAAAATACAAAATTATTTTTTATTACGTTTTAATGTCATCACTAGAACCTTGCTAAAACCTCGTACTTTTTAAATAGTACCTCACTTTAAGTTATTTTACATACCAGTTATACAGTCAAGAATCTTTTGTAATAAATACAAGCTTGAGGCCTATACAATTCGTTCAGCCTTCACTTATACAACATCTGTACTAAAAATAAATTTAATTAAAAGAAAACGATTTCAAAGGGACAGGAAACTCACAAATAAACCTTCTGAATTTAGAAACTGGTGGTGATTTGAAACCGTATGAATGCTTTACACAATTTCTGATGAAATAAAACCAATAGGAAATTGGGTCAATCAAATTGCCAACAATCGATTCAATCAAATACTGACGTCATTAAAAACGTCTGTCAATACCAGTTTGCTTTTCTGCTTCCTGCATTTTATTACTAACTAGCGACCCGCCCCCGCTTCGCACGGGTGCAATAGGATGTTATTATACATATAAACCTTCCTTTTGAATCACTCTATCTATTAAAAAACCGCATCAAAATCCGTTGCGTAGTTTAAAAGATTTCAGCATACAAAGGGACATAGGGACAGATAAAGCGACTTTGTTTTATACTATGAAGTGATCTATGCTTTAGGAATATGTCTGTCAATATCAAAAGTGATAGGAAACACTAATGAAACCCTAGCAAACCGAATAACGACGGTAGCCCTTACAACCTCAAGTTCAAGGGCACGTCTCGATAGGCTTACAGTGAGCGGCTGACTCTGAGCGGCGTATCGGTCGCTAACTCGGCGTAGTATACGAACCACGCCGCCGACCGCGCGCATCATTCGCTGCGAATCAGTTACAGCTAATTGTTATTTTTTACTACAGCTGTTCCGACAGACATTGCTCTGTTGTCAATCAATACGTCCCACTGCTGGGCACAGGCCTCACCTCACCTATGAGGTGGATTGAGCCAACTGCTTAACAAGCCTTCCGAAGCACGGGGATGCCCAAAATATACATCAGTAAATTTCGGTCGGGGTGGTCATCCATCCCATTTCCGACCCGGCGAGTGTTGCTTTACAACAGCGATCGTCGCCGATCACTGTCACAACTGCGCCACGGGCACCTCTATCTTCTCTATCCTCTTATCTTGATACTGAGAAATCGAATCTAACCTGGCTGCCAGGTATAATATACCAGAGAAATTCGTCCGGTCTGTTAATGGTCTCGGTAGCATTGGTTAGTCCAGTCGCCCGGTTTGCGAAAGACGCGGGTTCGAGTCCCGCCTGCTGCCAAGACCGAATGCCTTTTTCTGGTTTTCCTATCTTTAAATCTAATCTATTTGCAGGATGCGTTGCGTGGGCGGAGAAGTGCCTCGCTTCGGGCGGCTGCTGCGCCGGTCCGGGTCGCTGACGACTCGGGCCGCAGCACGCCCTCCACGGCCGTACAGGCCTCCCCCTCGCCTGCTGACACACCAGCCCCCAAGAAATCTAACTGGGAAGTCATAGAACACTTCTCGAACAACAGAATCAAGAAAAGTCCTACTACTGTGAGTATTCTTTTGTGGTCTTAATTAACTAGGTCTATGATTAAGGTGATACACACGTATCAACTCGGAAAGGGATGAACACTTTCAATTTTTTGGTGCAAAACCCGAACAAAATTCTTATTATTTTCATGTTCTAATTTTAGCAACTTTTGTTTAGTAAATTAAAGTAGGACTGAGTTAAAACGCCGTTAAACAGTTATTGCATGGCGTCCAACGAGACGTTGCAACCTTGTGGAACCTTGGTAGGGTTGCTGAAGTTGTCTACCCGTAGGCCCGTAGAGTGTCTAGTAGGTATATTTTCACTTAAATATTAACATTTGTTTGTCCCCCTGAATTAATTAATATCCGGGTGGTTTTAGTAGTTAGGAGTCCGACATAACCTCTTCTTCCACGCTAGCAAGGTATCAAGATTTTCACATGATTAAAAAACAGTTCTTAGGTTTGTTACGATGCTAGAAAGTGCCTTCCTGTAAGAAATATCATGCTAATAATTTCGAACGGTTTGAGTTTACGCAGAGATGTTCAACCCCCTTTCCGATTTGAAAAGTGTGCTTATGACCATAAGGGTGAAATTTGAACTGCTGACTTTCATTGAAATTGGAGAGTAACGTCAACTTCAATAAACTTTTATTATAAAAATGTCAATGGTCTACGGGAGCAAAAATGTTGTAATTGGACCATCGGAGCTAAGTCATTTGAAAAAAAAGCCTTTTGTAACGACTTCTTAAATTCATCCGAATTCTCAATTAGGCTCTCTTTGGTTATTTTTCAAAATGATGACAACAATTCACATTACACCCTTAATAATACAAGTTTATTGATGAACAAGCAATCGTTCGATTGGAACTACATGTATTTTTATTTCATAGATTTGCTCGTTTGTCAGAAATAGGCCAAGTTTAACTTTTATCTCATTTGACTCATGCATGACATTCATTATTGGTTTTAACTAGTTGCTAACATTGTATAAACCTGGAGTTAGACCAAGTATTTTAACTTGATTAAATATAAATAATAAATTTCTTAATAGCATACGCTCGATCTCATACAACTTTATAATATCAAAAATCAACTGATTTAATTGTTTTTACCTACTCAGTCTAGCTTGAAGTTTATATTTATGGGATTGTTTCATATTCATTTGCTTTAAATAAAATCAATAAATTAATTCGATAATTTTGTTCAGAACCATAATTATTTGTGAAGGCTGGCCCATGCTCTATTACTCGTATTTCCGTATTAAAAAATACAATTAAATGCAATTTACACCAAAATCCGTTATCCGATTATCCGTTGCATACAATTTAAAATTTAATTGAATATACAATGAGCATGTACCAACCTTATTTCATTGTATAACCTTATTAAAATGGAAATAAATGTAACTAATTTGGTATCGATGTGTGTACAAAGCTTTTGTTTCAAGTTTGCTTGCTTGTAGTTAGTCACCCCAATTGGCAGTAATGCTCGCAGAGCTATGCACGTCCGAAAAAAGTAATAAAAAGAAACAGCTCTCATTTGTCAAAATTTAACCAATGAAATTTGTGCGTTGCGAATGCACAGCATGAGATGTTGAATGGTCCAATGCGATTTGGAGCCTGTAGTGCGGTTGCACCGCCACTAACAGTGACGTCATTTGAGAAATTCTTTGCGCAGCTTCCTGCTAAGCTGCCGTCCACCAGTCTGACAGAATCTGATCCGGTGCAAAATTCCACTGAGCCCGGATTAGAACTTTGCATAGTAAAAGTGAGTACCAGTTTCGCAAGATACTCTACTCTTCTATAACTTCTCCTACTCTTTTAAGGCTGTCCTAAAAATATTGGCCGTAATGAAAAAGAAATCCAAATTTTTCTCAGTTATGAAAACCTATCTTGATGACTCATTAATAAGAAGTTAAAAATGGTTATAAACCCTGTTTCTAAGCTTTTTTCTCGTTCTGAACTTTCTTCTTTTCTCTCATAATATGTTAAGACATCTATTTTTAAGAAGAGTGCAGAGAATAATGTGTTGAAATAGGATGCAGGTAAAAAATGTGTTTTTGTACCAGATAAAAAGTAAAAAAAGGTATTTTGGTAATTTGATGCCAACCTTGATCTATTCTTATCGATTTAGGCGTAAATCATTTAAAAAAGAGGTTCCGTAATTTAATAAACCTTACTTATCTAAAATGATTGAAAAAATATATATTCAAGAAATGTCTTATATCAAAAACGTACCGTGAGTTGACCAATTTTTACCGTTTTCTAATATGCAATCTTGTTGTTAAATACAACATATATACATATCTGACCCCCGAATTCTCTAGCGAATATCAAGGTTGAGTATCTTTCAGAAGTTTAGCTGTCCCTCTTAGTTCTATTGGCATTTTAAATGTTTATTAAGAAAATAAGTAGTACCACATTCCTTTCCGCGAAAGCCTCTTGGTGTCAACGGTTAAAATAAAAAAAATAACACTTAATTGTACCTGCCACTGTATTCAAAGTATATTTTTCAATGATTACAAATAGGGCCTCGGAAGAATGGATGTAGAGATCGTCTAAGCTGGCATGGTGCACCCCTCCACCGCATCTACGCAAACAAGGCTGCTTGTTTGTATACGTAGATGCAGTGGAGGGGCGCGCCATTTCAGCTTAGACGTTCTCTACTAATAATAATTCTCTTTTAAGCGACTCATTTCAAATTGGGTATTTAATGAAGTAAAAACGGGTTTGTGCGTGTTTATACATTGATTTTCATTGTCTTTTTGTATATATTTGTTAGTAAGTGTTTTTCTCAGTCACTACATTTTGAGCTTTATACATTTATTAATTAACTAACTGCTTTGCAGCTTTTATAACTTCTAATCCGATCTAATCGTTGTATTATAGACCAGTCCATGGTTATTTACAATTAACATTTGTGCCTGTATATCATGTCTTTGGTTACACAAAATGTCTCTACGTTCCATTTTCTCTAAGCATTTGTATCTCGACTTTCGTGAATAAATCTGTATCTGTACAATATGTAGGTACTCAATATTATTGTTCAATTTTATTGCTTTAAATTTAAATTTACCTTCGGTATGAGGATTTGATATTTTTTATTTGTTCTCTCGTTTGGATATTGGATATCTCGAGGCGGAGACATAAGTTCCAAACCTAGGATGAATTGTAGTCTAAGTTGAGTTACGGATACCTCCGGCAATCTAGTTGGAGGAGGATTGAAAACTTAGTATTTACTGGTAGGAAACCTGTATGGTTAAATAAAGGCATAAAAAGGAAGCCGCGGGTGAAGAGCTAGTGAAAAATCTACATGGTACAAATCTACGTATCAGGAAGTGATTTTTTATCTAACCATGTTTTCATCATGCGGTATTTTTTCAAAATTCTTGTCAATTTACTTAAGCTATGGTACAATACGCCAGCACATCACGATATTACTGCACGAATTGAACTAAAAGTGTATAAGTGATTCTTGTGCACCCATTAGGCTTAATAATGAGGCCAATCACATTGACTTACTTTTCAGAATATTTTAAAACATTTTACGATAGAAACGTAGTTTTATAGACGTAGTTGCGCTGTCGCATCGCAATACGCTTGGGGCTCACCCCAAAAATGATTTTGTTAGCAAACCACGTTATCCGGCAAAACTACCTACAAAGCAAAGCCTCCTGTCGCCTACCGCCATTGTCGCCCTCACTTATTATTCCTACGGACTCAAATGCGCAGAATTAATTAGCATTTGGCTCGGAAACGAAGTGCTTCCAAATTAAAAATTTACAAACCATCTTGACGGCTCAAGATTGTTTTGTGATGCTTAAATCTTTCAAGTAATCTTGTTTGTGCTTGACATTTTAAATTGCCAACGAAAGGTTAATTTTTGAGTTGTAAAAGTGGGTAAGGGCACAAATTATTATCATATTTTACGTTAACGTGTGTACACTGCCGTTTTACAGCAATGGTTTGAAAAAAATGTTGGCTCCATACCTATAGTCCGTTCGCGTTAAAAATGCAGTAATTTCATAATTGGCCTTCGATCTAGCACGCTCTTTAACCAATCAAATCGTTCCTAACGAGAAAGTCAAGTCCACAGTGACCAGTTGACCGAACACAAAGGTTGGATTGGAGTTTTTTTGTGTGCAACAGAATTATATTAAATAAAAATAACTAACATTCATAATGTGAACGGACTATAGTCATTATTTAAATTAACAGAATTTTCTTAGCAGCCAAACATTAAAATGCGTGACAAAGTTAACAAACAGTAGCTCTACAAACCAACCATGTAGTCGAATGTTTGGCTTGTGTGGTTATTGAATCTGAGACCTCTGGTTTAGAGTAGACTTCATAAACATTAAATCAAATCGGTCGTGAAATATTTAAATATAGTTGAAGTTGAACAGCCCATTCTAAAATACCACTGGTACGCATCAAACGCGAACCAGACTTGAAACATTAAATTGTCCTACAGCCATTCGAAAGATATTCAGATTAATTTAAATACTACCTTACAGTCCCTACAACGGTATATTGGAACGAAATTCTCCCTCAACTTGAATCACTTAAATCTAGGTCCTCTGATCTTTTAAGTACATTTCAACGAGATGTTATTAGGTGCTAAGGGACTAAATTATCATAATTATAGCTGAAAATGTCGTGGAGAGTTTATGTTTACTTGATTTCAAAGCAATGGAGTCAGAAAATGGTAATTCATTAGATTGTGACGATTTTCTTTTTTCTGTTTTGTAGCATTGATTAAGGCTGTATTTAGGTTCAAGATAGAAGTAATTCAGTCAAATTCCAGACCGGCTTCGATCCTGCATCTTCCGGAAATTAACCACCAAACTTCCAGGACCCCTACAGATTGACCGAATATTTTTGTTGTATTTTAACAGTAGTATTAGAGCAGCCACCCTCTTTTGATTTTGACGTTTTATTTCAGCACAGTGGAAGAAGTGTGTGTAACAAAGTCCGTATTCGTTTATTTTTCGTTTATAAACGAAAAAGTAACATTCGTTTATTTGAAGGTATTTTTAATTCGAATCTCACCTGGCCTCCTCAATACAATTTTAAATACTACTACATCTAAGGGTAGGTAACCTATCAGTATGCTGCTTAAACTAATAGTACATTGTAATTAATTTTGAAATCACTCTGGTTCACCTCAAGGTAGATTCTATTAATAGGATGAAATCAGAGAACTTACATCGGCGGTTTACACGAATTATTACATTCCCTGGGGACAAAGGGAGGTCTGAGGGCTTTGGGGCTGCGGGTAGAGGGAGGGGCATTCCTCAAGCCCACGAGAGCGTTTTACCTTTCGCTCATTCCATTACAAATGTGCCTATGTTTACCTCCCTTTGTTTCTGCGGACTCTGAGGACCCGGCAACTTTTGCCAACGCAATTTCATGGTGGAACTTGCATATGTTGCTTCACAAAACAAGACGGAGAAAGGGGGTTCTGCCGCGGGTCGCAACGTTTGTTTGCACGTACAAGCCTTTTCAGCGGACTTGTTCACAATTTGTTTTCGTTTGCTGAATGCGAGTTATCATACGGGATGTGTTTTCGATTGTTTTGAGGCAAAATAAACAAGTCTCCGAGCTGTTTCAGTGCTACTTCTGATTTTAAATGATACTTTTCTTGTGTTTTACGAATTCTTCCGTTCAATCGTGTAGTTATGGATCATCTTGAAGAAAGCTTAACGGTGTAACTCCTGTTTATATTATCATGATTTTGAAAAAAGAGACTTAGTTATACTCTACTTGTTTTTTTGCATGTCTTTTTAACAACTACCGTAAGTACGAACGTACAAACAAACTCTTCAGCTTGGTATTATTAGATGAATATTGTTATATCTAAAATGTCAATAGTCATCCAGTTACAACAATTCCCAATTAATTCAGTTCGAGTTACTTGAGTGAAGTTCTTGCCATCGATACAATACGTCTCTTAATTATTCGCAAAGGACCGTTTTATTAGCAATTGAATGGAAACAGGCTATTAGAGCCTTTGTGTTTTATTAGGTTTATGACCCCCAGCCATGAATAAGGCAATGGTCTGGGATAATTACGGCAAGTTTTGGTTCGGAATGGATTAACTAGAGTTAATAAGACGGTAGTTTGACAGGTTTTTTAAATGGAAT
Organism: Udea ferrugalis; assembly: GCA_950022985.1. Classification (NCBI taxonomy): domain Eukaryota; kingdom Metazoa; phylum Arthropoda; class Insecta; order Lepidoptera; family Crambidae; genus Udea; species Udea ferrugalis. Next base: position 3,863,515 of record OX465515.1, read on the forward strand.
AACAGATTTTCTTCAAATTACTCTATCTGACTATGGATTTCTGATATCCTTCTTCGTCCGCTTGGAAATCAGTCAAAAGAAAATATTATGTCCTATTATCAGACCTAACAAACGCATAATCAAAATCGGCGAAGCAGTTTAGGAGGAGTTTGGCAACGAACACGGTGCCACGATAATTTCATGAATAAGATAAAATAGAATTATTATTATTTATGTTCTGCACTAATTCTGCCAAATTTTTTTTTTTTTTTTTTTTTTTTTTTTTAATAATAATAATATTTATTTATTGCACAAGACCAACAAAAAATAAAACATACAAATTTAAAAACAGCGGTTAGTGCATTTGAACAGTGTGTCATATCAGGAATTTAAACAGAGGTCTCCAAACTAGGCTATGCCTGAATCTTGGACGACCAGATAAGATTTATAAGTAATTTAATAGGAATTTAGTTAGTTTTAAGTAAAGGGATGAAGTAGTTTTAGGTATGGTAACTTCTTTAACAATGAGTAGTGGAAGGTGCAAAACATCAATTGATCAGACTTTCAGTGCCTTCATAATCAGTGGTAAGTAACCACTCAACTAAGATTGATTTCGCTTCATAAGCTGAGCAGTCTTTCAGGCTGCAAAAGCCTAGTACAGCATTGTAAACGCGAGCCCTAATTGAATCGCCGAACCTACTAGCAAAATGAGAGTTTACTGAGGGGATTGGAATTTTGAAAACTCGTTTTTCTAAAAGACTTTTGTAATGTGAAGAGCAGATTAGACGTTTATGAGCAATAAGGCAAGTTTTTAAGACAAACAGCTGGCGAACCGACAGAACTTGGGCATCGTTGTAAAGGTCGATTGTGGGATATCTGTACGGTTTTCTGAGCATGACCTTAAGTAATGATCTGGTTGCACGTTCTGCCACTAAGAGTGAGGTCTTTGCAGCACCGCCCCACACTGAGATACAGTAACTAGTTACGGATTCACCCAGAGCTTTATATATTATATTTAGTAAGTGTTTGTTTGCTGAATCTCTTAGTTTTCTAAAAATACCTGAAATTTTTCTGATTCTTTTAGCCACAAACTGAATTTGGTGTTTGAAGTTCAGATGTTCATCGACCATGACACCGAGGTATTTAATGACATTAGTGCGGCAAATGGAGTCGCAAGAGCAATGCTGGGTAGAAGCAGGGTTGCAAGTGTGTATGTTAATCCTATCTGCATAAGTAGGATTGGAAGCTGCGGTTTTATGGAAACAAATGAAGCTCGTTTTAGAGTAATTCAAGGAAAGCAGGTTATTTTTCAGCCAATTACAAACAACTGACATTCCGGATTCTGCGGCACGAAGAGCATCCTTCCAGGTCTTGCCTTTAAAGAGAACTACGGTGTCATCAGCGTAGCAAATTAATTCAGAATTTGGTAACAACAGGTCGTGGACATCATTCATATACATAAGGAAGAGGGTAGGGCCAAGTATGCTTCCTTGTGGGACACCAAAACGAATCGGAAGTAGGTTACTTTTATGCTTTCCCACCCTCGTGAGCTGGCTTCTGTCGGAGAGATAGCTTTTGAACCAGTCGAGTGCAAGACCTCTGACACCCATACACTCCAGCTTTTGGAACAGTATTTTAGAAGAAACAGTGTCGAAGGCCTTTGCCAAATCCAAGAATACACCAACACACTTGTGGCCATTATTTAGGTTCTCTGAAACAAGTTCAGTCAGAATAGTAACGGCATCCTCCGTAGACTTGTGGCGCCGAAAACCAAATTGTCTAGGTGATAGCAAGTCGTTCAGTTCAATAAATTTGGTCAGACGTTTATTAACAATTTTTTCTAGCATCTTAGAAAATGTACTCAGCAGCGAGATTGGTCTATAATTTCCCGGTATATCCTTGGGTCCATTTTTATGTATCGGGGTCACTGATGCTGTCTTCCAAGATTTGGGGAAGCACCCAGTGGCCAAGCTGAGGTTGAACAGGTGTACTAGCGGTTGACATATAATATTTCCAGCATACTTCACCAGTGCTGTGGTGACACCGTCTATTCCGGGCGCACTGTCTGTTTTTAGTTGGTGTATAATATTGAGAACCTCGTCCTGATCAGTTGGCTCCATAAAAAAGGAATGTGCAGGTGAATTCGAGCAACGAACTCTGGACGCCAAGTCGTTTTCTGTACAGTTCGACTGTGACAATATCTTATCAGCTAAATTTTGTCCAACTGTGGAAAAGAAAGCGTTACATTTATCCAGTGATGATGAAGGGCTATTCGCAGCAGTCAGCAATTCAGTAGGCTGGCTAGTTTTGGTGTTAGTGTAGCAGATGGTTTTGATTGTTTTCCAGAGTTGCTTAGTGTCTCCACTGTTGTTTTCTAATTCTTTCGCTTCATACGCAAGCTTTGCTTTTCTTATTATGTCCACGTAAAAATTCCTGTACCTACGGTAAGATATTTTGGTGATTTCGTCGTTTGGATTCTGTTTTAATCTAGCATGTAGTCTATCCTTATGTCTAGAGCATCTCAACAAACCCGGTGTCATCCACGGTCTTATGGCGTACCTGGATCTAGAAATCTTTACTGTTTTGGAGTGATGGTCCATGGCATTACTAACAGTCTCCATGAAGACCTTCACTGCTTCATCAATGTGAACACACGAGGTAATGATGTTCCAATCTACTGTTTCTAGCTCTTTGCATACTCCATTGTAGTCTAAAATAGTTTTAATCTTGATTCTATTTTCTTTGGGGAGTTTAGTTTTAAATGTGAGGCCCACCGCTGCAATCCTGTGGTCTGAAATATCCGCATCGCAAACAACTCCAACAGCAAGATTTTTAGATTTCAGGAATATGTGGTCTAGGCAGGCATTTGATCTGGTAGGTTTTGTAATGACGGGATCAAGTCCGTGCTCTGCGTTTAGACAAAGGTACTCAGTTGACTCTGGGTCCAGAATATCAATGTTGATGTCGCCAGCTACGATAATGCACTGCCTGTTCCTTAAAGTTTTGAGGTTATCATCCAGTGACAAGAGGAAGTTATTCAAATTTCTGAATGACGGGGATCTGTAAATTCCTAGGATTGTTATCTTATTAGCGATTGTTAGTAACAGACAACATGCTTCATTGAAAATAGGTTCTTTCACTGTGACTGACCACGAGGAGCTAACATAAGCGACAACCCCACCATTTTGGTTTATGTTACGTACTTTACCATTTAACTCCAGCCATCACTAACATTTAATTTATTCCTGGACATTATTCCACACAGGGCCATCTAGCCTGAAAGTAAATTAATTGATAAGTAGGTGTCATTAGGTGAAAATAGTATTTGGTCCTGACCTCTGACCCCAACTGCGTATTTACAAAGAGATAGAGAGGGAAATTTTTATGATATTTTTCTAGATTTAGGTATGTTAAATACTTTACCATTTAACTCCAGCCATCACTAACATTTAATTTATTCCTGGACATTATTCCACACAGGGCCATCTAGCCTGAAAGTAAATTAATTGATAAGTAGGTGTCATTAGGTGAAAATAGTATTTGGTCCTGACCTCTGACCCCAACTGCGTATTTACAAAGAGATAGAGAGGGAAATTTTTATGATATTTTTCTAGATTTAGGTATTATACAGGCAAGCTTTTGGAGATGAATACCTGATATCATTTTGGCGGTTCAGTGACAGAATTGAATTAGGAAAACTTGTTGAGTTAAAAAACTAAATAAGTAAGATCGAATCGTAATATAATAAATAAATGATCATTATCATTGTAACTGACGCCTGTCGTCGTTTTGTAACTGAAAATATAAATTATAATCCCTTAAGAAAGATTTAGATTTTTTTTTGATAACGAAAATAAATAAATAAATATTTTTTTTTATTTAGCTTCATTTGAGAAAAGCATTCATAACAACTTTGAAAGCATTTTATTTCACTTTAGAGTTTTTAAGCTGCCAAAAAAGCACTAGCAAACGATGGTTACAAGCGTTCCAATTATTCGCATACTCGTACGTAACGAGAGAGTAACGAGAAACGTAGAAACGAATTTCAGAGGGAAAAATGCAGGTAGTCCTCCAAAACTGGAGCCGACATTGAATACTTCCTTGCAACGTTCACTGACGTTAAAATTGCCAATTACGGCATGAACGTTGCAAGGAAGTATATTTTTATATTGACACTTACATGAATAAAATATTAAGTGTAATATCTCTTCTAGTTGTTCATATAAGAGGAATATCTTACATGTATTTTGTTTAAAATTCAGGACTATTATTATGATACCGGAAGTAATGTAAAAAAATAAAATCTAAACTTCAATAAAATAGATAATTGATAATTCTGATAAAGAAAAAATCCCTAAAATTGCAATTGAAGAAACTTTTAAATTAAGTTTATGAATCCAAAAGAATCAGTGAATAATAATCGACCCAAAATCTCTACTCAAAACTAAATAAGGGTTTTGCTTGGTGAAAAGTGCTGACCAAAAAGGTACTGTAAAATGATTATCGACGAAGAGTCAGAACCATTTGTCCTAATGGAAGATTGACGTAGATTGATCTATAAACATACTAGCGGCCGCCCGCGACTTTGTACGCGTGGACTTAAATTTTGGACGCGTGGAATTGGAAAATTTTTAGGATAAAAAATAACATACGTATAATAAAATTTCATCAAAATCAGTTAGGCCATTTCGCAGGCGTTTGGCAACGAACACTGTTTACACGTTTTATAAATTACAAGAGAATTTTATAAATTAAGATAAGTTAAGATTAAGGTAGATACGCCATAAATCCTCAGATGCTTGTGGTATCTAGTCTAACATTTACACGCAGAATAAACCTCTAAGCGATAAGCAGAAAGGCCATTATTCTATGAATATTATAATATATGTGACCCCACTTAGCATAGTACAACCTCCTTTAACAAACGGGGCTAAATCCAGTCCCTTTCCTTCGGTTTTTATGCCGCAAAATAAGCGTGTGCCCTCCCTTGAACGGAATCATTCACTTTACAAGCACTTACGACCTTCTTCTGGAGCAATAAAGTCGGATTCAGATTGCTTGATAAGCAGAAAGCTGTGGATAAGATCGCAATTGGAAAAATGATGGGAATTCCACTCATTTACTCCTAAAAAGGAAGTGTACCTATGAGATTTTGCTTTCTTTCAAATGGGTTTTCTATTCGTTGTATTATAAGTCTATACATACATAAACGGCCTATATACTTCCCACTGCAGCTGGGCACAGGCCTCACCTCAACTATGAGATGGAACGAGCCATACTCCAACACGCGGGCTTAGTGCGCATTGTTGGAGGGGTGTAAGGTTAGTGAGCAACCTTAATGTCAGATGTTATCAAGCCGCCCTCGGGCCTCTAACTAGGCTTAATGACTGACATCTAGCGACGTCAACTGGGACCACATACATCACTAAATTTCGGTCGAGGTGGTCACCCATCCCATTTCCGACCCGCCGTGTGTTGCTTTACAACAACAATCGTCGCCGATCACTGTCGCAACTGCGCCACGGGCACCTCAGTGAAGTCTAGTAAGAAGCTGTATTTTATTAATCACTTGGTGAGTAAATGCGCAGTGCATTTTTTTCCTAGGGTTTAACTGAATAATAGTACCTCTAAAGTGTACTACTTAGTATTTACCTTCTCCGAATACTGACGTCGTATCGCGTTTGTGAGAACATATCCAACCCCTCTTGAACTCCATACTGTAGCTTATCGGAAAAGCTCGGCGGGAACTAAATAGATTTGTGAGCGGAAGCTCAGTGATTTCGTTTGCCTGCTGTCTAAGCTCAGTCGCTTTGATTTTCCAACACGTAATAATTAAGGTAATTACCTCCTATCTAATTTCCTCCTTTCATCATACAAGCCACAAGTGACTGATGAATTATAAATTGAACCCGCTTCATAATACATGGGGTGAAAATTCCTTCAACCTGATCTCTCGTGTTTCTTGCAAGAAACTCCTGCTCATTTCGTTAACACATAGAAACTTGAATAAATAAATAAATAAACTTGACCCTCATTTCCAGAACTATCCTTATTTTTCAAAATGAGACAAATGAAAGTAGATACCGACAGGGCCCAGAACACTGGTCTCATTTAAAATGTGATAAAAACATTATGGTTTTGCAATAAAATTTAATTTAATTTTAAAATAGAATTGAATCGACAGATGCATACCTTTTTTTTTCGATAGTATCTATGTATCGAAAAAAAATATGCATCTGATATACTTAGACCCTGTTTTCGATCAGAAACATTTTCAGTAACTCAATACGATTGAGTGACTTTTGGGTGTACAATTTATGAACTTTCGGCTTGAAAATAATAAATATAAACACACCATCGTATTATCTGATACTGAAGCCGTTATGTTAGTCAGATAGATATATTGAAAAATACAGTACGTATTAATACATATGAAAAGTATCTAGCGGAACTCTGAGTTCACAGTTGTTTATTCTTTGTTTGATCGACTTGGTTTCTTTTGTGATATAAGCTTTAAGTAGGTGAGTTTATCTGCTTATATACTTCCTGACACTCTTCAACTATCATGACTCCTTCCAAACATGCTCGTCGGTTTAAGGTACTCCTGACCTGACCTTTTCTGAGAATATCTTTAGCTTGTCTAAAAAACTTTTGCCTAGGCCTTCTCCTTCCAATAGTTAAATTACCTTAATAATAGATCTGTATACAGCGCTATGAGAGCTTAATTCAAATAAATCACTTTTTTTATTTTTGAAAATACAAGTTACAACTTAAACTGTGAAAAGTCAGTTAAATTCTGAATAAAGGGTAGTCTGTTAAGAAACTATCAAGCAGTGGCAAAGTCGCTCAAGTTCGCTTATGCAGGCCAATTTATCTTTGAGTTTCACTAGTTTAAACCACTTCGGAAGTTTATACAGTTCTGAAACACGTATTTCTCGTCTGTGATTGTGAAAGAAACGTTCATAGTTCATAATTTACATTTCAACTGCGAATTTAGAACTACTGATCGAGTCTGACAATCGTCGTTTTTATTTAGGCTTATCCAAATTCAATTTGTTTCAAGCGAAAATGTTTAATTAACTCAATCACTGGAGGATCTAGCTCATTTATTTGCTCGTAGCAGCCGCATCAGAACAAATGAGCTCGTTACAGGCTGATCTCACCGCGATGCCACAGTAAACAGAGAACAGTAAGATATCTACATACAAACGAGCCGCTCTCGGTTTGAATGTGTGCGTGCCCGTCGCGCGCCGTGTCGGCATGCGATTTCGCGCACACGCTAGCATAAAATATGGGGGGATAAGGTGATAGCAGTACGTACGGGCTTTGCCGCGTGTCTGTAAGCACGATAGGCTAATAACTCGGCGGGCGGCCTTAGAAAACCTACTGTTATGTTAACTGTGGCGATACCTTCATTTCGGCTTTAATCAATACGATTGAGTTTCGTTTTACTTCTACAGCGGTTACAATGACAGTGTTTTTAGAATTTGGAATAATTTAGTCATTTCTGAGTTTATTTTAGGACTTTACTTCAAGTTCCACTTCACTTTGTTCTGGACTTGTTAAGCTCAGGTACTTCGCGAATGTGATTGTTTGGGTAAAAACAAAAACACCAAGCCGCATCTTTTTATCCAATTAAATTATTTCTAATGCTTGTTCTGGGTGAAGTAGATAGATGATAGAAGTGAACGTGCTGCATCGAGATGAAAAATGATGTTTGTGAGATTTGGAAGGCTCAACTATTGTCACAAATTATTTTTAAATAGAACTAACTGTCCCGACAGACGTTGTTCTGTTGTCAATCATCGACAAGTAGAAATGGTTGCTAAGGAATAATAAATTGTTGTTTTTCACTATATTCCTAGCATTTTCTCTTGTTTAATAACTTTTTTACTCTTCCCTGGACCTAGACAAGTATTTCAAAACCAAAATTAGCGACATTGGTCAATCAATTCATACTTACAAAATATTTTTAAAAACAGATCGTAACTGTTAGATTTTCTCTTAAATGGTAACGCATTGTTATTGTTCCATGAAATGCCGTAACAATGTTGCAGTGATACCTCTGCGCTGGGGTTGCATTACACAACTGTTCACAGCCATGGAATCTGTTTGTTAGGCGCTGGCATTTTGTTAACAATATCTCAGGGAATTTATGTAGCAGGATGTTGTGTGTATAAAGTTGAATACAATGATATTATAATAAAAAAGACGTAGATTTCTAGTGCTAAAAAAGTTCCAGTGGTTAAACACTTTGGCTTGGAAACCGGTGGTTCCGAGTTCAAGTCTGGCCGGAATACCTTCTTTGTGTTCAATGTAAAATTTACGGCTTACTCTCCGGTGATGGATAGCACCGATAAAAACCCATTCAACCAGGATAACAGCGGTAAGCTCGCCACTTATCTTAAGTTTTAGATTCCTAAGGCGAAATGTGGGCTTCTGAATGTTCCGTTCACCATGACGCCAACAATCAGTATGCCTCTGACTACCCCCTTTGGAATAATATGGTCTTGAGGGTACGTGTTATGTCATTGTTAAATTGAGGCTTGTGCCCAGCTGTGGGACGTGCTGCTGTTGTTTGTTATGTCCACTCCGATTAATCCAGCTAAAATAGTTAACAATGTTTGTTCCGGGTCGTTATCGAACCTCCAACCTGCCGCGCTGTCAACGGGCAAGTTAGATTGTTTTCGCGAACTTGGTTTGGTCAAGTAATAATGTGGATTCTGTTGAGTTATAGAAGCGACTTTGAGCTTATAAACACGTATGTACGTCGATTTGCTGCGTGATATGAGTGCATGTTTAAAGGTCCAATACTTACCGCAGACCGCAAACTTTAATCACTTTTAATAGAGATTCATGGAAACCAGTTCACCTGTTTTTTTAATTTTTTTATAGTGGTCTTCAAGATGACCTCACGGAAGCAGCCGCGAGGCAAAATATGGGCTTGACAAGCACAGTAATGGACAACTAGTGACACACAGTGATGATCAATAGAAAGAAATTTCCTTTTTGCTAAATATCTCACAAAACGTCAATAACCGTCGCAATCAGGAATGCAATTTGCGTGCCTTTGATTCTTGGTTTAAATATTAATAGCTCTGAAAGACGACAAGAGTTTCTTTCAATATTTGTTCGCAACTTTTTCCATTACACGATAATTCTCGTGATGGGCTTAACGCGAGTTGTTGCAAATCCTTTAAGGCTTCAACACACAGAGTGCGTGGGCGGCACCTTAACCACAGTGTACACAGTATGCCGTCTTCCATACAAACGCAGCAAAAGTGCAGCTTGTTTGTGAGCACAGCCACAGTACACAGAGAACAGTAAAATATCTACATACAAACGTGCCGCTCTCGGTTCGAATGTGTGCGTCGCGCGCCGTGTTGGCACACGATTTCACGCACACGCTAGCATAAAATACGGGGGGATAAGGTGACGGCAGTACGTACGTGTCTGTGTGCACGCTAGGCTAATAACTCCGCTGGCGGCCCAAGATAACCTACTGTTATGTTTACTGTGGCGCAGCGAGCCGTCCCGTACGTACGCGGTGCGCACGCTGACACTGACGATTTTCTTGATTTTAACGATACTCCAGTCGCGTCCGAGCCTTACGTATGTCCGCGCTCACCTGTGTGTTTCGTTGCTTCCGAGCGCTGCCGCTCGTGTAGAAATCAAAAGCAACGGCCCTATGAGTTTGGACAATTATAGCTCGCTCTGCAGCCAAGTTGCCGTACTTGTTTTATTGTACTATGCCTGATCGGATGCTGAGCAGTGCGGGGTCGCGCTTGTGTTCCATGTTCTCTATTTGTTCTTGCATAGCGGCAGTAGCCTTTGTGGGTGCGATCTGTGTACAGTCGCCGTCAGATATGATTTGAAGCACACAAGGTGACTGAAAGCAGTTTCACAGCCAATAAGTTTATTAGACCCAAGTTGCCATACATTTCCTAACATTAATTACTTCATTAATACCTGAACATGACAGGTGACATATCTTTCACGTGTGTATAGAAGATAGTTTCAGTTCATTAAACTGACTTTGTTCAGATTTTGGTTTAGATAAAAATAAAGTGATTAATGTTCAGCTATTAATGATAACTTGAGTGTATTGAACTTATTGACTTTGGAGCCGATCAGAAGTATTTTGTCACCTTGTTTGCTTAATTTCTGATGGTGACTGTACCTACTTCAGCACAAGGATACACACTCTGTGTGCCAATGTCTTTAGACTTCTAACGCTATGTGGATCTGCTGATCTTTTTTTTGATTGAAATGCCTTTGCCCAGCAGTGGGATCACAGGGTAAATGAAGATTATTAGAAACCCTTTTCACTTTCAAATCCAACTAATGCAGAAGACACAGTTCTGAAAAAAGAGTACAACTTAATAAGTCTGAGGCATCTGCTCTCATCGTTTTTAGAAAATGCCATTAAACTTAATTAAGATGGGAAAAAGCCCTTTTTTAGCCCCTTACCAGTCTGAAAATCTTTACAATCATTACATCATCGTATTTTTATTTTACTTTGAGTAAGTAGGTACTCAATGAAAGGTATAAGGAAAAACCGTAACTGTGTTTTCCCCTAATGAAAAATTTGTGTAAAATAGTTACTAAATCATCCGTATTTCATGCTAATTGCCCAGTGAAACTGTATTTTTAGGCCTTACATCTGTATAAATATTTTTATTTACCAGCAAATGGTTCGCAATTTACGGCAGGTAATATATAGCAAAAACAAAGCGTTTCCAAAGAAGCCTCAAAAGGTGCTGGCAATTATTTGTGCGACATTAAAAACAAAAGATCAAAGGTCGTTTGTGTGCGGCGACCGTGGGACTGCTTCTGATAATTCAACAATAGGCACCCATTTAAGTGAACGGTTTGTAAGCACGATGACACAGTAAACAGAGAACGGTATAATATCTACATACAAAACGTGCCGCTCTTGGTCTGAATGTGTGCGTGCGCGTCGCGCGCCGTGTCGGCACGCAATTTCACGCACACGCTAGCATTAAATATGGGGGAATAAGGTGGCGGCAGTACGCGTACGGGCTAAGCCGCGTGTCTGTGAGCAGGCTAGGCTAATAACTCGGCGGCCTTAGATAACTTACTGTTATGTTTACTATGACGATGACGTCAGAGGAAGCAGTTTGCGGTGAAAAACAATTATTAATGTGTGCAAGAGGAAAACAACATTTTCTTCACTCTATTTTGTACTAAGCTTACGTTCCTGATGAAAGACTTATTGGAAAAACATTGAGATTCTACCTGATGTTTTCATAGGAAAAACGAAATAATGTTACACCTACTTGCGCAAAAACGTGTGCTTGAAAAGATTAGTTTCCTATGGGTTTGTCGATACATTTTTCTTTAAAAACAGAAATTTGCTTCCTTTTTCCATTTTTAAACGCATAGTGACATAAAATATCTTTCCTCTGTGGAACATTTACTTATGTTCTGAATTAGTTACTGCTATTTATTTAAAATATTGACCGTTACAACAACGCAAACAAAAACTCAAAACCTACTAATATTATAAATAAGAAAATTTGTATGTGTGGATGTGCCGTGATGCTCTTTCACGTAAAAACTACTGAATGGATTTTAATGAAACTTTACAATAATGGAGCTTATACATCTGAATCGCACACAGGCTACAATTTCTAAAGAAATATAAATAACTTAACTGACTTAAGTTTACATTTGTTTTTAAACTTAAGCCCACGTGAACGAAGTCGCGGGGACCCGCTTGTTATTTATAGAGTAAAAATAAAAAATGCGTCTTTGCATAAGAGCTGAGTTCACATTCAACTTCGTATTGGACGAAAAGTGAGCGCAAAATCATTCGTATCCCCAAACTTCCCAACATTCCTCTCCAATAGAATTTGTGGTCACAAAAACATTCCCTTTTTCTGGCGCGCAAACACTTGGCAAGTTTTTCGGGTAACCACAAAAGTTCCGGAGGTATATTGGTGTTTCAAACTCCACGACGGGGCCTGACCTTGCGTCGGCGGTAACTCTTACTTTTGTGGTCGTAAAGAAAAACTTATAAATAATGTGTGATAAACGGTGATAAATGAGTTTATTTTATTAGTGGCTGCTTCATCAAATAAGTTAGGGGCTGGCTTGGTTTTAGTGATGTTAGCCTCGAGACAAATATTCTTGCTATTTTAATATTATGTATATTAATATTATGTTTACCAATGGAAAAAGGAAAAGGTAACCTATGCCTGTCATTGTATGTCATTTGGCTGACTAATAAGATAATGATGATATAAGTTTGTATTTTATTCTCAAAACAGTTAATAGCTCTTATATTATGGGGTCAGATAGCAGATTTTCATATTAATGACTTTTCCATAATCTTGACCACATGCTAAAATTAACCAAGATTGATTTTTTACTGGAAGAAAAAGAAAAAGTAGTTAGTATTTATAAGCTCTACTGAGAACAGCTTTGAAATTTTTATTTATACTAACGCATAATTTTACAAACGCTGTTTTCTTTTATACCTACGCAGACGGAGTAGAATAGGCTTGTAAAGACTCTTAGCTCCAAGTCTATCTCTGAGCAGCTGGCCTGTGATAGGACACTTTTGTGGCACAATGGACTAACGTAGTTAGGGTCTAAGCTCCTTGGAGTGTATTAGCCAATTTAGCAGCAGATGAAAGTTGGCTGGGCTGCTCAATCGGGTTTCAATCTTGCAATACAGTGCAATAGCACTACTTGTTGCATTTGTATTGCAAAACTTATTTTCGTCATAAAGTTCATATTCATATTGTTTATCTGCACCATATACATTTACAGTAATACAAGTATACAACTAAAATATAAATGACCCCATAGGGGTGTAGCAAAATGAAAAAGGAACAAGAAGAAACATTAAAAAGTTAAGTAAGGTACGAGCAAGGAACATCCTAAAAACTAAAATATTGGTTTAGTTGAATTTTAATTTAAATAAATAAATTCAATGGCTATTTACACTCAGGGCCCCAAGTCTGTTAATTTTAGGCCGCCTTAATTGAATCGTAATTGACTCTCAATCGGCTAATTTGACACTTTTTCTATGAAAAGTATGTCAATTTTTTTTTGTTCTAAAATTAGCAGACTTGGTGCCTCGAATGTTTTGCTTTGGTGCCAAAGCTTGTAAAGTATGAAATGTGTTATTTTATGTTTACATGCAAAGTCTATAGAGAGTTTGTTATTGATGAATGAGTTTGTTATTGGAATTTATAACAAACTAGCAGCCGCCCGCGACTTCATCTTACTTAGCTTTATGTAAAAAAAGATTTTTCTGCTTTTCTGTTGAAATTTTCCTGAATTTTCTTTGCTATAAACCTCACGGAACCCGAGACCTTTAAAACGAATGTAAAACCGTTGAAATCGGTTCGTGCGTTCTGGAGTTATAGCGTCAGGAAGGAAAACCCGACTTATTTTTATATAGTAGACTAGCAGCCGCCCGCGACTTCGTCCGCGTGGACTTAGCTGATTTTCCCGCTTTTCTGATGAAATTTTCCTGAATTTTCTTAGCTATAAACCTCAGGGCGCCCGAGACCTTTCCAACGAATGCAAAACCGTGGAAATCGGTTCCTGCGTTCTGGAGTTATAGCGTCAGGAAGGAAAACCCGACTTATTTTTATATAGTAGATTTGTGTAAAGTAAATCAATCAATAAAATTCATTGCAAACCGCTTAAGCGGTTTAACATTGGTGGCATATAATAATAATAATGTCACAAAATACAAAATACTTTATTTTCTTCACAGGAAAGAAAACAAACGTAAAAAAATACTACCATATAAGTAGTTGGCCGACTGTACCAGTCAGTACTAAGCTTCGTGCTTAAAGGCGATTTGTTGTAATGTTGAGTGTGAGGCGGAAATTAAACGTCTGCCCACCATCGTCTCAATGCAGATCATTATTACCCCTTTCTAATTTATATTAAACTACAACCACCACTAGCAAAACCTATATATTCCGTTAGGCAAGTTTATACAGGGTGGTTATTTTAAATGGGCGTGGCATTTGGACGTCTATAGGCGCTGTTAAGGCGAGTGAAAGGAAGTAATCCGAAAAACCTAGAAATATAGGGTGGCTCAGCGACAGTGGTACATTCTTTTTTTTAAATAGTTCATAACGAATCCTTTAAAAAAAACAATGGTTCCGTAAAAAACGAAACTTTAGAACTTATGATTTTTTCAAGTTTCTTTCGAAGTTTCTCAACTCAGTTTTAATTTCTCACAACAGTTATATTTTTGGACCACTGTCGCTGGGCCACCCTGTATATTTGCTGTTGTTTAACTATTTCCTTACGACGAACAAACTATTTACTTACCTACAAGTTACACACTCGGTGCTTAAGTTCGTGTCGCACTCAGCCTTTTTTACTTCCTTAAATATCGATCTTCTAGTGTAACAAAATCTAAATTTATAACAAAAGCGAGCTAAAAGCCTAGGTAAGTATTGTGTATTTGATTTTTAAAAGCCCGCTTTTATGATATTGGCTCTAGCTTTTATGATCGTATAATAAACTCGTAGATTGTCTTTCGATTAGATATTGTAATCGTGGGGTAGCACACAGGTTATTTCATTGCTGATGAACATGACAGCGTTAAGTAATCATACTATCGAGGTATGTCGAATAGCTGGGCAAAAGCATATATTAATGAAATCAAGTTATCATTTTAGTCAATTTGACTCATTACATAGTATAAAACAAAGTCGCTTTTCTCTGCCACTATGTTCGCTTAAATCTTTAAAACTACGCAACGGATTTTGATGCGGTTTTTGTAATAGATAGAGTGATTAAAGAGGAAGGTTTATATGTATAGTACCATCCCATTGCACTCGTGCGAAGCCGGGGCGGGTCGCTAGTCACCAATAAAATGACCATAATTAATTGTAAAACACATTTCACACATTGCCGCTCCGCCCAGTTTTAGTGAAAAGCTACGTAACTAATGAATACAGTAGAACTGATATGCCGTTAGCGCAAAAAATATTTTTTCCAAATAATACAACTTGTGTTGATCCTGTATAAAATAGTCACTTAGATTGTTTCATTAGCTTTTAAGTTGTACAGACGCCTTCAAATTTAAGTGACTTATGTTGAGAAGATGTCGCTACTGAGGCAGGTCACTTAATTTTGAAGTCATCCCTACATTAACATTAGTAATTCATAGATAAGATAGATAAGATACAAATGATACTTTACACCCTTTTCATTAACTTCCTAAACAGTTGTGAGATTAACTCTGATACACCAGTTAATACAATATTGGTCACCGACTTAGGTTCTTGATACGATCCAAGTTTGGGTTAAGAGTTTCAAACATTTGATCCCTAAAGAGATATAGTCTGTCCGGTCTGGTTTCTAGATACTAGCGGCTGCCCGCGACTTCGTCTGTGTGGACTTCATCCCCTATTTCTCCCACTTAACGTTGAATTTTTAAAACAACATTTCACGGCGAAATTGCAGTTTCACATTTGTACACACCTTAATTTCGACGACCCATTTGAAATCCCTTATACCAATATAAGGGTTGAAAAGAGGGCGATAACCACCAGTGGTTGCGGGTTCGATCCCTGCACAGTACTAACATTAATTGTGTGCATGAACATGTCTGTTTGTACTGGTCTGGTTGTTTCCTACGTACATTGAGTATTTACATATTAAAACACAGCTTCGCAAACACAGAATGTCGCATTTATTTTTTTTCAAGTTAAAGTAAAAAAATAAGCTTCTAGCTGAATAAATGGCGTGGGTTTCATACAAATTTTCATACCTTATTCCAAACCCCTATAGATCTTTTTCCGTATTATTATGCCGGGCTATGTCCGTACAAATATGATTTAAAAGCGTGAAATACACAAACAGACAGAGTTACTTTCACATATACAATATTGAATAAGGATGACTCCGTATTCCCAAGATCCAAGTTTAGATAAACTCAAGCATAGAAATACGGGTGGTCGGGCCCCAAGAGATGACGAAGATATGTTATTTGAAAACTCGTCTAGTTCGTAACATAAAATACTTAGCATTTTCAAGCAGACCCAAACATGGATGTTAAGTATAAGTTTAACATGTTGACATGTCTGAGGCGTTGGGTACTTTTAAACAAAGTTTTGAAGTGATTGAGCATTATAATAATAATAAATATAATATCTTTTGGACATTATTCCACACAGCGCCATCTAGTCCCAAGTGGGCTAATTATAGTCCGTTATTATGGATACTAGACAACGGATAAACATACTTAAATACTTTTTTTTTTGTAAATACATACTTAATATACATAGGAAACACCCAGACCAATACAAACAGACATGTTCATGCACACAAATGTTTGTACTGTGCGGGGATCGAACCCGCGACCCTTGGTGTAGTAGCCGACTTCTCAACAACAATTACACCAAGACGGTCGTCAATGCTGTGTTTATATCAAATAGAGGATTAGCAGATATCTTAGGTGAGGAGGGTGATAGTTAAGAGTGCGTATAAACCCAGCAAATTTATAAAATTCACCCGCACCCCCCTCTCTGCGAACACTATCGCCCGCCAAACTACAATACATCTCTCTCGCTCGCTCAACGCGTAGCTTCCGTAGTATACGTAAAACAATCAGATAACACAGTAGGCATTCTTCTTGTGAATACATTGCCTACATTTTAATGTACGTAATTTTACTTTGTATATAAGTTGAATGTTATGTTGTAGATAGTAGTCTCATCTTTTCATTTTTAAGGATCTTTATGCAAAAGGTAAAAACAGGGCCCTAATACGTAGACTACACTGTCTTTCTGTCACCAGTTGATTTTTTCACAATAAATACTAAATACTAGCAGCCACCCGCGACTTCGTCCGCGTGGACTTAGCTGTATATGAAAAAAGATTTTCCCGCTTTTCTGTTGAAATTTTCCTGAATTTTCTTTGCTATGAACCTCACGGAGCCCGAGACCTTTCCAACGAATGCAAAACCGTGGAAATCGGTTCTTGCGTTCTGGAGTTATAGCGTCAGGAAGGAAAACCCGACTTATTTTAATATACTAAAAAAAAAATATATAAAATATATAATCAAATGTATATTTCAGAGTAAATACACAAGCGGGTTTTTTTGCGTTCTTTGTTCTATATTAGTGACGGTAATAGGTGGACGCATTTGTATATTTATAAACAAAAGCTCCCCGGTCATGATTTGACCCGGCTTTTTTTTTCGTGGGGAAATCTTCATGGATACCTCGCCGCCCGGGGGGACGACGATGTTATGTTGGACTGCTACCGACCAAAACCCCGCGGCCGCTACTACGCGCCTCAAGGCGCTTGCAGGCCGCACTGGCCCCGCAACCCCACGTGTCGCCCTTAGGGGCCTCAACGAGTGGGTGGCTAGTCCACCACACTGCCACGCCTTCTATTCGCTTCCCGGCGGTTGGACCCTACCACCAGTACTAAGCCCCCTCGCAACGATAAGGTGAGAACTCATGACGGGGTGGTTTGACTCTCCTCCACCAACTGAACACGAATTAAAGGGTCATATCCCGCCTGGCGCGATTGTCAGCGATTATAATAATAGATTTTCAATGTGTGCGTGTGCATTGGGTGAGCACCCTCTAAAAATGAATAAAAATGTTCTCACCATTTAGTTAAAGGTCTAAAACAATTGTAAATGTAATCTTGCAATTTGTAAAACGATGGAACCGAAGTTATTTAATGAAATGTGTGCTCACCCAGTTCTTACAAAGGGGCAGCCGTATCTCCGTATGTAATGACTACAAATACCAATAGTGTACTGAATTTTAGTAAAAACCTATTCTAACTAGGGTTTTAAAATTCAGTTTCACAAGATCCGTAATAAAAAAAATACAATGATTTCTTGTGCTCACTCAATCCTCACGTTATTAAAAGGGCTGATATTTTAGCGAACTAGCAATTAAATGGCATTCATAATTTGTACTGTTTTAGTTGTATTGTCACTTTATTTTGTAACGTGTGAACACCATACCCTACCCTACTCCCTACCCTACTTTATAGAGTTCCGGACAAACAATAAATTGCGTATATCTCCTGAAGTAAATAAAAATATCAAAAACGTATAGACATGATCATTTTGTATTTTTTTTGACTAAATTTGACATGTTAACTTATTCTTCAAAGTTTAGTTACAAAGAGGTATACACGTTTTTCACTTTACGAAAATAAGAGGATTGGGTGAGCACTTTAAAAAAATATATACTCAAGAACGCGCAGTGATAGTGGTTTGTTTTATATTTTACAAAATTATGTTCATAGTCAACCAAAACAGTACAAATTATGAATGCCATTTAATTGCTAGTTCGCTAAAATATCAGCCCTTTTAATAACGTGAGGATTGGGTGAGCACAAGAAATCATTTGTATTTTTTTTTATTACGGATCTTGTGAAACTGAATTTTAAAACCCTAGTCAGAATAGATTTTTACTGAAATTCAGTACACTATTGGTATTTGTAAAGTCATTACATACGGAGATACGGCTGATCCTTTGAGAGAACTGGGTGAGCAGACATTTCATTAAATACCTTCGGTTACATCGTTTTACAAATTGCAAGATTACATTTACAATTGTTTTAGACCTTCAACTAAATGGTGAGAACATTTTTATTAATTTTTAGAGGGTGCTCACCCAATGCACACGCACATATTTTCAATTGTATCTGGTTTATAAGGCGTTGAAAGGTGAATGAAAAATTAAAATGAATGCCAAAAACATCATCTTTATTTCAAGTATGTGCATATTATACGAGGGTCATTCAATAAATACTTACTTAGCCTACAAAAAGTAAGGGAAAATTTTTGAAAAGTTGCAATTTATTTTTCAACATAGTCTCCTTTCAGTTTCAGATACACTTAGCACAGCGATGCTCAAACTTTTTTAACCCGTCCGAAAAATAGTTTCTGTCAAACTCTGCAAAAAAGGCCTCTGTGGCGGCAATGACCTCCTCATTTGATCCATATCTATTCCCGGCGAGTGTTTTTTTCAGATTAGGAAACAGGAAGAAGTCTCAAGGGGCCAACTCTGGAGAATACGGTGGATGGGGCAGCAATTCGATCAATTTGGCCATGGCAACGGCAGACGTGTGAACCGGTGCGTTGTCGTGGTGAAACAGCACGTTTTTCTTCGCCAGGTGGGGTCGTTTTTTCTTTAATTCGGCGTCGAATCAGCCCAATAAATCGGCATAGTAAAGCCCTGTTATTGTTCTACCCTTCTCGAGGTAATCGATGTAGATCAAATCTTGTGGATCCCAGAAAACGACTACTTAGAGTGCGTCGTCGCTTCAATGAACTGTAATTGAAAAGTTCAGCTATTTACAAAATTAAAATTAAAAAATGACACAGTAGAAAAAAAATAATGCGGAAGCCATATTTATACGGAAAGGCACAAATTACCCACTATTAGGAAAGTCATTTGCAATTAAGCATAAAAGTACTCGTAGCAAGTGGCGTTCTGAGTCAAAATATCGCTCGGCTCATGCGTTTTGTGGTTGCAGTTCTAACCACCCCACCCAAATCAACCCTTTTCCGTTCAACTGATCGGATTTATTATATATTTACAGGAGAGTGCAAAGCAGCGGCCAGGCAAAAAAGTATGCGGGAAATGGTTAATTTCGGCGTCTGTTACTTTCAAATTACTGATTTAAGACAGGATGGTTTGGAAAGTGATAACTTTATCAGAAATTATCTAACGTTATTTTTCAAATGACTATTTCCTATTCGTTATTTTTCTCATGACAGGTCTCCGCTAGTTTAAATGTTATCGATTGTACTGTAAGAATTTAGGCGGATACCTTTCTGGAGTATTCTCTTCATTCCTCGAGTAATCATTACGGTAAGTATTTTTTCTGACTGACAATAGTCTGTAGATATAGGCTGTCTATTAGGGTCTACATTTTCCAAATTCAATGTTGTTCTGTAAAATAAACACAGTACTTAGTATATTTACTCATGTCGTAGTAACTAGTTATTGTTTCAGCCAGCTTCAACTTTACTAAAAAAAATATCCCAAGATGGAAAAGCAAGTATGGATACTATTTTTAAAGAAACCTACATAGTCGACGACGCGCATGCCTCCACAACTTCATTTTGATCACACCTGTCAGATTGTGAAATATTTTGAGATGCAGCAATTCTGAAAATTAAATATTATTTGAAAATAATTTACTTACAATAAATACCTGGTGGATTGAAACAAATACCTTCGAAATCAACCTATTATTTGAAGAGACCAACTAAAGTCATGTGATTACTTAGCATATACTTTACACCATCTGTTTACGTCATCTTACTAGAGCGACTCAAATGAATTTATTTCTCTTAAAATACAATACAACATACCTTCGACAATTAGACATCCTTGCAGTTTGTAACTTTTTTAGTTCTCGTTCACTAAGTCCTTTTCTTTTTCCCCATTTCACTATTTATTTTGAAACTCGGAGCAGCTAAGAATTTGAGCGTAGTCTTCTCGTCTCAACGGAGCGATGGGTACTGATGTGTGAAATAGAAATATGTGTCAAGCTTCACAAACGTGCGACGGAAGATGACTTTTTCCGCGGAATCAAAACGTATTAAGTGCCAAAAGTGTTTAATCGTTATAAATCCAAAACTAAAAGTAATTTTAAAAAATGGCTAGACATAGCCCTTACTTATTTTTCAATATAATTATTTATAAAAAAATTGTCATCATAGTAATTGCCATGTCCAGTATAAAACGAAAAAAAGGGAAAATCAGACGTAACTTCGTGATTTTTTTTTATCGAGATAATTTAATTATTTTATGTTTTTGATCAAACACAACCCTCGAAAATATAATGAAGCGTAACATTTAATAAATTCATAAAATTTCATCTAGTATTTATCACGTACAATCAAGAAGAAGATTGGTAGTTTTGCTTTATGCGCACTCTTAATGGTTAGAGCAGTTTCCCGGTATGCAGAAGACTCTGGTCCGAATCGCGTCTGGTATAGACGCGATTCGGACCAGCGTCTTCTAGGCATTTTTTTGTTTAAAAATGTTAATTTTTGTCGATGAGATGTGAGTTTTAAAGGTCGTTGATAGTTTTTCTTTCTTGAAGATTAAGAATATCAAGAAACCTTTATATGACAAACTATTTACTAATAGCTAATATTGCAATTAACAAACCAAAGTCGAGTCATTATTTTTTATCCATATAATTGTACTTGTAAAACACATTTTATTTAGCATTCCTAAAAGATGATTTTTGCTGAATTTGACTAGAAATCTCTCACGTAGGACAAATATTTACCTTACTGTATTGCCGAGTTCGTAACATGACAAAATTAATACTAAATAGACCATACATTTCTGTGAGTTATGTTCTCGCATACAGACGAGACGAGTATTTGAGGCAAACAGTAAAACCATTAGCGGATGTCTACCTTAGGTTATGTGCTTCTAATATACTTACCCACTTCGTAACTTAGTTACGGATAGGGCTGACTAGAGGAGTGCATTTAGTACTTTATTTAAACCAAAAAAAAACAAGTGTTTGAGCGTAATCAGGTCCAATGGACCCGGTTTCACGCCATTACAGCGATTTGCATGTCTTAGTTTTTTTTAAATTAATCAAGGATTTATTAGTCCGGTTTGTTCAAACAGCTTAAAGCCGCAATTACTGGACTGATTACTACATTAATGATTTAGATTCACAAATATAGCCCATTTCCGCGGCAGTTTGAGTATTATAATATTATTATATAATATATAATATATAATATATATAATATATTATTTGAGTATTATAATACTATAGTGAACTTAGTTTTTGTGTGTCTATTTATTAGCCACCATTACCTATTAAATAATTATCAGTAAAAGTAGCATCAATATGTGCAGACGCCTTGAAAATTAAGTGACCCACCTCAATAGCGACATAGGTTACTTAAATTTGGAGGCGTCTCTACGTGTACGAGTGCAAAATTTTTCATATTTTGCCCGATATATTACATTTTCCCTCACTAACGCTCAGGATTCTAATAATTGCTCATCACCAAAATTGAGCACGCGGTGTAAAAGCAACTTTACACTCTTGTTTATCAAATAAATATTTACAAACCCATTTCCGCGGCAGTTTGAGTATTGAGTTAAAAATACATATTTTTGAGCAGAAACTTAAAAAAACGTAAGACTTATATTAACAGCCAACCGTTTGAAGGCCAGATCACTTACAAAAAATTCTCAAATTGTACCCAACATTTTCAGTCGAACGTATTTTTAAAAAGCATTATAAAAAATTTAGATATTTCGAAATCGCCACCCTGTATTGCCAGCCCTGACCATAACCTACTTGAACAAGGGACAAACTGCTGCCTCCGATATTTGAGGTACCCCTCCGGCTCGAGGGTGCTCCAGCAAACTATTTGACCTAAAAGCGCATTCTTGGCAATTCCTTTTGAAACTCCGTCTTCTTCGTCTGTCTACGTAATTTGATGAGGAGGAGCCGAAGAATTTTTATGAATGGCTGCATTTTAGTTCACATTCTGCAATTGTGCCAGGATAGCTGAAATCATAAGGTCTCAACAGTATGGTGACTTGTAAATGAAGTTATATTTATTTTTGTAATCAGATTCGTCCTAGGGCCTTTTATTTTCGTAGCTCATTTTATGTCATTTTATTTCAATTTCAATTACTACAAAATGATGTTTTGAACACGATTTTAGGAAGGAATTTTGGAACTACCAATTGTGTGCTAAAATAGTGCTAAATACTTAAAATAAAACAAAATTTAGATGGACTTATCACTTGAAGGGACCTCTTTCAGACAATCTTCAGACCATCTAAAAAAAATATACTTATACTGTTTGAAGTAGCAAGTAAATTCATTTTAATGTAACTCAAAATTAACCATGTTAGGGGAAACACCAACTTAAAATAGAAGGTTTTTAATCAACAAGCAAAGTGGATACGGGGATAGTGCAGTATATAAGTTATAAAAAGTTCATATAATATCAGCCGGCTAGATAATCCTGAGAGAAAGATGAAAGACACTCTAAATTAATCTTTCCTTTAGTCTGACGATTTTCAAGTGAATGGCGTTTCACCAGTCCATTATCTTAAAAATTCTTTATTTCTTTCCTCATTTCGTAACTGTGGTGGTTCATTGTTTAAACACTGATCCTATTACAAAGCGGCAGTTTCATAAAAGTTTTTTGTTGTAACCTACAAATTATAATACTATAGTGAACTTAGTTTTTGTGTGTCTATTTATTAGCCACCATTACCTATTAAATAATTATCAGTAAAAGTAGCATCAATATGTGCAGACGCCTTGAAAATTAAGTGACCCACCTCAATAGCGACATAGGTTACTTAAATTTGGAGGCGTCTCTACGTGTACGAGTGCAAAGATTTTTCATATTTTGCCCGATATATTACATTTTCCCTCACTAACGCTCAGGATTCTAATAATTGCTCATCACCAAAATTGAGCACGCGGTGTAAAAGCAACTTTACACTCTTGTTTATCAAATAAATATTTACAAATCCAACCCAACAAAGATGCCCACACATAAGAGCATCGGCGCCAAGCCACGCGAACATTTCAGGAAACGCCTTCAGTTTCCCACTGAGGTTGAAGCGCACGCCTGGCTGAGCTTTCCAAACCGTAGTCGACCAGTTTCAGCTGTTTGTTCCGTGCTTTGGCGTTCTCCGACAAATCTTGCTAACGTGGCTACACTCTACCAAAAGACGATTCATTTTGTTGAAATGTAATCCTACTAATATTATGAATGTGATAGTTTGTATGTGTGGATGTGCCGTGTTGCTTCTTCAAGTACATTACGATAATATGGCTTAAACATCTTAATAGCATATTACAATAATATGGCTTATTCATCTTAATAGCATATAGGCTACAATTTATTAAAAAAAATATATATTTATTAAATTAACTTCTTAAGTAGGTTGATTGAAAAAAAAAGTATCATTTTTTACGCGCAGACGAAGTTGCGTGGGCGCCCGCTATCCTTGTATTGTTATCTTCTACTATATGAAAATAAGTCGGGTTTTCCTTCCTGACGCTATAACTCCAGAACGCACGAACCGATTTCCACGGTTTTGCATTAGTTGGAAAGGTCTCGGGCTCTGTGAGGTTTATAGCAAAGAAAATACAGGAAAATTTCAACAGAAAAGTCTACGCGGACGAAGTCGCGGGCAGCTGCTAGTGTTTTGTACAATCATTATTATGTTTCAAATTAAACTAATTTATGTTATTTTGATGATGAAAAACGACATGACAAGCGACTCTGAATAAGTTACATTACAATCGATTAACGTAAAAAACGTGTTTCATTTTTATAAAATTTTCTTATTGCTTTTCGCTGTTAAAAATTCATAACATATTTTTTGTTTTTATATCTTTTCTTTGTACCGATTTCTAAATGATTCGTAACGATATTACACAATATAAAACAGTTTAAAACAAGTACCTACACATACACACGAATTGGTCCAATTCTAAAATCAAGAGTTTGATACTGAAATTTCGTGAAATGTTGATTCATTTTAGAAATGTTGTTTGGTAATTTATGAAATGAAATACCAGCAAACAACTTTTATTGCTCAGTCAGACCCTCAGAGCTATTGGAGTGTTCCGCTGAAGTTGTTGTAATATTAGCTGCACCGCGCAATATCATTGCTCATTTTGCCAGCTCTAAGAGCATCAATCCACTTTGCTTTGCTAGTGCTTCAATATTGGATTTCGAGTCTTCAAGGAAGAAATTCAAACTAAGCTAATGCAGATTAGATATGAATTTTATTTCGTTAGATACTTATGAAATAACGGGTCGGGAATAGAAACGTGTAATACTCATATAACTTTATATTATATTGGAATACAATATTTTTTTATCTTTCCTTGACCGTTAATTTTCGACCATATTCTTTTGGCGCCAACTAGTTTCTGCCTTTCTTTTTTTACAGATTAAAAAAAACAAATGCTAGACCGATTGAATGTTAATGGTATAAGGAGTAAACAGTATAAGTCCTTAATCATATCAATTTGTAAACTTGCACAATTTTAAGAAATACAATAAGTATTAAAAATGTATATTTTAAAATGGACGGTTTTATAAATCATCAATTTTTGGAATCGATACAATCAAATCGATTTTCGAGGCGCGAGTTGGAAATTCCGAAAATAAACAACGCAAGGAGGTTCAACACCTCAAACAATTTATGATTATTTTTAACAAGCGGCCGCCCGCGACTTCGTCCGCGTGGAATTTAGTTCAGCCAGCGAGTACAAATTGTAGCCCAAATGGTATTTCGATGTTGACCTCTTCTAATTCGGAAAGCACCCATAGTTACGCTAATGACAGCAGCCGTCTGTCATCAACTGTCATGCCATACCACGTGATGCCGCGTACATTTTCATATTTTACTTGATATTTTCAATAATTTACACAATATCTTTATAAATTGTAGCCTATGTCTTATTCAGATGTATAAGCAACATTATTGTAAAGTTTCATTAAAATCCATTCAGTAGTTTTTACGTGAAAGAGCAACACAGCACATCCAGACATACAAACTTTCGCCTTTATAATATTAGTAGGATAACCTAACACATAAGACATTGCTCTTATCCAAATAAAACTGATATTACATAGACGTTTTATTTATATATTTTTTGCAACTAACCAAAATGTAAATGTTAAACGAAAGAGGAAGCAAGTGAAGCTAAAAACAAACGTCCCTGAAAAGTTTTGGGGTAGAAAGGTGCAGGTTAAGGATTATATATACCTACCCAAAAAGGATTATTATCCATCCCTCTGAAAAGAAGGCAGGTGTCAATTTTCCCGCATCGAATGTTACTTTAGTTTACCCTGTAAGTATAAACGTGGGGAGAACCATTTACAGTGAACTTTAAAAGTTTTTATGCAATGGCCACGCTAGAGATTTACCAACATACCCCTTTATTCATGAAAACTTAAACAGCGCAACAACAAACTTTTGTATCGTTCTTTCCCTTTCTTCTTGTTGCTGCCACCATTTGCGAGTGAGTGACATAACACACCAATGGACTAATATGTTCTTTAGCGTTGCGTTCGTTTCCATGAATGAGGGGGTTAGTCAAACAGCATTCACTTACTTTAGTAACGTTAAAGTTTTAACGTCTCACCCCCTTATTCATAAAACCTTAAACAGCGCTTCAAAAACACAGTAACTTTTGTGTCGCTTTGTCACTTTCATTCTTGTTGCTGCCGTCATTTGCGAGTAAGTGACATATCACGTCAATTGCCTAAACTATGCTTTAGTTAGCGTTGCAGTCGTTTATATGAATAAGAGGGGCATTGTCTCAATCATTATTATCGCTGTCAGCATTCGAGAGCTAGTAACAGGACAGATCGATAGTAAAACCAACGCGGCTGGTTTTAGTTTTAATGCATAAAGAAAATACAATTTAAATGCGTGTTAAAGCTTTGGAGTTACTTCAGAAATAATTTGGAATTTCAATCATATTGAATCTGAAACCGCTCAAATACTCCTTCAAATTAGGTAATCATTGATAATACAAAGTTCGATTTATGGTAATTCATCATATCAATCTTTCAAAGTTCCGTACGTTGGAAATGATGAACACTCGCAATTACGTAATTCGATATTGCTTACTTTACAAACTTTATAGATACAATTACAGTGATTACCACTTTATGTATGCTGTAATTTTAAGGTAACCCTGGACTGCTTTTTTTGTGACAAATCGTTTTTGACTTTTACTAAATCATTGATTCGAAATACTATTCATGACTATCACTGTCTCTCCAGTATTACTGAGTGTAAAAAGCTTTGCCAATAAAAAAAAAACAATTTGACCAAACCCCCTTTAGTAGTCCAAGCTTCTAATAATGTCCGCAGACCTCTTGGGCCGGATCAGAGCATAACCTACACCATCAATACGGATTTTGTCAGTATCTTGTTGCGTACTGAAGCGCCACCACACCCAAGATAAATAACACGACCCAGGATCTAGAATCAGATCAAGGATGTCACGATATCCAGAGATAAATATTGTGAACCTACACAACATATCACTAAATATCGTGATCCATCAGTATATATTGACCTATCACAATATGAATCCTCCGTGTAGCGTTCGCCTATAAGACTGTGATGTCGTCGAGGAGAGGACTTCGGTAGCCGGCCGCTTTTAGCCCTCAGCTTTTTCCTCAAACTTCTGTTCGATTACCATCTCCCAGTAACACCCTAAGCCGAGTCTCGGCCCTAACTGTAAGCACCATTAGGCAAGTTACTTATTATTAGGTTACTAAATATTAGGGTTTGTGAGTTTCCACTCATTCCATTGTTGAATATAGCTGTGAAAGACAAAATTTGGTCTATTTTGAAAAAAACACAGCGGTTTTTTTATATAAATGGAACTAGGCAGTCACTTGATCACAATCTCATCTGATGTTAAATGATGATGTGGTCGATGTTGGTACATAAATATCTGCTCAGCAAGTGCCTATTTACTATTTTCTTGAAGATATCCAAGATATAGTGTACTATGTTTGAGAGCAATGGTATTATAATAAAAAACACGTAGTTTTGACTTTCGTAACTTTGAACACCTGAGCAAAGCATTGACAATGTGAGACGACACTGCGCAACATGTATCTGCCTCGTTTACGCTCTAGTAAGTTATCATACTATCTTGTGTACACACGGTCAAATTATAGGTACGTACACCAGGGGACTCTTTCGACTCTTTTAAATATCATTGTTTGAGAGAGTTTCTTTTCTTTATTTTATCTAAAGAAATAGAAAACCCTTTCTTGAATTATCCAATTTAGTGTGAAAGTATTTTCTCTGTTGGAAACATGAACATTTCAATTACAGTCAATACGAATGAAACGAACGCTTGGTTTTAACTTGCACGATCTTCTAAAAAGATTTATTTGTGTAGTTTTTCAATATTGCCTATGGTGTGACTGGACACTGTTTTATTTTGACATTGACAGTGATAGATGTCGTGGAGAGTATTGTTGATGAAGTACATGTCAAAATACCTCGAGATTACAGCAAGTATAACTTGTAAAAATGTGGCTATTACAGTGATTAAGTGAGAAAAGTGTGTGGAAAGGTAATGTGATATGCTCCGGGACGATGTGAAGATGAGAGAATGTGTTATGTTGTTCGGGAGCTGATCCTCCTGGTACCCAATGGCTAGTAGCCCTACAGGTAAGAATGTAAGTTTACCTGAAAAATTCACCATCAGTCAATGGTATTACAATAAAAAAGACGTAGACAGGTTATGTCGCTTCAGTAATGACTGACGCGAAGTCAAAAATAGTACCCTGCCGTACGTACCTATATTTTGTCCGTATGTACAAGATAGTAGGATTATTTACTAGAGTGTAAACAAGACAGATACATGTTGCGCAGTGGCGTCTCAAGCTGTCAATGCTTTGCTGGTGGTCGAAGTCCTGATTTCGGGTGCCACTTTTTTATCACAAGTTACCTATCTTCGTCTTTTTAGTATAATTTCATTGCCATCAGTAGAAATAATGAAAACATCGTTCCTAATAGAAAATCGAGAAAGATACACTTTTCTCTATTCTGTTTTTTTTGTTCTGTTTCATTCAGCTGCCAATTAATTTGCAGTTTCATTTAGGCTCAACATTCCCACAAAAATGAAAATAACGAGCCGTCAGACAAAGTAGGTGCCAGTTTCAATTGTTAGATAGGAAATCAAAACGGGTTTTGTTTACACAGAAACACGAAAATAACAAACCGTCAGATAGAGTTGAAAATATAATACATTTTGCAACGGAAATGTCGGTGTTGTTTTTGTTCTTTTACCTTAAGACCCACAATGCAGCGGTGAGTGCTCTCGAACAGGAATAATCCTGTTTTTTCATTGGATTAACTGGTGCTTGACGAGGACTAAATAAGGTTTTACGATGTTTTTAAATACTTTTGCACTTAGTAGTGCTGAAGCTGCTGAAGAAGTCAACTCAACCTCATTTGCTAATGAAAGCTTTTAGTACTATGATTTCTATGGCTTAACTGCTCATGTACTTTACCGACGGATTTGGCTGGATCTATGCCTTTACTATCCAATATGTGCCAACTCTTGACCACCACAAAAGATAGGTCTTCAAACGAGGATTATCTTTGTGATTGTACAGGAAAGCCATTTAAAGTATATTTTTTCAAGCAAGATCATGACTCTAACATGGGAACATTTAAAAAAAGGTGCAGTATCATGGCTAATTTACAAGGCTATTAATTACACTATTACTTAGGGGACAAAAAATGCACAAAATTGCAGAAACGAAATGTCACTTCATACGAATTGCTTACATTGCTCTTAATTTTAGATCAAGGCATAACGTTTGATAAGCCAAGATATTACGTCAAGCTTTATTCTTCTACTTCAGCTTTATTCTTCAGCTATCAGCTGGTCATCTACCAGCTGATTCTCATTCAAGAAAAAAACCGCCTTTTTTGTAGCGGTACAGCCAAGCGTTTTTTTAAATGAGTGCAAAATGTCCATTGTCTGATTGATTTGAAAATGAGCTCAAACGACGCAGACGAACTCGCTGATTTCGAAAAAGTATAATAATATGACTTAATATCGACCAAAATGTTGCTTCATACATTTTGTCTTTTACCACTCAAAATAGATTTGACTGTCTTAGTGTCGACTGTTATAAACCAAACGATTATTATATAATTAGTGATTCTTAACTGTCGTCAGGCAAAACCCAGTCAGAAGTTTCCTATTCTGTAAGTAATTTGCCTTGAGGTCTGAAGCTATGTTTCGATCAGTCGCACATAGCCTCATAAGGTCACATGCGAATTGCCCTCACCACAGTATAAACATACAGTAGAACATCTACATACAAACGTGCCGCTCTCGGTTTGAATGTGTGCGTGCGCGTCGCGCGCTGTTTCGTAAAATAGGGAGGCATAGGGTGGCGGCAGTACGGACGGGCTGTGCCGTGTGTCTGTGTCCACGCTAGGCTAATAACTCTGCGGGTGGCCTTAGATAACCTACTGTATGTTTATACTGTGCCTTCACACTACAATACAAATTACAATGTGTTTGTGATTACTCGGATAAGTTAACATCGGATATAGATTGTCAGTGGCTGATTAGTTAGCTGATGTGTGAAATGTAGTGTTTCACACAATGTGGTGTTGCAGCTGAAATATATTTTAATCAACTAGAGGTGTGATGGTTCAACTGATTGAGTGAATAACGTAGGGTCATTTCGCCGGTTTGCGTCCACTTAGTGCAGTTGCTAAGTTTGAAGGTGAAACTAAAAATGTTCTAGCACTCATTTGTATGAAAAAATGATATAATGTGTTCATTATATAGTCTATTTTAGGATTAACTTACAGTTTTGTCCGAAAAAGCTTGCGTTTTTTTTTAAAATAGATAATTATCCGAATTAGGCGTTTTACCCAGTTTGCGTCCAAAAAAGCCAGTTCGCGTCCACCCTGGACCAATTCGCGTCCACCGGCTTCATAAAGGATAATAGGGGTGATATTTTTTATGAATTTGTACAGAAAAAGTTGTATTATATCAAATTCCTTATTGAATAATAAAAATACTTCAAATCAACTTTATTTACATTAAAAAAACGCTTGAAAAAAATTATTACTCAAATTAAGTAAGTTGTACGTAGATAATCATTGCACCTATGTAAAATTAAAAAAACACTGGGAATATGCCGGGTGTTCGGTCCGCCTGTTGTGTGCCATTTCACCCATTTCCCCAGGCTCTGTGTCTTCAAGTTGGCACAGCTTCCCGTCAAATCTTCGCGTTGTTTAAAGAGATCTGCTCCACCGTCAGCGCTCGTACTTGGGCTATGCCTAGTTTGTCCGACCCTGTGAGCTCCCATCTGGTCAGTGGGTACGTTGGCATTTTGCGATCAGGTGGAGACTTGTTTCTTCGAACTCCTCGCACTGCGGACACACATGGGGTCGTCTTTCACGCTTATCAGGGTTAGATGTCTATTTGGTTGGGAGTGTCCCGTTTCTATCTTGATTACTAGTCGAACGTTGCTTCTAGAAAGCTTAATCAGTAGCCCCTCCCCTTTCGTGTCTAGTCCGTTGGGAAACTAGCTCAACTGTCGCAATCCTGCCGTGGTCTTTGATCCTTCTTTGGTTGCTGCGATAGTTCTGCGCTTGATTATCCCTCGATGATGTTAACCCCTCCTGGGTTCTTCTCGACCAATGCTTTGGGCCATTGATCAGCTTCTTCGTTGTCTGCCTTTCCCTCGTAGCAGGAGACCCTCGCACATCCAACTTCAGCTGTGCCAGCTAGTCTCTCTAGTGCTGATTTGCATCCTTTGACAATCGCTTATGTTGTCTCTGCTTGTTGAGTGCTTTCAGTGCGCCTGGCTGTCACTGTAGATCATCATTTTTGTGTCATCGTTTTGACGCTTGCCTAGCAGGCATGTCAGCGAAGTCCAGAATTGCGGAGATTTTGGTTGACAAACGCTCGCCGGCCAGCCTGCCCAGGCGTCTTTATCTTGTCATCTCCTCTGCTATCATCAAATAGTACATATTGCGCACGCTTGCAACCAAGAGCTTTGTTGATTTTTTTCTGAAGCGGTCGGTGTAGCATACTACTCCACCTGGTTCTGTTCTCCTTTCGTCTGTCTATGAATGAATAAACAGTAAGTAATCAGTTCTGTTAAGTTTTGTCTTATCGTTTTATTCTTCACTCGAATTTCATTTAACGCTTCCTTTAAATCGTCTTATGTTTATGTTCCCTTTTCTTCATTCTTTCTTGGTTCCGAAGACCGCATCTTAAATTTATTTATTTATTATTTATTTACATTAATTAATACGGATTACCCAATTACATTAATTAGACAAAGAAAATATAAGAAGAATGTAAGAAAGTACGTAATTTCATTTAAAAATATATTTATAAGCACGTAGTCTGAATAAAAAATGTATTATAATAACAAACAATACATTTAAAATTATTTTTACAAGTAAGTAAATTTTATTGTACTTAAAAAAGTAGTGGACGCAATCTGGTCTATCATTATCCCCTATAGGTATACTTTGCGTCCATAGCGGACGCAAACTGGGAATTTTATAAATTCGATGTAGTAATTCGCGTCCACCCCATTTTATTCGTCAAATACAAAAAACTTAAGCTAATTCATAGTTCATATTATTCCTTTTTTCATTATAAAAGTCTAGAAACAGCTATGTATCCTAAAATTCACATATAACAACAAAAAACTTTCCTTGGAACGCGCCACTGCACACTATTTTTTCGCTAAGAATCCGCTCTCTTGCTGAACATCCGAGACAAATTATTTTTTTAAACGGGGTTGGTTTGGCGCACGGACCTTATATCGTTATGTGCGTGTCTCTTGAACATTGAGGTATTAGTACTAATGACTTTTTTTTCAATTCGTGTGTTAGTTTACTTATTTTCGAGTATTTTCAAAGGCAGATCGGTGAAGTGGACGCGAACTGGGTGGTGGACGCAAACAGGCGAACTAACCCTATCACATTTGAAATGTGACCATTTTAAGCGAGCGATTTCAACTGAATGTCGGTTGTAACAACCATAACAGCAATACTTAAATATAATATATTAACTGTACACTCTCAATACATTTATGACAACATAATGTACGTACGCAAAAATTTGCACCTTTTCAAGAAGAATTGTGATAGTCATAAATTCAATACAAGAAACAAGAACAAACTTGTAAATCTTAATCTTAGACTTCATAAAGTAGGAAAATCATTTGTGGGTCAATGTGTAAAATTCTTTAATAAAGTACCTCAAAGTCTTGTTGAACTACCCCTTCACAAGTTTAAATCGCAAATTAAAGAAAAGTTAATGAAACGAGGTTATTACAATGTAAAAGATTACTTGAACGACAAGGATTTGTGGTCATCTCAGAAATAGTCTGCTCCTCTGCACATCATGTATTTTGACTTTACTGTTGTTACTCTGTTATCGCAATTATTGTAAACAAACAAGATTAAAAAAGAGTAACTACCGAGTTTCTTGCCGGTTTCTTCTCGGTAGAATCAACACCTCGGAACCGGTGGTAGAATCACATTATTACTTTTTAATTTTTATGTTATGACTTGTCATAAGTGCTTTTTAATAAGTTTACATGAATAAAGACTATTTTTACTTTACTTTACTGTTATGATTGTAATATAACATCTGGCATTAAGGTTGCTCACTAACCTTACACCCCTCCAACAATCCGCACTGAGCCCGTGTGTTGGAAGATGGCTCGTTACACCTAATAGTTGAGGTGAGGCCTGTGCCCAGCAGTGGGACGTATAAAGGGCGCGTATGCTTATGTAAAAATGACGTACTCCATTACGTTTCAGTGTCCAGTTTCCATACGAACAATAATTGAACACTCTGAAATATCCTCGAACATTGTAATCTGATGAAAAACCCTGAAAATCGGACATATTACATCTCAGAAAACCCGTAAATTATGTAATAAACATACATGCAGCTATATTGCTAGTGGCGATGTTTTCTCAAGACAAATTATTGGTACTATAAGATTGGTACGATAAGAAGCAGGTATAAACACGAAACGGTGGAAGGGAGCGTGAGATGTTTAGAGGCCGGTACACATCGCTAGCATTGATTTCTGTAATATTCGTTGCGAGAACAAATTCTTTTTGCGAACATTCGCGAAGTAAAAACCCAATCATTATGTTCTTAGTTCGGGAATAATCGAATAGCAGCGACTGCTCATTGAAGAAACGAATGCTTTCGATTTGTACTGTCTTAAATGTGAACCAAAAACATGAAAAAGCACAAAATGTTTGTATTTCAATGCACAATGTAAAAAAAAACTAAACAAGAAACTGTTATTGTAAATACACGCGTAACCTAAAATAAATATTATGACATAGTTTCTATTCATTCGTTCATTAAGAACTAGTTACTTGCAAAAAATAAAAAGAGGTTACAGTAGTTGCCTAATAGAAAATATTACCAATACGTAAACTAAATATTATCTTACGATATAATACCATTATTTTACCACCATTTTAACAAGAGTGTGGTTTTACTAATTTATAATTAACTTACTTCATGGCTTTAATGCTACAAAACATGTTTCAGCAATTTTTTTCATTTACATTAATCCAAAGAAAAAATTTAAGCTTTTTACTAACTTCTTAAAAAATAAATAATTATACACTCGATCTGACGTTTCTTCCTTCTTAAAGGTCTAACTGCAATATCTTACAACAATATTGAAACTATCAGTTGAAATTATTCAAGAAATGCTTATCGACAGCTGCCGGTACCATTGGAAAATAAACTTTAGTCAATGCTATAGGTTCAGGTGGTCTGTGAGGCTTGAAAGTAAAGACGCAGCTGAAATTGCAAAAACTGAAAACCAATGACACTAAAAGCTGTCAAAACAAAACAACCATTAGTCAACTCTTGAAATTTTGAACGTGATAAAAGTAGAGATCGAACTCCAAAAAATATGATATTTTTATTATTGTTGTAAGTTACTAAGCTGGCGTCTATTTATTGCTTATTTATGTTTTTGTAAGTTACAAATATTAACGATAGTATGTTACAGGTGGAGACGGAAGGACAACCGCCCCCCCCTTCGTCTCCAATTTTACCATTGTGTCCGGCTGGAAGACCAGACGCAGACGTGTTGCCGCTCCTCAATGGCGATGGTAAGTCATTATTATCTTATCTTAGCTTACATTACACAGCACTATGCACGTTTAGGCCCGGCGCCCACTATCGGAATCGGCACTCCTCAGGATTTTAGGTGGCAAATAGCAATATACTATAACATAATGGCAATAAAGCAGAAATATCCGTGATATGTGGTCGTAATACAAAAATACCGCTTCGGCATGCTTGAGGCTGCTGTATCGGCAGCCTTGAGCATGCTTTAGCATGCTTCGGCATCCTTCAGTACGCCGCCGGCGCCGAGACAACCTGCGGTTCGGCATCCTTAAGGACGTCTCGGCATCCTTTAGCATAATTGCCGATAGTGTGCGCTTGCATGTAGGATGCCGAAGGATCCTTTTCCTTGCCGATGCCGATAATGGGCGCCGGGCCTTAGAAGGAATTCTCGCCAAAGTCAGTCAAGAATCGTTTGGATGAACTGTACATAAACTAGTTATGATTATATCAACTAAATGTAACACACTTAATCTAGCTTGGGTCAACTAAGCAATTCTATTGGTTCTTAGAGGCACATTCTCCGCAACGTATTCTATTCGAAAGGCAGCCTCATACTATCCTATTCAATCTTTCTAGTTAGATTTCGGCGAAAAATCAAAATATTTGTCAGAAAACGTAAAATGGCTCATAACATACGGTCACGGCTATATCCGGAACGGGTCAGACAAAGGCACGCTGACCAGGGAATGGAACATTTAGAAGCCCACACTTCGCGAATTTCCACGTAGTGTTGTACATCTTTGCCAATACCACACTGCACCCGTTGCAATAAGGTTGCATGCGTAAGGTCTATCGGTCTTTATTTAGGCCCCTTCTGAACGAGTAGGTGAGTGGAGTCTAATAATGTCCAGAAATATTTAAAATATTTATTTAATTCTTCTCTTTTTTGTTATTTAATCAATTTTGACTCAGTACTCACTTATTATTTTTCTTGAGGAGATGTTGTAGCAACGACAGCTTCATTTCACCTCTGTTTACTGTGGGGAAATCCTCATGGATACCTCACCGCCCGGGGGATGACGGGGTTATGACGGACTCCTACCAAATAAACCCCATGGCACTCAACCGTAGCACTTCGGCGGCGAAGCTGGATTTTCCCTAAAATAATACCGCAGCGCTAGCTCCTTATGGGCCCCCCTTCAACCGACCCCCAAACATGAGGGGAGACCATGAAAGCACCTGGATTACGCAGACACTTTCGCTGCTTTGGTAGACGCCGTGCAATTCAAGCCAGAGCACCCCCGCACTCCGGCCGTCTGGCTCCCACCGTACGCTGACTCGACGACAGACTAATGGGCTTGCAACCACTAGCCACCCTAAGGGCGGCTCCACTGCTGCAACCGGCAGCAGCTTGGTTTTTGGATTGCACTTTGGATACACCTTGACATGAGGAATCTAAATTTTAGCTTTGGACGTCAACTCTCCGGCCGGTATATGTAGGGGATGAAAAGTTAAGTTACTTAATTTAAAAGATCGGAAATTAAAAAAGTAACTTTATTCGTGCCATGAAACTGTATTTATTTCATACATCCACAAGATATACAAGAAAACTACAAAATTATTTAGTCTCTTCTTAGTCATTCTCAGTCAGCACATTTATTATGAAGAGAATACCAAACTCGTCGTAAAAGTAGCTCCGCTGAGCCAGGTAATTTCATGTTTATTTAAACCTTGTGAGAACCTTATAATTTAGTTCGAAATTTTAATTTATGGAGAATTTGCGCAAGCACTGAATGCATTCAGAGTAGTTAATAAAGTTAACAAACATACTAAAAGGCTTCATTCACAGCTATTTCTGATGTGAACTTTGTAGTATCGAAGTGAAAACTACTAGGAAATTTACAAAGAAGAAACCAACAAGTTTTCTTACGGTATTCACAGCATTTTATTAAACTTAAAAGCTTTGAATCGCTACTACTCTTTTGAGTTTGTTCTAAACAGAGAATTTGTTTTGAATATGAAAAATATATTATGTAAAATGTTTTTTGATATTTACGCGGATACTAAAAATGAAAATGATGATGATGGGTTGGAAAATGAAAGAAAATATAAGACAGCGAGTAGAATCCGTTATTTAGAAATGTTGTGTACATTTTAATGACGCGTTTTCGTAAAACGTATAACGCGCTTTTTGAAAGGGACTGTACGACTGAAAGAACCTGAAAGAAAGCCTTTTATTCTAAAAGTCGTTTGTCTTTTTATTTTTTTGAAACGTTAGCAAGGCTAACCCGAGTTTTTCCTCATTATACGAGAATCGCTTTCTTGTAAACATGGAGGATTTTAACCTTGCTGTTATTTTCACCTTCCAGTAGCTGAAGGCGTGATTGAGCAAAGAGGTTTTGTTTGTGTGTAGTATCTACCTAGATTTTATTTTGGAAGCAGATTTAAAATATTTTTTATTTAAGGAAATCATTTTCAAAAGGGCTTTTTTTAAATTCCGTCCCACGAAAGGATACAGTTAGCATCAAAAGGATGTGTGCCAACAGAGTTATTAAAAAAGGTGTTGGCGGTTTGACAAAAGCAATTGTAATACTACAATGATAGAATCATTATTCGTTTGAAATGTCACTTAAATTGCGACGACTTCGAACCAATAAAGGTTTACTAAAATAACTACTGACTATGCAAAAGACACTTGATAGTACACCATTAAAATTAAAATAAGATAAGATGAAGGAATAATCTTATTACACACAAAACAAATTAACTTACAGCTATAAATTACAGTTTACATGGGTATGTACAATATAGGCGGTCTTAAAGCTCAAAACAATTTCTATCGGACCTACCAAGTGAAATTATAATAATGAAAATTAAATAATTATAAAATACTATCAATCTTATCTGCAGCTTTGAACACTATCACAATAGTACGACAATACTATTGCCAAACATTTAAGGTACTGATCAAATTAATTTTAAATTCGTACCTACTTAGCCACATATACAAAGTCACTTTCTCTGTCGCTATGTATGCTTAAATCTTTAAAACTATGCAACGAATTCAATGCGGTTTTTCATAGATAGATTGATTGAAGTGGGAAGCCAGGGCGGGTCGCTAGTCTAAAACAAAATATTTTTATCGTAGGTAAAGCATACCATTTTTTGTTCCATGGCATACTTATTAAAGCTACGGGTCTGCTTGTACGCAAGATTTCAATCTCTTTAGGAACTCCCATAGGACAGTGGAAGACGAATGAGCTTCGGAATTTTAGCACGGGTCGCCCAGTGGGCCGAAAGATTAGCGACGAAGTAACAATGTTGTTAGAACCCTGTTTTTGATGTTATTTTTAAGCAAATCATTAATAAAGAAGCCGTGGTTTTTATTACTTATGATTCTACAACTCAATATATTTCGCCAATTTAGCCAGTGGATGTACGAAAACTACTCGTTTTCATTGAAAACTTTAAATATTGTAACTTGTAACATCAGTTGCATTTACCTACTGTTGACTGTACTATCGGAACTAGACTAAAAATAGACATAATGTTTTGTACTTTTTTTGTAAATATACATGCACTTTTATACTCGTAGTGCATAAAATATTGAATAACCCAGATCAATTTGAACCATTATATTCATGCACACGTAATATTAAGTTTTCAGGTAGTAAACTAGACGAGTTACAAAAGGTATGTACGATTTTGTTTTGTTTTCTTTACAATCCATCAAAATCGTACATACCTACATACAAGTCCTGAACCTACATTTTAAATAGGTCATAATAATAAAAACGTATAGGTACTCGTAACAAAAGTGGATGTTTTCAGGGTTTCCTTCCTAGAAAAATATATTTTCTCTTCAATAAATCAGGATGGTATTTCAAAGTATGAAGCCGGTGTATTCGTCTCGGAATTGAGGTATTGAAGCGGAAGTTAGTACTCGTAGGTAATATAGTTAGTTTGAAGCTATATTTCTGAGATAGTATTGTGTTTGTTGGCTGTTTACGAACACAAAAATTGCGTAAACATTTATTTATCCTTCACATTTTTAACAAGCAAATCTAGAACGACATACATTATATAAACACGAAAAAACCGGGTTTTCGGAGAGTCCGCTCGTGACCACGGCACATGCAATTGTCGCCGAAACGTTGGGCGAATACAGGTAAAAAAGTAGTTTTCAGCGTAGTTGAAATGTTGCCGAAAACCCTTTTTTTTGTGTTTATATAGTGAAAAATGCAACAAGAAAGTTTAAAAACCTACGGCAAACATTGATTATAATTTTTGACTGCACAGGCATATACGAATAAAACAAAACTTGAAATTAAATCAATTATAACGCTACATCTTGTTTTGGAACAGATGCAACATTCCATTACACTTTAAAAGTATTTTATTTATTGTATTAATATCCG
The DNA here is from genome assembly GCA_950022985.1 of Udea ferrugalis. Lineage (NCBI taxonomy): Eukaryota > Metazoa > Arthropoda > Insecta > Lepidoptera > Crambidae > Udea > Udea ferrugalis. Next base: position 3,902,577 of record OX465515.1, read on the forward strand.
CTCAAAACCATTTTCGAAACAGGCAAGTCAGAGAAACACTGATTGCCGCCGTTATGGTGAACGAAACATTCAGAAGCCTACATTACCGACGTTATTCGGTTTGCTAAGGTTTGCTAACGATGTTCGCCTTCGCCGAGGAGTTTTACACAAATCTTATCTATATATATAAAAGAAAGTCGTGTTAGTTACTCCACTTATAACTCAAGAACGGCTGAACCGATTTAGCTGGAAATTGGCATGGAGGTAGTTTAGATCCAGGAAAAGGACATAGGATACTTTTATTTATTTTTCTTTTTTTTTTTTGTTTTTTTTACTTTTTTTTATTAAGGCGGAACAAAGTTCGCCGGGTGAGCTAGTTGTGCAATAAACAGAAAGTAAGTGTTCCGGTCTGAATTGAACTTGGGATAACAGGGGTTGCAAGCCAGAGTGTTCAACCACTGGTCATTGACGCTCTCTGTATAAATGTCTTTGTGTAGGCATATTAGGCCAGTAGAAATCGACACTAAAAAACCCTAAATTCGCAAAGGACGATGTAGTGCTGCATTTTTGGTATGTTGTTTGGATCAGTTAGGGTGATGTAAGTCCCAATTTGCAACTTCGAAAAAGTTGTGCTCGCTGCGCACCGCGTGATAAACTGAGAAAATTTGGGACATTTTTCACTTTTTGCTCTAAAAGTCATAAACTATGCGTTTCCGACAAATAACGTTCACTACATAAATAAAGTTTATTAAATATGCAGCAATTTAAGCCTAGCCGCAGCCCTCTCAACCTTATAACAACTAAGCTGTGGCCTTTCAAAGATAGTCAGTTTTTTCCGAAATATTGAAATTAATGCCACGTTTTTTTACAATTACCACTGTACTGTCACCTTACTTGAATGCCAGCCGACACACAAAGCAGATTCCCGGTGGAACCGACATTTTTACATGAATCACTCACAATATGCATATCAAAACTTAAGCTGGGAGTACCTCTACGCCGTGAAGGCGGTAACAGTGTAAACTGGCTAAAACTCCCATCAACTAAACAAATGCCTTCGGGCTTATGTTTTTGGTTTTGATTTTCGCACAAGATAGTAATTGGAAGTAGCCTACCCCCGGTAACGCAGGGGAGCAGCCAAAAAACTATTATCTTATTAACGCGAACGAAGTCAGGCTAAATAGTCATAAAAATGTCTGTTCCACCGGGAGTCTGCTTTGTGTGTCGGCTGGCATTCAAGGAAGGTGACAGTACAGTGGTAATTGTAAAAAAACGTGGCATTAATTTCAATATTTCGGGAAAAACGAACCATCTTCGAATAGCCACAGTTTAATCGTTATAAGGTTTAGAGAGCTGCAATTAGGCTCAAATTGTTGCAAATTTAATAACCTTCATTTGTGTAGTGAATGTTACTTGTCGGAAACGCATAGTTTATGACTTTTAGAGCAAAAAGTGAAAAAAGTCCAAAATTTTCGCAGTTTATCACGTGGTGCGCAGCGAGCACAACTTTTTCGAAGTTGCAAATTGGGATTTACATCACCCTAACTGATCCAAACAACAAACCAAAAATGCAGCACTACATCGTGCTTTGCGAATTTAATGTTAATATCCACTGGCCTATATAATAAAAACAGGCAGATAGTTTACTTGTGCTAAAAAAGTAGCACCAGAAATCAGAACTATGAGTGCACATAAGCAAAGCATTGACAGTTTGAGACGACACTGCGCAAGATGTATCTGTCTCATTTACGCTCTAAAAAATAGTCTTGTCCACTCGGTACAACATGGTCAAATTATAGTTAAGGACACTGTGGACAATTTTTGACTTCGCATCAGTACTGATGTTGCGTCGTAGAGTGATCAGGGGATAAATGAAAACGTTTTAAAATAGCGATTGTAAAATTTATTATTATTTTGCAAACACATACAAATTTAAAAGACATATAATTTTAAAAAGCAAAGTAAAACAAAGGAACAGGGAAAAATTTACAGAATAAAAAGTTATAAAAAAGAGGCCAATTTGCCACAACTACAACCCATTGTAATATCATTATTGTGTACGTGTATTTTATGACGATAAAATAATGTCTATCTTTTCTCTTCGTTTTGTGTTTAAATAAAATGTGTGGTAAAGAATTCAACAATGATATTAAATTAAATTCGTTGCTTTAAACTTGATATGCTATGAGCAAGTATATTACTGAACGTTTAAAGTCAACAAACAAAGAAGTTAAGGAAGTATTTATACTGAAAATACACGCTGAACTTGATTTAAACTCGAACGTTAATTGGAGTCAGTAATTGGGGGAATTTCAAGAATTTTACCAATAAAATACACGACGTTTTAATCTATTCTTCAGTTTTTTTTACTTACTGCTGATTAGTTATGAATGAATAGATAACTATAATTTCCAAATAGGGAAAAAAAAGTCTATTAATATCCTGTGTTGAAATGGGAAAAAATGACGACTAATCACTACATAGTATAAAACAAAGTCGCTTTGGAGGCTTAAATCTTTAAAACTACGCAACGGATTTTGATGCGGTTTTTTTTAATAGATAGAATGATTCAAGAGGAAGGTTTATATGTATAATAACATCCTATTGCACCCGTGCGAAGCGGGGGCGGGTCGCTAGTAAAAATATAAAATATCATCAAAACTTCCGACAGCCATGTAAATAAAGTGTAAATAGGTTGAACAAAACGTTTCGCGTTTTTTTTTTTATTGAATGAAGCATATTTTGAGGTTATTAAAACTGATAATGTATAAATTATTTATCCTCCTGTAAGCTTAGCAAAACTGTTGTATAAAATTTCTTCTTCGCGTCGCAAGCCGCGTATTCTCAAACTTGAAACTATATCTTCATGACAACTTAACCGTGTTAAAAGTTGGAAACATTGCGATCCTTGTCTGCACTTAAATTACTTCTCTCTTTGTATAATTTTATATTGGAGTCCTTTAATGAAATGCATTGGTTAAAACAAAAAGAGGAAGGTACTTAGTCGCGAATAAGAAAATTGGCACATTACAATGACGTATGAATGACATTGAACTAAGTAAGTCGCTGTTCTATTGGCTTGGAAACAGGTCCATTGGACCTGATATTTGCACCCCCACCCACTGCTGGGGTCGTATCATCCTCTTTTTGTTTCAATCAAAGGTAGAGCCTAAGCATTTACTAAGATTCACTCGTTTTTTGTAATTAAAACGTTAAAATTGTTTTAGCTATCATAAATAACGACTTTTTAAATAATTTTATCGGTTTGTTGTTTTCATTGATTTGAATAAATGATTTATGTTCTCCTATGGTTATTCCTTGATTTTTTGAGTTTCATTCAATATCTGAAGTGTAAAATCGAACAATCATATTATTTTTCTTCTGAACTTTTTAATTATGCTCAAACACACATTTCCATAATTCGCGTATTTTGATACAGGGCTGTTTTATTAATGTAAGCAAAAATGGTGTAAGGAACATCCAAAACACATTTCCATTTTGCTTATTAAAATACGCGAATGTGTGCGAGATACGGACACGTAATCCCACTAACCTTTGTGAACCATAAATGCCATAGGGATATTAACGAACCCTTGTACGAGTAGTAATAACAGCATCATTGCGCGTTGTGTAGTAATTTTACCTCGACATGTTTTCTTTGTTATATTTTAAATGTATATACAGGGTGAATTTTCAGATCAAATCAGAAACTTTATTTTTCTCTGGCCAGAAATCGAATCATGTTTTTAAGATGGCCAAAATCAAGATTTAGCTTAAAACGCCCAAATAAAATTCAACCTGTATAGACTGATTTTAATTGCATGTTTACATAAGATCTGCTTGTAGAATAACCTAGCATCGAGTATGAAGACTCAAGTACAGCGCCTTTGGAACTGTCAGTTACGCCCACGTCCGCACACGATCGAATATAGATTTTGAACTGATTCGGTCTTGTGCGGACGCGGATGTGGTTGACTTGTTATCTGAGAAGCTTGAACAAAGAACATCACGAGCGAACCTACGAAATCTTAGAGAAAATTAAGTGATTTCTACTGTCACTTCCAGCAAATGTTGAAAAAGTTGTGATATCTACGTGACTTTCCCACAGCTTTGCTTTAACTTAATAGTTGATACCTTTTACTTGGCATAGAAAAAAAAACCTTGCAGCTAAAGACGTTTCATTTAAAATATTTTTTACCTTGATAAATTTGACACTAAGTCATTTGTCTTGTACTTACTGCATTTTACTGAGTTAAAAAAATAAACAACCTCAGCTATGAAGATACCAAGTGCACCGCGTTTACGATTGTTGGTTACGCCCGGTCCGCACACGATCGGATCTTGCCTGTATACTGATCCGGTCGTGTGCGGTCGCGGGTGTGATTGACGTGTCGTCTGAGAAGCCTGAACATACACCGTCGTGAAGATAAAATGATCCTGGGAAAAGAAAACAGTCGTTATCACTGATTGTAGCTTAAAAAACCAGCTATCGCTCTTAAAAAAATATACTTTACTCTTTGAGAATACAAATAATAATATTACAAAGATCAAGTCTTGTGATATAGCTTCTCACCTGAAACAAGCAAAAAACTATAGTTAGTTTGTGAAATTTGTAGTAATAAGGTTATTTTTCTTTAAAATTCTAACTTTGTATATCTAACTAAACATTGACAAAATCAAGGTGAATGCACGTTTAACACGAAAGTTTTCGTAAAAGACAACCGGATTTTCTTGATGGATATCATATTGGCTAACCCCTAGCCTGCAAACACTACATTTTGTCTTCGCTGGAGTAGCTTTTTAACAATACTATTAGAGTAAGCATGAATATTATGAAGTTTCGTATCGCAAACAATGCCCACATTTATGTGAAATTCATTTAAACGCAACATATCCATGCTTATCCCTTCTTTCCTGTTCGTATTTTAGCTTTGAAACCAATAAACTTTGAAATGAATAATTTGTGATGAGTCAGGCATCATTGTTTTTTCAGTCGTTATTTATAAATTGTTTTCTAAATAGACAGTAACTATTCATAATTTTAAAATAATCGTAATTGTAGAGCTTTACAATTCGTTAAAAGCTTTAAAATGGATTAACAGGTTTTCCGTTGAAAGTGTTGTAACCTACCTCATCTTGTTTTTTATATAAAACTATAGAATTCAAGTGTAACCTAAGTAAAAACTTCACATTTTGAATGAAACTGACAAATAAAAAAATAAGATAACGTCAAGCACGAAGACTGTAATCGCATCACCTACACAAGATGCTGTTGGTTACGCCCACGTCCGCACACGATCGAATCTAGATTTAGTACTGATTCGGTCCTGTGCGGACGCGAGTGTGATTGACAAGCTTTCTGAGGAGCTTGAACAACATCTGCTTTGCAAAAAGTGCACAAGAATGAAAAAGAAAGCATTTCAGACACTACTTCTTTTGCAAACTTAATTGAAATCATGTTCATTGTCACTTTCCGAAACATATGAAGTCTACCTTTGTTGTGTTAAACCTATGTAATTATTCTTTACTACTTTTTATAACTTGATAGCCATTATTTGACAATGTAGAAATCTATGTGCTTGCAGGATAATCACTTTAGTCGCCATCAAATCAACTTTAAACAAAACTTGCTTGACACATTTTAACTCAATTATTTGGTCCTGTACATACTGCATTTTGACTTTGTTAGGTTTGACCACACAGCACCTTAGGCAAAAGCTAGTTCAGCCAGTATTTTGAATTTTTGTATGTTTTTTTAATGTGTGTTCAGATTTTTATCAATTTGGTACTTTAGTATTTTATTTTAGTTGTTAAGTTAGTTACAGTTCTCTTTAGACCATAAAATTTAATAACATAACTTTACTGTAGCAGCTTTGGTTTTACCATTGTCTTTTCTTCTACTATAATGTTCCATTTGACGTGTGGCACAATTTAGCCTATCCCAAAACTTTTCTTATTTTTGTAATTAAACTATCTATTTTTTTAAATAGTATGTTTGTGAACCAAACCAAACTCAAACACAGCCTTCACTAGAATTGTCGGTTACGCCCGGTCCGCACACGATCGAATCTTGCTTGTATACTGATTCGGTCGTGTGCGGGCGCGGGTGTGGTTGACTTGCCGTCTGGGAGGCCTGAACATCCTCGGCCGAATACAAAAGAGGAAATGTACCGGCAAACGAAAAAAAATTACTCTAGACTCTAGAGTTTACTCTAATGGCACTTCCATATTTTGACAAATAAGTATGACTGTTGTGCAAAATTTACAACTTCTATTTAAAACCCTTCATTATACATCGATAAATGCGACTTAAAGCACGGTGAACATGGGGTTGGTTGCCATGAAAAAAACACTAAACTCAAAACAACTTAAGTGCAATCAGGCACGATTTCTAAATTTCTTAACTACACTGAGCGCATTCAGGTTTTTAGTTTTTAAATTACCGTTCTTTTGTATCTTTTTTTGTAGATTTAGTATTTTACATCACTTTATTCCGAAATTTAGTTGTATTTTTGCTGCAACAGACTCTGAACGAAACTCTAATAAATATCATCGCTGAGCATTTGAAACCATTTTTACTCCAGAAACTGGTGCATCAAAATTGCAACAAATATTAATATTGTAAACTATTTCACACTGACCGCTTGTATGATCTTATGAATTTGTATAGTTTCAATTTTCTAACTTTCATGTTTATTTTACTGTGGCCCTTTGAAATATTAAAAAAAAACATTTTTCTTACTTATTAAAATGAAATTTAAAATTTTCACCCTTGACCACTTCCACAGTGTTATAAAATTTAGTTTTTTATTCTTTTCAGGAACTAGTCGGGTGAGCATGAATTGTAGGAAGTTTTGTAATGAAACCATTGCATTAATCTACATTATTAAATGTGCACATAATCATTCTGATTATGTACATGATTTTTATTCTATGCTCACCCAACTTTTTCATGTACCTTTTTAGATTTTTATCTATTCTACTTTCAAGAAAAAACAGTGATACCTAAATCATTGTTTTTTTATTTAATTGTAGTTATTCTCAAATGATTTCTCATATAGAGCATTGTATTCTTCTAGATCTTTATAAGTGTAGATGTAGTTTTACAATATATTGATAAATTAGTGGTAGTATAACAGACACTAGACTACAGAAACTTCACTTTTTATTCTACTGAACAATGAATTTGTCCTTGTAGTCCCAATATTTTCCGACCAAAACTCAATGTTTAAATGTTCTTAGAAAATGTCAGATGCTAAATAAATCCATCACGAGAATCAATCTTGAATTTCAGTAAAATAGAATCATACTTTTAATTTAATCTTAATCTGATAAGTACTACGTGTGTAAGGCCAAGTGTTTTGGTGTTACACAGCAAAAACTACACATTGAATTATTATTGCCATACTATTTGAAAAGTAAAACAATATGCAAATAACGTAATAGGTTAACAATAAGTTAAAGTCCAGAACGAAGTTGCAAGCGCATCGCCTTTACGACTGTCGGTTACGCCCGGTCCGCACACGATCGAATCTTGCTTGTATACTGATTCGGTCGTGTGCGGGCGCGGGTGTGGTTGACGTGCCGTCTGAAAAACCTGAACATCGACTTCTATGCAAGAAATTCACCTGCAAATAAACTGAATTCCTGTGACCTAAATTAATGATACTGTATGAAATACTGTTGTTCTCATGTAAGTGGATTTGATGTCATCTTTTTTCAAGAATAAATTCTTTAAACCTAATTCCAAAAAACTACACTTTGAACACTACACATAACGTCGTTTAAGCTCTAACTACACGTATGTAATTTTAGCATCTTTTCAGGAGAGCCAAAAAACCGCATTGACTTACGTACTGTTTCCATAGGAAAGTGGCTATCATGCTGTTACTTTTTCGTTATTTTAAGGGATTCTATTGGACAACGCGTCTTAAGATGCTTTAGCCAATGGCAATGGCCAAAACTGCAAAAAAATACATACGTGGTGTAAGAACTTAAACGACGGTAAGTAACAAATTTTATCTTTTGTGGCTACTTGTTACTGTTTGTTGATTACTACCCATTTGATCCTTGCATCCTTTCATTCTTGTCCTGTAAATTATTATCTTATTATTTTGACTAGCATAGCACTTTTGCATTTGACTTGTAGCGCACTGCACCATAGTTTTACTTATTTTTGTCATATTAAAATGAATTTTCAATTATTTCTATTTAAATTTTATTGAAGTTAACGTCAAGTATGTAACGTCAAGTATGAAGAGCGCACTTGAGTGGTGATTGAGCGCAACTGTCGGTTACGCCAACGTCCGCACACGATCGAATCTAGTTTTTGTACTGATTCGGTCTTGTGCGGACGCGGGTGTGGTCGACTTGCCACCTGAAAACATCAACAGCCTGGAAAAGGGAAAATGCACCTTCTTGCCAAAGAAATGAAAAGATAAAATTGATTGGAGTTAACAAAAACAACTCTGCAAAATCACTTCGAAAATTATCCATAAAGTATATTGTCTTATTTATAACACCTATGTCTTACAACTTCATTGTTAATGAAAACCATTTTACTTGACATTGACAATATAGTGTAGTGTACCTTTGTAGTATGTAAGATAATCACTTGTAGTGGCAAATTGTAGACTTAAACACACTTACGACATTTTTCTAGCAATTGCTGGTTACGCTTATCTAACTTGTAGTGGTATTTTATGTGCTATCTCATTTTTAAGCTTAAATGGTTGTCTTTAGTAAATTAATATCACATTTCAGCCCCCGACTAAGCAAATCTATTACCATGGTAAGTATAATCCTACTCTTTTTAGACACACATCAATATAACATATTTGTATACACGTACGTGTAACGTCGCAATACTCATTCAAGTAACTAATACAGTGAATAAAAAAAGCCTTTATTACTGCATTGATTTGCTGAATTTGTTAAACTAATACGAGCAATGATATTATAATGAAAAAGAGAGTCTCCGAACGTGTGAGCAAGATAGGTAGTATAATTATTTACTAGATAGCAAACAAGACAGATACATGTTCCGCAGTCTCTTTTCCAACTGTCAATGCATTGCTCAGTTGCACTTAAGTTCTGATTTCGGGTGCCAATTGTTTAACCCAAGTAACCTATCTACCTTTTTTTTATTTTAATATAATTCACTACGAGTGTAAATCATATTAAACCCTAAACAGTCACTGGATAACTTCGCATACTGTTTATTAATCATACTTAACTACATAATTGAAACAGCATCATGACAAATGAGAGCGACGTGGCCCAAGTGGTTAAACACTTTGGCTTGGTACCCGATCGTCCCGAGATCAAATCTGGCCGGATCACACCTACTTTGTAATCATTGTACAATTTGCGGCTAACTCTCCGTTGATGGAAAACGCCGTTAAGAAACCTAAGCAACCCGGATAATGGGGGTAGGCTCGCCCTTTACCACGTTGGGTTCAAATTCCCTCGGCGAAATGTGGGTGTGGTGAATACGAGTGTATCATTTAACTAAAGCCACGCCAAAACCCAAGCTACCCGGATAATGGCGGTAGAGATCTCCTACCACGTTGGGCTCAAATTCCTTTGGCGAAATGTGAGCTACTGAATGTTCCGTTCACCATGATGGCAACAATCGTCGTGCCTCTGACTACCCCGTTCGGGAAAATAGTCGTGAGGGTATGTTATGTTGCAAACAAACACAATGTAAAAAAGAGAATATTAGTATTTAAGTAATTATTCCAACCCCAAACTGAAAAGTAAATCGAGCTAAGTTGTATTGAGACTAGCGACCGCGTCCTTTTATCATACACTAGCGGCCGCCCCGCGACTCCGTTCGTGTGGACTTAAGTTGAAAAACAAAAAGTAATATCTCTTTATAAATTGTAGCCTATGTTCGTTTCAGATGTATAAGCTACATTATTGTAAGTTTCAGTAAATACCATAAAAAAATCCAAGTAGTTTTTACGTGAAAGAGCAACACGGCACATCCACACATACAAACTTTCGCATTTATAATATTAGTAGGATTAAAAAAATATAACATACTGGTAATATTTCGTTGATATTTCGAAAATATTGTTTGTTTGTTTGTTGTTGTTGCCGATTTAGAAGCGCTTGTAACAGGTCTATTTAAATAAAGATATTTTAAATTTAAGCTAGCAATATTTTCGCACTGGACACTCCGCAGAAATAGCAGAGCGTTTGTGGTCAGGCCAAAATGGAGCGTTTGTGGTCAGGCGACAATGGAGCAATTATTAGAGCTGAGCCAGTAAGCGCCAATTCAATTAAGTTAGAGCCTATGTTAGTGCTAAAGTTATTTCAGTGCAGACCCGAGCTTGCGTCTGACATAGTAATCACGGGCGCAAGGCGAAATGGATCACATTGTTGGAGGTGGGCAAATAACTTAACTAGATTCTGAAATGGGTGAGTTTTGGTGAATACACATTTATTAAGCTATATTAGTGGCAGGTTGCTTAGTGCTATAAATATTTTTGACATTTGAATTATGATGTACTCGCATTACATCTATTATTAGTGCCTGTGAGTACGGTTTCAAAATATACCTTCATTTTGATACCCGCAACAGTTGCCAAGAACCTTTTCCGCTTCGACTTTTTTTTGGCTCGATAGTTGTTTAGGAAATACATGCCTAACTACTGCAAACTTGTTGTAAATAGAACACATATTTGAAAAAAAGTTTTCAAACGCAAAACCCGAAATATTTTATAATTTTATTTTTCACTCGCACAACAGACCAATTGCAAATGGACACTGACGGCGGAAATAGCTGAGCGTTTGTGGTCAGGCGACAATGGAGCAATTATTAGAGCTTAGCCAGTAAGCGCCAATTCAATTAAGTTAGAGCCTATGTTAGTGCTAAAGTTATTTCAGTGCAGACCCGAGCTTGCGTCTGACATAGTAATCACGGGCGCAAGGCGAAATGGATCACATTGTTGGAGGTGGGCAAATAACTTAACTAGATTCTGAAATGGGTGAGTTTTGGTGAATACACATTTATTAAGCTATATTAGTGGCAGGTTGCTTAGTGCTATAAATATTTTTGACATTTGAATTATGATGTACTCGCATTACATCTATTATTAGTGCCTGTGAGTACGGTTTCAAAATATACCTTCATTTTGATACCCGCAACAGTTGCCAAGAACCTTTTCCGCTTCGACTTTTTTTTGGCTCGATAGTTGTTTAGGAAATACATGCCTAACTACTGCAAACTTGTTGTAAATAGAACACATATTTGAAAAAAAGTTTTCAAACGCAAAACCCGAAATATTTTATAATTTTATTTTTCACTCGCACAACAGACCAATTGCAAATGGACACTGACGGCGGAAATAGCTGAGCGTTTGTGGTCAGGCGACAATGGAGCAATTATTAGAGCTTAGCCAGTAAGCGCCAATTCAATTAAGTTAGAGCCTATGTTAGTGCTAAAGTTATTTCAGTGCAGACCCGAGCTTGCGTCTGACATAGTAATCACGGGCGAAGGCGAAATGGATCACATTGTTTGACGTCAGCAAATAACTTAACTAGATTCTGAAATTGGTGAATTTTGGTGAATGCACATTTATAAAGCCATATTAGTGAAAGGTTGCTTAGTGATACAAATATTTTTGACATTTGAATTATGTTTGACGTACTCGTATTATATTTATTTTGCGATACTTATGAGTACAGTTTCAAAATAGACCTTTAAATTGATACCCGCTTCTGTTGCTAAGAACCTTTTCCGCTTCGACTTAGTTTTTGTCTCGATAGTAGTTTAGGAAATACATGCCTAACTACTGCAAACTTGCTGTCAAAAGTAATTACTTACGCATATTTGAAAAAAAATTTTAAAACCGAAATATTTTATAATTTCATTGTTGTTGCGTTGCAAACCAATCGCAAATGCCATTAATTAAACTAAAATACCTAAAAACCATCGCTTCTAATAATCAATAACGTCATTTTTATAAGAACTGTAATAAGTCGGAAAATGAAGCAAAACCAACTATCATCTGCATTTTATCACTCGCTAAGTTAAACTTTGAAATGCGAAAGTTTAATTGGTTCTTATGAATTTTTATTGAAAAAATGAAGTTTGCTAGATTAGAAACTTTAATTGCTTCTGCTCTAGATCGAGATAGCACTTTACAAAGAATTAATAGTTTGAAACTACTTAATCCTTGTTCGAAGATTTTTACTTACAGTTCAACAGTGTAATTCTATTTGCATTCACTTTTTTAAATATATAGATATGACGATAAACTATCATAAATGTTTTAAGCGTTCGTAAAAGTTCGTATTTTGCAGGAGGTTGCTATAAATAGGTCCGGGCGCAGTGGCAAAAATCTCTGTTGTAAAGCAACGCATGCCTGGTCTGAAATGGGATGGGTGACAACTCTGACGGAATTTTACTATCTTCTAAGCCAAGTTGGAGGCCTAAAGGCGGCTTTGGTTGATATTACGTGCGGCGATTTTTGTAGCCCAGTAAATAGCTTTATTTTCAGACTACATTTTTGTTTATTTGTTCAGTTTATCGACAGCATTAGAGATCTTTTACTAACAAACCAAGACTTCATTAAAAGTTCTCATTAAAACTACATCATCATCATCATCATCGTATCAGCCGAACGACGCCCACTGCTGGGCATAGGCCTCCCCCAAAGATCTCCACAACGATCGGTCCTGCGCTGTCCGCATCCAGCGGCTTCCCGCGACCTTGACCAGATCGTCGGTCCACCTTGTGGAGGGCCTGCCGACGGAACGTCGTCTGGTACAGGGTCGCCATTCCAGAACCTTTCCGCCCCAACGGCCATCGGTTCTCCGCGCTATGTGTCCCGCCCACTTCAAAGATGCAATCCTTCGAGCGATGTCGGTTGCCTAAGTTCTCCTGCGGATCTCATCATTTCTGATTCGATCAAGCAGGGAAATACCAAGCATCGCTCTCTCCATTGCTCGCTGGGTGACCTTGAGCCTTCTTATGAGACCCATAGTAAACGACCACGTCTCACTCCCATATGTCATTACTAAAACTACATAGAACAACACTAATACAATAGATTTTTAAAAATACCTACGAAAGGGAATAAAAATTAAATAATGATCGACAAGAATGAGCAAAATAAAACTTGAATTAAATCAAAAATGCACTGATAATAATAATGTAGGTAAATAAGTAGTAGAGGATTCACAGGAAATTGCACAATTAACCACTCGGTTTCCGCGCCAAATTGCAAATTAATTATTAATTATAATAGTGTAATGAGCTGTAACAATCTAATTATTAGTAATCTTGAGGACGACGCGCGAAGCTGATATAGGCGTATCACAGCGAATGTTGTAGCGAAACAATCCCTAGCCATCACTCTCAAAATAGTCAAATGTCGCCATATTTATTTTTTGTTAACCTCAAAATCAGGTTTACATTTAACGAATGGTAAAATACTGCTGAAATTGTAACAATTTAAACACAAAATTTGTCTCAAACCCAGATTCAATTTGACCGCCAAACCGTTTAATCGCTCCAAGAAAAAAATATAAAAAGTAATTTTTCTTATGAAAACATGAGCGCCGCTGATCTCCGAAGGCGCTGTCTCACTGGGACATTCCAAGATTGTTTATGTTCGTTTAGTTGCAATCACTCTTTTGAAATTTAAACATCATTTATTTAAAAAAAAAACATCTACTTATTGTCTGAAGTGTTCTTGAGTCACGACGACACGGTCATTCATCAGTTTTATTAAAAGCAATAATATTGAAAATCGTATCACTTGTGGTGTTCAACTTATTTCTGTCAAGTAACATGCTTCAACTTCATTATTAATGCGCACGGCGTATAAGACAATGTTTAATACAAAAGTATTAGACGTTCGTTTTTAAGAAACTTTTATACTATGCTTACGTACATTTCATCGTGCTGATATTAACTCAACGTAGTATTACTCAACGTTGCAGTAAAGTTATTGACGGATTTGTTTTCGAAAAATCAGGTAGTTGCATTAAAAAAAACATATTTCCTCTCAACCAAGATTGGGTCCAAAAATATCAGGAAAGTTGTTACCTCTTGGTTTCAATCACATGAACTTGTAGATGCACAGTAAGCGCTCAAATGTCATTGTTGTTAAAAGGCTGCTAAATCAGGCATTTGACGACTTATTGCTTTCTTTACTGACGTGAATTTAGCGTCAAAACTATGCCAATCTTATTAATTGAATTACTTTACTTAATTCTTGAACTTAATCAGAAAAAGCTGGAGTTTATTAACTAATGCACGTTTAAGGGTAAGTTGCACCATAGTAGAAGTTAAAGTTAAAGTTTTTGTCAAATTTGACAAATTTCGACGTCATTTTGGGCCTAACCGGTACTTTAACTGAAATTTTGATGTTTGTTATTGTTAAAGTCAGATGGTGCAACCCAACCTTAGTGTTACAAAATTTGGACAATATTTCAAAAGACTTATTAAAGAATTTTGCATCTACCAGTATGTATGATCGAAGGCTCTCGGTGAGAAAGCGCCTCACAGTCGATCCAAGAAGAAAAATGGAAGAGAAATATTTGACTTGCTAATTGGTGTAGCCAGGAAATGACATTCCAGTGAATGAGAAAAGTTGCTGTAAGACCTTAAGTCGTCGTTGAATTAAGCATTAAGTATAGTTTATTTATAGTAAGCTAGACTGGGAGATCTTAACTTAATCAAAAGTTAGTCAATGTCTACGAAGGTCTATTTGCGTTATAGATTTAAAAGGTTTTAGTATGTGCAATTGCCTTTTTTTGAGATTACATAACATAACATAAACAACAAAATACACATCACTAAATTTCAGTCGGGGTGGTCACCTATCCCATTTCCAACCCGGCGTATTTTGCTTCACAACAGCGATCGTGGCCGATCACTGTCACAACTGCGCCACGGACACCTCCTTTGAGATTGTATTGTTTAAACAATGAAGAAGAAACGCCACTTCTCTATATGCCATCGGATATATTGTTGAATGCAGGGTTCCTACCTAACTTTAAGGAAGGGGTTCCTTGCTGTATCATTGAAAAACTGAACTGTAGTATTGTAACTGAATTATAATATGTAGATAAAGAGCGTGCGTTCACGGACGTAGCGGGCGAGTAAGTGGTTCCGGTTCAGCTCGCGGCCGTGGGCAAAATTTTGGTCACATCATTTTTAGAGAGGGGGCCGTAGCGTAGTGATGGGACCGCAATATATATTGAAGCAGACAAGATGACCGATTGATACTTCTGATCAGCTTCCCAGCCAATTTGGTCACCTGGTCTGCTTCAATATATCTGATGGCGACTGCAGCAATGCATAGTGGCGGGTTATACTCAAGTATTTTTTGGAGGTAAGTCAATTAGTTTAGGTTTTAAGCAATGATATTATAATAAAAAGACGTAGGTAGGTTACTTGTGCTAAAAAAGTGGCACCCGGTTTGAGACGACACTGCGCAACATGTATCCGTCTCGTTTACGCACTAGTAAATAGTATGTCTTGTACACACGGTCAAATTATAGGTACGTACGTACAATTTTTGACTTCAGTACTGACATAACCTATCTGCGTCTTTCTAATTGTAATTTCATTGGTTTTAAATCAAAATCCTTTTGCCTGTTTTTTGTATTTATTCACCAATAAGCATGAAGACTCAAGCGCACTTTTGACACCCAAGCCATTCTGCAGTTGTCGGTTACACTTACGGTTGAACACGATCGCATCTAGCTTTAGTACTGAAACGGTCGTGTGCAGCCGCGAGTGTTACTGACCCATGTCGTCTAGAAGCCAGAAGACCCTGCAAGTTTTTTCTATGGATAACAATTATATAGATAGCTACTAATTTTCATTTTTATTGTGTTTTGTTATGTACTCATCTTTACAAATGAGGCGCTTTGCAAATGGCGCGGCGAATCAGTCTTTTTGACCGAGACGCAATAAATAGAGGAAAGGCGATTCCCTTCCCACCTGCGGCACGGTCTATATTACGGCTCGTTCACAATAAAACGATGAGACGTCGTGTCGTGGTAACCTACTTCGAGAAAGCGACATGATATCATCTTGTCGTGCCTTGTCTTCATGATTGAAGAATTTAAGGTTAAATATATTTTTTTACTTATCAGCATGAGGAGAACTCGTCGTGCGTTCCTTTTTTCAACGACGATGTGCCCCGCCGTAGCACGATGCGGCAGCATGTCGTCTAATTGTGTACAAGCCCTTACTCCTGTAAGTAATTAATTTGCGTTGGTGGTATATGTTTTCGTGCATTTCGCCTCAAAATTGCATCCGACTGCCATCTCTAAGTGACGCCTTCAGGCAAAGCTTGCCCAAAGCCAAAGAGCTAGTCAATCAAAAAAATAAAATTAAAGGATTCCCTTTGTGCTATTGTTGACATCGCCATTTGCAAAACACCTAAGCATGAAGCCTCAAGCACACTTGTGACTGCTGGAACTGCTGCCGTTTTAGGTCACGAGACTCAAACACACTTGTGACTCCTGGAACTACTGCCGTTTTCGGTCACGGGACTCAAGCACACTTGTGACCACTAGAACTATTGCCGATTTCGGTCACGGGACTCAATCACACTTGTGACTACTAGAACTACTGCCGATTTCGGTCACGGGACTCAAGCACACTTGTGACTGCTGAATTACTGCCGATTTCGGTCACGGTCGCGCTCGGTCGCAAATCTAGCGTTAGTACTCGTACTGAGACGGTCCTGTGCGGCCGCGACTGCTATCGGCACATGTCGTCTAGAAGCCGGCAGAAGAAGCATGTTCTTTCGTTTTATTTTGCACTTTATGCACACGTGGCACACGCCACAGAACGCCGCAATTGGCATAACTCCTGTAGTTTTTGACTTTTTATATAGACTCGCAGCACACGTTGAAGCCGGTGGCTGCCACATGCCACAAGCTGCAAACTATAGGAATATGCCGGTGGCGGCGTTTTGTGGCCGTGTTCCAACGCTATTTTACACGCATTTGTTTTCAGCACTGTGACACCGCTTGTTTGTGTTGTTTTTATTGTTTTTCTGTATAATACGTGTTTGTATTTGTTTTGTTTGTAAGTTGCGATATCCTACGATGATCTTTCTTTCCTTCTTTCATTATGATGGCTATTCACATACTACTTATTTAGTTCAAGTTTCATGTTTAAACAACATTTTACTTACCAACTTAATATGTTTAATTTCCCTACGAGTATACCTAACCATGAAGACTCAAGCGCACTAGACGACCAAAGAAAAATAGACTTGCCCACAAATTCACAAACGCCAATCAATGCTAAGTACGCGCTCACGCTCGTGCTGTCCCGTAAAACGTCAATAGAACTGAAAGGGACAACTATACTTCTGAGGTATGCTTAACGTTGATTTACGTTTGTGATTTCGGGCGTACCCTGTAGACATTTTTAAATAAAATAAGTTTAATCAGTCAGTAGAGTCATAAAATGGTTTATTTACCATAAACGTAAAATTGAAATTAACCAGAAGTTATGTACCTAGAGTAACCTTTCATAAAAATATCCAAACATAAAGTTTTAGCAAATTACTTACATTAATATAATGCCTATTATGATGCCTTTGCCTTTGCCTTTGAAACCAGAAAAAGACATTTCCACATTCCCCCCTGATGCCAAGATGACCAAAAATGACTTTTTCTGGTTTTCAGATCTTTAGTGAAGATGCTGCATGGAAAATGCTAAAAACAAAAAAAAACCCATAGGTAGTCGTTCTCCAATAAAAATAAACGAAACGTACATTTGAATTTAAAAAAACAGTTCTATGTTGAAGAACTAACCTATAGTTACACGCTTCTTTAGTGAATGCAGTACACAAATTACGCATACATGTCGCATACTGCATAAATTGATCCATTCGTCCACGTCAGAGGAAGTTATCCAGCCCTGATTACTATGTCAGATGCAAACACCGGCTTGATTTGCTGAGGAATAGCCTTTGCTCCAGCACAGGCTCCAACTTCAATTGAATCGGCCGTCTGAATACAGCCTGTTAATTATTTCAGTTACGCTTGACTACACAGTCACAGTATAAACATACAGTAGAACATCTACATACAAACGTGTCGCTCTCGGTTTGAATGTGTGCGTGCGGGTCGCAATTTCACGCACACGCTATCATAAAATAGGGAGGTATAGGGTGGTGGCAGTACGGACGGGCTGAGCGGCGTGTCTGTGTGCACGCTAGGCTAATAACTCGACGGGCGGCCTAAGATAACCTACTGTTTATACTGTGACACAGTAAAGGACGAACAGACCGTCATGAATTGGGTTAGTCTACAACAAGTCTGTATACGTCTCACTGCTAGGCGCAGACCACACCTCAGGAATGAGGTGGCGCGAGGCATATTCTTACACGCTCAGTGCGGATGGGAGGGGTATAAGGTTAAGCTTGCTGCTAGGTGTTATCAAGCTGCCATAAGGCCTTCAACAAGGCATAACGAATAATATTTAGCGGGCACATGACGTACCATCCGTCATGAATGGAGTACTGCAGCCAGATATTTCCATTCGGGCTCCCTTGTAGGTAGTCGAGTTGGACTTCCTCACAAACCAGAACACATTTCCTGTGGAAACTGATAACTTCAAAACGGAAACGACTTAGGAGAACTTTTGACTAACCGGAACGACGTTCCGGTGAATTTCATCCATTTCGACCACTGCTCATAATGTCCTATCCAGTCAAATAAAGTTGTAGTAAACCAAATAGGATACCCACTTTATACAAAACTAACGGATCATTTTCAAGCTCGAACAGGTAGGTATTATAGTATTTCACTTATACCCTAAATTTTGTGACTAACAGAACGCCAGTTGTATCCATCCGAATTAGCTTATTAGCGAATAGCTTACTTGTTCTAAAATAGTGGCTCACGAAATCTGAACTTCGAACACCTGAGCAAAGCATTGACAGTTTGAGACGACACTGCGTAACATGTATCTGTCTCATTTACGCTCGAATAAATAATCATACTATCTTGTACACATGGTCAAATTATAGGTCAATTTTCGACTTTCGACTCTTTTAAATATCATCGATCCAAACAGGAATTTGTTAGCTGAAAAGAGTTAATTCATTCCAACTGAAAACTCTCTTTATTTCGAGTTGTCGTTTTCCGAGAACCTAACAACATAGCCAACCACTCGAAGCTGTTACGAAACATTGGCAAATATTCCATGAGATTTTTCAAGGGATCAGTTTTTACCTGCTAATTTCAGTGTTTCTAATAACTACACCAAACCCAAAAAAATTAAAATTTAATTCAGTGGCAGACTAAACGATTTCAGTATTTTCATCTAAAGCAATTGAGACACTAAATACGGCTACGTATCTAAGAATAGTTAACATACTTGTTTATGATTGTTGAAATAGAAATAAATAGTTTTTACAATAATGCTGCCGGGCTGTTAAAACCTCGTCATGCAATGACCATAATATTGTGAGTGGAGTATGCGTAATTGCCACGCAAACAAAAACTGGACTTCCGAAACTTTAACGAACTAGATCCAACTGCATTTAGTGCATATATAATTGCATCCGGTGCTCGAGCATGGCGAGTCCCGGCGGCGGTCTGCAAACATCCTTAGTGTGCGTCCATACTGCAAGCGTTGTCCCAATATAACGCCCATGACGCGAACATTGCGCGAAGTGCTTATTCACACTGCACACACGGCCTATATACTTCCCACTGCTCGGCACAGACCTCACCTCAACCATGGGGGTTAACCCTCAACCGGGCTTAGTGCGGATTGTTGGAGAGGTGTGAGGTCAACGAGCAACCTTAATGTCAGATTTTATCAAGCCGCCCTTAGGCCTCTGACTAGGCTTATCGACTGACATTTAGCGACATCAACCAGGACCAACTGCTCAATTGCCTTCCGAAGCACGGAGATGCGCAAATGACATATCACTAAATTTCGGTCGAGGTGGTCACCCACCCTATTTCCAACAGCGATCGTCACCGATCACTGTTACAACTGCACCACGGGTACCTTAAATCTAAATTG
Source organism: Udea ferrugalis (assembly GCA_950022985.1). Classification (NCBI taxonomy): domain Eukaryota; kingdom Metazoa; phylum Arthropoda; class Insecta; order Lepidoptera; family Crambidae; genus Udea; species Udea ferrugalis. Next base: position 3,922,585 of record OX465515.1, read on the forward strand.
ACGAATTCTCCTGGTGAGGCAGAGCCTTTAGACCCCAGTCGCGTATTCAGTGTGCGCACACACTTAGGACGTCGTTCCCGCTCTCGCAGCCTCTTCAACCGCGAAGCGCAGCGTTTAGGAAGCGAAGCGCAGCGTTTACGGATGCTGGAATGAACTCCCCTCACACGCTGGCTCTACTGCCATTAAGGGCAGGCATTCCTTGAAAAACATTCCCATACTTAACATTTCCATAGCTGGCCAAGTTTTGCGATTTGCGCATTTTGTAAATATTTTGAAATGTGGTTTAACAACACCACGCGCTCACGCTCATGCTGTCCCGTAAAATGTCAATAGAACTGAAAGAGACACCCTGAGCGTAAGCGCGTGCTTAGCGTTGATTGCCGTTTGTGAATTCGGGGGATAAAGTCCTAATGTAATCTCAGCTGATATTCTACAAAGCAACTACGAGCGAAAGTTGCTTCATTATGATGAAAGCTTTCCCTTTGGATAGAAAATGCTGTTCTGTGTTGATTTTCTCCATTTTAAAGCATTCAATGGATACAAAAAGAGTTTAGGTAACAAAGTTTTCAGACACCCCACCTCAAAGTGTCAATTTTAGTTATCAAGTTCAGTTATAAGACTATTCAGATTGTTCAGGACACAATATCGACAACGTATGCTCCCGGTGATGGAGACCCCAGTTACCGCGTATTCAGTGTGCGCACACACTTAGGACGCCGTTCCCGCTCTCGCAGCCTCTTCAACCGCGAAGCGCAGCGTTTACGAAGCGAAGCGCAGCGTTTACGGATGCTGAATGAACTCCCCTCACACGCTGGCTCTACTGCCATTAAGGGCAGGCATTCCTTGAAAAACATTCCCATACTTAACATTTCCATAGCTGGCCAAGCTTTATAATTCGCGCATTTTGTAAATATTTGGAAATGCGGTTTAAAAAAACACGCTAAGCACACGCTCACGCTCATGCTGTCCCGTAAAATGTCAATAGAACTGAAAGAGACACCATGAGCGTGAGCGCGTACTAAGTGTTGATTGTCGTTTGTGAATTCGGGGGATAAAGTCCTAATATAATCTCAGCTGATATTCTACAAAGCAACTACGAGCGAAAGTTGCATCATTATGCTGAAAGCTTTCCCTTTCGATAGAAAATGCTGTTCTGTGTTAATTTTCTCCATTTTAAAGCATTCAATGGATACAAAAAGAATTTAGGTGACAAAGTTTTCAGACACCCCACCTCAAAGTGTCAATTTTAGTTATCAAGTTCAGTTATAAGACTATTCAGATTGTTCAGGACACAATATTGACAACGAATGCTGTCGGTGAGGGATAGCCTAGTCACCGCGTATTCAGTGTGCGCACACACTTAGGACGCCGTTCCCGCTCTTGCAGCTTCTTCAACCGCGAAGCGCAGCGTTTAGGAAGCGAAGCGTAGCGTTTACGGATGCTGGAATGAAATCCGCTCACAAGTTGGCTCTACTGCCATTAAAGTAAAAAAGTAAAAAAAAGTGTTGATAGAACTGGAAGAGACACGATGAGGGTGTGCTAAGCACCAACCAATCACCACGAGCTAAGCGTTGATTGTCGTTTGTGAATTCGGGAGATAAAGTCCCAATATAATCTCAGCTGATATTCTACAAAGCAACTACGAGCAAAAGTTGCTTCATTATGATGAAAGCTTTCCCTTTGGATAGAAAATGCTGTTCTGTGTTGATTTTCTCCATTTTAAAGCATTCAATGGATACAAAAAGAGTTTAGGTTTCAAAGTTTTCAGACACCCCACCTCAAAGTGTCAATTTTAGTTATCAAGTTCAGTTATAAGACTATTCAGTTTGTTCAGGACACAATATTGACAACGAATGCTCCCGGTGATGGGGAGCCCAGTCACCGCGTATTCAGTGTGCGCACACACTTAGGACGCCGTTCCCGCTCTCGCAGCCTCTTCAACCGCGAAACGCAGCGTTTACGAAGCGAAGCGCAGCGTTCACGGATGCTGGAATTAAATCCGCTCATACGCTGCTCTACTGCCATTAAAGGCAGGAACTCCTTGAAAAACATTCCCATACTTACATTTCCATAGCTGGCCAAGTTTTGCGATTTGGGCATTTTGTAAATATTTCGAAATGTGGTTTAAAAACAATTTTTTAAACCACATTTCCAAATGCGTGCGCCAATGCGTTGCAACGTTATATTTTTTTTTATATAAAATCCGCAACTTTGAGCTTCTTTTTATCGCGCGTAGTTTGTCAGATTTTGTAACTGTAGGCGAATAGATCAGAGAAATTTGTTGATTTGAGTAATTTTAAAAAACTGTAGCTCGTTATATGTGAAAGAACGAGCTCTTACCCCCCGAATTCACAAATGTCAATCAACGCTTACGTTCGTGCTGTCCCGTAGAATGTCAATAAAACTTGAAGGGACGGCTTAACTTCTGGGGGTTGCTCAACGATGATTTGCGTTTCGGAATTCGGGGGTCAATGACGTAAGGCGTAATTTAAGGCGTAGGGTAAAATAAAAAAAAATTGAACTATTACATCACACGTAAATTGGATAGAGCCAATGTACCTTGTTATGGAAACATTTCAAATGCTTGAAAAATGTTCAAAACGAATTCAAAGTCTTTTTATAGACGCTTTTAATGATGTCAAAATAGAAAAATATTGAAATGTCTTGGATCTAAACAAGAACCGATGAATAAATTGTACGGCAAGATCTTTTTTCTACCTAATTGATGTTATCTTTCGTTATGGAGGACGAAAATGGCTTCTCATGGAGTGATACTTTTTAAAGTATAACATAAACATAAACGGCCTCTATACGCCCCACTGCTGGGCACAGGCCTCACCTCAACTTTGAGGTGGAACGAGCCGTACTCCAACACGCGGGCTCAGTGCGGATTGTTGGAGGGGTGAAAGGTCAGAGACCAATCTCAATGTCAGATGTTATCAAGCCGCCCTAGGGCTTCTGACTAAGCTTAACGACTGACATCTGGCAACGTAAACCGGGATCAACTGCTTAACGTGCTTTCCGAAGCACGGAGATGCCCGAAATACACATCACTAAATTTCTGTCGAGGTGGTCACCCATCTCATTTTCGACCCGGCGTGTGTTGCTTTACAACAGCGATCGTCTCCGATCACCGTCACAACTGCGCCATGGGCACCGCCCTTAGCTTAGCTCCCTTTTTAAGTATATTAAATTTAAGTTTCCTGAAGCAGTGATTCTATTTAGGGCTGTTTTCTTCTCCCTAATGCATTTTTTATTATTGTCGAACCAGACGTCATAAATAGTTATCTGAGTAGTAAGTAGCTCTAACATTTTTTTAAAAGCCCTAATTTTATCTCAGCTGATATTCTTCAAAGTTACTACAAGATAAAGTTGCATACTTATACTGAAAGCTTTCCTTTTAGATGGAAAAAGCCGTTTTGTGTTAATTTTCTAAATTTTGAACCATTAAATGGATACAAAAATAATAGATAGCAAACTTTTCAGACACCCCACCTCAAAGTTTCAATTTTAGTAATCTCTATTTATTAAGTTCTGCTATAAGACTATTAGATTGTTCAAGAAACAATGTTGTCAATTCGCTTGCAACAATTGGAACAAATAGAAATGTAAGCTCCCAGTAAAGCAGAGAACTTTCTCGACAAATCAGTCCTCGACCGAGTACGTACTCGGAGCGCCACCAGATTGCATTCCGTCGACATAACTCGCTTACCGAGAGTCTTTTAAGCTTACAATACATTCCTGAAAGTGCAGTTTCCCGCGCGTCACTTGCTAGCAATTTGTCGTTGCGTTCCTGTATCGTAATTATAGTGCACAATACAATTAAACTTCGACGTTGTGGCCGAATAATGATCATATAGGTACACAAAAAATAAATATGCAATTTTTAATTCAAAGTTCAGTATTTTTTTATTCAAGTAGACCATAACACGGTACATATGAATCTAAATTAAATCCGCAAAAGTTCCGCAAAGTTACTATTTTTGTTAAAACTTTAAATTCTAACAAAAAAGTATGATTTTTTTGTTTCTTTAACCTAATGAACATTATCATAAGCTTACTATACATTTCTGAAAGTGCAGTTTCCCGCACGTCACTTGCTAGCAATTTGTCGTTGCGCTTCTGTATCGTAACACTGCACAATACAATTAAACTTCGACATTGTGGCGGATTATTAATCATAAGGGTACTGCTGCAGACGATACAAAAAATGAAATATGCATTTTTAAATTCAAAGTTCAGTATTTTTTTATCAAGTAGACCATGACACGGTACTTATGAATCAAAAGTCAATCCGCAAAGTTTCGCAAAGTTACTATTTTTGTTGAGACTTTAATTTCTAACAAAAAAGTAAGTTTTTTTTTTCTTTAACCTAATGAACATTATTTTAAGCTTACTATACATTCCTGAAAGTGCAGTTTCCCGCGGGTCACTTGCTAGCAATTTGTCGTTGCGTTCCTGTATCGTAACACTGCACAATACAATTAAACTTCGACGTTGTGGCGGATTATTAATCATATGGATACTACGGATGACACAAAAAAATTAAATAAGCGTTTTAAAATTCAAAGTTCAGTATTTTTTATTCAAGTAGACCATGACACGGTACTTATGAATCTAAATTAGATCCGCAAAGTTCCACAAAGTTACTTTTTTTATTGAAACTTTAATTTCTAACAAAAAAGTAAGATTTTTTTGTTTGTTTATTTTAAGTTTACTATACATTCCTGAAAGTGCAGTTTCCCGCGCGTCACTGTACTCCTGTATCGTAACACTGCACAATACAATAAAACTTTGACGTTGTGGCGGGTTATTAATCATATGGGTTACTGCTGACGACACAAAAAATGGAATATCCATTTTTAATTCAAAGTTCAGTATTTTATTTTTCAGGTAGAAAATGACACGGTACTTTTAAATCAAAAGTCAATCCGCAAAACTCAAATATGTGAGCACTAACGGGATCACATATTTGAGTTTTGTTTATCCCGGCTGGCTTCAAGTCTTTCGGGCCGGACTATGTATAGTATACAAGGTGATAGGAAGGTGTCCTTATACATATCTAAGAATACTTACATGTTTTTTGAAAGCGGGGAAGTCCCTTCGCTTACATATTATTTTCACGTGCGACTTTCGTCCAGAACCGCATTTTCCTAAACTTAAACAAAATATCATCTTTTTACTTCCTTACTTTTTTTGAGAAAAGATCAAAGAATCTACCTAAATTCAGAACATTTCTTCTCCTTTAAAGGAAGTAGCTCATTTCTCGTGAAAAATTATTAATTTCCTTCAAAATATCTTAAAGGAGCCTTGGTCATCATCTCAAGCATTCTTAATTCAAATTCTCAGTTTCAAGTAGAATAATATTACTCACTAATTTGTTTTACGTGCGAGCTTCGCTTCAAATTTCACATCAAAGAAAAATAATGAAATACTAGCGCCCCGCCCCGGTTTTGCACAGGTCCAATGGGATGTTATTTTATTACATATATATAAATAAATACCTAAACCTTCCTCTTTAATCTACACTTATCTATCAAAAAACGCATCAAAGTCCGTGGCGTAGTCTTGAAGATTTAAGCATACATAGGGACAGAGAAAGCCACTTCGTTTTATACTTATGTTATGATGTAAACGTACGAACATTTATTTATGGAAGGAATTCAAACAAAATATTAAAACAATAACAAAAGAACTAAAACTAAATTCAGTTATAAACTGAATGGTAAATCATTCTGTGCATCCTGTGAAAAGTGATGTTATATTATGTTCTTCAATTTTCCATTCTCCAAATATTTATTCTCGTATTTGAGACAGTATATGAGTACGGCTTGTTCCACCTCATAGCTGAGATGAGGCCTGTGCCCAGCAGTGGGACGTATATAGGCCGCACTTGTTAAATGCGAGGTATTGGAACCTTTGTTACGCATAGTTAAAAAAGCACATTCGTCTCCAAATATGAATCCAAGCGGAAGCCCAGCGATGAAGCACTGCAATACGGGAAAAATAAAGTTCCCCTTTGAACTAAAGTAATAGTTTTCCTAATTACTTCGTAAAAGGGTCGTTATGCCTCCTGAATGTTATTTCCTGTTCAGCGTGTACCGGAATTAAGCTCAAAACAAGGGTTTAATGTAACCAAACTGCGAATAAGCGTTCACTGAGCAGAACATAAGACATTCATCGGAGTTAAGCTCTGAGGAGCATATTTCACTGAAAGTTTGTCTGTCATAATATTACTATTATGAAAAGGAATGGTTTGATAACATGTTGGTATTGAACAGGCTCAGAAACTACTCGACCGATTAGAAAAAATGTTTTGCGATTAAGTAATATAGAAGCCGACGTTAGCCCTGAGGAACATAAGCCGGTTTTTTTCAAGAATGGTTTATTGCTATAATATTATGATTTGTTCGAAATCTACTCATACGAAGTAGGTAGTGCATGCTAGATGCTAGACTTATCTAAAAATTAACTCAGTATTTCCTTTAGATCAATTCGTGCCGTTTCTACCCCAAAGCTACTCTTTGGGGTAGAAACGGCGCGCGCGCTGCTTATTGGTCTACAGTCCGTTCGCGTTAAGAATGCAGTGATTTTAAAATTTCATTCTTAACGCGAACGGGCTATAGGTTGAAATGCGCACAAAAAGGTTTAGGCCCAGCTGTGGGATGACGTGTGAAAGCTGTTGTTTGTATAGTATTATTGATTAGACAACTAGGGTACCTGATTAGGCTACTAATTTAAAAGATGGGGCGAAGAAATTATACGTACGCGCCGTGGCTCAGTGGTTGAGCACACCTGACCCCAAGTTTAGCTTGCCCACTAAATAAAACCTAAGCAATCCAAATTATATCAGTTGGCCCTCAAATTGTGGTCTTCTTGATGATCCGTTCACCCCTGCGACAGTCACTGCTGCGTTTGTGGTATAGTCACCTAAGTGACATATTGCAATTATTTCGTAAAGGTTGATGTGAACGCCTCTGTACATATTGTGTGTGATTGTGTGTGTTATAGTGATCTTTTATTTTGAGAAATAAATAATCTAATCTAATCTAAAATCTCTTACAAATAAGTCCAAAACATCTTAAATACCTTTTTAAGACTTTAAAAATATGATACCTTTCCAAATATTTTGAAGTGCCAGTCAATCACAAGTGCAAATCACAGGATGATAAAATAGCTTTTCAGTTAATTAAATTCTACTGAAGCTCACAGGGCAAAAGTTCACTTATTATACCCCCAGTCCCTTTGAAGTAACTCTATAATTTCACCCTCATCATGCATAACTTGTCTTTCGGTCCGTGTACTCAAGGCAGGTAGCACAACCGTATTTTCGTGCTTAGAAGTTACATTAACATGTTCCATTTTTAGAATCATGCGGTCTGTTTCAGTGATGATAATAAAAAAGTTATTTATTGCAAAAACTATAAAATTAATGGTTAATAACAATATCTTTAAACTAAACTTAACTAATTATAAAAATAAATAATAATATTCAAAGTGTACTTACACCAAAAATTCTACCTATATGTATAGTTATAGATAGACTGGTGTAAGCCACTGTCCTTCGGGAAAGTACAAATCTGGACACATTGCCGCAAAGTAAAAAAAAAGGCTCGTTTATGCTCTAGTAAATAATCGTACTGTCTTGTTCACACGGTCAAAGTGTCAGTATTGACATAACCTATCTACGTCTTTTTTATTGTAATATCATTCGTCTGTTTACAATGTTAAACTTACAATTTGATATCTATAAATCACTTATCAGGAATCGGGGTCTCATATCTTTCTCTCTTGTTATAAGGTTTTATTAACCTTGAAGTGCAGTTGTGACAGATGTCAGTCGTTAAACCTAGTCAGAGGCCTAAGGGTGGCTTGATAACATCTGACATTAAGGTTGTTCACTAACCTTACACCTCCATCAATCCGCACTGAGCCCGCGTGATGGAGTACGGCTTGTTCCACCTCATAGTTGAGGGGAGGCCTGTGCCCAGTAGTGGGACGTATATAGGCCGTTTATATTTATGTTTATGTTATATAGTCTTTGTACATATCTTGTAAATTGTAGTTGTGACTTTTACCCTCATCACGCATAACTTGTCTTTCGGTCCGTGTACTCAAGCCAGGTAGCAAGAACCGCTTCACAACCGTATTTTGGTACTTAGAAGTTACACTAACATGTTACATTTTCAGATCCACGCGGTCTGTTTACAATGTAACATAACATAACATAAACGGCCTATATACGTCCCACTGCTGGGCATAGGCCTCACCTCAACTATGAGGTGGAACCAGCCATACTCCAACACGCGGGCTCAGTGCGGATTGTTGAAGGTTTGTAAGGTTAGTGAGCAACCTTAATGTCAGATGTTATCAAGCTGCAATCAAGGTCTCATATTTTTCTCACTCGTAATAAGGTTTTATTTACCTTGAGGTGCCCGTGGTGCAGTTGTGACAGACGCTCCTTAAATACAAAAGTCACACATTTAAAAAAAAAACAAAATGGTTTTTATTGCATAAAACGCATCTTAAACGATAAAAGTTTATAGTTTCACAAAGACAGCCGTTGTTTTACGATTAAAAATACCCGTAAACGCTCATACGTTAGTTTTGTTTTATACCGTTTCTGCCATTGAGTTTCGTGCAAAAGTACCACAATGCCAATTACTACCAGACTTCCAACCGGAGCACGTGAATTAAGATAAAATTATGTAATCAAAAGCGTCACATTCAAAAATATATTCGTATTGCACTCAACTTACACGTAAGTATCTTCTTATTTTTTTAATCAATAGTACCATATTTCAAAATAAGTTAGTTTTGCAAATAATATTAAAATAATTCCTCTTATTTTTGTATGCAATACTGCCATATTTTGAATTGAGTTACTTTTGCATTATTTAATTAATTTTCTTTTATATATTTCTCAAGATTAAAGTACCTTTTTATGAATTGAGTTAGTTTTGCACTGTATAATAAATTTTATTTTTTTTATTTTTCAAGAATAAAGTACCATATTTTGAATTGAGTTAGTTTTGTAAACAGTTAATTGAAGACTTTTAGAAATATGGTATCTTTTGAATAAAAAATTGCTTAGATTTAAACACAACATTTAGTTTTTTTGGTGTTGTTTTAACTATAACATTTTGTAGTTTTTAACGTGATATTATGGGCAAAACAAAAATCAATTAGAAAAGCTATTATAAACAATTCTATTTTATTTTTCTTCATCATCATCATAGCCGAACGACGCCCTTTGCTTTGCATAGGCCTCTCCAAGGATCTCCACAACGATTGGTCCTGCGCTGTCCGCATCCAGCGGCAGTCCGCGACCCTGAACAGATCGTCGGTCCACCTTGTGGAGGGCCTGCCCACGGAACATCGTCCGGTACGCGGTCGCCATTCCAGAACCTCTCCGCCCCAACGGCCATCGGTTCTCCGCACTATGTGTTCCGCCCACTGCCACTTCAACGATGCAATCCTTCGAGCGAAAGGCCTTCTCATAGTCCACGAACGCTAGGCAAAGTGGCAAGTTGTACTCTTCGGTCTTCTGTATAACTTGTCCCAACGTATGAATGTGGTCTATGGTACTATAGCCTTTTCGAAACCCGGCTTGTTCGGCAGGTTGGAAGTCTCGCCCGCAGTCAAACTTGCGGACGAGACGATTCGTAATGACTCTCGAAATCAACTCATAGATATGGCTCAGAAGCGAGATGGGTTTGTAGTTCTTCAACAGAGTTTTGTCACCCTTCTTGAGAAACAGCATCACATTGCTTCTGCCCCATGCTTTTGGCGTTCTGCCCTCGAGGACGACAGAGCTGAAGAGCGTCTGGAGGACCTTAAGTATCGGCCGACTGCCCGCTCTCAGAAGCTCTGTTGTGATTCCGTCATCACCCACCGCCTTGTTGTTTTTAAGCTGCTTTAGAGCCATCCTGATCTCGTACAAGCTGACGTTCGGGATATCTTCGGTATAGTGTCGGGTTAGCTTGGCTCTAGGGTCTTTAGCCTTGCTTTCAACAGGTGTTTGAGTGGAATACAACTGTCCATAGAAACACTCAATCTCCCACAGGAGCTCAGGTGTTGACGTAATGATGCTACCTGCCTCAGTTTTCAGCCTCGTCAGTTGGCTTTGCCCAATAGAAAGATCTCTGACGAACACTTTGGAGCCTTTGTTCCGCTCAATGGCCTCTTTAATACGCTGGGTATTAAATTGGCGAAGGTCACTTTGTATATTGAGTTGCCGATAACGATGGTCATCTGCTGAGTTCTGAAGCCTCATTTCGTTTCTCTGATCCATGAGTAGTAGAGTCTGGCTGGAGAGCTTTCTAAATATTGTTATTGCCTTGTTATGCCAGAGTTTAATGACTCTTGCTTTTCACAGTCTAAAATAGTTTTGTTTTTAACTTCAATTTTAAAACTCTTACGCTGGATTCTACAAACGTTAACGTTTAATGTCAACTTCTCGTAAAGTCTACCTAGGTAAATAATGAATAAGTAATATTTTTAAAACCCGAAATCGGATAAATAATGTCAATTAAAGTAGGTAATGGCGGTTTTAGTGGACGTTTGTGAAACTTTGATAACGGTAAAATTAAGTTTAGACCTAATTGAAGATCTCATGTTTAGATTTTAGTGATGGTTTTCATTTAAGAAGTTTATTTATGTAGTTATTAGAACATTTGTGCCATTTTTATGTAAAATTGACATTTTAGTGAGTTGTCAACTGAAAATGAAAGTCATATTTTCCGGATTATGGTGGGTTGCGTTTTAAAATTTTAATTTTGTCGCGTCAAAATTTATATTCAAAACTAACTTATGTGCGTTTTTTCGAGAGTTTATTCAATATTATGGTTAAGACTGCTTTATTAGGAATAGACAATTTGATTACGCATCTTTTGATACCAAAAACATCAGCAAAATATACATAGTTTGAACAAAAATTGATGAATTATTGAAATATTTTTTTCAAATGGCTCCCCTGTATAATTTGCTTTTTTTGACTTGTGGTGCTTTTGTATTTAAGGAGCGAGATGTCAGTCGTTAAGCCTAGACCGAGGCCTTAGGGGGCTTGACAACATCTGACATTAAGATTGCTCACTAACCTTACACCTCTCCAACAATCTGCATTGAGCCCGCGTGTTGGAGTATGGCTCGCTCTATCTCATAGTTGAGATGGAAGTCACAAGCCCAGCAGTGGGACTTATATAGGCCGTTTATGTTTGTGAAATTCAGTTTGACTTACAGCTCAGATTTTCAATAGTAAAAGTAACTTGGACAATAATACTAGTTCCCTTATCTCAACTTGAAACACAAATATGAAATGCAAAAGTCCCATTATATTTGAGTTATTACTACGGACTGTAATATTATGTCTAAATAACAGATGCGGACAAGAAATTACTAATGGCGTAAGGTTCATTTTGCCGACTGAATAATACGGTGTCGCTATTTTCACTAGAACCGATGTCAACCCTGTAATTTATTCACCCCAAGGATTTTTGAACGTAGTGTGAATTTGCGAACTTGATGAATTTTTGTTATCCGATTTCTAAAAGAGAACGAAACCAGCTTATACAGGCTGTCTCTGAGAGGGAATAAAATCTTATACAGGGTGAGATTGCAATGGGTTGGCCTTAGGACAGATTTTAGATTTCGATCCGTGTTTTAAAAAGAGTAATACTTTCTTGTAGTACCTTGAACAGAATTTGACGATATTGAATACAAAGGTAAAACTGTAGTATAAATGGAAACTGTTATTGATCGTTTTTAGTTAAACGTTTTGTAGTTATGACTTCCCTACACATTTTTTTGTCATAGGTAAGTTGGTAGTTGCAAGTGTTAGAAAAAAAACTATGCAAATAAATTACAGAAATCATTGCTTTTGAACCGACAAAAATAGGTTATGGTAGGTATGACATTTATGTTCGGGATACCGAAAACTCTAGTGGTTTTAAGAAAAACTGCATTAGTGGAACTGGTACCGTTACTGCCGCACTCAGAAACGTCAATTAAGGTTAATGGTTCATTAGAGTCAAAATTTTACATTCTTAAAAATTCTTTATTCTTTTTGTTATAAAGTCTCTTTTGAAAAAATGAATTTTGACTCTAATGAACCATTAACCTTAATCGACGTCTCTGAGTGCGGCGGTTAGTATTGCAATTTGTTTTGATTAGAATTTCGAACCTTTTTTAAGCCGTCCTGCATATTAATTAAAACTTAATTCGTTTAGTCTCTGTTTTTATGAATGAATTTAAATTGACATTGAATTGTTATTGACTGATTTACTTACTAACATAGATCTTAAGGAATATTGTTACTAACAGTTTATGGATACTGGTCCGAAATAAATGATTTTTAATTTAATTTAAGTTTTACCGTGTTAGCTTACAAAAAAAGTAAAAACACATTTTTGTTTGTTCTAACTGAGTATTGTGAGAAAGATGTAGTTTATATATAAACTACATCTTTCTCACAATAACGTCACAAAGGTTCCATTAATTTGAAATGAAATTCAAGTACGCGATGATAACATTTTTCTCGTTATGGCGGTATAATATTATGACGAGATTCATATCATAACGTGGAAAAATCTTGTAGGTAGGTAAGTGTGTTTCAAAGATACTTGCAAAAGTAAATGTAGTTATTGTTTTTAGCATTATCCATGCAATATCCTACTAATATTATAAAGGCGAAAGTTTATATGTCTGGATGTGCCGTGTTGCTCTTTCACGTAAAAACTACTGAATGGATTTTAATGAAACTCTACAATAATGTTGCTTATACATCTGAAAAACACAAAGGCTACAATTTATTAAAAAATACGTCATATTTTTTTAGTCCCCGCGGACGAAATCGCGGGCGGCCGCTAGTCTTTACTAAAGATCAGAAAGCCGGACGTGGGTAATAGGTACTTACAGTTAGCGTTGAAAATTAAGTTTCCAAAACTGATGGTTTGACAAAAGCAAATGTAATACTACATTGTCACTGCAATCCAAAACAGTAAACACTATTTTAATTCTGTAGTCATAAGGTTGTTTTTCTTAAATACTTCAAAAATATTTGGTCTCACTGTGCGGATACGCCATTTTGATGCCGACGGTACTAGTAAAGGCAATGTTTAAATTGCAAAACCGTGAACAAAGTTGAGAGTGAGCAATCATCTCCAGAAACTTCATGTTACAATAACAAGGAAAAGTTTCAGGTAGGTAAGTAGCTTCTTTAACCTTTCCAATTCTAGTGTTCCCTAAAATAACTCAAACGCTTAAATAAAGAGTTTGCATAATACCTAAGCAATTTTGACCCAGTGTCATGTTTTACATTTTTCTAGAAAGAGATAATGATTTACAATCTATTTGAGCAATCATCGCCATTCATGGCAACAATATGTGTTTATCTTCTTTTTACATAGAAGATACACAACAATGTTGCACACTTTGTTGTCTATGTAAATCGCGAAGGATGAATGTTGACAACGAGTTTCAGGGAGTGGCAAAATAATAGAGACATTGTCGGTAGGACAAATGTCAAGGAGTTGTGATGCTAATGGCAAGAGCGCACTGATTCAGTTGCACTCTGGTGGTAATTGAATCAGATCGGGATCTCGTTAACCTTTTTGTCAATTTGTCGCATCCAGTGTCTCATTGGTTGGTGTTAGTTGCGAATCGAGACACGTGGAGTAACACGGTCCCAGGGGATAGAACTACACGTAGGAAGTAATTGTGCGGTTCGTTCTGGACACAGTTCTCTTCAGCACATAGGGCGGAGGTGTAGTGAAGTGTGGGGTAATCCTGACTTAACGGAAGGTAGGTGAGAAATATTTATTTTGCTTTAATATTTGGTTTTAATAATTTTTTTTTTAGAAACAAAACTTATTTTTTCTGAATTTATTTTGAATGTTTTGGTATTTTAACTCAGTTAAAGCTGGTTTTAAAAATATTGTAAGGAAACATAAATTTGAAAATTCAATTTGAAATGTAAAATGGGATTAAAATAACAAAATAAAAATATTTCAAAATGTCTCTTCTCAAGTCCACTTAATTAAATGACATGGCAGTAATATAGCATGTTACATAAAATCTTTTCATCTTTTGTTTTTTTTTTGTTTTTTGTCTCCTATTATTAGTTTTCGCTAAAGATTACGAAATTCCTAAAAGATGTGGTAAAACTTAAGTTAAGATTTACACTGACACTTAAGTTCTCACATTTGGTGAAAGGATTAGAGAAAAAGTAGTAATTTCCGATCCTAAGATTGGCTGTCTTAGTGGGGACAGAAATACGAAACTGAGTTTAAATAAGTAGACAGTGAATAATCTGGCCAGATTTGTATGCATTCCAGAAATATGATATTTTTGAAATGCATTTTTAAAATGATTGATTGATAGAAGACGCTGATTCTTTTCATCGAAATTCAACATATTTCAGTTTTTTTTTTGTATTTTATACGTATTAGTTCATTTCAAAAATAAACTTAATATGTATCATTATTAGTACATGTAATAAATAGATTTGGAAAAATGAAAAAATAAAACCGCATCGCTGTTACGATTGTTGCCTTACATCACTTGCCTTCGATCGCCTGAATTGATTGGACGTGTAATTTTCAACGCAAGCGCACTACTAAACTGGGGCATACGCTAGTTGCCTTCGATCCCTTGAATTGAGCGGACCTGTTGCTGCTTGATCATAATCGGATTTATTTACGTAAGTTTCTACAGTCCCACTGATCTAAGACATACATTTTGACAGCTGCCAGTGTCATTGGAAATTATACTTCAATCCAATAGAAATACGATTCATGAGCTGTGGCTTGACTTTTGTGACAGAACACTTGAACCCTGTTAGCATTCCTTGGTTTTTTTGCTAATAACACTGGCAGCTGTCAAAATGTTATTCTTATATTAGTTGGACTATTATTTGCATTTGCGAGGGAGCCCTAACTACAAATATCCGTTCTTTGGGTTTGTTAGCCATCGATTATTTAATAAACATAGCTCAATATTTTACCAATTAGGTATACTGCAAAAAACTTTTCATATTGAGCAGGACGTTAAATAAAAATGGAAGAAATTAGTATGATAAAACGGGTAATAATTAAAGACATTACCACAAAAAATTAAACACAAGCAAAACTAAAGAATGAGGTCAAATAACCTCAGAAACTACGTTCAATTCAGCAACAAAACGCTTTCTAGACAGTGTTACAGCAGTGTCACAATGTCCAAAATAAAATGGACCTCGCTCCAATGATATTATAATAAAAAAGATGTAGATAGATTACCTGTGCTAAAAAAGAAGCACCCGAAATCAGAACTTCGAACAACAGGTGTCTATCTCGTTAACGCTCTAGTAAATATTCAGACTATCTTGTACACACGGTCTAATTATAGGTACGCCAAGGGTCAATTTTCTCTTTTAAATATGCTGGCCTGTAAAGAGTCCATAGAACTGAAAGGCCGCTGATACTTGTAAATGTTACTCAACTTTAATTTGAGTTTGTGAATTCGAGATTAAGACACTCATTAATTTACAGAGGTGGTGTTAAAAAACTTTGACATGTGGTATAGACGAATATAGGTTTATTATTTTTTGCCCTATGTTTCGTAACACTGAGAAAATACTTCCCAGATGTTATTTAAAGTCGTCCCAAAGAGAGCTATTTTCTTCGCATTTATGTCTTTTAACGTTTTTTTTTCTGATTGTAATTATTTAGAAAATATTCGGCCGACTTGCGTTTGTTATCTCATTCAATTACTATACTTTAATGCGTTCTTATTGCTACCAAATATACTCTTTAGGATTTTGAAAGTCGTGACGCAATTGAACTGAAACCATCTTGAAACCTAACTAAAAGTGGTTCTAAACTAAATGAAGGTGAAAAGCTTTGTTACTCGACTAAAGAAACAACGCTAAAGTTGTAAAACAACGCTATAGGTAGTCCGTTCGCGTTAAAAAGGCAGTTTTTTTTAATTAATTCTGTTGCACACTATAAAACTCAGATCCACAACCTTTGCGTTTGAGAGTGTGCGTTCAACTGGTCACTGTGGACTTGACTTTCTTATTAGGAACGATTTGATTGGTTAGCGTCTGCTAACTAGCGTCATTTTTTTCATTACTCCCTGTCATCCTATTGTATGCTCTGCCCCTTCACTGATGGGTAGCTTATTCCTATGACTATTTTTTTTTAACCCTTTAAGTAAGTAAGTGCTAAGTCAAAGGACAAGACGTATGAAATTACTGCATTCTTAACGCGAACGGACTGTAAGATGCAATTGACAAAGCTTCCCCTAGGTGTTGAAACTTTTACTAAGTAGTTCCACGGCTACAAGTGGCTGCGGCTCCAGGTTAGGATTTGATTCTCTCGGGGTTGTTATGTTAACTTGCTGCTTCCCTGAGGGGCCACCTGTTGCTTGCTTCTCGGCCGCATGTACTATCAAACAGTTTACTTTGTTGGCCGCAGAAACAACCTTGGGGTATAGCGATTAGGCTTGATAATAAATTTAGAGCTGTCTCTTCAATAGTCAGATAGAAATTATTAGACCAATAAATTACAACTCGACAGTTTTTTAAATGTAGGTAAACATGACATATTTTAACTAAAGACACAATTCGACACAAAGACACAACATTTTCAAAACTACCGACTTGTAAATTATGGGTCTAATAAAGATCTAACTTTTGTTAAATCAGCCCCTAAAAAACTAACGTAGTGTTTAAACATCAATGGTCGTATTTAAAAAAGTATGATGTTGATTTGACTTGACACGGTGCATTCGACTTGAGGTCCTATGCATCGGGTGTTCAATTTGAGAGTCAATACTGCATTAATATACGGTCAGATTTGTTCGTTGCATAGCTAAAAATGAAGGCACAATCTGTTACCTGATTAAAGCATTCTAATCTTATTTCCCTTTATTGACACCGGTTCCTACGTAGCGTTCAGTTTAACAAGACAGCTACATAATCGAATCGGTTCCTATCCGCAGCTTTGAATACGTGCAGGCGAGCAGGCGTCATTAAAGTGCTGGTATGTCGGTAGCGCCTCATCCGGTAGACATATTTGTGGACACACGTACGCCCCTATTAAATAAAAACACTCAACACACGAGTGGTTCAATTATTTAGTACTTACAATACAATTTTAAGTTAGGAAATCTAATAAAAACCAAGCCAGTCTAGGTATCAGCCGAATTTTGAACCAGCACCTATCTGGTCGGTTAATGTGATGGGTGAAGACTCCATTTTTTTAAATATTTTTATTGCATCTCCGTCTGTCTTAACCGGTATAATCTAGCCTATCACCCCGTGCTGGCTTGACGTTAAGTTTCGAGACATCCTGTATAGGTAATGGCACATTAGAGACCAAGTTATTTAAATCTCTAACTATGAGTTTATCGTTAGCCTACACTAACTTAATATGACTTCAAAATACAAGTTATTTTGAGAATTTGTCCAAGCAGAACAACCAATAGCTGGCTGAACCTATTATTATTTCAAATGACTACCGAAAGTCATCATCATTTACATCCCCAGCTTTTAGAGTGAACAATAGAAGATAAGATAAATTATAATAGTTTGTTTGTAGTTATTACTATCCAGAATTCAATGATAATGCTTTCCGTCGATATCATATTCTAGACTAATAAATTAAAAACCCTACTTTGAATTTAACCAATTTCTTCGAATTCTTCTTCGTTTCTCGAACAGTGTGTATTATTGATACTGAGTATATCGTCGATGCAGATTTTTCGAATAATTTCCACTAGACTGTTCCGGTGAATCATTATTCCTTCATTCTGATATTATACTAGCTGTTGCTAGTAAAATGGTCCACATAAAGTTTACCCTCATATTCCTGACCCAAAATTGACATTTTCAAAAAACTTTTTCTTAGGCTTAAAATGAAAAAATTGACAGTTGAACTTATTTTTTAGTTACTTCCACTTTGTGTAGCCAGCAAACATTTTTATTCTATGCATAAATATTTTCTTAGCGAATGCTTAAGTTAGCAAAATTTTTTTTTTATTTGCACTTACTAGTTAGGTATATCTAGGCGTTGATAAATCACAATATACGCTCACTGAATCGTGATTTTAATGTGAAAGATTCTCGGAATGTCTAATTTATCCAAAATTTTTACTTACGTTTAATAATAGACGGGATGTCTAACACACTCTTTAGAATAACATAAAGCAAAAGCACAAAGGAACAAAGATATCAAATTCAAAACTATGAAACGAAACTCGTGGTTTCAAAACTTTCTGTTGTTTCGTTTCGGTTCACCTTTCAAATTGTAATTTCCAACAACGCTGAAACAAGTTATTATTGAATAAAGTTCAAAGAAACTTTCCACACAGACGGGTCCTATGTATTTTTATTAAATCATTCTGTTCTTAACTTAGCAGCATGAAATTCATTCATTTCGCAATTAAGTATGAAATGACTTGAATATAATTCCGTATGAAATCCCGAATAGTACTGAGACATATAAATTTGCAAATGCGTGTATTAAGGGCACTTATAATAATAATATGGAAATATTATACATTATCATTAAGGTTGCTCACTAACCTTACACTCCTCCAACAATCTGCGCTGAGCCCGCGTGTTGGAGTATGGCTCATACCACCTCATAGTGGAGGTGAGGCCTGTGCCCTGCAGTGGGACGTATGTAGGCACCATATTTTATCCTCCAAATAAAATAATGAACTGTAATCGACACAAACTGAAGGTTGCGACTAAGTAGTTAAGGGAATTTCCACAAGATAACTTTTTCTTTCCAATTCGGTGGTTGATTTAGAGTTTGTTTATAAAGTGAATTACTACAAAAATTCAAAATACGGTTCTACTCATATTTTTATCTTTATTTTAGATAGTTAATCTGCAAAAACAAGCTCTTTTATAAATGCACTTAAAGCTCTCATCAAAACGTTGACGATTTCAGTGACGTTTTTACTCGTAGAGAGAGGTCAAGGTCAGCCAAAATCTTACAAGCTCGTTATGAAATTATATGATCAATTTGGTTTGAATATAATTTATCTCGGTTCCACGGTAAGGGCGTCAAATCACATTAAATTTTGATTATCTATTTATAAGCTTCAATCACTGCTATGATATATTGAGAATCAGCTAACCATTGTTCTAGAGGCTTATTAGCAGCTACTATACAACGTGTATAAATAACGAGACCGTCGTGGCCCAGTGGTTAAACACACTGGCTTGGAACCCGGAGGTCCCGAGTTCAAATCTGGCCGGAACACACCTACTTTGTGTTACTTACGGAAACACTGATAAAAACTCAAGCAAATAACGGTGGCGGGCGGCGGCGGCTTTCACCTATTTCCCAATGATAAAAAGTAACTTAGATGACGAAATAGAGATCCCTTGAAGGAAAACACACTGTGGGAGCCTAAAAACAAGTTAAGAATATAAGAATAATAAAGGCAAATGTTAAGAAGTAGATGTTGCGACTGAAAATGTAGAGTTATCTTAACAGACCGTATCTGCGCTTTAAAACTTATTGGCTCCAGTGAGACTCGTCTAAGGTCAGAGTTCAAAGACCGTCAGTAATTAGACCGGGTGTCTATGAGCCCCTCAGATCTGGTAATCGGCCGCTAATGACCGGGTCTAGTGTTGGCTAAGCCGGGCTTAGCGGTTGCTTAGCGGCACAACCCAATTTGGGACGCAGTCTTACCTCTTACCTAGTGATGTAACACTCTAGTTGGGTCAAACGGGGTCGGAACAGTTGGAAAATTCAGCAAATCGGATTCCGTGGTTTGTACCGTTTGACAAAGGATGGGCTATTTAATTCGACGGGATCGAACGAAGCAAAGACCGAACGAACGGTTCGTCAAAAAGTTGCATCGGGTTTAGATGCGAAATTATATGAAATGTTTGTCAGTCTAGGTACCTACTCTACATTATCTAGGTGCATAAAGATTTGATATTTTGCTTATCCTATTTACTGGATATAAAAATTGTTTGTTTAGGGTAAGACCTCATTCAGGCGTTGCGTTCAGGCTCATTCAGGCTGTGTCGTCGAGTCTCATTGAAGCCAATAAGTTTTAAAGCACAGATGCTTTAAAACTTATTGGCTCCAGTGAGACTCGTCTAAGGTCAGAGTTCAAAGACCGCCAGTAATTAGACCGGGTGTCTATGAGCCCCTCAGATCTGGTAATCGGCCGCTAATGACCGGGTCTAGTGTTGGCTTAGCGGTTGCTTAGCGGCGCAACCCAATTTGGGACGCAGTCTTACCTCTTACCTAGTGATGTAACACTCTAGTTAGGTCAAACGGGGACGGAACAGTTAGAAAATACAGCAAATCGGATTCCGTGGTTTGTACCGTTTGACAAAGGATGGGCTATTTAATTCGACGATATCGAATGAAGCAAGACCGGACGAACGATTCGTCAAAAATTCCCATTGGGTTTACATGCATTATCTGAAATCTAAATAATGATATTTTGCTTTATTATCAACTTATTTAGTGGATATTCAAATTGTTCGTTTAGAGTAAGACCTCATTAAGGCGTTGCGTTGCGATCTATCGTCGTATTGCTAACAGCTGCGTTGTCTATACAAATATTATAAAGAGGAAAGGTTTGATTTTTTGTTTGTTTGTTTGTTTGTTTGTATGAATTGAATAGGCTCCGAAACTACTTGGCAGATTAAAAAATTCTTTCACTGTTGGAAAGCTACATCATTCCTGAGTGACATAGGCTATATTTCATTTTCAAAAAAAATAATCATCCTTACTAAAATTACGAAAAAGCGGGAAAATATTTTTTCACATACAGCTAAGTCCACGCGGACGAAGTCGCGGGCGGCTGCTAGTTTTGCGTATAATTTGATTACATGCTACCTTATGTATTAGGAACGTCCCCGTCGCACAAACGTTTCAATGGTCGAGCAACACAACGCAACGCACTAGTGAATTCTCGCTAAGGAGATGCTAACCGATGCAACTCGGCTTCAACTCAACTAGCTAGAACTTTTTTCTGAAGTGGAGTCGTAACATCACTAATCTTAACTAGTGACAGTAAGAGGTTGCATAGCGCCACTTTCAGCCCCTGACTTAATGCTTCTAAATAGGTACGACGCATAAGGTCATGAGCGGAATAATTAATGTTTCAGCTCCAGAGCTCCAATCAAATAATTATACCAGCACTTTCATCAAAAGTAATTAATTAGATTTATTGAAACGACATTTTCCAATAGCAGCTGAAAGGACAAAAACATTTTTCGCCTGAGCAGCCTAATTATTTTTAAATTGACATTACTCAGTATTCTATTTAAGACTTTTACTTAATTATATTCTTTAATGACACTCAGATGTAGCAGAGGATGAAACGAAAGTTTTGTGATAAAAGCTTAATGGAATTTGTCAAAGTAATAATGATGGATCTGCTTTTTATGCCGCGATGTCGTTGGTAAAAGAGATGAAATTACTCGCATAATTTCTATTATGAAGTTTCAAACTGAAGTTATATTTTTTTATTTTGGAAAAACCTGATTTCAATGCTATATATTAGTCATTTTTTATATCTTGAGTATAAATAAAACTAGCATCATGGGCTAAGCCCTTTGTGCTTAGAAAACATTTTCACAAAATGCAATATGATAATAATGACGACTGCAAAATGAAAGCGATCCCTGGAAGGTTTTGCACCATACTAAGCTTTTTATTTTACTATTTCAACGCTGATTCCGGAGAAAAGTTGCTGTATTAAAGCATCAAAATCAACCCAAGTCGTGCTATTCCGGCGGTGCACATCGGACATCACTTCACATATCTTACTGATATCATCAATAAGCTTCACTCTGAATAAGTATTTTCTCTCATTTTGTATGAAAATAATTAAAAGATGCTATTTGTCTTAGTACTTTTTTTCAAACGACGAGTTGCAAAGAAAATAATTTTAAAGTTCACTCACACGAGCGAAGAGAGTTTTGGCATCCGCCGGAATAGCATAGCTGACAGGTTTTGCGAAATTTTATCAACACTCTGTAAAAAACAAAAACTTTTTTACCACAATTTAAGTACAGCTCGCAAGTCACGTGGTAAAAGTCGAACGCTGTCTCGATCATTTTTCACAAGTACGTTAACCTATATCGAGTTTTAATGCTTTTCCTCACAATACGTACTCACGAGTCCACGAGTCTTTCCCCTCGGTCTCGGAGTGCTGAATGAAACCCTTTCTATAGTTATAAAAACCTACGTGAGCTTCGTACCAATTTCGTATCAATAAAACGGACTTTTGTGTGGTGAATATATTGCTTTTCAGTTATATTACAGTCTTTTTTTTACAATATTAAAAAAATGCGATGTCTTGATAAGTACAGTACAGTCAAGTAGGTATTTGCGTAGCAAAATGTGAAAGAATTTTAAGATATTGCTGTTGATCAACCATTTTTTTAAATAATTATCATGCCTCATTCGGATCTGTACTTTTTCTTAAATAAAATAATTTAATTAATATGACCGATGGCCGTTGGAGCGGAAAGGTTCTCGAATGGCGACCGCGTACCGGACGACGTTCCGTGGGCAGGCCCTCCACAAGGTGGACCGACGATCTTGTCAAGGTCGCGGGAAGCCGCTGGATGCGGACAGCGCAGGACCGATCGTTGTGGAGATCCTTTGGGGAGGCCTATGCTCAGCAGTGGGCGTCGTTCGGCTGACATGATGATGATGAATTAATATGAGTCAACACACACATGCATTGCTCTGGTCCCAAATTAAGGTTTTCTCTCGAGTTATGAAAATCACAAGCAATGAAGTTGCCACAAATATCTTTTTCATCAACAAACATTAGTGTCGGTGCGGAAACCGAACTCTGCCCTTTTAGTGCCACCACCTCGTGAAACTGTGAACGGGTCGTCAACTTTTGTTTCATAAAAACTTTTCGATTTCTATTTAATTTATAATAGTAACAAGATCAAAAACGGTGTAGAAGATGAGAAAACAGGTTTCACACGGTGAATCCCACCGCAACAGACAGTTTTCTCGCGTCAACATGTCAAGATCCGGACGTCCACGCGTCCGAATGCTCTGCCCGCACACACTAGGCAAGCACGGCAACTGCGCGGATGCGACCCAGCAATACAAATTCTAACCTTAAGTTGTGAGTGGTACAATTTTCATTAATAATATGAGAAATTCGGAGGAGCTGCCCATGGCGCAGTTGAAACAGTGATCTGCGACGATCGCTGTTGTAAAGCAATACACGCTGGGTCGGAAATGCGATGGGTGACCACCCCGACCGAAATTTAGTGATGTGTATTTCGGGCATCTCCGTGCTTCGGAAGGCACGTTAAGCAGTTGGTCCCGGCTGACATCGTCAGATGTCAGTCGTTAAGCCTAGTTGGAGGCCTTAGGGCGGTTTGATAACATCTAACATTAAGGTTGCTCACTAACCTTACACCCCTCCCATAATCCGCACTGAGCCCGCGTGTTGGAGTATGGCTCTATCCAACTCATAGTTGAGGTGAGGCCTGTGCCCAGCAGTGGGACGTATATAGGCCGTTTATGTATATGAGAAAACCACGAACTGTCAGCGCGCTCGCCGCTATTATACCAATCAACTCGCAACTCGCGTCCTTCCAATTCAAGGTTCAAATTTGAACGGCAAGATAATTGCTTTTTCAGAACCATGCTGTTGCCGTGCTTGGATAATGTGCTACGAGCTTTAGCAGGCAGAGCATACGGACAAACGGACGTCCGGATCTTGACTTGTTGACGCGAGAAACCTGTCTGTCGTGGTGGTTTCCACCGCGCTGAACCTATTTTAGCTTTTCTCACATTCTAACGTTTGCACAGATTCAATACTCGTACAAACAAGCAGTGAAATTCAAATCACGTCATAATGAAATGAAGTGAAATGCGAGATTTATTAAACAAAAGACTTTTGATTGTAATTTTATTTTACCCAATAACAGCAGGTAAACGGCAAAACGGATATCAATAGATAATTTCCATGACCATTAACGTCTACTTACGTTTGTAAATATTTTCCATGTGCCCCTAAGTAGGCGTGTGATGACACAAATAGAAAAACCATATTTATTAAATTATAAACCAATATTATTTCAATGTAAAAATATTTTCATAGCAACGTTCGCAATTCCAGTATACTGTTAGGACTTTCCCGCTTAACCTGTCTCGTTCTGTCAAGCTATGTTCCCTACAGCCATGTAGACTATGACATCCGGAAATAAGGACGCCGCAACGCTTCCGCTGTCGAGACAGTGTCGGTAGCAGTGTCCCGCTCTAAAAGTTTATATGGTTCACGCTGACTGTATCGAGGTGTTTGCTGCCAAAACCTGAAGTAAAACCTGGATGTCGTTTTTTCGCGCAGTTGTGAGAGTGATTGGCGACAATCGCTCTTGTGAAGCAACACAAGCTGGGTTGGAAATGGGATGGGTGACCACTCTGACCGAAATTTAGTGATGTGTATTTCGGGCATCTCCGTGCTTCGGAAGACACGTTAAGCAGTAAGTTGTCCCAGTTGACGTCTCTAGATGTCAATCGTTAAGCCTAGTTAGAGGCCTTATGGCGGCTTGACAACATCTGATATTAAGGTTGCTCACTAGCCTTACACCCCTCCAACCATCCGCACTGAGCCCGCGTGTTGGAGTATGGCTCGTTCCACCTAATGGTTGAGGGGAGCCCTGTGCCCAGCAGTGGGACGTACATAGGCCGCTTATGTATCCGGAAATAAGGACGCCGCAACGCTTCCGTTGTCTAGACAGTGTTGGTGACAGTGTCCCCGCTCTGGAAGTTTACATGGTGTATCGAAGTGTTTGCTGCCAAAACCTGAAGTAAAACCTGGATGACGTTTTTATTTTCACTTAGCCCGTGGCGCAGTTGTGACAGTGATAAGCGACGATCGCTCTTGTAAAGCAACACCGCTGGGTTGGAAATGGGATGGGTGACCACTCTGACCGAAATTTAGTGATGTGTATTTCGGGCATCTCCGTGCTTCGGAAGGCACGTTAAGCAGTAAGTTGTCCCGGTTGACGTCTCTAGACGTCAATCGTTAAGCCTAGTCAGAGTCCTTAGGGCGGCTTGACAACATCTGACATTAAGGTTGCTCACTAGTCTTACACACCTCCAACCATCCGCACTGAGCCCGCGTGTTGGAGTATGGCTCGTTCCACCTAATGGTTGAGGGGAGCCCTGTGCCCAGCAGTGGGACGTACATAGGCCGCTTATGTATCCGGAAATAAGGACGCCGCAACGCTTCCGCTGTCGAGACAGTGTCGGTAGCAGTGTCCACGCTCTGAAAGTTTACATGGTTCACGCTGTAGCGAAGTGTTTGCTGCCAAAACCTGAAGTAAAACCTGGATGACGTTTTTATTTACATTTACATTGAGGTGCCCGTGGCGCAGTTGTAACAGTGATCGGCGACGTTCGCTCTTGTAGTGCAACACACGCTGAGTTGTAAATGGGATGGGTGACCACTCCGACCGAAATTTAGTGATGTGTATTTCGGGCATCTCCATGCTTCGGAAGGCACGTTAAGCAGTTGGTCCCGGTTGACGTCTCTAGATGTCAATCATCAAGCCTAGTCAGAGTCCTCAGGGCGGCTTGACAACATCTGACATTAAGGTTGCTCACTAGCCTTACACCCCTCAAACCATCCGCACTGAGCCCGCGTGTTGGAGTATGGCTCGTTCCACCTAATGGTTGAGGGGAGCCCTGTGCCCAGCAGTGGGACGTACATAGGCCGCTTATGTATCCGGAAATAAGGACGCCGCAACGTTTCCCCTGTCGAGACAGTGTTGGTGACAGTGTCCCCGCTCTGAAAGTTTACATGGTTCACGCTGTAGCGAAGTGTTTGCTGCCAAAACCTGAAGTAAAACCTGGATGACGTTTTTATTTAAGCTCATTTTGTCATACCTTAAGGAGAGGTTAGTGGTTGATTACTATGCTGAAACTCGAGCCCAATGAAATAAAGTAAAGAAAAACATTTATTTATGTAAGCTTAAAACAAGCATTTATGACACGTTAAGACAGAAAATCAAAAAATCTAAATGAACAAAGTGATGGAATGAATGAACTCTACCACCGGTTCGGAAGTTGCTTCTATCGAGAAGATTCCGGCAAGAAACTCGATAGTTAGCTCTTTTCAATCTTGTTTGATTACAACAGTTAAGGTTACATATCAAGTATAGACAAGACACAAAATGTGCAAGAGGAGCAGATTATATCTTTAAGTAAAAATGATAATACCTAATAAGAATCGATTTGTTAAACGAACGGAGTCGTGGTGATAATCATCGTCAACAGCCACACGACGTCCGTTGCTGAACTTAGGCCTTACCCCGAACTGCGTCCACCGAAACCCTGCGACCTTTATCTGGTCATATTATCTGGTCCCAACGATGCGTTTAGTTTCAAGTGGTCTCCACTCGAGAACTTTTCGGCCCCAACGCCCATTAGTTCTTTTTGAAAAGTGCTATTCGTGCTGATTTATTCAAAATACATTTTTGAAGCATCTGTTCAATCAAGCTTTGTGTTCATTGTAATTTGCGGCTAACTCTCCGGTGATGAAAAACGCAAATAACCCGGATAACGACGAAAAGCTGGCCTTTTACCACGTTGGGTTCAAATTCCTTACCGAAATGTGGTCTTCTGAATTTTCCATTCACTGTGACGGCAACAATCAGTGTGCCTCTGACTACCCCATTAGGGATATGGTGGTCGGGCTATGTTTTGTTATTATTACCTCTGAATTATGCCAAATGATCATAACCAGAGCATTAGTTAAATGTGACCGCGCACGATTAAAATTGAAACGATTATCCAACACGTCACTAGGTTTTGTTATTTGCGGTTTAGCGACGCGCGAAACGGTACGCGACAAGCGACACGCGACAAATTAGTCGCGCCAGCACTCGATCGCGACATGACAATGATTCGATTGAACACGCTTAATGCCGCCATTACTAGCTAACGACACTTGTTGTTGCAGTTTCTGATTTTATGTTGTGTAAATATATGGTAGTGACAAGCAGACAGGAGAAATGTGTTGAGTGTGGTCTTGCATTTATATACCAACTAGCGACCCGCCCCCGCTTTGCACGGGTGCAATAGGATGTTATTATACATATAAACCTTCCTCTTAAATCACTCTATCTATTAAAAAAACCGCATCAAAACCCGTTGCGTAGTTTCTAAGATTTAAGCATACAAAGGGACATAGGGACAGAGAAAGCGACTTTGTTTTATACTATGTAGTGATAGCACTGGGCATTGTTACACACAGCACCATCTAGCCCCAAACTAAACTTTTGAATGCTTGTGCTATGAGAAACTTGACAGTGGACATACTTAAAATTCGTTTTTTGGTAAATGCATACTTAAGACATAAGAAACACCCAGACCAGTACAAACAGACATGTTCATGCTCACAAATGTGTGTGCTGTGCGGGGATCGGACCTGCGACCACTGGTTTGATAGTCCACTTCTCAACCATTACACCAAATCGGTTGTCAATAGCGAAATATATTATTAGCGAGTGGTTGCATTAGTAATGAAATAAAACCAAGGCAATAGTCGAAGAAGTTGACTACATTTCTAATGCGTACAAACAATGATTTACTAAAGACGTAGGATCTACACATTATGTCAGTACTGACGCGAAGTTGATAATTTTCCTCTGGCGTAGTACGTAACCTATTATTTGGCCGTGTGTACGAGATAGTATGACTATTTGCTAGAGCGTAAACGAGACGGATACATGTTGCTTAGTCTCGTTTCAAACTGTCAATGCTTTGCTCAGGTGTTCGAAGTTCTGATTTTGGGTGGCACTTTTTTAGCACGATCAACCTATCTACGTCTTTTTTTGTAATATCATTGCATACAATGTTTTGGTACATCAACATCAAGAAAACCACAGGTGTTAATTTGATCGAGACAGCACAAGACCCGTAAGGTTGAAAAGGCTGAAATGTAGAAAACAAGGCATTTTTTATAAATTATTCAAATAATCCCATTGTACACATGTTTATGTAATAGACAATTTAAATCTACATGGATTTGCCCCGGGAATTCATATGAAGACAAGGTTATAATTTTGGAGATATAAAACCCACAGCAAACCGCTATGCCATGGAAGAGAAGTAATCATAAAATTGACGAAGAAGTCAATCTCGTTATCATTAAAATTAACTGATTTTCTTCACTATTTCACGAACTCATAAACGTAACGAGAACGCAACATCCTCACTATAAAAGTTTTTCATACTCTCATATAAGTAATGAGGTAACGTATAACATAACATAACATGTTCCCTAATTAAACCAACGTTTCTATACGAGCACATCGCACTTAACTAAACGCGATCACACGTCTCTTTACTACGGTAGCCCGAAATAAAATTAGGAGAACGACCCCTTACCTGTAACTAGGGATGTTAGGGAGCTCCGTAGCCGTAACCGAAACTATCGTATATCTGGTTCAAAAAATATTCTTTACCGTAACCGAATTAGAAGCTTCGGACATCCTACTATCCTACTTATATTATAAATGCGAAAGTTTGTATGTGTAGATGTGCCACGTTGCTCTTTCAAGTAAAAACTACTGAATGGATTTTAATGAACATTCACAATATTATAGCTAATATTTCTGAATAGGACACAGCTTTAGTCCACTAGTTATCGAATAAGAGCAGAGCCTTGATGAGATAATATGCTATGAAAATGATGCTTATCTACTCTTGAAATTCTTAAAAAATGGTATACGTAACCGAAATTATCCGCAACTCAGAGATAATCCGAGATAAATATTCTTCTTAAATCCGTATCCGACTCTTTAACATCCCTACCTGTAACCCGGGCGAATGAAGACATAATAAAAGTGATGTTTTATGTTCCACTGTAAAGGCTAAAGTTCAGTACGATGGATGGGTGTAATCATGGTACAGTCACCATCAAATATTAAGTAGCAGACCAGGTGACATAATCTTCTGAACTTCTGAACAGGTTGGCATTCCAATAACTCCATTTTTGTGGTGACTTGGACCATTAATATCTGAACTATGATGAACTAGGTATGATGCTATCTTGTTCTTAGTTCATGTTGTAATATACTAACAACTATTTGTAAAAAAGAGAAACAATAGACAAAAATTAAATGCTGAGTTTCTTGCCGGTTCTTCTCAGTGCAGAAACAACTTTCCGATCCGGTGGTAGCATGTTTACATTTAATATTATGGTATTCATGTCCACTGTTAAGTACCTATGTTTATTAATTAGGACGATTTAAATTACTTTGTAAAAGGTTTATTTAAATAAAGCCATTTTTGTTTTTTTTTAACATTAATTACCTGAATATCATCAGAGAAGGTGTTAGTCACTAACTTCCATTTATATCTAAACACTCATAACTTGCATAAAATGCATAAATATGCATCTGCGTTGATGCTCTTACACGTTAAGTATGTTCAGATATTTAAGGTTAGTTTCAACTTAATGACGAGCATCTGCTTAGATATTAATGAAATAAAGAATGTCCAGATTTTAATGTACCTCTTCTGTACTCTTCTTCTGTCTTCTCATTTTAAACTGTTGAGAAGTATTTGGTCTCCTTGTCTGCTACTTAAAATCTAATGGTGACTGTACAATTATACTCGAAATATGCTCATAGTAGGTAAGGTTTTAAAGAAAATGGAGTATACGGAGAGACGTCGCTGTGTTTTTAGAGCAAGTATGAAATACATTTTCTTTTGCATGCCAACATCGCTAAAAATATTGTATTTTAACATCTCCTGAAATAAACTTGCTGAAAAACTTGTGGCATAAACTTAAATCTTCTTCATGTTATTTACTTTTTAGAAAAAAATGTGAACCTATCTTTTTTCTTTGTAATTTAAAAAAAGAATCAAGTCTTAATTAAAGTTTATCTACATTTGCAATAAAACAAACTTAAGAAAAACTGGCGAGGCTGAAATGCATAGCATGCATTTTTTGACGAGCAACGGGCAACGCTATATCCCAGTTTTTTTACCTTTTATATCCCACAACTGGGCAAAGGTCTCTCTCAATTCAAAAACAGTTTTTTTTCTTCATTCCACGAAGACTGCTAAGTGCCATTTCGTGCTTGCTTTATTTCTTTAGTGCAATTTATTAGTGCAGTGGCTGCTGAGGACGTAAAGGAGATTGGGCAAAAGTGGTCCGTGAACTAATGGCTCACCCAGGTGTAAAGTTCCACCGGAAACCCACAGTTTAAAGAAATTGAAAACCTAATAATACATATCGCACTAAATTAATGAGACAATAATGCTGCAACTCAAAATAAATAATTTTGCAGAATCAACGAAAACGGATTATTTACAATTATTCATAGCTAGAATGAAGGAAAAACCATCCTACTTTTCGGAATTCGGTGGTTTATCGTATTTGGGTGTGGATGAGGTATCTCGACATAAATATGTTCCGTTTTCCACGACAGCAACAATCATTGTGCCTCTAACTACCTCGTCTGGGATATACCTAGCGAATCAAGGAAAACTGATTATTTGCCTCCTATTACTCAAAGCTATAATGAAGGTGGCAAAGCATCCTTTTTTTCGGATTTCGGTGTTTCTTCCCACGTGGGTGTATGTGAGGTATCCCCGTATAAATATCACAACAGTATCACTATTGGTTCCCGAACCACTTTCCGTACAAATGTGCCCGGTCTCCTCTTTCGGTCGACACTCTTAAGAGCATTTTCTTGTATCAGATACGCGCGTTGCTTTAAGTTCCTGAATCAAACCGAATGGAGTTGAACTTAAAATGCGGATTCACGATGAGAATTTTAATTCGTTGTTCGTTCTTAACTAAAGCAGAGTGCTTCATGGCCCAGTAGTTACAGAATCTGGCTGGAAACCGGTGGTCCCGAGGTCAGATCCGAAAATTGGACCTTATTCTTCCTTCGTTGGTGACACTTTAGTAATACCTAAATGTATTTACGCACACTAATTATTACTAATAATAAAACACTCAGAAGCCACACTGTTTCTGTATTGAACACTATTTGTCCAGTGTGGGCTCGCAAGGAAGGATGACTCAACTATTTGAGGGAGACCAAAATCTAGCAGTTGGATGGTGTGTGGCTGGATACGATTCTTGTTTGATTTTGTTCAAAAAAAGGATGTAACCCCCGAATACACAAAACGTCAATCAACGCTAAGCACGCGCTCACGCTCATGCTGTCCCGTAAAATGTCAATAGAACTAAAAGGGATAGCATGAGCATGAGCGCGTGCTGAATGAATGAATTCGGAGTTCAATCTCTTCAAAAGAAGCCAAAGAGCTGTATTTTCTAATCAAAGTGTCTGAAGTACCTAAACAACTAAAAGCTTCCAGTCAGAAGAAAAACAACACAAATTCATTCCTATGCAAATTATTTTGATTACACAGGATTTCATCCTGCACTTTTTCTGAGAGGGCTTAGCTGTAACCTCAGACATGTGTAGACTCTACACCACAAAGCAGAATAAAAAGCTAATTAGTTTTCCCCCACGAAGAAGTTATCATATTAAGACCGGGTATTGTAAGGTTTTTCTATGGGATTTTTAATTACCTATGCATTTTTATGTGCTGCATACGTCTGAATTTTATTTCATAGGCACAAAAATAAATTAACATGCAAGGAATTATAATTCAACATAACAACAGTATTTATACCAATAATTAAAAATAAAATTGATAACAAGAGAGGAGATGGGAGAGCTAATGATAAACAAAATAGTATTACATAGATTTAATGAATTCTACTAATGTATGTGCCGTGTTCCTCTTTCACGTAAACACTACTGAATGGATTTCAATGAAACTTTACAATACTATAGCTTATACATCTGAATAGCACATAGGCTACAATTTATGAAAAATTTTAACGTTATTTTCTTACTTGAGTCGCAGACGAAGTCGCGGGCGGCCGCTAGTATATAATAAAGAAACGATTACGGTTTCAATGATGACGATGAAGAGCCAGACGACAACGATACTGGCTAAATCTATATTGTTTTAGGACTTGTTGGTTGAGAGTTTGCTTGCTAGGGACGGGCCACGGCCACGGGCATCACCTTGTTACTTGGCTATAACAGGCATCACATATATAAACGGCTTATATGCGTCCCACTACTGGGCACAGGCCTCACCTCAGCTATGAGGTGGAACGAGCCATACTCCAACACGCGGGCTCAGTGCGGATTGTTGGAGGGATGTAAGGTTAGTGAGCAAGACTAGGCTCAACGGCTGACATCTACCGACGTCAACCGGTACCAACTACTTAACGTGCCTTCCGAAGCACGGAGATCACCGAAATACACATCACTAAATTTCGGTCGGGGTGGTCACGCATCCCATTTCCGACCGGGCGTGTGTTGCTTTACAACAGCGATCGTCGCTGATCACTGTCACAACTTCGCCACGGGCACCATTTTAGTTTTAGCAAGTAAATAATGAAGAAAATGTTTTTGTTGCAGAAGTGGAAGGCGGTGGGGGAGTCACAGAAGACGAGGAAGAAGAAGAAGATAACACCTGCTGGACCATATGCCTACAAGAGTGCCCGCCTCCTTTACGAGCTCTCTGCGAGTCACACCGCTTTGAAAACCTTAATGTGAGTTTCTTTCTCTTTAAATTAAAATATGGGGCGCTCGAATTACTGACGTAGCCCGAAAAGCTGTTCATATGCCGCATGAGCTCTGGGCGAAGCGGGTCACAGATTGCTTCCCCGAAGACTTAAGCCGCGTTCCCACTATGCAACATTTGAAGTGCGGCATCTTTTTTTTTACACTGCGCTAGCCCCAAGATGAGCTAATAATTATGGGACACTTGACGGATAAGCATACTAAAATACTTTTCTTTTGTAAATACATACTTAATATACAAATAGGAAGCACCCAGACCAATACAAACAGTGTGTTCATGCACACATGTTACTGTGCGGGGATCTGACCCGCGATCTCTGGTGTAGTAGCCGACTTCTCAACAATTACACCAAATCGGTCGTCAAATGGTTCACAATATGTTGCACGTCATCTTGATTAGCAACGCACATTTTTTGTAATGCGTATAGTATCAAATCACAAGCCACGCGTCAGTTTAGCGAAGTCGCGGCTGTTGCGCAACGTTGCCGTACACGTTAGGCGTCACGTGTTATGCGCCAATAATTGCTGCCTAGTGGATACGAGGCTTTAAACGGGCGTGGAGTAGGCCAAAAATACGATGGCTGGACAAAATGGACTCCTTTGTGGATGGCCTACAAAAGCGCAAAATCGTATGAGAGACGTCTCGGCATTTGTCCTGCAAAGTGGACATTTTGGGTTGTAAACAATAAATGAAAGTACTTATGCGTCAACATCATAAATCTATTCTTCTTATTAATAACTACGTAAACATACCATTTTCTGCATCGCACCTGAATATCAATAATTGTTACTGAAAGCCTTCAATTTTAGTGACGTCGGTGCTCATGACTTATTAAACAAGTTTAATTTTAACATGACGGGCTGTATAAGTAACAAGATGTTAAGCAAGAGATGAATATTAAACCAAGGGTGGTTCAGACAAGGGTGGAAAATTTACCGTAAATAATTATTATCTCGCAAGCGTATTTACTTGACTGAGGAAAAATTAATATTAGTTAGGAGAAGTTCTTTTAAAGTAACTGCCTTGTAGTTTTTGCTTAGAAAATTACTTACTTGTATTTTATAAAGACACTTTACGGGTTTTTGTAATTGGATTTCTGAACTGTGTTCAACTTTATTTGTCGTGGAATTTTAAACTGTTTTGCTAAGTGGTTTAAGCTCAATAGCGTGTAATTGTACAAAAACATTACTAATTTACAATTAAACAACATAAATTAAGATACCCTTACGACCATATCCCCAATGAGTTAGTCAGAGGCACACTAATTGTTCCCTTCATAGTGAACGGAACATTTAGAAGCCCACATTTCACGGTAAGAGGCGAGCTTAGCGGCGTTATCCGGGTTGCTTGGTAAAACCCATATCGCTGTTACATCACCAGAGAGTTAGCCACAAAACGCACAATGAACACAAAGTAGATAAATGTATGTTTTTTATAGAAATGTAAAGTCTATTATAGTTTGTTCTCTAAATAACAGTGTCTTGTTAGTAGAAGAACAAACAAGCTTTGTTTAAAACGTTTATAATTCCCTTTAAAGCTCAAAGTTTGTCTTTTCGTAAATGTTACTTGGTTGTTACATTTTTTATATAACGTTATTTTTCCAATTTTGTTAGACAAACGAAGCTCGGCCTTTTAATGAAAAATTGTAATTTTATTTCTTGAGGGGCCGTGAGTTGAATCTTCCACAGTAGATAAACGTTTTTGTTAAAAAAAATATTTTTTTCTAATTACTCGATAAATTCATCGTTTTAAGTGATTTATTTTCAATAATAACTTAGTTTTGTATAGATAAACAAACATAGATAAAGCAACAAAAAAAATGTTATCCGATGTAAGCATTAATTATGTTCTGCTAGTAAATTAATTGTGTTATACCTTTTTTTTATTATAATGCCATATTAATACTTAGATACATTTTAGACCTATAGTCAGACATTGAAATTCAACGCCCGTCTCGTCACTATCATCCACCCTCTCTTTCCCTCGGCCGCGTCTTTACAAAACCTCCAACTCTTTGTTAGGTTTGTTTACGTCAAATATTTGCGGCGATCACCGGCGGCAAACACAATTCGGACCGCAAATAACACCACTCTTCATTAAAACCACAGACTCGAGACACAGTATAAACCATACAGTAGGCTATCTAAGGCCGCCCGTTATTAGCCTAGCGTGCACACAGACACGCGACACAGCCTTTCCGTTCTGCCGCCTCCCTATGCCTCCCTATTTTATGCTAGCGTGTGCGTGAAACCGCGTGTGCGTGATATCGCGACACGGCGCGCGACGCGCACGCACACATTCAAACCGAGAGTGGTACGTTTGTATGTAGATGTTCTACTGTATGGTTTATACTGTGCTCGAGACTTGGGGAAGTGAATTTTAAAATTCCCCGTGTTCGTGGCGATTACTTTTGTTTTAGGGTAACAACTTACCTTTCAGCTCTGCTGTGGTTGGTTGAAATGAACTCAAGTTATAATGAGGCTATTCGGGTAATATTGATGCTGTTGATGTTAGGATCTGTATAGCAACATTGTTTGTTTTGAAACGCTGCTTGCAAATATTTGTTTACCTTTCATTATCTACAACTAGGTGAAATATGAAAGGGTTATATTGGTTTGGACATAATATTGTGCTGTTTTTAGTTAACCTTTTTACTAGAAATATTGACAAAAAAATTAGATGCCTATTTTGTAAAATTTTGAAAAGAGCCGTATAGCGACAGCACATAAGGTGTGCTAGTTTTAAATTATTTACTTTAACAAAAATATATCTTCAGAAATTTTTATCCCAGTACAGGTTTCATACGGTATAGGTAAGGCAATAATTAAATGATTTTGAAAGTATGTAACAGTGAATATTAAAGAGAAACACATTTTTTTTACTTTAATAAATAATTTGACCTTTGCCCAGAAGTGGGATGATGTAGGTTAGAAAAATAATAATAATTTGGCATCACCTGCGCCAATAATAAAAATAACCTATCGGAACAAGTTCAAAACTCCTCTAACGCTTCATCTTCAGCTTGGCTAAGCCACAACCAACAGGGGGTGAGCACGAATATTTTAACGTCTCCTCTCGCAAACATTGCCAGTTTTGAGTCTTCGGAATCCCATATAAT
Organism: Udea ferrugalis; assembly: GCA_950022985.1. Lineage (NCBI taxonomy): Eukaryota > Metazoa > Arthropoda > Insecta > Lepidoptera > Crambidae > Udea > Udea ferrugalis. The sequence continues at coordinate 3,958,339 of OX465515.1, forward strand.
TGGTTAGTTCATCTAAAATCATGTTTCAAGAAGTGAATAATTCTAACATCATGGTTCCAAAGCTACACAATCTACATTTGGGTGGGTGCTATGGGTATCTAAACCAGGCCAGGCTGGTGGCTTCCAGTGTTTAAAAAAAAAAGTATTTATAAGTAAAAGAAATTGATCGAATCGTTCGGTAACGTAACGCAGTTCTGAATCGCCATTCAAAGTGATATTATGATCAAATTACTAATCTCAGTCTATAATAAATAAAACAGGAAATGTAACAAAATCCAAAACTTGCCACACGATCCTAACACCAAAACTTCACAGGTTTTTCCGTTAAAAACTGAGTTGTTGTGACTCTTGCTTTCATATCATTAATTTGGTTTTTGATGGGATGTTGTCTTTTCGTAAAACAAAGGCACAATATTGAAATTGAGTTATCGACCTACCTGAACCCGCCTCCGATCTCAACCTGTCAATTGCAGCAGTAACATCCCGTTGAAATGGCTTGTTATTTTATTTATTTTACTTCACTTAATAAGTTTACTTCAGTAACTGAGTCATTTACAAAGCAAAATAACCAACTGCTTGAGCTATAATCTTGAAAAAACTGTTCAAGCGCAGAATTCTCTTTAACATTTCACATTTAGCTTATTTTTTTCCTCAAGAAAGCTTTCTAATAAGCTGATAGCTTTTCTCTGTCTTTCACAAGTACCAAGGCAATTGCCTTACGTAATTCTAAAAGATAAAAGCACTGGAGTAAGGCGTCACCATTTCACGTACTGTCATTATTCGTAACTCTTTGGAAATTCGTGCATAAAAAGTTAGAAGGGCCCCTAAATTGAATTCTTTTCTTTGTCAAAATTATTTTCCTTTACGGTCTTATTTAAATTTGTCAAAGGGGTGAGAAAACCTCGGTCGGTTGGATTATTGGACTTTTGTTAGTGGCTTTCGTTTTCACGATAATATATTTTGCTCCACAAGTTTCATAGTTTTAGTTCATAAAAAACATTTTAAAAGGCCTTTAATTACTAATAAATATTTATGTTTAAAATTACAAGCATAATATTTGCTTCGGGCATATTATTATTGTGATTATGATAATCATAATATTGAATATCGTACGGCAATGGTTTTAATGTGAATTGAGTCCTACAATTGCATTTTGCAGGGTTTGCAATGAAAGTGATAAAGCAAATTTAAAATCTAATTTGGTGGTATTTACAAAGTATAAGTAACGGATTGTAAAAAAAATATCTATGATTCCAATTAATAAAATTAACCATAAAATAGGCGACAGCCCTAGGCGCTGTGGCCACCAGTGGCTTGCGGTGTTAGCTTTTACGCAAACATTCATAGCGTCGTATTACATATCAACTCAGTTGTGTTAATCCCACATTTTGATCGTACTTTGCTATTGTTGGTTCAATATACTACATTAGTCATTATTATTTGAACTAAAGACCATTGCAAGACGGTCTAAGGACGTCATGGCTGTAATAGTAAAGAAGAAGTGAACTTGGGCGGGGCACATTGCCAGAGTGGATGGTTGCCGCTGGACGAGACGAGGGCTGAAGTGGAGGCCTAAAGCGGACACAAGGGGGCGTGGTAGACCGCTGTAACGCTGGGTGGGCGACATCTGATGTCACGGAGGTCGGAGGTGGATGCTTCGAGCACAGGATCGCCAAGAGTGGATGAAGGGGGAAAAAGGTCTACATCCAATATTGGATGAACTGAGGACACCATGATAATGATGATGATTATTCAAACTACCCGAGGACACTGACGTGGCCGTGGCGCAGTTTTAACAGTGATCGGCAACGATCACTGTTTGTAAAGCAACACACGCCGGGACGGAAATGGGATGGGTGATCACGCCGACCGAAATGTATGTTTATTTTGGGCATCTCCGTGCTTCGGAAGGCACGTTAAGCAGTTGGTCGTTAAGCCTAGTCGGAGGCCTTAGGGCGGCTTGATAACCATTAAGGTTGCTCACTATCCTTACACCCCTCCAAAAATCCGCACTGAGCCCGTGCGTTGTAGTGTGGCTCCATCTACCTCATAGTTGAGGTGAGACCTGTGCCCAGCTGCGGGACGTATACAGGAAGTTTTTGTATTCGAACTACATTGGTCAAGGATTACTAATTCACCATGATCGATACAAAACAAAAACTCTACCCGTCGTTTGAATGGTGCTTAACCCTTCGCTCATTACTTTTTAAGTTCCACCGAAGTTTTAATGGTGTTGCTAAGTTATTTACCGTCACTGGCGTAACTGTTATAATAAAGGGGTCTCTGTAGACTCTCCTTAATTTGATAATGAGTTGGTCTTCGTAGGAACCTGTACTCTGACGAATGGGTTCTTGTTCGAAGTTTAGGTTCAGTTAAATCAGTAGATTGGTGTTGGAGCATGGCTCCTAAGACCTTTCATTATCTAGGACCCAACAGTTGACGCAATGAAAATGGTAGAGGTCGGCCGGCTTCCGATTGGCTGGTGTACAGTTGGCGCAAAAACATTGGAGAATGGGCTCCTTCGGTGCTTTCTCTAATTCATATGTAGGTACAGGTACACCGGCCCCTAATGTACAGATTGCACGAACACGTGCGTTCATTGTGCTCAGCATGGGCTACCGGACCCACAGATGCGAGGCCAAAAAGCCACACTTTAGGCGACGAGTCCAGGAAACGACTGCCTATTGCCACCGACTTCCCTCTTGCTGCAGAAAAGGTCGCTGTCACCAGCATTGCACAAACCTATGCCTCAGTCTGGCAGGTACGCTTGGCTCGGTGCTCCTCTCTCTCCGCGATGACGGGTTTAGTAGCTATAGGCCTTTTGGCGGCTTTTTGTCTAAAAGCTGCCACCAGATGGAGAGTCCCACTAAACCCCCGCCACCTCATGAACGCGTCCGCATAAGCCATTCTCCCAACGATGAAAAAACTGGCCATGTGACCTTAAAATTAAGGTGTAGCCTGTGCCCAGCTGTGCGACGAACAAAATCACTTTGTTACATATACATTTTTCTTTATAACTTTTGGATGTGTTTATTTTACTGTTCACCTCAGTAAGTATTTTCTACCAATGTTTTAGTAATTGTTGTTTAACCTAAGTTAGAAAATGTTTAGTAACGTGAATCCTTAAAAAAATATTTCTCGTGAGTTAAATAGACTGTCCTGATGTTCTTGGAAACAATGCTCGCATCAGTTAACCTCGTTAATTAATTTTCTGTTTTCGTTAAATTTTCCTCTATTCAACTGAGCAGCTTTTATTACATTTGTTATTGATGCGTATTTTGCTTTTAATTAATATCATCTCACGCCTTAAGGATGGTATATTAATATGTATATCAGATGAAATGTTAAATCTGAAGTCCGATATTGTTATAATTAGATCTTATTCAAAACAAAAATTACATTCGGATTTGCAAAGTTTAATTTGATATTATATTATTTTATTATGCTTCAAGTCCAGTTTTTGTGTAAACATTGCAACAAGTACAGGACAAGTTGACTTTTCAAAGGTATCCAGTACCTCTTAATTGTACAGCCAAAATTCCGACAGACCAGTGATTATCACCAGATTGCTCGTATAATATAGTACCGTACAAATCGCAAGTTTTTTGACGCATATGAACCACATTTTCGGGTTAATTTCATTCATAGAAAATGACCTATTCACGTTAACGACGTATGATGTATCTGTCACCGGAAAATAACAAGAACTGTAAATTTATAAATTTCCAAGAAAATTTAGGTATCAACTTTCGTAGGATTCTAAACGAGAGATAAATTGTATTATTTTACGCCCTCATTTCCGGAAATTGATAACTTTCGGAACGCATCCGTAAAATAATAAGTGAGCAGTAACCAAACGCCATTTTCTGATTTGGAATTGGTAAAGGAAATCAAATACCTCGGAGTCACACTGGATAGCACACTTAATTTTAGAACACACATAGCAAATACATGTGCAAAGGCCAAGATGGCAATGATGCAATGCAAGAGAGCCATAGGCCGTAGCTGGGGAATGAAACCCGCAACGATGCTGTGGATATACAAAGCGATCATCCTACCACGAATCCTGCATGGATCACTGGTGTGGTGGCACAAAGCCGCGATGAGGACAAACAAGCAAGAGTTAGACAAGGTCCAAAGGCTGGCAGCACTGATGACGACAGGGGCAATGAGAACGACACCCACTGCAGCGCTCGAAATCATGCTGGGACTGGCACCTCTGGACCTGGAGATCAAAAGAAGGGCGGCAGAACAATGGTTCAAGCTGAAGAGCACTGGCCTATGGATTGGAAACCATATGGACGAAGGCCACACAAGCATTGGAAAAGAGTTAGACCAGAAAATGTCAATGATCCTAGCAAACAACGACCTCATAAGCAAGGAAAGGAACTTCGACAAAAAATACAGAATCCACATAGGCGAAAGAGACGACTGGAGAATTGATACAGGTGGAGTAGTATGCTACACAGACGGCTCCAGGAAAGAATCAACAGGGCTGTCGGGTGCAGGCGTGCACATACAATGCGACGATGGCACAGTAATAAATAGATCAATACGCCTGGGAAGGCTCGCCAGCGTGTTCCAAACCGAAATTTACGCAATTTTGGATTGCGCTGACATCATGAGTAAGCTAGAAGATGTCACAAAGGTGACAATCTACAGCGACAGCCAGGCAGCATTGAAAGCACTCAATAAAGCAGAGACAACATCAGCAATTGTCAAAGAATGCAAAGCAGCACTGGGGAGACTAGCCGACAAAGCTGAAATCGGATGTGCGTGGGTCCCCGGGCACCAAGGAAATGCTGGCAATGAAATAGCAGATGAACTAGCCAGAGCGGGGGCAGACGAGTGCCCGGAGGGACCGGAGCCCCTATTGCCGATAGCTCACAACATCACCAAGGGAGTGATCAAACGCAGAACAGTCGCAGAGACCAACGACAGGTGGAATGCAATGGCAGGAATGCGACAGTCGAAGATGTTTATCCACGGACTAGACAATAAAAGGACGGGCCAACTGATGAGGCTCTCCAGGAGCAATACCCGCCTAGTAACTGAAATAGTAACGGGACACTCCCGACTAAACAGACACCTGACCCTGATAGGCGTAAAAGACGATCCCATGTGTCCGGAGTGCGGGGAGTGCGAAGAAACAAGTCTCCACCTCATCGCAGAATGCCCTATGTACGCACTGACCAGATGGGAGCTCACAGGATCAGACGAACTCGACATAGAACAGATACGAGCACTGACGGTGGAGCAGATCATCAGACTCTGTAAGGCCACTGGAAGATTCGACGGGACGCCGTGACGATGGGACAACTTAAGGCTCCCACGGAGCCTGGGGAAATGGGTGAAATGGCCCACAACGAGCGGACCGATCACCCGGCTCAACGCCAGCGTCCCCAACCGAAATAATAATAATAATAATAACCAAACGCCATGTGCGCTCTGATTGGTCGAATAAGTCACGTGTTCCTTCTCCTTCCTCTCCTCCGCCACTCATAATCTATGAAGACAAGCATTGCTACTGTCAACATCGACCAATCAGAGAGCAGTGTGTTATTTTCCGTAATTTAAAATTTCTGCGATTAGTTAGACTAATCACAGAATGCGTGTCGTGCCGTTTAGAATCTTATGAATAGATATCCGTAAGTTGATAAATTTACCACGAGTCGTCGCAAATTGATAAAATTCCGGAAATGTAGGCGTAAAATAATACAATTTATCTTTCGTTTAGAATCCTACAAAAGTTGATAAATTTCCTAGGAAATTTATAAATTCACGGTTTTTGTTATTTTCCGGTGACATATCTATCGGAATTTTGCATTTTCCGAGAAGCGTCAATCAAATGGGCTGATGCTTAACACAATGCAACGTGTCAAATATACTCTCAATAACTGTAATTTAAAAACGAAGTTCAAACGTTCGCTAAGCGGCTTCGACGATTCAGAGAACTATTTGAATGGGAAACGATTAGTTTCATTTGGAATTCTAGTAATTCGTAATTAAGCCTTCTTGATTCCATACTTGACACGTAGATACTTGGTAAAGTTTGGTTGTCTACACATATCTACAACAATGGAATGCTTACAAAAGGCCTTAGGACTAAATAAATAGAAAGAACTTGAGAACATGGCAACAACCGGAACACCCTGGCAACTACTCCGTGCAATGTGCGGGCCCTTACGCCGTACAATAAAGACAAAGACAAACCCGAACTTCAGGCCTCTGGTTCTCACTGTTTATGTAGTCTAAATTTGAATTCATCTGCCACATGCAGAATGAACAGTGGACGACCTAGTGGGTTGGGTGCCTTAAGGCATAAAACGACCTCGTGGCAGACCAAAAAGGCGATAACGGGACGAGTTAGACTCGCATTTAGAGGGCTGGTTCAGCACGTCAGTGGAAGAGGGCTAGGAAGGCCTTTGCCCAGCAGTGGGATAGCGCAGGTTGATTATAATAATAAGATAATAATACATACGAGTTACTTAAAAGGCGCTCCCGCTAACACATTTTCCGGTGCAGCCTATACCCACTGAGGGGCGAGCCTACCGCCGCATATGGGTGTTACTTGGGTTTTTTTATCGGTGTTTTCCATCATCCGAAATTTGGTCACAAGTGCTATAGTGAATGAAGAAGATATTCCGGCCTTGACCAGTAGGCCCTGAGGCCCTCACTTGGGACCACATGGGTATAGGAAAACATCAGGTAAAATATTAAAAAGCATCAACCCTGAAATCGTTCGATACTCGTACGTATGACGTCATTGTCTTCGCATCTAGTGATGTAACGGTCGACAGTTTCATTTAATAGGGTTGAATCGGGCAGAGAATCCTAAAAACTGGATTCCAAATCAAACCGCCAAAAACTATATATTCAGAACAGTTTGACGAGTTAAAAAAGAAATGAATTTTACGAAAGTGATGGGCAAGACGATTTAACGATCTTTGGTTTGATCATTTTTAATCTAACAAGCGCATTGAAATGTACCGAGAATATGAAATGGTTGGCAGCCTTGATAGGGCCTAGACAACATACCCTAGAATAACAATAGACACTTAGGTTTTATAATACCCTATCCAGGTATGATGCTATAATGTAATAAACAATGAAATGGATGTTCATAGATCCATCTCCTTGTTTAATTACCTTTCCATTTTGGCCAATATTACTAAAACCAGTTTGAGGAAGGCGTCAATCGATATACATACATAAACGGCCTATATACGTCCCACTGCTGGGCACAGGCCTCACCTCAACTATGAGCTGGAACGAGCCATTCTCCAACCCGCGGGCTTAGTGCGCATTGTTGGAGGGGTGTAAGGTTAGTGAGCAACGTTAATAGTTAATGTCAGATGTTATCAAGCCGGTCTGAGGCCTTTGACCTTTGGCCTTTCTTTTTAAGGGGTTTGACGACCGTCCTGGTGTAATTATACTTCGTCGCTGCATCCTCGGGATTTTATCACAAGGTAGTACATTTCTTCATGTACCAGGCATCAACACGTTTTAGAGCTGGTATCACTGAAACAGAAAAAAAAACAAATTCCCTCCCTACGGTAGGTGCGTCGCTCTGACAGGTGACAAGTTCATCATTCGTTTCTAGTGTTCGGGCATCGACACACCCTCTCTCGTTATATTTTTTATATAACGGTTTCTTTAAGTGCTGAAGTGTTTGCAATAGTTGTATTAGTGTAAATCGATAGATCCTAAATGAAATACAACGTTAAGATCGTACTTACCTTTCGTTTTAAACAATAACTAAATACGATCTACAATAAAAATCTACCCACATTTTCTTGCACAAAATGTTTTAATAAGAGAACTCGTGATTAAAAGTGAATCTTCGTATGACTGTAAACAAAGCTAAGCAATAGCATGACGATGCAATGTTTAAATTTAACAAAACACGTCAATGATGAGACCTTGAAGTGGTCTTAATCAATGTTGGCATTAATTTTAGCTGTTTATGATCCTGTTGAGGCCTGTCCAAAATGGACCCACCGTAACGAGATTACGATAAAACGCACACTGAGTGTGTGTTTCCTACAAACGAGACAATCAGAAGAAGAAGATCCTGTTTTTTCCCGTACCAAGTTGGTCGGTGCATTTTCAACAAATTAGCCAAGCAGAATAAAGGTTCCTGTTTATTCCTGTCCAAGAGGACGTCCCGTAACGAGAGCACGGCCAGGCCCACAACGCGAGTGTGGTTTCGAAAGCATTTTAAGGTGAAAATCAAATCGAAGACCAAACTGTAAGTTATTTTGTGCTATCCTTGCATAACAAAAACCTTTCTTTCTATATACACTAGTACCTAAAAACTTCAAGAATAAGATTTTAATTTCAATTGAAAACTAACGACTAAGAATAAGTCTTAGTAATGGAAGTACCTGACATTGAAATAATATTTCATTTTGCTACTACACAGACACATCTGAGTAGCCACGCCACAGCTTTTGTAGCTATACAGCTATGGCTAACATCATAACTTACTCTAGTTGCTATAAAATTTATATTTAACTACATTTGATACCACTTTGTGGTTACCGTTTACAATATTCATAATATGATGAAGGCTAACACCCGTGTTACCACGGGATAACCACTCACGTAGGCTTGCTGCCCACGAAGTTCACAACATATGAGAAAATGACAATCCAATGCGGATTTAGCAGAATGAAGTATTCAATTAGCTATGTAATTAGAGGCCGACGCCGAAAACCATCCCGGTGAGTACCGGTGCCTAATTAAAATTTATTTATTTATTTACTGCTTAAAAAACCTGGGGGTTGGCCGAGAGTCATCACGAAGGTATTGTAAAAACCTGGGGGTTGGCCGAGAGTCATCACGAAGGTATAATAAAAACCTGGGGGTTGGCCGCGAGTCATCACGAAGGCATATAAATACAGAAAAATGATCTCAAATTTGAGACTTAATAGCTTGATCTGTACATAAGGAACAAACCTGAGAGTTGGCCGTGAGTCAACATGACGGTAACGATATCGCAATATCTGAATTAAGGGCCTATATTCAATCCGTGAATGGCCCATGAAATGAAATAAAATAAAATGAAATAAAATTAAATGAAATGAAATAAAATGAAATAAAATGAAATAAAATGAAATAAAATGAAATAAAATGAAATAAAATGAAATGAAATAAAATGAAATAAAATGAAATAAAATGAAATAAAATGAAATAAAATGAAATAAAATGAAATAAAATGAAATAAAATGAAATGAAATAAAATGAAATGAAATGAAATGAAATAAAATGATATAAAATAAAACATAAAATGAAATGAAAAGTATTTTCATAGTGATTATGAAAAGTCAGGTATGTATTAAACAACCTAGCCTTACCAGTATTTTTCTGTATCTTACCTTGCTGATGGTTTGATAACCTTACCTGGTGGCAGAGAACCCATGTAAGTTTTCCAAAATTTCCTTTATTATTCAAGAAATAATTATCTATGACTAGCAGCCGCCCGCGACTTCGTCCGCGTGGCCTTAGCTGTATGTGAAAGAAGATTTTCCCGCTTTTCTGTTGAAATTTTGCTGAATTTTCTTTGCTATAAACCTCACGGAGCGCGGGACCTTTCTAACGAATGCAAAACCGTGGAAATCGGTCTGTGCGTTATAGCGTCAGAAAGGAAAACCCGACTTATTTTTATACAGTAGTTTATTTTAATATAATAAATAAGCAAAAGCATTTGAAACAACATGAATTGAAGAGACACTTAAATTCTTTATTATTAATAGTTTATTCTTATGAAGCGATAAACCTAATCCACCTAATAATTAACACAGTAAGTATTTAATGCAGCCACGCGTTTAACAATAACAAGTTGAATAACAACACTTAATAATGGTGTAAGTACATAAACACAGCCGTCTTTTAAATGTATATGCATACATGTATCTACTTGATTTACTTGTTGAGTGGTGTGCTACGCACGCGGATTTCTTTTATAAACAAAATGCTACACTTTTGCCGTTTAGCAAACATTAGTGACTACTCATAATTCAGCAAGCGTTAAATTTGTCATTTAACGATTGAGTAGATGATTTTTAAAGGTATAACTGCTGTTTTAGCCGTTCAATAGGCACAACTTGTAATGTAGACTTGATTTAGTACCTCGATTCCGTGGTTATTTTTTGAAATAACAAAATCAATCAGTAGGTATAGTGGATAACCATATCCAAGCCATGACTGGTTTTGACTTGGGATTAAAAGTTATAAATTGAACTAAAACCATCTCACATTGATCGCATTTCTGAATACAGGAAATGTATTGGAAAAAGATGTTTATCTTGTCTCGATTTCAGTAAAACTAGTACTTAGTCATTTGCAGATACTCTGACAGCATATACCTAAAGACAAAAATGTTTGGTAATGATTTGCAGATTACCAATTTATAGGAAGTAGTTTTAGCTTTTATTGTTCGCATCTGGCAAGGTTTGTTGATTAATTAATTGCAATCAGATGCTAAATTACAATTTAATAGTTTTAGTATTTGATATTATGCAGGTAGGTGACCTACCATTAAGGATTTGTTGCATACGCACTCACGAGTAGAAGACATTGTGGTCTTTCATTTTAAAATGACCGCAATAGGTTATAAGTTAAGTTTTTCGTGAGAATAGGACTGAAATCACAATAATAATTTAATGAAAAATAACACCTTCGCATAAGCAACAGCTCTTTTATTAGTTTACACTTTAGTAGTGTACCAAGCCAAACAAGATTTGACATTTAATAAGAAATTCACAGTAAGAAGATTTAAGGAGAGAAGTCAGTAGAATATCTTAATGCAATTCTAACCTTAACTGTACCAACAGGGAACTGTAGGTACCTACCTACTTACAGTGTTACGGATATTATTCGCATAGCGATAGTTAAAAATAGACGATTTCCACTCACGAAAACATTGTCATAAAGAATAGTAAGACGTCTCATCCTTACAAAACGCCCCAGCTTTCACCAGAGTGGCATAAATTACCTAAGTAATAATACCTCAGTTAGGTTATTAGATTAAAAACATAGGCCAGCTGCATTGACTAGGTCATGTGTAGTTTCTATCTTGGAAGGACATTTCAATCAATGAGAGTCATAGAAACTCTTAAGAAAAATAATAAAAACTAAAGCTTATTATGCCTAGGTTATTATTCTTTCGGATTCTAAAGTCTGCTTACTCTGTGCAGTAGACAACATACTTACATTAAGAAATATTATTAGCAAAAACTAGGAGAGTAAGTTACTAACTAACTTACTTTAGTACCCACTGCCGTGGGGTTCTATTTGGGAATAGGTTTTCCAAACAACAGCTTTAGTTGAATTAAGTTAGGTGACTAATTATGTGTCACCCACACAACGAGCACATACAATGCTGGGCATTTAAATTGTTGTAATGAACCACTGCCCAGTGTACTTGTATATAATTATGTACCACCTTACTTTACATTTATTACGAAAATATTAACGGAAAAGTTGCAGCTCAAGCTGCTAACCTGTTTCAATAGACGTCGTTCTTTGATCCCGAATTTACTATGGATAAAATATTCGAGTAAATTAGGTTTTATTATTGGGTGGTATATGTATACCTGTTCTTGTGTGTGGTAACAGCAAAGTTCATACAGTTACCATTAAGTTTTTTTAATTAACGTTGCTTAAATTAATATTAATTATTATGCAAAGCATATTTATAACATGAAGTTATCTTAATATATATTCATCTTGGAACATAATACTGAAGCTGCGATGATCTTTTGACTTTTGGTCATTGGTCCTTAATTTTGTTGCGTTTTTATAGTAAACAGGTAAAATTATAATAAACGTTACCTATTTCACATCAAAAATAAAATTTGGTATCAAATTCAATTTAGTAAATCCTTGATATTGATTTCCCTAGACCTCTAAACATCTACCTTGTGATAAAATCCCGAGGATGCAGCGACGAAGTATAATTTATGATTAAACGAACTTACCTTAAGTGAAGTTCTATCATAATTATATGAGTCGCTGCATCCGAAGGGATTTTAGCTCCCACCCTACCCATAGTTACCATCATACCCTTTGGTAACTGACCCGAGTAACTTTAGGGAAATCTGTCTCTAAAAGAATGATGAACTTGTCACCTGTCAGAGCGACGCACCTACCGTAGGGAGGGAATTTGTTTTTTTTTCTGTTTCAGTGATACCAGCTCTAAAACGTGTTGATGCCTGGTACATGAAGAAATGTACTACCTTGTGATAAAATCCCTTCGGATGCAGCGACTCATATAATTATGATAGAACTTCACTTAAGGTAAGTTCGTTTAATCATAAATTGTTGAGAAGTCGGCTACTACACCAAGGGTCGCGGGTTCGATCCCCGCGCAGTACAAACATTTGTGTGCATGAACATGTCTGTTTGTATTGGTCTGGGTGTTTCCTATGTATATTAAGTATGTATTCACAAAAGAAAATGTATTTAAGTATGTTTATCCGTTGTCTAGTATCCATGTTAACGTACTATAATTAGCCCACTTGGGACTAGATGGCGCTGTGTGGAATAATGTCCAAGGAAGGATATTTTAAGGCCTCTGACTAGGCTTAACGACTGACATCTAGCAACGTCAAGCGGGACCAACTGCTTAACGGTCTTCCGAAGCACGGAGATGACCGAAAGATACATCACTAAATTTCAGTCGGGGTTGTCACCCATCTCATGTCCGACCCGGCGTGTGTTGCTTTACAACAGCGATCAATCGATATATCTCCGTCAAATTTGGTTCGAAAAGTCAAGACGTCACATCACTAACTCGCATCATTTTCAAAGCTCACAAGAACCAGTGCGGAGGAAAAAGTAAAAAGCTTTCTTTTCCCCCAGAGGCGTACGCGCGTCAGGAACGCCCGATCATAATATCAGTAATTGATTGATGAAATGTGAGATTCGTTTTATCTGAAATTTTCATTGTAGATTCAAGATGAAATGGTGTATCTTTGACGGTTACCTTACCATTCTTGGAGTAATCACATTAGAATTATTTTACAAGATATTCATGTTTCGTAGGTGTGTGGGACGACCGATTTGATGTGAGTAATGGTTAAGATGGCTGCTACATCAGAAGTCCCGGGTTCGATTCCTTCACAGTACAAAAACCACGAGTTTTTGTACTGTGAAGGAATCTGTCTGTTTTTATCGGACTGGGTATTTTCTATGTTAATGGACCTCCATTAATGGATTGTGAATACATAGGTAAGTACCTTGTATCTGCAACCCAAAGTACGAACTTTGCTTAGTTCGAAGCTAGATAATGCTAATGAATGAAAAATGATGTTGATGGATTTTTGCATGGTCCTTTGGAATTGATAAAAATCGTGTAAAAGAACAACTAAGATAACATTAGATTTAATATATTGCACAGAACACAAAAAACAAAAATACGTAACAAGTTTTTTTATAAAAATTAAAAATAAATAAAAATAAACATTTTATTCAACTTACCAAGACTCATTATTTGTTAGGAATTCTTAATATTATGTTAGTGATACAAATACCTTTGAGTTGAATAAACTAACCTAAACTAGGTACAAATGTTTATTATGTTTATTTAGTCGGACCTAGTGCTAAAAACAATCTCTTCTAATCAACTTTCAGGGAGCTGAACAAGAAAAGACCGATGTGGTAGATGAAAAATGGAAAAATAAATGAGTTTGTACCGAAATTGAAGAACAAAAATAAGTCGCCCGGGGTCTGTAAGGACCCAGGTATCACCATAAAGCATAGATGCCACGTCGTGGGTTCGTGGAATATTTAAAAGAGACCCTTGCCTGAGTTATGTTGTTATGTTACTGATACAAATTGCACACACCCTGTGTCCAATATTTTCTGAATTATAGGTAACAAAACTGAAGCTGCTTGCGGTCTTACGGGACATTTTTTTTTTTTTTTGCAATAGCGGAAAGATCTTTTGTAGGAGGGCGTTGGGGGGGTATGATAATCTAATTGTTTTTTTAATTAGTAGATATCTGTAGGTATAATAACTCTTTGACATTTTAATGATTAAAAAATTATCATAAGTACCTTCCCCTTTTTTCTCTTTCATTTAGCATTATCATATCAATGCTATTTTCTCACGCGGACGACCCTGGTTCGATCCCCGCCTGAAACCTAGGCCGAATGTTTTATTTCTGGGATTGCTATGTTCGGCTGTTTTAAGTTTCTTACCCCCGAATTCTCAAACGCAAAGCAACGTTAAGCATCCCTCAGAAATATAGCTGTCCCTTTTGATTCTATTAACATTTCACGGGATAGCATTGATTTGATCGTGAGCGCGTGCTTAGCGTTAATTGACGTTTGCGAATTCGGGGGTTAATATTTTTCGTTAACAAAATTATTAAAATTTTAATACTACTCGTTTATTACAGCTTGTATTAACCTGAGTCATTGAAGTTCTTATTTATATTTTAATACAGTTTTGTTACTCTTTTCCACGTACTTCGTAATTACTGGTACAACCGACCGAGTGAAATATATTTCACATTTTCGTGGAATGAATATGAAGAAGGTAGCCACGTTTTCATTTGGGTTTCAAACGAGCATGTTTATATGAAGCTGTAATTCGATTTTAGGTTTGCTCTGACTGCACAGTGAATGTTATCTGAAAGTTTCAGCAAAACGCTTACAGAACAAATTGAGATCAGTTTTAGTAGTGTAACTAAATTCTGCACTAAGTTTTAATAATAATGTAGTGAAATATTTGTTTGGGACGTTACTCAAGTTGAGTCTTTATTCCGTTCAGTGAAGGTTGATAAACGTTATAGTCTGACTATTTAGGGAATATAGGTTACTTGTGCTAACAAAGTGACACCCGAAATTCGAATAATGCGTACACCTGAGCAATGCATTGACTGTGTGACTGTATTGACTCAGACGGTCATCTGAGACGTCACTTGGCAACGTGTATCTGTCTCGTTTACTCTCTTTTATCACGGTCAAATTAACTACGTCGTACGCCGTGAACAATTATTGACTTTGCGTCAGTACTGATTACGACGTTACTACGTCTTTTTTATTGTAATATCATTGATTTGCCCCCATATTTAAAAAAACTAACGTGACGTGTTTGTTCATGTACTCGAAAATTACCACAGCAACAAGAGTGAAAGAATCGGTAAAGTTGTTTTATTTCGATGTAGGTATAGTGTTCGCATAAATATTAGAAAACATTATGTTTTATTTCGAAGAATGAATGAGTTGAGGCGTTACAGATTAAAATGATGAAAAAGCTGTTTGAGTTTTTATAAATTAGGGAGTAAATGTTTTACGGTAATAACGACGGAAGGTAACAACGACCGGTTTGGTGATTTTTTTAAATATGGCTACTACACCAAAGGTTGCGGGTTTGATCCTCGCACATTACAAACATGTGTATGCATGAACATATCTGTTTGTACTGGTCTGGGTGTTTCTAATGTATATTGTAAGTATTTCCAAAAAAATATTCGAGTATGTTTATCCGTTGTCTAGTGTCCCATAACACGAGCAATCAATTGCTTAATTTGGAGCTACATTGCGCTGAGAGGAATAATGTTTTTTTTCATAAGATTAATTACATGTATCCTAAGAACAGCAAATACAATTCAAAATTGCTAGTAGGTTGAGAGAATGCAGCAATTCACGTTATAAACGAATACTTACCTAAATCCATCTTGAATTAATATACAAATTAGAGCGTTGTACGAAAGTTGTTTTTTTATAATAATAAGGTAACGTACACGCCTGGTCGGAAACGGATGGGTGACCACCCCGACCGAAATTTAGTGATGTGTATTGCGGGCATCCCCGTGCTTCGGAAGGCACGTTAAGCAGTTGGTCTCGGTTGACGTCGCCAGATGTCAGTCGTTAAGCCTAGTCAGAGGCCTTAGGGCGGCTTGATAACATCTGACATTGGGGTTGCTCACTAACCTTACACCCCTCCAACAATCCGCACTGAGCCCGCGTGTTAGAGTATGGCTTGTACCACCTCATAGTTGAGGTGAGGCCTATATACGTCTCACTGCTGGGCACAGGCCCAGCAGTGGGACGTACATAGGCCGTTTATGTAATGTAACGTATTGTGGTTTTCTCTCCGAATAAAAAATGTTTGTTGGAACACTCTTATTTATTAACGTTGCTACTGCTTTATAAAAATTCAAGAGACAAAATTTAAGCACAGTAGAGACTAGAAGATGTAAAGCGATTATTAGAGCAGTGTACAGGCATAATGCTTTACTAGCTAAGGCTGCCTTCTTTAAGCGGAGCGGTAAAAAAACACACACAAATATTAAATGGATAATTATGGCTATTCGATTCTGAAAGAAGTGTGCATCTTTTGTGTGAAATGTCTGGAGCTGTTTAAGTTTGGTCTGGCTTTTTATTATCATCTTAACAGCTCCCTTTGTTGTTAATTTTTTAAAAAGAAGTAAAGAAACAAGCGTTAAAAATGGATGTTACCAGTATATTTCGTGTATCTGTGTGTGTGTCCATTTTTCAACGACGTTGTACCGTGCAACGATGCCGCGTATGGTCTCGTATGGTCTGATAGTGTAAAAGCTCTAACAGTACATATTAACTCACGATTATACAGTCTGCAAGCCAGCATGCCACGATGAAAGCATTACAAAAGCCCGGAAGATGGTTTAGATTATGCTTGCTACGATCCCAGCATGGAATGGTTAGGATTAGTGGCTAAAATAAATTGTAACATGTATCTGTCTCGTTTACGCTCTAGACAATAATCATACTATCTTGGACAGGCGGTCGAATCATAGGTACGTACACCAGAGGACAATTTTCAACTTCCCATCAGTACTGACATAACGCATCTTCCTTTTTTAAATATCATTGCCCACCTCGCTCTGGTCCGCTCCGCTCCGCCTCCATTGAAACCCTGTCTTAAAGTACTTTATTTCACTTAATAAAAATTCCCGTGGTTTGCTTTGTGAACGTTTTCCAATATCCTCTAAGCGGGTATGCATAAAAATAAAACAATTTCACCACTTGCAACGCAGAATAAGTCAAGACTTGTGAAGCATATTGAAATCTTAAGCCGACTTTCATTCGAGAACACTTGAATAGCTGATCGGCTAGTCAAAGGAGAAACTTGCTAGGTGCCTGGAGTTGCATTCATGGAATTTTATGAAGTACTTAGGTGTTTATTATTATTTTATAAATATGAGAACCATGTTACATACAATTAGCTATTTTTATTTTGTTTCAACGTTTATTTCTAATTTTGACACACTGTTTCTTGGGGTTTACTTTTTTTCAAAGTCACAGATGACAAAAGATACTTACCTTACATATTGCA
The DNA here is from genome assembly GCA_950022985.1 of Udea ferrugalis. NCBI lineage: Eukaryota > Metazoa > Arthropoda > Insecta > Lepidoptera > Crambidae > Udea > Udea ferrugalis. The sequence continues at coordinate 3,975,671 of OX465515.1, forward strand.
AACATAATTAGATTCAATGCATTTTTTTAAAATGCTCCTATGTCCCAGTTGGCTAGCACAGGGACATAACCAGTTTATCTAGCGTCGCACTCAGTACCTAGTGCTAAGCTAGATAATCTGAAAACACGTTTAATACAGTCGATAACAATTATAACTTTGTAGATGAAATGAACAAACAAAGAGTCATAATAATACACTCACTTTAACGTTCATTCGTCTGGGAGTGGAGAAGAGGTGTAAGCTGCTTATTAGACCCTTTCTGAGAAGTTTGTGCCTTTACATTTATAAAAGTTAAAAAGCTTTTTAAAATGTTTATTGCCCGTGTCGCAGTAGTGACAGTAAAGCAAAAAAATTTTTTTTTGGATTGGTGACCACCACCACTGTTTTTATATCATATTCAAGCTTCGAAAGGCAAGTTAAACAGTTGGTCCCGGTTGACGTCGCTGAATGTCAGTCGTTAAGCTCAGTCAGAGGCCTTAGGGCGGCTTGATAACATCTGACAATCCGCACTGAGGACTGATAAATTGAGGACTTAAATACTGTGAACATGAAATAAAAGCAGTGTGAATCAACAGTGTTTATAATTGATATTCAATCAGATGAACACCCATCATTTGGAACAGAAAAAATAAAAAACAAATACAACGATTATTTTGCCACAGGTTGACATTTCAAACTTTGTAGTTGATTAATTCACTTTTAGTGATTATAAATAATATTGACCATTGGGTTAAAATTAACCATTGATCGGAAAGGGTTGAAGTGCAATCCGAAGCAAGGTTGGAACTTAAGCGGCAATTGTTAACCACAATTTACCGTTTTAGGTTTTTTTTAATATTGGAGTCTTTGCAAGCAGGGTTTTTCTTTTTTTTTTGTTGCCATCATAATTAATTTTTTTGCTTAGGTATGAAATTCTTATATCATACTATTTGTCCCAGGTCGAGATGTTGTACCAGCGGTACTTCCTGCGTATGAACCAGACGAACATGACGCAGCTGCTGGGCTTGTTGCTGGTGGTAGCAGGACTGCTACTCCTGGTGCAAGCGAGGACCCTGGTGATGGCGCAAGACTTCATCAACAGCCTGATGCCGATACTGGCCAACTTCACGACAGACTTTGGCAACTTCTCAGACTTTGATGTGTATGCGTAAGTATAATTTTTTTATGACTTTACGTATTTGAAGCAAAAAAATTAACACTTTAAATGAATAAAAATAACAACGTGATACTGTCTTAAATTGTTAAACTTTTTGAAAGGTATCCTGTCACCATGGTCTGCTGGGAGAAATCTCTTATTAGAGATAAGCTCACCTGTACTTTATGTGTTCTAATTATTTTCAATGTAAGAATTGAATTGAATGTAACTAGATTTTTGTATACGAACTAATAAATAAATAATAAATAAACGTGTCAATCCCCTCCGTTTTGTAAATGTATAAGTACAAAATTTTGCACATTTTGAAAATAACATTCGTAAGAAAAAGAAATACACACTTATAAATTCAGTGCACCTAGGTCAACTATATATGGCACGTACAGTCAGCATCAAAATGATTGGTGCGCACAGAGTGGTCGTATTTGTCAATAACATAATATGTTTAGTATGTATAATATGTTATTGACAAAACGGAAATATGTTATGACGGAGTCATAATATGACTCTGTCATTAGGCTGCGTTTCCATCAGAGATGCGTTGCGCGGTATGTGTTATCAAGAACCAATAGAATCGCCATTGATCCCATTCCCAATTCTAATCCCATTTACCTAGCTTCAGTCAATGAAGCGAATACCTATATTGATTCTTAAAAACATATTCCTTGCAACGCATCTCTGGTAGAAACGCAGCCCTTTAGTATTAAAATTACTTCTGTCAAACCGCCAATACCTTTTTGACCACCCTGTAAGCACACAACCTTTTGATGCTGATAGGTGATAGGTGCAGTAGATAGGTTACTTGTGCTAAAAAAGTGGCACCCATAAACTGAACTAATAAGTACACCCGAGCTCAGTGTCGCGAAAGCATTGACAGGTTGAGACGACAATTTGCAGCAGGTAGCTGTCCCGTTAATGCTCTGGTAAATTTAAATTCAATATTTCTTTATTCAAGAAGACCATTACACAGTACTTTCGAATCGTCAAGAATCTTAATTATAATTTAGGGAATGGAATGGCCCGTCACACAACCATAGTATAAGTATAATCATACTATCTTGTTTACACGTTAGAATACGGTCAAATTAACTACGCCGTACGCCGTGGACTTTCGACTTCGCATCAGTACTGACATCCATCCATCTCTTTTTTAATATTATATCATTGACGTTCACTGAACCGAATTATTGAATAAAATTACTGAAACAACTAATGAAACACTATTTTGTAATATCTATACAAAAATGCTTGTACTGTGAACTGCACATCACGCTACCAATATCCGGTCAGGTCCGGTCAGGCCTGTACCGCCTCTCTCTAGCAACGGGACAAGTTCCCAAGTCTTGGAAGCTTGCCAACGTGCAACCTGTGCCCAAAAAGGGCAGTCGAGCCGACCCTGCCAACTATAGGCCAATTGCAATTACCTCCATACTTTGCAAAAGTATGGAACGTGTAATTAACAACCGGCTCCTGGCGTACCTTGAGGACAACAGTCTGCTCAGTGATCGTCAGTACGGTTTTCGCCGAGAACGATCAACTGGTGATCTTCTTGCGTACGCCACTCACTTATGGGGCGAAGCCGTCGAGAATCACGGTGAGGCTCTTGCCGTCTCTCTTGACATCTCAAAGGCGTTTGACAGGGTTTGGCACGATAGCCTTAAAAGCAAGCTTCCATCATACGGAATTCCCACCGCACTTTGTGCCTGGATATCTGACTTCCTGAGTGAACGGTCATTAAGGGTAGTCATTGATGGCTGCTCTTCCGACCAACTGGCTATAAATGCCGGAGTTCCTCAGGGGTCTGTTCTCTCTGCAACATTATTCCTGCTGCACATCAACGATCTGCTGTGCCCAGGTATCTTCGGATACGCAGACGATAGCACCGTTACAGAGAGATATATGTCCAGCGCTCGCACTAGTCCGGCTGAGACTGAGTCCCTCAGAGAGGCTATGGTAGAGCGGATGAACTCAACGTTTAAAGCAGTGTCCGACTGGGGCGAAGCTAATCTCGTTGAGTTCAACGCCAGCAAAACCCAGGCGTGTCTATTCTCCGCCAAACGGAGTCCCTTTAACTCAACTCCTACTTTCCTGAATGCACGTATACCGATTACCAACCACCTCAAGCTCCTTGGTATGAATCTTTCGTCTAGCCTCAACTTTGGAAGTTCTATTGAGTCTAAAGCAAAAACCGCTGCCCAGAAACTTGGCATCCTCTTCAAGGTTAGGCGGTACTTCACACCGGAACAGCTGTTACAACTGTACCAAGCACAAGTTCGGTCGTGTATGGAGTACTGCTGCCACCTCTGGGATGGCTCTGCCAAGTATCAGCTGGATGCATTGGACTCAGTAGACCGAAGAGCCAGGAGACTGATAGGTGACGATACGCTCGTTGGAACCAAACTCCAGAGTTTGGAGCATCGGCGTAAAGTTGCCTGTTTATCGGTTTTTTATAAGGTGTATTTCGGAGAGTGTGCGCAGGAACTTCATGACCTTATCCCACCCTCCACTTTCTACCACCGGACCACTAGACGCCGTGAGGGATTTCACCCCCATGTGGTCGACTTTCCAGCGGTCCGAACTAAGCGGTTTGGGGCTTCCTTTCTGGTCCGCACCGCTAGGGAGTGGAACGCCCTCCCTGCGTCTGTGTTTCCGGATACATACAACCTTGGTGTCTTCAAGGCAAGAGTGAATAGGCATTTTCTGGGTAAGCGTGTTACACCTTCGACCTCGTCATCGCTTACCATCAGGCGAGACTGAGGTCAAACGCAAACCCATTTTAAATAAAAAAAGAAAAAAGTCGCTCTTTTGCATAAAAATGACATTTGGCAAGAGCAAGATAGAAACCGCAAATGGGTAGCCTGATGTGCCGTTGACTGTACAATGTCTCTCTGAAAAGCTGTTTAGCGTGTAATCCAGGCACTTTTCCCGTATATCCAATAACAATTATTTAGATTGATGGTTGTTTCTCCTTGGGGTACATTTAGTCTTGATTTTATATTCGATTCTTCTTTGTCGGGCTATGAATCCCTTACTGATTTATGGTTTTGGTTTGTCATTAATATTGTGGTTTTGTTTCTTATCTGCCTATAACTGTGACATCAACATGCTTTAACTTGAAGTTACAGTTATACACAAATTATGAACTTAAATCAATTGAAAATCAATGGACTTCTCGTATGTGTCCGAATAATACTGATTATAATTGTTGCAGCTATGGCTTCATCACCGACTCATCCATGTCTTCAATATCGTTCAACACCACCGACCTAGAACAGTTCCTGTTCAGGAACAGCACCGAACATCTGAAGCTGGAATTCTATCAGAAAGAGAGGATGGCACACATCATAAACATCATCACATTGGGGGTCGCATCGATTGCCTACGGATGTGAGTATTTTTTTTAATTCAACTTATACTGTCCCACATCCGGGCAAAGGTCTCCCCCAAAGGTCTCCAAATGGCTCTGTACTGAGCCAAAAGCTGCCACTCCCCAGAAAAACAGGATATGTCATCGCTCCATCGTTTCGGAAACGATGGAGCGATGTGAGTATTTTAATAAATAAATAACATTTATGTCTTAGGAGGACGTATTTGGTCCACACTGTGCCACCTAGACCCAAACAAATGTTGGATCCTTGTGCACGGATCGATTTTTTGTATTTATCCCAATTTAAAAAAATATATACTAAGTAATAAGATTTATTAGGAGTACGAAACTATTATGGATTTTAATTATTTTTAATGAGAAAAATATCCTTTATTTAGGGTAAGTTGCACCATAGTAAAAGTTAAGGTTAAAGTTAAAGTTTTTGTCAAATCTGACAATTTGACGTCATTTTTGGGCCTAACTTTAACTTTAACTGAAATTTTGATGTTTGTTATTGTTAAAGTCAGATGGTGCAACCCAACCTTAATTTGTAACTGTAATTTTTGTAAAGTGAGAATTTCAACGTAACTTTAAGTGTTCAAACCTACCTTTATCAAACATGAGATTATCAAAGAAAACATTGATGAGAGAAATTTTACAAGTAGACAATTTTTTTTCAGTATTTGTATAATAGGTTCATACTCTATTTAACAATTTTCGATTCCGGTTTAAGCCTTTCAAACAGCCGAAGGATGTTCTGAAAACAGAGAAAAAAAATACTTCACTTTTACCGTTTCAGTATATTTTAGGAGACGATGGTTTTAAAAAATAAATAAATTGGGAAGTAACTCAGGAATGCACTCTTTAATGTTAAACAATTATTGATTTGTTATTTAATTAAAACAAAATATTTCCAAAACCAAGAAAATAAGGGTTCACCCGCAATGCACACAATATTTTTACAAGCTTATTTCGTGATGGAGATTCCACCAAAAGTGCGCGCCTAAATTTCTGAATGCGTGATTGACAGGACGCGTCGATCTATGGTCGTCATCTATGGTGCCAGTAGTGTAATAATACTGCATGGTGCTGCCATTTACGTCTGCCTAGAAGGTTCTGCCACAGTATAATCATACAGTAGAACATCTACATACAAACGTGCCGCTCTCGGTTTGAATGTGTGCGTGCGCGTCGCGCGCCGTGTCGCGATTTCAAGCACACGCGATCTCACGCACACGTTAGCATAAAATAGGGAGGCATGGGGAGGCGGCAGTACGGACGGGCTGTCCCGCGTGTCTGTGTGCACGCTAGGCTAATAACTCGGCGGGCGGCCTTAGATAACCTACTGTTTGGTTATACTGTGGTTCTGCTAACAATATTGTTTGTTCTCAGGTTTGCTAGCCTGCTTGAGTCGTCCGGCGATGAATGAGATCTACTTGCTCACCATTTCTTATGTTGTGCTCGTCGTGTTCCTACTCATCGACGTTTCCTTCGCCGGCGCCTCCATCATCAGGTCAGTCGAATGCCTACTGAACTGAGTTAACTAAACTAATTGTTTGTTGAAACACTGATTTTTCGATTATTTTTAACATACCCCTCACGACCATATCCGGCCATATCCCTGATGGGTTAGTCAGAGGCACACTGATTGTTGCCGTCATGGTGAACGGAACATTCAGAAGCTCACATTTTGCCGAGGGAATTTGGACCCAACGCGGTAAGGGGCGGGCCTACCGCCGTTATTCGAGTTGCTCGGGTTTTATATCGATGTTTTCCATCACCGGAAAGTTAGCCGCAAATTGTACAATGAATACAAATAGGTGTGTTCCGGCCAGATTTGATCTCGGGACTATCTGGTTCCGAGCCTGAGTGGTTAACCACTGGGCCAGGACGCCCCAGATTATTTTTGTAACATTTATTAGAATTTATTCAACAAAATTGAAAGGGCTGGGTTACCAATTAGATAATTATATAGTTTAATATAGTTATTACAATAGCGATTACAATGATTCCTCAACATGTTCAATACCGATTGCGGACTGTCAGCGAATATTATCCAATTCGGGGTTATAGGCCAATAACATATTTAACGCCTTCTGCATGCGGCACAGCGGGGATTGCTCACATCACAGTATGTTTCTGAATCGAGTTTAACTCGAATCATTGTACAACATACGGTCACGACTTTATTTCAAAGTGGGTACTTAGAAACAACCCACACTTGGCCGAGCGGATTTGAACCCAACGTGTGAGGCCAGGCCCCAAGTCTACTAATGTTTGAACGCTTCAATTAATAATTGAGTCTCAAAAGTCAAATTTAACATAGTTTTCATTGAAAATGTGTCAAATCAGCCGATTGAGATTCAATTACGATACAGTTGAAGCGTTCTAAAATTAGCAGATTTTGGGCCGAGCTTGCTGTAGTCATCCGGGTGGCTCCGGTTTTTTCAGTGTTTCCCATCACAGTTAGCCGCAAGTACTACAATAAACAAAAAAATATAAATAAATATCATTGGACATTATTCCACACAGCGCCATTATAGCCCCAAATTAGCAACTAAATTCTTGTGCCATAGGATATAAGACAACGGATAAACATGTTTAGACATAATGTGTGTTCGATGTTAAGTAAGTATTTACAAACAAAAAGTACTTATTTAAATATTTAACGCTTATTTTTAATATTTTATTTTATTTAATTTTTATATTTTTTTAATAAGTAACGCCGATCAGTAAAAAACGAAAAAAATATGCACACGCATGATTGTACTGTGCCGGGATCGAACCCACGACCTTTGGTGTAGTAGCCAACTTCTTAACCATTTCACTGGATACACAAGTAAAGTCGCGGCATGAAAAGGTTGACCAGTTTTCATTTACGCGTTGCAAACACATGTTACCTTTTTAAACTGTGTAACAGGCTGGAGTATGTCGAAAAGTATGGTTTATTGTTTGACAATAAAATTGAAATTCGATTAGACGTATGCTCCTACACGAATAACAGTTGAACCAATACTTTTTATTGGTCTGATCTTGTCAATGTCATCATTGAGCAAGCAAAAACAGATCTTAGGGTCCCTTTCATTTATCAACTGTACAACACAAGTCTTCGAAAATGAACACACAGAAGGCGTTCCGGCTAAATTTAAACCCATGACCAAGATGGCTTACCGCTAGAGCTCAACTACTAGACTTACCACTGCGGATGCAAAGTTGATTTTCCCGAAACTTAATTAAAAGTTTCTTATACAAGCTAACTTACCTTTAGTTTATCCGGACACACCAAACAAGCTAAACGTGGGATCTCATACCCAGTGACACAGTAAACAGAGACCAGTAAAATATCTACATACAAACGTGCCGCTCTCGGTTTGAATGTGTGCGTGCGCGTCACGCGCCGTGTCGCAACGCGATTTCATGCACACGCTAGCATAAAATATGGGGGAATAAGGTGGCGGCAGTACGTACGGGCTGTGCCGCGTGTCTGTGAACATACTAGGCTAATAACTCGGCGGGCGGCCTTAGATAACCTACTGTTATGTTTACTATACCAGTAGGGAATGTTGGCAACACTTCGCCAACTCCGTAGCGTCCTCCTGAAATGAAGTTTCCCAACTTTGTCGTTTACCGCGGCTTTTCGGAAAAGTTTCTTTTTTGTAAATGGAAATTTTTATTAGGTTGCATGTAATTCTGACGACAGTTTACTCTCTTCGGGGCTCAGTTTATTTTTACTCTTCCTCTCTCTGAACTTGTGACGCACTCCAAAGTTTAGCGGCTCGTAATAGGGGTGATTTCAAAACCGGAAATGTTATTTTAAGGTCGAGGTAGCAACTGAAATGAAAACAATATAGCATAGTAGTTACATTTTGTTAGTGTCGGATATCAAAGTATTCCTTGAAAGAAAATAAAACAATTACGATCTATTCAATTATAATATTCTGAAAGTGTGTTTGCAAACTCCATGGAGTATGTAAATGTATTCTGCAGCATTCATTTTCATTTTGTTACTTTTAACGACTTTTGAACAAATTACATTCATACCCTAGCTAAATGGAAACTCTACATTAAGCAATCATCTATTCACATATAAATAAATTACCAATGGAGCTGAAGTTTTAATACATAACATAACTATACTTTGAGCTTCGTCGAATTAGTGCATGTACTCATACATAAATAAATAAAACAAAGGCACTTAAGGGTACATAGACTACACTAATAATACCGCGCGTCATGTTGGAAACCACACGCGCTGTTGTGCAACGTCGCCAAAATACATGTTGCCCGTCAATTGTTGCCTAGGGGATTCGCGGATTCATATAATATGACTTCCTCACTGTTTTACGGTCAGAATTGATAAATAGATAGATAGATAGATAAACACTTTATTGCACACAAAATAACACATTTGTAAGGAATACATGTTCACATAAATGTACAATTTAGGCGGTCTTATTGCTAGAAGCAATCTCTTCCAGACAACCTACAGGCAGAGGAAATATGATAGGACGAGTTCGCAGGTGCACAATTAATTCAGCATTGGAAATTGTTTACATAAGTAAAAATAATAAATAAAATACATAAAAATACCTATCTTAAGTGGTAAATGAAATATACATGATGTTTAAAATACACAAATAAACCTTAATAAACAATAAAAATAAACAATATATATAATACATACATAATACATATTATACATACAATACAGATACATGAGATGATAAGAAAAATGGATGTGTATGGATTATCCAAAGCAACATCAGCATAGAAACTACTGACAAAAAAAAAATTGATGTTGGGTTCAAGAATGAATCATAACGTATTCGAGGGGTAAATCGGCGCGTTTAATATCCCCTGTCATCGTTTTAACCTGGCTGCAATAATTACTCCTTCTTGATTTCATTTCAGTCTTTATTACAATCTTATGGAGCAAGTAAAACCTTTAACGTCTCAGGAAACAAGGATGTATGGTTTGACATTTGACAAAAGACAACTCGAAATGTCAATAAGTGACTTATACTTAACATCACTCGCAGGGCTGTAGATATTCTCCAAGCGCATTTTTTGACATTATTTAGTCTTACGAGTATTTCAAACATGACAGTCTCATTTTGCCTTTAGGCCTGTATTTTCATCAGTCAGATAAAAATCAGACGAAAGATTAAAATGTTTCTTCAAATGTCATATTGTTACAAAAGATATAAGTAATTGTATGTTTCATTAAATATTATCTGGTTTTGATGGGTCTTAAGTAAGTAAGTAAAAAAGCAGCTTTCTAAAAAAGCAATCCATTTTATTACAACCACTATTTCACCGTCATCCTGTCGTTGTTAACCTAAAAAAAACTTTTTGACCTTCTAACAAACCAAATATTGGCCTTTTCATCCTTCAACTCAATTAAAATAAGAAAGTGTAAGGTATACCTACTTCAACACGCGGCCCCAGTGAAGAGATGTACAGTCGCCATCAGATAATAATTATTATCAAAGCTGTCAAGGTAAATATGCTTCTGACCAGTTTCACAGCCAATCCTTGTAACCATTCATATCCGAACATTTATTACTTCATTAATATCCGAACATGAAACTTGACATATCTGTCACGTCTGAGTAGAAGTTAGTGATATCTGTCACGTCTGAGTAGAAGTTAGTGACAGATGCATGTCACTTAACTAGAGCATCTGTTCAGAAATTAACACAGTTATGAGTGTTTAGATGTTATTGGCAACTCTAGGGTGTATAGAACTCATTGGCTGTGAAACCGATCAGAAGTTTTCGGGCACCTTGTCTGCTTCAATATTTGTGATAGCGACTGAACGCGGTGATTTAACTTTCTGTCAGAATCAGTTATCAAGCGGCCCCGAGGCTTCCGAATAGGGTTAACGACTGACATTTAGCCGGAACCTGACGTGTGGAGCTTAACGTCGTTAATAATTATCGATCCGCAATCGCCACTGAGCTACGAGAACTATAGCCCGTACGCGTTAAGAATGCAGTAATTTCGTACTTGTCCTTTTGACCTACCACGTTCTTTAACCAATCAAATCGTTCCTAATTAGAAAGTCAAGTCCACAGTGACCAGTTGAACGCATACTTTCGAACGCAAAGGTTTAGTTGAGCGCCGTAAGGTTTATACCTCGGAATCCAGGGCCAGTCAATGAATCTTAATATAAACCTTGAAAATATGATTTTAATAGTATATAGAAAAATGTTAAAAAAAAAAAATCCGCGCTCTCCATTTTTTTTATTATTATAAATAATTATAATTTTTTTGGAGTTTTCATGGATTTATATTAGTCAAAAGTCATATTTTAAAAAGAACAACTATTACAAACTTGAAAACTTGATCTTGGATCTTTAGGGACTGCAGGTCGAGGTTGAGGGGCGCCCAGCTTAGAGGAGTTAATGTAACAGCCTATGCCGACGACACCCTTGTCACAGCGGTTGAGAACTCCTACCGAGATGCGGCAGTCTTGGCCACGGCCGCGGTGGCGCATACTGTCGCCAAAATGCGGAACCGGGGCCTGAAGGTCGCCCTTGAAAAGTGCGAAGCAATATGCTTCCACGGACCGCGGCGCGCGCCCCCTAGAGGGTCTGGCATTGTTGTTGGCGGGGTCACGATTCACGTGAAGCCCACACTTAAATACCTTGGGCTGATACTCGACGCAATGTGGACGTTTGTGCCCCATTTTGAGAGCTTGGGCCCGAAACTGCAGGCTGCGGCTGGCGGTCTGTCTAGGCTCCTTCTTAATCTGGGTGGGCCAAAGTGCTCGGGCCGACGACTGAACACCGGTGTCGTCCGTTCAATTGCGCTGTACGGTGCACCCGTCTGGGCAGATGACCTGGCGGCGGGCTGCGTGAAGTCGCTCAAAAAAGCGTTAAAGAGTAATGGCCGTCAGGTCTATCAGGGCATACCGGACGGTGTCCCACGACGCTTTAATTGTTCTGGCTGGAGAAGTGCCATGGGACCTAGAAGCCCGCTCTCTTGCCGCTCTTTACGAGTGGAAGAGGACTAAAGTGGCCAATGACAACCGCATAGCGCCCCGGGAGATGGAAGGGAACGTGACGAACTGCGCCAAGTTGCTATTGCAAAATGGACTGACCGGCTAGAAGAACCCACAGCTGGCAGAGACACAGTGTTGGCTGTAAGGCCTATGCTCAAAGAGTGGGTGGAGCGTGATCACGGGCACCTCACGTACCGCCTCACCCAAATGCTGACGGGCCACGGCTGCTTTGGCAAATACTTGTGCAGCATTGGTCGGGAGCCTACAGCCGTGTGCCATCATTGCGCTGACCCCCTGGACACAGCGACCCACACCCTTGCTGTGTGTCCAGCCCGGTCCGAAGAGCGGCAGGACCTTATTGCCTGCGTCGGCCAGGACCTCTCTTTCCCCTCGATCATTCGAGCGATGGTCACGAGTAAAGAGAGGTGGGATGCTACTGCTACGTTTTGTGAAGCGGTACTTGTAGCGAAGGAGGAGGCTGAGCGTGCGCAAGAGCGGGAGGCTCTACTACCATGCCGCGCTCGGCGCACACGCCGCCGTAGAAGGGTGGACGACCAGCGTCCGCCATAATATGTTTTGCAGGCCGGGAGCTCGGGGAGGCTCCCAGACATTGCACTGCAGACCCAAGATGATGGCCGCCTAGTTCCGGGTGGTCTCTTAAGGCGCCAGCCCAACGGGCGAGACCAGCCAGGTGTCGCAAATGCTATGCTCACGCTTCTTGTGGCCCTGGACAGAAACTGGTGCGAGTTGAACAGTCAGGTTTTAGTAGGTATTCCCTTGAAGTCACCTTCAGGGGCGAGTCCCACACACGGCCCGCGGCTTCCCCTAGTCGCGGGTTATGGTGCGTAAAGGCATTTCCTGACTTAAAAAAAAAAGAAAAAAAATCGAGATCGGTCAAATTTTTTTTTTTTACTTTTTTATTTGAGGTTTTAATAATGCAGTCTCATACTTGATATACAGATTCATTGACTGGCCCTGGGTTCCGAGGTTTGACCATTTTTATGCCATACGGCACTCTACTAGTTGTGGATCTCAGTTTTTTTGTGTGCAACAGATTAAATTTAAAAATCATTGCATTCTTAACGCAAACGTACTATAGTAATGTAAAACTATTCAATCTTTATTCTGTTCCATTGGTCAACTAAGATCGCTTAATTGACGAATATTTACTAAACCTATGCGCTTGGTGTATGAGTTTTCAAATTAACTTGTGAGTTTGTTGTTTGGGACGAGACTTATAGCTCTTATTTGCCTGTGGAAGTGGATATGTTGATATATAATATTGTTAGTTGCACATTAACTAAAAGCTAAGTTAAAAAATAACTCTTATGGTACAATTCCAAGACGCAGACCGCAAACTGCAACTACACTAGACACTACTGGTTTCTATGAATCTCTGCAAAAGTTATTCTAAGCAATGCCGCACTGCAGCTCCGCACTTGGGAAAAGAAGTGTGTCGCTTGCAGTTTGCGGTCTGCGGTCCGTCTTGGAATTGTAAATTTAACTGGTTAGAGGTGCCCGTGGCGCAGTTGTGACAGTAATCACCGACGATCGCTGTTGTAAAGCAACACACGCCGGGTCGGAAATGGGATGGGTGACCACCCCAACCGAAATTTAGTGAAGTGTATTTCGGGCATCTCCGTGCTTCGGAAGGCACGTTAAGCAGTTGGTCCCGCTTGACGTCGCCAGATGACAGTCGTTAAGCTTAGTCAGAGGCCCTAGGGTGGCTTGATAACATCTGACATTAAGGTTGCTCACTAACCTTACACCCCTCCAACAATCCGCACTGAGCCCGCGTGTTGGAGTATGGCTCATTCCACCTCATAGTTGAGGTGAGGCCTGTGCCCAGCAGTGGGACGTATATAGGCCGTTTATGTAGGCGGAGGCCGCCCGGACCCCATACAGTATGTTTTTGCAATTTTCCATGAATCTAGCAATCATGTGCTGCTGCTATTTTATGGAATCTCATTAGGTTCCGGCTCGCGACGGGTGCCGGACGATCGGCCCTGCTAGACAGGGTTGGTAGCAACTCGTCTAAAAACGCAACTGGTCTAAGTAGCAACTGGTCTAAAATGCAACTCGTCTAAAGAGCAACTGGTCTAAAATGCAACTCGTCTAAGTAGCAACTGGTCTAAAATGTAACTCGTCTAAGGAGCAACTGGTCTAAAATGCAAATGGTCTAAGTAGCAACTGGTCTAATCCACTGTATCTTGAACTATTGTAAAATTTTTCGGCATTTAAAAAAAAGTCAAATTTACGTCTACAACCAAAACTATTTTAAATACAATTGAACATAATAAAAATTTTGCTTTTGGTGAATCAGACCGGAATGAAATTTTATAATAATAATTTATTAGATAATTTTCACACAAAGAAGCGACTTTTCATGATCGCAAAATTAATAAATTGTCTTTTATTCCGGATTTTTAACACTGTAGCACATTGGCTTGAAAACAGGTCCATTGGACCTGTTTTTTGTTTGTTCACTTTTGGTACGCTGATACCTCCAGCTGTGTATACTACGTTGCTTGAGAAGCAGTTTTTTTTAATACAAAGGACATGATCCAAATTTCATAGACAAAAGACCCAGAATCGCCAGCAACGAAATGTGTAAAAATGGGTTATCTATAGTAACCTCATAGCATATTCAAAAAAACAGCCTCCTAATCTATGTAGTATAGAAGTTATTGTACCGTATAACTTCATTCATATAAAAAAAAGATGAGGATACTATAGATACGCACCAAAGTCGGCCACACAAAAAACAGGTCCAATGGACCTGTTTTCAATTCAATATGACAGCTACTTGTTCGCGTGCACGTTAATGTCATGTGCCAGTTTTCGAATTCCCGTAGTATGAACGTAACGTATCTTCCTATACTAATAAACACTCGATTTTACAATGTTGTTTGTGTGTATGTGTATGTAAAAATCATTTGTCAATACACAAGCTGAGTTTTTATTTTAATTTAAGTGTTTTTATATCTAAAAATACAGGGTGTCATTTTTTTTCCAAAACCAACTGGTTCGAACCCTGGCTAAAAAAAAGTAAATAAAAACTAAGCAGGATGCAGTTAGAGTTTTTGCCAAAATTGGGCGAAGGCTCGTTTGTCAATTTTTTTAATTCATCATTGTTGTGAATTTTCTCAATTTCTCATACTTAGAGCGTTTTTTTAATGATTGAATTTTTTTTTTCGCTAAATCTTTAATAGATAGTCGCTATTATGTGTGAAAATTATCTAACAAATCATTATTATTAAAAATTTCATTCCGGTCTGATTCACCAAGAGCAACTGAAAATATTATTTTACCAAAACTTACCGAAACTATTTTATTTATATTTATTTAAAATAATTAAACATAATAAGTTCAATTATGTTTCAAATAGTTTCCAAAAAAACTATTTTATAACTATTTCTTTTTATTAATTATGTTTAAAATAGTTTCCAAAAAAACTAAAAAACATAATATAAAAAAAGTTATGGTTTTGGACGCAAATTTGTCCTTTTTTTAAATGCCGAAAAATTTTACAATAGTTCAAGATAAAGTGGATTAGACAAGTTGCTACTTAGACCATTTGCATTTTAGACCAGTTGCTCCTTAGACGAGTTGCATTTTAGACCAGTTGCTACTTAGACGAGTTGCATTTTAGACCAGTTACTCTTTAGACGAGTTGCATTTTAGACCAGTTGCTACTTAGACCAGTTGCGTTTTTAGACGAGTTGCTACCAACCCGCTAGACATACCAGGATTGGAGAATTTAAATTTCGAATTCGAAAAGTTTTGAGATAATTATTGTGCATGTTTTTTCTGCGAAATATTAATAAAAGGCCATAAAAGCATTTTATTTGGTTAATAAATGAATATTGAGTAGGAGAAATGATCATTTTTTGTTAAAAAGTTTGATACTTCATTAAAGAATTCTGTTTTTTTTTCAACATGACGTAAAATAGTAGGAACCAAAAATGTTTTTTGATTTTGTGATCTCTTGCTTCAAATGATTAAGTACAATTTTATCAATAAAAAAACTTGTTTTTTTTTGTTCATAATCATCATAATATTCATAAGTGATGACTTATGAAGATTAATCCCCTTCAATTTGTCCAGGCTTTCGTTCTAGAAGTAAAGTTAGTCTGGGGGCCACACGACCTCTGCGATAGGTACCAGTTAGGTATGCTGAATTTACGATAACAGCTAGGGCTGAAACAATGAACAGTTTAGGCGGCCTTTTCGCTGATAGAGATCTCTTCCAGTGATTAGAGTGGTTTAAATTGAACCAGACATCAAGTTGCATTTGACATAATTAAATGATTATTGGTAGGACATGCCATTCGGTTGACTCCTACTTGGACTTTGGTTAAATACCATAAAAAACTTTAGAAACCATTTTCTATCAGAGTTTCATCAGGGGATGAATAATTCCCAAATGCATAATGTAGAGTGTAATCAAAAGAGAGGGTGAAAATTTATGCAAATGTCCGTCACTTTTGATCCTACCCTTCTGACGCTATAAATTATGTTTTTTTAGTGTGTGATTGATGATCTTCCTGTTGTTACTCCAACTGCTGCTTCAAGGTTTGGTAAGAAGGAGAATTATTTTTAGGCACAAGTCATGGAGACTTAAAATATTAAAAACGTTTTTCCATGTATGGAGTAAATTAACGAAATTTAATAAAACACTTTTTTTTCACGGAAATCTATTGAGTTTCTGAAACCAAGTCGCTCTTAATAATTTGGCAAGTACTTGCAAAATCACCATGTATACTTACCTCTATACAATGCCATTTCTAATGCCTTATCCCCCACGATTGAATTTGAGTTGACTCGATATATTTAACGAGTGGTTGGTTTCATTTCTGATCGTTAATCAAGTTTACGCGTAATTCGACGGTATCCGACCTCTTTTGTTCCGTGCTCTTACGGTTCTGATCAAAGATGCTTCTTTAATTTACTACATCCGCCGTTTTTGTGGTGGTATTAACAGCTCTATAAACTGCGGCGATTACCGCGTGAAGACTTATCGTCACTTTTAGGGTTGGGCACCTTGGAAAGGAAACTCATACTATAAATGATAAATTGTTTTTATTTTTGTCTATAACTCTGTCAGAAGCCTTGATTTCGAAGCTTTGAGTACTTTGGCTTGTCAGACAACCAGCTTCAGAACCGCTGGAATATAAAGCCTTTCGATCAAATATTGTAATAGAAGAAAAAACAGTATTTAATGAAAGGAATACAAAGTATTGTTTTACGGATGATAGCCCGTCCTAATTAGGCTACGTACACATTCAGATTCACTAACACCGAATAGAGCAAAAAAACTTTTAAGCCAATTGAGGTAGAAGCTTGGTTACAACAGTACTTCAACATACATTGTACGGAACTCTCAACACGAGTCCAACTCGCACTCATCCGGCTTTTCACAGGAGGAAAGTACATACCTTTTCCCTTACAGAGCCAAGCCGCTCGCTTCAATTAGATCTTGCAATCTTGTTACTGGCGGGATAAACCGATAATCCTTCGACGGAAACTACTGTGGGAAAATTTAATTACATAGTAATGACTAGATAATAAATTTTATAAAACTAGTTATCATGTCCTAACTTACTGTCAACGCATTGTCAAAATAACAATTCACGACCGTAAGCTAATGTTGGTTCAGATTGGGAAAAAAATACATTCCCTTCTGGTATTGTAAGCTAGGTACTATCATTGCAGAAACTAGCTAATTAGGTAATGAAACACTGTCACATTCCTTTCATAAATTTCGCTGTATGATAATACACGTAAAGGGGCAAAACATTTATCTGCGCGTATACGGTTGTTTCAGTATACGCGCTACATTTTGCGCTTAAAAAAACAGACTCGCGAGCACGGGCCTAAACAGGCGTGATCGGCGATGTTTGTACTGTGCGGGGATCGAACCCTCGACCTTTGGTGAAGTAGCCAACTACTCAACAATTACAACAAATCGGTCAATCAGATTGCCGGTGGCGTTTTTTACGCTTTTATAACTTACTATTTACACATAAGGAATATTTTTCTGAAATATTTTTTCATTTTTTATTTGTTTTTTTATTTTTATATGAGGTTATGGGCGTGGCAGTTGCGCGTGAATCAAAAAACGACATCATACACACTTCAAAAAACGAGTTTAAGATCAGGAATACAAAGTATTGTTTTACGGATGATAGCCCGTCCTAATTAGGCTACGTACACATACAAAACTACAAAACGTTATCCTGAAATCACCCTAAAACTGCTCGATTTGAATTCTCAGTCGCACATCCAATCACTGGCCAGAACCAGACGATTCAGTACGTTAAAGCACCTGTATATTTTGTTCTAGTTCTAGATTTTACACCTGGACTGGGGTGCGATTGGAATAGTGTACTACACTGCACTAAGCCGAAGGAGTCTCAATAGGGTAGCGACCGTCCCGCCATCACTTCCGGTGCGGTTCCGTCGTGAAACAGCATGGATATTAAATTAAAGTCCCAATCATTTCTTGAGTGTACGGCACTACGTTGCGGCGTGCCACGTTGACAGAAGCGAAACACTAGGTGTAAAAGGCATTAGTCTATTGACTTTAAATATTTCTAGCCGTTAAGAATGCGTAGTGTTAAGTAAAAACTCGGCAAACCGAGGTTGTCTAGTTTAACCACCGAATTCACAAACGCAAATCAAAGTTGAGCATCCCTCAGAAGTATTGCTGTCCCCTTCAGTTTTATTGACATTTAAAGAGGACAGCATGAGTGTGAGCGCTTGCTTAGCGTTGATTGACGTTGACGGTTTTACCTGTGGACGCGCTCAGAGGAGCCGAGGCAGACGCTCGTTTGCTGCATCGAGATCGCCAACGCCACAGTAAACGTAACAGTAGGTTACCTAAGGCCTTCTACTCACAGACACGCGGCAGAGCCTCTACGTTCTGCCGCCACCTTATTCCCCATATTTTATGCTAGGGTGTGCGTGAAATCGCGTGCCGACACTCCGCGCGACTCGCACGCACACATTCAAACCGAGAGCGGCACGTTTGTATGTAGATATTTTACTGTTCTCTGTTAACTGTGCCAACGCCCTGCAAGAGCCCAACCCTGAAAGTTTGACTATTAGTATCTAAGGTTCTAGCATACGACTTGTTGCACCTACTTTATTGCTGTACAATTTGTGATGGGAAACACTGATTCAAAAACCCAAGCAACAATTATTTTCACTAATGTAAGGTCTTTCGATAATGCACAAAAAAACCAGTCGGACTATACATATGATATTTTTGTAGGGGACTGAACGTTAGTGCGGGAGCCTGCACACTGTTCACCTACATCATCTACGCTGCATTGCCCCTGCGTCTCCATGAGGCCTGCCTGGGGGGTCTTGGCCTTGCAGTGGTGAACATTGGCGCCCACATCGTCCTCGACAGGACCACGCCGACTGAGGTAAGTGTTAAACCATTTTCATATTTAACCCTTTATACGGAAGACTATTTATTATTTCATTGGTTCTGGACCCTATTCTCGTGGAATAGAATTGAAAAATTATGGTGTCCAACATATGGACAGAGCCTTAAAGGGTATCATGTTGTGATCATACCACTGATTTTGATCAATGTTTTAAACATGGTCTAACGAACTCTATGTTTTCCATTTAAAGCAAAATGCTGTAGTACTTATTGATTCAGCGCTAGCGCAACTAAAACAATATATACAGTTTTTCGACCAAACCAAACAATCATTTTCAATATTTTTCACTTGTTTAAGTTTCAAAGTGACGCTTGAAACGAAGTACTATTTATTGTAGTAGGTATAACATCGCTTCTTCAAACTTTAAATATCTTTTTGATCAGCCGGTAGGAAACCCTATGTTGTTGTTGTACCTGAGTGGAATCAACCAGCTACAGAACCAATGAAAATTGATAATTACAAACCAATTCATCAATTAAAATTCAAATATTAAACCAACCTTTTCGCCACCAGATTGTCTGCTCAGTGACAACTCTGCTGGCCTGCAACATTGCTGGCATCATGACCCACCACCCCCGCGAGCTGGTGCAGCGCCGCGCTTTCCTGGAGACCAGGGACTGCGTGGAGGCTCGACTTGTCACTCAGAGGGAGAACCAGCAACAGGTACGTTCTCTTTTAGGCATCAGTCACTAACATCTCGACCAAGTTCGTCGTTTTGAGATAGCGACTCGTTCAGCGTTGCATTATCTTGAGCGAAAACGCTACTCATAGACTCTAGCCATGTTATTTTATTTTATTTTAGGATTAGGGATAATGCATCAAAGATAGGATAACCAGCAAAAGACATTTGGTCTTGGACCCGCGTCTTTCGTAAACTGGGCGACTGCACTAACCACTGTGCATTAAGAGTGCGTATAAACCCAGCAAATTATTAAAATTCACCCGCGCCCCCCTCTCTGCGAACACTATCGCCCGCCAAACCACAATACATCTCTCTCGCTCGCTCAACGCGTAGCTTCCGTAGTATACGTAAAACAATCAGATAACACTTTTACTTTGTATGAAAGTTGTATGTTATGTTGTAGATCTTTTAAATTATTTTTAAGGATCGGTATGCAAAAGGTAAAAAAGGACCCTATTACATAGACTACACTGTCTATCTGTCACCAGTTGATTTTTTCACAATAAATATCAAATACTAGCAGCCGCCCGCGACTTCGTCCGCGTGGACTTAGCTGTATGTGAAAAAAGACTTTCCCGCTTTGCTGTTGTAATTTTCCTGAATTATCTTTGTTCTAAACCTCACGAAGCCCGAGACCTTTCCAACGAATGCAAAACCGTGGAAATCGGTTTGTGCGTTCTGGAGTTATAGCGTCAGGAAGGAAAACCCGACTTATACTAAAAATATAAAATATATAATAAAATTTATATTTTAGAGTAAATACACAAGCGGGTTTTTTTTGCGTTCTTTGTTCTACATTAGTGACGGTAATAGGTGGACGCATTTCTATATTTATAAATAAAAGCTCCCCGGTGTCATGATTTGACCCGCCTTTTTTTTCGTCGGGTAATCTTCATGGATACCTCGCCGCCCGGGGGGACGACGAAGTTATGCCGGACTCCTACCAACTAAAACCCTGCGGCCGCTACCACGCGCTCAAGGCGCTTGCAGGCCGCACTGGCGCCGCAACCCCACGTGTCACCCTTACGGGCCTCAGCGAGTGGGTGGCTAGTCCACAACACTGCCACGCCTGAGTTCTATTCGCTTGCGGCGGTTGGACCCTACCACCAGTACTAAGCCCCCTCGCAACGCCAAGGTGAGAACTCATGAGGGGGTGGTTTGACTCTCCTCCACCAACTGAACACGAATTAAAGGGTCGCATCCCGCCTGGCGCCTTTGCCAGCGATTATAATAATAGATTTTCAATTGTATCTGGTTTATAGGGCGTTGAAAGGTGAATGAAAAATGAAAATGAATGCCAAAAACATCATCTTTATTTCGAGTATGTAGATATTACACGAGGGTCATTCAATAAATACTTACTTAGCCTACAAAAAGTAAAGGAAAATTTTGGAAAAGTGGCAATTTATTTTTCAACATAGTCTCCTTTTTCAGTTCGATACACTTAGCACAGCGATGCTCAAACTTTTTTAACCCGTCCGAAAAATAGTTTCTGTCAAACCCTGCAAAATAGGCCTCCGTGGCGGCAATGACCTCCTCATTTGATCCATATCTATCCCGGTGAGTGTTTTTTTTCAGATTAGGAAACAGAAAGAAGTCTCAAGGGGCCAACTCTGGAGAATACGGTGGATGGGGCAGCAATTTGTAGCGCAATTCGACCAATTTGGCCATGGCAACGGCAGACGTGTGAACCGGTGCGTTGTCGTGGTGAAACAGCACGTTTTTCTTCGCCAGGTGGGGTCGTTTTTTCTTTAATTCGGCGTCGAATCAGCCCGATAAATCAGCATAGTGAAGCCCTGTTCTTGTTTTACCCTTCTCAAGGTTATCGATGTAGATCAAACCTTGTGGATCCCAGAAAACGGTGGCCATAACTTCCCCGGCTGATTTTACAGTTTTCGCCTTCTTTCCAGCATGTTCCCCGGTCTGAATCCTTTGTTTTGATTGCTCCTTGGTCTCTGGTGTGTACCAGTGGATCCAGGTTTCATCGACGGTCACAAAACGACGCAAAAACTCCGCGGGATTCCGCTTAAACAGCGCCAAACACGTCTCCGATGTGGTCCCACGGTTGCGCTTGTTGTTGGTTGCTTGTTTTTTCCGGTACATTTGGTGCGTCATTGTGGGAAGATTCATGGCTACACACAATTCTTGAAATTATTCTAAGCCAATGCCTACACTAGTAATCCCAGTGACAGCGGCTGTGTTTATATCTAGGTTCTGGGTTGGTTGTGGATCTGACGTGTTCAGTATGAATTCACCTCTGCACATATTACACGAAAGTTTCAGTTTAGAATATAAACCCACTTTAGTTTCTCCTGTGATGTTTAAGTTAGATAGAGTGCAACCGAATTGAGGTGCATTTTTATTTTTTCAAAAAAGTACAACTTGTCTATTATCACTCTCTCTGCTGCATCGTACAAATTTTCAGCCTGATCTTCATTCTGAGCTTGTGGCCGACTACTTAGAGTGCGTCGTCGCTTCAATGAACTGTAATGAAAAAGTTCAGCAATTTCCAAAAAAAACATGCAAAAATGACACAGTAGAAAAAAAATAATGCGCAAGCCATAGTTCACGGAATTTATGTTAAAAAAATGTTTCCAATAGGGAAGGCACAAATTACCCACTATTAGGAAAGTCATTTGCAATTATGCATTGAAGTACTCGTAGCAAGTGGTGTTCTGAGTCAAAATATCGCTCGGCTCATGCGCATTGTGGTCCAGTTCTAACCACCCCACACAAATCAACCCTTTTCCGTTCAACTGATCGGATTTATTATATATTTACAGGAGAGTGCAAAGCAGCGGCCAGGCAAAAAAGTATGCGGGAAATGGTTAATTTCGGCGTCTGTTGGCGCTTAGTTACTTTCAAATTACTGATTTAAGAAAGGATGGTTTGGAAAGTTATAACTTTATCAGAAATTATCTAACGTTATTTTTCAAAT
The DNA here is from genome assembly GCA_950022985.1 of Udea ferrugalis. Taxonomy (NCBI): domain Eukaryota; kingdom Metazoa; phylum Arthropoda; class Insecta; order Lepidoptera; family Crambidae; genus Udea; species Udea ferrugalis. The sequence goes on from OX465515.1 coordinate 3,998,274, forward strand.
GATTATTTCCCATTCGTTATTTTTCTAATGACAGGTCTCCACTAGTTTAAATGTTATCGATCGAGTATGGATACTATTTTTAAAGAAACCTACATAGTCGACGACCTTCCACAACTTCATTTTGATCACACCTGTCAGATTGTGAAATATTTTGAGATGCAGCAATTCTGAAAATTAAATATTATTTGAAAACAATTTACTTACAATACCTGGTGGATTGAAACAAATTCCTTCGAAATCAACCTATTATTTGAAGAGACCAACTAAAGTCATGTGATTACTTAGCATATACTTTACACCATCTGTTTACGTCATCTTTCTAGAGCGACTCAAATGAATTTATTTCTCTTAAAATACAATACAACATATCTTCGACAATTAGCAATCCTTTCAGTTTGTAACTTTTTTAGTTCTCGTTTACTAAGTCCTTTTCTTTTTCCCCATTTCACTATTTATTTTGAAACTCGGAGCAGCTAAGAATTTGAGCGTAGTCTTCTCGTCTCAACGGAGCGATCGCAACTGATGTGTGAAATAGAAATATGTGTCAAGCTTCACAAACGTGCGACGGAAGATGGCTTTTTCCGCGGAATGAAAACGTATTAAGTGCCAAAAGTGTTTAATCGTTATAAATCCAAAACTAAAAGTAATTTCAAAAAATGACTAGACATAGCCCTTACTTATTTTTCAATAATATTATTTATAAAAAAATTGTCATCATAGTAATTGCCATGTCGAGTATAAAACGAAAAAAAGAGAAAATCAGACGTAACTTCGCGATTTTTTTTTATCGAGATAATTTAATTATTTTATGTTTCTGATCAAACACAACCCTTGAAAATATCATCTGGTGTAACATATAATAAATTTTTAAAATTTCATCTAGTATTTATCACGTACAATCAAGAAGAAGATTGGTAATTTTGCTTTATGCGCACTCTTAACATAGCGGCCGAATTTCTCTGGTATATTTAACCTGGCAGCCAGGTTTGTTTCACCAATGACCAGGCATATACCTTAAACACTCAAACCAAGCGTTGGAACGGGAATAAATAGCTCGTATTTCTTTCAGTGTATCAAGATTGGCCAAAAAAAGAGTCTTAAGTTTATTAATGAGAAAATAATTACAAAATAAAAAACAAATATTTACACTTAGAAATACAAAATAATAGAAAAAACCTAAAAATAAATATTTACAAAAGCGCTTTTTCAAAAACTAAACAAGTTTAATTTAAAAAAAAAGAGTTGTGCATCAATGCTATATTTAAAAGCAAAATGTTGTCATACAATAATTTAGAAGCAATCCCAAGAGAGTCGTGTTTATAAACACAACAACATAAAATAAACATGTACTCGCTCTTGTGGTGGTTCTTGTCGCCATTAGTCTATTAAATATACTGGCACCCCGATTCAGCGAAAACTATTTGCTTTCACGCTGCAGGTGAGTTTGGTCGCGTAGTAACAAGTGTGTAACCAATGACCTTCTATACATATTGACACAGCACTGCATACAATTGAAAAGCATAAAGCGGCGTCCTGGGGGCCAGCGGGCGAATCGCTCGTCGTGATCAAATTCATAGATTAATGTGAAGCTGTTCTCAACGACAGGCGGTGCGTTCGGGGCGGGCGTACAGCGTTAACTATGGATGTGAACTTATATGTCAATATTGAATTTACTAACGGATTACTGTACAGAACTTATTGAAAAGATTATTTGCTTTTATTTAATGTTATGTAATTATATTTAAGTTTATAGTTTGTATTTCATTATCATTTCCACTCTGATTACTTTTTTGTGCACTTGCCTACCCTTCTAATCAACTTTCCTCTACCTTTGGGTCGTTTGGAAGAGATCGCTCTTTAGCGATAAAACCGCCCAAGTTGTACATTTACGTGTTTACTTCAGCTACTGTCCTGTAATATTGTTGTTGTTTTAGTGTGCAATAAAGAATATTTACTTTACTTACTTACTTTACTGAGTTTCTTGCCGGTTCCACTTAGTACAGAAACAACTTTCCGACACCGGTGGTTGAGACACATTGTGTTTTTATACTGTGTATTTATTAATTATTTATATTATAGTATTTAAGTCTATTATTAAGTATATTTTTGTAGCATAGTACAAGCAAATTAAACTTTTGTTCAAAAAAGCTCTTTTGTTCCATCGTTTGAATGAAAAAATATATATTTACTATACACCAAGTTCACTGATATTTACTACAAACTAGCTATTTTAAGTCTTGCATTCCGGTATTTCAATACGATTTCGTATTGAAACTGCGGCTTTTGGCTGAACCGCTTTGAGCCCCAACCAATTACTGGTTTTCATTCATTTAAAATCACGTACCTGGAATCGCATTTCGTCGAATAATTTGCACCTACAGAGTCCTGTGTTAAATTTTATTCTCAGTTCCTGTCCCGTATTATATTATCTTTAGTGTATAACGATGACGATAATAATTTCATTGTGAAATCACTTTCGTCTTTTAGGATTCATATTATTACTTGCGGCTGCCCGCGACTTCGTCATAAGTTGAAAAACAAAAAATAATATTTCTTTATAAATTGTAAATGATGCATAAGCTATATTTTTTAAATTTTCTCTAAAATTCATCCAATAGTTTCTACGTGAAAGAACAACATGGCACATCCACTCTGTATGAGTGGATGTGAACTTTCTCATTATTTTATAATATTAGTAAGATTACAGCTGCTACAGTTCGCTTTTGGCTACAAAATACTACTAAACACGAAATATTGCTGGTCACAGATGTTGCCAAAGCACTTCATAGCAATTTGTGAATGAGTGTAGCCACTATGAGAAATTAACACAAAGAGCATGTAATCACTACTGCAGTTTTCCTTCGTTCTATGAATACAAAATGAAAAGATTTTGGTTAGATCCAGAAAGCAATTCTAAGTGATTTTGTCTTTGCCAACACTTTCCGTACCAAAACAATATTTAATCTCACTTAGAGTGTTTAAACAGTCAATTTAGTGCCACGAAATTTCACCGACGTTAAATCAAATCGTTCCATTTCCTCTTTGGGCATTTCATTGCGATTGCATCTGATGCTCGACTGCTATCGATGTGCGGTCCGTCGACTTACAGAACAAGTTAAGCTTGAAAAGAATTCGAAATTCGAACATTAATTGGTCGCGAAAAGTTATTTTATAGACAATCCGCTTAACTAGGACTCGAATCGTCACTACCTCACTTCGAACTGTGCCTTGTATGAAATTCACTACTGCGACACACATATTAATCAGTATCAGTTTATTTGTGTTTAAGAAAAAAAATGCATTGCTAAAAAACGAGACGAATTTTAACAGGCAATATGCAAGCTAGATTTCAATGTATCCTTTTGTGAAACGAAAGAACTATAAACTATAAAAATATCAGTGAAAAACGAGTTGGTTATGAGAAGAGTTAAGTCGTGCTAAACTATCATGTGCATTGTGACAACATTATATCACGCCTTTTCTCGCGACGAAACCACTAATTTCACGAGATATAAGACGCGTGACAAATTTTGTCACTGTACGCATATTAGCTCACCTGACTATTTTGTATTTTGGTATTGAAAAATATAATAATTAATTATAATAGTTTGATTAAAATAATCTCATTGAGAAAAATAACTTTTTTTTTTTTAAATTACAGTTCAGTTGACAGTGCTGGTGTTGAGACTTTAATAAAATTAATACTTTGACCAGTGATCAAGATATTTGTTATCCAATGTGGAAGTAGCCACGGCAAAGTAAGTATTTAGCTCATTGCTGAGAAATAGTTGCATTAGGAAATTGAGTTTGCCGGGGTAGTGACATTTCGGAAAGTGTGAAACAACCTTTCTCCAAAATGACACTCCCTCACTGAGATCATTCGCGTGTAACGCCACTTTTTGAATTCGTCTTTGAACATTACATTACGACACTACTTCCCTGACTGATGAGATTACGATAGATTTCAATTTGCGAGCGTTCACTATTGCTTTAGATAGATATTTGTTTTTGTACCAAATCATTACAGTAGTACTAAATTATAGACGCCAATGTACAATTTGAGCGGTCTTACCGCTCGAAAGATATTTTGTTGAAAGACACTTTAAGTGTCCCTAAAGCGCATTGATATTTCAAATTGGAACAAGATATTTCATATTGCATCATTAAAAGGTGAGCATTGGTGAATTGTAATGCTCGGTTCTCTTTATTCACTGGTGTTATATTATAATTGGCAGTATGGAGACAGTACAGAAATTTACGAAAACTAAAATATTTTCTAGTAATAAGTATACCAAAAAAGTCTTCCCTTACTAAACTTCCTTTTACTTCAGTCCAAAGTTTTCCTATTATGCCTCTTCTTTTGAAACGATTGTAAATATTTTTCTGCATTAATTAATTTTTCGTCCGGAAATATCCAATCAGGTGCCAAAATATTGGTTATTGTTTCCGCGAAACAACAGACATGATGTTTTTGCCAACGCGAATACAATTACTGGGTGTTAATTCGTTTAAAAAAGTCATTCAAACCTTTGCATTGTAAGTTGGGTGAAAATATTTTCACAGTTCCAGTCATATTTCGAAAAAGAGCTTTGTTAAATCGCAACAGACAAGTTATGCCAAGCCTAAATTGAAACTCGAGCCTTAATCACGAATTACAAATGTTCTTCATTTAAAATATAATAAAGAAAAAGCACTTTTTTAAATTTAGGTTTTACCTGAACATGCGCCATTGATTACGTCCTAAACGGGATTGTCAGAGGTACACTGATTAGTGCTGTTATGGTGAGCGGAATATTTAGAAGCCCACATTTGATATGCGATTTGTTTGAACGTCGCACGTCTGTAATCCGGCTGTTCCGACCAGCCTATGAGCCATGAGCCATGAGCTTTCGCCGTGTTATAGCGGGGTGCTTAGTACCGGTGGAAAAAAGAACTACCGGAAAAACAAAAGAGCTCGGTCGTGGTGGACCTACCACCAGGAGGGCCACATCGCTGGATGCTGGATAATCATAGTTGAGTTATTAAGTCGCATGTGGTGTGGGCACAAATTGTTTGATTGAGGCCATTGCAGTGATCCGTATCCGATCTCGACTGTGCCGTCGCGGCCTGGCGGGTCTGTACCGATAGTAAGACCCACCAGGGTGGAGTCGCCCTCTGAGTTGTTCGTGGTTGTGGGTCCAGTAGGCACCGTGGTACCTACTGTAGAAGCTCGCTATCTAAAGTGCAGGGATGTTCTAGCCAACATTGCACATTTCTATAAAAGGGCGGAAGCGCCCTTGTACTCCAGGAGCTTTCGAGGCCTCCCTTTCTATGCAAGGTTCCAAGTTAAACTCAATCCTAGCGCTACGACCGAGTGTAGGCAATTATAATTCCTAAGTGCCGGAACCGGCCTTCTGTATCTATTTATTCTGTGTTAAAGGCTCTTTTTGGCTTTGCTTGGCAATAATCCATACATTCGGAATTGTCTTACCAAATGTTATTCACCAGCCTTTTCAAAAGGCTATTTCATTACATTCAAAATGAAGTGCTGCAATTTTCGCTCAGATATTTTTATGTATTTGCAATTTCGTGAGCCAATTTCCCAGACAGGTACGAACATATTGCAGCACGTCGCCGAGAGCGGTAGTTTAAAAAGCTATACTTCCGCGTGTGGTTTTCTCATCAACATGTAGTCATCTGCATTGGGTAACTAACTTATAACACTGAGTAAATAAAAGCAATACTTCGAAGTCCAATTTTATCATGAATAAAGTTTTGTACTACTCAAGTGAAGCCTAGCCATGTGTTTTTATTATGTGTAATGTCTTATGTATTTTAGAAACCAACTTTGGTTTTAATAAAAACATAGGCAAAAAATATTTCAGTTTGTAAATTGATTAAAACTTGTTCCTAAACTGAACAGGGCAAGGGCTATAAAATAAATACTCATCAATATTGCTAAATTATAATCATTAATAGATAGAACGACCAAATTATCGTATGATTTTCCTTGCAAACCGGAAGCCTCGATCTATATTCAGTTCTACAATTTGCAAACATCACCTAGACCACTCCTGATGAAATTATTGGAAAATTAGTCGCCTGAGCTCTGGGCTGAAATCAAATGTTCGAGCTCGGCAAGTCTCTCGAATATTCACAATTGTTGCAGAATTTCTGACTTAATCCTGTATATTGGAACATTTCGCCCATCGGGATATTCGACGAATCAGTCCTAGATGCGTAAATACATAGGATTTAACGGCTTAAGCTTCATCAATCGGCAAATACCTGCTATTAGGCAATTAAAGTGGAATTTCTGAATAGCTTTTGTTGAACTAGAACGAGGTACAATCAGAATGATCTGTACGTACAGAGTGGTCATAATCATAAATGTAGCGTTTCATTTGTTTTAGATTCTAGTGACGCTTCAACCAATAAACGACTCTGTCATTCCAATTACATTTGCGTTTGTCAAACCCTCAATACTTTTTTGACCGCTTTGTTAGTACTCATTATTTTGGTGCCTACTGCACATTATTAACATCAACAGTCTAAGGATGTCCTTTGTTAAATTAATAAAATCCCTTAACTGATTTCGAGAGATTGAAGATGTTGTGACTATTATCAGGTCTGATGGTCGCTTTAGTAGCTGCCAAAAATTGTCTCCATCTCGTATTTTGACCGTTCTTTGTGGTATGTTTCCCGTCCAGTAATTTCTTTTTAACGAATCTCCTCCTTTTTGATTGGGTCACGTAATGAAATACTGAACACAGCAATATAAGTACACTCTCTTCGTTCATTAGGTAATTTAAAGTTTTAGTGCAAAGTGAAGTTTCTGAAACCAGGGCCCATGTCTGCTAATTTTAGAACGCTTCAGTTGTATCGTCATTTATTCTCAGTAGTCTAATTTGACATTATTTTTCATATAAAAAAATGTGTCAAATTAGCTGATTGAGACTCAATTACGATTCACTTCGAGCGTTCTAAAATTAGCAGACTTAGAGCCGTTTAAGTAAATTTCTATGCTCGGTACGGATTGTTTTCAATGACAAACAATAGCGTTTTCAGTGTAAGAATGATTCTCGCTGTAATAAAACAACAATTGGAACAGTTTATTTGCAATCGATAGTGTGTTGAAACACAAAGACACTGCTCAAACAGTTCATTGAATTTTAACGTGTGACAAGGGATAATTTTTTCGTAAATACACACAATACTGAAATGTTTCCATGAATATTGATTATGTAGTCTGCACAGACCAGCAGAATGTGAAGTGGGAGATTATTAGTTACACTCCGCTGAATTTTTACTAGCAATTTTTATTCATAAGCAGACGTTTCCGTTGTTTGATTTCGGTATTTTGTTTGTTTTCCTTCTACATATGAGTACTGAAAATATCACATATTAAAAACAAAAAGCCACTGTTTTTTTTTCAAAAATAACAACACCTTAGAAGCAGGAACTTAAAATCTAGAAAACCCTTGAAAGCTTTTTGTTTTGTAAACTGTTACGGTTAATTTGGGTGTCAAAAAATAACGAAAATATATTTTTCATTAAATTCTAGGCAATTAGTAACATTTCTACATAGGTACTTTTGGTCCCCTTTTAGAATATTCATATTCATATTCATTTATTCACTATAAATTTGTAACAGAAAGTACAAGGATAGCAGTAAAATTGTAGATGGTAGGTAGTGTTACAAATTCACCTTTTCAAGGTATTGTGAATTTACACATAAAAAATAAAAACGAATTATAACATTAATAAAACAAAATAAAATTAACAAAGCAACTAGAATATTTAAAAATTTACAAATCTATCTATGTCTACAGGTGTACAAAAGAAAGAAGAGGTGCCAGTCAAACGAAATGTATGATTTCGATTTTTATTGCAATTTAGCTTCGAAGTATTCTTTGATGCTATAAAAAGAATTATCAATGAGCATGTTCCTAAGTTTAGTTTCAAACTCTTTGCCTTCCACAGCTTTCAGGGAGTTTGGTAAATGGTTTTAGAATAATATTAAGAATGTTATAACAGAATATTAAATGACATAATAGGTACAAACATTTCTAAAGCAAAAGTACCTATAGTACGATTAATAATTGTAGTCAGCGAAATGACAACTTCAACAGTGACTGATACAAAAAAGGGTGACCCGCTACAATAGTGACGTTCGGCAATCACTAGACTAAGACATTTAGTCATGATTTATTTTATGAGGTATCAAAGCCTTTTTTAAATAATTGTAAATATTTAATAGTGTACAAAACGAATTAAATAATTACGATTTAAGAAATATGGGCCCTACCTCCATATTAAAACTTCTCACTAAAAATTATAACCATAGCTGGAAAAAAAATGTTCAAAGAGGTTCAGTGGAATTAACACTTGAAAGTCAGCAAAATACAAGTAATTATATACGTTTTTATTCGTTACGGTTGCTATTGATTCCGACTCCGATTCTGAATTCATCTCTTCATGATAGTCCATACTATTATTATTTGATTCAAAAATAAGTAAACCGGAATCTACAAAACCTTCATCACTGCCTATATATGAAATTATAAGGCGTCGTCCTTTGCCGGTTGGGCCCTTTAGGCCTGTAGTCAAACCTTTAGAAAACACTTGTATGGAAGATTCTACTGTTGTATCCTCCCAAACTTTTCCAGTTGTATGACCTGTTAATAAACGAAATTCTTACCTGTAAATAATATAATACAGAAACAAAACATTTTGAAACTGAAAATCTATTTACTAAATACAGTTTACCGAAATACCTCTATGTCTCAAAACGAAAGTCTGACCAGTGTGTGTTGCCAGTAATGACATATGGAAGTGGGACGTGGTCATTCACTACGACTTTTTTGCCAGGCTGTAATGTCGACTAACTTTTAATTGTAAAAACTCGATTTACCACATCACTATTTATTTGGGACTGAAAACCTGCCACACTGAAAATGTCATTTCACTGACTACAATTAAAAATCCGAGTATATCTGTGGGATTGTCACAGTCAATCAATATTTTATCGTTGAATAATTTTACATTAATCAGTTCAATAAACTCTTATTACGCAATTAATTGCAAATCAATGGTAATTGGATATAGTGGACGTACTGGCGGCGCCAGCTAACGAGATGACGCCTTGGCCACATACACAAGCGGACGCGATACTTAATTTTCTAAGCAGAAGGTTTCTATACAGGGTGTTCAAAAATACCCCTTATGACTGAAAAAAAGAGAATGAATCTAAAACAGTAAGTGTTGTCCCTTTTTTCATATCTTTAGCGGTTTCGATAAAAACGAACATCAAATTTTTACCAAAATGTCGATGTTAATTCGATTCATCGATTTATAATGTAGTGGGGTGAACAAAGGAGGTAGGTCCTGGTCACTCCCGGTTAGGGTCAACTTGGCTCTATGAACCCGATTTAGTGCTGGGTGTTTCTATGGTCGATGTTTTTATTTTCCGTTAATTTACTCGAATTTCAAAGTAAGAGCTACGACTGTAAGAAATGAACAACCCCTTCAGTTTTAGGGGTATTTTTGTATCATACTGTATATTGTAAGAATTCCATTTATTCTGAACCTTATTTTTTAAAACTTTTGGTTGCTTTTTTAAACGATTCGTCTTGACATAGTGCAGAGCAGTATAATTCTCGAGCAAAACTAGGTTTTTTGTCGACGAGCTGACTTGCGTTTGCGGTTTGGTAATCGCGCTATGCTGTTAATTTATTTGCTCCTTTCTTTAGAGATTCGGAGACAGCAGATAACATAGGGATAAATCCAACAATCGATCTAGGTTGATAAATTTTTAACAATTTTATGGTTGGTTAAGTACTGTTAATGCCACAAATATTGTATCATTTTGTTTAGTAGATTTGAAGGTTTAAAAGTAATAGACCTGTTACGTCTATTCGTAAAAAGTTATTTTTGTTTGTTTGTTTGAAGATACGCCAACAGTAAAATAAATCTAAAGATATTGGAAATCGCGCCCGCTCCGCTTGTGGAGACAAGAAGCCTTACGTCGGTGATTAATGATGGCATGATGTAAATTATATTTTTTTCATCAGAGGAAGCTTTTTGGGCGAAGTGTGATTTCGTGAATCTGTTCAGGTTGAATACATATTATGTATGCGCTCTCTTAACAGTAATGTGGGAGTCACTTACTTCATAACTTGAACTTCGGTCACGTCAATCCGTTTTTGACGACCCTGAGTACTAACTACTAGGTCATAATAAATTATAGGTAATAGTCTAATCTTCTCAGTACAGATACATTCCTCCCGATCCGGCGGTAGGGTCACATTTATTTCAGTACAGTTTTTATTTTATTATGGTATTCATGTCTATTATTAATTATATTTGGTTTGTTAGTTAGATTTAACGATTTGAAAGTACTTTGTAACAGGTCTATATAATTCAAATAAGGTTATTTTCAATACATATTATTTTATGAATGTAAAGATAACAAATTATATACGGAGTCACATTTATTTTTAAGCGTTACAAAATTAGACATTTTAAGGAATTATGAAAGAAGATTATTTTTTCTGCAAGTTAAGGTAAGGTGACGCCTTAAAATAATTAATTCACTCTGCTAGGCAATTGATAAAAACGCGATTATTATATCGTGGCAATGATTTTACCACTGACTATGGTTTTGACTTTTTGTTTACATATTCTCAAACCCACTTTCTCGGTTGTAATGCGAATTATTTTCAATTTGCGATGTTGAATTTGTAAAAAATGTACCTAAGATTTTTTTCTGGTCGCTTCCATTCATTCCTGCCACAACCGCAAATAAATGTTTTGCTTGGTATATTTTCAAATCAAATAAAAAACGCTGGGGTCATTCATTGAAAGTGTAATAATGTTGAAGGCATTGTTTGTACAGCCTCAGCTACGAGACACATCCAAGTACACTCGTAGGTACTTCTATATTATTCTAGCTTATTTTCCAGACATTATTCTATTGTAGAGTGGCAATGTTGTCAACCTTTGTTGTTTTACAAATTGAGCTCCGGAGAGTGCATTGTTCCTTGCTTAGCGCTCCATTATGCAGATAGACGTAACAAACAATAAAACAACACCTTGCTGTACAATATCACAGTAAACGAATTTAGCCAGTTCTTGTATCTTATTTATACTAAAATTCTTGTATTTTGTAAGCAGTTCTGTAAGAAAAGGAATGTAAAATATGATTTTAATGCTTAAATGTAATGTAATCTAAAGCGACAGAGGGTTTTTCCCATCCACATGGCGCAAAGCTTATGTCATCTCTCTCCTTAAAGTCTCCAGCCCCTGTTTGCTAAATCAATTTCGTCCCATATCCATTTTACCTTTTTTATCCAAAATCTTAGAAGCAGCGGCACACCAACAATTTTCTAACTTCATATAGATATAGCAATGATCTTCTCAGCCCATACCAGTCCGGTTTTCGTCCAAGTCACAGTACCACCACCGCCTTGATAAAGGTCACCGACGACATCAGAGCCAATATGGAGGTATCTTGTCTCACGGTACTAGTATTAATCGACTTCTCCAACGCTTTCAATACAGTTAATCACGATATCCTTCTGGCTGTTCTCTCTCACCTCCGAGCTTCTCCTTTTGTGCTTGACTGGTTTTCCACATATCTCCGCGACCGCCAGCATGCGGTTAGAGTAGGCCAGGTTGTATCAGACTGGGCTGAACTGTATTCTGGTGTCCCGCATGGCGGCATATTATCCCCCATACTTTTTTCGGTCTTCATTAATATTCTTGCGGGTCACCTTGGATGCCCTCACCATCTGTACGCCGACGATCTGCAGATATACTTACCAGCACAATGCAATGAAATTGCGAGCGCCGTTTCTCGACTCAACCGCGACCTAGAGTGTGTTAGTGACTGGTCCGCCAAATTTGGGGTTAAGGTTAATCCTAGTAAGTGCCAAGCCATCATTATTGGTAGCTCGCGACAGTTGGCAAAGCTTGATTTGAGTTCTGTTGCACCTGTCATGATGGATGGCACTGTGATTGCGTACTCACCCAGCGTGAAAAATCTCGGCGTCCACATGGACAGCACTCTAAGCTGGAAGAAACATGTGAGCGAGGTCAGTAGAAAAGTCACAGGGACTCTTCGTGCCCTCTACAGATTCAAAAACTTTCTTCCTTCTTCTACAAAAACTCTTCTCGTACAGGCTCTCATTCTTCCCTTAATCGACTATGGTGACGTCTGCTTTAGCAACATATCCCAAGAGCTCTTGAACAAAATGGACCGTCTCCTGAACAACTGCATTCGCTTCATTTTTGGACTTCGCAAATATGACCACATCTCGAGCTACCGTGCGAAACTTAACTGGTTACCTATCCGCCAGCGTAGATCCATCCGAATGCTTAATTCCTCTTCTCTATCTCTTCTCTATCCTCTTCTATCCTCTTCTCTATCCTTTTTGACCCTAATTCTCCTTCCTACTTGAAAACACAATTCAATTTTCTCCATTCGTCCCATAGCCGTCAACTGCGTTCACTAAATAATCCCCTGCTTACTACACCTTCTCACTCCACAGGTTTTATGTCCAGTTCTTTTACTGTTTCTTCAGTACGACTCTGGAACAAGCTGCCCATCTCTATACGCAAAAGTACTAGCAAGTACGGGTTTAAGAGGGCTTTACAAAGGAACAGCGTCTGAATAAGTGCATCACATCAGTGCTGATTCTGCTTTTATTACTGTTTCGGTTAACTATTTAGTTTTCCCTATTTATTTATGTTTACTTTCACTTCTTTCTGCAACACTTCTCTTAGTTATGTGTGCAAATTATCTCTAATTGATATTTCACCAGTTATTTTCTTCGTATTATATTTTTATATTTTTATTCATAGACATTTATAAAAATCTATATATATATATATATATATATTAAGTATATGTATTTTGTATCGTATGTACAGTTAGTTTATTATGTATGTATTTAGTTTATAGACTTAGTTTTACTTTTGGTTCAGTGCACCGCCTTAATTTCTCTGTCTGACTGTGTGGTTGACTGGTAGAGAATGCCTCTAGGCATTAAGTTCACCATTTGTACTTTACTTTTGTGAAATAAAGAATAAATAATAAAAAAAAAACTGAATGTTGTTAATGCGATCTGACTTGCAGACATGTGGTTTCGTAGCTCGTAGCGAAATAATGCCATCTACGTAGCTCGTAGCATCCTAATCCCAGCTACGTAGCTCGTAGTGCCCTGCTGCCAGCTACGTAGCTCGTAGCGCCCTACTGACAGCTACGTAGCTCGTAGTTAACTAGCTAATTGAAGCTACCTGAGCCGATTTAGAATGCTTCTTCATCAGATTTGAGTGAGGTAGCTTAGCCGTGCAAATATGGATAATAGTGTATTGTAATGATGTGTAGTGCAGGTTTTGTTAACGGAATGGCAAACTACTGGGTGTGACCATGACCTAGGTCTCGTGCTGCACTCATCTCTCTTTCACCATTCTGAAAATCGTAACCTACCAAAAATATTTAGCAGCTTAAGCACTGTGTACACCAAAGGACAACTCTTAATGAAGTATGAGCCAAGGTCTAGAGCTGCATTAATAGTCAATTCGTTAAATCATATTTTAGGCATATCCTCTATAGTCCGGTCAAATTAGACCAAAAAATAAGAGTGAAGTTACATTAATTCCCACCAAGCTGAAAATCGGTAAGATTGTTTGAAATATCATTAAAAACAAAATTTGAAAGTTCCCCATCTTTCCCCTGTAAGGAAAAAAAAATATTCAAGGTCAAAGGTAAAAAAAATGAGTTTTTCGCGATTTTCAGCAAAACGGTAAGTTTTATCATAAAAATATCTCAGACAAAAATTGTAGATCATAAAATGATCTACAAAAAATTACTTCATACTTTTTTTCTACGAGCCACCGTTTTTGAGATATAACGATTCAAAAAGCTGTAAAAGTTGCGCTAAGTACACTACCTCCCCCCTCACGGGTTCTCGCCTCGGCGTGGCGAGGGGGCCTAGTACCGGTGGTAGGGGCACCACCGGGAAGCGAAGAGAACCCAGGCGTGGCAGCGTGGTGGACTGGACACCCACCCGCTGCGGCCCGTAAGGGCGACGGGCTGCGGGGCCAGTGGGGCCTGCAGGCGCCTTTGAGGCGCGTGGTTGGGGCCGCGGCGCACAACCGTTTGGTGGGGGCCAGTGATCCGAGGCTGATCCCCCCTGTGCGTCGCGGCCCGGCGGGGCCGTACCGCCGGTTACGGCAGCGGAGCCGTCCTTTGGGTGGCTCGTGGTTGCGGGCCCAGTAGGGTCGCTGCGGCCCGTAAGGGCGACGTGGGGATGCGGGGCCAGTGGGGCCTGCAGGCGCCTTGAGGCGCGTGGTTGGGGCCGCGGCGCACAACCGGTTGGTGGGGGCCAGTGATCCGAGGCTGATCCCCCCTGTGCGTCGCGGCCCGGCGGGGCCGTACCGAAGGTTACGGCAGCGGAGCCGCCCTTTGGGTGGCTCGTGGTTGCGGGCCCAGTAGGGTTTGCGTACGGTGGCCAGCTGGCGCGTGGTACGGGAGTGCCGCCGCCAGCATTGCACGGGTTTCACCGCTGCCTGGTAGGGACGGCTTGACATCCTCGGCTGTCCCTTCTGGCCTCCCCTCACGAAGGGGGGGTCGCTTCCGGCCCGCCGTCCAGGCGGGCTCCGTCCGGGGGAACGCGTAACAGGCTTCGCGCTACTCACCGTGTTCCCCCACTATACGGACGATAAGAGGGAGTAGTAGGGGTTTTAGTCGGTAGGGCCACTGGTATACCACCTTTCCAGTGGAGAGTCCGACATAACCCGTCCGTCCCCCGGTGGACGGGTATGCGTAAGGCATTTCCCCTACTTAAAAAAAAAAAAAAAAAAAAAAAAGTACACTACCTCATAGGTGGCGTGGAAACGTGTGCATATTATGACGATTACAACTTTACATCTTTTTGAATCGTTATATCTCAAAAACGGTGGCTCGTAGAAAAAAAAGTATGAATTATTTTTTGTAGATAATTTTATGATCTACAATTTTTGTCTGAGATATTTTTATGATAAGACTTACCGTTTTGCTGAAAATCGCGAAAAACTCATTTTTTTTACCTTTGACCTTGAATATTTTTTTTTCCTTACAGGGGAAAGATGGGGAACTTTCAAATTTTGTTTTTAATGATATTTCAAACAATCTTACCGATTTTCAGCTTGGTGGGAATTTATGTAACTTTGAATGTCTAAATTGACCGGATTGCCTCTGAAGGCACTTTAAGTCGTTGGTCCCGGCTGATCTCGCTAGATGTAACGACTGAGATAGTGACATGAGCCGGCACGACTTCTAGTCAAAAGCCTCAGAGTGGCTTAAAAACATCCGATAGGAATGTTCATCACGGGAACCTTACATAGCTAAATCTGCACAGAGTGTTGAAGTAAGGCTCGAGCCACCTCATAGTTGAGGTGAGGCCTGTGCCCAGAAGTTTGACGCATCAGACTGTTTATTGAAGAATCTCCTCAATACAATTTTGTTTTTTTCCCCAGGAGCGCCTACTGCTATCGGTGCTGCCCCGCCATGTCGCGATGGAGATGAAGGCCGACATTGCGAGCCAGCCCCGCCAGGAGCAGTTCCACAAGATCTACATCCAGCGCTATGAGAACGTCAGGTCAGTACACCAGCAAATATACTAAAACACATTCTGCACTTTGATGAAAAACAGAAGAAGATCCGGGGAAAGCGTATCTCGCGTTTTCGTTCAAAATGAGGTCCAATGGAACCGTTATATTCAAGCCAATAGGACAGCAACTGATCTGAGTGTACGTCGTTCATACGTCATTTTGAATATTTTAATGTCCCAGTTTTGAATTTGATTCTTCTCCTTTTTTTTTGGCTATAACCAAAGATTCTGTTATAGCGTTATTACATAGATCCAGGGGTGTAATTGATAAACCTGACGCTATTTATAACGTACAAGAGATGTCTGAAGTCACCAATACCAAAAATGTGTTTCGCTCTTAACCAAAATTTCAAATTCTAAAATGATCCAGGGTCCAACTTAATCAGTCTCGAGACCACTGCTCAGAGTCGTCAGAAATTTAATAGGTTTCAAATTAATGGCAGAATCTGATATACGAGCTCTCTATTCGATCGTCAATTGTCTAGACGTGCAATTATAGAGACCAGGTACAGTCAGCAACAAAATGATTTCTGCTAACCGAGTGGTCAAAAAGGTATTGGCGGTTTTTTTAAAAGCATTTTTTTTACTGCAATGACAGAGTCGTGTGTCATTTGTACAACAAGTGAAACACTTTTTAAATCCTGTAGTGATAAGGTTGCTTTTCATTATTTTGGACATATTTGACTACTCTGTACGCACCCATCATTTAGATGCTGACTGTACCCGAGATTTGCTTACAAATGGTTTAATTTGCCGCCCTATCATTGACACTGCCTATCCCTATCCATACGGGTTTCCAATCCATTCAAGATTGCATTGCCAGTGATAGGGATTATTCATGATCCGCTTTTGAAGAGTTTGTTTGTTTCAAAGCGCTAACCTCAGGAACTATTGGTTTGAAGTGCCATTTTTTTTTGTTGGATAGCCCATGTATCGATAATGGCTATAAACTCCAGAACAGTGGAGTGGATTGGATAGGATCGAGGCATCAATAAAAAATATTGTAAAAACGGGAAATTATTCTTTTGTGAGCTTTCATTTCGTGCGTTGCGTTAACGGTGAATCTTGTGAGATGGACTATAAGGACTTTGAAATGTTTTCAATGATTGCAATAGCTTAGGTAGCCCATGTTTAACTTTGACTTACTGTAACCTTTACTATGGCGATCAAAATTGTTTCAAAATAAGGCATTCATGCGTAAGTCTTATCATTATTTGATTATAAATCATTACTCAAGAGAGGGAAAAGGGGGTGGAAATTCACTTGAAATTTCAACTAAGGGCTAGTTTTAAAATATGCTTTAAATGTTTTTAAGAGTGCTATTTTTCGTAGAAGTTTTCTTATAAGGGAAACGTTGACTTCATGTCAATCTGAAACAAAACTATCGTAATGTACGTGTGCACATTCAATGACATCACCTGGGAATTTTTAATTTTTGATGAAGAAGTATCATTCCATTGTATCTAATTAGAGTCCTACTATTGTAGGTACGTTTTGCAATAAGCTTGTTGTGGTCTTATTTAGTGTCTAGACATTAGTGGATTAGATTACCTTGAAGGTGGATGTGATTATAATTTTGTCAGACAGCATTTGTGATTAATGCTCCCTAAACAGAAGTACTCAGAATTGATGAATATTTTGATCCCACAGTCGCGTACATAATTCCTTTCGTGTAATATGGACACAAAATATAACTGCCGTACTCAGAGACGTCAATTATCGTTAATGGTTCATTAGAGTCAAAATTTGACATTCTGAAAAGTTCTTTATTCAATTTGCTATAAAGTCTCTTTTCAAAAATGGAATTTTGACGCTAATCAACCATTAACGTTAATTGACGTCTCAGAGTGCGGCGGTAAGAAAACTAAATGTTCTGTTTCGAACTTCTGGACAATTATAAACATTCGTAGCCATCACCATCATCATCCAAGTCGTATCTACGGCGATACCTGCACGCTTTTCAGGTTGTCTTCCTGGCGATCAGCTCTGTGCGGCTAGAAAAACCTAACTTCCAATTAAAAAACACTTGCAAAAGTGCATGGTAGCCATTAGGCGGCCACAACCGCAGACAAAGTTCCACTAATGATATTGTTGAATCCGCGCAGATTCAGTGGGGTTAAGTTGTATCATCCATAAATCTACTTCATCTTAATTTAATAAGGTATGTTTTTTAATATTTCTGATCTCACACGCTACATTCCCTTTACCGATATGGTTGAACAGCTCTTACAAGTATAGCTTCGTTTTTCACTGATATAGATCATTTACGCAACAACCGGGCGCTCTTGAAATCAATGGGGGAGGCCTACGTTCAGCAGTGGACTTCTAATTTACGAGACGGCCAAGAGTTTGATAGCGTACTCAAGAGTCGTGAAATAGCAAATCTCTTCTGCTGAGATTAAACCCAAAACAACATTGAAAACTGTCAGCTTCACTTTAATAAATAGATTCCGGTCACTACCAACTAACTTTAAAGACTTGTAATTAGCAAATTGGATGGCGTTGGCTACTCCGAGCTTAGAAACCTGTTAAAACTTGCAACGGTTAATGCAGTCTGCATTTGAATGGTGAGCCGTGACGTGGACGACGGACGAACTAATGTGTGGCTAGAAACGTAAACAGATGCGAGGGTTAAACCCTCGCTGGGGTTAATTCATTTGACTTTGGCACGTTTCTGTCATAGCACTGCTGAAACTAACTAGCATTTGAAATCACCAAGTTTCATTTGAAATGAGATGGTAACTTAGTCATTACTATTAAATTCAGCCTAATAGCTTCTACTGCTGGAATAAAACCTCCCACGTGCATTTAGCGGAATGATGATTTGATCCAATGATCTTGTTTTCACTACTTAACGCAATCGTCCTGTTAATCCATACCGAATTGTTTGTATTATATTTATGTAGGTATATGTAAGTTTATTATTTTGCTTGTAGTACTGTATGTATGTTTATTTTATAAGTGGAAAACTACATTTTGTTTTAATATATTCATTTTTCCTTTTTAATAACCGTCTTGCACCACCGCATCTACTTCCCTCTCCAGTTTCTCTACCTGAAGGTTGTCTGGCAGAGATCGCTCTTAGCGATAAGACCGCCCGCATTGTACATTCTAATGTCTATAGCACCGTTATGTAACTTGTTTTCTTGTGCAATAAAGTATATCTTATCTTATCTTATCTTATTATTGGAATTTAGTTACTTGTTGACCGTTAGTTAACTTTGTTATTTTTAATAATTTAACATAACGACGTTTCACGTATGTTTTCATGAAGCTCTCTACTTGAAAATAAATTTAAAAGACCAACCCCGAAGGTTCATTTATGTAACAGAAACAAGCAACAATATCAGCATGTATGCAATTATATTGTCAACCAGTACAAAGGGCTACCACAACAATAATCTGATATAACTACAGTCCGTTCGCGTTAAGAATGCAGTGATTTCATACTTGTCCTTCAACCTACCACGACTCCTTACTAATCAAATCGTTCATAATTAGAAAGCCAAGTCCACAGTGACCGGCTGAACGCATACTTTCGAGCGCAAAGGTTGTGGATCTGAGTTAATCTGTGTGAATTCTTAACGCGAACGGACTATAGTAACGCTATTCAGTTAACTCAGTGGAAGTGGCCGCGGCTGCACACTGGGATCTCGTACCGGAGCCACAGTATAAACCATACAGTAGAACATCTAAATACAAACGTGCCACTCTCGGTTTGAATGTGTTCGTGAGCGTCGCGCGCCGTTTCGCGATTTCACGCACACGCTAGCATAAAATAGGAAGGCACAGGCAGGCGGCAGTACGGACGGGCTGTGCCGCTTGTCTGTGTGCACGCTAGGCTAATAACTCGGCGGGCGGCCTTAGATAGCCTACTGTATGGTTTATACTGTGACACTGGGCTCTCACCGGAGCGTTGAATGTGGCCGACATTTGAATGGCGTGCTCTGAATTAGTTTCTCTGCGGCTACACGGGAATTAATTACTAATTAACAGTTAATTATTATCAGAAATACATCAAAACATGTGGCTTTTGGAAATTTAGTACATTTGAACGTAATGGTTAATAAGCTTTCATTTGCTTGTTCATTTGTTTGTTGTGTCAAAAATATAAACGAAAAATGGAGGTGCAGCCAATGATATTATAAAAAAAAACACGTAGATACGTACTTGGGCTGAAAAAGTGACACCCGAAATCATAACTTGGAACAGCTGAGCAAAGCATTGACAGTTTGAGACGAAACAGCGCAACATGTATTGTGTCCGTCTCATTTATGCTCTAGTAAATGATCATACCATATTTACACACAGTCAAATTATAGGTACGTATACGCCATGGGACAATTTTATTTTCGACTTCGTTCAGTACTGATATAACGTATATACTCTTTTAAATATCATTGGGTGCTGCTGTGTCATGAACAAGGGTGTATGTTGTACCTAAATGGTCATTTGTGTAATGGGTTTTTTTTAATATTTTTCTGAGTTTTTCATAATCGCAAGATGAAGATGGGAGAAGTTATCTTCATTTCACGAAAATTGCAACAGTAACCCCTGAATTCACAAACGACAATTAACGCTTAGCACGCGCTCACGCTCATGCTGTCCTTTTCAGTCAGTTCTATTGACATTTTCTGAGACAGCATGAGCGTGAGTGAGTGATTGTTGTTTGTGAATTCGGGGGTAAGTTAGTTAAAAAATCAATTCCAATTCAGGCGGTCTTATCGCAACAAATCGATGTCTTTCGGACAGCTGGTAGTAGAATAGTTTCCACAGGACAATGACTTGCAATCGCAGCGTTTCCTCCTCCATCGATGCGGTGCACCAAAGTCCTCCCCTAGCGTAATTGATTCTCTGATTATTTAGCTTTCCAATGGTGTAATTGAATTTGATACTATTGATGTTAGGTAGGTAGTTATAAGACTCTTTATCTTAGCTTACTTACTTTACTTTATCTCCCAAATTTGTAATTGCAAACCCGTGTTGCAAACTTTTATCCGCCCGCGACTTTGTTTGAGTAGATATACAATGTACTATCATTATCAAAGTATTGAAAATTTGTGTGTTTATTAGGGATAATTTCTGCTTCTGAGGCTAAAACAATTCTTCGAATCGGTCACATAGTTTCGGAGCCAATTTAATTCAAACAAACAGACAAATCTTGCCTCGTTATAATATTAGTGAATATTGCCACCTATAATATGAAAGTTACTCAAATGACTACATGAAAAGAACAGCGCTGGCTAAAACCAGGGGTCTTTCAACAGAAAGTTTCCTTAGCGATCTCGTGGTCATGCCACGAATTCAGAAAGTTTTCACGTAAACCACGACCACAAACTGATACTGTCCGAAGTACATACCTTCAGTATTTGCGGTTAAACATTTTACTTCAACATTTTCCATCCCAAAAGCTTCGGCACATTTTCATTTATTGGGTTCACCGTTGGTCATACTTTATAATTTGCTTAAAAGGGTCGCTATTTCGAAGTAACAATATCTTAAAGAACCAACAAGGGTCGGTGTTACGCGTAAATATTACTTTGTAAATACACTTTTTTTTGCAAATAAATATTTCAGAATTTGTAAAAAATATTTCGCAAGAAGATTTGATATTTGATTTCATTAGGATACATTGGTTGAAACTTCAAACTGTACCTTCACAGTTTTATTGGTTGGTTTTTACGAACTATTTTGTTTAGTTTTGGCAAATAAAATATTGCACTTAAGTATCACTAGTTTTAATTGTTGGCTACTAAATCACATAATCACAGACTTCGACTGCGGCACAAAAAATACTGAAAATACGAGTAGGTCGAGATCGTCTAAGCTGAAATGACGCGCCCCTCCACCGCAGCTACACTTACAAGAGTGCTCGCTTGTATGCGTCGATGTAGTGGAGGGGCGCGTCATTTCAGTTTAGACGATCTCTACCAAGGGTGCGGCATGAACTCCATGATTTTCACGCATAACTTCACTATGGAGCGGTATTAACATTATTTTGCCATGTCTGTTTTCAATAATCCGTTTTAAATAAAGTTTGATGTTGTACGGTGGCCGGCACATCACGCTACCCATTTCCGGTCAGTCCTCCTTGCTCGATCGCGAACAAATGTCATTTGGCAAGAGCGAGAGAGAAAACGGAAATGTGGTAACCTGATGTGCTGTTGACTGTACATCATAATATTTTGGAAATATCTGCGTGTCCCTTTTACTCAAGCAATAATTTGTGTGTATTTTATGTGTGTTCTATGTATTATATTATAGTACGTATTTTTATCATTAATTCAGATATCTTTGTTTTTCTAGCAAGTTGCACAACCCAAACTCCCTTAAGTCTCTGTTGAGCCTTGCGGTTGACTGGTAGAGAATGCCTCTTGGCATTAAGTCCGCCAATTGTATTTTTTATTTTATTTTGTGCAATAAAGAATAAATAAATAAATAAAATTTGTGCAGCGGCAAAGACAACAATGGCCTTATACTGGTCATGACGCATGGAACGTGTAAAGTAATAAAAGATAGGTAACAGTGTAACATTTTCCACATAATAGTGAAGGGTTCTATCCGACCCTTGTTTCCTATAATCCCATTGTCTGTTTTCTTTTACGTCTGTACAGTTAATATACAGGATGACTTTGCAAGGTGTTGCCAAATTTTTGAAATAAGCTCTTTTATTACAGTAAAGTAACACTAACCTATGTCTATTCAATAATTATCTTTAAAAGAAGCGTTTGGTAAAAAAAGTCTTGGAAAAACCTAAAAATTAGTCAATAAAAAATAAGGCTTATTCACGTGAAGCTCCATTAATAACTACTACAGAAAACTCCAGGAATGAAGTAAATTATAGACGCGTACTATTTTTTAACTACATTATATCATAAGATTTTAAAAAATGATATTCTAAAAACTTGGCATCCAGTTTTGGAAAGTCACCCTGTATTTTACCAACAGGAAGACACTATAGTTTTTCGTACAATAGGCGTAGCATGTCTAATAGGAACCGCGCGTTTTTGTTAGACGGAAGATGATACTTCCGTTAGCAACGTTCCCTTCAGGTCATCAACGTCTATTCACGTCTTTCCTTCCACGTCACTTCCGGGACAACAGACGGAAAGCAGAAAGTCTGGATAGGTCGCCGGACAATTCGACCTTTGTAGAGCTTCATGCTTTAGCTTCTATTCACTAGTCAGAAACTTTTAGAAACTATTTTTATAAAGCCTGTTAAATTGTAATTATATTATTGATATTTAGATAGGTATTTCAGAATAAAAGTAGGTACCATAAATTTTACGTTACAAGATTCACAGATATTGTGTAAAATATTGAAGTAATAGGAATAATCCGAAAATATGAAATTGATCGGATTTAAAGCCGTTCGCATTGTTTCGCCATTTAAGAATTAAACAAATATAATCTTCAATTGAATAAAATTATTTTTAAATTATTGGAGAGCGTTGAGCGTTTATCAACCTTGAGAGTGATTTTGTTCAAGGTCCCTTTTAAATCGAAAAAGGTAATTAAAGTATATTCCAGGTAAATCATACATAAGTACTAATAGTTTCAAAATATATGTATAAGCAAAATAAAAAAAGGTTGGCGGGTTTCGTTCTGTAAAACTGTTCGATATAGTGCCTGTGTCTAGTTTTAGCCATCACATCGCTTAGCACCGTAAGCTTACAAGGTCATTTTTACACGGAACACGTTTACATTATTTTTCCTTACCTTTGTAAAAACGAACATTTGTTGATTTAAATACTTTGAATAAAACTGTTTTGTCGCAGGTAACCAACAACTCATTTTGCATTCATTTCTACTTTGCGACAAGTACGAAACAGTTGTAACTACTGTTAATCGATATTTTAACTCGATATGTCTACTCACTGTATTTTTAGTCTATGGCATTAGCTGTCACTTAGTCTTTGACGGTTCTCTTAGATTTTACCGCGGATTGAGTTGTAACTTGTTGAGAGATTATAGTCCTATAGTTTTAATCGTGTTTCATTCGAGTTTCCCTCTAACACTACCTACTTACGAAACTTTTTAGTTAGTGCACATTCTTGCCTTTCTGTAATCTATTAACTTACAGCTCTAGAAGTCATAAGCTATGTTATTCCTTTATTATCCTTTATCTTTAAAATTCAACTCCTTTGCGACCGTGGTCGTTTGAGAGAAAATAACTAAGCCAAATTATATATATTTATGTATTAAACACATTGAACATAAATATATTTTTATTACTTACAAACAAAATGAGAGAAAACACTATTTTGGAGTGAAGCATACCTATTAATGATTGAAGTAAGCGTGGAACACTGAGCTGTGAAGTGATGTCCACCGGAATGCCATGAGATAAGATTTGGCGTTAACCAGAATAGCATAGCAGATTGTCCACACGCTGAAAGGGCGGCCAATATTACACCGTTTTGAGAGGACAAACACTAAACTCACTCTGTGTCACAAGCTAGCGGGGCTGATAAAGCGGTGTCGAGGTGTCGGGTCAACCGAGCACGACACTCGACACTCGACACCCGATGTATTGAACTTTGCCGACCTGTGTTATCTAGTTTCGATGGCTTTTACGTCGCTCAGGAAGACATAGTAGCCTCCTCGTGTATTTTTTGGTGCGGTTTTTTATTTAAAGAAAATAAATTAACCGCATGTTAGGCATGGTTAGACCAACCCGATTATATCGTATCCAGGCCATACTAACCTGCATTATTAGAAACTGCCAAGCCGCTTTTCTTTAAAAAACAAAGACAGTAAATTCGGTAAGAAGGTTGAAATAATAGGCATAAACTTTTAAATCGGATTGATATAATACTCATTTATACAAAGCAACAGTTTAAACATCTACTTTTTACAAAAAAACTTGCTAATGCAGAATAAAACTAAATTGAATAATAATGTATGTAACACATGAACGAAGATACAAAATGTACAAGATCGAGCAGATTGATATTGGTCAATTTTCAATGAAATACATACCATCATTCAGGATCGTGGCTTCGATGGCGATAAATTGAACCATAAGTCATTATTATTTAACGTTATCTACGTTACCTATCGACGTAATGGCAGGGTGCCCTGTCCATGAATTATAAAAGGCATCCAGAGGTGAACCGATAGTCAATAGGTTATTGATTTAACTCAAACAGTTTAAGTGCAGTGCTAACAGTCGGTACAGATTGCTGGGCGATTTCTGTCAAATAACCCTTTGTTTATTTTGCTGATCGATCCCTTTTTCTCATTTTACAATGGTTGAGCAATCTGAAAGTTAATATTTAATGAACCGTTCAGCGCAGTGGTTACATACGTCCTTCGAGACTCAAAGGGTTACGGCACAAATGTTTGTCTATAAATCAGATAATTTTCGTGCTAGGCATTTGTGGTGCTATCGTTGTTTCTGGTACTTATTTAATTTATTTATACTAGCAGTTACCGATCCCTCTGCTTGCTTCCGTGCCATTATTCCTCTTGCCTGCGACTTCCGGCCTGCAGGTATCCAGCTCGTGTTGCTATTTGTGCCTCGGTCTGCCATGTTGCCACGTTTGTTTGAGTGGGCTCTGTCAAAATCTTAGCTCACATGTCATTAACTACCTCAGCGACAGACGTGGCCAGCCTAACCCCATTTCAACTTCTGGATCACAAGAAAAAACCTCACTATGAGATCAGAGCAATGTATTGACAATAGTAATTTGAGTTTGTTTACATGCGCTTTCAATTTTGAATAAGTACCTAAGTCACATGATACGATACTCTCTAAACTTTCCAAGAAAGCTTTGTGAAGTAAAAATACAAAACCACGAAGTTAAATAAACTTCAACTTGTTTCTTCAACTTCCTGACTAGTTTAAAAAGCATCTTCCTTTGTGTAAGCGACTACTTACTTCACTACTTACTTCATGTTTGTCGGTGTAAGACAACGCTTTCTCTGTCAAGAATTTTATTGAAACTTATTGGAACTTAGCGATTTCTTCCAAGTGGAAAGTCTCTCTTTAGTATGAACTCCAGGTACTGAGTAAAGGGTATAGTGGCTTGGAACTCATGAAACTGCTGGCTGAAAAAACGTTTTTTTTCGAGGCTACATAATATCGCGCTACGATCAAGCATCAATGACAGATGTTGCAAAACGGGTTTTTTTTTCGGAGCTTTTGTGGCGTGTTCTGCGTAAACGGTTGAAGCTGTACATAAATGATGTTTACCATAATTACGATAGCATAATTAAGTCCATCTTTTAAGGTGGACTCACGATAACTTTATAAGGATGGTCAAAAATTCATTCTAAAGTGAGAAGGTGTTTCTATAAAAATGAAATTGATCCATAACTGAAAAAAATACTCTTATCATTTGATTCCAGTAAATAGCTTGAGAGATAGAGAGTTACAAAATAACTTCGCACTAAAGTAGCGTTACGTGGGTCAAACCTTGCTTAACTGTAATAGAACTACGCATAATACACAGGGCATATGGTCGGGACTATAGAGACGCCAATTAAAAATAAATATTTATTCTAGATACGATTGCAACTCTGATGACGTCTTTTAAACATGTTAGGAATCTACTTTTAAAAACGTTTTTTGATCGTTTTTAATGCCTCGATAATTGTTAGAAGCTTTCAGCTCTCATGTAAATCCACACGCTCACCTTTTTGTTCTTTAAGTTAAAAAATATTCGCGACATGAAAACAAAAACAATTGCAATATAAAAACAGAATAACAGAGTAATTTTAAAGTCACTAACGATGATAGATCGCATCAGATTAAATCTTCAGTATGCCTGTTCAATTAAATCGCTTCGGTTTGTTTGTCCATGGTAATAATTATTACAGCTAATACGTTAACTACCCTTGCAGACCTTCCATTACAGGTATAAAAATAATAATGACTAACCCCCTTATTCATAAAAAAGGACGCAACGCCAAAGCATAGTTTAAGCAATTGACGTGTTATGTCACTTACTCGCAAATGGCGGCAGCAACAAGAATAAAAGAGACATAGCGATATAAAAGTTAACGTGTTGTTGAAGAGCTGTTTATGTCTGTCCTTTTTTATTGCTTGACAGCATCTGAATTCCAGATTTCTAGACCTAGGAGTGTTCGCCATGCAGTTTACTACATTAAACATATAAATCGCAACTATTTTAAAAAGTTTTCTCATCAAAAATATTTCCACGAGATTTGAGAGCTTGTAGCTTAAACCAAACCCTAAATATTCAAATACAGAGGCAAGAGGGTTCGCAGAAAGACGGCAGTTAAAGTCGACTCGAAGTGAAGCAAGGCTTGAGAGGCTGGATGTAAAGCCCCGCATCAGGTCGAGGCTTTGCTGCTAATGACGCGTCTGCATCTAGAACCACTTTCCTCTGCGCCTTGAGCACAGTATAAACATACAGTAGAACATCTACATACAAACGTGCCGCTCTCGGTTTGAATGTGTGTGTGCACACGCGATTTCACGCACACGAATAGGGAGGCATAGGGAGGCGGCAGTACGGACGGGCTGTGCCGCGTCTCTGTGTGCACGCTAGGCTAATAACTCGGCGGGCGGCCTTAAATAACCTACTGTATGTTTATACTGTGCCTTGAGTGAGGATTTGAACTATAGGGCATTCTGGTTAACAAGAGCAGCATTTTGGTTATGTAGGTATTATTGAACTGATATTTACGATTGATTTAAGGCACTCTTTCACTTTGAGGATTTACGTGTTATGTATCATTGTAGATTCGACTTAGATCTTTACCTATATAACAAATCTATCTACCTAACTGGCGTGGTTTGCATGTACTGTAACTTTGAATTCTATAGTATAGAATTGAATTTGCGAGCATTCGCTATTGGTTTAGTTAATTTTATGTTATTCAAGAAGTTGAACATTGTAACATTACAATAAGGTGCGCATTGTAATGCTCGGTTTTCTTCTTTCACTGATATAAGCTGTTTTTGTATCAGTAAAAGTTATGCGTTGTAATGCTCAGTTCCCTTCCTTCTCTGAGGTTGGCTCGTTTTGTAGCATTACAAGGTGCGTATTGTAATACTCGGTTCTTCTCACTCACTGATGTAATGCTCGAAACTGTAACAGTGCATTCCACATGAACGCTCCCGGTAAGGGAGCACTCTTATGAGTAACTAGCGGCCCGCGACTTCGTCCGCCTGGACTTAAGTTAAAAAAAGTTAATATTTTAAAATTAATTCTATTCAAATGCTTAAGCTATATAATTTTAAAATTTCATTAAAATCTATTCAGTAGTTTTTACTGAAAGAGCAACACGGCACATCCACACATTTACGAACCTTCACATTTATAATACGAGTATTAGTAGGATTAGTAGGACTATCAGCTAACCTGTCAGACGCTGTCTTGTCGAACGCTAAACTACCAAACACGCGAGGTTCAAGCTACGTTCAAGTAGTCGTTGTTAACTTATTGCATAATTTTCTTACCGTAAAATATTTCTTCGTAGTAATAGAAAACGAAAAATGATGGATGAAATGGATGATTCAATTTGTTAGAGTCCTTCTTAAGTTTGGGCGTGAATAAATAGGTTTTTATAAGATATATATAAAAGGTTTCTAAATAAAAACTATCATCATAATGCATATTATGTACTATGGGCCATTAGACACTTAGTATTTTAAGACTTGTTGCTTTTCAATAAAATCCTGCTGCTGACTGCAAGGAATATACTCGAAACCAGGCATTTATTATTATAAGTATCTAGATAACTACAAGGATCTTACATACTTTGACCGAGTTCGACAAATTCTGCCACCGTTTGTTGGCTGGTTCAGACTTGGGTGAGAATTCACTCAGGACATACATTCATATAGAGCATTCTCTATTGAAGAACCAGGATTGCTTAATTTCTTAAATTACAAAATGAAAAGCGTTGTTTTTTTTTCCTATTCCTTACTTCGAAGAATGAAAAGTGTCATAGATACACAGTTACTCCTACTATCTTATACTTTTATAGTTGAAATTTTTATATGTATAGAACTTAAATAAATTACCAACCAATAACATTATCCCACGAAACATTTTCAGATTTAATTTATGAATATGCAAGTTTCGTACATCTTTAATCACTAGATTAACAGCAATGAGTATTTCCAGATGAGTAACCATTGAAAATAATTTTCATCAAAAATATTTTGGTATTGTTAAATATATCCTCATATTCTCTGCAGGTGACTGCCACGGTTCCGTTTCCAATTATTCAAATATTTTAATTAAATTCGAACACAAATATATTTCATAGGTAAGCTTTTTGGTTTGTAATCTTTACTTTCTCATGTGCGGGGAATAGCGCGTGATTTTAATTAAATATTGACCATGGAGTCAAAATACAAATACGCAGTGGTACCGCAAAATGTTTTATTGACATTCGTCATGGTTTTATATGTGCTGATAATGATATCGAAACGGTGCAAAATGATTGGCTTGGTAAATTAATGACTTCCGAATAATAAGTCCATCAGTGCGTTGCGTTGGCGTTGCGTAAACCAATCCGTTAACAATTGCGTGAGTCGACGCAAAATGTCGGACGACTTTAAAGATAAATGTTATAGGACGCAGTGGATGAAGCTGCAACATAAAAACAATCACCATCATCATCATGTCAGCCGAACGACGCCCACAACTGGGCATAGGCCTCCCCCAAGGATCTCCACAACAATCGGTCTTGCGCTGTCTCCATTCAGCGGCTCACCGCGACCTTGACCAGATCGTCGATCCATCTTGTGGAGGGCCTGCCCACGGAACGTCGTCCGGCACACGATCTCCATTTCAGAACCTTTCCTTAATGAGGTCTCATCCTTAGTTAACTTTTCGTAGTTTCGTTTAAATAGCCCATTATTACTACTCGTCTACTGGTCTTCGTCCTTCTGTCAATAGAAGATCTTGAAGTACCCTGTGATCTGGTTTTGGCTTATGGACGTTTCCGTTCCTTGGGTCTAACATATAATTATGATCATAGTAATATTCGGTTAGATTGGCTCTTTAAAGCCGTCCAATTGTGGCTAGCCTATACTTTGCTGATCAAAGAAAGTAAAGTAATTCTCAGAGAAAATTGAATACAAAACTGCAGGAAATGGGGTTTATATTTTTTCCGTAGCGTGCCCACCGATCAAACAAACGGGAACACAATTCCCTTTTTTAATTTCCTTGTTTGAAATTCGGTTGTCCCCAAAGCAATTGGTCAGCTATAGTATAATACATAGTACATATCTAAATAGCTTTACTGTTTACTCTTGAATTAATTTTATAGTTCCATCGTAGCGTTCGGTAGTAAATCCTACTAATATTATAAAGGCGAAAGTTTGTATGTCTGGATGTGCTGTGTTGCTCTTTCACGTAAAAACTACTGAATGGATTTTAATGAAACTTTACAATAATGTTGCTTATACATCTGAATAACACATAGGCTACAATTTATAAAGATATTGTGTAAATTGTTGAAAATATAAAGTAAAATATGGAAATGTACGCGGCATCACGGACGGAGGGTATAGCATGACAGACGGCTGCTGACATTAGCGTAACTATGGGTGCGTTGTTAGTTGCTTATACATCTGAATCGCATAAGGGTCCGTAACCGTATTGCGAAAGACACTACATCGACGAACGGAATATCGAATGAACGTAAAAACGACTCACCGATGATCGACTGCACACTTAATCGACGCACGGAATATCGAATGAACTTTAAATCGACACACTGCAGTGCGAATGGGCTTGTTCGATTTATTTTGAATAGGGATATGTTCTTGATTGTTTATTTGTTGGAAGGTTTAAAAAAACTCTTTTTTTGTACTATCATTGTAATCAAAGTAAACTCAACATAGGTATTTTAAATGTATTTATAATGATTATCAAAATAAAGTGTCTAAAAATATAAAAATAACTCAAAATTAAACTTTTAATCGGTTATTTATTCTTAACACGTTGAGCGCCACGCCGGTCACAAACAATAGGAATTCGATTGTTAAAGTGACCGGCGGCGGTGAAAGTATTAACCTAATAATAATTATGTTTTATTTTTGGAAACGATAAAAATTTATTATGTCCACTTACATTTTTTTTTTATTTTTAGCTCTTTACCTACTTTGTTGCTCTTTCATGAGTTCGAGAATAGTACTAAAAACGTTCCATTTTTTTCTTCTAAGAAGTCCATTACACCGATAGTGCCATGATTCGACCGCCTGACCGACCAATCTGTCGTGAATAGACCTGGGGCCCAATTCTCGGGCATGCGACATTTTAACACCTTCGACATTTAACAAACAAAATGGCGGATAACAGACGTTACCATGGTAACGTGAGAGTTAATTAATTCAAGCTAATTTAACATCTCGCATGTGAGGGCTAGCGTGCGACAAACAAGGGTGGTTGCCGTGGAAACCACTCTCGGGCATACGACATCATATAATGCCATACGAGATTTATCAAAAAAAAATGGCGGATATCACACGTTGCCATGGTAAATAACAATAATAAGTCCTCATGCGAGATATTAACAACCGCTAGCGTGCGACATGCAACGGATGGTCATCAGCGTTCGAGATGGTTTGTCGTATGAAACTAACTGTCAATTAAACTCCGTGTTTGTGCAGTAAGGATGGCTTACATTACATTAGGCTGAAGCGCAAGCAGAATTTTCTCGCAGATCATATTATTTATTTATTTATTGGTTTACCAACAATTGTACAGTAATAAACAATGACACAATGTACAATATACCTAATTTAGGTAAACACTGCATGCATTATTTAAAACTAAAAAGGTAGTTTAAAAAAAAAGTAAGTACAAATTAAAGTGGTTTCTAAATGCGACTGTTATATTATTATATAGCCGTGTAAGTTAGCCCACCAGTGGACTTAAGGCGTGAGGACACCTTTCCGTGGTGCGAACGAGTCTTTAAAAAGGATTGGAGGTGCTCTCGGCGCAGTGGCGACTGTGGATCAGCAACTCACGCCGGGTTGGAAATGGGATGGGTGACCACCCGACCGAAATTTAATGATGTCTTTTTCAGGCATCCATGGTGCTTCGTAAAGCTCGTTAAGCAGTTGGTCCTGGCTGACGTCACTAGATGTCAATCGTTAAGCCTAGTCAGAGGCCTTAGGGTGGCTCGATAAATCTGTCTTCAAAGGTATAGTGAGCACTAAGCTTACACCCCTGCCATCCATCACCAACCGCACTAAACCCGATTGTGGGCGTATGGTTCGCGCCACTCTCATAGTGGCGCGAACCAGACGTACTTTCGTTACAGAGTGAGACCTACTTACGTTACACTGCTGGGCATTGGTCTCCCATTTTATGAATGCATATAAGATAACACAAACTGCCTATGTACGTAGGTAGGTAGATTAAGTTATTTTGATGTCACTAGTGGCCAACCGCGACTTCGTCTGCGTCGACTTTTGTTTTTAAATTGTTCCATAAATTGTAGCCTATGTCCTAGCCAGATGTATAAGCTAGGTATATTATGGTAAAGTTCACTAAAATCCATCCAGTTTTTACGTGAAAGAGCAACACAGCACATACATCCATTCACACATCCAAACTTACGCATATAATATTCGTAGGATATGTCATATGGTTAAGCCGGTCGCCTAATAAATAACGCAATTTGACTTTATGGAAGCGTCCCGTTTAGGCAAACAGAGAGCGGCTGACTGTCCGCCGGCTGACTCTAAGCGGCGTAGGTATCGATCACTAACTCGGCGTAGTGAATATACCTACTACGCTGTCGGCGCCAACCATTCGCTCACCGAATTAATCGGCCTACGAAACGTCGCAAACTGCGTGGGTGACACTCACTCCATCTCTAGAATGAATAGGAAGGCTAAATGGAATCAAATAGTCAGCCGCTCACTGTTCGCCTAATCGAGACGCGCCTTAAAACAAAGGTAAGTGAAGCATTCAGGCATTAGTTTAGATACCTACATCTACTCGTATGTATGAGTTTTACCATGGTTTTATTAATAGTAAAAACTGATTTTCATTTTAAGATATTTATTTCTGCGCTACGAAACTCTAGTTGGAAGAAGCCGTAACATTAGCTTGTCGCCCGTTCACCATATTATTATCTCGATGTATCATAGAAGTGGTGGAAGCTCTGAACGAGCCATCCAACGCCAGGAACGATTCATTGATTGTATTGTTTCCATGTCGCAATTGTGCCACCACTTGCAACACAGTGTGATGAGGAAAGCTACGTCAACAGGAAGCAGAACTATGGCGTGAACACACAATTTATTGATAATGTGATGCATGCCAATTCAAAAAATATTATTGCTCGTTTTCGTTCTGCTGTGATAGTTCCCCATCTTGCTTCTGTGCAACTCATCATTCACCTGCATCAATTGGATGAGCCGTACGTGTGTGTCTTTTGCCCATTTTATGTGCAGCTCTCCCTTTTTTTATAACTGTTTACATATTACAAAATCAACAATTTCAGCAATTTCAAACACAAATTGACAAATCAATATTGACATTGACAACAAGTTGCGTTCCATTTCCTTCAGGCTCATCGTAATATTTATTATTTTTGATAGAACCATTTAATGAGCTCTGAGATGATGGCAATGATGGCTGGATGAGAGCCATGAGTTATAAACTCATAATCATAATCACACAATCAAAGAAAATAAAATTACAATCTACAAAACGGAACGTTTATCGCATAGACAAGATGTTCGGTCTACGACATTCATGTCAAAAAGTCAGTTTGACTGAGCGGTGTTCCGTTATCACCGTTTTTATAAATCTGG
The DNA here is from genome assembly GCA_950022985.1 of Udea ferrugalis. NCBI lineage: Eukaryota > Metazoa > Arthropoda > Insecta > Lepidoptera > Crambidae > Udea > Udea ferrugalis. Next base: position 4,031,670 of record OX465515.1, read on the forward strand.
TCAAGCATTTTTTTCTTCTGCAAGGTTCAATACCATAAATAACGTTCGATTGTAAATAACCCAAAAGTGACAAATAATAGAAAAATTGAAACATGTTTTTCAGAGACAAAAGACGTCAATATCTCTAAGGGGCGCGAGAATAGCATTTTTTTTAACATTAGAGATTTTAGTGAGATTTCTTAACTTCATGCGAGATCTTAACAACTTCGACATATGTCACATTTCCCGAGAATTCTGGTTTCTGGAGGAAAAAGCGGTGGCTTTGTAGCTATTGTAACTCTGCAGTTACAATAGCTACAGCAAATTGTAAGTGGACATAATACATTTTTATCGTTTCCAAAAATAAAACCTATTATTAGGTTAAGAATAAATATTCGATTAAAAGTTAAATTTTGAGTTATTTTTATATTTTTAGACACTTTATTTTGATAATCATTATAAATAAATTTAAATTACCTATGTTGAGTTTACTTTGATTACAATGATAGTACAAAAAAAGAGTTTTTTTAAACCTTCCAACAAATAAACAATCAAGAACATATCCCTATTCAAAATAAATCGAACAAGCCCATTCGCACTGCAGTGTGTCGATTTAAAGTTCATTCGATATTCCGTGCGTCGATTAAGTGTGCAGTCGATCATCGGTGAGTCGTTTTTACGTTCATTCGATATTCCGTTCGTCGATGTAGTGTCTTTCGCAATACGGTTACGGACCCATCGCATAAAGACTACAACTTATGAAGTTGTTTTTATTTCTCTACTTAAGTCCACGCGGACGAAGTCGCGGGCGGCCGCTAGTATAACATAATCATCAGCGACAGCTAGTAAACCTTACATCAAAAACTAAGACATACCATGTCTATGGTAATAAGTTGGTTCTCTCCCCCTTTTTTATGATCATGGAAAAAATCTTCTTGGATACCTCGCCGTCTTGGGGCAGAGTTTATGTTGGACAGTAGCTACTGGACGGGATAACCACCAAACCTTTGTCCTGTTGACTTGATGGCAATGATATCATAATTAAAGACGTAGATAGGTTACTTGTGCTAAAACAGTGGCACCCGAAATCAGGGCTTCGAACACCTGAGCAAAGCATTGACAGTTTGAGACAACACTGCGCAACATATATTTGTCTCGTTTACACTCTTGTGAATAATCATACTATCTTGTACACACGGTCAAATTATAGGAACGTACGCCAGGGGACAATTTTTGACTTCGCGTCAGTACTGACATAATCTATCTACGTCTTTTAAATATCATTGCTTGCGGCTTTTTCGTCCACACCGGTTTTAATCCATTTTGATACCATATTTTTTTCAATATGTCACATCGTTATTATAACGACTATAATAGTCGGTTAAAAATACGGACGACCGAAAGCTAACTATTGTCAACTTCAATTGGTATCGAACTTTTTAGCAGGTATTATTCTCGGAAAGCTTTGTTAAAACTGGGAGAACTGTAAAAATGTGATGTACAGTTCCAAACCACGTTACGTGGACAGGAATTGTATGAGAGTTTTAGTTTCCCAATTAATTCTAGTTGTGGAATTGATTTTGCCGAGAAAATGCTTGAATATTGAAATGCAAATTCAAAACTATCGTAAAAGTTCGAAAAAGAAATGAAATACACCGCACACAAAATAAATTTAGGTCCGCGATACGACCAAATTCCTTCATGACCCACCTTAATCGAAAGTCTAGGTTGAGCTGGAACATTCATAACCTTAGAAGAAATCGTCTAAGCTGAAATAACGCGCCCTTCCACCGCATTTACTCACTAAAGAATGCTTGCTTGTAAGCATAGATGCAGTGGAGGGGCGCGTCATTTTAGTTTAGACGATAGTTATTTTATCAGATGCTAACAGTCACTGACTAATATAACAGATAGACTTCACAAACGACAGACAGCGCTAAGCACGCGCTCACGCTAATGCTGTCCCGTGAAATGTTAATGAAACTGAAAAGGACAGCTTTACTTCTGAGGCATGCCCAACGTTGATTTGCGATTGTGAATTCGGGGGTTAGTTGGTTAGAAAGTAGGTGGGATTTATTAGGTGGGAGTGAATTCAATGTTATACTGAAATTCAAAGTTACCCAACTTGACCTTATACGAGTACCTATCAAACTACCCCACGCTTTTATTATCCGAAATGATATTTCAATATTAAACTACTAAACCTCAAAACATATCTGTTACGTAGCGTTTCTAAAATGTGGCTATTACATAGATATCACCTGAATATTGCAACGTTAAATTTGTTCACCGCATTATTCTGAAAATCATGAATATTCATTTTAAATGGGCCTTGAATGAGCTTTTATCCCGATAATAGTAGATAATTGGGATAATTGGGAACAGGTAATTGGCTTGCAGCCAATTGAGCTTAGCTAAAACTATGGTTTTAGCTAAGCTCAAACACTATGTTAACTAAACTTTAAAATGTATGTTGCTATGGCTAAAGCACACGTCTATACTCCAGAAGAAAAAAAAGTTTTGAAGTGAAAATAGGTTCTTTTTTAGAGGACACATCCATTTGTTTAGTATCCTGCTTCAATGAGCCTCTTTTTTCTAATGTTATAATAAATGGTGGTTGGGCATAAGCTTATTAAAATTATTAGTCGTTGGGAGCCCACTATTACACAGAGGCCTCTCTTACTTACATACCAACCTGTCAGCTTTCTCACACTACCTAGTGAGTAAAAAGTAAGTAAAAAATTTTTCAGATTAAAAACTTAACCTAAGAAACAATGGTATCAATACATTTTATGCAAAACTTAATACTATTTACATAATTCAGCCTAACCCACCTCACCTATGTTGTGAATTGGTTAAGTTTTACAGCGATAAACTACGATTTTTCAGATAACTTTCAGGCAGGGGGTTGTCTCTGCATGAAAATTTTAAATTGTACATTGTTTTTTACAAATGAATAATGTAGTAAAGATTTTTAATCAATAAGTTCTTAGTACTCGTACCTAGCAACCGAATCAAACTTTGGAATTCGAGATCTGAAAACCAGAAAAAAACATTCGGTCATTTTGGCATCAGGCGGGAATTCAAGTTAAAATTCCGAATCAAACTTCAAATTCGGGTTCTCCGAAACAGAAAAGGATATTTGGTGGTTTCTAATTTAACTGAGTTATTTTTGCAGCTGAACCTTGTAACCTATTAGCCGAAATTTACTCATACTCAACCAAAACTTTACTCTGAAAGTTGATAATGACACGAAAATCCTTGTTCTAGTTGGCACGTGGAGTGCTAACTAGAAGTTATTAGACCAATACACAGTCACTATCCAGAATTCTAGACCCTTTGTGGATTCAGGACACACCTCCAGCGTTCATTAGTAGATGTTCGGCCAACTCCACGTTTGTGGATAACGCCATCTAAAGTCCCGGGCGACCGGGATAACGGCAGGAAGCCTCGCACCTACACGTTGGGTTTGAATGGCTTGGCAATGTGTAGGCTTTTGAGCACTATTCACAATTGCGATTAAATTCAATTTGCTTTTGCTAATCTGAGATCGATATACCGATATACCGTTCATTATGTACACTTACCTACTCTTCTTATCAACTTTCTTCTACCTGTGGGTTGTTTGGAAGAGATCGCTTTTTAGCGATAAAACCGCCCAAATTGTACATTTACTTGTTTTTATCATAATTGTAACCATTATTATTATTTAGTGTGCAATAAAGAATATTTACTTACTTACTTACTTATAGACGACCAATTTGGGAAGGGTTAGGAAGTTGGCTACTAAGCCAAAGGTCACGGGTTCTGTCCACACATACTCGTAGTACAAATTATTCATGTGCTTAATACACAACTTGTATTTTTGCTCTGGCCTTGTGTGTCAAAAATTTCTATGTATTTCAACTAAAAAAAATAATGACGTTGATCCGTTGTCTAATCTCCATGGTGCTATTCTTTTTTTAAAGCAAAGTGGCGCTGTGTGGATTGCAATGTTCGATGATAAGTAAACTTTAAAAAGTAAAAACCAAGTTTAATTGCATGTGAAATTCAAAACATTGAGGACTAAGTCACAACAGGTAAAAGCTTAAACCCGTAAAAGGTGTTATTAAAGTCGTTATATTTTCCATTATTGCAAACCTGATCCTTTCCAGAAAGACCGCACATAAAAAAGTAATGCCGGCCATTTGACGGCCAAGCCGGACAAATGGCCAGATTTGGGAAACGTTGGGCAATATCAGGCTATTATTGCCTATTTGGTTACTTGATAACACGGTTTTAGAATATAAGTACATTGTGGTATTGTTTTAGGTAGGTATTCACCATTTTTGCTGACACAAAAACTTATACTCACATACACTTAAAGCTTGTTCACGCTTAGCGATTGTGGGGCGATTTCACGGCGAGGCGATCTCGCTGAGGCCACACTGCGAAGTCCGCTTTGGATAGGGAATATGCACTTGAAACAGATGAGTGTCATATTATTTTTTTGTGTACTTACTTTAAATTCTCATTACGTCTCTATCAATATTTCCATATTTATTTCTTTGTCGCCTTAAAAATAATTATTGAAAAGTGCAAAAAAATGTGGCAAGCAAAAAAGCAATTTATAAATATATTAAGTACATTGTGCATTTTTGGTGATGAATATTATTGATCCGTCATAATACGATATAAGCTATCATAAAAAAATACAAAAAAAGAATAGTGCGTTTTCCCTATTCAACCCTCAAAATTGTCATAAAAACTCTGTAATAATAAATAAAACACTTTTAATAACGTATAGGTACTCTCCATACAGTTAAATACATTGTTAGTAAATTTCCATTTAACAATTCGCAACTACTTGTAGTATATTTATCCGAACCAGAGTTCAAGCAGATTATGTACAAGAAGAGAGTTTGCAAAGTCATTATGTACAAACTGTAACTTATATAGGTGGTTATTACAGCCTTGTCAAAGTTGGGTTGGATGTCTCAAGTCTCCAAAGTTCCTGCGGCGGAATGTAAGGTCATCTCCTGCCCTCAGTTCAGGCATTAAGTGTCTGGACAGGCTTAGCCAAATTGTAACTGAAACAGTGGACACAAGACGCAATATGGTTTGCAGAAACTTATATTGGCTTATCAGCCATCAACAACTGAGGTTTTTTTTGCTTTAACTGCTGGACTACCAGCACAACACATTGTGATCGGTTTTAAATGTGATTGCTGGATAATTCAGTAGTCTGAAAATATTAGATTTGAGGATGAAAAGATGTTTCAAAAGATTAAGAATAAAAATTGACTTGAGTACTGAATCGTTACCTACAACAAAACTTTGTTTATCTTGACCATGTTTTGATAACAACAGAAAATAAAACAACTTCATGGATTCTACTCGCGGTCTTATATTTTCTTATGGCGGCCGTAAAGTTGTTTTATTTCGATGTATAGTGTTCGCGTAAATATTAGAAAACATTAAACAGAAAATAATTTAATGTAACCAAAGTTTAAAGACCTGATTTCATCTGTCCATTTAATTCCAGTTTTACCTCAATTACAGAGTTAATTAGAAAGCGTTTCGAATGAAAACGCCACAAATACGTTTAGTATTCGAATTACAAGAAAGTCGCTAATACCTCGTTAGCTACAGCGATAAATCCAACAATGAACCGATCTCGCTGAGCGGAAACCTCCTTCCGGCTTACGAGCTAATTGGTTTTATTCCGGGCGGGCTTTTCAATGGCAAAGGGCGGTTATCGGTAAACGTTACAGTACGACATGACTCTGAGTTTCCAACGATGTAAGGGGTTGGTATCAACTCGTCTAAAAAGCAACTGGTCTAAAGAGCAACTGGTCTAAAATGCAACTCGTCTAAAGAGCAACTGGTCTAAAATGCAACTCGTCTAAAGAGCGACTGGTCTAAAATGCAACTCGTCTAAGGAGCAACTGGTCTAATCCACTGTATCTTGAACTATTGTAAAATTTTTCGGCATTTAAAAAAAGGACAAATTTGCGTTCATCAAAACTATTTAAAACATAATTGAACATAATAAAAAAAATATTTTTAGTTGTTTTTGGTGAATCAGACCGGAATGAAATTTTAATAATAATGATTTGTTAGATAATTTTCACACATAGTAGCGACTTTTCAGACCGCGATTTTTCATGATCACTTCATTAATCAATCGTGTTTTTTCTTGAAGTTAGCTCAATTTCACGCGGCAATCTGTTAAAGATTAACAAAAAAAATTTATGCAATCATTAAATTGACAAACGAGCCTTAGCCCAATTTTGGCAAAAACTAAAACTGCATACCTATTTGGTTTTTTTTTCCTTTTTTTTAGCCAGGGTTCGAAACAGTTGGTTTTGGAAAAAAATTACACCCTGTATTTTTAGATAAGGAACACACTTAAATTAAAATTAAAACTCAGCTTGTGTTTTGACGTATGATTTTTACATACACAAACACACACACAACATTGTAAAATCAAGTGTTTATTACACTTGTAACTCAAGTGTAAAAAAATCATTGATATTAACAAAAAGAGGAAGATACGTTACGTTCATACTAGGGGAATTCGAAAACTGGCACATAACATTGACGTGCACGCGATCAAGTCGCTGTCATATTGAATTGAAAAAGGGGCCATTAGACCTGTTTTTTATGTGGCCAACTTTGGTGCGCGGATGCCGTATCCTCATCTTTTTGTTTATATCAATGTAGTATACAATAGTATACAATAAATTCTATACTACATAGTTTAGGAGACTGATTTTTTGAATATGCTATAGGGTTTCTATAGATAACCTATTTTTATAGATTACCGACTCTGGGTCTTTTGTCTATGAAATTTTGATCATGTCCTTTGTATTCAAAAAAACAGCCTTTTAAGTCATGTAGTATACACAGGAGGTATCAGCCTACCAAATGTGACCAAACAAAAAAACAGGTCCAATGGACCTGTTTTTAAGCCAATATGCGACATTGTTAAAAGTCACTTTAGGAGAAATTGCTTCAGGAAAGAAGACTATTTATTAATTTTGCGATCATGAAAAGTCGCACATAGTACACATAGTAATGTGTAAAAATTATCTAACAAATCATTATTATTAAAATTTCATTCCGGTCTGATTCACCAAAAGCAACTGAAAATATTATTTTTATTATGTTCATGTTTAAAATAGTTTTGGTTTTGGACGCAAATTTGTCCTTTTTTTAAATGCCGAAAAATTTTACAATAGTTCAAGATACAGTGGATTAGACCAGTTGCTTCTTAGACGAGTTGCATTTTAGACCAGTTGCTCTTTAGACGAGTTGCATTTTAGACCAGTTGCTCTTTAGACGAGTTGCATTTTAGACCAGTTGCTCTTTAGACCAGTTGCATTTTAGACGAGTTGATACCAACCCGATGTAAGTACTATCGGGGAAACTCGCGCCTCACCAGTCTAGCAATGATATCAAAATGCGGATATAGGTTACTTGTGTTAAAAAAGTGGCACCCGATTTCAGAACTTCGAACACCTGAGCAAAGCATTTTGTTTGAGACAACACTGCTCAACATGAATCTGTCTCGTTTACGCTCTAGTAAATAATCGTGCTATCTTGTACACGCGGTCAAATTATAGGTACGTACGCCAGGGTACAATTTTTGACTGAGCATCATTACTGACATAACCTATCTGTCTTTTAAATACCTATCATTGACTTTTAGGACTAAATTAGTTAGCACATGCCATTGCTTCTCACTCTAACCACCTTATTCATAAAAACGAACGCAACGCTAAAGCATAGTCTAAGCAATTAACGTGTTATGTCGCTTACTCGCAAATGGCGGCAGCAACAAGAATGAAAAAGACAAAGCGATACAAACGTTAACGTGTTGTTGAAGCGTTGTGTAAGTTAAGGAAATATTAAAACAAAAGTATCAATAGTTCAGACATAATATTGAGAACGTTGCAAAAAGTAGACCGTGAGTTTTCTCTATCGAGTAAAGTTTTTAAATCATTTAACTGAATGCTATCTTGACTATATCGTTGCGTTTTTTCTAGTATCAAAAACACTGTTTTCTATGTCTCAAATATTTTTTAGAAACCGTAATAGCCTTAATTTAGGGAGATTTGATTTGTTAGTTTTCGCGATCTTCTCGTTAACTATTGATTGTTGTGCTTATGTATACACATTGTATTCAAATTACATTTATCAAGGTATTTACTTAAGTAAGTAGTCGAAAGCAGACAAGGGATGTTTATCACAAATATGGACACAGGATCGCGTAGTGGATTGTGGTCCAAAAGTCGTATTAACCTTTAGGTTCCGACGTAGCCTGAGGGCGCACTGCGGGATCGCTTGTTGAAAGTTAGACCCGGTACCCGGTCCCCTATTGAAAGAGATATCTGGATCACAACAGTCCTGTTCGCTTTAGTACTTTCGTGATCAGTAAATTTATATTTATCTATTTGAATGTTTGTCATGGTGTGCAAGCTGCATGATATCAATGATTGATCTATTCTCCAATATAATTTGACAAAACACAATGTTTTATTACTTATTTTTGCAGCTATCAGTTATAAATGCCTTTAAAACTTAATTCAAATCGATGTATCTAAATTATTCTAAAAACTTTTTTTCAATGCAAAAAACATCTGAAAACGTTATAAAAAAAATTTTTTACACGTGTAATACGTTTTATGGTACCATTTTAAAAGGTTCTAACACAATACTCGCGCCGTTTCACGAAGCAAATAAAAAAATGATTTTTTTTTTGTTGGTGTAATCCTGCGGGTGGGAAAAAATGTTCCAACCCCGGTTACTTTGCTTCAATTAAATGCAGGAATAGTGGTGAACGGGTTGCGGTTTCATTTCTGAGACGGGTCCTGATTGCAGCAATCGATGTTTTTCTTTTTAATCTATTTGTGAGGAACATGTTTATGGAAAAGAAGCGGAATAAGTAACACATCTCAGGACATTTTTAATAATCCCAAAAAGGAGGCAGAGGTGTGAGTAGAATTTTGAGAACAGGGATGTCATCCTCGATGCACACTTCACTTCAGCCTCCTCTTCACTTTGATTTTGGCCCTGTAAAACTAAATAACTTCGCTGATGTCATCAATGATATTATGATAAAAAAGAGGTAGATCGGTTATTTGTGCTAAAAAAAAGGTGGCACCCGGAAACTGAACTAATTAGCGAGCCCCAAGCTGAGTCTTGCAAAAGCATTGACAGTGTCGAGTTTGAGACGACACTGCGCAACTTGAATCTGCCTCTTCTTCACACGTTACAACATGGCCAAATTGTAAGGTACATACGTACGCCGTGAACAATTTTTGACTTCGCATCCGTACTGACATAACCTATCTACCTACGTCTTTTTTACTGTAATATCAATGCTTCCGACGGCAATCTCTATGCTTGATTGAGTTATAACGTGTGAACAAGACAGTACAATAAATTTACTAGAGCGTAAACGATGATACATGTTGTGGAGTGTCGACTCGGACTGTCAACACAGTCAATGCTTTGCTCAGGTGTACGAATCGTTCTGATTTCTGGTGCCACTTTTTTGCACAAGTTACCTATCTACCTTTTTTAATAATAAAATCATTGATCGGAAGTGGTTTTATTGTTTTTTTCTTAACATCTTTTTGTTGTCCACAGCATCCTGTTCGCAGACATCTGCGGGTTCACATCCCTCTCGGACCAGTGCACTGCTGAGGAGCTGGTGCGGCTCCTCAACGAGCTCTTCGCCAGGTAATCACTTTTAAGATAGACTAGCGGCCGCCCGCGACTTTCGTCTGTGTGGACTTGAGTGGGAAAAAAAGAGTTTTTTTATGAATTCTAGTCCATATGCTATTCAGATGTATAAGCTTTATTATGGTTAAGTTTCAGTCAAATCCATCCAGTAGTTTTCACGTGAAAGAGCAATATTGCACATCCACACACATTCAAACTTTCACATTTATAATATTAGTAGAATTTTGAGAAGAGGCTAATTTATTCATCATGAATCAATTTTTCGGGGAGTTTCGTAATCATATTTAACAGAATTTTAAAACTTTGAAAGTATGTTAAAGTAAGCAGATCATGCTTTCAAAAAATTGGCTGCCACTATAAAAAGTTCAAAAAATGTTAACCCAATTCTGACCAATGTATTTTGAGTTGTGTTCATAGCTAGATTGTGAAGCAAGCGTGAAAAGGGGGCTTGTAATCAAAAAGTAACCTTGTATGTGTGTAATAAAATTGTGTTTGTATTGTAAAAGGAAATTATCTGTAGAGCCGACAAGGGTGGCTCCATGTTACGCTCTCATTCTGGAGACAATAGGATTAAATTTAAACTGGATTAACATAGGCCTAAAAGATGTCACTCCTCTTCCCCCTAAAACCTCTTGGAGTTCGGTGTTTCATCTTGATTATAATATATTTTTTTGTTTTTATGACGAAAAAAAATTGCTTGCATTGTTTTCCTATAAACTATATTTTTATGTAACATCACTATGAATCACAAGTTACAAATACATTTTTAATGTAATCCATGGACATTCTTAAAGTTAAAACTACGTTATTTTCATACAGATAGTTACACGTTGCAAAATAAATCGGAGAATATTTTATCTATTTTTTCTTTATTGCACCACTATGAAAATTGCTAGAAATAGCAAACTCAATCCCCATAAGGCATTCTCTGCCAGCCCACTATAGTGCTGAGGAGCGTTTAAATTAGCTTAACAAATTATCTAGAAAGTCTCGAAACATCTTCAAGTTCAGTGTACAGTTCAGATCGTAAACAGATTTTCCACCCGTACTAGAGATCGGGTTTAACGATGTCTTTAAACCTTCCTTAGAAGTTGTGAGCCTTTGCAGAAACATAAAATGTAGAGATTTTTTAAATTAATTCTGAAGCAAATTCCATCAAAAATGCAAAAAAAAAGCACAAAAGTGCTTTAGTTAGATACATTTCTGGCACGGACAGCTAACTGCAACCGCAGACACGACACTACGACTAACGACACTACGGTGAGCGGCTGCAGTCGGTCTTAGTGTTGCCTACGGTCTCATGCCAAGCGCGACGACACTAACCGCGGCGGCGCGCGGCGTCAGCTGTAGCACAGTAAAGTATCTACATACAAACGTGCCGCTCTCGGTTTGAATGTGTGCGGGCGCGTCGCGCGCCTTGTCGACACGCGATTTCACGCACACGCTAGCGTAAAATATGGGGGAATAAGGTGGCGGCAGTATGTACGGGCTGTGTCGGGTGTCTGTGAGCACGCTAGGCTAATAACTAATAACGCGGCCTTAGAAAACCGCTGTTAGGTTTACTGCAGCTGTAGTGCCGCAGAGCTTGGAGTGCAGTTTGAGGGCGCAATCAGACTTCTAACTTTAAGAGGAGTGCTTGATTTGATCAAAACCAATTCTAAAATACTTAAGCTGTGATAATGGCAGCAGCAGCTATGGTATTCCGGTTGGAGCGAAACTCACAACAGTCGTGGAGAGTTAACTTCAAAATTATATTCTTTGCGACTGTAGTCGTTAGAGAGAAAAGAACTAAGCCAAATAATGTTTTTTAATTATTTAAGCTCATGAGCCTTAAATTAATTCCATTATTGTCTTGTAGTTCTATAATTGAATTATTATCAAGTTGCATGGTTTCGAAAGCAATAACTGAATATTTAATTTTCCTGTTTATTGAACGGTATTAAGGTTTATTATTCAAACGTGTGCCGAACTATCGATAGAATCGAAGTGTTAATGTATTATTCAAAGATGACAGTTATGGGCTCAAGCGGCATCAACGATGTCCTGGGCTTATCAGAGGCTTACCGCTGCTCGGTTTAATCCCCGAGACGAAAACGTAACAGATACAGGTACAGTCACCGCCGAAACCATTAGATAAGAAACACTTTATTGCACACTAAATTAACTAAGTTATCTGTAAGCAATACATTTCCACCTTAATGTGCAATTTACTTAGTTGTTCTCATTACTAAAAATGTAAGTAGATGCTTTGGACTTTATGGCTTTTTGATTATATTTAGTAGTCTATTGAAAAATTGAAGATGTTGATTTTGAACTTTTATTATTTACATTTTAACCTTACCTTTAAATAAACTAATAGCTCTTGTATAGCAGTCAGTGAACACATAATTTTTGGTTAATCATTGTTTTCATCATTTAAATACTACATTATTACTATATTTTAATTCCCTGCTTTCTCAATACCACTTCACAAACTTGAGTTCTATTTTTATTTTTAGATTCAGGGTAGGAAGAACTTTATTTTTTGTTATTTAAACTGCTTAAAACACAGTGCATTTCACTTGTTTTAGATTGTGGTAAACTTAAAAACTGTATCGGCTGCTCTCAAACAGTCAAGATCTTTTTTGGCACTCTAAAACATCGAAAGCTTTTGACGCTGACTGTACTTAATAGTGCCATTGCCAATTGAGCAAATATATTATAGTTGGCGAAATTGCAGGGTATGTACGTAGTTTGCTATAATGTTAAATCTTTGTTAATACTTAGTCATTTCAAATATCTAAGCATGATCTAGCCTCTGACCCTGAGTACAGTACTTACAAGGGCTGTTAAGTTGAAGTGTAGTTCTAGTTAAATGTCCATATTATGTTCAGATCTCCAAATATATCTGATTAACAATTATATACAATTATACATTTGCTTAAAATACATTTATAACTTTAGAGAAACATGACATAAGATCCACCATTCAACATGCTTTGCCGTAGGAGATGAGTGTCTTTTACCAGCAATGCATAAATAGCTATACATATCGTAATGCTTAACCCGCAGGCGCCAAACTAAATAAAAATCTGTTTTCTGGAGAGTATGGGATCAATCCACAAATACGTGTCGTTTCTTTTCAGCTTACTAATATAAAAAAAACATATTTGCGTTCGCCATTAACGCCTGTCACTTAGTTGGGGATAATAATTTTTCAACTTTCACTAAGCAAACTGATTAGATGGCTGCTGGTACATGAGTGAGTAGAGCCTTGATTGATTAGAAGGAAAATATGTGAGACAAGATATTTCACACCTCTAAGCACATTCTCCTAGCCGATTCACAACGAGCGTATTTATTATTTTCGATGATAAAGTGGCGCCCAGACGATTGGGCCATCCATCAAAACACCTTTGCGATATCGGACTCGGGCCGGCCTAACGATCCTCCCCTCGCTCTAATCAACCAGGAAAAGGGGAAAAAATACAGACGAAATCCCTAATGAGACCGAACGACGTAAACGGCTCTTTAACGAAAATAAAAGGACAACCTTTTAAAGTGATGTGTAAATCCGATTCTGCCGTTCCGGATGGGTGGGAAGAGGGGGGAGTGCGAATCTTATTACTCGAACGGTTTCAGGATCGTAAATTGTTCAGTGCGCTTATTGCACGTTTTTACGATGCAGCGCGGGGTGATAGTCTCAGAGCTATGGCGTGAAGCGGAAGGTATCCTGCTGGGATTTAAACAAGATTAACGACTCTGTTCATCTGCCTCTCAACTAGAGTTTGTTTGTTTTACGGACTCTTTTTATAAATTACATTATCTCAAACCTTTTACGTCCGTTTTGGCCTCCTACAATCTCCTCAAATTGCATCTGTCTTGGGCAGTCTGTATGCAGCTTTTGCCCGCAAATTCTCCTCTTCTTGATATTGATTATCCATCGCATCTGGAGTCTTCCAACAGGTGTTTATGGCTCCACGGTCTACACTCTTAAATGGCTATATGGCCTTGCCACATTATTTTGCTTCTCGCTTCTGTATACCTATCTGATATTTTCCTCCTTCTCTTCATCTTTTCATACATTCCATCAACTTTTGAGTGATTATGAGCCTCTGAAATATTTCCTTGATCGTCACTCAGGCTCCATGATATGACAGAACTGGTGAAATGCACTGGTTGTGGTATATGAATGATAACAGCTACAAAATGCTTGCAGGTCGTATTCTGATAAATATTGATTTGTTTGTTTCGATTGCATTATACCGGGGATGAATTCATAAAAACAACAAAAGCCATTTGTGTTTTTAATGACCTATGTTAAGATTTCCTAAAATTGGGTAAATATGGGTGTCAATATGAAAAAAAAATGAATTTATGAATGCCAACCAAGAGCGATTTTCACTTTCACAATGCCAAGTCGTAGCACAATGCGACGAACGTCGTATCGTCTTCGAGACCTCACACCATTTCACATCTCGAAACAGCACCCTCACTTCAATCGTCTATTCCCCTTCCTTGAGTTTATATTCTCCCTCGTTCATATGAAAATAATTCAAAAATCTTAATTGGTACCTGTTGCTCTCACTGAGAGTGCAGCAATAATTTGAAAGAATGACACAGTTTGTAATTGCAATCAATTCATGGCCTAAAATGAGTGTTCATTAATTTTCAGTTAGGGTCATGGGTCAACGCCTGGAAATCTCTTGCTCTGGAAGGCTACCTTGAAATTTCCGGCCAGATCCTCGAATAATATTAGCAGTAAATATGCTCTGAATAAACTTTGCAATTCTGGTGACACTTCCAATGAATACTTTGTTTGAAATTCGTTCCATGTTGCGAGTCCACTCAGACTTTCCGAGTCGAGTAGTTTTTTATTCATGTTACAAATTGTTAATAGGGTTTGAAAGGGAACTTTTTTGCGGAGTTAACTACGTCACTGCCGTTTTACTTCTTTTAAATAATTTGCACTGAAAAAAATGGACAGCTGAACTAACATGTTAATTCAACTTCTGTTGAGAAAAGTTAAAATATGTTTTAGTGGACAATACATTTGCAGATACATAATAAAAACTTTTACAGCCGCAGATCCACTAGGCAACATTTGAAGAGCGACATGTTTCAGAACATGTTTCTCATCATGTGAATCAACTGCCCCCTGCATAGTATCAAACGACAAGTCGCGCGTCATGTTTGTCACAACAATCGCTGTTGCGCAACGTCGCCGCACATGTGCCTAGTATCTACTAGCTACGCGGTTTTAAAATATTGGTTCTATGGGGCTATGAGGAACAGGGTGTTATATTCCTCCTCCACCATAGAAAAGGGAAGATCCTCCGACCAGACGGGTGTTCTGTCTGGTGGGATGCTGCCCGACCATTGTTGTCGGGTTTCTGTATATATACTCAGTCGCTTGAATAATGTTGATAGCGCGATTCAGGTTACGTCAATTCAGGTTACGTCAATAGTTCGCATGTGGCGAGATAGATGTCGCCACAGTACAATTGAAACGGGTGACTTAAAGCAATCACTTACAGGCAACATTCTAGTAAAAAAGCAAGAAAAGAAAAATGCAGCAGTTCAAAGTGGTGGTGAAGAGAAAACGAAACGCATAAGCATTGTATTTTAAATTATGTTTAATTCCAGATTCGACCGCTTGGCAGCGGAGCACCACTGCCTCAGGATCAAGCTCCTTGGAGACTGCTACTACTGCGTGTCGGGCCTCCCAGAGGCGCGCGATGACCACGCCAGGTGCTGCGTCGAGATGGGACTTGACATGATTGATGCGATTGCGTAAGTTCAAAACCCCGCTCATATTAGACATAAGACAATAAACTACATAACATGCCGGTTATCAAGTCTGGTAGCAAAACACTGCTGCCTTACCCCTTATTCATAAAAAAATAAACAGCACTTCAAAAACACATAACTTTTGTATCGCTTTGACTCTTTCATTCTTGTTGCTCCCGCCATATACGAATAAGTGACAGAACACGTCAATAGCTTACACTATGCTTTAGCGTTGCTTCCGTTTTTTTCGAATAAGGGAGTTAGGATCCAGCTCCTTCATGAGACTGAGATTGGATTTTTGGCTTCGCGTCAGTACTGCCATAACCTGTCTACGTCTCTTATAATGTAATTATCATTATTTGTAACACACCCTTTGTTTATTATTATCTCAACCCTTTAAAGGGAAGACTTTGATTTTGGACCCTATTCCAATGGAATAGAGTTGAAAATATAGATAGGCATATGGACAGAGCCTTATAAAGGGTTAATATTAACTTTTCCGCAGCCTTGTCCGCGAGGTGATGGCCGTGAACGTGAACATGCGCGTGGGCATCCACACCGGCCGAGTGCACTGCGTCGTTCTCGGCCTGCGCAAGTGGCAGTTCGATGTCTGGTCCAACGATGTCACGCTCGCCAACTACATGGAGAGCGGGGGTGTGGCTGGGTGAGTGGTTAATGACTTTATTCTGCTCTAACGGCCGCCCGCGACTTCGTCCGCGGTGACTTAGGTTAAAAAAAGCCTGTGTCCTATTCAGATGCATCAGCTATAGGTATTATTGTTAAGTTTCACTGATCCATCCGATAGTTTACACAAACAAACTTTCGCGTTTATAATATTAGTAGGTTAGTAGGACTATAAGCGTACCTACAATTCCAAAACGGACCGTAGACAGCAAACTGCAAGCGACACACTTTTGTAGAACTTCTTATGAACCAGTAGTGTCGCTTGCGGTCTGCGGTCCGTCTTGGAACTGTTTCATAAGTAGATGCCAAGTGGCACCCTCGTGAATGAAAAATCTTAAAAAGCGCACAATAGGTAATTGAGACACAAATATTTTAGAATAATATGTAATGTAGAAATAAAGTAACCACGGACTTGCCAAATCAAGCTCTCACTAAGGCGATATGAAACCTCCGCGGGTCTTAGGTCCTGGCTGGCTGACGAGCAGCCACCGCGCTGAAAAAGAAAAAGAAAAAACTGTCAGTATAAAATGTTCTCGCGCTGCGCGTACTTTGAAATAAGTACTCTAATTTTTAATTGATGGAATAATGTTAATTTGTCAAAGCCATTTGTAATTGACGTATCGCATGGTGAAAATACGGGGGTTTGGTTTGGTGAGTGGAGTTGCTTTGTTGACTGTACAACGTACAATATTATACAAATAATTCGACATTGGGGCCTATGACCACCAGTGGACTAAGATAGGCTGATGGTGATGAAAGAATCTGGAAGATAACTATCGAAGGGAGATCGACGGCAGACTGATTTTGTTTCTTTTTTTGGGTAGTTGTTATCCCTAATTCTGGCTTTCAAAGCTTTACCGGAAAACGAGGTAAGCGTTAGGGTTCCAACCCCTAACATTTATCACTGGACATGATTCTACACAGCGCCATCTAGCTCCGAATAAAGCAATTAAATGCTTGTGCTATGGGACACAAAGAGGAAACATACCTAAATTCTTAATTTTTTTTGGAAATATATTTATTCTAATAAAATAAAGCTGAAGAGCTTGTTTATTTGAACGCGCTGTTCTCGAGAACTACTGGTTCGGATTATAAAAATATTCTTGTGTTGATTATTCCATTTTTTTAGGAAGTTCCTAGGTTTATGAAATCACGGTCCACGCCGACAAAGTCGCGGGCGGCCGCTAGCACTTGATTTACAAAAAATAAGCTATATCTTTATTTGTTTGTGTTTCTTTTAGTCGAGTACACATCACGAAGGAAACACTCCAATGCCTCGGAGACGACTACAAGGTGGAACCTGGGAATGGAGGAACACGCAATGCTTACCTCAAGGACCACAACATCGAGACCTTCCTGATTGTGCCCGATGACACGAGCCGTGTGGTGAGAAAACTTCTAGAACATCTACAAAATCATAATTTTAATTTTTGAAATTTTGTTAAAAAGTACCAATTTATCTGTTCGAAGTTTAGGTACTGCTCTACTCTCAATCTATTCCAACCAAGTTTAAATACCGCCCTACTCTCAATCCATTTAAACATGAATTGGACTTGAAAGTAAGGATGCTTTATAATAATGCAAAATTACATGTCTTGTAAAAATACTACTAAAGCATCTCTCAGGCAGTCAAAAAATTATACATTAAATAAGTTTTTTTGGAGTGCATAAAGATAAGATAATGTAATACATTATTCAATTTTAATATGTAATTATTATATACAGAGTGTGCCGAAACGTGACGTCAAGTGGGCACTGGGTGATAGGCTAGGTTATAGCGGCTCTGGGAAAAATAAAGAAAAAAATCTATGTCACTTGGTTTAGTAATAATATTAATATTTTTGAAAATTTTGGAAATCGACACCCTTGACTAAGTTTTCATGTACTGAACTCACAAATTACCAAATTTCGCAGCGTTTTATTTTTTTATGTTATCCCAGAAAACTATGCTTTTGATTTTAGTCACTTTTATGATGATTAATAGACTTTTAGTAAAAAAAAAAAGTTCGACTGAGTCATGGTCAAGAATTTTTTTGTCAGCTAACTTCATCCCTTATTTTCTTCAAAAAACATTAGCAAAGCATCCTTGGCAAGTTGTCTAGAAAAAAAGACCATTTAATCAAGATATCAAAAAGGTTAAAATACTAACTATTTCCTTGTCTTGTGTTTCCATGAAAAATATTAAGAACCATAATGAGTCGTTCAAAACCTGAACTAGGTGAAGTCTAAAGTATGCTATTATTGGTTAATGAAACAAAAAGTGACTGCAGGTTAGTAGCGGTAGCAAATAAGAAATGATGCTGTTGCTAAGCATTCCATGCCTGGTCGGTTGATGTGATGGGTGACCACTCCAATTTTTTTTTTAATTATCTTTTATAGCTTCTCCGTCCTTCGAAGGCACGTTAAGCGGTTGGTCCCGGAAGACGTTGCGTGTGCCCAGTGTTGAGCCTAAGTGTCTCTACTTATGCTCAACGTTCACGCTTACGGTCAACGCAACTATCCCGTATTACTACAAAGTCATACTCTAACACGTGGGCACAGTGAGCTAAGTGTGGATCGTGGTGCAGTCACCGGCATCTCAGGCTACCTATTTACGTTTTTTATCTTGCTCTTGCTTAATGACATTTCTTTGCAATAGAGCAAGGAAGACTAGTTATGTATTTTTCCGACATCTCCGTACTTCGGAAGTCACGTTAAGCAGTTCGTCCCGATTGACATCGCTGGATGTCAGTCGCAAAGCTTAGGCGGAGGCCTTAGGGCGGCTTGATGACATCTGAGATTAACTTTTTTCACTGATTTTACTCCCCTACAACAATCCCACTCAGCCCGCGTGTTAGAGTATGCCAAGCGCCCACCCTTGTAGTTGAGGTGAGGCCTGTGCCCAACTGTGGGACGGATAAAGGCCGTTTATGTATGTATGTATTTAAGGAAGGCTGGTAACGAAAATGGTCAGCGTGATGTGGCATTTACCGTAAAAGTAAGATACCAGAGCTTCTATTGAACCATGTAGTCAGATGTTATTAAGGCGCCTTAAGGCCTCTGAATAGAATTCGCGGCTGACTTCTACTAACAACGTCAGCTGGGAACAACTGTTTGATGTCATTTGTACGGGATACTATGAAAAAAAATCGAAATGGTCACCCATCACATTAACCGACCAGGCATGGAATGCTTAGCAACAGCAATCATTTCTCATTTGCTACTGCTACTAACCTACGGTCACTTTTTGTTTCATTAACCAATAATAGCATACTTTAGACTTCACCTAGTTCAAGTTTTGGACGACCCATTATGGTTCATAATATTTTTCATGGAAACATAAGACAAGGAAATAGTTAGTATTTTACCTTTTTGAAATCTTGATTAAATGGGCTATTTTTCTAGACAACTTGCCAAGGATGCTTTGGTAATGTTTTTTGAAGAAAATAAGGGATGAAGTTAGCTGACAAAAAAATTCTTGACCATGACTCAGTCGAACTTTTTTTTTTTTTACTAAAAGTCCATTATTGATCATCATAAAAGTGACTTAAATCAAAAGCATAGTTTTCTGGGATAACACAAAAAAAAAACGCTGCGAAATTTGGTAATTTGTGAGTACAGTACATGAGAACTTAGTCAAGGGTGTCGATTTCCAAATTTTTTAAAAATATTATTATTATTACTAAACCAAGTGACATAGATTTTTTTCTTTATTTTTCCCAGAGCCGGTATAACTTAGCCTATCACCCCGTGCCCGCTTGACGTCACGTTTCGGGACACCCTGTATAATTTATAGAGGCAATTTATACGATTAATCTTAAAGTTGTCGAGGCCAAAGTATTCAAATAATTTGTATTCAACATAAACACATCTAAAAGAATTAATAAGCCTAGTCGCAGGCCGTAGTGCGGCTTGATAACCTCTTACAGTGAGGTTTATCACTAACCTTCCACCTCTTTAACAATTCGCACTGAGCCTGCGTGGTATGGCCCGTGCCACCTCATAGTTGAGGTTAGGCCTGTGCCCAGCTGTGGGACATAATGAAAGCTGTTTGTAATTGTTTCAAATCTAGTCAAATTTCATGAACTATGAATTTCATTAACGAATTTAACGATTATGTACTGAATAAAAGACTTGGGCTTGCTTTAAAATGCTCTGATGTTTCACCTTTAAGGTCTCCCAGCAGGGTACCGAAGAGGTAATGAATTTTATTAAATGCAAGTAATGAATAAACGATATTTTATGTAAATTATGTTTAATTCTGTTGTACAGCGTGTCCCGAAACTCAACGTCAAACAGACACGGAGTAGGCTAAGCTAGGCTCCATCAGTACAGGGAAAAATATGTTTCACTAGATCTATAAATTAATAGCAAAAACATCGCCTCACAACCATATCCCTAATGGGTTAGTCAGAGGCACACTGATTGTTGCCGTCATGGTATTTTCGTGTTTTGGAAGACACGAGTAAGTGGTTGAACCGCGAGTTTGTTTCTTTCAATAGCTCGCGAACTTTCAATGGCTCGAAACTACAATTTACTTTTGTCTAAATTTTACCTGAATGGATATAACCTAGCTTATTGCCCCATGCACGTTTAACTTAGAGTTCCGAGACACCCTGTTTTAGGTTCGAATGTTTCGTTAACGTTATAACCTATTAAGTATTAGTTTAGAGCACTCATCAGCTGAATGAGGTCTTTCCCTTGTTCTGTTTTTGTTTTAGTTTTTGTTAAAACACTCCATTTGTGTTGTACGTTCTTTAAAATTTTGTATTGCGATGTACCGTAATAATATTCTGTTAATTTTTTGACAGGACAAAAAGCCACAGAACAACTTCTCGCTGAACGGCAATATCTCGAAGGAGATGAGGGTCATGGGCCATGGGTCGCAGCACGGCAAGCACACCTCCAAGTTAGTATAATGTTATTATTTACTTAGGGCCAACCCACACGTACGTACCACAACCACACCACATCCCAACGTCAAAATGTAGTCAAGCAGTGGCTACGTGTGATTAGTGTTACTGAAGCTTTTTGTGTATACGTTGTATTTCTGACAATGTCGATGTGGTTGCGTCGTCATTGCAATGTGGTCACATCGTGTGCCACGTTGTCCGAACATACTCATGTAATTAGAAGAGGAAGGCATTGTTGACGCCACGTTGTGTCCGCGATGTGGTCGGCCAATAGTTCTCTACGTCACTGGTGGTTGCGTTGTGGTTGCGATGTCGTTGCAATTTGGTCGATATCAAGTGGTCGTTAATGAACTCAAAATGTGGTACGTGTGAATAGACCTGTTCATTTTCAATACAGAATATACGCCCGACCACTTGGTGTAGTTGTGGTCGTGGTGTGGTGTAGGTTGGCCCTTACATTTCGACATTTTGTAGAGATAATGTACAAACGATTATAAGAATGTAATCATGAGAGTTGAACTCAAAAAGCGCCATAATTTTTAGCACCACAGCGTTGCACAGGAGTCTTTACAACCTCAGCCCCCATTTACTTTAAACCCGTGTACTGAATCGTCCAGGTTCCTGAACCTTGTAGTTGAAATGCACTCAATATATTGCTACAGATTAGAATATAATTACTGTATTACCACTAATGCAGTGGTTTACTTACGCGTAATCAACATAATTATTCTGCTCTGTGGCACGGCCGTCAGTGCGTTTGCGGTTTGTGACAGTGAGTGACAATCAACCAAAGGTAAAGCCGCACCTTGATGGACCTTAACCAAAACAATGGTTTGGTAAATTAATAATTAACTATGCACAAACTATAGGGTGGTAAAAAACAGAGTTAGTAGTGCATACCTGTACTAACCTCATGACAAAAACCTTTCGAAAGAAAGAAAGAAAAGAAAAGAAAGAAAAAAAAAATATTCAGGAACCACAACAATAAGTAAAAATACATTTCTTAAAAACTAACTTATTATCTCTAAGATTATTGTGGAACTGAAAGGGTCCCCACTCAGCATATTGACGGGGTACCTGGTTGGCACCTCGTCGCTGGTCTTCCGTGGACACCTGTTGAGGTAGAGGTCGCCACCGTGCACGACTTTGCTACAATTACCAATATAATATAAATAAACAAAAAACAGCCAAAAGAACCAACATAATGGAAGGTGAGGTGCCCGTGGCGCAGTTGTGACAGTGATCGGCGACGATCGTTGTTGTAAAGCAACACACGCCGGGTCGGAAAAGGGATGGGTGACCGAAATTTAGTGATGTGTATTTCGGGCATCTCCGTGCTTCGGAAGGCACGTTAAGCAGTTGGTCCCGGTTGACGTCGCTAGATGTTAGTCGTTAAGCCTAGTCGGAGGCCTTAGGGCGGCTTGATAACATCTGACAATAAGGTTGCTCACTAACCTTACACCCCTCCAACAACCCGCACTGAGCCCGCGTGTTGGAGTATGGCTTGTTCCACCTCATAGTTGAGGTGAGGCCTGTGCCCAGCAGTGGGACGTATATAGGCCGATTATATTTATTATGTTATGTTAACATACTTTAGAATACATACAATTAAACCATATCACACAGCCTTTATTTTGTGTTTTGAATTTTCAAAATATGTGCTTTAAATGTCTTTTTAAAAAGGATTTTCAAGTAGCTTTTCGTGTAATTACAAGATGCGACAAGGAGCGACGAGCTTTCATTTTGGAGACGTGGGAGGAAATTTTGTCGGTCTTAAAAACCTAAAAGAGGCAGGGGTTGTGTATCCAATCGTACTTTTACTGTCAATATAAGCCAAAAGTCCGCAGAGCTGTTCATAGTTCTATTGAAAGAGCCAAAATGGAGCTGGACCCCCGTCATCCCATGAATGGCTACCTGGCCGTCCCCCAGAGACTCAAAAGCCGACGAAGCTTCGCGAAAACTGTTTTTCCTTTGTCTGACAACCCATCAAAGGCCAGGATCAGCTTATGGCTGGAGAGGCTTCCTGCTACCGCCCCATTCATCGGGCCTTCTGAGAGTCTCCCCCGGGGCCGCGACTTGCCATGGCTTACTTGGAAAGCTCTGAACAGGCTGAGGACCCGGGTTGGCAGATGTAGGGAGAGTCTGTGCAGATGGGGTTACACAGATGGGGACAATGCGTGCGAGTGCGGTGCCTCCCCACAAACTATGGACCACCTCATATCATGTCCTTCGTGCCCGATAAGCTGTACGCGTGAGGAACTTATGAGTGCCAACGACCATGCCGTTATGGTGGCGGAGTTTTGGTCAAAAAGAATATAGCCATCGACACGATAAGAAGAAGACTGTCAATATAACTCTACCAAATCTAAATGTTACTTAGGCCCTCCATACGTTGTGGCTGAAGTGCTCCTCAATCTTGCTAGGTTATACAAATTTGTCAGCTGACAAAAGTCAGCGCGGGCCCTAGCGGGTGGTAGTGTTTAACTCCCCTGCTTCTATGAGCCTCTTTTTTTCTAATGTTATAATAAATGGAGTATAGTAGTTTGTTGAAATGTAACCTTTAACTACTTACATGGTTATTTTTTTTCGTGATATTTCAATATTTACTATCATAAACTCGTAATAGTCCCTGCAAGCGGATTTCCCGCGCTGACCCTGTACTACAGATTATATTATTAACCTAACAATTTTTTTTCTTCCACGGATTATTTTTTTGAGCAACGAGTATGACGGGTAATTTCCAATCACAAACTTTTTGCTTCCTATCGAGATTGTCGCCAGTAACACGCTTACTACTTGTAGAAGCATCAGGTCAGACTGTTCTACTCGTATGTTGGCGACTTTGTGATTTCAATTAAATACAAAGACATTCCGCCTTGGACGCGTAGTTCCTGGCAACAAGGCGACATTTCTCGAGTACAATTTAGACTAAACGTCCGATAGGGAGAATGTGTTGTGATGTAAGTTTCAATTCCAGTGCTTGATTAAGGGTTAGTTGCACCATAGTAGAAGTTAAAGTTAAAGTTAAAGTTTTTGTCAAATTTGACAATTTGACGACCAAAATTGACGTCGAATTGTCAAATTTAACAAAAAATTTAACTTTAACTTTAACTTCTACTATGGTGCAACTAACCCTAAAACTTCAATATTACGTCCTTAACTAGCAAAAAGAAAGAACTAGGTCTGGCATTGGAATAAGTTGAACAAATTTGTCTTTGTGTTGTTATTCTATTGCACAACATTGAATGGTACAAGAGGCGAACTTAATGACAAAAAGGCATTCTCTGCCAGTCAACCATGAGGCTAAGCAGATCAGTACAATTAGGCAGGGTGACAAACATAAAATATCATTCAAGAAGGTGAAACTACTACTGCCTAAAATCAACAATTCAACACTTATGAAAGATAATTCAATGTCATTTGTATTTATAGTCAGAGATTAGTTTTTTTTTCATAAGCTGAATCTGGATCGCTGAATGGCCAAGCCGAGCAAATAAGCGCTATAGCCGTATCATCCTTAACTCAAACAAAGTTTTGCGTTAGACGTTAGAAAATGACGCAATTACTTAAATAACTCTCAGATAACTATCGTTAAGATAACTGTCATACAGATAACTATCTGACATGTGAATTCGAATTCAAGATCGAAATGAGTACTTAGAATCGCTAGCGAATAAACACCAGCGTGAATAATAATTCTGAAATATCGCTAGGTCGCAAAAGCTATCGACGCTGAAACTTGTTGCACTAACGAACCGCTGTTCACTTGTGACTTCTTACGGCAATAAGCGCAAACGAAGTGGCGTTACGATTTCCACTACGTCCGACTTCGAGTAAGTGCTCGATTAAGGGCAGGTATCCTTTGGAAAGAATCTTCATACTAAAAAGTAGCAGGACCAGTCGCCGCGCTCACGCATTTCATAGGCTTTTTAACGTAGTAAATAAGACAGTTGGTTCATCGAGTCAAAACCTGTGAATTTGTTAATGAATATTTAATTTTAGTGGCTATAATCGAGTAAAAAATATCTTGGAAATCTGTCTTTCTGTCGAGTGAAGTTTATATAATCATGTAACTGAATGCGATTTTGGCTAGTTACATCCTTAACTGATACTGAGAATTCAAAACATTGTTTATTATGTGTTAGGTGGCTTTTAAAAACCGTAAGTACGCCCTTCCTAGCCTTTAGGAGACGCGGTGCGTCAAGCGGTGCGGTGCGCCAAGCGATCCGCCAGAAACAAACATACGGTGAAGTTTGGGTCGTTCAAGAAGAAGCGTTTGTTTGAGTTGTAGCGTGACATGACGCGGCAAGCGACAGGCTTCACAAGGCAGCAGAAGCCGCACGCAACACTCGACACCTTGCGTTTTCATGAACAAGCCCCTAAATTTCTATAATATGTTTGAGTTTGCCCATGGGACGATGCAGGCCGCTTTTCGCCGCCACGAGAAGTCACGCACACGATTCTCATCGCCCTGCGTCTCCTGAAACGAGCCCTAAGTGATATTCTCACAAAACTAGGCTTGTTTTCGCCCCGGTGTCGACACAGCCACGTGAATCAAAACCGTTTGATCTGATCTGTGCTCGCGACACGCGCTACGCTAATTAAAATCAGTCTCACGTGATTCGGAATAGTTACAGTTTCTGAATGTCGAATTAGCTGGATGGGATTGAATGTAAATTAGTTCAACATAACATCTGTTACAACAATACAGATGTAGGCTTTTCAGTTAAGTAATTGAGTTGAGATAACTTTTAGGAGCGAATCTTCGTATTGTTAGTCCAGATTTTATGGTTGTGATGGAGGTTCCCGTGGCGCAGTGGCAATAGTGGATCGTCAACGATCGCTGGTGTAAAACTGGGTGACCATGACCACTCCAACTGAAACTGAGTCATATGTTTTTCGGGTATAAGCTTACGGAGGCACGATAAGCAGTTGGTCCCGGCTGACGTTGCTAGACGTCAGTCGTTAAGCCTAGTCGGAGACCTTGGAGCGACTTGATAAGATCTAACAGCGAGGTTTTTCACTAATCTGACTCCCTCCTCATAGTTGAGGTGTGGCCTGTGCCCAGTAGTGGGACCTATAAAAGCTTTCGTTTGATTGTTTTTTGTGTTTTTCACAAATTAGTGAGGAAACCGGGAAGAATCTTATAGTTCATTTGATTTTGAATCTTATACCTTTGACAACCGAATGTGCTCGGTTTAATTTTGGCTCCAACCAATTTCGTGTGCACCTATCCCCGAATTCTCAAACGTGATTGAAACTCGAGCTATTGGTCCAACAAATCCTACAAATGTCAGTAAAACGAAGATATTCTCTCTCAGCTATCCCTTTAAATGATTTATAATTAAAAGTTGATTTGAAGCATTTTCTTTATTAGTTTGTGAAGCACATTGTCACTTAACGCGAAGCACTTTGAATCGTCTAAAGTAAGACGATGTCTACTTAGCTATATTTTTTTTAGAACGGAGGCCATTTCAAGATGCAGCCGCTATTTACCAAGGGCTGTGGATTTTGAAATTAATAAGAATAAATAAAATTAAATTATGGGGAAGGCTTGTGTTCAGCAGAGGACGTGACGCATTTGATAATGATGATTATTCCAAGATCTATAAAAATTTTAGGGACGTATCATAATTTGCTAGAAATTTTGATAAGATCGATTGATTTGATAGAATCGCTTTTGTCAAACCGTCGACACCTTTTTGATAATCACACGCACAATGGTTTTATAACTAAAAAGAGATAGGTAATGTCAGGGACTGATGCGGAGTCGAATTTTTGCCACTGCATACGTACTTACCTACAATTTAACCATGTTGTAACTTGTGAACAAGATAGTATGACTATTTGCTAGAGCGTAAACACAGATACATATTGCGCAGTGTCGTCTCAAAATGTCAACACTGTCAATGCGTTGCTTAGGTGTACGAATAGTTCTGATTTCGGGTGCCACTTTTTTTAGGCACACGTAACCTACCCCTTTTTTATTATGATGTCATTCATTGCACACATCAAATCATTTTTTGAAATAGTTTAAGTAACCACTTGTTTAATAGTAGGATTGGAGTTGACCCAGTGAATGAGAACAAGAAGCCAGAAGATGAGGTGAACGAGTATCTGATGAAGGCCATTGATGCTCGCTCCATCGACCGCCTCCGAGCTGAGCACTGCCGCCCCTTCACTCTCACCTTCCGAAATGAGAAACTGGAACGCAAGGTAAGTACTTTGTTATGTACTGTTAAATGTATACCCGACCTTATCCCTGGGGTAGCCACAGGCATAGTGATTGTTATCGTAAAGGTAAATGGAACGTTCAGAAGCCCACATTTCGCGGAGCTAATCTCAATCAAACGTCCGCTATTCAGGTTTTTAACGGTGTTTTCCTGAGTTTTCCTAGATCCAACATCAATATCTGTGTTTTCACTTTTCACATTAACAGGTAGACTAATAGCCCAACTAATGTAAGAAATATACTTTGATAGCTGCTAGTGCCATGCAAATTATACTCTAATTCAATAGAAGTAGGATGCAAGAGCTGTGGCTTTGACTTTTGGGCCCGACAGAACACTTGAACCCTTTTAGCATACCATAGAGTTCAATTTCTAATGACACTAGTAGCTGTCAAAGTGAATTTCCTAAATAAGTTGGACTATAGTAAAAAGTTAGCTATTAAAATAAAGATTCCTAAACTTGTTTTCAACAAAATCATTGCAGTAACGAAAGATTCAATACATTTTACTCTAAAGTAAGACAGACAGGTTATTACCATTTAATTTCGTCCACCATTTTGTTAAAATTTTCTACGAACAATTTCAGAGCTTTAACGGTGAAATAGAGCTTTTGTCTGCTTTTCAAAGTCTAATCATCAAACATTGTTACTTAACGGGTTTCGCCGTGTTTTTAATCTAATAATCCAAGAGATCTTGTTTGAGTTATTAGCAGTTATTATTTAAAGCTTTAGCAAGGAATAATCGCGATTACTGAAAGTTTGGAAGATTTTAATAATGGGGAGGTTGTCGGCAAAATTCAATCGTGAGTTCGGATGGTCATCTTTGCGTGTAATTATTGGGGATTTGAACTTTTCGGATTTTCAAAGCTGTTAAGTCTTCTTCTTGTCCACACAATATGCACTGCCTTTTATTTTTTTCGATAATAGCTTATTTTGTTTTATTACTGTTATAATAATATTCAGAATCAAAAATGTTAGAAACTGTCTAGGGATATCATAGGGATATCATTTTTCAAATATTTCATAAAGTTAAGTTTGTTTACAAGTTGAGCATTATCTTTGAATAACGCGGGGACAGAGCTGCCGTCTATAAGCTTAAAGGCCGCTTAGTGACAAAAACTACTTTTGAGTTATTGAGGAAATAAGCGGCAAAATTTTCAAACCGATGCTACTCTTTAAATAAAATGGAGAGTAATGTGTGTCATACACCAAAAGGAAGGTTTTTTTTTCTTCTTTCACATGAAATTGATAAATTCATTCAGATGTTGGTACTCTTTAAACTTAACACATATTTTCCTACCGTCTTGGGAAACTTTTGAAAAAAACTACAAGTGTACAAAATTTAAAAGCGGCTAAAGCGGCTTGACTGCTTTACAGTTAATAGATTTTTTAAAAACAGCAACATATACTTAGCTATAACGCAGTTTTAATTTTAGCGTATTTTAAACTTAGAACTGAACAATTTTATATTGATCTTACTCATAACAATAAAGCGGCTAACTACACAATGCCGCCTTTTAGCTGAGTTGATGTGGTTTAACTGCTCTTCTTTTGTTTCATAATAACTTTTGAAACAGTTGTGCATAGCTGAAAAGCGGTAAATTATCAAACCCTTTCATATAACTGCTATTTAGGCTAGCATGATCATCATAAGTTTTTTTCAAATCCTACAACGTATACGCTAACTTACAAAATAAAGCAAACATTTTACAAAGAAAGGTCAATTTATTACCATGAAACTCCAAAAAGACATCAAAAAACTTAAACAGTTACACCAAAAATTGCACAAAATTATATTACAAATCATGAAAAATTTAACAAATTCAGCAAAAAATACACTGTCACCTAAACTATGATCATTTGACATGTTCTTATTCATTGTAATTAGAAACAGAATAATACATCAACTAAAAACACAAATGTAAAAAAAGCACAAAAATCCCATTTATTAGAACACTCAAATTCAAAACTAAGTAATTACTTACCCAACGCGACGCTAAAGAACGAAAGTTAACGTGATATTGAAGAACTGTCTAAGTTTTGTATGAATAAGGGGGTTAGTCTTCTCAGTTAAGACCACCAACTAAGTGACTAAGCGAGAGGACTTACTTCTACGAGTACTGAGAGCGGAGATATCGAAAACGCCTGGCGGTTCCTATCTTCTCATATTTTAGACACCGCTAAATCTGCTTTGGGTCTAAAAATGTGTAAAAACGAGGATTGGTTTGATGAGAATGATAGCGTTCTAACTGGTGTAATAGGCACACATCGGAAACTCCTCAGGCAGTACAGTAGGTTGCGCTATAGCTCAGGTACTGAAAAGATACGGCAAAGCGAATAACAACGGAGTGAAAAGACAAATGGTGGCAGGAGAGGGCTCGTCACTAGCAGTGGCTCGCTGATACGAAAAGTACGACTTCTGTTGCAAGAGTGCCTTTAAAACCAGCAAATGGTCAAGGCCTTCTGAAAAGCAAGGAGGAAGTCCTCGAGCGATGGGCTGAACATTTCAGCACTCTGCTTAATGTGGTCCGATCAACTGACTGGGAACACGTATATACGTTCTCTTTCTCAACTTCCCATAGCAATTGAGCAGGATGAGCCCTTGTCACTAGCCGAGGTTGTTCTGGCCATCAAACAGCAACAAAATATCCCGTCGGCATTGATTTATACCAAGAGAGCTGTGGAGAATACGGTGGTGAGGGGTTGCACTCGGCTGTATGGAGATTCTTTGCTCTTTGAAAGAACAGGTCCCCTCAACTTTCAAAGTTTCTCGCATTAGGGCTTTATATAAGAGCAAGGGAGATCGATCTGACTGTAACTCATACCGTGGTATTTCGCTTTTATCAGTCCCCGGAAAAGTTTTTGACAGCATACTTTTGAACCGCCTTTTAGAACTCTCAGAAAAGCTCTTGAAAGAGATGCAGTTTGGCTTTTGACCAGAACGAGGCACCTGTGAAGCCATATTTTCAGTGCGCCAACTCCAAGAAAAAAACAAGAGAACAGAGTCGCTCATTGTATTTCTGCTTCGTAGACCTGGAGAAAGCGTTTGATAGTGTGCCTCGAGAAGCACTGTGGCTGGTATTGGGAACATTGGGATGCACTGAGAAGTTTATGAGGCTACTTAGGCTCCTGCATGATGACATGGAGTGTGTGTAGCTGTCAGCGGCGAAAAGTCTCACTTCTTTTCCGCTACCTGTGGGGTGAAGCAAGGGTGCGGTTTGGCGCCCACACTGCTCGCGCTTTACTTTGCAGTTGTAGTCAGAGATGTCTTGCATATTTATTCAGAAGGAATCCGTATTCATTTCCGTTCCGATGGCCTTTTCAACCTAGCAAGCTAGCAAATCAGCATCAACAAGACGGAAGTGATGTTCCTAGACATGCACGATCACGAGGCGCTGAATATAAAAGTTGGTGAGAACGAGCTGAGGCAGGTTGATAAGTTCCGCTACCTGGGGAGCACAGTAACATCCAAGTGTGAGCTTGATGCTGAGATAAACATCAGATTAAATGCCGCAGCTGCAGTATTCAGTAAGCTGAATATCAAGGTCTTCCGCTCCCAGGATGTTAAACTGGCCACCAAGATCTCGGTCTACATGGTAATTGTTTGGTCTAAGTCAAGGTCCACTGTTTCGAGACTCGACGGTGCGCTGAGTTTAATGCCAAACGCGACAGTTGAAAGCCCGACCACCTATGGCGATCAATTATAACTATATTCAACGTGTGCTCACATGCCCCCAGTGTGCGAGGGTCTTCAGCAATAAGATTGGCTACACAAGCCACATGCGATTCCATGAAAGGCAGCCACAGCGAAGTTAAGCGGTCACCGTAGCCAAAATTGGGTAGGATAGCATCATCATCAGGTAAAAAGAAAAAGAAAGAAAGAATAAAATTTATTTGGTTTTGCATCACACAGTAAATACAAAATAAAAACACAGGACAGAAAATAAAATAAAACAATATAAACAACAAGACGCAATAAAGCAAAGTAAAACCTAACGTTTATTTGTGTGAAGCATAAACCAAAATGGTTACCACTCCAAAATAAAAACCCAGGACAGAAAATAAAATAAAACAATATAAACAACAAGACGCAAAAAAACAAAGTAAAACCTAACATTTATTCGTGTGAAGCATAAACCAAAATGGATACAGTGTCTTCTTCCTGTAGTACATTGGCGAAATACACCAATCTGACGTAGGAACGAAAAACATTGTTCGACTGCATTCAGTTCTCAATTCATAGTGGCTAGCTTGACTCAAGTCGGCTGCTTGTCGATGCTCGATACAATTTCGCAGTAAACAAAAATTATTTCAGTTTTTTTGAAATAATTAAATAAAACATAATACGTACCTTGGAAACCTTCCCGCCATGACTAGTAACGATTTTAGCGGGAAACCCTACACCAGCGAACTTCCTCCTCTGAGTGTAATTTGTTTTGCACTAAACAGCCGCAACCCGCCCCGCCCGGGAGCTTGCGAGTTTGCCGCTTTTCAGCGATGTACTGATATTTAGCGGTTTTTTTGCTAAGCAAAGCTTTGTAAAAAATATGTATTTTACTTTGCGTACGGACTAACGTGGATTTCTTAACTAGTTTATTTATTGTAAAAGTAGAAACAATGCAATGCTTGAAGGCCGCTAAATGATTCTTACTGCCTTCAAGATATTAAAAAGAGCTTTGCCGCTTTCAATTTATTTATGCAAGGTATATTACACCTCAACTTAACCAAGCTAGTAAGCGGCTAAAAATACTTTGCTGCCTTCTAACTAACTGCGAACTGGGAACTGTTTTTTAGCTAAGCATTGATAGTCAAATTGTTCAGTCGATCCAAACGTTAAAGTAATTTAGCTACCTTCTAATCTTGTTTAGCTGTTTTGCCGCCTTTGAGCGATGTAAAATATTTTTTTTCTGTATTAAACTGCCTTTATAAAAAAAATATCTTGGAAACGGTAAAAGATAGAATAACCGTTCTTAGACAGATCGATAGAGTTTTTTTTTTTAAATATTTCCATATTTAAAAGTGAAAAATGGTCAAATGTCACTAAGCGGCCTTTTTAAGCTTATAGACGGCAGAGAGGCATAAGATAAAGGTTAAGAATATTACGAAAAAAAACGTTTGATTATGCTAAAATTTTGACACCTTTTAAAAGAAAAATCCGTCTTTTTTAACGTCCTTACGATTGTACAATAATGCTACTATACTAGGATTTTTAATTGTAGTCAGTGAATTGACATTTTCAGTGTGGCAGGTTTTCAGTCCCAAATAAATAGTGATGTGGTAAATCGAGTTTTTATAATTAAAAGTTAGTCGACATTACAGCCTGGCAAAATAGTCGTAGTGAATGACCACGTCTCACTTCCATATGTCATTACTGGCAACACACACTGGTCAGACTTTCGTCTTGAGACAAAGAGGTATTTCGGTAAACTGTATTTAGTAAATAGGTTTCCAGTTTCAAAATGTTTTGTTTCTGTATTATATTATTTACAGGTAAGAATTTCGTTTATTAACAGGTCATACAACTGGAAAAGTTTGGGAGGATACAACAGTAGAATCTTCCAAACAAGCGTTTTCTAAAGGTTTGACTACAGGCCTAAAGGGCCCAACCGAGAGATGAATTCAGGGTGTTGCCAAAATTAAAGCCAAATGCGGTGCTGGTATTAGATAACGCACCGTACCATTCAAGAAAAGTCGAGCGTATCCCCACTTCAAACTGGCGGAAGGCTGATATTGTTCACTGGTTAGATGAAAAACAAATTAAATATCAACCTACAATGATAAAGGCTCAATTAATCGAAATAGTAAAATTACAAAAATCAAATTACGAACGCTATGCTGTGGAAGGGTTGGCTGCTGAATACTGTGTCACAATCCTGCGTCTGCCACCTTATCACTGTGAGCTCAACCCAATAGAGTTAGTTTGGGCTCAAGCAAAGGGGTACGTTGCCAGGAACAATAAAACTTTTAAAATAAAAGGGGTAAAAAAAATATTTGAAGAAGGCCTGAAAGAGGTGACGCCTGATAATTGGTGACAGTGCATACACCATGCCATAAAAGTCGAAGACAAAATGTGTCAACTCGACCACATTATAGACCAATATGTGGATTCCTTCGTTATAAATGTAACTGATTCCGATTCTGAATATACCGATTCAGAATACGTAACGAATAAAAACGTTTATAATTACTTGTATTTTCCTGACTTTCAAGTGTTAATTCCCCTGAACCTCTTTGAACATTTTTTTCCCAGCTATGTTTATAATTTTTTAGTGAGTAGTTTTAATATGGAGGTAGGGTCCATATTTCTTAAATCGTATTATTTAATTCGTTGTGTACCTATTAAATATTTACAATTTAAAAAAGGCTTTGAAACCTAATCAAATAAAGCATGACTAAATGTCAGTCTAGTGATTGCCGAACGTCACTACTGTAGCGGGTCACCCTTTTTTGTATCAGTCACTGTTGAAGTTGTCATTTTGCTGACTACAATTATTAATCGTACTATACAATAAATTTCTTTATACAATCTGAAAGGGCAGATATAGCAGTTTCTGTGTTCTAAAAACTTCTACGTTGGTACCAACATTTTAATTTTTACAGCCTCCCAAATAGCTATACTTGGTATGAAAATGCTTGAGATATCCCTAGACACTTTTGAGCAGTGTAGTTTAAATAGGTATATTCTATTTAAAATTTCAAGCTTTTTCAGGCGTTTTAAACGCCCCCCATCTCAACGCCTTTCCTGCAAATTGTTGGAATTCTTCGTCTTGTCGCCCTTTTGACAGTGGCGTACATATAGACTTTGACGTCATACTTGACTGACGCCATTGGCCAAATCGTCTGACCAATTATAACGAACGCAATGTTTCAACGCAATGAATTTCGCACATTTGTTTACACTTTTCAATAATTTTTCACATCGAAAAATAAATATTGTGAGGAAATATTGACAAAGACGTAATGACGGTTACAAATATGTAACAAAAAAGTGACACTCATCTGTTTCAAGTGCATATTGCCTATTATAAAAGGACACACATTCAAAGTCGAGAGGTTTTTCGGACATCGTCTTCAAATTTAAGATGAAAATTACTTAGCTTACAGCTTCAATTCTTAAGACACCGAGAGTAGAGAGATAAAAATGTTAGTGCCAAACTGACTGGCGTTTACAGAGACTCTGTATTATGGTTCCTGGATCATTGACCCACTATTTATATCAACCTACTATTATCAGCATGAGATTTTTACGGACTACGCCTAAATTTAGATTCACTTTGCTTTCTTGGAAGATTTAAACATATTATTATACTAGCTGTCCCGACAGATGTCGTTCTGTCGAATATTATTGAACTTTCGCACCTTGAGACTTTCCCTGATATTACACAATTGTTTTAAGACCAAAATTAGCCAAATCGCTTTAGTGGTTCTCAAGTTTTAGTGAGACAAACGAACAGCAATCCATTTTTATATATAAGCTAACATAACTATCTTCTTGTTGTCGCCGCAAATTGTATTATTTATCTGACAAGATTGTTATATCAAGCCAATATTGTTACGCCTTTTTTGGGTAATCTTGTAATGACACAACAACAACATATTAACTCGTCTCTTAAAGCCGAAGCTTTTGAGTAAGTTCGTTAGGTATAGCTAGTTTGAAACAACTTACATTTTTGAAGCCAGCGCAGCGACTTTACTATCATGCAATTTTGTTTTATCATGAGCAAACTGCACTTACCGGGCACCTGAAAGTTCCTTCGAGCAGTTGAGAGTTATGTTGTAATAGGAGTGTCAATCTCGCTTAGTGTATCTAACTTTTTCAATCAATCAATCAATTGGCTATATTGCTAAACCAATTGAGTCCTCTTTAGTTTTAGGAAACGTTAAAAACATGTAAATACTTTTGAGCAAAGTTATTACAATAAAAAAGACGTAGATAGTTGATGTCAGTACAGATGCGAAGTCAAAAATTGTCCAAGGAGTACGTGGTTGTCCATTTGACCGTGTTATAACGTGAGAACAATACAACATGATTATTTAAGCGTATACGAGACGGATACATGTTGCGAAATGTCGTCTCAGACTGTCAACACAGTCAATGCTTTGCTCAGGTGTACGAATCGTTCTGATTTCGGGTGTTACTTTTTTAGCACAAGTAACCTATCCACCTATTTTTATTATAATATCATTACTTTTGAGCTGTCGCATTAACTTTGTTGACGTTGTCATAGAAATGATGAAGATACGGTCAAATAGGTTGTATGGCGAAATACAAAATTTCCTAACTGTACATTGCAACGCGCAGATAGCTTCGCTGTAGACGCGGGTCCACGAAGCGTAACGCCTAATGTCATACCGATGCACTGTCGTTGCCAGCTAACCGCTCGGCCTCCCTGCATCCCGGGAGACGGCCGTTTGGTCGGTTTTAATTGGCAACATCGGACCGGACTGCCGCAGAGCGGTCGAGCGGACCGGATATTGGGTTGTTGGGACTGATGAGGACAAATTGTTATTGTGACGCGAAACGGCCGTTCGCTATTGTTTTGCTTTTCTAGCTGGGGAGCCGTCTTTGTGGATACAGGCCGGGTCTAATTGGTGGTCAGTTGACCCTTGATAGGAAAACTAAATTTAAGCACGTAGTGTGCAGTATGCACACACAATTTGAGGCTGTCAATCTAGTAGGTATGTAAAAAAGTAAAAAGTAAAAGTAAAAAAGTAAAAATATTCTTTATTCATGTAAACTTATTAAAAAGCACTTATGACAAGTCACAACATAAAAATTTAAAAGTAATAATGTGATTCTACCACCGGTTCGGAGGTGTTGATTCTACCGAGAAGAAACCGGCAAGAAACTCGGTACTTACTCTTTTTTAATTTTGTTTGTTTACAATAATTGCGATAACAGAGTAACAACAGTAAAGTCAAAATACATGATGTGCAGAGGAGCAGACTATTTCTGAGATGACCACAAATCCTTGTCGTTCAAGTAATCTTTTACACTGTAATAACCTCGTTTCATTAACTTTTCTTTAATTTGCGATTTAAACTTGTGAAGAGGTAGTTCAACAAGACTTTGAGGTACTTTATTAAAGAATTTTACACATTGACCCACAAATGATTTTCCTACTTTATGAAGTCTAAGATTAGGATTAACAAGTTTGTTCTTGTTTCTTGTATTGAATTTATGACTATCACAATTTTTCTTGAAAAGGTGCAAATTTTTACGTGCGTACATTATGTTGTCATAAATGTATTGAGAGTGTACAGTTAATATATTTATCTCCTTAAATACTTCTCGGAGCAAGTCGCGTGGTCTAAGGCCGTATATGGAGCGAACGGCTCTTTTTTGAAGTACAAAAATAGTATTTATGTCCGCCGCTGACCCCCACAACATTAGTCCATACGACATTACACTATGAAAATAACTGAAATAAACTAATCTCGCTGTTTTAACATCAGTCAAGAGTCTTATTTTCCTTACTGCATAAGCAGCCGAACTAAGTCTTCCTGCCAGGGACGTAATATGCGGACCCCACTGTAATTTGGAATATAAAGTGATTCCTAAGAATACAGTGGAATTCGCAATTTCTAATGGTTCATCGTCCATATTATAATAATAATAAGGCCTCCTGGTCGATTCCGACCACAGCGGCTAATCTCAACGAGATTAACCAAGTACGCAGGAGATATTACAGTGCTCAAGTGTGCGCGCAATACACAGGTGCACTCCCTATTCCATCACCTTTCTATGACCCGATGGGACGACAGTTCGACACGACCGGAGAAAGGTGAGGCGCCGGACCGACTTTTTACATGCCCATCCGATAGCATGGATCATCTTACTCTTCGGACTCGAGGTGATCGGCCTCCACTGTCCTAACCAACTCGAAACAACAACACAAACATAACATGTTGTTGGTTCGCGCGGGATTCGAACCCACGACCTCCGGGTTGAGAGCCCAACGCTCTAACCGCTACACCACGGAGGCAGTTTTCTTGGCATTGAGCAATAAATTATTACTAGTGAACCAACGCACTACTTTTGAAATAGTATTATTTACGTCGTCAAATGCGTTTGTACCTCTGCCGACTTTAAATATCAACGAGGTGTCATCAGCAAATAATACAATCTCACATACTCCTTTTACACAGAATGGAAGGTCATTTATATAAATTAGGAAAAGCAGGGGTCCTAATATTGATCCCTGGGGCACTCCCATATGTATGGTGGCACCGGAAGAGTTCGTGCCGTTGACACTCACTTTTTGAATCCTGTCTGTGAGATAGGATTTTATCAGGCTAAGTGACATGTTTTAAACACCGTAATGTCTCACCTTAATCAGTAGGATCTCATGGTCTACGCAATCGAAAGCTTTTGAAAAATCACAATAAACTCCTATTGCATCTAGCTTGCCTTCCCACGCATCGAATATATGTTTCATTAGTGCAACTCCTGCATCAGTTGTGCTTCTATTCTTAGTAAATCCAAATTGCTTTTCATGTAATAGCTTATACCCATTTGGCGCCGCTGTACCTGATTAGGTACAGTGAAACAATTGAGGGTAGTTGTATTCTTTTTTGACTTCTTGATGTTGTTACTGTTTGTTGTAGTGGTCAATGGAAACGGTGCTTCAAATTAATTACAGTTTATGTGGATACATGATTAAAATTAGTGTCTGTGAGGATTTGAACATCGTGGTATAATTGTGTATAGAGGTAAGTACTAAATATTATTATTTGTAAAGATTTGCGTAAAAGACAGGTTACTTTTTATGAATATTTTTACAGTGTACATACTTCAGCTTCGTAAAAGTTTCAAATCATTGTTTGATTTCATATATTGACATTGTTATCGTGGCTGGAATAGTACTGTACCTGATTGAGTACAGCGGCCGAATCCGTATAACGATTTTAACGATAATTTGTGTTTTGTTTCAGATTTATGTCATAATGAGCTCGAAACGATTTCACGTTTCTCATCATTACAGCGGGCTAGAGGAAGCAGTAAACGCTATTTTAGAACAAAGCGACAGTGATACCGAATATGATCTTGCTGTTATACCGCCAGCACCCCGTGTTGTCACAGATGAGGAAGAAGGTGCCGATGAAGACATGATTTCTGCCGCCTTACCACGGGAAGTGCCTGGAAATATTGAAGTGTTTAGACCTGCCGAAGACACTGTTCAAAGTGATGATGCCGACAGCAGCGATGATGAACCTTTGTCTGAAAAGGCAAAGAGAATTTGACGAGATCAGCCAAATCAACCGGTATGGCGAAAATGTGCTCCAACATACTCTTCTCCGCCTACTGAAAAATCAGATGTACAAGATAGACAAGAAAAAGTAAAAGAGCAGCTACAAAATCTCACTCCAGTACAAATATTTGAGCAATTTTTTGATGAAGACGTCATCAGCCTAATA
Source organism: Udea ferrugalis (assembly GCA_950022985.1). Classification (NCBI taxonomy): domain Eukaryota; kingdom Metazoa; phylum Arthropoda; class Insecta; order Lepidoptera; family Crambidae; genus Udea; species Udea ferrugalis. Next base: position 4,070,373 of record OX465515.1, read on the forward strand.
ATTTCTCATACACTTTTATATTCTAATCAAAACAATAGACACAATTTCCAAATAGATTCGGTTGATTTGAAAAAGTTTTTAGGAATACTGATTTTATCTGGATACCATAAATTGCCGAGAGAAGATTTGTATTGGTCTTATGATGAAGATGTTGGGGTTGAAATGATATCAAGAACTATGTCTAGACAAAGATTCCGGGACATAAAAAAGAATCTTCATTTAGCCAACAATGATGAAGCAAGTACTACCAGAGACAAGATGTTCAAAGTACGGCCACTAGCTGATATTCTAATGACCAAATTTCTGCGGTGGGGTGTGATGCACGACAATATTTCAATTGATGAATCAATGGTGAAGTATTTCGGTCATCATCCTGCTAAGCAATTCATCCGAGGAAAGCCAGTCCGTTTTGGCTATAAGAATTGGGTGGCAGCAAGTTCTACGGGATACTGCTATACATTTGATTTTTACTGCGGAAAAGCCGAGAAAGTTTCACCTGACCCTTTAGGATCAAGAGTAATCAAAATTTACTTCAAAAATTAGGCACAGATCCATCATGCCATGAGGTATTTTTTGACAATTTTTTTACCAACTATAATCTCATGGTGGAGCTCAAAACAGAAGGATATCGTGCTACTGGGACAATCAGAGAAAATAGAACCAAGAAGTGTCCAATGAAAACTACTAGCCAGATGAAGAAAGAAGATCGAGCCTCATATTATGATTTTAGGTTCGATAAGCAAAATGAAATCCTGTTAGTGCGCTGGAAAGATAATAGCGTATGTACTATGGCGACAAATTATGACACTATTGATCCGTTAGGAACTGTAAAACGATGGTGTCCCTTACGACGTGAGGAAGCTGATGTCAACATACCAAAACTATTTCAAACTTATAATAGAAACATGGGCGGAGTGGATGAGCTTGATCAATCAATTTCACTTTATAGGGTTGCAATTCACGGAAAGAAGTGGTGGTGGGTTTTGTTCACCTATATGCTAGACATGGCTATTGCTAATGCCTGGCGTCTGCATGTAATGAGTCACAGTGATAGCATGGATCAGCTCATGTTCCGACGTTCCATCGCAAGGTACTATTTACGCCAGAAAACACAATATAAAGCTCGACCTTCATCCTCTTCTGTACCAGGATTGCCTCAAGATGGTATAGGACATTATCCCCAGAAGATTGAAAAACCTCTGCGATGTGTTTTATGCCATTCAAGAGTACGTTGGCAATGCAAAAAATGTTTAAAAACATTGTGTGTGGAAAAGTCATGCTTTGAAAATTTTCACCTATAATACGCCGCTGTACCCAATTGAGTACACCCCCTCAGAATGGACCCCAATAACATTTTAAATTTTTTTTCTTCATTTTTTGTTTATTTCATGTGTATGCAATAGTAAAATAAAAGTTTTGCATAATTAACTTTGTTTAATTCATTTTGGCGGTAAATGGGAAGAGAAATGAGAGAGTAACTGATTCATAATAATTTTTTCAAAAATTTTACTGTCTTAGTAAGTATAATCTTAACGATATAAATATGCCGATTTAAACTTCAACTGCTGTATAATGTTAAAGTTGTTGAACTTCGGACCCGTTTACAACCCCATTACGGGTTGAATTTCAAAAATGATTTCATAGTGCTAACTAACACAATGAAAGGAACCCCTATATCAAATAACATGTACCTGGGCAAATAGGAGACTGATTAAAAAGATTCTGACAGCGGCTCATAGAAAGCAGCAAGTTTAACTATAACTTCTAAGTTACTCCGGTCTCGTTTTAGATTCAATATTATTTCCATTACTTTTTGCAGTACAACTCAGAGCGAGACAGAATGCTGAAGGTCTACTTCATCTGCTCGCTGATCGTATATGCTGCTGTGGTCATTGTCCAATTGCTTGCATTCCATGTGTAAGTATCTGAACATTTTCCTTATATTCAGGTTCTTGACGATCGTTGTTGTAAAGCAACACACGCTGGGTAGGAATTTACATGTGTAACCTATTAAAATGTATAGTCTGTTTGCGTTAAGAATGCAGTCATTTCATACTTTGTCCATCTAGCACGTCCCCTAACCAATGAAATCGTTCCTTATTAAAAAGTGAAGTTCACAGCCACCACTTAAACGCATACTTTGGAACGCAAAGGTTGTGAATTTGAGTTTTTTTGCGTGCAACAGAATTAAAATTAAAAATCCCTGAATTCTTAACGCAAACGGACTGTAGCGATGTAACTGCAACTGCTTGAGAGTTGGTCACAGTTGCCATCGCTAGATGTCAGTACCATCGCACAGAGCCCGCGTTTGACCTTACCTCACAGTTGACGTCAGGCCTGTGCCCAGCAGTGGGGTGTGTAAAGGCTGTTGTTTGTTTGACATGTTCTTATTACGAGAATTCCGTACTTCTTATATTTATAAAGAAACATTTGATTGGAAATGGTTGGATGGGGTTCCTTAATGGTTGTTTGGGTGTAATGTTTGACTACCAATTTGGTGTAATGTTTAAGAAGTTGGCTGCTACAGCATTCTGGTATTTTATAGTACAAGACCCGCTTAGTTAGAGCAGTTAGAGGCTAGACGGCACTGTGTGTAATAATGTCCAGTGATATTAATTTATTTATGTATCTTTTTTAACTCCAGCAACCTGGCTGGTTTGATCGCGATCGTCACCTGCGGCCTCTTCATCACAGCTGCCACTGGTATCATCCTCTGCGTGGACTTCAAGGTATTACGAGAGAAAGTTTATTTATTTATACAGCATACGCACACGACTACTCCAAACGGGGCAGTCAGAGGCACACTAATTGTTTACGTCATGGCGAACATTCAGAAGTCGACACTCCGCCGAATGATACCACCGGTTTGAGCGCGTTATAAGTGTTGGAACAAACCTGAATGTATTTCTTTGAAAAAAGAAGAAATAACGGCACCTGCGTGTTCCTGCTAAATTAGGTCCAACGGACCTGTTAAGTTCAAGTCAATAGCACAGTGACTTATTTTCTTTCACGGCATTCATGAGTACGTCATTGTGAGTATTGTCATCTCCCAGTTTCGAAGTACGTTACGTCACGGTAAAGAAATATAACAGTATTGTGACTTCGAACAAGCGTACGGAACTCAAGTTATACCTACGCGACCCGGCGATGTCGTTCATAGATCGGCTCTCAGTCGCGAATGCTCCGCGCGCCGTGCAGTGTCGGACGGACAGTTTTGTGTGTTTTGTACCATTTTGTGAACATAATATTGTAAATGTACTATGGCAGGGCAAGGTAATTTTTTTATTGTGCTGTGTTAGGTTGTTTAAATTCATCAAGAACGCACCCAGAGTTATCATTCTTTACATTACCTACAAACTCCGAAACGTAATTTTAAAATATTTTGTTTTGTACCTACATAATAGCACGTAATTTGTTACAATATGTTTAAAGACAGGTATTTCGCTTTATCCTTCGAGTAATACTCCTAGATTATTGAATAAATGAGTTGACAGGGTGAAGGATAGTGACAGACAAGTGAAATAGGTGGTTCATCGGTAGGTTGGATAAGTAAGTAATTCGTAAAGTACGCTTGCATTAAAATTTGCGGGTTTACGGTTTAATTTCACAACACCGGGTGAATGACCTTAGGTCGGAAATCCTTTGCGCGCATGATACGTGCTTCTCAAGTAAAGGATTTGCTAACGCAATAGTTTTATAGCTAGTCCGCCGCAAAATTGGTTCATTGTAGGTATTGAGAAAGGAGGTCTTTCAAAAAAATATTAGTAGGAAGTAATCTTACTTCCTACTAATATTGTAAATGCGAAAGTTTGTGAAGATGTATGTATGATCTTTTTTCACATCAACACATCCTTTTTCATTCACATAGGAATTTCATTTATTTAAATAGAAATACAATATGGTGTATATGATGGTAACATCACAAAAAACAATTTTAAAACAAGAAAGAAACAATCCGGATCCGGATTGTTTTAAAAAACTACAGGCGGTAGCCCTATCGCGAGGCGACGCACCGCGCGGCTGTAGGCACTTAACTCAAGGACGGGGCCGAGTCATATTACTGTTATATTTCTTTACCGTGGTTACGTCTCTTCCTCTTTCGTTTTATGCAAAACGTGGGGCCAAGAGACAGTGGTCCAAACATTTTTTTTAGGTCGAGGGCATCATAAAAAGTCATTTATAAAAAAAATGTTACTAGAAAAATAATTTAGAGTTTATTTTAAGACAATTTTCTTTTTACAAATTTTTGGTAATAATTTTCGCTATTTCAAAAACTAATACAATTTTCAAAAAAACACCGGCGCAACGTTTACTGTCGTTGGGCCACACTGTATTATTTTCACTTATTTACTACCTATGTTTGACTTAATTCCGTCCTTCTAGTACACCTCTCCACGTCTGAGGCGCGTGGCCGTCCGAATTCACAACAACCGCACTTTGGCTCAAGTGATGTCGTTCGTGGTCACCATGGCCCTCATCCTCCAGATCCAAATAGTTATGGTGAGTGCCATAGATCTTAGGTGCTGCAGTCACATTATGTTTGTATACTGTGTATTTTTCCTGCCTGATGCCAACACGACCAAATGTATTTTTCAGGTTTTCAGCTCTTTAGTAAAAATACTGCATGGAAAATGCTAAAAACAATAATAACTATACTGTGTGTTTATTTATTATTTTTATTATATTATTGAAGTCTATTATTAAGTGTATTTTATTTTTGTTTATTTATTTATTTATGAAAGGTATACAGACAGATTCATGTCCACATTATTTAGAAATATCTTCTGAAAGGCCAAACCGCAATCCAAAGATTGTACACACAACATGATGTTTGTTTTGTTGACGATTTAAAAGCGCTTGTAACAGGTCTATTCAAATTAATATATTTAGAAATTTGAAGAATTCCGAAAAGTACGATTCAAACTTAATGACGGCTGTGAACCTCGCGCGAGTCGATGCGCAGAACACAAGGTGTCAGCGGGTTGCGAGGTGAGGACAATCCTTCGCACTCGGCGCTCGCAGCTAACTTCCGAGACACCAATAAGTTTGAATCGTTTTACACCAGTGTTCGAGTAAATGTTTTGACCTAAAAGTGCTCCCCCACTGCATTCTTTTGTTCTTCATTGCACAACATTGAATGGTACACAAGGATGATTTAATGTCAAAAAGACATTCTCTACCAAAACGTAAGGCTAAGCAGAAAAGCACAGGAGGTGCAGAAAACAGAAAGCAAAAAAGCACACAAAAATAAAATATCATTCAAGTAGTTAATTAAGATTTAATTCGTAATGTACCGGTACAGATTCTGAAATAATCAAAGAAACTCACATTCAAGTACTTCTTATCATACACAAATATACACCTGATGCCCTGAAATACAATGTCTTAAAAGATGAATTTGGAAAAGCGTTAATAATTTGTTGTGGTTTTAGGTGCTGGGGCTGTACAGAGGGTCCATGATTGACCCGAGCAGCCTGTCGAAGGAAGCTCTCAAAGGCGAATTCTGCCCATACCAGTTGAATGAGGTAAGATTTATAACTAATCATACAAACTACAAGAACATATAGAAACTACGAGTCCCGCCTGAGCCCAAGACCGAATGTTATTTCTGGGTTTCCTATCTTTTGTACGAAGATAATGCATTATCCCTAATGCTAAAATAGTAATAACCCACAAGAACATGTTCTTAAAAGCAGACAAAAGCAATACATTTTCCACGTACCTGTATCGGCAACACGACACAACACGGCGTTGTGAACAAACTACGCTGCCGATCGTGCGCATTTTTTGCTTTTAATCAGTCGCTCACAGAATGATTCGCCAAGCAAAACGTCGCAAACTGCGGACATTTCGTTATGTATGGACACTCCATCTAAAATGTGTAGGTAGGCAAACTGGAAGCAAATAGCCAGCCGCTCACGTTCGCCTAATCAGGAAGTGCCCTTAGTGTTTGTACCGCAGACCAGGGCCCCAAGTCTGCTAATTTAAACGAAACGTCCATTCAACCGAGGCTCAATAGGGATAACAATACGATTGACACAAATTCGGTAGTCTGCTAAAATCAACAATCGTCTCAATATGAATGCATTTCTAATCGGAATGGACGCTCAGTCTTAATAACAAACGGTATTGCCAACTAAAATCTACCATGCCGCTGAATGAATGAACGAATGATTTCTTTAATTTGAATGATCATTTTCTTCAGTTTCTCAGATTAGATTACATTTCTTTTGCGTGGACTTATTTGGTTTGATTATTTAACATGACTACACGTTTTTTAAAACACTTTATTTTATAATACGGTGGCTAAAGTATTAGTTCTCCATGCCAAAGTCTGCCAAATTAAAAGTGTCTCCTGTCTATAGCCTGTCATGTCTCATTGTCAAATGTCAAGTTGTCAATTTGTTCGAAAACACCATTGCAAAAGCAATAAAATCAATTTATTTTTGGCTTTGTTTATTTGTTAAACGAGACTTGAACTTCGTGATAAGAACTATGTATTGTATGTATTGGACAGTAAATAATATACTTTCTTCCCTTCGTATCGGTAAGTATTCGCACACCATATTTCATTTTTGTGTTAGTTTTTGGTGGTGTACGTCGCTTTTATTTCCTGATCTTTTATATCTTAATTCCAGGTGAAGACTAACTAAGACTACTACCTCAATGCGCATTGCCACGAAAAGGTTGGAGGCCAGGGACCACCTAAGCGCACTTGGTACGCGGGAGCATGCGCAATCCACAAATAGGCTAGTCACGGCCACAGGGGCCTTATGTGATCTGCAGCCTTTCTATATAAACATTGTAAGCACACACGGTACCTTTATTTATATATTTTGAAGGCAAAGTCATTAACTGAAATTAATTATTTTCACTTAGTCGTTTTTACAAATACCTTCTTCTTTTTCAGGCTCCAGAAAGAGATTTCATACCTAGAAGACAAAGTTGCTTCCCGCTGTCTGTTTGTTCAAATGTACCTATGCTTGAATCCAAGTACACAATGGATGTTGATGCAGTATTTTAACTCAAAGTGATTCAAGGATTAAGTATATTGCCTATTTTATCAGAGAAACACTGATAATTTTAAACATGTATGAAAAATAAAAGATTCAAAAATTGTTTAAAGAATTTTTTTATTTATTATATTATTACACTGATAATCACTCCATAGCCTCAATGCAGCATTCTAACAAATTCCATCAGTGCCGTCTGTTCCGCCTGTGCCCAGCAGTGGGACATTAAGCCGTTAATGTTTTGATATGTCCTTCTTTCCCCTGTGTTAGGTAAGGGGGTCATCATGATCTCTGCAAAGTATATTCACTGTCACCTGGAAATATTATAAAACAATTACCTATAGAAAAAATGCTCATTATACTTCAGCCTTGAATTCAAAGTTAATGTAGTTACGTATTTTTTGGTACAACCAATTCTGTGTTCTGGTTCAAAAGTGGGCTCCTACACTAGAGGTCGCGGGTTCGATCCCCGCACAGTTCATTCTGCATCAAAATGCTGTGTTCATATAGAGTCCTCAAATCATTTTGATGCTGACTGTACAAACATTTGTGTGCATGAATATCACTTTCGGTTATAATAACGGTCCCGTTCCTCATGTACAATGGGTCTCAGATGGCTATGTAAGTTCATCGATGCAACTCAGAACACCCGAATCGATAGAATCTGTAACATCAAGTTTCACCTAACTATTTTTGAAAATAAATACAACAAAAACTCCAAAATACCTACTTGTATAAGAGATGGCTCCCTATTTTTTTTGCTTGATTGCATTCCGGCTTTGGATCCTTTTAGGCCGTGTTGTATACTGGTAGTACAGTGCCAAAAAAATGGACTAACCTTAAAATTGCATCCTTTCGCCGCTGTTGTTTTGTAGATTACTTCCTCTTTTCCGAGTATGCATGGTTTCATAAATCGGACTTGGGCATCCCCCTAAATGCATGTAAGCATTGCCGTGTTGGAATTTAGAGCCCGAGATTCATGGTGCTGAGCTAAAAGCCTAAAGAAGTCGGTGTCGGCGGTCACTCGCGTTATCAATGGTCAAAACATGCCAACCATTCGTAGGAAGTAGTGGCCAATCTTTTAATTCACCTCGAAAAGCACTCACTTCAATTTAAAAGCAGCTTTTAAGTTAAAATACCTAAGCACAATGACTGCAAGAGGTGTTGTTGTTCAATAACACAATTGTCAAAGAGATACGATTGAGCTAAACGTCAAACAAACGTCAAATAAGGAGCGGACTACCGTAATTCTTACAATCGGCTTACCAATGTACCGCTATTAGTGAGCAGTTTTTTTGAGAATAAATGCCTTTGACCCCAATAAATATTTCCTCCCTTCAGCGCTACCTCCAACTAACGCTGCTGGTGATGTTCCTCTGCGCGGTGCACCAGATCTTCATCACGCTGATGAAGACGCTGCTGCTGCTCATCATCTCCATCACCTATGTGGTGATCACCACCCACGAGCACCTCTACTTCACCGACTACTACTTCGACTTCCAGTAAGTGTTCAAGTTTGGTTATTTCATCGAACTTAAAGCCACTAGACGCCTGAGGTTTGATTTTTTGTATGAAATTGAGCGTGTCAATTACTCGAAGCGGTCATTGATTCGACAATAACCTTATTGTCCAACCAGTGACGTTGTCGCTTGACAGCTCATGCAAATGATAGAAACTCTATGGGTGGTAGATTCCGAATTCCGACCCATTTATCTGAGTTCGTGACCATCGCATTTCACCTTTCGTAGCCTTTCGCCTGTCATTAGAGGTATATTGGCTATGAGTTTCAATGTTTTATTTAGAACTGTTTTTTCATAGCTAGAGATATTTTTTATCAGATGAAAAAAAAACTTGCGTCGACTCGATAATGTCAACTCTATAATGTAATATTGGCATACATTTAAAAAATGAGCCCTTATAAAAATATAGAGTTAATTTCTAGTAGAATTTATAACGATTGTTAAAATTTTACAGAAACCCATGCGGCCTGGACTGGAATCAGCAATGGACCAACATTGTGGTTGCGGTGGGCGCCACTGTCGCATTGATAATGCACTCACAGCAAACTGAGAGCACGTACCGCTTGGATTTCATCTGGAAACAACAGGCCAATGGTAAATAAAGATCTTTAAGCCAAACAGCCTAACATTGAAATTGAATTAAAATGTATGTCTTACTAGAACTTATTTTGTTGAATCAATTATTTGGTCAAAGAAACTTCTGAAGGAAGAAAGTTAATCGTCATAAAAAGCTTCATGATGAAATTTTCTGACTACAAGACGTGATTCCTGAGTCTGCCAAACCATTTAACAATTTGCAATAACTTGCTGATACGGGTATTTATTTGCAAATAGACTAGCCAAAAGCGTGGCTTCCGAAACAGGGTAGATAATAATTGATCACATTTTCTTATTATAGGACTGAAATCATACAATTAATTCATTCTTGCCTTAATATTTAGACTTTTGGATGATCTATTCAGTCCAATAAATGGATTTGCTTATTATCGTTGTTAGTGGTCTTGTTTCTACCCCTAATATCCTTCGCACTAGTTTTAATAATATAAACATTGTAATTACACACATCAAAAGTGTCTAGGGATATCTCAAGCATTTTCATACAAAGTATAGCTATTGGGGAGGCTGTAAAAATTAAAATATTGATACCAACGTAGAAATTTTTAGGACACAGAAACTGCTATAACTGCCCTTTCAGATTGTATAAAGAAATTCATTGTGGTAGCATTATTGTACAATCGTAAGGACGTTAAAAAAAGACAGATTTTTCTTTTAAAAGGTTTCAAAATTTTAGCATAGCTATATCAAATAGTGCCAAACGGCCTCTAGGTGTTGACATTGTCACACGAAAGTCTCGAAGGACCGAGTTTCTATGGGCCCGTGAATTTGCCGTATTACAAGATTTATAAATAATCCACCAATAATAGGCAAATTACCGAAATAGGATTGTCCTTTTGAAAAGAATTCTTTTTTCAAACTACAATATCATTAATAATCCCTCAGATGAGAAGGAAGAGATGGAGCACCTCGAGGCGTACAACCGCAAGTTGCTGGCGAACATCCTGCCCGAGCACGTGGCACAGCACTTCCTGTGCAGCGACAAGAACATCGATGTAAGTGTACAGTTTACATCCTTAGTAAATGCCATTAACAAATAAATTGCTCCAAAAAATAAAAACTTACTGAGTCAAAAGTATAAAATTTCAATACATTTTTTTACCAAGTCTTTAATAAAAATGATACCTCTTCGCAAACAATTATTCAGTGGTGTCATTCTCAAAGCATACTTCACTTAGTGCTTATCTTCACTTTGATTTGGGCCTTTTGTAAAACTGAATGATTTCATGATTGTGATCGTTTATATAAGTTTTAAAATATATCGTAAAAATAAGGGAGAATACTTATCCAGGGTAAAGTAAAAAAACAATTGAAGTGAGCGTGGAGATACCTATGCAGATAGACTATTTAATTCAAATCACTGATTCCTTGCAATCGTTATCTTCTCTGTTGCCTCACTGGTTGTTGCCTTCTTGCCCCAGCCGTATTAATGCTAACATCCAAGCAGGAGCTGTACCACGAGCAATGCGACTCAGTTTGCGTGATGTTCGCGTCGATCCCCAATTTCTCGGAGTTCTACGTCGAGCTGGAGGGCAACAACGAAGGTGTGGAGTGCCTCCGACTCCTCAACGAGATCATCGCTGACTTCGACGAGATCCTGGCTGAGGAGGCGTTCAAGTACATCGAGAAGATCAAGAGCACTGGCGCTACTTATATGGCTGCTTCAGGTCAGTTTAGCTTATTTGAGTATATCACACAACCCCGGGATTCACAAACGCAAAACAAAGCTGAACTCTCCCAAGAATACAAAACGGGACGACATGAGTTTCACGGCGTGCATAACATAATTAAATAAATATCACTGGACAATATTCTGCAGAGTGTCATCTAGCCCCAAATGAAAAAGCTTGTAAGCGTGCAATGGGGTATTAGACAAACGATAAACATACTAAAATACTATTGCCTGATAATATTGATTGATGTTTAAGAATTCAGCGGTGAGAGTAATCGTAATCTTCCTTAGCCCGTTTTTTAATAATGGTTGCTTCTGATAAACATACCTAAATACTATTTTCTGTAAATACATTCTAAATACACATAGTAAACAACCAGACCAGTACAAACAGACAATGTTCATACGAATGCATTTACTAGATAAGTCTAATAATTGAAATAATTGTTCAACCGTGGCAGGCTTGACGTTGTCCACCCGGGACCTCGAGGGCTTCCGCCACGTGACCGCGATGGCCGACTACGCACTGCGCCTGCGCGAACAGCTCCAGTATGTCAACGAGCACTCATTCAATAGCTTCCGAATTCGAATCGGTGAGTGAGCTAATGCGAAAGACATCGACCTCCTAGCCAATGGACTCCTAATGTCAGATGAGAGGTTATGGTCACAAAGTCAGATAAATACGTTGGAATCTGGAATCTACCACCCAATGAGTTCCTTTTATATCCGTGAGCTGACTTCACTGATTGGACAATAAGCGTCAGCAATCAGTGAAGTTGCCCCCTGTCTCATGTAATTCTTAATTTGATACAGCAATCAAACATCAGGCTTCTATTGGCTGTAAGGTCGATGGCGAAGGTCTTACGAATGAGTGGTTGAGCTAAACAGGGAAACCTGAGTAACATAATTCTACTCAATATGAACCTTAATGAATGTATCTTCAATGCTCTTAACAACCCCTCGTTAGTAAGATATTTACATGATCCAGAGTCAGCACAAAACATTTGGTCGTATTCTGGAACGTTGTAGTACTTGCATAGAAATCTGAATGTCGTTTTTGTACTAATTGACTTTGTTGAATCTCTACTCATACACAGATCTGTCTTCGGGCAACGTGCTAGAATACGGGCTACTGAATTATTATCTAGATCTTAATAAAATAGGGCTACATCGGTCTTTTAATGTTTGTACTGTCTTCATTACTTACTTTATGACTTTGTTGGACCATGGCATAATAGCATTGTTAATTCTGGCTCTGGCTTAATATTACACCAGATAAAATGTATACTTCAAGAAAATTTTAATTATGTTGTAACTTACTATTTATACTTATATTATAATGTATTTTCAGTAGATATAATACAGCAATGCCTCATCTTTACATTCTTCAACATGCACAAATCTGTCAATGCGATTGTTCACGTCTTATTGCGATTTTTTCTTGAAAAGTATTATTGCTGGCTATAATTTCGGAACAATAAACTGGATATATGTAAATAAAATTTTGATTAGGCATAAACATCGGCCCGGTGGTAGCTGGCGTGATCGGTGCCCGCAAGCCTCAGTATGATATATGGGGAAATGCGGTCAACGTTGCGTCGCGAATGGACTCTACTGGCGTGCTGGATCACATTCAGGTGATTACCAAAATTCTTCCCAGAATCCCTTTTCCTTCCCTATTGGAAGATCCCCAATTTTTGCTGTTGTTGTTGTGCGTAGCGATTGTGGTACCGTAATAACTAGTAAATAGTTGTTTCCTAAATGAATGAGACTGCTAAATATTGCAAATGCGATTTTATGTTCCAAACTGAATTTGGTGATAACCATTCGCTGAATCTACATTGCTGACTGAATTACGTAGGTGACGCAAGAGGTGTATGACATTCTGTCGCCCCGCGGGTACAAGCTACGATGCCGAGGCACGGTCGACGTGAAGGGCAAGGGCAACATGACCACATACTTCCTCGAGGGATTCGGCGAGACCACCCCCCCAGGCACCATGGACATCTACAGCGTAAGCATTTTTATAGTGTTGTTGTGGGGAACTACTATACAAATTAGATAAATACATTTATTTTGAACCAACAAATTAGTGAGTAGGTACAACTTTCACGGGACAAAGATAAATTTGATATTATAATTTTTGTTATTTAATCATTGTAGGTACTTTGACAAATTAAACATAGGTTTTAATTGTTTTTCAGTAATCGCGACTTCGTGACTGTTAAAATGTTAGTTCACTTTGTTTTCTTTTATTTTGGCTCGTTGTCTTTAGACTTCACTTTTAGCTAGTAAATTACAGTAGCTTTACAGATCAGAAGACTATCTCATTGGTAGCCTATTTTTATTCGTACTCATCCGTAACGTGGTCGGATTATTAGTTTTATTCTTATTTTATATCAAGTTATGAAACTCTGAAAAACATGATTTGTGCTTTGCTTTAGCTTATACGGTTAAATTTATGGCAGAACCCGACGCCATCGACATCGGGTGCTGGTGGTGCTTCGGCCCCAGCCCAGGCCTCTGCCCCGGCTTCAGCCCCGGCCTCAGCCCCAGCCTCAGCCCCGGCCTCAACCCCGGCTTCAGCCGAGGTCTCAACCCCGGCCTCAGCTCCGGCCCCAGCCCCGGCTTCAGAGGCTGCGCCCGTTAGCGACACCAAAACTGACAGCCGCCCGGAACGCCACCCCCTGGAAACCCTCGCAGAGGGACACACTGATGAGGATGGATCTTCACCTAGGACTTCCATCCCGAGAGGTGAGCAACGAGTATATTGAAATAAAAATAAATAAATGTATATTTATCGGACACCATAAAGCCATAAAATTTTGTAACCAACGATGGTAGTACCATACTGGTAAGTAGTATTTAGTACGTCGTATAATAACATATTACTACATACTTATTTTTTTTTTAGTTTATACATAGGTATTAGTAACGTGTTGTGTCAAGAAGAAGGCTTTATTGTTTGACAATAAAATTAAAATTCGATTAGACGTATGTTCCTTCACGATTGACAGTTGAACCAATGCTTTTTAATTGTTTGATCTTGCCATTAAGCTGCAGTGTCAAGTTTGATAAATCAAATTATCCTCTTTGCATAATATGTTTATAACTACAAATGTGATTAACAGTTCCCATCAATGTCATCATTAAGCAAGCAAAAACAGATCTTACGTCGGTCAACCCTTTCATTCCCCGACTGTACCTAGTCATTTTTGTACCTAGTCATAAGCCCAATCCTTATTTTGCCTCCTATTTCAAACTACTACTAATAAAAAAACACGATGAAGACGTAGTTGGATGGTGATTAAAATGCCACTCTGTACATTCGGGGAATGAAAGGGTTGACCACCCTAAGATCTGTTTTTGCTTGCTCAATGATGACATTGACAGGAACTGTTAATCACATTTGTAGTTTTAATCATTACAAGGAAAGAGGATGTAATAATTCGATTTATCAAACTTGACACTGTAGCGTAATGGCAAGATCAAACCAATAAAAAGTATTGGTCCAACTGACAATCGTGAAGGCACATACGTCTAATCGAATTTTAATTTTACTGTCAAACAATACAGCATATTTTTCGGTACACAACACAGTTTAAAAAGGCAACATGTGCTTGCAACGCGTAGATGAATGTATTAGAAAACTGGTCAACCTTTTCATTTCGCGACTTTACATTACCGTTATTGTATCTCCAGAGAGCCAGAACGGCTCAATGACACCAAAGTTGCAGAACGGCTCCTCGTCCCGCGAGAGCCTCGCGAGCGCGGTGCGCGCGCGCGTGCTCAAGCGGCTGGAGCGGCCGCAGTCGCTGGCCGACGAGCCCAGTCTGCCCGATATCATGACCAAGATTGTGCGCGCGCAGTCTACCGACTTCGAGCATGGGGATAAGAAGGACCTTGGTGAGTTCTGACTAATTGTGACTTGGCTATATGGTTCAATGGCGCCGAAGCTGCTCAAGCGGCTGGAGCGGCCGCAGTCGCTGGCCGACGAGCCCAGTCTGCCCGATATCATGACCAAGATTGTGCGCGCGCAGTCTACCGACTTCGAGCATGGAGATAAGAAGGATCTTGGTGAGTTCTGACAAATTGTAACTTGGCCATACTACTAACTCAAGCGGCTGGAGCGGCCGCAGTCGCTGGCCGACGAGCCCAGCCTTCCCGATATCATGACCAAGATTGTGCGCGCGCAGTCTACCGACTTCGAGCATGGAGATAAGAAGGGTCTTGGTGAGTTCTAACTAATAGTAACTTGGCTATATGGTTCAATGGCGCCGAAGCTGCTCAAGCGGCTGGAGCGGCCGCAGTCGCTGGCCGACGAGCCCAGTCTGCCCGATATCATGACCAAGATTGTGCGCGCGCAGTCTACCGACTTCGAGCATGGAGATAAGAAGGATCTTGGTGAGTTCTGACTAATAGTAACTTGGCTATATGGCTCAAGCAACTGGAGCGGCCGCAGTCGCTGGCCGACGAGCCCAGTCTGCCCGATATCATGACCAAGATTGTGCGCGCGCAGTCTACCGACTTCGAGCATGGAGATAAGAAGGGTCTTGGTGAGTTCTGACTAATTGTAACTTGGCTATATGGTTCAATGGCGCCGAAGCTGCTCAAGCGGCTGGAGCGCGGCCGCAGTCGCTGGCCGACGAGCCCAGTCTGCCCGATATCATGACCAAGATCGTACGCGCGCAGTCTACCGACTTCGAGCATGGAGATAAGAAGGGTCTTGGTGAGTTCTGACTAATTGTAACTTGGCCATACTACTAACTCAAGCGGCTGGAGCGGCCGCAGTCGCTGGCCGACGAGCCCAGTCTGCCCGATATCATGACCAAGATTGTGCGCGCGCAGTCTACTGACTTCGAGCATGGAGATAAGAAGGATCTTGGTGAGTTCTGACTAATAGTAACTTGGCTATATGGTTCAATGGCGCCGAAGCTGCTCAAGCGGCTGGAGCGGCCGCAGTCGCTGGCCGACGAGCCCAGTCTGCCCGATATCATGACCAAGATTGTGCGCGCGCAGTCTACCGACTTCGAGCATGGAGATAAGAAGGATCTTGGTGAGTTCTGACTAATAGTAACTTGGCTATATGGCTCAAGCAACTGGAGCGGCCGCAGTCGCTGGCCGACGAGCCCAGTCTGCCCGATATCATGACCAAGATTGTGCGCGCGCAGTCTACCGACTTCGAGCATGGAGATAAGAAGGATCTTGGTGAGTTCTGACTAATAGTAACTTGGCTATATGGCTCAAGCAACTGGAGCGGCCGCAGTCGCTGGCCGACGAGCCCAGTCTGCCCGATATCATGACCAAGATTGTGCGCGCGCAGTCTACCGACTTCGAGCATGGAGATAAGAAGGGTCTTGGTGAGTTCTGACTAATTGTAACTTGGCTATATGGTTCAATGGCGCCGAAGCTGCTCAAGCGGCTGGAGCGGCCGCAGTCGCTGGCCGACGAGCCCAGTCTGCCCGATATCATGACCAAGATTGTGCGCGCGCAGTCTACCGACTTTGAGCATGGAGATAAGAAGGATCTTGGTGAGTTCTGACAAATTGTAACTTGGCCATAATACTAACTCAAGCGGCTGGAGCGGCCGCAGTCGCTGGCCGACGAGCCCAGTCTGCCCGATATCATGACCAAGATTGTGCGCGCGCAGTCTACCGACTTCGAGCATGGGGATAAGAAGGACCTAGGTGAGTTCTGACTAATTGTAACTTGGCCATATGGTTTTAGTTGATTTATTAGTACTCTTAAGGAACAAAATCAAACAGTTGTTAGATGATTTTAATTTACTGTTTTAACCTCAAAATCAGATTTACCCAAAGCATTCAATTTTATGGATAACTTATAATGAATGCCTAATTTTAATCAAGCTTAGCACCTGTTTAATCTCAAGATTGCCCTACATCAACTATTTTGAATTTGAAGCATAGATCTAAATTAGCCCTCCATCACATCTCATTATCAAATGAAAAATATTTGATGAATTATTTCCAATCAACACTTTTTTTGATTACTCTTGACAAACTGTAAAAAAAACTAAAAATTACCTAAAATATACTTTATTCAGTGATACTCGCATAACAATAAAATAATCCTTGCAGTCGTAAAGATCAAAGCACAAGATACTGGTCGTTCGTGGCCAATAAAATTTTGGTCAGATGCGATCTGTCCTCAGTGATCGAGACATTTTCAAGTCAGAATTCAAATGATGGCTCAATAATTCACGTGTTACTATCTCTTTTCTCCGCAGCTGACACTAAGAAGACCGTGGTAGAGTCGCGCAGCAGCGACGAGATTGGCGCCTTACTGGAAGGCCGCAGCCCGCGCCGCGCGGCAAGCCTAGCCGACTTCCTCTTCCGGAGGAAACAGCCTCCGCGACACGACGTGGAGTCCGTCAACATCATCGCAAACCCCATGAACGTGGTCTTCGACGAAACCACTGGTGCTGATGACGCTTTCGTTAATTAAGTGCTCCTACGTGATAAAACTCTCAAGAGTGATATTTGTAAGACATTAGAAATTGTCCCCGATAGGCTAAGTTCAAACGACCCAAAAGTATCTACGTAAATAGTTATTTAGTAAGTGTTCTTTTTCACTTTTATACTATGATTTCAAAAAGGACTGATAATGACAAGGACGTAAACAGCTCCCATCCTCGCGGCATATAAGTCGTGCTTAATGGAATTTGATGAAATATTTGCAGATTGAGACTATAAAGGTGGGGATCTTGTGCCGGGTCCGACTGGGTAACATACCACCGCCTTATCCCCTGCAGCTATCGAGAAGCAACTTTGTTGTATATTAGCTGCATGTTAAGGTATACCAGAAATTACTATAGGCACTAGGAGTGATTTCAGCTCTAACCTTCGATAATGGTTCCGTTATCTCATGCCGTCATGATGAGAAGAGTTCACACCTAACTTATGCTTCATATTAAGGAACATCACCGCCCTGAACCTACTAAAGAGAATCAGTGAATTAATAAAATAACAATGGATTGGCAAGGTTGTGACTTACAAGCGTGATAAAAAAGGAAAATGGTGAAAACCCAAGGTCAAGTTTAAGTGGTTCAATAATGCAATCTTTGACGATTCCTTTCTAATTTTTATACACTATTGCTACGATCGTTGTTTAAAGATACAAATAAATCGTCAATTGGAACTAGCTTCGGAGAACTGAATGGGATAAGAAAGAAGCTGTTTCAGATAGGGTAGGTGAGATTGTATTTAATCGGATGAGGAGTCAACGTGGTGGTGTATTTACCATAATTTCATTGACAGGCCTATCTAGCACTAAAGGCATCGAAGGACATGTAAATATGTTGTAAAAATCATAAGATATTTTTGAAGTAGGTTCGAGTTTAACAGTCATTGGACATAATTACGAGTATCACCTTTAAATAGTGAATACCTTTTATCACATTACTTAAAAACCCTCAAAGTCGAATGTAATAGTAGCATTAACTGTACACTGCAAATCTTCAGGCGATAATGTTTATGATACGAATACCTATTTATAATGTTGTACCTAGTACGGATAGCATATTACTAAGAACTACAACTGTTTTAAAAAACACGCATTAAGAAAGACTTTAAAAACTTTTTTCTGCTTGCTCTAAATAATTGATTTGGTTACTTTTAGTTGTTTACTGTTTGATTGTAATTATAATTTTCTTTGGATTTGAAGTAGATGGAACAAAAAGTTTCGTAGTCTAGTTGTAAGTCTAGTTGTATTTGTCAGATTTCTCGATGATTTGGGAGTCCTTGTGCCTCTTGGGTCGGTGGAAATCATGACATCTCAGAACATCGGCAGAGCAAAAATACGTCAAATTTAACCCTTAGTTCTTAATATTCTACTTCCTTTGCAGATGATGTATTATTTATTTAAATTTTTAAGCGTTTAGTATTTTATATAATTTATGGTGCACACGCACTGGAAACATTCGCAATCATTCTAAAACAGTTGCAAGTAAAATAATAACAGTAAATATAATCAAGTTTAACCTATGACATCCCAACGGCCAGATTTAATTAAAACTTTGGATTGACATGAGATAAAGATGTCTGGTGATGCAGTTATGTCTGGTACCAAAGAAAACCGTATTTACGTAAATATCTTATCCAATTAATTCTGACCGTGAGAAGTCAATCTTCTGTATAATAAAATATGAATGTGTCAAAAAAAATAAAAAAACCCAAAAAATATCTGTCTTAGAATAACTTTGAGAAAAGAGCTCATTCCTGATTTTGAAAAAGTGCAAGTTTAATTTTATGTTATTTAAAAATGCGATTCGTAGCCTACATAGGTTTTTATGTTATCATTTTGCAAGTGTAAAATATTGTGCTGGAATTATTTAAAAAATCTCTGCAGCCATGATGTTAAGTTATGGTTCCTCGACTGTCACAATGTTCATCATCATCATCATATCATGATCAGAAAGAAAAGACAGTCGAGGCAGCTTTGTAGTAACTGTTACACGCCGAAGACATCAATGTGTTTCAGCAATATTGTTGGCAAAATCCACAGTTAGTTAATAAATGCTGAACCAAAACTTGAACCTAATAATGATGATGATTACCTAGTTATCATGGGTAGGTTATTCACGTTACTCGGTGACCAACGTGTGAATCCCGCCATAGGTACAATCTCAAGTGTAGGTACACGTAGTTTATTTTGACATTGTATAAATTGTACATAAATATCAATTAATTCTGTAAGTAAGATATTTAAATGAAAACTTGCAAATTTTTGCTAGACATTTAAAAGATTTTTGATGAAATCTCTCAAAGGTTCTGAAGGACTTTTATAACATCTATATGTTGTTTCAAGACAATGAATACCGGAAGAACAGGAAGTAGTTTAAAGTTAGATTATATTCTACTGATTAAATCTATGGATTGGCGTCATTACTTTGGGTAATGATTATGTCGGCTTTATTAAAAATACCTACCTACATCTAGACTGACTTACTATCTAATCTTTCATTGAAAAAAAAAGAGTCAGGATAAATCTTAAAATTGAACGAATTTTATGTTTAAGAACTTGTGTCCCACTAAACCCAAAAATTTTATTCCAAAAGGTTATGTACTCAAAGGCTTCCTAGCCTTTTTATGTATTTATTTTGTACTTATAAATACAAAAATGATAGCTTTTCAACTGACGTGTCAGAATCCGGATGAATAAAGTTTTATATCCGCCTGCATGGACAGTTATTAAATAAAGCAATTAATTTAAAAAGTTATTTAACAGCAGTTTACGGGTTTAAATTCAACTCTACCAAATAGTAGCCAAATAGCATTTTAGTTGTAATGCAATAAGTACATAATTGATATGACCTGTAGGTTAGTTTAGCTTCATGTATACGAATAAATTAAGACGGTATAATTATTATATATACATAAATAACATTTGCACCACTACAGTACAGAAGGCCGGAAGATGTGTTGCATCTCGACCTCGTCTCACACACACCCCACTAACTTTGGTAGTTAAAATATTAATCAAATAGTATTATCGATGTTGTTTAAATATCACGACCCCACAATAGCATAAATGTAATATTGATAAAAATATAATTAATAATTCTTACAAATAACTTTTTGACGTGAATTGATAGCTTTTTTTTATTAAACCTAAAATGTGTCGGCATCGAAATTATGACCATGTCCTTGGGTCCAACCTACTTAGATTTCTATTAAAAAAAAATAAGTTACCGTTGCCCAACCTTCTTCTTAAAATTTCCTACCTTGCCAACACAGTTTATTAGGGAATTCATTACACATAATATACTTATCAATTCTGGACCGATTTTTTTTAAAATTAGTAAACATACAGCTTATTAAATTGATCCCATTTTATTTTAGCTCTTCTTCAAGTTATGTTTCCATTACATTATTAGCGGTGCTTGTTAGCTTCTTAGTTTTATACATCCCTAGTATTATTATAATTCATATCAAAATTATACCAATGTCTATTTACAAATTCGTGCTATTAAAAGTATTTTGGGCCAAAAATAAAACACACAGGTTCTCCTTATATTTTTTTGAACTCAGTATAGGCAAATTAAGTAATATTTTTCGATGTTCTTATAGTTATAACATAACCTATTAGATTTTCGTGCCAATTATCAGAAATCCCTACCGATACAGTATTACCGCGCAATATTCAAAATATTGTTTGCAAGTTAGTATTTAACCACGATCAAGCATAAAAGCCACCAAAGTCAGGTAATGAAAAATTTAGTAATGTTCATTAGTTTAATCGTGACGAACGAAATTCCTAGTGGTTAATTGATTATTACATAAGCGCCTATATTTTTTGACATTTAAAATGTCTTGCTTTTGAATAAATTAGCTATGTATTTTTCGAACAATTTATTTCGCGTCCTAACATTTTGACCGACATTGCCCTTATCTTTACACCCATTTGTTTGAACTAGGTAATAAAACATACTTAATAGTTATAAAACATACTATAGCTTGACTACGACTGGTGTGTGGCTCACTGTGGGCAGATAATGTAAATGTTTTGATGGACCTTTGAATCGAAACTGCTTTGCGTGTCTGAATGTAATGTGAAGCCTTTCCAAGGTGAAGGTCAGACGAGACCATCACGGGAAAGAACCTCCCGAATAAGTTTCACTGCACATAGTGACATAGATACGTTAACATATTTTCTCCACCATCCTAGTGCGTTTTTGTATCACCAGTGTGAGAATGAATGTCTGAATGTGTATAGTAGTCCACTATTACTCGTACTCCACCCACAAAAGACCACCGAAGTTAAAAAAAGTCATGGTAGAGCATTGTGCCTACCCGCAGACCACCACCGGGCGGTGTGCCGCATACCAGCCGTGGTCAATTATTGTCTAATCAAATATTACTGTGTAGTAAACGTTTTGAACTCATAGAGTTACTATTCTTCAATGAAACGACATAGTTGTAAAAGTACGATTCACTTTTTCGGTATCTTATGTTATGGTTATGAATGAGGACTAATCTGCATCGAATTCAGAAATATTAACTTAGAATATATTTGTTCAAACACAGTTTAGTATGACAATGACCAAAGAATGTATTTATAATATTTTAAGAACGTCTTCGAAAAACGATTATTTTAATTGAACATTTCTACTGGAATCTTACGCGTTTCTACAATATGTGACATCCTAAATAATTGATTAGAGACATCCTGAGTCGCATTGATTACCTACGCTCGCGGCCAAAATTTTAAACTATCTGCAAGGGTCGATACAGAACAACCAAGCATAACATTAGGCTTCAATGCACAGAAACCATTTTATGCTATCGTTTTTATTTATATTTTTGTATGCAGTTAGTCCTCTTTGCATTTAAACTAAATATAATAGGAATTAATAATGCATTAACGGTGTTTATCGTAATTTAAATTTCATCTGCCTTTTTGTGAATCTTGGTGTTGATTGTGTACTTAAATTACTCGTATTGTACCAGTTTTGCAAGTTATACTATCTTTTTAAAATATTTTTCAAGGGACAATTTGATATAATCACCCGTATATTACATATCACCGAGGGGTACGGTCCTTCTAAATTTTGAACTTTTAGCATCTTTTTCTCATTTTTAAGTCGTAAATCAAGATCCGTCATCATCATGGCATATTGCTCGTCGAATACCTTCTAACTCGGGTTTTAATATGAAAAGCACAAACAAATTTGCTTTTATGAACAGTTCGATTTAATAGTCCGGGATGTCCATCAATTTGCTGTCAAAGAGCAATGTATACTTATTGCAGAAACCCAGCCCTAGACTAATAGAAGTGGGTTTAAAGAATCTCCTTAATCTTCTTTAGTTTATGTAGGATAATAATAAATTACGATACGAGTGATACAAGCACACCTAAATGTTACCTTTTAAGACATAGTTATACTTATCACCTTATGTAGATGATGTTAACGATATCGCGTACTGTGTTCTCTCGAATAAGTTTCCAACTATCCACCACTTATTTTAAATGTGGTACTCTTCTTTTGTTTTATATTACGTTTCACTTAAATATCGATATAGTATAATATATATCGATTAGGTCGAATAGTCGAAACTAAGACTTGACGCTTCTTGAGTGGTGCTTCTACTGTGTTAAGGTCTGAGCCCATTTTAGGCGCAAATATTCGAGCAGTATAACTACGATGACTTTTGTATTTATTAAGACTATAGTCAATCTCGAATCACAGGGAAATGCGTCTTAAGGATTACGTTGTGAGATTTGTAAGTATATAATCTAAGGAAATGTGGTAAAATCAATGGGCGAGGACCAGAAAGTGCACAAAGCTTAATGTATTCTATGACTGTTGGTCGGTGATTGATAGACTTATATCGTAAAAATTAACCATCTTATAGCGAGTGAATGAGTATAAGATCGATTGAAAAAAAATGGTATGTACTTTTTGGCTAGGTGTAAATAAAAGCGTGTATAAAGAGATGAATCTGGTTAAAATTGGGGATAGTTATAATAAACATCCGAATGTTCCAACACTGCATGGCTTTCATGATAAACGTCTTGAATTACCGACCGATCGCTAATTTCGACTGATTTTTGGAAAACATAATAATTATTATATTCTATGTTATTTATAGTTCCTTGTTCGTACTTGATATTTTAGTAAGAAATAGTCGATTACGTATTATGTTTTAATTAAATTTTACGTTAAATGGTAATATTATATTGTTCATGATAAAAAATTGTTGATTCAAGTAAATTTTTAATACTAATGTTCAATGTCTTTATGATTGTGGTAAATGAATAACTTTAATGGTGAATGGATTATGATAACTTATTTTAAGTTAGTTGTTTACTTACTTTAATTTTTTACATAAGTAGCATGATTGGCCTAATGCCATGTCAGATAAATGGTCTGTAAAATGTTAAGGTGGTAAAAACGTTTCGACAATGTTGAGAATGTGAAGAATAAAACCGAGCAAGCCATGAGTCGAAGCAAGACAGACAAGAATATTTCCAAAAGAAAAACTAATGGCAATCAAATGGGAATCATAAACGTTTTTACTATCTTAATACATGTAGAACGTCAGTAAAAATAGCATAATGCCATTTACATATCTTTTGCTATGAACCATACATAAACTAATTCCATCTAAGTAAATCAACATCCCATTTACTTACTGAATAATGGCTGTAATATTAGATCAGCTATTTTTACTGCGATCTATGCAGATTTGCAAATTTATACGTACCTTATAATACTTAAACACGTCACTAACCGAAGGTGAATGACCTTGGATAGTAATTCGATTGTAAACTTTCCTAACGGCACTAAAAGGCACATTCGGAAAGTGTGTAGTTATTAAGAAATATTTTGTTACGTACATTTTCGTGTACTTTACTTTACCAACCAAAGCGTTAATTGTGGACAATGCTTTTTGCATTGGCACAATTTATCAAAACCCTGGAAACATTGTCAGTGGTGGTGAGAAGTTACCTTTAACTTAATTATTATATTGATTTAAAATTAAATTGTGATAAGTCTCTTACGAAATTCAAATCTGCTGGCTGACACGATGAATTCGAAGTTTATTAAACTAGCTGTCATTTTACGATGAGTATTTTCAAGAAGATCACAGCAGACTTAAGACTTATCTTGAAGGTTGTTGAGATCGAGTGTGGTTAAGCTTACCGCTGTAGTATTAAACGTGGAGTTGTGAATTTTGGCTCAGTTAAATCAAAACTGGTCCTGTCACATATTCTCATGTCAAAGGGCTAGCCAAGAGCAACACGCCAGTGAGTTTCTACCGCAGAAATCCGCAAAAGAAGAAATATTATGGCTAAAATCAAGTTATATTGTCATGTCAATACATTTTAAAGTTTTTGACATTTACAATTGTAGGAAACTTGTTAGCGTTTTGCTTTTGCTAGTTTTCTAAATCTGACACCATGAGATTTGAACCAATTAGGACTTGAGTCTGGCGGTAAGAATTATATCAAAAATTATGAAAATTCGGATTTTGCACTAAATCGGTTACTTCGCAAATTAAATAATTTACACGTTCATTTCATTATGAATGATAAGAACGTGAATTGTCTCAGAGACACTTATTTTGAAAAATTATACCTAAATCTCAGGGTTTTACCTAAGAGTGGCGTAATTAAGTTCGGTTTTATTTAAATGTTTAAGGTTCGTTTTTATTATAACTAGATTTACGTACCACACCTTCTTTCTATGTTATCTGTCAAGTTAAAATACAATGTGCTTAAATGTAAAAGTGTCGTTTTAATTCAGTTTGTTACTGAAACAGGGGCTGTTTTATCTATTCTTACCGACATAACAACAAATACTACATAACACGAGATGGTCATCGATATTGAATAAGCGAACAAAAAAATCAACATTTGCAACAGTAGGTACCAGCAGCAACCTTCAAAAACCTCTCTGCAGGGCACAGACTAAATTAAACGAGGTAGTAGGTATAAACGTGGTAAAGCTAGGATGAAAACCTAAACATAAGTCCGTTTGCGTTAAGAATGCAGTGATTTTAAATTTAATTCTGTTGCACACAAAAAACCTCAGATCCACAACCTTTGCGTTCGAAAGTATGCGTTCAACCAGTCACTGTGTACTTGACTTTCTAATTAGAAACGATTTTATTGATTAGGAAATGTGCTAGGTCAAAAGACAAAGAGATTACTGCATAACGCGAACGGACTATAATTAGATAACGTTAACAAAGCGCTTTTAGCGTGCTTTTTCACTAGAGTGCTATTATATTGCGAGGACATGAAAGATAATCTACGAGACATTTTGACACAATGTTAACTGAGTTCAAAATAACTGTTGTTAGAGTGAAAAGAACTAAGCCAAATAACACTTTGAAATTATTTCTATACAAATGAGGAGGCTCTGTGGCAGAGCCAATTTAATACCCAGCGTATTAAAGAGGCCATTGAGCGGAACAAAGGCTTCAAAGTGTTCGCTAGAGATATGTCTATTGGGCAAAGCCAACTCACGAGGCTGAAAACTGAGGCAGGTAGCATCATTACGTCCACACCTGAAATCCTGAGGGAGATTGAGAGTTTCTATGGACAGCTGTATTCCACGCAAACACCTGTTGAAAGCAAGGCTAAAGACCCTAGAGCCAAGCTTACCCGACACTATACCGAAGATATCCCGGACGTCAGCCTGTACGAGATTAGGATGGCTCTCAAGCAGCTTAAAAACAACAAGGCGGCGGGTGATGACGGAATCACAACAGAGCTTCTGAGAGCGGGGGGCGGTCGGCCGATACTCAAGGTCCTCCAGACGCTCTTCAGTTCTGTCATCCTCGGGGGCAGAACGCCAAAGGCATGGGGCAGAAGCGATGTGATGCTGTTTTTCAAGAAGGGTGACAAAACTCTCTTGAAGAACTACAGACCCATATCGCTTCTGAGCCATATCTATAAGTTGTTTTCGAGAGTCATTGCGAATCGTCTCGCTCGCAGGTTTGACGACTTCCAACCTCCCGAACAAGCCGGGTTCCGAAAAGGCTATAGTACCATGGACCACATTCATACGCTGCGGCAAGTTACACAGAAGACCGAAGAGTATAACTTGCCACTTTGCCTGGCGTATGCGGACTATGAGAAGGCCTTTGATTCGATTGAGACCTGGGCAGTGTTGCAGTCTCTCTAAAGGTGCCAAATAGGCTACAGGTACATCGAGGTGCTAAGGTACCTATACGAAAACGCCACCATGTCCCGATCCAACTACAGCGAGGCGTGAGACAAGGAGACGTCATATCTCCGAAATTGTTCACAGCTGCGTTGGAGGATATTTTCAAGCTTCTGGACTGAAAAGGACGCGGCATCAACATCAATGGCGAGTACCTAACACACCTACGATTTGCCGATGATGTAGTTCTTATGGCTGAGACCTTGGAAGACCTGAACATAATGCTCGAAGATCTCGGTAATGCTTCTCAAAGAGTGGGTCTTAGGATGAACATGGACAAGACGAAAATCATGCTCAATGCCCATGTTGCACCCGCTCCAGTTAACGTTGGGAACATTACACTCGAAGTTGTTGACCACTATGTTTACCTGGGACAGGCAGTCCAGTTAGGTAAGTCCAACTTCGAGAAAGAGTTCTCTCGTCGAATTCAGCTCGGATGGGGCAGCGTTCGGGAAGCTCCGGCATATATTCGCGTCCGAAATTCCTCAGTGTCTCAAGACGAAAGTCTTTGACCAGTGTGTGTTGCCAGTAATGACATATGGGAGTGAGACGTGGTCGTTCACTATGGGTCTCATAAGAAGGCTCAAAGTCACTCAGCGAGCAATGGAGAGAGCGATGCTTGGTGTTTCCCTGCTTGATCGAATCAGAAATGATGAGATCCGCAGGAGAACTAAGGCAACTGACATCGCCCGAAGGATTGCATCGTTGAAGTGGCAGTGGGCGGGACACATAGCGCGGAGAACCGATGGCCGTTGGGGCGGAAAGGTTCTCGAATGGCGACCGCGTACCGGACGACGTTCCGTGGGCAGGCCCTCCACAAGGTGGACCGACGATCTTGTCAAGGTCGCGGGAAGCCGCTGGATGCGGACAGCGCAGGACCGATCGTTGTGGAGATCTTTGGGGGAGGCCTATGCCCAGCAGTGGGCGTCGTTCGGCTGACATGATGATGATGATGATGATGTGGCAGAGCAGCACACCAATTCATTTTTTCTTCGCTTTAAATAATCATCAGATTGGGAATTAACCAGACCAGGACACACGGCTGAACCATTGTCTATAATTCTGCGGCAAATCCTTTTAAACCTTTCCCTTTAAACAAACCTAATGCTATGCTAACGTTGTCATGTAAACTCACTTGACTAAATAAAACAACTGCATCATCAATAATTATTTTATTATTATTAGGTACATCGTTTTAACTTTAATTACAATGGGATTGATAGTATAGATGTTGGAACGTGATTCAGTGAACACAAAGCCTGAAAATATGTTTATATTCGTATGTGTAACAGGACCATTTCTACGTAAAATACATCTAGAAAACATGAATGCAGAAAAAACAGTTTCAATTAACAACTAGGTACTTGTGTTTTGTGTATTACAAGGTGTATTATTTTAAACCTAACATTGTACACTGGATGAAATTCAACATTATAAAGTACTATACTTCAGGAACCAGGAACAATAAAATTGATTCAAGAGTGTAAGTAAGGTCACGCTGCTATCAATTTGAAATCATGCTACATTTAGGTATGTTATTGATTGAAATTATCCCTAATTAACAAAAACCAAAACACAACAAAACGTATCAAATAAAATGTACATTAAATTATTTACATTAAATACATTAACTAAAACCCTAGTTGATAAATGTTATAATGTGAGATTGAATATTAATTAGGTACATCCATTTTTACTTATTATTCTATTATTAGATCATGTCATTTTGACCTTAAAGGAAGGTCATTTTTCCACATTTACAATAGTATGCCTGGTAAGAGTAAAATTACTGTCATACCGTCTAGAGCCTTTATCCTTGTCTCTTTTTCTCTCTCGATGGCATATTCGTTGACAATTACAACAGTTGTATTATTTTCTACATCCTCTATAATAAGCAACAGTAGTAGGCATTATAGTTATTTCAAAAAATTACATCAAATCCTAAACGTCAACAACTTGCAATTTTTTTTTTATTATAGTGAGAGGCTCTACTCCTATTGTGATTCCGACAAAAAATGATAGATCTGGATTATCTCGTACAGTTGAACTATGAAATATAAATAAACAACACCTTTGCTTCGTTAGATCCTTACCCGTTGTTTTCTGATGTGGGCCAGGACTGATGACCATCCAATGTCCTGTTGACTGAAAATAATGAAACGTAAACACATATTATTGTTCATGGAAAATCACCAGAGCACCATCTTTTAAGTGTTTTAACCCATTTTACTAATTACCTTTAACCAAACGAAAACGTAAACAGATTTGGAAGGTCGTATGGGTAAACTAACACACTCAACATAACTTTTAAACACACTCTGTACAAATTCATAAATTAGATTGAACAATGGTTCACATCATAATATCGCATTTGCGCTGCAATTATTAATTAGAATACTATGGAATATTCTATGATGAAACCGAGATTATGGGTTTTGATAATCCTCTTCAATCCTGGACTAGAATAATTGATTGCAGTGTGATTCTTCAAACAGGGGAAAACTTGTTTTGTCTTTCAGGCCAGTTATTCATATCTTTTATGAGCTCCGAGCAAACGAGCTAGATTTTCACCTGCTATGGTATTCCAGTTGGCGCCAAAACTCACTTCGCTCATCGGGAGTTATCTTTAAAATTCAATTTCTTTGCGACTGTGGTCGTTTGAGAGAAAAGAACTAAGACCAACGTCATTTTTTAATTTTACATACAAAAAGAAAGAATATACTAAGTCAAAGTGAAGCGTACCTATTGGTGATTGAAGTAGGCGTGAAGCACCAAGATGTGTATCTATTGTTTGGCTTTAAAAAAGTACTCTCTTTTCTGAATGTGAGTTACGGGGACTCAATATCGAGATCGAAAGGAGTTTACAGAAGAGCAGTTTTGAAAAATTTAATTTTGTTTAAGATTTTGTATATGTAAACCACTAGCATTTTAACACTACGCTATCGGTCATATCAATCTACGCGTGCTTTAGATGTGTATCTATTCGTTTGAAAATGAGTACGGTTAGGATGGATGAGTAGCCAAATTGGAAAAGGATAGTGGAGTAGTAGGTAGGAGAGGATTAAGTAAGATGGTTCTTTTGATTGCCAAAGACACCAAGTTAATATAACTATATAAAACGCAAAGCAATTATATTGGATCCGTATTTATGTTTTTGAGTGTCATTAAACTGTGGGTTCTATAGGTACTCAATTCGCATTTGCTGAATAAGCGTTAAATTTAACATTCAGATTAGTTTTGCAGGATGTTTGCAATCTCCAAATGAAGTACAGATTTGAGTAAAAATATATTTAATTTTAGTGAACAATTTTCCTAGATAAAATTAAAAAAAAACACTTTGAATGGAGAACTGGAGTTTGGAAAGTTGATTTTTTAATTAAAACTGCTAACTGTACCAAAAGTTCACTGATATTTTATGAGGACATAATTCTGAATCTTTTTGATATTTTAACAAACAAACTGTGTATTATATTGTATTCTTCGGATTCATAAGGGTTACTCGCAATCGTGAATAAGATAACGTTAATCGAATATAGTCTGGTAAAAATTGACAGTAAATCTGGAAGTTACCGTTGAACTTTAAGGGCTGCCCTTATTATATTATCTAGGTGCAGTATTTTAATACCATACTATACAAACATACTTAATCTGAATAATGACGATTAAAATCCTATAACAATTATATTTTTCACTTAAATGATGGCTGCATAATTATTTGTGAGTACTAAATTACGCCGTGTTTGTACTAACGAATAAAACGTGGTGAACACATTTTTAGTACGTGAGTACCAATAACGAACATCAAAATACTGTGTTCATTTCCTTACAAATGGTCGTAGCAATCTAATTTGGTTGTGCCAGATGACGGTGTTCGGGAAAATTCGATGCCATATTCAATTTATTCATTCGACCACTGGATCTATGTTATTTGATGGGTTGAGCACGTACACAAGTAGAAGTGAAAAGTGAGGTGTAGTGTTCCACATTTTGTTCGATATTTTTCCGCAGCTTCAAGTTTTCGATACTCACAATAATTTTTCCTGTCACTCAATCGGTTTCTCCTGCGCTCGCGCGTCATAGGCTTTCGTTTTGACGTCGCCGACCGCACCAGGCTCTCTATAATCTCGTCGTCTGCTGTTAGTTCTCCACTGAAATCATTAATTGAGCCTGTTAGTTTATACTAACACCTGGAAACGATTACCCGAAGGACATCTGCTTGTTAAATATAACTTTTTTAGCGGAGCCGCTAAAGAAACAAACCCGAAACCGAGACACATGCTGCAGTAGGCGAGACTACCTACAGATTCGGTTATTTTGATCGTTTATGAATAACTAGGAGGTCTGCTGTTATTTAAATTAGTTATTTTATTTAATATTTCAGCTTTTTATGACATTTGCAGTACCTTGTTAACAAGAATAACATGGTCGACTTGACATCAATGGAGTTTTTTGGATAATATGAACAAAAGTAGATTTTCCTAGGACAACAAGTTAAATTATAGTAGATTTATAATATGTATTTACTTGACACAAATCCTCCTGCTTTGAGCTGTTTTACGCCTGCCCTCAGTGAGGCTGTCGGTATCAGGATCAGTCTTCAGCAACTCTTTCAGAGCGCTATCAGCCGAATGGTCTTCCATTTTGTTTGTGTAGTTGCCAACTGGAAGGTGCTGTAGATGAAAAAAAGAAATCTTAAAAACGTCCATATGTGTCTCTCAACATGTCAATGTCACCTAACGTGCTAACCATCTATGCTAGGCCTTTTGCTACGAAATCAAACCAGAAATGAGTATATTCGAAGAAATTCGTGAGGCGGAAGAATGACCTGATAAGAGGTCGTTGGAGTACGGTGGATGCAGGCAGGCTAACCCAGTCATTTTAACAGTTATCCTCTTGCAACTTGAATAACAATGAATAATATTTTGAAGAGCGGCCGAAACAATTTGGTCCTTAATACATGTGAGTAATGACTCGATAATTGAAAATTATCCCACTTGAATGGGCCTTTGGCTCTGTGTGCAGTCAAAATCTTGTTTTAAGTGTGCTTTAAGTGATTCCAATTATAGTTCGGTATTTGATTTAAATCAAAACCGGTAGAGAAAAAGTAAATTTAAAGCTGGACATAGAAAAGTAACGAGAAGTGATGGCAAGGAAAAGGATGATGTAAGTCATAAGCTTACGCAAGCTCCACCTAATGTCCGTTAAAACGAAACAAGTTTTAAAGTGGGAGAAGTCAATTGGTTTTGATCTTACATCGATAATCATCTTGCCCCTAGTCTTATTCCTCTCTCGATGATTCGCCCTCTTCTCTAGCTGCTGCAACACACGCTCCCTCGTAGTGCGGTACTCCAGCGCAAACTCAGCGATGACCTTCAGGAATTCCGAAGGCTTTGTCTTCCCAATATCGCCAGGTGGTACTCCGAGATATAACAAGAATTTGCTGTACCTGCAACAACAGAAACACTTCTTCGTTTCTTCAAATACATTTGACGTTGTAAATCATTTGCATCAGCACAATCTCATATTTATAACAAGCTAAACTTTCGCTAGGCAAACTTCGCAAGGCAACCTTTGCAGCGCTAATCATGAATTAACAGAAAATAATTCGCCATGTACAGTTTAGAGTTTTGGACCTTTGGAGTTAAATATTACCTGCTTAAGACTCTTTTGCGAATTACTTGCAATAAAATAATCCTCTCCGCAGCATCCGTTAGGAATTCATTAATTTTGGTTTTGAATATTTGAGATCCGTCGTGTTTTGCAATTCGCTTCATGTGGTCCCACGACGCTTTGCAGTCTGATTCCAATTTTTGAAGATTTGTTCCTAAAATATCGAAATCTACTTTCGATGCACGTATCACAGGTCCTACCTGCAATTTTCAAAATGGTTATACATTTTGACGTATATTTCAACGATTTGATAGTAACAACGTGTAATAAGTCAACGTTTCTTTGTAATCAATCTATCATTGGGTTGAATCAAGTATAACCCAATGAGGGTTTTTTTATTTTGTGCCACCAGACTGCGCTTCGTAGGCTTGAGGTCCAGACGGCTGTCAAATAGCATGGAGTCAGAACACCTTTGTTGTTAGACAAGTCTTCAGTTTTAGTTTTGTGAAGTTGATAAGACTCCCTTAAGAATTTCTCTACAATGCTCATTCATGAAAATGTAACTAATCACGCCTAGTAGCAAGCTTTCCTAGCTTTTGGCTTTATTCGTCGCTTAAAAATATGAAAATTAAAAAGATTAAAAGAACATAAAAAATCACACATTTTACCTCACTAAAAAAGTCCGTTGTATCTGAAAACTTCTCTATTATCATTTCACAAATATGATGTAGCAGCGGATGTTTATGCACGGTGTCTTTTACTTCCATGACTTTTGACAAGTATTCCAAACGGAAACCCTTCACCTGGCTACCATTGAGGAAGCTACCAACAGACCGCAAAGTGGACAAGATGACCTTGAAGGTTTTATTAACCTTCAATAATTCGATCCCTTGTTTTAAGTCCATAAGTGGTTCAGCAATTTCTTTCTGCAAATCAGAAATATGTTTAAATATAACATTAATTAGTACTAATTCTGATTCCTTTTAAAAATACACAAAACTCACTTCAGAATTATCGAAGTCCAGTTTGAAGACCCATAATTTCAAACGTGATGATAATTCATTAATAGTTGCTAGGGTTAGTAGGAATTTCTCTGCACTTCCAAGGGGTAAATCTGGATTAGCGTACTAAAACAAAAAAAAAAGAAAATAATAATGTGTCATACAGGATAGAATGTTTATTAACATTGTAACAGAAGACCCCACCTGTGCTTCTTGTATTTTCACTTTCTCGTCCTCTGTAGGAAGCATGGTCAGTAACTTCTCAATTCCCTCTCTTCCGATAACGGTAGCATCCATCTTCATGATTGCAGCTTTAATTGTTTGAGGCGTAGGTAATTTTTTCATTGCAATGTTAATAGCATTTGATCGTTTTGTATCTAAGATAAGATTACGTTTTGGTTCCATTAATTTCTGCAAAGATATTAACACATTATGTTATAGCATACAACATCATATTTTATAAAAGTATACATGTACCTAGTCTGGTAAATTACCTCCTGTCATTTTGAAGTCCCAAGAATACCACATTGGTATACCACAGCACACCAAGCCAGCACATGGAAATAAAATAAAGAAAAAGTGTGAAAATTTTATGAAAACATTATCTAACTTCAGGACAACACCAAACCTCTCGCATACCTTAATTATCAAGTCATTTGTCCTAGACTCGAATAAGTGCTCCAACTTCTTCGTGTCTAGCTGAACTTCTGGCAAGTCATCCCAAATGAAGCCCCCTATCTTGGAACTGATTACCTTTGGTGCTGGGTTTTCTTGAACCTCACGCCAAAATAGCTTTACAGTTTTTTTATTCTTTTTTATTGTAGAGCTATCAGAATCATTGGACAACTCTGAAAAATACGTGGGCTTTGGCGGAGGTGCCGGAACGTTATTCATAACAGGTGGTGGTGGGAGTCCTGGTAAGGGAGGTGGATTAAATAAGGGGGGTAAAAACATTCCAGGAGGGGGAGGTGGAGGCCCGTTTGCAGCGTTGACTACTGGACACATCATGTCATCATCAGAATCCTGTCGCAAGTCTGAAAAATCTAGATCACAAAGATGGAATTCTCTATTGAGACACCCTTGTCTGAGCTCTTCCCAGTGTAGCTCGTTTTCAGACACTTTAATCTCGTGTATTTTTGGTGATTTTTCTATGCTTGGACTTTTGATAACTTCTGCAAAAACAATAAAATACAATGATTATTTTTGCAACATAAAAATATTTTGTCTCAACAATTATGAACAATAACATTTAATACCTACCTTGTTGAATTTTGTCAACAACTTTTACAAGCTAATTAAACGAATGGCCGTAAAACTCATAATGCATTCTCACAATTGAAACAAAACAAAAGTAATATAGATATATCGTGACCAAAAAAAAGTTTATAGTTTTTTAAGTTTATTAGAGTATTTTTTTTTCGATTTTTTAGTTAGGTCCATTTCATTTATAAGACCAGTGGTTTAAGGACTTTTCAGAAATATTTATTTGCTATCTTGTGTTATTTCGACTGGTAAGTCGAGTTCCCTTACCCTTAGACTGTGACTTGGCTAATTCTTCTTTGGCTTTTGACACTATCCCTGTCATTTCCGCTACTCTTAGTGGCTTATCTTCTGAAGTAGGACTAACAGGACTAGTCAACCTCTGTGCCAGATCTTTTATACTATGCTCCCTGTTTAGTAGTATGCCTCGGTCATCTTTGACTTCAGGTGTAACATCTTGTTGTTTGTGCCGAATAACTGCTAGTGCATCCACTGCAGTAACGCTATGTCCTAGGGTACCATTCTGGATTCTTTGTTTTAAACCTGCTGTATAT
This sequence comes from Udea ferrugalis, assembly GCA_950022985.1. NCBI lineage: Eukaryota > Metazoa > Arthropoda > Insecta > Lepidoptera > Crambidae > Udea > Udea ferrugalis. The sequence goes on from OX465515.1 coordinate 4,105,312, forward strand.
CTTTGGTTGCCTGCAATCGGTTGTGAACGAAAAATAAAAACTCAAAATAATAACATAAAAACTCAAATTTAAATTTTATTTAAAAAGTACTTAACAAAATATAATAAGCAAAGAGCAAGCAACAAATCAATGGGCAAATACTGAATGAATGTATATTAAAAAAGAGCAACTATGTAATACTTGAAAAGATACTTAAAATTAATAACTCAACTTCAAATATCACACAGTTTTAATGCTTGAATGTATTAGATTGGTTTTTTTGGTATACTTAAAATGCAGTTGAGGTGAGCAACGAAAAATCAAATGAAATGAAAAACAAAAACAAAACAACAGGCAGGTGGCAAAAAGGCATGATATTAGTGGGTTAGAGGATGAACGAACCGTTTTTCAAAACATCTTTCAAGTTTACATTCTTGACTGTCCTATTAATGTAAGCATCTTCTTCTTCATGGCCATTGACGCCATTTGTAGAATAATGGTTTGTACCATTTCCGTTGACAATTTGGAAACTGTTATTAGTGTAGGCTCCGTTTGTGTAGTTTGTATTTATGGCAATGCTTTCATTATTATTTGTATACGTGTTGTTTACAGCACCAAAGAGTACATTGAAGGCTCCGTTAGAGCTTAGCAACTCTTCTTGCTGTATTATATGGTGTGCTTGTCTCGCAAATCTATCTCTTCTTCTTCTTAAAGCTGAGTTCAACTCTTTATTTTCATTTTTACTGTCAATTATAGATGGTAAAAAAGGTGGACGATTGTTATTAGTTACTTTAGCCTTGGTATCAGTATGCGCGATGACCGATGATTTCACTGTTGATTGTTAGTAAAATGCCAAACGACGTTAATGATATAATAAATAGAATTTCACACTTTGGTAATGGGTTTCTTTGATGACAATAATTCGTACTTTTAACATGAACAAGATTATTTACAAAAAAACATTCAAAACAGTACAACAATTTAACATGCGAATAACCATTCAAAAGTCACAACTGGCTAAAACATTAAAAGCTCCATCTTACAAATTTAAGATAACTAACCTTTTTCTTTAATTTGGTGTTTCTTTGACCTCCGCCTGTCAGGTGTGTTCGAATTGATACTGCGTCGCCTGACCGAGTTGACTATGGATTCATCTAATTGCCTAAAATAACATTTCCAAACTAAAAATCCGCAAAAATATTACTTCATAAATTATAGATGAGTCTATTGTGGGTTCATCGAAACACGAATTTTAGGCCGAATAATTAGTACGAAATGAAAAGAATGATGCGTTTGAATGAGCATTAAACAAAATAGGACCACAATATTTCGAAAAAACACTTACTTCAAAGCTGATCCTGTATCATCACCATCTTCTAATAGCAAAACAGCTTCGAATATCTGAAGTTGTCTCAAAAGATCTAAGTCTGTTCCTTGTTTTGTCATGTAAAGCTGAATAATTTCGTCCATTCCTTGATCCTGTAGTGCGTCTACTTGATCATAATACATGTCTCTGTCTTGCACATTGTTAAGACAGATATTAATGAGCGTTGTGACATAAATAAGTAGTTCTGTATCCGAAGCGTCGATGTCTCGAAGGATTTTCATGATGTTGTACCATGGAGGTCTGGAGTAAGAGCTGTCAACGACGTGGACAGCATCTATGAGGAGAAGGGAGTTCTTTTCGGTGTACTCGACGAAGACGACGAGCAGCTTGAGAGCAGTCTTGACCACATGCCGGAACTTGCTGGAGATCAACGAGTACAGCCATTGGACGCAACCTTTGTGACCCATCACTCCGTGCATGCCATCCACGTACAGTAATATCTACAAAAAAACATTGCTTTTAGCAAATTACCTCTTTATTTACAAACATTGCTGATTTATTCGCATGCCTTCGTTTTTTTATTACACTCAATCACCACCCATGCCTAATGCCGGTTCATGATGACCCTGAGCTGGTTTCAGAAATTACTGTTCCAGGCATAAGATTTTAAGCCAGGTCCACTCTACATATTGTGAGTTTGGTGCTAACCATAGTTAATTTTCCAAGTGACATTTAAAATCCAGATTTATGATTATTTGTTCGATCTCCTTACGATGCACCGTATCAAATGAGATTAATATGTAATCATATCGATTAGCAATGGGTCCTGGTTGACGTCCCTGGATGTCAGTCGTTAAGCCTCAGAGGCCTTTGGGCGGCTTCAAAACATCTGACTGAAGGTTTATTACTAACATTATACCTTAAAAATCCACACTGAATACGCGTGTTAGAGTATGGCTGGCAACTACTACTTCAGCCTGTGCCCAGGCTACAGTGCTGTTGTTTTTCATGCCTACCTGCCCAAGCGCCCTCAAGATGTAATCGATGTAGTTCTGGTCTTCCATGTCGCCGACCTGCATCAGGCAGTCCAAGCCTTTGTAAGCCACAAAGTCATGCACCAGGTCCTTGTCGGACTGGAGGATTTGCTTCAGCGAAAACAGCGCTCTGCGTAGCTCCCTTCCTTGGCTGTGAAGAAGTTTTTCTGAAAACAGAGAGTAAGCTTATTAAAGTTTTTACAGGATAATTATGCAAAGGCTTATCGAATTTTTTAGGAGCGACTCTGAATCACGAATAACTTTCTGTTCATTGTACAAATTGCGGCTAACTCATGGTGATGGAAAACACCGATATAAAACCCAAGCAACTCGGATAACGGCGGTAGGCTCGCCCCTTACTACGTTGGGTTCAAATTCCTCCGGCGAAATGTGGGCTTCTGCATGTTCCGTTCTAACTAACCCATTAGGGATATGGCAGTGAGGGTATGTATGTCTCTGAATCAGTAGCTGAATCGATCTATGTCAACAACAAAATATTTATTTTAATTTTTTGGATTCCTAGGTATCCGCCGTTGACAAAAAAATGTACACGTGGATTTCCTCCATTCATGGAAAAATACGCTCGCCCACGTCACGATATTTTCGCACGTTTTAAACTACCTAGGTATAATTTTTAAAATTACACTTTGGTGCTAAATTGTGTTTCAAGGGATATAATATGGGGATTATGCATTTAGGGAGTGGTCAAATTCGTCTGGTAGGTATACTTAGTTAAGAAAATCAACCTTATCACTACTGAATGTAAGTAATGTTTCACTTGTTTTCGTTCTAACCCATCATATCGACACCGCAACTGCACGGAGGATGGAACTATTAGATTTATCAAACTTGATACAACACAATGGCAAGATCGTTAATCGAGAAAGAACATACGACTGTACTACTGTACTTAAGGCAGTATTCTAAGCGGCCACTAGCCGCGTCCTGATTCACGCGGGCTCCTAAGTAATCTAATCCAATCTAAATCTAATCTAATCTAGTCTAATCTAATCTAACTCTTACTCTTTGTATATTCCTATTTATTATTTCCTGTTAGTTGCTAATGTTGTCAATGCTGTATTACCTATTATCTGAATGTTAAGTATTTCTCTTACCAATGATAGCATGGACGCGCACTGGGAGTTGCGTTCGCAGGACGAGAGCATTCTTGCGGCTGAAAATAAGAAAACATTATTATACTTTAGTGTAACTAGGTATATCATGAATTTTCTGAATGTTTTATTGAATGCATCGTATTCAAGTTAGTAAATGACTAACTTCACCATTCATGTTCACCAGGGGGGCTAAAAACGCGTCCCGAATTGATAAATTGTATGAGCGTGAGCGACGTGAGCGCGCTATGATCACGGACCGCGCTCTAGATGAAACGTCAATTAGATGTTTCATAATATGAATCATCTAAAATGTTGCCTTTTTAGCCCCCCAGGGTTGATTATGATTGTGGAGTAATAGTAGATTATGCCACAAGGGCTTAAAGAAGTGTATTATGTCCCGGGCGTGATATTGAACCCCGAGTATGAGGGATTCTACGGTTAACTCCCGAGCGGAGCGGAGGTTCAAGACCGCCCAAGACAAATACACTTTTAAGCCCGCGATGCATACTCTACTTTTTATACTTTCTGCGAGGCAATCGAAATTAGTGGCTGAAAAAAGTAAGTGCTTAAATATTTATTTCAAATGAAAATAGGTAGGTAGGTAATTAAATATGAGAAATTAGGTATTTATCAAAAATTAAAAGTGATGTTAGAAACATATGACAGTTGTGCGAAGACATTGGAAAGATGAGTTACAATCTTTGGTACATTTATTTTATCAGCATAGGAGCTATTTGAGCGGTTGGCGCCTTTTTTCTTTCTCTGGCATCTATTTTGTTAGTGGCCAGTACGACATTCGAACTCAGAACTCATTGCACCTAAACATTTTTGACTACACGGTTGCATTCCAAATTCAAATCACTTTAATCCCTGGGGATTAATGAAATTCAGTACAACATTAGGTATGTCCCGGCTAGACCATAGGGCTATAATGACTTACTTTAGGACAGCTTTACATGACACATAATGTGGCATTGACGAGCAGGTAGTATAAAAACATATTTAATGATTCGTTTATAAACTTAAAGAAAAGGGTAAAAAGCTTTTGAGCACTGGCTCTTAGTTTCATGACAACTTTCATTTTGTTAATTTTAGGAACTTAAAATTATAACCCATGACAGAACAGCATTTTTCAAAAACCTTTATTCAATTTCATATTATGTAAACAAGCAGTGTATACCCTGTATATGTCACCGGAAAATAACAAAAACCGTAAATTTATAAATTTCCTAGGAAATTTATCAACTTTCGTAAGATTCTTAACGGGAGATAAAATGTATTATTTTACGGCTACATTTCCGGAGATTTATAAATTCGCGACGACTCGTAGTAAATTTATAAACTAACGAATATCTATTCGTAAAATTCTAAACGGTTTGACTAATCACAGAAGAGCTTTTAATTTTACGCTTTTATAAATTACGGAAAATAACACACTGCTCTCTGATTGGTCGATGTTGACAGTAGCAATGCTTGTGTTCATAGATTATGATACAATCAGACTTGCCAAACTGTACATTTATCAGTTTTGATTACCTAACTGACTGGAATTTTACTTTAAAACTGGGTAGGTTTAACGGGTTACATAAACATACTTAACATAAACGGCCTATATACGTCCCACAGCTGGGCACAGGCCTCACCTCAACTATGAGGTGGAACGAGCCATACTCCAACAAGCGGGCTCAGTGCGGATTGTTGGCGGGATGTAAGGTTAGTGAGCAACCTTAATGTCAGATGTTATCAAGCCGCCCTAAGGCCTCTGACTAAGCTTAACGACTGACATCTGACGACGTCAACCGGGACCAACTGCTTGACGTGCCTTCCGAAGCACGGAGATGCCCGAAACACACACACATCACTAAATTTCGGTCGGATAGGCTGATAACCCCTTTTTCATCAAAATAAAACGGCAGAAATCGTGTTTTACGATATCAAAAAGTTTATGAAAAAATTAAATACACTTATAAAATATAACATACAAAAAATAGCATACCCTCACGATCATATCCCGAATGGGGTAGTCAGAGACACACTGAGTTCCCGTCACGGTGAAAAACGGAACATTCAGAAGCCCACATTCACCGAGGGAATTTGAACCCATCGTGGTAAGGGGCGAGCATACCGCCATTATCTAGGTTGCATAGGTTTTTTATCGGTGTTTCTCATCGCCGGAGAGTTAGCCGCCAATTATACAATGAACACGAAGACGAATTGTTCTTACAAAATTTAAAACATTAAAACCGGCCTTCTGCCAAAATGAAATGGCGGAGGAGAGGAAGAAGAAGGAACACGTGACTTATTCGACCAATCAGAGCGCACATGGCGTTTGGTTACTGCCCACTTATAATTTTACGGATGCGTTCCGTAAGTTTATAAATTTCCGGAAATCAGGGCGTAAAATGATATAATGTATCTCTCGTTTAGAATCCTACGAAAGTTTATAAATTTCCTAGGAAATTTATAAATTTACGGTTCTTGTTATTTTCCGGTGACATATACATACCAGTTCATAGATATGAACTTTCTTGTATACATACGAGTTCATAGATATGAACTGGCTTGTATACAATCGAGTTCATAGATATGAACTCGCTTGTATACATACGAGTTCATAGATAGACCGCCCTTACCGCTTTGTGCATCAACAATATATACAGAGCGGTGAAGAGATAGCCGGCTATCGGATGGCTCGCCTTGCCAAAGGCCCGTCAAAGCAATATTTAACTAAAACAGCTGATTGAAACGCACATCCATTTTCTCCGAGAAGCCGTGTTTCAAACAAGAGTGTCGGATTCTGAGTTTTGGCATCTGACCTACATCTAGGCGAAACGACGGTATCTGATTGGATGTATGCACACATCTTCAGCTTAAATCCGGGCTTTAAGCAAATATTCAACTTTTTTTGTTAAGATAGAAGCAACGTCCGAAATTATTTTAATCTCTTTAAAATTTACCATACTTTTTCACATGCATGGCATGTGCTTGCAGGGGTGCGTATTGGTTGATATAACTTCATTTGATATATTTTCATTTCAATAACGTTCATGAGATATAATAAACGTTTGGTATAACAACTCTTTGAATAATTTTCTTCAACATAACGTTCATTTCATATAATGCATCAAATGATATAACGTCATTTAATATAACAATCAGTACGCCTAACAACATTTAATATAAACCTTACTTAGTATAAAGCACATTTGATGTAATTTTGTTTAATCTAAATTGCATTTCTTAAAACCTTCATATGAAATAAATGTTATTTGTTATAAAAGCTAATTGGTATACTTGTCTGCCCTATACTCGAGTCGGGGCGAAACCGACACGGATAGATTAGGTTAGAAGGTTTAAGGCGGGAGCGAAGCGTAGCGAAGCTCCCGCCTTAAACCTTCGTGTTTTTTTTTTTTTTAAACCCTATAAACGACTTGCTTGATTTGCTTGCTGCTTGCGTTGAACCCGTACTTTTTATGATCTTTAACAATGTGTATTTATTTATGTGGGTACATATTCATAAACAATCTTAAGATTTATGACAATAAAGTTTATGGTATTTGATGGTTAGATCATTTATTTTTATATCAAATAAATGGTAGTTGTTTTGAATAGTATACCATGTAAGCTTTATATCAAACGTTTATTATATCGAACGTTTATTATATTAAACGTTTATTATATCAAAAAATTTTATATCAGTTGTCCGTTATACGTTTCAAAATTATTTCATTTGAAATTATATGATTCGTTCATTATACGGAATGAATAATTATATCAAACGTTGGTATATCATACGACTGTATATGTTCTGAGTGATATACGATTTGTTGTTATATCATACATTACACACCCGTGCTTGCAGTGCTTGTACATAATAAAACATGAATAATTATTGTTTTATTTACTTTTCTCCTTTGTTGTATGAAAATATACTAGCTCACCCGGTGAACTTTGTTCCGCCGTAAGGGCAATAAATAAAAAAAAGTAAAAAAAAAAGTAAAAGTATCCTATGTCCTCCTCCTGGCTCTAAACTACCTCCGTGCCTCCAGCTAAATCGGTTCAGCCGTTCTTGAGTTATAAGTGGAGTAACTAACACGACTTTCTTTTAAATATATAGATGTAATAAAAAAACATATCCAGCTTTGTTCAAGCACTTAAAACTCCAGGACCCTGGAGTAGGGTAGATGACTATGAGTGATTTTGCATGTTTTTTTATGTTCCCCAAAAATAATAATTGATTTCAAATGTTTTTGTAAAACCACAATCGAAATTCGTTTCAAAATGAGGCTACAATAGGCCTGCAAACTTGGGTGGGCAAGTCCATTTCATATGTGTTAAATTTTTGTAAAACAATATCACTTTTTTGTAACCCAAACTATTATGAAGGAATTATGTTAGGAGACCATTATCATAAACGCAATATTTAATATAGCTGTCGAACAAAGTTATTACGCGCTCCTTACAAAAACAGCGAGTGTGACGTCACTTTCGCTGTCACTTTTGTATGGAGCGTTTTTGGGCAAGTCCAAAAATGTGCATTTCAAATTGTGATATCTCTGGTGGTATTGATCCTGATGAAGTGATTCTTTGAGGATTGTTTACATAAATGTAAGGTCTTTCGATAATAAACAAAAAAAATTACAGTCATCATGCCTGTTCTAGACCGATTTTCATGATTTAAAATATTTATGATTAAGTCTCCGCCTTGAGTAGTAAAATAATAAAATTATTTTTAAATGGAAAATTGGCAATATTTTATACGACATCTTACGGGGCTTAGGTTTGTACCTTTTGAGCGCATGACAGGTACGTATTTCTGGGCTGCCGAATACTATTTTATTGAACTGTGTGTGACTGCCCAATAGTATTTGACAGAACATCATCAGACGTCGGACTTAAGACAGCTTCTTAGACATGACACCAAGTAGGTCGTCAATGATGTTATCATAAAATGACACTAAACCTATCTCCAAATCAGTACAAATAAAAAAAAATGCGAATTGTGACTTTACGGTCCGATATCAAACATTTTTATCATTATTTTAGATCAGCAGACTGCCCTCCCCCAATTTGTCAATTGCCTCGATTTAACATCATGATGCCGTGGGAAGCGAATTCGTTTCAAATGTTAAAAACAATAATGAACGATGCAGAAACGCTTACGACTCTGACCAAAAAAGTAAGCAGGTTCGAAATATGTTTTGCTTTTTAAAACTGTGTCACATAAGTTGTCATGAAAAAATTAAGATGTTGTCAAATTAACCAGTAGGTCTGTTAAGTCCATTGCTCAAAACTCGATCCACGTTTTCGAGGATGTTTCTTTTGATTGAACTTTGCGGTATATCCTACTAATATTAAAAATGCGAAAGTTTGTATGGGTGGATGTGCAGTGTTGCTCATTCGCGTAATAACGACTGGATGGATTTGAATGAAACTAAACAATAATATAGCTTAAGCATAGGACATAAATATCCTACAATTTATAAAGATATATTTAATTATTTTTTTCATCCTAAGTCCATGCGGACGAAGAAGCGGGCGGCCACTAGTACCCTAAAATTCCAAAAGCAATGGAAAAGGGAATGTTTCCGTTTTATTTTCCAATATCTCTTCCTGCACATACGAGTACACTCTACCTTCTGATGTGATTGCGTCTGCATCCACTGAGGATTATTTTTTGGTTTTACCAGTAAAACCAAAAAAATAGAGAAGGAAAGCTCTGGAGCTTTCTTCATCCAGTCTTCAATTATTAACTTTGCCTGTGGCATTCCACCGTTAACAGTAATACTGCTTTTAATAAGCTGCTGGTTTTGGCTGACCAACAGCCTAATCCTATTGATATTTTAAATGCGAAAGTTTGTATGTGTGGATGTGCCGTGTTGCTCTTTCACGTAAAAACTACTCCATCCATTTACTTAGATTTTAATGAAACTTTACAGTAATATAGTTTGTGCATCTGACGAGCACATAGGCTACAATTTACAAAGAAATTTCACTTTTCTTCAACCTAAGTCCACGCGGACAAAGTCGCGGGCGGCCGCTTGTAATATTTAATAACATTCGCTAGGTATCAGTCTATAAACCCGTTGAAGGTCCCAGGACGGCTTGATAACATCTCACGCATACACAGTGAAGACTACTACTAGCCAAAATACGTGTGAGAAGCATAATATATTATTAGGTTAACAAAAATGACATTTTGGGAAGATCATGCTATATTTGATATATTAAACAAGATAAATGTGAATGACGAACGGTGACAAAATACTTGGTAATATGAGATATGGCCAGGAAAATCACGTATTGAAAGTTTTCCGACTGGTAAATGTTTCAGCAATTCTTTTCGGGGAACTGTTAATCTGCGTAAAAAAGGTGATATTTTCATCAATGGAACTTTTATAAATTACCAAAATAACAAGTACCAAAATGATAAGTAAGTATAAATGCCGGTCTCGTTTCTATTAAAGAACATTGAATGTTGTAATCATACAACACACAAAATCACACAAATTATTGTTTTTAAATACCTAGATAGAGTATTATTGAAGAGGAAGGTTTATTTGTATTATCAACGGACCATTGCCCCCGTGCGAAGCCGGGGCGAGTCGCTAGTCGGTACCTAATAAATTATCAAAAAAAAAACTTTATTCGGAAGGTGACTGGGCAAAAGTGGTCCATGATCCGATAGCAATACTGTTATTCTTTGAAAAGCATCGTTAGAAGACATACTCTAAAGATGTTTTTTCTAACAACTGCCGCGTCAGATTTTAGTACCCCTTCTCGCGTTGATGTGATTGAGACGTTAACACATTTAAATCACAACAGTAACGCTTAAGCTTCATAGATCACTGTCTATCCAAATTTTCCCAGTCTCCTTTTGCTGATAACAGGAACAGCTTCTTAGAATAATTTATTGGAATTCTGGTTTAATTAATTATAAAGCTAATAAAAATAGTTGTTAACTCAATAATCAACCGGCACATTTGATTGCAAATTTTAATTAAAATCTTCCTTTCAGACCGATCTTCCACGAGACAAGGAAAAAATGAAAAGTTCAATCAACAATAAAAATATAGGAGAGAACCTGACAACTTTTCAACATTTTCTGATTTTCATTGCTCTGCTATTTTACCTCGTGTCGTTTGACGTATATTCAATCGCAAGCCGAACATTCTGCGATCCTTTCAGATCACTACTGCTCACTTCATTCACAACACACGTTTTGTCACGGCCCGAAATATCCATTGCAAAATATTTTTCAGACTTTATTCAACCCTTCTCTTTTAGGCGACGAGCACACTCGACTTCACCTCGACGCATAATAGTCAAAAATATTTAAAAATATCTTAGCAATGCGAACGTCGCAAATACGAGCGAGGCTCCAACTAATCCAATATTTTACTTTTCAAAAGGTAAATAAATATAATATAATGAATTCACTCAATGTCAGCGAACGAAACAAATTTCCTTTAGATGCCTATCTTTTGTGCCAATGCCATGTTGTAGTTATGATAGTAACGAAGGCTGCTTGTATTTTTTATGAATAAAATGTTTAGTTTTGTTTATTTTGAATTCTCTGGAATTATCACAAATGGTCGAATCTCGAGGTATGTTCTATAGAAAATAATGGTAAAAAATATCTACATTAAAACCATTTAACTGATCATACATTCATCCCAGGCAGACAGATCTTAGCTAAAAGTAAAAAATAGAACAACAAAGTCCAAAACTATAGTTTTGGACAACTCCAGTTGTTTTAGTAAAGACTGCACTCAAAATTGTAATTGTAGACCATGAATTGATCACCAAAAATTAAGAAATGGCCAGCTAATCTATTTATGTATTTTTATAAAAAACACAATAATAATTTAGTTGGTAAACTTTCAGGTGAAGGGCGAATGAGCTTTTTTGTAAGTTCGCAAGCCACTTCAAACAGGGCTTCAAGAAAAGTCCAAGGAAAATAAATTGAAAGATATTTTGGTGCCAATAAAATTGAACCCCTTATTACTTACAGGGTATATATTCACTTTTAAGCAGTAGATACCTAAGCGTTTCACAACAGACAAATTAAGGTAAGACAACATCATGAGGATGTGTTCTCACCAAAGCTGTGCAAGGAAAAAAATACCTTCAATGAAGGAAAAAACAATGCATTCTCGTACTAACTTCTTAGCACGTCTCTGGTAGGTATGATGCTTAACAAGACCAAAACTTACATGTCGAATTCGTCCAGTTCTTCGATGTCCTCCATAATGTCATCATCTGACCACAGATCTAGCACTACACTGGACCTAACCAAGTGACTCGGACAATCCTCGCCTATCCCCGAATCCAGGGACAGTCGCTTGAGCACCGGGTCCACTGATAGCCAATACCAATCTTTAGTATTGTTACCGGTACGACTGCTACCTGCGCCTTCATTCGATCGTGTGACCCTTTCCATCTCATCTTCGTTCATCTTTCCCTGTCATTAACAATGCGTTTATACAGTATGTTCACAGCTAATACTTTTACTTTACTCGTCGAACAAGTATTAATCCATGTCAACTATGATTAATTTTATTCTATTCTTGTTACCAGTAAGCGCAAGAATAATCATCAGAAAGAGATCAAAATTAGCCAAATGAATTTGAGGCCTGTATGAAATTTGTGCAATGGACCTTATTAGAAAAGTTAAGTACAGTTATTATTTGAGTTCAATTAAAATTACAAGTTTTTATATCTTCTTGATTATTATAAATCTTAAGATCGAACTAAAGATTACAGGTATAATCTGTAATGTAGGTCAAGGTAGCATCCCCATTTCAGTTCAGGTTTGTAACTAGTGCATGCTATTAATAGATTTTGCATGAAATTTATGTTTCATTTTTCACGTTCATGTGCAATCTCTCTCTTTTCTACTTTACTTGCTTGTTCAATAAAACAAGTATCATGACACGCAAAAATTACATCGCAAAAGTCAAGCTAATCATTGTTTGAATCTCTAAATAAATTTGATTTTATCTTTCATATTAATTATTTACTGCATTAAAAGTAAAGTGCAAACTTTAGTAGTTTTTTTATGTTTAACTAACCAATCAATCATCTATTGTTTATGAAAGAAAATTTTAATACTAACGTACTTGAGTTAAGAACTGAATGTATATGGAAGGATCCGAGATTATTCGATTTTAGAAATATCCAGGATGTTTTGGACGCCGAGCTGTCAAATAGCAAGCTAGTACGTAGTTCGCGATGCAAGTGAAAGATTTGGGAAGCCGCGCCGTGTCCGCGGGCTGCCTCGCCCGGCGCGCGTTGCGAACTGACTGGCGGGAGATAGCGAACCCGAAGCAATGCATCCTTTTTTATCAATTTTCAGAATCAATTAGAGATTCTTTTTAATTAAGGAGGAACACACAGCGTTTGTAGCTGATTCTTGCGTCCTTCAAGACATATGAAAATAATGATATGCGTTTTAAACTTATCTTTTTTAAATGGTGTAGCAAAATTAAAGGTAAACTTGGACGTATACTATATCAAACCACCTTAAGGATACAACCACTTCTTCTTTTAAGATTGTTAATATTTTTTAGGTTTATAAAATTTGTGAACACCAACATAACATTACGCTCACGACTATATCCAAATGGGCCAGTCAGATTCACGTTGACTTATCGTCACGGTGAACAATTAGAACATTCACATCGGCGAACGACTTTGAGCCCAACGTGAAGAAGGTTGAGCCTCTATAAGATAATGATGCTAAAGCTGTTGCCTAATTACTGGTCCAGCATTTATTCCCAAAAATACCTCCTTCATCATATTAACTGGAAAAGTGTAGTTCTGATAGCTTTTTTGCGAAAATAATATCCTAGTTTTATTTGGTAGTTATAAAACTAACCCTGTAATCTAGAACTAAGACCTATAAATGCAGTTCCGAGCAATCCAATACAAAACCTTCGAAGTCTACTTTCATTACGATGAAATCCATCTACTTATAGTATTTTATGAACGAATGTATTTCTGACAGATTATTCTTTAAAAATACAAATAACATTTTTACAAATAAAGTTCCCATTGAAATCATTTTGGCAGCTCAATGGGATGTTTTCAGATTTAATTGTCAAAGGAAATATTTCACTGTTTTCATATTACCGATGCATTACTTAAAGAGATAAATGTTTGTGTATGATAGGTACCAATTAATTAGCTTCTACCTGATTGATATTTACTGGTTGCTTGGGTTTCGTATCGTGATTATCAGAACCTATGAATACGTCATAATATATGGTTGTGAATTATACCCATTTTTTTTTGAGGTGCCCGTGGCGCAGTTGTGACAGTGATCGGTCACGATCGCTGTTATAAAGCAACACACGCCGGGTCGGAAATGGGATCATGGGTGACCACCCCGACCGAAATTTAGTGATGTGTTAAGCAGTTGGTCCCGGTTGACGTCGCTAGATGTCAGTCTTTAAGCCTAGTCAGAGGCCTTGGGGCGGCTTGATAACATCTGACATTAAGGTTGCTCACTAACCTTACACCCCTCCAACAACCCGCACTGAGCCCGCGTGTTGGAGTATGGCTCGTTCCACCTCATAGTTGAGGTGAGGCCTGTGCCCAGCAGTGGGACGTATATAGGCCGTTTATGATGATGATGATTTGTATATTTTATAACAAATTTCATAATTCAGAATGCGCCTCCATGTTTCAAACCCGTCGCCCGCGAGGTCTGTGGTTGATTCGTCGTAGACGCGAACTTTCCTTATACTAACTTTGCTACTCATACTTCATACTCAACTATTGTACATTATTATATTTATTATGCGTAAACGCCCTACATACTTTATGAGGGCAATAAAGTACATTAAAACTGTAATTACCAATTCCGATTTAATTCAAGGTTTTATTCAACTGTTGAGTACTTAATTGAAATAAATAGCATTGTTTGAAGTTGCCAGGCGCGAAAAATATAATTTAGTAATGAAAGTGTTTTAAACCTTCAAATTACTCTATTTTTTGGGAAAAAGCCTTACTACTTAATTCCTTTCAACCGAATAAATGTTGAATACGAAAAACAGCTGTCCATTCGCAGAGGAATACCGCCCCGCGAGTCCGCGCTCTTTACTTCGGTTACCGTATTTTCAACCCCCACCCAAACTTTGAACCCACCCATTAGTTTAATTTTTCTGTCTGTGTCATTGTAGCTTCAAAGCAACACAGGTATTTAAATCTTGTTTGTTTGCTTGGAAGAAAATTTTATTGCTAATGTTTTTAGCCCTTAGATATAGAGAAAGAGAACATAAAAAAAAATAAAAAAAATTTGAAACTATTTTTTATTTTTTTGTTTCGATCCTTTATTTTTTTTCTAACAAAAGAAATCACAATCACGTGCCCTATATACATTGTTTAGCCGTCCTGCTGGTCGGCCTCCCGACGCCAATCTCCATTAGCTGGTTGATGCAGTCGGCAGATGACACACCAGTTCCGTTCCGCCAACGCAATAACAGCCACAGGCAAATTCACATCAAATCAAATATTTGCACGTGGGAAATAAATAAAAAGTCTGTCCTATCGGCAGATATTAAAAAATCTGATATCGGTTTTCAATATTTTGACAGTGAATGTTTTTGCTTTAAAACGTTCCCAGTCCATTAAATATCATTTTAAATCCATTGTTATAAACCACACGTGCCTCATGAAACAGGGAATAAGAACATTTTAACTAATACTCTTTAATTAACAAGTACTTATTTTTTTTAAAGGAATATGTTGATGTTTGCTGCTTCGATCTATCTCAGGATTCTCTTGACCTTTTTTGAGTGTTGTTTAAGATTGACTATCAGTAAGTTACTGTATTACATATACAGTGTGTCTGGTCACCGGTGTCGGACCCGCTAGGGTTCTGTAATATAATCAATTTTATCGACAAATCCACTGTTTTTTTTTCTCTTCTATTACAAAATGGCGGCCATTTGTTTTTTATTTCGCCGAACCGAATTTTACCTTTCAAGTGTTTTTCAAAGGCTTTAATGGGAACTTTTGTCCTTCTTTTATGTCAACTTTTTGTCTACTCTTTCAGCTGCTAAACGAACCCTTTTTCATGCTTGGAGGTCCAGCACATCAGTAGATATTTCAATATAAAGGAACACACCCTGGTTCGGCGAAAAATAAATGGCCGCCCCATTGTAGAAAAAAAAATCAAAAGTAACGGTGGATTTGTCGATAAAATTGACTATATTACAGAACCCTAACGGGTCCGACAACGGTGACCAGACACACTGTATGTACATAGCTAAAACCTTAAATTACTGTCTCTCTACTGTTATATAAAATTTGTAAACAATGCAGAAATACTTGTACGCCCTGCTTACTTTTTAACATCCTTCGCAACTCCAATGCTCCTTAGTTCCCCAAAAGTAAATTCCAGCAAATCAGTGGCGCCATCTTACAACCTCCCGCACAACTTTTCCAAACTTCGTGCTCTTCTTCGTACGTCAGAGCTCGTCTTTGATTCTTTTAATAATTTTACCATCAGGCTTAATTATAAATAACCTGTTTTCACAATCCGTAAAACTACCTGCAAACGCACTAAGAACAGAATAACACAGAATAACTGATCACAATTATATCCGTTCCACAATTACCCATTTCGAAGCATTCTTTGTTGCTCTTTTGCAAATAACTGTTATTTAACAAGCAAGAATTACTACACTTGTATATTTTAAATCCAACATGTTTATGAATATCAATGACATATATTGTATAATATATTTATATGTCAATTTCACTTCCAGCTTCATATGCACCGCAAAAAATATTTCTGCTTCGTCAATGGAGCACAACCATTCAGAATAAATAAATTAATAATTCGCGCAGTTCAACTTTCCCACCTCTGGAATAACGCACTGATGAAGTTTGCATTCCAAAAAAAGGCTTTTGTGTATTTCAAGCCTTGTTTTAATAGAATTTCGCAGATAGTCTGTGCACCAACTAGATGATAATAAAATGAAGCCGCACAACACCCTGTATGTAATCAAAGTTCATTGTTCAGCGGGACCTAGCGTTTTTGCCGCGATTCCGACTCGACGCGATTGAAACGCGACTCAAAAACAATCGTTATGGAAACACTCACGGTTTCGCCTTCTTTAGGGGTTTTCTAGGCTTTCTATGTCGATTCGAACACTTCTGCCGTAATCGGGCGCAATATCGAATTTCGATTACAAGAAAAAAGGAGACTTAGTGACAGGTGTGAAAACATGTATTCTTTATCACACAAACAACCGGGGCCCAAGTCTGCTAATTTAATAATGCTTCGATGGATTTGTTGAGTCTCCTTAGCTAATTTGTCACATGTTTTATGATAAACTAGCGGCCGCCCGCAACTTCGTCCGCGTGGACTTGAGTTGAAAAAAGTGATATTTCTTTATAAATTGTAGCCTATGTTTTATTCAGATGCATAAGCTATATTACTGTACAGTTTCATCTCGTAGTTTTTACGAGTGAAAAATGGAGTAACTTTTCCTGTTTTCCCAATATTACCCTTTACTGCTCTGCTCCTATTAATCGTAGCGTAATGAAAAGTATACTATAACCTGCCCAAAAGTATGAAGAATAATTGTGCCAAATTTTGTTAAAATTTGTCGAGTAGTTTTTGTTTCTATAACGAATATACAGCAGACAGACAAACAGACAAAAATTTTACTTATTGCATTTTTGGCATCAGTAGCGATCCCTTATCACCCCTTGATAGTTATTTTGTAAATATATTTCATGTTCAGAATTGGCCTCTCTACAAATTAATTATAAGTATAGATATATATCAAATGAGACTAATTGCAAGTAAATCGAGGCATTCTTAAATTAGCAGACTTCGTGGGACCTCTCCGGTCTACAATTTGTATATTTAAGCTGAAGTGAGAGTGAAACCACGACCTTTTACCTGTCTGCAATCAGCTTCAAGTAGTTGTCTGTTAGTTAAATATCCAGATTTACCAGCACTCAACATTTTTAAAGTATCTAGAAATGCATCAGTTAACGACAAAAGTTTGGAAAACGCTCGCGTCTGCCGCTACAGGCTTTTAGTTTATAATCCCGACACGTCACCATAACCCCATGTAATTCACCACACGTAGATTCCAGGAGCATTCCGGTTTGCAAACAAAACGCGCCGAATATCACTTTACCGGGTTAAATCTGAGGTAACCCGAATAAATCTACATGTGTCGATTTGGCCACGGCTATTCCTGGATGTGGTACGATGACCGCTAGTACAGCGTGATAAAAAGACATTCGTATGGTGTCTGTCTATGGGATAATCCTTTGCTAATTTTGACGTAAACGCGATTTTGTATGCTCTCATTTACAGGGTTAACGGCCTGTTTCTGATCTGAGAATTCGAGGCAATAACAAATATGTTTGATTAGATACTACTTTATGAAGGAGAAAATAGAAATTGGTAAGATACAGCGTAGCACAAAAATTGAAAAACTGATAGCCAGAAATCGGAAACAAACACGAAAGACAGACCCCATGAAAGTGGCAGGTTTCTAGGTGCAACACTCATCACTCTGTCTCACTGGGAGTCTTGCCCCCGAATTCACAATCGTCAACCAACGTCCCGTATAATGCCAATAGAGCTGAAAGGTATAGTTCTAAGCTATACTTCTGAGGGATGTTCAAAGTTGATTTGCGTTTGTGAATTCGGGGGTTATAGGCCTAAATCTGGGAACTGCGTTGATGTTAATGTAGTGTGCAATTGTGAAAACCGTCACTGACGAATACAGATATCCCTAGACACTTTTGAGCAGTGTAGTTTGGTAAGAAGCGAAAACCTGGCCTGGAAACATTATCGCCGACGCTAGTAGGAATTAACCCACTTTTGGAAGTTATTCCGAATAGTTCTCATAAGTGGAACACTGTAGAGCTAAAGCCAAAAATCCTCGTATTTACATATGTAAATAGCATTTATCTGATAAATACTATTAATCTGATAAACCTTGGGTTCTAAAATTTTCTAATTCACTTGGCTAGGTGTAGGCCGAATGTTCCGTTGGATATTCCACCTTAATAATCGGTTTTATGCAACATTAAACTGTGTTTATACAAAAAAAATCAATGACAATATTTTAGGTCTGGCTATCGTTTATATTGTTTCAACAAGATCACTCTCTACTGGTTGAACTGGTTGATCTTCAGCAGGCCAAATTTCACGTCCATATAGGTATTACTCCAGGATTATTTCATCAGTTGTCTGTTTTCTATGCAATTAAAGATTTTGTAAGCTCGTTTGACCTTCAGTGAACCTTGCTTATTCAGCTCAAACTTAGGACCATGAAGTACCGAGCACTCAAACTACCGTTCTTCATAACCGAAACATTAGATTGGAATATTTATAAAAAATATAGTTTTCCGTATTTTTGTGTTGATGTAGTAGTCTGGTAGGGTTGCGCTGTTGTCGACAGATGATCTTGACATCGACATTTTGATTATGGCCATTATTATTAAGACCATTATCTATTCCAGGGGTTGCCGAACTTTGCGGACCTTGTGTTAAAAAAGTTATGTCCTTTGAGTACGTAAATGTGATGGATTGGTTTAATAACCTGAGCAGAAACTTTAGTCCAAACTCAGGACCAAATTGTCTGAAAACTTCCGGAAGGCAGAATTGTAATGCTATGCTCAGGATCGGTCATAATATATTATATTACAGGCGATAGGTAAAGGAGCATGTGAAGAAACGAACTTCAAAGAGCTTATCGACTGTTTGCTGTCAAGGTGCTACACTCTATGATATTACAGTAAAAAAGAAGTAGATAGCTTATGTCAGTACTGACGCGAACTAAAAATTGTCCACGGGGCACGACATATTTAATTTGACCGTGTTATAACGTGTGAACAACATAGTACGATTATTTACTATAGCGTAAACGAGACAGATACATGTTGCACAGTGTCGCCTCAAACTGTCAACACTGTCAATACTTAGCTCAGGTACACGAAAAGTTCTAATTTCGGGTGCAGCTTTTTTTAACACAAGTAACCTATCTACCTTTTTTATTATAATATCGTTGGCAATAGGTCTAGATAGCATCTCAAGAAAGGAACTCTAAAGAGCTTATCGACAGTTTGCTGTCGAGGTGCTACACTAGTTAGTGGGATGTCTAACTTCCGCATCGGTCGAATAAATGCTGTGTTCCCTTCAGAGGAAGTGAGGGTCCTGGTGCAACTGATTTATTAGCCCAATGAAGTCTGACTCAATAACAAGCGTTTGACCATGAACGAAGGGTTAGCTGTAAGTTGTTATAACCACAAGGTGTTTTGAACAGAATTGAACTATTATTATGAGCTGTAGTGCATCACTACATAGTATAGAACAACGTCGCTTTCTCAGTCCCTATGTTCGCTTAAAGCTTTCAAAATTTGGATGCTGTTTTTAATAGATAGAGCTTCTTAAGGCGTTACTGACCACTGGGCTCTCACAGCGAATCTCCCAGCTGGCCATCGGACATTAAACATCAATAGGGAATATGCACTTGAAACAGATTACGTCTTTTATTACGTCTCTAACAATATTTCCTAATTTTATTTCTTGGTTGATGTAAAAATAATTATTGACAAGTACAAAAAATGTGGGAAATTCAAAGTGGTTGAAACAGGGTGGTGGACCGAGTGTGACGTCACAGTCTAGGTGTATGTCACTGTCAAAAACGCGACAAGAAGAAGAATTCAACAGATTGTAGGTTACATTTGTGTTGTCATAGACTCGCGTGACGTCCAAGTCCATGACAACGGAGCGCGCCATAATGGCGGCGTTTGAAACGCTTGAAAAAGTTCGAAATTTGTAACACTTTATAAATATACTACATTTTGCATTTTTGGTGATGAATATTATTGATCAGTCATAAAATGATATAAGCTATCATAAAAAAATATAAAAAATAACACTGCATATTCTCTATTGAGTTATAAAGAAGACCAAAATTGAAGTGAAGTGAAGTGTCTGGTTGGCAGCCAACAGTTATAAAACTCACTTGTCTTGTAAACCTTCCAGCTCTTCGTCCTGCTCTCCCGGAGTAGAATCCAGGTCCAGGTACGGGCCGTAGTCGCCATCTTTGAAAACTTGCAGAGTTGCGTCATCCAACTGAAACAAACGATATTATACTTAGTATTATTGGAAATTATTACATACGAACATACCTAGTTCAATCAAATTATGAAAGTTCTGGCCAAAAATCATAAGTACTTAGGTACAGTATTGTCGAAACAATGTTTCGAGTTTTTGATTAATTCTTCTTAAACTTACATAAAATACATAAAGTTACATAAATACATGTAACATGCGTTTTACGTTTGATGCACACATGAACGTTCAACTGGGAGTGGGTAGGTAGTTGTTGAAATTTAATTGAAATAAGGGAAAATGTTGTTCAAGTCTGCTCATGGCGCTAATTGTCGATTTTTGTATCAGAATGTAGTCAGATGCCAATTCGCAAGGAAAGCAAATTGCTCGGCTTCACGTTTGACTCTCATCTCAATTGGAAGTGCCATGTTGATCACTTGTGCAATAGACTGAGTAGTGCAATTTTTGCGATGCGAAAATTAAAACCATTAGTGACAGTCGATGCATTGAGAAAAGTCTATTTTGCACATTTTCACTCCATCATGTCGTACGGTACTCTCGTTTGGGGAAACTCCACAGATGCTGGCAGAGTACTAATATTACAAAAACGAGCAGTCCGTACGCTTGCTGGGGTGAAACCCAGACACTCGTGCAGAGATTTATTTAAAACGCATTGCATTATGACCCACTACTCAGTCTATTTATTTGAAGTATTGTTGTTTGTGAGGTCAAATCTATTAACATTCCCACGGATGGACGTTGACGGCAAACGTAAACACGTTGCAGGCCGCCTAAGAGCAGTCCCTCGTCGCATGGCACTGTCTGAAAAAAACCCGCGTGTCATAGGCCCAGCGTACTACGAGCGACTTCCCGTTGATCTTAAAAACGAACCGTCCGACGAAGCATTTCGGCGCCGACTGAGAAACCTTTTACTTGATAATCCTTTTTATTCTATAAATGAATTTATGAATTTGACATCAAAACCACCTTATTAGAAAAAATCTGGATTATTATTAGTATTATTTTGACAAATGACATTTGTATGTAATTAATTATTATTTTCATAGGAATTTTGTTATTGTTTATTTTAATTATTTTGACATTTTTAGGTACTCTGTTACCTAGCTGTTATTTTTATTGTGATTCTTTCTTTTATTTTTTATTGATTTGACAATATTCTGAATTATTATTATTTCCTGACATGATTTATATTGTTTTTTTTTTTTTTTTTTTTTATTGCATTGACGATCTCAAACTGACATTCATGTATTTTAAATGTTATGAAGCGCATCGATGTATTTTGAGTAATAAATTATCTAATCTAATCTAATCTAATCTTTTACTCCAAACTTAGGTACATTTTGAAAACAAAAATAAAATTAGCTATGCTTTTCTGGCTAGCGCCAAATCTCACCTCGATGTCGAATCAAACTACAATTTTCTATGGGCTTCCCCCAGGTTCACCTTATATTGGTATTCTTTCTCATTTCTATAGAAATAATTAGAAAATGATTTTTTGGCTTATTATGTAGTTCTTTTCTCTCAAACAATCACATTCGGGTAGTTAGTGAGTTTTACAAAACGCACGTTTTTTAAACAATACAATCTCAATTCAAATACGTTCGATGTGCAAATGCAGAATGCCACCCCGGGAACAGAATCCGTTTGATTTTGCAAAAACATCACCGCCATCCAATAGTGTCGGTTTAATTTTAACATTTCGTGCAAAATTCTGAATGTTAAAACTCGGTAGCGACATCTATGTACGCTCTGGGCTACTTTTAACCGAGTCACTAGCGTAAGCAAAACCTCAGCGCTTTAGTTTGTGATACATTCACGCGGTTTGTCGATAGATGGAACTTTTGCGAGAAAATATTTATTTAAGTCTTTTTTTAAATTCAACAAAATTATTAAAAAAATATATATAAAAGAGTTGGTTAACCTGTTTAAATAGACTTAATTTTTTTCTTTCACTTATGAGTCAGATGGCAACGTTGGAGCACCGGCGGGTTCATTAAAGTCGCTCTCAAAAAAATATTTTCAAAATTAAATAAATTGACACGTCTGTCGCATGAAGACACAATGTTGATGCAAGTAATACATATTAGGTATATTAAATTGGATTGTTTAATGTGTATACTCAATGAATACCTAACATCGTAGCCAACTGCACGGCTAAAGAGCATAAACAATAAAGTTATGAAATGAAACTGTTTTTGTTCTATAATCGTATCTTGATGAACATCCCGCGTGTCGAAACGACCGAGCGGTTTCATAATAGCCACCCGCCAGACAAGCCAAGACTCGTTAGTTTACATGTGAAACTAATCAAGATATTTCATGTATAAATTAAATTTTAAAAAATAGCAAATCGTATAGTCGTGCGTTAAACATTGCAGTGAATAAAACTGTGCTTAAAGGTCATTGAAGTATATGTCGGCGACGATGACCGATTTGGTATAATGTTTCAGAAGTGGGCTGCTACACCACGCGTGGTCGCGGGTTCGATCCCCGCACAGTAAAAACATTTGTGTGTATGAACATGTACGTTTGTACTGGTCTAGGTGTTTATTTACAAAAAATAAATAGTTTCTAGGTATGTTATTCCGTTGTCTAGTATCCAATAGCACAAGCATTTAGTTGCTTAGTCAGGGTCCAGTGATATTTATAGGATTCCAATCACTACATAGTATAAAACAAAGTCGCATTCTCTGTCCATATGTCCACCAAAATCTTTAAAACCACGCAACGGATTTTAACGCGTTTTTTTCAACAGATAGAGGATTGAAGAGGAAGGTTCATATTATGTAAAATAACATCCCATTGCACCAGTGGGAGGCCGGGGTGGGTCGCTAATAATTTCGAAATTATTAAAATTAAAATTATTAAAATTTTCGATGCCATAGAAATCAGCTTTACTTTTCGATCGGTAACTCTGAAGGATGTGAGTTTTGGAACAGGTGAGTTCTAAATAAACCGGAAATTAAAGAAAAAAACTTTTGCACGAACTTTTGTCCGAAAACAGTTTCGGTAACAAGCTCAGCCACTTATTACATGCCGTGTTTTTGAAACAAAATAGCAAAAAAAACTGTCTTGTAGTAAGTTATTGTGAGCTGTACAAGAAGCGCTGTAAAAAGAACATAGTAGAGTAGACCCCAATCACCCGCTTTTAGAGCCGCTAATAATAAGGTATACTACGCCAGGTGGTAAAAAAATACCTGCAAGTGCACCTTTTGCCTCGTGACGTCATCGCCACGAAATCTCACACGTGCGCGTGCGCGGCCTACGTCGATTCACAGAATCGTCGTCAACTTTATTTTCAACTGTGAATAATGTATTGTAAACGCACCCTAGCGCCTCATTTTTTGTGATTATTGTACGAGTATTATGACTTTTAAAAAATGAATATTAGTTGAATACCACATTTACTATAATTTGACTTGACGACCGATTTGGTGTAATGCACGGACGTAAGTGTAATGGTTAAGAAATTGGCTACTACACTAGAGTTCTACTCAGAGGTCGGGAGTTCGATTCCCGCACAGTACAAACTTTTGTGTGCATGAACATATTGTCTGTTCTTATTGGTCTGTTTGGTTCCTATGTATTTTACAAAGTAGGTAGAGATCGTCTAGGCTGAAATGACGAGGCCTTCCACCGCATCTTTTTTTTATTATTTGTTGAGCGGGAACTGAAATACATATTTTGTGATCAGCTTCCTAGCTATCACAGTTTATGAGATACAGCCTGGGGACAGACAGACAGAAAGCGGAGGCTTAGTAATAGGGTTCCGCGTTTATGTTTTAGGTATGGAACACTAAAAATGGCAAATTGATATGAGCTTTGGCTTACAGCGTTACTTGAATATGGCAATCAAAGTTTAAAAAATCTGTCGTACTACCATTAAACGTGCTCTTGGAAACACTTGGAAACTGTTGTTTTTACTTGAATTAGCTTGGTTTGTTATAACGAACGTTGAGCTTCTTCATGCTATTATTTATTTAGCACTTAAATAGTCAAGCAAGGAAGAGTAATCAACGCTGCCTTCAAATATATTATGAAACTTGTCAAGAGTGCATGATGTCACGACACTGCATGATGTCACGGTGGTTTTCCCATCCTGGTTGCACAAATTGAAAAGCAGGAAAGCCTTTTCGTTAAAATCAACTATGGCCAATCATGGTACAAGAAGAAATTTCCAGTTTTTGGTTGGGCCAAATGCTGCCCAGGAATGAAAAAAGCCCCCTGGAAACCAAAAGAGACCTCCCGACCCCGACCGAAACTTAATGTTGTATTTTTTGGCCGTCTTCAGTAGTTGGTTGAACGACAGTCGGAGGCCTTAGGGTGGCTTGATATAACAGCTGACAGAATTATTTATAAAAGACCAGAACCACAGGAACTTTACTGGTTTTCTCCTTAAATATTATAAGAACTCATCTATTTAGGAAACGGAGAACTGGTGGTCATAATTTCACTCTTTAACTATCGTTAATAATTGTGACTTACGTGTTTCAGACAAAGTTCAGTGCTTTAGTTTTCTAATTTCCTAGGTGAATGAGGTCGGTTACTCGGCTTCAAACCAGTTGCCATTGTCCAAGCACCATCTCAGGTTGCCTGCCACATGTTCACCTATGTTAATTGAAATAACATTTACTGAAGATAACGCACATTTGAACTCTGCACTAAGAAAATACAAAAAACTTATCTAAATTTTGCCGAAATAAATAATATGGTAAAAAGGTTATCAAAACTAAATTTTCTGCTTTCTTGTGGGATTTTGAAGTACCTACCTACAATCTACTAAATCAACTAGATGTCAAAATATTGACTGAAAATTCGTGAAATAATTAGCAGTCTGTGAATCTGATGGTATTTTCTATTCGGTCAATTAAACGAAGTAAGTAGTTACACAAAGGCCGTTATTGTGCGTGATTTATATGATAAGCAACCAAAGATGTTCAGTAACGATACAAAAATGTAAAACACTATCGCTTCAAGCAATTGCAAAATACAAGTTGCCTTCGCTATGCTCTGGAACAGGGGTTTCATTACAGTCTCTCAATTCTCAGGCCGTTTACTGAGCTGCATAGCAATTTTATACTAAGATTTTTTATTATGAAACAAACACCGGCTATCACCTTTCGCAGAGAATTCTGACCGGTGAGTTTAGCTGAGCAGAGCTTGTATTGATGTTGGCGTCAGAGCCTAATAAACATGCATAAATATTCCTAAATATACTAGACATACACACTAGATACGCACTTAGACTTACATTTTTTTCATTTTGAACACATTCAAAAATGTCTCAAGCCTGCGATTGAGATGGCGATTTCAAACAAGAGTCAGTGATGGATGAGATTGCCAATTAAATGCTCAATGCAATGGTTTAACGTCTCAGCTTAAGGCCTAATAGTGAGCTGCTCAGATGTTTCAATATTGTAATAAGGCCCCTGGCCTGCCGTCACGGACTGATACCCAAACCTACAAGCCGCATCGAGATCCTGCGGAAGGACCGCAAATATAAGTGTCTGATAAAGATAATGTTTAAATGTATGCTAAAACTGTTAAGAAACTTATATGCCTATCCGTATTATGAAAACAAGATATTAAAAAAAAACAAAACGTTTTTTTTCTGGATTCCTTGCGTACCGGCGCTGTTAATCAGGTTGCTTGGGTTTCGAGTTGCTGAATTTTCACAGCTTGTCGTAGAATTATTGACAGAACTAATGATAATTAAAAGAGATAGTAGATACCTACGTTATGTCAGTAATAACGCGATGTCAATAATTGACCCCTGGTACGTAGACCTATGATTTGACCGTGTGTACAAGATAGCATGATTATTTAATAGAGCGTAAACGAGACAGATACATGTTGCGCAGTGTCGTCTCAAACTGTCAATGCTTTGCTCAGGTGGTCGAAAGTCCTGATTTCGGGTGTCACTTTTTTAGCACAAGTAACCTATCTACGTCTTTTTATTACAAAATCATTGGTCAGAACTGTCAAAGCCTCCAAGACAGAGTTTATAACCACTAACTACAATATTTAGTACAACGACAAAATAAATAAAAAAAACTAAACACGGAAGGATAGTGAACAAAAGCTATGAATATTTCGCAAGTGGGCTGTAATGCGAGCAGATAATATTGTGTCACGACTCACCTGTGTGGGCTAGGATATTTAGGACGTTTAATTTTAGCCAAATACCGAATGAGTAACCTGCATACATGCGGTGCAAATACTCGAATACTGTTTGTGCACGAGACTCACTTATTCTCGCACTTTTTAGTAAAATCATTATCGACAATGTGCAACTGCCGTTCCAACACCCATTGAGCATTGTTTCTTATAAAGGAGTTTTTAAAAATTATATTTAAAAAATAAATCCTTTGTCAATTTAGAATAATTTAGCTTTATGCAGTTTACATTCAGAGGCGTGTATACTGTTGTATGAAGAGTATTCCGATACTTAAGTGCGTCCGATGGCCATCTCCTAGTAACTCCCTAACCCTGGGCTCGGCCTGCCCTGGAGACAGGGGCGTTAGCTTCAGCTTAGGGCGTTACTGGGAGAAGGCAATCGGGCTTTCACTACAGTGTCAGACTTACTCTACATACTACAGTATAGATACCTTTTTTACATTTGCTTGTCGAAATATGTCAGAATTTACGCTGACGAATATTTTGTGAACTCATATTTACCGGTTTTAGTCAATGCATTTTGATTATAAAAATTAAATCATTTTTATCAGTTTGCTAATATGACGCAAGATGGAAGGAAATGAGCCGCGCAATCGCTTCATCATTGAAGATAGCAAGGTTGTGAATAATTTCACACATCTGATAGCGCTGATTCATGTGTAAGATAATTAATGTTTTAACAAGAAAAAATCTTAAAAATAAGTCACCTTAGTTATGGTTTCTTTCCCTTTATTATTCTTTATTGACAATATCTTTAGAATAATGTTGTCATTCTGTATAAACACTCTCTACTTTAGCCTTAGAACAAATCTGAGTAAAGCTGAACCAACTCCTATACATCATTTCAGCCGAACGACGCCCACTGCTGGGCATTAGGCCTCTCCCAAGGATCTCCACAACGATCGGTCCTGCGCTGTCCGCATCCAGCGGCTTCCCGCGACCTTGACCAGATCGTCGGTCCACCTTGTGGAGGGCCTGCCCACAGAACGTCGTCCGGTACGCGGTCGCCATTCCAGAACATTTCCGCCCCAACGGCCATCCCTTACGGTACTTTAAATCTGTCTCATATTTTTGGCTCCTTCAATTGTTTGTGGTATGAAAAAGATTTCTTTGAAGATAAGGCCACTATAACAGTACTTTGCGAATACTTTACTGTATGCCTCAAGATTGTTATTGTTTAGTTAGGGTCCCATTTAAATTATTTTATTTGGTTTTTAGACCCTTTTTTCTATCTTCGAAACTACAATGAAAGGGTTACATTAGTCAGCGAAATTTGAAAACCACTTATGTCATTTTAAATTTGTTTATTTATTTAATAAAACTTTTAACAGGCGAACTTGATGGCATATGGCATTCTCTACCAGTCAACCATTGTGTCGCGTAGAGATTATTCAGCTGTTTATTCAACAAAGACGTCAACAAAGCTTGTTGACGTTGACATAGGAATGATGCTGTCAAATGAGCTAACTATGACAAGTAAGTGCTTTAATAATTTTGACAGTGACAGTAAATGTTCCCAATTGATTGGTTGTTCCAAGTTTAAGGCTTTTCACTTACCCGATGCGGTGCCTGCAGCAGTCGATGCACAGCCGATATTTGGTAGGACAGCGGAATGGTCGTGTTGAAGGTGTGGTACAGCGGTCTCGAGGGCTCTCTCACATTGTACTCCGAAAATGGATCCAGGTCGTTCAAGTACTGGACCCGACACACGAACGAGTCCGCCCCAATGTCCCTCATATTTCCGTTCAACTTTTTTTCACTTACTTTCACTAATTCAATCATTTTGAAATAACACTACAATCACAGTATTTATTTTCATATCACATGGAGATTCTAAAAAACTGAGTTTTGAATTGAGACGACCTTTTCGAACTTTGGAGCCGGATTACTTTTTAATGACAAAACAAAAGAAGAACATTAAAGTTTTCGCGGTTTGAAAATGGAATGTTAACTTTTTATTCGGATTCGGGATAAGGTTTCGGCGATTGTGTTTTGTTTACGGCCAGTCCGGAATCGCGTCGGCGCAGCGACTGAGACGAGTCATCGGAGCTCGGGCAACGCACGTGGTCAACGGTTCGTCAGATTCTCGTCGGCGATAAGCCCCGAAGATGTTGTGATTAGATTTTTATGGCGTCCGAAAGGATGCGGTTGAGAAATTGAATGTAAACGATTCACACGGCGAAGTTTTTTTTCAAAGATCTGCACGCTGTTTTTATTGCTTTTTTGTAATTGGAATTTTATTAGAACATAATTTTTACATACTTTTGCTTGAAATTTAATATTCTGTAAAAATAATAATTCCTGCCAATTGCTTTCTTGCAAAGCTTAAACGGTTATAATCAAATCTGAATGAGCATTATAAGAACTACACTCATTCAACTTTAAAATAATGGCTATTTTCAAATATTGTCCTCGTAATTCTGGAAGCAAGAGAAAACTAAACTCATTCACACAACAAAATTTGAGTTTGACCAGGTTGAGCATATTTTGAAAGACTTTTACTGAGAATGTTGAGCCATATCGTCTTTTGAGCAGCCTACATTGTCTAACATCTTCCCAGCTCGTCGGGGAGTGGTTCCTGGGTCAACGACACCTGAGCACGCGCTTCGTAGTTTCGACGATTCATCATGCCTTGATTGGGGACGCGACAAAAAGAAAAAGGAAAAATCTAAACAAAAAAGAACAAGCTAAAGGAATGGGCATTGTCAGTTAATTGGTCGATGCGGCACCTGCACTGCACAGCGTTAAAAAAGAAAAACCTAGTCAGGTTTTTGAACGAAGAATTTAGTCAAGCGAAGCTTTTTTTTAAGACAATCTTGAACTATGTTGAGCTTTTGAAATCTGATTTTTTCTCATTATTTCACTGTTCGAAGATGTTTTTTTTTAACGTTGTGTACCCAGTTAACTAATAATTGTGTTATCGGTATCTTAAACATTTATTCAGGAAATCATAATATTTTTTTCAAATATTCGATGTTATTAAGGCCCATAAACGTTAGTGCGACGACCTGGTTTAAGTACCATAAGTCTACTTAAATAGAAAAATAACCGAGAAATAAGGACTGCTGAAAAAGTTTAGGGCCTTTTCCCAGCAATGGTAAAAAGATGCACAGAAAAGTTACAACATAACCAAATACATTATTACACCGCATTAATAGGAAAAACGATCACGATTTCTCGTAATGCCATTTTGTGAATTACATATTATAACGAATAATTTTTGGAAGCTAGAAATATGAAGTAGAGGAAAGCAGAAAGCGATGACCACCAGTCGTGATCGACTCTGACCCGAGTCGTGACTGGTGCGCGACAGACGACACGATCGCACGACTGGTGGCCCACTCGGTCGCGAATGTGTGTACGTGCACTTCGACCCGTAGAACCGGGCCACCGCCACAGTAAACAGAGAACAGTAAAATATCTACATACAAACGTGCCGCTCTCGGTTTGAATGTGTGCGTGCGCGCCGTGTGGCACGCGATTTCACGCACACGCTAGCATAAAATACGGGGGAATAAGGTGGCGGCAGTACGTACGGGCTGTGCCGCGTGACTGTGCGCACGCTAGGCTAACAACTCGGCGGGCGGCCTTAGATAACCTACTGTTAGGTTTACTGTGCCAGCGCTGTTCAGTGCTCACGTGACGGTACTAGGCTTAGAAGCCTTTTATTGACGACACAGAAAATCTCTACAAAAATTGAGGTAAAACTCATTGATTTACACAAAAAGAGGATAGGTACGTTATGTTCATACTTCGCGAATTCGAAAACTGGCACATGACATTGACGTATGAATGACGTGCACGCAAACGAGTCGCTGTCGTATTGGCTTGCAAACAAGTCCATTGGACCTGTTCTAGGGTGGTCTTTTTGAGTTAATAAAAATAGCAATATTGATAAATGGTAATCAAGGTGATATCCAAATATTGGCCAAGTAATATCAAAATTCGCATATTCTTGCAAATTTCCGCATCCGCCTGACAGTTGCGCCCGTTTGACAGCTATTTTGACAACGGCGCCGTCATTAGCGTCTCACGATTCTATTTTTAAATGTGTTACGTAACCGGCGCGTGGGCAGGCTGAATCTGGGTACAGTTGTGCAATATGCGAAAACGTGGAACGCGGAGTTACGACAAAGAGTAACTAGGCTAGACGATGCGCTTTTGATCTAAATAAAACATTGTATAGGCTGCGCACGAGTTGTACTAGTACATATCTATGTAATTAAGACAGATTAGGGCTTATAACAACCTAGAGTAGACTCAGAACTCTTTGGAACCAATGGGTGGTAGGTACGATAGTCAAATAGAAATAGTTTAGTTTATTTGTCCATTACAGTGATTGTAACTACCTATGTTGAATACGAATACGAAAGTATCTAGGTCGCATTACTGATTAAAAGTTTGAGAATGAAACAAAAAACATTATTGATTTATCCAACAATAATAGTGTGTGCTGTTACTTATATTTTTTTATATTTACTTAGTTAGATATTATTTCATGATAAATAAAAAAATCGTGAACAATATTTAATGTAATATACATTAAGCATTTGGCAATTATTTTTTTAACCAATATTATCCATGCGGGCAAAGTCGCACTAGTATTTTATAATCAAAGACTCTATGTGTCATAGTAATAGAGCTGAACACGAAGGTGTTTCAGTTTCGCCGAGCCGTCCTACAACGGTGTGAATCATTTACTCCTAGTACGACCACGGACGTAAAAGAAAGACGGACGGAACATCACACTAAAAAAAATGTGAAACATGCAAGGCGCAACAATTTCGTTTGTTGAACACGACCTGCTACACTCACACAAACTAGGTGCGACAAACAAACCCATTTTAGTTCTTGTAACAGCGCCAATGACACGTGCTTGTCACGCACACGCCTATATAAACTGGCAGCTGATAATATGCTTCACTCATGATTAGACGAGGTGACGTCCGTCTTTCTTTTACGTCTGTGTGAGGACCCTATGTGTCATAGTAATAGAGCTGAATGCGAAGGTGTTTCAGTTTCGCCGAGCCGTCCCACAACGGTGTGAATCATTTGCTCCTAGTACGACTAGGTCGGGACAAGTCTAATCACTGCTTAGTTCTCACACAAAGTTAATGACCCTTCTCGTTTGTAATGCAGGTACGTTGACAATGATTCAGCCAACTTTATGTTTTACCGGTAGGAAGAATTTTTGAGACAACGATGTACAGTTAGCATCAGAATTATTATTATTTTGGTAATTTCAGGCATCTTAATATTTTTTAAGACAACTTTATCAAAGTTAGTGTTTGTATTTCTTCGAGGTTGACTATGGGCGTACGGATACATTTTGTTTTAAACCGCTCTTAGGTACCTACTTAAGGCGCGATACCAGGAAAACGGCTTTCGGGAAAACTAAAGTTTTATATAGAAAATATGAAGTATGAGGCACGAAAAAAATCGTCATAGTAGTCAAAGAGTTGCACAATCAGCTCAAACTTCCAGTATATGGATCAACTTTCTAGATTAATGTGAAAAAAAAACAGAATATCGCTAAAAACGTGCAAAACGCACTCCCGTATTTCAAAAGTTTAGGCATCATATAAACTAACAACTTACGTGTTTTAAATAACGTGTAAAGATCAGATATCAAAGAAGCATTGCCAATCAGTTGTTTTTCATTGCTTTATTTCAGTTTTGTGCAAAAAATTCCCAAACATTCCGAATTTTTCGCTTGAAATCTCCATACAAATTACTATGGAGTGAGTGAAGTTTCTTTGATAGCTGTCCGCGCACCGTCGCAGCTCACTCCCCCCCATGTCCCCAAGGTGAGCGCACGTCGCTTTTGACGAAAATGACATTTATAATTACGCGGATAATTTACACGAAATAGGCGCACATAGGGTCTTTTGTTGAAAATAGTACAACTTTATTTTTTTTCCTCCGTACTGTTTGTTCATATGCATTATGCATAATTTATCAAACGTATGATTTTATCATGATTCACCATGAGAGTAATATGGCAGGTTTATATTTATAAGTACACTTGATTAAAAGCTCTCTTGGGTTTGACAATTTGGTACTAGTTGCCATTTCATTTTCCTATTTTTTCTTGTAAATTTTTACTATTTGTAACTTATACTGAAAGTTTTTACCTATTGGTAGTTGAAAAACAATCTATGTATTTACTTTTAGCATGGTGTCAATCTGCAGCATCATCGGTTAATGCCAATACGGGATCTGCCTAAAATATTCAAGCAAAACAAGGGAACGAAGTTTTCAGTAACTTTCCAGCCGCCCGAACTAAGCGGTTTGGTGCTTCCTTTCTGGTCCGCACCGCTAAGGAGTGGAACGCCCTCCCTGCGTCTGTGTTTCCGGATACATACAACCTTGGTGTCTTCAAGGCAAGAGTGAATAAGCATTTTTTGGGTAAGCGTGGCTGGCGAGACTGAGGTCAAACGCAAACCCATTTTAAATTTAAAAAAAATGGATCAGATAGAACTTTGATATAAATATGAATTATCATATTTACGTCAGCCATGGAAAAATGGCAGTGCAAGCATTTTTATCTCTAACTGGCTATTTGCACACAGCTTTTCCCTGTAGTAATTTGAGTGAACTATACAGACAAACGTTTTAGAAAATATAATTAGCATCAACTATCATTTAGATAGTGAGAGTTTATGTAAAAACAGACAGAAAAACGCGGAAGGTGACTTCCTTTCATACTATGCTCTACTCGTAGATCAATTCCAGTAAGATGAAGATCACGGTGGATTCTGTATTAAATTCAGCGTAAAAAGCCTGAAATACGATGGCCTCTTCAGGAGACTAAAGGTATTATACTCAAGTATTATTATCTAAAATAAATTATCCACTAAAAGTGTCTCAACTGTTGACAACTGTTAAATTCCTCGTTTTAGTTAGTAACAAGATAGCTCCTGTAGAGGCGCGGGTCCCTTGTATGTCCCAGGGACGCCCCTACGTGTTTCTTCTGTGGATAGGTCGTGGGTTGTACGATGAAAGAAAGTCTTTTTGAGTATTTACAAAATATATTTACACTATCACTTTTACATTTACACCATATATTATTTACACAGAAACTTAAGGAGAAAGGAAAGAAAAGTATAAACAATAAAATAAACGCAACCAAAATAAAATAATAACTTGCGTCCAAAAAAGAAAATCGATAATCTCAACAATGTACTCAGAATGACAACGACATGAAGTGTCATGTCAATGTTCAAATTATTTACATTAAAAATAAAAGTTATGTACAAAGAGTTTTTATACATGTGCGCGGCAGCCAGGCCACACTCCCTTTAATGCTTCTTGCAGCTTTTCATTACAAGTAAGACCAATTTATTAGTGGGTTCTTCTGCATGTTACTAGAAATGGCTCCGTGTATTGCTATATCATATGCATTGGATGTAAGACATATTTTGTGTTGATGATGATCGAACGGATAAACCAAGTACAACTAAATCTCGATGGAATCGTCAAGTAACAGATATAACATTGTGCAAATAACGAGGTCACGAGAATAGATTGCAAATAATAGTGTAAAAAACTAATTGGCAAAACCGCTTGTTAGTATGTTTAATAAAATAAAATTTATGATTAGTTTCTTTTGTTTGCCCTAAATCCTGAAATATTTTGGGTGGTGAAATAAAAATATCTTTGGTGAACGCATCAAATGATTATCATGCCGCGAGTTATAATAATAATAAATAAATAAATATCCCTGGACATTATTCCACACAGCGCCATCTAGCCCCAAGTGAGCTAATTATATTCCGTTTTTATGGGATACTAGACAACGGATAAACATACTTAAATACTTTTTCTTTTGTAAATACATACTTATTATACATAGGAAACACCCAGACCAATACAAACAGACATGTTCATGCACACAAATGTTTGTACTGTGCTGGGATCGAACCCGCGACCTTTGGTGTAGTAGCCGACTTCTAAACAATTACACCAAGACGGTCGTCCGGATTTATGCATTGCATTTATACACGGATTGCACGGCCCAACCACTGTGTGACCATAGCTGTCACGATCGCTTTCAAATTTGACAGATTTTCTCTCCGGCCGACCTTAGTATCGACCCTTAATTATATTTTGGTAAAACTATCTCAACTTAGACGGGCTTTGCCACAGTTACGTCATATTTCGCTGCTGTTGGTTTGTCTTAGTTATCAAATAATTTGTTGTCATGTTGAGGTTGACATAAATCATTATTTTATTTATCTCTGGTCCTAAAACGACGTTATCCCCTTTGCAACGAAAATTAAAAAAACGAAGGTAAAGTTACCTTCGTTTTTTTAATTTTTCGTTGCACACGCTGACTCAGCACGATTTTTTTTTCATCGACTAAATATTTTGAGGGAATCCCGCGAAGAGGAAACGCCCTTATATCAGAATCTACGAATTATTTTTGAGTAAGCTAGAATAAAGCATAAACTGTTATTAAGATAGTGATTTCTTGTCTTCTGATGTCCAATGTATTTGAATGCAATATTCAAAATTAGGCCAAACAGCTATTTACGTATTTCCTCCACCGGACAGCCACAATAGAGTCGTCCCAGTAGTGTCCCAATACTTTTACATCTATACTAATAATACAGGGTAGGGTTTGTTTGTTTGTTTGAAAGCGCTAATCTCTGGAAATTCTGGTTCGAATTTAATTTTGTTTTTTGTGTTGAATAGTCTGTTTATTAAGGAAGGCTATCTAATATCTAATAATCATATCTAACATCACGCAATAAATTTAAAAGTCCACGCTACGTATTTTGATGAAAGTATAAAGTAAATACAATGAGCATTGTTTTTATCGGATTTGTCCCGTGTTGGAACTTTGAAGGAAAAGACGGCTTTTTACCAACGTCCACGAATTTTCTTTATTTCAAAGTTATAAGCATAAAATATTATAGATGTAGCAGCTAGGTTTAACCAACAACAAAAACTGGTTTTATCGAAATTTTACGTCATTATTGTTTAAGACCTTAAACGTTTAGGTATATTACCTACCTTAGTATGGCGGCTGAATCAAGTGCGGACTGTCACGGTCACCCATTGTGAGACAAACTGGTAGCCTGACAATTATTAGTGAGGTACGGTGTATTTTAATACTAAATGCATTTAAGAATAATTGTCTACTCCAAGGATCCTAAACTTAGAAATAAGTACTTACTTAAACGTCTTTTGTTCACTGTAACTTTTGTACTTAGTAGTAGTGAATGAGTTTTTTTTAAATCAAAGCATAATTCATTATTTATAAGTTACTAACAAAAAACAAAAATATTTTGACTACGTTGGTAGCCTGCCTACTAGGCAACAGGGCATGGGTTCGATCCCAAACCAGAGCAAAATTTATTCAAATAACAGTGTCACCGTTTCACATGGTGTTACCTTTAAATAACATCAATTCCGGTTTATGTTTTAGACAAGTTTTTTTGTTTTAAAACCATCTGTTCCATATTGTTATCACCCTTTATAACTTTTCTGGTGAAGGGTTAGCTTCAAAAAATAAATATAATTATTTCGATATTCTTATTCAACCTCCTTTTCAACTTAAACCTAATTCGTCTTGAAGCTAGTAGCTGAACGGTTAAGAACTCTATCAGAACCTAGAAATATATTTTTGCCGGTCCTTGGAAAGGACGAGTTACCCCCGAATTCACAAACGTCAGTCAACGCTAAGCACGCGCTCACGCTCATGCTGTCCCTTTCAATTCTATTTGGATTTTACGGGACAGCATGAGCGTGAGCGCGTGCTTAGCAATGATTGACGTTTGTGAATTCGGGGGTTATTGCTATAAGCTATCGTGTCGTGATTCTAAAATGTTCAGTAGTTTTGCAATTTGAGAAATTAAATAGTAATGTGAATTTTCGCTAGTCGCCAGGATCATTAAACTTTTCACCACGTACGAAGTTTCGTAACCAACTCCGGCAACAGTGCCGGAATACTAATTTTCGTACGGAATGTTCGCACTTTCAATCACACCGTACTAAAATGCCAGATGACGGTCGATAGAATGACAGACAACCAAAAAATACGGCGAAAAATTAATTAATATTACTCGATATTTTTTATACTTATTTATTCACGTTCGTATTCAGTTTTGTAATGCTGTAATTTTATCTTCAAGTTATGTACTATTTTTGTTTTGTAATAACGCATTTCGTTTTTTTTATTTTTTTAGGCATTATTCTGCCCACACCCACCCGTCTGGTCTCATGGTTTTAATCAATTTTGTCGACATGCCTGATACTAAAGCATTTCAGTACATTCCTATGTTTAAAATAACTGTTAAGCCGCGAAAATTCATAAGTTTTATATATTTTGTTGAAATAAATTCGGTCGATGAACACAGATCGGTTTCTCGATATAAAGATGTCATTGCTCCGCCGTTAGGATCGTTCTGAAGCTATCAAAACGGAGACTTCCGGTAGATGTCACCTGACGCGACGGCCAATGATGCCATAGGGTTTGTATGGATACCGGCAATGGTAGGTATTATATTGTGGGCAGCTAAAATAATTAATCAGCAGCTTTTATTAGCATACTAGTTGACCTACAGACGTCGTTCTGTTGTCAATCATTGACGGGTAGAAATGTTTGTAAAAGAAAATTCAATTGTTGTTTTTCACTATATTCTTAACATTTCTTCATGTTTTACTCATCTTTTAACTTCACCTTCCCTGGACCTTCACAAATATTTCAAAATTAAAATCAGCGAAATCGGTTTTAGCGAGACTAACGAACAGCAATGCATTTTTATAGGATGTAATATTATTTACCAATTAACTCAGAAACATATTGTGACAAATATTATAATACATTCTTAGAATACTATATTCATATTCATTTATTAATTACTAGCTGTCCAACAGACTTCGTTCTGTTGTCAAACATTTAATGTAACGTGACATGTAGAAACGGTTGCTAAGAGAAAACGAAATTGTAGTTTGTACTATATTCCTAACATTTCTTCATGTTTACTGACCTTTACAACCTTCCCTGAACTTTCACAAACATTTCAAAACCAAAATTAGCCAAATCGGTCTAGCCGTTTTCGATTTTTGGCGAGACTAACGAACAGCGATCCAATTTTATTCATAGAGATTACATGTGGTGTAGGTACTAAGATTTAAGAACTTTTTTCCTATTTATTTATCGATCAGCCTGTTCAAATCGACTAAGCAGTGCATGGTCGCATAATACCTTTACATAATTTAATCATTATTTTAAATTACAGCGTTCAATCGACCGCAAACTGGAACGCATTAGAAACGCATCATACAAACCCATACATACATACATACTATACATATAACTATATGTATAGTACGCAAATGTAGGGTATCTACATTTTTACAGAGTTCGATAAAAAACTGAGCATCTATTAAACTTTGCCACTGGTCACTGTCTGGTGGTCACTGGTTGTAAAATGAGACAAACATAAAACATAAACGGCCTATTTACATCCTACTGCTGGACACAGGCCTCACCTCAACTATGAGGTGGAACAAGCCATACTCCAACACGCGGGCCCAGTTCGGATTGTTGGAAGGGTGTAAGGTGAGTGAGCAATCTTACTGTCAGATGTTATCAAGCCGCCTTAATGCCTCTGGCTAAGCTTACCGACTGATATCTAGCGACGTCAACCGGGACCAACTGCTTAACGTGCCTTCCAAAGCACGAGATGATGACGAGATGCCCGAAATACATATGACTAAATTTCGGTCGGGGTGGTCACCCTTCCCATTTCCGAATTAGCGTGTGTTGCTTTACAACAGCGATCGTCGCTCATTGTCACAACTGCGCCACGGGCACCTCAAATATCCAGTGTTTTTTGATAATTATTTATCAAAACATCGTTTATGTTCAGCCACCTGGCAGCCCTACCTACCAGACGCATTGAAAAGGGAGATAACATCTCTAAATTGTACTTGGATACCCGCAAAAGTAGGTACAAACGAGGTCTGCGGTGTTGCGGCGCTATACAAATCAGTATCGGTTTACAATCGTTTACTGCCAATAGTTTGGTTCAGATTTATATGTATTTCGCTTGGAAGTGCAAAATGCCCGTAAAACAATTTGAATATCCGTTTTGAGCTACGAAAGGTGGTTTTAAGTGTGTATCACCGAGGTAGCCTATGACTTTTTATGGCAAAAGCAAGCTTCTTTTTTATTATTTTTTATTCAATCATTAAGTAGGAAATATTTAACTAAAAAGGATCCTGATATAAAAAGGATGTAGATAAAATGCGGCACACTTAGTAAGAAAAAAAAACTTTTGAAAACTAAGGAAGGGTTGATTTTTTCAAATTTGCCGAGTTCTAATTTATTGGTCTGATAAATTTTATCTGACTATTGAAAATCGGCCTTAAATCAATTCTGTATAGGTATACATGGATGAAGAAGATGAGATCTACCCTAAAACTAAGTTTTAATAGAAATGAGCCCTCATTTCTATTAAAACTTAGTGGCGTAGTTCATATTGTTACGCTTGACTACCTACTTAGTAGTTGCCTCTACGTACTCGTAGAGGTAGAAATCCAATTAGTTGTCGGCCTTTTGCATGGCGTTACAAACGATTGTTACTAATCATAATCTTGAAAAGAGTATTAAATGCAATAATTGCATAGATGGTTAAAATAAATATCACTGGACGTTATTCCATTCAGCGCCATCTAGCCCCAAATTGAGCAAAAGGTGTAGTAGCCAACTTCCTGAACATTGCTTTGGTTCCATTTTGTTATTTAATCAAAAATTGACTTAAGTTCTTAAGTAAGGTGCCTGTGGCGCATTTGTGCCAGTTTATAGGCAACGATCGCTGCTGTCAGTAACACACGCCAGGTCGGAACTGGGATGGGTGACCATTCCGAACGAAATTAAGTGATGTATTTTTCGGGCATCTCCGTGCTTCGTAAGGCACTTTACGTCAGTCGTTAAGCCTAGTCGGAGGCCTTAGGGCGGCTTGATAACATCCAACATTAAGGTCACTGACCTTACCCCTCCAGCAATCCGCACTAAGCCCGCGGGTGGGAGTATGGCTCGCACCATCTCATAGTTGAGGTGGGGCCTGTGCCCAGCAGTGGGACGTCTAAACACCGTTTATGTTATGGCTTCAGTTCTATGGCAAGGTCCACTCAGTTCAGAGGTTACTGATTTGGTGTATCGGCTACTACACCTGGCTCTCAATCGCCATACAAAAATCCGTCTGCATGAACATGCCTGTTTGTTTTGGTCCAAAGTGGTGGTATTTCTTATCATAGGATAGTAAATAAAGGATAAAGAATCCCTTGTTTAGTCTGTTTGTTTGTTATTTTAACATTTTTGAAACAAAACTAAATTTTTCTCGTATTCGATGTTACTAAATCAATAGCAGTCGACTTTGGTACTTTTGGATACTCCAATAAAAGTAGAAGATTTTAAGTTATGTTTTGATGATATAAAAATACTCAATCCTCTTCTGAACTAACTGAACAGGGAATATAATGATTAAAAAACTTTTTTGAATCACTATTTTCTGTTCTATGTTATCATTTTTATCAGTTCTCAAAACATATTCCTCGCAACGCCTCTCTGGTGGAAACGCAGCTTAATTCCCCAATTCTCAAAATCAAGGTTGAGCACGCCTTCAATCTCACGGCGTCCCTCAAATTTTTTACTAAACTGAAAGTGGCAGCTTATGTTTTCAAGAGCTTCTCATCTTTGATTTGCGTTTGTGAATTCGACAGTCTTTGGCTGCAAATATATGTCCTATCCCATTTGGAAGAAGTCTACCGTCATGAGCCACGTGTTCTGTGGCGCGGGAATGCGAGCTAACGAGATTGGCCGTGACAATACCGCGGGTGTGGTGCAAGGCACAGGCAAAGAGAGTTTTACTGCGCTTGTTCATAGGGCAGACCATATTGCAATTTTTCATTGGTTTTGGACCCTATTGCTATGGAATAGAGTTGAAAATATGGTGTCAAACATATGGACAAAGCCTCATAAAGGGTTAAAGCGCGGGGTGACGTTGTCGAGCTAAAGAGCGGGGCTGTCCGTAGCTGGACAAACGTGATAACGGAAGCAGCTGGACCATTTGTAATTGACCCGAAAAAGTAGCTAATATCCAGGTGATAAAATCTTACATAAACGGCCTAAATAC
Source organism: Udea ferrugalis (assembly GCA_950022985.1). Lineage (NCBI taxonomy): Eukaryota > Metazoa > Arthropoda > Insecta > Lepidoptera > Crambidae > Udea > Udea ferrugalis. Next base: position 4,146,216 of record OX465515.1, read on the forward strand.
GTCCCACTGCTGGGCACAGGCCTCACCTATGAGGTGGAACAAGCCATACTCCAACACGCGGGCTCAGTGCGGATTGTTGGAGGGGTGTAAGGTTAGTGAGCAACCTTAATGTCAGATGTTATCAGGCCGCCCCTAAGGCCTCTGACCAGGCTTAACGATTGACATCTGTCGACGTCAACCGGGACCAACTGCTTAACGTGCCTTCCGAAGCACGGAGATGCCCGAAATACCCATTACTAAATTTCAGTTGGAGTGGTCACCCATCCCATTTCCGATCCTGCGTGCGTTGCTTTACAACAGCGATCGTCGCCGATCATTGTCACAACTGCGCCACGGGCACCTCTGATAAAATCTTAAGTATAATCCTAAACTATCAATTTATTTGCAGTTTTTAATTCCGTGGTGACTGTGGTAAACAATCCTTTTATTTTGGGCGCGACTGCTTACGAATTCGGCTATTCAATATGTAATATTATGATAGGCTATACATTTTTAACAGCGGCCTCCATTCATTCTGAGTGTCACACTATTTAGAATACCAAGAATATTAACAGGGTTATTTCATGTCGACCAAATAACTGCACATAGTATTAAGGTATGCGCGTTAAACTCTGCAGTAACTCCTTTTAAGAATATTAGCATCATCAAATTCAGCCAAGTTTCAGCCTTTTTTAGACATAAGTCCACCTGGTTCTAGATATTTCGCATCACTTTTTTATTCAAATATATCAGAAATTATTAATTACAACTCAAAACAGCCAAAAGAAATCCTGTAACTCGCTATCCGCTTATGCCTTATCCACGCGCGCGCCTAAGGCAAGGTCGTAGGTCAGCTAAGCCGCCCAGACTCGTTCTGTCGTATTGGTCTAAAACCGATACAAGTTTGTGGCCATGACTAGAATAGCGTTTGTTGTTATTTATATTGTCTATGTAATATTGCAGTTATATCACTATGATAATAGCAAAAGTAGTTTCAGTTACGCACGTGGTTAAAGAAAGTGTGGAAGCTAGCACGTATTTTTTTGTTTTTCTTGAACACTACTTTTTTATTTAGAACTAGCAGCCGCCCGTGACTTCGTTCGCGTGGACTTTAGCTGTCTGTGAAAAAAGATTTTCCCGCTTTTCTGTTGAAATTTTCCTAAATTTTCTTTGCTATAAACCTAACGGAGCTCGAGACCTTTTCAACGTATGCAAAACCGTGGAAATCGGTTGGTGCGTTCTGGAGTTATAGCGTCAGGAAGGAAAACCCGACTTATTTTTATATAGTAGATTAAATATTTCTCATTCCTTTGATATAAGAAGAATCCCAAAATTATTATTTTATTCAGCTAGCTCTTATCAAAACATCAATCTCCACAGTGGCCAAATTCTAACTGTTTGAGAAAAGATATTCTAAAACCAATCTTATAGTAGAGTCGTGTGTTGTATGTTTTTAGAGTCGATGGAATCTAAAACAAGTGAATACTATGTAAATTCCCTAGTAATAATCTTACTATTCTCAAAACATTCAGATATAGGTATATTGACCTCTCTGGAAGCTCAAGTATCGATGCTGACTGCACGGACGTAAAAGAAAAACGGACGACACCTCGTCTAATCATGAGTGTAGCATATTTTCAGCTGCCAGTTTAGGTGTGTGCGTGACTAGCACATGTCATTGGCGCTGTCACACGGAGTAAGCTGGCCTAGTTTGTCGCACAGCTAGTGTGTTTGTTTGAGTGTAGCAGGTCGTGTAGAAACAAACGAAATTGTAGCACCTTGCATGCTTCACATTTTTTAATGTGATGTTCTGTCCTTCTTTTACGTCTGTGGCTGACTGTAGTAAAGTAGTTCCGCAGTGGATGTGCGCATGCGCCGGTCCCGTAGCACGACACATTTTACACGACCCGAGGGTTATTCTTCAGTTCTCGGAACCTCGTGGGCATTAGACAGCAGATCATGGGAATTATTCATCTGCCATTATGCCATCTGCCACTTGCGACTTTTTTGTTTTTGCTACCTTTTACACAGTGGCACATTTTAATTAGGTATTTTTTTGTTTTGGCTACCTTTTACAAAGTGGCACATTTTATTTTTTTAAGAATATTCTGATACTGTACGGAGATCTTGTTACCAAAGTATAAGCAAACGTTTTGTAAAAGTTTTCACAACAAATTCATGTGCGAAAAGAGCTGCAGTCCAAAGGTTCATTATTTAGAACATTGAAGGAATACTTTTATCGCTTGAATATGTTTCAAAGAAGACAAATAATATTTCAGGCAAAATATGTTAAACTTTGTAACAAACAACACTTTGAAATGTGAGCTTCAAATACACAGTTACTATGGCAAATATAAAAAACAATAATAGTGAAATAGTATAACAACTAAAACAACGCATCTCTGCTGTGCCCCAGTGATAGAAGTGTTACTTAGGCGCCAGAACCATTAAAAACAGATTTAACAGAATCTGTGTTTGTATAATGATAATAATTATGGAACTGTAACAAACATAAAAGCGCGGTCAACAAAATATATGTAAAGAAGTAGCAGTTATTGGTTGAAATCAATGATATTAAAATAAAAAAACGTAAATAGGTTACTTGTGCTAAAAAGTAGCTCACGAAATCAGGACTTTTGAGACAACACTGCGCAACATGTATCTGTCTCGTTTACGCTCTAGTAAATAATCATGCTATCTTGTACACACGATAAAATCATACATACGCCAGGGGACAATTTTTGACATTGCGTCAGTACTGATTTAACGTATCTAAACTATAATCTAAAAAGAGGTATCTTTTAAATAACATTGGTTGAAATCTAGAATGCCTTCAACGTCAGTTAGGCTGGACTCGTACCTCGCATCTTCCTTTTTTTATAGACAGTTATGGAGGACTTTCTATAATAAATTAATATTTTATAAATATATAATAATAATATTTAATATTATACTATTTTTTTTTTTAAATTAATATTTTTTTTTCTGAGTAATTATATATTTCAAATTATATGAAATAAAGCTATTTAGACCGAGATCAATCCTACAACAAAAGTACAATACTAGGTATCCAAAGTTAGTCATTTATTGAATTTTCCATGGACATCGTTCTGTATACAATAGGAATATTTTGTACCTACCACTGGATAATAATAAAATGGCAGAACTAGGGCATTGCCTGGCTCGGGAGGCGTGGAAGCCGTCACCCACCGTATCATCAAAGGCACAACTACATTGCTGCTACAAAACTGACACTTCTCGGTCAAAACTGACATTTCATTAGAGGAACAGAGGCGCCCACAACCTTTACAGAACCATTGCAAAATGGGTCTTATGTAAGCGGCATAAGGTGTCCTGCTGTAAAGGTTGATGTGAACGCCTTTGTACATCAGTAACGTGGCCTGACTGTTTTAGTATGGAATACGTAGTAGGTAGGGCAATGATATTTAAAAGATACGTTATGTCAGTGCTGATGCGAAGTCGAAAATTCTCCCCTGGCGTACCTATAATTTGGCCGTGTGTACAGGATAGGATAGTATGATTATTTACTAGAGCGTAAACGAGAAAGATACATGTTGCGCAGTGTTGTCTCAAACTGACAATATTTTGTTCAGGTGTTTGAAGTTCTGATTACAGGTGCCACTTTTTTAGCACAAGTAACCTAAATTGAAGGCGGGCTCTTTATTTTATTTTATTTATTTTTATTTGGAATAATACCTATATAGTTTTGGGTACCTATGTGGTTTCTGGGGTGGGATTTCGGGGAATAACATCTCATGAATACGCTTCACTTTGAATTAGTATTTTAAGTCATTTTGTATGTATAATTAAAAAAAAAAACTTAAAAATAAATATTTACAATAAAAAACATTTTCCAAACTGGGCACTTGCGGCATCGACCCCAGGACGCTGGCAGCGTTAATAATTTAAATGTTTTCTGGCTTCGTTCTTTTCTCTAAAACGATCACAGTTACAAAGAAATTGAATTTAAAAGATTGATTTTTATGTATGTTACCATAAAAAGTTTTTTCTATTTCTAACCGGAATAGCAAAGCTAGTGGTTACCATAACACCATGGAAATCCTCACTTTGATACCAAATCATACCAGTGATGTGGTTTCGTTCTCAGTCGAAAAACTGAAATTGCTCAATCTTAAGATTATTAAAAGTAATGCGGTTACACATTACACCATTTGGACACTACAGGATAGGTATTCATATTTATTTTCGTAATAAATTTCGTGTTTACAATTATGCAATAAATGTCTGGAAATAAACTAATTATTATGACGTTACGTTATTAGTTAGGCAGAAATTAGTCCGGAGTTTCAGTACTGTAAATGTCATCAGTAGGTCACATTAATCGGAGTTAGGCCCAGACTCCACCAAAGCGGAGATGTGCGGAGATGTGCGGGGCGGAGATGTGTTTCAGCTTGGGTGACTCCACCGAAGCTGTGCGAGGCGGAGATGTGTGCTGTGTGCTGGCTGGCTATGCGATTAGGGTTGTCGCCTTTTATGTTCTTATTGAATAACAAGGAAGAAAAGTACGGAGTATAGTATAAAGAACTCTTTTATTTTATTTAGATAGATAAAACGTAAAAACTTTATTTTTCCTTTCTGTAATTCCGGAGCGTCGTCATATTAACATCTCATTCTATTAAACAAATAGTTATTTCTTAATTAACAAAACAAAGAAGTTTGTTTTGCTGAAGAAGCTTTGTTTTGCTGTTCATGACAGAAAAAACTCTTTTGCTTTTATGCGAACAAGTTTTTTTTGTCATGAACAACCCGGCGGGGATACACAATAACAATGAAATTAATATTATACGTTTAGAGAACTACTTCAAGTGTCATTTATTCTTGTGCAGTTGTTAGTTCTGTAAACCCTAAGAAGAACATTTGATTATAAGGTTTGTTTGATTTCTTCATAAACATCACCCACATCGAGCATAAGTTTTTTCGAATTCAAACTTTCAATTTTGTTATCAATATTGTCAAAGACTAGATTGCGTTTAAAATTAATCGAAAATGGGTCAACACGAACGCATAAAGAGAAGTGGGGACTCGATTCATAAGATATACAATCAAACATGTCACAACTCAAAAATAAAATCTAGCTATACATGCAAAATTAAGTATTTTTGCGTACTTTATCTATCTTTCAAAGTGTAGAGTACAATTTCTTGAAATTCCGTTCAACTGCTTATTATAAAGTACGGGCGCCAGCCATAGCTGCGTGTTTGTGCGGCAGTGTTGCCAACTTAGGGGAATTTCAACTCGATATGTTTATATTACGAAACGTAAGTAGGTTACGAAAAATTTGAACTACAGAAATTCTACATAAACTAAACAAGCAGGTGAAACTGATTCCTCTGAAGACGACCTTCTTCAGTTATGTTCTTTATAATAAATACTATTGTTTCATTTTTTATGTTTTATATTATTGCATAATAATAATATCATTTTATTACTTCAAAGTTTCATGGTCACTCAAATTAACACCGTTAAATCGGGATTTCTACCATGTACATGGTAGTCTGGTGGATTTTAATAATTAAGTTTACGGATATCGGTAGTGGTATAAAGGAGATCGGATGTATCTGACTCTGTTGCTATCTATAGATAGACGTTGCCATTTTGAACACGTTTTTCTCTGACACATTTGTGATGCCTGAAAAAATATATAAGATAATATGTATGTAATATGTATATTTACTCCCTAAAGTTGGGGTAAAAGCCCTAAGTTGGCCACCCCGGCTGGCACCGCGGGGTGCGGACGGGAGGGGGCAGGGTGGCGCCGCTTACAGAGGCCGCTTGATCTCGCTTCACACAGCTCGACCCAGCTCGCCATACAAAAATACACATCTCCGCTCAGTGGTCTCCACCGAAGCTGTGCGAGGCGGAGATGTGTGAATAACGCAATTCTATTGGTTGTTGAAAACACAGCTCGACGCCGCACATCTCCGCTCAGCTCCGGTGGAGTCTGGGCCTTATCCAAACCGACAAAGCTTATTCTTAAAACAAAACTTTATTTATAGAGCTCAGTCAGAAAATACAAAAAATATATTTAGTAACATTACTTAAGTCAACCAGTTTTTTTTAAAGGGGTAATTTTAGGGTGGATACTGTATTGTTATTTTTATTGCAAGATTGATATCTCTGTAAACTGAATTGAACTGATTTCTGTGTTTGAGTGAGAAAGTATTATTATTATTAAAAAAAACAATTGTATTAAATCTTCACTATAACCGTGGCTAACTCAAAATCGTAATAAAACAAAAGTACCTACTTCCTGTCTTTGTGAAATGTACTCATTATATTTTCATCATTATTAGACTGCGAACGATTTACTAAATGAGTTAATTAACATATTTATCTTGATGCAATACGAATGGGCAATAGCAATGTAATATAAAAAGTTACCAAATTTGTGTTAGTACATACGATTGCTACGAAATATTTTTTTTTAGCGTTTTATGGCAGTTTTCTGTTTGATGAAAATAGAGTACTTCAAGAAAATTACTAATTATTAGTTTATGTATTAGTTAGTTTTTTGATACCTCAGTGCACCAAGGTTCACGTGCACATAAATGAACATTTTCTCTTTATTAATTTTTAAAATTTTAAAACGTTGGTCAAACTAATTTTTTTTTTCTTTTTGATAACGTTGTGCATAATGTTTAAGATGAAATGACTTGCTAATGGTGTTTTGTATTGTTTATAAGCTTAACAGTGTTTTTGTTAATTCATTGTTACTATGCCTTTCATTAATAAAATACAACACTTAGGTTGGGTTGCACCATCTGACTTCAACAATAACAAACATTCAAATTTCAGTTAAAGTTAAAGTTAGGCCCAAAAATGACGTCAAATTGTCAAATTTGACAAAAACTTTAACTTTAACTTCAACTTCTACTATGGTCCAACTTACCCTTAATATTAATTACACACATGCACATACGTTCACTACTACATATATATAAAACGAGGTGGTCAGAGGCACACTGATTGGTGCCGTCTTAATGCACGGAACATTCAGAAGAGCACATTTTGTCAAGCTTATTTTGAATCTGATGTTACCACATCAGATATGGGTTACTTGGGTTTTTATCGGTGCTTTCCATCACCGAAGAGTAAGTAAATGGTATCATCTTTTTTTATAATCCTCGCCAGTAAAAACCACGTGACCTCAAAAAATACAGTTTGCAAAAAAAACGATAGGTAGGTACTTATTTAATTTGTTTAACTAATTTTGAAATAATTACAGTGGAAGATTGAATGCTGTCAAAACATGTGTTTCTTCATGGTTTTTAACAATTATTCATTCCTGTAAGTGAACAAGTTGGAACACAATTTTAAAAACCATAATTTTTACTCGTTTTTGCCAAGGGGCTTAGTAATTCTGGCGAATTCTATTTACATTCTATATATTATTCTATTAGTTCGCTGTTGCTAATGCTATGCTAACCAAAAAAGTCATCCATATTTTTTAAAAGTAATAAATTTTACATCCACTTTGTTCTGTGGTCATTTCCCGTGACCATATCTGACTTGCTAACGTTTAAAAAGAAATGGCCGATTGCCTTTAGAATGCGGTAGATAATACGTGTAGTCCTCGACAGACCATGGCAACAATGACATCTAAAAGCTTTTTGTGTCTGCCTTATAACAGAGGGCACAAGATCGAAATTAGAAGAGCTAGTGTGTTTGAAGCAGTCGAAGATATTTTTTATTGGAAGGCGTTGTAAAAGTACTGCATGAAGGTAAATTACCCTTTTTAGTTTAAGAACCAAAATGAGCTCTTGGTGACATCACTGCCAGTTTTTCAATTGCTTTTAAAAGTAATTATTATTTGTTAATCTAAGTATAAGAGTTACCATTCTTAACATATCTTTTTTTAGAATGAAAGAAAGAAAAATATTTTATTTGACATAACAAACAAAAAATACCGGTTTTCTTTAATGTCATTATTTTAACGGATATTTTTAAAATTCGAGTCAATAATGATACAGAAAGAACGCAATGTCATTAAAAAAGAACGGCTGAACCGATTTAGCTGAAAATTGGCATGGAGGTAGTTTAGAGCCAGGAAAAGGACATAGGATACTTTTATTTATTTTACTTTTTTTTTATTTATTGCCCTTAAGGCGGAACAAAGTTCGCCGGGTGAGCTGGTGAATAATATAAAGGAGAACATTCAGGTCTCGAACAAATAGTACCCAAAAATTAAAGTGCCAGCCTGATAAAAATCCATCCGCCTGTATTTAGTTTAAAAAAAAAGTGATATCTTCTTCTTATATATAAAAATGGATTGCTAAAAGTTAGTCTCGCTAAAACTCAAGAACCACTGGACTGATTTGGATGATTTAGGTTTTGAAATATTTGTAATGGTCGAGGGAAGGTATAAAAGGTGAGTAATCATGAGAAAATGCTGGGAATATAGTAAGAATCACAATTTTTAGTTTCCTCTTAGTAAATGTTACTACCTGCCACGTGACACTAAATGTTTGACAACAGAACGAAGTCTGTCGGGACAGCTAGTATCTTTATAAATTGTAGCCTATGTGCAATTCAGATGCATTAGCTATATAAATGTAAAGTTTCATTAAAATCCATTCAGTAGTTTTAACGTGAAAGAGCAACACGGCACATCTACTCATACAAAATTTCGCATTAAAATATGCATAACTGTATCTCTTAAAATTGACAGCCACCACAAACTTTTAAAAGTACCATCAGCAGTGTTGACTCAGTGCAGTGTTGAAAAATAAGGAGGGGAGTTGTTAAATGAAACCATGCATTCAGTAAAAGTCATGTGAAACAAAACGTGTCCACGTTGTTACACTATAATTTCAAAGAGTAGTAGAATCTTTTCATCCATGTCTACTTAACCCTGTAAATATAGGAGACAGTCCCCGGTAGCAAGGAACGCCCACACCTGACGACGGTTTCCCACACGACTCTATGGCATAGCAAACGGGTGTCAACCTTGGTCATTATCGAGGTAAAGAAGGGTACGGTACAGGGTAATACTTACTGCACATTATAGGTTAGGTATGAGTTAGTGCGTAGCGTTGAAGAGACAGCGGTAACATTCAAAGTTGGCGTCTTGCACTGTCACAGTCGATTTTTAATCTATTCTATACTTATAATAAATCTGTAGAGAGGCCCAATTCTGTACATGACATATATTTAAAAAATAACTACCAAGGGGTGATTAGGAATCGCTACTGATGCCAAAAATGCAATCAGTAAAATTTTTGTCTGTCTGTCTTTCTGTCTGTCGGTCTGTCTGCACTCTACAAAAATCACTCTGTCACAAAAATACTCCATTTTTTACACGTAAAAACTACTAGATGGATTTAAATGAAACTATACAGTAATATAGTTTATGAATACGACAACTGAATACGACATTACAATTACAATTTATAAAGATACTAGCAGCCGCCCGCGACTTCGTCCGCGTGGACTTAGCTGTATGTGAAAAAAGATTTTCCCGCTTTTCTGTTGACATTTTCCTAAATTTTCTTTGCTATAAACCTCACGAAGCCCGAGACCTTTCCAACGAATGCAAAACCGTGGAAATCGGTTGGTGCGTTCTGGAGTTATAGCGTCAGGAAGGAAAACCCGACTTATTTTTATATACACACATCAAAAGTGTCTAGGGATATCTCAAGCATTTTCATACAAAGTATAGCTATTGGGGAGGCTGTAAAAATTAAAATATTGATTCCAACGTAGAAATTTTTAGGACACAGAAACTGCTATATCTGCCCTTTCAGATTGTATAAAGAAATTCATTGTGGTAGCATTATTGTACAATCGTAAGGACGTTAAAAAAAAGACAGATTTTTCTTTTAAAAGGTTTCAAAATTTTAGCAAAATCAAAGATATTAGATAATGCTCAGCATTATCTTAGAATAACTCGAGGAAACAGGCATAAGATAAAGGTTAAGAATATTACAAAAAAAACGTTTGATTTTGCTAAAATTTTGAAACCTTTTAAAAGAAAAATCTGTCTTTTTTTTAACGTCCTTACGATTGTACAATAATGCTACCACAATGAATTTCTTTATACAATCTGAAAGGGCAGATATAGCAGTTTCTGTGTCCTAAAAATTTCTACGTTGGTATCAATATTTTAATTTTTACAGCCTCCCCAATAGCTATACTTTGTATGAAAATGCTTGAGATATCCCTAGACACTTTTGATGTGTGTAGTAGATATCACATTTTTAACTCAAGTCCACGCGGACGAAGTCGCGGGCGACCGCTAGTGTGGAATAAATGTTCGTTTTCGGTTCATGCTGGTACTCGTGTATTAAATGTACCATACATATATGCCAGAAAATTCAATTTTTTGTTTCTTCAACAAAAAAATTAATTCGTCTAACGTCGAAATTTACTGATGAGGCGCTCTGGAAACATATCTTAGGAATAATGTTTCTTTCGAGTGTTTAAGGTATATGCCTAAACATTGGTGAAACCAACCTGGCTGTCAGGTATAACATACCAGAGAAATTCGTCCGGTCTGTTAATGGTCTCGGTAGCATAATTGGTAGTGCAGTCGCCCGGCTTGCGAAAGACGCGGGTTCGAGTCCCGCCTGATGCCAGGACCAAATGCCTTTTTCTGGTTTTCCTATCTTTATATCTTAGGAAGCCGTGTGTACTTACTTAGTAGCTCAATTCATTAAAATCAATTGCCAATGTATCTATGACTTTTTTACCTCTGCTTCATTGATGATTCAGACAAAGTTCTGAAATCCTGTTTCTTTGTAATTGTTTAGCTACCTTTTTAAAATTAGCCTATATTTTGTACGTCAAAAATGCATTTTAAAATTGCAGTTTAAAAATGTCTGCATAATTTTAACAAAGGACACAAACTAAATGTCCGCTCAGTAGTTTAAAAACACAAACTGATTGGTTTGTATAAGTCTATCAAAAGTGTAAACAGTATACAGAACACGGTTTGTTTTACATAACAAACAAAATTGTTTTGAAACACTTCTTACAATGCTTAACGTGCTACCAATCAATACCTTAGAGGGATACTTAGCGAAACCAGTAAAAGTGTTGATGAGGGTTTTGTAGTAAAAGTGCGATGTCCTAATGCAATGAACGTTTTTTCTTTCTTTCTTATTGAATAACAAAAGTACCTACAAGTTGATGGACTGTTTTTCTCTTATTTAAGACACATTATTTAAAAATACACACAGTTTCACATTCATGGTTTTAAACATGATCAATGCCCCAATGCACCTGTACATTTCGTACACAATTTATGCAACCAGTTCTGTGCTGGTAACAAGCAAAAACCTTATCTGCCATGTAAAGTTGGCCACCCCGCGCTGCACGGAATCATGCGCACTCATTTAATTATTTATCAGTACCTACAAAGGTACAGTCGACCCCACAGCATGCGTGAGATGGCAGCTGGAAAATGACCCTTTGTGCATGGATATTACGTACTGACTAAATGTGCCTAAACTTTTTCAATTGCTTCCTGCAAGTAACTCGCAAACAAATCTTTATATATAAAAATGGATTGCTGTTCGTTAGTCTCGCTAAAACTTCGAAACGTCTAGACCGATTTGGCAAATATTGGTTTTGAAATATTTGTGAAGGTCCAGGGAAGGTTTAAAAGGTGAGTAAACATGAGAAAATGCTAGGAATATAGTGAAAAACCACAATTTAGTATTTGTAAGTAACCATTTTTCTACCTGTCAATGATTGACAACAGAACAACGTCTGTCGGGGCAGCTAGTGGTTATTAAATATCTAAATATTTTTCCACACTGTGCCAGGTTATTGTTTAGTTTCGGAACACCCTGTTTATTAATTAAGAATAAAAAACAGAAGATCTATTGTATGTATGTTTATTTATCTTGTGTTAATTATATCCCATTATTGCTCAAATCATCATCATCATAGCGAAACGATAATTTGCTACAGATGTTACCTAATTCAAATTTTCGATGGAAACGTCATAGTTTTATTCTAGAGAAATTCCAACAGATAAACTAATACGGACGACAAAAATGGCAGCTTGGGGAAGTTTCATTTCCGAGGCACCCTACACTAGCGCCCAAAGGGTGCTTTTCTTGTTTCATTTCATCTCCTCTAGATGGCGTTGGCAGTTAGTTGACTCGCGCTATCAATGTGTTCTGTCCCTTTGATATAGTCTCAGCGAGACTACAGGGTTAGCACTCAAATCATAGAGGAATTTGCATTAATTTTTGGAAGAGCATTCGCAAATGGCGAGTGCTTTTGTATTACTATAATCAACCGGTCCGACTGTTCCTGTTAGTATAATAATTAGTTATACAGTGTGTCCCGATACTCAACGTCACGGGTTCATTTGTATACTTTCCTCAACTAATAAAGACCATTTCTTTTGCACTAGATTTTACAAGCAGGTAGGAAGGAAGATCGAAAAGACCTTTATGTAAGAATTATCCGTTGATATCTGACTGCTATTTGAGATACTGTTATTCGAGTACTAGTCCCTTTATTATTCCCAAAAAAATAACTAGAGTAACATGTACTTTATGCATTCTTCTGTAACTTTCTCGCAGAGTTTTGAAGAAAGAAAGAGAAAAGTTAAAACAGTGAACCATTATGTTTTTATAAATGAACGGTTTACCCCCGAATGCACAAACGTTCATCAACGCTAAGCAACCGCGCTCAAGCTCATGCTGTCCCAGAAAATGTTAATAGAAATGAAAGGAACTGCCATACTTCCGAGGGATGCTCAACGTTGATTTGAGTTTGTGAATTCGGGTGTTAGTCTTATGCGAATCATTGAGTGGCACTTATTTATAAGCAACAGTATTATAGACTGCCACAATTTCAACGGAAGAATTAATTACGACGATTTGAAAACATGTACATTTTTGATGTATATTTTGCTAAACGAAACTGGTAAAACGATTAAGCTTTTTGTATCAACTCAAGATGACTACTGACCCCCAACACATGATGTAGAGTCATAGACTCGATTCGAAACGTCTGGCACAGCGTCACTGGTCAATGACCCCAGCGTCTGATGACCAATAGTCGAAGGGCCAGCTGATAATTAGATCAACCATTTTTTATCTGCAAGGTCTTCAGTTATTTTATATGGATAGTAAGGAAATGGCTATGGTTCTCTAATCAATTTGAATTTCTTTATCTGATTATTTTTGCTGATGATTTTTGTTTGATTATTTTGTATATTTTGCGTTTACTTATCACGGTGAAACATGTTGTACCGCACTTTTAATGAACACCATTAGCATACTGACTGGATCATTATACTACCTAAATATCTATATACCTAAATAAATAAGTATCACCTTTATCTTTTATCTTTGAATAGATTCTTAAATATAAAATGTATACCTAGTTTTACTTACTTAATTTCGAAAGGGTCAAAGAGTCGAGAGACCGATTTTAATACACATAAAAAACTGCATTCTTGTACTTTGGTTAAATCAATTCTCCTACCCAGTCACTGAACCTGTTGGTGGTTGGTATTATAAGAAACACTGTATTGGGCTATCCTGTTGGCGCTTCCAAGGAACGAATTCAGTGAAGCTATGTTAAAGTTATGTCAAACAAATGAAATATCTATTTTTTTTTCAAATAAAATCTGTTCGTTTCTCTTAATTAATTAACTCCAGTTTCAGCAGTTGGTCCCGGCTGATGTCTCTGGATGTGACTCGTTAAGCCTAGTCGGAGGCAATAACATCTGTCAGCAAGGTTTCTCAGGTGTTGGAGTATAGCTCATAGTTGAGGTGTGGAATGTGCCCAGCAGTGGGACGCATAAAGGCAGTTGTTTGTTTGTTTGGCTTCTATCTCTAGCACTAGCTTTGTCGAAGCGCTGACCACGCAGAAATAAACAACACGGATACACCGCTGGTGGTTCAGTTTTTGCTTGTTGGTACACACCGCGCGTGAGAACGAAGATACAAGATTCTAAAATGTAAGTACATGAGCATAAAACGCATTTAGCATAGGACCTTCCTTATCATACTTTTCACCCTCGTTTCCCTATCAAATGTCCAAAAACCTTAGAACGTCATCATACTTACATAAAGTCCGAACTACGAGATGTCTGAAAAACAAAGATTGTTTAAAACAAAAAAAAACTCATGTAACTTCCCCCTAAACCACTATCTATGACGTGAGGAACCCACAAAGAAGATGAGGCAAGCTATCCAAAAACGATCATTCAGAAATCTACGTGCACGTGCTAGTTAGGGGCCTTATTAGGATCTTTTTACAGCTCAATTTTAGCTCAGTTTACGTCTTTTCATTCATTGAAATTAGACTAAAACATGCAAAATGAGTTACTACAGCAATTCATTAAAATTAATGAATAAACAGAGCTAGAAGCAGTTACATTACAGGACAGATTTTAGGTCCAGTTACTTAATCCATTAAGTCACTTAGGCCATCATCTTAGGTTTCATGAAGATGAAGCTTCGAATGAATTTGCAATAAAAATTAAAAATATTTGAAGAGGCTTTACAAACCGAAAAGATTCACGGGCTTAAGCTAATCATTAGCACAGTTAGTTTACCTTTCCGCTTCGTAAATTACAAAAAAAAGACGTAGATAGGTTATGTCAGTACTGAAGCGTAGTCAAAAATTGTCCACGGGGTAAGACGTAGTTTACAATTACGAGTAGACTACGATTTTTTATTAGAGCGTAAACGAGACAAATACATCTTGCGAAGTGTCGTCCCAGACGGTCAACACAGTCAATGCTTTGCTTAGGTGTACGAATCGTTCGAATTTCGGGTGCCACTTTTTTAGCACAAGTAACCTATCTACCTCTTTCATTATAAAATCATGGGCTTTTGGCATCGTTGGAGGGGTGTAAGGTTACCTTAATGCAAGATGTTATCAAACCGCCCTAAGGCCTCTGACTAGGCTTAACGACTGGCATCTAACGACGTCAGCCGGGAGCAACTTCTTAACGTGCCTTCCGAAGCACGGAGGTGCCCGAAATACACATCACCAAATTTCGGTCGGGGTGTTCACCCATCCCATTTCCGACCCGGCGTGTGTTGCTTTACAACAGCGATCGTCGCCGATCACTGTCACAACTGCGCCACGGACACCTCAAACCCTTCTCTTCTCTTTTCCACCTCCGTGGAAAATGCTGGTACAATGTACATGGTCTTGAAAATTCATGTTCCATTTTCAATCGCTCCATGCCAATCATTGCATTTTAAATGAATGATGCAATTACTGTCAGCCTGAACTTTCAGTCTGATTTCGAATTCAAGTCATTTCACATTCACGAAGACATCACGAATTACAGCCTAAATAATATATTAGGAAGGCTATTCAGGACTATGATTCCGATTGCACCATTTTCTTCTATTGTAATGATGATTGAAGTTGTAATCGTTGTAATTGAAACGTAATTGTCCTGATTGGTAGCTGGTTAAATGTTAAATAACTCTCTTGATCTTTAATCATCATCACGCCCTTTTTATTATCATCAGCCGCATGGCGTCCACTACTGAAAATTCTCATGCGGACAAAGATTTTCAGAGCAGTAAATTTTAAGTAGCCTGCAGGCACAAAAATTCCGCGACCCTTATCAATGGGGCTAGCCAAAAAAGTTAAAGCCAACATGTTTTCACGTGTCAATTTTTTAATAAAAGCTACGGCACTTCAATATAGTTTTGACTCGTCACCGATCTTTTAATGTCGTCCCATACATTTTTAGAACTTTCTACCAGTAGAAACGTACGGTGATGTTGACCTTGTTGAATGTGCTAATGACATGAAGTAACCAAGATCAAGGTCAATCAATCTTAGCTGGTTCTATAGCAAAAACGTGTGCAAGTTTTTCAAACAAAGTTTGGATTTTGGTTTACAAACCAAGGAAAAACATTAATGATTTATGCAATTATTATTTTTAGCATTGGTTCACCCTTGTTTGATCGAACAACGTTTCGTCGAAAATCAGTTGGTCGAATTTCAGTTCGGAGAATTATTCATTTGACCGAATATTCAATTGGTAAATTTTTATTTGATGTAATTATTTGTTTGAACGAATTTCATTTGAACTAATTTCATATTATCGAATTTTCAGATGCACTAATTTTACTTGAACGAATGTTTCATTACACTGATAATGGTTTAGTCGAAACATCGTATCAAATATTTAATTATTTATTTTTTCGTCACTGCCCTATACTATAGTTTGGGCGGAACCGACTCGGTTAGATTAGGTTAGAAGGTTTAAGGCGGGAGCGAAGCGGAGCGTAGCTCCCGCCTTAAGCCTTCGTGGTTATTTTTTTTTTAAACCCAAAAAACGACTTGCCGCATTACATGCTGCTTGGCATGTTATACCATCTGAAAATTACATCAAATGAACATTCTACTTTTTGATCATTAGTGCAAACGTTGTTATAGCAAATAAACATTCGACGAACTGAAAATTCGATCAAATGATATTATACAAAGTGATGATTTTCTCAAACGTTGTTCGACCAACTGATTTTCGACGAAACGTTGTTCGATCAAACAAGGGTAAACCTTTAGCATTTACCATGAAGTATCTTTACTAAAGTTCCGAAAACTAGAAAAACTAGATTCGGTCTTGGCCACAGGCGGGAATCAAACCCACGTCTTTCGAAAACCGGGAGACTGCACTAACCACTGTGCTACCGAAACCATTAACAGACTGGCAGAGTTAATGGTCTCGGACCGGGAAATGGTAAGACCGGGTTTGATTCCCGCTTGAAGACAGGACCGAATGTCTTTTTCTAGTTTTCGGATCTTTTCAAATGATTTATTGACTACTTGTCATGAGTTCCAAACAACTGCAAGTAAGGCTGCCGTAACCGCGAAAGTTGGTGTCATGTTAATTAATGCGAGAAAACAATCACATTGTAATTGCTAAATGCGGACGAGACGTCACATGTGCTTAGGGGAAAAGAAATTAAGTATTATAATTAGGAATGTTTTAGACTTACTTGGGCAACGATAGCAAAGATCCTAGATCTAGTTGACGCTATTTACGTACGAATTTGGTTTGAATTGTAACTTTAATTAGAAATCAGTCGTGTCGGCTTCTTCAAACTTGGGTTTTATCTATCTTTCACTTTCTGTTTTAAATAGGGCAAACGAGCTGACAGATCACCTGATGGAAAGTGAATACTGCCGCCTATGGACATTTGCAGCACCAGAGGAGATACAAAATGCGTTGCCGGCCTTTTAAATAAGAGTTCGCTCTTCTCTTGAAGGTCTGCAGGTCGTACTCCAATCAAACAAGGATTGTTTTTATGGGTATCATAAGAAAGATCAAAGTTTTCTCAACTAGTTAGATTCAGTATTTTGCCAATAAATGCGAGGCCCACGAGCAAAAAAATTTAAGTTTCCACATATCGAAAAGTACAGTATTCATAAAAATGGCAATGCAAGGTTGATAACACCTCACATTTTGGGCGCCAGCTACTAGTGGGAACAGCCTCCTTAGAATTAGGAAATCAGCAATCACATACAAGTTCTGAACCACCACCACGTGTTTCAAGGTTTAGCTTATTTTCTTCAAGGAGCTCTGAATCAAGGCTGGGACTGTTCACACCACTGAATAGAATCATCCGGAAATATCTGTGATTTTTGTTGTGACACCAAAAGGAAGTTCAAATCACTGTGTCTCTCAAATAATTATTAACGGTCAAAATGGACTGTTTTCTATGAGCTATAATTGAAAATATTGAATGTTACTTCCCACAGCTGAGCACAGGCCTCACCTCAACTATGAGGTGGATTGAGCCATACTCCAATACGCGGGCTCAGTGCGGATTGTTGGAGGGGCGTAAGGTCAGTGAGCAACCTTAATGTCAGATGTTATCAAGCCACCTTAAGGCCTCCGACTAGGGTTAAAACTGACATCTAGCGCCGTCAACCGGGACCAACCGCTCAACGTGCCTTCCGAAGCACGTAGATGCCCGAAATTAACATCACTAAATTTCGGTCAGGGTGGTCACTGGTCACCCATTCCATTTCTGAGCCGGCGTGTGTTGCTTAACAAGAGTGATCGTCGCCAATCACTGTCACAACTGCGCCACGGGCACTTCAGACCTAGAATCTTTATTTATTGTTTAGTCATAAACACCAGCTTGCATCTCGACCAGTCGTTGTAAAAAGCCGTTCAGACCAGTTCCGGTATCATTAACGTGTGTTTCGCTTGTTTAAAACTATTCGCTATATTAATGGCGTCGATAATTGGGCAGGTGAACATTTATAGAATATATATGAATTGATTTTTCACGTAAGGTCAATTTTGTTGGAACCCTCTACATCATTTTGCACCAAATAGTCAGCCAAAGGGTGGTTCCATAATCATATTAGATTCATTGAGTGGCTTGTATTTATATAGAACTTGACATGTTCATGTGGAAGAGATCGCTTTTAGCGATAAGGCCGCCTTCATTGTAGGTACTGCTATTTTTCTGTAAGCATTTTTATGTAATTGTTTTCTTTGTGCAACAAAGTATATCTCATCTTATCTTATGTTCTGTTTAGTTTAGGAGTCAAGTAAGGAGTGCTTTGGAAGCACATGATTTTAGGTTTTTTTTTTCAAAAAAATTATACTGAATTTTATACCGAAGCATAATTTAAAATTATCTTAAACACGCTCCGAAGTAATCTCAACGTTATCTTCATACAATAACTTATTCTTGAACATGAAATATCTTAATTTTTTTTGTTTAAAATATCTTTCGAAGTAAGAACCTCAAGGTCGAAATTTTTGTTTTCGAGTAAACTCTTTGATTTCTCTTCATCAAAGCGATAATGTTGGTTTTGCTTATTACCAAGTTGAAGGAGAAAAAAGCAAGCTTATCGGAACCGATAAGAAAATAGGTATTATTGCATCGAAATGGTTGGGTGTATTCGATTAGTTACTGACGTTAGCTAGAAAAATAGGTTACCTAGGTAGGTAGGTATTGAGAGTTATGACAATTTAAATACAAAACAAAGTCGGCTTCAACACTTATGACTCAAGGACTGCTCTACCAATTCCCATGGTTCAAGGTGTACAGCAGAAACCAAAATGCAAATGGAAAATTGATGAAAAAGAATTATAATAATTTATAATATCCCAAAATGTTCCTGAGTTCAACAATATAAACAATAAAGTTTGTTTTAATAAAGTCTTACTTACTTGTAAAAGAAAACTTTTGCATAGAAACAACAAAATAAATTAACTGTTGAAGTAGTAAATAAGCCATATTTCCACTTATTAATTGAGATTTACATCCATAATCGTAAAAAGACGTGACAACTTCTAAGACTAAGGGTAAGTTGCACCATAGTAGAAGTTAAAGTTAAAGTTAATTTTTTTGTTAAATTTGACAATTCGACGTCAATTTTGGTCGTCAAATTGTCAAATTTGACAAAAACTTTAACTTTAACTTTAACTTCTACTATGGTGCAACTAACCCTAAGACATGTAAAATATAAACCTAGGTTTATCATTGACAATCAATGAGATGTCTTATTAACCGGTCCTTTTTGAGCTCCAACTTCATAGAGACTGTGTTAAAAAGATATCAACGAGGAGTCGATAACAAAAGTACGGGCACAAGTACAGAGCAGCCAAGAAACCGGTGCGGGAAGCTCAATTGGGAGAGACGACAGCTTTCCACTTTTAAATACTCACATTATTTTCACTTCAAATTAAGAATAATTTCTCTGAAACACATAATGAAACTATAACTTTTACACAACATTCTCCTTCAAACTAACCGCTTTTAAACTCCAGATTTCCACGTAAGTTTAGCGATCTATAAATATTTTGGTATAAACACAAAAACTAAAAGAATAATAAACAATGCAGAAATATACCGCAAACAGGTGGATCGGGCAAAAAAATGCGTAGAACCGGCTCCACGTTCAAAAGGCACTTGAAAAAGTGCAGATAGGTAAGCTCATGTTCTGTGATCGGAACACAATATGATCATGACTCGCGCTGGCCGATGACCGGCTACATCGGCACCAACGACATCACTAACTAAGAAGCCGTGCGAAGCAACTCGCCTCAGGTAAAATTTTCACGTTCGGAATAACCGACCGCGTACGATAGCAACTACATCCTTCGGGCGAGGAGCGTGGAGCGCTACTTTCGCTGAAGACGGTTATCAAACAAAATGACATTGTAGCACATCACTCCTAGCGGTAGAAAGAGATGAAACTTTGAGTCTTTACATGGAGAAGGCAGCGCAGATGCGTCCTTTATAAAAGTTAATGCTCAGTACAAAGAAATAACACATTGCTTTGGCCTTTTTGCTTGCCACCACAAGTTGTAAAGCTTTAAATTGAACACTGTTCTTGTAACCTGTTTGCATCAGCAGAAGGTATTATTCAATTTTTAACTAGGTAAGTAGGTATAGAACAATTTGTCCTTAAAAAGGTTCGGTTATTGATTACCGACCCAAACTCTGTTTAGCTAGGTAGGTAGGTATTCAAAAGTGAATTTTAAAGGTTGACGATAACAAAACATTTTTTCCATTTTGGGATAAGATTTGCAGCATTTGCAGATTTTCAGCATTACTGCATTATAAAAATGACAGAAAAATAATGTTGACATAATTTATAGAACACCGTCTCCACTTATCTAATATACCCATACTTATATTTATTTGTACATGGTTTTTTTAAACACCCCATAAAAGTCTTTATGTCTAGGCGCAAACAAGATTATTGCGATGCTGACTTTTTTTAAAACCAGAACATAATCCAGCCCTGAACAAAATTGTCAATTACAAAAATATTTTATTCCTTAACCGGAGATTGCTTATAAAAAAACATAAATAGGCTTTACCGTCTGCAGCTCTTTGAGCGTGACGTCACCTTGTTGTAATGTCAGCGCTGCAGCTGTCTCGCTCCCGCGCCGCGTTCCCATCGGGTCCGGCCCCAAGGACACAGTAAACATAACAGTAGGTTATCTAAGGCCGCCCGCCGAGTTATTAGCCTAGCGTGCTCACAGTCACGCGGCACAGCCCGTACGTACCTACTGCCGCCACCTTATTCCCCCATATTTTATGCTAGTGTAGCCTGCTTGCCGCGCACATGTATAAAAACTCTTTGTACATAACTTTTATTTTTTGATGTGAATAATTTGAACGATGACACTTCATGTCTTTCCGTCCATTGTCGTCCATTGTTTTAATTATCGATTTTCTATTATTGTATTCACAAGTTACATAATTTATTTTGGTTGTGTTTATTTTATTTGTTACATACTTTCTATCCTTTTCTCCTTCTTAAGTTTCTGTGTAAATAATATGGTGTAAATGTGATAGTATAAATATAGTTGTAAACACGGACGTGTTGTAAATATAGAAAAGAACTTTCTATTATCGCACACCCATCCGCACAGAAGAAACACGTAGGAGCGTCCCTGGGACTTACAGGGGACCCGCGCCTCTACACGGAGAGCGACGCGCACACACAAATTCAAACCGAGAGCGGCACGTTTGTATGTAGATATTTTACTGTTCTCTGTTTACTGTGCCAAGGATGCGCAGGCGGTTCACTGCTCGCTGTGAAGCCTTATTCCGAACGGACGCCGGCTGCGCGCACAAATTGTCGTCAGTATTATAAGTCAAGTAGCCAATGACCCACTGAGACGACTCAGGGTGTCAAAGCGGATAGATAGTGACTTCGACTCAGCTTTAAGTGACAAGGGAGATAGGTATATTCCTTATTGTACGAAAATATTACAGCTGTATTAAATTACAGAGACGAATGTACCTAAACAGAGAACTTTCAGGTAGAGACTCGAAAGAAAACGAAAATAAACCAAATTTCGTATGTGTGGAATTGTTAACTATTACTGCAACTGTAAACCCTTACTGAATTAATCAGGGCCTTGTGCTTGATTGTTAAAAATCACCGACGTATTACTAATCAATCAGGATGACGTGACGGTTCCGTACCTCTTATCAAACTTTTTATTTCGTTACGAAGGTCTGCTGACTCGGGGACATCTTAATATATAGATATTTTACATCTATATATTTATGAGTGAGTAGTTCTGCAGCTTCAGATAATCAATAGGTACATAATATAAAACAAAGATGCTGTCCCCATGTTTGCCTAAATCTATAAAATTACGAAACAGATTTTGATGCGTTTTTTTAATAGATAGAGTGATTGAAGAAGGTTTTTGTATGTTTGATTACATACCATTGCACCCATCCGAAGCCAGGGCGGGTCGCCAGTTTATAACACGAATGACTTTCCGTACATACTTAATAGAAACGGATTCATAAACTTGAAGAATGTCAGTTATGGCAAGGCCAGGGAACATTATAGAATGATCTGATGAAGATTCCAGAAATTTGAAGGATGTCCAGTCGAATAATCATTGTTAATATCTTTCATCAACCATCATTCTCTAACTTGGAAATATTACCTAGTATCTTTAAATATCACTAATAAAAGTATGAAAAAACGCAATATTTATGCCAGTTTGAGACACAAGCTTCTGCAATATTTTGGCTGAACTTTACCTCTAATTATTGATCCTGTATTTTATCACGTGTAAAGGAATTTGGTCTTTTCACTATGATAGCTTAGTTAGACGAAGGATAAAACGATGCTGCTCACCATTGTTTTGTATGTTATACTTAAAAACAGGTTCAAGTCATCGAATGAGGCTCACAATACCTTAACTGGCACATTTTCCTTTACCTACAGTTAAAACATCGAAATCCTTGAACCTAACATACAAAAAGTCTCAGTAACAAGAAAGGAGTTTTTATTTTAAACTTCCAAGGGCAGCTTTTGCATGATGTTTCGTGGTTGGGCATGTGTACCCATTTTAAATTGATATAGAACCTTATTGTTAGACCAACGCTGGTTTATCTAAATTTAGAAAAAAGTACAAATAAAGGTTTATTTGTCAAATGGTTTTTAATAGCTCCTACGCTAACTGATGACGTTCTGTTGATTTGAAGCCGCAGCCTTAGCATTTAATTAAATCAACAATATTCATTGTAAGCAATGGGCTTACATTTAAGTACCTATTTGACATCTGCAGCAAGACATAGTGTCGATGACATCATCGTGGTTTGGTAACAAAGTAGGTTTTTCAAAAGCTTTCACAGCAAGTCGCATCTTACAAGTAATCCTTACCCAAAGCTCAATAATGCAGGCATGACGTATTGATCGGCCCTTTGATATTTACCTCGAAAGGTCATCAGCACTGAAAACACTGAATCAATAAAAAAAGGTAACAAATGAAATCAACCCCCAGAGGTTTTACAAAATATCAATGGCTGAGTCCAGTTACTACGGAAGTTTGGAAGCTTCTTCCAATTCATCTGTCAGATTCAGTTACATTACTTTATACTACATTTCAACAAAACCAACTGAATTGTAAGCCTCATGGGCTTAGCGTTCCAAAACTGATGCTGCTATTTTAGAATCATTTCAAAGAAAGATAGAAAAAAAATATACTAATTATCAAGTTTTTTTAAATATCTTTTTTGTTTTTCTTCATTTGTTTGTTTATTATATTACATTTCTGAAGCTTCAGTGCCCGCACAGTGCGTCGGGGACGTGGGTCATCTGCGTGAATACAAATTCCAATGACTCAGGAAACCTACGTCATCATATTTGAGCCAAAGGATATTGCCGATACGTTATTAAAATCAAACGGAAGATCTGCCAATCCTTAAGAACTATGGACCACTATTCCGAGACCCACTTATGGGATAATTGTTGGAAAAGCTATTGCACCCACATAGAAGACGAAATATTTAGGGTTTTCCTTCCCAGCTTGGTTTTCGGCCTTAGACTAGACTTTAAATTAAGTGCACTAAAATGACCGGTTATTTGACAGAACATGACAGTTTTTTTAGGTAATGCCAGATGTAGGGCGACAACGATTCAAGCAAGGTAGCAAATATAGATTAGATATCGTGTGTGGCTAGAAAGAGTTGAATTTTTGGCGTTATCCGATCAAGTCATCGATGAACAAGCTTGCTCATCGATGACTTGATCGGGAGCGAATCTAATGCACAAGCAATAAACTGCTTAATTTGTGGCTAGGTAGCGCTGTGTGTAATGATGTCCAATGTTATTTCAACTTTTCTCAGCTAAACCAATAAACATCAAATTGAGGTTCAAAAACAGTCTATGTAAATGTATTTGGATATACTATTGAGCCGTCAAACATAGAAAAAGTAAAAAAAGTAAGAGAGAAAATCATCTTCAAATGAAAGCCTACCCTTTCGATGCTCTGGTCTTCTGCCAGTGTTACCAGATAATTAGCAACTTTTAGAGACACAATGTACACGCATCTATAAATATTATATCTTCTTTTTACTTGTAATGTTTCATCAAAATGGCGACTTTGAGCCCACAGGATGCCTTGAGCGTGAGATCGACTTATAAAAAGGTAGTTAATTAGTACCTGGCTAAAGTGGGCATATCCATATGAATAATCAATATGTTTTGCCGATACAAACGTATACTTACCTACTTATCAATCAACAGACTTGTGTCTACCCGTTTTTAGAGTACCACAGGCGTTTTAAGTGGATCGTTCGCAAATGTGATACATGCGAATGTTATGATACAAAAATGAGTCAAAAAACCCTTGTATAATAAAATCCTCTGTCAATAACATATTTTTTTAAAAAAATGGTAGAGTACGCTTTGTACTACTTAACTTTAACAAAACTTTATCGCCAGCCCCATATCAGCATTACCTAATAATGCTATTTTGGTTGCCAGTGACAAAATTAACATAGTATATTCACCCTTGAACGTATGTATTTCTTTACCATTCAAAGTTAATATAACATTATACAGTTATACTGAACCTAGTTTGCTAAAGCCAACCCGCGCTTTCTTGACTTATTAACCGACATCTCCAGCTTTTTGCTCGCACAGCTGACGAGGTAATACGATTGCAGTTTATTTTAATAGCTTCTTAACTAGTCTTTTTTCCCATTTAATTCTGATGAACTCATGCCCCATTATATCCACCGATGACATTGATTAGCTGTTTACTATTACGGTTTCTTAACGGATAAGTACGAACAACTAAGTAGACAGATTTAAGTCGATTCTGTACACAATACGTAATGAAATCTACGTCATCCGATCAGGTATTTACCGTTGTTCAAATGCCACCCTGCTTTTGCCATGAAAAAGTCCCGAATACAGGACCTTCAGGGTAGCGAATCACAACCGAGTTATCGTACGATTCGGTAACTTTCATTTAATTTTAGTAAATCGCTTGTTCAGCTAAAGCGCTTGAATTTTGAATATGTTGAAGCCAATGGCATCTAGTATTCATTATATACAGACACATAAAAAAAATACTAACTCAGTTCTGAATTGCCCTCCTGGCCCTAACGGCCATCAATTTTAAACCGGAGGCCTACTGGCACATCAACTTGCTACCCCACTGGGCTACTAAAATAAGTAATTTGTTAAAACTTAAGCACTCACCTCATCGGCACCTTCCCTGTAGTTAGCTACCTCGTTCCTGTAAAATGACCAAACATCCCAATTATATTTTGCGCAGACCAAATTTTCTTGAGACACAAAGAAGGGAAGACATAACATTAAAATAGAATAACATTTATTGTATACAATGGAGTAACTAAAAACAAATTTCAACACACCTGCCCCGGAGTTTCATGATGACCGGCATCTGGGCTGTACTGTCATGGATTCTCACTTGCGTTGGGTCTATCTCTTCACACTCATCATCTTGAAAAGACATCTGGCCCGTACGTCTTGCCAAAATAGAATCCACAAAAGGACTATAAATTTGTCCTGAAGTACCAAGTATATCATCTATGTCAGTATACCGAGAAATGTACCTATCCGCTCTTTTCTGATATAAATTCCGTCTATTCCTATTATGGCGATTATTTTCATACGGTGAAGTGCGCCCCCTATAGTCCTCATTCTCTTTAGGAGTTTCAAGCCCTTCGGGGCTTCTTCTATCGCCCAAAGGTTCATCATCTGGTAAATGTAATGGGAATGGCGGAATATGAGTCGGTGGAACATAAACTTGGACTTCATCGGAATCTGAAGAGTCACTTTCTTGCTGTGGGGGAGGTGTGGGCAACTTCTCAATACCCTCTGGAATGTTTTTGTCGCTTGATAACCACCAAGGTCTCTCACCAGATTCTACGTGTCGGATCCGCTTGAGCGGAAAACTTTTCTGATCAGAGCCAGAATGGCTTAGACTGTTTGGAACATCGGGTTTACTGTTGCTATGAGAAGAGTTTTCATTACTTGTGAGCCACCAATCCTTTTTTTCCCCTGATTCTGTATGGCGAACCTTGAAAAAGTTATATTTTTCACTTTTTTCACTATCACTAGATGATTTTCGTGGAGGAGATAGCCGTTCTATCCCTTCTGGTATATTCGCACTGCTATCTAACCACCAAGGCTTCTCATCGTCAATTTTGTACTTGTTAAAGGGCCTGCTGGAATCAGAGCTTTCATTAGCATTGTTACTAGCAATCATATTTTCACTTTTGCTGCTTTCTGTATTTGATTCAAGCCACCACGCTCTTTCTCCTGATTCTATGTGTCTTATTTTTTTCGGTGCACTTTTATCTGAACTTATATTACAATTATTATCACTGCTCTTTTTTTCAGAATCTGGATCTAACCACCACGCTCTTTCCCCAGATTCTATTGGTCTAATACTTTTAAGTTTTACAAGATTGTCATCATCAGATGCGACAACATTTTTATTTTTACTAGATTTGTCACTCTCAGTAAGTAAATTTGAAACATCTTTTCCAGTTGATTCTGAACTTGAGTTTTCTGGCCAGCGACTAATCTCGTTGCTCTCTTGATGTCTTATTTTAAAAAGGTTTGTAACTGGTGCCAATGCCCGAATCAAAAATGATTTGGCTTCTTCTGTACCATTATCATTTCTTTGTGGTGAAGATTGTTTCAGAGATCTATCAGTTGGTAAAGATGTTTCATCAGCCGAAGTTCTAGAAATGTCATTGGTTTTTGACCTTGACATGGGTTCATCTTCACTTATTGAAGATTGTGTGGATAATGTAATACTTGACTCTGGACTATTACTTTCTCGTGATTTGGAATGTTTTAACTTTGATACTCCGTTATGCAATTTTTTTTCTGGTGATGTTTTGTTAAGAACTTTTGGAGGTGAAACAGACGACTGATGTTTGTTTTTGTCACTTGTTTCACTACCATGATCTGAGTCGGTTGAACTGACGGATTTGCTTCGTTTCTTAACTATTTTTTTCTTTGATGTAGAGTCCGATGAGTCTGTACTAGATTTCCGTACCTTTTTTTTGGGTTTTGTCGTTCCCTCAGCTTTTGGGGCCTGTGGTGGTAATTGACTATTGGTGATAGTTATTTCTGGCGCTATGAGTTCAGCTGTTGCTGCTAGCATTGGACTTGAGGCTCGTTTCAATTTTAGATTAACGTTTATTATTATTTCAGACATATCATCACTTTTACTTTGTTCATAAACAGCAACCATTTCTGGATTAGTTTCAGGTATACTATTATTAGAAACAACATTTTGGCTAGGTGAATGGCGACTATGTTCAGATAATGAATTACTGACACAGTTTTCCAAAGGCTCTGTGCTGCGACTTCTACTTCTATCGCTATATGAATTATTTGTAGAGTTTTCTCGTAAATTGGAATATTGAGTTGAATATCTTCCGGCGTATCCGGTATAGCTACTACTATTTGGAGTACAATATGACCAATTTGACACATTAGTTCTTGCTGTTCCCACAAATCGGCTTGATCGTGTCGAATCGTCCAATCTGTCAGACTGCATTTCTTTGTCAATCATTTCTGGTCGATTTTTGGAGCGTGTCATTGTTTTTTCTATAGTTTTCGCCATTTCCGCTCTTCTACTCCGGACATATGCTGACGACCCTGGAGGTGTTGGTGACGTATGACGCGTAACAACAATAACGGTTTCAGTCTCAATTTCGGTAATTTCTTCTGGTTTGTGGTCAATTCCATTTTCTATAGGATTTTCCACAACAACTTCCGCCTTCATTTGGTCTACTTCTTCTATTATTACAGTAGGTGAAACCGATTTTTCAATTTCACTTTTTGGTGACTCATTATGGCTTACAGGAGATACTGAGGTTCTTTTTACCGTTGGAGGGCTTCTTAAGTAATTGGAAGACAAACGATTAGCAATTGCGTATCTATTTACTGTTATGTCTGGTTTAGTCTCTGCTCTAGAAGCAGGTCGTGCGTAATTTGAAGTTCGGGAGTACAATTTGTAGCTCGACAGGCCGTTGTAACCTGAAGACTTGTCAGTCTTGCTTGGAATGTCTTTGTCGCGATCCGCTGGACTGGGATCTCGGCTTTTATCTTTGAAATTTTTCGTCGTTCTCCTCTCAGGGCTCAAATGCCTCGAGGGTCGATTATAACTGTACTTCGATGTAGTCGACACTGGGCTAACATCTCTACTTTTACTGGACACAGACGGTACGGTGAGTTTAGAGTAATCTTTCTTTTCGTACTTTGTATTTTCATATTTAGGGCTCTCGTACTTTGGTGTTATTTTTTCAGTTTTGTTGTAGCTATCGTATTTAGAGGTAGGTTTGTCAATTTTACCGTAACTATCGTATTTTGATGGGGTTTTGTCAGATTTCCCATAGTTGTCGTATTTAGGTGTCGTTTTATCTGTCTTGCCGTAGCTTGCGTATCGGCTTGCAATGGTTGATATTGGCGATTCGTCCTTTGGTGTGCGGTCGTTGTTGAGGACTGGTATGTTGGACGACTTATACGATGGTGTGGTGTTGATATACTTGGCAGTGACGGAGGTAGGTCGCTCTGTGCTTGTGCTTCCTGTCCCTCTGCTGGTATCTCGACTCCGGCCATACGACGACGTATCATACTGAAAATGTAAAAAAACACTTTCAGTCAATCATGTTTTGTTCATTAAAATAAAAAGGATAGATATTATTGTTTAGAAAAATGTTCGTGAATGTTTGTAGATTACTACAGAAAGGCATATCCTCGCCTACAAAGAGTAACTTATGTTACGAGTATTATAGTCAGTGTCTTTTAACAGAGGCCATTGACCAAAACATTCACAGCAATAGAGTCTGAATAAGAACAAGAAATCTGAATATATTTAGCCCACAACTTTAAATTAGTGGACAAGTTTCATTCTACTTGGCTTGGGTTAGACTTCCCAAAAATCATTAAATGTGTGTTTATGATAATTATTCTATGAATTGGATGAGTCAATATTGAGTACAAGGTATTGCCCCACCGTTTAGCACTACTTATCACAATGTTGACATGACTTTTTAATCGTACTTCAAGTTTTGCTGAGAAAATGTTTTTTTAACCTTCTAGATCATGGAGTGCACATCAAACCAGTATTTGTACATACAACTGTTTATTACACACAGCAACAAGAAAATGTATGGACGTTAACAACAAAAAACAGATTGAATTCCATTCCTATTTAATTACTATAGTACTACACACATCAAAACTGTCTAGGGATATCATTTTTTAAATATTTCATAAAGTTAAGTTTGTTAACAAGTTGAGCATTATCTTAGAATAACGCGAGGACAGAGGCATAAGATAAAGGTTAAGAATATTACAAAAAAAACGTTGACACCTTTTAAAAGAAAAATCTGTCTTTTTTTAACGTCCTTTCTATTGTACAATAATGCTACTACAATGAATTTCTTTATAGTCTGAAAGGGCAGATATAGCAGTTTCTGTGTTTTAAAAATTTCTACGTTGGTATAAATATTTTAATTTTTACAGCCTCCCAAATAGATATACTTTGTATGAAAATTATTGAGATATCCCTAGACACTTTTGAGTAGTGTATATTCGAGAGTGCTACATTTTGTCGTAGCACCAAATCCATATTCTTCATTCAACACTATCGCGCATATAGTGGTGCCTTTCCCCGTTTTATAAATAGCAAAGGGAATGCGCAGACGCAGCTTTGACTTCGTTTTCTACAAAATGCTGTATTTTGAACCGTATTTCACACCACAGTAGAACATCTAAATACAAACGTGCCACTCGAGGTTTGAATGTGTGCGTGAGCGTCGTGCGCCGTGTCGCGATATCACTCACACGCTAGCATAAAATAGGGAGGCATAGGGAGGCAGCAGTACGGACGGGCTGTGCCGCGTGTCTGTGTGCACGCTAGGCTAATAACTCGGCGGGCGGCCTTAGATAGCCTACTGAATGGTTTATACTGTGTTCACACAGTGTAAAGGTACAAGGATAGCTTGAAGAAGCACATTTGATACACGGAGGGATTTTATTGAGCTCCTCGTTATTGAGATATGCTGAGGCGTAGAGTAGACTGATTAATAGTTGGCTAAGCGTCGGAATTCAGGCAGTCTTATGGGGTTGATTTTATTTTCAAACATATTTATTATTTGCTTATGACGTTTATTTAGATTAGATATACTTTATTGCACAAAGAAAACAAGTTACATAACGATGCTTATAGATATTTGGAATGCACAATACAGGCGGTCTTATCGCTAAGCGCGATCTCTTCCAGACGACCTTCAGGTAGAGGAGCTGCGTACCTGCGTTTAGGTACTGTGAAATGAATGAATTTCAACAAAAACAACTATTAAGACAAATCATGAATACGATTCTGCAATTTACATAACTTGCGGTCTGCAGTAACTGCAGTCAGTGGTCTGAGTTGGTGGTGGTGGTCTATGGCGCGTCCCGGTCAGGCAAACAGTGAGTGGCTGACTGTTTACTTCCAGTTTGCCTCCCTATGCATTTTAGATCACTCGATCTGAACGGACGCTGTACGGACGAGTGTCCGTACAGCGTAATATACCTACGCAGTTCGCGACGTTTAGGTTGCCGACTCTTTCTGTGTGCGACTTATACGCTGCAAACGATCCTCGCGTTCGGCGTTCGTTTACTACGCCGAGCTAGCGACCGATACGCCGCTCGGCGGACAGTCAGCCGCTCACTGTTTGCACCGTGGTTTTCCTCATACATAAAATCGGCCAACATCAACGTTCGTTTCGTGTAAGTAAAATATACGCTGGGAGTGGGTGATTGAGCTACCTTCGTTGTTTCTGGTTTTCTTCGCACAAGGAAAACACTTACTTCAGTGATAAGCGATCTTCACTTCACTGCCAGGTTTGACAACCTTTACTGAGTTAATGTATTTCTTTCAACTCCATTGTCAAGGAAGAATAAACATGAGATTACCTAAAGCATTGTTTTGTAAGTAAAACAAATACACTGCTCAAAAGTGTCTAGTAATATCTCAAGCATTTCAAAGAGATAAAGCGATACAAAAGTTAATGTGTTGTTGAAGCGCTGTTTAAGTTTTTATGAATAAGAGGGTACTTGTTAAGGTTTTTTAAATTAAATATAATTACTATAAAGACGTGGTTTCACAAAATTATTTGGACTTTACTTCCAAGATGTGGCCACACCTTGCGAAGTCACCCTGTATTATTTCGTCAGTTGAGTTGATCATAATAATTGTCAACGTATTTGTGCAAACTTACGTAGTTCCTAAAAGACATATTGTCGGCTCACTCTGTCATCTAGCGCCCATTAAGCCAAGTGGTGGTCCTTCCGGGAATTCTGAAAGTAGCAAATTTAGCATTTTAGAAAGGAAACAAGTTTCCAAATTGGAAAATGTTACATTATATGAGATTTTTGATAAAAAAAACTCTCAAGATTTCAGACATATTTTATGTGTAAGCCTCTCGGCACGCGGGGTGACAGAACATTGTATTATAGGTTTAGTTAACCAGACTGTTAGCATATGGCTATAACTATTTCTATGAAGTTATGTCTAGCATTCGTTATAATTTATTATCCACCTCAAACCAAAGTAAATTATTCACATTTTATCAGGATTCAGAGGTGCCTATGGCGCAGTTGTAACACTGATCGGCGATGATCGCTGTTGTAAAGCAACACACGCCAGGTCGGAAAGGGGATGGGTGACCACCCCGACGGAAATTTATTGATGTGTATTTCTGGCATCTCGTGCTTTGGAAGCCACATTAAGCAGTTGGTCCCGGTTGACGTCGCCAGATGTCAGTCGTTAATCCTAGTCAGAGGCCCTAGGGCGGCTTGATAACACTTAACATAAAGGTTTCTCAATAACCTTACACCCCTCCAACAAGCCCGCGTGTTGGAGGATAGCTTATTCCACCTCATAGTTGAGATGTTATGTTGACCATGATTTTATAAGAAAACACCTATCTAGAAGTAACATGAGTTTGCGTGCAGGTTTTTTTGGAAACTTAGATAAATTCCTTAACACTGCTACAAGGTAAGGTAGATATGTTATTACCAAAAAGATAAATTTTAATTGACAACATCTTACAAGAAGCAAAGTTATACGTTTTAGTGTTTCCTAGCAAACAGAGTAAAATTTATTACGTAAATACGGAAACTAATTGGCAAAAACTCTGGTCGCGAGCCAAATATTAGGAGAGGAATTACTTATTCGTATTACTAAAGTGTTAAAATTATTGCTTGTAAATACTGTTGTTGGAGAAGTTATAGTTATTGCAATACTTATTCGGTCTGTCTGATTCATATTTACTTGAAGCTGCCGAAAGCCTCTTCCTGTTTTTCGATTATATACGATTAATTTGCGATCTACTCGTACC
Organism: Udea ferrugalis; assembly: GCA_950022985.1. Classification (NCBI taxonomy): domain Eukaryota; kingdom Metazoa; phylum Arthropoda; class Insecta; order Lepidoptera; family Crambidae; genus Udea; species Udea ferrugalis. The sequence continues at coordinate 4,178,855 of OX465515.1, forward strand.
ATGAATTTTACAAGTTTTGATAAATGATAATAATCGTTTGTTTCGATAGTTTGTTTGTATACTATACCTACTTAACGCTATGCTTGCCGATGTGCAATATTAACCGCCGGGTCACAGTAAACAGAGAACAGTAAAATGTCTACATACAAACGTGCCGCTCTCGGTTCGATGGTGTGCGTGCGCGTCACGCGCCGTGACGGCACGCGATTTCACGCACACGCTAGCATAAAATATGGGGGAATAAGGTGGCGGCAGTACGTACGGGCTGTACCGCGGGTCTGTGAGCACGCTAGGCTAATAACTCGCGGGCGGCCTTAGATAACCTACTGTTATATTTACTGCGGCTGGGTACTGCATCCGCGCATAGTTTTCAGTGATGTTGTGTGTGCTGTTTAAAAATAAACCGTTTTTAATTTGAACACAGTACATTCACATTCGGCTTGACCAATAAATACACATTTGCAGATAGCCATTACCGCTGCACTACTTTGTTTCGGTCAAGTTTAAAAATAGATCTTTTAAAAGTTTCCGGATCGACCTATTTTGATAATAATGGATGGCCAAGTTTTCTGGCATGTGACTGGAATACATTTAGATCGAGTTCTAAAATCTAATCTAACGGTTTTGTGAGCGTCTGTTAGCGCTTTCTGACATGTACAGTCAATGGCACATCAGGCTACCCATTTCCGTTTTTAATCTTTATTTTTCCAAATTATATCTACTTCAATGATGTCTCAGTGATCAGCAGGGTGAAAACCGGTAGCGATCACCGAATGGTAAGAGGCACATTGAATCTGAACGTCAAACTGGAAAGAACGCGTCTGATGAAGTCTACGCTCCGACCTACTCGCGCCCATATCGAAAACCCCGAGAGCTTTCAACTCGAGTTGGCCAATCGCTTCTCATGTCTGGATGATTGCGTTTCAGTGGACGAGATAAATAACGGATTTGTAGAAGCTGTCCATGCGGTCGGATCTAGGTTTTTCAAGCCTGGTCGACGGAATAAACCGCAGAAACTTTCGACCCACACCCTCGACCTCATGGCAGAACGTCGGTCGCTGACACTGCAGTCCTCTGATGATGCTGTTCACTATCGCCTGCTTAATAGACGCATTTGGAAGTCCTTGCGACACGACATTCGTGTCTTTAACACAAACCGTGTTAAAGAGACAATCGAGCGGAACAAAGGTTCCAAAGTGTTCGCAAGAGACAAGTCTATTGGGCAGAGTCGGTTGACAAAGCTGAAGACGGAGGATGGCGGTGTGGCGTCGACGGAGGAAGCGGTGTTGAGGGAGGTTGAAAGATTCTACGGGCAGCTCTATACCTCTGTCGCCAAATCCGTTAATAGCACGGCCAAAGATCCCAGAGCTAAGCTAACCCGGCACTACACTGAGGACATCCCGGACATCAGCCTGTACGAGATTAGGATGGCTCTCAAACAGCTCAAGAACAACAAGGCACCGGGCGACGATGGAATTACTGCTGAGCTTCTGAAGGCAGGTGGAAAGCCGGCTCTTAAAGTCCTTCAGCGGCTATTTAATTCCGTGTTGTTCGAGGGCACAACGCCTGAGGCATGGAGCAGAGGTGAGGTGGTGCTGTTCTTCAAAAAAGGAGACAACACCTTGTTGAAGAACTATAGACCCATCTCGCTTCTGAGCCATGTCTACAAGCTGTTTTCGAGGGTCATCACGAACCGTCTCGCGCGCAGGTTCGATGACTTCCAGCCTCCCGAACAAGCCGGATTCCGAAAAGGCTTTAGTACTATAGACCACATCCATACGCTGCGGCAGATTGTACAGAAGAGCGAGGAGTACAATCTGCCACTCTGCTTAGCGTTCGTGGACTATGAAAAAGCCTTCGATTCGATCGAGACTTGGGCGGTGCTGCAGTCTCTCCAGCGATGCCACATTGACTATCGGTACATCGAAGTGCTGAAGTGCTTATATGCGAACGCCACCATGTCAGTCCGAGTACAGGAGCAGAGCACGAGGGCGATTCCTTTGCAAAGGGGCGTAAGACAGGGAGACGTCATTTCTCCGAAACTGTTTACGGCCGCATTGGAAGACGCCTTCAAGCTCCTGGAATGGCAAGGACTCGGCATCAACATAAATGGCGAGTATATGACTCACCTTCGGTTTGCCGACGACATAGTGGTCATGGCAGAATCGCTGGAAGAGCTCGGCAGCATGCTCGAGGACCTCAATCGAGTCTCTCAACAAGTGGGCCTAAAAATGAACATGGACAAGACGAAGGTCATGTCTAACGCCCGTGTTACGCCCACTCCAGTATCTGTTGGAGGCTCGATTCTCGAAGTTGTCGACGAGTATGTGTACTTAGGACAAGTGGTCCAAGTAGGTAGGTCCAACTTCGAGAAAGAGGTAAATCGTCGAATCCAACTCGGCTGGGCAGCGTTCGGGAAACTGCGTAACGTCTTCTCTTCCGACATACCTCAGTGCCTCAAGACAAAGGTCTACAACCAGTGTGTGTTACCAGTGATGACATATGGATCTGAGACATGGTCACTCACTATGGGCCTCATAAGAAGGCTCAAGGTCACCCAACGGGCTATGGAGAGGGCTATGCTTGGTGTTCCCCTACGAGATCGAATCAGAAATGAGGAGATCCGTAGGAGAACGAAGGTCGCCGACGTAGCCCAGCGTGTTAGCAGGTTGAAGTGGCAGTGGGCGGGGCACATAGCTCGAAGGACTGATGGCCGTTGGGGCCGGAAAGTCCTCGAGTGGAGACCATTCGAGGCCAAGCGCAGCGTGGGACGCCCGCCCGCAAGGTGGACGGATGACCTCATAAAGGTCGCAGGGTCTCGGTGGATGCAGGCCGCCTCCAACCGGCAGCTCTGGAAATCTATGGGGGAGGCCTATGTTCAGCAGTGGACATCATGTGGCTGCTGATGATATCTACTTATTTGCAATAAAGCAAGGACTGACTGGAAATAGTTAATATGCCGTTACAATTTAATTTCAAAATCAATGAGATGATAATAATTGTGATGAGACGACCATAGTAAATCCGTTCATTCAACTAGATCTAAAACCAACGTTTTATTGAAAACTAGCGACCCGTCCCACGGGTGCAATAGGATGTTATTATACATTTAAACCTACCTCTTGAATCACTCTAACTATTGAAAAAAACCGCATCAAAATCCGTTGCGTAGTTTCAAAGATTTAAGATTAGAAAGGGACATAGGGACAGAGAAAGCAACTTTGTTTTATACTATGTAGTGATTGACTTTGGCGTGCATTCCGTTCGTAATGTCCGTTTTTGCGTTTTTAAATATTTTATTCCGTAAAATGCCATTTGGCGACGGCGAATGCTTTCGAACAAACCAATTGTGTGAGCGGTGAACCTCAGAAATTGGACCACTTAGCAGTCCACGTCATTTCACGTCATTCAAAATGACTTTAACTTTGGGTTGAACCAATTGAAATGTAACCTTGACATTCCAATGCAATTGGCAAACTGGACGAGTATTGTTGACAGTATTACAAAAGTGGAAACAGTGCATCTACCTACCTACTTGGTTAAATAAAATACTTGGTTAATACAAATCAGTTGGGATAACTTTTTTATACCTAATATTTTGTGTGTCTTCTTCTTATCGTGTCGATTGCTATATTCTGTTTGACCAAAACTCCGCCACCCTAACGGCATGGTCGTTGGCACTCATAAGCTCCTCACGCGTACAGCTTACCGGACACGAGGGGCATGATATGAGGTGGTCCATAGTTTGCGGGGAGGCACCGCATTCGCACGCATTTTGTGTGTGTAAATATTATATGACTTTAAACTCAGAACAACCATGGTTTTTAGCCAAAACTTACTAGACAATTTGAGTGTCTGTGGGACCTACCTAGTAAAATAGTGTTTGATTCACCCAACCAACGACTTGCCATAAAAAATCTGTATAAATTCATCAAAGAACAAACTACTTGGGTTAATTCCATAAAAAAAAATGACTCACTCACTCAGTTAAATGCACTGAGTGAGTGAGTTGTCCAAGACCTTCAGAAAACCATTTCAAGTATTTTTTTCCTGACAAGTTTTTGGAGTATTTTCCAAGAATAACTACTTACTTTTCTTGATTTTCACAAATAATTTAGGTTAATTACAGTTCCAACGTAGGCGTTCGTCGATTTCCGTTATTTTATTCCCAAAATACACACAAATACTATTTACGTTCTACTGTTTGCTAACAATATTACTCGTATTTAACCCTCAAACGTATGATTTCCGATGCCCGTAATAATATAACAACTTAATTGTACATTTCGAGGAAATTCGCTAACTTTGGATTTCAGTGTCGTCATTATGCGGAAATCATTTATACACTGGAGTGCAAAAATAAGCAACTTACCTACGTAATTTAAATATTTAAACAAATCAAGATATTACACTCACTAAAGTTGAAGTAACATTTAAATAAAAATGATTATTTGTGTGTTGTTAGTACAAATTATGTTGACTTGACGTTCCTTAACTAGCTTGACGGCCGATTTGGTATAGTGATTAAGAAGTTTCCTACTAAAACAGAGGTCGTGTGTTTGATTCCCTCACAGTAAAAACATTTTTGTGCATGAAAAACTGGTTTCCAAATTAACACACGAGTTTCCTATATTTGTGATGTTATTATTTACAGAAGATTGTCTTTTAGTCTGTTTAACCGCTGTTTATTTCCCACAGGGCAAGGTTTGCTTATTTTGGGGCTGTACGATGTTTTACTAGCCATTTTTTTATTTTATTATTTTGAAATTATTATTTGACATCATATTTTATGTTTGATATCATAGTTTCTGTTATGATGTTATTTTAACTTTGAGAAGTAAATGATTCTAATCTAATCTAGTTTGTTAAAAGTTATAATTTTGTAAGTTATTCACTTATTTTCATCTCCAGTGTAGGATTAGCGGCTTCTTTGAAATCGCAAGAATGGGGGAGACCACTCGTACACGCTTGACCTTTGTCACTATTGATAGCTTTTCATTGTTCGCATTTTGTATTCACTTTGGAATTATTGTTTTCCTCGTATAAGTCAGAAGTTGGAACTTTTTCTACGACATTTCAAGGTTTCGAAATTTTGGGTGTGATTGGCCATTACTGTTTTTTTTTGGGTAAGTATACAGGTAGTTATGCCGAATCTTAAACTGTACATTATCGAAGGAGCGCTTGTTACGTAATTTTCTAACAAACATGAAATGTACAGACGTGATCATGGTGCTTCCGTTCCTCCTAGTTTAACTTAGAGTAGAACTTGACTTTGACACGATACTCTTCGATTTTGAACTAAACCGACTGACATTACACACAAAAACTTTTTTGCAATGTTAACAAAATACACTTATATTGTTCAGATCAATGATATTACAATAAAAAAGACGTAGATAGGTTATTTCAGGATTGACGCGGAGTCAAAAATTGAGCCCTTGGCGTACGTACGTATAATTTGACAGTGTGTACAAGATAGCATGATTATTTACTAGAGCGTTAACAAGACAGATACATGTTGCACAGTGTTGTCTCAAACTGTCAATGATTTGCTCAAGGTGAAGTCCTAATTTCGGGTGCCAGTTTTTTAGCACAACTAACCTACGTCTTTTTATTATAATATCATTGGTTCTGTAATTATTTGGCGTAGGTCATTAGTCCTAAGCTCCTCACCTAGACAACAGGTCGACAATAACAGGCCAAGAATAGCAGCATTCCCGCTCCAGTTGAAATATTGCATAATTAGTAACACTCAGAGTTTGTCTTTGGTCGCAGGATGACCATCCATTGTGCTTTGTGGCATTGGCGTGACGATTTATTGGCGGGTTCGGAACGAGGTGCGAAACGCCCAAAAGCCTTTGTCGATGGGTCCTTTTGGACCACAGTGATACAGCGGTGTGAATGGCCAAAGTTATCTTTTGATTGTGTCGACTTGGACTACGCGGACACTCAGAGTAGAACTTGACTTTGACACAGTACTTTCCGACTTTAAACTAAACTTTTGACACAAAAGCCATTTCGTGACGTAAACAAATACTTATTTTGTGAAGATGAGTATTTGGCGTAGGTAAACTCCGCTCACCTAGACAACAGGTCGACAATAACAGGCCAAGATAGCAGCATTCCCGTTCCAGTTGAAATATTGTGTAATTAGAAACACACTGTTTGTCTTTGGTCGCAGGATGACCATCCATTGTGCTTTGTGACATTGGCGTGACGATTTATTGGCGGGCTCGAAACGAGGTGCGAAACGCCCAAAAGCGTTTGTCAATGGGTCCTTTTGGACCACAGTGATACAGCAGTGTGGATGGCCCAAGTCATTTTTTGATTGTGTCGACTTGGACTACGCGGACACGGTTTAAAAATACCAAATGCGAATATTTCTGTGTTTTGTTATTGCTGACCCATCCTAAAAGCTCAGCGTATTGTACACTGTAGTTCGCATTGACCCATTTTGAAAATTTATGGTGGTGTGAATCACCCAGATTCACACCGCAGTTGAAAAAGACCCCACCAAAAAGAGCTCTCCATATTGGAAATACCTAATCTTTCAATATCTGCCCCTTAGCCATAGTTAATATCTGAGGTAACCTATGTCACCTATGTTATTAGTCGTGAAGTAACTTTATTATTTGAGATCTTCTCTTTTTTTGGTAAAGCTCTCTCAGTTTTTTCGCGGCCTTTACACATTATTTTTGATTATTTGAGATCTTCTCTTTTTTTGGTAAAGCTCTCTCAGTTTTTTCGCGGCCTTTACACATTATTTTTGATTACTTAAAAGTCTGGCTTCCTGAATTTTGCGGAAGTTGCCACAAAAGCTCCCACCTCCTCAATTGGCAGTGGTCAAGTTGGCCCACACCTCTGTCGGAAGGCGGCCGTCCCCATTTCGCCGGAGGCAACAACCTAACTCGAGTCTTTGACACTTCAGCGAGAGTAGGCCACTTATTTTAGTGAGGCTGAAACGTAAATAAATCTAACAGTTGCTATTGCAAGAGGTTTCTTTGACGGGCTCGGCAGGTTTCAAGCCCTTGAATGAGTCATGGATAATAAATAGTTTAGTACACTTGCTTCAGACGCAATTTCGTTTAACTGTTAACGAGTTAAGATCATTTCAGTGTGTGTACGCTGTTTCAATGGTTGAATACTTCAACAGTAAATATTGGATGCATATACCGAATGACGTTAACATAATGCTTTCTGTTCAAGGTCATGTTATCGAATGCAATTCCAAAACATCAAGCTAACCTTGTCATGCAAAAAAATGAGAAGATTTTTGGCATCTCAGCTAGAAATTCTGAACAATAGTAGCAAACATCCAACTAGCGATTCTCACTAACATCATTTCTCATCTCGATGCAGCACTTCAATTGTCTATTCACTTCACGTTTAATAAGTATTTTCCTGCATTTGTTTGAAAAATATTTTTAAATCACATGAGGCTTAGTTCTTTTCACTCAAATGATCGCAGTCGTGAAGTGATTGAGTTTTACAAAAGACCAAAATCGTGAAGTGAAGTGTGTACTGAGAATGACACCTCAGCTCGTGGCTTTCGTTAATATCTTCTGGAGATTGGCTCTAGTCGTGTGGGCCGTTCCCAAGTGCCATGTCAACTGAAACGTATCGGTGTCCTGCCTACGCCAACACGCGCTTTGAGATAACACGATTCCTAACAAAGTCTAAAATTAGTAAATCTTGAAACTTCAGCCATCTATATGGTTGTTAAGACGTTTTTCAACCTTGAACAACTGATGAAATCTATAGCGATGGCTTGGTAAGAATTCGAAGCTAGGTTTTAGGCTACCTTGTAAATTTTTAGCCACAAAATCAATTTGTTCACAATATCTAGAATGTCAGGGTATCATAAGTATTTTTATCAATTTCTGAAGGGTTTTTGTTTGATAAGTTATCTAGTATCCCATAACCATAACATAGACAAGCTTCTAATTTGGAGCTAGGTGGCGCTGCTTTGAGGATTAATTATTGGTTCTGGTGGAATATCCGCATTAGTACAAAGTCTCACATGATATGGAGAGAATTCCCTCGGAGAGGTTTCTTCTGATCTTGAAGATCGATGACGAAGTTAGCTCAGGTAAAGCAAGAAAACATGTCATAAAATAATATTATCAGCAGGACCTGTTGAAACCCATAACTGATTGCCGAGAGCCTCTGCCCGTTATCCAAGTGGTCCACTTAGCAGCTGCGGGACCTATTCTCGGACTGATCGAAACTTGATGAATTGAACGTCTTAATCCAGGTTAATGACCAATAATAAAAATTTCAGATTGTGATTTTATGGGAAACCGAGATATCCACTCAGAAAAAACCTTCATGTAACGTACATTTGTGATTATTATGAATTAAATGAAAACGAAAAGCTCTATTTAACCTGTGTCTCAGAATGCATTAACGAACAGGGTAGATGAAACATTTTTGACTCGAGATAACATTTCTCTGTGCTCATTTTGTTGCAAAACTCGAAATGAAGGTCCAAAAGTGTAAGCTGCACTTATCGAGCTTGTGCGAATGGCCTTACTTAAAACTGTAGAGTTCCGAAAAGAGAGAGAGAGGGGTTCAAAAGAGAGCTCTCTTTCATACGCTAAATATTACGTAATACGTACAATAATTTTAATTCAAAACCTATTAGGTATTGTGTTTTTTATTTTCTAAATGCTACTGCTGTGTTGCCTTAGATGGTCGTGATAGCTTTACCGCACTGTAAAGTGAGCATAGAGGGCTCTTAACCCTAAAATATTGCGTGTACTAGATACGAGTGTTTCCTTATTCGCCCCCCCAAACATTGCACATACGTAAATACGTTTTTAATTGGCAGAAGATTTCTCAGAAGTACTTTCGATAATGTAAACTGCATTTGGCAGGTGCAAAAAGGTTTATGAGTTTATATTAGATGCTGTTTTTAGAACCATTGCAATCAATATCGCTAGTCTACAAGGAAGGTTAGCTAAGAAGGAAACATACATAAACTCGTAAATATGTAGCTGTAATAGTTATTCGGACATCGTTAGTGCTTTTAACTAGCTCTGCTAGCTTACATTATTGGGTACAAATTCGCTTGTCGAAATGTGAGCTTCTAAATCATAATGGTCCAATAAAAGCGTGCCTCTGACAACTGCTTATAGAACTTGTAAAGCGTAAGTTGTGTTATTTACTTACGCACTGCTTTTAGAATTTTGGGTATTTTACTATAATGTGTTTTAATCAATGGTCTTGTGTGAAAATTTAAATGTTCATTCGTTCTCATATAAAATCAGCTGACACACGGGAAACTCGATACAAGTTCAATTATAATTATTGAGTAACGATTCTATAGGCGATGTACAGTCAACACCTAAAGCGCTTAATTCCTTACTTTGTCATAATGGCTAATCTGACAGCTCCTTAATAAGTTCTATGACACTAAAACACAGTTGGTGTGACATAGTTAAACACACTCTGATACTCGACTGTACAGTCGGGGAATGAAAGGGTTGACCACCCTAAGATCTGTTTTTGCTTGCTCAATGATGACATTGACAAGATCAAACCAATAAAAGTATTGGTTCAACTGTAAATCGTGAAGGATCATACGCCTAATCAAATTTCACTGTCTAACAATGAAGCATACTTTTCAACATACTCTAGCAAAACAGTTTGAAAAGGTAACATGTGCTTGCAAGGCGTAAATGAATTTATTTGAAAACTAGTCAACCTTTTCATTCCGCGACTTTACCAATTACTCGATAGCAAATACACATGCAGTTTAAACATTTCTAATACACGCTAGATGTCGCGTCGTGTTTCCCCGACGCCCCGCGCGCGCGCAGGTAGGACCACGCGTGCGCGCGCGTCGATGCACATGTATTTATAGATCGCAGCATTTCACGAGATAGGACATCCTGACAAATTATTTTTATAAATCCCTGCTTGTCTTTATATCCGCTCGCCTCCCTATAGTAATAGCTGGAGTAAATATAGACGTTTTGTTTTTTTTTATTTAAGCGTCAGTCAATTGTTTTGGTAGTTTAGTTGATTGCGTTTTTAATAAACTATTTATGAGTGAGATTCATGCGGTATGGTAGATGTTGTCAACAATTATAGCATGGGCTGTTATTAGATGTTTAAATTGTTTTTGAGCTGATCTTTAGGAGTTGTCAAGGATAGTTGAATTCTGTAAAACTTAACCTTCATATTTTAATTAACTTTAACAAACTTAACCTATATATAACTCCTCACTTTTTACTGGTTGCTGAGTTGCTTTTACATCCAAAAATCTTCACAGCGTATAATTCTTACAAATTCTCGCATTTGAATTAATCTAGAGCCAGTCTCACACGAAGAAATACCCTAAGCATCTATTAACAAAAAACAGAAACGCAGATACATTGCAAGTGTCTATGTAAACAAACTATTCAACACAGAAAAATTGGCCACGAATAGGTTTGTAAGAACGCAACGGCATTTGAATTTATTTTGTTTACGTTAGATTGTATGAATTGAATGGAGTGGCAACGTGCACCATTGAGTGCATCCACGCTTTACGATAGATCTACAAAAAAACAAACGATAATTGCTATGGATATACTCTCTGCCAGTTCATTTTTCACTGCTTTAAGATTCCGCTTTGAACTCTATCGATTAAAAGTCACAGGCACTGTGCAACGGTAATGTAACGTCATTCAGACCTATAAGTCAGATGTTAGATAAAAATCTTCTTTTCAGTCACTTTCAACCCTGCGACTGTAGGCCTCCTTCAGTCTATGCCATTCTTTCCGGGACGTGCTGTCTCGAATTTGTGGTCATTTCTCTATTCGCTAGATGACGGCTGTGACGCAGACAAAATAAAGACCTTGACTTTACAAGAGGTCTTCTGCGAGCCTAACATGCCATGACAAGATTGTGACGATGAAAGTGCTATGCTTCTTTTGTGACCTTTTACCCTTTTGTTGGAGGGTTAATTATTGGCGATTGGCACGTGACATTTACTTGGGAAATAGACATGCCAACTAGATCATTTTTTGGAAAAATGCTTTAAAGAATGATTTTTTGCGTGGGCTTGGGAGAACCAAATCCCCAACTATTAGGAATTTAGAACCATGCGCTCAAGCGATGCATAAAGCTGCATGTCACACAAACGCAAGTAACTAGTTATCAAGAAATGCATTACGCATACATGAAACATATTATGCATAAGTAATTGAGATTTAACCTGAAAACAGATTAGATGTTAAAAATTGTTCAAACTGATCTATCACAAAATTTTCAAGGCACATAAATCGTTCACTAAAAAGTAAGGAAAGATGAGCGAAAATGAATAACGACCAGCGTGCGCAAGCGCATAAAACAATTATAACACGAACTTGACACAGATCGGCGGCCATTTTGTGACTAATAGTGGTTTTTAATCTGAACGGCGAAAGTTTACGTAAAGCACAACACGTAAACGCGTGCCCGTGGCGCAGTGGCCATCGGGTTGCTCAACTGTGGTAAGCTATAGACTGGTTGTAGCTGGTAATTTTTAATCTGAATTGTTATAGGTGGGAAAGAGCGTCGTGGCCCAGTGGGTAAACACTCTGGCTCGGAACCGGATGGTCCCGAGATCAAATCTGGCTGGACCACACATCCTTGTGTTCATTATATAATTTGCGGCTAACTCTCCAGTGATGGAAAACACCGATAACGGATAACGGCGGTAGGCTTCTGGATGTTCCGGTCCCCATGACGGCAACAATCAGTGTGCCTCTGACTAACCCATTAGGGTTATGGCCGTGAGGGTATGTTAAGGTATTTCACATTATTATTGTTCCTCACAGCGCGCTTGTACAATGGGATACTTACTAGACAATAGACAAACATAGTTAAATACTTCTTATTTCTAAATTCATACTTAATATTTATAGAAAGCACCCAGCCCTACATATGTGTGTAGTAGCTAACTTCTTAACCATTACACCAAACCGGCGTAATGGTTAACTCCGATGATAATATCATGTAAACAAATTTGATACTACATCGATATGAAATCACCAATAGTGACTTTTTATGCATCAATGTAAAGTAAACAAACCAATCGGAGAGCATTCAGGGTCCGCTCTATCGGTGATCTGCTAAGACCATAATTATCAGGAACGAAGAGCCTACATAACCCCTGATTCAGATCAGCCATCATTCTTCTAAGAATTTTGGCCATTGTTACCATCTGGTCACTACCTCTTTTAACCTCCAAAGAGTAAAATGCCTACAATGCTACAAGACCAAGGCATTCGATTGATGCGTCCTACCAGTCTTAACTTATGCAAACATTCCGACTTGAGTCGTAACACAAAATCTAAGAGAAATAATGAAAATCATCTAAATCGGCATCATTAATAATCACCCTTGTTGAAATTGTCCAATATAACATATAGTTAGTTTATTATTAAAATCACTTTGTTATGGAATTATCCTTGTGAATATGGCACCGTAGGTACTGGACATAGTCTGTGTCCCAGGAATAATATAGGTGACCGAGAAAAAAAGCATAAGTAAGAATAATCTCTTACGAGGTATATGTATATGGGATTCAAGCATTTGCCCTTCTACAATCAAGTTATGAATCAAATCAAACACATTACAGTACATTCAAATCGCAAAGTTAACCACGAAAATTAACTAAACAATGGGCATAAAAAAGGATCAATATCTAGTCAGTATTTCTGTCTCTCGCCCTATGGTTGATTGGTTAAGTCCGCTTTTTGTACTGGTTTGTGCATTCAAGATTAAATAAATGAATAAAAAGCTAATTAATATGGGAATATAAATACATAGTTCAAAAATATAATGTGACTCTACCATCCCTAGAGTTGTTGCTGAGGAAATGAGCCATGCCTACTAACTAAACAAATTTAGTACACTCATAGAGTGAATGAATAAGCATATTGCAATAGATATAACACTACACATAACAAACAGAAAATGATCATCACAATTTGTGTTTGCCCTGGGCGAGGATCGAACCTTCGACCCACGGTTTAGCGGATCACTCACTACCTAATAAACCAAGACACCACTGACACTAGAGTTAAGAGTTACAACTTTCGCAAGTGAGTGGACTCATCATAAATACAATGTGAATAATACCATTCAGTACAAAAATAGTTAATAACTACACACAGCATACACTAGATTAAGATCTTCAAAGATCAAGATGGTTTGCGTTAATCTAGTAGGATAACAACACTTTCAAGTATTAGATTAATCTTTCTTTCCACACAGTATCAAAATAAGTTCGTATTCACAATCACTTCCTTGTATCACAAAAAATAGCACCAACGAATTATTTTTATAACTGAGTCGTTAGACTTGATTCCCTCAGGAGCTTACACGGAATACCGTTTTGGTTAATTACACATCCAGTCGGGATATGCACTTATGCAGTACGGAAATAAGTATCGAAATTGTGGTATTTTTAGTGTGTGAGTGAGAGCAGTGTGTGGGCGGTGGTGAGAAGGTGTGTTGATTGTGTTTTAGTGGTGAAAGTGGTGGACTGACCTGGCGAGTGTGGTGACGTGGAGATGCGCGCGCGGCTGGGCGGGCGGCCGACGACTGGGCGGGCGCGCCGGCGCACGCTCCGAGCGGACGAGCTCGTTTACACGACGCGGTGCCGTCACGATACGGGGCACCGACGGGATTCGTTTTTTAGATTTTGTCTATGCAGTTTGGTCCTTGAAAGTTTGGTTTATATAGCATTTAGTCTTTTTGCGATATTTATCGCAAATTAAGACAATAAACGAGGGCTTCTGTTGATTGTGAATTTGAAAATATTATTGAGAGAGCTTTTTAAATGATCAATTAGCAATATAATTTGTATTGTACGTACCAACAATGTGCAAAAAATACTTTTAAAAACAAAATGTACAAATAAAAAACATAATCTCTCACATCCCAACATTATCTTTCAAGCAAATTAGTAAAACTATATTATTTAAACGAGTACAATAAAATTATTAGTCTCATTCACCTACCTATAGTGGCAACCTTTGCCATAATTCATAATTATAATTTAACCACATTGTGTGATGGTGTTGCTTGAATTCACAAACCACCAAAAATATTTCAGTAACTAATTTACAAAACATCGCCAATAACTTTAACGTACAGTGTAAAAGCACAAAAGGCAGATATTAGCATTGTATTAATAGTGTTATAAATATTTCGACATAACTAGTACATTTCTATATCTCGGGGATATATTTCATAAGACGTCGAGTGATGGTTGCCCAGTGGAATTTCAGTACTAAAAGTCGTCGGTTCAAATCCCAGCGGTGGATAAACGAATATAGATCGGGTGCGGGTTCGACTGAGATTAAGTAGTAGAAGTATTTAATGTCAAGTGAATGAGGGCACCGGGATTTTATTTGCAGATGCACCTCTGTGTCCACGACCTAATAACGATAGTTATCTAATGAAACTGCTAGTTATTATTTTATGGGGGTTTTCTTACCAAGCAAGTACAATATTAAATTTGTTTGTCTTCGAAAATATCAAAGGTTAGATCAAACTTTGGGATTCATACATACATACATACATACCATCACGCCTCTTTCCCAACGGGGTAGGCAGAGACCACTTCTTTCCACTTGCTACGATCCTGACACACACTTTGCGCCTCCTCTACTTTCATGAGCCCTTTCATACATGCTCGTCGGTTAAAGGTACTCCTGACCTGACCCTTTCTGAGAACATCTTGAACTTGTCCAAGGAACGTTCGTCTAGGCCTTCCCCTTCCAACAGCTCCATTCACCCTCGCCTTATTTATAAATCCATTTCGTTAATCGCCTTTCATCCATTCTTTCCATATGACCAAACCACCTCAGCATTCCCATCTCAATTTTTGTAATAACGTCTTCTTTCACACCACATCGTTCTCTTATAGCACAGTTTTTTATTCTATCACTCAGTTTCACCCCAGCCATACTTCGTAGTGCTCTCATTTCCACTGCATTTATTTTACTTTCATCCTTCTTCTGCCATACCCAACTTTCACTACCGTACATTAATGTCGGTACCAGCACAACCCCGTGAACTGCCAGTCTGGCTTTCTCCGACACTTTGTGACTGCTCATAAAGGCATGTAGCGCCCCGTTCACTCTATTACCTGCATTCACTCTTCTCTCAATGTCACCCTCATATCTTCCATCTCTCGTAAACTTGGTACCCAGATACACAAACTCTTTCACTTGCTCGACTTTTTCACCCCCAATAAAAACATTACATTCTGCATGCTGTCAAGTCTTTCAAACACCATCGTTTTAGTTTTACTCACATTCACTTTCATACCTCTCGCTTCCAGCGACGCATTTATTATCGTTACCATATCCTGCAACTCGCCGGCAGACGATGCAAGTATAACCTGATCATCGGCGTAGAGAAGACATTTTACGAGTAACCCATCCATTCTCAGGCCATACCTACTATCTTTCAAACCTGTCAAACAATTGTATTGTATTGTTGTGCCATGAATAGGTTGAACAGCCATGGTGACGCCACACATCCCTGTCTAACACCCTTATGGATATCAAACCATTCCGTGTACATCCCGTCTATCCTGACACAAGCACTGGAGCCCTCATAGAGAGATTTCAGTGCTCGTATCAGGCAACTGCTCACCCCATACGCAGACAATGTCGACCATAATTCATTCCTTCTTACTCGATCATAGGCTTTTTCCAGATCCACGAATGTGCAGTAGACCTTCTGACTTTTTGCCAAAAACTTTTCAGCTATGCACCGTAAGGAAAAAACCTGGTCCGTGCACCCCATTCCTCTTCTAAATCCCGCTTGTGCATCCCATATCTTATTCTCAGTTTCATTCAATACCCTGTTAATCAACACTTTCGCATACAATTTACCAACCACGCTGAGCAGGCTGATTCCGCGGTAATTTTTGCAGTCCTGTTGCGACCCTTTTCCCTTGAACAACGGCACGATCACGGCCTTGCACCAGTCACCTGGGACTCAGCCGCTCCTCCAACACAAATTGAAAAGGCGGTACAACTGGCTAGCCACTATGCCTCGCCCTGACTTCAGCATCTCGACTGACACTCTATCATACCCTGCAGCCTTACCAGCTCTCATACTTTTCATCGCTATCACAATCTCATCCATGCTTATCCCGTTATCCTCTTCATTCACTTCCATAGAAGCATCAGCTGTTTCTGCCAACGCACCATCTCTTTCAAACAAACTTTCGAAATACTCTTTCCATCGTCTTAGGACACATTCTTCACCTTTCAAAATACTTCCATCCACGCCTCTGATTTTTGCTAGGTCTGATGTTGTAAATGCTCCTCTAGCAGTCCGTACGGACTTCCAGAAAAACTTTACGTTTGACTGAAAGTCTTCAGTAAGCTTCCTGTCAAATTCGTCCTTTTGTACTTCTTTCCTTTCATTCACTACATCCTTTACTATCCTTTTCATCCTTTTATATTTCATCTTAGCTTCCATCACATCCTCTTCCTTTGCCTCGTGTACTCTATGACTAGCTTTTATTGCTAACCAGTCTACCCATGCTTTCTTCTTTTCCTCCACAACTGTCTGCACACATTTGTCCATCCATACTTTCTTTTCCTTACTTCCTTTCCTTCTCCTTGTAGTTCCGCATATATTAACAGCCACATTTACTAAACCTTCCTTAAAAGTCTCCCATAGTCCGTCAATCTCGCACTCCTCTTCTGAATCTTTAAACTTCTTACGCAACTCATTCACATATTCGTCTTGAACATCCTTCTCTTGCAACTTCTCCACTTTCACTCGTTCCAGGATTCCTGTACCCATCGGAGCTCGGTGTCACCACCCATTAAAGAGCCCACTTATTCGGGTTAACACCAAAAAGTGGCCTGTGTCGATGCCCGTCCCGCGGTATGCTCGGGTATCCAGAACGTTCTTCCTCAGTCGCTCGTCCACTATCACAAAGTCAATCATACTTCTCGACACACCCTCTTCCCTTGTAAACATGTGTATCATTTTGTGCTCAAACATTGTATTAGTGATACACAGATTACACTCCATGCAGATCTCTAACAAACTTTTCCCATTCTCATTCACTCTTTCGTCACCATACAAGCCTAGCACCCTTTCATATCCTTCTTGCTTTCTACCTACCCAGCCATTAAAGTCCCCTAACATAATCACTCGTTCATTCTGCTTGCATTTGCGTTGGGTTTCTCTCATACTATCCCAAAACTCCTCAACTTCTTTTTGGGCTTTCGAACACCGACTAGCACTCGTATCTGTCGGTGCATACACACCTAGGATAAAAAATCGAGTCAGTCCAACTTTAAGCCGTACCCAGAGAAGTCTCGGGCTAACACATTCAAACTCGCTTACACAGTCAGACATTCGCGCGGAGAAAATAAGGCCTACCCCCTGACAACCTCGGTTATTGGCTGGCACGCCAGACCAATACGCCTTATAGGGTCCATGGCTCGAGGTGTCACAACCTTTCCGCTTGGTCTCATTAACACACAGAACATCAATATGCCTTTCACCCATCAACTGACATACCTCACCCATTTTATCACTCATTCCACCTCTCACATTCAACGTAGCGAAGCGGCTCTCCGTGGGCCGCTTTTCGCTCCCGCGTGGAACGAGACGTGATGGGTTGCGAACCACACCGCCGCCATCATGAATAGAAAGGTATACAGTATTCATTGCGTTCCCCCCACGAGTAGCAAGGGATATAATATGTCGGTCCTAGCAGAGCCCCGCATGCCAGGATAAGGCTAGCCTTGATCTGGGGTCGCCTGGTCCCAGGGCAGTTTGGCCGCTTGTGACTAGGCTTGCCCCTAGCCACGCATCCATCGGTACGGCAGGCCTTGGATTGGCGGAAGGGATAGGATAGCAAGGAGAAAGGGAGGGGATTGGTAACTGAGAAAGGATCTTGCATGGGACTGGGGTAGGAAGAAGGAAGCAAAGGATATTACTGTCTCGGACGGATCGGGGTGAGACAGTCATAGCTCGGGAGGCCGGGGTCGCATACCCGTATACCTTGCTTTTACTACCGGAGAGATAGTAAGGATTGGCATTGCCTGACCTGGACTTGGACTGGACTTTGGGATTCAATTCTGTTTTTTAACAGCTTCAGATAGATCCACATTTGTTTTTGTGACAACAAGGTTCATAAATCAGCTATTAGATGAAGAAAATTCAAGTGTGTCATAATTCTTATCTCTGTGAGACTGTAAGTAAAAACAACCCCCTAATTTGGAATGGTTTTCAAAGTAGATTAAATTACAAAAATTAAAGGTAGGAATAACTATTTGTTACTGAATTACTCAGTTCACCCATTAAAAATAACTTGCTAAAAGCTCAATTAATACGAGACAATCTTCTTTGCGTTACAATTTATGAAAAACTGAATACAGAATGGGCATAATAGGTATTTATGGTTATACGTTATCTGTTAGTCTGTACGTAAATTTTTTGTTGTTTCTTTATGTCATAACTATAGAGCTTAGTTGGAGAGTCGAAATGCTATTACTTAATAGGTACTTATTATACCTCCACCATATCAAATTATGTCAACTGACATGGTTGGTTCATGATTCAATCAACCATTCAAATCACTTGACATGCAACTTCCAATGTGCCTTTCAGAAAGTGAGGGTCAGTTTAGTTAATCGTTAAATGTTTGCCAACACTATGTAAAAAACCTTTTCTTTAAGTCCATGCATCGACCTAGTCAATGTCGATGCATTGCCGTTAGTAATAAATGTAGGTACTTTGGGTTCTTTTCAATATCCATTTTTTTTGTAATAGAGCATGGAGGACTGCCCGGAATCAGTTAAAGTGATGTGCCGTTGACTGTACATTTGAATTCCAGTTTGAAGTGAGTTTACAAAAATGCTCTACAAATTTAGCGGGCCTTTATTGCTTACATCAGAGACAACTAAACTGCAAAGCGGTCTCTCGTTAGTTTGGTCCAGTCAGTGAGAGGTTCTGACTAGTGTTGCTGCGGCCTGAAAAAAACGCGTCCACCAGTTTTTTTTTTATTATAAACAATGATATTTAAAATAGGTATCGATACGTTATGTCAGTACAGACGCGAAGTCATGAATTGTCCCCTGACGTACGTGGTCTATGATTTGACCGTGTGTACAAGACAGCATGATTATTTTTATTTACAGATACATGTTGCGCAGTGTTGTCGCAAACTGTCAATGGTTTGCTCAGGTGGTCAAAAGTCCTGATTTCGGGTGCTACTTTTCTAGCACAAGTAACCTATCTACTTATTTTTATTATAATATCATTCTTTCCAAAATACTAGACCGTCGTCTGTCTGACGTCATCATGCTCCCGCCATTTCCGTCACCCACATTCACTACCACTCGTTGTTTATCAACAAGGACACCTCGACAGCTCCACGCAGACTTTTGCGGAACATTTGGCAACAGCAATAACTCCAAGTTGCCCCCATTCAGTTGGCCACGATCCCTGTGACGTAGACTCTTACTCACAAATGGGGTTACCAAATACGCAAATGAAAAATACGGATAAGTTTGGCGGTTAAGTCCTAGAGCTCAACCGAGGACTTCTGCACCTACATTGGGTACAGAATAAGAAAAAATACTCTTGTTAATTTAATTAACAAGGCTCTTAAGTCCTAGCTCTAAACATTTAATCAAACGTCAAAAGGAAAAGTGAAAAGGTCAGTTTTGTACAGTCATAGTCCTGAATGAAAACCTTTACAAAATCTTTCCAAAACCGATCTGATCTCATCGGTATAGGTGGGGCACCTCACCTATACCTATGAGAAGGTTGAGGGGAACGACTCTGTACATAATAGATATTATGCAGTTCTGGGCATCCCAAATGACGAAATGAACATAAGTTTCATTGAATTTGTACACATCATTTAAGTCGACTATACTCTGTTAACACAATTATTGTTAACAAACAAGGTTGAAAACAGTAACTCTATCGAGTTTCGGAAAATCACATTATTATTTTATTGTTTTTTAATGTTCTTAACTTATCAGGTAAGTGCTTTTCATTTAGCTCAGATAAATAAACAATAGTAGGTACTTTAATTACTTTACATCGATAGTTATTGCTTTTCCACTGTTGCTGCTAACCCCCTTATTGTAAAAGTTATTTCATGGCTCATTCAATAAAAGGGACAAAACTTAACCTTAGCGAAAGTGGTGCTGTGGGCTGTTAGAATTTATATACGGGGTATTACTGCTCTATGTGCTGTAAAATCGGGAATCGTCCCAGCAAATCTGGGCGGATGGCTCACCTAGTGCTGGGTGAGTGGATGACCGGCCCCGTGAACCGCTGAAACTAGGTAACCGTCTAGTTCCTGCCTCTTGTCTAATTGTTTCTTATTTCAAACCTGAGCCGGTTAATTGCAAAGGTGTGCTATCTAGACGTCAATCACTAGAAATATTTATAGAAAAAGTCTTTAAGAAGAAACTCGCTAATTATTTGTTGTCGTCCTATATTTATTTCCCAGTTTCTGGCACTGGAACATTTACGCTGAATATGACTGATGAGTCACGTATTTAAATTCCCTATTTGTAGCCCCTTAGTAACAAAACTCAATTTACTGCAGTTCAACCTAAGAAACTGTAGCTGCAGCCTCGCAATCTATAATTAAAAAATCGGTTGTCTTCAGAGTAGAATTATAGCGCTGTTAGAACAACAGAGTGGCTACGTAACGTAACTGCCTATGCATACGTCCCACAGCTGGGCACAGGGCTCACCACAAAGATGATGTGGCGTAAGCCATACTGCGATCCAACACCCGGGCTCAGTGTGGATTATTGGGGGGATGTGAAAATTCTTGGACGCGTTTGGTCAGTCCTGCACTAGGCCACTCGAAAAGTATTTGGTCTCCTTGTCTGCCTCAAAGTATCTGATGGCGACTGTTTAAGTATCAAGTTGTCCAAAGAAAACTGTTTCTTCTGCCTGTTTTTTTTTTGTCGTGCTCTCTATAGTGGTCTTACCCCCGAATTCACAAACGACAATATTTAAACACTGAGGACGCGCTCACGCTCATGCTGTCCCTTTCAGTTCTATTGACATTTTACGGGACAGCATTAGCGTGAGGGCCTGCTTAATGTTGATTGACGTTTGTGAATTCGGGGGTTATTTTAGTAATACTTAGTTTGAATCACTATATTTAATTTAAAAACTTGTAAATAAGTTTGCAACACCTTCACAGAGTCAATGTACATTCTAGTTAGGAAAACAGGCTTACAGGTCTATGTACTCGTATGTACCTACAATTTGTATGTATACGGATGTAGAGCAAGCAAATGAATCCATTCATTAATTGTTAGCCTGCACTATCAAACTGCTGGGCAAAGGCCACCCTTCCCCTCTTTGCCTGATTAGCCATGATGAACCAATCCCTAATGGGAGTCTAGCTTGTCCCGCAATGGCCTTTTTGGTCTGCCGTGAGGCCGTTTTCATATATTATGATGACGATTATTTATTTATTGAATACTTATGCCCCTTCTCATAAAACAAACAAACCTTAAATTAGTTTTGTTTATTAAATTATGAATTCTGTCAATATATACCTTTGCAACACCTCACTAGCCCTTCCTTAAGGTTGTAGCTCTCTAGGCAAGCACGGCAACTGCACGGCTCCGACCCAGCAATTATCTTGCCATTCGAATTTGAGCGTAAAACTGAACTGCGTACAGTATGATGCTTACAGCGAGCCGGCTGAGTTGTTACTACGCGCTGACTCCGAGTAGTGATGTCACGCAGACTGTGAGCTTGCGCTTTGAGCCGTGCTAGCATAGTGTGCTACGAGCTTTACCCTTTACACTTGCTCGACACACACTAGCGCCCCTAGCGGAAAAATCCACACGCGCCAAACTCCCATTTCATGATTAGGGCCGGCGCCCACTATCGGCATCGGCATGCTTCAGGATTTTAAGGTGGCAAATAGCAATATACTTTAACATTATGGCAATAAAGTAGAAATTTCCGTGATGTGTTCTCGTAAAAACAAAATGCATTTGTTCTGTTTCTGTTTCGGCATTTTCTACTTTATTGTCATTATGTTAGAGTATATTACTATTTGCCACCTTAAAAGCCTGAAGCGTGCCGATGCCGATAGTGGGCGCCGGCCCTTATGCGTCATCTAAGCTCACAGAAGGTGCCATCTAGCGACAATATAGAATGAAAGCGACCAAAATAGGTAACATAGAATCAGAAAGCCGTCAGATTGGCGACGAGTCAAAATGACATAAGTCATTTCAGTATATTTTTGACGCTTTTTCATGTCGCCACCGCCAGAGGTAGCGCGTTACTAACATTTGGGTGGCTAGTAAGACGTCCGCTAAAACTTAACAGATAAAAAGAGCGGAGCTCAATAATAACCCAGGGTAAGAAAAGAACCAGCTTTTGCCTGCGTTCCCACCACCAGAGATGTGCGAGGATGCGTTTCGAGGGATGTGTTTGTAAAGAACTAATCAAATCGCAGTGATTGTGCAGCTTCGCTCAATGAAGCGATTCTATTGCTTCCTATCAAACACATCCTTCGCAATCAATGTTATTATCATAAAAAAGAGGTAGATAGGTTACTTGTGCTCAAAAAGTGGCACCCGCAATCAGAACTTTTAGTACACCTGAGCAAAGCATTGACAGTGTAATGTTTGTGACACTGCCCAACATGTATCTGTCTCGTTTACGCTCTAGTACATATTTATACTATCTTGTTCACACGTTACAAAACGGTCAAATAGGTACGTAGGCAGTGGTAAATTTTGGACTTTGCTTCTGTACTGATATAACCTAGATAGGTTATCCTCTTTTTTATCATAATATCATCCCTCGATCCATTCTCCCACATCTCTGGTGACCCTTATCGTCCTAACCTAACGGTGACTATAAGCGGACCGTGACCTTTTTTGACTGACATTGTGTACTGTATGTGTAAATTTGTATTTTCCTATTCTATTCAATATCTTAAGTGCTCTGTCCATCGATGACAGAAAGCCGCCACACGACAAACATCACGCCTGTTGCCTCTCTTAGTGAGATCTGCAGTGAACCTCCAGCTGAGTGCCAAGTGCGACTTTGCTCGACCAAGCTCGCACTTAGTATTAACACCGTCCTCTTTTTTGTAACAATGATAAGTATCCCTGTCTCTGCCCTGGGGTAAGATTCAAACCCCGAGGCTTATAAGGATATTTAAGTATCGAAAACTATTTATTTTTTCTTTTTAAGCAAATACATGAGTAAAAAATATCAATGTTCATCACCCGTACAGAAAGTTTTGGCTTCTCATTTTTTATTAATACAATAGGGTAGAAATGTTAGGTACAGTCAGCCTATCATGTGTGCTAACAGAGTGGTCAAAAAGGTATTGGCGGTTTGACGAAAGCAATTTTGATTCTGCAATGCCAGAGTCGTATATCATTCGAAGAAGCGTCACCAAACTCTATAAAAAGTGAAACATTATTATAATCCTGTAGTGATAAGCTTGCTTTTAATGGAAATGTCAGACGTTTGACCACTCTATACGCACCTATAATTTTGATGCTGGCTGTACACAAGACAATGTTAAAAGAGGATTGACCTAAGCGGTTTCATAGCCTCCACCGCTTATGGGAGTATGTATTACTATATCTAATTGATATAACGAAACAGATAACTTCATAACTGACTGACTTGGGTAGGAGATCAATCATTTTCGTAACCTATCAACAATTCATATTACTTGAAAAACTTGCATGCTAGATTTAACACCAAAAAATAAAATACACACTACTTTCGAACTTTTATTGCTTTTTTTGTTTCTTTAACATAAATAGCGTTTATTTTTAATTATTACGAGTTACAGTTACAAACGTACAATACATATTGCACCATTAATAAATAATAATATAAAATAATTCATTTATTTTAAACTACTGCACCGTGACGGTACGTAACGTTGTGATCTATAGCGCCGGTGACCTTAATTATAGAAAAATATTGAAAAAAAAGCTTAAAGATTTTTTGGTTCCTTTATTTGGTTTTAGCGTTACATTAGAAAAAGTGATTGTGGGACGAGCGGTCGACGTATGGCCAGGTTTGTTGAGACACGGCGTAGGGCGAGCCGCCGCGCCGAGCGCCCGTCCCGACCGCAAACTTGCGGCGGCAGATGGCGCCACTACGCGAACGCACTAGCGCCATCTACCGTCTAGATCATCACCTGTGCAAGAAATCTGGAGGACATTTCAGTAACCTTGTAAAAGTAAAGCAAATCCCTTCAAGAGGTCAAAACATTCAACTCAATGTATAAAATTATAGAAAATTAGTATGGCAATAAGTTATGGCAGTGCCAAAATGCGTGGCTATCATAGATCTTATACATCAAAAGCCATATTTGTAAATGAACATTAATCACACAGTAACATAAAAGTCCTAATGTCCTCAAGATTTCTCCCAGTAACTTAACGAACGACTAGGCTTATACCCGACCGGAATTGTGCCCCAATGAGAGAAATGCTGTTGGGGCTTGTTAGACTCATAACACATTATGCCAGCACGGCAACTGCATGGTTCCGATCCAGCAATTATTTTGCCATTCAGATTCGAACCTTAAGTTCTGAGTGGTAAAATATATTTTGCAATGACAATATGAGAAAGTCAGCCTTAAGACTGAAAAACTGACGAAAATAATCCAAATGTTGTACAAAGCAAGGTTCAAAGTATTTATGTTTTGTATTAAACACTTTTACAGGTATTTTAATTATGTATTTTTATATCATTATTAAGTATGCAAGCGTCCACTCAGTTGGCTTCACTGAAAATCAGCGTCTGAGCCTATCAGGTCCAGACATTAGCTGAGTGGGGTCCATTTAATCTTGGACTTCGTGACACTGCTGCCTGGTGGAAATTTTTGTTATTTTTTCTGACCATTTTTGTTTTGTTTGTTTTTGCTTTTTTTCAAATTTGAATGCCATTAAATTGCTAGGTCGTCTCTGCTGTTGGAGTGCTTGTATCATGCTACGAGCATTACTCGGAGCTGAGTGCGCGGGACTCCTGCACGAGGTAGACCTGGGATCCGGGGACGGTGGAGGTGGTGACGAAGGTGCGGTGCTTGGCGCGGATCAGGCAGAGGTTGCTTTCTGCTACGTCGGCGCGGTCCTCGGCCGCTTCGAGCTCGCGTTGGAACCGTCGCACTCGGGTCACGGACTGCTGGGACATGCCCTCCTGGAATTAGAAATTGAATAAGTAAATATCCCTGGACATTATAGGATAGTCTACTATATAAAAATAAGTCGGGTTTTCCTTCCTGACGCTATAACTCCAGAACGCACGAAGCGATTTCCACGGTTTTGCATTCGTTGGAAAGGTCCCGGGCTCCGTGAGGTTTATAGCAAAGAAAATTCAGGAAGATTTCAACTGAAAAGCGGGAAAATCTTTTTTAAAGCGGGAAAATATTTTTTCACATACAGCTAAGTCCACGCGGACGAAGTCGCGGGCGGCTGCTAGTAGGGTACAAAAGGGCTGTGAGGGAGAAGTGAACTTGACACTGATGTCGTTTTTTTTGTTTTTATATTAATTTGTAAAATAACTACATCCTCCCTTTTTTGATAGAATACCTATGCTTAATTATGTATTTTATATAAGTGGAAACTTTATTGGTTTTAGTGATATTTACATTGTCAAATGCCGATAGTTTAAATTCGTAATACGTAACATAGTAAATACACACCTGATATACATTTAAAACTGATTATCATTGGTTTCATTGGTCATAATAAAAAAGAGATAGATAGGCTATGTCACTGATGCGAAGTGGAAAATTTACCCTTGGCGTACGTACCATTTAACCGCGTGAACAGGATAGTATGATTATTTACTAGAGCGTAAACGAGACAGATAGGTACATGTGGCACAGTGTCGTCTTAAACTTACAATACTGTCAATACTATGCTTAGGTGTTCGAAAGTTCTGATTACGGGTGCCAGTTTTTTAGCACAGGTAACCTATCTACTACCCCTTTTTATTATAATACCGTTGTAGGAAACATCCAAAACCAATACAAACATTCAAACGTTACATTCATTCATACAAACGTTCATGCACACGAATGTGCACACCGAACGTCATACAAGCAAATGCAAAGCGATATTCTATTTTGACGTTCTGTAGAACGAAATAACTTTATGTGATAGTCCGAGTAAAAAGTACGAAGCCAAAAAAAAAAAAAAAACACCTATTAGGAAGAGTACTAATTCAAGACAGAGTGAATGGACGATGAAAGTTGGCGTTTCCTCCAGAACGAGATCGAGATGAAAGGCATAGCTGGTCCTAAACAACGCACCTGTTCTTGCAATTGCCTCTTGTAGATGTTGACCTTCTGCGAGGTCTTTTCGAGCGAGTCCTGTAGAAGCACGATGTTCTTCTGGTCCTCTTCGCATTGGATCATGACCTCCTTGAGGCTGCGTTCCTTCTTGCGGAGGATCTTGATGGTCTCCGCGTGCCTCCTCTTCTCTTCGTCAAGTTCCAGCTCCATATCCTTGATGCGAGCCTCCAGTTTGCTGATGATGCGCCTTCCACCGACAATGGCGTTGGCTTCGACCTCCTCCAGGCGGACGGAAATGTTCTGGGAAAGATTGCACGATTATGGTGTAAGCTCGCTTGGAATTTGTTGTAAAAAAGACACATTTTGTTAGCTACCAGTGTCATTGGTAATTGTACTTCAATTCAATAGGAATACGATTCATGAGTGGCTTGACTTTTTAGCCAGGCCACTGGCTTCAGTGGCCGACCAGTTTTACAAAACACCTAAAGTTTAATTTCCAATGATTCTGGCTGTCAAAATGTATTCATTAGATTAGTTGGAGGTTGGTCGACTAACCTCCACTTAGGGAAAACGGTCAAAAATGTTGATATATTATCATTATTATTTAGTCAGTTAGTACGGCTATATTTGTTTTAAGATTTATGAATACGTCAATCCGTACACACACGAAGAGAAAATCACGGTTGGGGTCCCCAAACCTCACTGAAGGCAAGGTTAAGAATTGTTATAATCCCTGGATGTTATTTCACACAGTCGCCATCTATCTCCAAAGTATGCTAATTAAAGCTATGGAAAGGTGTTTACTTAACCAGATGTTCCATTTATGAGATAAAAGCGAAGTTCTTATTAATACAAAATAATAAAAGTGTACCTTGACTTCAATCTCGAGGGATTTCTTGACAGCTTCGATCTTGACGATCCTCTCCTGTTCTTCGTGCAGATGCTCGACGGTGTGCTTCAGTTCAGTCTGCAAACAAATGAATGATAAATATCCCTGGACAAACTAAATTCAAGCTCGTATTACTCGGGATACTCGACAACAGATTAACTTAAAAAGTTTAATACAAATATAATGTACGGTGGACGGCACATCGCTCTACCCATTTTCGGTCAGTCCTCCTTGCTCTATTGCAAAGAAATGACATTTGGCAAGAGCGAGAGATAAAACGGAAATGGGGTAACCTGATGTGCTGTTGACTTTACATAAACACCGAGACCAAACTTATTCAAACACACAAATGTTTGTACTGTGCGTGAATGAACTATTACACTAAATTAGTCTTCAAAACCCCTAATATTTAGGTAACGTGCATAAGGGCGCCACCTGGCGGTTCGAGGATCGACTTAGGTCACAAGTTTGAGGAGAACTTGCCTGGCCAGGTATTGGATGGTCTAATGGTTGTACACAGAAGGCGGACTAATAACCAGGCTCATTGGCATAAAAACAATTAAAAATATTTTGTATATGGCAGCTTATAATGTCGCGTGGGCCTCTAAAGCCTTTTGTACCTGTCTACAGACAGCGCTCGCGCCATCTCTTGGTGCAAATAAATAGGTTGCAATTGTACCTTCTTTATTTTCTCTTGGCAAGCCTTAGAGATGGCGCGGCAGTTATTTCAAATTTGACATTATAATAAAAAATCAAGAAAAGATGGACAAGTGAATTTCACTTGCACCACCTAATTTACCTAACAAAATAATTCTAAAATACAGGTATTTTTGTTGTACCTTTTTCAAGCCTCTTATTTTGTCCAATTTTGTGTTTTTAATGTTTCAATGAGAGCTGTTTCGGAAAATAGATATATTTTCTTCTTTTCTTTGTTTCAATCCTTTTAATATAAATGCGAAAGTTTGTATATTTCGATGTGCCGTGTTGCTCTTTCACGTTAAAACTACTGAATGGATTTTAATGAAACTTTACAATAATGTTGCTTACACATCTGAATAGCACATAGGCTACAATTCATAAAGATATATCCCTATTTTTTCCTAACCTAACCTAAATCTACAAGGACGAAGTCGAGAGTGGCCGTTAGTATAGAATTAATGAATAAAGTATTGTGTAAAACTATACCTGTACACGCTGGAACCTCTCATCAGCGATGCGCAGTTCCTTGGTGATCTCGTCGTAGTCGGCGGCGACGGCGCCCAGCTCCTGCTCGATCTTGGCCTTGCTGCTGGAGAGGTTCACGTTGATGACGGTCAGCTCGTTGATGCGGGTCTGCGACTCCTCGTAGGATAGTTCGAGGGTACGCTTGACGCGGAGGGCCTGGGGAGATTCTTGTGGTTAAACTTTGCAAAATTGCTGGTCAAAGTAGAGATAGATAGATAAATTCTTAATTGCACAAAACAACAGAAATCAACAGCAAAGAAACACAGATCGATTGATGTACAATTTGGGTGGCTTTGTCGTTAAAAAGTGATCTCTAGAGATGTAAGAAACTCAAGTCTTTTAGTATTTTTTCAAAACTAAGTTAGTTACGATGAGTCCAAGTTCGAAGTCCTTTTGAATATTTTTAGTTCTTTGAGACTCAAGACTCAGTTTAGCTCTGAATAATAAAACATTCAATAGTTACATTCTATGGGATAGGTGCTAAATTAAACATTGATTAGCCATGGGTTTTTTTTAAAAACCTTGCCTTTGAGTTCTTTTTGGCAGGACTCAAATCTTTTTCTGAAAATTTTGAAATACTTGAGCTTTAACTTTTGTTAATAAAACTAGAGTCTTCAAGAAAAGCTCAAACTCCTTTAAATAAGACTCCAAGATTTAAGTCTTTTACAACACTCGGACGAAGTCTTTCCGTAACTGTAAGAGAAATCGCAATTGGCGCACATCTAGTGCGACTATTGCGATTTCTCATCGTGGTCCTCAAGGTAACTTCACTACACTTAATGGGAAGCAGCCGTGAGATCCAGATATGAGGTTGACAAGTACTTGTACAGTAATGCAGTAACTAGGGGGCTGGTCAATTTCATCTCGAAGGTTTGCATAAATGCCATTGCAGGCCCCGCTTAAAAAACTCGACATTATAGGGAGCAGGAAACACATGCGCTGGAAGAGGGTTCCAAGTCTGGATAGCACGACACAAGAACGGATCATCGAAACTTTTAGTTCCAGAACGATAATTGCCAGCGGGGCTAACATGCACCTGCGAGTAAATCCAAGAAAGCAAATAGCCAATCACAGGTTGCCTTGCCGCCATTGCTCTATTTTCTCCACTGTTGCTAACATGGCCGCTTATGGCAGATTTGAAATATTGTATGGAAAATACGGATTTCTCGACAAGCCCTAACATGGCACCTCTGTTTTATCAGGAATATATCGTGTTTTTATTATTGTTTTAGCATTTTCCATGCAATATCTTTCTAAAGAAAACCAGAAAAAGACATTTGGTCATGTTGGCATCAGGCAGGACTTGAACCCGCATCTTTCGCAATCCGGGCGACTGCACTACCAATTATGCTACCGAGACCATTAACAGACCGGCCGAATCTTTCTGGTATATTTTACCCTATGAGCTAGGGTGATTTCATCAATGTTATAGGCATCCACCTCTAACACTCGGAAGAAATATTTTTTCAAATATTTAACTTCCAATTACCAATTGTAATTGTGTTGTGTTGTGAATTGGAAGTTAAATATTTGAAAAAATATTTCTTCCGAGTGTTAGAGGTGGATGCCTATAACATTGATGAAATCACCCTAGCTCATAGGGTAAAATATACCAGAAAGATTCGGCCGGTCTGTTAATGGTCTCGGTAGCATAATTGGTAGTGCAGTCGCCCGGATTGCGAAAGATGCGGGTTCAAGTCCTGCCTGATGCCAACATGACCAAATGTCTTTTTCTGGTTTTCTTTAGAAAGATATTGCATGGAAAATGCTAAAACAATAATAAAAACATAGTAATAGCTTTTTCATCTTAATTGGAAGTTAAATATTTGAAAAAATATTTCTTCCGAGTGTTAGAGGTGGATGCCTATAACATTGATGAAATCACCCTAGCTCATAGGGTAAAATATACCAGAAAGATTCGGCCGGTCTGTTAATGGTCTCGGTAGCATAATTGGTAGTGCAGTCGCCCGGATTGCGAAAGATGCGGGTTCAAGTCCTGCCTGATGCCAACATGACCAAATGTCTTTTTCTGGTTTTCTTTAGGAAGGAATATATCGTTTTTTGACATTTCTGTTGACTATATTACTCGTCGAGACTCGGGTAGACGAGCAGGTTTTTATGCATATTTCTCTTTCGTAATGTTTACATAACATACATAACATAAACGGCCTATATACGTCTCACTGCTGGGCACAGGCCTCACCTCAACTATGAGGTGGAATGAGCCATACTCCAACACGCGAGCTCAGTGCGGATTGTTGGAGGGATGTAAGGTTAGTGAGCAGCCCTAATGTCAGATGTTATCAAGCCGCCCTTAGGCCTCTGACTAGGCTTAACGACTGACATCTAGCGATGTCAACCGGGACCAACTGCTTATCGTGCCTTCCGAAGCACGGAGATGCCCAAAATACACATCACTAAATTTTGATCGCGGTGGTCACCCATCCCATTTCCGACCCGGCGTGTGTTGCTTTATAATCTCGTCGCCGATCACTACAGTCGTAATGTTTACCTGTTCGTAATTGCCACGGATCTCTTCGACCTCGCCGGTGAGCGACTGTATTCTGCGCTGGGCTACTCCATACTGGTCCAGGGTCACTTGCAACTGCCTCTGGACCTCGTCGTAGTGGGTCTGGATCTCGGTAAGCTGATGGGAGAAACATTTTTAAAGATATGATATTTGTATCCGTGTAATATTGTTTAGCTACTTAGTCTGAAATCTAATGGGAGAGACAATTTTAAAAGATAAAATATTTAAATTAGGGCAATATTATTTAGCTAAGTTTGTAAATAATTACAAAATGATCACATTTTAGCAATTAGAGAATATGATGAGATCAATAATCTTTTTTTGCACAAAAACACTTTTTTAAGATAACTTATTTTTTATTGGGCAATGGGGAGAGTGGATGGCTCTATATTGAGGTAACGTGTCTAACCCCTGAATTAACAAACGTCAATCAGGGCTAAGCAAGCGCTCACGCTCATGCTTTCCAGTAAAATGTCAATAGAACTGAAAGGGACAGCTATACTTTTGAGGGATGCTCAGCGTTGGTTTGCGTTTGGGAATTCGGGGGTAAGGGTGACAGTGAAGAGTTCTTTCCACCCTCAATGAGTTCAAAATCCTCTAAAAAGATGAAAATAATAATCAAATAGAATACCTGCAGAGACTGCTTCTTGATGGTCTTCTGGAGATCAATGTTGGTCTTGTTGGCGACGTCGAGCGACAGTTCCAGCTCGGTGATCTGGATCTGAAGCTTCTTCTTGATGCGGGTCACCTCTGTCTTCAGCTTGGTCTCAGCCTCGACCACGCGAGCGTTCAACTGCTCGATCTCAATGCTGGTCTGCTTGCTGTTGATAAACAAACACTGTTGTCAACACAAAACCAAAAAACACCATTGCAAGATAACAAGACTGCGAATGATATTATAATAAAAAGACGTAGATAGGTTACTTGTGCTAAAAATGTGGCACACGAAATCAGGACTTCAACCACCTGAGCAAAGCATTGACAGTTTGGGACAATACTTTGCAACATGTATCTGCCTCGTTTACGCTCTTTCGTTTAGTAAATAATCGTGCTATCTTGTACACACGGACAAATTATAGGTGCGTATGCCAGGGGTCAATTTTTGGCTTCGCGATAGTACTGACATAACCTATCTAACTCCTACGTCTTTTTTATCGTAATATCATTGAACTGCACCTTCTGTCCACTATAAAACTCGCGCTAATATGATCCAGCTGTTTAAGAGTATTTTTCATCTCATTGATGCGTTCTATATACGAATCATCTATGATTGGAATTTCTTGATGCACTCTCACAATACATGTAGTAGGATGAGGAGACGTCTGACGCACAGTTCTGACTGTTTCTGAAATTGATTCTGACAGTTTACTCTCAGACATGCTTAATATTTTCGTTTCTGATGTTTTAGCCATTATACTCTGGGCTAGCTTCGCATAGTTTCGATCAATAACACTTTTCTTCGCGTCTGTGTCCATTCTTCTCACTCTTGCTTGGTCTACGTTTTTCATGCTTTCTGTAAACAAACTCTGCGCAATGGCTTTTGCAGATTTACCCCTGTACATCATGGCTTTGCCTCTAAGTTCTGATCCTGCGTTAGCTTGCGCTTCATATAATTCAAGATGCTTCTCAATTTCATCCATCCTTTTTTTCTGTCTTTCGGATTTAATCTTTTCTCTGTCCACTTTTTTCTTTTTAGCTTTCACTGTAACACTTTCCACACCTACGTGCTTCGTAACATTAGCAGCTGCAGCAGTAGCTATCACAGAAAAGGGAGATCGTTTTGTTACTTCAAACTTGTTCAAATCACGTTTCGCTTGCTCAGCCACTTCATGTGAGATCCGCGACACGTCCTCCTCTGAGTAAGTTTTCACCGGTTTGTCGAACCTGTATTTCTCTAACCCTCTCTCATTGTTCCAAGGCAAATGAGGAGGCTTGGCAGTGGATCCGTGCTCTTTCGCCGTGATGTAGTCGATCATTGGCTGGTAAAAGTTTATCCCGTAGCCATAATTGTCTTCGTACACAGAGGTGGGCGGTTTGTGCCATTTGTTATAGTTGGGCACTTTAACTGGCGGCATGATGCGCCAATTGAAAGATTTACTGTCGGCGTTAACTGTCGTTCGTTTCGATAAATGATATCGGTCACCCCGCCGTCCGTCGCCAGGGGCCGAAGTTGCGTAATTAGAACGATACTAAAATCAACGCCGTCTTTTGTAGATTTTCACCAGGTTATATGTGCCAATCTTTCGCTTAATCACTGTTAATATTCACCAATCAGATTACCGTTTATATTTAAAAACAGATTTCGTGCCAATTATCCGAGGTATATTAAGAGGCCATGATATGCGAGCGCAAATACATTTCGGCGGAAATTATGAATTCAGAACACAGGATGTTAGCCAACTGCGGGTTTTTGAATGCGTTTTGGTCCTTTCTTATGCGAGTTATGGATATCAATTTTATTAAATTAAACAGCTGCTATGTTTTGACTGGCGTATGGCCAGTGAGAGAAGTGTGTCACGGTTGTAGTTGTTGAGCCCTGTCGGTCACATTTTTCGTTGACACGCATCACTCAGTGTCGCCGGAAAGGAGGGGACGGTCTGGTGTTGAAAGATCAATTACTCAGTTCCGAGTAGTTGGACGCGTGCGTTTGTGCGTATTGTGTCTGCGATAGCCATTTCAATTGCAAACACTTAACATGTAAGTCCATTATCTTTCCCGTGCCATATAATGATAATATGTACAACTGTTTTTCTTTTTCAACTACATATTTCACAAGTTCTTCATTCTGTTGGTTCGTATTTATCATTCGTCTCTGTATCAACATGCTTCTCAGTGTTTTTAATGAATCACTGTAAAATCAAAGTTTATTCGTAAACCATTACGTATATTATTTGTTTTTATTTCTATATCGTTTCATACGTGTGATGTGACATGACGATTTATTGAATTATTTTACTGCACAGTAAAAAACCTTGACTGCCATTATAAGCAATTTACCCATATGCTCTGAAATGTCTGTTTTACTAGCAGTTCGTGTTTACAATGTAAAGATTGAAATATTTGGCAAAATTATTATTATTCCCGTTAAAAAAGCTGAATCGTAGAGGTATTGTTCTTTCATACAACGTTTACCCCGTAGCAGTCGTTATGGGTGAGACACGAGTTTAAATTTTGCGTCGTACAAAAATCGTAATGACTGGAGAAAGTCGTTCATCATACACACACGGCATTTTATTCCTTATCTTATGTCACTGAAAAGGATATGGTTAAAACACGAGGTTTGTTCGTGTTTAACTAAGTCATAGGGTTGAAATTGGCAGTCTAAGATGTTGTGATACTAACCGAATGGCTTCGATCTCTTCTTCCTTCTCCTGGAGGCGACGCTCAGCCTCGTGACGGAACTGGCCGAACTCGGAGGCCAGTCTCTGTGCGCGCTGCTCCTCAGCTTTACGACCCTGGTGGACGATCAACAGTTTATAAGCATTCGCGGATTACAACTGTTACTGTTTGTTTGATTTATTTGGTAGTGTGGGTTTGACATGTTTGCCTGTGGCCTCACAGAGAGGTATGCACAAGACCGTGCAAAGTGGAAAGGTAGAAGCATTTAAGAACGAATCACGGGCATCATACTGACAGCAACTGGCATAACCGCTAGTATGATGACTGCGTCCCCAAGACATGCAAGCCCTGCACATGCTCTTCAAGACACTACTACCTGCCATATTCCTATATCCTATATAGTAGCGTGTGGCATGTAGCGTTCACAGCTTTCATGGTGTGCGGCAAGTCCATATCATAAAATTTATGAAAACTATAGGCAATATGCCAGTGGCGGCGTTTTGGCGTGTGCAAGGACACTAATTTGATTTAACCTTAATACAGTAACAAATTAACTATTTTTGTCATTGATTAGTAAGGTGGACTAAACGTAAATTAGTCATTTAGGATTACACGTTACTGGCTCTGTGTCAAATGAATGGTAATATTTATTTTTACCAGTCTATACTTAGTATCGCTTCTGTGTCCTTATTCGCGACGGGCTATATTTAGGACTGTAAGAGTATAACTCCTGGTTTCCCTTGGTGTGTTTTCTTAACACGTTCGTTATAATTAGTTACTTTGTGAAATTACAGTTTACAATGTACAATATAATAATTGATTTACTGACGGAGCTATCTGGTTTTCGTTTGTTAAGTTCAGGTACTTGTGCAGTAATGTTATTGTGTCATTGTAGGTACTATTGTCTTATAAGCATATGCGATTATGTTTCAACGTGTTTGCTTGGCGATTTTATTTGTATGATTCTGTCAATTCGAAGATTTTTTGCAACTTAACACTTTAACTACTTATAATTCAATTTACAGCCTTTACTAGTTAGTGTTTCAGTATCACTAAAATTTGCTGTGACAATTCGATTAATTAAACTAATCATCTTGTGTTTTGAGCTCATTGTGAAATCTGCAATCGAAATTCAATCAGAACACGAATGACGCTTGACAAACCGTCCAAAGAACACTCGTAATTTAGCATCTCATTAGTTCTAAAGAGTACACCCGATGCTATATTTGCGCGGCTATTCTCGGAGTCAGGCACGCCGGGTGTATCGTATCTCAGCTCTTTGTCTAGACTCTGAAGTGTTGCCAAAGAGTTGCTGCATGTTCGACTGACAATTAATTAGTATCGCGCATTCTTCGAGCCTTCTTAATGACACCGGAGACAAGTTGATAGATGTTCGATTAGGTATCGACCGTAATGACAGCTTTTAAGGTGAGCTATGATCATTTGCTTCCTTATGGCTTTTCGTGAGGTTAGGAAGGGTTGGCAATGCATAACGGCTTGAAAGGAAATACGTGTTTTGTAAAAGGTCAGTGCAAGAAATATCTCAGTAATTATATCCGATTTCAGACGTTAGAGTGAAGATTGGAGTGAGTATGTTAAATATGTATGTTGGTCTAGGAATGGAAGTTAACAAGAATACAAGCTGAGTGATGTAGAAGAAATGCACATGCACTAAATAACCGAACTTTTTTGTTACTTTCGTTTTGGTTAAGAGAAAACAAGGCTTTGCCTCAAGTGCCTACTTTTTATGTGTGATCACAAAAAGTTGATTTAGTACATAACTATCAAATTATTTTCAATAAATAAATAAATAAATAAATATCCTTGGACATTATTCCACACAGCGCCATCTAGTCCCAAGTAGGCTAATTATAGTCCGTTATTATGGATACTAGACAACGGATAAACATACTTAAATACTTTTTCTTTTGTAAATACATACTTAATATACATAGGAAACACCCAGACCAATACAAACAGACATGTTCATGCACACAAATGTTTGTACTGTGCGGGGATCGAACCCGCGACCCTTGGTGTAGTAGCCGACTTCTCAACAATTACACCAAGACGGTTGTCAATGTGTACAACGGCACCTTGGTATTTTTCGAGCCATTGGAAATTCCAATCTTTCGATGCTTTTGAAGTTACCTGTCAAGTATTTGGAAAGTCGCTGCTTACCAATGGTTAATTTGCAAGTTATTTAAAAGAAAAGTCTCCTCTACTGTCAACAAATAGTTTCGTTATATTGTATGCAATCTGTTACGTCACCCAACTTTTCATACCCTCTGCATTTGGTTCATATTGCTGTGTTGTATTTGTTCTGTACATATAACGGTATTTATTATATTTCATCTTTTATTTTGATCAACAGGTCACAGCATCTCTACGTGTTGTAAAGATACGTTCACATCAACCTTTCCAAAACTATTGCAAAATGGGTCTTATGTCTTCAGTAGAAAGTGCCCCTTTGTAAAGGTTGATGTGAACACATTTGCGCCCAACACTAGCATGATTTAAGACAATTATTTTGATACAAAACCGATTTTTAAAAAAAGTTTTTTTTGTTTAATAATTAGCTGAATTATTACTACTCATTGTCAGTTTTCGCGTTATTTTGTCTGTGCATGCGGTTTTGTAATAATAAACTGATGTTCTTAACTCTGAGATCTTTATTAGGTCTTTCGTCCACCTCTCGGGTGGGTGTCACACGCTGCGTTTGCGGCGACATCGGCAACCTTAGTTCATCTACGGATTTCCTCATTCCTTCGATCTCGTATTGTAATTCAGAGCATAACCGTTATCCATTACACGTTTGGGGACCTTCAGCTTTCTTATGAGACCCATAGTAAGTGACCACCATGTCAGATCCACAATCATCACTGCAGGTATAATATGATTCAAAGTTAATGGCGGCTGTGAACATCGCGCGAGTCGATGCGCAGAACACAAATTAAGGTGTCAGCGGGTTGCGAGGTGAGGTCAATCTTGCGCACTCGGCGCTCGCAGCTGACTTCCGAGCCGCCATCACTTTCGAATCGTATTATAACACTGGTGTTCGTTCTAGGCCTTTGTGTAAAGGTACTGAGGTAGGTATGTTGGACGAGAAAACGTTTCGTGCTATCCAAACGCTGTAAACCAGAGTTGATAATGAGATTGAGCAATTGTTATGTACCAAATAAATATTTTCTTTCTTTCTTTCTTTCAATTTACCTATTTCTCGAAGGTGGAAGGTACATACAAAAAAAATTAGACCAGCTCGCCGACAAGTTCAAGAATCGAGCTAAAAAACGCTTTCACTCCATGTTTGATGTTGTTTGGTTTATTAGAAAATGGTTGAAAATTTATTTAGGTGTCTAGAATATTCAACTCATTTTCAAACATTGATAATTGTTTAGATTTGTATATATTTCAAGTATGTATGCTTAAAAATAACCGGCAAAGTACATGCCGGTCTTCATAATTTTCAATGTTCGTTTTAACCAAGTCAATTTTATGAAATGGTTGAGAATCACTATGAAGCCTACATCTCATATTCAAAAACAACCATTTATCTGACACTTGACCCCTATGCTAAGTTCAAATTACTATGTTGGGGTGTGTCGTGGCCCAACAGGGCGCTATCGGTTTTGTGGATAACATTTTTACGGGACCGATAGCGTTGTGTCGCGCCACGACACACCCCGACACAGTAATATTTAACGATAAACGTTAAAGCCTGGAGAGCAAAAGGAGATCTTAACCAAAGAAGCTTTCAAATCTCCTAAATATTTGAATGATCTACCAATGACACCCCAAACGAGAGGCAGAGTAAACAATAATTCATACCAAAGTTAGTAGTAAGTAACCTGAAAAGATGTTTTCAACGTGGTTAAAAAAAGGTTAACTTCGGTTAAAGGTAAGGTAAAGGTTAACCCGGATACAGGCCGTAGGCTCACTAGTTACCACGTTGGGTCCAAAATATGGGAATGTTCCGTTAACTATGACGGCAACTTGATAGTTGCACTGATGTGCGGGACGTAGTTTTGGTATGTATGTATGTAGGGACGCCATCAGATTTAAGTGACCTATGTCACGTAGATGTCGCTACTTAGATGGGTCACCTAAATCTGAAGTCGTGTACATTGTACTCACAGCCTCAGCCTCCTTGTAGGCCGCGGTGAGTTCTTCTCGCTCGTTCTCAAGACGGCGCAGCTCGATCTCGAGCTCGTGAAGACGGCGGGTCAACTCTGTGACGTTAGCGCGGGCGTCGTGCAAGTCATCTGAAACAGGTGAAGAGGTTAGTTCCTGTTCTTTACATCCAAATAAAACAACTTTTAACAATTAATTGAAAAAGAAAAGAAAGAAAGAAAAAACGTTCATTGACCTTGGACATCATACACATACAGATATAAACAAATAAAACAAAATAGTTAGAGAAAAAAGAAAAAAGAAAAGTACAAAAATTGGTCATATTCATTTTTGTCCAAAATATTTAGATTTATTTATTTATTTAATGTAATTATGCACATTTACCCCTTCTTTACTATTATTTTTCCCTTTACCCGTAGGTTGCCTGGAAGAGCTCGCTATTAGCGATAAGGCCGCCTAAATTATGCATTGCTTTCAAGGTATTACTAAGCTGTAAGTTTTTAATGTTAATGTGCAATAATGAATATTATCTATCTAACTTTACGGGACGTAAAAGAAAGACGGGCTTAACATCACACTAAAAAAATGTGAAGCATGCAAACTATTACAATTTCGTTTGTTGAACACGACCTACTACACTCACACAAACACACTAGGTGCGACATACTACGCCATTATACTTCGTGTGACAGCGCCAATGACACGTGCTAGTCACGCACACACCTAAAAGGGCAGCTGATAATTTGCTGCACTCATGATCAGACGAGGTTTCTTCCGTCTTTCTTTTACGTCCGTGTTTACGGGTTCTACTCGCGGTCTAACGAACTTATATTTTCTTTAATTTTATAAGCCGACGTTTAGACTATTTTACAGCAGCCAAACGTCAAGGGATGACAAAGCTGTTACATATCCAGCCAGTTATTTTTTTCAGTAACCGTCATTTACACTAACATCACTACCAACACGAGTGAGTTTGAGTGAGTGTATCACAGGATCCCGAGTAGGTGATTTCAACCATCCTCACGATTGAAATTCGCTTGTTTT
This sequence comes from Udea ferrugalis, assembly GCA_950022985.1. Taxonomy (NCBI): domain Eukaryota; kingdom Metazoa; phylum Arthropoda; class Insecta; order Lepidoptera; family Crambidae; genus Udea; species Udea ferrugalis. Next base: position 4,218,308 of record OX465515.1, read on the forward strand.
AATTTCAGGAAGGCAGAATCCTTGGCACGTACCGATTTTCCCTGGCTAGAATCTGGGGTTCATCATATCATATCCTATGTTATGGTTCTCCTCTTTTTTTGTGTTATCTACGTTAACCTGTTTGTTAAGGCAATGTGATCTTTCTTTTCTTTAACTCCTATCTACTGATTACCTCTTTCAAACGCTAGACTTTGTACTTAAATTTCCAGTTACTTCAAAAAACCGGATGACTTTGCAAGGTGTGGCCAAAGTTTTAAAAGCTCTATAGAACAATCTAAAACTACATCTTCGTCGTCTTTCAACGTAGTGGTTTTATTTAAATAAATGAAATAAAATGTTCTAAAAAGTTAATAAAAGATTGGGCTGGGCTTATTTTCCGCACAAAAATTACCACTATGCACTTGTAGTATAACGCTTGCAATAATATCGTGGTGTGCACGGGCGTATTTTTCCATGAATGAAGGAAATTAACGTTTTTTTTTAATAACTAATCTTAAAAACCCGAAATATGAAAAAAACTATTATTTTCTCGGAAATCTACTCAGTTTCTGATGATTACCAAAAAACCTAAAAATTTGGCAAGTCCTTACAAAGTCACCCTATATAATCTTAATTCGTTTTGATCCCTTAGATGCTTACCACCAAGTTTCTTGTTCTCGCGGCCAAGAGCGTCCTTCTGTTCGCGAGTCTTGTCCAGTTCGTGGCTGACGCGCTGCAACTCGACCTGCTTGTTGCGCAAGTCGCGCTGCGAGACCTCGTACAGCTGGACCGTCTCCTCCAGCCTGGACTTGATCTCGATGTTCACACGCTCCAGCTGTTCCGTCCTCTTCTGCAGCTCCCGAGCTGTTCCGTTGGCCTTCTCCAAGTCGATGATTAGGACCTCCACCTGTTGCAATAATGTAGCAATCATTTATAGATCAAACACATGTTTTTAAAAATAATCAGAGTTCCTTGAACCGACGAGCATGTATGAAAAGACTCATAGATGTTTTCAGAAAGACTCAGGTTAAGAGCATGAAAGACTCATGACTGAAAAGACTCATGAGAGTATTAATGTTCTCAGAAAAGTTCAGGTCAAGAGTACCTTGAACCGACGAGCATGTACGAAAATACTCATAATAGTATTAGTGTTCTCAAAAAGGTTCAGGTCAAGAGTACATTTAACCGACGAGCATGTATAAAAAGACTCATGATAGTATTACCGTCCTAGGAAAGGACTCAGGTCGAGAGCACCTTTAAACGACGAGCTTGTAAGAAAAGACTCATAATAGTATTAATGTTTTCAGAAAAGTTCAGGTCAAGAGTACCTTGAACCGACGAGCATGTATGAAAAGACTCATGATAGTATTAACGTTCTAGGCAAGACTCAAGTCAAGAGCACCTTTAAACGACGAGCATGTCTGAAAGGACTTATGAGAGTAGAAGCGCAAGATGTACGTCAGAATCATAGCAAGAGGAGAGAAGTAGTATCTGCCTATTTCATGGGAAAAGAGGCCTGATGGCATGAATGTATTTATGGCGCCATCCTCACAAAATTGCTTTTACTCTTTCTGAAAAATCTTTATTAAGAGTGCATTGCATTGTCTGGTTTTACTTGAACTACTAAAAATAACAACAATAAAATCAGAAGTAGGTTTAGGTTATACTTTTTAGTTGATGCACTACCCCTTGAATTTGAAGTTGTTTGATTAAGAAGGAAAGGTAAACCTTACCTCGCTCTGCAGACGGGACTTCTGCTTCTCAATGTTGCTGATCTTAGCAATGAGAGTCTCGATCTGTTCCTCTTGCTCCTGGATGCGGATGGAGTACTTGCGGCGGATCTCCTCGATCTCCTCAGCCCTGGCGGAGGCCTCGGACTCGAACTTGACCCTCCAGTGCTGGGCCTCACCGTTGGACTTGACCAGCTGGCGTTCCAGGTCCAGACGAGCCTCGGACTCTTCCTCGAATTGCACGCGGACGGATTCCAGGTCAATCTCAACCTTGAAGGAGGTAAATTATTATTTAGTAAGCAAGGCAAAAAGGAGCTAAGTTTTAAAGTTTAAGATGAAACTCGGTAACATAATTTATCTAACCAGTAGGTATATGTCTTCAGGAGTTCATTTAATTCAATAATGTGCTGAAAAATCTGGGGTCAACAGTAATGTACGGCACATCACTCTACCCATCTCCGGTCAGTCCTCCTTGCTCTATTGCAAAGAAATGACATTTGGCAAGAGCGAGAGGAAAAACGGAAATGGGGTAATCTGATGTGCTGTTGACTGTACACGAAACAATATTGTTTGAAGCGGACTATTTTCTTACCTGGTGAAGGGTGGCTTCAAGCAGAGAGCGCCTCCTCTCCTCATCTTCGAGCCTGCGGCGCGAGTCCTCAAGCTGGCTGGCGATCTGGCTTCTGAGGTAGGACACGTTCTCAATGTTCACCTAGAAAATAATTAATGACACATTAAACATTGAAGTCTACTGAAATGATAATGACCTGCAGCTAATTAAGAAGACCTAAGGTGAGAAAGTTTATAAGTCAAAAACAGCTTCGAACTCTTTGAAAATGTCTTGGAAGGTTAAGTGAGCAGAGGATTCTGCTGTGGCATATTTTAGCGTGATGGAAGACAATAGTCGTTTAGCCTAGTCGGAGGCCTCAGGGTGGCTTGATAACATCTGTCATTTAGGCTGCTCACTAACCTTACACCTCTTCAACAATCCTTAATGAGCCCGCGTGTTGTAGTATGGCTCTATTCACCTCATAGTTGAGATGAGGCCCGTGCCCGGAAGTGGGACGTATATGGGCAATTTATGTTATGTATGGAAGACAGTAATTTCAGCAGAAGTAATGTATTTATTTACCTTAAGGTCCTGAACTTCTTTGATAAGCTCAACATTCTCCTGCGACAGGCGTTGCTTGTGCGAGGTGATGTCTACAATCGTGCGGTTCAGCTCTTCAATCTTGATGTGAAGTTCGCTGATGCTGATCTCAAGCTTCTCAACATGCTTGGTGATGGTGATTTTCTCCTTGGTGACGTTCTCCACTTGGGCCAACAGCTCGTAAACTTCAGCCTGGAACTTGGCCTTCTCCTTCTCAGATCTGATGACAAGGAAATGCAACATGGAATCTCGAACTAGAGGATCAAAAGATGACGATTGATGGCGTAAATGTGTGTGTTTCCTTGCAAGGGTGATGTTGGTAAACGCACAGCTTTTCTCGCTAAAGACAATGAGTCGCACAGCTTTTAGAATACACGGTTAGTTAAATAGGTATACTGTTCTCTTACCTGGCTTTGTTTTTGGTAAGCTGGTCGATTTGGTCCTGGAAGTCAACGACGATCTCCTGGTGCTTCTTCTTGAGCAGATGGGCTGTCTCTTCAGACTCCAGGTGCACATCTTCCAGTAGTTTGCGAAGCTTGGTCAATTCGGTATCGCGTTTTCTGTTGATCTCGAACTGGAAAATTTAAGAGTTCATTTCAAAATACGCCCCCAAATTAAGATGGGGGTGCACGTTTGAAATAGTTAAGGTTTTTGTAGCAAATATTTTTTGTGGTTATAATTCACTTTGTTAAATTTTATGTTCTAACAGTTAAACCCCTCACGTACTTAGAATATTTTCAAAACCACTTCACTAATTCATTTTGTTTCAGTGAGTTCAAATTAAAATTCCAAATAGATGATTTTATATTCCTGTAAAAATAAAGATTAACACGAAATATCGCATAGCACACAGTTCGCAAATGCTTTAAAAAAGTATGTACCTAAACAGTTCGCAAAGCAAATAAAAATAACATGTTAAGAAATTTTCACAAATAATTGACCGGTCATAACGAAGTTCCTGAAATTTTGTTCTTCTTAGAAGTTCATGATCATTTTCGTTTTCTACTTTGTGATGTCCATTATTTACTTTTTTATGTTTGTTTATTCTTCAGTTCTCCAAAATAATGGTGTTGGTAATAACTACCTTCATTATCTTTTAAATAGTAGTACATTCTTTGTTCTTCATTAATATCTGTCATGTACTTTCTTCAGTCGTAGTGATTCTCGTGCAAATTTTACCTATGTTTCACACTCAGTGCATACTTTACCATCCAACAGTGGTTTTTGTTTGTATAAGAACTAAAAAAATGTTTTTACCTGACTTTCAGCTCCACCTTCAGCTTCCTCCAGCCTCTCAGAGAGTTGAATAACTTGCACACTCAAATCTGCCCTCTCCCTCTCGATCTGAAATGTACCAAACACATCACAGTGGAGGTATGACAGTACCATAGAACGATGGTATGGTACAACAGCAATTCACAAATAGTTATATATATTTATATCATGCATTAAATCAATAAAATAGTTAGGCAAATTATATTCCAGGAGTTAAAAACAATGATTAGGAAAAAACACAAAATTTGACCTAAAAATTGGTTCCTTTCAATTCTATTATGCAAGGGACGTCCTTCGCATATTTCTACATTGTGCCGTCTATAATAAGGAACGGTTCACATTTCTCAGCGACTGTGACTAACTCGGATATTTTCGCCACTCATAGCACATTCTATTATTATATTTCAATATTGTGGCATTCTCAACGGGAACGAACATCATTTGGCCCAGTTTCAAAAGTGAGACCCGAGTGCGAGAAGTTGAGATTTCAGAGAATGCTTTCGCTACGAGGCTAAATATAATCTTGCGATGCGCGAGCTGCGCGCGATCAACTCCGAGCTTCGGCGGCGCCGGCGGCGCTGGTCTGCCACCGCGCTGCACCGGTCAGAAATAGAATGCCAATCATCCATGATATTGTAATCATCGCAAATATTTTACACATGATATTGATGCCATTGAACTGTATGATCCACTTGACATCTATCAACTCAAAGTTCAAATATTATTTCATATTTTTTTGATTTCATTTTTTTTCTCATTAAATTATTTTTTCTTTTTCATTATTTATAAATTGTTAAAACCCATTCCAGACAAGTCAGTAATTAAAAAATATATTAAATAGAAATCTGCACATTGAAAAAAAGTTAGCAAAATTAGCATTGAAACGTACACCTGAAGTTTCAGGCTCCAGCAGGTTATTTTAAGGTGAGATTCCACTGAAAGGGTGCGAAGAGAAGCGATAATCAAGCGGCGGTATTAATAGAGGTGTTAGAGAGCGCGCCCCGCCTACACCTGGCGAGCGAGCGCGCCCGCTATGGCGCGCATATCACATTTCGCATGCTTGGAGCTTACCCTCTGACGCAGCTCCCTTTCGGATTCCAGATCATCGTGGAGGAGACGGATCTTGTCCTGAAAAATACAACAGACTCAGTTGTTTCCGCAAACACTTCACAAGCACTGCACTGAATACGGTACGGCCGGTACCTCCAGTCTGGAGAGAGCACTCAGGTCGGCGCTATACTCGATGTTGACGTCGGTGGTGCCACCGCCGCTGCTGCGGTAGGTGTACTTGGAAGTCTTCGCCACGGCGGACATTGTCGCTGGTTCGTCTCTCGGTCGGCAGTCGGCGCTACGTTACCGGTCGGGCACCGTTCGACTAGTGAGAGCGGGTGCGGGCGGCGCGCGCGCATCGGCCGGCGCGCCCCGCGCCCCGCGCCGCTCCAGGTCGGCGGGCGGGCTGGAGCTCACGGATCGTGTTACCACCCCCGCGCACCCCCCTCTCAGCCTTTTATAGACACGCCCGTCTTGACGCCGTCGCGGTAGTCTTTTATTTGTTTTGACCAAAATTTGGCGATACCCTTTACATGTAAAAGCAACGGCCTGGGACGAGAGGGCGACGAACGCCGTGGGCGGCGGCGGGTCCAGGCTTCCTGGATTCCTGCCGGTCCCTGGCAGCGCCCGCGCCGGCTGAATGCCACCACCAGATGAACTTAACAATGAACTTCTTCCACTCGTTAAATTAACCCCAAGCAGCCAGTCTACTCGCTGTTTACAAACATTAATTAAATTTAATTTTATGTATCCGTCCATCTCGCAAGCGTGTTTTAGAATATTCCAAAAGTCTCAATGAAGCGTTATCGTAAAAGTCGGAGCAGTTCCAATAATTCTACCATGATGACACTTGCTGAAAACGATTTTTCATTCGAACGTTCTGAATTATTAATATATCAACTTACAGTTGTTTGAAATATAATTTTCATAATGAAATAAATCAGCATGTTCAGTTCATGCTTCAACTCGTAACATGATCACACATACTTCAAGTTTCGTAGCATTTCGTAGTCAGCGTCGTAGACCCTCTACCTACAGTGACTTGAGCGTATTATTGAGAATGAGTTTTGTTTAATGTAAATATGTTTTGCTTGCATAATTTCCACATTTTCGTGTTGTATAACTCTGTACAATTAATGTACAGAGGATGGGACAGGAGAATGTAGGTATTCATAATAAAAATATAAAATAATCCACGATAATTCCCTGAATGCAAAGCTTTGAACAATCATCTTGAGGCATTACTAACCCTGACTTATGTACGAGTATAAACGTAGTGTGGGTTTCATTTCTCTTGCTTAAAAAAATACTTTTGGGAAATTCATGACACATGTTGTTTTGAATACATGACTAAAAAGCTTGTTTGTAATAAAGATGTGCTACGGCTCACTCGTGTTGCATCTTGGCTGAAATGCTGGCTACGAGATTTCATTTTCAATTGCTTTCATCAATATTTAAATTTATTTTTAACAGTTATTTGCATATTAAATAAATATAATGTAAGCTAAGTGCAGCTAGTGCAATCCGCCTAAAACCGCTGTAATCAATGGGGGAGAAATCTATGGGAGATACCTATGTTCAGCAGTGGACTTCGGCTATTGATGATGATGATGATGATGAGTGCACCCAAACAATTAGGGTACGCAAGCAATAAATTGGATTACACTGATTAACACCTAAGTAGTAAATACGTATAATGGCTTTATGTATGAAAAACTGACTGACTTTTTTATTTTTATTTTTTATGAATGTACAACTGAAACTACTGCACCTAGGAACTTGTAATCTGGTGCATTACTTTTATGATAAAACTGAGCACTAAGAAACGATTTTCAGAATTTCAACCTGTGTAGCACGGTAATGAAATCTACATTGTGCCTGTAGAGTTGAAATAGTACTGTCATGATGTGCAATCTCAAAAAATATCAAAATCTAACCTTAGGGATTAACTAAAAAAACTACCTACCTTATCCACTCTATTAGTATCTAGAAAAATAACCAGCAATAATAATTATGCGATGACGAGTTAATGAGCCAATACGAGTACTGTGTCGTGTGGTATTAAACTCTCAATTAGTCATATTTGTAATTTATAAGCACGTCTTTATTATGCCGCAGATTGAGACTGGTCCAAGCTTTAAGATCTTCGTGATTTACTGAATTTATATCAGGAGCAAAGCAATAATTTAACTACCAACCCAATCATCGTTGAGTCAACAGAAGCTTAGTTTGTTTGATTGAGGTCAGGAATATCATTTCTAACTCAGTAATTACGCTCTCCCCATCAAGCTCGGGGAAAGGCTTGACTTTGGTACAGAGGCGTTCACATCAACCTTGACAAAACTATTGCAGAATGAGTCTTATGTCACCAAGGTGCCCCTAAGTAACGGTTGATGTGAACGCATTTAGCTACCTTATTCAATCAATCTGATCCGTGAAAGACTTTAATTTCCCAATCTTTTGCGAAATAGACCGAACAGCTTGTCCCAGTATGGTGTTTATTAACATGTTTGAGACTATCTTGACTTTTTCATAAACATAGCCAAATTAAATGTACCTACTTTTTAGTTTAAAAAAAATGAGAAATAGCTTAGGTGACTCTTATTTTTAATTCGTTTTCGAAAATATTTAACATCAAGAGTTCGAAACTGTAACCGACTAAGAATATTTTAATACATAACGCAATGCCGTCAGATAAACCCTCCTTACTAGCTCTTTACACGCCGCAGTGTCACTTGAATTTACTATTTATTTACCCCCTTATTCATAAAAACTTACGCAGCGCTTCAACAACACATTAGCTTTTGTATCGCTTTGGCTCTTTCATTGTTGTTGCTAGTGCTACAGCCATTTGCGAGTAAGTGACATAACAAGTCAATTGCCTAAACTATGCTTTAGCGTTGCATTCGTTTTTATGAATAAGGGGGTAAGAAAATAGCGAAGTACCTATTTGATTTGTCCACAAAAATGCACTGTGTTTGTTGGTAATCATGTCGATGTATAAATTGAATAGACATGTTGCTATTTGAGCATCGAGTAATGACTTCACGTGTCTGAGTGAAATGTCAGGATAGGTCACGCTACCAGCAATAGTTAGATAGTTTATCATCTTTGCAGCGGTACTGAAGCGTGGAAGACCGAAATGTTGCAACTCGAGAATTCTGAAAGTTCCAGAAAATGATGCAAAATGGTACAGTCAATGCCAGTCGTGTTTCCCTTTTTTAATATGATAATCTATATTTAACATAAATTGCAGATAAAATCATATTAATATTACTTAACACAAACAGTGTGTCCTACAGCTGGGCACAGGAAATTTATTTTTATCAAAAACCCAAAATTTGTTATAAAGTAGGTATTATTGTTATCATGCAAAAACACACCGAGCACTCAACCAATCCAAGAATAGAATTCAAATTACAAGGACTTGGAATTTAAAGTTCTTCTTCTTCAGCCGCTAGGTAACATCTGTGCCTTCGATTCTTAAAAGTTCTTTTTCTGGTTCGTCTTCTCATGTTCCAATTTTTTTAAACCCCCTAGGACAAACCTTCATTTATTCAGAGTCTCTGTATCTGTATTATTATTAGATACATACATTGAAATATTTCATTATATTTATCATGACACCTTTAGTATCTAAAAACTCTGTTTAGCTTGGGGTTAGATGGTTGGTAGGTCAAAGTATTTTTTTATAGTTTAGATCTACAACTGATACTTCATTTTATAAGTACCTGTTATTTTTCTTATTAGTAAATATAATTTATTTTAACATACATAACATACGCTCCTGACTACGAGTATATCACAAACGTGGTAGTGAAAAGCAAACTGTTTCTTGCCATCATGTCAAGAGACGAGGACTTCGTTTATTTTAAATCTTGATAAAATACTACTGGGTCATTCCTTTCCATAGATAAGCACCGATACCGCTTTTTGTGTAAGATTTTTCTCAAGTGTCATAAATTAGGAAATTTCGATCTGCGCTCGACAGTACCGTCACATTTCGGTCGGCGCAGGTGGGCAGTGGGCAATATTCGGTTATATCCATACCTGAAGTGGGGCGCGCGCTTTCCGCGTCTCCGAGTGACTCATGCGCCGATTTCGTGAAATACATTAACTTATTGTAATAGGATCAAAGGATGATCTATCTACTATTTCCTATATAAAATGGCATGTTATATTCTCTACGAGGGCTTCGTTTATTTTTAATCTTGATAAAATACTGACACCCATTGCTCTCCATAGTTCTTCCTTCAATTTTTTTGCTAAGCTTTGATACCATGTTTTGTGTAAGATTTTTCTCATAAATTGCGAAGTCTTAGGCCCGTATTCTGAAACGACGCTCAAACGCGCTTTGAACTGTGATTACCTGATCTACTCTTGAGTTTAGAATCTGTTCTTGAGTACGTTGCTTATGCTAAAACGAATTTCAAACTGTTCTCAGTCGAATCGAGTTTCAAATAAGATTTCAGTAGAGATTGCTTTTTGTCTATGAATCAGGCTTGTTTTCATTCACAATTTTTAATTATTTTATTGTGTTCCATTACATGCAGAAATTGCGAGATTTTGAAAATTATTAACCGGTTAAAACATCATGTTTACAAAGGTTTTTCTCAAAAAAATTCTAAAATTTGTCTTGCCCTATTATTATACTTTTATTGTTCGGTTGCGATATATGCAGTAAATCTCCTGCTACTAGCTGTAAATACAATAGGATAGGATATCTTCTAGTGAACTAAATACTGAATAGTGGATAATTTTATAAATTTAACACCCTCCCTCTCTTGTTAAAAAACACCGTACCTACCTGAAATGAAGCAGTTGCGTAAAAACGTAAGCACACCAGTATTTCTATTTCAGGCGGTAATGGCAAGCCTCTTTGGCTGCCTGCCGGCTGCCTCGTCCTAACCAGGGGCAGAATAATATTCTTTACGACGTCCTGAGTGAACCGATACCGTCGTTTGAAGTCGCATACATCCATTGCGTAGGGATCGTCAGCGTCGCGCAAATTTCTTAGAGGTAGCCGGAGTGTTATACTATAGATGCGAACATCCGATTATAATAATCAAGGTCTTCAAAAATATCCAATGAATCCATTGTTTTTGACAAGCATATCTCTACTCAAGCGTGGTCGGGAGGTCACTTGCGTGATCACAGATCAAATCTCTACTTGAGCGCCGATTAGCACCTGAGTGACGTTTCGGAATAAGTCTAAACTGCGATCAATGAATCTGTACTCAGGGGTGGTTCTAGAATAAGATCTCTGTTTGAATCGAGTTTCAAGTCATGATTTACGCTTGAGCGTCGTTTCAGAATACGGGCCTTAAATAACGAAGTTTCGATCTGCGCTCGACAGTACCGTCACATTTCGGTCGGCGCAGGTGGGCAGTGGGCAATATTCGGTTATATCCGTACCTGAAGTGGGGCGCGCGCTTTCCGCGTCTCCGAGTGACTCATGCGCTGATGCCGTGGAAGCAATAACGATGTGATGTATGTAAGAGGATTTTCTTTGGTGTTTTGGAAACAATGGTAAGTTAGTAAGTATCAGTCAAAAGTAAAGCCTTTTTCGGCATTAAGGGCGCCCTTTGTAACAATCCCGTTGTGCAATATTATTAATTATTTCCAACAAGCGCCGTGCATGTGTCCTGTGGAATAAGGCACAAAGCCGTATAAATAATTCGAAATTAAAACGTCCATTCTGGTGGTAGAGCCACATTATTATTTACTCATTTATTTTTATCTCTAAGCTACGGCTACGACTTGTCATAAAGTATCCATGAATAAAGATTATTTTTACATTACTTTACTTTTACTTTAATAATCTGATTTACTACAAGGCTTACTTGGAAAAATATGGCTATTCGGATGTTAATGCCATAGGCCGAATCTGAAAGTCTAGTACATATTATTTTTCATATCTTTACCAAGACAATCCTTCTGCCTCTCGTGCTTACTAATTCTGGGAGCTAAGTCGATAATGTTAACTTTTTGAAATGAAAATATTACTAATTTAAATTTGATGTTTAATTTTGTTACCTAATTGAATTTGAACAACATTTGCACATTGAGCATAGAACATAGAGCGTAATTGCAACTTTATCTTAGGTTGAACCATCAGTTGAACAGTAATTGTATTATTTTGATGGCCTCGGTTGTGTGGCGGATGACCTCTTTCCGGATTTTGTTTTTCAGAGAAAAAGCATACCTCCTCTGATCGACCTTGGGCTGGTGTACATACCAACAAGTATAACGGGTATACGTAGTTGCTAGCTGAAAATCTTTGTTTTCAAGTTGAAAGTTGAAAATTAATCCCAATCGATTTAAGTAAGGGTATTAAAATGTTAATAGACGAGAATTTATGGTCGTCATAGGGTAATCTGCACATTTTATCATGATTCTGATTATTTACTCTGTTGTTTTAAATATGTTAAAAGAGTAGGTAATTATCTAATTTTTTGTATACTTTTATCAACATAGGTTATGTGCGTTGTTTCGTCGCACGCATACAAATCTAACAACGCACCATATGCAACGCACTAACGAGGCCTCGCTCTCAGTATCGAGTCATGACGTTTGAACTATCCAGAACTATCTTGTATATTGTTGTTATTGCAATTTATTGATTTTGTAAATTGACTAATATAGTATTGTCTACGTGAAATGCGTTTAGAATTTGGTCTACCTTATTCATCGGTCAAACTAACGCAACGGTGCAGTACTGAGTATAGCGATTGGCATATCTTGTCACTTACTCGCAAATAGTGGCAGGCAGCTCAAGAATGAAAGGGTGTACGTAAAACGCAATGTAACAAGAATGTAACGCCTTGTTACTGAAGTCAACGGGATGCTATAACGCTGTTCGAGTTCCTATGATTAAGGAGAGGGGACGATAGACTCGACTACTAACAAGTGAGTCAATAAGATTTAAAAAAAAGTATTAAAGCCTCAATTCTTAATCAACTTTATTTAGTATGTTTAACCCTATAATATGTAATGTTTTCTTGGAGAATAAAGATTTATTATTAACTCAACTCTTAAATTGCCGCTGCACCGGCGAAGAAATTGTGGTTATTGAACGTCCCATAAATTAACAGAATTGTTGGCAGCGCCAGCGCCCTTTACGACCGCTCGGCTGGACAGTCGGCGTAAAGATGGAAATATCTTTATTGAGTGCGAAATCGACGTGGCGTTGCATTCTAAACAGTCGCAGTGACAGGTTGAAATCATTTCACATTACTTACACTTATTTTTGTCTAGCTCATTTTGTTAAGTCAGTTATTAAACAGCACTATGCAAGAATGTTACTTCTGTTCCCTTTATTTTATTTAAGCCGTTTAACTGAGCGTACGGCCTAGCTACTTAATCCCCCTTTTTTTGTTATGATAGGGACTGCTTTCCTCTAGAACTGCTTTACTCTAGCTCTCTTTTCTTCACGTGGATACCACAAGGTCACGGTCCTGCTTCATCTCTCCTCTCCTTTGACTGTGTGACCAGCTCATCGCAACGTAAGGGTTCGCCTCAGCTACATTAGTTTACATCAATTATTAGATTTTAAATCTTTCAACAGAAGTTGAAATTTGAACTTTACTGTTGTTTTGCCACCCAAACGACACGATGAAGATTACGCTATACGAAGCCGAAAGTAGCCAACTGTCTCTTTCTGAAGGTCGATTACACATCGATCTTTACTTGTAACATAACATAACATAATCGGCCTATATACGTCCCACTGCTGGGCCCAGGCCTTACCTCAACTATGAGGTGGAACAAGCCATACTCCAACACGCGGGCTCAGTGCGGGTTGTTGGAGGGGTGTAAGGTTAGTGACCAACCTTATTGTCAGATGTTATCAAGCCGCCCGAAGGCCTCTGACTAGGCTTAACGACTGACATCTAGCGACGTCAACCGGGACCAACTGCTTAACGTGCCTTCCGAAGCACGGAGATGCCCGAAATACACATCACTAAATTTCGGTCGGATGGTCACCCATCCCTTTTCTGACCCGGCGTGTGTTACTTTACAACAACGATCGTCGCGATCACTGTCACAACTGCGCCACGGGCACCTCCTTTACTTGTAAGATCTTTAGTAATGCATTAGTGTAAAATTGATCGATACATCGGCCTTAACGCAAATATACGCCGACATATTAATAGTTGTTTAATCTAGACATGATCTGCTACAGACGATAACTCGTTATAAATTAAAGGTTTTAAATCTTGGCACTGCACCTCATGTTCCAGGTTGACCTGATCCTTAAATAAATATAGGCCATGTACTTTTGCATTTACCATTCATTTGGATTTAGATTATAATCTGAAACCTAGATTTCTAGTCCGTGTCTCCTATAATAATAGTGTTTATCATAAATCATTTATAGTACAACGAATTGTGTATCTTTCGCCATCGGGTATGAGAAAACTTTTCTCATAAATTCATGATTTTGTTGTTTTTAGTGAAACTTAGTCATCGGATAATTCCGAAATGAAGAAAAACCGCCTTCGATAATTTTTACTAATTTGGTAATTTTAATACGTTTTTGCTGGTGAGGTCGTAAGTACTAATAGTTCATGTTTATGCCCTTCCTTATGCTGCTGTGGATATCCATCCATCCACAGCAGCATTTTAACATATCCTTAAGTGCATTGTTTTACAGTTTCGGTTATTTATCGATCTGTCTTACTCCTCTGAGCAACTGAATGCACAGTGCAGTGTTAGTTCTATGGCATCGTTGCAGGGATTTTTTGACCACACAGGTCTTCATGGAGTCAAAGGCTCTTTCTATATAAATAGTCCAGTCATTTAAGCTTAAATTAGGTAAGAATCTCGGAATTCGAGATACCCAGCTGTAAGTCTGTAAATACTTGTATATTGACACCCTAAAAGTTTTCTCAAAACCTACATATGGTAGGGTGTACGCAACTATTAAATTTCAAGGTCAAATGTCACAAAAATCGTTTTTTTGTAAATATCTCATTTCCTATGGGTTTTTTGGTATTTGTATTTATGATCAATATTGTAGAATACAAAATTCTCTACAAATTTTGATTCACATTTTTTTTCATACGGTGAACCGTTTTCGAGATAGAGGGCGGAGAGCGCGCGGTCACAGCATCACTTCAGGTCAACCGGTGCCTCTGGTCAAAAACTAAAAAATGAAAAAATGTGAAAAGTCTCGATCATCTTTGTTATCTACGTAATAAGTCTACAAAACTTAATAAAGCTGTGCAGCTTCCAAATATTCCACCAACAAGTGCAGCTGCTCATCAACATTGTAACAACAACAACGTGTATATTATCAAGTTCAAACTTGGTTAGGGCATGATTTAGAACCCCAGGTATGGGGTTGGGCAATGCGAAACGATTTTCTGGAGCCTATCATGACAATTTACCACCTGCTCCAAAACATTTGCTAAATACAATTTTCTGCAACTGCAAGAGTGGTTGTATCGGTCGGCAATCGGTTCGCGATGCGGATGCAGGAAAGCGGCCTTGCAATGCTCTTTAGCTTGTGGCCAATGTAATAGGCAAGCTTGTCTCAATGCTCTACCATATCAGAGCGACATTCAAGAAGATGGAACCTTTAACCCCGAAATCATAGAAGAACTTGAGACGAATGTCGTTGAAGACGATAATGAAGACCAGTTTGAAATTTACCAGCAGCCGGAAGACGACGATGAAGAGGAAAAAGATGATTAAAATTATAAATTGTAGTTTTTGTACCTATTATTCCGTTTTTTTACTTTTAATAAAAATAAATGTATTGAATAATATGTTTTAATAAAAAGATAAATTCATAATTTATTTGTTTTTTTTATCATGTAAGAAGTTATTAATATTATCTAGGTTTCAATTCAAATATAATTCCTATATTTTCATTAACAATTCTGCAATTACATAGGCAGGTAAGTGTAGTTAAATAAATTGATACTGGATAATAAGTAGATAGGTTAGAAAAAAATGATAAAATATAATATAATAGGTAATAAAAATTGACAAATATTTATAATCATTGATTTATCGATAGTTTATCAACTATATATGGCGCGTTTTTGACCGGTGGCACCGGTTGACCTGAAGTGATGCTGTGACCGCGCGCTCTCCGCCCTCTATCTCGAAAACGGTTCACCGTATGAAAAAAATTGTGAAACAAAATTTGTAGAGAATTTTGTATTCTACAATATTGATCATACATACAAATACCAAAAAACCCATAGGAAATGAGATATTTACAAAAAAACGATTTTTGTGACATTTGACCTTGAAATTGAATAGTTGCGTACACCCTATCATGTAGGTTTTGAGACAACTTTTAGGGTGTCAATATACACATATTTACAGACTTACAGCTGGGTATCTCGAATTCCGAGGTGAACTTACTATAATGACTGGACTAAAAGTCCTAAGATATCCGATTATATTTTCGGACTTTTGAGTAATCGGCCACACGGTGTGGATAAGGTCTTCGGTGTCAAATCCTCTTCGAAACCGGGTCTGTTTCGGCGGCTGAAATTCGAGATTCTTAAGACTCAGAAGAAAAAGCGTATAGACTAGGCTCAGAGTGAAATGGGCTGGTAGTTTTTAAAAGGAGTATTGTCTCCAACTTTAAGAATCGAACTACAATTCTCTTGTTCCACGCCTTTAGAGTTTTCCAGGTGTGGATGACCAAATTCAAGAGGTGCTGTAGTTCCTTCAGTGCTGGTCACCTTCAAAAGTTTTAAAGTAACTCCGTCTATACTAGGGGCTTTCCATTTTTAAACTGTCCCAGAGCTATCACAGGCCAGTTGTCGGTATAGTAGAGTGGCTTTAAAGTCATTTTTGTGGCGTAGAGATTATAGAACCTACCATCGGCAAATTGACCAGCGGTTAAATTATTTACATCTAACTAGTAGAATGTTTTCTCAGCGCATTCGGAGTTTCCTAAGCCAGTGCGATAGGTTCAGAATGGCTTGGTTTTTGAAATATCTATCTGTAAATAAAAAACAGCATTGTGAATGCTAAATAACAGAAACATATTAAGGATTTTATTTTTGAGTTCGGAATAAATATTTCAAGATGGAATTTCTTCCAATGATATTGGGTCACCGTCTCATACCGGCAAAGAAACTCATTAACAACATAGCGGTTGGAACTCACACATTCACTCCAGAATATTTGTGTAAACTCTATTTATACGCGCAAAGCTCAGCTATGCTATTCCGGTGGTCGCCGACACTCACTTCGCTTGTGCGAGTTAACTTTAAAATTCCATTCCTTCGCCACCGTCGTCGTTTGAGAGAAAAGAACTAAGCCAAAAAACACTTTTTGATTATTTACATACAAAATGAGAGAAAATACTAATTCAAAGTCAAGCGTATTGATGATTGAGGTAATCTCATTTCAACATCGATGCTCGCACGTGCGATGTGCACCGCCGGAATAGCACGGCAGATCGGGCTAGTAAACATGAATCACGCAGAAATAAACACAGTGACTCACAGACGGCTGGATCGTTTCAAATTCCCTTGTGTTCGGAACAGTGGAGGTGATAGGGAATAGAGAAACTGACGATGCGTTTGACATGCTAACTCCAGGTCAGGAAAGATTCATGAGTTCGAATCCCTCTCAAGAGAAAGCGTTGGCCCGAGCACCAAGAAATGCAGATGCACCAGAGCAGCTAAATGGTATTTAATAATAATTGCAGGACGACAATACCAACCCCACCCACCCAGTTTTAGGAACTGAGACTCACTTGGCTTAGGCCCGTGTATCTCAGGTACTTACCGATATATGTACGAGTATTTCGAGATTTTGAAACTTTCAAATAAAAATAATAATAATTCATTTATTTCAGATAATTAAAAAAATCCATAATTGTTAGTATATTACACGATTAAGGGGGTTAGCAAACAGAAAAAATGTTTAAAAAACACAGTACATTTTTTTTTTAAAACAAATAACTTAAAACTATCAAGCCTTCCATCGGCACCCTAATCGTATACCAGCCGATCTTTATCGACTAGTACACCGACAAAGTGCAAGTGATTAGTGTAAAAAATTAAAGTGTATTTAGCTACTCTATAACTTCGTTGTTTCTGGTTTCCATAACATGATGGAAAACCTTTAAAGTCTAACTTTGAACTTTAGTTTAGAAGTAGATTGAACGAAACAACTTATAAAACCAAAGTTTTTTTTAAATTTTAATAATCCTATTCGTAACGAATTGTGCATAGGATCCTTCAAACTACATGCTTTCTTAAATAAAAGGTATAATTTTTTTATTATAAAGGCGCCACTTGCTTGCTATATGGTCCTTAATAAAACATAGCACCGCACCGGACATCTCCACTTCTTTCAAATCAGGTGGAAAGCTTTGAAAAAAGACGTAAAGTGGTCTTCAAAAGGTTGTAATGAGGCCCAGTTCTGTAAAAGCTGTCACAAACCGTTTCGTTTGACGAAGCGAGTGAGTGTTCAGGTAAAAATAATTTTGGCGCCGGGATTTGGCTCGACGAATGCTAAAGGTAGAATTCTTGAGTTATACGTTTCACACTTTCGGCATCGTCAGCAGTGTCGATGATTATTCTTTTGGAAATCCTGGGGTAGAGCCCAGGAAATAGGAAAAAAAAGTCATCAAAGTAGATATCCTAGAAATATGTATCTTTATTAAAAATAATCCTTACTTATTTGAAATAAGAGAGCTCCCACCAAATGTTAACCTTCGCCCTAGGAACTTTCAACTCCAAATTCACTTAAGAAAGACCGCCCTTGGGATGAAAAGCGTAATAGGTTTGGGCCCTAAGGTCTTTAATAGGTTACCTGAGCAATTGAAGCACTGTAATATAAATGTTTTAAGGAAGAAATTGTCAAGATTGCTAATAGATAAAAGTTATTATAGTTTAAATGAATATTTTATGGACAAAACTCTGGATTATTTTTAATTTTAATTAATTTTATTTAAGTAATTTAATTCTAGTTTTTGACATATTTTGACATTTTACTAATTTAATTGTGACTCTGTTTTATCCTGCTGATTTTTGATTTTATTTTTTGCGAGATTGACATGCTAATTTTTACTTTTATTATTTAAATTCCAATGTATTTTTATTTGTTATTTAATTGAGAAGCATGTATATCTGATTTGTTTATTACTATTTACCATTGTTTGTAATCGTACGCCGTAAGGCCTATCACGGACGTTCTTTTACTTATACTATTAACACCTTGTAAACCTGTGATAACGATTAAATGAATTATGAATTATCAATAATACAATGGAAAATAAACAAATTGATCAAAATAAATACTGGGCCAGTAAGAACAGGGAAAAACTGACAGCTGAACCCAGCTGAAGCAGCTGATGGCTCAGCCTGATGCAATGGAATCCTGGACAACGGATAAACATACTTATATACTTTTTCTAAATACATGCCTCGGGTGGTCCTAGTAATATACTACCAGTACAAACAGACATGGTCATGCAGATAAATATTTGTACTGTGGGCGATCGAACCCGCGACCACTGGTGTAAAATAGCCCAGTTCTGGACCATTACACCAAATCGGTCGTCACAGATAAACGTTAGTAAAGTAGGTCAATTAAGGACAAGCTTATTCTCACGCATAAAAATGGCTTCTACACTTACTTGATATTTTATAGTAACGTGGGTGCGCGTATTTTTCCATGAATTAAGTTAATTTTTAAAAACAGGATATTGAACGTTGGTGCGATGACCTGGTTAATTCATAAGAAGATCAAGCAGATAGTACTAGTCCTATCTTCACCACTGACTAGACTGGACCAGTGGAAAGTTGGCTTAGTACCTGTGGTAGGGTGAACCACCGGGAAGCGAAGAGAACTCAGGCGTGGCAGTGTGGTGGACTTGCCACCCACCCACTGCGGCCCGTAAGGGCGACACGTGGGGTTGCGGGGCCAGTGGGGCCTGCAAGCGCTCTGAGGCGCGTGGTGGAGGCCGCGGCGCACAATCAGTTAGTGGGGAGCCAGTGATTTGCGGCTGATCCCCCCTGTGCGTCGCGACCTAGCGGCGCCGTACCGCCGGTTGCGGCAGCGAAGCCGCTCTTTGGGTAGCTTGTAAGTGCGGGCCCAGTAGGGTCTGCGTACGGAGGCCAGCTGGCGCGTGGTACGGGGGTACCGTCGCCGGCATTGCAGGCTTCCCCCACTGCCTGGTAGGGACGGCTCGACACCCTCGGCTGTACCTGCTGGCCTCTCACTAAGGGGGGTCGCGTAGAAGGCTTCATGCCACTTACCGTTTTCCCGTAATATGGACGATGAGAGAAAGTAGTAGTGGTTTTAGTCGGTAAGGCCACTGGTCATCATCTTTCCAGTAGAGAGTCAGACATAACCGGACCGTCCCCCGGTGGACGGGTATGCGTAAGGAACTTACCTTACTATAAAAAAGCCATTTAATTGCACAGTTACAATCATGTGCGATTCACCAACAAAATGACCAACAAGCTGATCGTGAATTTTAAAATTTTCATTCAATTAACAATAAAATCGGAACAGGTAAAAACGTTGTAAAATATATACGCTATTAAAATAATAAGACCTCGTAACATTGCAAGGTGTTCACATTCCGAACGCCAGAAATAGTAAAGAGTGGGCGTTGTGATAACCTACACACCGTTACTCGCTTTGCTGTGCTTACACAAAAAATGTAGACATCTGAGTTTGTGAAATTTGTTAATTTATTCTTCATTGTACAACCATGTACAACAATGAGATTGGTGCCCGTGGTGCAGTTGTGACAGTTATCGGCGACGATCGCAGTTGTAAAGCAACACACGCCAGGTCGGGATGGGTGACCACCCCGACTGAAATTTAGTGATCTATTTATCGGGAATCTCCAGAAACTGAACTGCATTGGAATGCTGATTTGTTTTATTTCGAATTTACAAAATTTAGTTCGTTTTGAAACAATCTAGGTAGATATATTTCATCAGTATCGTAATTCACTTGCAGAAGTATCCAAACCTCGTAGAGTTTGGAAGTGCTTCATTTTATCACACAGCATTGAAAAATATGTTTGTTTCTTTTTCTTATTGTTATGTGTTTAGTTTAGTGTACTTAGTTTACATGTATGGCTTTGTACTGAATTTTATTTTGTGACAATGTTGAGCTCTTCTCCATTTGAACAGACTTTTATCGGCTGTCGGGACAGCTAGTCGTTCAACTAGCTGTCCCGACAGCCGTTGTTCTGATGTCAATCATAACAAGTAGAAATGGTTGCTAAGGAAAACTAAATTGTTGTTTTAACTCTATTTCTAACATTTTCTCGTGTTTATTCACCTTTTAAACTTTCCCTGGACCATTACAATTTTTGTGAAACCAAAATGATTCATATCAGTCCAGACGTTCCCTGGATTTAGAGAGACTAACGAACAGCAATCCATTTCTATTCATAGAGAAGAAGATGTGTATAATTTGTCCTAATTTAAAATAAATGAATCTTAGATTTGAACTTGATTTGACTCTTCATTGAAACGCAATTTTATATACCTAAGTTATTAATTTACGAAGTTCTTTCCTCCTAAGTTAAGTTTCCTTTAAGGGAAAGACACATACTTAGATAATCATGCTTTCGGTATCTGTGCCGCTTGCATCGGACACAAAATGTGCCAGACGCAAACAGCTTTCAAAAATTGTTACAGTATGAAGTATTACATTTTATACTTTTAAGAGGGTCAATGCAGTGTTCATAAGTATCGAGAGCAAAACGTAATGATAGCGCGATTCAGAAACGGTAGATAACGCCACCTGTTGAGGGGTAGCAAAAACAATACACATTTTCAAGAGCACGGAAAAAAGTGTTCTAAGTTTCCATTGAATACGGGATTTTTTCTGGCACTTCTATGAATTATTGTTTATATTACAATAAAATACAGCTGATGGTCTAACATAAGTTTTGACAAAAGCAGTTCTTAGCGTCACTTGGTACAGCGCCTCTAGCGGGAGTGAAGGGAATTCGTGATTTTGGTAAGGGCCATTGTGTGGCCTAGTTTGAACATGAAAAAAAACAAAATTAATACAGCATATGCATTATTGACTAAAACATAAACTGAAACCGAGGCTGATGCTATACAACCGAAGCAATTTCGATGGCAAATGATGTTCTGGCATATGAAAATACGGCTTACAATGATGATGAATGACAAATGATGTTATCGAAATTGACTTTATGTGAAACAAAGTTTTTTGCACGTGATTAATTTGGCTAACAATAAGTATGTCTGGTGACCATTATAGCACATGAAATTCGGGCAAATGAAATTTGGGCAATACTGTGTATCTCGTAAAGCTTGCCTTGACGCTAGGCGTCCCCGATCACGCGGGGTTTTGTGCCGCCACCCGTCTGCCATATTCCTATAGTTTGTAGCATGTGGTGTGGTGTGTGTTGCCACTTACGGCTTCACTATGTGCATCATGTAGAGAATCTTATACTACCAACGCACATGAAGAGCAAAAAGTCCGCGCTGCAGATGCCCGGTGGGGACTTTGTGCTGTGTTCGCGGTGAGGGCAGTTGCGGGCATCGGCGGGGCAGACGCGGTCTATTACTTCGCGGTCAAAAACACCGGCCCACCCCGCCGTCTGCAAAGCGCCAAAATGTCACTGACTTCACCAACTCTTTTGATGATTGTAGTTGGAAGTTAAATTGATAACGCTTCCTACCATCCTTCCACTAAGCATTTTTAAGAAACTGACAAGCTTAGTGATCCTGAACATTTATTTTAATCTTGAATTCAAATTCCCTAGTCAGTTAATCAAATTGTAATCTAATGTAAAATTTCATGGAACTTATGAAAAAAACTGAGATTACATGTAAATAAAGATTGAAGGTAGGTCTTCCTCAAACCCCAAAATTTATACGTATGATGACCATGTATTGGTCGAGAAGTCGGCTACTTCACCAAAAGTCCTGGTTTCTATACCCACACAGTACCTACAAGCGTTTGTGTGCATGAACATGTCTCTTTGTATTGGTCTGGGTGTTTCCTATGTACCTATATTAAGTATGTATTTACAAGAGAAAAAAAATAATTATGTTTATCTGTTCTCTAGGATCCCATAATACGAGCTTCAAGTAGCTCACTTAGGTGCTAGATGGTATTAAAATTAATTATATTTTATTCTATTCTGAGAGAACAGCTTTAACAGAGAAGAAAAAAGAATATAAATGTCTGTCAAATCAGTTGAAACTAGCAGATTTTCTTATACTTTGTTGAATCTTTGATTAACTGAAAGAGGTTTATGGCACGCATATACCAAAAGTGGACTCTGACAAAAGCAGGTCCAATGGAACTGGGTTCAAGAAAATAATATGACAGTGACATGTTTCGGTGTACATCATGAATGTAACATCTTCCTATTTTTGTTTTCCCCAAAGAGTTAAATCCGAACATTATATTATATTTATTTAAATTAAAATTACTCGAATGATTTCTTTGCCTTAACTTTTACATTCAATCCTTCACTGTGATTTGAATACACCCCACCAATCAGAGCTCCGAGCTCAAGATTTAATTTACAACGATATGTTGTTGATAGTTTCAAACTCTCTTGATCAAGTTGATAATTAACTTAATCTGTATCAGGTACAGGTAAAAAGTACCTCTTTTACATGAACTCTCCAAATAAAAAGGGGTGGTTGAATAAGGTGACACATTGACATGCAAACTTCAAGACAGAACTTATACAAAAAACATACATAACATATAACATAAACAGCCTACCTATATACGTCCCACTGCTGGGCACAGGCCTCACCTCAACTATGAGGTGGTGCAAGCCATACTCCAACACGCGGGCTCAGTGCGGATTGTTGGAGGGGTGTAAGGTTAGTGAGCAACCCTAATGTGAGATGTTATCAAGCCTAAGGCCTCTGACTAGGCTTAACGACTGACATCTAACGACGTCAGCCGGGACCAACTGCTTAACGTGCGTTCCGAAGCACGGAGATGCCCTAAATACACATCACTCAGTCCATAAATCACTTATTTGGAAGTTCCTCGGCGTGCTTGACACAAATGAAGCTACTGACTATTGCTGACCTCTATGAGATGTCTGAACATAGAAAGGTGCCACTGTTTGATGAAGAAGCAGAGTCAAACAATGAAGGGTGGCTCCAGTCACAGCAGACATTTTAACCAGCCAAATGGAGTTACGATTATATTATTATCAAAGCAAATAGCCACCTAAATAGTCTAGTCTGATAGTCTTCTTTCAATAAGGCAAGAGCAATTCTTGTTTCTCCTCAAATATGAAGCTACTTTCTGACCAGCTCCTCGTCAAAGTTCGGCATATTAGAAGGAAGGGAAAATCCAACTTGCAGATAGATGGTTGCCGACTTCACGTGTCCACTTCATTGTTATAGATAAAGTGTAAAAGGCAGTTTACTTTAGCGTGCTGTAACGTAAACATATTTTGTAAGTGGTTTTCTTTCTTTTTCGTTTGTGAAAGACCCGCCTGATTTCAAGCTAATGTCATGTCATTGTCAGTTCGTTTGTCAGATAGACTTTTTTCTTTTTATCCTTCGTGGGTTCGGTTCGGAAACACCAGTGAACTGTGTTGTCAATGCTTGAATTGCATTTAAAAATTACGTTACGTTATTTTTAAATTTTTAATCATTTAAAAATTATTTTGTAAAACATATTTAAATAAAATGGCTGCACCTTGCCGTTGACCGAACAAGTACATAGGAAACGTTCAAACATAATAGGTATGCTACTACCGTAGTTTTAGCGATCCGCGAACCGATCCGGAACCGGTTCAAGGGGTTGTCAAGTAGGTAGGTAGGCCACTTGCTGTTCGAGAGCTTTTCCTTGTCTAAAATCAGAATGTTCAACCTAAGCTTAGAAAGATATTAGAAGTAGGTTCATGCAAATCATGCAAAAGAATATATTATAGAAACAAAACCGAACATGGAAAAATAATTGAAACTGAGACCAACCCGCGAAGTAATAGGAAACAGCGAATGTGAACGTTGAGCTGCGTTCGCGCACGAGACCGTCTTATATTTAGATCGCTCCACATCCGAACACATTTCGTAACCCGACTTCGGCCTTGCATAGAACAGATGAGCGTGGATCGGTGACGGAGACAATGCTGGTGGCATACTTCAGCTGAAGTACCCAAGGGTTAAACTAGAAATGATTTAAGGGAACTCTGAATGACATCATGGTCATATTAAATGTCGTCTTCCTACATAGTACGACTGCTGGACAAAAACCTCATCCAAAGCACACCATAAATATCAACAGTTTAGCGCATTCCTTTCCAGCCAGCACCATTTCACAAGTCGTTGTGCCTTGGTCTTTTATGGGCCTTAACACCTGGTGGCAGTTGCTGCTAGGTGACCATACACCACAGAGGTCCACCGAAAATGCCCAGCAGTTATCAATTCACCGCCACAAGACCGGGAGAGGCAGGCAATGGGTGGGTGACTAGGCCATTACACCGAGTAGACCCTCTCCCCTCCGCATTCCCCGTCACGACAAGGTGAGGAGTCATGGAGTGGAGGGGAGCGTCGATGCTCTACCTGGCAGAAGGCCACTCGACACGCTAACACTACGTTGGTCGAGACGCAAGTATTTACGAGTAAAAATTAACGATTAACAAAATTGGCTATTTATTTGAATCTTCTGCACGAGAGTTACTCGAATATTCCGTTAATTGCCTTCATCGTTGGATATTGTGTATTTGATGACGTAGCGCATAAACGTGTTTCTTGAAGGCCACGTATTTATTTCTGGCTGACCGGGGAAGTATAATGTGGAGTAGCTACAAATTGTAACCATGGAACGCGTTGGCTGGGTTCAGCTTCCACTGCCAGCAATGCGATTTGTTGAAACACTGGACACTGGCTACGGCGGTTTTTTTGACTTCTCATGTAATTTCTAATGTAAAAAGTTAATACCACGGGGTAAATACTTCACTGCCTCGATGTTGTAATTATACAGTCAACAGCACATCAGGTTAACCCATTTCCGTTTTTCCCCTCTCTCTTGCCAAATTTCATTTCTTAGCAATAGTGCTCTATTCTAGTTTAGTGTTCTAGGAGGAATGATCGGAAATGGGTAGAGTGATGTGCCGTCCACCGTACATACATTGAGCAGGAAACTTTCTACAAACATTCTTAGGTACTTTTGAGTGTTTACCAGGAAACTGGAAAAAATTACCCATAAAAAGGAAGGTAGTATCTGACAATGATCCACATCATCCACATCCACACTCACCTTAAGGTTCTGAATCTGCCTGAACATGCTGCGGTTTCCATCTGATAAAAATCTTATGCTCTGGTTCCGAAAAGCGACTGTTTGATCTCTATTATAGGTCCCTGTCAGCCAAAAAACCTGGACAATCTTTCTACCCACACAGCATGACACCTATCACGGGCTCACTGGAAACTTAACAATCGTACCTACACAGTCACCTGTTATAATCCCCTCCTAATGCTATTTTTTTATTCAATATAGGTTTGCGTTTGATCCAGTCTCGCCTGATGGTAAGCGATGACGAGGTCAAAGGTGGAACACGCTTACCCAGAAAATGCCTATTCACTCTTGATTTGAAGACACCAAGGTTGCACTCCTTAGCGGCGCGGACCAGAAAGGAAGCGCCAAACTGCTTAGTCCGGACCGCTGGAATGTCACATGAGGGTGAAAGCCCTCACGGCGTCTTGTGGTCCGGTGGTAGTAAGTAGAAGGTGGTATGAGGTCATGAAGTTCCAGCGTACACTCTCCGAAATACACCTTTTAAAAACCAAACCCTTCCGATCAGTTTTCGACCACTTTCGGACTACTGATCACGGTATTGGCCCCCTCCAATAATCCGCATTGAGCCCGCGTGTTGGAATATGGCTCGCACCACCTCAGTTTTTCGCCAGTTTAGGCGAGGCCTATGACAAGAAGAGGGACGTATTGAGGCAGTTTATGTAAGGCAAAGGTGGTTACTTATTGGTCTCTTAAGAAAACCCAAGGTCACCCATAGTGCAGGATAGTGGAGCAGGTTATGCTCGGCATTTCTTAAGGTGAACGATGGTACTCTCAAAATGACTAAAATCGCCGATGTACTCGTAGCTCGGCGGGTAGGCCAGTTTATGGAACGCGTAGAAGGCTTCGTGCTACTTACCGTGTTCCCCCACTATGGACGATGAGAGGGAGTAGAAGGGGTTTTAGTCGGTAAGGCCACTGAGGTACCGCCTTCCCAGTGGAGAGTCCGACATAACCCGTCCACCCCTCAGTGGACGGGTATGCGTAAAGAATTTCACCTACTCAAAAAAAGGGGTAAGCCAGTTTACGTGGCACTAGGTGGGGTAAAAAGCGGGAAGAAGTAATGGCTCATTCGATGGCCAACTCAGTGGATGCAGGCCGCCTACAACAGACCGCTTAGGGATCTATGGTGGAAGCCTGTGTTCGACAGTGGACGTCGTCGTTTGGCAGATAATAATAATGATGATGAGTTAGTAGTTTCGGAAATGTAAGAAGATTTTGCGATAACAACACCTCACGAGAGTCATGGTCCCATATTAATAATCGGGAAGATATACTCATACAATACTGCCAAAGGTTACAATATAGATAATCTGTTCTTCCTAGACATATCATCGTCAACATAAATGTACCACTCGATGACTATCATCGTCGGAGTGCCAACAATCGACTCATTTTATTCATGCATCTGATGTGTTCATTCGGATATAACACTTAAATCGAATATCATAAGTACTAAATTAGGGCTTCGTCAGAATTACGTTGCATACCTACTGTGAATCACATCACAGCAATAAACCGCGGCAAAAATAGATTACTATTAGTGGTGTTGGTGATTTTTCGACTAAAATAGAAGCGAAGTGTGGAACTTTGTGACGAGGTGAAGAGAGTACTCTCGTTTTCTTCCGTTGTTCTCTCAATCAGTATGTAGGTAGGTACCTACGCGAAGAAGACTATAAACCCTGTAGACCTACCCCCTCTTTACCCACCTTTGATTAGTTACCATCATTATGTAAGTAGCTATCTGAAGAATAGAACGCTTGAAGATATCCGAATTCAATAGAGTCACATAAGTGAAAGGATATAGGTTACAGAATAGGTTAGATCAAAAAAAAAGTTAAAGGATAAGGCCATTATCACATAAGGCATTCCTGAAGATTTACTAAATTCCCCTCTCCCCCTGGTGAGAACTGAAATGTCGTGTGTCTCACCCCCTAGAACCGTCCCGATCGAGAATCATTCAAAATTTCACAATTTGCATCATTCTTTTGTTTTTGAGCGCTAACCGCGAAAAAGTAGGTATTTGACGAGATGACTCCCCCACGTGAGATTGAATGATTCACAGAACGATCCTCTCTATTCCTCTTAGACAGGTAACTCCTCGCATGAAAATTGGATCCCACTGAATCCCGCACCAAATGTTGAGGATGGGCCTGGTGATCCCGTCACTGGATGCCTGACTACCTATTTACTTTCCTCCTCCTTGCCTCGGTCTCCTCAATGCTGGGGGTCGTGATCATCTTTATGGAGTATTTTGCCGCGGACTTTTTGTCGCCGACTGCCTCTGTCAGAAGCAAAGTGACTGTAAAGTGACTTAGTGCGATTCTGATCGCTCCATCGCATTGGACTCCTACCCCTCAGTCTTTCACCCTCGACCTTGCCAGTGATAATTAAGCTCTCCAGGTTGTCGACATCCTTTCTTGCAATGTGTCTGAAGTACTGGAGGACTCTACGCAGGCAGATGGTGAAGAGCCTTGACTTTATTGTTAGCTGTAGAAGGATCGAGAACATTGGTTCGGTGTGCTGTAAGTATATGCAACATCTACCACTTTACTATAGTACTAGCAGCCGCCCGCGACTTCGTCCGCGTGGACTTAGCTGTATGTGGAAAAATATTTTCCCGCTTTTTCGTAATTTTAGTAAGGATGCCTATTTTTTTTGAAAATGAAATATAGCCTATGTCACTCAGGAATGAAGTAGCTTTCCAACAGTGAAAGAATTTTTCGAATCTGCCAAGTAGTTTCGGAGCCTATTCAATTCATACAAACAAACAAACAAACAAAAAATCAAACCTTTCCTCTTTATAATATTTGTATAGATGTATAGATAAAAGTATATAAAATAACTAGCCAGCATCCGTCGCTAACATCAGCGGACCGTATTGATTCGTCACGTCTGTCTGTCTGTCCGTCATACAGAGCCACTTTTTCCGAAACTATAAGAGCTGTACTGTTGAAACTTGTGTAGATTCCATGAACCGCATTAAGAATTTGACCTAAAAAATAGAAAAAAAAATTGGGCAGTGGGTTCCCTTTACTTAAAACTGAAAGTGAAGCGATCCTGATAAGTGCGGTCAAACCATTCTCTACCAGTCAACTATTGGGCAAGACAGAAATGCTGGGCATTTTAATTTAGAGAGAAAATCAGTCATTCAAATAAAATAACATAAAAGAGCAGACATAAAATAATAATATAGACACGCAGGTTTGTCCGCGATCGTGGTCGCGGCCCCTGGTGGCGGGTAGACGTAACTGTTTTTTTTCTATGGAAACCCGCGCGTTTAACACTGCATTATAATTTATCACCATTGACCACACAGTTTATCACTAACATTATTTTCTGACTTTTCCGATTGTTAGAAAACCGAAAACCTTCTCACAGTGCCCTTTTTTTTTGCGACTGCCATCTTGCGATTCTCGCCGACACCAACTGCTTTCTCGTTTGGGAATATTACACCAGACACACGTTTACGTACGTTTTTTCAAGTAAGCTCACCATTTGGTAAATTTTAGTGACTGGATATAAAAAGCTTCTCCAAAAAAAACTCTCATTTTGAGAAACAGAAATCAAAGTTTGAATAAGATGACATCTTTACAAAAGCCATGGAACTACATACGCGCATTCCATTATGACAGTAACTGTTTCACGCGTGGTAAGATGGCGTTAGTGTACGCATTTGCTTAAAATAAATAAGATGAATGTTGATCACATTAATTTAATAATTAAATAAAGATTTGAAAAATGTTTCGTGGTTTTACTCAGTAGAGCCAGTTCACTGCCTATTAGCACCAGCAATCATTTTTTATTAATTGTAGTTTATTTAAGATACCTATTTAAATAAAACCTTATTGTCTTAATAAGATCATAAAATAAGGATATTTTCTTTATTTTAAGATGTTAACAGAATAAAATTATCTCTGTGTAAGTTAATCAACTTCTGTTTTTTTGGGTATTTACAATGCCTTTGATGGTATGGGCAATGGTGGTATGGTCTTATCTTCCATTAACGTGGTATGGGCTACAGTCTACATTTGGCTCAACAGTGATTTCATTTAAACTTTTTACGAATAATTAACTATCGGAATGACCTCAGTTTTTTTAAGTTGAATTGTACGTACCTAGGTATTTAGTATGAAAACAACGCATCAAGTTAGTTATCTGACACCTTATGACGGTGTTTTAAGACCCATGTTGCAACGGTTTTGTAAAGGTTGATGTGTTCGCCTCTGTACATAGTGCCGTGTCAAGTTTCTCATCGTCTTAGTTAACTAGGAAAACTAATGAAACCTGAGAAATTAGTACCTACCATTCAAATGAAGAAAGAGGAAAATGTTAAATTGGGTACCTACCTACATCAATAAAATTAATACCAGTTTATGATTAAGTCAGCGAGTTATTTTTTTTAAATGGAAACGTTTCTTGGGGTTCCTTGCATCTTGAAGCATGAGGCAAAAAGCCACGCAATTCGCCTCTTCCGTGCCTCTACCATGCCAATACCAAAAGCACTAGTTTCGTAATTCCCGCTAGAGGCGCTGTACTCAGTTTTATCCATCAAATAATTAACACCGTTTAAAACTTTTGTCATAAAAAATAATAGAAATACCAGAAAACTAGATGATGGAAACTTTCAAATAATTAGAGTTCGTGAAAATGTGTACTGTTTTTGCAACCCCTAAACAGATGGCGTTACCTGTTTTCTGAATCGCGCAAGCATTACGTTTTGCACCCGATACATAAGGACACGGCATTGATTACCGGCACTTATTTATATCATAATGTTATGTATTAATACTTATTTTTGAAAGCCGTTTGCGTCTGGCACATTTTGTGTCCAATGCAAGCGGCACAGATACCCTGCATTTTTAGATTATACTAGCGGCTGCCCGCGACTTTGTCAGCGTGAACTAAGGTTAAAAAAGCCTGATACCTATATCTTTATAAATTGTAGCCTGATACAGGGTGGCCCAGCGACAGTCGTCCAAAAATTTTTTTTAGGTAGAAGGCATCATAACAAGTCATTTAAAAAAAACATTAGTTCCGCGAAAATCAATACTTTAGAAGTTATGATTTTTTCAAGTTTCTTTTGAAATTTCTCAACTCCAATCACTTAATTCACTCTTGTTTGGAAACTATCACACTGAATCAGTTCAAATTTGGTATAGATGTACAATAGTAATGTAGAAACCATATTATGTGAGAGTTTTGAGTTTATTCTAAGGCGAATTGTTTTTTTTTAATTTTCATCAATAATTTTTCGTCATTTCAAAAACTAATACAATTTTCAAAAAATCACCGCTGCAATGTTTGTGTACTTGATGATTTGTTTATGATTTCAAAAACTGTCCATAAGTATGATAATAGTCTATGCAAAAACTTGAAGTGATGCAACCAATGGAACACTTTTAAAATTAACATCATGTACGGTAAGTCGCTAAAACTCAGAATGGGTCCTTTCAGCACTGAGCCCGATTTAAAAAAAAAGTAGCCAAAATTTTTTTTTTCGGATAGAGGGCACTATTGTACACCTATACCAAATTTGAACTAGCTCAGTGCGATAGTTCCCAAACAAGAGTTAATTAAGTGATTGGAGTTGAGAAATTTCAAAAGAAATTTGAAAAAATTATAACTTCTAAAGTATTG
The DNA here is from genome assembly GCA_950022985.1 of Udea ferrugalis. Lineage (NCBI taxonomy): Eukaryota > Metazoa > Arthropoda > Insecta > Lepidoptera > Crambidae > Udea > Udea ferrugalis. The sequence goes on from OX465515.1 coordinate 4,249,397, forward strand.
ATTTTTGCGGAACTAATGTTTTTTTTAAATGACTTGTTATGATGCCCTCTACCTAAAAAAAATTTTTGGACCACTGTCGCTGGGCCACCCTGTATATGTCCTATTCAAATGCATAAGCTATATTATTGTAAAGTTTCATTAAAATTCATCCGGTAGCTTTACGTGATAGTCCACACGGTGCATCCACACATACAAACTTTCGCATTTATAATATTAGTAGGATAAGTAGGTATGTTTCTTTCCCATAAAGGACCTATCTAGTATGAAAATAACGCATTATGTTAGTTATCTGACGCCTTATGCCGCTGATATAAGACCCATGTTGCAAAGGTTTTGTAAAGGTTGATGTGAGCGCCTCTGTACATACATAGTGCCGTGTCAAGTTTCTCATCGTCTTAGTTATCTAGGAAAACTAATGAAACCTGAGAAGTTAGTACCTACCATGCAAATGAAGAAAGTGTAAAATGTTAAAATGGAGTAAAGTCAGCCAAAAATGTGGTCTACCACCCTACGGTTGAGATTCGTTTGAACGTCAAGAAACAACAAGGTCAATCTTCCCTGCCTGGCAATAAATTTGTGTCTGTGACTATTGCTCTCTTTGTCATTTATGATATAACGTCATGCCAAGTGTCCAGTTTGAATTATCTTGTAACAGATTGATATTATTATTTCATTGACGGAAATACTTGACATTAGAATTGTCAGTGAGTTTTTTCTTTTTTTTTCAGTAGTAATAAGTTTCTCTTCAAAAAGATCGACATGGTTTTAGCAGAGCAAAATAGATTGTCGCATTTAATGAGGTTAAACTATGTCACACAATGACGTCAGATGACAGGCATCTCAGATAACAGACAAAACGTCATAACAGAATTGTGGATTGTGTTAAAATCTGTCAGTAAAGTCAACCTTAGCGATAGTTACATCTCGCAGAAACTATTGTCAAAAGTGGTAGACCACTTTCTTGGCTGACTGTACCTACATCAATAAAATAAATGCCAGTTTATGTTTTAGTCAGCGAGTAAAGTTTTTTTTTTTTTAATGGAAATGTTTCTTGGGTTTCCTTGCATCTTGAAATTGAGACAAAAAGCCAAGAAATTAGCCTCTACCGTGCCTCTACCATGCCAATACCAAAAGCACAAATTTCGTTAATTCCCGCTAGAGGCGCCGTACTCAGTTTTATCCATCAAATAATTTACGGCATTTAGAAGTTAGCGACACCGTAAGTTAAAACTTTTGTCATAAAAAATATATAATACCAGAAAATTAGAAGATGGAAACTTTCAAATAGAGTTCGTGAAAATGTGTACTGTTTTTGCAATCCCTAAACAGATGGCGTTACCCGTTTTCTGAATCGCGCAAGCATTACGTTTTGCACCCGATACTTAAGGACACGGCATTGATTCCGGCACTTATCTTTTCGCTACAGAGTGGAAGGCATTCTGTCTCAACCACACCCCATAAGAGCCGGAGTCCCTCAAGGCTCCGTCTTGTCCCCCATCCTGTTTACGCTGTTCACTAGCGATCTCCCAACCTTTGATTGCCCTCGGGCACCTATTAAGATAGCTCTTTTTGCTGACGATACAGCTCTGTATTGTACGCACCCCAGACTAGATCTCATTCTCAAATCTCTCCAAACCACCGCCGATACAATCGGTGACTGGTTTAGGAAGTGGAGAATTGAAGTCAATCCTGACAAAAGCGCCGCTATCCTTTTCCAAAGGAACCGCGATAAAGACCCACCCGAACTCCCTAAAATCATTATGTTCGAACAACCTATTCCCTGGGTAAAGACAGTTCGATACTTAGGCGTCCAACTTGACAGTAGTTTGAGCTTCCAAGATCACATTAAAAAAGTCCGCGATCGTGCCGCCTTTGTCCTAGGCCGCCTCCACTGTCTTATCAATAAGCGTAGTAAGTTGTCCCTTAGAAATAAGGTTCGACTTTACACGTCTTGTATCCGCCCCATCATGACTTATGCTAGCCCCGTGTTCGCACACGCCTCCTCCCGCTCTATCCATAAGCTACAGACCCTCCAGAATAGGTTCATGCGCAAGGCCACGGGTGCCCCGTGGTTCTTACGCAATGAAAATCTCCATTTAGACTTAGATCTGCCTACCATCCAGCAGTATCTAAAACAGTTGTCCTCCAAATTCTTCGACTCTACCATGACCCACCCAAACCCCTTAGTAGTCCAAGCCTCTAATTATCTCCCTAGGCCCCTTAAGGGCAAGAAATCCCGAAAACATCGTCGCCCTAGACATGTCCCACTAGAGCCCGATGATGCCATCACCCGCTTCATCGCCTCCGTCAAACAGCTCGCGCCAAACCAACACTCTACAAGACCGAGATATCGTCCACGCCGGCGTGGACGCGCGTCGCGGCCCCAACCTTTTAGTCATGCTTCGCGGTACCGGCACGTCCCCGGCCGCTTCTCTCCCCAAACTTACGTTAGATTACCTAGTCCCAGTAACGCCCTAAGCCGAGGCTCGGCCCCCCCTGGGGGCACCCTTAGGCCTGTTACTTAACTGTTAGGGGTTGTGAGCCTTCCGCTCACCCCATTGCCCGGTAAAGCTGTGAAAGTCACACCTTGGACTAACAGCTAGTCAATTAAAAAAAAAAAAAAAAAAATCCGGCACTTATGTTAAAAAGTTATGTAATTACATACTTATTTTTGAAAGCCGTTTGTGTCTGGCACAATTTGTGTCCGATGCAAGCGGCACAGATACCCAGCATTTTTATATTTATACTAGCGGCTGCCCGCGACTCTGTCCTATTCGTACAATTTCCAAAGATAGGTAAATCAGGAAAAAAATGGTGTGATATATCTTTGGAAGTTGTAGCCTATGTCCTATTCAGATGTATAAGCTATATTATTTTAAAGCTTCATTAAAACCATCCAGTATTTTTAACGTGGAAGAGCAACACGGCACATGTGTGGATGTGTGACAGGTTCGCTCGTGTGTGGAATATTGCTCTCATCTCTGGGACGGTTCCGCCAAGTATTTGCTAGAACAGGTTGCAGCGACGCGCTATCCGCATCATTGGTAACCCAGAGGCAACTATCAATAGGGAATATGCACTGTTCTCTTTTATATTTTTTTATAATAGCTTATATCGTTTTATGACTGATCAATAATATACATCACCAAAAATGCGAAATTTAGTACATTTATAAATTGTTAAAAACTTCAAACTTTTTCAAGCGTTTCAAACGCCGCCATTATGGCGCGCTCGGTTGTCATGGACTCTGACGTCACACAAGTCTGTGACAACACAAATGTAACCTACAGACTATTGAATTCTTCTTCTTGTCGCGCTTTTGACAGTGACATACGCGTAGACTTGGACGTCACAGTCACACGTGATTGTTTCAACCGCTTCGAATTTCTCTCATTTTTTTGCATATTTCAATAATTATTTTTACAAAGAAATAAAATTAGGAAATATTGATAGAGACGTAACGAGAATTCAAAATACCTAGTACTCAAAAAAAAATGACCCTCATCTGTTCCAAATGCGTACTCCCTATTGGCTCTGGAGCCTCTCCAACTGCGTATATTGCCAGGTTGAGTGTCCTCTAACGCCCCGCTCTAACAACGGCGAATGCTCTGAAGAGTTGTTCCAACTGATCTCGTCCTCACCCTTCCACTCCCGCACCACACGCGCTGGACTGCGTCAACATCCACACACGATCCAGCGACTGTCGGCCCACACCAAAAGGTTCGGTGATTCGTTCCTGTGTCGTGCTATCCAGACTCTTCCAGCGCATGTGTTTCCTTCTTCCTACAATCCCGGGTTTTCAAGCGGGGCGTGAAAAGGCATACATGATGATGAGTTGTAAAATGTGTGACTGAGTTATTAAAATAGATACGTGGCAATATAGATATCAGAAGGATAAGTAACAATAATTGTAGAGCTTTACTTGACGATTTATTTATAATTTTTAGTTGGTGTTGTAAAAAAGACGAGTTTGTTTACTTGCGGCTATCTAATTTTTCCGTTGATTAGTAATGAAATAAGAAGTTTGATCACTGGGCCAAATAAAAATTATGTTCCTGGGTTTATCATTCCTCATTAATTAACAGTTTCTAAGCTTTGATCAGGAATAAAAACCCGCAGATTAATAATAATGGTAATTGATTTAAAATGTGACTAGCGACGGCCAGCGACTTCGTCCGCGTGTACTAAGGTTAAAAAAGCCTGATATATATTTTAAATTGTAGCCTTATATGTCCTATTTAGATGCATAAGCTATATTATGGTAAAGCTTCATTAAAATCTATCCAGTAGTTTTACGTGAAAGAGCAACACGGCACATCCACACATACAAACTTTCGATTTTTGTTATATGTCTCTTTCCCATAAAGGACACAAACTCTATAAGTTAATCCTACTTATACTTAAAATGCGAGAGTTTGTAATTCATCTTCATCAGCCTAGTGATTTATCCCGGTTGATGTAGTTACGGCGCCCGGGGTCCGCTCTTCTGCATCTGCTTCTCCACTTAGCCCGGTCTTTGTAATTATATGTGCTATTCTGATGTAAAAGCTATATTAATGTAAAGTTTCATTCAAATTGGTCCAGTACTTTTCAGGGGTAAGCGTTACAAACATTCATAATTACAAACTTTCTCATTTATAATATTAGTAGGATTATTGTATCCCTTATGGGAAAGAGTTCGAATAGTGAATTCGAAGGCAGATACTTAGTAGGTATTTTCGCTTTTTGTTAAACTCAATAACTACGCTACACTAAAGGAATCAAGCCAAATACCATTCTAAAATTATTTTTAAAGGGAGAATACAATTTCAAGGTGAAGCAAATAGACGATTGAAGGTGGCGTTTTCTCCTGAGGGAGATCGAGCCGAGATTTGGCGTTTGGTATTAACTAGACAGGTGAGAGAAACAAGCTGCTTGTTTCTCCGCCCACCAGCATGGCCTTAATTTATTTATTTATTAAAACCTTACAAAACAAGTCAAAAAAATCAACATTTTGAGAGCTAGACCATAACTCTTAGCATGTGGGCACAGCATGCTCTTACTTAGTTTATTGAAATGAAGAGGGTAATGAAGAGGTTAGAGTCAGTAGTTACAGATAGTTGTAATAATTGTTATTTCAGATTTCTACAACAAATAATAACGAAGATGAAAACGAAAACACGTTTTCATTACTCATACTCTGAAAGTAGGTCATTACTGACCTGAGAAGCGGGCTGAAAGTAATACTTTTCATCCCTAGGGAGAATCACTTTCAACTGACAGCTGTCAAATGATTTTTTCCAAACACTGGTTTTTTTTCACGTATCTATTGAACCATGTTCCAACTTTCTATACAGCCACGATGTAAAATTTGAAATAACTTAAAGTTAAGTATTGATCAGAGAATATATATGTTTTAAATATTTAGTTTCAACAATTTCTTTAAAATAACTTAGCTTTGAGCAAAATATTTACCATTTTACCAATGATGAAAATAAAAAATAATGGCTGAATAGCAGGCCGGCCACAGAAAAAAAAACAAACAAAATAGGCGGGAAAGCGTCAATTCGATCTTCATTTATTTTCCTCATTTTTTCTTTCAAATTCAAATTCAAATTCAATATTTCTTTATTCAAGTAGACCAATAAACAGTACTTTCGAATCGTCAAGAATCTTAATTTTAACCACTTAATAAACATACACATAATAATACAATATATAAACGATACTTAAAATACATGCACATAATGTGACTCTACCACCGGCGTCGGAAGGTTGTTTCTACTGAGACTTTAGCTAATTCATGTTTTTATTTTTACTTTCCTCGTATTTGTAATGAAAAGCACAGTGTTTACCTCGGGTGAAAGACTTATTTAGTCCCTCGAACTATTGGCCCCCTCACTTCGTTCCGGGCGCCAAACCCCGTCTCGGGACTAAATAAGTTACTTTCACCCCTAGGATAACAATGTACTATTTCAATCCTCGTCGCTGATTATTAGCAATTTCTTTAATAACTTCTATTTCGGCGAGACCATGGTTGCTCTGAAACTACTTGAACAAAAAGCTTTGCTACAGTGCTGCTCGAAACAGGCGGGGTTTCCACCCTGAAAAAGCAAAGCCAATCTTCATCATCATCCAACTGATTATCATTAACGCCGGAAGCGTGTAATGAAATTTAGGAAGAATAGTTTATCAACAGATTTGACGACTAACTTTTTTGCATTGTGGTCTTCAAGATAACCACACTCCACCTGATGGGAAGTGCAGCATGGGGTTGACAAGTAGAGATTGCCTAAGCTAAAATGGCGCACACCTCCACTGCATCTACGCATAGGTACAGTCAGACAAAAAATTGGTCTACCACCCTACGGTTGAGATTTGTTTGAACGTCATGAAACAACAAGGTCAATTTTCCCTGGCAATAAGTTTGTGTTAGTGACTTTGCTCTCTTTGTCATTTATGATATAACGTCATGCCAAGTGTCAAGTTTGAATAATCTTGTAACAGATAGATTGATTGTTATTTCATTGACGGAAACAGTGACAGTAGAATTGTCAGTGAGACTTTATTTTCTTCTTTTCAGTAGTAATGAGTTTCTCTTCAAAAAGATCGACATGGTTTTAGTTGAGCAAAATAGATTATCGCATTTAATGGGGTTAAACCAAGTCACCCAATGACGTCAAATGTCAGGCATCTCAGATAACAGATAAAACGTCATAGCAATTGTGCATTGTGTCAAACTCTGTTAGAAAAGTCAACCTTAGCGATCTTTGCATCTCGCAGAAACTTTTGTCAAAAGTGGTAGACCACTTTCTTGGCTGACTGTACAAGCGAGCACTCTTGTTGTGTCTTGTCTTCAGGGGCGCGTCATTTTATCTTAGACGATCTCTACAGTGATGAAGTAACTACTGGGCTCATTAAACTCTCACCTGCGTCAGCATCACTACATTGTATAAAACAAAGTCGCTTTCTCTGTCCCTATGTCCCTTTGTATGCTTAAATCTTTGAAACTACGTAACGGATTTTGATGCAGTTTTTTAAATAGATAGAGTGATTCAAGAGGAAGGTTTACTTGTATAAAAACATCCTATTGCACCCATACGAAGCGGGGCGGGTCGCTAGTTCCATATAATATCCAACAGATAGAGCTAGCAAGAGCTAGAAGATTCCGTATTCATGTGGGTGCTCATTTAAAACAGACAAAGCCAAATGGCGGTCTTAATACCAAGAGGCGTTCTCTATTAGTCAACCACGTGGTCTGACCGAAAAATTAAGACTGTGCACGAGATTATGGTTATCTTTGAAAATTAATTGTTAGTAGAGACACATTTTTGCCACTCAGTGTTTTTTTTTTTTTTTGGGTGTGACTACTGCTGTTTAGCCTCAGATGGCTTTGATAGCTTTGCCGGACTGTAGGGTGAGCGCAGAAGGCTCTCAACCCTAATATTTAAAGTAACGAGCTAAGGGCCCCCATAGTGGGGTAGACCTCGGCTTAGGGCGTTACTTGGAGAGGGCAATCGGACATAAACCACTCAGTGTATTGATAGATGTTTTTAATACACTGTAGGTACTCCATTTGTTAAAACATAAGAAAAAGAGGCTCATAAGAGCAGGGGTGCTAAACAACCCCCTCATGGGTTCTCGCCTCGGCGTGGCGAGGGGGCCTAGTACCGGTGTTAGGGGCACCACCGGGAAGCGAAGAGAACCCAGGCGTGGCAGCGTGGTGGACTGAGCACCCACCCGCTGCGGCCCGTAAGGGCGGCGTGGAGCTGCGGGGCCAGTGGGGCCTGCAGGCGCCTTGAGGCGCGTGGTTGTGTCCGCGGCGCACAACCTGTTGGCGGGGGCTAGTAACCCGAGGCTGATCCCCCCTGTGCGTCGCGGCCCGGCGGGGCCGTACCGAAGGTTACGGCAGCGGAGCCGCCCTTCGGGTGGCTCGTGGTTGCGGGCCCAGTAGGGTCTGCGTACGGTGGCCAGCTGGCGCGTGGTACGGGGGTGCCGCCGCCAGCATTGCACGGGTCACCGCTGCCTGGTGGGGACGGCTTGACATCCTCGGCCGTCCCGTCTGGCCTCCCCTCACGAAGGGGGGGTTGCTTCCGGCCCGCCATGCAGGCGGGCTCCGTCCGGGGGAACGCGCACAGGGCCTCGTGCTATACGGCGTATTCCCCCACTACGGACGATCAGAGGGAGTAGTAGGGGTTTTAGTCGGTAGGGCCACTGGTATACCACCTTTCCAGTGGAGAGTCCGACATAACCCGTCCGTCCCCCGGTGGACGGGTATGCGTAAGGCATTTCCCCTACTTAAAAAAAAAAGAAAAAAGGAAAGGGGTGCTAAACAAATGAATGATTTGCATTTTTGATTGACTTTTGCCGGCTGACAAATTTGTATAACCTGGAAAAATTTAATTGGCCCTTCAGTCACATACGTATGAAGGGTCTAAGTAACATTTTAGATTTGGTAGAGTTATAATGACAGTAAAAGCACGATTGAATTCACAACTCCTGCTTCTTTCAGGTTTTTATTATCGACAGTATAGTTTCATGTAAGACAAAATAATTTAATTTAGTAAAAGCCTCATAAATTCTGAAGTTATTTGCTTAATGAGAACAAATAAGTGTGGCAGTTGGCATATGCCGGAGATTTTTATAAGATCGGCATAGAAATTAAAAGTTATAATATCTATGGTACTTATACCACGAAGTGTACCCTAACTAGAATCTTTTATTAATTCTGTCAAGTTCTGTCCAATGCTATAACAAATGGAGTATAGGTAGCTCTATATTCTTCTTCATTTTTTTTAGAACTTTTGTACCGTTAGTTTGTTACAGTATCACGTGAAAACTACTGTAGAGTGTGTAAAACATTATAGAGTACATACTTTCCTTGCTTGAAATGTCACGTATATCTAGATATTATACATACATACAAACCATACAATATACGATAAAAATACTTTAAAAAGTCCATTAGACTATTAGAACAAAAGAACTAAATAAAGTAGGATGTGTTTAAGAAGGGACTTTCTTGGCCACTTCGCTGTGATAAAAGAACTAAAAATCCCTTATTACACTAATTAAAAGCACATGCACTGATGCCTTTTTTACACCTCATAATTATATCGCAAAAACAAAAGTTTTTCATGTTAAAATATACTCTAACAAGGAACGGACCAAACTACAAGGATTTCAGTATGCACAAAGCTCCATGAATAGGCGGCCGAATCTTATCCCGGGGCACAAGTGCGCCCCCCGCCCCCCGGAATGCACCGCAGGCTTACCTGCGCTCGCGCAGCCTCGAGAACCGCTACTGTGCGCGAGTAGTCAGGCGCAGAAGGGCCGCTTGACTGTAGGCAGTAAGCACAGGAATTCTACCTAGCGGCACATTGTTTTTCTAAGAATTAAAAATCTTGTTCAACTGATAAAACATTTTAATAGCAGCATAATTAGTACGATAATCATAAACATTGTAATGGACTGTATTAAATAAAAAAAATACGTGAATTATCGATATTTTTCCTATGTCTAGGTAGTTTATGAAAACTATGAATGATAGATGGGAAAATCAGTCACCTTCCAATATATTTATAAACGACAAACACTCATTTGGCTTAACATTTCAATTCATAAAAAATAATTTAGTAAGTTACAAATAAAAGTCATAGATAATTGTTATTTTCTACCTAAACAGGTACTTCTACGTTAAAAAGTTATATCTATCATGTAGTGTCATTAAATGAAACCGTAAAAGGCCAATCGGAAAGCAAGTACCAAAATCAATCAACTATATTAATACAATGTTACAGGCAGCATCAATGAAACGGCCGTAAACATTAACGACCGATCTGCCCGCATACTCTTTGGCGGCGGCGGCGGCGCGTACGCACCGAGCTTATAGCGCACTATACAGGCTGCGCTAGCGCACAACGGACGCGTGACGCCTGCGCCAGTGAACGCGCCAAATGTGCTGACTCTCAAACTGTGACGTTATCTAGCATGCTGCTCCGTGCGTTTGTGTGATTGTGAACCATGTGGACCGCCACAATACTCCTTGCACTGGCCGTGCACGCCTCCACTGCAGAGTTCCAGGAAAGAGGTGAGCACCTTTGAACCACTCAAACATTTCAACGCCAAACGGAAATTCTCAGTACTCGAAAAGAAAACACGATTCGAAAGTCATTGTTTATATCGCGACACAATTGCTTTTACACGTGAATGTAAATTGTCTTCTACTTCGTGTATGGCTGCTAAAAGAACTATTTCTTAACAATAACAGCTGCACAGCCGCATTGAGGTCGTCGTGAAGTTCAATCGTTACGTTTGAATGTATGAGAGGCAGAGGCAATTAAGAGTTGAGACTGAAGATTGCGGCGCGATAGCGGACATGTGGTCAAGACCACATTGCTGGCTGTTGTATCAAATAAAAACATTCATACAAATATTCATTCTCTCACCACATAACAAAGGTTACAGATTTTGCGTATGATTACTAAAGTAAAACAATAACATTTTGGAGACTGTTTAGCTAGGAAACACTCTCCCTGTATTTAAGAACCCAGGGTACCGATTCACAATCGTACGATTCGGTATCATTCATTTCATTTTGGTAAATCGCTTGTTCAGCGAAAGCGCTTGAATTTTGTATATTATTAAGTTAAAGTGTGTGATAAAGGGACAAATACCTTTGAAAAGACAAAGCATTTCTTACACGCCGATTCGCGTAAGACGTAGGTACGAAGAGTATCTTTCAAGTCAAGAATTTGTAGTAGCCCAAAGCATCCGCTGTGTAGAGCCAATGTTATTAGGTTGAAATACACGCGACGCTTCAACAACTGCGTGTGGTAAGACCACTCAAGTTTGTGGTGGCCTACTCCGCTTCAACTAAGAAAATTATTTCAGACCGGGACGTAAACAAAATGTTCTTGAAATCACAGTTCATGAAAAAAGCGAATGTCAAGGCAGGAAATCCAGAAAAACATTATTTTGGATCTTGGAAAAGGATTTTCTTTCACTTACTGATAAACCTCCTCAGATAAACATAACCTACAATATCAAGGTTTGTTTACTGATGCAATAATATTTTACTAGCCGTCCAAACTCATTTGAACATTGTTAACTATGAATGTAACTTATGCATAGCAATTAAAGTGCGTCACATTTAACACTTATTTCTTGAACTAACTACGCAATAAAATCAAATAATTACGAGTTCTAATTTTAATTATTATATTACGCGTAAAATATTTTTTCGTTATTAAGTTAGTTCGTTAAGTCTTGAATGTCATTATCATGCTTGTTTTTTAACACTTTATGATTTCGAGTAGCCAGTTCCACTGTTCACAATTCAGGTGTTTACATTTCAATAATTACTTTGTTGTATCAAATTATTATGTAGAGTTGTAATAGCAATGATACATTTACATTAAGTTTATAAAACTAAAAACAGTAAAAGACTCCAAAAATTGCTATATTATCTCGTTGCAGTGTAAAACGCGTAATATGTTTACATGTGAGAGGAGAGGAGAGAGGGACTTTTTTGCCAATCATAACCGTATTTCGATATCTACACTCCGTCGAAAGGATTTAACAGTAAACTGATTGGTTGTTAAAAACCAAGCTCCGCTCCGCTTAGCATTTGAAGGAAACGAGCTAAAAGGAGCTTTTATACTGTAAGACTGCTGAGGAAGGCCTCCTTGATAGGCTTCCTCATCACGACCGACAGACGACTGATTTGATGTACTTAATGGTTTTATGAAGTTTACAGTACAAATATCTGTGGGCAATGGGCATGAACGTTGGCTGTTTGTTATTGGTCTGGGTGTTTGTACCTACCTATATCATTTATGTTTTTGCAAAAAAAGTATTCGAGTATGTTTCTGCATTGTCCAATATCCCTTAGCACCTACAAGCTAGGCTTTGTTTGTGGCCAGACGGCGTTGTGTGGAACAATGACGAATGATGATGATGAATGATCACGCTTGCCAAATGTGATTTGGTGATCGGATAACGGTCACGTTTGAAAAAACGGAAACACACTCGCGGTCTGAGGACTGAACCGTTTCTGTAAGTTGTCAATGAAGGTTTTTTTTCAAAATTCTGCCTTGGACTTAGGTACCTAGTTCGTTTGAAATTGATCATTTCAATGACTAGTAACTTATTTTTGTTCGTCATCGTAGTACCGTTTCTAGTTCTACTGCCGTCAGTTGTGTTCGGTGCGTCAGTGAATAATTATTTTCCTATTTACGATTATTTCATCTTCAGCATTTCTGTCTCGCTCAATGGTTGTCTCCTAGAAAATGCTGAACTTTAGGTTCGCCTTTTGTATCCATTAAATTAATTCAGGATCCTCAAGTATAAACAATTTTCAATATTAAACTAATTTGTACCAATTACGTATCTTTATTTTGTACTATCTCTGTGTTGAAAATTACTCTTTCCTATATGAAATAACATACCCCCACGACCATATCCCTAATTGTACAATGAACATAAAGTAGATGTGTTCCGGCAGGATTTGATCTCCGGACCTTCGGGTTCCAAGCCACCACTGGAACCCGATAACCACTGGGCCACGGCGCTCTCTTAAATAGGTTATTACCTAATAATAATATAAATATAACAGATGTTTTGTTTGTTTCATCACGAGATTTTACCAGTCATGATATTTAAAACAATAACAACGTACCCATACAACATATTTTACTCAACTATTTATGTAAGTTATGCCATACATGTAGGTTAATATTTGTATAAGAATGAGTGCAACAAAGAACTTTGAACTTGAGTGATAACAAGGTTTATTTAGATGATGTCATTACTTATTGTTTTAATTTTAACTGTACGTTAATAATAAACTGTTGCATGGCTGTGACATGACTGAAATATTGTCAATTATTTTTACATCTTAGGTAAGTTGTTATTTAAAAAAAAAACTGTAAAATGCGGTTACTGCTGCGTCACTGATCAGTAAACGACTGAATTCAATACCATTTATGACATAAAATAGGTAACACATAAGTGTATGAAAGATTATTAAGCTCCTATGACAGAGCAAATATTAAAAAAATCGATACAGGTTTTGAGTTTTGCATATTTTTGAAAACAAAACAGACAGTCTCATCTAAGTACGATGGAGTAAATCAAAGTAAGTTAGCCAAATGACTAATAATAATAGTAAAGTGACACTAGTAAACCTTATCTTATCTAATCAACTGCTTGTCCCTTCTATTGACTCAATGACAGTTTACTATTATTTTTCATATAAACTTTAGGCATGTCTCATTGTGCTATTGCGACACTCGAAATCGTGTCAGAAAATAACGTTACAGTCATCATTTTTTTATTACTAGGTAGGTATATAAATTAATTCGTTCGTTTCGTTTCGTATGCTGCGGGGTCATTCACATAATTTTAACGTGCTATACTGACTTAGCACTTTCTTGCATTACTATCATGTTTAAGAACGGCACCAATCAATCCATACCTACTAATATTAAAAAGTTCGTCCGCATGGACTTTAGTTAAAATATTTCTTTTATAAATAATGTAATTAATTCTCATGTACCTAAGTAAATAAATTATTGTAAAGTTTCATTATAATCTATTTAATAGTTCTAACGTGAAAGAGGAACACACAATCATCCATTCATCGATACAAAATCTCGCATTTATAATAACGCGACCACCGCGCGACTATGACACTCGTCGTGCAAATTGACGATCAAACATACTGATCTAGTCACAATCTAGTGCATAGTGAGCAAGAAGATCGTAATCGCGTATCCACGTTCTATAAGGACTCCCAGATGCTATAAAACTATCGTCGCATCGTGTGATCGCGCGATGATCGCTTTGTACTCGTATTAGGACAACGCCTCCGAGTTGAGAAGACGAGTTTCCCAGAAGCCGTCACCTTACAGTTTTAGCATTCTAGGGAGAAATCTCATGACATTCCCTTCAAACGACTTCCATAATGAGTGGGTAAAAGCCGTCGGAGAGCTAGCCGCTAGCTAGCCAGGCTAATTGCTCGCCGGAAGAGAAAACTAGGAAAAACTCGTACTCGAACAGGTTTAGAATATTATACACGGGGCTTAACGCCACGGAGAGGCGTATCATCTTAAAAACACTTGTGATGCTGAAAAAGAAATGAGTTTTATAATGATACTCATGAATGAAACTGATAATGATGGCACAGAACTTCAGAAAACTGCCCTGAGAGAGATAAGAATCAAAAAATATTTAATCGAAATAAGTACCTGACAGAAAGCTTTTGACGTTTCCGCATGCAGCAATTTACAAGTTCAAAACTTCAAAACCTGCTCGAATCACCTTGCAAGCTCCATAAAAGACTAACCTAATTCATTCGTACCTATCATGTGCAAATTTTACGAAATTGTACTTACATAGGATAATGAAAAGAATAGACAGTAAAGTTTCTCGCCTTTTCAACTACGGTGATTAAAGGTATCGTGAGAAAACTTATCGTAATGGCTGCAGTCTTTGAGTCGACGAAAGGTGCCTGGTTTGTGAAATCCCTCTACTATTACTCAATAACAGCTCAATCAGTTCACAAATAGTATTTGTAAAAGCAATGAAAGTGGTTATGATTCTGTCACCTCCAGCAAATAAATTCATATTCTGCGCGCTTCACTTAGATAAAATATAAAATGATTTGTGCTTGATTTTGAGTTGGCGTTGCAAAGGTTACTTACCTACCTACCTAGTTTGTGAAATCCCTTAACTATTAGTCAATACCAACTTAATCACTTCACCATTTGTAAAAGCGTGGTGTTGGTGGTGTTGGTTAGGATTCTGACATCTGCAGCACGTCATAAAAAAAGACGTTTCTAAATCCAAATTCGTCTTCTATGCGCTTAGATAGGTAACTCGCTGATCGCTGATATTTGTACTTGCTCTAATGCTACAATAATTTGATCCTAACCCATCAATCGGAAAAGCTAATCGTCAATACCAGCTTATACACCGTTTCCTATTCCTTTGTTTAATAAAATTATTGTACTATTTGGTATCGGATAAGCCTTATCGCGTGAACAACGTGAATGCATTTTGACAACAACCAGCTCAGATAACTGGCGTCGATAGGTTATCACATGCTAAACCTCTTTGTTAATGGCATAAAGAGATCTTCCTGTATTTCAATGAGACGGATGCTCAGATGGGTTGGCTTGAAAAAGTGCAAGGGACACCCTACAGCAGGATCGTGCGCAAGTGTACCATTTTTTACCCCCTGCGGATATGGGACAGAACACTTAGTACGTTATGAACATGGGGTATTTCAAAGAGACAGACATCCGTTTAGATATATCCGGTTCCGAATCTGGCACATGTTTTTGATAAGTTGTACGGGTTGCAATAACGAGAGCTACATTGCCAGATGTTACAGGAAATAAGTTAATACAGGTATCTTTAAAATCTTACTAGTTGGTCACTAATCTCCTCTTTCTTGAAAACTCTACAAAATCACTTTGACTATTGTGGCGTTTTGTCTTTTGTCAATATCGTATATTATTTGTAAATTATGTAGGAAGAAAATATGACCGACTCTTATCACAATCGTTGAAGCAGAGAGATAGTTTAAAACGGTTTTAAAAGAAGGGTGTACAAGTATGGTAAAGAAAATACAGCTTAAACAGCCTATGCATTTCACAACTTTAGTTAACATGTTACATTAATTTTTGCATATAGCACTATCATGTTTTCTATATAATAAACATATTTCTACAATTATCCCGTGCTGTGGCTTGGCTCCCACAATATGAAGCAAGACGCCTTCCAGAGCCTCCTCATATCGGAGCTGTAAAAACTTCGCAAATTGTTTTTGCAGAGCTGTTCGCATCAGCGGTTTGTGGCTCGTTACTCCGATCTTAATTACCCCGTCCTGCCACCCGAAAACAAGCCTTGACACCGATTTTATAAGGCCCTATTTAGATCGAGCAGCTGTTAATTTTAATACCTAATGGTCGCACAGAGTACTTGATGATTTCATAAGTGCGAGCGGTAACGGCGCTTATCAGAGAAGGATTATGTCATCCCAGTATGGGAATTTATTTGTAAAAGATTCAGATTTAAAGGAAAATACTGCTTTAACTATTAGTGTTACTATTAGGTTTAAAATTAATTGTGTTTTATGTTAATTACTCATTTATGTTGGAGACTATTTTAGTCGGTACGAAGTAATTGTAGGCCATTCATGTATTTGGTGAGTCACTTACAGCCTTTTCCACGGCTTTGTGCGTATTTTTTGTCTTACTGGTTAAAGGTTTTTAAAACCGTTGTTTTGATTGCTTACGAGTCAGTACTCATGTGTTGCTACTGTGACTGGATTCGATAAAAGGTTACCGGCAGGTAGCTAATAAGAATAGTTATTTTTAATTTCATTACACATGACTGGTTTCTTGTTGTTACAGAAAGGTACTCTACATAACCAAATAAATATTGAATTCAAAATACTAAATCGGATTTATACTTTCATAGCTTACCAATATTTCTTCAAACATGGATAAAATAATACGTAATAGAAACGAATTTTAATGTACAATAAATAAATAAATAGATATCACTTTACATCAGTACTTACATAATGTGACTACTAAGTTGGAAGGTAGTCGTCTAAATTGATAATAACTTTAAGGGTTGAAGCAAAATTAAGGTGACAGTAATCAAGTAAGTAAGGAAGAAGAAAATTAACGAAAACTCTGGCATGTCTGCGCTTGCGCACGTTGTAGCACAATAGCTCCGAAAGTTGCTATGTTGACAAAACACGGCATTGTTCGGCGATAACCTCGCCATTGTTGCCATTTATTTTGGTACTTCTTTATTAAGTATGCGGCCTCTTTTTAGGTATGTCTGTCAGGATCCATTATTAAATCCTAGTAATGATCTTTGGGACAACTTTATAAGTATTTATTAATAACTTTCCTATTTGAATAACTTTGCTCATCCACCGAATTGACAAATGCAAGTCAAAGTTGAGCATAACTCAAAAGTATAGCGACACTTTCCGTTCCGTAGATTCTTAATTTACCGGATGGCATGAGTTTGAAGGTGTGTTCAAACTTGATTGACATTTGTGAATTCGGGGGTAGATCACTCAAAATATAAGAAGTCTTTTGGAACAAGTATGTAGTCGATCAGGAATAGTTAATAGGAGTGATATTTTTGACACACATAAACTACACAAGTGAATCTAAACTAAATACAATTTTAAAGCATTCGTAGGTATATCAGAAGTCTGCTATAAACACCAAGATCATTCTGACCGCAAACTAGGCACTCCTACTCATGCCAAAAATCAGTAAGTATACTTATGTAGGTACCTAATGCAATGTTCGTCAAATGGATGTTTTCGTGTGCAATCACTCATTTTTGTTAGTCGATGTATACGATGAGCAAATTAGAAAAAGTCTTAAGTATGCATAGGTACTT
This sequence comes from Udea ferrugalis, assembly GCA_950022985.1. NCBI lineage: Eukaryota > Metazoa > Arthropoda > Insecta > Lepidoptera > Crambidae > Udea > Udea ferrugalis. Next base: position 4,266,815 of record OX465515.1, read on the forward strand.
CAATTGGACACAATTTGGGTACATAGGTACCTACCTAAATTGGTCACAATTTTAGAAATTACTATGATCATATTCATATCATATCACATCTTACGTCCGTGATCACATCATATCACATTTTTGCGCATTTGACAGCTCTGCGTTTGATACCTACTTACATAGAGTTTGACCGTTCACGTATTGAATTCACAAGAAAATGACATCTTGATTTTACAATACTTACTCCTGACTTGAAGATTTAAGCGAAGCGAAATGGCAGAAGCGAATGTTTTATTGATTATTGCTTTGTATTATAAATAATTATGAGATAACCATGCAAACATTGCTCCAGTACCAAAGTAAGGTTAGTGTAATGGTAACCAGAAACAACTACTGTACAGAGGTCCTTATGCCGTTGATATGACCCATTTTGCAACAGTTTTGTAAAGGTTGATGTGATGGCTTAGTTCTTTTCTCTCAAACGACCACAGTTGCAAATAAATTGAATTTTAAAGTTAACTCACCACGAGCGAAGTGAGTTTTGTGCGCCCACCGCAATACCATAGCTAGACGTAGGTATGTTCAATCTCATGAACAGACTTCAATAGTTAATTAAAAGGGTCACAACAAATAATTGACATATAATAGAGTATATAGCGTGGTGCGTGCTCTATCAAGCGCCGCAGCCACTCTTGGCCGTTTTCCCATACAGATAAAATCTGCTTGTTCGTCTGTTAATTGCAGCAAACAATAGGACGAGACAGGCAACGCCAAGGGCAAAAACAAGTTTTATTAACTAGCAGCGTTTACCTATTCCGAATTAATTGTATGAGCTTAATTACTTAATTATTCTTAATAATACAAACTTCTGATAAAAGTCTTATTTTAAGCTGTTTAGAATACATTTTGTTGTAACTATATTTTAGTAAATAATAAAGGATTTAATTAAATCCCCTTACAGGAATGGCGCTGTGGCGATCTATGGGGGAGGGCTATGTCCATCAGTGGATTTCTAGAGGTTGTTGATGATGATGATGATAGGAATGGCAGTAAAAGTGGCAGAATACTGTATGAATTACAATCAATCTTATCAAGATAAGATTATCTCCTTTGTCATAGTAGCCAATTTGGCGCTTTCTTCATAATAATAATATAATTATGAAGTAACTATTTTTTGTTATTTTCTACGTCACCTTCAACAAAGCTAATGTGACCTACATAGGTCAATAGTGCTGAGTTACTTTTGCCGCTGATGGTACAAGTCAGTAGTTTATTTTAATTATTTATTAAACAAAAACTATCTTATCTTACTACATGAGCAGATTCATTGACTAACACGTTTTGACTTCAACAATATCCTCTGAGTGAATTCCCAAGAACGGCACTATTTATAATCACTACATAGTATAAAACTAAGTCGCTTTCTCTGTCCCTGTGTCCCTTTGTACGCTTAAATCTTTGAAACTGCGCAACGGATTTCGATGCGGTTTTTTTTAATAGATAGAGTGATTCAAGAGGAAGTTTTATATGTATAATACTATCCTATTGCACCCGTGCGAAGCGGGGGCGGGTCGCTAGTCAACAATATAGTTCAATTTACTATCGCAATGTTGTGTAGCGGGTGTCATTATCTTAACACATAGGTAGGTGCAACGCGGTTCCAATGTTAATAGTATAATTGATCCGACCATGGGAGCGGCGCGTACGACGGTTAATAAAATACCATCGTGTTTGATGAAACGTATGAAACAAACAATTAAAACGAAAAACTCCGTCTGCTTTGACTTGACTAAGGAAGAAAGAATTTTCTTCAGATGATTGATTTTTAGAATATAGCAACTGAAAAAGTGAAAAACAAAACAAAATGATTAGGCCAAATAATAACAGAAAACGAAAGAAAGAAATAGACAAAAAATCCACAAGATAGAGCAGTTATAGGATGCTCAAATAAAATATACCATACTCGACCTAGACGATTCACAACCGAGTTATCGTACAAATCGGTAACTTTCATTGAATTTTAGTAAATCGCTTGTTCAGCGAAAGCGCTGGTATTTTTATATGTTAGTATTTAAATACTAGATGCCAATGGGATGATGCAGAAGGGAAATAGTATTTAAGTTACCGAATCGTTCGATAACTCGATCGCTAGCTTGAATCGCCCTCTTATTGGGCTCTGACGCTGGTTTTTACTGGCCTCACCTGAAGGGGTGAGATGAGCGCAACTCAACGCATCGAGGGTGAGATGTATAATGCGTTGCGTTGCGCTGCGTTGTTTGATTTGTATAAAAAGCACTGCGTGCTATGATGCTGCACATAATGTGGAGATGTCATTGAAAATAATATAATTTGTAAAGCGACTTAGAGATTGACGATGCCTTCCCTTGTACAGTGGTTTTTGGAGACCAAATGAGGCTTGAGGTATCAAAAACCCGGCTACAAGGCTTGATAGGGCAAGGGAGGCTTAATAGTCACTGAGCCAGTGACTGTGTGACAGTCGACTGGGATGATCCAGTAGGCATCTTTTTGGGCAAGTTGCGATGCTCTACAAACCAATTTTCATTTATTGCAATTTGTTCAAGACTGTTTATCACTTTTTTTTTGCCAATATGTCAATCAATAACTGTTCCATCGCGGGTCAATCTCCTACATCTAAGTCATCAGTCGCATCCAATGATATAATAATAAAAAGACGTAGATAGGTTATGTCAGTACTGACGCGAAGTCAAAAATTGTCCCCTGGCGTACGTATCTTTAATCTGAACGTGTGTACACGATAGCATGATTATTTACTAGAGCGTTAACAAGACAGATACATGTTGCGCAGTGTTGTCTCAAACTGTCAATGCTTTGGTGGTCGAAGTTCTGATTTCGTTTGCCACTTTTTTAGCACAAGTAACCTATCTACGTCTTTTTATCATAATATCACTGCATTCCCCCCATTCCACCGCAATGGTAACCTCACCAGACGGGACGTGGCACAGTTACCACGCTAGCGCTTGGATAATTTAATTACACCTACTAGTAATTAGCACATTAATTACAGTACTAAAATTAAATAAATTTCATTACTGTAAACGTTGAATTTATTGACAATTACGCCGGCCGATTTACACTGCGTGTTACGGAGGCTTCTTAATTAATTTGTTGAGTTGTACTTTAATGGGACGACGTTCTACTAACTCGAGTGTGCTAGAAAAGTGAGTAGTATTATTTCTTCCTATAGTCCCTTTATAAGCGGGATGATAAAGGATAAGCTTCAGGATGATGATTGATGATTTTAGTAGAAAATGCATTACGGGATCTACTTGTCAAACTCATTAATTTTGGACATCACGGCTGATTTCTTTCGCGTTTAAGTGCACAGTACCAAAAATAACTAGGCACGTTGGATCATTGCCTTTTAAACATCATAAGCATCATAAACTATCATATCTCCATAAATGACGAACGTTCATGTATCACAAGTGTACATTTTGTGTTCGAGTGCACTGTACGAGTATTAGGATCTTCTTAGGAGGAAAAAATACCTGGAGATTTATATAGGTATTTATAAATAGGATTTTTTTCAGCTATGTGCGTGATTCGTCCGTGATGCGTCCCACGATATTAATATTTTCATAGATTTATTCATTATCAGCATATGTAGGAGTATGAAGACTAGCATCACATTTCACGTCGTTAACATTTCGCAGCATGCAGTAGGTGCAGTGAAATGCAATAACATTTATTACAATGGCATAAAGCTGCACTTTGCACTTTAGAAACTGCAAGCGCAGCAAAACCTTATACATACGTAGGCCACAAGTCAAATAGAGACACCTTGACAATTTGTAGAACCTTATGCTAATGACCTAAGGGTCTTTTTCGAACTTTTAAGTTACGCTACAGGCGATTCAAATCAACGGCGAAAAGTGCTTAGTTGGTGATTATATCGACACACTTACAATGTAATATATCGACAATATGCCTACAAACACCGCTGCTTTTGTAAAAAAATGCTGAGGTTTATTCACTGGCTCCATTCGCAAACTGCGATTCTGCATACCTGGCCACTCCTCGTGGGTTCAGATCCCTACCCAGGAAAACATTTGACGAACTTTAGGTCTCGGTCTAATTGTCTAAATATTCTAAATTATAGTAGGTACAGAGTACGCTTGCAGGACATGCATTTGCAACGTTTGTAGTTAACATAAAAAGTTTTTTAAATTGAAATTTTACTAGCGTATGATCAGAACCTGTTGAACAGTATCATTATGAGTCATAGCAATTACAACAAACAAAACAGTGATATCATTACATCCATAGATCTCAATTATTAGTTGAGTAAGCGCACGCGCAAGGACTGGGACCTAGGAGCCGGAGACGCCCGAAGGCTGGCGGAGGCGCCCGAAGACTCCCGAATGTGGGGGCGGGGGGAGCCCGGCAGGCCGTGACGCGCCCAGCGGAGCGTTACGTCTCCTATCTGAGGGTTGCCAACTTTTTAGAAACCTGTACCTTATCTCATCACGTCACTCTTGACATGAGCAGATTTTAAAAACAAAAACATGTTGCAATAATTTATGATCTGAAAAATACTTGAGTAACCCCCGAATTCACAAACGACAATCAACGCTAAGCACTCGCTCATGCTCATGATGTCCCCTTCTGTTCTATTGACATTTTACGAGACATGCTTTGCGTTGATTGACGTTTGTGGATTCGGGCGTTAGTCACCATATTTATAAGTGATGCTTATTCTCAAACACAAAAGTTTTTTCGTAAACTTTAATATTAATTTGGTCGATCGTTTGCCATTAGAAATGTAAATATTGATTTGGAAGATATTAACGTATGGTTACCCTAATCTCAAACCACATAATATTGCCATGTGTTGCCTTAACAATAGAGTTGTGGACAGTAGTTGTGTTCCATTTAGCAAAGCGATTTTCTGTCCTAATCCTGACTGGTATTTTTTTCAATAAAAATACTTAAGTGTCAAGTTGGGTAACTTTGAATTCCAGTGTAACATTGAATCCACTGTTTAAAAACAGTAAAAGTACCTACGTATGTGTTATTTATGGTTTGTTTTTGAGCCAATCCCTCATAAAGTCAACAACATCTTTTAGTTGGAGTACTTGTGAAAAGTAACTGATCTAAATGAATGGTTCGATGTTACACTGGAATTCAAAATTACCCAACTTGACGTAAGTTACTTGTAATACTAAGCTATAGTTTAAATACTGTTTAGGTACTTTGTCTCTCGGTACTGTAAAAATATTCGGAATAGCAGCAGCAAGTCGTATTTTTACAATTGAAACTAATGAAAAAATCTGTCAAAGCATTCGCGTGTCGCGAACGGGGTTAATGGTTTAAAGAGCAAAAAAGGTGGCCAAGAACGTTCTTCATCTTTGTCTGTCATAAGGTTCTGTACAGTGTTAAAGTTTGTGGTAAAGAAAAAATATTTTAAGACTTAGGCTGTAGAATAAGCTCTATGCTAAAACATTTTCCAGAGAGCTTTGTCATTATGAGCTTCTTAAATAGACGTTCGTAATACGTTGTTTTGTAATACTGTTTCAACAAATACGTTTTATTTATTTCACTTAATTTTGCCTTTTTTCTATTAATTAACTGTGTTTTTGTATCTGGGGCAAAATGTTTTCAAGGAATTTCTATGTGTTTTGTCCTCAATTTAGTCAATCTTTTTTGTTCGAAATAATCGTTTACATTCTCCAAATTTGCTTCCACTTAACATGTTCTTATCTACTAATTATTAGGAATCATTTCGATTCTCGAACGTTTTTATATTCTGTCTTGTATCTCAAATACTCTCAAATAGCGACAGCGCCATGGCACAGCGCGCCCATGACCAACATGCGAATGTTGGTTAAACAGCATATAAATTGTGGTTAACAACTTGTTTGAAGACTTGCAGTTAGGGATTGCAATCCCACAAAATGATCCCACTGCACTTCTTAGCATGCAGTAGTGTGCCTTCCGATTGAGGGTCCAAATTGGAATATTGCGCTTTTGAATTCGTCAATCCCTACCGACGCTTCAAACGCGGAACCACGCTTTCAAAATTAACTTCAAATATGTCGCGCTCAATATCCTACTAATTAAATATTATAAATGCGTAAGTTTGTATGGATGTGCCATGTTGCTCTTTCACGTAAAAACTACCTACAAGGTGGATTCTAATGTAACTTTATCATCGTTATGCATCTGAAAAGGACGATGGCTACATTTTTTAAAGAAATCTTCCATTTTTGTTTCAACTTTAGTCCGCACGGACGAAGTCGCGGGCAGCCGCTAATTTAAAAAAGTTGATTGTGTTTTAAGCCAAAAGAAACATTCAGTTAAACCTTGGCTAGGTATAGCAGATTTATTCTAACTGACATCATTTCACTATGATGACGAATAAATGAATGTGTATTTCAGTTCAGTCGTCTATTCGCCTCTCTCTCTTTTCCTTGAATTAGTTGATATGAAAATGATTTCAAAATCTTATTCAGCTAAGTGCAAACTCAAACGATCACAGTCGCGAAGTCATTGAGTTTTACAGAAGCTCAAAATCAAAGTGAAGTTTGAGTACAAGATAATTGTTAGAGTAATAATGGCGATAGTTGAATGACACGTGACATGTGTTATAAAAATTCCCACAGCACGTGAAATCTCTTGAATTCTATAATGAGCTTCTCTTCCATAGCCCATGTCATTACAATAATGGTGGATATTAAAACAAACAATGAACTAATAGTACAAATAACGGAGGGCTTATAGTACAAAGTACGGAGAGCTAAGAGCTTTCGCCCGATGGTTGACTGGTAGAGAATGCTTTTAGCATTGAGTCCGCCTTTTATACTATTTTTGTGCATTAAAGATTAAATAAATAAATGAAGTACGGAGGGCTAATTTTCTGTTTTAAAACGCTTTCTCGGCCTCCAGTTGACGAATTTACGCTATAATTGCTCGTAATGACGCGCTTAGGCATTGTAATCCGATTCTATTTCCCTTTCACGTTTAGTTTCGTCAAGATAACTGTTGAATAATTACTGTGATATTATCTTCTTTCAACGGCGAATTCTTTTGTTTGTGTCTTTGATTGAATCAAAAAGAGGAAGATACCCGCGTTCAGAATGTGTCCCTACATAATGAGGTCCAATGGACCTTTTTATGACAGCGGCTCGTATAGGTGCACGTCATTCACATGAGTATTGTCATGTCCTATTTTTAACGTATCGTATCTTTTTTTGTTGTTTTTGTAATTGTAATTTATTGCTTATGTTTTAGCTGTCCCATGACATACATCGTTTTGTCAAAGCAATTCGACTGTGACAGTTAAAAAAAGACAGCCAACAAATACTAACATAGATCGAACATATAGGTAAGTGTTTTATGTGAAGACTTTACTTTAATACATACTTATAACCAATGATATTACAACAAAACAGACGCAGATAGGTTATGTCAGTACTAACGCGAAGTCAAAAATTGTCCACTAGGTACGACGTACCGTGTGAACATGACAGTGCGATTATTTGCCAGAGCGTAAACGAGACACATACATGTTGCGCAGTGTCTCAAACTGTCAACACTGTCAATGCTTTGCTCAGGTAAACGAAAAGTTCTGATTTCGAGTGCCACTTTTTTATCACAAGTAACCTATCTACCTTTTTCATACTATCATTGCTTATAACCGCTCATAGCAAAGCCATTTTCAATTACGTCAAATCAAAGTCATTCAAAAAGGCTAAACAATAGCAAATTGTACATCGCGGGTGATGGCTAATGAGAGGATAGGTAATCACAGTCCCATATGTCGGCCTAGAGCTCAAATAATACACATTATGGGCCATTAGTTAGCATGTGCAGTTGTGAAACTTGTCTTAGGAACCGCTCGAGCTGAACGCGATGGGGACACAACGGCGATCGGCTAGTTACGTCGGCTGGCCCTTATTTTTACCCGACTACGGCGAAGCGAAAAGGAGGGTTATGATTTTGAACTCTATGTATGTGGAAATTCATCTGCTCGCTCTGAACTTCTTAACTAGTAAGAACCTACTAACAAAATTAGACAAATGAGATATCGTTAGAAGCCTCTTGATCGCCAGCTGGTTACAGGCTACATGCAATAATATTATAATAAAAATAGATAGGTTGTTTGTGTTAAAAAAGTGGTAACCCAAAATCAGAACTTTTCGTGTTCCTGAGCAAAGCATTAACATTTTGAGACGACGCTGCGCAACATGTATCTATCTGTCTCGTTTACGCTCTGGCAAATAATCATACTGTCATGTTCACATGGTACGTCGTACCTATACTCGGATTTTTAATTGTAGTCAGTGAAATGACATTTTCAGTGTGGCAGGTTTTCAGTCCCAAATAAATAGTGATGTGGTAAATCGAGTTTTTACAATTAAAAGTTAGTCGACATTACAGCCTGGCAAAAAAGTCGTAGTGACGTAGTAGACGTGAGTAGTCGTCCCACTTCCATATGTCATTATTGGCAACACACACTGGTCAGATTTTCGTTTTGAGACATAGAGGTATTTCGATAAACTGTATTTAGTAAATAGATTTTCAGTTTCAAAATGTTTTGTTTCTGTATTATATTATTTACAGGTAAGAATTTCGTTTATTAACAGGTCATACAACTGGAAAAGTTTGGGAGGATACAACAGTAGAATCTTCCATACAAGTGTTTTCTAAAGGTTTGACTACAGGCCTAAAGGGCCCAACCAGCAAAGGACGACGCCTTATAATTTCATATATAGGCAGTGATGAAGGTTTTGTAGATTCCGGTTTACTTATTTTTGAATCGAATAATAATAGTATGGACTATCATGAAGAGATGAATTCAGAATCGGAGTCGGAATCAATAGCAACCGTAACGAATAAAAACGTATATAATTACTTGTATTTTGCTGACTTTCAAGTGTTAATTCCCCTGAACCTCTTTGAACATTTTTTTTCCAGCTATGGTTATACATTTTTAGTGAGAAGTTTTAATATGGAGGTAGGGCCCATATTTCTTAAGTCGTATTATTTAATTCGTTTTGTACCTATTAAATATTTAAAATTATTTAAAAAAAGGCTTTGATACCTCATAAAATAAATCATGACTGAATGTCTAAGTCTAGTGATTGCCGAACGTCACTATTGTAGCGGGTCACCCTTTTTTGTATCAGTCACTGTTGAAGTTGTCATTTCGCTGACTACAATTATTAATCGTACTAAGGGATAATTTTTGACTTCGCGCCAGTACTGACATAACGTAAAAAAGACGTCTTTTTTATTGTAATAGCATTGGCTTCACGGCCGATTTTCTTCCTTTAAAAAATAATAGCATTAAGGTTAAGCTTGTCTATGGATGCTTTTATAGGAAATGGTAGCTTCCCCTCCTCCCGCGGATGATGAGGTTTCTAGTCTAAGGATTGTCTTTGGTTTGTAACCTAGGTTACGCTTTTGTTGATTGTCATTTGTGTCAAGTATTGTCAGGTTGGTTTTTATTTCATTGTGTCAACAATTATATTTTTTTCAGAAAATATAAATGCTTAAAAGAAAATAAACTTACCTACCCATCAGAAAATGCGGTAAGATTGTTTGGAAACATAATTGTAGAAGACAATCAAGTTTTAGAAAATAGCCCACATCAACAGGGTTTAATAAAAGAGTTGAAACATCAAATTCAGTCCAAGCATTCATCAGCATTCATATGATTCTTTGGGTTGTAAGCAACACAAAAGTGTAGTTGCGAAAAGCTGTTTTGATTTAACTCTGCGATTAACTGTGTTCAATTGGTGCAACATTATAAACAAAAATCTCAAGGTACGGATGTTTGTAGATTGGAAAAGACGATTTTGCCCTGTATGCAGCGTAAAGCATTTACTAAATATTAAACAAAATTAAGAAATAAAAGGCATACTAAGTGAAAATTGTTTAATTTATACCCAATTTATATTTCCAAAGAAAACAAGCAGAATTGAGGTAGGTACCTATAATATACGTGGATTTATAACGGTAAGCGTTATAAATCCACAAATAAATAACAAAGGTTTAACATAAAACCTTTTTGTATTTATTTGTGGATTTATAACGTTAACATCGTTGCCGCATTATGAAAAAACAATAAAAAAAAAAAAGCTATCAAAATCTTTATATGCGGAAATCTCTATGGATCTTAAGGCGAGTTTTTTGCTACGGAAGTTACCCGTCTGAACCTGTTCCCTATCTAGTTTGTGATTGGCTTCATCACGTTATTAACAGTACCTACTTAGTTCAAAAGTTTTGTTCTTAGACAAATCGGATGGCATTATGCCCATAGCTATATCTTTATTGGAGAATGAAAATATAGACATGACTAGTAAGAAATAGAAAGTAAATTAATTCTTTATAGCACGGTCGGAATCAGTCAATTAGAATCGGTGAGAAGAATCGGTCCTGAGTTCAAATCTGGCCGGAGCACGGTGATGGATACACCAATAACAAGCCCAAGCAACCCGCATAACGGTAGGCTCGTCCCTTACCACGTTGGGCTTAAATTCGTTCGGCGAAATATGGGCTACTGAATGTTCCGTTCACAATGACGGTAACAATCAATGAACGGTAAAATAGCAGTGAGGGTATGTATTTACAAACATTCTGACTAAGACTGCGTGATGCGTCATGGCTCAAACGACCTCCCAGTTGAGGTCTTAGTCCAGCAGTGGGACTTAAAGCAAACCTTTGCCCTTACAAAACCGTTATAAGTATGACTAACCTATCTTTCTTGAGATCACTTACCTCTTTTTATAAACATCGCTAAACATGTTTTTTTTAAACTGCAAAATAACAATACCTAAATGTGTTGATAGTCTACAGTTCAATTTGACATTAATATCTACACAAAAAAAAACTCGTAACTATAAATTGACCACTCTAGCTGGACTATCTATTAACAGAAACTGATTACAAGACATTGTGATTAGACCCTTGTTTAATTAAAACTGGTCAACGCATCATAAAGGTGCTCTCTCACCGGGAGCATTCGCGTGTAATGCATCGTTATAGATTTGAGCATTACATACTGAAGTAATGCTCGATGCTGATGTGATATGAGGGAGGAGAACACATAAAACGAGCTGATAATAGTGAACATAGGAGAACCGAGCATCACAAAGCACACCTTGCAATGATACCATGTGTAATATCTTGATACAACTTGTATCATCAATCAACTTCATTAATAGTGATTGCTAGTATACTAATTGTTACATTTAATGGGAATTCTCTTCAGTTAGTTTTATCGACTATGACGTCGGAATATATGTCGGGGAATGTCCTTGACTCATTCCCCGACATATATTAATGTTACAGTAGTGTTGTAAATGCAATGCTCAAAGTGGAATCTATAATTTTACATTCACTTTGTACTGTAAAACATTGGACGATTTGAAAAGAGTAACTGCTGGGTCTTCTCAGTAGAAACAACCCTCCGACGCCTGGGGTAGAGTCGCATTATGTACATGTATTTTGAGTATTGTTTATGTATTGTATTATTATGTGTATGTTTATTAATTAGCTAAAATTGAGATTCTTGACAATTCGAAAGTACTGTGTAATGGTCTACTTGAACAAAGGAATATTAAATTTGAATTTTACGTGAATGTTCCTGTGAGGGAGCACCTTAGAAGAAGTTCATTGATGTTGACAAGTCCATTGATGAGAAGCACTGCAATCATGCAAAGGTACAACCGGTAACAATGGGCACGGTAGGTTTTAACTGCCATTTTCTACGGCTCATGCCCCTGCACATAAGGGTTATTTGTTCAAGCACTGCCTTCATTATATCAACTTGCAAAATTACTTCACTAGTCAAAGCTTATTGCGTCACGAGTGGATGCGCCGTGACTACACCACTTATTTATTTTAAAACACAGTATTTGTTCGTCAAGCACACTCTTATGCACTGACAAAGACATAAAGCTTCCTGTCATCCGTTGTTGTATGGTGCGAAGATTTTACTTCAATTCCTATTATTTCATGTTATGTAGGTATGGGTACATGCACGTGGTGAATTGTACTAATGATCTTGTGCATCGCCTTAATTTCTATATCTTACCCTCAGTCTTGGTTGACTGGTAAAGCATTTTTATGTGCAATCGATATAATAGATGCAATAGATATCGCATGGGGCACCTGATTTTTGAATGTTAGGACGACATTCAAGAATCAATCTAATCAATCAATGCAAGCGTTGATTGATTAGATTGATTCATTATAAGTAGTCCACCAAAGTTTAAGTATGTTTATTCTCTAAGCATCCCGAACAGATTTCTGAAGAAATTGCTGAGGTGCCAGCACACGCACTCTACGCCTCGCTCTACGCCACCTGATCGCTGTTTAAGTGGACTATTAATACCTACCTAATTGTGAATAATAATAGACATTTTTATCCAGTTCTTCTATTAAATTCCTAGTAAATCTATAAGGGCAAGGCCACGAACACGAAGTCAGAGTAAGCTGGGCAAATTCTTACGAATGGACAATACAGGAAAGCTCCACTTAGCACGAGCATTTCCATTTAAAATCATCAATAGGCTGTAAATAAACTTCGAGAGTCGTTTTGGAAGAGCGGTTCCAGTAAATTTACAAATGACGAATGCTCGAGGTTCTAATACAAGTAAATGCTCATAGTCATAGTCCACGGCTGGACATAGGCCTCTCCCAAAGTGCGCCACAACACCCGGTTTTGAGCCTTCCGCATCCAGTCCGATCCCGCCACCGTTCGCAGGTCATCGCTCTAGTCTATACTCACCTTCAAACTGATAAATAATAGTAAAAGGAACTTGACATAAGTAGTAAACGGCTACCGACAATTATATTTTGTTCCGGTTGGTTAGCTGCGCAATCAGGCTTACCGATGAGCCATGTGTAAAATTCGTGTGAACGTACAAAAGCCCACATCTTTACATATTATTATGATATAGGTTCAAAGTATACTGCGTCGAACGCTTCGGTTACACAACACATTGTGTGTTTTCTAAATAAAAAGTGTCAAAATAATTAGCAGCTCTTCGTGGGAGGGTGCCATTCGCACAAATCTTGGTAACAGCTGCAAACGGACTTTTTCACAATAACTAGTAGGTGTAATACACGGTTGAGTGACATTGCTAGATTTCCCTAGATTCCCCCACTTTTGCAATAATGTTGATGTTCAGTCTCTGCCCTTTTATGGACCTTAAAATTTAACTGATTATTATTGTACCTAGAACACCTTGGACAATGTCTCTGAATCCACGAGGGATAGCTATACCTCTCAAAATATACTGGGAAACAAAATAATTAGGTCAGGATTTTGTTTTAACCATTAAGGATATTTCATTGCTGTGAACATACAATTGGTGCTTTGTGATGTATTAACATAATAAACCTTTGTACACACTTCGTTAGTTCATGAAGCTGTCTTCTGTTTGAATATTAAAATGAATATGAAAATTAATATGAATAATGTGACAGCTCGAGAATATTCTATAAGCTCAGCAGTTTTGAATGGCTCAGAAAGGAAACTACCCCAAATATTTTGCAAATGTTTGACTGAAATAGCGCCTCCAGGAAAAGCTTTCCTGGATAATATGAAGATAATTATTTGTTGAAGGTCCACAATCTCCAATTAGATCTGGCAACTGCATCACTTTCGCTTTCCTCAAGGAAATCTGACAGACTCGTAAATATTCTTGAGATATAAGATATACCCGTGAAATAATAAGACCAGCCTCACCCCTATCTTTTGTACTAGTGAGTGATCGACTACACAGAGTTTACACCCTGCGACTCGTACTTCACCCCGTACGACGAGTTAAAGCACCTTTCTATAATTGTACCCCAATTGCATAGCAAAGTCTAATTGCAATTCTTGAATGACAATTTCATGTATAGCATCTAACAATATTATAGAAATCTAAATCCATTAATAAATGAATAAATATTCTTGGACATTATTCGACACAGCGTCATCTAGCCCCTTAAGTAAAGCTTGTGGATATGGGAGTCTAGATAACAGATAAACAAACGTAAATTTTCTTTTAAATACATATACATCACGCAGACCAATACAAACAGACATGTTCAGACATTAATCTGTTAGACATGATCAAAGAGATTATACACAGTCGAACATAGTCATTTTTGGCCACTGCAAAAGGTTCTAATGCTACAAAGTCGTTTTTATCTTGCTTTTATAGCCAAATGACAATTGCAATAGAGCAAGGTAGCGGAAACGGGTAGCAAGTCATGCCGTATGCATCCCTGGACGTGGCGATTAGATCTCACCACCCTAATCAGCGCTGTCGTGTCGTGTGAAGGCCACGACAGCTCACGGGCCCTAGTGCGTCGTCACGCTCGCCTGCTCCCGAAAGAAGGCCTCTCGATTCCGAGTCCATTACTTTAAATATATTTTTTGCTACTTGGTGCGCAAGACTTGAGCAGAATTATCACGTGAGGTGAGAATTTTTGGAACAACCCAATGATATTTAAAAGAGGTAGAGATAGGTTATGCCAGTACTGACGCGAAGTCAAAAATTGACCCCTGGCGTACGTACCTATGATTTGACCGTGTGTACAAGATAGCATGATTATTTACTAGAGGTTAAACGAGACAGATAGGTACATGTTGCGCTGTGTTGTCTCAAACTGTCAATGCTTTGCTCAGGTGGTCAAAAGTCCTGATTTTGGGTGCCACTTTTTTGGCACAATCTTACGTATTTTTATTACAATATTTTAGAACCACCTAGCTCACTGACATTTCGATGAAGGACGCTCACTTTTATCGTCTATTCGCTTCGAGTTGAATACTCTCACTCTTTTCTAATGTTTTTTTTTAAATACCATGCGGCTAAGTAATTCTTGCTCCTATAGAACTGCAGTAGTGACGCGACTGTGATCGTAGGAGAAATACTTACTTCTTCTTTGCGTGTGGTAATTTTAAATTTGATGAGACCAGTTTAACAGAAAGCCTCTTCACTTCACACAGATTTTGTCCTTCTGTAAAACTCTATAACTTCGCAACTGTAATCGTCGAGTGAAAAAAACTAAGCCTCATACGATTTAAAAAAAGAGAGTACTAATTCGCGGCGAAGCAAATAGCCGCTCAATGTGAGCGTTTTCTCCTGAGGGAGATCGAGATGTGAAATTATGTCAGAGAGAATCGCTATTCTAGTCGCATTTAAAAGAAGTAGACCTCCCTTTCCGAATAGTTATTATATTCTTATAGCACCTAATTAACTATCATCCGGTGACGCACTCTCAGTCTTGAACTCGTCCAATTGACTCTGTGATGATTCAAAAGCATTGCTACTACAATGACCAATACTTTTCGTTATCAGATCTGGTCATCATCAGTTCGAACCGCCTCTAGTTCATTGATGATTCTCATCGACTGTTACAAACAAAGACTTTATAACTGTTATTGGAAATATGTTGGATAAAGCCTAAATACCTTAATACATTTTTTTGTAAAAACGTACTTTTAATATTAGTAAACATCGAGACCAAAATAAACAGACATGTTCATGCACACGAAAGTATTTATGCAGAAACCGAACCCACGAACTCTGGTGAGTAGCCAATTTGAATTCTGGATACTGAATTGTGATAATCGAAAAGTTTAAAGAAAACGGTAAAACAATAAAATCAGCTGAGTAATAAATGTGTTGATTGAACCATCTACTGACTTAATTCTCTTCAATTCGTTTTCAGGGGAAAATAACTTTGTACATCTCCTGCATCATTGGAGTCATCACGAAAACTATCTTAATTAATAATGTCAAATGCACAACGAACCTAATTAGTCCTCACGCAATATCTCTTGTCTCGAAATTGTGACCCGTAATTTTGTTATTCGTTTAACTTGCGCTTCAAGATCACGGTGAAGACTCATATTTTAATCAAATTTAATTGTAGCATTATTGTTGACAATAGAAAATTCAAAACCCTAAAACGCCACCTCAAGGAACTGTTTTAAGAAAATTCAAAAGTAAGGAAGAAACATACAATAGAAAGTCAGCTACTGTTATGAAAACAAATTATTAAATCTATTCAATTACGTTTATTTCACTAAAAAACTTGGAAACTGTCTCCCGTAGAGACGGGGCAGCTGCTCACAGGGTCAATTAAGAATGACCCTCTCGTCGTAATCCACTTAATTCAAGATGCATCGATGCTCTCCGAAGATGCTTCTGCCTGTGGTCTCTCTAACTTGGCTGGGTAAAACTGACTGCTCAAATACTGCGGCTAGAATGCGGTGGAATTTACGAGTTGTGCGTTAAGAAGTTTCAAGTTTATTTAGGATACATCTTAATGACTATCGCGTCTATCATCCAATACCGTAATAAATTTAGCCGTACAATATACCGTAATGATATCAGGGTAGCGATTCACAACCGAGTTATCGAACGATTCGATAACTTTCAATAAATTCTAGTAAATCGGTTGTTCCGCGTAATAGCTTGAATTTTGTATATGTTAAAGCCAATGGCATCAAGTATTTATTAGGTGAATAATACAGACACCTCCCACATCAAAAAATTGATATATATTTTTTTGAAAATTACCGAATCGTTCGATAACTCGGTTGTGAATCGCTACCCAGAACAGCGATTCAGAACCACATTATCGAACGCTTCAGTGTATTCCTTTAAATTCAATATTCAATCTGAACAGTGTCTCTACTATTTTGTTACATACTGCAAGTCGTAAGCTTTTACACATTATGATAACAGAATTGAACGCCGTTGCTGAACGAGTAATTTACAAATATTAAGAGAAATTTGCGGTTCGATAACGCAGTTTCGATTCGCTACCGTCGCCATCAAGTGCTGTTTAAATCAGATTTGAAACTTCAAAAACATTAAAGTTTATCGAACATATGTGTGTATTTTACTGGCGATGAGATCCGCAGTGAAGCTACATATGCTTGATATTAAATCTCCGACGAACATGCGGGCGACCACGTGTTGCCAACACTTTTTCTATCATCTTAGATACAATACTCCCAAATCCCCTGAGAACTTTGTTTTTTACGCATCCGACCCCTAGGTCCGGATAGCGAAGTTATGCTTCCAAACATAATTTTTCTTAAATTGAAAATTTATGTTGTTTCAAATGTTTCAAGTGGTGAGTCCTGCACTTTAGAGCCAGCTTGTGCGAATGTTCTGAATAGGATAGAAAATTTTGCTGAGTGATTCCTTTGAAAGTTTCTACAAACATTTGACTTAGGTTAATCCAAAACTTTGTCGATTGAATTATAGCAACGTAATTCCAAATAAATTCGAGTACATAATTGTATCAAAGCTGAAAACGTACATTCGTAAACTTTCTAATTGCGTTATTACCGCCCGATATTGATGCTAATATCCGAACTTGCTATACAAAAAAATACTGCTTATTCGGTAAAATTAATTGTATGGGCAATAACATGTTCCTGGCCAGTTCCGAGAGGCCGAGAACAGGTTGCGATAACGGTGCCGGTTCGATATCCGGGCGAACCTCGTGAAACTGATATTAAACGCTGTCTTGTGAGCGCAAGATAAACTTAGAGATATTTTCTAGTTATAACTTAGATTTTGTTCCAAAATTTTTGTGCTTTCTGCTTACTGATTGCAATATCTTGCAATTTATATATTTAAGGTTTTTTAGCTTATATTATTTAATCTGCTTACGCAGTCAATCCAAAGATATTTTGCAATGCAATGAATAATCGCTCGTCAACGTAATTAATATCAAAAAATAACTCTAATAGGTTTTTTTAAACGTGGGATTTGTTGGCTCTATAAAACAAAACTTTACCTAGTGTGGAACACAATAATTGCAATAAAATAATAACTTTCGCGATACTACTCTTCACGAAACCTAGTTCACTTGAACAGTACCAAGGCATTGCGCAGGGTATGGTCAATGTTTTGGAGAGAGACTTTCCTAACATATTCATGCTGCTTGATATATATTATTGATACATATTCATATTGTTGTGTTATCAAAGTACAATATAGCTTCATTCGCTACATATTTTAATAACACTAATGAGGTACAAGATGTGTCCTAGGAATCACCCTTGTGGCACGTCTACTTGATTTCCTTGGTGTGACTTATTCTACTAACCAAGATCGACTAAAGATAATCAGCACTTTACGTTAAATTAAAACAATAACATAAACAAGCTTCCGTTTTGTTTGTTATCTCTAAATCCAGTAACAAACGTGTAACAACTAATAACACAGTTTATTTGTTCTTGACACGAATTTTGAATTGAGAAGAGAGGAAAAAAAACGTTTTTCCCGCGTAGCTCACATGTGCGCGGCCATGTTCCCAGTGCGCATGCGCGTGGGAACCGCTCGAGCGCTCGCGCCATCTTGTGAGCCCATTTTGAGACGCGGGCGCTTTTTGTTCATCGAAATTAACATTTTATATATTATTGTGTCTCCGAATTAATTTTCTATCGAAACGATGCAACCTTCCCGTGTGAAAGGTTTTGAGCTGGTGCAGTTCTTTGAAAGAGATGATTGGAGCTAGTTTTGGCTAACTTCTGCATACACACTTCTTAGACATTTCCTGGCCTTTATAATGAATTAGAGTTCTCTTTCATCGTTCAGTTAGCTATTCTTAAAGAACCATTATTTACTTTTTTCAGTCAATGCTGTCTCACATGTTGGCTTTCCACTTTTCACTCCCAGCGAAAGAAAGAGATCCTCGACAAGTTTTTTAGGTCCTGCCTATATTAAACATTTTAGCCTGCGCTGTCGACTTCCACTAACATGGTTAATGCCGTTGTAACCTCTATAACATCTTCATTTTCAGTTGGCATATATGGATAAAGTACCCACCCTTGAGAGAACAATCTAGATGCAATATTATTTATTATTTTGTGTTTTATATTACCAACCAAGGGTTGTTAAGGCGACGGGTAATGCGCGTAAAAGAGGTGACTTTCAATACGTTTCATGGCAAAAACATTGAACCTAAGATATTGATACTGATACAATATTATTACTTATATGTTGACCTATAGGTTACCATGCCAATTTGTTTTAGTTCTTATTAAGGAATGTTACATCATAATTCGTTAAGAGACATCATGTGGATGCCAATGACGATGATGATCAGACAAAGCCGAAACATAGAGTTACGTTAAAACTACTGACTCAACAGCGTTTAAATAATAAATATATATAATAATAAATGATTTGATTGATTGATTGATTAAATATTCCCTGACAACAGATTGGATAAATTCAGTTCGAGAGACGTGAATCCGTTCTTCCCCTGAACGGCGGAAATTTCGTCATTCGAATCAAGGCTTTCAGTTTTCGAACTAATAGTTGTCTAAATACTGGGCTTGAAACAATTTTTTACTCTCCATTTATTAAGGTCTGTGACCTATTCAACTTAAAACTAGCACAAATCAAACTGCTGTTGACTGTCTCATCCACTCTTTTCATGAAGCAGGCAGCTTCCGCTGCGTCATACATCGCTTCCTACCTTACGACTGTGCGCGGCAATTTTTAACACACCCAGCATTGTATTGCGGGGTACTTTCATTGACGCGTCGAGGAAGCAGGAGCAATGCACTATAATCTTGTGAGACGGCGCGGGCGCACGCAGAAGCGTTAAGTCGATCTGGCACTTAGTACTGAGAAGGATAAATAGGGTGTATTGTGAGCTGAGGGAAAGTGAATTCTGTGTTAGGGTTTCAGCCGAATAAAAAGAGTAACTGCTGAGTTTCTTGTCGTAGAAACAACCTTCCGACACCGGTGGTAGAGACACATAATGTGCGTTCTTACATGTATTTCATGTATCACTACATGATATAAAACAAAGTCGCTTTCTCTGTCCTTATATTCTCTGAAATCTTTACAACACAACGGAGTTTTTTTTAAATAGATAGAGTGATTAAAGAGGAAGATCTATACGTATTACATGACATAACATCCCATTGCCAAGCTGGTTCGGGTCTTGAAATTAAATGAATGGTTTAAATGTAGATATTGTCGTTGAAAGGGTTCGTTTGCTTTTTAAATTCTTGCATAGACTACGACCGTTTAACCAGGAGGCTAACTTATTCCACCACCTATGAATATATTACTTAAATGGAAAAGGAAAAAGGCAGGCTAATAGCGCTCGCAGATAGGCCTATACTGAATAGGCCTTATTCAGTCATAGTAAAAAGTGCTCCAACTCAATGCATAAATGGTCTGCAAAAGACACAAAGGTGGTTGATTACATGGGCAGTTTTTTTACTATTATTTTATTTATTATGTGTTTGCGTTTGAAGACTGTGAAGACTGTGTTTGCGATTGACCCCTTGAAGACTCCAATGTTCTATGAATCCTGAAACACAGATGCGGTTAGAGCGTTTTATCGGATTTCATCATTAATTTGGTGCAAAGTGGTAATGCAACAGCTCATAACCGGTAACCCTACCTGCATCCGATTGGAAGGGGTTTGACCGTCCGGACGTCCGACCGACCGAGAGCAACTCGGCCACCAGACGGCCGACAGACCCGGGATGTCGGCGTGTTGTTATGCAAATGCCTTTCATTGCACAATCAATATAATCTTAAGATCTTAATAAATGGCAGCCTGGAATTGGTATAACTTTGATTCAATCAATTGGTTTTCGTTTTTTACGCCGACTGTACTGAATTTCTGTCCGGTTCACCGTAGTACTAGAGACAAAAATTATATTTGCAACTTCTGTGTATACCTACGCTACGAGTGATATCAATGGATTGGTGGTGATGTCCTGAATACGAATCTGTCGGTCGTAGAGTGCCAAAGTGGTGGGGGGAGATGGGGGGATAGATCAAAGTTGGCGAAACGGCCCTTTTGTTTTTACGCTATATCTTCGCAAATACTTGTTGTAAGTATTTCTTAGAGATGTAGTTTTGTAAAAAATGGTTGAGTAATAAGAAAGCCGTGTTATGTCTTCACAAAGAAAATCTTTGTTAATTGAACATAATTTGCCAAAAAAAGCGTGCACGAGAAAAAATAATTAAAAATGTTAGGTCTTCTTTTTCATAAAAAAGTTAATTAAGGCAGTGGCCACATCAGTGTAAACACCGACTAATCTTCAAAAAAAAAAACAAAATATTTGAATGTGAAAAATTATCACACAATAATTATCTGTTCAACAAACAAACGCGAGAATCGACGATACTTTGTATTAATTGCCTTTAATAAATGAAAACTTAATAAAAGTTTGCATCATACTGAAACTGGAAATAAAAGTCACATTTACTTTTTACTTAGAGAACGGCAGAATGCAAACGTGTTCAGTACCGAACCTGTCAAACTTCAATAAATCTAGCTAAAAGCTTGAATATGTAAGCGATTCCTGTTAGCAGCAGGTAAATATTTTATAACTCTAAGAATGCTTAGAATATGCAAATAAAAGAATGCAGCAACCGGAGCCTAGCTGTCTCAATACTTATTCTAAACGTACAGAATTCAAAAGGAGAATCCTTAAATGTCATTGGTAGGAATAATTAGCGGACGTGCTCTGATTGGACGATACGCACAGCAAGGAAAATCAGATTGGTGCATCTTTTCGCTTCAAAATAATTGGTTCTAGCGTTCAAACTAATATGAACTTTACGTTGTAAGTTTTAAAGTTGAAGATAGGTTTGTTTGTTTTGAACACAGTACGGAATTCGACTCACGCGTTATAGCAATGTAGCGATTGCCTTTTAAATTCACTGTGGCGTTGTAAAGGGCCTTTATGGTCGCAATGCATTGCATCAAGATTGATTTGCTTATTTTAGGTAAGCGTAATGGTTCTTGGAGGAAAATACAATTACGTATTGATTCACTTCAAAAAACCTGGAGCGTTTTTGTGAGAATTGGTCTTAAAAAAATATTTCAAATACAACGTCGTCATGTCCCCAAACAAACACACGGTTGGTTGAGTACCTACCACGAAGGTTTTTCCTCATATTTTGAATATGAATAAACTTATGTATGTACGAGTGTAAAGAGACAGCAACAATTAAATTTAAGTTTCTTATTCTTGTTCTTCACTTACAAAAGTAAATAATATCAACAATGAATATAAACATATCATTATTATTAGCCGGCCGTAGTTAACTGTTGTACCTACTTCTCGAACTAAGATCGAAAGATTTCAAAAGTCCCCTTATATTGGAACAGAGGCGCTTTATTTTCTAACAAAGACAAAACAAACATAAAACTATGATGTAGCACATTTTAAAAGTCGACTTAAGTTCATATGCATTGTCAACCAGTAGGTAGGTATATTGTGTGTAGATCAAGTAGGGCTCGTAGCCGTAAACGTATCGGAGTAAGGTTTAGTGTTCAAAGTTAGTTAAATGCCGTTCTACAGGGTGAATTTGAAGTCGGTCAACATTTTATAGGTTATAGATTTGCCTTACATTTATGTAAAAATAATTTCAGCGTAAACACATCAAAATACCATTTATTTTTAAAGCTGTGGCACCGACCATGGTGAACGCTTTTTACACAACTGTACTACTTACGACAAACGTTGCTATTTAAGTAGACATTCCTACGTAATTTTATATATCGATTCTGATACACTTCTTTATAAATAAAATGGATTGCTGTTCGTTAGTCTCGCTATAACTCGGGAACGGCTGGACCGATTTTTCTAATTTTGGATTTGATTTATTTGTAAAAGTTCAAGAGAGGTTTTAAAGGTGAGTAAACATGGGAAAATGCTAGTAATATAGTGAAAAACAACAATTTAGTTTTCCTTAGCAACCGTTTCTACCTGTCAAGGATTGACGACAGAACGATCGGGACAGCTAGTTTTCATTAGAAAACCACAAAATAATTAACACTTAGTAAAAGTACTACAATTTCCCCTAAAAGTTTGTCAATTGATTACGGTTTCACCCTGTATTTGGTAAACAATGGATGATATTCACAGTCGCTGCTTCTAAGAACGGACTATACATAAATATCACCATACATGAAAGCTATTTGACTCTTGCCCTGGCTATTTATAAACAACGACATTATTGCTCTATTGTGTTCGGAATCTTAAGAAAAATTGCTAGTTATTATGCAGATTGAGGCAACTTGATACTGGCTTCTGTTACAGAGGGCGACAATAATTCTACTATGCTTATGTTTGTAGATGAGAGTTTACTAGTTAGGTATCTCTTAGTTCAATAATCGAATGTCACAATTTCAAATCTGCTTAAGAACGACGTTGGTTCTGGGTCCACCTATTGTTGTATGTCAAAGAAATGTCATTTGGCAAGAGCGAGATAAAAAACGGAAATTCGTTGCCTGATGTGCCTTTGACGACAAATGCTAGAAGAGGCCATTGGCTTACACTTGAAAAAAGCCTGAACTTTCGCTGAACGAGCGATTTACCAATCATCATCGACCTAGCAATTATCCCGGTTGTTGCCGTTACGGCTCTTTCTGCATCGATCTTGTGCATCCCTCTCTGTGAGGCCACTAGCACGTATGTCATGTCATCCCTCACGACGTCAAACCACCAGCACTTTTTGGGTCTACCCCGTTTGCAGGGACCTGGCGGAGGCGGCATGGCAAGACATTTGTTTCCCACGTAGCTTGCCGGTTGCCGTAAAACGTGTCCGTACCACCGTAGGCGACGGCGAAGCTTTTCTGATTGAATCGAAAAGAAATACTCTCACTTTTTTAATAACAGAAGTCATGATCCAAGTATTATATCGTTAAATTTGGATCACATTTATAAGTTCAGCAATATTGATTGTTGGTCTTAATTAGTCTTAAAGAAAAGCACAAAACAAACTGTTTTTTGTAAATAACAACCACACGCGTTTACTTAATAAATCCACATTCTGAAAAACCTCATGTGAGCTTGGGGGATGGGGGGGAGAGGGTTGAATAAAATCTCACGACATCTCACCAAGGGAGAGATAGAAATTTTTAAAAAACACCTCACTTATCTTATGGACGCCCTCCAAACCGTTGTGAATCGCTACCCTGGTAGGCTTCTCCGAAAGCCAGCGCAATATTCAAAACAAATTAATTACGCTGTTAATACCTTCCGCCGCAGATCCCATTTACCAGTAATTGTCGCAAAGCACTTCCTGTACCACAATCTTGGATCTCGTGTTGTGTGTAATAATATATCGTTATCTTTGGCAGCATC
Source organism: Udea ferrugalis (assembly GCA_950022985.1). Taxonomy (NCBI): domain Eukaryota; kingdom Metazoa; phylum Arthropoda; class Insecta; order Lepidoptera; family Crambidae; genus Udea; species Udea ferrugalis. The sequence goes on from OX465515.1 coordinate 4,290,936, forward strand.
GCTGCTCACGCAATACCTTGGAAACAATTAAAACTTGGCTAAAAGAGTACTTATTCATTAACTTAGACATTAACTTGTCTTATCAGAGGTTACGCAAGTACTTCATCTTAAGGCGTGATGTACTCCCATGAAGGTTTACAAATGACTACCCTCTTAATTAATTGAAGAGCCTACACAAGACTATAGTCCGTTTTTCTCTGCAAACGAGTACCGTACATATAAACTGCTTTGCTATTGGTCCAAAAAGTCAGTTACACGTTAACAAGGGCATCCCATCTCACTCTATCAATATCGGAAATTTAACGAGTGACATACTTAGTACCTACTAGTTTGTTAAAAAAACAGACTAAAGTAACTTTCTGATCCTCCTGATTCGGAACCTCTTGTGTTAACCTACAAATGGTGGAGTCGAAATACAAGGTGGCCCGTTTACGGTAACCCTATTTTCGTTTGAAATGTTTTATCTCCAATCACATAAATCACTCAAAAATAATAAGTGATGCGTACCTAACTATTTGAAATTCAAACAAGTTGTTATGATGCACCATGTTTCTTTTAGAATGAAATCTCTACATTTTCACAAGAATAAAAATGCTCGTGGACCTAAATTCAGACTGAAAGATAATGGAACCTACCATCGCGTGCAAGTTATCGTTGGCAAAAACAATAAAATATCATTAAATCATATTACACCAAAATATACGCTTTTTAATTAAGAATTATTTCAGTAAGTGTGAACAACTCTTCGTAAAAGTGATTTCGTACTAATATCATAAATGCGATATTATTATATATGGATTATAATATTATATATTATGGATGTTACTTATTCTTTCGCGTAAGGACGGACTCGGATGAAACTTTACAGTTATAGAGCTCATACAGCAGAGTAACTCTAAGGCTACAATTTATAAAGATTTTGTTCAAGAAACTAAAGTCCATGCGGAGTACAACATATTTTTACAACAAATAACGCAATGCTCAATACAGTATCATATTAGTCCCACAAGTGCCTACATAATGACTTCACCGTATCTCGCAAGTTCCATCACCGTTAGCCGTGTCTCACTTCGCATGGTTTTTGCATCGATTCTCTCGATCCCACGAGCTCGGTCCCGTTGCACCCGCTGGATCGATCGATTGCAGAAGCGATTTAACCGCAGCGACCGATCGTCACCCTGGTCAATAGGCATGATGACTGTATTTTTTTTTTGTTTATTATCGAAAGACCTTACATTTATGTAAACAATCCTCAAAGAATCACTTCATCTGGATCAATACCACCAGAGATATCACAATTTGAAATGCACATTTTTGGACTTGCCCAAAAACGCTCCATACAAAAGTGACAGCGATAGTGACGTCACTGTCGCTTTTGTATGGAGCGTTTTTGGGCAAGTCCAAAAAATGTGCATTTCAAATTGTGATATCTCTGGTGGTATTGATCCAGATGAAGTGATTCTTTGAGGATTGTTTACATAAATGTAAGGTCTTTCGATAATAAACAAAAAAAAAAATACAGTCATCATGCCTATTGGTGTGTGAATGAGGTTAGTGTGCAGTGGCAATCTATGCAATGCCTTCGGATGAATTAAAAGAGGTGGATACGTTATGTCAGAACTGATGCGAAGTCTAATATTGTCGGTCGTAGGTACGTACGTACCCATAATTTGACCGTGTGTACAAGATAGGAGATAGTATGATCATTTCCTAGAGCGTAAATGAGACAGATACATGTTGCGCAGTGTCGTCTCAAGCTGCTAATGCTTTACTCAGGTATTCGGGGGGCCACTTTTTCAGCACACGTAACCTATCTACGTTTTTTTTATTATAATATCACACATGATATACTCAACTCTCTACTCGTAGCTGCAATTTTGTAATCCAGTTTCTGCGTTTTTCTATACAAATATTATAAAGAGGAAAGGTTTGATTTTTTGTTTGTTTGTATGAATTGAATAGGCTCCGAAACTACTTGGCAGATTTGAAAAATTCTTTCACTGTTGGAAAGCTACATCATTCCTGAGTGACATAGGCTATATTTCATTTTCAAAAAAAATAGGCATCCTTACTAAAATTACGATAACGTTAGTCCACGCGGACGAAGTCGCGGGCGGCTGCTAGTATTTCATATTCCGAAGTTAATACATTTATTCAAATTCAAATTCAAATCCAATGCTTCTTTATCCAAATAGACCATTACACAGTACTGTACATAATGTGACTACCACCGGCGACGGAAGGTTTTTTATAATTAAAAACCTCTGTCTTCTTCATACTCTACTGATGTTTAGACGCAGATAGCTTTGACAGGTTAAGCGGAATTCAAGGCAAGCATTTTAATGCCTTTAGTTCAATGAACCATACAAATTTGAAAAATTATTATTCAGTTTTAGAAATTTTAGTTAAACTTACTAAGTATGGAGATAACTACTCGCTTAAAAAATTACATTGAAGATTCATATTTAATTTTCATAACTTCTGAATTTTTAATACATTCGCAAACAAATCTACTATACTTTACTGAGCGATTAGCAGCATAGGTAATGAGATATTGTGCTGTAACGATTGGCATTATCGACTGGTTGCGAAACCTCTCGTCTAGTGAAAGGCCGCGGGTTGGCCTTTGGCTTATCGACATCGATAGACGGAGGAATACGGGGACTTCCCCGGTGATAACTTATCGACCAGATTGAATCATGACACCATTAAGGGTTAAACTATTAACAGCTTGCTATACAGTTATAAGCGTTGGTTTTAAAAAATCGACTCAGCGTTTATAAAAATGGCCACTACCACCTGTTAAAATTGCAAAAAAAATTGTAGGAATGGTTTAAATATACATCCTACTAATATTATAAGAAAGTTTGTATGTCTGGATGTGCTGTGTTGCTCTTTCACGTAAAAACTACTGAATGGATTTTAATGAAACTTTACAATAATGTTGCTTATACATCTGAATAACACATAGGCTACAATTTATAAAGATACTGTGTAAATTGTTGAAAATATCAAGTAAATATAAAAATGTCCGCGGAATCACGTGGTATGGCACGACAGACGGCTGCTGTCATTGGCGTAACTATGGGTGCGTTCCGAATTGAGATATCACGCTAACGTCCATCTGACGTCAGACAATTTAACGAATCCGTTCATTTTAAGTCCACTTAAGTCCACGCGGACGAAGTCGCGGGCAGCCGCTAGTAAATAAATATGGAAGAGAAAAAGAGCTAATCCATTTCGAGATAGTAAAGTTCTTTCCAACAGTTCCTTTGACAGATATGTGGTGACATTTTTACACCGAAAGGGTTAATTTTTAAACACTTGCTATAGGTTTTCGGATTGACATCGGCTTTGGTTTGATACATTGATACATCTTTGTTGTTTATGGTCAACGACAGAGATAAAGCAATAAAAACTCTAGACTTAAAACCGTTAGCTCAGAACATCGAAGATCAAGTTGGATTTACAATTCTTAGAATAAGTTATTGTTGTAACCATTTTCAGCCATAATTAGGTACAAACCTTGCAAATAAACTCTTTCAAATAGTGCTTTTTAGGGCTGGCAGAAAGAAAAATATACCTAGCTAAGGTATATTTTTCTTTCTGCCAGCCCTAAAAAGCACTATTATAAAATATCGAAGTTCTACAAGGCAATAAGAAATGCAGTCGCATCAAGCCGTTATGGCGACTCCACGACGACTTGTTATCCCAATTTGTTAATGGTCTTCTGACAGGTTGAGAGCCTATTGCCCTATAGGGCTAGAGCAGGAATGCGGCCGCATAAGGGCTTGATGCGGTCCTGCGCGTTTTTACCGACCTAACGGTGATGGCTCGCTCTGCGCAGTTATAGCTTGTTGGGGCTTGATTCCAAGGGGCTTTCTTACGATCTGCCAATCCATAGTAATATTGTAAATACGTAAGTCATTCCTATGTGTGTGAATGTTATGTTACGTTTTCGTGCATAGTTATTTCAAGCAATTATTTTTGTAATTTAAATTCTTTCCCGTTATAGGTAGATGTTTTACCTTTTGGCCGGCCCCTTCAGAATAGGGTAGATGACTATGAGTGATTTTGCATGTTTTTTTATGTTCCCCAAAAATAATAATTGATTACAAATGTTATTGTAAAACCACAATCGAAATTCGTTTCAAAATGAGGCTACAATAGGCCTGCAAACTTGGGTGGGCAAGTCCATTTCATATGTGTTAAATTTTTGTAAAACAATATCACTTTTTTGTAACCCAAACTATTATGAAGGAATTATGTTAGGAGACCATTATCATAAACGCAATATTGAATATAGCTGTCGAACAAAGTTATTACGCGCTCCTTACAAAAACAGTGACAGTGACGTCACTGTCGCTGTCACTTTTGTATGGAGCGTTTTTGGGCAAGTCCAAAAATGTGCATTTCAAATTGTGATATCTCTGGTGGTATTGATCCAGATGAAGTGATTCTTTGAGGATTGTTTACATAAATGTAAGGTCTTTCGATAATAAACAAAAAAAAAATACAGTCATCATGCCTATTATCCCAATCATGAATGGAGTCCAAAGTCTCCTATGTGCCAAAAAACCAGTGTGGGAACAAGTGGATACCTAGCTTTATGGCATGTATAAGCTGCGATTACCGCACAAAACCGTTAATTACCTACATAATTTACTATTAAAAGATAGCCATAGTGGCACAGTTAATAAGGATCGGTTCATTTATTAGTAATGACATCTCAGCTACTGTTCAGTCACATACCTCTTCACGTTTTGATATGTTGTCCAATTTGAAATTATTAACAACATACTTAAAAAGCTTTAAGATGATCAGTAGTTATTGAAACATCAATCCGATTATTAGTTACATCCGTATTTATAATCGTTTGATATGTAATTGGGTTCCATTTCTAATTGGTTGGTTAGTAATTAAAATAATCGTACAGAGGCGTTCACATCAACCTTAACAGAGGAGCACTTTATACTGCTGACATAAAGACCCACAAAGTTAAAATTCAAATGTTAATAAATTTATGAATGATTTTAGCAACTAGTAAAATAAAAAAACAAACATTTACATTTAAAAAAATATATACTTGAAAATAAATATTTACATTAAAAAAATATAATCCTTGCTAGACACTTGCGGCATAGACGAAAATAATTAATAATTAATTATTTACGAATATGTATCTATTATAAATCTTAATAGAGTAGCTTTTTGTCCAAGGTTTGACTTTTACAGCTCTACTGGGCAATGGGGTGAGCTCTCAACCCCTAACATTAGGCAGTGTACCTTAGGGCACCCTGGGGGCACCCCAGGGGGTTCAAAGCCTCGGCTTAGGGCGTTAATAGTAGATGGCTATCGAACGTAAACGAATTAATTAATAATTAGACTTGACCACAGATTTAGAAGAAAACTACGATTCATATAGTGTTTTATTTTCAAACAGCGTCCTCACTGTAAGTAGGTATGTTTACATTTCTATGCAAAATGTCCCCGATCTATTCACACGTGCAGACGGTGGACCTTATGAGAAAACAGCAGAACTCAAATTAGCATGTCATTACGTTACTGCTACGTTTAGTCTAACTTCGGTTTTGAGAATAAAGACCTTATTTGCAAGTAATAATAGAAATCTAAATTCTATAAAACACTGTGCTTCGTAGACGTCATGAATTCTAATGACAATTCGATATGGATGAGTGCCTATCAGACCGTACTATTTGGACAATAGGAGATATTTATTCATAGATAGGTGTTACTAGACTTATAATACAAAGTTAAACAAAAACATATTTCACGGGAATTTTTGCAAGTAAATTTAAATATGTACCTATTTACGCAATTAATAACTTAAGTTTCGAACATAAATAGCGCATTGCGTCGTCTTACATATTCTGTGATCATCCACAGACAGCCCATCCCATGGTACAAAATAAATATTTTCTTAACACACCTATCTGTCACTTCGAAAATATACCAAGAAAGACAGACAAAAACATTGTTTTTATTTTCTATTCTCCTACTGTTTTATTCTAAGTTTATTCACATTGTGCATATATATTTTTTTTCGAGAGAGAAGAAAACGCCAGTTTCAAAACTACCATTCATTACTTAAAGATAAATTCGACTAAGTAATTCCGAAGTGACTGTACTCTACTAGAAACTCTTCTGGACCCCAAGGCTACTTCCCATTGGGGTTTGCGGCAAAAATAAGAAAGTACTGCTTAAAGCGTATTTAGGTATTAATTTTATGCGAATAGAATCAATCATAATGCATAATCTGCGATCATCTTAGATTAGATTCATCTATCCACCGGTCACAACCTGCCGGTTGCCGTCGGCTACCATTTATTAACCCTGTCATTGGTCATTTCCTCCGGCAGCTTATCTCTGATTTACAACTGCAAACTGTTCAATAATTACCTGCCTTTTAAGACACGGAACATATCAGTCAATTTGGATATCCGCCCTGTGCTTGATTTCAATAAACCAGTTGCTTTCAATTAATTATTTGACTTTAAAACTAGTAGTTTGTGATCGCCGCGGAGTCTGCCTATTGATATTGTGTTAGTGTATTTTAACAAAAAATTACTACCATCTAAAATGCTTGGACTGTGCAAGTTCAATGAGAAAATATTTGATCTTAAAGCCGTCTTAGTTAGGCATAAAGTGTACTACATATTTTACACAAGCTACAGTTTTACTGAGCGATGAACAATTGTAATAAAATAAATATCATCGGCCATTTATTCACTTCTAAGAACTAGGATCCCAGTGAAGATAAGAAACACTTTATTGCATACAAAGAAAACAGAGTAAATTAACTAACAAGGAAAACATCCAAATAAAAAATCCAAAGCAAAGCTTTTAAGAACTGGGACCCGGATGTACAGCAGTATCGAAAATACGCAAACACTTTCGATCTGTCACATTGACTTTGTTGTCATAACCATATAAATGACGAAGATGCTTTCAAATTAGCCAGTTATGCTCACTAAAGCGATTACATAGTTTTGATTCTGACCACTTGGCACAGATGATGGCGTTCAAACCTACGCCTATTAGAAACCTAGCGACCCCTCTTTTAAAACTCTCTTGTGAAAATAACAATAACATTTTTGGCATAAACATTGACTACGGTGTAACAGGCAGCCTACTTCAAATAGTTATTACCAACAGCAATGCTCATTCGTACGTTGAACACGACGAGAATACGAAACGCTCCTACTACCTACCTATCACAACAGCGATTTGTAAAACATCGCCTTCGACAAAGTAACACGCAAGTATGTCGGTCGACTGTGATGGGAATCATAACATTTTTTATTTGGATAGCCCGTTACGGTTTGTGAAGCACGATCGAACATTTTTGTGCACATTATAGATACACACTTCAATCTTAATACTTGTAGGTATGTAACATACCTACCGCTTTTTGTGTCGAGGGTCAATACATACACACAGTGCACGAACATTGTCACAACATGACAGAGTGTCGAAGTTCATCTAAACTTACTTTTTTTTACTATTCCTTCCTACTAATCCAACTCGGGCCTCTTCAAGAAGAGAGTGAACAGCCATCCGTTAGGCTGGCATGTACAGTCAGCCAAGAAAGTGGTCTACCACTTTTGACAAAAGTTTCTGCGAGATGTAATGATCGCTAAGGTTGACTTTTCTAACACCGTTTAACACAATGCACAATTATGTTATGACGTTTTGTCTGTTAGGTATTTGAGATGCCTGACATTTGACGTCATTGGGTGACTTAATTTAACCTCGTTAAATGCGATATTCTATTTGCTCATCGAAAACCATGGCGATCTTTTTGAAGAGAAACTTATTACTACTGAAAAAGAAAGTCTCACTGACAATTCTACTGTCAAGTATTCCCGTCAATGAAATATTATTATCAATCTGTTACATACATAATATGATTATCCAAACTTGACACTTGGCATGACGTTATATCATAAGTGAAAAAGAGACCAATAGTCACTGACACAAACTTATTGCCAGGGAAAATTTACCTTATTGTTCCATGACGTTCAAAAATGAATCTCAACCGTAGGGTGGTAGACCACATTTTTGGCTGACTGTACCTACCACCTTAGACCACATCATCACTTACGATCAGGTGAGATTGTGGTAAAATGCGGTCCTAAGTTATAAAAAAAAATAAAGAACCTCGTGCTTTTGCTCATTATCAGCTCTACAGTTCGTTAAATACCCTTTATTTATATTTAATAAAATGTAGATTTCTTAATAAAATTTTATTTAATTGTGTTATTTAATTTTAAAATTTATCGTTTTTTTCAAATTAAACTAATTTAGATAGAAAATAGATTTAGATCGAGTTACCTATTAATTAACACTCGGGTCCCACCTATATGGCCACACATTACATATACTGAAGGCATGGACCATTATTTATTTAAACTTTAATTTACAAAAATAGTACAAAAGGCGGACTTGCCAAAAGCATTATCTACCAGCCAACCATTGGACGAGGCAGAAACGCTTTATGAGAATGTTGTGTAGCTGAGTCTAAAGATTCAGGTGTTACTTGTTATTCTTAGCTGATTAGCGTTAGTACTGCATCGACTAATAGGTAAGTTATTTTTATTGTTTGTCACGCTCAGTGTACATATCCTGATAAGTAGATACTACGGCCAAGTGGACTTGTCCATGTGTCACTGTAACTGGGCAGTGTAGTGTGTATAGTGTAGCATTGGAAACATTAATTTGGTGGACCTTTCTAAGTTTAACAAGCTTTTATTAACTACTAGCTGTCCCAACAGACGTTCTGTTGTCAATCATTATAATATTTCTTCTTTCTATGTGGCCAAAATTCGGGCTTTTGATAACTTTAAATGGAGACCATTAGGTTCAAAACAACAACGGTATTTTTCAAAATTGTATTTTTTAAATAGAATTTAGGCAAAAAAGTTTATTTAACCCGGCGTCATGACGTAGGAAATTGTTACACGGACGTTGGGGCTGAGGCATTTTCACCCTGATGAGCAATGTAAGTATTTAAGTTTCTATTCGAAGAATCATTTGGCGTTAATAGAGGTATTAAACATTGCAAAAAAAACATAAGTCAGTCATATTATTTTTTAATTATAGGAACTTTGTTTTTGCATGCTCTGGTAGTGATGGGAAAAGTCTCAAATAGCAGCTTCATGACACCAACAACGTGTCAGCATCATTTTCATTATTCACAAGACAAGCTCTTGGGGTGTTGCTCGTCGCTCACACAGCACTTCGCCTCAAGCCACAGCAAAAAGTCCTAGCCTAGCCTGCTGTCTCTCTCACACCACAAGCAATGTTGTACGCCCGTCCCTCTCACTACCGTTACTAAAGATTAGAATTCGTATAAAAAATGAGCAGACTGTCGTTTCCCTTTTGAAAATTAAAGATCGGAGTCAGTTCACTTAATTGAAGTTTTTTGGCGTTCTTCGTGAAGAGAGAAAAAACTAACGCACTTTACATACGAGACGTGCACATTTGGGCTTTGAACTCATCGAAGACGGCTGAATAAAGAATAGAGCAAAATCTAAATGCTGGCAAAATGTAGTACCGCCGGTGGTTCTCTATGACTTCTCTAGTTGAAGATAATTAGTCCAATTAATTCTGTAACAAACTTACGGTTTAAAGTTTACGTTGGTTTACTTGTATCAATTTGCAGGTTCGTCATTGACACTAGCTATCCCCATGATAAAATTGAATGAAAACCCAAAATCTGTTTAAAATAAAACTAATTTGTTAAGACTAAAACACGAAAATATGAGCTCTTGGGAAAAAAAAGTTCACGTAGGACTCAATGGACTTGATAAGTTTGATTTTTCAATGTTCTAAGATTGCACATTTCGGTAGATTTAATTAATTTCATAGTTCTTTTCCATTAAGAGATACGGAATTTTATAAAATATCTCCAGTGGTTACATTTACGAAGTATCTCCGAAGTCACACTTAGCTCCACGAATTCCTCTATCGGCTACCATTCATCGGAGGCATGAATGAGTGAATTGATTCCATCAATGCACCTCTCGAGCGACAATGGATGAGCACCAGGATCGCCAAACGCTGTTGTTTGTAGAAAACAACTGACAATAGCGATTCCGAGAAACGTAAACGACAATGCCCAATGTCGCCTCTGCCGAGTGCAGTTTAGGGATGGTCTATGATCATCGATGTTGAAAGGAAAAACATCGATGTTTTAACATCGATGACGTTATACGAAAAATATCGTAACATTGATGTTAACACTTAAGGACTCGCTACTGGGTCCAGTGGACCCAGTCCCTTGTATTTTGTTAAATAACTTAAAAAATATGAAGTTTGCGACGCTGCCGCTCTTAGTACCTTTCGATCATAGTATGGCGCGGTAGATAGCGGTCTAAGTCGTCAGTTTGCGCGCTGCATGAAAGTGCTACGGACGTGAAAGGTGCGTATGGGTCCGCTGGACCCGGTAGCGACTAAATACGTTAGTGTTTTTTCCATCAAATTATTTCTGTTTGTATATTTTTTTGGCACTTTATTTCGTAGAAAATGGCGAAAAATTGGCCTTTGAGACAACATGAACAAAAATCCGTATCCGAAACATAATAGGTACCAGAAGTAGAACCATCTGCAGCATTCTACGCACTCCTACCAACGAGTGGACGAAAAGTGCGTTGCGCGTTATGTAACTGGAAGTAAGATAAGAAAACCAAGGTTTTTTGCGCAACATGTAATATACCAATTTGTGGAGAACACATGAAACAGATTTGTGAAAATTATTATTGCTTAGTTTGATGTAGAAACAATGTTTAAAAGTGATTTTATCCCAAAGAAGATAATCTAAAATTTGTTGATTTTCGAAGTTGATTTTACTTGTTCCTATGATGATTGATCTCTTGTTGTTATTTTGTGTTAGTAGATACATTCTAGTTGTATAATAAGGTGTAAAAGATTTTGTTTAAAATAGATAGTTACAGAATTTATAACTATTGATCAAAGTTTAGTCATAAAACTAAGCCAAAATTCCTTCTATTTTTGTACGGATTATTGATTAAGTAAAAACAATAAATATTGGTTTTTTTATTATATAAATGTCTTTCTTTTAAACATTATTAACAATAATAAAAAATAACAACCACTTTTATTGAGAAGTTTATAAATAAACACGTGATATCATAGTGGGTCCGCTGGACCCGGTAGCGAGTGTTAGTGTTACAAATTAATGCGCGAGTCCCTAAGTGTTAACGGAATCGATAATCGGAAGACTTTTTTCAAACGCTTTCTCTGCTTTATCTTCAAAGAAATAAGATTGAATGGTTCTTCTTTATCAACATTACTTTTCTTTCAGTTTATACGATATTTTCTTCGGTTTCTAAATAAATTTGGAATGATTACACTGTGTGTGTGCGTTTTTAATTATCAGTGCTAAAATTATCGATGTTACCCAACACGATGTTTGGTTTGCTAAAAATATCGAAAATCGATGTTGAGCTTTCGATTATGACATCGATGTTTTTCAGGTATCGATCATCCCGAGTGCAGTTTGATATTTCGGCACGCTCACCTGATTCTATGATTTCTGGCATTGATTCTACCTGCAAGAGACAAAGATGCACCTTTGTACCCAAATGCTTATGTGATGCTCTGCACCAGCCTTACCTAAAGCTTTTTATGTTTAAAAAACAAGGAGATTTACTATATTTCATGTATATATTTGTAGGCTTCATTTTAAATTTTGTATGTCTATAGTTCCGACGTAAAATTCAAATCAAAGTGAGAGAGCATGCTCTCCAGGCCCACTTTGATACTTATGACTTAAATAAAGTAAATCTCCTTGTTTATTAAACATACAAAGCTTTAGGTGGGTCTGCTGCAGAGAATCACGTGAATGCGCGAAAAGGAGGGTTATTTTTTCAAGTGTTTGGCACGCTCTGCAGGCTGAACTGCTTGATGGATTTCAGCTTGAGAGGTTAGATTCGTATTTACTGTGCAAATGAATATTTCAAAATAGTCACTATTCGCCTAATCGGGACGCTTCCTGAAGGGCCAATACTTGATGATCAATTGTAATTACATCGACTATTGATAATTCCAATCCAATTTTCATTGCTCTATTTATTGATGCCGCTAGCTACAAAATCGCGCAGTTTGCCGTCAGCTACTGCCTGTACCTTTATTCTGATGTCTGTCTTATACTTAGAAAAAACTAGCGACCTACCTCGGCTTCGCACGGATGCAATGGGATATTTTTACATTATAAACCTTCCTCTTCAGTATCTCTATCTAAAAAAACCGCCTCAAAATACGTTGCGTTGTTGCAGTAAAGGGCCAATTTAAGCATACATAGGGGCAGAAAAAGCGACTTTGTTTTAGACTACTGATATTCTTAACGGATTGTCATTCACATAAGTTTGTAACAGCCTACGACACTCGCACAGGTATCATGTTCGGCATTGTTACATTTCTCCGAGTGTAAGCGAGCCGTCCATTCAGCCGCGATGGCTCAGTTTCGAATAATAACTGCGACGACTGAATTTGACACCGATGTTTTCTGCGCAACAACTAACATTGTTGTTATCTAGCTGTTTATAGTTATATTCATCTCTGTACGAATTTATAAGGCAAGGGGATTAACCACTCCTTGCCTTTAAGGCCCAGACTCCACCAGAGCTGAGCCGAGGTGTGCGGCGTCGAGCTGTGTTTTCAACAACCAATGGAATTGCGTTATTCACACATGGAGATGTGGAGATGTGATTCTATTGGTTGTTAAAAACACAGCTCGACGCCGCACATCTCCGCTAAGCTCTGGTTGAGTCTGGGCCTTACTGTTGGAAGGGGAAGGCCTAGACGAACGTCTCTTTCGCCCTGTGGTATGGGGCGTTAGAATTCTGTCTCGGTTCCACCGCCTGTCAAAAGTGGGGCTTTCGGGGTCACTGGGAGTGCACACGGCGGGGGCTGTGTGCCTCCATACCAAGTGGCCCCGAGGATACACACCGGCGGGTAGTGGTGGGCTGGTGGGCTGTTTATGCCGGAATAGCGCTCCAGGGGTCCACTGGTACAGAATTCTTGACCAGAGATCACAGGGACCTCTTGATACGAGCTGAAATGTTTGTAACATCATAATAAAACACATCCTCCAAAGTATTTATGTATTGTATTGCATACTTTTACACTAAGGGTAAGGTTACTAAGGTTTATTTTTATAATTATCATCGCTTAGTGAAGCAATTCGACAACTGCTGCGAATGTCCGTGCGTCCACTCAGTTGGTCCCACTGAAATTTAGCGTCTGAGCCTATCAGATCCAGGGGGCTAAAAAGGCAACATTTTGATGTTTCATATTTCGTTTCATGTAGAGCGCGGTCCGTTTCGAGTCAAAAGTGATAATAGCGCGCTCACACGAGTCCCGAATTGATAAATTGTATGAGCGTGAGCGACGTGAGCGCGCTATGATCACTTTTAACTTAAAACGGACCGCGCTCTAGATAAAACGTCACTTAGATGATTCATAATATGAAACATCAAAATGTTGCCTTTTTAGCCCCCAGGCATTAGCTGAGTGGGGTCCATTTAATTTTGGACATCGTGACACTGCTGCCTGGTGGAAATTATTCTTTGTTTTTCTATTGTTTGTTTTTTTCCTAACCATCTTGTTTTGTATTTTATTTGTTGCGATGTTCAAAATCAATAAACTATTTTTCTTTCTTTCTAAAACAATAGCAGCCTCACCTGCGTAATACTACCTATCTACCTACCTCTTGATAAGACCAACACTTATCTGCCATATATGTAGGTATACCGATCCTATAAGCACTGCGTATCAATTCGCTTGAACAATGGTAAGCTTTTTGTTTTGCAAGGTCTTCTAAATGTCACTGTTCATCCGGTGACCTCAGCTAAGGGTAATAAATTCAAAAGGCACCATGTTCTCTTTCAATCGACCATTATGATCCCCGTCTAAACAAAGCCGCATTTTAAATTATTTGTTAAAAGCTGGACCGCAATGTGTCTCTATAAGTATATGTATAAAAATGGTTTGCCGTTCGTTAGTCTCGTTAAAATTCAAGAACCTCTGGACCGATTTGGCTAATTTTGGTTTGGAAAAGTTTGTGAAAGTTCAAGGACGGTTGGAATGCATTGAATGAAGAAATGCGAGAAATATAGTAAAAACCACAATTTAGTTTTCTCTTAGCAACCGTTTCTACTTTTCACGTGACACTGAAATAAATTAATAAATAATGTGTAGTGGGCACACGGTGAAAAAGGATATAACTATCAGGAAAAAAAAAGTCATAATTGATAGAGATTTTAGAAACACAGTTTATTACGTCAGTTCAAGTGGTCATTAGTCAGAAACTGCATAATGCAACTAAAAGAGATTTTACAATATTAAAACAAATATTATCATTTTTTAATATTGTAAAATCTCTCTAATAAAATCTTCGATTATTCAAATTGGACATAAATGATCAAACAACTTTAATTTTGGTATTCTGTTGACTGAAGAGTAAGAAGAGTAAGACAGATAGGAAAACCAGAAAAAGACAATCGGTCTACCTGGCATCAGGCGGGACTCGAACCCGCATCTTTCGAAAACCGGGCGACTGCACTGACCAAGACTAACTGAAGAGTAAGACAGATGGAGATTTCGAAAACGTCAACAATTAAAACCGATTAAGAACGAACCGCAGTGGACCGTAAGAACTTTGTTATCTGAATCAACGCGAAATTGTTGAATATTATTTTGACTCATAGCCTTCTTATTAACCTTCACTGTTATTTCAATTACGTATCAGTTTAACCTCGGGTTCACTAATTGAGCTTTGTCTTAGCTCTGACATTGACTTCGGTCAAGATATGCTATCTGTGCACCCGACGTTTTTATGTTTGACAGATTTTGACACTCGCTCATTACCCACACCTATTAGATGATACTCCCATGGGTGGCTTGGGGAATCGCTATGCCCTCTTTTTTATTATTATGATATTATAATAAAAAAGAGGTAGATAGGTTATGTCAGCACTGATGCGAAGTCAAAAATTGTCCACGGAGTACGACGTAGTCAATTAGAAAGTGTTATAACGTGTGAACAATACAGTAGTGAAGACATGGTCGTAGGCATGGTCATAGGTCATGAATGAATCGTGTTTATATTAAACTAGCAGCCGCCCGCGACTTCGTCCGCGTGGACCAACGTTATCGTAATTTTCGTAAGGATGCCTATTTTTTTTGAAAATGAAATATAGCCTATGTCACTCAGGAATGATGTAGCTTTCCAACAGTGAAAGAATTTTTCAAATCTGCCAAGTAGTTTCGGAGCCTATTCAATTCATACAAACAAACAAAAAATCAAACCTTTCCTCTTTATAATATTTGTATAGATTAAAGTAAAGAAGCAACGTCCGAACCAGTGATAGAGTAAATTTGTAACAAAACATAATCTTAGCAAATCATAAAAATAGTTTAAAACTAAAACACGGTGCCATTCTTAGGTAAATGAAGAATTTGATTGAATTCAGTATTTTCAAGGTAATTTCATCAATGTATGAAAAAAAACACTAGGTCAATTCAGTGGCTCATGGAATTTTGACCCTAATAATAACTGTCACCAAGTTTAGAATCGCAAATTGGCGCCCACGTACTACGATGCTCGTACGCCTCCGCGCGTAGTAGCGTAACGTTCCCTATATGGGCAATGGCGTGCGAGTGATAGGCGTTTGTTTATACACAATATTAATGTTCACGCGCTCCCTCACGGTTACAATGATATTCAAATGCGGTAAAGATGCTAACGATCTGAAAACCAAAAAAAGACATTCGGTCATTTTGGCATCAGGCGGGAATCGAACCCGCATCTTTCGCTAACCGAGCGACTGCACTAACCACTGTGCTACCGAGACCATTAACAGACCGGCCGAATCTTTCTTGTATATTTACTCTATGAGGGTGATTTGCCAAAATGACAATATGTCTTTTTCTGGTTTTCAGATCTTAAGTAAAGATACTGCATGGAAAATGCTAAAACAATAATAAAACATAGGTATAGATAGATTGGTCCCTGGCGTACGTACCTATGATTTGACCGTGTGTACAAGATAGCATGATTATTTACTAGAGCGTAAACGAGACAGATACACGTTGCACTGTGTTGTGTTAAACTGTCAATGCATTGCTCAGGTGGTGGGTCCTGATTTCGGGTGCCACTTTTTTAGCACAAGTAACCTATCTACGTATTTATATTATGATATCATTGACAGGTAATGTAACGTTTTGAATCATTACAATAATGACTGACGACCGTTCGCGTATTATGTGACATTGAAGATCCGACTGAGCATTACATTACATTACACCTCCCTGGTATGTATGAATGTAACATTTGTTATATATTTTAATCTGCGAGCATTTTCTTTCGATTAGGTTGTTCCTATCGGTTTGACAATAAAATTCGTATCAAGATATCATTCATTACAAAGAATCGTTAGAAGGTCCGAATTGTAATGCTCGGTTCTCCTCTGGCACCGATGTAAGCTCGTTTTGTATCATTACTATTTGTCTCTCTCACTGATGTAATGCTTGAATTTGTAATACATTACACGGGAAGGCTCTCCTTAAAGTATCACCCTTAGTCATTCGAATGAGAACCTTTGCAATCTCAAAATAAGTTAAAACAATTTATACAAACATACGTTCGGCTGACTTTAGAATATCGGTAACTTTTCACATGTAGTAATGCTAAGTTCATGTTCTAAAATTAGATTCTACAAACCACAATTCTCTTATCCTCATATGAAATCTGATATATAACCTCGACATTGTGGAAAAAATGCCATTAGGAATTCCAACAACACGTTCGATTCTAGTCTAGGACTATTTTAGTGCAATATTCGAGTTTGCTTGCCATAAATTCTGTTATTTAATACGAAATGAGGATTACAGGGTGACTTGGCAAGGTGTGGCCGGAATTTTAAAACAAGCTTTAAGAACAATATACATAAAACCACGTCATCATTGTAATTTTTTTATACTTGCCTATTGGTTTTTTTTATAATGACTTCAAATATCATAAAAAGTAAGCCAATAAAGGATTGGGCTTATTTTCGTGCACAAAAATGACTTTTACACTTGTATGTTCAACTCGTGGCACTCACAAAATTTGGCAGGTACTTACAAATACAGGCTGTATTTGATCATAACTTGAACAGACGAAACCATGCTTGCAGAATTCTTAGTAATAACTCAAATGACTATACCTAGAACTGTTTGACTAGCGGCCAGTAGGTATTTTAGTGACATAACAACATGGCGGCTAATTCTCATTCATAAAGTTTTCTAAACTGCGCCAGCGTCGCACATGCGAGATAACCTGTTCGGAAAGAGCTTGGAGTGTGTGAACCGGGGTTCGATGCAACTAAAGCAGCGCGACTAGTATTAGTTGATACTTACGTCAAAAAGGACAAAGGAAACGACTGGGCAAAAAAAAACTGTGCAGATTTGTGACATGGCTTAAGATGTAGATCCAATAGACTTTTATTATTACGTAAAATTGTTCCTAGTGATATATCGGCATAAAACTACTTGCTAAATTAATGTTCATATCAAAATAAAAAAATATTACGGATATTATCTTTTGCTCCCTGTGACCAATTATGGTGTCATAATGATATAAGTTCATTATGTGTGTTTAGTCGTTCACGTAAAATACACCACATTTCTGCACATAAACTTTTTTTTTTTTGAGCCCAAGAATAAAAGTAAGATTTGCAATGTCCTTTGCTTAAAACATAACCTGTTTCACAAAAATTACCATTATATTAATTAAAAATAAACAAATAACTTATTCATTTAATCACTTGAAATACTGTAGACCAAATCACTATTGAAGGTGTATTAAGTTATGAGTATTTTATTAGAACATTTCTGCTAAAAATGGTTGTACAGAGAAATTCACATCAACATTTACCGAATCATTAGGGGTCATAATTATGTCAGCAATATGGCTCTATGTAAACGTTTATGTGAACGCCTCTGTAAAAAAACATTATCTGAATTTCGTACAAATTTGATATTGGTTCCGTATAATACTAATTAGTTGTTTCATTTTGTTTCAGGTATGTTTAAATGAATGACACGCGACTCCACGATGATTCAAGATAGAAGAGTTTTCAACTGTATTTGTTAATATTGGTAAGCAATAAGCTAACAATTGAAAGTAATAAAATAATTCACTTGAGTAAATAGGCGCAAAATTAATGTATGTAACCCTTGTTCCTTTTGAAGAGGATCTAATTAATATTCCATAGTATTTAGAGATTGAGTGAAATAAAAGCTGTACTAACAACATAGCGAAACACAAAAAACTACCATAACGGATCAAGATTATAGTTCGGCGTACACGTCATCTCTCACAAGAGCGCAGGGTAGCGATTCACAACCGAGTTATCGAACGATTCGGTAATTTTCAAAAAAATATATATCAATTTTTTGATGTGGAAGGTGTCTGTATTATTCGCCTAATAAATACTTGATGCCATTGGCTTTAACATATACAAAATTCAAGCTATTACGCGGAACAACTGATTTACTAGAATTTATTGAAAGTTATCGAATCGTTCGATAACTCGGTTGTGAATCGCCCTCCTGGTCATCCAATATCTCGAACAGATGCTGCTTCGGGTAGAAAGTGAAAAAAAACCTTTTTTCGCTCAAACTTCTTGCGCCCGCACATGTTGTGATGCTCGTCTACAAAGGATTTCCGAGGTTTTTCTATCAATTTCTTAATAACATCCTGAAATAATTAAATTACAAAGGAATATTGCCATATCGTTGGAAATCTTTCGGACGGGCGTTATTGTCATTTTAATTTAACCAGCAGAATAATACCAATTTACAGTTAGTAAAGTCATTATTTTATTTTACACTATTAACAAAACCTGTTCAAAATTGGCATAACAACTGCGCAACAACATCATTTATAATAAAGAGATTAGTTTTGTTTCTTTTTGAATTATCCTTCAATTATTTTACACCTTTTTTAAATGCAGTACGGTACATAAAACCTGCGAAAGTCACGCTGGCCTTTCGTCTCTTTCGTGAAGGATGCGCGGTAGACCTCTATTTTTTTATCTACACTATGTTACTCTACTTCATCGGGCACTATTTCCTCTTGCCTACTATGTGTTCTGCCCACTGACAAGCTAACCTAACCGCTGGGCTGCGTCAAACAAACACAATATGAACATTTATTTGTGTAGTTTCAGCAATGAGATGATAATAGAATAGGTAGAGTAAACGTAGGGAACTGTAAGTTGCCAGTATTATTTCGTTTCATATTTCAAATTAATGGCAATAATCTGTTTTTTCTTCAGTAAAACAATATCCACGCAACTATTCATCCTTGAGCTTACAAATTCGCAAGCTCTATCTCCATCCCTTTCACACAGCGCGTCGAACAGGTTTTATGCAAATAAAACAAGCGATCATTATGTTCGTTTCATTTAGACCTTATTTTATAAGGTTGTTCATTCATGTGGACGGCATAGTCACAGTATAAACCATACAGTAGAACATCTACATATAAACGTGCCACTCTCGGTTTGAATGTGTGCGTGCGCGTCGCGCGCCGTGTCGCGATATCACGCACACGCTAGCATAAAATAGGAAGGCATAGGGAGGCGGCAGTACGGACGCCGGACGGGCTGTGCCGCGTGTCTGTGTGCACACTATAGTACGATTAATAATTGTAGTCAGCAAAATGACAACTTCAACAGTGACTGATACAAAAAAGGGTGACCCACTACAATAGTGACGTTCGGCAATCACTAGACTTAGACATTGAGTCATGCTTTATTTTATTAGGTATCAAAGCCTTTTTTAAATTGTAAATATTTAATAGGTACACAACGAATTAAATAATACGATTTAAGAAATATGGACCCTACCTCCTTAATAAAACTTCTCACTAAAAAATTATAACCATAGCTAGGAAAAAAATGTTCAAAGAGGTTCAGGGGAATTAACACTTGAAAGTCAGGAAAATACAAGTAATTATATACGTTTTTATTCATTACGGTTGCTATTGGAAGCGGTATATTCAGAATCGGAATCAGTTACATTTATAACGAAGGAATCCACATATTGGTCTATAATGTGGTCGAGTTGACGCATTTTGTCTTTTATGGCATGGTGTATGCACTGTCTCCAATTATCAGGCGTCACCTCTTTCAGACCTTCTTCAAATATTTCTTTTACCTCTTTTATTTTAAAAGTTTTATTGTTCCTGGCAACGTACCCCTTTGCTTGAGCCCAAACTAACTCTATTGGGTTGAGCTCACAGTGATAAAGTGGCAGACGCAGGATTGTGACACCGTATTCAGCGGCCAACTCTTCCACAGCATAGCGTTTGTAATTTGATTTTTGTAATTTCACTATTTCGATTAATTGAGCCTTCATCATTGTAGGTTGATATTTAATTTGTTTTTCATGTAATCACTGAACAGTATCAACCTTCCGCCAGTTTAAAGTGGGGATACGCTCGACTTTTCTGGAATGGTACGGTGCGTTATTTAATACCAGCACCGCATTTGGCTTTAATTTTGGCAAAATGCTTTTAAGCCATTTCTCAAAACACTCTGAATTCATCTCTTCATGATAGTCCATACTATTTTTCTTCGATTCAAAAATAAGTAAACCGGAATCTACAAAACCTTCATCACTGCCTATATGTGAAATTATAAGGCGTCTTCTTTTGCCGGTTGGGCCCTTTAGGCCTGTAGTCAAACCTTTAGAAAACGCTTGTTTGGAAGATTCTACTCTTGTTCCTCCCAAACTTTTCCAGTTGTATGACCTGTTGATAAACGAAATTCTTACCTGTAAATAATATAATACAGAAACAAAACATTTTGAAACTGAAAACCTATTTACTAAATACAGTTTACCGAAATACCTCTATGTCTCAAGACGAAAGTCTGACCAGTGTGTGTTGCCAGTAATGACACATGGAAGTGAGACGTGGTCATTCACTACGACTATTTTGCCAGGCTGTAATGTCGACTAACTTTTAATTGTAAAAACTCGATTTACCACATCACTATTTATTTGGGACTGAAAACCTGCCACACTGAAAATGTCATTTCACTGACTACAATTAAAAATCCGAGTATAGGCTAATAACTCGGCGGGCGGCCTTAGATAGCCTACTGTATGGTTTATACTGTGGCATAGTATTAACTCGCCTGACCTGGTTCGCGGCCTGTCGAGTGTTTGTTGGACTCGTTCGAACCTAATATCCAACATGTTCGTTTTATTAAAAAGTAATAAAACGCCGGTTTGCTTGTAAATGGCATTTACACTTAGTTTGTTTACACGTTTACCTTTTAAGGCAATGATATTATTATAAAGAAGGTAGATACCTTACTTCTGCAAAAAATTGGCACCCGAAAACTGAACTTATTAGAAAACTTGAGCTCAGACTCGCGAAAGCATTGACAGTGTTGACAGTTTGAGATGACTCTGTGCAAAATGTATCTGTCTCGTTTACGCTCTAATAAGCAATGATACTATCTTGTTCAAGCGTTACAACACGATCAAAAACCTACGTATTTTTGACTTCAAATCAGTACTGTTTTTGTATTTTTTAAATTATGATATCATTGCTTGTCATAAAGTAGCAAAAAGTCCAAGTTTACTTTTGATCCGTTTTGATTTTTTGCAAGTAAAATTTTCTGGGAAAAAATATAGTTAATTTCGTTTTGCTGGAGTTCCCTGGCTATTCCCGATTTACGTACTACATAGTGGCTTTACTTAAATTTAACATATATTAGTAAGAGAATTTTGCCAATCCTATTTTATCTGTATTGTTTATCATTATTATCAATCGCTCCGCAGACCCCTGACATTGACCCCTTATCAACATTCCTGGATTTCATTAACCCGTCGTCGATATGTTTATCTTCTTAAAATAACAGATTGATTTATTTTAACAACCAATTCTGGGAATCATACGTTATCTTTACGAGCGGGAAATGTTTATTTGTTTAAAATAATTTCATAAAATTGGGAATAAATTTATTTGAAAAACTTGGTAATTCGTAAGCGATTTTATATCTGACACAAGTCATCAAATAATACGACCACTCAAATTAAAGTTTCTTGGTGTAATCTGAGACATAATATCAATTAATTAATTTGTTTGTTTGCTATCTGCGATTTGTTTCTCTCATGGTCTTACTACGTGTACACAAGAGGTCGCGGGTTCGAGTCTAGTATCCCATAATACGAGCTTTGATTAGTTTAAGGCTAGAAAGCGCTGTGTGGTATAATGTCCAGTGATATTTATATATTTATTATCCGACCCCAAACTTCAGCTGAGCTTGTACTGTGAGTATCGCGGTCTGATACCTATACTGTTGGATTTGGCGCAACTGAGACTCAACTACACGTGAATAATATTGAAATCCGTCAATTAGTTTAGCCTGTAGAATATATAAATAAAAAGACCTCATTCTGGCGGTAGGCTTCGAACTGTCGGGTAAAAACATAAAGAACTTAAAAGACAGACAAAAGAATTTAACTTGTGGCAGTAACAGTCAACCACTTGTAAAGAGGAACATTGTACAGGGTAGCCTTAAAGAGTTCAATCCAAAGTTTCAAGGCTATGACGGCAGTGTAGTTCTTCTCTTCATTGGACCTTCCTCGACATTGACGCACCGAAAGCTCGAAAGCTGTTCTCAAAATTAAAGTAAACAAAATGATAAGTGACGCGAGTGAGGGGCTGGCAATTAACGCAGACGGCATACGGGTTCGGCCGTTCGGCTTATAGGGGCCAGGAGAGACCAAGGTGAGGGAGTTCTGCTCAAGATTGGCCAAGATTAGAACAAACCATATTGTCTATCAGGCTCTCAAACGCAAAGGGTCATACAAACCAATTAATATTTTTTTTTTAAACCTATTTTGTCCCACTGCACTGCTGAGCAAAGGTCTCTCCCAATCTCCTCCATAATTCTCTATCCTGTGCTAGGCCAAGCCATTCCTCGCTATGGTGCTGCGAATCGCCACATTAATTAAACATTACTTTAGTAAAATAGCAAGGCCTGTTTGGATAGTAGGTACCTAGATATAGTAACTACCGATCCCCATAGTGGTAATGTCAAACAATCTTGAATGTCATCAACTTATTGTTCAACCTATTTTAAAGTCTTTTTGGTAAAATGACATATTAATGTGTGCATTTGGTATAAATAAATAGGTACGGTGTTTAGGACAAAAAGAACTAATCTGTGCATATTGTGGATGTACGTTTCCTGAGGTCTAAAAACACAGTGAACGCTCTTCTGTAGGTACGCGAAAAAAGAGATCAATCAGGGAGTGCCAGTGAAAAGTTTACGCATCATTTCATAAGTTAACTTAATAATGTTCAAATGAGGTGAATTAGTTCACGCAGATCGACTACGTGAGCGAAAATCTACGGTCCAACCTCAGCTCTGACGGCCACCTCGACGAAACTTTTTGAGCTTATCTTCCTTTCTTGTTATCTATCTTACTTTTCTTCTAATCTTAAAATACGTTAATACCTAGATTTAAAATAGAGAACTAAATTGTTATAAATAAATTTAAGATTTTGACTTATTTTAAAATCCATTGTGTTTTTAGAAAGGTCTATTATTAAAAAACAAAGTAACAAACTCCATTTGTGTAAACATGTGTACCCATAGTTAATTTATATCTTAGTTTGTCTTTTGGACAGAAAAAACTGACAAAAGTTTAGTGGATTTAGTAGACAGGTAGGGTTAGTTCGCCTGTTTGCGTCCACCACCCAGTTCGCGTCCACTTTACCGATCTGCCTTTGAAAATACTCGAAAATAAGTAAACTAACACACGAATTGAAAAAAAAGATATTAGGGCTAATACCTCAATGTTCAAGAGACACGCACATAAGGATATAAGGTCCGTGCGCCAAACACATCCCGTTTAAAAAAATAATTTGTCTCGGATGTTCAGCAAGAGAGCGGATTCTTAGCGAAAAAATAGTGTGCAGTGGCCCGTTCGAAGGTAAGTTTTTTGTTGTTATATGTGAATTTTAGGATACATAGCTGTTTCTAGACTTTTATAATGAAAAAAGGAATAATATTAACTATGAATTTGCTTAAGTTTTTTGTATTTGACGAATAAAATGGGGTGGACGCGAATTACTACATCGAATTTATAAAACTCCCAGTTTGCGTCCGCTATGGACGCGAAGTATACCTATAGGGGATAATGATAGACCAGATTGCGTCCACTACTTTTTTAAATACAATAAAATTTACTTACTTGTAAAAATAATTTTAAATGTATTGTTTGTTATTATAATACATTTTTTATTCAGACTACGTGCTTATAAATATATTTTTAAATGAAATTAGGTGCTTTCTTTCATTCTTCTTATATTTTTTTTGTCTAATTAATGTAATTGGGTAATCCGTATTAATAAATAATAAATAAATTTAAGATGCGGTCGGTTCGGAACCAAGAAAGAATGAAGAAAAGAGAACATAAACAGAAGACGATTTAAAGGAAGCGTTAAATGAAATTCGAGTGAAGAATAAAACGATAAGACAAAACTTAACAGAACTGATTACTTACTGTTTATTCATTCATAGACAGACGACTGGAGAACAGAACCAGGTGCAGTAGTATGCTACACCGACCACTTCAGAAAAAAAATCAGAAAGCTCTTGGTTGCAAGCGTTTTTTTTTTTTTTTTTTGAATTGACTAGCTGGTAGTCCAAGGTGTGACTTTCACAGCTTTACCGGGCAATGGGGTGAGCGGAAGGCTCACAACCCCTAACAGTTAAGTAACAGGCCTAAGGGTGCCCCCAGGGGGGGCCGAGCCTCGGCTTAGGGCGTTACTGGGACTAGGTAATCTAACGTAAGTTTGGGGAGAGAAGCGGCCGGGGACGTGCCGGTACCGCGAAGCATAACTAAATGATTGGGGCCGCGACGCGCGTCCACGCCGGCGTGGACGATATCTCGGTCTTGTAGAGTGTTGGCTTGGCGCGAGCTGTTTGACGGAGGCGATGAAGCGGGTTATGGCATCATCGGGCTCTAGTGGGACATGTCTGGGACGACGATGTTTTCGGGATTTCTTGCCCTTAAGGGGCCTAGGGAGATAATTAGAGGCTTGTGCGCAATATGTACTATTTGATGATAGCAGGGGAGATGACAAGATAAAGACGCAGGGCAGGCTGGCAGGCGAGCGTTTGCCAAACCAAAATCTCCGCAATTCTGGATTTCGCTGACACGCCTGCTAGGCAAGCGTCAAAACGATGGCACAAAAGTAATGATATACAGTGACAGCCAGTCGCACTGAAAGCACTCAACAAGCAGAGACAACATCAGCGATTGTCAAAGGATGCAAATCAGCACTAGAGAGACTAGCTGGCACAGCTGAAGTTGGATGTGCGAGGGTCTCCTGCTACGACAGAAAGGCAGACAACGAAGAAGCTGATCAATGGCCCAAAGCAGGGGTCGAGAAGAACCCAGGAGGGGTTAACATCATCGAAGGATAATCAAGCGCAGAACTATCGCAGCAACCAAAGAATGATCAAAGACCACGGCAGGATTGCGGCAGTTGAGCTAGTTTACCAACGGACTAGACACGAAAGGGGAGGGGCTACTGATTAAGCTTTCTAGAAGCAACGTTCGACTAGTAATCAAGATAGAAACGGGACACTCGCAACCAAATAGACATCTAACCCTGATAAGCGTGAAAGTCGACCCTATGTGTCCGCAGTGCGAGGAGTGCGAAGAAACAAGTCTCCACCTGATTGCAGAATGCCCAACGTACCCACTGACCAGATTGGAGCTCACAGGGTCGGAGAAACTAGGCATAGCCCAAGTACGAGCGCTGACGGTGGAGCAGATTATCAGACTCTTTAAGCAACGCGAAGATTCGACGGGAAGCTGTGACAACTCGAAGACACAGAGCCTGGGTGAAATGGCACACAACAGGCGGACCGAACACCCGGCATATTCCCAGTGTTTCATTTTATATAGGGGCAATGATTATCTACGTACAACTTACCTAATTTGAGTACTAATTTTTTTCAAGCGTTTTTTTAATGTAAATAAAGTTGATTCGAAATATTTTTATCCTTTAATAAAGGATTTGATATAATACAACTTTTTCTGTATAGATTCATAAAAATATCACCCCTATTATCCATTATAAAGCCGGTGGACGCGAATTGGTCCAGGGTGGACGCGAACTGGCTTTTTTGGACGCAAACTGGGTAAAACGCCTAATTCGGATAATTATCTATTTTAAAAAAAAACGCAAGCTTTTTCGGACAAAACTGCAAGTTAATCCTAAAATAGACTATATAATGAACACATAATATCATTTTTTCATACAAATTAGTGATAGAACATTTTTAGTTTCACCTTCAAACTTAGCAACTGCACTAAGTGGACGCAAACCGGCGAAATGACCCTACTACCTAGTCTGTTGAGTATTGCAATAGGTACCTAGGTATTGTCCTAGAGACCATTGCAGTTCCCGCAAAGGGTCACTAAGTTAAAAGTGCTTAGATTGTTTACAACACCATGTATTTATTTATTTATTTATTCTTCATTGCACATTAAAAAAATAAAGTGCAAATGGCGGACTTATGTATCCACAATGCACAGTAAAGTTTTGAAGTTGAAGTATCTCATCTATAATCATTAAATAATAATCATAAATTTTCTTTCTTTCTTCTCTCATCTGGCCGCCGACCTCACACCCTGGTCACCAGCCAAGGAGTTTCGCGCAGCTAACGAAACTCCAATTAATCGTGCTTCATCAGAGGGTCGACGAACGCGCGGCGCCGCCCGCCACAATTTCATGCATCACTTGACAGATATTTGATTACGCCCTAGGGCTACCACACGGCTGTTGTAGGTCGTTCAATCAATTCGCGATGACATGCGGAATTTTTGGTTCAGTCTCGGACAGGGGATTTGCAGGGCAATTTCGTTAAATCATATAGCGGCTACCAATTACATTATAACGGTAATAGATAGATAGGTTACTTGTGCTAAAAAGTGGCACCCGAAATCATAACTGGGTACCTATGTACGCCAGTGGATAATTTTCGACTTCACGTCAGTACCGACATAAGCTATCTACCTACCTCTTTTTTATTATAATATCATCGGCGGCTTCGGCATCTTCGAAGCCATGAACTTCACATCAAACATCCTGTTTTGAACCATTGAAAAAACAAATATCAATGTTCCAAACACATTTTTTATTGTAACTCTACTTCTATTGATCTCTTCTTTAATATATGTATAAATGCAAGACCATTTAAGACAGTTTTTTTAGAATTTATGTTATTCATACACTTCACTTCACGCTCCACTCCGCTTTGATTTTGGCCTACTGTAAAACACAATAACTTCGCGACTGTGATCGTTTGAGTGAAAAGAACTAACGCCCGAATTCACAAACGTCAATCAACGCTAAGCACGCCCTCACGCTCATGCTCTCCCTTGCAGTTCTATTGACATTTTATGGAACAGCCGTGCTATTCCGGCGGTGCACATCGTACATCACTTCACATCTCGGTGCTTCACGCTTACCTCAATCATCAATACGCTTTACTTTGAATTAGTATTTTCTCTCATTTTGTATGTAAATAATTAAAAAATGTTATTTGGCTTAGTTCTTTTCTCTCAAACGACCACAGTCGCGAAGGAATTGAATTTCAAAGTTACCTCGCACGAGCGAAGTGAGTGTCGACGACCACCGGAATAGCATAGCAGCATGGAGACAGTAGAACAACACCCGTGTAGAAAGGCAGTATAACATGTTTTTGTTTTTTCTGAAACATGTTTTAAAAATAAAGAAAATATGCTTAATTACATCATTTCATGCAGGTGATGCAAGGATGCAACCCTAAAGATAAAGGAACATTAATTTAAGAGTTAAAATGTTTTTTAATTAAATAGAAATGTCGTTTTAACGACATGAATTTATTCAAATGTGAATAAAAAGCTAAGCGAATATTATTTTGAAACAAAAAAATCCACTTTCTTTCAGGTGGTTTATTTTTTAATTACCTATAATTTATCCTCAACGAAATCGATTTACTAACATAATTCAACAATTTAATTCACGTTTTAACTAGAACGAACATATAGCCCCTTGGCTAGGAGAAGGAGTTATTGAAAACATTATTTTTAGCCACGTGGTGGCCAAGCTCAAAGAGTACCTATGCACAAAACGCGTTTTACTAGGTAACTTTAATTGGCAATCGAATAAGGCATTGCTGCTGCTTACAAAATTACTATTATTATACAGCCAAATACATTAGGAATTAATTGAGTTATTATTAAACAAATAATAAAAATATTTTTAGTAGGAAAAGAACTAAGTAAGTAGGTACGGTACCTATTGAAATCTAAGCGTTTTAAAAAAGTTATACTTACATGTTGTATTCGTACTATACAAAACTTATTCCGTTCAATTACTACACACAATATAAACATAAAATGTAACCATGACCTTGTTTTCTAATTTGTGTGATTTCAACCGTTTCCAGCCCAAACAAGTCAAACAACTTTGTCACACTATAGTGGCGCCACCTATGCAGTACATAAGTCAAGTCTCTAAGATTTTCCCGTGAACAGCGCCATCTATTGAAACGTGCCATGACTGCGAATACAAGACTCACGAACAAAGGCAACCTGTAGCTAGTGGTTTCAAATATCTCCGCTGGGTGCCGTTACTGTATCACAATTAGGGCCGGCGCCCACTATCGGCATCGGCACGCTTCAGGATTTTAAGGTGGCAAATAGCAATATACTTTAACATTATGACAATAAAGTAGAAATTTCCGTGATGTGTTCTCGTAAAAACAAAATGCATTTGTTCTGTTTCTGTTTCGGCATTTTCTACTTTATTACCATTGTGTTAGAGTATATTACTATTTGCCACCATAGAAGCCTGAAGCGTGCCGATGCCGATACTGGGCGCCGGCCCTTATACTGCCGTGCAATACTGAGCGTGTGTGTAGTGAAGGCTTTTCGAATACTTATTGCCTTGAAAACGCTCTTTTTTTTGTAGGTTCTGTTTTTTTCACTATCTACCTAGATGATGCAAGTCTGAAACGCTTCTTTTTGTCCTGCTTTTACGACTGCCATCTGGCGATAATACCCTTCCAACAACCACCGAAAGCTTCGTTTGGTTGTGTGCTTTGTTTTGATTGGTAGAAAGTTTCATAAGTTTCCAACAGATGTCCTCTCAGGTGGTTGCAATTGAAAACAAAAAGAAAATTGTTTCGCTTTTCTTCGTCTTAGTTAATTGTAACAGTGATTTTTTTACTAAATATTTTTCTTTATTTCTTATCATAAGAAATAGAGAAACAAAAACCAAATGTTAAAAAAGAAAGCAATGCAAACATACCTACCTTTTACTCAACTCCTTTTACAAACTTTTTTTAATCACTATAAAAAGTGCATTTTGATAATTTGATAGTTACATAATAGTGGGTAGGTTAATTATTTGATAGTGGTCCTTGTCTGACTGTTGACTTTATATTGGGATAACTTTGAGATACGCTGGTAGGTACTTTCATGTTATACTTAGGTAGGTAACCTAATTAGACTAGTAGGTAGTAGATACTCACCTACCTATTATTTTGCACCTAGCATCTATGACATCATTAGAATTATTGCAGTTTGCAGGCCACGGGCAGGCCTGACTGTGAATATTGGCATTAGTGCGATAGGCATAAAATTCAAATTCAGCTGGCGACATGGACACGTAGACTTGATTATGAGTGTCTCGCTTGATTCTGACTAAATATGGCGTCGATACGAATAAAGGAGTCAGCCAATCTTATGAGTGTCGTTATTCCTTTTATGGAGTGAAATACCGGATGAATTTTCTTCACTCGATCAAAACATTACAATCTGTTAACTAATTGGTTGTGATTAAGTACAGAAATGGCGATAAATATTTGTAATTAGATCATCAATCTAATGTAGTTTAGGTTACTCATTTAATTTTATTTTCGTTAAGAAAACATCTGAAGTTTAGAAAGGTTACAGTTACTGACCGCAGATGTCGCTAGCTCTATTATTAAAATTATCAATTTATCAAGCAAGAGCAAGAGACATCACATACAGCAAACTTCAAAATGATTTGAACACGAATGCATTGGATAAATTGTATAAATTGATCGATAGTAGGAAAAAACAGGGAAAATACTTATTAAAAACTGGCAATATCCTCCGACTGAACGGGCTTATAAATGCCACATTGCGACATGAACAAGCGGGCAATACAGCATTTCAATTAGGACAATTAAAAAAATAAGAAAAAATAAATAAAAAAACCATTTGTTTATTAATGTTTTGTTGCACAACAATGAATTTCACTTAAGGCGGGCTTAATGCCAAACAGGCAATCCCTACCAGTCAACCATAAGACTAAGTCAAAAAGTTCAGTAATGGTGGTAAAATACCTGTGTTAGTGGACTTTCTGGGCGAACCTCATCCTCACCTCAATATTACAGACTTGCAATCCTTAGTCGGCATTTTTGAAGTAATGCAATTTCTAGAAATACCTACATAACAATACCATTTGTATCTCAGATACACACTTATGCAGTAGGCTTACTAAGTAATTCTTTCATCTACCAATAAATAACCTAACAAACTGCCTTAATAAATTCTATAATACAAAGCCAATTCCAAGATACAAAACTCAGCAATCAAATGTAGAGTCGGTACGCGTAAAAAAACAACATAGATGGCCGTAACATCGCCTCAAAAGCCATTAAAACAACTACGCACCTACAATAATAATAACATTCGCGGCAAAAACGTCGAAAGCCAAAAAACTTTCCGGCACATTCCAATGTAACGCCCAGAGCGATATACCTACCGAAAGTCTTCAATTCATTTCTGATCCTATGAGGCCGTTCACACCTAATAAGAAATAAGTTCGAAGAAATAAGGAAGGCTAAACCACATGTAACCTACGATGTTAGGTACCTACGTGCGGGAGCAAACGCAGCCTCCGCGGTGGTGGTGGCAACATTGGAATGCCATAACTCAACCATACCACCTTAACGGTGCGCGGGAAGGAGACGCGCGTAGCGGGCCGAGCGAGACGGCACTACGACATGGTTGAACGACCGATCAAATAAGTTTTGTACGCGGCTTTCGTATGCCACGTAGGTTTTATTTCTTCTAAACGTGTCGAGGGCACATGCACAGCCCGATTTTCAAGATGGCGCGCGAATTTCTCTCAGTCTAGAATTTTCCATCCCTTTTGTTTAGATTTAAAGCAATCATACATCATTAATTTAGAGTTGACGAAAAGACAGTCATGATCTCGATAAATTTAGAAAATATGTTCATTTACGAAAGCGGCTTTCTATTTATTTTCAGGTTATGTTTGACTGGAAGATATTTCTCGCTTGTCTTCGTAAATCCCGCCACTAAATTTGCTTTTACGCGCATTGTAATGTGAAACATTGAAAACAACAAACACATGAAAAAGTGGACATTTGATTTGGATTAGACTTTTGGACAGTTGTATAAACTTTGCACTAAAGGTCATTATCCCACCACTGCGTTACCTTTGTCCCACTGTACCTACACTCAGCCTTCGAGTAGGTACGAATAAATGCCCCAGAATTGTAGCGGTGATCTAAACAGTTCTATAATAACTCTATTTAATTTTCCTTCAAAGTACAGACCTCGTAATGTCACTCCAAATGACGTTTTCCTGCTCGAAACATGTAATTTTGTCATGTCCAACCCATTCTTAAAGAGTGACCAGTGGTAGGAGACCTTTGGCAGTGCACTTATGCTGGGCGTTAATAATGAATTTGCTGTAGTGCTGGGGGTCATTGTAGAGTGGTGATGATGACCACACAAGCTCCTATGATGTCTCTATGTAGTGACAAGGACTTTAGCCTCTCGGGATGTAACTGTTTTGTAAACGCCGCTTAAAATTGAAGAATGCGGTTCAAGAAGAACTTTAATATTGTGTCAAGTCTCAGAAATAAACAGACAGGCATTGCCAGCTTTTTTACCCTCATTTAATATCGGACCTGATTTACTTGCTTGACGGCTTAAAATTTACTGTAAGCCTGATTTATTAAAAATAAATACCTTTATTAGCCCGTTAAACTTAGTATGCCTCGTAATAAATGAAGTTATAACAATTTTCCAAAAAAAAGGCATTGAAAAATTCGAAGACTAGGAAGCCAAATAAGGGACTGTACGTGCGTACAGACTATTGGGGAACAGCCCCCAAATATTGCATCAACACCCACTTAGCATTATGAAATACCCTCTTGCCCGTTGTTGGCCACAACCCGAGTAACACACAGTAAAAAATTTTTCACAGGGCAACAAATAATTTCAAATGAAATCTATAAATACGAGTATGCAATCCAGCCAGCAATGGGACACAAATGTGGCAGCATTGGTTTTGCGGTTGTCCTTATAGACAACACTATGAAAACACACGAGTTCTTTTGCCCCCTCTTGTTATAAACTCAGTAAAATCCTACAAAATATTATTCAATATTAATGAATCCATATTTATTCTGATAAACTGGCATCTAAAACAAACATATCAGTTAAAAACATCAACGCGTCAGAGAATTCGTCTTCCGAAAATATTTTAGAGCAATCGTTAGAGAAACTGGTTTTTCTTAACGAGAAGTGTTATTTAATTTCTGACATAAACTACGAGGTAATTTACACCTAAAATATTAATTTTACAATCCGGTAAGATTCGTTTTATATCGCCGGAAGATTATTTTTAATTTATAGGTTCTGTACCTTTCGAATCAAAAACAGTCAAGTGTATAAGTTATTCATGTGTTATAGATAATAACCTCAAACAAAATATGTGGAATTATGATTAAGTGAATGTATTATTTTAGAAATATGTTGATTGATGAATAAGATGGATTTGAACATCAATCAATTCAATTCGGTTCGACTTAACATAAAGATGGATGATTAAGAATATTTTAGACTAGTCTTCGTCTGAGTGGACTTAAAGTTGAGGTGTCGAAGATATCCTACGAGCTTTTAAAGCAGGATAATATAAAATTACCTAAAAACTGATTTAGGGTTAAACAAGCAGAATAAACTAAGGATACAAAGAACTGTCATTTTTTGACATTAGATATTTTTTTGTAATCCAATTTCCAGTATCCAGTATTTTAATTATCGCGAAAATTTCATCATCATCATTGAACTATTTTTTTACTATAGGTACGGGCTCTCAACAAATCTTTGACTGAGACTGGTAATCTTCCTATTGGTTTATGTATTTTAATTAAATAATGTTACAACAGCATTAATTTGTACCAAAATACAGTAGAAATGATACTTGAACATACTGATCGGTAGGTAATATTGAAAAAAATATATCTCGCGAGATGTTAACCCTAAAACATAGCATAAGAAAATATCTCACATGATTCTCTAATCACGTCCACTCCAGAATAGTTTTCTTTTTCTAAATAGGAACATACCAGTGTGTGCCAGTGTCCAGGGACGAGGCGAGTCGCTCGACCTTCGGGCGAGGTCGCTGCGGGCGAGTCGTGTTAGAAAAGAAAAAAATATTTATCGAGGGCTGCCACTTTCTTATAAGCCATCATGTTAAATTATCGTGGATTTTCTAGATTTACTTTGAAGTAGTTGATTGTCAAAATATCGTAGTAGTCAAGCCCTTCTTAACAAAGTACCTATTTAAAACTGAAACTATTTTCTCAGCTATGGTGGACAATAATTCGCGAAGCTTTCATTTAAAATTGTTTATCGTTTTTGTCGATCGTCAGAACATCGTTTACAGGACGTAAACGATGTTCTTAGTAAACATAAAATCTAAGTCATATTGTACGTTTTTCAAAACAATTTTGTCTTACACTATACCCAACTATCGTTCATTCAAATCGTCAGTATTCTCTTTTTACAATCAAATAAGTCTATATCTAGAAGACGCTGCAATATTCTATTTTACTGAATGGCATAATTGTAAAAAGACAAAAAATTTAATTTTTCTCATCGACAGCAAGTGCCAACCCCTCGGCGTCCACTTGGCTCCATCAATTTGTAGCTCAGCGGTGGCCGTAAAAATAAAGGCTTACAGGGTTATTCCATGTACTGCAACTAATTTGAGGCACACTTTTGAAAGTGGCTATATTTGGCTCTACATGTGTTTAGGTTAAATTAATTATCTTAAATTCACGGGAATAAGGCTCACCTAAAAATATTTGAGTTGAATTATGAACTACACCCAAAAAATAGATAAGTACTTATTGCTTATTAGAAGTGGTTAAGGTGCAGTAAGCTCCTGAATAACACCGACTTTAAGCCAAAAGAAACATTCTTGTAAATACTAGTATAATCATTACGAGTACGAGACGGGTCATCAACATCATCATTATCAGCCTCTAGAAGTCCACAGCTGGACATAGGCCTCCCCCATAGGCCGTTAACATCCAACGGCATCCCGCAAACTGCAACAGGTCATTACGAGACGAGTCTTCGTATGATATCGCAGTATGGTCTATAGACCATACCAATAGGTAACGACAGCAATTTTACCCTTTTTAAAACCTGAACCACTGATTTCAAAAATATTGTAGTACCTGTCATCGAATTACTAATTAATAATGTGTTAAAATCACTGGTAGAAATGACACAAGTGATTTCAGTAGAACCGGGAAATATGAGTCAACCCAAACTTAGAGCAACCTTTACCACTTTAAAAACCACCAGTACCACGGGTGGTCAGGTATCTGCGCGTGCGCGTCCAGTTGTTATAGTTATACCCTGCGCGTCAAATGAACTCGGAATGCGAGCGGAGACTGGGTGCCTAATGAGGTCTAATGAAACTGGGCTCGCTCGGTAATGAGGATAGCACGAGACAACTGTCAAATATGAGCAGGTACTGTGACCTTCGTGCAGAAGCTACTTCAAGTGATAACACGTAACATAAGGCGACGTTGGCAAGCGAAATCTGGGACGCCAAAGGGCAAAGGTAGTGCGGGACGATTTGCGAAACGCTGCTGGCAGGAGTTGGATGCTTCTAGCTGAGGATAGGCCCCCTGGCGCACATTGGGAGAGGTATACGCGCAGTAGTGGACCAGCATAGACTGAAGATGACAATGATGACTGATGAAGTGACTGTGGATACATATACGTTGTGAAACACCGATAAAAAACCGAATCAACTAGGAAAACAGTGGCAGATCGAATGGAATATGATCTTCTAAAAGCTTGGTTTAGTATGCTTAGATTGCCCCGTTTGGTGTTTCATGTCGTGTCCCCACTTTGGGGCGCCCTTAGGACGTCTTCGCTGATATTTTTGGTTAGTCTAGTCTAGGTTGGCTAACCTAGACTAGACTAACCAAAAATATCAGCTCACTCGCTATAGATCCAGTAATGCTGTGAAAGAATATTTGATATCCTTAAGCTTATTAAAGTTTAGCTGGTCTGCTGTCGTTGAAGCTCTTGACAGAGCAAGCTTTATGCCCAGTCAAGTTTAGTTCAAGAAACTGTGATTTTGGGGCAATGCACGCTTAGCCATCTTGGGGTAGTACCACTAAGGGTATTACTGGTATTACTTAAGAACGGTATAATAAAGTCTGTCAGCCTTAATATCTGGTCACCTTTTAAGGAAAGCTCAGCGCAGTACTTGGCAGTAATCAGGCCGGTTTTTCATTAATATTGCAAAGCTGTTCTGTTGTCAACCTAAATCAGCTGGAAATAAGTATTCTAGAAGGCAAAAAATTCAAATAAGGCATCGTAGCGAATTATAGATTGAATTTGACGTCTAACATAATTGTGAGCAATTCTCAACAAACACTTCACTGCGATTATGGCCTTTTGTAAAACTCAAAAACTAAGTCATATTTGTCTTTTTTTTCTACAAATAAGGCAGAATACTCATTCCAGATGAACGTAAGTAGATAAAGATTTGTAAATTGATGAAAGAATCGCTAAGCTGAAATAGCAATGAAGACCGGAACGAATAAAATTTTAAGTCAAAGGACAAAATGTAGAGTTTGTAATTCATCATCATATTTATGCGAGTATTTAGTAAAAGCACGTTTTACTAATCAGCAATTCCGCGAAGTGGTTTTCCCTAAAGTTTTATTTATGAGCTGTGATTATACGAAATTTGTAAAAGTGGTGGTCACAGATTCAGCTTCATTACAACGCCTTGGGCTGGTAGGTCGCTAGTCAAACACGAAATTAGAGGGAACACTGGCACCACATAGATAACAGCTTTTCGTTTGTTTTATTGTGGTCGTGAGCGAGGGAGATGGGCAGATACCGCGCGCACGGAGCGCGCTCACGACCGCCACTATCGCGAGCATCGCCCGTCTCGCTCTCACACTGTTCCTTTTTTAATTTTTGAAATACGGCCTTTATGTTGCCGACGGTGTGTTCTTACGAAAATTGCCGATGCCTCGAGTTGAAATTGGAAGTATTGTGGAGAGGCGTCGCTTTGAGTCGAGAACTGTATAGCTGTCAGATAGATGGCCAGCCCGTTTTTGACAGTTGAACATCGGAACCCATTGCAGTTTTCTAAATTATTTGTATTGTTTGATAAGCCCCTAAAATATTTTTGGAATATGATTGCTTAAAATATCGAAAACTAGTGTTGTTCCAACGACAAAGTGCTGGCACTTATAGGTATTAGTTGAAATATGCCTGCAAAGTGGTTTGAATAAGAAAATAGCAATAAATAAAATCTTTTGCCTGAATCTGTTTCTTGAGTTTACATATTATTTCAATACTTAAAGATAAAAAATCGGAAGGTCCGAATCCACAGCATTAAAACACGATAACTGTCAATCATAATAAGCATTCGCGAGGATACGATGTCAAAAGCCAGTTGAAGATGACCTGCCTCCACCTAAATCTTGCTGCCAATTCACTAATCCAGGCTTTTTCTGCCACTGCTCAAACCAACCAACCAAAGACATCTATTTCATGTAAGCTTGTAGCATCATGAGTGCTTCATGACCAGTTAGTTCAGAAGAATTTGCAGTAAAATCAAAGTCCACGTGTATACGTACAAACATGTACTATACAGTCAACCTAATTCCAAGCGTACCACTGGTATCATACCACCGCGCATATAGCCCGAGCTCATAGCAACAGCAGTTCAACTTAAGCTGGTCACTATCCGTTGCGATGGTTGACTGTACAGTGGGAAGTACCAAACTGGTATAGTTAGAAAGTGAGAGAGGGCTCGTGCTGGTCGCGTCCGTGAACTTCCTGTTGTGCGCGTGCGCGGCGCACAATGCATTAACGTGTTCACACTTCTCAAAAATTTATCATCTCATTATAACATGCGCAGTGCCTATTCTATGCACAAATCAATTATATTGGAATAAAAGTACGTAGATAGGTTACTTGTGCTGAAAAAATGGCACCCGAAATCAGGATGCCTATCTGAGCAAAGCATTGACAGTTTGAGACAACACTGCGCAACATGTATCTGACTCGTTTACGCTCTAATAATTAATCATGCTATCTTGTACACACGGTCAAATTATAAGTAGGTACGCCAAGGGACAATTTTTGACTTCGCATCAGTACTGACATAACGTATCTATAGGTACCTCTTTTAAATAGCATTGGCACAAATTAGAAAACTACGTAGCTTATTTACAGTTGTCTTTTGAATAGCTTGCTTATACTGTGATAGTTTTAGTTACTGATTGTAGGTAGTTAGATCCCAAATATTCATACAATAATAGTGACTCGTAGTAGTATGTGAGCACTATTTCTTATCGAATGATTGTTAGTGCAAACATACAGTAGAATTGTGAATCTACTTTTGTAAATATTATTCAGACAGATTCAAATAATCTCAAGCCTGCTACTAACACTTTGTAGCCGAACTGGTAAATCAATTATTCTTCAAATGAAAGAAAGAAAAGAAATGTTATTAACTTGCCGCAAAAATGAATACAAGCAATTAAAAAAATGTACACATAAATTTTAACCAATAACATTATATGAAAGATCATAATAAGGCCCCCTGATCAGGCCCCTGACCAGGGGGCCTTGTTATTTGTTTTTAACAGCTAAGTTTTCGTCTTTTTATTTATTAAAATTTAACTAAAACATGCAAAATAAGTTACTACAGCAATGAAGAAAACTTGAATGAAATATTTAATACACAAAACACGACTTGCGACGGTAAATCTGCAGCTTAGAAGATTGTAATAATGACTCTGTTCACAGGTAATTCATCAAAAATATGAAGATTTAGCCATCTAGATAAGTAGGCTATTGCCCGAACATTTTTCTGATCGAATTGGCCATGTTTTCCTACAAGTAACAACAAAACATTTTTTCTTAAAACACTAAAGTCAAACGCGTAACCCCAATTGATAAATAATTTATTTAGGTGTGTTGGTGTACTGGTTACTCGTATGAAGCGACTTTTCCGCCTATGCGTCTTTATCAGTAGATAAATATTCAGGTATCACTTAGCCTATGCAAATGTACGGCAGATACAAACACTTGAGCTGGCAGCCACGGCGAGCTATAAGATCGAAGACGAATTATTATTATTGCAATTATTGGCAATTATAACATACACAATAAAAAAAAAAACAAAGTAACATATTTCTATATTTTCAATATGGAATCAGAAAGTTGACAATGACAGAATGACATGCAAAAATGCGGCATTATATGATTTGCGATGAAATTACTTTACTGAAATTTATCTCATTAAAAGAGTATACTTACTATGTTCTATTGAGTTCTTCTAGTATAACCCAATATTTCAAGAGTCGCGTAAAATACATGTGCATTTAAGAACGATCGACTTCCAGAAAACGGAGAAGACTGCAATAAATCGATTCTACAATTGATTTCTTTATTTCTTCTAAAACCTACAATAAACCATTCGCGAACTTCGGACGTTTGATGATTGAATTTGATGATTGGGAATTTCGGCAAACAATTACCATTAATTTTTTTTGGTACTGACAAAAATCGCTCTAATTCATCATCGCTCCCAGTGGTTGCCAGCGCCACCCAGCCTTTATCAAATGGCTTAATATTATTACGCATTG
Organism: Udea ferrugalis; assembly: GCA_950022985.1. Lineage (NCBI taxonomy): Eukaryota > Metazoa > Arthropoda > Insecta > Lepidoptera > Crambidae > Udea > Udea ferrugalis. Next base: position 4,330,046 of record OX465515.1, read on the forward strand.
AATTCTTCCCGGTAAATCGGTGATCGAAAGCTCTGGATGGCAACCGTTTCAGATGCCTTATCATAAACCAACACGCTCCCGGTAAACATTATCATGTTCGCTGGATTTCGATAATATTTGCGCTGAGACGAAATCTAATAATAATCTACTTAATCTACTTTACTTATCTTTGTAGTATTATGTTAGTTCCAGTAGATTCGCCAACATGTGATTTAATAATTTGGACCGTATTTATAAAGATAGGAGGTTATCAATTGTCTTGAATTGCTTAATGTTTGTTCAATGAACACCCTTCATATATCAACCTACATGCGAGCCGGTGGTAGAGTCACACTATGTTTACTTATGTATCTTAATTTACTTTTTTTTGTAGTGAATTGAACTACTTGAAAACTTATAAAATATTTATGTATAAAAATAAATCGAACAAATAACTTTAGCACAAGTAACCTATCTACGTCTTTTTATTATAGGTAATATCATTGGGTCAGCTAGTTTCATAAGAAATAAATGCCTTCTTTTTCAAGTTTGAGTCATCTCATCAGTGACATTATGGCTGTGAATGATGAATTATGGTCCAGTCCAGTGTATTTATGTATTTATGTTCAACGTTTTCTCATACGTGTCAGACAGAAATTAAGCAATCGCAGTACCAGGGCCCTAACCATAAGCTTATAGAAAACAATCTTGTTTTAAAGTAAGACTGCTGCAGGACTGCGGAAGGAATGCTCAAAAACCGTACCATGAAGTCAATCATTTTAGTCCTGCGAAGTGTTGGGAAAGAACGAATGATTTTTTAGAAAGCCAGAAAGGGATAGCGCTATATGAACTATATAGCACCATCTCTTACGAAGTCTACGGTCCGAATTGTCTTAAAGCATGCTTGGAGTAAAATTTCGAGAAAAGAATACTTAGCATGAATATTCTTGCAAAAAAAACTGTTTATACTGGCATTGACACTAAAGATAATATTTTCTAAAAAGGCCAGCCGAAATTAGTCTACAAAGATCATCATTCGGTCAATTTTTCATCCAAGGGGTCCAAAGCCTAAAACAATCTTAATTTGGTTTTGATGTGAGCGTGGCTTTTTGACAACCAGCAGCCTTAATGCAGGAATACTTTTACGTCAATTCTGACACACGAAAAAAGTTCCGTGAATGCAACTTCTTCATCATTGTTTTCCAAATTATATAAAAACTAAACATCATCAAGCCACTCGAGCCACAGTGAACTCTTTCTTAGGACCATAAAATAGCTTGACAAATATTTGTTCATTGATTTAGGCGGCTGATTTATTTTAGTGCGGAAATGTGGTTTGTGTCGTTTTTCCTTTGCTTCGGCGGTTATCTTTATACCTACCTACTATCGGTAGGTACACAAAGAAGCTCAAAAAGCAACAATAAATAAACTTGTAAGTGGAACGAAAGTCATCGCTTAAGATACTTTATTGTGAGTTCATTAACGTGAATGTTCATATTGTGTTTGGTTTTGAAACCTTAAGGCATGTTGAATATTTTGTTTTCAAGTAACAGCTGGAAATATGAAAGATACAGACTACAATTAAGCCGCGTATCCACTAGGCATTCATTGACGAGCACCGCGTGACACTCAACATGTCCGGCGACGTTGCACAACAGCGCGCGTGGTTTAAAACATGACGCGCGGCGTGTAGGTAGTGGAATGACGCGCGGCGTGTAGGTAGTGGAGTTGCGCGTCGTTGATCAACATGCTGAGCTTCATGTTTTGCACCATGTCGCGCAGCAAATGTAGCCGAGAAAAAAAGACGGCTTTAAGTGTAGTGTAACTTTCACAGTGAAAGATGTTAGAAACTAGTTTAAAATAAAATACTAAGTATAAGTCGAATCTCTATTTCACTTTCCACAGTTTCACATATGCATGTGTATGTTAAAGTAGATTGAATTGTAGTGCCTCGTATCAATGCAATAATAAAAAACAGAATATAAACTAAAATTAGCTTTTGCTTTATTTGACGTAATTTTTGAAGTGAAGTAATTCTTTTGACAGAACCTAAAAAAAACATTATAAAAAGAATAGCTCTAACTAAGGAGTTTATCTATTCTTAACATCCACCTTTTTTGAAAGTCGAAACTCCGGCCAAGGTCTTTAGGTTCTTCATTCTGGGCCCATACAACGGTTTTGTAAGCATATCGGCGATCTGCTTTTCTGAACTTACATGTTGGATATCAATGCTTCCCTCTTGAATGCAGTCTCTGATAAAGAATGCTCTTAATCTGATATGTTTCGTCTTCTGGTGAAACTCTGGAGGGTTCTTAGCTATCTTGATAGCCGATTCATTGTCCACACACAGATATGCTTGACAATCATCTCCTATTATATCTTTTAGAACGCATTTCAGCCATATTATTTCTCTAGCAGTCTCACTTGCTGCATAAATCTCCGCTTCTGTTGAGGATATGGCTACAACATTTTGTCGCTTGCTATTCCAGGAGATGGCACCTCCAGCAAACATACAAAGAATGCCTGAGGTCGACCTTCCAGTGTTTGCATCTCCCCCATGATCAGCGTCACTATAACACTTCAGGTCAGGTGCACAATGTGGTTTGTACATAATGCCTTGATCAATAGTGCCTTTGATATATCGCATTATCCGTTTTACAATCTGCACATCATCTTTGGTTGGACTGTTTAGATTGCGAGATGCTACTGAAACGGCATAGGCTATGTCTGGCCTTGTGCCTGTCATTAAATAGGCAAGGGCTCCAACTGCTTGGCGATATGGGAACGTGTTAACGTTGACATCGTGGTCGTTATTCAACGCCTTCATATCTTCTGCCTTCAATATTGGAGTTGCCACTGGTTTGCATTCCTCCATCCCAAACCTCTCAAGTACACGACTGGCATATGCTTTCTGGTGAAGCAGTATCGAGCCATCTGACTGTCTCTCTATTTCCATACCTAGAAAATAGCTGGCAGGTTTGACGGTGAGTTTAAATCTCAATCTCAATTCGTCAAGGAAATGCTTCGTCTCCTTTTCGTTGGAAGACGCTATCAGACCATCGTCAACATATAGGGCAAGGATTATCCTCTCTCCCCCTCTCATTCTTGTAAACAGACAGGGATCTGATTTACTTTGTCTGAAGCCAATTGAGACTATGTAGTCTGTTATGCACCTATTCCAACATAGGGGCGCTTGCTTTAAACCATAAAGGCTCTTTTGCAGCTTGAATACTAGCTTTTTATCATTCGTGTAACCTTCTGGTGGCTTCATATAAATTACTTCATCCAGCGTGCCATATAAGAATGCTGTCGACACATCAAATTGTGCTAGACTTAGCTTTTCTTTTGCTGCAACACTCAGTACTGCTCTGATGGTGCTACTCCTGGCAACAGGACTAAAAGTCTCGTGATAATCAATATCCTTTTTCTGTGAATACCCCTTTATTACAAGTCTGGCTTTGTATTTCTCTATTGTACCATCCGGATTCATTTTAATTTTAAATATCCACTTGCAAGGTATTGACTTTCTTCCTTTAGGTAGCTCCACTAGCTCCCAAGTTTTGTTGTTTTTTAGCGAGTTTATTTCACTATCTATGGCTTGCTGCCATTTTTCACGCTCTGGAGAGTTCATTGCCTCCTTATAGGTTTTTGGCTCAGCCATACTGTTAGACTCTACTGCCATCACATAATCTTGATATTGAATTGGTGGTCTCAAAGTTGATCTGTTTCTCAGAGTCCTCTGACCTTCTGCTTCAATTTCATTATGGCCTAGATTTGAGTTATTGGCAGTCTCTCTAATAGGCTGTCCCACTTCATCTGAATGATTTGTATCATATGTCTGATCAGTGTTTGCATTTTCACTTTCATTTAGATCTTCACCTTCCTGTTCATCAGCATTAAAAGTATTGCCAAAGTCATTCAAATTGTTAACGTCATCTTCATTAACAACATCTCTAGACGATGAAGGCTCGTGTTCATTCAAGTGTATGTCACTCTGATCTTGGTATCTAATCGGATCATCATGTCTCTGATCATCAGCATTTCTCAAAATGCTTTCATCTCTGGCATCATGAATCCATGGTAAAAACCACTCTTTGGAAGTTATTGGCTTTTGTGAAACATTTTCGTCATTCTCTGTAGGTTTTTCTAGTATAAGTCGCTCATCAAACGTCACATCTCTAGACCTAATCATTTGTAACTTTTCTTTGTTCCAAATCCTATAGCCTTCACTTCCTTCATAGCCCACCAGTATACCAAGTTCTGCTTTCTTTTCGAGCTTCTTTCTATTTGATTTTGGTACATGGGCATAGCATTTGCAGCCTAAAATCCTTAGATGTTTGACTGATGGTTTTCTTTTAAACCACAGTTCATATGGAGACTTCTTTGGTACGCTTGATGGACCAGTGCGATTCAGCACGTACACAACAGCGTCTATAAGTTCTGCCCATAGCGGCTCAGGGATTTTTTCACGTGCATGCATTACAGCACGCGCTGCTTCTACTATCGTGCGATTCTCTCGCTCTACACATCCAGCTTGCTCGTGAGTATGTGGCATTGTCAATCTTTGTGTTATGCCGTTTTCTTGAAGGATCTTCTTAAATTCTGCACTGATAAATTCTCCTCCATTATCACTGAGAACTTCTTTTACAGTATATCCCGCAACTTTAGCTGCAGCTAGATATTGCCTTAGCTTTGATGCTGCTTCAGACTTCTGCTTTAGGAAGTAAACATGTCTATGTCGGGTATAATCATCTTTGAACAGAAGGTAGTATCGATTCTTTCCGTATGAACTTGGAAATGGCCCGCATATGTCAGTGTGAACAAGTTCACCAGGTTGAGTGGCTCTAGTTCTTGTTCCAAACTGTAGTCTGTGCGTCTTTCCATATATACAGCCTTCACATAGATCGGACTTGTTGTCATTCATCTTAACACCGAGCTCACTTTCAACGAATTGCTTGACGTGTCTTTTGTTTTGGTGAACCAGCCTTTCATGATACAATTGTAGAGGGTTGGTCATCAATTGGTTAACTTCCAGTTTGTTTGATCCTTTACAGTTGATTGCCAACTTGTATAGTCCTCCATCAACCTTCCTAGTCCCAATAGCTTTGATCACTCCGTCTACTTTGAGTATACATTGCTTTTGCGTCGATTCAAATGTACTTTTCGGCGATACATCATGTGTTGCAATAACAGAAAACAAATTCCTCTTGATCTGTGGTACATACCAAACATCTTTCAGTAGGAGTTGTTCAACTTTACCGTTGCAGTTGGCCTCAGCTCGAACATTGCCTTTCCCAATGGCTTTAATGGTTTGTCCATTAGCTGCTGTTACAGAAACGTTATGTGAATCATCAAAGTGCTCGAAACTTTCAAAGATGTCTCCTTGATGCGTAACGTGGCTTGTCGCTCCATTGTCAACGTACCAGTTTCTATCATCATTAGGTAGCTTATCTCCTACAGCTAACACGGTCAGATTAACATTTGTTTTGCTGCCTGCTTGTTCAGACGGCTTTGGTGGGCGTCCATCTGCTATCCATTTACGGCATTTACGAACTCTGTGCCCAGCTAATCCACAGTATTTGCACTTGAAGATTGCTGTTCCTTTCACTTTTGTTTTCTCTGTCTTTACAACTAGCACTTGCTCTTTGTCTTCATTTTCTTCTCCATTGCTCTTTAGTGCTTTCTCATAGGTACTTAGCTGTGCAGTTAGATTCTCTATTGTCCTCTGATTCTTATTAACAAGGAGCCAACTTGACTTAAAGGCAAAGAAATCCTTAGGTAGAGTCCCAAGTATCTTGCAGATCAATAATATATCAGGCAACTCTGTTGATATTTCATTATTCAGCTCATGCCATATATTCTTCAATGCAGAAATATGCTTTTTTATGTCATGTTCAGGGTCTTTTTTGTAATTAAAGAATTGCAGACATAAATCGTAACTCTTTTCTTCAGCGCACCCACAGTAGAGACGTTCTAATTCATCCCACACCTCTTTAGCTGATTCGAAGCGCATTACTTGATCAAGTACTTCATTTGTCATGTTATTCGTCAGTAATGTCAGGACAAGGCTGTCCTTTTTTAAGTACTCTTTGACTTCCTTATCATACTTAGCTCTCTCTTCAGCCGAGGCTGTACTTGCCGGTTTTGTAGGAGCTTTTAATGATCCATCAATTATTTTTAACGCATCGGGATAGCCCTTGAATACGTTGCTTATTCTGTATTTCCAATGTTTGAAATCTTTGCCATCACTAAGGCATTCGATTCTGACTTTGGAAGCACTTGCAAAGAAATTATCGTCCATGGTGGATTTTTACGTCTAGGACAACTTACTGCACTTTATCCTTACTTAACGCTCTGCTACCATGTTAAAGTAGATTGAATTGTAGTGCCTCGTATCAATGCAATAATAAAAAACAGAATATAAACTAAAATTAGCTTTTGCTTTATTTGACGTAATTTTTGAAGTGAAGTAATTCTTTTGACAGAACCTAAAAAAAACATTATAAAAAGAATAGCTCTAACTAAGGAGTTTATCTATTCTTAACAGTGTATGCATGTAAGACATTCAAACCGTTAACGTTTATTGTTCACAGATCATTGCTACCTACCGACAAGGATTGTCTGGACTGATATGCTTGTGTTAAAATGCACAACATTTAGCAATTCTGAAATCCAAGATAAAACATCTATTCAGAAATCCTATGACTTATTGAATCCAAATCCATGTCTTCACAAACTTATCAAAACTTTGTCTTCCTGCTGCTAGATTTATCAACCTTTACTTTCTGGGCGGAGATTAAGGATCATGCCGTTATTGCTTACGATGATGAATAATCATTAATTTTACAATCATAAATATAAATAATAACTAGTTTTCCTGTTTCATTTCACCACACTGGTTGTCATGACATGACATGACATTGACATGTTTTCGTGTCATAGTTAGCTATGGAAAAAAGGGTTAAAAAGTAAAATGTTGCTGCCAGAATATATATTTCTCTTTGTGAAATAGGTAAACTCTTTTATAATAAACTTATTCGAATATAGATAACTGACTAACTATCACTGAGCAGTTAAATGGGGGCCTCTTTCTGCCCACTAGCGCCACCAATAGTTTTCATGAATTGTGTTTTTTTTAAGATATTTAAACAAACACTGTACAATTATGATCCTAAAATAAGATATTATCTGTACATAAAGATGTTGACAGAATAAATTTATCTATATTGAACAGTTTTTATCAAAATATCTGAAATAAACCTCTATTAATAAAAAACGATTGGTGGCGCTAGTGGGCAGTAAGCGGCACCTAATTATTTCATATTTTTGACGAATTAGGGAAAGACTAAAATCATTTACACAAAATTAACATTGGGTAATTTTAACACTATCCTTCTGTTTTCATAAGATAAAACTTGTACTGTTGGTTTCGGACACATGCCTACCTACTTAAATACATAATGAATACAGTGCTTGATATGATAGGTACAAAGTGCCCCGTCGTATAGCACGTCATGATACTGAAATATCGTGATTGAAGTATCATACTGATATTTTAAATGCGAAAGTTTGTATGTGTGGATGGATAGATGTGTGTTGCTCTTTCACGTAAAAACAACTGAATGGATGGATACTAGACGCATGTTTAATTTCTTTTCTTTTTGTGAATACCTACATACTTATTAAACACTAGCTGTCCCGACAGACTTCGTGCTGTTGTCAAACGTTAAGAGTCACGTGACGGGTAGGAACATTTGCTAAGAGAAAACCAAATTATAGCTCTGCACTACATTCCTAGCATTTCTCATGTTTACTCACCTTTTAAACCTTCCCTGGACCAATACAACTATTCCAAAACCAAAATTAGCCGAATCGGTCCGGCCGTTCACGAGTTTTAGCGAGACTAACGAACATCAATCCATTTTTATATAAAGAGATATGAAACACCCAGACCAGTACCAACAGACATACGGGGATCGAACCCGCGACCACTGCACACTGGTGTAATAGTCCACTTGTAAACCATCACACCAAACCGATTGTAAGTGTATAATAATAAAATTACCTTTCAAGTGCTGCAAATAATGAGTTAAAACAAATACATTTTTGGAAATGATTTATTACTGTTTTTGTTTAATAAACTTAAGTCACCCAGTACTGCTACGAATGCCTCAGATCTGCATCAGATTACTTCAGCCGCTCTATTTTTGAGATAGCATTGCATTTTACACTCACTTAATTTTTTTAAAGTTTGAGATATTTATGTCCATGTTTCCATTTTTTGTGATCAACGTTCGTTTTCTTTCTCCTGAATAGGCATGATACAAATAACATAAAACCATTGTGGACAATCATTTCAAATCTCTTTTCAACAAATAGAACTAGGGGAGAACCCTTTCGAGGGTACCTCAAAGCTCGTTGGGACCACGAGATCATCTCTACTTCGGCTTTCCTGCTGGGTCCTACAGTACACCGCCCTAGGAAAGCGACTCTGCTTCCGGATCCAGCGGCCCCAGGTGCACTTCAATGAACTGAAAAGTACTTTCAGGAAGGCTGATGAAACAAAACACGTTTGGTAGCAACTTAAAATAGAGATAAAACTTATCCCCTTATGGTATACCTAAGAGTAGTATTTATTATTTATGTAGGTATCTGAAGTGAAAAATATACAAATACAAAACAGCTTAGCTTTGGTAAATGAATCTCAATTTGACTGACAGACGTAGCTTATTTTCATGGCATTTGGTTTTTTAATTGATTTTAGTCTCAGTAACGGCTTGGCATGATAAGTACATATTTAAGAGTGAACAACCAGAATCATCATTCGTTTTTTCCCCACACTTCGCAAGATTACTTTGTTGGATGTCATTTGATGTCAATAAAAGTAATATTGAATTAAGCTTGCTGCAAAAGTAACGCAACCTTACTTGTAAGCGATTGTGTATCACACTAGGGATTATTTTTCAGAATTTATTATTTGTATTCGAATATAACGCAAACTTTAGTTTGTTATTTTATGACCTAATTTATTCTATTATGTTTCTATATTTTTTTGGGGAATGCTTAAAAGCATTTAGTTTTAATAGGTATTCTTGCTTAGTTGAAATGAATAAATCGGTTTTATGGGAACATTTAGTAGGGTGAAGAAGACTCGCACCTCATCGTCGAAATGTATTCAAGATAAATTTATGATACAATATTGTCTACTTAGTTAACTTAGTTAAATAACATTATGAATAATCTTTTATTTAACTTTTTTACCTAATAATAACCTACCTTTAGTTAAAGAGAATACTTTTCTAACGATAGAATTTGTTATGTAAATTAATGAATAAAAGTAACCCGTGTGAACGCGCTGTTGCCAAATTTCACGTAATAACAAAATTTTAATTGTCATGGCAACAGATCACGTGATGCCTTAAAACAATATTGCTGATTGTCAAAAAGCACTTCATGGTACCAATTTCTCAATTTTGTATGGGCTCTGACAGCAATATTGCTCAAGGATAGCAGGACTTAATAAGTATTGTTTTGAAGACGTCATGGTACGAAAAAGCAAAGTAACATTGAAATAATCTTGCTATAAGAGCTCATGGTTAGGGCCCAGTAATCAGTGTCCATTAATTTCGTATTACAGAGGCCCTATTACAATATCTTTTAACCTGACAGTTCTAGTCACAAGCCCAGCTTTTGAGCTGCATATTTACCGTCACAAGTCATGTTTTGTGTGGCAAATAGTGTCAAATGAACATCAATTTTTCTTCATTGCTGTAGTAACTTTTTTTGCATGTTTTAGTCAAATTTCAATGAATGAGAAGACGTAAACTGAGCTAAAACTGAGCTGTAAAAAGATCGTATTAAGCCCCCAGGCCGTGTCTCTGCGGAATGCTTGCGCAAGAGTTTAATAACACTAGTGTAGTTACAATGCTTCAACTTCGCGAACTGTGCAGAACGCGCCCCTTGACATGCTCACGAATATGGGGCTTGAACGAAATTCGGAATTATTATTTTGATCGATATTGTTTATTGATTTTACAGGCATCAGAATATTTTGAAAAGTGATACATAACACAATAACTACATGGCTCAAAACAAAGCTTCTTCTCTAGGGACAGATGTAGTCAAGATTTAAGCATGTGAATGCTTGTCACGGGACATGCTTAAATCTTTAAATCTACGCAACGGATTTTGATGCGTTTTTTTTAAATAGATAGACTGTTAAGAGAAGTTTTATATGTATAATAACATTCCATTGCATCCGTGCGAAGTCGGGCGGATCGCTTGTAATCTAAAAAAAACACGAACTTTGTGCTTTTTTCTACGTTTTAGTATATTTCTATCATCATCATCATCATCAGCAGCAGCCACATGATGTCCACTGCTGAACATAGGCCAATAATTACTATACTATATCTCAAAACATACCAATATGGCCTAAAGAGCTTTTCCCTGACGTTCGAAAAAAGCTTAAATTCTTGATCAAGCTCTACTTTATTAATAGTTGATAGCATGATTAAAAAAACTTTTAATAGTGTATGGATTAATTGTTGAAGCTATCTTTTCATTGTGTGGCTATCGCAGCTTATAAACCTATGAATGTTCGTTCTACAAGTTTTAACGTTTTACAGGCTTTTAAAATGCTCATTAACATATTAACATACAATTAAACTTTGTGGAAGTGAGTGAACAAAATAAAACCAACCAAACATAATGTTCACGTCGACAAAAATCTTGCTTCTACGCTGGTAACATGCCATCCATTTTTTCCAATAAACACAGGGAGTGCTAAAAAAAGCACTGACTGTGTTTGCAAATTGTCCTTCTAACAGAACCAATGACTTTTAGTCAAGGATCCGTATGTAAAAATTCAATAACTGTTTTCCATTGCAGCCCGCGAGGGGTTGGTGAATAAACCCTATGTTGCCTCCGAACGTCATTAAAACTGAGAACACAGTGTAACCGCGATTCAGCACCACGCCAACGCCATCTCTTGGCTGCCGCGCAAAGTTAGTTTAGGGAAAAGCGTCCCGTTACGGCGAGTCTAAAAGGGCCGGCGCCCACCATCGGCATCGGCACGCTTCAGGCTTTTATGGTGGCAAATAGTAATATACTCTAACACAATGACAATAAAGTAGAAAATGCCGAAACAGTAGCCTCAAGCGGTATTTTTGTTACTACGAGAACACATCACGGAAATTTCTACTTTATTGCCATAATTTTAAAGTATATTGCTATTTGCCACCTTAAAATCCTGAAGCGTGCCGATGCCGATAGTGGGCGCCGGCCCTAACCTCTACATTATACGTTTGCAAATGAGTCTTTTAAAATTGTTGAATTGTAGTTGTTTTGTATTTTTTTACAGCTAGGGCAGACTAAATGCACAAGTGCTGGGTAATCAAAGCTTTTAGTGTAACTTTTGTACCTGTTGTGTTAACTTTTATTTTAATATTACTACCTATTCCTAATGTGTACCTAATTGCATACAAACAAAGTGAACCAAAACCAGAGCTATTCATATCCAAAACTAAAGGTAACTAAGACAAATAGGTATAGGTATTATCCAAGTACTGGTGGTTTTAAAAAGGCAAATAGGCCATTTTAACTACTAACATTTAGCATGGCACATGAAAAGCTCAAAAAGACTCAAAAATCATAGTTAAGTTTGAACAACTGTGGTTAGGAAATATAGAGCTTGAGCCAAAAATCAAATTTTATAAATATGATAATTACTAATAAAGTATGTTTACTTGAATGTTGTGGTAAACTGAATTGCAACCTTAGAAGGTTGATAATAAGACAATTTTCTTTATGATTTATTGTTTCATTCAGCTCACAGCTCATAGCTGAGTAAAAGTCTCCTATAGTTTAATTCATGGCACTCTGCTTATGCCAGGCAGTCAGTCTTCATTGTCTCAAAAGATTTGTGTATTAAATCTAAACGCATGAGTTTTTTCAGAATTAGTTACTTCACAAATAGTTCCTTCAATACTTATCCTAAATACCTGCCACAGGAACCAGCCCAGCTACCTATAACGATAACTTACAACACGGCAACGTCCATAAATTTCACATAATCCTGTTTTGACTTAACCCTATGACCGGTACTAGACGGGCTCAAGTTTTAAAACTAGTTTGGTGCAATAAGCCGTCCCTGGCGATTCGCAGAACCCGCCACTGCAGGGTTACCAGTCGAATGTTTCAAATATGTGCACATTTTAGACCGAAACTAACAAGGGTTAATTGTGAGATTTAAATTAAAGTGATGTTTCAACAAACCAATAGATGTTTCAACATAGTTTGATAAAACTTTAACTTATGTTTCCGACGAAAGTATAATAAATATAAAGTATTTCTATGGATACATATAAAGTATAACTATTTCTCTCTAAAATCTAGCTTTTATATGTTTCGCTAGCGTAATGGATAAAACCTATGTCAGTTTTGGTTAATTTTTTTAGCCAACTCTTAATTTGGTACAATTTTAAACAATGCTTTTTTTTAACAAAACAAATTTTTTTAAAATATGAATTACAATCCTGGTCAGTCACGAAATTGGCTAGCTCTTTTTGTACAAATTGGTTTAGAACATAATAAAGTGCTGTTATTTGTATGCAGTGTTGCCATTATTTTCGACATCCCTACAGTAAGCTACTATGTGACGTCTACTTGCTATAATCCCGAGAATCCGTAGTAGAATGGACCCTGTGTTTTACACCTATGAAGTCTTGGAACCGACAGCTGAATTTGAATTCAGTTAGAACTTAGAATAGTAAGCGTTTGTTCTTATCTTTATTGTTATACAATATTCTAAAGTGCTAACAGTAGGGATTTTTAATAATATTTTTATTGCTTAACAATGAATTGGCACAAATGGCGGACTTGGATTGGCACTAGCACTATATCACTTACTAAAACCGGAAATAATTAGGTTAACGGCGCTATTTTTAAGTACAGTCAACAGCACATCAGGTTACCCCATTTCCGTTTTTTCTCTCACTCTTGCCAAATGTCATTCCTTTGCAATAGAGCAAGGAGGACTGACCGGAAATAGGTAGAGTGATGTGCCGTCCACCGTACCTATTACCATTCAATATTTCATAATTTACCCAAAACTGAGTCCAAAAAGCATGACAATGAATTGTTCTGAAAGATTCAATAAAGTGTCTGTGTTAATGTTTGGCAAAAAAGCAGTAAACACAAAGCACACGCCACATTTAATAAAATCGTACCCTAATTTCATGGCATGTTGATTTAATTTTAATGCGTCTAAAATGGTCTGCCCTACGGCGAATCGGCACGGGCCATTTTGTGAAAACAATTTTTATTAAAAGTCACGAATCGGTTGCACGCGATCGTGAAACTAGTGATGGGATGGGACGACTCTTTATAAAATACTCACATCAAAACTGTCTAGGGATATCATATTTCAAATATTTCATAAAGTTAAGTTTGTTCACAAGTTGAGCATTATCTTAGAATAACGCGAGGACAGGGGCATAAGATAAAGGTTAAGCATATTACAAGAAAAACGTTTTATTTTGCTAAAATTTTGACACCTTTTAACAGAAAAATCTGTCTTTTTTTAACGTCCTCACTATTGTACAATAATGCTACTACAATGAATTTCTTTAAACAATCTGAAAGGGCAGATATAGCAGTTTCTGTGTTCTAAAAATGTCCACGTTGGTATCAATATTTTAATTTTTACAGCCTCCCAAATAGCTATACTTTGTATGAAAATGCTTGAGATATCCCTAGACACTTTTGAGCAGTGTAGTTGAGCACAAAACGTCTTTCATGGGTTAAACCGATTTTTTATATCCTCCGATTGAGAAGATAAATCTATAAAGATTAGCCTAATAGTATTTTCTTGACATGGTACGCACATAGATTTACATTCTTCCAATATCAGTTTAATACAATTTTCCTTTTTAACTAGGTGTGATGAATCCATATTGTACCGGTATTCATTGTACCGGTGCCGTGTAGTGCCGGCACGTTAATAGAATAGCACTACCCCCTCTCTTCCCGTGGGTGTCGTAAGAGCCGACTGAGGGAAAACAGCCACCAGGAGATGGGCAGCAGCGTCTCCACACAACAGCAGGCCCTACTGCGATCGCCAACCCGCCTGCCAAGCGTGGCGATTACGGCAAACCCCCCCAAAATGATGGCACGACATAGGAAACGGCCCCCAGTCCCCGGCGGCCCCGCTATTCCTGGCTACGGCAGCGGTTATGGTAACGGCGGGGCAGGGGGTGCGAAGAATCCCCGGGTAGGATCCGGCTGCCAACATCGACGACTCGACCTGGCAACTTATAACGCGCGCACACTGAGGCTCGACGCGAAGCTGATTGAGTTGGAAGAGGCAATTGGTAAGTTACATTGGGATATTATTGGGTTATCAGAAGTCCGAAGAGAGGGCGAGGACTCGATAACCCTGCAATCCGGTAACTTACTATACCACCGGGAGGGCGACCAACAGTCCCTAGGTGGTGTCGGGTTCATCGTCCACAAGTCCCTTGTCAACAACGTGATAACTATCGGAAGTGTTTCGAGCAGGGTAGCGTACCTGATACTCAGAATATCGAAACGATATTTGCTGAATGTCATTCAGGTCTACGCTCCGACCTCGAAACACGACGATGTCGAAGTGGAGGCTATGTATGAGGAGATCTCTAAAGCCATGCATAGCCATAAAACCCACTACACAGTTGTGATGGGGGATTTCAATGCGAAGTTGGGGCAACGTTGCGGTGATGAGCTGAGAGTGGGGCAATTTGGATTTGGGCAACGGAACAACAGGGGCCAGATGCTGGCAGACTTTATGGAGAAGGAGAACCTCTTCATGATGAACTCCTTCTTCAAGAAGCCCGTAAGCCGCAAATGGACCTGGTTCAGTCCGGACGGTAAGGTGAGAAACGAGATCGATTTTATCATGTCGACGAAGAAGCACATATTCAATGATGTCACTGTGATCAACGCTGTTAAGACAGGAAGCGATCACCGCATGGTCAGAGGCACATTGAATATCGACATAAAGCTTGAGAGAGCGCGACTGATAAAATCCACGCTCCGACCAATACCGGCTCAGATTCAAAACCCCGAGTGCTTTCAGCTCGAGCTTCAAAACCGCTTCGAAGCCCTTGAGAACAGCATCGATGTGGACGATCAATACAACATGGTGGTGGATACTGTCCGTACGGTAGGGTCCAAGCACTTTAAAACCCGCCGTCCAAAATTAAAGAAACTCTCCAGCCATACTCTCCTACTCATGGATCAGAGAAACGAAATGAGGCTACAGGACTCAGTGGATGCCCATCGTTATCGGCAACTCAATAGACAGATATCTAAGTCATTGACGAGCGACCTTCGCCAATTTAATACCCAGCGTATTAAAGAGGCCATTGAGCGGAACAAAGGCTCCAAAGTGTTCGCCAGAGATCTGTCTATTGGGCAAAGCCAACTCACGAGGCTGAAAACTGAGGCAGGTAGCATCATTACGTCCACACCTGAAATCCTGAGGGAGATTGAGAGTTTCTATGGACAGCTGTATTCCACGCAAACACCTGTTGAAAGCAAGGCTAAAGACCCTAGAGCCAAGCTTACCCGACACTATACCGAAGATATCCCGGACGTCAGCCTGTACGAGATTAGGATGGCTCTCAAGCAGCTTAAAAACAACAAGGCGGCGGGTGATGACGGAATCACAACAGAGCTTCTGAGAGCGGGCGGTCGGCCGATACTCAAGGTCCTCCAGACGCTCTTCAGTTCTGTCATCCTTGAGGGCAGAACGCCAAAGGCATGGGGCAGAAGCGATGTGATGCTGTTTTTCAAGAAGGGTGACAAAACTCTCTTGAAGAACTACAGACCCATATCGCTTCTGAGCCATATCTATAAGTTGTTTTCGAGAGTCATTGCGAATCGTCTCGCTCGCAGGTTTGACGACTTCCAACCTCCCGAACAAGCCGGGTTCCGAAAAGGCTATAGTACCATAGACCACATTCATACGCTGCGGCAAGTTATACAGAAGACCGAAGAGTATAACTTGCCACTTTGCTTGGCGTTTGTGGACTATGAGAAGGCCTTTGATTCGATTGAGACCTGGGCAGTGTTGCAGTCTCTCCAAAGGTGCCAAATAGACTACAGGTACATCGAGGTTCTTAGGTACTTATACCAAAACGCCACCATGTCGGTCCGATTACAGAACCAGAGCTCTAATCCGATCCAACTACAGCGAGGCGTGAGACAAGGAGACGTCATATCTCCGAAATTGTTCACAGCTGCGTTGGAGGATATTTTCAAGCTTCTGGACTGGAAAGGACGCGGCATCAACATCAATGGCGAGTACCTAACACACCTACGATTCGCCGATGATGTAGTTCTTATGGCTGAGACCTTGGAAGACCTGAACATAATGCTCGAAGATCTCGGTAATGCTTCTCAAAGAGTGGGTCTTAGGATGAACATGGACAAGACGAAAATCATGTTCAATGCCCATGTTGCACCCGCTCCAGTTAACGTTGGGAACATTACACTCGAAGTTGTTGACCACTATGTTTACCTGGGACAGGCAGTCCAGTTAGGTAAGTCCAACTTCGAGAAAGAGATCTCTCGTCGAATCCAGCTCGGATGGGCAGCGTTCGGGAAGCTCCGGCATATATTCGCGTCCGAAATTCCTCAGTGTCTCAAGACGAAAGTCTTTGACCAGTGTGTGTTGCCAGTAATGACATATGGGAGTGAGACGTGGTCGTTCACTATGGGTCTCATAAGAAGGCTCAAAGTCACCCAGCGAGCAATGGAGAGAGCGATGCTTGGTGTTTCCCTGCTTGATCGAATCAGAAATGATGAGATCCGCAGGAGAACTAAGGCAACCGACATCGCTCGAAGGATTGCATCGCTGAAGTGGCAGTGGGCGGGACACATAGCGCGGAGAACCGATGGCCGTTGGGGCGGAAAGGTTCTCGAATGGCGACCACGTACCGGACGACGTTCCGTGGGCAGACCCTCCACAAGGTGGACCGACGATCTTGTCAAGGTCGCGGGAAGCCGCTGGATGCGGACAGCGCAGGACCGATCGTTGTGGAGATCTTTGGGGGAGGCCTATGCCCAGCAGTGGGCGTCGTTCGGCTGAAATGATGATGATGATGATGATGATGAATCCATAAAAATCTTACGGTTTTCTTATTTTTTTTTATCTTAAATAGGTTTGTCCTCAGTCTAGCCGTGGTAAGCGACGGCGAGGTCGGAGGTGAAATACGCTTAATTCCCAGAAAAGAAACTCTAGACCGTTACATCGTAACATCACTACTTAATACTATCTTTATGATGTTAAACGTAGGTCACTAATGTGGCCGAAGGAATGTTTAAAACAAATTGAGAGCGTTTAAGAGTCGAAGATTTTCGGATTGGAACAATACTTGTGAGATTGAAAATGTTTTAATTATTAAAATGAAGTTGATAACATAATAAGACATTGATTTGATACTAATTGTACAGTATTTACAGTATAGTACAGTATTTAATCCCTATTTCCGCAGTGACTACCACTAACTTAAAAATTACTGTACCGATTTTATTTATTCCTCCTCACATTTAGTTTCCTGTTACCTAATATAAAAGTTTCTTACGTAGGGAAAAATTAAGAATACAGCGTAGTAAATAGGAAAACTTAACTACTTAGTACCTATTTAAACTTCGGCCCCAGTTGTCGGGTTTGTGAATGTCGCAAACTTCATGCCTTTTCTATAAATGATATCCATTTTATCAGTCGGTTAATATTTGTTAAAAAATATACCTTCATTAGCATATTTGTCACTGCTAAGTAGTACTAAGAGCCGCAGGTTTTAACAAATTGATAACAACATGTTTCCAACCTGATATTTAAATCGTTAAATAACATAGCTGATCAAAACACGGTTGAAGTAGTTTTACGTTTTTCTGCTTTATTTATAAAGTGTTGTTTGTCGTAGTTATCTGTTTAACCAGGCCGTTATCAAAGTCAACGACTCTTAATCTTTGTCCAGTAAGTATTATCTAGCTTAAGACTAATACAAACACAGCACTAAGTATCACTTTTTGGGTCATTACGTGAACCGCGGTGTAGTTTCTTAAGCGGTGTTCTTAACATTTCAAATGAAGCAAAGTAAATCTGAATATGTTAAAGCATTTTTGGGTAAAGATTTCACAGATACACCTTACACTTTTAAAATTTTACAACATAAATAAAGGAAAAATGTTGTAGAAACTTATAAGATTGTAAGATATAATTCCGTTTAATTTCGATATAACTCAAAAACACAGCGGAGAAAATATAAGCATAATATTTAAGTTTGAAAAAAATATCCTACCTACCTTAGTCGTAAAGAATACAAATTTTCGTAAGTATGTAATGTTTTGTCAGAGTTCATACAGAAGAGGATGTTTAACTAACAGAATTTTGCACCTAATTAATTAAATAGGTATATGGCTAGGCCATGTTCCTTGCTTTTGGATGTTGTTAATAAAAGTAGCCTTTACACTTTATTTTAATTTATTGTAATAAGGGTTGATAGTCTGTAGGTGTGTTTTTCATTTCATTGATTACTTACAATTTACGTAAGCATAAGAAAGTGCTATCTTAATTCATGTAAATTGCATTTTATTTTAATCTACTTACGCTGTCTGTATTCAAAGCAGTTAAGTCTCATCAATGAAAATACGACAATTTAAATGAAACAAAACAAAGGACTTTTGAATAATTTACCTACTTCCATGAAATACTTAATTCTAACTAATTTAACAAACGTATTACATGAGATCAAAATGTTTAACAGAATCCCAAAAAGAACAAATAAGTATTTATGTAGAAAATCTCTACAGATACCTAGGGAACGCTCTGAGTTCTCAGAAACTTGGTCGGAGGCTGCGCGTGCGCAAGCGGGACGGACATATAGCAGGGAAAGCGGGTGAGAGCAGGACGTAAGATTAAGTGGATAGCCTTCGCAAGTGTAGCAGCGTACATTAGTAATATTCAAGCACTGCAAGTTTGAGTGTGTTTGTGCACTTAAACAGTACCTCTATAATGTTAATGGAAAGTCGGAGGTTAAATCTCGGTTGAGTTATTAACATTTCAGTGGAAAAGTTTTTTTTTTTCAAGACAGCTGCTATTGCTGTTTAGTTAAATTATATAAAATAATGATAATAGTTAAAGGGATAGTTAAATGTCAGTTTTCTGAGAAATCTTCCAATGAAGGTTTCGGGTGAATTATATGTTTCTTAATCATAATAATTTTATTATATGGTATAAATATTATGAGTGACTCCATCTCCGTGGATTATTTAATTGTTCACCCTGTATTAGACGCAACTCTGGAACATCCAAACACCTATTAGTTTATTCCGTGAATAGTATTCCAAATTAATGATTTACTTTTTTCGGAAAAAATATATTGTTTGAGGTAAATTGAAAATACATTAAAAGCAAATTTCATAAGACAAAGAGTCGTCTAGTCGAAGCTCTAGAACGCGGAAACCGCTGTTAGTTGCTAAGAGCCTATGAAAACTCGGAGTTATGCAAATACTAATAGATCAGTTTACTATGCTGTCTCGTGTTTCTGAGACTTGTTTTAAGTATTTACCCAAGTTGATGGCCGTAGGCAGACTTAGCAAATTTTTAGACCTCCTAACGCTTGCTAATTTTGAAACTTAGATTATAACTTCAAGGTATCTACTATGTATTTGTCTCAATTCTCATTAATCTCATCATTTTTAAATGAATTGTAAGGAGGATACCTACACAATAGAATGAAAAACCTCTTTCTTTTCTGAAGTTGGTTAAAAACCTGAAGCTGTAAGTATCTCTAATTTTTTTTCCTGTTCCTTATTACCCCATGCTCTCAGCAAGCGCGAATATGACGAGGTACCTGTGATTATGTCATAATTTACTAAATCACACTTATCTGTAAGCTCCGTTGAAAGGAGGCTTTATAACCCGTTCCTTCTAATGACGTCATCTCTTCCCATGAGCCAACCGACTTTTATGCCTTTACCTCGCCTGCACACAGCCTGCACCGAAAACTGACCAAGATATTACAAATTACTCCTTAGCTTCCAGGCAATAAAGTCTCAAAACGATTAGTTAATACCGTCAAAATTCGGAGACGAGGCACGCGTCCATTGCGACATCAACGTTCGAGTTCAGTTTCACCGCAGTCTAAGCATTTTCAACTTTGAAAGGATGAAGTTAAAGTCGCAATTGCCTTTGAATATGGCAACTCAAAACTAGATTCGAAGATCCAGCAACAGCCTACATGGTGTTAAGCAACTGCAACCTAACCGGCCAAATGTAAAAGTCCAGATGCAGAAACGCCGCGCTCTCTTTTCGGGGGACCTCCTTTTTTGTGAGGGTTACATGACATTGCAATAGACGGGTAGTGTAGGTGTATTTATTCGATAATGTAACGTTTTTTGAGCGGGGGCGAAAACTTTTTGATAATACAAAGTCAAAGGCTGCTAGAAGGCTATAATGGCATCCGGTGTTGCCAAACGAGCTGTTAATGGCAGCATTTGGTTATACAATGGCAGGTCAAGTGGAGCGCGTGCAGCAGAGTCATTCTGTAAACTAATTTAGAACTCGATCTCGAATTCACTTGTTGAAAAATTAACATGTGTCTTTCATATACCTGTATTGCAACTTTGAAGCAGGGCTGCTACAATTATGAATGTCCTTGGCGGTGTGGCCTTCGGTCTGGGGGGTGATCCTCAGTGCTTTAGATAGAATTGCACCAAAATGATCTCTGAAAATATTATACCTACTTTATACAAGTACTTGCAGCATTTTCCTGCCTCACCCAAAATTTATATAGTGTCTGTGAAAATTACAAGTATAGTATACCTATAGACCATTCAGGGTAAGTTATTTGAGTTATAGTAAAAAACGGATCAAAAAGTATTTATTTCATGTAAACTTTCACAAGTGTTTATGAAAAGTTAGTAATAAATAATGAAACTAGAAGAATCCGACAAGATACTCGATTGTTACTCTTTTTAACATACAGAGGTATTCGACGAAGAGTTATCAGATATACATACAGATGGGATACCAAAAGCGATTTTGTACTATGTAGAGAAGCTCAAGCCTAAACAGGCGCGGATCCAGCCCTCAAAAAAGGTTGTGGGCACAGCCATCAAAGAAGGTTGTGGGCACAGCCAACAAAAACTAGCAAAGTGAGAGTCGGATTGGACTACGAACTCAGTCATAAACAATCATGGACTTATTATATTTAAAATAAGCTAATTAAGGTTGTGGGCATGCCCACAGTGCCCCCAACGGTGGATCCGCGCCTGAGCCTAAATATTATCAAGCGGTATACTCCTAAATACATACAATACTAACATAAGCAGTAATAAAGAACCCTCTTTAATCCGTCGTATTTATCGGCTCGTTGACACCGCGTTTGTTATTTTTCATGTATTTATCGTAAGCCGCCATTTGTACGGTTTCGTAAGACGGCACGCGCCTCGGCCCACGTCATACTTTCTTTAGAAAATTTATAATCTGACCCCCCCTGGCCCCTACAATCGTGGGTTAAGGGAGTGTGGTCCAAGCTCTTTAAATGGTCTTTATTTATGAGGCATTGAACTTGGTATGTTAGTTTTCTAATAATATGTAAACTGATTTTGAAAATTACTTTGACTAACTAAGAACTTACTGTTAATAAATTAGTTTCTATTTCTACATAGGTATCTTGTTTTCTACACTACACAAAATGTTGCATTTAAGCACAATATATGCAATATATATTGCACAATATGGCATTAAAGATGTTTAGATGTCTTGAGTTCCATATTTTACACGCAAACAAAGCTCACTTTCGGCAAAGCTTTTATATAGGTATTCATATACCTTTAATATTTATATACATTTATCCGTACTTATTCCCTGTGTTTTAGCCTTGAGTCTCGACTTAGGGCTCGTACACAATCAGACGATACGACGTCGCATCGTGCCACAACGCGTCATCAAGGTGACGTGACATAAGATCGTCTGCTCGTGACTCGCTATTCCCTGATGCATGGATCCATCTCGTTTCGTCTGAGTATCTGTGTATGCTGGCATTAAGATGAAGAATCTTCCTAATATAGTAGCATGCTATCGTGCTACTAATGAGCATGTGTATCTGTAGCCTTACCCCGCTGACGCGGTCTCCTAACGCGCAGACCACCGCCGCCTACGCATCGCAAGCGCAGGTCGGAGCCACCTTTGTGCCCGAACACCTCGTGCACACAATGCAGCCCAGCACATACATCTGCACCGCTGACATCTGAATACTACCGGATTTTGGGTACAGTGCTAATGCAGGTTGTCACAAATATGAGCTTTGGGAATGCTAATTTATAAGAACTCGAAATTATGCAGCATGATGCTTTTTGTGTTAAAAACGGAGAAGTAAGAGTTGAACCATCAAATGACGAGTACCTACAGCTTTGTATAAGTTCGCAGAAGCAAGCTGCACTATCAGTGGTAGGTATGTACTCCGCTGTACACAGCAGGCACAAACATCTTCAGCGATATTCGTGACAACGTAGCTCAGCCGTAGCGCAGCACGTAGTACAGTCAGCGGCAACACTGGCAAATCTGACAAGTCCTTCAAAAGTTCTATGAAAATGATCTATTTATAGTAATGCTAATGTGACATAGTTCGAAGGTGCATAGGCACGATTGTATAGTGTTGTGTTCAATAGTGGTGCAGCACCGACAATCAGTAGTTAAAACTCCCTCAGCTTAGTATGTTTTTTGGAAACATCTCCCAGATACATTCACTCATCAGGTACGGTACTCTCACTTCCCCTCTTCGATAGAGAGTAGGTAGAGATCGTCTAACTCCACCTCCACCGCATCTACGCATACAAGAGTGCTCGTTTTACGTAGATGGCATATGCAGTGGAGGGGCGCCTCATTTGAGCTTAGACGATCTCTACGTCTCTTTGCTTGCCATATACCAAAACCTATTTAAATTATTATGTTGATGTTTCTTGGGCATAATTAAATATTTAACTGAAAAACCCTACCTAGTGACACGTTACGCGTATGTACCAATTTACCATTCAGTGATTGCTTCTCAAAATGGAGGATCTGGTAATTTGTCTGAGCAGGTTTACATTTTCACGCAAGTAATGTGGAATGATTGTTTACCCATAAAGGCGAGTCAGTAATATCTGTACAGAGGCGCTCACATCACTTTACATAGGGGCACTTTATGACGTTGACATAAGACCCATTTTGCAATGGTTTTGTAAAGGTTGATGTGACCGCTTCTGTACATATAAAACAGGCGGTATCAAGAATACCAAGGCTGCTACGTACATTAAAGCTGAATGAGTTTATGTCGTCTGTTTAATTCAAGAATCTAATGTAATTTGAATATGACTGCCGATATCGTTGTTTGCGTTTCCTCAAATTGACACAAATTTATTTTCAAAGGTGTCTTTGTTAGCTATCCTTGTAGATATCACGGCCTTGCGGTCCAAGATAACTGTGAACATGTTCTGAGGTACTCCAAGGTCAGTTACACAAAAAAGCTTTATCGAGTCGATGTTTGATGTACCTTCCGAACCCGCAAGTTGCTGTTTACATTACATAAAAATAGGTTGATAGTATAAATGTAGGTTACACATACCTACTTTTGGGTATGCATTATATGTATTTTGGATTGTTGAAAACTTAAACATTGCTTGATTTAACTTTACTTCAGTTTTAAGTAGAGATGAAGCTTCGAGTGAAAAACGCGTTAAATGAATCACTACATAGTATAAAACAAAGTCGCTTTCTCTGTCCCTATGTCCCTTTGAATGCTTAAATCTTTGAAACTACGCAACGGATTTTGATGCGGTTTTTTTTAATAGATAGAGTGACTCAAGAGGAAGGTTTATGTGTATAATAACATCCTATTGCACCCGTGCGTAGCGGGGGCGGGTCGCTAGTATTTTATAAATTAAATAGCAGTATCTCATCTTTATGCCATCGCATCGGAAATGCATAGATTTCCGAAAGTTAAAAAGTTTGTACACGATTACTTATAACTAAAGGTCGATTTATCCCTCAAGTGAATTCATTCTGAGATTTCGGTGTTAATATGAATAAAATTACTGACATTAAAATATAAAAGGGAATCTTACACATCTTTGAGCATTTGGTGCAAATAATGTTGGTTAGTGTAAATAACATAGGTACAAGGTGCAAACAAGCAACGGCCATTTTATTCCCGCTGCACCTTCCTTCACTTGGATAACCTTCGTAGATGTGGTTAAGAGTAAATATTTATTTTATATAAATTAATGTAATATTACCTACGTGAATACATACGCTTATGGGTATATCTCAGGCGGGGTAGGAAGAGGCACACTGATTGTTGGCCTCATAGTGAATGGAACATTGTATAAATATCTTTTTTGTATATTTCTTTTTTTTTTGTCATAAATTATGCTAACCCTGACGTAGATGAGACCTACCCCCTTATTTATAAAAACTTTAACAGCTCTTCAACAACACATTAACTTCTGTATCGCTTTGTCACTGTCATTCTTATTGCTGCCACCATTTGCAATGCAACACTCCAATGCGTGCCGTGACATAACACGTCAATTGCTTAAAACAATATTTTAGCGTTGCGTTCGTTTTTTTGAATAAGGTGGTCAGACTCCAAAAGACGCATTTATTACCGTAATTGAAAGAAGATGTGGAAGTGCATTTCCATAACAGAGCTTTTTCTTTCCAATTGTGTGGTTGATTTAGTATTTGTTTTAAAGTAGATCAAGTAACTAAAATTAAAGATAGAATATTTGTTTCTGGTACTATTCTTATCTTAATTTTTGTTACTCAATCTACTTCAAAAAACAATATTTCATCGACGACTTAACTGAAAAAAAGATCTGTTGTGGAAATGCCCGGAACTCTTGCTAAAATTGTCCAGTCAAAAAGTTGAATCTACTTTTGAATTTCGGATGTTCGGATATTACGTCAACGCCACATTCGCGGCTAGTTGTGTCGACTTTATTTTTTAATGTCTATGTAGGCTGCGCCCACACTAGCGATAGTGTAAAAAAACGTGGGACAGTTAAAAACAACGTAACCGCGTTCCTATTTCCGATCCATTAAGGTTCATTTGGAGTGGAAAAAGTTGATCGTAACTTGTTAAACTTTTCAATATAGCAACCTACGCAACCCCTTGTGTTCTTTATTTCGTAATTAAGGATTACTTTCGTTTTACCGTTTGAAAATATACCTCACTAGCAGCCGCCCGCGACTTCGTCCGCGTGGACTTAGCTGTATGTGAAAAAAGATTTTCCCGCTTTTCTGTTGAAATTTTCCTGAATTTTCTTTGCTATAAACCTCACGGAGCCCGAGACCTTTCCAACGAATGCAAAATCGTGGAAATCGGTTCGTGCGTTCTGGAGTTATAGCGTCAGGAAGGAAAACCCGACTTATTTTTATATAGTAGATTACATAATACTGCATTTATTCTTACGTTCATTTAATTTATTTTAAGTATGATTACGTTTTTGTAATACCGCGGGTACAACTGCTCGAAAGTAAACAGACACATATCTTTGTTAGTAGGTATCATAAAAAACCTTGTTTGAGTATCACTTATATATATGATGATTAGGTTGACTGGTATATAATAGTAAAAACTATCATAAGGTCTATAGTTAGGTTCGTTTAAAAATGAAAAAAAATGTGATAGTGACAAGTGCAAGTGATTTACACCAACATCCTCGCAGGTAGCTTCTGTTTTTAAAACTTTTCGAAGTCGGTTAAAACACCTTATAGTACCGCGGCGTCTTACTGAAACCGGGTTAGACTACAGTCAAGCGCCATTCTTCTGTTCACCACATTTGAAGAGTTCCAGTGACAAGATCAACCTCTTAATTAATTAACGAAATAATTACCTGACTAATAAAATAATTTTTGATTATTCGCCATTTTTATCCTTATTTTGGCTACGAAATCAATTACCACATGGCCATTAAGGCGCGATACCAGGAAAACGGCTCTCGGGAAAACTAAAGTTTTATATAGAAAATATGAATTGTGAGGCACGAAAAAAATCGTCATAGTAGTCAAAGAGTTGCACAATCAGCTCAAACTTCCAGTATATGGATCAACTTACTAGATTATTGTGAACAAAAATCAGAATATCGCTAAAAACGTGCAAAACGCACTCCCGTATTTCAAAAGTTTAGGCATCATATAAACTAACAACTTACGTGTTTTAAATAACGTGTAAAGATCAGATATCAAAGAAGCATTGCCAATCAGTTGTTTTTCATTGCTTTATTTCAGTTTTGTGCAAAAAATTCCCAAACATTCCGAATTTTTCGCTTGAAATCTCCATACAAATTACTATGGAGTGAGTGAAGTTTCTTTGATAGCTGTCCGCGCACCGTCGCAGCTCACTCCCCCCCATGTCCCCAAGGTGAACGCACGTCGCTTTTGACGAAAATGACATTTATAATTACGCGGATAATTTACACGAAATAGGCGCACATAGGGTCTTTTGTTGAAAATAGTACAACTTTGTTTTTTTTCCTCCGTACTGTTTGTATATGCATTATGCATAATTTATCAAACGTATGATTTTATCATGATTCACCATGAGAGTAATATGGCAGGTTTATATTTATAAGTACACTTGATTAAAAGCTCTCTTGGGTTTGACAATTTGGTACTAGTTGAAATTTTATTTTCCTATTTTTTCTTGTAAATTTTTACTATTTGTAACTTGTACTGAAAGTATTTACCTATTGGTATTTAAAAAACAATCTATGTATTTACTTTTAGCATGGTGTCAATCTGCAGCATCATCGGTTAATGCCAATACGGGATCTGCCTAAAATATTCAAGCAAAACAAGGGAACGAAGTAAGAACGCAAATAGCTTTGATTGCTTTCAAATCGAATTGATTAAAACAATGTTATTTGTGTGGTCTAAGCTACTATGTTATCTGATCATGAAAGCTTGATTAAGGTGTCTGAATAGATTAAGGTTCTTTTTTGAACAATATTTTCTACTAAATTAATTTTGGAGGCCTCTATCATAACTGAAATTGTTCGACAAAGAAATTTGACGAAACATAAAGATACAAAGTTATAGAGCAGAAATCAAAGTTAATACTTACGTTAAGTTAAGTCTTTGAAAAAATGCGAACAGAAAACTATGCATCGAGTTCGTGTACTTACACACGCCGTATTTTTATGCTTGTTTGTATTCTTCACGCAGTGACGTGCACTCACCCGGCGTCATGTGGAAGACTGAGTTGCGGGACTGCGCAGACGGCTGTCAAAGAAACTTCACTCGTTCCATAGTAATTAGCATGGAGATCTCGAGCAAAGAAAAACGAAAGTTTGCGTTTGCTTATACGAAACAGAAATAGTTATTGCAATAGAACATAAT
Source organism: Udea ferrugalis (assembly GCA_950022985.1). Classification (NCBI taxonomy): domain Eukaryota; kingdom Metazoa; phylum Arthropoda; class Insecta; order Lepidoptera; family Crambidae; genus Udea; species Udea ferrugalis. Next base: position 4,357,458 of record OX465515.1, read on the forward strand.
GACAAGTTATTCGAAATGGAAACACACTTCACACTGGAACAGCTTTTACAATTGTACCAAGCACAAATTTGGTTGTGTATGGAGTACTTCTGCCACCACTGGGATGGCTCTGCCAAGTATCAGCTGGATGCACTGGACTCAGTAGACCGAAGAGCCAGGAGACTGATAGGTGACGAGACGCTCGTTGGAACCAAACTCGAGTTTGGAGCATCGGCGTAGAGTTGCCTGTCTGTCGGTTTTTTATAAGGTGTATTTCGGAGAGTGTGCGCAAGAACTTCATGACCTGATACCACCCTCTACTTTCTACTACCGGACCACAAGTCGCCGTGAGGGCTTTCACCTCCATGTGGTCGACTTTTCAGCGGTCCGAACTAAGCGGTTTGGTGCTTCCTTTCTGGTCCGCACCGCTAAGGAGTGGAACGCCCTCCCTGCGTCTGTGTTTCCGGATACATACAACCTTGGTGTCTTCAAGGCAAGAGTGAATAAGCATTTTTTGGGTAAGCGTGGCTGGCGAGACTGAGGTCAAACGCAAACCCATTTGAAATTAAAAAAAATTAGATCAGATAGAACTTTGATATAAATATGAATTATCATATTTACGTCAGCCATGGAAAAATGGCAGTGCAAGCATTTTTATCTCTAACTGGCTATTTGCACACAGCTGTTCCCTGTAGTAATTTGAATGAACTATACAGACAAACGTTCTAGAAAATATAATTAGCATCAACTATCATTTAGATAGTGAAAGCTTATGTAAAAACAGACAGAAAAACGCGTAACGCGATCTACTTGTAGATCAATTCCAGTAAGATGAAGATCACGGTGTATTCTGTATTAAATTCAGCGTAAAAAGCCTGAAATACGATGGCCTCTACATGAGACTAAAGATATTATACTCAAGTGTTATTATCTACAATAAATTATCCACTAAAAGTGTCTCAACTGTTGACAACTGTTAAATTCCTCGTTTTAGTTAGTAACAAGATAGCTCCCTTTAATGCTTCTTGCAGCTTTTCATTACAAGTAAGACCAATTTATTAGTGGGTTCTTCTGCATGTTACTAGAAATGGCTCCGTGTATTGCTTTATCATATGCATTGGATGTAAGACATATTTTGTGTTGATGATGATCGAACGGATAAACCAAGTTACAACTAAATCTCGATGGAATCGTCAAGTACCAGATATAACATTGTGCAAATAACGTGGTCACGAGAATAAATTGCAAATAATAGTGTAAAAAAATAATTGGCAAAACCGCTTGTTAGTATGTTTAATAAAATAAAATTTTTGGTTAGTTTCTTTTGTTTGCCCTATATCCTGAAATATTTTGTGTGGCGAAATAAAAATATCTTTGGTGAACGCATCAAATGATTATCATGCCGCGATTTATATATATTTTTTTTCTAACCTGTATCATCCCACTGCTGGGCAAAGGTCTCTCCCAATCCTTTCCAAACATTTCGATCCCGTGCCAGGCTCTGCCAATCTTTCTCATGATGTCTCAAATCATCACTCCAACGTTTTCTGGGCCTTCCCCTGCAACGAAAACCGTCTGTAGGCTGCCACAGAGTGACGATTTGAGACCATTTGCATGGATGCATTCGGATGACGTGTCCTGCCCACTTGTAACGGTTGCTTTTTAGGTAGTTAGAGAAATTCAAAAACAACGTTAACAAATTAGAAATAGGTATTTATTCGAAGTAGGTCCGAAATAGTTAGCACTAGGGTCGTGGGCGTAGGGCCCGTCTGATTGTGTTCACTTTCGCTGGTCTGGGACTTCCCTGCAGATGGTGGCCGAGATGATGGGTGGCCGACTTGGGACGCAGCAGAACGATGTGGTGCGTGGCAGTGGCTCAGCAGCCAAGATGGTAGTAGGGATGGTAGGTGGTGTTCGAACCCTGGTGGTGGACCCTGGTGGTAGAAACAAGCAGTGTGAGCCACGCACAAAAGATCAGCGTCTGATCGCGATCACCAAGCCAAGCCCCAGGACAGAAGTAGATGTGAGGTGGTGGTGATGGCAGTCAGACGAGTTTACAGTTAGGCAGCAAGTGATTTTACGTTATATAATTATTAGCAAAAAGAAAAGGAATTTAACACAAGAACTAGATAGGTAGGTAGAACAGATTTTTACGTAGGCAAGGTAGATAGGTAGGTTAAGCACGAGTTTAGAATAATACACTGTCATCACTTACCCTTTCGGGGATTTGCACGCACTTAGTTGGTTTACATTTTATTAAGAATTTTAGATACAAATTTTAGATACTTGAGGGGCCGCGGACGCGACGGAAGATTCCGTGCGCCGCGGCAACGAGAGGTACGTCTGTCCTCTTAGGAGGCTGGTCGGTAGTGAGAGGACGAGTCGGCGTGAGTATTATTTTTATGCGCGGGCGCCGGCCCGCGCTCGTCCATCTCACTCACCGCGTCTCTCTCTCGCAGCTGGTTCCGCGATCGGCGCGCGAGGCACATAGCGTAGTGCTATGCGTTTTCGGAGGGATCGTAGGATCACAATATTTATTATTAAGTTAATTTAAGTATTTTGGTAGGTAATTTATTATGAGTTTTATTTATTAGGTAGTATTTATTGATTAGATTTAATTAGGTAGGTATTAAGTTTATTAGTTTAAGTTACATTTATTATATTTTTAGCTTTTATAATGTTGCGGTGTATTTCTAAAAATACAACCGTGACACACTCCCACTTCAACTTCGCAGATTTTTCGCCGACATCTACAATGCCTGTTCTGGAGCGAATAATTTGGTTATTTATTCGGTCAGAAAGCCTCAAACCGAGAATGCTTCGCTCCATGGCTCTCTGGCAAACCTTGAGTTTGGACTTCTGATGTTTTGTTAATGACCATGTCTGCGCACCGTAAGTTAGGATCGGCAGGATACAAACATCAATGAGTTTGCGCTTAAGTGATATGGGAAGGTCACCCTTCATGTAAGCCTTCATGGACCAGAAGCTCTTCCAGGCGTTGTCGATACGGCGATCGATTTCTTTATCTTGCCTGTTCTCGAAGGAAACTATCTGGCCCAAGTAAATATACTCATTGACGTATTGTATTACCTGCCCATCAACCACTACCCTACTTTCCGTGCTATTGGTCATAACTTTTGTCTTAGTCATGTTCATCTTCAGTCCAACCTCAGTCTCAGATTTATAATAATAATAAATAAATAAATATCCCGTGACATTATTCCACACAGCGCCATCTAGCCCCAAGTGAGCTAATTATACTCCGTTTTTATGGGATACTAGACAACGGATAAACATACTTAAATACTTTTTCTTTTGTAAAACACCCAGACCAATACAAACAGACATGTTCATGCACACAAATGTTTGTACTGTGCGGGTATCGAACCCGCGACCTTTGGTGTAGTAGCCGACTTCTAAACAAATACACCAAGACGGTCGTCCGGATTTATGCATTGCATTTATGCACGGTTTGCACGGCCCAACCACTGTGTGACCATAGCTGTCACGATCGCTTTCAAATTTGACAGATTTTCTCTCCGGCCGACCTTAGTATAGACCCTCACTAAGTGCAGATTTCGCCAAAAAATATGACATTTGGGGCAAACGTCTCTCACACAACTCCATTTTTACCTGCTTGATACTCATACTTGGCCCACAGTATGATCTATAACGTCAAATGTCATTACATCACATGTCAGCGGTGCCAGCCCTGGCGGCCATCGTGGCAGTACAAAGGTGCGCGCGCGCGGTACAAGAGTGTGAAACACGGTGTACCTACCTACAGCCGCCCGCGTGACCGGGACGAATCACGGGCATTTTAACGAGCGCCGGCGCAGGTTTCGAAACCCGCGGTCATATAGACCCTATCGAGAACCGCTCGAAATGTTTCTATCGATAAATATCGCGAAGTTCGCGTTGGGCGTGTTTCTTTCTAGTGGTCAATTCACGGGCTTTGAAAAGCTGTCTGTAGCCGCTCGCAAAATTTCGATACTAGCAGCGGTGTAAAACATTTTTTTTTAGATAAAGGGGCACATAATTTGAAAAAATAAGTGTAGCGCGCGTGTAAATGCGCTTTTTCTTTAGCACCGATTTCAAACATAATCATTCATCAAATAATCAAAAATATATACCTGTTCACAAACAGCTCTAGTTCAAGTTTAAACACTGGGACTGATACAAAATAACCACCTTGTTCTGTATGTTTTTATCTGTTGCGATGTTCAGAATCAATAAACTTTTTTTCTTTCTTTTCTTTACTTCTTTTCTTTTTTTCTTTCTTTCAAAATGGCTGAAAGCCACCAGCCATTTTGTATCTCTTTACACTTGCACACACTTCCACTTGCACTCTTCACACATACTAAACAATACCATTGTAAGACAATACCTTGTGTAATAGGTAATTCAATAATAATTATGTGTTTGAGATCATTTATAAACTTTGCTGGTTAACACATCAAAGCTCATTATTTAAAAAAAACTATCTCAGTGACCACGAATATGGCAAGAGGCGACTAATTGTTCAGTCATGCACCTGTTTTTAAGATATTAATTTTTTAAATTTTTAACCTACTTTGATTGAATAAAGTTACCTACGCTCCGTAAACAATATAGCAAAGAAAAATCACAACAATCACACGTAAACAATATAGCAAAGAAAAATCACAAAAGATTCACGAGTGACTTGCGGATAACACCCTTTGCCCAAAACAACTGAAATTGCCTTCATATTCGTATCTTTTTAATTATTAAAATTGTGCTTCATTCTTTAGCAGAAGCATTTCAATAAAAGTTGGTAAAACAAGCTGCATTCTTGCAGTATATGAGAACGTAATATTGTACATTTCACTGCATACATACCACTGTGTTAATAAGGTTTTTTCTTGTTACAGGTAAAGATTTGACCGCCATCATTTAATTTTATTGAAAAGAAATGTTGGCAGCAAAGCAGCCATCAAGGTTTGACGACTACTTACTACACTCTCAAAGATAACACATATATTTATTTATTTTGTTTATTTACATAAACAAAATCGTATTTAGGTAATTAGTGTTAGTTTAGTCCTCGCCGTTCCTTTATTCCACCGCTATAGAGTCGCGCCTTAACTTGTCGGATTATTGGTGTGAGGTTATACTTATCGCCAATTTCACAAGTTTCATTTTAGCGGTTTACATGCTTGTTTTCCATCATCTGAGGATAGTAGGCAGCGTTTCGCAAGGGTCTGCCTACGTGCACCGGAGGCCGAGATCCAATATGGCCGCATTTACGACACATCAATCAACTGTAGGTGTTCATTAGATCCTCTCATCATTGCCGATTGGGAAATTCGCAATTCTTACTTGACTACACTAATATTTTTAAAAATATAAATAGACTGACTATTAATTCTCTACATACTTGTCGCCCAAAATTGAGAAAACTACCAACGTTTGTTTCCCCCGCAACAGAGTCGCATCCTAACTTGTCGGAGTATAACATAAACCAGCCTATAAGTATACCGTTTATGTTATTATGGTAAAAACGAATAGAAACAGGCTCGTGGGGTGAAAATGTTGCCTATTTTGTTGCATATTATTACAATAAGCGCTTGCCATATGTCACAACTTTTTTTATTTTTCTGGAACACGTGGCTTAGCCTATTCAACCTGCAAAGCGGCTATTTAGTAGCTCAGCTAATGATAGACAGTATTTAATGACAAACAACGATAATAACTGTCAAAATTTTGATCTAATTGCAATCTCGCAAGGTGCACAGATTACAGAACACTTGATATCTCTAGGTACACTTCAGATAAGTTCATATAACTAAAGATCTGAAAACCAGAAAAAGACATTTGGTCATCTTGGCATCAGGCAGGAATCGAACCCGCATCTTTCGCAAACCGGGCGACTGCACTAACCACTCTGCTACCGAGACCAATAACAGACCGGCCGAATCTTTCTGGTATATTTACCCTATGAGCCAGGGCGATAAATAGGGTAAATAAATAATGTTAATGGGCTCGGTAGCACAGTGGTTAGTGCAGTCGCTCGGTTTGTGAAAGATGCGGGTTCGATTCCTGCCTGATGCCAACATGACCAAATGTCTTTTTCTGGTTTTCAGATCTTTAGTAAAGATATTGCATGGAAAATGCTAAAACAAAGTTCATATTATTTTTGCGTTCTCATCATCATCATCATCATCAGCCTGTTGTAGTCCACTGCTGAACATAGGCCTCTCCTTTTGCACGCCACTGTACTCGATCTTCGGCTGCTCGCATCCAGCTCCTGCCAGCCATCCTGCGCAGATCATCACTCCACCTTGCCTGAGGACGTCCTACACTACGCTTGCCGAGACGCGGTCTCCACTCAAGAACACGTTTACTCCAACGGTTGTCGGTTCTACGGCTAACATGGCCAGCCCACTGCCACTTCAGCTTGCTAATCCGGTGGGCTATGTCGATAACCTTGGTTCTCTGCCGTATCACCTCATTTCTGATTTGATCTCGCAGAGAAACGCCGAGCATTTTTCTGGGGACAACGTTTCCCCACGGGGCCTTCAAGCGGTTAGGCACTGTGGGATCGACGATGTGAAGACTCGACGTAGCTTCCCAAACGCTGCCCAACCCAACTGAATTCTTCTGTTCACCTCGTCCTCGAAGTTGTTTCTACCTAACTGCAATGTCTGCCCGAGGTATACATATTTTTGAACAACTTCGAGAACGGCGCCGTGTATCGCAATCGGTTCCGGTAGTACATGTTTATTGAACATGACCTTGGTTTTGTCCAAGTTCATCCGTAGACCGATGCGCACAGAAGAGTCAGCCAGGTCATTCAGCATCTGTTGTAGGTCCTGCAGCGTTTCTGCCACGATGACGATGTCGTCAGCAAATCGCAAGTGAGAGATGTACTCGCCATTGATGTTGATGCCACGTCCTTTCCAGTTCAGCGTCTTGAACATATCCTCCATTGCATTTGAGAACAATTTCGGGGAGATAACATCCCCCTGTCTCACACCTCGATGCAACGGTATAGGACTTGTTTGCTGATTCTGGATTTGGACGGACATAGTGGCTGCTTCGTAAAGGCATCTCATCACTTGGATGTATCGCCAATCTACTTGGCATCGCTGCAGGGACTCCAGAACAGACCAGATTTCAATCGAGTCAAAGGCCTTCTCATAGTCCACAAATGCTAGGCACAGGGGCTGATTATATTCTTCAGTTTTCTGTATAATCTGCCGCACTGTGTGGATGTGGTCTATGGTGCCGTATCCGCTCCGAAACCCAGCCTGTTCCGGTGGTTGGAATTCGTCGAGTCTTCGCGCAAGACGGTTCGTGATCACTCTTGAGAACAGCTTATAGACGTGGCTTAGAAGGGAAATGGGTCGATAGTTCTTCAGTAGGGTTTTGTCTCCCTTTTTGAAGAACAGGACGACCACACTCCTACTCCACGCCTCTGGAGTTCTCCCTTCAAAGAGGACAGCGTTAAAAAGCTTTTGGAGCTCCCTGAGTACGGGTCTGCCTCCTGCTTTTAACAGCTCTGTTGTTACGCCGTCCTCTCCAGGGGCTTTTCCATTTTTAAGCCGCCCAAGAGCGATCTCGATTTCGTCAATGCTGACTTCTGGCAGGTCTTCGGTGTAGTGGCGTGTTAGAGTGGCTCTAGAGTCCTCATTTCCGGGGTCAGGTCGAGATGCATGCGAAGCGTATAACCGGCCATAGAAGTTTTCTACTTCCGAAAGGACTGCCGGCTTCGGAACAACGACTTCTCCACTTTCTATGGTCAACTTCGTCAGGTGGCTTCTTCCAAGAGATTGTACGAACACTTTTGAACCCCGGTTCTGCTCAATCGCTCTCTCAATAGAGAGAGTACTGGAGCAACGGAGATCGCGTCGCACGTGCGTACTAATCTCTCGGTTTAGAGTCCGTTTCCCTGACGAAGTGACTGGTGGGTTTTCCCGTCGTCTCTTCATTAGCCCCAAAGTCTCTTCGGAAAGCTTCGACTTCTTGCCTTTACGCTGCATTTTACAAAATCTCGTACCTTCTTCCCTGAGGACTCGAACCACATCTTCAAGGTTCTGGTTAACGTCAGTTGTGGTTTCCACGGCAGCAAATCGGTTCTCCAGATTTGACTGGAACGCTTCAGATCCCATGATAGTTTGAAGCAGAGTTGGTCGGAGCCTGGCCTTCATCAAGCGGACTCGTTCAGCTCTGAAATCGATATTCAGAGAGCCTCGGACGAGTCGGTGATCGCTACCGGTATTAAACCTGTTGATCACGGAGACGTCTCTGAATATGTGCTTTTTGTCCGCCATGATGAAGTCGATCTCATTCTTTGTCATAGTGTCGGGGCTTTGCCACGTCCACTTCCTTTGGGGTTGCTTCTTGAAGAATGAGTTCATCAAGAAGAGCCCCTCCCGTTCGAGGAAATTGACGAGCATTTGCCCCCTATGATTTCTGCTTCCATATCCATGGGATCCTACTACCGATTCACTGCAATTTTGTACTCCCACTTTAGCGTTAAAGTCCCCCATAACAACGGTGAAATGGGTCTTGGTAGTGGAGTGGAGGGCTCTCGATATGTCATCGAACATATCCTCCACCTCATCGTCCGAGTGTGACGAGGTCGGTGCGTACACTTGCACCACCTTGAGGCTATACCTCTCGGTGAGCTTGATGATGAGGTACGCCACCCTGTTCGACACACTGGACATTTCCACAACGTTGTTAGCTAGGGACTTATTAACCAGAAACCCAACGCCACCTTGGGATTTTTGGTCTCCCTCTCGGAAGTACATCAGGTGGCCTGAATTGAGAGTTATGGTGTCCTCTCCCTCTCTTCGGACTTCACATAACCCAAGTATGTGCCACCTGATGTTCCCAAGTTCCACCTCGAGTTGCGCCAGATGCGAGTCAAGCCGCAGCGTGCGTCCGTTGTACGTCGCCAGGGTCAGTCGGTTGTGGTGGCCTCCCGTAGCCCGGAGATTCTTTGCACCCCCCGTCCCACCGTTACCATGGTCGCCACCATAACCAGGAATAGTGGGGCCACCGGGAACTGGGGGCCGTGGCCTTTGTCGTGCTTCCATAGGAGGTTATGCCCATAATCGCCACGCTGGGCAGGCGGGTTGGCGATCGCAGGGCGAAGCTTCTCGCACCGGTGACGCTGCTGCCCGTCACCGGCCTGTGGTATTTAGCTCGCCTATTCAGGACGGATATACCGCCGTCGGTCGGTCGCCAGAGCCTCGTTCGTTACTCAGCAGGATGCACCGCGTGCAGGTGAGGTTGACTTGGGGCGATAGATCGAGGTTCGCCCCCTTACATCCCATTTTGCGTTCTCATCTTACGGCTATTCCATGATAAGTATCAGTTAAACAGCCTCTTTTTAAATCTCGCGTTACTGTTCCAAATGTTATATCTCATATCTAAAAGGTCCACGATCTCATACTCAAAATATCAGGTTTTTGATATCATCTCTGAAGATGTTTGGAGTTTATAACACGTCTGGCGAGATACGAATCAGGACTTACATAAATAAAATTGTTGAAAGTCAACCCCGACAGAATGGCTGTTATGTCTTTTTTTAACATTCAACACGGAATATTTTTGTAGGCCCGACTAAAGTCCGTTTTCCAGAACGCTATTCTGCCAAAAATCTGTTTTGGAGTGATATACTGCACGAAAACTTAATTCATTTTAGACAACAGCCTAGAAATTGTAGGCATATTTATATTAATATTACAGCATATTATCTTGTATAACTGTGTGTGTATGGTGCAAATAAAGGATATTAATATGAATTCTAGAAAGTCCTGGAATCTGGAATCTGGAAATTGTACTCGAATTCAACTGTCAGATAACTCACTATCTTCGTTATTTTCAGACGGGGGCTTTTTTATCCTTACTCTTCTAATGACAAATTCATTCCGTTTTGTCCGGAGCTTGAAGAAACTGCTTGAAACTGTAAAAAAGCGATGCGTAGATACGTAGCAAATTACCTGACAGGTAAATTCGAGTTTGCTTTCGAAGGAGCTTCCAGAATTGCTCTAGATCTAACTTGTACGTCGACTCATTCATTCTACATTCTAATAAGGCAAATCGGGTAGATGATTAGAGAAGTAAGGTACTAAACTCAGGTAGGTACTTCAATGTTTTCCTTATAACTTCTTATTCCATTCAAACTATTTTATCTTTTACCTTAAACAGGAGCGCATAACGTCGATTTAACAACTTGTTTACACGTCAACCTTTTTTAAAGGTTTATTCTCCATAAAATACCATTTCGAGATGTTTGTCCCACGCTTAAGTAATCTAAAAAGGTTTTATGGAGAGGCAACGTATGCTTACAGTACAGGGTTACATATTTACGACTAACCCTAGATCTCGTGGCCGTTTACGCCTTTGTTGCCGTATAAAACTAGCTGTAAAACTGAAAGTTAGTTGCTTTCTTTTTATTTACTGCAGCATTCTTGGTTTCTTATTTATTTACTGCTTATACCTTGTAACTAGTTAGTTTGTAACTAAAACGTTGACTTCGTCACTTGATTCAGTAACTTTTAAAAAACGTTTTGTTAGTTTAAGACTAATTAAAATTAGTTTATTTTGGCATTCGTTTAAATAGGCATCTCTATCGATTTTTATGAGATCAATTTACATTTACAAATATACTCCAGCGTTTTTTAGCTTAAAAGGAAATATTATGTATTTTATTTTCAAAAACAGTCGTGTTAATGATTGTTTTTGCCTTTGAGACATGACAGGGCTCATCGTCGATTTGTATCTGCGACTAAAAGGCTCTAATGTTTCGTGTCGCGGCGACTTACAAAGTTACAAACAAGCGCGTCCGAGCTTTTAGATAAACTTGAAAGCGTCCACTTAGTGGGGTGACCACACTGCCGGGAAAATATCACTGATGTCCTGTCGTTAGGTTGCGGGCTCTATCTACGTCGTTTCCTTTGAGGTTGCCTATAGATACACAAAACGGTCAAATAATTCAAAATAGATCAAAACTGAACCGAATGTTGTTGAGTGTGTTAGTACAAAGTGTTTCGACATTTTGTATTATTTGCTTAATCATAATATCGACATAATACATTAATCAGCCTGCTATGAAAAACACCTAATGAACTTTAAAAATGTTCCAAACTGACAACGTTTTCAACATAAAAGGATACATTACACCTTATTTCAAAGATTAAGTTACTTGAGCTTTTAAATGATACATTATTATGACAAAAGGGATTTTATTGAACATGAAATTGAAACTTTATGCATGTCTAAATAAATAACAGAGGTTTTACTTACCCTCACCTTCGGAAAAATATATGACAGCATTTGTGATAAATTGGACTGTTAGCGTCATCACATTTTTAATTATGAAATATATGTTTTCCTTACTCCAGCGATATTAAAAAAAAAACAAGTTTTTTTTTCAAATAATAAACAAAATCACCGCCACCAAATACCGCCTGAACATCGGACCACCATTTAGTGAAATAAAAATTTAAGAATTTCTCTAATATTGAAATGTTTTGCTACCGTGATTCAACTACATCACCAACGGAGCTATTTTCTTAGTACTGACAAACGGAAGTCAGGCTTTGTTCGCTTATACAGGCTTTATATCATAATACAATACCTAAAGTATTGAGATTTTTGGTCCGTACAAAGCCAGGGCCAGTCGCTAGCTTGTAATAAATTAGGACCTCGCCTGATTAGGTTGTAGTTCGGACACGTCTCCCGAGCGGTCGATGTTTCGGGCCGACACCGCAAGATATTTAACAACCTGTTTACAAAACGGACTCGACTTTTTTTAATGTTAAAAGCGTTATCTCCTTTTAGAAGTGCTCTCTGACAATTTTAAGTGCCTCGGAGAGGTCCGGCTTTTCTTTATTCACCCCAGGACGCCGCTGGTCCACTCTTAATGGGCATGTAAAATTATTAATAATTACCCCACGTTTTGGGATATGTAGATGCTTTTCGGAATTTGAGTCGTTAGGAATACGAAATTTGGTGACGTAACGAAGGTATTTAGAGGTTAGTGGTCAGGTTTGCGTTGCGCGTTTTATCGGGGTAAATTAACATTGATATGGGTAAAAAAAGGTGCAGAGCTTGAAGTTGGCATTGCACAAACTATCTTGACAAGCTAAGTCTAGTCTTTGTATAGGTAATTTTGTTAATCTAGTTTCAAACTTCGCATTTGTATTTACTTAATTCCAACTCTTCGTCTCTCGATTCGGACACTCTTAAATTATTCAACTTAGGCTTATGTGCCCATACCTAACTACTTAACTACTAAGAGGGGTAATTGAAATGAAATAATGGCTAGTTTGTGTCAATATTTGATATTCTGAAAAATATTATTTCGTTTCGTTACAAAGTCTTTTTTGGTAATAATTCTCGTAATATGAAGTCTGTTTTGTGCAAAGCAACTTTGGTACTAATGAATCTGTAGCATCGATCTTGAAAATGATAGACAATCCTTAGTGCTTCGGTAGTTGTTTGACTTTTCAATTCTCAGTATTTTTTACTATTGTTCCTACAAGTTTTGGGTAAAGGTTTTCGAACGCAAATGAATCTATCAGTGCCATTGCTGATTATGGATCCTAAAACGTGACATTATCTACATATTTACATTTTAATCGGCAAAATACCCGGGTTTAAAATCTCACAACGACGCCCGGGCATCATTAAGCTTTTAAGTAGTATAATCTAACCCCCTTATTCATAAAAACGAAAGCAACGCTAACGCATTGTTTAAGCTATTGACGTGTTCTGTCACTTACTCGCAAATGGCGGCAGCAACAAGAATGACAGTGACAAAGCGATACAAAAGTTATCGTGTTCTATAAGAGCTGTTTAAGTTTTTATGAATAAGGGGGTTAGTCTTTTAGGTTTAAAATGCGGAGAATATTTAACTGAATTATTCATAAAGTTCAAACTAAATTGGACCTTAACAGCTCAAGCATGTTCTAAGGATTTTTAATTGACTCTCTTCTCTAAGTAATGATACTTCTGAAGGGCGTCAAAATTACGCCTTTCCGACAGCGTTCGCATCTACTGCCTTTGAAATTTGACAGGTGCCATTAAAATTAATTTAGGATGATGTAGTGTGATTCGTTCTAAAATATAACGGCCTGTACACGATACGACGTCATATCGTGCTACGACGCGGCATAATATTACGGTACGACGTCGTGTCGTGGGAATCTTCTACGAGCAAGCGACATGACATCGTCTTCTCGTGCCACGTTTTCTATCAGAAAAAAAATGGATGTAGGTAAAAAGTATTTACTTTGTTTTCTGAAATTGAGAAGAATAATAAGGTAAAATCTTGATTCTACTTCCTGATAGCAGCATGAGGAGAATACGCGTGTGCGCGCTAGTGCGCGGTCTATGTTTCAACGACGTCGTATTGTGCAACGCTGCCGTGTCGTAGCACGATGCGACGTCGGATCGTCTAATTGTGTACGAGCCCTTAGGTTACCTATATGGTTGGACTACAGTCAAATCTTAAATGATTCTCTCATGCGGATAAAATTTGGAACTGTTTCGTAATCTCCTCATCCAATAGTTCGTTCTAGATAGCACGTTTTTAGAGTGGTCCTGGCTGAAGGATATTACATTTTTAGCAATGAAACCGTTCCTAATAGGTGATTGTACTTTTGAAAAGGTTATAAACGTTTTTAAATTCCTTTCCAGAATTCAGAAATAAGTTGTTTTTCCTCGCTTCCCTCCAACACGAGCGGCGCCCTGCCCTCTGCCGTTTGACCTGCATTGTTCAGCTTCGTTTACATGCCACCGCTCGGAAACGAGGTGACAGTTTTACTCGCTTTGTGTTTGTTACTAAATTATTCGATGATTTAAAATAAATATCGTCAGCCTTTACCTACTCATGGTAATATCCCCAAATACACCTTGTACTTTGACTGTCAGATTCTGATGAGCACAACCATTTGTGTGCATGAACATGTCTGTTCGCACTGGTCTCGGTGTTTCCTATGTAAATTAAGCAAGTATTGTCATTTTTTTTAATTAAAGTATGTTTATCCGTTGTCTTGTTTCCCACAGCACAAGCATTTAGTTGCTTAGTTAAGGCCAGGTACCAATGGACCGCCGGCCCTACAGTGGCACTGGCGTAGCATCGTTCAATTACCAGTTTTTGTTGTTGTTGATATGAACCGCGAAAAACGTATCTGTTGAGGAGAAGGGAAAAAAACAATAACAATGAAAAGGATAACAACGGCAACGGTGTAGCACGGTGGACGTCGGCATCGGTGACATGGGGCCACAGCACAGCCTTATCCGGGTTGCTTGGGTATTCTGTCAGTGTTTTCCGCAGAGAGTAACCCCCTTATTCATACAAAGCTTAAACAGCGCTTTAACAACACATTAACTTTTGTTTCGTTTTGTCACTGGCATTCTTGTTGCTGCCGCCATTTGCGAGTAAGTGACACAACACGTCAATTGCTTAAACTATGCTTAAGCGTTGAGTTCGTTCTATGAATAAAGGGGTTAGTCGCCTGTTGTGATTTGTTGGGAAGTTCTCCCAACGAGTAACCTGCAGAGGTTACAATCTGAAACAAACGGTTTTGCACATTTATCGTTTTAAAATCTACGCTGTCAGTATAATCTGTGGATTTCGTTCAGTCGCCATTGCGAAATCACGCGATCCGAATAAAGAATTAGCCACACATGGTCGAAGCTAAATATTTAGCATTTGAGCCGCATTCTTGCCGCTTGTTCTTACGATTTTTCATAGATACGAGAATGTTCAATTTTCGACGATTAACATGCGATGCAGGACTTTCAACTTTACATTTTAATTTTAGACGAATAGTTTTACGTAAAATACGAAATTCTTTGGTAGCAACACAGGAGGCATGGTAGAAACGAATTTAAACTGTAATGATTATGATAGATCAGAGAATTGAAGGGATTTAGTGGAACAGGTATTCAAGAACTAACAACTGAACTGAATATAAATTCACTAGCACTAAGTAACGTTTATAAAATTTTATTGGTTTTTCACCCTGTTAAAACTTGAGGAAACTTAACAAGTATTGTAGTAGGCCCCTGCTAGTCACAAAAAATAATAATTTTTAGTTCCGATCTACGTAAATGTAAGTGCCACTTACTCCGACCTTTAGAGTGTATATTGAAGCGTCTGAAGCGTTGGTACAGAGGCGCCCACATCCACCTTTACAAAACCATTGCAAAATGGGTCTTATGTCAGCAGCATAAGGTGTCCCTATGTAAAGGTTGATGTGAGCGCCTCTGTACCTGCTCGTGCGCACTCGGCCCGGTCCGGTGTGCTTAGCAGCAGTCCACATAACTAGGGATGTAACGAATCGACTTCTCAAACCGATTCAAATCGAATATCAACCAAATGAGACAGTAAAAAGACAAGGTGATTAGTCTCTACTAAGTATTTCTGCTTAATAGTATGTCTGGGCAGGATACCTCACTAAGATAGATAACTAACCTAGACTAGCAATACCATATTATCAAAGCATTTCAATTTTGTGCGTGTACTAGTTGCTGATCATTAAAAAAACCGTAACCGCCATTATAATTTATGAGTTTTGTTGGTTTCATCCGTCCATCAATCGTTATCAACCTATCCAAAGCGCAGTTCGCTGCAATTCAACGCTTTAGACTTAATTCAACTTGCCAAACTTTTCGATTCCTATATCGACAAAACTCTACCGTCACATCACTACACATAACCGCGATAATTAGTTTTCGGCTCTCCGCCAGTCACGAGTCCGACATTCCTCCGGCGGAACTGTCGACTCATCTCAGCGCTTATCTCTCTGAGATACAGGTGTTTTTATGTACAGTTTCTATACAAATGGACTCGCAAACTCAAGCCGCCGCTAACGATCATTTTAACTTACAGTTCCGTTAACGTTAACAGCCAGAATCAAAACGAAATCAGCAATCCGATAATTGTTTTCGATTCGTCACGAATTCTAGAGAGTCACTTAGATAGAATCGCGAAACACAAAATCAATATGAATTGTTACCGCATTAAAGATATTTTGAGGCAGCACTTTACACTAATTTAGAAATAAAAGTCTGGAGAATGTATTTAATCTTAAATTTTATAAAAAGACAGATCACTTGTGGATACTTGTTACTTAACTAATACTCTAATATTTCAAGGGAGCTTTCAAATAATCTCTGCTTGTGTAATATTTCCATTTCACTACTAAATAAATCCCAAATCAACAGCCACTTTAACAGCATTCACTAGCTTCATTATTAGCTCAACGTCTTTTAATGGTGTCAAAGGCCAGATCTTTTCCAAAGGTATTGTATCATAACCTTCAAATCTATCTTGGAAAGACAGTCCAACGTCGCATCTCTCACTACCTAAAAGAGGTATACTCGACAATGAAGCCAGAAGACCAAATCTGCCATTTTTCTTCAACTCCATATCTAAATTTTCTCTAGAAAATATCTCATTGGCATTAAAGCCCATGTCTGATAAGTAATAGGTAATATAGTCGTAGTATACTTGCACTGCTTCCCTGAATTTTGCGGGGCAGATATCGATGCAAAGCGAAAGATAGTAAGACAAATCTGTAGCCGGCGATGCACATCGGAACAGTTGGAAGTCAAATGCCACAACTCTTTCCTTGGACGACATAAAGTTGGGCAACCATGCATCACCATGATTTAAAACTGCGTGATCTCCGCTGTGAGATGCTAAATCTATCAACTGACCATATACATCATAATTAACTAATTCAATGAACTTTTTGTAATAAACACTATTTTCACCTTCGTATTCTCTAAGTGCATCCTTGTCAATTTGTATGGCGTTTTGTAGGTAGCGCGCGTACCAGCTGCGGTTTCTATCATTATAATAACCCTCTGGAAGTTTCATCGCCAGCTCAGAAAATGTTTCAGGCTTTTTAATCCTCAGACCCATAGAAACGGCATGTAAATGAGCCAATACTTTCAAAGTCAAATTTCTGTCATATTTGTTAGGTCTAGCAACAGATTTGAAAGAGCTTTCTGATAAGTCTTCAATCAGTAAATAATCATCGTCGTTGCCAATGTGGTAAGCATATAAAACAGGCACATTATGCTGTATATTTTCTTTTGCTTTCAGTGTTTTCTGCAACTCCTTCAGTAACGGAAGGATTTCTGAGTAAAATAAGATTTCTCTTTCAAAATACTCATTGCACCGTATAGTTTTTCGTAGTAGAAGATCTCCGACCAATCCCTTGGCTATGAATGAAGTTTTGTGATGGTAGCCCGTCACTTTGATCCTGTACACCGCACTGATCAGGCCTTCGCCGGCTGGGGCCGCTCTTGACACTGCAATAGTTTTAACACGATCATCGCTGTTCGTTTTAACTTTGAAACTTCTGTCGATAACATCTTCAGTTAACCGCTTGGAAATATCACTGATTGTTAACTGCTCCATGGTCGCAGATACACAGCCGCTGAGAAGGATCTCCCATTTAAATACTGCTTGTTGAACTATAAATATTCTTAGATACTCTACTTTATCTTTGACAAGAACAAATATTAAACGTGATGCAATGTTTTAGTAAATATTTGATATTCAAGTTTAATTAGTGTAATATTTGTTTGCCTTTTTGACTTTCAGTGTTAATGTTATACCAGTTATTAAAATCTTTAAATAAATTAACTTTGAAATTTAATCTTCTTTTTCGTAACTGACACAAACTAGTCAGATCTCTAGTCCAGCTGCGGCTAGCGTCTTGATCATGATCGATAGTGCATTAAATTGCACTTTTCAACTAAGTTTGATTGTATGTATTAGTCAGTTAGTTAGAAGGTCATGGAGCAACATCGCGGACGGCGACAAGGAATCGTAATAATATTTATGGTCAGGTTAATGTATCCGTGGTGTTTTTACTTTTAGTGGCGCGTGATCGCGTACTTCTACACCTTTCTAACCGTGAACGTTTTCCACCATTTCGTTCTTGCCAACGTCTTGCACCCCTATAAGGTAATTGCTCGCTCGATCTAGTCGAAAAAACAGAAAATTATCATTTACGTTAAAAACAAGTTCATAGATCAGTTGAACCATCAGCAGAATATCATTCCTATAATTTAAGGTATGCATCAGCTAAAAGTCCGCAGAAATATTAATTCCAAGTGAATAACTCGTATTGAAACACTTCACTATAGTCTATGATTTACGGCAAGCAAGCGTTCCCCAAAGGCCAATACAGTATAGTAATGTTGCCTGCGCGCATCGCGTGGTAGGGTCGTCGTGACCGGCCGCGCCGACGCGCACGAAGCGCCGCCAGCGGTGCGTCTGCGCAGACTCCTAGTGCAATCTTGCAATCAATAGAAATGCTCGCGAACTGAAACCACAGTGCATTATGTATGAAAGATTGAGTAGTTTTAAACCACTAGCGCTGTTTTATGTTGTAAAAGATGAATAAATATGGAACCAAGTCTCTTTGTAAACGAAAGATTCGTTGTTAGTCGATTGAAAAAAAAACGAAAATACAATACACAGTAAATCATCATCATCTGTTGAAGTCTTGTCTAACCCAGAAGTCCACCACCAGAATTCTTCCTTAAGAACCTTCCTTCGGTCCTTTCGTTTTTGGAACGAACAGTAGAGGCCAACAGCAGGTTTGTCTGGATCTCCTAAGCTTAGAAAATTTTATAGATGCAAAATATAGGATAGATCATCAAATACGTGTTTACCATGGCGTAATGGTTGCTTCTACGAGTAGTAGCTTTTGCGAGAGATGCAATGGGGCTTTGCAATGCGGGCTACAAACCTTTGATTAGAACAAAAAGAGGAAGATATGTTGCGCTCGCGCATTCAATAACTGAGACATTTAAATGACGTATAAATGACGTGCACGTGAACGAGTCGCTGTAAAATTGGCTTAAAACAGGTCCATTGAACCTGATTTCGTAGGGCCACCGTCAGTGCCGTGTTTTCCTCTTTAGGTTTTTCTCAAAGGCTGCAACAAGATAATTATACAGTATTGACTTTCCTGAAGCTCCTCAGCATTTCATATTTTTAGTTTGAAAAATCTAGAGTAGAGTAGTTCTGTACACATAATTTTAAGAACCTCAAATCCATTCCTCAAAAGTATAATATCTGTTGCAAAATACACAACTTACGATGCAATAAAAAATAATCATCATTGAACGCTATACCGAAATATAATATTTGCTTCTGATTGCAGCTTATCTATATTTACTGTTTACCAATACAGTCTCGAGGCTTCGAGTCTCTGCAAACAATTGGTTAGATTCCTTACCAAATAAGATACATTTGTTTACATCTAATAGTAAGTCTGTACAAACATATTCACCCGAGAATATCACGCGATAAATATATGTTTGATGAAGTAATTTTAATTTACTATGTCACAATTTGTTATTTGTCATCTTATATGGAACTTTAGAAAGGTATCATAATTTGCCAATCCTGGGGCCTTATTACGACCTTTTTACAGCTCAGTTTAAGCTCAGTTAACGTCTTTTCATTCGTTGAAATTTGACTAAAACATGCAAAATAAGTTACTATAGTAAAGAAGAAAAATTAAGGTTTTTTTGACACTATTTCCCGCACAAAACACGACTTGTGACGGTAAATATGTAGCTCAAAAGCTAAGCTTGTGACTAAAACTGTCAGGTTATAAGAGATTGTAATAGGGCCTCTAGTGCCTATGTACACTTACCCTGATCTCAACTCCTACCAACTACTCCTGTAACTTGACTAATAAGTTACAAGTATTCTTGCAATAATACTTCGAAGAATACCTAACAAATCAGAATTTCTGGTAAATCTGTTCTACTGACTAGATCTTGCACTTATGGTCTGTTTTCCTTAATCATTTTAACTAGACAAGTTACAATTTGCAATACAGCAGAATTCAGGAATTCATCATAGAACCTTATGCCTTTGGCGTAGGAGCGAATTCTAAAAATAACTTAAAAAAAAGCTAATAAGGGTCGGTGGTACATTGTGATACACTGCTTCTGATTATGAGAACAAAGGCATTACTGGCGATCATCCTTTATCCTGCTAATAGTGCCGTTAAGTGTTTTATCGATAAGAACGCAAAAAATTCGCTGTTTAAATATTATTATGATTACAGTTTTTCATGAAAATGTTGAAGGTATTGTTTTTATGACAATTTTGGTATTTAAAAAATTTTAAGCTTTTCAGCTGTTGTTGTTGTACTAAACATGGAGAAATAGACAACTGACAGTAAGAGGCAATTTTAATAATATTATAGTGTCGTTAAATGCTAGTCAAAGGTAGCCACGAGTACCTATGAAGCTTGCAATAGATTTATATTCTACATTGTTGTAAATATGTTTAAAAAAACCGTAAAGTTACTTGTTTACGTCGATACATATTCAACATTATGTTTAATGGCACCAAATATCATTTTTATAAATCATGACCGAGCTTTATCAAATTAAATACAAAAACCTCCGAATTTAAGGTACCGATCGACAAGTCGTAAAAACATCGACAAATATTTTTTCCGTGGACGCGGCACGTCCTTATCGCCGTGTTTATCGTGATTACGTGCTGTAAGGGAGCGCAGTAAAAATAATTCGACATTAACCACTACTTGAGCTGGATTACCATCGATCGAAGCATGCGGTAATCGCTAGCTAGCCTGGACAAAGAAAGTCTACTAAAGAAGCTATAGTTAGCATCTGACTTTCAGACTGGCCAGAGAAGTACTTACTGTTCCAGAAAAACATCCATAAATCTACTAGGTATGCAATAAAATTGTATGTTTGTAGCGAAAATCTAAAACAAGTGAAAGACTATTTTTAAATCTGCAATATTAATTGAAGGTGCCCGTGGCGCAGTTGTGACAGTGATTACTGTTGTAAAGCAACACTAGCCGGGTCGGAAATGGGATGGGTGACCACCCCGACCGAATTTTAGTGATGTAATTTTCGGGCATCTCCGTGCTTTGGAAGCTGTTGGTTCCCGTAAACGTCGCTAGATGTCAGCCCTAAAGCCTAGTCAGAGGGTTTTAGGGCGGCTTGATAGCATCTGACATTAAGATTGCTCACTAACCTTACACCCCTCCGCATTGAGCCCGCGGGTTGGAGTATGGCTCGTTCCACCTCATAGTTGAGGTCGGCCTGTTCCCAGCACTGGGACGTATATAGGCCGCAAGATAATATAATAATAATAAACCATGTTTTCCAACAATGAACTCCCGGTTGACACTCCAAGTGACAGTGTCATTTATATCAACGACGAAAATATTTATACAATGAAAAATTCTTAATGATTACAAGAGCCAAAGCAAGAGCGGAAACATCGAGCGCACCATCAAGACCACCGCCCGCTCCTTCACCTAGCTCGTCGTCGGTAGAGGAGTATGGAACTCCTTTTGAGACCGCGGCGAGCTCAAGTTCCAGTGAGGAGAGCGGGCCACCGCCGCCACGACCGCCGCGACCACCTGCGCGACGTGGACGACGACCGCTGCCGGCACGCTTGGGGCCTGTGGGGCAATCTGCCCCGCGCGGGGCTCCCGCTACCGGTGGTGTAGTGCGCCGCATGCGATGGACGAGAGATATAAATCTTAACTGCATGCGCGCCTATTATGGGGCTACAGAGGGAGAAACTTTCATGTCTGCGTATCGTGACCGGTTGCTGCCTCTGTTTCAGGCCCTTGAACCAACTTTGGCTGTTTCCGCCCAACGATTATCGGATCAAGTGCGGGCGATCCAGCGTCTGCAGATGTTGGATCAACCTACCCTTGATCGGTTGCGCCTGGAAGCGCTTTCAGTTCGCGCGTCTCCTGCCTTGACGCGGGACCTGCCTGATACGATGCCGATACCGGTATCGGCTCCCGAAGCGGTTTCGGTAGCGTCACGGATAGATCCCAGTGTCAACGGGGAGACCAGTGCGAACGCAAGTGTGAGTATCCAGGCTAATGAGCAATTGAGGAGGGCTTTGGAGGACGCGATTTTGGAATATCGTTCCACTATTGCCTCGAGGCCGCGGTTACCTCGTTTGCCTACTAATAGACGCAACCTAGCGTTAATGGGAGCCTTAGACGCTTTGCTAGCTCCGTACTTACGGACTAGTGAAGATTTAGTTGATACTCACTCGATTTTGTACTGCGGGGCCATTACGGCGTGTCGTGTTGCTCGTGTCAAGTTCCCGGACTCTGACCGTGCGGCACGCCCCGTCACAAATGTACCCGCATGGCAAATGAGAATCGAGCGGCGTATCAACACGTTTAGGACTCTCATTGCAAAGCTGGTCTGCTTCAGCCGGGGAAATAATCGTCCCCGGGTCATGCGTTACGTGAACCAAGCCTTTGCTGGAACCGGTATTCGGCCCCAGCAATATTTGGCTTGTGTCACGGAACGAATTGATTTTCTGAAGCAGAAGGTCTATGCGTGGGCAAACCGTATCCGTCGCTACAAGGCGCGTGTGGATAGGTACTCGCAGAATCGCCTCTTCCAAAGTGACCAAAGGAAGGTGTACCGAAACTGGGAGAGAACCGATCAACGTGTGAATGGTGGTCAACGACCTGATGCTAGTGACATGATTGACTTCTGGCGCAGCATCTGGTCGGTGCCTGTCGAGCACACGGAGGGCGATTGGATGCGCATTGTTGAGCATGAGTGCGAGTCCATTGAAACCATGGGGTCAGTCATTATTGATCCTGAAGACGTCAGTTGTGCAATCCAAATGGCTCAGAACTGGAAAAGTCCTGGTCCGGATGGCTTGCACAACTTCTGGATTAAGTGGTTTCGATGTTCGCACTCATGCTTGGCCATGCAATTCCAAGAAGCTCTTGAAACCGGTTCACTTCCTAGTTTCATGACTACTGGTGTCACCTTCCTTTTATTCAAATCAGGTAGTACCTCGGAGGCTAAAAATTATAGACCCATCACGTGCTTGCCTACCATCTACAAGCTCCTTACATCCATTTTAGCAACAAAAATCAACGCACACATTGTTGCGAACAAAATTTTGGCCGCTGCTCAGAACGGATGTAGGGCTGGGTCCCGAGGTACTAAAGAACTCCTCCTCATAGACACGACCATTTGCCAACAAGTCCGGCGGAGCAGGAAAGCTCTTTCTACTGCCTGGATTGACTATAAGAAGGCCTATGATTCGGTGCCTCATTCATGGCTTGAGAGGATTTTAGAGTTGTATAAAGTAGATACAACTTTGAGATCTTTTCTAGGCACATGCATGAGGCAGTGGATCACAGGCCTCTGTCAACCAGGTAGTGGAGACGGTCCCCCTGCCCCGCAGGACTTGATAAGGATTAAGCGAGGTATCTTCCAAGGTGATAGTCTGAGTCCATTGTGGTTTTGCTTAGCTTTGAATCCTCTTAGTAACTTGCTGAGGGATTCAGGGCTGGGCTATCGGCTTCGTAGAGGGGGTGAGGTCATTTCTCATCTCTTGTACATGGATGATCTGAAGTTATTTGCACCAAAGCGCCAGATTTTGATGGAATTGCTAAAAGTCACAGAGGTTTTTAGCAATGCCATCAAGATGGAGTTTGGTGTAGATAAGTGTGCGGTCATGCATGTACAAGAGGGGAGGGTTGTAGATTCTCCGAGCCTACAACTCTCTGAGATAGTGACACTCCATTCCCTCTCTGAAACCGAAACCTACAAATATCTTGGTATGTCGGAGTCGTTAGGTATATCAGTAGGGGACGTCAAACAATTGGTGAAGGAACGTTTCTTTAGTCGCTTGACAAAGGTTCTTAGGAGTTCTTTGTCGGGTGGCAATAAGGTCCGCGCCTTTAACGGTTGGGTGATGCCCTTACTAATGTACTCCTTTGGCATACTAAGATGGACTCAGACCGAGCTGGACGCCCTGGATATACGAGTCCGAAAACTGCTCACAACGTACCGCATGTTACACCCACGGTCGTCTGTTATGAGACTGTACATTCCGCGGAAGGTGGGGGGTCGTGGCTTTTTGAATGCTAAGAACCTTCATAACCGCGAAGTGTGCAGTCTTAGGAGATTTTTCCTAAACAACGAGTGTGGGATGCACCGCGACGTTGTGGCAGTTGATAAAGGCCTCACGCCGCTCTCCTTAGCAAACGAGAACTGGCGACAACTACCGGTGCTCAGCACTGATGATCGCAGGGACATATGGAAGAGTAAGGAGCTGCACGGGAGATTCTATCGGGCCTTAACAGGGCCTGATGTGGATCTCTCTGCATCGGTGAACTGGCTACGTTTCGGGGACCTCTTTGGGGAAACCGAGGGTTTTGTCTGTGCAATTGCTGACGAGGTTATCAAGGTGAATAACTACCGGAAATATATTATGAAGGACGGTACGGTCGACATTTGTCGGGCATGCCGCCGTCCTGGCGAATCCATTCGCCATGTTATTTCCGGTTGTTCTCACCTTGCTAATGGCGAGTATTTGCATAGACACAACCTAGTAGCCAGGATTATTCACCAGCAACTTGCTCTTCAATATGCCCTTGTCGAGTCGGAGGTGCCGTACTATAAGTACGCACCGGTGCCAGTTCTCGAAAATGGTCGTGCATTGCTCTATTGGGACCGCTCTATCATCACGGACAGGACTATTGTAGCCAATAAGCCTGATATCGTTCTGGTAGACCGGTCCCAGCGCCGGGCAGTGCTCGTTGACATCACCATTCCGCATGACGATAACCTCGTGAAAGCTGAGAAGGACAAACTCAGCAAGTACCTTGACTTGGCTCACGAGGTGACCGCCATGTGGAGTGTTGATTCGACGATCATTGTTCCGATAGTTGTTTCGGCTAATGGCCTGATAGCGAAGAGCCTCGACCAACACCTTGAGAGGCTCTCGCTAAAGGGTTGGATCAAGGGTCAGATACAGAAGGCGGTTCTCCTGGATACGGCACGTATCGTCAGGAGGTTTCTTTCTCTGCAGCCCTAACCACCGGCAATTTGAGCCCTACCCGCCCCGTTGTCGGTGGCGCTCTAGGTTTAGGTTTTTATAGCATTTTTATAATTCATTGTTTTGTAGCTTTAGCCCTTGAGTTTTATAATTGTAATTATTTTATTTTTATAATTATAATTCTTAAGTTTTTAAATTGTTATAAACCTTTGTTTTATGAATGTGCTGTACAAATTTTAGACCTAAGACTTACAATAAATAAAGAGAATAATAATAAATCTTTTATTGGACATATCAGTTACAAAGTAATTTTGTGAAGTCCCTGATCGCTGTGCTAGGCCAGTAGTAGACCTGAGGTACAGAAATCAGTATCTTCTCCCATTTTAAATGTTAACCTTGCCATATTACAATCTAGCTTAAAATTAGAAATTAAGAAAAAAATAGAAATGTGAATTTAGGTGTGGTATATCTCGTGCGTGCGTGTGTGTGTATGTGTGTGTGTGTGTGTGGGTGTGTTCGTGTGTGTGCGTGTTATGATTATATGTTTGTGTGTGTGTTTTGTGAGCGAATGTGTAATAAGAGTGATCAATAACGTTAATACCTAGTTGAAAAGAATTTAGAATGTGTACATTACTTGAACCAAACTGAAACCTTTGCAAATCAACGCAGTTTGTAAATATGTATAGTAGGTAAACTGTGTTTTTTTTATATTTTTGTGAGGAATAACTCTTCTGTTTGATCGTAATTCAAACTAAGAAGCCACGAGCGCATTTTGTTTTTAACCTCACGTATTCTGAGTGGATATATATTCAGTAATTTATTAATCTTATTATACAAGAAAACCTTGAGATAATCACCCTGCCGTCTAGCCGTTGCTGTTCTGTACCGAACTGGCACAAGCACATTCGGGATAGTTCGCCTACCCTGGCATTTACCCTTGTCATATGGAGTAATCTTATGTTGTTTTACAATTAGATGGAATACAAGTAGCTGCCTTACTGTAAGAACTTGGCACTTACTGTAGAGTGATACAGTGGAAAATCGTAAAGGGTTAAATGTCATTACTTTAAGTAGCGATCTTTGAGCCCTTTCAATATGTATCATATAGGTTTTACAGGCACCACCCCAGACACCAATGCAGTAACCGAGAACAGATTGTACCAGAGAATAGTAGATAGTCCGTAATAGGAGATAGCTAACTATCTCAGCCCTCAGCCACAGCCAGCTCAGCTCTGTTGCTAACAACATGTCTCAAATTTTTAAAAGTCCATATCATTTTTCTAATTCTAGAGATGGTTACATCTATGTGAGGCCTCCAACTCAATCTCTCATCCAAAACCACTCCTAGATATTTCACAGTTGTAGATCTTTTTAAAGAGAGACAACAGGTACAAGAAGTCTCTGAAGGAAGGTCACATGTGTGTAATTTGATGTCGATCTGCTTTAGGTCTGAATTTGGTGTCAGACTGAACGGGAGGTAAGTGGTTTTAGAGCTATTCAGGGTGAGAAGATTAGTTCTGAGCCACAAACTGACTTTACGAAGCCCTGTTTCAGCGCTAGTCCGCACCTCATTCCACGTAGCACCACGAAATAACAATGCAGTGTCATCGGCATAGGTGAAAATTTGTCCGTTGGTCAGTTTCTGCTGGCAGAGATCGTTGATGTAGATCAGAAAGAGACTAGGGCCAAGGATACTGCCCTGTGGGACACCATATGAGACGCCAGCAGAACCACTCCTGTAATTACCTACCTTAACTTGCTGGGTACGATCACTTAGGAAGTCCTTGAAAATCAGCAGATGAAATGATAAAGGAATGATTTTGCTTATAGGTAGAAGCTCATCATCGTTGTCACTTCTCAACTAACTTCATTCGTGGACGAATACCACCAAAAACATAACTTGATGAATTGAGAATACTCATTCGAGTAGGTACTTAAAGTAATGTAGATAGATTGTCAGATTGTTGATAATCTATTATGTTACGGTCCTAACACAAAGAAAATATAATTGTTCCGTATATTGAATTCGTAATTAAGGTAATAACGTGCGTTTTCCGCATGTTACCTACTATAAACAGAATCCCGATGTTGTACAACACTGCTTCTAACCCACCTGTTAGTGACCTAAGATATTTACAGGAAATCGGTTTTTATGTAGATAAATAAAATGAATAAGTTTTTTTGCCAACCATAAGGCAATTACATAAATAACGACAGACACATTTCCTCTTGCGTCCGCGGATGCATTGGGTACAAAATAGCAGACTAATAGTTGCTCTGATTAGTCATTTAATAACATCAATATACTACACTTAATTATAAGGCACTACATTAATAAGTAAGATGTTTTGCGACATAAGAATATAAATTATCCGATTAGTTCACAAAAAAACAGCCCGAAAACATTTTTAATAATCAATGCTTCCTGCTACTGGTGTTCCCGCTATTTAATTAGTAACAAACTGCTTAACAAGCAATAAAACATGCAGATTATTGAAAAGAATAACAATGAAAAGGTAGGTCGGGAACCGAATCGGAGTCTACCTGCGCGTGAGTGGTTTTTTATTTCGAAGGATCGAGCGAAGCCGAAGCGTCGCGTCCGAAATATAAAAGCCTGTTGTAGACACGAGTAAGACAAAAGCGGACCATGTTGTAGTTTTATTTTGATTTTAATCGTCCATTTTCTTAGTCCGGCGATGTAGCCTGCGCCTGGGCAGTTTTTATTGACAAGAGTTATTGCCGGTCTGAGCGCGTCGATCATCGCTGTTGCCAATTCGGTGACAAGATATGGACTTTTTTGTTCACGTCAAAAATTGAGAATCTAGCAAGTAGAAGTTAGTTGGTACTTAGCGAATCTACTTGGATGATCTTTCAACTTCTTTGTCTGAAGTAAAGTAGGTAAAAATAGAAAATTAAATTATGCTTTTACTGGCAATGCGCAATGCGAAAGCAATAGCTATTTTAGTTGTTTTAGTGGGTGAATTTACGACCAATGGACCCTCCCCACACTCTGTACAGCTGCATTTTAGCGTTACTCATATGTTTGTATAGAATTGATGAACATAAACATACCATCTCAGAAGCTCACCGCAATAATGAATAACCATATTAACAATTATGATGACGTTGTTTTTCCACTTCCACGTTACCTTCATCCATTAAACATTAATAGCTTGTATTCCTTTATGCAATCTAACAACATAATAATCAATACGATTATTAACGTATTGATAGCTAATACGTATACTACTGTAGCAATTAGTCAGTCATCGGTGTTATTTATTAAAACACCTTGAACACAAGGTGTGTTAGAAAAAAGAGGTCCAAACTAAAACCCGGGTTTTCTCCCACACAAGCCTGCTGCTCGACACGGGATTCTGTTCGCGAAGCAAAAAAGCTCTTTTGTGAAGCCGTGTGAATAAATTCGGCCCTTTGTGCCTACGCCTGGATTGCATCAGTCAGATCATTATAATTGCGGGTACGCCTTTATCTTTGACTCGGATCATTGGCGGAGGGTTGAGTTGCGGGACGTATTATGAGTTATGACCTTAGCAGAACAGAATCTGAACAGGAATATGGAGAGCAAGAAACTTCTTCCTGATTATGATTTACCATGATTTCTCCAAAGATGAACGTCTGTCCAAGGAATCATCCAACTGACAAGAATAAAACTTGACGTTTAGAAATCCATTTGAATGACTTGGCATTATAGTTTCAAGATATTCTTGTTCAGTCAGCATCAAATTGATACAGTGGTTAAATATAAATATGTCTAAATTTTAAAGAAAAAAAAACCTTGTCACCTAACGATTAAAATAGTGTTTCCCTTTTATAATATTTTAGCGACCTTTAAAACGACATACGACTGCTATTGTAGAATTATGAACTGCTTTTGTCAAACTGTCAATACTTCTTTACCCATTCTGTTAGCTGAGCAAACATAATGTTGATGCTGACTGTACAAAAATTAAACTTGACGTCCAAAAACCATTGCCAAGTTAGTGCCAAAAACTTCGCAATATTGTTTCATGTAGTAGTCATACAGTAGTTATAACGTTCTAGAGAACTAGTTAACAGGAAAAATCGTGTTTATGCAAAAAAAAACGAGATATAATCATGACTTACATGTGTCGTTTCATATTGTAATGCTCTGTTTAATTTACATGCTTCAATATTTTGAAAAGCCGACCTGTATAACGATGGTCTGCACTCTGCCCGAGGCCGCTCTTTGAGCCTCATGCCACAAATGTTTCGCATTACCATGAGAATTGTAGCCTCCAGTCTCATGCATCTGGATGCATATCTCCACAGAAACGCATTCCTAACGATCTCTGCATTACAATGTCTGAGCCTTTGGAAACTTGGAGATAACACTAATTTTAGACATACCATCCTTTGTTGGGAGGCAATATTGTGTTTTTGTCACGATGGATTTGAGAATTCTAACTAGGTAGGTATAACGTTAGAAGAGAAACGAAGAAGGTAAGAATGGAAGGAATATCAAGAAATTTAATGACTTTTCAGGTACCTATTTTAAATAACGTTAAATTAACAAGTGGTTTATTCTGTTACCACAAACACAGGCCACGCGAGCTTTGGGTACCCGAAAGAACGATAAGAGTCATAAGATCATAAAAATCTTTGTCTAAAACCATGTCAAAAATGCCTACGATAAGATCTCATAATTACAGCTCTAAAACATAGATCTCGAGACAAAAGGAGCGGTCGATAACCGATTCCTCCGATACCTGGATTTATGATCGATAGAAATCGATTAATTGAATAGCTAAAATGACTTATTGATATGTATAAAGCTAGCGGTCGGGGGTGGCAGATACCCCTCTGATTTCTGACCATTTGAGACGTCCCAATGCATGCTTTATTTTTCAAAAGAGCTTCGTTTGATACGATCTATTTCAACCATGGAAGTAGCAACCTTATTCCAAAGCTTTGAAGCTTACATTTGAGGATGAGGAAATGAAGGTTGTATATCACCGAGTCGAAATCCAACCCCGGCGCAGTGGGGTTCACGGAGATACCCAAGAATGCGTTTTTTATTGCTAACATTTATAATCCACCATTAACCGTTTCTACGTTTAGTATTAACGATCGGTAACATAATTTTTAATGTCTCTAGGTGGCGGTGTTGTTTGTAGCCTTCATGCCTTGATTTGTTTCTTTTCTAAACCCCAACTAACAGAGAGCACGAATTGTTTAAATTAAAGCCTTAAAATTTGATTGCCCCGAGATCTATTTGATGTGACTGTTAATATTAACTTTTAACTGGTAACATTCACATGTTAGTTAGTGTAGTGGAGAAACTTAATTGTAGGAGGTAGAAGGAGGATCCCTGCCAGGACATACAGTGCAAACGCCTAATGAGATTGTGGCCTAAGTATCCCCAGAGGCGTTCGCATACATAAATGTAGAGGTATATTTATCTAAAAACCTATAAAATCGTGACTGAAAAGCATGAAAACCATAATCAACCACAGACAACCCAAATCTCTTGCTCACCTTAATTTGCTTAAATAATTTACTGCTTTTTAGAGATTGAGTGTCAATAGACTCCGAGAACAGTTTTTAAAACATACGCTATAAAAGTTAAAATAGATTGCAAAATAACATTATATGACGCTGTAAGTAATGTATTGATTGAAAACAAGTATTTTCCTCTGATACAAGTTTATATTTTTTAATCAATAGGATAAATCATAGAGTAGAAATCTTGCTAGGAATGTTGTTAAGTAATTAAATCACACTGCTACAAG
Source organism: Udea ferrugalis (assembly GCA_950022985.1). Taxonomy (NCBI): domain Eukaryota; kingdom Metazoa; phylum Arthropoda; class Insecta; order Lepidoptera; family Crambidae; genus Udea; species Udea ferrugalis. The sequence goes on from OX465515.1 coordinate 4,388,055, forward strand.
TCGTTTAAAGACTACATAAGTTGCAATTACATAACTCATACTTTTATTACAGCGTGGTACACTTTAGTGAGTATTGACAGTGTTATTCATCTATAACGTACATAACATAACATAAACGGCCTATATACGTCCCACAGCTGGGCACAGGCCTCACCTCAACTATGAGGTGGATTAAGCCATACTCCAACACGCGGGCTCAGTGCGGATTGTTGGAGGGGTGTAAGGTTAGTGAGCAATCTTAATGTCAGATGTTATCAAGCCGCCCTAAGGCCTCCGACTAGGCTAAACGACTGACACCTAACGAAGTCAGCCGGAACCAACGTAACGTACATTCAGTTTAAGTTTTATTATGATTGGGAGTCTGGAAATCAATCAACGTTCTTCCCATAGTAATTTTATGCAATTTCTTAATACATATCATTTCGAGAAGACCGCAAGGCATTCCTGTGTACGGACAAGAATTCAACCGCTTTTAAAGCAGTGAAATACGTAGATTACATCGACTATTACTGCTTTCTCAGAAAATCTTGATCCTAATGTTCTGTTTTATAAGCCTACACGTTATAATCTGAATTATACTCTTACTCAACTAATTTATGCCTAGTACTTAACTTTACTTAAATGTCAAGGTACTATACTAGAAATAATATCAAACCGCGTAGTACAACCTGTTTACAACGCAACTTAAAGCTTTTGTCTACAAAAAGTTGTCTCCAATTGTTTTACGACTGACAAAATGACAATGTGTCGCCACTTCGCAGCCAAGAGGCAGACGGTGGAATCGACACGGGCGGCTGTGACCAGAACCCAGTGAGATTCGTTTCTAAATCCTTGTGGTAAGGTTGAAATTCGAGGGGGTTATTTCCTGGTACCTGCAGCAACAATAGGACAAATCAAAGGTCCATTGTAGTAGTACAAAGCAGTCAAGTGCCTCGGGAGGCTTTGTCTCGCCGCACTCGGCAGACGCCAGCCTGCGACGCCGTAGGCACAGTATAAACCATACAGTCGGCTATCTAAGGCCGCCCGCCGAGTTATTAGCCTAGCGTGCACACAGACACGCGGCACAGCCCGTCCGTACTGCCGCCTCCCTATGCCTCCCTATTTTATGCTAGCGTGTGCGTGAAATCGAGTGTGTGTGATATCGCGACACGGCGCGCGACGCGCACTCACACATTCAAACCGAGAGTGGCACGTTTGTATGTAGATGTTCTACTGTATGGTTTATACTGTGCCGTAGGATTACGAACCCCGATCGCCACTCATTTCGAGTTTTTTTTTCCAAAAAGGAGATAAATCTTCAAGATAGTTTGAAGAGCTTTTAAAATGTTTTGAGAGTGACCAATACTTTGATTCACTTTTACTAATTTATAAACTGAGATATCCCTTGGGTTGCAGCATATCTTCTTGCCCTACGTCATTGAAAAGCAAGCAGATTTTATTGTTTCCGTTTGATTTACATCTAACTTAAATTAATATTTTAAGGAGTAGGGTTGATAGATTTTTGTTTTTGCGGTAAGAAGGATCCGTTAAGTTATTATCAAAAGAGGGATGATAAAAGGAGAATAAGTGAGCTCATTTGAATAAAATTATCACTGTCGTATAGCAAACATTGTAAAACGTCGTAACCATGGCGAAGACGGCCGCACAGAAAGACGGACGTCACCTCGTCTAACCATGGGTGAAGCATATTATCAGCTGCCAGTTTAGGTGTATGCGTGACTAGCACGTGTCATTGGCGCTGTCACACGGAGTAAAATGGCGTAGTTTGTAGCACCTCGTTTGTGAGTGTAGCAGGTCTCGTACAAACGAAATTGTAGCACCATGCTTCAAATTTTTTTCATGTGATGTTCCGTCCGTCTTTCTTTTACGTCCGTGTTCGTAGCATCGTCAAACTGAAAGAAACATCGTAACGATTATCGCAAGTTAATTGTTATTCGTGCCTAATCCATGGCCACCCAAAAAATGTCGACTACTAAATAATTAGGTAGTTCCCCTTTGAGGAGCGATTGCACACAGAATACTAATAAGGTGTTTAATTCTCTGTTTTGCCTTTGTTTAAGCGGAATAGGGACTATGAGAACTCGATCGGTGCGCCGGCGTCTTTTTTCGAACATAACGGTTTGTTAACCGATTAATTCGTTCAACTGGTTTGTTTTGGGCTGGACTAATTTAGTGCTTTTCTAATTTTTTTAAGCTTTTAGTTATGTTATACTTTTATAATCGTCTTCAAAATTTCTCTCTTACATCATCCCACATCTCGACCTCCCTCAGGACAGCTTCACTTTGAATTAGTACTCTCCCTCATTTGTGTTTTAATTATTTTAAAATCTAATGTGGCTTAGTTCTTTCCACTGAAACGACCACAGTTGCGAAGTTATTGAGTTTTGCAAAACCCCAAAATCAAAGTGAAGTGAAGTGTGCATTTAGAATGACAGCCTACTTAGTCCATTTGGCTACGACGCCATACTCGAAGGTACTTTCGTTGAAACATTCGATTAACAAAAGATATAGTATACCAAAATATTTAAAAACGTATAAAACACTAACTAATATGTACCATAATGTTTGGAAAAATATCTTAATGCTGCATTTTATTAATGCTTTTATATCTTTATCCCTTTTGTGCATTTTCATTGGCGTGTTCCGCCAACTTGAACCGTACCGTAGGTGTACGGGTCAACAACAAGTACTAACAAAATTATCTTACATCGCCAATCAAAACTGGACTTAATTTCTATGGAACAACAAGGATTTTCCCATAAACTTACGTCATGGGTAAGGAAGCGGGAATATTTGAACAGCTGTTGACGAAAATGATTTGCGAAGGTATTGATTTTGTTCCTAAGTAGGTGACTAATATATTTCAAGTCATGGTTTGATTAGAGTGGGTGTTATGAATGAGATAGCAGGGAAGTGAGACTAGAAACTCAGAGCCCTACTTGAGCAAAATCCATAGTCCTATGCTTTTATAGCTTACGCCAAATCTCACTTCGATCGTGATTAGGAAAAAAACGCCAACTTTAATCGTCTATTTGGCTTCACTTTGAATCGATATTCTCCCCCATTGGATAGAAATAATTTTAAAATGTTATTTGGCTTAGTTCTTTTCACTCAAACGATCACATTCACGTGTCGAATGCCACTGAGTTCGAAATGTATGTTGATTGTTTTAGTATCCTAATCATCGTGTATCACTTATTGTATTATTATTATTATTGATAAATCTTTTTTCAAAGTTTCACGTCACTTAGTACATTTTGTACCATTTTAATATATTTTCCTAGAAAAATATTTCTCATCGATTTGCTATAAGAAATTGCTAAATTCTACTTGCGGATCTTTATGGCAGTCGTAAAGAAACACGTTATTCAACAAGACCAATTATTTCCACAAACATAGTTTTTTAGAGTTAACAAATCACAGCCCTATATTTTTCTTCAAATTGGTAATAAAACACCTGCTACGATACCGCTATAAAATAAATTGATTTAATTAATATTCACTTCTTCAAAACAAAACTGTATGACTCTGTTGATTCAATATTAATAATTTGTGTAGGTACTGTAAAAACTTTATATTTTAAAAAGAGTTCCTTCCACAATAATCACATTTCTTCGCCAGTGGCAAAGTCACAATATTATGTCCATGTGTCTTGTGTGTAGTTTATGTGTTGTAATTTTTTAACGTTCATGTGGTTAATAACGTGTACTTTTTGACGACTCGAAAGAAGTATTGGTGGGTTACATGAATAAAGAAATATTGAATAGAAATCAGTTGAATTCTCTTATCTTTAAATGTGCCTTTGGAATGTTATGTCGAAATCGATTAGAGCCTGAAGACAGGGACGTAATAACAGCAGGTAACAATAGCTTCAGTCAAATAATACATAGAAAAAAGAAATTGAAAGAGTCAGATTAAACTAACACCACAGACTTACAATCCTCCAATAGCTTGAAAATTATCCCGCTGAAAAAATTGCAGTCCAGGTTCGAGCAATGTTTAACCGAAACTACAGGGGGTTTTTTAAAGGCTGATGTTAACATTTTAATGCATTTTGATAAACAATTTATTTAAAATGGATATTATATGTTTTAAGCAAATATTAAAATTTTACCTAGAGTGTCCTAATATGCTAATAAATGCTTTAATGTCTGCTTTTAATCCTAAAATCAATACCTGTTTTTTAATCTCAATTCAAAATACCTAACGAAATATAAATTCCTATTAACTCTGAACAGACGACCAGGTCAATCTGTCTTGTAATAGTTCAGAGCTTACGCAGTCTCCGTTGTGCAGGAATGCGAGGTAAGCCCTCCACCGCGGCTTTGCTTCGACAAGCTTTTCTTCAAACTTATGCATACATTGCTCCTTCACTATATGATATCCAACTGTTTCTGTATACTAACCAAGCAATGGATAAGGTATAAATCTATGAAAACGGAACATAACGTAGCAACGTAGCGCCGTGATGGAGGGTACAAGTCGACTTTCTTGGAGAGTTCAACGAGCGCTAGTCACTTCTATGCACACAAGTTATCTGGGTAGAGCAAATATTATGACCCAATTACACAATCGTTAGGCTCTAAAGTTTGATAAAAAATGCTCTTTGTAAATAAAGCGCTTTAAACAAAAACTTCGGTCGGACCTTTAGCTGGCTGCAGTTATTATGACAGATTTTTAATGGAAATCATGCGACAATACTGTCCTTTTACTGCATGTAATTAAAATTCTTAGTATTAGGTACCTCAATTAATAGTACGTTAAGAAGCCATTAATATAACACTCATCTATATATGAAAGAAAGTCGTGTTAGTTACTCCACTTATAACCCAATAACGGCTGAACCGATTTAGATGAAAATTGGCATGGAGGTAGTTTCGAGTCAGGAGAAGGACGTAGGATACTTTTATTTATTTTACTGTCTTTGTTTTTTTTACTTTTTTTTATTTATTGGCCTTAAGGCGGAACAAAGTTCGCCGGGTGAGCTAGTTAATAATATAATGTTCACGTCAGTGCGCCTTGAATATTGTTTTTTTTATTAAGGAAAAGCCTGTCATTTGATCAGAATCTCCCCTGGAATTCAATACAACTAGATTCTTTATCTTTCTAGGTTTTAAGTTATTCAAATCGGCATTTGAGAAGTTGTAAATATTCATAAGAGAAGGCAAATGGTTTGTCAACTAGGAATCCGTTACTTATTAGCTCTACGGTCATTTCATTCATATGAATTTTTCTATAAAAGTAATAAATAAAATCGTAGGCGCGCATACCGGTTTTGCACTAAGAGAACAGAATATAATTAATACTGAGACAATACGCGAACTTCATAATGTTAAATATCAATAATATAAGTTATCCTTTCTTCATCACTATCACTACATAGTATAAAACAAAGTCGCTTTCTCTGTCCCTGTGTCCCTTTGAATGCTTAAATCTTTGAAACTACGCAACGGATTTTGATGCGGTTTTTTTTAATAGATAGAGTGATTCAAGAGGAAGGTTTATATGTATAATAACGTCCCTAGTTTGTTAATAATCTTAACTTACTCGTCAATGTTTTAAAAGTATCAAAAATAAGTTATATTAATGATCTTAATTTAATTTCCGTTCGTGTGTAGAATACTTCTGAAATTTATATCCGTCCATCAGACAAAGCAAAATTCATTAAATGTAACTTAACATTGTAACCATTAGTATTTCTTTTAACATATTACTAAATTTAGAATGTTTTTGTGAATGTTTTGTGTTCTTTAAGAGTGAAGTTTCCTAAATGTCACGTTGCCTGAGAAACAATACAGGCCAAGGAGTCACGCGCCGACTTCTTTTAACCCCAAACAAAAGCCGTTGTAGCTTGTATAGTAAGGCTTCTCGGCCAAAACATTGTGTTATGCCAGTAATATAAACAATATGAATATGAACTGTTATATATACCTGGTAACAATGATATTATAATAAAAAAGACGTAGATAGATTACTTGTGCTAAAAAAGTGGCACCCGAAATCAGAACTTCGAACACCTGAGCAAAGCATTGACAGTTTGAGACGACACTGCCCAACATGTATCTGTCTTGTTTAAGCTCTAGTAAATAATCATACTATCTTGTACACACGGTCAAATTATAGGAACGTAGGCCAGGGGTCAATTTTCGACTTCGCATCAGTACTGACATAACGTATCTACTTACCTCTTTTAAATATCATTGCTATATACCCGGTAACTAGAATATACTAGTTACATATACTGTTATGTTTATGTTGTAGCGTAAATATGTGTATAATATTGATTTAAAAATAAGTTATGGCTAAAGACGCCCATTCGCGAGGGACATAGCCATACGCAGAAATGACATCGGTAGTTTAGTTCAGGAATAGAAAATAATAACATAGGATAGGCACCTAAATATAAAATAATAATAAAAATAACACAGGGCAGAGAACATTTAACATTTAAAACTAATGCAAATGACTTTTAGACCAAGAAAACAATACTTACTGCTCTTATGTCTTGTCTTTTTCAGTGTCCCACTGCCACCTGGTGTTTATTTGCGGTTCCATGTGCATGCTGCATTTCAAACTATTGCGATTTAAAATTTAAAGTGGAATTTGCAAGTTCAGACCTTTACAAATTGTAAACTGACGTCAACGGCTGTTGTTTCGTATTTAGATTTTATACCTTTACTCTTGTGACGTCAAAGAGCTGCCGTCGAGTATTTTCTTCAACTTAGATTGAAATAGACTTTCCTAAACAATCAAGGAATACTTTCGCAAGCCTTTTTGAAAGTTCCAAGTTAAAAATATATCGCAGTAACAAAACCTTGAGTAATGTTCAACTTTAAAAGTTTTGGGATTGCAGACTTAAAGACAATCTAGATATGCTCGTGTTTTTAATAAGTCACCGATGAGTCGTTAGTTCAAACGTTCAACAGACAACAGATGCAACTTTTTGTTATTCTGTAACATGATGTTCCAGCTAGATGATGTTGAAGCCGCTGGTAAGCACGACGAATTGAATTGGACATTCTGAAACTCTTGGGCATTTTAGAAATTGGATATTCTGAACTTTAAGGGACTCTACGACGCCTCTGGACGTTAGACGCATTGACGATTATTGACGTTCTTCGGCCATCATGATAAGCTGCTTCTAACCCCAAAAAAGGTGTAATAACTGGACACGAACTCCAAATCAATTAGTACTGTGAATTTCAATTGATGATGAAAAACTAAGTACTTAATTAACAAATATGTTAAGTACTAGTTATTTTTGTTCGTCATATAGATATACTGAGGTGTAGTATATTTTAAAAATAAATCTTTGATTGATTCAGATTCTGACGTAGGCAAGGGTCAACACTAGTAAGTAATATGCGGTGTTAAGTGAATATATTTACCAAATGTATAATGTGTACATGACTGAATTTCAGTAAACCGCTTGATGTTACCAATTGTAATTCAAATTCGGACTACGCACAATTGTATCGGATCACAGGAAGACGAGAGGTGGATTAATAAATAAAAATAAATGGGACATTTTTAAATTAAAATCATCTGATCCAAAACTAAGCAGTTGCAAACTATCGGTTGCAAAGACTGTTAAATATTTGTATGTGAATATTTCTAAACATAATACTCGTATACATACTTAAATTTTCTCTTAAATTTGAAAATACACTGCTTTTCGTGTGTCTTGTTGAAACTAGAGAGAGAAGAAGAGAAGTTTATAAAATTTGAATATTTGGATTACTAATATTTTAACAACTCGAAAATAAATAGTGAAACTTTTACCACCAAATTCGAAGGCTACCGAACGAAATAACACAGTCATACTAAGTTAAAAACATATCTCATCAACCGGCCCGATCACATTAATTGCCTCTGTATATTGTATATTAGATCAGATTGCTACAAAAGGTACGAGGGCCGACAAAAACTGTTTTACGTACATTTTTTAAGAGTTCAATTATTATTTGTATCGGTATTAGCACGGGCGTACAATGCGTAGTTATTAAACTTTTGTTACGTGGCTTTTTTCTGAGCATATCCACTCCTGCGCATACCTGCGTCCTTTTCGACGTATACCTGTGCTTGTGAGAGGGCAGCGCGCCGCTTGATAGCCCTTTGACTATTTAGACACGACTTGATATTCGTTTGGTGAACCATCGTGAAAAAGGTGAACTAATAAATCAATGTAAACTATTTTGAAAATTCCATTTTTTACAACGCATTAGGTTTTGTCTAGATAAAATGTGGGATTCAGATTCAGAAATACGTTTTTGTAGTAACATATTTAGGCGTAACGTTCTATGCTAGGGTATAAGGAAGTAAGAGTATTGTTCATAGGTACAAGAAAATTCATAAGAAGTTTTTGATTCATAAGAAGTACCTACTTGCTAGAATAGGAATTATTAAAGTTATTCACTTCATTTTGGTTCAGTATTTTATTGTTTAGCTACAATGAAAATAAAAGCCGAATATAAACAATAAAATAGACAAATGTCCACCGCTTGTTTACAAAGCGGAGTATTTTCCCGCCCAAACAACGTCAAGCGCCGTGTCTCGTCGTTCTAAAGGCTGTGGATGCGCGGGCGCACCGCAAGGCTCTCAAACCGGGCGGACCAGTACACGATGGAAGTGAGTGCCGCACGGTTGTGTCTCGAGCGACCCCGCGAGTGATGTCGCAGCATGGTTGCTGCCCGTGCGTTCCTCTGGTGCCTGTGCGTGATCACCCTCGCGAACGCCGCCGGCGCCGCCCGGCCACACCGAGACCGCCATCAGGCCCAACCCTCGCGACACAAAACTAAACACTCGGAATTCGTCAAAGGAAAAAGTAAGTGCCGATGCCGCCCACGGTACTCATTTTGCGCAAGTGACAGTTCCATACTTTTACCGTGTATATGTGACCTCAATAAAACAACTGCCGTGAAATTATCACATAAAACGTTAATAAACCCAGCTAGGTAATCGGTCGGATAAAATAAACAAAGCTTATCTCAAGGCAGCAAATGTAGCCTTATATAGCTCGGAAAGCTGGCCGACCCGTAGGCCGTAGCTTCGTAACAGGCTGCGGTGCGCGTACGCCGCTTTGTACGAGAGGCAAAACAATTAAATCTCATTTTGTATGTGACACAATGTTTCCGTGAAAGGCGAAACAATATCCTTTGAGATGAAAGGCTGTGTGGACAGGCAAGGTGTACTTACTTTAGTGGAACGGTCAGCTTTCGTGGCGTCTGCGGTTTCATTATACTTTAGTATAGTGGATTGGTGGCGTTAGAATTTCCAGAGTTTATTATTATTTTACTCTGGTGAACACAAAAAATAACAAACCGCGTCCTACCTTGTTTGCATGCCAGCAATTTGGTAAACAGGTTTCAAATTTCCTATTGTTGTTGAAAACATTCGAATACTTGATAAATGATCAATATTTGCCTGCATGCCCGTTGGCGCAGCTAGTATTGCTATACTATATATGCTATACTTTATCTTGACTAGTCAAGACGTGCCAAGTCAACTAGTGGAGCAAAAACTAGCATTTAAATGTTAATAGCCGTGATATGCAATGTCCTATGTGATAAAAACCCTGGCTTGGAATGCACAGATCTGTACGTTACCGCTTAAACCGCATTACAAAGAGCTAAGCTGAATTTAAAAAAAATATAAATTCAAAAAAGAGGCCAGTTGAAAATTTGTAAACCATGAATCTAAGAAAATTTTCATCTATTAAAGTTGACTACTTATTTTTGCACCCCACTGCCATTTGGAGTCAGATAATCTTGGTTTGAGATTGTCCAGTTATAAAATAGCATATTTTACTTTATTTACTAAATGAATCTACTCTGTTTTTTAAGAAAACTGTTGAAAGTTCCAAAAAGTATTTTCGTTTTTTATTTGTTCATAATGAGTACAATTACTAGATGCATATTTCGACCGACCCTTAGATAGATAAATAATAGACTATGCCCAACTTTGTCTGACACTAGGCTCTAACTGGATTCTTGGGGCAGGGGTAGGCAACCGGTTCTAAGATCATAAAGTTCTTTCAAATCACCATAATCCAACCAAATAGATTCACTACAAAATAGACATAAATACTATAGTAAAAATTATAAGAATAAACAGTACTTAACCAAACATAATTTGGCTTTCACTGGTGTCGCAGTCATACATTTGTTTCTTTTGTAATGTTGTTTTCATTAGAAATCACCAAAGTAAATTATTCGTTTGTACTGATTTTTGAGATTATTGTGAGTTTAATTTTATAAAATGAGTTAAATTTCAAGTGTCTGAACCCCATCTAGCATTACTTGACGACCCCTGATCTAGAGCTTCCCGCCATTTCTTATGATGCATTTCCAATCAAGTCTATTAAGGAACAGGAATAGCGACTGACTCGAAGAAACCTATTTGTTCCAAAAGGAGTCGATCGCATTCATCTATCCATAAATTGATTTAAATGCACCTTATGTTTTTATATTGTTTTGCAAAAACAGACACTTATCTGTTGTATTGTTCAATGTACAGAGATGCTCACATCAACCTTTAAAGGGGCACCTTTTGCCACTGACATAGGTCCCATTTTGCCACGGTTTTGTTAAGGTTGATGTGAGCGCCTCTGTATAGGGTACAAGCCATGACACATTACCTACCACGGTAATATTATTATCCTTTACCGTGACATTTCGTGGCTAAAAAAAATCCGCATATCATCTGATATTTCTTTTGACTGTTTTTGAGAATCTGAAATGCCGTTTGTACATTTGAATATTAATTTAAGAATCTTTTTTGTAATTTTCAAATTCTTAGTACCAAAATGAGTTTCGATTAAGGACTATATAAATAAATATTACTAGACATTATTCCACACAGCGCCATCTAGCCCCAAGATGAGCTTTATAGCAAGTTTTTATGGGATAGTATACAATGGGATAAACATACTTAAATACTTTTTTATATACTATTATTCGATCAAAAATCCAGAGGTCTCTGTATTTCAATTTTATGTCTTTGTTTTGTTGACGTAGATCTCTGAGAACTAACTTCTAGGGCTGCGCAATGGCCGGTTTTGTGAAAGAAACCAAGTTGTCGTCATTCAACTAAAGAGGAAGGAAAATCCTACAACTTCAGTTGGAAAGTTCACCAGCAATGTTGCAAGTTGTGAAAATATTTAAAAAGGTTCTGAAAGAACTGAAGCCCAATATAACTAGTCCATTCAATGAACTATAATTAGAAAAAAATATTTCTTCATGTTTCTTTCACAAACATGGCTTCAGTTGAAAACTTGTGACGTCAATGATTTCTTTTTTGTTAAAAATAGACTAAACAAGAGGCAAAAATGGCGATGAAAATTGTGTAATGAAAATTTTAAAAGTATCAGAAAATAGCTGACGCCCAATATAGTCTGTTTAATTGTCAAGTTCTTGAAAAACATTCTCACAATCACAGATTCAAACATGTGCCGTTGTTCTTTGTTCAAAAGAAAGAAATGGAACACCAAATGAGAAAGAGACAGAAAGCCTAGATTGAGCTTATTTGCTTACTTTATTGTTCAATCATTATCATCAGCCTGTGATAGTCCACTGCTGGACATAGGCCCCCCCAAAGTGGACCAACTGCTTAACATGCCTTCCGTGTACAAAAAGTACATCACTAGTCTATCTAACACTACTATGTTAATTGTAATAGTCGAGCAGAACACTTTTATAATTGAACTGTGAAGGTTTGCACTGAGCTGACCCGAAAGCCAGCACGAGCAAGTCATTTAGCGGAGTCCTGATAATAGACCTTCATCAGAATTAGTCGCTCGGACGAGAGTAACTTAAAACGTGTTTTGACCGATTGTTATAGAATAGCAGCAATTTATTACGTAGGCTTTCGAAGCTCCATTGTTTTCCTATATAACTTTAAGCGAATTGTTCGCAAATGAACCTTGGAACGATTGACCGGTCAGTAACAATACAACTTACAAGCTTGAGTGTTGCCAGTAAAGCAAAGACGCCTTTTTTTTTCTGGAGCAGTCCGTGCGTTTGGTTATCGCACTGGATTCTGCCGATGCTTGCCAGTTTTATAGACTTTCCCGGCAGATTTTCATATCAGTCTAGTTTTGGTTGTGATTTTTATTTTGTAACGTTTCGATATTTGAAACAAAATAAGAATTTTCTCTGATCCACATCTATTCGCCATCTTGTCTAAATCTAGCGTTAGAAGTTTTTGTTGCTTTTTATAAGAGCTTTAACGTGGTATGTTTTTTGCTAGTACTCCTGATATACCTATTCGTCTTATTGCCTTTCACTTCAGAACTGTGGGTAATGACAATCTATGTGATTCTACCGCAACCATACAAGCTGCTACTGTATAACAAGCGTATAGAGTACAAATTAGGTCATTCAGGCTGTATTTCTTGAGCAAAAATGAAGATAAACATTGTTATTGCTCAATTGAATGGAAAGCTTATTAAGTAAGTATGTAAAACTTACTTAATAAGCTTTCCATTCAATTAAGCTAAATGAAGTTACTAAGGGTGGATTGCACCATTTGACTTTAACAATAACAAACATCAAAATTTCAGTTAAAGTACCGGTCAGGTAAGCAAAAATGACGTCAAATTGTCAAATTTGACAAAAACTTTAACTTTAACTTTAAATTCTACTATGGTGCAACTTACCCTTATTCAACTCAAAATTGTTCGGAAATCAATCAGGAGTTAACTCGAGTAGTTTTACCAAGAAATTTCTATTTCAAAATGCTTTGTCGAATACTATTCGTACTTATCATACCTAAATCATACTTTGCTAATAGTAAAGTTTAACATTCCTACAGTTAAAAATAACTAGTAAATTCTTGTACCAGTATGCCATTTTTACGAAATTGTCGTACATTTGTCGACTAAACGTGAATTGTTAATAACTCGTAATGTACTAGTCCGGAATGTTCAAACAGCGTTATTTGTCCGGTCTTAAAACTTGTTCGCCGCATAAGTGCTAGAAACGGTATTTTTAACGCTTGTGCAACAACATTAGCCTGTCTTGTTAGCACATAACAATAGGCATTGTAATTAATCAAAACTTAAGTTTAAATTATTAGTTAAACAAATATTATTATTATTAGCATTATTCTTGTTAAAATTTGGAATCCTGGATCATTGTATTAGTGTAAGTCTTGTTGGTGACCTAATAAATAAATAAATAAATAAATATTACGGGTAAAGGTCGTGGCACATTATACCAGTACTGTAACTGCACGGCTCCACCCGAGTTGTGAGTGGTACAATTAATTTTACAATATTGATATGAGGAAGCTAACGGCGAGCTGTAAGCGTGCTCGCCGCAACTACACCACTCAACTGGCAGCTCGCGTCCCTACAACTTACAGTACAGTGCAGTTGCAGTGCTGCCACAATGTGCCAAAGCTTTATATTGTTCGGTTTAGAGGTTTACAAATCGTATCGATAGTACACCGCTTTCTATCCAATGGATCAATCTGTGGTTGGTTTTACGTTTTACTTGGCCACAGAATAACTTTACATGATATGATATTACAATAAAAAAGACGTAGATAAGTTATGTCAGTACTAACGTGAAGTCAAAAATTGTCCCCCGGCGTACGTACCTATGATTTGGCCGTTGGAACAAGATAGTATGATTATTTACTAGAGCGTAAACGAGACAGATACATGTTAAGCAGTGTCGTCTCAAACTGTCAATGCTTCGCTGTGATCGAATTCATTTCGGGTGCCACTTTTTTAGCACAAGTAACCTATCTACGTGTTTTTATTATAATATCATTGGACTTAGCCATATAGTATAGCGTGGTTACTTATTTGATTAATTTGAGATTAAATGTACGAAATAGTATACAGAATGACTGATAGTTACGCTTTCGACTTCAGATACAGGGCGATGCATACAGGCACAAAATAACTAGAAATCGAAGTTAAATGACTGGAATTCTAGAACTCAATCAGTAGAATCGATAAAGCCACACGGTTATTTTCCAGTTTCCTTATTATCGTGGTGTTTGCGCAACAGTACCGCAGAAATTAAAACGAAACCTGATTTATCTTCTATTAATACTACAAACAGATAAGTATCAGTTTCCAGTATGTACCATTTAGTATACTGGTACAGTCCACCACATAGAGAGCTATAGAGGGTGTATTCGATGTCAACTAAACGAGAAAAAACCAAACTTGAAAACATCCTGTATAATCGGCGGTAATCATTCATGCCGGTCACGCTCATTTGGCATGAAATATAATTTCATTTAAAAACCGCAAATTTAATTTTGTGTTCTTTATTTATTTATGGAATTAGGATCGCCAACAGTACATTTATAGCCACAACTTACAAATAACATTGAAAATACAATTTTCTCATAAATAAACTTATTACAAGCGAACACAACATTTAAAATCACAAAAAATATTAGTATGAAAACTAAAAAAATACAGAAATACAAATAAAAATTACTCTCTTAACATTTTGTATGACCGAAACTTAAATTTAGGCAATCTGTCATGAAAGAAAATTGCACGAAATAAATACTATCTAGCTGTGAGTGCCACTGATACCTAGTTAATGCCTTTATTTCTTTAAGTAAGTACTTTCTTTATTTGAGTAAGTAATATAAACTTAGACGAAGCAAACTCGACTGCATACCGTCTAAAGGTTAACCAAGTTCCATAGAGATCTAGTGCCTATGTAATGAATAAATTATCATAAATAAATATAGTTCTGTCACATATGAATACAGTTGTAGGAAACTAGAAAACCAGCAGTCATAGTAATGCGCGCGCATTCGCCATTCTGTGACAGCCTGTATAGTTATAGTTCTAGGAAACGCGCTTGCGCGTGCCTTCATGGACTTATGGGGCACATTAATGATATTATGATAAAAATACGTAGATAGGTTACTTGTGCTAAAAAAGTGGCACCCGAAATCAGGACTTTTGACAGTTTGAGACAACACTGCGGAACATGACGTATCTGTCTTTTACGCTCTAGTAAATAATCATGTTAAACACACGGTCAAATCATAGGTGCTTACGCCAGGGGACAATTTTTGACTTCGCGTCAATACTGACATAACGTATCTATACCTCTTTTAAATATCATTGATTTTGCGACAACACCAGTATAGTTATAGTTCTAGGAAACGCTTTCGCGTGCCTTCATGGACTTATGGGGCACATGCCTTTCTTTGTGCCACAAACGAGAATATAAACATATTTTATAGCAAAATATTGGTTCTGATGAGATCACTTTTTAGAGATAGCCATTCGATATTCATTACAAAAAATATCAGATTTTTACGAAAATGACCTACACGGTCTGGTACAGAGGCATTCACATCAAACATTACAAAACCATTGCGAATCTTATCTTACCTATCTTATGTCATGTCAGCAGTATAAGGTGCCCGTCCCTATGTAAAGGTTGATGTGAATGCTGCTGTACCTTGAGAGGACAATGATGCAATGCTTGCTAGTACCGTAGTAGAGGTAAAAATATATTTGTTGCTTTTCAATTCCGGTCCAGTTCAATAGGAATGCGATGAATGCAATAACTTTTTAGCCCTTCTATTTCAACGTCATCAAAGTTGGATTTATTCTAGTTTAAAAACATTAACTCTATCCATTACTTTTGAAAACTTGTTACAAATGACGTCTAAACACTGTCTAAACGCAATACATAATGGTTCATTATAAAAAAACTGATAATGGACTTGCGGTCATTAATTAGCTGTTGAGACGAAATCGACCGGACTGCTTATTAACGAATCCATAATAAAAATTCTCGTTTTCGTGTATTTAAACTGTGAAGTAACGTCTACATTAAATTTAATCAGGTTATAATGATATGCACGAATAGAGCTTGGCAGGTTTTTGAACTCACTTACGCGGTGTCGAGTGACACTTACTTGGTTTTCTGGCAACATTTTATACCTACGAAGTTTCATAAAATTCAAATGTTAATACAATCAGCACAATATCAAACCCCCCTATAGGTGAGCAAATGAATATCTGATCAATTGTTAAGTGAGCATATTAAGTTGTACAAAATCATAACAACAATTCAAACTTTTAAAAAGTTACTCAAAGCCGTGAAACTTGTGATATTTTCAATGACAAATAATAAACTTTTGCGCCTCACGCTTGCGTTTTTGACTGAAACATCAAAAACACTTATGTGGGATCTTCATCAAACATGGCATAAGTTTTCTACATGACTTAAGTTTTATAAACTTAACGGATACATTGATTTATCGAGCATTATAATTTTATGCAAGAATCAAACTTGACTGGTATTATGAACCTTTTGGCCTAGCCTTAGTCAAGCGTTTTTCTAATCGACAAGCATTTTATTACCATGTACTTAAAGACTATACGATTCCTAAAATATATACAGTTATGTATGTATGTGTCTCCTTAGTCGTTTGACCCGGATAACTATCAGATTTTTTGTATATATATCACTATTTACTTAAAAACAAAGTCGCTTTCTCTGTCCCTATGTATGCTTAAATCTTTAAAAACGCAACGGATTTTAATGCGGTTTTTTTATTAGATAGAGTGATTGAAGAGGAAGGTTTATATGAATAGTAACATCCCATTATTGCACCCGTGCGATGCCTGGGCGGGCCGCTAGTTAATTATAAAATGTATCTACGTTTACCTGTGTAAGATATTAAGTATCATTTAAATAGACTTTTTTAGTTTCAGCATTTTATATTATTAACATTCGCAGATTAATATAATTCTTGAATTACCTATATTCTATGAATAAATTCATTCTTTTAAGAATCTACCAATGCAGCAGTAATTTTGGTCAAGTGGTTAAGAAGTTGACTACTACACTAGAGGTCACAGGTTCGATTACAGCACAGTACAAATAGTACATGAACATTCCCAAGTAACATTTTGGGTTTTAAAAAGGTTTTGAAAAGGTTCTAAAACCTTTGTATGGAAATTTTCTCGTAAGTCTTACTAGGCTCAGTAACGTTAAATTAACCTTATATTAACCTCCTGTGTGCAAAAAGGGCCCTCGTTTCAGAACCATTCGGAGAGCTACAGCCAAACCTGAAGCTCAAATCCAGAACCTTTCGAAGTATTTGCACAGAACCTAAATATAACCTTCACAACTATAATTTAACGTTAATATAACCTTGTAAGGAAGCCTTTAAGCTCTCAATTAGTAACTTGATTTAACCCTATCACAACCTAAAACGTTTTTCATAGACATGAATAAATACCTTTCCAGGACTCTCGGGTTTTAAAATGTTTCTGCGTAAGATTTTTTTACACAGAAACATCCATTGTGGACTTGAAACAAATTTTTAATGGCGCTATCCTACCGTTATACCAAATTACAAAATGGCAGTGTTAAAAATTAAAAGTAAAGTCAGGATAAATGGAAAAAAAACGTGCGGCCGGCACTTCATCGTGAAACTTTAGGTTAATAGTGCTGTATACGAAACGGGCCTTTCGTAAGTTTAGAATTTCGAAGATTTTTCAATGAAAAAAATAATTATGAAATTAGGTAATCGCATTAGAAATAAAGCTTTAGTTTATTTGAAAAACATTTATTTTAAACTGTATAGCACACGATACCTAATGTTGGCTTAATGAATGAAAATATTGCTTTTTGGTTAGTTTTTTTTTATTTCAGTGAAAAAAATATGGCCGGCGTAAAGAAATTATTAGAAAGCATTAGACTAACCTAAGAATAACCTTTCCAGAACTGTAATAGCTGGTAGCTCTTAATTTTGTCCAAAATAAGAGCTAAAGGTAAATGTGCGGAGCTAATTAAGATTACAAAGCTTTTTCCGTTATAATATTTAGCTATAAGGTTATTCCCAAGAGTAGTTCAAGACTTCCCCGCCGCGCCCGAGCACAAACAGCTTATACAGGCTGTATTTGTTGTGTTAAAGTGATTATTAAGCTTTATTATGATAATATTTATGAATAAAAAGATTATGAGAATTCTTTCAAAAGAATTTATTTTTATGGGCATAAAGTTTGTAGTAGTGGAATAAACACAGTATAATCATTGCATGAAACCCTGATCAGTTTGCATTTTATGTCTGACAATGGTTCGTGCAACTGTCAAAGTGGCGCTAGTAGAGCAAAGACCAATAACAAAGACGTTTTTGTATGAATTTTGTAGAGAATTCATAATTGAGGACGAATAACACACAAATTCCCGGGTGATGTGTTCCAAATTGCAAAGAAACTAGAAGCCACTAGTTTCCCCGTGATGAGCAACTTAAAAAAATGTGGCCCAAAGCAATAAGGAGAGTAAAGTTCGAGCCTTCTATTATAATACCTCAAACTCTTTAAAACTAGGTAGTATGAAGTTTCGTGTTTTCATTACTACTAAAATGATAAAATGGTTACACACTGGCTAGTCTAACATTTAATAAACTTAAAAGCAAGTTCCAAGACCTTAAATTGAAAAAATAAGAAGGAATTCATGGAACACAAATTTCCATTTAATTAGGGTTGCTTTCCTTCCACGGAAAGAGGCGCCTCTTTTCTTAGTTCTTCTTTCAACTTGCTTCTTATTTTACAAGTGGAATACATGTTTAAAGGTGGGGAATTATTAAGAAATGGGGCAATTTTTATTGTTTATCGCACTGCCACAGATGAACAAGGGTTCATGCTATGGTGCCGCCATCTAAGATTAGCTTTCACTTGTAGGCCCCATTAGAAGAT
Organism: Udea ferrugalis; assembly: GCA_950022985.1. Taxonomy (NCBI): domain Eukaryota; kingdom Metazoa; phylum Arthropoda; class Insecta; order Lepidoptera; family Crambidae; genus Udea; species Udea ferrugalis. The sequence continues at coordinate 4,406,758 of OX465515.1, forward strand.
AGTTTCATAAGACATTAAATCATTTTAATTGACAGTAGATGCAGTGACACAGTAAATATTTAGTTTAGATGAATCTATTGGCTTCAGAGATTCTTTCGTACTTTACGTTGAAAACTTCCGCTCCGTTGTTTCGATATCACCCTGTATCGGTTCATGGAGAAGTCACGGAGACAACTGATAATTTTTAGAGATGCCTTTAAAGCTTTAAAATATTCTTGTAGAACTGTAAACATGCCTTTAAATTATGAAAATAGCTTATTGGTTTGGTTGTTCACTACGAATTCCTAATTTGTTTATTTAGGCAACTCTCATAAAGCCTAAAGGTTAAAATTGGGTTTAAGAAATAGCTTATAAGCGATTTCAACATTTCATAACTTTATGGTTGCATCAAAGTTTAAATTTAAACCTTCAGGTCTAACTTAAGCATTTTGCTAGCCTTTTTAGAACCTATTCAGGAGTTTATGAAAACTATAAGACCCTAGGATTATATGCTCTTGAAACACAAGTCAACATAACGTTAATGTAAACTCTTGTCAGTGGCTCCGAGGTTGCAAAAATAAACAATTAGTTCTAAAACTTACTAATCATTCTCAAGTACTTAAAATGATCAGATAGCATAACGTTAACCTTTTTAGGACTAATATAAAACCAAAAGGCATTTTTTACAACCTTGGCCCGAATAAAATGTTACTTGGGTTGTCTGTTGGTATAGCTCTGGGAGTGGCCAATGTTATTGGTAATATTAGGTATGTTTTTCGAGAAAAAGGAAAAACAGTATGTTTATCTGTTGTCTAGTATACTACAGCATAAGCTTTGCTCAGTTTAACGCAAGTGGCGCTGTATGGAATAATGACCAATGGTATTTATATAACAATACGTAGAGCTTCTTTCGTGAAAAAGTCCGTTAATTTCCCAACAGAGGATAAACACCAATCCATCGCGCGTTCACTACCAGCTCTCTCACAAAGCAGTGATGGACGCGCCGCAGACATGCGCCCGAATCAATTCTGTAGTGAAAGGTCGATCGGCTAGTGTGGCGGAGGTACAAACTGGTTCCAATACTGCAAGAATGCAAGTAACTGGATAAAAACATCGAGTTAAGACAAACCAGTCGTGGGTGTCGTGCGCCGGAGAAAGATTTCTTGAGGACCTTCAAGTGGGACGTGCTCTTAGAGAAGTAAACAAGAATATTTATAATGATTTTTCATTATTTTGAAGTTTGAAATCTAAATGAACATTATTACTTTTCTCAGTTTGAGCCTGATAGCCACAGATTAACACGGCAACAAGCTTTTAAGGCATGTTACGTACCAAGTATGCAAGTGCGCAAGAGTGGATTTCTACCACTACACCCTGACGGTTGCGCAAAGCCATACTCTCCCTAGAGAACTTATTTTCCAAACGATATACGTTTACGCTCTGTCTTTTACCATAACCCCATAAGTTGAAAGCCACTAACTAAACTTTGTTCACGAAAGGCGACCAAATCGTCCCCTTACATATTTGTTTTTTTTTTCGTATAACATGGCTAGTACTTATAAATTATTTAGTTCTCCAATAAAGTTTTACTCTTACGTAACCTTATATTGCGTATATTTTACTACCACGCATTCAAATAATCGCGATTATTCCGATGTTAACTTCTTAAAGTGCCGTTAGTTAAAGTAATGAGTTAGGTACTGCAATAATACAGGGTGGCCGGGAAGTAGACGTCAACTAAGAATGATAGGTGAAAATTATGGAAAAATTCATGAATATAATTCGAGCTCTTGACTAAGCAAAATCATAGAGCATATATATGGGGGATTTGGATACACCTCAATATAAGGAACCTACATTTTAGCTTTGGACGTCAAATTCCCGGCCACCCTGAAAAGAGTGATTAAGTTTTCAGAGTTGCTGCAAATTGTGAAGGAAACAGAATTTCTGGTTAATTGATCATTTGTATACAAAAACTAAAGTACTTAAGTAACTGGCACTTGTACTACAGAAATTAATTTAAAGTAACCATATGTTTGCCTTTCATTACATTAAAGTACGACCTCAAATCATGTTAGCCTTTAATAATTTATGTCTTAAATCTACCCACTTGTGTGTCGTGGGCGCATACAGCAACGTCAGCGTTGGTTGAATTTTATCAGATCTTTTGACCTTTCTTCATCTTTTCAAATATGGATGATTCTTTTTAAAATGAGCGTGCTCTAGAATAACAAGGAATAGTGCATAGAGATTGATCCAAATTTCTTATGACTTGACTAGTTTTGTAGGGGGAACAACTGTTAATGATTGTTAGTAGGAAATGTTAATAGAAGCACTTGTGTAAAAGTTGATCCCATCCTCACCCTTGCAGTCCCGCACCACACGCGCCAACATCCAACCAATTAGGTATTTCATAACTGTACTTGTCAGTCCCATATCTGGACCTCACGGCAGCTTCTCATCAGTAAGGTCCTCAGTAAGGTCATCTTGAAGACCACTTCAAAAAATAAAATACAAAAAATTGGCGTCCTTCTCAAACAAACTCGCAAGTCTCCCAAATGAAGGTACAAACAGAAAACGAATCAGCACTGTTCCCAGCGGATGCTGGTTCTGGCCTAAGCTTTGTGAGCATGGCTGCTATATCCACTCTCACCTCTAAACAATGAACATAGGAAGATCAGAATCGGTGCAGCCAGCGCGACGTCACGTGATGAATGCTATCGGCTATGTCATCGCACATTCGGGTCGACCGGACACCAGATTTCTACAGCCTACACAAACGATCAACGCGGAGCCGAGAGCTGCGCACTGACATTTTGGAACGGAACGCTCTGTTATTATTTGACCACAAAAATCTTTTTAATCACACGCCTGAATTTAGACCTAGGAATCGGCGCCAATTATTTGTTTACACATAGAAAGTTCATTTAGAATAACAGCAATTACAAAAACCAATTTAAAAACTGAGAGGAATGATAATAAAAACTATGACCACTGTTTCATAAAGCTTTTCACAATGTCAGCATTTCAACTTACTATTTGAATATCGAGTAAGCAGTTAAAGATAGACCCGAGTTTCTAAATGTAAAAGTATCATATGACGGTAACGCTACACCTCTACACACAGATAAAAAACACGTCTAATATTTAGCCGGCCAGGTAAATTTTACCTTGCACCTTGAATACTTTGTTATTTCTATAGAGTTCCCTCACACAAAAACTGTGCTTTTGTGTCCGAACACTCAAAAGCTCTCTTGAAAGTAAAATACACCTTAAGTTTAAGACCTTTAAGCACAAACTAAACCTGGTGTTCCAAAGTTTAACTACCTACACACCTTTTGTGTTTTAGAAGATACTAAAGTTTCTTAAAATACGACTCTTGTTCATTAAACCGAACTAACCACACTAAACCTCGAACGAAACTATCCATTCCCTGTAAAAACTGCAATATGCAAACTATACTTGCAAGTCAACGATCTTCTTGTTTCGATTTACTGTATTGTGGCAGAGAATTAGACATTCGAATCGTATGTTATTTTGAAGCAGAATTTAACAACACCACAAAAGCGTTTTAAAACAACACAATTGTGTATTATTGTGTGCTGTAAAACCGCGCCGGTCAACGGTAAACTTGTAACGCGAAACTTTTCCTGTACATGTTACATTGTCGGTTTTGTTCCATGTGTCTTTTTGTCGCAGCACCGCGGCAGGCGTTGTAACTATTTTAGTAGTTTAGTCACGAATAGCGGTGTTACGTGTATCGTAGTAGAGAAAACAGGCTTCTAAGCCCGCCCACACGGCACCGCCTCTTCGTTAGCCGGTCGGTTCCTAACTTGTCGATCAGCCGACCTACAAATACATTGTTTTTGTTGAATGTATTGACAAGCAAGATAAAAATAAATACGGTCCCTCCAAACGGTTCAGATCTCAATATTACCAACACGCCGTATATAAAACTATTTCGATAAGATTTCCGTCAATGAAGAATTTTTGTTAAAGTTCAAAGATGATTCATTTGATATTTCATTGTTTTTCCTTATTGATAGTATTTCGGAGAAAACATAAAGCTCTCAAAAGTTTCTTGGAAACAAACACTTTAACTAATTTGTCAATCGTTATTATTTTAGCTCATTTTCGTTTTTTCTTCTTTTCAGTATGCATTGGGACGAACGGTCGTATGTCAGTTCCATCGAACCGCGACACCCACTACCGGAATCTTCGCGATCGCTTCACCAACTGTACATACGTCGACGGCAACCTCGAGCTGACATGGATCGAGAACGAAACTATGGATCTCTCCTTTCTCAAGCACATAAGGGAAGTCACCGGATATGTCCTCATTTCGTACGTAAATGTGCGACAGATAATCTTGCCTCAACTGCAAATCATCCGAGGAAGGACACTCTTCAAGCTCAATGTACGAGACGAAAAATTCGCTCTCCTAGTCACTATGTCAACAGCTTTCACACTGGAACTGCCTGCCCTCCGCGATGTCCTACAAGGCAGTGTCGGCATCTATAACAACTACAACCTTTGCCATGTGAAAACTATAAACTGGGATGAGATAATCACTGGCCCTAACGCCACCTACGTATATGTATACGACTTCCATGCGGCCGAACGGGAATGCCCACGGTGTCACATCAGCTGCGAAGCCGGTTGCTGGGGTGAAGGACCTCAGAACTGCCAACAATTTTCGAAAACAAATTGTAGCCCTCAATGTTCACAAGGTCGTTGTTTTGGCCCAAACCCACGCGATTGTTGCAACACATTTTGTGCTGGAGGTTGTACGGGTCCATTGCCAACTCAGTGTCTTGCCTGTAGAAACTTCTATGATGAAGGGACCTGCTCGCAGGAATGTCCGCCCATGCAAATTTACAATCCAACGAATTATTCTTGGGAACCGAATCCGAATGGCAAGTATGCTTATGGCGCGACTTGCGTGAGGAACTGCCCAGAACACCTTCTGAAAGACAACGGAGCCTGCGTGAGGAGTTGCCCGCCGAACAAGACAGCTGTGAATGGAGAATGTATACCGTGTAACGTTACTTGCCCGAAGACTTGCCGAACTGAGAAGCCAATACACTCTGGTAACATAGAAAGTTTCAGAGATTGTACGATTATTGACGGCTCTATTGAGATCCTTGAAATGACTTTTACTGGTTTCCAGCACGTTTACCCAGACTATTCATTTGGCGAACGTTATCCAAAGATGGAACCTGAGGCACTTGAGGTTTTCAGCACAGTGCGCGAGGTGACCGGATACTTGAATATCCAGGCCCATCATCCTAATTTCACGAGCCTGTCCTTTTTTCGCAACCTGGAAGTTATTGGTGGCCGTCAAGTGGTTGAGAACCTTTTTGCGTCTTTGTATATTGTCAAAACCTCATTAGAATCACTAGGATTAAAGTCACTTAAAAGAGTCAACTCTGGCGCGATTGCGATCATGGAAAACAGAAACCTTTGCTTCGCTGAAAAGATTGCTTGGAACAAACTAGTGAAATCTAAAGATCATAAACAAATCATTCAGAAGAACGGCGATCAAAAAACTTGTGGTGAGTTAGCTATGCGATTTTTAGTGTATGGGGATCCTCATAGTTAGAATTAGATTTAAGATTCTTGCAAAGCGATAGCATTTAAAGTTTACTACAATCATAACATGTATTACAAATCTGTTCCATTCGTAATATTATTTATTTTCTAGCAAGCGAATTCCCTTAATAACTCTCTTTAAAACAAAACTAACACAACTAACAGCAAATGCATTATTATTAGCTCAGCGTTTCTTCATACCCAACATGAGCCAATAAATATGAACATTTTATCACGATAGTTCACATTTATTGATCATTGCTTAATTCCGTTTCTACAATATAAACCACACTTTTTAGTGAACCTTTTTTCGTACGAGTATTTACCATCAGTTTCTTTACTATTTGTGGTTGTAGAAACGTCATTAAGCTTTCTTGGGCTAAACTTTGCGAATTGTATTTCTTTGCCTAACGATGGTTTGTTCAACAGAAAGTACAAACTTGGTGTGTGATCCTCAATGTTCGGCGGACGGCTGCTGGGGCCCGGGATCTGATCAGTGCCTCTCTTGCCTCAACTACAAGTTTGGCGAGACTTGTATTCAGAATTGCAGTGTAGAACCTGGGTGGGTATTTGACATGATATATTTTGTTGTGTTAACATCAATGACAAACTAGCTGGTGTGTTCAAAAAAACTGTATTCGTTATAGATGAGTAGATACAATCAGCCAGAATTAAGGGAACCTGTTAGAGAAATCAAATAGGGATATACCTATCTGTAATATTTCAAATAAGCTACATTATCACTACAGTTTTAAAATTGTATTATACTGTTGAAGATTTAAGTTTTCATTTTCTTTCAAGCATTGTAGTCACATAAAATATCACTTGGTTCTAAAGCAGACTTTCCTTGGATTTAACATCTAGTTATCTAACATCTGTCTTCAGGCTAGCAAACGAATTACATACTATTACAAAGTTATAGAGTGGGTGGATAAATTGTTCGAAGGTACCGGTTTTTTCATTCGAAATACTTGACGACCTCATTTTGTAGTTCAATAACAAATTTAAGCCTAGACTTTTTTATTCTGATTATATACGTGTTGATCGCTTTCGTTTCAGGTTGTACAAAGCAGGTCCGAAAACATGTAGGCAGTGCCACTCCGAATGCGCAGACGGATGCACAGGACCCAGCGGAGCGAACTGCACCAGGTGTAAAAACGTTCGTGATGGCCCGTTCTGCGTCGCCGAATGTCTAGAAACGAGATACCCATCCGCAAACGGTACTTGCGAGCCTTGCCACTACAACTGCTTCAACGGCTGTACTGGACCAAATAATACTGTCGGCGAAGGAGGATGCAACGCGTGCAAGAAAGCTATCATCAGCGTCGAAGCTACCGTCGAAAAATGTCTCGCCGAATTCGAATCGTGCCCAGACGGATATTACAACGAGTGGGTCGGAAACGTCAAGTCTTTAGAGGGAAAAGTAAAAGTGGTTTGTCGAAAGTGTCACCCGTTATGTAAAAAATGCACCAATTTTGGTATTCATAAACAAGTCTGCAAAGTCTGCAATGGCTTCAAAAGAGGAGATCAATGCGAAGAGGAATGTCCGTCAGACCATTTCACTGATGAAGAATACCGGACTTGTACACCGTGCCACAGCGAATGTAGGGGCTGCACTGGCCCCTCTTCTACCGACTGCATAAAGTGCCAAAACCTTAAGATATTCCTTACAGAAGGTAATACTTACGACAACACTTCAGCTTTTAACTGTACGGGCTCGTGTCCTGAAAATATACCATATAAGATTTACTTCGACGAGCAATTACAAAACCCGATTGACGAACCTTACTGCTCAGAGTTAGCTAACGAACTACCCAACTTGACGACGGCAAGAACGCCTACAGTGTTAATTATAATATTAATATTAGCGTTCTTACTTCTGGTGATTTTGGGAATAATAGGATACACTTGCAGACAGAAAGCTAAAGCGAAGAAAGAGGCAGTGAAAATGACCATGGTACTAACTGGTTGTGAAGACAATGAACCTCTAAGACCGACGAATGTGAAACCAAACTTAGCTAAACTAAGAATAGTCAAAGAAGCAGAACTTCGTCGTGGTGGTATGCTTGGTTTCGGTGCATTTGGAAAAGTTTACAAAGGTGTATGGGTGCCTGAAGGAGAGAATGTCAAGATTCCAGTAGCAATCAAAGTTCTAAAAGAAGGCACTGGCGCCAACACGAGTAAGGAGTTCTTAGAAGAAGCTTATATTATGGCTAGTGTTGAGCATCCTAATTTGCTTCAGCTTCTGGCAGTCTGTATGACAAACCAAATGATGTTGATTACTCAACTAATGCCACTCGGGTGTTTACTGGATTACGTGAGGACCCATAAGGAAAAAATAGGATCCAAAGCCTTTTTGAATTGGTGCACTCAAATTGCACGCGGTATGTCCTACTTGGAAGAAAAGAGATTGGTTCACAGGGACTTAGCTGCTAGAAATGTTTTAGTACAAACACCGAATTGTGTCAAAATAACAGATTTCGGTTTAGCAAAACTATTAGATATAAACGAAGATGAATACAAAGCAGCTGGAGGTAAGATGCCTATAAAATGGTTGGCTTTAGAATGTATTCAACATAGGATATTCACTCATAAGAGTGATGTTTGGGCTTTCGGTGTGACAATTTGGGAAATCCTGAGTTATGGTGCTCGGCCATACGAGAATATTTCAGCGAGGAACGTCCCAGAATTGATCGAGAACGGCCTAAAACTGCCGCAACCCAGCATATGTACCTTGGATATCTACTGCATCATGGTGTCATGCTGGATGTTAGACGCCGATAGCAGACCAACGTTCAAGCAGTTGGCAGACACTTTCGCCGAGATGGCAAGAGATCCAGGAAGATATCTTGTGATTCCGGGGGATAAATTCATGCGACTCCCGTCCTATTCTACTCAGGTAATTGTTTTATCTTTATTGCATAGGATTTTGTTTCTAGGACTGGATAACTCAAATTCAATTGAAAGGAGATTGCCAGGGTTTGGACCAAATGCTGCCCAGGAATGAATGCAACGGAAGTGGTTTCGTAACATTTAGTCACATTGAAAAATGTTACTTCCCAGATTTTGGTAGTTCTAACCTATACTACGCGACGACATAATAATACAGGGTGACTGTTTTTTACAATCATAGTTTTCGCTTCCATATTCACGTCCCTTTACAGATTAGTGTTCGTCTGAAGGACAAAATGCATCATGTGGTTCAACGTACATACATTGACTGACAATCTCCTTTCCTATTCAAAATTATCAGTTTACCTTTTGCAAGCTTTCAATCATATCAACGTTTTTAATCATTATGACAATATTATTAAGCAACGATATTTTTCGGTTTCAGGATGAGAAGGAGTTGATAAGAAATCTGTCATCGGCTATGGAAGGGCCTGAACCACTTGTAGAAGCTGACGAGTATCTACAGCCCAAATTTAAAACTGTACCAGGCACCGCGACTACTTCGGCCATCAGTGCCGGGGCAGACACACAGAGCAGTTCCCTCAAACCGTGCACATCGTCTTCTTGGGCGAACAATGGCACCGGGCCTGATGGTACGACTACAGATGGTTCGCAAAAACCCGAAGGCTGGGATCACGAGCTCCTCAGGTACCAGACAAACCCCGATGGCTCAGAATTACGTCACTACTACAACAATGGCGTATGCGCGTCCGACAGTTCTAGCTCACGGTACTGCAGCGACCCGATGAAGGTCCGCGCCGAATGCACGTTGGAGGCGAACTTCGACACGATGTCGAAGGCGAAAGAAGCTCAAGTCGGCAATTTGAAACTAAATCTTCCGTTAGACGAGGATGATTACTTGATGCCGTCACCACAGCACAATCAGAACGCATCGACGTACATGGACTTGATAGGGGAGAGCGGTGAAGGTCAGGAGGTGAAGGAGGTGCGGTATAGTAGTTTCGTGGGGCCGAAACGGTGCGTGGATAACCCGGAGTACCTGATGTCTGAGGAGAACGTGCCACCGCAGACGTTAGGGATCCCGACTGAGCCTGTCCCGCCAGAGTCGCTGTGTGCGAGTGAGGGTAGTGGCAGCGAGAGCACGCCACGGCCGGGCACTAGCAAGTTCCTGCCGCAGCGATCCGTCGAGGAGGAATCCATGTCGGACCACGAGTACTATAACGACCTTCAGCGAGAGCTCCAACCTCTCAGACGTAACGAGACTACAGTGTGAGTGTTCGTCGCAGTGTGATATACAACGTACAGACTGATCTCCCGCGACTTTTGACTGTTACAAATTGAAAGTGCGTCTGCGCACTCGTGCCATTGGTGTGATGGCTAGTGTTAGCTTGTTGAAAAATTCAACTGAGAATTTTATTATAGTTATAAAGAGACCATTATTGTTAATTTTTTCTACTTAAAATTTTGTAAAGGAACTGTTATTAGTAATTTGTATAAAAATATTATTTCATTTTATTAGGTGCTCGCACGACGCTCTTAACAATATATAAGTTATTTATTAATTTAGTTTTAAGGAAGGCTATGTTTACGTTGCTCGTATGCTGTAGCGTTAAGAGCAACGCGAGTGTTATTTTTATGTTTAAACTGTGATAATTAGTTTAATTATATTACGCCGGAGACCAGTAATGACGAGAGTGTAAAAGGCTGGATCGCGACATTCTAATACAGTGTTGCCATTGACTTACAGAAGTCTATGTTAGATTTGGTAATTCAACCGACATTCACAAGACTGTGAAAAGACATTTATTTTATTCCATTAACATTCCTATTTCACACAATCTGTAATATGTGCCTGGTAGCTTCTGTAGATTTTAAAAGACTACTAACGTATAATTCCATTTCATTCCTACTTTGTTCTTAATACTGCATTTTTTTAGTACAACCAGTAAAAGTCATCAATGTACTCTTGCCACTCGGTTGTAAGGCTTAAGCCTTCAGCCAAAACCGCTAAGTCGCTTGCCTTCACTCGTCTTCTCTACGTAAAAATCTCCTGACTTTGTATAATATTGTAATAGGTGTACATATTTAAAGTGTCTACATACTTGTGCACTTTTTAAAGCAGGCCACAAAAAGACATTAATTTTAATTTGTATGTACTATTATTCGAGCTGTCTTTTAGCACAACACTAGCTCAAAAAATCCCAACTTAATGCATTATTCTTTTATACATATTATACCAATTAGTTAAGTATTTTTATTAGACCAAACCACATTGCCATGTAATATGTAAATAGTATAACTATCGCTATGTTGTACATAAAAATAGGAATCAGTAAATCATATTATTGTATGTACTTGCATTAAAACTACTGCTCTTTTAAAAGGTTTCTTAAATGTATAGTTTTATCATCTGCTATTAAAGCTCTAAATTTTATTGTGCCATTACATATGAAACAAATATAAATCTACGAATACTTATTATAATGACAAATTATATAATAATATGTAATTGGTAGGTATGTTTATGCCTGTCATTTTTTTGCATGTGATAATGGTGTACCTACTTTAGTTAAGTATCTACATTTATATCGAAAAGTGTAAATGTCAGTGCGGACATATCCCTACAATTTTACATTGTAATAATTGCATTTCGTGACATACAAATGTTTAACTAAGTTTTACATGGCTAACATATTGTTTTGTGTAGATATATGCGCGTCCAGGGTAAATGACGCGATTTATGTTGGTACATGTACCTCGATAAATGAAAATTAAATAAAAACGCATGTTTTAATTATTTACCTAAGCCCAATTAGAACCTACTTAATCGAATGTGGTGCCCGTGGCGCAGTTGTGACAGTGATAGGCGACGATCGCTGTTGTAAAAGCAACACACGCAGGGTCGGAAATGAGATGGGTGACCCCCCGAATGAAAATTTAGTAATGTGTATTTCGGGCATCTCCGTGCTTCGGAAGGCACGCTAAGCAGTTGATCCCGGTTGACGTCGCGGCTTGATAACATCTGACATTGAGGTTGCACACTAACGAACCCGCGTGTTATTAATGATGTGATACTAACGTGGAGTATGGCTCGTTCCACCACCTCATGGTTTAGGTGAGGCCTGTGCCCAGCAGTGGGACGTTTATAAGTCGTTAATGCTATGTTATGTCACAGTATAAACCATACAGTAGGCTATCTAAGGCCGCCCGCCGAGTTATTAGCCTAGCGTGCACACAGACACGCGGTACAGCCCGTCCGTACTGCCGCCTCCCTATTTTATGCTAGCGTGTGCGTGATATCGCGACACGGCGCGTGACGCGCACGCACACATTCAAACCGAGAGTGGCACGTTTGTATGTAGATAGCTTACTCTAAGATTATACTGTGGTTATGTAATCGGTTCAATTTGTGTATCGATCGGCGATCTATACATTTACATACACTGGTCAATAAACTTTTTTTAAGATCTGTTTTTTTTAAAATATAATTTATTCATTCAGGCACCACAATAATGACTAAAAATAAAATAAATTAATTAATTAGCCCTTCTAACAAATAAGGTTTTCTTAATGGGTGAATAGGTCAAAATTAAAAGGGGTTTTTCTAAGAAAAAGTTCTCTGAACCTGCTAAGGTCAGTAGACTTACATACCTACCTGAATGCAATTTCTATTACACATTTTGATACCGGTGAGTGTATCCCAATATTTCAATGTAAATAGTGGGGCAAGCATTGTTGCTAATTGTATCCCGTTATTGGCATGACAGCAAAAGTCGCAAATGACGGTATTTTGCACATACATTCGGTGCACTAGAGCTGAGACTGAGAAAGGTATTTTTAGTTTCAATATTAGTCCGAAAAGAGTTATTCTTTGTGAACTCATAAAATAGCAATATCAATAATACATAAGTATCTGTGCGCGCCGACTTATAGACTGATAGAAAAATTAGAACAAATCCCAATATTTTCACCAAAGTAAATACAAAATGGAAATGGCTGGACACCTTAAAGCTAGCTAACCGGAACGATCAACATTTGCACGAACCGGAGCAGGATTCCGGTAACTCCTGGCCCATTTCGACCGTTGCGTTGCTTACGCATCTCATTTTCCAAGATGAAAATGTTGCCTATCTCTTTATTTCATCTAGATGGATGAAAGAAAGCTCTCCTACCCATCCTTACCGATCCTATCATTTGAAAGATTTTTGAAGCTCCTGGGTTTAAACCCACACACGGGGATTGATGACCAGGCCGTGTGGCGCGGGAGTGGAAGGGTGAGGATGGGAGCAATTGGAACAACTCGTCAGAGCATTCGCCGTTGTAAACGCGGTAGAAGACACTCAACCTCGCAATGTTGAAGAAGCTCCAGAGCCGTAGCTGCCTCTGGGTTACCAATGATGCGGATAGCGCGTCGCTGCAACCTGCTTTGAGCAAGTACTTGGTGGAACCGTCCCAGAGATATAGCAAACTTGTGCCTTATACAAACGACAGCTGCTCAGGCGCAAAGAATCGTCTCACTCTGTTCAGGATTCCGAATTTACGGGATGCTGTTTAAGCATGATCTCGATGTAGTTCCGTTGGTTGAGGTTGTTGCGAACATCCATGCCAAGGATGTTAAGGCCATCCTTCACTAGTAGTGGGGTGCTCTGAAGACGACATCTTGCAGGACACGTTTTGTTGTGTGGTAATCATCTTTCAGGAGCGGCGTTCCAGATAAGGTTACTTACTCATGCAAAATCTCCTATTTCACACGTTAGCCAATGTCGCTGCCTCTCTTTCGCACTCATTAAATACGGCGCTCAGAATCGTACTAAACTTCGTTCTATAGGAGCGCAATCGCTGGCGGAATGGACGAAGGTATAGGTAATATAAAATACTTGTAAAGGTAAAGTGTAATAGAAATATTGCAATGTAGGAATTAGTGTATTCTAAAAAAATATAGATGACTAAAACGAGAATTGAATTTTTGTTGGGAGTGCTCCGCACTGGCGCTCTTTAGGACGGGCCGCCTCTGGCTAGTACCACTTCATAATTGAGGCCTGTGCCCAGCAGTGGGACATATATAGACCGTTTATTATTTGTATGTAGGTACCATAATTTATTTATTTATTAACACAGTCTTACAAATATCATGACAGGAATGACCCAATGCGATAAAGTATCTTAACAACTATTGTAACATAAAAGTAATGTAACTCTCTCGAATTCATCCAAAGAACAAGTAAAAATATCTAGTTTTTGATATACTTTATTTAAAATAACAGTGACTCGCGTCAGAGGTGCTTTTCCCAGTAGGTTGGTTCTCGCAGCCGGCAGTGCCAGGAGTGGAGGCCGCCGCCGCCTCCACACATATCCGTCCGGGACGCACAAGCCAAAATACTGCAAAACGGTAGGGTTGTGGGCAACACCTCGCAAAAGCCTTGCAATATACACTGCAAGTGCCAAATCTCTACGTACTTCCAGCCTGTGATAACCCACCACCCCCAGAACGAATAGTGTTGGGTACATGAGAGGATAGAACGGATACACCCCATAAAGCTTCATGTATAAGAACCGTGTGAATTTATTTTGTACTCGTTATATCATAGAAGTATACTTTGCTTCATGAGGTGCCCAGATGAATGCATTAAATTCCAAAGTGCTTCTTACCAACGCATCGTACAATACCCTTAAGGTGGCGATGCTCGTGAAGCCCTGGGACTGCCTAAGCACCAGCCCTAGGTTTCGATACGCCTTTTTGCAAATTTGCGTGATATGGTCTCGGAAATGCAAATCCGATGTCATGTGCACCCCCAAGTCCCGAACTCGTTGCTCTCTTACTAATGGTGCTTTGTCCATATCGTAATCGAACAAGAGCGGTGAGCGTGCTCGGCTGAATGAGACTATATTGCACTTAGATGTGTTAAAATACAGTTGATTCGTATGGCTCCATTGAACTACTCTGTTTAAATCTTCTTGCATGCGTTCACAATCCGAAATCTCTCTAACTCACGCAGTAATTTGAAATCATCAGCGAATAGTAGGCAAAAACTATGCTTGACCACTTCGGGCAAATCATTGATCATGATGATAAATTCAAGTGGTCCCAAATTACTGCCTTGACTGACCCCAGACCTCGTGTAATAAGGCTCCGATTCAGAACCACCATAATCCACATACTGCTGTCGGTCTCGCATGTAGTTACTGAAAAATTGTAACAGGTGCGGCGTGCATCCAATGTCAGCCAACTTCCCAAGAAGCACGTCGTTATGGACGGTATCAAAGGCTTTTCGGAAGTCAAGGTATGCCACATCGACCTGCACGCCCGCATCCACTGCCGGAACCACTCTCGCCATGAAGCTAAGTAGGTTTGAGGTGGTGCTCCGCGCCGGTCGGAATCCATGGAGCGTCCGAAAGCTGGCCGCTCAGTTGCTCGTACACCCGACCCTGGATGGCGGACTCGAAGACCTTTGCCGCGGTACACAAGACTGCAACTGGTCTATAGCCACTCGCGTCCGGCCCCGCTCTTCCCTTCGGAACTGGGATAACCCTGGTAACCTTCCACGCGGCTGGGAACACAGCTTTTTCGAGACATAAGTTAAAAATGTAGTGAAGTGGTTCTTCTAATATCACACGGCTATCTCTGAATAAAAATGCTGGTATACCATCTGGGCCTGCTGACCGTTTAGGCTTGAGACGCGCAAGAGCTCGGCCAACATCCTCTAAGCTTAGCGAAGACAGGTGTATGCGATTGCTCGAAGCGCTGCTCCCTTCCGACGCTTGCTGCACATTTAAGTTAGGTGGTTCGCTACCGTAAACGGATTGGAAGTAGCTTGCAAATTGACTAGCACACTCACCATCACTTAGATGTTTACCGTCCTGGATTATCTGTTGCCTACTTGACGTAGTCCTCTTAATAATTCACACGTAATAATTTCAACAAACTTCATACATCAAACATTAAGTGGTTTTTTTCATTACTTTTCAGCCGAATAGCTCTACTTTCAGCCCACTTGTCAGGTCAAATGTGCCCTACTTTCAGAGTATGAGGAATTATTAATATTATTTCTAGTCTCAAGAAAACCTTACAGTGGCAGTCATCTGTGTAATAGATTGCCGCCAGCACCTGCCCAACCCGAAACCTTCATGGCCGATATAATTCGCCAGACGGAAGTTTTGAAGGTCTTGTGTACCCTGGACGAATGAACGGTGAATAATGCGAGTGGGCCGGGCGGTTGTCCTCCGTAACTGTGCTCCTGAGTTGTCTCCCGTACTGACACGCCTATCACCTTTCGCTAAAGACCGGCATAGTCCCTAGATCGTGGAAGCTGGCTAATGTGCAGCCCGTGCCTAAAAAGGGTAGTCGTACGGACCCTTCAAACTATAGGCCGATATCCGTCACGTCTGTAATCTGCAAGATTATGGAGCGTGCAATCAATAGCCGCCTCCTGGCATACCCGGAAGCTAACGACCTCCTGAGTGACCGCCAGTTTGGCTTCCGTCGTGGGCGGTCTACTGGAGACCTTCTAGCGTATGCCACGCACATTTGGAGCGAGGCTATAGAAAGGCACGGAGAAGCCGTAGCTGCGTCTCTCAACATCTCTAAGGCCTTTTATAGGGTCTGGCATAAAAGCCTTATTGGCAAGCTTTCGTCGTTTAGGATCTCTTCTGGCCTTTGGAACTAGATCTCCAGCTTCCTTAAGGATCGCCGAATTCAGGTCACTCTTGGGGGTTACACGTCCAACCTGTATGCGATCAATGCTGGAGTTCCACAAGGTTCGGTTCTGTCCGCTATTGTATTTCTAGTGCACATAAATGACCTGCTCGTGCCCGTACCTTTGGGTACGCTGATGACACTACAATTGCGAACAGATACGAATCTATTTCGAGGGCCACTGCGTAGGATACCCGGTCCTGTCGCGAGGGTTTGATGGAACTGATTCCACCAGCTCCTTTTCTCCATCGGACCACTAAGCGCAGACTAGCTTTCCACCCCTATGATGTTGACATCCCAGCGATCCCTACCAACCGTATTCGTAACACTTTCATAAAGCGAACAGCAAGGGAGTGGAATGAGCTTCCTGCAGAAATGTTTCTACAGCAATACAACTTGGGCCTCTTCAAGAAGAAAGTGAAAAGCCATTTGTTAGGCCGACATGTACCACCTTAGACCACATCATCACTTACGATCAAGTGAGATTGTGGTCAAATGCATGCCAAAAAAATATTTCATTTGTTTTATTTATCAGATAGTAATCAAATTTCTTTTCAAAGTAAAAATTAGCGTTCTAGTGCTCTTTATCATACGAGTAAAGCTAAGTAATTCTGCATTATTCTGTTCACCGCGAACGTTAATGCAGTCTGATTTCACATAGATGGCGTTATATTCTTTTAGATCACGGTATCGTTTTCCTCGATTTCCTAAGTACACTTAAAGACTAGATACGTGTTATTTACTAAATATAGCAATTTTACTAGTGACTAGTTTTTGACGACCGATTTGGTGCAATGGTTGAGAGTCGGCGGAGTACAACACCAAAGGTCGCGGCTTCGATCCCCGCTTTTAAAATATCTGAAATAGACCTAAATTGTTAAAAAACGATAAGTTTGCGCTAGTGGGCAGTAAACTGCCTCTTAAGATGTCGCATGGTGATATGCTCGCTACAAAGAAAGTAAAATAAGGTAATCATATTTACAGACAACACCGATGGTTTGTTAAGAAAATAACTGTTTTAATTTAAATAAATATTCTTTATTGATATATCTTAATACATACCTAATACATAAAACGTTTACTTAACTTGCTAAATACATTTTGATTATATTACTATGACAGGGGAATGAACTTAGAAAATAATATTAAGTATTTATTTCAAAGAAGATTAAGTACTTAAAAAACGAAGTAAATAAACGTATGGACGGACAAGTATCAGCCTAAAGGTATTCTAGCTGCCAACTAGGAATTAAGTACAATTGCAAACGAAATAAAAAAACAATAAACATTTGGAATGCGTAGAAGTTAAATACTGTTTTAAGTTTTAGAAAGATATGATATTTTTAATAACATTTTAATATTACTCAACTTTTAAAGTAGATAATTGTACTATCAATTAGTAAAAGTGTTTCTTTATTCATAAAAGTGCACTATATTTGAACCTACTACAACTATTTTTTTCTGGAAGATCTATTTAATACATACTCTAAAAAATTGACACATTATTCGATCTTGTTGAGTGAGACAGTAAAACTATCATTCGAAAACTATATCTATACTCTTTTGCGAAAATAACTAACGTAAAGTATAAAAAATATATTATTTTGTTTGGGTAAATGCGTCATTATTCTAATAAAATATCATAATTTTCAATACAATTGAGTTTCTTACAAAATATCATGGAAATTTAGGTAAATACGTCACGGATTGTTATAAATATAAAATACAGAAATTCTAGAACTATGTTTAATAGATTGGATACAAGTTATCTAGTGTTAAATTAACCTTACACGTTACGTCAATTATAAACTACATTTGGTATGTGTAGTAAATGCAATGTTTATAATTAAGTATAATTCATTTTACCAACTATTCCCTGATACCGTTCAGATCTTTTAAATAATAAAATAATAAACAAATTACAAAACTACCATAATTCTTAACTACCCATAATGTTAAAAGACTTTCGGATATAGTATTTCTGAAATAGATTTACGTATAAAAGGACTAGCTATGAATTGATTTCAAAGCTATAGCTAAGAGTACGAGAGGAAAGAAGTGTTTTTTTTTAAAAGACGTATAAAATTAGTGGAAGACTCTGAGATACAATGCAAGTTCTAAAATTGGAGTAACACCTGTGCGAAAGCTACAGGGTAATAAGAATAAAAAGAGTTAATTGTACGATATTGTTCGTGTTTCGTTACTGCACTTATGCTACTACATTCGCAAACACGAATAGGTCCCTAATGCAACTACTTCTATAATTATAGCAATACATATTCCGATATCTTTCAATGTCTAAACTATTTCATACAAAGTATACAAATCCAAAAGTAAATTAGCAATACTGCAATCATTAATAATTATTTTGAGTTGAGCAAGCACAATTGGACAAATATTGGATCTAACTCACATTTCTTCGTGTCTTGTAGTGACAGGCTTTTCAGTATTATCTTTTTTATTGCGTCGATTCCTCCTGTAAACAGATAAAATAGATCGTAAAGTAAAATTAAGTGCATAATAAATAACTGAAGTATACTGATTAAAAATACAGCCCTTCCATTATCTTGGTGTAAACTTCGTTTTGTAAACTAAACTGTACTAATGAATACTTTCATTTCATTTCATCATGATGAGCCATTCACTGTTAGACCTCGTTTACAAACCCCCTTACCCATTTTTGAGATGGTTGGTCCTTCCAATGGGCATATATTTCATACAATGATATTTAAAAGAGTTAGTACTGAGTACGTCAGTACTGATGCAAAGTCGAAAATTGTACCCTGGCGTACATACCTATAATTTGAGCGTGGATACAAGATAGTATGATTATTTACTAGAGCGTAAAGGAGACAGATACATGTTGCGCAGTGTCATTCCTAACTGTCAATGCTTTCCTCAGGTGTTCGAAGTTCTGATTTCGGGTGCCACTTTTTTAGCACAAGTAACCTTTCTACGTTTTTTTATTATATCATCAATTCCATATGTAAAACTTTCTTACAGTAAACTGACTTGCTTAACTACAGCACCACAGCTCAGCAAAAGCCTATTGCAATCTAGTCTCTGCTACAACCGGCTTCTTAATACCTACCCTACATTATACACAAATATTTGCCTTATGATATCATGAATTAAATTATTTAAAAAGCCCTGAAGGTTGTTAAGTGCCAGATAATAATGGGAGGCGCTAATCAAATGTTGCATCAGTTAAAGGCAAATATTCTGCCAACGACTGATTAAGAATACCATGTGAATAAATAACTCTTTTTCTATTTGCCTAAAAAGTAATTGTTCGTTGTCACTAGCGGCTTTGATAGTTGGACCATTAGAAGAATAAGTTTCGGTCCGATTTCTAGCACGTAGTTTTATTTAAAACCAGCTGTCCCAACAGACGTCATTGTCATATTCTGTTGGACTGGACATAATCACATGGGACTATGTGACAGTTCACTGAAAAACGACATTTGTCGACAGCAAATACAGTCCGCTTAAGATGGTCACTCTGAAAATGATTTCTTGTATAATACGTCATTTTACGCCAGTCCCTACAATTTGAGACGTTTTTAGACATTTTCTAACGCACAATACGATTCGTCACCCCGTTTAATAATCCGCCTGCATGCGTAACACTACACACTACTATGTCGTATTGGTAAATCTGAATTTGGAGTCCTTAGCAAGACTATTTTCTTTTACTTTAAACTTAATTACATACTCTAGTCATCAAACCTTATCTGAGGCCTTATTACAATCTCTTATAACCTGACAGTTTTAGTCACAAGCTCAGCTTTTGAGCTGCATATTTACCGTCACAAGTCATGTTTTGTGTGGTTAACAGTGATAAAAAAACCTTAATTTTTCTTTATTGCTGTAGTAACTTGTTTAGCATGTTTTGGTCAAATTTCAATGAATAAAAAGATGTAAACTGAGCTAAATCTGAGCTGTGAAAAGATTGTAATTAGGCCCCTGATGTGCATGCCCCATAGTATGCATACTCTCAGAAGCAATCATAGTCAGCTGTACATAACACAATTATTTTTACACCTTACAAATTAAACGATACAATGGCAATTACTTTCGATTTCGAGGTTGAGGAGATGACGTGTAAAAAGTACTTGGCAAATTGTGAGTTTCATTTGAAATTCTGATCAAAAATAATAAATTTGCATTCGGCACAGTTATAGTCACTGAAACATGCTACAAAACAGGCACTAATTAGAATAAAAAGCAATTTGAAAGAGCTGCTTCTTATCTAGAATAAATCATACCTATTATTATTCATACTAAATTAAATGCCAATACAATTACTAGCTCTCTTTGAATTTAAACTATGAACAAGCTGGTCCTAAGAGAAGTTACGAAACTCTTCATCCTAGGTTCACGACACGAGACTCGACTTAAAAAGCTGAAGGTCTAGTTTGTTCACATGTACTAAGTTTGGGTTGCAAACCCCCGAATTCACAAAGGCAGATCAAGGTTGAGCGCCCTTCAGTGGTATAGCTGTCCCTTTCAGTTCTATTGACATTTTACGGGACAATGAGCTTGAACGCGTTCTTAGCGTTGATAAACGGTTGTGAATTCGAGGGAAAGAACATTAAAACGTGTGTAATGTATTGTTAGCTTCATGTACTTATTTACTACGTTAGTTTCATGTATACCTAACCTATCGTGTCCAGGCATAAGTTGAGTGTGGTCTGTACGTCCTTACATAAATAATGTCTTTTCTTTCTTTCTTTCTAGGGCAAAGAAATATCCTGCTTAAAATACCTAAAAACCAAGAAACATTACAAACTTTAAGCATTTTTGTAACACTTTACGATGCCTTAATGTGTCTCTTTTTATAACCCCTTAGTCCGTATGTGTCGTCAATACAATGACCTATCACAAGAGATAGACATTGATATCTTCGCTGTCAGTCCAAATGCCTTCAAGAGGAGCCTCAGAACCCTCTACCAGTGATCACTGATCACTTGTTGCACGTATTTTTAGTTCATAAAATCGCATTTTAAAACTTAAGTTTAGTCTTTAAGATAATTAAATTTTGTTTTTCTTTGTCCATCTAGTCAGGGACACATGTTTTTGGGTGATAGTTTAGTCTTTAAATTACTCGCATGCTTAAATTTTAAAATTTTCTTTGACTGTTACCAGTTATGTGTTCTTAAATAAATAAATAAAATAAAATAAATAAATAACATGACTGGCCTCCACTTGTAATCATGCCATTGTGTTCATAATCTACAATGTACGGTGGACGGCACATCACTACCCATTTCCGGTCAGTCCTCCTTGCTCTATTGCAAATAAATGTCATATTTGGCATTGAGGTGCCCGTGGCGCAGTTGTGACAGTGATCGACGACGATTGCTGTTGCATAGCAACACCCGCCGAGTCGGCAATGGGATGGGTGACCACCCCTATCGAAATTTAGCGATTTGTATTTCGGGCATCTCCGTGCTTCGGAAGGCACGTTAAGCAGTTGGTCCCGGTCGACGTCGTTTGATGTCAGTCGTTAAGTATAGTCGGAGGCCTTAAGGCTTGATAACATCCCACATTAAAATTAGTCACTGACCTTACACCCCTCCAACAATCCGCACTGAGCCCGCGTGTTGGAGTATGGCTCGCGCCTCCTCATAGTTGAGGTGAGGCCTGTGCCCAGCACTGGGACGTCTGAAGGCCATCTATGTTATGTTTGCTATGTATGTTGTCATTTGACAAGAGTGAGAAGAAAGAAACGGAAATGGGGTTACCTGATGTGCTGTTAACTGTACATACGGTAACCTGATGTGCTGTTGACTGTACATACCTGTGTTTACTGTTGGACAGGATCTCGTAAGCCTGCTGTATCTCCATGAAGCGTTCCTGAGCGGCTCTGCGCAGTTTGTCGTCCTTCACTTTGTCAGGGTGGTTCTCTCGAGACAGGCGCCGCCAGGTCGAAGTGATGTCCTGCTGGCTTGATTCTGGACCGAGCCCTAAGACCTGGGAATACATACGCATAGTTTAATTACCATTTACAGCTCAACTAATCTAAGAAATTATAATATATTTTGACAGGTTCAAGTGTAAAGAAATCGATCGCCGTATCGACAACGCCTGGAAGAGCTTCCGGTACATGAAGGCTTACATGAAGGGTGACCTTCCCACATCCCTTAAGCGCAAACTCATTGATGTTTTTATCCTGCCGATCCTAACTTACGGTGCGCAAACATAGTCAGTAACAAAACATCAGAAGTCCAAACTCAAGGTTTGCCAGAGAGCCAAGGAGCGAAGCATTCTCGGTTTGAGGCTTTCTGACCGAATAAATAACCACATTATTCGCTCCAGAACAGGCATAGTAGATGTGGGCGAAAAATTTGCAAAGTTGAAGTGGGAGTGGGCAGGACACGTCATCCGAATGCATCCATGCAAATAGTCTCAAGTCGTCACTCTATGGCAGCCTACAGACGGTTTTTGTTGCAGGGGAAGGCCCAGAAAACGTTGGAGTGAGATGATTTGACATGAGAAAGATTGGCAGAGCCTGGCACGGGATCGAAATATTAGGAAAGGATTGAGAGAGACCTTTGCCTAGCAGTGGGATGATGTAGGTTAGAAAAAAAGTATCAGTGTCATTGGAAATCAAATCCAATCCAAACGAAATACGATTCTACGAGCAGTGGCGTCACTTTTGAACCTGACCAAACACTTGAATCCTTTTGGCATTGCATAAAGTTTAATTTCCAATGACACTGGCAGCTGTCAAAATGTATTCCTTAGATAAGTTGAAATGTAGTCAGGATATTTGGATTGAGCATCCGAGATGGTTTGTATTCATATGCCACGTCAGGTAAGCTTTTCCTTTAAGTGGCATCACGCGCTGTCCTCAGTTTGACGCATCCACCTCATTCCCACCCAGGTTGGTTACTTAAGCAAGTCGTCATTCCATCTCGGTAGATGGCGCCACAAACTACGCTGCTAAAGAATGCGGTTGAAGAAGAATAGTGTGAGTGGCCACATATCAGGCAAACAAAACCATTTTTATTGCCATACTAACTCTTACTTTATTGAACTCTAGTCAGGCCTACCCTGTGTAAACGGTATACTCTTGAAGGTAAATTTGTAGCGGAGTTAGAAGGTAAATTTAAACATTAAAAGTAACTATCTACATACTGTTTTTATGGTTTATTTTTGAACCAATCCCTCATAGACTCAACATCTTTTAGTTGGAGTACTTGTCAAAAGGAAATGATCTAAAAGAGTGGATTCAATGTTACACTCAAATTCAAAGTTACTCAACTTGACTGTAGCTTAACAATGACCTGAAACATACGTTGCACTCTTCTAACAAGGTGTACCCAGTCTACCAAAAGGAACTTGCAAGAAGACTTACCTTGTATGCGTTCTGTTCGCCGTGAGGATCTGAAAGGTCGATGACCTGCTTCCACACTTCGTACCACCCATGGTGCTGAGCGTATTGGTAGATATCGTAGATACATTGCTTCGCATCCAACCACCTTACAAATATAATAATTTTGCATTAATATAGATAAAACTGCCCCTAAGGCTGCCCACCAGAGATGCGTAGCGAGGAATGTGTTTATAAGAACCAATAGAATCGCTTTATTGAGCGAAGTTAGGTAAATGGAGAGATTCCATTGGTTCTTAGAAATACATCACTCGCAATTTTCTGGTGGAAACGTGGAAACGCAGCCTTACTGTATCTAAACTAGGTGAAGGATATTGTCAGCAGTGGATGACGAGAGCGCAAATATCCGTGAGCCCACGACAAGCACCTTCAAAATCACAAAATATTTTTGCGAGCACATCCTACTGATATTATAAATGAAAAATCTGTTTGGTTGGATGGTTAACTGTGTTAACTCCAATATTGTTGAGTAGGCTGATCAAGTTTTTGTATTGCTAAGTTTTGTAATTGATCTCTGTATGTTTTGTATTTTTATCTAGTTTTTATCTTTAAGTGAATTTGTATTATTTAAGGAGAATAATAAAGTTCTCTAAGCATATAAATGGATGTTGCCCTTGCACGTAAAAATATGTTTTAATATCTAAGAGGGAAACGAGCTTGAGAATCACCTGATGGGAAGTGATCACCTTAGCCCATGGACAACCGCAACACCAAACGTTGCTTGCCTTTTAGGAAGGAATACGCTTTTACTGAATATATTTTAGTGAAACTTTACAACAATACAGCTTTATAGTAGGAAAAGTGATGCTGTAGGGGTGTTTGAGTTTCTATTAATAAAGGGGTTAGACGTTAGTTCACTACAGATATCATCATTCCTGATTCGTTCTCATAAAAAACTTGATTATACAATTGGTCGAGCCAAGCATAAACTCACCAGGGGCTGCTGAAGAAGTGTTCAAGGGCTTCGTAGATGGGCACATCGTTGCCTTCACTGTCTGTGATGATTCCATGGAAGTACAGGTAACCGCACCATAGGGAAAGGTAGATACACGCGCAGGTCGTCAGCACTAACGCGCGCCTGGATGAGAGTTAAAATGTCAAGGAATGAAAATCATCGCGAAGAAAACAGTAAAAAAGCGACGACTATTACAGTCTACAGCACAGAATCAGCATTAAAAGTGCTAACTAAAAGCGGGCAAGTGATGATGGCAACAATGATTTTATAATAAAAATAGGTAGATGGGTTACTTGTGCTAAAAAAGTGGCACCCGAAATCAGACCGATTCGTACACCTGTGTTGACAGTCTAAGACCTCGCAACATGTATCTGTCTCGTTTAGGCTCTAGTAAATAATCGTACTGTCTTGTTCACACGTTATAATACGGTCAAATTAACTACGTCGTACCCCGTGGACAATTTTTAACTTCACGTCAGTACTGACATAACCTATCTGTCTTTTTTATTGTAATATCATTGGATGGCAAGCACAGAATCGATACTATCTATCGCTAAAAATTATCGATTTGACTTCCACCGCTGAACATGTGCCTCTAGTTTTCAAGTTATTAACCTAATTGACAACTTACTTGACAGGGTGTCTTCTTAGGGTCTTCCTCCTACGCCACTCCTTGGAGAAGGAATCGAAGGCAAGACATGAAACCAGCACCATCGTTGTGAACCAAACTGTTTCGTCGTAGATATAATAGCGAGTGAAATAGGTAATGTAGGCACCCAAGAGTGGCCACCACAGGCTGCCTTGCTCTCTCCCGATGTTGCCAACGGTCCAGACACCTGTTTAAGATTAAGTTATTATTAATATGTCGAACATCGTCTACAATTACTACTTTAACAAGGTGCCAATAGACCAAATACAGGCGCATTTCAATCATTTGTAATAATAGCTGATTCCCAAAAGTTATATAAGATCAGACTAATAATTTACAAGTCGAAATCTATAGTTGTGTCCTTATTTGCAATATGAGATTAAGACATACCTTTTAAAATCTGACGAGTAGTAGTTTATTGGTCTGATAATTTCTATCTGACGATTGAAAAAACAGCTCTACGTCTAATAATTTAATTAATCATGGAGGTCTCTTCAGCAGATTTTTACCTTAATTTTATTGACAGATAAAGAAATTAAACGCGATAATCGACGACTGATTTTGTGTAATATAATAGTCAAGGATTTAGCTAATACACCAGAGGTATATGCACCCTACTATCCAAGCACTGCTTATTATGACTTAAAAACCTTTTTTTTGATGTTGAGGTGAATGCGTTGCGATGCATACCCGCCGGCAGGGGGCGGGGGGGTTATGTCGGACTCTCCTACTCTCCCAGTGGCCTATCGACTAAAAACCTCTCTCTCATCGTCCATGTTGGGGGAAATGCGGTGACTGGCTCGAAGCCTACTACGCGTCCCCCCGATGACTTAAACACCTACTATTTCTGATAATTTACATGCACTACCACTAATCACATATCTACATCAATATATTCCAAATTTTTTATATTTTAGCAGTAAGTATAAAGTAAGAATACAATGTTGGTAAAATCTACCTAGTGCAGCGGCCAGGGGTATCAAGAAGTTCAGGTATCTGAAGTTGATGCCCCAAATCTCATCTGGTGGGACGGCATACATCATCATCTGGCCCCAGGAGTAGCCCACCATCAGCATGCCAGTGAAGCGGTTCATTGAGAATGGTGGCTGTAAGAAAAATATGCTGGCATTTGCAATAATCCACTAGAATGACAGAGTAAGCCATTACCTTCCTTATAAAAATTCGTTACTTTTTGGGTCCAATTGAACATAATAGTAATAGTTTTCCCTATACAATTATCAAAAAATATAGCAGAAGTGGTAAATTACACGAAACAAAACGACTCTTTTCTCGTTTCAGCTTTGAGTCTAAATTTAAGGCTTAAATATTTTTCATTTTGAGTTCAATCTTGGACAGCGAAACACTATCACACATATCAGGCGGTAGGTCATTGGGAAGCCGTGGCAATAGGTAGCTCGCCGTAGTATTTCTGGACCGAGTCGTGCATAGCCAGTTCCCGGCGACAGTCGCGACGCGTTTCTTCAAACTTATTTGTCGGCCTTCTTCTGGGGGAAGTCGGGAACAGAAAACTTACAGTGAGCCATTTTTCTTTGCTAGCATCATCCCATTGTTTCTGGCCAGCCTTTGTCTTCATCTCGACTATGATTGGTCCAGGTCTATCTTTAGATCCAGGCAACCACTGTTGCTACAAAAGGTTTAAACATCTTTTGGCGCCATGACGGGTAAGCCAGCCACTTCCAGAGACACTGAAAGAGTTTTTAGCTCAAAGACTTTCATACTTTGCTCCATGATATACAACCACCCATCAAGATTTTTGTTCCTGTTAATCAGGTCTTGGTTTTTTTCGTGTGTCTAGTTATTGGAAGTTCATCTTCTTAATCATCATCATCCTCGGCAATCAAGAACGACAACCTCAGTGAACACACCATTTTCACAGATCCGTTCAATGCCTGAGGATTTATGGAAGGTTACAAGTTGCTTGTTCGATAGCTTAGCACACAACGGATTGGCATGCACTACTATGTGACATCTGCTACACTCCAAACCTGGAGATTTCCTGGTGGTCGTTTCTTTAAACTTTACACACTTCTTGGATACTATTGTGGGTAGAGTAAGAATAAACTCTCGATCAACAAACACACAAGTTTTGTCACCGCCATGTAGTGATGCTTGCTAGTGCCACGAATTGCCAGTAATAATGGTGACATTAGAATAGAAATAGAAATAGTTTATTTGTCCATTTAACATATAGTTACAATCACTGTTTGTTTAACAAGTAAAAACTGTTAGGTGATGTTACAAGAAAATGACAGCTACCCTCCGCGCTAGTTAAAAAACTGTTGTGCGGCCGAGTAGTTTCGTCGTCCACTAGTGGCAAGTTATCGTACAATATTTAACAGTATATGCAAAGTAAACAGATCAAATTTTTACATTTAACTTAATTATTGTGTCATTCTAAGAATCCCTATAAACTTATGATAAGACAAATTTATACATTACTTATAACAATTTACAGCTTGTCTGTGTATGGAACATTTGTTATTATTCTAGTGCCAACTAGTTCCTCATTATTTGTTGCTATTATCCTTTCAAATTCAATTTAACTAATTCTCATTTTATATTTTTTTATATAAATTATTTTATGTATGGTGATGGTAATTTGTTCATAGTTGACTCTTGAAAACCCTGACTATGGCGAGTGGTATTGTAAAAAGTAGCCCTGGGCATCATTATCAAAGCCCAAGAAGCAAGTTCTAGCCTAGAAATGACTGATTCGCGAAATTACTACATGGTCTATAAATTACAGATTCTTGGTACAACCAATTCTTTATTGACTGATTCTACAAATGACTGATTTTTACAATTTAAGATTAGCTAGAAGTTTGTTTAGGAATGTGGTGAATTAAATGTTAATAAAATGCTTTGTGAGGATGGTCAAATCATTTATTTAAAATATTTTATGTTTTAATGGAAAGTTGACGAAAAAAGGTCTGAAAATAAATAAAAAATACGATATTATGTCCTAATACGAGGGTGGATTGAAAAGTTCGCGGCCTCAGTTAGAAAACAATATAAAATATAAGCAAAAGTAATTTTATTTTTCCACGTAATCTCCACTTAACTCTATGCACTTCTTCCATCTGGTTTCCAACGCCTGTATGCCGGTCATAAAAAAAGTTTCTTCAAGGCCTTCAAAAAAGTCACCCACCGCAGCTTCGACCTCCTCATTTGATGAAAATTTTTGACCTCCAAGGTGTTTTTTTAGGTTTGGGAATAAATGAAAGTCTGAAGGTGCCAAATCAGGGGAATAGGCGGGATGGGGCAGTAATTCAAAACCACAATCACGAATTTGAGCTATAGATTCAACAGACGTGTGAACGCGTGCATTATCCTGATGGAACAACACTTTTTTGCTGAGTAATCCTGGCCTTTTCTCTTTGATTGTTTCACGCAAGCGACGTAAGAGGGTGCAATAATAAGCCGAGTTTATAGTTTCACCTTTCGCAAGGTAGTCCACCATGATGACACCCTTAGCATCCCAAAAAACTGACGCCATCACCTTGCCAGCTGACAAAATTGTTTTGGCTTTTTTTGGAGTCGGTTCATCAGGTTTTTTCCACTGCTTGGATTGCTGTTTTGACTCTGGGGTGTAGTGGTGTACCCAAGTTTCATCCATTGTCACAAATCTGGCCAAAAAATCTTGTGGATCAGCCTCAAACATTTCCAAACAGTCGCGAGAAATGGTGAGGCGTATTCGTTTTTGTTCCACTGAAAGCAATCTGGGTACCCACCGCGCAGAAACCTTAGAAAATCCTAGTTCATTAATTATGATGTTTTGTGTGCGTTCATACGAGATGCCAATAGTGTCTGCAATCTCCCTGATGGTCAATCTTCGATCTGTCAATATCAGATCACAGATTTTCTCGATGTTTTCTTCAGTCGTAGACGTCATAGGCCGGCCAGAGCGAGGGTCATCTTCAATGCTCTCTCGTCCGCGTTTAAATTCAGCAACCCACTTTTTCACAGTCGTATACGACGGAGCAGATTCCCCTAATGTTGTTGACATATCTTCGTGAATCTCTTTTGGAGTTAGTTTTTTTTTAAACAGGTATTTGATGACGCACGTTGCTCAATTTTGTCCATTCTTTAAAAAAAGCTGCACAAAGGCTCACAAAATTCAGTATAATTTAAATACAGTTAATGCCATTGCGATAAAATTTTACAATTTGACAACCAGAGAGTAAACTAATCGAATGAGGTCAGTTACATTAAAATAGTTTAAGTATTTATGTGTTAGGCCGCGAACTTTTCAATCCACCCTCGTACTATGGCACATACTACATTTTAGCTTTATACATTTACTGAGTGGAATTAGTTAAATTATTGGATAATTTTCGTTTTTTTTAAAACGAAGTTCAGTTTTATGCTACAAAATGTAGTATGTGACACAGTATTAGGACAGAAGAATATTGTTATTATTTTTCAATTACCAGACAACTTTTCGTTTCTTTTTAAAAAACCTTTATTTCAAATAAAGGTTTTACCAATTCTCACAAACCATTTTATTTACCATATTTCTATTCAAACTACTATCTAATCATAAATTGGAAAAATCTGCCATTTGTAGAATCAGTCAATTATAGAATCAATCATTTGTAGAATCAGTCATTTAGAGAATCAGACGTTTCAAAAATCAGTTGTATATAGGCCATGTAGCCATTTCCCGAAGTGGTCTTTCTTAGACTAATGCAGAAGCAAATCTTAAATAGCTTACAGTTCTTGAAGAAATAACTAGGACCAAATTATTGTACTATGCCTGCAGAGGTGGATAAGTTTCCCTAAATTATATTGTCAACTAGATGTGAATGCATTATCCAGAGACTGACTCCACATCACCCTAAGTGAAGTGAGCATGCCCACAGTCTGCAGCAAAACATTTACTAAATTATTAAAATTTGATGATGAAGTCAGCAAACATAAGTTGTAACTAGGTCAAGCCTATAATGAGGTTAGACATTGGCTGAAATAAGAACATTTGTGAGAGTACTCACCTTTTTGTACTTTGCAATTCTTGATGCCAGCTCTTGTATGTCCTTCGGGTCGTCATTGGCATCACGCACATAGCGAGGTAATCGGAATATTTCACCAAACCACCCGATGCCGAAGCCGCCAAGAGTTGTCCACCAAACAAAAGCATGTCTATCCCTTCTTAGATAAACGTGGTGCACCCCAAATAACCCACCAAACAGCCACAGCACGTAAGTCCAGAACACGGACTTCTGACTTGGCTTGCTGTCCACTTTAGCAGACATTTTCCCCAAGAAATTCGAAAGTTAGCAATTTGGGAAACTGAGCCTGTCAAACGGAAACCGGATTATATCCTCTGGAATTAGACCAAAAATGTTTTACCAACAAAGCTGATAATCTGGCTGTTTTAACAACAGTTTTGGAGAAGGTTACGCTAATACAAAATTTAGGACGGCAGCGCTTTTAATTTTGAAGAAATCAGACACGAACAGCAACTTCGCCAATAATGACGTGTGTGTTTACGATTTTCATTCACGTCTAAATTAATGACATGTCGACTTGTCATTTGTCAACCTAATGAGTATTCGGATACACAGCACGTTAGTTCCAGTGGGAACACAACACTCACGGGTGACTCACGCACGCCAGAAAGCCTCTGATATGTCTCATATTCTCACTCGCAATTCTAATGGTCAGAACGTAACTTCATTGAAATGAGCTCCTTTTCATTTACTAGACACATAAAGTTTGTTGTTTTACTTGAAATAACAAATTCTAACAATCATTCCCAATGTATTACTCTCTATGCACTTATGGCTGGGGCGACGTCACTGGTTGACCAATAAGAGTATCGCTCATTTAGTGACGTAAGTAGCTGAACCTGACTGGGTGCTGAATTTATAAAAATATTACTTAAATTATTAACGAGACTAGACTTAGACTGTGCACCGTGGTGTATAAACCGGTCCACCTAAGAGGACTCCCAGTGGTAGTGTGTCTCTTTCTAATGAGATGACGGCCACTCCGCCTTCATTCATTTTGTATGATCAGGTCTAAACATCTAGGCATTTTTTTCAAACACAAACGCAAACACATTCCTTTTCAGGCTCGGGGAGGGCAGGCGGAAGTGTGGGATTCAGCCCAAAAACACCGGGGTGGCCTTCTTCTGCGCGTGACCAGGGTTTCCCGAGAACTCTCCCACCCAGTTACGTTTCCACTGGAAAGAAATGGTAACTTGGTGATATCATTTAAGTACTAAATAAATGTGCACCTATAATCTACCGAAAGCACATTAGGGTTCTTCTAAAAAACTCTTGTTTTTTGTATAATCCGACTTGTGATGAAAATGCCTGGCACAAATGTTGGAGCAAAAACGTAACTACATCTTTTGTAAACGAGTTTTGTTATGAAGGAGTAAAAAAAGCTCAGTTTGTATTGATTCTCATAAAAATGCTTTCACGGTTTTTCTTGATAATTTAAACTTGCTTTTGGTGGATTAAAAATTATCATATCATAAAATTATCAATTTTTTCAGATGGAAGAGTTCGTACCAACGGGGTACGAAGCAGCACGATAATCAAGCGAACAACCAAGTGAGCACACTGCCATTATATATTTAGTATTACCAGGTTCACACATTTTGACTACTATATACTCCTAATCACTATCATCAAATATTTTTCGAATAAAAATGAAAATGTGGACGAATTGCTTAATTTTTATGGGAAATTTGGAAATATTGAAAAACGTTTCAGAGTTTATGAACCGTTGATTTTGGTAAATAATTTGCATATCACATAAAAAGTGAAACATGTCATTTTCAAATAGGTAAAACGCTTTAATTTTTATTCCACTTATTCACTATCGTATCTCGTTTAAACAATCCAACTCTTTTTTCCTGCTGTAAAGTACCACAAGTACTTGAGTGAAGCATATCATCAGCTGTCAGTTTAGGGTGTGTGTGTGACTAGACGTGTCATGGATGGGCGCTGTCACAGGGGGTAAAATGGCGTAGTTTGTCGCACCTAGTGTGTGTGTGTGTGTGAGTGTAGTAGGTCGTGTACAACAAACGGAATTGTATTAGCTTGCATGCTTCTCGTTTTTTTAGTGTGTTGTTCTGTCCACCTTTCTTTTACGTCCGTGACAGTAATCTCATAATTCATTTGTATATTGATACCTATTACAAATTGACAACGTCAGTTGGATAGTGAGAACGAGAATTAACCAAGAAAAACTTGTTGACATTGTTGTCGTTAAGCTTAGTCAGAGGCCTTACACCCCTTCAACAATCCGCACTGAGCCCGCGTGTTGGAGTATGGCTCGTTCCACGTTATAGTTGAGGTGGGGCCTGTGCCCAGCAGTGGGACGTCTATAGTCCGTTCATTTATGTTATGTAAGAAAAACTTGTGTCGATTGAAGTTGGTAATTGCCGTTAAAATAATATTTAAAATATTTCAAAAATAATCATCAATCAATCACGGTCAATCACGGAAAGCGATTTGAAACTCTGAAACACCATCACTTACTTACAGCACTTAGTTAAACAATTACCGCTCTAAATTCAACTTTAGGCCCTAATCAAAACAGTATCGTTCTTATTTAACTTCAAATCGTACGTCATCGCATCAAAATAAGACCGACATAAGAAAGAGGTGACTCGCTCGCCTTTTGCGCAACGAACCCGAGATCCAGATACACTCCGAATTATTTTATCAACAAATCAAGTAAACAACTAGTTGGTAACTGCTTTGGTTACTAAAATTAAAAATCATAATTTCCTCACTGGAAAACAGACATAACATTAGTGGGGATGGGAACCCGTCACTTGTCCGAAATTCACTAGTCCGAATTTCATTTGACTGAAAACTATTG
This sequence comes from Udea ferrugalis, assembly GCA_950022985.1. Taxonomy (NCBI): domain Eukaryota; kingdom Metazoa; phylum Arthropoda; class Insecta; order Lepidoptera; family Crambidae; genus Udea; species Udea ferrugalis. The sequence continues at coordinate 4,439,798 of OX465515.1, forward strand.
ACCAACATTTCATATGCCAGATGTATTGTTTGACATATTTTTAACCCGTCGAAGCACCTTTTGACATAAGTGTCGTTATACCGAACAACGTTAAACCGAATTTCAGAATAAACTTTTTACTATTGCCCGAAGTCTTCTTTCAACCGCCGGAGCCGTGACAGAATTCTTGTGGTTTCCTTAAACTTGCATGTTGAATACTTGCATGCTGCTTACATGCCATCAATTTCTTATTTTATTTTAAATCCAAAAAATCCAAATTTAAATACTGTATGTTTACTGAAGAATAAATAAATAATCCTTGTCTGCTTTTACGCTGCTTGCATAAAACCCGTAACTTTTTTATGATCGTTTGGTAAACTAAAAATATGGCAATAAAAACAGTGGTCTAATGATTGTTCTGGAAAACAATACTTCGGACAAGTGTCATTTCGGCCGTTCATCACTAAAACGACATCGGTAAAACGTTTTGTGGCGTAATGAAACGTCTGGCAAACGAAAAAAATCCAGTTGATAATTGGTTAACTGATACAGTGGCAAACGTCATTTCGGGAAAATGAAAAAATGCCGAACGAAAAAAAACGAAGCGTTTTCGGGAAAATGAAATTCGGTCTTATGACAGGTAACCAGTGGGGATTTTTGGACTTTGGACGGGTGAAAGTCTTGGAACGTGGAAGAGACTCTAGAACATTTTTTAACATAGGTGTAAGCTGTAACAATTCAATAAAGTGCTACAAAGATTCCTAAAGGAGTTTTTCACAATTAACATCGCAGGGAGAAGATTGCTACATAAACGGTTTTATTTTTTAAAACTTCTAGTAATTTTGATGAATAGTTTTATTTATATCACTCATAATTTATTTTTTCTTGTGAATTTACGTAAAAAAAAAAATGTAAAAACCATATCAAAACCTAGTAAGTCTGCTTTCTAACACTGCTTACTAACACCTCTAGAGATTTTCTTCTGTCTCACCTGCATTCCTTTTCCATCTGCTAAGCACTTATTATCCGCTTGGACCGATGAAATGGCCTTAAACTCATTTAATTGTTTTTTTCATCAAAGCGAAACACTCAGTAAACAAAAAACGAAAACGACCAGCGCTAAATTTAAAACATAGCAAGTCGGTATTCCAAACTCATACCACCAATTAAAAACCTAGCAATTCTCTTGACCTGCTAGGATTTTGCATTTGTTTTCTGTGTTACTAGGTTTAGAATCTGCTTTGGGGCGTTAGAATTCGGCCAAGGTTCCCCCCCGCCTGTCGTAAGAGGCGACTAAAGGGGGGCCCCGGGGTCGCCAGGAGTGCACATGGTGGAGACTGTGTGCTTCCATTGCACAAGCGATCCTGTGGAGGGTGGCGGTGTGGGGGGGCCTCGCACTGCCGCGAACGCCCGCGGGTGTATGAGGGGAGGCATAACTCCCCTCGTGAGGAGCTGGGTTCCCAGCAAAGCGCGCCAGGGGTCCACTGGTAGAGTCCCTTAGGGGGGTCCTCGGGGATTCCTGGTACCGCGCAGAAGATGGCCTCCGCGGAGTTTAGTGGGTATGCCCACGCCCACTGGGGTGGGTGAGCCCCACACTCCCCCGCTCCCGTACTCAAGGAGCGGGACAGTGCGTAAAGGCATTCTCCGCGTAAAAAAAAAAAAAAAAAAAAAGGTTTAGAATCTGCACTTTGTCAAAAATTTCGTAACCATGCCAAATTCCTCATACTTGCTAAAATTTATTTTTGAAATTGTGTATGAAACTTGGTGTTTTAAGGTCCACATCGATTCGGCACTGTCTAGTAAGTCGAAAAATGGCAAAAAACGTTTTTTTCAGAAATCAGGTGTTGTCAGGTGTGTTAGGTTTTGAATTTGGGCAGCCGATCTAACTGAGAGTTATTAATGTTGTTGCTATGTATCAGAGCACTTAAGACTTAGGTACCCTTTGCGGCTATTGCAATTCTCTTTTTAGTGATGCAAAAGGTTTCGGTTCACCCTTGTTTGATCGAACAACGTTTCGTCGAAAATCACTTGGGCGAATTTCAGTTGCATTAAAATCAGTTCGGAGAATTATTCATTTGACCGAATGATTCATTGGTCGATTATTATTTAGTGTAATTGTTTATTTGAACTAATTTCATTTGAACTAATTTATTTTTAACTTCACTATGGTATCTGTTTCTTTTACTTTCAGGAAATAAAAATCACTTATTTACTGTAACTGTGTTTTATTTCGATTACGCAACACAATACAACTGTTCAGCTTGACGATTGGTGCACGACTGACTGCCTAGCGCCATCTTGCCGCTTTTTAAAGGCGCATCTGTCAACCGCCCTGCCAGTGAACAACATTTGCAAGGTGGCGCTAGTAGTAGTCAATACAACGACTTTTATAAATCATCTAATACAATAAAAATATCCGTGTGAACTTTTAGCAATAGTTGTTTAATAACATTTTGTAAATAATTAAATGCATAATTATAGGAACTGAAATATAATCAACTAGACAATAATCTAACATTCGGCCTTCCTGAACTTACACGTCTCGTGTATATGTATACTATATTTATATATTCTAGGCACGCAATAATTTATTTCACACTTTTAGTAATTGTTATGTTAATATACAAATGTTGATACAATGAAAAGGAATTTTTCGTTTCTAACAAGAAAACATCCAGTTCAATTAAACTGGCAGTTTTATTAATTGAAAACTTATATCTATGAATCATATCTATTTAACATTATTGTTTTATATTCCTCTAGTTGAAGCAATTCATATCTTCAACATAAAGCAATAAGAATATTGAAGCGATTCATATCTTCAATATGACAAGAAAAAGGGAAAACATTGAAGCAATTCATATCTTCAATTGCAAGGAAAAATATTGAAGCAATTCATATCTTCAATATAATATAAAAAAGGGGAAATATTGAAGCAATTCATATCTTCAATATAATATAAAAAAGTGGAAATATTGAAGCAATTCATATCTTCAATATTACAAAAAAGAAATAAAAAAAATTGAAGCAATTTATATCATCAATACTTTACTGAAAATAATGACTTAAAAACTGGAATTATTCAGTATCTAACACTTTCAACTTAAAATATATTTTTAATGAATTTCAAAGTATTTTCTTAGTATTAACAATATTTTGTTGTTAGATAATTGGAACTTGAAAATCATACTTAATAACTAATTATCAACAAGTCTTTGACCATGCAACCTATCAAGGTACAACGCTTTCTGCGTAAGATATAAATGGTAATTGTTCTCATTAAAGTATTTGACAGATTTCGTTCATAAAGATAATCAACTCATAATGATTCCAAATAATTCAAATTCTGCAGTTAATTACTCATTCTCATCGGAACTTGAGCTAGTGTCGCAGTTAGTTCTGTTAAAAACCATCCAGGGATGTATTTTGTCTACTGGGAACACACTACTGAATACTCTGCTCCCCTTTCGAGTAATTGGAGTATCTTCTACGACGTACCTGTCATTTGCAAGTGCTTTCGTTATTTTGTAAGGGCCACGAAGCTTAGGGGTTAATTTACGGCTTTGTCCTGTTGACGGAATATCTCTTTCAACACGTACCAAATCTCCTTCTTTATATTTAACTATTTTTCTACTTTTGTCATAACGGTGTTTTTGCTGTAATTGATCCTTTTTTATATGCTCTGTTATTTGATGTCTTACAGTTTCGAGATTAGTGGAAGTGTCCTCGCTGTCGGAATGCACTGATAGATGCAACAGTGAATCTTGTGTTCCCACTAATTTTAAGCCAAATAAAGCTTCTGCTGGTGTTTTGCCTGTTCCTTTATTAAGGGTATTGTTAAGACCCCATTGAATTTGGGAAACCCATTCATCCCAGTGGTTTTCTGGTTTTAAATGGTTTTTGGCAGTTAATGCGGATAATATGGTGCGATTATAGCGTTCCACTTGACCATTAGCACGGGGAGTCGCTACAGCATTTAGTATGTGCTTAATACCGAGAGTGGACATATATTCCTGAAATTTTTTTGAAGTAAAGGAGGTATCTCTGTCTGAGATCAGTCGCTTTGGGACACCAAACGTATGAAAGAAATGTTTTATGGCTTTTAAGGAGTGTACGGTTTGGGTACTTTTTACTGGGACTAATGTTATAAATTTGGTGAATGCGTCTATGATTACAAGTAAGTATGTATTTCTGCTTTTACTGCGAATAAATGGTCCTAAATGGTCTATATGTATAGTGTGAAAAGGGCAGTCAACTTTTGTAATGGGGTGTAACTCACCTGCCTTTTTACCGGAGGGTGCTTTGGCGTAGGCGCACTCTAAACAAGACTCTACATATTTTTTTATGAATTTCCTCATCTTAGCAAACCAATAACTGTTTTTGATTCGATTGTATGGTTTGTCAAAACTGAAGTGACCTATCTCATCATGGTTTGCCCTAAGTATCTGCCATCTCACTCCTTTTGGAACAACCCAGCGGTCTCCATCATCAGTTTTACGGTACAGTAAACCTTTTTTGACAGAATAGGAGTTTCTTAACTGTCGTGTGTTTTCGGGATCATCATTGCTAAGGGTATTTATTATATTTTGTAATTCGGAGTCGCTTTGTTGTACTGTGGCTATCCAATTTGAGTCTATATTTCTAATTTCCTTAATATTTGGCTCTGTGACGGGGACTGGGTTCCTACTTAAAGCGTCAACGTGTGACATTGTTTTTCCTGGCTTATATATGATATCAAAATCGTACTCTTGCATTATTCCCCACCACCTGGCAACTCTGGGCAGCATATCTTTTTTTTCGAATGTTGCTCGTAATGAATTACAGTCCGTTAAAACTTGGAAGTGAATCCCCAGTAAATAAACTCTAAATTGTTGAAGAGATTGTACTACTGCCAGAGTCTCTAAATCATATGATGTGAAACGTGATTCTTCGGGTGATGTTTGTCGACTGTAATAAGCGACCGCGCAAAAAGGTGAGTTTTTGTTTGGCTTTTGTAATAATATTCCCGCTATACCTACTTTAGACGCATCGGTGTGCAATTGTGTTTCATACGTAGGATTATAAAGGGCCAGAATAGGCCTTTTGACTAATTCAGTTTTAAGAGTGGAAAATGCCTCTTCTTCTAACTCTTTCCATTGCCATTTAACTTCTTTTTTTAGTAGTCTAGTTAGAGGTCTGGCTATGACCGAAAAACCCCTTACAAATCTCCGAAAAAAACTGGCCAAACCGATAAATTGTCTAACCGTGTGTTGGTTGGTGGGTCTGGGAAATTTTAAAACTGCTTCAATTTTTTTCTGACCCGGTTTTACTCCTGCTTCACTCACTTCAAAACCCAAATAGTCAATAGTTCTCATAAAAAACTTACATTTCTCTAGTTTTAATGTTAAGCCTGATTTCCGAAATAGATTCAAAATGTCACGGAGTTTTTGAATACCTTCTAGTTCTGTCCTCGAAGGTATGATAACATCATCCATATACGCAAATGCCTCTTTAAACCTAGCATTGCCTAATATATTGTTAATCATCATCATCATCAGCCTGTTGTAGTCCACTGCTGAACATAGGCCTCTCCTTTTGCACGCCACTGTACTCGATCTTCGGCTGCTCGCATCCAGCTCCTGCCAGCCATCCTGCGCAGATCATCACTCCACCTTGCCTGAGGACGTCCTACACTACGCAATATATTGTTAATGGCTCGTTGGAAAGTTGACGGAGCATTAACAAGCCCAAATGGCATTCTGTTAAATTCATAATGCCCTTCAGGGGTAATGAACGCAGTGAGGTGTTTGGATGATTCAGACATAGGCACTTGGTAATAACCTGAAGCTAAATCTAAAGAAGAGTAGTATTTGAAGCCTGATAAATTGTCCAATTGGTCGTCTATTCTAGGAAGTGGATAGTGTTCTTTTATTGTTTTTTTATTTAATGCCCTAAAATCGATACACAGACGGAAGTCACCAGTCTTCTTTTTAACTTACAAAATAGGGGACGCGTAATCTGAACTTGATGGTCTAACTATACCTGCGTCTTCTAACTCCTGTACCATACTCCTTACTATTTCACGTTCTGAATATGACATTCGATATGGTCTGTAGACAACGGGAGTATTATTATTCAGTTTAATATTCATTTCTGCCTTGTCTATACAACCTAGTTCCTTTACCGAGAATGCAAAGCAATCCCTGTACTCGTTTAATGTACTTTTCAACTCATTTAATAGATCATGCGAGATAGAATTATCTACATTGATCATTGTCTCATCAATTGAAGTTGGTTTTAATTGGGGATTACCAACGTTTTCAATTCTATTTATTTTGTATATAGGAGTATCTTTTAAAACTGTAGCGCGAGCTACTAAACTATTAGCATGAATTCTTGTATTTACTGTGAGACCATTGATTACTATGGGGCCACGTCCATTTGTTAATTTTGTAACTCCTTGAATAACTTCGTATTCTTTGCCCGGTACTTGGCATATGCTTGGTTGTATAAAAACATTGCCATTAAATTTAGATGGCGAATATGCAATGACTTGAATATATCCATTTACAATAACCGATTCCGATGTATATAAGCTTATTACATCAACATCTGTAGTTAAAGTTGTGATTAGTTTAAGTTCATCTGCGGTTTTGTGCATGATAACATGTTTTTGTTCTGTAAAAGTTTGCCCTAATAACAGTGGTACCTGTAATAGGTGGTCCGGTACCACAAGAGCCTCTAAAGTTGCCTTTACTGAATCGACTCCTATTTCTATTTCACATTTACCTAAACAGGACACTACAGAATTACCAAATCCTCTCAAAATTGGTAAGTCCGTCGTCACCCACGAGTGTGACAAACTCCTAGCTGTAGACTCATTTAACATAGTGCGTTGACTACCAAAATCGATGAAGCAATCTAATTTTGTTCCGTTAACAGTGGCTGTTTTAAAGTATTTGGAATCACTATCTGATACTTCTGAAATTCTTAAAACAGTTTTAGAATCGGTCTCTTTGTTGACCGTGCATTCAGCCTCTTGGTGACCTACTTTGCGGCAATTACTACAGCGTTTGATTGGTTGCTTACATTTATAATAAGTATGACCATCCGTTCCACAGTTATAACATTTTGGAATGGGTTTAGACTCAGAACTGGCAGAAAAAGTGCTTACAGATTTAATTTTTTTACTGTCGGAGCTGCCTGCCTGCATGTGCACGTTGGGTCTGTCTATCCTTTTTGTAGCTTTAATATTTCTAAGATAAACTAACAACTTATCGGGTTCTGTAAATTGTGCTGCCTCTGCACTCATTCGTATCGATCTATCTTCTATGCCTAATAGTATGCAATCTATAGCGTTTTTGCCATAAATTTTACATCTATTTAACAAAACTGTTTTCTCATAGAAATACTCTTCTAATGGTCCCCCAAACCGTGCCTTACAAGCAAGCATCTCCGTTAAAAGAACGCCATAGTTCTCATCACTTGGAAAGGCTGAGCGAAGTTTAGCTTGCCATTCCTTCCATGTGAATAGCAGACTAGGTAGCCCTTGATACCATTTCTGGGCCAACCCAACTAGTTTTGGCAGAGAATAGTGTACAATTTGTTTCTCCGACCAGTTATAAATTTGTGCACACTCGTTTACCTTTCCTATCCACATATCTATGGTCTGATCCCTTTTTGAGGGATTAAATTCTGGAAGGACATTTACATTTGGAAAACGATCGTTATTACTTTCAGAACGCACCGCAGCAACTAGTTGTTTCAACGTACTAAGCAGATCTGTGCTTGCTATATGCGTGTCCATTGTCACTTTGGGTTCATCAGGAGTCTCTGGTTTCACCGTGTTGATTGTGAGAGTAGTCGGGGATACACTGGGTGTACGTACTTGTCTGCTAGGGCTAGTCCTCCTTGGAGGGGGTGGTGTTGGTTTTTTTTAACTTCTGACTTGGTTTGACTGGCCACGTGAAAGAGGGTCTACTGTTTTGGCTTAAAGATTCACGTTGCCTTGAGTAAGATAGATCTGACCTGCTAGCGGGAGACCCTTCATATGTCCGGAACTCCAGGCTGCGCTCTGACGGACGAACGGAAGGAGTCGAAGAACGATTGTCACTTCGGGAGTCCCGATTCTTCGAGCCGGATCTGATAGACGACAAACTTGACTGACGAGAGCGTCCTTGTCGTCTTGATTCACTGTTGTTCCCAACTGTCACTTCGCTGGTGTGTGAAGACCGCTCTCGACTTCTTGAGTCACGGCTTTTGCGACGCAAACGAGCATTTTTTCGTTTCGGTGACTCTGTTCTACTTTTAGAACGTCTGGAACCATGCTCGCATTTGCGAGATTCTCTTCCCATTTTCTGAAAAAAAAGGGCACAAAAAGTAACCGTCGCTAACCCATGTTGTGTAACCAATGTTTTTATATTACCATGTTAAAAAAGTTGGTTCTTAAAAAAAAATCAGTAAAAAGCTATTGGAATTAGCTCAGTTTTCAAATAACCTCTTAAAAGCTGACTTAATAAGCTAAATAATTGAAGCGACTGTAACATTTCAGAGATCAAAAAAAAACAGTGCTGTAATAAGCTCAAATTATTATATTATGATAAAATGAATGGTTCAGAAAAAAGATGGGTGGAACTTTTAAGAATACATTAATAACCCCCAACTCAACCACAATTTTTTGGTTTGTATGGCATAATGTTACTTTGTTAGGCTTTAATCGTGACATTGGGAAAACATCACAGTGATTTTAGGTAAGAAAAAGTGGAAGTACTTTTTTATTCAAACAGTTTGTCAATTTCATTACAAAAAAAAACGTTCTATCTCGAAAACAGTTTATTTTTCTGTTAGTTTTAAAAATCAATTTGAGGATGGCTAGTACCGTGATCAATAAGATAAGCAAGTCTGGCTATATGATTAGAAATCAAAACATCCGTCGCTTAATAATATTAGGCTACTTTTTACGCAGACAAAAGTTACACCCAAAATAGTAATGTATTTCACTTATACCATTGAATTAAAGAATCAAGACGTTTTAAGAAACAAAATTGCAACGATTCTTATAATTCGAGTAAGAGAAAAGACGTCCTAGTGTTAAAAAAAGCTTATGCCTTTGCGAAAAGTTTTCATGGTGCTCTATAAAGCTCCTTAAAGTTTTTGCTTATAAAATTGATCATTTCAATCATTATTGTTATGTAACTTCAAGAAAAAAAGACAGTATTTGCACTGTACGTACCTTGGTTTTGTAGGCGTGTCAATCCTGCTTCTGATCTTTTAACTTCACTATGGTATCTGTTTCTTTTACTTTCAGGAAATAAAAATCACTTATTTACTGTAACTGTGTTTTATTTCGATTACGCAACACAATACAACTGTTCAGCTTGACGATTGGTGCACGACTGACTGCCTAGCGCCATCTTGCCGCTTTTTAAAGGCGCATCTGTCAACCGCCCTGCCAGTGAACAACATTTGCAAGGTGGCGCTAGTAGTAGTCAATACAACGACTTTTATAAATCATCTAATACAATAAAAATATCCGTGTGAACTTTTAGCAATAGTTGTTTAATAACATTTTGTAAATAATTAAATGCATAATTATAGGAACTGAAATATAATCAACTAGACAATAATCTAACATTATTTTCATCGAAACTCATAATAGATATGGTATGGTTCAAATTCATGCACAATATTTGAAAATCGTAATATAACTCATCATAAAAACAAAAAGCATAACTAATTTAGAGGCATATTTTGTTTTCACAGACGCATTTATTTTTTCGTCACTGCCCTATACTATAGTTTGGGCGGAACCGACTCGGTTAGATTAGGTCAGAAGGTTTAAGGCGGGAGCGAAGCGAAGCGTAGCTCCCGCCTTAAGCCTTCGTGGTTTTTTTTTTTTAAACCCAATAAACGACTTGCCTCATTACATGCTGCTTGGCATGTTATACCATCTGAAAATTACATCAAATGAACATTCTACCTTTTGATCATTAGCGCAAAAGTTGTTATAGCAAATAAATATTCGACGAACTGAAAATTCTGTCAAACGATATTATACAAAGTGATGATTTTCTCAAACGTTGTTCGATCAAACAAGGGTAAACCAAAGGTTTCAACACATTCCTTGCATTTTGATACTTTGGCTAAGAAGTTGACCGAATCAGTCTTGTGTGTACTACAATTTGGCTTAGTAGTTTAGGAGCTAGACTTTATGACAGTTTTTTATTGCAATGTTCACCTTTAACTTCGATAACCAATATATTTTTCTCACTCTGTTGGCTGACAGAGTTTCTTTGTGATAATTGAACAACGTAGTCACAAGCACTCCCAAAAAGTCTATCCGTTTAAATAATGCGGATTCATTTAAAATTGTGTGAAAACTTTAGAGTCTGCATCCATGTATGCATGTCACAAGCGCTTCAATGCGTATCCGAATGTGTTTGACACAAAGAAAAATGATGGCTAAAGTATCCCTGACAGAGCTGAGTCAACGTGTGGCTTTTAAATTTCAATTATTTATAATGTGGCAATTAGTGCTCCTATCATTCCCACTATGCGGCTCCAATAAATAAAACATTAATTAAAATCTAGCAGTTCTAGACCTTGAACCAAACATAACTCATAATCGAATATTTAAAACAGTCGAAGCAGAACACTTCCGGAAACGGTAGTAATCCAACGTCAATCAATCGTTACCAGTTTTTTTTTTAACACAAATATACGTCAATCAAATGAATGGTGTGAACGTAGTGTATTCTTTTCTATCCTCTCCTGAATAGGTGTTTATATTATTTACGCACTATTCTCTCTCACATTGGCTACTGCGACATGCTCATAACATTAATTTCCTGAAGTCGCCATAATCGATCGCACCATAGTTATACGTGCACAAAAAACGGCTAATCAAATCATGTTTTCGCGTAAAATCCATTAGACGTCCTTGCGAGGGACAGACATAATTTATCTCCTTTCTGTGCGTGTTCCTTTCCGCTGCAGCCATGAATTTCGACGAGACCGCAAGTGGTGTTTATGTGACGGCGGAGACTATATACGGGACACATGAAGATTCTCATGTCGTTATGTCAGAGAAGGTTCAGTCTTTGGCTGGCAGTATTTATCAAGAGTTTGAGCGTATGATTGCGAGATACGATGAGGATGTGGTGAAGACGCTGATGCCGTTATTGGTGAATGTGCTGGAATGTTTAGATTCTGCATACCAGACAAACCAGGAGCATGAGGTGGAGCTAGAACTACTCAGAGAAGACAACGAACAGCTGGTGACGCAGTATGAACGCGAAAAGGCTGCAAGGAAGCACTCTGAACAAAAGGTAAGCACTAAGTCGTTGTATGGACCTTGGTACAGATTTCTTTGTTTTGCTGCAAGGCTACACGTTTGATTGCATTCACAGTTGTTTCCTTAGTTTCTACCGATGCACACCTGTGTGTTATCCAAAATATTCGGTAACTATAATCATGATGTACAGTTTGTTTTATTTGTGATTGTTTTGCAATGTGTCATCCTTTCTGTTATCTCAACCCCAAGGTAAACTTGTTTGTTCACATTCCTTGGTTGGCTAATATTTGTTTTAGGTCACAAGTATTTGTTAAACATGTTTTACTTCTTTTATTGGATGAAATAAAACTGAGGGAGAAATAAAGTGTTTCAAACTAAGTGTTTGTTTGTCTATAGAATAGATCTAACACTATTGAATATTTGCAAACAGCATTTAAATATTATCAGATACTACTATTTCAACTGCTACACCATTGCTGGCTAGATGTTAATGATTCTAAGACTATCTATTGTCAACTGGCTTTCTGTTATCACGGTCTTTTCACAGCAGTGCAGTTTAGTATTTACCTTAATGCTTTAACTGCAAGAGTTTTAGTGTGCTTCAGGTTGCTAATAAAGTATTACCATGGGTTTGGAAATTTTGTAGAAGTATACACAAACTTTTACCTTTGAATCTGAAATATTTTTCACATTAATATTTATTTAAAATGAGTAAGTACTTAAAAACTAACAAACCTCCGTTTCGCGGACGATATTGTGCTTTTCGCCAATACATCTGCCGAGTTGCAGAGCATGCTCGAAGAACTGAGCGCGGCAGGCTTTGAGATTGGACTTACGATGAACCAGTCAAAAACGAAGATGATGACAAACAGCACACAAAGTAGGATTGTGGTTAACGGGCAAACAATGCAATACGTCGATGAGTACATTTACTTGGGCCAGATAGTTTCATTCGAGAACAGGCAGGAAAAAGAAATCGAGCGTCGTATCGAAAACGCCTGGAAGAGCTTCTGGTCCATGAAGGCTTTCATGAAGGGTGACCTTCCAATTTCTCTGAAGCGTAAACTCATCGACGTTTGCATTCTGCCCATCCTCACCTACGGTGCACAAACTTGGTCGCTCACTGAGAATCAAAAGTCCAAGCTCAAAGTTTGCCAAAGAGCGATGGAACGGAGTGTATTAGGTGTCAAGCTGATAGATAGGATCAGGAACACCACCATCCGGTCAAAAACTGGAATACGTGACGTGGGGGAAACCACTGCCAAATTGAAGTGGAACTGGGCAGGCCATGTATGCAGGATGCATCCAGATAGATGGGCCCATATTACCACCCAATGGCGCCCTACAGATGGACATCGCCGTAGAGGAAGGCCCCGTAAACGATGGTGTGACGACTTGAGCCATCACTCCAGTGAATGGGAAATATTGGCCCATAACAGGCATAGTTGGAGAGCTTTGGGGGAGACCTTTGCCCAGCAGTGGGACACAGCAGGTTAAATTAAAAAAAAAAAAAAAAAAAGTACTTAAAAATTAAATTGGTACTCTTTAACATGTTAAAACAAGGTAGTAGATTAAAGCAGTTCACTGGTGAAAATTGAAAGGGTGTTGTAACGTGTGAGCAAGATAGTATGATTACTTACTAGAGCTTAAACAAGGCAGATACATGTTGCGCAGTGTTGTCTCAAACTGTCAACACTGTCAATGCTTTCGCAAGACTCAGCTGAGGTGTTCTAATAGTTCAGTTTTCAATTGCCTCTTTTATGCACAACCTATCTGCCTCTTTTATTATAATATCATTGGTTAGTTGTGTTGCCCATCTCTTCACAACCAACAAGGTCTTGGCTTATCACAAACAATGCGATTGAATACTGTTAATGCTCAGTGCATGTGTGCGTGGCCTGGATTGATTTATGCAATTGTTTTGCTGAACTGATTTATTATAATGGCCATTGGAAGTGCAGAAATAAAGGGACTGTCTCAGAGAAGTGGTAAGAAAGCGAGCTGAGAGCTGGGTGTGTGCATCATGATTTTTAAGACCTTGTGGTATGCAAATTGTATTTAATAAAGATTTAGGTGTCAAATTCTTTATCAAATTAATTGAGGTTTATTTACCTTTGATGACTCCAATATTGGCATTATATTTGCGGTTTGGTTTCATTGTTTGTACCTGCTTTAGTACTCACTCATTGTTTTTAATTCTTATTCCTTTTACATAACTATTTTTGCACTGCCTGGTTACACATTTCTGGATATGTTATAAGCACCAGTTAAAAGTTAACTGCATAAGTTAAGAAAAATGTGTCTGTTGAAAATTCGCTGTTAGTGTGAGTCTGAGCTCACCCCATTTAATTTTTATCCATTGTGTGTTTTACAAGGACTAAGGAAAGGAGACAGAAGCATGGATACATTTTTTAGATCATTTAATTTTGACATTCTTAATTTTGAGGGCTTTCAACAAACAAAAAAATACTGTAGAGAATTGAGCACTGTTAAACTATAATTGTTATTATTTGAAGGTGTTTTACAGTACAGCTTGTTATAAAAAGCCTTCTTACAGAGTTGCCATGCCCTTGCAGGATCTTACATTTATTAATGAAACTTTAAGATTAAGACCTACTTAATTTTAATGTGATAATGCAAAAAAATACTTAATTGTTGATCTCCTCCTTTCATGAAGTTGGTTAAATAGTGTACAAATTCCTTCATAAAAGGGCAGTAACCAATCAATGACACCAGTAGTTATTACCCTGGGTGGAGGTGATGCAACAGATTTTTAGGTGCTCTTCTCATAGATTCAAAATACTATTTTAACATTATTAAAAATACAAGATTCCATACTTAGCTTATAAATTTATTTAAATTTTGAACAGTTGCTGGAAGCAGAAGACCATTACGAAGGCGAGAGAAAAGATCTTACCGGCAGACTGGAGGCACTGGACAGCATCGTGAGGATGCTCGAGCTGAAGCACAAGAACTCCCTTGACCATGCCAGCAGGTTGGAAGAACGGGAAAATGAACTTAAAAAGGTAAGTAATTTTATAAGTTGTCATGCTTCACCTATTCAGTGTCAGTTAATGTTGAGGAGTCACCATGACTATAATCAATAACGAAATTGAACCAAACGGGTAAGGATGTATTTTATGTTAGTTGGATGAGCCATGCAAAGCAAGTGCCAGATATGAAGTGTCTGCATCGCACACATATTACCATAATAATATGTTATGATGAAATAATAACATGTTCAAGTTTTATATTTTGACAGTTTTGCATTTCCTATTTTCGTTCCTAAGACATGTTGTCTGTAAATTGTAACCATTATGTGTTATAATATAATAATTATCAGTTCTGACTGACGTGAATACCAAGTTGGGAAGTTGTTTTTATAATTTTCAGCCAATGTTTTGAATATTCTATGATATTACAAACTCAATCCTACAGTGGAATATTTTCTTTAGTTGCTGCGCTTGATCTTATGGGTTTTCTCAAAACATTAAATGAGGAAATTTAACCTTTTTGAAGTGTCACATGGCACCAACATTTGCGAAAGTTTTGCAATGTTGTCACGAGCTCTGGGACTGGAAGCCTTGTAACTGTTTCTGGGAAACAAAGAAATAAACTTTCTTTTGTATGAGTAGAAACACTAGAAACATTCCTTTACAAAATATTTCATTAAAGAAATAATTTTTTTTTTATTTTCCACCAACTTGGACAAAAACAAAGAGCGTTAGGCAAGAGGCAAACTTGAGGAAATAAATAAGGTACCTGAACTTATTTTGACGAGAAATTTAAGTTACGAATAGAAAGAATTTCACGTATTTGGGAAAAAAAAAGTTTTTTAAAACTTATATTCAACTTTCGAAATACTGACTATGCAAGTGTCCTCTTATTTCGGTGGCAACTTACACTAGTACAAGAAAATATTGATTTTAAAATACAGTTTGTGCATGTAGTTTTAAATAAACCTGTACTATATGGTGATTCGTTGGCAAGGAATACGCGAAACTCCACGAACGGTACACGGAACTGTTCAAGACTCACATGGATTATATGGAGCGTACGAAGCTGCTGCTCAGCACAGCGAGCGAGCGGAACGAAGTGCGGGGTCGGCTGGGGCTCAACCCTGTCGGAAGGTCTAGTGGTGAGCTTTCCTTTTCTAACTCTTTTACTCTGCTAATGCTCCAACAATCCGCACTGAGCCCGCGTGTTGGAGTATGGCTTGTTCCACCTCATAGTTGAATGGTGGCTGGCATGTGAAAACTTTAATTCGAGGCGAAATAAATTGCTGCTTTTAATTTCGGTTCCCGTTTCCAGAGGTTTTGACGGAATTTAGGAGTGCGATTGTGTATTCCGTGCGGCTATAAATACATCCGGTTAATTTGGTGGTCCGCTTCCTTAGTGATCTTACTGGTGTTTACATTCGCGGTTATCGATCAGTTACCTTTGGGGGTTGGAGACCCTTTTTTCTGCCAGCTTTAGCATCCCCAGGTTCCCAACGTCGTCCCTCTGACTGATTTGCAGGCCTTTTGGGTATTTGTCCCGAAAATCTGTAACAAAAACTGTAACTACCTCCTGAAGAAACTCCTGGCAAACTGACCTCTTGATCCTGAAATAATTGTTTATTTATATCGTAAAAACGATCGTTGTTGCTGTGTCATAATAAATGTTTCGTTCAGACGTACTTAGTTGAGGATGAACGCTTGATCAACTCTGTGAAGCCTTATTTTTTCAAGCAGGTTTCCGATATGACCGTTATTTACTGTCGATGTTACGATAGCAGTTTGAAGCAACGGGTTAAAGTGCCTTTAGCACACTTTTTAGTACCTAGATCAGGATTTGGTAATTGCTGAAAAACTGATCATGATTGATTTGAATTTACTATTCCCTTAGGTCCAATATCGTTTGGCTTCGCATCTTTGGAGGGCTCAGTGAATGTGGTGGAGCACTCTGAGAGCATGCCCGGCAGTCCTGTGAGTCTATCCTCATCGCCACCTACACCGCCATTGGGGTCCGAGCTGGCCGCAGTCAGGACCGTCGAGAGGGCCCACCAGACAGACGCCATCACGCAACAGAGTCAGGTATGTATTTTGTTTATTTTCAATGTTTTTATTAGGCACATCGGTGAAATGAATAGCTAAGTTGATGGAACCCATAGATATACTGAGTTATAATTCACGAAAATACTCTTCAGTGGACCTCAAGAAGTTTACTTTTTAACCAAATGCAAATATATTCGTTAAATGTTATTGCACATCAAAGTTAACCGACACACGGTCATTAAAATGCTAATTGAATTACATGTCCAGTAGGTCAACCTTTCAGATCTGGAACGTCTGTTCATACATCAACTAACTGCCATTTACAACTTTAATCTGCATTTTAAAACCTTAAAATACCTGTGAAATGGTGTGAATTTTCATTGCTTATAACCGCAATAGGCCCGCGGAAACCTCGATCCGTCTGGAGACGCCTGGTGGGAAGAAATCGCCAGATCCTATTAAACCAAGTTATGAACAGTGACCTGCTTAGTATACAGCACTCTAACGTCACGAAGTAACTAATTACAATAATGTCTAACTGTAGGTTAATCCTAAATTACTACTGTAATGATATTTAAGTTTTCTACGTTTATTTGGGTGTTGTTAGTGTATGCCAATTTTTGAGTTCGACTTGAAAGGAATAGTTATTGATAGTCCGATTGTATGCGCGGGCACCAAATGGGTGTTTGGAGCATGTTCACCGATTATAGATGCACCAATCGAAGCCTCCAAATTAAAATCATTTGTAAATATTTTTACAGTCCATACATTTCATGAAGAAATGGTACTTTAAAATTCCACAACATATCGCCAGTTTTTAGGACTAGCAATGCGACAGCAAATACCTCCTTTTTATACAACATTACTTTTAGTTGTCTTTTTAAGTAGCATACTTAGATGAAATTTTAGCTTTTGATATTGTTGTTTGTTGTTATTATTATTATTGAAATTAAATATCCTTATATCATAAAGTGATTCGTTTTAGTTCAAATTTCGCAAGTTTGTTGGTACATATTTGAATTTTGCATATAATATTTTAAACGGAAGTTCATCCATTAGTCAGTTCTCAGACCGTAACATAGATGGGTATTGAGACAGATCACTGACCATACAAGCATAAGTAAGGTGAGGTTGCACTGACTATTGCAACACACAGTTGCATCAAACGCATACGAATGTACTGTCTAACTGAACGGTTGCGGAGTTACCGACGATAATGAATCATCCAATTTTGTTAACTGTATCGTTGAATTATATATTATTTAATGGTTGTTGGGCTTTTACGTCATTTAAAGAGATGAAGCGAGCTATATATCTTATTTATTGACGACCGATGTGAAATGGTTCAGTAGTGGGCAATGTGTACACCAGTGTGGGTCGCGGGTTCGATCCCCGCACAGTACAAACATTTGTGTGCTTATACATGTCTCTTTGTACTGGTCTGGGTGTTTCCTATGTATATTAAGTACTACGAAAAAAAAAATGTTACGAAGAGATACTTTATACATACATACATACCCTCACTCGAAAATCATGTTCAATGCCCATGTTGTACCTGCTCCAGTTAACGTTGGGAACATTACACTCGAAGTTGTTGACCACTATGTTTACCTGGGACAGGCAGTCCAGTTAGGTAAGTCCAACTTCGAGAAAGAGATCTCTCGTCGAATCCAGCTCGGATGGGCAGCGTTCGGGAAGCTCCGGCATATATTCGCGTCCAAAATACCTCAGTGTCTCAAGACGAAAGTCTTTGACCAGTGTGTGTTGCCAGTAATGACATATGGGAGTGAGACGTGGTCGTTTACTATGGGTCTCATAAGAAGGCTCAAAGTCACCCAGCGAGCAATGGAGAGAGCGATGCTTGGTATTTCCCTGCTTGATCGAATCAGAAATGATGAGATCCGCAGGAGAACTAAGACAACCGACATCGCTCAAAGGATTGCATCGCTGAAGTGGCAGTGGGCGGGACACATAGCGCGGAGAACCGATGGCCGTTGGGGCGGAAAGGTTCTCGAATGGCGACCGCGTACCGGACGACGTTCCGTGGGCAGGCCCTCCACAAGGTGGACCGACGATCTGGTCAAGGTCGCGGGAAGCCGCTGGATGCGGACAGCGCAGGACCGATCGTTGTGGAGATCTTTGGGGGAGGCCTATGCCCAGCAGTGGGCGTCGTTCGGCTGATATGATGATGATGATGATGACATACCCTCACGACCATATCCCTAATGGGTTAGTCAGAGGCACACTGACTGTTGCCGTCATGGTGAACGGAACATTCAGGAGCCCACATTTCGCCGAGGGAATTTTGAACCCAACGTGGCAAGGGGCGAGCCTACCGCCGTTATCCGGGTTGCTTGGGTTTTATATCGGTGTTTTCCATCACCGGAGAGTTAGCCGCAAATTTTACAATGAACACAAAGTAGGTGTGTTCCGGCCGGATTCGATCTCGAGACCATCGGGTTCCGAGTCGGAGTGTTTAACCACTAGGCCACGACGCTCTCATATAGATACTTCCCTCAGTCCCATAGGATCCACTATTTCGATCCACCAGTGGATCGAATAGCACGCCGGAGTTCACTGTGATCCACCAATTGTCTCGGTGGATCCTATGATACTTTCATCGTCCAATATGCTCCACCAGTGGATCGAATATAGTTCTGGGAATTCGTAAGAATCCACCACTGATGTCTGGGGAATAATTTATATAGGTACATAGGGTCCACTGGAATCTAGGTTAGACTAACGTAATGGTACTAACGCATGAAGATAAAATATTGGAGCTAATAAAGGAAATTACTCTGTTTATTCACACTTGACTTGTGATATCAGGTAAGAATTTTTATTCGTAGTAGTTCCAATATAGCATGAAGCCCTAGTACCTATATAAATTATTCCCCAGACATCAGTGGTGGATTCTTACAAATTCCCAGAACTATATTCGATCCACTGGTGGAGCATATTGGACGATGAAAGTATCATAGGATCCACCGAGACAATTGGTGGATCACAGTGAACTCCGGCGTGCTATTCGATCCACTGGTGGATCGAAATAGTGGATCCTATTGGACTGAGGGACATACTTTATCTTAGTTTTTATTTGGATAGAAACCAGGAAGTTCACAATTGTTTTCTATCTTTCAACATTTACCTTGAACATGGATAGAATTTAAATACCTATCATAAGAAAGTGGGCGCTAAATGTGTCTTAGCAAATGTGCATAATTATAAGCGATACAGTAGAAATATCGAACGGTTATTAAAATCATTAAATATGCAGTCATGGCCATTATTTACGGATCGAAACATGAAACGTAGATACTATCACGTATTTCTGTTTGTGTTTATCTTCATTTGTATTTCTGTTATACATTATATCGATCAGTAAAGGTTATAGTTGCGTTGCTTAGTTCAAAAATTTTTGGTCCAATTTATTTAACAAATTTTAACAAGAACGCTAATTAATTGTTTTAACAACACGCAATTCAGTTGTATAGGTACGTGTACTAAATAAATGAACTGGCTTTGTGTGTGATGACAACATATAGTTTTAATAATTTGAGCTAGTTATGCCCGCGGCTTTGCGTTTGTTATGATAATGCCATGTCTTTTGGAAATGTCAAGTAGTATAGTTAATACGATAGTGTTAATGTTAGGGCTACATTTGATGGGAAATAGCAAGATTATGCGCGCACTAATTTGAAGCCAAAATGAGTAGAAGTAAGCCTTTTCAACAAAACCTTTTTTTTAGTTCAATTTCTTAATTTACCGTTATTGCAAAACTAGCCATGTGGTAGTTTTGGAGTTATGTGTCAATTAACAGATAAAAGACGGAATTTCAACATAGTATTTTTTTTAGCAAATAAGTGCTTTGTACAGACAGATATATCTTTTTTCATATGTGCAGATTGAATTCGAATGCGAAAGAAGTGTTTATATAACTTGTGACCGACTTAAAAATGTTCGTTCGTTTGCTAAAGTTATCACTGAAATGAATGAATGTGAAATTAAAATGAAAAATCAATAATTCTGAATAATCTCATTCAGAATTATTGATTTTTCAACTACATGCATGGTACACTTGAGCAATTTATAAGAATGCTAAAAAGAGTCTCGAGGTTGATTTTGATGGAAAGGAACACTACATGTTCAGATTCTTAAAAAAAAATTTTCTCTAGTCAACAACAGTAGCACCCTGTTGCAAAAAATCTAGCTTACACGAACGTAAAAGGAAGACGCGACGTCATTCACCTCGTCTAATCATGAGTGAAGCATATTATCAGCTGCCAGTTTAGGTGTGTGCGTGACTAGCACGTGTCATTGGCGCTGTCACACGGAGTAAAATGGCGTAGTTTGTAGCACCTAGTGTGTTTGTGTGAGTGTAGCAGGTCGAGTACAACAAACGAAATTGTAGCACCTTGCATGCTTCACATTTTTTTTAGTGTGATGTTCCGTCCGTCTTTCTTTTACGTCCGTGGCTTTGTATTATTGCGCCATCTCAGGTGCAAAATAAAGCAAAAAGTATCATTTTTAATGAAATATTCTCATTTTCCGTACATTTAGAAACTAACTAACTTTTGGAAAATACTCTATTATTCATATTTGAAATTCGAAAACGACCTTTTATATTCCGATAAAACCGACAAAGTACCAAACGCCAAGCCATTGTATGTTTCTAGTTACAAACGAACTTAAGATGCTTGCACTTCTACAACTGAACAGGTCAACGAAGCACGTTCTTATGTGACGCTTGCCTAGGCCATGAAAGGCTCGTATTTTTGCATGAATGCTCCGCAATAATGACTAGAGGCTTAACGAAACGTAAAGGTGAGTATAGACTAGATTGTTATTAGAACATCGAGAATTGGCCATTTTTAACCTTTTGGACGCCGACATTTGAAAATGCATGTCGCTGCCCAACGCCACGACACATTTTCGACTGAATACGCGAGTAACAATATAGTGTTGTGTCTTATTTTATCGACAAAGTATTAAAATAAAACAAAATTGTTACAAAACAGGTATTTTTATTGGCTTTAACAAACTAAGACCTTTTATTCATACTTCCTTCTTAAATCACAAACTGTTATTTATGACAAACTAGTAAGAAAATATAGGAAGAACATCAGCTAACATTAATGAAACGAAATTTCCAACCCCATCACTAACGGTGGATAAATCCGTCATTGGCGTTGGTAAGGCATATTTTTTATTGACAATTAGTGTTGAGTTATAGTAGAGATAGGTATACATCGATAAATAAAAAAAATAAAACTATATTGAAATAGGACTTGCCAGATATGCCTACTATTCCAGTCGCAGACGCAGCTAGTATATATATTTATAAAAAGATTTTACAGAAGATACTGGATCTAGAACTATTAGTATTACTTGTCACACTTAAGGCGCGGTGGCGGCAAATGCGCCTTAATGAGCACTTCAGAGATAAAGCCGCCAATTTGTAAGCATTCTAAGTATCAACCTTCTGTCCAAAAAATCTATACACTATGATATATATGAGTAACTAATTTATCAATGTGACACAATCTACTGTACTACTAAGTACCCTCTTTGTAGTTAAAAAAAATGGTCATCGATATATTTTTCCTAATACCCTCATTCTTATTTTTTTTAAGTGACGGCTTAATCCGTCGACGGCGCAGGAGTGGTATTGTTTTTCTTCCAAACAGAGTGCTGTTCGTTTCTTCCCATAGGTCAAAAATTATTTCAGTCATTCTACAGTTTACGTCGTGATAAGTAATGTGATTGTTGCTGCGGTGGACATTGCAAAGACATTTAATATAAAAGTTCATTATGGATCCCTACAGATTTGACTCGCGTAAGTCAAACTTTTGCCTTATCGATTTCATTTTAAGTTATTTTATATATTACATTAAATGCATATACCTAACAATTCATAAATTACTGTAACAAAATTTAACATCGTATTGTGTCTACACGATACGTAAGTCTTGACGTCTAAACGTGTTTTAACATCTCATTCGTAACATTTTTTTTTTCATATTGTATGATATATAGAAATTTTCAAAGTTGTTTTTCTAAAATTGATTTAATTGAAATATTGTTTTCATTAACAACGTATACGTTTTTTAATGCATACAGAGGATCCTGATGCTACCCAATGTGAGGAAGATCAACCATATTCGCAACCACTATTCACCGAAATGGATAGCTCGAACCCAAAAAAACGGAAGCATGATTTGGAAACCGAAACGGTAGCTAGCGGTATTCAGTGTGAGATTGATAATAATCCAAGCAATGACAACTTAATAAAAAATGCAGACTTCTATTTTAGCCGCCTTCTCGTATTGCTACTAAATTGTCCTAATAAACAAAGAATATCAAAATATATAAAGATCTTGCAAATTTTAACCGAACCAGATACCGAATAGTAATAAAATGGTCAAGTATGTTCTGAATAAACACAATTGTTAAGTTCCTAATAAATTATAACATTTATATTGTAGTTTAATTTTTTAACAATCAAATTTAGAAACTACCTACATTTTCATAACTTGCCCATCACTAATCGACGGATTTACACGTCAATGGCGTTTGATTGATACAAAATACGCTATGAATTGGGTGCCTCCAAAATATATTTTTTAATTAAGTTTTATTCCACAATATAAAATAAAAAATTGTTTATTGTTTGAATTTAAGATATGGTCTATAAATATAAATATAGATTTTTGAATAAAAACGAATACAACACAATCATATTTCCCTCCGAACTTGCAGACGGAAATAAACGTCAATGGCGTCACAGGCACGTTTTGTGTTTTTGGATATATCCGTAAACGGCGTTCAAAGGGTTAAGTTTCAAACAAACAAACAAAAATAACTTTATTTTAATAAACCTGTTACAAAGTACTTTTAAATCGTCAAATCTAATTAACAAACAAAATATAATTAATAATAGACATGAATACCATAATATTAAATGTATACAATAAATATACTGTACTTAAATAAATGTGACGCTACCACCGGATCGGAAAGTTGTTTCTGTACTGAGAAGAACCGGCAAGCAACTCAGCAGTTACTCTTTTCAATTGTTCCTCTTTTTTACAAAATAGAATGTTGTTGTTTCGAATGTTAGATTTCGAAAGTGTGGTTAAAGTTCATTTAAAACAGCGAATTCTCGATGTTCCGTTACTAGTAAATGTTGTAATCTACCCTAATACTCAAAATGAAAATCAAAAACGCCTTTAATGCTTTTTTTGAGTCCTATGTATGTCCTAAGCATAATAAGAGGTTGTATTTCAATTTCACAACGCGCTGAGCAGTGCATCTAAACAAACCTGGGATGTTCTAACATTTATTCCTACGCTGCAGTTTGCATGAAATTATTTGCAATTCCCCTAATGGCCCTCCCCCTAGGAGACTGTAGAGAGCTCACGTTTTCAGGGAAGAATGTAAACCTATGATTACGCAGCACCTGTGAACAGAAATGGGTAATGGATTTTTTTATTTCTGCACTTTGACTACACAGACATCTATCAAAAACAACATTATTGCTGTCAAAGGCAAACATGAAGTATTTGGTGAAAATGCTTACGTACACACATATTATTGATACAGGCAACTATGTCACCCTTCACGCACTTGCCCACTTTTTTCTTTATTGTTTATGCCCACCTCACGATACAGTGGTCAAAATGTTGGATTTTTAAAGTTTAGGGCAATGCAGTGCCGGTTCACTTGAGCTCGGATTATGATGGAGATATGCGAACTAAAAATGGACTAAAGAATAGTTAACATGGTCAATGGTCGATTTCGTCACCAATTTTGAAAATAAGAAAGAAAAAAATAATATCGTTCTTATGATCAATAAATGGCGTAGCCGTTTCGTTTAATTTATTGACTTGACAAATATCCGTAAATAACCTATGAACAGCAACAGCTATAAACAGCAACAACTATAAACGGTTAATCGAGTGCAAGTCGTAAAATAGATCGTTATACGGGCGATGTGCTAGTAAGTTTGTCGACTTCATTTGCGAGGCTTCCACAATACTGAGTATCGTCTTACAAACTGTCCTATGTTGGACAGTTTATGTTGCACTTGGGGCTAGAATAAAAAAATTGCAATATGCTTATCACGTCAGGCGCCAATGATATTATGGTAAAAAAAGAGTAGATATGTTGTGCCAAATCAGAACTTTTCGTACACCTGAGCAAAGCATCGACAGTGTTGACAGTTTGAGACGACACTGCGCAACATGTATCTGTCTCGTTTACGCCCTAGTAAATAATCATACTATCTTGTTCACACGTCATAACACGGCCAAATTAAATACGTCGTACCTCGTGGACAAATTTTGACTTCCCGTCAGTACTGACATAACCTATCTACGTCTTTTTTATTAAGTAAAATATAATTGTCAGACGCAGTATAATTGCCCACATAGAAATCATATCTATAATCTAATCTCAATAGAACATTATTCATAGGTACAGTCTGCAATATAGACACTAAACCCCTTTTCATAAATACCAAATCAAATCAGCACTATAGCATTCTAGCTACTTAAGGGCGCGTCCCGATTAGGCGAACAGTGAGCGGCTGACCGTCCGCTGACTGACTCAAAGCAGCGGCGTGTCGGTCACCAAGTGAAAAACTGAGCCACCGACCGCGCTCATTATTCGCTGCGAATCAATCGCTCACAGAATGAGTGCAAGCAAAACGTTGCAATTTGCTTGAATAACTGGCTGTATGAACACTCCATCCAAAATATATAGGGAGACAATCTGAAAGCAAACAGTCAGCTGCTCACTGTTCGCCTAATCGGGTCGCGCCTTTGAGTGTCTTGTCTCTAAGCGACACGGGCCACACGCCACTCGACACAAAACACCGACACCGGCATATTTCCTGTAGTTTTCACTTTATATGGACTCGTCGCACACGGTGAAGCTGGTGGCTGCCACACGCTACAAACTAGGAATATGTCAGGTGGCGGCGTTTTGTGGCCCGTGTGCCTTTACTCGCAAAAGTTGACAGCAATAAGAACGAAAGAGACAATACTTCAAAGTAGTTAAAGCTTTACCCCCTTATTCATAAAACCTAAAGCTTTTTCTTCTTTCTTTCTTTCTAAACAGCGATTCAAAATCACGTTAAATTTCGTACCGCTCTGCCTCTTTCATTCTTGTTGCCACCGCCATTTGCGAGTAAGTGCCAAAACACGCCTATCGCCTAATCTGTTCTTCAGCGTTGCGTTCGTTTTTATGACTAAGGGGGTTAGGCTTATATCATCAAGCTGTCTGTTCAGTCTATTCAGTCTATTCAGCAACAACTTTACTGTACAATCAATATTCGTTTGTCCCTGCTATCTAAACTAAAGCGTTAAGACCGTTAATGAATCAACCTGGGTATAGCGCTTGTGTAACATCGTTCATTAGGAATTCTGTTTATTATTGGCTATTGCTAATCAATAGCATTACTCATTAATTTATTATAATAATATGAGTCAAATAGGCATGGTAACGGCTTAGCGTGAGAAGATGTGAACACAGGAATCGTGGCAATACAGTGCAATAGAAAACTCTGACTGTAACTCTGACTTGTAATCCTAATCTATTCCATTAAATCTACTCGTTTTTAGTGAATGTAAAGATTAGAAAAGATTAGGAATATTAAAATACATATATTGTGGATTCAAAACTTAGACAATAACTATTAATGCTGTAAAGTAACTGACATAAAAACACGCACTCGTTACTTCGCTATTAACCATAAAACTCCAATAAAGATAATCGGCGTATCGAACCTACTTTGCCTCTGTCTGGTCGCTCTGTTGCACCCGTCGTCCCCGCATTCGCAAGATAAAGAGAAATGCACATGACTGAACTTCGACTGGATGCACTTCAAAGGTCGTGTGTACACGTACGCGCACTCCCTAATCACCGCCACATCCTGCTGAGCTGTAAAGTACTGCAGTTGCGACAAAACCCGACACACAGGCTCCGCACCTTTCCTCTCCTCACAGCTCCTCAAATGACCCTCGTTCAGATTATAGTTATAACAACCGCGGTCGTTCAAAGACGAACACTGGTAACATTTCAAACCAATGACCCTTTTGCAAGTCAATAAAAGTAATATAATCTGAATTATTGTGTACGAAATATTATATCGCATTTTATTTTGGTTGCTGAATGACATCAGTGCCTTGACGTGAATGACAGCGATTGACGCGGACATGTTGATCGGGTTTCTAAAAGGTTTTTTTTATTGATGTAAAGAGGTGCGCTGCCTTATAAATAAGGTCCGATATGTTGGATGGCAAATGAGACTGTTTTGTATGAATAAAATAATTCGCCGCTTGGTTACTCGTATTTCTATCTGTTACGTACCTACGCTTGTCGTCTGTAGTTGCAATTTTCCCTTAATAGAATTACTAGTGACATTATCTAACTCTTTGCCTATCTATATTCATGTAGGTATACCTACGTTGGAAGAATCGCCTTTCTGCTTGATCATTAATATAGTTAAGTAACTACGTAACTTGTTTCCATGTTTGAACGAGTCTTCCTTCCTAATTGGTTCATCTTCAAATTATATTAGCACAAATATTCGTAACTTTAAAATCTGATGATTATTTAGAAAACCTGATTTTTGTCATAACAACCACTAGGCGAAAGTTTTAATAATCAGATAGATTCTCGGGGTATCATCACATAAGTGAATATCCCTACAGAGTCCAAGCTTTCTAACCTTCAGCAGAATCTTTACCTATTCATAGGGGGAATCTCTGCGTGGACGTACTAAGTTACTAACTAATTATGTTACTAACGACATACAGTTATATTTCGATGAAAGTCTGGGATATTTCAACAGCCCCAATTATTCTAAAAAGCAAATACGTTGTTACAGGCCACATCACCAGTTTCACCCCAGAACTCTACACCCGTCAGCAAGTCCCAGACGAAGAGTGAGAAGCGCAGCGGGAACACCCTGTATCAAGAGCTGGCCTTCCACGACACGGAGGCTAACATCGCTGAGGGTGATGATGGTGCAGACATTACAGGTAAAGACTGGTTGCTCTGGCTGGTCATCCGTTCCCTGCTAAGGTTGCGAGAAGTGGTATAAGCTTTAACCTTTCAAAACACCACTTGGAGAACTCCGTGCTACAGGCCATCAAAATCCGTTCCCTGCTAAGGCTGCGGGAAGTGGTATAAGCTTTAACCTTTAAAAACACCACTTGGAGAACTCCCTTCCACAGGCCACCAAACCTCGTCAGGGAATTCGTACTGCAATTTCGAGTTGAGTTTTGAGTCCAATGTGTCTCAACAACGATGACACTTTTATTTGCCTCTATTATTCAAATAAATGCCTATTAAGACTTAATATAGACAGACCCTATGTACTTATTAAAGAATAAAATTTCTTGCTCTCTGGTCTCATGCAAGTATTAAAAATATACGTGAACCGTGTATTTTTATTATTACGGTATATCTTTTTGCCAAATAGTGAAAATAATATGTGAAATAGTTCAGAATAGTCACATTCATTTTGCGTTGAATGATTTCGCTCAATATTTTTGTTCTATAAATTTGAAGCTTCTTTACTTACAATAAAAATCTCGAAACCTCTCTTGTATCTTTTCCTTTTAGTTATTTTCGATACTACCCTGTGTGCTACCCTAAACAGACCCCTATTCTAAACTTGGTAGACATATGTACAAAGGCGTTTAGATCAACCTTTACAAAACCATTGCAAAATGGTCTTATGTCAGCCGTTTAAGGTGCCACTATGTAAAGGATGATGTGAACGCTTCTGTCCAGTATTATTTGATAACTACTTACTTTATGCCTGTTCTTTTCTCACGATGTTTCAGTCGCTAGAGTATGTTTGCGTGTTCGTATATCTGTAGAAAAAGAATATGAATATTAATTAATGTAAGAAGTTATTACAGGAAAGGATATGTGTTACGGCTAAGTGGATTTCACATTATTAACCACATTCTACATAATATTTTTCTACTAGATTTACAACAATGTTTGATATGCGTTAATACCTGAATGAAAAAGTAAATAACAGCAATAGGCTTACAAATATTTATATTAAGACGTCTGTAAGTTAGTAAGTCCTGGTGGCAAAGGAAAACTTATTTATCCTTCCCACTTAGCCTTAGCGGATGGTCACCTCTACGATAACCTTATGAAGACAAATTTGAAAGTCAGAGTAATGTGCTCATACATTTTTCAGCGTTATTTTGCTTTAAATATGAAATAGGTATTGAATGTTTATCTTACGTTTTCTTTATGTTTTAAATGCGTGTTTTCTGTCACAGGGAGCTGGGTACATCCTGGTGAATACGCGTCCTCTGGTGAGCATTTTTTTCACAAAGCTATCTTTATCTTGTGACTTTCTAACCTTTTTGGCTATCTGTCACTTAGAATCATTCCAGATTCTTCTTTGCTAAATTATCTGCATTGTTGACAATGTTGCTAACAAAGTAATGTATCCATTGTAACTGTATCATAATACTTAAAATTCAAGTAACGTTTTCCTTGTGCATTATTGTTCCCTGGTATCTTTCGATATGTATCACTGGGGCAAGTTCACTTAAGACACGTTTTATCTACAGGACCTGAAGACCCTGTTTAAAACGTAATTTAACATAACTTTGAACGTTGCTTATGGATTATTAAAAACTGATCTGATTAATAATAATATAGCTCGTGAGATTAACTTCTACTATAAACTTGAAATTGTGTATATAACTAGTGATTAACCTTCACATGCATTAGTTTTATTGAAAAAAAGCATTACTAAGAATCTGCTTATTCCCCAGTCGCGTTCTTTAACTAGTAACAACTCTGTCCTCTTTAATAAACTTAAAACGTTATTTTCATTATCTTTAAATTATATTCAGGCCTAAGATAATACTTTTTTGACGTTTAAGACACTGATGTACCTGAATGATTAACAGCCCTATGCATAATAATGAACATAAAAATACAATTTTGTACATTGAACCGTAAATAGCTTGTGAGCGTTAGAAAATCAAACCCTCGGGAGCATTATCTTAAAAAAGTGAATTCCCTTAGTATAGATTTTAAAGTTAAATTGTATCCTGCAGGCGAAAGTAAAAACGAAATAATGTCGTGGCAAAGATTTTACCGCTGTCTACGTTTGATTACGGCTTTTGTGTGTCTTCTTATCCGAGGTCAATCAGTTAAAAGTCAAAAACGTATCCTCAAAGCGGCCGGAGTATGACATGTACTTAATTCACCAAGATATCATAACATGTCTGAGGCCTTTATAGTCCATTCCCGTTAAGAATGCAGTGATTTTTAAATTTAATTCTGTGGCACTCAAAAAACTCAGATCCACAACCTTTGCTTTCAAAAGTTTGCATTCAGCTACTTACTGTGGACTTGGCTTTCTCATTAGGAACGATTTGATTGGTAAGGGGGCGTGCTAGGTCGAAAGACAAATATGAAATCACTGCATTCTCAACGCGAACGGACTATGAGTCTGCATGCAATCTTGTCATCTTGAGTTACTTAACCCGTATTTACTTTCAGACTTAGGCCCAACTACCATCACTTAAACCAGTATTAAAACTATTGAAGTACATCTTATTGGTATTATATTAACACTTAATTTTCAACAAAGATAGTTTGATATTGATTTAAAGGGTTGTGGTCTACCTGTACATAATATTAATACATGTTCGTTCTCTTTCCATGCCTTCTAACATTGTCCCGTCACCGCAAGCAGTTAATGATAACTACTTCGGTAAGTAATTTTGTGCATGATAACGCTTGTAGAAGCAAGATGTGACGAGTACTCTTTTTATCAATTATATTATAATAAAAAGAGGTAGATAGGTTACTTGTGCTATAATACTGGCACCCGAAACAATAAATTCCGAACACCTGACCAAAGCATTGACAGTTTGAGACGACACTGCGCAACATGTATCTGTCTCGTTTACGCTCTAGTAAATAATCATACTATCTTGTTCACACGGTCAAATTATAGGTACGTACGCCAGAAGTCAATTTTCGACTTCGCATCAGTACTGACATAAACCTATCCACCTCTTTTTATTAAAGTATCATTCCTTAAACCATAAAATGAGAAAGTATATTCTGTATATTCCAATATTTGGAAGTTCCTTCAACTGAAAGACCCGTTCGGTGTTAGATGGTGTAGTTACACGTATCAATGGTCTGACTGGATGCATTTGGAGCTGTTTTCATGTAATTGCTTTCGTAATAAATTTCGAATTTCTAACAGAAAATGGCCAAGGACTGTTTTAGACCTACAGTTCTAAAGTTCTTCACTCATTTTACTGACCAAATGTGTTGAGTGCTACCCCATATAATATGTTCAAAATGCAAGTAATTATGAGCGTTAGTGATTTATACATGATTTGATACATTACGATTATAAAATGATACGATTAGGACACCGAAATTACCAATAATCAGAAGTGTTCACTCAGAACACGAGATAACGGGTGATATCATTGCATTATTTATTATAATTTTATTATTTTGCCAATCCAACGTGTGGTTTATCAGTTAGATCTCGGTTCTATTCGCGTTTCTGTTTTTTTTAGGAGCATGAATTCAAGATTTTTCAACACGACATATTTTTTTATTTATGTAGAAATAACTGACCCATAGGCCGATTAACTCCCTTTGTCATGGAAAAACCAAAGCAAAAAAACAAATGCTGTGTTTAAAAAAACATCATGAGTAATTTAGTTTAATCTCGTGCTTTGTTGCTTAACTTACATCTAGACTAAAATATTTATTTTATTTGCTCTAGCAAAAGTGGGAATGCGACAGCATACTTAATATTTTCGTAGTTCTCTCATCATAATGGTGGACGGAACTTCATGTACCTATTAAATCTGATGCTCAACCGACATTCAAACAATATTTTAAATTCAGCAATGAACTGTTAAATATAACGTACTAACTTGTGTTTTTAAATATAGGTATGGGGAAAGAAGTTGAAAACCTTATTTTGGAGAATAACGAGCTGTTAGCAACGAAGTGAGTGTAACCTTTTTTGTTCTAATAATTAATTACTAATAAACCATATCAAATGAAAGTAAGTGATTTCATTAAATTAACTTATAAACAGGAACGCGTTGAACGTAGTGAAGGATGACCTGATAGTGAAGGTAGACGAGCTGACGGCTGAGCAGGAGATCTTGAGGGAGGAGGTGGCGAGCCTCAGCGCGGCGCGGGAAAAGCTGAGGGAGAGGGTCACGCAGCTGGAGGAGGAACTGAGGAACTTGAAGGTACACGACGAACTAACAATCAGATTTTTTCTTTATTAAGGACTGGGCAGTCATTTGCTTACTATCTCATCTGGTGGTAAGTGAAAATGTGATCTACGGTGGATATTCTTAGTTTGAGACCGAGGTGGAAATTATTACCGCACCATCGCTCACGTTGAACCCGGGCTTCAGGATCTACCTAAAACGCTTAGCGCCAAGTCATTAACATGAATACGTCCAAAAAAATGGCGAGGCATTCCTGTATCCAAGAATATAGAGACTAGCGCACACAGTACGTGGCACAAACACACACACTCACACACACACACCACAAACACATACACACACACACCACAAACACATACACACACACACACACACTCACACCCACACAGTACAGTATGTATAACAAATTATGCCCGTGGCGGTAAGCGTTATAAATCTGGACCAGATTGTGTATTTTTTAACTGTTGTTTAACTTTTGCTGCCTTTCATTTTTGGCTGACATAGCGTACTTTGTCCTGGTCAAAACAAAGATTACCGAATCTAATACGTTCATGATATTGTTAACAGGAGACTATAAACAACAACGCTGGTGGAGGCGAGCACGAGGACGAAGCGGACGTGCCCATGGCTCAGCGGAGAAGGTTCACGCGCGTCGAGATGGCACGAGTGCTTATGGAGAGAAACCAGTATAAGGTGAGCCCTTTTTCAGTAATCTCAATGCAACATAGCGGACAAGACAGAAACGTGAAGCTACGGAAAGGCGTGTGTTGTACAATTGACAATGCTTGATCGTATGATAACGCTAAATGTAAGCTACGGAAACAAGTCTGTTAAAACTGTTACGCTCTATTAGTTGGGGTCAGGAATGAGAAAAAAAACAAGATATATTTAAAGAAAAACTTCGATCGGCTTGGCCTTCGTAGCAACTAAATACTGCTTAACTAAATGTGTACTGGTAAAATAATTTGAAAATTGATGTTACAAACCAATCACAAATATGTTCAACAAGCAGCCGCCCGCGACTTCGTCCGCGTGGACTTAAGTTGAAAACAATAAGTAATATTTCCGTATAAATTGTAGCCTATGTGCGATTCAGATGTATAAGCTACATTATTGTAAAGTTTCATTGAAATCCATTCAGTAATTTTTACGTGAAAGAGCAACACGGCACATCCAGATATACAAACTTTCGCTTTTATAATATTAGTGGGATAATGATAGTGAAAAATCAAGATGTCCATAGTATTAGCATTCAACGGATGTTGTTGCACGTGTAAACTATCTGAGAAGCGAAATGAAAATCATGATTAGAAATCTATTTATCGTAAAATGAGCCGTGTTGACAAGGACAGAATGTTTTTTGAATGGCAGACTCGGGTTTTTCACTTACTTTGTATTGCAATTGAAAATTTCTTTAAAATAACCTTTTCAAAGAAACTCAATGACTATCGTTAAAGTTCATCTACAGGAAGGAAAGGTTAGGAATAAGCAGTGCAAATTTCGAACAAACACACGCTTTGATATTTAAATAACGTTCTTGGTTCGATACGAATATAAATAGTGGTAATATTTGCGCCTTTTCAGTTTTTAAAACTTTTCGAGCGATTGGGTCGTCTGCAAAGAGCTGAAACGAGTTGTGAAGTGTGTTTGTCTTATCAATGCGCTGCCACATGTTACTGAGAGCTTTGATTTTATTTCTGGTTATTATGGAAAAAAGACATCTACGGACCAAAACCGGAAATTTCGGCAAGATGATGAAACTTAAAGATATTGTTCAACAACAGCTGGACCAAGCTGAATTGGATAAGCTCGAGTTATCGAACGAGAAATTTAAGTGTAGCGGCTCCTTCCAGTCATCAAGGGTTTTACTCTGCGCGTTGTTGTTCCAACTAAAACGGATAGTTCATATGTTTAAATGTTCTTTTACCGTTTGGAATAAGAGGCATTAAAAATGTTTTTTTACTTTGTTGTTTATTTATTGTACTAGTTTGTCCATTTTATAAACCTGATTAAGATAACAGACAGAGAGCTATGAGTGGTTAGGAAATTCTGGTATTTGAAATGTTGGTTTTTGTGCAAACAACTTGACATGGGTTTTATTTTTGTTATTATTTACTGTCTTGATAAAAAATAAAACGCTATGAATGACGTGAATATGTTTCTTCTTTACCTTAAAGCTATTTCGTTTTCAATGTTAGCGTGTTTTAAAGGCAGGCAGTAAACCGCCGCTGGGATACATTGAAATACATTTATTACATGTTAAAAAAATTACATGTTAAAAAAATAAGGGCACCTATTATGCCTACAATTAGAATATGGTTAAGTACTACACAAAACAAGTACGTAACGTTAGGTATCCGAATTTCCAGTAGTCAAATTCACACTGCGAAGTTGCGTCGTTAATATGAGTGAACTTTGCCTGTTTTTCTTACTATTCGATCACGTTTGCATAAACAGGAATTTTCGTAGTCTGGAAAATGGGTTCATCCACAGCCAAAAGCGCCGCTACGAATGCCATACAAATTCGCTTTTATGGCGTTATGCCATATAATCTCGCAATGTTTACTCATATAACGACGCAACTTCGCGTTGCGGATGCTCTTGTGTCCGTGAGCGCAATGTCAAGACAGGCAGTTTACAGCCAAACTGATATAAGAAGAACACCTTGACAGCTGCCAGTGTCATTAGAAATTGTACTTTAAACAATAGACATACGATTCTAGAGCGGTGGCTTGAGTTTTGAGCCTGAGAGAACACTTGAACGCTTTTAGCATTCCATAAAGTTCAATTTCCAGGGACACTGGCTGCTGTCAAAGTGTATTTCTTATATCAGTTGGAATATAGTCTTTGAATTTAAGTATGTATACAAAAATGTTTTGTACCTTTGAAATAAACATCATTCAATGGTATTTGAATGTTTTATTCACCTGACAACATTTAGACTCAAACTAAGCAAGGCTTGTTCTACAGCAACTAGCTAATATTAAGAAATAAATACACAGGAAACACCCTTATCAGTATAACATGTTTGTATTGCACTCAAAATGTTTGTACTAGGGATCGAACTTGTGACCTTTGATGTAGTAGCCTTTGTTTCATGTTTTCAGGAACGTTTCATGGAGTTGCAAGATGCAGTGCGCTGGACAGAAATGGTGCGCGCCAGTCGTGTCGACTCCAACATTGACAAGAAAAATAAGCAGAGCATATGGAAGTTTTTTAGCAACTTATTTAGGTAAATATTTACTTTTAGTCACATTCTTTGCCAGGGTAAGTTAAAGCTTTTCTTCTTAAGGATATTGTGGGATTGAATCACAAATATTATTCAACCAACCAACCAGCCAACCAGCATATTACGTTGTGTGATTTACGCTTCAAACCAATTAATTAAATACTTTAACGGAAAGATCACTAGAACCGGCAACTAGAAAATGCACCTTTATTCTGTCCCACCGCTAGATCACTGCCTGATCTAGAATTTGAACCCGGCATTCTTAATTTCGAGCGATGTGCTTTTAGCATTAAATTAGGTGACCGAGCCTTTACCAACAGCAAATTGACGTTAGCGAATAGCAGGAAGTCAATAGCTGTCCCCCTTCTGCCCAGGAGAGGGTACAGGGTCTAGATTTAAGCCGCAAAGCCTAGTGCTTTCGGCGGGTACTCACGCTAGTAGTAGGTACCACTAAATTACTCATGCGAGGCCTAGATTTGTTCAGGAAAGTAAGTTTCATTCTTATCTTGTCTGTTGCTAATACAACATTAACATTGCCCGTTTAATTGTGTTTAATAAATAATAATAACAGCACGCGCAATACGGCATAGTTCGTCTGATGGAATGTCTACAAAATCTACCAACATCTGCATCATCGAAGTCTGCATCGATTACATCGAAGATGACATGTTTCTTCCTCTAAATTAACAATTGAATTATTTCAAAGTCTAAAATTATAAATATCAAATTATATGTTTAATGTGTGTGCGTAATGCTTGCTTGTTTTATACTTTATTCTGCTTTGCTATTTGGCACACTATGTAAGGCATAGCAAATTGTATTTTTTTTACTTTAGTATAAGTGTGGCAGGTAGGGTTAGAGTGGCCTGTCGGTATAACTGCGGCGGGTTTGTGCCAGCAACTTTATTAGCAAGAGAAAACGACAATTTACCGTTAGCTAAGCTATGGTGCCGCTGGGTTGCGGTGTGTATTGATCATAACATAAACATACCCTCACGACTATATCCCTAATGGGGTAGTCAGAGGCACACTGATTGTTGTCGTCATGGTGAACGGAGCAGAAGCACATTCCGCCGAGGGAATTCGAACCCAACGTGTTAAGGGGCGAGCCTACCACCGTTAAATACAGTATCTACCAGGCAATCATAAGGCTGAGCTTAAAGATACAGAATTCTGTGCGACAAATATTGAAAATGATGAGAAAACTATTTAAACTGTAATAATTATTATTTACACATATAATATTGAAAATGATGAGAAAACTATTTAAACTGTAATAATTATTATTTACACATATAATTGTCAAAATATTCAACTCAATAATGAGATTGACGCACAAAGTCGGTACAGTGCCCGTCTATTGATAAAACGAGCAGAAAATTAGTATATTCGCATTTATTCTGCCCTTTTACTGATCCATCATCGAAATCAAGTTACCGCTTTAGTTGATATGTTTTTACTTAAATGGCGTCGCTACAAATTTAACGTAAAATATGCTTTGCGATTGTTTTTAAAGCAGTAGACTACGCATTAAGCTATTTCAACACAAAATCACTTTTGCTATGCGCTATGCGAATTCAAATATTTGGAAGTGCAATGCAGAGGAGGAAAAATTTACGAATTGGCCGGAAAAAAAGAAGCGGTATCAAAACATTGACGCACCAAAAAAAATATCACAGAGGAGCACTACATAAATTCGCAAAAACATGAGATGCAATAGTATCTGGATATAATATCCATTGGTCGATGAAACGACGACATAGTAACCGCTGACGTGTTTCGAAAGAGACAAGAAGAAACGGTAGTTCAGTAACATAAGTTATGTTTTAAGAGTCGCGGTTTCGATTCCCGTGTACGAATGCATAAAATGTCCGTTAGTGAAACATATTTTGTGGTACCCATACCACTGGCCACAAGTGGAAACCTTATTTTAGACCCAAGGCGGTAAAATGAAGTCCACAATCAACTTCGTGTGTATGAATTTATAACAATACACAAAGCCCTTTGTTGAAGCTGAATTCATTTTTATTTTGTTATAATTTTTTGGTGCGAATATATTTCAATTGATATTACATGATTAAAGTACCTATTGTCCTATTATTAATGATACCTTGACATGCAAAATAATTGTTACTTACACTATGCCTCTGGTCTCAATTAAAAACTTCCTCATTTCTTGGGGAGTGACCGAATTAATGAAGAACCATTAGCTGCGCGTAAAATAATACTCTTGCAAAATCTATCTATGTTATCTACCACCCTCCGGGATATGCACAATGTTGCCACAATATAATAAAATGTAAATAATATCAAATAAAGTGGCCCGCTACTAAGTTTTCGAAAATTGAAGTAACGATTCAATTGTTCAACTTCACAAATTACATTCAGAAAGGCTGTTCGTACGATTTTCAAGTTCGCAAAGAATAGGCATGATGACTGTATTTTTTTTTTGTTTATTATCGAAAGACCTTACATTTATGTAAACAATCCTCAAAGAATCACTTCATCTGGATCAATACCACCAGAGATATCACAATTTGAAATGCACATTTTTGGACTTGCCCAAAAACGCTCCATACAAAAGTGACAGCGACAGTGACGTCACTGTCGCTGTTTTTGTAAGGAGCGCGTAATAACTTTGTTCGACAGCTATATTCAATATTGCGTTTATGATAATGGTCTCCTAACATAATTCCTTCATAATAGTTTGGGTTACAAAAAAGTGATATTGTTTTACAAAAATTTAACACATATGAAATGGACTTGCCCACCCAAGTTTGCAGGCCTATTGTAGCCTCATTTTGAAACGAATTTCGATTGTGGTTTTACAATAACATTTGTAATCAATTATTATTTTTGGGGAACATAAAAAAACATGCAAAATCACTCATAGTCATCTACCCTATTCAATGCCATAGCAGGGCTAGTGTATGTGTATAAGTCAAGCTCAAATATAAGTAATGTATAAACGCAAATTTGTGTCTGTAGTTTTTCATTTAAATAGATCAGAATATTTGTTAACATTACTCGGCTGCTACGTTATACATGCGAATAAATTAAACTTAAATCCTGGCAATTGCTTGAAGCTACTTGCGACTTTTATTTCAAATGTGTCTTAAATATTATATTATGATGATCATTGAAATGTTTTTATTATTTGAAAGATTTTGTGAAAAGCTTTGTAGCCACTTTTTCTACGTTTATTTTTTAAAAATGATGTATTTTTTACTATAATTTTCAAAATTGAGGAACCGCTTGCAAAGAAAATATTATGGTGCCTTATCAATAATATCACAATACTTTTGTATTTCGATTCATATTCAAATTGCAATTTACTTACCTTACAACACTAATAAATCATCTCTTCTTTTTAAAATCACTTCACCTTAAAGATATGACCATAATTTAATCTAAATTGAATGAATTAAAAATAATAATATTGTAAACGCCACAAAATCAACCGATGTATTGTTATAATTATGGTTTATTTCGTTTCCACGCTTGGTTTTCAAAAGGGTAGAGAACGTGTTGAGCCTAGCTGAATACTTGGACTGAATCAAAATAATGTTAACAATGAAAATTCGAAGTTTTCCTTAAGTAATAGTACTCTCTGGAGTTGGCACCAGTAAATAACATGAAATTACCGTTGCTTTGTTTTATGTTGATAACATTTAGTCAGATCATTTAAATATGATGTTGTATGAGATATATTTTAATAATCGAAAAATGGTTTTTAAAACGCCGTCTGAATTTATACAATACATATTCATCATGGTGGAAGTTGTGAATAGTTACTTATATGACTAACAAAATAAGGAATAATAAAGGGAGAAGCCTCGATTTCTGAAAAGTCACTCAAACGACGCAGTGGTCAAATGTCATGCCACAAAAATAAGTTTAGCTCAATTTAGGTTAGAACAGAGTCCAAAACGTGGCACAAGGTTTTCTTAATTAGTAAATATTTGTTTTTGAAACTCAGTACCTGTTTCCAAATGAACTGCTTTCTATTTAACTTAAAAGTATCGTTATTCGGTGGCCAAAGTTCTCGTTTCCTCAAGTCAGTATTGATTAAAAAAATTAGGCGTAAACCTATTTTTTTTCCTGCTCCCATAACGATCCACTGACCAACGCCACTTTGTCAAGACCTCAGTGCTCCTTCTTAGCGGAACTAAAGGCACCTCATTTACGATTAGGACTGCTAGTGGATAACTTGCGTATCAAATTGAATTTTAATTTAGCCCTCTTATTGTGTATAGATAAACAAAATTTTGAATTTATTTCGTGGTTCTAACTATCTACGTCTCAGCTAACACAACGATTGTGCATGGATGAATAGAGTTTTTGAATTCATTCATTCGTGGTTCTGACTACTTACGTTTTGGTTTAATAATGGATCCATCAAATAACACGTGTGACGAAATACAAGGAGATCAACTGGTCTGTATAAGCTCATCCAGTTATATCCAGCTCATAGTGAAATTCAAATTGCTTCGATATATTTTTTACTAATTCTATTTTAAATATTTGCTTGAAATGATGCAGTACATTTAGTAGTCCAAACAATACCCAAAATATTATTATCGCGTTTAAATCTAAATATTAGTTACGATTACCATTTTCGGTACAAGATATGAGAATGTTATTATGTATTCTTGAATGAAATCCGCCGTATTATTTTAGAACTTATAACGAACATAAACATTTGGAATAATAAAAAAAAAATATTTCTAATGTCGCTAAGTTTGTTAATTATATTATTCGTTTGTTAAAATAAGTATATTTTATCTTTTTACTTTATTGAGTTTCTAATTATTATTCGATTCAGATAAAAAAGTTATACTGTCATCATTGGTACAAGTTTTTTTGCGTCATGATTGTCGAGATTTCTTGATTACTTTGATATTCGTTACAATGGCAAAATTAATTGAATTCGTCCAAAGTTTGACTCATGAATTATTTTGTATTTACCCAATTACAGGCTTTGCATGTCTTAATTCGTGTGGGTAATGTGACTAGTACATACGCAAAAAAAGATGCGAACGAGAAATACTACGAGTATCTAACTGGTAAAGTGAAGCATCCTGGTCTTCAGCCAAATCGCAGGTCAGATTTAGGCACACACAAGCCTGATTTCAGCTTGAAATATTTGTTCTGGGCACAAAGGTTGTGTCAGAGGGTATTTTGCACCGCCAACAGCATCTCTGTCTCGCCCGAATGGTTGACTGGTAGAGAATGCGATTAGCATTAGGTCCGCCTTTTGTGCTATTTTTGTGCATTAAAGATTAAAAAAAAAAAAGGCATTTATTATCATAACAATACGACAATTCTTTATATCGGCTAAATCCATTCTCACCGCTGAAACCCATACCGTCTTTTTTAATTTATTTTCCATTTAAATTAATTAAAAGGCTGATGAAGTAACAAAAAATACAAATAAAATTATAATAAATAAACAGAGAAATTACTTGACGTAATGGGATTGCCAAGCTTTTTTATACATTTTAGCCGCAGAGCAAAATCTTGCTAGCTGAATTTAAGACTACTTCTTATCCTACGAAATTATAATCTTATAAGTTGGTTCAGTCCAGGTTACAATGCGTCTTATGATGAGCGTGACCTAATATCGCACTCAGGTGTTCGCTCAGTAGTAGTTTTACAAAAACAACAGCTTAAAAAATCCTCCATGGTTTCGTAGAATGACGTTTTCTGCTCAGGACAGTAAATTGTGTAACAAATTTCCTGGCGATTTTGGTTCATGCATTAAGTTCTTCAAAAAGGTAGTTACTTTTTGCTACTAGCCGGGCCGATTTTTTGCCTCCGTCATCTTTAAATATGAGAGAATGTCGTGAAAGTTACACTACTTTACAACTCAATAAACTTGGTAGGGAGATAGCTTGGAACCAGGAGAAGGATATAAGATACCTTTTATCCCGTTCCAAATAAGGTTTTGTACCAGTTAAACAAGACGGTATCGACATATACATGTTTATAGTCAAGTCCAATAGCAGTGGCAGAACGACGTCTGTCGAAACAGCTAGTAATATGGCTAAAAAGCAATATTAGAATATAAAAGACGTCGATAGGTATAGGATACTTTGCTAAAAAAGTGGCATCCGAAATGAGAAGTTCGAACACCTGAGCAAAGCATTGACAGTTTGAGGCGACACTGCGCAACATGTATCTGTCTTTACGCTCTAGTAAATAATCATACTATCTTGTAGGGGACAATTTTCGAATTAGCATCAGTACTGACATAACGTATCTACCTGTTTTAAATATCATTGCTTTTATTCCGTTCCAAATTAGGTTTTGCGCCTGTTAAAAAATATTCATATACATGAATGTGGTCAAGTCTAATAGCACTCACTGAACGTCGTCTGTCCAAACCGCTAGTAATATGGCTAAAAAGTCAGTGCTACATAGTAGTAACCATCTGTCCACAGCACGGGCGAGCGTCCGCAGCGGCCGCTGTCGACGCCGCACCTCCGCGCGGTCGCGGCGCCGCAGCCCTCCATGCGCCACTCGCGCACACAGGCCGACTTCATCGAGACCCAACTCTCTGATCATCATCACAGACGGCATGAACGCAGCGAGCAGTTCCGACAGGTCAGTACTTTGCTTCCAGTCAAGCATTAGATACTGTGGACTCCGCGTAGATTTAGCCATTGCACCTTGTAAATGAACAAGAAATGTTTGGGACAGCTTACATCAAGATCAACTAATAACAAAACTAATTAAAACTTGTACTTTGGGTATCAGAGATGAAAACATACTTAAGATAACAAACAACACACAGAATGTATATTCCTATCCTTGCCCTTGTGACTCCCCCTCTTGTCTAACCTTATAAATTTCGTAGTCCACAAACATGAGAGATTCTCCCATGTCATGTTCAATTGGACAGACCATAGCCATGTGGCTGGTGGTCTTCCTTTTACTCTTCTTCCAGTTGTGATAGAAATAAACTTATATCGGCAATCGGGGCCGCCCTCATCTTGTACGTTCTCATAGTTAACTATGTCTTACTCGTACAACGTGATGCCGAAAGACGTGAAGCTTGTGTGTCTTTCTCGCAAACTGTTTCAAACGTGCCAGTCTTATGACACTTCGATTTACTCTCAGTTTTAAGTGACACTTTAGTTGACACTACTTTTTTCCGATAATCGGGCTACCTGACGCCAAGATGATAAATCACGGGTAATATATCAGAGCTGCGAGTGCCCCCGTTGGACCGAAGTGGAGCTCTTCGTTATTTGCACCAGCTTCGCGCTATAACCCATGGTACTGGATCCACAATCGACCTCTGCCACTGCCTGCCGCTCCAACATACAGGTGTTAGTTATCCTATGAGAGACCTATCCTATGGAAACGAATTTTCAAAACCATAATGTACTGCTTTTTATTTTCTAATCGCCTTAAATACCTATGTCTCCTCTCCTTACATGTTATTGCATGTGATTCAGCGTAGTAGGGTTGATGTTTTTGTTTGATATGTGAAAGGTCTCGGGTGCAAATCCCGCTCCAGCAGTTAGTGTGACAAGTATTTGTGCTGAGTGCGGTTGATGATACTTTCGTCGTCTCTGGTTTCCATAGTACAAGAGAAATCCTCATCATGTATTTTTTCAGCTCCTAGCTGCACTGTGCAAATCGACCTGTGTGAAAAGCATGCCAATCACTGAATAACCGCTTAAAGATATTTAACCACAGTCCACAAATCTAAAAAATACATTTTGACAGCTGCCAGGATCAATGCAAATTGTACTTCAATCTAATAGAAATACGATTTATTAGCTGTGGCTTGACTTTTGAGCCTGACACAGAACACTTGAACCCTTATCATGGCATAATGACAATTTCTAATGACACTGGCAACTGTCAAAATGTATTCCTTAGATTAGTTGGACTAAAGTGAGTAATATTATCTGTATTTATTGTTGGGTGAAGAACGTTGGACTAATTTGTCGCAAATGTTGCATACAAAAACAGCTTGCTAATTATTTCTTATCCGTTCGGTTTTTGATGATTGTTTTTACCCGTGTAAATCATTATCGGCACCGCGTATCATGGCATTTTAATAATTCTTCTTTCATATAAAGAAACTGAGGGTTTTTTTTCTTATCGAAGTGGGTGTGTTTACGTGTTATGTGTAGTGTTTTGCTAGTAGTTAGAACGGCGCTTCATACATACAATAATGCGTCGTGTCGTGTGTTACTGTTAGATATTTTATATTATCTTATTATTACAATCATACCGGCTTGCAGTCAGTTGATCACGCTTCTTTGCGTCTTGTGTGCTGTGTGGTGATTTCGTTCTTTTTTGTTTTTTATTTTTTATTATTCCTCACCCTGGACCTAATTCCTTGTCCATTCTTTTGTTTTCAGTTGAATCAGTGATGGCACCCATAAAGAAATTTTAAAAAGATATTTCTTACAACCCCTTTGAACAGTGATAAAATGTGTAATACTACGACTTAAGTGATATTAATTGTTAGGCTAAATGTAGTAAAGCTAGTTAAATATATATACAAAGTTATTGAATTATATTTATTTATTTTATACGACTTGTGATGTTTTGTAAATAAATTAATTTTAATTATTTTAATGTTTTTGTTTTGTGTTTGTCCTTCGCATGTTTATTATTTGTTAGGTGCTTTTTGTTGCTTCTTTGTAAAATAAGGGTCGATTGTTAACTTTCCACTCTTTACTCACCTAACGTTGTATAATTCAGGTTGTAGAAGTGTAAGTTACTGATTGCTTTTGATATTAATTATCTACATTTTTGAAATGCTTTCGAATACTGACAGAGAAATAATTTGTATTAAGAACTCTCATTTCTATATCTAATTTATAAAAATGAAACACTCAAAGTAAAATTTATGAGGTGTCAACAACACCCAATCATTTATTTATAAATTACATAATATTTTGCTTATATTTATAAGCAAATATTTAAAAAAAATGGTTGTGCAATGTTAAGGTTGCACTCAAAAACAAAAGATTGTAAACTGCATATCAAGAGAAGAAAAAAAATAATCATTTTGTATTTTGAGGTAACAGACAGAAGGTACAGTGAGTGACCTTAGAGCCCAAAAATGGCATTCGATCAATTCGAAAATTTTATTGCAAGCTATTGAAGATGACAGGTAGATAAACTTCAATATCATGCTTATAAAATTAGTTTATAATAAGCTTTTTAACTAAAGTTAATAACTTTCAACCACAAATCATCGTTTCCGTTGGAATGTACGCCGTCCATAGGTCCGAGCGCACGTTCGCAAGGAGGACGGGCGTATGCAGGCGTACGGGTGGAGCCTTCCGGGCAAGAGCGGGAAGCAGCCGGGCCAGAAGGGGCCGAGTCCTTGCACGTCGCTCTCGTCTGCGGGTGTGCCCGTGCCTGTACCGGTCTTCTGCAGGTGAGTTTTGTGCTGATGTATTATTATGCACTGTGACTGCCTAGGGTTAGAGAGTCGGACTCTCAACGCGGGTCGTGGGTTCGAATCACGCGCTAACCAACAATATCATATTAATTGTGTTTGGAGGCTGATAACCTCGTGTCCAGAAAGTAAGATCGGATGGGCATGTAAAAAAGTCGGTCCTGCGCCTAACCTTTCTCCGGTCGTGTCGATCTATCGTCCCATCAGATCGACGAGTAATATAGCCAACAGAAATGCCAAGAATCGATATATTCGTGATAAAACAGAGGTGCCATGTTAGGGCTTGTCGAGAAATCCGTATTTTCCATACAATATTTCAAATCTGACATTAAGCGGCCATGTTAGCAACAGTAGAGAAAATAGAGAAATGGCTGCAAGGCGACCT
This sequence comes from Udea ferrugalis, assembly GCA_950022985.1. NCBI lineage: Eukaryota > Metazoa > Arthropoda > Insecta > Lepidoptera > Crambidae > Udea > Udea ferrugalis. The sequence continues at coordinate 4,484,403 of OX465515.1, forward strand.
GTGATTGGCTATTTGCTCTCTCGGATTTACTCGCGGCGTGCATGCTAGCCCCGCTAGAAGCGTGATAGAAAAGGGGGTGCACCTGTGTTTGCGCACACACTTGGACACTACAATATCTCCGGCGAACCTAGTTAATCTTCTCGAGATTAGCCGCTGTGGTTAACATCGACCAGAAGGTTTTTTAAAATCATTTTGCAAGAATTTGTCTGAGGATAAACCATCGACCTCACAGTTTCAACCATATCCGAGAGCCATCAAACGACAACGTTACTGATTCTTCAATAGCCTATTGACCAATCGGCGACGATGCCCTCAGGTAGTTGACAGATTTAATTTCATACAAGAAACCAAACATCAGGTCTAGACGCTTGTATAGTCGATGGTATAGACAAAAGCTGGCATATGAAGGTAAACTGGCCAAACAGACACGCTTTAAGTCTGACTCTGCCTGTCTGGCAACCGTTCAGGCATGAAGGATAGAAGGATTTGGTGCACACACGTATATCTTCTGATGGAGTGTATCTGTACATAAGTGCAAGAAAGCCAAACCGTAAAAACTTTGAAGCGAAAGTCTGTGCAATTACTCGTATTTTCGCCGTTTTGTTTTGATGGTATTTCCATTGTGTCACCTATTGGTAATTACAATTGGGTTTATAAGGACTGTAATTCAATGTTGTATAATAAAAACTGTTAAATAAGTTTATCGATGTGCAGGCCGATAGCCGAGACGGAGCCCCGCATGACGCTGCTGTGCGCAGCCGGAGTAAACCTGAACGGTGGACGGACTCCGGACGGTGGGTGCATGGTCGGCGAGAGCGTCTTCTACGACGACAAACCAGAGAACACCATGTGCTTAGGTGAGTGCTATTCTTTACTGGCTAAAATGCCCTCCTTTAGACCCTGTCTGTTTACTGTGGCTTCAATAAAAAAAAGTATCGTTTTCTTTTCGATTACCAAAACGTTAGCGGTTCGTGCTAGGCCTACTGATGACGCGTTTTAGGCGTGAGTGGACTCGCGCGTATACTCATAATAAGTGCGAGCGAGAGCGCCAGTGCGAGATACATTCTTCCTGTAAGTTCGTCCATTTCAGTCCTCACCTGGACAGGCTCTCAAGATAATGAGTTCGAGACATGTACATTCGTTTGATGTAAAATAATTGTGCCAACTATAATTCCCAAATATACGCATATGAAACGTCCAGGTGACGTGTTTTGATTATCAGTATCACAGTGCACTTCGTCTTTAAATTTTGGCACTCGGCAGAGCTATACAGCTTAGCATGCATCTAAAGATGCCAACTGTCTGATCAGTCAATTATATACCTTAGAGTGAGTGTGTTTCGGCCATTGAGAGCCATACATCCTGCCTTGATTTTTAAAAACCTTGAATTTGTGCTAACCCGTCTGCGCTAACGATGAATTTATTTTTGTGGTATACTGTAACCGTATAACTAAAAGTTATTTTTAGATGGAGCGTGCTTCCAAATTTGACTTAGGGCGCGGTCAATTAAAAACAATGACGGCAACATTCAGTGTGCCTCTGACCCCGTTTGGGTTAAGGTCGTGAAGTTATGTTAAGATGTGGATATATAAACTAGCCATTCACAGATAAAAGGTTATGTTTTGAACGTTTTCAGCTTACGAAATGATCAAGGCGCAGTCCGTCCACTCGCCGGAGGTGGAACAGATCAACCAGCAGCTTAAGTCCACGCAGAGCGTGCAGCGGATCGAGAGCAACTTGTCTTCGCTTGTCTGGATTTGCTCCAGCACGCAGACCAAGGGTGTAGTCATGGTTAGTGATACCAAACGACACCTGTCTCTTTGGATCGATAGTACAATCGCGGAATAAAAAGGTTGACCACCCTAAGATCTATTTTTGCTTGCTCAATGATGACATTGACAGGAACTGTGAATCACTTAAAACATTCAAAACTTGATTGCTACCATGTACCTTTTTTGTTTTGAATACCCGATATTTCGGCACTGTTACAAGCGCCATGGTCACGGAGTAACTGGAAATATTTCAGGTGAGATGTTATTGGCAGACATATCGGTCTACCCACCTTCGAATTCTTTTATAACGTTCGCTATAAAATTGTCTGCAGTTGTGGTAGTTCCTACATTGGCCAAACAAAACGTGGTGTAGCGGGCCGAATGAGGGAGCAGATAAAAGCGGAACAGACCACTCCATACGGAGAGGTCTGTTCTAACAAAACCCTAAGCTGGACACCTTGAGCTCCAAACTGGAGTGGAGCAAAACAGATCAGTAGTGATTTAAGCCCCGCCAAGTGTAGATGACTGGAACGGCATAATCTGAGCTGTACGTGAAGTGGGAATGATACACTTTCAGAATAAGCTACCAAATAGGAATTTTAAAACTTTCAAACAAGACCCTGGAAGTGTTGCGAATCCTACGGAAAACTAGAGGAAGCTTGGTCGCACCCCCAGTCACTCACATAAACATCCGGCGTTTAATGAAGCGTGACCTCAACTGAACCATCGCAGCGGTCTCAGCACCCTGTGTCCTGACGGAAATGCCCCCTGGAAGATTTAGTCAGAAATGCTTTATGTTGTCTATGATTACAAGACAGCAGCTAGAGCAAGAGGAGTGAGCTTATCTCTTTCTCTTTTCGAGTATGTGAAGGGGCAGCGCTTGTGAGAAAGTGATAAGGCCGATCCTACAGCAGGCAGTAAGTCGCTGACCTATCGCCTGGTGCAGATAATTCCAGACAAGGCTTCTTTGGAAACTACCTGTTCTGTTTTATACAGACAGAGCTGTTCGATTCAAAATAATAATGTTGTATCTTGTCTCGAGTTTTTTAAGATTTTAATTTGTGGTTATGCAAATTCTTAATTAGTGTTTTATTTCTGTACAGATAATAGACGCGAACAACCCAGCGGTTGTGCTGGAATCGTTCCCCGTCAGCGATAAGCACATCTTGTGCGTCGCTTCGGTGCCCGGCGCCATGGCGGAGGACTACAGCGAGTTCGAAGAACGAATGTCTGGAGACACCGAGACGAAGAGACATTCAGTGAGTTCGTTAAATACATTTATGGTGGTGTTGACGACCGATTTAGTGAAATTGTAGAGGAGTCTGCTACTACACCGGAGGTCGTGGGTTCGATCCCCGCACAGTAGAATCATTTGTGTGCAGGAATATGTCTGTTTGTATCGGGCTGTGTGTTTCATATGTATATTATGATATAAACAGTTCTTAAATAATAAGGTAGGGCATTGAACATATATATGGCACCCTGTAGGAGCACTGTATGTTTATCCGTTGTTTAGTATCCCATAAAACGGGCTTTAATTAGCTCCTCTTGGGGCTAGATGGCGCTGTGTGGAATAATGCCCAGGGAAATTTATGGTGTCCGCTGGTTCCCGGTCTGGTTGGGGAATGGTGTTGCTGGTATACGACAGGCAGTTTTTGTCACGTTATTTTTTTTTTGTTACAGTCACTGTTCTGCATGGGCGAATCGGTAGAGAGCCCTACCAACGGTGTACAGAGCTCTGATAGTGAAAACGGCGAAAAGGAGTTTTATGTTGGAACCAATAGATTGGTAAGGAAATTGATGATAACACGAACAAAACATATTTATTTAAGACTAGGGTAACTGTATGATAGTTAGAAAGAGAAAGAGGCAGAGATGGAACTGTGCATAACAAAAGATATCAAATAAGTAGTTTAAGTAGCCCCTGAGTTTTGGTCCCCATTTTCCTTTGTAATTAATTAATTACCTGCAACAGTATAGGAAAATTCATCCCAATAGGACATCTGCCATTCACTTGACATTTATAGGCAATAATTTGATAATTTCGAGACCTAAACACACGCCCATATTCGTTGTAGTTTCAAAAATAATGTATTAAAATTGCATTCTTTTTTTCGGATACTAACATAACACATCCCTGTAGCTAAAGAATTCGGCCTAAAGTAAATGACTATTAGTAAAAAGACAAGTCATTTGGTTGAAAAAAAAAATTCTTCAAAAAAGTCTGTAAAGGGTTAATCAGCTATGGAAAACATATAGATAGCTTTCCATAGCTGAGCTAGCTTCACAAAATGCCTGAGCTAGCTCCACAAAATAGCTGAGCTAGCTCCACAAAATAGCTGAGCTAGCTCCACAAAATAGCTGAGCTAGCTCTACAAAATGCCTGAGCTAGCTCCAAAAAATGCCTGAGCTAGCTCCACAAAATAGCTGAGCTAGCTCCACAAAATGCCTGAGCTAACTCCACAAAATGCCTGAGCTAGCTCCACAAAATGCCTGAGCTAGCTCCACAAAATAGCTGAGCTAGCTCTACAAAATACCTCATAATTAATCTCAAGACATAATTCTTATGTTTTAGCTTCAAAATTCGGCTCCAGACTTCTAACACGTATTCTGGTCTGAAACGCAGGTACAAGCGACATTGTTGACGCCTCCGAGTACACCCGTGAAGGAACCAGAGCCTCCTGCTGACAGCGAAGGGAACCCCAAAGAGTCGATGGTTGAGGATGTGGAAGAAGCAGACGCGAATGCGAACGGCAGTCCGCCTCTGAGCTCCTCGCCCGTACAGGGTAAGGGTACGTAATCAACAAATCCTAATAATATTATAAATGCGAAATTTATTTATTCTTTATTGCACAAAAGTAAAGTACGGATGTTGGACTTAATGCCTAGAGGCATTTTCTACCAGTCAACCAACCGAAATTAGGGCGGTGCACTGGACCAAAAGTAAGAATATGTCTATAAACTAAATACGTACAGAATAAACTAACGGTACATACGATATTGTATGTGTGGATGTGCCATGTTGCTCTTTCACTTTAGAACTACTGAATGGATTTTAATGAAACTTAACAATAATGTAGCTTATACATCTGAGCCCGCGTGTTGGAGTATAACTCGTTCTACCTCATAGTTGAGGTGAGGCCTGTGCCCAGCAGTGGGACTTCTATAGGCCGTTTATGTTTATGTTATGTATATACATCTGAATAGGACATAGGATACAATTCTTTATAAAGACTAAGTCCACGCGGACGTAGTCGCTGGCGGCCGCTAGTAAATATAATTGAAAAAAAAACATACTGTGCCGTTTACCCCTAAACAAAGCAAAACTACTAACAGACATGTTCATGTACACAGATATTTCCACTGGGCGGGGATCGGACCCGCGACCTTTGGTTTAGTACCATTTAATTGTGTCAACCAAATCAGTCGTCCACATACTAATTGATAATCTCTGCCCCAAGTCTGCTTATTTTACAACGCTTCGATTGAATCGTAATTGAGTCTCAATCGGCTAATTTCACACATTTTCTATGAAAAGTTATGTCAAATGTGACTATTGAGACTCAATTACGATTCAATTAGGGCGTTCTAAAATTAGCAGACTTGGGGCCCTAGTGTTTGCTGGTCGTTGTATTAGACCGGTAATGATCTGTCTAGGCAGATCACAATATATCAGCATTTTGTGACTTGCCAGGGAAAGGCTTACGTTTGAGAATATGCCTGGCCATACCTAAACTAATATTCCAGTAAGTTGCACAGCCCAAATCCCTAAACTCATTTAAGCCTTGTTGTCGACTGGTAGAGAGAGCCTCTAATTAAGTCCGACAAATGTACCTTTTTTATGATTTTGTGCAATCAAGAATAAATTTATTTTCCGATTGGTCCAGAAGTTTATTCTCTTTGAACATTTGAAGCTGCCAGTAGATGGTACCATTTTCTTAAACTTAAACTTTCTTAAACAAACCGTTGTTATAACTACGGCTTGCAAACCCCGGAGCAAAAATTGTGGGTGTAATAAACTTCACTTTTAAGTCTTTGTGATTTAAAGGCTAAATACTGTTGTAATAGTATTTTTAATTAGTTTAATTGTTATTTCACAGAAGCAGAGCATGCAGGCTCTCCCGAACCGGGCGTAGACGCATTCGCCCAAGAGCAATCTAACGCAGAGAGCCGCGCCGACGTGGCCCAAGATCGGAATATGTCGACGGTCATGGCGACCATGTGGCTGGGGACGAAGAGCGGACATCTGTACGTGCATTCCGCTATGGGGAACTACAGCAAGTGCTTAGCGAGGTAATAATAAATAGATAGATATATTCTTTATTGCACACCAAAACAACAGAAATCAACAGCAAAAACAACACAGATTGACGTAAATGTACAATTTGGGCGGCTTCATCGCTAAAAAAGCGATCTCTTTCAAACAACCCACAGGTAGAGGAGAATTTACAACAAACCCTTCTTGCGAAAGGCAAGTGCACAAGTAATGATAACTAATAAATTAAACTAATAAATAATAAAACGTTATTTTAGTTGAAATACGCAATGATATAACAGTAAAAAAGACGGAGGTAGGTTATGTCAGTAGTTATAGCGTGAACAAGACAGTACGAGTATTTACTAGAGCGTAAACGAGACAGATACATGTTGCGAAGTGTCGTCTCAGACTGTCAACACAGTCAATGCTTTGCTTAGGTGTACGAATCTTTCTGACTTTAGGTGCCACTTTTTTCAGTAAAGGTAACCTATCTACCTATTTTGATTATAAAATCACTGGATTGAATCGTTCATATAGTTAATTATACACAGTTTTATAAAATTTAACCTACCCTGCAACTGCTAGGCAAAGATCGCCATAGCCCTCCAAACGTCTCTGTCCTGAGCCCACTTCTGAACCACTACACCAACAACAACAAACAAACAATTATTGTTTTCTTAGTTCATGTTTCTTTATGCGGGGTGCAATGATATTAAGATAAAAAAAGGTAGACAGGTTACTTGTGCTAAAAAAGTGGCACCCGAAATCAGAACTTTCGTGCCAAAGCATTGATAGTTATGACAGTTTGACGCGCCACTGCGCAACATGTATCTGTCTTGTTACTAGAAGTAAATAATCATACTATCTTGTTCACACATTTACAATTACAACTAAATGTACGTACGCAGTGTACAGTTTTCGACTTCGCATCAGTACTGACATAACCTATCTACCTCTTTTTACTATACGTCATTGGCGGGATGGGTTTTTCATAATCTAAATTTCTTATTATAAAAAATCCCTAGGGTAAAGTTGAACGACGCGATCCTGTCTATCGTCGCGTGCGCGTCGCGTTGTCTAGTGGCGTTGGCGGACGGCACGGTGGCGATATTCGCGCGATTGGCCGACGGCCAGTGGGACTTCTCGCAGTACTGGCTGCTTACACTCGGCGACCCTAAGTGCTCAGGTACGAATGTGCTTTTGATGTAGTCCAGCTAATCTGAAATACATCGCTACCATACAGGATAACATACAAAAATGGGTTATTGGAGAACTTTGAAGATTTGAAGTTCTGTGAAATAGCGGTGCCGAATTTTAACTCAAAAACATATTTTTTATTGCCAAACCAAGTGACTTGTAGACAGCTGCCAGTGTCATTAGAAATTAAACTTGATGCAATGCTAAAAGGGTTCAAGTGTTCTGCCAGGCTCAAAAGTTCATGACTCGTATTTCTATTAGATTGAAGTACAATTTCCAATGACAGTGGTAGTTGTCAAAATGTATTCCTCTGTCACAGAAAACAGGCCAGAGAGTTGACAAAGACTATACTTAATAGTAATAGGTACCCGAATCACATTCAATGTAGAAGTCTAGTTTGTTTATTTGTTAATTCTTTATTATTGCAAAAGAAATAAAAGTACCATCGCGGTCCTAATGCCTCGAAAACATACTATTAGTTAACCATGTTTAACTGGCAAAATTTAATGTAATCCAACTTTTAATTTCATCAGATTTCATTTTTTAGGGAATAATCGATTCGAACGAAGCTCCATTAAATGCTTTAATTGCAACAAAAAAACGTCAGATCCCCGAGCAAAAGTTTAGTGTTCTCATCACTTGCCTGTCCTCTTGAGCTAAGCTACCTCGCGACTTGTGCACAATGAATACTTACCGCAGTTATATCAAAAGCTTATCCTATTTCAGTTCGCTGCCTCACCGCAGTGGGCTGCACGGTGTGGTGCGGTTACCGCAACAAAGTCCACGTGGTGGAGCCCAGATCGCGCACGCTGCTGCACACACTCGAGGCCCACCCGAGGCAGGAAAGCCAAGTGCGGCAGATGACTTGCGATGGAGACGGGGTCTGGGTAAGTGTTGTGATGATCGTTCTCACGATATTAACCAAGATTTTCAGGATCAAGAGGCCAGTTTGACAGGAGTTTTTTCAGAAGGTAATTACTGTTTTTTTATGGATTTTTCGGGACAAATACCCCAAAAAACCTGCAAATCAGTCTGAGGGACGAAGTTGGGAACCTAGGAATGCTAATCCCGGCAGAAACAAGGGTCTCAAACCACCAAAGGAGGTTCGATACAAGGGTCGATAACCGCCAATGTAAACACGTCTTCTTTTATTTTATTTTTTTAAAAATAGGTTTGCCTTTGACCTCGGACTCACCTGTAGGCCTCTAAAAAAAAAGTATCGTTTACTTTTCGATTACCAAAACGTTAGCGGTTCGTGCTAGGCCTACTGATGGTAAGCGATGACGACGCCGAAGGTGGAACACGCTTACCCAGAAAATTCCTATTCACTCTTGCCTTAAAGACACCAAGGTTGTAAGTATCCGGACCAGAAAGGAAGCACCAAACTGCTTAGTTCGGACCGCTGGAAAGTTGACCACATGGAGGTGACCGTGAGGGCTCACGGCGTCTAGTGGTCCGGTGGTAGAAAGTGACGTCGCCTATAAAAATATAAAGATTCTAATACATATGTCACCGGAAAATAACAAGAACCGTAAATTTATAAATTTCCTAGGAAATTTATAAACTTTCGTAGGATTCTAAACGAGAGATAAATTGTATTATTTTACGCCCTCATTTCCGGAAATTGATAAACTTTCGGAACGCATCCGTAAAATAATAAATGGGCGGTAACCAAACGCCATGTGCGCTCTGATTGGTCGAATAAGTCACGTGTCATTCCTCTCCTCCGCCATTTAATTTTGGTAGAAGGCCGGTTTTAATGTTTTATATTTTGTAAGAACAATTCATTTTCGTGTTCATTGTTCAACTCTCCGGCGATGAGAAACACCGATAAAAAATCTAAGCAACCCAGATAACGGCGGTATGCTCGCTTCTTACCACGATGGGTTCAAATTGCCTCGGTGAAATGTGGGCTTCTGAATGTTCCGTTCGTTCATCGTGACGGGAACTCAGTGTGACTCTGACTACCCCATTTGGGATATGATCGAGATGGTATGCCATGTTTTGTATGTTATATTTTATAAGTGTATTTCATTTTTTTATAAACTTTTTGAAATCGTAAAACACGATTTCTGCCGTCTTATTTCGATTAAGTAGGCGTTATCAGCCTATTAATTGTAAAAAGTAACCCGTTAAACCTACCCAGTTTTAAAGTAAAAGTTCAGACAGGCAGGTATTCGAAACTGATAAATGTACAGTTTGGCAAATGTGATTGTACCATAATCTACGAACACAAGCATTGCTACTGTCAACATCGACCAATCAGAGAGCAGTGTGTTATTTTCCGTAATTTATAAATTAGTCGAACCGTTTAGAATCTTACGAATAGATATCCGTAAGTTGATAAATTTACCGTGAGTCGTCGCAAATTTATAAATTTCCGGAAATGTGGGCGTAAAATAATACAATTTATCTCTCGTTTAGAATTCTACGAAAGTTTATAAATTTCCTAGGAAATTTATAAATTTACGGTTTTTGTTATTTTCCGGTGACACATACACCTTACAGCCATTTAAATTCTGATGACAGATAACCGGGGTTTGTATCAGACTAATACGTCTAATAACGGAATCCACTACTTTATCAGGGGGTCTGTCTGTCTTGGTCAGGCCCAAAATTCTATAGAGAAATGAGACATCTCTTCTCTCTGTGGAATGTGGAAATAACTTAACTGGTAGGTCTAGCACACCACTAACGTTTGAGTATTCGAAAAGTAAAGTTTTTTTAAAGATATAGGAAAAGGAAAAAAAGTATCTTTTACTTTTCGATTACTAAAACTTTAGCGGTTCGTGCTAGAGCTACTGTTTTGTTAAAATACGTCTTGCTTCTCTCTTCCACGCTTTGGTGAAAACCGGGCCTTATGTTACCATTATTGTTTAAGCTAGGTTTTGTCAGAAGTTTACCATTTTAAAAATATGGGTCCGTTACTGAGCACATATTTGAACCAACCAGGAATGCTCTACTGTTTGGTGGCTCCTCCAGTAACAACTGGCAATTTTTCTGCCTCATGATTAAATCTTTTACTAACTTTAATTCATTTATTTTACTGCTTATTCCCATAGGTATCGATCAAAATGGACTCAACTCTCCGTCTGTACCACGCACACACCTACCAACACCTAAAAGACGTGGACATCGAGCCGTACGTGAGCAAGATGCTGGGAACAGGAAAGCTGGGCTTCTCACTGGTCCGGATCACGGCCTTGCTGATCAGCTCAGGCCGGCTGTGGATCGGGACCAGCAATGGAGTGGTCATATCTGTGCCGCTGAGCGAGGGATCGAGTAGGGATTCGGTGGGAGGGTCTCTGCCGCCGCAGACTAGACCTAATATGGCTGGTGAGTTATAGGTTATTTTGTAAGGACTAGCCTGGATGGTCTGTGCAGCTGCAAACCAGACCCAATATGCCTAACTCATTAGGCAGAAGTAAACTTTAATATACAAATAATAAATATAAATGGACATTATTCCATATAGCGCCATCTAGCCCTGTTCGTAGTTTTGCTATTGAGAAGAATCTGGCAAGAAACTCGATAGTTTTTTTTTTTTTTTTTTTTTATTGTGGTCTTCAAGATGACCTCACTCCACCTGATGGGAAGCAGTCGTGAGGTCCAGATATGGGGTTGACAAGCACAGTAATTGAAAACTACTTTGCTGGTCAATCTCATTTTGAAGGCCTGCATAAATGCCTTTTCACGCCCCGCTTAAAAAACCCGGGATTGTAGGAAGAAGGAAACACATGCGCTGGAAGAGCGTTCCACGTCTGGATAGCACGACACAGGAACGAGTCACCGAACCTTTTGGTGCGGGCCGACAGTCGCTGGATCGTGTGTGGATGTTGACGCAGACCAGCGCGTGTGGTTCGGGAGTGGAAGGGTGAGGACGAGATCAGTTGGAACCACTCTTCAGAGCATTCGCCGTTGTAAAGGCGGTAGAGGACACTCAACCTGGCAATGTCTCTACGCAGTTGGAGAGGCTCCAGAGCCATAGTTGCCTCTGGGCTACCAATGATGCGGATAGCGCGTCGCTGCAACCTGTCGAGAGCTTCTAGCAAATACTTGGCGGAACCGTCCCAGAGATGAGAACAATATTCCACACAAGAGCGAACTTGTGTCTTATACAAAAGACAGAGCTGCTCAGGCGTGAAGAATCGCCTCACTCTGTTCAGGATTCCAAGTTTACGGGATGCTGTTTTGATAACGCTCTCGATGTAGTCCCGTTGGTTGAGGTTGCTGCGAATATCCATGCCAAGGATGTTAAGGCTATCTTTCACTGGCAGTGGGGTGTTCTGAAGAGTGGGATGGGAAAGGAATGGCGACGTTTTGGCAGTGAATGCGCACACCTGTGTTTTCTTGGCGTTGAACTCGACAAGATTGCGTTCTCCCCATTCGGAAATGCGCTCCAGCACTCCGTCAAGCTTAACGACGAGACAGCGCCTCTTCTCCTCGATATCGGTTCGCTTTGCCACAGGGCGCTCGAAATAACGCGAGTGTACTGTGCTGTCATCCGCATAGCAATGAATGTTACCGAGTGATAACATGTCATTGATATGCAGAAGAAACAAAGTCGGCGATAAGACGGAACCCTGCGGCACCCCGGCATTAATCTGGAGGAAACGCGACTCACTTCCGTCACAGAGGACACGGATCCTACGTCCCTCCAGAAATCCAGCGATCCAGTCACAAAGGCGAGGAGACAGTCCATATGCCGGAAGCTTGGAAAGAAGCGAACGGTGCCAGACACGGTCAAAAGCCTTGGCAATGTCAAGACTGACAGCCAAAGATTCGCCGTGCTTGTCCATAGCCTCACCCCATAAATGCGTTACGTACGCTAGGAGATCACCCGTGGACCGTTTCGGCCTAAAGCCGTACTGGCGGTCGTGAATCAACGAGTGGTCTTCTAGGTAGCGGGTGAGCTGTGCATTAATAATCCGCTCAAACACCTTAGCAAGTACTGAGGTTACAGCTATTGGACGGTAATTGGCTGGGTCTGACCGGTCCCCCTTTTTGGGAACAGGTTGAACGTTCGCCTCTTTCCAAGCCTGCGGCACGAGGCCTGATGTGTAGGAGAGGCGGTACAGGCGAGTCAACACTGGAGACAACTCCGCTGCACACTTTTTTAATACTACGGCTGGAATACCGTCAGGTCCACTGGCTTTCCTTACATCGAGTGACTGCAGCTCCGCACGTACGTCACACTGCCTGATACGAATATCAGGCATTGTGGTGCCGCAATTCGGGGCTATAGGCGGCTGTGCACCACAGTCATCGATGCAGGAGTTGGCGGCAAAGAGGTTAACCAGTAAGTCGGCTTTCTCTTGCGGCTGATGAGCCAACGATCCGTCAAGGCATTTCAGCGGTGGCAGCGAAGGCGAACAGAAGTTAGATTGCACGTGTTTGGCCAGTCGCCAGTAGGAGCGGCTACCCGTTGGGTGTGAGATGAGTTCTTGGCCAACACGTGCAATACGCTGGGCGTCTGCTCTAACGTATGCCCTCTTGGTGGCCTTGGTGGCTTCATTGAAGGCTGTTTTGAGGGAAGCCACGTCAGAGTCATGGATAGCTTGGGCCCTGGCCCAAGCACGGTATGCCGCCTGTTTACGTTGAACAGCTGCGGAACACTCGCGATTGTACCAGGGACCAGCTTTGCTGGCGCTGTCGACATCAGTAAATGGAATGTAGTATTCCATTCCGGTACTGATCTCGCCAGCGACAGCAGATACACTATCCGACGCATCTCTTTCCCCAAAACAGCACTGCCGCCAAGGGACGGAGGCGAAGTACTCTCGCATACCGTCCCAATCCGCCGACGAGTAGTGCCATAACCGCCGCTTCACCCTCACAGGCTGTGGGGGAGGTGCACATGGCACTGTCGCGCCAACCAGGCAGTGATCGGAGGAGCCCAAAGGGGCGCCGACCGACACTAGGTACCCAGCTGGGTGGCTCGTCAGCAGAAGGTCCAATAGGGAGGGCGCATGACCGACAATATCTGGTATCCGGGTGGGCTGGCGTACCAGCTGCGTCAGGTCTTGCGTGAGAGCAAAAGCGTGGGCGGTTCGGCCTGCATGGTCTGTTTTTGGAGAGCCCAACCAGGACTCATGGTGGGCATTAAAGTCTCCCAAAAACACCATTTCAGCATTTGGGAACCGCGCCTGAGCGTTATCTGCCGCCTGACTCAAATGGTCAAAAAGTCGAGTTGTCTCGGCGTCGCCTTTGTGGGAGCGGTAAAGGCACGCGTAAACTCGGCTCGTGGAGCCCAAGTCTACGTGCACCCAGAGAGTGGAGAAGGATGGGTCTTCTAGGCAGCGAAGACGGTCACAGCAGACATCCGCCCTGACGAAAAGACATACTCCGGCCTTGGAGAGGAAGGACTCTTCCAATACATAGCCGGGATAGTGCAAGTATGACGTATCGGCAGGGCGACCTATCTGTGTTTCCGTCAAAAAGAGCATTGCAGGCCTCACCGTCTCGAGGTGTTGGTGGACGGCGTTGAGGTTTGCATGGAGTCCGCGGATGTTAGCGAACTCCACCTCAAACAGCGTGTTGGTGGGGGATGGGGATGCCGCTGTAGGCCTTTTTCTTTTTCTGACTGCCATAGAAGGGGGGGGGGGGGGAAGGGCGTGAAAGGACGACTGTCGTCGTGGCAAGGGTAGACAAAGCGTGGTGCCTTACATTGATATCTGGACGTGTGGAATAGCGTGGGCCGGTCCGCCGGACGGAAGGGCTCCCGTACCCCCTCGGGAATGGTCGCCGGGCCCCCACCGGAACCGGGCACCACCCGGCACGACGAGCCATCCCGAGATTATGCGCGACCTGGTGGGGCAGCCTCCAGAGGTGGTTAGCCCCCTTTGGGCCCCTGTACTATGCCGCGGGCGGCCAGCGGCACCACCGTTTCTACGGGTCTCCCTGGCCGGCGGGCCGATACGCACCATCCACACAATATCGCCGTAAAGGCTTCCACTGGTCTAACGCTTGCCACGACCACAGTCCCCCTGGCTCCGGTTAGTGCAGTGCTGATCCCGGAACGCGACCCGACCGAGATAGGCCAGGGTCACTTGGCGGGTTTTACGCAACTGCATGGTGGTACCAGCAACCGGTCGACATATGTCTCCCACCTGGAAAGCAGATGACCTGCCACAAAGGATCCGATATTTTCAACATACATGGTTTGTTTACAATCATTCGAGTCACAGAGTACATTATAGGTAGTTTCAATAAATTGGGCAGAGGTAGAGATTATCCCATGATGACCATACAATCTTGTCATTTGAAAATTGTTGAACATTTTAATTTATGTTAATTTCTCTGTCTTACCTCTTTCTCTGGTTTTCTGGAAGAGAATGCCTCTTGGCATTTAGTCCTCTATTTGTACTCAATTATGTTAAAGAATGAAAAAGTAAATGTAACCCATGCTTCATCTGTTGTAATTTAATATGCGACTCAAATATGTGCGAAGGTAGTGCAACAAGAGTTTTAGGTTAGGTCAAGTTGGGTTATTTTGAATTTCAGTGTAACATTGGATCCATTATATAAAGACTAAAAAACCGAAACCCGAAACGTCGGGCAAATACAGTTAAAAATAATAGTTTTCACCTTAGTTCAAATGTTGCAGAAAACCCGGTTTTTTAGTCTTTATATAATGAAAAATGCAACAAGAAAGTTTAAAAACCTATTGAATAGTGGATTCGATAGGTTTAAGAACAAAGTAAAAGTACCTACATACTGTTTTGTATGGTTTGAGCCAATCCCTCATAGACAACATCTTTTAGTTGAAGTACTCGTCAAAATTAACTGACTTAAAGACTGGATTCAATATTACATTAAAATTCAAAGTAACCCAACTTGACCTTACTTTATTTAAAAAAAAATACACATTGACTTATGATTGTTGGTGTAATCTCTAGGTCACAAGTTACCCAACTTGACTGTACTTTATTAAAAAAAATACACATTGACATGGTTGTTGTCGCAATCTCCAGGTCACACAATGGACCGCGCGCGTTCAGCCAGCCCGAGCGGCGGCGCGATCCCCTGGTGCTCCATGGCGCACGCCCAGCTCAGCTTCCACGGCCACCGCGACGCCGTCAAGTTCTTCGTGGCCGTGCCCGGAGCACACGAGGCCCCCGGATCCCCGGCCAGGACCCCAGACTCACCGAAAACACTCGCCATACCACCCATGCTTGTCATCTCCGGCGGGGAGGGATATATCGACTTTAGAATAGGTGAGTTTTGATTAGTTTTAAAGTTATGTCCGTTTTGCGAAGCTAAATAAACGTTTAATAGGAATTGGTGAATCTCTTGAGTTAGCAATATGAAAATGATTAAAATAGACACTAGAACTGGACTTCAACACTTTATAGCAATTTCAAAACTAATGCTTTCATGAAATTTGAATCCTATAGAAAAAACACAAAATGATATATTTAAATAATAGAGCTAGTAATACTAAAGTATTACATAACATAAAATAAACTGCCTATAGACGTTCCACTACTGGGCACAGGCCTCACCTCAACTATGAGGTGGAATGAGCCACTAAAGTATTAAAAAAACAATTTGTTATACTATTCTGTTGACCATTGTATTGCTATTACATCTCGAATGAAACGCTGAAGAAAAGATGTAATTTTTCCGTATGTAACTGTATATCACCTTATACCAATAAGATAATAAAGCAAAATTAAGATAGTTTTAAAATTGCTTTAGGAGGTTGCAAGCACCCATACAAAATAAAAGTTGGATGTCGCCTAAAAACATTATTTGGACCGAAATTCTCTGGTTAATGTGTAGGCTAGTAAATTGTGATTTGTAGGCTGTAAAAAAGTATTCAATAATGTTCTCAAGCAGGGATGAGAGCCTCCAGATAAATTGCGCTGGCGACAACTATAACATTTTAAAAAATACAGTAATTGGCTTAGATAAAGGTTCTAATAAATACATCAGTTCAAATACTTCTCATACCTACTTCACTTACTCACGAAGCTGCCAAATAATTTAGGGTATTTTTATTGTGAAGTTAATTGTATGTAAGACTACACTACTGACTCACACTCAGGGAAAATGACGATGATTCTTACGTGAGTGACGATATTACCATCTAGTGAAGCTAGCAGCAGTCCATCGAATACTAGAAGAACTCAAAAATCTTTATAGCATAATTATGTAGTCACGTTACTAAATAAAAATACACATTTCAGTCAGTATATTCCGGATAAATCAGTACAACCGTTTTCTTCAGATTCATGATATGTTAACAAAGTAACAATGTACAATAAACCGACTTCAAACTTCAAAGCAAGCAATGTGCACGTTAGCATATTATACATATGACATATTTTAAAATACAAATGAGCTTCTGCTTAATAAAGCAAATAGAAATAGTAGTGTTTTATGTGATGCTTATTACGCTTTCCATATAATTAGATATACCATTACGCTTTTCTTAGAAATGGTATCGCTTAGTACTGTATCGACTGAAGGTTTCCGGGCTAAAATTGCCAACATTATTTGTGCGTATTGTTTGATTTGAGTTACAGGTGCTGTTTTTCTACTAAAATGTGTCATAGGGAGACATGCCATCGCTTACTGACTGTACATGCGTCCGCTGGTTGTTGATGTTTTACTTTTCATTTGTTTTAAATAAGTATGACATTGCTTGGCTTTTAAATGTCTGTTCATAAAATATGTGACTACCATTGATATATCACGGACATACCTGTCGTGTATGATGTTTCGTCAAGACCTATTGTTTGTATTTGGCAGCCACCAATTTTTTTGCGGATTGACTTAACGTTCAATATGTTTAACTACATTCAAATACAAAATCACTCACTTATACTCGATACTCTCAATAACGTGACATCCATCAACTTCCAACAGACGGCACATTCCTCGTAATATCTTCACACATATTAACTCCCACATTTTAGTTGAAAACCTATAAAGCTGCGGTCTCATTATAATTTCCCCGGTTTTTATTTTGTTTGCCATTAGAAGAGCATGCGGACGACCGTGATCCGGCCTCCCACCTGATGGTATGGAGGATAGTTCCAAACCCTGAACGTACCTGATAGATTAAGCCCTATAAAGTTTCCTTTTTTACCAATACGGTACGTTTATTTTTATAATCACATTTGAGGGCATGTTCTTAGCTTGGAATCACGAGTAACACTATTTGTTGACTAATTTACTAATGGTACCGTTACATTACTCATCACTAACGCATGGAGCCTGACCAAAAATATCGACTGTTTGAAACAGGTGCCTCTTTTTACCAATATTTGAAATTTTACCTCTCCTCTCCCGCAAAGTATGCACAAGTGATTGAGCAGTGACGCAAGATCAAGCCAAATACGAATACTGATCTTCCCTTCATCTGAAAGGAAGATCAGTATTCGTATTTGGCTTATCAATTCAATCCATCTGGATTGAATTGATATAGGGTCGGCTCACTCAGTTCGATTGAACTGTCAAACCCACCTTTGGGTCAGCAGGGATTTAAAAAGTATTCTTCTACTTGTTTATCGTTTATTTTATTTATGTCGAAGGCGAATTCTTTGAAGCCATATTGGCAGGAGTCTTCCTAAGGTGCCTTCAAATAAAACCTTTAAATCAATTTTACAAGGGTAATTATGAGTGGAGACACACTCATAATTACGCTCAGTAATTTGGTTTTGCTCACTTTAGGGTAAATACATGAATAATATAATGTAAAAACTCCTTATTTTTGGTCAGACATCGGTTTTGCAAAGATACGCAGAGTGGTATTTGAATCATACAAACGATCGAACATCCAATAACCCACCATACGCTTGATTTCGCTTCTAATTTATCAAAAACGAATCACCAAGTGAAATGCTGATATTGCAATCGGGTATATTTGCTCAGACTTTTAAAAATCTGTAACTGAATTATTTTCAAGTTTGAGCGATATGTCTGCTTTGCTTGTAAGCTTTGAGGTAAAAGGTAAGACGGGTTCGTCATGGTAATTTGAAAATTGTATTTTAAAACAATAATTTGGTTGCTAACGTGTATATTGCTAATACATTAACTGTAGATATTTAACAAGTGTCTCAGTATGTTCAATGTATGTAATGTAGTAAGTTTTACATGATTTTACTCACTGTCACATTTTGTGTATATTTTTTCAGAGATACTGCTGGAATAAATGTTTTGATTTGACAAGCTTTGAAGGTTATCCACAATAATAATGCGATGAACAACGGTAAAGTGGTTCATTTTTGTGTTCACTATAAGTCCATGCTTTTGCTGTAATTTATCAGATATAGTTGAATTCTATTGTCATCAAAAGGAAGTTTAATTAGGATATTGAGTATTATTAATTTCAAATCGTTTACAACAAGCACATACACATTTACAGTCAATCGCATATAATATTTTTAACTGAATAAAATGACAACTGAGAGGTCACTTAAGTAGTAGTTGGCTTTGAAAAGTGAACACAGTATGTGCGTACTACTTTACACATAGAAAAGGCTCAGTCGTCATAACAGCATAAATTGTTAGATTCAATTAACTATTTTATTATATTAAAGCCATTTATCTGGACACCTGGGGTAAGACATTGGAAACCACCTGAGTCACCTGGGAAACATAGAATTAAACGCAGTGTTGTTGGTAAACGAAAAACAAGCGGGCCTGGTTAGCAGCGAGTCCTTGTCATCCAAACCAAGGATATTTATTCCATTCAATCGGAGTTACCCTGCTATAATGTTTCTTCTACCATTTCAAGTGCTAACAAAGTCAAACTTTACAGCGGATTCCGAGATGGAGGACAGTGTAGTGATCGCCGAAGACGGTTCCTCAAGCGGGCAGAGTTCTCTGGCTGAACGAGCGTCCAAGAGTCACCTGATTGTATGGCAAGTGGCGTCGGCCTAACGCAGGGCCAGCCGGGCGCGCCTCAGCTCCGACTCTGACTTCGTGTATGTGTGCACCTCCACCAAACCGGCGGTGATCAACGCGTGAAGCGGCATGCTGTGAATAGGGCATCGAGGTTTGGGAATGTAGTTTTGTGAAATATGGTTGTTGCTCGGACTGTAGGAAGACAGAAACCCGCTGGCGGGTCGGCCTTTTGAAAGTTCAAAAAGTGTGTTCGTTGACGGTTTTTCATTTCATTTTCTTACACATGCCTTACTTAGGAGGCAGTGCGAGCCATACTCTAACAGTGCTAGTTCAGTACGGATTGTTTGTAAGATTTGTCACTAAATCTTACCATTATATCAAGCCGCCCTTTGAACTCCAAGCAGGCTTAACGGCTGACTTCTAGGGACGTCAGCCGGGACCAACTGCCTAACGTGCCTTATGCCAGGAAAATGTATCACTAATTATTGGCGACCGGACTTGGCGTCTGTTACTCAACGTAGGTGATCATTGCTGATCCACAGGCGCCAACTGAGTCACAAAACATTTATGAGAAAGACAGATTTTTATTTATTTATTGAAGGCAGTTTTTCCCGCTCAAAATAAAACTATTAAAGTCATAATACCTTCGTAAAATATGAATTTCTATTTTTGTTTTCTTTTACTTTTTAAATGAAATGTTGTAATATCTTTTAAAATCAAGTGTGAATAATAATTATTCGTGAATAAACATCTTGTTTGTCGTACGAGTAATAACCAAATTGTGATTAGATACATTCCCAAACCATCGGCGAATAAGGATTTATGTGGAGAAACAGGTTTGGGTCTGAATTACTTGAAATTAGGAGTTTGGTTGCAATCGCAAATTGATTTGGTTAAGAGTCGGTCCTCGTAATCCATTACCTATTCACCTCATCGACGCAGTTACTTTAGTTCGCGCTGATAACCGTTTGTTAGTTGGGCCTCTCTTGGGTAATATGGAAATTGACCAAAATAGCGAGCTGCTTACTGTGCCTTCCAGAGAAAGGAAATGCCAGAAAAATACATCAGATGTTATGAAGCCGCCCCAAGGCATTCGACTAGGCTTGACGCCTGATATGAAAAGGCAACATACGTGACCAACTACTTAATGCACCTTCCACAGCACGGCCACCCTAAGGCATTCGACTTCCGATGTCGAGGAGTTTAATGTACTGTCTGAAGAACGGGCACATAAATAAATTTCCTGACTCGTGCAAAGCATAACAACATTCATCGGTGCCGATCCGTTGTCGTTAGTGAATCTTAAGCAACCATTTTGAAGAAATCAAATTGAAATAACAATAAAACGTACCTTTTTTGCAATAAACCAACGGGTATATCAGCGCGTGCCCAAGTAACTGCTCCCTTCATTCGTGTGTCATCACCACAGGTTCACGTCACGTTGTCAGTCTTGGACGCAGTGCTCGGCATTAAGGACTTGAACATTTGTGTCTATTATGCATATATCTACCTATTAATTCCTTCCCACGAACAGCAGCATACACAGGCATTTACAAGGATTTTGAAGCGTGTGGCTTATTACATATCAAACTATTGATAACTTGTGATATGAACTAAATGACGATTTAAGTCTGAACCCTAGATTTTGAAATAACGCTCAAAACTCGATTTAAACTCAGCCATTTTACTGGTAAGATTTCAATATTTAGACCAATAAGAGACTAGAATCTATTCTTAAGTGCAAATTCATTATTGGGTGTTATTTCAGGATACATGCCTCAAATTGTTGCCTTTGTGTGTTGTTATTCGTATTACTTTATTTGATAATCGTTGTTTATGTCTTGATTTCATCGTATTGCGTATTAAGTGTAGTTTGTAGTACAGCGTTTATATCGACGTGTTCATCTTTAGCACCGATATATGGCTTGGATAATCATTTTTCACCAAACTGATCCCACAAGAAATTTCCACTTTTCAAAATCGGCCCGAGCACGAGTAAGGAATAAAATACGACGTACGAAGTTCTGTTATCAGCCTGGTTTTACATATCTTGCATTATTGTATTTAGCAGTCCTTCTCATAATAAGTCTATGATATGTTTACATGTATGTACAATGTTCTATTTTTTAATAACACTAGCGGCCCCCCCGACTTCGTCCGCGTGGACTTAAAGGCACATTTTGTTGTAATAGTGTCACCACATCGAAAATAGACATAGTGTAACAACGCGATAAAAATGTTTTAGATTTCAGAGATCAGTTCGGTGAGAAATGATTTTGGAGGCCATGTACGGGATACGTACAGTCAACCATAGCTAGAATAACACTGCCAGTATCCGATGACCTGTCAGTAAATGAACTCTCATACCAAGTGTCTACGGCTTACATTCCAGTGTTAATCTTGACCGGTGGTTGACTGGACATTGTATCATTAGTGTAAGGCCCAGACTCCACCAGAGCTGAGCGGAGATGTGCGGCGTCGAGCTGTGTTTTCAACAACCAATAGAATCACATCTCCACATCTCCATGTGTGAATAACGCAATTTCATTGGTTGTTGAAAACACAGCTCGACGCCGCACATCTCCGCTCAGCTCTGGTGGAGTCTGGGCCTAAATGTTGAACTCGCGTTCTGCTCGCTGCTCGCTCGCGACGAGCTTCGCTGCACGCTCACACGGCGTCATCGACTGATTCGGTGTTTAGTTCTCGGCGTGTTTAGCTTAATCTCATATAGAATAAATGTACAAGATGTAACCACCAAATAATATTTCATTTTAGTAGTGTTTGTAGGATTAGACTAACAAGATTTTTATAATTAAAATAATATAGAGGTGTAGATATCGTGGAGATTCTCATGAAACAGTCGGGCTGTGGTTGTATCATCTGCATCACAATTTAAACTTTATTTTATTATATCATAAGATTGTTATGTTTCACTTTAACGAGTATTGTAGCAATAATTCATACTAAATAGATGTTTAAATATATAATATAGAGAAACTTTATAAATGTTGTGAAACCGAGGAATTGTATACCTTTCCTAGGCAATGGTATACAATTCCTGGCCAACTTAGGAAATATATACATTTGTCAATGATTCTCTAATTCACGAAAAATGTACTCAATAGATACGAAAAAATCCATAGAATAGCAAAGTAAATTTATATTACTACGCACACAAAGTGAGATTCTAATTCTAAATGTTTATTGACCAAGGTAACATGTTTTGACTATAACTTATAGAAAACATTATTTTCCTATCTGTGTATAATGCCAACGACTCGTTTCTGGCATTTGTCACTGCACTTATTAAGTATGTAGTCATTAGCACCCTCTGTAAAAATCCTCATTCACATAGAATGTATTTCCCGTGAACACAGATGGGATGGATTTCTCACTAAAGTGAGCCGTCTAATATTAATACTCCCTTTAACAGTGTTTATTTATTTATTTTTCAATGAAGCCGCCGAAGCCAGCAAGACGGTATACATAAGAGCAGACGGCCAGTGTATTTGTAAGGGTAGCCGTTCCTACTGGTGACTAAAGAGTGACTGAGCTGACCATAGATTCACAATTCATTCGCTGACCAGGAGACTACTCCATAATTTATCAGTACGGTTATACCACCACCACCAGCGGCGGACAGTGAAAAACTTTTGCTGTTAGTCTTGACATTGCCAAAGCACTTAACTGGGTCTGGCTTCGTTCACCTTTTTACTGACTTCTGGCTTATGTTTTGCTATTTTCACGTGTTTTCCTATGATCGGAACGGAATTCAGCAAGGCTTCGTCTTACCGGTGACAAAAAAAATATCTGCATAGCAATGACATATTATTTCTTGGTAAGATTACTTGTTGTGCAGAGGAAAGCAAAGTTCCCACGCATGATTTTAAGCACCCTGTGGCAAAGCTGTCTGTCATACAGGAAAAGATGAGAAGTCTTTACGGCAAGCTCAACAAGCAAATCTGAACAACAAATCTGACTTTTGAACAGCACAAGTTGACTCCTGTTGGAAATACCTCTCTTGTAACGGGAACAGTTTCGCTAAGTACTTACTCGAAGCTATCGCCAGGTGGCAGCTACTATTTGGAACCCATAGGCAACTATTACCCTCGAGTCTCTTTAATTTCGTACTAAAATTACTCCTCCTCTATCCATCTCCTCTCTATCGCCTTTACAATTTAGAGTGCGCTGACGAATGGTTCCAATTGTCACACGTCTACCGTACCACGCGTGCTGGACTAATAGTCAATCTGATATAATCCAGTATCTTTTGACCTGCCCCAAAAAGTTTGGTTATACATTTCTACTATGTCGTACGATCTAGACATGGAACGCTCTTCCAGCCTTCCCGGCAGGCAAAGCAATGTGAATTGGATACAAAACAAAGTACACAGTTAATACTCTGAACATGCTTTGCAACTCTTCGGCACACCCTTGTAATATTTTTTTTTTTATTCAAAATGGGTTTGACTATCTCGTATGGTAGAAACCGACGACGAGGCCGATAATGGAACACACTTACCCAGAAACTGCCTATTCACTCTTGCCTTAATACGCCAAGGTTGCATGCATCCGTCAACACAGACGCGGCGAGTGTTTTCACTCCCTGGGCGGCTCGGACCAAAATGACGTTTAGCACGGATTTCTGGAACGTCTACCACATGGGGGGAAGTCCTTCCGCCGTTTTTAAATAAGCGTGTAGATTCTTAAAGCTGATCTCGTCACTGTATTGAAGGTTTCGATATTCACAAATAAGCAACACACTCATACATGTGGTGAGATTAACGTACATCTTATAATCCGAACGTTGTTTGTTTCATGACGAGTATATTTAACAGAATATGTATAATAAAATCATTCAGCGCAGTGGTTAGCTACCGAATGGTAAATAAATGCTTGAATGGCTTTATTCGTTTTAGTTTTAAGCATGCATGCTGACATTATTTATATTTGTACCATATTATTTCCTTATTCGAACCAACTTTTGGTTATGTAAGCGTTTTATCTGTCTGTAGTGCTGTAAAATACTTAGGTTTTACTCTTATGAACTTAACTTAAATTTTCCAAAAATATAAAAGTAATCACTTAGCGCAACTCTGCATGCAAATTAGACATTGGTAATGTTAAAGTTTCACATTTTCAGTGAATATTGGACAGAACGAGATATTAATTCATTAAAAAAACACTTATGGCATTTATTCGCATACAAAAAAGCAGCCACATAATGAAACGCAATAAAAAAAAATACACTTACGCGGAAAGAGCACAAGATTGTAAGAATACAAAATTTTAGCCCTTCCAAAATTAATCTCTGTATTGCTGAATCTAACCATATTCATTTTTATTAGTATCAACTTACACTTCTATAAAATATTAAGTGTTGGAATAACTAAAAGCATCATCAGAAAAAAAGAGTATCGTGATCATCCGCTGATGTCATGTGCTTTTGTGAAACGCTTATTTATGTTTTTGGAAAATTAATTGAAACCGTATAAGTATATGTCATCTAGTAACGTGATCATACGACTATGTAAATGATTTTAATTTATAATAAGATCACCATTCGCAAAGACTTCGAGTATATTTAATTTCTTAGTAGACGTTTCATAGTGTCTATCTAAATACTATAATTTATCTATAAGTTCGCCGCTAGAACATGTTTAACATTTGAGTTAAATAGGTACTATTTAATTCGAATGTTAGCAATGTATACTTACGGAAAAATCCATAACAACTTTCAGTTAAATGTTTCGTTAGCGTGATTCTAAAATTTCTAAACAATCATCTACCTTTGTCTCAAATATTTTCTACATTTTTGAAGCTATCCGGTCATCCGAAGACCCTTTTGAACTAAAATATTTTTTGTTTTTATCAGTGGTCATAAAGTACTCTTTCTATGTAGAGTTATACTTTTTAAAATGTAACGTATTCTAACAAAAAAAATATGAACTCTCGTACTAGACCTAAAAACATGAATTGATAATAGTAGTTAGTTACTGTTTGAATAGTCTAAATAAATTGAGGCAAATCTAGATCTTCCTTCACCAGGTCTTAAAATCAGCACCCTGTATAGTACAATGGTGTGTTTTGTTTACTAGCCATTACAACACCCCTTTTTCAGATCGTGTTAGTTTCCATTTAGTACTGTTTTAACCTATTTTTTAACACTCAGTGAAGTTCATGAGACATTATATTTCGACAATATTTCTTTCGATATGAATAATGTAACACTTTCGTAAATTTATTTTGTAGGTTCAAATCTTTTTTTTGTATGTTTGCTTTAGCCTACATACAAAAGTGTTAAATCAAGTGTCATAATATTGTTTATTGTACTTGTTAAAGTGTAAATAGGGACTATGGGGCCTATTTGTAGTTTTTCTAAAGTGTTTGTGACCCTTTTTTATTTCGAAATACAAACCTATATTATTTATACTGTGTGTCTAGGTTTGTATGATGGTTTATGAAAAACTAGAATTAGGCCCATAGAGTGTAAATTAGTTATTGTAAGTCGTGTCGTTTGTAATATCTTATACAACTCATGGTGCAAACATAATTAAGGAGGGTGTCTGTGAGTCTACCAGAATCTTATAACAGTGTTTTTCTACCATTAAAGTTGCGGCCGCCCGCGACTTCGTCCGCGTGGACTATTCACTTAAAAAAGGTGTGAAAAATAGATAACGACCCAGACTCAACTAACACTGGTATGTTAGTTGAGTGTTAACATAGGTATGTTTGTTGAATTTTAAAATTTATTCAAAATTACGACACGATGATTTTTTAAAAGAATATAGTTACCTTCATTTCTAAAAGCTCTTGTAAATTTCTTACTTTGGTTGTATTGCGCAATGAAAAGTTCTTACCTTATAATAGAAGTGAAAACAAATAGGTGCCATTTATACTAAACGGTGCATGCAAAAGGCGCGTTGTATGAAATTATGCGAAGTATACAGGCCTTCACGATGAGATTGACCAGCTCACTAACTGTTATTATCAACCCCATATCTGAACCTCACTGCTTTCCATCCGATGGAGTGGGTCATTCTGAAGAGCAATAGTACATTGTTATCCTAGGGGTGAAAGTAACTTATTTAGTCCCGAGACGGGGTTTGGCGCCCGGAACGAAGTGAGGGCGCCAATAGTTCGAGGGACTAAATAAGTCTTTCACCCGAGGTAAACACTGCTTTTCATTACGAATACGAGGAAAGTAAAAATAAAACATGAATTAGCCAAAGAAAAAGATAGAAAAATAAATGAAGATCGAATTGGCGCTATCCCGCCTATTTTGTTTGTTTTTTTTTCTGTGGCGGGCCCACTATTCAGCCATTATTTTTTATTTTTTTCATTGGAAAAAAGGTAAATATTTTGCTCTAAGCTAAGTTATTTTGAAGAAATTGTTGAAACTGAATTATAATAAAGTTATTTATAAAATATACATTCTCTAATCAATACTTAACTTTAAGTTATTTCAATTTTACATCGTGGCTGTATACAAAGTTGGAACATGGTTCAATAGATATGTGAAAAATAACCAAGTTTTTTTTTAATAATTTGGCAGCTGTCAGTTGAAAGTGATTCTCCCTAGGGATGAAAAGTATTACTTTCAGCCCGCTTCTCAGGTCAGTAATGACCTACTTTCAGAGTATGAGTAATGAAAATTCTTTTAATAACATAGCTTTTGGCTGCAAGTCGGCCAATAGGCCGGCGGCGAGAAGCTAGTCAACTCTATAATCTATAGCAGTCCGAATCGTTCTACACAGACTTCACCTAGTAGGATAGGTAATACTAAATACCTTATTAAATACCTATTTTGATATTATAAGAGCTGATAATCTATGTTTTTAAAACTTATGTCTGTAATGCTAATCGCGTGGGTAACCTTATTAGCCATTTTAGTTATTATTACAAAATGTTAGGCGAAGTAAGATCTGATTTTTGTTTCAACCTCAATATCGCTGGCATTTAATTTTTTTTTTTGCGTTGTTGTAAGTCTGGTAGACCTGATAGGCATATCATTGTTTTAATCTTCATTGTCATTTATTTAATGTGTTTTGAGGGAGAAATTTTAATATATTCTTTATTTTTTATTTATCAGGTTAATTGTGATTAGTTTAACGTCCTCTGGTGTTATTACCGAGGTGTGTGCAATGAACATTAGTTTTATGTTTACCTTTTGTCTAGGGTTAGAAATTAGTGGAATCTTTTACAGGTGGCGCTGGCTACAAAGAATTGCTTATTTTTATCATCATAATCATTGTAACCGTATGTATTTGCTGTAGAAATGACATAATAAGATTATACACTGGTAGGAAGATATTTTGTAACCAGCGTCACCGGCACATCCTAGTCAAAATAAAACGATGTAGTGGTGTAAAGTTAGCTAGAGTTACGCTGTTTTGCTTTATAGATATAATCGCAAACTATGTCTAAAGATCGCCTTTACACAGAGCTGACTTATGTCAGGCGATATCTAGCATACTAGTGTGGATAAATATATATGTACATTGTATGGTTACAACTTACGGATCCAAAACATGATGAAGTGTCCTTAGAGCTTATTCCACTGACATTGATTGAATAAACTCATCCGTCTGTTGAATTATTTGTAATGACAACTTACAAAAGTCATTCGAATAAGATGTCAACCGCCGCACTCAGAGACGTCAATGAACGTTAATGGTTCATTAGAGTCAAAATTTTACATTCTAAAAAGTTCTTTATTCCATTTGTAATAAAGTCTCTTTTGAAAAATGGACTTTTGACTTTAATGAACCATTAACGTTAATTGACGTCTCTGAGTGCGGCGGTAAGATACGTTTGTTTTATTCAGTGAATTTGAGTGGAATAAGACTGAGGGAGTTAAAGTGCTTGAATCAATGTTTAAATTATTCAAAAGCTTTCAAGTTAATTAAGGTAACCAATAAGCGTTTTTAGAGCTACAAATTATTTTCTTAATAGTTATCAGATTTAGGATTTTGATTTATTTATGTACTTATAATGAAATGAAAAAAATAAGATTAATTATTTAACTTTTTATTATTTTTTATCGTTTAAGTGATTTGTTTTATAAAATGAACTATTGGCGTTGTTTTGTATAGTCGTGTCGTTTAAGATCTTTAGAAAGTATATTCGATGAAAAATCATTATTTTGTGGACTCATGTATTTGGATAACATATTTAATTTTATTATAATTACTAATATTTTTACTTTGTGTTTTTTATATTCATCTATTGATAATTCAGACATTTTCCAAATCGTCAGTTAATTGTAATGATCTATTTAATTTTTTAACTTGTTTGTCATGCAAATAAAAAAAAGCTGAAGATTTAGAACTTTCTTTTATTTAATACTAATGTATATTTTGATTCGGGAGTAGGTAGGTGTTTAAAAAAACAATCATACAATGCAGTTTATATTTATTAAGTATAATGAAATCGAACGTAACACACAATGCAACATATTACAACGTCAGCCAAAACATTTAACCCAATTATAACCTAAATTATACAATCATAATAACTATTTTACAATACTCGTTTGTTTTGATTAAATAATCACAATATAAGTACAAACCCAAACTTTGTGCACTCAATGTTCGTTGAATTCTCATGTTAAGATGTAGGTTCAATACCTATTCATTTGCTTTGACTACAGATGCCTAGAAATTACAGAATAAATAAATAATCGTAGGTAAATAATGTTATTTCAACTCGTTTGTATATACAAGCAGACACAAACATACAAATTATCCGTTCGGGAAATTATAACAATGGAAAACCACATGTACCTAATTCATATAATATGTATAATCAACGTATGTTGGTTATCATATCATCAAACAATAAGTTAATTACAATAACCACCTACAAACGAGTTGAATTTATTTGCCTTTCAAAAAAAGTTATGATGATTTTTTGCTGGCATGGCATTTCGCGAGACGTCCAGTTCAATGTACGAAAATAAAATAGTAAGCCCAATGTACCTAGGTCATATAAATATTCGTAATTAGGTACTTGTGTGTTAAATTAAACAATTTGTTTTGTTACTCATTTTACCCGACACTTGTGGCTTTTAATTTGTTGCTTTAAATTAAACTGTCATTTGAAAATACAGTTATTTTATTGATTTTGACAGCGTTATAGTCAAACGTAACAAACACATTGCGATAGCGTTTGTTATTTCTTACAAAAGTCTGCTCCGCTCGACATGAACGAATTCTCAGTGTGGATACACTGTTATATTAGATAACCCGGCCTAGGTATCAAGACGCAAAAAAAACTGTATCACTTACTGCAATTTGCATTTTTTGTCTAAAGTGAGAATTTGAAATAATAAGTACCTCTAATCTGAAGAAAATGGAAGCCTTTACGTTGTAATTTTGTCTTACAGACAAATTTCTTTATTGCTATTTCTTTTATGAGATCAAAGTACCAAGTGGCATTCATTTCATTATCTACTGCTAAATTACTAATCTTTACAGCTAAAGCTGGAGTATCTGCAGTTTTTTTGTTTTTTAATTAAATTGATCGAAAATTAAGTATTGCCAAAACTGAGTCAATGGTTTAAGATTGCGATAACAATAGTTATAAATCGTAAAATATAATTAACTGATGACTTCTACTTTTCTAAGCAATACCTACCTACATGATGATCAAAGTGGACCCTAGGTATTTAGTTTAATATTGCGATACCTACTTTATTTAAAACAATGATGTACGTATTTTCAATGTTGGTGAACTTTTGTTAATTTACATTCTTTTTATTTTATCGTACGCTACAAAGTCGTTGAATGAATTTTGAAAGTCTTATTTTAGAATTTTACTAAGTTACAAATTAAGTTGATCTTATCATTATAAATTGAAGTTATCACTATGCGTGAGGTCATCGCGGAAATTCAGGAAGTACTTGTGATTTGCCTTTTTGATTACTCTATTTTAGTCAAATTTTAAAATAAAATCAATGAATCACAGCATAATATATTTAAGTAGGTACGTTTTGCCACAGCGATTGTAGTAGGTAAAGTAGATTAGGTAATATTATTTTTTATGTGGAAGAATTTAAATATCACCAAAATGATAGAATTATATCACAATTGTAAAGCTGAAATGAATGGTTTCATTTTGACATCAATAATAAAAAATACAGGATGAGAAGAGCAATATAATTCTAAGGCGCACAAATCGCTGTAGCCTTTTGTATGAATTTTATGCTATCATTAGGTCTGTAAACTGTGTGTGTATGTGACCTGAAAAATATAGAAATATTTTCCTATTATAGGGTAGACAGATGCACTATCCTTAGACTTGTTGCGTTGCTCACCTAACACAATTTAGCTTCTTCGACTGAATACTCCATTCATAGTTACTCATCGGACTATTGGATGCTATACCCTTGGCCTAATTTTTCAAAGGACATCTTAAATGTATCCATCATTCCTTTTTACCCGAAAGTAAAATATTGAAATGGTAAAAAAGTTCTGTGAAATGCATGTATGATTGATCATTCGTTACATTATTTAGTTCATAAATAGGTATTAATCTATAATACTCATGTAATATAAATTTAATTCATGCAATGTTATCTACTAATTCTGTAGGTACTTTTGGTACATAATAATTGCTTATTAGGAAGGAATAAGTGAATCAAAAAATTGACTTACTACATAGGTACTTATAAAGGGTAAGTAATCTTTAAATTGTTATTTTACTTACCTACTACAGTGGTTTCATTGGACAAAATTGTATGACATATTATTTCCTGATAACTTCCAGATCTGTTTGACCATTTAGCTAAATAAGTGGTCGATTACTTTGTTTCTCGTGTCTGCTAATTAACGTAGTCTGGTTAAAACTAAGCAGGCATAAATACATATGTAAGTCCTTTGAACACTTGAAAGATGCTTAGGATACCAAAAACCAAGCTTGGAATCGAAGTGAAAGCAAGTCTTTCGACACAATTATTGAAACCTGAATTGATTGATATTATTCACTGTCAATCTGGTTAGAGAGATAGTTAACCTGCTTAGTCGTCGTTTACTTTCACGGAAGGACTAAAGACTATGAGACGTACTTGTACCTGTTGTCCCAGAGCGCAAAATAAAGTCAAAGGTACTTATTAGAGCCTTATCGGTAGCACAGCCTCGAAGGAATAGTGTGACGTGTTCACTGAACGTCAGTCTCGAGGCCCTGGGGTTTTGTGTTGCTATCTTAACCGGTGTAGTAGGTACTCGAGTTAACTTTAATTATCTTATTGGTCTCAATAGTTGACGGCTACGTTATGTACAGCCTACAATCGTTATAACAACAGTTCTACATACGTTGCTTATTTCATTAATTTAATCTAACAGCTTCAAGACTGATTAACATTCAAACAAGACAAATCATTTACCTAAGCCTTCAGATATTGTTTATTTGAGTTTATTAGATGGAAGCTGGACAGTTTAAGTTATTAAAGAGAAAATTAAAAAGCTAAATGTATTTATTCAGTATGGAGCCTTGGAGGTTGAAACTACTAGGTATATTGGCAAATTGCATTTTAATTCCGCCTAGCGCTTTGCATTGGCATGTCTCAACAAGTGGAATTTACCTATATTAGGTAGTTAAAATGTTAACCAGGATTGAAGCTCGATATCGTCAATCAGAATATGAGTTAAGTAATAAATAAACAGGTTGAAGATGTTGAAAGAACCGCTTAATAAACTTTCTTAGTGCATATGGAAGTGACATTCCTGAGACCAATTACTGGTCTTGCATTGAGATGCTACGAGTAAAGTAAGAACGTTGAAAACTGCTATAGTCCGTTCGCTTTATATTGCAGTAATTTCATACTCGTCTTGTCCTTCGATCTAGCACGCCCCCTGACCAAAGTTGGCAAAGTTGTCTATAAAGTATGCGTTCAACTGGTCACTGTGGACTTGACTTTCTAATTAGGAACGATTTGATTGGTCAGGGGACGTGCTAGATCGAAGGACAAGTATGAAATTACTGCATTCTTATCGCGAACGGACTACAGTAATGAAAACAATTGAAGCATGAAAGTATGAGAGCACTCGAAGAAAGCGAGAGAGAAACTCACTCAGGAATCTTAAAAGGACTCTTCAATGAAACGAACAAATTTATATAGATCTTATCTGCTGCAATAAAACGATCGGAAAATTCTTCTTTAAAACTCGAAGCGCAAAGCTAATTGTGTTAAAGACTCTCTCAGACTTTACTACAAATTGATCTGTGAAATGGGAAAAGATCTTGTTAACTGGTTTCAATAAATTGTAGAAATCTTAGATTAAGGAAACATATTATGTTGTATATATATGCCATCTCTGGGGTGTGGTAAACTTTGGATGAACCAACTCTCACACTGTGTTACTTATTCGCTCTCTTGTATATACTTCCACGAAACTTCATGCCCTTCATACAAGAAAACGGCCGCCCTTGGTTTTGTTCTCTTGGACTATCCTATATTGTGATATAGGATAGTCCAAGAGAAGGGTGTGCCTTTAGGGGTTGAATTTCACATAATCTATACTTAGTGCTCACTCACATCAGCCGTGCTATTCCGGCGGTGCACATCGAACATCACTTCACATCTCGGTGCTTCACGCTTACCTCAATCATCAATACGCTTTACTTTGAATTAGTATTTTCTCTCATTTTGTATGTAAATAATTAAAAAATGTTATTTGGCTTGGTTCTTTTCTCTCAAACGACCACAGTCGCGAAGGAATCGAATTTCAAAGTTGCCTCGCACGAGCGAAGTGAGTGTCGACGACCACCGGAATAGCATAGCAGGTGACAAATTTCATGTAGGCACATAGTTTTTTTTATATAGGTCGGTCAGTTACGCCTTTTTAACATATAAATATTTATCGGTGTAAAATAATGATTGCTAATAATAAATTGTAGGCTAATTATATTTTTTGAAAACCGGCCTTGAACCACACCATAAGTCGGATCTTTCAACATATCAGCCGTACCGTAACGCATAAGCGCCTAGCGTCACACTAACGTGAAACTTTAGATATTAGCAGAAAGAATCTGTTGATACCTATAAAAATGTAAGGCAAACTTATTACTTATCCTCTTGAACATTATGGACTAGTAGCTTTACTTCGCTAGTTACGACCTAAGCACTCACACATTCTAACCGATGCATCACATGTAGTAATCACCCCTCTGCTACCCCTAGTGGTATAAATAGGTATTTCTATATGTATATCAATCTATACCTGACTAGATTATCTACGTCCTACTCTATATCTTCTAAATTCTTTTCTCCTGTTCACATCTTCACACTCTGATGTTGTGTTGTAGTAATAAGTAAAGTTACTATCACATTCGCAAAAATAAAACCTTAACATTAAACAATAATACCAGTTTCCGCAGTTACACTAATTTATAAAATTAATTAATTAAATACAATAGGTACTTACAGTTTTCGCAACTTTTCCAAGTAAATGTACATAAATGCGCTTATTCCCAAACGGTCGGTAAAGTTTCGTACAGTTTGTACATGACATCAATTTTATTGCTTTAGTATTTCTAATCTATAATTTTAGTCCGCTGATAATATAACGTTACAAGTTATCAATTTTCGCTTACGCAGTCATCATAATTTATGCATAATTAGGAACCGATCAATGACAATTTTGTAACGTATTTTCTTAAGATAAAACTAATTCGAATGTAACTAAGCGTTTACTAGGCGATTTAATTCATACTCTACATTAGACGTATCTTCTATTGGTGTATCTACACAAATCAAAATTGAATTACATATTCGTACTTAATCGTGTCTGAATAACATTTGCTTGTTTGTGCTTGAGATCTGTACAACGATCTGGAATATTAAAAAATACCATATTTTTCGTAGATTGCTGTCTTGTCGTATGGTTCTATCACTATTTTCATTAAACAAAAATATAGTGATAATTGCTATTAAAATTTTAGGCACGGAACTCAAAAGTGGAAACAAAGAGTGAGATAATCTGCCAGATACCGAATTCTAGATCGGTAGTGCACCGCCAAGTTCTTATTAAATACACACATCAAAAGTGTCTAGGGATATCTCAAGCATTTTCATACAAAGTATTGCTATTGGGGAGGCTGTAAAAATTAAAATATTGATACCAACGTAGAAATTTTTAGGACACAGAAACTGCTATATCTGCCCTTTCAGATTGTATAAAGAAATTCATTGTGGTAGCATTATTGTACAATCGTAAGGACGTTAAAAAAAAGACAGATTTTTCTTTTAAAAGGTTTCAAAATTTTAGCAAAATCAAACGTTTTTTTTGTAATATTCTTAACCTTTATCTTATGCCTGTTTCCTCGAGTTATTCTAAGATAATGCTGAGCATTATCTAATATCTTTGATTTTGCTGAAATTTTGAAACCTTTTAAAAGAAAAATCTGTCTTTTTTTTAACGTCCTTACGATTGTACAATAATGCTACCACAATGAATTTCTTTATACAATCTGAAAGGGCAGATATAGCAGTTTCTGTGTCCTAAAAATTTCTACGTTGGTATCAATATTTTAATTTTTACAGCCTCCCCAATAGCTATACTTTGTATGAAAATGCTTGAGATATCCCTAGACACTTTTGATGTGTGTATATACACTACCGAGCTGTTGTCCAAAATCATCTTTTCGTATTAACTTAGTAATGAACATAAGAAGGTCAATCTCAATAGAAAGTCGATAATTATAATGGTTAACAAACACTGACAGATTAGTTTTCTCTAACCCTGTGCCTCCATCTGAACACAGCCCTTCTAAATGACTAAAAATTACTTGCTAAAAAAACGTGTGCTTCCGTTGAGTTGACGGGGTTTTAAAATCCCTTTTCATTACTCATACTCTGAAAGTAGGTCATAACTGACCTGAGAAGCGGGCTGAAAGTAATACTTTTCATCCCTAGGGAGAATCACTTTCAACTGACAGCTGTCAAATTATTAAGAAAAAAACTAGTTCTTTTTCACATATCTATTGAACCATGTTCCAACTTTCTATACAGCCAGGATGTTAAATTGAAATAACTTAAAGTTAAGTATTGATTAGAGAATATATATTTTTTAAATAACTTCATTATAATTTAGTTTTCGTTACAATTTCTTAAAATAATTTAGCTTTGAACAAAATATTTACCATTTATGCAATGATGAAAATAAAAAATAATGGCTGAATAGCGGGCTGGCCACAGAAAAAAAACAAACAAAATAGGTGGGAAAGCGGCAATTCGATCTTCATTTTTTTTCTCATTTGTTCTTTAGCTAATTCATGTTTTTATTTTTACTTTCCTCGTATTCGTAATGAAAAGCACAGTGTTTACCTCGGGTGAAAGACTTATTTAGTCCCTCGAACTATTGGCGCCCTCACTTCGTTCCGGGCGCCAAACCCCGTCTCGGGACTAAATAAGTTACTTTCACCCCTAAGGTAACAATGTACTATTAACATGTTTTTCGTTTTTACAGTAGGATTTGATTTGTTACTAGCGTTAGGTTACATTTTACAGCTGCGTCGAATATAATTTACTAGGTATTGTGTTATCGAAGTATTTTGATGGATTCTAATGTTATTACTGCAAAGTATTTTTCTAGTCCGGTCAAATTAGACCAAAAAATAAGAGTGAAGTTACATTAATTCCCACCAAGCTGAAAATCGGTAAGATTGTTTGAAATATCATTAAAAACAAAATTTGAAAGTTCCCCATCTTTCCCCTGTAAGGAAAAAATTTTATTCAAGGTCAAAGGTAAAAAAAATGTGTTTTTCGCGATTTTCAGCAAAACGTAAGTTTTATCATAAAAATATTTCAGACAAAAATCGTAGATCATAAAATTATCTACAAAAAAATACTTAATACTTTTTTTCTACGAGCCACCGTTTTTGAGATATAACGATTCAAAAAGCTGTAAAAGTTGCGCTAAGTACACGGGTTCTCGCCTCGGCTTGGCAAGGGGGCCTAGTACCGGTGGTAGGGGCACCACCGGGAAGCGAAGAGAACCCAGGCGTGGCAGCGTGGGGGACTGGACACCCACCCGCTGCGGCCCGCAAGGGCGACGTGGGGCTGCGGGGCCAGTGGGGCCTGCAGGCGCCTTTGAGGCGCGTGGTTGGGGCCGCGACGCACAACCGGTTGGTGGGGGCCAGTGATCCGAGGCTGATCCCCCCTTTGCGTCGCGGTCCGGCGGGGCCGTACCGCCGGTTACGGCAGCGGAGCCGTCCTTTGGGTGTAGGGCCACTGGTATACCACCTTTACAGTGGAGAGTCCGACATAACCCGTCCGTCCCCCGGTGGACGGCTATGCGTAAGGCATTTACCCTACTTAAAAAAAAAAAAGTACACTACCTCATAGGTGGCGTGGAAACGTGTGCATATTATGACGATTACAACTTTTACAACTTTTTGAATCGTTATATATCAAAAACGGTGGCTCGTAGAAAAAAAAGTATAAATTATTTTTTTGTAGATAATTTTATGATCTACAATTTTTGTCTGAAATATTTTTATGATAAAACTTACCGTTTTGCTGAAAAGCGCGAAAAACTCATTTTTTTTACCTTTGACCTTGAATAAATTTTTTTCCTTACAGGGGAAAGATGGGGAACTTTCAAATTTTGTTTTTAATGATATTTCAAACAATCTTACCGATTTTCAGCTTGGTGGGAATTAATGTAACTTTGAATGTCTAATTTGACCGGATTATTCACCGTGTGAAAGGGATGTAAAACATTCAAACGTCCCCATATATTGTTTAACATGATGTAGGTAAAATCATTAAGCAACTTACTAAACTTTTGTGTTAACAAACAAACTTCTAATTGAATCATGTAATCGAGTTTATAGGAAATAATTAGTGGCTTTCAAAGACTTTTCTGTAAATATATTAAACGTTATTTTTAATGCTTGCTTCATGGCTATGCGTCTAGTTACACGTTACTGGCATTAACCATTATATTTTAACATCTACACAAACAAGCATTAACAATTATACAATTCGTTGTAAAACTTCGTTATTATTGCTTATCGTTGTTTTATTGCTTTCTTACTACCATTCCCAATATTAAATCTACAGACAGACATGGTTCACTCGAGAATACCCACTCGTAACGTCTCCTACGGCTCAGTTTATAAGAATTCTA
The DNA here is from genome assembly GCA_950022985.1 of Udea ferrugalis. NCBI lineage: Eukaryota > Metazoa > Arthropoda > Insecta > Lepidoptera > Crambidae > Udea > Udea ferrugalis. Next base: position 4,521,620 of record OX465515.1, read on the forward strand.
TCTATTTATTATTGTGTTTTCAATCACAGTGTCTGATAGTCACTATAGTCCGTTTGATTGCAGTGATTTCTAAATTTAATTCTGTTGCATACAAAAAAACTCAGATCCACAGCCTTTGCATTCGGAAGTATGCGTTCTACTGGTCACTGTGGACTTGACTTTCTAATTATGAACGATTTGATTGGTTAGGGGGCGTGCTAGATCGAAGGACAAGTATGAAATTACTGTGTTCCTAACGCGAACGGACTATAAAAATGTTGCGCGTCACAAGAGGTTCCGAAACTCTAATGGTGATGGCAAGTTTACACGTCAATTTGTGAACGGTTGCCTCCTTCACATTTGTTTCATGTAAAAATGTTTGTCTTGTTTAAAATATGCACAAACATTTAAATTTATCAATAATTGGCATCGTTATTTTCTTGATTCCGAAAGTGAGAGTGTGTAACTGCATAATTTTCTGCTAGCTCAACCCACCTATAGGTTCATGCCTTTTTGAAGATATAATATTGGGAATGACCATTACTCATTACAATTATTTATAATTCTTATCTATTCTTAAAGATTTTACAACTGGTTACTAATTTATGTTAAGAAGAATGAAAAGGTGGACAACATTTATAAATATAACTGTGATGAAACGATTTTGGATTCGATTTAGCAGGATGCTTCGGATAATAAGCTACTTTAATTTAGATTCGTAAATGTTTTAATAAGTCAAGTAAATTGTTTGAATTGTTTGATTTGTTTAATTCAAACTGACAAGCCACTGATTGCCATTCAATCCTTCGTTTCATCACTGCCAAAACTTATTAAGGTACATCATTTTAAGTAAAAATACTTCTTTAGATAAACACTAAATCAAGTCTTATACGAGTACCTGTTACAATTCTATTTATTTCTCATTGATGCTTGTATATTTTATTTATTTTAGTAAAATATCTTTCAAAAAATATTAACCAGTTTTAAGACCTTTAAAACTAGTATCCATGAGTATCCATATTGATACTTCGCCATGTTGCTACGTCACGCACAAGGTTAGAGGATCAACGACAAAACATTCCAGATGAACCAGAGATGTTATAGGTACTTTTAGCTATAGCAAATCTATTTTGTTAGCTCCTTGATACTAAAATGAATCTATTTTCGTCGTTTACATTGTTACAGCTTTCCCCTATGGCACAGGATTCAATATCCTTTGCACATTTTAAGCGAACTATATTCTATGTTCCCAGGACTCTCGTAGGTATTGCTCATTGTTAATGATATTATATTAAAAGAGAGTAGATAGGTTACTTGTGCTAAAAAGTGGCACCCGAAACCATAACTTTTGAACACTGGAGCAAAGCATTGACAGTTTGAGACGACACTCTCGCAGCATGTATCTGTTTCGTTTACGATCTAGTAAATAATCATACTATCTTGATCACGCCAGGGGTCAACTTTCGACTTCACATCAGTACTGACATAACCTATCTACCCCTTTTTTATGATAATATAATTGCTTACAGTATCATAATATCACGTTTGGAATGGTGTTACGTAACTTCACGTATGTATTGTAATGTTGCCCCGTGATATTAACGAAAGTTCGATAAAAGTGAGTCATATCATAATGTATAATTTCCATATTAATTCATATCATATAACGAAACAATCTAAATATCACTTCGTCGCAGTCTACTAATATTAGCCAAGTTTCATTAAAATTACAATATTTACGCATCAAATCCATGACTAAGTCTAGTAAAACAATATTGCTTTAGTATTGCTTGGTTACGTTAGTATTAATCTAATTTCCATGTTATATTTACCATCTAGTTATTATACTTATATTTAATCTAAATTATTAATTGCTTATATAAATATTGCTAATTTGGACATTTTTCAAATTTTATCACTGTTTTGCGTAACTTAACTAGTCGTAACAGTCGTCTGCTCTATGAAAATTGAAGAGTGGGTGTTAAAGTCACCTTTCTGTATTGGATTGCCATGTTTATTGATTTACATGATGTATAGGCTCATGGATAAGGGGAGTATTAGTTCTCCTGGGACACTGAAATAGTGGTGTTCAAGAGACAAGTTGTTATCCTTGATTGGACTCAACCCAGTCTGACCACCGTATTCACGAGCACTCATTGGAGAGCCCAACAGCATCATCACGTAAACTACTGTAAAGTTTCGGTTTTTCATTCTTATTGCTGGTAACATTTGCGAGTAAGTGACAAACTTCAATCGCTAGAGCAATTTCGCAGCACTGAATTAACTTTTATGAATAAGGGGGTCAGTCTGGAAAACACTGCAATTAGGTGAGTATATTGCACTATGCAACGTAAACTTCCCCTTTCTCTGAGAGAACTGAATTCCTTTTTCTGTTATTACAATCAATGTTATGCAGACCTTCGCTTTATCGGCTTTTTACTGAACTAAGTTAAGGAAAGGCAACTTCAGTAACTTGCTCGCAGTTTCAGTAATCTTATAAAGTAATCTTATATTCGTGTCGAGCAAAGTTTAAAGTTAGTTATACTTGCTGTACCAAGTCTAAAGTGGTCTTAAAGCTACCTACAGTTGTTTCTTTGCTATATAAATATGTAATCATAAAGTTATTTATAATGTCTACGACTACAAAATTGTAAAGAAGGGAAATTTGGTACACAGGGATGTATTTACAATTTAAATGTATATATTTTTTGTATATAAGTTGCTTTCGTTAATGTTAATCGTTAACTACTTATGACTTACTTAATACTACTATAACGATAGTATAATAAATATTTGAATAAAATATCTCAATTTAGATTTTTTAAAAGCCATTATTTTTGCTTTTTCTAAGAATGATAAGACGGGACAGCTAAAGACTACAAAGAATAGATACATAGTAGAGGATAAGCTTGGAAATAGGTACATTAAACGAAACTAGTGCTACATTGTAAATAGCGAAGTCAGACAAGAAAAGGAAACAAGGCATAAAGAAGAACGAGCCGAAAAGGAAACGTATACAAAAATTATTATATCATCTAATCAATAAATTTATACACTTTTGACAAACAAATTCGTCGCAATTTATTCGATGTAGTTTTCGTTTCAAATTTTCAATAAGTACTCCGAAGCACCAAAAACGTCTAAAATCCTACAAAACCTTTAATCAATATAATTACTTACGTAAGACCTACCATAATATTGCTTATTAATTTACAAATATTGCTTTCAAACGCGCAACCTTTGTCCATAAAGCCTATTTATTTGGTACAAATAAATATTTTGATTAGAGTGAAGGGTCCTATTCAATATCTATATAGGTTTAGTTAAAAAGTGGTACTACAACTACGAATAGGAATATTTGGATTAGGGAATATAGTCACTAGATCGACAAGTGCCTCCTTGGGCGGTTCAGTCCGGACCGACAAACTCATTAAAGCGATACCTACGAACCCAACAAAACATTTATAAACTTAAAGTACCCAAAAATTTTCCGATTGTTACGTTATTAATAACTCTGAATTTGACTTCATGACATTTGCAAGTTAAATGCGTTACTTCTAGGTACTTTATTGTAGTATGTCATTTATTTCAGTAAAACTTAAAATCCCACCTAAATTTTGGTTCAGTAATATTCAATCGTTTTTTTAAAGATAATTTTGAAACTTTACGTAAGTTTAGTGTAGTTCCTTAATGTAGTAAATTTTAAAATATCAACTTCCTTTGTAACGCATCAACACCAATGTGTGTAAATAATAACATTTTTTATCGAAGAATCAAATAATTGAAGAACTTTTTCTAAAAGATCCACCATAATTGACACAATTAAATAATATTCTCCAACGATGAATTGACTTGCGAGGCACTCACTAATAAAACTAGGGAGAGAGGCGACAATACTGAGAATACTTATTAATATATAAGTAAAATATTAGTTTTTCTTAATATTCGGGTATTTAATACTACCTGGAGTTGTTACGTATTTGACATATGATCGAAAGTTACAATAGCCTTTCATGTGGCAAGCAGTTATTAGGTACTGTATTTTGAAAATTTCTTCGAAGTTTTGCAATTTTACTGACATGTTTAAAAGAAGCCTTGACATGTTACTAACATTCCAATGACTGTAACGCTGTTTAGTGGCCTTGTGATAGAAAGAGGTTTTAATCCTCTATGGTTTCTACTTCTATAATATTTTTTTTATTAGGGCGAACTAAATAAGATCTCAGAATTTCCAGAAGCTTCCACGGCTTCTCAAGCAACGGGGGATTCGACAGTGACGTGTGATAAACGATTGCTGCCTAACGTCCTCTAATTTGAATGAGTAGGATAATCTATCAAACCTTTGAAACCTGAAGGCCAGATCTTTTTACAGATCGCCTAGACCGTTAATTGAACGGGTGAAGATTTAATACTTATAGTTCGCACGGCGAATGATGATCCCTATGACGTTTCAACTGACAGTTGTATTATTGATGCGAAACAATTTCAAACAATTTCGATAAAATACTATTCTTTTAGGCAAATGTCAATTCATCCAGCCAGGTCATTCAACATAATAAGCAATATTTATTTATTTTGAAAAAAGATTACGCGCATTGATGGACATAAAACACTAGATAAAAAACTAACACCCCGATTACATTTTATTTTGCTACTTTAATTTTTATTCAAATTGCATAATTTGAAGAGTTTAGAATTCTTTTCGATTTGAATTTTAAAGAATTCATAATTGCCAGTTTCATGGAAAAATAACAAAAGGAGGCCACAGACCTACCGTTTTCTTATTCAGTCTGTCACGTCTTGTCACGGATAGCTGCAGTTCAGACTCCGATTTTGAAGATCCGCTTGAGCCTGTATCCGATTTAAATTGATACAAATAATATACAAACTCAAAGCATTTGTTAAATTTTTCCAACAAATTATCGATATTTTGTTTATCGATGTGTCCCTTCTCAGTCGATAACAGCTGGACGACGTAACTTTTGCAGCACGTACCATGTACATTGGCATAGAGCTTTTTTCCATCATTTACGAACATTAAGTAATATTTTCTTAATATTCATTTTTATAATCTACAACTGTACACAATTGTGATTTTTTCGATTTTTTAATGGACCTCTAAAAGATTTGTTGTGACAGGACGTCTGTACAATGTTAAGCGCTAACGAACTGTCATAGGGATCATCATTCAGCGTGCGGAGTATAGTGATTGAATTTGTCTATACTTTTTTTCGTAATTTAAACTTTTTGTTACAAAAATATATTTGTTTCTCAGGAAAGTCGCCTCTGCTACAGGGTGTTCTACTACTACCGTCTGCTGAGTGGCGTCCGACTGCGGTGCGCGACTCATAAGTGCCTACATTATTATTGCTTTTCGAATACCCATTTCTTCCCAAGCACCTCGTGCTCGCTCTTACCCTAAGTTACGTCTAGCTTATCCTAAGTTACATTATTGCCAGTTACGTTTACTTAACACACGCTTGGATAAAGGCATGCTTAGATGAGCCCCCACCAGCGCTTGCGTCTTCATATATCGCTGAAAGTTCAAACTACTTTGCAAGTCACTTGCTAGTTAAAGCAGACTTTAACGAAATCAGATCATAAATGTTCTGAAAAATAGACGTTAAAAAGCGGTGTGTGATGTCAACTTTTCAAAAGTCTATAGACAATGTTAATGTCCTTAATTCCGGACGTTGGACGTTTTCGCTAATGATATAGACAAAAAACAATATTTACGACGTTCAAAAGCCTAGTTTGGTTGTAAAAGACGTTTCGGCGATAGCTGAAGCCGCTAGGGGGCGCCACCGCCGCTTGGGTAGGGCTGAGTGATACTCGTCTAGCACTACGGGACAACTGCGACAGACAATAACTAGCTTTAAGTTACACTACGACGGCACCCGCCGCCTCTGTCACTAAAATCAAAGGCCTCGATGGTTGATTTCCGTTAAATGTACATGCAATCTTAACTATTTACAATTACTATTTTAGGTATGTGAATAGCGGATCATTAGAGGGAACTTGAACTATGGGTTATCTCGTTATATTTACATCGCAGTGTCGCCGATTCAGCCATGTAATACAAAATATATGGTTATCACCCATCACTACCACTAAGGCACTGGCGGGGCGGCGGCGGCGCTTGCGCACGGCCCACCTGCAACTGGCGTTAAGCCCCCTGCCAGGGGCCTTCTTAACTTTTTCTCAAAAAAAGGGTAAATTAAGTCATTCTGTTATAAGTATATCAAATCATAGCCTTAGTAAAATGACTTTAAATTCTAGCAATTTAAACTTCGTTCAATCTTTTTATTTGTTTTGTCCGTTTTAAATGGATGGTCCGAATTTTGAGAGATGCTCTATCACAGTTATTACGATTGTTCAATAAGCCTGAGTCTTGTATGTACCTGGCAGGGTAGCGGGGAGAGCGGGGGGCGCGTCGGCGCAGGCACTGGCGGGGCGTGACGTGGGGGCGTGTGCGCGGACCTTCGGACGGAAAGTTTTGGCAAGACCGCTTCCGTCCACCGACGGCTCTCGCATCAAGACGCTTAACACCCTAAACTAACCTACTTTGCGGTTGTAAAAATCACCTACAAAAGATATTAGTTTCATTCATATTTCATTACTTCTATGTATATAAGGGTATATTTTATCGATGAGTATGTACATTAATGTTAACGACAGGATGACTGTCCACGGCCTACAGCCGCGTCGGCGCGCTACGGGGTCGTACGTGATTCGTTGTTTGCGAAACGTTGCTCGATTGCGGCGCGGCACGACCAACGACGCTTCATTCAAACATCGCCGGACGCACACGGGCCTTTTTGTACATATATTTATATTCGTTATGCTAAAAAGCTAAATTCATAATAATACTTTAAGTTTACGTGTAAAACCAGCGGTTACGGTCCCTAGTTGCGTTAGCCTGATGCAGAGGCGGGCGGCGGCGGCGGGTCGTCCTCGTCGCGCACGCACGCCGACTCCTGGTGCTTGTTAAGGTAGCTCTTGAGCGCGAAGGTCTTGTGGCAGCGCGAGCACTCGAAGTTCTTGTCCGAGGAATGGGTCTGCATGTGCGCGCGGAGGTTGGAGCGGTCCGCGAAGGCTTTCCCGCAGTGTGCGCAGCCGTACGGCTTCTCGCCGGTGTGCGAGCGCAGGTGCCCCTGCAGCAGCCACGGCCGCGAGAACAGCTTGCCGCACACGCCGCACACGTGCGACAACTGGTGTGTTAGCACGTGCATCGCGAGTGCCGGCATCGACACATACGCTTTCCCACATTCGCCACAACGCTTCGCCGCTACCGAATCCAGACTTCTATGCGTTTGCTTGTGCCGCGACAGGTTTGATGATGTGGCGTAGCGTTTGCCGCATTCGTTGCATGTGTATTTCGCTTTAGGCTCGGGCTGCTGGATGCACTCGACCGGGGCGCTGGCGAAGTTGCGACGCTTGGAGCGCCCATCGGAGACGAAAAACGCGTCGTAGGTATATGCGACGGTTTCTTTAGTTTTCTCCGAAGATTGGTCTTGTGCTACTGCTACCGGTTCTGGCGGCGGAGGTGGAGGTGGGGGCGGTGGCTCCGGTGGAGGCGCTGGCTCGGGGCGCGGAGGCAAGAATACAGCGTGCTGGCTGAGGTCGAGGATGGCATGCGCCGCGTTGAGGTCTTCCTCGGGCCGGTTGAGGTGGGAAGCGCGGTTCTCGAGGCAGTAGGGACGGTAGATGTCCTTCTTCTTGGGCGGTAGAGAGAGGAGGGCGCCGGTGCTGGTGTAGATGACGGACTTGCCGCTCGCCGGTGGCGGGGGGGAGACAGGCGAAGACTGAAGCTGCACTTGCAGGAAAGACGAGTCGGAGGTGGAGAGGTGCAGAAGGGGGTAGGAGAGAGGCTGCGGAGGCTGGGGTGCGACTGCGGGCGCGGGCGGGGGGGCGGCGGCCGGACTCACCTCGCCCGGCAGTTGGGCGGTGAACTGCGTCGAGGGCTGCTCCTCGGTGTATCCTGTGCACATAAAAATATTTATTTATATTTGATAGGATTCAGTGAAAATCTTGAAAATTGCCTGAACATTGACAAATCAGAGTTTAATAACTATGAGCTCAAAGAGTGATCTATGACTAGCGTTAAAGATCAAAGAAAAGGTCTCAACCACCATTTCCATCTTCAATTATAATATGTATAATTTAATTAACTGTTATAATCAAAAAATATAAAGTTCATTAGGATGATAGTTTTTTTTATCATGGTAGAGAGCTAACGAGTTTGAGGATCATCTGGCGTAAAGTTTTAGGCTGGTAACCCTCGCCCTTGGACTACTACAACATCACCAGGGTCACCGTTGTTTGTCGTAGTCATTCAGTCAGTCAGGGATTTCAGATAATGATTTGTGATGTGGTTTTTCGCAAAAAATTCGCAGCAGCAGCTAACTAAAATTTAAATAAAATAACATTTTTCATTCCATTGCAGTTTGATACGTCCGATTTCCCAAAAAAATAACAACAATAGCTCAGCGCCATTCGCAGCATGCAACCAATTCAAGCCTGAAAGTGCGCGTACAATGCACACTGCTACGCTCAGTCCAATTTCTAACATCTCCACTTTTAACTCGTTTTGCCGTGTTTCAGTTTTAACGAACGTGTCCAACCAGCCGAGAACCGGGAACAAAAAACACAGCAACGCCAAAACATTTCAAAAACTCGCTACGAACAAAGTTGTGATAAATAATGTTGACGGAATGGTTCAAACCGCCCGAGGCGCAATTAACAGTGGGGGTGAACGTGACTCCGTTTTGCCAGTGCATTCTGTTAAACACCACGCCGTAGGATGAATGACATGAGTTCCTTTGCGAACAAACGGTGTAATTTCAGACCTCAGCAATGAGAAAATTTAAGCACCGACATTTTAAAAACCCTTTCAAAGTATCGCGTTTTACCGTTTGAACTTTTGAGGGTTTTTTCCCCGAAACTGTTTTAATTCTATGTAACGAAAACAACACACGCTTTAGAAAAAGATCGAAAAGAACCAGTGATTACATTCACGGTCTGAGGAGTGGTTTTTGTTGTGGTAACGTGGCAGCTTTTAGTGCTGTTTTCTATCACCTAAAAGGTCTAAGATGTTTTGGCTGGATTTGTATTTAAGGCCTGGGTTTGGATACAGAGTACTTAACCACTGACACGGTCCTCTCAATGCAAAAAAGTAAAACGAGCAATTGAATCCATTTTGATTCTTGAACAAAGTATTAAATATCGATGAATGCTACGAATATCTCTACAAAGATAGTGGTCCGTTGGCACCAAAAGTTGCGAGTTCGATAGCCACCCGTGACAAACATTATGTGTGTAGGTTAATTACTTAATTAAGTATGTTGATCAGTATCTGACACCCATGCTTCAGGCTGAATTATGCACGGATGATCTTGATGTGAGCTGTCTCAAACACTACACTAATTTAATTCCGATATTTTATCAAGCTTTTTTCGATAATTGCTTTGAATAGCGCGGGAGGCTCCCCTACCCGCAATACCTCTTGATTATTAACCTGCGCATGCAATATTCGGAGTGTACAGCTTTGACTTCCATTATAAAAGGAATACCTCTTGGATTCGAGTTCGCGACCCTCCGTAATAAGTCGTAACTCAGAGGGGCGACCTGTGGAGCGTGGCCAGAGTTCCCCTCTCGCGGCCGTATTAGGCACGGCCATATTTGAACGTTCAAACATAATAAAGAAAATGTAGGTTTTTTATCATCATTACAATATTTCGAGATGTTTCAAATGTGTTCCTTAGTATTTGAATCAACACGTTGATTTTTTAAAACCTCAGTTTTCAAGAGATATTCAGATTTACGCTCACAAATTGAAATATAAGACCCATATGGGTACCATGGTGATATCATTTTGGACCCAATTGGTTATTTTACGGGTCTTGAAATCCGGCAAACACACACACTTAGCTCTCTTGCTGGTGAAAGGGAAATTGCCCAACAAAAGACCACAGCTTTGTGTTGCCATACCTCCAGATAAAAATAATTTCAAAATTAATATTTTTAATTTTGTAGTTATGGTCATCTAAATGCTGACATGCTTTATACAGATATAAAATATACATTATAGATATTCCAGGGAATGGGAAGTATTGGCCCATAACAGGCATAGTTGGAGAGCTTTGGGGGAGACCTTTGCCCAGCAGTGGGACACATCTGGTTAAATAAAAAAAAAAAAAGATACACAATTGACTAAATACTAAACCAGATCTGATGTAGACATTGATCTGTTAAACTCGCCTCACAAAAGGTTTTCTAAACAAAATACCTATTCATTCGTGTAAATTGAAATGTGTACGTATGTACTAAACTATCAGATAAGTAAAAATGTCTACAACTGCATTCAGGGTTAGAAACCGTTGTCAACTAGTTGAGACCACTTCAACGTTCAAGTGATATTCAGACTACCAAACTTATACCAAAATAGTTAGTACAAGGGGTTTATAACTTTACTAACGTCGTTAGATAGATACTAGTTAGGTAGGTTTTGAAATAGTAAAGATAAACCATCTTTTATTATTTAATGTTAGTATGGTAAAATGCGCCATCAATTATATTTTAGTCTTGCAGAAAGTCTTGACTTTCATTTTAGTGTCTTATGAGTGTTATTTTCTTCATTTTTAAATTGTTACAATTATTTAACTCTTATTTTAGTTAAAATGTTCTTCAGCATTTTGACCTTGCTTCATTTTAATTTTCCCCCTAATTCCCCGAAATCCAATGGTCAATTTAAAAGTGCAGTAACGATGATAACTTAGGAGTAGTTTAAAAACATTCTTAATAATGTGTCCAAGCATCATCAGGCTTAGTTAATATTATTTAATAAATTAGCCGTTAAAGTGAAACCATAGTACATACCAGAATTCCTCAAAGTTCGTTGCTATGAAAATACAGTGAGGGAGCGCGCGTTTGTGTAGGAGTAATAAGCAATAATTCAGAGGGGCGACCTGTAGTGAGGCCACCTGTGGCGCCCTCCGACACAGACATCATTCTAGCAAGAACACGAATACTGCTTGACTCTGACAAGGCTTTGCTTCCATAGCAATTCATTATGCAGCATTCTTCATCTTATGATGCCCTGCTGCCAATGATATAATAATAAAAAAGACGTAGATAGGTTACTAGTGCTAAAAAAGTGACACCCGAAATCCGAAATTCGAACACCTGAGCAAAGCATTGACAGTTTGAGACGACACTGCGCAACATGTAAACTGTCTGGTTTACGCTCCAGTAAATAATCATACTATCCAATTCGGAGCGGTTGGTCCTGAAAGCAAAACGTCCTCTTGTAAGAAACGACCATAACGCAGCACAAACTAGATAGGGAACAGGTTCAGACGGGTAACTTCCGTAGCAAAAAACTCGCCTTAGGATCCATAGAGATTTCGTCATGTAAAGATTTTGACAGCTTTTTTTTTTAAATTGTTTTTTCATAATGCGGCAACGATGTTAACGTTATAAATCCACAAATATATACAAAAAGGTTTAACAAAAAAAAAACCTTTTTGTGTATATTTGTTGATTTATAACGGTACGGTATATTATAGGTAGGTACCTACCTAAATTCTGCTTGTTTTCTTTGGAAATATAAATTGGGTATAAATTAAACAATTTTCACTTAGTATGCCTTTTATTTCTTAATTTTGTTTAATATTTAGTAAATGCTTTACGCTGCATACAGGGCAAAATCGTCTTTTCCAATCTACAAACATCCGTACCTTGAGATTTTTGTTTATAATGTTGCACCAACTGAACACAGTTAATCGCAGAGTTAAATCAATACAGCTTTTCGCAACTACACTTTTGTGTTGCTTACAACCCAAAGAATCATATGAATGCTGATGAATGCTTGGACTGAATTTGATGTTTCAACTCTTTTACTAAACCCTGTTGATGTGGGCTATTTTCTAAAACTTGATTGTCTTCTACAATTATGTTTCCAAACAATCCTACCGCATTTTCTGATGGGTAGGTAAGTTTATTTTCTTTTAAGCATTTATATTTTCTGAAAAAAATATAATTGTTGACACAATGAAATAAAAACCAACCTGACAATACTTGACACAAATGACAATCAACAAAAGCGTAACCTAGGTTACAAACCAAAGACAATCCTTAGACTAGAAACCTCATCATCCGCGGGAGGAGGAGAAGCTGCCATTTTCTATAAAAGCATCCATAGACAAGCTTAACCTTAATGCTATTATTTTTTAAAGGAAGAAAATCGGCCGTGATAACGCAGTAAGTCATGGGAGCAAATGGTCCGCAATTGAAAAAGCTTTCGAAGTAAATCGTCACTAATTGAAAATGTCATGCAAGCAAGACGTCCTTAACGCATAAGAACTTTTTTAACTCGTTAGCTGTAGCGGAAAATAAATAAAACCTATTCGGAAGAAGAATGAGTTTTAAAAACAAACCGTCTGCAATTGACATTTTGATTACATGAAATCTATACATATCACAAAAGTAGGAAGTAGAAGAGTTTGTTTGTTTGTTTGAACTTATCTCAGGAACTATTAGCTCGTTATTAGTGGAGCAGGAATAACAAATGTGGTAAAAACGGTGAATATTTTTTTTTACTTTAGCCGCTTGCGCTGTGTACTTGAAAGGTAATAGTTACGCAAAACTATGTAACTCAAATAAAGATTATAGATAATTGTAGATTTAATATTTTTTTCAACATGGCGTAAAAATGCACCAAAAATGAAAAAACAAATTGCGGGGATCGACCCCGTGGCCACTCGTGCAATAGTCCACTTCTCAACCATTACAACCACATCAGTCGTCAATCATATCAAATGAAATCGTTATATATTTCCATTCATTTCATCAGAAGGATTAACATTTAAAAGAACATGATGGTGCTATCACACTCTTAGATAGAATTGTTGTGATCATTAAGAAATTACTGATAATTTTCATGTAATTGTCTATTTATCAATACCTTCTCTGAGTTGCCCCCGTCAGTTTTCTGGAAGAAAAAAATGGAAAATTCGAAACAATTTCTAAACTACTATATAAACTGTCTGTCTACGACAACATATTATATTTCTTAGATTACCTATCTTAAATCCGTAGTATTTTATGGTAGACTCCTTTAAATAAAATATCCACAAAAGTTGTCCAACTTTTGTAGAAACACCCAATTAAGGAAGTAAAGTTAGTTGCTATACTACTAAATAATCTGTGAAAATTGTAAGACTACCTGTTACCGTTATTAATATACCGTAAAAATACAAAGAAAAAAAAACACGTTTATTGTATGGGGACGCACCTTTTGAATTGCGGACGTTTTGCTCCCTTGACCATTTCAATTACTGTCATTTGATACTAAGGACGTATTGCTCTATTGACAGATGCCATTTTGAATTACGGACGTTTTGCTCCTAGGACATACTATCTTGTACACACGGTCAAATTATAAGTACGTACGCCAGGGGACAATTTTCGACTTCACATTAGTCCTGACATAACGTATCTACTAGTACTTCTCTTTTAAATATCATTGCCTGTTGCCGTAAAAATAATTGCAGTTATCACTGAGGCCGCTTGTTCGCAACAATGATCTGGCGCTCATTTTGAACCAGGTAGATAAATCCAAAATACATGTTATTGCTTGGTTTTCTTTGTAAATAAACTTGCACAAAAAGTTAAACCCACTTTTTTATAAAAACAAACGCAACGCCAAAGCATAGTTTAAGCAACTGACATGGCGGCAGCAACAAGAATGAAAGGGATAAAGCGATACGAAAGTTAACGTGTTGTTGAAGCGCTGTTTAAATTTTTACGAATAAGGGGGTAAGTACCGACAGTACAGCTTTATACAGGTGTTTTCATGCCAGATAAACTCAAGTCATTTAAGTAGGGGCAGGCTACTCGTTTACCGTTTAAATTTTAATTCACTTCGTGAAGTGTAGACTTTTGAGTGTTCCATTGACCATGTTGATAGCAGTCAGATTAGACCTGAGCATATTGACTAACATCCTACAAATATTATAAAGGCGAAAGTTTTTGTACGTGTGGATGTGCCGTGTTGCTCTTTCACGTAAAAACTACTGAATGGATTTTAATGAAACTTTACAATAATGTAGCTTATACATCAGAATCGCACATAGCCTACAATTTATACAGAAATATCACTTTTTGTTTTTCATCTTAAGTTCACTCATCCGAAGTCGCTGGCGGCCGCTAGTCATTTAATAAAAAACAGTCAAGTTAAATCAGCCATGCATGAAGGTCTTTTTTTTCCATTTGTAAATGTGGCGCTTTGGGCAACTGTAAGCCGGTTTCTTCAATTGTTATATGAATAAAAAAGGGCGCTGAAGTAAAACATTAATTGCAAATTGCCTTACCAATTACACTCGAGCAGTTTAAAGTTGACTTTAGCGAAATACCTTCTTTGTGTTCGCAGTAAAGTGCAACATTAGGGCAACCTGTAGCGCGTTGGGACTGAAAATTAATTGCAGTTTCACCAGCAAGTACGTTGTAATTATACATATAATTAGACCCTGCAAATTATTCTTCAGCACTAAACGGTACTGAGGTCTTGTCAATGAACCGCAGTTTACCTTTTTCAGTTAATGGGAACTCATTAACTTAGCTTGAGTATCTAATTAGCCAACTTGACGATGAGGCTGACTTAATTATTATCATTAGCCATCAGCCAGCCATGCTGGTAAAGATAGGACACAAAGGACGATGGTCATATTGCGAAAACACCGATATAAAACCCAAGAAACCCGAATAACGGTAGTGTTGGCGACAGATGCTGGCATAGTAGTTTTGAACATATCTTCTTTAGAATACTTTATGTTTTTGATAATCCTTTGTTTTATATGTCTTTTTGACAGTATATTTTACGTGATCTCAAAGTAAACACGATTTAGGTGAAACGGTGTTTTAATAAGTAATTAGAGTGCTAAAAGTGTAGGCAGGCAGTGACAGGATCACCTAGGTCCATCCTCAACAGGTAGGCTCGCCCGACACGTTGGGTTCAAATTTCCTAGGCGAAATGTGGGCTTCTGAATGTTCCGTTCAACATATCGGCAAGAATCTGTGTGCCCCCTAATAACGCAAATAGGTTTGTTGCGTGAAATCACTCGCTAATGAATATTCATTCATGGTGTGGAACTAAACTTTTAACATTCGTTTTAGCGTGCTCACCAAATGGTATCCCGGAATTTTGTGCTTAATGTTTTGACGCTCATTGTTAAGATCTCCTTGGTTGGGTGGGCACGTATCTTGTTCTTGACAAATTCACCTACCATTAGAACCCTTTCGTAAGACATCGACTGACCATTGAGCACCATGTATTATCTTCACCAAGACACGGTCTGCATTCGATGTGACAACACAATGATCACAATCTTATAGATCTAAGTATAGATATCTCTAGCGAACTGGCCGACTTGTAGCGTCGTCTTGTCGTTGCATAATTGCATTAACGTCCTGACACCCCAGGTGAGTAGGGTAGAGTTGATAGCAATAGGCTCAGTAATTTGAAAATAGCATGACTACTGAGTGAGTGACTTTAAGGTTGGGTTGCACCATCTGACTTTGACAATAACAAACATCCAAATTTCAGTTAAAGTACCGGTTAGGCCCGAAAAATGACGTCAAATTGTCAATTTGACAAAAATTTTAACTTTAACTTCTACTATGGTGCAACTTACCCTAAGAGCTTTTCCAAAACTAAACAAAAGAGGCGCGCACCAACTCCAGCACGCGGGCTCAGTGCTAGTTTTCGGAGTTCTAAGACTAGTGCGAAACCTTGCTGTCAGCTGTACTCAAGCCTCTCTAAGGCGTTCGACTAGGCTAAGCGGCTGACGTCTTGCTACGTCAACGTCGTCCTAAGGCGCGCGATGATGCCCGAAAAATGCAACAGTAAATTTCCGCCGGAGTGGTCACCCATTTTATTTTCTACCCGGCGTACGTAGCTTTATCACTGCCACTGCACAGCCGAGTCCAGTTTGCTAAAACGGGTTGAATCGGTCGCAAATTCTGCAAACCGCAGCGATTTCTCAGACCGAACCGTAAAAATCATCGCAACCGCCGTTTGAACCGTCTGACGCGTTAGAAAACGAAGGATTCTTACTAAACGGATAGACAATTTGATTGACTTTAGTAAATTAAATCAGCGGTTCACGGTTGGTTAGTGATTCAAACGCAGTTTACAAGCGAAAAATGTGACTGCACCAACAATATGAAATTATTGTAGTGTCTCCAGGAAACCAACTAAGTAGTTTTGCATAGATTTATCCCTCATTTGGTGGTTATAAAGAAAACTGGAGGCGCTAACCGTGCAACTCCGTTTAAAGTGTAGAGCCGTTACATCACTAGCTGACAGGTCTATCGATAGCATACGACTATGCCATCGATAGACCTGTCACTGATTGAATAAACTTTGCTTATCAAACGTCTTACGTATAGGTTTAAAGTAATGAACTAATATTCCTTAGTCCATAAGTGATCGAACAGTTGAAGTTGTTGTTGGTTATTAAACGACCAATTTGCCTGATGGTGTTAAAATGCCTGTTATTGACAAACCTTGCTGCATCAACAAGATGTTTACACAAGTCGAGTACGTTGGTACTATTAAGTATTCTATGCCGCGAGTATTTGAGCGCGATTCACACCTCACTGCGTTTTGGAGCGCTATGCAAGAAAATCTGTCGATTTTGAAGACAATTAATAATATATCTGGTAGGGTCTGCAAGGTCTGGGCACAGCTGACTGCTAAGTGCAACATAAAATGAAAACGAAGTAACTGTTACATTCAGAGATTTAAATCTCTGGTTACATTAATGAACAAGTGCTGTAATAGGTATGTCTCTCTCCGTGCTACACTCACTGCAATATCCAAAATTGAAACTTTCAACACTACAACTGTACAATCAATCTTATTCATTCTAAATAATAGTTTTCGTCCTGGAATCAGAAGATCTTTTTTTTTGTGACAGGTGTACATTATGCCAGATTTATGATATGTTCTTTGTGCTCTAATTTCTGTATTGATGCTAAGTTTATCATTTTGAAAGCGTTCCGACTCACGTCGTAATATCTAAATCGCACTCCGAGGGCACCTGTGGCGCCGTCTAGCGGTACTGAAATATTAATTTGATTAGCTCGGCCTTGTTTACTACCTACATCGATTATTGACACCCATTGCTCACAACCTTTACTCTTCAATTTTGAACGAGTTACAGAACACAGCTACTTGAACAGAACTCTACAATATAAAAAATTTACAACTTTGGTTAAAAAAGAGGAAAGAGTTTTTGTTTTTCAGGTAACACAACACTTTGCATTTAAAATTTCCTGTGTAACCAGTAAGAGCCTGTTCACAGTAGCGATTTCACGGCGAGGCGATCTCGGCGCGATTTTGCGGCGTGCTGCGAGAACACGCGGCGATTTCGAAGCGATAGTCTATTCCGCTATAAAATTAACGCTGCAAAGCCCGCTTTGAATTTGACTGATGAGTCGATCACCCGCCGCGAGGTCGCAGCGTTTTCATGACGTTTGATTTATCGCTGCGAGATCGCGGCGTGTTCGCTGCGAACACTGAAAACAGGCTCTAACACAGTAACAGATTTGTAACAACCAAACCTTTTTTTACAAATCTTGTTTGTTCAATTGGCCTTACAATATTTTCGCTCTTAATAATGTGTAATAATTACGTACAAATATTACTTGAATGCAAAGCTTTACTAGCTAAGCTCAGTACTTAAAGTTAGCTTTCAAAACAAGGTCAGCCAACAGCACTAAAAAAATGTTTGGAAGTTACTTATTCAACTTTTAGCAGTCTATCTCTTAGTCAGAATAAGGCCATCCATGACCTTAATTTATGTCTGTATAACTTGACGTGCCGTCACAGGGACATCACATTTTTTGATACAAATAATTTTGTACCATATTTTGTGTTAACTGAAGATACTATGTATCTTCCAATTAGGACAAAAAAACAATTATCTAAATTGTTAGCTTTTAATATTAACGGTGCCCATATTGGCAATACTATGTATCATACATATCCTGACATTAGTAGTAGTACTAATCCGACTTTACTGTGTAACAATCGTTCCACAGTTTCTTCTTTAAACTAAGAGCTGCGACCAAAGCCAAGCCCAAAACCTTAAGTATAGTTCATCAAAATATACAAAGCTTGGCCGGCAAAGAATTAGAAATTGAATTATTTTTAGAAAGCCACAGTATAGATATTATTTGTCTTACTGAGCACTGGCTTAATAAGTCTAAACTTATGTCCTGTGTTATTAATAACTTTAAATTATCTAGTGCATTTGTAAGGAAGACCAGTATACATGGTGGGTCCTTAATATATACTTTAAATGGACTGAAATGTAAAGAACGCCCTGACATCGTAGGACTATCTATTGAGCGAATCGTTGAGTTATCTTGTGTTGAGTCAGAGAGCTATGTTATAGTTAGTGTGTACCGACCCCCTAAATCTGACTTGGATAGGTTTGAGTTAGTTTTAGAAGAAGTTCTAGGGAAATTAGTTTCTAAATCCAAGCCTATTATTGTCTGTGGTGACTTCAATATTGATAGATAGATTTGTTAGAAAACACTAAGGAGCGAACTAGATTAATATCTTTGTTTCAGTCATTCGGACTAGGTCATCAATTTGATGAACCAACTAGAATAGGCATGATGACTGTATTTTTTTTTTGTTTATTATCGAAAGACCTTACATTTATGTAAACAATCCTCAAAGAATCACTTCATCTGGATCAATACCACCAGAGATATCACAATTTGAAATGCACATTTTTGGACTTGCCCAAAAACGCTCCATACAAAAGTGACAGCGACAGTGACGTCACTGTCGCTGTTTTTGTAAGGAGCGCGTAATAACTTTGTTCGACAGCTATATTCAATATTGCGTTTATGATAATGGTCTCCTAACATAATTCCTTCATAATAGTTTGGGTTACAAAAAAGTGATATTGTTTTACAAAAATTTAACACAAATGAAATGGACTTGCCCACCCAAGTTTGCAGGCCTATTGTAGCCTCATTTTGAAACGAATTTCGATTGTGGTTTTACAATAACATTTGTAATCAATTATTATTTTTGGGGAACATAAAAAAACATGCAAAATCACTCATAGTCATCTACCCTATTACAGCCACCACAGCTTCGTGTTTGGATAATGTTTTTTGTAACTGTTTGCCAGTTGATAAGTCTGTTATTTCTTTGCTAACGTCAGATCATTGCGGGCAGATAATAACGTTTATAGATTCCCACCGTAATAAGGACATTCCTAGGACAATTACATGTAGACCTAAGACACGCCATCGTATTGAACGTTTTAAGACCAGTTTGAAGACTAAAATGCCCTTCATTCCATACACACAGGGCGATCCAGATGCACTTTACAGAAATCTCTTTTTGTGTGTTAAAAATGAATTTGATCATAGTTTCCCAACTAAAAAAGTTACTTGTAAGGTTCAGTCTTCATTTTCCGAATGGGCCACTCCCGGAATTTATATAAGTAGGACTAAAATGTATGATTTGTACGGCATGAAAAAATACAACTTTGATCCGAATTTCATAGAGTATGTCAAGAACTACTCTAAAACATTTAGAAAAGTCTGCGTGTGTGCCAAGGCTTTACACATTCGTGATAAAATAACTAAGTCCAACAGCAAAATTAAAACCACTTGGGACGTAATCAATCATGAAACTGGTAAAGCTAAACCACGCGACACCACTTTCACTCTAAAGATTAACAATGAAATTGTCAAGTCCGAAGCTAACATCGCTGAAGCTTTTGAAGGTTATTTTGGTAATATACCTATAGTTACTACAACATCACTCAATTCATCACCTTTTGAAGCAGAACAGCTAGTTAAAGATAATGTGTCATGCTGCAATATTGTTTTTAAATTTAAACATGTAGACTCGTCTGATATATTAAAATCCTTCAAGTTAATTAATTTAAAGAATACTGCCGATCTTTGGGATATTTCAGTGAAAGTTATTAGTCACATTATAGATGTAATTGCTCCCTACTTAGCAGTGATCTTCAATGAGTGTGTTGATGAGGGAGTTTTTCCAGAGTTAATGAAGTATAGTAAAATTATACCACTTTTTAAAACAGGCAGTAAACTGGACCCAGGTAACTTTAGACCTATATCTATCTTACCAGCTCTGAGTAAGATTTTTGAGAAAATTGTCCAGGAACAACTTCTATGTCACTTTAGTGAAAACAAACTTTTCCACAGTGAACAATATGGATTCACCAGAGGTCGTTCCACCACTGATGCTGGTATTGCGCTCCTAAAACATATCTTTAGGGCTTGGGAGAATTCACAGAACGCTCTTGGCGTCTTCTGTGACTTATCCAAGGCGTTTGATTGCGTCGATCATGGGACTCTCATACGGAAACTTGATTTTTACGGAGTAAAGGACACTGCGTTAGATTTGATTCTTTCATATCTTAGTTTCAGAACCCAAAAAGTAGAGATTAATGGGGTACTATCTTCTGGAACACCAGTCAAATTAGGGGTTCCACAGGGATCTATTCTTGGTCCATTTCTGTTCCTAGTATACATTAATGACTTACCTTTTTATGTTAAAGACCTATGTGATATAGTATTATTTGCAGACGACACATCTTTACTTTTTAACATTGATAGAAATAAAAACGTCTTCGACGATGTTAATGAAGCGCTTTCGAAAGTTTTGCATTGGTTTACAGTTAACAATCTGCAGCTAAATGCGAAGAAAACGAAACGTGTTAATTTTAAATTGCCTAACGTAAATAATAATGACATAAATTTAAAAATCAATGATGATAAAATGGAGCTTGTGGACTCCACAGTTTTTCTTGGAATAACCCTAGATTCAAAATTGCAATGGAACCCTCATTTGACAAGTCTTTCAGGTAGGCTTAGCTCAGCTGCTTTTGCTATTAGGAAAATAAGGCTATTGACAAACGTTGAAACCGCTCGCTTAGTTTATTTTAGCTACTTCCACAGTATTATGTCCTACGGAATAGTACTTTGGGGTCAGGCAGCAGACATACAAGCCATTTTCGTTCTTCAGAAACGAGCTATTAGATCCATTTATAAGCTGCGAGCACGGGCCACTCTTAGGGAACTTTTTAAGGAAATTGGTATTCTAACTGTAGCTTCGCAATATATTTACAATTGTATTCTCTTGGTAAGAAAAAATATCAATCTTTTCACCAAACACAGCGATATTCATGCTAAAAATACTAGGAATAAAGATAAAATTGCGCTACCATTTTTCAGATTGCAGAAAGTTTTAGGGTCATTTATGGGGCAAGGTGTACATTATTATAACAAAGTTCCGGAAGCAATTTGTAAGCTGCCATTACATAGATTTAAAAATCACATTAAAGCTACGTTGCTGAAAAAGGGATATTACACCACTAGAGATTATATCATGGATAGAAATGCTTGGGAATAAGCTCTCTGCTCCCGACGGAGTCTAATTAACTATTGTTATATCAACAATCATACTCAGGTTAAGACACTAACAATGTTTGTTTTGTTTTATATAGCTTCTCGTCGATGTACCTAAGAGTGTTATTGTTTTCATAAATGATGAATTTTATTGTGCTATCTTGTTCTAAGTTCTGTTGTAATATACTAACAATTATTTTAAAAAAGAGAAACAGTTGAAAAGAGTAACTGCTGAGTTTCTTGCCGGTTCTTCTCAGTACAGAAACAACTTTCCGATCCGGTGGTAGCATCACATTTATTTAAGTACAGTATATTTATTGTTTACATTTAATATTATGGTATTCATGTCTATTATTAAGTATGTTTTGTTTGTTAATTAGATTTGACGATTTAAAAGTACTCTGTAACAGGTCTATTTAAATAAAGCTATTTTTGATTTTTTGATTTGATTTGTGACTAGTTCCACAGAAAGGCGACTTGCGATCTAGATTTTTACTTTCAGTTAAACTTTGTTTCCTTTTAACTGACAATGTTGTTGAATCAAGTTTTTAAATTCTCATTTAAAGTTGGGTTATGCTGAAATTACATAAATAGCCATGTCTAGCTTTTCAGGGTCGAGGACTGAAAGCAACGGCACGAGGATTCTCCACTTAGAATCAAGCACCAAGCACAGCTACTCAACGCGAACTAGGGCTTCTAAACTTTAGGAGGCACTTAATGTCTCTAAACGCAAAGATGTGGTTTGTATTAGCATAGCCAGCTCGCAGTTCAGCAAATGCTCCTTGCTTAGATTAGAACTAAATTGTAGATTGGTATCTATAATTTGAAAAGTAATAGTAGTACTATTGTAATGTGTTATTTCATCAAACTTTCATGGTCACTAACACTAAAATCGGAAGCAACGGGTTTACCTCGTTTGTTTCGAGTTTCCGATATTTCTGTACTGTCATGCCATGGTCACAGAGTTACTGATGGTGATCGGTGAACCTTATAAGAGAATTCGAAGGGGCGTAGACCAATATGATCGCTGTTTGACCATGTGGTTGACTGGTAGAGAATGCCTCTTGGCATTAGGTCCGTCTGTCAATACTTTGCTCACGTGCACTGAAGTTATGATTTCGGGGGCCACTCTTATAGCACAAGTAACCTATTTACCTCTTTTTTATTTCAATATCATTGCAATAAAGAATGTCTATCTAACCAAGCTCAAACAAACTTAGTAAATTAAACTGACTTTATAACAATTTTAACCGTGTAAACAGCCATTTAACTACCTGCCGCTTAACCAGGCTAGTTATTCAATTAATTTCTGTCCTAAATGAAGCTGATATTTCATGCATTATTTATATTCAATTTTGCATGCACTGTTAAAATTACCGGTCCACAGGTGATCAAACTTCCAGCGAGAACGTTCGCTAATAATGGGCCGTTAAAATATTCTATTAGTTAAAATTGGATTACGGAGGCTTTCAATCCATTAATCAACTCTCCATAGCGTGACCTATTTCAGTACAAATTTAGTAAAAACTAACGGCCGCCCGCGACTTCGTCCGCGTGGAAAAAAATTAAATACATATTTATTAATTGTAGCCTATGTGTTATTCAGATATTGTAAAGTTTCATTCAATTTTATCCAGTAAATTTTACGTTAAAGAGCAACACGGCACACACATCTCCATACATACAAACTTTCGCATTTATAATATCAGTAGAAAGTAGGATATTAGTAGGATTCAGCACGGTTTTTGAACAAATGAAGTATACACACTGTAAAGAGATTTCATATTTAGTGTAGAGGTTTATATTTAATATAAATCTGTAAGAGATTTTAATTTTAGTGTACCTACATTTACAGTATAAGATTTAAATGTGAAAATTATTTAACAAAAACTGGATTTATTTACTTGAAAATGTTGAGTAGTCCATGTCCTAATACTGGTGCAATGTAGAAAAATATAGGATTAAATAAGAGCACCGATGAGCTTATCTCAAGTACAGAGTGTGCACTATTATGAGACCCAAAAGGGGGGGTGCAAGGGGGGGCACGAAGTGGAGGCTGGGTGTACTGCGCTCGCAGATTAGTGGGCTACGAAAATAAAACATTATTTCACGCGAAACAAAAGTTATATTACCTAATTAAAAGTCTTTACAATCCTGTAATTATGTATTGAGCTTTTGTTTTCCCATTATATCATTTTACTTCTAATAGAATTTGTCTGGAAGAGATTGCTTTCACGCGCAGTTGTCAATGCGAAAAATTATTACTTGAAGACGTATAACTTTGTTACCTATTTAGTAGGGTTTCAGTATGGCTTCTTAGAATTTAAGCGAGGTTTGAAAAACGAAGTTTTTCTTAGTTTATATTTCTAATTTAAAACACAGCACAGTTTACCTTATTAATAATAACGTATGAACATTTTTATTTTTGAATACTCTGCGTGTTTATTTGTACATGTAAGTGCCAAGTAAAAGCCTACTTTTCACTATATTATTCTTTCAAATTCTTTCTTCCAATAACATCCTCAAATGAAAACTTACGAATAATTTTGTTGCTTCACAATAATAATTGCCAACTTCCTCTTACCCCTAACGAGCATGAGAGAGGTTGCTTTTAATATTTTTAGTACGCAAAATTAATAAGCTTTAGTAAAAACTCGTAATAAAAACTCATAAAGAAGCTTATCTGCCGGAGAATTAAAGTGGCCGGTGTTATTAAAACCTAGAGACGGGTGGTCCCTAGAGAGCCGGTGGTGGGAATTCTAAAGCTCCCGGCGTAAGCCGATAACTTGTGAGCTAAAGTTTTCAAACATTTCCAGAGCTCCAGTTTGGTGGAAAATAGAAATGTTTCGAGCGATGCCGAGAGGACAAAGGTGCGATATACCTGCGAGTTGCTACAATTTTTATTATCGTAAGTGGCAATGTTTACTCAAGAGAAAATGAGGTCACGAATTGGGAAAGGTGACTTCGAGACGATGATGAAGATAACCATTGGTAATTTTGTTTTTTTAATTTGGATAGACCAGTGTTTGACCGCGATCTCACCCGATGGAAAGCGACGACGCGGTCTGGAGCATGCTCGTCTAGAAGAAACCTTTTCACTCTTCGCTTGAAGACTCCTAAAGAGAGAGGTTGCTTTCAACATTTTTAGTACGCAAAATTAATAAGCTTTAGTAAAAACTCGTAATAAAAACTCATAAAGAAGCTTATCTGCCGGAGAATTAAAGTGGCCGGTGTTATTAAAACCTAGAGACGGGTGGTCCCTAGAGAGCCGGTGGTGGGAATTCTAAAGCTCCCGACGTAAGCCGATAACTTGTGGGCAAAAGGTTTCAAACATTTCCAGAGCTCCAGTTTGGTGGAAAATAGAAATGTTTCGAGCGATGCCGAGAGGACAGTGGTGCGATATACCTGTGATGAGTTGCTACAATTTTTACTATCGTAAGTGACAATGTTTACTCAAGAGAAAATGAGGTCACGAATTGGTAAAGGGTAACTTCTAGATGATGAAGATAACCGTTGGTTTTTTTTTATTTTTTTTTGATTTGGATAGACCAGCATTTGACCGCGATCTCACCTGATGGAAAACGACGATGCGGCTTGTCTAGAAGAAACCTATTCACTCTTCGCTTGAAGACTTCTAAAGAGAGAGGTTGCTGTCAACATTTTTAGTACGCAAAATTAATAAGCTTTAAAAGTTAAACCCTAAAAGATGCTACAATTTTTATCATCGTAAGTGGCAATGTTTACTCAAGAGAAAATGAGGTCACGAATTGGAAAAGGGTAACTTCTAGACGATGATGAAGATAACTGTTTGTTAATTTCCGACATCTAATTACAAACAACACAACGGCACGGTATTGAAAATTGACCAATTTAACACCTACCAACCTAATTTGAGCTCATTATACTCGTACCTTCACTTGGCGGCTAACTCGGTAATGGAAGCGACAAATCAAAACCAGTAGGCGCGCCACTTGTCAGTTGGGCTTAAATTCGCTCGACGAAGTGTGAGCGTCAGAATGCTCCGTTCACTGCGACAGCAGTCAGTTTGCCTCAGATTACCCCGTTTGGGATAAAGTCGTGAGTAAGTCTTTTGTGTTAACTAAAATATAAAATTCTCGTGTCACGGTGTTTGTTGCCAAACTCCTTCGAAACGGCTCGACCGATTTGGATGAAATTTTAATGTTTGTAATGTATGTTTGTTTAGTCTGAGAACATTTTGTAATTTGTATTTTATGCCTTAATTATTATTTTTTAAAATGAAAGTCTACGCGGGTGACGTCCAGTGATAAACCTATAAACATCTGAACAGCTACTGTGAACCACTTCATGCATGAAATCATACTAAACCCAGTTTTTATTAATACGTGTTATAGCGAAATCCCCGAGGGCTTGATGCCACTGGAAAATCGAATAAACAACTTGTTGGCCTGGCAGTGAACAAATCGAATGACGTGATTCGATTTCTGCGCCACATTGGATTAATTAATAGCGACCGATCGCTCTCGCTCTATGAGCGACCGAACGCTCTCGCCACAGTATAAACCATACAGTAGGTTATCTAAGCCCGTCCGTACTGCCGCCTCCCTATGCCTCCCTATTTTATGCTAGCGTGTGCGTGCCCAATCTAGTGTCAATTCCCAGAACTTGCTGAATTGCTTTTCCATCCGGCAAAAAAAATGGATACATGGTTCGGTGACCATGTATCCATTTTTGTTTGCTGGTGGTTTTTTATCATAATCAACTGATTCATTGATCAAGTCTAAACTAAAGCTAGGGAAATGACTATGTTGAATGTTAATTAAGTTTAAAAGGTGTCTTCATAAATGCACATGTAACACAATTGTATAGCGGTCTTCGTAAACGTATAGGTTGCCTATGTACTCTGTCTCTGACGTTTTAACCTTTGTATCGCTATGTGGTGTTTAGTTAAATAAAAGGATAATTAGAAGAATTCTGCTCAGTTTATTTGAAATAAAACCAAATCCCAATAGGTTATGGGCCCAGGCGCGCGATTGTGAATTATTTCAGCAATAAAATTGAGTAAAGAGCAAGATTAACACCGGTGTAAAAAAGTAACCTACAAAATGGAGGTAACGAATTCCATGAAGATAGAAAAATTCGATGGAAGAAATTTCAAACAGTGGAAATTCCAAGTTAAATGCGCATTAAGAGCAAAAGGATTGAAAATAGACTCGGTTAGACCTCATGAAGCAATTTCGCAAGTGCAGTGGGATAAAGATGATGGCATGGCCATGTTCATCCTGACTTCATCAATGGATTTGAACCAAATATCGCTCATAGAAAACTGCGAGACTGCAACAGAAGTCATGAAGAAACTGGAAGCCATTTATGAGCAAAAATCGGAATACAACAAAATGTTAATACATGAAAAATTTTACCAGTATTCTTACTGTACCAGTGATAATGTGGCGCAGCATGTCTCCAAAGTGGAGAGCCTGGCTAAACAGTTACGAGAAACGGGTGAGAAGATAAGCGACACGGCAATAATTACAAAAATTCTAAGCACATTGCCACCAACATACCGTTCATTGAGACAAGCTTGGTTATCGCTTGATGAAGATAGTCAAACAATTCAGAATCTCACATCACGTTTAGTAGACGAGGAAGCAAGCCTGGCCTATGACACAACCAGTAGTGAGACTGCATTGGTTATCACAAAAGGAAATTCCAAAACAAAAAAACCAAATAATCAGAGCATTTCGGGCAACCAAAGAACTTCAAGTCATAGATTTGTCTGCTACAACTGCAATAAACGAGGTCATTTTGCAAAGGACTGCAGATTACCCAAGAAACAAATAAGAAATCAGAAGCCCAACAATATGTTAGCATTCAGTGCAGAAGGAAGTTCGACAAATAACTGTGGTGAAGATGCGTGGATATTGGATAGTGGAGCGTCTATGCATATGACATATAGACGTGACTATTTCATGAATTTGAAGGAATGTCAAGCATCTGACATGACCAAATCAGTTAAATTGGGAAATAAACAAAGCATTCCAGTTTGTGGTGAAGGTACCATTTTAATGAATAAACAAGTGAAAGGAAAGTGGGAGCAATGTAAGCTTGAAAATGTTCTTTATGTACCAGACCTGCGAAGAAATCTATTTTCCGAAGGAGCTGCCACGAGAAAAGGCTATGTTATTATGAAAAACGACAAAAGTGCTGTATTAATGAAAAATAACATAATTGTCATGTGTGCAAGACTGACAGAAAATAATTTATTTGAATTGGATGTGAAAACTATTATGCAAGAAAATTGTAACAGTGCACAAACAGACATCAGAGTTTGGCACGAGAGGATGGGCCATCTCAATATCAAGGAACTTTGTACTATGAGCAAAATTGGTGCAATTCCAGTAAAATTAAGCGGACATGAGAATTTTACATGTGAAGCCTGCCAGTATGGCAAACAATCAAGACGCCCCTTTAAGAAATCATTCAGAAGTTCAACACAACCTGGTCAAATTGTGTACAGTGATGTATGTGGTCCACTTGAAGAAGCCTCTGCATCAGGGATGAGATACTTTGTTTTATTCAAAGATGGAGCAACAAGTTATCGTCATGTTTACTTCATGAAACACAAAAGTGAAGTATTTAACTATTTTGTAAAATACAATGCAATGGTGAAGAATAAGTTCCAACATGATGTGCATATCCTACATACTGACAATGGTTGTGAATATGTGAACCACGAATTCAAGTCATTTCTGGAGCAGGCTGGCATTACACATGAACGAACTGCCCCATACACTCCACAACAAAATGGGAGAGCAGAAAGAGAGCTGAGATCTATTATGGAGAGTGCAAGAACTATGATATATGCGAAAGACATTCCCTTGAAGTTGTGGGCAGAGGCAGTGAATTGTGCAGTGTACTTGTTGAACAGAAACACATCAAGTCAAACAAGAAATGTCACACCATTTGAACTTTGGCATGGAACAAAACCTAACCTGCAGCACATAAGAATATTTGGTTCTATCGGATTTGTACATGTACCAAAAGAAAAAAGGAAGAAGCTAGATAGGAAAAGTGTGAAAATGTTACTAGTTGGGTATGAACAAGATAACTACAGAATGTATGATAAATCAACTGGAAAAATTACTGTGTCAAGAGATGTAAAATTTGTGGAATGTAGAACACCAGAAGAAAATCATAACTTTGTTGAGATGGAGCTAAGTCAAAGTGGAAATGAAACATTGCCATCTCTGCAGAGTGATGTACAAGACCAGAATAATGTACCTGTAGAAATATCTTCCGATGATGATAGTATGAAGAGTAGTGAAGATAGGGATGACACTTATATTCCTCCAAGGGGGGTGTATTTAGAAGATGGAGAACAGAGTAATGTCACACTACGTCCCCGGATAAATAGAAATCTGGAAATAAATTTGAGTGAGATTGAAATACCAAACACTTTTGAAGAGGCAATGAAAAGTGTGAATTGTCATCAATGGAAGGAAGCAGTAGCTGAAGAACTGAAATCACACGAAAGAAACAAGACTTGGATAGTAACTGATCGAACTGAAAAAAAACCTGTCACTTGTAAATGGGTCTTTAGTGTGAAGAAGAATTCAGATGGAAATATAGAAAGATACAAAGCACGTCTTTGTGCTAGAGGTTTCACCCAAGTAAAAGGTTTGGACTTTAATGAGACTTTTTCCCCTACTAGCAGGTATGACTCCATCAGGCTACTACTTAGCATTGCTGCTCGGGACAACCTTCAAATAGAGCAGTTTGATGTGAAAACAGCATTCTTGTATGGCGAGCTTTCTGAGGAAATATACATGGAGGTGCCAGAGGGAGTGGAGGTCCAACCTTCGAAAGTATGTAAGTTGATTAAATCTATTTATGGACTCAAACAGTCTTCTAGATGTTGGAATCATAAATTTAGTACTTTCTTAACTACTTATGGGTTTACACAGTGTCCATCTGATAATTGTGTATTTGTTGGATATTTTAATGATATTAAAGTTATATTAGTCCTGTATGTTGACGACGGATTATTGTTTTCCAAAAGTAAAATTGTTTTATCTGCCATCTTAGAAAATCTTAAATGTAATTTTGATATTAAAATTATGAAGCTTAATTCATTTATTGGAATGGAAATAAATAAAACAGACAAATGTATAAGTATAAGTCAAAAGCAGTATGTACAAACAATAATTAATAAATTTAATCTGTCAGATGCCAAGAGCAGCAGTACTCCCGCTGACGTGAATGTACATCTGTCCAAGAACCCAAGTTACATACCTATTAGTTTCCCATATAGAGAGGCAGTGGGAGCATTGTTATTCTTATCATCTGTGTCTAGACCAGATATAGCGTATGCAGTGAATGTTGTAAGTAGGTATGTTAACGAACCAGGTCCTTTACATGTTACTGCTGTAAAAAGGATCTTGCGTTATTTAATAAGTACAAAAGGAATGTCCATTAATTATCAAGGTAACATTGAATTGGTTGGGTACTCAGATTCAGATTTTGCGGGTGATTTGGATACTAGGAAATCAAATACAGGATACATATTTTTAATGAATGGGGGTCCAGTTACTTGGTCAAGTCGTAAACAAAGCACAGTGGCTTTGTCCACAACTGAATCTGAGTACATGGCTGCCAGTGAAGCTGCTAAAGAAATCTTATGGCTCAAACAATTTATGTGTGATATTGGAGAGCCACAAAATTCTATTGTTTTAAACATAGATAACCAGAGTGCTATAAAGTTAATAAATAATCCTGTTTTCCACAAAAGGAGCAAACATATTGACATAAAATATAACTTTATAAGAGAGAATGTTGCAAAGAATTTAGTTATAATTAAGTATGTAGAAAGTTCATGTCAATTGGCAGATTTTCTGACCAAGGCTTTACCTGTCAGTAAATTCCAATGTATTAGAGATAAGATTTTGAAAAATAATTGCATGCTTAAGTAACTTAAATAATGTTGTGGTAATTGTTGAGAAAACATTAAATAAAAAAATAGTTAAGTTGTTAAATGTAAGTTTATTAGAAATAAAAAGGTTAAGTTCTCCAGTGTAAGTTCAGTAGAAGTAAATATCATTTAAATATAAGATGAATGGTGGTGACACCTTGTAAATTTAAGTGGGAGTGTTGAATGTTAATTAAGTTTAAAAGGTGTCTTCATAAATGCACATGTAACACAATTGTATAGCGGTCTTCGTAAACGTATAGGTTGCCTATGTACTCTGTCTCTGACGTTTTAACCTTTGTATCGCTATGTGGTGTTTAGTTAAATAAAAGGATAATTAGAAGAATTCTGCTCAGTTTATTTGAAATAAAACCAAATCCCAATAGACTATTTCCCTAACCTTAGTTTAAGTCTTTTATAAGTGGTAATTTTGTTTGTTTTGTTGACGATTTGAAAGCGTTTGTAACAGGTCTATTTAAATAAAGATGTTTCGATTGTGAAGCTGTCTGAAAAAAAGATAGATGAAGCACGACGGCCACCTGCCTGAGCCGCGCAGATATGTCGCCTGGAATTAAAGTGTTAACTATCCTGGATTACACCTCTTCTCCATATATGAAAAGATTACTGTTCGTTAGTCTCGCTAAAACTCGAGAACGGCTGAACCAATTTTGGTTCTGAAATATTTGTGATAGTTCAAGCAAGGTCGGAAAGGGTGAGTAAACATGAAAAAATAATAGGAATATAGTAAAAACACGGTGGCGATACACCATGCATTGACGTGACGGCAGGGCGTCTAGGCTTCCGCATGAGCTTCCTTCCCCCAATAAGGGCTCGAATGCTTCAGCAAGGTGAGGCAGATTTAGAACAGATCTTACCTCGGGTACTGTTTCACTGTGTAGAAACGGACTCCTGTAGAAACGGACTCGAGGTGCCCGTGGCGCAGTTGTGACAGTGATCGGCGACGATCGCTGTTGTAAAGCAACACACGCCGGGTCGGAAATGGGATGGGTGACCACTCCGACCGAAATTTAGTGATGTGCATTTCGGGCATCTCCGAGCTTCGGAAGGCACGTTAAGCAGTTGGTCCCGGTTGACGTCGCCAGACGTCAATCGTCAAGCTTAGTCAGAGGCCCTAGGGCGGCTTGATACCATCTGACATAAGGTTGCTCACTAACCTTACACCCCTCCAACAATCCGCACTGAGCCCGCGTGTTGGAGTATGGCTCATTCCACCTCATAGTTGAGGTGAGGCCTGTGCCCAGCAGTGGGACGTATATAGGCCGATTATGTATAGTAAAAACCACTATCTAGTTTTTTCTGTCGAGACAAGTAACTGCTGTCAAATAGAAGAATACCAAGATATTTAATTGACGTATCAGTTGTGTGTTGGATAGTCATGTATAGGTAATACTCGTATTTTCTTCCACCTTCGTAAAGGGTTTTCTGTAGCTCATTCATCATTAAATTATGATTTTAGCACAATCGTCCTTTATATCTATCACTTTAAAGGCCAATTTAGTTACTGGAATTATTCTGAAAAGTCTGCATAACACAAAAAAGTCGTAACAATTCCTTGGAAAAACAAGTTCGACCTTTGCCTCGTGAAGCCCATGGCCTTGGCGTGATGGCCAGCCCCCCGAGCTGACATTGTCCCTGCATCTTCATTTATATTGTAGGAAGGCTGTTGCCAACAAGACCAATCAACTCGCGACTGACACGCTATTGAGCAAGCTTTACACGTGGAACTTTCACTTACGACGGAACACGAACTGTGGGTAGTTATCAGAGTTTTAAGTTTCGTTATGAAGTTTTTTACTAAATTTTGGCTTTTCTCAGCTTTTGGATTTTTTGTGATCTCTTCTAGCTTTTGAATGGAAACTGTGTAACTAAAAGATGTTAAAGGCCTTAAACAAACTGTGCCTTTGCATAGGTTGAACTGTGTAACTAAAATATGTTACAGGCTTTCCATTTGAAAGTTGGGAGAGATCACAAAAAACAATCAAAAATAATGAAGGTAGTTAGAGAGCTTTCACTGTAACCTGCGACATTTTAAACGAAGCCATCGAAATTCGTAGTAGTTTATACCGTTTCTAAATCAATCAGCACTCGCATCGCCTGTAGTGTGGTCTGAGTGGTTGTATATGATATGATGCTACATGAGGGTCCGTTCAAAACGGGACGTCCCGTCGGTCTGGACATGACCAGCGGCATTAATAATTCGCAGTCCTCCAAAATTGGCTGTCCTCGGTGCTGGGTGATGCGGTGGAAGCCTATATGCATACCTAATGGCCGTGCAGGCTTATTGGTTTAGAAAATTGATCGATAAAATTATTTGAAAGCACTAATATTCGGCTGCAATTAACTACCAAATACTGACTTATATCGAATGTTGTTTGAACCGTAGTGCCAGGTAGATACACAGATTGCCATAGATTGCAATAAAAATAGTAGCTCATCAACACTCGGGACTCCAAGATTATTCTGACTGCAAAAAAATCTGGTGACACCTGCTCATAAGACGCGCCATGTGGAGCAGTCTTTTACGCTTGCTGCCATAAAGTCGTGGAATAGGCTCCCGGATAGATTTAAAACGGCTTCGACTAAGTTTGGTTTCAAGAGAGCCGTCCGTGAATTTCTTCGACTCTCTATCTGATTGGAATTATTCGTCGTCTTTCCTAGCTATTGTGTAAATACGTATATCTAGTGTATGTCCAATTGATTGTCATCACATTGAGTATTTATCTCTTGGTTTATGTATGTATGTTATATATTATATATGTTACATATATGTTCATGTATGTTTTTAATTATGTATATGTATGTTTTTTTTATTATGTTAGTATATGTATGTTTTTATTATGTACATTGATATTATATGTGTATTTATTCACTTATAATCCTAAAATTTTGCACCGCTATAGTTTTTCTGTCTCGCCCTATGGTTGACTGGTAGAGAATGCTTTTAGCATTAAGTCCGCCTTTTGTACTGGTTTGTGCATTAAAGATTAAATAAATAAATAAAAAAATCTAAACTGAAATCTTATTCATTAGCAAAAATCCAGATTCAAAACAATATCAGGCAAGTTCATAAAATGTGAGTAAATTACGGTTTCTTTCCCTAATAAGTAAAAAAAAAGGAAAAAAATATTCATGTAAGCTTATTACAAGCATTTATGACGCGTCAGGACAAAAAATAAAAAAACATCTAAATGAACAAAGTAACTCTACCACCGGTTCCGACAAGAAACTCGATAGTACTATTTTCTAAAAGGTATTAAACAATGTCTCTACTACGTCAAGGTGTATGTCTTACTTGGGCAGCCATTGCTTGCTGCAACATGCCTTTCATACTTACATACTTCAAACATTCCCGTTCATTCCAAAATACCGTACATAAGCATTCAACGGATTCCGCTACACGTTTATTGCTGCAAATTGAAATAAAACGGGAAATACAAAGTCAAAAGACATGATTCAAGTTTCAATATATTCCGAGAGGGATTTCTAGACAGCCGGATAACCAGGTATTTCTCCGGGCGCCCGGTTCGCGTCACCCAGAGGCTTACCCCTCCCTCTCTACGCAAGGAAAATTATTTGTAGCGCCTTTCAAGATTCTCTTCGGAGGCAAGCGTTTGTATTTTCCATGCAGTGTGCAAGTAAACGTAGTGAAGTTTTACTTTATTTATACACTTGAGTGAACTCGTACGGCGGAATAGTTCAATATTTTCCAACGCTTATTTGTGCATAAGTAACTGGTAGGTAAGCTTCACTGTTATGATCGAACTATAGGTTATATTAAATCAATCGATAAGTACTATCTTTCGTAGTCTTCAATTTTGCACAATATCTAAAAACAGCTGAAACTTGTACACTTTTCTGATTCTTTGCATTCAGGTTAAACTGAAGTCAATGGTGATGAACACTTTTTGATGCTCACTGTAACTAAAATGAACTATGGATAAGAAATGTCATCCTACTAATATTATAAATGCGAAAGTTTATATGTGTGGATGTGCCGTGTTGCTCTTTCATGTAAAAAATACTGAATGGATTTTAATGAAACTTTACAGTTATGTAGCTTATACATCTGAATCGCACATAGGCTACAATTTATAAAGAAATATAACTTTTTGTTTTTTAACTGAAGTCCACGCGGGCGAAGCGGACGGGCGGCCGCTAGTGTGTAAATATGTTTCATAGCATTTAAATAGCATCTTGCCCTTGGATTGTTTAATAACTTGTCAGTCGTTGTTTTCTCTGTGCAATGAAGAATGTCTTATCCTATGTATGTTTATGTCCGATGACAAGTCATTTCTGAATCCATCACATTTAAAATGGTATTGCAGGTCGCTTCCCTCAAGAGCACAAGAGTGCAATGTGACGTGAGACAAGAGATCAAACTCGTCGCGTCTGCCATTATATATATGTAAAATCGTCTGAGTAGGTAGTGGTTTTCTAACCTAATAATAATTCCCAAATGATTCCAACGCTATCCTGCGGATGACGTCATATGTGGAATATAAATCGGTCGATGAATGATTCAAGAACAAGGAACAAGCAGTTAGCTAAACGGTGAACCCACAGATTACAATACTAAGCAGTTTAACCTGGACTTCTGCATTTATGACTGCGTAATGACGCAGCTACGTTTGCATCTGAAGATTTACTTGCTAATGCATGCATTTATTTGTTTAGACACCGTTTGCTGCTACCTATTTATTCGATGCACAGTTTCGAATATCAAATTTCTGAATATGATGGTGCAGGGGTCAGAGACGTAAGCCGTTGGGGCTAAGTCATAGTAGACGATTTAAAGGCAAGTGTAGGTGGTCTACACATTTTCGAATCAAATTAAGTTAGAAAAAGAATGATTATAGTATGTTGGCGTTAAGAATGCAGTAATTTTTAATTCAATTCCGAAAAAAAGTTGGGGCTAAGTCATAAATAGACGATTGAAAGGCAAGAGTAGGTGGTCTACACATTTTCGAATCAAATTAAGTTAGAAAAAGAATGATTATAGTGTGTTGGCGTTAAGAATGCAGTAATTTTTAATTCAATTCCGAAAAAAGTTGGGGCTAAGTCATAAATAGACGATTGAAAGGCAAGAGTAGGTGGTCTACACATTTTCGAATCAAATTTTGTTAGTAAAATAATGATTATAGTATGTTCGCGTTAAAAATGCAGTAATTTTCAATTAAATTCTGAAAAACTCAAGTACAGAGTCAGTTACACAACCGGCGTTTGAAAGAATGCATTCAACTGGGCACGCGACCTTGGCTTTTTTACTTATGAAAGATTTGATTGGTTAGGGGGCGTGCTAGGGCGAAGGACAAGAATGAAATTACTGGATTCTTAGTGCGGACGGACTATGGTTTATAACTCAGGTATTTTGGTAGAATATATTATTAAAAAAATCTTACAGTCTATTGGAAAAATCATTCTCATCGTCTTCTCAGCTTTTTGGAAGTTTTACAAAACTTCTTAAACATTGGAAAGGTTGATGATGGTAGTAGATAGTAGTTACTTGTTGCAACTTTTTGCTTTTGTAACTGCATGGTTATTAAACTGTCCATAGTGCCATTCGTGCTATCTTAGTGGTGTTCATCTGTACATCACTAAGACCCACTTACTGTAGATCTCTACACCCAGAGCCATAGATCGGAGTTTTTAAATAATGTCATGTAATTAAAAACTGCTTGCTCTATTCCAAACTGTTAATAAAACGCGTAGAAATATCTACTACCTATTTTATCCTCGAACGAATCTATGTAACCTACCTGAAAATATTTACGTATCCTTTTTTTTAAATAATAATCACTTAAAAACATGTCCTTGTATTTTATTATTGTTTTTAGCATTTTCCATGCAGTATCTTTCTAAAGAAAACCAGAAAAAGACATTTGGTCATGTTGGCATCAGGCAGGACTTGAACCCGCATCTTTCGCAAGCCGGGCGACTGCACTACCAATTATGCTACCGATACCAATAACAGACCGGCCGAATCTTTCTGGTATATTTTTGCCCTATGAGCCAGGGTGATTTCATCAACGTTATAGGCATCCACCTCTAACACTCGGAAGAAATATTTTTTCAAATATTTAACTCCCGATTAAGATGAAAAAGCTATTACTTTATTTTATTATTGTTTTTAGCATTTTCCATGCAGTATCTTTCTAAAGAAAGCCAGAAAAATCGGGAGTTAAATATTTGAAAAAATATTTCTTCCGAGTGTTAGAGGTGGATGCCTATAACGTTGATGAAATCACCCTGGCTCATAGGGCAAAAATATACCAGAAAGATTCGGCCGGTCTGTTATTGGTATCGGTAGCATAATTGGTAGTGCAGTCGCCCGGCTTGCGAAAGATGCGGGTTCAAGTCCTGCCTGATGCCAACATGACCAAATGTCTTTTTCTGGTTTTCTTTAGAAAGATACTGCATGGAAAATGCTAAAAACAATAATAAAATAAAGTAATAGCTTTTTCATCTTAATCGGGAGTTAAATATTTGAAAAAATATTTCTTCCGAGTGTTAGAGGTGGATGCCTATAACGTTGATGAAATCACCCTGGCTCATAGGGCAAAAATATACCAGAAAGATTCGGCCGGTCTGTTATTGGTATCGGTAGCATAATTGGTAGTGCAGTCGCCCGGCTTGCGAAAGATGCGGGTTCAAGTCCTGCCTGATGCCAACATGACCAAATGTCTTTTTCTGGTTTTCTTTAGAAACATGTCCTTGATCAGAACCTCACACCATTTCAACTTGTTCTGACAATTGACTTGTAGTTGTCAGCTTATTTCCCTCTTACAAAACATAAAACAATCCAAGACTTAAATCAAAAAGATCGGGCAAAATAACGTTCCTATCCGAGTAAGTAGTTGCTGCAAAACGAAGAACATTCCTTCATATAACAAACACCGCTCTAACTCTAGATGAATTCTCGGCAACGAAATATCTCAACCAGAGGCAGAAAGTTTCGGAGACAAAGAGTAGACCGAAGCTGGTTACACAGATACATTTGACAGCGCCGAAGTTTCGCCACCAAAAAGAACGCGACGAGAGTGTCCACAAAGTTTCTTGTTCTATAATTCGACGGAGTTGTTTTGTAGGTACAGAGCTTTTTTAGGAACAAGTCTTTTAGGAAGACAACAGTACATTAATGAAATATTAATCAAGCTGAGTTTACCTTCACGTACGGCCTTCAGAACAATGATATTTTAAAGAGTAGATACGTTATGTCAGTACTGATTCGAAGTCGAAAATTGTCCCCTAACGTACGTACCCATAATTCGACCGTGTGTATAAGATAGTATGATTATTTACTAGAACCTAAACAAGACAGATAAATGTTGCTCAGTGTCGTCACAAACTGTCAATGCTTTGCTCAAGTGTCCGATATTTTAATTTCGGGTGGTACTTTTTTAGCAAAAGTAACCTATCTACGTCTTTTTTATTAAAATATCTTGCTTGAGAACCGAAAAGTTCTAAGTAGAGTTAATCCTACTTATACGGTCAAATACTGACAGGCACACTGAAAAAGAAAATAAGTACTCAATCACTCAATTTAAAAAGCGAACATCACTGACTTCAATCAACGCACAGCCTAAAATACTGTACCTAGAAACCTGCAATTTAGTACAGGGGGTTTCTGATGTAGATGAAAGCACTAAAAAAGGATTTCTGGAACTTGACCCCTAGAGGTATGTCTACGCGGATGAGGTAGCGGGCGGCTGCTAGTTTATAATTTTTCCAAACTTGTTCAAAGAACAATCTTCATATTAAATATAAACTTGGTAGAAAATAAAACAGCTTACTTTTACTTCAGCTTATTATCTTTACTTGATTATGCAATGTCTCTGCCTGAATATTATATTTACGCCATAGTCACTGAACAACATGATCGTCAAATGTTGGTCCGGCGTCAACCAAACTATTAATTGAAGCTCCCTTTAACCCCTCTGTAAGTGGGGGCCAGGCTTTATGTTCTTATCAATCTAGACTAACTCGCATTCACGCGCCTTTCAAAACGCAGACGGGTTACATGTTATAACCCACGTACATGTCAACAGCACAAACACAGACCAGCGCCCCTTTTCAACCGAACGCCGGGTAGAGTTCTCAAATTTAATTAGTGGGGCGTTGCTATGGCTATTGGCTAGACTCTTCCATGTCTCTACATACATACAGGCTTTTAGATCAAACGCTGTTACGCCAATGTTAATCGGCTTACGCTCGAGCAGGCATTCATAAAATCAAATATTATGAAAACAGTTGCACCTGTTTCTACTTTGAAAAGGTAAATTATGCTCGTACAAGCGAGTAACTTATAATAAATTCGGTTTAATAAAGCAAAGGTGGTCATTATATTGTTTAATTTTAAGTATCTACATTAACACTTAGAGACAAAACACCATTGACTAGTGTACCTACAAAAAAAAGTAGTGTGGAATTTAAACTGTCGATGCTCCTCCGTTTTGCTTATAAAAGTGCAGAGTAGGGCTTCAGCTTAAGTTCCCGCCGGAGTAAGGTTTATCAATACATGTTTCAAATTGGTAATTTTACCACAGCACTATCTATAAAAAGGTACACACTACAATGTACTAGGGGGTTAGACACACTACTTCAACATACAGCAGAACTATTTCTGACATTTAAACGTTAGTTATACGATGTTTGGATGTTTTTGAAACATTCTCGGATAACAGGACCAAGGTTTTGCTGTAGGTATCCACCTAGGTTGCATGACCTTTTTGAACAAAAACTATAATTAGTTCTTAACTATCAACTATTTTAGGGCATTTTTCTAAGTAAGGAGAGAATACCCACCCAACCACGTTTTTGACTTTATTTCAAGCAGCCAAACAGCGCCTTTGTTTTCTGTGTATTTCTATTTGTGCGGCACCAATATGTCTAAATAATTCACGTTACCAATATCACTATGGAATTTTATTGAATACGTAGTGAATAATTAACTAACTACCACTAGGTAGCAGTGTGAGTTCTCAAATACAAACAATCATTAGGGGATTGGTTTTATGCGGGATGTGCCGACACCAGGGTGGTTCTTCCTGTTGCTGCCCCTCTCGTTAATTAGCCACGTAATTTAGATAGAACTGTTACCCGACATCATTGAGTATACATGGTTTTATACAATTCAAACTAAATGGCGGCTGTGAACATCGTGCGTGTAGATGCGCAGAAGACAAATTAAGGTGTCAGCGGGTTGCCAGGTGAGGTCAATCTTGCGCACTCGGCGCTCGCAGCTAACTTCCGAGCCGCCATTAAGTTTGAATCGTATTATAGCATTCATGATGGTGATGATGACTGTGCATCACGCGAATAAGGCCCACAACTCATTCGTATGACCAGTCGAACTGGCTAACCACTCCTGTGCCTATTGTTTTTGGGTAAACGGAATACCACTCACCATATTAATTTAAAACTGAAAATTTTATAAACCACGCGGTCCATTTGAATACTCTCTAAAACCCCTCGATGACTGCTGCCCCTAGTCCGTTAAGAGCCGCCGCCATTATAACTGCAGATAAGTACCCACGACACTGCAGCGTTTCATGTTGCAGGGACGTCCGGTGCATTTTAAACGCTACTACTATAGACTAGCTATACATTTATAGTGAACAGTTCATAGTGAGGTCCTTTTTTAAGTCGGTAAAATTATTGATGTCACGATTCTGCTTTTCAAACTGGTTAAATCGAGTTGAGCGTGAAATGAGTTGACTATTGAAATCATCAGCAATTTGCAATTTCAGCAACAGATTCACGTTTATAAATTGAATTTGCCTGTGACTTATAGTTGGTATATCGACCAAATGAAAACATAATAAAGGGAAAATGAAAATAATTTAGCTTTGTATCTATTTTTTTTCTAAATAAATGGCTGTGGCCCATACTTTCATAGAAACGACTTATTTCCGCTTTAGGACCACCAAGACAACCAATTACATAAACCTAGTCTACCAATCATATCAAACGTAAACTGTTGGTGGTTGTTGTAAGCAATTAAATAAGATTCACTTCTTAAGATTCGTTCGTTTGTCCAACAGTTCTGCGGCTTTCTGTTTGAATTTAGATGGTTCGATTCGGATTCTAGTTTGCAGTAATCTTACCTATTCAACCTGGATTTAAGCTGAATTTCCAGAGTCTAAATACTCGTACAAACACA
Source organism: Udea ferrugalis (assembly GCA_950022985.1). Taxonomy (NCBI): domain Eukaryota; kingdom Metazoa; phylum Arthropoda; class Insecta; order Lepidoptera; family Crambidae; genus Udea; species Udea ferrugalis. The sequence goes on from OX465515.1 coordinate 4,562,194, forward strand.
TCAACGATCCAAAGCATCAGTTAACGCAATAGTAGTGTATATATTCTCATCGATATTCAAATATTGAACCTCTTCAAATTTGCATTGTCAGGCATTACTAACATCAGATTAGGAGTTCGTTGAATGAACAAGCGATAATCCCGCCAGACGCGGTGTTTCAATATCAATAGAGTATTCCTAGTTTAATTTGGACTGAACTGGGTTGTTTGTTTTGAAAATCAGTTTTGATGCTCGCCCAACAACGAGTGTTGCCCTAAATGTAATTTCGGCTGCGTCACATAGGTAGTACGATTTAGAACAGTGTTAACATACGGAAAGTTTTATAAGCATTTAAAAAAAAACACTTACCTTTAAAAATCAGTTTATTTCTCTCTCTACTCACCGTATTTTTAAAGGTAGTGTTTTTTTAGACGTAGTTTTATATTGTTATGAAGAACTTGTATTGAAAATTTGGCAAGAAGGTACTTGCAAAGTCACTCTTTATACAAAGCATACTCGTAGCAAACAGACGGACGACGGCGTCGGATACCATTGCACACTCTCCAGTAGCTTTGATTAACGATTTACAATGTACACACGATGACTTTGCGAAGAGATAATCATTTTTAAAAATAAGCTTTATGGAACAATATAAAACTACGTCATTTTTCAAAATAACCCTATATTGAGTTCCCAGCTTGAGTCTTGACTCTGGTGACGAAAAGTCAATGTATTTCTATGATTTATTCAGACTCACTTCTGGGAACATCCTATATTTACTTGCATTGCACATGCTAGTAACATGCTACATGGTAAAACAATTTATCTATTTCTTACCGGTACAAATGGCGGTCTCAATCTCAAATAGGCATTTTCTACGGCTTTAAAGTATAAGTAATAAGCGATGTGAAAAAATATCATGCGAAGCGTTTACCATCTGCAATTATTTATAAAGATAGGTGATAATAAATGCGGGTGATACAATACTAATGATGATGATAATGATATCAATGTTAAATAAATTTGCATAAACCTAAAATATTTCATGGGTATGTATTCTTTACGATATGTAGGTATTATAATACGATTTTAATATACACATTAAAATATACACAGGAGGATAACGTAATTTGGGTAATACTTATGAATGTACAAAATAAGTAAAATAGGTTTAATTGACGAGGTATTCAAGTGGTTTATAACAATATAGTACAGTATAATTGATGTTAAAGTTATTTTCAATAATATTATATGACTATGCGACAACATCAAATACATTACTGTGGTTTCGAAGTAAACTTTTCGCTTACGTTATGGAGACCAGAAACAACGGGAGTATGCTAAACCCCCAGACCCAGCACAAATATACAAATAAACATGCTTAAATATATGTTTCATTCACAAACATTTGTGCTGGTGCGGGAATCGAACCCGTGACCCTATAAATCTCTGAACCACAGAACTGAAGGAGTCGTCAAATGGCCAAGATGCGGGTAGCTTATATTTTTTTTTCCTGTTACTTGGTTTTTTATGTTGGTTGACCAGGGTAGAGTCCCTGCCCGAGGGGCTGACATGCCCATTGGGGCATGTACATGGGATGGTCACCCATGGGCTGGTGAAGAGCAGCACTGCGTTGGGGCCAAAATATTTTACCAGCCATGGGTCTAAAACACAAAAAAGGTATTCAGCTAGCTCAATGGACCTTGCCAATAGTGCAAATGGTTAGTGGTGTCTCCACCTAGGACAAACATAAATGTGACACTTTAGAAAGAAACAAACAAATAACAACTAAAACACAGTCGGTTTAATAAACAAAAAGGAAGATTAGAATAAAATATTTATTTTGTTCTCCTAACTTTTAAACGTTTTCCAATAAATAAACACAACAGTCTCTGCTCGCGTTAATATTGGTAGTGATTTCAGCTTGCACTTTTCACTTTATGAATATCTCAATACTCGTGATGTCACAGTCAATTGTTCTCATTCTTCGTCCAATCTCTAAGAAAGCTCTACCATGAATACTATCAGGAGAGCTTTTCATTAAAAGCTAAGAGCAAATCACTACTAGAACACCAAGTTGTTTTCCGTATACAGCAGTGTTTCCCGATACTAGGCACTGACATCAAACGCAGTCCAACTAGAGATATGTGGAAGTGTGGATTGATAGGATCGGATAGCAAGGAAGAGAAAGAGAGACAGAGAGAAGGGGTTGTAAAGTTATCTTTAGTTGGGGAAAACAGCGTGCTTAACGTTCCTAACTGCTATTATGAAATGCATACCATTAGTGCACATCTTTTACAACCCTGAAATGAGACAAATCTGCAGGTATGTATTTGAAGTAAGGATTAAAATAAAAGCGGAGAGCGCTAAAGCACAGTATAAACATTTATACTGTGGATAAAGTCTACCGTTTTTACACAATACTGAAATGAATAAGTATTACAAAATCACTTTGATTTGACTGACTCTGACTATGTTATGCATCACAGCATAGTTTAAAACGAAGTCGCTTTCTCTGTCCTTATATCCCTTTGTATGCAAACTACGCAACGGATTTTGATGCGTTTTTTTAGATAGAGTGATTGAAGAAGAACGTTTACATGCCTAATAACATACCATTGCACCCGTGCGAAGCCAGGGTGGGTTGCTCGTTAACAATCATTTCTTAATTTAAGTACTGGTCCCGAAATATGAGTTTAGCAGATGAAAATGTATTGTTTGAAATATGTAACTTGAAATATTTGAGAAAATATAGACAAAATACCTATATGACTTTTGAACAGAACACAAATTGATGAGATGGAAAGGGGGAATGTAAAACCTTGGGATCGACCTCTATATACATATATGACTTTAGAACAGAACACACATTGATGAGATGGAAAGGGGGAATGTAAAACCTTGGGATCGACCTCTATATACATATATGACTTTTGAACAGAACACAAATTGATGAGATGGGAAGGGGGAATGTAAAACCTTGGGATCGACCTCTACATGCTTTTCCGATCCTTCTTTAATCGAATAATGTAAATAATGCTCCATTTTACATTCAATTAAAATTCACAAAACTAACAGTGAAATGGATTATTACTAAAAAAAAAGGGGCACACACTTTGTGTTCGCTTTATTACTTGAAGTGGTTTCTGCGTGCAGCTATCTGTAGCTATTTTATCTACCTATCTCCTTCCCTGCTTGTGCGCAGTAATAGATATAATTATATAAAATGTGATTATTAAGTACTTGCACAACAAACCACTTTCTACAACTAAAACATGACATCAACCTAAACGTGACGGCGAATAATTCCATTCGACTTGACTTAAATATCTCAACAGGTCCAAGATTGAGACATTATTGCCTGTCGGAGCGCGTATGTGCCGTTTTTTGGATCTAACGCAAAATCAATTCAGATCTGCGTGCTAGCGTCAACAAGTACCCTTGTGGGGGGTGCGGGGCGCCCCCCTGCCGATTCGGGGCGAGATTCAACTGGTGCAATGCGGCGCTCCCCACGCTCTCCCACCCGGGCACAGTATAAACCATACAGTAGGTTATCTAAGGCCGCCCGCCGAGTTATTAGCCTAGCGTGCACACAGACACGCGGCACAGCCCGTCCGTACTGCCGCCTCCCTATGCTTCCCTATTTTATGCTAGCGTGTGCGTGAAATAGCGACACGGCGCGCGACGCGCACTCACACATCCAAACCGAGAGTGGCACGTTTGTATTTAGATGTTCTACTGTATGGTTTATACTGTGACCCGGGCTTGTTTTTGCCATTGTACTCGAGGCACAGTTGGCACACTAAGCGTTGATTTTGTTGCGTTTGTTTTGCTGTAGCGCCTTGAATGAGGGTGGCCTGCCATTATTCCATTTACTTTTTCTTCGTTCTCTCCGCAGTTTATTCTGATTGCCCGTGTTAATTGGGACGGCGCGTTTTGAATTTGGAATTGTATTAGCTTAGAATGATTCCGTTAGGAAGACGCCGCGGTAATGCGGCAGGTGTTGTTGGTTTTATTAAGCTAAATCACAAAAAGGGCACAAGCTTGATTTTTTTACTGATTAGGAAAGCATTAGCATCATGGCTTAGGCTATTTTAACTATATTCTTATGGAACTCGTCAATCCTTTGGCTTCTCAACAAGTGAATACGCAAACAAAGTCCAACCGAATGAAATGAGATGATGAAATTCATTTCAACTCCTTACATTAAATAGTAAAGATGTGACAACCGTCCAATTTCTAATGGCTTTTTCAAGCGATACAATTATTGCAAACTTTGCATGAAGGTCAAACTTTATGACAGATTTTTTAAGAATTTTAACTCTACACTTATTAGGTACTTCGCTGAAAAGAAGTCAACTAAAATTCTAAATTCTAATCATGCAAAGTCCACAAAAAATAAAACAAGTCCGAATTTGCCTTTTATCCTTTGCGTTTAAAATCTCGCTGGTTTTATAAAAATGCTGCAGTGCAATAAATGGAGTTAGTTTGATTCAATCCTAAGTCTCCAGGGTTACCATTTAGTGTGGTACTAACCCACAAAGAGTTAAACCTACCTATATGAGTATTTATAATTTAGGAAGCTTATACAGATTAGTACCAGATTATACAGATTGCAGATAACATATACACAACATGATTTGCAATGATTGCTGAACTACTTAAACTAAGTAACTTAAAAAACAATTCGGACATTTTGAAAAAATAACATTTACAGTAAAAATAAAAAACATAACCTTAAAACTTGAGACAGAGTCTGAGAAAATGTATTAGTACGCACTTTGCTGTTTGTATGTGATTTTCGTTATTCGTCTACATGATTCGGGGGCAACATTTGCGAGTGTCGCTTAATGATACAGAGTGTCAGCTCTCCCCTCTTCCATCACAATGACGATCGATGCGGGACAGACAAACGGCCACTTTTTACACGTCTTTGTCCTAATACCTACCAATACTAGAGCTACCTACCTACTACGGCTGTTGAGATTTCTGAAGGGATAGTGAAGTGTTTTGTAATATTCCCGTGCCCTGAGGCTTTTTGCCAAAAACCCACACGATGATGATATTTACTAATTCCTAAAAGGTTTTTACGCTTGTTAATGAAATTACTATTTGTTGACTAACTACGCATGGTACCTACTCCCAGGTACTGTTTACCCACGGTCAGTAAAAAAGGAATAGGTATTTAAGGAAGAGGATATAATTTCAGCATTTTTAACTTCAACTATGAATTTAAGGAGGAGGATAAACCAAACTTTCAGATATTACTTAACTTCAACTAGGTTTAACAACTGACCCCAACAGACGTCACTAGACTAACTTCCAAAGCACGAATTTTCCTGAATAAGAATGCAGTTGAATAGATATTTGTGTGGTGTTTTGTGGATTCGTAAAGAAACAACAGTCCGACACCGGTGCGGTAGTAGAGGCACATTATGTTAACTGTACTTGTGTGTATGTCCTTTTTGTATCCGTTTTATTATATTATTGAGCCTACTATTTTGTTTTTTTTTCGTTCTCTGGTTATTGACAAAATGTTTGGAACAAAAATACTTTCACTCTTTACTAGGTACTCTTTTTGTTTCCAGATTGTTGTTTATCTTACTGCCGTTATCAGGTTGTGGGTTTTTAATAAACTTTTCAAAAATTGATTTGTTACGAGAGAGCAGCCTCTCCTGTTACAAGTGTTTATCACACTTAAAGGAGAAGTCAATCTTATTTCTTGTAAAACACACTAATTAACGAAATAAACCATTTATTCAATTTTCATTTTAATTTATTTTCAATAGTCATAGGTTTCCGATGAAGATAAACAAGGCTTCGAAGGGTTAAAGCTCGCTAACCCCCCACTGCAGATGCAGCCTGCGACGCGTGCTGGCGAGATAGACGCGCCGCGCCCGATCGATACGTAAAACGAAACGTACAAACTTTCTTCTAGACCAGTGTTTCTCAAACTGGAACCCGCGGACCCCTGAGGTGATATGTAATTTTATATTCTCACTTTAACTGCCGTACTCAGAGACGTCAATTAACGTTAATGGTTCATTAGAGTCAAAATTTGACATTCTGAAAAGTGATTTATTTAATTTGTTATAAAGTCTCTTTTCAAAAATGGAATTTTGACGCTGATCAACCATTAGCGTTAATTGACGTCTATGAGTGCGGCGGTAAAAGAGGTATAAATAAATGCACATTAATTTAGTAGCAAATTAGCAACTCCTTTATTGAAATTAAGCTCCTGTAACGAGGTTCTTTTCATTTGTAGTCTGAAATTTTTGCTTGTATAAATAAAGATGTCCTTGAAAGTTGAGCTTGATTTCTCAAGGTTCCGTGGCTGTAAAAGGTTAAGATAAATGGTCGACACAGAGGCTCGGCTAGGAGTTTTCTATCGACTGTGTAAATTCGTACTGCTCTACTAGCTTATAGTAAAAGGAAAGCCGAAAATGCATACAAAATCATCGATGCAGAATCTATTGAGTTGACATTTTGCATAGTATTTCTTCGTATAAAATCTTGAGCGATTAGTAGAGCAAATACCCGAATTCCATACATAATTGACTACGTAAATAGAAGGTTGCCATTTTCAAAACTATAGGCACTGCAATTGTTTCATCTTGAAAAAATTCAATGAGTTAAATTTTGATATTGTAACGAATACTACAACATATTATTACAAGATTCTATAGTAAAACACCAAATAGGTATAATTTGGAGAAAAAGATTCGTGTTTTATCAAACGGGAGAGAAATATTTCACTATACTATAAACTAACACAACACTAATAGCGGATACAAAAGATTTAAAAGAATATCCCGAAGAGAAAGATACAACGCCGATCGCATTAGGTTGTCGGTAACTTATGAGCGCTTGAATTTTTTATACCAACTTCAACAGTTGGTCGAAGCGCGGTCGGGGCATTATACCAATTACATTCCAGTGTGCCCCTTCCACGTATTTCTCGAACATGCAGGGAAGTGTACACAACTGAGGAGGTCAGGAACAAAAGGTGACATTTACACTTTTTCTTTTTTTCCAGGAAACAAGAAAAATGTAATATGGGTATGCACATGGAATATATATCACATATTTTATTAGGGACAGCAACAGTTTTAGTAGTATTAAGTTTTACAAAAAAATACTGATAAATATACGAAATATTTAACGAAATAATTTTCAAATGTCACCTTTTGATTGTACAAAGTAAATGTCACTATTTAATTCAATCTGGTGATAAAATGGCACCATAAGTAATTTTTTTATTGTTCCCAAAGGTACCCATTTATCGAATTACAAATCGATTTTGAAAAAAGATCGACAAAATGTACCGTATTTGATTTAAATTGGACATTTTTGGACTTTTTATCTACATGATTGAATGTAAATGTTCCCTTTTGAACAGAATGCTCCTTTTAAACGCCGTTTTTTTCGTGAAATAAGTCACTAATGGAACCAAATCAGTTTAGAAATTGATAAATGATTCTTATTCTTATTCTTATAAAATTCTAGGTTTAGAGCAAAAAAAAAAGCAATCGAGCCGGATGTGTAAATGTCACCTTTTGTTCCTGACCTCCTCAACTGTCTTAAATATTCCGTTTACCACGATAACAATATTAAACTCGCCTCTAGCAACTGTAAAATACCTTAACAGTAGTAAAGGAATTATGCTTTGATAGAATGGAAACCTATTCATGCAGTCAATTGCACAATTTGTGTACGGACTGAGGCGTCTTTTGTCTCTGGCACAATAGGCGATGTACAACAATATCCTAACAGTGAGACGCTTCTTTGTACGTAAGTAATGTTTGTAGCGTTGTTTCGAATATATCATAAAGTGGTTCGTCTGAAGTTGGTTCATATGTAGAGGATTTTATTCGAAATGTTCGGGCTTTCGTAGAGCTCTGCTACGATTGCTACGAAAATTGTAGCACTTTGATCTCATTGTTAGAGGACTACCTACAACCCATACATAAACTGAAAGGTTTAAAATAATTACTTTTGGTTATAGTTTTTAATGAAAACTTATTATGCCTAAAATGATTGAAATTATGGCGACAGTTTTGGGTAAAATTTATTTTTACGTTTCAAACAAAAATAGTTATAACTGAATTCTATGTATTTCTCCCAAATGTTCCTGTTCTACACCTAATTAAACATCAAAACATACAATAGTGTGGCCTACATAGAGTAATACGGCCGTGGCCTGACCGTTGCTACATAAGAATAAGAAGAATAGATTTATTGACCATGAAACATATTACACAGGAATTACATATACATGAAAATCACTCAAACGTTTAAAAATTATGTATCATCATGATATTTTGTTTTGGGGAAATGATCTACGCTCACACAGATTAATTTTCTAAAATCTGAAATCGTATGTTCTAGACCCCGTACTTGTTTATTATGTGGCGGTCCCTTCCTCTCTGCCCTTTGCCTATAGAAGGCCAGGGAGGATCGGTACTCGCCGCAGTAGAGTTATATTATAAAAAAGCACATTCTTGACTTCTGGAATTGTTTTAATGTAGTTTATGACAATACATTACAAAAGGTCGGAGAGACGAATAAATAAAATGAAACTTAAAGTGAGATTCGAAAATATAGAAATTTAGATAATTGTGTCACGATGTGTATGTAGGACTGCTCATGTAAGACTCAGATCTAGAACTGAATCAAAAATGAAAGTTTGCAGACATGCAGAAAGAAATCCAAATTTAAATTTGAAATACAGCTAAAATAAATTTTTATGTACAGTAGACTTGTACGGAGTTTTCAGCCATCGTGAAGGTTGTAACAGCTGAATACAACGGCATCGTTACAATTATCACACTTACTAGCCGTAATTGTAGAAAACTACCCCTTCGTTTGCCAGTCCAGTAATTTATTGCGCCTAGCAGATGTCGTTTCTTCACATCGCTGTATACACACACATACTACACATAGCTTCTTTCCTCCACCCTTGTTTTTCTACGTAAAGCCAGTTTCAGCCCGTCCGCATCAGTGCACCTTAAGCCAATGATTTAGGCGATATTTTCCAACGAAGCGAACTGAAGTCGAATATATTATTTTTTTCCTTTCGACCTCTTTAGCCCAAGGGTAGAATAAACGGTTATCGTGAAAAAATATTATTGCTTGTGATGACCTGTATTTATAGTGAAAATGATACTGCCTTTCAGTTTTTATTACATTATCTTTGCTAAACACAGGTATTACTGGATTAAATAATTGATTTCAGCTTTAGAAGCATTATGTCTAGTGACAAGTTGACGATGTAATGGGACACAAGACGTATGTTTTTCAAGCTTTAATAAATAACAATAAGTTGAGTTTGAGTCAATTTTTGAAAATTTTTGATGTGGGTAACATTTAGATGTTTTTATTTTTAAGTACCATAGTTTGTTCCAGTAATTGGCTTTTCTTTAAGTAACATGTTCGTCTGTATTAAAAACATGTTTCTTTTAGTAAATGTTTTTATATTTTTGTATTTATGCGGTTTATAACGCACGCAGGATCACCATATTCTCGAACACAAATCACTTCCTCATACACACGCACAAACATCCATTCTACAGAGTGGACACTTTGTGAAGAGGAAACGAATTTCGTTTCTATTATTCTTAGTTTACTACGTTAACGTTCATACTAGAAACAAATAAACAACTAGCAAAGTAAAGAGAGTGAATGCATTCCGCAATCCTTCGTTACTTTGCATTGGCTCAAAAAAACAGTACAGAAACTTGATGCTTATTTAGTACTCAACCAGTGTGCAAAATAACATCACAGCTATAGAGATATTTCATTGCATTACCTAAAGTGGCTTCAGCGAATAGGACTTTAATCCAAGAAGCGTAGAGACGAAAGCGGTAAGTGAAAGGTGTCGTGGGAAAGCGGGTCTCGGCAACAGCTGGGCGTAGGCTTTGTCGGCAACACGAGAGGAACTCGGGCTAAGTGGAGCCTGTACCAAATTACCGCGCCGCTTCCAGTAATGGAGAACTTATACACGTTACAGTAGATAGGGGTTTTTGCACCAGGAATCGTTTGAAGTAATTCATCTTGCTTCTGCCTGAATTATACAACACATTCCTGTATACAAACGTATGTATAACTAGATTATTCTTGCACTGTTGTATACATTCACTTGCTTTTTGGGACATCTCTGCATGTGATCTGTTATTATAGGTGGTTTACAAGCAATGATATTGAAGAATTTTTCATTGTATCTGTTCATTCGTTCATAATATTGGGTAGGCCGAGTACCTTGGGCTGAAGTTGAAAGAACGTTAACTTATTTTTTATACTACCTGCTCGTCAATGGGACATTATGTGTCATGTAAACCTGTCCTAAAGTAGGTCATTATAGCCCTACGGTCTAGCCGGGACATAATGTTGTACTGAATTTCATTATTTCCCTAGGGATTAAAGTGATTTGAATTTGGAATGCAACCGTGCAGTCAAAAATGTTTAGGTGCAATGAGATTTTATCTTGAGTTCGAATGTCGTACTGGCCACTAACAAAATAGATGCCAAAGAAAGAAAAAAGGCGCCAACGGCTCAAATAGCTCCTGAGTCCTGATAAAATGAACGTACCAAAGATTGTAATTCATCTTTCCAATGTCTTCGCACAACTGTCTTATGTTTCTAACATCACTTTTAATTTTTGATAAATACTAATTTCTCATATTTAATTACCTACCTATTTTCACTTGAAATAAATACTTAAGCACTTATTTTTTTCAGCCATTAATTTCGATTGCCTCGCAGAAAGTATAAAAAGTAGAGTATGCATCGTGGGCTTAAAAGTGTATTTGTCTTGGGCGGTCTTGAACCCGCTTAATATGACGCCCGGGACATAATACACTTCTTTAAGCCCTTGTGGCATAATCTACTATTGCAGCCCGGGCTGTTAGAACGTTGTTGAACGGATTTTAAAGTTTGAACGTTGTTGTTATTCTTTACATGAATAAACCTTACTTATTGTGAGGGCCTCATTCCGCTAAATAACTGCGTAAAACGACGCAATAATTGACTTTAGCGCAACGAAATTCACTCATCCACACCCTTACTGCAAATACATTGGTAAAACATGTTCACAACTTGTTTGGGCTTAGTCGATGCAGATTCCTCTACACCGATTATGAAAGTTGGCTTGCAATACGGACCGCAGACCAACACATCAATACAGAACTTGGCATGGGTGAAGCCGGGCAGTGTGGCAAACTAATTGTTCATAAATACATAATATTTACTTGTACAATCTAGGACACTTGGCCTGAAGACATTTGCGCGAACCCATTTGCTTTCAAATACATAGTAACGTACGCTACTTAAGGAGTTAATGAATGACTTTTTTTGATATTTAGAAATACTTAAAGGCTCAGCCTTAAATCCAACACGCAAATCGATCTACCTTCCTTTCTCCTGCTTCCTTCCTTTTTTCCCTCGTCCAAGCTTTTGAATTAATAACGTAATGGGAAAGGTAGTCCTATCCACAGCACATTGGTCATCAAACCTTGATTACATCAGACCCAACTAGGGCCTAAGTGACAGAATTATTATTTATTCTCTTAGTTATTCTCAGCCAATAGCAATGATGTCCAATATCTTAATAGGCGTCTAATGTAGGCTAAATTGCGAATAGATTGGCTGTATTAGGTACATTTACAAAATAAACGGCATCGCTGTTTCTGATTGGCCAGCCCAGTATATAGGTAACAATGCCAAGTTTGATTGGATATCTGCCATGAACTGGACAGCGAGCCTGTCAATATTTAGAGGTGTTTGTATTCGACGAATTTACATCAACCTGTTAAAGTAAGCCGGTTTAATACTTATGAGTAGCTAAGTACGAAATATCATCAATAATATAAGTCCTATATTTGTATCTCAACTACAAAATGTAGTCTTTTGTTCTGTTCTTTTTGGTTTTTGACATATTTATTGATTGTAATGTGAATGTAAAACTTCTGACTCGACTCATCCTTATAGACCAGAGTTTTGACATGACATACTTTGAACCACAGCGTGTCGGTTTTCTTAACATTATTACTTTAAATAATTAGTCCAATGATCGATAATATACAAAGGTTGAAGGTTAAACTACCGGTTCTGAGCCGTCTCCAGATCAATCGCACCAACAGATCACTTACTATTATTAAAACAAACAAATTCAGTTCCAATCTACTAAATATTACAACAAAAACCTGGTAGTATTACATGCTCATGTTTTCCCATATCACAATGGTAATGGTATGTCAAAATAACGAATTTATGAAGGTCGGCATGGTTTTTATTCGACGTTACAAATAAAATGACATAAATTGGAATTTACGTTAACTTCTGAAATAACAATGAATTTAACAATGTGAGGGTGTAAAAACAAAGGAGAAAAACGGAAGCAAGTCTTTCACTTAGGAGCAGAACATAATATTATGGTGTATACTCAACATACAGAGTCACAAGATGGGCTCGCAGCCACAGAATTCGGCCAAGGTTCACCCCCGCCTGTCGTAAGAGGCGACTAAAGGGGGACTTCGGTGTCACTGGAAGTGCACATGGCGGGGGCTGTGTGCCTGCATTCTAAGAGACCGCGAGGAGGACGGCAGTGTCAGGATGGCTGGATAGCCGGCACAGCGCGTCCAGTTTCTACAAGTAATATTTCTCACCGAAGTCCTCAGAGAACCCTGAAAACGCCACGGGGTTTTAATACGGTATTCCGACTTACATGGGTGGGCAAGTCCCACACTCCACCAACCTGCCCTTAGAAAGCGGGAAGTTCATAAAAAAATATACCCGGGTAAAAAATAATAAAAGAAAAGTGAATTAGATGAATCTTTAGTATTAAGTAAGCTAGTCTTACTGTGGCAGACAGTTTTCATTGCTCTCAGTTTAAATATTAAACACCTCAGAGGCAAAAAGCTAAGGCATTACTTTTGACAGCAGCTTGCCAACTACGAGTCGAGGCGCGGCTGTCGACTCGGCGTTATGTTTGCCAGCTTCTGTGGACTTACAAAGTTTTGCAGAGGTCGCAAGCAATGTCACAACTAAGTGGGAACTTGCAAGTGGAAACCTCTGAATTGGGCCATTGTTTCAATTGGTTCCTGTGACGATGACGAAGAGCTTAGTGTGATGGAAGAATTGCTTTTTATTAAAGCTGGTCCTCAAAATGGGCTGTGGCTTACTTGCGAGGGAGAACCAACCGCAATAACCAATTTTAAGCTAAGCAAGCCAGTTCGAGTATCCATTAAACTATGTACAACAAATTGCTGTGTTACCTATAAGTAATACCTACCTAAGTAAAGCCACAAGTACACTGTGTATTGATGTAGCAGACTGTAATAATTACAGTCTGCTACATCAATCAACAGTTTACTGACAATCAAAGCAACAGTTTACTGTTGTATTTTAGATGAACACAATAGGAGACTCCTTGAGAATAGACTACCAGAAGTTTAATTTTGTGGGTATTTTCCTACTCCAGATATGGAATCGAACACAAAGTACTGCATAAACTTGTTATTTCAAATAATTTATCAGGTGCAAAGGTTCAAAAGTTCAACGCCCACTATGAAATGCTTTGAATCTCAACCTCTCGCCTGCGGCTGTCGTGAACATTTTGCCATAAAATACGATTCAATGTGGGCGTTTTAATTTTGGCCTTACCTTACTTTTAACTTCAGATATATTAAAGCAGCCAATAAGTTCAAAACACCTGAGTTAAAACTAATACGTGTTTTTTTTTTACTTCATGAATATCTGAACAGATGCTATAGTTCGCACGCCGAATGATGATCCCTATGACGTTTCAACTGACAGCTGTATTAGTGATGCGAAACAATTTCAAACAATTTCGATAAAATATTATTTTTTTAGGCAAATGTCTTGTCTTTCAGCCAGGTCATTCAACATAATAAGCAATTTCTATTTATTTTGAAAAAAAGCTAACGCGCATTGATGGACATAAAACAATAAGAGTCTAAATTTTACTTTACTATTCTTTAATTTTTATTTAAATTCCATAATTTGAAAAAAACGAAAAGTGGTCGAAAGAACGAAGAAAATTTGTTTACAAGACTGGGATCGAGATGTACAATACGACAATATCATTGACCAACCGTTAATATTAAACGTCACGGATAGCTGCAGTTCAGACTCAGATTTTGAAGATTCGCTTGACCCTGTATCAGATTCAAATTGATATAAATAAAATACAAACTTAAAGCATTTGTTAAATTTTTACAACTAATTATCGATATTTTGTTTATCAATGTGTCCCTTCTTAGTCGATAACAGCTTGACGACGTAACTTTTGCAGCACGTACCATGTACATTTACATTGAGTTTTTTTCCATTATATACGAACATTACGTTATAATTTCTTAATATTCATTTTTATAAGTTGAAAATCTACACAATTATGATTTTTTCGATTTTTTAATGGACCTCTAAAGGATTTGTTGTGACAGGACGTCAGTACAAAGTTAAGCGCTAACGAACTGTCATAGGGATCATCATTCGCCGTGCGGAGTATAGTCACAAGTTTTTACACGCAGACAAATATGTCACTTGTCATGTTCATGTGTGCCTGTACTTCCTTACTTAGCAACTTCGAAATTGGAACAGACTATAACACTTCAGTATGACATACATGACCAGCGTTATATTTACGGAAGTATCCGAAAAAATGTTAGACTTACGCTATGATAGCCATGTGTAAACCAGGTATTTAAGTTTTTATTACTGATCAATATCAAAGCAATATAACCTTTGTGACACATTAAATAATAACTGTCATTACCCTTCTACGCCATGATAATTCATTATGTATTCACTTTGAGTCACCATTAATTGCGGCTTATCAAGAATTATAAGGATGCTTTTATAATTTATGCACTTTTATTAACTAGACAGCTGCTACTATCACATAGAATACAATGTTTGTCATACCAGAGCATTTTTATTTACGAATGATACATACTAGATGTGAACGACACTGAAAAAATGCACATGGTCGTCATTAAACTACAGATTGTATGATTAAAATTATAATGTTAAGCTATATCTTAAACAAAAAATCGTCTGAGAGCTATTTATGTACAAAAAATTATCAAAATAACAACCGCCAGTTATAGTTACGTTTGAGTCTGTTCCTCTTAATAAAGCAGCATAAAACAATATTCTGATTGTTTCATCTTATCTAAATAAGTTGTTAGATTTCCACAGCTGGAACAAGGCAACCATTGCAGTCTTATTCCCAGAGATCTTTAAATTAAGTATATGAATTCAGCAACAAGTTATAGTGTCTCCTAAATACTGATCTCAAAATTGTTTTATTAAAATGTTAATCCGAGTCTCAAACAGGGACCGATAAATTTCGTCTCAGCTAGAGGTCGATTCCGTAGGGAGCTATCCGTTTGTACAATCCCGAGACCGATCGACCGGTGGACTGCGATCACAGCGCTAGAATAGCCTCCCAGATACCGGTCGACCATTGCTCGGTTAGACTAGCATTCAACCTCCATCGTCCATTTGCAAAATTCGATCTCACTTTTGTTAGTTAATTTGTTTTTCGGTCGTCTTTTTTCATCATATTTTTTTTATGTGCCAAATGATAAGCCAGTGAAAAAGAAAAAAGACAAAAATGTAGATACACATTACTCACAGTAATATTAATCGCAGTGACCAACGAACAATTGGGCCGGCCTTATCGCTGCAAGACTTACCGCCGCACTCAGAGACGTCAATTAACGTTAATGGTTGATTAGTGTCAAAATTGTACATTCTCAAAAGTGCTTTATTCTAATTGTCATAAAATCTCTTTTGAAAAATGGAATTTTGACTCTAATGAACCATTAACGTTAATTGACGTCTCTGAGTGCGGCAGTTAGCATAAGATCGAAAAAGAACTGAAAACTACCTGGTAGTGTCAAATAGAAAAATTTGAAATCTTTTACCAAATCTTGAAGCTGAAAGTTATTTTGCAGCTTTTAGTTATGATTATACATGAAGCTACTCGTACGTATGAATTTTCAGCTTTTAATGATTATCTTATTAATTTGGGTACAAATAAGAATCTAAACTGACAAAATCACACTGGCTTATAATGACATCGATATCCTTTTAGATCAGAATAACCAATGCATAATTGAAAGCCTAAAAATGTTGCTGCTTTGGTGAATCGAGATCGGACGGAGGCGATATACTCGTTTAACCTCCGACATGGCCCCACCGCAGCCTGGCCGGATGGTGCACTGCGCCGCGCCGTCGCCACATCAAAAAAGAAAAACAATGTCATTCGGAGAAAAATTTCAGCTGCAGCGTTATGTCAGAAAATATAGGTGACGAACGAAACAGACTAGTGATAGAGATTTTAGATTTTATCAGAACCTGTGATACGACGTATCTTCGCGTTACTTTAAATTATTCTTTTAGGTTATATTTTTGCAACTTTTCACATGAAGGCATTTTTTTTTGTCTTGTCGTGGGTTTACTGAACAATACGTTGGCAACAATATCTAAGTATTGGCTACGATTTGTAACCACCACTATGTTTTAACACCACCTTTCAAATGAAAAGAAAACAAATAAAGAAAATAGTTACCGACTAAAACAATATCTTACCTCAAAGGCACCGAAGCTTTTCTGTCAATAAAACAATGCAATCAGAAAGTGATTCGGTCGCAAACTCGACTCAACTCACTAAACCCAGTGCACTCCGGCACACAAATCGGCTTATGCCGTGCCGCCGCTCCGGACTTGCAGTGGTTTCCAACGTTTCTCCACTTCTGCGTTGACTGGATTTTATTTACTAACTAAGTCCATCCATCCATTTAGTTTGTCGAAGTTATATAGACGCTCGAATTTTTCCGTTCAAAAATTTGGCTGTCAAAACTTGGTTTCTAATATTGACGCACACTAGATTTCAACGGTGACTTTTTCAAATTGCAGTGGTCGCTTTGACTAGAGCTGAAAAAAACCTTCGTCCTGTTGTTTATGAATCGAAAAGAATCGAATTTATTTGGCGAAATTTCAATGTCTATTTGAAATTTGGCCAAATAAATTATTAAATTGTCCAAAAAGACACTTTCAACGTTATTCTTTCAGTAGGCCTAGCACGAACAGCTATCGTTTTGGTAATCGAAAAGTAAACGATCCTTTTTTTCTTAAAGACATAGGAAACAGAAAAAAAAGTATCGTTTACTTTTCGATTACCAAAACGTTAGCGGTCCGCGCTAGGCCTATTGACGTCAGTATTCAGTAGCTACAAATAGTAGTGTGTTGTACCACAGTCATTTGTAATTATGTTACAGCAAAATGAGGGATAAGAGGGCGTACCTCTTTACTCCACCAGATTAGCAATATTACTAAACCAAACACAAAAGTTCGTCAGAAAAAGCCTATTAGTCGGCAGTGAAAGTACTTAAATGTATTAAAAAACGGAGAGCCTATCGTTGCCGATGTGCCTAAAAAAAAGCTTTGAAAGCTTTTAAAATAGTTTAACTAGAATAAGCAGTAAAACGTGTAGTTACCAATCAAATTAGGCGGTAACAGAAGTGCAAGCTCCGATTTGCACCAGTGTGAGATAGTGTCGGTCGATAAAATGTCGATAGATTTGTGAGAACCTTTTTAAGGCCGTGTGAAAAAAAACACTATTGTAAATAATATGAACAGTTGTGAGTAAATTGTTCGAAAATATTTAATATGTCTTGAGCGTAAATATTGAATTAGTAGGGCATAATAATTGAGATATTTTTACTTAGTACTAAAATTCGGGGAAGGAAATCTTGACTTTTTGTGTCGGGACATTACTTAGAGTTGTTATTCATTCGATATTTACACATGATTGGGACAAATAAATGTGTTTCTACTTATCCATCGATACTGGCTTTTGACAAATAGTGCGGTAAAACTACATGTAAACTGAAGATTGGGAGGGGAGGCCTTTACCCTGTAGTGGGACGGATCATGATTCATATTTGGTGTGGTGAGTATGAATGTTTAGCGTGGTGAGTGATTATGGTGTGTTTACTTGGTGCTTGTATGTCTGACTGTAAAACATACTGACTATTTGTGCATGTATCTAAAATGTCGGCTTATTGCATATTTATGTATAAACTAAAACTAGCGGGTAGAGATAAAATATTTGATGATTTGTAAATCTGCTTTGGAATTATGCCTCTGATGGGCGAAACTATGGCAACTGATAGTGACACTTTTGAGTTGCCAATTTCGCGCTATTTTAGGTAAATATCAACTATCGATGTCGATAAATATAAATCACCAGCACTAGTGCAAGTGCGACTGCAGCCGCTGATTGCTCTTCTGCAAATTGAAATCGAGCGTTCTGTGCGCACCCTCTATACAGGATCAGACAGGAGAGTACAGCTTTGAACATTTCGGGCTGCCATTGTTTGATCTCCTGCTTCAATTACATGATACCATGCTTATCACTTAACCCCAGACAGTGCATTCAGAGCCACTGTGATTGATGCCGTCATAGTGAACAGAAAATTCAGAAACATATTTTACGTCGACTAAATTTACAAATATGTCTTTAGTAATAAAAGTCAAATCATACTTTATAGATTCATCTGGGGTATCTTACACAATTACACAACGATAATCTGACCGTACTAAGCAGAACATGAGGTGTATACCTACTCGTTTCAGTATTAATATGAGTAGAATGGATAGAAGGAAGTCACATGTCGCTAATGATACGTAGTTGTGAGCGATATATATCTTTGTCTCTCTTTTTTCATGTGTCTGCTCTACCTCAAATATTCGTCGCTTTAACTTCTAGACCACTCCACACTCCAGAGTCAAATCGCAGGGTCTGAGCAAGTATTTGCAGATTCTATAACAATTAGCTCTTCACTGACTGGGGGCACTCAAATGGCAAGCAATATCCTTTACTCTAGGATTTTTCAAATACAATCGGTAGGTATTTATGCCACAGTTGTATTGTGTCTCAGATATCAAAATATCTATCAAAATAGCATACAGTCGAACCAGCAAAGCTACAATCCGACGTTTCGACAGTTACTAACCTTATAAAACGCCAAAAAACACGATTGTAAAGCTGTTAAGGTTATCTAACAAACAAGTTTTAATTAGGTTTCAAGTTTGGTGCAGTGCTCATTGTAAATTGATGTAAAATTGATAACTTGAACCAGATTTGGAACAACCTCCTAGCTGTGATTGAAGGTGTTTTTCTGCCCGCCTTGAAAATTCATCATCATCACCAGCCACACGACATCCATTGTTGAACATTGGCGTCCCCCCCAAAAATTCCCTTTGGCTTCGAAACTCAATTTGCTACTGATGAGTTAACTTTAAAATTCAATTTCGTTGCGACTGTGATCGTTTGAGAGAAGAGAACTAGTATTTTTTAATTATTTACATACAAAATGAGAAAAAATACTAATTTTGAGTGAAGCGTATTGATGATTGAAGTATGCGTCATGCAACGAGATGTGAAGTGATGTACGCCGGAATGGCACCCCAGCTGGTGATGATGTGCATTAACAGACACATATTCGTTTAAAACATGAATTTGGGATGAAGTTAGCAAGTTCTACTGTGCAACATGAACAGTACACGCCCGTCTTGATTCGAGTTACTTCTCAATCTAAATAACATATTTTTTTCATAACAGGACTTTTGCGGGAAGCCATTTTCGCGCATGATCATTCGCGCGGAACAAACTTGGGCAAGAAACATAAGGGTGGTAGAAATTTGTGTAATGGAAGCAATGCGAATTAAAGAGAAAGCGAGATTAGTCCATATTTGTTGCACCTCATAAATACCAAAAAACAGGCTACTTGGTGCAAGCGAGCTACCTATTAAACCTAAGTAACTCATGACATTTGAAAGAGTTTGAATACGATATGTCAGTACTGATGCGAAGTCGAAAATTTACTCCTGGGGGGCTAAAACAGCAACATTTTAGATGATTCATAAGATGATTCATATTATGAATCATCTAACTGACGTTTCATCTAGACCGCGGTCCGTTTCGAGTCAAAAGTGAGTAACAGCGCGCTCACACGCGTCCCGAATTGATAAATTGTATGAACGTGAGCGACGTCAGCGCGCTATTACTCACTTTTGACTCGAAACGGACCGCGGCCTAGATGAAACGTCAGTTAGATGTTTTCATAATATGAATCATCTAAATGTTGCCGTTTTAGCCCCCCTGGCATACGTACCTATAATTTGACCGTCTGTGCAAGATAGTATCATTATTCAATAGAGCGTAAACGAGACAGATACATGTTACGCAGTGTCGTCTCAAACTGTTAGTGTTTTGCTCAGGTGTTCGAAGTTCTGATTTCGGGGGCCACTTTTTTAGCACTAGTCTTTTTATTAAAATATCCTTGTAAGCAACATATTTTTCATCGTTCACACAAGTGGCACCACCAAAATGCAAATAATGCACGGTCACTACTTTGTGTCTTACTCTAAACGGCTTCTCAGGGCTTCACTTAATCTAACGTCCTTCGCTATCGTCGGTAATCTGTGTCATACAATCATAGTTCTTGCCTACAGCACCGAACTTTTGAACTCAATCAGGTTAAGCAACATGCACACTGTGACAAAATTATCTCGTGCTTAAATCATACAAATCAAACAAGACAACGCGTGACAAAAATTTGTCGCTCTGCTCCTTTTTGGCAAACAAATTAGGCAATTTCGGGAAATTAAACAGTTATAAGACGAACATGTAATGTTAAGTATGTGGCTGATCGAAGTTTTAGTTATCCGTGTTTTAGTTTTAGTTATCCGTATTCGATTAAATAAATATGTTTATTGAATATGTTTGCGCTCTGATAACCATAACTTAAGTTTTGCGTAGTTTCTGGTTCGACAATCTATGTAGATGCAAAAGATATTCCAGTTACTAGTAAATATTATTATAGGTCTCTCGGAGACATCTCTTCAACGTTAAAATGCAACATAACAGATTAAGCGACATTGTTTTTTGCTTATATTAAATCAAAAGCAATAACTAAATTCATAAGTACGTAATAAAATATGATTTTTTTATTGTTTGCATTTGTTTTGTACAAATCATTATAATAAACATTGAAATAGGTAACATCATAAGTCATATAATCTTGAAACATAATCTATCTTACTTAGGTCAATTTTCAATCTCTTTTTTTTACTTCATAATAAGAAGACGATCATTATGCGTGCGATTCAAGGATCGAAAGAGAAAAAAAGAGTAAATAATGATTGAATGAAACACTCATTTTTCTTCATTCTCGAACCTCAAATAAAACGCTATGTCCTGCGTTGGCTCCTTTAAGATGTTCTTATTCAATTTGAGCATTGTTTTTTTAAATAGTAAATAAGTCCATATTTTTCCTTTTCTTCTTTTCTTCATGCGGTGGATGATAATTTGCGTTGGATCTGAGAAACGAGGGCAAAGGAAAAGGTAACGAATAGACCCCATTCTTTCAATCTCGGTCCTCAAATAAAACGCTTTATTCTTCCTTGTCTTCACCATGATGGTTTCTTTCATATCCAAAATGTTGGTCTGGATTCTTAAGGGATAAACATAATTTAACCGACTGTACAGAAATAAACGAAAAAAGCGAGTGTAGGTACAGAGAATGGCATTAAAAGCTGTATATTGTAAAATAGTTAAACGTTTTGAATTCAGGGTCAATTTGGACCTTCCTACAGCATGTAGCACTGCAATTTGACTGCAACGGCGCAGGTATTTTTACAGGGCGTGCAGAGGCGTTTGTTTGTTCTTTCATTGTTGTATCCAAAAGTTCCATAATCAGCATTTATTGGCACTTATGGCAATAACATTCGTAAAGCTCTTCATGAAACGGACATTTTTACCAGAACTGCCGAAACGTTAAGAATGCGTGACTTCAAAACATTCTAGATAAAATGACATTGTAAAATGTCCAAGCCTAATGATTCATAAAATAAATAAAACCCTTTTGTGCGCTACTACGAAGTGTTTTATATCCGAACCCTAACCCTAACATACATAAATAACTTCGTCCTTAAAAACAACGCTAAAATCCTCTGTCCGCAGTAAAAGCCTATTTGGTAGTAATGCCAGACACGTCGGTCGCTCCGGCCATTTTTAAAAGCCTATGAAACGAGGAAACCACGCTATAAGGGAAGTCATCTACGCACTAAAGAGGGAAAGGTTGACAACTAGCTAGTGATGTAACAGCCTAAAGTTTCGTTGAATCGGCATGAAAAACAAACCGGATTTCAAACTAAATTGTCAAAATTCAGAGCAAACCGCTGCTTAGACCGGTTTTAGCCGTTTGACAAACTAACCAATCTTATGAAACTGATAAGTCATAATTATGTGATTAGAATGGAAACCTTTATCCATTTTGTTATTATGTTATATTAAATGATCCGCACCAGATTTATAAATAAACAGATATCACTAGACGTTATTCCATTATGTATACATATGGTATATTAAACTCCGTCAATTTATTTATATATATTAAACTGAACCGATAATTTTGGAATGATTGGGAGTCTGACCTACTTTGTCTAGAAACAGAAATAGGCAGATAGATAGATTTATCCCTTCGCTTTAAAACCGTCTCATGGAGTGGATATGAAAAATAACCGGTTAAGGAAGACGTTCGGTATAATAAGTCAAGTCGTTACATCACTAAACTAGAAGGATTATTCAGAATGTTTACACTCAGTACCTATGTACAGTAGGAGTCATAGAAAACAGTTCTTGCTGTTATAGGTATGTTGTACCTGGATAAAAGAACATTCACTTTTACACAGGCAAATAAGTTACCATTCAAAATTGAGAAGCCCTTCCCTATTCCTTTAAAATCATTTATAGATTGTATCCCGATAGTGATTTTAACGTGGTGCTCAATTGAAGGGAACCTGCTTTCAAGAAAATGCGAGTGAGTACAAAATATACAAACTAACTTTGCGTTTAAAAGGTGTAAAATGATTATAAATGACTTTAATTTTCCCCTTGCAAATGCCAAGTTAGAGGGAATTGAACCACATTCAAAATCGTATTGTTGGCTGAATTGCAGTAGTTTGCAGGTTTCAGCGCTATTCCAGCGTATTCTATTCCAGCGTAAATTTCAGGTGAGTCTATTAATTTAAGCAATTCTCTCATTCAGCGGAGGTGCAAACTGGCGGCCGTCAGCCCTCGTCGCGTCTGACTCTGCAATCAAATATTATTTTGTTTGATTGCATCGCAACTGACGGTGGATGCTGTATGAACAATTTGAGCTGACAAATTCTGATTGATTGACGGCCTGTGGAGATCAGCTAGTGTAAATGAATGTAATGGAAATGATAAAGAATCGATATTCTCTCACTGGCAGTTTAAAAACCCTACTAAGAAAAGCATGAGGGTGCGTTTCGATCAGAGTAAAGCGAGGATGCGTTGCGAGGAATATATTTGTTAAGAACCAATACAATCGCTTTATTTGAAATTATAAAAAAAGGAGGATCAACCATTGGGGGGCTTTTGTGGCAGTCAGCAGTAGGATATTTAAATATAGGGCAATAAAGTAGCGTACTTTCTCTAGCACAGAATTCTAGTTTAAGGGTGTGCTTCCACCAAGGATGAACGAGGATGCGTCGCGAGGGATGTGTTCGTCAAGAACCAATAGAATCGCATCACTGAGTGTAGTTCACTGCTGCACTGCTACAAAAGCTCCCCCATCGCTCATACACTTTCTTGCGTTCGTGCGCTTACGAATTGAAAGCATGGATTAATAGTACATTGTTACCCTAGGGGTGAAAGTAACTTATTTAGTCCCGAGACGGGGTTTGGCGCCCGGAACGAAGTGAGGGCGCCAATAGTTCGAGGGACTAAATAAGTCTTTAACCCGAGGTAAACACTGTGCTTTTCATTACGAATACAAGGACAGTAAAAATAAAAATATGAATTAGCTGAAGAAATAATGAGAAAAATAAATGAAGATCGGATTGCCACCTTCCCGCCTATTTTGTTTGTTTTTTTTTCTGGGGCCGGTCCGCTATTCAGCCATTATTTTTTATTCTCAACATTGGAAAAATGGTAAAAATTTTGTTCAAATCTAAGTTATTTTAAAGAAATTGTTGAAACTGAATTATAGTAAAGTTATTTAAAACATATATATTCTCTAATCAATACTTAACTTTAAGTTATTTCTATTTTACATCGTGGCTGTATAGAAAGTTGGAACATGGTTCAATAGTTAAATGAAAAATAACTGGTTTTACTTTTTAATAATTTGACAGCTGTCAGTTGAAAGTGATTCTCCCTAGGGATGAAAAGTATTACTTTCAGCCCGCTTCTCAGGTCAGTAATGACCTACTTTCAGAGTATGAGTAATGAAAATACATTTTTTGTTTGTATTCGCACTAATCATATTTAAAAGAGGTTTTAGTTTTTAGCCACACCATTAGCGACTTTAATGTGTCGCATTATAGACAAAGTGTGTATTATAGTAGGTGTTCGACTGATAAGCGAGTGTCTAGTGGGTGTTGCCAGTCCAGTATTCCTGTTCAGCTTACCAACAGACTTAACTGACTAAGAACAAGAGATTGCAACAAGCCACCTGCTTTGTCCTCTCAACAGACCCGACACAAAGCGGAATCCGCTGCAACGTCTTGATTTAATAGGACTAATAGTCCTCTGTTAATATGCTGACAAAAGGCATAATTATATCCACTATGCCTTTTGTCAGCTTCTATAGACAAAGACTACTCAAAGAACCAATAAAAAATACAACTTAGCACAATAATGATAATATTAAGACAGTGCGAACCAACGATATTATAATAAAAATACGCAGATAAGTTACTTGTGCTAAAAAGTGGCACCCGAAATCAGGACTTTTGCCCACCTGAGCAAATTTTGAGACAACACTGCGCAACATGTATCTGTCTCGTTTACGCTCTAGTAAAAAATCATACTATCTTGTACACATGGTCAAATTATAGGTACGTACGCCTGACATAACCTATCACCTCTTTTATAATATCATTGGGTAAGAGATAATGGTCAAAAATTTAAAAGTAACGAAGCAACATTTTGCCAAGCACAGACTGTGTCGGCGCAACGGATTATTTCTTGATAAGGCAAACAGAAAATGGGTTCAGAATATGAACCTTCACGCTTTAGCATAGGTGTGAAAACCGATGAAAATGTGCTTTATTATGGATTAAGTGGTCTTGTGTCTGGTATTGGAGAGGCACACATTGGTGTGACGAACATTTCATTAGGTATTTGTTTTGTGTCTGGGATTCTGGATGTTACTGTGTTGGTAGCTCGACGCTTACAAAAGCATATACAAACGAATTTAAAAATACTTCCATAATTGAAAATGTGTGAATTTCTCGGCGTTTTGATAATTTCATTGTACTTAGCCCCTTTGAGCGGATAATTATTATAGTTTTATTTAACATACTTATTCAATAATATTGTAGTAACACAGATACCTACGTGAATTCATGCAGCAATAGTTATTTTATGGTGTCACCTTTTGATAGATGAAAATCCATAGCAATCAATAGTCTCTAAACAGCACGATGTTGTTCAAATCAAATCAAATCAAAAATATTTTTATTGAGCCATCACATCATTTGCTTACATCTAAGTTACATCATTTAAACACAGTAATTTGGTTTGCATTATCTTAACTTAACACTATTTAAATGTTTGCTTAAAAATTTCAAGATAACGCAATAAACAAACTAGCGATGTTAACTATGTATCGGTTAATAATGAGGGTGGCAATTTTTTTTCCGAGTCCGTACTCCTACCCGCCGCTAAGTGGGAACTGTGTTGCGGCCGGCAGTGTTCGTCATCGTCCGAGCGCGCACCGACAGAGGGAACAGTCGCACATCATCGGCGTATCTTAAATAGGTGCAATAAGAATCACTTTGCAACAGCGATGATGCGTGATAGATGTGCGGGCCTCCGCACTCTGTACTTGTTAGTTGGCATAGTATATGCGTGGTTCGCAGAAAAACTTCAAGTTTCAATTTTACATAACTATAAATATAGTATTTATAGTGAATTTAGTTGCACTAGTTTACTTATGTTGCTAACATGCTTTCTTAATAACTACTAATTCCTAATTTTTATTTATAAACTTATTCATTAATTTTTATTTATGGATAAAATGTAATAAGTACAAAAAGAAGAACTTTTGTCTCTTTTTCGACTCAATTAAATTGATTAGGGAAGATCATATGCAGCCGTTCGTAATATTATTTCTAACAGCCTGTGCCCAGCAGTGGACACCTTTAATTTGGTACAAAACATACCAAACGTTGTGTACGGACAACGCGCTCGAAAACTTCCTACAAGGGTTAAAGACTGACATTTAGGGACTTCAACCAGGACCAACTGCTCAGCGTCACTTCTGAAGCTCGGAGGTGGCCTTTCATACTAGCGGCTGCATATCGTCGTCCGCGTGGACTCGAGTGTTTTTTTTAAATTGAATGTGTTATTCAGATGTATAAGCTCTATTGTAAAATATCTTTTAAAGCCATTCAGCACCTAGTTTTTACGTGAAAGAGCAACATGGCACATCCACACATACACACTTTCACATGTATAATATTAGTAGGAAGTTTCAGGCAGGGTGGCCACTTCACCCGTCCCACTAACTGGATCCTTACTACCAACAGTGATCGTTGCGCAACAGACACTAATTAGTTATTAATTTAATTACTGCCACATGGCATGACGTCAGTCACTGTCATTTGATTAGACTAAGCAATGACTCGAGTGCATTAATCTGCTGACGCTCAGCTGAACTGCACCATTTGAACAGCTTAATCAGTCCTCAATGATCCTCATCAAAGCGTCTTTGGTCTCTCTTTTACCTGCAGAAAATACCTTACCGAACGTTGTCTGGAAGAGACCTCTATTGTATAATATCTATTGTATCTCTATAAATATATAATAACAATAAAAACACTTTCCTTGGACACGAATTTCGTGAGAAATTAGTAAGGTAATGATAAAATAGTTATTTACGAAGACGAGACGCAATATATGTGAAGATTGACTTCACATTTATTCCAAAACTTTAACTGTAAAATGTCCATTCGTTTTAATTATTCCCAGTAAACACTCGCAATTGGCGTTCTCAATATTAACCAGAAGCACTGAGGGTGTATAATTAATTAATCCAGTAATTGCAATATTGATACCAATTAACAGCTTTGTTTGAGGTATTAGTGCAATGCAAGTGATTTCGCTAGACACAGATATAATCAAGGCTAGCCATCCGTGTCTGCTGACGTCGAAGCCGAAGCCCTGAGGGTTGGGGGGGGGGGGGGTGATACGTTTGCTATACAGCCACAGGTACAGCTGTATCACCACAGTACACAGATAACAGTAATATGTCTACATACAAACGTGCCGCCCTCGGTTTGAGTGTGTGCGTGCGCGTCGCGCGCCGTGTCGGCACGATTCTCGCACTCGATTTCACGCACACGCTAGCATAAAATAGAGGGGAATAAGGTGGCGGCAGTACGGACGTGTGCCGCGTGTCTGTGTGCACGCTAGGCTAATAACTCGGCAGGCGGCCCTAGATAACCTACTGTATATACTGTGGTATCACGATCCAGCTGTCAATGCGACCCTGCTAGACACCTGCACAAACAAAGCTCTTGACATATTACCCGTTAGCTGGCCATCCTGCTAATGTTATGACTTTGTACTCTGATATCATGTTGGACAGGTTTCACAGCTCGTGAAATACTTGTATTACACATTGTGGCTTTTTGGTGAGATAATTTGCTGGGTCGGAGCCGTGCCTGTGCCGTGCTGGCATAATGTGCTATGACCTTTAGAGACAACGCACATTCAAAACCGCTGGTCGAAGAGACTTAAAAATTGGAGAGTACTTTTATTCCACTCCTAAGTGCTGGAAATAGGGGTTGCAAGTTTGTATGAACCTCGATCCAACTAAAGTCCACGCGGGCGAAGTTGCGGGCGGCTGTTAGTTTTTTATAGGTACTTTTTGTGTGATTAGCAAAATGACAATTTAGGTAATTATAAATAAATCTTCTTTTTGCTTCTAGTAGGTGGTCGTATCTTATTCTTCCAATTTAACGAACTTCAAAAGTAACAATTAGATAAATAATCTTTGCTGCAATGGAATACCTACATTAATAATTAACACCAAGTAGTTAGTTAGTCGTTTTGATTAGATTAAACCTTAGTAATTTTCTCTCTTGTTTTAACTTCGGTTAACTACATAAAACACATTTTGAGAAAGAGAGGAAATAAAAACAACTATTTTCTTTCACTCAAATGTGTAAATTTCAAAACTTTAATCAGTGCATCAAAGAGCGATTCGACGTGATAAGTTATGTTATTACAACAAGAGCTTTTGGTTAACCCCGTTGCTCAGCTGTTTGCTGCAAGCCGGGGGCGCTCAAGCTGACCAGGCAACCAGGCATTGTTCAGTGCGAACAGGCAACAATGGAGAGACAATTCACCGCTATTAAGTCCGCTTGAAATCGTCTGTCCTTTTCTGCCTAAGCGCTGAATATACTGGTCAAGTTGAATGTTGTGACAATTGATAGACTCCGAACTAGATTGCGTTGGTGCATTTACATTTTTAAAAGAAACACTGTCGTTCATCTCTTTTTTATATTATACTAGCTGTCCCAACAGACTTCGTTCTGTTGTCCAACATATTTTATAGTGTCACGTGACAGGTAGTAACATTTACTAAGAGGAAACTAAAGGACTTGATCAAAAAAAAACCTAGAATCGCCAGAAATGCCATATATGCTATTTTAACGAGCATAACGTGTAGATCAAAAATATATAAAAATCTACTGCAAAAGCTACGCGGTATACTAGATATTGATGATTAATGAAATCAATATTTGTATTTTTTAGGTTCTGAAAAATCTATTGTAGCCGTTATCTATGAACTCTTTTGGGTCGGTATGATGAGAAAAGTTGTTATTTTAAAGTTTCATATCATATAATAATATACAGGATGAGTTTTTCAAGTGGGCGCGGTAGGCCAAATCCTAAACTATGAGGAATTCAGAAAAATGGTCGAGGGAGTCTTTAGCCCGATTTGGACAAAAATTAAAACTATATACTCAGTTTTTTTTAAAACTTCACTCACTGCCTGGGTTCGAACCAGATGTTTTTGGAAAAAAATGACACCCTGTATTACAATGCCATCTTGTAGTTTCGCTTCTAAGGATCAAATAATGAGAAGTAACATTATGTGTCAAACTGAAGGAAAGGTCTCATTTTTAATAAAATATTTATTTTCATTACATTCACATTGACCATTTTCTGAATTCCTTATAGTTTAGGATTTCGCCTGCCATGCCCACTTGAAAAACTCACCTTGCTTAAAAATGTATGTTAAAATCGTGATCAAACTCAAAACACGTGTGAATTTAAGGAAGAGTGTTAAAGAGTAGAATAGTCTCTTTTGTTTATCATTGTGATTTTACTTTTTACTCATTTATGTCAATGTTCATCATCCTATTTGCCATTCCATTCTATGTTCTTTATATATTCGGAAACTGGCATATGACATTGGCGTATGAATGACGTGGGATGCAAAAAAGTCACTGCCATATTGACTTGCAAACAGGTCCATTGGACCTGTTTTTTATGAGGTCATTTATGGTACGTGGATGCCGTATCTTCCTCTTTTTGTTTATATTAATGAAGTTATACAGTACAATAACTTCTATACTGTATGGTTTAGGAGGTTGATTTTTTGAATACGTAATGGGGTTACTTTAGTGAACCCATTTTTATACATTTCGTTGCTGGCGATTCTAGGTTTTTTGTCTATGAAATTTTGATCAAGTCCTTTGAGATTTTTACCATATTTCCAGCATTTTCTCATGATTACTCACCTTTTATACCTTTCCTCGACCATTACAAATATTTCAAAACCAAAATTAGCCAAATGGGTCCAGCCATTCCCGAGTTTTAGCGAGACTAACGAACAGCAATCCATTTTATATATAGAGATTTAATAAATATAAATATATTTAGTAACTTAAACTGTAGCCAAAAAGGTAGAAAGAAGATTTTGTTAAAGATTCACAAGTCACTTTTTAGGTGCAAATAGTAACGAAAACCAGAATTAGTGGTACCTATAAATTTTTCATCAGGATATCAAAAACAAACTCGACGTGGAAGAGTTATGTCATTTCAAAATGTAAGAGCTTTTGGTTAACCGCGTTGAGGTATTTCCTGCACCCCGTGCCCCGGCTTGGAATGCTCGGAGGAAAAGCTGACCAAACATTTTTCGGCGTGAATGCACAGCAATAGAGACAGAAGGAGTATGATTGCCTCCCTAACTCATAAACACTTTTTGAAATTAAGTTTAAAGTAAATTGTTTTATTTATTTGTGTTTATTGCAATAGGCATGACAACAGTACCAAATAATCAACGGTTTGAATATTTTAGGGGAAAAACAAATCAAAATGACAGAATACACGTTTAGATTGTTTTTAAATCTGAGATTAGTCAGATTTTCAATTAAGTAAAAGGATAAAATATTCGCAATTCGCCATTTTGATTCAAACAACTAGTGATTGTCACGCGCACTGACGTAACTTTCTAGGAAATCAACAACTGTCACTGTCATAGGCATACAAGTGAGTTTGACAGACAGGCGATGTTTACTTAGAAGTGACGTCACAGCAGACGCCATGACGCCTGCGAGCTTTTTTCGCGCTCTGTTGATAAATACTTGAAAAATGTACTCAAACCTTGCTAAACCGACCTTTGGAACCGAAATAAAGCTTTCTTCGGATACAATACATGAGTACCTTTATCACGGAAGAAGATTTCAAAATTGTTCGTCATGCCCGTTGGATAGCTGTTAGTCACCTTGTATGATACTTAATAGATATTAAACGTTTAATTGAAAGATATATGCAATCGCATGGTTAAACGGGAGAATTGCTGCAAAGCAATCGGATCACCGCAACGGCCGCTTTGCTCGCCAGCCCAATGGGCAGTGGGCATCCAGCTTGCGGTCGGCGAGCTCCCAATGGGCAGTGGGCATCCAGCTTGCGGTCGGCGAGCTAATTGCACAGCTCGCCGATTGTCGCCTCGATAACGCTGCCTTTGACCACAGTATAAACCATACAGTAGAACATCTAAAAACAAACGTGCCACTCTCGGTTTGAATGGGTGCGTGAGCGTCGCGCGCCGTGTCGCGACGCACGCACACGCGTTTCCACGCACACGCTAGCATAAAATAGGAAGGCATAGGCAGGCGGCAGTATGGACGGGCTGTGTCGCGTGTCTGTGTGCACGCTAGGCTAATAACTCGGCGGGCGGCCTCAGATAGCCTACTGTATGGTTTATACTGTGCTTTGACTGACTGAAGCAGAGCTAGGCTGACCGTGGACAGATTACTAATTACACATATTAAACTAAAACGATTAGCTAATGAGCCAGAAATGGAATAATAGGCTGCTATTAAACGTCTCATTAGCGACCAATGTTCGACCACAAAGAGCGGGATTAGTCTCCAAGTGTAAGAAGAGCTGGCTATAGACTGTTGTTTTCAAGGATTGATGAGAAAGATTTTTTTCCATTAAAACAGAATTCTCGGTAGTCCCAACAATATCTTAAGGATTTTGGCGCGAAGGTGGGACCGCTTTTTAATGAGGTGCTGAAGTAGAGCCCTAGTAAACCCACATACGGAAGGAATGTATTAAAATTAGTTGTGTAATTTAATTTGATTTTCTTTTTCTTTAATAACAATACTAAGGTTGTTGTTGTTGATTTTCTTCTAACAAAGGCACTCGTCTATCATCTCTGTTTTTCTTTCTATCTCTCTACTCAAAAGTGGAGATCGCAGTGTAGGATCTGGCAGGTTGTCAGAGCACTTGAAAAGAGTGGTGGACTGGATGCGGAAGGCAAAGAAGGCTCAGAATCGGGAGTTGTAGCACGTCATGGGAGAAATCTTTATCCAGTGGACTTTAACTTCTGTGATGATGATGGAAGGTATATTTTTTTGAACAACAAGTGAATAGTCACTGTATCCTCTAACACGACATATTATACGAGGGCAAACCCGTCCCTCAGATAACAACACATCGGATTCCCAATAAATTTTAAATCGACTGCTAGCACATTGCTTCTTTTCCGTAGTTTTGTCACCGCTTAATTCAATTGAAAAAGTGGACTATCAAACAATTTTTGTCAATAATTCTCAGTTAGTTGAAAACAAAACATTCGTTGTTTTCAGAACACAAGCTGGTGATTCAAAAACAAGGTTCCGTAGAAGGTAACAACCCAATATCCAGTCGCAAACAAACAGTTCGCAAGGCACTCTTTGTGTTACAAAAAGTCGAATTAGCTAACTAACGCTAACACTAACGCTAGAACACGACGACAGTGTAAGGTACACTGATAAAATAATAAATGTTAATGCCCTTTGTACTTACATTCTGAGACTCGTTTGATCTTATGCTGTTCAAGAAGTCAATGCTCAGTAGCCAATACGAAGAACAATATTCCAGACGCGAGTTCAGCGCGTTCACAATGAAGCCACAGGGGCGCCACAGCCTCTGTATAAGCAGTAGGTTATCTAAGGCTTCCCGCCGAGTTATTAGCCTAGCGTGCAGACAGACACGCGGCACAGCCCGTCCGTACTACCACCACCTTATTCCCCCCTATTTTATGCTAGCGTGTGCGTGAAATCGTGTCACGGGGCGCGACGCGCACGCACACATTCAAACCGAGAGCGGCACGTTTGTATGTAGATATTTTACTGTTCTTTGTGTACTGTGCCACAGCGCTGCTATTGTGCTTCGGCGGACACACTGTTCTAATCGCTCTAAAATTACGTAACTTGCTATAGTCATTTGAAATGCGGTAAGGTAGCTTTTGGTGCATTGCCAGTCGATTGATGTTTGTATGAGTGAAGCTTGAAAGAACTATATCTTTGTTTGACACAATAAGTGAAAGATGCGTTACGTTCAAACTTCCAAAAACTTGATCATGACAATGACGTATGCATCACATGCACGTAATCGAGCCACTGTTATACTTATTGGTGGAAAAACATTTCCATTGGACTTGATTTTATCGGACCACTTTCAGCGTAGGTGCCTATGCGTATGCCGTATCTTCCACTTTTAGTTTTAATCAAAGAGCTTGAAGGATTGCCCGTTTATACCTGTATAGGGAAAATTGAACTCTGGATTTTCCTACATAAAAAAAAACTTGTTTCAGGGAAATAATTATGCGATCAACAAAATACCTAGGCTATTAAGAAGTTCTACGTATTTTTTTATTTACAACTAAGTGTGACAGAATTCCCTTCTTTTTCTAAAAGCCCGCAAAACTTTATTAGTGGCCAGATATAAAGAAGGAGTTTGTATGGGCCTTATCACCAGACCTTAAGATCCAAAATGTTTCATCATGATCGGACAGCACTTGTGTGGCGTAGCAGTCGGGTAGCGGCACAGCACTGCGCGTCAGTAGGTATAGGTACCTACTTAAAATAACTACGAAGAGATGCTCACTGCAGCGCCGCCCTAATGCGACAAATTGACATCCTACTAATATTATAAATGCGAAAGTTTATATATGTGTGGATGTGCCGTGTTGCTCTTTCACGTAAAAACTTCAGAATGGTTTCCAATGAAAATTCTGAATAGCGCATAGGCAACAAATTAAAAAGATATATCACTTTATTTTCAACTTATCTCCTTTAACCTATTACACAAGTAATACTTCTTATTCTTTTAAAAGCAACAAAGGCCACATTTCTTAAGCA
Source organism: Udea ferrugalis (assembly GCA_950022985.1). NCBI lineage: Eukaryota > Metazoa > Arthropoda > Insecta > Lepidoptera > Crambidae > Udea > Udea ferrugalis. The sequence continues at coordinate 4,595,947 of OX465515.1, forward strand.
AATTTAATGCAAATCCAGTCCGATCCAGTTTACCTTTAGTGGTAAAGAGTAAGTTGTCTTTAAATAATTGAAGGCAGTGTTTCCACACTTCAATCAAGGGTTCATCGCATAGACAAGAATATCCACTTAACCATTAATGTTGAAATTTAACTCAACCCCCTTAATCATAAAAACGAACGCAACGCTAAAGCACAGTTTAAGTAGATAATTGACGTGTTTTGACAAGTGTCAAAGCGAGTAAGTACTTGCAAATGACAGCAGCAACAAGAACGAAAGAGACAAAGCGATACAAAACAAATACCTATGTTGTTTTTTTAAATCTTAAATTATTTAAAGAGTTGAGCCATTAGAATGACTTGAAACGCTGTTTAAGTTAGTAAAAGTTTGGTGATGTAAGTACTTGTACAGCCGCCATCAGATATGTATATTAACGCAGATACTTCTGATCAGTTCAACAGCCAATAAGTTCAATACCTACACCGAAGTTACCATTCATATTTGAATCTTCTTTACATGACACAGGTCACGATCGACACGTTTCAATCTGAACACGTCACGTGGCATAATAATATCTGTTAGCGACTAGTGAGGCATCTGTTCAGATATTAATGAATGACGGCGAAATGTGGGCTTCTGAATGTTCCATTCAACTAACTATAATCAGTGTGAATCTGACTACCCTGTTTGGGATATGATGAGCATCAGATTCGGGGCATGTCGCACAAGGGATGTATCTGGATATTAATAAAATCGTTCTTTATTTTTGTCGAGCAGTCTAAAATTTAATATTTTTGTTTAGATCGTTAAAATTAAAAGCCTGGCCATCCTATTTGCAGCCCGGCTCAATCATTACCAGCCACACTGCGCCACTCCGTCTGGGCTCGGATCGGTCCAAACTTTTACTTGAATCCGAAATCAAATTGTTTTTAGACCCTCTAAATTGCCGACAGCGAAATGTAGTTTGTGGATCTGATTGAATGGGAGGTTTATTTTGGCTTTCACGGAGATTTAATTAAATAGACGAAGCTGGTATTTGGCTATTCTTTCTCTGATAATTATTACATGTTAAAGTCACTTATACTCGTAGTATGTACGAGTAATCCGTTCTAATGCGAAATAACTCTGTCTGGATCTCCGTTGCGTTTTCACATCCAAAGGGCTGAGTCAATTTAAATGAAATTTTGTAAACAGATAAAGTGGACTTTGGAAAAGGACTTATAACACCTTTTAAGTCGCGGGCGGGAAACTATTCAGATATATTCATCAGTAACCAGTTTAATAAAATTATTAAGTACAATAAGTTTAAGGCTCGGTCATTACTTGCAAGTGCAACATTACACGTTTATTAGTTTTTATTCTTTCATGTTCCTATCAAGTCATAGTGGTTAGCCAGGTTTTGTGAAAAAGAGTTCCTAGACTTATAATGTTTATATATGAGGAGAGTTAATAAAGCCTAAACTAAAAAAATAAACAGCGCCAATTTGTAATTCGGCGGTTTACCGATTAGCCGGATTGTCATTAACATGCGTTCTTCAAATAGGCGGGCCAAGTTTAGCCGCATTGTACATCTAGGTGCAAATACATCCCGGTGGTTTTTTTCCAGCTGGATGAACCCAGCTAATCGTTAAGCCGCCGCATTTCAAAACGGCGCTGTCTTTTAAACTGCTGCCTGTAATTTATTCATTTATTTTATACTTCAATTATAACGTTATTACAACAATGACAATAATAAATGTTAAACAATTTGTAATAAATACTACAAAAAGAAAGTTATTTCTAAAGTACAAAATAGCTTTCCTTAAATACTTGAGACATATTTGAGTTTTCTTTACGCATTTTTTCATTTTGATGCTGATTTTGTTGCCTCAAATCGCGTATCCACTAGGCACCAATAGACGAGCAACTCGTGGCGCTCAACATGTACGGCGACGTTGCGCAACAGCGACACGCGGCTTGCCGTTTGAAACTAGTTGCACGTCGTTGCACGACAAATGTCGGGGTGTGTGACGTCAGTGCGACCTCGTCTAGTATGCAAGCTGTGAATAAAACAAACGCGTGTCTAGTGCGGCATCGCGTGGTCGCTAATGAACGGTGCTCGTGATTCGTTTGCTTTTAATGACTATTAAGGCTGTGTTCCGAGTAGTGGTGTGCATTGATGGTGAACTTGCACACATCAGTCGTCTATACTAGCTATTTTTAAAACAAGGTATGAAGTCATATGAATTCTGCGCATACATCTTTTGATGCTGACTTTGTTGCTCCAAGTCGCATATCCACTATGCAACAATTGGCGAAGTTGCACATCAGTGCGCGTTGTTTCCAACATGACGCGTGGCTTGTCGTTTGAAACCAGTTGGACGTCGTTGATCAACATGTTTTGAAACATGGTGTGAAACATGTCATGGTTCCCTAGTCGATACGCGGCTTCATACCGACAGATGTCGGGGTGTGTGACGTCAGTGCGACCTCGTCTAGTATGCAAGCTGCGAATAAAACAAACGTGTTTCTAGTGCGGCATCGCGTGGTCGCTAATGAACATGCTCGTGTTTCGTTTGCTTTTAATGACTATTGAGGCTGTGTTCCGAGTAATGTGTGCATTGATGGTGAACTTGCACACATCGACTTGTCTTTACAAGCTATTTTAAAACAAAGTGAAGTCATATGAATGAATGGTTATAAAAAACATTTGAATGGATGCATATACACACGAACAAAAGCCGGTCTAACATCAGTGGCGATTTCAAATTAAAGGCTGTTAAAGACTCACTCCCTTATTCATAAAAGCGAACGCAACGCTAACGCATTGTTTAAGCTATTGACGTGTTCTGTCACTTACTCGCAAATGGCGGCAGCAACAAGAATGACAGTGACAAAGCGATACAAAAGTTATCGTGTTCTATAAGAGCTGTTTAAGTTTTTATGAATAAGGGGGTGAAACTTTTTACTCAGTGCACAAATCTAAAGGCTTACTTACTCCCTTATTCATAAAACTTAAGCAGTAGTTGGCACCAGTACTTTACATTCTTTAAAGTTTCATCTTTTATTTCTTATTGTAGTCAACATTCGCAAGAAAGTGACAAGACACTTTAACTGAATGGACTTTTGTTTGATCTCTTTATATAAAAATGGATTGCCGTTCGTTAGCCTCACTGAATCTCGAGACCTGCAGACTGATGTGAATAGGAAATTTAGTTTTGAAATATTTTTGAAGGTGCGAAAGATCATAAACATTAGACAGAATGACGTGTGTCCTGGCAGCTATAGTATGTTCGCGTTAAGAATGCAGTAATTTTTAATTTAATTCCGTTACACACATCAAAACTCTGGTATGAAACCTTTGCATTTGAAAGAATGCGTTCATTGGGGCACTGTGAACTTGACTATCTAATTAGGTACGATTTATGTGGTTAGCGGGCGCCCTAGGTCTAAGGACAAGAATGAAATGAACGGACTATGGTAACAAATTTAAAGCAGGGCAAGAGACTTAGCCCTACTTTCAGGTCATAGTAAACATCAAAATGATGTGAGGCAACAGCAAAACTGTTTTGGAGGTTTGACGTAAGCGATTGAAATACTACAAAGACAGATTGACTACAATCCGATCCACTTTCGTAATTCTGTACTGTTATGGTCCTTTTTCATACTTCAGAAATATTTGACCGCTTATTATAGAAGCATCATTCTACTGTTCAACACAGAGTTTCATCAAAATCTGTCCAGTAGATAACTATGCTGCCATTGTCAGAAGCTTGTTAGTTAGTTTTGCAACTGCATAATCTCCGTGTAGTTGATAAACAAAATCCCACTGCAAATTGCTCTAGCTCATTGTCTGAAACGCGACAGACACGGCTTTGAAATTCTCTGCCCATTAAAATCGGAGTGCCCCTGACCAAATATAGTTTCAAGAAACGAGTTAGTTAACATTTCTCATATTTGTCTGTTTGTATAATTTATTGTTAGTCTTGTATCATTTATTTATATGGTATAACATTTATGTTTAGAATACATTGTATTTAAATTGTATTCATGTTTTAGTAGTTGGTTTTAGTCTGCTCCGATTCAATATACATTGCTCAAAAGTGTCTAGGGATATCTCAAGCATTTTCATACAAAGTATAGCTATTTGGGAGGCTGTAAAAATTAAAACATTGTTACCAACGTAGTAATTTTTAGAACACAGAAACTGCTATATCTGCCCTTTCAGATTGTAGAAAGAAATTCATTGTAGTAGCATTATTGTACAATCGTAAGGACGTTAAAAAAAGACAGATTTTTCTTTTAAAAGGTGTCAAAATTTTAGCAAAATCAAACGTTTTTTTTTGTAATATTCTTAACCTTTATCTTATGCCTCTGTCCTCGCGTTATTCTAAGATAATGCTCAACTTGTAAACAAACTTAACTTTATGAAATATTTGAAAAATGATATCCCTATGATATCCCTAGACAGTTTTGATGTGTGTATTTCACCGTACCCGAAGTGCATAATTTCAAAAGCAATCTGAAGTTAAAATCGTTTAAAAAAATAATTCAATGTGTTGGAAAGTTATTGAACTGTTGTGTCTGTGACAACAACCCGAATTAATAACTGTTCAATTATTGTGATTAGTTATTGATCACTTAAAATGTTGAACAGTTAGTGCCTGGCGCGGCGTAATAGGCAAAATCGCTGTGGGATTTTCAACTTGTTTCCGTTAGCAAAAGACGCGATTACGTAAAGGCCTTCTTTGTGAGGTCACACCTCGAGGTACGGCGTACGTGCCGGAGTACCGGAGTACCGGAGGGCGGAGAATGCCGCGGATAATACACGCGTGTTGCTCGAGTGGAAATACACGCGAAAACGTCTTTGATGAAAAATAATCGGAAACCGGCAGAAATAAATAAAAAAATCTATACTTGTAGATTTGCATGACAAAAAACTGTATTACTTTGAATAGGTGAAAATTGGTCAACCATAGGTTCAGACCGCATGGAATCAAAGCAGTGGAACATTACAGACTTTACAGAGATCATATTAACCAAATATTGTGACCCATTTTATCACGTAGTTTAGTTTAAACTAACAATGGTATGTAACAGTCTTTGAGGACTAAGTTAACTATGTAATAAAGTATTTAATATCTTTAGAAAAATATTAAACACTAGTGGCCGCCCGCGACTTCGTCCGCGTAAACTAAAGTAAAAAAAATATATGACGTATTTTTTGTAAATTGAGGCCTATATGTTATTCAGATGTATAAGCAACATTATTGCAAAGTTTCATTAAAATCCATTCAGTACTTAGTTTTTACGTGACAGCTCATCCAGACATACAAACTTTCGCATTTATAATATTAGTAAGATTATGAAATGCCTTAGTTACTAATAATAACGACAATGCGATGCTTTGAATAACATAAGACGACACGATGCTGTCAAGTAGACTTATCGTGGTTTACGCAATTTCAGCACAACCGGGCGCCGAGAAATAATATCATAACTCAGCGCCGTGGAAGATAACTGCGACTGAAAAATCTTTTAGACTGTAGTTTGTCTGAATAATAAATAATGTGAGAAAAACACATAAGTGCACTGCCCTGATCCAAAAGTTTGTCGATTTGTTTTAGAACCGAAAAGAATAAAATGACCCACAAACATCTAGGTCCACCAGAACAATAGTGCTAGTACGGAAATCAAAACCGTGACCTTTTGAATCACAAATAGCACTATTAATCACTGCTCTTGTAGTGGGTCGTTAATCAGCTACGGTAAACATATCCACTATCATAATAACGCAATGATATAAATCATATCGGATATGTTGAAACATAGGTTTGATCAAGCTAATGTTTATTCAACATTTTGAGTGCATTAGTGGTTGCAACTTAAGAAGCCGTAACCTAAGATTTATGCAAAACCGTAGCAGTCGTTCCATAGCGGTCGCATCTGTAGCAGATTTCGTAGCAGTTTCTGCGTGCAATGAAGTCTCAAATGCCACACTGCAGCGTGTAACAAATATTTGTAAAGTGTTTTTTCTTAAAAAAATGTGTTAATTAACGATACATTTTTGCTATATCGTTATTTGTAAATATTTCTTTCTGACTCTTGGTTTCCGACAGGTACCGGCAATTCTTAAAATTTGTTAGGTAATGACGTATTAATGTTAGAAAGAGATATTAGGCTTGTTTAACGGCAATGTAGGAAGCACTATATGCATGACATAATAAAAGGTAATCAACACTATGCAAGCTAAAGCCAACAAAGTACTAAAGAAACACAGAAGAGGGGTATATCCCTGAAGACAACGTTACATAGCACTAAGCGCTGTTGGTTAACTACGTTGAAAAGGTTTTAAGTTGACACATAAAGCGCTTGCGAGAGACAGGTGCACTAAAAGCCGCGCTTTTTAATATCGGCGCAACACCGAGGCGAAAATGTGCTGATGTAACGTTGTGTGCAAATACCAGCGAAGCTAGATAACGCTCCGAGAAAGCGCTGCGAACTGCCACACACTGCGAACGAAGCAGTAATCAACATTTGTTAAGAGCATTGGTCCTGTAGGCATTCACATACCTCACTAAAGAGTTACTTACGAGTTGCCACTTAAAAAGTCACCTTATTTTTATCGCAACGAATCAATTGAAACTTTTAAAGTCACTTTGTTTTGTATCATCATCATCATCAACCACGAGACATCCACTGCTGAACATAGGTCAGCCTCATAGATTTCCAGGGCTGCCGGTTGTAGGCACCCTGCCTTAACCGAAACTCTGCGATTTTGGTGGGGACATACTGTTTAATTTTAAATAAATATTTGTACGCCTGGTTAAGGACAAACATAGCCATGTTTCAACTCCTGGCCACCTAATTACTGTGACCTGTGTTTGACAAATAAATAATGTGATTAATACAATCATTAATTTGTCCACATTTGATAGAAGTTTTTTCCCCTCCCGAAATCAGCATCTATTGATTAAGTATGTTACCAATAATAGCTTGTAGCTAAGATAGTAAAATAGAAATAAATATCTGCAGAGTTTGTGTTCCCCAGAAACTTATTTATGTTCATTCGTGAAGTGACTAGTTAGTTTCGTACGTCTAGCTTTAGAAATATCTCGACAACTCTGTATTTTCTTCAGTACAAGAATACCTCATGTGTTCAGAAGTTCTGAATAGATTCTATTTCCTGTCCTCCAACCATTTTATCTGCAACGGGCCGTCCTATTAAAATGATTCCAAATCAATACAATCATATTCTAATTTCAACATACTTATTAGATACAGATATTTATATAACTTTTACAACATTAGCTGTCGGGTTAAATCTAAACCAGATATCATGGACGCTTAACAATCTCATTAAAAAAACATCGTTTAGTTAACTCAACTTTTCCAACCTCCAACAAAACCTTGTTCCTTTTAACGACATGTGTTTCAAAAACAACAAAAGTTTGATTTAAATGAACTAAATAAAATTACAGAAATAGTTCGGTTCCATTTCCTGTGTACCATCAGCTACGGACTTAACAAAGAACCCTTTCAACCTGTACTCACGACTGGTTTAAATTCACGTTGAACATTTTCGAAAATATTTTATCAGACAAAAACAACATATTACGTGAATAAAACGAGACCGCGAAATAAATACGAGCCCAGAGAAACAAACAGAAAATTAAAGCGCCGTCTGTTAATATAACCGTGGAAAATAGGGGGTAAAGTTTCGAGGAGAGCAATTCCAGCGATGTCAGAACTATGTACGAACGAGGAATGACAGCCAACATCGCGGAGTGGCGTTCACCTGGAGTTGTCGAGAGGATTTTAAAGAGGTGGAAAACTGGAGGGGCTCTAGAAATAACTTTATCTTCTAAGTTAAATCTTAACTTTATTTACACAAGAATGATCGAAGTCAGTAAAGAATACATTTAACCGAAAAGGTTTAGAGTATGTGTAAAAGGATCGTTGAGAGTGTAAAAAGCGGATGATATGAAGCATGTAGATAGACGCAAATGGAAGTTCACGCTTTTTTTCTCGAATAATGGCATGTATGTGTATGATGTGGCCTTATAAATACTAAGAAACCATACGTCATGATGCAAGAATACCACAAACATCCTGGACAAAACATGGGTTCTCCATACTGGTAAAGATGAGTTATGAGATCATGTAGACATGGCGTCGCGACTTCTGATCAGACAAATGATGATGATGATGATCTTACAGGCATTTATGATGATAATTGCGTCTAACATCAGCGGCATGCACGCCAAAATGCCACAACAACAAGGAATAAGGTACAAAGGACACTTATACTGTTGCGTGTGCCTTATGCTTAACGAGTCTGGCAAAATCATTCTTCCCTGCAACTATTTTTATAGTATCGTATAGTAAAATTATTTAAGGTGGATTGTGTATTTGTGAGCGCCATGAAAACCTAGTGGTTTTCGAAGATTAAATGGCAGACCCAAGGAGCCCGAGAAGGTTCAGCTGAATCCCTAGGTCATCAAGACATAGTAGTATTTGTCTGATGATCATCTCCAGAGGTTTTCGATTCGAAAGGAAAGAAACGGCCCTATCTACGTGTCCTTATAATAAGGGCTTAAATTTGGCGTAGGTACTCGACAAAGTGCATGATATCCCACATATGTTAATCTGCCGCGCTTGAGTGAAGTTTTCCTTCGGCTCCGTACCATATTGACAAAGTCCAAGTTGGAGGGCGCCGTTCTATGTTGGCTTGTTTGACAAACTGCATTTAGAGGGTACTTTCAACTAACGAGAACCAAATCAACCGTGGGTTCGAGCTGTAAGCATTTCTAGCCTGATTAAGTGAAGGAAGTGAAAAATAACCAAATATTATGTACACATTGTTTAAGAGCATGAGAACGGTATCTTACTAATATTATAAAGGCGAAAGTTTGTATGTGTGGATGTGCCATGTTGCTCTTTCACGTTAAAACCTTAGATTAAAGAAAAGAGGAAGATACGGTACGCTCTTATAGTTGTCAACTAAAATATGGGCTTTCACGCACACTACATCCATACGAACACACACTACGCAAAATATTAACGAAATGATAAGACATTTAAAGATAAAGACAGAGCGATGGGCTCCTCAATAGTGCGAGCGAGAAAAGTCTATGTAATAAAACCTGTTTTTGCAGGAATCTATCGTATCGTGTCTAACGCACACATCCCGTTTAGTCTGTCTCTGTCACTCAAAGATGTCGGATTTTATGGAAAAATACAAGAATATTTTCTTTAAAAATATAATTTTGTTGTTCTTACGCATGAAACATGATTTCCTGTGATTTGATTTTACGCCTTGAATGATTTGTGCAATTAAAAAGGCACAGCCAGGCATTTTTTGCGTAAACTAGATGGAAAATTGTATTTCAATGTCAACGAGTTAGACAGCATCACGTCATAGTGTATCAACGCAGACTGAGGCATACCAAGTACACTGTACTTAGTTTAGTAGGACCGCGCGCGGCTAGCTGTTGCCGCATCTTCCTCTTTTGCTTTAATCTAAGGTTAAAACTACTGAATGGATTTTTATGAAACTTTATGATAATGTTGCTTATACACCTGAATGACACATAGGCTACAATTTATAAAAAATACCGAAAATATCGATTGTTCACCTAAGTTAGTTTTTTAACTAAACTAAACCTATCGATTCAATTTTTTTTAATGAAACTTTAAGTTAGCAGAGTACTTCGTCGCTGTAACCGTTACCATGACTTAGTTGTGACAGTGGAACGGCAACGATCGCCGATCGATCGATGTGTGTGTTTTTGTGAAAGACTTTGTGTGTTGTGTGTTATCTTGGATTTGTTATTTTATGTTTGTTTTTGCTGTATTTTTCTTGTATGTATGGTTTTTAATCACTGTCATTGGCTTGGGAGCCATTTTAATAAAAGAAAAATAAATAAAATATACATTTTTGAATGCCTTGATGTAAGCAAAATATCATTAATAAAAGTTAACATTTCAATATTGAAGAAGAATTTTTGAGTCTGTGGCGCATTTTGATACCTATGCCTTTGCGTTCAATATTTTCTTTTAACAAATTATATAACCTGTAATATGCTCTCGTGTACAAAAAGAGCAAGTTTGCCACGTAATGAATACCCAAAAGTTTTATGTTTGAAATCGAGTGAGAAAACAATTTCCCAGCGGGGTGAATTGCTGCCGTTGGTGAAATGTTGAAGGATGTATGTTTGAACGTAGGTATGTATCGTGGAAATCGGAGTGACTCTTTGGGGAGCAATGGGGCGCGAGTTGTAGCTTGATGCCATTTTCGTTTTTTCTAGTCCTGTCATTTGATCGTTGGTACGACCAGTCCTCTTAAATTGATTCGGAATAATTATTTCAAACAGCATTGCAATTTTTTGTAAAAATAAAAACATTTTATAAAATCTTAAAGGATCGGACATTAGTGATAACAATATATATCTTGTTATAGCTTGTTTATATTTTTTGAGATAAGTTTGTCCTTGGTTTTACTCAAGTTTGCATACTTACTATTTTTGTTCATCTTCGATGTTCATTCTTGATTTCTCTTTGTTCATTTTTAATTCTCGAAGCTGTATTATAACTACATGTACATCTACTATCTAAAGTTAAGGTTATCAATTTGAATTTTTAACTGAAACACAAAGATACACAAACTAATATGTATAAACATGTGAACATTTATTTTTATGAAACAGCTATTGATACCATGTTTTGGACAAATAAATATTTCATTTCATTTTCATTTCATTTCATTTCATTTCATTTCATTTCAATAATACCGCTAATAGAAACATCAACAAAAACAATATCCAGAGGTTACAAAAAATAATAATTAATAAAGATAGACAATTTGACATGAATAATTCATTATGGAGAATTATTCATGTTGAATAGTCATTCTTTTTAAATTCAGATGTTGAATACCATGAATTTAAATCACACTAAAAAATATAAATTGAACAGCATACATGTCTTGTTATTTCTAGTCTAACTCGATAATGCATACAAGTGGTGTTATGATTGCTCATTTTCTAGCTAAACGGAAATGATAGGTCCAGGTCAATGAATAAATAAAATATAAGGGCTACTTTAAAGGTGTCATTATTTATGTACCGATATAAATCGGTGCTAATAACAGTTGTGTGTGGTTTTCTAAACATATTATTCAACAAGTGGCATGTCAACTTAGTAAATAAATTTAAGTAAAAGAAAATTTAAATTTGTAATACGAGTACTGTTCAGGATTGTCACTACAATTTTCGAGTCAATTTCTGAACGAAACGCAACGTTTACGCCTGGCAGCACTATCGGGTGCGAAAATTCAAATTTCATATAAAACGCCATACAAATGTTTAACGGCGCGCATTTATCGTAAGAACTTCGTAGAATCCTTGTCGGTGCAAAGCACAAAATTCGTTAATTTTCTTCGAGTTCGAAGTTACACCTTTTCGTTAGCTTATATTCGTGTGTGTGCAAGAAGAGGGCTGATCAGCTGGAAGGAGCGCTGCCGCAGCAACAACTCGGTATAGGTATTGTGGAAGGTAACCAGTCCTGGAAGGTAAGTTCGAACCCCAACCGTTCCTGGGATCCAACCCGATCGCCGACTACCGAAGGTTCACATACTGTCGCATTCACCCAGGTTAGTGTTCCACCCCGACTAATCCGTCTTTCTTGCACAATTATCGTTCTTCGCGCCACATCGTATCGTTTCGTTATAATTACAGTCCACTCTATCGAACATTTTGGTCTTCGAGCCTGATATTGTTGAAAGGCGACCTACGGATTTCGTTTCGTAATTGTAAACATTGTGTTGTCAAAATTGAATTGTATTTTAATCGGGTTATCGTATTTTTATTTAATGATTAATTTCGCGGGTACATTGAGAATTTTGTCGTTGACCGTTACTGAACGTTCCAAAAACCGTTAATGTAACTGCTAGTTTGGCTTAATTAGCTTCTACCCAGGCCGTAGTTATTTAATAAAAAAGCAATTGTTGTGACGTAGTTGTCAATTTGACATTTATTTGTTTACTTCAGATCAGAGTTCATTTTCGTAAATTTGGTTTCGTTTTTGGTTGTTTTGCTCTGAAATAAATGAATATGGAAACAAGTATGATGTCGACCAGTGCCGACAAAAACCGTGTTGCTCGGGATTATGCCTATGCCCGTATCGAGATGATGGAGGAGAGCGATTTACAGGGTTACGATTTAGTTGATGTGAACGACATTGCTGCTGACTTCCACAGGGCTCAGATACAATTGTTGTCATCTGTTGAGCTTGCCGAACGGCGTAGTGAGGTGAAAATCTCGTCGCAGTTCGAGCACAAAGTTAAATTGTTGAAACTACGCCTTCGGCAAACTGTGGCAGTCAGTGAGCAAAAGCCTGTGGGGTCGTCACAAAGTTCATGCGTTAGGTTACCTAAAATTAGTATACCTCCCTTCGATGGGAATGTGGAGAACTGGGTGTCGTTCATACAGCTGTATAATTCGCTAATCCACAAGAAGGATATACCTGATGTGGAAAAGTTGCATTACTTGCTGTCTAGTGTGCAAGGTAATGCTTTCGATTTGATTCGAAACTATCCTATTTCTGAGGCCAATTATTTAGTCGCGTATAATGCCTTAAAGCAGAAGTATGATAAAAAGATTGTGATTGCCACCTTGTTCTATGAGAAACTATTGAATTGTGATCCAGTAAAATCAAAGTGTTGTTCTGAACTTAGTCGAGTAAATCAAACTTTTAAGGGAAAATTTAGATGTGTTGGAGAAATACCAGTTACCAGATAGGAATTTTATGCTTTATTATTTGCTCTGTTCAAAATTGGATATGGCAACCAAAGAGGCATTTCAGTTACAGTTAGATGTTAATGTAGACATCCCTAGTTTCAAAGACTTAAGTACTTTTATTGAGAAAAGAAGCCAAGCACTTGAAAATTCGAGCTTCAAATCAAATATTGTTCGTAACATGCCTGTGAGTAAGGCAAAGTCTTCATTTGTTGTGCCACCCTTAGATAAATGTGGAATATGTTTGGCAGCGGGTCACACAATTGACAATTGTCAGGAGTTTTTGCAGTGGACCCCATTCGAGAGGTTCACTCGCATTAAAGAGTTAGGGCTGTGCCTTGGATGTCTGCATGGTGGGCACACCATGAAAAATTGTCGGTCTGCGGTACGGTGTGAGAGGTGTGAGTATAAACATCACTCATTGCTGCATTTTAGTAAGAATGATGGTGATACAGAACATTTGCAGACTCCATCTAAAGTTGTGACTCTGACTGTACCTGGGCAGGACTCAGAGATGTTGTTTTCGACAGCTATAGTTTTAGTTAGAAATAAATATAATCGTTTTGTGCCTATTCGGGTGTTGATTGACAGTGCCAGTGCTAGTAATTTCGTCACACTGGCCTGTGCAAAGAAACTAGGGCTGAGTATTAAGAGAAGTAGGGAATCGGTGAATGGCATCGGTCAAATCACAGCTGATACGCTCGGTTCAGCTTGCTGTAGTATTGTCCCTACAAATGGAGACTTATCATGTGAGTCGTCTTTGGAGGCTCTTGTGTTGCCACATATTTGCTCGGATATGCCATCGAGTAGGATTGACGTTACTTCATGGAAGCATATACAATAAGACACTTAGACCTCGCAGATCCAAGTTTTCATGAACCCGGACCCATTGAAATGTTGGTCAATGTTGGCTTTCTTGCATCGGTGCTTCAACCTGGTCTTATTAGAGGTGAACCGGGCCAGCCTGTTGCTATCCGCACTAGTTTCGGCTGGATAGTGATGGGTGATTGCGCGGCTAATGTTGACCCTTCTCACTCTCGTGGTCATAGTAGCTCTAGTGTTGGGACGAAGAACTGTTTGCTTGTGTCGAGGTTGTCGGTAGAGAGCCGTACTAAGCTGTCGCTGTCTTCGAAGTTGGAAGGACCTTCCCGGCCCGTCATACTTTCGGGAGCTGAATTGTCGTGTGTGAGCTGCGCAGAGCCTACACATCCTCAGCCTAATCGTTATTTGTGTCGGTCGCCCTCTGGTGGCTCTGAGCTTCCGGGAAACTTTTCAGAATCGGTTATACACTCTGACTCGTCGTCCAATATCGTGGCTCCTCCGTGCCATCCGGAGGATAATATTTTGGGAACTTCGTCAGGCGTCGTTTTGTCGAATATCGCTCGGACTTTCGATCACTTTAAATTATTCTCGCTATTTTTTATAAATTATTCGATGCAGCCTCAGTGGCTTTCTGAGTCTTCAGTGGCCCTTGCCCAAGAGTGGCGTAGACTCAAACAATCATTGTTGTTTCGCTCGTTCTACGTACTTTGGAAAACAATAATATTGTTAGTATCGCATGAAGTTCTGTTCTGTGATATCACTATAAGAGGCTACTTTGCTATCATTTGTTGTCGTATCGTTCGCAGTGATAGTTCTATCGTCGTATGCCTCTGTAGTGGAACATCGGGTGTAACACCATTTTGCGGGCGTTGAAGTCTACTTTGTTCGTTTGTTCTAGTCTCGATATCAGAGTGGCGAGTATCGTTCGGAGAAGCCATGAAAGAATTTCATGGTTTCGATGAAGTCGTCGCTGTGTTTCACACTTATCGTTCTTTGTCTTCTGTCGCTTTTATTCGTGCTTGTCTTTCCAAATGTAAAACCTTTGTCGCATTTGGAGTTGCTGTTGTCCAGGTGAGTCCTGAGGGCTCAGTGGATTCTAATAATTTTGTGTCGATGTCCAGCAAGCTGGCTCGGATTGTCTCATGGTGGGCGGGACCTCCTTGGTTTCCTGGCCGTCAAGAGTGCCGGTCGCAGTTGGATTGTTCGCTCAGTCGAGCAGCATCAGTGGACCTTAAAGATTCTAGCTCCGTTTATAAAAACCTCAGATCGTTTATCGGGTTGTTTCGGGAGTGGTTTTCCCTGTCGCAATGCATCCTGCGCGTCTGCACAGTTGTCTCATGGTGGGCGGTCCATTGTGTGATGGGGATCTGCGGTCTAGCTCGACGCACCAAGTCCTCATGTTTGGTTTCTGGTTAACTGTACTAGTGACTTACGATCACCGCTGGCTTCGTTTGCATCCGGGCCTACAACCCTTTGCAAAGCTTCGTAGCCTCAGCTCCTCGGAACCTATCGTGGAAGAAGAGCTGCGTAATAGCTCTATCAGTCAGAGAACTTACTAAATTGTTTATTTTGTTTGTTTATCGTTATATCGCTTATCGTATCGTATTTATCGCATTTATCACATCATTTTATCGCTTATCGTATTTCGTATCGTATCGCATTTATCCCATGTCGTATCGTATTTCGTTATTTTATCGTTCGCATTTCATTTTTATCGAATATCGTGTTATACTTATCGTATCTCATCGTACTTATCGTATCGCATTTATAGCATATCGTATCGTATTTATCGTTTTGTTTTATCGCCTATCGTTTCTTGATTTCGCGTTAATTTTTTTTATTTTTCGTTCATCGTTAATTTAAAGATTTTGTTTGCCTACATTTCGTATAATAAAGTTTCGAAAATACTATGTATTTTGGTGGGCGGAATGTTCAGGATTGTCACTACAATTTTCGAGTCAATTTCTGAACGAAACGCAACGTTTACGCCTGGCAGCACTATCGGCTGCGTAAATTCAAATTTCATATAAAACGCCATACAAATGTTTAACGGCGCGCATTTATCGTAAGAACTTCGTAGAATCCTTGTCGGTGCAAAGCACAAAATTCGTTAATTTTCGTCGAGTTCGAAGTTACACCTTTTCGTTAGCTTATATTCGTGTGTGTGCAAGAAGAGGGCTGATCAGCTGGAAGGAGCGCTGCCGCAGCAACAACTCGGTATAGGTATTGTGGAAGGTAACCAGTCCTGGAAGGTAAGTTCGAACCCCAACCGTTCCTGGGATCCAACCCGATCGCCGACTACCGAAGGTTCACATACTGTCGCATTCACCCAGGTTAGTGTTCCACCCCGACTAATCCGTCTTCCTTGCACAATTATCGTTTTTCGCGCCACATCGTATCGTTTCGTTATAATTACAGTCCACTCTATCGAACAAGTACAATCTATGATAAGGCGCCGCAACGTTCTCTATTTTTGTTTCCGCCTATGACGGTAGCCCATCTTAACTTTTAACTTACGTAACGTATTAACCAAGCAATCTGCTTGTTACTTAAACAAAATTGCTATCACAGTCGACCAAATGGATATAATGTTTGTTTAGAAGGTACCATACGAAAGATCAATGTGAAAAACGTAGCTAAATATTCTAAGCACCGCAGGTTTTGAAAAAGTAAAAAAGGTACTCCACCTAATGATATTATGATAAAAACGACGTAGAAATCAGAACTTCAAACACTCGAGCAAAGCATTGACAGTTTGAGACGACACTGCGCAACATGTAAGTATCTGTCTCGTTTACGGTCTTGTAAATAATCTTGCTATCTTGTACACACGGTCAAATTATAGGTACCTCCGTACGTCAGGGGACAAATTTGAATTCGCATTAGTACTAACATAACGTATCTAAATGTCAAATACTTTTAAATATCATTGACTCTACAATGTTAATATTAGGAGCAACGTTTCCAAACAAAATGTTTCTTGTCGGTTTTTCATTGAAATAAATATCACTGGGCATTATTACACACAGAGCCGTCTCGCCCCAAACTAAACTAATTGAACCTCGTAGTACCGGATACTGGACAAAACATACTTAAATACTCCTTTCTTTGTAAATACATACATAATGTACAGAAGCGCCCTCATCAACCTTTACAAAACCGTTGCAAAATGGGTCTTACGTCGGCGGCACAAGGTGCCCTTATGAAAAGGTTGATGTGAGCGCCTCTACACACCCACCAATTCGAGAAATGTTTGTACTGTAAGGGTAAAAAACCCGCAACCTTTGGTGTAGTAGCCAACTTCTCAACCATTACACCAAAACGGTCGTCAAATATATTCATTGCATGTTAAGTAGCTGCAGGCTCGTCCGTTCTGTCTGTCCAGACCTTTTTTTGTAGATTTGCGTATGAAAAGCCACTGGTCCCTGAAAAGCAGCGTCTAACCAAACCGATCGGGTAATATTCATTAAATTTTAAATCCATTTTTTAATGTGGCAGTGTCTGTATTGTCATCTTCGTAAATACTACATGCCATTGGCTTCATATACGAAATTCGAACGCTTTCGCTGAACAAACGATTTACTGAAATTGAATGAAAGTTACCGAATCGTACGATAACTCGGTTGTGAATCGCTACATCGGTCCAGACACAAGATGAGTGCGGTACCTTCCATTCTGGACATCGTCATACTGCTGACTGGTAGTTTTTTGTGTTTTTTGTTTTTATTCTTTGGGTTAATTCGTCAAATACTTGATATGTTCATAAATCGTTTGTAAGTGGCGATGTCCCGATTTAATAGATACCTCTCCTTTTTATCTCTCAAAAGATGTTGTATTTTAGCTAAGCGCCATATTTCAGCTTCAAGTAATATTAAACTTAGAACTGAACCATTGATAGATTAAATCTAAAACCAGTGAAGCGGTGAAATTCCTGAGATGAGATCGTGGAAAATGCTCTACCAATTCACTAGACGTAAAAAATATTTTCATCCTTGTGGAGAGAAACTAGGATGCCTAGCGCATATTAAAATCTTGAGTGAATGTTACTATCTGATCAGATTTTTCTTACGATAATTAGGTCGAAAATAATCAAGGCACCAAACTTACTCATCAAACATTAGGTTTTCATGCGTTTCTGTAACTACATATCAAACTTATTCTTACCTTATTTAGTTTAGGTACGTGAAAAATTGTAGTTTAATTATTAAGTGATTCTGATCGAAGATATGGGGTGCTTGGCTGAGTCGGCTACTTAACAGATAGTCTAATATGTATATCACAAGGGACCCAGACGGCAGATCGTACCAATATAGCCTGTCTGGAGAAACCTTTGATGCTGATGTGTGTGTTTGCACAGGTCTCAACACATTTATAAACACTGCAACATTGCAGAAAACCCGATTATTTACAACAGGTAAAACAGTAGTTTTTATCGTAGTTTATACATATATTGCATACTGTATTTGCCCAACGTCAACACGACAAACGTCGACGAAACGTCGGGCAAATACAGGTAAAACAGTTATTTGCTACTGTAGTTAATATGTTGCAAAAACTCTACACATTTTCTCTAAAAACTGTTGCTTTAAGATCGCTTCTACTTCAAGCGCCTTGTATTCTATCCTGAGTTATGTAGGTACTATATTCTGTTATTAAAAGTCTAGAAAATACAATCTACCTTTTGTAGTTAATTAATTGATTGTGAACAAACAATGTTGAATAACTTTACTTCGAGTTTATTGCTCGGAACCGTCCTCTATGAAATCAACGTCCGAATTTTTTTCGCTTATTTGTCATACTACTTCTTCTTACTTTTTCTTCGCTTTTCAACGCCCTTTAGTTCTTTGCGCTTTGTGCACCGCTCATATGCAACCTGCTTATTCATTGTGCTAGGTGAGTAACTTGGATATTGTGCCCACTGCAATCAAAGATCCTACGCTCGAGATTATGTGAGCTTTTTCTCAAAAAGCGTAGTCAAAATTAATTTTCTAAATATTGACAACTGATTTGGTGTAGTGGTTGAGAAGTTGGCTACTACACTAGAGGTAGTGGGTTCGATCCCCGCACATTACAAACATTAGTGTGTTTGAACATGTCTGCTTGTAACGGTCTGGGTCTTTCCTATGTACATTATTATGTATTTACAAAAGTACTTAAGTATGTTTATCCGTAGTTTATCCATAACACAAGCTTTAATTAGCTTACTTTGGGTATAGACGGCGCTATGTGGAATAATGACCAGGGATATTTATTTATTAAGCTTTCTAAAGTAGAGCTCGCCCAGAGACCCCCGGCATTTTGCCCTTTCTGCTATCCTATTGCTACTACGTAGCCAGCACTGCACCACATTATACCTACAATGCAGTGTGTGGCCTCAATCTCATCACCATTTACAGGTCCATAACGTTTACAGCTAAACAAAGTCTCCCGATGAAAAGGATAAGCCAATGCTCGCCACGCGCGGCAGGCGGACGCGCCTTCTCGTGTCGCTACTGTCCGTCGATTCCTTTACATATATCTATAGTCAGTTCGCGTTAAGAATGCAGTAATTCCCCACTTGTCCTTCGATCTAGCACGCCCCCTTACCAATTAAATCGTTAAAAATTAGAAAGTCAGGTCCACAGCGACCAGCTGAAAGCATACTTTCGGAAGTAAAGGTTGTGGATCTGGGCAGGAATCGAACCCGCGACCACTAGGTGCAATAGCCCACTTCTGAACCATTACCTATATTGTAATGAGTGCTACATAGCATTATTTAAGGCTTCAAAGGAATTATCGGCAGAGTGTGTTTTTTGGCAGTTC
Source organism: Udea ferrugalis (assembly GCA_950022985.1). Lineage (NCBI taxonomy): Eukaryota > Metazoa > Arthropoda > Insecta > Lepidoptera > Crambidae > Udea > Udea ferrugalis. The sequence continues at coordinate 4,615,344 of OX465515.1, forward strand.
CAAGAACAATCTAACACTTCAGGTGAGCGTATACCGGTAAATTCGAGTGCCGAGCTCATTCGTAATAATCGGCCTTGTGGTCGGACCTGTATCGGATTATTGTTAACGGCAGCAAACGACTTCAATGGAATTCCCGACAGTCGCGATCGGACCAGCCGCCTATGTGAGAGCCTGAATGCCTAGTGGAGGCTGGGCTCCAATAAAATGCGGCAGTGCATTCCGACAGAGTCAGTGGGAGATTTTGATAGGCGAAAAGAGACGCGTTTATTTTGTATGAATAGCGCATTCACAAAAAATGAGACAATAACAGGGAAATTGCATCATGAAAAAGAAACAAAATTTTACAATAAACACCTTTTGCGCTCTGGAATTTGAACTTGCGACCTGTGGGTTGGGAATCAGTAATATAATTTTAAGATTTACTGAAATATGTCTCTTCTGTCTACTGACTTCACTATTTAATATGGTAGGTACTTAGATTTAGAATTACTTATTTCAGGATGTTTAAACAATAATAGCTGTAACAAGAAATGAAAGGTTGCAAATTCAAAATTACAACATTATAGCCGTAACAAGAAAAGACAGGTTACCGATTCAAAATTACAACAATTATAGCCAGCCATAACAAGAAAGGAAAGGTTACCGATTCAAAATTCCAAAGCAGTCCACCAAGTTCGTGCGTGAAATACCTCTGAAACAAGATACTACAACTCCAAGACCGGTTGCAATGGTATAGAACTAGTAATATTGTTAAGCTCATCCGAGCCACCCGCGGCCACAGATCGGAAGCCCTTGATATATTGTTATCGGCGTCGAACGAGTTAAATGGAATCATCGGACGCGATCAAACCAATGACCCAAATGGAAGCCTGAATGCCTGCTCCAGAGGCCTCCATTAAATGTTAGGCACTTCGACAAATTCTGATTGACAAGTTGTCCAGCTCGGCCTAGTTGACGTCAACTGGAATTAGTTTTTCATGTACACGCGGTAAAATTTTCAATTTTGGGGCCTATAACAATTTATTGTTTTTTTGTGGGGGAAGCCTACTATTATCCAGGTTATTCTGGCCACGTTTTTAGGGTTAGATTCTTTAGGTACCATTGAATTAGGGCTTTAAATATTGTGTTGAAATAAAAGCAATAAATATCCTGCACCGTGGTTAGAACAAATATACATCACGAGTAATTAACATATTTCAGTTGATGAGGCGAATTATTCGATAAAATCGTGATTTGAATAAATTCACATCTTCATCTTCCTGGCTTGAAAGGCCTTTTCCACTATCCGAAGTAGTCATTCAGAACAGAAGCCACTTTAAAATTTCAATGATAAATGTGATTTCGACTGTTTGCCTCTGTAATAAAATATAAAGCCACTCGTTCAAAATAAAACCGATTGAAGCTAAAAAACAGTAATTGGTTTTTGCCATCAATTAATCGCTCTGTCTCCCGCTTTATACCGTCGACCTTTATTCGAAAACGAAATTTGTCAGAACTGGCCTGCAGGCCACGCTCATTTCACCCATTTTGCAGGTCCGAATTCGTTTCACTTGCAACGCGACTTTTATTCTTAGCGCGGTGAAAATAAAGTACAGAAATGCGTTTCTACCTTTATAACTGCGGTACACTGCAGCAGTCGATAACGAATCAAAAAGCGCTTCGTGAACTTAACTGATTGCGCTTTCGCTTTATTTATCACTTCACACAAATATGCCGAAAAAGTGGATAAAGTAAAGCAAATGTGTACTTTGTGAGTTCATCTTGCACTATAGTCCGTTCGCGTTAAGAATGCAGTGATTTTTAAATTCAATTCTGTTGCACATAAAAACACTCAGATCCACAACCTTTGCGTTCGTTAGGAAGGATTTGCTTGGTTCGGAGACGTGCTAGGTTAAAGGACAAGTATGAATCTACTGCATTCTTAACGCGAACGGACTATAGGATTTTATTAATTTCTCTTTATGATTTTATTAAGTTATTAGTATTTTCAGTAAAAGCCACATAGGTTGAATGCTTTTGAGTTAGTAAAACTGTTAACTATAAAACTTCATTTAATTATTTTTACTCGTTAAACGGTGGTAATTAACGTAGCTAATAGCGACCGATTTAATGAGGAAACCTACTCGTGTGTTATCTAGTGGTTAAAACATACCACTGAATACATGCTGAAACCACACTCGAGGTTGACTCTCGTTAGCAACGGCTTTAGGTGTTAATTTATATCATTTATTTAGACCAGTGCGATGAGCAATTCACTTATAAATAAAAACAAATTCTGTCACAAGTGAAAATATGATAACGAATGAATATCGCAGAAACAAAAGAATATCTGCAAAAAATCAAAAATAAAGTGTCTGTCTGCAGCTTTTTTCTATCATTCTGTCTGTGTTATTGGTCTATTGTTTTCTCTCTTCATTGTGAATTGACGGTCAATGACTGGTTTGGCTTGCAGTAAAAATATTCTCTGAAAATTTTATTTACATTTGCTGTGTTGGACAAGTCGAACAGTCTCCGTTCTTTTCATGCTTGTCCATAGGAGAACAATGCCATCTCACAAAACTCAGTATTTATACCAAACAAATTGTAGGAGTTTTAAAAGATTTCCATTTTAATTTTTGTTTCATTTTCTACAACGGATTGATGGCCGTTGGGATTGGAGACAAATGCAATGTGGATTGACAACAAAATTGAAGTTGATTTGACCATAGAGAGAGGTAAGAGATAAAAAAGAGCGTTTGAACAATGATAATGAAATAAAAACGAGGCAGATAGGTTATATCAGTACTGATGTGAATTCAAAAATTGTCCACTGCGTCCGTACCTATTGTACCTGTAACGTGTGAACAAAATAGTATGATTATTTCCTAGAGCGTAAGATACATGTTGCACAGTGCACTAAGAGTTCTTATTTGGAGTGCAACTTTTTTAACACAAACAAACAAACAAACAAATCATTTATTCGCCAAGAATACAATGGAGTGAAAAGGTGGTAAAATATAACTGGACTTCGTATTCGGCCTACACAAGTAGTAGCACAAGTTCGGTATACAAGTAAGCTACCTTTTTATACTTAAATACCATTGAGTTTGAAAATGAAAGCAACACTTTTAGGGCCGCTATTTTTATGTGCGTTTTGCAACGTTCAACTTGATCCACTTCGATCAAATAGGTAATATTTTTGCTGAGTTGGTGACATTATGACACACATCTAAGTTCTAAAAGAATTTCAACACTTACAAGTTACATCCAGCCAATTGTAAACATATTAGTAACGGCTAGTGAAGGTCTTGTGCATTGTAAGGATAATGATAATTAGATGAATGTGCTCGAATGAAGCTTGTATCGATAAAAAATCCCGTCCTGTGTAACGGGATATTTGCGAATGCCAGGCTTAATTTGCTTGAAACATGTGCGATCGTCAAAGGCTGAAACATTTACGAGAATTTATTTCTCTCAAATGAAAAGTGGCATCGAGCTCTAAATGAAAAGTGGCACCGGGCTTTAAATTCATTTCCAATATTTCTTTCACTTTAGTTTTGTTTGAAGATCAGCACCACGTTCTGTTGACAGATTTTTTATTTTTAGTTTTTGGTGGTGGGATTTAGAGTGGCTACTGAATAAACGTTTTGATATGAACCGACTTAACTTTGGGAGATTTCTTATTGGATGTTTTTAAAACAGGTTTTTATTTTACTAGTTATTAGGTTAACTCACACAGTAATCCAAATACTCACTTAGAAAAACTTGTTTCATATGAACTAGAGAACAGAAAACACACCTAAAAATATTTTTTTTCTGCTCATCAACAGACAGCGGTGCTAGATCGGGAATCGAAGTAGAATTTGTAATACATTATGAGCGTGAAGATTTTTCCTCCTAATCAGAAAAATAGCACTAGAATTTAAGCACTACTTTAGCTAATGCATAGGGCTAAGACCGAATGACTCAAAATTTTAGATCATAAAAGTTCAATAACATCAATTGCTCTAAAAACTGAGCAACGGTTAAGTACTAAATAACAACACAGGTTAATAAATTAAATGAATATCAAAAAATTATCTACTCATATTTATTTAGGCAAATCTATTTAGTAAGATGCCGCGTCATGTATTAGCATGTCCAGTGTGCAATGCAGTGACGACGAAACGCGTTTGAACCCCCTGTCTCAGACAAGTAGGGGTCGATGCAGGAGCGCGTACAGGCACATGTTACAACCCCAATTGATGGCGCATGCGCGTGGTGAAGCAAACCCTTCAAGGTCGCGACCAAGTATGGGTTGTTACATGGTTTAATTTATAAATACTAGCAGGTTCTTTGACCGATGTGTTTTTAATTCTATTGTACAGAGCAGGGGTTGGGGCTTTGCTGGGGTAGGTATTTCTTACATACATACATACATACCCTCACGACCATATCCCTAATGGGTTAGTCAGAGGCACACTGACTGTTGCCGTCATGGTGAACGGAACATTCAGGAACACACAATTAATTCCAATTGTTGATTGTAATCCAAATAAGTTCCACAGGTTGTTTCAAGTAATATTGTGAGATACATTTGTTTAAACAGTGTAAAAGTCGCAGATTTATTAATCAAAAAAAATACGTTCAAAATGGTTGTCTTACAATTATAACAAAATGAGGAAGCAGTTACGTTCACTCTTCGCGAATTCGTATACTGGGAAATGACAGTACTCACAATGACTTATTATGACGTGTACGTTAACGAGTCGCTGTAAAATTAGCTTGATGAATGAATGAATGTATGAATATGAACGCTTGAACGTAAGAGGTCCATTGGAGTCGATTTTGCAGGACTATGAACAGTAAGCGGGTGCAGTATCCTCCTCTCTTTGTCTTAATTAAAGGTTAAAACCCACAATGAGCTCGACGCCCAAGTTGCAGAAGTAACGGAACTGATTTGTTGGCCAAGTAACTACGAGTACTTAGTATGCGAGGAGTCGTCTCGTTGAGCCGCTCGTACTGACACTGAGTTGGCGCAAAACTTTACTACCTACTAATAATTAGGATTATCGTCTACTTAACGTTTTAAAAGAAAAAGCTGAACATACAATGTTTTTTTCCACAAACAGTTTTGTCATCCAAGCAATTGTACTTTTTGAAAGTCTTACGAGTGAAAAATGATTGATAGGTGTCATACATATGTCTTTTTCTTACTGGCTACTCAGACGACGACGTGACGATTTTGGTTGTTACAATACAACACTTTGTTTTATTGTATTCAAAGTGTCAATTGCAAACTAATTAATCCGTCCTTTTTTAACGCTAAAGCTGGTTTGATTAAGTAAGACGAAGAAAATAAATATTACTTAATGAACAAACGCTTTTAACGCAAACCCAGAGCTGGAAGTAATTTTAAGGCCGTTCAGAGAAGCGATTCCAACCGAGCTTTAGATTTGAGGTTGACCGACGCTCGGCGCTTGCGACTAATGCAGTTTGGTATGTAATTTGTTTGCAGTCCAGATATCTGGCTGCTTCTGCTACTACCACCAATTTATGGCTGATTTCTAATAGTCAGGTGAAATTGATTAGACCAGAAAGCAACTCTTTAGATTTTAAAATGTATGAAAAATTACATTTTGGATTATAGGACATAGATTTTGACTTACTATTCAAAAATTCAAAGAGAGTATATATTTTTATCTGACTATTAATAAATGAGCGCATAGGGGTAATGGTCAAGAAATTTACTACTACATCACAATTTATGGATTATCGAATCCGCGAGTTTAAACTCGTGTGCATGAACATTCGCCTTCATTGGTGTGGTTGATTCCTATGTTTGTTTATCATAAAGGTATTTCCAAAAAAAGTATTTGATCTTTTTTTTCGTTCCTATAGTATAAGCTTCGTTTACTTTGTGGCTAGATCGCGCTGTGTGGAGCAATGTCCCATTAACCGCCAAACATCATTATGTTTGGTTTATAATACCCTGTTTAGGAAATAGTGTGAGAATATGTTATTTTATGTTTCACAGTTATCCTGGTTGATCCAGGATAATCGTGAAACTATGGCGCTCTGGAAAGGTATCGAAAATATTTTTATTCATATCATTTAGGACGTCAAACGTTGCAATTATGATAATGAAATTTATTTTTTAGCGGTCTTTACACTGACTTAAAGAACAAAGGATATTGTCAACCGTTTTATTAAAGGCTGAATAGTGAAAACGCTGCAGTGGGCCAGCCTGTGGCATCGACGACCGACTTGTTGAGGCATCCGCGGAATGTGGTGGCCCAACCGGCGCGCCGATGTTACTATAGATAGACCCTCGCCAACTGGATATCTCTACATAATATAAAACAAACTGTGTAGGACGCCTTCACAATTAACTGACCTATCTCAGTAGCTTCTTCTCAACATGGGTCACTCAAATCTGAAGGCGTCTGGACACTTCTTCCGAGCTACACTAGACATTGGAACGTTTTCGAGGAGATTCGGATGCAAAATGAATAAGAACCTATACAAAAAAACTAAAGAGAAATATTGCTATTTGTGTCGAAGTTTAAAATTCGGGCCCGGTAACTGCTTTATTGGCAAGACAGTTTAAGAAAACCTTTTTTTTGTCTTTTTCATCCCTTTATATAACCCTAGAATAGTTTAGAAATTGTTGTGCAAAGGTGAAGCAATATAGCGTTCATCAAAGTAGTCTGTAATAATAATGACGTCTGAATAGCAGGCAATTAATTTAGATCTCGGAGACGTACGCATTGACACAAAAGGCCCCGATCTTCTAATTAGTCAACAAAATGGTAGACGGTCTGTTTACTACGAAAGGGAATATTACAAATCTTAATCCTAGGCCTATTTACAAAGCGTCTTTTCAACACAACGTTGAGTTACATACGAGTTAGCGATTGTATTCTTCAATACATCGAATTCTCCGGAAAACTGAAGGGACATATTGTGAAAGGCTTTTCGCAAAAAGTAGATGCACATCCGTCGAGACCTTCGTCAATCTGTGGACTAGTGATGATTATTACTAGGAGCCTGTAATGTCTCAATGGAGTACTGAAGCCTCCCCATCCCGTTTCCACTGTTGCCGATTTCCTCCGGCCAGTTATAAACTTATTTATTTATTATTTAATTTGAATACACAGTTATTTACTCCTTATTACATAATTAAAAACAAAAGGACATAAATTAAAATTAAATTAAATTGAAAAACACATTAGACATTTAACAAAACTTTAAGTTTCTTAAAAATAAGTCCAGCTCTTCGCATCATCGCATTTTCGGTCTTTATAATGTCCAGTGAAATTTTTATACCATTTTAGGAAGTGGTCAGCGGTCAACATACTGCATTCCATTTAGCTCCAATTAGCTCTTTGTCGAACCTCGAGGGCGGACTGTTGATGTTTATTTTTTATTCGATTTGCAGCGCGTTTGAGCTGCGTTTGGTGCCTAGTCCGTGCGGTATGCGTGCCAGTAAGCGTTTATCGCTCGGTTACATTTATCCAGCGAGCCGATGTCATGGCTTCGAATGTTGAAAGTGATTGAAACATTTAACAATTACTAATAGAATGCTACTATTCCTATTTGTAACTGTTGATGTATAACTTAGTGTTAGAAAATGATCGTAAACATATTGATTTTCATTTACCAGAGATTACGAATCAAGTTAATAGAAATGTTTATACAAAGATCCCGACCTATTCAACAGGTACTTTACATACATACACTCAGGAACATTTTGGAAAAATCAATTATGCCTACATTTGTTTGGTCCATTTCCTAATTATATTATAATATGTATAAATAAGATGTATTACAGTAACCTGAAATTAAGCTACCGGCTACCTAAAATATTTGTAATTTCACTAATTACAAATATTTTTTGTCAAGTGTTTATAGCGAATAATACTAGTCTAATATACCAACTTCAAAATAATATAGCATTCTGGGGTGACATCGTACGAAACGACTTAGTATTATCGTTTATCGCAGTGTCCACCTTATAGCAGACAAACATAACCCAAGCTATAAAATATTAATAGGTGTAATATAATAGTAGTCTAACAGATTTTATCGTGGTGTACTCATTTGTATTATGAGAGGCTTGAGGGCTTTACGGGCCCAGCGATTTAGACGTTTTGTGATATTTGTATAGGTCTATAGATGTCGTCTTCAGTAAAGTGATCAAAATACTGCAAACGCAGTGCTAGTGTGCCAAAACAAATGTAAGGCGTTGTCCTAATACAACCATACGCGACCATCGCGTGAATAATCAATGCGACCATCCTACCGATCGAGGATATTATTCTAACATATTGATCAGTGAATTCTAGTGAATAGTGAGCAAGAAGATTCTTCTAGTGTATTCGCGTTCTAATGGAACACCCTGATTTTGCTATAACACTGCTCGTCGCATCGCGTTATCGCGTTGTATTAGGACAATGCCTAAAGCGCGTGAATAGAAACAAAACTTAAAATGCAGCAATCATAGTCATGCGAATCTGACGAACGTTAGTTCCAAAAATGACTCGTTCTATTGATTTCAATAAATTCCTCATTCAATCAGAAGGTATCAGACGTGATGGGTAGGTATGGCGTATTGTGGATATTTCACCCTCGCCCCTTTGTAGATAGACTAAATGAACGTGGTACAAGTCTATGCATTCATTATAGCTAGACATTAACACTCTTGTTGTTAAAGTTGGTATGTAATCTAGTAATAGCGTGGAAGAAAACATGTGTAATATGAGTTTTGACAGTTCAAACTTTGACTAAAAGTAGTCATTCGTCTGTGGATTTAGTTACCGTGGAATAAAATTTTGGACTATTGTACCTAAGTAAGTAATTTTATAACTTTTGTTACTGTAGTGTTTATGTTTGGAATATAAAAAGGATCGGGCTATATTCTTTTGTACGGCTTAATGTACCGTTCTGGCTCACAACGTGGCTATAGAACTAATCTTAGAAACGTAGCTATAGTCTGCGCTCGAGCCTGGCAAGCGGCCAATTCGATGTTACTGTGCTGTGAGTTCGAGGTGCAACTAGTATCCTTACTCTTATGAAAAACCTTAAAAACATTTTTTTTCATTGTAACCTGCTGAGAAAGTTTGATGTAATTGCGTACTTTGGAAGCCAGAATGATGTGTTTTCCCTCCACGAATATTACGGTTTCACTATCCTACTCGTATTGGAGATTGGATGTCCTGAGTTCTTGATTAAGGTATTGTGTGCGAACACCTAGATGAAATCGTGGTCAGATTACGTAACTAGCGGAAACAACTGAATGGCAAGCGGTACATCGATATGCCTAATTAACTGTATTGTTCATGTGCGATGTGTTAGTATCTCATCTCTATCTCTACTGGGGATCTATTCCATAACGGAAATCTCTAGTTCATTGAATCGAATTCGTCAAAAATACTTGATTCCAGTTTGTTACCTCCCCGTGCATTTTCTTGCGACTTTTTTCGTGTAGATAAACTACGGACTTTCTGATACTTTTTACCCCTTTATTCATAAACACTTAAACAGCGCTTAAACAACACGTTAACTTTTGTATCGCATTGTCTCTTTTATTTTTGTTGCTGCCGCCATTTGCGAGTAAGTGACAATTGCTTAAACTATTTAGCGCTGCGTTCGTTTTTATGAATCTATAATATATAAAGCTCGATTACCACTGACTGACTCACTCACTGATCAGGGGTGTTTTTCACTTATTTAGAGGTGTTTAGGGTTAATCTCTCTTTTTGGGAATTTTTGACATTTTAATCAAAGCAGGTTTTCCAAAAAAAAAAAAAACAAAATGGCGTCTTTTTTTTAAACATCAACTTTTTTGTCTTAAGCGCTGATTTTTTTCTTTTTTAACTGGGTGTTGCCATGTCTAAATTGAGTACTTTGAAAAAATATTTTTTTAAAAAAAGAACGTCCCCAGGCCGCCATCTTGGATTGAAAAACGGGTTTTAGAGTGGTTTTTGCGATGCCATAGTGAAGTGAGTTTATGTTCGATTTTCCAAATTTTTCTTTTGTTCTGGTGCTTGTATAGTCCACTAGACATCCTCATCCACAGATTATAAAAATTCAAGATGGCGGCGGCGCTGGCGGCCATTTTGTTCCGATCAGTGAAATCGACCATTTTTGACGTGATTTTTCCGGTAGCTGCGAGGCCGAAGGCCGAGCTGCGGCGAGGCCCCCGGGGGCCTCGCAGCCGCGGGAGGTGCGAAGCCCCGGAGCGGCCAGCGTCGCAGACCTAGCTTATGGCCGCGAGTCGGCCGTAGGCCGGCGGCCAGAAGCTAGTAAGGGGGTAGTATATACCTATTAACAACGTACTGTCTGCGTACGTTATGTAGGCAAATTTCAATAACTAAGAGGACATTATGGATTAAATAATGAAGCACATCTGTTTAATGATTAAGTACGATTAGCATAAAGAAGGTATATTAACCGTGAATTAGGTTAAAGATAAAAGCAGGCTCAAGGACAACTGTTGGAGCATGCCGATCGTACAACAGCAACGTAAGTAGTTGTCAAAATTCACGTGGTTCACCGTAGTAACCGAATACGGTACGTTACCAGCGCTACTTAGTTTCACCCTCATTAATGAAAATTTAAACATCTCTTCAAAAACACTTTAACTTTTGTATCACTTTGTCTCTTTCATTCTTGTTGCTGCCGCCATTTGCACACAAAACGTCAATTGCTTAAACTATGCTATAGCGTTGCGTTCGTTTTTATGAATAAGGGGGCTGATAGAAAATGACCTGCCATTTTGAAATGCAGTAAATGCAATGAGGGATCATTTTATTGCACTTAAAATTAAGTTAAGACAGAGTTTTTTGAGGGTACTCAAACGGAAAGCACAGTCGATCTATTTTTTAACTTTTAATTAACATTTAGTGGTTTTTAGTGAATAAACTAGGTATCAGTGTATTCAGTAAAGTTCCGCAGTGGTGTTAGTTACATAAGTTATTGAAATAAATCGTTTTAACATGACCATTTGAGTCGCATGGTTTGTCGTCAGACAAACCACCACGACCACATGGCATGTTAAGAAGTTGCAGACGCGTGAATAACCTCAAAAACTCCAAGAAGCATTGAAATACATGATACCAGTATTTCAATGAACACATGCAAAGGCATAATTCACTCGACATTGGCGAAATACCCTCGCCCAAAGAGGCAAAAGGGTGACGCCATTAATAAAAAAAAAAAAAAAAAGTTAAGACAGTAGCAATGATTCTAGCGCAGATGGAATATTTTGAGGAGAACGCCTGAAGGCGATTGAACAGTCCCTTGATGTTCATGTGACTAACCCCCGAATTAACAAACGTCAATTAACGGTAAGCACGCGCCCACGCTCATGCTGTCCCGTAAAATGTCAATAGAACTGAAAGGGACAGCATGAGCGTGAGCGCGTGCTTAGCATTGATTGACGTTTGTGAATTCGGGGGTTAGACATACGTATTGCCAATCCAAGTATTGTGGTCTTAAATCAAGCGCAATTGTGCATGTTTGTCTTTCAACCGATTTCGTTGTTAAATTACCGTTTATTAACGGATTGGGTGTAATCGAGTCAAAGTTTAGTTGAAATATTACCGCATTTTTTCGTTTATCCAATCCATTCCTTCCAGAGCATTTCTGGAAAATGGAAGCATTTCTGGGAAATGATTGTGATTGATGAGGATGCAGCCTCCCTCAATTTCCAATACTTAATTTAACATGTGAAATAATTCGTTTTGTCCGGTCAAGTTTGACATGGCGTGAATCCGAGATACGAGCGAATCATTCATCGAGGTAGAGGTCCTAGACGCGAAATATCTTTTTTGGAAATATAGTAAAACGAGTCAGATTATAACAACAATATAATTTTTGTAAAGCTACTAAATTAGGTATTTTGACGAATTCGTCTTAATGAATGAAAGGAAGATTTTCAAGAGATGAATAGATCCCCTAAGAAACTTGTAAGTGAGAATAATAATTCAGACCCCGTGTTTTTGTATTAATACATTTTCTCAGACCTGTCCAAGGGTTTTTTGGAACGAAACTGGTTTAAGTTTACGAATGTTTTGTTTGGATATCCTCATATTGATAATGATTTGCAATGCCAATCCGTGCAAGCAGTGGTACGTTTTGCAGAAAGAAAAATAAAAAACTCGCATGAGCATTGCAAAATTTCGAATTCGCAAATAATTTAGCTCTCGCAGTTTTGCTGAAGCTAGACCAAGCTTATGGTCTAAGAGATTTGAAGAAGACTCACGCCGAAGACCTTGAAAGGTTGAGGAGAGGTGAGGAGGGGGGCTATGATGTAGAGAGGGGGTGAGGGGTGATGACTTACCGTTGTAAAGGAGCGTGGGCTCGGGATCACGGGGCGAAGGCCCCGGCGCGGTGGCGGCGGGCGCCGGGCTCCGGCCGCGCCCCTCGCCGACCACGTCGATCTCCTCGTCGGACTCGTCAGCCAGCTCCGCCGCCGGGGCCACCTTCCACTTCTTGGCCATGAGGCAGCGCGGCATGGCGGCGCCCGCATCAGCCTCAGCGCGACCGCATCAGCGAGAGACAGACGAACAGAGAAAGAGAGAGAGTATAGAAAGAGCGGCGCCCCGGGCGAGCGGCTAGCGGGCAATCGCGCGCGGTCTCTAGCAGTTGTGCCAGTCGGGTGGAAGCGCCGCAGTATATATGCGCCTTTAGGGGGTGCGCGCGCCGTCGCTTCGATCGATGGGGGGGTTCCGCACCACGCTCGCAAAGTTTACCCGCCGACAACTTGGAACGACACTCGCCGAACCCCACACGATCAACCAGTGGGAAACTACCCCGCATGTCGTGGGCATACCTACTACGCCATGACTACGCACGCAAAATTGGGTACGCTACGATTAAATGTGTTTCACTTGGAAATGAAAACGTAACTCGCCCGCCGTTTTGTTGAACTTTTGTTAACTCTTTGATATTTTAAATTCTCCCGCGTTTTAATGTATACTAACTTTATTTGACTTTATAATATAAAAAGCGAAGTAGAGTTAAAAAAAAATACTAAGTATTATGCTCTAATTATCTTCTTTAAAAATTCAAATTAAAACTTTACTGCCAAAGCTGGCCAATAAAACGAAATTTTATTTTCTGAATTCCTTAAGTTTTTCTGTTCGCAGTGAAAAAAGTCCAGATAAGATCATAACGAAGGCGCTCCCCCGAGTCGAGATAAGGCAGTTTGAGCGGTGGCGCACACAGATTTTCTCGGCAACAGGAGAGCGCCCAGCTGAACTAGACGCCTTACACAGCGAGCACTGAGTCTCTGAGAGGAGCGCTGCCCTCTCAAAGTTCAAGGTTGGGCCCATTCAGGTCTTTTTTTCTACTGTAAACGGCGGGCAATCTAGCAAATTGTGCCATGAATCACATTCTTTTCGAATTTTGCCGTCGTAGATTCTAGAAATGTTGAACTAAGTTATAGTTTTTGAATGCTCGGGAATGATGCCATCTGCAAGCTCATTCTCAAATAAGATGAACTACATAGTAAATTAATTAAATTACCTAGGGAAGTCAAAACTGAAAGTTCCCGAGTGCGTAACAGAGTGTAAAGTGTTTTTTCTACACCCGTTATAGAAGCTCCTATAAACACTGATTCTAGAACTCGATATTTTCCCTCCCAGAATGCACCGGAATGACTTCGGAAGCCGGGATGTTAAAATTCCCGGCACGTAATCGCACCATCCAAGTAGGTATGTTTCGGCATTTTCGGGACATGGTCCGGATTCTGCAATCACCAATCCACATTCCACAGAGTGCGACTACTTGATTTCGATAATATTCGATTATTTACCTGGTTTAGGTTTAGCCTCAAGTATCAGTAACTGTAAAAATATTTCAATAGGTTTGATTGAAATATATACATAAATCTTAGCTCACTTTATCATGGTGTTGCTTGTTTTTTACCTTATATCTAATTACGTTATATTATACCTAAGCATTTTTTACATCTAAATACGAAAGGATAAGCTTCAGGAGAAAAATAAAACACTGATATATAATTTACCATCATTTTATTCCAATTGAAATATTACAGATACAGTTTTTAATATACATTATGCACTTCTTAATAATAGTTATTGCTGTCGTGGGATTTTCATTACTCTTAGGTTAAGTGCTAACTATTTTAAATATTTATAAACGTGTGCATGAGTTTATATCACTATCGTCTAATTCATATATTGTATAAATATGCATCGCCTAATTTGGATTCATTTAATCTAGGTAGTTTCGAAATGGCATGGCTTGTTTATAATAAAACTTTAGATAGTACGATTAGTAGTATTCCATACTATTCCAATCTGAAAAATCTACAAGGTGACCCAAATAATAAGGCGCATCGTTAATTTCCGTACAAACATACAGAAAACTTCGACAAGTTGCAGAAAAAAAACAAATTCAACCGTGGCTAAACCACTTTAAGGGTAAGTTGCACCATAGTAGAAGTTAAAGTTAAAGTTAAAGTTTTTGTCAAATTTGACAATTTGACGTCATTTTTGCTTACCTGACCGGTACTTTAACAAAAATTTTGATGTTTGTTATTGTTAAAGTCAGATGGTGCAACCGAACCTAAGCAAAATTGATTGACAAACCAGTGTAGCGATTCACAACCGATTATCGTACGATTCGGTAACATTCATTTAATTTTAGTAAATCATTTGTTTAGCGAAAGTGTTCGAATATGTATATGTTAAAGCCAACGGCATCTGGTATTTATTAAGAGAATGATACAGACATCTCTCACATTAAAAAATGGATTTAAAATTTTATGAAAATTACCGAATCGTATGATAACTTGGTTCAAGAGAGCGATTCAGTAGAGCTAGCGTGAACCGCTAACGTTTTGGTAATCGAAAAGTAAACGATACTTTTACCTTACCTTTTTTTGTAGACAGGAAATAGAAAATAAGTATCGTTTACTTTTCGATCACCAAAACTTTAGCGGTTACTGCTAGCCCTACACTTTTCAATGTGGCAGGTGTCCTTATTATTCTGATAATATCTTATACAAAATTAAAGCGTTTTCGCTGGACAAGCGATTCACTAAAATTAGATGAAAGTTACCGAATCGTACAATCATTTTGTCGTGAATCGCTACCCTGAATCGCGCTCCAGTACAGTTAGCACATTAGCGGCAGAAGTTTGGGATTGGCTGAGTAGTACGTCGTTCTAGTTGCCTAGCAACGTTGTGCATCTAGACATTTTAACGTTATCAACCTCTCTGATTGTAATAAAGTTATTCAAAGTACTAATCATAAACTGCACTCATTATTAGGCCTAGTTGACACTGTCCCTAAATTGGCTCATAGCTATTTAGTTTTTTTTTCGTGCAATAAAATACTGTCCAAAATGTGCCATGCCCTTCTACGTAGGTACAATTTAAATAGAGATTCGCAGGTTATTTTCTGTTATTTTACATGAAATCTAATCTTTTACGTTATAACTTTGGTTTTCTTTTGTTGTTCCATTTTTTTGTTCAATTCACTTTGTTCTGACTCTTTTTAATATTTTTTTTCTTAATTTCGTCGTAAGGTCCACTTAACATCTCATGTTCCGCAATCAGTAAGTAACTTAAATTTAAATGGTTTTGATCAGTATCTTGCGAAGTATGTCATTTAAAAAAGCGCAATGAATAGCAAAGTGACTAAGAGCGTTGACCATGAGGCGTAAATAGTAAACGTTTCGTGGAAATAGAAGATAGCTTTTTATAGAGACTCTCATTTCGGTTACATTCAACAAGGTGTTCCAACGATCTCGCTTTTGCTCTCGACGGCAGTGAAAGGAGTTTATTAATAACGACTTACTGGTGAATGGAATGGAATCTTTTCTAGTTACTTTTGAGGGTTTGTAATAGCAAACATGAGATATCATGTCACTTCTCTAGTTCTGAAGTAAGATAAGAAAAACATTTATTTCATAGTTATAGTAGGCCAGTAGAAATCGACACTAAAAAACCCTAAATTCGCAAAGCACGATGTAGTGCTGCATTTTTGGTATGTTGTTTGGATCAGTTAGGGTGATGTAAATCCCAATTTGCAACTTCGAAAAAGTTGTGCTCGCTGCGCACCACGTGATAAACTGCGAAAATTTTGGACTTTTTTTCACTTTTTGCTCTAAAAGTCATAAGCTATGCGTTTCCGATAAGTAACATTAACTACACAAATGAAGGTTATTAAATTTGCTACAATTTGAGCCTAATTGCATCTCTCTAAACCTTATAACGACTAAACTGTGGCTATTCGAAAATGGTTCGTTTTTCCCGAAATATTGAAATTAATGTCACGTTTTTTTACAATTACCACAGTACTGTCACCTTCCTTGATTGCCAGCCGACACACAAAGCAGACTCCCGGTGGAACCGACATTTTTACATGAATCACTCACAAAATGCATATCAAAACATAAGCTGGGAGTACCCCACGCGGTGAAGGCGGTAACAGTGTAAACTGGCTAAAACTCCCATCAACTAAACGAATGCCTTCGGGCTTATGTTTTGGTTTTGATTTTCGCACAAGATAGTAATTGGAAGAAGCCTAACGCAGGGGAGCAGCCAAAAAACTATTATCTTAGTAACGCGAACGAGGTCAGGCTAAATAGTCATAAAAATGTCAGTTCCACCGGGAGTCTGCTTTGAGTGTCGGCTGGCATTCAAGGAAGGTGACAGTACAGTGGTAATGGTAAAAAAAACGTGGCACTAATTTCAATATTTCGGGAAAAACGAACCGTCTTCGAATAGCCACAGTTTAGTCGTTGAAAGGTTAAGAGAGCTGCAATTAGGCTCCAATTGTTGCAAATTTAATAACCTTCATTTGTGTGGTGAATGTTACTTGTCGAAAACGCATAGTTTATGACTTTAAGAGCAAAAAGTAAAAAAAGTCCAAAATTTTCGCAGTTTATCACGTGGTGCGCAGCGAGCACAACTTTTTCGAAGTTGCAAATTGGGATTTACATCACCCTTACTGATCCAAACAACATACCAAAAATGCATCACTACATCGTGCTTTGCGAATTTAATGTTAATATCCACTGGCCTATAGATACAATTTAAGAACCCAAAATATAGGCACAGTGAGCATAAGGCATATCCGTCTTTGTGTAAAGAAAAGTGACCAAGCGTCTGTTCAAATAATAATGTAAACTTATGTGGACTGAAGTTATTGGCTTTGAAACTTATCAGAAGCATTTTGTCACCTTATCTACTTCAATATCCTACTAATACTATAAATGTGAAAGTTTGTATGTGAGGAAGTGTCGTGTTGCTCTTTCATGTTAAAACTATAAAATGGATTTGAATGAAAGGCTGACGCTGAAGGTCATACAGGTTTACGCGCCGACCTCGACACACCCAGATGAGGAGGTAGAGGCTATGTATGAAGACATCAGTGCAGCCATGCATGCCTCGAAGACCCATTTCAGTGTTGTTATGGGGGATTTCAACGCAAAGCTGGGCAGGAGAGGCGATTGTGAGCTGAAGGTGGGGCAATTTGGATATGGGCGGCGGAACCCCCGGGGCCAGGGGCTGGCCGAATTTCTGGAGAAAGAGGGACTCTTCGCGATGAACTCCTTTTTCCAGAAGCCGTCTCACCGGAAATGGACCTGGTTGAGTCCCGATGGTTCCACGAGAAATGAGATTGACTTCATCATGACGACAAAGAGGCGCATATTCAATGATGTCTCAGTGATCAACAGGGTGAAAACCGGTAGCGATCACCGAATGGTAAGAGGCACATTGAATCTGAACGTAAAACTAGAAAGAACGCGTCTGATGAAGTCTACGCTCCGACCTACTCGCGCCCATATCGAAAACCCCGAGAGCTTTCAACTCGAGTTGGCCAATCGCTTCTCATGTCTGGATGATTGCGTTTCAGTGGACGAGATAAATAACGGATTTGTAGAAGCTGTCCATGCGGTCGGATCTAGGTTTTTCAAGCCTGGCCGACGGAATAAACCGCAGAAACTTTCGACCCACACCCTCGACCTCATGGCAGAACGTCGGTCTCTGACACTGCAGTCCTCTGATGACGCTGCTCACTATCGCCTGCTTAATAGACGCATTTGGAAGTCCTTGCGACACGACATTCGTGTCTTTAACACAAACCGTGTTAAAAAGACAATCGAGCGGAACAAAGGTTCCAAAGTGTTCGCAAGAGACAAGTCTATTGGGCACAGTCGGTTGACAAAGCTGAAGACGGAGGATGGCGGTGTGGCGTCGACGGAGGAAGCGGTGTTGAGGGAGGTTGAAAGATTCTACGGGCAGCTTTATACCTCTGTCGCCAAATCCGTTAATAGCACGGCCATAGATCCCAGAGCTAAGCTAACCCGGCACTACACTGAGGACATCCCGGACATCAGCCTGTACGAGATTAGGATGGCTCTCAAACAGCTCAAGAACAACAAGGCACCGGGCGACGATGGAATTACTGCTGAGCTTCTGAAGGCAGGTGGAAAGCCAGCTCTTAAAGTCCTTCAGCGGCTATTTAATTCCGTGTTGTTCGAGGGCACAACGCCTGAGGCATGGAGCAGAGGTGAGGTGGTGCTGTTCTTCAAAAAAGGAGACAACACCTTGTTGAAGAACTATAGACCCATCTCGCTTCTGAGCCATGTCTACAAGCTGTTTTCGAGGGTCATCACGAACCGTCTCGCGCGCAGGTTCGATGACTTCCAGCCTTCCGAACAAGCCGGATTCCGAAAAGGCTTTAGTACCATAGACCACATTCATACGCTGCGGCAGATTGTACAGAAGAGCGAGGAGTACAATCTGCCACTCTGCTTAGCGTTCGTGGACTATGAAAAAGCCTTCGATTCGATCGAGACTTGGGCGGTGCTGCAGTCTCTCCAGCGATGCCACATTGACTATCGGTACATCGAAGTACTGAAGTGCTTATACATATGCGAACGCCACCATGTCAGTCCGAGTACAGGAGCAGAGCACGAGGGTGATTCCTTTGCAAAGGGGCGTAAGACAGGGAGACGTCATCTCTCCGAAATTGTTTACGGCCGCATTGGAAGACGCCTTCAAGCTCCTGGAATGGCAAGGACTCGGCATCAACATAAATGGCGAGTATATGACTCACCTTCGGTTTGCCGACGACATAGTGGTCATGGCAGAATCGCTGGAAGAGCTCGGCAGCATGCTCGAGGACCTCAATCGAGTCTCCCAACAAGTGGGCCTAAAAATGAACATGGACAAGACGAAGGTCATGTCGAACGCCCGTGTCACGCCCACTCCAGTATCTGTTGGAGGCTCGATTCTCGAAGTTGTCGACGAGTATGTGTACTTAGGACAAGTGGTCCAAGTAGGTAGGTCCAACTTCGAGAAAGAGGTAAATCGTCGAATCCAACTCGGCTGGGCAGCGTTCGGGAAACTGCGTAACGTCTTCTCTTCCGACATACCTCAGTGCCTCAAGACAAAGGTCTACAACCAGTGTGTGTTGCCAGTGATGACATATGGATCTAAGACATGGTCACTCACTATGGGCCTCATAAGAAGGCTCAAGGTCACTCAACGGGCTATGGAGAGGGCTATGCTTGGTGTTTTCCTACGAGATCGAATCAGAAATGAGGAGATCCGTAGGAGAACGAAGGTCGCCGACGTAGCCCAGCGTGTTAGCAGGTTGAAGTGGCAGTGGGCGGGGCACATAGCTCGAAGGACTGATGGCCGTTGGGGCCGGAAAGTCCTCGAGTGGAGACCATTCGATGCCAAGCGCAGCGTGGGACGCCCGCCCGCAAGGTGGACGGATGACCTCATTAAGGTCGCAGGGTCTCGGTGGATGCAGGCCGCCTCCAACCGGCAGCTCTGGAAATCTATGGGGGAGGCCTATGTTCAGCAGTGGACATCATGTGGCTGCTGATGATGAATGAAACTTTACAATAATATAGTTTATACATCTGATTATACATCTGATCATGATATGTGCTAGCATAGGCTACAATTTATAAAAAAAAAGCTTTTTTTTTCTTACTTAAGTCCACGCGGATGAAGTCGCAGGCGGCCGCTAGTGTGTAAATAAATTTAGTGAGGTATTCGTGGGCCTAACAGTTAGATGTATGAAGGATGTTTTAATATAATGGTTATAGATAGATTTGCCTTAAGTTATTAGAAGTGAATGCAATTTGATGTTCATATTGAGCAAGTCAGCTAACAAGTAGCCGGGCGATGTTTGTGAATGCATGCAACTCGCAGCCAACAACTTGGTGAAATTGCTCAAACAAAGGCAACTCTGGCCCACTGTGCAGCTATTCCACAACTTTGAACTTCTGACACAACAACAAGGCTTGTCTAGTGTAGTTTTAATTACTGCTCTACAGTAGGCGCCGAGAAAAGTTGTTTAGCTGACAGTTAAGGTGCTACTTTTATGTTTGGAAATTTAAATTTCATGATTTATTTTAGCACAGAATAGGCTAGCTGACTGTATTTTTTTTTATTATCGAAAGGCTATACATTTAATTTCAACAATTCTAAAAGAATCACTTCTACCTGAGATCTCACAATTTGAAATACACATTATTGCAGTTGCCTAAAAACGAAATTAATATTACAATTATTTCGTTCGTATTACTAAGTAATGAACGTATTAAATCCTATGATTTGGTATTGGTTGTGTTAATCAGATCGAAACACGAGTAGCAGTGTTACATTGATTATACATCTATTCTCGGCTATTTGCCTCATTAATTTGTGTTGTAAATAAGAACTAACTATTTCCATGTAGGACACTGAATTATTGAAAACATACGGTGATTGGTAGATCACGTAGAGAATCCGGTTATAGAGTGTTGCCAAAATAAATAAAGAATTACCTCAACTATGGGGTGGTGAAACGAAAGTGGTCTTTTAACACGCTTAGGATTGTTCTATATGTATATTTTTTTAGATTAAAAGCAAGTATTTGGCCATTTAGCCAAATCCTTGCCAGGAGTCTGCCTTAAACTTTACGAGTAGATACTTAATGCGAGTCGTTAATATTTTATGAAGTAATTTTTCTCTTATGAATTCTTTAAAAGTATGAAAAATACCTTTAATAACCCGGCGTAAAGCCCCCGACCTAGATCGATAGTGATAAATGCTAAGTAGAACAACCTTTTTGTAGCTTTCACTACCGTACTACGTTGGAATCTAGTATTTCCGTGTCCGGCGCCTCTAGCCAGGAATATTTAAATATATATTACTCATAAAGTTAAGAACGTGAACACCACTGAGTAGTCACCTTCCCTATAATATTCGAGCTTGAACTGTTGATCATTAATAGTTATTAAAAAATTCAAAAATGTTGCCAACAGTTTTATAGAGAATTTTTGAATTTTCGAATAGAATTTTCCACAGCGAAGGTTCGCTATCTGAATCGTAACCTCGCACCTCACCTATTACATCAAAGTGCTCCCGTCGGAGAAATTGTGCACAAGACGCGTCGTTTGTTATTATTAATCACTCCTTGTTAATGTCTTGTGATAAAGTACAACCTCAAAACTTTTGACGTCTCCTCACTCATCAGGAAAAGCACGACGAGTATTTAAGACGGAAGCATTATCCTTCTAAATAAAGCTATTGAGACTCATCTGAAATTCTGTGTGCCCAGTTCACCATTGGATTAAATAGGTTATTCAGGTTTATCAAGAGGTCTCTTCAAAATATTTATCGTGTTTACGAGTGTTTCCAATAAAGTTTTAGTACTATGTCAATGGAATTAAGAATTACTTTTCTATTTTAGTAATCGATGCGTTAGTTATTTAACCATAATACCTATTATGTATAATATAACATTAATATCTTCCTGTCATGCAATTAGGAGGTCTAACTGATTTCCTATTTTATGAATAGCTAATCATCAAAGAGAAAAAAGGCAAATAAAGGTATTAGATCGCAAATAAGCAAATAAATAAAAGTGCAGAGAAAATTATTTGCTGAAATACTAAAGTTGTTTTTAATTGGACTGACTACTAGGTATTCTGCAGACTTTAAGCACGATAAAAACTACAATTCCATTTACTAGAGCCACTAAATAATTGGTGTTGACTGTCTGGTATAGCAATTATTTTAGGAAAATATTAACGTATTGTACCAATCATTCAAAATTAAGTTGATC
Organism: Udea ferrugalis; assembly: GCA_950022985.1. Taxonomy (NCBI): domain Eukaryota; kingdom Metazoa; phylum Arthropoda; class Insecta; order Lepidoptera; family Crambidae; genus Udea; species Udea ferrugalis. The sequence continues at coordinate 4,637,414 of OX465515.1, forward strand.
AACTCTAACCTGTCTTGTCACAAGCTGAGTGTGGTATATTAAATCCTGAATATCATTTTACACCACATATACAAATTATTGGTTTTGTTTTGTATAATGATAACTGGGCTAATGCATGTTTTTTGAATGTATTTTAGTGCAAGTTTCGATGTCTTTTATTTTCTTTCAAAACGTTATTAAAACGGAATGTTGGGTACGTCTACCGATAGAATTTCCGTTGTGTCTAGTTTCACGGCAGTCAGCTTTCCAACTCTGTCTGCGGTATTTCTGCTACGAATATAGGATCTACTACGAGTTTCCCACGCAAAGAGAATTCGTAGCGTTTCCTTAAATATCTGTGAACAAATACCCCGGGGCGTTTTAATTCACTTTCTACAAACGGGACTATATTTAACCGCTTCTACGAATACTACGAGCTTTTACAAACGAACGTTTTACATTTTGTTGTTGTTGGTTTCTATTAATAAGGATTTGACTGTTTGGGAGCACGAAGCATGGTTGTACACAATAGAGCGTCCTGTTAGACAGTCAGTAGACATAGTGAGTCTGAGTGAGAATCCGGTTAGTAATTGTTTTTGCTATTTTGAATATTATGAATATTAACCGTGTTTAAGGCCAACGCACTTAGTCAACAATGCATAGACGGAGACAACAAAAGACAGTTTGAGAGCCTGCAAGATGGAATTTATTAAAAAAAAGGTAGTTATCACTCATTAAATAAATATCCTGTGAGTTACTATTTCCGAGTAAAGGTATGCCTACCTGATATCTACCTTTTTTGTTTGTGTGAGGTATCCGATCAACAAATTGTAAAGTCAGGATTGTAACAACACTTATTTAATTCGAAAATGGCTGAAACTATTTTCATGGTTTTCGATTTGTTGGATTTGTCTCCGCGCCGAAGATGTAGTATTCAGATTTTATGTCCATTAATTTTTCTTTCTTAGCACTCTCAAATGAAATGAAAATGAACATTACAAGGAATAGTTCCATTTCAAATGGGCCCTCCAAAGTTTCTGGGAACATTATGCACCAAATTAGGCCTTCTTTTTTTATACTCTTTAGCGAGTAATATTCTCTCTCACACACACCCATTCAAATAGTAACGTGCCGGGCAAATTTCAGTAATAAAACAAAAGAATCTATACGTGGTTTATTGATTTCTAACGAGTATTCGATTATACATTCTGTTAAGTTTGTTCCATAGAATAAATGAATTTACTCATCTGAAATTCTGTGTGCCCAGTTCACCATTGGATTAAATAGGTTATTCAGGTTTATCAAGAGGTCTCTTCAAAATATTTATCGTGTTTACGAGTGTTTCCAATAAAGTTTTAGTACTATGTCAATGGAATTAAGAATTACTTTTCTATTTTAGTAATCGATGCGTTAGTTATTTAACCATAATACCTATTATGTATAATATAACATTAATATCTTCCTGTCATGCAATTAGGAGGTCTAACTGATTTCCTATTTTATGAATAGCTAATCATCAAAGAGAAAAAAGGCAAATAAAGGTATTAGATCGCAAATAAGCAAATAAATAAAAGTGCAGAGAAAATTATTTGCTGAAATACTAAAGTTGTTTTTAATTGGACTGACTACTAGGTATTCTGCAGACTTTAAGCACGATAAAAACTACAATTCCATTTACTAGAGCCACTAAATAATTGGTGTTGACTGTGTGGTATAGCAATTATTTTAGGAAAATATTAACGTATTGTACCAATCATTCAAAATTAAGTTGATCAACTCTAACCTGTCTTGTCACAAGCTGAGTGTGGTATATTAAATCCTGAATATCATTTTACACCACATATACAAATTATTGGTTTTGTTTTGTATAATGATAACTGGGCTAATGCATGTTTTTTGAATGTATTTTAGTGCAAGTTTCGATGTCTTTTATTTTCTTTCAAAACGTTATTAAAACGGAATGTTGGGTACGTCTACCGATAGAATTTCCGTTGTGTCTAGTTTCACGGCAGTCAGCTTTCCAACTCTGTCTGCGGTATTTCTGCTACGAATATAGGATCTACTACGAGTTTCCCACGCAAAGAGAATTCGTAGCGTTTCCTTAAATATCTGTGAACAAATACCCCGGGGCGTTTTAATTCACTTTCTACAAACGGGACTATATTTAACCGCTTCTACGAATACTACGAGCTTTTACAAACGAACGTTTTACATTTTGTTGTTGTTGGTTTCTATTAATAAAGATTTGACTGTTTGGGAGCACGAAGCATGGTTGTACACAATAGAGCGTCCTGTTAGACAGTCAGTAGACATAGTGAGTCTGAGTGAGAATCCGGTTAGTAATTGTTTTTGCTATTTTGAATATTATGAATATTAACCGTGTTTAAGGCCAACGCACTTAGTCAACAATGCATAGACGGAGACAACAAAAGACAGTTTGAGAGCCTGCAAGATGGAATTTATTAAAAAAAAGGTAGTTATCACTCATTAAATAAATATCCTGTGAGTTACTATTTCCGAGTAAAGGTATGCCTACCTGATATCTACCTTTTTTGTTTGTGTGAGGTATCCGATCAACAAATTGTAAAGTCAGGATTGTAACAACACTTATTTAATTCGAAAATGGCTGAAACTATTTTCATGGTTTTCGATTTGTTGGATTTGTCTCCGCGCCGAAGATGTAGTATTCAGATTTTATGTCCATTAATTTTTCTTTCTTAGCACTCTCAAATGAAATGAAAATGAACATTACAAGGAATAGTTCCATTTCAAATTGGCCCTCCAAAGTTTCTGGGAACATTATGCACTAAATTAGGCCTTCTTTTTTTATACTCTTTAGCGAGTAATATTCTCTCTCACACACACCCATTCAAATAGTAACGTGCCGGGCAAATTTCAGTAATAAAACAAAAGAATCTATACGTGGTTTATTGATTTCTAACGAGTATTCGATTATACATTCTGTTAAGTTTGTTCCATAGAATAAATGAATTTACACTATTTAATAACGCTATTTCTCTGAATGCAAACTCTGACCCTTATGTACAATAGCCTAACGTCAATATTCATGTTAATTAACTTGTTTAAACATACCACCTTTGAAACGACCTTTGAAAAATGCTATTAAACATGTATAACAATCGTTGTTTGTTTAATTCACCATGCCTTAAGTAAATACCCAAATTAAATCATTAAAATATTTAGTTTGGGATAGTCTATAAAAATATGTTTAATTTAAAATTATGATCATTCGTTGTCAGCTGCGTAATGTTATTTTTAAGTTAAGTACAATAAATACTATAAACGTCAATGTTACAAACATTTACAATTTAAGCTATAACGACTGTTTCATAAAGAAATATACTACCTAGGTTTTGTATCTTGCATACTGTTACTCAATTATTTACTGGAATATGAATTACATTAAGTAAGTAGTTATAAAAATAAGCGATGTAGTAGAAGATACATTTTATTGCCTAAAACATAGTTTAAAATTGAAATATTATAAGACACTAAAAATTTAACTATTTATAGTAGCTATAACTAATGTATTGTGTCATAAGAACTATTAATTACACTAAACTTTGAAATAACACAACTTTACGGATTCTAAAAATAAAAACAAGAGTAGAATCTTTGAAATTTGTTTTATTTCAATTGATTTATTTTGATACTTTAAAATTAGCAGATATGCATTAAATGTGATGCATGTAGTGCAGATAAAACGACTAAAGTATGGATAAGTGCACCACACACTAAATTTCCTTTATATTATGATACTGCCGACAAGCAGTGACTCATCAGTGTATGCAGTGTCTTCCAGTCGACAGCGTATCTATCAAGCACCTTACAATAAACAAGTAAGTACTCAACACAATTACAATTTTGAAACGTTTTTAAAATTTATTACCTCTTAATAGTAAAGGCATCGTTTTAAGCTATTACACCTATGGCTGGTTAGCATTATGAATGAATGACAATTCATTCGGCATATTGCTAACTAGTTATACAGCAACATCGTAACTTTGAAAGACGTTTTACTATCCAATCTGTTAAAATACAACAGTGATAAGCATTATGTGTCAATATTTATGATCTATTGTTGCTAATAAAATTACAAACAGTACCTTATTACATATTATGTGTCAACATTATCAAAATTTAACATTATGCTCATACAGAGATTTATGAGACATTCACTTAACAAATAAAACTAAAACAATAATAACATATACACTCGTTTATACTTATTCTGTCAAACTGTACAAAAAACAGTTCTGCAGGACTTACTTAGTGCACACACGCAGTGTCGTACGATAGAAGTCATTTGTCGCTTTACCTAATACTATATTTTGAGATCATCTTTCGATTGTTTTAACACATAGGTACCAATACGTAAACATCGATATTATTATTAAATGAAATAACCACTTATTTCCAAAACGAGAATTGTTACAAATAAGGTTTTTCAAAACTGACGTTGGCTCTCTCGTTCTCATCGGCTGAGCACTAATTACCATTTTCCCACCTAACCAAAACCGTCACTATTGCCACCAATTAATGTACGTAAGCACAGTAAACAGAGAACAGTAAAATATCTACATACAAACGTGCCGCTCTCGGTTTGAATGTGTGTCGGCACGCGAATTCACGCACGAGCTAGCATAAAATATGGGGGAATGAGGTGGCGGCAGTACGGGCGGCACGTAGCTTGGCTAATAAGTCGGCGGGCGGCTTTAGATAACCTACTGCTATGTTTACTGTGACGTAAGTCTCTGATTACAATAGAACAACAAACTGTTGAGTAGCTTGAGTTGAATTCGTAGTAAAACTACTGGAGCAACGGTCAAGTCTCTAATCAAACTCACCAGGAGTGTAACTAATTGTCTATGAGTTAAAGTTTGCAGACTCAGTAGTTGTATTATTTTGGATGGATGTTACATGATTGTTCTCATGGTAATCTTCGGAATAGTCTCAATACTTAGTCTACTTACAGCAGTTTTTAATGCTACACTTAGAGTTATTGTTACATTGTAAAGTTGGATAACCGCTTCTTAATTGTTTTTTTCACATGCATTTTAATATCAAGTACAAAAACATGTTGATATTTTCTTGTGTTATAAAAGTGTGTTATTTTAGTAAAACATTAAGAACAAACACTGGCATTTTTACGCAGTAGCAGATATGACTAAACAATTAAATTTTTATTACACTTTTGGTTGTTATAAACTACACACATCAAAAGTGTCTAGGGATATCTCAAGCATTTTCATACAAAGTATAGCTATTGGGGAGGCTGTAAAAAATAAAATATTGATACCAACGTAGAAATTTTTAGGACACAGAAACTGCTATATCTGCCCTTTCAGATTGTATAAAGAAATTCATTGTGGTAGCATTATTGTACAATCGTAAGGACGTTAAAAAAAAGACAGATTTTTCTTTTAAAAGGTTTCAAAATTTTAGCAAAATCAAAGATATTAGATAATGCTCAGCATTATCTCAGAATAACTCGAGGAAACAGGCATAAGATAAAGGTTAAGAATATTACAAAAAAACGTTTGATTTTGCTAAAATTTTGAAACCTTTTAAAAGAAAAATCTGTCTTTTTTTTAACGTCCTTACGATTGTACAATAATGCTACCACAATGAATTTCTTTATACAATCTGAAAGGGCAGATATAGCAGTTTCTGTGTCCTAAAAATTTCTACGTTGGTATCAATATTTTAATTTTTACAGCCTCCCCAATAGCTATACTTTGTATGAAAATGCTTGAGATATCCCTAGACACTTTTGATGTGTGTATGTTACAGGCTGTATAAAGGTATATAAGTAGGAAGAGTCAAGACATCTCTAAAGGTGTCAGATGCGAAAACCGCGCTAGCATCTACGTCTACTCAAAGTGGATCTAAACCTTAATGAGCCGTTGGAAGCCCACTGATGGGCAACAGCAACAGATTGTTAAATAGGTGATAAAGCTCTAAAAATAAAGGAAATAAAACTACTTACTATAAACAATTTGATATTTTTTTGATTTTGTAAAATAATTAAATAATGAAAAACCTTTTCTTTAGAGTTTAGAGGTATAAAATTTTAATTAACTGTTATAAATTGACCCACGAAATAATTAATTGACTTAATTTGACTACTTCTAAGAATAACTTTCACAGAACAAAAAATAAACTATATTTAAATAGACGATAATTAAGAATCAAACGAACTTACCTTGTGAAGTTTGATTCCAATTATGCGAGGGTCTCAACCGAAGACGATTACTTTATTACTTGCAGCATTACATGATATGGTGCTATCTTCGTCACACTTTAGAGTTATAATATCCTAAAAGAAAAACTAGATCTCCCGTCTCACTCTCACCCTGCACCGGGCGACCCGCCGTCACTAGATGTCATTATTTCAGAGTATTTTTTGTGTTGTGGTTGTATTTTTTATTTTATTTTTTGGGTTGGGCGGGACGGGTTGACGTAATCGTCTTCGGTTGAGACCCTCGCATAATTGGAATCAAACTTCACAAGGTAAGTTCGTTTGATTCTTAATTATACTTCGGGTCTCAACCGAAGACGATTACTTTATTACTTGCAGATGTTTAGAGCAATGTAAATAATGTAAAAAAATAGAAAAATAAAAAATAAATATTGTAATGCACCTTGAAGTTCTTTAATTTAATTTGTAATCAAACTCATTGTATAACTTTGATAAAGTAGAATCATTCGAAAATAAATGTACAATTATCGTTCTCTTAACCATGTTAATGAAATAAATGCAATTAACCTCTAGATTCTATCATTGATCATGTGCCAAATATGGCACTAGCGAAATCATTCTCACTGCTATCTACAATATCTCTACAATAGTACTTGAGAAATACATTCGAAGAATTACTCCAGCCCGCGGTCTTACGGACCACCTCCAGGTTGACACCAGCTCTGCGAGCGGCAGACGTGGATGCTGAGCGAGTACTATGAGCTCCAAAAATTGAGATGTCTATGCCACTATCCTGCAGTTTCTTTTTGACCCAGTGTGCTAATGTTTGAGAACCAACACTTTTGTGTGGTTTTCGGACTCCAATAAAAAGATGTTCTCCAAAGGTATTGCGTCGTAAATTTCTAGTTCTGTCTATGTAAGTTTCGACAGCCAATGCTGGACAAATACTGGGATTCTCGCGAATATAGGGCAATCTGATGAGTGGTTGACAGGAGTTGGGCCTTGATGTTTTAATTAAGTCAGTGATTTTAATCAAAATTACGTTGTCTTGTTTTGATATGTTCTGCAATTTGATTAAACTAATAGTCTGCATTCTTTGGGCAGAAGCAATTGCTAAAAGAGTACAGGTTTTATGTGACAAATCAACTAATGAGATATTATCGTGAGGATAAATATTGGAAAGATGGTTTAACACTACATTTGTGTCCCACGTTGAGCTGTATTTAGGATTCGGGGGAGATAGCCTGTATACACCTTTAAGGAAGCGGTTGATACAATCGTTTACAGTAGCATTTGTACCTAAGATAAATGATAAAGCAGACCTATGAGTGTTAAGGCTGCTGTAGCTAGCGCCTTCCTCAAATTTTTTGGTTAAAAATGTCATAATTGTAGCACTGTCAGCGTCATAAACATCTAAGTTTTTTTCTTTGCAGTAAATCCACCAAGATTTCAGTGAACTACTGTACTGATTTAATGTATTGGTTGCAAGTGAGGCCAACATAATATTTAAAGATGCTTGAGGTACACCGCGCTTAATCATTGAGTCCCTGATAATTTTGCTGCCACCAGGATAAGGCTCGCATGAAGTGGATGGCAAAATCTGAAAGGAGAATACAAAAGGGATTCGAAAGGGCCGAAGAACATTTTTTCTGACACAACCAATCTAGACCACAAGGGATACCATGGTTGGGATGGCCAGTAAGGTATCACAATAATAACTGTTGCTTTGTCTGCGATTATTTTTTCTAGGACTCTAGTAATTAAGCAGAACGGGGGAAAGGCGTAAAAGTAAATATCGCTCCAACAAAACGTAAATGCATCTACAACTTCTGAATACGGATCAAGTTTCCATGACGCATATCTAATACATTTATAGTTTTGAGCGCTTGCAAAAAGGTCAAATGCGGCTTTTCCAAATGATGCGGTAATTTGTGAAAATACATAGTCTGAAATTGCCCACTCCGTGTCTATATTAACTCGCCGAGACTCCCTATCTGCTTCTACATTATCGCAGGATTTGATATAGGATGCAAACACATAGATGTTTCTGAACTCGCACCACTGCCATATCTTTCGGGCAAGTTCATTCAGATGAGGGTGTTGAACGCCACCCATTCGATTTATGTATGAAATGGCAGTGGTGTTATCAATACGGAGTAGAATATTGCAATTTTTTAAGTCCTTAGTAAAAATCTTTAAGCCGTAAAATGCGGCCGTCAGCTCAAGTAAGTTAATATGGCAGGCCATTTCTGTCTCTGTCCAGTTGCCATTTGCACTTCGACCACCGCATGCCGCACCCCAGCCAGTGTTTGAGGCATCAGTAAAAATTTCCAATAAATAATCATTACTTTTACGAATAGGAGCGAATGCTGTTAATATATTATTTTTCCACCATAAAAAGTCATGTTCGAGATTCTTTTCTAGTTTCATTTGTTTATTGTAATTATCTGAATAGTTTAAGGCCAAAAATTTTTCCCGCTCAAATAGCTTGGTGTACATCCAGCCGTAGCTGACGGCTGGGCAGGCGGCAGTCAAGAGTCCAATGAATTCAGCGAAAAATCTTACAGTACATTTCTTTTTGCGCATGAGCTCTGTTGCTCGATTTTTTATGCGTTCTCGTTTTTCATCAGGTAGGCTAATAATCATGTTTGTGCTATTAAATATAAAACCTAAGAACTTGCATATCTGACTTGGTATCATGATACTTTTTTTAGTATTAATAACAAACCCCAAAGACTCTAAGATAGTTCTTGTAGTGTTAACGTTTTTTAAACATTCAAAATACGTTCTACCAAGACATAAAAAATCGTCTAGGTAATTCACTGATAGTAATCCTGATGAACGCAAGTATTCTAGAACAGGTTTAAGTAATTTCGTGAAAACGAATGGCGCCGTGCAAAGGCCGAACGGAAGAACATTAAACTCATATAACTGTGACCTCCAACGGAACCGTAACTTTTTTCGGTCACCCTCATCTACAGATATTAAAAAATAGGCGTCCTGGATATCAATCGTTGCAATGAAACAGTTTCGTTGTAATAATCTGAGAGCAGTACGATAATCTTCCATCTTGTAATGTTCGAGTTTAACGAATTTATTAAGTTCTTTTAAGTTTAATATAAATCTATGGGTTCCGTTCGGCTTAGGCACTGTAAAGATTGGTGACACAAACTGTCCTTCGCAAAATGTACAAGGTGATATGAACTCAGAGCGTATCATATCTGAAATACATTTATCAATTATTTCATTTTGCGATTTTGAGTTACATGCATTGTTTTGGGGTTCATTTGTTTGTACAGGTTCTTCGTTGAAGGGGATTTTATACCCCTGTACCCATTCCAAAATGGTATGATCGTTAGTAAGTTCATACCATTTATCGTAAAAATAAGTTAAGCGTCCAGCAACTGGTACCTGTTGTGGATTGGCTCCTATCGTCTCCTCGTCTGTTGCCGCGCGTTGTTGGCGGGACGGCGACCCCGTGGCGCCTCCAGGCGGCGGTCCCTGGGCGGCTGGCGTGGTGCTGGGGTCGACCGCGGCTCGACCGCTGATGCTATGCGCGGCGGCGCCCCCCTCGAGTTTAAAGCACCCCGAGGTTGTGCTGTTGGCGGAGCCCTATAGGTACTATAGGTAGGACGCAGAACCTTTTGTTTGATTTCAGAACCCGTCTTGGTTATGGCTTTCGATGATTTGATATGGTCAGATAGGTCAGATCCGAAGAGGTGCTCGTCTATATTTGTATTTTTAACAGTATCTCTAATGGTTCTGTTAAGAGTGCTTAGGGCCGCGTAACGCCTTGACTGAGACTCTTTGTAGTGGTTGTCAGAGATGAGTCTGCCAGCATCATTTAATGACTTTATTATTCCCTGGGGCACTGTGTTATTAGGTAACAAGGCCCAATTCAACACTTGTCCGATAGCGGCAAGGCTACAGGCAAGTTGGTTTTGCCTGCTTTGAATGTATAAATCTTTTTTGACATTCACATCTAAGAGAGCTGCTTTTATTTCTAAATTTACTTTTGGTGCTCTCATATTTGGGCAATTCTCTGGTAGTAAGTAACATTTCATTAATTCTAATTGAGTATCTTTAGGCAAACCATTAGTTAATATATGTCCCCATCGAGTAGCAATATCTTTATGTAAATTCTCTCCGAAATTTTTCTGATTAGTAGGATCCTCGCCAAGTAGTTGTAGTATCTCTGGTTCTAAAGAAAACATGCTTTCATCGGTGAGGGGTATTGCCTGAGCGCCGTCTGTGTTGTCGTTCGACTGACCGGGGGGCGCACATGTCGCGGGAGCGGGCGCAGGCGCTGCGGTCATCGGCGCGGGCGCAGGGTCTGCATGTGGCGCAGACGCGGTCACTGTCAGCGGCGTTGACGGCCCGGCGACCGCTGTCAGCTGGGAGTCGTCAATATCAACGACGTCATCTGATATAGATTCTCCTATAAAGAATCAATTTAACTATATTATTAATTTTTACTTTTTACTTTGAAATTGGTCTTGGGGCAGTTTTATTTTTCATGATCTACAAGGATCTGCAAAATCTACACACTGTCGAAAATGGATAGTAAAACTTCAGCGCGGCTTACGTTGGGTTAGGTGCCTCAACACAATGTAAGCGGGGTGTAGCCTCGACACGGTTAACGTGGAGCAGAAAAGCATCAACACTGTTACAGTGGAGTGTAACCTCAACACGATTTACGTGGGGTAAAATTCCTCAACACTATTAAAGTGGAGTACAGCCTCGACACAATTTAAGTGGAGTAAAATTCCTCAACACTGTTAAAGTGGAGTTTAGCCTCAACACGATTTACGTGGAGTTAAATTCTTCAACACTTCATATACTTAGCTGACAACATTATAATAATTTCAAATACCTAGGGGTAGATAATTTATTTCCATGTAAAGTGATAATTCTCAGAGAGTATTTTTTAAATATTTAAATTGAAGGTAGGTGTATTTTTACCGATTTATTAATTCATAATCTAAATATCTTTTGAAAAACTGAATTACAGGCAGCTAAGTATACATAAGTTGTTGTTTACCTTGTAATTCTTCATATTCGTGGGTGTCGTGATATCTTTTGTACGATAAATCACTTTCATTTTCCTCCGATACCGATGACGATGAACGCCGTCTTTTTCTTAACTTCGATTCTAATTTCTTTATTTTCCGCAAAATACCGTCGTAATCACTATTTCTTGACCTTGAACGTTTACGTTTTCCCATATTGAACACAAAATTTTACTTCCGCTACGAAAATTGGTGTGATTCCGATAACACAAAAACACGTAATGACATCTAGTGACGGCGGGTCGCCCGGTGCAGGGTGAGAGTGAGACGGGAGATCTAGTTTTTCTTTTAGGATATTATAACTCTAAAGTGTGACGAAGATAGCACCATATCATGTAATGCTGCAAGTAACAAAGTAATCGTCTTCGGTTGAGACCCGAAGTATAACTTTTTATGTTTTCTCGTAAGGGAAGAATTACAAAATTCGCTTTAATTAAACGTTATAACTTGGAAGCCATTGTTTTAAAATTATCTAGTAGGTAATTATTTAAATATGTAAGTAACTAATAACATTATTTATACATAATTTCAAGGCGTATTTTATTCAATTATAGCTAATTACTTACCTATATGTCGAAATTATAATTAACGATACGAATTTAACTGCGTTCCTAAGTAAATATATCTATTTAATTACTTATAAGAGATTTAAAGTAGTTACGGATATAGCCTAACTGCAATGCAGTTGCCTAATGAGGCAGGTAAAATGTATAACTTTTCTGCAATCTATCTATTTATTAACTGCAGCTTATTATTCAATAAAAGTGGAAACAACGTTTAAGCAGTAAAAAATATGATTAAAATGGTTAAGAAATGCATACAGCTCTTCTCCGTACAAAAACAAATGCCCAAACATTATGTATGCACATCCTATTTATTTATTTCTATTAATTTATTTTATTTATTAGTTGGTGTTCTTTGGTTTGTATAACTTATTTGGGAACACAGAGTATACTACTAAAAATATTCTAGATAAGTAACAAATACAAAATAAAGCAAATATTACTGTCACTACAACCTCATTAAAGTAATAATTACCTCCCTAAAGTCATACCCTCAAATGTAAGCATACACTAGAAAAAAAAATGCACGATAGTTCACTTTTAACAGTATTAACACTTTGACGTAAGTACTCGTACAATGGGCTAGTTACACTGGTTGGTGTATTTGCCCTTAGGAAGTTGTTCCACCGTCGACGATGAACGTGAAGCGAGTGCAGCTAGAAACTAGACGCGACTTGGCGAAAATCTTAAAGACATATGTTTTTTTAATAATAATTAGTACTCGTGGAATGCATTCGATTCGACTTCATATAGTTTATGAAACGGCTTGAATGAGCTTGCATTCCGTTTGTGAGCACTATGTAAGTGCGATTAAGCTGAAATAGGCGAACTTGGGGTCTAAAACGGCAACATTTTAGGTGTTTCATATATGAATCATCTAAGTGACGTTTCATCTGGTGAATTGCTAAAAACGGTAAAACTGCGACATGAAAAATGAAACACCTACTTGACGTTTCATATCTTAGACATATTTTTCTTTTTTAAATTTATTTCATGGCTTGGACTCTTAGACATAGTTTGATGACCAAAAAATATAGTGTCGGGCCTAATAATTGTAAACTTAACGGTTTTCATTAAACAAATATTTTCATCATTACAGCTAATAATTTAAGGCTTAAAAAGTAGCTTATTATTGAATTTGTGTGATTTCTTATCACTAATAATTGTAAAATGTTTTTAATTTTAAATTTTTATGTCTGGCAATGAGAACCGTGACAGGTGGCCTGAGAACAATAATGTCACAGCTGTCAATCGAGATTGTAAATAATGTTCGTGAAAACTTGTGATAAAAATCATTTTCCGACCGGAAACGATGAATGAAGACAAGAAATTGGTGCTAGCTAGGCATGTTCTTGAGATTGAAGATATTTGCAAGGAGACATGACTCTGTAACAACAAAGCCCGAGTGATTTGCCAAACTTCTGCCTCGGAAATGGCGTACAAGACGACTTTATTTGGGAGCAGATTTTTAGGTTTTAATGCCGCACATTTTTTAAATAATACACATTATAATAACAAAAACGTTTTTTATTTCTCGATAATATTGGAATATTCACCAGAAGGCAACTAGTTAACGTAAATGTGATGAACTGAGTTCTCAGGAATTTCATTCAAAATGTGATAAACCTTCAGTGTCGTTTCCACCACGGTCTTGGAAATTGGTTCAATTTATTGTCACTATTATGTATTCTTGGTGTCATTATAATAATTCACAGTAACACATTTTACTAGGAATAATTAAATTTATCCTAAAAACGATTAAATAATGTTTACTGCTATGTGAATTTGACAGCTCAGCGCTGTCACCTAGTAGGGTAATTTCGTCTGTACGCGTCCATTTAGTGCAGTTGCTAAATTTGACAGTGAATCAAAAAATGCTCCAGCACTGATTTATATATAAAATATATATAATGTATCCATTATATTCTAGTTTATTTTAGGATCAACTTAAAGTTTTTTTCGAAACATTGCATTTTTTTAATAGATAAATTACAGAATTAGGTGTTTTTCCAAAAATGACAATTAGCGTCCACTCTAGACCATTTTGTGGGAATAATTTATCAGCTGCTTTACTGCCAGCATTAACTCTTGGCAGGGGACCCTTGCACATCCAACTTCCGCTTTGCCAGCTAGTCTCCCTAGCGCTGATTTGCATTCCTTAACAATCGCTGATGTTGTCGCTGGTTGTTGAATGCTTGCAGTGCTAATCTTACCTTGCTGTCGCTGTAGAACGTCACTTTTGTGACATCGTTGTGACGCTTGCCTGCTATGTAAGCGCAAACCAGAATGCATAAATTTTGGTTTCAAGAACGCTGGCCAGCCTGCTCAAGCGTACGATCTCTTTATCGCCGAGCCATCATCACAAAGTGCGTCTGTGCACGCCAGCAACCAAGAGTTTGATTGATTATTTCCTGAATCCGTCTGTGTAGCATATAAGACCACCTGTGTCTGTTCTCCAGTGGTCTGTCTATGAATGAATAAACAGTAATCAGGTCTCTTCATTTCGCATTTCATTTTACGCTTTCTTTAAATGGTCTTCAGTTTATGTTCTCTCTTCATGATTATTTCTTGTCACCGAAGACCTAATTAATGTCTTGACTGATAAAAATAATGAAAGGAATTACTTATTTCATTTAAAAATATAATTATTAGCCGTAGTCTTAGTTAAAAATATATCATAATTATGAACAATACATTTGAAATTATTTTTACAAGCAAGTTAATTTTATTGCATTCAAGAAAGTAGTGGACGCAATTTGGTTTAAGATTATCTCCTGTAGGTATAGTTTGCGGCCATAGCGGACGCAAACGCTAAGTTCTAAATAAGATGTATTTAATTCGCATCTTCCTCATTTTATTCGTTAAAAATGTATCTTAAAATTCACATAAATCAATAAAAAACATCCGAATGCGCCGCTGCACACTATTTGTTCTTATGTGCGTGTGTCTTTGAACTTAACTTTGAAGTATTGGCATTAGTGACGTATTTTTAATTGTTGTATTAGTTTACTTAATTTCGAGGTTTTTCCGTAAAATGGACGCGAACGGGGTGGTGGACGCGAACAGGCGAACTGACCCTAAACATCTAACATTCCTCCAATTTGACGTTTAAAAGTGCACCATTTTACGAATTCCCATACAAAACTGTCAAATTGTATGAAAAACAAATTATATGAATCATATTATGTTCATAATATGATTCACCTAATAAGTTGCCATTTTAGGATTTCAAAAAGTGTTTCATATTATGTTTCAGATATGAAACGTCAAATGTCGCCATTTTAGCCCCCCTTGATATCGTTCGCCTATTTTAGCGATACAACGTTAAGATTGTAGCGATATTATTCAGTCCGGGCGCGGTGAAATATATGATTGAGCATATGTAGTAGAAGACCACACTGTTTGTACTAATACAATAAGTACTATTTTCGACTGTAAATGTAAATCAATGATGAATATTTTGCGCCCCGATCAGGTTCCCAGAATCCGAGTACACTGATAATAATAAAAAAATATCTAACTCACCTCGACATTAAAAGTGCCTACAAACAACAAGAACATTCCTATGAATGAAAAATGTACCCGCAGTATCGTCCTTTGCTTACCTCATGAGTGTCCTATTCATAGGTAACAATAAACAATTAGACTTTTATGGCAAAGCGGAGAAGCAAATTAAATGCAAGCCTCGAGTCGTGTTTGTGCTCCTGAAAAATGTAGAAGAGTTGTAGGGGTGGCACGCACACAGACCACTTGTGGAGGTAGTCGGCAACAAGTGAATACCGCCATTTGGTGGTATTCACTATTTTCATTATTTAAAAAACTTAAAAACTTTAAGAAAAACTTATTTGAAAGTTTTTAAGTTCTTTAAATAAGTATTACAAATTAAAATTACTATTATGATTTTGTTAAGCTTATTTGGCGATGAATAATAAAAGTGATAAAAAATAGGTTAACATGATTTGTTAATTTTATACCAACGCAGTTTGTACAAAGTGCTTCACTCTTTTTTACGATATTTCTGAGAGAAGAAAAACAGTCTAAATTCGAGTTTAGGAAGATCAACCCCTTCATCGCCGCCGGTCATCTTATTGCTTATGAACGACGCGGCGATGAATAGGGAAGTTTATAATTATTTCTGCTTAAGAAAAACAAATACACTCACAAAAAACACATGAATTAATTAAAAGGCTTACAATGCCAAACTAATTCAAAAATGTTTAGAAGAAGTAAATAAAAACGTATCTCTTAACAATCATATTTCATGATCACTCTGATGCTAAGAGGTAGAAGAGAGTGCCCACTTACTTTAAGAAAATCAGTGCATTATAAATACAGAATCACCGTCTATCGGAAGATCATTGCCAACGTGTATCGGATTGCAAATTTGAACCCACAAAATAGCGTATGAGCCATCACTCACTATTGGTCACTCACTACCTATTCAATTTGCCATCGCAATGTTTCTCGACAACTCGTGTCAAACTGACAGCCCTATCCGGAGCTCCGTTCACAAACAAAAGGTTCGGTTGAACTCGTTCGACGGAGCGACGGTCGCGGCGGGAAATTCGTGCATTTTTTCCGTTGTTTCCTATTTCAACTGTTGTACTAATAATGTTCGCTTTTGGATACATGTTCTGTTTGCTTTAATTAATTAAAAACCCATTTCTGTAGTGTGATTTATGCTGTGTCCTACTGTCCATTGTATTTTTTTTATTTTGACAGCATGTTCTGCTTGCTCTAATTAATTAAAAACCCATTTCTGTAGTGTGATTTGTACTCCATCCTTTTTTTTGGCACCTTGTTCTGCTTGCTATAATTAATTAAAAACCCATTTTTCACAAATTGTGTGATCTATACTCTGTCCCATAAGGTATTTTCTCTTCGACAGCTCGCAACTATGAAGCTTTGTGTTGTTTTAATATTTGATACAAATACTTCAAAGACGGGTACCACCATCTTAGTGATGTGCATAACAACTACTAACTAAGCGGGGGCCAAAGACATCGATCGGCCAATGATGTATATTTGATTAATCGTATTATGAATAATAATTGATTAATCGTATTATGAATAATGACCTCTATGGACTAATATTATACTATAAAAGGCCTTTTTTGGTCGTTCTATTGTACCAAATAGGCTTCATCAAAAATTCAAAGGTACGGATCATTATCAAATAAAGACAAATTTAAATGAAATCGGAATGAAATCATTTTTGCAATTCTTTAGGACGTCATTAAACAATGTCAGTAGCCGAACTATCGAAAAAATTAGCTAGATAGACAGAGCCGGAATATTTCCTGTAGTTTTCATAAATTGTATATGGACTCGCCGCACACGGTAAAACCAGTGGCCGCTGCACGCCACGCCACCCGCTACAAACTATTGGAATTGACAAGTGGCGGCGTTTGGTAGCGGCGTTTTGTTTACAGACGCATTAGGTTATCTACAATTGACATTTACTTAGCAGACTACTATAGTCCTTTCGCGAGAATGCAGTAATTTTATACTTGCACGCCCCCTAACTAATCAAATCGTCCTAATTAGGAAGTCAAGTCCACAGTGACCAGTTGAACGTATACTTTCGAACGCGAAGGTTGTAGATCTGAGTTTTTATGTGTGCAACAGAATTAAATTGAAAAATTACTTCATGTTTAACGCGAATGGTCTATAATGCATTTTAAGGGTTGTATGTAGCTGTCATAACAATTTTAAAACTTATCAACCAATGTAACTTCGATAAACCGATTATAAACTAGCTCAAAATTCGTACCTCTTTTCATTAAATTACTCGGCTAAATACTGCAGTTTGCTACAGTTTTTGCACAAAATTGGTACTTTAATTAAAAATAAGTAGATGCCGTCAGTAGTTTTCGCTCCCGGCATCAAAGGCCTAATTACTTCTAAGTTGTATGACTAATTAAACGAAAGCCTCTTACGGTACTTGAAGTAGGTTTTACAATCTTCACTGCTTCTACTTCATTTCATGAATAATTAAGCTGAGCATCCAACCATGTACTAACAACATGGTTGGATGTACTTACAAGGTAAGAAATCAGAATATGGGATATTCTATTTCTATCGTTTACAACTCAAATTGTTATTTTCAGTATTTTCACCACTTAAACTGTTAATTCGAATAGACTTCATTCGAATGAGTGCCTTAATAAGTCAGGAAAAAAATCTAGGTTGAGATAGGGCTCTTCTTATTTTTTCCATTCGAGGGAATCTTATTTCGCCGCCGAAAGTTTGAGGTCGAGAACCAGTTGGTACAAGACCGACATGACCTCGTAGTCGTCTTGGCTATCCATGAGATTTCCCTTCATAGTAAAAATTAAAACATTTTTTCTCTTATTCGACGACTCTTCATTTACGACGTATCAAAGTTTCCAAATTGTTGAAATGGGTTAAAATGGGTTCAATTTATATTAACTATAATGAAATGCGTTTCAAACCAATTATTTCAAAAATTTCCGGCCCAACCGATTCTGTCCGCATGGATATTTTAAATTAATATGATGCAATATTTGTTTCTTAATAACGTCTATTTATTCATGACGATTGTGTAAAATACGTCCACTCACTGAATTTAATTTCCACTTGCCCCAGGCAACATTCAAGCGAAAGTAACTCATTTTGGAATAACATCTGGTTTATCAGCATCCAAAATTTCAGTTTCGGGCCATGTGTTTTAATATTGAAACTTTTTTAATTAATTAACTCTATCGTTTAAAAAAAACATCTATCTCGCAAAAATTACCTATTTAGGCATAAAGGCATAAAGCCTTTTCTTTATTTCTAGATGCCTAAAATCTAAATAAAGGAGACTGAAAAGGCAAAGTACAGTTCAAAAACAAGTAAAGCTACCTGTCACCAATCGTCCTGTGTTGTTGGGTTTATGTCGTTAGGAGACCTTCCATAGTCACGTTGTCGCGCTGTGGTCAGTTAAAGATTTGTGGAGATTAATAAGATAATTAAAATAGCCCAGTGGGTCAGCCGGTTAAATTAGAGTGAACTGTGACTAGTGATGCCCCAAAATAAATTAACGCTTCAATCAAGGCGCAGAATCAAAATAGGTGTACAACTTTTCAGCGAAACGTGACGTCACTTTTTTTCATAACAACACCGATACGCCATTGTTCCATGGTTCTGGCTTTATCCTCTGAATAAAAGTACTCCTGAGAGGCTACGGTAAGTGCATAAATTGAAAAACTCAAACAGAGATTTAAATACGAAACGATTGATAACAAATAAATTACTTCAACGCGCAAAGAGGGTGAATCAGGGAAAATGGGCAAGAGAAATGTTATCACGAGCAAAGCAACACCTAGGGCTGTACATCAAAATTTTCTAAAGATGGCTACAATAATTATTATTACCCAAAATGGCCAAACCCAAAGATCGGATATTGTAATGTGTGATATGCCTGATGATGAGATCGTATCTTTCAGTAGTGTTACTTTCCAACTATGAAATGCCTATGACCCTTTAAATAATACATAAATGTATACTTACATAATCGGCCTATATACGTCCCACTGCTGGGCACAGGCCTCACCCCAACTATGAGGTGGAACAAGCCATACTCCAACACGCGGGCTCAGTGCGGGTTGTTGGAGGGGTGTTAGGTTAGTGAGCAACCTTATTGTCAGATGTTATCAAGCCGCCCTAAGGCCTCTGACTAGGCTTAACGACTGACATCTAGCGACGTCAACCGGGACCAACTGCTTAACGTGCCTTCCGAAGCACGGAGATGCCCGAAATACACATCACTAAATTTCGGTCGGATGGTCATCCATCCCTTTTCCGACCCGGCGTGTGTTGCTTTACAACAACGATCGTCGCCGATCACTGTCACAACTGCGCCACGGGCACCTCGATGTATACTTATTTCAATATTATTATTATTATAATCAGCCTGCGCTATCCCACTGCTGGGCAAAGGCCTCCCTACCCCTCTTCCACTGAGTGCGGTCTAGAGCCATGCTGAACCAGCCATGCAAATGCGAGTCTAACTCGTCCCGCCATCGCCTTTTTGGTTTGCCGCGAGGTCGTTTTTTGCCTTGAGGCACCCACTCGGTCGCTCTCTTAGCCCACTGCTCATCCTGCATGCGGCAGACGTGTCCAGCCCAATCCCATTTTAGCTGAGCGGCCTTTTGGGAGACATCGGTAACTCGGGTTTTGGAGCGTATTGTTGTGTTGCGTATGCGGTCTGTCAGTTTGATACCAAGCATACTACGCTCCATAGCCCTTTGACAAACCCCGAGGGCGGACTTCTGGTGCTTGGTCAAAGACCAAGTTTGAGCGCCGTATGTAAGGATGGGGAGGATGCACATGTCCATGGTCTGGCGTTTAAAAGTAATTGGAACATCACCTTTCATGATGTGCTTCAGAGACCAATAGCTCTTCCAGGCGTTTTCGATTCGTCGTGCTATCTCTTTATCTTGTCTCGCCTGGAAAGATACTATTTGGCCTAGATATAAATACTCATGGACATATGCAACCTCCACATCGTTCACACAAATTTTGCGCTGGACGCTAATGGTCATTAACTTTGTCTTCGCCATATTCATCTGAAGTCCGACCTCGAGACTCCCTCTGCTAAGGTCGTCTAGCATGCTTTTTAGTTCACTGGCAGACGAGGCAGATAGCACTATGTCGTCGGCGAATCTGAGGTTAGTCAGCCTTTTATCGCCGAGGACAAGCCCTTTGTCTTGCCAGTTAGGTGTAAGTTTTTTAAAGACCTCTTCGAGGGTGGCGGTAAATAGTTTCGGCGACAGCGGGTCACCCTGCCTCACTCCTCTTTGAATCGGAAAAATTGGTCCTGTGGTTTGAAATTTTATTGTAGCAGTGCTTTTATGGTAAATATTTTTGAGTAATTCTATATATGTAGGCTCTACGTTCTGGTTTTTGAGGGATTCAAATTGGTTGCGTGCATGTATTTCAATATGACATCAATATTTTAAGATTTCATTTAAAAAAAAGAGTATGCAAAACGGCTAATTCGCGCTACAGTGTAACTCGTTCCTGTTGATTTTTTTTAAAAATCAAAAAGGTTTAATCTGGGTTTTTTGGACCGGAACTCCAAGCAAAAGATCTTGTTTGATTGCAATGATAAATATGGCTCTCTTGCCTTTATGTCCTTTATTTATTTTACTTTTAGGCCAACGCCAAATACGGATCACAAGGAGGTGATACTAATCACCAGATCCGATAATCAAATCAATCATATCAAATACTGATCACTAGATCTTTCGGCACTCAACATTGTAACAATTTTTTACTGTTGAAATAACTGAATTGGCAGCCCTAACGGTATAGAGACAGGACCGTTTCAAAATAAATGAATTCGTAGTCTCTTCGCTTTCATTAAGTTCAATGTAAAGTTTAATTTTACTCCCAAATATTTTATGCCCATAATTTGTTCGCTTATCTTTAAAACTCCATTTTCTAGAAACATATTACCGTCTTTATCTTCATTCTTAGTAGAAAATATGATGTGAAATTTAGGATTATGAAAGTCAAGCGAAATTTTTGGACAATGAG
This sequence comes from Udea ferrugalis, assembly GCA_950022985.1. NCBI lineage: Eukaryota > Metazoa > Arthropoda > Insecta > Lepidoptera > Crambidae > Udea > Udea ferrugalis. The sequence continues at coordinate 4,658,794 of OX465515.1, forward strand.
CTAGTTTTTTCTTCTTTATTATATACATTTGTTGGTTACTTAGTTAAATTTGTATGAATCCTTCGGATGAATAATGCCCTTCTGTTCGAAAAACAAAAGCATTCCTGTTTGTGCAGTAATGATGTTGCGTATTTCAATAATTTGTTTAAATATACATATCCATTCATTCACGTCGATGAGTATATTAATAGATTATCAGTCTTAATTGGTTTGTTAATTGAGGGTTAACTGATTGTTAGAACTATTTGTGGAAGTTCTGTAGGCAACAAATAGGTTGTTTTTCCACAGCTTCTCTCCTATGCTTAATTACGCCCAGAGTACGTCATCGAAACATGAAAAAATATTGGTGCTGAGCTGTAAGAACTCTTTTGACGCAAAGGTGTACTAAAATACTGACCTTTACAAGGTAAAAAGCACAAAGCTTTTTTATAAAGTTTCGTAATGCACAAAACCTTAGTGCTTAGAGCTTGGCTTGAAAAACTGTTGCAAGCCTGTGAATTGACATAAATATTTTGAATTGAGACCGATAACCATTGACGTCGAACAGTGTGAATTTTGCCACCTTATGGCGTGTTCGCTAGCACAAATTAAATCATCATGTGCAGCTGTTGGGACACGTAAGGCATAATATAAGGTCATTCATAGTCATGGAGAAGGCAACGCACTTGCAACCCAGGTCAGCCATGGCAGATTATGGCTCGGGGGTAGATTCTCAGGTGTGACAAAGGGGGCACATAACTTAGTAACGTAGTTATAATCAAAGTGATCTGTGCGTACGGTGTTGTCGAGTTTTTACAAGCAACCTCATCACTTCAGAATTGAAACAGCGTTTCACTTGTTTTATATTTTAGAGATACTTCAAACGAGGAACGATCCCGTCTTTGCAGTATAACAATGCTTTTGTGAATTTGACAGTACCTTTTGTACCATTTAGGTTCTGGTTAAGGGCTATTCAGACATCCACAGGGAGTTTGCTTTGTTGTGGTTACTATGTATGTACCAAGTCATTGAATAAACTATTTAAACTTTACTTTATTCCATCTCATAATTTAGAGATAATTATATACTTCAACGTAATTGACTACTTATATACCACCTAAGTTTAGTACATACCAACAAAAGTATTTTTGTTCAGCAACTTAATGCCAAATATTTATATCATACAAACAAATGCGCTATAAAAGCCATTTAAAACTATGACATATATTATCAAGACAATGTAAATAAAACTTTATAATGAAAATCGAATATGAATATAAAGTATGCAGAATAGTAACCTCAATAAATGTTATGTTTCGTTGCATTCTCGTACTCTTGTTTTCTTTTTTATTGTGTTTTATTTAACGTATTTAAAAATTGACCTTATTTTATATTTAATATATTGAATCAGTAAAGGGAAGATTTTTAGACTTATTATAGACTTAACGCCTTATCTTATATTTTTAACTATATAATATTATTACAAATATCACTCCGCCGTATATTTAAACTTCGCCTAAACTTAACTTAACCTATTTCTATAACTTTGACTTCAATCGGCTTAACTAATTTTTATCCAGCATCTAAGCTGAACTATTCTTAGAGATTGCTTCAAGTAAGTACCTACTATATGAGAATATTCACAAATAATGTCTTTTACACGCTTAATTCTCAAGCTTATGTTTTGACCTAAATTACAATTTAGATTATTCGACAATCTTCGACTACAAGACTGCAAAAAACGGTCCTGAAATTTAATTGCCTTAAGAAAATTTCACTATGTTTCGTAATCAAACCTGCTATATTACGGTTTTTGTACAAACCGCTACTTACTTTAAAGCTTATAAATATTGTTAAATTATGATATGAGAATGGAAAAATATCTTTCATAGAAGATATAAAAATATCGCTCAGCATTTTGTAACCGCATTAAAATTTATAGACGCACTAATCTGAGATAAGAGGATCTAGAACTAAGAAGATCTAAATTTGCAATAAATACTGGAATAGTTGGCAAATAGTTCCATAAATTTGCATAGATGCTTTAAACAGTACAACAAAATTCAAGTAGTTGTGTTATTTGATGATCACATTGTAGATACATTAATTTTGTGAACAAGTTCACACTTTGTTTTCGAGTTGTGTATGTTGATGTTGTCTGATTTGAATATATTTAGTAGTGTATATTAGAAGGGAATTTTGTAAATAACACGTCATGTAATTGTGTGTGTAAGGCGCCACGATTAACAAAAAAAGGTGACGATAACTAACAAAGTTCGTACAAAACGAAATGTTAGTTGTCACGCACTTATAACAAAATTACGCTAACAACTGTCGGAGTGGTTTTCCGCTATCCCCGCCGTGGTTGCGCGACTGGGGCTATGCTCGGGCGGAAGCGGTTCCTCCCTTTCTTTATGCTTATTTTTATTTTGCTGTTTCATAATTTTAGCAATAACTAGACACTAATAGAGTAGTTTACCCTACAGTAAAACCACGGCTTTCGTAGAATTTTATTTGTAAGTCTAATAAAGACCAAATAATAAATAGACTCATGATATAATTTTCTCGGAACCACTTCCTGAGTTCAGGCTTGTAACGTTCATTTAAAACAGCTTAGGTTCAATAAATACTGTCGCCTATGATCCGGCATAGGAGCTCGCTCCGATAAAAAAATCACCACAACATTTTTCGTTCTGTTTATTCAATACACGGTCGGTGTTAGAACGTGCACGTGTGATATTTGTTCAGAAGTTGCTGCCCAGATTTAATCTTTTACGTTGCATTCCGTTGCATAGATTCAAATCCTTTGCATCCCTCTGATTCATACAGAAATAAAATTGGCGTTTATGACGCCATGCAATTATGTTGATTGTTTTTATTGCAATCAATTTCAAAAGGAAAAGAGAAGCTTTATTAGGAATAGTTAAACTATGTACTATTGTTTAATTTTGTATGCTAAAGTACTTAAATACTATTGTTTTAATGCTACTGTATACTCGTAAAAATGGTTTCAAAACGAAACTTACATATGGTAAGAAATATTTGGTTGAGGAAAGAATCTAAGAGATTTTTAAATGCACTCAATACATCACGCAATGGTATTTTTGTAAAAATGCTTTGACAATAGCATCATATTCGCATGTTAAATACCTAAGTACAAGTCTTACTGTAGAGATCATGTGGAAGTGAAGCTTAAAGATTTGGCCATAAATAATTCAAAAAAAAAATCCAAAAGTAAATTTTGATTGTTTTGGTATTCTTTCTGCGTTTTCATTAATTGCACTTGACTAAGTTAGTACGATAAAATGAAAAGTTATCGGTTTTGACGACGCTTAAAAGTTATTGTTTTATTCAATGTAAATATAATGGTCTCTCAGAAGCTAAAAACTTACAGTAGGCAATACTGAATTACAGAAAACCATTTAACGCATTTCTTAAATATTTATTTTATTCATAAATATTTATTGATACACCGTGCTGAAAAAGAATCTATTAATTTATATAGTAAATTTTATAAAATGAAACATTTATTAGGTGCTTGGGCAAAAAGTTTTATTTTTGCATATACTCGTATATCGGCTTACTGGAATCCGTTGCATCAAGGATAGACAAAAATCATCAAGACAAAACGGTAAAAATGTAAAATAACACATAGTTTTACAAAAAAAAAAACAATGGCCAAATCTATAGGCAAAATTATGAGAGCGTATCGTACGTCCTGCGGCACATCGGGTCTGTGAGACCGACGCGACGGGCCCGAGACGTCGGCGAGACGTCGCCGACGCGGAACGGCCCCGGACCGCGACGGGAGAGCTGATTTGATCTTTTTCTTTGAGACGCTAACTGTATGTATTTGAACTACAACAATGCAATTCGCTAAATTGAAGTCAAAAAAACAACCAATATAAATAACATGATAATTTTCCTAAATAAGTAATTAAAAAAACATTATACTCAGATACATTTTGTTACAGAGAGCTTTCACGAAAAGATTTTAAAATATTTAGAAAACGTTAATTATTTATTTCAAGACTTGTTGAAATAATAATACTTTTTAAAAATTGTCAGCATCTTGAGTAAGTAAAGTTTATGGTTTGTATTTGTAAGAAGCAGCTCCCGTGCGGTATGGTCGCCCCGCGGTCGGAAGACTCTCCCGCGCCGGTGGGAAGAGCCCACCTGTGGGCCGGGCCGTGGCCCCGTGCGACGGCAGCAGCCCGAGCAACAGTTTGGTCCTCCCGGCGCTGCCCACCACGCTACTCTACGCGTCACACGCTACTCGTGCTATCACTGTCGCTCTACCCCATTACTTTATTGCTCTCTTTATACCACAGCTCGACGGTTTCAATAAGTCTCTACGTATCACCGTAACTACTATCTAATGTTTCGTCACACAACCGCACGTGTAACGCTAACTTACCTAAGTACTAAACACATTACGCTACGCTTTAACATTCCAGGCTCTTGCCATAAATTGACTCGATTAATTCCGACAATGCCGGACTTATAATTGAAAAAATATTATCATTTAATTTTTTTAAATATTTTTAACATTTTTCACTAGAATTATGGTAAGAGCCATAACGATATTCTATTAGGTACATTATTATTGCTTATTTTTTCCTTAGACGCCATGACCGCGAGCGTCTATGCTATAAAATATTTCTTTTTCGAATATAAAGGTGTAAAGAAGATCATAGAGAAATCTTTCGTTGCAATCGTTAGACGGGAGCGCTCACTCGTCGTCGGAGCGCACACACGTCGATTCTTGGTGTTTGTTGAGGTAGCTCTTGAGGGCGAACGTCTTGCGGCAGCGGGCGCACTCGTACTTCTTGTCGGAGGAATGGGTCTGGAGATGGGCGCGGAGGTTGGAGCGGTCGGCGAAGGCCTTGCCGCAAGCGGCGCAGCTGTAGGGCTTCTCGCCGGTGTGCGAGCGCAGATGCCCACGCAGCAGCCAGGGCCGCGAGAACTGCTTGCCGCACACGCCGCACACGTGCCCCATGCGGTGCGTCAGCACGTGCATCGCCAGCGCCGGCATGGACACGTAAGCCTTGCCGCACTCGCCGCAACGCTTCGCCGCCACCGAATCCAGACTGCGGTGCGTCTGCTTGTGACGCGACAAGTTCGACGACGTCGCGTAACGCTTCCCGCATTCGTTGCAGTCGTACTTAGCTGCCTTTCCCTTCGGTGGGTCCTCCTCGATGACCAACCCCGGCTCAGGATCCGAATCAATGTCCGGCTCTTCGTACTCTTGATTTGGTTCCGCTTCTGGTTGGTAGACGTAGTTGACCTGTGGCTCAACGGTATACTCGACTGGTTGCAAAGGAGTGATTGTTTGTACCGTGTGGAAGAATGGCTCAGGCGGCTCATCGGCTATGATGTAGATGTTTGTTGGTTGGATGGTGTAGGTGTAGAGGGGAACGATAGGGGGCTCGGAGGGGGGTTGAATGACGGTGACGACAGCGGCAGGGGGGAGAGGGGGGAGGCTGTGGGCGAGGGAGAGCAGCTCGTGAGCCGCCTCGGTGTCGGCCGCGGATCTTTCCGGCCGCAGCCCGCCCAGCTCAGCGTACTCGGCCTCGCGTGGTTCTGGAGACAAAAAAAAATATTTCGTTAGTTTTACTCAACTGAAAAACAAAGCAAATTTCTGACGTCAGTAATTAGCTAGTTCTCAATTATATTCTCAGGTGAGGTAATTGCCAATTTAAAAAGAAAATACACTACACTGTAATATGACTGCATCGATGGGGAAGAAGTCGCCAGATCAATCCCGTGACCAGTCAATATGCTAAACCAATATACTACGACTGTGATATGACAAGATCGATAGGGGGTGGAAGAAGCGCAAGATCGATATCAAGATCGCAGCAAGTGGAAAAATGTGGTCTCTGCCTACCCCGTATGTAACACAAAGTTTTGACATGTAGAAAATTGTTGCCGTTATACTCTCGGCTAGCCCATAAGGTGTGTGACTCGTAATGTCTTATGGACTTGAATCGTAGTTTCTCTATTTGGTACAAAATTGATCAGTAAATACACCTTTTCAATAACTTTGCAGATGTCAAAACGTTCTTTTAAATACGGGGTAGGTAATGCTGCGCCTACGGACGGTGCCATACTCAATCACGATAATGAACTATTTCAAAAGACATCCTACATAATTGAGAGTGCTAGAAAAAAAACCATTAAATCTGCTACAACATAACATTTGATATGAAAGACGTCACACGAATGCACACCAAGCCATCGCTATTTATAGCCCGCTGCAAATACGGAAGTTTCCATTAAATAAGATGCTGCGACGAGTTCAAGCAACATCTCTTTGGAAAAGTTCGCCCGTGTTTGTACTGAGAATTCTTGTACGTACAAATACACGCGTTGGTATTCTGCTGATACGATAGTGGGAGCCATACTACGGAATCTGCTACGGCTACGGCCCGTAGCGACTTAGGGCCGGCGCCCACTATCGGCATCGGCACGCTTCAGGCTTTTAAGGTGGCAAATAGTAATATACTCTAACATAATGGCAATAAAGTAGAAAATGCCGAAACAGAAACAGAACAAATGCATTTTGTTTTTACGAGAACACATCACGGAAATTTCTACTTTATTGCTCTAATGTTAAAGTATATTGCTATTTGCCACCTTAAAATCCTGAAGCGTGCCGATGCCGATAGTGGGCGCCGGCCCTTAGGTTACTACGGCATCGTAGCACGTGCGAATTGGAATCCGTTGCGGCGGCTTTTATTATAGTAAATCGTTCAACTGACAGTTTAGCACTCTTGCAGTCGTCTCATACTTTTCGCTCAGTGCGTTAGAAAATATTTTCCGTTTTGTTTCTATTCATTTTAGAAAAATACTGACTCTTACCATCCACCGTAGAATTGGCCTGAAGTTGGATAATCAATTAGTGAATATCTCCGGACATTATTCCACACACAAAACAAAAAACAAAAGCTTGTATTAAGGGATTTTAGACAACGGAGAGGTGCCCGTGGCGCAGTTGTGACAGTGATCGGCGACTAGCACTGTTGTAAACCAACACACGCCAGGTCAGAAATGGGATGGGTGACCACTCTGACCGATATTTAGTGATGTGTATTTCGGGCATCTACGGAGATGCCCGAAAGCACAGGCTTCGAAAGGCACGTTAAGCAGTTGGTCCCGATTGATGTCAGTCGTTAAGCCTAGTCAGAGGCCCTAGGGCGGCTTGATAACATCTGACATTAAGGTTGCTCTCTAACCTTACCCTGCAACAATCTGCACTGAGCCTGCGTGTTGCGTGTATAGTTACACCTTATATTTGAGGTGAGGCCTGTGCCCAGCAGTGGGACACGGCCGTATATAGTATGTTTATGTAGACAACGGAGAAACACACCTACTTAAATACTATTTTTTACATACATAACAACAAGGAGTTAGGTTTCCGTGAATATCTGAACTCAGAATCACACGGTTCTGAGAAATAATGTTTATAAGGAACTCAGGGGGGTTCTATTCAGAAATATAAACCAAGCAAAGAGGGCAAACCTGCGAGAAATTGCAATGTTATTTATCCTTTAAGCCGATGTTAAAGCTCATGGAAGCCGATGAATGGGAAAGATAGAAACAAGATTCTTTTAAAATAAAAATATTTTTGCCCGATATCACTCCATATTCTAGACTTCCTCATTACCTTGGCTTGGATTTTTAATCTTCATTCGTACGAGTGATAATGTAATTGATAAAATATTGATAATGTTTTCAGCATTAACATTCATTAGTTCAAGCTGCCCTATTTGGGTCAGGTGGATTATCCATAAATTAAATAACCTGTTAATTCTACCACGAAGAGGATGTTTTTCGGGTATTTTAACACAAATTCAATTTTTCCAAGTACTTAAATAAAATATTTACAAAGGATGATGGGCATGTTGTGTTGTAGTGATGTTAAATTTGGTTTTCGTAGAAATCACGTCGTATTGGTTCATTTGCCTGACGTATGTTTATTTGTAATTATACTAAAAATTCAATATCTTCTGTATAGTATATTTTGGACAATACGTTCATTCGGAAAGAGTTACCCAACGACGTATGATTCATCTTGAAAAAAAACATGTACAAAACCGATTCAAAAATACCCTTCATTCAAATTGATTAAATATAAACAATTGACTGTTATTTTCTTGTAAAAACTCCTGTTTTAAAATACTGTTTATTACACTGAAAGAAAAATCAAAATCTCGACGTAACACAGTTGTAACCCTTCCTTGATTTCATTCGTTGAGCATTTTTATCGAGCATTACCCTGGAGACGTTGCGCTGTGTAAATCATTTTACTCCAACCTCCTAGGAAGGCAGCGATGCCTGTTGCATAGCCAAGCGACATTGAACCTTATCCCTTTTATCCTGGGTGAGTTTATTAGGGAGAGCGACGTCCAAAACGCAATCGTGGCATTCAAGATTGCTTTTGCAAGTTCCTTTATACGATATGAAATTGATCGATACAACTTTATACAGTGTAATCTTGAACAAGTACTCGTCAATGTTCTTCTGGGAAGCAATTTTCGTGAGGATAAGCTGATTTGACACCATCTCTTATCGTTCTATTTTTTGGAACAATTTTGTTGACTTGTAACAAACAGTCATCATCATCAGCGTGTCGTAGTCCACCGCTAGACATAGGCCTCTCCGAAAGTGCGCCACATCTCCCAGTCCCGAGCCTTCCACATCCAGTCATATCCCACCACCATACTCGAGGGTCCTACACTGCGCTTCCGCGGACTCCACTCAAGGACTCCTCTGCTAGGTTGCTCTCGTCGTTTGGCAAGGTTTTGGTCATTTGGTCTTGGTTGGTTAGGACTTCAGTTTGATGACTCTGCGAGCTACGTCGGTGGCTCTACCTCTTCACCGGTTTACTTCGGTGCCAAACTTAAATGAAAATAGGCTGGACAAGCCAATTGCCTATTGCTGGTTGGGTTGTGAGCAGGGACGACAAGGGCAACTGAATGGATCACAAACAGGCAATGGCTGCGCAAGGTCTAGGAGAAGTAGTTGAGGTGAATTACAGAAATCGGAATCAGAATTTGTTGCCTTTAAAATATTGTTTTATAAAAACCAGTGAAGAAATCAAGGGATAAAGTACTATAATCTGCTATTACATACCTACATTAGTATGATGTACCAAGTTTTTAAGGGAATTATTTAACTTAATTATTATCAAATATTGACTTAAGGTGCTCTTACGTGACGAAGGCATAAATAATTTCAAGACAGTGAAATAACAAGGCAATAGCAATTTAGAGCAAAATCAGTCATTTTTGCCATATATTTTTGTGCGGAAATCTTAATTATCACTTATTTCATTCTATATGTTATAATTATCAGTTATCGGGTTCTTTTTTTTTCAACCATTTTGCTTCTGCTATTATCACATTGATCGGGGTAGCAATACAACACACACATCGAAATATAAGAGCGGGACTTTAAAAAAAAAGTTGCAAAAACGGGCAATAATTATTCACTTTGAGAGTTTCCGTTGCATGTGCTGTAAACGTTTAACCAGCCATTGAAACACTGAAAGATGCCAATTAGAGTTAGTGATGTATAAGTCCCAAAATAGCATATTGCAAAAGAGACATTATTAAACCCAACAGATAATTTTTCAGAATGTAAAATCCTGAAACTAATGACCCATTATTTTTAATGGACGACTCTGAATGCGTCAGTAAAATATACAGATAGTTTATGTTAAATTCAACAGAAATTGTTCTACGAGTACTTACTTACTCAACTACGCTCCTCGATATAGAAGTTTTCTAAATATATCTCATGTAAAATGTCGAAATAACTTTATTCACCTTCAGAAAATAGTTGCGGAGGAAAATAAGTTAGTACACTTACGTAAATTGACATTTTCTTAACTAGGAAAGCTATTTGCTTCCTAGAATAGAAAAGTATATTATGAGGCAGTTTTATATTACCTACTTATGACACTCAAGTACTTCTTAAGTGAACTTTTAGCGACCGATTTGGTGTAATAGTTTGGTGTATTACTGTAATCGCTAGTTATTAAGCAACATTATTATGTTACTGGGTTAAGCCCGTTTAATTGTGTTCAATAAATAAATAAATGAATTTGCCACTACGTAGGAGGTCACGCGTTCAAACTTTTCACAGTACAAACGTATGTGTACTTTCACAAAAATGCTTGATTTTTGTGTAAAATTAGAAAAAAATATTTGTATGTAACGTGTATTTGTTTACGGAATAAATAAAGTAGAATGAATTAGGAAGTTTTTTTTAATGTGTTTATCCGTTGTCTGGTTTCCGTAGTACATACAACTCATACAAGAGTTTAGAGTTATATGACCCATCTTAGTAGCGACATCTTGTAACATGCTTTTTTCGTAGTGCCATCATTCTTACCTTGTACGTATGTAACCGTGTAGGTTCTCACCTACGTTAAGATGATAATGCATTATCCCTAATGCTAAAATAGAAATATCCTCATACCTACGTTCTCGTATTATCTTGTATCTACCTATTTCGTCCACCAAACAACGAGCCTCTCAGCTCAGTGACGCAGGCGCTAATTTTGAATTATGTCGCTAGTTAGTGGTCGTGAGTTCGAATGGAGGCCAGCAGAACACATTTTTTCTGTCATACTTGCTACGAATTAATAATATTATAAAAAATATTTTTTTTAATTGTTTGTAATTTTTCTTCGATCTAAACCAGAATAAAAGCATTTTTGCCAGTCCGGACATGCCGCGATTATACTCATTGATACCATTCGATGTATACAATTTTGGTTGATAAAAACATTCCAATGCAATGACTGACTTAGGAATATAAAAATGAAACATTCATTAGAAACGACTGCAACGTCATGTTTATCTCAAAGCAAACATTCATTTATTAATATATTTCACCTGTGAAGTTAAAATTCATCACAACTTCCCAGCGATCCGCTCGCAACCGGGAGAAGCTTCATTTGACTTGCATAAGAGCCTGTAAGAGCTTAACTGAATAAACGAACTTATTGAATACTTTAACTGGTTCTCCGTAATACTGACTTCTATTTTTTTTAGATGTAAGATCCAAATACAAACGGTAATCGAGACCCCCTTCATAAAACTAAAACAGCTCTTTCACATCACGTTAATTTTTGCATTGCTCTGTCCTTTTCATTCTTGCTGCTGCCGCAATTTGCGATAAAGTGACAAAACAGGCCAATTGCCTAATCTGTTCTTTAGCGTTGCGTTCGTTTTTATGAATAAGGGGGTTAATCTATTGTTAATATGAATGCATTATTCGACAGAGCGACGTGTGTCGGTACAGCTGGTTAATAATCACTACATAGTATAAAGCAAAGTCGCTTTCTCTGTCCCTATGTCCCTTTGAATACTTAAATCTTTGAAACTACGCAACGGATTTTGATGCAGTTTTTTTTTAATAGATAGTGTGATTCAAGACGAAGCTTTAAATGTTTTATAACATCCTATTGCACCCGTTCAAAGCGGGGGCGGGTCGCTAGTATAATATATCTTGTTCATGTATCTAGTAAACAACTTCTATCAGGTAGTAATCTGACGATGGCAGTATCTGAGACGCTTAATAATTACCTACTGCGATTGTGCACACATAATTAAACTTCAAACAACCCCATCAGAGCAGCTTACAAAAGGGTTGTTTTGCTGACACGACAGAACCTTTAATATAACAGGAGAGTTGGCACGCAGTTTTTGCGATTTCATGCATTTTACTATGTTCACTTAGCACTGAACCCGTAAATGACAGGAATGATCAAAAGCGTCACTTTTTCTGGAAAAAGGCCTAAGTGACTGTTATCAAAAAAAACGAGTAAAGGGTTCAGTTTGTGCAACATACACCTCATTTGTCATGAGCGTTGACGAAAGGTTCTCAGGGCCACTGATGAGCATTTAGTTCGTAATGACCCACAAAATGTTACGCGGAACGTAACACCGGAAAATTGCCGGAAGTTTTCATACATTTTTATATGGACGATGCTCACTCGCCGGTTCCGAACCTAAAAGGTAAAAACGGAACCCAACTAGTAAGCCTCCGCTGTCTGGCTGTGTGTCTGTCACCAGGATGTATCTCTTAAGCCGTGATAGCTAGAAAGCTGAAATTTTCACAGGTTATGTATTGCTGTTGCCGCTATAGCAAAAACACTAAAATTCAAAAAAGGAAATATTTAAAAAATACATAATAAATAAATATTTAAATTAAAATAAAGAAATATTAAAAGGCGAGCTCCCATACCTACAACAAACGTATTTTTTAAGAAATTTTACTCTACGACGGTACGCAACCCTCGACTCGCACCTTGCCGGTTTTTATATTTTTTAACAGTAATATTTAATAATAATATATAAGTAGTGAACATTAATAAACATTGTACTTTTTTGAGAGGCGTAAAAGTCAAAATGGCGCCCTAGTTTAGTCGACAGGGAGTAATACCTATTTCCTTTTGAGCAGATATATGACGACTTTGTTGAAGCTCTCATACTACACAGGGGAAACGCTTTATAGCCTATGTTTCCCGATACAGAGAGACTAACTTAAAGCATGCTCCCACGCTGCATGCTCCGCAACTGTGACACTTATGTGAAGGCAGACAGAAAAAATACTTTGTAAAATAACATTATTATTTTCACTAGCTGAAAGACGTTATTCTACCAAAAGACGACAGTTGTTGTAACAAACTTAATTCAACACTTTTGTCAAACGCAGAACTATCAGAGGCGAGAATTTAAGGTACAATTCCAAGATGGACCGCAGACCGCAAACTGCAAGCGACGCACTTTTGTTCCCAAGCGCGGCATTGCAGTGCGGCCACACCTGGAATCACTTGCATAGAGATTCGTAGAAACCAGGGGGGCTAAAACGGCAACATTTAGATGATTCATATTATGAAAACATCTAACTGACGTTTCATCTAGACCGCGGTCCGTTTCGAGTCAAAAGTGAGTAATAGCGCGCTGACGTCGCTCACGTTCATACAATTTATCAATTCGGGACGCGTGTGAGCGCGCTATTACTCACTTTTGACTCGAAACGGACCGCGGTCTAGATGAAACGTCAGTTAGATGATTCATAATATGAATCATCTAAAATGTTGCCGTTTTAGCCCCCCAGTAGTATCAATTGCAGTTTGCGGTCCGCTATCCGTCTTGGAATTGTACCCTTAGGTTCAGTTTGAAGGCCCTGATGTGGTGCTTCTCACCTACTTTTAGTCAATTCAGGCCGATAAAACCGAAAGCCACCTCAGACCACGTGTCAGTACGGTGCTTAAATAGTCGCTAAGTTTTGTGAAATATACTTCATTTTCTGCACCGTTTTCTAAATTTTTCTTACCGTTAGAACCTCCTAAATTGGTTAAAAGCTTCATGCACTGTTGGTTGGAGCTTTAAGTTCATCCTTTGATTGTTGGTTTGGTATAGACAAAAAAACAAAGTAAAGTAAAAGTAAAAATAATCTCAATTCATGTAAACTTATTAAAAAGTTTTTATGACAAGTCACAACATAAACATTAAAAAAGTAATAATGAGATTCTACAACAGCTTTTATACGTACCAGCTACCCATACGACAACGTTGAGCATATCACAGTAGAATTCACGTAGTTAATCAACATTGCAAACACAGGTTAGGTTCTCTAAGTAGGCCCGTGATAACTGTGAAACTGTATGAAGTTTGACGGACGGGCCTCCAAACACTATTCCAATTATGAAAGCATTGAATGCTCTTCCAATGCAGTCTGCGGCCTTTGCGGGTGATTTCCCGGAAACTACGCGCGGAATTGTATCTTTGATAGCGAACTAATTGACTCGCCGGTGAAGTCAACTAGCAAATTGCACTGACGAACTGAACACAGCGTGATACGTAAATATCAAATAATTTTATCCGCTGTATTCGTAATTTCAGTAAAATTAATAAGTATATGAATGTGCTTGGACATAGATACCTACACACTGCACAACCTAGCCCTAGAATACGGATAGCATGCCCTGCCTTCTTAGTAAAGGAAACATCCAGACTTGTTCATACAATTTTTTTTACTGGGTCAAAACTGCGACCTCTGGTAAAGTAATTAACTTCCCAACTATTACACGAAATGGTGCGTCAGTAATAGAAAATGACGCTTTGATTCATCTGTTCGCGGATTTAAAAGTAGGAATACCTATACTTGTGACAGGTCTGTTTGGATAAACACATTTTTAATTGATATATTGAGCAACGAAAATAACACACGTCCACCTGCGAGGTGTAAAAAAAATGTTGAGTAAAATGTAAAGTCAAATATAATTTCCTTCAGGAGGGCTAGGATACTCACAATGATAATTTTGTAGCGCGCCATCTCGTGCGATTTGTATAACATAAACGGCCTATATACGTCCCACTGCTGAGCACAGGCCTCACCTCAACTATGAGGTGGAACGAGCCATACTCCAACATGCGGGCTCAGTGCGGATTGTTGGAAGATTGTTGCGATTTGTATAGCGCACGAAAAGCTCGACAAAATGTAATGGCAGTTCGCATGTAGGCCCGCAGGAGTATGACCCGCAGGTGTAAGGCCCGTAAGCAATATTTCATGCAAGTCACCTCATTTCATACCCTACGTGTCCAAACAGGTGCACACGTGACGACTTAATTTGCGCTAACGTGCACATTCTCGAATTTCACTAACAGAACAAGATATTATTATTAATTGTGCCGTTGAGGTGCCCGTAACGCAGTTGTGACAGTGATCGGCGACGATCGCTGTTGTAAAGCAACACACGCCGGGTCGGAAATGGGATGAGTGACCACCGCGACCGAAATTAAGTGATGTGTATTTCGGGCATCTCCGTGCTTCGGAAAGCACGTTAAGCAGTAGGTCTCGGTTGACGTCATTAGATGTCAGTCGTTAAGCCTAGTCAGAGGCCTTAGGGCGGCTTGATAACATCTGACATTAAGGTTGCTCACTAAACTCACTCCAACAATCCGCACTAAGCCCGCGTGTTGGAGTATGGCTTGTTCCACCTCATAGTTGAGGAGAAGCCTGTGCCCAGCAGTGGGACGTATATAGGCCGTTTATGTATGTGCCGTTACTAATTGAGACACAAACCAAAAGGAAGTGGCCAAAAATTTGCGGCCATTTTAGGTTTGTAGTTGCTTATCGACAAATATGCGTTTTATTAACAACAATCTACGGCAATCACTGTCAAGCTTCCAATGTGGAATGGTTGAATTGTAGACTTGTCACCTGTTACTGACAATAATTGTGGGTATGCTTTGTGCAACAGGCAGCGGCCTCGACGAGGTGGTCGAATGGTCAATGACATCCTATTCTGAACAGGCGCCGAACTTAAGCTTAGAGCTCGAACCGAATGCACTTCAATTTTATCCAATCAATCTATCAATTCATTTATTTGTAAAAACATAGGTGGAGAAACACAAGTTGTTTGGTTAGATGGCTTCAGAATCGCTATGTTTAGCCATTAGTATGCGTACAAATGTTCAGTTAACGGATAACATGTTCGTATTTTTTAATTTCGTACCATCTTAAATCCATTTAAAGCTCTTCATATTCAATGATATTTACTTTTCAAAATTGTAAATCTTGGTAGGTATTAAATTGATAATGTTGCGAAGCATCATTTATTTTCATTTGAGCGAACTACCAACGAGAACTCCGCTCGTCAGTAGCATTCCTAGAAAATAGACTGAGCGGTGAGCAAATGCGCTTTGGCGTGGCCGAGTTGTATGAATGGCATTATGTAGTCTAAGTCTAAGGTGCAAAAACCTCTGATAAAAGCTGTGTTATTTGGTCAATGGGCCAAGCTTAAAGTAACCTTGAGGCAAGCTTGGCTTCTGGTTGCTAAATACGAGTAATTCCCTTTTCATTCGCATTAGTTTAATTACCTTACGTAAGTTAGTTCTTTTTTATTCAATGCTGTGTTGCCTTAGACTTAGAAAGTTGTTACATTCAGTTTAAATACTTGTCTAGTTTTAGTTGTATGTAAGATAAGTACGATTATAATGTGAATACCCGAGTGGTTAGGTAAATGAATGCGTTGAAGATATAGGTAGGGTAAAAAGTACGAATTTCTTGCAATTGCGATCCCATCGATGATATAGAGTTAGCACGTTTTATACAATACCCATAGCTGAAGCCGAAACCTTTCGCTGCAGTTAGAATTAATTACCTTTTAGGAAAATGACGCTGTGCACCATCCCGGGGCGAATTGTGGACGGGCGCTAACTTATTTACCCTCGGACCCGCCACAGGAAGAAGAACAAGACAGACGGTGACTCTTGATTAACAACTCGATTTTGAATAAGTCTCTTTTTACTGTTGTTAACCAACTACTGCAGGTTGTCTGGGAGATATCTTTATGTTCTATTGGACCACCTGAATTGTGCAAATAATGTATTCGTCCTTCTTCCTCCACCTGTAGGCTGCTTGGAAGAGTTCGTTATTAGCAATACATGGCTTTAAATATAGTGCTCAGCTGTAAGTTTTTTTGGTAATAAGCAAAACAGAATATTTTCTATCTTCTTACAGCTACTTAATGTTTACATTTCTGTGCAATAATGATTACTTATTCATCATCTTTGGAGGAGGCCTATGCCCAGCAGTGGGCGTCGTTCGGCTGATATGATGATGATGATTCATCATCTGTGACCCCAGACTAATTAGAGCTTGGCTAGAGCCAAACTACCGATCATAATTAAATTTGGTACTTACTGACATTGTCTAGAGTCTGAGAAAGCACATAGGCTGTTTATTATAGGGGTGAACGAAGTCCACGTCTATTTATAACACCCACGGGCCATGAAGTACTTAATGAATGTTAATATATTAATAGTAACTTAGTTGCATTGAATCCATTGCCTGTGAAACTGATCAGCCGTATGTGGTCACCTTGTCTGCTTCAATTTATCTAAAGCCAACTGTACGAAATTCCCTCCAATTAACATTTTCTAATCAATGATATTTGAAAGAGATCCGCAGTGTTGCGCAGTGTCGTCTCAAACTGTCAATGCTTTGCTCAGGTGTTCGAAGTTCTGATTTCGGGTGCCACTTTTATAGCACAAGTAACTAAACTACGTTTTTTTCAAATAAAATATCATTGCTTTTAAAGCATTACAACAGTCGCAGTCAGATCTATAACACGCAAGTGCATGTGCAGTCAGTCTAACAGATCATAGATACATAATAGGGTTATTCATCGCTTTCCTGGCATACGAGAGAACCATTCATTAGGTGAGCAAGTTGATTATCGAAATGTAACTAAGACTTAAGTGGGATAATTAGACATATTATGAAGGCTAATTTAAGTACGTATTATCTAACGTGGTTTAAATTACACTAGGATTTACTGGTTTTGTACTTACTGGTTCTAAAGATTTTATCCTATCGAAGAACCAATCATAAATTTATTTATATAAATAGTCCTGTAAAAAGCATTTTTGACTACCGATTTGGTGTAATGGTTCAGAAGTTGGCAACCACGCGAGAGGTCGCTGGTTCGATCACCGCGCAGTACAAACATTCGTGTGTATGAACATGTCTGTTTTTATAGGTATAGATGTTTCCTATTTTTTAAGAGTGTATTCACAAAAAAAGGTTTTATGTATGTTTATCCGTTGGCTAGTACCAGTACAAGCGTCAATTGGTTTAGTTTGGGGCTAGATGGCACTGTGTTTAATAATGTCCGGTGATATTTATTTATAATGTTTTCTAATATTTACGCGAACACTATTCATCGAAATACAACAAGCGTGGTCACGGCTGCTGTAAAGAAGTCGCAACGTCGGGTTAGAAAATGAAAGAAAATATTAGACCGCGAGTAGAATTCGTAAAATCGTTTAATTTCCATATTTAATCATTTTTATTTTTTAAGAACTTAACTAAACAAAAAAATACTAACCAAGGAAAAGTTACGCGTAGTCGTAAATATAGCATACAAAATATAAATCAGTAAACAGGCATAATGTGATGAAGTTTTATAAGAGTGGCCACGTTTAGTTTCACAAGTGAGTACTTACTTACGCCGTGTGTCCGTGACGATATATCATGTGACGATTTTGGTCTCCGAGCGACTACCGCAATTCATAGAATTTCGCCTATAGGCATGCGTCGTCGGACCGTGCGCAACAGATACGCCTGACACAAGTTCACTACACCTTTATAGTCCGTTCACGTTAAGAATGCAGTGATTTTTAATTTAATTCTGTCGCACACAAAAAACCTCAGATCCACAACCTTTGCACACAATATCTGGACCTCACAATAATATCTGGACATTCATAACTTCATTAATTTCTAAACAGATGCTTGACTAGTGACAAGCATTCAGATATTTATGGCAACTATGGGGTATAGAACTAATTGGTTGTGAAACTGATTATAGTCCGTTCGCGTTAAGAATGCAGTAATTTCCTATTTATCCTTTGCCTTGTCTGCTTCGATATATCTGATGGCGACTTTAGTCATTGTCATAAATCTTGTGCATGTATATCCATGTGTACATGCGTGTATGTCTATACCATTCATATAATTCTAATGACGAAATGACGTCATATATCATGACTACTAATTACATAGCAGGGTGATCAATTATGCAGGCTGACATAGTTTTGATTATCGATAGTCGATTTGTTTAACAAACTTGAGTGAGGTAAAATACCTACATACCTATGTTGAAGACATAACATTCAACTACCCTTCAATATTATTTCTCAGAAATTGATCTTTATCAGTGACAGTACCAGATGGCATAACAATACAAGGTGAACTTTTTTTCAAAACCAACAGGTTCAAAGTTCTTTGTGAAATCTGAGTATACAGTTATACTCCTTTCAGCATTTTTCGATATTCCTCAGAGCTTAGGATTTGGCCTACCACGCCCGTCTGAAAAATTCACCCTTTATAGATGATAATAACAGCACCACAATGTTTGTTAATTAGATTTGACGATTTGAAAGTACTTTGTAACGGGTCTATTCAAATAAAGTTACTTTGATTTTGAGCACCGTAACTGCAAATGCCATTTCACTAAATCAATCGTCTGATTGGTGCCGTTCGAGTGGTTACTACCCGGCTGGGTAGTCATGTGATCTATTTGATCCGTTCGTGCTTTACACAAATCCTCTTACGCCGCTCACTATCGGGTGTCTTGATGCGGAGGCTTTGGAAATTCGACGCAACAGCGCCTGACGCACGGAGGCTTTTATCCCTCTCTGCGTTTACGCTGAGCATTCTTGTTCTATTGCAAGTATCTATTGAATACCGTGACTTTTTATACACCCGAGAAAATGTGTGTTTAAAAATGTGTTTAGGACTTATAATTGTGCGGTCCGTTTTGACTCAAAAGTGATAATAGCGCGCTCACGTCGCTCACGCTCATACAAATATTATAATTCGGAACGCGTGTGATCGCCCTATTATCACTTCAGACTCAAAACAGGGTCACAGGTCTAAAAAGGCGACATTAGCTGTTTCATATCTGAATCATAAATGATTCATTTTTTATCCTAAAACGGCAACTTATTAGGTGAGATTAGATCTTTTTTTTCAAACTGAATAATTCTCCTATTCAATTATTTCTTATTCTACCTATCTTTCAAAGTTTGTCCAGGCAAACTCCTGACGCGCTCATCACACCCTTCTTTTGACTTACTCAACTTTCACAGCCGTACATTAGCGAATGCACTAGCACATCTCCGTAGGCTTCCTTCGACACTTTGTTAACTCCTAAGTCACAAGTACAACTTTGTAATTACGTACATAAAGTACCTGCCTAAGAGAATATTAATTAAATTAACTACTACTACTTTTGTGCCATTGCAAAACTAAACATGCGCGGGTGAAGACTGCCTGCATCGGTCGCGTGTTGAATCAATGTAAGAACCTTTGCGACCCTCTCTTGAAGAATTAACTAAAAATAAGAATAAGTAATCCTTTTTGACGAACTTATTCAGACAACTCCACAACCGCAGAGGTTTGGTTCTGCTCCTTCAAAACCCGCGAAACACAATTAATTACCAAATGCTGTAATATTAATAAAACAACTCCACTTACCTAACCATATGGATTTCCAATAGCTTACTCAAATTATCCTTAATTTTTGGATAAAATTATTTTCAAAAGTATGAGCGGCGCGGGAAAAAAAATCTCTGTATGTCAATCAACGTCAATTGTTTTTTTTTATTTTTCCTTCTGTTTGGCGCGGTGGCGCTGCGTCATGCAGCCAGGCGGAAGCCCGCGGAGGTTTGTTGCCTCCGTGAGAGCATTTTAGTAAGCTAATGGCTACTTTAAGTTAGGCTATAGGAATTTATTCTCATGATGCATTTCGTTGAAATGTTCAACATACGCCTAATTTGATAAAATATAGTTTCAGATTTTTTTGTAATTAAAAAGTTATATTTCTATAAAATCCGATCCGCATCATCATCGTTCGTTCACATTATCAATTAAATGGTGAATTTGAATTTCACATCATTTTGCTATAGGTAGTTTAAAATCTATCGGTGCCTAACGAAAAGTTAAAACAAAATTAAAGCAAAATTCCTCTACCAACCACACAGTATAACAAGAAGAATATCTGTGAACATTAAAAAGGTGCTCCTCTTGATAGTGGCTGTACATGAAAGTGCTTCTAACTTTTGTGTTGCACCCGCATTGTGCTTAGTGTTGCAGTCTCAATCGCGCCGCGTCTGTCAGCCGCGCTATCAGCGCCGCCCGGCGTGCACCGGTCTATTCTTTCTTTAGCTCTGGGTGAGATTTCTGACATCGGACGCGGGCCAGGGAAACTAACTAATCGAAGTACTTTTATAAAATGCATTCCTATTTACGCTGTCATGATTTAAGCACGTTTATCCATTGTATCCCAGAATACAAGCTTTTATTAACTCTATCTGCCTTTAACATTGATGAAATCACCCTAGCTCATAGGGTATATTTATATCGGAAAGATTCGGCCGGTCTGCTAATGGTCTCGGTAGCACAATGGTTAGTGCAGTCGTCCGGGGTGCGAAAGACGCGGGTTCGATTCCCACCTGAAGCCAAGACCGAATGTCTTTTTCTGGTTTTCAGATCTTTAGTAAAGATGCTGAAAATGACGAAAAACTTGAAGTATTATAAGCTTCCCACATTTAACGGATCTTCGTTAGAGATAACAATGTTAGTTACGTTGGTGACTCTCCGCTCACTTAGGATACGGACGAATAACTCGGATATTCACGTTTGCGGTTGTTAGTATTTCGGTCACCTAGGACCGCAGCGGTCAGCGTGCGGGGTAGTCATAGCTACCCCGTTTGAGATGTGTAAACGTTGTGACGAAAACATCATTTGAAATGAAAGTTACGTCTTGTGTGTGACATAAAAAAAATGCACAGCATGACAGGGTTATTGTCGCAATGCAAGAGAAAATAAATTAAGTTTGGAAAAACCATAAATAAACATAATTTACACTACTAAGATATATCACACAAATTGAGGACCAATTTGGTGTAGAAGTTAAGAAGTTGGCTTCTACACCAAAGGTCTCGAGTTCGATTCACGCACAGGACAAACATTTGTGTGCATGAACATGTCCGTTTGTATGGGTCTGAGTTTTTCCTATGTATGTAAAGTATGTATTTACAAAAGAAAAAGTATTTATGTATGTTTATCCGTTGTCTAGTACACCATAACACAAGCTTTAATTAGCTAACTTTGGGGCTAGATGGCGCTGTGTAGGATAACTTCCAATGATAATGACACAAACTTGATTTACGCTTAATATCACCTATTAGTGGTACTATTTATTTATTTAACTCTAACGAAATCTTCCAATCCGGATCTAAGCAGAACTAATGCTATGGGCTCAAAAGCTGAAATACAAACATAGATAATTTAAAACAGCTATCAGTGTATGTTCTGAAATGTCTATCCCGGATGGGGATCGCATCCACAACCAGTGGCCTGATAACTAGCAGATGAGCCACTGATCCATTCAAAATGACTTCACCGCATTCGGCTGACTAGTCTGAATTGCGAAGACTGGAATAGTAACTTCAAACATTTAGGATGAGCTCCATCTGCATAAAATAACACCCACTCTCGCAGTGCACCTCAGAATACAATATTTCACCCCATTTGCAGACGGGAACCAAAATACAGTGTTTATTTAGTAGCTAAAGGTATATAGAATAGAGCATTTACTTGTATCAGAACATCGAGCAATCGTCATTTTGAACTTCTCTTCGAACACTACCTTCGATGTTTTGCTACAGCCTTTTAAAAACCAACGAGCATATTGGTGTAATATTCCGTCGAGCTTATACACAAGTGTGGGCGTTTCGCTTGTTGCGGGGTTATGTGACATAAATAAATAAACAAAATAAAAATAAAAGAGCTCTATAGTAAAATATTAATATTATGCTCAAAGAAAACTATTTGTGTTATAATTTAATAATTTTGTATGGTACCCATACTTTTATCTCAATATACAATTAATGAAAGAATATTAATTAGTGTAAGTGGTAATATTATTTTCAGGTATGAAATTATATTTAACGCTGCAAGCCTACAAATGCTGTGTAAAATTAATTTAAAAATTCGACAGGAAAGACTGTGCCATCATTTTTATACTGAGTCGCTTCGCTTGAAATCAGCCTGTTTAATTAATTCATTTTCGTAAAAAATCAATAAAATAGAAATCGCCATTCATTTATGAGCAGCTGCAAAATTTAAACGAATTTTTCACGTTTGGCATTCACCCACAAAAAATCTTCCGCTGAAGAAATGGAATGATTGGAAAACCTGTGCGGTCCAATCACCGAAAAAAAGCACACAGCCCTGTCGGAATCAAATCAGAGAACGGTTTTCGATAGCTCTTGAACATCATTCAAATGTAGAACACCCGTGGATCGTCTCATGGTCGGTTCGGTGAGAGCTGAATAAACATTCATACAAGAGTGGTTTTTAAACTCATTAACAAATGCGCCAGCAAAGTTATTTCAACTTTTACGAATGGCTTAAATGTTAGATACATAAACGGCCTCTACACGTCCGACTGCTGGACACAGGCCTCACCTCAAGTATGAGATGGACCAAGCCATACTCCAACACGGGGGCTCAGTGCGGATTGTTGGAAGGGTGTAAGTTTAGTGAGCAGCCTTAATGTCAGATGTTATCAAGCCGCCCTGAGGCCACTGATTAGGCTTAACGACTGACATCTAGCGACGTCAACCGGGACCAACTGCTTAACGTGCCTTCCGAAGCACGGAGATGCCCGAAATACACATCACTAAATTTCGGTCAGGGTGGTCACCCAACTCATTTCCGACCCGGCGTCTGTTGCTTTACAACAACGATCGTCGCAGATCACTGTCACAGCTACGCCGCGAGCACATAAATATTAATTAATTAACTAAATTTCTCTAGTTTTCTTGAAATCGTTAAATCTTAAGCAAAGTACATTATTAAATCATCAAACACGTTTTTGTTCTCTCCTTTGGAGATTGGCTCTGCTTTTATTTCCGCGTATTGTGCCTCGACCCGCGCCGCCTGTAAGCCTCCTTCGTTCTAAAGAACCAGGGTCTTACCCAATATGATTGCACTTTTCCCACTCATTAAGCTGGTGCAAACGCCTGCGTCTACAAAGTGTTTGCCCCGTGTACTCGTCTGGAGTTTTCCATTAATTTATTCCTCGATAATTCGAGCACAAACTGCGAGGTGAAGAAAACGAGTTAACATCGCACTTCAGCAGCGCTTTGCCAGCCTCGGTCTGTAATTTTGTCAAGAAACTTTGAGCTGTAAGTTTATGTACTTACAGTCTAATAAGCTGATGCCTGCAAGGATATTGTTAAAAAATCCAGTGGTTAGTTACAAATGACGAAACAGTAGCTTGTATATGAGATGGTACGAGTTATTGTGTAACCATAGACCTATAAATTGGGGTTAGCTAAAACAAAAAAAAACTGGTCTCTCATAGTGTTCGTGAAACGTGTTGACTTTTTATTCTTTCGTCAGTCAAACAGATCGAACAATGAAAAAATGATTTTTATTCATAGGTGTACGTTTTCACTCGTAGCATGCATTGCCATATGCAAAAAAACCATTGTTTTCATATTCAGTTGGTGTGTTCCGCCCAGCTTTGATCTCGGGACCACCGGGTTCCGAGCCAGAGTATTTAACCACTGGGCCACGACGCTCTCTCTCTCTCACGTGTAGCATTCCCCCTCAATATTGCAACTTCAATTTTTTGAATAGATCTGAACATTGTATTTACCCTCAGCCTGGCGACAGTGAAGTTTTATTTTCTCACTTCTGTGTGCTAACAGTTCTAGGTACCAAGTATCTGAATCTATTGGCTGGAACTCTCGGGCATAAAAAATAGCCGCTGTTGCGATCATTGTGAAAATTGTTTTACCCCCGAATTCACAAACATCAATCCTGTCCATTGTCAATGGAACCGAAAGTAACAGCAACACTTTTAAGGGATACCCAACCATGATTTGTTTCCTAACATGTTTACTACAAATAAAATATAGGTACAAAAATAATTATTCCTACCTGCAGCGGATTAGAATACCATGATGTGCAAATAAACTTAATAACTCTGTATTAACACATACGTGTGTCAAAATGAGGCAGGAGTTAGTATTCACTGTTCCAATCCCCCGACGCGTCGGTTTGTTTTCACGAAGCGAAGGTTCCGTCCGTATAAAAGTTAAAAAAGGTTCCGCTGCCCTGGATGGAAATTAAAATCTACCGTTACTCTGTGTTTCACGGCTCGGCTCGCATGTGACGTAGTGATGTAACGGTCGATAGAGTTTTGATAAACCGCTTCTGAAACGGAACCGTCAAAATCAAAGCAAACTGCAGATTGAACCGCAGTAGACGACAGTTTTGTCTCACTGGTAGTCTAGATGTATGGTACAAATGTCGTCTACCACCCACCGGTTGAGGTTATTTATTTATTTAACAATCGGCAGAAGCTCCTAGGACATAATTTTAGGTTCAACGGATCATCGACCGGCGGACGTTATGACAGTCATAATAATAGTTGACAAAAATAAGATAGTAAAATAATATGGTGGTAAAAATCTTGACATTGGTAATTAAGGTACAAATAACATTACCAACCCGTTCCTGCGAATGTGGGACATCTCAACATAACAGACCATAAGTCATTATGGTGCAGCTTATGAACTCCTTTTAAAAGACAACCTTGGGCTGGCGTTTCACAAAAAAAATATCAGAACATGTCCAAAAACGTAACAATGTAAACTCACTTAAATTTAGCTTTTAGCTTTCGTTGCTTTCTACTTGATGGTTTGAAGATAAACTGGTTTACTTAACCGGCGTAAATCAGAAGCTGAACTATGTTTATACCGGTTTAAAAAATCGACTCGTTACATCACTATATGCCAGCCTTTATTTACTGCCCATTAAATTACATATGAGAAGATCATTGTTCCATCATCAAACTAATTGTTACCCAATTATGCGCGCTTTTGAAATCTTTTCACGCGGAACGAATGAAATAAAGCAACGAAGAGAAACAATGTAGAGTGATGGGGTGAATAATAGTTAATATCATGATTTTCGTGTTAAAATCACTCTTTTTAGTTTTCATAGAAACAAAACAATAATATATTAATAAATGAGGTGTCAACGATTGCTGTTGTATAGCATCACACGTCGGGTTGGAAATAGGATGGGTGACCATTCCGGCCACGCAATCATTTAGGATGCGCCTCCACCAAAGATGTACGAGTAGGAAGGATACATCACACGTAGAGGTCAATCATTTATTAATTTAGTCATAAAAGTGAACACATAGCACAAGCGGCTTTATAAAGAATCAAATAAAATATAGGCATAACTTTTCCAAAGATAAAATTCTGACACTAATGAACTACTTACTTACTTACTTATTAAATAGTAGACTCTGAGTGAGCTCACCGGCCTGCCGTGCTGGTGTGCTCACTCACAGAGTTCTGAGCTTTCCGCTCACCCCATTTCCCGGTAAAGCTGTGAAAGTCGCACCTTGGACTACCAGCTAGTCAATTTAAAAAAAACACAGCTACGACAAAACACTTACCGGTGTTAGTGAGGGCCGAGTCCTCCGCCGGGCTGTAGCAGGGCGGCGCCACGCTCGCCTCGGTGGGGCTGCAGGGTGGCGGGCCTTCATGCCGCTGGATGCCTTTCTTCACCATATAGCAGCGCGGCATCGCGGCCAACGCTGGAACAATTCACTCACATAAAACACTAATCGCCATTGATATTACCATAAAAAAAGAATTAGATAGGTTATGTCAGTACTGACGCGAAGTCAAAAATTGTCCACGGGCTACGACGTAGTTAATTCAACCGTGTTATAACGTGTGAACAAGACAGTGCGACTATTCTATTTACTAGAGCGGAAACGAGACGGATACATGTTGCGCAGTGTCGTCTCAAACTGTCAACACTGCCAACGCTTTCCTCAGGTACTCGAAAAGTTCTGATTTCGGGTTCAAAAGTTTGAAGCACAAGTATTGCTTATCACTAATAACATTATTTAGCTAAATCACGGCGCCCGTTGCTCAGGGGCGATGTGATACATGCGAGATTATAGGTAGACCTTGTAAACATACCTTTAGGCACTCGCTACAGTCGCTCTGTGGTTTGGAGCGTAAGAACGCAGCCAAGGTCCACCTCCGCCTGTCGTAAGAGGCGCCTAAAGGGGGCCGTTGGTGGAGCACACGACGGGGGCTGTGTGCTTCCATTGCACAAGTGACCCCGAGGAGGACGGCAGTGTGGGGTGTAAGAGGACGGATGTAAGAGGGGAGGCACCACTTCCCTCGAGGTGAGCCGGACTGCCGGCACAGCGCGCCAGGGTTTAGTGGTAGAGTGCCTCCTAAGGAGAGTTCTCGGGAAACCCTGGTCACGCGCAGAAGAAGACCACCCCGGTGTTTAAGTGGGTACTCCCACCCCTTCTGAGGTGGGTGAGTCTCACACTCCTACGCTGCCCTCCCCCCAGCAGCGGAAAGTACGCAAATGTATTTCATCGCTTAAATAAAAAAATGAGCACTCGTAACAGAGTTGCTTGGAACAATGAATTTACCTCTATAGTTCTTTATTACACAGAATTACTCGTAAGGGTCTATCGAAGTACGAGTAACGTAGGCAGAATTCAAGTAATGACGAATCGGCTTCACCCTTTTGTTGGCAAAAGTATGTATCCCCTCTTTCATTTTCATGCAGACAGAATACTGAGGCTCAGACAGGATTCAGGTTCTCTAAAGTCTACATTTTCCGAATATTACATCAAACATAGCCTTTCAATGTAATTAATCTCACAGTCAGATAGGTAATTGAATAACACATCTGATGGCATTTGCAAATAAATCATTTCGCTGGAATAGCATGCACTCAGTCAAATCATCCATTAATCCGTTTGCAGCTGACAATGAGTTCATACACAACCCATCCATTAGCACATCACAGTTATTACGCGAAATTGAGACTTTTGAGACATCTAATTAATTAAAAAATCCTTTGGCAACTTTCTAAAAAATATTTCCGACGTTTTTACCATAAATAAACTTCTCTTCTTCTTGGTTCTTTGATTCATTGCTTCAAATGGCTACTTTTAGCTTTTAATAAGAGTTTGTTTCTAGTTTTCCGGGTCCGGTACTTTGCAACAAATTATATCTCTAAAGTTATCAGAGGATTTTTCTCTTTCGAAACAGTTATACTCGAGTTTAAGAAAAACCGTTCCTCATTCATCAGTTACTGCAATTTAACAGACTTACCTCCGACTTCACAAACGTCAATCATCGCTTAGCATGCGCTAACGCTCATACTGTCCCGTAAAATGTCAACAGAACTGAAAGGGACAGCTGTCCCTATATACTATATATATATATATATACTATATATGCTATACTTCTGAGGGATGCTCAAAAGTTGATTTGCGTTTGTCAATTCGGGGGTTACCTAAGAACTCCATCCTCTATTTGCAATTGAAATTAGGGGAATAAAATACCACGTTGAAGTGGTCGTGAAGTGAAAGAGTTCTATATAAATGCATCTTCGAAAATTGATATTCCGAAGCGTGTTCAAAGGTTTTTTTATTCGAAGCTTCATAGCATTTAGAATCTCACTTTGATACTTTGTTTGTCCGATGTAACCTTTCTTTAAAAACTTGTCAATACATTTTTAGAAGACTTGTTTTGTATCATCATGTTAATTTACTTTTAAATCAAATAGTCTGTTACAGAATGTGAAGCTTTATTGAAAAAAGGAAAGCATACTAGCTGTCTATTTAATTGGCTTTCCAGCCTTAATCCTATTAAGCACTTTAATTTATACATATTGAGGCGGAAATGTGTTGCTGCGATGTAAAAGCAAACCGTATATTCATTTCCAACAAGTTGTTCAGAATGCCACAGGTCAATCGGCATCGCTTTAGTAAACGCGTTATACCTACCAATGAACTATAGTTGCTTTGTTACAGTAAAGTGCTTAGATAATAGGGAATATGCACTGTCCTCTTTTAATTATTTTTTATAATAGCTTACATCATTTTATGACTGATCAATAATATTCATCACCAGAAATGCAAAATGTTGTATATTTATAAATTGTTAAAATTTCAAACTTTTTGGACTTTCAAACTTGGACGTCACACTCGACCCACTTTGATTCAACAGCTTTGAATATCCCACATTTTTTCTGCACTTTTCAATAATTATTCTTATTTTTTCGACAAAGGAATAAAATTAGGAAATATTGATAGAGACGTAACGCGAATTCAAATGTGGGAAACAAATGTCTTGCCATGCCGCCTCCGCCAGGCCTCCGCCAGGCCCCCGCAAACCGGGTAGAGCCAAAAAGTGTTGGTTTGACGTCGTGAGGGATGACATGTGACCTTTAGGCTTTTGATTTAGCTTCTTTTTAACAACTCAAAATGTAATAATCAGCAGTGGAAACTTCAAATGCTAATGTATTATCTTATTTAAGTTAAAGCTATGTACCATTTAAGGCTGTTTGCTTCCCCAATAAAGAAAATAAATAAATAAGTGTGTGTCAATGGCCTCACAGAGAGGGATGCACAAGACCGGGCGAAGTGGAGAAACAGAGGACCCCGGGCGCCGTAACGGCAGCAACCGGGATAACCGCTAAGACGATGATGATAACGAGAATTCAAAATAGTACGCAAAAAAATAATATGACCCTCATCTGTTCCAAGTGCATATTCCCTATTGTGACGCTCGGATATACGCCCGCAATAGAATGCACCAATATCTAAGTTCTTGCCTTTATTTCATTAAAGTGGAGAAGCGAGAGGGAGTCCGTATTCATTCGGTCGGTAATCGGCATTTAGAGTAGTGCCTAGGGCGGTCTGTTTGTGCGAACGGTCTGCCGTGCGCGAAATCGCAATTTCGGTCGGAATATTGTTCGCGTTTAGTTACCGCTGGTAAACTTATGAACGGGCTGTTATATAACCGGAGAGGGGAATTGCTGAAGTCGGAACTTTCATTTACGTAGATTTTATGTATACAAACAATGAACCGAAACCGTTTATGTACCGTGAGAAAGAAGAATGCACTTTCAAAGTTTCACAAATTCGTCAGAGTTTTATCAAGACATTTGAGATTTTTTCAAATTTTCCTTATTTTAAAAAGAGCCGCAGTCATAATGACTGGTTCATATTGAAATTGTGATTGATAATAAGTAACTCAATGTTGTGTAGTTTATTAAAAAAATGAAAAGGTTGACCAATTTTCAAACACATTCATTTACGCGTTGCAAGCAAATGTTACCTTTTTAAACTGTGCCTGGCTAGAGTATGTTGAAAAGTATGCTTTATTATCTGGCAATAAAACTGAAATTCGATTAGACGTATTTTCATTCACGATTGACAGTTCAACCAATTGATCTTGTCAATGTCATCATTGAGCAAGCAAAAACAGATCTTAGGGGGGTCAACCCTTTCATTCCCCGACTGTACATGTATCGAAATAAATTATTTTGCGTTACGGAAATATGAATTGAATAAACAGAAATATGGAATAACATTAATGATCCTGAGAAGGACCCTACACTCGGGATGAGTCCTCATTAGCACGTTGCGTTGCCACGACAAATATGTATATGTTGACGCTCTGAGCCCGCAGCCAGCAGCGGTTGACGCCGCGATGATGCGGCGTTACCAATAACGTTATAGCAACTAGCAACTTTCATTAAAGCATAATAGCTGCCTAGATTTCTACTAAAAAGTTTGCTTCAACATAGAATACATGTCTTCTAATTTGCACACTTAACCACGTAGCAGAAAGGTTTCCGTTAAAACAGGGATAAACGATGATTTAGTGCAGTGAGCTTACTATAAATAGTGGTCAGCCTGGCGAATCTCATACTCTAAAATAATAAGTTTGTCGGCAGTAGCTTTCGTGACTGATTGGCGTGATTGGTGTCGTCGTGATGAACGGAACATTCAGTAGCCCACATTTCAACAAGCAAACACAACTTGATAAGGATCGAGCCTGCTGCCGTTCTCCGGGTTGCTTGCGTTTTCATCTGTGTTCCTACTTCAGTGGAGAGTAATCCGCCACCTGACACAATAATAAAACCAAACATAAAGTAAGTGTGTTTGACCACTATGCACATCATCATATTACACGCCACTGAACTTGATCCTCGGCTGCTCGCATCCAGCTCCTGCTAGCCATCCAGCGCAAATCATCACTCCACCTTGCCTGAGGACGTCCTACACTACGCTTGCCGAGTCGCGGTCTCCACTCAAGAACACGTTTACTCCAACGGTTATCGGTTCTACGGCTAGCATGGCCTGCCCATTGCCACTTCATCTTGGTAGTCCGGCTATGTCGATAACCTTTGTTTTCTGCCGTATCACCTCAAGGGGACCACTGGGCACGACCTCTCCGGGCTACAATGTCTTATGCTATTAGGTTACGAGTATCTGTCCTACAGCAAAACCGCGAAACTTAAATGGTCATCTTAAAATGCATTTAAAAAAAAATAGATAATTAAGCACACATTTGTAATTTGTTATTAATAACGTCACTACCATTTTCTGTTTTCGACAGGCCTTCTCATTGCTCAAATAACGCGAAATAATGTGCCTACATTTTCACAGTGCTTACAATAATTGTTCCACAAACAAAGCACTGTTTTGTAGTAACGAAATACTACGTCGTCCAATGACACTAAATGATGAATGGTTAAGTCCATTAGTATTATTCCAATGTGTTGTCAGTATTTGGTTTATTCCGTCAATTAGGATTTATAATAATAATTTGAATTGAAAAGTTTGTAGGTATTGCCGTCGTAGTTCGATTTCAGTATGAACTATTCGGAGCTGATAAATTATTTCCCAACTTACCACCGTTTTTAACCGACTTCAAACAGGAGGAGATTATTAATTAATCTATACGTTTTTTGAAAAGTATATAGTATTTAAAGAGTGGTAGCCACTTGATAGCTTTAAGCTGATTCAAAGTATGATACAATTAGGGAACATTCTTATTAACCATCGTAAAGAACGAGCTTTGTAGAAGCAACAAATAAAAAAGGGAACGTTATAATTTTCGACACAATGCGTCTACGTTCTTTTGAAAGGAAATCGGAGGTTAGAATTTTGTAGTGGGGAATAATATTTTTCACACATAGCTTGCAATTCTTATCTCCACAGTAAGGCTACCCACTTTCTAAAAGTTGTCACCGTACGTACCTATGATTTGACCGCGTGTACAAGATAGCATGATTATTTACTAAAGCGTAAACGAGAAAGATACATGTTGGGTAGTGTTGTCTCAAACTATCACGCTTTGCTCAGGTGCTCAAAAGTCCCGATTTCGAGTGCCACTTTTTTAGCCCAAGTAACCTATCTACGTATTTTTATTATAATATAATTGAGTTACGCAGGTAAAAAGTGAGTTTAAAAAGGACAAAGCAGTCTAAGGTACAGTAGTTGAGCTGTGGCACACGACCAGTGAAATGAAATGAAGTGTGGGCGGGCGGACACATCTCCACTTCGACTGTGACAAACTCCCACAGAACTAGTATTGTGCTGCGGCTGCGGTTGTACTCTGCTCAGTAGTAGTGACAAAACCACAGAGCCGTGGTTGTAGATTAGTGGCTTTATTCTATAACAATGCCATTATGGTCTTCATTTAACTTTAAGAAACACTAACTATTCTATACCATTTTCAAAAATAGATTCCTCTACCGAAAATTGAAGTAAAATAAAGAAAATCGATACCTCCTACGTAAGTTGTTGTATCCCACAAAAATGCGATTTTGCGTTTTTACTAAAAATAAGCTTTATTATTAGTAATCTATGCATAAAAAAATTAAAACTTACGAAAACACAATTATTTCATGCAATTTCAAGACGTAAAGAGTTGTAACTTTTGAACGGGAACGGACTATAACACTGTATAGTCCTTGACAACCGTTTACGCGGTGCGCGGGGCGGTGCAGGGCCCTAACCATAAGCTTATAGAAAACAATCTTGTTTTAAAGTAAGACTGCTGCAGGACTGCGGAAGGAATGCTCAAAAACCGTACCATGAAGTCAATCATTTTAGTCCTGCGAAGTGTTGGGAAAGAACGAATGATTT
This sequence comes from Udea ferrugalis, assembly GCA_950022985.1. Taxonomy (NCBI): domain Eukaryota; kingdom Metazoa; phylum Arthropoda; class Insecta; order Lepidoptera; family Crambidae; genus Udea; species Udea ferrugalis. The sequence continues at coordinate 4,691,387 of OX465515.1, forward strand.
TTTAGAAAACCAGAAAGGGATAGCGCTATATGAACTATATAGCACCATCTCTTACGAAGTCTACGGTCCGAATTGTCTTAAAGCATGCTTGGAGTAAAATTTCGAGAAAAGAATACTTAGCATGAATATTCTTGCAAAAAAAACTGTTTATACTGGCATTGACACTAAAGATAATATTTTCTAAAAAGGCCAGCCGAAATTAGTCTACAAAGATCATCATTCGGTCAATTTTTCATCCAAGGGGTCCAAAGCCTAAAACAATCTTAATTTGGTTTTGATGTGAGCGTGGCTTTTCAACAACCAGCAGCCTTAATGCAGGAATACTTTTACGTCAATTCTGACACACGAAAAAAGTTCCGTGAATGCAACTTCTTCATCATTGTTTTCCAAATTATATAAAAACTAAACATCATCAAGCCACTCGAGCCACAGTGAACTCTTTCTTAGGACCATAAAATAGCTTGACAAATATTTGTTCATTGATTTAGGCGGCTGATTTATTTTAGTGCGGAAATGTGGTTTGTGTCGTTTTTCCTTTGCTTCGGCGGTTATCTTTATACCTACCTACTATCGCTAGGTACACAAAGAAGCTCAAAAAGCAACAATAAATAAACTTGTAAGTGGAACGAAAGTCATCGCTTAAGATACTTTATTGTGAGTTCATTAACGTGAATGTTCATATTGTGTTTGGTTTTGAAACCTTAAGGCATGTTGAATATTTTGTTTTCAAGTAACAGCTGGAAATATGAAAGATACAGACTACAATTAAGCCGCGTATCCACTAGGCATTCAATGACCAGCACCGCGTGACACTCAACATGTCCGGCGACGTTGCACAACAGCGCGCGTGGTTTAAAACATGACGCGCGGCGTGTAGGTAGTGGAATGACGCGCGGCGTGTAGGTAGTGGAGTTGCTCGTCGTTGATCAACATGCTGAGCTTCATGTTTTGCACCATGTCGCGCAGCAAATGTAGCCGAGAAAAAAAGACGGCTTTAAGTGTAGTGTAACTTCCACAGTGAAAGATGTTAGAAACTAGTTTAAAATAAAATACAAAGTATAAGTCGAATCTTTATTTCACTTTCCACAGTTTCACATAAAATATGCATGTGTATGCATGTAAGACATTCAAACCGTTAACGTTTATTGTTCACAGATCATTGCTACCTACCGACAAGGATTGTCTGGACTGATATGCTTGTGTTAAAATGCACAACATTTAGCAATTCTGAAATCCAAGATAAAACATCTAATTAGAAATCCTATGACTTATTGAATCCAAATCCATGTCTTCACAAACTTATCAAAACTTTGTCTTCCTGCTGCTAGATTGATCAACCTTTACTTTCTGGGCGGAGATTAAGGATCATGCCGTTATTGCTTACGATGATGAATAATCATTAATTTTACAATCATAAATATAAATAATAACTAGTTTTCCTGTTTCATTTCACCACGCTGGTTGTCATGACATGACATGACATTGACATGTTTTCGTGTCATAGTTAGCTATGGAAAAAAGGGTTAAAAAGTAAAATGTTGCTGCCAGAATATATATTTTTCTTTGTGAAATAGGTAAACTCTTTTATAATAAACTTATTCGAATATAGATAACTGACTAACTATCACTGAGCAGTTAAATGGGGGCCTCTTTCTGCCCACTAGCGCCACCAACAGTTTTCATGAATTGTGGTTTTTTTAAGATATTTAAACAAACACTGTTCAATAATGATCCTAAAATAAGATATTGTCTGTACATAAAGATGTTGACAGAATAAATTTATCTATATTGAACAGTTTTTATCAAAATATCTGAAATAAACCTCTATTAATAAAAAACGATTGGTGGCGCTAGTGGGCAGTAAGCGGCACCTAATTATTTCATATTTTTGACGAATTAGGGAAAGACTAAAATCATTTAGACAAAATTAACATTGGGTAATTTTAACACTATCCTTCTGTTTTCATAAGATAAAACTTGTACTGTTGGTTTCGGACACATGCCTACCTACTTAAATACATAATGAATACAGTGCTTGATATGATAGGTACAAAGTGCCCCGTCGCACGTCATGATACTAAAATATCGTGATTGAAGTATCATACTGATATTTTAAATGCGAAAGTTTTATGTGTGGATGGATAGATGTGTGTTGCTCTTTCACGTAAAAACAACTGAATGGATGGATACTAGACGCATGTTTAATTTCTTTTCTTTTTGTGAATACCTACATAGTTATTAAACACTAGCTGTCCCGACAGACTTCGTGCTGTTGTCAAACGTTAAGTGTCACGTGACGGGTAGGAACATTTGCTAAGAGAAAACCAAATTATAGCTCTGCACTACATTCCTAGCATTTCTCATGTTTACTCACCTTTTAAACCTTCCCTGGACCAATACAACTATTCCAAAACCAAAATTAGCCGAATCGGTCCGGCCGTTCACGAGTTTTAGCGAGACTAACGAACAGCAACCATTTTTATATAAAGAGAAAGATATGAAACACCCAGACCAGTACCAACAGACATACGGGGATCGAACCCGCGACCACTGCACACTGGTGTAATAGTCCACTTGTAAACCATCACACCAAACCGATTGTAAGTGTATAATAATAAAATTACCTTTCAAGTGCTGCAAATAATGAGTTAAAACAAATACATTTTTGGAAATGATTTATTACCGTTTTGTTTAATAAACTTAAGTCACCCAGTACTGCTGCGAATGCCTCAGATCTGCATCAGATTACTTCAGTCGCTCTATTTTTGAGATAGCATTGCATTTTACACTCGCTTAATTTTTTTAAAGTTTGAGATATTTATGTCCATGTTTCCATTTTTTGTGATCAACGTTCGTTTTCTTTCTCCTGAATAGGCATGATACAAATAACATAAAACCATTGTGGACAATCATTTCAAATCTCTTTTCAACATATAGAACTAGGGGAAAACCCTTTCGAGGGTACCTCAACGCTCGTTGAGACCTCGAGATCATCTCTACTTCGGCTTTCCTGCTGGGTCCTACAGTACACGGCCCTAGGAAAGCGACTCTGCTTCCGGATCCAGCGGCCCCAGGTGCACTTCAATGAACTGAAAAATACTTTCAGGAAGGCTGATGAAACAAAACACGTTTGGTAGCAACTTAAAATAGAGATAAAACTTATCCCCTTATGGTATACCTAAGAGTAGTATTTATTATTTATGTAGGTATCTGAAGTGAAAAATATACAAATACAAAACAGCTTAGCTTTGGGAAATGAATCTCAATTTGACTGACAGACGTAGCTTAGTTTTCATGGCATTTGGTTTTTTAATTGATTTTAGTCTCAGTAACGGCTTGGCATGATAAGTACATATTTAAGAGTGAACAACCAGAATCATCATTCGTTTTTTCCCCACACTTCGCAAGATTACTTTGTTGGATGTCATTTGATGTCAATAAAAGTAATATTGAATTAAGCTTGCTGCAAAAGTAACGCAACCTTACTTGTAAGCGATTGTGTATCACACTAGGGATTATTTTTCAGAATTTATTATTTGCATTTGAATATAACGCAAACTTTAGTTTGTTATTTTATGACCTAATTTATTCTATTATGTTTCTATACTTTTTTGGGGAATGCTTAAAAGCATTTAGTTTTAATAGGTATTCTTGCTTAGTTGAAATGAATAAATCGGTTTTATGGGAACATTTACTGTGCGGTCCGTAATGCGATTACAGGTCAATGAGCGCTCACGGCGATAACAGGCGTCCCGAACTTAGATTAAAGAAAAGAGGAAGATACGGTACGCTCTTATAATTGTCAACTAAAATATGGGCTTTCACGCACACTACATCCATACAAACACACATTACGCAAAATATTAACGAAGTGATAAGACATCAAAAGATCAAGATAGAGCGATAGGCTCCTCAATAGTGCGAGCGAGAAAAGTCTATGTAAAAAAACCTGTTTTTGCAGGAATCTATCGTATCGTGTCTAACGCACACATCCTGTTTAGTCTGTCTCTGTCACACAAAAATGTCGGAAAAATACAAGAATATTTTCTTTAAAAATATAATTTTGTAGTTCTTACGCATGAAACATGATTTCCTGAGATTTGTTTTTACGCCTTGAATGATTTGTGTACTGAATAAAGGCACAGCCAGGCATTTTTTGCGTTAATTAGATGGAACATTGTATTTCAATGTCAACGAGTTAGACAGCATCACGTCACAGTGTATCAACGCAGACTGAAGCAAACCAAGTACACTGTACTCAGTTTAGTAGGACCGCGCGCGGCTAGCTGTTGCCGCATCTTCCTATTTTGCTTTAATCTAAGGTCCCGAATTGAAATATCGCGTCAACAGCGCTCACAGCGCTATCAGCGTCAAAACCAATTCGGACCGCTAGATAGTGACACATAACCTAACAATTTTTAACTTTTAATTTCTATCATTCCCAGGTTAAACTTGCGGCTCTTGTAGTAAAACTTTCTGTTACGTTATCACAGAGAAAGATTTGTCCCAGCAAAGATTTATTCTGAGGAATATTGACAAAAATATTTTAACGCGAAAATGTCTGTTTGACGTTTCATCTATGAATCTGACATAAGGCCCACGGTGATATCGCTCTGGAGCATTATCGTTGTGAGCGCAATGGCGCCGTTAGTGACGTCACCCATGACGTAAAGCTGTCTGACGTTAGATGGCCCGTTAGCGCGATATCTCAATTCGGGACGCTCTGTGAGCGCGCTGTAATCGATTTTGACTCAATTCGGAACGCACAGTTAGTAGGGTGAAGAAGACTCGCACCTCATCGTCGAAATGTATTCAAGATAAATTTATGATACAATATTGTCTACTTAGTTAACTTAGTTAAATAACATTATGAATAATCTTTTATTTAACTTTTTTACCTAATAATAACCTACCTTTAGTTAAAGAGAATACTTTTCTAACGATAGAATTTGTTATGTAAATTAATGAATAAAAGTAACCCGTGTGAACGCGCTGTTGCCAAATTTCACGTAATAACAAAATTTTAAGTGTCATGGCAACAGATCACGTGATGCCTTAAAACAATATTGCTGATTGTCAAAAAGCACTTCATGGTACCAATTTCTCAATTTTGTATGGGCTCTGACAGCAATATTGCTCAAGGATAGCAGGACTTAATAAGTATTGTTTTGAAGACGTCATGGTACGAAAAAGCAAAGTAACATTGAAATAATCTTGCTATAAGAGCTCATGGTTAGGGCCCAGATCGCGCGCTCGCGTGTTGTATGGGTTAGATAAAACAGACTACGCCGGAGAGAGAGCTGAAACGGTCCGTGTGTCAAGCGCTTCAAGTTTTCCTCACATGTCACGTTATTAGGACTTGATAATGGATTAGAATACGTTATAACTATGACACGTACAGGTGTTATGACAAGGGGGTGCATATTGTGTGATTTAGTAAATCATACGAGTACACAATCTCAGACACCAGTCCGAAATATCGATGTGACAATTATTGAATCTGAACAAAACATTATTTACGAATCCAGTCTCAGAAATAACACAGGTATGTTTAATTTTTCTTATTTTTCACAGGCAATAATTAGGATCATGAATTTTTTTAAAGGTACCAACCAAAAATGTTGTATAGATTACATACAACAGTATACGTTGTCACGTAAACATTCAACAATGTTGTATGTTTTACATACAACATTTTACGCTGTTCAGCGAGTATGAGAAAATGTTGTATGTGATATATACAACATTTTACGTCGTAAAGCGCCCATTAAAACAAGTTGTATGTAATACATAGAATGTCTTACGTTGGAATAAAATAAAAATAAATGTGGTATGTAGTAAATTATAATGTTTGCATCGGAAGTTGATAGTCAAAATTAGTTTTATTTTTTGCTTAATGTTACGACATATTCCTATATTTTTAGTTAAGTAATTTATAGAGCGCTCTATCTTTACTGATTCACCGATAATGAGCCTTAACCTTGATCGTTTAATTGATAGCTTGCTTACAAGCAATAAAATTTCATTTTTCAGAGTCTTAGAGTCTCCATTACCAATACACATCCCCCAAAGTATTTATGTATTGTATTGCACACTTTTACATTGGGTATATTTTATGTATTTTAAATATTTATTTTTATAATTTTCATTGCTTAGTCGCTGCGAATGTCCTGATTTTCAGTAGGGCCAACCGAGTGGACGCACCCACTCGGTTGGCCCTACTGAAAATCAGCGTCTGAGCCTATGAGGTCCAGGCATTAGCTGAGTGGGGTCCATTTAATTTTGGACATCGTGACACTGTTGCCTGGTCGAAATTATTCTTTGTTTTTCTATTGTTTGTTTTATTTTTTCCTAACCACCTTGTTTTGTATGTTTTTATCTGTTGCGATGTTCAGAATCAATAAACGTTTTTCTTTCTTTCTTTCTTTCAATAAGTTTCAATGAATCAGAAATGAATGAGCTTGCAAATTTGATAGTTAGTGATTTTTTCGATAACACAACAGAAGAACAAACTGCTCATACGATACGTTCAAAGTGGATGACGTTTCTGACTACGAGTTAAGGTTTTGGACTGAAGAAACAGAGCCACGTTCAACGATTTGCTGAGTCAAATACTAAGCCTTAATCGGTCCTCAAATACTCCGATAAATGACTTGGCTATCTTCTTGTGCAAAATTCGATCAGGGGAGCTGAATAATAGAATGGCTTAATTTTTTAATATATCCGAGCGTACCATTGGATGAAAAATACATAAAGTCAGGCAGTGTCTCATTACTGACTTTGTTCCATTGCACCTAGACTTAGACCATATTACCAGGGACGAAGTGATAGCCCGCACTCGGGTTTTGCCAAATGTTTTGTTTGGTAACGAAGAGTCACCAAAACCAATAGTTATATTCGAAGGAACATACATAGAAAAAAGTTCTAACTTTTTATTTCAACGACGCAAAGGCCTTCATAAGTATAGGAACTTAATAAAACCATTTATGATCGTGTGCGCGGATGGATATATTTTGGATATAATAGGTCCGTACTCTGTACGGACAACCGATGCTGATATGATGAAAATGAGATTGCAAAACCATGATAGACCCATTGAAGACGGACCGTTCCACTTTTTTCCCATGAAGGAGACTCATTTATTTTGGACCGAGGCTTTATTCCTTTAAAAGAAACCTATGGCTATATTGCTCACATGCCGCCAACCGGACGACCACAAGACACGCAATTAAGCACCGAAGAAGCTTGAGTCGTGATTTATTAAATCACGACTCATCAGAATGGTGCGATGGGTCGTGGAAACTATAAACGGGAGATTCAAGCGCGACTTCAAGATATTTAGAAACAGACTATTTAACAAACATGTGCTGCTTATACTTACTAGAAGATTTCGAAATTGCTGCAGCTTCAATTAATTATTTTCAAGATCCTAACGGAGACATTCCATACACAGAAGATTTCATTGAAATAAGTAATCAAATATACAACGCCCCAATCAATTATCTGAGTATGTGGAGGAAAATAATTTAAACCGACAAAGAGTGTCGTTTCACAGGAGTGTTTAAAACAAACTGACTGGAAATGATCCGGATATTTAACATTTTCCACAATTAACAATTGAAGAGTTAATTAAATTCTCAATCGGCACCTATCAAGTGAGGTTAGCACGGTCGTATTGCAGTGAGAATTTAAAAGCTGCGGGAGTATATAATATGGAAATATATAGACATCCAGCGGCAACAAGCTGCAGAAACAATTTTGTTTCAAGAGATATTATAGAAATTCAATATAACTTTATATCGACATACCTATTACTTTTATTTTTATTTGTTTCAATTCTCAAACCCAAGTGATAGATCATAATCATCATCATTTCAACCCATAGCTTTCTACTACTGAACATAGGCCTCCTCCACCGGCTATTGATAGATGCTACTAAATAATCGAAAACCTACCACGATTTCAATGAATCTTAAGTTGATCGTTGTATTACGAGTTTATTTATATATCCAACTGCATCTCCTGATCACCTAGATACATATCATAGCTATTGTTTCGTCATTTAATTACATACTTATACTAATTTTATAGATAATAGGCGTTTTGCATTTTTTTAGTGTATCTCCTGAATAAAAACATACGGCAATATTTTTTGGTGTTAGCCATTGATTTCGAATATAAAGTATATGTATTTTAACAATACACAATATACCAAAAAAAATGAGATATGTTACGTTTCTGTCGGACCTGGGATTTTTTGTATGGGACGTGACCATTCTTCTTTGGTATTAATAATCGAACTTTTATTTCTTAACTGACAATATTTATTCAATATCAATTATATACACTTGAAATTGTATTGTTAATGTGACATATAGTGAGACTAGAATCATTTACAACAGCGAACTTTTTCTTAAACTTCATAAAATAATATTGTATGTATGAGATACAACTAAAGATGAAACCAAGACCCCACCGTATAATCTTGTAAGTATGAGATATCACAGCTGGCACAGTCTGTGTTCCACAGTATAATGTTGTATGTATGAGATACAACAGTTGCCACAGTCTGGATTCCGTAGTAAAATGTTGTAAGCCTCAATTCTCATAAAATACGCAATTATTTCATATATTTGTTTCAACATAGTCAATGAAACCATATATTTTATTCATATAACAAATTTCACAAAGCTACATAAATAAATACAGTTTCTAGGCCAATCTGAATGTTTAAAACGCTCTCCTGTAAAATTGCAGTTTTGGGGATACAACAACTTACGTGGGAGGTATCGAAATATTCATTCAGTGTGACATTCACAGTACAGAACATTTAAAATAATTTCACATACTATTCCCTAAACTTAAAACAGGGAAAAAAATATCATAAAGCTAATTTCATGTTCATTGAACGCAAACATATTGATTTTGAGTGTTAAAGTAATATACCCTAAAAAATTTATGAAATTCCCCAGACTTACTGTTAAAATACCCCGAAATATTCGGCTGATGTGTTAGGGTCTCGGTAGTGAAGTGGTTCAAGCAGCCGCCCGGTATGGGAAAGATTCCGGTTTGATTCCCGGTTTTTATCTTTCGATTTATTTCTCGTATTCCTATCTTTAAAATAGATTCCTCCCTATTGTTACATGCACCGCTTTTTCATAATATGAAAGACAATAGTCTGTTTCCATAACCCCCAGCAAATTGTGGAGGGTTTTCCAAAAAGAGAGAGGTATTCTTAGCCTGACATTTTAAAAGCTTAGACTATTATTAATTTATGGCCTCTAAAATCTGTGATGTCCTTTTTTAGTATCGTGGGAGAATTCTCACAGTTACCTTTCCACCCTGTCAGCTAAGTGGGATTTCTATAATAGGTTGCAAAAGGCTTTGCCGCCAGTGCACTGAAAAAAACTGAACTACGATTTCTGCAATTTTGACTTTGAGAATCGTATTTTGTAGTTAAGAGGCTCAGCCTCTTCAAGCTAATAAAAAGACGACTTATTTCAGAGGTCTTACGACTACAACACAAGTAAATATTTTGGTTATCTCTTTGCAGTTAAAATTGAGGAGTTTTTACTAACAAACTTTGATCAGAATGAAAAACGAGTATTTTCTAGTGAAGTTCCTTATCCGAACCCCATGCAAGAATAAAGTATAATATACTAAATGACGGTAACGCCTATTTTAAATATTGCGTAAATGAAAATGGTCTCCAAACATAATTGCTTCATAATAAATAGTATGGGTTACAAAATAGCGATATTGTTTTTACACTTTTGAAATGGACTTGCCCACCGAAGTTTGCAGGCCTATTGTGGCCTCATTTTGAAACGAATTTCGATTGGGGTTCACAATAACATTTGAAAACGATTTTAGGGGAACATGAAAACATGCAAAATCACTCATAGTCATCTACTCTATTAATTACCAACCTTACTTGTTACAATAATAAACAACAATGCCGGTCTAAAACAAGATTGTGAAACAGTAGTTGTCCAATATTGACCGTAAACAACGGTGACTAGTCCAGGACTAGATCGGCACGTAACATGTGCAGATTGAACTCGATTTAAATGGCGATCTAGAGGCGCTCATTTGCGCGCACGCGTCGCGTGTTTGCTCGGATTATGTGTAAGCTCTGTTTGATCACGCCGCCACATGCCGCCCATGCACTCTCTGCACTACAAGCTTATAAGTCCACACATGCCCCTAAAAATAGCAGTCGGTTAAAAAAACAAGTATTTTTTTTCAATATGTGAACATTTTTCATAGATAAGCAGTGTGCTTGCTAAAAACTGAAAGTAAAGAGGGTGTTTCACGCTGCGGGTTGAAATTGTTTCAATCGATAAATGGCGTTCAGGTTATTATTGTTCTACTTAAACGAATTTTACGACTGATTTGGAATATGATTAAGAAGTTGTACTGTGCGAGGATCGAAATCGCGACCTCTGATGTATGTACCGGCCAATTTCTTAACATGCACACATACCTCGCGACCATAATTATCACAAACGAATAAGTCAGAGGCAGTTGCCGTCATGATGAACGGAACATTCAGAAGCCCACATTTCGCCTAGGAGAATTGGAACCCGACGTTGTAAAAGGGGCATCCATATTTTAATCGGTGTTTTTCATTACCGGAGAGTTAGCCTCAAATATTACAACGAACACAAGATAATGTTGCGGCAGTCTCGAACTCAGGACCACCAGATCCGAGCCTGAGTTATTAACCACTAAGCCAGGACGCTCTACAATTTCTTAACCATTACACTAAATCAGTCACCACTAATAACGATCTATTGTGCAATAATGTTGAGTACACACACGAATGAAACAGTGGCGAAGTGCTTGTTCAAATAGATTAGACGAGTCTGAATAGTAGCAGCTGAATTGAAATGCCGAAAGTGCTACTAAAGGAATATTTGAATCGGATACCCTGGACGCTGCAGCTTATTGCACGATAAAGTAGATATATTACTCTCACTTGCCGTTGCCATTACTGAGAACTAAATATTGAAATAACTTATAGCAACTGCATGTATTAAACGCTTTTAGTAACTTCATCTGTAACTAACTACTTATGTAAATAAGTCATGGATGGAAATCCGTACTATATTTTTCCATTTATAGTATTTTAATGAAGAGATGAACGGAATTCAAACCTGCAGTAGAGTTATTAACTGAGATTTTATTGGCCGGCGTTTTACCAACAAATACGTTATTAAATCGAAATAAAATATTTTATCTTACTTACTAATATTATAAATGCGAAAGTTTGTGTTTGTGTCTGGATGTGCCGTGTTGCTCTTTCACGTAAAAACTACTGAATGGATTTTAATGAAACTTTACAATAATGTAGCTTATACATCTGAATTGCACTCAGGCTTCAAATAATGAAATATTACTTTTTGTTTTTCGACTTAAAACCACGCGGACGAAGTCGCGGGTGGCTGCTAGTTATTTAATAAAATGGTTCTTCTTAGTGTCTACGAAACGAAAATGTCAGTTGTACAAAGACTCGTAAAGATAGTTTTGAGTTTGCAAATGAGGGCAGGAGAGGCAGTGCAAAGCATAGCCGCGCCGCGTTACTCATCAGCACATTTCACCAAATAAACACCTGTCACTATTCCAATAGGGTCTTAAATTGCTTACAGCCTGCTGAGGTGTTCCGATGAGCTTAGTTCAGAGCGCTTGAACATATCTTACTTATATTATGTGAAAGCTCAAGTCTTTTAGGGTCAGTTCTTAACAAAAAGGATAGAGATGTTAAAATTTTAGAAAATGGCGGTCGAAATGTTTGTCATGTGATAATTATTTTTGGTATGTAATTAAATCACGTTATAACAATCTAACCTAGTCTATTTCACGCATGTATATTGTAAAACCTGGCAAGTTATTACTAGTGAGTAGTGATAAGCATAGCGCGATTAACTAATATACGAAAAGTCGAAAATGATTACAAGTGTTGACGTGATTTAGGGGGGAAATATGCCAATTTCTTTGTGTATGCAAATTTTGTGAAACAGCTACCTTTTATTGTTACAACATATGCGTACAATTAGCAACATCCTGTTATCTCATAATATTTGTATGCAATAATGTTTTAATAAAAAGAGGTAGGTTACTTGTGCTAAGAAAGTGGCGTCCGAAATCATAACTTTCGAATACCTGAGCAAAGCATTGACCGAGTTTACAGTTTGAGACGACAGTGCGCAACACGGAACAGAATAGGCTAGATGACTGTAATCAAAAGGCCTTTCATTTTTGTAAACAATCCTAAAATAATCACTTCAATCAATCACATCAATACTACCAGAGATATCACAATTTAAAATACACTTTTTGGACTTGCCCAAATACACTTCATACAGACGTGACGTCACGTTCACTGTTATTGTAAGGAGCGCGTAAGTGTTCAGCAGCTATATTAAATATTGCGTTTATGAAAATGGTCTCCTAACATAATTGCTTCATAATAGTATGGGTTACAAAATAGTGATATTGTTTTACAAAAATTTAATACTTTTGGAATGGACTCGCTCACCCAAGTTTGCAGGCCTATTGTGGCCTCATTTTGAAACAAATTTCGATTGTGGTTTCACAATAACATTTGAAATCAATTATTACTTTTAGGGAACAAAAAAATCATCCAAAACGACTCATAGTCATCTACTCTAATGATATCTATGACGCGCTTGGCGTCTTTTGTGACTTATCTAAGGCGTTTGATTGCGTCGACCACGGAACTCTCATACGGAAACTTGATTTTTACGGAGTTAAAGGACTCTGCGTTAGATTTGATCCTATCATATCTTAGTTTCAGAACCCAAAAAGTAGATATCAATGGGGTACTATCTTCTGGATCACCAGTCAAATTAGGGGTTCCACAGGGATCTATTCTAGGTCCATTTCTATTCTTAGTATACATTAATGACTTACCTTGTTATGTCAAAGACTTATGTGATATAGTATTGTTTGCAGATGACACATCTTTAGTTTTTAACATTGATAGAAATAAAAACCTCTTTGACGATGTTAATGAAGCGCTTTCGAAAGTTTTACATTGGTTTACAGTTAACAATCTGCCGCTTAATTCGAAAAAAACTAAATGTGTTAATTTTAAATTGCCTAACGTAAATAATAACGACATAGATTTAAAAATCAATGATGATAAAATGGACCTTGTGGACTCCACAGTTTTTCTTGGAATAACCCTAGACTCAAAATTACAATGGAACCCTCACTTGACAAGTCTTTCAGGTAGGCTTAGCTCAGCTGCTTTTGCTATTAGGAAAATAAGGCTATTGACAAACGTTGACACCGCTCGGTTAGTTTATTTTAGCTACTTCCACAGTATTATGTCCTACGGAATAGTACTTTGGGGTCAGGCGGCGGACATACAAGCAATTTTCGTCCTTCAGAAGCGAGCTATTAGATCTATTTATAAGCTGCGAGCACGGGCCTCTCTAGGGATCTTTTTAGGGAATTGGTATTCTGACTGTAGCTTCGCGATAGATTTACAACTGTATTGTCTTGGTAAGAAAAAATATCAATCTTTATACCAAACACAGCGATATCCATGCTAAAAATACCAGGAATAAAGACAAAATTGCGCTACCATTTTGCAGACTACAGAAAGTTTTAAGGTCATTTATGGGGCAAAGTGTACATTATTATAACAAAGTTCCGGAAGCAATTTGTAAGCTACCATTACATAGATTTAAAAATCACATTAAAGCTAAGTTGCTGAAAAAGGGATATTACAGCACTAGAGATTATATCATGGATGACAATGCTTGGGAATAAGCTCTCTGCTCCCGACAGAGTCTAATTAACTATTGTAATATCAACAATTAATACTTACGTTTAAGACACTAACCATTTTTGTTTTATATAGCTTCTCGTCGATGTACTTACTTAAAAGTGTTATTATATTCTTATTTTTTGAATTATGCTATCTTGTTCAAAGTTCATATTGTAACAACGACTAACAACGATTGTAAAAAAGAGAAACAGTTGAAAAGAGTAACTGCTGAGTTTCTTGCCGGTTCTTCTCAGTACAGAAACAACTTTCCGATCCGGTGGTAGCGTCACATTTATTTAAATACAGTATATTTATTGTAAACATTTAATATTATGGTATTCATGTCTATTATTAATTGTATTTTGTTTGTTAATTAGATTTGACGATTTGAAAGTACTTGTAACAGGTCTATTTAAATAAAGTTATTATTGTTTGTTTGTTTGATACTGTTGGAAATCAACCTGCATGCTGTATCATCATAGATGCAGCTGCCAAATAGAACTAAGAGTAGTTTTGTATTGTTTACTTTTGTTCTCATGTCATGGCTGTCGCATTCTGAAGTACTCCAAATAAACACCTATCTATTATCTACTCCGCGATTTTGCTCTACCACAAATAACCCCAACAAAGGTTATGGGCCCAGATATTGCAAAGAGCAATAGCGTGTGTGTAAATAGTGTAAATAGTTATTGTAAATATATTTCGTAAAAGTAGTGTCGGTCGAATACAAAATGGCCAGTGTACGAATCGAATTATTGACCAAGGATAACTATGATAGTTGGAAAATACAGGTGGAAGCGCTGCTGATAAGGCACGAATTTTGGGAGTACGTAAGTGGCGAAAAATCAAAACCCACGGATGAGAGCTCACTATCAACATGGAAGGTCTCAGACCGAAAGGCAAGATCTGAGTTGATTTTAGCGTTGGATCCGAGTGTAGTTCGTCATGTGAAAAGGTTGGAGACTGCACGTGAGGTTTGGTTGAAGCTGGAGAGTTTGTTTGCGTCACGAGGCCCTGCCAAGAAGGCAACCCTGATGAAGAGACTCATGTTACAGAGAATGAGTGAGGATCAGAAGGTGACCGAGCATCTCGATTTGTTTTTTGAAGCAGTGGACAAGCTCGAGGAGATGGACATCGTGATACACGATGATTTAATAGCAATCATGTTACTGTACAGTTTACCAGTAAGCTATGAGAACTTCAGATGTGCAATCGAGTCCAGAGATGAGCTACCAACACCTCAGCAACTGAGGGTGAAAATCATGGAAGAAGACAGTTCCAGATGCAACACCTAAGTTAATGACAAAATAGAAGGGGCGATGTTCGTAAATCAGAAAAAGAAGAGTGGATTTGAAACGAGCTTTAAATATAAATGTTTTAAATGTCACAAGATGGGACATAAGGCATCGGATTGCAAAGTTAAACCTAAGAAATCCGACAAGAGAACCTCAGAAGTAAATGGTATCCAGTCATTCGACCATTTGCAAGAACAACATGAAGCTTTATCTATGAATTATGTTTCAGATGACTGCCTAGCTGTTGAAACTAAGCGTCGTCAGGAGTGGTTATTTGATAGCGGTTTTAGTTCACATATGTGTAATGACGCGGGAAGGTTTGATGAGGTACTGCCAACAAATGAGACCTTAAAACTAGCCACCGACTCGCAAACGATCACGCAAGGTAAGGGTACGGTTAAGATATTAGCATGCAACGATGACATGACGCGGAAAATCCAGTTCGAATATACTTTATTAGTTCCGGATCTACGCACCAACCTGATCTCAATTTCAAAACTTACAGACAGAGGCTGCATAGTTACGTTTAAACGTGATGTAGCGTATGTAATGAAGGATGATGTGATTAAGTTGACTGCTGATCGTAAAGGTAATTTATATTATCTGAGGGAACCTAATGCTTCGGCATCTGTTATTTCAGGAAGTATAGATGTGGATTTGTATAGATGGCATGAGCGCATGGGACATTTGAATGCTAGAGATCTTACGAAAGTACTTAGGAAATCAGGTATTGACGCCGTGAAGTCAAATACAAAATTGCAAGATTGTGATGTGTGTGCTATGGGTAAGATGGTCTCGTTGCCTTTTGTGAAGCCCAGTCAACGATGTAACGAAAAGTTGCATATTATTTATTCTGATGTGGTAGGCCCGGTGCGAGTTCAATCGAACGGAGGTAATAAATATTTTGTTACTTTTATTGACGACTGTACTCGTTGGTGTGAAGTCTTCATGCTGAAAAATAAAAGTGACGTACTGTCAAAGTTCAAGATTTTCAAAAGTCAGATTGAAAATGTCACTGGTTGTAAAATCAAATATTTACATACCGATAATGGTACCGAGTTTTTGAATAAAAGTTTTACAGAGTTTTTAGAGGAAAATGGAATCGGTAGACGGCTTACAACGCCGTATACGCCTCAAAGTAATGGTATTGCAGAACGGATGAATAGGACTTTATTGGAAAAGGCAAGGTGCATGCTATTATCTTCTGGTTTACCTCCAAGTTTTTGGGCGGAAGCTGTTGCTACCGCGTGTTACATACGTAACAGATGTCCGACAAGCAGTTTGAATTGGGAAATTCCGTATGAAAAGTTGTTCAATAAGACTGTGAATATTGGATATTTCCACGGACGTAAAAGAAAGACGGACGGAACATCACACTAAAAAAATGTGAAGCTAGCAAGGTCATACAACTTCGTCAGTTGCACACGACCTAACGCTCACACAAACTTACTAGGTGCTACAATCTAACGCCATTTTACCCCGTGTGACAGCGCGAATGACACGCGTGTTGCTTATGACAATATTTATTTTAAAATGCCGTCTTGTGTGGTGAAATCATGTAAAAACTACATGAGTAAACTTTAAAAGTCACAAGGAATCACCTATCACAGGTAAATTATGATTATTCGTTATATTTTCTCCTAATTAAATTTATAAATTGTGATGACAATTTAAAAGACAAAACACAACAGTGTTGCCACTTTTTTGACGGTAAAATTTCCCTAATTGAGGGGAAATCTGTATTTGTCGTATTGGCTCGACTTTAGTATCATAACGGGTAGCTAGGAGCTTAATTTTTTTTTTGGTAATAGATGTTAATAAAACATGTAATCCTGTGAAGTTTCATTTTGCGAAAGTGAATACTGTTCGAGAAAAAAAATCCTAAAGTTTACGATAACATCGGGAAATGTTAGGTTTTTTTACGCCATTTTAACGATTTGTTGCATCAGATTAAGGTTTATTTCTGAAATTAAATTTAGAAAACCATATTATTATTGCTATTCTCTTTAAATTATGTTTTTAATGAAAAAAAAATAAGGTTAGTAGCATTTAACCCTTTAACCGGTAGTGGCTGAATAGTTGCCATCTTATTTTGAACCTTATACGATTGGAATAGGATCCAAAACCAACGAAAAATGGCAACATGTTCTATCGGTTAAAGGGTTAAGGGCTTCAATGACGAAAAAATAAAAGTTTAAAGGTTTTGTTTTTTGGAATCGTGATGAACAAAACGCAATCCGCCATTTTGTGCTGTCAGTGGCTGGCTGTTGACCTGTCATTCGTTGTTGTGTAGGTACCTACCTCCTCGCGTCTTTTAATTTTTTCACTGCCTTAAGCTAGAATCGGGGCACAACCGACTGGTTAGGGTTAGGTCAGGTTGGAAGGCTAAAGGCCGGAGCGTGATCGAAAATAAGAAATAATGATATTGTATATAAATAATCTTCAGACTAAAGGTATCGTTAGGTTAGGTTAGAACTGTGACCAAAACCGCGCGAGCTGAGCGAGCAAAGCGAGCACGCGATACAATTAATATAAAATAACACTTGCGTTATTTTTAATAAGTTTCCTAGTAGTAAAAATCGACGATATGACTGGGTTTCAATTATTCGAAACTGCAGAGGAGAAATTTTTTGGAACCCCTCATTTGTCAGTACCGTGTGCAGTGCACATTTTGATGATGTTGATTTTGTGACTACAGCTAAGGGGCTACGTTGTTTGATTCCGCATGCCATTCCTAAAAGTGTAACAACAACAACAACAAACAACAACAACATTATGATTCTTAAGCTCCCGGCTCCGATATTTCAGAAATTTAAACATTTTTTGTTGCACAAATTTAAACAACTGGGCACAGGCCTCACCTCAACTATGAGGTGGCTCGAGCCATACTCCAACACGCGGGCTCAGTGCGAATAGTTAGAGGGGTGTAAGGTTAATGATAAACCTTCTGTCAGATGTATAAAATAATTAAAATCATAATCGGACTTAAGTTAATAAACCCGGTTAAAATAAAAAGTAAACTTTGGGGAAATTTATGATTTATATGGCATCCCTCAAATTACGCACACACCATAGACTGGCAGCTGCCAGTATCCTTCACTCATGATTCGACGAAGTGGCGTCCGTCTTTCTTTTACGTCCGTGGATATTTCAGGACATTTGGTGCTAAAGTACATGTTTTGGATAAGCAACCAGGAAAAGATAAGTTTGCCGCACGAAGTTCTACTGGCATATTTGTTGGTTACCCTGCTCAGTCAGGAGGTTACAGAGTGTGGATATCTGAGAAGAAAAAGATAGTGATTTCCAGAGATGTTAAGTTTCAGGAAGGAAATCAGAGTGACAGTATTTTGCCGAAAAAAATACCTATGGAACTGCAACGTGAGCAAGAAAGCTGTATCAAAAGTAAGCTTGTCGACGTAGAAATTCCAGATGGACGACCTGTGAGTGTACAAATTCGTGATGAACGCTCAAACATTGAAATTCCAGTTGATCATTCACCAATCGTGCAAATGAGTGATGTGCAACGTACGGAAAGTACGATTACTACTGGTACGAGTGATGATAGTGATCAAGTTGAAAGGGGTATCACTTTGAAAAGAGGCCCTGGAAGACCGAAAATAGAGCGAGGGCATGTTGGCCGTCCTCGTAAAATCTATAATATGGTCGAAGTTAGAGAAACAGATAATAGTGACAGTGAGTCTCAGGTAGAGGAACATCTTGACTGTGTTGATTTTGCTGGAGCTATTGAAACTACTTTAAAAGAGGCCCTAGGAAGTGATGAAAAGTTTCAATGGAAGGAAGCAATTTTGTCAGAGATAAGAAGTTTAGTGAATAATGACACATGGCAGATTGTGAAGAAGCCTATTGATAGAGATGTTGTGGGATGTCGATATGTGTTGACAACGAAGCTAAATGTTGACTTAACAGAGAAGAAGAAAGCTAGACTTGTCGCAAAAGGATACAGTCAACAATATGGCTTGGATTATTTTAAAACATTTGCTCCAGTGGCGAGAATAGCAACGGTACGGCTGTTGGTTGCTTTAGCAGTTGAATTGAATATGGACATTGATCAATTGGATATCAATACAGCGTACTTAAATGGAGATCTGGATGAAATAATTTATATGAAGATTCCAGAGTTGCTTATAGAAAGCTTGGATAGACTAAAAAATGACGGTGGTGATATAGGCAAAAAGGCATCAAAAATGCTTAAGGATATAAAAGCAGGGGGTGATACCTGTCTTTTGAAGAAATCTTTATATGGCTTGAAACAAGCGGGAAGACAATGGAATGTCAAACTTGATAAGCAGCTTAAAGAAATGGGATTGAAACCTACAGTAAGTGAACCTTGCTTATACCATAAGTGTGACAAAGACGGAGCAGATTTATTTGTTGTTGTCTACGTCGATGACATTCTAGTCGCGTCTCGTGAAAGGATTGCCATAGACAAATTTAAGCAAGAGTTGGCTAGAAAGTTTGAATTGAAGGATTTGGGACCAGCCACTTTTTGTCTTGGAATTGATATGAAGAAAAATGGGAATGAATATCATTTGTCGCAGAAGAGGTATATACAATCCATCTTAAAACGATTTGGCATGGAAAACTGTAATCCGGTTAAATCACCGATGGAAGTGGGAAACATGTCAATGAGCGATGATGTTAAGGAAGGTAAATCATTTCCATACAGAGAACTCATTGGAGCGCTCATGTTCCTGAGTGTAGCGACAAGGCCAGATATCGCGAACGCTACGGCGAAGATGGCACAATTTGCGGAGTGTCCTCAAGAGGTTCATTGGACAGCAGCAAAGCGAATCTTAAGGTACCTCAAAGGTACGTTGAATCAAGGTTTGCGGTACAAACCGACGGGTCAATGCTAAAAGGATATGCAGATGCCGATTGGGGTAACTGTGTAATTGACAGACGATCATACACGGGTTATGTTTTCATTTTAGGTGGAGCTAGCATTTCCTGGGCATCACAAAAACAGCGTATTGTGGCAACATCGACCTGTGAGGCTGAGTTTGTTAGTTTAGCTGAAGCTATGAAAGAGGCAGTTTATTTGAATGTTTTGATGAAAGAGCTTCAACTTCATCAATTGTCAAAGGTAAATATGCATGCTGATAACTTAGCCGCGATTTGTCTTGCCGAAGATCCTGGTGTTTATCATGCGAAAAGTAAGCACATTGATATTAGACATTTCTTTATTAGGGATGTGCTTCGTGAGCATAAATCGTATATTACGTTAAGGCATTTACCAACGGAGAGTATGTTAGCAGATATTCTCACCAAACCTTTACCGCGTGTAAGACATGAGTTGTTGAAAAATTGCGTTAGGATTAACATCATCAGTTGAGCTATGCGATAAAGCATGAGTTGAGGGGGTGTGTTGGAAATCAACCTGCATGCTGTATCATCATAGATGCAGCTGCCAAATAGAACTAAGAGTAGTTTTGTATTGTTTACTTTTGTTCTCATGTCATGGCTGTCGCATTCTGAAGTACTCCAAATAAACACCTATCTATTATCTACTCCGCGATTTTGCTCTACCACAAATAACCCCAACAGATACACCTAATTAAAAATCCGAGTAAAAACATAAAAATTTATATTTTACTCCAAAGCTGAAATTAATAACACAACAATGCCAAAAGAGCAACTCAAATCCATTTAATCCTGAACGGAGTCTCCAATTGCCCTTTCCTGCGGACGACGACTAAAAAGAGGAAAAAGGGGGAAAGGTAGGGTTAGAGGCGACCATTTTGGATAAACCCCAGGTTTTTACCCATTAACGATAGTGCTTTTCGTGTGGAAAAGCATGTCTGGCGGATGCGGATATTCCAGACTTACTCTTTTATTGCTCATCTTACAAAACGCTGGCTGATCAAAAAGGTTTTCTAACGTGTTGAAAAATAAGTAAACTGCCATTTTTTCAATCAGTGATCAGAGTCTGAAAGCGTTCGCACCATTACGGAGTCAAACTGACATCGGTGAGGGACGCGAATAGTTCTAATCCCCCCGTGCGTCATAGCCCAGCAGGATAGTAGCGCCGGATGTGCCCATAAAACCTCCTTTCCCCTTTTAGGTGGGTCGTGGTTGCGAGATGAATGCGTCCAGCCGAAGATACGGCGCGATGGTGCGCATTAGCGGAGGCCTACGTCCAGCAGTGGACCAACATAGGCTGATGATGATGTGGTTGCGAGCTCAGTAGGGCCCACATGGTGGAAGACAGCGGCAGGAGTGCGGTAGAGCTCTGGCTCACATTGCTTCGATGGCTCCGTGTTCCTTTTTTTTTTGCTGTCCATTAGAAGGAGTTCCAGTCAAGCTTGACGTCCTAGATGCTGAGGTTGAGCACCGTAGGGTTCTAGTCGGTAGGAGTAAAAGGAGGATTTCTCCACCTTAAAAAAGATAGATAAGCAATAAAGTTCAAAGTTTGACAAACAGCGCAATACACAGTATATTCGTTCAGTGCGTAACCTGTGGTGTTTTAGATTCAAACACATAAAATTGCGCGTTTGAGTGCACCACTTGAGAATACAATGCATATAACAGGCAAATGGTCATCAGTCAGAGATGCAATTTTGTAGTTTGATCCTAAAAAGGAACTGAAATATCACATCACAGCCGCCAGGTCCTAACCGGATTAAGCCCGAACCTCGATACTTCCGCTGAGCAGCTACTGGGATCGGCAGCGGAATAAATGACGTTTCGCTGTCGAGTCAGCCGTTCAGTGACACGGAGAATCGCACTAGAGAGCTTTTCGGCCCCGACAGCTATTTTGCCAAACATCACAAAACATGAATATTGTCTTACTAAAGATAGGAAAACCAGAAAAAGACATTTGGTCTTTTGGCATCAGGCGGGAATCCTATCTTTAGTAAGATGATAATACATTATCCCTCATGCTTTTTTTTTTCTGATTTTATCCTGCAATCAATCTAAGAGACTATAAGCAGATGTGGTGAAGGCGGAATGGGGAAAAAAATGGTGCTACTCTCAGCAGAGCGAGCCCTTGACTTGGCGTAGTCAGTTACTGGCTATCCTGGTCAAATATGTCTCGCCGCTTTTTGAGGCGACGTAGGCTTTTGGGGATAGTTAGCTGCCCTGCGAGCTCGTTCGGATGGTTTTTAAGACGGGACCTATAGTTGTCGCCATGAGATTGGATCTCCTCCTTAACTGTAGGGATGTGCAGAATCTCGTGCACTTCTGTTGTTTTAATAAACCATGGTGCATTGGACAGCTGCTTCAAGATGCTGTTCTGTACCCGTTGTATTTTGATGATATTGGAGTTGCTTGCAGAGCCCCACAGCTGTATACCGTACGACCAAACTGGCTTTTGCACTGCTTGATATATAAGAATCTTGTTGTCAAGAGAAAGCTTTGAGTTTCTTCCTAGCAACCAGTATAGCCCCTTGTATTTCAGGTTAATCTCTTCTCTCTTCGTTTGAATATGTTTGTTCCATGTAAGTCTGCGGTCCAAATGCATGCCAAGATATTTGACCGTGTCTTTATGTGGAAGTTGAACGCCATTAAGGGTGACCGGTGAGCAGTTATCTTTCCGAAGAGTAAAAGTAACCTGGACGGATTTGGTAACACTGGCAGCAATTCTCCATTTTATCAGCCACACTTCCAATTCATTTAGGCTTTTTTGCAAGATCTGGGATGCATGAAATGGACACTTGTTTGAAGTGAATATAGCCGTATCATCAGCGAAAGTGGCGATAGTAACGTCTGGGTTCTGTGGCAAGTCAGATGTGTAAATTGTGTATAGTACTGGCCCAAGAACTGAGCCCTGTGGTACCCCTGCTGATATTTCACGGAAGCCCGAATAACAATCACCTTCTCTGACCTGAAATATTCTCTTGGTGATGTATGACTTCAAGACTCCGTAATAATGTGGTAATAATGTTTTTATTTTATACAACAACCCCCTGTGCCACACTCTGTCAAAAGCTTGTTGTATATCGAGGAAAGCAGATGAACAGTATTCCTTTCTTTCAAACGCCCCTGATATCCCTCATGCTAAAAAATAAAAATAATCCACAAGAATATTGTGTTTATTGTGTGTAAACACTTGACAAAGTTCACATGTCAAAACATTCCATCCGAAAATCTTACTCTTTCTATGAATGACTAGTCATTCATAGGTATAACTTAATTCCATCAAAGTTTACTCTACATTAAACAAATATTTAAAAAAAACCCTAATTAAAGTAATTAAACATGAACTTGAAACTATAAAAGTACCTACTCATTAGCCACTGCAGTTGCCACTGCAGCTTGGGTCTGTTTCGCAAGAACCGTCTATAAAACCATTATACAAATAATACAAAATGATGAGCTTATTAATATTAATTACCCCACTGCACGGCGCAAAATAAGCTTGTGTCGAGCAGTTGTACGTTTGTTTCTGTGTGCCGTGAAGGACATCAAAAAAATGATATTTTAATAAAAAACCGGTAGATAGGTTATGTCAGTACAGATGCGAAGTCGAAAATTGTCCCCTGGCGCACGTACCCTTAATTTGACCGTGTGTACAAGATAGGATGATTATTTACGAGAGCGCAAGCCTGCGTGACAGATAAATGTTGCGCAGTGTTGTTTCATACTGTCAATGCTTTGCTCAGGTGTTCGGAGTTCTGATTTCAGGTGCCAGTTCTTTAGCACAAGTAACCGTAGATAGGTTACTTGTGATAGATCTCTTTTTAATTATAATATTATTGCATCAAACGCATTGATTGATTTTGATAACTCCCACGTCAACCGATTCGCCACAACCTTGCAAGTGTCAGTAAACACCACAATAACTATAACTAACTAAAACTTGGCCTCTTAAACATTATTAAGTGTGAGAAGGTCAAAGGTTGAAGTTGAATTGAAGTTATAGTGTGTGTGGATCAGTTCTGAAATGAACACCATTTGATGATCATTGTATGCCTCCCACGGCATGGCGGAACACCTGATCAAGGTGTCTGTGACCAACCGCTCTACATTTCCAGTTATGGTGAAGGCCTAAGTCCAGCACCTGATGTTATTCAATTAACAGCTTTATGCTACAAAAGAAAACATGTGGAATTCTGAATGATGTGAACAAAATCAGTCGCATTTCACATACTGTGCGAGTACTCTCGATGAAATGCTTGCCCATTGTAAAAACACAGTTGTTTCAGAAAGCTGTCAGAATGGTTGTGATTTCGATTTCCAAGCCAATGGGTTGAGAAAGCTAAATTGAATAAATTGTTCCATCCCGTATTTCGCGCGGCGTGTTAGGTACTATTTGCGCGAGCCGTGTATGTACGAGTACAACACGACACCACAGTATAAACCATACAGTAGGCTTTCTAATTTATGCTAGCGTGTGTGTGAAATCGCGTGTGCGTGATATCGCGACACGGCACGCGACGCTCCACGCACACATTCAAACCGAGAGTGGCACGTTTGTATTTAGATGTTCTACTGTATGGTTTATACTGTGACGACACAGTTTGCAGTTTGCGGATGCGGATGTACAATTAGGAGTTTAGAGACTCTCACTCACGCCATTGCAGCTGAAAGGCAAAATTTGGGCTAACAGCCAGTCAATTATTCTAAAAACTGGGAAAAAATAGCGACCGTGAATAGGTGTAAATTGATAACAATTGGAGTTGTGGTTTTTCAGAACTAAAACATAACTTACACTCACCACTTTATCGCGACATGAATAAGCCATTGTAAATGGCACATTCAGAAACCCACATTTTGCTAAGCAAATGCAAAAGTTTGCGTTTTATTACGGTGTTTTCAATCATCGGAGAGTTAGAACAAGCTCTAAACCAGAATGATTAAGCTCCGGGCCAAGACGGTTGGGCTGTTGTGCTGTACGATCGATTAAAATAGTACTAATCCACTCTTGAACCATGTCATATAAATTTTTGCTTTGGTAGTCACAGAACTTTTGAAGGAGCTGTCAGATTGACATTTGAATCCTCTACCGAAGGTTGTCTTTAAGAGATCGCTTTGTAGCGATAAGACCACCTGAATTTTACTAAAGAAGGTTTTTTCACCGATTCTCTGTAAAATGTATTTTTGTGCAATTAATATTATTTATCTTATTGGCCAGTATGACAAAGAGCTGAAATGACACTACCGGGGCTGATTGTACTAAAAACAACCTGTAGGGCTGGCACGAACCGCTAACGTTTTGGTAATCGAAAAGTAAACGATACTTTTTTTCTTAAAGACGTAGGAAAAAGAAAAAAGAAGTATCGTTTACTTTTCGATTACCAAAACTTTAGCGGCTCGTGTTAGGCCTACTGAACACCACCACCACCACCTTTACGCAAAAACATAAACCTTTCAAGCAAAATCAAAGTTGTTCCAACCAACCGACTACATTTTCACGTTAAAGTTTCAAAAGTAGTCTTACTTTTTTCTTCATTACAAAATATACAATCCTTTCAAAGTGGAGGCTACTTAGGCGTTGATTGTTTTCTTGAACGAAAAAATGAAGGGAAATATATTAATGCAGTATTTAAAAATAGGTAAAGAATGCAATTATCTGGTTGAACGATTGCAAAGGTTTCCTCTCAGCTTAAGCTAAGCCTAATCCCATTGCGTTTACTGTAGGAATATTGAAGAGTCGCAATTCCGACTAACAATTTACCGTTATCAAAGCTTTATTCAATTATACAAACACAAACAAACATGAAAATTAACAGCAATTGGTCAACAGTGGGATTAGAGGATAAAAATGAATGTTGCGTACAAAATAAACATGAATAGAATAAAATTTATTTAAGTTTGACATCACACAGTTCATATGAAGTTCGTAGGACTATTGCTATTGTATGCAATTTGTGTTTTGATATGTTTTGGTATCCTAGAAGGATATTGATATGAAGGATGGGAAATCCTACGAAACATATTCGTAAAATAAAATTTTGTATATGCAATCAAATAAATACTTAACTTCTTAATGTGTAGGCACGTACCATGCATACCTAGTCTCTTGTTAAATAAGAAGTATTTTTCGTTTTTGTGAAAATTGGACTCGAGACTGCATTTTTCTAAATGCCTCATAGTTAAGGATTTGGCACTTGAAAACCTCCACTTGAAACATTCACCCTGTATACGTATGAACTAAAAATACTATAAAATACTGTATACAAATGAACTAAATTGAATACACCTCATGGTTATCCTTTAGTGTTCACTTTTATTGGTTTTGAAACAGGTTTCGAAGAAAATATTTTCAGTGTCTCTGCTAGAACCACGTAAAAAATTATGTTTCAAAAAAATACACCACTGCTAATATTACACCACACGTGCACACCCACGCACAGACAGCTTTAGAGTTGCATGACCCATGTATTTTTTCTTATGATTTTTATCTTTTCTGGTATCTAAACAACTGTGCATTTGTATTTGCTCAAATGCGTTATTGATCAAATTACTTAGTTGTTTTACTATTCATGTCATTCGGTCATAATATTAGGTAAGACAGAAAAAATCAGTGCCAGGATTCGATCCCACGTCATCGGAATTTTGATACAACTCAAGACTCGCTCCCACGCCGCAGAGCTAATCGTCTAGTTAGAAGGTGGACGAAATAGATAACTATGTATTTCGTCCACAACACAAGGCACGCACAAGTCTCAAATTACGTTGTAACTCAGACGTCGTTAAGTTATTTTTTACTCAAATCGAGAACGTAGATATGAACCTACATAGCTATACACGTACAAGGAAAGCATTATGGAACTAAAAAAAGCATTGAACTAGATACTAGATATCGCTGTTGAGATGGGTGATTCAACCGCAAAAGCATGCCTTTACATGTACATGCCTTTACACTCTGTAAATATTCACGTATTATGTTTGTTTATCTCCCTGCTGCACTGCTTTTTATTTATAGTCCAGCAACGCTGATTTTCGCAGCAAATGGGCTGTCACCAACAAAAAGAAAAAAAATAGTTAATTCGTCACACGTTATTGTGGACTGAACTAAGTAATTAATTATACGCTCCCACAGTAAGCGATTTCGATGCAAAGCGTGTCAGCGTTCAAGCTCGGCGTTTGTTTGGTTGTCAGCTCTCGGATATTAGAAACCGATCAAAACAGATGATGTTGTGACTTTAACCGACAGAACTGTCATACATACATACAGTCCTACCAACTTATCTGTGAAATGGCGAAAATTGGAACTACGACCGCCATGTTGAAATGTCATTCGATTGTCCGTGTCAACAATTTTTGAGTACAATGGTTGTTTTATTGTGATATTTCGGAATTTATGAAGTTGAATATGCCGAAAGCCATTAAAAGTGATGCTCAAAACATTATTCTCAAGGTTGAAACCATTTTTAAAGAAGAAGCTCGGGCGAGATCTCCGATTATTCCATTTACCAAAATATACAAACGAATTTCGGCTGAAACAGGTTAGTGTTGTCAGCTTTATTTTTATAAATACCTTTAAACTTAACCAAATATTTAAGTCCACGGAATATTTGTATATATTCTTACTGTAGGTTAACGTAACGGTAACGCACATCTAAAAGGTCACCTGTTAAATGGGTGAACCAACTAACCTGGCGGTTTTTAAATTTCGATGAAAAATAGAATCCTATGTTTCAGGTGTGAGTCAAGGACTCATTTCAAAAATAGATAAAGAAGGGCTTGCAGCAGAAGACACTGTTACTGAAATTCGGACACAAGGCAAGGATAGAAAACGCAAAAGTGGAATCATACACGTTGATGATTTTGACATGGGAGTTATACGGAGGAGAGTACATGAATTTGATTCTGCCAAAAACGAGGTGCCTACTGTTAAAAACCTTCTAGAGGTCTTAAAGACAGAAATAAATTACACAGGACAGCGATGATGATGTCGGTAGTGCAGGCTCATCTAAAGATCATGATGACTGTAAATGTGGTTTTTGATAAATAATTGTAAAGCAAATTGTTTTTTTTATTACATCCATTAGGTACTTACCACTGCGAATTATTATAGTTAGGGGTAAGGTACGGTCTTAACTAAATGCTGCAAATAGTACCTAGTACCTGATGCAGGGAGGGTACATGAATCACATTGAATGAAAGTTTTAAGTGTGAAACATTTAGTATGATTGTTAAGTTTTCTAGATTCTAGTTTATCTCTCTAGTAACTGTTTTAGATATCAAACCTTAATATCTGCAGGATTTCCAATTCACTGGATCACTTTCTAATAAAGCCATTTAATAATCCTGAAGGACAACTGTTTAGCGTACCTACTTAACTACAAAATCATATGTATATTTTATTTTTAATTTATAAATAATTGCAATACTTAATTTTATTATTTTTATTTAACACTTATTTCATATGAAAAATTACCTACTTGTAAAACTCACTCAATTTTAGGCACCTTTTATTAATTAGCAACACTGAATCGACGGTGTCGTCCTCTTTCAGTTCACAGATAAGTTGGTAGGTCTGTAACATAAACGGCCTATATACGAGGCGGAACGAGGCATACTCTAACACGCGGGCTCAGTGCGGATTGTTGGAGGGTTGTAAGGTTAGTGAGCAACCTTAATGTCAGATGTTATCAAGCCGCCCTAAGGCCTCTGACTAGGCTTAACAACTGACATCTAGCGACGTCAACCGGGACCAACTACTTAACGTGCATTCCGATGCACGGAGATGCCCAGAGAGAGAGAAATACACATCACTAAATTTCGGTCGGGGTGGTCGCCCATCCCATTTCCGACCCGGCGTGTTTTGCGTTACAACAGCGATCGTCGGCGATCACTGTCACAACTGCGCCACGTGATCACTAAAAACCGCCTTAATTTTCCCAGGAAAGTTACTACAGCTATCTGATGTTGGTTTTAGGTATATTTAGCATTAAAACGGTGTTCGTGGTCAAATGTGTCAGAAGTATTTAAGAAAGGCGAAGTATCACAACAGAATATGAATCATCATCATCATCATGTCAGCCGAACGATGCCCACTGCTGGGCATAGGCCTGCCCCAAAGATCTCCACAACGATCGGTCCTGAGCTGTCCGCATCCAGCGGCTTCCCGCGACCTTGACAAGATCGTCAGTCCACCTTGTGGAGGGTAGACGAGACGAGACGTTCCGTGGGCAGGCCCACGGAACGTCTTTTGAATAATGATTCACTTTTCTTAGATTTTCTGTCTTATTCTGATTCTTCTGATCTGTCGTTGCAGTATTACGATGGCTTTCGTCAAACTGTCAATACCTTATGACAACTCTATAAATTCATTCCACTTTGATGCTAGTTCTACAGTCGTTTTCCTGTGTAATCATTTATATTTCATACACGGAAGGAACTTTAAGTAGGATTACGTTTTGCTTTCTAGTCTGTAAGCGATCACTAGACTATTGAAACGATGTTCTTAGAAATACCGTAAATAGCTGAAAGATACCAAGACGTACGTACGAGTAAGTAGTTCTTGATATAGTTCTGAATGGATAGGAATTTAAAAGAAATTGGGAAATATTTATTCGTAACATTTCAAAGGTACTATCTGAGGATTTTATTTCAAACATTGTTAGACTGCTATGGTACTAGTGAAACTTAGACAATATAGAAATGCTCTAAGTAGTGAAATGTTTCATATTTTAAGTAAGGTACAAAGTTAGTTAGGAAACATAAAAGTACTCAGTTCAACTGAAAACATCACACTGATTTTTTCAGGAAAATTCGAGCAATTTTCTTAAACCTAACAAGAAAAACTGTTTCTATGTCAACTCTGAATTCTCCCCTTGGCGATTTATTTTTGTCTTTTAATGTGCGAAAATGTACTAATCTACATTTTAATAGAACTTACGAAATAAGAAATTAACTATTTCTCATGCCAATGTTTTCAAACTCCATTCGAGATGAAGTTGTGAATGCATCGAGAGGAAATATTGCTGCAAGCTGCACGGAACAAATTCCAAGTTAAAATGTACCGAGCAAGTTTTGTACCGAGAGAGTTCGTAGTAACTGTTTCGTAGACGCCGTAGTCCCACCCGCGATGCTACAAGTCCGTAGTCCGACTACGGGCCGGTGACGGGGGTCTACTCCGTTTATGTCCGTTGTCCGACTACAGCCAGCCACGTGGAAGGGGGCCAACTCCGGACAGGCGTCGTATCTTAAAATCTTCTTGATAAATGTTTAAGCGTTCAAACCGTTGTAGTTCGAAATTCATTATCAATGTAGTTTAAACAATTTAAGAATTGCATTTTGACAGCGACCTTTTAAGCGTCACATAACACTTCAAACCTTTCGGCATGTAATAAAGTTTATTTTTCAATGACTAAATTCTATCAATATCATCTATCAATGAGTCAAGAAGCTATCAAAATGACCTACCCTGTATAGCCTTAATTCTAGGGAAACGAAACAAACACGTTGTAATAGTGTTTAGTGTGTATGCTTATTCCTTTGCCATTAAAATTGCATCACAATTAATTAAAGCAATACTCGGCAATGATGGCTTAATACAGTGTTTTTCTTCCTAACTATGGAAAAGTGCTTTCAAAATCGAATTATACAGTTTCAGATTTGGTCAAACTCGACCTCGAGACTCCTTTCTGTGTATTTGCACTACCACGCCCACTTGATAAAATTCATACAAAATGCATTACATTCGAAGTATCTCATTGAAATATTTATGTCTAACTATTCCGTTATTGAGGAGTGTTGTCAATTCGAAAGAACCGTATTTGAACGGTCTACTTGAAAACACAATATTTGAATTTGAATAATTGCCTGCAGCTTTCCGCTTCAAAAGGATTTACAAAGAAAGTTGAATTGTTTAATTCATGACTTAACTATAATGATCGTTAGTTTGATTTTTAGAAATATCATAGTCCTCTCGGTATAATATTGCGATTACTTCAACAAAGAACATATATTAGGTTGTGTAGGTTAATTGTTTGGTTTCGCTTGATTTCGAAGAATTAATTTTAATGTTTTGTGTTTTCGTTCTGTCAGAACATATTGCACTGTTTATGAATGTGGGAGTTTAATTTATAAGTTAAAAAAGTTGACCAACAAATATGTAGAGGCTCTGCACCTTAAACAAGGTCACTTTAGTGTTGTTTCTTTAATCTAATCTAAGCCCACAAAAGAACTCAGATCCACAACCTTTGCGTTCGAAAGTATGCGTTGAACAGTCACTGTGGACTTGACTTTTTAATTTGGAACGATTTGATTGGTTAGGGGACGTGCTAAATCTAAGTATGAAATTACTGCATTCTTAACGCAAACGGACTAAAGCATTGTAAATGAGCTATTTCAACAAATAGGAATATGCCAGAGTTCGAAAGAACACTAGAACGCGTAAACTTTCACTAGAAAAATAAGAAGACGTATATTTTGTGCAGATATAAAATAACACTACTGGTATACTTGAACCTATGCGGAGTAAGTGTAGAGTTACATATAAACCCTAGAAGTTTAAATCTTGCGTACAAACTTAGTTTGTTCTTAGAACTTAGTCAGAAAACATGAAGAAAAACTATTCATCATGAGAAAAAATTACCACGTTTAATATAAATTAAATCAAGTAAAATCAATTCCACTATCAGGTACATTGATTTGAATAAACAAAACGTTACATCAATAGTTGGTTTATTCTGAAAATACTTAAATTCGGTGAAAGTTGTATGGAATTATCTCTTTGCAGACAAAATCGCTGACAAAATCAAGTTTAAACTATTTATCCATAGCTGAGTTTTGGCTACCTTTGTTCGCCCATCCTATTACATGTCTAACAATTCCAGTAACGTTATTACAAATGAAATGCTTTATTTCGACCGATAGAATACGATAGTTATGAAATTTGATAGTAATTTCGTACCTCGTTATTTACCGAATTGAATTTACCGTTGCTCATCAAGAGCTCAGCCTTTGGTCAGCCACTGAGCCACACTGGCCGTGCCGAGTTATTAGTGAGTTACAGGAATACCCGGAATTTCCGGTAACACTATTGAATTAATGTTCAATATTCTGTTAATATCAGAAACCAGAAATCGACGTTTTCCGAGTTAATTCTATTCAATTTTAAAATATCCATTTCATTAACATACATAACGTAACATACCCTCACGACCTTGTAAAGGGTACAGGGGTTTGTCAAAGGCACACTGATTGTTGCCGTCGTGGTGAACGGAACATTCAGAAGCCCACATTGCGCCTAGGGAATTTGAACTCATCGGGGTAAGAAGCGAGCCTACCGCCGTTATCCGGGTTGCGTAGGTTGTTGTGTTTTCCATCACCAGAGATTCAGCCGAAAATTGTACAATGAACACAAAGTAGGTGAGTTCCGGACAGATTTGATCTCGTTACCACGGGGTTCCGAGCCAACTGGGCTGTGCTGAACCACTGGGCCACGACGCTGTCTTTAATTAACATACCCCCACAACTACTTTGCACGCTGGGTAATTAGAAGCATGTTGATTGTTAAGGTCGGTTTTATATAGGTGTTTTACTTCACCGGTGAGTTAGGTATTTGCAAATTGTATGTACAATTACCACAAAGTGGGAGTAACTACACGGGTTACAATTTATGATAATGAAAAATTGGGCCTCCACTCTGTATTAAGTAGTTATTTCATTTACTAAGACGGCAACTTTAAAAAAAAAATTGCGCTACTTCTTTTTGAGAGCCTTAATTTCATAATATCTTCCTCATTGATAATATAATAAGAAAGAGGTAGATAGGTTATGTCAGTACTGATGCGAAATCTAAAATTGTCCACTGCGTCCGTAACTCCGTGCCTATAACGTGTGAACAAGATATTGTGATACATGTTGCAGTGTCGCCTTAAACTGCCAATGTCCAATTGATCACCCTTCTACCAGTAAAGGATAGCCTTGCGTTTCTGTTGCGAACATTCTTGGCATCGATGTTCGCAGAAACCTTAACCAACAGGACTACATCGAGAGCGGTATTGAAACAACATTCCGTCAGCTCCGAATCCTGAACAGAGGGTGGATTCTTCAATCCTAAGCAGCTCTGTATGAGGCAAGTTCGCTCGAGTGTAGAATACTGTTCGCATCGCTGGGACGGTCCCGCATAGTACTTACTCCAAGCTGCCGACAGGTTGCTGCAACGTGCTATGCGAATTATAATCCCGGATGGATAACATAGCAGGCTAGCTATGCACAAAGTACGGTCCGCGTGAATCCAAACTGCGAGATCGATGTTTTGTTTTAAAATGTTAATAAACAATTTTAAGAATCGTGAGTTTTAACAGAATTAAACAATACCATAGTTAACTGAATTTTTTACCCACATTTACACTCAACTACACATAAAAACTAAAAGAAAGGGTAAAAAATAAGATTAACATTCACATGTAACATAAACAAAAAAACATGAATGTGTGTCGCAACGATGCTTAATAGCTAATAGCTCCGTGAATTTTTTTCTTATCAGAGGCTCAACAGCGTTATTTATTTAAGGTAAAGCGAACGATTTACTAATAAAAGTATAGGTTTTTTTTGTGTCCAGTTTTTTTTATCAATGCCGATGTTCAGCAATAGTAGCGATAGCAAATGTTAGTAAAAAAACACAGCAGTGCGTAATGATACTGGGCTTTATTGATATTATAATTATTGTTTTGTACTTTGCAGAACCAAAATAATGGTCTGTAATCCTTCTTATGCAATGAATGTTATGACTTGTTGCCAAATTACTATTGTTACTTAGTTAAAGCGGTAATTTTGGTTTGCTTAAAAACCATATTAATCTGCTAGTTGAACAAGAAACCGTAATGTAACGCAGTAAAAGTATCTTTAAAATGGCTAGAGAGTAAAAGATATGCACTTCCTAAGGTAGAAATGACAAGAATAGTAAACTTTAAGAATACGTTACCCAAACTAAAATTTTGTCTTTGCTTGTCACCGTTACCGTTACTGTACCGTTATTTAGCTAGGTACTCTTAATTCCCGCGTCACACGACGCGCGACTCTTCAAAGAGAAATGCGCGAGAGGGCAGGCGGGCCTGACATTCGCAACTACGCCAAAAACGGCGAATCAGCTGCATATAAACTTCCCACGAATTGCCGAGACTGAACGCTCTTCATTTCATTTATTAATTGCAAATCACATTACATTGAATAAGTTCTCAAAGATAATCGCAGCAGCAAATGTGACCTGGAAGGGCAACACCGAGAGAGGGCTGTTGAAACACAAAATATTTTCAAATACATGCATTAATAAATAAAATTACAATAAATGATAAAACGCCTAAAATCGTATCATTGCTCCAATTTAGGATATTTATCATCATTATGTCGTCCGCAACGTGTTAAGATTTGATGAAAATAAAAGAATATTGGCAAAAAGACCAAAAAACTTAAAACCCCTCTTATTGGACTGGCTCATGAAATTAGCTTTTTCCAGGCCGAGTTTATCGAAATAAAAGTAAGTCAAATACATAATTGAATTTTGGTGCATAACGTAACATAGAAATTTCTGTGCGAGTCCAATATATTTTCGGCTCTAAAGGGATAGGCAGTTGAAGAATCATATGGTTCGGCTAATCTAGAACCGTATGTTGGCGACTGCCTGCAGAAATGTCGTATCTATTTGCTTGAAGAGCGCTTCCTGTTACCAACCAAACAACGTAAAAGAGACTTCCACGAAGACTTGCAGAAATCCCGTTTTTTATATAAAAAAAGATTTCATAAGCGGCAAAAACATTTGGTAACACTTTATCTTCGGTGGCTAAACATTTCTCTTGGAGGATCATTTTTTTGTCCGTCCGTCTGTCTGTCAAGACCCTTTTTCAAAACGTCATTTGGCAAAAGTTTTATTCAAATCCATTCAGTAGTTTTCAAGAGCAACACGGCATATCCAGACATACAAACTTTCACATTTATAATACTTGTATTAGTAAGATATTGCATAGTAAACTTTACCACAGTTGGTCATTTGCTACCAAAGTCGATCTTAAAGAGCTACATTTTCAGTAAGCTGTCTGATGCGATGTGATCGTTCACATTTCGCGTATCAACTCACATGGCCGGCTTATCTGCTCGCCGGCGCTTGTGAAGCACGATGAGTAATAGTGAGCTGGTTTTCCGCTAGAACTTAACCTCAGTACACAGAGAACAGTAAAATATCTACATACAAACGTGCCGCTTTCAGTTTGAATGTGTGCGTGCGTTTCGCGCGCCGTGTCGGTATGCGATTTCACGCACACGCTAGCATAAAATATGGGGGAACAATGTGGCGGCAGTACGTACGGACTGTGCCGCGTGTCTGCGAGCAAGGCGCGTCCGCGTGGCTAATAACTCGGCGGGCGGCCTTAGATAACCTACTGTTCATACTGTGACTTAACGCTAGAATATTTTACCAGTTGTATTTAGTTATGTTACGGGCCGGGAGGTGCCCGTGGCGCAGTTGGGACAGTGATCAGCGATCGCTGTCCTAAAGCAACTCACGCCGGGCGGGAAAAGGGTTGGGTGTCCAACCCGACCGTAGTCATGTGTTTTCCGGGCATCTCCGTGCTTCGGAAGGCACGTTAAGCAGTTGGTCCCGGTGGACGTAAGATGTCATTCGTTAAGCCTAGTCAGAGGCCTTAGGGCGGCTTGATAACATCGGAGGTTGCTCACTAACCTTTCACCTCTCTAACAATCCGCACTAAACCGGCGTGTTGGAGTATGGCTCATTCCACCTCTTAGTTGAGGTGAGGCCTGTGCCCAGTAGTGGAACGTAAATAGGCCGTTTATGTTATGTGATGTCTAGTGTATCCCCTTATGTTATTTGTGTTTTCTTCTAACTAATATCAGAGCCTTGTTTTGTTTAGTTAATTAAAATAGTTTGGTCTTGTTTTAACCAAGCAACTGTCTAGATGCTGAAGCTACGTACTTATTACTATGACCATTCACAATCAGTAAAAACGACACCAGTACGAGTATACCACCGAGCACTAATTATACACTAATCCATCAGTGATGGTTCAAATAACTGCAAATCCTGTTAATGTGACCACCACTAAATTTTTGTTTTCCTAAGTTACTTTGTTGTTAAATAAAATAGAATAAGCTTTGCGCATTAAGGATGAACACTATAGTCCGTATATAGTAATTCACGTTAAGAATGTAGTAATTTCTGAATTAAAATCTGTTGCACACAAAAAAACTCAGATCCACAACCTTTGCGTTCGAATGTATAATAATAATACACGCAAGCTTCAAAGGACCGGATCCCTATGGATCCGTGAATTTAAATGTACCAACATAATAATCTTTATTTGAAACTCATACAATTTTACAAAACCATTGAAGCGGTAATGACTGCAGTAGTCGTGAACTGAGTTGCAATCATTAGCGCCCACCTCTAAGACAGACATTTTCGTTTCAGACAACTGGGAGTAAAAAAATAGCTTGACCATCTGCATGTTATGTATGACTGGTGTGGGTGTGTGGGTGTGTGTGTGTGCGTGTGTGTGTGTGTGTGTGTGTGTGTGTGTGCGTGTGTGTGTGCTTGAGTGTTCAACTGGTCACTATGGACTTGACTTTCTAATGAGGAACGATTTCATTGGTTAGGGGGCGTGCTAGATCGAAGGACAAGTTTGAAATTACTGCATTCTTAACTCGAACGGACTAAAGCTATCCCTAAAGTATTGATATTATTTATGTAATACTTAAACCCGGTACTTTT
The DNA here is from genome assembly GCA_950022985.1 of Udea ferrugalis. NCBI lineage: Eukaryota > Metazoa > Arthropoda > Insecta > Lepidoptera > Crambidae > Udea > Udea ferrugalis. Next base: position 4,728,129 of record OX465515.1, read on the forward strand.
AAAAATGTCTGTCGAAACCTTTGAGCTAAACAAAAAGGGGAAGACTCGTTTACGTACACGTCATTCAGACGTCATTTCCATGTTTTCGAATTCAAGAAGTAAGAACCTACTCGGTTCTTCCTGTTTTTTGTTGATTTTTAAGTTTAAGAGGAATACGCAATTATTTGAAACTCTTTAGTTCATAATAATGTTCGGAATACTTTTTTTTTGTTACATTGTTAGTTTATCGTTTCAATGAAAGATCATAACAAAAAAACGCCTATTTTATTTGGCTCGAGCACTTTTTCGATAACTAAGTAAGTGATACTAAAGAGCTGTTAAGTATTTCCACACAAATAATCGAAAATGGACACAACTGTGCCACGCAATAATTAGTACCCAACGGCGCTCTGTGGGCGGCAGCTGTTCCTGGCCGTATGAATTGAAAGCGTGTATAAATTGTCATAGGTCTGTAAATGGATTGTTAAGTATAAGTTAGTGAAATAAGGTTCTAAAATAATGAAGTGTTCCCAGTGCTTAATAAATCCATAGGGCTAAATTTTTCTCGAGTGTCTTCACAGGCCTCATGCATCGTGATGAATGATCACCAAGCCGTTTACCTTATTGGGAAACATCACCGATTTATCAAAAGTCAAGGCAATTAAGTTCTTAGCATGTTGAGCCAATGCCAACGCTTAGACACAATTTAGTTCGTTATTTTGATCAATACCAAGAACAACAATCCTCATGAAGTAACAAATTCTCATTGTCTTTTACAGAAAGCAAAAATCAAAGTGAAGTTAAGCTTGAAGTGAATGTTGCATTGAGAATGAAATACCTGATAAGTCATATTAGCTGTTGGTAGATTATTGAGTTCAGCAGTAAGTGACGAGTAAGGAATTTCAGTTAGCATTTTGGAAGCTGTGTTCGGCAATAGGACTACTTTCAGCTGAACGTTTTTCCCTTTCACAGCTACGCTACTTCATCACGCTCGGATAGGCAGGGCAGTCCAGCTCGACACTAAATGAAAACTGGACCATTCCGGGCGAACACGCCCCACAATCCCCTACGCATCTATGCAACTGTGAAAAAGTCAGATAAGTATTGAACTTGTGAAAGTTCTATTTTATTATTTTCTCTTTTTATCGCAGCGAAGAATATCTGGCGAGCACGTTGTAGCTAATTATCATTACCATTCTTCTCTCTTGTTTAGAACAGAACTATTATCTTAATTTAGATATATTGACCGATGATAGGTGTAGCGGTCAGCTTTTACAAAAAAGGAAACCCGATCCCCGCACAGCACAAACATTAGTGTGCATTTCTGTTTGTAGTGGTCTGGGTGTTTCCTGTGCGTATTTCATGTATGCACTCACAAAAAAAAAACAAACCATAATCCTACGTCTGATCGTAATCTGAATAGGTCGATACTAATAAAAATAAACATACCTATAAATAAAAATTATAAATTGTTATTATTATTCTACAATTTTATAAACTTAACTCGATAGAAAAAAAGCTCCAATTTACCCCTTTTGTAGTGTTTACAATTATCATGGCAAAAATAATAATCTTTTTCACTAGATTATATCCACTGAACATTTATAGACTAATTCGTAGAGTTTAACTCGCCTTATTGCCATATTTACAACGTTAAAAAACCTACGAAATGCGCGACTGCGGCTACGATGATGACTCTTTTCAAGGAAAACCTGTCCTTAAGCTTCATACTTATTTTAAATATTCCAGAAATCTGTACATTTGTGCACGCCTATGCCAGTAATCAACCAGAATGCTGCCCGGTTTTAAAATTCCATATTTTTCAACGAGTTGTCAATTTTTCTAGCCCATTTCAGCTGAACTACCCGACATTTTGTGGCGGCAATCTGGAAGTCAGTTTTCCAATTCTACGCGTACCATCCAACCTATGGAACTAATCTGTGCGGCATTCGACAGCGGCATTTTACCTGAGAAACTAAAAGTTATTTTCACTCTGCCGGTTTGAATCCGGTCTGCCATCCTTGGCATGGATATTCGCAGCAACCTCAACCAACGGGACTACATCGAGAGCGTTATCAAAACAGCATCCCGTAAACTTGGAATCCTGAACAGAGTGAGGCGATTCTTCACGCCTGAGCAGCTCTGTCTTTTGTATAAGACACAAGTTCGCTCTTTATCCGCATCATTGGTAGCCCAGAGGCAACTATGGCTCTGGAGCCTCTCCAACTGCGTAGAGACATTGCCAAGTTGAGTGTCCTCTACCGCCTTTACAACGGCGAATGCTCTGAAGAGTTGTTCCAACTGATCCCGTCCTCACCCTTCCACTCCCGCACCACACGCGCTGGTCTGCGTCAACATCCACACACGATCCAGCGACTGTCGGCCCGCACCAAAAGGTTCGGTGATTCGTTCCTGTGTCGTACTATCCAGACGTGGAACGCTCTTCCAGCGCATGTGTTTCCTTCTTCCTACAATCCCGGGTTTTTTAAGCGGGGCGTGAAAAGGCATTTATGCAGGCCTTCAAAATGAGATTGACCAGCAAAGTAGTTTTCAATTACTGTGCTTGTCAACCCCATATCTGGACCTCACGACTGCTTCCCATCAGGTGGAGTGAGGTCATCTTGAAAACCACTATAAAAAAAAAAAAAAAAGAAGCGCAAAATAACACCCTTTTATTTAATGTTTCAGGAATTCAGTCAGGTTTCAACGGACAGATGAATTTTTATTGACTAACATGTTGGCCCATTGATTTAAAAAAAAGAGGAAGATACGTTAGGTTCGAAAACTGGCACATGACATTGACATAATGAATGTCGTGCACGCCACAAGTCGCTGTCATATTGGCATGCAAACATGTCCATTGGACCTGTTTTAGGGTGGCCACTTTTGGTACGAGGATGGGCATCTTCCTCTCTTTGTTTATATCAACGGTTAGTCCTCACTTTGTGGACCTGACGTTGACAGCGTCAACCGCGCAATGTATGTAAGTGATATGGAAGTTAATGTCCAAGAGGATTTTTTAAGTGCTTGCCGAATTTCTAAGGAGCGACTTGTTATCAATTATGAACTTAATTCACAGAACTTCTGAAGCGATTAATTTCTCATTCAGCGTGAGTTAGATATAGCTCATCAAATGCCCCTGGTCTCAAACAGTTTAAAAGGTTAAAAGCCATGTGAGATAAGATAATATCTCGCGTAAATCTTGTTAACTCTTGTATCCTGTCTCGCATCGTAGTCAAAGACCTAATAAATGCAGCCCTTTGACAGGCAAACTATTTCCGATCCCGTTGCTAAGCGACGTGGGCGTTGAAAGCGGCCGTCGACGCGAGAGCATGGGATCAATCGTGTAGGAGTTACGACTCGTCCTTGACCAGCTTCTAGTTAATTGGTTATCACCTCTGCGACCTGCCTCTGAGCGAAATTGCATGTACGCTCTGACGTTAGGTGCCACACACGATGTGATGTCTCTATCTTGCATGACCATATCTAAACCTTCACCTATAGCAGCCCTTAAACAAAGCAACATACGCTGGATCTAAAATAGGATGGGTGCTTACCATATCTGAAGAATGGTGCATGTTAGAGCATATCCGTGCATTGAAAGGCAGTTGGTACCGGTTGACGTCGCTAGATGTCAGCTGTTAAGCCTAGTATGGCCTTAGCTTGATAACATCTGACAAGAAGGTTTATCACTAGATACAACAGCTACAAGATTGTTCGAGCTTTTTGTCGATAAGGAGGTAAGTTTCAATGCTTAAAAGTTCATTTAAAAAAACTCACACGTGAAACACACACACATTGTAATTATAATAAAAGTAAGACCTTATTTACCATAAATAAACTTTTATTTTCAGTTCTTTGAATTATTGCTAACAGTAGCCACTTTAAGCTTTTAATAAAATATTTTTACTCCTGGGCAGCGATTCAGGATCCTTCGAGATCTCATTTGCCGACCGAAGCGGTTGATATCGGTCGGTATCTTAATTTTTCAATTTAGGATCACCGGAGACATTATCCAGTCGAACCATGACGTCATTGCGTCGGTTACCCTAGTTACAGTGCGTGCTAGTTCAAACCTTGCGACAATCGTGCGAGTTGAAAAGGACGGAGCTAGAAGAATACCTCTTTCCTTCTAACTCCGTCCTTTTCAATTTGCCACTAATCGCTCTGTCTGAACTAGCACTTCGAAACGCCATTCTGACACTTTTCCTAACGTTTGTATTATTTATTTACTTAAAGATATTTTATTTTTGATTTTTCGGCGGATGTGTAGGGTGCATGTAGTGTAATCTTTGCAAATACAGAAAATTTGCTGCATTCCATTAATAGGATCGAAGATTAAGAATATAAATTGTATGAATTGGGAAAATCTGCCGAGACTTTTCCAGAAAAATACCAAACTCTGTGTGATGATGTGTGATGTGATGTGATCTTGGAATCTTCTAGTGAGTTAGATGGTAGGAAACAAATTGGATGCACTAGATAAAATAATTATTGAGAATTATTTGTTGAAAGAAATTTTCGCGATTCAAATGGTTAGTGACATCTGTTGATAAATTGATTAAACTAATGTCTATATCCCATGCTTACGCTGACGTTTGAACCATAGTGTGCTTTTATCAACGGAGTTGAAGTGACATCTGTTATCAACCATATTAAATTAAAAGTACTTTAAGAAACTGAATTTTAAAAATTGCACCGCAAATAACTTGCCATCCAGCTGTTTAGATTTATCAATGAAATTATTAAATCATCAAATATTAAATTAGTTGACTGTAAGGTAACCAATTTGTATAACAATCATTTTTTCCAATAATACCCAATTAATCCTTTAATTCCTTGAATTCCCTGACTGGTATTTACAGTCATATCTTCTTTCTACCTTCGGTCTGTGAAATCGATCATCACCGGAATCGATGATGAAAAACTTATCTAAAAGTTTGAAATTAACTATCGTATAGAAATAATATTCCTCCCAAAGTTTGCCGCTTGTTACTAATATTCCAGCTTCTTAATGTAAGGCTTAATCGCATTATGACAACGTTCTGCGAAATGAGAATTTGGCGCTATCTCGCAGACGCATTTTAAAATACCTATGTATTTGCGAGATGCGTCTAATCCATTTTGCTGTTCTGTAGGAGTCTTCATGGGCAAATATCGCCTGAATCAGCAACTGATGATGATTTTCATGATGAAACAAAACCTTTTTTAACAGGAGGCAAAAATAGTCTGTGGTTCCTCTGGGTATTGACTTGTTTATGGTATTGGCTATCGAGTTTTGCATACGATTTTATGACGATTAGTAGGTATGTCAAACTGACATTCGCACTTGCGTGTACTTGTCTTTAATTTGCCTATAATTATAGGTTCAATTTATTTACTTTGTGAATAAATAAATAACATTTTGGATGGAAAAAGTGGCAGTTCCAGTTAATAAGTACATTTGAATTCATCGTAACATTTTACTTGCCTAGTCCCATACGAACTAAATAAAATTAATACGAGGGCCGCTTTATGGGTAAAATAAGTCGGCAAACAAAATAGGAACACACGTTTTTTCAGGTAAATAATTTACAAAACAAGATTTCAGCTATTTCTTGTCGTATGACTAAAGAGCGTAAAGGCTTGAACCTAAACAACAATTGAAATAATAAAATTCATAACCGTCTCAATCATTTTGCCGTACATCCTGTGTTTTGTTGTGTCTACTTATTGCCTGAGAAAGATTAATAGCTTATAATTGGATTACTTTTTTTCAGAATGGAAACTTATGTTGATATTCAAACTTGGGATAGACTGCTTGTATGTGTGAAAGAAAAGCACCCGAAACGGAACTACTATAATCTGAATTATTTACTGAAGTCTTGATAAATGAACTACCTAATGGTTCTTTGCTTCCTCTAGTAAATCAAACACAAATAGTGTTGTTCAATAAAAAAAATACTGCTTATGTACACATGTGCCCTGGAAAAACCCTATGAACTGAAACACTGAACAATACTTACTTATCGGCATCAGTGGGAAACAGACTTAAATATAACGTTTTATTAGGGGATATTTTTAATTTGTTTTATTTGCAATACCATTCATAGTCATAACATACATCACGACCATTTTCCCAGGCGAGGTAGTCAGAGGCACACTGATTGTTGCCGTCATGATGAACGGAACATTCAGAAGCCCACATTTTGCCAATGAAATTTGGTAGGAGGCGACCCTACTGCCTATATCCGGGTTGCTTTGGTTTTTTATAGTTGTTATCCATCACCGGAGAGCCAGCCGCAAATTGTACAATGAACACAAAGAAGGTGTTCCAGCCAGTCAGTTCTCTGGACAATCGGGTTCCGAGTCAGAGTGTTTAGCCACTGGGCCACGTAGCTCATAAATACATAGTATCGTTGTTAAACGTAGTATTATAAGGCATTTTTTGTGCGTCGGCTTACTAGGTACTCTGAATATCAGCAGGCGAGCCCAAGGCCTCACCCCCGCCATGGGTGGGATGGAAAGCATTCACCCCGTCAAAAAAAGGCTTCTCTATAATACAGGCGATCTACGATACATATTCGCCATATTCTATAACTACTGTGACTTTGCTCAGGCTGGTTTCAGTCACCAAAAGCTCGAATTTCTCAAACAACCTACCTCTAGACAACCTAAGAGGCCCTAGTTAGTGTAGATACGCAAACTTGAAACCTGGTAAAAGGTAGGTATTGTGCCAGTAAAATTAACCTTTTTTTTCATTTCTTTGGCCCATTTATACTCATTCATGCATATAAAGGAGGGAGGTGCCCGTGGCGCAATTGTGACAGTGATCGGCGACCATCGCTGTTGTAAAGCAATACACGCCGGGTCGGAAATGGGATGGCTGACCACCCGGACCGAAATTTAGTGATGTGTATTTCAGGCATTTCCTTGCTTCGGTAGGCACGTTAAGCAGTTGGTCCCGGTCCCGGACGTCGCTAGATGCCAGTCGCTAAGCCTAGTCAAGGCCTTGGGGCGGTTTGATAACATCTGACATTAAAGTTGCTCATTAACCTTACACCTCTCCAACAATCCACACTGAGCCCGCTTGTTGGAGAATGGCTTGTTTCAGCTCATAGTTGAGGTGAGGCTGTGCCCAGCAGTGGGACGTATATAGGCCGTTTATGTTATACATATAAAAATTATAGAGTTACAATCGATCAATAAGTTATTGAAACAATTATATTTTCCTAATTTAATTAGTTTTTTCATTACGTTTTGTCCATATCGAGTGGTCTGTACCAGTCGATTCATTATCTACAAAAGAAGGAGAAAATGTTCGGCCATTCTCGTAATTCTTGTCAATGACGAGTGTGTTGTCAATTGCGTTAAGAAAGTGTAACCTAACGCTATGACGTCCCTCTCGGTGTGCAAGTGACGTTCTATATAGTTACTGAATCTCAATATCCAGTGTTACCGTTTAAGGAAATAAAAACACACTTAACTGTACCTTGTAAGTTACCAATTTTTTTTAAAATCAAACATAAGGTAGTCGTTATTAAGTCACTAACTCCGCAGCACATAGTATCTAACCACACTATTTTGTCCCAACATATAAAACTAAATTCGAACACGCTTTCGAAAAGAGTCTGCCTAGCAATGAATTTTAAAGGTCAATAAGTTCCTTCGCTCAAAACTTATAGCAAACTTTGATTAAAACAAAAAGAGGAAGATGCACTTTACGTTCTCACAATTAGCCGTAGTCAGTCTTATGAGCTTGAACGCAACAGGTCCTTTGGACCCGATTTTGTAGCACGCATAGGCAGAGGCCGCAGCTTTTTCTTTTTAGTTAAATCAAAGGATGCAGATAAATAGTTTTTTTGTTTGTGCTCAATTTACTATACTCAAAGAATAGAATTTGGTACCACAAAACAAAAAGAAACACAAGAAAAACAAAAATAACTTAACCACCTTACAAATAGGGATGCAGCAAAATGGTCTCCGCTCAGCAAGTACGATGTAGTGTCGGCAGAGCCCGTCACGATGACTGGTATTCTGCGGATACTATACTATGCACTGAAAATTACAATGTTGAAGTCTATATTTTCAAATCTGCCAAATTTGGCTACTTTTGTATTTCGTCGACCTACAATCTATGCCATTGCCAAAATGGCAGGAATTTGCACAATGTCTTTTAATATCATTTCTACTTAAAAATTCGTTAGATGTGAAAATACTATCTTTTAATTTTTAGACTCTAATCAAATAAATCTAAGGGAGGAGAAATCCGTTACACTAGTTGGCACTAGTGGTTGTAAGCTATTTCATAATCATAATGAAGTTGAAATGATAATTGGAGGTCAATAAGAAAATAATAATCAATACGCTTATTGTCCAATCAGTGACGTTGTCGCTTGACAGCTTACGGAAACGGCAGAAACTCACTGGGTGGTAGATTGGGGCTTCCGACGTAATAATCTGACTTTATGACCATAGCCTCTCGCCTGTCATTAGGAGTCTATTGGCTTTGAGGTCGCTGACATGAGTACCTACATATTTTTATTTTTTTCAGAAATCTCTTTTAAAACAGAGCTAAGTAGTAACACTAAAATATTCTTTAAAATCTGTGGTCTCGAACCGAATTCGAATAAAATGCCGTTGTGAATTGCGTTTTATAATATCGAAACTCAAGCTCGAGTTCGGGATTCGTTCGAATGCGCTATTTCACCGATAGATCGCGAATCGCCCTCCTGGGCATCGATTCAGGATCCTTCGAGATCTCATTTGCCGACCGAAGCGGTTGATATCGGTCGGTATCTTAATTTTTCAATTTAGGATCACCGGAGATATTATCCAGTCGAACCATGACGTCATTGCGTCGGTTACCCTAGTTACAGTGCGTGCTAGTTCAAACCTAGCGACAATCGTGCGAGTTGAAAAGGACGGAGCTAGAAGAATACCTATTTCCTTCTAACTCCGTCCTTTTCAATTTGCCACTAATAGCTCTGTCTGAACTAGCACTTCGAAACGCTTTTCTGACACTTTTCCTAACGTTTGTATTATTTATTTACTTAAAGATATTTTATTTTTGATTTTTCGGCGGATGTGTAGGGTGCATGTAGTGTAATCTTTGCAAATACAGAAAATTTGCTGCATTCCATTAATAGGATCGAAGATTAAGAATATAAATTGTATGAATTGGGAAAATCTGCCGAGACTTTTTTAGAAAAATACCAAATACTGTGTGATGATGTGTGATGTGATGTGATCTTGGAATCTTCTAGTGAGTTAGATGGTAGGAAACAAATTGGATGCACTAGATAAAATAATTATTGAGAATTATTTGTTGAAAGAAATTTCCGCGATTCAAATGGTTTGTGACATCTGTTGATAAATTGATTAACCTAATGTCTATATCCCATGCTTACTCTGACGTTTGAACCATAGTGTGCTTTTATCAACGGAGTTGAAGTGACATCTGTTATCAACCATATTAAATTAAAAGTACTTTAAGAAACTGAATTTTAAAAATTGCACCGCAAATAACTTGCCATCCAGCTATTTAGATTTATCAATGAAATTATTAAATCATCAAATATAAATTAGTTGACTGTAAGGTAACCAATTTGTATAACAATCATTTTTTTCCAATAATACCCAATTAATCCTTTAATTCCTTGAATTCCCTGACTGGTATTTACAGTCATATCTTCTTTCTACCTTCGGTCTGTGAAATCGATCATCACCGGAATCGATGATGAAAAACTTATCTAAAAGTTTGAAATTAACTATCGTATAGAAATAATATTCCTTCCAAAGTTTGCCGCTTGTTACTTAATATTCCAGCTTCTTAATGTAAGGCTTAATCGCATTATGATTACGTTCTGTGAAATGAGAATTTGGCGCTATCTCGCAGACGCATTTTAAAATACCTATGTATTTGCGAGATGCGTCTAATCCATTTTGCTGTTCTGTAGGAGTCTTCATGGGCAAATATCGCCTGAATCAGCAACTGATGATGATTTTCATGATGAAACAAAACCTTTTTTAACAGGAGGCAAAAATAGTCTGTGGTTCCTCTGGGTATTGACTTGTTTATGGTATTGGCTATCGAGTTTTGCATATGACGATTAGTAGGTATGTCAAACTGACATTCGCACTTGCGTGTACTTTAATTTGCCTATAATTATAGGTTCAATTTATTTACTTTGTGAATAAATAAATAACATTTTGGATGGAAAAAGTGGCAGTTCCAGTTAATAAGTATATTTGAATTCATCGTTACATTTTTCTTGCCTAGTCCCATACAAACTAAATAAAATTAATACGAGGGCCGCTTTATGGGTAAAATAAGTCGGCAAACAAAATAGGAAACACGTTTTTTCAGGTAAATAATTTACAAAACAAGATTTCAGCTATTTCTTGTCGTATGACTAAATAGCGTAAAGGCTTGAACCTAAACAACAATTGAAATAATAAAATTCATAACCGTCTTAATCATTTTGCCGTACATCCTGTGTTTTGTTGTGTCTACTTATTGCCTGAGAAAGAATGGAATGGAAACTTATGATGATATTCAAACTTGGGATAGACTGCTTGTATGTGTGAAAGAAAAGCACCCGAAACGGAACTACTATAATCTGAATTATTTACTGAAGTCTTGATAAATGAACTACCTAATGGTTCTTTGCTTCCTCTAGTAAATCAAACACAAATAGTGTTGTTCAATAAAAAAAATACTGCTTATGTACACATGTGCCCTGGAAAAACCCTATGAACTGAAACACTGAACAATACTTACTTATCGGCATCAGTGGGAAACAGACTTAAATATAACGTTTTATTAGGGGATATTTTTAATTTGTTTTATTTGCAATACCATTCATAGTCATAACATACATCACGACCATTTTCCCAGGCGAGGTAGTCAGAGGCACACTGATTGTTGCCGTCATGATGAACGGAACATTCAGAAGCCCACATTTTGCCAATGAAATTTGGTAGGAGGCGACCCTACTGCCTATATCCGGGTTGCTTTGGTTTTTTATAGTTGTTATCCATCACCGGAGAGCCAGCCGCAAATGGTACAATGAACACAAAGAAGGTGTTCCGGCCAGTCAGTTCTCTGGACAATCGGGTTCCGAGTCAGAGTGTTTAGCCACTGGGCCACGTAGCTCATAAATACATAGTATCGTTGTTAAACGTAGTATTATAAGGCATTTTTTGTGCGTCGGCTTACTAGGTACTCTGAATATCAGCAGGCGAGCCCAAGGCCTCACCCCCGCCATGGGTGGGATGGAAAGCATTCACCCCGTCAAAAAAAGGCTTCTCTATAATACAGGCGATCTACGATACATATTCGCCATATTCTATAACTACTGTGACTTTGCTCAGGCTGGTTTCAGTCACCAAAAGCTCGAATTTCTCAAACAACCTACCTCTAGACAACCTAAGAGGCCCTAGTTAGTGTAGATACGCAAACTTGAAACCTGGTAAAAGGTAGGTATTGTGCCAGTAAAATTAACCTTTCTTTTCATTTCTTTGGCCCATTTATACTCATTCATGCATATAAAGGAGGGAGGTGCCCGTGGCGCAATTGTGACAGTGATCGGCGACCATCGCTGTTGTAAAGCAATACACGCCGGGTCGGAAATGGGATGGCTGACCACCCGGACCGAAATTTAGTGATGTGTATTTCAGGCATTTCCTTGCTTCGGTAGGCACGTTAAGCAGTTGGTCCCGGTCCCGGACGTCGCTAGATGCCAGTCGCTAAGCCTAGTCAAGGCCTTGGGGCGGTTTGATAACATCTGACATTAAAGTTGCTCATTAACCTTACACCTCTCCAACAATCCACACTGAGCCCGCTTGTTGGAGAATGGCTTGTTTCAGCTCATAGTTGAGGTGAGGCTGTGCCCAGCAGTGGGACGTATATAGGCCGTTTATGTTATACATATAAAAATTATAGAGTTACAATCGATCAATAAGTTATTGAAACAATTATATTTTCCTAATTTAATTAGTTTTTTCATTACGTTTTGTCCATATCGAGTGGTCTGTACCAGTCGATTCATTATCTACAAAAGAAGGAGAAAATGTTCGGCCATTCTCGTAATTCTTGTCAATGCCGAGTGTGTTGTCAATTGCGTTAAGAAAGTGTAACCTAACGCTATGACGTCCCTCTCGGTGTGCAAGTGACGTTCTATATAGTTACTGAATCTCAATATCCAGTGTTACCGTTTAAGGAAATAAAAACACACTTAACTGTACCTTGTAAGTTACCAATTTTTTTTAAAATCAAACATAAGGTAGTCGTTATTAAGTCACTAACTCCGCAGCACATAGTATCTAACCACACTATTTTGTCCCAACATATAAAACTAAATTCGAACACGCTTTCGAAAAGAGTCTGCCTAGCAATGAATTTTAAAGGTCAATAAGTTCCTTCGCTCAAAACTTATAGCAAACTTTGATTAAAACAAAAAGAGGAAGATGCACTTTACGTTCTCACAATTAGCCGTAGTCAGTCTTATGAGCTTGAACGCAACAGGTCCTTTGGACCCGATTTTGTAGCACGCATAGGCAGAGGCCGCAGCTTTTTCTTTTTAGTTAAATCAAAGGATGCAGATAAATAGTTTTTTTGTTTGTGCTCAATTTACTATACTCAAAGAATAGAATTTGGTACCACAAAACAAAAAGAAACACAAGAAAAACAAAAATAACTTAACCACCTTACAAATAGGGATGCAGCAAAATGGTCTCCGCTCAGCAAGTACGATGTAGTGTCGGCAGAGCCCGTCACGATGACTGGTATTCTGCGGATACTATACTATGCACTGAAAATTACAATGTTGAAGTCTATATTTTCAAATCTGCCAAATTTGGCTACTTTTGTATTTCGTCGACCTACAATCTATGCCATTGCCAAAATGGCAGGAATTTGCACAATGTCTTTTAATATCATTTCTACTTAAAAATTCGTTAGATGTGAAAATACTATCTTTTAATTTTTAGACTCTAATCAAATAAATCTAAGGGAGGAGAAATCCGTTACACTAGTTGGCACTAGTGGTTGTAAGCTATTTCATAATCATAATGAAGTTTAAATGATAATTGGAGGTCAATAAGAAAATAATAATCAATACGCTTATTGTCCAATCAGTGACGTTGTCGCTTGACAGCTTACGGAAACGGCAGAAACTCACTGGGTGGTAGATTGGGGCTTCCGACGTAATAATCTGACTTTATGACCATAGCCTCTCGCCTGTCATTAGGAGTCTATTGGCTTTGAGGTCGCTGACATGAGTACCTACATATTTTTATTTTTTTCAGAAATCTCTTTTAAAACAGAGCTAAGTAGTAACACTAAAATATTCTTTAAAATCTGTGGTCTCGAACCGAATTCGAATAAAATGCCGTTGTGAATTGCGTTTTATAATATCGAAACTCAAGCTCGAGTTCGGGATTCGTTCGAATGCGCTATTTCACCGATAGATCGCGAATCGCCCTCCTGGGCATCGATTCAGGATCCTTCGAGATCTCATTTGCCGACCGAAGCGGTTGATATCGGTCGGTATCTTAATTTTTCAATTTAGGATCACCGGAGATATTATCCAGTCGAACCATGACGTCATTGCGTCGGTTACCCTAGTTACAGTGCGTGCTAGTTCAAACCTAGCGACAATCGTGCGAGTTGAAAAGGACGGAGCTAGAAGAATACCTATTTCCTTCTAACTCCGTCCTTTTCAATTTGCCACTAATCGCTCTGTCTGAACTAGCACTTCGAAACGCTTTTCTGACACTTTTCCTAACGTTTGTATTATTTATTTACTTAAAGATATTTTATTTTTGATTTTTCGGCGGATGTGTAGGGTGCATGTAGTGTAATCTTTGCAAATACAGAAAATTTGCTGCATTCCATTAATAGGATCGAAGATTAAGAATATAAATTGTATGAATTGGGAAAATCTGCCGAGACTTTTTTAGAAAAATACCAAATACTGTGTGATGATGTGTGATGTGATGTGATCTTGGAATCTTCTAGTGAGTTAGATGGTAGGAAACAAATTGGATGCACTAGATAAAATAATTATTGAGAATTATTTGTTGAAAGAAATTTCCGCGATTCAAATGGTTAGTGACATCTGTTGATAAATTGATTAACCTAATGTCTATATCCCATGCTTACTCTGACGTTTGAACCATAGTGTGCTTTTATCAACGGAGTTGAAGTGACATCTGTTATCAACCATATTAAATTAAAAGTACTTTAAGAAACTGAATTTTAAAAATTGCACCGCAAATAACTTGCCATCCAGCTATTTAGATTTATCAATGAAATTATTAAATCATCAAATATAAATTAGTTGACTGTAAGGTAACCAATTTGTATAACAATCATTTTTTTCCAATAATACCCAATTAATCCTTTAATTCCTTGAATTCCCTGACTGGTATTTACAGTCATATCTTCTTTCTACCTTCGGTCTGTGAAATCGATCATCACCGGAATCGATGATGAAAAACTTATCTAAAAGTTTGAAATTAACTATCGTATAGAAATAATATTCCTTCCAAAGTTTGCCGCTTGTTACTTAATATTCCAGCTTCTTAATGTAAGGCTTAATCGCATTATGATTACGTTCTGTGAAATGAGAATTTGGCGCTATCTCGCAGACGCATTTTAAAATACCTATGTATTTGCGAGATGCGTCTAATCCATTTTGCTGTTCTGTAGGAGTCTTCATGGGCAAATATCGCCTGAATCAGCAACTGATGATGATTTTCATGATGAAACAAAACCTTTTTTAACAGGAGGCAAAAATAGACTGTGGTTCCTCTGGGTATTGACTTGTTTATGGTATTGGCTATCGAGTTTTGCATACGATTTTATGACGATTAGTAGGTATGTCAAACCGGCATTCGCACTTGCGTGTACTTTAATTTGCCTATAATTATAGGTTCAATTTATTTACTTTGTGAATAAATAAATAACATTTTGGATGGAAAAAGTGGCAGTTCCAGTTAATAAGTATATTTGAATTCATCGTTACAATTATTCTTGCCTAGTCGCATACAAACTAAATAAAATTAATACGAGGGCCGCTTTATGGGTAAAATAAGTCGGCAAACAAAATAGGAAACACGTTTTTTCAGGTAAATAATTTACAAAACAAGATTTCAGCTATTTCTTGTCGTATGACTAAATAGCGTAAAGGCTTGAACCTAAACAACAATTGAAATAATAAAATTCATAACCGTCTTAATCATTTTGCCGTACATCCTGTGTTTTGTTGTGTCTACTTATTGCCTGAGAAAGAATGGAATGGAAACTTATGATGATATTCAAACTTGGGATAGACTGCTTGTATGTGTGAAAGAAAAGCACCCGAAACGGAACTACTATAATCTGAATTATTTACTGAAGTCTTGATAAATGAACTACCTAATGGTTCTTTGCTTCCTCAAGTAAATCAAACACAAATAGTGTTGTTCAATAAAAAAAATACTGCTTATGTACACATGTGCCCCGGAAAAACCCTATGAACTGAAACACTGAACAATACTTACTTATCGGCATCAGTGGGAAACAGACTTAAATATAACGATTTGTTAGGGGATATTTTTAATTTGTTTTATTTGCAATACCATTCATAGTCATAACATACATCACGACTATTTTCCCAGGCGAGGTAGTCAGAGGCACACTGATTGTTGCCGTCATGATGAACGGAACATTCAGAAGCCCACATTTTGCCAATGAAATTTGAACCCAACGTGGTAGGAGGCGACCCTACTGCCTATATCCGGGTTGCTTTGGTTTTTTATAGTTGTTATCCATCACCGGAGAGCCAGCCGCAAATTGTACAATGAACACAAAGGTGTTCCGGCCAGTCAGTTCTCTGGACAATCGGGTTCCGAGTCAGAGTGTTTAGCCACTGGGCCACGTAGCTCATAAATACATAGTATCGTTGTTAAACGTAGTATTATAAGGCATTTTTTGTGCGTCGGCTTACTAGGTATTCTGAATATCAGCAGGCGAGCCCAAGGCCTCACCCCCGCCATGGGCGGGATGGACAGCATTCACCCTGTCAAAAAAAAGGCTTCTCTATAATACAGGCGATCTACGATACATATTCGCCATATTCTTTAACTACTGTGACTTTGCTCAGGCTGGTTTCAGTCACCAAAAGCTCGAATTTCTCAAACAACCTACCTCTAGACAACCTAAGAGGCCCTAGTTAGTGTAGATACGCAAACTTGAAACCTGGTTTTTACCAGGTAGGTATTGTGCCAGTAAAATTAACCTTTCTTTTCATTTCTTTGGCCCATTTATACTCATTCATGCATATAAAGGAGGGAGGTGCCCGTGGCGCAATTGTGACAGTGATCGGCGACGATCGCTGTTGTAAAGCAACACACGCCGGGTCGGAAATGGGATGGCATGACCACCCTGACCGAAATTTAGTGATGTGTATTTCAGGCATTTCCTTGCTTCGGTAGGCACGTTAAGCAGTTGGTCCCGGTCCCGGACGTCGCTAGATGCCAGTCGCTAAGCCTAGTCAAGGCCTTGGGGCGGTTTGATAACATCTGACATTAAAGTTGCTCATTAACCTTACACCTCTCCAACAATCCACACTGAGCCCGCTTGTTGGAGAATGGCTTGTTTCAGCTCATAGTTGAGGTGAGGCTGTGCCCAGCAGTGGGTCGTATAAAGGCCGTTTATGTTATACATATAAAAATTATAGAGTTACAATCGATCAATAAGTTATTGAAACAATTATATTTTCCTAATTTAATTAGTTTTTTCATTACGTTTTGTCCATATCGAGTGGTCTGTACCAGTCGATTCATTATCTACAAAAGAAGGAGAAATGTTCGGCCATTCTCGTTATTCTTGTCAATGACGAGTGTGTTGTCAATTGCGTTTAGAAAGTGTAACCTAACGCTATGACGTCACTCTCGGTGTGCAAGTGACGTTCTATATAGTTACTGAATCTCAATATCCAGTGTTACCGTTTAAGGAAATAAAAACACACTTAACTGTACCTTGTAAGTTACCAAATTTTTTGAAAATCAAACCTAAGGTAGTCGTTATTAAGTCACTAACTCCGCAGCACATAGTACCTATCTAACCACACTATTTTGTCCCAACATATAAAACTAAATTCGAACACGCTTTCGGAAAGAGTCTGCCTAGCAATGAATTTTACAGGTCAATAAGTTCTTTCGCTCAAAACTTATAGCAAACTTTGATTAAAACAAAAAGAGGCAGATACACTTTACGTTTTTATTTCGCTTATTTGAAAACTGGTACATGCTTACTCACAATGACGTATGATTGACGCGCACGTACAGTAGCCGTAGTCACTGTCTTATGAGCATGAACGCAACAGGTCCTTTGGACCCGATTTTGTAGCACGCATAGGCAGAGGCCGCAGCTTTTTCTTTTTAGTTAAATCAAAGGATGCAGATAAATTGTTTTTTGTTTGTGCTCAATTTACTATATACTCAAAGAATAGATAAGATTTTAAAAAATGTATTCGGTTCCACAAAACAAAAAGAAACACAAGAAAAACAAAAATAACTTAACCACCTTACAAAAAGGGATGTAGCAAAATGGTCTCCGCTCAGCAAGTACGATGCAGTGTCGGCAGAGCCCGTCTCGATGACTGGTATTCTGTGGATGCTATACTATGCACTGAAAATTACAATGTTGAAGTCTATATTTTCAAATCTGCCAAATTCGGCTACTTTTATATTTCGTCGACCTACAATCAATGCCATTGCCAAAATGGCAGGAATTTGCACATGTTTTTTTTTTATTTAAAATGGGTTTGCGTTTGACCTCAGACTCACCTGATGGTAAGCGATGACGAGGCCGAAGGTGGAACACGCTTACCCAGAAAATGCCTTTTCACTCTTGCCTTTAAGACACCAAGGTTGTATGTATCCGGAAACACAGACGCAGGGAGGGCGTTCCACTCCCTAGCGGTGCGGACCAGGAAGGAAGCACCAAACCTCTTAGTTCGGACCGCTGGAAAGTCGACCACATGGAGGTGAAAGCCCTCACGGCGTCTAGTGGTCCGGTGGTAGAAAGTGGAGGGTGGGATCAGGTCATGAAGTTCCTGCGCACACTCTCCGAAATACACCTTATAAAAAACCGATAGACAGGCAACTTTACGCCGATGCTCCAAACTCTGAAGTTTGGTTCCAACGAGCATATCATCACCTATCAGTCTCCTGGCCCTTCGGTCTACTGAGTCCAGTGCATCCAGCTGGTATTTGGCAGAGCCATCCCAAAGGTGGCAGCAGTACTCCATACACGACCGAAATTGTGCTTGGTACAACTGTAAGAGTTGCTCCGGTGTGAAGTACCGCCTAACCTTAAAGAGGATACCAAGTTTCTGAGCAGCGGTTTTTGCTTTGGACTCAATAGAACTGCCGAAGTTGAGGTCAGACGAAAGATCCATACCAAGGAGCTCGAGGTGGTTGGTTATCGGTATGGGTGCATCCAGGAAAGTAGGAGTCAGATTGAAAGGACTCCGTTTGGCGGAGAATAGACACGCCTGTGTTTTCTGAGTGTGTGACTATGTCTTTTAATATCATTTCTACTTAAAAATTCGTTAGATGTGAAAATACTATCTTTTAATTTTTAGACTCTAATCAAATAAATCTAAGGGAGGAGAAATCCGTTACACTAGTTGGCACTAGTGGTTGTAAGCTATTTCATAATCATAATGAAGTTTAATGATAATTGGAGGTCAATAAGAAAATAATAATTTAGATATGATACACACTTAACTTCGTGTAAATACATGAGTCATCGATTTTTCAGCCACTACACGCCTGATGTTTGATTTCTTGTATGAAATTCAGCGTGTGGAGGATTCTACCTGAGGAGGGGGCAATTTCACTGATTGGTCAATACGCTTATTGTCCAATCAGTGACGTTGTCGCTTGACAGCTTACGGAAACGGTAGAAACTCACTGGGTGGTAGATTGGGGATTCCGACGTAATAATCTGACTTTATGACCATAGCCTCTCGCCTGTCATTAGGAGTCTATTGGCTTTAAGGTCGCTGACATGAGTACCTACATATTTTTATTTTTTTCAGAAATATCTTTTAAAACAGAGCTAGTAACACTAAAATATTCTTTAAAATCTGTGGTCTCGAACCGAATCCGAATAAAATGCCGTTGTCAATCGCGTTTTATAATATCGAAACTCAAGCTCGAGTTCGGGATTCGTTCGAATGCGCTATTTCACCGATAGATCGCGAATCGCCCTCCTGGGCCCTAACCATAAGCTTATAGAAAACAATCTTGTTTTAAAGTAAGACTGCTGCAGGACTGCGGAAGGAATGCTCAAAAACCGTACCATGAAGTCAATCATTTTAGTCCTGCGAAGTGTTGGGAAAGAACGAATGATTTTTTAGAAAGCCAGAAAGGGATAGCGCTATATGAACTATATAGCACCATCTCTTACGAAGTCTACGGTCCGAATTGTCTTAAAGCATGCTTGGAGTAAAATTTCGAGAAAAGAATACTTAGCATGAATATTCTTGCAAAAAAAACTGTTTATACTGGCATTGACACTAAAGATAATATTTTCTAAAAAGGCCAGCCGAAATTAGTCTACAAAGATCATCATTCGGTCAATTTTTCATCCAAGGGGTCCAAAGCCTAAAACAATCTTAATTTGGTTTTGATGTGAGCGTGGCTTTTTGACAACCAGCAGCCTTAATGCAGGAATACTTTTACGTCAATTCTGACACACGAAAAAAGTTCCGTGAATGCAACTTCTTCATCATTGTTTTCCAAATTATATAAAAACTAAACATCATCAAGCCACTCGAGCCACAGTGAACTCTTTCTTAAGACCATAAAATAGCTTGACAAATATTTGTTCATTGATTTAGACGGCTGATTTATTTTAGTGCGGAAATGTGGTTTGTGTCGTTTTTCCTTTGCTTCGGCGGTTATCTTTATACCTACCTACTATCGGTAGGTACACAAAGAAGCTCAAAAAGCAACAATAAATAAACTTGTAAGTGGAACGAAAGTCATCGCTTAAGATACTTTATTGTGAGTTCATTAAAGTGAATGTTCATATTGTGTTTGGTTTTGAAACCTTAAGGCATGTTGAATATTTTGTTTTCAAGTAACAGCTGGAAATATGAAAGATACAGACTACAATTAAGCCGCGTATCCACTAGGCATTCATTGACGAGCACCGCGTGACACTCAACATGTCCGGCGACGTTGCACAACAGCGCGCGTGGTTTAAAACATGACGCGCGGCGTGTAGGTAGTGGAATGACGCGCGGCGTGTAGGTAGTGGAGTTGCGCGTCGTTGATCAACATGCTGAGCTTCATGTTTTGCACCATGTCGCGCAGCAAATGTAGCCGAGATAAAAAGACGGCTTTAAGTGTAGTGTAACTTTCACTGTGAAAGATGTTAGAAACTAGTTTAAAATAAAATACAAAGTATAAGTCGAATCTTTATTTCACTTTCCACAGTTTCACATATGCATGTGTATGCATGTAAGACATTCAAACCGTTAACGTTTATTGTTCACAGATCATTGCTACCTACCGACAAGGATTGTCTGGACTGATATGCTTGTGTTAAAATGCACAACATTTAGCAATTCTGAAATCCAAGATAAAACATCTATTCAGAAATCCTATGACTTATTGAATCCAAATCCATGTCTTCACAAACTTATCAAAACTTTGTCTTCCTGCTGCTAGATTTATCAACCTTTACTTTCTGGGCGGAGATTAAGGATCATGCCGTTATTGCTTACGATGATGAATAATCATTAATTTTACAATCATAAATATAAATAATAACTAGTTTTCCTGTTTCATTTCACCACGCTGGTTGTCATGACATAACATGACATTGACATGTTTTCGTGTCATAGTTAGCTATGGAAAAAAGGGTTAAAAAGTAAAATGTTGCTGCCAGAATATATATTTTTCTTTGTGAAATAGGTAAACTCTTTTATAATAAACTTATTCGAATATAGATAACTGACTAACTATTACTGAGCAGTTAAATGGGGGCCTCTTTCTGCCCACTAGCGCCACCAATAGTTTTCATGAATTGTGGTTTTTTTAAGATATTTAAACAAACACTGTTCAATTATGATCCTAAAATAAGATATTATCTGAACATAAAGATGTTGACAGAATAAATTTATCTATATTGAACAGTTTTTATCAAAATATCTGAAATAAACCTCTATTAATAAAAAACGATTGGTGGCGCTAGTGGGCAGTAAGCGGCACCTAATTATTTCATATTTTTGACGAATTAGGGAAAGACTAAAATCATTTACACAAAATTAACATTGGGTAATTTTAACACTATCCTTCTGTTTTCATAAGATAAAACTTGTACTGTTGGTTTCGGACACATGCCTACCTACTTAAATACATAATGAATACAGTGCTTGATATGATAGGTACAAAGTGCCCCGTCGTATAGCACGTCATGATACTGAAATATCGTGATTGAAGTATCATACTGATATTTTAAATGCGAAAGTTTGTATGTGTGGATGGATAGATGTGTGTTGCTCTTTCACGTAAAAACAACTGAATGGATGGATACTAGACGCATGTTTAATTTCTTTTCTTTTTGTGAATACCTACATAGTTATTAACACTAGCTGTCCCGACAGACTTCGTGCTGTTGTCAAACGTTAAGTGTCACGTGACGGGTAGGAACATTTGCTAAGAGAAAACCAAATTATAGCTCTGCACTACATTCCTAGCATTTCTCATGTTTACTCACCTTTTAAACCTTCCCTGGACCAATACAACTATTCCAAAACCAAAATTAGCCGAATCGGTCCGGCCGTTCACGAGTTTTAGCGAGACTAACGAACAGCAATCCATTTTTATATAAAGAGATATGAAACACCCAGACCAGTACCAACAGACATACGGGGATCGAACCCGCGACCACTGCACACTGGTGTAATAGTCCACTTGTAAACCATCACACCAAACCGATTGTAAGTGTATAATAATAAAATTACCTTTCAAGTGCTGCAAATAATGAGTTAAAACAAATACATTTTTGGAAATGATTTATTACCGTTTTTGTTTAATAAACTTAAGTCACCCAGTACTGCTGCGAATGCCTCAGATCTGCGTCAGATTACTTCAGTCGCTCTATTTTTGAGATAGCATTGCATTTTACACTCGCTTAATTTTTTTAAAGTTTGAGATATATATGTCCATGTTTCCATTTTTTGTGATCAACATTCGTTTTCTTTCTCCTGAATAGGCATGATACAAATAACATAAAACCATTGTGGACAATCATTTCAAATCTCTTTTCAACAAATAGAACTAGGGGAAAACCCTTTCGAGGGTACCTCAACGCTCGTTGGGACCACGAGATCATCTCTACTTCGGCTTTCCTGCTGGGTCCTACAGTACACGGCCCTAGGAAAGCGACTCTGCTTCCGGATCCAGCGGCCCCAGGTGCACTTCAATGAACTGAAAAGTACTTTCAGGAAGGCTGATGAAACAAAACACGTTTGATAGCAACTTAAAATAGAGATAAAACTTATTCATTTTATTGTTGTTATGTATTCAATAAAATATTTTTCTTTCTTTCTTTCTTTCTTTCTTTCTTATCCCCTTATGGTATACCTAAGAGTAGTATTTATTATTTATGTAGGTATCTGAAGTGAAAAATATACAAATACAAAACAGCTTAGCTTTGGTAAATGAATCTCAATTTGACTGACAGACGTAGCTTAGTTTTCATGGCATTTGGTTTTTTAATTGATTTTAGTCTCAGTAACGGCTTGGCATGATAAGTACATATTTAAGAGTGAACAACCAGAATCATCATTCGTTTTTTCCCCACACTTCGCAAGATTACTTTGTTGGATGTGATTTGATGTCAATAAAAGTAATATTGAATTAAGCTTGCTGCAAAAGTAACGCAACCTTACTTGTAAGCGATTGTGTATCACACTAGGGATTATTTTTCAGAATTTATTATTTGTATTCGAATATAACGCAAACTTTAGTTTGTTATTTTATGATTTAATTTATTCTAATAAGTTTCTATATTTTTTTGGGGAATGCTTAAAAGCATTTAGTTTTAATAGGTATTCTTGCTTAGTTGAAATGAATAAATCGGTTTTATGGGAACATTTAGTATTGTGAAGAAGACTCGCACCTCATCGTCGAAATGTATTCAAGATAAATTTATGATACAATATTGTCTACTTAGTTAACTTAGTTAAATAACATTATGAATAATCTTTTATTTAACTTTTTTACCTAATAATAACCTACCTTTAGTTAAAGAGAATACTTTTCTAACGATAGAATTTGTTATGTAAATTAATGAATAAAAGTAACCCGTGTGAACGCGCTGTTGCCAAATTTCACGTAATAACAAAATTTTAATTGTCATGGCAACAGATCACGTGATGCCTTAAAACAATATTGCTGATTGTCAGAAAGCACTTCATGGTACCAATTTCTCAATTTTGTATGGGCTCTGACAGCAATATTGCTCAAGGATAGCAGGACTTAATAAGTATTGTTTTGAAGACGTCATGGTACGAAAAAGCAAAGTAACATTGAAATAATCTTGCTATAAGAGCTCATGGTTAGGGCCCTGGTCTGGTTCGCCTGAAATAATTATAATTTCCATTTTCTAGGAAGTTACCCAATATTTTTTGATTAAATATCTTAATTTCGCGTAATTACAGTGAATTACGCGAAATTGAGATATTTAATCAAGAACATTCGATAACTTACACTACAGTATGTAATGGGGCCGCTAGTGGTTCGCTTGTACAGAGGCGCACATATTAACCTTTACAAAAAATGGGTCAGCAGCATAAGGTGCCCCTATGTTGATGGGGTTGGAAAGGTTGATGTGTGCTGTACGCTCTCAAACAAAAGAGCGTGTGTAGTGCCCGAACACAAAATTAAATTCAAATTGCTAGTAACGCTGCCTTTTTTGACAAACCTTTACAAATTATCTGGGAACTCCAAAAATTCAATAATTGACTGTTTCGTCCTGTCCTGGCCAAGTCCGGGCGTAATTACGTCACGCGCGCCGGTTGTTTTTTACCTCTCGTATAACGTTTGACCCAGCGCTCTTTGCTGCTGGTTTGGATGCATTGAAGTATGACGACACTTAAAAAGTGGTGATATGGTGTGGAAGAATATATTCTCAGTGTAGGTGAAGTTAGCCCGCCAAATGAAGTAAACTGCATCAAGGCCCCCAGTCGATTTCCAGAGCGGCCGGTTGCGGTTGCGGCTATATTCACCGAAATCCTGCGACTTTATTAGATCGCAACCCACAATTGAGACGGCTAAATTTTCTGGTAGACCCATTGATGCCGGAGAATTGAATAAATTAATGAATCGGCATCGATTAACAATGGGCCCATTACAGTAGCTGCCTCATTACATGTCCCAGACAGAGGACACGTCCGGAACGTGAATGTTTTGGCGCTAATCCCTGTCCATGAAACCTGTGGCACTTGTTTGTTGAAGGGCGATTTTTAAAAAAAAATCAAACCGTCGGCATTATTTTGCAAAAAATACCCGAAAAAAACGTATTTTAAGCCGTTGTGTACTTAGTAAGTACTAAATCTTTTAATCTACGAAAAATCTTTTATATACATGGGGATTAGTTAAATAGGTATGGCACTGGAACAACATAATAATATTTGAATCTACAGAACGCCAATTTGCAAACAATGTCGTTGAATTCCTGGGAAACTGGTCGTAGGCAAAAGAACTCTGCCAACGGCGGATGGGAGCGCAGCACACTAGGGTAACCATACGTGGTATACATATTTGCATTATATTTATTGGTTTATAAAAAATATTAAAAAAAATATAAATTATTTGAATTGTACACCTATACGCCTGTTCCAGTAGACAGGAAAATAAAATAATGCAAGTAACAGTATATTTTAACTTATTTTTTGTCTTCAATAACCTTTTAAGACAACTCAATTAAATCCACCTAAAATACTATATTGTTGGGCATTTGAGTAAAACTAAATATTGTTCTACCCTGAAAGTCCTATGAATATTTTACAAATCTCGTTCTTAGGGAAGTGTTACATCCTACATACAGTCCCACATTAGAAAAGACTAAAATGTAGAAAAACATGTTACCCGAAAAATCAACATTTCGGTATCAGGTGAGATTTGGACCTGTGTCTGTCGTCAGTTATGTTCTATATTAATGTTTTTTTTCTAACTGTCCGTGACTGAACACACTAAATAAAGTGTGGATGTAAAATCTTTTAAATATTAAATTCTCGTGTCACAGTGTTGGTTGCCAAACTCCTTGACCGATTTTGATGATATTTGTATATGTATTTTCTAAACATATACAAATATTTCCAAACGACTTAGTTGGTCATTATTATTGCTTTGTGATTACAAAAGGAGTCAGAAGAAGAAGTGAGAAAAAGTTAAACGAGAAAAGGGCTTTGGTTCAACCATTGGAGGAAAACACGTTGATAAAAAACAGCACACGTTGTATTCTTGCACACGGGCCACAATGGCGCCACAAATCGCCACCACAGGTCTCTATAGTTTGTATCGTGTGGCTCGTGGCCTCTTCACGCCACATGAGGATATATGCCTGGTTTATAGCCCGTGTGCTGAGGTGCTGAATCACAGAATTATCACTTCGCAGAAAAACTGGCAGCCCTAATATCAAGCTGCTTGAAAACCCTTCAGTTCCTTGCGCCATATGCCCTTTATCCTATTGAAACAATGTAATTTCTTTCGATTTAACAGCGAATGCTAATGCTCTTGAAATGACGTTCGATTTTAGTTATTTAATTGTTTTATCGTCCGTCACAAGTGGGCAGAGAAACTTCAGCTTCAAGCAAAACGATTCATTGTAATCTCATTCTATCATTTAGCAAGAGCATACTCCTGCTAGATAGATTGTACTTTACGTACGTATAGTTATAAACATGTTATCAATGGACCGTAGCAAGTGGAAAGAAGTGGCCTCTGCCTACCCCGTTGGGAAAGAGGCGTGTTGGTATGTATGTTTGTATCTAATATGCATGTTTTTTTTTTGTTGCTATCATTATTTCAGGAGAAACTGAACAAAAACTGAAAATAATCACATAATAATAACATAATTCTCATGAAATAATGACGAGGATGAAAAGAAAATATTTACAAAGTAAACAGTTCTTTAATACTCTTTTCGCAAAAGGTCACTCTCATTAAAACCGTAACGCTTCAGCAAATATGCGACAGCTTAACCTTCGACGTGATAATGAGGATTACATATTCGCAATGTGTTCCGAAAACGTATGGAAACCAGGACGAGGATTTTGGGACTAGGCTTATGGGGGGTTATAGTCACTCTGCCACCCAGCACGACTCAAAACCCCTGCGATAGGCCTTTTTTTCTTTTGTTTAGGTATTATCAGTATTTTTCATTCACGGAAAACAATCATCAAATAATCATTCGCATAGTATCAATACTACTCGGGCTATCACCATTTGAAATGCATATTTTTGGACTTTCCCAAAAACGTTTCATTCAAACGTCACCATGAAAATGACGTCACAATCACTGTCTTGTAAGGAGCGCGTAAAAACTTTGTTCAGCACCTATGTTAAATATTGCTTTCATGAAAATGGTTTCTTAACAAAATTGTTTACGCAATACTCAATGTATGGGTTACAAAATAGTATTACTTGTTTTGTTTTTTTTTTTTGCAATGGTCTTGACCATCTAACTTTGCAGGCCTATTGTGGCCTTATTCCGAAATAAATTTTGATTGTGGTTTCAATAAAATATTTGATATTATCTATAATTTTTGGTGAACGTAAAATACCAATGCAAAATTAATCATACATGACTA
The DNA here is from genome assembly GCA_950022985.1 of Udea ferrugalis. Taxonomy (NCBI): domain Eukaryota; kingdom Metazoa; phylum Arthropoda; class Insecta; order Lepidoptera; family Crambidae; genus Udea; species Udea ferrugalis. The sequence goes on from OX465515.1 coordinate 4,754,975, forward strand.
CCCTGTTATAATTTCACTTACAAACAATCTACTATCTTATTTCTTGCTCCAAAGGAACATTTTTGTTAAATTCATAATAAAGAGCCATTAATGTTCAAAAACATTAGGAAAATAATTTATCTTTCTTTTTTCTAACAAATAAGCCCAAAAAATTGCACGTAATCGCAATACTTAATGTGTTTGTTAATGCGGGAAGTTTTCACTAATATAACGTAAACACCTGCACACAGCTCGGTGCACAAACAAAGCCACAGGTGTTTGCTGGTTCTAGTCGAACCTGCCCAATTTACAGCTCGTATATTCAACCAGACCAATTAAAACTTCTGCGTGCCTCTACCAATATCTGCTATAGCGACCGCTATGTAAGCACCTTTTTTAAAATCTAAATGGTTTACGCTGAATGTAGTCCGTTATATAATACGTCATGGAAATGGACCTTCTAAAGGTGAAAGGAAAAACTGTGGGAATTCAGCTAGGTTAGCGTTTGGAGACCTTTGCCGAGCTTTGTCATTATCTACACTACATTACTCGTTATAACAGAACTAAGACATGTGTGTCCATGTCACACGGTGCGGTTGGCACGAGGTTGGTGAGCGAGCTATGACTTTCATAGAATAGCTTCAAGCAAGTTATTCAATTTTAAGGCACAGGCTTAGGCCTATATATTTAGTATTCTTTACCAGTCAACCACTGGGCGAGGCAGAAATCTTGTTAGCGGTGGATAAAAATGTATTAAAACTAAATCTACGTCGTCTTTTCTGGCAACTGTTAATCAAGAGACTCTTCTACATCACTAATAAATGTTCTTCGACCTTGCCGAAGACCCACCGATTTTATGGGTTTAGGTAGAAAGCAATGCAAAAATAATCCATTATTTAGGTTTTGTAAATGTCCTTTTGAAGTGCATAAATCTCACCCAAAATGCTTTTGACGTCTTCTTCACGTTAAGTTTTTACTTGCTTTTCAAGTCATGAAAAATGTTAGCAATGGTACTATAAGATCCAAACAGTTGTAAGTATTATTTACAGACCACAATTCGTTTAAACCTGTACAGTAATTAGAGCTGTTTTATTTAAATTTGTGGGATATTTAACGAAGAATCTCATCAATGCTAATGGGTAATGTAGTTTGATTTATTTTAAACAGAGCACATGCGAGCTAAGTGCTGCCCACGCACGGCACATACTGAAACCGCAACGTTATTATCACAATGCAGATATAGTTAAACAATTAAGGATAACACCATAAATTGAACAAACCATACCTAATGGAAGTGAAATCGAAAAACGTTGGAATCAAGAAAAAATATATAAGTATTTAAGATCTTAAAATAAAATTGATCATAATTTACTCTTTTTAGTTCTACCTCATTTAATTTTGATTATTCTACAATACATTTCAGTACAGAGGAGAAATAAAGGCTAATTATTTCATCGAGGCCTATTCTTGGCTGATTGAGCAATTTGAGCACAAGATTTCATCTATCCCTATCTCTCTTTTATCTCTAACTCTCCATTACCAGAATGGCCGGTTGTTTTCGGCCAGCATGCACCGAAATCCTGAGACTTTTACGAAATTGGCAGAAAACTGATATTTTGTGGAATGCAGTACCTACTTTTATATCTCTGAATATTCAGCCGCATCGAGCTAGGGTACAAATAGATAAATTACAAAATATGAATAACATATAAATAAGCGGCCTATATACATCCCACTGCTGGGCACAGGGCTCACCTCAACTATGAGGTGTTGCTAAATAACCTTAAACACGTGTGTGTCTAAGGTTATTTAGCAACTTTAATGTCGGAAGTTATCAAGCCACGCTAAGACCTCTGACTAGGCTTAACGACTGACATCTAGCGACGTCAGCCGCTAAAATATAAATAAATTGAGCTTAAATGCTAACCAGTTTTACTAAACTGAACATACGTAAAGAACTTAAGTCTTGCTTTGTAAAATAAAATTGCAGCGGTTTTGCCTAACTATTATAGTATAGTTTCTGCGCTTCGTGTGCCATTAGAAATCTTCAGTTCAAAGGCTAGAGCAGTCTTACTACTGATGAAGACTATTAAATGTATTTATGAAGAGCATTTCATTTTCATATTTTTAAGATCACGTAAAGACGCGCTCTTCCTTTCTGCTTTAAATCACTATCTAAAAGGTGATATTTTAATAGATAGATCACTTTGCCTAACGTTCCGTTGCCTCAGTTTTTTGTAAGTCTCTCACATTTTTACTTAGAAGTTTTCTAGAATATTTAAATAAAATCCTCCTTGCAACAACCCATTTTTTGTGTCTTTATTAAACCTTATAAAATGACGTTAAGGCACATGTCCTCTCTCGTACAAAGCGGTGAAAATATGTTCAAATTACTTCTAAGATTAATTCTGGTATAAATTAATGTCTTTGGGATGTCTTCAAATAAGGGCACAGAGCCTATTAGCTAATGTATCAGGTAGGAAGTTAAAACTATAATAAAAAGCGGCCGCCCGCGTCTTCGACCGCGTGGACTAAAGTTGAGAAAAAAAGTAAATATTACTTAATAAATAGGGACATAGGACATAGATAGATAGATAGATAGATATTCTTTAATGTACAAAAACAATTACATTTGAAGCAAATTACAGAGAACAATGTACAATTTAGGCGGTTATAGTATGTTTATGTCCTGCCTATGTCCTTCAGATGCATAAGCTATATTATTGTAAAATTTCATTGAAATCCATTCAGTATACTCTGTCCTTCTTATAGTAATGTGGACAGTGGGACGTCTATATCAATTCTTTACAACAGCATTTGACTTTAGATTGTTGATTTGTATAGAACTAATACTACCTTATTTATTATAAATCTGAAAAAAATGTTTGGCCTGTTTTCCTTCAGCTTATTAATATATTTTTTATTTTACTCTTGTTTTAAATGCTTAAATGGATTACGGTACGTCAAGTACGAGGGTTCATTGCGAACATGCTCGTTCATATACTTTCACCAACTCCTGATTGAGTTTTAAAAGGCTCAGCGGAAAAGCGCGCTATTTTCAGCCTATTGGCCTCCATTTAACAAATACAGCGTTAGGCTATAATATAATTTGTATATTTTTTTATAGTTTAGCCTTTTCTCTCAGTCAGAGGCTTCGCGGAGCTTTTTTAGTAAATAATATGTACAGTCAACGGCATGACAGGCTACCCATCTCCGGTCATACTTGAATAGTATTTAAGTACGGTTATCCGTTGTCTAGTATCCCATAGCACCAAGATTTAGTTGCTAAATAATATCCAGTGATATTTATATGCATTCCTTCTTGCTCTATTGCAAAGAAATATCTTTAAGCAAGAGCAGGGTAAAAAATGAAATGGGCAACCTGATGTTCCTTTGGCGGTACCATTAAACATTTGACTGTACCATTAACACATACTGGCAAGCGGATAGTTTGTAATGTTTCAAATGGATTGTTAATTTCAAATATATCCGCACGTTTAGTCTATTTGCCTCAAGTTGTACAGAGGATGGGAAAGGATGGTAAAAATTAATATTCCTAAGGGCCGTATCCTTACGTTTCATTTCAAACGCTAGCTTTTTAACTGTACGGAAGTGCAGTGGCGGCGTCAGGGCTGGGCGCGATGGGGCCCAAGACGTCAGATTTCAGACAATAATAACGCCCTTAAATATGTGGTCACTTACTAGAACTGCTGATTCAATATATTAAATCTGTTTAATTTTCATTTTCATTTATCAGGGAACATAATGCTGGCCTTTTGAAACGACCTTCTTCACTAAATGAACAATTTAGAAATACAAATGAGCATTCCGAAATTTGGATTTTAATTTTCAATAAAAATGAGATTCCTAAAGATCAACCACCAGCAAGCCTTTGCTGATCTCTCACTAAATCAAATTGTGGGATCATACACTAGTTGGTTTTCATTGTAGTGAGCTTGCAAAGCGCGCAGCAGATAAAAGTTGGTAAATCAAGTAATTAGTCCGTTATATTAAAGAAAATAACAAAAAGCCGACTGGCAAGAAGTAAGTTTTGCGAGATCATTGCCGCCTCAGGCTTAGCCCTTCTTGCCGCGAAGAGAATATACCTTGCGTATACAATACCGGCAACTAATATATTGGTACGTTATATTCAGGTCTGAATACCCCAGGCCTTAGAAGTAAAGTTTAGGGCCATATATAGGTACGTAACTTTAAAAAAACTTGACAACATTACGAGCGTTATAATTATGTGGTTGTTTATTTAGCTCAGATTTTTAAAGGTCGGATTTTGAATTGTGTGTATCCTAAAATCAAATGAATGAACAGATGGGGCGCCGTAGAACTTTCACCTGAGGCGCCGGTCCCGAATCCAGCACTCTGTAGATTATAACAATTCGTTTTTTATTTTAATGAAAATGAAGGCGGGTTAACCAACTAGAACAGCTAGCTTATGAAATAAAGTTATAAATATTGCTAAGACTCTTATATTGAGTTTAAAGTGTTTTCAAGAACAGCAATACATTTTTATTGCTTTAAGCTCCATGTAAGTCACAATGATGTCGCTACGGTTATCTACTTCTATTCAATATTTAACCTTCCTCTCCGATGTCACAGAAAACGATTTGCCATCACAAGAGAACCCCTATTGAGACTTGCAATGCAAAATCTTGTTTGAAATCTCGTATTTCCAAGAGGCATGAATTTCTTTAGTATCGAGCTTATGAGAAAAATATTTGAAAAATAGATATTGAAAAGTGCTACAATCGTGAGGAAAACCCAGCGCGCACACAGGACCGTCTTACAAGGGAAGCTTTGAAGCACTGAACCTCGGAATAAGTAATAGTATCAGCTTACAGAAGTATCAGTCCTGACTAAAATGAAGTTTAACTGTTACGATTGTCAGCAGCTTGCACGCAAAATTAAAACTTATTGTGTTCACACATATGGTATTCGCACACTGCAGACTTGAAACCGGTTCAAATGCCGCAGTACAAGGTAGAGATCGTCTAAGCTGAAATAACGCGCCGCTCCACCGCATCTAAGCATACGAGAGGGCTTGCGGATGAGTAGATGCAGTGGAGGGGCGCGTCATTTCAGCTTAGACGATCTCTACTCGCCTAGATTAATATTAAAACTAACAAGATAACAATAAGTTCACGAGTTCAAGACTGGCCAGAACACTTACTTTGTGTTAATTGCACAATATGCGGCTAACTCGTCGGAGATGGAAGACACCGTAAAAAACCCCAAACGACCCAGATAAGCGGTAGGCTCGCCTTTTGTAACATTGGGTTCAAATTCTTTCGCCAATATGTGGAATTCTGAATGTTCCACACTGCTTGCACACAAATTGTTGAGTTGATGATGGGTATCAACCACTCAAACTTGTTATGGGTATGTTATGTTTTACTAGATTACTTACTTAAAAATAAAAAGCAAACACAAATTGCCAAAAGATAAATTCTTTGCGAGACAATTTGTGTAACATGTAAAAAATAGGTTCTCTCTAGTGGGATAAACGGTTTTCTTTCTCTTTTTCTTTTTCGCACAACGGTCAAGCACACACTCTCTCTCTCTCACACACACACACACACACACACACACACACACAAAGATGTTAATAAAAAATGATTTTGTAATTTGTTATACTACTTTTTAATTGTAAATTTCATGTTAAGGAAGAGTGGCTCTTTCTGTTACAGTTGCTTTATCGCAATTACAAGAAGGAGTCTACATTTTGTTATGATTGCTTTTCTTGTAACGAAATAAACTTTATTTTATTTTTTTATTTTATTTTTTTATTTTATGTCGTGCTTCAATTTGCGATTTAAACTTGTGAAAAGGTAGTTCAATTAGATTTCAAACTCTTGAGGAAGTTTTAGTTGGCTTCCTACCTCAAGAGACGGAAGACTTCCAACCGGAGGAAGTTTATTGTAATCCTGCTGTAGGTACTCATCAGTTCTGAGGCAACAAGCTGAGGTGGAACAGACCAAGCAATGAGGTAAGCGATTAGCTGAATATTGGACTTGTTCAAATTAATATTGTTCAAGTATTTTCATTTATTTTCAAATAACCAGCTGTCAAACCAGAGAGATGACGACCATCCATCCGGCAACAATGATATTATAACAAAAAAGAAGTAGATAGGTTACGTGTGCTAAAAAAGTGGCACCCGAAATCAGAACTTCGGGCACCAGAGCAAAGCACTGACAGTTTGAAACGACACTGCGCAACATGTATCTCTAGTAAATAATCATAATATCTCGTACACACGGTTCTGAGGTTATGTTTTGCATTGAGGTAAACTTTCCCATTTTTGGACTATGGTCAAAGACGAACTCTTCAACCTAATCGTTATTCCTCTTTATATTACTTTTATGTTCTCCAGTTCTTCATTCACGGCCAGACACAACCATGAAGCTAAAATTCATAAATTACGCATCAGGATTTTAGGTCTGAAATAATTTTATCATTTATAGTTGACATGAAATTAGTACAAGCACGCGTTGCAAGGCGGAAGCTCTACCAGTGCATCTACTGTTTACGGGAATTTGTGTATTTTAATTTCTGCGTAAATATCACAAAACGCTGTGACAGGGATCGGCAACGATTGCTGTTGTAAAGCAACACACCCTCGGTGGGGATTGGGATGGGTGACCACCCCGACATAAATCAGGGATATGTATTTTAGGCATCTCCGTGCTTCGGAAGGCACGTTAAGCAGTTGGTCCCGTTTGACGTCCCTAGGTGTCAGTCGGCAAGCCTAGTCAGAGGCCTTAGGGCGGCTTGATAACATCTGAGATTAAGGTTGTTCACTAACCTCACACTACTCCAACAATCCACACTAAGCATGCGTGTTGAAGTATGGCTTGTTCCGCCTCATAGTTGAGGTGAGGCCTGAGCCCTGCAGTGGGACGTATATTACGTTTATGGTGGAAAAGTTAGACGACAGTTTTAATGAAAGCTTGTTATGTAGAAACATCAAAGAATGAAATCAGAAGTAACTGGAAAACGTAACAAACGTCTTGCATATGTCTCTGTCTTGCTCTTTCAAATTATGACGGACACCTGTAGGGCTGGCGGCTAAATTGGCGTCCTTAACTTTTGTATCGCTTTGTCACCGTAATTATTGTTGCTGCCGCCATTTGCGAGTAAGTGACACAACACGTCTATTGCTTTGGCTTTGCGTTCGTTTTTTATGAATGAGCGGCTAAGGAGCTAAGTCGCTGTTGTGATTAACAAACTTTCCATTCTATCTTGTGCTGTGCAAGCTTTGAATTTATTTGATGAACTAGCCTTTCTCTGATTGAGTACTGTTTTTTAAATGTTTGTATTTACTGTTAGATGTTTTTTTTGCGTGTTTCGATATATCTATACGAAGTTGTGAGAAGCAAAATACTTAATATCACCTGAAAATATACGTAAGCAGTTTTAAAAGCAATGTTTACTACTTATGTTTGATATAGGTACTTATCGATTTTGATAAAATAATTAAAGGTGGTGGCTTGAATACCTACAATCGCAATCGAATACATTTATTTTATTTACAAAAGATACAATATTATGTGATTGGCAACTAATTTGCCTTAAAAACGAATTAAGTTTATCAAATAATCAATATCTCATTCTTTAGAACTTAGGACTTTATTTCACCGCGGAACTATCGCTGCGAGATAGCGGCGTGTACGCTGCGAGATCGCCTCGCCGTGAAATCGCACATAAAACTATGAGTGAAGAGTGAACTGTGAGTCTTAATAAACCTTCCATTCGCACACTACTTCGTTGAAAGCAATCTTATCGGTTTTTAGCTTCAATACACTGAAATAAAAGTTTGATAGTCACTAATTATCATTTTCATTTTAATTTATTCACTTTTATATTATTATTCATTTTATTACATGTTGGTATTTATTTAAAAATCTGTAAATCACATACACACACGCAAACTCAAAACACATAGACGCAAACTTACAACACACATACACACACACACACACTATCGTTCACGCACGCACAAGATATGCTCCTTGCAATTTCTAGTAATAACCACTGTATTCATGGTGTGACTGAAAATCAGCGTTATCGCATAAACTTAGGTATGCATAACATATGCTGAGTGGCCATCATTTTGGCTGCATAACGAACTTTTGTAATTTGTTTTTATTGTTATTTTTATGGGTTTTGTTTGTTATGTACCCAATAAAAAAAATCTTTCTTTCTTTCTTCCTAATTCAACTTTTGTTACTAATTACACAGAAAAGTTACTTCCGAACTGGGTTGTTATCTACAACAAAATCTTTGTTGTAAGCCAATTTATTTAACTGTTGATTTTTTCAGGCACTGTGATCGGCAAGGTCAGGTTGTTTTTTTCTCGACAGGCACAGCCCTAGACCAAAGAGGGTATTAAAACTTTTGTAACTGACGGAGAGCTACCGAACTTAGTTGCGTTCGGTCTTCGCGGCGGCGACGTCGTGGCCAAAGCCTCTGACGACTTTGTATAAGTATTATTTCGGACAAAAGAATTTTGAATTATTATAAAACATTTTCTACCTAAATTAAATGAGTTTGAAGATAAACTATTTTAATCACTTTAAACATTTATTGTATGACGCCAATCTTTCTTTGCTGGTCGGTGGATTCACTTAAGCTTTTAAAACATTTTCTACAGTTATCAGTTATCCTAGCACAAACTTAGTTTTTTATCCAACATTATATCAACAGCTTTGAATTTCCTACCTTCTATTTGCGCTTTTCAAGAATTTTTTCACAAACTATCTTCTTTTAACATTCCCATTTCTCATGTCTATCTCCCTCCCGCATTCTTTTCTTTAGGCGGCCAACGCTATATTTGGCGGCAAAATTCACCTGTCACTGAAGAATTTTCAATAGCTACAAATGGCCGATTTCCCGCGGCGGCCACCTTATCCACTATTTTAATCGAAATATACGGCGGAAATACGGCAATCTGCATTGAAGGTCCTAACTAGCGGAATAATTTGCGTTGTGTGAAAACTCCATCCGAGGTTCAGATTAATATCTGATCCAAGGAAAGATGGTAGCATTCACAGTATGCTTACCCTCCCTCTTGCCAAGGGTCAACCATTCCGCAGTGCAATGGAGCCGCCTAGTTGGCACTGAGTGCTTTCATGAATTTCAGAGAAAATCAACACTTTGGATTGGTAAATATAAATGAATATGTGAAACATAAGACTGAACGTGACGTCAGTATTGAAAGCCTTTGAAATTCTCGGAAAGGGAACGTGTTAAAAATTGCGTCCAGGAAATTCTACCTTCAAAATAAAATTTTCAATTTCTTTGTATCATTTGCTTATATTTAATATTTGTTTGCATACAGCTGGTAACCAATAACGAATTTTTAATTTGAACTAAGTGAGTACTTTTCCGAAATATTGTCTGAAATAAATGAAACACGTATAATAAATCATACCTCGCTCACGATATTTTACCAAAATAGTAAGTATAGTAAGGGGCTTATTTCATAATACTTCGCGAAACAGCATGCCAAATAATGAATATTTTAATTTGATGCGTTAGTAGTATTGCATAATTTTGTGCTAACGATAATCTCAACAATATCGATAGTCTCCAAAGTCTCACAGATTGTCCTATTTCCGACTTTCGATATCCCATTGATTGCTATCAAGTACACTGCACAAGTGTACTCACTGCCATCTAAGTACAATCGACCAAATTGATTTATGACCCACAGGAACATCTTACAGATACGACGTACGTCACATCGTGCCACGACGCGGCATCGTATCACGGTACGACGACGTCGTGCTTGGAAATCTACTACGAGCAAACGACAAGGCTTCGTCTTCTCGTGACTCTCGTGACACGAACACTGTGACACGAGATTTTTAAATATAAAGATTAATATTCAAAACGCAGTGCAACATATACGGTAGATTTGACAACCTAACTTTTTTAAGGTTTTAACAACGATATTACAATAAAAAAGACGTGTCTTAAAAAAGTTGCACCCGAAATCAGAACTTCGAACACCTGAGCAAAGCATTCACAGTTTGAGACAACACTGCGCAACATGTATCTGTCTAGTTGACGCTCTAGTAACTTTTAATATCATTGGGTTTTAAGGGAATCATGTCATGAATCAGTTGGGTCGGTTGTACACTGCTGTAGTACATAATACTCGGGGATACAGGACGGGGATATTACTTAAGACTTAAAGTTTGCTTCGTACTCCGTAACTACCGATGCACAGTCCTAGGAAATTAACTTTAGCCAATATCAGTAGCAGCGTCTTGTTACCATCATTATTTTCAAGGCATCGTTTCGTTTTCTCATAATACTGAGAAGCTATTGGGTGCAAATAATAATCATAATCATTTATTCCTCACTTGACACTTGAACTAGGACAGGTCCTGTATCTCAAGGAATAATAAAGTAAACTCTAATTATTATTTTTTGAGGAACAGCTATGCTATTCCGGTGGTCGCCGAGACTCACTTCGCTTGTGCGAGGTAACTTTAAAATTCCATTCCTTCGCGACGGTCGTCGTTTGCGAGAAAAGAACTTAGCCAAAAAACATTTTTTAATTATTTACATTATGAAATGAGGGAAAATACTAATTTAAAGTAAAGCGTATTGATGATTGAGGCAAGCGTGAAGCACCGAGATGTGAAGTGATGTCCGATGTGCACCGCCGGAATAGCACGGCATATCTGTTAAAATAAATCCTAGTACCGTATACCCACTTAAGTTGGCCAAGCCGGAACCACTGAGGAACGAGGAAAAAGCTATATTTTCCAAACTTTTTATAAACATAGACGCTATAAGGGGGTCAAATGCTGTAGAATCTCAAAGAATTCATTAAGTGCAGTTCCAGACAAAAAACCCTTTCTACCTCAAAAGCATTTATTTCATGAAAGCATTTTATGTAACGTCGTTTCTTGGAAGACTGTATATTTTAAAAACAAAGTTAGTCATAAGATGTCTTTAGCAGCATTAAAACTTGACGTTTAATATGAAATGTTGGAGATAACAAATTTTTTTGTGTATAAAATAAATTGACAAAGGCAGAAACCTGAAAACCGCGATGTATACTTAATATTGTTTGATGTATGAAGTTATTGTAAAAAAATAAATTAATGTAACAATGTAAATTACTAAAGAGATGAAAACCAGAAAAATACATTTGGTGTGTTGGCATCAGGCGGGAATCGAACCCGCATCTTTCGCAAACCGGGCGACTGCACTACCCCTAATGCTAAAAATACATTATCCCTAATGCTAAAAATAAAAATAACCTAATGTAAATTACTGTTGTTTAATATTAATAGGCCATTTTTCAATTTAAGAGCATAGAGCTCATTCACATTATGTCGCAAGCAACGCGACAGCCGACTCGACTGTCGGCTGCTACAGAGCACGTAGTTACACGAAAAGGATCCAATCCACATCAAGTCAATTTTGAGATATTGATATTTGAAGTTTATGACGTATTTCTTCTAAGGTATTAATCATAAAATAAGTTATCAGTATGTTGTTAACGTGTATTATTTTAGTTATTTTTATTAAATATAGTACGATATAACACAATATTGTATTTTAGGAGATATTTGCAAAAACATGCATCTGGATCCTTTTCGCTAAATAACAGTTTATATTGTTCAAGCTCAAGACTTATTTTCATTAAAAAGACCCATGTACAAAATATTTATTAAAATTACATATATTTGAGTTAATTGTTCGAACATTAATCGCATTTCGATGAATTTGAACAGTCTGCAGTACAGTGTGCACCCTTTCCTTCTTGCAAAACACAAAACAAGAGTTATTTTTAAAATAAATCTTTCTGAAAAAATCGGAGTATGGTAACCTTATGAGTTGACAAGCCTTTTCGTCATTACCCTCCTCGGGGTTAGAATCAAGAACTCCGTCGTAGCCATCTATGTCTTCTACGATGTTAGAACTACCCTTTAGAGACTTCTAAGCCTTAAAAATGTTTTGGAATCAAATCCAACATGGACACAAGATCATCTAACATGAATTGAGGGATTACTCGTTGGGCCCCAATAAAACAATGCCGTGCGGTGGTGGACTTCAATTGTCCACCGTCATCTCTTGCCAACGACTACTCTGTCGTATGAGTCGACTGAGGGATCCCTGTAGCAGTTCATCTGCATTCCAGGGCCCCAAGTCTGCTAATTTAAACGAAACGTCCATTCAACCGAGGCTCAATAAGGATAACAATACGATTGACACAAATTCGGTAGTCTGCTAAAATCAACAATCGTCTCAATATGAATGCATTTCTAATCGGAATGGACGCTCAGTCTTAATAACAAACGGTATTGCCAACTAAAATCTACCATGCCGCTGAATGAATGAACGAATGATTTCTTTAATTTGAATGATCATTTTCTTCAGTTTCTCAGATTAGATTACATTTCTTTTGCGTGGAATTATTTGGTTTGATTATTTAACATGACTACACGTTTTTTAAAACACTTTATTTTATAATACGGTGGCTAAAGTATTAGTTCTCCATGCCAAAGTCTGCCAAATTAAAAGTGTCTCCTGTCTATAGCCTGTCATGTCTCATTGTCAAATGTCAAGTTGTCAATTTGTTCGAAAACACCATTGCAAATGCAATAAAATCAATTTATTTTTGGCTTTGTTTATTTGTTAAACGAGACTTGAACTTCGAGATAAGAACTAACTGTATTGGACAGTAAATAATATACTTTCTTCCTTTCGTATCGGTGAGTATTCGCACACCATATTTCATTTTTGTGTTTGTTTTTGGTGGTGTACGTCGCTTTTATTTCCTGATCTTTTATATCTTAATTTCAGGTGAAGATTAACTACCTCAATGCGCAGTGCCACGAAAAGGTTGGAGGCCAGGGACCACCTAAGCGCACATGGTCCGCGGGAGCATGCGCAATCCACAAATAGGCTCGTCACGGCCACAAGGGCCTTATGTGATCTGCAGCCTTTCTATATAAACATTGTAAGCACACACGGTACCTTTATTTATATATTTTGAAGGCAAAGTCATTAACTGAAATTAATTATTTACACTTAGTCGTTTTTACAAATACCTTCTTCTTTTTCAGGCTCCAGAAAGAGATTTCATACCTAGAAGACAAAGTTGCTTCCCGCTGTCTGTTTGTTCAAATGTACCTATGCTTGAATCCAAGTACACAATGGATGTTGATGCAGTATTTTAACTCAAAGTGATTCAAGGATTAAGTATATTGCCTATTTTATCAGAGAAACACTGATAATTTTAAACATGTATGAAAAATAAAAGATTCAAAATTTGTTTAAAGAATTGTTTTATTTATTATATTATTACACTGATAATCACTCCATAGCCTCAATGCAGCATTCTAACAAATTCCATCAGTGCCGTCTGTTCCGCCTGTGCCCAGCAGTGGGACATTAAACCGTTAATGTTTTGATATGTCCTTCTTTCCCCTGTGTTAGGTAAGGGGGTCATCATGATCTCTGCAGAGTATATTCACTGTCACCTGGAAATATTATAAAACAATTACCTATATAAAAAATGCTCATTATACTTCAGCCTTGAATTCCAAGGTAATGTAGTTACGTATTTTTTGGTACAACCAATTTTGTGTTCTGGTTCAAAAGTGGGCTCCTACACTAGAGGTCGCGGGTTCGATCACCGCACAGTTCATTCTGCATCAAAATGCTGTGTTCATATAGAGTCCTCAAATCATTTTGATGCTGACTGTACAAACATTTGTGTGCATGAATATCACTTTCGGTTATAATAACGGTCCTGTTCCTCATGTACAATGGGTCTCAGGATGGCTATGTGAGTTCATCGATGCAACTCAGAACACCCGAATCGATAGAATCTGTAACATCAAGTTTCACCTAACTATTTTTGAAAATAAATACAACAAAAACTCCAAAATACCTTCTTGTATAAGAGATGGCTCCCTATTTTTTTTGCTTGATTGCATTCCGGCTTTGGATCCTTTTGGGCCGTGTTGTATACTGGTAGTACAGTGCCAAAAAAATGGACTAACCTTAAAATTGCATCCTTTCGCCGCTGTTGTTTTGTAGATTACTTCCTCTTTTCCGAGTATGCATGGTTTCATAAATCGGACTTGGGCATCCCCCTAAATGCATGTAAGCATTGCCGTGTTGGAATTTAGAGCCCGAGATTCATGGTGCTGAGCTAAAAGCCTAAAGAAGTCGGTGTCGGCGGTCACTCGCGTTATCAATGGTCAAAACATGCCAACGATTCGTAGGAAGTAGTGGCCAATCTTTTAATTCACCTCGAAAAGCACTCACTTCAATTTAAAAGCAGCTTTTAAGTTAAAATATCTAAGCACAATGACTGCAAGAGGTGTTGTTGTTCAATAACACAATTGTCAAAGAGATACGATTGAGCTAAACGTCAAACAAACGTCAAATAAGGAGCGGACTACCGTAATTCTTACAATCGGCTTACCAATGTACCGCTATTAGTGAGCAGACTACCAAAAAGTGCAATAACCAGTTTCGATGGAGAATCATTGGTCTTTTTTAAGGAGCGGAATACCAAATGTGTCAAATTAGACGATTACGATTCCATGCCGACTCGATTGCGGCGTCTTAAAATTAGCAGACTTGGGACCCAGGTGGGAGACATATATCGACCGGCTGCAGTTACCACCACGCAGTTGCGTAAAATCCACGCTATTCCATACGTATCAATACCAGTGGAAGGCACCACGTCCTTCTTTGTAGTAATTGTCCTTTCACGTCCTTTCCCCTCTCCCACTTCTATGGCAGTGACAAGCAAACGCGAAGGCCCAAAGCGGCATCTGCATCCTCCCCCAACACGCTGTTTGAGCTGGAGTTCGCTAACATCCGCGGACTTCATGCAAAACTCAACTCCGTCCACCACGAGACGGCGAGGCCTGTGATGCTCTTTGTGACGGAACACAAATAGGTCGGCCTGCCTTCACTCTCCTTATTATTGTATTGGAAGAGTTCTTACCCTTAAAGCCGGAGTTTTCCTATTCGTCGGTCAGATGTCTGCTGTGACCGTCTTCGCTGCCTAAATGACCGATACTACACTTCACTTTCTGGATGCACATAGACGAGCCGATCTTACGCGTGCCTTTACCGTTCCCACTAAGGCGACGTCGAGACAATTCGACTATTTGACTATTCAGTCGGGCGGCAGATGACGCTCAGGCGCACGCAGTTCTCAAAAGCCGAAATGTTGTTTTTGGCAGACTTCAATGGCCACCATGAGTCCTGGTTGGGCTTTTCATAAACAGAACATGCCCACGCGTTTGTTCTCACGCAGGACCTGACGCAGCTGGTTCACCAGCATATTGTTGGGCATGCGCCGTCCCTATTGGACCTTCTGCCTGTGTGGGTGAACAGCAGTTACGGCACAACTCGTCGGTTGATAGGACAGTTTGTACCGTGAGTACTTCGCCTCTGTCCCTTGGTCGTTGGCGAGATCGATACTGGAATGAAATACTCCATTCACTGATGTCCTCAGCGCCAGCAAGGGTGAGCCTAGTGTTGAACGCAAACAGGCGTCATACGTCTAGGCCATTTGTGACCCTGGCGTAACTTACCTTAAAACAGCCCTCAATAAAGCCATCAAGGACACAAAGAGGGTATACGTTAGAGCAGAAGTGCAGCATATTGCAGGTGTTTGCTAAGAAGCCATTTCACACTTGGCTCATCAGCCGCTAGGGAAAGCCGATTCAATGGCAAACCTCTTCGCGGCCAACTCCTGCATCTATGACTGTGGTGCACAGCAGCCGATATTCATATCAGGCAGTGTGATGTACGAGCGGAGCTGCAGTCACTCGAAGTAAGGAAAGCCAGTGGTCCTGACAGAAGTCTAGTTGTCTCCAGTGTTAACTCGCCTGTATTACCTCTTCTTCTATACAACAGGCCTTTGCCTCAGGTCAATATGTCATTTATCTTATCTTGCTGGATCGTTTTAATTATCAAATAAGCAATTCAGCATGAACTTCCAAGCAGAGTGGATCGTTATTGCGTTTTTCTTGACGTGTAATTAATGTTGGTATACAAATTACGCAAAAAGGATCCAACCTATTTGGTTCGTCTCACCGATTTAGTTTTCAACACGGGGTAAGAACCACGACAGCTGGATCGTTTTAGGTGAAAAAATATTCATGAGCGCCCATACATGTGGATTGGTTCCGATGTTCAAGTTTAATGGAAAACAGCTGTTTTGACGTGGGTCTTTTTTACTGACCGATAGTATCGGTATTTAGCATCAGTTTGGTGTACTTAAGTCATTTTTGACAATGTTGTGGATTGGATCCTTTTCGTGTAACTACGTCCAAGTCTGCTAATTTAAACGAAACGTCCATTCAACCGAGGCTCAATAAGGACAACAATACGATTGACACAAATTCGGTAGTCTGCTAAAATCAACAATCGTCTCAATATGAATGCATTTCTAATCGGAATGGACGCTCAGTCTTAATAACAAACGGTATTGCCAACTAAAATCTACCATGCCGCTGAATGAATGAACGAATGATTTCTTTAATTTGAATGATCATTTTCTTCAGTTTCTCAGATTAGATTACATTTCTTTTGCGTGGACTTATTTGGTTTGATTATTTAACATGACTACACGTTTTTTAAAACACTTTATTTTATAATACGGTGGCTAAAGTATTAGTTCTCCATGCCAAAGTCTGCCAAATTAAAAGTGTCTCCTGTCTATAGCCTGTCATGTCTCATTGTCAAATGTCAAGTTGTCAATTTGTTCGAAAACACCATTGCAAATGCAATAAAATCAATTTATTTTGGCTTTGTTTATTTGTTAAACGAGACTTGAACTTCGAGATAAGAACTAACTGTATTGGACAGTAAATAATATACTTTCTTCCCTTCGTATCGGTAAGTATTCGCACACCATATTTCATTTTTGTGTTAGTTTTTGGTGGTGTACGTCGCTTTTATTTCCTGATCTTTTATATCTTAATTTCAGGTGAAGATTAACTACCTCAATGCGCAGTGCCACGAAAAGGTTGGAGGCCAGGGACCACCTAAGCGCACATGGTCCGCGGGAGCATGCGCAATCCACAAATAGGCTAGTCACGGCCACAGGGGCCTTATGTGATCTGCAGCCTTTCTATATAAACATTGTAAGCACACACGGTACCTTTATTTATATATTTTGAAGGCAAAGTCATTAACTGAAATTAATTATTTTCACTTAGTCGATTTAACAAATACCTTCTTCTTTTTCAGGCTCCAAAAAGAGATTTCATACCTAGAAGACAAAGTTGCTTCCCGCTGTCTGTTTGTTCAAATGTACCTATGCTTGAATCCAAGTACACAATGGATGTTGATGCAGTATTTTAACTCAAAGTGATTCAAGGATTAAGTATATTGCCTATTTTATCAGAGAAACACTGATAATTTTAAACATGTATGAAAAATAAAAGATTCAAAAATTGTTTAAAGAATTGTTTTATTTATTATATTATTACACTGATAATCACTTCATAGCCTCAATGCAGCATTCTAACAAATTCCATCAGTGCCGTCTGTTCCGCCTGTGCCCAGCAGTGGGACATTAAGCCGTTAATGTTTTGATATGTCCTTCTTTCCCCTGTGTTAGGTAAGGGGGTCATCATGATCTCTGCAAAGTATATTCACTGTCACCTAGAAATATTATAAAACAATTACCTATGGAAAAAAGTCTCATTATACTTCAGCCTTGAATTCAAAGTTAATGTAGTTACGTATTTTTTGGTACAACCAAATTTGTGTTCTGGTTCAAAAGTGGGCTCCTACACTAGAGGTCGCGGGTTCGATCCCCGCACAGTTCATTCTGCATCAAAATGCTGTGTTCATATAGAGTCCTCAAATCATTTTGATGCTGACTGTACAAACATTTGTGTGCATGAATATCACTTTCGGTTATAATAACGGTCCTGTTCCTCATGTACAATGGGTCTCAGATGGCTATGTGAGTTCATCGATGCAACTCAGAACACCCGAATCGATAGAATCTGTAACATCAAGTTTCACCTAACTATTTTTGAAAATAAATACAACAAAAACTCCAAAATACCTACTTGTATAAGAGATGGCTCCCTATTTTTTTTGCTTGATTGCATTCCGGCTTTGGATCCTTTTGGGCCGTGTTGTATACTGGTAGTACAGTGCCAAAAAAATGGACTAACCTTAAAATTGCATCCTTTCGCCGCTGTTGTTTTGTAGATTACTTCCTCTTTTCCGAGTATGCATGGTTTCATAAATCGGACTTGGGCATCCCCCTAAATGCATGTAAGCATTGCCGTGTTGGAATTTAGAGCCCGAGATTCATGGTGCTGAGCTAAAAGCCTAAAGAAGTCGGTGTCGGCGGTCACTCGCGTTATCAATGGTCAAAACATGCCAACGATTCGTAGGAAGTAGTGGCCAATCTTTTAATTCACCTCGAAAAGCACTCACTTCAATTTAAAAGCAGCTTTTAAGTTAAAATATCTAAGCACAATGACTGCAAGAGGTGTTGTTGTTCAATAACACAATTGTCAAAGAGATACGATTGAGCTAAACGTCAAACAAACGTCAAATAAGGAGCGGACTACCGTAATTCTTACATTCGGCTTACCAATGTACCGCTATTAGTGAGCAGACTACCAAAAAGTGCAATAACCAGTTTCGATGGAGAATCATTGGTCTTTTTTAAGGAGCGGAATACCAAATGTGTCAAATTAGACGATTACGATTCCATGCCGACTCGATTGCGGCGTCTTAAAATTAGCAGACTTGGGACCCAGCGCGATAGTCGCGCGGTTGACAGGCGGCTTACTTCCATACTAAGAAAGCACCGCGGGAGCCTCGCGGCTTCGAGCCAGTGTGTTCGAACATAATTGAACAATGACTTTGAGAGGAAGATACTAGGATTATTGGGTTGGGGAACACGTCTTTTCACATATTATGAAGTACCTAGTATGCATGAACTTGTCATAAAATATCTTGAGTTATACTATTTGTATCTGGCCATTTGGTATCATTCGCCGTTTTTTCAAAGAGGGTAATTTACAAATTCAAACAGAAAATTGAGTAGGTACTATTCTTACGAAGACGTAATAATTCGCCGAAAAACTTTCTATTATAACTATAAACCATAACTATAACTTTCTAAAAAGTTTTTTGACGTTTTTATTATCACTACCATACTTCAACACTCTGAATACAGTTCATCATCTCATCATCATCATCAGCCTGTTGCAGTCCACTGCTGGACATAGGCCTCTCCCATTACACGCCACTGAGCTCGATCTTCGGCTGCTCGCATCCAGCTCCTGCCAGCCATCCTGCGCAAATCATCACTCCACCTTGCCTGAGGACGTCCTACACTACGCTTGCCGAGACGCGGTCTCCACTCAAGAACACGTTTACTCCAACGGTTGTCGGTTCTACGGCTTACATGGCCAGCCCACTGCCACTTCAACTTGCTAATCCGGTGGGCTATGTCGATAACCTTGGTTCTCTGCCTTATCACCTCATTTCTAATTTGGTCCCGCAGAGAAACGCCGAGCATAGCCCTCTCCATAGCCCGCTGGGTGACTTTAAATTTGTGGACCAGCCGTGCCGTTAGTGTCCACGTTTCGGCTCCGTATGTCATGACGGGTAGGACGCACTGATTGAAGACTTTTGTCTTTAGGCACTGTGGGATCGACGATGTGAAGACCCGACGTAGCTTCCCAAACGCTGCCCAACCCAGCTGAATTCTTCTATTCACCTCGTTCTCGAAGTTGTTCCTACCTAACTGTAATGTCTGCCCGAGGTATACATATTTTTGAACAACTTCGAGAACGGCGCCGTGTACCGCAATCGGTTCCGGTAGTACATGTTCATTGAACATGACCTTGGTTTTGTCCAAGTTCATCCGTAGACCGATGCGCACAGAAGAGTCAGCCAGGTCATTCAGCATCTGTTGTAGGTCCTGCAGCGTTTCCGCCACGATGACAATGTCGTCAGCAAATCGCAAGTGAGAGATGTACTCGCCATTGATGTTGATGCCACGTCCTTTCCAGTTCAGCGTCTTGAACATATCCTCCATTGCATTTGAGAACAATTTCGGGGAGATAACATCCCCTTGTCTCACACCCCGATGCAACGGAATGGGACTTGTTTGCTGATTCTGTACTTGGACGGACATAGTGGCAGCTTTGTAAAGACATCTCATCACTTGGATATATCGCCAATCTACTTGGCATCGCTGCAGAGACTCCAGAACAGACCAGATTTCAATTGAGTCAAAGGCCTTCTCATAGTCCACAAATGCTAGACACAGGGGCTGATTATACTCTCCAGTTTTCTGTATAAGCTGCCGCACTGTGTGTATGTGGTCTATGGTGCCGTATCCGCTCCGAAACCCAGCCTGTTCCGGTGGTTGGAATTCGTCGAGTCTTCGCGCAAGACGGTTCGTGATCACCCTTGAGAACAGCTTATAGTCGTGGCTTAGAAGGGAAATGGGTCGATAGTTCTTCAGTAGGGTTTTGTCTCCCTTTTTGAAGAACAGGACGACCACACTCCTACTCCACCCTCTGGAGTTCTCCCTTCGAAGAGGACAGCGTTAAAAAGCTTTTGAAGCTCCCTGAGTAAGGGTCTGCCTCCTGCCTTTAACAACTCTGTTGTAACACCGTCCTCTCCGGGGGCTTTTCCATTTTTTAAGCCGCCCAAGAGCGATCTCGATTTCGTCAATGCTGACTTCTGGCAGGTCTTCGGTGTAGTTGGCCCTGTGGTTTGGGGCGTTAGAATTCGGCCAAGGTTCCCCCCCGCCTGTCGTAAGAGGCGACTAAAGGGGGGCCCCGGGGTCGCCAGGAGTGCACATGGTGGAGACTGTGTGCTTCCATTGCACGAGCGATCCTGTGGAGGGCGGCGGTGCGGGGGGGCCTCGCACTGCCGCGAACGCCCACGGGTGTATGAGGGGAGGCATAACTCCCCTCGTGAGGAGCTGGGTTCCCAGCAAAGCGCGCCAGGGGTCCACTGATAGAGTCCCTTACGGGGGTCCTCAGGGATTCCTGGTACCGCGCAGAAGATGGCCTCCGCGGAGTTTAGTGGGTATGCCCACGCCCACTGGGTGGGTGAGCCCCACACTCCCCCGCTCCCGTACTCAGGGAGCGGGATAGTGCGTAAAGGCATTCTCCGCGTAAAAAAAAAAAAAAAAAAAAAAAAAAAAAAAAAAAAAAAAAAAAAGGTCTTCGGTGTAGTGGCGTGTTAGAGTGGCTCTAGAGTCCTCATTTCCGGGGTCAGGTCGAGATGCATGCGAAGCGTATAGCCGGCCATAGAAGTTTTCTACTTCCGAAAGGACTGCTGGCTTCGAGACAACGACTTCTCCACTTTCTATGGTCAACTTCGTCAGGTGGCTTCTTCCAAGAGATCGTACGAACACTTTTGATCCCCGGTTTTGCTCGATCGCTCTCTCAATCGAGAGGGTATTAGAGCAACGGAGATCGCGTCGCACGTGCTTACTAATCTCTCGGTTTAGAGTCCGTTTCCCTGACGAAGTGACGGGTGGGTCTTCTCGTCGTCTCTTCATTAGCCCTAAAGTCTCTTCGGAAAGCTTCGACTTCTTGCCCTTGCGCTGCATTTTACAAAATCTCGTACCTTCTTCCCTGAGGACTCGAACCACATCTTCAAGGTTCTGGTTAACGTCAGTTGTGGTTTCCACGGCAGCAAATCGGTTCTCCAGATTTGACTGGAACGCTTCAGATCCCATCATAGTTTGAAGCAGAGTTGGTCGGAGCCTGGCCTTCATCAAGCGGACTCGTTCAGCTCTGAAGTCGATATTCAGAGAGCCTCGGACGAGTCGGTGATCGCCACCGGTATTAAACCTATTGATCACGGAGACGTCTCTGAATATGTGCTTTTTGTCCGCCATGATGAAGTCGATCTCATTTTTTGTCATAGTGTCGGGGCTTTGCCACGTCCACTTCCTTTGGGGTTGCTTCTTGAAGAATGAGTTCATCAAGAAGAGCCCCTCCCGTTCGAGGAAATTGACGAGCATTTGCCCCCTATGATTTCTGCTTCCATATCCATGGGATCCTACTACCGATTCACTGCAATTCTGTACTCCCACTTTAGCGTTAAAGTCTCCCATAACAACGGTGAAATGGGTCTTGGTAGTGGAGTGGAGGGCCCTCGATATGTCATCGAACATATCCTCCACCTCATCGTCCGAGTGTGACGAGGTCGGTGCGTACACTTGCACCACCTTGAGGCTATACCTCTCGGTGAGCTTGATGATGAGGTACGCCACCCTGTTCGACACACTGGACATTTCCACAACGTTGTTAGCTAGGGACTTATTAACCAGAAACCCAACGCCACCTTGGGATTTTTGGTCTCCCTCTCGGAAGTACATCAGGTGGCCTGAATTGAGAGTTATGGTGTCCTCTCCCTCTCTTCGGACTTCACATAACCCTAGTATGTGCCACCTGATGTTCCCAAGTTCCACCTCAAGTTGCGCCAGATGCGAGTTGAGCCGCAGCGTGCGTCCGTTATACGTCGCCAGGGTCAGTCGGTTGTGGTGGCCTCCCGTAGCCCGGAGATTCTTTGCACCCCCCGCCCCACCGTTACCATGGTCGCCACCATAACCAGGAATAGTGGGGCTACCGGGAACTGGGGGCCGTGGCCTTCGCTGTGTCTTCATAGGAGGTTATGCCCATAATCGCCACGCTGGGCAGGCGGGTTGGCGATCGCAGGGCGAAGCTTCTCGCACCGGTGACGCTGCTGCCCGTCACCGGCCTGTGGTATTTAGCTCGCCTATTCAGGACGGATATACCGCCGTCGGTCGGTCGCCAGAGCCTCGTTCGTTACTCAGCAGGATGCACCGCGAGCAGGTGAGGTTGACTTGGGGCGATAGATGGAGGTTCGCCCCCTTACATCCCTGAATACAGTTAGAAAATCACAATTCACATGCCGATTTTGAAACAAAAGATCAATTCAGTATTTTCGTTTTTGATTATGAATGCAACGTCGATGGCGCCGAATAAGAATTAACAAAAGGAGAAGCAACAATGATATTTCCTTCTTGGAGTCCATTATTGAAATGAACTGGCCACTCTAATCTAAGCAAGTCACGCTGCTGTTTTTGTAATCTGAAGGCATCCGCTGCTGTCGCGCAGCTGCCGCGCTGTAGCTAATGTGAATGCCTTAAAGATGATAATGGTTTAATATGTTTTAAAATATCCTAAAATTAATGGAGTAAATTATCTTACATAATGATCCGAAATAATAAAATCTATCTACTATATAAAAATAAGTCGGATTTTCCTTCCTGACGCTATAACTCCAGAACGCACGAACCGATTTCCACGGTTTTGCATTCGTTGGAAAGGTCTCGGGCTCCGTGAGGTTTATAGCAAAGAAAATGCAGGAAAATTTCTACAGAAAAGCGGGAAAATCTTTTTTCACATACAGCTAAGTCCACGCGGACGGAGTCGCGGGCGGCTGCTAGTATTATAATAAATATTGTTTATCACGGAAATCGACTCAGTTACTGATACCAGAACATGGCAATACATTTCAAAATCACCCTGTATGCATGACACATGAAATAACCTAAATAAAAAAAAAGTCCCTAATTAATATATCACTGAAATATGTCTTGTCTTCGTCTTTTGATGGTAGCCTTTCAAATAGTTTTCATAAAATTCTTTTCGGCTTTTACTACTTGTAGGCAATGATATTGATAAAAAAGAGGTAGATAGGTTACTTGTGCTAAAAAAAGTGGCACCCGAAACCAGAACTATTAGTGCACTTGAGCAAAGCACTGACCGTGTTAACAGTTTGAGACGACACTGCGCAACACAACATGTAGTAAATAATCATAGACTATCTTATTCACACGTTACGACATGTCAAATTATAGGTGCGGAGGCAGTGGACAATTCTTGACTTCGCATCAGTACTGACATAACCTATCTACCTCTTTTTTATTATAATAAAATTGCTTGCGAGGCATTAGCCTTCCAATGTTTTTAACAATTTTACCAATATAAAGTTATAGCTAATGAATTTATGCTATAAAAATAAAAAAAACGAGTTCGTTATTGAACGTTATTACGTTACCTTTTCCACTTTATGACAAAAAAGTAAAGTGCATTTTATTAGGTAGGTAATCATATCAAGCTCACTACTCAGTGTCCGAAGGAGGGTTGCCACTTTGTAACTGAAAACTCAAGTGCGTATTAGGTAATATTAGAGCTCACAACTCAGTGTTGTAACTAGGGTTGTAAGAAGGTAGGGATTCGTTGGGATCGTCCCGATATTTTGCATTTCTGAAAAAATACATAACGCCCCGTCAATTACATCCAGTTACCTGAGCCGGTGCAAGAATTTTTTTTTGGATTTTTTTGAATTTTTGACATGGCAACATAACGGTTATAGTGCTTGTCTTCCAATCGGTAACCCTAGTTTGAGCCCTTTGCAGAACATACTCTATTAGTTTGCGGTCAGATTGCTATGTGGGAAGGCTGCAGCAATACCGATTGATGCTACTGATTGGATGGAGGCGCAAATGGATACGCAGTTAGGAGTGAAACTAGGTGTTTAGCCTACGACCGACAGTTAGAATGCTTATCAGGTAATGCCACACAGACAGTTTAGAAGCAAAAGCTTCAATGAGAAACGAAAATGATGGTAAATAGTAATAGGAGGCGTTCTCTACGCCTCAAGGAATTAAGCCTGTCAATAGTGACGTGCCCCAGTGGTTTAACACTCTGGCTCGGAACCCGGTGGACCCGAGTTCAAATCTGACCGGAACACTACTTTGTGTTCTTTGTAAAGGCGGCTAACAGTGCTGGATTACGCTAAAAAAACTAGCAACACGGATAATTACTGCCCTAGGCTCTGAATAGCACTGATTGTTGGCGTTATGTTGAACGAAACATTCAGAAGCCTATCGTATTTTAACAGAGAGAAACCCGCGAACGTTAGTGGACTAGAATATGAATATGTAACGTAAGAATTAGGTTAACTTATTTTATTTAGAACATCTCTGTCGCTTGTAAGTAACTAGACTCTTTAGTTTCTCTAACAAGACATTTATCTTGGTCGTCCCGAACCCAGAAAAACTTTGAATTAAGCTCCTTTGACTTGCAACTTTGAAATTTAAATTAAATAATCATATGTGGCCAGATTTGCTCTCAGGACCATCGGGTTCCGAGCCAGAATGTTTAACGACTGGGCCACGACGGTCTCAAATAATAATACTAAATAAGAATGTCAAGTGATTTTTAAGATTTTTGATTTTTTTGATATATCCCCTAAGACAATAAGTGAAGCGTTTTTAACTGGTGTATACGTTCATGGCATCGACTCCAAAGTTGGTGATGCTATTGAAATAAGTATTTAAAAACTCACTTATTTGCGAACGTTTTGACTACGATTTAAAAGTACAAAAGTTAAAAAAATATTTTACACACATTTTATGAAACATTTTACAAAAACACTTTTGACGTGGCTTCAACTACAAGTCAGTTAAATTTACTGTCAGAGTTAAATGAACGGTTATTTTTTTGTGTTCGCGTAAATATTTAAAGTACGCATTTTAACGCCGGATCACGCATTGAACAAAGCTATGCCAATATGGATCTATCTCGTACAATGGAAAAACAATAAAATCAGAATCTTTTGTCCTCAACCGGATACCGCGGCGGGAACCGGATATTTCAGGACAACGCACTGCCAGTACTATTGAGAGTATTATTTCCACAAATTACTGAAACGACCTTTTGATAACACTTTTCTTTCCAGTGACGATCAATCAGCGAATTTTAAAAACTAACATTATTGTTTGAAACTACCGATTATGGTATAAATCAATATAGAATTAATGAGGATGACTAAGTTTATTCTTAACGCGGTAGTCAGAGTCACCCTAACTATTACAATTTATTCTAATCTGATCCCTATTTTTACGATCCCCCTTTTGCTCACAATTATTATATTTTAATCAGCCTGCACTATCCCACTCCTGGACAAAAGGCCTCCCTACCCCTCTTCCACTGACTGCGGTCTAGAGCCATGGTGAACGGAAAACTTAGAAGCCTACAGCAATAAACCTGAGGTGGTAAGAGGAGCCTACCGCGGTTGTCCAGGTTGCTTGTCTTTACTGTTCGTCTCCATCACTGGAGCCGAGTTTTCATCATAAACACAAAGAAGAGAAGACAGGAATAAAATCCTACTAAAATTA
This sequence comes from Udea ferrugalis, assembly GCA_950022985.1. NCBI lineage: Eukaryota > Metazoa > Arthropoda > Insecta > Lepidoptera > Crambidae > Udea > Udea ferrugalis. Next base: position 4,781,187 of record OX465515.1, read on the forward strand.
TGAAAGCGAAAGTTTGTATGTGCCGTGTTGCTCTTTCACGTAAAAACTAACTGGTTGGAATAATGAAACTTAACAATAATATAGCTTATACTTCTGAATAACATATAGGCTAGAGTTTATGAGGATATTTTTTTTTAACCTAACTTCACACGGACGATGTCGCGGGCGGCCGCTAATAAATAAATAAAAATAAGAAGACCTCCGGCATTTAAACTTGCCACACAAGCTACAATAATAACACTCTTGAAATTTAAAAATGAAAAAGCCAAACCAATAAAATTAAGTAAAGTACAGCGACATTACCACTTCATGAATTTAGTCCCTTACAAGCAGACTGACATCACATGACAAGCTCATAATTAACTTTACTTGTTGCCTCTCATTCATAGCCCAGTGGAGACGAGGCTTGATTCCGCAAAACATCCTCCGTTACTCTAGCCGTTAAAACTCCGCGAACCTCTAGCTATCCAACTCACAAGTTCAACTTTACTTAACCGGTTTGAGCTCGCAAGACACCCTATGTTACTTGACCCGTTAAAAATTCTACGAACCATTAGTTGTCTAACTCACAAGTTAAACTAAATTCCCCAGTCAGCGATCGAAAACAAGACTGCATCACTCACACTTTTGATTTGTTATTTAAATAACTAAAACGAAGTTTTAATGAATAATATTTGTTTTTTAATCAATAAACTAGTCGTTCACCTTCTGAATCCAAAAATCTGCACCTGAAATACTGATAATGTACTTGTATTTATTCAAAAATACTTCTGATTTGTCCCATTTAGTAAGAAGTTTACTTTCAGTTTCATTAGATGCTGCTAAGTGAAACTTTGGAAAAGAATTCAATGTTTCAAAAGCATTTTGTCTGAATAGCATCATTTACTTCACTCCACAGTCAAATAGTTATTAAAGAGCTTCTAAATTAACACTTCATTCGTAAGCAAAATTAATTAACATTGTTGTTACTTATTTTTAAAACCACTTCAGAATGAACAAACTTCAGCATTGCAAACAAAATCGCCAGCAAAGTTTTGAGCACTAAGCCCGCCGAACAACACCTCAGCAAGCATATCGCCTAGTTAACCAAACTGTTTGTTGAAAAAAATTCGCCGCAGACAACCGCTAAGCTAAATCGAAGTCGCAGATTGTTTATACGGTGATATTCTAAAACTTACATTGTGTTGAAAGAGTTCAAAAGCGACTTTACTGTGTTCAACAGGTTCGCGTCCGAGAGTTCCGTGTTCGCGATCGCAGTCACCTGTAGCGGCAACTAGTGATGCGTCCGAACGGGCCGGAGGTGCATTTTAAACTAAGGCGCAGGCTGAAAGCACGGGCTGTGCACGTACACGGTATAGCGTTCACCTGAAAATTGCAGCGGCAACAAACCCTTTTTACAGGCATTCTACACTCACAGCTATCTACAGTTTCCAATCAGTTACGCGAGCACAATCAATTCTAAAATCCACTTTCGGGATGCGTTTTGACAATGAGGCTGACGACCTACTGAACTTCATTTCATTTTATGCTCTTGGCATAAATTTACATGATGTTTTGAATCTCACAGACAGTATATTTTACCAATTTTGAAAAGATAATGTTTTGTATCGATTATCAGGCGGCAGAATTTCGTTTTTGATGCATGTTATCGGAAATAACAATGATGATGATAAGTGCCGTAAAGATCAAAAATATATCTTTTGGATTTCCGTTTTCATTTTCATTTCATAAGATCGTGGTCGTGATCGTCGCAGACTCCCGACAATATTGCAAACGGTTTAGTCAGAGACCGTAACGGTGAAAGGAACATTCAGAAGGCCACACTTCGTTTTGCAAATTTAAACCCCACATATCTTTGAAAAACAACAACAACAGCCCTTATTATTCCCACTACTGCGCACAGGGCTCACCTCAACTATGAGGTGGCGGGTCACACGGTCTCTCATCGCTGACTGTTGTAGAGATGTAAGGTTAGTGATATGCCTCGTTGAAATTTGCCACCTTAGGGTGATTAGGCTTAATGCAGTCATTAACGTTACCTCAGTACGCCTAGCGACGTCAGCCGAGACCCATATCTTAACGTGCCTTCCGAAGCACGAAAAAGCCGCTAATCATATCCCAAAATTTTAAGATTCGGAAGCCAAACTGGTCACATCCCATTTCTGAACCGATATATGTTGTATTACAACGGTCGCCTCGCCACCACTGAGCTACAGGCACCTCGCCCTTTGAGCAGAAACGTCAATTTATTACGCAACGTCGAGCGAGAACCGATCCCACAACCTGTGAATAGTTCGACGGCATAACTACACGTGGCGCATCCTGCTACAGAATTCAATAAGTTCTATTTCAACATCAAGTGATAGGAAAGCCGTTAGACGATCACAAGCCATAGCGATCACTGCGGGAATCAGATTTTTCAGTTTGCAGAATATAATTATTCTAAATACCTATTTCATGGTTCACACTGAAGAACGCACATAACAGTATTAACTGTTTAATTAAAATATATATTTTTAAGATAAAATGTGAACCAAACTTTGTCATTTCACTATCATGTCCCAGAAGGAGATGACACGTGACATGGGAGGGGTTATACATGCTATTCTAATTCTAATTGGTCGTTCAGTTGCCGGTATGCATTTGACTTCTGAGCCTAACCGTCGACTGAACAACCAATCATAGTTTTATGTTTATGTGCATTGCATACATAATATTTGAAGTTGGCTTGTGTGCGTAAATGCGGTGGTGGGGCGCGTCATTTCAGCTTAGACGATCTTCACCTATTCGAACATTGCTGACAAATCTGTCACGTGTGTATAGAAGATAGAGACTACAATGAGCAACCTACCTTGAGACAAGGTGTCAAGTATCTGGACACCTTGTCTGCTTTAATATTTCTGCTTTAATATGTCAGCATCAAAATTATGTGTAATGTATAAATAACAGTGGTCAGAAAGGTATTGGCGGTTTGACAGAAGCAATTTTAGTGCAGCAAAGATAGAGTCGTATGTCATTTGAAGCGTCACTAAACTATAACAAATGAAACACTATTTTAATCCTGTAGTGTTAAGGTTGCTTTTCATTAAATTTCAGACATATTTGACCACTGTACGCACCCATCATTTTGATGCTGAGTGTACATACTTTTAAGGAGGATACCTATTGAAGTGTGGGCCAACGGTCGGGAGGGGATTCAATACAACGAATAGTGGACGGTTCTGGAAAATGGAAATCGGACGTAATTCCACAATTCTTGGAACGATACTTAAAAGCGTGATTTCTCAGTAGCTTAAGTTTTTGAACTTACTTTTAATTAATATATCAAAAATCCTCTGGAATCTCCCCAGAAAAGGGAATTTAACTTAATTTAAGAAACATATTTTTTAAATTAAAAGCTAGAACACACTCATGTCTATACAGGGTGTTTCTTTTAAGGTGTCAAGCCGGCGCCAGCTGATAGTAGGGTACCATACCTATTGATTTAACCCCCATGTATGTTCTACGATTTTTTGTAGTTTTCGAGATAATGATGTTTTTGTTATTACCTTACCTATATTTAACTCGGCTTTAAATAATTACAACTTTTTTTTCGTTTGACTTTTGTTGGATATTTTCTGTTTATTATAATATCTATTAATTGCAGTTTTAGATTAAAATAATCTCTGTCCTAACTTAACTACAAGATACAAACATTTTGATTGATAGTGAAAAAAAGTGGATCATGCAGAACATAACCAAATTTCAATCGTAAATTAAAAAAAACAAAAGGTATTCCATAGCTTCTTACTAATTTCAAAAACTGCGCAGCATAATAAGCTTTCATAATAATACAAGAAAACATGTCCTTTGTAGGGCATTATTCGCTGTAATCGATGCTCAAGTCTTGAGAATCGGAAATAAGTGTAATTTTCATACTTAATCATTTTCTAGTATTTTGGCATAATTTTGTCATTACTGAGATTTATTGTCTTCTTACGTTTAAACAAAGCTCATTTGTTAATAAAACAGTCATTTTTCAACTTCCAATCATCCGAAAGTCACAACTCCTGTTGTAATTAAAATGTTGGAATTGAGGAAACCGGAACATGTTTTGAATCGATTATCGAACTGTTTTGAGTTACTATGTTTAAAATACGCGTACATAAAAAATAATAAAGATGGTCCGGTTTCCTCAATTTTAAATTTTTTATTACACCAGGAGTTGTGACTTTCGAATGATTGGAAGTTAAAAAATGACTGTTTTATTAACAAATGAGCTTTGTTTATCCAATAAAAGTCAAACGAAAAAAAAGTTATAATTATTTAAAGCCAAGTGCTCACAATTTTTTTTAAAATAACAAAAACATCATTATCTCGAAAAGTACAAAAAATCGTAGAACATACATGGGGGTTAAATCGATAGGTATGGTACCCTACTATCAGCTGGCGCCGGCTTGACACCTTAAAAGGAACACCCTGTATACCAGTCAGAGGCACCCTGTTTGTTGCTGTCATGGTAAACGGAACATTCAAAACCCCACATTTAACCGCGCGAATTTGAGCCTAAACCTCAAATTAACAAACTACCTTTTTTGCGTTCATACATACATAATATGCATAGAAACACAAAGATAAATTTAAAAATGCGCTTTTCCTAACTGTAATATGATGGGGGCGCTAGTGAGCCGATTATACGCTAATAACCAGTGACAATGAAAACGCTTCCATCGATATAAGACAGGTTTATCCATTTGCCTAATTACGCTAAGTATTCAGGATGCAAGTGGGAAGCGATTTTAGTCCGGCTTTACTCTAATGAGTGAAGTTCAGAGATCGGAGTAGGTAGAGCTATTTAATAGGGTAGATGACTATGAGTGATTTTGCATGTTTTTTTATGTTCCCCAAAAATAATAATTGATTTCAAATGTTATTGTAAAACCACAATCGAAATTCGTTTCAAAATGAGGCTACAATAGGCCTGCAAACTTGGGTGGGCAAGTCCATTTCATATGTGTTAAATTTTTGTAACAATATCATTTTTTTGTAACCCAAACTATTATGAAGGAATTATGTTAGGAGACCATTATCATAAACGCAATATTTAATATAGCTGTCGAACAAAGTTATTACGCGCTCCGGACAAAAACAGCGAGAGTGACGTCACTGTCGCTGTCACTTTTGTATGGAGCGTTTTTGGGCAAGTCCAAAAATGTGCATTTCAAATTGTGATATCTCTGGTGGTATTGATCCAGATGAAGTGATTCTTTGAGGATTGTTTACATAAATGTAAGGTCTTTCGATAATAAACAAAAAAAAATTACAGTCATCATGCCTATTGACCGCAAACGTTGATGTTAATATGGATATTCCACAGGATTTCGACAGATCCTCCAAGATTTTATTTATTCTTTATTGCACAACATTGAATGGTACAAAAGGCGGACTTAATGCCAAAAAGGCATTCTCTACCACTCAACCATAAGGCAAAGCAGAAAGGTACAGTAAGCGGTGCGACATAACAAAATAACATTTAGGGATGGCTATTTTATTGAATTTCAATGAATGAGTATATACATTGTTAATGTAATCAAATAAGCGCCCAAGTGATGTGAATATTACATCAGTAACAACCGGTTGCCAAACTTTTTTGTCAAACGCACGACGTTCCCGCTTTGTTGAAACGCATCATGTCACCGCATATAAATCCAAATTTCTAATGCGCCTGGCCGCCATTTTTGTGACGTATGTATTGACACTAAAACGCTCAGTACCGTTTGCAACTTAAGCTGTCATGTATCGTTTTTAATCGTTCTTTTGCTTTATTTTATGAGGTCACGAGAATTTTAGTTTGGAAGAGGATTATAATGGTTTCCCATCAAGTTTCTAATCAAACTTTGTGACACTGACCCATCGGAGAGGAAGTGTATTAATTGATTACTCCCTAAAACTTGACCAGTTTACAATGTTTTTTCTATATGACACGAAATCCCAAGATTCGGGTAGTATTCATATTATTCTAACATAACGCAAGTACACGAAATAGCTCTACCTACTCCGATTTTAAAGAAGCTTAGGATTATGATTTAAGAGCACTATTTTAGATCAATGAACAATATGATTATAAATAAATCGCAATTCATGTTAAATTTATTTCTAGATATACCTAAGTAGTTGTGCTAGTGTTGCTTGATAGTACTTACATACGCCGATGGGTAACCGAGTCTTTTGAAACTAACTAAACAATTGAAGGGTTGAAAAATTAAACGAAGCATTGCTCGTATTTATAGGGCGATCCGCAGTATGTTTGAGTTTTTGAAGTGGGCGTCGTAGGCAAAATACAAACTCTAAGCTATGAAAAATATGGAAAAACGGAGGTAACAAAGGAGTATTAAGGCCGACTTTGACAAATGTATTTAAACGTAAAACTACATCCTGAGATTTAAAAATAAGTTATTAGTCATAAGTTTCTTTGTGCGCTAGGATACTTAGAAAAAAAAATGTTTGCAATACCACAGTGGAAAAATTAGAAATTAATAGTTGAAATTTCAAAAAATAATTTGTTATAGTAAGTTTTGTGAACGTAAGGAAATTCAACATATCTTATTTAAAATGAGACCTTTTCTTTAGTTCGCCATATAATGTTACTTCCCAGAAATTGATCCTTAAACATGAAAAAACGCTATTGCAAACCCAAAGTCTAGTTTTCTCTTAGCAACAATTTTTACCTGTCAAACACAAACCGTCTCATTGATAAAAATACTGTCAATCTTAAAGGTCACGTTAAAAAGCTTCATTCATAAACACATAATATTAACTCAATTGTAAACCGCACTAATTAATGGATATTGTAGTCTTTGTTAATAGCGTAAATAATGTGAATTTTAATTAATCCTTAGCAAAGCGGCTAAATAATAATAGGTAGCAGCACCCAGCGCCTTGTAGCTACCCCATTGTACACTCCAAGGAAACTGTTAGTCAAGTAATTGTAACATTATATTCTTCTACATATATTTCCACTCTTACAAAACAATTCAATAAATAAGTGAATGAAATCGTGGAACTAAAAAAGTTCCATAATGTTCACTAATAAAAAAGCAATCAAGTAATTGTTAATCAAGTAATTATAAAGATAAAAAGTGTATTTGTTCGGTTGAACGCACTCATTTATACACTAACTAGCAGCCGCCCGCGACTTCGTCCGCGTGGACTTTTCTGTTGAAATTTTCCTGAATTTTCTTTGCTATAAACCTAACGGAGCCCGAGACCTTTCCAAGGAATGCAAAACCGTGGAAATCAGTTGGTGCGTTCTGGAGTTATAGCGTCAGGAAGGAAAACCCGACTTATTTTTATATAGTAGATAAACTACTCATACAAATTGTTACTTTGAATTGTTCAATAGTCCATTCATTGCGGAAGGTTTTAGGTTACACAACATCACGCGTTGACCAATGACTAAAAAGGTGGATATTTTTTATTTTGCTTTTATTCTTATTTAGCTGAGCAAACGGCAACTGCACGGCTTCGGCTCAGCAATTATCTTGCCATTCAAATTGGAACCTTAATTTGTAAGGTGCGACCTGCGAATTAAGTGAAATAGTAGCTACGAGCGCAGTGACAGCTCGCCGATAGCTCTCTCATATTATTAACATGTGTTGTACTACTCACCACTTAAAGTTCAATATTTAATGGAGAGAACACTTAGACGCCGGAAAAATACATCACAAAATTTCGGTCGGGGTGGTCACCCATCCCATTCCCGACCCGGCGTGAGTTGCTTACAACAGCACCACGGGCACCTCTCGGTGTGGTCCCGGGTTTTACGTGGCTTGAATCCACTAGGGTAATGCGATTATTGTCTTTGATCATCTGTGAATTGAAGTGAATATGTGCGCGGACGAAGTCGCGAGCAGAAGCTACTCGGTAGATAATAGGGTTTCACGAGGAACAGTGCAGAGGGAAGTATCGATAATATTGACTGTTACATAGTACTGTCACGTTCCAAGCTATCGATATTATTATTATTTATCTCGCGATTTTATATCGATAGTCCACTATCTATTGGCAACACTAGTAGACAAGGTTTGACGGCAAGCATAGCAAGATGGACGCCTGATAAAGTTTGCGGTAATCTTGGAGGCACGCCTCAAACTACCGACCACTTTGGAAATTTAAAGCTCATGTTCGACATTGGATGACTTAAGACTCGAAGCAGCCATAAGTAACGACGAGTTAGTATAAGCAAATGGTGAGGTGATTTCATGTAGCTGTATCAAGTATAGTGGAGGTGCCGTGGCGCAGTTGTGACAGTGATCGTCGGCGATCGCTGTTGTAAAGTAACACACGCTGGGTCGGAAATGGGATGGGTGACCACCTGACCGAAATTTAGTGATGTGTATTTCAGGCTTCTCCGTGCTTCGGAAGGCACGTTAAGCTGTTGGTCCCGGTTGACGTCGCAAGATGTCAGTCGTTAAGCCTAGAGGCCTTAGAGCGGCTTGATAACATCTGACATTAAGGTTGCTCACTAACCTTACACCCCTCCAGCAATCCGCACTGAGCCCGCGTGTTGGAGTATGGCTCGTTCCACCTCATAGTTGAGGTGAGGCCTGTGCCCAGCAGTGGGACGTATATAGGCCGTTTATGTCACGTATGTATTAAGTATACAACGACTGCACATCTAGGGCGCGTTCCGTTCTTTCCTTGTCATTTTAGATGGAATGTCCAAACAGCACGTAACATTGACGTTCGAAGTTTCACTAGCCGACTCATTAAGCGACTTATTCGCAGCAAATGATGCGCGTGGTTGGCTGCGTAGTTTATTCACTACGCCGCGATCCGCCGATCAGAGTCAGCCGCTCACTGTTAGCCTAACCGAGACGCAACCTTAGGGAGCGTTATATAATACGTAAATAGCTATGTAAAGCTGATGTAATTAGTTGAATGTACCGATGTATATTTAATTACTGCGCTGACGAACCAACGCTCCAGCATTCACTGTCAGTGTGTCGACTGACTAGACCGACTAGTGACCGACTAGACAGCCGGGTTTGCTGTTTTTATTTTATATGAAACTGTATTTCGTTGTTAACACAATTAAATTCAAGTTTTTGTTCATTCATTTTCGTGTTTTATTATTCACAGATTTTTTCGAAACAGGCGAATACAAAAAACAAAAACTTTACCGTCGTTTCGTTTGCGGTTAAGAAAGCTATGTTGCTTTTTAACTAACACAGACAAGTGAAAGTCACTGCTACTCATATGAGTATTAATAGGGTTGAAAACCCCTGCGATCACAGCAGTCCAGTTGAGCTGTCAATGCCATCAGCCAATGACTACAGCTGTTTAGGCAACCTACGACTATCATTCGGTCTTGGCACAGTACACATAGAACAGTTAAATGTCTACATACAATCGTGCCGCTCGTGCTTGAATGTGTGCGTACGCGTCGCGCGCCGTGTCGGCACGCGGTTTTACGCACACGCTAGCATAAAATAGGGAGGGATAAGGTGGTGGCAGTAAGGACGGGCTGTGCCCGACTGTGCCGCGTGTCTGCGTGCACGCTAGGCTAATAACTTGGCGGGCGGCCTTAGATAACCTACTGTTTATACTGTGGTCTTGGGCTCAGGCTGGACTACGACTATCTTGTGTCGCTTCACTCTGATGCTTCACTCGTAGCAGTCGTAGCGCTCTAACTGGCTCTGACGTGTAGTCAGGCCGTACTACGCCACTCGTAGCATGCTTCGTAGCGCACTCAATGTCACTTAAGGCCATGCTACGTCATATCACATGAACGGGAGCGACTTCACTAATAATTTGAACTAGCGGCACCCGCGACTTCGTCCGCGTGGATTGAGGTTGAAAAAAAAGTAATATATATTTTATATTAAATTACTTGTGTGTAATGGTTCTTTTGTTTTATTTTGAAACCTTTTTTAGATTAAGGCTCATTTTCTCTTGTTCGTCTGCCACAGTCTGTTCGACGCAATGGGTGTTAAACATTTATGTTACCGAAATTGGTTGTTTTATAAATCCTGCTTAGTTTTTGGTCAGGTTATCTTTCTCGGAAAGCGATCTTTCTTTCTTAGCATTTTATATTCATGCAAGTACGTCGACTCAGTCTACATAACATAATTTATCTTTACCTTAGTCAACCGAAGAAGAAAGAAACCAGGAAATCGACCACCTGAGCAAAGCATTGACAGTTTGAGACGACACTGCGCAACATGTTTCTGTCTCGTTTACGCTGTAATAAAAAAATCATGCTATCTTGTACATTCGGTCAAGTTATAGATACTTACGCCAGGCGACAATTTTTGACTCCGCGTCAGTACTGACATAAACTATCTACGTCTTTTTTATTGAAATATCATTCGCTTACATACACAGCAATTACTCCTAATAACGTATTCGAGCTCGTTTGTATAGCTTTCGACAGCAAACCGCATCTATAATTCTTAAAGCCAAACGAAGGGTAGCTGCCGATCAGGTTTCACCTTTTCTACTTGTTTTCTAGAAATTATTAAGCAGGTAGCCGGTCGAAGAACTAGTTCAGTCGAAAGCGTTTAAAAATTTAAGGTTGTTTCTTTTTCCTAACCCTTTAAGAACGATTTCTTATGGCTGGCCAAGACAAGTGTTCAAATTGTATTTGCCTCAATAAATTTTGATGGATCTTTAATACGCAGTTTTTGTAGCTTATAGGCAGGTTTTTAGTGAGAGCCTTATATCTGGCATGGAACGCCTTCTGGTTAATAATGATGGACGCATACAGCCAGTATTTAGGCCAGTTTAAGGTCAGCATAAGATAATTTAAAAATATCACTGGACATTATTCCACACATCGTTGTGTAGCCCCAAACTAAATTTATTAAAGCGTATATTTTGAGATACTAGACGATTGGTAAACATTTTTATTTATTTACTTTTGTAAAAGGATACAAAATATTCATAGGATACACCCAGATCAACATAATCATATCGTGCACACGCATGTTCGTACCGTCCGGGAATCAAACCCGCAACCTTTAATGTAGTAGCCAACTTCTGAACCATTACACTTAATCGGTCTTTGAATAAAAGCCGCACACTGCACGCAGTCCATCTCTCTACTTGAGTTCACTTGAGGTTTACTAGTGAAGCTAAAAAATTAAAACGGACAAGTCAAAGATAATGTCAAACGCCCGGATTAAGATTACTTATTTATTGACTTTCTGAATGTTCTACGGATGTGATTAACCTTAGAACTAGGAATATGCCAGTATTAAGTCTTTTTAATTTTAATTGACGCATGAATTCGTTATTCGGGTGTCGTATATACCTTGTCTCCTCGCCTCATAGCTATAAATAAGCTACGAGCAAGCTACAACCTTGCTACGAACAAGCTACAACCATGCTACGAGCAAGCTACAAAAGTGCTACGAGCAAGTTACAGACGTGCTACGAGTAAACTACAAACGTGCTACGAGCAAGCTATAAACGTGCTACGGACTATGGACGAGCAACATACGCGCTACGTACGAGGTTCGATCGAGCTATAGATGAGGAGACCTACGCAGCGCTTCGCAGGTTCATACATCACTATTATCGATTTGAATACATATTTATATTTAAACGGTTCCAGCAGCTTTTGAAGCACGATATGAATGGTATGTCACTCAATATTCGTAAAAGCTTTGTGTTGGTATTTGCTCCAACCAAAAAAGCATTTCACATGGGTTATTTCAGAATACCAGCAAGAATTTAGCAGCATCTGTGATTTCAGGGTATATTTACCAAATACTTTAAATCTGTCGAATTCCTGCTCCGAAAATGTAGGGTTTTTAAACACCACAAATGAACATCGTTCTCTGGAATGCTCTCGTATGATATTCGTATTAACGTAAATAAGGTTGAGCGTGCCCATTTGGCTTTAAAACAGAATTATGAAAAGTTAGTGGAGTAGTTGCTTAATAGGTATAATGTGCTGCATCAGAAGAGATGCTAGCCACGTCAGCCGTCACTGCAATGTCATCAAGGACACGGCACAGCTCAAGCTGCAAGTTGGCCAGAAGCTCAGCAGGCGTAACAAACGCGTAGGCTAAGGACTAGGTATAAAGCTACTACAATAATTACTCGTCTCGCTTACTTTAGCATGGTGGAACTGCCGCAGTATTGTAGTTTGTAATGCCTTTGGCATGTTCGAAAACGCAGCTGCGACAATGCGCAAAAGACCGGCTCACTCGTGCCTTAAAAAGGTCCTCCGAGACATTACCGGTAGTGGAAACACTCCACTTGTGTTAGTCAAGCACTGAAGCTAAAATACTGTGTTGCTTCTAGCTATGTCTGTTTTGAGTTTATTAGGACTGATATCACAGAGCGCGTTCTAGAGTTTTCTACAACGTTCCACACATCTCCTACCACTGTCGAAAACATCTCCAACCAGTTGGAATATTCCAGGAGGATCCCGGTATTGTGCTTTGTTTGTTTGCTTACAGTGGAAATACTCCACTTGTGTAAGTCAAGCACTGAAGCTAAAATACCGTGTTGCTTCTAGCAATGAAGTATGTTACGACCGATATCAGAAAGCGCGTTCTAGAGTTTTCTACAACGTTCCACACATCTCCTACCGCTCTCGAAAACATCTCCAACCAGTTGGAATATTCCAGGAAGATCCCGGTTTTGTGCTTTGTTTGTTTGCTTACTGAAGTATTTGCGGGGTTTCTGGAATGTACGGAGTTCGCCTCCTGTGTCAGTCTTATTTCGACGTGACAGTGCGACTCAAAAGTGAGGAAACGACGTGATTATTTTGCGATAGGACTTTAATAAATGTAGTGAACAATGTTTTTAAGTGTTTGGTGAGTTTAAATCGGGTTTTTATGTTTTGTTTTATTCCGTTCCTTATAAATTATCTTCGCCGACTACGTGAAATGTCACTACTAACTAACTTTAAAAAAAGCTTAAAGTAACGTTACAGAGAAGTCATAAGTGGCTGTACCATTTAAAATACCCAAGGTTTTTTTGCGAGTAGTAGTATGGTCACAGAAACAACAATACCGAAAGCAATCTAGAGGCTATCAACAACATCGAAAATGCAAATTGGTGATTTGTTATCAATTATTCTATAATCTTTACAATCACTGATAGGGCAATAGCACTACATAGTGCCACAACAGCACGACCGAGGGGCACTTCTTAAGCTGTGATGTGACTTGAGGATCGTGTCCGAAATTCCCCAAGGGGGGATGTGCCGGGCAGGAACTCTCCAGGCGAGCAACTGCATCCTACGACCGAAGTATAAATAAGAGGATAAACATAGATAGGTGTGTGTCAGGCCCGTAGCAAGTGGAAAGAAGTGGTCTCTGCCTACCCCGTTGGGAAAGAGGTGTGTTGGTATGTATGTATGTATAAACATAGATATCCTGGCTCTTGGGGTTTCAATATTTTAACGAAAATTGCCTTTGCCTTTTACTGCAATACTGGATTATCTATCCCTATTTGCCTGTTTATGTTACTTTTTTTTTTGTACTAGGACGGTGGCAAACAAGCATGCGGGCTGCCTGATGGTGAGCAGCTACCGCAGCCTATGGACACGTGCAACACCAGGGGCGTTACTCGTGCGTTGCCGACCCTGCAAGAACCTTTTCAAACCCCTCTTGAAGAACTCCATGCTATAGCTCATCGGGAAAACCTCGGCAGGGAGTTCGTTCCACAATTTAAGTGTCCTGGGAAGGTAGCATCTCTGGAACCGATCTGTACGAGACCATGGCGGCTCTAGAGTATGTGGATGAACACCCTGACGATGGCGGGCGGTGCGAGGGTAGAAAGTAGCCGTGGTCATCATATCAAACAGCTCTTCAGAACAAAACCCGTTATACAAGCGGTAGAAAACGCAAAGCGAGGAGAAGTTTCTCCTCAAACTTAGCACAGACAATCCTGGTAGCACGCCTCTGCACCGAGTCAAAAGGACTCAGTTGGTATCCAGGCGCTCCTGCCCATAGATGAGAGCAGTACTCCACGTGTGGCCTGACTTGCGCTTTGTACGGCAGGAGTCTCTGCCTCGGGATGAAGTACCGCTTCGCTCTATTCAGTTAGTACTTAGCGGTACTTAGACTAAAAACATTAAGAAGAGCTTTTAAATACTTTTTTGAGTGGGCATCATATTTCCATAAGCCACCTAGGTAACGTCCACCTACTTGAACTCTAATAAAGTAAGTAGCTTTGGAGTTTCTAGCTGCTACACCTGTATAGGTAATTCAGGAACTAGCTAAGTAGGTACTGCCTCCAACTGTTAGTTACTACGATGTAGGGCGTACACTTAAACGTGGGAGTAAATTGAGCCCTAACTAGTGTTTTAAACGTCCATGGGGAGCTTTTGTTCGTATAACTGAGCCCAGAGCAGTCTTTCTAAACATATTCTCAGGTAGGGTGTGGTACAGTCAGCCAAAAATGTGGTCTACCACCCTACTGTTGAGGTTCGTTTGAACGTCATGAAACAACAAGGTCAATTATCCCTGGCAATAAGTTTGTGTCAGTTACTATTAGTCTCTTTGTTCTTACGTCATGCCAAGTGTCAAATGTGAATTATCTTAAGTAACAGATTGATATTAAATTTCAGTGACGAAATACTTGACAGTATTCAAGACAAGACAAGTTTCTCTTCAAAAATATCGACATGGTTATAGTTGAGCAAAATAGATAATCGCATCTATTGAGGTTAAACTAAGTCACCCAATGACGTCAAATTTCAGGCATCGCAGATAACAGACAAAACGTCATAACATGACGTGCATGTGTTAGAAAAGTCAACCTTAGCGATCGTTAAATCTCGCAGAAACTTTTGTCAAAAGTGGTGGACCACTTTCTTGGCTGACTGTACCACTCTACCTTGTCTTGAATTTTCATTGATTCAATGGTAGACAGACATGTTCATGGTCATACATAAGTGCAGTCGGTCTGCACTTCATAAGTTTTTGCACCCTCAGTCCTTTCAACCCGGGTAGGATCTACCCACCTTGTGCCTTATCAAAAAACCCTCCTGATCATAATCCAATTTTAAACTTTAATTGCGTTTATGTTGTACATTACGAGTCTAAAATACAGTTTTTGGTTCAGATCATGAACCCTGTAAGGGCACCGCAATAATTTGAGAGAAGCAAATAAACTAAAGAAATAATAATTACAATATCATCAAATTTGATTCAGTTATAAATAAGTAATGTTTGATTTGGTTATAAATAACTCCAAAATTAAAAGGCCGTTCCGCGAGGTAGTTGGAATTGACAATCGTGAAGGTATTAGTAGTGCTCTATAAATGTATGCACAGGTATTTTCTACCTCCTACCCAGTAAGTAGGTAGGTACTTTTCACAGGTATAGGAATAGTTCTTAATAATAATCTTTTGGAAGTGCTGGTTATATACATTTTGTACAGAGTATTAATGTTATTCAATACGAGTGGCCGCCCGCGACCTTGTCCGCGTGGACTTAAGTTGAAAAACAAAAAGTAATATTTCTTAATGAATTGTGGCCTATGTGCGATTCAGATGTATAAGCTACATTAATGTAAAGTTTCATTAAAATCCATTCAGTAGTTTTTACGTGAAAGAGCAACACGGCACATCCAGACATACAAACTTGCGCCTTTATAATATTAGTAGGATTCAATATTGCAAGCGCTTTTGTGGGCGGTAGCTTTCCCGTCGACGTCTTAAATTCCCTTCCAACACGTTAAAATTTCTGATTGAACTATTAAGACTTACTTACTTAAGTAAGACTCCCGGCGAAGCTTGTTAGGGCAGCCCACGCGAGGTATAACAACGACTTACGAAAGGTCGGGAAGTGCATGCTACAAACTGAGGATACTGAAATGCGCACCTGAGTGACGGTGGTTGTTGATTGGGTTTCATTACTAGATCCTACGTTCAAACATACTCACGTCCATAACCGGCCAACCGTCCATAACGAAACGATCGATGTGATGAGTGGTTGAAAAGTTGGCACCTACAAAAAAGGTCACGGGTTCGATACCCGCACAGTACAAACATTTGTGGGCATGAACATGTGTCTGGGTGTTTCCTATGTATATTAAGGACCTATGTATTTACAAAAAAAATATATCTAAGTATGTTTTTCCGTTGTCCAGTATCCCAACCCAAGCTTCAATTAGCTTACTTAGGGGCTAGCTGTCGCTGTGTGTAATTATGTCCAGGAACATTTATTTATAAAGGTTAGTACTTCAGCTGTCTTGGTTCGTTTCTCTTTCAAAACCGAATACGTTTCGTACTCCGCAAAACTTCGTGTTATAATTATTTTTGTATCGAAAACCGTCTTCTTTATCGCACAATTATACGCATACTAGTATCTAATATCATTAGCGATGCTGCGGTGCGCTTCTTTGCGCTTAGTTCTAAGTTGCCATAACTTTTAATGATTAGACTTAGACTAACTTACCATAAGTGAAGTTCTATCTTACAGGTCTGAGTCGCTGCATCCGAAGATATTATGATTTTAATGAAGGAAGTACATTTAATTTTCCATTACATACATACATACATTTTATTGGCTACTACACCAAAGTAGTACGGGGATCGATCCCCGCACAGAACAAACATTTGTGTGCATGAACATGTCTGTTTGTACTGGGCTGAGTGTTTCCTATGTACTTATATTAAATCATCATCATCATCATCAGCCTATGCTGGTCCACTGCTGGACGTAGGCCTCCCCTAATGCGCGCCATCGCGCCCTGTCTTCGGCTAGACGCATCCATCTCCTGCCAGCAGCCTTTCGGAAATCGTCGCTCCACCTAGCCGGAGGGCGTCCCACACTACGCTTGCCGAGACGTGGTCTCCACTCTAGAACGCGCTTACCCCAACGGTTATCCGTCCTACGGCAAATGTGACCAGCCCACTGCCACTTTAGCTTACTTATTCTGAGAGCTATGTCGATGACCCTGGTTCTCTGTCGCATAACCTCATTTCGGATTTTATCCTTCAGAGAAACTCCGAGCATAGCTCTCTCCATAGCTCGCTGAGCGACCTTGAACTGGTGCATAAACCGCACTGTGAGTGTCCACGTTTCGGCTCCGTATGTCATGACGGGTAGGACGCACTGGTTGAAAACCTTAGTTTTCAGGCATTGTGGTATGGGCGACGAAAAGACTCGACGAAGTTTTCCGAACGCTGCCCAACCCAGCTGAATCCTCCTCTTGGCTTCCCTCTCGAAGTTGTTTCTACCCAACTGCAATATCTGCCCAAGGTAGGTATATTCCTGTACAACCTCGAGATGGTGACCGAAGACAGTGACCGGTCCCGGATCAATGTGGTCATTGATCATGACTTTGGCTTTATCCAAATTCATCCCGAGACCGATTCGCCGCGAAGAGGAGTCTAGGCTGTTCAGCATCAGCTGCAGATCCTGGAGCGACTCCGCCATCAGGACTATGTGTGAGATGTACTGGCCGTTCATGTTTATGCCCATACTTTTCCAGTCCAGCGTCTTGAACATATCCTCCAGTGCATTAGTGAACAGTTTCGGGGATATGACATCCCCCTGTCTCACTCCTCTAAGCAACTGGATAGGTTCAGACTGCTGGTCCTGTACTTGGACACTCATAGTAGCAGCTTCATAGAGACATCTCAGCACTTCGATGTATCGATAGTCCACTTGGCAGCGCTGCAGGGATTCCAGGACCGCCCAGGTCTCGATGGAGTCAAAGGCCTTTTCATAGTCCACAAAGGCTAGACACAGAGGACGATTATACTCCTCGGACTTCTGTATAATCTGCCTCACTGTGTGGATGTGGTCTATGGTGCCGAATCCTCCTCGAAACCCGGCCTGCTCTGGAGGCTGGAATTCGTCGAGTCTCCTAGCGAGGCGGTTCGTGATGACTCTGGAAAACAGCTTGTAGACGTGGCTCAAGAGTGATATGGGTCGGTAGTTCTTAAGAAGAGTCTTGTCTCCTTTTTTGAAAAATAGAACTACAATGCTCTTGTTCCACGCCTTTGGAGTCCTCCCGGAGTGAATGACAGAGTTAAAGAGGCGCTGTAGTTCCTTCAGTACAGGAACACCCCCCGCCTTCAGAAGTTCTGAAGTAACTCCGTCATCACCCGGGGCCTTTCCATTTTTGAGCTGCCTCAGAGCCAGCACGATCTCGTCTTGGCTGATTTCTGGCAAGTCATCGATATAGTGGTGTGTTAGGGTGGCTCTAGAGTCGTGGCCGTCGCGCTGAATACGAGGTGTATGTTGAGCGTACAGTCGGCCGTAGAAGTCCTCAATTTCAGCGAAAATCTCCGGCTTTGACAGTGCGGTACTGCCATTGTGCGTTGTCAGCTTCGTCAGGTGGCTCCTCCCAAGCTGCTGAATGAATACCTTGGACCCTCGGTTTTGCTCTATTGCCTGCTCTATACGGCGTGTGTTGGAGCTCCGAAGGTCATATCGTACCATCCTCGCAATACGCTTGTTTAGAGTCGACCGCCCTGACGGTGAAGCTGCAACGTTTTCCCGCCGTATCGCCAAAAGCCGTAGAGTCTCATCCGAGAGATTGGACTTCCTGCCTGTACGCTGTGTTCGTTCATGCCCTCATCTTTCAGCGCGTCAACCACGTTCTGTAGGGTCTCGTCTACGTCATTGGTAGGTTCCAAAGCAGCGAATCTGGTTCCAAGAAGGTCTTGAAACGTCTCTGAGCCCGCCATGATTTGAAGGGGATTTGGTCGGAGCGTGGACTTCATCAGACGACTCCTCTCAAGCTTGAGATTGATATTCAGGGAGCCTCGTACGAGTCTGTAATCAGAACCGGTGTTAAACCTATTGATCACGGAAACATCCCTGAATATGTGTTTTTTGTCAGTCATGATGAAGTCAATCTCGTTTTTTGTCACAGCGTCGGGGCTTCGCCATGTCCACTTCCTCTGGGGCTTTTTCTTAAAGAACGAATTCATTAAGAAGAGCCCCTCTTGCTCAAGGAAGTTGACTAGCATTTACCCCCTGTGATTCCTCACCCCAAAACCATGAGGGCCCAGTTTGGACTCGCCGCAGTTCTGGATGCCTACTTTGCCGTTAAAGTCCCCCATAACAACGTTGAAGTGGGCCTTGGTTGAAGTGTTTAAGGCACGTGATAAGTCCTCGTACATACCTTTCACTTCTTCATCCTGATGTGCCGAAGTCGGTGCGTAAACCTGTATAACTTTCAAGGTATATCGCTTGGATAACCGAAGTATCAGGTACGCCACCCTGGTCGACACACTGGAGATTTATTCAACATTGTTGGAGAGGGACTTATGGACGAGAAATCCTACGCCACCCTGGGACTGTTGGTCGCCCTCGCGGAAGTACAGAAGGTGGCCGGAGTTCAGGGTTACAGTGTCCTCGCCCTCTCTTCGGACTTCACATAACCCTAGGATATGCCACCTAATGTTTTCCAGCTCCACTTCCAACTGAGCCAGATGTTCGTCCAGCCTCAGAGTCTGTCCATTGTACGTAGCCAGGGTCAGGTTTTGTAGGTAGCCTATTGTAGCCCGGGGATTCTTTGCACCCCCTGCCCTGCCGTTACCGTGGCCGCTACCGTAACCAGGAATAGCAGAGCGACCGGGAACTGGGGGCCGTTTGTTTGTTGCGTCTGCCATTGGGGGGGAAATGCCCATAATCTCCACGCTGGGCAGGCGGGTTGGAGATCGCAGGAACACAGCTGCTTCAGTCGCTGACGCTGCTGCCCGTCAGCGACCCGGTCAGGATTTAGCTGTGTCCGATGGGTGGCGCTATACCGCTGTCCACCGGTCGCCAGAGCCTTGTCCGTTGGTCAGCAGGATGACCACTTGCAGGTAAGGTTGACAGTTGGAGCTCGAGATGGTTATGCTCCCAACATCCCCCCATTATATTAAATATGTATTTACAAAAAAGTATTTAAGTATGTTTGTCCGTTGTCTAGGATCCCATAGCATCAGCAATAAATTGCTTAATTTGAGTCTCCATAGACGTTTCTAGACGTTACCTGCGAGTAGAGATCGTCCAAGCTGAAATGACGCGCCCGGGGGGGTGCGCGTTATTTCAGCGTGCGTTATTGTATGCGTAGATGCAGTCATCTAAGCATACAAGCGAGTACTCTTATGTGCGTAGGTACGGTGGAGCGGCGCGTAACCAGCTTAGACGATCTCTACCAATGTGTTTTCCCACTGTCGATACTATTGACTCAAAAATCAAACCAGCAATTGGCTTCACACTAGCAATTTAAAACTGAATGAAATTACGTACACATGCTGTTGGTTTACTTCCTGGCTAAATAAACAAACTTCCGCTAGGCAACGAGCCGGTCTACCGGCCCTTGATTGCTTTGCAGGGACATGGTGTGTGAAAATGCAAAAAATAGGCAATAAAAAGCTGTCCACGCCCCGCCGAAACCTTTGCGCCTATCAACCTGTATTTGGACAGCAGGTGCCTTCAAAGCGAAGGTACACAAACTATTTTTAACTTTGAAAAATTACTTTTGGCATAATCAGTGGGGAGCTGAACTTAAGTAGCTTAGGATAAAAAGAGGCGCTAATGAGCTCTGTATGCTACCAAAATAAAAACTGGGTTTTGCCAAATTTGTCTAAGTATATTTTTGAAGTCATGAAGACGATCCGTTTAGCGTACTCAGTGGTTGAAGCACGGCATTCAGTGTCGCGAGTGTGATTCTCGCATCATCAAAAATGTTCGTTCATTAAACAGATATTTGTGCTGCTATTGGTTGTTTTTTATTACCTTCGTTGATTCTAGTTTCCATAACACAAGGAGAAACCTTACTAGGGCCCAGTGCAAGCTTCCTTGATCAAACGCATCTACTCGTAGGGAGCAACGCGTATTTTCACAGATAAAAATATTACGTCCATAGACCTCCAGAGAATGCCATACACGTCGACTTCATAGCCAATTGACTCCTCCTCAGGATAAAGGCTATGGTTACAAAGCCAGATAAATACGTCGGAAGCCGGAATCTGTTGCCAGACTGTCTGTTGGCAGACTGTGTGTTGACAGTGATGACATATGGATCTAAGACATGGTCACTCACTATGGACCTCATAAAAGGCTCAAGGTCACCCAACGGGCTATGGAAAAGAGGGCTATGCGCGGTGTTTCGCTACAAGATCAAATCAGAAATGAGGAAATCCGTAGAAGAACTGAGGTCGCCGACATAGCCCAGCGTGTTAGCAGGTTGAAGTGGCGGTGGGCGGGGCACATAGCTCGAAGGACTGAAGGTCGTTGGGTCCGGAAAGTCGTCGAGTGGAGACCATTCGAGGCCAAGCGCAGCGTAGGACGCCCACCCGCAAGGTGGACGGATGACCTGATTCAAATTGCAGGGTCTCGGTGGATGAAGGCCGCCTACAGCAGAGCGCTCTGAAAATCTATGGGTGAGGCCTATGTTCAACAGTGGATGATGACGATGATGAATCCCTAATCTACCACCCAATGAGTTTCTCGAATTGCCGTGAGATGTCAGACATTATGACTGATTAGACACTATGCGTATTGACCAATCAGCGAAGTTGCCCCCCGCCTCAGGTGGTTGACACCCTTAATTTCATACAAGAAATCACATATCAGCCGTCTATTGGATGTAAGATCGATGGCCATACATTATTCGCTTTACCTCTCGACGCGTTTAATTGACTAAACTAGCAATAGGCACTCAGAGCAATGTATGTGTAATGTAACGTCGTCACGTTGTCTCATATTCATCATCTACTTTATAAAAATAAGTCGGGTTTTCCTTCCTGACGCTATAACTCCAGAACGCACGAACCGATTTCTACGGTTTTGCATTCGTTGGAAAGGTCTCGGGCTCCGTGAGGTTTATAGCAAAGAAAATTCAGGAAAATTTCAACAGAATAGCGGGAAAATCTTTTTTCACATACAGCTAAGTCCACGCGGACGAAGTCGCGGGTTGCTAGTTACATAGTATAAAACAAAGTCGCTTTCTCTGTCCCTATGTCCCTTTGTATGCTTAAATCTTTGAAACTACGCAACGGATTTTGATGCGGTTTTTTTAAGAGATAGAGTGATTCAAGGGGAAGGTTTATATGTATAACTAGCGGCCGCCCGCGATTTCGTCCGCGTGGACTTGAGTTAAAAAAATGTGATATATCTTTATAAATTGTAGCTTATGTCTTATTCAGATGGATAGGCTATTTACTATAGAGTTTCATTTAAGTCCATCTAGTAGTTTTTTACGTGTACAAAAAGGGAGTAACTTTTCCCGTTTTCCCAATATTACCCTTCACTGCTCTGCTCCTATTCCTCCTCCTGTAATGAAAAGTATACTATAACCTGCCCAAGAGTATGAAGAATAATTGTGCTAAATTTCGATGAAATCCGTTGAGTAGTTTTGTTTCTTTATCGAATATATAGCAGACAGACAGACAAAAACTTTACTGATTGCATTTTTGGCATCAGTAGCGATCCCTAATCACCCCTTGATAGTTATTTTTTAAATATATTTCATGTACAGAATTGACCTCTCTACAGATTTATTATAAGTATAGATAACATCCTATTGCACCCGTGCGAAGCGGGGGCGGGTCGCTAGTTTACTAATATTTAAGTTCTATTTTACGTTTAATGTACGGTTGCCTCCGATTCGACGCAAACATATCGGCTCTCTTTAGCCTCAGTGCGAAAGATTAATGCGTGTGGGCGGGCGGGGGCTTGGGGCACCGGGGGCGATCTTCAAGGGGTCGCTAACTAGAGGTACCTACCCTAAGTACATATACATTTACAGCTCGTTTCGAAGTACGTGTCTGGTTAATATTTACGCTGGTAAATGAGATGCGTTCGTGATGCATGAGTGTAGATGAACTCATTTGTGATATCAATGTGGAAGAATTTAGATTAATTTTAATGTTCTCCTGATTGATTTTTTATTCCCTATAACTGAGTATAGGAGAGTTTTGCGTAATATGTAAATTTGTTGTAGGTAATTGAAGAAGTCATACCGTTGAATTTCTGATTCGAGCGTATTCCTAATGTGTGTTTGTGTGTGAGTCACAGCAAGAAACCTTTAAATTGATGCCACCTCGGCAACCTTAAGGTAATCTCTGTATTGTAGTATGTATCTATAATATTTGTATGTATCTGACTTATAATATTTTAGGTATGGTAGCTACTTCATGTTCATAGCGATGACAATATCCTTTGTTATTTATTTATTAAGAAAAGCTCAAGCAGTAGGCAGTGTTTGATCCGTCAGATTGATCTATGTATTATTGATCTAACCTAAAACCTGACAACAGTGATGAGTAAATTTCTCTGTCCAACTATCTACTAAGAACGTTTTGCTTTTTATTTTTCAATCACAAAATGTTGCATTTAAACCGAGAAACAAAACGAAAGGTATTCCAAGTTTCCACAAATCGTGTGCGGTCAAAGAAAGGCAATAAAACTACTGCAATCATTAGGCGGCTTCTTGAACCCGCCCGCAACCACTAATTACTGGACAATGTATTTTTCTCCCATGGCAGACGAAAAATACTACAAAATTGCGTAAACCTAAGAAGTGTAAAGCTCAATCTCATTTCGATCGCAACCTTAATCGGTCCGCAAAAACAACAGGGTGTTCAGCCGCAGTGGCGGCACGCAGAGTATGACAACACGCGCGAAACAAGGTCAGTGGCAGCGCGCGGTTTGAAACAGTTTAAAACTTTTTCCCGAGGAAGAAGTGTGATGAAAGTCGCTGGGTAGGTTAGCTAGAAGGTAGAAACGCACTTACCTGAGGTTCACGGTACTTCCATGAGTTAACAGGTGGCCCTTGCAACAAGTCGCGCGGCCGCGCCACAGGTCGCGGGCGTGCGTCGCTCGCCACGGTCAGACTGACACACGCGGGAGGCGCGCGCGGGACGCAAGCGCGCCGCTCCCCCGCACCCCCCATCGATTTTCGATGTACCTCCGCCGCCTAAGGCGCGGTGTTTACTAATGCAAAGAAATGGCAGCCCCTGGTTCCCCTTCATAACACTTCCCTAATTCAGAGAGGAAAGTGTCCTGGTACAGCGACGCGAGCGGTCGGCGCGCGGCCGCTCGTCATCGAACGCGCCGGATAACGCACGCTCGATAGCGCGCGTCTGACTCGCCGGCCGGCATAAACTTTCCCAACACGCTGTAAACTTGCATAAAACTTTTTCATTACTCATACTCTGAAAGTAGGTCATTACTGACCTGAGAAGCTGGCTGAAAGTAATACTTTTCATCCCTAGGGAGAATCACTTTCAGCTGACATCTGCCAAATTATTAAAAAAAAACTTAGTTATTTTTCACATATCTATTGAACCATGTTCCAACTTTCTATACAGCCACGATGTAAAATTGAAATAACTTAAAGTTAAGTATTGATTAGAGAATGTATATTTTATAAATAACTTTATTATAATTCAGTTTCAACAATTTCTTCAAAATAACTAAGCTTAGAGCAAAACATTTACCATTTTTCCAATGAAAAAAATAAAAAATAATGGCTGAATAGTGGGCCCGCCACAGAAAAAAAAAACAAACAAAATAGGCGGGATAGCGCCAATTCGATCTTCATTTATTTTTAAATCTTTTTCTTTGGCTAATTCATGTTTTATTTTTACTTTCCTTGTATTCGTAATGAAAAGCACAGTGTTTACCTCGGGTGAAAGACTTATTTAGTCCCTCGAACTATTGGCGCCCTCACTTCGTTCCGGGCGCCAAACCCCGTCTCGGGACTAAATAAGTTACTTTCACCCCTAGGATAACAATGTACTATTAATTATGTACAATAGCACTTTTGAAATAAAATGAAACGCGGCCAGTGGACTTGATATGTTTTATTCACAACAAAAAGAAGCAGAATAAAATTACAATTTGTTTTTTTATCGTTTGCAAATCAGATGTTATGAAATAAAATACCTAAACTATAATGTAATGTTAATTAAAATACCTATTTACTTTTTTACCTAGTACCTAAACCATTGATTTCATAAACTGGCAACTTAACTGGCACCCAAGTCATTGAGTGGCTGAAAAGAATAAATAAATTAATGCAACTGAAAAAAATAAATGACGATAAAACTTTTTAATCTGAGGACCAAAAATCCGTGACATCTAAACGTAAAACGACCCCCTAATACCTAAAAAGCATAGTAATTAGAAAACTTAACTGGAAAAAATCTAGGAGCTTTATCGCTGCCCAACAAAATTTTATGAATTCCCTCACACACAATCACGCAATTCCTAACCTTAGGCACTAACACAATCTCCAATTCACCAATGTATTTTATTTGATCCCCATAATATTCCAAACAGGGAAGAATTGAAACTTGATGATTGGAATCCGATTGCGAATGGACTTCACTGCATTCTCGGGAAACCGATGAAATTCAATCCTATTCGGAATCCTTACAAAAATACACACGCGGTAGCCCATTGCAATATAAAATATGTATTTTGTGAAATGTCTACCTATACCTACACTCAATTTTAGTTTGCTTCAAGCACCTACCTTAAGTCGAAAGCCGTGACCGCAGTGTATAATAGTACATTGTTATCCTAGGGGTGAAAGTAACTTATTTAGTCCCGAGACGGGGATTGGCGCCCGGAACGAAGTGAGGGCGCCAATAGTTCGAGGGACTAAATAAGTCTTTAACCCGAGGGAATGTACTAGGATAACAATGTACTATTATACACTGCGGTCACGGCTTTCGACTTAAGGTAGGTGCTTGAAGCAAACTAAAATTGAGTGTAGGTATAGGTAGACATTTCACAAAATACATATTTTATATTGCAATGGGCTACCGCGTGTGTATTTTTGTAAGGATTCCGAATAGGATTGAATTTCATCGGTTTCCCGAGAATGCAGTGAAGTCCATTCGCAATCGGATTCCAATCATCAAGTTTCAATTCTTCCCTGTTTGGAATATATGGGGATCAAATAAAATACATTGGTGAATTGGAGATTGTGTTAGTGCCTAAGGTTAGGAATTGCGTGATTGTGTGTGAGGGAATTCATAAAATTTTGTTGGGCAGCGATAAAGCTCCTAGATTTTTTCCAGTTAAGTTTTCTAATTACTATGCTTTTTAGGTATTAGGGGGTCGTTTTACGTTTAGATGTCACGGATTTTTGGTCCTCAGATTAAAAAGTTTTATCGTCATTTATTTTTTTCAGTTGCATTAATTTATTTATTCTTTTCAGCCACTCAATGACTTGGGTGCCAGTTAAGTTGCCAGTTTATGAAATCAATGGTTTAGGTACTAGGTAAAAAAGTAAATAGGTATTTTAATTAACATTACATTATAGTTTAGGTATTTTATTTCATAACATCTGATTTGCAAACGATAAAAAAACAAATTGTAATTTTATTCTGCTTCTTTTTGTTGTGAATAAAACATATCAAGTCCACTGGCCGCGTTTCATTTTATTTCAAAAGTGCTATTGTACATAATTAATAGTACATTGTTATCCTAGGGGTGAAAGTAACTTATTTAGTCCCGAGACGGGGTTTGGCGCCCGTAACGAAGTGAGGGCGCCAATAGTTCGAGGGACTAAATAAGTCTTTAACCCGAGGTAAACACTGTGCTTTTCATTACAAATACGAGGAAAGTAAAAATAAAAACATGAATTAATTCATGAAGATCGAATTGCCGCTTTCCCGCCTATTTTGTTTGTTTCTTTTTCTGTGGCCGGCCCGCTATTCAGCCATTATTTTTTATTTTCATCATTGGAAAAACGGTAAATAATTTGCTTAAAGCTACGTTATTTTAAAGAAATTGTTGAAACTTAATTATAATAAAGTTATTTAAAAAATATACAGTGTGTTTGGGAACCGGTGTCCGACCCGTTAAGGTGAAGTAACATGATCTATTTTATGAATAAATCCACCATAATTAAGCACTTTGCCCCAGTTGTTTTAAAAAAATTTTTACCTGTTCGCAAGCCAAATTTTACCTGCGTTTCAAAGGGTCTCTGATGACAGGGTGATATTCAATTTGTCACAACTTCTAAACTATTTTACTTGGAACTTTGATTTTTGCTTCAGTGTTTAGGTGATGTCTTTGGGTATCCAAAAAGTTAAAAATAAATGTATGTTGACAGTTTAGTTTTTCTGAAAAAAAAAAATGTAAAAAAACTAACAAATTCTATCACAATTTACAAGTTCAAACATTTTTTTGAGGTATTTTTAGGGGGTTATGAAAAAATGCTTTTTTGTCAGCTTATTGCCTACTTTTGTAGCTGTCCAACGATACCACTTTTGTGACTGTAGGTCTAAATCGGCAGATATTGCAAACTAAAATAACCCACCCGTACTCCCGAGAAAAAAAAATTAAAATGGCGGCCATTTTAAAACAACTGGGGCAAAGTGCTTAATTATGGTGGATTTATTCATAAAATAGATCATATTACTTCACCTTAACGGGTCGGACACCGGTTCCCAAACACACTGTATATTCTCTAATCAATACTTAACTTTAAGTTATTTCAATTTTACATCGTGGCTGTATAGAAAGTTGGAACATGGTTCAATAGTTAAGTGAAAAAGAACTAGTTTTTTTTAAAATAATATGACAGCTGTCAGTTGAAAGTGATTCTCCCTAGGGATGAAAAGTATTACTTTCAGCCCGCTTCTTAGGTCAGTAATGACCTACTTTCAGAGTATGAGTAATGAAAATATCACTAATACTTACGCATTCTCTCAGTCGAACTCGTAACTTTTTGCCTTAAACTTTTTCTTGCCTATGGATCGGAAACGTGGTCTCTCACTGTGGGCCTCATAAAGGTTCAAGGGCACCCTGCGTACTATTATAAGAACTATGCTCGGTGTCTTGCTGTGAGACCGCGTCAGGAAAGAGGAGATTCGTTGAGGGACTGGAGTTCCCGACATGGCCCAGCGGGTAAGCAGGTTGAAATGGCAGTAGCGCGAAAAACTGATGGCCGTTGGGGCCAGCTGGTTGGGGGAAGAGACTTCTAGATAGGATACCATTTGAGGGCAAGGACGTTGTTGGTCCCGCGTAAAACAGCTTATTCTTTTTTATATCTACTTACTTTTATTTTTTCAATTCTTTTGCACAACCCTACTCTCTGTTTCCTTAATAATATCACGGTAAAGGTAATATTACCGTGATAAAATACTCTACCAAAAGTGGTTTGTAAGAGATCTTTTAGTAGCGATAAGACCGCCTGAATTGTACGAATAATATTATTACTTATTGTTACTTGATAAACGTGTCTTAATAAAGATTATTCATCATATCTAATCCTATCACTTTAGCAAAAACAAAATCAAGTCAATGCCCCATTCACTCAGTTTTAGCAAAAACTTCATCTTCAACAAAGCCGATTTTACTAGGTATTAAGAGAACACTAGCGGCCGCCCGCGATTTCGTCCGCGTGGATTAAGGTTAAAAAAATATATATCTTCATAAATTGTAGCCTATGTCCTATTAAGATGCTTATACAATATAATTGTAAAGTTTCATTCCATCTTACAAACTTTCGCATTTATAATATTAGTAGGAGAAGAAAATTAGCATTCCAACTTAAAAAACAACATGAAAAAGTTTTCGTGAAGGAGCTCAAACATAAGACACACACCCATTACCACCCATGACCACAGACATACCTGATGTCAGACCTACCAACTTATCTGTGAACTGAAAGAGGACGACACCGTCGATTCAGTGTTGCTAATTAATAAAAGGTGCCTAAAGTTGAGTGAGTTTTACAAGTAGGTAATTTCTCATATGAAATAAGTATTAAATAAAAATAATAAAATTAAGTATTGCAATTATTTATAAATTAAAAATAAAATATACATATTAATTTGTAGTTAAGTAGGTACGCTAAACAGTTGTCCTTCAGAATTATTAAATGGCTTTATTTAAAAGTGATCCAGTGAATTGGAAATCCTGCAGATATTAAGGTTTGATATCTAAAACAGTTACTAGAGAGATAAACTAGAATCTGGAAAACTTAACAATCATACTAAATGTTTCACACTTAAAACTTTCATTCAATGTGATTCATGTACCCTCCCTGCATCAGGTACCAGGTACTATTTGCAGCATTTAGTTAAGACCGTATCTTACCCCTAACAACGATATACTAATAATAATTCGCAGTGGTAAGTACCTAATGGATGTAATAAAAAAAACAATTTGCTTCACAATTATTTATTAAAAACCACATATACAGTCATTATGATCTTTAGATGAGCCTGCACTACCGACATCATCATCGCTGTCCTGTGTAATTTATTTCTGTCTTTAAGACCTCTAGAAGGTTTTTAACAGTAGTTAAAAATCTCTCCCTCTCCTCGTTTTTGGCAGAATCAAATTCATGTACCTACTCTCCTCCGTATAACTCCCATGTCAAAATCATCAACGTGTATGATTCCACTTTTGCGTTTTCTTTCCTTGCCTTGTGTCCGAATTTTAGTTACCGTTGTTTTCTGCTGCAAGCCCTTCTTTATCTATTTTTGAAATGAGTCCTTGACTCACACCTGAAACATAAGATTTTATTTTTCATCGAAATTTAAAAACCGGCAGGTTAGTTGGCTCACCCATTTAACAGGTGACCTTTTAGATGTGCGTTACCGTTACGTTAACCTACAGTAAGAATATATACAAATATTCCGTGGACTTAAATATTTGGTTAAGTTTAAAGGTATTTATAAAAATAAAGCTGACAACACTAACCCGTTTCAGCCGAAATTCGTTTGTATATTTTGGTAAATGGAATAATCGGAGATCTCGCCCGAGCTTCTTCTTTAAAAATGGTTTCAACCTTGAGAATAATGTTTTGAGCATCACTTTTAATGGCTTTCGGCATATTCAACTTCATAAATTCCGAAATATCACAATAAAACAACCATAGTACTCAAAAATTGTTGACACGGACAATCGAATGACATTTCAACATGGCGGTCGTAGTTCCAATTTTCGCCATTTCACAGATAAGTTGGTAGGACTGTACTAGGATTTTTAATTGTAGTCAGTGAAATGACATTTTCAGTGTGGCAGGTTTTCAGTCCCAAATAAATAGTGATGTGGTAAATCGAATTTTTACATTTAAAAGTTAGTCGACATTACAGCCTGGCAAAAAAGTCGTAGTGAATGACCACGTCTCACTTCCATATGTCATTACTGGCAACACACACTGGTCAGACTTTCGTCTTGAAACATAGAGGTATTTCGGTAAACTGTATTTAGTAAATAGGTTTTCAGTTTCAAAATGTTTTGTTTCTGTATTATATTATTTACTGGTAAGAATTTCGTCAATTAACAGGTCATACAACTGGAAAAGTTTGGGAGGATACAACAGTAGAATCTTCCAAACAAGCGTTTTCTAAAGGTTTGACTACAGGCCTAAAGGGCCCAACCGGCAAAGGACGACGCTTTATAATTTCACATATGGGCAGTGATGAAGGTTTTGTAGATTCCGGTTTACTTATTTTTGAATCGAAGAAAAATAGTATGGACTATCATGAAGAGATGAATTCAGGTGTTTTGAGAAATGGCTTAAGAGCATTTTGCCAAAATTAAAGCCAAATGCGGTGCAGGTATTAGATAACGCATCGTACCATTCAAGAAAAGTCGAGCGTATCCTCACTTCAAACTGGCGGAAGGCTGATATTGTTCAGTGGTTAGATGAAAAACAAATTAAATGTCAACCTACAATGAGGTGCCCGTGGCGCAGTTGTGACGGTGATCGGCGACGATTGCTGTTGTAAAGCAATTCACGCCGGGTCGGAAATGTGATGGGTGACCACCCGACCGAAATTTAGTGATATGTATTTCGGGCATCTCCGTGCTTCGGAAGGCACGTTAAGCAGTTGGTCCCGGTTGACGTCGTTAGATGTCAGTCGTTAATCTTAGTCAGAGGCCTTAGGGCGGCTTGATAACATCTGACATTAAGGTTGCTCACTAACCTTACACCCCTCCAACAATCCGCACTGAGCCCGCGTGTTGGAGTACGGCTTGTTCCACCTCATAGTTGAGGTGAGGCCTGTGCCCAGCAGTGGGACGGATGTGGATTCCTTCGTTATAAATGTAACTGATTCCGATAGCAATAGCAACCGTAACGAATAAAAGGTATATAATTACTTTTATTTTCCTGACTTTCAAGTGTTAATTCCCCTGAACCTCTTTGAACATTTTCTTCCCAGCTATGGTTATAATTTTTTAGTGAGAAGTTTTAATATGGAGAGTCCATATTTCTTAAATCGTATTATTTAATTCGTTGTGTACCTATTGAATATTTACAATTTAAAAATGGCTTTGATACCTCATAAAATGAAGCATGACTAAATGTCTAAGTCTAGTGATTGCCGAACGTCACTATTGTAGCGGGTCAGCCTTTTTTGTATCAGTCACTGTTGAAGTTGTCATTTTGCTGACTACAATTTATTAATCGTACTATAATACATTTGCTTTGATTTTAGCGTGAATGACTTTTTTGGCATTTATGTTGTCAATTTGAAACATCAACAAAAACCAACATCGTGTATCAACGCAAACAAAAATCGCTGGGGATTCAGAATTAATTCTAATTTAAATTTTACCTACTTTAAGAACTTTTCAATATGTCATTGTCTCAAAGTAAAAAAAATGTGGCACCTTTCGGAGCGAGTGTTAAGCGATTTGGGAAGATCACCGTCCATCCTGCATTAGATCCTAGCGGTCTTTATACCAAGCGTCCTCTGGCGTGCGATCCCTGCCTCTATCACCCTCAGCCCCTCCACAAAATTTTCGAAGTCAATAAAAACAGGAAAAGCGAAAAAGACCCTTGGCGATACAAAAAGGAGTTAGAAGAGTGGGCCAAAAATCTGGGCTATCGAAACCAATCCATTCTCGACAAACGACTATGGCAACAATCACTCCTGGGCCCAGCATGGCACGACGTGCCTCAGGTTCAAAAATATGAGCCTGCATGTAAGAACGTTGGCTTCGGACGAAGTCCCTTACAGAGACCTTCAAAGAACAGAGTACCCGGCCCGGGAACCTACTACAAAGCGGTTCCCTTCAAGGCACCGTACGGTCCGCACTCAACTAGACCATCCTTTGAACGCGAGGAGCCCTGCCGCTTTAAAGACCCATGTCCTAGGTGGTCCTTGGCTCCAGACCGCTACAGGATTGTAGATAAAGAAAGTATAGAGCAGAAAAGCAAAAAACTTGTTTCTCTTCGAGGCCCATACGATCTCTTCACTGGCAGACGCGACGCAACGGTTAAGAACCACTTCAATACCTCATTGAGAGTTTCAGCTGCTACGTGGCCATTAGCCTTGAGAGGAAGCCTTGAGAAATATAAGAAAAGTCGCTTTGGTACGATGAACAAGACTGGGAGAAATCGTCCTTATAGAGGTCGTAATGCGTTGGTGGATATAGCGATGTGCATGAAACGACCAGACGAGCCTGGGCCAGCGCACTTGAATATCGACAAGGCTAAGGTGTTTCGACAGAACGCGTGTGGGTTCAACAGCTCTTACGACAAACCGCCGGGCTACCAGCGTGTCATAGTGTGGCCTGGCGTGGGACGCTACAGCGTCAAGGCCGTGAGCTGCGGCATCATGGGCCAAGGACATCGCCATGTCTTCTTGAGCAAACAGGGTAGAACGATAGGATCCATCTTACCCGAACCTATGAATTCATTCTGATCCTTTTTTATCAAACTTCTGAGTCTTGCTTGAGCTAATTAATCATTGTAATAAATCACATTTCGTTCCCTTCATATTATTTATAACTACCATGGATCTTTAGGTCCAAAGAAGAAAGTTGACATTGTGTTTATATACCTATTCAGACATAATTGAAAATCGGATGACCTAATAGTCTACATAGTCTTCAAACAAATGTAGAATCCACCCAGGAATTTGTTGAAGATCTCTATGAATAAAAATGGATTTCTGATCCTTAGTTTCGCTAAAACTCGGTAGGTAACGGCTCGAATGATTGGGATAATATAAGTTTTAAAATTAAATTATTTCTTAGTCCTTAAACACGCAGATTATGGCTTTGCTTGTTTTTCCTAATGATGCCTAAATCATCTATCAAACAGAAACATAAAGTCACTGTTTTTTGATTATATGATGAAAAAAGACAGAAAATCAACAGCCGTTCTCTGAGCAGTTGATGAAAACTTAAATTCTTTATGATAACTGCTTCAATATTTATTTGAGTGCTCGTGGCGCTGTTGACATGGCTATTGTAAAGCAACCCACGCCGGATCGGAAATGAGATAGGTGACCACTCCGACTGAAATTTAGTGATGAATTATATCAACCAATCCTTGGAGATTATTCCACACGCGCCATCTAGCCCAAAAGCTAGCCTAGCAAGCTAATCAAAGCTTGTGTTATGGGTCTCAAGACGAAGGTCTTTGACCAGTGTGTGTTGCCAGTAATGACATATGGTAGTGAAACGTGGTCGTTCACTATGGGTCTCCTAAGAAGGCTCAAGGTCACCCAGCGAGCAATGAAGAGAGCGATGCTTGGGATATCCCTGCTTGTTCAAATAAGAAATGATGAAATCCGCAGCAAAACTAAGACAAGCGACATTGCTCGAAGGATTGCAACGTTGAAGTGGCAGTCGGCAGGACACAGCGCGGAGAACCGATGGCCGTTGGGGCGGAAAGGTTCTCGAATGGCAACCACGTACCGGACGACGTTCCGCGAGCTGGCCCTCCACAAGGTGAACCGACGATCTGGCCCCTATTCAATAAAGCTGACAATCCGACAATTCGACATATGTCGAGAAGTGACAATTCTACAATTTTTCTGTTCAATAAAACCCACAGGCGACATAATTGTCATGGTGGAAAATTGACAAATATGTCGGATTGTCGCGACAATTCGACATATTTGCGTTCAATAAAACTTTTTACGCGACAGGTGACAGGTGACAATTTGTCGTGAAAAACTTGTCAAATCTGCTTTATTAAACACAAAATTGTCGCGACAATCCGACATATTTGTAGAATTGTCAGACAATCCTGACAGGTGCTTGACCCTCTGTCGCGAAATCTAAACCCCTAAGGCTGTCAATTCCTCAGCTATTTCTTTCCATTCGTTTATTTTATTCTCATGGGTCAGTTGGTCGCTGAACTTACCGAAGAGTATTTCTTTATGTTGGTGAATGAGTTCCAAAATAGTAATTTTTTGTGCATTTCCATTTTACAGACTATTTTAAAAGCAAAACCAATCTTAGTTGTACTAGAGATTGATTAATTCTCATCGTGGCAAAAATTAAATTACCTACCCTCAATATTGCTACAATAAACGAAATTATTTGCAAGCAGTTCAAAAGTCGACATATTTGTCACGACAATCTGACAATTGTCACTGACAATTATCGCTGACAATTGTAGAAAATAACTACTGTAGGTTTTTGACATATGTCGAGTTTTATTGAACGAAATTTTTCCTGACAAATTTGTCAGGATTTCACCTGTCGCTTTTCGACATATTTGTCACTTTTATTGAACAGCCTAAGCGCGACAATTCTACAATTAAGTCGCTTTTTGACATAATTGTCGGATTGTCAGCTTTATTGAATAGGGCCCTGGTCGATCCGTGGGGGAGGGCTTTGCTGCTGGGCAAAGCCCTCCCCCACGGATCGACCAGATCGGCGTCGTTCGGCTGATTTAATGACAATGATGACTAACTCCTTGACTGACGAGCAATCTCGTATAATGTAACATTAAAAAGAAATAAAAAAAAGATTTGGATGAGTGATGTTACAAATTGTATCAAGATAGGATTACACATTGTATCATTAAAAGGTGCGCATTGTAATGGTCGGTTCTCCTTCTTCACTGATAAAATTCTCGAACCTGTAACGTTACATTACACGCGAATGCACCGCTTTGGAGTGTGACAAATCTAGGTTGCAGCAAGAAGTAAAGTCTAGAAGTAAATATGCGGGCCGCGCGCCGCCGCCCACACCTCTTTGCGCCTCGCTTGGCTGCTATTTCACGAAAGCGGTGAACGAAGTTTTTTTTAAATACAGACCATCACGCTGCTGCTACGCTCATCTTTCGGTTTACCAGAGGTGAGCGGAGAAGAGGTGCTTAGTACAATACCTAAACGTTTTAGGAGCTTTTTTGAGTTCGATGTAATCCCTACATAAAAAGTAGTTGCCATTGTTGCCTTTGAGTACCAAACAGGGCTTGATAACGTCACCAATTATTTCAGACCATAAGAATCCAATTTATTAACGGCAACAATTAGCAGTAAAAGTATCGATTCTTTTATCGTTACCTGTGGAGTTGGTGGCTCAGCGGCGCCTGACTGAAATGGGTAAGAGATGGCACAATAATTGACGTTAAGTATTTAACTTTTGAGGAGGTGGCCGTGTGACAGTGTTCGGTGACGATAGCTGTTGTTAAGCAACACACGCCGGGTCGGAAATGGGATGGGTGACCACCCCGACCGAAATTTAGTGATGTGTATTTCGGGCATCTCTGTGCTTCGGAAGGCACGTTAAGCAGTTGGTCCTGGTTGACGTCGCTAGATGTTAGTCGTTGAGCCTTGTCGGAGGCCTTATGGCGGCTTGATAACATCTGACATTAAGGTGCTCACTGACCTTACACCCCTCCAACAATCCGCACTGAGCCCGCGTGTTGGAGTATGGCTCAATCCACCTCATAGTTAAGGTGGGGCCGTGCCCAGCAGTGGGACGTATATAGGTCGTTTATGTTTATGTTACCTAACTTTTAGTACCTATCCTCTTAGTGAAGTTACCAAGCCTTGGACCATAGTAGCACAGTATAAACATAATAGTAGAGATCGTCTAAGCTGAAATGTTTTTAACGTTATTAAAACCCTGTCACCAAAACAGACCTTAAGGTGCTTTGTGTTATTTCAGTACCTAACTGCTTAGTGACTGCGATCGTTTGAGTGCAAAGAACTAAGCCGCACAAGATTCAAAATTATTTTCATACAAATGAGGGAGAATACTAATTCAAAGTGTAGCGCATAGATAGACGATTGAAGTGAGCGTTCTGCATCGGCATTGAGATGAGAAAATAATGATGTAAGTGTGACGCTAGGCTGGTCGGTTTAGAAACTTACACAACTCAAGGTTAGCTTTAGAGTAAGAAGTAACCGTTTTTTTTTGCCTCGCCGGGTTTGGTCTTGCTTGTCGAAAAAGGCGCACAGAAATCCCGAAAGAAACCATTATCGTAATCGTTAGATACCAAAAACCAGCAGCATTCTAAATATCTATCAAATGGTCATACTTAGTAAAGCAATGCTATATATACTTCATTCGCTTTTTTTTCTTTCCAAAAGGCCCCAAACTCTTGCAGCCCAGTTTAATACGGCGGTTGAGGCGGTGAAATGTGGTGTGTTCCCACTGAAGGAGCGGAGTAGAGCGGAGCGGGGCTTGTGTGTATTATTTTCATTCGTATTTTATTTCAATAACCACAACTGCGTAACCAAGCTGCCCTCCGCCCCGCACCACCCCGCTGTCCTCCGCTTTGCACCAAAATGCCTGTAGTACTCCGGTGCGCCTCGCCTCGCTGTATTTTTATGAATATCCGCTCAGTTCTGCTCCACTCCGCCCGTGCTGTTTCAATTAAAGGGGAACGGATATTTCGAGCATAGTGAGTCAAGTTGGGTAACTTTGAATTTCGGTGTAACATTGCATCCACTGTTTAAGATCAGTAAAAGTACCTACATACTGTTGTTTATGGTTTGTTTTTAATCCAAACCCCTCATAGAATCAACAAAATCTTTTAGTTGGAGTACTTGTCAACAGTAATTGATCTGAAAGAGTGGATTCAATGTTACACTGAAATTCAAAGTTACCCAACGTGACCTCAGTCAATTCGTGCACCGCTAAGTACCGCTCCGCCCAGCTCCACTCAATGAAAACAGAGTCATGTTCGGTGTAATCCTTCAGAAAGATACAGCGGACCATCAATCTGCCGCATGACATGTGTAAGGTTGGCAAATAGAACTTCAAATAAAATATCAAACATTTTAATTTTAATGGCCATTTTGAGGAACAAATCTAAAGGTATTCAAAAGTTTTTATTTTCAATAATATCAAGTAGAATACAGTTTTAGTTTTGCTCCCCAAACCTTCCATTATACCTTTATTTTAATGTCCACTGATAGTACATAAAGTTAGATACAATTAATATTTTTACATTAAATAATGACTATGTGTAGTACGCATTTGGATGGGTCATATTTAATTTTCGCTAATATAAAAATAAAACAGTATTACTCCAAAGTTATTACCAACTCCAAATGCGTCTATACGTTGGCGGCCGAAGAATCTTTAGCCATGGCTACTCTCAAGCCGATCCGAAGTAGTAATTTAGATATAAAAAATAACATCAATTACAAAGCATGCTAATTAAGACATGATTATGTATTTTTCCTTAGAAACTTGTAATTAATCTATTGTGATGGAACATTCAGTACATACGCTAACATTTGTTCAAACTCACTATTTTACTGTAAAAAAATATCAATTTTATCTCGAATTAAACGTGGTTACGTCCAAGACGGTCCATATAACTATTACTAACTTTTAGTCATATAGGTTTATTTTAGTCAATCATTGACTATAGTGCAGTCAGACCAATGCGTTTATATGGACGGCCTATGGATTACATAATAAAATATCGTCAGTGATTTTGAAACAACACAACCAAAGTAACGTCATAAGTAAAACTATGTGACAAGCAAATAAATAAATTAGTTTTGAAGAGCTTCATATCTTAGGTCTCTAGTTTATTCAAGAGCTAGTTTTATTTTTTAAAAGTATGACAATGTGTGCTGGTTTAAAATCACAATTAATAATAATGCACCTAGTTTAAAGACATCAGCGCTAAGGCACTTTGCTCAAAGGTCAGGCGCTGGTGTCTTCGGCGGTAGGTACACAACGTATTTTTATAGAACGGCACAACTGCGACTAAATCCAGCTAGCCACAGTTTCCTGATCAAGCGAGCTAAGATGCCCACCGTGATTTTTTGTCTCTCTTTCTCATGCAATTCGTATGGTTTTGGCGCGAGAAAAGACGCGACATAGTGATGGCGCGGTGCGCATGTTAATCCCGCAGGGACATGGCGCTCTTGAGACATTCCAACCACACAACACGTGCCCATTCATTATTAATTATTTAATAAACAGGGTACCAAGAGGTTCCCCTGATTTATTATGGGTGGTCTACAGGCGTTTGCATTGACGGTGTTGAATTGAGAAATTTAAAAAGAGCTTGGATCAATATGATGAATCTTACAAATAAATACAGAAGTTTTCATCTGAATGAAGATATTGAAGGAGATCTGGCATTCGAGTCTTTGATTTTTGAAGTTCCTATTTATCTTACCAGAATTGGGAAACAAATAACCGAATAGTAATACATAGGTCTGCCTAGGATTAGAAACGTGAATTGAATTGTTTCCTAGCTGAGCCTGAACCACCTAGAAAAAACAACCAATATCAATATCATTGGCTATGCGCGCACTTTCTGTTACTACGTCGATTTTCGTTACAGGTCATTCATTATTTTTATTATGTGCTCATTTAACGTTTTATGTAGATAAACCTCTTAGCCGGAGTCCGCGGTCGATCACCGATGGCGTGACCAGTAACTGTAGATCTAACACGAACCGCTAACGTTTTGGTAATCGAAAAGTAAACGTTACTTTTTTCGTTTTGGTAATCGAAAAAGAAAAAGAAAAAAGTATTGTTTACCTTACGACTACGAAAACGTTAGCAGTTAGTTCGTGCTAGCCCTACACTCGAAGAAGCGGAGACCCGGACAGTATGGAAGGCGTTGTCACGCAGAGCTACAAACTTTCAGGAAGACAACCTTCAGAAATAAAGAAACTACTAGAAAGAATTTCAAGCAATTTTAGTCAACAATTTCAAATTAAGCCCCTGCAATTTCAGCAAGAATCAGTAGGGGCTAATAGGCACTTCATTAAAACAAATTAAAATAGTTGTTCTGACTCCTAAAAGCAGATCGTTATCATGGATTCCCAAGGCAAATTTTACTTTTATGTAAACAATGTACAAAATAATGAGATGACCCAAACTAACCCAACCTCAAATCCCAATTTATTTATAACAATATAAAACATATCAAAAATTATCGACTCACATGATAAAATCCAATATTTAGGTTACAAGTTCACTTTTTGATGTGGGTGCCCATTCCTAGATAGTAGCTACAGAACTATTCTATTATAATCATCGTTTTTCACCAGACCAGACCAAAAAGATACCATCTTCGTTATTTTACAACTTTCGAGGGGATCATGCATTTAGAATGTCTCTCGTTCAACCCAAAACATGTTAAGGAATAAAATTATTTATTACCATAATAACTAACAAAACTATTTACAGAACCATCACTAGGCAGAAGCAAAAGATCGTAGCAGTCATACCTAGAAACAACACATCAATGTTTTAATTACAATTAAAACATAAATTCAAACATTTGAAGACACAACAAACACCAATTACGTGATCATTTTCATACCTGGTACAATATTTTGCTAAAGCTTGTTACTACTTGCAGAAATACATCTAAACTTATTAATAAAACATTACAAACTAATATCTCAACTATGACGATGGGGCATCTCGCCTAAGGGGTATTTTCGTAATAGGTAGTTCAAAATAAACTTACATTACAAATAACATTTTTGTAATTACTTTATTTCCAAATTAATAAAACTAAACCCAATTGTACAGGTTACCATCCCAAGCTTTTTAGGATTTTGAAATGCTTAGTTAATAAAACCTACCTATTGACAATTAGTTATTGTAACATATGAGCGTTGCCTCTCACTGGTTACGTGTAGGTATTTGTAGTATGTAGGTAATGTGTGTATGAGAATATCACCCCTAACGAATAACACGCGAGATGCCATAGCAATGATTGTTGCTCTGCTGCACGCGCCATGTTCTAATGTGATTACACTTGTAGCAAGTCTATGTCTTTTTTGGTACGAAACGCCACTAACTCAAACTCTTCGGGATTAAAAAGAAATGATCCGCTGCGCTACACACAGCAACATCAAACGTCAAAAATAGAGATAAATTTAACAGAAAAATATATATTTGTGCTAAACACATCATTATAAAATACGGATTTATATCCGGTAGACAGCAGGGGAATGCTATTATTTGATATCCAAGTACAGTACCTATTTTTTTTACAATTTGATTCCCTAATTTATTTAATTTTATAACTACATTATAACAACACCTATCAGAACGTCAAAAATCAACAAACTGTCTAGTAATTTCGAAAGTCCAGCTTCCAATATATATAAATGTAACTAAGGCGACATCAAAGTGACGTTGGAAATATTCAACAACTAGGTACGTAATAATGGATTATTACTGAACATTACAATAACATAATTTTGGAGATATTTAATGAAATTTAAAAATTCTGTGTTCTTTTAACTCTTCTACCTCACATTTTGATCGCATGAATTAACATTTACAAACATCATGTTCATAGTTCAGATGGAATAAATATTTGACAATTAATGGAAATCAGGGGCCAAAAAGTTTTTATATTTGACTTGTAGCAGTACTTAGGTAACCCACAAGTTGAGCTTATTATAGGAACTGTCTGAATATATGAGATCGTAATAAGGTCTCAGGCGTGCAGGCCTGTGATCACTGTAAGTCAAACAAAGTACAGAAAACAGATCTCAAGTGCCTAAACAGAATAACCAGGCCAAAGTTATGACAATAGTTTTAAGAGGAAATAACTGAAACCTTTTAGAGTATATCTACCAAAGTTTACATCATCATCACTAGCTATCAGCATCTGCTGAACATAGGGTTCTTCATGGTCAAAAGTGACCGGTCGTAGGTGGCCATTATCGATCGCGTGTACTTCACAGGAGTTAACACAAGACCATTGCATCCAATTAATTTCCCTGTCAACAAAAATAACCTTATTTTAGGTAACCACATACAGAAGAACCATATAATTTGCATGAAAAATAAACTGTCAAGAAAGAAAATGTATGCGGCATACTTTGTGGTACCAGCTCTGCGAGGTTGTTCGCTAGTCTTATAGTATGTAATAGTGGACAACTCTCCAACTATCGCCTTCTTCATCAAAAGTGACTATGAGAAAGTGATGATTTTACATACCATATACCCCTAACCTATTGTATTGAAATCGCGGGTAAGAAGTTAGTCGCTTGACTTAAGCACCTATATAAGAATAAAAAATAAACCTGTCGTTTACAAAAACACATCACAATCAAGGTTGTGTTCATAATTTGACTCATGTATTGAACTCGCACCACTAGAGGTCCAACTAATTCTATTTAAGTCAGGTAAACATGTAATTTGACTTTTTTCCAACTGTTCATTACAATGGCCGTATAGCCACAGGGTTATAAAGTCGTAATAGACATAGATCGTGGCAGTTTTCTGACAAAATATTATCTAAAGTAGTACCTAAATGGAATTTGTGCTACAAATGCATGTTTCTGAAACTTGCATAGTTAACTTACTAGGTACGGTCAACAGCACATCACGCTACCCATTTCCGGTCAGTCTTCCGTGTTCTATTGCAAAGGAACGTCAATTGGCGAGAGCGAGATAAAAACGGAAATGGGTAGCCTAATGTGCCGTTGACTGTACATTGAAGAAAAACTTAATAAGATAAAACTCAATTTATTTTTGAGCATTATTTTGAATATTTAACTACACAGTTGCCTAAATTTTACTCATCGAAATAACATTAAATAGTGTTTATATTTTTTATGTTAGTCCTGTATAGGTCAATTATTATTTTTTAATCTACTCATACAAAAAGTTACCTACTAATTTTGACAGTTGTTACAACATCTAATACTTCATTTAAGTCGGATGTGAAGGTATTTAGGTAATTACCAATACGCGTGTATTCATCTACCTGCTTTAAGACTAGTTCAAGCAAAAGCAGACTTTTGAAGTTTCTTTTTAAATCGTTCTAATTTGTGCCTGGAATTTTAATTCCCACGCATTTGGCTTCATATATCCCGATCGATATACTGGTCTCTTGGGTGTACAATATTATACAACAGGACTCTAATCTCTTTTGAATAAGTTGAAGTGCGAGTTAAACTCTAGCACCAACGAGGGTTCCGTACCTTTAAAAACATTCATTTCCTTATTTGTAAAATACTGT
Source organism: Udea ferrugalis (assembly GCA_950022985.1). Taxonomy (NCBI): domain Eukaryota; kingdom Metazoa; phylum Arthropoda; class Insecta; order Lepidoptera; family Crambidae; genus Udea; species Udea ferrugalis. Next base: position 4,823,283 of record OX465515.1, read on the forward strand.
GAATGTTACAGACTCGGTCTATTCCTGTAATATTTCCATAGACAAATACTAAATATATTTACTTCTAAATCTTTAGAATTATTATTAATTATAGTGATATTTATCGAAAACTAGTATACAAATTTTAAAATGTATTACATAATGTGTCTCTCAGGTCCCAACAAACGATCACCTACTCGATCCAGTCCATATTCACTCGACTTAAAAATGTCGAACCCCTCTTCCATATCTCTTACCTTACCAATACTTTTTTTTAGATTTTCATTATTTTTGATAAAGCGTCATCTAACCTACATGGTGATAAGCAGACGGTAATTACATTATTTTATATCGCTATTTTGGTACGGAACCCCACCGTTAAATGTTTATTTTACAACACACCATACATTAACTAACTTAGTTCGCTTAATCCAAAAATGTATTGAATGTTAAAGTTAGGCTATTTCTTAATTTTTTACAATGTACTGCAATATTTTATTTAGTTTCGTAAACAACTATCCTTTTTTTATATTTTTACGAGTCAAGACGCATGATATAAATTAATATGCATAAAGTCAGCACTGTGTGAGAAAACTGTACGTGTACACTCTTTAAGAATATAAATCAAGTATGAGACGAAAACCGTGTAAGACGCGCATGGAGACTTCGCTTCGCATATTATTTTAGTTTTCGACCAATATCGCTTGTCGCATGGTACTATTAATACGCGGTAGAATTGAGTGGTAGAAACGAGGATAGATCCGAAAGGTTAGACCAACGTGTGTAGTCGTCAACCACGACTGACTTAACAATTCTAACCAAAAACTAATTGTGGGTTTCAACATAGGTAATTCATATTTTTCACAGTACTAATCTGATTAATTTCTGTAAAAAGTCAGCGTGAATGAATAATATTCTTACCATAAAACACATCGTGTTTATGTGCAAGCTTGCTTAAGACATTTTTGTTTATAGATAGTCTCTAGTGCTGATAAAGAGGTGCAGTATTTTTATATGCAGTGAAATTAATATAGTGTAATTACACTGCATATTTGCTTTATACTTCAATAAATGATTTGAACTTACTTTTACTGGATGTTATATTTACTACTGTGACTTTGTCAGGTGCGTATTTTTTGCCTTATTTTAAGGTAGCGAATGTGAGTAACTTGGCGAGAGAAGGGCAAACACATGGCAATTAGTTGACAAACTAAGTATTAGTATGTTTGATTTATTTATTCTTTAATATGCAAATAATATGCAAAGGCGTATATCACGCTGCTGAAAGCCACTTTAAACACAAAAAAGTTAACCCAGACTGCATTAAATTTTCACTATACGACGAAGGGCAAGATTATTTCTTGAAGACAAGTCTTCTTGAAATTAACTCAATTGAGTATTGTCCTGGGTAGTCACAACTGTGAAGCGAGTCTTCACATTTCGTAAGAGATTTTCAGACGTGCAACTATACATTTATTTCCCTGTAATCTACGTTTAGTGTTTATTCTATGATGTCTACTGTATACGCCTCTAAATATTCGTATCTTATTTTATTGTGTAGGGTTAAAGATATTAGCGACATCATCGCATCGTTGACATCATCATCACCATCTAAGGGATCGTTCAAGTATTACGTAAGCAGATTTATTACAATTATTTACCCCCCCATCCCCCTTGTCAGCAAAAGTAAGCAAAGCTCTTACACCCTACCCCCATGCTTACGTAAACATTTTGCAATTAATGTATTGTTTTTTTAAATATTGTTATTATTTGGTTATAATTATAATTTTAAAAATAAGAAAATAGATTTAGGATGTAGAGATTTTACTGATTCAACATAGAGTAACAAAATTATTATAATCTTACGACCATAACAAACTTATTTTAAATTTTTGGTACACATATTAAATTCTACTCGGTTCTAAAGCGAGTGCCTAACCGTATGCATTATTTGCGGGAATCCCCGAAAATGCGTTTCGATTTCAAGCAAAGACAATGTAAGGTTGCCATTCGGTAAAAAAAAAAAAACTACCGATGACGTAATCATCATCTAGACTCCCCTGCCCCCCATGTCACCCAAAATAAGCAAATCAATAACCCCCCCGCCCCCTTATAGTGCTTACGTAATACTTGAACGGCCCCTAACGTATTTATAAAACCCCTGTAAACTGAATTACGAAAACAGAAATAAAAAATGTAGTAGTATTTTTAAACTATGTATATTTTAATAGATACAATAACTCTAAAGGCATGAATAAGTTTATAATAAGTAGTTGGCAAAACCACTGATTCCATCAAAAGCTTCATTCTTATCATCATCATAGTTATCAATACTACGCCGATACATTAACTAGTAGCATCATATTACATGTAATTTATCTTGTAAATGATTAATCATTGCAAGTTATTCAGAGCATTGCAAGTGAATGTACACAAGTAACAAAAAATGTATGATCATGTCGGCTGTGTAAAACATGCTGTAAAATGTTCTCTCTGCACAAAGTGCGGCCAGATTACTGAATAACAATTATAAACAATCAAGACGTACATAGCTAAAAATATCTAACTACAGGATATCATAAGCAACGTCAATGTTACCTTACTCAATATTAGTAAAACTATTTTAAAAAAATCACGTCAATTTTTAAAACCAACAAAATTGTACAATCACGGTTTTAACAAAACTGTAGACAATAGTAGCAGGTTGAGTTTGTTAAATCTAACAATTTATTGGCTAACTTAAAATACCAGTAGGTGTAGGGACGCCTCTAGATTTGAGTGAATAATGTCGCGAAGATGTCGCTACTGAGATGGGTCAGATAAATCTGAAGGCGTCTGTAAAAGTAGATGTTGTATTGTACTAGTACTACGGCACTTACAGGACGCGTCGTAGTTTGGTTGGTGGTTGCGTTCATCGCTGGGGGTTACGGCGGACGGCCTTGCGCACGCGCCTCACGCCGGTGCTGCTGGGCACGGAGCCCATGTTGAACTGCATCTGGCCGCCGGCGCCGCCGCCGAAGCTGTACACGCCGGCCTGCTGCGGCATTTGCTGCATTTGCGGCATTTGCGGCTGCTGCTGCTGTTGCTGCTGCTGCTGCGGTTGCTGATAAGAGAAAAACTACCATAAGTCTGCATCCAGGGACAGTGAAACAATGAAAAAAGACCTATGGAAAAAAATGGAAAAGACCTAGGCCCATGAGTGGGATCCCGACGTTTACAGATTTTTTTCTGTCTGCAACCTTAAAAATTCGAAAATACTGAATTGACTGTCCAAAGAAGACATTATTATTTTTAAAACTTTTAAGTCACTATAAAAACTATCTATGACCTGTAAAATGTTCAGTAACTTTTGCCGCCGTACGACTATTGTACTGTGAATAGTGATTGACTATCGCGCTATACTTTTTCCATAATGTTATGCGTCTTTTGTATATTCACATACTTATATTTTTTGTAATATGTAAAGGTGCATCGTTTCAATGATATTAGGATAAATAATATTTAACCTCTTTCAACGTTTCAATGGGAGAAGGGTGCATAGCACTCGCAATACTGCACGAAGTATTTTTTTGAGAGAAGGCAATAACGTAAAGTATACGAACAACTTCTGCTACAGAACAACATAATCACGAAAGCAATAAAAACATATGTAAATTGTGACAACACCTTCAATGTCCAATCACCTCCAAAGGGCGCCCTTTTTTTAATAATCATTTGATTACAAGTGGTCTTCTCTTAAAAAATACTCTAGCGTCTTGTGGCTCGTGTGCGGGGATGCTAACATACATTATGGCTTTACCAAGTTATCAGTTTCATATAACATAAAGTTTGCTCAAATAATTAAATCTTACCTGTCCGAATCCGAAGATGCCAGACGTCGGTTGTCCGCCAAAATTGAAAGCTTGTGCAGGGGCAGGGTTGATTGGCTGGGCTTCGAATGTAGGGTTGGGGGCCCCAAACGTAGGCGTGGGTCCAACTGACGGAGAGCCGAAGAGGTTCATCGCTGGGGCGGGGGTGCTGGCAGGCTGGGAGGCGCCGAACATCGTCGGCGCAGGCTGGTTCTGGGCTGGACTACCGAACATCGACGGCTGAGCACTTGCGCTCTGGTTCATCCCGAACATGGTCGGAGCCGGCGATGGGTTGCTGCCAAACGCAGGCGTCGCATTCGAGTTAAATGACGTCGTTGAACCGAATGTAAACGCTGCTGGCTTCTGCAGCATGTTTGTCGACGTACTCGTTACAAACATATTATTAGAATTGCTATTCCTCGCAGACCACATATTCTCCTTTTGCGCTGGTGCTCCAAATAAAGTAGGACCGGCAGGCATTTCACTACTTGCATTCAATGCATTAGCCGTCAATTCATTAGATCCTCCTAATTTACTAGGTGTAAGAGTGTTGCCACCAGTCAAAGGATTTGCGGCAGACAATCCGCTACCACCACCTAAATTATTACCAGTAATAGAAAACTTGTTGGCACTATTGTCTGTTGACGTATTGAACGAGTTGTTGTTGAATAAAGGTGGGGCATTTCCGAATGTGAAATTGAACTTAGGTTTCTCGCTTTGAGCGGGTGCCGTAGTCTGAGCGGTGTTGCCTCCGAAATTACTTTGGGGAGGCGGTGCACTCTGGGCAACATTGCTTCCAAAACTAAATACAGGAGTAGTCGCGGCCAGTGCTGGTGGCGCTACACTTGCGCTGGATTCACTCTTTTGGAATAATGCTACAGAAGGACTGGCAGTCGCATCAGGCTTTTGGAACATTGATACCGGTGATGCAGTAGTCGCTTCAGGCATCTGGAAAAGCGGGACCACTGGCATGGATGATGGAGTACTTTGCGCAGTGCTCGAAAAAGATGAGTTAGTCGATGCAGGTGCCGCAAATAAATTTGTAGCTGGTTTCATTCCAATCCCTGAAAACGTAAAAGTAGTCTTCGGTGCAGCCTCGCTCGTCGCTTTTGGCAGTAAATTCATGGCAGCACCAGTCTGTGCCTTCTCTGTGGTGGCTGGAATTGTTAGAGGAGCAGAGGGGGAGCGAGGTTTCTCTTTGCTTTCTTGTGGTTTGGCCGGAGACCCAAATAAACCACCCAAAGGAGTCTCTTTTATCACTGGAAATTTATAATCCACTCTTGGAACCTCCTCTGATTTTTCTTTTGGTGCGCTAGGTGTTTCTTGTACTGACTCGGTCAATTTAGTTGTCGATCCAAACACTGGTGTCACAGTCACCTCGGTTTTCGACTGCTCTTTTGGTATACCAAATGTGAAACCATGTTTTGGCGTTTCACTAATTTTGCTATCTTTGGTCGTGTCCGTTTGGTCTGCGATCTTTTTTGCAGGTATACCAAATGAAAATGTTGGAGTTTTAGGCAGAACATTATTATTAGTCTCTGATTCTTGAGGTTTGAAAAGACTCTCAGACACTTTTACTACGGGTGTTTTTGTTGCAGTAGTTTCTTGCGCCTTTTGATCAATTCCGAATTTGAATGTTGGATTTGGTGTTATGCCAAAGTTAAATGACTTTTTGGCAGATTCTTTTATCAGTCCAGGTTTGTCTGATTCGCAGCAAACACACTTAGTCCTATTATTTTCATTCCTCACTAAACAACTAGTACATTCCCATTTGTCTGATTGTGATTTTACTACATTTTTCATATTAGTATCCCGCAGTCCAAACAAGGTCAAGCCAGAGTCATCTGATGTTATAGTACTTGTAGGTGGAGCAGGTTGTTTGGCGCCAGGCTTCGCCCCTCCACAAGCAGCGCATTTATTCATCGTAGGCTTGTTCTTGATCCAACAATCATTACACTGCCAGTCACTGACCACGTTAGCTGTTGAACTTGGGATACTTGCAGTCTTCGTAGGATTCTTTCCGCCGCAGCAAGCGCATTTGTCTAGTTTTACATCATTGCTGACCCAACAATCCTCGCATTTCCAGTTTGATGACTCAACAGGTTTCAGCGCAGTCAATGTTGTTGTATTATTATTCAGCTGAATCTTTTCACAATTTACACACTTTTCTGAATTTGTCTGGCTATTTGCCAACTTGCAAATGATACATTTTGATGGTTTGGCAGATTCTTTCGTTGGCTGTTTGGCCCCACAGCAAACACACTTTTGGTCATCTATTTTATTATTCACCCAACAGTCTGGACATTGCCAACCTTTAGGTTTAGGCACGGACTGTTGGGCCCCACAGCAAACACATTTTTGGGCATCTGGCTTATTTTTCACCCAACAGTCTGGACATTGCCAATCTTTAGAATTGGGGATTGGTAGTTTTCCAGTCTGTTTTGGAGTACCTACAACAATAGAAGAATCATCGTCTTTCTTTTTACCAGTTTTATGTTTTTCAATACCCCGTTCAGGGCAGCCAAAAGTGAATTTAGGGGGAGTAGTTGAAATCTTATGTGAATCAGATATTCTGACAGGACTTGAAAATTTGTAAGAGTCATTGCTAGATATAGTTTCGGGCTTACTTAGAACTGTGTCCTGTGTTATAGAGTTGCTGGCAGGAGCATGTGATGTCGAAATAGGCGTGGATGTAACTAAGAAATTGGGAGTAGGATTTGGCTTAGGATTTGAAACCTGTGAAATGCCAAATGTGAATTTGGGCAAATTATCTTTATCAATTTGTAACACTGCAGTGGGCAAGTTCACAGTGGTTATGGGTTCCTCCGTTTCAATCTTCTCTCCTCGGGGTTGTCTTGTTACTCTTGTTTTGACTTTGGTTGTGAATTTGCTACTGGCTTCTTTCTCAGGTTGTTCTCTGAAAAGGCAAGAATAGCAAGTTTTAAACATTAAAATAAACAATGCACTATAATTTTATTACTGTAATTACAATAATTTCTAACTGCATCACTCACTTTTGTGTATTCATTGCTGGATATGGCTGGGTGCCATAATCAGGCATGCTGCTGCTATGCGACGCTAAGATCTGCCGAGCTGCGTTCGTGGTGTCCATGAGCCTCGACCTCTGCTTCAATCGCAGTAAGGTTGCAATATTTGGCACGTGAAGTTCTTGAGTTTTGTATGCTACAAAAGAAAATATTCTGTAAGTCAAATATTGTTCATTCCATTTTAAAACACCTGTGTGATTGATGTTATACTTACACATGACTTTGTTGACGTATGGCGAGCCGCTGATAGTGCTGCCATCTAATGTATCATTACTGGAAGTCTTTATAAATTGTGACATCCGTTTTGCTTCTTTGACTGGCGAGGAGTAATTTTCTAATAGATCCATGATACGCCGGGCAGATTGACTCATAGCATAGTTGTCATTACTAACGGCCTCTTGGACCACTGCCTTTTTTCTCTGTTTAATATTTGGCTGGTCAATATACGTTGATGCACCTCCATACGTCGTCCGGCCAGAATAGAATGGAGAACTATACACCATGGGATTAAAGGTAGGCCTATCGTCATTAAGGATTCTTTGACTGCTAGCTGTTTTTCTCACTAAAACAGAATCAATTGCACACACATATTACATTACATTACAACCAATGGATTAATTAGGGGTTGGAACATTAAAGATGTGACCTATCTCAATGTAAAGTTGCACAAGCAAGTAGCATTTTTGGTAAAAAACAATAATGATTCTTGCATGTCTGTAAGTTCCAGCACCAAGTGAACTGAAAACAATAGTCTGTATAAAAGCTGAGCTAGATGGTGGAGAATCTACCATTCAAAAAACATGGACAGCCTGAAGGATGATAACAATTTCTTAAAACAGTACATACATAGTCGAATTCTCAATAAGAAAATATTGTACTTACATGCTAGCATGGAGAGTTCATCATTTTCTGGGAATCCAAATAGGGATTTTCTTTTTGAAGCTACAGATGGACCTACATTAGCGACAGTATGCTGTGGTTTTGGCATTGTGCTATCTCTTTCACTTCTTTCAATAACTGTTTCCTCATTGGGGGCTCTCACTGGTGTTGAAGCAAAGTTGGTCTCTCTTCTGAATGTGGCTCTGCCAGGTGGGGATTTTATGGCAGAGTATGATGTACATTGCTCTATGGTGTCTATATTTGTTGGCACACAATCAGGCTGAAAAGAATCATTACAAAGTTCAGTACTAAACCAGCAGACATTGACCAATGACTGTATTCATAATGTGAGCTTACTCCTCATTCCTTACCTCAGCTGTCCCAAAATGATTGTACTTTCCAGGTGAACTGAATCTCATGCGTTTTGATGGCGGTTGTGTTGGAATTGGGCTCTCTGGAGCTTCATCTTCAGTTGAAGAATCGGTACCATCAGCAGGTGGTGCAGATGACCCATTCGGTTTTGAGGAACTTGGGCTACTGAACCATTTGGCAATGGTGGCAGGCAACAAGCCTGACACTCTTGATGTTACATTCTTCACAAAAGACTGTAACAATGACAAATTGATTGAATAAAAAAAATACTTCAAAGAAAATCTTATGCACAGCTAGTTAAATAAAATGTTATTAAAACCCACATTGAGAAGGCCTTGGATGAAATATGTTGTATGAAATTTAGCATCACAATTCAATACGTAAACATTTATAACGGTTCATTGCTACATCAATTTTACCACCACCACCATTAAAATAAACATTCATCAATTCATAACTAAAATAAAATAATCAGAAATTCTTAGCGCTCATTGCTGTGCCAAGCTGTCGCGAGTTCGGCCCTGAACAATTGAAAAAAATATATAAAATAGTAAGTAGTAAAATAGTCAAATAAATAAAATATCCCATCGGAAACATACAATGTGAAAACTGCAAGACTTTTAATCCAGTCATTACTGTGAAAAGTTGTAGGTAAGTAAGTACATAAATACACTGCTCAAAAGTGTCTAGGGATATCTCAAGCATTTTCATACAAAGTATAGCTATTTGGGAGGCTGTAAAAATTAAAATATTAATACCAACGTAGAAATTTTTAGAACACAGAAACTGCTATATCTGCCCTTTCAGATTGTATAAAGAAATTTATTGTAGTAGCATTATTGTACAATCGTAAGGACGTTAAAAAAAGACAGATTTTTCTTTTAAAAGGTGTAAAAATTTTAGCAAAATCAAACTTTTTTTTGTAATATTCTCGACCTTTATCTTATGCCTCTGTCCTCGCGTTATTCTAAGATAATGCTCAACTTGTAAACCAACTTAACTTTATGAAATATTTGAAAAATGATATCCCTATGATATCCCTAGACAGTTTTGATGTGTGTATAATATTTTTTGTATTCTAAAAAACCAACATTGATCACTAGCAGGTATAAATTAACACAAACACTCTTGTGGCTTCATTGCCAAAATTGCAAAATTGCTTCTCTTCCAAACAACCCACATAATAGGTATATTAGGTTACGAAAATAACTAAATCAGTTCTACATGAGATCTCACTACTGATTTATTTAACCTAGCACCAAAACTTCATCATCACCTTCAATCACAACTTTTTGCAGTGTGTAACTGAATGGTGAAAGACTACATTCTGCGACCGTCGTTTTTACAATATAATGTTTTTGATCGGATCTCATTTCTTTTTGTTAGAATTTTCAGTCTAAATAAAATACCTAAATCTGAACTTATTTTTTTTCCTGCTAGAAGTAATTTTGATGATTGTTAAAGTTAAGTAAAAGGTGCAAAATTAAAGAACATTGACTAGTGATAATTGACTTGTTCCCTTGTGTAAATTGGTATTGGTATTTGAATAGTCGGTTCGCAAAAATCATGCTTTGGGATTTATCCACAACCAAGTTACAGCATGGTCAAAGTCCCTATCTGTAGGTAATTTGTTTTTTTTTAATTTCAGCTTTCTTCTACAGCTTATAACTAACCTATGGCAAAAAATATTACTGGACACTAATACTGGATATTATTTCACACAGCGCTATCAAGCCCCAAACTAAGCAATAAATGCTTGTGATATGGGATACTAGACAAGAGATACACATACTTAAATACTTTTTTTTGTAAATACATACTTAATTTACATAGCAAACACCCAGACCAGTACAAGCAAATATTCATGCACACAAAAGACATTAGGTTATACTATACTCCGCACGCTGAATGATGATCCCTATGACAGTTCGTTAGCGCTCAACATTGTACAGACGTCCTGTCACAACAAATCTTTCAGAGGTCCATTAAAAAATCGAAAAAATCATAATTGTGTACAGTTGTAAATTATAAAAATGAATATTAAGAAAATATTACTTTTAATGTTCGTAAATAATGGAAAAAAGCTCAATGCAAATGTCATGGTACGTGCTGCAAAAGTTACGTCGTCCAGCTGTTATCGACTAAGAAGGGGCACATCGATAAACAAAATATCGATAATTTGTTGAAAAAATTTAACAAATGCTTTGAGTTTGTATATAATTTGCATCAATCTAAATCTGATACAGGCTCAAGCAGATCTTCAAAATCTGAGTCTGAACTGCAGTTATCCGTGACAAGACGTGACAGACTGAATTAAAAAATATTCGGTAGGTCTGTGGCCTCCTTTTGAATATTTTTCCATGAAACTGGCAATTATGAATTCTTTAAAATTCAAATCAAAAAGAATTCTAAACTCTTCAAATTATGCAATTTGAATAAAAATTAAAGTATAGCAAAATAAAATATAATAGGGGTGTTACTTTTTTATATAGTGTTTTATGTCCATCAATGCGCGTAATCTTTTTTCAAAATAAATAAATATTGCTTATTATGTTGAATGACCTGGCTGGATGAATTGACATTTGCCTAAAAAATTGTATTTTATCGAAATTGTTTGAAATTGTTTCGCATCACTAATACAACTGTCAGTCGAAACGTCATAGGGATCATTATTCGCCGTGCGAACTATACGCACGCTGAATGATGATCCCTATGACAGTTCGCTAGCACTCAACATTGTACTGACGTCCTGTCACAACAAATCCTTCAGAGGTCCATTGAAAAATCGAAAAAATCATAATTGTTTACATTTGTAAATTACAAAAATGACTATTAAGAAATTATCCCGTAATGTTCGTAAATAATGGCAAAAAAATCAATGCAAATGTACATGGTACATGCTGCAAAAGTTAAGTCGTCAAGCTGTTATCGACTAAGAAGGGACACATCGATAAACAAAATATCGATAATTTGTTGGAAAAATTTAACAAATGCTTTGAGTTTGTATTTTAATTATTTCAATCTGAAGCTGATACTAAGTCAAGCGGGTCTTCAAAATCTGAGTCTGAACTGCAGCTATCGGCGACGTTTAATATTAACGGTTGGTCAATGATATTGTCGTATTGTACATCTCGATCCCGGTCTTGTAAACAAATTTTCTTTGTTCTTTGACCACTTTTCGTTTTATTCAAATTATGCAATTTTAATAAAAATTAAAGAATAGTAAAATAAAATAAGACTGTTACTTTTTTATCTAGTGTTTATGACCATCAATGCGCGTAATCTTTTTTTCAAAATAAATAGAATTGCTCATTATGTTAAATGACCTGGCTGAATGACATGACATTTGCCAAAAAAAATATATTATCGAAATTGTTTGAAATGGTTTCGCATCACTAAAACAACTGTCAGTCGAAACGTCATAGGGATCATCATTCGCCGTGCGAACTATAATAAATGCAGCCATATGCTGTCACAAGGTCAACCTGTCAACAAACTTCATAATTTTTATTTTACTTCAACATAACCCTTAAGCCTGAGGTAATCACAAAATAATCAGATTGCTACGCGTACGGTACAGGTAAAGGGAACACTTTCATTGCATTATTATAAAAAAACAGTCCACAAGCAGTTAAGTCACACATGCACACCCTCAGAGTTGCAGTAAATCAGTGCAACTCCTAATTTGATTTAAAATCATTTTACAATAAAGTGGAGCAAATAGTTATGACTATTTGCTCCTGCCTGTGAGCTGGCTATGAAATTCAACTGCTTAGACATAAAGAGTGTATAGTCAGGATTGACCCACTTCTATTTTTGTAGAAAAGCTGCAACACAAGGTTTCGATTACATGACTATGAAAAAGCCAGAATACATTTCAATTAAATGTAAGATAGATTAGATAACAAGATTCAATGTTTTCTACTTGAGGTTAAAATTGATCTTTTTCACTAGTCGTGGTAATCATGACAGTAGAGGCGCGTGGTAAATCTTCAACCTAGACGAACATTTTGTTTCAAACTCTTGGAATAAGGGACTGCATATTGAGTCACCTAATGCAATCCTAGATGAGGTAACAATAGTCACGGTAAGAAATACTATGTTTCAATGGACTGGTCACTGTCCAAGGTGAAGAGGGATGCAGCATGGTGGTGACCCTGTGGTACCCAAATGAAGGAATAAGAGCTAGAGGAAAGCAGTTGACATTGTAAAACTGGCTCGGATAACTTGAACAAGACAGGCTCAAAACAGGTAAAGTTGAAAGAGATTGGAGGAGGCCTTTGGTGAAAGGCACACAGAGTAACATGGTCAAGAAAGTAATGGATAAACAACAGGGATTTTTTTTATTGATTATAACTAATAAAGAATTCAATAAAAACTGGAATTCATAATTAAAACCATTTTTTTCAATAATACTACACACGCACCCCACCCCCACTGTGTAACTTTTGGTTCCAAGACTTGGTTATCACAGAGAAAGACTTACGATAAGTCAGAGAGAAATGGAGTGCAGTGTGCTAGTAGTTACAAGTAAGTTTGCAACTTGATCTTAGTAACAAGATTAGAAACAACGCTGACATTAGACAAAAAAGCTGAAGTAGGTGGACATCTAAGTGGCTCGGATGAGGCATTGGAGAAGTCACATTCTTTGCTGGAGTATAAGGGTATGCAGCAAAACGATGTCACTCTGCTCCAGAGATGTATCAGAACCTTACTTTGTGTAAGTATGGTGTATTACATTTTCCTTCAAGTTTAAACAGTCCCTAACTACCTAAGTATCTAAGAAAAAGACTTGAGACTAGTACCACAGTGCCAACTTGTCAACATTGTGTTTTTGTTGACTTTGCCTTATTATTTACATTAGCACTGTGGTAGATGAAGGAATGCAGGGGAGTTACCAAGGCCAGCAATGGCTGACTTAGATCGCATCTGAGTATGCCTGCAACTGGCTCGGGCCCTGGTTAATGGATTCTGCGTCCCCTCTAGCCAGCTCATCTGCTGCTTTGTTACCTGGGATATCACAGTATCCGGGGAGCCAGTATAGTGTAACCCTGTTATTGACTTTTAGGTTGTTCAAAGATGATGTCAGAAATTGGACGAGTTAAGAAGGTGACAAAGGTGAATGATGGCTGAAGTCATCCTGAGCCTCATTAATGCATAGAGGTTTGTTGCATATGATTGTGGACAATAGTTGAGTAAGATTAATTAATCTCAAAAGAAGGGTGCAAAAGACCACTCTATGGTTCCAGATTGTGTTGAGTGCAAAGAAACAAGTCATCAACTACTCACAGAATACCCATGTACAATCAATGGCATGGCAGGCTACTCAATCAGTCAGGCTACTCAGGTCCAAACACAGAACAAATAAATCCAAGGTTATGCAAATATTAGTTCTAGGTTGTACCCATATCATGGTGACTGTAGGCCAGACCACTATATCATCCAAACCACCAAGGCCAGTACCTATCTTGATACTACAATAAAGGGTCCAGGTGGCACCATCTGAAGTACTAAGCCATATGTAGTTGGTATCGGAAACAGTATCCTGATCAGACCTGATACCAGGTGATGTTTTCTTGTTCTACAACTAGTAAAATCATGTTACCCATAGTAAGTTACCGAATCTACTGCTGGGATGAGATGAAAAAATGAAGAAAAGATATGTACATGCAGAATAAATGAATAAAATATAACCTGTAACAATTTCAACATAGCATGAAAATAGATGATATGTAAATGGGACTAAGTTGCATGGTTAGTTACCTTTGCAAAGCATACTCATAGCATATATACATTTCGACTTATAATTGGTGCTTATTATCACCTAAAAAACCAAATATTTGCAGTTCTATGTACATATTACACCACAAAAAGACCACTATAAAACTAGTCATAGATTTCGTAAATGCGCTTTCAATAAAATCAATAAACCAAGCAAAATATTCGCATAGACGAACTTCATTTCAGCATTGGTAAAAATAAATGCTTCAACGTGGGAGGTCATACAATTCTTAAAAAAATATTGTAACGACAATTTTGGTCGCAGAGAGCGGGAATTTGGTGACAACTCACATTGTTAGCTTCGTTTGATGATGAACGCGAACGCTTTTCCTTGTTTTTTGAAAACACTGTACTCATTTTGCATCAATGATTAAACTGCGTATCTTATAGTTGCGATGACGCTACTGCGAATTTAATTTTTGGCTAAATTTATTCACAAATGGCAAAAACGTGACAAACATGGCGTCCTGAGAATGTGTCAAGCAACGCTTGGAGGGCGGTCCGAAAATAAATGTTAGAAGCACTTTTAATAGGATTTATAGATAAACAAGACAATACAAGAAATTTAATTAATATAGAAATAATTAACTGACAATATCAGGCAAGATTTAGGAATTAATACACTGGAAATCCGGCTGAAAAACACGTTACCCGACATGTGGGGTTACCACACTGAAAAAGAAATCGACGATCAATCAATGCCGTGGTAGGATACGTTCAAAAATCACTTCAAAAATAGTTCAAAAATAGAAAATTATTGCTATTGTATGCTATTGATAAACCTATGTTAAAGCTGGCTGCGGCGGCCACAATAAAAAGAGCAGGTTTTTGTGTTGCGTTGATGCAATATGAGAGTTACCCACCCAATACCATGCCGCAGTTGGCACACAGTCAGTGATAATACCTTAAATTGACCTGGAACACATTGGGCCAACTATTTAGGCGGAAGACTAGGGCCAATATGAAGAATTTATACATGTAGACACATGTGCCATGTGGACACTTGGCGGCATGTTTGTAATTGGCGCGAAAATTTGCTAAATGCATTTGATCCGCATGTTATCGGGTTTATTTGTCCAAAGGATCTCGAAATGCCTCATCCGAGCTGAGGTAGAAGGTTTCACAAAACTTTCACTGACAGGCGACTTGCCACAAACTTACGAACACATTTTGGATAGGTTTAGTTGAAATGACGTATTTCTGTTAGGGCTTTAAAGATGAGCTCGAACGCATCTGATTTTGTTTTGAGGTTCATATTTTAAATAAAATCCAGGTTTGATCTCATGAAATGCGTGATTAAATAAATCTCCAAGTTTGTTCCAGCTGCTCAGATGTTATCCCATAGTAAACAATCTGTGTGATCAAAATAAATAATGCTTTGGCTCGAAACCAGCAGCATTTCATCATTCTTAATACTTTTCAGCATTTTTTAATACTACTACTTAAATTCATTCACAATTCATGGTGCCAAAATACATAACATGCACATACAAAACGAAACAGTAAGTTTGTCTTATGCCGACAAAGACGAGTCATCTCTTCCAGGCAACCTTCAGCGGAGGAAAATTACAATAATAAAAACAAGTTGTTTGATCTTATAGATCTATTGTCATATAACCAGTTGCTAGGTTGCTTTTTCCTTAAAAGCAAGCCAAAAGCAGTCCTGGTAATAAGGCTTTAAGGCTGCTAGTAGTTTGTTGTTGTCTGACGTTTTAAAAATTCAACTAGTCATTGGGTTTGGTATAAATAGTAGAAAAACTATAATTTTTCTTTTTATCATTTTCCATAACGAACGATTGATAAACTTTGAAACTTAATTAAAAATGTCTCCATTCAATTAGTTGTATTTAAAAAAACTGAGCAGGAATAGTAGCTTTGCATGTTTGGACCTGGCAATACCAACATTACCAACTGACCGCATAGTCCGTGATGGGGTAAAAGCTCTGAGAGCGCTGAAGGCGCTAACAGGCATCCCGAATTAAAAATCGGACTATCATTCTCTCTAAGCGCCAAAATCATTACATACCTGCACAAATAATATACTAATCACTATTATTATTTATTTTGAGCCAATGTAGGGCACCGGCGGAACCTCCCACTTTCCACTTTCGGCCAGTCACTGAGGTGATCGAGGTCGAGCCACCATCTCTTTCTGGGTCTACCGCGCTGACACGCTGCGTTTCTGAGAACTAAATTGGTCGTATGGTTCGCCCGGAACTCATTCGCCATGTGGCACATAATGACCAGACAACCAGAGTCCTGGAGCATTATAATCTGATGGTATTCCTTCCGCGATCCAAAAGTTGTAATTCCAAAATTCTGCGCTCTATTGCCCGTTGGCAAACCCCGTGGGTGGTTTTTACCATACTTATCACTAAGAATATTAAAAAATGGAGAGGTTTTCCCGGTTTGATTTCGTATGCAATGCACATTGTGTGCATCTATCTATCTCTTTTCCTCTTGAGTGATGTCCGTATAAGTGATAGCTTCTCTTTTCCTTACTTGATAGCTCTTCGTGTTTACATACGGACTTCTAGCTCTATGATTTCGCTGGGGTACCGCTCACGGCGATGATGTCAAGGAGCACATTCGTTTTGAGTGCAATGTTCGTCATTCATGGCCAACTGCCATAAAGTGGCGAATTCGGCAAGCGTTTGTGTTTGAAAGAGTGCGATAAAACGACTTTTGGCTCAAATCGGACCGCACCCATTGTGTTTCGTTCAGAAATTCTGACTTCTTCGTTTTTTGTTTGGAGGTGCGGTCCGAAAATCAGTTTTATGCGCCTAGCGCTCCTAACCTTAGCCTTAGACAATTTAAAAATGCTCTCAGCTCCTAACGCCCTGATATCACTATCATCACCCAAACTTGAGCAAAAGACTAGCTTTGTTTCCATGCCAACGGTAATGGGGGCTTTCGTGTGTGTGGTTTTTTCCGCTTGAGGCGCTAGTGTTGAGTAAGGTTTCCAAAATACCGAATGACACTGTGTTTGCACTGATCGATGGGCACAATGATGGCACATCACGCTAGCTACCTATTTCCGGTTAGTCGTTCTGCTCATTTGCAAAAAACGGAAATGGTATGGTGGTTGGTACTGTTGGTAGGTAGGTCGAATTATTGAAGGAATGAAAAAACAAAAAGATTTTATTTTCAATATATTCTTTAATTTAGCATTACTAAAGTCCGGGAAACATAAACCAGGGAAACCCATAATCATTAAAATTTTTAAACAATTTTCTAAACCCCAAGATAAAGATTTTATTTAGTATCCAATAGTTTTATAAATCTCACCATGAGATGGGGTGATGTTAACAATTTAACAATGAAGTGTACATCAAACGGCGACATCTGTTCACAATAATTCTACGAATTATTTTTAACAGATTCTTTATTTATTCTTTATTACGAAAATGAGTTAATACAATTGGCGGACTTTCGATACTTTATAATTTATTAAGTAGCAAGCTGCCCATTCTGCTCATGTCTTAAAACACTTCTTTCTGACCGTCTCTGCAACGAAATCAGTCTGTAGGCTACCACAGGTTGAGTGCGGAGACTCCAACTTGACTACGGAAGAAAAATCAGCTCACCAGCTTGAGTAAAGTGTAACACACTACAGTTTTATGCACATCCATACAAACATGAAAGAAAGTTGTGCTAGTTACTCTTGAATCAATCAAGAACAGGTCAACCAATTTGGCCGAAAATTGCTAGAGAGGTAGCTTACAACCAGGAGACTGGCATAGGATATATAGAAAGATAGATTTGATAACCGATTTGGTGTAATGCTGACTCCAGCAGGTAGTATGAACATAATATGGAAGAGTGGAAGGCGAATAAAGGTCTCATGGTCAGGACCACCTGCTGTATAATATGTATGTATATGCCACGAAAAATAATATTTTTACTTGTATTACTATCTGTTATGTACCATGACCATTAAGGTCATAATAGGTCTTTACATCGCTATATCTCTGAAAAAGTGATCCTTAGGGCAGAATGTTTAGAGACAGTTTTATACATAATGAATAACAACAGCTGCTTTGGAACAAATTTTAATAGCAGGAAGGAATAAAAAACATTGATTGGCTTTATGTATCTATTTAGGTATATACGCTCGTTCTAATCGCACATCATCAACTGGACAGTCATTTTTATCACACTCAACCAGCCCTATCCTTTTTGCTACACTCATTCCGCTCTGGACACGTCCAAATATGGTGTGTTTCCCATCGAGCCACTGAGTAGGAGCTAATGTGATAAAAAATTGAGAGCCATTCGAGTTTGGACCAGCATTAGCCATAGACAAAATGCCAGCTCCTGTGTGTTTTAATTCACCAGTGATTTCATCATCAAACTCTGGCCCATAAATTGACTGTCCACCTTTTCCTGTGCCTGATGGATCTCCACCTTGAATCATAAAGTCCCTTATGACTCTGTGGAACTTTGTATTATTGTAATAACCCCTTCGGACTAGTTCCATGAAGTTTCTACATGTCAGGGGTGAGTGTTTCCAATACATTTCAACGATCATTGTTCCCATCCTGTAACAAGAGATAGAAAAGTGGGTAAGAAACAAATAAACCAGTTTCAAAGTAAGTAATGTAAATGTAAGTACACTATTTAGAAAAATAACTTCCTAGCTGTATGTGTATGTACTGGGAAAGGCACATCTAGTGTAACATAACTAACAATTGAAAATGACATGTTTTGAAGATGATAATAATATGACTCTCAGAGTGTTTATACTTGACCTCTCATTTCGTTTTATTTCATTTATTAATTGCAATCACATTACATTCAATAAGGTCTATAAATATAGCTGCCCCTGCAAGGGCATAGCAACACCAAGAGAGAGCTCAAACACAACACTAAAACTCAAGTTATTGGAAAATATTCGTAGTAGCAGTATAAAACAATATGACCTAAAGGTTGGTACACATTTCAAGCCTTGTAGTCGTAACACAACAATACCCACGTTGTTTCTAGAACTGCGACGGGTGGTTGCCATGATCTGTCGGGGACACCAGCACTAGAATATCCTAACATCATTTTGAAGGGCAGAAAGATTAGAAGCCAGTCTCTCGGTATGAGAACTCGAAAGAAGATCACTAATTACTGCCAAAAACAACACACAACTTGCATTTATCAATGGTGCTAAGCTGATTGCTCGCACACGCACGCTTGACGCTTGTAAACAAAGCATTTGACATTGACAGCGAAGTTTTTTTAAATTTTGGGAATGGTTCTCTTGGGAACCAGATGTCATGAGCCATAAAAAAACAACTCTAAAAACGGATCCTGAGCTGAGGATCAAGTTATGGTGTGTGTATAGGTTGGCAAAAAAGTCCTGAAAAGGAACTAAAAAATATTATCACTGGCAATAGTCCCGCTGTCACTTGTCAGTCACGTCTAGCTAGTACTTGGTGTGTCAAATCTGTTTATCAGAGATCATTTAATAGTGTATTCAGGTGTTTTCTTTATGTTAAACCAATAAAGAATCGTGTAAAATCAAGATAAAGCTTCGAAGAAGACAAAGAAAATAAGCCAGTGCCACTAGAGAAGTCATAATGAAGTATTCAAACGTTATTTAGCCGAGCACGAAGCTGGGGAAGTTTTATACAAAATAAACAATGATTAGACCAGAACGGCAGAAATCACTGGTATGTAGTGGTTTTATTTAATCAACCACGCGTGTTTTAACTTAGTTGTCAAGTAACTAATAACAAACGAGTGATATTTTACGTTGAAATCTGAAAACCTATTTTGACGTTTGTTAACAAAATAGAATTTGTCAAGTTAGCACATCTAAGTGATTTTGATACTTTTTTATTGGTTTGTGTTTTTAATTTTAATTTCAATTTTCTAGGCCAGCTTTTGAGAATATTTCTCCCGAAGACAGGAAAAAATCATAACAAGTTATTGAAATAGCGAAGGAATAATCCAACGAGGACAAACTTTATATGACAAAATCGACAGGTAATCATAAACCTGCAAGATGGAGTGATTGTGCAATAGCAGCTTGAGTGACTCATGGGAACGAAGCGAATTTTGGAATTTTGGAGAAGGATCGAGCCAAGCCATGGATGAAGATTTTTTGGGTTTCGAATATTTAGACAAAAAATATATATTTTTACCCTATTTAAAATTATAACATTATGATTTTGCTAGTTTCTTCTTTCATTTCTTTACCTGGTAGTAGAAAAACGTCCTGACAGTGTGGTTCTATGTGGTGGGGATTGACTGTATTGGTGCCACCGCCATTCCATTTTTACCACCAGACGGTTCCCCCTATTGACCTGGTGTATCCCGGTGGACGGACTACCACTCGTACCTGACCTATCAGCCCAGAGGGAAAAGCAAACCCGTTTTATGAGTGCCTGTATGACTACTTCTATAAATCTACTAGATAATGTGGATTTAGAGAAATGTAAGGCGTTTTCCTAGTACAACGGGATTAGAATATACTGATCTAGATTAGGGGATCAAATGATTGGTATTTAATGGCGCGAACTTAGTTAGTGGACAACGCCTAACTAGATAGCCATTAAAAAAATTTTTTGAATGAGTCAATTATCAAAACCGTTTGTGTCGTAGTCTACGGGGTGACCACACCAACGACGGTGGCGCCCCTATTAATTTCACGACTTTTTTGCCAGGCTGTATTTTATTATCTTTTTAAAGGAAATCAGCAACAAGGTGAACATTAATTCAATTTTTATTAAATTGTGGGTCATTCGTAACTTGAGGGTTGATTTTCTATTAAAAACGGGATGTTTACTTTATATATTTTATTATCTTTCTAAAAGATATCACTTCCAAAGAAAACGTTTTAGGTCATTCCATAATACAATATAGAAATTTTTTAATGCGTTAAGGGTCATTCGTAACTTGGGGGCCGATTGGGAGTCGATCGAAACGGGTTGAATCACAACACTGTTTCGATATGGGGAAACTGACAATAAAGAGAAGAGAAAAGAGACAAAAAAGGACATCGAGGGAACCTAGAATAATAAAATGAAAGTAGGAATTATTGAAAAAAATGAGATAAACAATTATTTTTACAGAAGTTTAAACGGAAATTACAAAAAAAAACATGTATGAATACACTCCATTAATGAACTCCAATTTTTTTCACCTTGACCCCTAAAAATAGCCATTAGGAGTCGAACAGTTTGATAACAGATTTGGTGTTGATAACTTTGCATCTACCTACACCAGAAATGACGGAAACAAACAGCTGGTGTTTACTTTATGTATTTTATTAACTTTCTGAAAGAAATCACTTCCAAAGTAAACGTTTTGGTTCATTCGTAACTTGGGGGTCGATTGAGAGTCTATCGAAAAACCGGGTGAATCACAACACTGTTCCAATAAAGGAAAAAGTGTCAATGAAGAGATTAGGAAAAAAAATACAAAAAAAGAAATAGAGGGAACCAAGAATAGGAATATGAAAGTAGGTATTATTAAAAAAGAAAATAAGATGAAAAATTACGAACAGATGTTTCAACTGAAAAAAAAAGTGCATTCATTTTGATGACCTGGTATTATTATAAGAAAAATATTACGAGTTGTAATGTTTTGAAATGAGTTAATTCAATACAACTGTTTGTAGATGACAGAATTTCAAACAACAAAATCTGACGATATTTGGCAGGGAGTCAGTTAGCAGCAAACATTATTATTAATTGAATTGGATTGTAGGTACAGCCAGGCAAAAAGTCGTGAAATTATCAGTTGATGGAAGAACCACCATCGTTGATGTGGTATAAACTCTTCTTTCAATGTCACTCTCATATCTTCCATCTCTCGTAAATTTAGTACCCAGATACACAAACTCTTTCACTTGCTCGACTTTTCACCCCCAATAAAAACATTACATTTTGTAAAAAGAGCAGTAGGCAGTGTTTATAAAAATGTGTATTTATGGTCATTGACGGAACATCACAAAAAAAAGTGAAGCATGCAAGGTGCTACAATTTTGTATGTTGTACCTACACGACCTGCTACTCTCACACAAATACACGAGGTGCTTCAAACTACGTCATTTTATACGTCGTTGTGACAAGTCACAGGGGGTAAAAGGGGGGTGTATGCGTGACTACCACATACGCATACACCTAACCATACACATATGCATACACCTAAACTGGCAGCTGATAATTTGCTTCACTCATGATTAGACGAAGTGACGTCCGTCTTTCTTTTCCTGCTTTTGACAGTGGTGTGGTGACGAAGTCTTCGGTTTAGTTTCAGATACAACCTCTCGTGTGAAGCCTATATAAGCAATAACTTCTCTTTTCCTCACTCAATCACTCTACAAGTGTGTTAACACACTCTGCAAGCTCTATGGTTGTGATATACCTCGATGTTGTGATTCACCCCGTCTTACGGTACCGTACATAAAATGTACGAGTCGGTGGTACGAGTACCTACATCATTCAAGTGGCTTTGTCTGTGTGTCTATGGTTTTTGAAGGAAATGACATTACTACTACTGCTCTACCTACCTTGTATATTTTATTGTGTATTGTAATTTTCTGGTTTGACGGATTTGTGGAAGATTTAACTACATACATTGAATAAACTGATAACGTTGTGATTCAGCGTGTCCAGCCCGCCGCAAACACAATATAACTGCAATGGAGTCTGAGCGCCAGCCAAAATTAAATCCAATCAGAGCTTTTCAAGGTACGTTCGCGTTTTGACGTTAATTTTATGTGTTTACATTGTGTGTTATAAAGTTCTGTCGCGTACGCAGCCCTGCACGGCAACACGGCAGACTTCGATGAGTCCTACACTAGTCTCTCGGAGTACCACGACTACGAACCAAGTCTGGAGTTTGACGACTCGGAACTTACACAAACAGCAGGGCTTGGTGAGTTTCTTTTCTCACTTACCTGTTTTTGCTTTCAACCTACCCTAATTTTCTTCAAACTTTTTAGGTATATACTAAAACACGGCTCTCCAATGATGATTGTGTCTGACAGTTTATCTCTTATCTTTTTCCTTAATTTTAAATTAATGAAATGTTCACAAATGGGTAGGTCACTAATCTTTTGTCAGTTGTTTTGTCCAGGCAATATTATTACTGAGTTAAAATATTAAGTGACCTTTAACTAACAAGTCCGAATAGCCTAGCATATTACCAAGAACAAAAAATAAATAAGAACACTTTGTTTTTCTGCCCGCTCATTAACAAGCCACTCAGATATCAGTGAACATTGATTGTCAGAGTGTTTTTCATCAAAAGGTCAAACTTATGGGGAGTTATATCATATGGAGTTTCTTTATTTAAAAAACATCTATTATCTAAATCTGTAAACAACTTGAAGATCCTCTCATGCCGCTGTAGATGATGATGATCCTGTTAACGGCTGCCAAAGGCCAAGAATCAATAAATCAGCTTCAAAACCATTCATGCAGAACTGGGACTGTACCCATGAGCAACAGTGGAAGCCCTTAAAATAGACATAACTTGAGTTTTTCATCAGAAGTCATGACTAGTTACAAGTCATCACAGGTATTCGCTAATGAAGTATGTAAAAACAATAATTCCACCATAAGGGATTGAAACATTAAATTATATTTAGGATTATTTAAATTATCTTATCATATTATATCCGTTAGGGTTATCAAGAAACACAAGAAAATAAAATATTGTTACAAAGTTTAAAAAACAAATTTTGTAAAAGCAAAAGCTTTTTTAAATAGGGAGGTATAATTTAATTAACCTTTATTATCTTTCAATAATACATACAATTCAAGCTTGTCATAAAGCTTATGCAGCTAGGTCAATTAAAACACTTCTAGTGAATTTAACATACTTAAAAAAATAATAACAAGCGTGTATGAAAGGACTCATGAAAATAGAGGAGGCGCAAGGTGTGTGTCAGGACCGTAGCAAATGGAAAGAAGTGGTCTCTGCCTTCCCCTTTGGGAAAGAGGCATGATGGTATGTATGTATGTTAGTATCTGTACAAATGTTTATACTGTGCTGGGATCGAACCCACGACTTCTGGTGTAGAAGCCAACTTTTCAACCATTACACAATGTTTTCTAGCTATCACGGATTAGGAGAAACAGCCTGATGACAAACAGCAGAAGCTTAGTAATCGCGTTCCGTTTTTACCTTTTAGGTACCTCAAAAGCAACATTATGATGTACCTATGTATATCATAATGTTGAACCCATAATATAGCCACAGTATAAACAGTAAGTTATCTATGGCCGCCCGCCGAGTTATTAGCCTAGCGTGCTCACAGACTCGCGGCACAGCCCGTCCGTACTGCCGCCACCTTATTCCCCCTTATTTTATGCTAGAGCGTGTGTGAAATCGCGTGCCGACACGGCGCGCGACGCGCACGCACACATTCAAACCGAGAGCGGCACGTTTGTATGTACATATTTTACTGTTCTCTGTGTACTGTGATATAGCGCACCATCATAAATTGTTTTCAAAACACTCAATAAATACCTATTTGAAACAGTATTGTCTCAATACACGTCAGTCACGTTATTCATGGGCATCAATTGGAAAGATTTATTGCACAATCAATCAAATGGAATGCATCTTGCAATTGGTCATTAAGGTTGTAGCACACTTTGCAGGCACGGCAACTGCACGGCTCCGATCCAGCAATTATCTTGCCATTCAAATTTGAACCTTAAGGTGTAAGGACACGAGCTGCGAGCTCAGTGGTATAGTAGCAGCGAGCTCGCTGAAAGCTCGCCACTGGCTTTCCTATATGATTATTGCAAAATATATTGTACGACTCACAACTTAGGGCTTGTTTATGGAGACGCGGGGCGTCGAGCAGGCAGTGCGGCGTGGCTTTCCGTTGAGAAACTTGCTAGTTAACCCGAGGCGTCGCCGACCGCTACCTCAACCGCGTGCACGCGGCGTTTGACGCTAAAAATCAAACAAAGGCTTACAGAAACGCTTCTTCTTGAACGCTCCGAACATCGTCGTATGTTTGTGTTTCAGGCGGTCCTTTTCGCGTCCCAAACCGCTCGACGCCCTTTGACGCCCCTTAAACGAGCCCTTAAGGCTCGAATTTAAATGGCAAGATAGGTCGGAAAAGATGCTAGATCGGAAAAATGAAAATGAAAATTATTTATTTCATGTAAAATTTACAAGTGTTAATGAAAATTCAGTTCAGCCGCAGTTGCCGCGCTGGCCTAATGAGCGACCTATGTCCTTTACTTCTATCTGCATATCTGTCTAGCGGATCCGCGCAGCTCTTACAATGTACAGAGGCGCTCACATTAACCTTTACATAGGGGCATCTTATGCCGCTCGTAAGACCTATTTTGCAACGGTTTTGTAAAGGTTGATGTGGGCGCCTCTGTACAGTCAACGGCTCATCAGGCTATTTTTCAGTTATTTGTCTTCACCAAACGACATTTCTTTGGAATAAAGTAAAACGAGGAATGACAGGAAATGGGTAGCCTGTCATGCCGCTGCTGTGCAATGGCCGGTAGATGAGGTTACCTACAACTTTGCTCATTCTGTTCTGTCTGTAATTAGGTTTACACAGGTTAGGTTTACTTTGATGTAAAGATCAAAATCCTGGCGTTAAACGTTTAACCCCTAATTCATTAAAGCTTGAACAGGTCTTCAACAACACGATAACTTTTGTATCGCTTTGTCACTTTCATTCTTGTTGCTTCCGCCATTTGTGAGTAAGTGGCATAACTCGTCAATTGCTTAAACAATGCTTTAAGCGTTAACTACTACCACAGAGGTCGCGGGTGCAATGTCCGCACATGAAAAGTTTTTTTTTCGACAAAACAATCCTTATCGCTGCTACGCGTGTTATTTGATAACTCCTGGAAAAATCCTCTCGTCGATAGATTGCAGGGTGTTTGGAGCGCCCTACCAACACTCTGATTTGAGTTCAAAGGTAGAATTTATTTATAGTAGTATTTATTTATTTATTCTTTTTTGCACAGCTTTGAACGGTATAAAAGGCGGACTTAATGCCAAAAAGGCATTCTCTACCAGTCAACCATAAGGCTAAGCAGAAAAGTACAGTAGGCGGTGCGACATAACAAATAACATTTAGGTAGGTTTATAGTAACAAGTGTCCAACAATACAACAACAAGAGATTCGTTGACGTCCATTGTATACAGCCGCCTCTCGCAGCAACAATCACAATCGTAAGATATTGCTTAATTATTTGAACGAAACCAAACAAAAACTCAAGGTTCATGTGTTGCGTGCGCGTTTAACATACACGCCAATACGTACAATATTTTGGGTGCTAGTAACTATAACTACTAATTGGTACTAACTACTAAATGATATTATAATAAAAAATACGTAGATAGGTTTTGTCAGTACCGACGTGACGTCAAAAATTGTCCACGGGGTACGACGTAGTTATTTGACCGTGTTATAACGTGTGAACAAGACAGTACGATTATTTACTAGAGCTTAAGCAGACAGATACATGTTGCGAAGTGTCGTCTCAGACTGTCAACACAGTCAATGCTTTGTCAGGTGTACGAATCGTTCTGATTTCGGGTGCCACTTTTTTAGCACAAGTAGCCTATCTCTACCTATTTTTATTATGAAATCGTTGCTACTATTATAGTGATTTTAAGATATACAGGGTGTCCCGTAACTCCTGTGAGAAATAGTCCAACCGTAAGCGCCCCTGGAGTTTGTAGCGAGTGGCTTCCGGCCTCACCGTGTGCGGCGAGTCCATATAAATGTATGCAAAGAAAACTACAGGAAATATACCGGTGGCGGCGTTTTGTGGAACGTGGCGTGTGGCCAAAAGAAATATAGTAAAAGTGTCTCTTTTTTCGTATTTTGGCTCAATATGAATAACGGTAACAGGTAGAGATATTTAGTTGGGAATTTTACCTTTCGAATGAATAGTATAGTTAAATAAAAAAAAGAATATCGAATTGAATCAAAGGAGGGCTCCTTTGATTCAATTCAATATTATTTTTTTAAATATCGCCCAAATAGCTCCCATAAAACAAATGTGATTTTCTTTTAAATAGATGATGGAATGGTACGGAACCCTTAGTGCGCGAGTCTGACTCGCACACTTGGCTGGTTTTTGTACAATGACATGGCATTTTACATTTGCAAAGTTAACGAGTGCAAACAACAATCATTTCAAATAATGAAATTTTAGAATAATTGTCTATTTCCTCATAATGAATTTAAGGAAAATAAACAAAATTAATTATTTAAATTTAGACCTTTCCTTTAGCTGCCTGTTCATTATGTTTCGCATTTACCTGACTTTTCCTTTTTGTTATATTTTCTTCTTTGGCTATCTTTCATATTGTTCGATACTTTTGCTTTGTTTATAATTGTTTAGATTTAGTAATGTCCTTATTTTTTATTCCTGTCCTTTTTATTTTGCTAGGCTTAGAATTGAAATATTTTATTAATTTATTCTTTATTGCACACACAAGCAAACAGTACAATTGGCGAACTTGGTGCATAGAGGCAGGTCAATCCCAATTTGCAAGGCTCAACGGAGATTTTAGAGGAAGTTTGGGCTGTGCAACTTGCTAGAATAGTAATGATAAGAGAAAAAAACACATGATAAACTGATGAAAATAAATTGTTGATTTTAATTAATGATGAAATTAATTTTATTTTCAAAAGCGACAAGATTCATTGATTGATTGTTTGACGCAGTTAAGGATTCTGTAAATCGGCCTCGAGACTCCTTTGAGCATTTTTAGACAAACTCTTCACGTCTGGGTTTGGCATACCATGTATATTTCAAACATTCAACTCGTAAACAGTTTTTGGAGACATGAAGAAAATATAATTACCCAGGGGTGAATTAAATGAGCCCCTTTCTTCAAAACATCTTGGCGTACGCACACAGACCGCACGTCACAGCCACGAAACGCCGCCACCGGCATATTTCATGTAGTTTTCATATTTTTTTGGTTGACGCCTCTGGCCACGTCTTGAGGCACGCAGCGGCTACAAACGTCGACACAAGCCACTCGCGTGATTCTTCAACTGATCTGGTACAGAAGTGGCTGTAGCGCGCTTCAGTTTCCTTTGTAGCCGCTTCTAGCATCTCATGGTGGCGTTTGTGGCTGTGTCGTGTGGCCTGGGTGTGTCTTAGCGGCCACAAAACGCCGACAAAATACTTCACCACGTTCGTTTGAAGTGTGTGAAAGCTACAAAACAAATAGGGAATTGTGGCGACGTTTTGTGGCCTGTGGACGCTTAAAAAAGAAATTTTGTATATTGCATGTTCCTACGTACAGGAAGACATATAATTTTATAGTTTGTGCATAGAAAATTGAAAATAATATTTTTCAAACATACAACACAAAAGCATAAGACATTGGACAAAATAATGGAACTTGTGTGAATTAATGTAGTGATTGGACTTTTCGGAACCGTGTAAATGTGGAAGTAATCTTTCTATGAGAAATCTGTAAATAGTCATTAAAAGTTTAACAAACAGGCTGATAAGTTTCAAAATAACTTTAAATAATCAACTTGATATCCATCCAGAGGCATTTACCTCAATCTACAGCAACGATTGTTTCTACGTTCTACAACTTGCATAATATATACGGGCGATGTAGTCACTTAAACCTAAGTTCAGGTAACTAATATAGATTATTTTGGGACTATTCACGACATTGTAGATTCTTTCTTTAAGTCGACAACAAACATCCAACACGTTGTTATTGCCTGATCATTCAGAAGACTTTGCCGGCAGGGAGCCTGATTGAAATTTAAATTCACGTTGCTTCTACATGTGCAAGCAACACGTTGCTTTGCCGCGGCCAATGCTCGAATATGATCTCTATAGTTAACGCGATATGAACATTAAAAGATTGGACACGGCGCACCAATGCCAAGTCTATTGGGTCGATTAGAAAATTGCAATTCAAATCGACACTTCAACTGCCAGGAAAACATCAAAAAGCATTTGCGTAAGTGACACTAGAGATGATGTTATACCCTGTATAGTGGAGTGCAGCTTTATCCAATTCTGCAAGAGGTTATTTTGCAGTTGACTGCAATTTATCCAGACGGGTATAAATTAGAATAGCGACGGGCTCGGGAAGCATTTGTTCACTATCTTCCGATACAGATAGTCTGGGTAACAATTGTTGCATCAGATTGATGTGATTGCAATGGCTGATAGACTGCTAGTGGCTAAGCTGTTCCGGATATATTGGCGTAAGCAAATTTGGTAACTTTCATATTCTTACTTGCCAGTTGTTTAAAACTCTCCCATTTATTTCAGCCCCGCTACCTCCAGAGCTTTTGGACATCCCTGATGACTTTCTAGAACATTCGGCGAGTGATGGCACCATTGAAGAGAACTTTGAAGAAGAACTTGCAAGAGCACCAGAAGTTTACGCAGAGGTAAGGCTTTTTGTAAGATGTGTTAGTGTTCTTTGTATAAGATTTAAAACGTGAAGTTTTCATATTGTGTACATTGTACATCTAGTTTGCTGTGCGTTCTGATTTTATATCTTTTGCTGCAGAATCCACAAACGAAAATCAAAGTTGAGCAGCACTTACAAGCACTTTCAATTATATAGATTCACGGGGC
This sequence comes from Udea ferrugalis, assembly GCA_950022985.1. Lineage (NCBI taxonomy): Eukaryota > Metazoa > Arthropoda > Insecta > Lepidoptera > Crambidae > Udea > Udea ferrugalis. Next base: position 4,852,755 of record OX465515.1, read on the forward strand.
GGCATGACTTTGAAGGCATAACCTTGATTGACGTTTGTGGATTCGGGATTACGAACTTCAAACTCAATCCTAAGATCCAGACCATTAGAAGGTTTTTTTTCAATAGTCATCATGTCTTGGTAGTTAATCCTTGCGACCTTTATCACTACGTCTGCCCATCTACAGAACTTTTCTAAGCTAACACTCATTAGTTATATGCGATGCAATTTCAACTTACCTACTCCCGTCGGGCTACGTCGATGACTTAAGAGTTCCTTTACATATTTTTTTCTTTCGATTCCAAAGCGAACTAAGCACATGTCACTCTTCCTTAAAAGTAAAAGACAGTAGAGATCGTCTAAGCTGAAATGACGCGCTCCTCCACCGCATCTACGCATACAAGAGTGCTTGCTTGTTTGCGTAAATGCAGTGGAGGGGCACACGTCTTCAACATGAGGCACATTGTTGGTTAGCAGGTACCTACATATTGCCTGTATCCTGTTAAGGCTACTTCAGTCACGGCGGTATGCGCGCGATTTGAAAAAGACAGCTAGAAGGAAAGAGGGCGTTTCAGTTGCGATCTCGCGCGAGACCAAAACGCGTTGTCCGAACAGGGTTTTAATGTTATAGTATGATCAGGACTTAAAAGTTTCCTTGAACAATTTGCCTAAAACCTAATTTAGAAGGTTGATTTACAATTTTTTGGTATCCTTTCGGTAGTTTATTATGCTGTGCTGTCCTCACGCTGAGCTTTGTTTTGCTGTCAGCTAGGCTGCTGTTGCTTTATTAATATTTTTATAAAATTTATGACGAGTATTACTTACAATCAACGAAAGGAAATATGGCAGGACCGCTACCCATTGCGTCAACTGGCTAACTTAGAATGATTATTTATTACTTTCTAAGTATACCAAGAATTAATCAACTTATAGGAATAAACAAAGTCGGGTTTCAGACATTTATTTTCTCAAAAAAGAATTACAATTCACTTACGATGAAAAAAGTCCCAATAGTCCATGTATGAAATTACTGCATTCTTAGCGCGAACGGACTATATTGTCTAATGGCGTTGGACTTAACACCTTGGCTGCTGAAATCGCGCCTTGCGTGTATTTTGATACTGTTAGTTCACTGCTGGTTTACGCGCCAAGCGTGGGTAAAATTTGCCTTTCCTCCATTGCGGCTACTCACGCTCGACGCGTTTTAAGCGGCGCGCCACGAGTGCTGGTTTCAGCGCGGTGCGTGTTTTTGGCGGCGTCTCGACAGTGCGGGTTTACACATACGATGTGCGCAGCGATTTTAATGTCGTATTTTTATTTTTTATCGTATTTTCAGTGTATCTACATAGGTTTATGGTTGAACCTAGATAAAATGAATTAAATGTTGGGAATCTGATCTAATTCTAATAGGAATTATTTTATTCGACTGCTGAGAGAAGTTCCTGTTAGAACTTCCACAAAAATGATTCATTTATACAAAGTACTGTGTTAGAAAGAAATGTTTTATGCCTACCTTGTTTATTAAAAGAAACAAGTCCCTAACAAAATGAAAAACAGAAGATTTACGAGCATTGGAAGAACAATATTGGAGGAACAAACAAGCGACTTTTGATGTTTCACTTATCATAAAACGTTAAGCAGGAAGGCTCCCCGAGGAAAACATTTAAAGTTATTGTAATAATTACAAACACATGTTTTTGCAAATAAATGAATCTTATCTTTAAAGTTTAAAAATATAACCAGAAAAAAACTAAAGAACATGCCGCGAAAATGACATACAATAGATTCACGAGCATTGGAAGAACAATAGGTAGGTAGGTACCAGGAGGCGACTTTCGATGTTTTACTGATAAAAAACGGTCTCCCCTAAAGAAAACATTCAGTCATTGTAATAATGGCCAACACATGTTTCTGCAAACAAATGAATCTTATCTTTAAAAATCATCTCAGAAAAAAACCAAAGAACATGCCGCGGTGTATTGTGCAGGTGTCTTGAATAGACAAAACAAAATTACGGGGGTACTATTATTACATTAGTGAAAACAAAAGGAGACAGAAAAACATCCAGAACTTGATATTTTGAAGTTGTGAATGCATGTCTGCATTTTATCGTTCTTACATTCATTAACATTAACACAGAAATCTTGGCTTTTACAATCAAATACCTATCATAAACCTATTATAATAATAAACAGTCAGTACTTGTGTTGTTTTCATTGAAGTTCTACAATATCTATCAAAATTTTGATAAGGGAGAAGCCTGACCCTTTAATTCACACATTTCAATCATAACTATGTTGCGTACAAGACGTACGCCTTCGAGAAGCCGTACAAGACACGTACGCCACGCTTGGCGTGCGCCTCCGCACTCTGGGCTCGGTCCTAGCGAAGCCGAGCCGCCCGTGCGGACGCTCACGCAGAGCGTGTTCGTGCCGCGCTGAGATTGAAAAAAAAAATCATGCCAGCAGCCAAGGTGTTAAACAAAAATAATTCTAAGCTTCTACGCACACGCGGCGTTATGTGGCGCCACAAAACGCCGCTACCTGTCATATTCCTATAGTTTGTAGCGTGTGGCGGCTTGCGGCTTTACCGTTTTGTCGGTGACGGCGGTGATAATGCGATGTCCCAGATATTAAATTTTACCCGCACAGCTGTCCAACTTAAAATAATGTTCTACTAATGTCTTACGGGCGCACGTTGGACTAACAACAACTATTACTTCAATATGTCTCAGGCAATGATATTATAATAAAAATACGTAGATAGGTTACTTGTGCTAAAAATTTGGCACCCGAAATCAATACTTTCGACCACCTGAGCAAAGCATTGACTTTTTTAGACAACACTGCGCAACATGTATCCGTCTCGTTTACGCTCTAGCAAATAATCATGCTGTCTTCTACACACGGTCAAATTATTACGTACAATTTAGACTTCTTCTATTTTCAATATAATTGGTGCCAGGTATCAAATTTTAACTGACATAATAATGACGGTGTAGATATCCGGCACATCATTGGACGACGAGAGCTTCGCGGAGCTGCACGGCACGGGGCTGATCGACGTCATCGGAGACGACGAGGTGGGCCGCAGGATCATCGTCGTGTCCGCCTGCAAGCTGCCGCAGAGCAAAGACATGCATCCCGACAGGTTGCTGAGGTAATATCACTTCATTCTTCATTAGAATGCCTCTTGGCATTAAGTCCGCCATTTGTACTTTTTTTTGTTGTAAATTTGTGCAATAAAGGATAAATAAATAAATAAATAAATTAGAGATAAATAAATAAATATCTTTGGACATTATTCCACACAGCGCCATCTAGTCCCAAGTGGGCTAATTATAGTCCGTTATTATGGATACTAGACAACGGATAATACATAGGAAACACCCAGACCAATACAAACACACATGTTCATGCACACAAATGTTTACTGTGCGGGGATCGAATCCGCGACTCTTGGTGTAGTAGCCGACTTCTCAACAATTACACCAAAACGGTCGTCAAGAGATGTTGACCGCAAGGAACAAATCCTCATTACCTCACTGCCACTAGACGCCTGATGTTCAATTTGTTCTATGAAATCAACCTCCGAATTAACAAACGTCAATCTACGCTAAGCACGCGCTCACGCACATGCTATCCCGTAAAATGTCAATAGAACTGAAAGGGACTAAGCGATGCTCAGCGTTGATTTGCGTTTGTGAATTCGGGGGTAAGTCTGCCAACTACCTGAGGTGGGGAATAGGCGAATAATTGACCAATCAGTAACGTGTTCGCTTGACAGCTCATGAAAATGGTAGAAACGCATTAGATGGTTCCTGATGGATATTAGAGGAAGGGGCGCACAAGTAACAAGAACGGTAGTCGAATTCGTACTGGTTTATTTCAAGTTGAAGCGGTTGGTGGGCGCAGCCACTCAACCTATAACTACCTACACAACAATCCTCCCTCTTAAATACAACTAAGCCTAAAAATACTTCTTATAATCTACTCTGGGTATGTCCCTTAATTGCATCGGTGCCGGAGATGTCGTTGCAATGGCCGACAGTGTACCGGCCGCGGATGGTCGGCTTCCTTGTCCCTCCTCTGGGGCTACTCGCGATTCTCCTTCTCCTGGGCTGAATAAAGGCTGAAACATGCTTGGGCTTTCCAAAGTGTGGCCGTTGTTCACACCAGATTGGTGGTGTCAGTGACTTAGTTTTGAGCTTTCATTGCTTTTCCTTCAATTATTTGATTTATATGTCTTTTAACGTTTTTTTTTGTTCGTTCTTGTTCCAATAAGTAAAGGACTTTACCCAGTTGCTTAATAATAGTGCCCTTACACCAAATAACGTTTTGTTGGATGTTTGTTTAAGTAATGCTTAACTTGTACGCGGTCTCCTCTATTAAATGATTTTCTTTTTGTGCCGCCGAAACTGTCATTCTGCAAGGACTGTTTACGTTTAACGTTAATAGCACTTGCGACGATGAGGGTGAGCTTTCTTTCGCGAGGATGGGATCACAGTTCCGATTCATTAGAATTAGAAGATTCCGATAATATTATTTATTATTAAAATAAAAAAAATAAAATATAAATATTATTTATTTATTATTTTAAAAATTAGAATTTTGCACCGCCAACAGCATCTCTGTCTCGCCCGATGGTTGACTGGTAGAGAATGCTTTTAGCATTAAGTCCGCCTTTTGTACTATTTTTGTGCATCAAAGATTAAATAAATAAATAATAGACGTATTAGTCTGATCCTAGCTAACAGCTCTTGTGGCTGTGATCTTGTCGTCGATGTTCATAGCAGAACCTTTGGCTCATCTAACAATTTTCTTTCCCCGTATTTATTCTCTCAGTTTCCATGACTTATCTCTTTTCATGCATGCAAATAAATGGGCATTGTGCAGAAAAATATTATGGGCCTTTCGGGTGTAGGCCTCCTGTAGCTGCCTCCATTTGTATTTGTCTCTATCTGATTCCACCCAGCCTTTTCCTACTATTGGTGATGATGTTGATTGAAGTTGATCCATCCATCCCTACCCCTGAACCAGCCCACTTCGTACCGTTACTGAATTGCCAACAAAATGAGCTGGAACATGACTGATGGCATGATATGGTGACTTGGTGGACCGTTTGGTTGATAGAGAATGCCTCTAGACATTAATTCCGTCATTGGTACTTTATTTTTGTGCAATAAAGAATAAATAAATATGTTTAATCTAATTTTAGTTTAAAACGACGTTTCTTCCAGGTATTTCATGTTAACACTAGACAAGTATGTGGAGCAGGACTACAGCGTGGTATACTTCCACTGCGGTCTGACAAGCAAGAACAAACCGCCTCTGACATGGCTGTGGAAAGCGTACAAGGCCTTCGACAGGAAATACAAGAAGAATCTCAAGGCTCTGTACCTCGTGCACCCGACTAACTTCATCAGGATCGTGTGGCAGATGCTGCGTCCAGCCATCAGCGTAAAGTTTGGCAAGAAGATGATGTACGTGAATTATCTGCACGAGCTCGAACAATATATCAATTTGGAGAAGCTATGCATTCCTCGCCCAGTGATTGAGTAAGTATAAATATTAAAACACGGCTTTACTGTTTTAATGTCGCTAGTTTCCATGACGGAAATGACTTGTTTGTTGAATTACGATAATTTTATAGTTCAATACGCTTCAGTGCTTAGAAGTATTTGGTCACCTTGTCTGCTACAAAATATCTGATGGCGACTATACGTGTGATACTTTCCAGCCACGCCAGAAAAGCAATTGCAATGAAATTTTGCAGAACTTTTGACCATTTTATGACCATTTTAGATCACAGTCTAGAAAAAAATTACCACCTACAGTTCAAGAGAAATTGAATAATTGAAGTGGTGTGGCTGGAAAAATCGCATACTTCCTTGGCACACAACCTCTTAGGCTCGTAAATCGTGAAGCAATAGGCATGATGTGCGACAGCGACAGTGCGCTGTCACTTTTGTATGGAGCGTTTTTGGGCAAGTCCAAAAATGTGCATTTCAAATTGTGATATCTCTGGTGGTATTGATCCAGATGAAGTGATTCTTTGAGGATTGTTTACATAAATGTAAGGTCTTTCGATAATAAACAAAAAAAAAATACAGTCATCATGCCTATTGCAATGAAATTTGGCAGAACTTTTGACCATTTTGGACCATAGCCTAGAAAAAAATTACCACCTACAGTTCAAGAGAAATTGAATAAATAAAGTGGACCTTTAACGCGAACGGACTGTAGTGGAGAAAACACTAGCAGACGCTGTAAAATGGTCCCTTTCTCAGATATGACAGACTGCTTCTATCGAAGAACCCTCGGGCAGCAGACGCGGCAAGGCTGCTCAAAGAGCGTGCGCAAACCCTCGCTGACGAGGGCGACTCCAAAGAGGCTCCGAGGGCGAGTCTCTCGCCGCCCTCCACGCAGCAGTTCGGCGTCTCGCTGCAGTTCATACAAGAGAACAACGCTGGCATGGTCGACGCCATACCACCGGTGGTCAGGCAGTGCGTGGAGTTCCTGTCGCAGCCCGATGGTGAGACATCTTTGTTGATTTACACCCGGGCCCTAATACCCGGGGGAATATCTGCTAATTATAGAACGTTTCAATTGAATCGTAATTGAGTCTTAATAGTCTAATTTTACATATTTTTCATAGAAAATATGTCAAAATTAGCCGATTGAGACGCAATTACGATTCAATTGAAGCGTTCTAAAATTAGCAGACTTGGGGCCCGGGTTAACTATACAGGGTGATTTTGCAAGTGGTTGGCGAATTTTAAGGGATGTCTTGATTCATAACTTATTCGATTCACGTCTTACAACTTTTTTTTGTCGTATCTAATGAAACCTACCCGCTGTGTTTAAAAAGTAGGCGTGAATGATTATATTTACTTCATTCATGAAAAAATGCCCGCTAAAGAAATAAACAAATGTAAACGTTTCAATTTTAAATTGCTTTTAGGACTTTGAGACAAAGAAATTTAACTATAGTTAAAATATGGTGGCCCACATCTGGACAGAGCCCTGTGAGGGTAAAATACGTGTTGATTCACTAACTAACAAACAATCATGCGCATTCAGTCAACCCACACAAGAGCAATGTCAAAACTTAATCCAAATATCGCCCATGTCAGCAGTCCGCTACCAATGGCTTTTCAAATAAGCAGCAAAACCTAATGTAGCACACATTTTAGCTAATAGCCCATACACACTGCAGATTTTACACACGGGTTCTACGGGTTGTGTACCAGGATACCGACTTAAAGGTTCAGTTTTGGTTGCGTTCAGCCCTCATCCATCATGCGTTTAACACCCACACACACACACGCACACACTTTAGGCGTGTTTCTTCAGCTTATAATGCGACCACGGGCTTAAAGTCGCCCACAAGCCTAACATCGTGCTTTAAAAACCTCATTTATATTGTAGCATTGGAAACAGAGGGCATATTCCGGCGGTCAGCGAACATAGTGGCTATAAAGGAGCTTCAGCGGGCTTGCAACCGCGGCGAGCCGATCTCCTTCAAGAACGACCCCCACAACGCGGCTGTGCTCCTCAAGACTTTCCTGAGGGATTTAGAGGAACCTCTCATGACCTTCGATCTGTATGAGGAAATCCTCAAATTTCAAAGTAAGGATTACGTTAGCATTTTTTATTTGTGTACAGTCGGGGAATTTGCTCAATGATGGCATTGACAAGATTAATTGGTTCAACTGTCAATCATGAAGGAACATACGTCTAATCGAATTTTAGTTTTAGTGTCAGACAATAAAGCAAACTTTTCGGCATACTCTTCTAGCCTGTTACACAGTTTAAAAAGGTAACATGTGCTTGCAACGCATAAATGAATGTGTTTGAAAACTGGTCAACATTTTCATTCCGCAACTTTACTATTGAATGCGGCATGCTAACAAGACATGCCTTGAATAAAAATAATGGTGACTTATAAAATGACTTCTTTTTAATTTTGCTGGCCTGGTTTGTTCCATCATAATTAATTTAGTGGCAGTGAAAGTAAATGTCTTGTATGGTGTAAAACCACGGCGACAACCTACTGCTGATGCTTTGAACATACATAACATAAACGGCCTATATACATCCCACTGCTGGGCACAGGCCTCACCTCAACTATGAGGTGGAACGAGCTGTACTCTAACGCGCGGGCTCAGTGCGGGGAGGTGTAAGGTTAGTGAGCAACCTTAGTGTCAAATGTTATCAAGCCGCCCCAAGGCCTGTGACTAGGCTTAACGACTGACATCTGGCGACGTCAACCGGGACCAACTGCTTAACGTGCCTTCATGCCCGAAAAATACATCACTAAATTTCGGTTGAACATATTTTTTGAATATTGTGTAGTTTAAACTAATGGATAATCTTTAATGTGCGGTTGTTAAATGTTGTTACTGTTATTCCAGCGTGGTCGCACCGCGACAAACCGAGGCGGGTGAAGATATTAATACTGGAGCGGCTACCTCTGGACAATTATAAGCTTCTCAAATACATCATACAGTTCCTATGGAAGGTTGGTTATATTTTGTTTTCAAGCCTTATTGTTACCTTTTTGTATATTTCTGGAATTAATCATACGCTTAGTTGCGGCTTTTAGTTTGGTCTTGCTTGCCTTAGCGATTGCTGAAGGTAAACTATCGTATTGTGTAGTTAATAAAACTGATGATCGACTTATGACTACATACATATGTACATATTGGTCAAGCTTTTACCATTTACCGCTTCAGTTATTGTTTACAAGCTGAATAAAATTAACAGACATAAGCGCGTTTAAATCTATATCTATTTAAAAGGAAGCCGTGTTAGTAACACTATTTATAAATCAAGAACGGCAGAACCGATTTGGCTGAAAATTGGTAGGGAAGTAGCTTAGAACTAGGTGACGGACATAGGATCTCTTCGGACGAATCTAAGGTTTTTTAACTCTTTTAACGGCGTTGTATCTGTCAAACAGGACCGGATCAACATACATATTGACTCAGTTGGTGGTCAAATATTGTTTTCATTGAACTGTCACAGTCGAATAGCTTTTGACAGAATAACATCTGTCGGGTCAGCTATTATATCACTTGTTGTGTTGTGCTACAATGATAATATAATAAAAAGGATGTAGATAGGTTACTTCTGTTAAAAAAAGTGGCACCCGAAATCAGAACTTCGAACACCTGAGCAAAGCATTGACAGTTTGAGACGACACTGCGCAACATGTATCTGTCTCGTTTACGCTCTAGTAAATAATCATACTATCTTGTACACACGGACAAATAGGCTAGACGACTGTAATTTTTTTTTGTTTATTATCGAAAGGCGTTACATTGATGAACGCAATCCTAAAAGAATCACTGCTATAGTATTAATACTACCCGAGATATCACAATTTGAATTGCACATTTTTGGACTTGCCCAAAAACGCTCCATTCAAACGTGTCCTAAATTATGACGTCACACTAACGTAGTTATAAGGAGCGCGTAAGAAGTTTGTACGACAGCTATATTAAATATTGCGTTTATGAAAATGGTCTTTTAACAAAATTGCTTCCTAATAGTCTCTGTTTTAAAATGGTATTATTTTTTACAAAATATGTATACTTTTGAAATGGACTTGCCCACCCAACTTTGAAGGCCTATTGTGGCTTCATACTGAATCAAATTTTGATTGTGGTTTCACAAATCCATTTGATTTTAATGATTTTATTTGTTAAACATAAAATAACACGCAAAATGCATCATAGTCGTCTACCCTATTATAGGTACAGTCGAAGAATGAGAGGGTTGACCACCCTAACATCTGTTTTTGCTTGCTCAATGAGGACATTGACAGAACTTGTTACTCACATTTGTAATTTCAATCATTATAAGCAAAGAGGATGTAATAATTCGATTTATCAAACTTGACAATGTAGCGTAATGGCAAGATCAAAACTATAAAAAGTATTGGTCCAACTGTCAATCGTGAAGGAACATACGTCTAATCGAATTGAAATTGTCAAACAATGAAGTCTACTTTTCGACACAACACTGTTACACAGTTTAAAAAAGGAACATGTGCTTGCAACGCGTAAATGATTTTATTTGAAAACTGGTCAACCCTGTCATTCCGTGGCTGTATGAACGCCGGGGGACAATTTTAGACTTCGCATCAGTACTGACATAACGATACCTCTTTTAAATATCATGGTTGTGCTATGTATACAGGTACAAGACAGAAGCTGCCTGAACAAGATGACGAGCAGCAACCTCGCGGTGGTGTTTGGGCCCAACCTGGCCTGGCCCCCCAACGGACAGATGTCCCTCGAGGCCATCGCACCCATCAACGCCTTCACAGACTTCCTGCTCGAAAACCAGGAGTCCATATTCATCATCTGAGACCACTCACACTATTGGAGGCTACCAGGAAACCCCTGCCTCGAATTCGAAGAGACAGCTTTCTAAAGTGCGTTCAATGGTCCGTAAAACGGACCAAAACTAACCTCTGATATGTTGGTGTTGACTAAGCCGTCTGTATGTTGGTGAAGACCAAATTAACGTTTAAAGCCAATTATAAGGTATGTGTAGTTATAAGAAAATATATTGTTAAAATGTACATAGTTTAAAAACTAATTTAATGTGACCTAACCGTAGCAGCAGTAACAGCAAGCTTCATATCATTTTTAGGGAAAATTATGTGTCTACTTATCATCAACATACATCGTTGATTTTCAGAGCGTCCAGTTGTAGGCGGCCTTTGAATCCTGCAACCTTCATAAACTGGTGGACAATAAATTTAGGTCACCTCTATTTTCATGATTAATTAGGACCTGTTTTAAAATAGAAAACAAAATACCCGCAACGGGTCCCAAAATTACCACAGCTGTTGAGCAGCACGATTAAATTTTGCTTCACAATGAGGGCAAGTACTCTTTTCTGTCGAGACCTGGATGTGTCTTTGCTGCCCTGACGGTCGCAAACGAGTATAAGACCGGCGGAGCAATATTTATTAGTTCTAATGATCTAATATGATTATCAAAATATGTTATAGCCTATTTTTAAGGTTATTTTTCTCACATCACGGTCATTTTAATATTGTTACTAAAATCTAAAATGTTTACTAAAGATCTAAAAACCAGAAAAAGACATTTGGTCATGTTGGCATCAGGCAGGAATCGCTTTTTCATCTTAATCGCAGAGTGTTAGAGGTGGATGCCTATAACGTTGATGAAATCACCCTGGTTCATAGGGTAAATATACCAGAAAGATTCGGCCGGTCTGTCTGTTAATGGTCTCGGTAGCATAGTGGTAAGTGCAGTCGCCCGGTTTGCGAAAGATGCGGTTTCGATTCCTGTCTGATGCCAACATGACCAAATGTCTTTTTTCTGGTTTTCAGATCTTCAGTAAAGAGACTGCATGGAAAATGCTAAAACAATAATTAAACATCTAAAATGTTACATAATCAGATTAAGTTTAATACAAATAACTAAGCATGGTAATATACCTATTTATAGCAAAGTTATTTTAAACCTATGTGGACTCATGGTCATGAATGACATCCCCTCGGAATAGGTTGATGGTTTGTAATTATATTTAGATCAAAGTATATGTTTGCCTAGGTCCAGCAGACTGGGCACATCTGTAGTGTATGTGAAGAATCGTAGAAACATGTATAGTTAAAACGCATAAATAGAATTAAGTAATGATAATATTTAACGCTATCGGGAAGTCGGCGGGTCCGTCGAAACTGAACGTACTGTAAAAACAGCCTATATATTTCAGATTTTGATTGGCTAGTGACGTTTTCGCTTAAAAAATAATAGTGATAAAACGTGTTAAAACACAAAAAAATATGTATAAAAATGTGGCCCTGATGAAATAAAAGCATTATGTATTTCATCAATAGCCATACTTCAGAAAAAAATAGATTAATGAAGCGACCCATAACACTTGTAACATAATTATGTCATTTCTGGTATTTATTGACCAACGGAGTATTTTCTATATAAACCAATCAATTTGTTTTCAATCAAAAATATGAGTAGCATAATATGTTGAAAATAGGCGACATGAAATCTACTTTATCATATCATTGGAACTATGACATCGAAAAGTTTATTTATAAAATGAAGTTATGTATTTAAGTTAGATTATTTTGCAATTTTTGCTATCAGGGAGAACGCGATCGCGGATCACCATGTAACGAAATTAATAGCTTAAGATATGGTTTAAAGGTAAATAATTATAGTGTCTATATCACTAAAAAAATACTTGTTATTAGGTTAGTGTTTTGTATGCTGGGGTATTTTATTAAAATTAGATTACTAAGCATGTATACCAAAAATAACAAAGAATAGATTAATAATGGTAATCACGGATTTAAATGTAGTTTTATGTTGTTATATTATAGTACTGTGGTTAAGAAGTTCGTTATAATCTGTTTAACGATTATATTTCCATATTCTGTTAGGAATTCACACCTGACTCACCGTATTTAAATTAATGTCTTCCATGAATTTGTATTGCTTGATATCTACTATATAAAAATAAGTCGGATTTTCCTTCCTGACGCTATAACTCCAGAACGCACGAACCGATTTCCACGGTTTTGCATTCGTTGGAAAGGTCTCGGGCTCCGTGAGGTTTATAGCAAAGAAAATTCAGGAAAATTTCAACAGAAAAGCGGGAAAATCTTTTTTCACATACAGCTAAGTCCACGCGGACGAAGTCGCGGGCGGCTGCTAGTGGTATATAATTTAAAAAAATATTTGCTTCTGCTTCATACCTACGTAAACACAATTGTTACGAGTGTAATGCTAAACATCTTCCTATTTTATATTAGCTCAGAACGATATATTTTTTGCAAAGTAAATTTTTGATTAAAAAGCTAAATCCTTGTGCTAAATTAGTGTGCCATTTAATCCATTTCGATACTTCCAAGGTCACAATAAATTGTATCTAATAGAAATATAATACTAAAACACTTTTGTAAGTACAATTTAAGGGTAATGCTTTTAAATAATCGAAAGGGGTTTCGTTTAGTGCTAGAGATTGGAAGCTGAAATGACGCGCCCCACCATTCCCCACCTGCATTCACGCACACAAGCCAATTTCAAATATTATGTACAGAGGCGCACACATCGAGCTTTACAAAACCATTGCAAAATGGGTCTTATGTCAGCAGCATAAGGAGCAGCAGCATATGGTAAAGGTTGCTGTGAGCGCCGCTGTACGCAGTACACACAAACATGCAATTCTAATTGGTCGTTCAGTTGCCGGTATGCGTTTGACGTTTAAGCCTAACCGTCAACTGAACAACCAATCACGATTGCATGTTTATGTGTATTGCGTACATATTGAAATTTGCTGAGAGTGTAGATGAGATGGAGTGGCGCATAATTTAAGCTTAGACGATCTCTACTTCTAGTTAAGGTTCGCTACTAGGGTCGGCCGGAGAGAAAATCTGTCAAATTTGAAAGCGATCGTGACAGCTATGGTCACACAGTGGTTGGGCCGTGCAATCCGTGCATAAATGCAATGCATAAATCCGGACGACCGTCTTGGTGTAATTGTTTAGAAGTCGGCTACTACACCAAAGGTCGCGGGTTCGATCCCCGAACAGTACAAACATTTGTGTGCATGAACATGTCTGTTTGTATTGGTCTGGGTGTTTCCTATGTATAATAAGTATGTATTTACAAAAGAAAAAGTATTTGAGTATGTTTATCCGTTGTCTAGTATCCCATAAAAACGGAGTATAATTAACTCACTTGGGGCTAGATGGCGCTGTGTGGAATAATGTCCAGGGATATTTATTTATTTATTATTATTATAAATCGCGGCATGATAATCATTTGATGCGTTCACCAAAGATATTTTTATTTCGCCACCCAATATATTTCAGGATATAGGGCAAACAAAAGAAACTAACCAAAAATTTTATTTTATTAAACATACTAACAAGCGGTTTTGCCAATTATTTTTTTACACTATTATTTGCAATCTATTCTCGTGACCACGTTATTTGCACAATGTTATATCTGGTACTTGACGATTCCATCGAGATTTAGTTGTAACTTGGTTTATCCGTTCGATCATCATCAACACAAAATATTTCTTACATCCAATGCATATGATATAGCAATACACGGAGCCATTTCTAGTAACATGCAGAAGAACCCACTAATAAATTGGTCTTACTTGTAATGAAAAGCTGCAAGAAGCATTAAACGGAGCTATCTTGTTACTAACTAAAACGAGGAATTTAACAGTTGTCAACAGTTGAGACACTTTTAGTGGATAATTTATTTTAGATAATAACACTTGAGTATAATACCTTTAGTCTCCTGTAGAGGCCATCGTATTTCAGGCTTTTTACGCTGAATTTAATACAAAATCCACCGTGATCTTCATCTTACTGGAATTGATCTACTAGTAGAGCATAGTATGAAAGGAAGTCACCCTCCGCGTTTTTCTGTCTGTTTTTACATAAGCTTTCACTATCTAAATGATAGTTGATGCTAATTATATTTTCTAGAACGTTTGTCTGTATAGTTCATTCAAATTACTACAGGGCAAAGCTGTGTGCAAATAGCCAGTTAGAGATAAAAATGCTTGCACTGCCATTTTTCCAAGGCTGACGTAAATATGATAATTCATATTTATATCAAAGTTCTATCTGATCCATTTTTTTTAAATTTAATATGGGTTTGCGTTTGACCTCAGTCTTGCCAGCCACGCTTACCCAAAAGATGCCTATTCACTCTTGCCTCGAAGACACCAAGGTTGTATGTATCCGGAAACACAGACGCAGGGAGGGCGTTCCACTCCTTAGCAGTGCGGACCAGAAAGGAAGCACCAAACCGCTTAGTTCGGACCACTGGAAAGTCGACCACATGGAGATGAAAGCCCTCGCGGCGTCTTGTGGTCCGGTAGTAGAAAGTAGAGGGTGGTATCAGGTCATGAAGTTCTTGCGCACACTCTCCGAAATACACCTTATAAAAAACCGATAGACAGGCAACTCTACGCCGATGCTCCAAACTCGAGTTTGGTTCCAACGAGCGTCTCGTCACCTATCAGTCTCCTGGCTCTTCGGTCTACTGAGTCCAGTGCATCCAGCTGATACTTGGCAGAGCCATCCCAGAGGTGGCAGAAATACTCCATACACAACCGAATTTGTGCTTGGTACAATTGTAAAAGCTGTTCCGGTGTGAAGTGTGTTTCCATTTCGAATAACTTGTCATTATGTTCTATTGCAATAACTATTTCTGTTTCGTATAAGCAAACGCAAACTTTAATTTTTTTTGCTCGAGATCTCCATCCTAATTACTATGGAACGAGTGAAGTTTCTTTGACAGCCGTCTGCGCAGTCCCGCAAGTCAGTCTTCCACATGACGCCGGGTGAGTGCACGTCACTGCGTAAAGAATAGGAAAATGAAATGGCATCGTACTAGTACGAAATTGTCAAACCCAAGAGAGCTTTTAATCAAGTGTACTTATAAATATAAACCTGCCATATAACTCTCATGGTGAATCATGATAAAATCATACGTTTGATAAATTATGCATAATGCATATGAACAAACAGTACGGAGGAAAAAAAATAAAGTTGTACTATTTTCAACAAAAGACCCTATGTGCGCCTATTTCGTGTAAATTATCCGCGTAATTATAAATGTCATTTTCGTCAAAAGCGACGTGCGCTCACCTTGGGGACATGGGGGGGAGTGAGCTGCGACGGTGCGCGGACAGCTATCAAAGAAACTTCACTCACTCCATAGTAATTTGTATGGAGATTTCAAGCGAAAAATTCGGAATGTTTGGGAATTTTTTGCACAAAACTGAAATAAAGCAATGAAAAACAACTGATTGGCAATGCTTCTTTGATATCTGATCTTTACACGTTATTTAAAACACGTAAGTTGTTAGTTTATATGATGCCTAAACTTTTGAAATACGGGAGTGCGTTTTGCACGTTTTTAGCGATATTCTGATTTTTTTTCACATTAATCTAGTAAGTTGATCCATATACTGGAAGTTTGAACTGATTGTGCAACTCTTTGACTACTATGCCGATTTTTTTCGTGCCTCATACTTCATATTTTCTATATAAAACTTTAGTTTTCCCGAGAGCCGTTTTCCTGGTATCGAGCCTTAAAATTATGAAGAATTCAGAACTTTCCTTGAAAGTGAGAACATGCTCATCAAGGATTTTGTTACATATTTCTACTGTACACTACAACTGCAAATACAGGGTGTATTCGAAGTGTGGACGGGCAAGTATTATGAGAAATGAATGAACTTGACTTATTTATATTTGACATGTTTTTTCTTCAACGCATAAGATGTATTGTACAGTAAAAGACAAAAGTGTAATCAGGTTCAATGTGTTTAGTGAATAGCTGAGAGAAAATGCTCTCGACGTTATCGTCCTATGTATTTTCTTTCATTTAAGTTTTACTAGTTTGACTTTTACACGCGCATTCAGGTTCAATGCGTTACGTTAAAATTCAAAGAGATCAGTGTAATTGTAATGATTTTACCCTCACTACGTAAGCATTTTGATGACTGATTGGATTTAAATATAAATTACCTACTTGTATGAAATTCCATTGCTATGGAATATGTGAACCTACATTTTTAGAAACAATATTGACATATTTATATGTATAATCTTATAGTTATGCACATATGAGTGCCACACAATAGCCATAATAAATAAGATCTACATGTAAGAACTGATGTAACTTTTTTTATTCATCAACCAAATTTTGTATTAAACTCATGTAGTATGCACCATTTCGGTTTAGTACAAACAAATACCTACTTCAAATCACAGTTCAAATTAGTTGATAAGTTTCTCCGTGCATCTGAGCGCCTACCTATGAATCTCTTTCTTTCGGTCATTCCATGGTAATTTCTAATATTGTTATTTTTTAAGTACCTGCGTAAATGAGTACGTAAATCCCCCTCTAGTTATATTATTGCAAAGTATTTGTATAGCTAGTTACGTGTCAAATTATTCTAAAGGACCATAATTTTTGCGCACTTATTTCTACCATTAAAAACCACTATGATTTAAGCCTAAAATTCTCAAATGTCACTCGAAATTATGAATCAGGGTGCCTAGGGTATGTCAGGGTGTAAGCTTCCTCGACCAAACGCATCGAGGAAGTTAACGCGGATTTGTATAGCATCCTAGTTCACACTTCAATATTATTACGCCCTAAGGTCCATTATTCTGAAAGTTATTTCTGAAGAACATTTGAGAATTCTGGTCTTAAGTCTATTAAATCATATGTCATTGGCAGTGGTTGCCACGATTTATAATTGTTCCGCTGCCGTTTTGGAAATTTAAGGCTACTAGTTAATGTTTGTGATAACGAAGTTACTAATTGTCTATCAATAGCTCATAAGAGACCCTTTTTATACAACTTAGTTATGGTTACTTCTTACAATAGAAGGGTCTTAATATCCCTACTGATTTGTGTCTCCCGTGATGTCTCCCCTCAAGGACGACTTAGAACTTACATTAAAAATATTTTTTTACTTCTGGAATGGTGGTCAGTATTCTAATCTTAGCAGGCCTGTGTCATAATTATTATTTTCAAAGTACGTTAAATTATGCTGAGACGGATTGAAGAAATCTTGTTGTCTCTGTTGTAGGTATAAAACTGTAAGTTTAAGCATGCCGTTATTATGTGCTGTAAACGTAGCGGTAAACGCACGCGTTAAACGCACTACATCTGCGTCGTTTCTCAATGAGATAGCAAGTTTTTGGAAGTTAACGAGTACATTAAATATTTCTTCTTAACTTTTTAATGCAGACAACGATAACTTAAAACATTTCTTATTTATTGCGATCACCGTAGACTTATGACGTTAATGAACGTAAATAAATGTGTTTGTCGTACAGATTGAGAGCCGGTAAAAATGCCCTATTGTTATAAGAGCCATTTCTCGTTATTCATCAAACTCAGTGGCGGTAAAAAACTAAGTCAAAAACAATCAATCATTGGACTTTTTCGTTCTTGTGAACATGCGCTGTAATGAGAGTGAACGTAGATATTAAACGCACAATTCAAAAATAATTTAATTTGAATGCGCAATCGCCGACCTACTGAGTAGAACGAGAAAGGGTTCAAACAATAAATAAACACATTTTAATAAATCATGCTAATATTATTTCTTTCACTCGCTGTGCGTTTGATGCATTGCGTTGCGTCTAGTCGCGCCGTTTGCCGCTGCGTTTGAACGCAATAATTAAAGAGGTAATTTGATATTTTAATAAAATAATAGCGTTCACCTTACAAAACAAAACAATTTATAATGTAATGGGTTGCCTCCCGAGAACACCGTTGCAATGATGGCATCAATTCTCTTCCTATATGGTAGCGCCACTAAGTCATTGTCCAGTGTGTGCAGACAGCATTAAAACTATGTAGGTATACAATTTAGTACGACAATCGTACTATTAGCTAATTCTACAGCATCTTACTAAATCATTTTGAAGACAACTGAAACAATGTCAACATGTATTGTACATATCTTTGAAGCTGTCTGCACAGTCAATGGTAAGTTATAGTACTAAAGTACTTAGTTACTTGGCGCTGAGTGTAAAAAAATCTTAATTTAATTATGTCGAGGCAAGATTAGACTATTTTTAAACGAAGTTACATGCATAAGTTTCCTTTTCAAATTCGATTTAAAAAAGTGTTTATTTTCTCGTTCAGAATTCATAAAGCAAACTTTTACACTATTAGGCATTATTGACTGAATAACACTAATTTTTCCCGACATTGACTTATTTCCGGGAAATTTGTTTTTTTTCTGATTCTCAAAATATCGTAAATTTTGAAAACTTGTGTAGGGATTACTTTATTATTTCTGGTTTAACAAGCGGTAGGCACTTTACAAAATACAACAACTTTGTAAACCACGGTCCAGCTTTTAATTGCCTTTGCTACAAGAAAGGATTTGTAAACAAAATGTAAAACTTAGCTAAGCTGACACTAATTCTTACTGCTTACTTTATAAAATACAACAACTTGAAAACTATGGTCCAGCTGATAATGAACTTCGCTTTATAAAAGTATTTCCGATAATGTTCTGAAACAATGTTTAGATGTAGGTACTTTTTTAATTTTAGATTGTATTAAAAAATGTTTATAACTTTCATATATTATGATCTGTTAACAGTAATAAAACATTAAATATTGATTTAAACAAGTGTTTTTTTTATTCGTTTATTTGGTTTTGCCTACCTACACTTTATCGGCAAACTTATCCTATTAGAAGTCTCGTTTCTCGAAAATAAACGATGGATAGACATCCTACTAACCCTCAGTCCCATAGGATCCACTATTTCGATCCACCAGTGGATCGAATAGCACGCCGGAGTTCACTGTGATCCACCAATTGTCTCGGTGGATCCTATGATACTTTCATCGTCCAATATGCTCCACCAGTGGATCGAATATAGTTCTGGAAATTTGTAAGAATCCACCACTGATGTCTGGGGAATAATTTATACCATCAGTGGATCGAAATAGTGGATCCTATGGGACTGAGGGCCTACTAATATTATGAATGTGGAAGTTTCTATGTGCGATGTGTCGTGTTCGTGTTGCTTTTTCATGTAAAAAGCACTAAATAGATTTGAATGAAACTGCAATAATAACATCTGAATAGGACATAGGCTAAAATTTATTAAAAAAAAAACCTTTTTTTCTAACTTAAGTCCACGCGGACGAAGTCGCAGGCGGCCGCTAATTTTAAAATATTCAAACGGGTTGTTTGATCGGCAAACTTTTTTATAACAGCGCGGCACACCCGAGCTAACTGATCTTCCTGTCCTGCGCGCTTCACCTCATACCCGATTTTTTTCGACCTGTTGCGGCTGTATCCCACTATTTCTATTAGGTATTTCTATTGATAGAAATACTGGGACTGATTCAGACTGATTGTCCTACTATTTCTATTGCTGTCGGCTGCGTCAAAAAAACGTTGCATTATCCCCTTTTATGACGGCGTACACACAGAAACTATTTTATTTATTTCTTCGTTCAAACGAGTATTTGTTTTTTTTAATACCGAGAAGTCGTGTTTCAATTTTAATCTATTTATGAAAAGTGGTATACTTTTCATAAATCTAACACAGCGTTTTTTTGGACGCATTAGAAATAATGGGATAAAAATTAAAAATATCGCTTGTCCCACTATTTCTATTATCTATTTCCATGGAAATAGTGGGATACACCCCCTGTTGCGTACCTTACCTTAGTTATTTATTGATCAAAGTATGACTGCCTGACATATACTTACCGACTAATTAGTAGGTACATTATTGTTCAAAGTAGAAGGAGAGTTCTGCTATGTAATGGCGCATCAATTTTTTATCAAGCTACTCATACATGAACGGCCTATATACGTCCCACTGCTGGGCACAGGCCTCAACTATAAGGTGGATTGAGCCGTACTCCAACACGCGGGCTCAGTGCGGATTGTTGGCGGGGTGTATGGTTAGTGAGCAACCTTAATGTCAGATGTTTTCAAGCCGCCCTAAGCCTCCTTCAACTAGGCTTAACGACTGACATCTAACAACGTCAGCCGGGACCAACTGCTTAACGTGCCTTCCGAAGCACGGAGATGCCCGAAATACACATCACTAAATTTCGGTCGGGGTGGTCACCCATCCCATTTCCGACCCGGCGTGTGTTGCTTTTAACTGCGCCACGGGCACCTCCGGTACCTTCGGTATTACCAAATCTATACTTTGCAAAAGAGCTAGCAGGAAAAAATAGAACTATCACATCAGATTTTTTTTGTGTAAATATTATCAAAAAATTTAACAGCCCTGTGTTTAGCGCCTGACTGGAAACACAATAATGATGTTAATAAAATTCTGATTTACTTTTATTCCTGTTTCACTTAAAAATACCTGTCCTAAAATGAGTTTTTTGGCAACAGGTAGGTATGATTAACTAGTGCGTGGAGTAGTGCCTTCTATTACATCCATCATAAACATAAATAATTTGTGTACCTAATATTAATGGTTGAAGAAGGCACGGTTGGTAAGGTAAGTTACCAATTACCATTCTTCTCTTTTTTGCTACCTTGTACTTACCTACTATCATCATACTACCAAACAATCGAACCCGCAACCCGCTGCTAGTGAAAGGCGCAGAAAGTACAACGTGTTATGACCGCGTTCATTTGACCTAATTTACACCGTCTGAACAAAATACCTACTTGTTGTAATAATATTTAATACATAGAGTAAACAAAACAAAAGACAGGCGAACAAAAATACATCAAATATTTTACAATGAATGGAAGAAATCCCTAAAAACGAGAACAATGATTCATTGAAACTGTGATGATTTCATCGTTCTTAGGCTTTTTATGGCAACATTGCACCTTGAGTAATCCATAAAAATTATACAGATATTTTATATGGCAATTAAAAAATGGCACGGAATGCAAATACATTACATTAAATAATTCTGAAGAATACCTTAAGTAATTAAATCAAATACAAATTTAAAAAAACAGAGAAATGATAACCTAAATCAATTAGTTTTTTTATGCTTGTAACATTAATGCTTCTTTTCCTAGCGCCAACTAGTGGCCGATTTGTGAAACTTCTTATTGATATCTTTGGCTCTATGTTCATGTTGTAAAATGTAACTTTTCTCGTTAATTTGTGTTACTTGCTGACAAACCCGATGTTTATTGAAAACGTGTTCGTGTTTGGTTTGTTCTCGGCTATAATGTGAAAGAAAATCTCTTCTCAATGTATAAGATAAGCAATAAGTTCCTTTCAAACCCAATGACATTCGATGAACTCGATGTGCGTTTTGGCCATTTTACTTGGCTTGCGTTGGTGATTCGTACATAGTCACGTGACCTAAGTGGTTTTTGGATCAATGGCGCCAAATGACTGTTACAGAAAATGTATGTAAAATTAGAGGTATTTCATATAAATTAAGTTAATATTAGCAAGTGTATTATAATTGACTACTTTACCAGAAACATTCACATGCAATAGAAGACGAGAGTGTGATGAGAGTGATGCGTAGGGCTCATGTCAATCTGGCAACAAAACAGTGCTGCTATCTATGTTGTCAATTTTGTTATGTAGTCTAATGGAGACGACCAGATAAATATTTACGGATTTACTAAAGTAGAATGGATATATTTGTCCGTAATTTAGTGTTGAGTGAGTGCATTTTGTATAATTGTGAAATACACAGCCGAGTTGCGCCTCGGGCACCCAGTGCGTCTGTGCCGCCGTTATTTACTTGCTTCGCAGGGCTAACAGGCCCGCCATACATTTTACTCGTGCAATAAAGTGAAACGTCAAACGAGAATGTTAATTATTTTCACTAATCAACGAAAAAAAGGTTTTGCACGCGTTTTGTTAGATGTATTCGCTATTGCGGTAAGGTAAAATTTGGATGTGCTATTAGCATCTGTTATAATATCATTGTCCAATTTCTGCATTGACATTTTTGTTCTTTACGTCAAAATGCTTTTTAGCAAGAACATTGCAGAAAGATAGTCAAAATAATGTTAGGAGTGGTGTCATAATGATGCTAAAGATGTTTATTTTTGACATAGCATACTGTTTTGTTGTTTAGAGTTTTCTGTTGAGTGTTTCATATAATGTCAAACATGGTAGTTAGTTGAGAAATCTTAAAATGTTTTATGAAAAATACTAGTAATTGTAACCTAAACTGACCACTGACTAGCTGGTATAGTGTAGTGAATATAATAATGAACCAAAAGACAGAGTGACATTGTGCTTTCTTTCTTTACAGGTGGTACCATTTGCATTGTACCTTACTGAAGTGCCATCATGTAGCAAATGAAGTAACATTCTACACAATGTTGCTACCACGTTCCAAGTGCAAAGCTGTAGTTGGATCATAAACATGTAGGTTGGGAGCGAACATAGAGCAATGTCTATGAGAGGCACCAAGCGAGCGACTGGTGTGCGTGGTGAAGAACCGGGCACATCCAAGCGCCGCCGCACAGAGCCTGAAGACGCGCTCTGGCAGCTCCGACCTGACGTCAAGATGTCCTCCATATACAACAGAAGTGCCTCAGAGGCACCAGCAGAACTATTCAGGTTTGTGTGCCATTTGGTTCGGTTACCACAGCTGGTGATTTATACTAATTACTTAAAATATTGTTCACACCCATATTATAAGTGAATTGTATCCATAAATCAGTTTTTTATTTTTACTGGCTAAGAGTAGCTTGATTGACATTCACTTAACTTGTAAATATTTTGTTAAATGCTTGCGTGCATAGTAGCAGCTGAGTTTGCAAATGCATTGTTGATTTCTTGTCTCCTAAAGAAACATGAAATCTATCAATTAAAATGTATTCATCTACTAAAAAATGAGAAGCTAATAGTTAATGCTTTTAAGATCAACACAGTATCAAATACATTACTGATTTAATATTTCTTGCATAGATATAATACTATATCTACTATTTGATTCTCTTATAATGATAGATTACATTAGTTATTTCAATTGTACAGGTATAGGTTTCGAATTGCGATTTTGTTACAGCTCTGCGATTGTTTTGCAAGGCACTGTTACTAGTAGATACTTTTAAGTTTTTCTCATTATAAAGCTTTCACTATGCAACTAATACTTACCCATCTAGCCCTAAACATGCACATACAATATAATAATAACATGTACAGGCCAGGGGAAATAACATGAATATTGTGTTAAATTGTTTCTAAAATATTTTGGTAATTAATTTATAACCTTACAATTAGATTTACAATTAAGTTTGGATTAAACTAGACAACTTGAAATGAATAAAGATCTATCTTTTTGTGAACAAGTGGCATTACTATTACCCCTAGTTATTGTCCATATAAAATTCCAGAATTTTTGACAATTTTAAGTGAACAAAGTTAACTTATTGATATGTTTGGTATTTCATATAAATCCAAGTGTTGTTATAGTTATTGCGGTTTGATATGAATATACAATGTTTCATATCAGCTAGATGTTTTAGGCCAAATCCTCAGGTCTTTTTACAAAATGTCACAATAATCAGTAAGTGGTTTTCCAAAATCAACAGGCTCCTTCAATTCCTGCCTAGGGTAATCGGTTTTTTTGATAGTGAATCCTTAAACATTTGTCTCTTTTTTGTATACTTCAGAATTTGGCCTACTACAGTCCGCTGAAAAAATGCCAGTGTATTTGAGGAAAAACTAGATAATACCGGAATCACTAAAGTACAAAGTTTTAAATAAATTAAATTAAATTCGTGTGGGTGGGGGAAAAGTGCGGAGGGGGATCTTATAGGTGCTTATTCTTATTAGCGTTCCTTCTCAGATTTTAAAGTTGAAAATGTATTTCCATCTTATAAAACCTTAATAAGCAGAAGTAATGCGGCGACCGCGCGATATTTTTTTTTGGAAAATGGGATGTGTTCAACCGATTTATTGCAACATTTGGCAATAATCGTCCATTGCATAAATACCTACCTAAAGTGAGCTGAACACGGCGCAAACCTTCGCTAAGAGACGCGAGGCCCCTCTGGTCATAGCACGACGGCTCACATCAGGCACGCCCCCGCCGCTTCTGTTAGCAGGTAGCGCAAAGCATTTCCGCCTGTGGAATACATAGGTACCTACATTCTCAAGATATCTACGTGAACTGAGCATGTGAAACCAATTTAGCTCTAGCTATTGTTTATTACAGCCAATGGCCCCCCCGCCCCCCTATTAAGCCCCCACTGGGTATGTCCATGGCGGGCCGGGTTTTAACCGCCCGCCTGTTGCGTACCGCAAGACTAGATAGCCACAGTAATTTCCTTTATTTTAAAATACCTATGTCACCTTTTGTTTACTTTCTGCGGTTTCATGCTAAAAATCGGCTGATACTACTTCTCATTTCAATCATCTCTAGCACATCTTAAAGACGCTGTCTCCCCTCACCCCACGCTGCTAGGCTCTGCCTTTTTCATTTCTAGATGAAATGAAAAAAAAGCTGTGTCCATAGAAATATTATAAATAATACTTCTTACTCTAATATGTAAATCATGATTGTAACAATAAATAAGTTGTGCTGATGCTGTTAAATTATCGCAAGCCATGCGAAGTTATGTAATAAGTGTGCTGTTGCTAAGTATCTATGCGAATTTGTCTCAACAACACTAACGAATAGTTTGAACAACAATCTGTATAAAAGCCTAGATTTACTAAAGTATACCAATAATTAAAGCCTTTTATTCAGATGAAAAAAAAACAGTAACAATTAAAATGACTATGTATTTTTGTACATAAGAAATAAGTTTAGCGTTTGTATTTCTATACTGTTGTAATTTTTTAAATCAGTGTTGTGTGTGTGTAAACATGTTAACTCGATGATTTCATACATCACATTGAACATTTTTGACATCGAAAGCTTCCATTTTTGATCCTTTCCCCTTTATTTCTAAGCTAAGTTTTTTTTTATTTGATTTATTAAACTAGTAAGGTTTAGATGTAACGAAAGATCCAATCTCAGAAAGTTTCTATGTGATGAATGATCGAAATAAGTAATCGAGTTGAATTGTTTGATTTCATAATGTTGCGATGATGAAATTGTTTCAAGCGAAAGTAGAGTGGTAGCCCCTATTATCCCAGAATTTCCTCCATGTACATTCCAGGTTATCTAGAAGTTTTCAACTTATACCTTTGTCACAAAGTTAATCATAATGAGTTACAAACATGTTTTTCTAAATCTGTTAGTTGGCCTTGCAGTCAGTATGATACCTTGTGGTCAATCTAATACCAGATCGTTATAAAAACAAGCTAGATCCCAAAGTTGGTTAAAATTCTATGTTTTGTAAATTATGCACTATTTAAAAATAAAAGTTACAAAAAGTAATCTTCACACCAATTAACATTTTTCTTAAAGCCTGTTTACTCTTCCAATGGCATTGAGCTATCTTCACTGCATCATACTGTAGAATTGTTCTTAAACTTAATAAATCTAAAAAACATATCCAAATTGCAAAACAATGGACAGAAAAAAATTGAATTGATTGAATACATATCTGTTATTCAGTAATTTGAGCTGGAATAAAAGAACAAGTCTCCAAGACCAGTCTGAAGGTACCAGCTACTATTTGCATCTCTACTACACTAAACTGCTCCTGGTTTTTGTTGTTCATCTTTGCAGTCAACTCCTTGCACAAATTTTGCACTGCCATGAGTATTTCTGGTTTGCCGTGGTTGACTGGTAAATAATTATTTACGCATTGCTTTCTGAGTACAAAAGTGAAAAGTTTGTGTATTCAAAATGAAATAGATAAGAACATTTGTGGGTCTACTATGAATTTAGATGTTTTAAAGTGACAATGTAGAATGCTTCACGTAAGAGATTATTCTTAAATTTTAATTTGACGGACCCAGGGGAAGCAGTTAATTGTTTGATTTCATTACATAAATTAAACCAATATCATTAATTTGGGTTACTTTGTTGACTACTTTTAGTATCGCAACTTTACATATTCAATCACCATGTTGCAGGCTGTTATCCTAAACTGTTTGCAAAAATTGACCAAGCATTTTTCCATGTATTTTGTTCTTTGAATAGTTTTTTAGACTTATTTTGCATTGGACAAAGACTGTTTCATTTTATTGACAGGTATTTGGTGAGGCTTTATTAATTTAAATTTAATTGTTTCACTGCACAAGAAAGGCAAATTAAAATGTTTTTCCAAAATAATTCCAATTTAAGACAGGTTTGAGTAAAAAATATCATGCACTATTTCGGTTTGTCACAAAAACAATGGTGGCTTATAAATACCATAGCGTTAAAAACAATTGGATTTGAAGGTAATATCAAATCAGCCACCAACTGCTTTTCTGGTTGTAATCCAACAAAAATTTTGGCCGCAAAAACCAAGAATTTAGCCATATAATTATTGTCCCAGGGAGAAATAACATGTTTTAGTAAAAATACAATAAAAAAACCAACTAACAGGTTCGTATATTTGAATGAAATTATTAATGATACAGTAAAAAGTCATCAATAAACAGATTGAAAAGTCAGTTAATTCATAATCATTGGCATTTTCATCTTTATTGCTCATATTTTAAATGTCAGAAATGTGGGCTTCTGACTGTTTTATATGTCAGAAATGTGGGCTTCTGAGAGTTTCAAATGTCTGAAATGTGGGCTTCTGAGTTAAGAGTAGATATTTTACTTGAGGAGGTCAGTTATGTTGTTAAGTACAGTGTCGCCAATGTAATATAAGTTACAACTAGATTAATACATAACAAGTTTATTTAAACTAAAACTGAGATTCCTTCTGTACAGATTATACAAAGCTTAAAATCATGTCGTTGCAACAGTTAAAATTACGTTAATGAACATTAGAGTTCAGTAAGTATGGCTTGATTCCCAGCACCCGCCCCTCACGCGACTGAGTGGACAGGGAACGTTGCGGAAGACATGTCAATATACAGGGTGAACATTCCAAATGGGTCAGTAAGGGGAAGTCAGAAACTATGAAAGATAGTTAAATCTGTTCTTAGGAATCATGGCTTCGATCTCAGATTTCATAGTTCTAAATTTCTTAAACTACCGTGAACCGAACCTGTTGGTTTTGTAAAAAAAAGGTCAGCCTGTTTTCAATAAGTCTGAATGCTATGTTAAAAAATCTAAAATCAGTTCTTAAGAACAGATTTAGATACCTAGATCTCTCATAGTTTCTGAATTCCCCCTACTGACCCATTTGGATAGATCAGCCTGTATAGGTGGTACTTGCTATGTCTAAATATTCATTTCGGTTAACATATGAATCTTTGTGAAGTTACTGAGTTATTATTGCTCAAATTGAGAAATCAGTCTTGTTGGTTAATCTAGCTGTGAATTATAAAATGGCGAGTTTAGTTTGTGAAGTGTATTCTTCTAAGTGAAATTAACAACAATTACTATTGTATGAAAGTCGAAGTTCAGAAAACGAGTTCACCCGTCGGAGTGATAGCTAACGTATACTCGCTTTGCAATTCTGAATTTTGAAAAGCTTGTTGCGAGAACAGTTAGTGTATGTTGTGCTTTGACCTGTATCGGGAAAGTTCTGTGAACTTGAGTATAAATGCGATGTGAAGGATTCGGTTGACTCAATCTTCGAGCTAAGCTTACTGTGTAAACCTAAAAATTACAGGAAAGATCTCATCAGCGCCATGAAGCTACCAGACTCGGAGCCTCTGACGCCTAGCGAGTACTGGATCATCACGGACACATGGAAGCAAGACTGGGAACGTGGGGTCCAGGTGCCCGTCAATCCAGACTCCCTTCCCGCGCCCAAAGTTAGGATTACTGAAAATCCTAAACCACCAGACTTCCAAGAATTCAAATTGTGAGTACTTACTTAAAACTTCGTCTTGTGGTTTTAGCAGTGGTGCGACGGCGATGTGCCCGCTGACGCCCTCGCAGAGGCCTCCGCCGAGCAGCTTGGTTTTTTTACGTTTCCCACTTGTAGCGGCCTATTTTTCCACTTGTGATACGATGACTTCTTGAAGCAGCAACGATTACACACAATTATAGTTTGTCAATAACTAAGTATTGCTAATTTTATAGAAAATATTGACACAAAATGTCGTAAGAAAATAATGGCGTCTTACGTAATGAATGACGTTGTATTTCTTTTTAAGTTTCATGAACACAGTTTGGTATCAAAAAGGTAGAATTTTGCACATACAAAAATAATATGGTAATTTTAAGCTTTTAGTTTTTAGGACCTTTCTTGACAGTAGGTATTTTTTTCTAAGTCAGCAAAAATATAGGTGACCTGCGATAAAAGATGGTATAGATTCGTAGTGACATTCGTAAACTGTTGCGTCGATCAATGTAGGCCCCCTCTCCCCGTGGCTTCCCTTTCTCGGACACTAACTTTTTCAACACGCATATTGCATTTTATCTACAACCCGGTGTGACGACGAGCCCCTGGCAAGTCTAAAGGTCAGTTAGTATTATTAATACTGTTAGGGTAATTTGATTTCTGTCTATATCCATATATTTCGAGCAAGAGTTCGCCTTAGTTTGACGAGCTCAAAGGCCTTTGATGTTACTCTATCGGATGCAGCAGGCAGTGTCTTGTATATTCTATTAAGTGAACAAACAAATGAAAATAGCCTTTATTGTTACCTAGCTTACTGTCTTTGTACTAATTATTCCTTTAAACATCAACTACGCATCACATACCAAGATCGACCTACGCAATTCGCGCAGAAAAAGTTTTCCTTTTTTTATTGATTTTCTATTGCACAATGTCTTCAGAAAGACTACGCTGTTTTTCAACTTTTTACATAAACTACATTTGTATTCAATGCGAACACACGTTTGTTTTCAATGCATACAGTATTATTGCATACCCCTCGGCGGCAATCAAGGTCATGTTGCATGCCTAGGTATTAAGGAAGGGTGACTTCCGATCACCCTAGCCTCCCTTATTGCACTTAACACAGATTGCATTTCTGGTTGACTGACGGGAATGAAAACCTGTTTCAATTCGTTTACTGGCCGGTTAAACCCCCGTTCACCTTGTAAGGGGTGTATAAATACTGAAATGATATCGACGTGCATAAATATAGAGGTAACATCTGGATAGTTCTCATTGCAATGGTGGTAGTTGCAATAAGTGTATATTTCTAACTGACACGACTCTTCGTCACGCTTTTTGATGTGCAGTTAAATTATTGATATTATTGAATATAACGGAAAGCTTTATTATTAATTGGGTTGAGGTAAGTTCGAGTTTGAATCTTGTAATTCATGTACTAATTCTAAGTAAGCGAAAAAAAGGCACTTCTGTAATAGTTCGTTGAAATAAAAAGAAACGTTTTTTTTTTTTTCATTAACTGTATGATCAAAAAATATCTTGTCAGTGACTACTCAATATAAGTTAGCCGTTAATCCGTAGTACACACAAATAAATAGGTAAAGTGACGCGCGTTTTGTAACGTATAAAATTAAGGAGAAGGGAGGAGGCCTATGTTCAGCAGTGGACGTCATGTGACTGATGATGATGACGAGTAAGCGTTACCCGCGGGTACGTTTTTTGGTGTTTTAAACTTGTCTATTTCTCGCCAAACGTGGTGGACTCTTGGTGGCATTTGTTGAAACAGTTTAACAGTAAATATAATGTTTGTTGTAGGCCGAAGGATAAGTATATCCATTTGTGCCGGGACGCACACTACCAGGCGGATCGTCATCACCTTAGTACGACGCCGGCGCGGGCCGAGGCGGCGTGCGCGTACGACCTCGACGCCACCGACACCGCCTGGTTGAAGCTGCTCAACGCTGAACGAGCGAGGGCCGGAGCCTTACCGATCAACGAAGATCAGCTTGAGAAAGTCCTAGAGGAGTTAGAGGTAAGTCATCTCACATCTTACTTGACCAAACGATCTTTCCTAAAAGCCGAAATGTAAGGAGAACTTTATTTTGGGCGCGTCGTTTCTGCCTGGTGCCTGGCAAAGGCCAGGGTACCAGGTGGTGACCAAAATACTATATCAATCAAAGGAGACTGTTCCATTATGAGAAGGCTTTCTCACATCTCCCAAGAAGAAAACATCGTCATAATAGGGTAGATGACTATGAGTGATTTTGCATGTTTTTTTATGTTCCCCAAAAATAATAATTGATTACAAATGTTATTGTAAAACCACAATCGAAATTCGTTTCAAAATGAGGCTACAATAGGCCTGCAAACTTGGGTGGGCAAGTCCATTTCATATGTGTTAAATTTTTGTAAAACAATATCACTTTTTTGTAACCCAAACTATTATGAAGGAATTATGTTAGGAGACCATTATCATAAACGCAATATTGAATATAGCTGTCGAACAAAGTTATGACGCGCTCCTTACAAAAACAGCGACAGTGACGTCACTGTCGCTGTCACTTTTGTATGGAGCGTTTTTGGGCAAGTCCAAAAATGTGCATTTCAAATTGTGATATCTCTGGTGGTATTGATCCAGATGAAGTGATTCTTTGAGGATTGTTTACATAAATGTAAGGTCTTTCGATAATAAACAAAAAAAAATACAGTCATCATGCCTATTAGACTAGTCAACTAATGGCACTGATAAATCAATCACTATTATCATTTCGTTAAGAACTTTTCGTTTATTTTAGGAACTGTTTCATTTGAACTTTTAAACCGTTAACCTGAAAATTAAATTTGCTTCACCAATAATCACATAACACGATGACACACATGATATGCAAGATAGTTAATGGTTGAACTCTGATAGACCCGTACTTGGTCTCTTTAGTTCAAAAGCATCAAAGAAATGTTTCAGGTGCTTATCCAGTTTCTCCGCGATTTACTAAGTACACTCGAACCATAACAAACTGATTTGGAACATGTAATACACTCTAAAATATTAAAGGTATCCATGTCCAACTTACATATTGTTTTGATAAAACTAAATTAAACAAATCTTTTTCACAAATAAGTAATAAAAACAACTCATAACGAAGAACTGCATAACAGATTTTCAACAACGCCGGTGAAGCCGGTGCTGCGAACCCAAAATAATCCAATTTGTTACCGTGAATGCAGCAGACACAAAATAATGTTATACTGCAATCAAAGTGTATTGAAATAGCGTTTGAACGTTTCCCACCAAAAGCGGTTGGAACTGTCTATCGGCGTCGCTGCACTTACTTATTTTAGGGTCCCCTGTTTTGTCTAGGGACCAGCTGAATGATGCCATCAGGTTATTTTAAAGCAGTAGTCTGACGAGCCTCTGCTTTGTGAACAAAATCACATTAACTGATAATTTTGTGCGAATCATTAGCTTTTCTGTTAGGCCCATAGGTTTAGTTATCAAAATAATAACCCATTGTATGGCTTTACTAATTAATATAAAGCAAAAAAATACACCGTTTCTACAAAGGGCTTGTGAAGTCATGTAAATAACCGAAGTCCAATTAATAGATCGGCAGCTTAAATATTCAGCGACAGAAATTATTGGGTTTTCCGCAATTCAAGCGTATTGCATTTAACAACTTAATTTTTTCTCAATAATCTGCTAGACTAAAATACAAATTTGAGACGGATACTCTTATTTATGGAACTCTGGAAGTCAAAGACAAACTAATTTAAACTCGCTCGGATTGCGCTTCCTTTATTTGTAGATTCTGCATACGTAATTCGATTGTTTTAGCTGCTATGGTTCGTCCTATTCAAAATTCAGTTGAAAGTTGCCTCAGATTGTGAATACACTGAAATAAATTTGTCTGGCTTGTCGCTTTTGTGATGTTGTATTATGTTGAACGCAACACGGGGCTCCTGGACGCGATCGCCCGGCCAATATTGATCCTGTTTGCACTTACCTAGTTGCGTACCGTTGCACCTGCGTTAATTCAGGTCTAGAGGCGATCGATACGAGAGCGCTTTGATTGACATCGTGCAATAGATGGATGTACTGTGATGGGAAGAGAAATTACAAACGCTATCAACATTGTCATTGACACAATGCTACTAACTCTTATTATTATTAGATTAAATTCGTATGTAAAGGTGTGTAATTAATATTGCTGAAATTCTTTACGACCGGCTATTTTAGGATTACTTGTTTGACTTTGACTTAATTTTTTCTCATTATTCTGAACGATTAAGGGCCGGCGCCCACCATCGGCATCGGTACGCTTCAGGATTTTAAGGTGGCAAATAGCAATATACTTTAACATCATGGCAATAAAGTAGAAATTTCCGTGATGTGTTCTCGTAAAAACAAAAATACCGCTTGAGGCTGCTGTTTCGGCATTTTCTACTTTATTGCCATTATGTTAGAGTATATTACTATTTGCCACCTTAAAATCCTGAAGCGTGCCGATGCCGATAGTGCCGGCCCTAACTAAACTACTGTTTAATGTGCTAAAAATGGTGTTGAGCTTCACGCATTGTAGGTAAAATACAGCCCGAAGTCAGTTTTGGTCAATTTAAAAAAAGGTATCACTACCAACAAGCAAATCATTAATCAAACGAATTTTCCTTCAATGAAATCTAGTTACAGCTTGTTATTTGAAGAGTGACCACTTATTTTCCCATCGTGACGTCACTTAACGAGAGTCCGACAGATGCAATTTGCACATGCATAACTCTGATCGGCTCATAAGTGCGGCAGCGGCGTACAATCGCGTGCGCGTCTCCACAGGAAGCGGGCGATAGAGGTGGCTCAATTAAATAATACAAAGCGCCAACTCCTTGGAACTACAACGCGCAGCTCTGCAAGTGTTTATGAATTTGTGCTTCCAAATTCAATAATGAGATTGTTTCTAAACAGACTCCATAAGCGAAGAATCACTAAACTTAAAAGGTACACTAAAGATGCCGCGATCGGTGTTTAAAAGTCGATGCTGTTGTGCTAATTAAAGCTAAATGTAGACAAACTTAACTTTGTTGCATACCAGGTATAAGAATCTTGTTAAAAATAAAACAAAAAAATAAAGTTCTGTTTTTATTATTACTGTATTCTAAAGTAAAGTTTATTCCAGGAATAGTACATTGTTACCTTAGGGGTGAAAGTAACTCATTTAGTCCCGAGACGGGGTTTGGCGCCCGGAACGAAGTGAGGGCGCCAATAGTTCGAGGGACTAAATAAGTCTTTCACCCGAGGTAAACACTGTGCTTTTCATTACAAATACGAGGAAAGTAAGAATAAAAACATGAATTAGCCAAAGAAAAAATGAGGAAAATAAATGAAGATCGAATTGCCGCTTTCCCGCCTATTTTGTTTGTTTTTTTTTCTGTGGCCGGCCCGCTATTCAGCCATTATTTTTTATTTTCATCATTGGAAAAATGGTAAATATTCTGCTCAAAGCTAAGTTATTTTTAAGAAATTGTTGAAACTAAATTATAATAAAGTTATTAAAAACATGTATATTCTCTGATCAATACTTAACTTTAAGTTATTTCAAATTTTACATCGTGGCTGTATAGAAAGTTGGAACATGGTTCAATAGATATGTGAAAAAGAACTAGTTTTTAAAAAAAATATTTGACAGCTGTCAGTTGAAAGTGATTCTCCCTAGGGATGAAAAGTGTTACTTTCAGCCCGCTTCTCAGGTCAGTAATGACCTACTTTCAGAGTATGAGTAATGAAAAAGCATTTTACGTAACATTTGTAAGGAAAAACAAACTCAGTTCTAAAACCTGCTTTAATAGGACCTCTTACGTAACATAACTTTTGAAATCAAAAATAGAATTAACATTCATAATCTTTAGAAAGTTGGCATGGGAAAAAATGTTTCAGTGCCGCTAAAAGTTTGCATACACTTGTTTTTTCCTTGTTTAACTTACTGTGGAAAAAACGTAAAGTTTTACGATTAAAAGGAATTGTAGAAATAAAAGCTATTGTTGTTAATCTTTTTTAAACGATAGATGTGATTAGGATTTAGAAACGTTTTTGCAAGATCATATTGTAACTCTAGGTTATAGGCGAATATCACACTGGCCCCGCGACTAAGCGAGGGGTGGCAGATTTGAACATTGAATGCCAGTTATTCAGTTGATAGATGTAGGAAACATGCATCGTAGGACATGGTAGTATATTTGTCGCAGTCGAATGTAAAATCCGCCATATCACGTAACGGCTAGTAGTTATATAGGTTGAGTTTTTCAAGTGGGCATGGTAGTCCAAATCCTAAACTATGAGGAATATCAAAAATGCTGAAGGAGTCTCGAGGCCGATTTTGGAAAAATTAAAATCTGCATACTTACTTACTCAGATATTACGAAAAAAATAATATCTTAGCCGGGTATCAAGCCTGTTGGTTTTGGAAAAAAGGGCACCCATTATTATTGTGCCATCTGGTAGTGTCGCTAATAAAAAACCATTTTTGGGAAGTACCATTATATGGCGAACAAAAAGAAAGGTTTCATTTTAAATAAACTAATTTTATTTCCCACACATTCACAAAACTGGAGCAAATAATTCGAATTTCAAATAAGTGCCCTTCGATCAATTTTGTAGAGTTTCTCGCAGAGATAAAAAACATTTGTGGTATTACTTCTTTATAGCTATTTAAAGCAAGTCACTGTTCATATTTAACACGTTTTCATTATTTAATTGCATTGTGCGTGCAGCGCCACTAGTGTTGAGAACCAGCACTAAAACTTCTCAAAGAGGCGGCTAATGTCTCGCTATATTACATTATGGCTATAATATTTTATTTGCTTTGTTATTGGTTCATAAAGGCAGCTTCCCGTCAACAAAGGCATCCTATTACACTATTTATGTTGGGAATTGTGCGAGAGACAAACTCAGCACATATTTGTTAAAAAAAGAGACCATTAGCTGTGTTGAATAACGAATGGCGGCAATACATTTCGGCGGTTTTTTATTCAGTTGCATTTAATCGGGCTAATCGTGAAACCGCCGCATTTACAGCTAGCCATAATGTAACATGGCTGATTATACAATCCGACTGCGACATCAGGCAACAGTCCGCTTTGATAAAAGTTGTGGGGGCTACCTGGAAGGTTGCACGCACGGAGTGCAGCGCAGTGTGATAATCGCCTTACGCAGACCTGCATCTCCGCTCGGCATGGCAGCATCTGTCACCCACCCACCCCACGTACTGTGTCGTGTCGGTCGTGACGCGTCTGAGCACGGTACAATGGGATAACACCCAACACCCGCCAGTAGCGAAGTATTCTATTTAGATTTTGTTTGTCTATTTAAAGGTATATTTTTAATCTTCACATTTCTATAACAGCGGCGTTGGCTATTTGTAGATTATCAGATTTGATATTTTCAGACGGACATGTGGCAATTACAATAGGTCTTCGTTTAGTACGAGACCCATACAGAGGCGCATTTGAAAAAGGATCAGTTAAATACTGTCTAATCGAGAAGCTAGGGAGTATAAACACAATTAAAGACTTCCTTGTCAGCAAAAAAAAATCAAGGGAACTTATGCCGCTATCGGATTTATTCTGTGCAATTTTGTTATAGTGCTGCGTTGTTTTATTTTCTGAAGACAGGTATCAAAATAATAAAATTGCGAATTCATTTACGTTAGTGTTTTTGTAAACTACGAGGTTACGTGGACACATAGACACCTTAATTTTAACACATTTTGATATCATTATCTCGATTTAACTGCCTCCTTGAGTGAATCTCATATCTTACGTCCTACACCTGTTTGGCGTTAGAGCAACAGTGTTGTTCGAAAAGCTGATCCAATTGCACCAGAAAAGAAGGCCACTGTTTGTTTTGCCAATTACTTGTTAAATCAAAAATGGTTTGCTGAAATACATCGAAGTGCTCCTCGATAGATTCCCTCGAGCCCAGCTAGACTATTGACCATTGCAACTTATTGAAGCATTCCTTTGATGTTTTAGTTAGACAATAGTGAATGGCAGCGCGACGCTGCACCCTATCGCGTAATGAATACGCCCAATCTATTCAGCTATAGGCTGCTGGTGCTATGTTATTTGAGCAACTGTGGTCATCATTCGGTTCATTCAAATCGAACAGGATTCAAAATTGATCAAAAATAGAACAGACAAGGACTTCTTCAACAATCAATACTACGGTATACAATTGATAGCGAATAATAACACAATTAGTCACACATCTAACAAGTTTTAGTATGTAAAAAACTTTATCTTTTCGATTCTGTTCTGGCGAATTGTTGTCGAAAAAGATTTGAAAAAATCTTAACGCGCCTCATTGATAAGAAAAACTTATAATTGACGGCTGTTGCCCGAAGCAAACACCTTTAGTTGTAAACAACTCGTGTTACTATTTTCGCTATATTTTCTCCTTGTTGTTCCATTAATAAGCAGACTGTAATCCAAGCTGGAAGGAGCCCTTCAGGTATTGTTTTGGTTCACCTTAGTGCATTGGAGGTGGGCGTTTCAACCATTATCTTCCCGATTTTAGAATCTATTAGCTTGACCACCGCTGTCTTAGGGCGTTTTTACCTAATAAATAAATCGTTTACTGCGGGCAGACTATCTCATATCGGTTCCATTAACTGCAATATTAGGCAATTCTGATGAAAGCTTTGATCAATATGCAATGTTACTACGGTACATATTTTATTTAGTGAGGGTGGGTCAGTAGCTTAATCATCAACCCTCATCATTTTAATCATTAAACTAACTCATTTTAGCCCGTTGATTGGAGTTGATGCTCCAATAATCACTAAAATTTACATAATTGCAATCAATGTTTTTGATGTCCTTAAAGTTTTGAATTTCATTTGCATACATGAGTGTTTAATGAAGTAGGGCATAGGCATAGGTTCATCAATAAAAATGCTTGTCCTGATTGCAGAATGAAAAAAATATAGAAAGCAAAGGTAAATGATGTAATTTCCTAAAAGACAGTTCAAATGTTGTCTTCGAGGCCTGTCTGTGAGACTTGATTTTGTTTGTTTATAATTCAATAAGCAGTCGTCCGATCCTTGATTTAGAAGCTTACATAATTACTCCTTTCAATGATATGAAATAATACTTAAATGATTTATTCATAACGAATAAAGCTTTCATCTTATCAAGTCCAAAGTAAGTTGAAAAATAATTTCAGATATTTGTGCAAAACTTTAATAAACTATATCTCGTGAGAAAGTTGTCCGCTGTCTTCTTCGCTATCGTGAGAGCGCAACCCTATAATAGTATGTCGCCACAGCCCCCGCGTGGGCGGGTGGATGCCGCCCTTCGACAGCTTTTCACCCGTATTTACAGCTCGCTGTTTGCCGGCTGCGAACGTGCGTATTACCTAGTTTGAAAAAACAATAAAACAAATACTAACTACCATAAAATCGTAGTTTGGTTATGAAAACTAGTGATTTTTAAAAGAAACGAAGACGCTTCCGGCTGATTACCATACAACTCAACAGTAGCCAGTTTTGCTGGTGGCACAAGGCTGTCGGGCTGCCTCGCCCCGGGTGTTAGAGCCTTACCTGAACTATCCAATATGATAATTAGATCGTCAGCGCATCCTATCAGTGGCAGCCTTTTATCTCCAGGTAAGATATTTTGCAATAGTAGTTCGTTACTTTGTCTTTTTTTAAATATTATTTAATTTAATCACGACGGTTTTTTTTGTAACGGCTAGGATTCTAAAAGAATAATCACATGGTGACTTTTTCTGCATTACTTGTGCCAACTTGTTGCGCCATTGTCGGTTGTTATTTAGCTGAGAAAGTTTGAGTTTCACTTCTAGTAAAAGGTTCAAAACCCAACAAATACTTGTTGTTTAATTATTTATTTGTAATAAGATTATATATTCGCGTTAATCAGCAACACTATGTTAGTTCTGTATTAAAATAATAATGAATAACATCAAAAGTGTATTGAAATTACAGTATTTTTATTTATTGATTTCAAAAGCTCCACTAGCTGAAGAATAATCATTTACAGTCTTCTAGTTGACGACCAAGCCACTTCCAGTTGACAACCAAGCCCGTGCTTGTTGCCGACCTATAAATAAAACGATAGAAAAACAAAGGCACAGAGCAATTTTCTTATTGAAACTATATTATCGATACGAACATCCATCGAGATGGCGCCGTTCATTATTTCCTTTCATTATATGATCACTTACGCCTTTTCATGTCGGATCACTAACAGTTCCATAAATTACCTGAGAGAGTTCGTAATGAGTTGTCCTGGAATCGGTTGAAATCATTTCACCGCAAATTATGAAAGGCCACCAATTAAAATACTACATTATCGCTTTCAATGCAGAATTGAAAATTTTAATTGATGTTACATATGTGTATGAAAACCACTTCGTTAATAATATTGTGCTTTATTTATATTAAATTCAATATAAATTAATGACCTGAACAACTCAATGGTGTCAGTGTTTAAGCATAATAGCTAGTCTTAACTACACGAGAGCTGGCTTAATGCCTATAAGCTATTTGCCGCGCAATTTTCGATTTGATACCAAATGTTACATAGCAATCAGTAAAAGATGACAGATATGGTATGCACCCTTTACAGAATGTGCGACGTTCGGCAATAAAATCGATTTGTCTGCATCATTAATCAATCAATCGATATCCTCGAAGCGCATAAATAGGCAAGTTCACTAGGTATACTTACATAGTGTCACCACCACTGGCGGCGGAAGCTTCTTCCGTCGGCACTTTAATGTGTTTAACCAAAGTTAAAATGTATTTACTGGATGAGTCAACTTCATGCAAATCAGTTTAACCTGAACTACAAGTGGGTTTTTCGAAATTATTTTGAAGAATCTCTTAGTTTTTGGTATACTTGCTGTGATGAGGGTTGGTGAAGGTGCACTGCGCTTTTTTGCGGTAAATCTTCTGAAAATTGGTTGAAAAGCAAACCAGCAGGTGATATTTCAAGAAAGGTATACAAATAAAAAAAAACAATATTATGTGGTTTAGTAAATAGAATATAGATAAGTAAATTGTGATTGGACAAGATCTGTGACGGGATATAAGATTGTGGGCTGAAGAAATCTAATTTTTCGTGTTAGTCTTATTGCTGATCCGTTATTCTCATAGTTTCTGCCTTCCCCCTATTGACCCCTTCAAATTGATCACCATGTATAGCTGATCATTAAAGATCAGACGACATTATTAAAATACCCAAGCAACCCGAACAACAGTGCTGACTCCTGTTGGATAAACCGCAATGCTTTTGTTAAACGTTTTGATTTGGGATAGTTAAATTACAATAGGTTTCAAAGATTGCCGAAAAGGGTGGTACAGATGGTTTCACATCAACCTTCACATAAGGGCACCTTATGCTGCTGCCCAAGGCCCATTTTGCAATGTTTTGTAAAGGTCGATGTGAACGCAAATGTACCGATTGATAAATTGAATGAAATAGTTATAAATGAATATTAAAACCGATATTGTTATGATATTGAATTATAAACTGCTTATTTTATCATATTTCTGGTGCATTGATTCATGTGACGAATGCTTTTTCACTTAGGCCTTGGTCTAAGGTATTCTTGTATATTTACCTATATTTGCGGCCTTCACTTTCCAAGCTCCTACCCACGTAATGGGAGGAAATCTTACTTAATAAAATCATTGCCTGTGCACCTCACTGAAGTATAGTTAGAGAGAGCACCCTCGAAGACTTTCTTGAGTTCCGAGAATTATGAATATTCATTTCAGTCCTTGTATTGCAAGGTACTAGTGAGCTGAGAAGCTTTATTTTTTTCAGTGGGTGTGTTTATCAAGTTTCTGCAATCAATTATTTAAGCGCTTAGTAGTTTTGCGTTGAATTCAAATTAGCTCCGCAATATGTAGGCTCCTGAATGTCTCGTTCACCATGACGGAAACAATCAGTGTGTCTCGTACCGTTGTTTTGTCCACATTTTTGCCTGGATTGGATTTACAGGCAATTGGATTTTATTTAGATAATAATCAAATCAACCTTTCTTTTGTTAATTTTTTATGTCGCGCTTTTATGTATTAGGTTTTTGGTTAGAAAAAAAATATTAGACGGCTTAATTAATATACACTTTAGAAAATGTTGTTTTCCTCGAAACTGCTTTGTGTGTTTCGTACGTGATTGTCCTTTGTACTCACGACAGGGGTAAATAATAAAGTATGTGTTGCATCAATCAACTTTCAACTGCTTGCCTTGAAAATGCTTTCGCAGTTCTAAAACAGAAGCTGAAATTGGTTTTCTATTGATTGCGTATTTTGTTCGTGTGGCGATGTCAGAAGTTCTTGTTTTTTATATTACAGTGAAGTTGTGTTATGGAACCGGTATAACATTACGGTGTTAATTTAGAAAATATTTTATATCACAATATAACAAAAAAACTTACAATTTCGTACTACATTTAAAACAATTAGATTTAGATAATTTAGACATTTTAAAATAAGGCGCCCTTATCGCTAATAGCGATATCTTTCAGGCAACCTTCAACTCGTATTGTTTTTTCTCCATCTTCTTCACTGCGTGTAATCGAACAAATCCACATTCGCCTTTGATCTATAGGCCCCTACGGAGGCACAAACATACATAGATACACACTCCTTTGCGTCGCGCAGTCGTGTGAAAACAAAGTGCATTCCCGCCAATCTGATGAAATATTTAAAAAACGAGTACTAAATTAGATTTCATAAAGTCAAGCTATTCAGTGTGATTTTGCAACTTGGCAAATTTTTAGAAGCGAATTTTCATAATTTGGCCTGTTTATGTTCTGTTTTTTAATCGTGTTAATTCTTAATTCATGGACCAATACGCCCGAGCACTTAACAAAATTATAGCACGAGTTGAACCGCAAGTGAAGAAGTCGTTTTTGTGTGCGGAAATAAACCAATTCCTTTATTGACTTAACTTTTACGATATTTTGTTCCTTTTAAAAACCATTACGTACTTTTTAAGTTTAAAATTTGGCCAAACCTTGAAAAGTCACCCTGTATGCATCCTCATAATTAACACTACAATGCATCGGCTCACATTCTTGCAGTTGTTTCTCAAGAATTTCAGTACGAGAGTACTGGAACCGCTAAATCCGGGTCTCGGGACTGGGTGAAACTACAAAAACTATCCTATTAAATATTTCCCATTAATATTTTGAATGCGAAAGTTTGTTAGTAAGGAATTTTTGTTCCTCTTTCACGTAAAGACTACTGAATACTACTGAATGAATTTTGATGAAATTTCACGATATATAGCATACACATCAGAATAACCCATAGAATACAATTTTATAAAAATAACTTTTAAAAAATAAAGTCCACGCGGACGAAATCGCAGGCGGCCGCTAGTATTCAATAAATTTGACATGTGAGTCGGTATTTAATGAAAAATATATAATGGCGATAGCGATAAACTAAAATGTTTATTGCCCTTTGATTAAAATAAAAAAAGGAAAATGTGTATTTCTTTTCCCCAATCCTTTTAAAACTATTTTTTGTGTTAATCCAAAACATCCACTTTCCGTTTGGTCCGCTACAAATAAACTTATTGCTTTTTGCAGGTCCGAACATGGGACAAGATCCAGGCTATTATGAAATCGGAGGAGGGGCTAGGGATAGAGTACGATGAAAATGTCATTTGCGATGTTTGCCGGTCGCCGGACTCCGAAGATGGCAATGAAATGGTCTTCTGTGACTCCTGCAACATTTGCGTGCATCAAGCTTGCTATGGCATAACTGTCATTCCAGATGGTACGTATGGTAATGGTGAGTCAGGAGGCACTCGGGACACAGTGCTCAAATTCAACCTCAAGTGACATTACATATTTCATTGTTCGTGTTCACAGGACAGTGGCTGTGCAGACCTTGCGGTGATGGCGTCCGGCCCACCTGTGTTCTGTGCCCCAACCTCGGTGGTGCTATGAAATGCACCCCCTCCGGTCACAAATGGGCTCACGTCAGCTGTGTACTATGGATACCGGAAGTGTCCATCGGTTGTGCCGAAAAAATGGAACCTATAACAAAAATATCGTCAATACCAGCGTCGCGTTGGTCCCTAGTTTGTGTTTTGTGTCGTGAACGCAAAGGCGCATGCATACAGTGCTCTGTAAAGACTTGTAAGACTGCTTATCACGTAACGTGTGCATTTAAACATGGACTTGAAATGCGTGCAATCATCGAAGATGAAAATGCTGATGATGGTGTAAAACTACGGTCCTACTGTCAAAAACATAGTGTAAATTCCAAAAAAGAAAAATGTGCGGGCTCTGGCTCGGAGGAGGAGGATGTAAAGAGAAAGCGTCGAAAAGATATGACCTCAGAGGAAAAGACTCAAGCGCGTGCTGCTAGACTCCAAGAAATCGAAAGGGAGTTCGACCGTCACGTTAGTTTGAAAGATATAAGTTCACATCTCCTTGACGTTGATCAAGACGCTATTCACTATATTTACAACTACTGGAAACTAAAGAGACGATCTGGGCATAATCGCCCGTTATTACCACCCAAATCTGACGATAGCGAACTGCTAACTCACAGACAAGAACAAGCTGATTTGGATAAAATGAAAATGTTTGTCCAACTGAGACAAGACCTCGAAAGAGTTCGTAATTTATGCTACATGGTGAGCAGGAGGGAGAAGCTCTCACGATCATTCTTTAGAATGAGAGAACAAACATTTCATAAACAAGTGGCTGTATTATCTGCAGACCCAGAAATATCAGGACCTGACTTGGCTGCTATAACAGAAGCAAATCACGGACCTTCAATATACGACAGGCTATATTCGCATCCGGATGCGCCTGATCATAAAAACGATTTTGACGAACTACTTGCTCGAATCGCTCCTACAGATTCTGGAGATGAAAAGAAGAAAGATAAGAACGGGCTATCAAAGGGCTCTAAAAATGCAAATCCATACAAGAAACATTATGTGAATGGATCACGCCGAAGTGGCAGTATGTATAGCGGACTGTCAAGTGAAGAAAGTGCCCCTGAGATTGCGCGCTCGAGCAGATACCGAGGGCGAGCGATTGGCTCAAGTACCGAAGAAGATGTCAAGAAACCAACTTCGCCGAAGAAGAAGGTATCACCTAAAACTAAAGCAAAACGATCACCGAAAAAGCCTGAGAGGAAGAAGAAGAAAGTACCACAGTCTAAGGCGCTAGTTGAAAGTAGCAGTGAGGATGAAACAATAAATCTTAAAATCAAGAAAGATAAATCACGTAGCAAGACTCTTCAACAGATGGAGAAAGAAATGGCGGCGGCTGGTACGTTGGGTCAGTCTGGTACTGATAGTGATGAATTGATGCCTATCAGGGCAACAAGGAATAGTAAATTCCCGATTGACATCTACTCTGATAGCAGCGAAGACAAAGCAGATGTCAAGTTAAAAATTAACAAAATTAAAACAGAAAAAGTGAAAGTTGAGAAAATGAAGGTTGAGAAGGCGGAAAGTGGTAACGACTCTCAACAACCATTGCCTAGAACAAAAGGAGCAATGAAGGAATTCATTCCAGAACAACCAGAAAAGAAGGTGGTTGTTGTAAAAGAAGAAGAAGAAACAACCTCAGAAAAACCTGCTCCTAAGAAAAGAGGAAGGAAGCCGTCTAATAAAGGAAAACTTAAGGACAAAGAAAAAGAGAAAGATACAAAGCCTCCTATCAAAATCAATGATTCTGATGATGAAGCAAGAAATAAAGAAAATATAAAGACTTCCAAGCAAAAGGACAATCCTACTGATTTAATTGTACCACAAAGGCAAGCTGCTAAGAAAGCTTCCGAAAATATGCGTTCTACTACTGTAGTC
The DNA here is from genome assembly GCA_950022985.1 of Udea ferrugalis. Classification (NCBI taxonomy): domain Eukaryota; kingdom Metazoa; phylum Arthropoda; class Insecta; order Lepidoptera; family Crambidae; genus Udea; species Udea ferrugalis. The sequence continues at coordinate 4,896,931 of OX465515.1, forward strand.
AAAAAGGAGGAATTAATTGAGAAAGTAATGTCTCCTGAGGAACCAAAATCTAAACTGAAAGTTAAATCCAAGGGTAAAGAGGTCAAGGAGTCCACAAGTACAGCTACTACACCTGCTAAAGTAGGCAGAAAGAAATCTTCTAAGGATGTGGAGAAAGAAACTATTGCTTATGTTCCTCAACGTCAAGCTGCTAAAAAGGCTGCAGCCCACATCAAGAGTGGTTTAGGTAGCAAGGTACCAGTTGTTGAAACACCTGAAAATGAAAAGAAGAGAGATTCTGATAAATCGGAAATAGTGAAGTCACCTAAAAAAGATGACATTAAAAAGTCGTCATCGAAAGAAAGCTCTAGGAGTTCTAGTTCTTCGTCATCAAGCAGTAGCAGCTGTTCCTCGTCATCAAGCTCGGAGGAAGAAGATGAAGAAGAAATGAAACCACCTGAAAAGACTGGTCCTAAGCCAACTGCTAAGGCAAGAGAGATTAAGCCAGCCATTGCTGTTAGACAACCAACCATGTTTTCACCGCCTGGCTCTAGACCGACTGTGGACTTGCCCTTTCTCGACAAGGTGTCAAGACCGTTGTCGTCTACAAGCGCGTCGAGTGATGGTGACAGCTCCAAAGAATCAAGAGGCTCTGGATCAGACAGTCCTTCTCCAAAACGGCCACGTCGACGCCGTAAAGGAAAGAGTATCTCCATTGACACGTCTCCACGCAAGGCCCCTGACAAGAAGCTTAAAACTTCCGAACGGGGGTCCGAGTGTAGGGTACCATCACCGACTGTTGAAGGAGAGGAATCGAGCCGACCCAATGCGCGTGCTGCCACGCGTGCTCGGACCAGAAGCACTACTACAAGCGGAAATATGCCTAATAAGTCTGATGCCGGATCGAGAAAACCATCTAAAGACGACAACGCCTCTGCCGTTGGACCCAATAAAACTACCAAGGAGAGCAGCCAGTCCAGTGAACTTCCGCCTCCGGAGTGGCAAGCGGACCAGGAGGTAAAGATAGAGATAAAGGAAGAAGAAGCAACGTTCGAAGTTCCGATCGTTGAACCACCAAAACCTAAGAACCTAAAGGCTACAAGAAGGCAAAGCGTGTATGTTGAAGATAAGGAGAAGATGAAAACGATCAATGTTGAAGCTGCACCTAAAACTAGCCCCAGAAAGAGCGGAGAAGCGAAACAGAGAAATGTATCAAGTAGAAGAATGAGTGTAAAAGATATTTCAAAGGAAGCAGTTTCTCATTCTGAAGAAACCACTAAGACAAGCACAAAAGAAAGAAGACCGAGTAGACACGACGCTCACAATGCAACCAAACCAGATCGCAATAGCCTTTCGCCTTTGAAAAAGGCTGCATTTGTTGAGGAAATTCCTATTGAAATCGATAAAAAGAGTCCGATAGAAATAAATGACGAATACCCAGATAACGACAAACATTGGTTGCCGAAAGCTCCAAGTCCCAATGTTAACCCACCACAAGTGGAGAGACCTGGTGGTCCCGAGAAGTATATGACTGAAGATAAATCCATGGATTCAGATTCAACCGATAAGAGTAGCATTAAGATGATAGCTAAAATACAGGCTAATCTAAATGAAAATACTATGATCAAGTCTCCTAAAACACCCATGGATGCTAGAACAATAAACTTAGATCATATTGATGTCGACACTTCCGTTGGCAGGAATGTAAGAAAGCGTTCAATTTTAGAGGCAGATAAGAAATACATTACTCAAGACGCCAGCCATGTTGGGCAAGGCGTTGAGATCTCTAAAAGTGCAAAGATTCCATCAGCTTTGAACCCGTTTCCAAATCGGTCTATATATTCGCCTCAGCCTAAAGAAAACGAGCTATCTAGCTTTGAACTAGACATGCTAGCAGTTGAAGATGGATTTAATCATGAAGATATAATGAAACCCTTCGCTTCTTATCCAGAGTTCTTCTTCAAAGAAGATTCCAAAGAACAGGGTGTACAAGAAACATTGAACCTAGTAGACCGACTGCGTATGCAGCTAAGCTCTAAAAAGGTAACAACAGACAAAGATGAACCCATAGAGATAATTGATGACAAAGATCAAATCAAGGAAGAAAATAATGGAGCATCAAATTCATTAGAAAGTGATCAAGATCGCGAAGTAAAGTCTGTTGATTTGGAAGTTAAACAATCACCACCAAAAGTTAACCATGTTCCAGTTAATCATATACCACAAGCATATTCTTCATCTGAATTGCCTCCTAGAGATGATGCATCAGTTGAAACAAAAGAATATCTTGAGCCGATTCCTATGACTAGCAACGAGAAATGGGTGGATATAAATATGGCCAGAACTGTTGATCTTTCTGATGACAGGAAATATGACCATTCACAATACAACGACGATGTCAAAGAACCAGTAACAGTACAGTCCGATGTTCAATCTGTGTCCGAAGTGGGAGATACAATATCATTGTCGAAACAAAGTGACGACTCTCAACCGCTGTCTGTTGTCGACCATTCAGTAAATAGTAATGATCAGGAATTGACTCAGGATAATCATAACTATGAAAACAACAATTCTGTGATTCATTCAGATTGTGCTACCATTTCATCACCCTATGTCAGTCATGTCAGTCAGGATTCGAAATGGAGAGAAAGTAAGATAGCTACACGAAGGTCGTCGGCGTCGAGCACAAATTCTGATACATCTGTTTGCTCTCAGAAAACTAGTTTGAAATCTCATATGAACAGTTGTGATCCGCATCAAAGAAGCGTAATGCCTGGTATTGATTCTTATCCGCCCTTACCAGCTTATTCCTGTGCCGTTGAACCAGCAATGCCCTTGAATCAATATAGCACCTATTCGACTGACCCGACGTCATATTTGCAGTTACCGTTTGTTGGCCAGCTACCCTTACCATCCCCAGGCCCGGGACTCTACGGTACGGGCTTGCCTTTCGGTCCTTCAACTCTTCCATCTTTGATGCAACCAAAACCGTATCAACAATATGGTGCAGCATTCACAAGTTCTTCCCAGAATATAGCTCTTACTAGGGCAATGATAGCTCCTCCAACACCAAAACCTACCGATTCACCGAGAGACGATATTGATGTCTCACGAGATGAAAGCAGTGACAAATATATACATGTGGTGTCTAGCCCAAGCGTAGATTCATTTAACGATTCAAACAGTGGAAGACCCGCTACTAAAATGTCTAACGATAGTAACGAAACCATGTCGAGCATAATACCTCAAGATGTCAAATCACCACCAAAACCAGCTAAACTTATCACCAAGTTTCCGGGTAAATCCCCCGGTAAGAGTCCAGGTATATCTCCAAAACAAAATGATGCGCCGAAAGGTACCAAAAGGCCTAATAATAGAAGCAATAGAAGCCAAAGAGGACGTGGTCGTTCTAAAAGTCGAGGACAAGGCATACACGGTTTCCCGCCTATGGATTATATGGGTAACTCGATACAAAACAAACTTGTGGGTACTGTTTACGATTTTGATGAGGAAATTGCCAACGATGGCGTTGATTTGAAGGCGCTGAGAGAAAGACGAAAGTCCACTGATATCAGAGATGATAGAAAATCGGAACATTCTTATAAAGATGCAACTCCACCTCGTACCGTTAGCCCTCCACAGGCAAGCAAGCGAACACCGACACTCGAGGGCAAAGATAACAAAGTTCCTTCTCCAGCACATTCAGAGCATACATCATCACCGGGCAAGAGTGGTCCTGGGTTTTCTTCAGTGCACCCTGTTTTACCAGGACCGGTCGACATGCGCACTTATCATCCGTTTGAGAATCCCGTTCCAGCGGCTGCCGAACCTTATCACAGCCACCTTCTGGAGTTCGCTAGCGGAGCCGCTGAACAGCAACTAGTTGACATTGATGAAGAAGTGGAAAAGCAGTTCCACTCTGCCTTGATGGCTAGTAAACCCCGACCTGGATCTCCAACTCCTGCACCAGTTCCTGAGCCTAAAGAACCTCCCAAAGAGACATTTGTTCCACAATTACCTAAAGTGTCACTATCAGATTCGAGGAACCAATTAAAAGTAAAAATTAAAGGTCCTTTCTTGGATGCTAATTATTCTGCGAGTACCGTGACGCCTGTGGTTCCACAGCCACCAGCGCCAGTCCATGAATCGAATACTAGCATGTTCAGTGCTACGACTGCATCAAGTGGGTCTACAAACTTGCGACGAATGCGTAAGAAAGAGCTGTTACGACAGTACTGGACTCAAGATATGAATATGGATGACCCAACGAACGCTTCCACATTAGGAGCCGCTCCTCCACCCGCCCAACCTCAGCCTTTGCCCCGTGCCGTCATTACCATTCCGAAAGCTGTGCAATCTATGACAAGCATACCTACAAGAGAAGATTATAAATTCAGCGAGGCACCGATCGAAAAGAAGAAGCGTAAGACTACAAGTGGTTTATCCAGAGAACTCAGGCATTTAGAAGTTAGCATGAATGACGACGTGGATATATCAGATGATGTCAAACTATCCAGTTTTGCTAGTACTCCCATTCAAAACTATAAAAGACGCGGTCGTGTTACTACTAAACCCAATAAACCGAACGCCACTTCTCCAGTTGCACCTAAACTGAAAATTAAAATTGGGTCTTCTAATATTGTGCAACAAGTGAAGGAAGATGAGTTTCCAGGCATCCAATTCCGACCACCCAAGAAGCGCCTGGCAAGCATTCCAAAGCCCAGCTTAGAAGATATCCGACGGGAAAATATGAAGTACCGTCGGATGGTGATGGCTGATTTCGAAGAGAGTGAGGTGAAGGTGAAAAAACACAAGCCCAGCAAAAGTGAGAAGCGTAAAAAGAAAAAGGACAAAAAAGCAAAGAAACTTCTAGTTGTGAATAGTGAAAGTGAAAGTGCTACTAAATTGATAATAAAGATAAAGCGCCCTAAAGAGGAGAAGGGTATTGAGAGCGGGAGCGATGGTAAGGGGGCTCCGGCGGTTCCCGCGGCTAGCAGGGCGCCGGCCGGGCCCAGCGGGGCGGTGGCAGCGGCCGCAGCCGCGCCCGAGCCCCCCGTCGACCCCTTCGAGTACGACCCGTCCGCTCCGGACCCGCTCGCGATCGATCCTCCCTCCTACTCAGAGTCATCCTCCACAATGCGTAAAATACGGACAGCGAAAGTGACGCCTATTCGGTTAAAAATTGCCCGCACGTCGCAGGGCTCCGGGTACGTGATGCAGAAGGAGCCGGGCGAGCAGGCGACCGCCGGCGGTAGCCCGCCCCCCGACCCGCAGCCCCCGGCCTCCTCGCCCCTGCCACTCACCGTCAATAAACACTGTGAAGTGAGGTGATATAATACACGAGTTCGCTGATACATAAACTATAATGATTGAGTACATTCGTGAAATCTCCTGTACAGTAGTAATACTAATTTATAGATAGAATCTGTATATTTTTAAAGTAATATTATTGTCATAATGATGTAGTTTAATATATTATTTATTTGTATAAATGGAAAGCTCAATGATTAACTTAAAGTTACTCTAAGATATAATGTATAGTTTGTGCATTGAGTGATGCACAAGTAAATTTTAACATAGTATAGCAATATATATTTTTGTTAATGTTACTGTTTTACTTTGTGCCTCATGTGGAATCTCATTGGTTTTGTCATGAACTAATCATGTAGTTAAGGGAAGTAATATATTGTTTAGAGCTTGACTATCACAACAGACATGATCATCACACATTTCCCGTGCGCATTTTTGCCCTCGCTCATAACATTATAAACAGGTATGCACTGTCTGAGGCTGGTTGTGAGACGATAATATTATATTTATTACTTCATATTTTTTTAAATGATTAACAAATACATTTATAATTCTTACTATTGTCTACTTTGAAATCAAATGCTATATTTATTTATTATTGGAGCTGCGCTCCCTTGCATGACGCCATCAAACTATTTTTAAATGAATATTATTCAATAAGTTAATGTAGAATTATTACTAGATTCATATTTTTGATTTATTTATTTTTTATTTTATTTATAACGCGTGTCAAATAAACATTCGTATTATAGTTAAAAAAATTAATTACAGATAATAAGAGATAAAATAATGTCTACTAATATTTTAAGATAATAATCTAGACTGATTGAAATAGTTTTTCTTCACCTCATTTTATATTTTATCACATTGTTAAATATATTTATTGATTTCATTTTAACCAAAATATGCGCTGTCTTATTATTTTAAATATTAGATTAAATTACGATTTACATTGAGAATGAATGTCATATATTTTGCAAAAGGGACATAGTATATTATATGATTCTATCAATAATTGATTATTAAGCATGGTATTTTATTCTTTCAAGCAGATTCAAATGTGCACTAATGGGCTGTCCAAATGTTTTTATGAACATGGATTTTCAGCACAAGCTCAGTGTGGGAAATAATTTGCTTGTACGAAAAAATATTTGTAGTCCAAACAATCTCACTGCCAGCCGACACTTGTTATTTAGTGGATATGTCTCCGTATCATTGTGACCATTATATTATTATCATACGGTGCCAGATACACTACCTGTCAGCACATACTTCTCGCGAAATCACTATCAAGGCTCGGATTTCACCAAAGAATAATAAAGTATAAAGTTGATCGTGAAAACGGGCATTATTATATTATTTTGATTTTCCTCATTTGTTCAATCCCAGCTTTGATTAATCATAATTCTTCTCGCGAAACTATTCTATTAAATTACATGATATGTGCAAGTAGATTTGTGATTCTTCTCTGTAAATAATATACAAATACAAACGGCCGTTATTCTATATTTTTTAAAATCTGAATAAGCTGTATATTTTGTCCGGTAAAGAAAGTTACATCTGTTTAGTGACTTATCTCACAATTAACGAAATAATGTATTTCATAGATTCCTTAACATTGCTAAACTTTGGGTGACTGGAACTGTTGCAGCAACAAAAATGCAGATAAGACCCTGTAATTACAGGGTCTTATCTGCATTTTTGTCCAACTAATTAGTTGGATTCTCTTAAAAAAATCTACAGCAAACAATGGTTTAGTGTTTTTTTTACCACTTACGATTTTCTGGAAGTATCCTGAAAAAAAAGCAGAAAAATAATGTATTTAGTCATTAACTTTGCCTTAGTGAAGGACTAGTTTCTAACGCCTAGGACCGTACGCTTCATGTAAAAATTACCTTACTACACAGTTATTTCCACATCTCAAATCGATTTAGTCATTTGAATAAAGTCATTAATTGAAAGAAAATTTTACAAATAGAATCTGGCAATTTTATCCCTAACGTCAATGATATTATTCTCAAAATCTGGCTAAATATATGGCTTATTTATTGTTCCTACTTGCATATCATTTGGACAACTATGATTAATGTTAAGAAATTATTAAAAACTGAATTAACTGACAGCATAGGACGTTTGTTTGGTCAAAAAATATAGTTTACACACAATATGTGCAATATTCGGCAATACTCATCGCATAATCAAGGTCGAGTGACTTGTGAACACGACGTGTGTTAGATTTAAGTGCATGTTCGTTAAGTGTAATCATAAGTACCGTCTCACAAACTTTACTTATCTCCATTGTAAATAGCGACCTTTACACAACTAGGGCAGTCTCCACTGCAGTTTACTGATTTGGCGTAGGGTAAGCGAATAATATTAATAACTGCAGACTACTCAATTGCAGTTATTTGCTAGTAGTTTCAGATCGACTCAGAAAACTTGTTATTGATAATCACAAACAAATTAACATTGTTCGAACAGAGTCCTCTTAAAAGGACTTCTCATGTGTACATAAGACATGTTAGATGACAAAGTTGCAATGGTACAACGTAATACGTAGAAGAGTCGGGACGCAAGAGCACTGTCAGGATTAAAGATCACTTTTCGATCGATTACAGGCTCGATTTACTAGTTCTAGGAGTGAGTATGAATTAATTTATAAATTAATTAATTGAGTATGAAAAAACATAGCTTGAGTAGGAATTAATGAAACTAAAGTTGACGTTTCGGTTGTAGACAGTATTTTGTCCTGTTTTCGTCTTTTTGATGTTTAAAGCCTGTAGATTCTTGTTTCTTCAAAGTAGTGGATGGTTTTTATACTTTTGTATTTTTTTATACTTGTACCTAAAATTTAGCGAATAGTTTACGTTTCCATAGCCGGCCGTAAAAATAATTTCGCGAATGTTTCCACATAAATGCATTTAAGGGTATTCACTCGATTTTTTAAATAGAATTACTTCAAACGGTACGGTACACCAATCAGGCATGGCAATATAGGTGCACTTGGCTAAGTGGTTTCTTGCATTTCAGGATTATTAAGGATATGAACAGAGAAATAAGATAGTAATATTAAATAGTATAGCTACCACTACTACATAAAATTTATTAAAAATACCAAATTATTATTTTGATGAGTATAAAGATATTTTTTTGACGCTCTAAAATATACTATATCTATTGCTTTACAATTACTGCTGAATAGCATTTGTGAGGGAAAAATGCTTATAAAATATATATTTCGCAACAGTAGTAGCGGTATTGCAAATCAATAAATTTAAATTACTCTATGGTGCCTAATATTATTGTCTCATGCATAGGGTGGGTTGTGTTAGTTAGTTGCTTACAGCGACGTCGCCAATGATTTCGCCAATATGACTTTAAATTGACAATGATTTTAATTAATTTTAAATTTTAATGAATACTTCTCAAACATTCTGACCGTATAATGCCAGTTAAGGCAGTAGTGGAAACTAATATGCATGAATTTATATAATAGTCTTTTAATATTTGGAATATATTATGTTAGAGTATCCTGATAGAGTTAGTGAGCCTTATAGTCTAAGAGATGGCAGGATTTTTCTGAACGTCTGTGTTCGCACGTAGATTTGGTGTGTTTCATTGCGGTCCCCTCGTATGAACTGTGAAGATCTCTGCTTTCAGTTTTAGAACTTTTAAAAAATAGAGCAAAGAGGCGTCATTGTTGCTTTAAAAGGTTCGGGAAAATATTAGGTACTTACAGATATTTTTATGAAAAGCTGGGAATTTATGTATCAACGACTCAAAGGTTGTGGAACATGACGTCCACCTGGTTGTCTTTTATGCTATAATTATCTTCTAAAAGGTCTCTTTGCATCTCATATCAATTAATTTTATAGAATGTGTTTTTTAATCATTGTTGTAAAAACATTATTTTACTATTATGTTGTGAAAGATCAGTAAAACAAAAAACTTGGTGATTAATACAATTTACGAAAATATTTTGCTGAACTCAATTACAGTTTTAATTATCTTTTATTTATGTGAAGTATCATACAATTTGAAAGTTAAATAAGAATTTTAAGAAATCGTTATTTATTTTGTTGTAATGTCTTTGTTTTCAGTGCCATGCTGTGTAATTAGTAAAAAGTAAGCTGAAGTTGATTTACCATGCCTTAACAGGGTTAGTTAAATTATATGCGTTATAATCAGGATGAAAAATAAAAACGCTTTCATAAATATATAAATTATCAAATTATTTAATTTTACTGTATGAATGTTCCTGGACCTTTCCGTTGATACTAAGTTCTTTTGCCTACCAACTATTTGTTATGATAGTTTGCTATAAATTGACGAAGAAAAACATGTTTATCTGAAAAACGTACACACTTCATCTTTGTCTGTGGTTAAATGACTAATTTCAAACCCCAAATTAGAGCTTAATTAACACATTAACTTTTTGAGATTTTTTGTAAAAATAATTGTAAAAAGAATGTAAAATAAGGACGTGTCAGTGTTTAATCATAGACAATGCATGACTTAACCGTAATATATTCATGTTAGTGAGTAAGATACTATTTCATTCCCCAAATTTAAATATTTATTATGCACGAAACACTTAAATTTTACGAATTTATTCTTACTTGCGCAAAATTATGTCTTTTTATTTTGGGCCTTTTCTCTTTCCCATAACTAGTAAAGGGCAAATTATTGTAAATATTAATTTATTCGATCGGTAACTTAGCGTAGGCACTCTTTAAAAAGAGTTAGTCTTAAATTGGTGTCTAAAGGAAGTAAATTATTCAATTGTATTTGAAATAAGTCTCTGATTGGGCAATCGCTGTCTACTATCCGAACAAATGTATTTTTCACACAATTTCGCTGTAGAAATTACATTTGGATATTTGTTGGTGTATTGCTAATTATGATAAGGTAATATGAAAGCAACAAAAATCACATATAGTAAAGTCTTCCTATTGGTGATGAGTGTTAGTGATTGGAACTGTTGTGTCCGCATACAACATAAACATGTAGATAACATCAAAATTATTTATATTGCACGCGTAGCTAGGTTCCGTACCGTGGTGGTGAAATTAGCTATTTGTATATGCGATTATATATTAACATTAGTATATTTGAGCTTTTGTTTGGAAAGGCTACCATATGACATGGACAATGTGTAGATTGAAGCCACCAAATTAGGGCTGATTAAAATGACTCCAATTGAATTAATAACTGAAAGAATTGTGTAAATGAAAGAGTAATCATTCACATGCCGTAGAGTCACATAATGACTCATTAGTGTATTTTTTTTCATTCTGACAAGTTATTTAATCAGATTTTAGACCTTTTGAGTCTCATTAGCATTATGCGATTTTGGGACTCATGAGTCAATAACTTTATTTGACGACTGAGTGCGACCCTGAGTGATCTTTAGCTATCGACGGTACGGAACTCCGCTCGTGACATGCAGCTGCACTATTTAATTTCCTAGGTTATTTTAGATTAAAATCATAATGTTAGAATCCAATATCAATTTTTATCGCCACATTTTGCCGCGCATTGTAATTAAATTGCAACGATTCATTACCAGTAAAGTTGTACGAAAAAGTTTTAAACACCAATCATCTCATTTCGGAAAAATATTTATAGAATACCTATGACATTTCGAGTACCACATGAAATTGGTTATAAAGCTTTTTTGTGTACGGTGGCCGGCACATCACGCTACCCATTTCCGGTCAGTCCTCCTTGCTCTATCGCGAACAAATGTCATTTGGCAAGAGCGAGAGAGAAAACGGAAATGGGGTAACCTGATGTGCTGTTGACTGTACATGCGCATAGTATGGCTGTAAAACTTTGACTTGTTCTTTTTGTATAAAAAATCCTAATTCAATTAGTAAAAGGATTACATTTTAGGACAACCTACTTTATAAGTTATGCAGTTCCTTTTATAGGTCGCTTTTGTGATGACGTGTTACTTGTTTTGTTAGATGTAAAGTCAATCACTTAACGCACAATATAAACCTACTTGACCTAAATAACATCACATTGCAAAAATATTATGTCGATCATTACCTTGTTACTGTGATTTGTTTTAATGTATATGGTATCATTAGAGTTTTAGAATAATTTTGTATTTGAGATTCCGATTGCAGGGAATTAAAATTAAAAATGATTTTAAATTGTACATAATGTTTCATAAAGAGTTTTTTGTGTTTATATAATATTTTTTTATAAAATTAATGTATCTACCTTAATGATATTTTGGAAAAATGTGCGTAATAATTTTTGGTATTTGATAGATACAATGTTGTTTAGATTTCGTGCTTTAAGCGCATGATTTTATATGAAGTATTTTAGTTCACTGAGTGTTGACTATTATGAAGCGTTGTATGGAATTGTAATTTAGTTGTAAAGTGTAAGTGAGGTATCTGGGCGTGTGTGTAACTATGTTAGAGCCACCTGGGAGCCGTGCGCGCGCGCCGACCGGCCGGGCCGAAAGCGGCAGGCGGGCTGGCCGCGCGCAGCGGCCGGCTTTTGTTTCGACTAGTAGCGTAGTGTAGGGTAGTATGAAGCTTGAACATGACCTCTCCGGTAGGTCAGTGTTGGTTTGTGGTATTTATGTAACCAGACTACGTCGTTTAATATGTGTATGTATGGTACTCTTAGATTGTACCACAGTCGCAGAAGTTATCAATGTTAGACGTAAAGCCGTGGCTGAGCAACGCGTCCCAGTCATTAGGATAGAGAAAATTCGATAAATAACATAATATTTATATTGTAGCCGATATAATCAGTTAAGTATTAGCAATAAGAGATTAACTTCTTATACCATTATCCGTATAAGTATTACGATCAATATTTCCATTGTTTTAAAAACTAGATTGTTAGAGGTTATGTAAGAGTAACTTGTACAAACTACTTATGTACAGAATGTAGACTAAGTGGATGATGCTGATAGAAAGTCGATGGCGGGCGGATAGTGTAACGCGGGTTTTGTAAATACTGTATACAAGTTGTCTTGTAATATAACAAGTGTTTTCAATGTGCACATAGTCGCCTCATTCAATAATAAATTTTTTAGATCAATTTATCTTTCCCTTTATTTTCTCTATCCACCTACCTTCTGTGCAGTTGTCCCTATTGTTACCCCGATTTTTTGGTTTATCTTTCACTTAATCTGACTTTGTTATTGGTAGTTGAATTTATTTATATGATGATAAAGCCGTCAATAAATATGACTGTCTATTAAATTAAAAAGAACTAGTTTTAATTTTCTGTAGGTAAACTCTTCCCCCCTCAGTAATAGTACATTGTTATCCTAGGGGTGAAAGTAACTTATTTAGCCCCGAGACGGGGTTTGGCGCCCGGAACGAAGTGAGGGCGCCAATAGTTCGAGGGACTAAATAAGTCTTTAACCCGAGGTAAACACTGTGCTTTTCATTACAAATACGAGGAAAGTAAAAATAAAAACATGAATTAATTCATGAAGATCAAATTGCCGCTTTCCCGCCTATTTTGTTTGTTTTTTTTTCTGTGGCCGGCCCGCTATTCAGCCATTATTTTTTATTGCCACCATTGGAAAAATGGTATATATTTTGCTCAAAGCAAAGTTATTTTAAAGAAATTGTTGAAACTTAATTATAATAAAGATATTTAAAAAATATATGTTCTCTAATCAATCCTTAACTTTAAATTATTTTAAAGTTAAGTATTGATTATCATCGTGGCTGTATAGAAAGTTGGAACATGGTTCCATAGTTAAGTGAAAAAAAACTAGTTTTCTTTTTAATAATTTGACAGCTGTCAGTTGAAAGTGATTCTCCCTAGGGATAAAAAGTATTACTTTCAGCCCGCTTCTCAGGTCAGTAATGACCTACTTTCAGAGTATGAGTAATGAAAAACATTTTTTAATACAGTTGCTCAAAAAGTGGTACTTTTCGTAGCTGTTTAGCGTGCGGAAAGTTGGTTTTTCCGCACTAGTGCTTTTTACTTTTCCATTTTTTTTTTGATAATGTTAATAAACTCCATACATCCTACCAAAGAGGTTGTCTGTTCAATCACTTTATTTTGTATTTTGATACGTTATTTGGCATGAATGAATGAGAAGAATGATTTTCACTTAAAAATACTTGAAAAAAAATAATAGGTATTTATTGCATTTCCATGTTTAAATGCAATTAAATTACTTCTTATATTTTTACTAGGCTGAATACAACCGATGCCGTGTTAAAAAAATACTGTCAATCCTAAGTTTTTCATTCCCGCTTTCTTTATTTACGATTAGTCACGACTGTCACGATATACTTTGGTTATTGATCGTTTTTAATGTTGTTTATTTAACATTTTTCGTACACAAGTATTTAACATATTTTTTCAAAATAGTTTATTTTTACTAGGCTGAATGCAAGCAACCGGTGCCTTGAAAAAAAAAAGATTTTTCATTCCCGCCCTTTTTACTCTTGACTTAATTGTGTTAATGATTCGCATTGGTTTGATATTATTTTTTTCGCAAATGTATTAAAAAACGTTGTTCGATACACGAGCGGAAGTGTCATTTTCACTCGTCCCGAGTCTTGACCCTCGCCTGCCGGCTCGGGCCAAGATGCCTCGAGACTCGTGCAAAATGACATACTTTCCGCACTTGTATCGAAAACTACTATTTTACACTATGTGTATTCCATAATATTAATAATTCAACCATGCACATATTGAGTATTGCTATCACAAAAAGGAGATTCTTCTTATTATAAATTGAAGGAATCAATAATAAATAAATATACATCTGGGACATCTTCACACCACGAGTATCTCACCCCAAACTAAGCATAGCTTGTAATGCGAGTGTTTGACTGGAAAACATATTTCTAAATACTTACATACTCAAATAGATAGTAACACCCTGACACAAAACAAACACAATTTTATATTCATCACATTAATGTTTTTCCTGGAAAGGCTCGCACCGGTGGCCTTTCCGTTAATGGAAGACTGAAGGTTTATAGGGACAATCAAACGTATTTGAAAAAGGAAGTGTGTTAACACAACAAGAATGTTGATAGACCGACTACTACCGTGAACATCCCTCAGAAGTATAGCTAGCTGTCCTTTTCAGCTCTATTGACATTTTACGGGACAGCAAGAGTGGCATGAGCGTTAGCGCGTGCTTAGCTTTGATTGACGTTTCTGAATTCACTGGTTACTATCAGAGTCCATTCACAATAGACTATCGTTAGGCAGGTAAGGAGAACACTATAAACCAATAGCCAGGGTATGCTAAACTCGGAATCATGCTTATCGAGATCCATCAAGCCAGTCAAGACTGTAATAAAGTATATAATATATGGTAAAAAAGGTGATTTACCATAAGATGATTTTGGCAAAGAAAGAGATAATGACCTATATTAATCTTCCAGGTAGATAAGCAGGATAAGGATATTGAACAGTGATTTATTCCCAATTAGTAGTAGTAATAGTAGTATGTGAACAAACATAATTGCAGATTAAATGGATAACAGAAGCTAGGAGCAAAGGTGCATACTTCTTAACGAGATTTATTCCACTATTGGAACCTAGTAAAAGCTTTTTTTTTACAATTTGTTCTGTTAAATAAATTTAATCTACGAACTCAAGCTTTATTGGCAAGACAAGTACAAGGAAAAACGTTCGAAGAAGAAAAAATAACTGATAACAAAGCCGGCGTCAATACTGAAAGGGAAAAAACATTAAAGAGCATAATGTGAATCTTATGATTTCGAAATGGTGGCGCCATCTACCTAAAAGTGTTATTGTTGCCTGGTGAGTTTATTTCCTGCATAGGGTAGGACGTTGCTGTAAGGGCCGGCGCCCACTATCGGCATCGGCACGCTTCAGGCTTTTAAGGTGGCAAATAGTAATATACTCTAACGTAATGGCAATAAAGTAGAAAATGCCGAAACAGAAACAGAACAAATGCATTTTGTTTTTACGAGAACACATCACGGAAATTTCTACTTTATTGCCGTAATGTTAAAGTATATTGCTATTTGCCACCTTAAAATCCTGAAGCGTGCCGATGCCGATAGTGGGCGCCGGCCCTAAGTACGTTTCAGTCTAGGTAGCCTAGCGGCGACTAGCAGCAAGCAGGTTGTAATCTATCACTAGATGGCGCCTCTGCGCATCGTTTCACAAAACTTGAAAGGTACAAAGTCAAGTTTGTGCCCGCCAAAAAAAGTAAACTTTTGGTTGAATTTGTAACTGGCTTGTAACTTAGAAACACTCAATGGGAAAGAGTGATGTAATTCAACTGTTTTACCTAATAAGTATTGTAAGTATTATATATTATACCCACCGGTATTGGCAAGAAGTCTTAAGAGCGAACAAGCTATGGATGAATAATATTATAAAACGTCCCGTGCTACAAAGAGTTGGCATGTGGGGCGCTCCTTGACACATACAGCCTAGATCAAGGCACTACTGTCTCTGAAGGATCGCAATTCCTTTGGGTGCGAGGGCGCACCCAGGTAGGGGCAGGTGGGGGCAGCTGCCCCCACCTAGAAGTCAATTTTCTTTACAAGTGGGAATTAAAAACGTGTTTCCTACTCTCTCTACGAAAAACGAAACAGGTATGAGCTACCCCCTCCTAGCTGAAATCCTGGTTACGCCCTTGGGTGCGACGCTTTTCTTAACACTTATCTTCCTGGGGTCTCATTCTCAATGCACACTTCAATTCACTTTGATTATGACCTTCTGTACAACTCAATAACTTCGCGACTGTAATCGTTATTTAAACAGGCTATTTACCTAATGTTCTTATGGAAACTACTTACACATATGAAGCGGCAAGTCAACTTTGTGATATTGATTTGTAGAAAGGTGTCGGTAAGGAGAAAGTCAAGATTTTATATTTGCTATGCTGTAGAGTGATTTGATTTTTATGTTCGGTTATTATCGGTAGGGCCTCAAAAAAACCTTTTTTTATTCTTGTTTTTAGAATTTTTTTGTTTATAATACCTAGATAGTACCACAATGTTTTTGTGACTGAAAGCCATACAATCCAGATGTTATGAATATAAATATTCAAGCACGTCTCTCAATAATTCATGACTATATTGTCTCCTAGGTCAAGATATGACGCAATACGAGAAAATATCCTAACTCGGAAACTACAAACACCACGGAATGTACGATTAGATAGCTTTAGATATACTTTATCTCTGCACTTCCGCTTAACACATTTATGAGACACACTGGATATAATTTCGTTTTCCTAATCGTTTATTTTCGGTATTCAATTATATTTAGCCGGTAGGTACCCTCGTGTACCCACTGTATTTATTATAAATACTATGAATAACACAAAAAAACCCAAGACAGCTAACCATGCGCGTTTTTTACTCGCATAGCGAAGTGTGGGCTTCCGAATGTTACGTTCACCATGACGGCATAAAATCAGCGTGCCTCAGGCTATCCTGTCTGGAATATATGCTTATGTTCCTACAATTTATGTTATTAGTGTGCAATATCCCACGACGGACCGAGTGCCCTGCCTACTGCCAGCGTCCCCAACTGGTAATAAAATTATGTTACATTACATTTTAAAACATTAACTAACTACATAGGTTCTGTGTTATCTCCAATTAATTGGAAATGGCCTATCAGCCAACACTGAACTGACAAAAGGGCTCTTATCAGTGAGTGGTCCGCGATTGATTTAAAATTATCGACCGATTTCAACTATACATTTTATCTAAATCGCCGTCAACATGTGAAACAAGGTTAGCGTGTGTAGTTTATAACGTGGTGGAAATTGTTTGGCTACAGTTGGAGGTTAAAGTGCTTTTCAGGTGTATCTGCTTGTTACACGGCAGTAAGTGATGGCACTAACGTGAATGTTTTAATTGAATTATAAGACTGGCGACTTTACCTTGCATTTTATACGTAGAAGCCATCATGTGAAGTGAACTAAGCGGGTCTTTTTGGTTTTAATAGTAAACATGCTGTGAATAGAGTACGTAAAACCCCTGAGTGCCTTAAATGTAGCGATTGGTAAGAAGCTTAAGTGTAGTGAAAGGAACACGATGGAAATAAGAAGGTCTAGTTATTACGAGAATAAATATGGAACCACGAAAAAGGCTCGAGTTCTGGTAAGTGTTTTAAATCTTGTCATAAACTACTTTGCCAGCAACAGGGGAAGTTAAAGAAAATTATTAATTTATCCGTGAAAACATGTGTTGGTAACTACTTAACTATACATAACTACTTCCGAACACGTTTGGCAGATCCTGAGCGTAAACTCTAATGTATTTAATGAGAACTCTATAGAAGCTAAATAGGCGGAAATTTCAAATGTGTGGCATCTAAATCTGTAAGCTAAGTGTACGCAGTGGTGAGTTCCTAAGTATAGATCCATTGCATGCACCACTCACTGTCGCACTCAGAGACGTCAATTAACGTTAATGGTTCATTAGCGTCAAAATCCCATTTTTCAAAAGAGACTTTATAACAAATAGAATAAATAACTTTTAAGAATGTAAAATTTTGACTCTAATGAACCATTAACGTTAATTGACGCCTCTGAGTACGGCGGTCAAAATAAGACGGCGATTGTCATAACGACCTGTCACCCTGTACAGGTACACTACTATGGTTACTATGAGTATAAGTAGATACCATATTATCATTCCAAATGGTGCCAAATAGAGGGGGGATTAACTGAAAAATAAGATTACGACTTCATAGAGGATTTCTTTCCGTACGTATAATTCTATAAGATACCCATTTCAATTATTTAATAAAACTAAAAAGTGTTCGCATAATTCAGCTACTCAAGGAAACATTAGCTAAAGATAGGATCCTGCTTAACTAGCAAAATCAAAGACAAAAGCACTCGGTGGCATTGTTTCGTCGCAGCCATTCAGGGCACTTCGCCCCTCACCTCGGTAACTTCGTTGTGGACAAAACTAGTAGCCAACATAACATACAAAAGTTATCGTACTGGTACTGGCTGATGTGGTGTTTTTTTATTATAATAATCATTTATTGAGAGATAACATTGATCCACGGGTTAGTAATTCACACTTAAAAACTAATGTTAGTAACAAAAATTTCAGTATTCAAATAAAGGTTAAAATAATTACAAATTAGCATTTGATCACCACGCGAACCATATGCTTCAACAAAGGAGAATCATAACTCTCAGCAACGGTCTTTAAGATACTAGACGTTATTAGATGCTAGACGTGTTACAATAAAGTATTTACTTATTGTAGGCTGCTTTTATAGAATCTAGAACTGGCTGTTTGAGTAGTGCAAACAGTATTAAAAAAAACTGTTTTGAAGATGAAACTATGAAACTCTGGCTGTAGCTTTTGTTTCATCCGACGTCAATCTTGTCGCAAGTTTTGAAAAATCGCGTGTCTCCACAAGGAATTTAACAATAGTAGAATAGTATTTGATTTTATTCCGAAAATAAACAGTAGCCCTCATAAACCAAAGCTCATACAGCAGTCTAGCAGACCTATCACAAAAATAACGCATACATTATTTACATTCATATCAGCTAGCAAATATTATAAAGTTTGTATTGCACAAATCAATCATCCTTATTCATCTATTGCACAAAGTTAGAGGTAAACCACGGACGTAAAATAAAGACGGACGCCACCTCGCCTAATCATGAGTGAAGCATATTATCAGTTTAGGTGTGACTGCACGTGTCATTGGCGCTGTCACACGGAGTAAAATGTCGTAGTTTGTAGCACCTAGTGTGTTTGCGTGAGTGTAGCAGGTCACGTACAACAAACGAAACCTTGCATGCTAACCATTTTTTAGTGTGATGTTCCTTCCGTCATTCTTTAACATCTGTGGAGGTAAACATATAACAATATTTAACGTTCAACATAAAGCCAAACCGCAGACATACTTAGGCGTCAAATATAGCAATACTGCAGGTACTAAGTGGTAGTTAAGTGACATTCTGAGTCCAGCTTTTAGCTCCTGTCTTTGCGCGGCCGAATGCGCCGACCGAACGGACGGCGAGGGTCCGCTCTGACCCCCCACAGGTCCTGAATAAATAAGCTATGGCTAAGTCTGTGCACGTTTGGAATAGATAATGTGTGCATTTTTGAATATATGGATAAATGGATGGATATTTATTTAAAATCTTTCACATTTTCAGCGGATTTCAATGTGATTTATTTCCATCAGTTTTAAAACTTCGGCTTTGTTTGTATGTACAATATTTACAACAAAAAATGACTTTTTTAATATTGGTCTTCAAAATGACCTCACTCCACCTGACAGGAAGCAGCCGTGAGGTCCAGATATGGGGTTGAGAAGCACAGTAATGGAAAACTACTTTGCTGGTCAATCTCATTTTGAAGGCCTGCATAAATGCCTTTTCACTCCCCGCTTAAGAAAAAAAAAAGAAAAAGAAAGAAAGTCTGTGCACGTTTGGAATAGATAATGTGTGCATTTTTGAATATAATGGAATATTTAAATACCCATTTCCGGTCAGTCCGCCTTGCTCTATTGCAAAGGAATGACATTTGGCAAGAGCGAGAGAAAAAACGGAAATGGGGTAACCTAAAGTTTTGCAATGGTTCACTGGTAATAATTTATTACTTAATGCAAATAAAACAAAGTGTATAAAATTTTCTATGCCTAACGTGAAACAGGCAGATACTTTTGTTAATATGAATGGTGAACCCTTAGAATTCACGGATTCCACTGTATTTTTGGGTATTACTGTGGATTCTAAGGTACAGTGGGGTCCGCATATTACAACCCTGGCAGGGAGACTTAGTTCAGCTGCTTTTGCAGTGAGAAAGATAAGGCTCTTGACGAATGTTGAAACTGCTAGATTAGTGTATTTTAGCTACTTCCATAGTATTATGTCGTATGGTCTACTACTGTGGGGCTCTGCGGCAGATCTTAACACCATTGTTGTTCTTCAAAAAAGAGCCATCCGCTCTATTTACTGCCTTAGGCCACGCGACTCGCTTAGGGAGGTATTTAAGGAGATAGATATTTTAACTGTATACTCTCAATTTATTTTTGATAATATAATGTATGTGCGTAAAAATTTGCATCTTTTCCAGAAAAATAGTGATGTTCATAAACTAAATACTAGAAATAAAGCCAAACTTAGAATTCCTAATCTTAGACTACACAAAGTAGGCAAATCATTTGTTGGCCAATGTATAACTTTTTTTAATATGCTACCTCAAACTCTTATTGAGCAGCCTCTTTACAAGTTTAAGTCACTGGGGGGCTAAAACGGTAACATTTAGATGATTCATATTATGAAACATCTAACTGACGTTTCATCCAGGCCGCGGTCCGTTTCGAGTCAAAAGCGAGTAATAGCGCGCTGACGTCGCTCACGTTCATACAATTTATCAATTCGGGATGCGTGTGAGCGCGCTGTTACTCACTTTTGACTCGAAACGGACCGCAGTCTAGATGAAACGTCAGTTAGATGATTCATAATATGAAATGCTAAAATGTTGCTGTTTTAGCCCCCCTTGTTAAAGCGAAATTAATGAAAAGAGGTTACTATAATGTAGATGATTATTTGAAGGATAAGAATTTGTGGTCATCATAGATATACAGACCTACCAACTTATCTGTGAAATGGAGAAAATTGGAACTACGACCGCCATGTTGAAATGTCATTCGATTGTCCGTATCAACTAATTTTGAGTACTACGGTTGTTTTATTGTGATATTTCGGAAATTATGAAGTTGAATATGCCGAAAGCCATTAAAAGTGATGCTCGAAACATTATTCATAAGGTTGAAACCTTTTTCAAAGCAGAAGATCGGGCGAGGTCTCCGATTATTCCATTTACCAAAATATACAAACGAATTTCGGCTGCAACAGGTTAGTGTTGTCAACTTTATTTTCATAAATACCCATATACTTAACCAAATATTTAAGTCTACGGAATATTTGTATTTATTCTTACTGTTGGTTAACGCAACGGTAACGCACATCTAATATTTTACCTATTAAATGGATGAGCCAACTAACCTGCCGGTTTTCAAATTTCGATGAAAAAAATAATCCTATGTTTCAGGTGTGAGTCAAGGACTCATTTCAAAAATAGATAAAGAGGGCATGCAGCAGAAGACACTGTTACTAAAATTCGGACACCAGGCAAGGAAAGATAAAAGTGGAATCATACACGTTGATGATTTTGACATGGGAGTTATACGGAGGAGAGTAACATGAATTTGATTCAGCTAAAAACGAGGTGGTGTTAAAAACCTTTTAGAGGTCTTAAAGACAGAAATAAATTACACAGGACAGCGATGATGATGTCGGTAATGCAGTTTCATCTAAAGATCATTACTGCAAATCTGGTTTTTAATAAATAATTGTACAGCAATTTGGTTTTTTTATTACATTCATTAGGTACTTACCACTGCGAATTATTATTAATATATCGTTGTTAGGGGTTGTTGTGTCTTTGGTACATAAATCACATTGAATGAATGTTTTAAGTGTGGAACATTTAGTATGATTGATAAGTTTTCCAGATTCTAGTTTATCTCTATTAACTGTTTTAGCTACCAAACCTTAATATCTGCAGGATTTCCATTTCACTGGATCACTTTCTAAATAAAGCCATTTTTTAATCCTGAAGGAGAAATGTTTAGCGTACCTTCTCAACTACAAATATATTTTTTTATTTATAAATAATTACAACATCTATTTACATTAATATTTATTTAATACTTATTTCTTATGACAAATTACCTACTTCTAAAACTTACTCAATTTTGGGGACCTTATATTAATTAGCAACACTGAATCGACGGTGTCGTCCTCTTTCAGTTCACAGATAAGTTGGTAGGACTGTAATCTGCTCCTCTGCACATTTTGTGTCTTGTCTATACTAGATATGTAACGTATACTACTATTGTAATCAAACAAGATTGAAAAGAGTAACTATCGAGTTTCTTGCCGGAATCTTCTCGATAGAATCAACTTCCGAACCGGTGGTAGAGTCACTTTGTTCATTTTGATTTTCTGTCTTGACGTGTCATAAGTGCTTGTAATTAAGCTTACATGAATAAATGATTTTTTTACTTTACTTTACTTTACTTTAATGTGCTGTTGACTGTACAATACCTATTTACAACAAAAAAATCTAAACGGTCATAGTTGTTTTTTACCAAACCAAGACCTGTAAAGTTGTAGGTAACCGGCTATTTTGGTACAAATACTTACCTGTTTCATTTTGTTTTTTTTGAAATCGCGTCTGTGTTTCTGATTTTGAGAATTTGCGCGAATCTTGAAAATCCCATTTTGTTATCTATATTATATTTTTATGTTCTATTTATTTAAATTTCTGCTCTTTACAAGAAAGTAGAAGTGGAAATATTACAAAGTTACTGAGTGAAAGGAATAATCTACAGAATACTTTATAAAATAAAATCCATTTGTGGAAAGTTTCGCTAGTAGTAGGATACCTATTATCTTATTTCATGATATTATACGAGCCGAAAAATTCTGTTCTGTGTAATATGATAAATGAATCAATTTTCCAAATATGTCAAATGTACGAGTACATAGGTAGCATAAAGAGAGATAGTTAGAAAATTTATTGAGCGAACCGATGACCACCTATTATTTTTTACTTGTACAGTCAGCTTTCATTAAGTTGATGAGTGCTGACAGAGTAGTCAAAAAGGGTACCCTCATGATTTCTCGCCTTGGTGTGGCGAGGGGGCTTAGTGCTGGAACCGCTGGGAAGCCAACTGAACTCAGGCGTGGCAGTGTGGCTCGTGGTTATAGGCCCAGTAGGGTCTGCGTACGGTGGGAGCCAGCGGGCCGGAGTGCGGTGGTGCTCTGGCTCTGGTTGGTGGGGGCCCCGATAGAGGCACTGGCGTCGAAGCAGTGCGATGAATCTATAGTGGATCCAGCTTCGCCGTCAAAGTACTATAGTTCATTTGACCACCCTACGCATATCTGCGCATATCATGCTGGAATATCAACAACACACACAAATGAAAAATTATTCTGCGTAGACGTAAAAGGCTAGCGCGAATCGGCAATATCTCCCTTAACAATGAATAAATATTGGAGGCCTTTGTTCAGTAATTAAAGTCTTTACATTATTAAATTATTTCTTTATTTTACAGTCAGGTAACAACTTAGTCGTAAACCAACTCAAAATTCGAAGTAGGTAGAGGTTTAAGAAACGAATTTCAAAAATCTAGAGAACGCGAGTTCTCACGTCACCATTTGCAGCAGGCTAAAACCACACATTTCATGCTATGCTATATGCATTAATCCTATTATAAATCCTTTCATCCCAGCTTGCAACTAAGCGTCTTGAAAATGTCCAAGATTCCTAAAGACTGTTTCTGCACCTTACGACAGGTGCTGCCTTTCTCAACAATATTTTCCAGTGTAAAAACAGAAGCTCTAAATAACACCATGTAGGTGGCCATAACACAGAAACCTATTCCAGATTAACTTGTAATGGTAGTTTTCATTCAGAAAAAAATATAGATACGACTCGTACTCGTAGATTAACGATTTAATAAAACTAGTGAAAAACTCCATTTTAATAATGTTTTCTAATATTTACGCGAACACTATTCATCGAAATAAAAAAACTTTACGGATTCTACTCGCGGTCTTATATTTTCTTTCATTTTCTAACCCGACGTTCCGACTACTTTACAGCAGCCGTGATCACGGGATGACAAAGATGTTCTATATCACAAAACAGTACAATTTTTTAGCAACCCCCACTCAACTACCGTCATTTCCACTAACATTATTGGAAATGTTCCTATCCACGCAGTACGAACTAATCTAACTAAATGAAAGAAAATATAAGACCGCGAGTAGAATCCGGATAGGGTTTTTGTATTTCCATTTTAATAATTAAGTAATATCCACATCAATGTGGGCTATGCAAAGTGCAACTTGATATCGAATATCATCTGATATTATGTGGGGGGTGTCTGGGCGGGCTTTTAATTAGCATGTTCCATAAGGGTATCCCAAGCCAGCCAATTAAGAAGATAGAATGCTGAGCGTGCTGGAATTACATATGCCGACGTTGCTTTATTTTATAAATCATGGGTAAAGTGTAGATTGAGAAATGCAGCCCTGTAGAATAATATTAAAGGACGTCTTTGAACTTAAAAATACCCTGCTGGTAAATATAATCAAAAGTATGTTAATAGTTATTTGCAGTATAACTAATGTCAAAATGTTTTTCCATGAATGAAGTAAAATTAACACGTACCATTTTCAAGCAAATGAAATATTTTTTTTTTAGCGTAAATCCATAAAGGTACTGCTTCTGAGTCGTTTCTAAAAAATGCAGACCACTGTAAAATCTCCTGTACGATGCAGAAGGCGACGAAAACATAGACAGTGTTTATCAATAATAATGTTTAATACAGGAAACAGTTAAGAAAGCAAACTGCATAGCGATTTCTTGAACTCAGTACCTAGTGGAAATGTGTTAGAATAGAATAGAAGACGTTTATTTGGCACATTCAAAACAAAATCAAATAATATACACCAAGGAAAAGAGAAATACAAGAGACTCAAATCTAACAGATTAATACTAAATATTGGTGCCAAATACTTAGGCCTTCGCTCAGCATGTGTCGGGGCAGAACGCCACGACGCTGATTTTCTGCGAATGCCTTTGCGTTAACAGCACAGGTGACTGGGACCAAACAAGAGATTTGGCGTCCAACGTGTGAAAGTGGCTGGGCGGTGGATCTGCCTGCCTGCAGTCAATTACCGATGTACAGAGGCGTACACATCAACCTTTACATAGAGGCACCTTATGCGGCTAACATTAGACCCATTTTGCAATGGTTTTGTAAAGGTTGATGTGTACTTACTCTGTACGTTACGACACAACTTCCGCACCGACGGGCTGTAGAGAGATTCTGTCATTTCAATTTCACAACGCTGTCCGTAGAGTTTAGCGAGACTGTGACATAAAACATAAAAAGGTGAATTCTAAGCCCATTTCGAGTTCAAAATCAGTCTAAAGAAGACGGGCGAGGTTCCTTCAGATAGAGCCCCAACTATAATAGGCCTCTTCGTGAACGAAATTAAAAAAGATTTGTACAACCTAACACTGCCTAACATCAAAATGATACTAAAACTTACCCTCTAAAAGTTAGGAATATAGAGATATAAAAATAATCAATTAAAGAAGATAGGTTAAAATAACATCAGGTTATAAAGAGTTTTTCATTAATTTCTGTATCATGCATCGGAGCAAAGTGCTTCAATTGTAAGTCCGAGAAACACGCGTAGTGCAAAGATAAATCACTGTAAAAACACCACGAAATCTTTGCAAACGCAAGCAAGCACGAAATCGAAGTCAACAACAACAACAACAGTCTGACTTTGACGTTTGACACAATGTGACATTTAAACGTTCCGTTACTGGCATTTATTTAATTTCTTTTGCTGTTTGACTTGCCATTGAACCATTTTGTTAAAATCTAGTCACTTAAAACATTGTAATGTAGCTAGAGATGCTTTAATAACAGTAAAATAAGAACAGCAAAACTTGTCAAAACAATACAACCTAGATGAAGGTTCAGTTTAGAAAGAAAGCAAAATAACACTGATGCATGAACAAAAACGTCTTTCACTTATCCGGTTTTCTCTTAGACAATATAGAATCTTCTTAATGCTCTAAGGGTTTTCTGTTTAGTTTCATCATTATTTACGACATTTTGATAATATACTGCCGTAAATTATTTAAAAATCAAATCTCTGTTCTACGAAATCCTATAAATTATGGATAGAAATCTACCAATACCATTTTATAAAGTTATTATCAGTCTCAACGTGAACATTCCCAAATAATGGTTGGGTCGACATTCGCCATTCTTCTTTGTCTAAATGTTGCTGTAGCATGACGAGCCATCATAACTAATTAAATATGAAATAAACACATCATAATATAGTTACATCATTATGAAATTTGATTACAACACTTAAGTTAAAAAAACAAACCGCACTTGGACCCACTGGCCCACAAATTCCATCAGTTTTACATCTTTAGGGGTGATTATTTTTAGGGCTACAAACCTACTTACATTACATTTCCCAAATATTTTTCTGACTAACGAATACCTTATACGTCCAATACAAAATGTCATCCCCTATATTTTCAATCCTACCTCTTCGATGAAAACCTTGAACGTGTTAATAAATTCTGAGGTAACAAACATGAAAGAACACAACTACTCAAATTGAGAACCTACCCCCGAATTCACAAACGCAAATTAAGGTTGAGCACCCCTCAGAAGTATAGCTGAACCTTTCAGTTCAATTGACATTTTACAGGACAGCATGAGTGTGAGTGCGTGCTTAGCGTTGATTGACGTTTGTGAATTCGGAGGTTACTCTGCTTCTTCTTGAAGCCGTTTAAAGTATGCGGTATTTACCGTACTGCCTACTACACCTTCACACCAGCTAGTGGAAGGCGGCCCTAACACTCTAAGATATTCAATTATTGGCTCCCCTGGCCGCGATTTCTAGTGATCTCGCTCCAGATTTTTTTACAGAGCGCAAAGTGGATATGCCTGTCTTTTCCACTTATTTTATAGAGAAGCGTTTCTAGAAAAGGCGCTGCCAATAAAGGTTGGAATGAAGGAGTTTTAGTGAATAGGTATTAATTATGGGGGAAAAGTGGGACAGTGCGGTGCGAATGGACATACTATATACAAGTGGTCACATATCGTAGGTTTCCTGTTATTTTATGCCTTCTCACTAATGCACCATAGTAATGTTTATAAAGAAGAACAACCATTTCGTACTCAAAAATGAAAGTGCCGACCAGACAAAAATAATACTGGCATCCTATTGGAAATGACGACGCTCACGCACACATTCAAACCGAGAGCGGCCCGTTCGTATGTAGATATTTTACTATTCTCTTGTCATGATTTCGATTGAAATATTTAGATATTAATTTTATTCTTGGCAACACTGCTCTGCCCCGCGCGGTCTGTTGTCGCTCACGGGAGGGGAGCAGTGGGGCTAAAGGTTATAAAAACGTCAGAGAGTCAGTTGTGCGGGCAGTCTTGTTTCAACCGTCGACTAGTGAACTACTCCAACTGTGTGTACTGTGTAATTCTAGTAAAAGTGCTTATGAATTAAATAAGTTATTCTGAGGAGTGCAGTATTTCATTTCATTTCAGAAGAGGGATACACCAAGGTATGTACGCTCACATAATTTATTTTAAAAAGCAACCGAATTCAATAAACTCCTAGAACAATTTAAATGGAAAAGGTATAGTTTTAGACGCAAGCTAAGTGAATTTGAAAGGATTCATATTGTAAATTAATTATTGCACTTGGTCAAGGCTACCCTTCGGCAGTGCATGGTTTTTTTGCAGAATAATCACTTTCCCACGAGGATATCAAACACTGATTTGCGTGATTTTATTTTGTAAAATTGACGCACTTGATCGAGGCCACTCTTCGATAGTGTATATATTTTTGCAAAATAATATTCATCATTGAACTATAATATTTATTAATTTTCATGGAAAGATATTTAACATCGATTTGAGTGTAATTATTTTATTAAGAGCAGCACTTGGTCGAGACTACTCTTCGACAGTGCGTGTTTTGGCAAAATAATATTCACTAGCGATGGATATGTTATTAGTTTTCATGTAAGGATACATTCACATGGATTTATTTTGCAAATAACAGCAGCACTTGGTTGAGGCTACTCTTCGACAGTGCGTGTGTTTGTTTTTTGCAAAATAATATCAGATCGTGAGAAATAAGAGTACGTGCTTTTAGCGGACGAAGGTATCTTGTAAATTGTCAATGTATTGGGTCGAGGCATTCGACAGTACATATTTTTGCGGGATACCTGGTCCGCAAACAAAGTTCGCGATATAGTTTTTGGGATTTTGTGGATTTATTCGCAAATTGTACCTCACTCGGCCGAGGCTACACTTTGGCAGTGCATGCCTTTGCGGGTTATCCACAACTTTGATGGCCTGGCGCGATACCTTATTTAAAATGCAGATCTTAGACTACAGGAAGAATGCGCTCAGTTAAAGTACATTAGTATATTCGTTCAATTGTTGAGTGGACTAGGGATGTCCGCTGGATCTGTATGAGTGGACTGTAAATGTTCACTGGACTAGTAATTTTGAGTGGACTATGAATGTTCACTGGACTAGTAATTTTGAGTGGACTATGAATGTTCACTGGACCAATAATTTTGAGTGGACTATGAATGTTCACTGGACTAGTAATTTTGAGAGGACTGAGACAGTTCACTGGATTGATATTTGAGTGAACTATGAATGTTTGCTAGATTATTATTTGAGTTAACTATGGAGGTTCACTGGATTAATGTTATAGTGAAGTAGGTTTTAGCATGATCATTACTATTCTTGGATATCTGTGTACGATGTGTCCTCTGGGTCACAGTTTATAGAGCAAATTGACTGTGAACTGTATAGTCTATTAAGGTTTTGAGATATTTTTAGGGATTAAAATGAGTACTATTCATAATTCATTTATTTACTGCATACTTGTGGTAAGTTAGAGATATTATATAAATACAAGTACAAACACACTAAAAGTACTATTGTGTTTGTGAGAGAGATACAGAGAATGACATGAGTGATAAAAATTGAGTAAAGGTTGTTTTTGACGGTTTTACTTATTTCCTTATGATCTGACTCCGAAGTTGAATGTATTGTTTGATTTGGTCAAACACACTAGGACAGACGACTGGTCAGAGGAATGTATTTTTGAAATTACAGTTATGCCGCTGGTAGCGGACGATGGAAGTACGCCCCCTTCGACGCCTCCAAAAAGGAGGCATAGAAAGAAGAGGAAGAGAAGTACTACGAGCTCTTCTTCCTCCAGTGAAGACTGCACACCTAGGAAGGCGCGTAAGCAATCGAGTAGATTAACTACCAGTGATGTTCTGAAGCTTTTAGCTGGCTTCAGAGGAGAATCAAGTAAGAGTACATTCTTCAATAATAATAGCTTAAATAATGTCGTTCCCGAATTCGACCCTGCAAATAGAGCTCAAACCATTGAAAATTGGCTTAGAAAAGTAAACGAGTGCGCTAGTATTTATGGATGGGAGGAAAAACAAGTTATTCATTTTTCACTCCAAAAATAACCGGATTAGCGAAAAAATGGTTCGAAGCTCTACCGACTGTGGTTTACTCATGGAGTGAGTGGCAAGTGAAACTTCAGAAGGCGTTCCCTAGTGAAGAGAACTACGGACGACTTTTGGAGGAGATGCTCAGTCGGACCTCACGGAGTGATGAAAGCTTTCGCGAATATTTTTATGACAAACTTAGTCTACTGAACCGCTGTGAAATAACTGGGAAGAAGGCGGTCGATTGTATCGTGCATGGTTTAAGCGATGAGTCAGTTAAGAGTGGTGCACAAACTCTCGATTGTAGGGAGCCCGAAGGGTTGTTAAACTTCTTATGTTCACAACGTCCGCAACCCCCAATCCAGAACAAGAATCATGAAAGGGGTAGTCAGAGGGTCGTGATTGGTCACGGTTTTAATGCAACTACTGCAACAACAAAAAAATCTACCGTGATTTGCTTCAATTGCCGGTCCAAAGGACACCCGTTTTATAAATGCCCTAATCCAATTATAAAGTGCAAACGTTGCTATAGGATAGGTCACGACAATGATGATTGTAAGTTATCACCATTACAGAAACCGTTAGACAACGAGGAATGATTATCCTTCAGAGAAAAAGACTTTGAAAATTGCTGTTTCTAATAGTGCTATATAATGACAAAATTTTTAAGCCAGTTCTCTTAAACGACAAATCTTTGGAGGCATACGTAGATTTCGGTAGCGAATGCAGTTTGGTTCGTCATATTGACGCCAATAACATGCAATTAGCTGAAAACTACGACGGACTTCCTACGAGGATTTGGTAATTCATCGATTCAGCCCCTGTACAAGTCCAATGTTACTTTAAAAACTTCGTGTTAAAATGCGCAGTGATATGGCTAATAAATTAGAGATCGACAATGAACGTCATACTGATAGTGTATAGGCAATAGGACAGGAAGTTAGTTACAATACAGCAATGACGGTCATCATCATCATCATATCAGCCGAACGACGCCCACTGCTGGGCATAGGCCTCCCCCAAAGATCTCCACAACGATCGGTCCCGCGCTGTCCGCATCCAGCGATGATGGTAATAGCACCAAACTCCTTTCTAAGTTCATTGGTCCTTAATTATAAGGTTTTGGAGGTCCTAGGGTATGATCGGTATAGAGTAACTGAGGTACCCGGTTTGCCTAAGAGAGGTAAAGCATATGAATAAGTAATAGCTAAAGATAGGATGAGACCTTGGATCCACGTGAAAGCCTTAGAGATACACGGTAGTGATAAAAGCAGTTCTAGCGATGTAGACAGAGATTTATATAATTGTTTGTAACCGTACCTACATGAGATCAGCCACGTCTTCCAGTTATTTGTAGAATAGGAGATAAGTATTAAACTATCCAGGAGTAATGATAAGGCAATCAAATTGTATTTTATTTATTAATTTACTTGTGTGGTACGAATGTTATTATTGTGGTTTAAATATATTTTAATTAGAGAGTACCAACAGCTAAAAATTGTACTATTGTGTATTTGCAAAGAACTCCCACGTGTCATTTATTTCATAACAATATTATAATGTCTATTGGTAATGTCCAAAATCTGTTAACATTATAATAAAAGAAAACCTGAGTCCATTTTGTAAAATTTTTAAGCTAGTGGATTATTAGTACATTATGGTACAAGTGTGTAATGTTGGTGGTTGCCGCTGAGGCGCCATTGAGACCCGAGCCGTAGGCAAGAGTCTTAGGGGAGCCGAGTACTGTAATCGTCGGTGCACACGTGTATCATACGACGTTTTTAAACACAATTGTGAAGATAATAAAGTTGGAAACTAATTTAATTTAGTTAATAAAAGTTTTTTTTATATACTACCTACTCGTCAGTGGCACATTATGTGTCATGTAAACCTTTCTTAAAGTACTTCCTTTATAAGTCATTATAGTCATGTTGTACTGGATTTCATTATGCCCTAGAGCATAAAGTGATTTGAATTTGGCAATGCAAGGCCGTGTAGTCAAAAATGTTTAGGTGCAATGAGATTTTATTCTGAGGTAGGTTGTTTGTTATCGTTTTCTTTGCATATAAAAAAAAAGAGAATTATGAAAGCTTTTCACCCAAAAACGATTCATTCGAATGTTGAACTGGCCACTAATAACTTGGACTTGGAGCATTCTTGTAATATTGTCTTAAAAGAAAAAGGGCGCCAACCGCTCAAATATGTAGCTATGCTGATAAATTTAATGTACCAAAGAATGTAATTTACCTTTGCATACTTAATGTTTTCCTTGTACATTCTTATAATTTGAAATCAATAATTTATTTGTTGTTGTTTGTTGTAGTTAAACACGATCTTTTTTGTATCGAAGTTTTTTTAAGAACAAAACTTATTTAAGGAATGTATTTAGTTCAAAAATAGTTTATTATTTTTGTAGTCTTTTGTAAATGTATAGCACCGAATGTCATGATTTTGTACTGCATTAGTGCCAACGAAATATATTTATAATAATTTTACTATCAAGTCAATAAAATAATACTGATGACAATATTATCCATCTTAGTAGTACCCAAAAATCATTAGCTATAACATGTGTCGACAATCAAGTATTACTTTCAATTTAATTTTGCGCGTTACTATAAAATATGAATGTTAATTATAGAGAGGTTGTGTACATGACAGTGAGGATGATATAGAACCAAACAACTGACTCTATATTTAATTAAGTAATTTAAGTTTGATTTTAGACGTGCGCCAGGAGGCTGCACGATGTAGGATGGCCGAATGTCATGATTTCGATTGAAATATTTAGATATTAATTTTATTCTTGGCAACACTGCTCTGCCCCGCGCGGTCTGTTGTCGCTCACGGGAGGGGAGCAGTGGGGCTAAAGGTTATAAAAACGTCAGAGAGTCAGTTGTGCGGGCAGTCTTGTTTCAACCGTCGACTAGTGAACTACTCCAACCGTGTGTACTGTGTAATTCTAGTAAAAGTGCTTATGAATTAAATAAGTTATTCTGAGGAGTGCAGTATTTCATTTCACTCTGTTTACTGTGACATTGGTGTCTCCACATATAATGCCCGACACAGTGATGCGCTTGACCCCCAAATTGTAGGGATTGTGCCTATAAAACAGGGTTATTTGTACTTAACAAACAGATACATTGGCCTTGTTTTATGGGAACGATCTCCTTTACTGTAACGGTACCGGGTGGCTCGCGTGTGTATGTTTTTTTTTATTGGCAAAGTTTTACAAGAGGATATCGCTATTTTTAAATCTATCTTCTATATATATAAAAGAAAGTCGTGTTAGTTACTCCACTTATAACTCAAGAACGGCTGAACCGATTTAGCTGAAAATTAGCATGGAGGTAGTTTAGAGCCAGGAGAAGGACATAGGATACTTTTTATCCAGTTTTTTTTTTGCGCCTTTTTTTTGTATTTCTTCCAATTAAAAAAAAACCTGCTTATTTATTGCCCTTAAGGCGGATCAAAGTTCGCAGGGTCAGCTAGTTACTTTTAAAATTAATTCGGATGTTGCGCAGCGGTTTAATACGTACTTTGACTGAATTGAACTAAATATTCTCGATGGAAATATGTCGTGATTGCTTCTCATTCCAGTAATTCAGAATATGTTGGTTTTCAGTCGGTTTCATCCATCCGCCTCCAGGTATTTTAATCGGGATAACCCAAATGAAACGCATATAAGTAAAATGTATTTTTTTTGTTTTTTCAATTTGTTGTACCAAGTGCCACTAAATAAATTATTTTTTACTTTTTTACTTTTTACTTTTTTTTAAAATTGTATGAGTACGCACAATACATAGGCTTCTATTTATGAATCCGAAACTGGAAATTACATAAATATTACATGAATTAAAGTAATTATTAAATTAAATATTTTGAAAGTGAAGTTTTATTTCGACCGACTGTTATGTATTTTTCACTGACACGATTTTACTAATTGATTTAACTCGTTTTTTTTGTTGCGATGTTTAATTATGAGTTTCAACGTGATCTAACTCAACAGCAGTGCGTCGGACTTCTACTGACTAAAACCCCAAGGCACTCAACCGTGGCACTTTGGCGTCGAAGCTACCTACCGAAAGTAATACCGTACTGCTCCGCAACCAGTAATGGGGCCTCCGCCAACCGACCCCCCAACAAAGGGGGGAGGCCACGAAAGCGCCTGGAGTACGTAGGCACTTTCACAGTCTCGGTGGGCGCCGTGCAATGCAAGCCAGAGCCTCCCCGCACTCCGGCCCGCTGGCTACCACCGTACGCAAACCCTACTGAGTCCGCAACCACGAGCTACTCTAATGGTGGCTCCGCTGCCGCATCCGGCGGTACGGCGGGATCAGCCATGGATTACTGTACCCCACCACCCCACCAGCCGATTGTGCGCCACTGGGCTTGCGACAACAATTGTCGCCCTTACGGGCTGCAGCGGGTGGGTGACCAAGTCCACCACACTGCCACGCCTGAGTTCGCTTGGTTTCCCGGCGGTTCCCCTTATCATCGTTACTAAACCACCTCGCCACGCCAAGGCGAGAAGTCACGAGGGGGACGAATGTGTAGCCTTTATTAAGGCTAAAATAGTGGCTGGAGTAGTTCGACAATTCGATTTTATTCATCCGCTTTTAGTGAATATAGTTATAGTCCAGTCATTATAGTAAGTTCACCTCGGAATTCGAGATACCCAGCTGTAAGTCTGTAAATACTTGTATATTGACACCCTAAAAGTTGTCTCAAAACCTACATATGGTGGGGTGTACGCAACTGTCAAATTTCAAGGTCAAATGTCACAAAAATCGATTTTTTGTAAATATCTCATTTCCTTTGGGTTTTTTGCTATTTGTATGTACTATCAATATTGTAGAATACAAAATTCTCTACAAATTTCGTTTCAAAATTTTTTTCATACGGTGATTCGTTTTCGAGATAGAGGGCGGAGAGCGCGCGGTCACAGTATCACTTCAGGTCAACCGGTGCCTCCGGTCAAAAACTTAAAAAGTGAAAAAATGTGAAAAGTCTCGATCATCTTCGTTATCTGCATTACGTCAAGTCCACAGAACTTAATAAAGCTGTGCTGCTTTCAAATATTCCACCAACAAGTCCAGCTGCTCATGAACATTGTAAAAACAACAACGTGTATATTATCAAGTTCGAACTTGGTTAGGGCATGATTTGGAACCCCAGGTATGGGGTTGGGCAATGCGAAACGATTTTCGACAACGTTGTTGTTTTTACAATGTTGATGAGCAGCTGCACTTGTTGGTGGAATATTTGAAAGCTGCACAGCTTTATTAAGTTCTGTGGACTTGACGTAATGCAGATAACGAAGATGATCGAGACTTTTCACATTTTTTCACTTTTTAAGTTTTTGACCGGAGGCACCGGTTGACCTGAATTGATGCTGTGACCGCGCGCTTTCCGCCCTCTATCTCGAAAACGAATCACCGTGTGAAAAAAAATTTGAAACAAAATTTGTAGAGAATTTTGTATTCTACAATATTGATAGTACATACAAATAGCAAAAAACCCAAAGGAAATGAGATATTTACAAAAAATCGATTTTTGTGACATTTGACCTTGAAATTTGACAGTTGCGTACACCCTACCATATGTAGGTTTTGAGACAACTTTTAGGGTGTCAATATACAAGTATTTACAGACTTACAGCTGGGTATCTCGAATTCCGAGATTCTTACCTAATTTAAGCTTAAATGACTGGACTATAGTTGGGTTAACTCGTTAGGTGACTAGTTACGTTTTACATTTACGTAAGGTAAATTACGTCACGTTGCGACGGCAATTTACAAGCTATTTTCCTTGCCAATTAAAACAGGGATTCAATTTATGAAGACTTTTGAGAATATTTCTCATTAATTTTTTTATTTTAGCATTGTGCACTTTACTAGCGTTTTAATGTAGTTCTTTAAGAGGAATAATTACTAATGTTAAGTAAAGTTTAATCGCACACACACTACAAAAATATTTTGGCACACCATCGACCATACAAAATACTATTGGACATGGAAAGCCTGGAGACTTGTTGGAATGCCTTCCAAATTATTAACGACGAAGAGCAAGTATAGTGGTGGATTTCACGGACGAGGGTAGGTCTTATATCTACGCACTTAAGCTGAGATTAACTATGGACATCACTGTATTTGATTGGTGAAAGAGTGGACTAAAGTAATTATTAATTATATTGTTGTTGTGCAGTTTTAACCCTTATGGTCTGTAGTAGTCAGCAACTTGTCACTGTTTTTTAAGTGGGTGTTTTGATTTGATTTAATGCTATTTTACGTATCCACGTAAATCTGAGAAAACGACAACTAACATGGTATTCTATTTACAGGGTGACTTTGCAAGTACTTATATTTTTTTTAAATAAGCTCTATTGAACAATATAAAACTACGTCTTCATCGTATTTTCTTCAAATAGTGGTTGATTTTTTAAAAATGTGTAAAATATCTTAATAACTTTTTCTACACATGTAGTTTTTTTCCATGACTGAAGTAAATTGAATAAATTTCAATACAAAATATTATATATTTTGTATTGAATATTTTCTTTTGGTTTCACCAGTTTCCTGGGTGTATTAGTTATATTCCTAATTCGATTTCCTAGCAAAGTGACAAGCATGGCTTTCGTTATGACTGTGCTTGTCTATCATAACGTTTGTCAGACGACGTCAAAACCAGTGCCCCTACAAAGTGAGGCAATTCATCAGGCACTGATATCAGCGTAAACGCTGAAACTCGCACTTGACAACGACTTTGAGCTGTGTAGGTATTGAAGATTTTCCACATAGATAAATACTACGGGTTGACCAAAAAAATATCTTTGAAAATCAGATTTTTAGTATCCATCGTGTTTTCGGCAAAAATAAACTATGGAAAACAAAAATGTAGCAAAACATTTTCGGGATATGGAAATTCGTACTAAAATAGTTTGGATTTGAAAAAGGTAATCCTATCTAACATACCAAATGGTTTGGGGATTTATACAGACTTTCAATATTGTCTTTATTCTATGTAAAAAAACTGGCTATCAGTAGAATAATAGTGAAACCAGCTTCACTGTCTGTTGCGAAGTTTGAAAGACCTAAGCTTACAGAGGGATAGGCAGACGTCTTTGTTCTAACAAGAGCACGGAATTTGTGAGAATGTTAATGGATTTAGATGGTGATGTAATCTACAAATAATATTATGGGCTATTTCGAAATCGTAATAAAAAATGTTTTTTATGAAAGTGGGATATTTCTACATTTGTCTTAACAGAATTGAATTCATTCATTCATTCATTTAGATTACTGAATTCATTAAGACGGTTTGAACCATAATTGTATAAAGCTAGTTATTAACAGTTCCTTTTTTAGGTATAATACGCGAGTTTATGAGTTTTCTTAGAAAACATTATATTGGAGATATAATTTTTACCTACAACTATCATGAAAACAATATGTTCTTTTGCTACGTGATGCCGTAGTTCCGTAGCGTACTGTTGTGTTGCAGCGTGTGCTACGAGCAGCTTCGCTAAAGTAATTTAAACAAAATTCAATTTGTTTTATGCAAGTAGACAATTACACAGTTCTATCGAATAGTCATATTTTTATTTTTTAACTCATACTGAACTTCTTGCGGCTGCTAATGATGATGATGATTAAACATTTTTTTTGTAACTCATGTTTGATCTGTGTAGCGATTCACAACCGAGTTATCGTAAGATTCGGTAACTTTTATTTAATTTTAAATCCATTTTTGTGGAGAATACCAGATGCCATAAGCTTTAACACATAAAAAGTTGGAGCGCATTCGCTTAACAAGCGATTTACTAAAATTAAATGTAAGTTACCGAATCGTTCGATAAATCGGTTCTGAATCGCTACCCTGTGCCACCAGGCAAATACAAATGAGTTTAACAACGCTGATTTGTTAATTAATAGTAGAAATGCTAAAGGTAAATTTCGATTTAGTCTATATTACGTGTCCAAGCCCACGTTCCTTTTGCCGTGGGACATGCCCACGCAGACAGCTACAAAGTTGTGGGTTGGTGGAAGTCAGAAATAGCGCGGTCTCTGAACACGTTAGGGGACACTTATTCGATGCAATATTGGAGCAAAAGGACATACTTAAAATAGTTTTTCTCACAGCTAAGTCCAATTGGAATTTTTATTTAGTTATAAGATATTACTGAAATTGCTAAACGTTAGTTGCTGATGAGAAGAATTTAGTTACCTGGGTTTAATAATAAACAACATAAAAGCAACACTTACCATACAAAACGGAATCCCACATCGCCACCCGCAAAGGCAAAGTAGAGATACATTGGGATCCTTTTAGTGCGGTAGACCTGCCTGTTACTGGCAGGGAGTTCAACACTCTCCACACTTCCGAATTAATGATATAGATGATGATGAGATGATTATGATATTGCTTAAAATTAAATTAAAAAAACAGGTTCAAAGCAGAAATAGTTAGAAAAAGAAAGGGAGGCCTTTACTCAAAAGTTTAATCCAAACGGCTAGTTAGGTTCACACCTAAGATAAGTATATTATTAGAACAAATATCACTATTTCGCACTAAAAACTCAAAGTCAATCAAGCGATTGTGCGTTAAATTGCGCGACAAAGCTTGATTTCTTTACAAAGAGCATTCACACTACCC
This sequence comes from Udea ferrugalis, assembly GCA_950022985.1. Lineage (NCBI taxonomy): Eukaryota > Metazoa > Arthropoda > Insecta > Lepidoptera > Crambidae > Udea > Udea ferrugalis. Next base: position 4,934,988 of record OX465515.1, read on the forward strand.
ACTGATTACACAATAACATCTCAGCCCGCGACCCTGTGCTTCATTGAATACCTAAATAAGTAAGTTTAGTTTAGAAAAAAATGAGAAGAAAACGAAAATAGAAATGCAACATCAACAGTGCCAAAGATAGTAGTGTAATTCATAGACTTTTTTGGGCGAAGTAATTTGATGCCCTTGGCATTCTATATTGTACAAAAATATAAGACGTCAGTTAGTCTGTGGCGCGTGGGGAGGGCTGGCGCATGCGCGCGAGTCCTCTTGGGCGTGCGGCACTCCGCAGTCACGCCAGAAGACGGCCACGCTCGGAGCGGTGGCATCGATCCCGGTTCGGTTGCCGCGAATTATCCAAACTCACTGAGGCTCGGTCGCAGCGGTGACCTAACACCATGCAACCGCCCCCTCGCAAGGTAAGACCACCATGAACCAAACACAAACACACAAGACATTCAAAAATAAATAAGCAGTTTAACCACCAAAACATCGAGGCTACATTCAAACATCAACACCGCATCGTGCCTTACTCTTGAATGAAATATCACATAAACCTGTTTTTATTTTATGTCAAAAGCATCGTGTGTATTACGGGTAGTAATTATATAAGTTTTAGCGGAAGTGTTGTGTTAGTTCCGAGGTCCGCGGAGGGTGCGTGAGGAGTGCGTATCGTTAGGTAATGTTACGTTACTCCCGTATTTTGAGTGTCTTTAATCTGGAGGGCGCCGAGTGACACACTGACGGGAATTTAATCAATAACAACAGATGTGTATTAGCTAATCGTGTTACCAATCTCTTTCCAACTCCGTTTTTTTGGCAAAGTAAATTAGTTACTACAAGTTGTTATTTTTTGGGAAAATATCAATAGGGCGATTCTTACGACATTAAAACCCAGTGATGGAGTTTCGTAGCATTCGTAGCAATTTCGTAGTTATTCCACGCCTGTTGTGAAATTTAGAACGCTCAAATGTATTTTTATACATTCGTTGGCTTAAAATTGTACAAAATAAAGGTTTTCTTATATTTATTGACATAGCATTACTTATCAATTGAATCAGACTGATCAGATCTTTATAGTATTTATTAGGTACTCGTAAAAACAGCAAAATAACATTCAGTGTCACGCGTTCACAACAGTTTGTGTTTGTTTAATAGTTTGGTAATAATAATTAAGTACTTATTCCTAATAATTGGTCGTATTACACGGACGCAACTTGCAGAAACAAATCACACATAAGGTTCGCCTAACGTAGGTATATCATTTTGATTAAATCCAAAATATACTGTTTACCATGCATATCACAATGGTTCATTTCGCGAATTTAACGAATGGTTTTAAGAAAAAACAGTTTGGATTTGTTCCATGTTTGCCAATTATAAGGTGAAAATTTGTATCCTATTAATTATTTATAGACCTACAGGTTATTAAACTCCCTTTTATTTGCATATGAACTTACATATGAACAGGATATGTTATGTACTTACTTGGACATTCATCCACACAGTGCCATCTAGCCCCAAACTAGTGGACTATGGAATACTAGTCCACGGATAAACATACTTATATTTGTACCTATTAAACACAGGAAACACCCTGAAAAATACAAACTGACATGTTCATGCACTCAAGTATTTGTACTGTGCAGGGATCAAACACGCGACCTCTCGGTGTAATATCCAGCTTCTTAACCAATACACCAAACCGGTCGTCAAATGAGCGACCATTCATGATAAGTGTGATGAGCGATGATGATGAGGTGGTGATTATAAGCGGCGATCTCTTTACTCGCACTAAAATCGCGTTGGTCATCAAATACTTAATCTATTAAAAACACAACCACTGTTGTTGTTGTCAGTATAATCCTACTGATATTATAGATGCTAAAGTTTGTATGTGTGGATGTGCTGTGTTTCTTTTTAAGTGACGTAAAAACTACTGGATTTAATGAAACTTTGCAATAATATAGCTCATGCACCTGAATAGGTCATAGGCTACAATTTATAAAGATCTATCACAACATTTTTTTCAACTTAAGTCCACGCGGACGAAGTCGCGGGTGGCCGCTAGTACTCATATAAAATAACCACGCATTTACTCAACGCCCCCGACGTATATCGAATTACACATTTCTCACACCGTTATCCTTTTGTCCTGGCAAAAGGAATATTTCTAAACATCACACGATTTAATTTGACACAACGGTTTTAAATCCTCATCAAAGTGTGTTTGTTTGAAACGAAATCATTTTTACTGAAACCAAAATCGAAAAATAAAAACATATACCCTCACGACCATTTCCCCAATGGGTTAGTCAGTGGCACATTGATTGTTGCCGTCATGGTGAACGGAACATTTAGAGCCCACCTTTCACCGAGGGAATTTGAACCCAACGTGGTGATTGGCGAGCCTACCGCCGTTATCCGGGTTGCTTGAGTTTTATATCAGTGTTTTCCATCCACGAAGAGTTAGGCGCAAATTGTACAATAAACACAGAGCCACACAAAGGTGTGGCTGTTTTCCGGCCAGATTTGATCTCGGGACCATCGGGTTCCGAGCCAGAGTGTTTAACCACTGGGCCACGACGCTCTCTAAGTCACCTTTATTGAACAAATAAGACCATATGCGGCTTGAAGCCTATTCTAGCTATTTGCGGCTTGAGGTTAAGAATAATAAGTACTAGCGGCATCGTCCTGGTGGACTAAGGTAAAAAAAGAAATATATCTTTATAAATAAAATTGTAGTCTATGTCCTATTCAGATGAATAAGCTTTATTATGGTAAAGTTTCATTCAAATCCATTCAGTAATTTTTACGTGAAAGAACAACACGGCACATCCACTCATACAAACTTTCACATTCATAATAGCAGTAGAATTATTTAGTAGTAAAGTACTTCGTCAGAAATAGCCAGTGATAACAACCGCAATTGTAAATCGTATTCCATTTGACTCGGCTTTGCGCGACCTTTTGAACTAGCTAATGCGTACGAGGATATAAATTGTATTTGTCACTCAATTGGTAACGTTTTGATCTAAATTGTATTTGTCATTCAATTGGAACGTTTTGCGAACGAGTTAAGCGTAGGGCTGGCACAAGAATCAAGAAAGTAAAGTCGGACTACGACACGACGGCACTATATGACCCAATGTGGGATGCCCTCATACGGTATCAACATCACTCTGCCATCAGTGTTTGCTTAGAGCTAACCCTCCAGGCCAACCCCTTAAAAAGGTTGCAGGCCACGAAAGCACCTGATGTATGCAGGTACTAACATCGTTTCGTAAAAACCTTAGAAAAGGCAACTGAAGGCCCTAATTGGTCTTCGAACAAGAATCGCCCTGCCGCTTGCTCAAATTCAATATTTCTTTTTTCAAGTAGATCACAGTATTTTTGAATCGTCTAGTATCTTAATTTTAACCACTTAATAAACATACATATAATAATACAATACATAAACAATACTTAAAATACATGTACATCATGTGACTCTACCACCGGCGTCGGAAGGTTTTTTCTACTGAGAAGACCCGGCAAGACACACAGCAGTTACTCTTTTTAAATCGTCCAATGTTTTACAGTACAAAGTGAAGGTTTGAATAAACCAACAGAGTCGTATAGTTTTGTCATGAAAATAAAAGCTCAGCTCAGCTGCCACATCCTGAGGATTCCACCATGTCCATCTTGCCAGACAGCGACTTGCAACCGCTCGTGTATTGGAACTCCACAACACTGCCACATCCGAGACCTCTTGCCTTCGCGGCGGTTTTTTTCAACATGTACATACTAAGCCTCTCGCCACGAAGCACATTCCTTCATACACAAAATTGATGAAGCATCCGGAATTCCAGGGTCGGAATCAACAAACTCAAATGATCGATAAAACTTTTTTACCGCTTAGTGAGTTATCTGTGTCATGTTACAATAAATTGAAATTAAAGTGAGCTATGAAAAGTTATAACACGGACCGCCAACAATTTAGCAAACACGCGTGTCCCTTAATTCATAAATATAGCCTAGAGTTTTTTTAAATTATGATGTTTCAGACGGGTCTACCCTTTTTCGCAGAACTTTTTTTGTCATAATTTTATAATGCATAACAACGGATGGCAGAAATGTCATTTCGCAGAAAATCATCTCGCATACACTCATTTAGCATACATTCAAAAAGCATAATTTTGCATGGCAGAATCATCTTTTGGCATAATTTTAATAAGCATAATAATCAAAAAGCAGAACCATGGAAACGCAGAAAGTTAACATGCAGAAACATCACATAGCAGAAAGTTAATATGCAGAATTATCTTTTGGCATACTTTTTTATATCCATATAAATAAATAAAATGAAGCAGCAAGCTAATCAAGCAAGTCGTTTTTTGGGTTTAAAAAAAAAAAACCACGAAGGTTTAAGGCGCCTTAAACCTTCTAACCTAATCTATCCGTGTCGGTTTCGCCCCGACTCTAGTGTAGGGCAGACAAGTATCCCAATTTGTTGTTATAACAAATACCAGGAAACCACGGGAGAAATGGAATGACAATAGTATGCCAAGTGAAATTCTACCAAATAAGCAGTACGCAAAAAGTAATTATGCATCATGAAATTTTGCCGAATAAAATTCTGCCAAACAAAATTCTGCTATCTTAAAAGTATGCCATTGAAAATTCGGCTATACAAACTTTCTGCCAAATGATGATTATGCTAAGTATTTTTTCTGCCTTAAACATATTCGGCCAAAGAAGATTATGCCAAGTGTGTTCTGCAAAATGAAATTCTGCGAAAAAAAATTCTGCCAGATAGAAGGAACCCGTTTCAGACCTGGCTGAGGTTGGAATTTATCCTCAAAGTATAAGTAATTCAAGCCTACGACACTTGTAACAGTCCCCGGAAACGGGCCGCACGCCGCGAGCCATAAAACGCCGCCACCGGCATTTTTCCTGTAGTTTTCATACTATTTACATGGACTCAGAGCATACGGTAATGCCGTTGGTCGTCACACGCTACAAACTATAGTAATATGCCCGTAAAGGCATTTTGGGGAGGCGTTTTGTGACCCGTGTGCGGGGGCGCTAAAATGTCTCAATTTACCAATTGCAGAAAAGATACTCACACAGATGTCATACTTAGTCATTAAAAGTCAAAAAGCCCTACATCACTACTTCGCCCACTTACAAGTTATATCTCTTTAATTTTTATTCCTGTCAACATTTGCAGTGCCTGTTATGGCTCTAAAGCAGCGCACGTCAAATAACTAATTTAAAAGTTAAAATGCATGGATGCACGCAATGATCCGCCGCCCACGCGCGAAGTTCTGATGGGCGGCGATTGGTTTCGATAGCAATTTTAAATGACCTAGAGATCGCCCGCCCACGCCAGCTACGTGGGTGATAACGCTTTAAACTTCATTGAATATCTCTGCCACTAACAAGGTTTACTGGGAAAAGGTTCGTAACTATGTTCGGAAATTTAAAAATAAAAATAACTGACCAAAGGTTAAATGTTTTACATTTTTATTTCTAGGCTGCCGTAGGTATTACTCTTGTTTTTCTGAATGTTCCATTCACGGCAGTCAATTAGGGTCCTTCTTCTTAACACAGTCTTTGCTTGTTTCACCACCTATCAAGGTTGTCTGTAAAACATCACTTCAAAAAGTAAGGTCGCCTAGATTGTACATAAATTCTAAAGAAAGAAATAAAATATTTTATTCGTTACCTAGCAGACTTAAACAATAGATACAGCAGCAAAACCATTTAGATGTTTGGCATAAGTATATGCGACAACCCTGGTTTTTAGTGAAACCATGAACACACTTGTAAAGATTGCAATGCAAGGAGCATATTTTTTGTGTGCGTGTGTGAGTATACACTCATACACATTTATGTTTGTGCTGCAAGTTTGTGCGGTTGTGTGTTCATGATTGACAAATACATGAATACATAGTTTTATGGATTACAAAAATAGTGATAAAAATAAAAAACAAAAACTAAACCGGCCAAGTGCGAGTCAAAATACCATCAAATATAATAGAGAGTCACTTTTGTTGTATGGGAGCCCATTTTTAATTAAATATCTAATTTTCCAATTTTTTTCAAAATATTCCGTAAAAATTTTAGGCCTCTAACTGTTACTGTGGACTGTAGGGATGGAAATAATAGGTCTGGATTAAAGGGAATAGTAAATTATAATTAAAATAGATAAAAATGCACATAAAAACCACAGGCATTCACAATGAGAAAATTAACAACTGCCGTTGCTAGGCAACGGTCAAACTAAGGCATGGCCAACTGACCTGTCGCTCACATACTCCCCCCCGTAAGGCAAAGCCTTACAGAAGAAGAGCGTGAAGACAGGTCAATTAGGCCTCACAGACTACTGTGTTAAATTAAAAACAAAATAAAAACTTAAATAAAAGATTAGTGAGAACTGGTGGTAGTGTCACCACCATTACCGCAAATCCTCACTTGCGACCTGGACGCCGTAAGGTGCCAGTTGCAGTGGCGACATCCGCTACCCGCACCGTGCCGTCCCTTCCTGGGAATACGGCTGATATTTTTCCTTTAGGCCAAATTCCTTTAGGGGAGTTACAATCTGCTATTACCACGACGTCACCCACTTTCAGGTTTTCTTCGTCGCGATTTGGGCGACATCGTGGTGCTAGGGTTGGCAAGTACTCCCGGACCCATCTCGTCCAAAAATGGTCAGCCAATCTCATTGCCTTCTTCCACCTGACCTCCCTGACATGGCGTCGTCTGTCAAGGGCTCACTAGAGTTCAGCAGGTTTGATGACGTCCCAAGAAGAAAGTGATTTGGTGTCAAGGCTGGCTCATCATCCGGGGCAACTGAGACATGAGTCAGAGGTCTCGAATTGACAATGTTTTCTACTTCCGCCAATAGGGTTAATAAAGTTTCCTCCTTGGGGCTCCGCTCTGTCAAAATTACAGCCAACGATCTTTTTACCGTTCCGACAAGGCGCTCCCACACGCCAGCCATTGATGGTGCAGCTGGTGGTAGAAAATGCCACTCTATCATCTTATTAGTAGCGTAGTCTGAAACAAGATCCCAGAGACGACGTATTTCGCGGTTGGCTCCTACAAAAGCGGTCCCGTTGTCGGAGTAGATCTTCTGTGGGCACCCCCTCCGGGCCATAAAACGACGTAGGGCCATAATTGCGGAGTCTGACGTTAGGCTATGTACCACTTCTAAGTGTAGTGTAGTCTAGCCGCTTTTCTTCAGCTTGCACTTCAAACACGAAGCTGCGATAGCGCGGACAGTCGGGCGCAGGCGGACGATGTAGTATCGTTGTCTCAGCTCGTTCACTACGATTTCATTGTGACCGTGTCCTGCCCACTCATGGTAGTAGCTTATTAGCATTCTCACTATGGAGCATCACCCATCCAATATTATTGGTGATCGCATTGCCTCAGGAACCCCTTGACATGCTTTAATACGACTATCTAGTACTAGGAGCCCTTGATCATTCATTACCGCCTTCATATTTCTTAATCGCGAGTTCGCAGGGAAAGGTCGTCTCGTCTTAGCTGCTTCAATTTCCGCGGCAAAGGACTTAGCTTGGCTTGCTTTAATGAGGTGCTCTTCAGCCTTCTTCATGTCGCGAGTGAGTAGCGGATGTGGCCGCTGCTGCGTCTGAAATTGACGACATTCTTTAAGAACTCTTATAAATTGGTAGATTCTAGCAGTTGTCCTTAGAAGACGAACCCATGAGCTAAACCGGCATACATCCGGAACCAAAATGTAACTACAGGAGACTATTGTTTCATTACATTTTAACTCCGGTTCACACGCCTGTTCAGTCTCATAGGTTTCTTCGATCGGCCACTCAGCCTCCGTCAATAACAAGAAGGATGGCCCCTCCAACCACCTTTCTATGCCCTTCACCGACGAGCGAGTGGCGTCGTCTGCAACGTTTAGAGCTGTTGGAACCCAACGCCACTCACTCTGCGATGTGAGTTCGGAAATTTCACCGAGACGATTTCCTACGAAGGTTTTAAAGTCTCGCGGGTCGCGCCTAATCCAAGACAGTACAATACGTGAATCAGTCCAAAAAACCCTTTTGGTTGGTTTTTGCCTAACTTCGCTGCAGACAGTCGCGGCTAATCGAGCTCCTAACAAAGCCGCCTGCAGCTCCAACCTCGGTATTGTCGCGGGTTTAAGCGGAGCGACGCGAGTTTTGCTTATGATAAAGGATGTACACAGGGTATCTTTATCATCAACAAACCTCCAGTAAATACAACACGAATAGGCCTCGCTACTGGCATCGACAAAAACATGTAATTCGCGATGCGACGGACACGAAAGATCTATCAAATAACACCTCGGAATAGAAACAGTGTGAATCTGTGCAATCTGCTCATACCAAGCTCGCCACAAAGTGCGCTCTTCCTCAGGCAAATGTTCATCCCAGCCAGAGACCAAGCGCCAAGTTCTTTGAAACAGAATCTTGCCCTTGGTGACAATAGGAGCCAGAAAACCTAAAGGGTCGTAGATCCTCATCAAATCTCGCAGGACTTGACGCTTGGAAAACGATTTAGATGGTGGAGGAGATAAATCCACATTGAATGAAAATGTGTCATTGTGAGGATTCCAGACGAGGCCTAGGACACGAACTGTCACGCCACCGAAATCTAAATCAACTTTTGAAAACCCCTGTTTGATTAGTTCAGGTGGAATTTGAGAAAGAGCCTCAGCTCTATTTGACACCCATTCTCTCATCTGGAACCCACACAACGAATGAACATGAAGTACATCAGCCGCTAGCTTTGCTGCATCTTCTACAGAGTCTACAGATCCTAAAAAATCGTCCATGTAGTGATCTTCCACTATAGCTCGGGCAGCCTCAGGATAATCACCACTAAACTCTTCAGCGTTCTTATTTTTGACATAAATTGCCGTAAAGGGAGAAGATGTGGCGCCAAAGATAAGTGAGGACATCCTAAACTCCATGACTCGCGTTCCTGGACCGTCAGTAAACCAGAGATACCGTTGACAGTCGCGATCAGCTTCCCTGATTTTTATCTGGGGAAACATCTCACGAATGTCACCAGCAATCGCAATCCGCCCTTCGCGAAACCGAAGAAGTATTCCAATCAAGGATTGCAAAAGATCGGGACCAGGAAGGAGCAAGGAGTTCAAGCTGACCCCACAAGATTGAGCAGCGGCGTCATGTACTATCCTGAGTTTGCTCGGCTTATGCGGATGTGTGACGCCAAAGTGTGGCAAGTACCAGCGTCTCGATTCAATGTTAGGTTTAAAATCTGAGCACTGCTCCGCGTAACCTTTCTCTACATATGCCTCAACGTTTGGCTTATAGAGTTCCATATAAGTCTTGTCCTTTATGAATCGTTTTTCTAGACTCTTTAGGCGAGTCATGGCGTGGTTGAAGCTATTTGGAACGAACGGTTCGTCCTCACGCCACGGCAAACCTACTTCGAACCTACCATTGGGGAGACGCTGAATGGTCTCGTCTAAAATGGTCAGTGCACGCTTTTCTGCGGCACTGTATGGTTCTGTGGGCTTAACACCTAAATTTTCTAAAGAATAATGTTCTTTTATTAACGAGTCAAGCTCTTCATCTTTGCATGTACAGTGATTGACTGATACAAGAGGATTTAAAAATTTGTTTAATGAACCGTACAGTGCCCATCCAAGAGCTGTTTGCACCGCAGCCGGTTCAGCGCGCCTACCAAGCCTATTTGCCTTGGCGATCAGCAAATGCCAATCACAAATGCCAATGAGAACCTTAGGAGACGCATTAACATATATGAGGTGATCGGTGATGTCATTTAAGTGCTGAAAGCCTTGGATGTCTTCAACATGAACCGACTGTGGTGAAAGTGACAAGTTTGAAATGGCTCGCGCATTAGAAATCTCGAAAACCTCTGAGCAATTTTTGCCCCTAATATCAAAATTAACCATTTTTGATCTAATTCCACCGCGGTTGCCAGTAATATTTTCAATATTTACGCGGTCTTCATGGCCAGACAATCCTAATTCGTCGGCAAGAGCAAAATCAATCATAGAAACCGTGGCCCCATCATCCAGAACGGCAAAAGTCTCGCAACTTGCTTTGGGCCCTGAAACCACGACAGGTACGATTTTCAAGAAAACACGACCTTTTTCTTGCAAAGAAATCGAATTATTTTTAAGTGTTTCAACCTCTTTTGAGTTCTGATTTTCTTTCTTCGACTGATTTTGACTTGATGACACATCCGACACTGACACAGACTTTGACACGACAGGCTTATTTACATTTTCATTTGACGTTTGAAAAATCGATTCTGCTAACAATGACGAATTGTGTAAAAGGGAGTTATGATGACCTCCGCAGTCTCCGCATCTAGTTCTACATGAACGCCAATTATGTTTACTATGCTTCAAACACTTCAAGCAGATCTTTGAATCCCGAGCCCACGATAGACGTTCCTCAGCCTGCAAGGCTGCAAACTTGGAACAAGATCGCACACTGTGTTCGGGCTCACTACAAAAGGAACAGGGATTCCCAACTACGGCGGGGGCTGCGGCACATCTCGCTGCATTACAAATAGCCAATCGCAACTTCGACACGGCCGGCACAAGTCAAGAAGACTTGTGCCGGCCGTGTCGAAGTTGCGAATGTCGGTCGAGTTGCTGTTGGAATGAACGAAGTACGAAATGGTACAACCGGGCGGACAGAGGGTGATGTTCGCTCGCCGGCAGGCGCGGCGGCACCGGAGGGCGCGACTGCACCGACGGGCTCGTCACACGGGGCGTAGCGCACCCTTTTGCTCGCCTCGCACTCCAAGAACTCCGCCATCAACTCAAGCTTCGGACGTCCGACATCATGAACAAGAGCGTAATCTAACCATTTTTCCTGCAACAACGGTGTTAATTTATAATGTACTGTATTAAATAAATCTGGAGAAAATAAAAAGTCTTTTTTGTTCAAAACAGTCATGACAGTTATACAACTTCTGATTTTTGTTGACAACGTGATAATATCTTTAGCGTTCTTTCCTAGTCGTGGCATCCTTCGGATGGAGTGGATGTCATGTACGATTATCTGCTCGGGCTGAGCATAGTACTGCTCAAGCGTACGCAGAATATCGTCAGGATCACTGCTAACTAGGAGTAGTGAACCCACTAGTTCTTGAGCTTCACCTTGAAGGGCTGTTTGCAATCTCGAGACGTTCTCAGCGGGTGTGTAAGACGCTCTGGTGTCGTCGAACGACTTTTTGAATAGAAGCCACTGCTTAAAGTCCCCTTTAAAAACAGGTAGGGGAACAGATGCACCCTGCCTCCGAGTAGCTAGTGATAACAACTGTGACACATCCAATGTAACAGTTTGCGAATGGGGCGCGTCGTTCAGGGGAGCCGCAGTTACTGGTGGTACAGTAATAGATGTAGGCTGCGCCGCACGCTCCGTAATAGAATATGGTGGGTTGGTTACCTTTTTAGCACATAGCTCATCTACGTTCTGTTGCGTTTTTACCCACGCAGCAGTGTAAGCAGAAGAAGATCGACGTGACGCACGATCATCCGAGCCAGAGCGAGCAAGCTCCGCTTCGAACTCGGTGCGGGCCGCTTCTTCCTCTGCCTTGGCTCGAACACGGGCCGCTTCTTCTTCTGCCTTGGCTCGAACACGAGCAGTTTCTTCCTCTGCCTTGGCTCGAACACGAGCAGCTTCTTCGTCTGCCTTGGCCCGAACACAGGTTGCTTCCTCCCGCTGTTTGGCGATGTCCGCAAGTTTTCTGTGGAACTCCGCCTCCGCTGTTTTCCGGCGAATCACGGTTGAGGAACTAGAACTAGAAGCTCTCGTAGAGTTGTTGTCCCCCTCCCCCCGGTGAACAATATTGGAGAAAGTCTCCTCCGGAAGAAGGGGAACTGCCGGTAAGTTTGCACCGCTATGGTGTTCCTCCGGCACTCTAACCTCTGGTAATTCGAGAGGTTTGCCTGTGGTTTTTGTCTGAGATCGGGTGTGCATAATGAAAAATAACTTGGAAAATTTTAAAAAGAATAGAGTTGAAATTTTATTTACAAAGGAACGAAGGACCAATATGTGGACTGTAGAGATGGAAATGATAGGTCTGGATTAAAGGGAATAGTAAATTATAATTAAAATAGATAAAAATGCACATAAAAACCACAGGCATTCACAATGAGAAAATTAACAACTGCCGTTGCTAGGCAACGGTCAAACTAAGGCATGGCCAACTGACCTGTCGCTCACAGTAACCGTTATGAATATTGAACAATAAAATCTACGAAAAAAACACGTTTATTGGATCCTTAATATTATAGTTTTGTAATAGCTTTAATTTTGAATTAAAGCTCCTATTTTTACATTGTAGGTACGGAACCCTACGGACCCCCCTGTTTTTACGGAACGAGTTTAATAATACTTGTGCCTCTTAATAATGTTCCTTGAATGTTTGCTTAAATGAGCCAACAGAGGTGGCGTTCCTTAACGGTTGCGGTTAATTATTCCAATATTCGTGGCAGCGTAGTGAAAGCTGCAGTTTGTCAAAAGGATCAGGCAGCAGGCAATTCAATCATGATGCGATTTTTTGAAAATCCTTTAATAAGTGCTTATTTGCAAAACCTTACACTGGACACAATCTGCAGATGGTCTCTTTGTTTCGGATTCATGGCGCCAAATTGCTCTACGTTTAGAAAGTAAAGCAATGAAATTCCAAAAAAGACGTAGATGGGTTATGTCAGTACAGACGCGAAGTCAACAAATTGTGTGTACGAGATAGTATAGTTATTTACTAGAGCGTAAACGAGAGAGATACATGTTGCGCAGTGTCGTCTTGAACCGCCAATGCTTTGCTCGTGTGGTAGAAAGTATCTAAGTCTTTTTATCATAATATCATTGAAGTAAAGAACAAACATTTTTTACTTAAATCAAGTTTGATATTCTCTTTGGCCAAGTCGAGAGTGTGCGTCATGACCTGTTTGCATCACTGCATTATTAACAGCGATGCACGAGTTGCATATTCAATAAACGGCGGATGTGACGTGGCAGAGCGCGCCACGGAGCACGCGGCAAATTGGCGACGTCGAGCGATGTCAAAGGACGATCAGCACACGGTTAAATTCGAAAACGAGCCTTTTGGGGTTTGTGATTTTAGCCACCTGCTGTCCTGTCCAGTCGATTTCATATTAAACTTGGCGAATTTCAACCTGCGCACACTAATAACGGCGGTTGCTAGCTTGCTCCAACAAATTCGATGCTCTGTTATCTGTCAATAATGACACTATTTGTTAATAGGGCTGCCACCATCGACCTTTTACTAAGCTGCTAACTATCGCTAGGAATTTAACGATGCATTGATCATTGATCCTGTTGGGAAATGTTGTTAAAACAGTATCGATGAAGCCCTTCGATATATACTATCAGTATTGATAGAAAATTATGTATAGATAGAAACAATAATTATAGATAGGATTTATAAATCTGTTTGCATCACTGCATCATTAACAGCGATGCATGAGTTGCATATTCAATAAACGCTGGATGTGACGTGGCAGAGCGCGCCACGGAGCACGAGCAAATTGGCGACGTCGAGCGATGTCAAAGGACGATCAGCACACGGTTAAATTCGAAAGCGAGCATTTTGGCGTTTGTGATTTTAGCCACCTGCTGTCCTGTCCAGTCGATTTCATATTAAACTTGGCGAATTTTGCCTGCGCACACTAATAACGGCGGTAGCTTGCTCCAACAACTCGATGCTCTGCTATCTGTCAATAATGTCACTATTTGTTATTAGTGTTGCCACCATCGACCTTTTACTAAGCTGCTAACTATCGCTAGGAATTTAACGATGTAATGATCATTGATCATGTTCAGAAATGTTGTTAAAACAGTATCGATGAAGCCTATCAGTAGATACTATAGATACTATAGATACTATCAGTATTGATAGAAAATTATGTATAAATAGAAACAATAACTATAGCACGTTCAATTTACAAAGGTTTCGCTTATAATAATTTTTCTACCGATAGATAGCAACCAATCGACAGATAGGTATAGCACTAGCGATAGATGACACTGTTATCTCTAGATAGTGTCGTCATCTTCGAATAGTGAAATTACTTGAAAGTGATGGTGATGGTATCCAGTAAAAATACTGCCTATGAATTGTCGTTTATTCACTATCGATAGATAACTACATAACAGTGCCGCTAAAACACTTGATTATTAGGCATTATACCTAGGCATTATTTTAAATTATTGATAAATATGAACATATCGATGATGTGGCTGTTGATGATGATGATGTATACAGCGACTTCATTGTTAATGGTGCAACTCATTAAAACCAGATTATCACTGCAATATATCATTATCGGCTTAATCTTGCAAGCTTCTGAATGGATAAAATCGAAACATAATTTATTTTATTCCCGTCAGTGCTTACTCGTTTGCTTCATGAGAGGTCTACTGCAAACAGGAATTGACTTCTCTTAATCCTTTGAGAGGATTCAAAATATACAGTGCTTTGTGTGATTCCACAGATTAAAATTATTACCAACATTAATATGTGCGAAAATATAGCAAACCAGCATAGCTCGCGGCTTAATGTATGTTTTAATAAATATTTAATTATTTAAGAGTTGTTCCCGGTTGACGTCGTTAGATGTCAGTCGTTAAGCCTAGTTGTAGGCCTAAGGGCTGCTTGATCAAATCAGTTAGATAGATAGATAGATATTCTTTATTGCACACGAAAACAACAGAAAATCGACAACAAAGAAACACAGATTGATGACACAGGAGGGTTTATCAATACTTAACTTAATAATTAGCACTGAGCCAGCGTGTTGGAGTATGGCTCGTGCCACCTCGTAGTTGAGGTGCGGCCCGTGCCCAGCTTTGGGACTTACGAGGCTGTTCATGATTACATGAACATTAGTTAAATCTCTGAATTTTATGCATACTTATTCATTTCCTGTAAATATCGTGGATTGAAAATAGTCAATTCCGCAAATATAAGGTTTGAATCACTTGAGATTGCATTCCGTAACTCTCACGTACTTTCAAGTTCATAATATTACAATCAGAAATAACAAATACTAATACTAAGTGAACATTAATAAAATAGCAACGAAATTCATTAGGGGTTCGAAAATGAATTTGAAGCAACATTTTACTTTATAATATTTAGTTTGCTGTCGCCATTAGCGATTCTTACATAACTTATTACGTGGATGTTGGCAGAAATTCAGGAAAGCGCTTTTAGCTTAATTCTATACGAAATGAATTCCACTGCATCACATACGAGTGGAGATAATTATTGCATGTCGAAAATACAAACTCATTTACGCTAAACAAAGTTACATTTGAAAATGTTATCCTCTTTATTCACAGGTTAGATCTATGTACAAGTATACCTACTTATAAAACAGAATCATAACAATAACAAAAAAAACGTTTTATCTCTACAAAAAATAATGACAGCCAAAAACCTAAGTCAAAGTTTTTTTTATTTTTTTTATCAACCTATTTTGTCCCACTACTGAGCAAAGGCCTCTCCTAATTTTCCCCTTATGTCTCTATCCTGTAATAGTAGTAAAATGAAAATACAGGATAATATAGTACAATATAGTATACACTGTATTTTATTTTTTTGTATTTTATGAAGTCAAAGTTATTAATCGAATAACCTGTAACTGCGTATTTTAATTATTTAATTTAACCTGTCTAGCGCCTCTGACAAGACTATTGACGTCCTATAATTTAACGTACAGTACTGTCGACATATAAAATAACATAGCTTCTATTGTAATTAGTTCTGTACCGCTTATTGTTGATATTAATTGATGCAGCTAGAAGGTCACTTCAAACGCACCTGCTAGAAATTATTATTTATTTATTGGTTCGTACACAAAATGACAATAACAATAGAAAAACATTTAGGAGAATAAAAGTACAGGATAGAAGTACTGGGTCATCCAGATTGAAGTAGTGTTGCAGATAAATCATCGATAGTATCAAAAGTTACCGAACTATGAATATGCTTAAAGTAATGATATTCAAAAGAGCTATAGATACGTTATGTCAGTACTGCCGCGAAGCCAAAAAATGACCCTTGGCCTACGTACCTATGATTTGACCGTGTGTGTACAAGCTAGCATGTTGAGCAGTGTTGTCCCAAACTGTCAATTCTTTGCTCAGGTGGTGGTCGAAAGGCCTGATTTTGGGTGCCATTTTTTTAGCACAAGTAACCTATCTACGTCTTCTTATTATAATATCATTGGCTTTGAGGGCCTTATACCATCGATCGTTTAATGACAACATCAATAATAATTGAACTCAATACTATTCATAGTAGTAACTCAGACATTAATTTATTTTCGAATGCGACGAGTTGAACGTGACGTAATATTCCATAAATACCACGCTAATTAAAAGTAAAGTCACTGAATGTGAACAAAAATAATACCAGTAAGTAAGGAGCAATATTATAGTAATCAGGGTTAGTGCTGTTATTGAAGAATCGATACTTTAATTATGTTTTTCATACTATCAATACTTTTACGATAATCAACACTAGATTGAAGTAATTACTCCTAGAAAGAAATGCAATACCTCTACAATAATAATACAATAATGACAAGTTACATGAATTCATATTGTGATCGTCAAAAGATTAATAAAATGACAATATAAAGGAATATGAAATTGTCACAATAAATGAAAAAGATCGAACTGCAAAATACACATCAATTAAAAACAGAATTACAGCAAGAGAATGTTTTTTTTTTTTATTTTTATTTAAAATGGGTTTGCGTTTGACCTCAGTCTCGCCTGATGGTAAGCGATGACGAGGTCGAGGGTGTAACACGCTTATTATGTCAAATTACAAACTAAAATAAACAGGTTGGTAGTCCTAATACGTACGTAACGTGAAATAGTGAACACAATACAGAATTTCAGAAAATAGACGTTAAGACGACGATAGAAATTAAGACGATGTTTCGTACCATTTCAACGTGAACCTACATTATAGCGTAACTTTTAGATATATTTAAAGTTATGGTAATTTTTCAATTACATCTACCTCCCCTAAATAAGAACAGTTACTCCAAAGTTTTTAAACTCACTTCGAATCATAAGATTACAGCACCCGCATGCTACGCGACGTAGTAAAGGCTGCTACGAGTTTGAGTGTGGTCGTAGTTGCTACGGTTTTTACTGCTGCCGTTCATATAGTGTTGTGCCGTACCTATGTCGATGTAGATAATATTAACATGTTAAAATAACCATAATTATGATTTTATTTTAGCATGGGTTTGGTATGATTTGTACTACTATGCATATCTGACACTTTACTCGGTAAGATCGGCAGGAGAGATTAGAACACCGGCGGTGTTACAATCCCGAGAGAGAGACACATGGCATAGTGTCGTTTACTAATGCGCAGCCATATAGGGCTCAGGCTATGGCATGAGTTTAAGATTTACGGCATTGTTTACTGACGAATTAAGTGTTTATTTATTGCACAAAAGTAAAGTACAAAAGGCGGATTTAATACTTAGAAGCAGTCTTTAATAGCCAACCACACGGTCAGTCAGACAGAGATATTAACGCGGTGCATTAGACTAAAAGTAAAAATAAGCCAGTAAACACATAGATATAAATACATAGCTATATAATGAACATTTATATTTTTAGAAGTTACTTCACTTCTATTTACAAATAAAGCACAAATAATAAGTCGTTTAAAGTCGCTCTAGATCTCAGAAACTTGATTTAGCAATCAAGATTCGTTTTCCAGTCGTACAGTACACGAACTTATCGAATAAAAGTTTAATTATTTAAGTTCCTTCCGCTGGGAAGTGGGCGCCTCAGCTCCAACTAAGTGCAGAGCTTACTTGCATACAACTTGAGAAAAAAATGTCCTGCAACTGTCATTTAAAATTAAATAGGTTTAACTCAATTCAACGGAAGCTCTCAGCGAGGCGTACAGTCGGCCACATTGCGCCTGACTGTCGCTGAGTGGGACTTATGCACTTAGTGTCACGTCTGCGAGTTGCTTTGTTTTATGGCACAATTTACCAATTTTTCTTGGGTTTATAAAGTGTCGAGTGGTCTGCGAGTTAATTGCAGTTGTTCGTTTCTCTTTTTAATTCTGTCTGGGATTATATTCATATTTAAGCTGTTACATTTTTGAACTTTATGTTCGAATTAAAGTCGGTTATTTTTTCAGCAAGCTCTGACAAACAAGAAAAGAAAATCTAATTGAGAAATAACCATAGCATTATGTACTAACGATGTAATGGAATGAGGATTGAATGCAGGAACCTTACCGTGTTTGAGTCTCTTAGTCAGCATTCACTGAAAGCCTGTTCTTTGTTACAGAGTAACTACACCAAGTTCTTAAAGAACTTGCACACAGAGCAGATCGCGAAGCTCCACGCCAAGAACCAGCATGAGTGCGACCTGCTGGAGGACCTGCGCACTTACACCATCAAGCGCTCCGCCATCGAGAAGTCCTACTCCGAGGTAAGTCAATGTTATACAATTTAACATATTCTCACGAATCCCAAATCTAGTCCAATGCGCACTGATTGCTGCCGTTATGGTGAACGAAATATTCGGAAGCCCACATTTAGCCGAGTGGATTTGAACCCAACCTAAGGGGCGAGCCTAACGCAGTTATCCAGGTTGTTTGGGTTTTTTATCGGTATTTTCCATCAAAGGGAGTAAGCCGCAAACTGTACTGAAAACACAAAGCACTTAGGTGTTCGGGCCTGTTTGGAATAAACTGGAGTTACAAGCCACAGTGATTGACCACTGGGCCACGACAAAGAACTGCTGAAAGACCGTCATACTGAGTTTTATTCAATGGACGTAGTATCCATGCACATTTTCCTCCTTCTGTCTATTTTGGCTCCAACTGAAGGTTGCCTCAAAGAAATCGAGAGAGGAGAGCGTTCACCTGACAGAGGTTGAGATGAAAGATCGTGTCGCGGGGAAATCGCACTTCAGATGTATGTATAGGGAAGAAAATTAGTAGCAGGCCGAGGTTTATTGTTAAATACCGGGTGGTTAAACTAAATTTTTTGGAACTAACCTTATAAGTGACGCAATTGATTTCTGAAAAGAACAAAACATTATTCCTACATTTGGGTTAATAATAGTACGCTAGAAAATTTGCTACAAGTGCATTAGTCGTTAGGGTGAGTGAAAATAAGCGCTATCGTTTATTGACTTGCATTTCATAATTTTTACAGCGATTTTTTTTAATAATCCATAAAAAGTTATTCACGTAAGGTAGCTTCATATTATATTATATAGGACATAATGTACGTAACAGCAACACCTTGTAAAGTCAGCCTGTATATTACATTATTACGGCTTCAAAAGAAAGCTCAAAGGCACTCAACGAGCAGTTAAAAGGTAAGCACGGGATTTCACTTTCAGTTCGATTCAGGAATGAGTTAATCCATGGTATCAAAGTCACTTGCGTGATTCAACAGTTAAGTAGGTGGGTAGGATTGTACCTTCTGGAATGGACATAGACCATTTGATAGATGGAAAACGTAGCTTGGGACACCCACCCACCCGTATAAGGAATATCTACATGTTTATGACCTGATGAAGGTCTGAGTATTCCAGTGGGAGAAACTATCGGTAACGTATTGGGAAAGACTATGAGCGAAGCTATGGTAAAACTATGTTCAGCGGGCTTAAGATGGTGCTGACGGTGATATCCCGCAATCCATTAGGCGTACGAGTTCCTTACTTCAAAGGCAGAGTTAAGGAACTTACTCGTCAGAATAACTTACTCCATCGTATCGCTGGCCTCCGAATTCGCAAGCAACTTGTAGCTAAACCGGAATCGCATCATTCAATTTAAATGAACTTTACCAAGGTACACATCGGGATGTATAAAATAAACCATACAAAACTGTGAACAGAGTCGTGTAAGCTCGTGTTTAATTAACAGAATCGGCGTCTCGATTTCGCATTAGAGATGTAGCACAACGCTGAAAGGAACCTGAACTCGCAGCCATAAGCAATGTTGATGCATTCAAACTGTAATATTCAATTAAGACTGTCCCGACAGTTCGGGACTTCGTTCCTTCGTTCTGTTGTCAAACATTCAGTGTCACGTCCCAGGTGGAAATGGTTGCTGAGGAAAACTAAATTGTTGTTTTCCACTATATTAATAGCATTTTTACATGTTTTCCCTCCTTTCCAAACTTTCCTGAACCTCCACAATTACTTCAAGACCAAAATTAGCCAAATCGGTCCAGTGGTTCCACCGGAACAGCAATCCATTTTTAAAAATAAGATATAGGTATTTACATTCTGCAACCCAACAACAAACACATACTAAATAAAAGCTTTTTTATAGGACTTGAAACTCCAGAGTTAGCCTCAGAGAATTCTAATACAGGTATAAATAATCAAAATGAAAGAAAAAAATAAGGTAGGATAGGGGTGAAAGTGCATCTGGACGAAGCAGGGGGCAAATCTTTGCCTTTTTTCAATTTCACAAAAGTCACTTTAATAAGTAGGTTAAATGTGTATTTTGAAAGCCTAAAATGTACTGTTAAGTGGACAGGTTTGATAATTAACTTACTTTAGCCGACCGATAAGTTTCATTTATGTACAGCTATTACAATTCACAATTAACAAATACGAGTATCACCCATCATTTATTCACACTATTCGATCAGGCATTGCGAATGTGGTTTAATGGCAATTATCAATAATTGACATCGGACATTGCGATATCACTGCGGCTGAACAGTTGATAATTAGCAAACTCATCAACCGAATATTATTATGTATTCAATTTGTAACTTCACGTAATGCTGATATTTGCGAATTGGCGAAATATTTTTCGGTCACTTATTGTCGAGTTTAGTTTTAACTATTTTTAACGTTGTTGAAATTATAAACAAACTGCTAGATACCGTCGTTAAAGTTCTAACACCACGTATGTCATTTATTGACTGTTTTAACGTTTTGATGCCATTCCTAAAGCATCTGAAGATTCGGCGTTTAGTCCAATCAGAATCCATGTACGACCAATAGAATCCCTTAAAATAACGAAAAAGTAACAGCATGATGGCTACTATCCTATGGAAACAGTAAGTACGTAAGTCAGTTCGGTTTTTTGTCCCTCCTGAAAAGTTGCTAAAAGTTACATACGTGGTGTTAGAACTTAAACGACGATAAGCTACTATTACCTATAGGAAAGTGCTAAAGAGCTTTTGATACGAATATTGATAGTATATGTTTATATATTGTAACGTGCTCACGTTGGCTCGCAGTAACATGATTGCCTCCGGTTAGCGACCGCCTTTGAAGCATTTAATCCGGTAAATATCAATTAATTGACTGTGGACCCGATACATAATATAATTCATCTCCTCTTAATCTGGTTACTTTCTAAATAGTTATGTGGTTTATTTAGTTATTTACAATATTTTGAGTGATTTTCTTGTTATATATAAAAATCAGTGTTCGTCAGTGTTAAGGATTATGAGGGTGTTTAATGAATCAAGCAAGTTTGTTGACTTATAACAGAATCTATTGTTTGTCCAATAATTCAAATAAAACAAATTAAATGCAACGCTCCGTGCAAAAGTCCGTGTGTAAGTGCCAGCGCGCACTACATTCTGTTATAAGTCAACAAACGTGCTTGATTCATCAAACACCCTCATAATCCTTAACATGGCAATTATTTTGTTTCTGGTTAGGCCATTGGCTAAGATCCCTTCTTAAGAAGGGTCCTTCCCACCACAAGGGTTCATTTTGTAGATGTCGCTGTGAATTGTCAAAATGTCCCTCGCATATTTTCTCTGGTGTAAAATTTGTGGCGCTATTAGGTAACTTTTCAAACTTCCAAAAGCTTTCAAGATCGTCATGTATTTGTTGCGTAAAATTACAAGTCAAGTTCGGATGACAGCTCTCAGTGCCATCTCCTATTGGGCCGCTAATCAGCCAGCCGAATTCAGACTCCTGTAAAATAGGTGTAATGTTCGAATTGCCTTCGTGAGGGTCACAGATTTTTCAATTGCTACCTTAAGCCTTTGTGCAAATTCTGCAAGAAAAAACACAATAGTCTCTTGCATAATAGTATAATGTCCACTGAACACAAAACTCAAACTGTAGCTTCTGAATCTGCTTCAAATGTAGAAAATGTCTTTCCTTCGGTCTCATTGTCTGCAGTGTCAATGGGCCAAGTACTGCTAAGAACTGCTATGGTGAAAATATATAATAAGACTAATAATCAGACATATTTTGCAAGGGCTCTTTTAGACACAGGCAGCCAATCTTCGTTCATAACGAGGAACTATAAGAAGAGCAATCATAACCTTGTGCGTCTGCCCACTGAGAAAACAAGTTCTTGAAAGTTAACCCTTTCAAGCGGGGGAGGATGATTACGCCCATCACTAGTGGTCGGCGCATCACTAGTGTGCGGTGCAGCGAGCGTGCGCGCTGGCACTTACACACGGACTTTTGCACGGAGCGTTGCATTGAATTATATTTTGTTTTAATTATTATTGGATAAACAATAAACCTATTCTATTTTAAGTCGACAACCGTGCTTGATTCGCCAACACCCTCAACATCCTTAACAGTCAGTCTGGATAAAAGTAGAGAACGGCTGGACAGATTTGGCTAATTTTGGTTTTGAAATGTTTCTGGAAGGTCAGGGAAGGTTGAAAAACCTATCTACCTCTTTTTTAGTATAATATCATTGATATTCCTAACACTTATTTACGTCTACCTAGTCACCTTTCCAACCTTCCCTGACCTGCCAGAAACATTAAGATACCAAATTAGCCTTTGCCAGATCAACATCTGTTGGGACAGGTAGGTCCCAACAAATAGGTAGGTAGGTAGGTTAAATGATGAAACGAACTAAGTAGTGATGAAAGAATGTTATTGGGTCGGTACAACCCTCCGACGAAAAAAACAGTTGCTTGTTTTCATAATCCTTGAAATAATTTTTTGAGTTTTCACAATAGGAAAAGTCAATGGAGTTCATTACGAATGTTTCTAACTTTCTAAGGTTTCTACAGCAACGAAAGGTTTAAATTCGAAAGTACTATTTTTAGATGTTATGAAGCCAAGAACAAGTTGCGTAAAGCGATTATCGGCTTGACAAGGGAAAAGGGTGAAAAGTTGCTTTTAATTTCTGCAATAATCTACTTAAACCTGCCTTTGTCAAGTTGTTTTACTGCTTCTATCAAATACCTAAAAAGCAATCTGAAGTAATAGTGAAGCCCTGACCTATAATAAGCACTCGAAAATAAGACTTGTTAAGATGTGTATAAGTTATGAATAAGTTGAAATATTTTTTTATTGGGAAGTAATGACTATGATCTGTTTGAGTACATAATTGAAATAAATGAAAATAGGGGTTGAAACCCTTCAGATCACCCCACAGCAGTTTCTCCTTTTGCGCGCAAGTTCCGCATAAATCGCAACAAAACACAGACATCGTATGTGTAAACATTGTGTGTGTGATATTTTTCGCAAAAGGAAGATTATCATAAACCATAAACCTATGTAAAATAGGTTAGCGTAGCCAATAGTCAAATGTTTATTTGCAAACTAAGTGATAGTACAGATCATAAATGACATATAGTACGATTAATAATTGTAGTCAGCAAAATGACAACTTCAAGAGTGACTGATACAAAAAAGGGTGACCCGCTACAATAGTGACGTTCGGCAATCACTAGACTTAGACATTTAGTCATCCTTCATTTCATTAGGTGTCAAAGCCTTTTTTAAATTGTAAATATTTAATAGGTACACAACGAATTAAATAATACGATTTAAGAAATATGGACCCTACCTCCATATTAAAATTTCTCAATAAAAAATTATAACCATAGCTGGGAAAAAAGTGTTCAAAGAGGTTCAGGGGAATTAACACTTGAAAGTCAGGAAAATACAAGTAATTATATACGTTTTTATTCTTTACGGTTGCTATTCATTCCGACTCCGATTCTGAATCGGTATATTCAGAATCTGAATCGGAATCAGTACATTTATAACGAAGGAATCCACATATTGGTCTATAATGTGGTCGAGTTGACACATTTTGTCTTCGACTTTTATGGCATGGTGTATGCACTGTCTCCAATTATCAGGCGTCACCTCTTTCAGGCCTTCTTCAAATATATTTTTTACCTCTTTTATTTTAAAAGTTTTATTGTTCCTGGCAAAACCCCTTTGCTTGAGCCCAAACTAACTCTATTGGGCTGAGCTCACAGTGATAAGGTGGCAGACGCAGGATTGTGACACCGTATTCAGCGGCCAACTCTTCCACAGCATAGCGTTCGTAATTAGATTTTTGTAATTTTACTATTTCGATTAATTGAGCCTTTATCATTGTAGGTTGATATTTAATTTGTTTTTCATCTAACCACTGAACAATATCAGCCTTCCGCCAGTTTGAAGTGGGGATACGCTCGACTTTTCTTGAATGGTACGGTGCGTTATCTAATACCAGCACCGCATTTGGCTTTAATTTTGGCAAAATGCTTTTAAGCCATTTCTCGAAACACTCTGAATTCATCTCTTCATGATAGTCCATACTATTTTTCTTCGATTCAAAAATAAGTAAACCGGAATCTACAAAACCTTCATCACTGCCTATATGTGAAATTATAAGGCGTCGTCCTTTGCCGGTTGGGCCCTTTAGGCATATAGTCAAACTTTTAGAAAACGCTTGTTTGGAAGATTCTACTGTTGTATCCTCCCAAACTTTTCCAGTTGTATGACCTGTTAATAAACGAAATTCTTACCTGTAAATAATATAATACCTACAGAAACAAAACATTTTGAAACTGGAAACCTATTTACTTAATACAGTTTACCGAAATACCTGTATGTCTCAAGACGAAAGTCTGACCAGTGTGTGTTGCCAGTAATGTTAATGGAAGTGAGACGTGGTCATTCACTACGACTTTTTTGCCAGGCTGGAATGTCGACTAACTTTTAATTGTAAAAACTCGATTTACCACATCACTATTTATTTGGGACTGAAAACCTGCCACACTGAAAATGTCATTTCACTGACTACAATTAAAAATCCTAGTATAGGTAATGATTCTTAATACTTCAAAAAAACTTCTAAAGCCCTAAACTTAGTTCAGACTGAATGGAAAGGTCTACATGCCAGTAAATAAGTTTAGTTTATTACACTATTTTGCATTAAAAAATCAAGGTATCATTGATGGTTATACGAAAATAAATACATGGCAACTTCGGAAAACTTGTGGAAATTGAGTACATCGATCTTAATTCTACTGGCCTATACGTCCTTCATTAATTCCTCTATGAATGCTTTTTTGCATTCATAATTTTTGCTATCATTTCTTGGAGCCAAGAAATGTTTCTTACCTATATTTCGAGAAAATCATACACTCAAATAATTTAATTTATGTTGCAATTCGAAGTAACCTTTTCAATAGTGTAATGCCTGAAGTAACTAATGAGGAGAGTACACGACTGAGTGTTGTCTGAGTTTCAGCGAAATGCAACAATGAGTGTTTCAGAGTATTGTTCTCTGTTCATTAGTGTTCGCGTAAACGAGATAAGTATATTACGAGTTCACCTTGCTTTATACAGGAGCAGAGCTTTCAATTTAAGCCTGATTCCAGGAGAATGCACCAAGGGAATATAGGATTAATTCGAACTTATGACCTGATGTTCTACTGTTAGTTAACTGTAAACGGAACAGCATTTCGGCTTGACACTCACGAAACTTTTAATTTTTAATTGATTAGCTGTTTAGTCCTAGTTTTGGCTCTCACAGTGGCAATGGGGTGCCTAGAAAGGTCTCCCCTAATATTAAAGTAAGCCCCTACTTACTTTAACATTAGGGTTGATCCTAGGGTGTTACTAGGAGATGGTAATCAAACGTAACTCACTACAGTGCATGTTACGATAAAGGTACAAGACCGTAATTCAACATATGGCTATCTGGTTGGTTGTTCGAAGCACAGCGGTTCGCGGAGTGTTAACTCCATTCCGCGACTGGAAAACTGAAGATGAACTAATAGGTAGTTCAGTGCGTCGTAGTAGAAATGCCACAATGCAACGAGATTTGGTCTTTAGATTAATAGAATACCTCGACCATATCCTAAACGGGGTAGTCCGAGGAACACTCATTGTTGCCTTCATGATGAACGGAACGGAATTTGACCAACGCGGTAAAAGGCGACCTCACCGCCATTATCCGGGTTCCTTACCGGTTAATTCTATCACCAGAGAGCTAGCAGAAAATTGTTCAATGAACACAAACTGTGTCTTGAGCTCGAGAGCACTGGATTCCGAGGCAGTGTTTAACCACTGGGCCACGACGCTCTCAATATTTCCTGCTCTCAGCTTAGTTCCGATTGAAAACCGGCCTTTAGAATCGCTCTATTTGCCTGCAGCTTTAATCAATGAAGCGATTCTATTGGTTTTCAGTAACAATTTCCTCGCAACGCATCTGTGGTGGAAACGCAGCCTTATTGTCAAAAATGTTTGTGTCCGAGAAAGTCCATTAGCCTCAGCGAATGTGGGACGTTCCCGATTACATCAGAGGGAATTCTGCCATTTGTTCGGTCGCCGGCTTTATCTCACGGGAGATGTTACCAGCTGAAACTCTGAAATAAGTTGGGAAGTCTAGTTACAGGGGTTTGATAACCATTCAGGACAATAATATTCTCATATTGAGCGTTTCCTTTTTAGTGTCGGTTAATAAATAGGTATTTTTGTATCTTAGAGGCGTTTTACTAACCACTGACCGTACCATAGGCAGTAACACATATGAGAAGCATGGTTCTACGAAGAAAGCGTCATTCCAGATGTGGCCACTAATTGCTATCTAGATAGGTACCTTAAAGCTGTTTGTACACAATATGTTTTGCAGAAACTCATATTTATTATGGCATATTTTATTTTATTATCGCCTGGGTTAAGCTCGGTTATTATCGCCCGTCGTAACCTATATTTCACAACAACAACTGTCCTTTTTCAAATTTCATCAGTTTTTTTTTAGGTAGCACAGACGGAGTTACTTACGCATTAATATTATTAACATGGATTTATTTAAAGTCTGTAAGTACCAACTTTGAGGCTCAATGGCGATGTATAAACATGTGTCCTAACTCAAGGCAGTGCTAATCATTCATTCAAAAGCCTCAAGAAAGGGTTAGAACCATTAATCGTGATTGACAGGTCCCGCCCGCGCTGTTACAAACAATACTCGTATACGAGTATACTCGTAATAACAGTGCAATTTAATCGACTCCTCATAGTGGGGGCGGGGGCAAGTGTGAGCGAGTGCACACATCGTCTTCAATTATTAACATCCCTTCAGGTGTAGCTACCGATGTGTTGTTACACATATTTGTAATGTTTGTTTCATGCTAAGTTCAAAGAAATGTACCGCATCAGAATCTATCATGACGGGATCCCGTTTTAGTAAGTAATTAAATGGTTTATTTGGCGATTGTTGATAAATAAATAAGAAAGGGTTTTTTTTTTGGAATGGCAGAAAGTTTTCAGAAGGCATGTTAACGCAGTTGGTCCCAGATGATGTCGCCAGATGTCAGTCGTTCAGCTTAGTTATAGGCCTTGAAAACATCTGATAGAAAGGTTTATCATCAACCTGATGGTGACGCTCAAAGGCTGCTGTTTGATTATAGCAATCGTGAGGTCCAGATATGTGTTTGTCAAGTACAATAATAGAGTTACCACTGAAGTTGTCAATCTCATCTTGAAGGCTAGCTTAAATACCATTTCACACCCCGCTTAAAAAACCCGGGATAGGAAGAAGGAAACACGTGCGCTGGAAGAGCGTTCCACTTCGTGATAGGACGACCCAGGACCGAATCACCAAACCTTCTGGTGTGGGCCAATAGTTGTTGGATTGTTAGTGGATTTCGCTTATGGTGCAATAATGGAAGGACGAGGATGGGACCAACTGGAAAAACTCGGCACAGAATTCCCTCCTGTAAAGGCGTTAAAGGACACTCAACTTGCCAATTGCTCAATTTCTCTACGTAACTGGAGAGGCTGCAGAATTATAGTTGCCTCTTGGAGCCCGATGATACAGGTAGCGGTTCGTTGCACCCTGTGAAGAGCTTACAGCAGGTACTCGACGGAGCTGCCTCAGAGATTAAAGCAAAATTCCACACGAGAACGAATTTGTGTCTTATACAAAAGACAAAGCAGCTGCTCAGGCATCAAAAACCGTCTCACTTTTATCGGAGGCCTAAGCGTGGCTTAGAAACATCTGTCATTTTGCCACTAACTTTCTAACCCTTCAACAATTGCACTGAGCCCGCGTGTTGACTAGTTGAGATGAGACCAGTGCTCAACAGGGTGCAGTGTAAATGTTTAAATTGGTACCATCCATGGCAGAACTAAGGTCACAAAAAGATGAAAGAGATCTCCGCTCCTCTTCTAAAATACCCTGGCTCAGCCAGTCTACGCATAGTTACTTTTTCAAATAAGTATCATTGAAATTGACGAGTAGTTTGGCATGGTGAATTGGCAAAATCGGTTGAGAAATGTGGTGGGAATGTAAGTTGTTTCCACTTCAGCTCATAACATCGTTCCTGTGAGAATGCTAAATTGATTATGCTTCGAAATTAGGTGGTATTAAGTGGTATTACTAAGGTCGCCGATATGTACCAAAGGGTCACCAAGTTTGAGGGGCGGGGCAATGATATGGGCTTCGAAGGACTAGTGGCTATTGTATGAGTACAGACTCTCGATCTGGATCTGAATAAGAAGACCAAAACAAGGAGTTCCATTCGCCGGGCCTCCTTTAAGAAGTTCTAGAAAAATGCATGGCTGCTTGTTTCTGAAAAAAATTTATGATGGTTGATGTTTGAGTTGAGCTGGTCCCAAAATCTGGTTAAGCTTTAGGCCACTGTGTGTCCATAGCCGATGCACTTCGGTTTTCAAGAGAATTAATTTATTTACAATTAAGTATGTGCACAGTAAACTAACTTTCTTCCGGTCTAAGATCGGTTTTGAATCTGATAAGAACAGCCGGATTTGGTGTGCACAAACACCGAGCCCCCTAATACTTTGGATAATAATGTAGACGTAGGTTAGTATAATTACTATTAATAGTATCAATATTAGTTACTTATTATTATTAGTTACTGACCTTTTCTCCTGCCGCCATTTGACAGTAGGTACGTTGGCACAGTATTGGAAATTGTTGTCACTAACACTGTTCTGACTGTTACACGGATTGCTATGCGGGAACGCACGTCCGATCTCGTCGGTGTCCAGCAACCGACTGACGGATGGACGTGTCCACCCCACTACTTGTCCATCTGAAACAATGGATCACAGCAATTTAATAGATATCATGAATAAAGGGAAGCCAATCTGTCTCTGGTGCTCCGATGAAACGGAAATTCTCAACGGCATGAAATATTTCCGTGTATGCCGCCTCTATTCTAGTTAATAGGTTGCATCTACAAAGCAGTCGATACCGGCACAGCTTTTTGTTATGATTCTGCTGAGCCCCTTTGAATAGGATGTTGCGACTGCTGTTGCAAACATTTTGAAAGCATACTGAAATTTAGTCTTGTATTTTGGTGCATCTCCTTGCTTCAGATGGCGTAGTTGTGGGTGTTTCTACGTAGATGATAAAGTTCGTTTAGTTACAAAATAAAAATATCATTTCGTAAAGATTTTGAACCGCGTTTTGTTATCCACGAGAGCTGTCTCACCCACGCTCTTGCGTTGACCGCTTACATCGAAACAGTTTTAGTCTGTCGATTCAATGAGATAACATGAGAAAATACTTAATAAAAACTTTAAAAACCCCTTCTTATCAACGCAGTTTTACTGCCACTGAGTCTGCGACCTCTTCTGATCTCTTTGGTCTTCAGAACTTTCCTTGTCGTCGTCTATCCGTCGGAAATATCTGTGCAACTCGTTTTCTAGTACCGTAGAAGCAAGGAGATTTCGCATACAAAACGAGATAGTTCATGTAAACAACAAATAAATCTAATATTTACGTTATACTTAGACTTTGAAAATTAGGCCAGTGTCGCGGGTCTAGACCAATCTGACGACGGCTGACCCTGCCCTCCAGTTACCATCTCTAGACTTAGACCTTTTAACCAAGACGGGGCTAGAAATACCTCCAACTTCAGACTTGTGTTGTAGTGTTATACGAGAATAGTGTTGTCAGTCCGCAATCGATATTAAAACATGTTGAGGAATCAGTGTGATCGCTAATTATTAAACTGCATAATTATGTTGCAGGATTAAGCCCTTTTAATTAAGTTAAATGAATAATAATATGGAACAGAGTAAGACACGCTTTCTACTATGTAACAATTTAGGTTGCAAATAAAAACTTTCTCCCTTATTCATCAAAAACTCGAACCACCCGTCACTTTAATTTGCTGTAACGTTTTGTTACTGCTGTCGAAATTTGCAAGTATAACAATATTTTTAATTGCTAAACCAATGCTGCAGCGGTCCTTCTGACTGAGCGGTTAAATCTGATTTTGCCCTCACTTACTGCTGCCATACGGTTAACGAAAATTACAATTAAGACGCCTTAAAATTCATTTTTCTATGTTCTTCCATTCCGAAGGTGTTCTTAAGATATGTACTTACATATTGTAGCCTTTTAATGTTATATGCAAACTTGCACGACACAACTTTGCAGAATACACTTCTAAGGTATTTGGTTTTCCACAGGCGCTGCTGAAGATATCATCCGCTTATCTCAACAAGAAGATACCCAACATCCCCGATATCAAGGTAGACGGGGCGGAGGAAAAATGGTACGTACTCTCTCCGGATATATGTTTACAGTCAGGGAAACCGGTTCAAGCTATCAGTTCATGCAGCGTCGCTTGGAGGTTCAATTCCAAGACGGACCGCAGACACAATCTGCAACAGACACACTTTTGTTCCCAAGCGCACGCTGCAGTGCAGCCACGCTTGGAATCACTTTCATGGAGATTCATAGAGAAACCAGTATATTGCGTCCCTTGCAGTTCGCGCTCTGCGGTCCGTCTTCACCTGCCGCCCTGTGACTTGTAGGAATCTTCGAAAACGTATGGGATAACACTAAAAGTCGTAAGATAATATCGGTGATTATGATTAGTCAAAACAATCTAAGTATTTTCTATTCACTTGGCGCGTATTTGGGCGGCGCGTTGCTCATGGCTGTGTTGTTCGAGCACGTACCTTCTCCCTAGTTATAAGGTGGTGACACTGAAGGTGACGGCCTCATAAAACATTGCACTGACTTAGAATTTCTTTAAAATTATGTGTATTCAATTCAACGCGAATCACCCCCTTATTTTAAAAATACGCAACCCTAAAACATAGTTTGAGCAATTGACGTGCAATGTCATTTACTCGCAAATGGCGGCAACAACAAGAATGAAAGTGACAAAGTGGTACAAAAGTTAACGTGTTGTTGAAGAGCCGTTTAACTTTTTATGAATAAGGAGGTCAGTGTTTAAAACTTATTAAGGTGAACAATTAGAAGCTATCGACTTCCATTGTCTCTCAGCTACTAGCTTACTTTGATCTTTTAACAATCCTCTTTTTAGGAACGTCAAATGTCAGTTCTTAAACTGTAGTGTGAAATCATTATTTTTACGCCTATTTCGACAATTTTTAAAATTAACAGTGTTTTAAACAAACGGACAAGGTTTCTTGTCTCACTTCCAGGTTGATTAGCCATTTTGAAACCCCTATCCACAGGGTATTCATACCAAAATCTGCCATATTGTCAATTAAAATTCAGAATCACACAACGATTCCATAGATAATAGGTATTCATTTATTTTCTGTGGAGGAGCCACGGCTCCTATATAGTAAACCCAAGGCTTACCTACCCTAAACATATAGTTAAATTTCAAACTAGCCATGACAGACAGCCTATCGTAGTAAAAAAATACAATAATCAACTATTTTAATGTGTTTTACTGTGTATTTTGTGGAATAAACTTCATAATTGAATATCTACTTTTTCATCGCATGAAGCTGTCTTTACACGTCGGGGTAACATCGAGTGTATTTTTTAATTTTCTTTTCTAGAATAATAGCCACATCACTCTCCCAGGACCCTATAAAGTTATGTTTTAAACTAGTTATGATAGACAGCCTATTGAGGTAAAAATTTACATTACATCGGCTTCACCGTGTATTCTCAAATTTAAACTTCCTTTTTAAAAACACTCTTTCATTTCATTAAGCTGTCTTAACACGTTGAGTTGACGTGATGTGAACTTGAAATTTTGTTTCTCTGAAAATATCACGTCACTTCCCTAGACCAGATGGACACGCTATTGAAGTAAAAATTACCATTACATTGCGTTTCACCGTGTATTTTGTGAAATAAACTTCCCTTCATAATACTTTTTCATTTCATGAGGCTGTCTTTACACGTCGAGGTAGAGTATTTTTGAAATTTTGTTCCTAGAATAATTGCCACGTCAGTCCCCTGTCCTGTCTCAGTCCGCTCCAGAGCTTCTGTACATATTAAGCAGTTTAAGAGCGAGTGTGTCTAAAATGTTATTTCTTTGCCCAAGTTGAATTGATGTGCTTGCGAACATGTTTCATATTTTGCGATGAGCTTTCATATCAAGTTAGCCTTTTAAAAAAATAACCAATCTAGCAGTGAGGCTTCCTTTCACGTCAGCTTTTGTCGAAACAGGATATTGTCAGCTTTTCTAACTCAGTTACAGCTTCATTGTAGTCAATACTTCACATGTCAAACTTCAAACCTATTGAATGCAATAACTTTTAAAATGGAAAAGATGGTTAAGAAAACTAATCTCCATACTTATGAAATGGCTTTACACTTAGAAAAATATCTTATTATGCTCACCATTTTACCGTACGAAAATCTTAATTTGGGAGATTCTCATAATTGAACCAAAACCAAATTATTGTATTGTCATCGCATCAATTCGATAAAGTTCGAATTCGTCTTCAATGATTTGTTTACATACATCATCGCAGGGTAAAGAAGCCAGAGGCTTCAGTCGGTTAATAATTACGTCGTTATTATTAATGGCCTTGCGAAGTAAGAGGGAGGACCGTCCTTAATGTTTTTTGGAGAGTGTCATTTCAAAACAACAGCGAGCAATGTTAGTAATTCGGTAATAACCATCGAAGAGTAGCTATGAATTTCAATTACACAAGGCAATTTTTTGATCATGAGCCAAGCTTTCAAGGGAGATTCGATATCCCATATCCAAATTATGTTGGAATATTCGGCCTTTTTATAAACTTTTTAATTTTGTGAAAATTTTGTCTTTCTCTCGCAGTTTTAAAAGTAACACAATTTTAACAAACTGTTTATTGGATATTCCTGAAAATTTGGCTCGTGCTCAAAAGCACCTTTGAAGGGCCAGTAGGTACACAAGCTAATTACCAACCCCTTTCAATAAGCAACCAGTAGTTGGCTAACAGAAATTTTGTCTGAATGTTTGTGTTTTCCGAGTCAATGACGCCACGTAAGTAGTTTATCACGGACTTATCCCCCTCCAAAAATCACTCAGTATTTTCACATTGAGGTAAGAGACCGTAGGTGTGCATGTCTGAGGAAAAAAATGAATTTCAAATATTTATTTCCGTCTTTGAATACTGGGACTTGGTCCAATCATTTGCATCGTCCTCTGGAAAACTTGTGAGAGTCGTAAGTTGCACTTGGGTGCTCCTCTGCAGTGTCCCGTGCGGAACTGGGACAAGCCAGTCGTAATAACTCAAGCCAAGCATCTAATAACGTCCACGTAGATAGAGCAACGGTTCTCTGCGACAGATTTACTTGTGGGTTGAGGGAGCAACCTAACGAGCGTTAACTGCAAAGACAAACCTTTGATGACAAATAATGAGTCGCTATAACAGAAATTGAACGGACCATGGTTGAAGCAGACAATTGATAGTCGCAGTTGAATCAAAAATTGTACAGAATTTTCAGTGGCTGTATCCACTGAAAAATAAAATAGTACTTTCGTTTAGTCAGAATTGGTTGAATAACGTATAGTTGGAGTCTGAGCTGAAGTGGTGAAGTGAATGATATTTCAGTCATGTTATTTAAGAATTTAACGCTTGGTTCAGCTTGACATAGTTTAGAATAGCCAATTAAATTAGTCAAAATTCGTAACAAATCAACCAAAAATCAGCCTTGATTTCAATTTGCTTTACGGTTTCTACTTGGCGGTCATAGGTAATAGATTTTCTGCTGTATCTGGTTTCTCTTCAACTAACACATTCTCAGTTCTTGATCTGTACTATCCAGCAGTCTATTGTACTAAAACTTGATACTACATAGCTTATTGTACTAATTTAAGTGTTTAAGTAAAATCAGTGGGTTTTTCCAAACCGATTCCATCAAAAGCGCTTCTGCGGGCAACTCGAGTGGAAAAGCTTACATAAACACCGTAAACGAAATGGTCATTTCAAATTTTATCCTTAAGCTTCAGCTGTCATTTCATTTTAAATCTAAAGATCTCGTGCAATAAAATTGGAATTCGATGCTTTCTTAGCGCCATAATAGCTCGGTATTCGACCCAATTAGGTCTTGCACAAATAAAAATTTTCCAGAGCAATAATTCAAAGGTCAAGTTTACTAAGGCTTTAAGAAGAAATATTTCTAGTGTTTATTTTATAGGAAAAATGCACTTCAGAATTTCTTCGTCTTTATAAAAGACTTGGAAGGCTCTGCATTTTTACTAGCTTTTGAAAGCATATTGTTCAGAATCATTTTCATTGTTTAATTACACAAATCAGTGTTGCTGATACAAGTTTGTTTTGCTCTTCACGTAAAAACTACTAGGTACATGGATGTTAATGAAACTTTACAAAAATATAGCTCATAAGTACATCTGAATAGGAAATAGGCTACAATGTATAAAATGATATCACATTTTTAACCAAAGTTCACGCGGACGATGTCTCGGGCGGCCGCTAGTTTAATATATATCTGCTAATGTGTC
Source organism: Udea ferrugalis (assembly GCA_950022985.1). NCBI lineage: Eukaryota > Metazoa > Arthropoda > Insecta > Lepidoptera > Crambidae > Udea > Udea ferrugalis. The sequence continues at coordinate 4,969,945 of OX465515.1, forward strand.
TACTAAATACCAGTTAACATTATTTGATTTCAATTAAAATTAATACTCGTATTAAATAAAATAACTAGGCAACAATGTAATGTTCACGCGAAAAATATATTGTGTAAAGAGTTTTTATGGCAGAGCGAATACCACCCGAGCGAAGCGCCGAGCACAGCTGGAACGCTATAAACTATCGGTATAGTTATTTTCATACGGTATTGGAGTAATTTTAATAGTAAAATACATGAGCAATATTCGTAATGTCATCTTGTGTATACACTTTTGGATTGCTGTTTAGCCTTTTAGAAGTCATTCGGCCGGCACTGTAAATATGTAATGTCTGAAGTCTAAGTATCGGAAACTTCTAATGATTAAATGAATAGTCCTACTAATATTATAGATGTGAAAGTTTGTGCCGTGTTGCTCTTTCACGTAAAACTACTGAATAGATTTGAATGAAACTTTACAATAATAAAGCTCATTTTAGCTTATACATCTGAATGGCACATAGGCGACAATTTATTAAAAAATATCCGTTTATTTTCTTCAGTCCACGCGGACGAAGCCGCGGGCGGCCGCAAGTTATTAATAATTAAAAATAAATGATCAGAAATTTGTTTTGTGGTACATAAAAACCACCGATTTTTGGGTGGTTTTTAAGTAAACCCCTCGAGAGCTTGTCGACACAGCGTCAATACGTACAGTGAACCTAGCGGTGTTAGTTGTTTAGGCTGTACGTGACGTGATGCATAGCGTCCATCTCGTATGCTGTCCGACGCTAGCATTCCACACGCTGCGATCCTGCACGACCCATGAAGTAGGCATACAATGCCAGCAGTGCAATGCAATTTAATACACGACTTCGTCTATTGTCGACCTATAGGAAATCAGCCTGTCATAGATCAGTTACAGGTCACTTATATTTCTCATACACGATATTACTTCAAGTCTATTTTATTGACGATGCTTATAGACATTTAGAATGTACAATACAGGCGGTCTTATCGCTGAGCGCTCTCAGATCTCTTCCAGACATCCTTCAGGTAGAGGAACTGGAAAGTGGACTGGAAACAGTACTTTCAAATCGTCAAATAACACTTGATTTTAACGACCATGAGAATCATACTTACGAGTTTAATAATACGATACTTAAAATACAAGTAGAGATCGTCACACGATACAGTAACAAAACTTAACCCACATCACATGGCTCTACCACCGATGTCGAAAAGTTGCTCCCACTGAAAAGACCCAGCAAGAAAACCTATGCACACTCTTCAGCAATTTTGCCCTCTTTCTGGATAAGTAACTTCTAACATATAGGTGTACTTATTTTTATATTGGTCAGCGTACCCTCATGATCATATATTCCGAACGGGATAGTCAGAGGCTGACTGATTCTTGCCGTCATGGTGAACGGAACATTCAGAAGCCCATTTGAGCCATTGATAAGGGGACGACCCTACCTCCGTTAACTGGGTTGCTCGGTGTTAGTTGTTAGTTGCAATATTGGTAAAGTAACAATAAATGAAAGATTCCACGTACAAATGTTAGTTAGAAAGCTAACCATTACGTCACTAATCTTTGTAGGTAATTAAAATCTTCAGCCAAAGCCGATTAAAATTGAAAGATCTCGCAGAACTGTATAAGTTTCCTCAACTACCCGGCGATATTGGTTTTGCCGATAAGAAGAAAATTAGTTGAAAATTGAATGAGAAGAGATAAGGATATCAATAGAAAACTTATGACAGTGGCTTTTGTAAATCTATCTACTGTCGGACTTTTAATGAGGGCAGTAAAATGACAGATTTGCTTAAAATAACTGAAAATGTTTAGTCAGCCAATCCGCCATTTCACTAAATATATTTAACACTAGCGGACGCCTGCGACTTCGTCCCTGTAGAGTTAGCGTAATGTTATATAGCCTATCAATCAATCAATGGCCTCTGCATCTTCTACAGACGATTCATGCAGTGACGTATAGCCTATAGTCTTCTTTAATAAACAAACTATTCAAAACAACTTTTTTTTCTAAATTCAAACCAGTAGTTCCTGTGATTAGCGCGTTCAATCAACACAAACAAACTCTTCAGTTTTTCATTATTAGTATAGATAGATCCAGTTTAGAGGTGAAATCTCAGTGGGTTTAAAATCATTTATTTATATTACAGCCCTGACGTTTATAAGAATGAGGTGGTATGTAATAATTTGCTTATTCTATTTCGATGAACGAGTATTTTGCTGATAGCAAAATACCTATTTTACTACTGTAAGTGTGTACTTATATACTCGTAAACGCGGAACGCATCTCTGTTTGCTCTGTCATATGTTTGAATGTGTTCAAAAGCCTTTGACGTCCGCGATATTGATGTTTGCACGAGATCTAAATAAAAGGGTACATAACATACGAGCAACGTTTGTGCAATTGAGCTCAAAACGTCCTGCGCGCTCCGGCGCAGTAGGAAGGGCGGAAAGTTCAACCATGTTACGACTACCGTTTTATTAGTAAAGTTAAACGTAGCGCTTTTTCCCGCTCTGTTTATTCAAACAAACACAACATTTCAACCAAAAGCTTTAAAAAAAAACAACAGCTGGGCGCAGTCTTCATGTCAATTATGAGTGAGGTGGTGCGAACGCTACTCCCACAGGATCAGTGCTGATTGATGGAGGCTTAGGTACGAGTATATGGCTAGAACTTTAATGTTTGATGTTAAACTCGATGGAATAGGCTTAACGACTTACAGCTAGTGATGCCAGCCGTTACCAACTACTTAACAACGTGCCTTTTTTCCCTCTCTCCATCCTCTTAATGCGAGGGTATTGCCAATGTCGGGTGTATTTATTTATGATTCGCATGTGATCATTTAAATAGTGTTATCGTGTGTTTTCAATGCTTCGTGGAGTTTTTGAGGTTATTGTTATATATAATACTGCCTAAAAATTGTTTAAAAATAGGTTGACCATGCTTTAAGGGTATTATAAGGGTACTTCACAACGGCGATTGTTGTCAATCCATTGTCACCATTGAGCCACGGACACGTTTTTTTTTTTTCTGCTCGGCCCCAACCACGCGCCTCAGGTCGCCTGCAGGCCCCACTGGCCCCGCAGCCCCACGTCGCCCTTACGGGCCACAGCGGGTGGGTGTCCAGTCCACCACGCTGCCACGCCTGGGTTCTCTTCGCTACCCGGTGGTGCCCCTATCACCGGTACTAGGCCCCCTCGCCACGCCGAGGCGAGAACCCATGAGGGGGGAGCCACGGTCACCTCAGTCAATTACTCAGCCAGTTTTATGGACAAGGAAATGTATGCGTCAGAAACTGCGAATTAATAATTTAGGTCGTAAGCCAGTCGCCCCCGTCAAGTTTATTCGCGTTAATAATTACATTGGTACCTATTTCATGGGACCGTCCCCAAGGAGTGCCACAGGCAAAAGACTAACTGACTTTTTGCGTGTTATGTATTTAAACGACGCGATGCTCTCTTATTTGAATAGATATGTCAAATATGATAAGCCGTAAAAGAAAAAAAAAGGTCACCCAATGAATCATTATTTTAAGAAAATCTTCAATAGGCGTGACATAACAAATACAATATACAATAATAGTTTCCAGACATCATGAGAATCGATAACTTCGCTTACCGAACATGTGCTTGGCAAGCGCTACCTCCTTTGGTAAAGGTGAGATAATAATAGAAGCCCTACTAAAAATAGCACAAAAGCCTCTAATATTAATTGGAGAATCGACCAAGCCCGTTTATAACCAGTCGTATTAAGAAGTCATGCGTCAGCGTTGTCAGTCAGTCGGAATGTTGTAAAGGCGATAGAATCGTGCGTCGCAGCCGTGTCGCCTCGCAACGGATACGTCGCCTTAAACTTTTCTAATATCCTTTGAGTATATGAAAGTGTTTCATGCACTGTTGCACTCCAAACGATACTTTGCATCTTGACGCGTAGTGAAATTTAAAGTCTGAGAATGAGTGTGAAATGTTGCGAAATCTGTCCACACGACTAGAGACACGTCTGCTCGGAGTCTTCAATGGCACACGATATCGACAGTCAACTTTGAAAGTCTTTTATGAATTCCTCTGTTGAACATAATCGCACATACCTACATTCCTATGGCATTACATGTGCATATTCATGTGAGAGTCAAATCTTCTACGCGGCTGATAATGATGATGAAGATTCATGTGACGACGAAGAGACGGAAGATAACAAATTTGGTGTTATGTTTGAAAAGCTAGCTACTATGCCAGAGATCGCTGGCTCGATACAAACACACACATTACAAACAGTAGTGTTGATGTGGATGTTATCTTCATAAATTATTAATGTATTAGATAAAAATAGTAAATATGTTTATCCCACTGCCGAGTATTCCATAGTAAAAGTTTTACTCACTTGGGGCTAGACAGCGCTGTTTGTATCAAATGTACGTTAATCATACTGAATTATACATTATATTATTTTGAAGACTTTCTAAGGATCTAACGAATCTTCAGCCTATGCTGCTAAAAATTCAAAACATAGTTTGCCGTAAGTAACTGGTAATTTCAAATCAATACGTTTTATGATAATATTTACTAAGCCACTTACCAAGGTGTAAAAATTCTTTTAAACCAGCTGTGCACGATAAAGAGCTTATGATGAAATAGCTTTGCACCGTTTAAGTCTTAAGATGCCTCCTGGTTTTTTTTAAATAAGGAATACTCATATGAATATGCCTGTTTTCATTTATTATTTTGAGCGTGTTGGCATAGTTTTAAAGCAGTGGCTCCAAGATTGGAACTGACCGGAACACCTACTATGGGTTCATTTAATTAACTGGCGGTTAATTTTCCGGTCATGGTAAACACCGATAGCAAAAAATATGTTACATTTTGAGTTCATAAAACTTAAACAGATTAGTTAGGGCGGGTTAATAGTTTATTTTTGCAAAAGGGTCTCGGGCTATCTACGTTGTTAATTCTAGCCTACGTCAATAAAGTTAAAGGTTGATCAAATTCTGAAAATTCAATAGCTGGGTTGACACGCGCGTCATGTTTTTAAAGCAGTTAGTGACGTCACAGATAACTTCGTCACTGCGAAACCCTATCACCGAGGCGCTGGTGACACGAGCCTGTGATTTAGTTAGTTCGCGCTTGCAGTTTTTGCTCAATGAAAGGTGGGAAATGGAAGCCAATAAAAAAGCTCTGAAAGAATGTGAATCTGAACTTTTATTTGTTGTTTCAGCTCAGGCTAGTAGTGAACTATTTCTAAAATTGGCAAACAAGGTTTTATTGTAACCACCAAGTCAGTTTTACTGTTTAACCAGTAGGGAAGTTAAATTCATAATTAATACGGTTTTCAGCTTGTGATAATCTTTTACGCTTTTTGATTTATTTAATGAAAACCGGTGGAGTCAGCCATAAAGTATATTTTTACAAATCAGTCTCATAACTCTGTTGGGTTTAGCTTTATTCCTCATAATTTTGGACTTGATTGATTACTTACTCCAAGTTGTAAATTTCAATTTCAATGCTTATTGCTGATGTCGGCGTCATATAAAATCATGGTCGTACGACGATGAATTCATTCAAATTCATGTTGAATCTGTAGGTCTGGTAAGACGATTTCCTGCGTGTTCCTATTAAGTCCAACCGTCGTTTCGATGTAAGGCTTGCTAAAATTATTTATTAGACGAAAAATGAACAAGTTATTAAAATACATGGCTTAAGTCTTATTTCCAAACGAATTGTTGCTAGGTTGTAGGCTATAACCATTGAGTACTTTTCATCTTCATAATTTTGCGCCTTATGTTGTGCACGCACTGCCGACAAAATTAGCGTACTATTTTAGTTATGTACTGTACATACAAGATTTCATGAAATTTAGGTTTTTGAAAGAGCCTAAGCTGAAAACTGATATAACTAACGTAACTAGAAATACCGAAATCATTTGAACATGGCAGGGCTTCCACGGTAACAGACGTTGCGTCGGAAACAGATGCAAATTCAATGCTTTAAAAGATAATTATGATTTTCAGTGAGTTTAGAGACAAGTTAATTAACTAGATCAATGTCAGTTTTTGTAAGTTGAATCGTACAGATTTCAAAATCTAAGTACTCAGGCAGTTTTAGTTTTGGGCTATTTAGGGGCATTTTTTTTTTGGTAACCCTAGTGTGACACTATGGTATGTAAGAATGCAGTATTTTTAAAAAAAAAAATCCGTTACCCACATCAAAACTCAGGTATAAAACCGTTGAGTTTGAAAGAATGCGTTCATTTGTGAACTTGACTTTCTAATTAAGGATGATTTGATGATTGGTTTGGTCGAAGGACAAGAATAAAATCATTGCATTTTTAACGCGAACGGACTATAGTGCATTTAATCTGACCAATCGTCGCACTCAGACGCCCTCGCGGGGCTCGCGGTCTCTTAGCTGCAAATTCAATAAGCCTGGCTAGTTTAGCGAACCAGTCTACTGAATTCGCCTTGATTCAATTTGACACTGAACCCCAGTGCAAGCGAGTTACTGAGTAGGTAAACTGATTCTGACCTCACCTACCGCAGACGGGGGATGAATCAAATGGGTGCGATCGAATGAGTGACTTAATCGCCAATCTGGTGACAGAATTCGTCAATTAAGTTACCAGACTGCTGAGGTTGCTGGGTTTAATCTCCGCTATTTGCAATTCAATTTCAAACCTCACTCACGGTAAAAGTGTTCATTTTCAATCAGACTTTTTAAATTGCTCATCTTTGGAGATGTGTATTGCAAGTGTTGTAGTGTTAGCTATAGCACACTACAATGCTTCATTGCGTCGCGAGGATAAATTTTCAGAAATAGGTATGTAGATATGTGGTGCAGTTAGAGATCGTCTAAGCTGAAATGATGCGCCCCTCCACCGCATCTTCGCACCAAAGAGTGCTTGCCTGTAGGCGTAGATGCAGTGGTAGGGCGTGTCATTTAAGCTTAGACGATCTCCACATAGATGAAGACTTTGAGTAGTTAAATCCCTAGGATTTAATTACAATACCGTTGAAGTTAAGTGCTGTTATTATATCACTTGACTTAGTTCAGTGAAATGATTGTAGGAATGATGAAGGCTACCGATTGCAGCTGATAAGCAATGCAATAGGGAAAAACACAAAGCAGCAGAGAACTTAAAAGAAAGCTCAAAAAATGAAATAAAAGCACCTGTCAAGTAAATTTTCAGACACTAAAACGAATCTTTCACTAAGTAAGTACATGATGTAATTCTGAACATATATTTTATTCAACTGTTTTTTTTTAAATTATCAAGCGAAAATCATCCAGCTATTGCTCAAGTTTTCATTATACGTTTTTTGATAAAAACTGGTTAGGAAAGTGACACTTCTGTTTTGCAGTACCAACACCCTCCTTCCTTTTCCTCGTGGCATAGGGAGAGGGAAGAACTCATTCCTTTTACCTCGATTATACCCACAACTCTATTTCATCTCTCATTGATCTTTTCACACATGTTCGTCGGCTGAAGGTTTTCTTGACCCTATCTGATATCATTTTCAAATAGGCAACTAAAACTTCATGAAACACTGATATTTTTAATGTACTGTATCCGTTTGCAGAATTTCCGTTGTTATATTCCTTACAGGATGGTTCCTGGTAAAGAAAGTACGTCTTCTCACACGTGAGTTCTTTCTCTAGCTTCCTGCCGTCTTCACATGTAAATCATATATATCTTGCTGCAGGCATATTAAGAAAATATATATTATCAGCGTTATGTAGTATCTACGATTAAGTAAGATAACCGTGAAGTCTACGCTGTCTTGTCATCTGTCATTACAAATGTATCCAAGCCCTTGAAAAAAGGAAGAGGAAGCTAGCCTATGGACCAGATGCGTTCTTATATTTTTATTTTTACGTTGTGGAACCAAATCAGGTGCAACAAATCGAGCAGGTTAATTAGTTTCAACCTTTACCAAAAGTTGATAATCGGACTAATACTTTACAAAGAGTATATACACTAAAGATAAACAGGGCATGTTTCATCGCTAGAACTATAAATAACTGATTCTTCTTGATGTCCGGAAACTGTATTTTCCTTTCTACCTATTTGTTTCTAAGCTTGGATAAATGTGTGATAGCTGACGTCATAGAGAGCTTAGACTACACGGTTATCTGTCCCAGTTAACGAGCTTTGTATAATAAGGTTCAACTTCACGTACGGGTAAGTTTGTTTCGATTTCACCATATCAGTAACGGATTTTCCGCCGAGAGCTCTGCTTTTAAATTTATACAATGTCATTTTTACATATTTTACCAATAGAAAAGACTGTAGGAGTATTTTCATCTTAGAGGGCATTGCCGTCATTAGACCAGCGCCGGTAGAAAATTAGCTCAGATCGGAACAGGTAGATTGTAAAGTATAAATTGTCGTTAAAACCACTCTTTATAGGAAATACAGCATAATTCTACACGAGACTTATTATGTATATGGCATCTTATGATAAGATAACAGAAACAAACAATTGAGCAAACAATTTCAATAGTTCACAGACACGTATACGTCTAGTTAAGGTACCTACGTATAGGTATGTGCCGTAACTATAGTTAAATACGTAGTTCAAGTCTCTAATCATAAACATGAACAATTTATTTCTTCAATTTTTAGAAATTAGGACATAAAATATCTTATCAAAGATAGATACTACCGGCTTTAACGCAAAAGCGATTTTAGGCGTAATTGGTAAAAAAAAAATTGGCGATGCAAAAGCATGTTATCTTTCTGTAAGTAACAGTAAAGCTGGGAACTGTTATGACTATGATTAAATGGACCAAAAAAATTACTTATTATTCATTCACACGAGAATTCGTGTAAATATCCGATCTAGCTTTAGACGTTTCTGCTCTACCTTCTCCGATCTCTCACAATTTAGTCTATTGAATGGTATAATTACATTGTAGTATTATATAAATATTGGGCAAAAACGTATCTTTGCCTATGCTTTTTATTAGAGTTATCTACTAAAGGAGAAGCAGCGTGTGTGTATTTAAATGTAAACATGCAAAGCTTTCTAAATCAATAGACACAGAGTGAACCATATAATATTTATTAGTAACCAGAGCAGTTATTTATTACTAACCACTAGGCTTCACGTATTATTTTGCTATTAAATGTATCTGTTAATAGTCTTTACATTAAACTTGCCGTTCGGAATGCCGTGAAACTGAGTCTCCTAGCCCGGAACTGGGTCATGTGGACAAGCCGGAATACCTAATATCTTACGTAAGGGATGAATTAGATGTACTTATCTCTTTTTTAACGAGTGGCCGGGGGCAAACGCCCACTCCAATACTCTCCTGATACAGTTTTAGCGAGATTAGCCCCCAATAGACATAGGCGTTATACCTAATAAATTATAATGTATTATTTTATGTTGATTTTTTAACATTCTCATAGATGCATTTTATTTTATCATGGTAATTATAACATGACCTCATTTTCAAATAGGTTTTGATATTTCCAAGTTTCTTCGTCGGCTTCAGTAACATTAGAATCTAAAGGCAATCAATGTGATGTGAATTAACTAATTAAACCAGTCTCGTCTTGTCAAAAGTAATGAAAACTTGGATCTTTACTTTTAAAAAGTAATTGAAAATAAATCTGAGTTGAGGGAGCTAATTCTCCAACCCACTTACGACTAATGGCAATCCACGAATCCATTGTCAATTGTCGCAGGAAGTACTCAGCTGCACTACGGACGAACGTGTCAAGGGTTGCAATGCAACATCGTACAGTCGCGGAACAAAAGGATTGACCACCTTATGATCTGTTTTTGCTTGCTCAGTGATGACATTGACAGGAACTGCTAATCACATTCGTAGTTTTGATCATTCAAAGCCAAGAGGATGTAATTATCCCGTTTATCAAATAACTTGACGCAACGTAGGTAATGGCGACAAGATCAAACTAGTAAAAAGTTTCAGTTCTGTTAGTTGTGAAGGAGCATAGGTCTAATCAAATTTTAGCTAAGTTGTCAAACAGTAAAGCATACTTTTCAATACAACACTCTAGCCTGTTAGACAGTTTTACAAGTAACATGTGCTTGCAACCCGCGAATGAATTTATTTGAAAACTGGTCAACCTTTTCATTCCGCGACTGTACACAGCGAAGAACTCTAACTTGAGTTTCCATACAAGTCACGTCTCTTCCGAACTAGCTGCGGTGGGCGCTTGGCGACTGATGCCATGCTAACACTCCAGGACATGAGCCCTAATACAGGATGCCTTTGCAAGTACTTGGCGATTTTTTAAAATAAGCTCTATCGAAAAACGAAAAACTACGTTTTCCTTGAAGTGTTTCTTAAATGTAAATGTCCTCAAAAAAGTCAATAAAGGATTGTACTTTTTTTCGCGCACCAAAATTACTTCTACACTTGTAGTTCAACTCGTGCATATCATGACGCTCGCTATTGTAGAAATTTCTTACGAATGTTTTTTCCAGGCTGACACAGCGTAATTTTTTTTTATTCACTAGCTATTAAGTAAGTAGAATCCTGTTACTAAAGAGTTAATTGTTTACGTTCACATACCGCGAAACGCATGCCTGTTCTACGCGTGTAGAACGCGCGATTAAGAGGGGTTAGGCGGTCAGCGAAAATTCAGATTTTGTAGTTCTTCGCGCTTCAGGTAAGGGGGTGAGGAAGGAGGTGATTGTCCGCGTTTAGTATGGAATCAACGTGCTCGAAACTAAAACTCATTAACGCCATTCACATTTTCATCAAAAAGTGAATGAAAATATTTAGTATTTTCTAAATCTAAAACAGTCACGAAATCGAGCAGGTAAATACCTATGTTTTTGTGATTTTATACGAATTATTATCGTAAAATGCGGTTATAATGAGCATTTATATGATATTTTAGAGGTAACTTCAGTTTTTTTTTTATCAAGCAAAGTTTTTCCAATCGTGTTTTGGAAACAGTCATCCCATCACACATACGTTCTGTAATACATACTAGAAATTTCAGTGCGAAAAACATTAAATATTTTCAATTATAGCTCATAGATAACAGTCCATTTTGCCGTTTTCACCTACTAAGGCCCCTTAACGCAGTGCTGAATATCCAAAACCGGGTGGTTTAGCGGCCACTAACCCCGGTATCCGGGTCACCCGGGCAGTGTTGAGTGCACAGCAACAGTTGTTAGCGACCACTTTTATTCGGCTGTCGTATGTTTTTGATCTGATTGGATTTTGGGAACATGTAAATTGATCACAAATCTTTTTTTAATTTTTTGCAGCTAAACTGCGGTGAAATTGAATGGGCAGCTTTAAATGTTCGAATTCATATAGTTTTTTCATAAGTCTCTCGTGGTTAACTAATAGTGTATCACTTTTTACTGAATAATAGTTATAATAGCATAACAATTAAACTGCTTAGCGAGGAAATAGTTAGCATCGCTTCTATTGGTAATGTCAACTCCAATATCAAAAGTACCTACAAGCTAATTCTGATTTTCCTAGAACGATATCGAAGCTCCAACCATTATAGAAATTACTGAACTAACATTGTGAAGTTTATTTTATCAAGAACTGGGTGACCCGACTGACGTCGTTCTGTTAACAGACAATTTTACTGTCATAATTTTACGAACGGAACATCAAGGGTTGTATCGAACTGTACTTACCACTTTCACATTAAATACTTAAGTAGTCATTAAGTTTCCACTTTTTCTGAAATTTTAATTTTTTTTTAACACTGCGTTAGAAAAACTATCATAAAGCAAGTCGTTCTCAAGTTATGCCGAGACCAAAAGAAATATGGCGCCACCAGATCAAGGAAGTTTTAATCGGAAAAATGTTACTCTGAAGGTTCCTGAACCTTGATAGACTCAAATACAAATGAACTCTGACATCTTTTCAACTAAGGTGAGCAGTCCAGAGAACAAAGTGAAATAAAGTAAAAATACCTTCATTATTGCGACATGTCAAAAAGTATAAATAAATATATTCAGACTTCCTAGTTTCTTTCATAATTACTATAGTTACAGAGTTCAATTAATCTCGAAAGAAAGTAACACTTTTAATGGTAGAATTCGCTATGCTGACTCAAAATGGTTCGTAGAAAGACTTACTTACCACCAGCCATCAGAAAATGTAAATTTGTTTCAACATATGAGCGTACATAGAGCATCGCCTTATAAGGTGCTGATTTTTCAAAAGTTAGATAAAATTTATCTGACCAATAATTCTGGAAATTTTAGATGTCGGAATCTATAATTGTGTCTTTAATTGCAATTTGTAATTTAGGCGTACATTTCAAAATCTGCCGAGTTATCATTTATTGGTCTGATAACTTCTATCTGACTATCGAAAAAAACAGCTCTAAGTCATGCAACTGTTGCGGTGTTCCTCTTACTTGACTATTTCTGAATTTCGTACGTAAAATTCATTTTTTATTCCCTCTTCCATCTCATAAAGATTAAGATAAGATAAGATAAAGATTCATTTATTTGCATAAACATGTGTTGGTAATAATGATACATAGTCAGGATGCTCATCATATGGTGTTCAATAAAATATTAGATCAACATGTTTTACCATGACAGGTGTACAAAATTATATTATGTAGTTATCGAACAAAAATCATGAAAATAATTAAATAAATCATAAAATAATCAATAAATCAATCATAAAATGAAAAATCATAGTAACTTAGTAGCAACCCTGCAACACTCGCCATATAATCACTCATGCACGCAGTCAAAGTCTAATTTTTCGAACCTCATTATTTCAAGCCATTATACTGCATTGTCTACTGCTGTATTTTTTCATGTTTCTTTAGAATTCATGGATTTTTTTCAACAAACGATTGTTACTCATAGCCGTCCAATGATTACACTGAAATTTAGCTCCATGGCATCCGTCTTGGTTTAAGCTGAGTGGCAACTGATTCAGTTCTAAGATACTACCGTATACATTGTATTAGTTGAAAAGGAAAAAAACATCTTGCATTATTTCTCTTTCAATCTGTGCAGAGTTGCATATTATTCTATGGTGACCACAAGTTGTTATTTAGACTAGAATTTGCATTTACAATGTATGTTTATATATAAAGAGCAATGTATGTAAACCTCATTACATTCTTTTTGTTCAAAGAAGAAAACTATACAAGTCTTAAATAGGTTGATGAGAGTGTACAAAACTGTTTGCATCAGCGTAGTTAAATCATGAAACATAACAGTGGCGAGTAGGTGGCACTAAACACACAATTGTGAATAAGCGAAGCGCTGTTGCTCGTAATTCAGTACAATGTAGTGGCCTAATTTGTGTACTAGTAATTGGTACAATGGAACAGACGTGCTATTGTCTCGTACACGCGACGTGTTCGCGGGACTCCGAGACAGTTCCGCTGGCAAACAGCACACATGGGCGCCCCGATAGTAAACAAACCCCAAGTTGCAGCCGTGGTGGTACAGGGCAAATAATAAAGAGACTTATTTGTGCTCTCTCTACGATATTATATTGTCTTTCTGGTCTAGGCCACAATCCTCAGGGATTGCCTCAATATTATTTTCTGAAAAACTTTGCTACGAAGTTTTGATTAAAAATAAACAAGGCCATTACTTTGGCTAGGTGCGTGGCATATTGTTAAAATGGTCGCCATGGTATGATGAATTCAATTAACCCATTTATCTAATAATTCAATCGTCAAAAGCCGTTTAAATAAATTTTGTCTGATTGATTGTCGTTTTGTTTAAACGGCTTTTGACGATTAAGTATCGATGAAATCTAACAAATAACAAAATGGGATATAATGTGATAATTTCAACAACAGTAATAACATTAAATTGTTTACGATGTACCCTGATATACTAGATTTATTCCACGTTGAGTATCCTGCCAATGTGCTGTTGATGAGGTTTAAAGTTATTTCAGAGAGGAAAATACCAAATGGTTTCAGCTGTTATTTACCTGAAAATGCAAAATACATATTCTGCGCAAACTGGATTCTGCGAATTGCTTTTAATCGCTTTCCCGCTGTTTCCTTGCCCAAGCGCTATTTGCCAACGCGAATAATTGCCTACGTCTATTTTGTGGCGGATTTTGTATGTATTTCGTAGTTACGAGTATTTTAGGACGTTTGCTATTTAGGCGTTTCGTCTCGGACCGCTGCAGTGCTGAAGCGGCAACAGCTTTGCTGTTAATTGAAAGCTCCCTTAGGTTAATTACAGACACTATACACATACATAAACGGCCTATATACGTCCCACTGCTGGGCACTGGCCTCACCTCAAATATGAGGTGTAACCTCAAATTGGTGCTTAGACAAAGTCAAGTTAAGCAAGTTATGTTGACACTTATATTTTACTTGGTAATTTTTCTAACATAACTAACTTGCTTGTGATTCATTCCCCTTTTCCAGATTGGTTAGGGTGTTTTCTATGTATATTGTGAATAGTGAAGTATTAAAGTATGTTGTAGTACCGCAGTATGAGCCTCGCTTAGTTTGGAGCTAGGTGGCGCTGTGTGGATTAATGTCCGATGATTTTCTTTCTATTTAATGTATTTATTGGCGAAATAAATTATAAGCGTGATTCTGTAGAAATCCATGTAATGAAAATAGTATATGATACTTAAGAGTATATTTTTCCTCCTGAAGTCACTTATTCAGCGACTTTGTTTATAATATTCTAACACAAGGGAAAATTGCCACTATCATCCCTTACAACTTTAACTACTATGATATTCTGCACTACACAGTCTATTACGCGGAAATGAAGTTACTCTCAGAGCTAAGCACTCGACAGAATATAGTTCGTAACATTGCTGAACAATAGAAAAACTAATAATGCTCTTACTAACAGCATTAACACAGCACCGGTTGGTCGGAGTTTTCAATACCTTCTAAGTGAGTTACTATGCGACCACTTGCAGGCAATAAAAGAGGAAAGTGCCAGCTTATAACTGAGCTAACTCATGTGCAATGACATTTACACATCAATAATATTTATATTATCAAAGTCGATATCAGCCACAGCTAAGTACTGTTGGGCGTACTCGGCTGCAGCGTCTCACTGCCCAGCGCGACCACGCATACATTATATGACTGTTATATCCAATTTTAGCTTAAAAAGTCCTTAGACACAATAGGAAAGTAAGCACGCCACCGCTAATTGTAAATTAGAGCCGTAGGTGGTCTAGCCTTCAACTCGTCTCTCTTAGCGTCTAGTTCTCTTCACACTCAAAGCATCGACGTTCTGCTTTACTCGTAAGAGACGTCTCCATTCCGAGCGTTAAACAGCAATTGATTCCCATGTCGAGGAGTCAATATTGCACGCTTTCAAATGTCTCTTTGAGCACATCCTTATACCGTAGAAGCTGGCTTGCTTGTGCTTGGCATTTAAACATTACGTGTGTACAATCGTTGGTAGGTAGCGCGAGGAGGCCACAATAACATCCATTTAGTGTGCACTGTATCGTCGTTCTGAGAGACTACATTGTATGAAATTGCACCTTTGAGATGCAATTTTGCGCTTCAATTTGTAGGTACGTCTTGTTGTGGAACGGTGCAGAGTACCCTGTGTGGCTTTAATAACAGGTATTCGTTGGAAGGCCATACATGTATATGGTGAATGTATATAGCGACATCCGTTCATTTTGTAGATATTTCCATATAAGTAATAATAAAACTAAAGTTCCAAGCTCCCTAGTCATTGAATCAAACCTTTGGTAAAAAAATAAATGTTCAATAATAGATTCATTTATTATTATTATTGTCACTTGCAGTCTATCTACTGCCGGACTTCGGCCATCAAACTCTTTGTTTTCAGCCTTTTTTACATTTTGTCATTACCTGAAATGATATGTTTTTTTACACAGGGAAACAATGGGGCCCGTGGAAATTGCTACTTTTGCTACTATGCTAATCCGGCATTGCCTTTTAGAGCTGAAATCAGATATTGACTGGTGTTTCCCCTTCAGGAACATGTGGAACGTATGGCGCACCGTGCTTGAGGAGAACGAGAAGCTTGCGCGTGCGCGGCTCGCCGCCGTCGAGGTGTTCCAGCAGCAGATCGCCGACGAAGCCAAGTGTCTGCGCCAGCACAAGATCAACGACGCTAAGAAGGTAAGCCCATCACAACGATTGGATCATATCGTGTACCGGGATACGAGGAACAGGGTGTTTAATTCCGTATCCACCATAGAAAAGGGAGGACCCTCCGTCCAGATGGGTGTTCTGTCTGATCGGCTGCTGCTCGACCGTTGTTGTCGGAACACACGTTAAGCAGATAGGCCCGGCTGACATAGGTTTATGGCAGGTGTTAAACCGTAAGGAGACTTCATAACTTACTAACGACACTCTAACAATTGCACTGAGGCCGCGTTTTGTCTCACACATCATAGTGGTCATGGCAAATTCGCTGAAAAAGTTCGGTAACATGCTCCTTTATCGATTTTCCTAACAAGTGTACTTAGCACTGCTCTGAAGCCCAGCATCAGCATGTTGTAGTGGTAGTGGGCATACATAGAGCAAGGAACTGATGACGTCGATGCCGAAAACAAAGTTTGAAGGTTAAAGCAGAGTGTAGAGCTGTGTACCACACTAGCCGCAAGGTAGATCGATGAGCTAATAAAGAGCGCAGTATGATGGAAGATGGACGCCGGCCGCTCTGAAAAACGGCAAAAAATGAAGGCTTATGTTCAGAAGCTAACGTTATACAGCGGTTGAAATGTTTATTTCTGGACATCTTCACACGTTCCGAAATATGCAGAAAAAAAAAAAACAATATGTTGAAGAGGGTCAGCGATATAGTGCAGCTTTCTCGCACTACCTACTCAAATGTGATGCCATCAATTGTAGTGTTATTATTTTCACCGGAACACAGTTTGGGGTGTAAGTATTAGGTTTTCTTAAAGTTATAGGTAACGAGGGGGTCATTTCTCGGACTGTATTTCGAAATCTAATAAGTATGTAATAATTCTTTTTCAACGTTTCTACAATTTGTGAAAAGGAAACTTACAGGGCTTTTTAGATTTATTGGCACCTTAGTATCCATTTGAAACATTTTCCTTTCTTTGAGGAAAATAAACGAAGCATAAAAAGTTCAGAAGTGAAAAACACTTGTTATTTCCAAGTGGCAAATAATAATTTACTTCTAACAGGAAACGTAGCCGTTGTTGTGATGCAATTTGTTTAACCTACATCAAAGTCAGACTGAGTTTCATGAAATTGAAAAATTGCTCTTTACCTTATATAACATTGCAAACGTACTGGATAAGGTTTTAATGGTCGTGTGAAAAATAACCCGAATAAATTAAAACACAAATTAAGCATCTTTAAAATTAAATATCTGTGTCTGTCTGTTTATCCAGTAACTTCTCCTGAACCATACAATTTTTCGTGTTCGCATAATTACAAAAATCCCATATCCCTTGGGGATCTATGGTTAATAGGTTGTATTTACATACTTGTAGATGTAATATTACAGTAAATGTATGAAGTTATATTTGAAATAAAATATAAGTAGTAGCTTAATTACACTAAATTCTCATGTTTCTACGACTTTTTTGAATCAAAGCACGATTATGAAGTTATAGCGACTTAATCCAATTGCTGTTTTCTGGGTTCTTTGCCCAGCAGGTGGGAAAGACTGATCAGACCACTAATAAATGAAAACATTCATATGATTGCAGTTGGAGTAACAAGCAAGAATTTCTTAAAGGAGTCTCATATTTCTTTTCAGACGTTAACGGGATGCTTCCAAAGAGGTTGTGTATCGACTTTTATTTCTTTTCAAAAAAGCTCTCGGTTTTCTTAACCTCTGGTCGTCTTTTATCAAAAAATAGGTTATCTTTATGATTTTAATGATTACATCTACTTAATAGTTTTTAGATTATAACATTCAAGTAGGTAAAGAGCGGGAGCACGTCAATTCAATAAATATTGATGAATGTCATTAAAATTTCATAAAGAGGCGTTCCTTTTTGTTTCTTCTGCAGGGTCTCGGCAATCTGCTGGATAAGATAAGGACCCTCAGTTGAATTTTCTATGTTAATCACTCTCATTTAAAGAGCTTTTATCACTTGCTGACCGAGTCGTAAGTTCAATTATTAAAATGATGATGTGTTTAAGGTCTTTATTATGCCTAAACATTGGTGAAACACACCTGGCTGCCAGGTTAAATATACCAGAAAAATTCGACCCGTCTGTTAATGATCTCCGTAGCACAGTGGTTAGTGGAGCCGCCCGAAATTTCCCGTCTGAGCCTGATTCGAGTCCCGCCTGAGCCCAAGATCGAATGTTTTTTTCTGGGTTTCCTATCTTTAGTAAGATGATAATGCGTTATCTCTAATGCTAATATATAAATATCCCTTAATGATCTGTATTATTAAATTCATTTATTTGCTCTAAACTAAGTACCTAAACTCGACTAAATAAACTACAGAGAGCAATAAAAGTCCACTCCACTTCCTTCACAACAACCTTAGAAGTTCTTTGAGAATAATTCAGAACAAGGAATATTTCTTGTTGATGCACTTCACTCACCGCTCAGATCCGCATACAGGCTGCGCCAAAAATATCGCATGAACTCGCAATCGCAAATTGAATAGGTACAACTACTTTGCCTTAATTTAGAGTAGTCAAGGAAATAATAACACTAACTGCCGCACTCAGAGACGTCAATTAACGTTAATGATTCATTAGAAATCCATTCATCAAAATTCCATTTTTCAAAAGAGACTTTATAACAAATAGAATAAAGATTTTTTAAGAATGTAAAATTTCGACTCTTATGAACCATTAACGTTAATTGTCGTCTCTGAGTGCGGCGGTTAGACATCAGCACAATTAGGTAATTTTAGCGAGATTTCAAGGCCACTTATGTATAAAGGAGCCTTGGTCTCCTACATGAAAGTGGTCCATGAACCAATAGCGATACTCTTGTGATATTCATGAGGGCACACCAAAGTCTGTCCCGGCAGGTTTGAGAAAAAAAGGAAATAAGAATACAGGCAAATTTATCTACAGTAATAACAATACTTTATTAAAATAGGAGACTTTTTCTATGGTTGGCCATATAAAGTTATTTTCCATAATTTGGCCCATACTAAAATACTCACCTCATCATCATCATCCTAGCGTGATGGTGATGGTGCCGTTACGGCGCCCGGGGTCCGCTCTTCTGCATCTCACTTCGCCCGATCTTGTGCATTCCTCTCTGTGAGGCTACCGGCACGCATGTCATCCCTCATGACGTCAAACCAACACTTTTTGGGTCTACCCCGTTTGCCGGGGTTCATAAAATAAACTGCATCAGATTATTCGATTCAAGGAGCAACAAAAACAAGGAACACCTAACACAATTATGTAGTTTTATGTCTTGTTAATTTTCAAAAATGCTAAAACATTTCGCTCATCCTGTACCTCGGAAGACGTAAGTTTTCCGAGAACAAGAAAACTCGAGTGAAAAGTTCGGTAAACCATACTAATCGCCTTATCTACGTCGTTTCCAAGGAATCACAATATTGAAATAAGCAATTTACATCTAAGTTGTTCGAAACTGAGCTGAGTTCTTTGTGGGAGACAGTAATAAGTATTAAGTTTTATATTTCCTTCTAAGGACAATGACAATAACTAGTGATTTAAAGACTTTGTTTATTTATAGACTTGGTGGTGAAAACGGATGGGCAATGATGACCCATGTTAAGCTACGCACTCCAGGTCAAGTGATTAGATAGATGACCACACCGAGCAAAATTAAGAGATGTATTTATATTAAATTGTACAGTATAAGCCCGTGGATATCACTGCTGTATTCTATACTCCTACGCTGGTTTTCAATTTGATGTGAAAATCTTAAATTTTCTTGTGGCACTCCGCCTGCTCTCTAAAGGTCACGGTCAAAGATGAAGCGTAGAGCCCACTGCACCTACCGCACTTGTCTTGAGGCAAACTAATAGGTAATACTTAAGGAAAAATATCTGATCAGTTCGCTTTCAGTAACTCCTGTAAATGCGAATTCTTAATTTCTTGGTACAAATACCAAACAACTCTGAGTATGTTTGTTTGTGAGGTGAATAGCTGCGGTGTGTGTACTTTGTGTACGTGTGACTAAATTGAATGTGGTAGTCTGTGTGTGAGTCGCTATGTGATATAATATGTGTGTGTTTTGTTTGTAGTGGTTATATGACCGCGTATAATATAAAATGTTTTTTTTATGAAATAGTGAGCAAAAAGGTTAAAAGGTCCCCTGATGTTGAGTAATCATGGACAACTGCAACACCACAGGTGTCATGAGATGCGTTTTGCTCTTTTCTTTTCTTGGTTACTTGTGTATGTGATTGTTGTACGACGTATTGAATTTGCCGACCATGAAGTTCTGATTAAAGATTCTTACTCCTACCGAAGCACCTCAGTTTTCATGCGCGTGTGAATAGACACAGTTTTCACACCCAATTCTTTAGGAGCTTCAACTGTTCGGGTTATGAAATTGTCCAGGGTGGCATAGTCGAATCGTTAGCCATTGCACCCACGGCTAGTTTTTCCAGTACGTATTTTCCATCTCGTAAATTAAACACAGCTGGAGTCTCAGTTATTAACCCGGCTCCGAAAGCGCAAAGAGAATTCAACTCTGCAGATTTTTTCCTGTACTGTTAATTAACTCACTTTGGAGTTGAAAAGTTTCAGAATTTTAGTTAACATTTCACAGGCTCGGAAAATATTGAAATTGCAAAAGAATAGTTGGAGTTCGATGCCCTCCAGCACTAACATTCGAGGGAGATATTTGTTTTTTTCTGAGTCTGGGTTTGAAGCCTGTAAAAAGCGAATGTACCTGGAATGTACTTAGATATGTGTATGTATGACTATCAGGCACATCTATTATACAGGGTAATTTATTTACAAGTGCACATATTCGTATGATTATGAACTTGTAGAAGATCATAATATTTACGTTAGAAAAACATATTTTAATCAAAATTAGTTAGGTTTAATAATCCGTTATTTATTTTTCTTCTTAATTTGTAATAGAAAAATTAAAATAAAGACACGTTAGGTGAACTTTTGAATTGGTGGTGGCCATCGCCGATTCTAAATTGTAGTGCACTGAAAAAAAACACGAATGCAATAGTAGGTATGTAAATGTTGAGTTGAGCGGCCATGATCTTAATGTGAGCTGACTTAGATATTTTATTCAAAGTTACTAACTGTCTGAAGACTACATAAACTAGAACATGATTCGCAAATGTTTTATCCGGAAAAAATATATAAAAAAACATAGTAGTTCTCCAGAGACAGAAAGCTAAAATTACAACTCTTGTTGTAATATTACAGTTGGCTGCATTCAAATTGAAATGTCTCCTTTATATGTATTTCACTTCATACTCACAGTGAGTCTTATTATTTTACACTCTGTACAATGTCTGTTACAATGTATTATCTTTTCCGATTCCCTGAGGATTTCGCATTATTCTAAGTAACTCCTAACGATTATAAGAATCCCTACAAAACTGAACTTGGTAGGTAGTTTTATACGTGTTGGTAGCTACGAGTATATAGCTTTTATACGTGTTGTTGAAATTCTGACTTTTAAGGCGTCTGCAAAGCGCCTTAAAAGGGTGGGGTGAGCCGGTGTTTTTGTCCGCGAAGAATAGCGGAAAAGTAAACCTATACTACCAACGCACATAAACATAAACGGCCTATATATACGTCCCACTGCTGGGCACAGGCCTCACCTCAACTATGAGGTGGAACAAGCCATATTCCAACACGCGGGCTCAGTGCGGATTGTTGGAGGGGTGTAAGGTCAGTGAGCAACCTTAATGTCAGATGTTATCAAGCCGCCCTAAGGCCTCTGACTGGGCTTAACGACTGACATCTGGCGACGTCAACCGGAACCAACTTCTTAACGTGCCTTCCGAAGCACGAAAATGCCCGAAATACACATCACTACAACAGCAATCGTCGCTGATCACTGTCACAACTGCGCCACGGCACTACCAACGCACACGAAGGTCAAAAAGTCTGCTCCGCAGATGCCCGCCGGGCACTTGCTACTGCACAATGCTTTGTGTTCGCGGTGAAAGGCAGTCACGGGCATCGGCGGGCAGACGCGGTCTTATTACTTCGCGGACAAAAAGACTTCCCCACCTCGTCGTCTGCAAAGCGCTAATTCGGCGCTTTGGAAAAAACGTAAGCAAAAGAGAAAAAGAGTTTATAGGGAAAAAAATATTATGAATGATTGTCAAGGTGTTTGTACAATCATTTTATGGGCTTTGTAATTATTTTCATACCCATTCATCCGTTGATGATTGGTTACAGTATTTAGGAACTTGAAACGGAAGAAGATGTGCCCTGGGGTTTTATTAATACATTTATTTACTAGTTTATACGTCTTTCAATTCATTTGGAATCTGCAATGGTCTTCAATAGTAATCGAATGTTAAATAAGTAATACTAATACCTATAAAACTGGTGCAATTTTAGACTAAATAGATGATTGTTCCACAGGCCACGGACTCGCTTGCGCAGGCGCACAAGGAGCTGCAGCTGACCGTCTCCGACGTGGACAAGACCAAGAAGCTGTACTTCGATGAGGAGCATACCGCCCACGACGTCAGGGACAAGGCGAAGGACATCGAAGAAAAGTTAGTACTACCTACTTATTTATTTATTTCACAACAATGAATTGCTACAAATTTCGGACTTTATGCGATAAGGCCTCATGAGGCCACCATGAGGCTAAGCGGAAAAATATGGTACGCTGTGCAGTGTTACTGATGAAAACAGAAAGAGACAATGGAACAATTTAAAAGGAACTAAACACTGAAATAAATACTAAAAACTATATAAATAATTATGTAAGTAACAAAATTTACCATTTGGTATTCATTTGGCAATTGCTAGGCAAATATTGAGCGGGGATTTCACAAAATGAAAAATTTGTTAAAAACTCCCTTTCAAGCCTAGTGTTGATCGATGATCGAACCAGATAAACTTAGAGATGTCAAATGAAATTTTTTAAATAAAATTAATTACTTTAATCAAGCTGTGTTGGGGCCTGCTTTTTCTCGTTAGTGTATGAAAAAACAAAACATGGGGCATTATTCCACACAGCGCAATCTGGCCCCAAGCTAAGCAAATAAACGTTTATCAACGTTTGTTTATTTAAAAAAAGGTTTGCAGTTCCGAGTTTTGAGTTCGTCAAAATGTGGGCTTCTGAATATTCCGTTGACCATAACGGCAACAAGCATTGTGCCTCTGGCTGCCCTGCAAGTACCTCTGTACTTGCAGGCACACGTTATAGGGTGATTTAGGTATGTTTTTAATATTAAAATCACGACCTCGATCGAGCAAAGCCAAGTGCAACAACTAGACTCCAGAAAACGTACTCCAGAAAAAATGTATCCGCATAATAAATAATATAGATACTACTACTTCTTGTAAGCCATACTTTATACAGCAAAAAATCCTCACCTTAACATGTTTATATATTTTAGAATCTTGTAAATTTGTAAAAAAACATATGTATCTATATTCACCAAACACTACTCTCAGGCGAAACGACAGATATAAAAATAAACTTAAATTCCCGTCAGGTAACCCGCTTCAACTTGTCAGATCAGGACCTCATTGGATGTCCATAAAAATATTTAATAGCATTCCAAATGATATAAAAGATTTAGCAAAACCGAAGACCTTCATAAAAAAACTCAAGCTCTACCTTCTCGAAAAAGCGTACTACTCATTAAACGAGTTCTTTGAGGATAGTCGCCAGAAATAATTTATGTATCTCTGTTTTTATTTTTTGTGTGTATGTGACGTTCTCTCTGCTGTATTCTTGCGGTGCCCCTACGGGGTGTCACGTGTTCAATGTACTGTTTATTTGAATAACACCTGTAAAACCATGTGACATGCAAAATAAATAAATAAAAAATAAATAAATAGACCTTATGGCGCAGTCTTTTTACTCCTCGAAATAAATTCTATCTCAGCCTGTTTTTCCATTTAACTACTCGTTCATACTTTTTCCTTTACTATTTAAAGATCTTCTCCTAAAGTGTGACTCATTATTTCACAGCATCTGTTGTCCTTTGCTCTTTGTATTTATTTTATAAATACATTATTTTTGAGTTTTTCTTCTTAGGGTCAGCGGTAAAAATGGATAGATTTTATTCTATGTATTAAATGAATATCAATAAATAGTTTTGCCCAACTTACCGTTGCATAATAGAATAGTTTCAAAACTACTCAGAAAACCAAACCGAAAAACCTCAAAAGCTTCATTGGACCTGTTTCTCCATCAACTTCCTTGTTCAAGTCCGCCGAATTGATTCCTCGCGCTTCACCAAAGGGTCGCGTTTCTAGGTTAGTGCTACCATAACAAGGTCACGGCGGTTCACCGTGCCGGCAGCCCCGGCCCCCGCTGGCACGTCCGGGAGTGTGCGTATAGGAACGTTTATTGTATTCACCGTCTCCAGCGTACTACCAAATGCACACTAAACACTGTATATGTTACTGTAAAAGCCCGAACTACGGTAAATCCTAAGATTTACCGGTAAAACTTAAAATTTACCAACCCTTATTGGTAAAATGGCAAACAATTACGTGATTCGATTCACCCATTTTCCATTCACTTGGTAAATCTTAGGATTTACATCAAAGGCATGGTAAATGTTGAAAAAACATGGTACTTAGTAACGTGGTCGGCGCGTAATTCATCAGAATTACTTTGTTATTCTAACCGCCGCACTCAGAGACGTCAATTAACATTAATGGTTGATTAGCGTCAAAATTCCATTTTTGAAAAGAGACTTTATAACAAATTAAATAAAGAACTTTTCAGAATGTCAAATTTTGACTCTAATGAACCATTAACGTTAATTGACGTCTCTGTAAATGTTATTTGCGAAACTTGCTAGTTAACTCACCTTGTTATTTGCGGCGTCGTCCGCCGCTACCTCCGCTAGTCTGAGGCGGCGTTTGACGTTACAAATGACAAGGCGAGTTAACTAGCCATTTTACCAATAAGGGTTGGTAAATCTTAGGTTTTACCGGTAAATCTTAGGATTTACCGTAGTTCGGGCTTTTACAGTAACACATATACCGATAATGTGATGATGTGTGCTGTGTGTAATGTGTGATTTTAATAATGTGTACCTCGGCATCACCCTCACATCGACGCTCAATTTTGGCTCCTTCATTGAGTCTAAAGCTCAACTGGCTGCCAAAAAACAAGGCTTACTGGCAAAAGAGAAGCGGTACTTCTCTCCGCGACAGCTGCTGAACTTGTAACAGGCTCAAGTGTGCTCTTGAATGGAGTACCGTTCCCATCTCTGAGACGGGTCAGCCAGGTACCAGCTTGATGCTTTGGAAGCTATTGATCGTCGAGCTAGGAGGCTTATTGACGACGACAATCTACTGAATTCCAAGCTCCAAAGCCTAGATCATCGTCGAAAGGTAGCATCGCTGTCGGTTTTTTATCGGTTGCATTTTGGAGAGTGTGCCCTAAAAAATACACTGGGGACACCCTCATCTGCTAGTGAACGTTTACGGGATGGAACAAGTGACTCTCCGCAGACGTTCAGCAGTTAGCCGTTGGACCGGCTTTTCCTCACTAAAGAGAGACGTCAAGTGTCCAAAACGTCTCCCAGACGGGCGAAACCGTGCTATGCATGTGGCACGCCTGGAGAGTGTGCCCAGGAGTTGCACAACTTAATTCGTCCTTCCCTTTTCCACCATCGGACCACCAGACGCACTGCCTTGCGTCACCGCTATATAGTGGACGTGGCACGCATACGCACGAAGTGCTTCGCTTCCACCTTCATCATACGTACCGCTAAGGAGTAGAACGCCTTGCCGACGTCTGTGTTTCCCGAAGAGTACAATTTAGAAGTCTTCAAGCGAAGTATGAATAGGTTTCCGTTACCTAAATAAAACCGCAATTTGGTGCCATTCTTATGCATTTATAAAACTATTTCTCACTCGTTTTGTGTCAGAATTCGATTCCCTATGCAAATTTATTTTGTCCTTGGTCATTAATTCCAAGAGTTCTTATGTTATCGGCTGAGCATCCACTCCAGAATCTGCCAGCGCTCTTAGTCTTCTTTACTGATAAAATCGTTTGTCCGAGTGTCGTTCAATACACAGCTGAAACTACTGGACCTAAGAGCCCCCTCTGCACATTTTGCTGACTATCTATATCTGTGACTACAATAATTATAAACAAACCATTTTGAAAAGATGAACTAAGTATCGTGTTTATTTCCGAATTCTTCTCGATAGAAACAACGATAGTTACACTTTACATCAACACTTGCAAATTGGAAAAAAAAGGTTTGCAGTTCCGAGTTTTGAGTTTGGCAAAATGTGGGCTTCTGAATATTCCGTTGACCATAACGGCAACAAGCATTGTGCCTCTGGCTGCCCTACAAGTACAGAGCACACGTTATGGGGTGATCAATGTTTTTAATATTAAAATCACGACCTCGACCGAGCAAAGCCAAGTGCAACAACTAAACCTTATGACGCAGTCTTTTTTCACTCCTCGAAAGAAATTCTATCTCATCCTGTTTTTGCATTTAACTACTCGTCCATACTTTTACTATTCAAAGATCTTTTCCTAAAGTGTGACTCATTATTTCACAGCATCTGTTGTTCTTTGCACTTTATATATTTTTTTGTTGTTGTGACTCTACATTGAAGTCCGCAATTAAAATAGCTACTCCGGCATTGGTATTCCATGATTTTAAGCTATTTTTTTCGTATTATACTATGCCGTACCATGCAAAGTATGATTCTGAATATTGTTATCCAAAGCAAGCTAGAGCAACGTGCTAAGTTTTTACCTCCTCCAAAAATTGTAAGTAACCCCCTAGTAACGTCCAAAAATACATAACGACATTAGACATCACCAGCATATTATGAACATAATATGTTTGCGATTCATCAAATATGTCAGTTTTGTATGTGAGAATGTGGCGCGTTGGGAGGGACCTTGAATCTCTTCAACGAAGCCAGAAAAAAAACGAACTTCACATAAGTAAGTAAGTTCATTTGATCGTCAAATTATCCTGCCTTCGGCTTTTAAATAATTTTAAGCATGTCCATGTTCAATCAATTAGTTTCAAACCGAACAGATCGCGTGTCTATGTGTGTTTAAGATATTGTTTTTCTGCCATAGATATCATATGTGTCGGTTTTGTGCTGAAATCAACAAACTACATCGAGTTTTGGGATCTGTGTCGACGAAAGTTAAAATTATACATAATCCAGCAAGCGGTTTGCATGATTTAAACAGGAACACGCGTCAACTTCCAAATGCGATCAAGCTCAAGCGCTTTCACTTACTTCAGATCTCAGTACTCCTGTGACAGGCTCTCAGCAGGTAACATGATAAATTTCCGGCTCGATTCTAGCTGCAAAGTTATATTTCTGAAGTAGTGCGACCTAAATCTATCTGTGGCTTGTGAACGCTGCATGCATCGTTGAACAGACCGGTGGTTTAATCTTCCAGGAATATTGACTTAGAAATTCACCCTGGGCGTCCAATTAGGGTTTCTCCGATAACTGTGCGATCCCTGATTCGTAGTATTTACTCGAATAATTCTGCGAGAGCCGCAGCCGTCACCATAGTTAACCGTAGTCGTTATTCAAAACGGACTTGCTATAATTGAGAATATCATTTATATCTGTTACGCGGACGTAAAAGAAAGACGGACGTCACCTCGTCTAATCAGGAGTGAAGCATATTATCAGCTGCCAGTTTAGGGGTGTGCGTGACTATCACGTGTCATCGGCGCTGTCACACGGAGTAAAATGGCGTAGTTTGTAGCACCTAGTGTGTTTGTGGGAGTGTAGCAGGTCGAGTACAACAAACGAAATTGTAACACCTTGCCTGCTTCACATTTTTTAGTGTTAATCTCCGTCCGTCTTTCTTTTACGTCCGTGATCTGTTATAATTTAATTCAAATCAGATTTCTGTAATAATTTTACCAATAAATGTTATTATTTGTCAATTAGAGTACTGTCAATTTAGAAAAAAGGCGTAAGGCGACCAGTAGGCCTAGCACGAACCACTAACGTTTTGGTTATCGAAAAGTTTACAGTACTTTTTTTTATCCTATGACTTTAAGAAAAAAAGTATCGTTTACTTTTCGATTACCAAAGCGTTATCGGTTCGTGCTAGGCTTACAGATGAAAAATATAAACCAATGAGACTTAGCTAAATTCAGTTACCCTGATGTCCACAAATAGGTACGCTAACGGGTCCGAATCAATCTAATCCACCTACGCAGTGCACCACCTGATAAGCAGGCACAATGCTATGCTCGGTTCGTAAAGTAATTTCACATTCCTGGAATATATTTCCAGGAACTGGGTTGAAGGTAAATTAAATACATTTTCCTAGAAATTAGTGCTATTTCAAGCTTTAAGCGAATAATTCCTACATTGAGAGAAAATGAAGTTTGCTGATTCTACAAATAAACGTGAACTAGATATTAATAGAGGGAACTTATGCGGTTGGTAGAATATTTTTAAGTAGGTTGGTACTCGTACTTATTACTTGGTTCCTTAATTCGAAAACGGCACTAACATAACAACTATTCCAGATTCAGAAACATATTTCTGATTTACAGAACCTGGGGGTCTAACATTGTACGTTTTATATCTGATTCATAATATGTTTTATTTCCTAAATCGGCAATTCATTTGATGAATCTTATTATGAACTAAATATGCTTCATATTTGCGTTTCATAAAAAAAATCAGTTTTGTATGGGAATTCGTAAAACCATTTTCATGTATCATCGTTTCATTTTTTAGTTGCTTTACAATGTACAATGAGTTAAATTGAGCACATTAATATTCACACAAATGTTTAGTATTTCAAAAATTAGTTTAATTTCTTTGGCACAATCTACTTCAATACCATATTTCGTCTCATTAAATGCCAGGTTCCGTAATGCCGTGGTCACCATGTTGACGGAAATATGATATTCGGAATACTCGCAATTCCATGTTAAGCTGTTGGTCCCGGCAGACGTCGCTAGACGTGAGTATTTAAGCCTAGTATTTAGGGCGCGCGGGAGGCTTGATAACATTTGACAATGAGGTTTATCACATGAAGTGGGATGTATTAAAGGCTGTTATTTTTGTTGTGTGTTCGGTCATTTTAGCAGTCTGGTACCAATTTTGAAACTTAAATAAGTCTGAAATAGCTTATTAGCGTAAGCGATCTATAGATAGTTGGTGTAATTATGTTCACCTAACTAAACAGCGCAGGCTGTAAAATACATAAATACTCAGTCGCCATTTCAGAGACGGCAATATAGGCAGCTCCTATATGGAGCCATTCAGACGCGGACAGGCAGCAGTGGCCATCGTGGCGAAAGAACCATGTCCCAGCGATAGGCAACCTGCCTGCACAGTGTGAAAATTAAAGGCATATACCCCCCAATGGCAGACGCATTGAGGAACGCTCAAAATAAGAATAGGGCACGATGGTGCCCTAGGGGTTCGCGTCCAGCTGTGGACCAGCTGATGATGAGTCTCCATTTGAAAACTTTTGTCATATGGACCAACAGCTCGTTTCTATGTGGCTTTACCCATTGCCACATCAAGTCCAACTTGATTACCTTCAGGGATCCATTTCTATAAGGATATAAGGATCAATTTCTGGGAAGTAACATTATGGCTTATATGGCAAAGTAGAAGAAAGGTTTTATTTTTTATAAAATATATTTATTTTCCTTACGTTTACATGGAGTGCCTTTGAAAATTTTACGGGCAAAAAAATATGTTAGCACGTGAATTTAGCTATACCAAAATCAAATAATATTTTTCATTACTCATACTCTGAAAGTAGGTCATTACTGACCTGAGAAGCGGGCTGAAAGTAATACTTTTCATCCCTAGGGAGAATCACTTTCAACTGACAGCTGCCATATTATTAAAAAAAAATCTTAGTTATTTTTCACTTAGCAATTGAACCATGGTCCAACTTTCTATACAGCCACGATGTAAAATTGAAATAACCCAAAGTTAAGTATTGATTAGTTTATAATTCAGTGCTAATAATACACTAATAATTAACTTTATTATA